>OY720147.1:13959896-19100576 GCA_963082955.1 Cheilosia grossa | reverse complement strand
ATAATCATGTACCTACCCTTCATGTTCATACCATAATACAACAGTCATCATAATGGAAACTTTGCGTACAAAACGAAAGCGTTCTGAAAATTGGGAAAACGATGAAAAGGTCTGTGGATACATAAATTAAGTTAAAGTTAATTACTGTTTCAACAACAAAAACTTTTCATATTGCATTTTGAAAACGTGTTCAGCTACTTTTACAAAAATTAATTGCGGAATATATCGAAATCGTTGAGGACAAGAGGACAGATAGCCGTCATTCGCAGAGAGAAACGAGAGGCTTGGGCACATATTTTGAAAAGGTACCTAGGTACTGCTTTAAAAATTGGTCTTTAGTCTCGCATTAAGTTCTTGTTTTAGATTTAATGCGGTTAACAAGCGAAAGCGTGGGCTCAATCAACTCCATTTTCAATGGAGAAATACCAAGTTCCGTCTCAAAGCAAAGGGCTTTAATTTGCAGTATAAACTGTACAGAGACATAAACGATACAAAGGCAGCACCTGCAAAAGGTCAAAGTTCTGACGTAATAACACCCAAAGAAGAGTTTGAAGCGGCAGAGTACGATGTCTGTGAGAATGATTTTCAGGATAAACAGGTATTCTTAATTTCGTTTTTGCCGCGTTTTGTTGAGATCACGAAAAAACACCACTAATCTGCGAAATGTGAAATAATGGGATTACGTAATCTTAAATTACCAAAAATCCACAAGTTCAATAAAATGTTTAAGATACAAATCTTTTTCAGCTTGTAATTTACCTCAGCAAGACACACCTAATATTTGACTTAAGATGCTAGATTATTTACAATATTCGCTCCACAGGGGCCAGTTTTTGCCGTAACCCCCTCCAAAGAATTTAGTTGCTCAAAGAACACTCTTATAAAAAATGAACCCATTCTTGTGAACTCAGATGGAGAGTCAGACAGTCTACAAATTTCGGGGGTTTGCCCAACCAAATCGATTCCGGCATTGAAAACTAGATATAAACACGTAAATTGAACAGAAATATTATGTTCCTTATTATTTTTGTCTCACTATTTAGATTAAAACGGAAGATGAACTTAATAAGAATAAATTGTTTCTTCTTACTAAGAAACTAAAAGAAAATGAGCTACGTTACATGGAGGAGCTGCATGCGGCAAAGATAACGAGCATAGAAATGGAACGAGAGTTGAAGCTGTGCTGCATGAAGGAAGAACACAATGCCAAAATTAAAATGTTAAATAGAAGTAAATACCTTTTGTAAAAGATGTCATAATATTAATGTTTTCCAATAAATATGCTATTTATTTAATGTATATTTTTTCGTTTTAATTTCATTGAAAAGTACAATTTTGAATTTCGGGGCAATTTTCTCGGATCTGAAAAACGCCTTCGATTCGTTAGTAAGCTAACCGGACTAAGTTTCTGTACAAAACTACAGAAATTGAAAAGTTGTTGCTCAAGAAAACAATAAATACCATTTTAAATGCCCAAGAATAGAAAGGGCATAACAGAAAATCTAGGATTTAAAACATGGTGGCATCTATTTTCTTATTTCTTGTTCATAAATGTTGTAGTGGGAAAATGATGGGAATTTAACTGGAATTTAACTGGTAAAAAAGGTACATACTCAAATATGACGTAATAATAAAGGCGTCATTCGAACGATTTTAAAAGCGCGTAAGATTATACTAAACACGCGAATGTTTGCTTCATCTTTTTTTCGTTGAGTTTTCCGATGTTTTTTGGGGCATTTTCCAGGACTTTTCAAGATAATTTTTGGCCTCTTTTTCAAGCGAATTTGGTGCGGCTATCTGTATACTTAGGTACTCCGGTATATATCGATTTATATGAGCGGTTCTTCGGGCTATTTCGGAGCATTTTATTTTTTGCGGCGTATTTCGTACTTTTTCTTGGGGGGTTTTTTGAAGTATTTTTCGAGTCGATTTAGAGCGCTTTTTAGGGTAATTTTGGAGGATTCATTTTTGAGCACCTCTACACCTACATATAACCACACCTGCATCTGGGTTCTTGCAGTCCGATGTGGTTTCTCCGGCAGTTAAAACCATAGACAATATTGAGACACCCAACTTCGGTCGATTTCCTGGTTCTTAGCATACAAGCTTTATTTTTACGGTGTGGTCACGATTTGGTGCGCTAGTATTGATACATATGAAACTTCAGACCATGTTCATGAATTTTTAAACCATAAAACCGTTAATCATGGCAAAGTGATTCAATTTCCATATTTCGTAGACAGGATGGTGTCAGCTGTCGTATAAACCGTTCGCTGTCTAAGTGTTGCCATGTTAAAAATAATATCGTATAAAGTATGGCTTGAAGACACTTATAGGTATTAGCTATAAGCTCAGTGGTTACTTACCTCTCTCATAGACCGATGGTTTTAGAGCAGTTGGGCTCTCTAAGCATTATCTAGCATACACATACTTTAAGAAATCTATCGATGATGGTTAAGGTCCAAGTGGAGTGAAATAACGTTGAGTGTGTATGTTTCAGTTAACAGCTAAGTCAAATTGTCTAACAGTCCATATATCAACAGAGAACCACTCTTAAACAATTTCGGTTCAAAAGTATCAGCCTTAGAAAAACTGCTATTTTGACATAATCATAGGATTGACGCTGCTCCGCCCCAAAATGTCCCCCCACTTCGTTATTGTAGGTATCTATATGCAAATTTGCCTTATTTCAGAACTACACAAAACCAAAAAATTTTTGCCAACATTTGAAATATTCAAACGCAAATTTGGAAACAAAATTCAAATATCTAACATTGTTTTCATAATGTACTAAGGGAACTCCTTCACTCCCGAGGGATATTTAAGATACCTTCAGTCCTTCACATGATGCATAAAACGTTCATGATTAAAAGATTTCTTCAAATAAAATGAATTGGGGTTGATGTTGTTCTTGTGTGTACCGTGCTGTGCCAGTAAGAGAACAATATTCGGTGCGTAAAGGATATCTGGTGTACAAACATTTTCGGTGTACAAAAGCGACGCGTATCTTTTCGACGAGTGATATAAAAACGTGTGCATAAAATAATATAGTATAGTAGTAGCTATTTAAAATAAGAATCATAAATAAACCAAAATATACACTTCGGTATTGATGGGTTTATTTTAAAAGTAAGTGAATTAGAAAGTTTGTTATTCTCAGGCAAACACTGAAAAACTCGACTTCTGTAGTGGAGCAGTGCGCATGTCCCTACTATACAGGTTTTTTTTTTTTTTTTTTATAAATATACCTACATGTGACGTTGTTCGTTCTTTTGGTATTCGAAAATATTAAATAATAATTTAAATGATTAAGTTCTTGTGTACACATAATTTCCGCAAAAAGATATTCTCGGCACCGAATGTTAACGGACCAATTACAGTGGAATACATTTTGATTGCACTTTAGTAAGTAAGGCGATTTGCAACAAGTTAACAAGCAAGGGAAGATGGCCAATATAATTGTGTGTACATATGGGTGGAATATAGTGTACAGTTTTTGAGCATATTTAATGTGAAGGTGCAACGGAAGCTTCAACATGCGAGTGTATAAAAATATATTATTATGTCTATAAATAAATGTACACAATTTATGTGACCACAGTGTGGCTAAGAACATTTCTCTATACATTTATTAAACACACTTAAGCCTATGTACTTGTACGCGTTTCATTGGGTGTTACTATATATTTTGTTCCCCCAAAATATTGTATTGAATTAGTTCTCCATAAAATTGTATACCTACGTACAGTGAGTTGTTTTCAAGGAAATCCTACTGAAAATCACATAAAATCGCCAGCGGGTCGGCGTACCATGGAATGCATTTGTGCTTAATATTAATAATCAAATGCCTTTGAGCCGGAATTATTGATTCTTGGGGAGTTGTAACGCCCCATGCATATCTGGTTTGTGCGCTGTTAAGACCACTACCATAATTATAGGTAGGGGCTGGTTAAAACGGTGTAAAAGGAGGACTGGTAGGCACTTAACTACGTTAACTCATTGTTCCTTCTTGTGGCCTTGCGAGGAACTAACTAAATTAGATCTGTGTTTTGCAGAGTTGTTCAAACTAGGTAGGTTAGGTCGTGGATCATAAAATAACTTTGTCTGAGTATACCTAAAGGGAGAAGCATAATATGATTGCGAAGAATTAATCAGGCAAGAGCAAGCTAATCTTATACCTATAGTGAAATAATTGTTGACCTAATGTTTAGTATTATCGACTTATTTCAAGCGTTTGACTGCTCAAAAACATTGTCGATAATAGCAAACATCGCTTAAGCCGTTGAGTGCAATAATGATGTGAAATCAGTTGACGCAAAGCCTTTAATAAGTACATCCGTTAGTAGCATACAAAAACGTATGTATAAGATAGGAGTTCCTACGTTTTTTAACAAAACGCTTTCTTTCTTAAAAAATTAAAGCCTGTGTAATTATTTAATTGAAAAAATATTTTCCTCTGCAGACTACCTACAGTCCTCAGCTGAGAGTGGTTGGAAATTTGGTTAAGTTCGTTTTTTATTCAAATTTAAATATTTTAAAAATGACCCAATTTTTGTCTGAAACTTAAGCAAGCCCGTTAGTGTATACGTCAGAAAACAAAGTATTATACAAACCTTCTCACAGTATGACTTCGATTTTTTCCATAGGTTTATTCTTTTTTAATATCCTTCAGGAGTGATGAAAACTTTTTGAATGAATAATGGAAGAAAAGTAATATGATTGCTTGGGCGTAATCCAGCTTAAGCTGATGCTAGATTACATTGAATTTGCAAGTCGGGACTGTAATACAACTAATGAAACAAATTCAGGGGTTGACGTTAATTCAAAAACCTAGGTATCTTAAATCGACTAGATTGGTCTGGACTAGATGTAACCTGAACGCAAAAACTAGATTGGTCGGGAACGGCACTTTTCCTACGTCAGCCACATATGCGAACTGTCAACTTGGTAATCAGTCACGAATTTCTTTTATACTAGATTCGTAAACGTCAAATGAAACAGTTGTTCATGTGACCGATTTAAGGAAATCGAAACTGAGATGCATCAAGTCACACAGCTATCAGACTTACTAAACTAGATACTTGAACGTACCCAATTATTGTATTTCTATACTTGAGGTTTTTAAAATGGCCACTTGTTAGTTGGTTGAATGAGTAGCAAAATGTCACACTTTAATTATGAGGCCGAGCCTAGCGACTGGGATATCTTTGCTGAGTTCTTATTTAATATGTTGCGAGCAAGAAGTTGTTGCAAATCAGTTGAAATCATAGGTCATTCATCATCAGACCCGTTTGAATGAAGCGTCAATTCAACTTATATACTTTGTAAGCAACAAGAGCAGAGCAAAAGTTGTCATGCTGTATTCGACATTTGGTGAATTTTGAAGGTATTTTGTGCACTTACTGAAAAACAATAATGCCACTGTCAAAATTCAACTGCTCAAATAATCACCTTTTTTGTCTAAAAAGTTTTTCTTCTACTTACCACTTTGCTAGCGAAAACGAAAATGGATACATTTTTTTAAACTGAATGACTTTCTTCTCAACATTTGAGATCTGTCATTTCACTTTTGTATAAACTCCGACAAGCCTAATGTTCTGTTCAGGGACAAATAATATTAAAGCGCTGCAAAGTTAGGAATAAAACTTTGTTTTTAAGAAATCTCGATTTGATTAATTTATTCAGCAGCTTGATTAAAATTACAGTGAACAAGTTAAATTTAATTAAAAATTCACTACTCAATATTAACCAACAATTTTCTTTAATTTCACAAGGACAGAGATAATGGGAAATATTTGCAGCACTTCTCAAAAAAACTGCAAAGATGCTGAATCAGAGATTTCGGAAGGGTAAGATATTTTGTTGTACTCATACTCTTATGTATAGAAACTAATTTATTTGTTTTCAGTGCTGATAATGGCTGTCAAGATATTGAACGCAAGTCACAAACGCCGGAGGAAGATGGCGACAAACATGTTATTCCTGACACTGGAAACATGAATTCACCTGAAGTCAATAAACCTGCTAGCAATATTGGTAAGACGCTAGATTTATTTACTGAGAGGAGAGAAATGTGAGAGGGGGATAAACGACTTTGTAAATAATAACCAAACTAAGATTGGGTTGTCAACCACTCTGTTGCATAAAAGAATTGGTCTCAAGTTGTTGGCAGCATCGTCATTTTCTTCTATAGGGGCATTCGATTTCATTTCTGCGGTATTCGATTGGCCCTTCTTCAGTTTCGCTCTCAGATTCCAGATTTCGTGTGTCTGATTGAACGTAAAAAAAGTCACTTTTTTTTTTGTTGATATTCGTGCGATTGGAATATGTCTCACATTCGACACTTTTCGAGCCGTTTTCCATTCACTGATTAAACTTTAAATTAAATCAGTCGAAATTAGTGTCGCGATTGATTTCTAAACGTTTGTCGTTTGTACACAGATAATTAACAAAAAAAGATTCACCCGATGCAATCCCTTTTTCTTGCAATAGAAAAATTTCACGAAAACGTAAACAAACTCAAACATTTGGTACATCTGAAGCCAGATTCGCAACAGTCCTCTGAAATTGAAAAAAAAAATGTTTTTTTCGTACCATGCGAACATAAAATATCAAACCGAAAGTCTAGTCTAGATTAAACTAGTTTTATCAAGTTTGTGCAATCTTGTCTGTTTTATTAGGCTTTTTTTTTATTTTATTTTTTGCTTCACTTTACTGAGTTGGGCGTTTAACACAACAAACCAATTACAACTAAGTAAAGCACATTTCGTTGTCTATTTTCAGAATCCAGTACAGCTGCTCCCCAACCAGACAGCGCCGAAACAGAAGAAAGAAACAATACTAGCTTGTATTTCAAAACATGCGGCAGCCCGATTTCAAGTAGGAAAGCTGAGCGAACTCGAAAGATTGTCATTTACATACTTATGAGCAACAAATGTGATTATAAGCAGCAACTAGAAGCAATCTCCAAACTGTTTCCAAGTATTTGGACACATTGTAAGGTTAAGGGCTTCGAACTGACCAAATCGTTCACGCATCATGAGATTTTAAGTAGAAATGAAAACAGTTCTTCAACTCAAGATACCCTCATAGATAATGCGCTGGAAATCAGAGCTGCTCATGAAGAGGTCGCAAATTATTTGGCGGAAATCGCCAGACATTCACAGTCGTATATCATACCCATCTTGTTTCTCGGATCATCACTTGGCAAACCATATATCCCTATAAGTATAGAGAAGCAGGATTTCACTTCCCTACTAGCAACAGCAACAAGGGAACAGAGTGACCTTTTGCAAAGATTTTACAAAATAGACAATCACTCTCAACCGGCTTGCTATAGCTTGGTAACCGATTCAACGCTACAAAAGGAACATACCGAAGAAATTCTCGTGACCTTAATACAGTTGATGTCAATCGACCTAAAGAATTCTTACTTAGCTACTGTGGTGGAACAGGAAATAACCAGCGCAATAATAAAGACGAGGGAATTGGCTAAGCGGTGCATATGGATTCAGGGCGATTATGTTGCCACCCCAAATGCAGTCAATCCGGTAATAGAAACAGAAATGTCGAGAAGGTTGTCAGTTATTCAATCACAACTAAGGGATGAAATAGATGTGCGAAATACGATACCGTCGATTGATGACCCAGAAGAGTTGCACGAGCTATTGGGAGACGCTTTGAAATCAAGTGTTGATGCTATTATGCACGAGCACCAAGTCAACTACCATCATTCGCGCAATACTCTGGGAATGTGTAAGCAAATACTTGCTGAAATTAGCGCAGTTAAAGCGCACTCCATCGCAGTAGGGGACAACTGCACAAACGCTTATGCTACTGAGGCTATTACGAGGTACTTTTA
Source organism: Cheilosia grossa (assembly GCA_963082955.1). Taxonomy (NCBI): domain Eukaryota; kingdom Metazoa; phylum Arthropoda; class Insecta; order Diptera; family Syrphidae; genus Cheilosia; species Cheilosia grossa. The sequence goes on along the minus strand of OY720147.1, from coordinate 19,092,715 downwards.
GTAAGGGAGACATTTTTTTTTTTAGAAAAAGAACATCAATGGCTTAAAACTTTCGGCCTTACCAATAATCATTATTAACCTTCACACTTTTCTTTCTTGAGTTTTCTTTTTAAGAACTAGGTAAATTTTATTAACGTGATGGTTGCGGCAATTGACTTGAATATTTATGCGTATTATTAATCTATTATTTTTCCAGATACATCCGAGGCGATTCCCTACACCCGTTGGTTATTTCTGGCAGGCCTGGCGAAGGAAAAAGCACTTTGGCAGCGGACATTGCATTGAAATCTGACAAATGGATTGCTAATTCGCATCTTATATTAAGGTAAGGTTTTTTGATTGCCCAGCATTTAAACTATATTCGTCAAAATGGGAAAAAAAAAATTAAAAAGAAAAGGAGCAAACGACTGGTTATGAGATGTTAGACCGCGGGTTTCATAGGGTGCATTATGCGAAGTGCAAAATTGTCATAGTAAAAAACGAATGTATAAAAATGGCGATTAAAGTAAAACTTTAGGATCGGTTTGAACAAATCTACATACATATTTAATTATGTTACCACTGTTAGGCTCTTGGAGAACGCAAAGTCGATTCTCTTTACCCGTGAACTGTCAATTGGTATTAAACTTATTGCATGTATAAAATCGACTAATTCCGTGAATTAGTTTACAACAACATTCTTTTTTTTTATTCAGTGAGTATTAATGCGATTCCCCTTTTCAGATATGCGAATTTGACCGAGTTGTCGTCGGAGATATCGTCGCTGTTAGCATCTATTGCTGAGCAGCTGTCAATATTGATAGCTGGTGAGCGCAGTGCCACAAAACATGTAAGTTTATGCCGCGCCATTCAGCAAATTTCCTAAAGTCTGACTATTTTGTTAACAACAGGGAATACTCGACTACAAACGCACCATTGAGCGGTTACTCGACAGCACCAAACTATATATCATAATCGTTATTGACTCAGTTGACAAAGTGGTCGGCGCAACTGATTTCAGCTGGCTACCGAAAATTTCTAAAAAAAACATTAAAATTATCTTAACAATAACCGACAATGATGACAATCAAGAAAATATCGTGTTGAGTCAACTAACTAGGATGGGAATTCCAAAAGAAAATATACTGCCACTTCATGGTAAGCCTGTGAATTCGTCTTCGAATGGAATCAGACAGCAAGACCACGTATTTGAAAGGAACCCATTTCAAGCTAAAGTTATTTCGAAGTTAACCTTACTTGGAGTAAACGTACAAGATATCGATACAGACAAGTTAATAGAGAAACTATTTATTGCGCTTGAATCCAAAATCGATACAAAGTTCTTAGAAATATTATTAGTTATTATATCAATTTCTACTTACGGCATTTATGAGACTGACTGTGTAAATATATTTCGAGAAGAGACCAAAACTGATAAAATCAATTCGCTAATAGTTTGGTCAAAGTTCTGTTGGATTGTGGGGCCAATGCTCCTGCATACAGATAAAATTAAAATAATGGATAAAACATTTCAAGAAGCGATATTAAAGAGATACTCAGGGAACATCCTTGGCTTGCAGAAGAGTGCAAAACGATATTATGAAAATCTGTCGGATTCATTTGTTGATGTGGAGAAAAATCTTGTGTGGTAAGTTCATAGCTTTTAACTTGTGTTTTTTTTTTCAAACTTCTATTACTTTCCTTTCAATAATGGCTTGGAGGTTGGGCGCATTCGAAAATCTAGACAGCTGTCAGACTTACTAAACTAGATACTTGAACGCCCCATTTTCTTTACCAAAATTTAAATTCATCGCTGAACGCATACCTGCGTTATGGTAAAAATGAGATTTAAAAACGGTTTCGTTTTTAGTTAAGCATGTACAATTTGTAAGTTTTCCATTTACAATTTTTTTATTGCATCATCTGCTTCTGTCTTACAAAATCGTCCATTTCTTTAGAGACGTACGTCAGAAAAATACATCAAATCCAAACATAAACCAACTTCCAAATAGTTAACAATCAATTTCTTTCTTTTTCATATTGACAGCAATAGATGCGAACTAAATTCGGCTCATCTCTTCCGTCTATTGTATGGCTTGCTGTGAAGCAAACGATGCATTGAAGAAACAATTCAAATGTTGGGAGACGTTCTCCGGACACAATAATGCGAAAAAGTTGTGAATTGTATTTTGTGGCATATGTTCACTCGTCTCTCTCGAATTGAATTTCATTGACTTTTCTTCAACTTTTGAAACAAGCTTAGTCCTACATATTTATGACTGTCCCTTTACTTTTTAGGGTTTTTCTTAAACTTATTATATCAAAAAGGTTTGTTTTCTATGAATTCTTTTGTCACAGTGGATTCGTAAAACTTGAGTCGATTATTAGAACCATGTGTTTAATCGGCTGCTTTGATATTCTAATGTTATCTTGTTCGGCACAATATATATGAAAGATTCGTCGATGTACGTTACATACCCTCGCTTTGATATTTCCAAATGGAGCCACGTATGCAGCACAGAAATACGTATAAGAACATTCCTCACTACGTATTTCGTTAACTCAAATTCGCCTTTTCATGTTTTGGATACAAATTATTCTATTTTTTTTATTCATAACACTCTATCTTTTATTTGCAGTGTAAATGCGGAGAAATATTTGAAAGTGTCTCTTTTCGATTTGGCAATATCCGCAGAAGGTGAGAACAAATCTGTACTAGAAGTCTACTTCAGCAAGTACTACTTTAGAGACTTGTCATGGATGCTGAATAAAATCAATTCAACGGGATGTTTCCAGTACTTAAACGATATACTCATACCAGAAGGATTACACAAAACACCCGCGACTGACCTGAAACATATAACAATTTTGAAGCAATTTCTAACGCTTCACATGACACAACTAAACTGTGATGGAAGTCAGTTCTACACCTTATTTAAGCCATTTGTGAAAAACTGCATTTCAAAAGATGCTACCTTAGAGTCTAATAATTATATAAAAGAATGGACAGCCACAATAGACCAACTAAAAGTAACATACCTTGAATGTTTAAATTCGGAAAGTAGCGAAGCTAACCATAATGCAAATGAGTCTTACAATGATGTGGTAAGCTTAAAAGGTGCCGGGTACTTCGTTGCCGCGATTAATACCGAGGGTGATGAAATCAGTGTGTGGGACGTGCCTAATTGTAAACGAATTCGTATACTGAAAAGTGTGCCTCAGCCGAGTTTGCTCTGTTCCATAAGTGATTTCGAAGCTGCTGTCTTATGCAAACGAGAGATAAAGGTTATCGATCTTAAAGAAGGACAGTATAAGGTAATGAATTTAACGTAAGTGCAATTGTTCTGAGAATAACTGACTTTTTATTTTCCAGTCGACTTTGAAAGGAGTCATGAACCAAAAAGTGCCCTATTTCGGCCTTCACGATGACAGTCATCTCGTGTGCCTCTCGCGGAATAGAATGTACGTTAATCTTATGAATCTACAAAGCGGAGATTGTGTTACTTCTTTCAAGGCTGGCGAGGATAGATTTCTTAACTCGTTAATCGTTTCTGGGAACGGAAGGTTTGTAGAATTTTTATTGTGTCGAAAGACAGATTACGAGTAGAGCTATTTAAATTGGCGCCCAATGCCAGATTATTTTATCAAGTTAAATTGTACTCCTTGGATTGAAAATGCGTATACGCAGCTTGATCTTAAGGTTTACTTACTCAACATTTGGACAAAAAATAGATAAACGTTGTAGGATGCAGTGAAAAGGTGAAAGGGGTCCCGTGTTGGGCGCCAATGCTATTGTTTAATCCTGACTATCAGGTATACTCATTTGGTATACTCATAGCAAAATATAGTGCATCTGAGTTTACTAAATGGCAAATAGGTAATTAGTACTGGAAAAGATTTATTTGCTAAACTATTCTTCATGTTAATAAAACTAACCAAGAAGAATTTTCAGTTGGTATCAAACTTAAAAGTGTCGACATACATGATGCTCTGCTATCTTCTAAACACAATGTAAATCGAACCATAAGAAGTAATTGAACTGTGTCCAAGAAAAAATGGTGCCCGACTTTGGGTGCGTAAGTTCATTGCTTTCTCAACAGGTGCAGTGCTGTGTCTGTTTTATTATCCAATGCAATAAATGTGTTTCAGTAAGCAATCGTGAAATTGTTTGACCATAACCATCTTCTCAGAATATCCCTTACATTGGGCGCCAGTTACTCCCTTATTTGATTTTTTACAGCACTCCGTAATTTACAGAATCTGCAAAATGTGCTTGCAGTGGAATGAACATTTTATCAATATTCACCTATCGCGGCCATTTTCTAAACACGAATTCTCTTATTTGCAGAATCCTGGTTTGCGGAGATGAATCACAAACGCCATTCTCATTACTAGTTTGGCATTTATCACAGCGTCGATTGTTGTACGATCTTCGGATACCACATCACGATTTGTTTACCTCTCTTTCGGCTATCACGTATGAAGGTTCTTATGTCAGCGTTGTAGCAAAAGAAATACGAGAGTCGGGGCCAAACTTTATTGTTGTCTATGATTTACAAAGTGGAACTTTGTTTCAAAAACTTAAACCAATATGTAATACGGTAGCTATTGCTATATCGCAAGCTAACGGCTGTGTGATAGCCGGACTAGAAAATGCTGAGATTTTAATCTGGGACTTGGTGACAGGAAATTGCCGACACACGCTTATAGGACATAATGCTCCGGTAACTCTCTTAAAGTTGGATCCATTAGGAAGCTGTTTACTGTCAGGTGACAAGAATGGACGTGATTTGTCTTTACGCTTATGGGAACTAGGAACAGGTATGTAATCGCTATTCTTCCGTTTTTAATTATAAGTTTTACTTAATGAATAAAAAACAATATTTGTAAAGGGAGAGTTTGCAAAACCAAAAAGTGTGTAAGAAGTAAACTTGATTAAAGATAGATGAATGTCGTCATATGTTCCATCTTAAATGAAAATCTGAAGTTCCGAATGTAACAGGAATGGCTACTAGACCACAAGTGCCAGCGAAACAAACCTGACGATTGTTTTTATTATTACCAGAAAATATTATTATTATTGACAGCTCGTTTGCACGTTTGTTTGGAATTTCATTGTGAATCCACAATGCAGTGCTCGAATGGAACCAATGTAGCCGTAAACGAATAAAATAAATACTAAAATATAAGAGCACTTATACTCAATAGCTGTCGCCACTTCGCTCTCATGATGAAAATGCTTAAACTACAGTGTGACCCAAAACTCAGTGCGACCTGAATTACAAATTTATCATCTCAAATATTTGTTCGTTTAAAAAAACAAACTTCCTCATTTTATTTAAAGCAAATAATGATATTATACAAATTATTACAAACAATTCGTTTTTATTGCTTTCAGGAAATTCATTAGCCGTATTTTCACCGCCGTACAAGACTTCTTCATGTGAGATACTCGATAATGGAATTTTCATAATCTTAGCACTCGAAAATGCTCCCGATGTTTTAATTCTACGTCTAAGAAACTACAACAAAGCACAAACACAATCAGAGCAATGTTCGAATGAAATTAGTGACTGTAAAATTTTTAATTTAAATGAAGTTTAGGCATGATGTATCCAAAGATTTTAATAATGTATCACTTATATTTTATGGGATATCCTGTATGTGTAATCAAGCAACTTCTTCATCAATCATTTTGAATTGCATTCAAATAAAATGCGCGATAATATTTTTAGCGAATTGACATTACTATAAATTAGCCTACTCAGAACACTAAATCGATAAAAACAAACCATAACCCTCGTCTGTTGAGAGGGATAGGCATATATTTATTGTATGCGAGGAGTTTTCAACTTTAAAAACATTTGTAAACATATTTCATTCAATCATTAGTAGATTTAAGGAGCATTTACAGTTTTTCTTTTAGTAATTGACCATTCATTTAGGTATCATTAAAAATGTTTCTTTTTTGCCGAGAAAAAAATGCTATAAATCGGAGTTTATTCAATTATATACCTAGTTACATTATATCACTTGTCTCCGCTGTGCCAAAAGCAGTTATATTATGATTTTATTATTTCTGAAATAACAGATTTATCATTGAATTTATTTAACAAGTAGAACCAAAATTGCTTTCATACAACCTAACTGAATGTCACTTATTTAGGTGGCGCTACCTATTAAGCTCCCTCCCTTCTTTGACGTGTATACTTTTATAATCTTCTAGAAAAAATACATTTAATTCGGTTAAGTTCTATTTTTAAATTCGCATATTTCTGTATAAATAAATTATAAAAATATAGGTGTTTGAAATTGTCACATTAAATGTAACCTTAATGTACCTAAGAAATTAGTTTTTTGAAGTCGAACTGACATCCAATTAATTCTACGTCACAGTTATTAACAATTTTGTATTTGTCATCCCACTTTTTTCTAATTTAAATATAAATATACTGTATATATCTGTATATATATTTATTTTAAAATAATTACGCTTAAGAGGCAGCTTTTTACAACCATGCACAATGTACTTATTTACCTATTTACAAGTTTCTTTAGAACATTCATAAGTCATAACTCTTAAAGTACGATTTACTTTACAGTTCTCTTTTAAATTGTTTAATGTAGATGCATCTTGCAAATGTAAATGTAGGTAATTCAAAATGAAAAATGAAGAACATGTCTGGGTATAGTTTTTCTCGTATATACAATAATATGCAAACAAAAAGTAGTATGTATGTAGGTACAACTAGAAAAGAAATTAATAAATATAGAAACGATATGTTCGATAAACTTGAGCTTCTGTATTTCCTTTTTTGAAGTCCCACCGTGCAATGATTTAAAAAAACGTTCAGTACGGTTTTGTATTGAAAGTTATAGCTATAGCGTGAACGAGACTATGCATATGCAAATGTCATAAGCGTTTACATACTTGCTTCCTTTGAATACATTCAGATTTAACGTCCATTTTATAGCAAAAAAAAAAAAAAACATAAAAAATAAATGAAATTTGTAGTCCTGGTTTTGTTCGTCGATAAAGAGCACAGAGCATGACCATTGGTATTTCTATTTGTCCGACGTTTTCCTTGAACTTCTATGTGCGATTTTAAATAACCTTTTTACAGGAATATAAAAAAACCGATCGGAGTAGGCAAATATTTTTGAAAAACAAATACAGTAAGAGCGACTCTACGGTGGCGTATACGTTACATTATTATAAGCAAAGTAAAAGGAATACTTTTCTTTAAGCTTCAAATAAAAGTACAATTTCCGAACTTTGCTACAACTAAAGTGACATTCATATCGAACCACAAAGGTCAACGATTTATTTAAAATTACAAATGTCCATCTGACTCCGGAGAATTGGAGAACGATATTACACGAGTATATTTGAATTGCAAAACTCGCTTCTACCACCGCCCGTCGATTTCTGATTTTGATTTTTCTAGTATAAAACATGATTGACATATGTCTATTTGCCGTCGTTCGTTGCCATTCTCATTTTTGTAATCGATTTGATGGTTGCAACGAATAAGATACAGTGTACTCCGGATATTGTATCAATAGCTTTATTATTTAGATTCCAGACAGAAAATTCAAGCAAACGAAACCAACGGTAATCTTTTTGCAGAGACTTGTCGTTATAAGCGAGATCGCCGCTATAGACGAATTGCACTGTATTTAAAAATTTCTTGGCGTTGCCGTCACCTTTTCCATTTGGTTACACAATACCCACCAATCATCAATGAGCACAATCAGAAATTTGTATTACAGTCAATGGCTAATCGTCAATCACCTAGCGGCATATATGATAAAAGCAGATAGCTTTCAAGATTGTGTGTTATACAAACGCGGAATCATTTGATCTCTAACAGACTGATTATTTACTTCGTTCCCGTGTTCCTCTCAGCGTAATTTTGCTTGCCACAGATATCAAACAGATAATATTTTTAGTCAAAACCAAAGGTCAATGTTAACACAAGGCACAGCATGTAACCTTCAAGAAATCATTAATTAACAACTAATACATATATTTGTAACAATTTTCTTTTATTCAATATCAACACCCTTTTGCTCAGGTTTTTGTTTTGTTTCCACTGGCGAAGAGTTGTCAACTGGATTAACGTTATTATCTAAGTTATTCCTCTTCATAACTGTATCGTAAATACTAAATGCTTGGAAAATCATCGAAGATACATCACTAGAGTTCGATGGCAGTATCATTGTGTTGTTGGTTTTAGCTAAATTACTGAACGCTGAAATGTATTGTTCGGCCAATGTTAGAGATGCCGCGTTTTTGCCGTCCTGTAAGTAAATATTTTATGATTAAATTGATTTGAAGTAGTTTTGACAGTTGTTTTGACTGGGCAGCATACCTGAGTAATTACTGATTTGGCTATTGTTTGCAGTCCTCGTGCTCGGGCGTCGGCAATAGCTAGTATAGCGGCAGCTTCTCCATTAGCTTTGTTTATATTTTCTTGACGTTCGGCCTCTGTAATTAGGAAATTCATAAAGCTGTATTATTTTGTGCGTTTCTTTAGAGTTCAACAAATTCATCAAATATTAGGAACCGTTTAAAAACAAAATTAGTGTCCCAATTAAATTCTATGTAGCCTCGAAACACTACCAGGACTAGTTGATATTCGTCCGTTTCGAATATGTGTAGCCGTCTATTGGTAAATATGAACCAAATCTGAGAAAATATCTAGATTCGCATGTGCTCTGAAATCTGAAAAAGATTGCTTTTTTGTACCAAACGCACATAAACATTGCTCCGAGTGCAAGAAAAGTGCTCTGAGAGCGCCCAATCGAAAACCACATTACAATAGCAACACAATTTCTCCAACTCTCTTTATAAGCTCCAGATGGATTTTGAGTTTAAAGCGAGCAGTTAGATATTTACCTGATTTTCGATAACGATTCATATTGTAAATACACCACAACATCGGTCACAAGAGGACAGCTGTTTGAAACAATATTCTTAGGAACTTACCAGAAGCCAAAATTCTGGACTTCCTTTTGCCTTCTGCGATATTAATTTCTGCTTCACGAATACCCTCAGACTCTAAAATAGCAGCTCTCTTTTTCCGCTCAGCCTCCACCTGCATTTGCATAGCGTCGTGAACACGATTGGGTAGCTAAATATGAAACACATGAATCAAAGTCGCCGATAACAATAAGGCATGTTATTTACTCTTATATCTCGGATTTCATAACGCAAGCAGGCAATTCCCCATGCTTCACTGGCCTTATTTATTGAGTCGACTATGCTGACGTTAAGAGATTCCCTTTCACGAAATACCTTATCCAAAGACATCTTGCCCAATTCAGATCGCATCGTTGTTTGAGCCAATTGCGTAATAGCGAATTCAGGATCCTCAACTCCGTAAGAAGCTAAACAAAAGAAGGCGTTTAGAATAAGTCGACATTATTAAACATGGCTAAAATACCGCGGTACGGGTCTACAATTCGCAAATACAAAACACCGTCTATGCTTAGCGTAACGTTGTCTAATGAAATCGCACTTTGCTTCGGTACATCTATTGCAATTTCCTTCAGACTTTGAACATATTTGATTTTGTCAACAAATGGAAACAAAACGTTGAGACCGGGCTCCATGATTTTATGAAAGCGTCCCATTCTTTCTACTATCCATGCCTGAAAACAAAATCTGGTTATAGTTTAATTCTCATTTCATATGTAGGTATTGAAAAACAAACCTCTTGTTGTGGAACAAACATAACAATTGTATTTATCGGAGAGTACGACTTTAACCGGACCGGTTGCAGAGTGAGTCTTTGATTTGAAAGCAAACCCTGTAATATTAAGGAGAATAGATGTTTCACAATTTGCACATTCGAAAAGAACACGTACCTTATTAAGAACACGGTACAACAAACTACTATTTCTTAGCATTTTGAGGTAATTTTATAGCTGAATTTAATAACCTACACCGAGTTGTTCTTTAACAGATGACAAGGGCGTTAAGAGATAAATTGTAAAGAGATGGACAACTTCACAGTCTTTCTTGACTTTTATGACTTGAAAAGCGAACTTCTGTCTATACTCACAAACTCACCACACTTGTTCTCTACTGGTGCCAACTTGAATTGTTTTAATTTTAGAAATTCTGTAGTGAATAGATTTACATTGTCACATGAATGTAAAGGCACATGCTATTTTATGGTAAATTTCTTGATGTATTGTGTTAGAATTATCTTATAACCAATCCGTGTAATGTATTCTATCCACTCTGGTGAAATGCAAGCCAAAATGTTCACATGCCTGTTGTCAATTCTGAAATGGGGAGTTACTCGAAACCAAAGATAATAGAATACAGAGATATATAACTTTCTAGTGGAAAGGCGGCTGTCAACAAGCTGGTTTCCCGAAAAATTCATGAAGCCACACACGCTTGCTTATTTCTATTTTAGCATATTATGTGAGTTCATGAATTGGACTTTAATACAGGAATTCGCTATTCTCTACTGTGTATTTCACAATTTTTCCACAAAAACCTTAATAATAAATGAAAATTCAATTCCTAGAAGACAAAAAAAAAAATATTTTTGCTCTCCATCTCCATTGTATCCGTGTCAAATATTTTTCAAATACATAATAAATAACAGTCACATGTCAGTTTAAGTATATTAAATCTTTACGCGATGTTTAACAAAACAACATCGTAGAGGCGTAGTAAGGGAATCTAATAAATACGGCTGTTATTCTATACTGTGTTTATACACAAAGTGGATTTCCCATTATGTACATTATAATGAACTGTTAATAGTTAATTTCACTCATGTTCTAAACAGCACAGCCGCTACTGATGTACAGCATTATGTGGATCAAGTATAATTTTCTTAAATTACATAGAGATATAATTTTGGGGTTGTCGTGTGTTTTTCTCCAAAATGCAGGCAGACAATTATTCGAATAGGTAATAATAATACCATATTTCACACGGCCTAACATCGGGGAAGCCTGGAATGCCGAATAAAATGTAGGTTGTGTCATTGGAAATCCAGGGACAAGTGGAAGTTCTAATTTTCCTGAATTGTAGGAAATCTCTGAAATCATACTCTGTGTGGTGAATTTTTGACATTTATTATAATCGACAAAATAAAATTTTGCATTCGTTTGGTCGGTCTATTGTTTTTTAGTGTAGTATTAGAGCTATTTTGAGTAGACACAGCAATGGAACCAGATAAAGTTGCTGATGTGATATTTGTTATTGAAGGAACAGCTATAAACGGAGCTTACATTAACGACTTAAAAATTAATTACATTGTGCCCACTTTGGAATATTTCTCTCAGGGGCCTCTTGATGACCGCGAATATCTTATTTCGGATCGCAACTCGGCTTTGTATGGAATCGTGGTATATAGAACAGCACAATGTATGCCAAATAAATCGGTGGAAACATTTGGCCCAATCACTAGTCCACTCAAAGTTTTGGAAACAATCGAGCGGCTGGATTTCACCGGCGGTCAGAGCGAATCGAATGCTAATCTAGCCGAGGGCTTCGCCACCGCCAGGGTGTGCTTTGAAGATATGAAAGAGATTCGCGGCGAGGCCAACTTAAACGTTCAACGACATTGTATATTGATCTGCAACAGTGCACCGTATTCGCTGCCAGTGCAGGAGTGTTATCAGTACGACAACAAGACCATAGAGCAGTTGGCCCCAATGTTTGTGGAGAAAAAGATTCACCTATCAATTATAGCGCCTCGCAAAATACCGATCCTATTCAAACTATTTTCCAAGGCTGATGCCGATCTTCCTTTAGCTACTAAAAACTACTGCAGGGACGTCCGCCATCTGATTCTCCTCAAAGGCTTCCATCTTAAGGAAAGACCCGTCAGTCCTAATGTTAACCATGCAATTAACGCCCCAAGTCCAATGAATAATGTGCAGAATCCTATCCTCGTCGAAAATCAGCAACAACAAGTCTTACAATCTCAGCAGCAAGCTCAGAAACAACAGCAGCAACAACAACAACAGCAACAACAACAGCAACAACAGCAGCAACAACAACAGCAACAACAACAGCAACAGCAACAACAACAACAACAGCAGCAGCAACAACAACCAGCCACTTTAGTAAGTCAGTCGTTTGTCAACAACCCTTCTAACCCCATTCAGTTGTCGTATAACAACAACGTCACCCAAGTCAACCGCTGGCTATTTCCAAACCAACAGCAGAGACCAGCGTTTTTGTCCGGTTCGAATTCGCAAATGGGACTCGGCGCGCATAATCCTAACTCTGCGCTTATTTCACAACTCTCCACACCGCCTAGTCAGATAGGGGTCAACTCGATGCTACAACACCAACAAGCTCTCCGAATGCAAATGATGTCTCAACAAACACAGGCGCAAATGAATCAAATGCCTGCACCCCAACAGGCACCGTCTATGCAACCACACGCAGGTGATGGTGGTGGCATACGTGAGAAGATTTGGTCCGGACTCTTGGAATGGATCGAGAAAACAAAACCAGATCAAACTAAAATCACACGTCAAGTACCGTGCCACGTGACAACAAACATAAAAGACGGTGAACCAGAGATTAGGGCTGAGAATTGGCCACCCAAACTCCTGATGCAGTTGATGCCCAAGCATTTGGTGGGCAATATTGGTGGCCAGTACCTAAAGGACTCCAAAATGGTAATTTTCCGGCCGAATCCATGCGAAGCACTTGAAACACTCTCGAAGGTAATGACAACGGGTTTCGCCGGATGTGTTCACTTCTCCACTCCATCGACGATGCCCTCTTGTGAAATCAAAGTCCTCATTCTGCTCTACACCGCGGAGAAGAACGCCTTCTTGGGATTCATTCCCAACAATCAGACAATGTTTGTTGATCGCCTGCGTAAAGTAATCCAACAGAAGCAGAATATGGGCCAGCAGGGACCAGCAGTTAATATGCAACAGCAAGGACACCCGTCGCAGCAACAACAAAGCCCGCACACTGGACCTATGGCTGCGAACAACATACAAGCTTCGAATCCACTCCAACAACAAGTTGTACAGCAGCATCAAGCCAATCAGCAGAAAGCGATGGAGGTGCAAATGCACGACCAACAACAGCAGCAGCAGCAACAGCAGCACTACAGCCAGTATGCACAGATGCCCGTACAAATGCAAGACAATCTAGGCAGCGGAGTTCAGCACAACATGGGAATAGTTCAGCAGCAGCAGCAGCAGCAGCAACAACAGCAACAACAACAACAGCAGCAGCAACAACAACAGCAGCAGCAACAACAACAGCCACGTATGTCCGTCAGTATGAGTGTTCCCTCGCAGGTTGCACATGGAATGCAACAGCAGCGAATGATTCGACCCATGATAAGTAACAATCCTGGATTGAGACACCTATTACAACAGCAGTCAACGCCCGCCAATCATTTCAGACCGCAGTTGACCGCTATCAACAATCCGAACATGGGAGCGCCTCCTCACATACAAAACCGATCCAACCAGTATGAAGATCCCAATTTTGAGTTTTTGTAAATGTATCAGAATAGGTACATTGTCTTACCATTGATATATTATTGTCCATGTATTAAGTAGACTGTCGTTTAGATTACTTTTTAGTTTCGAAATAAATGTTTTGACCTAAATTAAACAGATCGACACGGTATTTCAATTTATGAAGTTCGCTTTTTTAAGTATCTTCCCATTAACTGATTTGTGAGTGGATCAATTTGAGGACCGCCCTCAGGGGCATTCAAGCATCGGTGACTGTCGAGGAGAATGAATCAGTCACAAACGAGCTTTGAATCGATCGAATATGTACCTAGGTTTTATTCCACTAGCCACTTATCTGTTGAAAAGCATGTAGATCCGCTACTGTGTGAAAGATGTGTTAGGACTCCAGTAACTTAAACTCCGCAGCCGCTCAGAATAATGAAGGGAAGGGTAAATAACCCTTAGTGGTTTAACTGTATTTTATGTGTCCCCGTAAAACAGATTTATGATTCTGTTTGAATATATAATGAACTCACCAATTAAGACCCCTCAAATACTTACATCTGTCCTTTTAAATGCTAAACATCATATTTTATGTTTTAATGCGATAAAAAAAAAGCACGCAAAACATCATGAATTTTGGCACGAAAATTCGATTATCAGCAATCAACAAGGGCAACAACTACCTAAGTTTCGCTGTCGAATTAGTCAGCCTATAATTAATTCCATTTGAAAATTGTGAATTTAAAATACTTTAAACGTGTTTCGGTATCCTTGCTAACGACGAATACAATCGCGAGCTCCTGTCTTCACCCACAAACTCATCGGATCATTATAATATCCCAGATGAGGAAAGCTCCTTATCATGGTTCGAGTTACAGCTCAATGACGCCGAAAATGAATGTGTGGACAATTGACACATTCCCTGTATATAATAATATAAAGTATCAGCACTTTTCATCTTGTTTTCTAATTGGTCCTGACCATGCTTACCTTGCTTTAAGCTGACAAAAGTATTTCCTTCTGTTGTAGACATCTCTGTAGGACTTAAGTAAGTCGTAAATTAAACTAAGAAGTGTGTTCAAGTACTCAAAAAGGGTTATGTTTCAAATTGGGCATCTTTTATAGTATACTTATAAATTAATCATTTATATATTTACATTTCTGTATGTACATCTGCTTAAAAAAATTGTTTAATCATTTTTGCATTTATCACATTGTTTACCATTACAACGGCGTCGAGAATATTCCTTCAAATGCATGTTGAAAAGGTTAATCCATTTTTTCAAGCTTAGGCGTTAGTAACTGAACTCCATTACATTCATCGATAATCACCGGTGGTTGTAGTTTTTCTTCTATTCTCACACTCCCATCACTAGACTTTGGAATATCTCCATTTTCCGACATTTGTACTTTAGTTAATGAAGAAAATGCGGCTAATAGCTTATCGCCTATTGATTTTTCGAACTCCAGCCGCTGACGTTCGACCTCCAAGCGCTGTCTTTGAATTTCATTGTTTTCAGTTTGCATCAATATCAGCTTGTTGAATAAGAGTTCCATGCCTAAAGTAATAAAAAACAATGTTAAAGAAAATGTTGATCTGTTTGTGATGTGGTATTCGGTTGGGCTTCTTCAGATTTGCTCTCAGATTTCAGATTTCGTGTGCCTAATCGAACATCAAAACGACTTGAATATGTGTAATCTCCGACATTTTTCTGGTTTTATACTAAAACATTCGAAATTTACATCCCGATTGATTTCAAAATAGTTGTAGGTACATAAATAATTTACAAAAATAGATTCACCTGATGCAATGCCTTTCTTTGCTGTAGAAAAAATTCACGAAAATGGAAACAAACTCCACCAGTTGTCAAACTCAAATGCACTTGTATTGGTAAATCTGTAGCAAATCTGAGAAAAATCTAGATTCGCAAAAGTGCTCTGAAATCTGAAAAAAATTGTTGTTTTTTTTTGTACCAAACGAACATAAAACTTGCTCTGAGAGCAAGAAAAGTGCTCTGAGAGCGCCCAATCGAGTACCGCACAAGAAACAATGACGCCCGTTGGGCGCCATTGGTTTGTCGTGATCTGGTGTAGCTGACATTTTAACGCGCCAGTTCAATTGAATAATTGCAGACGTGGAGACTCAACAACTAATTGTGTAAGCGAGATCACTTAATTTAGTTAAAACGACAAAAATTGACAATTACCTGGATCTTTGTTGGTATTGCCTTCTTCTGCTCTCGCAGGCTTAGGTGCTTCTGCTACATTATTTTTCAATACCGCCGAGTCTAATGTGTTCGCTTTGATTGTGTTACTATTTGAATTCAGGTTAGAGCTTGTGAATGGAGTCTCTTTGCCAGCAACAGCATGCGTTGTCTTTCCATTTTGAAACGCATTCACAAGAAGCACCTTCATTCTCCCATCAGCGGTAGAAGTAACGATTCCGGTTTGTGGTTGAGTATTCGACTGAGTGCAAATTATTCTCTGCTGAGGCGTTTGCCGTAGTTGTATTTGCTGGTGCATTCCTTTATTCTGATGCATTAAAAAATTTGTCGGTACTATAGAAATCTTTCCCTGACCTGGCATCGGGTTCGGCTGCTTGGCAAATACAATTGATTGAGTCATTCCAGGCGAGGTGAGTGAGGGCGATGTCTGCAGAATGGTGTTGTGGTTGCCATTGACAAGTGTACGAGGTAGTGCATTTGTGTTGCCATTCGATATTTGAACATAATCTGCTAGTTTCGGTGTCATACTTTCTGGAATTGTCTTTCTATAAAATTGGATGAAAACAAAATTCAAAAAGTTAATCGGATTGTTCGCATTTATATTCCTTTAAGCGTAAACATAATTTACTTTACTGTTTGTCACTTTGACATTTCTCTGTCTAACAGAATTGACGTAAACCTTTTTTCCTGAATTTGTGGAACCTCCAAATTAAAATCACAAAATGGGAGCGTATTGGATAGCGCTTTATAGAATTATAAATACTTCTTTCATGCCATCACTCTATTCACAAGTGGCACACTCACAAACGCCTTAATCAGTCAACAGTTGTTTATCAAATTCAAAAAATAAATCTGGCAATAATCTAGGCGTGTTTTGTTGAACATCTATTTCAGCAAAGCGAAATAAAGTAGAATTCTCGGCACGCAATTAGAAAAACGATACTCTGCTTGACACTTGCGAGATTCACACTAGCAATTTATCATAAGTGGAAGTGACTTGACAGCAGCTGTGTATGTTAAAAACTTTTTGAGATGTTTTGATGATTTTGCTGGAAAACTAGTTTGGCCATTCAGTTTCATTGAGCGCCGAGCGGGATTTAGTAGAAATTAATCAAATTAAAAGTCGAGACAAGTAATAAATTATAAAAAAAAACACCAGTAACTGGGACAGTTTTATTGCACATCGGATACTTTACTTTGTTTTTCTATCTTTTGCCGAAATAAGCGTTCAATGCACTACAAAAAAAAAGCGCCTACTATCAAATTTCATTCCAACTACTCTCTAAGCTGTCACAAATAAGAAGAAACTGTTAAATTTTCAGAGATTCAGAACCTTCAGGCCACTTACCTTTATTCTAACACTGGCTTTATGCAGATTATTTAAACCAAACCCAAAGCATTTATATACATTTTTGAAATAATGACTAACAAAAATAGATCCATCCGCGCCGACGCAGGATTTTGCGAAATCGAAAAATTTCCATTAGTTGTCAAACTCAAACGTTGGATTCCAAAATCGTGCCAATTGAACATAAAGATCGAAAGCAAAAAGAAGTGTTATGTGGTATTCCTTTGGGCTTCTTCATTCAATTCGCTCTCAGAGTTTAGAACTCCAAGTTTTAAAATCCGCAATGGATAATTCGTATGCGAGCAAATCCGCCTTAAATTTTCGCATAGCAAACAAATTGTTATTCTCAAAGCTGCATGCGTTTTTTTTTTACCTGTGCGAAAATTATGTTTACCACTCGAATGAGGTAGAATTTTACAGCCTCCCTTTTTAACAGGTTGTGAAAAAAAAATAATATCAAATTTAAATTGGTTGGGAATTGTGGTTTTCGATTGACAAAACAAAAGCAATACTATAATTACGTTTAATAAAAATTTATGTGTTTTCGCAATGGCTCCTTTGGACTTTATGAGCTCAGCATTTGTTCGATTGACAATGAAGCAGTTAGGCGAAATCGAAATATACCGAACTACCTATCTGAGAGTCCCAAGACTGCTTTCGACGAATGACACTATTTCCGAACATATTTATGTCAATAGGAGGGATATCATTCACTAAGTGCTTCCATTTAAATTGTTTGATTTACTTTAATTTGACTTCTATTTTCTAACGCACAAACAAAAAAAAAAAAAAACGAAGAGGAGTAATATCCAAGAGAAATACTCGTATGCGGATTTCCAGAATTGCAAATTTCAGTTTTTTTCATCGCATCGGAGATTTTGACAGATAAACGTTTGCGAGCAGTTTTGAGAATTGTGGTTCAAATTTCGAACATAAAAATGTCACTAGAACATAAAAATGGCACTTGATCTTTTCTTTTTGCTGATATTCGTACGATTAGAATATGTGTAGCCTTCGCCACTTTCTTAGCGCTTTCCATTCACTGGTAAAACTTTATATTTAAACATTCAAAATTTGCGCAAAAGTGACCCAGAGCAAAAAAAAGTGTTCGGATAGTGCCCAATTAATGTCTGTCCAATCAAATATGTGCGCAAAAGTGACTAACAACAGTCTTTTGTTTAGGTAACAAAATTAATAACAACATAAAGTTAATGTCCTTCGGTAGTTGCAAATAGGAACTAGAGTCTATAGTCTAAAGACAAACCGCATTAATTTTGATTTTCAAAAACCCATATGAATAGATTTTTGTTTACCTACACTTTTAATTTTTGCAACCGCGATCCTTTGCAAAACACCCCTATGCACACCTATACAACAATCACAATCTCACGCAAGGTAAAAATCTATTATAATACTTTTGAAAGCTATAAAATGTTAATGTCCCTCCTTCTAAAATTTGACCTTCGATAAACACAATTCACACTGTTCGCTTACGTGTCATCATCAGGGGTGAGAATCTGCACGTCATCATCATCGTCATCATACAAAGGTTCCTCCTTTGGAAAAATAAAAGGAATTTCTTCGAAATCAGTATTCCTGCAGTCTGAGCAGTCTTCTTCCTTGATTTTTAAGGGATTGCTCTCATTTTCCGACAACTGCTCATCACAATTTACGCTCTCGTCAATGACCATTTCATCCTCGGAGCCATTGCTGGACTCACTGGCAGTCTCCTCCGAGTTTGGAGCACTTGCATTGGTTGATTTAGCGGCTGCCCTAAGTCTGTCTCTCTCCTCTTGTTCGACTTCTAATTGATACTTCAATGAGGGTTTTGGTATCTCATTTGGACGAACACTGAATATCGAACGAGTCATAATCTCGTCCATTGCTGAGAAATGCTTCCACGTTGCGCTTTTAATTATGCCCAATTCGATGTCCCTTTTCAAGCGATTGTAGAAACATTTCAAATTCTTTATGCGCGTGTTAATCTCCTCTGGAGATCTGCTATAACCATATTCGTTCATTTTCTCTGTCAGCTTAACAATGACAGCGTGTTTTCTGTGTGTGGTTATGAGAGTCCTTTGTACCGTGGGATCACCCCAAAATGATATGAGCAATTTTGTCTCTTCGGTATCGAAATTGGGATGGCGGCCTGGGTCCTTCTTAGATGCACCCATCAATGCGCGACTGTTTGATATCCAGCGTTCACCTTTGCGTTTCAACTTGAGTCGTTTCATTGTTTATTTCTTTTGCACTCCCAATGTGCGAGTGACAAAGCAAAACGCGAGATTTATGAACAAAAGTAGATATTTGGAAAAATCGATATCAACTGCCACTTATTTTTACACAGTCATACACTTTCCGTTTTGGGAATGGAATACAGCGCAGGGTTGAAATGTACCCCGCGGAGATTGGAAATGGCTTAAATGCAAATCGGCTTTGTTTTGCTTAGATTGTAAGTGTGAGAATAGTAACTGCTTTATTTAAGCGGTTTGTATTTCGTTCGCGTTTTAATATTATCCGTTCACTGCCAAGTCTCAGCGTACAATGAACACGTTTAAACAGCTAGACTATTATCCTTGCTGTGCGCATAGCATTTGAATGCACATGTGCGGTAGAGAGTTTCCAACTCAAACGCACTTAGGTATTTACTGACATGATGTTTTACGGCGCATGCTTTTACTCTGGATTGGGAAATCATTTGAGTTGAGCATATAACTAGTTATGTAGCTAGGCATACACAGCAGACACCCTCTTATTGCTTCTTTTTTTTCATGGAAAGGAGAAGGGTAGTTAGCTAATGCAGGGAAAACTATTTAATATTGTTGTAGAAGGCGCAGGATTATGTAGGCATTGAAACGATTCTATTCCTGAATCGTTGGTTGTTTTTCTAGCTCTATTTGAGGCAGTAGGCAACTTATGGAGGGTCAAATTATATCGAATTATTTGTGAAGGGTTGCAATAGCAGTATAAAGTGGCGAATCTATCGTCAGAACTAGCTGGCAGATATGTCCAAATTAAGTAGATATTTGTATGCGCAGGGTGTTTCTTCATGGGTTCAGAGAAGTAGGTAGGTTATTGATTGCAAGACAGCTTTGGATACAAATTTCGATAAAATTTCCACTACTTCAATTCACAATGCAAGTGAAGGTGCGCCTAGGATTCAATATTCTTATTTTTTCTTAATAAAATGCTACAAATTCCTTTCGATCGAAGCAAGGATTTTGTTGTTAAAATTGAAATGATTTAGGTTCTGATGGCAAAAAAGTGCGTGTTTGTTGAGATTTTAGTATTTTTCAAAGATTGGACAACTAATCCGTTCATCAGGTGTAAGTGTACACGGAAACTTACCGCGAATAATTAGTTAAATATCAGTACCATTTTGAAAAACAAACTCCTTTAATAAACAAATCTTCGAATCAAAATTCATAAAAGTCTGTGACTTGTAACTTCGCGAGGACTAAGTATCTCAGGAGGTTAGACAAACTCCCGAGTATGATGCCAAAGTTGAGATCGACACCCAGTGGTCTGAGTAACGCGACAATAACGAAGAAGCTGTCAAGAGTATAGTCAAAAGTATGGTGTGCCTATGGTCAATAGCTATCAACCACTATAGAGCAAATGCCCGAAGTATCATCATGATTGTGTTCACTGTGTGCTTATACAAAATACCGGACAGGAGCGTCGAGGGTACAAACTTTCTATCAGGTCAAGGAGATCAATTCTTGCAATCGAAACGATGGTTTTTAAAAAGAATAAGTAACTGCACATTGTTTGAATGTAAATAATTCATTTACCATCAAATTTCTTCAAGTATGACAGAGTTATTCAGTCTGATTAAGTATTTTCTTTTTGAAATTGAAGGTTGACAAAAGTCTGTCGATTTGACATTCGATTTAAGCGACATACACAATTATATTTCAGATCGGTGTTCACTTTATGCTGCATTTACAACATAGCGGTGACTTTCACAATTCCTTATAAAACAAATTGGCGTCCGGAAGTGATGAATGGAACAAGAATTTTCCATATAAAATTACCCATTCTGGCGTAGTAGACAAAACCAACTCTCACTTCTATAATTGAAAAATATTTATGTATGTATATACCTATATTAATCTGCAATACTCTAAAGTCTAAGGTATCCTTAAATATGTCCCACAATGTACTTAATATTTCGGATCACCCTGTGCATTAACCAAACAATCTCGATAGAGGTAATAGCAATTTGGAAAAATCGATACAACTTATTACTAAGTAGCTGTACGTATTTTACTTATTTACACATGCATATTATGTACTTTGCACATCGCATATTGTATGCATGTATCTAAATGTATGTATATCACCTGACCGATTTGGAAAAAATCATCCCTTTTATGCGCATTGTCATTTGCCGTACATGCGTTCTTTATATAGTGTTTCGACGCATGCGCTTTATTAAGCCTTCGAATTGAGTAGATGTAATAGTTAAATCATAGCGATTTACGCTTCCCATCATCAATATAAGTAATCTCAAGTGTATTGATTTAACAGTTTAAAAAGCGTGTGAATCAAATCCTACTTTAGACAATAAATATGGTCTGTATCGCATACTATCTAAAACAGAGATGCGCAAAACGTAAAACTACGTTGAAGCTCAAAAAATGAATGCATGAATTAAAGTAGGCTTTGCATGCGAAAATTCTCCAAAAGCACATCATCCCTTATATAGTAGTGATGCAAATTCAAACTAGAACATCACAGTTAAATGAGATTTACAATATGAAATTTGTTGGCTTAAAGTCGTTATACATATGACATAAATGTGTGCATTACTTCATTTAGCCGGCCTTCCACAAAATATTGGAAATAGAAGTCACTAATGTGCGCACTTCTTATGTGCATGAGTTAGTTACTCGTATTGATGTCAAGAAACTTTAAAATTTTTCTCTCGTCATCCTAAGGCGCATGTCCTTCATTTAAAATGAGAGCCAAGCGCTAGAAAATGTCGATATTGATTATTGAAACAAAAAAAACATCTTGCGCTACCATAAGTCATAAATTTATATTTTTTTTCGTTTATTTAGGGCGCATTACTTTTGCACGTTCTTATGTATTTTACTTCAACGAATTTTTTGTTGGAATATATTATGTAATAATCGTTGGTAGGCTTTCTGTGCAAGTTTAAATTATAAGTTCAAACGCAAGCAAAATGTATGCATCCAAAAGAGCTGCGCAATAAATATGGCGACATTGGAAACAAACGTTCGCAATAACTAACTCTTACGTACAGTAAATGCAATGTACAGTCCTATAAAATGCATGAAATATGTTTCTTATAAGCGATTTGTTCTTATGTGAGTGGGTACATTCAAAAATGGGGAAGTTGAGGTATCTAATTTAGTAAGTGTGACAGCTGTCTGACTAGATCTATCCCGGTTTGGATTTGCTGAAATCGGTCATACCTATGTGAGCAGCTGTTTCAGTTGACGTTTATGGAGGGGTAGCCGACGAATCTAGTCAAGAAATTCGTGACTGAGTACTAAGTTGACAATTCGGATATGTGGATGACGTAAAGTGACGTTCCCGACCAATCTAGTTTTTGCGTTCACGTTACATCTTATCCAGAACAATCTAGTCGACTTAATTTAAGTAGATTTTTGAATGCGGGCAATCCAGTTATCTTAAGTCGACTAGATTCGTCTGGGTGTAACCTGAACGCAAAAACTAGATTAGTGAGGAATATCACTTTTCTACGTCAGCCACATAAATACGAAGGGATCATGAGGAAAATCGCCATTTGTGAGAATTTCGACGTGGAAAGGACAAATCAAAAAAGTTACAACCACCAACCACGATTTCTATTGTTCACATTTTAATTATCATTCAATAGCATAAAACTAATGCGACGAAAGACAGCTTATTGTATTATAAACTGGATTTTCTCCTTTCAATTAAATGCCAACTGCCAACTTTATGATTTTTTTTTGTCAACATCACGCCAGACTACAAGTGTAATCACAAACTTTACTTTCGAAATAAACTAACTAAAAAAATTCCAAAACTACAGCTACTTAATGGAAAAGGCCACTTTGTATATTTATTTTTATTTTGTAGATTGATATTAGCTTCATTTTTTAGTAGAAGTTTCACTGTCTATGTATGCCCGTGTTTGGCAGCGGAATGCAAAGGAGTCCTTTTATCTTCATCTTGTGCATTAACCCATTAACGCCTGATCCTTCTTCTTGCAAAACTTCTACTACTAGAATAATGTAGAGTAGCTTCAGAACTGACACCTTTTTCTCTCACCGGCTCTTTTATGGACACTTTCGAATCCAGCAGCGGCCACTCTGTTTATTTTAAATTTGACCTTTCGAAATGTCAACTGAGTATGCAGACAGGACTTTCGTGACTAGATTTGTCGGCTTCCCCTCCATAAACGTCAACTGCAAAAACTACTCACGTGACCAATCTGATCCAATAAGAATAAATACATCTAGTCATCTAGTCAGTCAACTGTCACACTTACTAAACTATGAATCCGAATGTCCCCAATTTTACGTTTGCAAAAAAGTACCCGAACGAGCCTTATAATTGCTTTAAACGGCGGCAAATATCAATTCTACTTTGACCTTTGTTACATAAAACACATACAACACATTAAAACGCAGAATAATTATATAGATTTTTTGGCGGAATAATTCGTCGGTGAATTAGGAGCAGATTTTCCAATCGCATAATATTTATTTTTTTACTAACTTTGTATAGCTAGTTGTTCACTTTTTTTGGCGTTGCTATAGAAATATAAACTTGACAGCGGCATGGTGTTTCTTTGCTAAGCCGCTGTAAAACAGTAGCGCTTGTGCCGTTTTACAATATGTTTTCTCGCAGAGGTATATGAAAACCACATTTCACTAGCAGTTCACATTTAGTATGTCTATGAATTATACATTTGAAATTAAAAAAGCTATACAAAACTACGAGTGGGGATAATTTCGTGTGTATACAGCAACCCATGTCTGTGCTTTTGAATAGTGGGTTCGCCGTTAGCAATTACTCAATCTAAAAAAAAAAACATTTGCAAAATAGGTTCCCCAAATGTTACTATAACAAACTATCGCCGAAACCTCACTCGCATCACTTCAAACGACTGCACCAATACTCAAGATTCAACGTTAGCAAACAGGAAAAAATGCAGGCATCATCCCGATTTGAGAATTTTTATTCTAAGCGACGGCGACCGACGACAAATTTTCAGAACGACTCACATGTTTACTGCCTTTTTGTTGCTTCGCTCAGTTGACAAATGTACTTCAGTTGTACTTAGACTAAATAAGTTAGAAATCCTAATCCACATCCTATTTCTTGGCCAAGTCTGGAGATAGCAAAGCAGCCCACCCTTCCTCACACAAATTCGCCAATTTATACCTCCAAAATGCAACAACTGTCAACTTAACAAATGAGGCAAATGCCAAAAAAAATTATGAATAAAAAAAAATGCCTGCATCACATAATGACAGAATTTAGAACCTTAACTCACACTTTATTGACAGTTCCATCCAGTTCTTCGTCGACGTCGACAGGCTCGCTCTTTGGAATTAGTAATGGAGTTTCCAGAATTTCAAAATCATCGTCATACTCTTCCTTAATCGTAACTAGTGAATTTTCAGCGGTTTCCGCGCAATCCGCCACCACAGTCACATGGGCATCGATATGCGCATCAATATTTTCAATCATATCGTCGATGTCGGCAGACGAAGACGACTCGTCTGTCTTGGAGAAAGCTTCAGCCAATCTCTGTCGCTCCTCCTGCTCCAGTTCCAGTTGGTATTTCAATGAGGGCTTTGGCACCTCATTTGGACGTACACTAAACACAGACCTATTCATGATTTCATCCATCACTTCGAAGTGTTTCCACGAGGTTTTGTTGCACACTCCCGTTTCAATGTCCTTTTTCAGACGATTATAAAAACACTTCAGATTCTTTATACGAGTGTTGACCTCTTCCATGGATCTATTGTATCCATATTCGCGCATTTTCTCTGCCAGTCTATTGATGACAACATTTTTCCTATGACTTGTTATGAGAGTCTTTTGAACCGTCGGATCACCCCAAAGTGATATGAGCAACCTTGTCTCTTCTGTATCGAAATTGGGATTGCGACCGGGGTCTTTTCTGGACGATCCCATTAGCACTCGACTATTTGACACCCACTTCTCGCGTCGTTGCCGAGCTTTCAAACGTCTCAACATTGTTTGGTATTTTAAGCACCTACCGCGACGAACACAATACTTCTACCGGAATACAAAAACGTTTGGAAAAATCGATAGACACTTGGTGAAAGTTAAAACACAACTTTATCACACAGAAGCTAGTTAACGCGTTCGTATTAAGTATTAAATGGGGAAAAACAAATTCTAAGTTGAACCGCGAATGATGTGATTCACACTGGAACATAGAAAAACCGTCTCCAAACTAACTAAGCAAGGACGATTACGTGTTCTTTGACCTGAGTAAATGGGTTTTCACTTTCGGAAATGCATCTCCGTTGTGTGATGCGCAGAGCCTTCGAGTACACATGCGCTCCTCACAACGAAAAACTTAACCTATTCACTGTTGCACGCTACCGCGCATGTCTCTTGTCCTGACGATTTTTATTGAGTCTGAGAACTGGGACAGCGCACTACCATGTTGAGGTTATGGATTTGGTCTGCTACCGGTTGGTTGTGCTTCGCAATAATAATTTAATTCAAAGCAAAATAAGGACATGCGCAAAAGCAGCATACTACGCAGCTTTTCCAATTCCAATTCAATTCAAAACTGTCAACGGTGTCCGTCGAATGAAAAATGCCTGTCTACATTAAGAAATATTGTTTTAATGGTAGATAAATATATTTGGCGGCAGATGTTGATGCTCAAGGTGGTGGTAGTTTTCTGCGCGAATAGTGGTAGAAGTTAAAGTAGGGGTAGGATTCATAGTGCACTGCACAGGAAACACTACCCCTAATCGTTTGTCGTTTTACCTGCGAACTCAGTGAGGCAAAATGGAATTTGTATATAGTTAAACGTTATAATTCTATTGTATTCCTAAATGTATCTCATTTTTGGGTATGTACCGATGTAATTCTAATCCACAGAGAATAAACGCGCGAATCAGTATACGAATCCGGATGCCTTTGTCATTTGTTTGGACGTTTCAGCCCTTAGCCGTGATTCGGTGACAGGTTTATTCCACGCAACAGGTTTGTTAACCAATTTTCCTGAAAATGTACGCAAATGTAATGTTAGTATTTGACAAACAAAACTATAATTGTATAATATGTATACACATCTGATATATGTTTGTTGGTAAAAAAAAGAGACTCATATAAAGGGTCTTTCATTAGCGACTTGGTAATTTAGAATTTAAAAAATGACAGTTTGTGTTCGGACAGTCACATTCTGCGAGTGTTTTTGCAAATGTGCCTGCAGAACCGTATTTTCATTGTCATTTACCCCTATTATGTGGAAGTACACCCTTAAGAAAAACCGTTGAAACTTATGATTTTTGGCGTAAATTCTTATTTGATTCACTCTTCTTTTAACCTAGATCCTCATCGTGTATTTCTGTAGGCGGGAGGTTTTCTGTTGGTATCGCCTCGCGCTTTAATAGTTTCCTATTTTTTGGATACTAGTTTAAAAAATCGTGATGAAGATTACTATCAAATAAGAAATGCATATATTTATTTATTTTGTCTTTACGACCGCACTTTTGCACCCTCTTGTTTGGGGAAACAAAATTATTTCAAATTTTCATTTTCCTATTTCGTTTTAAGTGTCTGCTATTGCCTTTGCAACCGAATACTGCACTTCTTACCATTTTGTTTTTGTCAAAACACAATCACTATAACAAATTTCACTAAACTACTGTCAAATGGATAGTTTGGATTTTTCCGACACCATGCGAGAGTAGGATATGCGCATGACGCAAATTATTTTCGGCGGGTTAACCGAAACTCATAATGATACTTCACATGGAACATTACTCATCTCCCACACCATCGAATAGGCACGTTTTATTGAACACCTGTTTCCAGAATGTATGGCAAGAAAAGCCGCAGCCACGTTGGAAGCAGTTAGTCTGTTTTCAGCGCAATTAACTTTCTGCCAGCGAGAGCTAGTAGAACACTAAATAAATTCCTCAATTTGTAGGTTCGGAGATGCCCGCTTGGGGGGTTCGTGGCGCCTCTCAATTTGTGTCACATGTGACAGTGCACTTGTGGAAAAAGTGGTACTATGCACCGGTAAATTTTGTTGTGTGGATTGACTTTTAGTTTAATTCATGGTTGAATCCCTGTCGATGACAGTATGAATGGCACTAAAAGCAGTTTACTAGGATAGTGATGATTATACATCTCAAAAGGAGGTTTGAAAGGTTTTAAGCTGCTGCTGATGAGTCACTTCCACTAGCGTGTATCTCGGAAGTGACAGTTAGGTAGTACAGAGTTCAATAAAACACAACCATCGTTCGAGGACATTAAATAACATAGATTAATGGATGGTACCAGTCATAGGGCGTCACACAATAAGATCCACGTGAATTGCAAGCTCCTGTTTGTTTTCTTGTTCTCTTCTCTTTTATATTTTGCGCATGGCTCGAAAGTGTTTTTGTCTTTTACGATGTAGACAAGACGTCAAATCGAAGAAATCAAAGAAATCAAAATTTGCCTACTTCGTTATTCAAGATTTTCTTGTAGTAAACAGAAAAAGTATTGCAAAATGGCAAACATTTGTAAACCATAATGTTTAAATCGCTACCCACCAGAAGGTCTTGTGAATTGTGATATGTAAAAGTGAAATTGTCATAAGTATTTATTTGCAAAATCTCTATCAAATATTTGCTTGAGCTAATTACTTGTCAAACTCTTAAGCATTCTACTATAACAACCTAGCCAGTTAATATCCTTCTCACTAAATTAAATATGCTTTATGTAACTTCATAAATCAGCTACAGATGTGTTGCAAATACACCCTTCTGAAGATTTGTTTTGTTCAGGTAGGTTCGGAAAGCGAGTAGACTTGAACAGAACCACAAACATTTCTAAAGAAAACACGACAATTACTACTTGTTTTTTTAGATCCCTGGACACATAACTAGTTTAAAAAAAAAAATTGAATGGGTCGGCTGTTATGTCATTATGCACAGTATCTTAAAAGAAATTTTAGAAAATGGTCTATTTGTGTCTGAAAGCAACTGTGACACAAATATCAGCTGTGAACTTAAGAGAATGAAAAAAAAACTTTTTATGTATAAACATCAACATCCGTTTCATGTATAAATATTGTCAAAATATATTGTACGCCTATGGATGCACATCCAAAAGTTAAATCCTGTGTAGATTCGATGATTTGGCTACCTGAAGCTAAATGTTAAAACTGTTGGTGAGTGTTTAATAAATCTTTCTTGCATGTTAAATCAAATTCTTTTAATTTCTCCTAGATGCTTGGACAGATTTTTCAATCTTCAAATAAGCAGTGTAAAAGCAATTGTCAAATGAAAATGAACCTAACCAACATAACCTAAACCATCTATTGGCCAGTTTGTTGTCTCCCACTATTGAAAAATTCATCCCCATTTAAATGTCCAGTTCAAAATGGATAGCAATTTATAACAATTCCTGACATAATGACTCTGTTTAGTTTTTTGATTATTTATGATTTCCACGGTAATGTCAAAAAAAAAGGTGATTGCTCCTCTCTTGGTCATATACCCGTTTCAAGTTGACTCAATTTGACATGACAATTTTTTTACTATCGTATTTGAGATTCACTTCACATACTAGATTCACTTTCACTTCGTTAAATCCGCCGGGAGAGACTTCCTTATCGACAGGTATTTACATTCAAAGTTGATCGGCAAATCAGCTGTTTTGTATTAAATGACAGCAGAGATAGTGCAAAGCAATTTTAAATTTGTTTTACAGAAATCAATTTAAAAATAAATGGATCGTATATGCTTATATTTGACAATAATAAACAATGTGGAAAGAGCATCACATGACAGGAAAATGCGTGCATATTAAGAGGAACTGCAATGGACATAATGGAACTTCCGGATTCGACGTCAGTTTTCTGAAATGCAATTCAAAGCAAAATTTTCATGTTCTCTCAGAAAAGCACAACGAAACCGCACTTAAAACGATATAATACGCAATGAATTAGCTGCGTACTTGAAGTGTCAAAGTTTGTATGGGAAGTTTCACCTCGATCGTTTCCTACGATGTTTTAAGCGCATTCACTTTACCGACTGGTGAATCTTTCGTTTCAAAAGTATTCTACGATGCCAAGGATTGAATTTGAGTGAAACGATCCTCTCGGCGTATTCTTAGTTACGTTTTATATTCGAATAGGACCTCTTAATCATTAAAATCAATTTGATTTCCTAATCCACAGTGACATACTAACAGACGTCAACATGAATGCATGCATAAAATTATAACATCCTGTAAACGTTAAAAAAAAGGTAGCGGGCTGAGGTTGGACAGCTAATTTTTGGTTACTTTTTACAATACTAGTTATAGCAGTATGACTGTAGGAGACAGACCTCCGATGCCTCCATTTTAAAAGGATTCTGTGTTTATTTGGTGAGATTATTTAATTTTGTTCCTTTTTTCGGAACTAATCACTTGAACTTTGATATTATAATATTTATTTTAAATGGAGATTTTAATTCAAATAGCTCACAATAAGAAAAATGGATACAAAGCAATTGGGATGCGACCTTGGGGCTTCGGTCACTGTTATGGGCACTGGTCGAAATATACAAATGTAAAAGTAAACTCTACAATATACTACATACTACTATAAAAATTGTCGCATCAGCCTCATATTATTATGTGAACATAATCGAGAGGTACATTCACATTCGTAGTTCCAACGTAGTTAAAAAAAAAACTTCGGCACTGCACTGACAGTTGATAAAGTTCCAAGACGACAAATTTATCGCCAAAAAAAAGTCTCAAAAAGGAAGAAACAAAATCCAAAATACAGTTCATTTTTATTTTCAAACAAAAACAAGTCGCGCAACAATAAAAATTATAGGAATACGTTGAATTGTGATCTGAAAACATATTATATTTAGACAACGTGTTTTATTGAATAAATATCACAGCATAGCAAAGGGAAGAAGAATCTTCAACAATTATAAAAACTTGACTCTACTTGACACTTCCAAAATTCACACTAAATAGAAGTGACTTGACACCATTGAGAATTGAGAAGCTCTTTCTTGGCAGTCATACACTCGGATGTTTGTCAGACGGCCGCGTGAGGTGAAAAATAACTTTATATACGAACCATTTGTAGTCACCGAAAGACAAATAAAGCATAATTGATTCGTTTTTTTAATATTTACTACACCAAGTCAAGCGCGGACGATTTTATCAAACGGAGTACATATTAAGATTGACTCTTGACGAGTCATTAAAATATGGATGAACATTATGAAAAATGACCTACCACCGGCAGCTCTTTTAAATTTTTACAGTGTTGCCACATTTAGATGAACTTTGTGTTTCCCGGGGATCGAACCTGAGATCTCTCTATTAGAAGTCCAACACACTAATGGAAATAATGGAAAGCTTATAGAGTTTGGACCTTGTAAGGAAATCTATTAAAGCGAAACACTGCCATGTAAAGTAATTGTAACAAAGCTTAAATACAAATTTACTTCTACTGTTTATTAAATGCAATTTTTTTTCACAAAATTCTCTTTATAGTGTTCACTTTTCCTAAGGTCCTGTAAGTATTGCAATTAATTGTTTTAATAATTCATTTTTGAAACTGGGAACTGGGAAACTGAAACTCTAACTAAATTTGCTTCCATTAATTTCTGAAAAAATGAAGTTCAGTAATTAATCCTGCCTTACAATTTACTTATTCTCCAGCACCTTGCGTCACACACAGGCTTGAAAATGGGAAACTTTTACTAAATTCTTCAAACGGAGGCGGATCCCTGGTTATTTCATCAAACAAGGAAGTTAAATCAAATGAATATGTGACAGTCGAATGCGATCGCGGATTTAATATTCAGGTATGTTTAAAACATCCGGCGAACTATTGACAGTGCAAGTATTCACCAATTTACAACTTAATAAGGGTCCGTCGCACTTGCATTGCTGGCGTGGAAAATGGTCTGTGAATACTTCACCTCAGTGCATACCATCACCATGCGTACTGCCGTACTCCGACATCATTGTTTACGAGGTTAACCAATTGTCAAACACTTTAGAGAACATTTTTGAATGCATATTTCTTAATAGGGAGGATATCGTGCAGGCTTCACTATTGCACATGAAAGTGAAATCACTGCACACTGTGTGCTGAAAGCGAACAAATCCATTCTGGTGACTTGTTACAGAGGAACAATTTTGCCAAGCGTATTCAATTGTTCAAATAGATTAAAGAAATCTTCGGAAACGTATGCGAACGCAGCCAAACCGGATGACAATGTAGACAAACTGCATCAAGCAGTTGAACCCTTTGGTAAAAATAGTGCAAGGAAAAAAGAGAATCTAACGGACGTGCCTAAAATACTGCACTGTGGCCCACCAAATAAACAAGAAGGCGCATTGGTGTACAAGTAAGTCTCAAGGGTGATAGTTTGATCATTGAAATTACAAAGTTAGACCTTAATTCTATAGGAATAGTGACAGTGTTGATGAAGATGAAGGCTATCCAAATGGCACAGAAATATATTTCAATTGTATTGCTAGTGTTTCCAGTGAGCGTAATACCTGGAAAATTATTTGCGAAAATGGCGAGTGGATCGGACGGTCTTATAGCTGCGGTAAAATTGATTTACTTTATTTTGTATCAAAAGTAGGAAAAATTTGAAAAAAAAAGTTCGGTAAACCCACCCACTGCAACGGAGTGAATTTTTAAATTGTCTTTGAAAAATACTTAAAATTCTATCTTTTGTTTAATTTAACAGCAAATGGCACCTGTCTGTTCCATAATAATGAAAAAAATGTTGTTAGCTTTTACAACGATCTGGAAATTCGGGAAGACGTCGTTGAGTTTCCTCCTGGAGCAACTATAATATCAAGGTGGTATACTTAGCTTTTAAGAACAAGGTTTAATTTGTACACAAAATGAATCCCCTTGTGTTTTACTTAATGCTCTTAATTTCCAACTTTTTACAAAATTTTCTATCATGTTAAGACTTGTCATTTCATAAGAAATTTTTTGTTGTTTTATTTGACTTTTCTTTTAATTAAAAGGTGCGAAGATATAGGCAAATATGCAATGGTTGGCAGTAATGAAAGAACTTGTATACACTCAGAATGGACAACAATGCAACCTACTTGCTTTGGCTTGAATCAGGAAAACGACTATGCAAGTATGAACTAGTAAAATTATAAATCCAATAATAGTTAGCAATAGAAATGTTATCATATTCAATTTAAGGTGTCCACCCTGTTAAGTACGTCAATCGATTTGAATGCACATTTATATTTGAGCTAGCTTTTAGAGATGTAACAGAAGGCTACATGCCGATTGCTTCAGTGTTATTAAAACAGATTGTTTTCCAAAAACGTAAAAAAGAGCGCCACTAACAAGCGAATAAAAAAATTCATTCGAAGTTAACCTCAAAATCGAAATGACACTCTAATTTTTTTGCACTGTATGCGATTCGCGAATACCTGCGACCAAATAAAATGTATCATTCAAATAAACTGTCAAATCTTGCGAATATGCGTTTATTCGAAGGTGTTTGGTAATATAAAAATATAAATATGCCTATTCGCCTATTCGTATTTCAGTCTTTCCTAGGCTGCAGCTGATTCGGAATGAAAAATCTCATACAAAAGTGACACAACAAAATCATGAACGTAAAATTTCGCTCTCCTTTTCGTTTTGCAGTACGCTGCTGCTGTGAAACGATGGCGAAAAGAGGGTAATTGTAGTAGATTGCTTGGTACAATTATTCTCCACTCCCTTTTCGCACAGCAATAGTTTTGTTCCCTTACTTTCTGGTTCAATTTTGGTAATATGTCACATTTCTCTCATTGCAATAGAATTCACGCACCGCAATGAAATATAACCAAAAATAATAGGAACGCGTTGAACCACAAATTGCAAATATGTGATTTTTTTCTAATCGGTAACATTGAGATATCAGTAGAAAAAAGCACAAATTTATTTTTAAGGCCAAGGTTTGAATTGCTTTTATTGCAGCAATTAAAAAGAATACAATCACAAAATATAAATGAAATCAAATAAAAAGTCTTTTACAAATTAGCATTTGAAGGAATTGACAACCATCTGTCAGCAATAACCAACTAGCCCAGTGAAATTTGTTGGGCTAATATTTGCAGGTTTTTTAATGTTTTGTTCTCTCGTTTTGGCTCTCTTCTGCCCAACTTTTGCGTAATCGAGCGAAGTTTGACTAAATAAGGCTAATGTGCTCGAATGCATTATCGTTACGGAACAGACCTATTTATTGAACTCAGCAAAGTAAAGTAGAGTGCTCAATAAAAGAGATCAAAGTCACATTTTTATTAGAGTCATATGAACTGGTATATTTTGTTGACTGTCTCGACTTTTATCGTAATCCGTAAATCTAGTGAGTACCGCTGAAAGCAGATTCCTAGCAATGCCATGTTGAAACAGAAAAGTGTCAACTCAAACTGGTGCTGCCAAGTTACTTATTGTACACTTCTACCTAGTGTGAATCCCCAAAGTGTCAAGTAGAGTATAGTTGCAATTATATAATTATATAGTTGGCGCAACAGGTCTGTAGGGACCCAAGGCCTAGCTTCTCGCAACCATTCGTTTTTGTGTGAGTTTTATTTTTGGAAAGGATGGAAGGGATCTACAATTTTATGCCGATTCCAAACGGCTAATTGAGAAGCTCTAAAGACAGTTATACTCTCGGATGTTTGTCAGACGTTCGCGAGAGGTGGCGCAGTGGAAAAAACCCCAAGTTGGAATTTGGGTTTTTGCGGGATTCGAACCTGGGACCTGGGTATAGTTGCAATTGCGTGCTGATTATTCTTCTTTACTTTACTTTGCTGAGATTGATGTTCATTTATGATAAATCGTTTTTCATTTTAAATTAATTTTTATTTAATTATTTCCTTAACTTACATACTAAACAAAAACGATTTAATCTAATTTAAAGCTAACATTTATCCTATTCTAGCTTACTGGTTCTCAGCGAGCCCTCTAAACT
The DNA here is from genome assembly GCA_963082955.1 of Cheilosia grossa. NCBI lineage: Eukaryota > Metazoa > Arthropoda > Insecta > Diptera > Syrphidae > Cheilosia > Cheilosia grossa. The sequence goes on along the minus strand of OY720147.1, from coordinate 19,058,495 downwards.
TAACAATATTCTCCGAATCGCCTTTCGGCCTTAAGCCTATCTATATTTAATGCTATCTTTATGTAATACTGTTATACAGATTGCGTAACGTATGATTGTGGATGGGCCTCTTAATTCACGTAAATAGAGCTGGAGCCGCCACGCTTGAATGTTGTTGAGCAAAGTAGATGCGAAATATTTAACTGTGGACCAACCTTACCTGTAAAGTTGCAACATCCACACCGTTTTTTGCAAACATTTATTTCCAACAAGTCGCTCTATGAGAGGTACAAATCATCCACAAAGGACAAGCTATTAAAATTCGCATTTAAGAAATTTTCAAATCCAAGAAGAACTCTTTTGTTACTCGAGGAAAATAAAATATTACTCAGTTCAAATAAATTTGCTCTAAATATCGCAAGATAGTCTCTTATCAAAACTTTGATTTCTAATTCTATGATCAAAAAGCTTAATCAACGACATAATTTAAAAGTCTGAAATACTTTTGAGACTCCTACTATTGTTGGGTTTTGAAAAACATGTCAGTAGTTCTCCTAATTTGAAGTATGCGAGTTATTTGCTATGTCGTATATGGCGTTCGTCAAATTTCTTCGTTTAAAAGTCAGTTGTATACTTTTAACAAACCGAGTTTAATTGCTTGCTGATTATTTGCGGGTATGGTTATCACTTCATTACTATATCTCTGGCATGGATTTGAAGATAATCGGGGACCGTAGCATTAATGCCCTTATGCTCTTTAAATTGGAGCCATCTTGTGGCAAATGCTCGACGCCTTGGCACTTGAAAAAATTAAGCTAGCTTCAAAGTTAACACCTTAAATTGAACAAATTCTGTCCGAAATTCCGTGATTTCGCTCCTTCACTGCACCTCCTGATAAAAACAAGTGAAACTTTCCAAAATCTTAACTTACACACATATATTTCAGTGGAAAAGGCGCCAACTATACTGTTTCGTCATCAGAATGGTCCCATTGCGCAGAGCAACGACGGAAAACTGATTGTCTATCCCGGAACCACCTTGCACATGGAGTGCCTTTGGATGAGACGATTCGGCAACCCGAAGTGGAACGTCAGCAACACCTACAGGTATATGAAATTCCACGATATTCATCAGAAAATAACTGATTTTCACGCGCCCTTTGTATAGAACCTATCCCGAAGGCTGGGTCACGGAAGCGGACGAGGGTCGCGATGCTCAATTGGAATACAGACTGAGCATTATTGATGCAGAGGAAAGAGATTCCGGAATTTTCTCATGCCAAACACCCGCTCGCCACGAACACTCGATTGAAGTCTTAGTCAGGGTTATAACGTGTCCAGTAATTCCGGTACGTCGTGGACTGATAATAAGTGTCAACGATACAAAACTAGGCTCTAAGGTGAATCTATCGTGTGCGAATGGCAACTCACTAATCGGTGCATCGGAAATTATTTGCCTTCCCAGTGGCAACTGGAGCGCCCCCCTTCCAGTTTGTGAAAGCATCGAGTGTGGGGATATCAACATGCACATTGAAAATCAAAGCTCGCCTCGAGTAGCCGTACTGTCGCGAGAAGTCGGAGGCAGGGCGTCCTTTTCTTGCTCCTCTGGCTATGGCCTTAGGGGCCCCATGGAATCTGTTTGCTTGCCGACAGGCGAATGGGCTCTACCCTTTCCCACATGCATTGAGGTGCAGTGTGATGAGCCAGGTGCTCCAGAAAATGGATACGCCCAAGGATCCACCCCATACAGAGCTGGTGATGTCGTACAATTGAACTGTAATCCCGAATTCATGATGCAAGGACAGCCGATTATTGCCTGTCAAGACAATGCCCGATGGTCGGGTGTCTTACCCAAATGTGTGCAGGCGTGCTCCTACCCCGGCACTGTGATTAGTGGACGTATGTCATCCGTGAAGTTCTACTACACCATCGGCGAGAGCATCACGTTTTCCTGCGACGTTGGCCTGGAGCTGAGGGGCGCCACAATGGTGAAGTGCTTGAAAAACGGAAAGTGGTCTAATGCAATACCGACATGCATAAACCTCGAAACTGGCAACAAAGGCGGTTTGCTTATCAAAAACTAAGTGCATTCTCTACCATTATCAGAGAAAGTACTCGTATATCTAGTTTCTTTTTTGAATCTATAATTTTCAAAGCTTAAAACGTTCAAACTAAAGCCCAATACAAGAAAGATCAATGTGCAGAGACACATCGAGTCGACTTGTCATTTATGAAAGCGCCAACCGAATTATATACAATATGGTGTCCATTTCAAATAAATCAAATCGAATAGATTGTCTAGTCCTCTAGTGCAATGTTTTGTGAAACGCTTATTAACAATAATAATAATAATTTATGCCTCGGAAGGTGTTGAAAGATGTTGTAATTCCTTTTCTTGAAATTAGAGCAATTCAATTCATGTACATAATATGTTGACTTTAAGGTATTCAACCTGAAAGTAATAGATTTTAGTAAAAACAAGACGAAAATAAACGGATTCCACTAACTTTAAGAAATACAAAGAAATTTCATTTCGCAGGGTTCTTAAAGTGGCTACTTGGATTGCAGACAGATCTTAGTTCTAAATTCAAACTGTTGTGAGTTGTAGTGCTCTGGAAATATATACCCAGAAAGTGAGATCTAATGAAAATGTATTAGAAATGCATTCGTGTCATCTGCAAAATCAATTAAGTAAATATTACAAAAACAATTGAAACGCAGTCGTTTCGTATCACTTGATATCAGCTTTTGAGACCTCTCTCTTTATAAGCCACTTCTCAACTAGTTATTATTATTATTGCTGTATACCTACAAACCACGTTAAAAGTCTACTACCTTATTAATTTGTTTCCATACAAAATCCCATATTAAAATAATTATTTCTTCAGTTGCAAACGAGGCACCATGTAGATCTATTTCTCGATAAGTGCATAAACAAGATGAATAAGCTCAATGAATAGACATTTTTCCCGTATGCAGTTCTTATCTCTTTAAAATCCATCATAAATTGCGCTGATCACAAGATTTTCTCATCGATGTAATACCAAAAGGCAAATGACCAGATTAGCTGTCAAATGAACAAAATGCCAGGATTATCAAAACTGTATATTAGACTATATGACCAAAATTACCAATATGGTCATATTTGACATGATTGTCATTTGAGGCATTTGATATTTATTACCAAAAAGAGAACGAAAATTAAAATGAATCACAATTCTACGAACTCAAACAACGATGACAACAAAATAATTCCTGAAATTTCAATTAAAAGCATATGGGCATATAAGGCTATATGCTGGCATTCGTACCTATTGTCCCATTACACAAAATGCTATTTGGGCATTTTTATCTGTCAAAATCAGCCTGGTCATATGTGGCATTCAGGTCATTAGAGCATATGAGATATGCCCATTACATTGTATGACCATATTTTGACAGGAGAACTGTCAGATATTGGCATTTTATGACCACTTGGCATACCGTCTAATCTTACCTTAAGTATATATGTATATCTTTGTACTAATTACTTGTGTGTATGCATTGCGCGTTACTAGTAACTTTCCATACTTCATTTTACAGATGAACGTATTCCATTCACTGGTTAATCGTTAAATTAAAACATTCGAAATTTGCACCCACATTGATTTCTAAACATTTGCACATAAATAATTAACAAAAAGAGATCCACCCGAAAAATTTCACTAGTTTTCAAACTCAAACGCACTTGTATTGGTAAATCTGAAACAACTCTGAGAAAAAATCTACATTCGAAAAAGTGCTCTGAAATCGGATAAAAGTTGCTTCTTTTCGTACTAATCGAATATTGAACATTCAAATGGTCTTATATGGATTAATAAATAAATATTTGTCACTGAATAAGATTTGCGTAGATTTTTAATCCATTAAATGCAGTTGCAACTTTTACCCTCCAATAACTATTTGTTGCTGCCTTTTCGAACAGCTTTCGGTGTCCATTTTTGAGACAAAAGGGAAATTTATATTTCCAAGCCGCAAACAAAAAAAATGGAATCTACTACATTTTATTATTTTCGCAAGAAAGAAGAATGAAATAAGTCTCCAAGTTGAAAGGTCTCCAAAGATTGTGAAATGACAACTGAGTTATTCATTGCTACAAAAATGTGCTGGTAAAAAACATTGAATTGTCATTTTATGAATGTAGCTTATGTCGATCACTACGTTAATGATTTCAGTTTACAGAGGGTAGTTTGCTTCTTCGAAATTATTGTTTTCATTATTTATTTCCTTCATAGAAGTTATTCTTTTCTTTTGTAGTTACTTATTCTAATTACTGCCACAATTATTTCTGTTTTTACTGATGTTTTTTTGTAAACATTCACAACATTTCGAAATTTACACGCAAAGTACTGTCAGCTGAGGTAATCTATGAGCTATGGGCAAATTTAATTATCTCAAAACTAATTAAATTTTAGAGCCGACAGTATAGCCGCACGTTAATCCAACCTGTCATTAGGTATTTCAGTGATGGAGTAGCAAGCATTTAAATTTTATGCTTCGTAGATATTTAAGCAAAGTTCGCCACGTGATTATTATAGGTGCCTATAATACAATTTAAAGGTTAATTAGTTTAAAAAAATATAACAATTTGTTTCACAGTTACTTTAATTTGACACTTGCGGAGTAGGTTACCGCACACGTATTTGACATTCATAAGTCCCAACGGATTTATGGAAACTTAAAAAAACGAAAACAAACAAAATTCAGTTTACAGAATCGGTGTACTAGTGAAACTTGTGAACCTATTAACTGAGCCAATAGCTAAAAATAAGTAAAACGAAGGCCGCCTGCGGAACTAAAAACTCGAAGCCAAGCACACGCTCTGATTACCACATTCTGTGGTCTCCTGACAGCATTCTATTATAATTTCTACAACGTTTGCTAATCTACCGAATACTTATTTTTGTCACGTTGTGCTTTACTTTTTTTTTTTTGCTAATCCCAATTTATACGAAGCGTTAATCGGGTATTTTTTTTTACCCCAAATGCTATTTTATACTGATCGATATAAAATTTGAGTTGGTATTATCTGGAAAGGGTGAGATCATTATGAAATATATGCACATTCACAGATTCTGATTCAAAACGAGTGACAAATAGATCCTGCAAAAACGATCAAGTCGATATTGATGACAAGACTGTAGATAAGAATTGACAGATGCAGAAGATCAAATGGACGGATATGTCACTCAGTTGAAAAGGTCATCGTCGACAATTTTTTTTAAAAACTCGAGTAATTTTTCGAGTTCATGCTGAATTTTTCTCTGATCAACAACTCCTTGCGTTCCTTATTTTCGAAGATGAAACCCCATTTTATGTAGGTATTCTTTCAATACCTCACACTAGTTGATTCTCCCTAATATCTTGTAGGTACTCGTATATCAAGCTGTCTGTCAACGCGGCTTTAAAATCCACAAACATGTCTTTATTTGTGTGTTTTTTTTTTCTTTTGTGCTTCTGGTCAGAACAAATGTGTGTGCACTGTTGGGAACCTCGGGGATAATCCAGCTTGAACAATACTTGAAATAGTGACAGCACCTCAGCCAGAAGCCCTTGCTCTAATAGTATTTTTACCTGTCTGCAATCATGCAATGAAAGACCTTGGCAATGACAATGAATCTAGTTATCTGATCAACAGCAAGTCAGTCACAAATTAAAATTTGCCGCTGTGGTGAAACTAGAAAATTGACTTTTATATTCTCACATGTGCGACGTCATTGAAGATCTAAAGATTAATCGTTTGCTGATGGAGGCGATCAGCGCCCATTGATACCTCGGTAGATGGTTTTTGTTCAAACGACTGGCGCCAGCGCAACAGCTGCAAATATATCTTCAAAGTTTGAAAGCCGGTCTGGTGATCTCACCCCAACCGAGTTATTGTAGAATTCGCAACTTGCTTCATTTGACTACCGATATCGACTGCAGTGCTACTACTGAAAAGTTTGCAATGAAAGCATCTGGACCTCGTTTGAGTTGACCTTTTTGTTGGTCCAGCAATTTTATTTTTACGGCCTCGAGATTCTATTACTTCCAAGAGGTATTCAACGAACTTTACTTACAGACAGTCTTCAGACAGCTTGTTAACCACGTTGTTCAATTTTTGCAAAAAGCTATTCTTTCGACGATATAGGTTGACCCTTCTAGGTCGACCGTTTTCTCTTTTTGGTAGCTGCTTCGCACCCATGCTTTCGATTGTGTGTGAAGTAGACATAAATGGACATGGGTATACGTTTTCGACACAAACGGTCACGTAATGAGGATCTCGTTACTCGCGGGTTCCATATCGACAGAAAGAATAAATTAGCTGGTTCTCAACCGGCGAGCGCGCAAAAACAACTTCAAACGAACGTCTGGCCAAAGAACAGAACATAATAAAACCTGTTAGCTAACCGCTTGTCGTCACATAACGAGTATAGCCGTCCAGGTTTAGGAGCAGAACGCAATGCATCAATAAGGCAGTTATGTTGAGCGCAAAAAAGGTGAACATTTATTTATTAGTAATCAATCGGCAAGTGTACAAATCGGATCGACGCGGTCCGAGTTGTTTCATTGGTCTAAGCGAAAATATATAGTAAAAACAAGTCTGCTTCTTGCAATGTCAAAGTGGAAATGCTTACATCTAAGAGTGACAGTGCGAACTAGTAACATCCATCATAACAAAACAAACTAGTGGCCATTGCCACTGGGAGAGAAGTCAGTTCATACACGTGAGTTGACTATGTTATTCGTACTGTCTACGTGCGATCTAAATTTATAAGCATATGACGGTTATAGTGAAAAAAAAAATTTTGCATAAAATTCGTACAAATTAAATAGAAGAAGCAATCAAACAGGCTTAACGTAATAACCGAAAGTTGATCCAAAAATATAGACAGTTTCGTGTCGTGTACCTGTACAGTGGAAGTGGTGGTGTTTATAAATTCATGTATACGAAAATGTGGTTTTGTTTGTAAATAACGGAACATGTTGTTATGTGCCGTGGAAACAAGTTGCTATTCGCCTTCTTTTTCATCTTATCAGTTACGTACATTTCTTTAGGTGTATGATTTAATTATTGGAATACATTGGAGCGAATTCATGAATGGTGTAAGTACATTTCAGGGTAGAGTGGAAAAATACATTTCATGGTTTTCAGAATTTATAAGAAAATGTCTGTCTGCAGCGTTGCCAATGTACATGATTGTTTTTTTTTTTTTTCATTCAATATATAAACAAAAATCATGGGCACAAGGATAGTTCTGAACCACTTATTTTCGTGGAACTAAGGTGGTCTCATAGAACATAATAATAGGCTTTCCCAGCCAGCGCGGCTTTTGGTTAACTGCCTCCAGTTGCGCACTACATTTTGTATGAGTTTTCCTTCTAGTTGTGCGTGCCACCAAAGGCGATATGTTTCTATACTCCCCCCCTCTCTACTGCGTTGTGCCTACGGGTTAATATAAAAGACTCCAGCCAAGTCACGTGACTTTAGAAATCAGCCAGTGCAATTTACATTTTGTCTACCGATAGCAGCAGTTTTATGGTTTGGTAGTACTTCAACTACCTCGGAGTAAATATTAGATAAACGTATGACGTCCTGGTGGAGATGGAGACGAATAAAAGTAGGAGTACGCTTTTTCGGTTTCAAAATTCGTGAATCGAAGCTCAAATTGCAAGCCGCTTAGTGCACCCGCTCCGCAGTTCTGCTTTATTGCCCTAAGCGCGAGACCGAAAGGAGTAACGCATAGCCTCAGTTCCAGTTCTTTAGAAAGAAAAATTCGTCGAAGGATTTTCGTGCCTCCTAGAGAGAACGAGGGCATAAAAACCCGAACTTAATATAGGATATACTAAAAAGTAGGTATGTGGTTAAGCTGGGGTTAAATTTACAACATCACGCACATTTTTGCACGAGACGGGACAGAGAGATATGTTTGTCAACAGTCAATTGTAATAATTAGAAGTAAAAATTAGAATGAGATCACAAATCAGACGCATGGAAGTTCCAGCCATAATAATAAATACGTAAAAAGATAAAATACGCAAGTTCCCACGATCAACATTTGTGCAATCACTTGAAAGCATTTCTATTTCTGATTTAAAACGTGTCAAATGATATTTGTAATCAGTGTCAGTAAATTAAAACAACAATTCATCAATCAGCTATACGTAATAAAAATAATTGTCCGTTCGTCTCCTCTGGAAGGCATTTTGTTTTATAGGAAAGTGAAAATTCGGAAGCCATCGCTATAAAAACATCAACATGCTGAGCTCTCCCATAATTCCTACCACTTAAACAAGATGGCCGACTGGCGTGTCACGTATTTTTGCGTGTTAGGCAATGCTGTCCCTTTCGGTCAGACGGGTATTTAATACATATTAGGAAGCTAGGAAGCTCTAAAAATACCGTTATTCTTTTTAAATTACCTTATTTGCTACTTTGATTCTGCTGAATATTGCAAAAGGTGTGTTTGTTTCAACAACCCAACGACTCGTTTTGAAAACTTAACCAAAAAAAAAATGTATTCAATTTAGAAATAATTAAGAAATGACGGAATAGGCAGTGTCGATTTTTAGAACGCATTTAAAGAAAGACCGATTTTTTTTGCATATACTCAATTGGAACAGATTTGAGTGCTAGATGGTGAAGCGTCTTCCCCAATTGTGTTCACCAGAATTCCTTTTAGATAAAACAGAATGATTTGATTTTGAACACTTCCTTATCGATGACAACGACAGCTTTCATTAGATCATTTCTCATAATATTTGAAACCAAGTAAAATGTATGCAAGTATTTTTTCCTGTCATTAATATCAACGATTACATCTCGTAGATTCAACTTGTCTGCTTGTTGGATGATCAATCATCGTTATCAACAACAGTGTTGACGTAAAGTAAGGCATTCCAATAATATGCTTTTAATGATTTAAATCGGATGAAGGCATGAAGCCTGTTTATACTGTTTCTGCAATGAAAAATGTGTCGCACATTTATTATAGCTTTGTTGGAAGTGTCAGCTAATTTTCACGCCTGTCAAAAACCCTGCCCAACCCTGAAAATTCGGCCATCATATCGAACGCAAAATATACTGACCTGAAGTCTGTAAAAGAATTATGCATGTGATAACACTTTTTCTATTTATTGTTAAAAAATGATCTTGTGCTTGCCATAATACAAACAAGTTGATGAAACTGTTTGCAATACAGGCGATGAATTAACAAATTCATGCAGCTTCAATTCCAGCCTTTTGCCATTCCATTTTCCTATAATATAAGGTTTTAGTTCATAAACGTTATCGTATTTATTGGATTTACAAATTGACTGGGGTTAGTTCAGGGCACAACTAGGGTGCTCTAGAAGTCATGTGAAATACAGGTTTTCAGAACCAGGGCGAGTTGAGTGCTATATCGAACACATTAGGACTAATCCAGGGCCCACGTAAACAAACCTTATGATTGGGGACGTTCAAGTATCTAGTTTATTAAATCTGACAGCTGTCTGACTAGATCTATCTCTGTTTTGATTGGCTGAAATCGGTCAAATGAGTAGCTGTTTCAGTTGACGCTTATGGAGGGGAAGCCGACGAATCTAGTCAAGAAATTTGTGACTGAATACTAAGTTGACAATTCGGTTATGTGGATGACCTAGGAAAAGTGACGTTCCCGACCAATTTAGTCTAGACCAATCTAGTCGACTTGAGATAACTAGATTCTTGAATGCGGCCATTGACTCCATATCGAGCAAAACGAACAGACCTAGCTGACGTTGATAGCTCGCAGCTAAATGAAATCGTTTTGTTGTTGGTTTATACCTCTTCACACCAAGCCGAAAACCGTGTTTTCGTCATTAACTAGGCGATGCATTCACACCGAACGCCAACTAGTTTTCGTTTGAGTTTTCTATCAGCTGTGAGATACTAGTCGCGAAACTTCTGTGTGAACTATTTTGTTTGCAAATATCGATCGCATTAATTTAGAAATAAAATCGATTCAGAGCATTTAAAAATAATACTAGCCCATCAATTAAGTGTGGAAAATGATTTTAAGTTGTGACATTTTTTAGGTCCGCTGTTCTGCTGAATTTGCTGAATATTGCAAAAGGTGTGTTTGTTTCAAAAACCCTACGATTGGAAGTCGTTTTCGTGGTATTTTTGTGGAAAAACTCGTTTTGAAAACTGAAATATGTAGGTATGGGAAAACTTCTGTTTTCGATTGTTTTCGCGAAAGCTCGGCGTGAATAGGTTATTACGTATTTACACTTGAGGTTCATTTAAAGCAAAATTTTATACAATTTTATTTATTCAAGTTAAACAAATATATAAATTTAAGCAGAAACGTAAAGATTTTAAGTTGAAATGAAAAAAAAGTTGATTCTTTTCGCTTTACTTAAGTCGAGGCCATACTCTAAAAATTACCTACAAAAGTTACTCTAACTTATATTCGTTAGTCCTGCTCACAACAATCTACTTAAATATTGGTTATTCGAATGCATGAACCTACAAAGACAATTAAATATCACATCAGTTGCAAGGGAACGAATTCAAAATCATGTCAAGTACGTTTGTAGAATCGAGACCCATTTTAGGAAATGATTTTACATAAAACAATTTTAAATAAATAGCTGAACTTTGATAAACTTTTAAATTATGCACACAACTATTAGAAATACCCGTATACAGTTTCAAAGCTCGTCGTGCAATTTATTTGTTTCACAACAACTAAACAAAAAAAATCGCCTACACCCTGTGCACATTTTCTTGTATCAACCCTTCGGTATAGAAAAGATACCAACACATTGCTCAAAGAGCATGCGCGCTAATGGGAAATTATTATTTGTCAGATAAAATGATTAACAGTCGAACACAAGAGGCGAATTAAAATGGTTACAGCAGACTTAATTTAGGGGAATTATGTTCATTTGTCACACATATCCACAATTGTTCTTGAACAGAAAATGAACTACCATGTTGTCTGACATTGCCGCAAATCAATTACTACGTATCAAAAACGATAAACAATTTAAATACCCCGAAAAGAAGCAGATTATTTCGCTTGTTATCTTCTATTTAAAATGCCACAATAAAGTTTCGTTTAAGTAAATGGTTTGGATATTCGAGCGAGCGAGTTTCATGCAATCCAATAAGTATGCGCACACATATTTGTGAAAGCATTTTGTTTTCTATGTGAACGTATTACTTTGACCGTTCTTTCATGTGTAAGTCGCAATGAAATATATTCAGGCCAATTTTTCGAAGAGTATGTTGTTTTTTTTTTCCTTTCAGATTTCAATTAATTTTCATTCTTATTAGAAGTAATTCAGACCGCGTCTCTCCGTGGTATTGTTAACGCACTTCGTAAATAATATTCGTTTTAAAACATATCATTTTGTACGTTTTGTCAAAGTTGAAGTTTTGTTGTTTTTTTGGACGGTTTTGTTTGGTGCTATAGCTATCCGATTATTGTCGGAATATCTATCGAAAAGTTAAATAAAAACCAATACATTGAAAGTGAATTGAATTGGAAAAAGAGATTCCGGACTCCCTTCGAAGTCCCTTAGTACTTATAGTGTTGTTGTTTGTTTGTTGTTTTTTTTTTGTTTCTTAAATAATAATAATTGGAAATGACATTTCCATCGTAGCGGAATAATAAGAAAACATTTGAGGTAAGCATAGTCATAGACCGTAGAGAAGATATTACCTGTTGATACATGACGAGCATGAAGTCTTTATGGAAGATAAATTTATTTAATGTGCAAAGTGTTTCCGAGCCTATATTTAGATGGCGAATGCGAAACGGGTGACGCTGATGTTCGTCGTTTCGTTTTGCTATACTGGAGTCCGATGTTTCGTTCATTAGAGGCGCAATGTATTCCTATGCGCGGTAGAAATATTCTCAATAAGATCGCTTCAATCGAAAGATCTGGTTAAGACAGGATTCGGGTGCTTTTTGTGATTTTCTGTCTGCGCGCAGGATTTCTTGGCAATTTTGTATAGGGTTAATTTTTGAATTGCGTCATGCGGCAGTTATTCTGCAAAAATTGTTTAAGACCCGCACATGGTTGTGATATATGCTATCTACGTTTATTATCCCAGTGGCTTAATTTCGTTCCAGGTTTAAGAAATTCGAGTGGTGTCTGGGTGGGTGGGTCAGCTGATGGTAGACATGAATTCAGCTAGTTGATGGGTTGTACCGCAGTTAATCCTAATTGAGAAAGGGCGTCTAAGGAGAGTTGCAGACAGCCTAAGGGGGACATCGTCGGATTCTTGCATGATCGATTGAAATATTTCTACTGAGTCTGACTGATGATTTAGTTGAAAAGTCATTGGTCGTACTAAGTGGAACGTTTGTAATATCTACAATGGAAGAGGAAAGATTGCAAGTGTAAAGAGATAGGTCAGGGTTGCTATAAATGGGTTGAAATGACGCAACTGTCGCGATAAATAGAAATAAATGTTTGTATACATTTTTCGGAGGGTTGTTATACAAGACATAAAACATTTTAAAGAACTCGAATTTTCACCACACCTGGAACGAAAATTTCCACTTAGGTACCTCACCCTTAAATGTTTTCATCACATCACTACGGACTAGCCTAAAGGGGCAAAAACAGTCTATTCTTTATTATAAGCCTTTTCCGGTTATTCACACATAGAAATGTGGTAATAAATAGAAATACTAAAACTATTTCAATCAGACAGTCAAAAATGTGATGCAATTGAACTGCGTGATAATTGGATTGAAATTCGTTGCCAAATAATATTACCCTGCCAACTTTTTCTAATAAATAGAAACACCAGGAAAGTGTAAAAATTCAATTCTGGCCAATTAATTTAAATTAATTTCCACTCATAAGAAGCAATAGCTGCACAATGTCCTAGTATGCAGAATTTCTCTCCAACATACTTACAAAGGGCGTTTTTTTTTTTTTTTTATTTCGGCAGAAGCAATGCATGAATTTATTTATTTTTTTACCAGTAATAACTCCACTCAATTTCATTTGTTAGTCTTAATATTCAATTTTAAATAGTAAAAAAAAGTCGAAACCGTAAGGGACAATATGATCTTCCACTTTGAGCTTGCACACGTAACCCACGCAAAATTATATATCGATCCCATCTCCATATGTATTTTATTTGTTTACACATCTGCGTAAGTTTTGGCGCACAGAGGTCGGTCCTTTCATGGACATTGTAAATACTTAAAGCAGTATAGGATATCAACGTAAGGTTCGAAAATAATAAAAGGGGAATAAAAAGGGATCCGAACCATAAAAAGGGGGCCCCCTTTTTTTTTTTTTAAAAAAAAAGAACTATCCAAAAAAAAAAAAAAAAACCTTTGTTTTTTAATTTGATTGCATTCTTTTTGTTCAAAAAATAACAAAATCTTACTTAAACTGAAAAAGGGGTCATTTTGATAATTTTTAAAAAGAAAGAGGGGGCAACGTGTCTTGAGGCTGAAAAAGGACCCATAATACGATTTCGTTTGCCGTCGAGCTCTTTTAAGAATCTGGAAGTGAACGAGATACGAATTTTCTTGTTGGCTGAGGTCGAAAAGATTTGGGAATTGATTTATGGGTAAATTGGGATCGATTAGAAATAAACTTTGAAATGAGTGAATTATGAGCAGTAATTTAGTGCAGTTCTTGACTGCAAATGCACAGTTTTTGGGTCAAAGTGTTTGTACGAAGATGTAGGCTCACAAACAGACACGAAGATGCCTTTCGCCTGAAATCGAAAAGAAACCTAACGCGTCGCGAATAAACCTAAAGTGAGCGTAGTCGCCAATTGAAACACGCTTTTCATTAGAAGATCAAAGTAGATCACAATATTGTAAAGTTTCTTAATCAGTTTTAGAGAAGACTTCGTGAGTGGCCGCGTAGAAGTAGTAACTTGTTCGCTCAATATGTCGATTGTTAAAATTTTAAGTGCAATGCAAAGCTGGAATTTTTGTTTCTTTTTCTTAAACCACTCATTCCGGTTTATTAAATTATAAAGCTATTTATAGACACCCATTGGTTTAGTGATTAATGTGCTGGAGTACTGAGCAAGGTGTCTTAGGTTTAATCACCGAAAACACAAATCACACCTTAAGGCAATTTTCACTCGCTCATTCGATTGATAAACACTGCACAGTAAAACTGACCTGAAAAGCTTCCGGATTCAGATGATTAGACATGCCTTAAAATTGAAGGTTTCCAAAGTAAAAAGAAAAAAAAAACCGTCAAAAAAGAGGCTCTCGTACACGCACAAAATAATAAAAGAATAAAATAAACGCATTGTGCGATATTCATCAAACTCAATTTGAATTACACAGCTCCCTCAGCTTTCGCTTTCAAAGATTCTTTAATTGGACCAATCGTTTCCAGCGAAATTATATAGACACGACTTTTGTCAACCTCAACATTTTTTTCATGCTTTCGAGTTTGGAGAAACATTCCAAATAGAAAATCTTTAGCATAACAGATCCACATTAGACATTCAATTCTTAAACGACTGAGACTTGAATTCTGGACCGATCTACAATGAAGCAGAAGAGAACTTTTTGTGAAGTGGTAGATAAACTCCGATATTATTCCGCATAAGCGAGACATACGGTATTCGACATTAGATTCGATGTATCCGTCTTTGGACATTTGTTGCTCGTCGTAAATTAATACTTACTGTAACCGAATTGCTTTTCGGGTAACCTTTACCTAAGACGCGGACGAAAAAAAGTTATTTCATTAAAATTTGCTCTTCTTCTTGTAACAAATTCACGATTTGACATATTCGAAATTTACTAAAGCGAATGACGGTTAGAAAGAAATGGCACCAGCTAATCGGTCCAATGAGCCCTTAAACAGTCGGAGACATAAAAAACATTCCATAGAATGACTGACAATCGGAACCCTCACAAAATTTACACTTTACGATTCCTTATATCAATGTGCAAATGAATGTTCCGTTTGACTACATATGACACTATACAAATTGTGACACTTGATTGACACAACAACAAATATATCATTCCTTCGCCTAACTTCTCAAAACCATACACAATTATACGTCACCGCCAAAGGCTGGTACGCTCCTCTCCAAAAGTGCTGTTAAAGTGAAATATTTTTTTGGAGAATTTTCGTGGATCAAAAGTTTTTTTTTTTTTTTTGTGGGACTTCAAGAAGGTCTATAAAATAAAAAATACGTATTCAACTTTCGTACTTTTATTCTACTAAAGCTTAGTACGCTGCTCGAGCTAAGGTAAATTTGATCTGGTCTCCAACTTTTCTCTCCAAACATCATCTAAAGTCCTTGCTAAATTTTGACATAAATGGATAAATGTGACAAACAGCTGTTATTGGAAAATAACTTACTTCAAAAATTCAACTCTCTCTGCTTTCATCCTTTACCAATTCTATGAACTCCTCGTCGAGCTATTTGCTCAAAAAACTCATCTTTGCTTACCTCCCATTCTTCGCAATACAAAAACGCAAAAAAACAATGGAACACAACGATCTGTCAAAATTTAGCTTGAGAAAATTTCCCGACCCACTAAATGGGCGCGCTAAATCTTGACAGATGCATGAAGTACATTCATTTATCTGTCAAGATACAAAAGTTTGATTATTTAGCTCGAGCTGCGTGCCACTCAGCTAAATGGGATCGCTTAGCTCAGCTAAATTTTGGAGAGAATTTTGTATGGGAGCGAAAATTTAACTCGAGCAGCTGGAGGAAAAAAATTCGGAACTTCACTTTTTGTGAATCATGTGATACAGTTAAATGTATTAAAGATATTCATCCCTGTCCAACCACACTAAGTTATTGCTATACATGGGAATGACCACGCCAGTCGAGTTTCAAAAAAATTTAGGCCTTTCAAAATGTATTACAAAGGAACATAGTCATAGTACTCATGCCCCTTAATACATGCACAATACGCTGATCTACATATGCACATAGGGATCTAAATATTGAAATATAGTTGAAAAATAAGTTAATCAAGTTGCATAAATGCAAAGAAGTAAGCTTCTCAACCACGTTAGCTTAGAAATAACCGAATTTTTAAATACAGACAAATCAGGAGATAAGGGGGATAAAACCTCTTGATCTATAAAATTAGCAAAGATAAGAAATTTCGTAACATTTTCTAACAAAAAAAGAAAAAAACTGGAAAAAAATTTTTTCATTGAACATTTTTCAAACAATTCATGTATAAGTTGCCGATTAGTCGAACGGATAGGTGCAATCCTAGTTGTTATGACAAAAGTCAATTAGGGAGGTGTTTTAGATTGGTTTACAGTCCCTCTCCATTGCCAAAGCATCTCTCGTGTACCTACTACCTCTGGAATGCCTTTCGATGATTTCCCCTACCAGTAAACCTCCAAACACAAAAAAAAATGTTTTGTATTTTGTTCGTGACAATTTTAATAGTTTTCAATTTGGCAAAGAATGTCTGACTTGTAATATAATGGACAGCCGTCAAATTTAGACAATTAACAGTGCACATTTTCTAAGAACCGTGAATTTTTGAGCAAAACTGGGTAGAAAAATATTCTTGTGGCACCCTGCTTATGGAAAAGGTCATCCATGCCACCAAATTGTTGTACACCTTACATAATCGCACTATATTCTATGAAAAAAACGATTTTATAAGTGCGAAGCATCTGAAATTCCAATAAATTTCTAAACCGCTTTACAACAGGATCATCTTTCACGCTGGAATGTCAAAAAATTAATGCGACGGACAATAAAAACCAAGTGAAATAGCTGTGGAGAGATTTTAGTATCGCCACCTACAACTCAGTTTTGGAAGCGCTATTTTCCACTCGAACTACGTACTGCCTAGTGAAATTTTCATGTGGAAAGTTCATTTTGACGTTTCGCAGTGAAAAATTTGCATGAAAAAATGAATTTCACTTGAACTAAAATCAACAAGAAATCTACTTTACTGACTTCACTAGTCGCCTCGTTTTCTTTTCTTTTTTCATCCTTTTTGTACAGTTTCGCAAAATTCATTTGCCCCACTTAAAGGCGAAAGCAGAGATAAATAGTTATGATATCAAAACTTGAAGAACCCTTTACTTTTTCCAAGTTGATAGCATTTCGTTTTTTTTAGAGGTAGAAACAAAGACGTGTTTTTATATTCATAAAATCTCATTAATATTCGTTATCAGTTATCACTTTTATGATTGGTACACTTCCTTTATAACTACTAAGCCGCACAAAGTCTAACTTTTTTTTTGCATTTTCACAGATTGAAAGATTGTCAAACCTACAGTACAAAATGGACTACTTACACTTGTTTTAAGATTTATAAGAAATCTGTTCCCACATTTATAAGCAAATATATTTACGCTTGTCAGTTAGCAGACAAATATGACAGCTGCTGTTATGCAGCGTATGATACTTAATAACCTAGGTGGCTCAACAATTCGGGGTGAACCTGGGAATGAACCAATTAAGAGAGTTTATTTGCAGAGGATAACTATTCTTACAGTTTGGCAAATGATTAAGGCCCGTTCTACAGAAATATCTTACGGGTTAGTTATTGTATGACATAAACTGTCACATACGATTTTATGTGGAAATTTTATGTTATAAAAACAACAGATATGTCTACCTTTGTATAGAACTCTATAGTCAAAAGGAAAATCATCTATTTGCTCTGTACAAGACACGGTGAATCAATCATAATTCGAGTAACAATAATTATACAAACTCCTTATTTGGTGGAACAGTTCAACTCGTGTTACCTGAGATTGTAGCAGCCATTATATCGCACCAATCTAGCATTTCGACCGCGCGGTCACGAATTCTTATGCAACTGAACCGTGTGAAGTTGTCAAATACCTTGACAGACCATAAACGGAAGACTAAAAGCCGCCACAACTAGGCTTCGTGTACGATGTACCGAAAATCGCCCACCTAAATAAAACAGATGACTTAAATTAGTACAAATACATTAATTGCTTTTTTACGAGCACCCATGATCAATATATAGATCACTTGTACGAGTAAGCACGAGACCTTGTTTTTATCTTGATCGTAAAATTAGCTCAAGCTATTTCCCATTAGGGATTTTTTCTATTTACTCGTGAGTGTTGGCTAGGTCAACACATCAGTGAGATCTTACGTTGCTGTAATGGATGTTAATAGAGTATATTGCTCACGTGAAATATAGCAAAATTAAAACTCTCTCACTGTTATCGTAAAATGACAAACTGCTTGATACTTTGACAGCAAACTTTTGTCGGAATGGGGACTAATTAATAATTGATCTTACGGATGTGGCAAAACAAAAGCGGAAATTCTTCAAATCCACAATGTGGCTATTTGTTGGAGTAGCGAAATTTAAAATTGCGATACTAAGCGACAAGAAGTTTGATTGATTTGAACGGAATGTGCGAATGTCATCATTTTAAGAATAGTAGATTCATTTTAGTATGCAATTTATATCGATCGCATCTGTCGATTTAAAGGTAGAACTGCAATAGGGAAGGGAGTAACCCAGCTCAAGAAAATGTGCGATTGTATTGAAAACGTTTTAGGAAATATTTCGGACGCTTGTCTGAACTTAAGTGAATTTTCGTTCATTTTCGATACTAGATCAAGCCCATGCATATTAGTATTTTTTTCTGAAACTAATGTCGTTTTCCGTGGGGATTTTCAGATTTTGCTCTCAGATTTCAGATTTTTCGTGCCCAATGGAAAATAGAACGCGAGATTTTTCATTCTTTGCACTTGTGGTGGTGCGTGTTTTAAGAGTCAGCTGTTCTTAAATTGTAATGTGTGTTTATAAAAACCTATTCGATTTATGTTAATATTCATTGCAGCGGGCTTGTCCTCCCAAGCAACGCAAAATAACACACTTTAAAGTTTGACAAATGGCAAATGTTTTGGTGTTAGTGTAAGTAGGTGTGAGTCTCCCTCAGAAATTGAGATTCGTAAAAGTGCTCTGACTCCAATTGTATTGCTGCAAATGGAACAGGAAAAAACAGAAGAAAAACTTTACGTACGAGTTGACTCAACATAGAATTTTTTTCGACTTGTCCTCATAAGTTTGCCAAAGTCAAAGTAGTTACTTACTGTTGCTTTTTTTACTTTCTAGGTTGAAATTAACACAATTTGCATGAATTAAGTGCACTTTAGTTGTTTTTCTTTTAGATTTACATTGAAATTCCTGGGCAAAATGAAAATTTTTTTGCCACATATCAAATTCATAGCCGGTGCCTTGTTTAGTAAATGGGAAATAATTGGGGGGGGGGGGGGGGGGGATTTTGTTCCTGATCGGAACTGTGTCAGAGGGATTAAGGGACATTCCTTTTTATGGGATTTTCGACGGTTATTTCGTGGAAATTTGTTATATTTAAAATATGTTATCCAAATTTAGGAACTACAACGAAAAGACTAAATCAGTTAAAATTGCACTTTTAAGCCACAAAAGAAATAGCTCACTGCTTCGAAGCCTATGTTTTTTTCCTTTCTATTTCTTCCCCAAACATAAATTCCAAAAATATATTGTAACGTTTATAAACTTATGAAAATGTACGACTTACCATAAATTTTAAACTTGCATATCCAATCCTCGTGCTTTCAGTAAAAAAAAAAATAAATAAACATATTTATTATTATTTTAAATTCACACGATGTCAAATTCGAAATAAAAAAGTCGTTGATTTTTAATAAGCTATAAGCACAGTAGATATCTGTGTATGTACTTTATAGATTCTAGGTATCATAAACTAAGTTTAGTTTATGCCAGGTATGCGGGAACTTGGATAAATTTTTGACGAGCTTTGTGGTACCCGCTTAATTTATTTTCTTCATTGAAATGGTTTTGGTTTTCTGTTGGAGGTTTTTGCCATCCAATTGAAGCACTTCGACACAACTATTGGTCAATTGTACCCACTTCAATAAGACATCTGCTTCTTACACGAGAAACGGGACGGGCCTAGCGTAAGTTCGACGCCAACGAAAATCTCCTACAAACCATGTTTTGGTAGTTCATTAACGGCTTCGTTTCCAATGGATGCCAGTGTGACCTGCAAATTATAAGTTTAAAGTATATTTAACTCATGCATCAGTTTCAAGGTGGTTAAGATAAGAAGTCTTTAAAATCATCAGGACCGCTGGCAACTACTATAATTAGCGTCTTGTCTTGTTAGTTCCTGATAAAAGCCATGCATATACGAATTTTCGACTTCCAAAGGTTTTCCCAAGGTTATAAACGCTTGCCACTGGTGTCGGGAATACATTACCAGCCGATTTTATCTAATCAGGGACATTACTCATAATTGAGCATTTAATCGGATACTCTTCCCGATAACTACTTAGGCAAGACTGATTGTTTAGGCTATTGAAAAGTTCAATGGCGCTACTTACTAGGAGTCTTTCCAGATTGGACAAATGTGAAGAATGCTACGCCTTTCTTCGGAAGTGACATAGATTCTACTATCTTTCGCCGTTTTTATGATTTCCCGATAACGATAAGGAGGCGGTGTGAACTTCTCCCAGAAGCCGATTTAAGTTTGAAGACAAATAGATTGAGAAACCTTGAAAAAATGTAAGTTCTAAGTAACGGGATTAGGTTGTTGTACAAGATTAAAACTGTAAGAACAAATAGGAACGGCTTCGAGACCTTATACTTTTCCTGAAATTTGCGTCTTTTATGAGAACTTTATTAAACACGCACAGGTAAAACAGTATTGTGAACATAAGAATAAGCTATAATGACTTTTATCTTCACCTTTGGAGAACAGTTTGATATAATGTAGCATGACAAATGAACATTGACAGTTTAATATCGCAAGGCCGCAAATGTGAGAATTAGAGTTGTTGAAGTAAATTTGACACCTTTAAAGCATTGACAATAAATTAAACCTGTACTCACCTGTCAACGAATAGACTTAGCACAGCTATTCGAACACTCAAAGTATAAATATGTCAGTCTATGACAGCTGTTTTAAAAACAAATAATTATGACTACAACAAGTTGTATTCAAAGGTCGACAGTTTCAGTGATTCACCCTACAACAGATCAGCGAGATTGGTTGATAACGTAACTGTAAGATAATTACAACACACTGGCACTTGGGACAGATAAGTGGAACAATCTTGTTTAAACACGTTCTTGTGTATGGACTAAGTAGTGTGTGTACTTGGGAAGCAAAGTACGAGTAAATGACAGGTACTCCAAAGCACTTGCGGTTTTCAAGTCTTTTGGAAACCGTATTGGGTGAGTTTGAAGAACGGTGTACACTTTAAGAAATATGGGTAGAATAATTCATTTTGACCGATATATCTTCGAATTTAAGTAAAAGAAGCAGCATTTGAGCGGTTATACCTGTACTGGGACTGTTCGATTAGCCACTGGACAACTTTCCTCGAGTTTCTTTCCAATTATCCGAATTGACAGCTCGAAAGTACACTGTTTTTGAAAGTTCGGCAAACAGAACTCGAGTGATAATTTTTAAGTCTGTGTTTGTGTTTGTTTTGTTACTTTTGTTATTTGACGGAACACAATAGCAGCGAATAAAATGGAAATGTTTTCAAATACGGCCGCAGTAAGTTGTCAAACTTGTATGATAGCTTCAGACATCACAACCGCTAAATAGAACTTACTGAGTTCGAATATTTAGAGAGAGCTATTCTCTAGTGACAATAGCTTGTAAATCGAAAAAGAAGCAGTTTAATGAGTTTGGGGCGTTTAAGCATCTAGTTTGGTAAATCTGACAGATAACTGGCTTGATGTGTCTCTGCGAACAGCTTTTTCAGTTGCCGTTTATGGAAGGGTAGCCAAAAAATCTAGTCAAGAATTTCGATTTACAACATCACTCATTCCTAGCACTGAGGATTAAAAGGATGCACAATACTAAATAGCCGTCTGGCTGAAAATGACAGCATTACCGAACACGCAAGAATATGTGACACGTTTTTTGGTCGGCCATCTTGTTATGTGGAAAATTTAACATCTTTTTATAGCGATGGCTTACGAAATTTCGCTTTCCTATAAAACAAAATGGCCTCCAGAAGCATTGCTTACAGAGGCCAGAACTTATATATTTATTTATTTATATTTACCTAAAGTTAGAGAATTCTGATTTTTCTTTTTAAATTTGTTTGGCACATCTTTAGTCGCATTAACAACTTGTATTTCCACCTGTTGCCCCAAACAGGCATAAATATGAAAATTACTTAACCACTCTATAGATAAGAGTTAGGTAAAACTGGTTGTGATTCCATCAAATATTTTGACGTACACCCATTTAGATAAGAGACTACTTTTAATTATCAAATTGCCTAAATCAAGAAAAAGAACAGCATTGTAACTGAAACTCGTCTAATCCCTTTCAACTATTAACAATTATTTAGCAACGTCAAATAATTACCTTTTCTTTGAAGATAACATTTTCGTATACCTACGTAATATATTTCGAAATATTGACATTTTATAAAGATCGGACGACAGAAAATTATTGAAGAATAGCTTCGAAGTTGGCCACACTGATTGTCAGTGTCAGTGCAAATTTGCAAATTTGTTACTTACCCAATAAAAATTACCGATTGCCTATCTTCAAATGAGGTACTCCAGATTTTCGATTAGGTCTACATGGAAACGAATGACGACGAAATGATTTATCGGTTGCCGTTATGACACAAACAACATTTTTGTGAGCCGATTAACCCTGCAAATCGTCTGCCGTTTTGTTTATTTAAAAATGTCAAGTCGTTATCTGGAAGCAAGAAAACGTAGTAGATAAATAATGTGCATGTTCGTATTTCGATTTTTTTCTGTACCTTTGTGTTCTCGTTATCGTTTATGTCATATTCATGTCATACAAAAATAATTTTTTGTCAATAAAAAATATAGGTCGAGGTCAAATAAAATTCTTAATATATTCTTATAGCACATCTAACGATTTTGTTTTTTAGAAAAGGGACACCAAAAATTACTGTTTCTTCTGAATGTTAAGCTTGAAAATAAATTGTGTAACGCCTCTAACTTAAAATTGGCAAAACCTAGATCATTTGAGATCATTTCAAGCTAGGAATTAGTGCATTGGAGAAAGCAGAGAACCTCTAAAGCCCTTCATCAGTTGTCGAAAATAGCAATGGTGAGCTATTTTCTGCTTCACGCTTCTAGTTTCGTCAGTTTAGTCAGGCAGCCCTTCTGTATCTTTCCTGCAATCCGTTTCGAATTTAGTAACATTTTACCCCAAGTTCCATTCAAAAATTATCTTCTATGTTTCTCAAACTCAAGCTGCTGGCTCGAAGAGTTTTTCCCTAGTTCTTGGGAAACTAATTTCAGCAGTACCCTGTCGAATTGCTAAGAGTTTATCAGAAAAACAAAAACCCTCCGAGACAAATTTTATATGCACAACAATAGATTATGAGGTGGATCGGCATATGTACAAACAACCGTTGCAGTAAAAATAAATCAGCAATATGTAATAAAGTTTGTGACGTTCCATGCCAAAAAAAAGAAGAAGAAAAACACTGTACATTGTACGTCATAAATGTAAACAGTTTCGATTCCTTAACGCAAAAAAACCTACGTTACTAATATCTGTTAAGACTTTGGCGAGTGTCACGCTATTAAAGATTTTAGAGATAATTAACCAAATTAACGTGGTTATTGGGGCAGGTAGTAAAGTTTATAACTGTCAGAAAAAATTAAGGTTTCCTTGCCATGTGATTTGAATGATTCCACTACAGTTCACCGTTTTTTAGTGCTTACAAAACAAGTCTATTGATCTGCGAGGGTTTTTCGGTGAGCAGAGTTTATTTTTTGTTTTCTTTGAGATTGGAAATATCGTTCAATGCATGTTCTGAAAAATTAAAGATTGTGCAGTTTTTGATTACTATCGTTGTTTTGTTAAAGTTTTAGTTATTAAAAGAAATTGTTTATACCTCTGGACGTTGTAAAGTGAATCGCAATTCAAAGGTAAACACAAGTGCAATCTGACATCTGTAATGCTAAAATCAAATATTAAAAACTAATCGGAAAGTTATTTGTAAATTTCTGGGCTTTACCGAACACCGCATTTTGTCCATCTATTTGGCCACATTCGACTTATATTTTCGCTCAAAGAGTAACATTTTTATGATGCAATTTATTGGCAAGATGTTGATAAGAATCATGAGATTATATAAATAGCTCTACACTATTTGAAGAATTCTGTAAATAGTTCTCATACTGTGGTAAATACAGAGATCAGTTTAGTCATCGACATAACAGTAAAGATAAAAGGCACGGGCAATCGAATAAAAATGATTCGTAGACACAACGCTGTCAATTATAAAAATCTGTTACCCCCTATAGGCTGAAGTGGTTTTCATATTAAACATATTGCAAACATGGACAGTTACTGTTTCAAGGGGGAAGATTTAAGATTGTGGCTACATGATTATTCCCATCCAACCAGAAAATTGGACGTTTTAATGTTCTAAGATTGGGATACTTCATTAATCCATTGAAATGTATTAAGAAAACAAGATCAAAAAGGGCGGCTAACAAATAGTCACAGTTTATAGCCAATCCATGCAAAAACGCAAGCGAATAAAAAATTCGATCGAACTTTAGATGTGCTGCAAAAGGGCAAGCCAAAGAATCAGTTGCTTCCAGAACGAGTAATTGACAGCTGATGACAGAGTCTCTCATTCACTCAATATGTCCAGCAATGAAAGTATTCCCTTTCACGCTGTTCCAACTATGTTAAAGTGTCAACGGGCCGCAACGGAAAACGGACGGAAGTAGAAGTAGAAAGTAAACCTTCTTAAGCCGTTGCATCCGGCAACGTCACCTTCCATTAGTTGATGTGTGTTCTTTCAACCTCTCATCGAAGAAGTTGCCGCATTGATTCTATGGCTTTGCGCACTTAATTCACAACCATAATGCTAGTCATATGACAGCTTGTGCTCAACTAGGTTTGTTCGCGTACTTTCTCGGCCCAAACATTAATGTCGTTTACATGGATATTTACATAAATTGAATAGATTTTTATAAACACAAATAAGTTGCAATTTAAGAACAGCTGATGACTTGTAAAACACGCACCGCAACAAATGCAAAGAAAGGAAAATCTCGTTTTTTGTTCCATTGGGGGCGAAAAATCTTAAATCTGAGAGCAGAATCTAAAATGCCGATGGAAAATGACATAAAAATCTGTCAAACTCCAAAAAATTTGCGAAACTCTCTCAGAGAGCTGAAAATATACTTACTCAAAAGTACGTGGATGGATTTCGAGCTACTTTGAGCCACTTACATCTTTGACATCTAATCTATATCCCAAATAAGTATATAACTTACCTTTTTGCAACATACGAAACATTATAGGAGAACAGATATTCACAGACATTATTTGTCTATACAATTGATTTTTCGGTCAGATTTTGAATTTGTTTCTGTCAACTTTGTGCATTTGACATATTTAT
Organism: Cheilosia grossa; assembly: GCA_963082955.1. NCBI lineage: Eukaryota > Metazoa > Arthropoda > Insecta > Diptera > Syrphidae > Cheilosia > Cheilosia grossa. The sequence goes on along the minus strand of OY720147.1, from coordinate 19,033,094 downwards.
CAGTACTTGCCCGTTGATATTCTCAGAACCAACAGAGGGACTACTCGTTACTCGTTACTAGTTACTCGTTACTCGTTAATTTGTTAATTTTCTCTTTTTCTGTCATTTTCGATGAGAACGTGTATAGACTTTGTGCGATTCGATCGATTTGTATCAATTGAGTTAGATTTAAACCTTGTATGGGAATGAACCTTTTGTGTTTCAAAAGATAAATTAAATAACTAATGATCTAATAAAAATGTCAATTCTATATTTCGCCTCCTCCATTACAAGTCGCAACTCTCCTTGTCGTTCATCAAGCGTACATCATTCTATCCTCGACTTGAGTTGAGACAATATTCAGCCAAGCAACTGAATATAGGAAATCTATACAGAACGGAACCTATTTGGATGGCATTGCCTCATCCTGTTCATCCACGATTTCTACTCTACGGGTCGAATTGATGTGGGGTAGTATATCGAACTGGGTCATACAAGTGTAATGACAATGTAATCAACATTACACTCAGGGATCTGCCATTAGCGAAATCCCTGATTCCAGATATTCCAATTTGAAACAGAAGTAAGAGAAAATTATTAATTTGGTTAGTATCTACAAAAATGCAAAAATTGGAATGACTGTGTGACCTATTTGTGTGCTCAAGTCGTTCAGCTGTTTTGTTCATGTCTCCCGTCATTACAGGTATAGAGACGCGAAGATGTATCTCTCAACAGCGAAAACGTGTCAAACAGGTACCAACATTTCACTGAAAAACTGGCATGCTTTCCTGACCATCTCAGATTTTGCTGCACTGACAGCACCATCCCGATTGTCAAAGAGAGAGCCAATCTGCGCGCTGTAGTCGGTAGTACACACAACAAATTTTACTTTATCCAGGCACAAGTTTTTCTCTTTTTCCACCTGTCCTGGCCAAATCAAATATTCTCAAGGGCAAATATTATTTGGAAAACGTGCACCCAATTCCGTGTGTGAATATCCAAGGGAAACATATTTTCTGGCCCACTTGGAGTTTCTCTCCCCGGATAGAGCAGCAGCCGAAACCAGACCAGTCCAGTCCAACCGGGGAGTTTTTCTCCCCGGATAGATTATATCTCCTCAGAATGGAGTTTCTCTCCCCCTATTGCAGGAGGCGTACCCTGGGCAAACCTCTACGAAAGCTTTTTCACTCCATAGGCCTTTTCCCGGAATTCGGAAGCTTGCGCACATCTCCAAAAAATCCAAAAAAATAAACTGTCCCTCTCTTGACAATCTGGTTAAAGCTTAAGCCTTCAGCTTCAGCTTCAGTCTCTCCAAGGTCATGGAGAGCATTATCAATTTGCCACCACATAAATATAAATTTGCCTCAACTCAATTCGATTGCGATCCAATTTATTTTCGAATATTTTTGGTATGCACTCTATCTCGTTTACGTTACCCACTTTCAGTTGTGCTACAAATATAAGTTCATGAATACAAATTGCAATATACATGGCCAAAGGTGTACAGAAACATAAGTTTATGTTTCCGGTGGGTGTTTGGGTATGTTGGGAAGGCGACTTGTTGTTATTGTTTGCTGATACTGTTATTTGGGGGATGGGTTTGATTGCTTTCTTCAATTTATGCTTGCGTTGAAGTCGCCTAGTATTTCTAAGTCGTTATCTACAATTAGTGTGCAGCCATTTTTTACGAGTAGTAGTTTCTTCAAATGACCTTTTAAGACAATTCCAAGAATTGTTCTTCTCCTTCTACTAGTCAAAGGAACGTGCAGAATAATTGAAAAAAAAAAAAAAAAAAAAATTCTAAAAACTTGATGAGAAAGAAACTTCTTAGTGAAAGGCAAATAAGAAAATTCTTACGATGTAAAGAAGAAATTGAAAGGAAGTTTTGATTAAGAACAACTTTACGAAAGTTGCATTCACGGCTGAAGAATTTCTGAAATCGGGCTTGTGCGTTCCTTAGTTTGAAAAGAGTAGGAAATCAGACATGAAGGGTTTCATTGCAATGGCTATTCAAATACATTTTTTGACCAGTGGTGTATTAGGTCTCAAAGACGTTAACATCCCAAGTTGTTTAAAAATTCATTCCAACCTTAAAAGCGGTCACTCAAAAGACCGCATAAATACGACGGAATCTTTCTAGTATTTAGTAGCCACGATATATTTTTCGAAAATTCCCCATTGTGACCTACAAAATTCAAATTTAGTGTGCAGATTGAAATGATTATCAAATTTGTAAATACCGACGTCATTATGACGTAAACATATGTCCAAGTGTAGATTAAAAGTGATTATTAAGCTACGATTGGACATGCCACTTTTCATGTCAAATCTCTAAATGCCGACGTCATTATGACGTACACCTTTGTCCAAAATTTGTCACTACGTTCGGTCATCACTCATGAGTGATGACCGAATGGCCGAATTTTTGTGACGTCGACATGTCAAAATTTCCCACGAAAAATGACATGTGTTCTAATAATCAGGCACTTAATGTCGACAATAAGTTGGATGTCAGCTTTAGTAAAATTCTACAGCATTTGTGAAACGGTACCAATAAACAATTAGACCTCCACATTTACTAGTGCGACAACTTTGTTAGAATTTATTACATTTGTTGTCATCGCGGAGTTAAAATTTCATAATTTGTTTTCTTCAAAAACAAGGTCAGTTGTTTTTTTCAACAATGAGGATTTTATTCTCCAAAAAAGAAAGCATAAATTGCAATTAAATTTGCCCAAGGCTTTTTGAATCTTATTATAAGAAAATCAGTAATCGTTCGATCAGACACAATTTTCCGTACTTTTTATAGCACGCTTTCCATTGTTTTCTGATTCTAATTCAAGATTGTTGTATGGTGCATTTGCGTCGTAACACAATCCCTTTCAAATTATTCAGTAAACGGAACACAATGCGAATCAAAACTTATTGGTTATCTATAGATGACAATTAAATCGTAAGAAAATGAATATTTTTAAAAAAGAAATAATAGACGATGAATTCATTTCAGAATAAATTAAGCTATAAGCGTTTCGCCTTCCATTTTTGAAAAAATAAAATAAAGGGAGAGGTGTTATTGTGAATGACCCGCTATTTCGGTAGCTGTCACTTTTGAAGCTTTTACGTGCCACACAAGCAACGAAAGCATTGATTTTTTACGGGAAAAGTTTCCGGACCGTGTTATCTCTCGAAGAGGTGATCACAAGTCGCCACCGAGATCTTGTGATTTAACACCTTGCAACTTCTTCCTTTGGGGCCATGTGAAAGATACGGTATACGCCAACAGCCCAGCGTCGATTCAAGACCTCAAAGATAAAATTCGTGAGGCTATCGAGGACATAGGGAAGCCACTTTGCGATTTAGATACGGAAAATTTAATGAAAAGGATATGGTCCTGTATGTGTGCTCGTGGTGGCCATTTGGCTGATGTTGTTTTTCATTACTAACGGCATACCTTCCTCTTTATTATGAAATAAACATCCGATCATTTATCTCAAAAAATGGCATTTTTCATTGAATACCAAAATAACACCTCTTATTGGAAAACCCTTTATAAATACAATTATGTGTTTCACTCGGGAAACTTAGAAAGCGATAAAAGTTTAAATACTCGCAGAAAAATATAAAGCGCACACTTTTATGCACGAAAGCTGACATGTTTTCTCTGCTACAAAATTCACACTTATACCCCCTGTACCCCCTGTTATTCCTGCTTAAGTTAATAAATTTGTTATTTCGCGTGTTTTTTTGCTATTCCTACAACTATATTTTCGGCGAAATGAACCTTTTCACACCAACCATTGTTTCATCAGAGATCCTCATTCTCGGTAAACAAACTCCTTTTGCAAAGCGTTTGATTAGGGTTTGGTTGCAGCCTGAGTTGCCCAAGGTACTGAGAATTGTTAAGAAAAGATATGAGCTGTCCAAACTTAGTGAGAAGATATTTTATTCTGTTTACGACGACTGTCAATAAAGTCTTGCAAATATCGCAAACTTATATAAAATACATTTTTTAGGTAGCACCCATTCGTTGCTTGCAAACTATTTAAATAGGAAACCAACCAAAAAGCAAGAACTAGAGGTTAAACAAGATAAAACAGAGAAAAACACAGAAACATAGGTATGCTTAAAGTGTTTGGAAATAAAACAAAAATGCAATATTTTTAAATTTGTTTGCATACATTTGTACAAATTTGCGTTTGTTAGACTTGAAAACCATTTGCATTGTTGTATTGCAATGAATAAAACTAGAAAACAGTTACATTTCATTACAGCGTACATAAATTCGCTCCTAATACGAATTTTAATATCGTGATTTCGGGCGGTTTGGCAGCACTTGTCTTCAAAATGGCATTAAGAGAGGATCTATTTAGCTAATGCCCGAGGTAAACATGGCTTTAGCGATATTCCGGCAACTATATTTGTTTATTGGTAGAGGGATTTTGGAAAGTGTAGAGCAGATTTGAATGATTACATCTTTCGTACGTCTATCCCCCCAAAACCCATTTGTTTACGTTGATGTTTTTTGTAATTTCAACCCCCGTCTGAATACGTGTGAGGAACAAAAAAGCATGTTGCTAATGGCCGACCACTATTCATATTGCTTTTATGGGCAATGCAGTTTTAATTGTTTTGTGTTTCTTATTGAATTTGTTTGTTTTTTTTTTTTTTTTTTGTTTAAATAGTGAAATACACATAAGAAAACACCGAATTCTGGCATTAAAGTCCAATTCATGAACTCACATATACTAGAAAAGGAATGGGAAAGTTTTCGTGACTTCATGAATTTTTTGCAGCTTGTCGCAGTCGCCTTTCCACTGGAAAGTTTTATAAAGGGTGGTTAAGTTTTAAGGGCCGATGTTGATTTTGAATAAAACACAAATTATTTAAGAAATTACTGTCATTTCTTTTTACAAACAAAATATCGGCCAAATTGCCGCGGCGGCACACCTCCATCCCATGGTCCAAATTTTCGATGACGCTGAGGCATAATTGAGGTTCTATGCCGTTAATCTGCCAAATTATCTCATCCTTTAGCTCTTGAATTTTTGCTGGCTTATCGACGTACACCTTGTCTTTCAAATAACCCCAAAGAAAGAAGTCCAACGGAGTCAAATCGCATGATCGTGGCGGCCAATTTACATCGCCACGACGTGAGATAACACGGCCATTGAATTTCTCCCGCAAAAGAGCCATTGTTTCGTTAGCTGAGTGGCAAGTGGCACCGTCCTATTGAAACCACATATCGTCCACATCCATATCTTCCAATTCGGGCCATAAAAAGTTGGTTATCATCCCACGATAGCGAACACCATTGACCGGCCTCATTTTGGAAAAAATACGGCCCGATGATGCCGCCAGCCCATACACCGCACCAAACAGTCACTCTTTGTGGGTGCATTGGTTTTTCGACAATCACTCTTGGATTATCATTCGCCCAAATGCGCCAATTCTACTTATTGACGAATCCACTGAGGTGAAAATGTGCCAATATGCATTTTGATTTGAATGCCCTTATTCATAATAAGCCTGAATAACTTTAACGCGTTGCTCGATTGTGTATTTTTCCATGGTTCAAATTGAGTTAGTCTGAAATTGAGAAATGTCAAATGAAATGCAGAAAAAAACTTGACGTTTAGGTGTGGTTCACATTCAACATTTGGAGTCTTTGCGTAAGCTGCCAGACTAAAGTTGATTGTTGGTAAGGCCGAATGTCTTTAATTTGCTTATAACTTGCAGTGTAGCCATCTTGGTAGCCAAAATGTATCACATCAAATAGAAAAGCTTGCAGTAGTGCTGAGGCATATTTTGGCGTAGTAAGAAGTTGTTTCTGAGGTGACTCTGGGAGCTGGGACCGAAATTACCATACCAAAAATTTCTATAAGTTGAATAATGTAAAGTCATTAAGAGGAGGACACATTTTTCAAAGCACAGAGTATACATATGTTCGACTTGCTTTTACAAAGAAATAAATTTCCCCTGTCTGTGCAAGATCGTCTTATAACCAACATGTCATTATATTAGTTGACGGACAATTTTAACAATTTTTTCACCTATGACTAAACATGAAAAGTTATATGAGTATAATGTATTTAAAAATGTTGTTTTTTTTTACAAATATAATATAGATGTACGTGTTGATTTAAATATTTTAGTTTCAGCTTTAAAAACATCAAAGGTTAAACTGTCTAAGAAAAAAAAAATACCTTTCGAGTTAATTATTAATTTATTTGATGTTTTTTCTTTGTTTGCAGACTGCACATTAACATTATTAAGGTAGACAACTTAAACGGACATAATGCCCGATAGATTTAAAGTGACTAAGGCACCGTCAGATATTACGCAGAATCAGAATGACATAGAAGATGACACAGTCACGGGAGGCCTTCTGTCATACGACCACGGTAAGTCCAAATATTGATATTTATGTAAAATGTAACATAATAATAAAAACGAAATAAAAGTCATATGTCTCTGAAATTGTAAGCAAGGCACAATGTTATGCATGCAACTTGTCCTAAATATACCGTTATTTGCTATGTTGAGGTTAAGTTTGAATACCCTAAGGGTGTTACTAATAATAATAGGTTCGTTCGGGTACTTTTTTGCAAACGTAAAATTATTATAAATGAGTTAAGAAACTGCGCGAATGCGGCCTCTCACCGAGAAAATTAAAAAAAAAACTGAGAGAGAAATCCATTTAGCCTCTTTTCATTTTTTTGTAATTTTCTAATCGCCGAATTGTGACTTAGAGAAAAATTAAAAATTAAAACTGACAGTTAAGTAAGAGCTCAAAAGTCTGACAAGTTTCGCACATGTTTATTGGAGCACTCATAATATCTTCTTCATCACTAGACTCAAATAACGTTTCGTATTCATCTTTACTTGCCTTGAAAAGTTCGGAAACTGCATCAAGATTATTATTACACATTTCATAACGTTGACGTTTATTTTACGATAGCGTCAAAAAGACATTTCTTAAACTTTTTTTAAGAAAACCGTTCAGGTACTTACTTCTCTTGAGATTGACAGATTTCTCACTCGAGTTTTGAGATTTGACATTTTCAATTTTTCTATGTTGACACTACACGAACGAACCTTATTTTTAAACTTCACACTAAATATTCTGTAAGTGACAAGGTAATTTTTATTGCAAAATTTCGCCATTGCGAGTTCGTAAAACCTAGCCTGGACATAGCGCTAAGCGATTTGCCACACCTCCATCGAGTACCAAATACAAAAACCCACCAGCCGCTGTATGGATTTCGTTATCGACTGCAGCTTGTCAAGGTGGTCCGCTGTCAACAACTAATTAATGATGATGATGACAAATGAGAGTTGATCATCAATTTGCAATTGCAACTAAAACGAGGTCACACAAAACAACATGTGCGAGTGTTGTCAGAATTTTGGAAACGATTTATTCTTTGTTCAATTTCCGAAAGACTCACTAACTCAAATAATGAAAAAAACTGTAATTTTAAGTTCATCTTGATATACTGTACTGTACAGGGTTTTCTATATCAGTAAAATATCCAATATTCAAGCACTTTGTGATGTGCACGTATTTATTTATTAATCAGATGTACAGGAACACGTCCGATTCATAAATGACATAAGAAACAGAAAGAAGATTATTTTGATTGGACGCGATAGGTCACGTGCACACGTTTTTCAGGTGACTTTCTTCTAAGGAGGGTAGCAGACAAATCCAAGCAAGTTGTTTGACTCATTTAACTCTCATTGCAATCTTTTTCAGAGTTGAACTAGTTTTTCTGTCTCCTCCGTTGATGGAGTTGTAGAAGACGTGTGCTGTATTCATTATTTATTATTTCAATTCAATTCACTTATGAAAAAGTCAAAAACCTTAGTTCATATAATGAGTGGTTGAATATGCTCCCAGTTCTTATTGTCTTTTCTATATAGGGAGCGCTGTTAGCTAAGTTTAGAGCCGTGTCGTAGATGTATATAATTGGTTGGCAAACTACAAAAAGGTGTGATAGTGAAATGTCAGTTCCATAGAGCTCTGCCCATAAAATCACGCCAACATAACTAGCGCTCTTTGTTCAAGGCGAATTAAAAGTGTAACAAAATGGCAATCACCGTGGATTTCTCCATAGAATGCTAGCGACACCTATTGGGTGTAAGAAGATTTTCTAAGTAAGACGGTTGAAATTCAGATTGTTGCGGAATGTTTTACAATAGATGTCGCATCAAAAATGTGGTACTTCAAAATGTCAACAATAGATGGAACTAAAAGAACTCGGGGACATAGTCGAATTGAAATGCATTATTGCCCCATAAATTGCACAACTTTCTTATATTAATGGTGAAAAATAGTTCGAAATAAATAATTAATTTGATTCAAACAAAACTCGGCTTTATTGAGAAATCAGAACAAAAATTAAAAGCGGCAACCTTCGCCGACGGTTAGGAAAACTACTCATTTATTCATAATTGTCTGTCAAAGTGACAGAACTTCGAACTGGCATTCAGTCATATTTTATTAGACCATACTATCTCCTCGCCTTTTTTAATCTAGCTAATCGCCGCCGATTCGTCAAAACAAACGCCGAAGAAGAAACAATCTGAAATTTCACGGGCCTTGCTGTGGTAGTTAAGAATTTATTTTCTTTGCAGAACTGTTAACACTCGAACGGACTTCGCACACAGATAAATCTCCGTAAAAATTATGCGCGCACCAAAATATAAAACTACCTCCAGAAATAAAACATTTATGTTATTATTTTGCAGTGCCTACTCATCGTCATATTTCTGCACAAAACTAAGCAGAGTTTTTTTCATCAAGTTAGAGTGGGATGGTGGGTGCACTTATTGTACTTCTTACTGTCGCCTTAATTTTAAAAAACATAAGGAGGGAGTTAAATATACAAACATCACTTGACGTCTCTTTATATTTTGAAACAAATAAAAACGACGTTCGCTACACACTCATCTAATAGGTATCACGTTTAGCAAACAAAATCGAAAAATTGTTCCTTCTCCAAGGATGTAGGCAAACAGCTGTAATTGCACCAGGCTTATCCGTTATTTCGTTCTAGCGTCGTTCTCCGAAAACAAAGACCCAACGCTTGCGAATGAATTTGGCTGCCAAAAAAAAATGTCACAGGCTCGTTTGGTCTATATGTCAACTCGTTATTGTGCACGTGCACGTTCCAATGTTCACATTCATTATATCTGATTTCCATAATTTGACAGGTCCGACAACTCACATGATTTTATAGATGTGCCATCCATCTGTGTTCAGTTTATAGACCTATTCGATACAATTGAAATAAATTGTTTATTCAGCCGCAGCGGGACATCTTGAGTCGATGATGTTCGAATACATCAAAATTTGCAATTATCTTATTTCGCCCCCCAAAAGCAGGCAAGATTAACAAACTTCACAGCCGCCCATCTGCACGGAATGCCTCAGAGGATATATTGCACAATCGTGCACGACAACATCTGTCAGAAAGGCATCAGCTGCGAAATCGGTTCTCTCCCTGCGCCCTCCTCTGCACTGCGAACTTGTCCATGCTTGCTCCATTTTCATTATATTTGAACAAGATTCCTCCCCCTCCCCCACTGCCACACACACCATTCGATTATGTCAGCCCAAAAACTTAAGAACCAAACCAAATGTATGTAGTGTAAACAATTTTTTTTTTCATGTTATTTTTTTTTGCTTATAAATCCCAACCCAGATTACATAAGTTTGCGACTTCCCAGTTGCTGGGATTTTTGTTTTTCTCGTTGGATCATCTTTCTTGATGTTTATTTTGAGCTTGAAAATCTGCCAGAACCTTGTTTCCTTAAACGAGGACCTCTATCTCGTCCATCTCTCGGCTGATGATGCGTAAAATCCTCAATAAGATGTAGCGCTTTCGGGTAGGTACCGGTACTTCCAACCCTGGTAAAGCTTTACCCGAAATTTTGTTGGAGTATTTATGTTAATGTTTTGTGAAGTGGGCATGCTTTTACGGGAGAGCATATATATTCTCTACTCGGGGATGCATGGGAACAGGTTAGGGACGTTCTCCTACGATATTTGGCAAAGAGTTTATTTCTCTAATAACACATTTCACACTTGTGCCAGTTGCCAGTAGAACTTCTGCATCACGTTGACAGTTATGCGATTGTAATCCCTTTGTTGACATAGGTATGACATTGTTGCGGTTGGCTCACTGTTCTCTTACGAAAGTTCGGTGCCTGCAGATAAATAAAGTTCCGCAAAACATACACTGGCGGGGGTAGATTTTCGGATGAATTTAGGACTTTGTTCAACATTTTATCAGGGATGCCCAGTGACCATAAATATCCAATAAAATAATAAGTGCTGCTCTCTTAAAAGTTGCTGTGCAGCCCGGATATTTACGATTTTGTGAGAGAACCAAAAGGGCTTTTAACCTATACACTTTGCTGGCTGGTGGCCCAGGTCTTTTGTATGCGAAAGGGAAAGTGTGCTGTAGTTAGCAGATAATGGATTTTAATTACTTGATTTATTGCACTTTGATTGGTGATAACGGATGTCAGTCGGATCTCTCAAATTCTGTAAAAGCGAAGTGTGACCGGAAATATATATTGCGAGGTGACATTTTTATGTTCACGAATTATCTCTATTTGTTTTTTGAGAGTATGTCCAATCAACTTTTCTTCGCATTTCCAGCTACTTCGAAAATGTATGAACCGTGCCTTGCATCGATAAGCACAGCACCAATTTGTTTGGCGCTTTGAACATCTGAGAAAGTTCATGTTACTGTTAATACTTAGCTGGACTTACTTATCAGCGTATGTGATATTTGTTTGCGTTTCGTTGATTCTTCGACAAATAACAAATAATAAATAATTTTTCGATTTTAGTATTGGGCACATTCAAGAATCTAAATATCTTAAGTCGACTAGATTGGTCTGGATAAGAGGTAACCTGAACGCAAAAACTAGATTGGTCGGGAACGTCACTTTTACCACGCCAGCCATACATATGCGAACTGTCAACTTAGTACTCAGTCAATTTCTATACTAGATTCGACAGCTACCCCCCCAAAAACGTCAACTAAAGCGGCTGCTCATATGACAGCTGTCAGACTTACTAAAATAGATACTTGAACGTCCCCATTGAAGTCACATAGCTAATCTTTGACAAATCGCTCATGAAACTTTTTCCTGATAAGATTTTTAGCATTTTTGGCTTGTTGCTTTGATGTCAATCGACCACAAATTCGCTGTCAGCTGTCGAATTGGTTGTTACTGGGAAATGTGTTGCCAATTGAAATAACAGAAATCTGGGCCGGTCTGTTCACACCTGGCTAAATCCATGGTTAGGTTACCATATATTTAGATTAGACTAACTAATATGATTATAAATCCGTTATAACCAATGAGTCGTTTTCCTTTTTTAGTTCAGAGCTGATCACTGAACTGAGTTCGAGCATTATGATCGTTCTGATGTTTTGTTTTTCCTGTTTTTTTTTTCTGTCAGCCTTTTACTCAGCTTGCTCAGACACTTTATTCTGTCTTATAGAGCGCACTCTGATCATGCTCTGAATGAAAAAAGAAACACAAATTCGAGCTCTGATGTGTCTGAGCTACAAAAGAAACACGAACTTTTTGTATAACAGTTCAGGTTCTGCTCTGAACTAAAAAAGAAAAACGCCTTTTGTTGATGGGTTTTTTCACTTCGGTCGCAATTTTCCAATTCTCTCAATTTTTCCTATAATGCGTGTGCCTTATCTCAGCTAATGCCCAAATCACAATAGGTTTGTTCGTGTACTTTAAAATTAAAAGTACCTGAACGGTTTGCTTACAAAAGATTAAGAAATTCCATTTTGACATTTGACGTTCTCTTTAAATGCAGCATCTACAAAATAAGTTTGAATTGAATTTGTTATAAGCTAAATACCTATTAAACTTACCATTTTGAATGCGCTGATATATTCTAGGAGAACATTCATTTGCAATTTCTTCCCCCGACATCGTTGAAGACGAAAATAAATAGAATTTAGTTTGTCAAACTTTTGAGTTCTCACTTAGTTGTTAGTTATAATTATTATCTAACTGAATTCCCTGGTAAACTAAAAATAATCATGGATTTTCCGGGTAATAATTTGCTAAACAAACACATACATTCGATTGTTACGAGCTGGAATTACCGATGATTAAAGATAACCAAGATTGAACAAACGGGCCCTAAGAGGGATTCTAAACGTCAATCTCATCTTCCTCGCCGTTATTGTCGTCATCATCATCTTAGGATTATATCGTTCAGAGCATGATTAGAGCGCGCTCTATGATCTCAGAATAAATTAACTGAGCAGTCACAGGAAAAAGCTGATTACACATGTACAAGCACAAATTTGACAGATAAAAAAAAACAGGAAAAACAAAAAAACATCAGAACGCTCTGAGCAAGCTCGGTTTAGAGCGCGCTCATAATGCTCGAGCTCAGCTCTGAACTAAAAAAGAAATACGCATCTTTTCACCTGTTTGACAATAGGTCAACGCAGCTACAAGAATCCACCTGCACCCTGCTGAGAGATAAATTGGTCTAGATAAGATTGTACAAGATTGTACGGGAACCTCACTTTTTCTACGTCAGTGGCTGACGCCAACTGTCAAATATGACCGACTTCAAACCAATCAAAAGCCAGACACATCTAGTCAGACAGCTGTCAGACTTACTAAACTAGAACGTCCCCAATATCAAAGATCACCTTTGCGGTATAGAAACTACTACATTCGTCCCACAGTTTTTTTTGGAATACTAATCGAGCTATAAGGCGTTTTTCTTTTTTAGTTCAGAGCTGAGCACTGAACTGAGCTTGAGCATTATGAGCGTGCTCTGAACCGAGTGCGCTCAGAGCATTCTGATATTTTTTTGTTTTTCCTGTTTTTTTTTTTTTCTGTCAAATGTGACTGGAAGTGTGCTTGTACATGTGAAATCATCTTTTCCCTCAGGCTGCTCAGTCAATTTATTCTGAGCTCATAGAGCGCGCTCTGATCATGCTCTGAACGAAAAAAGAAACACAAATTTGAGCTCTGATGTATCTGAGCTAAAAAAGAAACACGAAATTTTTGTATAACAGTTCAGGTTCTGCTCTGAACTAAAAAAGAAAAACGGCTATAATCTGAAGCGTACATCGACTATCGAGACATACACCAAAATGTATGACAGTTTACACTTTTCGCTTTCAGGCTATCTGCCCCCTGGTTGGAAACAACTTACTATATAGATTATTGTTCGGGATATGTCTGCTTAGATTGTGGCCATTGGCGCCTAAACTAAGTTTTGATGTCCTAAATTTTATTTATTTGAACATTGACACATTTAAAATGATGAACATTCAGAATCCATATGTCGCCACATCTATTTAAGCAACAGCAAAAGACTGAGGCTTAGCGATAGCGAACTCTCAGCGTCCAACTCAGAAAAGGAAATCAAAACTGCTAGAAACTACTCAAGGAATATTTTTCTTGCTCAGTATAGTAACAGATTTGTGCTTCTTCGCTGTTTGTCAATTAGTCATGTCTTTCTCTGCCACGTTCCATTGAAAGGCTCTGTAAGATTTCATTAATTTCACAGCAAACTCCCATCAGAGTGACCTAATTCCGAAGTCCTTATCCCCGAACAACACAAAGTTTTCACGATTAGGATAATTTGCGCAAAAACTAAGAACGCATCCCTGTCGCCCGTAATTATCCTCATTACTGGTACAGAGTGGGTACCTATGTCCTACACACACACACACTCGTACTTTAGTTTTACTGTATGAGCCTTACATTCAAGCGCTAGATTTATATTTCTTACTTCGCGGCCCAGAAAGAAACACGATGGTTCGAAATTATCGCTGCGAAGTTAGGGAAATCTTCTTTAAAACAAATTTAGAGCATCTCAATGGGTGCAATCAACACCATCATGACTGTTATCTTTAAAGAACTTTCCACCGCTGAAAGTGTGTAGCTCGACTTGAATGCTTTTCTTTTGCTCCTTTTTTTTGTGTGTTTTTATTGTTTTCAGGACAAAATTATTGTGCAGTAGAGCTTTTGCGTTTTCCTTTCGCCAAGTCGTGTGCTTTACAACAGGGAGTGGCTAACCATACAGTAACTTTCTACCGAGGTGATGCCCTAGCGCCTAGCTTATGTGGCCAAAAGAGAACTTCCCTTCGTTTACGCAAGCTCGATTCCCGTATATGGGTTAAAGAGAAACTATGTAGTTCATGCGAGGCTTTTATCCCAAAAACTCTTCGGTTGAGCTAGTGGTTTTTTTGTGCAAGGTAGCAATAGTCGTACTTTTTCCTGTTTGTAAATACCTAAAATATTTTCGCACATTTAGTTTGAATTTAAATATAAATAAATTGCTATAGTGTTGGAAATAAATTGCCAAAGTTTAAATAGTTCTATATTGTGCCAAATTTGTATAGTTGAACACGTTTTAAAGGACGAACAAGAAAATATATTTCCTTATGAAATCGACCTGTCCCAATGGTGAAGATATTGGAGGATGTGAAGATTTTTCTCTCAAATTTATTCTTGCCACAGAAAAGCATCATTTGCTAAGTTTCTTAAAACAAATGTAAAATCGAGGGTTTTTAATTTAAAAAAGTGTCTTGGAGGAATTTCGCTGTGCTTCATAAGTCTTTTTTATGTATCCCGTGCAGAGATAAAGATTTTAATTTGCATCTACCATGGATAGAGATTTTTCTCAATTTGTTTAAAATCACATTTATGTGTTTTAAATGCTAAAACAGTGAGGTCCTCGAACACGAAAAATCGATTACCAGCAGATGCTTCAGAGATCCACTCAGGAGAATTGAAACTCATTTTCATCTCGCAAAATGACTGAGACTTACCCGTGTATGCATACATATTATTTTGAACTAGTTAAACATATTTATATAGCCTGTCTTATTTTGGTCCACGAAGGCTGTATCTGGTTTGCTTTACATAAAACCAGGTTGAAAATACGACCAAAATGACACCAAAATACGCGCAGGAGTGTGGTACAGAAAGAAAAACCAGTACCAGTATCCTATTAGGAAAAAAAAAGATTCCACAGACATCCGTTTAGACAGGGATTTGTCGATATTATAGTCCCAATTTAATTGTGCAGATTTCGAGGACCTCTACCAAGCCTATTTATGTCGAGGGTTTTTTTTGTAATCAAAATTTCGGCAAAATACTTTGCAGCATCGAGAGGCGCTCCCCTGTAATACCTACATATATTTGTGGAGATGTATTCTGTATCCTTACAGTGGAGAAAAGAAAATACACAGCCACCACAACATCAAGTGCTGAGCAAATACACACAGCTCTGCGGCTCTGCCGTACCCATCTAAGAAACTATTAGTATACGGGTATGTGGCAAGCAAAGGTGAACATTTTAAATGAGGGTGATTTATAGTTATCGCGACAAGTCAATCGCAATTAAATAGAAAATGTTTTGTGATAAGTTTCGCGTGAAAATATAACACAGTTCGAGTGCGGATGGTCCTCATAAATAAATAGAAAAAAAAAAAAAAAAAAAATTACATTTGCTATCGTTGTAGAAGAGTTGAGTTTAAGGATAGTGACATAATGGAATTTGAATTCCTCGTTCAAGTGCGAGAATGTATCCCAATACTCACACGTGCCGCCAGGGGTGGTCAGCTATATTTAGCAGCTTTTGGGTGTGCTTGTAAATCAAATTGAAAATCGTTCGTTATGGATTTTCATTGATAGGTTTGAAATTAAATTTGTTTACAATTGAATGCACAAATTTGTGTTTATTGAGATGGCAGCCTCTTCTTTCCAGTTCGTTCTAGTTTCGATGGTATTATTCTGTATGTCAGATGTGCTGGCATACTTAATGTGATTGGGGTGAAAAACGTCGGTTATATGTCGTTGAAGTTGGAAATCTCACATTCAAGTCGTTTTCGTTCGGCTGAATCATTGGACCCATTAAATTTTTATGGGACTTTCTTGCGGTTTGAGCGATGGAATTTCTATGAAATGCTGGATGAATGTGTTAGTGAGATGGATTTCCATCCGACCTGATAAGAGGCAACAAAAGTTGCGTAAGGAATTAGTCAAGATTGTAGGTCTGTTGCCATCCTTTATTCGAGTAAAATTTGTCAGTTAACAGAGTAGGACGAGTGGGGGAAGATTTTCTCTGTGAGAAGTCATAATAATAATAAAAAAAAAATACTGGAACGGTTGCGGTGTTCTCAGTCATCAAGGCGGAACCTTCAGTTTATTTTAAATTAGTGAACACAATTTTTTGAGGGGCGCTTTCCCTTTTTTGTCTCTTGTTTGAGGGAACAGAATTTACTAAAATTTTGTAAAATGTATTTTTATTTGTATTTTGACCAAATATGTTCAAATATATCAGCATCAGTCATTTAAATGCACAAATTAACTTCACCTTCAAAAATGGTCACTTATTAAACAGTCGAGTCCGGGTAAAATAGCAAAGCTGAATAGCACAGATCGTTTAGTGTCACAATGGCAGTTTTTTTTCCTGGACATTTTACTGGGACTATACCTTTTATAAGTTCGCAACTTAAAACCATATCCCGCTTATAATCGCCCAAAACAACATGTAAAAAAAGGAAGATGAATTTATACAGTCGTCTCTATTTTACGTACTTATTTCAAAAGTTTGTGTTACCTAGAGGAGTTACTAGGCGTCTCCTCTGCATATAATTAGTATTATTATTTTTCTGTTTTCTTATTTTTTTACTTTTTGTAAACGTACCTCACTATAGGCCTGTATTTTGAGCTTCGATCTCAGCCAAGCAAAGTAAGTTGGATTTTCAGTGCGCAATTACAACAACTACGCCATATACTAAGCACTTCAATAGTTGTTGTAATTGAGTGCGGAAAATCCTACTTTACTTTGATTTGCTGAGATCGAAGCCGTTGCGCATATAAAGTAACATTATCGAGACTCGACTGTACTCACCATTTCGTTTCCCCGTAAGAGGGCTTTTCTACTCAGTTGGTTTCTTAGTGCGGTGGCACAATTTGCTTCTTAAAAAGAACAGCTTCAACACTTTAAATTGAGGTTATCAACGAAGTCAAACTCGAACTTTTTCAGAAAGTCAGAAAAGTAATGTGATTACGTATGTGGGCTTGATCCATCGGCGAGAATGAATGAAAAGTCACTTACAGCCCGATTCTGTCGTTGTGAGCCCTCACAAGTCACAAGCTCTTGTGAGGTTGGTTTCTTGGGAGGTTTGTTGTGATTCGATAACTTTTTCTGAATTCTACGATAATCCTCACAACAAATTCACCGCTGCATGGTCACTTTCAAATTGAAACAAAATTGTCCATAAAAATCCGAACTCGTACACGAAGTTAGTAAAAATAAATAAAATAACCTTTTTTGGGCAAAATACGCGAAATATGAACACAGAAATGTTTTAGAACTGAAAGATACAAATTTATTAACGACATTTGTCACAAATCAAATTCCCCACCTTCCTTAGTTTTATTTTTCATACAATTATGTATTTTTCCGGAAATGGTTATAAATGTAGCATAAAATGTCATGTTCAGGTCATGAAGTGTGTGGAAATAGGGAACCAGGACCATCAAATGCAATAATGACTGTCACTTGTGGGCTTTTATGACTGGTTCTGAATTTTGTTACCTGCTCCAAGGGAGATCACAAATTTGAGTAATTTTGTGAGCCTCACAAGTTGTGAGTGTGCTGACAGAAATCGAAAATCAATTTCACCTCACCTTGTGCGGGTTTTGTTTGCCAGAATCGGGCTACTAGATGCTATATCTATTCACCTATACTCGGTTTGACTCGAACGCTATCCACAATTCATATTAGAGTAGTTCCCCACAGCGTCAGTGTCAAATGAGGAGTAGAAAAAAGCTAAAAAAAGACAGCAGCCATTTTATATGGTGGTCTGTTGGGAAATAATTTTCATAAGTTTAAAATAAAAACACAAAACGAAAACATTGCAGAATTGAAATTTTGAGTTTGTCAGAATTATTTGAAAGAGCTGACAAGTCAAATAATTGAGGGGGGGGGGGGGGGCAGTTCCGCTATGAACCAAAACAACTTTTTCTTAAGATTTTCAATGATAATAAACAGAAAAAAGATAGCCCCTTCCTTTTGAGAATGAGCCCTATCAAACCAGGTCTACACACGCTTTCAAAACAAATGACAGGAAAAGATAAATATTGACAAAATAACGAGTAACGAGTAAAATGATACGTAAATCTGAATACTAAAATATGTTCCCACCAAAAGAGCATTCCGGTTGGGTGACATTTCTGCTAAAAGACGACTACAGTTTTTTGCCATTTCTTTTCCAAAAAATATATAAACATATTTCTGTTTGAAACTAAACTAAGGTAAGACTAACGAAATTAGTAAAATAGATGTGACCATGCTTTTGCATTTGCAATTTTTGTTTTCGGACAAAATATGCTTCGGGGTTGTTCACAAGATTTTATTCCAGAAGCGTCAAACGAAAGTTACCCCAAATGCTTGTGTACAAGGGAATTAAAAAAGTATTAGGTATCTCCAATACGCATTTGCAAGTGTCACAATTAGTAAATATTTCAATTAGATATGTGAAAATTCAACGAAGTACCAACCGAACTGACTCAACGAATTTTTTTCCGAAATGTACTGATTACCTTTAGTAATGAATCGCGTAAGTTTTTGTTTTGGTTCTAAACACATCGGCTGCTTAGTCGAATGACAGTAGCCATATTAGCCGATGCAACGCATCTCAAACATGCAGCACTTTGCGCTGCGTCCATAATTTCTGAGTTTTGGCCATAAAGATAAAAAAAGACTAGATTGTTCTCTATTATAATAAATACAAATTAGAAATTTCCACTGCGCAATTTTATCTTTTGTAAAAAAAATCGGTGTTTAGTTGAAAGTGGTTCCACGTATATTCCTGCCGGTGCTTCTCAATTTTTAGTGGGCTCGGAAAATTGCACGCAGCGATCTGCAATTTAGGTAGTATCATACATTGGCTCACACCAGATTACTCCCATTGGATTGCGGTTTCTATCGTAAGTGTTGTCGGATACGTCCCTTATTCGTGCGCTTTAGTATGATTTCACTGACCCCACTGCACTGCTAAAATGAACGAACATTCTAGGAAAGAAAATGCAGCCGCCATCAGTGGCCATAAAAAAAGTTACATTAGGTCTACTCTTTTGTCAAACATACAAAATTGAGCGAAACTCTCTCAGAGAGCTGAAAGAATACCCCAAAGTATGTGGATAGACTTCGAGCTACTTTGAGCCACTTTTATCTTTGACATCTAATCCATAGTATAAATAAATATATAACTTACCTTTTTGCAACATATGAAACGTTCTAGGCGAACATTCGACCACCACCGATTTTATTTTATTTTCATAGATTTTCCTTTTCTCTGCAATCAATTGTAAGACTGATTTTGAATTTGTTTCTTGACACCTTTTTGGCTTTGACATATTTATCAGTACTTGCCCGTTTCTCAGAGCAATTTCGAGCCAAGAGAGGAACCACTCGTTACTCGTTATTTTTCTAATTTTCTCTTTTTCTCTCATTTTTGATGAGACTTTGTGCGATTGCGATCGATTTATATCGATTGCGTTCGATTTAAACCGCATACGCGAATGAACATACTGTCACTTGCGTCACATTGCAAATATTTGACAGAATCTTGGTGTATTTTCGTGACGTTCAGTGCATGAGAGGAAATTTGTAAAAATACTTTCTTAACGTAGGTACCCACCTCAACATGAACTGCGTAGGTTGGGAGCAGTCTTCTTTATCCAGACCTTAACGGTGGATATCAATTTTCCTGGAACGAAAATGCGATGCATCTCCTTACCGAAAACGTCTAATCTGTGGGAAAACGCTAATTCCGACTATTCGCATCCGTTCAGTCTCTTAGTTCTGATAACGTAAGGAATGAAAATAAGCATTTTGTGAGCGTAGACCCGACCTCTTCACTGCGATTGCTGGCAAGAAGAACAAACGAAAAAACAGAGAAAACCCACAATAAACAAGTCTCAAATTTTCTTATTTTATTTGATATACAGAATTTGTATTCTTTAGAATTTCATCAGAACAATGGATGTATTTCCGTTGTCGGAAAATATCGCCGGCTACGCCTCAAGCTGAATGTATTTTATTAATTCCGCCGAGAAATTTAAATATTGCAAGCAAACGTTGTGTTGGGAAGAGGAGAACAACCCCTCAGCTACTACCGACTGACAACTGGTTATCGTTACGCTTTGTTACGGTCTCACTGGATATGGGCTGCAAATTCATGCAATCTTGTTTGGTTATATAAAATTGATGGTTGGAGTTGAAACATAAAAGCATGAATAACTAGTTTATAGTTGCATCCTTCTTCTCGCTCGAATGACACAATCTAATTGTAATGGAAGGCCGTAGGATATTCCAATGTCTGCTGCAGACAGATTGCAACTTTCCAAAAGGCAAGTAACATTCTTCTTTGTGACTACACTTTGTGCGAATATAGTGCCAATAAAAATTGATTGAAAGGCCTAATAGCCGTATGCGAATATAATTCAGTATAATATGCCTTTGCGAAATATTTTTAGGGTATATTTTTTGACGATGTGCACTTATTTGTAGGCAAAACGCCTATTTTAAGTTGTTGCGGCCGTCTCATCGATTATGTTTGGAAATACTTTCGACATACCCAATTGGAATAAATTTTTAAATGTACCCACTATCGAGTGTAAATTTTATAAAACTGACAGCCACTTGAAGGATATTCATTTCGGTATGTAAGGTTCAATTCTTCCGAAATCTCAGGGTACCTAATTTGGAACTCCTGGTTCAGTGTTTTCCTAGTACCCGCTCGCTGAAAGTCAATTGCGCCAAAAGCAGTTTAATGAATGATTCGTATTCGAACAGACCCACAAATGCGCTATTCGAACGAGTGCCGAAGCCTATCAACTATGCTGTACCTATTTTATTGTCGAACGGAGTATTTCGTTGTTACAGTCACGTTTGGACTTTAATTTTGCGAAAACAAAACATGATTTAAACAAACAGAGTAGATGAGGGCGTTTTTCTTTTTAATTGTTCAACATAGCTAGAACTGTCAACAAATTGTTTCTATTTTCTTTAGCTCTGACACATCAGACCCTCAAAATTGTATATATTTTTCGTTCAGAACATTATCAGAGTGCACTTTATGAAAACAGAATCAATAAAAAGAGCAGTTAGCGTAAATCACACCACATTTTGACAGCTATCCATATGATTCTTGACAAGGGAACTACAAAAAGTGTAGCATACTAAAGAAAACCATTGCATTCTCTTGACATGGTCTTTTTCTTGTGATTAATAAATAATTCCATGGCCGAATTACGGCATCCGTGAGCGAGGCATACGTCACTGAATTTTGTGGATTTTACAAGCAAAACAATAACAAATTCAGTCGCGTATTACTCGGTAACGGATGTGGTAATTCAACCCAAGATCGTTCTGGATGTGCTCGGTTATAAAAGAGCTCAAGCTCTGTTCAGTGCACTGTTCTTAGCCAAAATATACCGTCTATTCTCTAAACCTATTATTTATGTATGTTTTCACAGATAGAAAATATTAAAAAGTTCGCTCATTGTAGTTAAAAAAGTTAATATTCCCTAAAACGAACGTCAACTCTTAAAGTTTATTCCTAAGTTCGTGTAAAAACATTCAAAATAAATATGGCACCCTATAGAGCTGTCACTTTGTACCACTGAGCTTCAACACTGAATGTCAATATTAGTATATATATTTATTTTAACAAACAACACTCCAAAGAACATCTAGGACTTGAAAAGGACACACATATGTTATGTGGCGCACATGCATGTAGGTTGACTTAGCCGACAGTCACAGTCGACAGTTTGTAACAATATCTAACCACCACCATTGCCGATTATCCGATTTAATAATCACAAAAGAACAATATGCAATCAAACTAATAACAATATGGAATAGTAATTCCTTAAGTGCTAAATAAAAATATTATGAAACATAATAGTTTGTAGCCCAAAAGAGGAAGTGTTTGTCGAAACGGTAAAAGTTAATTAGCTCAGTTCAAGATGAGTTCTGGAGGTGCAACCGATATAGCCAACGGAATGGATGAGAGCAATAAAGCAGCCACAGAGTCTCCCAAGAAAACAGCTGAGGGTAAGTGAATCATTTGTTTGACCTTTAGTTGCAAAATCAAACAAAAACCAAATACGTTAACAAATGAAAATAAACATATTCATAAAGTCAATGCGTTTGGTCATTAAGAAAAGTTTAAAAATAACTTCCAAACAAATTGTGTATTGTTTACTACTTTAAAATAATATTCGCCTGGCAAGTGAATTTCTTGCATACAGAGCGATTTCTCTTTAAAATCTAAAAATTACTTAACAAAATGTCTGGGGAGCTCTTCAGCATCCAGCTACCGAAATATATTAATTTCTTACTTACAGAGCTGTATTGAGACAAGTAGTATCTATACCTGTGTTCTTAATGTCAACGCAACAATTACTGTATGTAGATGGGCGATACACAATAGAGAAAAGTGTGTGAAAACATACAGAGACGTTTATGACGTGAGGAGGCGCCTGTACAAATTAAGAATGTTGTTATATTTTCAAGACCAAAATATCGCCTGAGGTTATTCGCACACTCAAAGCAAGACGCGTTATTTGCAAAGACAAAATGTAACGTAAGACACAAAGAACATTTTGCTGTATTTTCCAATTTGTTTTTTGAAAATTTACTGATCAGACACTTACTTGAGTTCAAGGTCGGAGGGCCTAAAGCGTAAAAGCAAAATAGATTGTCAAGTAAAATGGGAGGTTTGTTAAATTATCAGAATTTGAAGGAATTGTCAAAGTTTGTAATTGAAAGGTGCCAGACAAAAAATAACAAAACAAGTTATTAGATTTGTTTTTAGAAATTGGACGTGTAATGGGTAAAAATAAAAGTTTTTAAAAAAAAAACAAATCACTGAGCAGCTCGATCCGCTAAGATCGAGCAAATTAGTTCACGTATTCGTTGACATTTTAAAAAGAATATTATATTCAAAGCCGAATGAAAATTCCATATCTTACAAAAAACAAAATGATACAAGATGGCGGCTGTATCCATCATGAGAGTATGTATTGCGGTTGGCCATCGCTATAAAACTATCTCTGTCGACCAAAATATGTAACACACATTTTTACTTGTTGGGTAGTGTTGTCTCTTACAGTCAGTTGATTAACTAGTTTAGAACGTCTCAGGTCCCACTCATCTTACATGACAGTTTTGTGTGACAGACTGTCTGACGAAAACAGATTGGGGCACATCGGCGTGACGGGGTTGTTTATTGTTTTGAAATAGGGAAAAAGAGAAGATTAACAACGTTTTTCTCTTAAACTGACCAGTCCCAATTTATCAGAATATTGTACGGAATTTGAAACGTAGCTTACTTTTGGTACAAAAAATTGAGAAATGTCAAAAAATGATTTAAAGATAAGTTGTACTTGTTTTTGGGCAAAAGTCAGTGAACTAATGGAAAAAGATATAGAGAAAAGCTTCAACCCATCTGGGAACTAAACATTTGACATTTAACTAATTGCAGTATTTTTGAGCCTAAATACATGCAGACGCAGATTGCTTGGGTCAATACGAGATACAAGTTTTTTGGACAAATAGGAGTCTGTCATCAGATTTATTAATTTAATATTGTTCATTGACTTGTCGGCAATAGGTTCGTTCAAAAACACAGGACCTTTAAAACCTCGCGTACACGTACTTTGTAAATTGTAATGGAAAATAAGATAGAAATTGATGTCCCCGTCTATGGACTTTAAAAATATTGTTGGTTTGAAATAAGTGACGGCTCAAAAGCATTTATTTCCTAAAGTTAAGTACGCTACCCAAGCTGAACTCAATTCTGTCTGTTCTCCCACATTTCTCTCCACAGTTCATGTAAAATGTAAAATAAATTTAGACGTAGAGTGCGCTGTGGATACGTGTCACAGAAAGCAGCTGTTCTTTGAAAATGACTTCGTTAAAAATCGCGATTCAAGTGAACATACAATATGGACACAAATTAAAAATAAAATTAAAGAAGATGATACACAAAACTTTAATAAATCCGTTAACAGATCGTTGTGTACTTGGACAACATAAAAGCACAACAGATGTTGTCCAAGTACACAACGATCTTTGAAAACTTAGCTTTAGAAAATGTGCCAAACTACTAAAAAGCCGCACTAAATTTTCTCTCTGATAGGCGATACTGACTGTAGTTTTTCTGTATGCTTTGCTCTGACATTTTCTGTCAAATGCGAATTTTCGAAGTGTATTTAGAAGTGTATTAAGAAAAAGCTGTTCTCTATTCTTAACGTGCGGTCGTGTTTTTTTGCTTTCCTCTATAATGTCAAGTAATAAATGCTTTAAATGCCACAATTCTATTTTACAAGAAGGAAAAGCTATAAAGTGTAGTTTATATTGCGGAAAATCGTTTCATAGACTGTGTTTGAATCTATCCGATGAAGTAATTAATTGCATTTTAAAGACAAACTCGAACGTTTCATACCGATGTGACGATTGTGTTAATTTGCCCATCATGTGCTTGCTCTCTAAAGTCAATGAACTCTTGCCTGTTGTTGATGTGCTATGCAAAAAAGTTGAACTTTTGGACCCTAAATTGAAAGACATCAGAAGTAATACAGACTTAGAAAGAGAGGAAGACAATGCACTTGTGTTGACTCAAAATGTAATTCAAAGTGCACCGATCTCTATTGAAAATACCGATATGCATGATCAGGTTGTTGGTGACGATGATGCTTATGCTTACGCTTGTGCTGAAGCCAATGCTATGGCAGCTGCTGCTGGAAAACCGAATTACGAATGGATGACAAAAGGGAAACGTAAAATATGTTCCCCCCATGCATCTAGTTCCGTTCCTGTCCAATCAGTTGTTGTAGTTGGTAACAATAACAAAGAGATGTTTGCTGAGAGGCCGATAGAAGATGGAACCGATGCTGTTGCTGCTCCTGGTGTTGTTGTTGGATCTACTATGCACCGAAGAATAAATAAAAAAACAAATTCAATTCGTGTTGTTGGTACGGATTGCACTGGCGATACATATGCTGATATTGCTGTAATAAATCCGTATAAATGGTTGCATATCTCAAAATTCAAAGCTGTAACAAGTGAAGAATCAATTAAGAAATATGTTGCAGCAAAAGTAAATTGCGATGAATGTGATATACAATGTTTTAAGTTGGTAAAAAGGGGAACAGATCTCAACAATTTGGCTTATGTTACATTTAAAATTGGTTTCCCTTCTCATTTGTTTGATCTTGCTT
The DNA here is from genome assembly GCA_963082955.1 of Cheilosia grossa. Taxonomy (NCBI): domain Eukaryota; kingdom Metazoa; phylum Arthropoda; class Insecta; order Diptera; family Syrphidae; genus Cheilosia; species Cheilosia grossa. The sequence continues at coordinate 19,007,786 of OY720147.1, read as the reverse complement.
TGGATGCATTAAATTGGCCTAAAAATGTATTGGTAAGGCAATTTACTCACTTTCCAAAAAACGATCAGTCAAAAACAAATGGACAAATGAAGATGATACCGGATCAAGCAAATGTACAAACTTAAATAGCTCAAGTCAAATTCATTCTATTAATGTTTACTATCAAAATGCTGGTGGTCTTCGAACAAAAACCAATGAATTGTTTATTTCGAGTTCTATGTATGAATACGATGTGATTATTATAACAGAAACATGGTTAAATTCAAGTTATCATTCCTCTGAGATTTTTGCTTGTAACTATAGTGTTTATCGCTTGGATAGAATTTATACAGAATATTTAAAAAGAGGTGGAGGAGTTTTAATTGCTGTAAAAAATTTGTACCCAAGTAAACTCGTAACACTTCCTAAGACTGGAGAAAACATAGAGCAAATGTGTGTTAATGTTAGTTTTTATGAAAAAGAATTTTTGTTTATAGTAAGCTATATACCTCCAAATAGCTCAATGGATATATATGAAAATCATACTTATAATATAGAAAATATTGTTTGTAATCTATTGGATAATCAGTACCCATTTATTGCTGGGGATTTTAATCTAGGAAACGTAACTTGGAATTATTCGAATGAAGATAAATGTCTTATTCCTTATAATATGAAAAAAGATTATGAGTATACTTTTATTGATTCAATGTTGTCTATGGATATTTTTCAAGTAAATCATGTTCAAAATTCTTTAAATAGATTGTTAGACTTAATCTTTATAAATAATATTAATTTTGAAATTATTCAAGTTCAATTTCCATTGCTTAGTAACTCAGTTCATCATGTTGCAATATGCTCAATTTTAAAATTCGAAAACTGTGTCAAAAACTCTTTTCTTTTATCAAATGATGATTTTTTTGATTTTAACAAAGGAGATTTCATTGCGCTCAATAATTACATTTCATCTACTGACTGGACGCATGTTCTGCCTGATTTATCTTTACACGGTGCGTACAACAAATTCGTGGACATCTTATCTATCGGGTTAAATTTATATATTCCAAAAAGAAAGTCTTGGAAATCATTTAAAACTCCTTGGTCTAATAAACGTTTGGCTAAACTAAAAAATGTAAAAAATAAAGCCTTTAAAAAATTCAGAAAATCAAATTCCGAAGCTGACAAAAATCTTTTTTGTCAGTTTCGAAAGGAATATGATTTTCTAAACAAATATTTGCACCAGCAATATGTACTGAACATTCAAACCCGCATTTCAAGTAATCCAAAGGCTTTTTGGACTTTTTTGAATAGTAAAAAACGATCTGCAGCTCTTCAGGAAAATATGGAATTCAATGGTCAAACATCAAATGACATACAAAGTTCGTGCGAACTTTTCTCTAAATTCTTTACATCAGTTTATGTTGATCATTCTGTATTAAAAATCGATCAAACAGATAGCTATTCTACCAGTAATGCTAATATTTCAACTTTTCATCTTTTTGAAACCGATATCCTTAATGGTATCTCCAAATTAAAATCAAGCTTGAATCCTGGCCCTGATGGAATTCCATCTTTTGTTTTAAGGCAATGTAAATTCTCCTTAGCTTTTCCGCTTCTGATTATTTTTAATAAATCTCTTTCTACTGGTCTTTTTCTAAATCAATGGAAATTCTCATATGTAACTCCTATTTACAAATCAGGCGCAAAAAATTTGGTAACTAATTATCGTGCAATTTCTAAGATCTCTGCAATCCCTAAATTGTTTGAGCTTATAGTTAAAGATCACATATTTTTTAATATAAAAGAACACATTTGTGATGAACAGCATGGATTTATGTCGGGTAAATCTACTTCGACAAATCTAATGCTTTACTGTAAATATGTCACTGATTCTTTTGAATCTGGTCACCAGGTTGACACTATCTACACAGATTTTGTCAAAGCTTTCGACTCAATTTGTCATAAAATCCTTATAGCTAAACTTAAAGCTTTTGGTATTCATGGTTTGCTCTTGAAATGGATATCCAGCTACCTCCATGACAGAACACAATGTGTGAAATTAGGAAATTTTTGCTCTAGTACCATAAAAGTCTCATCGGGAGTTCCTCAAGGTAGTCACCTCGGACCACTTCTATTTAACATTTTCGTTAATGATATCCCATCTTTTCTTAAAAATGCTCTTTGTTTGATGTATGCTGATGACATAAAAATATATCTATGCATAAAAAATAGAATTGATCAGCAAAATCTTCAAAATGATTTAAATGTTTTATCCGTTTGGTGTAAAAAAAATATTCTTCCTTTGAATATTAAAAAATGTAATGTTTTTACGGCACATCGTACTTTAGTTCCCATGATAAACAACTACCAAATTTTCAGCCAGATTCTTGATCGCAAATCTGAGATTCGTGATCTTGGAGTCAATTTTGATCCGAAGTTGTCATTTTCGTTACATGTAGACTATATTATAGCAAGGGCAAATTCAATGCTTGGTTTCGTTAAGCGAAACTGCAATGAATTCTCAAACCCTTATGCTTTAAAATCGGTTTACATGTCCTTAGTTCGTCCAATTCTTGAATTTTGTTCAATTGTATGGTGTCCTACTTCCTCTATTGGGATAACACGTATTGAAAGAGTTCAAAAAGCTTTTACAAGATTTGTAGTCAGGCAGCTGAGGTGGAGAATTGATTCTCCTTCATATGCATCTAGATGTGCCTTAATTGGTCTTGATTTATTAGAAAAAAGACGGTCTATTCAGTGCATATTGTTTGTCCATGATGTATTTTCATATCGTATTAAGTGTCCACAATTTCTTACCTACTTTGAAATCTATATTCCAGAGAGAAAATTACGTCTACGTCATTTTTTATACAATCCAAAACATAGATACAATTATGGCTGCAATGAATCTTTTTCTAAATGCATAAAACTTTTTAATTCTGTATGTAATGAACTGGATCTCTCAGTAAACAGATTGGAATTTAAAATAAAATTACAAAATATTGTACATTAGCTTTAATTTTTCCTTTATATTATCTAATTACGTAATTATAATGAATTGTTAGTAATCTGTAAGATTTTATATCCGTAGATGAATAAATAAATAAATAAATAAATAAATTTATGTAAAAACTTTTCTTGAAAAGTACGCAAACTCAACTGGCTTTGATTTTCTCCACAAAACGAACAGACATTACTGAATTTGACAGCTAGCAGCGAAGTATGGCTGATGATGCGGTATTAATTCGGCCCCAGTTTTAGTGATAATTAGAACTTGTCATAGGTAAAAGTAAATACAGTAAAACATCGCTTACACTACACCTATTTTTCTTTTCAATCGTATAAACGGGGTAAACTGAAACGATTGATGTCGGTATAAATGAAATATTAATGTCAACATTGAAACAAGAAAACAAGTGTTCCCATGACGGGGCATTTGTCTATATACGCCCTGCGCTCTACTTTAAGCAATTTATTGCCAGCTTAGGCCACTACAAAACCTCAATGCTTGTTGTGCCATTGCACAAAATGTTGAAGTTAATCGTCTACCCTTGACTCTAATATCGCAAACGAGTACGAGAACAATGGGGGGGGTACATCCATCCGCACGCAGTCACAGACAAGCAAATAGAAGTGAAATCTTAAGAAGCGAATTATATCGAAAAGTTAAATTGCTACTGGCAAACGACTTTAATAATCTTCTTATTTTTCGAAGTGTTCACAGAGTCGATTTTTTTAGTTACATAAAACGCTCGATGTTATCTGCTGTGGGAGGCAAGGAATTTTTGAATTCTATGTGTGGAAGGATGACGCATTTTGTGTGGGAACACCTCTTCCTTTGTTGAATAGGGAGTAGAAAATATGTGGTTTGCTGAATACTGCTCAGAGAACCGCAAATTTCAGGCACGATAAACAAACAAATTTTTCTTTTTACACGCGATTCCACGCAGATGATTTACAAAGGGTTTCCAGCTGGATTATGCTTTTATTGTTTCCAATTCTGCAGTTCGAATTAGTCTAAATGTATTCAAAAACCAGTAGCTGGATAACTGAATGATGGCGATTTCGAGTGCTACCGTAGGAAGAATGCAAAACGGAACTTGAATTTTGCTCAACTGTCCGGAAAAGTCTTCCAATTCGTATTCTGAGGTTCGGAAGCTGGAGAAAAATGTAAGCTTCCTTGTGAATAGAGGTAGCCAAACTTTGGGTCCTGTATGGACACGTTGCGATTTATTTAGCTCTGTGTATTTAATTTCTACCTATACGATTGTTAAAAACACCTTTATCGTTAAAATATGGAAAATACCCAAATATGTCATAAATAAATATTCAGACAATTCAGCAAATAAAAAACTAACTTTTTTCAATTCTCATTACAGATGAAAGAGAAAACACGAGCGTAGAAGATACTAAGGATAGATTAGATGCAAATTTGTACTTATACGATGATGAATTGGATGCCAGGCCACACGTTTCAACGTTCATTTCATCGCTTGCGAACTATGAAAATACCATACCTGCCGCAACAGATCCTGATGCGAAACAAGCTCCACCTGTAGCGCGGATGGGTGAGTTTAACTTTAGCAAAAAAATCAAATAAAGTGAAACCGTTTATGTTTGGGGTCATGACTTTAACAACTAGTGATAGGCCAGTAAGTAAGACAATTGAACATTGAACTTACAAGTTCTTTTAACAAAACCTACGAGAATAGCTTAAAACAAAAATGCCCATGCAGCGAACAGAAAGTCCCTCAATCGCTGGACTTGTTTAGTTGCAAGCCTATTTCGAAAATGGAAAAAATCACAAACTCTTTCACATAGACTCAGAAGAAAACATTTATTTATTTATTTATTTTCGTTGGTTAAAGTGAAGCCGAATTTTTGATTTGAGATTGAATTGTTGGCAATGATGTAATTTAGTGCAAGAAAATAATTATGCGGAGTGTATGTATTCTTACGCTGAATAGTTGAGTCTTGATAACCTAAAAACTAGCGTTTTTTATCAATAATAATAGTTAAAGCCTAGAATTTTTCAAAAAACTCTAAATTCTTCTCTTCTTTTTTTCTGAGTGTATAATTTCGCTTCTTAAAACTGCGGATCCCAGTCACATTAAAATGGATTCTAGTTTTGTTGATTTTTTATCATATCTGCTCAATATGGTGTAGTAGCTTTTCTCCCATAAAATTTAGGGTATATTTATAAAATTTCAAGATTGGGATGTCAAAAAAAGTGCTGCCATTTTTTGTGGCGAGCATTTATTTGGATAAGCACCAAATTCGCTTAGAATAAAAGACGAATTTGTTTGGTAGATAGCTTTGAATGCTATGGACCGTCAATAGCCAACTTCACATATGTTTAATTCAAACAGAGAATAATTGAAGAGACACAATTTACCTCGAAACTTGAATTTTCACAAATGCTTAAAAACCGTTTTCAAGTCGTTAAAACACCAACCACTCTGCGCTACTTATGAGCCGGTTCCAAACGTTAAACGTCATCTTTGAAAATATTTGTTAATAGGTCTTTGAGAACTTGTAGGGATTTTTTTTTAGTGAATTTATAATGTCGACTGTATCACTAGTTTTATTTTTCAATATTTTTCAATCTGATGGACATTAGGTAAAGTGCGCAAATTTGAGTATTAAGACAAACATTTTTTATTTATTTAATTTCAGGAACGCTTATCGGCGTCTTCCTTCCATGCATTCAAAATATTTTCGGAGTCATTCTCTTCATCCGCTTAACATGGGTTGTCGGTACAGCTGGAGCTGTGTGTGGATTTCTTATTGTACTTACATGTTGTTGTGTGGTAAGTTGAATTTATTTAGATGATTATGATGATATTACACAAAATGGACGAGCTTAAAAAAGAGGGTTTAGCAACTCGCGATGTTCGTCTGTCTGAGTTTGTGGCTGTAAGCTGAACTGATTTTCTTAAAAATGTTGTTACAGCTTGTATTTATTATTTTAGGCAGTAGGTAGGTACTTTCAATGTGAAGGTCTTTTGAAATTCTAAAGCCTAGTAGGAACTACTATGTAACTTGTGCCGGTAAATTCTTTTTTGACTTATGAAAACTGTCATTCATTACTCACTTTTATAAATGAGGACGAAAAAGAAGTAGGTACATATAGAAAACTATAAGCCAAGAGTAAAAATTAATTTTTGTTTAAACTGTTCTTAAAATAGATGAAGGTCACAATTTTTCCCAACTTTAACACGGCTTTAAAAGTGGAAGATCAACCATCGATTTGGTTCTTTTCAATAATTTATGTATCAAAAAATTCCAAAAAAAGTCTAAGTAGATTGTGTTTATATACTGATTTTAAAAAGCCATTGATTAAATACAGCAAAGCGTTATTTTAATTGAACTCATAGCGCCGTACAAATAACCAATTTTAGTCTGGACTTTAAATTTACGGATGCTCACAATTGCGAAATTCATATGGAAAATATAGCCACTGTGAACTACTTAAATTTAAAGTCGAAACTAAAAATGTTTATTGGTAAGGCCCGTAGAGTTTTGGGATTCAATGCTAAGAATTTTAAATCGATTCTTCCAGTTACTTGACCGAAAACAATTTATAGAAATTTGATTTCAGGTGTACCCCAATTTAGTCCTATCGGGCCTGTCTTCTTTCTTATATTTATCAATGATCCGCCCTCATTCCTATCAAGCTAAAACTACCACTTCAAAATAAGAAACTAACTCCGAGATTTAGATTAATTTCCGTTAACCTTGTATAGATTTATCATGCAAATTTTAATCATCACAAATATAAAATTTAAAATTTTTCTCGACAATCAACCAGGTTTGCATGTGGAGTCTGCACTCTCCACAGATCAAGATCCCAAAAATACAAAATAAACAGAGCTTAATTTTTCGATAGCTTTTCTGTGAAATGCGGACTTTGACTAATAAAATAAATTGCTTAATTCAATAAAATTTTAATATTTGTTTGGTTAACGAAGTGATCAACTAATTTTGTTTTTACTATCAATTTCGAAACTTATTCATTTAATTTGACTCATCTGTCACAATTTCGGATTGTTCGATTTGACAGCAACTAATTGAAACATTTTTACTTAATATCGGGGTTAAGTGTCCGATGGAAACAAATCACTACCGTTGCAGAGTGACTTGAAATGAAATAATGACAGCAGCTTTCTTCTTATTCGGTTCTCACTTTTGGTTTTGTAATAGGGAAAAGTTAAATACACCACGGCAAAGGGTTTCAGACCAGACCAGCAACGAGTCCTCGTTGAAGCTAACATAAACTTTTCATTGCATTATATATTGAAAAGAACTGATCAAATTGCTTGGCTTTTCTATTTTATAACTGTTAATACATTAAAATTCCTTTTTTTCTTAATTGTGTAACAACTTGGCGCTGGAACCCAAGCTTATGGGACCCTTGAAAATATATAAACAATTGACAGTTCTATAGCTAAAAGTAAGAACACGTGCCGTATTCTGAAGACGTATTAGCGATTGTCGCAGTTTTCAGAGCACTTTTCGAAATTGACAAAAACACACAAAACGATAGACGGATTCACATCAGCCGAAAGCATTCATTCATGAGTGTGTGAATATTTAATGGTTTATAAATGGCACCGAAGCTGTGAATTTGTTTCCCAGGGGCTGTATGCAATTTAAATGAACTGAAGAGATGTATAGTAGCTAGGAGAAAGAAAAAAACAAAACGAAGCAGAGCAACATTGCCTTAGACGAGGAGTCAGGTAAACCACACAGGCAAACCGATTACCAGAGCAGCAACTCTCAGAAGCACATCAAGGGCGCGAGCGAGCATGGCTTTGTACATTATAAAAAGTATAATAAGCATTTATAAAACATTTGCTTCGAGTTGGAAAAGTGTATTTACAGATAATTAGCTCATCTTCTGCGATAGGGATGACCTCAGTCTATTGTAAATGAGGTTTCTGTTCCCACTGACAAAAGGTGACCTTTTCAGATCATTGATTGCTGGATAATGTGAACAGGTCCAGTCTTCGACATGAGGTCGTTTTCAATACTGATGGAATTAAATTTCTGTTGAATAAAACATCTTGATGGCAACACTAGGTATAACATGCTTACTTGTTGAACGCACCCATTACATAAACATTCTCTGTGCAGCAACCTTCTTAGACTTTTTCCTTTTATGCATCGTTTGCAGATGGTGTGAAACGAAATATTCCGGTGGTCTCCAAATGGACAGCGAAACGTCTGCGAAAAGTCAGCGGAAAATAATTTGCGGAGAGTTCCACCAGCTACTGCACAAATAGCAGCGTTGCCATCACCGGCTATTTATCTCCGATACAGATACGCGAACTTTTCGCTGGCTCCGTAAAACTGTCATTTGGGAACTATCCTTATTTAAAGTTTGGTGATTTTTAGGCTCCTTAGGTAATAACAAAAAAAATGCTTACTTCAATTGCGAACGTACTCTTTTCGTATAAGGCCCCAGTTACATATAGCATACGTAGACGAAACCGTAAACATTTTCTTTTGCTTTTTTTTACCACATTAACTTGATAGTTGAACTTAATCTTGGTCTTCAACTGTTCGCTTATGAATTATAAAGTTAGTTTATCAAAATTAATTAACAAATTTACGAACAACTATCCGATCAGCTTTATTAGCTTATTTATAAAAACGGTTACAATTTTAAATTCGTTCATACAAAAACAAGTGCAAATTTCACTTAATGGAAAATAAGGGGAATTTTCTCCGAATTGAGAGAAAAAATACAGCTTTTACTAATAGAAAAAAGAAGGGGAAAAAAGTCTTCAAAGTCTGGAAACACTATGCAGATATGTTATTTTAATCCTGCTGCAACTTTTAAAATTTCCCTGTTTACCCATTTATTTCCAGACGATGCTTACGGCTATATCGATGTCAGCTATTGCAACAAATGGCGTGGTGCCGGCGGGAGGGAGCTACTTCATGATATCAAGGTAAGATTACGCAATGACATAAATTCTCCATACACCATTGCCGTGAGTATTTGCAAAGGCAAAAACACAAAGTGCTTCCCTTTCGATACTCAAATTGGTAGGTATATCCTTCATTTTATGAGCGAAATGTTCGCCCAGCGAAATAATGTGCTAAGATGACGAACCCCACTGAGAACTCCATTTCTTAAAAGGTTTTTTTTTTTTTTTGTGTGTTGACGGTGATAAATGCGGCGTGGTGAAAGCGATTCAAGTAGGTCCAGACTTGCATAATAAAAAAATATATAAACTGTCAAAAGAGAGCAAATAAAAGAAGACGCACTCGTCGTCGGAATATTTTTACTACGAAATTTTCATCAAATACTTTTAGAAATCCATGAAGTATTACGATGGCAACTAAGCAATGCTGGAAATACGAGCGAAGCCGATCGATTTAAGTGGATAAATCGGGCACTTAAAAAGTGCAGATTACATATTATATCGACAACAACATGAAGGTCACCTGACTTTGAACGTACATATTTATACTCTACTAAGCCGGCGAAGGATGTTATTAAATTTTGTTAGTCTCATTTAAGACATTAAGTTGGATACTTGATGGCATATACTATGTGGGGGCATTAAACAAAAAAATTAATAAAAAATAATGGGCACCTAATGGGTGCCTATTTACGATGGTTGTTCGATTAAATTAAGTTCCACAATGGTGAGCAAATAATATCCTGTTTGCGGTCCAAGTTATAGCCGGCTAAAGTATGAAACCATCGATTTTCTATTATGGTTTGCGGAAGTGTGAACTTTAATATGAGGCATTTTCAGTTATGTGAAATTGTAATAACGACGAAGAAAATAATATCTTCCGCTGAAACAAGTCGCAAGTGCATGGAACAGCATTTTGTACCTACTCCACTCTTCTTGACACTCTCTGTATGTATTGTTTACGTGACAATTGCTTCAGAGCTTAAAAGTAGCCGCAGTGACGGTCAGAATAATGAAATGCTGCATCAAATCCAAAGATTTGTAGTCGGGTGGCATAAAACTCGTCAAATTATGACTTTACACCGTCATTTCACAGTTTTCGTCAAAATCTGAGCACCACTTTCAAAGCAAAGTTGACAACAAGAATTAATCGCTTCTATTTACTATAAAAAAAAGTTACGTATACGCCTGAGTACCCGTTTGAAATGAATCTAAAACTGCGTCCAGTGGCGTCCAGGGCTGAAAACGTAACTGTGCATTACGACTGATATACCTTGTAGATGCACTGCACAAATTTAGAGCTGACTGCTTGCATTTCAACGTTCAAAGCATAAAAAGTTGAGTACACTTCAAAAGTGGGTACTTTCGGATTTTCGTTTATTATTCACTATGCTCATAAGTGTGCATTATTAATGTCACCCTGCTCGTGTCACAGCTAATCATTAGGATGACATTTACCCAAGTGATACCCTCTTCACCTGTCAAATTCCGAACCTCGACTACAGCTAAACAGCTTAAAAGGTTAAGCCGCTATTCTCTTACCGCATAAATAGAAAAAACCGAATGACAAATGACAAATGATCAATAAAATGAAAATATGTACATTCCTTCCGCTTAGATCTCTTGGGCCTGAGTTTGGTGGAGCTGTTGGTATGCTCTTCTATACCGGAACAACGTTGGCAGCTGCTATGTACATCGTCGGTGCTGTGGAAATAGTACTTGTAAGTAAAAAAAGCTGACACAAAAGATCATCCTTTTACAGCATTTATTGCGTTCGTTTGACAGACATATATGGCGCCGTGGCTTTCTATATTTGGAGACTTTACCAAAGACGCAGATGCAATGTACAATAATTTCCGTGTTTACGGCTCATGCCTCCTTGTTTTAATGGGTAAGACCACGATCGATAGTTTGGGACCTTGTTGTCATTCATTTTCATCTCTCATTCATTTTTTGCATTTTAGGACTTATTGTATTTCTGGGTGTCAAGTTTGTCAATAAATTTGCCACAATTGCTCTGGCCTGTGTTATACTGTCCATTGTAGCAGTTTATGTTGGAATATTCGACAATTTAAATGGAAATGACAAACTTTAGTAAGTTTTTTTGTAAGACTTTAGCAAATGACATAATGTGACTAATTAATTCTTAAAGCATGTGCGTTCTTGGCAAACGATTACTTAAGGATATTCCACTGGATAACTGCACAAAGGAAGACAATGGCATTTTATATAATTTATTCTGCACTAACGGGGAGTGCGATCCTTATTATTTAGGTAAGGACAATGACATCGAAGGTGTCTGTTTAAGGTTTGTATTTATTTTGGAGAATTTTTCAGCTCACAATGTAACAAAGATTCGCGGAATCAAGGGTTTATCAAGCGGAGTATTTTACGATAACATCTTCCCCTCATTTTTGGAAGTAAGTACTCAATTTGTTTTCTTCTGTATAAAATGTGAAATTGGTAGGTACATGAAAATATTTGTAGCCATTATGTAGTCAACTTAAGTGTACACGATTTTCGAAAGTTCACCAATAAAAAATGTAATCTCAGCCTTTGGATAGGAGCTCCTGCCTAGTTTGGGACCATGATCTGCGGGTCATTTATCACAATTACTTTTGGTTAGATAAGATGGATCTTGTGGAAAAGTCAAGACACGTTTAGATTTTTTTTCTTTTTCAACGAATGTTTGGCATATTTATCAATTTTCTGTGCACAAGAAGCCGCTCTTCTTCAAAAAACTTTTACTGCAGTATTTTAAGTGTAGCTATGTTGCTTTCCACTAAACAAGCCAGACATCTTTGGCAAAATCGGCCGCCAGTACGACTTATAATCTTAAAGCCTGCTTTCAATATTCAAATCCTTGAGTTGCCAGTGGGATTCACTGGCACCTCAACGAGCCTCGTAGATCCTTTTGATTTACTGCGTGAAAACGCAGATTATTATGCTTTTTTAGCTAAGAACTTGTTTCTGACTGTCTCTGATTGCGCCTATTCCCTGCCTCGTGCAGACCTGGGGAGTGGATTTTTGCCTATGTGAACAGCATTGTCTTATGATTTCGTCGTCGATCCGACTTACTTACACTTCTTAACAAAGCCTTAAGAATCTTCAGTTTTTGTTTATCATTAGGTACCTTGACAGCAAGAACTGTCAGAACCTAGGATCAAATTATATTTCACATTTAACTTAAGGATGAATTTGATTCTCATTTTTGAATAATATAAATAGCCGTGTGACTGAAAGAGACAACATTACCTAACCCGCAAAAAAACCGTGACACATATTTGATCGGCCATCTTGTTCATGTGGTAAGAATTATGGGACAGTTCAGCATGTTGATATTTTTAAAGCGACGACTTACGAAATCTCGCTTTTCTTTAAAACAAAATGGCTTCCGGAAGTGATGAACAAAGAATTATTTATTTCTTTCGTATAACTGATTGATGAAAAGTTGGTTTAATTTACTGACACAATAATTACCACTCTCATTTGACATGTTTTAAATCAGAAATAAAAAAGTTTTCAAGAGATGGCGGAAAAGTTGATTAGATCTAATTCTTACGTCTTTATTAGCACTGACTGCGGACAAACGGATCTCTGTCCCAGTTCGTGCAAAAAACCTAATGCGTGATTATTTTACACTAAAACAAATTAGGAAATATTAGTTCTGCAATGACAGAAAATGTAATAGAATCCATCTTATAAAAGGAGATATCTTTTTTAGTTCAGAGAAGAGCTGGAGCTGTCAAACAAAAGACACATCAGAGCTCTGAATTTCAATGGTGATGAGTTCTAACTGTTTAATGGTATAATTTCAATAGTGGTGTACATTTAAATCGAAGCTGGACAGCTGACTTATAGTTGACATTAATCGTAAATTTAACCTTAAATTTTTTTTCTGACAAATATCACAAATAACGCTGTTTTCCTGTTATTTTTTTTTTTCTTTTTTTTGCTCTGCAGAAAGGTCAATTCATAGCTTATGGCGATAACGGTAATGATGTTGGTATTGTGGGTGACGCCTCATATAACCAAATCATGGCCGATATTACCACCTCGTTTACATTATTAATAGGAATCTTCTTCCCATCTGTCACTGGTTTGTATTGCAACAATCAAAATGAGTAGAAAACAAATGATATTTATTTGACAACACTATTTCAGGTATTATGGCCGGCTCAAACCGATCCGGTGATCTTGCCGACGCTCAAAAAAGTATACCAGTCGGAACAATTTGCGCAATTTTGACCACCAGCACAGTGTATCTGTCATGTGTGATGCTTTTTGCTGGCACAGTAGACAATTTACTCTTACGTGACAAGTAGATATTTGACATGAAATTTACCCTCCACAGACCATATTGAATTGGTAACATTTCAGATTCGGACAGTCCATAGGCGGAAAGCTGGTCGTGGCCAATATCGCATGGCCCAATCAGTGGGTCATCCTGATTGGGTCGTTCTTGTCCACATTGGGCGCAGGCCTACAAAGTTTAACAGGAGCTCCTCGTCTGTTGCAGGCCATAGCAAAGGATCAAATTATACCATTCTTGGCACCGTTTGCCAAGTCCTCATCAAGAGGAGAACCAACAAGAGCCCTTCTCCTCACCATATGCATTTGCCAATGTGGAATATTGCTGGGTAAGTACACAGAATGTCCTTGTATTTGTGACGAGTGACAAAAGTCTCATTTGAAATTTACAGGTAATGTGGATTTGTTGGCCCCTCTACTCTCAATGTTCTTCCTGATGTGTTACGGTTTTGTGAATCTGGCCTGTGCTGTCCAGACACTTTTGCGGACGCCCAATTGGAGGCCACGGTTCAAGTACTACCATTGGTCGCTGTCGTTGATCGGTCTCACACTCTGCATTTCCGTGATGTTCATGACATCGTGGTACTTTGCTCTAATTGCAATGGGAATGGCCATCGTCATCTATAAATATATCGAATACAGAGGGTAAGCTTTAACACACACTTGTCCATCAAATGCGCAGTTATTTGCAAGAACTCTGTTCTCCATAGGGCTGAAAAGGAATGGGGTGACGGCATCCGAGGTATGGCTCTTACTGCCGCACGCTACTCACTTCTGCGACTCGAAGAAGGTCCACCGCATACCAAGAACTGGCGTCCACAAATTTTAGTACTGGCTAAGTTGAATGACAACCTAATGCCAAAATATAGGAAAATACTTTCGTTTGCAACACAACTTAAGGCCGGCAAAGGTCTTACCATATGTGTTTCTGTGATACCAGGCGATTACAATAAAATTAGTTCACACACATCACAGGTTAAGAGTGGACTTCGTAAATTGATGGACGATGAGAAAGTCAAAGGCTTCTGTGATATTCTGGTAGCTCGTGAAGTTGAAGAAGGCATTAGTTCTGTGTATGTGACATTTGTTTCTTATCCTTGCATTTTTTTCTTTAACTAAACCCTTTCATCTGAATAGGATACAAACTATTGGATTAGGTGGTATGAAACCAAATACAGTCATCGTTGGATGGCCATACAGTTGGCGTAACGACGCCAAGCAGAGTTGGAGAACATTTATTCAGACTGTTCGAACAGCTGCGGCATGCCAAATGGCATTGCTAGTACCGAAAGGTATCAACTTTTATCCGGAATCTACACATAAGGTAAGTCTTTCAGATGTATTCACCATCCTAATCTTATGAATGCTGTTCACAAAAAAGTATTCTAAACGGCAACAACAGAGACAAAACTATAATAGAATTGCACAGAATTAATGTGGCTTAAGTCAGATGTGCGAACACATTTCAAATGTTTGTATACGCAACGAAATCCACTTAAAGTCTGTCAAATGCTTCATGTCCCTGCCAATAATATAAATCGAAGCATTTGACAGAATAGAGTAGATTATCTTATTTCTTACAAATTTGACAATTGCGTAAGCCCACGTAATCATATTAGGTTGAAACATTAAGCAAGAGCAAGTGACTGAATGTTGGCAACTTATTTCGGAATTTCAACCTAATTTGCGTTCATGCCTTCAGAGAGATGATAGATGATACTTCCGCAAACACATTTGAGCGCTATCTGTCATATGACCATAAAAAAAAATGAACTACATTTCTGGAGTCTGCAAAACTATTCATCGATCTGCCACAAATTTAAAAAAAAAACTTCCTTTTTGCACCAGTATTCCCAATTCTAGTCGGCAATCATTTTGTTAGCTGTCAAAATATGATGCGTTCAGATTTTTACTCAGACCGCTAACTCAATTTATTTTGAGCTCATAGAGAGTGCTCGGAACGAAAAAAAAAAAACAAAGGGCGCACTCAAAAATCTACCAATCTTAAGTCGACTACATTGATCTGGACTAAATGTAAGCTGAACCTGAACGCAAAAACTAGATTGGTGGGGAAAGTCAATTTTCCTACGTCAGCCACTATTATGCGAACTATCAGCTTGGTACTCCGTCACGATTACAGCTGTTCATATGATTGATCTAAGCCAATCAGAATGGAGATACATCAAGTCAGACTGACAGCTGTCTGAAACACTAAACTGAATGGGGACATTCGGATTCCTAGTTTAGTAAATCTGACAGCTGTCTGACTAGATGCATTTCAGTTTTAAGTGGGCCAGAGTGATCATGTGATTAGCTTTTTCAGTTGACGTTTATGGAGGGGAAGCCGACGAATATAGTCAAGAAAATCTTGCCTGCAATTCTGAAGATTCAGAAAAGGGCCATTGAGAGAAAAATGTGTCATTTCTAAAGCTACTCTGGCAATTTTGAGTTTATTTAAGATACATAACAACCACTAGTTCGCATAACACTATAATATTGTTGTGTTGAAAAATGGGCCTTTTTCAAATAAAGAAGGGCAAAATCAAACAAAGGTAACGCTGACCGCGAAAATACAAACACAATTCAAGTTGCCTAGTCAACGCGTTCGGATACCTAATCCCGACAAATCTAGTTGACGTTTTTCATAAACTGGGTATCCCCGAACGTCCTTAATGATACTTGAACGTCCCCAAATCCAAAGCTCTGATGTGGCTGCGTAAAACAGAAAGGCGAAATCTTTTTTGATAGTTCTAATTAAAAAGCAAAACTCATTTTGATTGACATAAATCGATTGCGTTCAGTTTATGCTATGCTTCGATTTATTAAAGATGGTTATGAAATAAATTTGACTGCCACCCAAACAATTCAAATGACAAAACTATAGGAATCACCTCACAATACATTTTGAAAATTATTTAATCAATCGAATTTTTAATTAGATTTGCGGAAACATTGACATTTGGTGGATTGTCCATGACGGCGGACTATTGATGTTACTTCCGTTCTTGCTGAAACAACACCGGACATGGAAAAATTGTAAATTACGAATTTTCACTGTCGCACAAATGGAAGATAACTCAATCCAAATGAAAAAGGATCTAAAGACGTTCCTCTATCATTTACGTATCGAGGCCGATGTTGAAGTTGTTGAAATGGTAACACTATCTCCGAAAATAATACTCCCCACAGTACACGTAGAACTTTGAAAATTGTATTTCCAGATGACCAGTGATATATCTGCGTACACTTATGAACGAACCCTAATGATGGAACAGCGTAATCAAATGTTACGCGAACTGCGACTCAACAAGAAAGACAATTTCAAAGTTGTAAGTTATTTTCTATTTCCTGAAAAAATTCGTGTCAAGTCCCACATAAAGCTAAATAAATTATTTTCAACTAAATATCACGCTCATGCATCAACCCATAAATCATAAATAAGTTAAATGAAAAATCTAAAATCAATACATTACATACATATAAATAAAAAAAAATAGCTGCAGCATTTAACTAATAATTGTTATTAAAAAAATAAAACTTTCTTTCCTTTAACAAAAAATAAAGGCACAAACATTGGTGGACATTAACGAGAGCACAGGGGAGGATAAATTCCCTCTGGTAATAATAAGAATTTAAAAAAAAGAAAAACAAATTTTTGTTTTATGAATGTAAAAAATTCTTTTTTTGACATTCTTTTCTCCTGAGCTTTGCCTATTTTGATTTTCACATTTTGTTCCTTAGTTATTGTCGTTGTGACAATTAACAGTTGTTCAACCATCTCATGTTCACACTTTTACATAACTTTTGTTCGAATGATTTTACTATTAATTTTTTCTCATTGAACCATCACAAATACTGCATATTTTTAATATGAATTATTTTATTTCATATTCTGATTTAACTAAGTAAGTAAAGTTATAAAGTTGTGCTACACATGTTAAATAACCTACAAAGCGTTTCAGAAGAATAAATAAGCAAATCTCCCAAATTACGCGGAACTTCTCCCGGAAACGACTCAAAACTGTAAAACAAAGTGATTCATGTTGTTTTGAGGCAAGTTTTTCGAAACCCCTCAACATTACAAGTGGCGATACAAGTTTGCAATGATTAGGGTTACCGTTCTATTTTTAAAATAAAATAAATTGTTTGATTATTTTCTGAAGAATTTAACGATTCTAGTGTTGTGCTAATTTAAACAACTGTCAAATAGGAATATAGAAAGTCGTATTTTTGGTAGGATATAAAATGTATGGTGAGTGTTAATTATAGACCTGGACCTAGATCTTATTCCAGAACTTTGGCGAAACTCTAGAAGGGTTGGGACAGGCAAGCATGCATTTTATAAAATAAATAGTTACGGCGCAGTGACTATGTTCTTAATAATATTAGTTGGCGCAACAGGTCCGTAGGGACCCAAGGCCTAGCTTCTCACAACCATTCGTTTTGTGTGAGTTACATTTTTGGAAGAATGGAAGGGATCTACAATTTTATTCCCATTCCAATTTAATATTGAACAAGAAGTCGGATGTTCGACCTCCCGATGAAGAAGTATTATACACAAAATCCCTTTGTTTTTGAATAGGTACTTTCTTCGAGTGTTGTTATTTAAAGGTTCATGTAGGTAATGTAGTAAAATGATAAATGATAGCTTGTAACTTTCGTATGGTCTCACTGTACATGTTGCGGCTAAATGCCAATTACTGGTAAATCTAGTACAACAAAATAACATTGTAATGTCTCAAAAAGTTGTTGGCCCCGTATTTGGCACAAATTCTGGTTCACTACTGAATATTTTAGGAGAACGAACTACCAATGAGCGACCAATCTTCGGCGCAACTACGCTAAGATAGAATAAATTTGGACAGATGATTTTCTTTTTCAATTTCACGTGCTGATTTCATATCTCACATAAATATGGTGACTGCATAATGAAATCAGCTTTTTACGATATTTCGAACATTATTCCATTAAACCAATTTTCATGAACAGAACATTAACTCCGAAGAAAAATCTAGTAAGCTGTACATTGTACAACTACCAGACGTTCGTAGTTCGAACTGCGCTATGACAGTTGACAGACAAACCGACACGAAACCACAATATTGAGGTTATTCCATCGCATGCCGTTCATATTTCATAATTATGCATGCAAACTATTTAATTTTATAGCAAATCTCACAGCGCACGTTTTTTTTAAACACAAATCGCGTACAGAGAAGGAAGACACACTTTCATAAAAGCCGAGATTGCACGTGCACGCAACTTTGCACAATTATACTCTTTTGCAAGTTTACCCCTGCTGCTCATTGTCGTCGATAAAGTAATCTATTAGACTAGCTAGCTGCGCCCTGTTTGCGCGTGTAAAAAGGAAGTTATATACTCGTTGTCCTGCATTTACACAAGATTTATCTTTCCTTTGGGAATGCATTTTGATTGTTTTATTTGTTTGTGCCATGAACTACACAACACAACCTATACTAAACATTCCGAGTTTACTATCTCTCTACATACAAGACTTTTTATTTTATGATGTGTTTTGGAAAATGTACAAGAGGAATTTAAAGCGACTTTAGTTTTGGAACAGTAAAGGACTATTCACATGAGCGCGAATTGTGAATGGGCAAATTGCGGATTTTAATTAGTCTAACATCTAATTTAAAAAAAAAACTGCGTCCCAATTGATTTGAATAGCTAAATTTGCAATAACAGCAATTTTCCCGCGAATGGAACGTCTTGCGCGAACTGTCACACTTTATTCACAATCCACATAAACCAGACGCGATCCACAAACCTGCAAATGAAAAATTCATTCGATCTTAACCTTCAACAATGAAACTGATTCGCGACTAAAACAAGTTTTCATGTGAATGAATTTTCAGAAATTACGAATATTCGCTTGCTCCGTCCGCAATACCCTTTTCAACGCACAAATCGCAATGTCATGGATCTCAGCTTGAAACACAAGGAAAACTTTCCACAAAAAATATCAAAACTTTCATACGCGGTCCTTAATTACAAAAAAAAAAAATTCTACTTAACTTGTCTATTAGTCTTTCACCAAAGGCAAGATTTACCAGTTTCCTATCGATAATGATAAGTAAGGGAGCTGTCAGACTTACTAAAGTTGATACTCGAACGTCACCATGTGCACAACATTTTACAAATATTATTGAAAGCTTTAATAAACCTACTGTGAACACTAGGCCAAATTATTAAGCAAACATCCAAGAACAAATGTCTATACCTACTCGTATTCTGCAAAATTAATAAGTAATATCACTTCATAGAAGCTATGGGGCAATAACAGACAACTAGAAATAGTTATTCCAAATATTACAAAATTAATTGTGATTTAATGTTATAAGTTTATCTATGTATATTAATATATTAAATTGCGCAAATTCCTTTGAATGACGAGCAGAACTGACGTCCATAAAAAAGTTGCTACAAATTTAAGAAAAGTCGCAGCTTTTGCCAAATTTGTTTAGTTTAGTACGAACGAATTTTTCATTCGGGAATTTGTAGAAAGTGGCTCTATTTTGTGGATTGGGAATTTGGACAGTTCGTGGCAAGAATGTTAAAAATTTGTGAGAACAATTTTCTTGCCTAAAATTTCTTTACTTAAATTTATTTTGACCTAATTTTTCTTTTCAAACGGAAGGCCCGCCGGACAGATCAATTAAATAAAATACAAAACCAATTTCTACTTTGGTTTTGGTTTGAATTATACATATCCATTACAAAGAATACCACAAATTCATTACCAGAATCCCTTTAAGTCTGCTTTTCTATGCTTGCTTAAGTCAAAATCCAAAGAAATTGTTAGTTGGCAATTTTTGGTAGATAAAATTTGACATTAATGTCGTTTTCCATTGGACAGAAAAAGCACTTTTTTCAGATTCAGAGCAGTTTTTTTGTTCTCGAAATAAGCTGGCTGTCAGATTTCATGTTCCATTGGCCGCAAAAAAGTCAGGGCAATTTTGCGAATCTCGATATCTGAGCGAGATTCACACCTACTTACACTAAAAGCAAAACATTTGTCATTTGTCAAACTTTAAAGTGTGTTATTAATTACGTTTTTAGAAGACAAGTCGGTGAAAAATAGAGAAAAATTCCTATCTGTGGCATGATTGTACCTACTTTAGTTGTTTGTTTTTTGTTTCTGCAATTCTCAACCGATTTGTTTATTCATTTAAATTATTAAAAACCACGATTGATGTATGGAGTCGTTTAACAAATAATGTACCTAGTAGTTGGAAAAATGCTGTCAAAAATTATACTTTACGATTGGACGCTTCAAGCTGCAGATGCAAAGCTAATTACAGTGAAGCCTGTTTCATCCGCTAAGCGCTATATACAAAGCGAGAATTTCTCAAAGCTCCGGGACATACGATCAGATTTTTTTTACAACTATTTTTTGTTTTTGAAATTTTAAACGTACTGGTTTTTTTTTTAGCATGCCGCTGTCGTATCGTGAATCTATGTATATGTGATTATTATGAATGTGTGTTTGGATTGATATCCAAGCCATTTCCTATTCAGTATGAATACCAAAGCTTATTGAAGTCACAGAAGTTGGGAACTACTGTCAACTTAAACGTCACCTTTTTTGTAAAAGCGTTGCTCGTATGTCCCGGTCTTAGCTTTGTGTGCCGTGAGTTAGATTATTCAGATTTTCTATAGATTTGTGTTGCCTAGATATAAATATAGGTATTTTAGACAAATACAAAAAAAAACTATTGGTGTTCATATTCTGTAATTTAATAACATAACTAACCAAACAAAACAAAATATATTTTAGGTTCAAGCAATAGTAGATCATCACCATGATACTACCAGAACAAGTGCTGCAAAGGTTAGATTTACTGAACCTACTGAAACCTTTGAGGATAATAGTGAAAAAAATGTAAGGACAATCTAAAGGATTGCACGATCGTCTTCATGTGATAAAACATGGTTGCTTCTTTCTCTTACAGCATGTAGAATATTATAAGGACGATGATGATAAACAAAAAAATAATTCATCTAACACCGATGGTGATTCAAAAGAATTAGTTCTAAGAACGAATAAGGGAATAGAGAATAGTGAACTCGATGAAGAAAAGCCAGAGAAAACTTCTCCACACAAGGAAATGAAGTCAAGACCGTAATTTATTTTTATTTTTTTACTAAATATTTCACAATAATTGCATAAATATTTTTCTCCTCCATTTAGGCATGAATTAAATGTTCGAAGAATGCACACGGCTGTGAAATTAAACGAAGTCATTGTAAATAAGTCAGTAGATGCACAATTGGTAATAATGAATTTACCAGGACCACCAAAGGACTTACAAGTTGGACGAGAGAGCAACTGCATCCTTTTTCAAACAATTTCTTTTTCATTTCAGATCAACTTTGTTTTGCGGCATGAGTGTTCCTTCATCAAAGCTTTCGATATCAATTTTTTTAACCGATTGTGACAGTTTTGGCAGCTGTCAAACTCAATCAACTAATGTGGTTTTCCATTGGGACAAAAAATCAATCTTTTTTTTTGATCTAAATCACTTTTCATGTTCCATTGGGCAAAAAAATCAATCTTTTTTTCGATTCGGAGCACTTTTTGCAGATCTCGATATTTTTTCAGATCTACACATATCAATAAGCTTTGCACAGCTGTTTTACGTCATTTTAAGAAGTTTGCTTTCAATCCAAATGCGAAATGTTTCGTGAAAACCAAAATACATAAATAGCCATGCATATAATTTTGGAGGAATTATTATCTTCATAGTCTTCCTCGTCCTCTGAAGACTACGAATCGCCAAAAATACTAAATTTGTATCTACAACAGGGAAAACATTTTTGGAGTCGATATCCATTTGTGATTTTTGCAAAAACAAATGCAATTTGATCAGCTGATATTGCTGCCAAATAACGCACTAATACATTTATAAAAGCAGATCAATTTCGTTGCGCGTTCCATTTGGAGCGTAAAATCTGAGATCTGAAAATGATTTCTGGTGGTCCCAATGGAAAACGACATAAAAGAGATTTTGATCACTGATTAGGTACTCCAAGGAACACCTTCTTGTTTTTGCAACAAAAGTAGTAACTCGGTTTGTCAATGGGGACTTATAAGACGGACTTGTTCTGTCAGTTCTCATTCATATTTATAATCCCTTTTCCTGCCCTTAGAAATTGCTATAAGGGGTATAGTGAATAAACGCCGATGGAAATGTTTCCCTTTCCATCTATGTGGATTAGATTGCGGAATGCACAATATTACGGGGGAAATCTTATTCCCGATAGGGGTGAATAATTTTCCTTGTCAAAAGTTGCCTCAACATTTTCGGCAATTGTTATAATTCTTTTATACAGTTTTAGAGCTGCAAAAACATTATGCTGACATTTCAACAAATTTAAACAACATTTACTTTCTTTATAAAGCAACACTGTTACAATCCTTAACCTAACTAATAATAGATATGGAGTTCTTGGAAGTATTAACGGAAGGTCTGGAGAAAGTGTTAATGGTTCGTGGAGGAGGACGCGAAGTTATAACGATATATTCTTAAGAAGAAAATAACAACATTCATTTTGTCACTAGTTCATTAAAATTAATGAAAAGCCGGGCGATACACACATATAATTGTTAACATTTAGTTTGTAAGTCTGCTACCGATGATGGGTAACAAAAAGGCGAACTTAACTTTTGCTAGGTTAACTGAATGTAGTCAATTTTGAATGGTTTAAAAATAAAGGGAAATTTAC
Source organism: Cheilosia grossa (assembly GCA_963082955.1). Taxonomy (NCBI): domain Eukaryota; kingdom Metazoa; phylum Arthropoda; class Insecta; order Diptera; family Syrphidae; genus Cheilosia; species Cheilosia grossa. The sequence goes on along the minus strand of OY720147.1, from coordinate 18,984,813 downwards.
AATAAATTGATTGTTATTCGAGTTTTATTTATTTAAAAATGGTAAGCGCATTAGACTATGTGGCCATGATTTTGTTTAATGGTTGAACTGCAAAATCAGTATGGATAGTGTGGTAACGCTTTATCAAGTGATTCCACGACCCGACCGTCGCAGATGATCTATCATCAGCTCGATTGATAACATCCTCAAAGGAAATTGGTTGATCCCAGATCTAATCAGGCAATAAATTTGCAACAAAATACCTAATAAAAGCGGTTAGCATCATCACAGTTACTCCTTTTGGTAAAAACAAAAATAATTGAGCTGAAGCGCTCGCTTACATCTAAATTCGAACAACGTTGGCGCTCCGTTGGCAGGTGCTCTTATCAACAACAAAAAATACATCTAAGAGGTATGTAGTCTCTCATCTATAGGTTTGTTTGACGTGCCTAGCACTAGTGCCCATACCCACTGGTGCGCACTGAGAAGGGTCAGCTGATTTCCACACCTGTTAAAAACCCTGCACAACACTGAAAACTCGGCTACTATAGGCGAACGCAAAATATTTTGCCCTGAAGTCTGTCAGTATTTGATATTGAAAAATATTTATCTTTTGGTGAACAAAGTGTGAAGATATAAAACTATTTTTTGTTTATTGTTAAAAATGAGTGCGCAACTCAGCACTGAATTCTTGCGCCGACAAATTAACTGGGGTCAGTTCAGGGCACAACTAGGGCGCCCTAGTTTTCAGTACCAGGGCAAGTTCAGTGCTATATCGAACACATTAGGGTTAAACCAGTGCGAATAGTGCGCACTAGGCCCCACGTCAAACAAACATTTTAATTCCCTCCTTACGTAATCTTTAAAAGGAATTATTTTCATAGTGTAGTTCAATAAAGACTTACCTTGCTTTGTTTGTACTTTATGAAATATTAATCATTAGGCTTTTAAGAAATATCTAAACATCTCTTTTTAGTCAGCTGTAACCTCGCAAAATGGAAGCTAGTGTCCCTAAAATTCGATTAGAGATATATTTTTTGCTTATGTGCAAACTCTTGGCTTACCTAAATATTTTGCATGCATAAGCCTGCCACTGTGTGACCTTGGTTTTTGGGAATATCTTCTCTAACCTAATTCCAGACACAGAATTGAATTCGAAGGAGCGGCTGGTAAATGCTGAGTACGAATCGTCACATCCTTGAACGGAATTAAGTCGATTTTACATACGAAACAAAAACAAATTCCGTCACGTATAGCTCATTATTTATGTAAGCGAGTAGGCCAGTTTTGCAGCTATGCGTCATCCGATTTTTCGTTTGTAAAATACACCAGGGGCAGATATACCTTATGACAATAATCGTGTGGAAGACATCGCTTTTGAAACTTTGATAATAATGAGTGTAATTCTGCTTGGATTTTTAATGCTATCCTCCGTATTAATCTGTAATATTCGATTTCATAATATGGGTTTTTATAAACCCAACTTGTTTTAAAACGCAGCAGCTTTTTATCTATCCTCGTGTTCAAGGGATAATCCACCAGCGCATTTTGTAATGAGCGCGTCCAGTACAACACGATTGCGTTCTTCTCATTACATCCTCTCCCTCAGCTTTCATTTCATTTGTTGTAAATACTCTGGATTAAACTCTCGAACTTCTTATTTTTGCACTTACTTAGTCGCTTGTTTTGGAGGTAGGTATATCGTTTCGACTATAATCGTGTGAAAATAAGAGTATTGCCTCGGTTTTTGATCTCTTTTCGATCCAAAACATATCGTGCTTTTAACCACTTTTAACTAAACCACTAAGTACATTTTAACCACTGCCAGTTGTTGAAGATAATGCATTACAAAATGCATTCACGCGGTACCGTTCAACTTATAACTTATAGTATAATTTGCGCAGTGGCTCAGCGGTTAGTGTGTTGGACTACTAAGCGAGGGGTCCTAGGTTCGAATCCCGCCAAACCCCAAATTCCAACTTAGGGTTTTTTCCACTGCGCCACCTCTCGCGAACGTCTGACAAACATCCGAGAGTATAACTGTCTTTAGAGCTTCTCAATTAGCCGTTTAGAATCGGCATAAAATTGTAGATCCCTTCCATTCGTTCCAAAAATTAAAACTCACACAAAACGAATGGCTGTGAGAAGCTAGGCCTTGGGTCCCTATGGACCTGTTGCGCCAACTATTATTATAATTTGCTACTGCGCAACAAATCAGATACCTACGATCAGTGGGATGCCAGCAAACCATTATACCCTATTCACACCGCACCGAAAACCGTGTTTTCGTCGCTAAACTAGTTGATGCATCCACACTAAACATCAACTAGTTTTCGTTTGACGTTTCTATCAGCTGTGCGACACTAGCCGTGAAACTTCTGTGCAATGTATTTTGGTTACAAATTTCGATCGCATTAATATACAAATAAAAGTATTTCAGAGCATTTACAAATAATATTAGCCCAATAATTAAGTGTGGAAAATGATTTAGTTGCGAGTTGTGACATTTGTTCGGTCAGTTGTTCTGCTGAATATTGTAAAAGGTGTGTTTGTTTCAACAACCCAACGATTGGATGTCGTTTTCGTGGTGTTTTCGTGGAAAACGACTCTGAAAACTGAATATGTTCGGGAAAACGTTTGTTTTTTTTTTGTTTGTTTGTTTATTATAGAGTTCACGTAACATAAAATCAAGTTCAAAACTAGTCAGCCGTTTTTCTTATGGTATTTAGTAAGTTTGTAGCTGTTAGTGCGTCTGGGAACAATGTATGATAGTTGATGAGTGGTACATATGCAGCAGTGATAACTCTACCAGCAAACCATCGTCCATGCAGTGCGTTAACAGCCAATACCGCTGTTGTTATGCTAGGACACTTCGCATACACGTTCCCGGCGGACGACTCCTTATCGACATAAATGTGCAAAATGCCACCATGTTTTCTGCACTCCTCTATTACATCGTCCCGTATTTCGGTGTCCCAGAATGGATTGGTCTCCTTTTTCGGATCAAACATATTGGCCAGCATGAAGCACTGTGTCGCTATTGCTGGACTCTGTGTCTGTTGTTGCTGTACGGAAACCGGTTGAGGGGCAGTTGCTAGCAACGCATTGGCAGCAGCTTGTGGCACAGCTAGACCAGCACCTTCGGCCAGCTTGAACATAAGCTGTAATCTTCCCGTTGCTCCAAGATCGATGCCACTGCGATCCATTTCATCTGTGTCAAGAGCTGTTGTGTTCATGTCCAGACGCTCAGTCACGTTTCCTACTTTCATCGGACGGCCGGCCAATTCGAATCCATTCAGTTGTTCGAGCGCTTTCTTTGCATCTTCTGCGTTGTGGTACTAGAATAGTAATCGAATATTATTAAAACAAGCATGGTAAATATAGAGTTTATGTTATATTTACCGTAATGAATCCGTATCCCTTTGAGCGCCCTGTTTCTGTGTCGGAAATGAGTTGGATCGAATCGATTTTCCCAAATGGCTCGAAGATTCCCCGCAGCATGTCTTCGGTTATGTTGAAATGCAAAGAGCCGACATACAGTCGCATGGGTCCTGTGTGATTTTTCGGCGTAAATGTTGGTATAGCATTGGCAATACGATTTTTCTCCGCTTGTGTGTGCTGCACACATATCGGTATGCCCAATAGCCTTTGGCCAGATAGCCCTAGCGCTAACGCCACCGATTCGGGGTCTTTAAACTCGATGTAGGCGATACCTTTGAATCGTTTCGTCTTGTTGCATGTGATTAGTCTAACGTCACGCACTTTGCCGACACTCGAAAAAAATTCCTCCAAATCTCTTGCGCGAATACGTTGTGACAGCTGCATACAAAAAACTGTGCGGGCATCTCTCTCCTCTGGACTCAAATCGGCTCGGGGCGACTGTTCACCAAGTCCATTCGGTGGCGTGCGACCCCGTTTGAAAGGTTTCGGCGAGTAGCTACGGCGCCTAAATGAAAAACGAAATGTTTCATTAATATTAGAATTGGCCAGAGCGGGTCAACTTTTATTGACTATTTTTCAAATTAATATAACGATGTTACAAGCTTCGATCTTCCATTGATAAAGTAAATACTATATAATATAAAGACACAGCACCTGACTTTGGAAGGACACACGGTGAACTTGTTTGTAGTATGCGAAGTAACATGCTTAATAATCGAACAGAGAAGGCTGGAACAGTTGAAAGGATCCCCAAGAGCTAAAAGGTGGCCCTAACTATAACTTTGACGAATCTTCAAATTCGGACAGAATGCTCTTGTCCGAGTTCACCTTGACGCTGAAGCCACTGAAAATAAATCCCTGATGAGATTGCTCAAACAGAACCGGGCGAACATTTTCCGACAACGTGAACCTACTTTAGGCTGGCTCTGGGATTGTCTGTAGGAACTACGCTTGAAGAAGGGTTTCATACAGACACAAACTTCGGAAATCTGAAAGAATTCTGCGTCAGCCCTAGCGAACCAAATGTATGTCAGGAAAAACAGTCAATTGCCTATTTTACAAGTCGCACAATCAAAACCCAGAATTATGTAACAAATCACGTCGCATGATGCCATCTAGGGATGAGCAAATTCGGTTCGAGGTGGCATTTTATTATTCGGTTTTCGGTCGGTTCGTTTCGTTCCATCGGTTTTCGCTAACTCGGTTTGATAGGTTTGACATAATTCCAAATCGGTTTATTTGTTACTCAGTTTGAACCGGTTTACGAAACCGAGACGACACATCACTAATGCCATCCCACTAACCCTCCCATAAACAGGCTGGCATTGCCATCTATAAAACTGTAAGGAATTATCGAACGGCGGTCTTAGTATGGAGACTTTCAGTCTCAGTCTTTGCTGAGGACGGCTCTAACTCAGATAACTGATTTCATTTGACTCGCGTGTGAAAAATGATGTGAACACCGTGCAGAAACAATACATACCTTTTATCTCTTGGATTGGGAATTGCTTTAGACCGACTCGGCTTCTCTCGGATCGGGCTGAGTCTTCTCTCTTTGGACCGGCTTCGTCGATCGCCGGATCTACTCCGTCGACGATCGCGACCGCGATTCGTCTTGCGATCACCAGAACGACTCCTTCTACGATCACGTGACTTGCTGCCTCTTTTTTCGCGGGAACGACGCCGTTCGCGTTCGCGCGACCGATCCATTGAGCGATGGCGTTCTTTCTCTGGTTCTCTTGAGTAATTGTATTTGCTCTTGTCATCAGTTGTACGACTCCTTGACGGGCTTCTAAATAAAAAGCAGAAATTCAAATACAACCGCCAACACTCAGTTAAACTACTGTTAGCAGCTACTCACCTTGACGAATACCTCGACTTTGAGTTGTCATCCTTGCGGCCATTGCTCTGATTGTAGTTAGATGGTTGTCCAGTTTTTATCTGTTAATACTCAGTAAAGGTACAGCAAAGACGTTCAAAAATACGTCAACAATTTTTTGGTTGGATGAAGCAAATCGAAGAGTTTAAATTAGTAAAAGATCATAATGATTTTTGATTTTGTTTTATATGTAGGTACTGTTGATTAATACAAACACAACACAAAATTCTTTGAATAAGTGCTGTTGCTCTATTGACTCTTTTATAGCGTAAACTTGAAACGCTATGGTAAAAAAAAATTTACTCTTTGGAGTTAGCATTTTAATCCTCCCCTTGTATGCTGCCCGGACGAAATTTGTCAGGTATATCTGAAAATCAGTGGCATTTTGAAAAATGATGGGTACAAAGGATTCAACATTTTGTTTCCGAAAGTGTATAATAAAATATTTTGTTTTTTTTTTTTTTATTTTTATTTATTTATTTTTTTTATATTCGTTATCGAACATTCACAAGTATTTATAACTTACCGAAAATTCCGGCTCATGTGTAAGTATTTAGAATGACCAATACAATCAATAGCAAATTGAGCTTAAAGGATTTCTGTAAAAAATATTTGTACCCTTGAGAAATGTTCATAGATTGTTTGATGTTATTCTGGTTCGAGAATAGATCAGACTAGGCATACACTCTGTTTTGTTATTGCAGAAAGTCAGAGCAGCAAAATTTAGAAAAAAAACCTCAAATGCATATAAAATGTGAAAAATAAAAAAAAAAAGTTGCAAATTTTGGGTGTAGGAAGAATTCGTAAACGAGAACATAAACACACATCAGTGCGTAGAATTAAAGAACGAACGGAGAATAAAGTTGGAAATACACAAATTGGGTATTGCCAAGAGTTAGAAATGAGATATTGGTGTATAATTTTACAGAAAGTAGAATATCCTCTGAACTTGTTTAACAATGTATGCATGGTACAGAGAACGTATTAATCGAACAAACCATTACTTGTTTAACTGTCAAGGGTGCACGAATTGCGAATGCTTGGGGCTTTGTTCTTGATACATGTGTAATGTGGTATTCGATTGGGCGCTCTCAGAGCACTTTTTATGCTCTCAGAGCACTTTTGCGAACCTTGCCATTTTCTCAGATTTGCTTCAGATTTACCAATACAAGTGCGTTTGAGTTTGACAACTGGTTTTCGTGAGTTTTTTCTAGGGCAAAGAAAGGCATTGCATATATGCATAGATATTTGAAAATCAATCGATACGGAAATTTCGAATGTTTTCATATAAAATTTAACCAGTGAATGGATAACGATTTGAAAAGTGTCGACGGCTACACATATTCGAATCGCACGAAAAGCAACGCAAAAAAGAGCAACTGACGTTTTTATGTTCGATTCGGCACACGAAATCTGAAATCTGAGGGCAAATCTGAAGAAGCCCAATCGAATATATTGGCCACAAATGGTCGTTCGACAGGTATACACAAATTATGCCGGATCCGAAAGTCGTAATTAAAAATGTTTCTCTAGACAATCTCTGGAATGTTTGTCGAAACTTGCCAATACATGAGTCAGTGAAAAAAAAAAGCGAAAAGAGGTCGCGAAGTACATCAAAAATTCCACGCTACTGTTAGTGAGCACAAAAATTAGGTTAAACTGATAACGGATATGACAACCATCGGCTAAGAGACGTCTTTGATTTTATTTAGCAACAAATCAGATTTAGACAGATAACCCCGATGCCTTGCACAATTGTGCACAGATACCTACAGTTGGGCAAGTAGAAGCTGAGCCTAACCACGTCTTGGGTTCTCAAATGCCAAAAATATAGTGGATGGATAAATTTGGATGACAATTTCTTCGTCACTGCCCAACACTTTGATATACCAGAAATAAAATCATTGGAAGTCATTTCTTTCAGGACTTGGGAGAACTTTCTGACATAAGTCTGTATAAATAAATTAGTTGGCGCATCACGTCCATACAGAAAAACAAGAACCAAAAAACAAGAAAAGCCAAAGCTTTACTTAGGGTATGTTTCTATTACTGTACTAATAGTAGGTAGAACATGGGCCAATGTTCTGCAACTCATGCGAACAATTTCGCATAGAAAACATAGGAACAATTTAAATTTATACTGAAAAATAGTGATAAATCTATGTTGATAGATGTAACTATTTTTTGTTGGTCGACCCATTGTACTATTAGGTAAAAACTTTTTTTAGTTGTATTGCCAGAGAAACTCTTGCAGTAATAATTGGCAATGCCTTCTCGTTTTCCTCGAACCCACGTATTGGCTCCCTGCGCACGCTCCATATGAGTGGTCCTACATCATCAACCATAACACATTGACTTATACCTAGCTCTTCCAAATCCAGTCCATAGAAGTAATAAAAAGCAGATCAGACAAACAAAGTGCACGAATAATTGATTTGAATTGATTTGTCACCGTTTACCCGTACGCAGCTGGAACATTTTGTGTAAGATCGTATGGCTCTTAGTGGAGAACCGTCAGCTCCCCTTCTGCAGTGGTTGTAGTTCCAGTGTTTACAGCGAGAGTATTTTTTAGATTAGTAGATGAATCCCATTTTGCTTAAACCATAACAAGAATGCAAATCATACTTTCAAATATTACATAAGAACTATGCCTGAATCACAAAAAAAAAAAATTGTTTATTAAAATAGTGGGAATCATGTGAAATGGCAGGCAAAAGACTTTACACAATTCCAAACGCAAGAAATACCAATAAATACCTCGGAGTTTTACGTTCGATTGCACGCGGGAAATCTGACAGCAAATGAGAAAATCCCAGTCGAATATTATACAGCAAAGGGTTAAAGATACCGTGCAATGATTTCATGTTTTCAGAAACAGAAGTCACACAGGTACAGTCGAATTTGAAAAGCCATAATCGATTTTATAAAACCACGCATATAATGACAAATTATTTCACTTATTTACTCAACTAACTGTATAATCACTTTGTTTCATTTTTGTCAGATTAAATTATTTGCAAGCTCCAAACACCCAAACGCCCACAACGTTAACAGATGGCTCTGCTCTGAAACAAACCATTTTTGGGCATGATGTTTTGTCACTGCTGAAGCTTAAAAAATGCTACGCCAATAGCCAGGAAGTTACCGCAACGCGGGTTTCAAGAAGCAATTTCAACCCACAAGAATTTAACCACGAGGAATGGTAGGTACTGGGCCACATCTGCAGCCTTCTTAGCCGGAAATCTATCGCTTGCGTATTGAACAAGCGGTTCAAACGACGCGTGTCACACGTCAAAACACAGTAGATAGTCAAGGCTGCCAGTATCATGCTTTTTGACACCCTTGGTAATTTATCGTTAGGAGTTGCCTTAAATTTCTGTTCTCTACCAAAAGTCCAGCAATAATTACTTATCAGTTATCACTCTTATCGATTGCCGATTGCTAAAACTGACTGCAACCAGGTGGACGTATTTAATTCGCTTGGTAGGTACTAGCAGGACCCCAAAATCCGGGCGTACATTTCAATTTGTGTGAGATAATACCTATCTCAGATTGCAGTGGCCGTATGCCAGAAATCATTCATTCTTGAATGAACTTAAATTGGTTTTATTATTGAAAGAACTCCAAAAAACCTTTGCTTGCTGTATAAATGTGCGTTGAATATGTGAAATATATTTCAACGCAGACACCGCCGCGCCTTTCAGATTTTTAAAATGAAAAACTAAAAATAAATTAATTTGCATTTGCATCAACTTTCTGTAGCAGTAGTTTTATTTTCATATTTTCTTAAACACAAATAGACACTCTTTAATTTCATTGGAATCGTCTTTAAACTAGACTAAGGTGGAGCGTAAGGTGCAGTTAAGTTAACATTGCATCATCACCGAAATGTTTGTTTTAATTTGTTTGAGTTTTGGGTGAATCAACATCTAAAACGCTCCACCCTAGTGCACAATATAAGTCGCAGGACTTTCAAGAGTTAATAAAGTTGAAGCTCCGAACTCGTCGCTTAAATTTATGAGTGATTTTGGAAAGTTTCAATAAGTAAAGTGGTTGAACACCTGGTGTAATTGTTCGCCCTATTTGGAGATAGGGAGGAAAGGTTTACCAGCGCCGAGCAGCCACAACATTGTCCAAAACATTTCGGATTTTTCTGACACATTAATAACGCAATCACAAGTCAACCGCGACCTGGTAAATAAGATTGATCTTGCATTTGCAGTGCTAAAAAAGATGTTATGTTGTACGAACCAATGATTCACATGGAAAAGGAACGTTTGCTCTATGAACCCGACTGTGATGTCCGAAGCTCTCCGTGCAAATGCTGTAGAAAAACGATCGTGAAAATCCCTGAGCATCCACCTGCGAAGTGTTTCAAAAAAAATCGTAAACGTCTTCCATTTTGGTGTACATTTGATGTGTCATTCAAAACCCTAAGCTAGAAAATCATAGGAAATAAGCGCGTGCTTTGAAGACACAACCTTCATTGAAACTTTAAGGAATAAGAATGGAAACGATTTAGCCCAAGGCTAGCTGCACTCGTAAGAATCTAATACGTTAATAAAGAAACTGACGGCAAAATTATCCGAAATGCTTTGCACAATACCCGAGACTGGTTGACGACATAAAGAACGAACGCAATACAGCCATATCTGCTTAATCCGGAGCGTGCGTTCCCCGCGACGGTAGAATGTATCTAAATTAGATGCCTGAAAAGAAATAAACTGCCTGATAAAAGGAAAATCTAACGAACTCGTTTCTTACCTAGTTTGTAAACAACAGGTTGACATGGCGGAGCAATTCGTACGAGTCTAGAATTCAGTGGAAAGTTAACATGAACTATAAACTGAACTGAAGACTTAGAACAATATATTTATATTTAAATTATGTGTAAAAATTAATTGGGATGTAGATAATAAAATTGCTCCAAAGGAATAAACATTAGGTATGTATAACAAATTGTCGTTGCCGGGGGCATCAAGTAAGGTACATCTTGATATTTATGTTATCAATAATATATGCCCATGATTGTTGCTTTTTCGCTAAAAAGCAATAGTACTCGTTTCTGAAGAAGGCATTGTCAGAAGAGGCAATGTTCTTTGCAGTTTTCAAAATATCAACGCAAATATTATGCCCAAAAAAACAAAGCAGATACCAACACGTGTATCAAAGTGTTGACACAATTAATAAGAGCGGTAAAGACAGCGTTTAAGCAAGTACTAGCATGTAGAAAACACTTATTTTGGTTCACAATTATGTTTATAATGTATTTGAAGAAATTACCGAAAAACAAGGCCATTGTTGCAATGATATTTGAAAACCCATTGCGAATGAAATTCGCAAGGTTTCTTAATAACTTAAACCAAAAAAACATTATATTTCGTTAAATGTTTTATATAACAAATGAATAGTCAGTGTGGCGACCAAGTGCCCTGTATCCATTTCCTGGTAACTGCACATATCTGACGCACAAAAAACATCAGTACATTGCAACGTCAATAAAAATTTATTAAAATTGATCGACTCCACTTACGCCTTTTTGATATGGTTCTTCCAACATGGCTTCTATATCAAAGTCATCAGCCATTTTAAGTTTTATTTAAATAATCCGCTTCCCATACAATTATTCGATGAAATAAAACACCACTTTGTCCGTGGATTGCTGCCTATAATTTATAAAAAACCCAAATTATTAACTAGAATAAATATTTTACACTCGGAACTCACGGAAATTGAAAAAAACGTATTTCGTTGAAACAACAGAAAATGATGCTGGAAGTGAAATTTTATGTCGCAGCAATTTTATGTAGAAGGTTAAGTATGAGTAGCAACATAATTTCAAACATTCCAATAAATTTGCTATATATATGGACAATTTGTTGGGAAATGGAAATACGATTAGTGTTTTCAGGGGTGTCACATGACTGCGAAAATGAGAGGGGATCTTTCCAGTGGGATAAACTTCACCACGAACTAATTTCACCAGAGTTGGGTTTGTTTTCTTGCCTTACTCAATCCGTGCGTCATTATTCACGTTGAATAACTGTATTCGGTTAATTAAAAGCAAAAAATAGTATAGTATTTCATTAACGTAAAATTCGATCTACGAGTTAAACATTTCAGCTTTTGCGACCGTATTTCAATTGCGTTAAATTATTATCTTCGGCTAATATCCTGACATAATATGGAAAGGAGAAAGTTACCAAACCCCAGAGCTATCCCCAATCACGCCTTTAATCATATTTCACTTATTCTTTAACGTTATACAAAATCCGAGGCAAAAGAAAACGTACAAAAATTATAAACAAAATATTTCCTTTTCTTACTCTCGGAGCAGGATACTTCTTTGACAGCGTAAAAATTAGTTTTTCACCACGAAAGCGTTTGAAAATTATTAATAAATACCTAGGTACTAAGCGTAATCGACACACGGCCTAAGAAGTTATCGGCTGACAAGAAATTAAACTCCTTTCCTTTTTTTTTTGCCGGCCGGTCTGATTTGTGGTCTCGAGCAAAAATGAGAGTGCGTGATGTTGCAAACTGGTTGCAAGTGCGGTATAAATGTAACGCAGTCATCAAAACTCTAGGCCAAAGATGAATGATTAAAAGAGATGGATATCTTTCGTACGTCTATCCCCCCAAAACCCATTTGTTTACATTGTTGTTTTTGTAATTTCAACCCGTTTTTTTTAACTTTAAACTATTTTTATTTCTTTAAGCTTACACACTAGACAAAAACGATTAAATCTAATTTAAAACTAACATTTATCTTATTCTAGCTTACTGGCTCCAAGCGAGCGTTCTAAACTTACAATTTCAACCCGTCTGTGAATACGTGTGATCAACAAAAAAGCATTCTGCTAATGGCCGGTCGGCGAATCATCTTGCTTTAATGAGCATCGCGGTGTTTAATTGTTCTGTGTTTTGTATTGAATTTGTTTGGTTTTTGTGGAGTTTTGATTAAAATGTAAAAGATTGTGAGTTACACAGTAAAGAATACCGAATTCTTGCATTAAAGTCCAATTCATGAACTCACAATCTCACATAAGTTGAATAGAAATAAGCAAGTGTGTGACTTCATGAATTTTTCTGGAAAACAGCTTGTGGGCAGCCGCCTTTCCACTGGAAAGATATATATCTCTGTATTCCATTATCTTTGCTCAAGGCGTAGTCAAGTTCAGGCGGCTAGTACCTATGAGTTAAGGGACTATGACTTCATGTACCTACTTTGTTTCTCTATAGAACTATAGTAGTTTGTTTATCAGATACCTGAACTGTGATTCCATAACAAAAAGATAGAGACCCGCTATACCTAATAATAAGGAAAATTAAGCGACAAGGTTAGGATTTTCTTGTTCTTAAACTTCCCATAATTTGTGATATTTCTTTGTAGAGTGCTTCACTATGCATAAAATCGAGGATACCAGAAAAATTGAAGTATGCGCCAGTTGTTGTCCTAGTTGTTACCTAAACCAACAATAGCTACCAAGAGTTGTTGACTGACAGAGGATGGGGACATTTCAATTTAAATAATAATTATTTGTACGCAAATGACATATTATTCTGCACTTACACGATCACACCTTTTTAACACGGAAGATTAAGGGGATGCTAAATACAAAATAGCCGTGTGAATGAAAGGGACAACATAAACTAATTCGCAACAAAAAGCGGCAAGTATTTTGATCGCAAATCTTGTTTACTTGGTAGGAATTATTTATAGCGATGGCTAACGAAATTCCATTAAAACACTATGGGTCCCGCAGAGATGAACGGATAATTATTTACTTATTTCGTATACGTAATTGATGAATTGTTGGTTTAATTTACTGACACTAATTACCACTGTCATTTTACATGTTTTAAATTAGAAATAGATATGTTAACAAGTAATTGCAGTCATGTTTTTGGTCGGAACTTGTGTTTCTTTCCGTTTTACGTATCTATAATTATGGGTAGAACATCCTTGACACTTTAGGCGTCTGGTTTGTGATCTCATTCTTATGAATTTGTAAGCATTGACTGCGGACAAACGGATCTTTCTGTCCTGTCTTGTGCAAAAATGCGCGTGCGTGTATTATTGTATAATTTCAAACTCAGTTTTGTACGGAAAAAGGCTAAATTGCTCGCAAAAATTCGCCAAATTAAAGCCGACAAAGGCTTAAGTTCTTGAAAATATCCCAAACTTGACATCTGTTGCTTCTCGCTCACACTCCCATACAACCACAGAATTATTTATGGTCAAACGGCATGAACTTCAACATGTTTATATTCACCATAATAATATTAAAGCTAAGATTAGACTGTATGCCATTTAAGCATATGAATGGCATAAGGCAAATGACCAGATTAGCTGTCAAATGAACAAAGTGTCAGGATTATCAAAACTGTATATTAGACTATATGACCAAAATTACCAATATGGTCATATTTGACTTATTGGTCATTTGAGGCATTTGGTATTTATTACCAAAAAAAAGAACGAAAATGAAAATGAATCACAATTCTACGAACTCAAACACCGATGACAACAAAATAATACCCGTTCCATCAAAAATGCCATTAATGCCATAACGAAATTTCAATATCTCATGATTTTGACAGATAAAAATGCCTAAATAGCGTATGGTGTAATGGGACAATAGGTTCGAATGCCAGCATATAGACCATATTTTGACACGAGAACTGTCAGAAATTGGCATTTTATGACCACTTGGCATACCGTCTAATCTTACCTTAACTCTTTCACTTTCATACTCGAAAACCGAAATCAATACAGACATTTGTCAAAGTTGCTTCTGCCCCTCATTTCAACGAGTGTCTTTTTAATTTATAAAACATTTTTCTAGAAATGTCATGCTTTCGCATCAGATTTTAGTAGGTGTGAAACTTGTAATATGCCTGTATTTATATGCAATTTTGTTCACTTAACTGAACTACACAAATCAAATATAAAAATAAAAAACAAATTAAGGAAATACCACTTGTTTTTTTGAAGTTTTCCATATATTTCCGGCTGATTTTCTTTTATGCAATAGATGTAATTAATTTTTAATGGAATTTTTCACGAATAGTACCTAATAAATTCAGTCTTGAAATTTAGAACAATATCCAATATCCTTCCATTATTTAAGTTAAATAATAATGCTTAACGAAATAGACCTTTGTGTGGAAATGTCAAAAACAATAACAATTGCCAACCTTATGCGAACACTTAACTCTTTTTTTTTTATTGTGTACACATGAGAACTAACAGATGTATATGCTTCTCATATCAAATCTAGAACGTAATTTCGTCTTTTGATTTTGACACACGCAATCAAGTCGCTAGATCTAAGCAAACTGTCCGATTCGTTAAGCGAATCGAATCGCTAGTAGATACACCTACCCAGGTAGATACATATTTTCAATTGCAAAATTTTGCATCTGAACGATTCTTTTACCAACCATACAAATCTAGTACAAGTAACCAGATCCTTTAATCAGTATAAAAATAATCAGCCATATTGGGCTTAAATTTTTCTCCTTGGGATTCGTTTAGTGCTTAGTATTGGCATTCGGGAATAAAAAGTTAGTGCAGAAGAAAAATAAATAATAAAACAGAAGTGACGGTTGAGAAAAAAGTAATTATCTTGTGCGGATTAACAAATTTAATTTATGGTGTTGAAAATTTGGTGGTAGTGTATGTGGCTTTCCCAGTGGTAAAAGAAACAAAGTCACAAAGTAAACATATCTGAAGTATTGACCGATTGGAACCTTTCATGGTTTTGCCAAATATATTTTTTTATGGAGTATACGTGCATCTAAACTGTGAAAATTTTTTCTATTGAATACACAGATTCATCAGCTGTGTTATAAAATTACGATTATTGCAAATGATATCAACAGATATTCATTAAATAGATTATTCCAAGCTTGAATATAAACATTTGCTACATATAGAAGTGATAATTTTTTGATATATTTTTTCTTTCTCCAATTTTATTTTGGCAAAACAAAAGTAAGTAAAGTTTTTAACATGTGCCATTAAACAATCGTATTTAAAGTGAAAAATAAACTATTTGCAACTATTATTTGTTTATAAATTGTGTTCTTATAGCCGGTTTCAACTATTTTTTAATCTTGCAAATTCTTGGTGATTTTTTTTTTTTGTTCATACGGCAGTGATTTTCAATCATTTTTTTTTTTACCATATATGTTCGAAAGATGGCAGTTCTGCGGACAAAAATTATTCCAATTTTGCATAAAATGAAACAGGTTTGGGAAGTAATCGATTTTCTTTGAAGTAATAATAATATCGGGTGGTTGATAAATAAATTCGTGTACTTTTTTTAAGTATCTATTTTGATTTTTTTTTCTTTTTTGTTGGTTTCTGTTCTGCTTCTGATGCGCATCAGATGGTTTAGACCACCGGCTATCTAGCAACTTGCTTCGATAGATATTTTTAACTTAAGTCATCATGTGAAGAACCGGACGGCAGAATTGAGCACATGCGTGACAAATTTGTTATTGAATTTCAACAATGGCTAGGCTAGGTAGGTACTCTTGAACTTGAAATTATACCTAAACTGTTTGGGTTTAGCGAAAGCTTCAATCAATGATAAGAAAGTCGAATAGAACGAGACATTTGGTTTAACAACAGCTGTCGGAACAGGTTAGATAAGCAAGGTGCAGCAACACTGTCTTCAGCCAATGCCCTGGTCCAACGTGTTTTCGTTTGTAAGGTGTGGAATTGTCAGAAAAAAAAATCTTTAGAATGTTTTATATCTCAGGTGATTTAATATGATCTGGATGAATTTGAACGCTGATGCTTAGTATGGTTTAAAGGTTATTCCCTGAAGCAATAAGTCGGAAACCCCTCTTCGTTATCGGGTATACGACCGTATACATTTATTTATGAATGAGTATGCGTACTGTGTGTGTACTTTGTAACAAATTTGCTATTAACACCTTTGTTGTCCCGCGAACAGGTGCAACAGCCAACTCAAGAAGAAAGGAGTAAAATCCAGTTCCGGACAGTTTTAAACAAACGCAGTTCGGCGTTTCCATGGGGGATACATACTAAAGGACGAAGTGCAAGCGTATACAAAGACACTTCACTGATATTTTTAAACAAATATGAACTTTTAACGTATTTTTAATGTGTGCTCATATATAGGTATATGGGCGTTGTCAATCTTAAAATGTCGATCCAACATTCTGAAGAGAACAGAAGGATGTTGAACTTAGGAACTGACACAGATCTCATGACCTGTCACTCGTGGACATGTCTTTGCTTTCATATTATGCTGTGGTTTTTTATATGGCGAAACAACAACAAAACATTCAGAATACGTAATAAAAATTGATCTTGTTGACCTCTAAACTCATAATAAAAACAATGGAAGGAATATTTTTACTGTTAGCTGCTACTTCAGTGTGGGATTCGTCTTTTTAATTATAATTCCCTTAGTTAATGTCATGGAAGGGAATAAACATATACATTTTGTCAGTTGTATATTATTGACAGCGAATTTCATGATCAACTTACAACAAGAAAACTTAGAAAACATACAGCACGATTGTCATGTCCAAAGGAAGAACCCTAAGAATACCGACCAAAAGTATATATGATGGAACCAATGTTCCAATAAAATCAATGCCAAAAAATGCCTGATACAAACAACAGCAGCATTAAGTTGGCATCTGCCATGCACAATTTCTAAGACGGTAGGCGTGTCAGATCCATAGTAAAGTAGGAGAGTTGTGATCCCAGTCGAGATCGTTAGCGTTACCATTATGGAAAAAAAAAAAGAGCAACAATGACAGCAACAGCAATTAACAATATAAGCTAAGTTACAGGAACACTTGTAAGTGTTACCAGATACTCCCTCACAGGTTACTCGCAGTGAACCAACAGGCACTGCAATGGAAAGAAAACAGTTAACATTGGACCATTTTACTACTACTACTACAAATAACACCGACTGAAACTGCTGATCGATTAGATTATTATGCTGAAAGTGCAAGTTATTAAAGCAAGCCACGCCACTGCGCGGTCAGGAAGCAGCGGACTCATCGGATATTAAGTTTCACATAAAATCGTATGTAAATAGCGCCCAAGGAACTTATGTAGGACTTGGATCGGTGTGAGTGGTATCATCAAGGGTGTTTTGGTTCAAACGTCAAAAAAACAACAAAGCTGGTTTATAATGGCGGAAGTAGTGTTTTGTTCAAATATTGTTAAAAAGCTACTTGAACTTCTCCGCTGTTACCATACGTTTGGTAATTCGTTGAATTCAAATTTGGATTTGTATTTCTTTTACTAAAAAGTGTACATTCGCTTTATGGAAAAACTAACAATGTAGATTGGTTGAGAGATAATAAAGAAAATGTTGATCAAACTTTCTTCAGTTATTTGAGAAAAATTTACACATGACATCGAAGTTAATGAAGTCCCAAAGCGGAAAATGCACAACCATTGTCATACTCTGTTTCTAGTATGTAATAGTATGGATTGTATGGATAGTTTTATTAACCAAACAAATCAAATAATTCGCCTTTAGTATAAAGTTTTCAATATTTTTTTAACATAGTTATGCTACAGTCACATAAAATCTGTTTTATTTTACTACATGTCTTTAGGCTATCGCTTAATTTTTTCATCTATTTATTTGACACTGACATTAGGTTCGTTCGGTAGAAAATGAAAAATGTCAAATCTCTAATGTGGTATTCGATTGGGTGCTCTCAGAGCACTTTTTTGCCCTCAGAGCAATTTTTATGTTCGTTTGGTACAAAAAAAGGTATCTTTTTCAGATTTCAGAGCACAAGTGCATTTGTGTTTGACACCTGGTGGAGTTTGTTTACATTTTCATGAATTTTTTCTACAGCAAAGAAAGGCATTCCATCGGGTGAATCTGTTTTTGTAAATTATTTATGTATAAATAATTAGAAATCAATCGTGACGGAAATTGCGAATGTTTTAGAAGCCCAATCGAATACCACATTACAAAAAGTTTAAGAAATGTTATTCTGACATTATCGTGTAATAATAATTTAGAAGCAGTTTTTTTTTAGTGAAAGTGAAGACGAATACGAAATGTTATTCGAGTCTTGTGATGAAGAAGATGTTCTCAGTGCTGCAGTAGATTTGTAAGGCAGACCCTACGGGCTTGCATTAAAAATGATTTATCCGTGGTGGTACATACAGCCACGAAGTATTATAAAAACTCGTTCGAATAAACACGTCACTATGTGAAAAACTATGCAACATGTTTACGTGTTCCGATGACTACAAAAAACTGCGAGCAGATAAGCGATGTGCAGGAAACAAACACTCCTCTATTCCTTTGGTTCGCCGGTCACGAAGTATGTAGTGTAAGAGACCTGGCCGACCGCTTCAATCTGAGCGTACTCTTAAATAGAGCAATTACTTTTATTAGCAGTTTAAGTCCAGGCGCTTTCCAATGGCCTAACGAGGAAGAAAAGAAAAGAAGCAGTGACTTCTTCCAAAACAAATCTGGATTTCTGAAAGTTATAGGTAAATCAAACGAATGATTTCGATTAAATATCAGTTTACGTTGTCATATTTTTTAATCTACGAGCAATTGACTGCAGCCACATCACAATCGATCCACCGAGTTCTGCCAAAGATGACTATTTTGATCGCAAAGGGAATATAAACATTATCTTGCAAGTTATATGTAATGAAAAGAAAAATTTTCCAAACATTTTTGTGGGTTTTCCTGGATCTTCGCTCGACAGCTGGGTCTTTCAGAACTCATAGTTCTACCCAAAGCTGCGTAGAGCTTGTGGAGGTAAAATCATATAATTTTAAGCTCAGTTCCTGTCGAGTTAGGATAGAACACTCTTGGAATTTTGAAGCAACGTTTTCTTCATCTTAGAACTATTGAAAAACTTTGCCTTTTCGTTAGAGCTGCTGTGTCTTTAGGCGTACTTGGATTCAACAATCAGATATTAAGACAACAGCGCTGGAAAATTGGCACACAATTGGAACTTCAATAAAGCAACAAACATATTTTTTAATAAAGTATTAATGTTAGGAATTTTTGTTTTGTATTATTTATATTTCTTAAAATGGTTGGCTTCACTTCAAATTATGCATATCATAAAATAAATGATCAGTCTTTGTTATAGGTAAGTTTTTCTGAGGATACCAAACAACAGCTCGATTTCAACGGGCATACGAATCAGTTTTTCAACTCTAAAAACTTCTCTAGTAGCTTAATCTTCTTCACATCTCTTTTAGATTTTTCCTCCAATAACCGCAAGGCCTTGGCATGGAATTGCTATTTTTCTTCTCGTATTTTCCGCACCTCCTGTAAGATGAGAGACTGATTCGATCTTCTTTGGGCGTCTCTGTTGATGTTTCCAGTTCATTATTGTTAAATTCGATTCCTTAATATTTGAATATTACCTGTGTCGCTACTAGCCCCAGTATCTTCAACAACTTGTCCTTGGGGCTCAGACCAGCTTGCATTAGTAGAACCTGTCTCGTGCAGCTTCTGTCGTTTCCAAGAATGAACTCAGGAGACATGCATCTTCTTTTGCAAAATAGTTCTCATTTCACTGCAGTAATAAAAGAATGAATTCAATTTTCAATAAATAAAGCATTCCATAAACAAACCTTTCGAAAGCAGTCTTTCTGTCTCTCCCAGTTTGTGAGCTTTGATTTTTTGTTTTTTTAAAACTTCCTTTGAAGGCCACGGTATTTTCCCTCAATTTGGGATACCGTAAATGTTTACCCAGCATTTGCCAATTCATCCCGAATGTGCATCCACATTTTCTTTTTAGTTTGAAATTTATGGGACTTTTCCACTTTTTTTTTGCAATTCCTGAACTTAAACCAGCATCATTTTAGTCTGCGATTCCAACCATATGCTTTTCGTGTTTTCATTTACCGACGAAAAAATCGAAATCGTCGGGAGCTTCCTAAAAGTCTTCCATATGATCATTGTCAATTGGAACAAAGTCTTGTTCTCTTCGCATTCAGTTGATCTGTTACGTCGTCCCAAAATGCAGAAACTTGTGGCCTCTTGGTGTAGTTTCGTGCTACATGGACTTTTTCCTGCATTGAATTCATCAGAAACTCGTACTGTTTGGTTCTTGTTTTTTGTATAGATCTGGAAACACAAATTCAAGCAATAAATACAAAAATTACGTTGCTTGATTGTTGTTGTTTTTATTGGTTACATTTACTAAAAATTCACTCCAAATCGTAAATAAGTTCCTTATGAAGCTGTCATTATTACACCAAATGCAAGGAAAGTAAAATCTCGTTTTATGTTTCATTGGGCACGAAAAATCTGAAATCTGAGCAAAATCTGAAAATCCCAATGGAAAACGACATTACAATGTACTCTTAATAGACTAATTAGATGGGCGAATAGTTGCGGATGGGGCACCTACACAAAACTGGGGTCAAATTAACTCGTCCGTGAGGGAGCAATTCACTGAATTTTGTGTATTTCACATGCGAAACAATAACAAATTCAGTCACATAGTACTCGATCACAGATGCGCTAATCCTACCCCTGAACTTGTCCTGTTCTCCAGGAAGTACCAAGATGCTGACATTGCCCCTTACTATATCTTACGCTAGTTTTGCACATTTTTTTCTTCAAAAAAGCCATACACTTGGCTACGCGTCTTGGTCATGAGACGTTTTCCATTGGGACATAAAATCAATCTATTTTTTGATTCGGAGCACTTCTTGCGAATCTAGATCTTTTCTCAGATTTACCAATACAAGTGCATTTGAGTTTGACAACTGGTGGAGTTCGTTTACATTTTCGTGAATTTGTTCTACAGCAAAGAAAGGCATTGCATCGGGTGAATATGTTTTTGTAAATTATTTATGTTTAAATAATTAGAAATCAATCGTGAAGGAAATTTCGAATGTTTTAATATAAAATTTAACCAGTGAATGGAAAGCGATTAGAAATGTGTCGAAGACTACACATATTCAAGTCGTACGAATATCGACACAAAAAATAGCAAGAGCGTTTTTATGTTCGATTAGGCACACGAAATCTGAAATCTGAGGGCAAATCTGAAGAAGCCCAAACGAATACCACACAAGTGAGAAAAATGGTTTTAAATTGTGAATTCTGACATTTCGGTCAGCTGAGCTGCTCAATTTGCTGAATTTTGCAAAAGGTGTGTTTGTTTCAACATCCCAACGTTTCGATGTCGTTTTCGTGGTGTTTTCGTGTTATGCAAACTGAAATATGTAGGGAAAACTTCAGTTTTCGAGTGTTTGCGAAAACCCGTTCTTCAATGCCCCATGAATGGCTACGTGGTAAAAAAAACTTTACTTATTTATAGAGACATGCGTCTTTGCCAAAAACAACCACTGTTTAAAATTTGCCACAATTAAGTTAGGTTACATCACAAAAGTTAGTCACTTTTGTTTTAATATATTGGTTTTTGTTAACAGACTGGCTCGGTATAGTGACACCAGAGGAGCGGAGTCTCCCGAAAGTGTACAAGACAGTGGAGGTATTTGTTGGTGGACTCCCTGGAATACTATGGGTTGTTTTGGTTCTCCTGGCTCGAAGCAAGCGGATGCCAATCCTGATGATTCAAAAAGTCAAAAACGCCGCAGCGACGCAATATCCAAGCAATTACAAAAAGATAAACAGTTATATAGAGCAACTCATAGATTGTTGCTGTTGGGGGCTGGCGAATCTGGCAAATCAACAATAGTAAAACAAATGCGTATACTTCACGTAAATGGATTTTCCGAACGAGAAAAGAAACAAAAAGTCGATGATATTAAGAAGAATATTCGAGATGCAATTTTGGTAAGTTGTCGGTTCGAGTAGTTTGTTCTTTTTCCATATTTGCTCAAGTTTGTTTTGTTTATATTTCATGTGGTGTTTTTTGTCTTTGTTTTTATTACAGACTATAACCGGGGCTATGAGCACATTGAATCCACCTGTAGCTTTGGAAAAGAAGGAAAACGAGTCTAGAGTTGAATATCTCCAAGATTGTGCTTCAAGTAAGTTAATGCCGAATGGCATCATTTTTGCTCTTCTACATAATACTCTAAACTCTTAAGCAACATCACTTCTTTTGTTAAACTGTCGAACCCCATCTATCGACTTAACCGGTCGGGAAAGTCTGTTCTCTTCTTTTCTTTGAGTGCATGAGCTCGCCGACATTCGTCATCGAACCATGAGTTTCTTCTTAATATCCGCCTTGTTAAAACTCTGATGTGGCCCTTCTGATTACATTCAAATCAATCTGCGAAGAGATGATTCTTACCACTTTGCCAAACTTCTCTCCGAAAAAGATAGATAGAGCATAGAGTCAACCCCTACAAAAAAAAATTAATAAATATATAGTTACTTGTTGTTCAAATCAAAGAACTGCTCCACCACAAGAAGTTGAAAATCGATGTGGGGTTTTCTCTGCTTCGCTAGTGTCGCTGCTGTTTTTCGCAGCTCCCAAATAAACGCACCCTAACCTTCCTAATTCTTTGGCTAATTCGTTGCAAAAATGTTAAAGCAGTTCTTTTTCCTCTGCCAGAATTTTTAAGTTTTGCTTTCGTCCTGGTTGACAACTCGTTTTTGATACATTTTACTATGAGAACTCTGAACTCCCGCTAATTGTAGTACCAGCATTGCGACTATATATCAATTACATTTGCCCAGAAAGGTGTCCGATCGGCATAAAACATCCGACTTTTCTTTAAGATTCAGGCCGACATTCTGCACCTGATAATTTATTTTAATAAATATATTTTTGTTTTCTTTCTTTAAATGACAACTTGTATTTATTTATATTTCTAGGTTCCGACTTCAACTATCCATTAGAATTTTATGAATGCACTGAAGAACTTTGGAAAGACCGTGGTGTCCAGCAAACTTTTGAGAGGTCAAATGAGTACCAATTAATCGATTGTGCGAAATAGTAAGTAAAATCTTACATTAGTTACTCATGGCAGTTTGTGTGATTTAATTAATTTAGCTTGTATGTATTTGTAATTTAATTGTAACAGTTTTTCGAACGGTAGAATCGTTTGTTTTGCCAAAATTTACCAGATCAAATTACATGCGCAACAATTTCGGACGCTTCACTGCAAGCAGACGAAACAGTAACGAGTTCCAAGTTTTTCTCGTTGTTAACTGGTTAAATAATAATAATTCTCTGTATCTCCTGTCTCATCCTCTAGCACATGTCCGTGCTCATTATAAAGAAAAAAAATTCAAAAATGGCAGTAGTAGCAAAAAAGGAGTACCAAGTTCTCAAAGTAACTGAATTAACAATTTATTGCTAATTTCGTTTACAATAGACAGCTTGAGGCTGGCCCGAGATGTGCATGATTAAATATTCACAGGTTCCTGTCAATGCGGACAAAATTCGATAGAAAGAAAAATATTTTTTTCTTTCATTAGGTTTGTTCGTGTACTTTTAGCATAGAAAAATGAAAAATGTCAAATATCGTAAATCGAGAGAGAAATTTCTCAATTTCAAGATAAGCAGGTACATGACCGGTTTTCCTACAAAAAGGTTTAAGCAATATCATTTTGACATTTGACAAGGTTCTCTTTAAATGCAGCATCTAAAAAATAAGTTGGAATTGAATTTTTTAAAAGCAAAATGTCTATTAAACTTACAATTTTGAATTCGCTGATATGTTCTAGGAGAACATTCAATTACCTACAACATCTTCCTCCGACATCGTTGAAGACGAAAATAAATAGGCTTTTACTTGTCGAACTTTTGAGCTGTCACTTAGTTGTCAGTTTTCACTTTGCAGTAAGTCGAAATTCGGCGAGTAGAAAATTGTGAAGGTAAATGGATTTCTCCATCTTTTTTTTCCAATTTTATCAGTACGTGGTCGCATTCGCATTCGTATTGGCCTGTATTTGTCAGGCGGCAGCAGCTAAATTTCAAAGTTTAATGCTGCCAAGTGCATTTTATTACATTTGTAATGCGTCCACAGGTTTCTGAACCATACAAATATCTCGGGATAGCTGTTAGCTTTACCAATTTTAATGTAAATATAATTATGCAACTATGCAACTATTAAGAGCCGATTAAAGACACCGTTCAATTATTTAATGAGAAGACGAAGTTGTGTAGACTTATTATGGGCTGACTTCTGAGTATAATCAAATTTAACACATTGTTATACTGAAGTTTTGTGGCCCGCCGATACCGAGTTAAGTTCGAGTGCGAATTCAACATTGCTTTGAGCTTTTTGTCTTTGTTTAGACAGTTTTGTATGAGAGATCAGATTTAACACAAGCAAGATACTGGGCTTAACGCTTGAGCCAGACTCCGAATACATTAAAAATAAATGTCATGACCACAAAAAGATTAGCGATCAATTTTATGTGAAGTTTAATCCACTCTAAATGCTGGTTGGAGCCAAAATAATTGTAATAACGATAGACCCTTTTAGTGTAGTGTGGCCCGGGAAGTTCTCCGCTACAACGTCTGGCGTGGAAATTACCCTTAATCTTTCACTAACTTTGCCGCTTCCAGCATCATGTATCAGGTTATAGACTTTTGTAGCATGAAGCTTTGTCAACAAGCAATCGTTAAGAAATGCCAGGTCGGAGGTGGTGGGTTCCACTACACAACTTCCACAACAGCGCAAAAAAGCACCCAGCTGCATACAAAGAATTACAGGTAGAACAGGAAGAACTTGGGCTTCTAGCGACACCTACCCGATACACTCCGACTCCTCCGAAATGCAGTCGTCAAAAACATAATCTAACATTATCAGTGTTCCACAGTCGGCAGATCTTGAAGAGAAACTCCGAACGTTGCAAACCAGTACCCACCACTATTTCAACGATTTAAAGATTTACATGTTTGCATTAACGCTCAGCTCCTTTGATGGTGAAAGTTGGGCAAAAATGAAACAAATGCTTCAAGTCAACGAATTTTGAAGGCCAATCTCTTGTGTCCACAAGCATACTTATGGCAAAAAGATTTTTTTTCGCATTGATTAAAGGAAAAAAAAAAAAAACTAAGGGGAGTCCACATAAGATCGCGTTCGTCGATCCACCTCAACCTATTTGGGCTTGGAGTTGTTGGTTAAGGCCCATGTCCAGACTGGGCAGTAGAGTCATCTGAAGTAAAGTATGTAATCCTACATGTTAACTGCAACACGTTCCTATAATTTTGAAACATATTTTTGACAAATGGGTTTTAAGTTCTCGATCGCACACAACAACTTTCCATTCAAACATACACTGTAATGAAATTCGTTCGAATTTGAATTAATGCCTCATCCCAATAGTTCGCGTTCAAATATAAGAAATAACTTTAAAATATGTGCACTATTTGTTTGGACTATTAAGGACAGCATTGAAAGAGAACAATTGCAAAATTAAATTGATTTCACAAATCGAACGAAACTCATTACGCGCCTTCTTGACTTTTAATGATTACACTTTGAAACTAAGATAGTCTTCAGAAAGGAACAGTGTACTTCCGAAATGCTAACATATTCTAATTATTTTTATAGTTTTTTAGACCGCGTTGGAAAAATAAAACAACCAAATTATACACCAAGTGAACAAGACATTCTAAGATGTCGAGTATTAACATCAGGAATATTCGAAACACGATTTCAAGTTGATAAAGTTAATTTTCAGTAAGATTTCCATTAATTGTTTTGATTTGTACTTATGGTGACATTTAGAAATATTAATTTTATCAACCTTTCCCATTAGTATGTTTGATGTAGGAGGGCAACGAGATGAACGACGTAAGTGGATCCAGTGCTTTAACGATGTTACTGCAATTATTTTTGTTACTGCCTGCTCCAGTTATAATATGGTTTTACGTGAAGATCCTACACAAAACCGCCTTAGGGAGTCGCTTGATCTTTTTAAAAGCATTTGGAACAACAGGTAAGTTGTTGGTTAATTTATGATTATGTGTACGAAATTTCTTTTCAAAACATTTTAAAGCAAATCATATAAATGTGGGTGTATCTGCAGAAAGTCTAGTAGGTACATATTTGAAACTTGATAGTTGTTACAAAGTTATGTGGTTCCCCTGGGAGTTTTTTCATCGATGATCAGCTTCTTGCAATCAACATTATAAACATTATAACCACGGGAACCCTCTGATCAAGTCCAGTAGTATAGGTCCACTTTTTTGTGTTAAACATTAAGCATTACTATTTCCTTGTAGACCGATGATCATTTAAATTGCCTGCTCATTTGCTCAACAACAACTCCTGTCCAACGCGTTCGCTTTCCATTTTCCATTGATTCCATCCTGCATCTTTCCGTTTCATTCAGTACAATATCGCTTGGTGGCTACAATTTATTTTTTAGGATAGAGCAGAACCTGAACTGTCAGAAAGAAGTTCGTTCTGAAGTGCAGAACTCTGATCTTGTGTTTCTTTTTTCGTTTAGTGCATAATCGGAAAACACTCTATGAGCTCAGGGTGGCAATCTGTAAGGCAAAACTTATACCGTTTTCGTGTACACGAACGATTTACTTCTTCAGCTTAGAGCAAACCATTCGTTTCAACGCTTTCGCCTTACAGAATCTGACCCCAGAATAAATTGACTAAGCAGTCTGATGTGGTTTTCCATTGGGACAGGAAAAGCACGTTTATCAGATTCAGAGCAATTTTGTGAATCTCGATTTCTGACCGGAATTCACACCTATTTGCACTAACACCAAAACATTTATCATTTGTCAAACTTTAAAGTGTGGTATTTACATTTCTAGATACGACACGTCTGTGGAAAATAGAGAAACATTTTCATTTGGCCTCTGCAATGGATATTAACATAAATTGAAAAGATTTTTATAAACACACATTACAATATAAGAACAGCTGACTTTTAAAACACACACCACCACAAATGCAAAGAAAGAAAAATCTCGTTTTATGTTCCATTTGGCAGGTAATTTCTGAAATCTGAGAGCAAAATCTGAAAATCCCAATGGAAAACGACATAAGTAAAAATCCGACGACAGCTTATTTTGACAGTTAATCAGAAATGTGAAAGTAGATTGTAGAAAATTGTAGTAGATCGACACAAAGTGCAACAGGAAACACAACAAGTACTGTGCACATCGTGTATTTTTATAGTCATATGACAGCTTAATTGCTCAAATGTGTTTCATAAATAAATCAGATCGCTGTGAACACGCCCGGTTCAGAGCATGATCGTCTGAGCTCTGTTCAAGATGTTTTCTATGGTAGGGCATCCATACAAAATTAAGCTCGATAACCGAGCTTCCTTCTTAAAATTGCCTATTTGTTTAAAAGTGGTAAGCACAATATACGACGCAAGATCAGTATGGAGTTTTCTCTTTGAAATAAGTCACTAAAAAAAATTAAAAAAACATTTTTTTAGTATTTAAACGATGATAACAATCTTGAACTTAAGCTGACAAATTTAATCAAATGTTCTCATTTCTGTTCCTCAAATAACTGTCTGTGTTTGTCAATTTTTATTTTCCAGGTGGCTACGCACAATTTCTGTTATTCTTTTCTTAAACAAGCAGGATTTGTTGGCAGAGAAAATCAAGGCTGGTAAAAGTAAACTATCTGACTATTTTGCAGAATTTCTCAGATATGTAACGCCAAGTAAATATTCCTATTTTTTATTAGTTTGAACTTTCAAATAAAAATATTAATCATTTCAGGTGACGCAATATTTGATGCTGGTGAAAACCCCGAAGTTGTAAGAGCAAAATATTTCATCCGAGATGAATTCCTGGTATGTGTTTTTTGGTTGTCTAATTATTTCAGAAGATACGGCGAAACAAATGAGTATGTGTTTATCGGGGGAAATCTATTTGAACAAATCTACTGTTACATAAGTATGTTGATAGTTGTTTAGCATTTGTTTCGTGCAATGCTCGTTTCATGATAAGTTTGAGCTTTTCTTTGGCTGCAAGCCATTTGTTTATTGCTTTTCGAAATCCGATTTGCGCCACTGAATATAAAAGAAGCGCCATTGCCGCCGCACACGGATTTAGAGAACCCTATGCTCAGACTTTGCAGAACCTAACTCCTCCATCTTCGCAACGTTTCTTTAAACAACTCCGAAAATGGCCACTAAAATTATTTACAAAGGCCCCCGCAATACTTTCTCTGCATAACTTCTTCATGTTGCCACAAATCACACATTGCGTATTCATAGCAGGCTTGTTAAGAGCGCGCAACACACAAAGGACCTCTAGTGTTTTCCATTCTAACTTTAAATTTGCCATTTATTTTCTGCAAAAACTTGACAGCTATCTCCTGTTGTCTAGAATATTTTCTCTCACACTCTTTTGAATGTCATAAAATTATGAAAATATTGAACAAATTTCCTTAAAGTGGGTAACGTGCTGCCATCGCACCTGTTGCCTTATTTTGTGTGAAAAACAACACAAGTGTTCGAAACCGAAGCTGAAGTTTGTTTTGCAAAGTAGTTTTTAACTGTTATAATTCTTAATACGATTATGCTTTTTATTATTATCCTTTTTAAGGACCTTATGTTATCTTTCTAGTCCAATTTTTTTGCTGAATTGATCGAAGGTATTTTATTGGAAAATATTTCAAGATACAATACAGATATTCGAACTCAAATTGAAGTTCGTATGCTCTTCAAATTGTGTTAAGGTAAATAAATAGTGCGAAAAATTAGCACTGTTACAAATTCCTCTGGATGTATTGGGGTTTGGTAGAAATGTATTCTAAGCTAGCGTTCTCATTTTATTGCTAAGCTTATCAACCTTTTGTGCGTACAACTGTTGGTCTAGTCAATGTCGTTTTGATTATTAACAGCGATTTTGACATTTTCGGAAGTGGCGCCCAGCGCTAGTCCACTTTCAGTCTGTCACATGATGTTGGGCGCCACTTATATCTTACCCATTGACTTGGCTAATGACAAGGTAAATAATTAAGCTTCAGTACGCAGTTTAGAAATCGAAAAACAACTACTCTCTAGAAGTATTAAGGTAGACAACATTTGGGAGAATATGTAGCACTATTCAATTCGTATTTCGTCCAGTATCCAAGTATGTTAGTTCAAAATATAAAATGCTAGTACTGTAAGAAAACTTTCGCAAATTACGCTAAATTTTATCTTTTTTTTTTTGTAAACAACTTTTGAATAAAGACTACTTATTTTCATGTGTCAATTTCAGCGCATTTCCACTGCAAGCGGAGACGGAAAGCACTACTGTTATCCACACTTTACATGTGCAGTTGATACTGAAAACATAAAAAGGGTGTTCAACGATTGTCGGGATATAATACAAAGAATGCATCTGCGTCAGTATGAACTTTTATAGGTTAATAAGAAAAATTAAAACAAAAAAAATGAAAAATAATAGAGAAAAGGTAAAACAATGTAATACAATGTTGCAGATGATCATCACAAAACTAGATATCGATGGTACAATATTGCTATGTTGCGTATTACTACCATTTGAACACGCCATAAAAATATTAAAAAAAAAAATATTAATTATTTATTGAAACTAACTCATAATATTCAACCATTGAATCATAGGACAATTATTGTAACTTTAGAAAAATGTGAATATCATACAAATTATATAAATATAATATACAAAAGAAAAACTGTTTATACTACATAAGATAAATTGAAAACATACAAAAAAATTATGTAAAGCTTTCCGCTATAAATAGGGTAACCTTTAAATGAATCGTGTTAATTGTTTTTTCTAACATTCTTTCTGTAAACAGGTTATACATATATTATTTATACATTTTATTATTATTCGATTCTATTGTACTGCAAACAAAAGCAAAAATCCGTTAATTATCGCAATCCGAGGTAACGTCAATGTAACTGCCACGTTGGAAAGGTGAAACTCTCAGTTATTTCTGGTCACGTCAGCAGATTATATCAATAAATATTTTAACAAAATAATTTACAATGTATATATATTCCGTATATATTCATTGTATTTCAGTTCTATCCGATTCGCACTATGAAAGAGGTTGGTGAGGGATTCCAAAAAAGAATTCTATTCCACTGCCTCTCTAGAAATTATGGCCAATTGTGTATTTTTGTTTACTTAAGTGACCCACATTTTATAAATATCCCAACCGCTAGTAATTTTGTTTCGACTCATTTCACAAAAGAAAATTCAAAAAAAAAAAGAAAAAAAAAATACTAAATAAATAAAATAAACGATAAAAGTCATAATAGAAGGTTACAAAACTATGGCCATTTTGGTGGGTAAAATCTATTGTAAAACTTAACAAAAGGCTATGTACGATTACTTTCGAAAACAAAACAAAAACAAAAATAATAACTAAAAACAAACAAAAATTGTTTAGTCAATCGGTAGTTTCGCTTTGCAACAACAGTCGGGTAGTTTTTATTTTGCAGTCATAACAAATCTGTCGAATCATCTTGAAAAGGTGGCGCCCAACACTGGATTTGTGCAATAAATGCTCGTCAGCAGTTCTTGGGATGCTATATAACGTGTTCCTTGTAAAAAGCAAAATTCTGTAAAACTTGTCGGCAAATAATTGAAAATCAAAAACTGTATGAGGCAAAGTTTTGGGCGCCATTTTTTTTTTGTTGTTTGTTTTTTTTTGTAATTTGAAGTGTCAAACCCTTTAAGGGAAATATTACAAAATCAAAACTACCAAACATCTTGCAAGGCAAACTTCTATGTTCGAAACCATTGACTGGACTTATATTGATGATTAATAGTGAGATTTACTTTGAAAAGTCTAATAGCACATAAACGGTAAGATTAACATTGACAGCTGCTACAGCGTTAATACATCACCTTCCAAAGATTGATAGGAAAAATTCGAAAAACCCTGTGCATATATGTACACTAAAAATCGTAATAAATACTTGTAATTACTATAATAATTGAGAAATGTTTTTTTCGTATGGTGATGTTAAACTAAGAGACGTCCTGAAAGAATACGTGTATCTTTTTACTTTAAGTAAAGTTCTTTTGTAGTGGCGCCCAACGAGAGATTGACGAAAGTAAGCTAGCTGATTTGCATAAACACAACCTTTAAACTGCGCGAGAGTTGAAGATTCCTCAAAGCATCGGCGACAGGGGCCGCCAATCACGAGATTCGCTATAACGAAAAAGTGTACCGTATTGAAATTATGGGAAAGTAAAGCGAAAAATGGATTCTTAAAGAACTAACACCGGGCTTATACTCTAATCACACCGAGCCGAAAACCAGATTTTCGCGAAAACAATCGACAACTTCATCGAAAACAGAAGTTTTCCTACACATATTTCAGTTTTCAAAACGAGTCGTTTAAAGTAGTTTTCCACAAAAAACGTCACGAAAACGATTTCCAATCGATTTCTTGTTGAAACAAACAAACCTTTTGCAATATTCAGTAAATTCAGCATAACAGCTGACTGAACAAATGTCACAACTCCAACTTAAGATCATTTTCGACGCTTAATTGATGGGCTAACATTATTTTGAAATGCACTAAATTCATTTTATTTGTCGATTAAGCGATCATAATTTGTCACCAAAATAGTTTGCACCGAAGTTCAACGACTAGTGTCTCACAGCTGATAGAAACGTCAAACGAAAACTAGTTGGTGGTCGGTGTGAATGCATTGACGAGTTTTCGCTCGATGTTAATAAGATAGTTGGCCGTATAAAAAAAATCGCATAAATACAAAAGGAAAGGAATCTCGACATGTAAAATGTAGATACCTTTTTGCAAATGCTTTTAATCACAAAAAAAAAAAAACAAACAAAGCTACACACCATTACTAGGGTTTTTTTTTTGCTGTAAACCGAACATGTTCGGTCATGTTATTTGTCATTAAACACAAATGAGCCCTCTAGCTGTCATATGACTATAAAATGATAACATCAGAGAACGAGAAGCTGAAGGATAAAAAAGACGACACTACAAGGATGTAATATCCATCCACAAGGAGGTGTGTGTTGCACATTGCACGGCATAACGTATTGAGAGCTGTGGTAGGAAAGACGTGACCGTGATGTCCATTCTCTAAACAATAAAGTTATTTTAAGAGTTTGCCATTTCTATATTTTATTTATTTTTAACATGTAAACACAATTTGGCGTATTTCATCAGATATCTAACCTTTTTTTTTACTTTCCCTTTCTGTATAAAGTATTGGCATTCTTGGTAACCAATCATAATGATTATTCGTGCAAATAATAAAGTGCTCTATGAATATTATGTTATACGAACTTTCTTTTGACAGTTCTGGCTCTACTCTCACTTAAACAAGTAAAACTCCTCATAGCATTTCGTGAATATCACCTTATTCAACGGACGTGACATTTTGGCCGAAATTAGGTTCACAATTTTTTTTATGTTAGGTAGTGTTGTCCCATTCAGTGTGGATTGTATGGATTGTGCATATTTTCAATCTTCCGTGATAGTTTTGCGTGACGTATTGGGACGTTTCCGATAGTTAGGAAAGTTATTTCAATTACCTACATATAAGGTGAACATTTATATAATTTTGACATATAAACGAATTTTTTGTGTGTGGGATGACATTGATAATAACAATACCAAATCAGTCAGAAAGAGAGCAATAGAAAAAGAATGCGAAAGCGAACGCCCTACTAGTTTGCTGGCATTTGATAAACGCACATTCAATAATTATTCCAATAGGTAAGCTGAGGCTGAGAGTGACAGCTCACTGGAAAATAGCTTTTCTGCCATTGGAAAGTTGATTACGAAGAATAATTGATCTCTGGCTGGATATTTATG
This sequence comes from Cheilosia grossa, assembly GCA_963082955.1. Classification (NCBI taxonomy): domain Eukaryota; kingdom Metazoa; phylum Arthropoda; class Insecta; order Diptera; family Syrphidae; genus Cheilosia; species Cheilosia grossa. Next base: position 18,951,801 of record OY720147.1, on the reverse strand, counting down.
GCTGTGTGTGTATCGAAAATTAGTTTGTTTTTTTTTTCGTGACAAATGAAGAGTGGAAATTGTTACGGCGAAATTGTTTAATGTTTGGCACATAAATCCAAAGAAAATAATCGTAATGTCGTTTGTACCAATAAACGCATCGCAAGCAGAATCCGTCCATAAGTTCTTGGAGGCTCTTCGCTCTGACTTTCGGAGTTTATCAACTGAAACGAAGAAGAAATATCCCCACATCAAGGAGGTATGTAAGATGTAGCTGCCTTACTATCTACGTAATTACATTATATTCAAGTACAAATTGTTTTTGATTTAACGTTGCCATACGTTGTACAGATAAGAGTTTCATTAATTTGTTAAATAAATTCTTTGGAGTGTCGTGTTCATCCAACTCCTAGTGACACATCATTAAAATGACTTCAGTTACACCGCATACACATAGGTGTGACATCCATGGTACCAAGTTTATCATCGGTTTTATCTAACTAGTCAGCTTAAATGCTTAATTTTCAGACAGCAACTGAAATCACATCAAGGCTGTGGTCGAATTTCGTTTGAAGAGTTGTTTTAAAAGTACCTACATCATCTTAATGTCTTTTTCAGAGTGGGGTCATTGACATTGACTTGCTTACCTATTTGAAGATGGGGTGCAATCGATTGACGGTGTACTTACCGACTTCTTGGAAATGTGAATTGTTTCTTTGATCTTTCTCGGTTCATGATAAAGGCGGTCATGCATACAGAGCTAGCAGAAGCTTCAACATATACATCATTTTGACACGAACAAGAGTTTTCAGGGATTTCATAAAGAACCTACCCATTAGATTTTATTCCATAATCAAATTGAATTGCGGAGTGTACTATCTCTTAGCGGTAACTACAGGAGAATGTTACATTCTTTCATCGATTATCCAAAAGCATTGTAGGTATAGGTAGGTACAACTCTTATTCCTTTTTTTTTTTTGGTAAGGTTACTATTGATTTCCTTTTCGTGCCTTGTCATGATTTTCACAGTCTATCGTGTTGTAAGGATGACATTATGTAGGTACTATTCAAATAACTCGAAGGAGTTTTGTATCTCATCATTTTCTTAATCATTGACAAGCATAACTATCGCATTGTTGGTAATTCCCAAAATGTATGTATTATTATTGGCGATAAGCCAAAACCCTAATCCGACAATCGCATTCGCATAATAGTCCCCATCTAATCATATATATATGCTCCGCGGGCCCTTTGTCATTTGTTCAATGTTTTAGCATTTAGCTAGCCAGTGGTTTCCATTTGCTGCTGGTGTAGAATTTGTTTGATTGTTTCTGCTACGAGTTACGTTTTGGAAGGAAGTATGTGTTCGTAATTACATATATAGTGATGGCAAGCGCGGATTAAGGTAAACTAAGCTCAGAGTGAAATGTTTACAATAGGTTAGGTCAGGTTAGGTTGAGTGGGGTTGTGAGATCGTCACAAAAGCCCAGGCACCATAGCAAGTGTTGTTAAAATAAAGAAAAAATACCCAGATTAGAAAATCAAACAACGTGCTTGTTAAGAGGTTTAAATAAGAAGAAGTTTATTTAAAGACAAATGTCAGTATGACAGAAGAAATGACAGGTTAGTATCATTGCCAGGTAAATAGATTTGTTCTGATTCCAACACCCCCACTAGAACAAGTTTCTATTTTCCAGACGCATCTATCTAAGTCCCATCAGTGTAGCACAGCGTTTGCTCTTCTCCAATGAAAGCGGCTTTGTCATGACGTCTGCTACCATATCAGTTGTTTGTACGTAATCCAAATTTACAGTACCTTTGGTAATTACATTACGTACGAAATGATGCCGTATATCTATATGTTTTGTTCTGGCGTGGTATGCATTAGTTGACGCCAGACAAACAGCACTTTGATTGTCGCAGAATAATGTGATGCCGCTATGTTGGATTTTCAGTTCTCTTGTAAGGCTTTGCAGCCACAGCGCCTCCTGTACAGCCAAGCTCATGGCCATGTATTCGGCTTCTGTTGTCGATAATGCCACCGTAGGCTGTTTTCTCGAACACCAGGATACCGCTCCTCCCTGCATTATAAATGTATAACCGGTTACCGATTTCCTCTCATCCACATCGCTCGCAAAATCCGCATCACAAAAACCGGTTATTCGTTCATCTCCTTCGTGGTTTCCATAACACAGTTTTTTGGTCGCAGAACCTTTCAGATACCGAAGAACCCTTTTCGCAGCTATCCAATGCGCTTTTCCCGGATTGCTGTTAAACCGGCTGAGATAGTTCACAGCAAAGCTGATATCAGGTCTTGAAACTTGCGCAGCAAACAGTAAACTCCCAATTAATTCCTGGTATGGAATCGTTGTCATCTCCTGACGCTCCTCATTGGATTTCGGGCACATCTCCTTACTTAATTTCTGGTTCAAGTCCATCGGCGTAGAACATACGTTTGCATTAGTTAGCCCAAAGCGATCAACTACCTCGTTGATGTAACATTCTTGATCAATCCAAATCTGACCACTAGCTCTATCTCTTAACAATCGTAGTCCAAGAAAAGAATTCGCTGGACCCAAGTCCTTCATCTCAAATTTATTCATTAAAGCTGATTTTAATCGTTGCTTCAACGAAGTATGATTATCGAAGATCAGCATGTCGTCCACATAGATAGCAATAACGATCATCTTTCCATCTGAGTGTTTAAAGTAGATGCACGGGTCCAGTTGTGATTGCACCATTCCGAAATCCTTTAATGCTGCATCCAGCTTGATGTTCCACATTCTCGAAGATTGCTTCAAGCCATATATTGATTTCCTCAGGCGAAGCACTTTCTCACCAACTTGAAAACCTTCGGGCTGAGAGATAAAGATCTCCTCGTCCAAATCACCTTGTAGAAAGGCTGTAACAGCATCCATTTGTTCTATGTCCAAATCCATCTTGGCAGCCATTGCCAATAAACATCGAATTGATTCATAACACACCACGGGGGAAAATGTTTCCTCATAGTCGAGTCCTCTTCTTTGACTGCATCCTTTAGCAACAAGCCTTGCTTTGTACCGAGAAATTCCACCGTTTGCATCCAATTTGGTCTTGAACACCCATTTTGTGTTTAAAGATTTCTTTCCCAGCGGTAAGTCTGCTTCCTCCCAAGTTCCATTTTGCAGTAATGAAGCGTATTCAGATTCTATGGCCTTTTTCCACTGTTTACCGTCTGATCTAGATATGGCTTCTTCAAACGTCATTGGATCACTTGTACTTTTCACCAAATATGTTACGTAGCCGTCGTGTGTCTTTGGTTTTGGCGTTCTTTCGGATCTCCGCACATTTTCTGATGTTAAAGTTGCCACTTTGTTCGGGATATACTCCGTGTCTGAATCAAAGGGATCTTCATCAATTGACCCCGAGCATTCCGGATCAAGTATATCGCTGTCTGCTGTTTCATTTGCAACATCAAAAGTAGCCACACTTTCACCACCACCAACAGCAACGACCTCCGTCTCATCAGCATCAATATTCACATCTGCCCCCACCGAACTCTCTAAGTATGGAGACAAGAAATTAGTTACGTTGTTATTAGCAATTACCTGCTTAAAAGGTTGATCTTCTAAACAGACAACATCTCTACTAATTATCATCATTTTCTTTGATGGATCGTAGACCCTATATGCCTTTGAATTCTCACTATATCCAACCAGCATACCCTTGATAGATTTCGGATCTAGCTTCTTCCTTTTCTGATTCGGAACACGCACCATGACAGTTGATCCAAAAACCCTCAAATGACTAACATCTGGCTTCTTGTTTGACCACATTTCTTCTGGAGTTTTGAAATCTAGAATTCTATTTGGCGTACGGTTGACTAAATGTGCAGCAGTCAATACAGCTTCGGCCCAAAAATCCTTTTCCACACCTGCGTCAATCAGCATACATCGAGCTTTATCCATGATTGTGCGATTCATTCGCTCAGCTTTGCCATTTTGTTGGGGTGTGTATGGAACCGTCGTTTGATGTTTTATCCCACAGTTTCTCAAATAACTTAGTAACCCTTCATTACAATATTCACCGCCGTTATCTGTCCGAAGTGTTTTTATTTGTTTGCCAGTCTCGTTCTCGACAAAACGCTTGAAATCAATGAATTTCTCTCGTACTTCTGATTTGGCTTTAAGAACTTGAGCGAAAACTTTACGCGAGTAGTCGTCCACGAACAAAAGAACATATCGTGCACCACCTAACGATTTCACTTCCATAGGTCCGCATAGGTCTGAATGCACCAACTCTAATACATTACTCGTACTTGATTCAGATGCCTTGAATGGTTTTTGAGGATGTTTTCCTTTCAAACAATTAACACATTGCTTCTTTGGCGCATCAGCAAAATCAATTCCAAATACAGCTCCTTTCTTCATCTTAACCAGCACGCCATGACTTGCATGACCTAGTCTCCTATGCCACAGATCGTATGATAGTCGTCGTCCAACCAAATTGACTAAAGTCCTAACCACGGGCGTAGTATCCAGCTTGTACAACCGCTCTTGCACCAAACTTGCGGTAGCAATCAACAAATTGCTACTGTCGAAAATGTAGCATTTGTCAACTTCAAAATTCACTTTATTGCCACACTTTGTCATTTGGCTAACAGACAAGAGATTTGCGCATATGTTTGGTACGTATAATACATTAGCGACCTTCACATCCACTTTCGTTTTACCTACAGACAGCTGCATACAAACATCACCCATTGCTTCAACAAGTAGATTTTTGTTGTCTGCCACTGTAACTTCTTCGCAGTTTATCGAAGTGGTATTCTGGAGCCAATCCCTGCGCATAGTCATATGCGCTGAAGCACCGGAGTCAACGTACCATCCCGCAGAATCCACCTCTCTCACATTCACAGCAAAAGTTGAATAAAACACTTTTTCAATCGAGTTCTTATGTTCCGTGACTTTACGTTTGTTGGGACAGTTCCTTGCGAAATGTCCTTGTTTTTTACACTCAAAGCACTTGAGACCACCTGGATTTTTCGATTTCTTTACAGCACTCTTCTTAGCGCCGCCATAAAACGCAACAGCATGCGAGTCCTCACCAAAACCACAATCATCATCCTTGACATCCTGCAATAGCTTTGTTTTGATTGCATCAGCAGTAATTTGTATGCCAGAGCTTTCTATTCCCATGATCATAGGTTTGTAGTGGTCTCCTAGTCCAGCCAACAACAACGTTCCCACCCACTCGTCGGACACAACCATTCCAATGGCATTGAGCTTATGCGCTGTTAGAATCACTCTATTCACATAACATTCAATGGAACCACTTTCCTTTAAGTTTGTCGTGATGAGTGTTCTCAACAACCCAACACGCCTAGTGAGTCCGCTGTCGTTGAATGCCGCAGCTAATTTGTCCCACACTTGCTTTGCTGTTTTCGCTTCCCGAACATGTGTATAATTAATCGGCTCTATGAGCAGAATAATTTTCGATTTTGCTTTGGAAATTTTTTTGACATCAGTTTCTGCTCCACTGACGCATCCCCACAGCTCCTCATGCTCAAGATAGTTTTCAACCGCAAACTTCCATTCGTCGTAATTGTCGCGACCTCGAAGTTTCTCTATGGGTGGAATCGAAGAAGACGCCATTTCAATCCTCCGAAATCTTTGGAATCCTTCCTAATTAGAACTTAAATTGTGTTGATTGAAATTCTTTCCGTATTTTTCTTATTCTTTCGGCGGTGCTGGGCCCATAACCTGTTGTTAAAATAAAGAAAAAATTGGTAGCAGAGCGTACGTACCAAACATATGCGCAAATCTCTTGTCTGTTAGCCAAATGACAAAGTGTGGCAATAAAGTGAATTTTGAAGTTGACAAATGCTACATTTTCGACAGTAGCAATTTGTTGATTGCTACCGCAAGTTTGGTGCAAGAGCGGTTGTACAAGCTGGATACTACGCCCGTGGTTAGGACTTTAGTCAATTTGGTTGGACGACGACTATCATACGATCTGTGGCATAGGAGACTAGGTCATGCAAGTCATGGCGTGCTGGTTAAGATGAAGAAAGGAGCTGTATTTGGAATTGATTTTGCTGATGCGCCAAAGAAGCAATGTGTTAATTGTTTGAAAGGAAAACATCCTCAAAAACCATTCAAGGCATCTGAATCAAGTACGAGTAATGTATTAGAGTTGGTGCATTCAGACCTATGCGGACCTATGGAAGTGAAATCGTTAGGTGGTGCACGATATGTTCTTTTGTTCGTGGACGACTACTCGCGTAAAGTTTTCGCTCAAGTTCTTAAAGCCAAATCAGAAGTACGAGAGAAATTCATTGATTTCAAGCGTTTTGTCGAGAACGAGACTGGCAAACAAATAAAAACACTTCGGACAGATAACGGCGGTGAATATTGTAATGAAGGGTTACTAAGTTATTTGAGAAACTGTGGGATAAAACATCAAACGACGGTTCCATACACACCCCAACAAAATGGCAAAGCTGAGCGAATGAATCGCACAATCATGGATAAAGCTCGATGTATGCTGATTGACGCAGGTGTGGAAAAGGATTTTTGGGCCGAAGCTGTATTGACTGCTGCACATTTAGTCAACCGTACGCCAAATAGAATTCTAGATTTCAAAACTCCAGAAGAAATGTGGTCAAACAAGAAGCCAGATGTTAGTCATTTGAGGGTTTTTGGATCAACTGTCATGGTGCGTGTTCCGAATCAGAAAAGGAAGAAGCTAGATCCGAAATCTATCAAGGGTATGCTGGTTGGATATAGTGAGAATTCAAAGGCATATAGGGTCTACGATCCATCAAAGAAAATGATGATAATTAGTAGAGATGTTGTCTGTTTAGAAGATCAACCTTTTAAGCAGGTAATTGCTAATAACAACGTAACTAATTTCTTGTCTCCATACTTAGAGAGTTCGGTGGGGGCAGATGTGAATATTGATGCTGATGAGACGGAGGTCGTTGCTGTTGGTGGTGGTGAAAGTGTGGCTACTTTTGATGTTGCAAATGAAACAGCAGACAGCGATATACTTGATCCGGAATGCTCGGGGTCAATTGATGAAGATCCCTTTGATTCAGACACGGAGTATATCCCGAACAAAGTGGCAACTTTAACATCAGAAAATGTGCGGAGATCCGAAAGAACGCCAAAACCAAAGACACACGACGGCTACGTAACATATTTGGTGAAAAGTACAAGTGATCCAATGACGTTTGAAGAAGCCATATCTAGATCAGACGGTAAACAGTGGAAAAAGGCCATAGAATCTGAATACGCTTCATTACTGCAAAATGGAACTTGGGAGGAAGCAGACTTACCGCTGGGAAAGAAATCTTTAAACACAAAATGGGTGTTCAAGACCAAATTGGATGCAAACGGTGGAATTTCTCGGTACAAAGCAAGGCTTGTTGCTAAAGGATGCAGTCAAAGAAGAGGACTCGACTATGAGGAAACATTTTCCCCCGTGGTGCGTTATGAATCAATTCGATGTTTATTGGCAATGGCTGCCAAGATGGATTTGGACATAGAACAAATGGATGCTGTTACAGCCTTTCTACAAGGTGATTTGGACGAGGAGATCTTTATCTCTCAGCCCGAAGGTTTTCAAGTTGGTGAGAAAGTGCTTCGCCTGAGGAAATCAATATATGGCTTGAAGCAATCTTCGAGAATGTGGAACATCAAGCTGGATGCAGCATTAAAGGATTTCGGAATGGTGCAATCACAACTGGACCCGTGCATCTACTTTAAACACTCAGATGGAAAGATGATCGTTATTGCTATCTATGTGGACGACATGCTGATCTTCGATAATCATACTTCGTTGAAGCAACGATTAAAATCAGCTTTAATGAATAAATTTGAGATGAAGGACTTGGGTCCAGCGAATTCTTTTCTTGGACTACGATTGTTAAGAGATAGAGCTAGTGGTCAGATTTGGATTGATCAAGAATGTTACATCAACGAGGTAGTTGATCGCTTTGGGCTAACTAATGCAAACGTATGTTCTACGCCGATGGACTTGAACCAGAAATTAAGTAAGGAGATGTGCCCGAAATCCAATGAGGAGCGTCAGGAGATGACAACGATTCCATACCAGGAATTAATTGGGAGTTTACTGTTTGCTGCGCAAGTTTCAAGACCTGATATCAGCTTTGCTGTGAACTATCTCAGCCGGTTTAACAGCAATCCGGGAAAAGCGCATTGGATAGCTGCGAAAAGGGTTCTTCGGTATCTGAAAGGTTCTGCGACCAAAAAACTGTGTTATGGAAACCACGAAGGAGATGAACGAATAACCGGTTTTTTGTGATGCGGATTTTGCGAGCGATGTGGATGAGAGGAAATCGGTAACCGGTTATACATTTATAATGCAGGGAGGAGCGGTATCCTGGTGTTCGAGAAAACAGCCTACGGTGGCATTATCGACAACAGAAGCCGAATACATGGCCATGAGCTTGGCTGTACAGGAGGCGCTGTGGCTGCAAAGCCTTACAAGAGAACTGAAAATCCAACATAGCGGCATCACATTATTCTGCGACAATCAAAGTGCTGTTTGTCTGGCGTCAACTAATGCATACCACGCCAGAACAAAACATATAGATATACGGCATCATTTCGTACGTAATGTAATTACCAAAGGTACTGTAAATTTGGATTACGTACAAACAACTGATATGGTAGCAGACGTCATGACAAAGCCGCTTTCATTGGAGAAGAGCAAACGCTGTGCTACACTGATGGGACTTAGATAGATGCGTCTGGAAAATAGAAACTTGTTCTAGTGGGGGTGTTGGAATCAGAACAAATCTATTTACCTGGCAATGATACTAACCTGTCATTTCTTCTGTCATACTGACATTTGTCTTTAAATAAACTTCTTCTTATTTAAACCTCTTAACAAGCACGTTGTTTGATTTTCTAATCTGGGTATTTTTTCGGCGGTGCTGGGCCCATAACCTGTTGTTAAAATAAAGAAAAAATACCCAGATTAGAAAATCAAACAACGTGCTTGTTAAGAGGTTTAAATAAGAAGAAGTTTATTTAAAGACAAATGTCAGTATGACAGAAGAAATGACAGGTTAGTATCATTGCCAGGTAAATAGATTTGTTCTGATTCCAACAGCAAGCTCATCGCCATCCCCAGGAAAATGTGTACAGTTATTTAATTTCATTTTAAATGACTTGCCTTTTGAAATCCAATTCCATAGTGAAATGTTCGCACCTATTTGCAACTTTCTACACTGATCCTGTGTACAAATTTAGAAGTTTTACATATTCAGTCATTAGAACAGTCAATTACCAACTTGTACACTTATTTCTTAAATTGTGCAGTCATGTGATGAAGCTGTTACCAAATTGAACGCTGTGGGCAGCGATGAACACAACTCCGTTTACTGCACTATCAATCAGATCTTATATCCACTCGTGCAAGGATGCGAAACAAAGGACCAAAAGATAATCAAGGTAATAAACTGCAAGTTACGTGCTAACTAAATTCTCACTAATAATTCCATTCGTTTAGTATTGCCTGGGAATGATGCAACGTCTGATCACACAGCAGGTTGTAGATCAGAAAGGTGCCCGATATATAACCGACGCTCTGTGGATGCTTATGGAAAACAACATCGATGAGGTTAAAGTGCTTCAAACGATAACCCTGCTTCTGACAACGAATACAATTGTCTATGGTGAGACATTAGCGAAATCGATTGTTTTATGTTTTCGCTTACACAACTCGAAAAATGCCACAATTGTCAATACGGCTGGAGCCACCGTCCGTCAGTTGGTCGCATTGGTGTTTGAGCGTGTTTTCTTGGAAAGAGGTGTTGACCAGCAGCAGACCAATGCAAATACGAATGGTACAGTAGATCGTGTTAATGAAAGTGCACCACACGGCAAAGTATCTATAACGAACAGTGAGCTGCATCCCTTGGCGGCAGACGCTTTTATGCTGTTTCAAGTAAATACATTTTTATCTTCGATTATATTTTCATTGAAATTTGTGCATGTCTATATGGGATTGTTTGGTTTGGTTTATAAGACGTGATTGTGACATTTGTGGTAAGAGCGCGCGTGGTTTGCGAAAGAACTAACAAACGGACGAGTGGTGATGTCTCTTCATACCTTGTTTGTTGGAAGCGGGCTTAACGTTGAATGCATCACGTAAGTTTTAGGGGGAAAAAACCAACCCACAACGATTTGGGAAGATTCCCACTATCACTGGCAATTACTGGGGAAGAGCACCGTCGCGTTTCAATCCAATATGCTAAGGCTGGCTGAGAAATTTAGTATTGGTTGGCGATATGAGTGTCCACTTCCTTGTCAATGATGATAACTTGTCGGCTGTCGTTTCTTCGGGCTTTCGTTACAAATCAATAAAATAGTTTCCTTCTTTTTTTTTTTTTTACCAGGATCTAGTGCAACTTGTTAACTCGGACCAACCCTACTGGCTTTTTGGAATAACTGAAATGAGCAGAGCATTTGGTCTCGAGCTGCTAGAAACCATTCTCACAAATTTCAGCACAGTATTCCACGATGTAAGAACGATTTCCGCTTACAAATTGACTGATTGTTATTATTGAGTTCTTCTCATTCACAATTGCAGTATGTAGAGTTCACAGTGCTCCTAAAGGAACGTGTCTGCGCCCTCGTCATAAAACTTTTCTCACCCAACGTTAAACATCGACAGGCTCCAGCAACTACAACTTCGAATGTTCCTCAAGACAGGCCGTACTTTCCCATTAGCATGCGCCTCCTAAGATTAGTCTCAATTCTCATAGATAAATACCACACCGTACTGGTAAGCAACGCAAAAAAAATGAAATCGAACTGTTCATTCATTTGATTCTGCTTTAGGTAACGGAATGTGAAATATTCCTCTCGTTAATTATTAAATTTCTGGATCCCGACAAACCGAACTGGCAGCGTGCCTTAGCTCTCGAAGTTATACACAAAATGGTAACGAAGCCAAATTTGATTTCCTTCTTCTGCATGTCGTACGACTTGAAGAATCATGCAACAAACATAGTAAAGGATATGATAACAGCACTGGGAACGTATGTGCGTCATTCGTTTATTCACGTTTCATCGGGTATTGCGAGTGGATAACATTTTCCAAATCAGTTCTGTACAAATCTCCTCGTTTCAGTATTCAACGGGCATGCAATAAGCGTTGGCAATGGACAAAATGCGGCCACTGGCGGTAATGCGTTGCAACAGTCTGGTTTTATGTTTAGAGGTTACTTTTTGCCCTTGGCTGCAAAGTTCGAACCCAACATGACCAAATCAGTGTAGTAAGTACTCTCATTCCTATTGAATGAGTAAGTGTAAACAATTCATTTTGTGTATCAGTTTGGAAATGCTGGACAAGGTGGAACCACCAAACATTCGGGACGGTTATGGTATTTCTGTGGCGTACGCCATTCTGTTGGATGTCACTAGATCCATTTCTATAATCATTAAGGAGTGTCCAGAGGTAAATACGTGTACAATCGATTGACCGTGTGAAGAAATAAACGTGTCATTGCAGATTCCCCAGGACGACTCCAACCCTGATTTCGTATCAGAGGAAATAGACAACTCCCTGTATGTGCAGCTGGTCAACTCTAGCTGGTCGGGATTGCTGTCAGCATTTGTTCCACTAGTAGACGCCGCTGTCGATGAATGCACCACGGACAACATTCTGAGATCGATGCAGGAATATGCGGCGCTTTGTGGAATGCTTAACTTGTTAAACGCTCGCGATGCATTTATAATGTCGATTTGTAGGTCCTCCTTTCCGCCGCACTATGCTCTGTCAATATTCAATGGAGCTCAGTTGGACGTCGACCTGAGATGTAAGTCAGTGTCTAGATCATTGTAAGCTATCGATTGAGACTCGCACTTCTAGGTCACTCAAGGAATAAAAGTCAGGACTTGAACAACCACATCCTGGGAACGTGCAACGAGAATGATTTCCGTCAGCAGATCGTTGCCGTTGGAACACCGCTGCCGAGCGCGTCTTTACCGCAGAGTATTATGCAAGCCCCTGTTATGCTTACTTCGAAGAATCTGCAATGCATGCGCGCTATACTATACCTTGCGCATAACCACGGCGGAATCCTGGGCACTTCTTGGCAGATAATCCTCGCAACCTTGCAGCATTTGGTTTGGATTCTTGGCTTGAAACCATCAACGGGAGGCAGTTTACAAGTGGGACAAAGAAAACTATTTTGAAATCATTTGAAACTAATGATATTTTCGCAACTAGGCCTTCCCAAAACCCGCCGTGGAGAATGTTGGCATCCAGACAGCTGTAATGGCTGACCTACCAGTGCTGTCGCAGATGCTAAGCGAACTCTTCGAGTCGAGTCAAAATTTGGATGATGTTGCGTTGCATCACTTGATAGATGCGCTCTGTAAGCTTTCGCAGGAGGCTATGGAACTTGCCTACACGAATAGGGTGGGTATTGTCTTTCGCTTGGCATACATTTGCCTAACTTTTGTTTCAGGAACCCTCGCTGTTTGCTGTGGCGAAACTCTTGGAAACCGGTTTAGTCAATATGGGTCGGATAGAAGTGCTCTGGCGTCCGTTGAGCAATCACCTTCTGGAGGTCTGCCAGCATAGGCACATCCGAATGAGAGAATGGGGCGTCGAGGCGATTACGTATTTGGTGAAGGCTGCATTGCAGTACAAGCACGACGTGCCGTTGAAGGAAAACAAAGTAATTATTCTCTGGCAACGTGTGTGACGAGTGTTTACACATATTTTGTGTCTCTGCAGGTTCTTCAAACGATGCTATTAACTCCGCTGTCAGAGTTGTCCACAGTCCCGCACGCAGATGTCCGCCAAAGACAGCTGGACTGCGTGTTGCAGATCCTCAATGGGTCCGGCGATATCCTCTCATTTGGTTGGCCAACGATTATTCAAATCATTGGCGCGGTTAATGATCGTCATGGGTAAGCTGATTATACAAGTGACCTCCACTTTCATCTCACCAACGCTCGCTTTCAGGGAGCAATTGATTCGAACAGCGTTTCAGTGTTTGCAACTGGTCATAACAGATTTCCTGCCCATAATTCCATGGCGGTGTTTACCGCTCTGTATAAGTACAGCATCAAAATTCGGCTCGCAGACACAGGAGCTGAACATTTCCTTGACAGCCATCGGGCTAATGGTGAATTGATGAATAGTTTCACTGCACAAATTGCTAACTGCTTGCCTTCTTTACAGTGGAATATCTCGGACTTCTTCAATCAAAACCAGGACAAGCTCATGTCTATTGAAATAGACAAAGCATTTATACTACCCGACTTCCCCGGAGCCTTTCGAATGCCGCAATGTGATAAGCTGTGGATGTGCCTCTATGCAAAGCTGGGTAAGCCAATAGCTTGCTAACTCGACAAGATTCTGATGTCGATTGTAATTGCAGGTGAACTTTGTGTGGATTTAAGGCCAGCAGTACGAAAATCAGCTGGCCAGACGTTATTCTCTACGATATCGGCTCACGGCAGTCTCATTAATGGTCCAACGTGGCAAGCCCTCGTCTGGCAAGTGCTCTTCCCATTGCTGGATAACGTTCGCACGCTATCCAACTCGGCTAGCAATGAGAAAGTGGATCTAAGCAGTAATATTTTGATTCATCATTCAAGAAACACAGCCCAAAAGCAGTGGGCCGAGACTCAGGTCTTGACGCTCTCTGGCGTTTGCAGGGTAAGATCTACTTTTGAATACTTGTTATACTATTAATGGGCTGCTGCAAGCTCCGTCGAAAGGGCCCAGAATCGGGCCTCCATTCGTGCTCGTCGACCAGCAATTGAGGGTACCGTTTGTAAAAGGCCTTTTAACATCTGTCGGTCGAGACCATGCTCAAGAGGGCTTCTATAGTGCGTCGACCACACAATGACTTTGGGGATTATTCCTCAGGAATCAGCGTCAGTAAGCAAGCACCGAGAAGTTCTTGTTCCAAAAGGTTGCGTTGCTTAATTGTCTGGGAAGTTTTGTTCAGTTGATTGCGAAACAGACAGAAAAGAAGAGTTGACACAGAGCAATGACTGGTCCGTCGCAATGACTTGAAGCAACTTTGTGTCTCTGTCTATAAGTACAGACAGAGTTGGCTGAAATATTTAAGCGTATGCATACTTTTAATCATCATAATAGTCTATTACAACTTCCAGGTGTTTAATAGCAAACGCGAACTGCTGCAGATGTTGGGGGATTTCGATCGAGCGTGGTCGCTCATATTGGAGTTCATTCAAAACACAGCTTTAAGCAAAAATGGCGAGGTCTCCCTTGCTGCGCTGAAATCGCTTCAGGAAATCATGTATCATAATTCAGAAAAGCAAGCCAAATCAAATGAGACAACTGTACAGTTACCAGACGAACTGTGGAATGTAAGTCCTTGTGACATTCACTTTGATTCTCGACTAAACTACTTAACACTTATTAGATTGCATGGAAAGTGTGGGTGAACATTGGCCTGGAGAGTACTAAACTTCCGCCGAAAACAAACGACTCAACCGAAGAGTCCTACATTCCCAATCAGGCGTTTCTCACCGCATTGGTGCAAATATTTCCAGCAGTTTTTCAGCACATTTACACGAGGTTTACCGAGTCGGATTTCGAAAAGCTGTGCGCCGTCATCAACAACATTGTTACAATACCAGTTCAAAGCGATGTTCCCTACGTAATGTCGCCGATGTGTGATTCCCTGCAAACGTTGTTGCATGATGGGATACTGGAATGCATCGAACTCGTACAGAAAGTATGTGCCCGCTGGGTTGGGCTGTGTTTTTTTATTCCTAATAAGTGTAACCTTGCAGGAAGCTACATCGCCAAATACAACGATTCGGTGTATGATTCCAGCGATTTTCAAGCAACTTCTTTTGCTTAGCAAATTCGCGTGTGCGCCACCAGTTTGCCAAGGGCACGAAGAAAGGACATCAAAGTCACAAAACTCTTACTCTAATACGACGTCTGTAGAGTTGGTCAGCATGAATTTTATTCCATTTGGGGAGAAGGCAATAAGTATATCGGTCAAGTTATATCAGTCGACGGCCACGGAGGATTGCGTTATTAAAGAGAACGTGCTCCATGAAATAATAAAGGTATGGCGATTGCGTTGTGCGTTTGTTGTTATGTTTTATAAATTGTTGGTTTCCCAGGCACTACGAACACCGCTTGCCATGAAATATAAATGCTTAGCATCGAGTACGTGGAAGTTGGCAATATCCAGCTTGATCTCTGTGCTGCACACTGGGCTGAAAGTTGCAATATTGAAACCAAATCAGTTCACTAGGATGTGGGATGATCTGGCGGACACACTGGATGAATTCTTATTCCCAAGGAGGTAAGTGAATAAAAGCATTAAGATGAGGTTATTGGGCACAGATCTTCAACTTCGAATTGGAAACGTTTTGGTAACTGCGCACATAACCAGTCTTTACAACCAAGAAGGAAGGTGTCCTTAGCCTTTCTCAGTCTGCGGGTGACTGAGCACCTATTACCGCTAAAGTTTAATCCTACGAGGTGCAAAATATGTTGTTTGGCGCTACGGCTGATGTATACTTTTGAAATAAGTGGAAACAAAAGACATGTACTGTGTTTATTCTTCTGAGAACTTCAGCTTAAACAGCTGTCTTTGTACTCAGACTTTTATAAAACTTTGAGTTTAACTGGGATGCGACTCCTGAATTTATTCGTAGCATGATTCACTCTTTTCTGTTGTCAGCTAAAATAAAATCTGTACCTTCTCCAAGCACTGCTCATGATGCCCGCAAGGTTTTTATATGATCTAACCAAAAGGAACCACACGCGAAGATCTGTTTTGTCCACACGTTCCGCGCTGTTGACATAGGCTCGGACAACTCTACTTTGTAGCCAATATTTCTGACGTCATCAGAAACATAGCAAATTCGGTTCGGTTTGCGTTGACGGAATTTGGAAAGGAAGAAGGAAACTACATGGTCTGTGAGATGTGAAAATCTGTTGTCCAATATGACAGGTACACTGAATGGACACTACCGCTGGGACTCGGAAATAGTCCTCGAATCCAACCAAGAAGAACAGAGTCTTCTGCCCATCCGGTTCAAAATTCCCCTACCAAGCGCATCCACGGCATGTATTTAAATGTTTTTTTTTTTTCTGTAATTAAGTGTATGCACAATAGAAGACCGAGGTCTAGAGGAAATAGTGGTAGACGAAACAATCGATTGCCAAGTTATAGAACTGCTTCGAGACGAAGTCTTGCCATACTCCCACGTAATTCCCCATCAATTTATCATGAAAATAGTGGTCCTTCTCAACAAGGGGTCCATCCATTCAGCATCAGACTCAAACATCTGCTATGAATCCGATTGGAAAATACGAGAAATATTCGCGAAGACCTGCTTCGAAACGCTTTTGCAGTTCTCGCTGTTGGACGGTTCGTGCAATAATAATCGAACCGTACCTGTTCCAGCAGGTGGCAAGGAATTCGCTGGTCGACTAGCAGTCACAGCACTCTTACATCGATTTCAAGAGGTATTGAAACGCTTTAGTGATGACGAAAGGCAAAGTGGAAAGTGTCCACTTTCAAGGTGAGTTTCTACCATAAATGTGAACTTTGTGTTCGATCTTTATGTGTTTTTGTTTTCCGTTTTCCAGATTTAGACTTTCCGAGGTGTCGTTTGTCTTGAAGGCAATTGCCACTTTGATTGTTTCCATGAAAAAGGCCCCGCCCAGTAAAGGTAAGTGCAAAGATCGAAAATAATGGCAGCGGATGGTGAAATGATTTCTTTTTTTTTTTGTTTTCCAGTTAACAAGTCGGCTTGGGATCAGCTTATCGGCCTGTATCCATATCTTGTGGATTGCACAACGACAACGTCACCTGAAGTTTCGAGGTCCTTGCGGGAAGCGCTACTGCAGTATACGGAGTTGTTGCAGCCGCCAAATTACTATCATGACTCAAAACTGATTGCCAGTGGAGAAGATAAAGACATACAAAATAAAAACTAATATTTATGAGTACATACAAATAAGTTGTGTTCCCAAAGTTAATTATATGACGATAATTTGGAGCCCGTACGAGATATCGTATTGTCTGTACATTTTTTTTAATGATAGGCTAAATAAAAACGTAATCGAAACTATCAATTTTTTGTGCATTCAAATTTCCTTTCCATTTCGTTGGAAGTTTTGTCTAACTGTGGACATATTTAGTCTTGACACGACTTGATAAATGCGAAAGTGCTACTTTTTGCACGACAAACTGTCGCATGCGAGAAATGACTGTGACAGACCTTGGTCGCATAAACTTGGTGGTTGAACTGCCAGAACAAATGCACGATAATCACAAAGGAAGTTATACCCGATATCATCGTCCACAGACAAGCATCGCAGATCGCAGATGGTAGAAGCTCTCATTTCTTAGTGGTGGTTAGAAGGCCTTACGGGCAGCAAGGGAACCTCTTGTTCTTTCTTGACTGATCGACTCTAAAATGCTCTCTAAAAAGCAAAGCCGACGGGCAGTAAAGAAATATTAAAAGCCGCCTAGCCTACAGTTTAAAAGCCACGATAAAATTCAACAGTAAGTGGTGAAAGAACCTCGTCTTATTTCAGTACATATCGACCACAATCCGCACCTGCCATTATTGTCCTGCTTTTAAGTAATGTACGAGGCCACGGGCTAATATTCGTCTACATGATGTTGTCTAGCTAGATTATTCACGCTTGCAATATAAACACAGAACCACCATCGATACCAATTAAAATGCCTAGAGCGCAATCCTTTCTTCATTCTCCATCCTTTCAAAGAGAATATTCATCGCAGTCTCGCAGTATACTCCGCGCTGAAAAGCATGCTGCATTTAATGAAAGAGTGCAGAGCCCAATCCCTCATTGAAAAGATAGATAGCGAAACTGCAATGAATACTCAAACTCTTATGCTTTAAAATCGGTTCACATGTCTTTAGTTCGTCCAATTCTTGAGTATTGTTCAATTGTATGGTGTCCTTCTTCCTCTATTGGGATTACACGTATTGAAAGAGTTCAAAAAGCTTTTACAAGATTTGTAGTCAGGCAGCTGAGGTGGAGAATTGATTCTCCTTCATATGCATCTAGATGTGCCTTAATTGGTCTTGATTTATTAGAAAAAAGACGGTCTATTCAGTGCATATTGTTTGTTCATGATGTATTTTCATATCGTATTAAGTGTCCAAAATTGCATACCTACTTTGAAATCTATATTCCAGAGAGAAAATTACGTCTATGTCATTTTTTAAACAATCCAAAACATAGATACAATTATGGCTGCAATAAATCTCTTTCTAAATGTATAAAACTTTTTAATTCTATATGTAATGAACTGGATCTCTCAGTAAACAGATTGGAATTTAAAATAAAATTACAAAATATTGTACATTAGCTTTAATTTATCCTTTATATTATCTAATTACATATTATGAATATGAATCTTTAGTACTCTGTAAGATTTTATATCCGTAGATGAATAAATAAATAAATAAATAAAAACATACACACTTTCCCTAAAGCATTTAATTTACCTACAAAATGTAAAAACCATAATATCTTGTATGATATTGAAGAACTATTTAGTTTCCCACAATTTTGTTTCGAGTGCTATGCCATGGCATTCGCAGAGTGTGTGGTGTCTTCCTCGACGTATTATGTCGTTACAGAATGTACACAGATCCGTGTTCGAAAGTCACAGTCTTTTGGGATGCTAGATTCCTAGCGTTATTCCCTAGTTTGTCCTGCTAGTTTAAGGATTTCCTTGGATACTCGATGGATAGTTGTGTTTGCCCATCTACGGGCTGCTACAACTTAATAGTCCAACGAAATTTCGTGGGAACATTTTCGAATGCATTGTGATACGGGAACATAACTAATACATTTCGATTTCGTTTTGGGCATCTATCAAAAAAGCACGCCTTCCAATAGAGGGGAGCTACAATAAGTTTGTTTGAAGTGGGCCCTAGTGCGCACTGGTTTAACTCCAATGTGTTCGATATAGCACTGAACTCGCCCTGGTACTGAAAACCTGTGTTTGGCATGACTTCTAGGGCGCCCTAGTTGTGCCCCCAACTGACCCCAGTTAATTTCTCGGGGAAAGAATTCAGTGCCGAGTTGCGCTTTCATTTTGCTTGTTGTCATTCACTTGTTTATAGTGACAAAGCTAAATACAAATAAATTTGGCATTCAAAAGTTCACTCATTTTTAACAATAAACAAAGAATACTGACAGACTTCAGGCCAAACAAACCTAATGATACCCCATTCCACTTGGCAGAATAACGACTTTTTGGCTTATGACAGATGCGCAAGATAACTGTATAGCTTATATAGGAAAACTGTACAATTGAACTCCTTTCTCATTTATTTCATATCCTTCCAAAGCACTGTACACGAAAGTTCAAAGACTTACTCTGTGTTTATCCTTTTGTGGGCGGACTTTGAATTAAAAAATAAAATGACCGTCGCATTCTGCAAAATAATAATAGACACCAATACCTGTTACATTTTCCTCGTTTATTTTCAGTATAATCGTTAAGTAGATGTGTTTTGTTTTTTTTTTTAGTTTTGGACTTAAATTTGATTAAAAAAATACGTGTCAATTATTTGTTTTGTATTTTACAATGTTTCCTTAAAATCCTATGTATATTTAAGATATGTCTTTCCGCATTCGTACATACTCAATACAATATAAAAAATAAATAAGGGCTAAGGATATAAAGTATTTTTTAAGAATGTTATTCAAGAGGAGCTCTCGAAAGCACAATCAAAAAACAAACAAAACTTAAAAGTCTGCGATTTAATAAAATTAAATCTTCTACCCTTGAGGATTTCCTTAAATATAAGATCAGGCTTAGGTTGAACCTATACATTTATATAGCTTACGTTTAAAAATAATGAAAAATGAAAATCCGCTTTAAGTTAAATTTAGGAAGCTAGTGCTGCTTGTGTGGTGGTTTTCGTTTTCCAATTTAAATACGTGTGTTTCGGTTTTCAAAGGCCGTATTGACTCTGGTATTGTATTGGCTCCATAGATGAATCCATGGCGTTGTGGGACTCATCAGCACCGCTGGCAACTAAAGAAGAAGACGATTCACCAAGAACTCGCATGGCATTCGAATAGTCTGAATCAATTTGCGGAACTTGTTTCTCGTTCGGATGAAGTGTACGAATTAGATCGGTTAGTGAGAGGAAACTCTGACGTTCGATGCCGTCGTTGTCGTCATTGAAATGACTATTGCTCTCCGCACTGGCATCCTTTTCAGTATCATCGACGAATTGTGTTAAATGCAGTTCAACTGCTGGACTAACATTGTCAGTGGATGCAGATACCTTGGCCAAGTCTTCAGATTTTTCGGTATCGACTATTTGGGCGTTTTCGTATTCTTCGTCATCCTTGCTCTCGACTGCATCGGCATCTTCATTGGTTGCGGACTCAGATACCTCAACTTTATCACTGGGCAAGGCTGCTTCTAAAGGTTTTTCATTCAAAATTGCATCAGTTAGGCTGCGGCCTTGATCTTCCACTTCCTCGTCATCGTCGACCAGTTCTTCTGAGTCCAAAACATCTTCGTGATCCAGCTTAAGCGATGCAAGCGATGGTTCGGAGAGTTCCTTTTGAAGTTTTCTTTCGGATACGTATGTTGGAATCAGTGGCATTGGTGTGGTCGATGTGAATTCTTCTGCAGTTGGTGGGGGTGTTGTAAACCTTATAGGGCGGCTGTATCATTGAATATTTAAAAACGCATTTAGATAAATGTTTAAGAAGCAAATCTTATAAAAAAAGTTAGTTATTGTTATTGTTTTAGTAATGGATTATTGTGGAGGGGGTTTCCAACCAAAAGTGCTCTTGAAACTCAATTTTTTAAGTGGATATATCGAGAGTTAACTTGCTACGAGTATATATTCATTCGCCTAATACAATTTATTACCGTATATTTTTTTTTAATCGAATTGCTTATTATCAATTTTCGAATCGGCAGGTGCTAAATTATATTGATTTGACGATTTAAGGTTTAAAGTTGCCATAGCTAACCACTCGAGACTCGAACGATAGAAACACGTGAGTCATTTGTAGGGAGAAGAACGCGTCGACTGAGAAATAAGTGGCACAGCAGAGTTGAAGCAAGTTGGGTGAAGAGTTGAAGAAAATAAGGGGCATATTGACAGAAACCGTGTAGGATTTACAAAGCCAACGTAGTTTGCCAATATGTACAGAACGCAGGCGATCGTATGCTTCGACACACAAAAACCAGTCATTCGTTTTGACAAAACGTTAAGTATATAGTTTGCAACGCAGACTATAATATATAATATATAATATTCACATTCGACGATTAAAAGACGAAAGCAAGGCGAAATGATTAATGTCTCTCACAAAGTTTACCCAAAGTTTTGATTCAAATGCTATATATATATATAATATTAAACGAATGACTTTCCGGTTGATAAAATATAAAATAGTATTGCAAATATATCTTTCGCAGCTATCTCTCTTTCAAATTAAAAAAATTTCAAATAATTGAGAGGTTAGTACGAAAACACAGTACATGTCCAGCGTGTTTTAATTTTACAGAGCAAGATGGTTATGTGTATACTTATTAGTGGTTATGCATATTTTGAAAGAAAAAAGTTAGAAAAAACGAACTAATCTAGCCTTTAAGTATATATTAGTTTGTGTTATAAATAAAAATGAATAGTCGTTGGAACTAAGGGCCACTTGTCGGATACATTGGTCATTAAAATTACTTATATTTTTGAAAGTACTGTCAATGCCAAAATAATTTAATTTTAATCGATGGGAACATCGAAAGATGTAATTTGTTTTGAACTTATACCTATATCATGTCGGGGCACATGTTTTTGACTAAATTTAGCATTTTTTGGGTAAACTCGCTGCTTATTGGGCTCATAGTACTTTTAAGTTATTTAAGGCTCGTTTTACCGGAAGTTGAAATTATTTTGTGACGCGAAGTGGAGCGTGACTCGAAATTATTTACAACCAACTGTATTTGTGTACATAAGTAGAATAAGAGTCCTTGAATACAATAGAAGCAATGGTTAACTAGGTCTGATACTTTGTGAATCTATTTGTCTTTTGTTATTGTTTTGTATTGATCACGTAGCTAAGAAGTACTTAAGTTGAAGTGTAACCTACAATTATAGTCAAAAATTTCAAAAATTTCTTGTTTTAGGTAGAAAAATGTTCATGAAAACAGGTTTGTAGTCCACTTTAAGCCGACTAGAACTATGAATATATGCCTATTATCGCAATGCGTCTATCGTTACATTAACCGCTTAAAAAAATGTTGCCATGTTTAGTTTTCGTCTTTGTTTTCAGTGCTGCCATTACTAACTATTGCCTGAAGCCTGCAGCGCGTGTAGTAATTTAATGAGTCGGAAATTGAGCTTATGAAGTATTAGGCGTATACAGTATACTAGTACTAGATTAATAGGAAATAATAATTATAGAAATAAATGCGTAACCCAACAAGACAAATTGACACAAAAGCTAACCCCCAACCACCAAGCTTTAGGATCGGTATACACCTGCAAACATATTTTGCCTCCAAAATGGAGCATTTTATTCAAAAATAGTCAAAGAGTCAAATTAAATATTGACAAATCATGAGAGGAGAATGGAAGAAGAGAGTTGCATTACTTTGCATGTGTATGCCGAGCTTTACAAAATATTGTACATTATTTTTATGAATTTGGTTACATAGCTTATATTTTTCATAAGGTTTTGTTATAGTTTAAAAAAAAAAGTAGCATAACATAGAAGTAAAGCTAAGGATGTGGTTATGAACTAAATACATACGTGTACATTATTTATTTATAAGAAGAGCATACAATTTCTCGTTCTTATTTTTGTTGGGGGTTTAGCTCACTTAGGTCTGGTTACAACTTGCTTGCTTTTTACAATAATGCTTAACAAACTATACACAATTCTTGTGAATACTTTTTTGTTAAAGTCGTTGAACTGTTTTTTGCTTTATTTTTTTGTGTATTTATTTATTTTGTGCGCGGAAGCAGTAGATTTGTTCAATAGTAGTAGTGATAGTAGTAGAAGAATGGTTTATTTAACTGATTGTGTTTTTTTTTTTTGTAATTATTTTGAAAATTTTTCTCGATTGGTGAATGATATACGATTGGCACTTTGCGATGCCTTACCCCTGTGCCGATGAGACTGGAATGCTCCCGTAATTGTAGTAGTAACATCTAGTTTGTTCACATATAAAATCTTTGACAGTTGAACAGTCCTCTGGCATCCATTTAAGTGTAGGTTGTTTCAAAATGACACAACCCTTTTCGGAACCGCTACTACTGTAATAGAATTAGAGTTTGAATACATAATGTACGCATATACATCGACTTCGGATGAATTTATTACCTATCGCGAGCTGTTCTCTGTGGTGAAGTGTTGCTGTTATGATCGACGGGATCCAAGAGACCAGCTTGAATACCATCGGCAGAGTTTTCGAAAAAGTCGAATGTTGCATTGAATGGTAGACCGGTGCTCATCCATAGGAACATGCCGGTACCTAATCTATTGCCAGATGTCCAGAAGTCGTAGTTGCCGTAGCCAGCGTTCCTTAGGTATGACGTCATAGATTGTGCCTTCTCTTTTGTCTCGAATGAAGCCAATTGTAGTCCCAACGAACGACAATACTGATATGCGAGGAAATAATTTAACTCGGGCGAGTATGGATTCATTCGGCTAATGAAGTATTGTACTCCATCTAAATGGATTGTGGTAATGCGTTGGCCTGTCGAGAGAAGGAAGAAATCTTTATTAAAACATATGATTACAAGCAGAAGTCGAAGATCATTATAGGTTCAGCATGGGTCTTATATTTTAAGCCATGAGAAGAAGCAATGATATCATGGAGTCAATGACCGGATTCGAATCTGATTGTTTGTCGTTCATAGGGGTATCAAAGCTATTAATCACCTTTGCGCAGAATCATTAAAATTAATTAGCTTTTCTGACATATAAAATGTTTTACTGTCATTGCACTTGGATGGGGGTGAAGCACCGGATTGTTTTCTCATTAGTTGTTTTTTGTTCTGCTTTTTCTTTTATCCCACTGCGGGAAGCTAAGAACCTCTACCTATACTTATAAATAGTCAGGAAGATGTATAATTGATAATTAAAACTTTCTAAGAAGTCATTTATACTTTCGTGCGAACTTTGTTATTGGATTGCGTGACTGGGTAAAAACGCTTTAATAGCACAGAATGATTTTCGAAGAAAAAAAGCATTAAAAAATAAATAGAAGGTTAAAGAAATAAACGAGGTAGTACAATGGGATGATACGCATGGCAAATTGCATGTGCAAACAGTCTCATTGACTTTATAGAGTACCCTCTGGAAGATTCTCATTACGCCTTACGAATAAACATTTTTAGTTTCGACTCTTCATTTCAGTAGTTCACAGTGGGTCGTACTAATAACCAATCGCAGTCTCGACTTTAAAATGACGGACGCTCACTATAGCGAAAATCGTATGGAAAATACAGTCACTATGAACTACTTAAATTTAAAGTCGAAACTAAATATGTTTATTGGCAAGGTCCAGTGGCTGTATTGTCCATACAAATTTCGCAATTGTGAGCTAACGTAAATTTAAAGTCAAGACTAAAATTTGTTATTAGTACGACGCATTATGTACCTAACAAACAAAATGGACTTGATGCACAAATTCAGCAAAAGAACGTATACTGTGTATTTAGAAAAAGAAAATGGATAGCTCTGCTTTCTTTGCAATATAGGTACATAATTTGTAAAGCAATTGTGGGTTTATTCCTAAGACTACAAAATTTGTAGAATGAATAGTTTTTTTTTAAGGAATAAAACTAAGCACAACTTATTTCGAAATTGTTTTCAATCGTTAGTTCATTCTATACTTGTGTTTTTTTGAGCTTCAATCTCAGCAAAGCAAAGTAAAGTAGGATTTCGGCACACAATTACAAAAACTAGTCCCGAATTGTCAAGTGCGCGTGCTGAAAATCCTACTTTATAGGCTTTTCAAACCGAGCCCAAAACTGAGTCGAAAACTCTTCGATGCATTCACACTATAGTTTTCGTTTGACGTTTCAATCAGGTGTGAGACATTAGTCGTTGAACTTCAGTGCAAACTATTTTGATTACAAATTTCGATCGCATTAATTAACAGATAAAATGAATTTAGTATCTACATTTAAAAATAATACAGGGTTTCCCAATAATAGGTGTTATTGTGAATGACCCGCTATTTCGGTAGCTGTCACTTTCGAAGCTTTTATTCTTTGACATTTGACAAGCAGAAACTACGCCATTACTAAAAATGGAACGATACACGCTTCAACAACGCATTGAAATTATTAAAATTCAATACAAAAATGGTGAAAATCTTGCAGTCAAAGTTCACAAAACTAAAGCATTTTTTGGTCGCCGTGAAGCACCTTGTCGGACCGCAAGACAGAAATTGGTGGAAAAATTAGAGCTGTTGGGAAAAGTTAGTGATGTGAAGAATAAAACCCGTGCACGTCGCTCGCTTAAGAACAAATGAGAATATTGCTGCTGTAGCCCAAAGTGTTGAAGAAAACCCAGGTTTGTCCATTCCTCGTCGTTCTTTGGAATTGGCCACTCCACAAACGTCATTACACCGTATTTTGCATACAGACTTGGGTCTTAAGGCTTATAAAGTTCAGTTAACACAAGAACTCAAGCCGGCCGATCATCAACAACGCCAACAGCCCAGCGTCGATTCAAGACCTCAAAGATAAAATTCGTGAGGCTATCGAGGACATAGGGCAGCAACTTTGCGATTTGGTTATGGAAAATTTCATGAAAAGGATATGGGCCTGTATGCGTGCTCGTGGTGGCCATTTGGCTGATGTTGTTATTCACTATTAACGAAAAACCTTCCTCTTTATTATGAAATAAAAATCCGATCATTTATCTCAGAAAATGGCATTTTTCCCTGAATACCAAAATAACACCTCTTATTGGAAAACCCGTTATTAGCCCATCAATTCGGTCAGCCATTCTGCTGAATTTGCTGAATGTTGCATAACGTATGTTTGTTTCAACAACCCAACGATTGGAAGTCGTTTTCGTGGTGTTTTCGTGCAAAACGACCTTAAACGTCTCGTTTTGAAAACTGAAACATGCATGGGAAACCCGGTTTTCGGCTTGGTGTGAATAGGCTATTACTTTGCTTTGCTGAGATTGAAGCTGAAAACAACACGCCTATTGTAGAAACATTAACCGATCAAATTGTACAAAAACTATCCACCAACAAATGGTCTCTGATAATATCAAACACGGCGAACGGTGTAAAACCTGCGAATTTTCGTTCGTACGAAAGTTAGTATTTGGTCGTTCTCATATGCAAAGGCCTTAAGAGCTTGGTCAACCTTTTCTTAAATGTTTATTAGTACCGATTTGGAGGCGGTCATAAGTCTGTAGTCTGTTGGTCCCAACCGCTCCTATTAGTTAACAGCGATTGCACCATAAGTTGTCGTTAGTACAAACCCACCAAAATATTGACATTGATTCGACAAACGTTAAATAAAAGAAGTAAAACTACATCGACAACAACAGAACGTTGTTATTTTCTGAATAAATAGAGTTGGTTCTTTTGGAAGAGCAGCTGCAAGTAGACCGGAGAATTATTGCTTCGGCCGGAGTGCATACAAGAAAGATTGTCAAATAGTAAAACGCATTGCTCAATAACTATGTATATACTCCTTATGGACCGTAATTCCTAAACTGTATAAATTTCGTGTGTTCATTGGCCCCCTTTGCCTATCCTGTAAATCTTTTCAATTTAAATCAGCCCTCGAACAGCTCAACTTATGTAATTTATTCAGTAGTTCAGGTAATACAAATTTTTGAATCTAATTATTATACAAATTCCCTCGTAGGCAGGTCCTCGGATGTAGTTCCGGGGAATCGGAACTATACACGCATCACGTGTCAGCATTTGCCTCTGTAGAAAATTTACTCAGAAATAAAGAATTTATACACCACAGACCTCTCTCAATTCCATAGACTGATGGAAGTGTATTCAGAAGCAGGCACAGTATGTAGAGGTACGCTGAACACGGACATGACCGCCCACTATGGTGAATAGAAGACTAACTACAAATGCTATGTACCGGACCGGAATAGTCTAATGAATTTGAAAAACTAGCAACAGCGCAAATGTCATCCCTAACAATCTACGTGCCGGAAACGATTGTTGCATAATAATATGAATGAAACTCTTAAGGAATATTAACGGATGTTCGTTTGTACTCGTATACATGTAGAAAGGCAACAGAAGAATGTTATTTTGCGCCAAATAGGAGTGAGTGACTCAATAAATCGGCTATAATGATTATGACAAATATATTGAAATTAACAGAACACCTACAATCGATTTGTGTATGCACGGCTGTAAGGAACGGTCAATCAACTTTTGTCGTAACCAAACTGATTTGCGTTAATAACAAGTGGATAGCCGCTCCCCACTGTTTATGCTTGAAGCCGTTCAAAGTAGGGTTAATTTAGATTAAAGCGATTGCCTTGTGTGTTAAAGGAAAAAATGTTAGTTTAAGAGCTTTTCACAACCATTCGCTTTGTAATAGTTATTCTTATTTGAACTCCTCCAATTGAGGCGATTTGTTGAGGCATTTATACTATCATCTGATGACGAATTGACTGACAGAAATGTCAGTAGAACTGATTCCTATTTCATCTGCACCCACACAAGTATTCACTTGTTAGCACTTTCTGATGAGCGATGACAATTTTATGTGGTATTCGATTGGGCTCCTTCAGATTCGTTCTCAGATTTCCAATATCATGTGCCTAATCGAACATTAAAACGTTATTTGTTCTGTTTTTTTTTTTCTATTAGGTATTTGTGCGATTGGAATATATGTGCATATATGACACTTTTCTAGGCGTTTCCATTCACTGGTTAAACTTTCAAAATAAATCACCCGCAATTTGCTCCCCGATTGATTTCTAAATATTTCTCAGCAGTAGAAAAATTTCATGAAAACATAAACAAACTCCACAAATTGGTAAAGCTGAAGCATTATTGAGAACAAATACAGATTACTGTACTGTAAAAGTACAAACATTAGACAAAATGAAAAAGCAAAATTACGAAACCGCTACTATTACACACAAAGAAATTATAATTATCCCACCTTGTCGAACGTCACTAGGAAGTGCGCTGCTTCCACTTTTCCTTTTGTATAATTACTATCTCTTCAGTATATACTTTCTTATGATGTTGATCGCGTGCTTGCTTTAATTTATTGTTCTCTGTTCTTCTATAGGCATTCTTCGTTGTCACGGTCAGTGATTTATACCTTAGGCGTCTTACAACGGGTCTCGTTTCCGTTTTTGCCCTCACGACAAACATGAAATGTGCGCACAAATAGGCTTGCATTCTGAACCTAAAGAACTTATCATTATACTGTCATTGTCATCACTCATCATCGTTACATCGTTTGTCGACATCGTTGATTAGGGTGAGCAAATAATTTTCTTCTATGAAGGGATTGAAGTTCCGTACAGAGTGGTGGGGATGGATAAAACATAGTTGAAGTGGAACATTACAAATAAACTTGTTGTAATATAAAATATTCGCTTTGCCAGGAGTTGACATAATATTTCAAATGTCTTCAACGATCAGTGGTGGGGCATTTTGCTTTCGAATATTTGACAGACAATTTTGTCCGTGATCATTTATATTATTTATAAATAAAATAAATAAATTGTTGGCGCAACAGGTCAACAGACCTAGCTTCTCACAACCATTCGTTTTGTGTGAGGTTTTAAAATTTTTTGGAACGAATGGAAGGGATCTACAATTTTATGCCGATTCCAAACGGCTAATTGAGAAGCTCTTTCAAGACAGTTATAATCTCGGATGTTTGTCAGACGTTCGCGAGAGGTGGCGCAGTGGAAAGAACCATAAATTGGAATTTGGGTTTTTGCGGGGTTCGAAGTGGAACCTGGGACCCCTCGCTTAGTAGTCCAACACACTAACCACTAAGCCACTGCGCCTACATTTAATTTATATTATTTATATTTATATATTGTGTTCAACGCGCACAATAATGACTGACGTTAGGCTTTCAGAAACAGAAACTGTCCCAGATTCCATAAAGTGACTAAATATGCAATCATTATTCTCAAACAATTACTGGTACATTTTGCGGACAAAACAATGTAATCCTATCCTAAATGCATTTGTTTTGCATTCAATGATATTATTTGCATTTGTTTTACGTCCCTACATCCCAAAGCGAATACCCTTTCAAATGGTATCTATTTGTATCACTTCCAGCTTAGGTTCTAGTCTCGGTATGTAATTATTCTCGTATGCATTTCTTTCTAAATTTGAATAGCATCAATGAATATAAATGAAGTACCTAAGTAAAGATTAATCAAATGATATGGAAGACCAAGAATGCGCATATCATTTGAGTTCATTGACGCTGCGGGTCAAATGTCAAGACCTTCGTATACACTACAAAACAGGACACATTAGTGTACAAAGCAGTGATTACTAATTCCAAGGCACAGATTGTGTAGTCTGTGACTTATGGCGGCACGACTTGGAACATTCAACAAGAATCTCTCTGAGATGCGCTCAGTTCGTATGTATAGGTAGAAGCTACTTATTTATCAAGTTTTGAGATGAGTATAGTTGTACTGTGTAAACTGTCAAGCATTAAAATGCAAATGACATTTTGAGACAAACGAACGAACCAAAAAGGATTACAATCGTTTGATCGCTGCAACATGATTGCCGGGAATTAGTGACTTGGAAGGCAATATTTCATTATTTACAGTAAGGAATACCGAAGGTGAAATTAATGATATAAATTGAGTTATTTTACCCGCCCTATCGTAATATACTCAGGCTATTCAACTCGTATTATGTAACGAAAGAGGGGACATCGAATATTTAAGGAATGTATTCGATATATCCTTAATAACAACTCTGTAGTGTACTTAAAACAAAAGTCTGTGAACCAAATTTGCTCATTCTGATCTCAAGGTGGTTCATCAACAACGAGAACGTTCCCATAAGCGAGATAAGCGAGTACTTCCATTGGCACAAATGGGCACAGTGTGTTTAGCTCATGTTTTGTTTAACGATTACCCTTAAATGAAATTACCGACTTCGCATTGTCAGTGTTGTTCTGTTCGGAATGTCTTTCTTCTACTGCATTTAAACGTTACTAGTACAATTTAAGTACGATTTTAAATGTACTCGCATACATCCGATACGTGAGACGTGACTGCGCACTGCAACGTATGCGGTCACCCGATCATTCGATCGTGGATCTTTCTTACCCACCCGTTCAGTAATGCGGTAATCCGGTCCCTGAACTTCCACAATCCTCATCCCATAAAAAACGACCAGAAAGAACACAAACAACTAAGGAACAAGTCGATACAAAAAATAAAAACTCCCGCCTCACAAACACATTCAAACTAATCTATTCTGCTTCATCAGCAGTTTCATTGCAGTGCTAATGGAGGTTGTTTTTTTTTTTTTTTTTTTCTAGTTTGAGGAAACTAGTAATTATGCTTTTTGTTAAGATTCAGGATAACAAGTATAGAATGATTAATAGCATGCAATCATTGTCGATGAAGACCATCAATTGACAAAAGAAATTTCATTCAAATCAGTTAAATATAATGACAGCATGGAAATTGATGGTGTGGAGGTAAGATTACCTTGTCAAATTCTAAGTAAACATATGGTTGTAAGCTTATCATTAAGAAAATTATATGCCTATTCACCTTGTGGTAAGAAGCTTCTTCGGCGGTTTTTTATTGAAAATCTATACAATCGCCCACAAAGTTCAGAACTTCTGTAAAAAATGTGTTTGATGACAGATGCAGTAAATGCCCAGCCTACAGATTACGTCGTATCCGTTGCGTTAGCGATTGTATGTGTCAACCTTAATACATGAAACAGAAGTAAGAGTCGCATATCCGTTGCACAGAATAACTTCCCATGTGTCAGTTCTGTGATTGAATTGTCATCGCTTCAAAGTGCTTATTGCTTAATTTCGTGTTTTATTTAACGTCCATGACGGTCTCTCATTTTCTTAACATTTTAAGCAATGATTATGATGTTTTATCTTAATTTGTTAAAACTGTCAACGAATTCAGAGGACACAACAGTAGAAACTTAACAAATTTTGACTGTCGTATCGCTTCCGTAAGCTGGTTGTGTATCATCTCCATCTGTCAGTTGAATACATTGTCGTAACGATCAAAACGCATTCTATAGAATGGCAGAGGAGTGAAGACATCTCATATGCGTCACTTTAAAATAAGTTTCTATACGGAATACGTTTTTAGGGCAAAATTCAATTTATTTTCCACCAGCATAACACCATCTGTCAAAATGTACAAAGTTCTATTGATGCGTTTATTTGTTTGCTACCAGGTTATTGTCTTTGGCAATTCAATCCGTAAAAGTTGTAGAGAAAAAAAAAAAACAGTTTTCTTTAATCGATTTTTAGACAGAAATGATTTTACTACATATCCAAGAATTAATGACTGCTAATTTTGTTGTATTTTCATTGGCAGCTTGTTTAGCTAAGTTCATTTCCCATTTAGGTCTTCCCGCAGTTTCCGGGGTGAAAAAGATATTGCGCACATTCCAAATCGAGTTTTCTTAAATCGACTAGATTATGGTCTGGGATAGATGTAACCTGAACGCAAATACTAGATACGTAACTAGGAACGTAACTTTACCTTGATCTACCTTGATCTACCCCATTTCCCCTTGTATTTAGTTGGAATCTCAAGCAGTTTTGATTAAAATCGTTTTAAGATTTTATCAATTCAGTCAGTGATGTTAAAATGTGAATGTTAAGCACAAAATCCACAGCTTCTTTGTGTATTGTTAAACGCTGTACGAAACTAGAGAGTATGGCTGTACTTTGTCTTACATTCCAGACGCTATGTCAAAACTCACGAATTAAAAATATGCTCAGACTTACTAAACTACACGATTTCGTGTATTTTAAAGGAAATGTCGAAACATGTGTAAACGACTGAACGGCGTGCAGTAGTTCAGGCGTGAACTTTGTTTAACATTTTTCAAATCACTGGGCCAAACAATAGGCGCTATGCTTGACACTTCGAGACTCAAAATAGTTGTTTAAAGTTTTAATTGCGTGCTGAAAATCCTACTTTACTTTGCTTTGCTGAGAACGAAGCTTAAAAAACACGTAATATTGAGTTAGGAATGATTCCTAAAGTCTAAAAGAGATGTTTGACAAATTCTACAAAAAAAAGTTGTTTAGCCGCTATTAAAACGTTGTTTGAAATGATTCAATGTTTGATTTGTGGTCTTCTTGAAAGAAAGGGAACACAAGAAACAATTTATTTGAAATGACTCACGCCCTGGCTTGCTTTTGGAACAGTTACAGTTGCAACTTAGCCTTACTAATTATCATTTCTTACCTTCACATTAAAAATTTTTTTGGTCACAATATGCAATTTTGTTCGGAAAATTTCACCATTGTGAGTTCGAAAAATTTAGCCGGGACACCAAAAATGACTAATTAGTATCGCGGGCTATCTTATTCGTACTAGTACTGAATAACGGCGTTTTTTTCTATTCTAGATATAGATTTTGAGAGATATTCGAATCAGACCACCCTGACGGATCTCTTTTCGTCTCTCTACCACTACCACTATAAATCTCACCCAGACAGACTCTCTGCATTTCTCCTGAGTTCTTCCCTGGGTTCAATTCGTAGTGTTAACGGTCGCATCTTCTAGATAACTTCTTTTTTAAACACTCACCTTTACATAAGGCTAGACATGAAAGCGAATGACTATTGCGTAGCTCGATTAGAAGATCGAGCTTTTCAAAGCACGTCGAAATGTTGTTTCTATTGGTTACAAAAATATGTTAAAAAGCACCAAATCAGCCGATGAGATTTGTAAGCGCTGTTTTACAGGTTCAGGAGAAAATATTTGCACCCATCAAGCCCTATTACGAGTCAATTTCACGTTTGCCGTTGAACTCTTTTGTTTTGCGTTGCGAAAAATGTTCTTTTCTTTTCGACCTCCGTCGCAAATTAATTTATACTTTACGACCACCCTCCTTTGAATCAAGGTGCCCATAAAATCAATTCAACAGAACAGAAGACAATCCATCATTCGCCAGCGATAATAATGTAGAATCAATCTGATTCTTATTTTTATTTGCGTCTTTTGCAAAGGAGTAGGCTCTACATTTAATTGACATGGATGAGTATCCCGCTGACTACAACTATCCAGAACACTCATATAATCACGGTTCGTATAAATGCAACATTAATTCAATGGTTAGTCAACAATAAATAAGAAAAAAAAAACACATATCAGCATTGTAAATCAAGTTATGAAAAACTCGTTCCACTCTAGGTAGGTACGAGCGTCAACCACCGCCGAATGAATACGAATCAAGTTGATGCGCCAAGTTATTATTTTTCTTTTGCTTTTGCAGCGTTCAATATTTCAAAATTGCAAATTCACGGTTTTCTATTTTATCTTAAATCTGCCAGCCTTTCTGAAGAGGCTTATCCTCAGCCTCGGTCTCTCACCCTCGCCAACTAACCCAATCAACCACCGATACATGTGTGCATGGTATGTGTGTAGTCATAACAGCAATCAATTACAAAAATTTTGCAAAAACCGATCTGGGATATTTTCAGATCCTCTTGCACAGGGATTGGACGGACGCCTTTTTATGGCCATGTATAACAGAATACGATTAAAGGAGTAAATATGTATAATTGGAGGCATTGGAGCTTAACAGGGCTTGTATGGTGTATACCGTAGACGTCATATCGCAGTGGATGTTCTTACATAGGTGTGTGGACGAAGGATGGAGATTATTTTTAGCTTGCAACAATACCGACTTTGGTTTCAAGCTATTTTTAGTGAGAGGGTGGTGGGGGCCAGACTCAGGAAAAAGGTCAGCTCAGTAGCTGATCTTCAGACAATTCAGTGAATCAGTGCTCGAATTTGCGCCAGTTGCTCTTAATAACTTCTGGAGGAAGTTTCTTACTCTAGACAAGGATATAAGTGAAACGGTGTGGGTTGCACTTTGCATACATTGCGCCTAATCAGTTGCAACTTTGGGAATACATTGCGTAGACTTTAGTCATTTTGGATGATGGATAGGAACTCGTTTCATGTCCCCATTTTATATGAAGTTGCGAGAAGCATAATTGCAAAACGAAGGAGATCTTTCTCTATATGTTTTCTTGTACCTACCTTTTTTTGAAACAACTAACTAAAAATAAATACAAAGGTATTGCACACATCTCGGAGGGACGCGATTTGGTTGCCTAAACAGCGTTGATGTGTTCATTTCCATTATAGAGAGATACGTGAACGGACATCTAATTGCCTGCTGCATATTTATAAGGCAACGATTCTAATTTATTCAATTAGCGTGCCAGCCTACCCAATTTCTTAGGATCTGATTCTTTTGATGCCGTCTGCACAGCTATTCTTCAACAGTCAATTGTGGTCACATTTCATTAGCACACTTTTGAAATTTCAAATGTCAACGGACGTTTTACAAACAATTCAAAAAGTAAAAAGAGCGGGACATGAAACATCCCGTGAAATAAAAGAGAATATAATACTTTTGAGTAAAACAATTACCTGATACACATGCCAAAACGCCCAGGACGCAGAATAATGTAATTTTAATCATCTTGTGTATCTTGAGTTAAATTTTATGCACTTGTATTGCTCACGATCTTACGTTTATTTATTTTTTTAAATTCAATTTTTTTTTTATCGAAACCGGCTTAAAAAGGACTATATCACTTGGAAGTTGGAACTTTATTCGACTGGAAGCGGCAAATTTATAGAAATTATAGAAATTCCTAGGCAAAGACTTGGATGGCACTTTCTTCACCAATGGGTTCATAGACTGTACTGACCAGTATAATCCGAATCAGTGTACTTTTGCCCTTAGCCAACAAACAAAACAACCAACAACCAACAACCAAGAACAAGAAGAAGAAGCAACAAACATGTATACCTGTTACCATCGTATCCTAATGTAACCATGCACAGAGCCACAGTGGTGTATATCATCAGTATGCATGTTGTACATGCATATCACTTCTTTTTTTCCGTCTCTCTTTTTATATAAAAATTAAAAGGAAAAAATGATAAAGATTTTTATATACGAATATGTATGGGGAATATTATACGCACTCGGATGTTATTTTGTTATTTTGTTATTTATGTATAAAAGTCAAGTTCAGTATAGCGAAATAACGAAAATAAATTCTTAAGCCATATTCTGGGTCTTAGCTTAAAAGGAAATCCCCCACCACATTTCCCGAATTGATGATGGCGATGAGGATGATGATGGCGATGATGATGGTGAGGGTACATAGGTATGTACCAAATAAGCCTTATGATGAACGTGAGGAATCGCCAGACACGTTCCACCACTTTACCACTTTACCACTAGTCTTTTTTAGGTGTTTTTATTTCAAGTTTCCGTTTCGTATGTATAAGCATTTGAAAATTTTCTTATATGTAGCAAGTCTACATACCGTAGGTTTTTGCTCTTGGCGTTTGTGGACGTCTTTGTGCTGTCGCTTCTTTGTTTGTTTGTTTGATTTTATTTTTGCACAAAATAGAAGGAAAGAAGCAACAAATTGTTGCTATAATAGTCTGATAGTGGTAAATGTCTTTTGGTGATGTTTTCTTTCTTCTTCTTGTGGGTGTACTTTTAGAACCGTCTTCCAGAGTTTTGGCGCATTGATTGCTAAAAAAAACAATGGCGGGTGGGGGAAAAGTACTGGAAATAGAGGTAACTTGAGGGTCTATTTTAAAAATAGCCACAGAGGTTAAGAAATCAGAGGAACTTTGATAAATATGAAGAAAACGTTAATGGGGATCTTAGCGTTTTGTCTGGTTAAACGAGATGGGATAGCTGCAGGGGAATATGTATATGTAGGTATATCGTACTAGGAGATTTGTTTCGATTTGCCCGTGATACCCGTACAGTTCTGACAGCCGATCTACTGCTGTGAAAAGACAATTAGTGGCTATATTGTGTAGAAGTGTATAATTGGCCCGATGATTTTTAAACACAATTTTGTAATTATAGAGTAGAGGGTAATACAATTTTTTGGTACACGAAACGTAGAAGTGGCCTGTTGCGAGCTGAATCCGGGTTCATAAATAGAAATGTCCTATCAACAATTAGTTAAAAAGCTTATTGGGGTCGCCTGAGTTCAGACCTCAGTTGTTCCTAGCGCAAAAATGCCAGCATACTACTAGATGTGGTTTGGCGCCCGTCTTAAAATGGAATGCGAAATGTAGTAGAGAGCTTATTTGGAATTGAAAGTCTCTAATAGAAAAATTTCAAAGTATTATATTCTGAGGCAATCTGCATTCGGGGCCAGATTTCACGAACTTACAATTGCGAAAATTCCCATATTAAATTACCAATTGTGGTCTACAATATATTTGGTCTAAAAATGATTATTAGTACGGGCCAATGTCTACAAATGTCAAATTTGAAGTCTGTGGAGGGCTTGTTCCGGCAATTTACTCTTCAAACTCTAATTGACGTCGTTTGTAACGCCACTGTCGATGGACCGAGCAAGAAGTAAATGTATAGGAGAATATACGAAATTTGTTCAAGACAAGTTCGTTACAGTCGTGCTTGGATTTCACCCCTAACCTATTGAGAGTTAAAAGAAAGGCCAGTCTAGGCGATAGAAGTAAAACTTCATGGAACTCGAAAAAGAGTTTAAATGAGGACACTTTGCAGAGGTAAGGGCGACCTTGACAAGTCCTCAGCGTGTAATAAGCTGTATTTTAAGGTCAGAAGACAACTAAACGATGACGTGTTCCTTTATGACGAGTGGACACTACGAGCTGAGCAGACTGGAAAGACTAAAAAGACTCGAAGTGACAGAACCATAGAGGCTCGCAGCCCTGCGAAGTAATAACTAACGGCAGTTGAAGTATGTAGATTAGTACGTAGACACATTATCAATTATTCGGGTTTGCGAATCGTGCATGTTGGTAGCATGGACGGACTACCGACGATTACCACAAGTATAAAGAAAAAGCATGCTACTCCCCCTTTTTACTTCATTTGTGTTGGAAAAACAAGCCACGCATTCTACCTGAGCAGATTCACCACGGGAGCTTTTTCGTTACGTATCAAGTTGCTTTCTCGTTAAATTAGATTTTCGTACTTACTTCCTAACGACCAGTCGATGTTTCGTTTCATCGTAGTTTGGAACCTTAAGAAATGCCACTTCAAAAATTTGGTATGTTATTGAACTCGCTCTAATTTTATAAAACCAGTGACGTCTGTCATCGTTAAGGACACTATTAATGTCCATTTAATATAAGTGTTAAAGAGTTGATTATTTATTTGGTCTAGGAGGTCACCCTATAAGCTGAACAGAAATGGACAGAAGAATGTACTAGTTCCTGCGTCTTAGAGTCGAAATGCACTGATGTGAAGAGAAGCAGACACACTTTTTTTAATTGAGATTGTTGTGTCTGCAATAGGATTGTCTTTTGCATAGAATACTTTGAAAACTATTACAATAAACCTGAGGCAAGTATTTCTGGTATTGCTAAGTTCTGTCTTTCGGTATCGAGAATTGTGAAACTTAGAACTTAGAACTTTAATGTTGACATTAACGTTAGGGAACATACCTTTTGGCATAAAACGCAATAAAAAAATTAATTCGACTTATCGCTTAAAAATATATCAAAACTGTTTACTACTTAAACTGTATCGTACTTTCAAAAACCTTCTAACTGGTACTATATGGATTAAGTACATTCTTCACGAACACTACATATTCCGTTTAATTGGGCATGTCCAAACGTCTCCTTTTTCG
Organism: Cheilosia grossa; assembly: GCA_963082955.1. NCBI lineage: Eukaryota > Metazoa > Arthropoda > Insecta > Diptera > Syrphidae > Cheilosia > Cheilosia grossa. Next base: position 18,913,915 of record OY720147.1, on the reverse strand, counting down.
CTGGAGTTAAATATATTCACAGTAGGTGTACCTATTATTATTTTCTCATCTTTCTATTTCGCATAAAAACGTCAAGCTCGTAAGCTCTTATTTGATGTCATAAAAAAAACTTAACCGATTTACTGAATAATCGATCAATCACTCATAAGTTTACTGTACAATCATACAATATTTCAATCAAATGCGAAGACAACTCTAGAAGAGATCATAATTAAGTAGTAATTTAAGTTATTTGAATCGTATACATAATTTAGCATTCAAAACATTAACTGGGAAGGAATGTTGGTTAAGACCCGCACATTCGCCATCACTGCATAGCTTTATCAAAGTTATAACAAGTAAGTCAGTACAAATCTTGGCGAAAGGCAATAATTGTAGTTACAGAGGTGTCGCTTTCTGGAAAATTCAGTTAATAAATGTCATCCGAACCAAATGTTTAAACTGTTCGCAAAATTGTGTAGTTAATTGGAATTGATAATGACGTGGTATCTGCCTGTTCCTCAGTTAATTGGAATTGAAAATGATATGGTTTTCGATTGGGCGCTTTGAGAGCACTGTTTATCTTCGTTTGGTACAAAAAAAAAAGCTATCTTTTTGAGATTTCAAAGTACTTTTGCGAATCTGGATTTTTTTTTTCTCAGATTTGCTTCAAATTTACCAATATAAGTTGATCTATTTTTGTAAATTATTTATGTATAAATATTTAGAAATCAATCGGGACGCAAATTTCCAATGTTTTACTAAAAAATATAACCAGTGCATGGAAAACGCTTGGAAAAGTGTCGAAGGCTACACATATTCAAATCGTACAGATCTAAATAAAAAAAGAGCAGTGACGGTTTTATGTTCGATTAGTTACACGAAATCTGAAACCTGAGAAAATGAAATCTGGCAGCCAGTTGATTTCGAGAGCAGAAAAACTGCTTTTTCTTTCCCAATGGAAAAGACATAAAGTTCGAAAGCCCTTGAAGCAAAGATAATGGAATACAGAGATGCATAACTTTCCAGTGGAAGGGCGGCTCTACATTCTACAAGCGGTTTTCCCAAAAAATTGATGAAGAATACTTGCTCATTTCTTTTCTAGCATATGGGAGTTCACTATTTTTTCAATTTAATTAAAACCTCCACAAACACCAAACAAATTCAATACGAAACACAAAACAATTAAACACTGCTATGCCCACAAAAGCAATATGAAAAGCGGTCGGCCATTAGCAACATGCTTTTTTGTTCCTCACACGTATTCACAGACGGGGGTTGAAATTAAAAAAACAACAATGTAAACAAATGGGTTTTGTGGGGGTTAGACGTACGAAAGATATCCATCTCTCCTTTTAATCATTCATCTCGGGTTTTGTGCGGTACCTAGGTGTTTTGGGATGTGTTGAGACGTCCGGTGATCTCAAGTGCCAACTGATCGTGACCTAATGGTTCGGTGGAAATTTAATCGCTACAAAATTGAATGTCAAAGTTAAATCAAGGATTATTGTACGTATTTAAATGTTTAATGTGGTATTCGTTTGGGCTTCTTCAGATATCAGATTTCGTGTGCCTAATCGAACATAAAAACGCTCTTGCACTTTTTTTTGTGTTGATATTCGTGCGACTTGAACATGTGTAGTCTCCCACACTTTTCGATGCGCTTTCCATTCACTGGTTAAATTTTATATTAAAACATTCAAAATGTCCGTCCCGATGGATTTCTAGATATTTGTACATAAATAATTTACAAAAATAGATCCACCCGATGCAATGTCTTTTTTTTGCTGTAGAAAAATACGATAATGTAAACAAACTCTACCAGTTGTCAAACTCAAATGCACTTGTATTGGTAAATATATCTGAAGAAAATCTGAGAAAATATCTAGATTCGCAAAAGTGGTCTGAAATCTGAAAAAGATTGTTTTTTTTTTTTGTACCAAACGAACATAAAAATTGCTGTGAGGGCAAAAAAAGTGATCTGAGAACGCCCAATCGAATACCACATAAGACAGGTACCTACCTAAAGCCAATTGGAACTGTTAAAATGAATGCAGGAATGATTTTGACTTTAAGCATTTTTCTATTTTACCCACATGGTCTAGGTAGGTATAATAGATCATGGATTTTCATCGTTTACAACAATAGAACGAGATTCAACTGTTGTTGCAAACCATGCATATCAACGATCTATATATTTATCATGTGTATCAAAAATAAAAATTGGGTTTAGATTCGGGAATCATTACTGGATCAAGCCAACCTTAAATTCTGTTTCTTGTTCATAAGGGTATCTTGCTGACACATCCATCACTTTGAACGAGGAATAAGATAAGGCACCAAGGTACTTCAGCTCAGGTTTATTACGAACTCAAATATTGCTCCCGTTTAGAGGCCGCGATTTATCTCTAAACAAACTACACAAGCTGTGTTCCGACAAATCTATACCTTGCAGCTAATAAAACGGGCTGCGTGGATATGAAAAGTGTCAACGGTGAACAATTCTGACTTGATTGTCGGAAGTTTAATTTCGGATTCTTTTTCACGGGGCATGTAGGGGAAAAGGTAGAGTTTTCCTGAAATACTAACAGACTAATTGTCTGCTTCATTTTCGCGCACGTATCGCAGTCGATTTAGAGAGCCCTTGGTATTCTATTCTCTCTTTCTTCATCCTACAACTACTGAAGAACACACATTTAACTTCACAAGGTTGCCTGCTTCGTAGTTCGTACCCAGCGATCCGCATGTGATATGTTCAATGCCTCAAGACACGAAGAAGACAATATCTAGATCTACCTTGGACAAGAGTCGGGTGTGAAACAGACAAATATATTTTCATTACACCAGGAAGACACTTTACCTTCTCAATTGATTGCCAAACGCTGTAGCGTTCACACCAAAAGCACAGAAACACTCTCCCAATACAATTTAACACATTTAATTTCAGTTAAATTAAAAATGTAATTCCTAAGTAACTATTAACAGTGATTATTTTGCAATATTGTAAGACATTTCAAAAAGGAAAAACAAAGTTTATTACACGAAAGTTTGTACATATGCCGTTATGAAAATAAATAATTCCCTACCTATAATATTAATTGGTTGTTTCTTGTTGTTTTCATTTTTTGTTTAGGGAAATATTAAATATTCTGTTTTATTAGATGTATCTATTTACGAGTGTCAAAGTAGTCTAACGCAATGCTAAAGACATGATCTTGATTTGTGAGTTAGCGATTTTCTATTCGTCACTGTGATACCACTGGGCTTTTCTTATCGACATCGTTGTTGGAGGAATTGCCTTGCTGAACAGGAACACCACTTGGACTTGGTGGCACACCACCAGTTCGTTCTAGATTCCATGGATTGCCGGCCATCGGTGAATCGGCGTGTCCAAATGCGGGATGATTCTCGTGGTCCAATGCAACAGTCGCGTCGTATTGCGTGTTCTCCAGTCGAGTTATCAGGCGTTCGTCTTCTTCGCCGAATTCGCCGCCCATAAGTGTGGGCTCACCAACCACCATCACGTCCTGTGACGCTAACGAGAAGTTCGGCCCCGACGGCGACCTCTTTTGACTTGTGACGGGCGGTGTGTTGCTGCCTGTGGCACCTCCAGAGTTGGAGCCTTTGCGTTTGCGTCGCTTGTTAGCGGGTCGCTGTGGGTCTTTCTTTCCCGGTGGTGCGACCATTCGTTGCCATTTTTGAAATAAAGTCGTTTTCAAGCAATCGCGAGGACTCAGCGCATATGCCTTGTGTCGTGACATAAGCTCTTGCATTGGCTCGAGAATAACGCACAGCCGAAGGTAGTTTAAGGTGGAATTAGTTATGCCCATTCGTGTGATATTTTTTGTTATTTGGTCCAGGACCATGGGATCGGGCGGAAGGGACGTGCCTATTACTGTCCGGGGAATCAGTTCGCGATGCCCTTTAATTGTCATATGCCAGGATTTGATCCGCATATAGTCGTCGTAAATAAACTCTAGAATTAGTCTTGCGTCGGCACACACTTTCGTGTAGAAAGGCTTGCCATGTTGTGTAGTTACTGTACACTGATCACAGTCCAGGGTAATTGAGGTGTTGTGAAAGGATTCCTTTGCGTGCTTAAGTTGAAAATAGAGATCAGATACACCGCCCTCGAATATGCTGCGGAAAAACCTGGGTATCAGAGTTCTGCCAATGGTATATCGCTTGGGACCGTCTTCAAGACAGAAGAGTATAGTCAGTTTGGCGTCGTCCTCAAAGAATTCCGTGGTGAAAGAGTCCCACCAGCAGTTGTCACTCTCTTCTGTTCTTTGCTGCAGGCGTTTATTCAGTTCAAACACTCTGTGCTCCGTGTGACTAAAATACGAGTTGTGCCTTCGAAGGCCCGCATCCATTCGTTCCATTTGTTGACCTCCACCCATCATTGGGTGTCCGGGGCCGTGTCCAAAAGGCGACCCCGTTGGCATGCCACCAAATTGACCCCCAAAGCCCACGGAAACGCCAGGCGATCCAAAATGTCCACCGGGGGCATTGGGTCCTCCACTAAAGGACGGACCAGAACTGCCTGGCCGTCCAAATTGCGGTGCACCTCCAGAAGATGGCGATCCAAAGGCTCCGCCTCCGCCAGCTGGGCCGTTAAACGAACCTCCTCCGGCATTAGGCGGCTGTGAAAAGCTTACGGATCCAATATTTTGAGGTGGCCCAGGACCAGGCGTCGATGAGCCCGAAGGTGCTGGTGACGCTGTATACTGTGGTGTATTGGAACCTGGTTGCGGACCACCTTGATAGCCGCCCATCGATTGATTTCCCGCCGGCGATGACTGACCAGTTTGTGGAAATATCGGACCACCACCACCATATGGACCTCCTTGGGAGAATCCTCCAGGCGTTACACCACCTTGCCCGTCTGGATTGCCTCCAGGACCACCTGCACTTCCAATCATACTCTGATTATCGCCGGGCGTACCAGTTTTCCAGTTGCCCGGAGCATCATCCATGGCCGATGCTGCGTTAATTGGTGGACCAGAACCAACACCTCTTCGATTTATGCCAATCATATCGTTCTTGATCCAAGACTTGCTCAAAACTTAATCCTTTCAGGGAATTCGATGGGGACTAGAGTGTCTCGGAATCCAATGACACTTCTCAAATCAACGGCTCTAGAAACAAACAAAATGGAATTCAGTTATCGATTGAAAATCGTTCGTTGTCGCTAGCATTTTTTCGATTATACACTCTCTCAACATCGAAATGATTTGTTTTAAAACGAACGGGAATTATATAGGTACCTAACAGCCAACACTATTTATAAATATGTACTAACTTAACTAGATATGTTCAACTGACGTACTTGATTAATATAGAATTTGAAACTGATTTTTCAGACGACATACAGCCAACTTGGCAATACATTTTAAGTTGAAGAGACCAAAGCATTATATTTGATTGGATTGCGCAATAAACTTGGGAAATTTTTGCTTCTAGATACGCAGCGGAAAGCGTTGTAATATGCAGTTCACACAGCGGCATCAGCTTTATCAGAAAATATTTCGCGGGTGCTAAGGCAACTAAAAGACGAGTCCGATAAGAAAGGAAGTGACAGTTCGATCTTCCGTTTGAACATAGAGCGATAATAAAAAAATCCAAACTTACGAACCAACTTATTTGACAGTACCTAATCCCAATTGGTTTAAAATTTCCAATTTTGCTGTCAACTCGAAAGTCGAGAACTGCTCATCTAAGACCCCCTGTTCTTGTGCACTTGCTGGGACTGTGCGGCATGTCCGCCCTCCCTACCAATTGCCACCCTTCAGAAAAAAAAAACATATTCCACGAAAATTAATAATCTAATATAGTAAGGAATGAAATGAATGTTACAAGTGCACCATATAGGTGGCAGGTACACACATCCCAAGAAGAATCAACAAATAACATGCAAACGCCATTTTGTACGCTGCTTTTGAAAGTATACCTTCCTTCAGACTGAAGCAAGATTCAAGTTACGTGCAAGTGCCATCCCATTTCGTAGGAGTTATGATACCCGATAAGAAAACCTAATAATTTTATTTGATTCATAATAAATATTTAGAAATATTTAAACCCCGATATTTCCCACACACATAATATTACATTATGTACATACATAAAAGAAAAAAAACCTTTAAATGGTGTATGCGCCAAGCAGACAGCATAAGAGGGTATAGCATTAAAAATGCCAGCGGTGATTTACAAAATCAATACTCTTCAAATGGAAGAATATTTCCGCAAAGCTGCCAACTAATTATTGCATTATTTGGACACATATTCGGCATCTAACAATATCCACAATATCCAGGATAGAAACATTTAACAAGGTGATTGACAAATAAACAAACAAAATCCTCGATGTCCTCGAGCGAAACTCTCTCGATATCCGGTGAATTATTTTTTATTTCACAAATGTGAAACATGTAAGTTAACAGTTAAAAAGGGAAAATCTTACACACCTCTTTTGTAAGTACAAATTGTTAATTTAAACTTTTCTTTTTGTCTACTTAAAATTTTCAATAAATTTTTCACAAAATTGCTTTTGACTGACACATACAAAAGCAGGTACCAAAGAGCATCGAACGTAGAAGGGATACTGTCAAATTCTTTTCCAAAAGCTGCGATTCTTAAGCTGATAACACAAGCAAGAGTTCCTCGGTGGCAATTGAATCGATCGAACGTGACGTCTCAATGCGAGATTAGGTAGTGACAGTCGTTTTATACCATGTTCCGACCAACGTGATTTAGCTATATCATCTCTTAAATTACGTGATTTATCATACATTTTCGTGATTAATAATTACGTGTTTAACTTTTAATTACGTATCTGTCATTGCAAATCCACACAAAATACAATCGAACATGCCTGTTATTAAGTTCTGCACCTTCAATTCAATTCAATTCAATTTTACTTAACAAACAAACAAAAACAGTAAAAAAACAAATGTCAAAAAAATTATTTCAAATTCAATTTTCTTCGTGTTTCGGTGATTTTTTGGGTATCTTTATTAAAAACATTGTGTTATTTTTCGCAGGTATGGGAACAAAACAAAAACAACGAAAAAAAACCTATCTGGTCCGAAGTGGGCGAACTCTTTCTCCTGGACGTCAAACTAAAACACATAAAGTCCAGTCCAAGTGAAAAAGTTATTTATATTTCCGGCCATCTCAATATACACAAAAACCAATAAAACCCGGATTTCATGATCGATTTGGCATAAATCAAAAATCTCAGATTGAAATCTGAAAAGGCAAATCGAAAACGACATAAGTCACTTCCACTTGGAATGAGTATATAGCTCGAAGAAAATGTCAAGTAGAATGCAATTGTTTTAATTACGTGCTGAAAATCTTATTTTTCTTTGTTCTGCTAATACAGAAGCTCAACAAAAACATGCATAAAGTTTAAAATTCAATCCAGTAAAAAAATCCGGTCCTCGTATAAAAATTCTGACAGAATACAAAAATTTTCTATGCATAATCCGCATAATCTACTTTCGAGACTCGCATACATTTTAAAATTTGCTTAGTTCTTAATTAGTGCGCTTAAATCGTATGAAAATCTTGACACCACAATGATGAGTAGAAAACGCTCGATCTCTGGCAAAATTGCATGTACCTCCCTCCAACCGTACTGAAAATAATATTTGTGCCGTCACTGAAGAAACGACTGCAGCGCTGTAGCTGCTACTTCCAAACATGTGTTCACACACTTCTATTCACCGGCAGATGGAAGTACTGTATCCGGGTATCAGTGAAAGGAAATCCGCTGCTTGCTCTTCGTTATTCTTTGAATTATTTCGTTATGCTTGCTATTTAAAGTGGTCTTCGTGACAAATGAATCAATTTATTATAAAATACAGAAAACAACCACGCTTCTGTTAAGTATTGATTTGGATGCTGAGTCGGAAAGTGTCTTATTTCAAATTTAATGGAGGCGTTTTGCAGTCGGCATTAAAAAGGTTCCTGCTCAACAAACAGATAGCTGGGAAAAATTAAGCCAAATGTCTTATGTGTACGTTTTTAATTTGTAAGAAGTACTTTCATTCTATAACCCTTGGGTTGTATCACAAAACATGCATTCATTCATAGAATTTCTGATTTTATTTATTTCTAATATTTATTAAAAAACAACACATGCCAAGTGACACTCAGTAGCTAAAAGTTTAGCAAACATGCAGACTTTCCCAGCAAGGAACTGATTTCAGAGAAAAGAATAATTGCTTCGCAACTCACAATAGTGTCTGATTTGCGGTTCTCCAATGCTGTTAAGCATGTTTATGTTAAAGTAATTCCGTTCAAAACTAGCTCCATTAACTCAAAATAAACCAATAAACCAATAAACAAATTCCTCTTTTCAGCCTGACTTTGTATCCTCCATTTCCGTTTTTATAAGACTTATGGCATAATATTCCAAGGGGTAAAGGTTCCGGCTTCAGGTTCATCAATCTGAGAAAATAAATTATTAACAAATTTCTCGAAACAGTTTCGAAAATAATTCAAACTTACGAGCTGCGTAAACTTATCTTGACACGCCATTCTAATACGAGCTGAGGTAGCTGGTGAAATTAGGGTGAAATGTTTTTCAACTCCATTTTGCTGTCGCGCAGCTGATATGGCTTCCTTGATTGCGAAGAAAACACTGCTACCAATAAAAAGTGGGGGTTCTCCAACGGCCTGGAATTTATTTAGGAAAAAATATAAGACAAAGGAAGAAACTGTGAAATGAGAATCATAAAAGAAAACACCCTTTGGAAGAAGTGTAATTTTGACATTTCATTCGGATTTTCAGTCAGCAAACCACTGGATGAACGCATCTTTGTGTTTATATTTTGAGAATGTGCTCAGTGTCGCACGGTTTCGGACAACTATCTCACTTTACTACTTGGGAAATCATGTCACAACTTATTTTATATGACATTTGGACTCTATTGGAGTAAAAGCCTTTACTAAGAAATATCTCCGTTTCAAAATTGGAGTTTGGCACCATGAGTGTGCACATTACCCACTGTAAGACAACTTAAATTTGTAAAGTTTGGCTGGAAAATTCATGCGCGCCAAGACATCTATCCTCTGTCGAATCCTTTAACTTTTCTATCTTTTCTCTCTCAGATGATTTTACTTTGAAAAATACAAGCAAAAAATACGTATACTAACTTTTGATGAAAACACTGCCCTGGGGTTGGGCGCTCCGGTTAACAAACTGACATTTAGCTCTCCGGGAATGTCAGCGAATCCTGGCAACTTGTACATACCAGGACCTCTTGAGAACAGCATTCCACTTGGAGAGTACATCAACTCCTCCAAAGTAAACAATCCATAGCCTTGCATGAAGGCGCCCTCTATCTGCCCAATGTCGATAGCTGGATTCAAACTCGATCCAATATCCATTACTATGTCTGTTCTAAGAACCTGATGATCGCCAGTCAGACAATCTATTTCCACGACAGAAACACCAACACCTGTTGTGAAGTAGTTGTATATTTTGTTCTCGCCAGTAACAGGATTAAGTCCCAGACCAGGAGTTCCATAATATCCAGTCGCCGACAGACTGACACGATCCAAGTAAGCTTTATTGATCACCTCCTTCCACGACAGTGCAGGAAGTTGTTCCCTGTATAGTTTCAAGCGCGAATTAATCTTTTCGCAGGCCTCCAACACGGCCATGCCATTCAAGTCTGAACCAACACTGCCAGCGGTGGGTGATGTGTTTGGCACCTTGTCAGTGGATGTTTCGGAAATGTGAATCATTTCGAGCGGAACTCCCAATGTTCGTGCAGCCACCTGAATCATTTTCGTGTGCAGTCCCTGGCCGATTTCAACGCCGCCGTGAGACACCAGAACAGATCCATCCAAGTAAATATTCACAAGAGCTCCACCCTGGTTCAGATGAGGCACTCCGAACGCAATGCCATATTTTGTGGGTACTATGGAGATGCCACGCTTTCGCCACCTATGCTCGTTGTTGAACTTCTGCACTGCGTCCCGCTGTCTGAAGTAGCTCGATTGAGTAAGGCATTCCTCGAAGCACCTATTTGGATTGAACATTATTGGAGAACCTTAGCGAACGTGCGCTTGCGTTTGAATTACCTCGTAATGGGGCAGATTTCCAGCTTCTGGTTGTAAAATGTTTTATCGCCGTCTTTGTAGAAATTCAGCCGCATAATATCTACGTAGTCCTTACCAGTGACTCTCGCCACTTCGCGAATCATATTCTCGGCAGCGAACATACCCTGCGGTCCTCCAAATCCTCTAAATGCGGTATTCGATGGCAAATTCGTTTTGCACACCCAGCCGGTGACTTTGACATTGGGGATGTTGTAACAGTTTTCAAAGTGATACATTGCTCTGTCCAGGACCTACAAGAAACGATGTCGTGCCGGAAAAGAATTGTGTTAAGGGAAGAGAGGTCAGATTTCTGCACTTACCGAGAACGACAAATCCATAGAGTGACCTCCATTGCTGTAGCACTCAATTTCACAGCCTGTCAGTCTGCCTTCATTCGTACAAGCCACTTTGTATTTGAACAAAAACGGGTGTCTCGTTCCTGTGATCATCATGTCCTCGTCCCTGTTCAGGATGACGCGAACTGGCCTACGCAGCTTATATGCTGCCAACGCCGCTGGCACGGCTATTGAAAATGACCGGGACTCCTTGCCACCGAAACCACCGCCCAATCTTTTCGCTCTACACACCATGCGCGACGCAGGTATTGATAACACATGAGCAGCCAGTTTCTGAATTTCCGTTGGATTCTGAGTTGAACTGAAGATTTCCATTTCATCACTATCGCGGAGCACTGCCAGAGCAGCATTAGTCTCTAAATAAAAGTGTTCTTGACCGCCCATCCGGCAGGTACCTTCTATGACATGATCTGCTGTGTTGAATGCTGCCTCTACATCGCCCTGTGTCATGGTTTTCGGATAATCTGGGAAATATGACTTCATTTCAATGGCGTGCTCGATGGTAACTATTGTTGGTGCGATATCCTTGTACTCGATTTTGACGAGTTTCGCTGCTCGTTGAGCAATGGTTTGATTATCGGCTATAATGGCCCCTAAAATTAAACCCTGGCAGTAAACTTTCGACGCAAACACTTGCTCATCGTGAAAGACAGTTCCGACAGAGTTTTGGTCCTCAGTGAGGTCTTTATGGCAGTAAAACGCATGAACTCCTTCCTGCTTCAATGCGTCTGTAGCATCAATGTTTACAATCTCCGCGTGACCTCTAGTACTCAATACAAAGGCCAGGTAGAGCTCGTTGTCCATCCGGGGGATATCGTCGCAGTAGATGGCCTCCCCTGTTGTCTGCTTCAGGCCGGATACATGCATTTTCGGACGACCAATTGGATCTGTTTGGTGCTGGCCCGAAGAGACCTTCTCAAACAGTTGAGTGCTCTTCAGTGGCAGTGGCCCAAATACGTCTGATCCACTCTTCTCTTCGGCTGGAATTGTGTCACTGATAATCTTGTGTTCCACCAGATCGCTGCTTATAGCTAGGTAGGCCTTAAAGAAGAGACTCACAACCAGTGAGCGTCGGTATGCAATCATGCCACCGGGAGCATCAGGAGACAGAGGGAGTTCCCTGCATAGGCTTTCAGTGACGATGCTTAATAATGACTCTTCCCATTTCTGATTGATCATTAGGGAGGAAGTTCGCGGAGCTAGTACTGTTGTGGGGGCCATGCCTCCAAATGCCATACTAATCTGCTCGATGATGTTCGTGTTTGGCTTGAAAGTGACGTTGATGGCCGCGTTCACAATGGCAATATCATCTTCCCTCCGCCTGGCCTGTTTGAAGGCTTTCACAAACTGATTTGCACTTGTCCTGGGGAACTGGACGCCCAACAGAACTTCGTTTGGCTCAATCAGATTTTTTCTGTAGGAAGTGAAGAAGCCGACTCCCATACTAAGCTTTCTTGTATACAAAAATTCTTTCTTTAAAGACCCCACAACGAGTTCAACTCCACCAGCTGCCAGTATCGGATTCATGTCGGATATAGGACTGGCCGTCATTATATTGCCTCCCAGGGATGCCACATTCCGAATTTGCTTTCCAGCGAAGTAGTGAAACATGTCGAGTGCGCATTTGAAAAACCTTGTCTCATGCTCTGGCTTCAATGCGATCTGCTCTCTTAGGACGTCTTCGATTTCTGAAAGGCTTACAGCTGCGCCAAAATATATCCCTCGCGAGTTCTGTTCAATTTTATTCAGATCAGCGACCCTCGATGGGTTGATGAGAACGGGGTAGTGCAACATTTTGATCTTAATTTCAATGCCAACCTCAGTATTTCCAACAACAATCTTCGCTTCAGGGTGCTTAGTCTTCAGGCTGAGAGTCTCCTCTAGGCTTGTTGGTCGATACCATTCAACTCTTTCGCTGGAAAAGTGCAGATGTTGATTATCGAGCTCGTCACTCAATTGCAATTCAGGTGGAAAGATTGGTTCTTGACTTGGATCGTACGGTTGGAATTCTGACTTTTCAAAGAGGATAGAGTCGACCTTTTCGTCAGAGCTGCCACAACCATTCGATCCGTTAACCTTGCAGCACTTGTCACCCATTGCGCAGCTAAATTCCTGGGTAAACGTCTTACATCCTTCAAGAATCGGTCGGTAGCCAGTGCAACGGCACAAGTTACCTTGGAAGGCGACTTCTAAATCATGCATCCTTGGCTGCGGGGAGCTCCTCAGGAGTGCGTACATTGACATCACTATCCCCGGTGTGCAAAAGCCACATTGGGATCCGTGGGACTTAGCTATGCGCTCCTGTACGGGATGAAGTCGGGTTCGAGTACTTCCGATTCCCTCGACCGTGGTCACAGCTTGACCATGCAGTGCGCAGACAGGCAATAGACACGCATTGGCCGCAACATGCAGAATTTTCTTTGTTCTGCGATCTACTCTGGATATCATTACAGTGCACGCTCCGCACCCGCCTTCTCCACATCCTAGTTTCGTTCCGCATAAATGGAGCTTTTCTCTCAGGTAACTCAGTAGAGTGCATTCGGGATCAGGGTTGGGGTCGGATACCTGAAAGTAAAACGAATGTGTGATCAAAGGAAAATGGTATTTGGAAAAAAAAACCTCTCGACGAAGTTCGCATCGTGTGCTATTTTCTGACAATCGCTAGAAAGATATTAAAGGCATAATAAAATCCACATCCTCGAACTCCTGTAGTGTTAAACATTTGTAAAGCATAGTAAAGTACGATGCCGCATGCCTCGCGATCAACAAGCATGATTTCATCAAGGCTTCGATTTCAGGTCTGTTTTTATTTTCTTTGTATATCCGTTCTTGTCTACCAGACTATGAACGCACGTATTTCTGTCCAGATAAGGGTATTTTGCAAAGCAACAATACTTATTGATAAGATTTTGTAAATTTTACTAGCCTTATCAAAGCTCTGTGTTAGTCTAAGAGAATAGACACATTGAAACACATGAAACGCTTTGTTTGACGAGTTTTTAGTGCCATTATTAAGACATTTTAATGCATTTTTCGATACAGTTTCTATGCGTGTTTGTTGATACGTCTGTTCACGCCCAATCTAATTGAACGTAGCTAGCTTACATTTCTAGCAGTTATTTTCGTATGAAAATTAAGAGGTCGCTTCGAGATCTGATTGAGGCCGGAAACCGCTCAGCCATAGTTTTTTCTCCCATATTCTTTTTCTTCTTGATCGAGACCTCGTCGAGGTAAGAGCCACTGTAGAGAATGAACTGAGTATCTACTCAAACAGAAAACGAAATTCTTGTCTTGACACTTATCATCCCAACAACGTCAATTCAAGTAATTCAAGTCAACTAACAATTAGAGACAAAAACAGATTCCCCGATTTTTCAACTTTATAAACGAGCTACCTTTAAGACTAAGAAACTCGTTGCAATTATCCGTTTGCTAACAAAATAGAGAAACATTAATATAAATATAAGGAAAATAGGACCCAGGCCGAAAGCAGTTCTGCATTCGGAATCTGAATCACGGAAGAATGCATTTTAGATCGTTTTAAGAATTTAACTTCAGCGAAAACGACTTACATTTTACATTTCTGCAACTAAAGGAATAATTTTAATAGAAGATTTGCCTCAAATATATTTTTGATTCTAGACCATAGCCAAACTCGGCACAGATGAATTTTATTTTAATACACATGTTATTATAAAAATGTGTGGAAACACTGCAATGAAAACATAACCTACTTTGATTCTTTTTAAAAATACTATTAAATAAGTCCATAGTCTGGTAAACTGCAAATATCACTATTCGCATCGAAATCAAAAGGGGTAAATGTATATTGATTGAAGGAAATGAATCCGAATGCAACCTTTTTAGAACGATCGTGCTGCTTCTATTTTCCAAGTCGATTCTACACTTAAAGTTACATTTGTAACTCATCCCAGTTGCCTACTAACGACAAATTTACACATATGCACACATACAATAAAATAGATAAGTATAAGTGACTTGTTGACGTTTTCTTAGCATTATCTGTTTGTTTTTATTCTCTTATTACCCTTGGAATACAGACCCCCTTGACTGTAGGTACTTAGATGTACACGCTTCAGAAAAGTTAGAGGTTAGAAAGTTAAAGGGCTGATAGTTACTAACGTTTAATCGAGACGCGTCCGTACTCAACGACTTTTTCCTCCTTCAATACGATGAAATGGGTGATAGAAAACATCTAACAGAGCCACAACCAACATTTTGAGGACTGAATTTCCGGGCGGCCTGATCTATCTGCCATAAATCGGTCCCGAATGGTCAGGTCATATCAATTCTGGGGGCCACGCCAAACAGTTTTCTCGACTTAATCGAAAAATACTTAAGACATCAAATAAATAGAGTCCAAAAGCAGAACCAATGCTTTTCCTTCATGAACAAATTACTGCCAAAGATCATCGGGTGACAACTCTTGCGCCACCTTGTCGATCAGTTAGATCCAACTATGAAAACTGAAAATAAGGGTATTCACTTAAACGCGTAAACCCCTGATAAACTGCGTAAACTGCAGAAATTTCCTATCTCGTAAAAAAGAACTGTCAGATTTTGCATGGAGAATAATTCACGCAGATCCCATAATTTTCAGCGATCAATAAGGCTCGGAAATCGACTGCGAAAAGATACTGTGCCGCACTAATCCCCAATTTTAGTCTCGACTTTAAATTTACGGATGCTCACAATTGCGAAATTCGTATCGAAAATAAAGCCACTGTGAACTACTTAAACTTAAAGTCGCAGCTAATAATCATTATTGGTAAGGCCCATTAATTTCCCCCCCTATGCAAAGAACAAATTCAAGTGGTTACAATTAATTTTAATTGTTTTAACCCCAACACAGAAACAGTCCTGAAATAAAAAATAAACAGTTAGCCCAATAAATGATAAGGTGTCTCTTATCTGAAAATATTCACACTGCTAATACACATTAACTGCCTTTCTCATGAAAACACTGAGCGAATGTTAAGCAATAGAATTCGGGTGTGTTTTTGAGTCTTACTCGTATGTGAGTTAGGAGTACCTATTTCTTATTTCCTGCACCGTCTTTGAACAAACAAAATACGAGCACTTTCTATATGAAGCAACTTTTACAAGAACACCCTTTCACCTTCCACTTACACTTTCGGAAAAACAGTTTCACATGGAATCAAACGTTATGGCCTTATGGCAATATTAATGTCAAATTGATTTAAACAAGTTTGAACGAATTGTTGGAATAGTATTTCTGCCCACTACTGACAGCAAAAACAAAACAAATTACATCACCAGCTGTTGCATTTTTTTTATTAGTTTTCGCATTAGAAATAAGTAACCTTGTTCATTAGTAGTCAGCCAATGCGTTGAATGCGCATGCACATCGTTGAGTGCATAAATGATTATTAGTGCGCATCATTTGTTTTGTCATCGGATTGACTTATTTTAGAACCCACCATGTGTCACTGAAACTATCAATTTTTCTTTGAAAACCGGCCACACTTGTCGGACAACTTTACCTTCTTGCCATTCACATAAAACACCAATGTTGTTTGTTTCTGTAATTCACTACAGGGATTTTCTTTCATCATTTCGTTGATCTATTGAACTGTAATAACGATTTCAATTATCTACAAGCACTTAATCAGCGAATGGTATGAAACCTTAAGTGCGATTGAATGATTCCGTTAGTTAGTTGGGCGGGTACTTAATGCGCGAACGTGTGAATACCAACTAAGGAGAACTGAGAAACCAAGTGCTTGTCGCCACAAATTTCAATCAGCAAAGATGATAATAAACGTGAATGCAGCTTCTATTTGAATTATTTTATCAATGGATTGATTTCGAACGTAACTTTGTACGATGTGCATAGAGAGTGTCTGTCACTTATATGTTCCGACGTTACTGATAAAGAAGTCGGTGTAAGAAAAATAGAACAACAAAGGTACGATAATAGCGAAAACAAGTATAACAGTGGTGAGAAAAAAAAAAAGAACTGTGAATCACTTTAGCTGTAATTTAAATATGTTTAAGTATACAAGAGAAAAGTTGACGTTTTTATACGCAATATACGTTAAAAGATGAACTGAAAACAAAAACAGCTGAGTGGGTTGCAATAACTTGATCATATCTTTAAGTAAAGGGGTTTTCTCATTTGCCAGATGGCCCCAATCTATAGAGCCATACCAATAAATCTACTACAGTCTGGTACTTATTGCGAAGACTCGCCAACACTTTCCAAAGTGACTGTATCGATAATGGAATTCAGTTCAGCGGGAAAACTAATGTGGTATTCGATAGGGCGCTCTCAGAGCACTTTTTTTGCCCTCAGAATAATTTTTATGTTCGTTTGGTACAAAAAAAAGCAATCTTTTTCAGATTTCAGAGCACTTTTGCGAATCTAGATATTTTCTCAGATTTGCTTCAGATTTACCAATACAAATGTATTTGAATTTTGACAACTGGTGGACTTTGTTTACATTTGCGTGAATTTTTTCTACAGCAAAGAAAGTGCATTGGGTGAATCTATTTTCGTAAATTATTTGTGTGCAAATATTTAGAAATCAATCGGGACGGAAATTTCGAATGTTTTAATATAAAATTCAACCAGTGAATGGAAAGCGCATAGAAAAGTGTCGAAGACTACACATATTCGATTAGGCACACGAAATTTGAAATCTGAGGGCAAATCTGAAGAAGCCCAAACGAATACCACATAAGCCTAAGCAAAATAAGCTTAATGTCAAATTGGAATGGGGCTTATAAAAATCAAAATCTGCTTCGAAAAAGTAGTCTGAAAACGGGTCTAAAATGCGTGAAAAAAACTCTAATATAGCATATGACAGTTCGTGACTTGATGGGTCTCTGATTTTGATTGGCCTAGATCGGTCACATATTTTGTTTTTTCAATTGACGTTAATGGAAAACTGGTTTACAAATTAAGTCAAGAATTTCGAAACTGGCACTAGAAGTTGACGTAGGAAAAGTGACGTAACCGATCAACCTTGTTCTTGCGGTTAAGGTTGGTAGGTGGTACGCTGCTCCAGCTAAACTATATTTTGTCTGCCCTCCAACTTTTCTCTCCAAACATAAGGTAAAATCATAGCTAAATTTTGACATAGAGCACGCCGTGGATAATTGTCATATACAGCTGTTCTTTGGAAATAACTTACTTCAAAAGTTCAACTCTCTCTGATTTCAAACACTTCCAATTCTATGTACTACTCGTCGAGGTATTTCATAAAAACAATCTCATCCTTTCTTACTTCTCCCATTCTCCGCAATACAAAAAACGCAACAGAAGAACAGAACACAACGATATCTGTCAAAATAAGGAAATTCTGAAACAAAAGTTTGATTATTTAGCTCGAACTGCATACCACTCAGCTAAATGGGTTCGCTTGAATTTAGCTCAGCTAAATATTGCAGAGCTTTTTGTAGGGGTGCGAAAATTTAGCCCGAGCAGCGTACTAGGCTTTAGGGTACACCTATCACTTAATATAACTAGATTTTTGCACAGTCAAATTTGTATACTGTGGCAAGAAAGTATCGTAGAAAAAAAAGGTGAACCTATTTTCAAACCTTGCTCGAACGAAATTTCAACTCGAACCGTACTTACGAAATGGCAGACAAGAGTTGTTCAGAAAAGAGTTTATTACTATTTGCTTTGTTTTTGTTTACAAAATAAAAACATAGTTAGTTAAGTGACTTTCCTCTACGGCATAACATTCCATGGGGTGAAAGTTCCCACTTCAGACTCGTCAATCTAAAAGAGAAAATAAATTTCAAAAGCGGAATACTTCCAAAACACTTATTGAACTTACCAGTTTTGTGAACTTGTCGTTACACGCCATCCTTATACGAGCTGAAGTAGCAGGCGAAATAAGATTGAAATGCTCATCAACTCCATTTTGTTTTCGTGCAGCTGCTATGGCATCTTTGATTGCGAAGAAAACGCTGCTTCCTATAAAAAGTGGGGGCTCTCCAACGGCCTAGAAAATAAAGGCATGTACAAAGTAATGTACGAATGAAGGTTAAATAGCACAACTACTAACCTTCGAGGAGTACACTGCCCTGGGATTGGGAGCACCGGTTAACAAACTGACATTTAACTCTCCAGGAATGTTACCGAAACCAGGCAGCTTGTACATTCCAGGACCTCTTGAGTACAGCATCCCACTAGGCGAGTACATCAGCTCCTCCAAAGTAAAGAGTCCATAGCCCTGCATGAAGCCTCCTTCTATTTGACCAATGTCGATAGCTGGATTCAAACTCGACCCAATATCCATTACAATGTCAGTTTTAAGCACTTGATGATCGCCAGTCAGACAATCTATTTCCACTACAGAAACACCAGCGCCTGTGGTGTAATAGTCATATACTTCGGAGTCCCCCGTAACAGGATCAATTCCGAGACCAGGAGCAGAGTAAAACCCTGACGCCGATAGACTGACACGATCGAAATAAGCTTTGTTGATCAGTTCTTTCCACGATAGTTCCGGAAATTGCTCCTTGTACGGTTTCAAACGGGAATTCATCAGTTCACAAGCCTTAAGTACGGCCATACCATACAATTCTGAACTGAGACTGGCTGCAGTGGGTGACGTATTTGGCACTTTGTCAGTTGTTGTTTCGGATATGTGTATAATTTCCAGTGGAACCGCCAAAGCTCGTGCAGCGATTTGGATCATTTTCGTATGCAGACCTTGTCCAATTTCAACACCACCATGGGTAACAAGAATTGTCCCATCCAGGTATATATTTATCAGGGCACCAGCCTGATGCAAATGAGGAACGCCAAAACCGACGCCATACTTTGTGGGTATTATGGCAATACCACGTTTTCGCCATCGATGCTCCTTATTAAATGAATTGACTTCGTCACGCTGCTTGAAATAGTTCGACTGGGAGAGGCACTCCTCGAAACACCTATTTGGATCAGGATGTATATTTTATCTTCTTGTACAAACAGTTTGTATAATATTAATACCCACCTTGTAATGGGACAGACGTTCAGCTTCTGATTGTAAAATGTTCTATCACCGTTCTTGTAGAAGTTCAGCTTCATTACATCTATGTAGTCCTTGCCAGTAGCTCTAGCCACATCGCGAATCATATGCTCGGCAGCCAGCATACTCTGGGGTGCGCCAAATCCTCTGAATGCCACATTTGACGGCAGATTTGTCTTACAAACCCAACCGGATACTTTTACATTGGGGATGTTGTAACAATTTTCAAAATGATTCATCGCTCTGTCTAACACCTGAAAAATACAAAATATGTAATCCAGACATAACCGTAAAGGAGCGCCAATCTGAAAACCCCGTTTAAAAGGATTTCATGGAAGTGATCCAGCTTAAGATAAATTGCGATTATATTAAAATTAAATTGCATGAGGATTTGTGTCTGAATGAACTTAGCTAGATTTAAGTTAATTTTTGACACTTGGTCAAGCCCGAATAATGCCCTGAGACAGGGTTGTCAAAACAAATTTAGAGTTTCATGCTTGGCTCTTCTACATTTACCGATATTTGTTCTATGATTATTGAAATGCTCGATCTTGACAATTGAGTAGAACTCTTGCATCTAGTTAAACCGTGCTCATAATCAAATTGATTATTCTTCGGCACGTGACCGTTTGCGACTAAAGTTGCAATTCGAGAGCCAGGCACAATTGTTTGCTATGGTGACCCTTTTTGAGTTGGAAAAGGCGCTCCGAAAATTTTCCAAACGCTCTTATTCTTACAATAATAAAACTGTAACTTTTTTCCGGCTGTAATGTGTCAAACATACTATTAAACTATAAATGTTATACAATTCAAAAAAGGAAAATGTTCGATTGAAGCTACATCGTTGGATTTTCCCAGCGTTCAGTGGAGGAAATTTTGTGTGGGTGTGTGTGCGGCAAGATATGTTTCTCTCTGTGTGCCTTTTGTGCTTTGTGTTTTCTTTCTTTCTTTTTTTGCTCTCTTTTTTAAATTGAACTAGAGTATAATGAGTAGTAGAGCAAATGCGGTGCATGGGATTGAGACAGTGCTCCCAGCCTTTGAAGACTGTCTTTCCCTTTTATTATACAATAATTTCCTTTTCTAATAGACAGTTTAGCAAAACGATTCAAAATGCTTCAGATGCACAGATCTCCGTAGACGTTGGATGGGCTGTTTTCGTTCATGTTTAATATGAACAATTTATTCTTTGAAATTTGTTCCTAATGAAAATACGTTTTAATTTTATTTTTGAACATTTTACGTTTCACAGAGATTTTGTTTTTTTTTCCGTTTTTAAAAACCTGTCCCTTTTTCATTCAAAAAGTGGCAAAAATGACATTTTTAGCGCTCAGAGCAACAAAAATTAGTGCATTTTGTTGTTTTCTAACGTCGGAATGGGCGAAAAGGTAATTTTTAGGCATTCTTGGTAATCGTGGGCAATTCAGTCCGAAAAGTCTGGTATTACTGAGTCACACTCAATTATTGTGATTTAAAATGCGCTATAGGGAATCTTATTTCTATAGTTTCCATTCTTTTGCAGATTTTCATAAACAAAATACTACATATCCTACTAAATCCCTACTATTTTAAAACTAAGTCATTGTTGCCTTTGTTTCTGTACAGTGCTACACTTGACTTATATTAACCGATATGAAATCGGTTAGAGTTGTTGCGTGCTGAAAATCATTCTTTACTTTTCATTGCTGAGATCGAAGACTAAAACACGCCTATAATAATAATAATTAATTAATTTGGGATAATAAAGGATCAATAGTTCTCCAAGTTATAAAGAGTTGAATACAAGTTATGGGACCGTATCAAATCAAACCATATTATCAGCGAAAATTAAAAGCTGCACCACCCGTTGCCCGGACATATAGTTCTCACCTAGCAACAGCGATGTAGCGTCGACAGTCAACATATAACAAACATGTGACAACAACACATAATAAATAAAACCAAAGCTGTTAACATGCAAATTGATTAGCAAGAGCAGCATTCCCAACAATAACTGCAGGAGACAACGCTATAGCCGACTTTCTTGATAACAACACAAACTGAAGAAAGCTCCCATTTTTTTTGATTAGATTTCCCCTATGTGCCGAAGTGGTTTATTTATTAAGTCTTTTTTAGTTAGTGAAGAGGATCACTGGTAAGTGCACAAATGTGCACACAAATTTCTCATAGAGAAATAAATACACAAATGTAAAAATAAAATAAAATGTAAGTCAAATAAACAAAGACTGAGTGTTTCCTTCAATCATTACTTACACTCTACAAAACATCACATGTCAAACACTTAAGGCCATTTTCTTAAGTCAAAAATCAGCGAGGGGAAATTATGGAGAAATGAAAGAAGAGGAAATTGACTTCTCACTCGTTTCTTTCAATTTACTTAGTAGCCATTTCTATATGAACGGTTTTTACTTTTCATTAAAGCTTAAATAACTTAAGGTTTGCAGACGAGTACCCAGAAGAACCTTATCAAGTCCAGACAAATCTTGTTGACGTACACTCTGCAGAAAGGCGTTGTTCCGGCGCACTATCAAATGTGCATGAAGAAGAACTGATGACGAATGTGTTTCGAGTAAAACAAAGTTCGCTCCGCTCTTAAGTGACACTCCAGTTAGCAATATTATTTAGTAAAATATAAAAGTAAAGATTATTCACTTACCGAAAATGACAAATCCATGGCATATCCGGCATTATTGTAACATTCGGTTTGACATCCCCTTATTCTGCCATCCTTCGAACAACCCACCTTATATTTGAACAAAAACGGGTGTCGCGTTCCCATCATCATCATGTCCTCATTCCTATTCAGCATAACACGAACTGGTCGACGCAGCCTATACGCCGCCAATGCTGCTGGCACGGCGATCACAGCCGGGCGGGACTCCTTACCTCCGAAACCGCCACCCAGTCTTTTGACTTTGCACACTACATGAGCCAATGGAATTGAAAGTACATGCGAAACCATTCTCTGAACTTCAGTTGGATGCTGAGCTGAAGTGAATAGTTCGATCTCGTCACTATCACGTGGCATTGCCAACACAGAGTTCGTTTCTAAATAGAAATGTTCCTGCCCGCCAACTCGACAGGTGCCTTCAACAACAAGGTCGGAAGTTTTGAATGCTTCGTCCACATCACCTTGCACCAATATTTTTGGAAAGTCCGGGTAAAACGATTTCATCTCTATTGCCTGCTCTATTGTTACTATTGGCGGTGCGATGTCCTTGTACTCAACTTTGACAAGCGTCGTTGCTCGTTGAGCAATTGCTTGCGTTTCCGCTACAATGGCACCTATGACTAAACCATGGCAGTTGACCTTTGACGCAAACACTTGCTCATCGCGAAAGGATATTCCAACAGAGTTTTGATCCGCAGTGAGATCTTTATGGCAGAAGAAAGCATGAACTCCTTCCTGCTTCAATGCGTCTGTGGCATCTATATCAACAATATCTGCATGGCTTCTAGTACTTAAAACAAACGCCAGGTATAATTCATTGTCCATCCGTGGGATATCGTCGCAATAGATAGCCTCTCCAGTTGCCTGCTTTAAGCCGGATACATGAACCTTTGGGCGACCAATTGGGTCTCCTGGTGGTTGGTCGGTAGAGACTTTCTCAAACAGTTGAGTGCTCTTCAGTGGCAGTGGCCCAAATATGTCTGATCCACTCTTCTCTTCGGCTGGAATTGTGTCACTGATAATCTTGTGTTCCACCAGATCGCTGCTTATAGCTAGGTAGGCCTTAAAGAAGAGACTCACAACCAGTGAGCGTCGGTATGCAATCATGCCACCGGGAGCATCAGGAGACAGAGGGAGTTCCCTGCATAGGCTTTCAGTGACGATGCTTAATAATGACTCTTCCCATTTCTGATTGATCATTAGGGAGGAAGTTCGCGGAGCTAGTACTGTTGTGGGGGCCATGCCTCCAAATGCCATACTAATCTGCTCGATGATGTTCGTGTTTGGCTTGAAAGTGACGTTGATGGCCGCGTTCACAATGGCAATATCATCTTCCCTCCGCCTGGCCTGTTTGAAGGCTTTCACGAACTGATTTACACTTGTCCTGGGGAACTGGACGCCCAACAGAACTTCGTTTGGCTCAATCAGATTTTTTCTGTAGGAAGTGAAGAAGCCGACTCCCATACTAAGCTTTCTTGTATACAAAAATTCTTTCTTTAAAGACCCCACAACGAGTTCAACTCCACCAGCTGCCAGTATCGGATTCATGTCGGATATAGGACTGGCCGTCATTATATTGCCTCCCAGGGATGCCACATTCCGAATTTGCTTTCCAGCGAAGTAGTGAAACATGTCGAGTGCGCATTTGAAAAACCTTGTCTCATGCTCTGGCTTCAATGCGATCTGCTCTCTTAGGACGTCTTCGATTTCTGAAAGGCTTACAGCTGCCCCAATGTATATCCCTTCCGAGGTCTCCTCAATCTTATTTAACTCAATGATCTTCGAAGGGTTGACAAGGACAGGATAGTGAAACATTTTCTGTTTGATCTCAATTCCGATCTCAGTATTTCCAACAACAATCTTCGCTTCAGGGTGCTTAGTCTTCAGGCTGAGAATCTCCTCTAGGCTTGTTGGTCGATACCATTCAACTCTTTCGCTGGAAAAGTGCAGATGTTGCTTATCGAGCTCGTCACTTAATTGCAATTCAGGTGGGAAGATTGGTTCTTGACTTGGATCGTAGGGTTGGAATTCGGACTTTTCAAAGAGGATAGAGTCGACCTTTTCGTCAGAGCTGCCACAACCATTCGATCCGTTAACCTTGCAGCACTTGTCACCCATTGCGCAGCTAAATTCCTGGGTAAACGTCTTACATCCTTCAAGAATCGGTCGGTAGCCAGTGCAACGGCACAAGTTACCTTGGAAGGCGACTTCTAAATCATGCATCCTTGGCTGCGGGGAGCTCCTCAGGAGTGCGTACATTGACATCACTATCCCCGGTGTGCAAAAGCCACATTGGGATCCGTGGGACTTAGCTATGCGCTCCTGTACGGGATGAAGTCGGGTTCGAGTACTTCCGATTCCCTCGACCGTGGTCACAGCTTGACCATGCAGTGCGCAGACAGGTAATAGACACGCATTGGCCGCAACATTCACAATTTTCTTTGTTCTGCGATCTACCCTGGATATCATTACAGTGCACGCTCCGCACCCGCCTTCTCCACAACCTAGTTTCGTTCCGCATAAATGGAGCTTTTCTCTCAAGTAACTCAGTAGAGTGCATTCCGGATCAGGGTTGGGGTCGCTGACCTACAAGAATTTTTTTTTTAATTATATAGAGTAATAAAGAATATTTTTTCAATACTGTTCGCCAATGGCAACTTTGTCAAGTTTATAGAACAAAACATCAACAGTGACATAACCTAAAATCTAATATTTGAGTTCGTATTTTCATTAATGGCGCAATATTTTTCCAGTGGCTTTATCCGCTCTGTGACACTAAAATATTTTCTCGCTCACGCTCAGGCGGGTCGTTAATTGGAGGACAGAGAAATGAAAAAGTGACTGACAGAATTCATTAGTTCAATCAATAACTTAAAGGAGTCTGATGATGAATTAGTGGTTTAATGATTCCAACCTCAGTGTTTATTAACAAATTGGTGCCCTCTTAAAGTCCGTGTGACATTTTGCATACACTTTTAGTCTCTTTTACACGCATCTGACTTTTCAACATGATTTAATGTTATAAAAATGGTGAAAAAATGACTGAAAAATTTAGTGTCATGCGGGCTTAAACAACGCAATTTGAGCACAAGGAATCGGGTTCAACGCACCCAAAACGAACTTAAATATTGTTTAGCTGTCAAAATTTAGTGTGCAGCATTTATTAAGATAAAAAGCAGTGGATGGACTTCAAAGAAGATTGTTTAAACATTCGAATAGCTATTCACTTTCAGTGAATGTACTACCATTCGCCACACCAATATTCAATTCTCTGTCATTTTATTGTGGTTCTTTTTGGATAAAGCTTCAATGTGCGCACAATTGAAATCCGACATCATAACTTCTTCACATTTGCACTTTTGATCAATAGGTAGCTAGTATTTTGTAGCATAGTTTCTGCATAAACTGAAGTGCTCAGTGACACTTCAAAATATGATACGAGTGTTGTAACGAGAAGAAAAAGGTGCGCATCATATTTTTCAAACTTGTTTATACAGTGAGCCGCTATGCCAAATTTTGAAACTATCTCTAGGTCCAAGTGTTTAATTTGGGCTGCGATAATTCCATTATCTTCTTCTTTTTTGAATATACAGTACGCCCTCGGTAAAAGCAACCGATGGAAATTCGAGCAGTTGCGTTAGTTGAGGTTGTTGCTTTAACCGAGTCACAAAAAAAAATGCCTTGAATTAGATTTTAAGGTATAAAAAATAAAAGAATATTGTTCGTCGAAAAGAAAAGAACAGGAATATAATTAATTCATTTAAAAAAAAAATAGTTATACATTCTGAAGTACAGTCAATACAGTTTTTGGTTGAATTGCCTTAAAAAATTGGAAAATATTCGTTTTATTCTTATTCTTGTATGATGCAAAAAAAATGCACCTACGATCTATGTGTGTTTAAAGTTCTGACAGAAGTACCTATAAAATAACTGCTCAGTTACAGTTAAACCAATCAAAAAAAAAATCCAAACAAAAATTAAAAGAGCATGGATGGAAAGTTGCGTTACCCGAGTCACAGTTTTTTGAAAAGTTGCAATTACTGAGTCACTAATGGTAAAATTTTAGGTGTCGCTTTAACCGAGGTATTGCGTTTATCGAGGGTTGCTTTTACCGAGGGCGTACTGTAATTGGAAGATTGCCTGAATATATTTTAAGATTACCTTACCGATTTTTTTTTAATATGTATACACAGATCCTACTTATAGGTAGACCCGCTCTGTTTGAGTATTTCCGTATCGCGTAACGATCTTTTGATATATGCGGTTTTCGATTTATCTGTGCAAGATAAACGAAAGATGATAAGTAAATTGTACGAAAACTGATATAATTTAGCCGCAACACAAATCGGTGCATAAATTGGTACCAAATACAGTCTCGCACTATTGCAATAACAACGATATGTCAAAGACTTCTGAAATACCACAGTTAAAGGCACTTCTGACAGGAACAAAAACAGTGCTTGCTATAACGCAAAAACAGGCATTTTATTTAGGAGTGAAGCTGATGAAAAAGGCCAACAGAGCAATTCAGAAGAGCTACTTGAAAGCCCAAGTTTGAAAGGTGCCTCATAAGTCATAGGCATCCGATTATATACCATAACTTTAAGATAATCATTTCACCATATAGATGTTGATTTTATTGATTCCGGGTATAGTTACTGGATACATATGGTTTTACCTTTTTTCCATTCACGTAAAAAACCAATGTAGTTTGTTTATGTATTTCACTAATTCCGTTTGCTTCCGTCATTTCGGTGTCAATTGAACAACAACATCAACAGAGAACCAACTTTCTACTAAAACACTTAAATGGCAAGGCAAAATAAAGTCGCCACTAAAATATTGTTATCACTATTTTTTTCGAACTTACTATCTATAATTGCACCTTTTTTTTTTGATAACCATGCGATGGAAATATGTGTAGCATTCGGCGTTTTCCATTCCCTTGTTAAACTTTGAATTGAATCACTTGAAATTTGCGCTCCGATTGATTTCTTAACATCTGTGCAAATGTGCAATGCGTTTCTTTGCAGTTGAAAAATTTCTCGAAAACGTAAACAAACTTCTTTAATCGTCAAACTCAAGTGTACTTGTGTGGAAATTTTCATGCAATTCTGAGAAAATATCCAGATTCACAAGTTTTGTTAAATCGGAAAAAGATTAGGTACTCTTTTTGTACTAAACGAACATAAAAAGTGACCAAGAGCAAATTCGGAGCAGTGGTCCCACTTGTCTAAGATCTTTTGTAATGAAATGTCAAATAACTATCGACTTTATAAACGTTTTTATTAACAGGGAAAAATTACTACGCAGTAAGTCGCCTAGTAGTTAAATGATTGTTCAGTGGTTGAGAAGATGTTTTTTATTAATACCGCTGACAATTATGCAGAACAAATGAGTGTGACATCTACTGCAAATAGTTGATTATTACTGATGATAAATGGTTGCCCCTTAACAAAAAAAAAAGCCAAAAAACCCAAGTCAAACAATATTCAGCCCTCTTTGAAAAAATTTAGCTTTCTTTTGAAAAAGTTTACTATCGTCTGAGTTCATTCATTTTCTCATAATAAATATTATTATTTTGGGCCTCGTCGAAATGAGATGTACTTTTTTTTTTCTTTTCGCACTAAGCTGTGCTACTCTGTAATGACAATTTCTAGTAAATCGTACTGTTGTGTTGCGTTTTTCTTCATTCAACAGACCTTTTCAAATCTGTACAGGCCATTGTAGTAGTTGAACTATAAGTTCTAAAACAAATCATCGAGAACTGATATATGTAGGTACATATGAATTGGCTACAGAGAAACAAATTTAAAGACTAACTAGTATTACTCCATTCACAAATCGGATTTTTAAATCTAACCGACATTATATTGATCTTAATCCAAGAGCAGATATGGAGGCCGAGGTTGAGTTTTTAAAGGGAGGTGATGATAATGAAGGTTCAGATTTGGTGAAATGGGTTGGAAAAATCTTCTATTGCTCTTTTTAAATTAGAGGAATTATAAATATTTTTAGTTTGAGAGGTGCTCTGTAAAGGTAGAAGTTATTACTCACCAGAATTAATAAATTTGACGTACAAACTTCAAGCCCCCCATCCAAATACTTAAAGCCTAGAAGTAAGTAATAAGTAAGTAAGAATACACCCTTTATATAAAGTACAGTGATAGTGACTGTAGTTATAGCGATGATGATAATAATGAAGTATTATTTTTTGCTGTAGTAAAAACATATTTGTCATTCTTCGGTGGCAGTTACTTAAGTTTTGTTTATTATAAAATCATTGCTTTTGTTAATTATTTATTTATTTATTTATTTTGATTTGATAAAATAGTACAGGTAGTATAAATGTGTATATTTGAAAAAATTAACGATAATCCAAAATTAAGTTTAAATGCTCGAGGTTACAAAAAAAAAGAATTAAATTAAAAGAGAAATATCCAGTGATAAAAAAGAAAAACACGGCAAGTAAAATGTTACCTAGTTTTTTTTTTTAACGATAGGGGGGCGATGATTCCAAAGGCTAAAAGAGTAAATGAAAAACTGACGACGCGTTGTCAGACAGGTGTACGTACATGTTCTTAGAATAATACCTCGACCTGGCTGTGAAAACGTTAATTTCTCAAACAAGTAATTTGGTATTTTTCTTTTTATGATTTTTGCGAGAAAGGCAATGCATTTGAAACGAAGAAAACACTGTAAGTTGCGTCTGAGAATTTGTCGCGAATATCCGGAAATGTGATCAAACCTGCGGAACCTGATAATGGAATTAAAAGCTGAGTGTAGCTTGCGTAACGAGGCAGAGTCTTAATCGGCAAAAATTTCGCAGCCATAGCTTAGGATAAGTATAATTAATGCCTTTACCAGCCTTGTTTTAACTTCTACAGGTAAGAAGTGCCAATTGGTAAGCACTTTATTTTAGCAGTATTTAACAGCAGCTGGTTTTGGTTTGACCACTTACCTATTGATGCCAGGTCCTCGTTAATTTTTACCACGGCATCTTCAACAATACCTATAGAAAAGTCGATAAAGAGCTGGACATGGTCAGAATAAATGTGAAAGTTGCAATATTTAATGACAGCTCATTTATAAATAAAGAAAAAAGTAGAGGTTCAAGAATAGATCCTTGCGGTACACCCCTTATTAAAGGTAAAAAGAAGGAAAGATTATTTTTGTATGCAACGGCCTGAACGCGATTATTTAAGTAACAAGAAACCATTTTAGTTGCACTATCAGAGAAATTGAACAAATTAGATAAAAATAGTCGGTTCACCCGAATCAAATGCTTTTAAAAAATCGAATAGTGTGACCAAAGTTGATTTGTTATTATCTATCGCTTGTCATCCGAGACCTTTAACAAGGCCATTAAGCAGCTGTGATCAGATCTAAATCCAGATTGAAAAGAATTTAATAAATTTAAACTATCTACATGCTCCTTGCTGACAATTACCTCAAAGACTTTCGACAAATAAGACAAAATGGCTATTGAACGTTAATTATTCACAGTTCCTGAGGTCTGCGGTATCGGAACTACCTTAGCCCGTTTCCATACTGTTTGATAAT
This sequence comes from Cheilosia grossa, assembly GCA_963082955.1. Classification (NCBI taxonomy): domain Eukaryota; kingdom Metazoa; phylum Arthropoda; class Insecta; order Diptera; family Syrphidae; genus Cheilosia; species Cheilosia grossa. The sequence continues at coordinate 18,884,222 of OY720147.1, read as the reverse complement.
CGAAAGTAGTTAAAATGGAATTAAAAATATAAGTTATATACTGGAGTAGTAGGAATTAGAATTTTTATAAAGTCGGGGTGAATACTATCTAGTCCCACACACTTTGACTTGATTGAGAAAATCGCGTTACCAACAGTGAATATATCCACTGCAGAGAGAGAAAAAGCATTCTGCGAGTAGTTGGGAATGAGAAGCTGTTTTGGGGGACCAGGGTAGGGTTATCAAATTTGATATTAATTTCCTCGATATCGATGCAATCATTAATAAACTGGCATTTCTTGCCAAGCCCCAAGGCTTTTACTTGTTTCCGTAAGGAGCTGTTAGATTGAATTTGTGAAGATAGTGAAGGTATTGTGGCGTGGAATGAATCGTGGAACCTAAAAATGGTGAAAACAAACAACAACCCATTAGTCACCAAACAAGTTCGACTTCCAATTGGAGACTGGAATCTGTCAAAGTTAAAAGTTCGAAATAGTAATCAGTTGTGATGATAATTCAGTCCAGAGTAATACAGTGGATTAAGTGATTGGTTTAAATCGTTTAAGAATTGCTTAAGTAATATTGTTTTGGTACTTAATAAGTGAATAATCCATAAAAGTGTAATAAAAGTGATTTTACTAGAAAAATTTAATAGAATAGTGGTTTTTTTTCGAATCCCAGCCCAAATGTAACAGTGTTTTGCGATGCATTGAGCATTTCAGGACATTCAAAACTTTTGCATCGCCGGAACTTTCGCATAGGGAAATCGCATTGATAATACCAATTGACATCTAAGGGCACTCAGAGTTTACAACAACTTTTGTTCTTATTGGAACATATTTATCAAACAAATACGAAACATTATCGTTAAAAATGTGAACCTGATCGTTTACGTTAGGTATTAAGTAGATGTTAAGCCAATTAAGGTTATCACATTCAAGAAATAAATTTTGAATGTCAATGTTTCGAAAGTCCCGATATTGAAATCTACTCTGCGTGTTATTAGTCTCTACAGATAAGAGAATGCTGGTGCTGATAATTGATTGTAGAATTTCAATAGCTGGGGTCACTAAGTAAAATAACATCTAAGAGCGATGGAGTCTTACTAAGCATGAAATGCGTTGCATCAGTTAAGTTCGCAAACGTAAGATTTGAAGCATTCATAGTATCTCTAAAAAGGTGGCTTGAAGAACAACTGACAAGATTTATATTAAGGTCTGGTGGGAAACTTTATTAATTACATTTTCCACAATTCGATAGTCAGCTATATTTGGAGGCACATACATAGAACCGATTACACATTTATTTTCGCCATTTCTTACTTCAATGAAGACAAATTGCGCAGGGATAGTCTCATCTGAACGCTAAACAACCTTATACCTAATGCCATCCCTCACATAAATAGCAGCACCTCCTCCAATTGGGCCATTACGATCACCGCAAAAAGGCTTAATCGCATTGAGTGGATAGTATTCATCCCGAGCATTGGGATCAAACCACGTCTCCGATACACAGATAACGTCAAGTCAACCCCGCTTTTCTCAAAGACAAGCCTGAACTCGTCTATTTTATTAACGAGACTCTGCGCCTTAATGTGACAAAAAACAAATAAATGTCTGCTCATTACTTCTGGAAGCAATATTGTTTTATAGGAACGCAGAATTTTGGTAGCCATCGCTATAAAAATATCAAAACGCGGAGCTTTCCTTTATCTCCTACGAGTACCACGTAAACAAGATAGTCGACCAACATACGTGTAAAGTTTTTTTGCGTGTTAGCTAATGATGTCCCTTTTAGTCACACGGCTATTAAGCATTTAGCATCCCTTTAATCTTCCTTGTTAGGAATGTGTGATCGTGTTAATGCGGCATTAAAAAGAAGTGTAGTTCTAGATACCTACCTATTTTGACGCGTGAATTATTAGGTTTGTTTGACGTGCTTAGCACTAGTGCCCACTAGTGCGCACTGAGACGTGTCAGCTGATTTCCACACCTTTTAAAAACCATGCACAACTCTGAAAACTCGGCTACTATATCGAACGCAAAATATTTTGCCCTGAAGTCTGTCAGTATTTGATATTGAAAAATATTTATCTTTTGGTGAACGAAGTGTGAAGGTGTGAAACTATTTTTTATTTATTGTTTAAAATGAGTGAACTCAAATCTTTTGAATACCATATTCATTTGTATTTACCTTTAAGCTAAGTATCCTGCTCGCGCTAAATTTTAGCGTCACTAGTCTCCACTCCGTTTCTCCACAAGCAAAGATAAATGGTCGCTAAACTTTGAAATGCGATAGATGGGACAAAAACCATATGTTCATAACAGATGTCGGTAAACGACATTTTAATTATACAAGTATAAAGAAATTTAAACTTCAAGGACATTGCAATATTTAAATATCTGCAAAACAATGGATGCAATAAGAATTGAAGAAGATGTTATAATTGCTGCAGCAGCTGAAATAATTGCTATAGTGGCAAGTAGAAGACGACACTTAACTTCGTGTCGCGTAAATCCAATCAATCAACCAGTGAGATTTGTCCTGCAAGTTCCATATAGTTGGCCGTTCCTCCACAAGCCCCGCAAGTTTTTTTTTCTTTTCATCCCATGAAAAGGGTATTTTGGTTTTGCCTCTTCTTTTACTTATACCGCTAATGTGACTACACACAGCTTGGGAAAGAGAAATAAATGAATAGTTTGAGATAATAAATTCACCCGGCAGCAACAACACAACACAAACTTTTTCTTCTGTCGGAATTTATCTTCGATTTAATGTACCGGACATTTATTTCGCGAGCTAAATGAGTGGAGACTTGTCATCGGCCCATCTATATGAAGTTAAGAATTTAGCGAGCGAACAGGATACTGCTTTGCTAAATTGTCTCGCTAAATTTTATCTTTGTAGACATTTTTGTATGGGAGATAAAATTTAGCGCGAGCAGGATACTTAGCTTTAGCAAGTGAATGACAGCAAGCGAAAAGACAGCGCAACTCAGCACTGAATTCATTCCCCGACAAATTAACTGGGGTCATCTCGGGGCACAACTAGGGCGCCCTAGAAGTCATGCCAAACACAGGTTTTCAGTACCAGGGCGAGTTCAGTGCTATATCGAAGACATTAGGGTTAAACCAGTACGCATAGTGCGCACTAGGGCCCACGTCAAACAAACCTATTGGTCGTTGCCCAACTGCGTGTTTAGACGATACGTTCTTACGTGTGTAGTGTGAATCATTTCCTTCCACTTTCAGCGATGTTGTGTAGTGAACCAGTCCAAATGAATTTCCGATGAATTTTTTGACAGCCGTGTCTTTTTTCTTTTACTCCCACGAAAAATAAACTTTTGACGTCACGGTTCACGAAACTGGGCGGATGAAGAAATTTAACATACCTTGTACAGTTTGTTATCCTCCTTTTCTATATTCTATAGTGGAATTGTATCTAACAAGATAACATTAAAAATACATTTTTTATTTATACGTATTCAATAGTTTAATTTGACGCGTATTCTGACAGTGGTCTCCGCCTTTGTGGTAACTTTAACTAAGCAAAATATTATGCCTATAAATGTGACCAAAATGTGATTTACTAAATAGCGCTCCAAAGTATTTTTTAATTGAACGCAATTCGTCGAGCTAGTGTCAGCGTTTTGATTGCACATAATGTGTTTCTTTTTTTTTCTATTTACTGCAACATGATGTTATCGATTCAAATAGTTGAAAGTGGAAATAAAAACAATAGAGCTAAAAAAAATTAAGAAAATTTCAAAATATATCGCGAGTATAAATAGTGCGCTCTTTCTTTTAGGTAAGTGGTTCGCAGTTTGGAGATATGAAATCATTTTCGCTGGAAAAGTTATTTTTTCTTTCCCTTTTAAAACCTATGTTTATGAGTTAATTGAATTCGAAGAATCAAAATAATAAAAAAAGGAGAATCGGTAAAAAGTTATCTGGTGTAGGTATGTATAATGTTCAAATTAGTATGAATTTTCTGCCATCAGTCATCATTGAACATATTATTTGCAAATTTAAGCAATCCTTAATTTTTTGGCTATGCGGCACACCAATTCATGTGGATATACTTGACTGAATTTGATCTATAGGTTGATGCAGACAAATGCGCGAGTGGGTTTTCGCAATACATATTGTAATTACTCGCGGATGTCTAATGTAAATTGTATATTATTGACTTTGTGAAAAGTATTGTTTATTTTCCATACGGTCGAGTGCAGTGAACTGTGAATGAAATATTTATATACGTTCGTATATATACGAAGTAGCAAGCAGTTGGTACTTGTGTACTCTTATCATTTTACGTACCGGGTGGGCAGTCTTGGTGCGATAAGACGGACCTGCATCCGTGTTGAATTCAATTGCAGTTCTTTCAGTTTTCAATGCCATTTCTTCGTAGATATACCTACACGATGGTTTTCAATAAAACAATTTGTTTTGATTCAGTTGCACAGAACAATTTCAGTTTCCAATGCGACATGGCCCAATGCCCACCCATAATCCAGTTGTTGTCCACACTCATTATGTATAAAGTAGTAACACTTGTTAAGGCGAAACGAACGTTGCAGCTAGTATACGTATAAAAATGTGCTACAAATAAACCTATAAACCTGAACTTGCAAAGGAAAATATTTATACCCACAAGATGTTTGGAAGCTCAAAAGTTGTGCCTGCGCCCCTGTTTTCCGTATCTTCACTTTAGGAATGGGCGATTACTACATATTCGGATAATTATCCAAAGGGGAATATCCATAAGATATCGATAAGAAGATAAAAACCAAATTAGATCGCATTCGTTAGATATATAGAAACCAAGATGACATTGCGTTAAAAAGAATTGTGAGTTTAGAATATACTGTCGTGGACTTTGTTCTTTAGTTTACCCCGAAAGCAGTTGTTTACTTTGATTGCAGGTTAGTTATTGATTTTAGGACTGCTTGTACTACATAAATAAAGGCGCCTACGCGCTACCTTGCTCGGCCCACTCTTCTTGGTTTTGAGTTAGTGGGCTCCATTTGATGTGAATGCGTTTATGTAATATCAAAAATATCGCCACACGATAGTTGAATCAACTTTTCGAGCTCGAAATCTTAATCAAACTTGATGCTACGATGGTAGAAATGGAACTGAAGGTGTGACGCCTATTACGATATCCTTGCAGCCCAAAATAGTCCGATACGAACTACTGCAAAGATAGCACTGAAAATTTCGTTTAAAGCAGCTGAGTGCCTAATTTTTTTTGCCCCCGACAGGGTCTAGGCTTTGCCTTTTAATTCCTGAGAATTGCAGTTCGTCATTTAAACTCAGCACTGATGTCATTGCCTGCACTTCTGCTCATGGGACACCCGTTTTGTGCCATGGCTATAAGACTACATTGAAGATGCATTCGTGTCTAAATATATATATAGTTGGCGCAACAGGTCCGTAGGGACCCAAGGCCTAGCTTCTCGCAACCATTCGTTTTGTGTGAGTTTTATTTTTGGAACGAATGGAAGGGATCTACAATTTTATGCCGATTCCAAACGGCTAATTGAGAAGCTCTAAAGACAATTATACTCTCGGATGTTTGTCAGACGTTCGCGAGAGGTGGCGCAGTAGAAAAAACCCTAAGTTGGAATTTGGGTTTTTGCGGGATTCGAACCTGGGACCCCTCGCTTAGTAGTCCAACACACTAACCACTAAGCCACTGCGCCTACCCAGCTCGCTTTGACAAGCCATGAAGAGAATTTGTCTAAATACCTACCGAAACGATAAATAGATCCAAATCCAAATATAGGAAGAAAATTATCATTCAACTCAGTGCAAACTGAGTCCATTTGAATGTGCAATGCAGTATTCAAACAAAACGTAGTCCGTTGTATAAAAGGAGTAGTAAGAAACACCTAGTTTTGAGCTTAAAACACTGCTAGGCAGGTTTGTTCATCTACCACGTTGAACAAATATGTGTAAAACATGTGGAAATTTAACCAGCTAAACTCTCGGACACTACTGGAAGTCGAAAAAGGTTATATTTACAGAACCTAGAATTTGAAAACTATTTTAAATGGGTAGCCAGAAGCCACCAGTTCGCTGAGGTGTACATGTAAGTAAACAATGCAATGGCTTAGATTAGGTTAGGTTGAGTAGTGCGAGTGCTTAAAACATGAACAATACAAAGTTGTATGCACTGAAAGTTGATCTCTCTGTCGGAATTGCACCTGCAACTACTCATTCCAATAATAATTGTTTTCAAATAGGCAGAATTATGATATACATTCATCTTTGCATTTTCCAGGGTGTCTCGGCCGGCACCCATTACATTGCGGGAACGACTTATACAGTTTTTTTTTGCTTGATTTTATACTCCACTATATCTGCAAATCTGAGGCCTGTTTATTATTATTTTTATTTTCATAATTTTGCAAATTTTCTATCGGAAATTTACTTCGTCGTGATATGAATCGTAGATTGGGATATTCCGAAGTAAAACGGATTATCTTTCCTCGGACTTTTTCTACTCCCATGCCGCATCGATTGTAACAACAGTGAGTTATCCACACGATACCGTCGCGAAGTACTTAAATACAGCAATGCAACTGCGTAGTGGCAGTTTATCGCGTAAACTGTATACCTTAACCTCTGTTCGTATTAAAAAATTGCACAAGTGAATGCAAAATTTAATCACTTACAATTCATTTGTCTTTTTCCCGCGACTAAAGTCGGTTTGTGCTTTAATCCATTTAGGCTAAAGAAGAACTGTCACAACTTGGCACGCAATTGGACATTTGATTCCTACTAAACCAACACTGTCATTCTACTGTTGCGCTGGCAATTTTACACCAATTCGGATACGGTTCATTTACTGGCAGAACATCTAAAAATATCGAAATGACGGATTCAAGCCTCACCCGATGCCATTCTCCTCACTTCAGTCCGATACAGCATAACAGCAGTAAGTGCTATCATGTGTTTTCTCACTACCATGCTCTATACATTTCTATTTTTGCAGGTCAAACAGATACCTTGCATGTATATTTACCAAATAAAGGCTTCCGCACAATCAAATTCAATGAATCTACCGACGATGTACGTAAAATTGTTGAACGTAGTGTCCAGAATATTCTGCCCGGACAAAAAGCAAACTCACAAAGCTATGCATTGCGTTTGTGCAATGTTATTACCAAAGAAGTTGTCTGGATATCCAGAGACACACCGATGAGTCAAGTAGCTGCGCGCATCTCGAATCCATCGTGTTCAAATACCGAATGCCCATACAATTCCAAAACGGCGCCAACTCGAAAAAAGGAACAACCACAAAAGCCAGACAATGCGGATACTCACATCAACAGCGTTTGGAGAGCAGAGCTTAGAGTTCGTTATATACCAAAGAGTATAAAAGAACTCTACGAAAAGGATAGAATAACCTGCCATTTTTATTTCGATCAAGTAACAACCGTTTGACACACGCCAAACAATGTACTTTATAACTCGTCTCACATTCATTGCAGGTTAAACAAGACTACATTAATTCTAACATAACAACAATTGACCTCGATGTAGCGATACAATTGTGCTGTTTAGGAATAAGGCATTACTTCAGGGATGTTATTAAAGCAGACGACAAAAAACACCACGTAGACTATATTGACAAAGAGATTGGATTTAAAACTTTTTTACCAAAAACTGTGATACATACCACTAAGCAAAAGAATCTTAAGAAGCTCATACAAACTGGCTACAAGAAAGTTTACAATTACTCTGATATTGAGTATATCCTCAAGTAGGTGTCCATAGCTGTCATGTTTTTTATCGATGGAATTCGTGGATAAAACTTGTGTTTGATTTTAGATTTTTCGAACTCGTGCAAACCCAGTACACATGTGATCAGGAACAGTTTTCGGTTACACTCAGCTCAGCTTGGAATATTTCAGGAATATTGTACATCGGTCCAAATATTGGTGAGTTGAATGGAATGCACGAAAAAATGAATCACTTGTAAACATGATTCTTGTCTTCTCCAGGAATCTCCTATCTAACTCATCCACAGGCAAAACTAACTAAAGTGGCTGATTTTCATAATATCGAAAAAATCGAAACTTGCATTTTACCAAAAGACAGTAATCAAATCGACGACACGGCACCGCAGACAACGGATCGATTGAAAAGCTCGCAGAAACCTTCAATCAATAGCTACAATGACAAGTCGTCGACCGAAAAGACAGAGAACTGCAACTGCAGGGACATTAGAACTCAACTGAAAATGAAAACCAGCAGCAATGATGAAGATTTGGTAATCAACTGCATCGGACTCAATGTAAGTGAATATTTTCAGGGAATCATACATACATAGTCCAGTGGATCATCTTTCTGTGAGCATCCAAATCAGTTTTTTTTTAAATTTTTAAAAACATTGGTCGAGGCATTCTACAAACCTTTGCAAATGCCCCAAAAAGACCAGCTTAAAGATGTCAAAGCGGGGTGGGTATGGGCCTTAATTAATACGTCTAGTCCCAGTTGACTCCAAGTTGCTTGAGGGCTCTTGCACTTGTCTGCCCCACCCAATTCAAGTTCGATGTCGCTCCATAGCTCATATACCTAGTTCGCCGTCGAAGCTCTTCCTATAAACCCCGTCAACGCTAACGGCACTGAAGGGGGTATTCTCTCTTGTGGAGTGGGCTATCGATGCAGATGTCCCATTAATCGGTCATGTCTTTCTTGCAGATGCATTGATGTATGCTCTCATCCTATTCGTCTTCGGGATGTGAGATCTCCCTATGGCACAAAAAATGATTCCCTCCTTTACAACACCCGAATGATCTCCACTGACAGTAGTAGCTCACTGTATTCCAAACTAGTAACTTCATCCGGCGTACGTCCTCCTTCTGAGGAGCTCTTATTAGACTCACTTAACCAGTCAGTTCTCTCAAACAACTACACATTTCCGTTTCCGTTTCAGACTGCCGACAGCATTGCAGATTTAGTTGATGGATATTGTAGTCTAGTTAATAATAGTGAAATTTCTCTATGGGATCGATCAAATACAGCAGGAAGCAGTAGTGCTACGAACTCGTTAGACAAATCAAACAATAGTATCAATAAGTCAAGAGAAAAGAATGATAACTCTAATTTTAAGACAAACAAAACAGTCACAAAGCAAAACGATCAACAGAACAATACTCCGAAATTAAGTGAAGACTATGCCGAAATCGGTCTAGTCGACGAAGAGGGCGACTACTCTACGCCAGCCGGTAAGCTATACATACGACTTGACTTGACTTAATTCAAAGCAAACACTAAAGAAAGGTGTTCTCTCTAATTTTAGTTCGAAACTATGAACTGGATAGAGCGCAGATAGTGCTTAACGATATAATCGGTGTTGGCCAGTTTGGAGACGTCCACATTGGAACCTATTTTATGAAAGACAAACCTGCGCAGAAAAAGAACTTCACAAATGGCGTTGACAGCGCTGACACGCTACCCCATAACGACAACAAGACTGGAGTCATACAAGTGGCTGTGAAAACATGCAAATCGGATGAAACCGAGAAATTTCTACAAGAAGCTTGTAAGTCGGTGTGCAGTTTGTTGAAAGTGAATATGCATTGAGAACCCTTCTTTTTCAGATATAATGCAGAAGTTCGATCATCCTCACATTATTCGACTGATTGGTATATGTAGCAGTGCGCCAATATGGATCGTCATGGAGTTGGCGCGGCACGGAGAATTGCGTGCATTTCTCAAAGCAAACAGCGAGAAGTAAGTATCGCTGGAACTTGTGGTCGGATCTTGGTCCAAAATTAATCTTTATTTTATGGCAAAATGCCTTAAAAATACTGCAGTCATCTTATACTAGTTTGTGGCCTTGATTTGGCTTGTTTTCGTTTCAGACTGAAGAGAGGATACCTGCTGTTGTATTGCTACCAACTTTCGACAGCCTTGAGTTACTTAGAGTCCAAAAAATTTGTCCATCGCGACATAGCAGCAAGAAATGTACTAGTCAGCACACCAACATGCATAAAGGTTTCAACATCTACAAGCATTTGTTTTTTTGTTATTCTTACCAAATTTTTGCAGCTTGCAGATTTCGGACTATCCCGTTGGGTTTCAGATCAATCCTACTACCACTCTAGCATGTATATGCTGCCGATCAAGTGGATGGCTCCAGAGTCCATCAACTTTAGGCGATTCACTACGGCCAGCGACGTTTGGATGTTTGGTAAATTTATTCACTGAGATTGTGAAATTGCAGCTGAACAGTAAAAATCTCTTACAGGCGTTTGTGTTTGGGAAATCCTTATGTTGGGAGTGAAGCCATTCCAAGGAATCAAAAACAATGATGTGATAATAAAACTGGACAACGGCGAGCGCTTGCCGCTACCAAACAACTGCCCGCCACGGTTGTACTCCCTTATGTCACAGTGTTGGTCCTATGAACCGCTCAAGAGGCCAAACTTTAAGAATATCAAAGAGATACTCTAGTAAGTATAGCAATGTCGCATCCAGCGTGTGATATTCAACAGTTTTTACGTTATAGTGACATTTTGGTTGAGGAAAAACTGAGCGATTCCGAAACGATGCGACGGGAAAATCGCAGAGTTGCAGCAATGTCGTGGGGTGCCAGTGATTGTGTACCACCTCCGAAGCCAACGCGCATTATTTCAGGTGGCAATGGTAAGATAAAATGTTCGATCGAATGGCAAAACCTTTTCTTTTTTTTGTATTGAAATTGTCATTTCAGATACGTCTTTTCTGATGCCAACGGTTGAAGAGAGCCAGGGATCTCCGCTCACTTACATAGTTGCGCAGAATTCCGCCGTCCTCGCTCGCCTAATGATGGAGAACGAGAATCGCAGCATCAATCCGTCTTGCTATACCACACCAGCCTCGGTATTTAATACTTTAGCCGTAGAAGTAGATCAAGCTAAGTCTAAAATTTCTAATAACATTAATCCGGCCGAAATGTCTCTGAAAACCACGAAAATCCCTGCTTCAGAGCTGCTCAAACTGGATCCAATAATCGACGATAACATATCAGTGGCGAAGGAGCAAAGTATGGGAATAGAAAATGCCCCCATCTTTAGGTCTAACACTCTTGACTCACACTTGTGCTCCTCTCCCCCACTAACAGCAGTTTGTGCATCCAATGTTAACCCGAATGACGCGGCCAATAGTTCAATTGAAATCAAAAACCACTGCAACGGCGAAAAACAGTCCTCCATGGTCCAAGCGGCCAACAGTAGTTCAACTGTTTGTCAACCCTTCAACGATCAGCAGTATATCCTTCATCAATACGCTTTAGACCAAAATCAGCAGCAACACTACAAGATGAAACCGCTGCAATCGTCAAAGATATGCTCGCTAATTCATCAAACCGGGCAAATGTCGTTCGAGTCGAATAGTGTAAATACAGAAAGCTGCGAAAGGCAGGGGCGTGCGTTTTACGGCAGCCTAGATCGAAACCAACAGGCGCAGGCACTCAAAACGGTGCAGCAAGTCTGTATGCGGCCGAAAGGTGGCAGCCTAGAACGCAACCAGTCCATAGCCGACGTTAAGAACATGATTCGCAGCCGCACATTCCGCGGCGGAAGTCTTGAGAGAAATCAACAGATCGCCGGTCGTCGATCTGGCAGTCTGGAAGGCAATCCCGGCTATCAGGTGTATCGTTCGCCAATGAAGCCCACAATCGAATCGGAACAAGAAGGTATTTACGACTTTGGCGGTGCGAATGTGAAGAGCTGTGCCCAAATTATGGGAAAGGTGGCTTCATCATTCCATACTTCGCAGCACGATTACCTGCCACCCTCATCTGTGCCGGTTTCTCAACACTCTGCGTCTTATATGCATCAACCGATGCACCACCCTTATATGCACTATGTTAAAGGGGGCGGCAACATGAGCAACATGCAATGTTCACAAAATACGCTATACACCCCCATGATTCCAGGTATCAACTATTTGAGATCCTGTGAGAGCTATCAACAATCGTCACTTCCTCAAACGAATTCGCTGCCCATTCTGCCCGAGAACGTACAATTGAACAGCTCTGTACTCAGCCCGCAAAGGGCAGCTGAAATCATGCAACACCAGCAACAAGAAATGTCTCGTCAGTATTTTGAAAACGATGTGCCCGATAAAGTTGCTTTCGAATCGGGATTTCAGCACTGTGAACCTTTTAGTCCGTCCGGCAATGATGAATGCATGCAGGTTTGCAGTTTGCCCATATCTTGCTGCTTGAGTTCTTCAGATTTTCGGTTTTAATTTGCGACTGCATTTTTCTTTTATATTTATTTCTATTGTTGTATGCATTATATTGCTCTTTATTAGTATGTGTTGTATTAGTGGTGAGCATTTTTATTTATTAGTTTTTGAAACTTCAACTATTTGAGTTGCACGTTGTTGTTCGGCGTGTAATCCGAGACTATTGCTCTATAGAAGGCACACTTTAAACTGAGCTGGGATCCACAAGCCTTATGGGGCCTTTGGAAATCACCATGATTAGTCCGCTATCTTAGTATGTCTCATACTTTGGCAGCTTTCACCTTTGTCCTCGCTTCAGTTTTGTTAACTCTTCTTCATTAATGGTAGTACCACTGACGCGCGCCATGGTTAGGCATAGATACGCAAAACAGCGCGACCACACCGACTCCTATCTAGGCGTGGGCGATGGTGTGTACAGTTCCTCCAATTGCTATAGCAATTTCTGTTCTTCTGTTCAAGATTGATCGAAACGCCCCTGTCCATTAGCCCATGAAGTCATTCTGTTTAATTTTCGGCCGAGGTACTCTGGAACTGTCCTTATTAGTTCTGGAACTTTGGAGTGTGGTCGTAGTGGATTCATCGCTCTTCTTATTGCTGAGCTAATTTTCTCAACAACAACATAAAAACACGTTACAATGGAAAATTCTTTTTGTAATCTGCTAATTGTGATTATAATTTCGACATCTTATGATAAACACAACAAATGCGCGTATTTTGTTAACAATTCTACATTGATGTATGTTTTTTTTTATTTATCATTTGTAGTTGGAATGTTTAAGCATTTTTATTTTAGTTTTAAATATGTTTTAAATGTATAGTTTTAATTTTAATATTCTCCAACATCGATTGCGACATTTTCGTAACTGGAATTTCTTTGTAAACTTTTAGACACCTGCTCAAGGGGACATTAATAAGAAACATCATAGGCACCGACTCGAAAGTGATTCAGATAGTAACTGGCTTATACAAGACGAAAATATTTTGGTAAGTATTTTAAATAGTCGTTAATTTTTCGAATCTATATCCTTTCATGGAAGTATTGCATTTTTCGAAAAGATCGAGTCACATAAGAAAGGAAGGCAGTCGCTCGGAAAAGATACAAGTCCAACTATAGCCTTCTTTTTACATTTGGTTGGGGTTCTGTAAAGTTTAATTCAATAAAATCAGATTAAATTTTACCAGTTTGAATTGTTGATTGCCGTTGCCGCTTCCCAAGCAAAGGAGAAACGGAAAAGCTTTGTTACTCCTTGTACTACAACTGAACTAAATTTAGAGCTTAAGGTTGTGACTCCGGTACGAGCGAACTTCACTTGCACGAAATCGCAAAGTTCGCTAAACTCATTTATAAGTACACATTTTCTATGTTGTGGTTCGGGTGCATAAAATTTACTCGCGCGAACTCAGCGAAACCAAGCGAATCTGATCGAGTAAAACTAAGCGAAATTAATTATTTTTGTGCTTAGTTGTATACTGAAGTTCGTGCACCATTATTGGACATGAACAGTAAATACTTATGCAAAAATGCAAATCCGGTGGATAATATCTGTAATGTAATGAGATTTGTTGTTCAAAAAACTATTTCCTAACAAAGTTTTTTTTACAAAACGACAACGACGTGATTTAACTTTCCCAAAGCACGGTACTTCAAAACGCGACTACTTAGCACCCCTACATAAATAATTTGCTAACTTCGCCTGAGTAAAACTAGCTTACACCTGTTAACCATTCTATTAGCGCTATTAGGTTTGTTAGACGTGGCTAGCACTAGTGCGCACTGAGAAGTGTCAGCTAATTTTCACGCTTGCCAAAAACCCTGAAAACTCGGCTACCATGAACCCAAATATGCCGCCCTGAACTCTATCAGTTTTTGAAATTGAATAATGCTTATCTTTTGGTGAACGAAGTATGATAACACTTTTTTATGTTTATTGTTAAAAATTAGTGAACTCATAATGCAAAGTTGATAAAACTGTTTGGAATATAGATTCCAAATTTTCCCAATTCCATTTTCCTACAATATAAAGTTTTAGTTCATAAACGTTGTTGAATATCAAATTTATTGTATTTGTCTTTATCACGATATCGCAACAAACGAATGACAGCAACCGAAATGCCAGCACTGAATTCTTGCACCGACAAATTAACTGGGGCCACTTCAGGGCACAACTAGGGTGCCCCAGAAGTCATGTCAAATACAGGTTTTCAGTACCAGGGCGAGTTGAGTGCTATATCGAATACATTAAGGCCCACGTCTAAGAAACCTACTTTGTCGTTTTCCATTGTGACAGAAAAAACTGTTTTTCTGCTCTCAAAATCCAATAGCTGTCAGATTTCATGTTCCATTGGCCGCAAAATAGTTTTTCAGATTCAGAATGGAATTTAGCGAGATTCACACCTACTTACACTGACACGAAAACTTTAAAGTGTGTTATTTATTACGTTTTTAGAAGACAAGTCTGTGAAAAATAGAGAAAAATTTACATTTGGTCGTTTCAATGGATATCAACATAGATTGAATGAATTTTTATGAACACAAATTACAATTTAAGAACAGCTGACATTCAAAACACGCACCACCCCAAATGCAAAGAAAGAAAAATCCTGTTTTATGTTCCATCGGGCACGAACAAATTGAAATCTGAGAGCAAAGTCTGTAAATCCCAATGGAAAACTTCGCTGGACTAATTTTGAAAAACCATTTAATAATATTTACTTATCTATCAACGTGCAAGGTTTCAAGTTAATACGACAATAAGCTGGAGCTCAACTTTATTTATTTATTTATTTTTATAATTTTCCAGAAACCAACACAGGAGGATATTGAGGCGAAACTCCGCAAGCAGCAAATCGAAAGCGAGATCGACAGCAAATGGCTTATACAAGAGGAAAATGTGTTGGTAAGTACGCCAGTTGTTCTTATAAAAATATATGTTTCCTAAACCAATAACCCGTATCGAGTTATTCGTTCGGAACAAAATTCCGAAACGGAAGTTACATCTTTTCGGAACAAGGAGCTCCAAATTCCCATTTGTACCGTAACAACGATAAATCTGCTCTCCGACTGGTTTTATTATTGTTAACACACACATAGAAAACACGTTGATGTCAAACGGTAAACTAGCGGGCTGTCTAATTTAAAATTAGAAAAAAGTGTGATTGAAACAGGTTTTGTTCGATTATTTGAACAAATAACCGTGTTTTGTTTATGAGTGTTGAGAGAGAGAGAGAGCATCTGTGCGGTCATAACGAAAATGGAATATGATATATGAGACGTCATAAATCGTAACCATGGTTAAGAAACCGAACGCAAATGCACTAGTTAGATTATGTTCCAAGTATCCGTGTCGGACCAAAATAAATGAAGCATATCAACCCTATTCACACCGAGCCGAAAACCTGGTTCTCGCGAAACGATGGTAATCTTCATCGAAAACAGAAGTTTTCCCATACATATTTCAGTTTTCAAAACGAGTCTTCCGATTTCCAATCGTTGGGTTGTAGAGACAATTGCACCTTTTCAATATTCAGCAAATTCAGCAGAACAGCTGTTCAACACACAACTTAAAATAATTTTCCACGCTTAATTGATGGGCTAATATTCCGATACGAAAGTGAAGTCTGATCGGAACTCAAGTTTCGGAACAAAATAAATTAAGCGTATAAACGCGTTCATTTCACCTTAAAATATGCCGCAGCAATTAGTTTTCGGAGAGCAGAGATAATAGGTTTGTTTGACGTGCCTAGCACTAGTGCCCACTAGTGCGCACTGAGAAGTATCAGCTGATTTCCACATCTGCTAAAAACCCTGAAAACTCGGCTACTATATCGAACGCAAAATATGTTGCCCTGAAGTCTGCCAGTTTTTGAAATTGAAAAATATTTATCTTTTGGTGAACGAAGTGTTATCTTCACTTTATTTTTTGTTTATTGTTAAAAATGAATGAACTCAATTCGTTTGAATACCAAATTTATATGTATTTACCTTTATCACGATAAACAAGTGAATGACAACAAGCGAAATGACAGCGCAACTCAGCACTGAATTCTTGCCCCGACAAATTAACTGGGGTTAGTTCAGGGCACAACTAGGGCGCCCTAGAGGTCATGTCAAACACAGGTTTTCAGTGCCAGGGCGAGTTTAGTGCTATATCGAACACGTTAGGGTTAAACCAGTGCGCACTAGGGCCCACGTCAAACAAACCTAATGGAATACAGAGATATAACTTTCCAATGGAAAGGCGGCTACCTAGAAGCTGTTTTGCAGAAAAATTCATGAAGTCACACACACTAGCTCATTTCTATTCTAGTATATGTGAGTTCATGAATTGGACTTCGTCAGTTTTTGACACTAAAAAATATTTATCTTTTGCTGAACGAAGTGTGAAGACATAAAACAGTTTTTTGCTTATTGTTAAAAACGAGGGAACTCAATTCTATTGAATACCAAACTCATTTGTATTTACCTTTATCACTATAAGCAAGTGAATAAAAGCAAGCGAAATGACAGCGCAACTCAGCACTGAACTCTTGCCCCGACAAATTAACTGGGTCAGTTCAGGACACAACTAGGGCGCCCCAGAAGTCATGTCAAACACAGGTTTCAGTACCAGGGCGAGTTCAGTGCTATATCGAACACATTAGGGTTAAACCAGTGCGCACTAGGGCCCACGTCAAACAAACCTATAGGAAAGCTCCGCATGTTGATATTTTTATAGTGATGGCTAACGAAACTCCGCGCTCCCATAAAACAGGCTTCCGGAAGTGATGAACGGACATTTATTTATTTATTTTGTAAGCTGATTGATAAATTGTTGGTTTAAATTACTGAAACTAATAACCACTCACGTGTTTTAAATCAGAATTAGAAATGTTTTCAAGTAATTGCAGAAATGTTGGTGTTTATTTACGTTCTACGTATCTATAATTATGGGTAGAACATCCATGACACTTTAAGCGTCTGATTTGTGATCTCATTCTTACGCCTCTATTAGCATTGACTGCAAATAAATGGATCTCTCTGTTCCGTCTCGTGCAATAATGCGCGATGGTGTAAATGCAGTTTAACGCGGTTCCACGCAATGCGACAATCGACTAGTTTTCATTATTTAAATGTCGTTGTCCATTGGGACCACCAGAAAACTTTTTCAGATCTCAGATTTTACGCTGCTCATGCAACATGAAACGAAATTGATCTGCCATTGTAAATGTACTAGTGAGTTACTTGACTGTTAAAATTGCATTTGTTTTTGCAAACATAACAAATGGTTATCGACTGTTGTAGATATAAATTGAGTATTTTTGGCGATTCTCTGTCTTCAGATGATGAGGAAAACGATGAAGATAACAATTCCTCGAAAATTATATCCATGGCTATTTATGTCTTTCGTTATTTTGGTTTTCACGAAATTCTGCACATTTGTTTTCAAAGCAAACTTCTTCAAATTACGTAAAACAGCTGTCCAAAGTATATTGGTATTGTGGTAGGGAGTATGTGTAAATCTGACAAAATATCGAGATCTGCAAAAAGTAATCCGAATCGAAAAAATAGATTTGTTTGCCCAATGGAACATGAAAAGTGATTTAGATCAAAAAAAAAGATTGATTTTTTGTCCCAATGGAAAAAGACGTAAAATATTCCGCAGCAATTGGTTTTGGTTGCGTTTTTCGGGGAGCTTCGGAAAAATTGTGCGGTGTAACTGTCAAAAGAAAGCGATTGAACGCGGTACAACGCAATGCGGCAAGGTGAGTTATATGTTATCGAGGACTTTTTTTGCGAATGAATGGAATAGGTTCCTACGATTTCATACAAATCGGAGGAAATTCCGTTCCGATCGGTCGGATACCCTGATAGGGGTGATGGTCCAATTTGAGGTTAGTAGTTCAAAATCCTGTTTATTTTTTGGAGATGAGTTTTTAGTAAAATTTGAATTTAAGTAAAATTGAAATTTAGTTATACATTCCCACTATTAACAAACACTAAATTTCTGTTCTGTAGCACTATTTATGCTAGAGTTCTAGGGTTCAGAGGAACGTGAATTGTGAACTATTTTCGAATGTTTTCGTTGTCAAGAATTTCTTGAAGAGAACCTCTTGAAGGCCCGTGATTTCTTTTATTCTTTTTTTATTTCTTACGGAAAACAGAACAAACCAGGAGAAGAAAAAAACTAAAAAACTCCGCAAAAGTTACCTCAGTAGTGGTAGATCTCGAGTTTGCTGCAATTTAACAGTTGAATGTTTTGTTATATTTTCTAAAATAAGCTTGACCACCTTTTTTTTATCTTGTAATGATTTTGCTTACAGAAAAAACGTCTTAGTCTTATAATATCAAATACCGATCCTGAGACCAATGCGCACACTGACGATAATCATTCTTCCCATCAGAATTCACGCAATCCACATGATTGGCCGCAAACCCCACACAGCATGGATGGGACATCTCGACCTGATTCGCCCGGTTCCAATCCCGGTACTCAGAAATCGAATTCTTCTTCAACGGAACGCATCGCAATGTTATCCTCCTCATCCGATGAGAAGTTTGAACAAAAAGCCAGAATGGCAGATTTATCGAAAATGCAACGATCCCAACAAGTCCTAGATCGAACCAACGACGAGGTGTATGCAGCGACAACAAATGTTGTCCGGGCGATCATGGCACTGTCTCAAGGAGTTGAAAAGGCTATTGCTGTTGATTACTTGGATCTAGTTAGACAAGTCGGAATTGAGCTGAGGAATCTTCTTGTTTCCGTAGACAGATTGTCGACGCAATTTCCTCCACAAGTACATAAGTGAGTTAATCATAAATTTGAATTAAATGCGATGACTGAAAGTAATGTTACACTTTGCAGAGAAGTGGAAATGGCGCATAAAGTGTTATCGAAAGACATGCATGAACTGGTGTCGGCAATGCGCCTAGCCCAGCAATACAGCGAAACGACGTTGGATGTGGAATACAGAAAGTAATTTATAGAGACATTTTTTTTTTTTTTAATTTTTCACAGAATAAGGTGGGGGTGAACCAGTGCCACAATCGAGATGCGTGCCTAGTTAGCACTGTAGTTAGTTTGCTGCAGTGTAACAGTTTAATGTCATTTCTTGTGCACAGTTAACTCAACTGCTTAACCCGTTACCCGTTACCCGCTACCGTTACAAAGTCTTGTAGAAAACATCTGTATTAAGATTTTTTTTTATTTCTTCTTCTTACAATTCCAAATGACAATCATTTCAGAAGCATGCTGTCAGCAGCCCATGTTCTAGCAATGGATGCCAAAAATTTGCTCGATGTTGTAGATTCCATCCGAACGCGATATTCAATTGTCTGCCAGCGGCCTAAACAGCAACAACAATCTCAACCATCGTCATTCCAGACTGCAGCGACGGGCTCAAAGGAATTGCTTAAGTCAAACACGAATAATGTAACCCAGACCGAAATTCATCAGCATTCATCAACCACAAAAATGACAGTTTCCAATATAAACGAAGAAGGTTACCAAATAATGTCCAACGAAGGATATGACAGTAAAAATGGTGCTATTAACCGGCAAGTCATACGGAATTCAAACGAGTCAGCCATGGGTGTGTCTGGAATCTATGACAATGATTGCATTGTAAATGAACATAGTATAGAAATCGACCCAAAGAAATCATCAATACCCATTGAGAGTAGTGGCAGGGAACCACGCGATGAAACACTCAGAATCGTTGAAGACAATACACACCTGTATTGCAATTTAGCGCGAACATCTGGAACGGAACAGCTCGTTCATAACTGATTTCAGTAGTGCTTCGCATAGAGGCGCAAATACAAATATTTAAATTTAATATATACACATGTACTGGGGTCTGGTAGCTTTCCGGCGCAGAGCGTACTACACGTTTTGCCTTTTAACAAGCAATATTTTCATATACTCATAAGTGTTTAGTTTCGTAAATTTGCGGCTTGCATAATAAAAATTAACTTAACCGTATGAGTCTAACTAAACATCCGGAAACTCTAAAAATAAGATTCGTGTTTCCGAATACATTTCGTTTAGTTGTCGCAAAGGAATGGTGTAGTATAGCCAGCATCCGGTAAGCTACTGGCATCATGTATGTTAGTAGAGATTGCATTACTAAACCTAACACTAGTAGCTGCGTTTGAGTAATATCCTCTCTGTATTACTAGCATTAAACCGGGTGTTGCTTGTTGTTATTCAAACTGCCCCTATTAAGGGCATACATATTACTTTGTATGTGCAATAAGATAGGAATCATCTAAATTTTAAGAACACTTTTGCAGCTGCATCAATTCTTCTTCCTGTAAAAATGGGAAAGTGTCGGAACGGTGTGTCCAAACTTCACAGATCATTTCAAATGCTCCATAGGAAAATCTATTTTTCTCATGTTGTTTGGTCTCGTCTGACTTGGAATGCACCCGGCTGTTGTGGTGGATCTACCCCGAATGCGCAATTGCTTCTGTACTTAGCTATTGAAATACAAATTTGCCTCTTCAATAAATATTTGTTGGGTTATGGGAAATCACATAATCATTCTACCAACTAATATTTCTGTTGATCCTGTCTGGTTTCTTCAATCATCATTATCAAACTCATGTCTGTTCCGTATTTCCTTCGCCTAAATGTCATATTTTTCGCAGTGCGAGAACATCGCCTCATAGTTATAAAAATTACCCAAAAAGTATGGGAAAGTCCAGTGAACTTAATTGTTACATCTTTGACAGTTGCACGCAGCTCTTATTCAAAAGCTGTCCCTTCAATTTTAATTTTTTGGATGCATTATCGTACGGGAGCAGACCTATTGGAAGATGAATGCTGTCATTAAAAGTCTTGCTCTGCATCAATCCATTTTAAATGGATTCTTTGTTTCCCTTTTGCTAAATATACCTATCATTATTGTATACAACAAATTTCACATCGAAACGCAGCTATTATAGAATATCAAGTAATTTTTACGTTACTTAAAAGCATTTGTAATTTAGATATTTATAATATTTATGTATTATTTAAGTGGTAATCGTGATTTATATACTTATTTTCTTTTTTGTTTGTTACTTTAATTTAGGCAAGTTTATTGTTCAACACTTACTTTTGTTTCTAATTTTATTTTACAAAAACAAAATGAAAAACTAAAAAAAAAAAACAGGAAATTATAATAATAATTAAAAATAATTAAGACGGCTTTTTTTATTGAGTATAAAACTCTAAACGCAGTAGTATCTCGCTAATGTGCATGTCATAGAAAAATGCTCGCAGACCGAGAACAGTCAATTTTTGTTTGTAAAATAAGAGAAATGCAAAAAATATCTGGCAATGATTTTTTGCGTGTCTTTTGTTGGGGTGCTATGAAATATTTACTTATTTATAAATTGCAATTAGTCGAAGACGTGTTCAGACTAATAACTGAACGTTGTAGAGAGGATTGAAAGAGTTGGACAGTCCGAAAAAAATAAAATAAAATCGATTAAGTCCGAGTTTGTTGCACTGTAAAAAGAAAAACATGTCGACAGTCCAGATTAGCGATCGTCCACATTACCAAGGTACTACTGTTTTACTATAAATATACACATTCGTATTCAATAAAAACAAAATAAAGAAAAAAACAAAACTGAGCAGTATGAAGTCGATTTTTATTTACATCACTGTCAGAAGCAAGTTAAGTATAACAAACCCCACGAGACGAGGATAAGAGCAATAGTACAAATTTCAACCTGCATTTCTGCAAATGTTTGCAATTTTATTTATTTTCATGATTTGGAATAATCAGTTTCCTATAAGACTGGAACAATGTGTGTAACGTTGGCCGGTCCTTTTGCGAACGTACTTGATGGAGATCAGATTCCACTCGCTTTTTTGCGGTTCGCAGGTCAAGTAAAACGCTCGAATTTAAGTCAAGTTCAAAATCAGAAGTGAGTTTTTCATTACATTTACATTTGCTTTTATTAAACTTTTTGTACATGCAATTCGACTTAAGGCTAGGTAACAAATGGTGGTAATAATAAATATTTAAATGCGTTGGCTCAACAATAGGGGCCCAACGGTATAAAATTTTTGTTTTCTTAAATCTATTTAATATAAATTGTGGCTGTCTTCTTGGATTCATACTCTGCATGCATCGTTGTCTGGTTTGACCTCAGGGTGTTCAAATCCGGGTGTTGATAACGTGAGTTTATTCCGAATTTGTCTTTCTATTTATACCGACAAAAATGTTATCGATATGCTCAACCATTCTCGATAAATACTTCATCGATATAATGCACTATCAGCCACATTCAGGGAAGGGTGAACGACCAAACACAAAGAGTTTTCGGGTTCATTTGCGTATACCGCTTACTAGACATTACTTTATTGTTGTTAACAAAATGGTCCCCTACTAACTTACTTAGTGCAGTGAACAGGAGTACTGATACGATCATCACTTCCGTTATGTTCACGCTTACCTTCATCCCTGATTGAACTGTTTGCAGTTTGTGCAAACAGATTGAATGATTCAGGACAGAAGTGTTGTTCCCCTACTCCTGCAGTATAAGAACAAGTTCGTACAACCCATATTTTGCATCATGGGACTTGATCGTATGCCTTCTTCAAGTATACAATATATTAATTAGACGGTCTAATTGTTCCTAAAGTGTAAAAAGCTTACTCACTAACCTAAATGGTTCAATACATCTTAATTATTTATAAGCTGTTAACGTACCTAAATCTTGAAACGTTACTTCAAAAGCAAAACGAATTAAAAAAAATTTGCTAACCGGAAATTCAAACGCCTTAATCCTATAGCTTCTTAACTGTACTCGAAAACAGACTGTGCGCGACATCTACTACGCTCTAGTCGAACTGTAGTAGTTCCTGTTTCTACATTATACCAGTGATACCAAGCCTGTTTCATATCCGAACGGAGTTTTATTTATTTGTCGTGTAAAAAATTTCATGTACACAATATGTTTTGTCTCGCCGAAAGTCTCCACAAATAGCGAGGACCATTAAAGAATAATTGTTTTCATTCATTTATTTCACACTGAAATGCGGTGGTATTGTTTCAAAATCGGATAATATGGATGTCAAGATGAGAAGGTGCACAGAATTAAACCATCTTCCGAAATGTTAGCCTACTTTTGGCAGTTGAACGTCCACAGGAAATACAACTCCAACCGTCTAGTACGGGTTGTTAAATTTTCCGTTTTGATTTTTTTTTTCTTTAATTCGATATACTGATGCTATAGAAGAACTTATTTTTCAAAATTGGTCATTTCGACGAACCGAGGAGGTATCGGCAACAGTGGCATGTGTCAAACTGACAGCTTGTCGCAGAGAAAAGAATTACATCTATGTATGGGTACATTCCGGAATTTAATTATCTTGAGTCGACTAGATTTGTCTGGACTAGATGTAAACTGAACGCCAAAACCAAAACCTAGATTGGTCGGTTGCGTCACTTTTTCTACGTCAGCCATATATGCGTACTTAGTCACGATTTTCTTGACCAGATTCGTCGGCTACCCCTCCATAAACTTCACGTGAAACAACAGTTCATATGACCGATCTGAGCCAGTCAAAACTGAGATACATCAAGTCAGACTATTATCAGGCTCACTAAACTAGATACTTGAAAGCCCCCTATTATAATTATATTGACGGCATCAGTCTTTTGGGTTTTGTATAGTCTTGGAATAATTCGCAGACATATTACAATCCCTTACGTTTTTGCTCAGACGCCTTTTCGACGATTATGAACGCACGCCCATGACAAATTTGAAACATTTTAGTTGACTTTGCTGACATTTGCGAAAATTTAATTTATTCACTTGGCTGCCTGCCATGACTAGTCATTTTCAATAATTTGTGGCGTGCCCACGTCTAGTCTAAACGGGGCACAAACACACTCAATGAAGCGGTGATATAATTCTGCGTGCACATAAGTTGATGCCAACCACCACAACCGTACAAATGTTGATTATTTTGTTCTTCCTTTTCTAATCAGAAAAAATCGCACCCCTTATGTTCGGAATCTTATTGAAGTAATTCTCTGGACAAAGTTTGCCACTTGAAACCTCTTCGCTTTATATATTCGCAGATATAATATATATGTATAAATATTTGTAGCCATATATACCCATATACGAATAGATAAATAGGTATATGGCTGTTATTAAATATAAGTGCAAGTGAAGTAAAATCACGGTGTATTTACGGGGCATGAAGGCGTAATCGGAAGGAAAAATTATCACTGCCTCTGCCATATTTACCAAATAAGCGGAAAACATTTATTGGGCGCTTTTTTCGCAACAGAATGACGGTATCTGCACAACTCTTAACTTCATAAATAGGGGTGTACGGCTAGGAGCAATTATAGACTTCAAAAGCTGAGGATATGCACTGTATGTATGTACATATATATTTTGTTTTGATAGCTTCATGTTCAGTTGAAACAAAATGCACTTATATAGGCTATGCCAAAATATATTTTTTTTTTTAACAAAATAAATGCATGCATGCAAAACGCTGATTGATTTAAAAGAATTTGCTGTAAAAAATGGAACGTATTCCTCCTTAATTTCATATGATCACACCCATGTATATAGTCGACTCGCATTCGGGAGGCTCGTCTAGGTCTTGAAAAATTGCAAAACACTCGAAGGAATATTTTTGTTTACACTTGCTACTTGCTAAAGGTTTTAGACGGTATCCCCTTTGAAAGCTATTGAACTCGTGTGACAAAAATGTCAATTCACTCCTATGAGGGTAGTGCCGGAATAGGTACCACATACGTTTTGGCACAAACGCTGATAGCTGGAATTATCGATGCACGTAGGTATGCATTATGTGCGAAATTGCTCATTATATACAACAGGGACAGTATATTGAAGTGATGGGCAAAATAAACCACTAAATTTAACTAGGTTTCAAGTATAAAGTTTGGGATGTGCTATATGCAGTAACAATTAATGATAAACTCTCCAACCAAATCTATTTTCAATCAGTTTATTCGATCTCAACATAAAAATCTTGCAAAATGTGATGTGATGATGACAGGACTCATCTACATTTCGTATTCCATTTATAGGCATATAGTCGACCTCCGACTCCCCTTAGTGGGTGGTGATTTTAGAGGGGTCCATTAGTATTAACTAAAAAGCGTGCTAAATTTCGGCAAATTGCCGAACATGCTGAAGTTTTTGTTAAAACGTATGTAGATATACTAATACTATACGTTATTTCATTAAATTTTATCTAAAGGTTTCGTTTCCAGTTAAACATGATCTTGCCTTGACCACGAAGCGCCTTAGGTGCGAATTTTCCTCTACAATATGCCGGGTATTCAGTATAGATGTTGATCTTAAAATAAGGCGTAACTTTTCAATTTGACTGATGTCAGAGAAGTTATTTTAAAGAGGTCTTATCCCATTCACGGCCTACTGACCAAACTATATAAGACAGCGGGAAAAGACTTCGTGAAGTGCATTAACCAATTCATCTTCAAAGTTTTATCGTAAGAGAGTTGGCTTGATGAGAACAAAGACTCTGCGCCCACATGTGGAACGGGATCTCAACTACTAGAGGCAGTTAGCACAAGTGAAGCGAAAGTATGCTGATACCCTTAAAATAAATACACGTGAACACATATTATGCAATGCTTTAAGTTTGACATTGCAATTTTTTTCTTTTAATTAGCCAAAAACCGAAATTAGATTCAGCAGCAGTTTTTTATCTGGTTTAGTATTATAAGGAATACAAATAACTAATATTAAATATGAATACATATTATTAAATGTAGATACTCAAAAGTGTAAGAACTCAATAGGTATTTCAGTCATTAAAAAACGGAATAACCATCTGAAAACTGAACTGAACAGTTGCTATTGTCACCAAAGTCAAACCGTCATGTTCGCAAAAATAAAACCGAATCTATCCAAAGGCTACCTATCTTTATTCGTTTATTTAATTTTACAGATTTCACAACAATTGGATAATTTGTGTTTCTTTTGCTTTTTTTTAGAAGATCAGCGGCTCTCCCAGTGATCTTAACTTGTATCTTGATGTATATACATTTCGGGTAAATTTCATGAAAGAATGTAACAGACAGGAGTCAAAATTAGTTACCCAGCACATTGGGGGGTCGGGCGCATGCCCGTACCTCCTGCAACTGACTTATTGGCGACAATTAGCATGTTCGAACAGCAAATCAAATCGGAGCCATTGACTTACTATTCTACGTGTCCCCCTCCTCCGCAAGAGGCCCATCAAATCCGAACTCAAAATTCACATCACGTGCAACAGCAACAACAGCAGGGTCAGCAAGCCAATCAACACCAACAGCGATCAGTTATAACAACGATTGACAATAAAAATAACGTGTTGCACTCGCAGATTTTGCTGGTAAGTTATTTAGATTGTATAATTTGGCAATTGGAAGCAACATTTTGGTCGTTATATTTTGAAAACCAAATCAAGTCCAGTTTTGACCTAGCAATGCGTGATAGGTACTTTATTATATTAATTTTGAAGTCGTTTAGCTTGAGTTCAGTACCTGATTACCGAGAGTATGACTGTCCTGAGAAAGATTGTCAATGGAGCTTTTTAAACTCGGCTTTAAACTGTACGTTTTGTCCAAAAAATTAAAATAAAAAATCAAACTAATGGTTGTGAAAAGCGATGCCTATGATCCTAGACCCAGACCTGTTGCGCCAACTTTGTTCTGTTTCAAAACGTTTGTTTGACTGTGAGAGGGCTTTATTTTTTTAAACTACATATAATGAGTGCATAGTCTTAGTTTACTGCTGAAAAGCTGCAAGATATTTTTATACTTTTCGCAGTAAACCACACAAAGCGGGGTAACTCCAAACTCCGAAAAAGCGACAGTAAACTGGAGGGGCATCACACGTTCATGTCGAACGACCCTTGGGAAGGAAACGAAAAGGCGGCTGAGTTGGAAATCCCCGTTACCCCGGTGGGATGGTGGGGGCACTACCTCAGACGGAATAGGCCATGGAGGGTACAGGAGGCATCAGGAGTGGATGCACAATGCACGCTCGGGATACTGATGCTACATCTCGTGTCCGTACTATATACCCTATATAGCGTCGTATGAATTAGCTTTGTTGTAGAGTTTCCGTAGCACGTTCCATTTATCGAGATTAAAGTGTGAATATATCGAGGTTATAGAAAGAAAGTAAAAAAATTCCAACTTAGGGTTTTTTCCACTGCGCCACCTCTTGCGAACGTCTGACAAACATCCGAGAGTATAACTGTCTTAAGAGCTTCTCAATTAGCCGTTTGGAATCGGCATAAAATTGTAGATCCCTTCCATTCGTTCCAAAAATGAAAATCACACAAAACGAATGGTTGTGAGAAGCTAGGCCTTGGGTCCCTACGGGACCTGTTGCGCCAACTATTATTATTAAGAAATATTATGAAGTTTAAATCATACGTGTTTTGAAATACTTGTGGTCTAGGGTTAGCATCCTAATTTTGCGTAATTATCTATATGAATTTTCACTTCTATCGCGGTTTTTGTCATTTTATTATTCCATGCATACTCGTATATTATATGTTTGAACGGCTATTCTTATTCAATTTACAGGCTCAACAATCAACAACGCCCTTATCTGATGTTTCCGATGGACTTAAACCCGAAATCATCCAACCGAATGTCATGTCAATATCATTATCATCTACAAACAGTACAGGATCAGGACAATCTAGAAGTAAGCCTCAAGTATGTAAAGTTTGTGGCAAAATGCTATCTTCAGCAAGCAGCTACTACGTACATATGAAGTTACACTCCGGAACAAAGCCATTTCAGTGCACAGTAAGATTACTTTTCTATGATGCAAGGTCAGCTGATAATATTGGTTTAATTTAAAGGTGTGTGAAGCTGCATTTTGCAGAAAGCCTTACCTTGAAGTGCACATGCGAACTCACACAGGCGAACGACCGTTTCAGTGTGAATTGTGCCTAAAGCGATTCAGCCAGAAATCTTCCCTTAACACTCACAAGCGTATTCATACAGGTAGGATTTACTAAATGCTTCCAATTTCAACAACAATGAAATAAATTTCGAATATTTTCCATATCATTGCTAAGAATTAAATAAAATTAAACGATAGTAGTACATTTTGGGTCAAATGTTATATTTACCTCCGTGCGAGAGCCTTGTCTCATGGCACTAGAAAAAATGCATCTATCTCAAAATGCTGTAGATTCGATTTCATGGCACTGGATCTACTGCAATCGCTGCGAAGAGATGACACTAAAACCTACGGTCATCGGCAAAAGTATTTTGACTGAAATGCAATTCCCTCTTAAAGGCAAATTATTTATAACGGCTACGGATTTACCGCTAAATGATTGCATGCGGTGTTGTCTATGATAGCGTGAATAAATGAGATCATTTGAGACCCTCGACAGGTCAGACCTATTTCTGTTTAAAGTGTGATTTTTTGGCGAAAAATATACTTATCGTTTGAGTTCAAGTTTATATGATAGATTCATTGTTTTGATTCAAATATGGAGAAAGCGACGGAGTTAAATATGAAAGATCGAGCAGCTTTTGTCTCAAAGCGTTTCTGTTAAAACAATAACAAGGGAATAACTTAATTTCTTGAGGCAAACTGAAAATTCCCAAATCAACAAACTCTTTGCAAAGTCTACCTCGCGCAGGTTAAAAAAAAACAAAATATTAAACCAAAGAAGATAAACATATTTTGCGGGAGTTTTTTTTTTTTAAATCTAGGGGCCAGATTCTGTAAGGCGAAACAATCAAACGGCGCGCACGAATGATTTGCTCTATGTTACAAAAGCAAATTTCTTCGTGAACTTGAACAAAATCTGAACCCAGGCTTAACTCAAAAATCTTGAGTTGAAATGAAAAAAATATATTAAAACCCCAATTAGCAAGAGGACATTTTAGAGGTTCATTGGTGAATTTGATTTTTGGATATATTCTAAAGAAAATACTGTATATAAGTGCCGAAAACAAATGAGTACAATTGGCCCAATAGTATAAAAGTAATCGAACAAACCTCTGGAACCGAGTTATATGGACGAACGAGATTTCATTTGAGTTTCATGGACTGCCGAAAAAATGATTTATTCGGATGCAAAAAACAACGCGTCAAAAACACGCTCCAATCATGGATCAGGAATCCGCTACCATGGAACTGTATTTATCTGGGGTTGTATATCGTCCAACGATTGTGTAAATTTGGTTCCAAGTGGCGGGATAAAGAACTTGGACTAACTTTAGCAATCAGGCATTTCCCTCTGCAATGTGCTTTTCGCGCAGATATTTTTACTCCGAACGATGATGCACATTTTGCGGGATATTGAAATAGAAACTAGTAAACTAAAACCACTTCCACCACCCGGTATAGAAAAAGTCGGCTTAGCTATAAAAAACTAAGGATTAAAAACGCCGAGGGCTGTGATGACTTACCAGAAGAGCTCTTTAAATATGGCGGTGATGTTTTGGTGGGGCGTATGCACCAAATCATCAACCAAATACGGGTGGAGAAAGCATGCTCGATGGCAGGAGTACCAGCTCCATATGCCCCATCTACAAAAAAAGGCAATCCTACATTCAAGAACTATCGAGGTATATCCCTGCTTAAAGTCGCACATACTATTCTATCCAAGCTGTGTGAACGTCTCAAACCTTTCTGGGAGACACTAATCGGCACGTACCTGTGTGGTTTCCAGCTCGGCAGTTTGACTTTAGACCAACTTTTCAAATTGAGCCCAATCCTGGAGAAGACCAACGATTTTCAAGTCGAGACTCGTCGTCTTTTCATCGACTTCAAAGCCGGATATGATAGCATTTATCGTCAGAAGCCTAATTCGGGGGCCCGAAAAACCTGATCCAGCGTGACTCTGTAACTCTTCCGAACCACTTCAAATATGCACCGGACTTCGGCAAGGAGATGCGCTATTATATGACTTCTTCAACATGGAAGGTACTGTCTTCAACGGGCCTGTTATACTATTCGGGTATGCGGACTATATTGACATCATCGGTCGTTCCGTGATAAAAGCCTTCATTGGCGATTGAAGAACAGGCGAAACTTGTTGACTTTGAAGTTAATGAGGACAAGACTAAGTACTGGACGATAAGCAGGAATTGAGACCTAATACTGGGCTCCTTCAAACAAAAATATTCTTCGACCGATTTTTTTTCTTGTGTTCGAGGAGGGCGGGAATGTATTATAAAATACAACGGCCAACTATGTGGTGTAGCCCAAAAAGCCAAAATACGTCTATTACAATAATGCTCTAGCTAAGATGTTCTTCCAATCCCAGCCAAGACAACGAAGACCGAACCTCCGTTTCAAAGACCAAGTAAGAGCGCTTGGTCTGGATAACTGCAAAGAGGCGTGACGGGGATCGGAGAGCATGGAAGGATGCTGTGTCTCAGGCAGAGACTCTTCATGGGCTGGGAGCCCGTTAAGTAACTAACAGAACTAGAAACACTCAACTAGCCACCCCAAAGCTCAGATTTAAATGTCCTTGAAAATACATGGAGTTACATTAATGGAAAAAGGAACTGTTTTCTGGACTCGGAGCAGGAAGGAAACCATTATTTAAAAAAAACGACACGTTCCTACTTCCTACAGAAATGTGGAAAAAAACTTGTGCAATCATTACGTAACATTATTGAGGTTAAAGACGGATATATTTTTTATTAAATGTATAGTTTTATTTTAATAAACATACTTAAAAATAAAAGCTATAAGATGTTCAACTGTTAAGTAAACAAACCTTGTATTTAATTTTTTTTGAATTCTTGCTAGAATTCCAAAAGTTTAACTTTTGGTTTTGTCAAAATACTTTTTCCGGTGACTGTATGTTATGTAGGTATATATTTGGCAGTTATAAACGATGGCCACACACGCCTCGCCATGAAAGTCGTTTCCAACTAGACTGGTATATTTTGAATGGAGAGTGTAGAATGCACAAAAAGTACACTGAAAATCACTTTCAAAATAATTCTCCCATTGACAAGGACATACCAGTTAGTTGTCACAGCATTGCACTTTCGATACGACTGTCGAATCATCATTTCTTATTGGCGTTGAGAGAGTGAGGAATAAACGGCCGTCCGCTTCGTCTTTCCTAGATTTTTTTTGTGATTTCGATTACACTTCGCCTTCCCGCCAAAATGTGTTTCATTCCAATGACGTATTTTATTTGGGTATGCAAAATGCATGCCACTTAATTCATGGGCAGGATTAACATTGAAAATTAGTTCCGCACAATTATTATTAAGAAATCATAGCCGAATTTATTTTAAATATCTCTCAAGAGAATAACAAACCGTTTGTAAACAAATGCTTTAGTTGGTATATAAAGCTATTTTAATTGATTTCCGAAAACGTAAACCAAACAACTATTTGTCGAACTAGAACTTGCCTGTGGTAGATCTGAGGTAACTGCAAAGACATCGATGTTCAGAAAACGTGATTGTTTGCCGTGTCAATTAAACATGAAAAGTAATCTAGGCTCTTATTTCCTCTGAGGTTGATGATATTTAAGAAAGGTACGAGGGAACTAAAAGGACCATTATGAAAATTTTAAAATGTTAATGAAACTTTGCGAAAGCTTGGATTTGAACAGTATACTAGCTCTATAATTTTTTTTAGTTCGTAAGTAGATACATTTGTTAAAATAAGAAAAGTGTGAGTGAAAGAGGGATTGGATTGATATATTTTTTCGTGCAAATCAAATATTCACGCTGAAGTACAGAATTGTTGAAACAGCAACAAAGCTTAGTAGGCGCAGGTAGAAAACAATTTGAGATGAAAAGCTCAACACCGTGAAACGAATCGAGAAAGGACACATGATCTGTTCTATTATTAAAGAGTCATACAACAACGCAAGGTGTCTCGTTTTGCACAGTGGACAGCATCCCAATCCATTCGAAGGAGTGAGGCAAGGAGATGTACTGTCACCGATCTTGTTCTTACTTGCGATTGATGATGTAATGACCGCCACGGTGGGTACAAACGAGAGACTTGGGATCCAATGGAATCCGTTTGATAAGCTAAGCCATTTGGACTACGCTGATGATATCTGTTTCCTGGCAAACAACATTGGTCGGGAGGTGGCTGGCCTTAGGACAAAATTTTTGCACACAAACCGAGACCAACAACAGCAGGTTATCCTGAGACAGGAGACCAGTGGCCCTTCTCTCTATTTCGTTCCGAAAGTCAATCCTATTCGGAATTGCTTTTAAGTTGGTACTCTGTAATACTTTCGGAATTCTAAATCGGAGTAGTAGTAAACGGTTTTTCAATAAGAGCGCTACAAAAGTTTTTTTTAAATTTGGATATCAATGAAATTCTTTATTCCTGTGAAAGTACGTTCGATGCCATTATGTATGGAACTCGATTTCTTTTGCATGGCCACCACGGGCACGCTTGCAGAAGTCCAAACGCTGAACCCAATTTTCGACGGTTTTCAAGCATAAATCGGCCGATACTGCTGCAATTTGACGATCGATATTCGTACGAAGTTCATCAATCGTCGCTGGCTTGTACAAAACGTTCATTTTCGAAAAATGGCCCCAGGACGTCAGAAATAGACTAAATAAAGTTCGTAGTGCATTTGGAATCGTTTCTCCAGTGTGGAACTCCAGCAAAATATCGCTTCGCACTAAGTTAAAATTGTTTGAGTCCAATGTAGAATCTGTTTTGCTATACGCATGCGAAACGTGGAAATGCTCCGCCAACAACTCGAGCAGGCTACAAGCTTTTATTAATCGTTGTCTGCGTTACATCCTAAGGATCCGGTGGCCACAAACGATTTCCAACAATGAATTGTGGCTTACGACGGACAACAAAAGTGGATGTTGACATCAAAAAGAGAAATGGATTGGCCATACACTGAGGTAACCAGACAACAACACAGTAGTGCTTCCAATGAAACCCTCAAGGCGTTAGGCGAGTTGGTAGGCCCAGAACAATATGGAGGTCAACTGTCATCGAGTTGCAAACAGAGATAGATGGAAGGACCTGGTTGTCGCCCTATGCTTCAGGGGGAGTTAAAGTGTTGCTTTTATTAGCATCTACCGGAATGAAGGAAGAAGAAGAAGAAGAAGACCACCATCTGTAAGAGAACTCTTTAAAGCAAATGGGGACTACAGCCTCGATTCACAGGTTGACTCTATGTATCCATCTATACATCGCCAGGCCAGTCTTTTCTGCACCAGTCGGCTAACGGTCAATCGCCTATAAACGATCTCCTGTCTAAACACTGTGGGCCGTACCAATAAATATTTTTAGTTTCGACTTAAAATT
The DNA here is from genome assembly GCA_963082955.1 of Cheilosia grossa. Classification (NCBI taxonomy): domain Eukaryota; kingdom Metazoa; phylum Arthropoda; class Insecta; order Diptera; family Syrphidae; genus Cheilosia; species Cheilosia grossa. The sequence goes on along the minus strand of OY720147.1, from coordinate 18,850,712 downwards.
TAAGATGTTCACAGTGGCCATATTTTCCATATGTCGAGACTAAAATTTGTTATTACTAGGTACGGCGCTGTATAATGTTCATGACACTAAAAGATAAGCCTTTCGTATCTGAGGTACAATGTCATATCCGCGAGGGATGAGCTATAGTCAAGATGCGACTTAGTTCCCGGATTCGGTCACCTTCACTTCTAAAACTGTCCTGCGATGGCGCAACAATTCAAAATTCACCTCTGGACTGTGGACGTGGAGTGTGGAGTCTGGTATCTGGATAGAGTAGAGTTTAGTATTCATTGAAAATTCCAATTGGAATCGATTAAAAGAACACACCAATAATTAATGAAAAATGGTTAAAAGGAGCGTACTTTACGTAGTGATTGACAGTTTTTTGTTAATACATTTTAAAATATTATCTTTTCCGCAAAACAGTCTTCGGCACAAATAGCTACGAGCATATGATCTACAAAAAAAGTCTATGCCCATTTTTTGTAAATCAAGAGATAAACTTTTTTTTGTTAGAATGCAAATATCTTTTTTACCAAATTACTAATTACTCTGAAATCAGTCGAAGTATCGCTACAATTGGTCGTTTCCGTTTTTTCCCTCTGGGTACGGACTGCCGATAAAAGCCGTCTGCCGATCAATAATCGGCAATCACATTAGGGGCCAAGTACCACCGCATTTGCTGTGGCCGGCCATCCGAACCTAACCTAACCTGAACTGAGCTTATCTCGGTTTAATAACGCTCAGCTTTATTGATTCTAAAGGCGTTTTTCTTTTTTAGTTCAGAGCTGAGCACTGAACTGAGCTCGAGCATTATGAGCGCGCTCTGAACCGAGCGTGCTCAGAGCATTCTGATGTTTTTTTGTTTTTCCTGTTTTTTTTTTTTTTCTGACAAATGTGACTGGAAGTGTGCTTGTACATGTGTAATCAGCATTTTCCTCAGCTTGCTCAGTCAATTTATTCTGAGCTCATAGAGCGCGCTCTGATCATGCTCTGAACGAAAAAAGAAACACAAATTTGAGCTCTGATGTGTCAGAGCTAAAAAAGAAACACGAACTTTTTGTATAACAGTTCATGTTCTGCTCTGAACTAAAAAAAGAAAAAACGGCTTAAAAGTCTTCATGTTTTTATTTAATTGTTTAACTAATTAGGTACAGCTGCCCGGATCAACCTTTTTAAAAGCAACAAATTAGTCAGTGCTGGGATTCAAAAACATTACAAAGGTCCCCGCTTAATAGGAATTAATTAATTGAAAATCCGGCTGCAAGCACAATTATTTTATACCCATGCGCATATGCTTTTATCCGGGGAGTACTGTGCATGTTGACAGTCTGACCAAATGAATTGACAATGGCAATTTTTCATATAAAATTAACTATTGTGTTGTGACCTACAAAATATATAGTATGAAGGTTGAAGATAATTGTGGGTAAGGCCCCAAATGATGATACATGTGTCGCAAGTTTAGTACGCATATGTTTATTAGTATATATTGTCGGAGAGTATTGATATTAGGGCTTCCCGTGATTGCCTTTGTTGATGTTTTCTTTTCCTAGAAACATGAGCAAGTTCTGCGATGCACGTCAGAGTGTTGGAGATTAAACTGTATGACAAGATCGGTTTTAATGAACATAATTTCTCAGTAAAACAAATTTAACAGGACACTTTTGAGTTAAGATGTTCACTAATACTATTGTTGTTGTTAGTGTTGTGGACTTAGAGTTGGACGCTGTGAACGCCACCTCGAGAGCTGTACACTACTCTTTGTCAATCGAGCTATGTTAGTGATTCTGAGTACTATATCTAGGATGTTGAATATTTTTTTTATTTATTCGACATTAAAACGACATTTTTTGTAAGCGTAAAAATCACGGAACTAAAAGTTCTCAAATCCGAGACTTTCAGTTTGTATTTCCTAGAGGGTGAGGTTTCTGCTTGCTCAAACACGCAAGGAGTCTCTCTTTTTGTCACCCGACTTTTTGCTATAAGCAATTCGATTTCGATCGCATTTGTTACCATTTTTCAAGTACTAGTTTTTAGATCTTCTGAAACTACTCCCTGTGCACTCCATGATACAAAATACTAGATACTTATCGAGAGCGTTTCTCAACTTTCCCTTCTTTGCCTCTCTCTCTCTCTGTGCTTTTAGTTAATAAAAATCTACATGGCTAGAGAAGAGATAGAGACGCGATGTTGTTTTTCCAAACATTGAATAATATAAATGGAAATGGTTTTTCCGTCGGTTTTTTTGGTCATAGGCGTTTGAATGAAACTATAATAGTTCATTGCTTTTTCCTTTGGTCAATAACTATCTTTAAAATAATTTAAGTCATGCGTACCCAGTGCTTGCTCACTGAATAGATAAACGAGAGAGAGAGAGAGAGAGTTACAATTGGTTAATATTAATTCTTGTTTTGTATTTGTGCTTTTGTATATTAACATACCACTGTTTATTCTAGGTTATTGGAGCATTCATAAACCGTTCCAGTGCAGTCAGTGCAGTTCATCATTTTGTCGGAAACCATATTTAGATATCCACATGAGAACACACACTGGCGAAAAACCATTTCAATGTGATATATGTTTGAAACGTTTTACACAAAAATCCACTTTAAATATCCATAGGCGGACACATTCGGGTTAGTTTCCCTGACACAGTTTTGTCAGTTTCTTTTTATATTTTGCTATAAAATACATTTACTTTTTTAACAAAAATGTAGTGCTACACCCTTTTCATGAAATTTACATACACATTTTTAAATTAATGTTTTATTAAATTAAATACAGTCACTTATTTTTATATACCATTTTCGGAGTAACTGAAACTAAATGCTGCTATTCGTTGTCTGTATTTCGCAATAAGTTCAATAGACTGGCTTTATGTTTGGTGTATGTGCAATGCAAGATTAACCATTCGTCAACTTTGCAAAAAGAAAAACAGTGGACTGGAAGTTGTAATTGTTAAAAAAATAAAAAATAACCTCTGCCGATAGCTACTTTTGTGACAATCTGATTTATAGGGAGTATTGCGATTTGAATAGTCGTTTTACGAGAATTCAGTGCGACTATAGGATCCGGACTTTTTTCACTTTCAACAATAGTCGCAAGTTCATGACATAAACTAAGTATGAAAAGAAGTCAGCTCAGAGAACTTAAGAGGAACTGCCTACAAGCTGTTTTCCGTGTTGCTATGTGTGCGAAAAATGTGTTCCGTGTTAAAGTGAATTAGCCGCAAGCATACCACTGCGCATAGTAACCTGACAGTTCACAGTTCATTCAGATTTTTTCTTTTGTTGCACTTCCCTCCATAAAGTTTTTTTGTTTTTTTGTTTCACATGTATTTATAGAGCATTGATTTTCATGGTTTTCAATTGGATCTCGTACTATAATTGTTGTAAACAATCAAAATCAGTGATCTATGTAGATCTTGTGGCAAAATAAAAAAAAACGCCTGATGCATTTGAACACATTAGTCAAATTAAGTCCAACTGCGTTCCCGTCTACCCCACATTTGCGTAAGGGAACGAAGTGTGTCTAATGTGTGTGTTCGAATGTATTATCGTTCGGAAACACACTTATTGGCACATGGCCTATGACAGTGGGCCTTACCAACAAACATTTTTATGTGGTAATCGATTGGGCGCTCTCAGAGCACTTTTTTTTGCCCTCAGAGCAACGTTTGGAACAAAAAAAAAAACAATCTTTTTCAGATTTCAGAGCACTTTTGCGAATCTAGATATTTTCTCAGATTTGCTTCAGATTAACCAATACAAGTGCATTTGAGTTTGACAACTGGTGAAGTTTGTTTACATTTTCGTTTTTTCTACAGCAAAGAAAGGCATTGCATCGGGTGAATCTATTTTCGTAAATTATTTGTGTGCAAATATTTAGAAATCAATCGGGACGGAAATTTCGAATGTTTTAATATAAAATTTAAACAGTGAATGGGTGTCGAAGACTACACATATTCAAGTCGCACGAATATCAACACAAAAAAGAGCAAGAGCGTTTTTATGTTTGATTAGGCACACGAAATCTGAAATCTGAGGGCAAATCTGAAGAAGCCCAAACGAATACCACATTAGTTTCGACTCTAAATTTTAGTAGTTCTCAGTGGCTATATTTTCCATACAAAATTCACAATAGTGAGGTTCCGTAAATTTAAAGTCGATACTAAATTTTGTTATTAATACGGCGCAGTCAGTTTTTCTCAACACACTTGTAATGAATGCATTTTAATTTGTTTATTTAGTATTTAGGATGAACGGAACTGTGGAAAGTGGTTTATATTTTATTATGAAATAGTTCTTTTAGAAAACTTACGGTGTTGTGAATTGGGTAAAAGGGGTGTAGACGAATTTGGTGAAAAGACTTTCAAAATGTCACGGTAGGTCTGTTTCTGTGCGGAATGTTAAAAAACAGAAAATAACAAAATGTACGGGAACGGTTCGAAAAATATAAAAAGAAGTGCTGTAGATGTGTCTGGGATACCGAATATACTTCTCTTTATGGTAATTTGTAAAAGTAGGACTTCAGCAATGTTTTAAAGTGTGAGCCATCTTTTCGTTTCTATTTCTATTTCTCTTTATGATCAGTGGTAGAGTATTGCTCTTACTACGCCTGTCAACTAAATTTTCCAGTAGAAACTGAATGGTTGGGGGTTTATTTCACTAAAAGCTCGACGAATATTGTGCTTAAGTGGGCTGAGTTAGCTTTAGTTCAAGAAAAAACTCTTATTTTGTTTTTGCGACGTTTGAGGAGTGGTTGCGTTATTCGTCAAGCTTTTCTTTTAATTCAACGCGGTCGCAATCTCATATTCAAAAATACAGTCGTACCTATCAAAAAATGACAACCATTTCTGCTGGTCACGTAGTTTGCATTGATTATTTTGTTAATTTGTTGTATCCACCCACTTATTTATTGCTAGGGTCGTGTGCTTATTTGTTAACAATCTGTTATGTATGTTAAAGTTCCGCACGAGTAAATAAAAAGGTACAAAATAGGAACTCATCATTTACGCATTACTGCCGAAAGTTCTGACAAGATCTTTATAAACTATCTTTGCACAAGTGGTTGGAAATATTTTACTAAACTCCCGCCTCCATTGAATTCCCTGCTTGGCTGCCTTCTTAGAAAAATCTAATAGAGATAATTCCTCTAAAAAAATGTGCTGAATAAGCACAGTTAAATGAATATAATTTATATACATATTTGTGGGAACAGTTTCCTTAACAAATGGGAACTTCCCTTCTGATAGAAATGTCCAGTCCGAAATGTCCTTCTCAAACAAACATCAACCGCATTGACGTCGAAAATAGTTACCTTGTGTTATATTGACACCTTTACCTTGATCTTCATTGATTTCCACTGCAGTTGAAATACCTAGTTACGTTTAATCCGAATATGGTGTATAATGAATGATAAACTTTATTCTTAGTCCGCTTTTTTGTATAAAACTTATAAATTCACCGAATATTGTGTTTGTTTTCTCTTTTTTTATTTAAGTTCAAGATCGCCCCTTCCAATGCGAACAATGCCCAGCGACATTTGCACGCAAACCTTACCTAGATATCCATATGAGGACGCATACTGGTGAACGTCCATTCGAATGCGATGTGTGCCTAAAACGCTTTACTCAAAAATCATCACTAAATATTCACAAAACTGTTCATAATGGTAAGAATTAAGATAAAAAAAAAACTTATACAATTGAAACATATTAGTATTGTAGTTTGACTGCTACCACGGATCTTGGAGCTAGTTTTGATTTTTAGATACTACTCTTAGGCCGAACGCACACTGATCGTTTATACTAATGAGGAAGAGAGTGTAAACAGGCTTGCCAACTGTTTATGAATCCATTTTTTTTTTATATAAAACTTACATGGAAAATATAACATTCGTGGCTACTAAGTCGTCAATCGCCGGCGCCTTGTTGGCATAGGCAGTCTAGTTAAATCTCTTGACCGTAGGGACTTGAACCAGTCTATTTTCTTAGACACTACTGCCGATAGCTTGATAGTTTGGGCGGCAGGCGGCCATATCGTTGAAAGCATATACCTTTCAGTTTGAGAAAGCGTGGGGTATTGATGCCCGGCATGAGTTCAGTTTTACCCGGATTAATGACGAAACCAATAGCCTGCACCCCTGTCCTTAGCTAAATCAGAGCCCTGTCTACAGTTTCAATATTATTGTCCGATCTTTCTATGTGTAAGATGTGTTGTTTTTGTAACCTGGTGCTATCTCCTCCGCATGTACCATCAGGGTACATGTTGGGACTGACGACCTTTGCTGTATGCTAGTTTTAACGCTAACAATAATTTTTAATTTAATTTGTGTTTTAAGCAAGAACAGGGATAACTTTTAAGTCGCAAATCTTTTGGATACCCAATTAGAAGCTGCTTCGAGGGCTTTGAATTTTGCAAAATGTTGCGGTGATTTGTTTCGAAGAGGACAGAAATCTGTCATCGATGAGAAATGATGTTCTTTCACTAGCTTACATTCTATGTTCTTTGGCTGTAAATTTGATGAATGAGAAACTTACTTTTGGATTGTATTTATTTGATGACTTAAATTATACCGAACGCCAGAATTGATGACCCGATTCCGATTTATGGCATTTTCCGTCACTCTCTTCCGACGATAGGTTCTCGCATTCTTGACAGATATTCTCTTTGAGGGCTTTAAGAGTCCGATTCTTGTGTGCATTGATTATAGTGACTCAAATAGTTTCTATTAAATACGAATTCTCAGCATCGCGTAGTAAAATCTGTTCGCTTAGGTTCTTTTCCCAGGCAAGCAGTTCAGGAATGTCAAACACAAAACGTTGAGCGAAAAACTCACAGAAAATGCATTTTGACAGACTTTTCTAAATAAAATTTCACTGTTCGACTTCTGTACACACAAAGTACTTCAAAGGCAAAAATTCTGAGCTTTTTGGTAACAAGATTGGAATTTCAATTTGACCTTTTATTTTTTGTTCATTTGTTAGAATGAAAAATGTGAAAATATATATATGTAAAAATCAAAACTACCCATCCCTTTGCTCTGGCAAAACCATTCTCCATTGTCACGGCTTTAGCTACATTAAAATATCTTTTACAAATTGATGAAATTTTACTTATTTTAATACTTCTTAATGTTTCTTATATTTGCAGTAGGCATACGGCCATTTCAGTGTACACTTTGCCCGGCTGCGTTCGTACGGAAGCCTTATCTTGATATTCACCAGAGGACTCACACTGGCGAGAGACCCTTTGAATGTGAAATCTGTTCTAAACGGTTTTCACAACGATCAACATTAAATATACATAAACGAATTCATACAGGTTAGTCACAAAACTGTTTTTTTTTTTTCTGATTTAAAAGTTCATACTCTGCAAACACATACAAATATTAAGATGAATTCAGCTACTACCCATTTCACCTCTAATTAAGATAGATTAATGTTGTAGAACTCCGAAAACGTCAAATCGTCGCCTGATAGTTAAGTTGTTTCGTGAAAATGCAAATTATAGCTTAAGGCTTGAGCACTTTTCATTAAAAATGTGTGGAAAAATTTTGTTTTCTGTTGTTTTTAACTTATGTGGTGGAAGAATGATGACAAACATTTTGATCTAAACAACATTGCATAGGTAGTCAGTTGTTTGTCCGTAAATTAAGTTCGTCTTATAAAACTTTGTTTATGGTTTCACTCCAGATCACTTAATTGGCGTTCGGATACCTAGTTCATGTAAAATGTCAACTAGATTTGCCTGGACTAGGCTTACGAACTCGTTGACTAGGCAACTTGAATTGTTGTTGTATTCTTGTGGTCAGCGTTACCTCTAGGCCAATAAAAACTGAAATACATCAAGTCAGTCAGCTGTCAGATTTACTAAACTAGAAATCCGAACGTCACCATTCCCTATTATAATATAGTTTTAAATTCATCTTTTTGGCATCTTTTTAACCTAAGGCAATCATTACACTTTCTCTATCTGTGTAAAACATTTATGTCAGTTTTTGATTTCACCAAATCGATTTTCTAAATTTTCATAAATGCGCTCACTCAACCCAATTAGGCCTGGCTGGCGGATGAGAGTGGCAAGCCGTGGCCTTTCAACCTCTCTTTGAATGTTTCGACACAAACAACTCGTATTTCACAGCTTCGTTTACGAGTAGTTTAACAATACACTCAAACCAAACCCCATTCAATTGTAAAAATGTGTGCTGTTTGGGTATTATTTGTGTTTTTCTTAGAGTTCAAACTGTAAAAGTTCATTTAGGAGTCCAGGCCCAAGAACAATAATCGGTAATAAACCACGGTGCCAAATTGAGTGAGTAAATTGGAAGCAAAAACAGTTTGATTTCCGCTCCTTTGATTTCTTCGTAATTTTCTTTTCGCTGATTTTCAACTTTTAAGGGGTGATAACTTAGAAATGAGTGACAGTTTAGGTAATTTCGATGTAATATTCTATTCATTCGTATACGCGGCTTAACTTGAACGTAATCGATCGCGATGAGAAAATAAAGAAGAGCTTTTCTACTTTCGTAATGAAGTTGATAATGCGCCTGACGGTTTTAACTTCATATAGTATAGTTAAACATGACCTATACGACATTCAACTAACTTCTTAATATCATATACCAACATGGATTTAAGATTCTATTGGCCTTGCTGTTGAAGGGCTAAATAACGATAGCTAACAGTTTCCCTCTTACTATGGGCGAAGCTAATATTTGGAATTGAAATTTTTAAATATGTATTGCAATTTCGCCTTTAAGTTATGGTAATAGTCTATGATAATAAACTAGTTTAAATCCTATCAAAATTTTGTAATTTAATTTTTTTTTACCTAGTGTTATGTTTAGTTATATTTAAATTATAATTTATTAAATAAAGAAATTATGAAATATATAAAAACAGTATTTGAACTAACTTTTCTTAACAAAGTAGACACATTTTGTTTGTATGCTTTGATTAACGTCACATCATAGCAGACGATTTTTAAAAATTTAACATTGTAAACATAAGTCTTAATAAAGAATATTATCTTTTCTAATCTACTGACTATACTGACATTAACACAAAGTTGTCCTAAGGGTTGTACGGCAAAGATTGTACACTCGTATACGGATATTAAGAGATCGACAACAAATAATGTAGTTGCTGACAGATTACTTAAAATTATATTAATTTTATACAAATTGTGAATCTCTGGAAGCGTTCAGATTGTTCGTGCTTGCCTCGGAAAAATACGTCAATAAAGCATTTCGCGACTTGCTTCCTTCCTTCGTACAGAAAAAGTCTTTTATAAAATAGATCCTGACAACTCCAGTGTCGAAGAAGAAGACGAAGTTAAAACCATGTGACAGTTAAAAAAAGGTTGTAGGAGACTAAAACAGATTTTATTCGGTTGGAGCATAGTTTTATTAAAAAAATGTCTTAAGAGATTTGTATAGTAGGGTGCAAAATATGTTGCCCAATGGAAATTTAGTCCTATCAAACGTATTCGTTTAAAAGTCGAAGTTCCTAATGGAGTTTGTGGGCTGATTAACAATATATGAACAAATCCCAGCTCTTTACATAGCCACATAAAATCTGGTTATTAACCTAAAATACGCGCTGCCAGAATCTATGTCAAAGAAAAATCATACTCTCCCAAATCGCAATCCCCTTGCCAAAATCCGTGAGATGAAAAAAAAAAAAAAAAAATACAAAAGGAATAATTTCAAACTCAACGGATAAAATTCTATGAACGCTTTACCCGCAGTGAAGTGGTAATGTCGTTTTCCATTGGGCAAAAAGAAGCGACCGGGAGAGTCCGGAATCGAAAAAATCACTCCTGAAACCGTTCCATTGGCACAAAAAATACTATTCTGGCGATTCTGAGGAGAGAATTTCGCTTCTCGATTTGATGTCAGAATCCACTCAAGAAGCACTCACACAAGTGTAGTTTATGGGCCTTACCAATAACCATTTTTAGTTTCGAGTCTAAATTTAAGTAGTTCAGAGTGGCTTTATTTTCTGTGCAAATTTCGCTACTGTGAGATTTCGTAAATTTAAAGTCGAGACTAAAATTTGTTATTAGTATGGCGCTATGTATTTTATACAAGTCAGCTGACAGATGCCGTAGATTATTTTTTGGCATTTTACCAATACTGAATGACATAAGATTAAATGCGAGTGATATTCTGAAGTAACGTGACATTTCTCAATACGAATTTCTATGTAAAAATACCAGCGCACCTGAAAATATTGAAGACAAGCAGCTCTACTGTAAATCGTCCGAAGTTGGAGATCGCAGTCATTGACATACTATATAATATATATTTTATTACTGCTAGTGAAATGTCAGTTTCATAGCGCTCTTGGTTCAAAGTGAATAAAAAGTGTAACAAAATGCCAACCATTTTGGATTTCTCCACAGAATGCCAGATAAACCTGTTGGGTGTTTTTCTAAGTGAAGATTTGCTAAATGAAACGGTTGAAATTCAAATGGTTGGGGATTGTTTTACAATAGATGTCGCATCGAAAATGTGGTAGTTCAAATTGTTATCAATAGATGGAACGAAATAAATCGTATTGTAATGCATTTTTGTAATGCATTTATTGCCCCATAAATTGCCCAATTTTCGTATATTTATGGCGCATGCATTTTTTCTGTTGTTTTACATTTGTTATTTTGCAATATAAAAACAAACGTGCATAATATATTTCAATCAACAAAGTTTTCTGGACAGTTTTATAAATTTACAAATGATAAATTGGATGGATTCATAACTCTGCAAGATATACTAGAGGCTCCAAATCATCTGAACGATAGAACGGCTGGATCAGATGGAAGTCCCTACGAATTTTCAAATATAGGACAGGGCAGCTATTCATTAAACTTAATCCCTTCGCCAACTTATAAGACGAAATGTATTCTAAGCATTTTTTGTCTAATTGTAATTTACAAAAGTTATTTTTAAAATTCTCATCCTGATAATAAAGCCCATAAAACCTACTTTATTACTGCTCTTTATAATTTGTTTCCAATTAATTCCGCTCTGAACTAAGGGCGCTAGCGCTTTTGTGGGAATTAACGCGAAGTTGGCTTCTAGCAGTCCATTATAATAAGTCTGATCTGAGTACCTATTATTTGTCTATGATCTGTGCTAAAGATAAAAACCCATTCTGTAGGGTGTATTAAAGCTGAATGAATAGTTTTCAACATAGAAAACAGAGATGAATTGTAATCTTTCTTTCTGTTTTATTTTTCAGACGTTTTTATGGCGAATACATTTCATTAACTTTTTTTGTTAGAAAGCGCACGTAGGTGTGCTTTTCTTAAATTCTGATATTTAATGTTTTTTAGGTTACTATAATAAAGTACAAGAACGAACTTAAAATAAAAATCTGGAATTTATGTTAGCCGTCATACAAGAGAACTCAACAGCTAGTTGCTTTACGAGTAAGAGTAGGGGGAAGTGATTTACTCCCTCGTTGGCTCGTGGTAACTCAACTCTGTTGTTTAAGAGAACAGCTAATAAATTAAATAAATTAGTATTTGAGTGATTTACATCTGTAATTCAAGTATTACCGGCCTTTCTTTGTGAATTTCTTCTGACCCGCTTCTGTCTTCTGTGCACGGGAGCCGAGATAAACCAAGTTTGCCTATTACTTTCCAATGCGCGAACAAACCCTCTTTTAATAATGCATATATGTATTCATAAAGAATAAGTCAACATTATGACTTTTCGTTTGCTTTTTTATAGGTGAGAGACCGTATGCATGTGATATTTGCAACAAGACGTTTGCCGTGAAAAGCTATGTAACCGCACACCGGTAAGTTGATCATACAACTTTTATATTCGCAGCACATATTTGTACCGGACATTTTTTATTGATAATCTCACAATACTTCAAGTGGATAGAAATTTAAAAAAAAAAAAAAAAAACTGAATTTCAGGTGGTCGCATGTCTCCGAAAAACCGTTGAGCTGTGATCGTTGTTCGATGACTTTTACTAGTAAATCACAGTTTGCTGTGCATATCCGTACACATTCTGCCGGCCAAAATTTCGAATGCAACGTATGTGGGAGAGCATTTATTCGTGATAGCTATCTTATAAGGCAAGATACAAAAGAATAATCATCTCAGAAACGTACTGTAATTAAAGAATTTATTGTTTTCTTTGAACTACAGACATCACAATCGGGTACATCGACAAGAACGTACAACAGCAAACAGCATAGCTACTATTAACAGCGTTGCAACTGGAGAAGATATTGGTAATGCAAGCACTCCGGATCGGGTGGATGTTTTCGAATCGAACAGTCCTCAAGTTTGCGATTTACGGTAATTTGAAATTTTAGCAATATTTTATTGGTTTGGTGTTTAGCAATTATTGAAGCTGGTGAGTAACACAGAAGTCTGGTGAATTAAAAAGGTTTTTACAAGGAAATGTTTTAAGAACGTTTCGTAATTCAATATATGTCATAAACTGACATATTTTATTAGAGTTTTCATGCCTTTGGACAGTAAGTGACATGGTAATTGGTGAGAGAAGGAAACTCTCACTTTTAAGGGACAAAGGAGGTTTTCCACTTGCTCGGAAAGAGCCCAGAAAAACAGTATTAGTTGGAAAACTTAACTGGCAAAAGAGAATACTTCTTCTTGTTTCCGAATTGTGACGGGTTTTACCCTTTACACAGCAGATAGTTGGACTCTAATTGACAACGATTGTTGGGTTTAACAACCGAATTTATTGAGTATAAGATATTTATATGTTTTGTTTTGTAATTTTTGTGAGCACTTGAATTTCGAAAAACTAACTTTTACTGTTTATTCCAATTGCAGGTACGTACCCAATTTAGTTATGAGCAGATCACCGGTCGTTTCAGAACTATCTCCAAACGGTAATAGCCAATCAATGACAATGAATCATCAAGAGAGCAATCGTAGTCAAATAAGTATTTAGATCAAATCGAATTATCAATTCATCTCTATTTTCAATATGAAAGTCTTTGCAGATCTAAATGAAGTACGTACTATGACCATTAGTGAGCGTCTAATACAAGATGCCCGTGCTATTCATGAGAGAGCAGTTCAAGAACAACAGCGCGCAATACAGGACAGAGCCAACCAGGAACGCATACTGCAAGAAACCGCTTTCCAAGAGCGAACTCTACAAGATCAACAACAAGCAATACAAGAAAGATTACTGCAGGACAGTGAAGAACAAGCACGAGTCATACAGGAAGCAAATGTTCATTCGTCTATAAGCATACAGCAGGGCCATGTTTTAACTCATAGCAATTTGTTAGACAAATCTTCGGTCCTCAGTCCGGGATCTGTTTAACTCTCACAATAAACAAGAAGCAAAACAAAATATATATATAATAGTATAATAGGTTTTTAGAATAACTGGATTGCAATCACACAAATTTCGAGATATCAAATTCAAAACAAGTGTTTGTTAGTTAGTTGTAATTTAATTTATGTATATTTTTTTCTTTTTCATTTTTATTTTCTTTTTTTTTTGAGAACAAAAACAAAATTAAGTTTCATTAAATGAAAGTAAAACTTCGTCTATGTCACTTGGCATAATGAGTAACTGTAAATATGTATGTATATGTTTGTAACAAATATTTCCACAGGAAACAAAAAGATTTAATTTTTTTTTAAGAACTAATTTACATAATGATTTATCTTTGTAATGGAGAAGAAAACACTTATTACTTACTCATAAAGTTGAATGAAACTGCTTTAAACTATTTGCAATATAAGAAGCTGCTTTTTTGAATATGAGTGTTTTGGCAACTATTTCAGGAGGATGTCGGAAGGTTGCGACAAATTGACAAGAAAAATAACCGCCAACCATGGTAAGCAATCAATCACTAAAGGGTGCGGGAGTGCACGTAGCAGTGTCGATGTCGAATAATAAATGAATAAATGGTTGGCACAACAGGCCAAGCTAGCGCCCTAGCCTTCTGACAACCATTCGTCTGCGTCGGATCGTATTTGACGCATGGGAAGGACATATAATTGTGTGCTGAGTCCGAACGACTGAATTGAGAAGCTTTTCCAGGACATTTATACTCTCGGATGTTTGTCAGACGTTTGCAGTTCGCACTCGAGAGTCGCTCCAGTGGAAAAGACCTTAAGGTGATTAGTGTTTTTTGCAGGATCGAAGCTGAGACCCCTCGCCTAGTCCACCACACTAGTCACCGCGCGTATATAATAACTACAAATGACAGTTGAATTCCAAAACACAATCTGAGTTCCGAACAGTTTTGACTTTCGTTATAGAATTTTTTCCGATCGGTTTCCTCAATAGGAGTGAGTGTTTGACGTTTTCAAATGTTATTTTTGTATTGAAGATTATGAAAAAACTAACAGTGTAAATTTATAATACAATCCGCGATACTAATAATCTTTTTTAGTGTGCAGGCTAAATTTTTCGAACTCACAACGGGGAAATTGTAATTACAAAATTGCATATTGTGACCTACAAAATATTTAGTGCAGTCAAACTGGCTGACTTTTACCAGGGGGGAACAGTGACCAAAAATAAACCATCTCTTTACATTCACGTAACCGACATCTGTTAGGAGTTATGATTATAATTAGGTGTTTATAAGAAGTGCTATTTGTTCACAGATGACGGAAAAAAAGATTAATAGGTCTGTTCCCTTTATTTCTCGTTCAATATTCAATTTTGGCAACATGTCACATTTCTCTCAATGCGAGAAAATTCACTTCCCGAAATGAAATGTAACCAAAAAGAAAAGCAACGCGTTTAACCACAAATTTGGAAAATGTTTTTTTTTTCAAGGCGGCAATAGGGTTATGGCACCAGTAGTCAGCCCTTTAACTCTTTTTTTTTTTTTTTACTTTGATTTGTCCTTAAAAATCCATTCTTCAAGTATTTAATAAAGTAAAATAAGTTAAAAGGGTATGAATTGTCAGTAGGCAGCCCCCTCAGCTTCAGTAGTCGGCCACGCAAGTATCCAGTAGTCAGCCCCAATTAAATTTACACATTTTCATAATAAGGGGGGGACGGGACACTGACGACTGGAGAACGTTTAAAGGAACCGTGTCTTCTCTAGTCTCTAGTAAATGTACAGTAGCACCTGGATTGTGTAAATTTTTTCCACACAGAGAGAACTGTTAGTCAAGATAGTAATATTTTTTGTTTGGATGTAAGATTAGCGTATTTACTACTGCGCTGTACTTTGTATATCAGGAGCAGACAACTGGAGGGAGCTGTACTTAGGAGCCATTTCCCAACTCAAATATCAGCAGAACAAATGTACAAATTTAAACATAAGAGCAAGAGTTTTATTGCTTCTATTGCAGCAATTAAAAAGTTGACTTCACACCAAATAATAATCGAAATCAAATAAGAAGTCAGTAACAAAATAGTGTTTGTACGATTTCACAACCATCTATCAGCTACCACCACAAATGCAAAGAAAGAAAAATCTCGTTTTACGTTACATTGGGCGCGAAAAATCTGAAAATCTCAATGGAAAACGATATAATATTTACAGGTTTGTTTTTTGTTATGAAGGAGAAATGTTTTTTTTTCTCTTCGTGGCTCTCTTCTGCCCAACTTTTGCGTAAGGACAGCGAACGTTAGGGAACAGACCTTGTGATAATTGCGCCTTGAAACATCCATCTTATTAGTCATCGTTTCCAAATTCATTTGTTTAAAGTTCCAGTAGTTTGCCCTAAAACGACGCATTATAAATTATAATGGAGTAGGTACCGCTCTTGTGAAGCCCCTCCTTTCTCGTGCCAGCAAAGTTCACCGCCTCGTTTGACTATGCATTTAGATACAGTTGGAGAAACCATATGAAATAAAAGACTTTTTTTCTTTCTAGTTTGCAATAATAGAATATTTTTATTCACTCATTTATGTATTGAAATTAAATGAAACATTATTTTAAATGCTACTCTACGGCATCACGTGGGGCATCCAAGTCTCTATATTGAATAATTGGCCGATAATCGCCGTATGGTCTGTAAACATAATGCAAGAGAAACAAAATTTTATAAGCTGTAGCTTTTTCCACACGTAAATTGTTTGTTTTTGTTTTATTTTTTTTATTTAGTAAAAGAAAAAAGCATACAAAATCTGATAGAATCGGCTCAATTAAAGAAAGGAAACGCAAGCAACTGGAATATTCACATGGAAATTATATACAAATGCTGTTTCGCTTCGTTGCTTTTTCTTTTGCAATGAAAAAGTTTTTTTTTTATTATTTGTTTATTTGACTCTATAGAAACACTTTGCTCGTGGTCATTTTCTAAATGTCTTTTTTATATTGTTTAGTATTTTTATTTTTTTATTTTAATCTGTTGCGTTATCATATTAGTCAAATATGTCAAAATTTGTTGGTGCATCCAGATCATGGTAACCTATAAGCCGACGTTGGTGTTCCAATGGCAATTCTCTGTAAAATTGTAGTTTTGCCATATTCATAAATTGTTTTAAACAAGTTTCGTTGTAAAAGAGAATAAAAGAGTACAAAAAAAATAAGTCTAAGTATGTACTGATCATTTTACCAAACAAATTATAATAATAAGAAGACTTTTGGAACTTACCTCCTGCCACCGCCAAATCCGCGTCCACCGCCGCGTGGTGTGATTATCATTGGTGGTGCATATGCATTGTATGGGGGGGCATACGGTGCCATATAACCCCCGGGTCTGAATCTGAACGAAGGAAACATTTTTTACCAACGAAACGAATAATCAAAGATGATGGTTGCTTACCCAACTGGACCTCCGGTAGACTCGGAATTTGTGCGCCTCGCGTTGCCGGTGTGCTCTGGAAGTTGAGGCCGCTTTGCATCTTTCAAGTAATTATTGAAATACTCGACTTCTTTGCGAACCTCGTCAACCTTGTCGTTGTGCTTGTTGAAAATGTGTTTGCGTATGAACTCGGGGCCTTTGAATTTTTTGCCTGACAGAGGACACAACCATTTATCTTTGGCCAGTTCTTGGGTGTTGGCTTGCACGAACTTCTCAACTTCGGCTTCTGGGTTCTTGAGTCCTATGTTCTTTAATTCCTCGTCATCGATTGGTGTCGGCTTGGTTAAGAAGGCCTGCATTTTGTTTTCAAAGTTCTTCACGTAATCTTGGATCTCATTGCTGGAAACTTTGTTCTGGGGGGCTGGGCCACGTGTATGAATGATTCCACAGCGATTTGGCATCTCGTCCTCGTATGGGTATTCACAGTGATTGTAAAAATCAACGGAATGTACTACACGCAAGTACATTATCAACTTGTCAAGCACTGCAATTATTTGGGGATCCCTTTCTAGGGTTTCACCTTCGGGAGTTTCTTTATTCTCTGCTGTTATTCCGAGGAGTTCATCCTCCTCGGCAGAGGCCTCTTCAATGAGGAAATCGGTTATGTTTTGCAGAACAGGATTGTTCGATTTAAAACCGTAGAAATCATTGCCGTTCGGATTTTCAGTTTCTTTACTTTCTTCTTCGTCCTAAAATAAATAATAATAGAACATGTTTAAGTTCAAATTGGATAGGAGATAGTAAGTAGATTGTTGAAACGAGATCTCAGCACATATGACAATGGAGCAAAATTACATCAAAATTATTTGCTTAACGATATAACGTATCAACGGAAAATACCAAAAAGTGGGTTCTAGTCAAAAAAGTTATGACAAGGAGTCTTTTGGCACAGAAAGGTATTGACTACACAAGAATAGGCTGAACACTCCCTCGGCCGTCAATACCACAAAAGAAGTTGGGCGACGCTCTGCAGTCTCGTCAAGATCGTGGTTAAGAAAATTATCTAAAATTCCAGAGCCAATACTTCCGCCAGTTGTCCAAAAGTCGCACGGCTAAGAGGGTGACATTTGCAACATCGGCAGAACAAAAGGAGTAGCCAAAAGCGAATGGTGATAAGATGCGGCTGGCTATTAACAAGGACAAAACGGAATATATGCTGAGAATAATTTACACAGAGATGTCGTGGTCAAAGCGACAATAAGGTCAACTATAATTGTAATGTAGAAATGGCCTTCGTCTTGACTGTGCTATGAAACTTGAAAACACCCAACGCTTTGGTCTTGCAACTTTTCCTAATATAAATCTGTTTGAAATTGACCGCTTCATAAGTGCTTCCTTGAATCCAGTGACGACAGCCTGATTTTTTCGCTTAAAATTAGACCAATCTAATCTAGAGAAATAATGTCGCACTTACCCATAAGCAGAATTTTTCATCCAAATTCAAAACAATTTTGGCACACAATTTGATGTCGCTTCGCACAATTGTCTTGTGCGCCGTAATTCCATTGACTGGTCGCACTCTTCGGCTCAGATCCCGATTGACGATAGCTCCAATTTCACAGTCGCGCAACCTAGTGTTGTTCAAATTCCAGCAAATCTCTTTGATATTGACATCGCGCTTGAACGTCACCCATCCTCGGCGGAACCAGCGACGTTCGGCCAATGGATCAGCTATCGCTACCCTCAAAAAGCCAGCAAACCGTTGACATATAGCTTCAATCTCAGCTTTGGTAATTGTCGGGGCTAGATTTCGGAGGAAAATCGAACTCGTGCGATGCAATGCCTGCAGTTGGGGGACGCTTTTTTCTTTATCCAAATCAATTGTTTCCGTATTATCATCGATTTCGATTTTCTCCGCTTCATTGGTGTCCTCTTTCTTGACAACCTTGTCTTCGGTATCAGATTCGACATCATTTTTGGTAGTCTCATCGAAAAATATGATTTTCTTGTTACGATCTGGTGAGGTCTCCTTGTCATCCTTCTCCTCGCCGTCACTAGTGGGCTCATTTTTCGGCGACGCAGGTTTGTCCAGCTCCTGCTCCTGTTCCTGCTCGTCCGACGAATCGAAGCCTTCCTTTTTCTCTGGTTCTTTGTCAACGGTTGAGCTGTCCGGCTTGGTATAGTCAGGATCTTCGTTTTCATCCCCAGATGCCGATGACGATGAATCACTTGACACCGAACGGGATCTCTTTTTGCTGTCTTTGTCGCTTTTAAATTTAGACTCACTCACGGTTGGCTCCTGAGTATCTTCCTCGTCCCAATTTTCTTCGTCGTCATTTGCCGGCACATCCCGACGTGGTGATGTACGCTTTGGCGAATTAAATTCAATCCTTGGCTTTACGTCCGTTATTATAACATCGCTGGTGTCAGTTTTGGCACTGACGACTTTCTCTGGGAATTTGATCTCTTGTGGCTCTTCGTCTAGAACCTTCAGATCAGCATCCGTGCCACCCTCGAGTTTTATGACAACTGTGTCCAGGAGACGTAATAGTTTATCGCATTGGTAAGAGTCTAGCGTGACACTTGTAAGAGTTCCGTTATCCAAGAGCTCGTTGAAAACGTTAGCGCGTTTCTGGAAATTAATTAAAAAAGTTCGTTATGAAAAAGGTCGAAAGTGTGCCAAGTTTAATAGAGTTCCTTTCGGGAACTCAATCTGAGAAATGAGAAAGAGTCTGACGTTCAGGTAACAGCATAGAAAGTTTGCAGAAATTTCCGAACACAAATTGTCAGGGAGTACTCCCTATTTAACTCCACCCCCATTCGAAAAAGTTTACAGCTTATCAAAAGGCACTGTTTCACAAAATGTGCAAACTATACTAATACTCACTTTCAAAAATCCTATTTGTTCATTCTTGCGTTTTACAGACTCCGTGGGATGGTACTTAATTTTGAACCTGTTTGTAGGGGAAAGAGAGAAAACGAAATCTTAAATGTGCTCATCGAACGTTAGAATCTATTACAAAAAATTAAAGTTAATCGTTATTCTTTTTTTGGCTTTGAAGAATTCCGGACGATATGATCAATAGGACCGCACCGCTGCACAACAGATTTGAAATACAAAATCTGTTTGAAATTTACAAACTTTCGACTTTGTTGTCTAACTTTCATACGTAAATCAAATAAAAGTGAATAAAAATTAAAATAAAAAATGGTTATATGTAGAAGAAGTACTTCCCAAATCTTACCTCAATAATTTAGCATTTAATATAATGTATTTTTCTATTTATTTAATTTTTTTGTAAAACGAAATTAAAATGTAAGCGCGATTGGATTGTTTTTTGGTTTCATTTTCTTTTTAACACACCATGGCATTGCTCGCCAAGTGCAAACTATTACGGTGCAGCAAACAAGTATTTATTTGACTTGAAGACATATCAAGATACAAACAGCAAATGTGTACACACCGTTCGTAAATAGCTGTTGGGGAAACTTTATTTGCTTTATACACTAATTATTAAGAGACCAATACACTTTGTTATTAAAGCAGTATGATTTCAATAATATTGTCTTACCATTCTTCATCTTTGTGAGTAACGAAAAACTCGTTCAACTGCTGTCGTTTGAAGTCCAATTTGTATTCACTGTATTTACGAAGAACGTCAGAGTCTGAAATGCCATCTTCTTGTGTATCGAGGAATTGTTTGAGAGTTAGCATGGCCGGTTGGGTTTGTACATCACTGTTTGTTGCTGGGAATTCTCGTGGATGAGCATTAGACGGCAGATGGAAGCCGTGCATACCATGGTTGGCGAAATGGTCATGACCCCAATTATGTAACATGTACGGGTCGTATCCTAGAAAAAAAAAGATACATGGGCGGGCATAGAGTCAGAAAGAACAATAGGCGTGTTTTTTTGAGTTTCGATCTCAGCAAAGCAATGTAAAGTAGGATTTTCAGCACCCAAATACAACTATTGCGTGTCTCGAAATGTCAAGTATAACATAGTTGTTGTAATTGCGTGGTGAAAATCCTACTTTACTTTGCTTTGCTGAGCTAAAAGCTCAAGAAAACACGGCTAATAATACAAAGCTTACACATGTTTTTTGTGCATTTCAGTCAAATCGACGTTAAAATTGGAATGCCTAAACACTAGAAATGCTGAAGTAAGTGTTTACGAAGTAAGTTTGCATAAGGAATACAACTTTCTCTTTGTCAGAATAGATTTAGAAGCCAATAAGATGCGCACATAACGGACTATGTTTGGTGCTTAGAAATAGTCAAAAAGTCTTCAGCTGCAAGGTCAAATATGTTGTCAGTAAGTAGAAGACTGTGAAAGCGATTGCGAACACATGTTCCCATTATGTTGTTACTTGTGAATAGTCAAACACCCATGTTTTCATATGGTCTACGTACACGTGTCAATAGGTTTTTAACAAACAAGAAAAGGACGCGTTGTTCCTGTGCTCGGTGGTAGCTTCCGCATATATAATGAAGATACATACTGAATAAGATCTTTGTATGACCAGTTTTTGCAAATAAATCGTTTTGTTTTATCATGGCTATAAGGCTAATAAATAGTCAAACAAGGCAATAACTAATGCCATAAGAGAAAGCAGATTCCCACTAATTCATTTAATAAAGGGTGGATGTAATGATATAGCTGACGTTTGCCACATTGATAAAAAATAAAAAAATCGTATTAGGTTAGAAGAGAAGTCACAGCTTCTGAGGGTGTATTCCTTTCTTAAACGCTACTGTTCATTCTTACCACCAAATCGCGGATTCGGTCGTATATCATCTCCCCAATCTGGTCGCATTCTCTTAGCCGGAGGTAGCTCCCTTCCAGGTGAATATTTGTCACGTGGTCCCCTATAATCACGATAGTCTGGACGAGCTCTTCCACTCCTGAACGGATTTCTAAAAAAGTTGATTTCACTCTAATAAAGCAAAGCTATCATATTAAAGGTGGACTTACCTGTCAGACCACTCCTCACGTCTGCGATCATCTCGACGATCCGACCGGTAACTATCGCCAGAACTCCGTTCGCCGCGAAACTTGTCGCGCCTCTTGCGATCATATTCATCATCAGATTCTGCCATTGTGCCTGCAATTAGCGAATGTTGTTTTCTATATATTCTTTTTTCTTTCCCTACAATGCCAATAGATGAGTTCGATTCTCCACAACCTCAATTAAAAGGCTATACAGAAAACATCTTCCAAACATGAATTTATTTATTGGTACATATTTACAATATACATCAGATATTAGGACAACTAAGACGGTGAAATTAAATTTAATAATTAAAATCGGGAACAACACAAAGTGCCGATTGGAGAAAATTCATTTATCACATACCTCTGCAGTTGAAAGAAAAATCGATGTGGCTTTTACTTTATTTTTTTAAGAACTCTTGAATAAATTACACATAAGTTCAGTAATTTTTACAACTTCAAACTGATTTTTTAAAGAACAAATGCGTATACGAATGAAAAACTTGCTTGCGTGCGTATTTTCCCTCCCTGAAGGAAAAAAAAACACATTAAATTTTTGACACTGACAATTCAGAAAAGCCAACTTATGTGGTATTCGTTTGGGCGCTCTCAGAGCACTTTTTTTGCCCTCAGAGCAATTTTTTTGTTCGTTTGGTACCAAAAAAAGCAATCTTTTTCAGATTTCAGAGCACTTTTGCGAATCTAGATATTTTCTCAGATTTGCTTCAGATTTACCAATACAAGTGCATTTGAGTTTGACATTTGGTGGAGTTTGTTTACATTTGCGTGAATTTTTTCTATAGCAAAGAAAGGCATTGCATCGGGTGAATCTGTTTTCGTAAATTATTTGTGTGCAAACATTTAGAAATCAATCGGGACGGAAATTTCGAATGTTTTAATACAAAATTTAACCAGTAAATCGAAAGCGCATAGAAAAGTGTCGAAGACTACACATATTACAGTCGCACGAATATCAACACAAAAAAGGAGCAAGAGCGTTTTTATGTTCGATTAGGCACACGAAATCTGAAATCTGAGGGCAAATCTGAAGAAGCCCAAACGAATACCACATTACACTTCTATACAACTTGTGCGTAAAAAACGGTGATGCGCTCTGCGCCTTTAGCTATTTACACAGGCCGTTTTATTTTACGAGGCATGCTCACGTCGCCGTTAGGGTCTAATCAACACATATCATTTTTGTCGTTTTCCATTGGTTTCACTCGGGGATCAACTCATTCTGTAATCCATTGAATCCACAAAAATATTGGTGAAATGCCAAATAATAATCTACGGCAGCTGTCAGCTGACTTGTATTAAATACATAAACTACACTTGTGTGAGTTTTTCTTGACTCTGACTCTGACTTCAAATTGAGAAGCGAAATTCTCTCCTCTCAGAATCACCAATCACCAGAAGTAGAAGAGTATTTTTTGTACCAATGGAACGGTTTCAGAAGTGTTTTTTTTTTCGATTCCGGACTCTACCGCCCGGACGCTTCTTTAAATTATTTGTCAATTCGTTTAAAGCAAAGATAATGGAATACAGAGATATATAATTTTCCAGTGGAAAGGCGGCTGCCTTCAAGCTGTTTTCCAGAAAAATTCATGAAGTCACACATACTTGCTTATTTCTATTGGAGCATATGCGAGTTCATGAATTGGACTTTAATGCAAGAATTCAGTATTCTGTACTGTGTATTTCACAATTTTTTTCATTTTAATTAATACTTCCACAAAAACCATACAAATTCAATACAAAACACAGAACAATTAAACACCGCGATGCTCATAAAAGCAAGATGATTTGATGTCGGCCATTAGCAACATGCTTTTTTGTTGATCACACGTATTCACAGACGGGGGTTGAAATTACAAAAACAACAATGTAAGCAAATGCGTTTTGAGGGGATAGACGATCGAAAGATATCCATCTCTTTTAATCATTCATCTCTGGTTTAAAGTATATATAATCGATTAATTGTCCTCTTCGCAAAAGTCTTTCCAAAAATTGTTCTTCAGAGGATCCAATATTACATATATCCAGGAAGTTGAAAAACTTTTGTAAAAAATTGCCTTTGATTTTGCCTTTTGAATTCCGTTCAAGAGAACCCTTATAGAAAACATTATACTGTGCGTTGTTTTATCTTTGTCGGTGTCAAAAGATGTTCTCATCCATATTCTTCATACCATCACGTTTCATAATTTGGTATGGCCTTGTGTAGCTCTTTCCTTTATGATTTACCATATCACGCACGCACATTTTTGCACGAGATATGACGGAGAGATCCATCTGTCCCCAGTCAAGGCTAATAAAAGCTTAAGAATAAGATCACAAATCAGACTCCTAAAGTGTTATGGATGATCTACCCATAATTATAGATATTGCTTTATCTTCATATGTTTTCCATAACTCCTTTCACGTAAAGAAGATGGCCGACCGAAATATGTGTCCCGTAAATTTGTGTGCTAGGTAGTTCTGTCCCTTTCATTCAGACGTCTAATTAGTTTTGGGCATCTCTTAAATCTTCCATGTTAGAAATCCACTATTATACACGATCATAGCAGAAGTAGCAGCGGTTTATTAGAGTTTATGTTTACATCGACGCAGTTAAACTCTTTTTAACTTCTAATCGAATTATCTATAGTCACTCACTTCTTTCTACACGAGGCGTTTTTCTTTTTAAGTTCAGAGCAGAACCTGAACTGTTATACAAAAAGTTCGTGTTTCCTTAGGCGTTTTTTCTTTTTTAGTTCAGAGCAGAACCTGAACTGTAATACAAAAATTACGTGTTTCTTTTTTAGCTCAGAGACATCAGAGCTCAAATTTGTGTTTCTTTTTTCGTTCAGAGCATGACCAGAGCGTGCTCTATGAGCTCAGAATAAATTGACTGAGCAGCCTGAGGAAAAAGCTGATAACACATGTACAAGCAAACTACCAGTCACATTTGACAGAAAAAAAAAAAAACAGGAAAAACAAAAAAACATCAGAATGCTCTGAGCACACTCGGTTCAGAGTGCGCTCATAATGCTCGAGCTCAGTTCAGTGCTCAGCTCTGAACTAAAAAAGAAAAACGCCTATGGTGGGCAGTCGTTTATTTGTTGATAGCATTTGCTTTACCCTGACTCTACTTTCCTTCTGCAGGACAGACTTCGACACTTCATTAATTATTCGACACAGTTAATACCAGAGACAATCCTCCTGTCGCTGGCCACTTCATTTTATTTATTTTTTTCAAATTCGCCATTTTGTTTTCGTATCGGTGTTATGTCAATTGTATTGTCACTGGTTAATACAGTAGATAATGTTAAACGAACTATTGAATATTAAAAATTACAGTCAAGACGAAGCACCCAAGAGGGCTGTTGGACGTTTTACCTGCTAAGCTCTTTATCGCAACGGATTGTGACCTGTTAAAAAGCATACATCAACCCGTTCGCCAGATTTGACCAAAGGAAAGTACATGAATACATTTATGCGTGATAAATGAAGCGAGAAGAATACCTTGCAATTTCATATAAACTTGTATTTCTTTAATTCATGAATTACATAATTGGATAACTGCATTCTGATGCAATACCGCAATAATTTTTGTCTCGAGGAATTCGAATGAAACCGTTCTCTCCCCAATTTTCAGTCCACGAATTCTTCACAATCCAGAAGTCTGTACCTTTCTCACTACCATATCCGACCACTAGAATTGAGTGATTCACTTCGCCTTTATTGCATTCATCGTCGTTATATATGCCTTCTTTGTACAACTGAAATGAATCGGCGCCAGCATTTATCGAACAAGCCAACGGCCCGAGAGTGGCTATAACTTTTTTCATTTTTTCCTCATTTCCTGCCTCTATGACAGCAAAGCCCTTAATATCAGCGCCTTTTATATTGGGCTTGTAGTTACATTTGCCGCCCTTCATTGCGTAGGGATATTTTTCGCTTTTTGCCAAACCTTTATTCTCGGTAACATACGAAAATCCATATTCTTGGTAGCCACCATCGCAACCAGTATTACCGAAATCTGAGCTGCAGTCAATTAAATTCTGCTCGGAGAGTGGAACCAATCGTTGTGTCTTTCGGAAGTGATGGCCCTCAATAGCGCCCGTAACAGCAAATGACCAGCAAGCGTTGCATTCAAGACCTGAAATGGAAGACATCAGATTGTAAATATATAATACCCCGAGGAATACAAAAGCGGATAACAATCAGTTTAAGCGCTCTATCACAGTTATTCGAATTTATTTAATAAAATGATTGTGGGGGAAAAAATCGTGATATTATAGGCCACAAAATAGAATGTGCGGGTCTTAAAATCATATGACTTATCCTTAAATGCATTCCAAGAACTGCTTACCTTGAAATTTAACAGGAGTAACGGCCCCCTTCTGCCGCCAATCAAAACTGTCGGGAATTTCAGCTGTAACCTCAGGGGCCTCTTGGCGATGAGCTTGAAGCTTTGCACTAATAAAGAGATAAAGTTACTATTGTCCTATTATGTGCCATGTAAAATGATCTACACACAAATGTCGCGTCGCAATGGAGAAATAAAGTCCTTTTGGGAACCAATCATTTTTAATTGACGTGGAAAAACAATTATGGGGAAGCACCGCACGTTCAGATCAGTTTTTGAACCTAAACGTAACACGATTTCCAATATTTGTGCTCAATCCAGGAAAGACCAAGTAATTACGTAGGTTTTGCACAAAGAGAAAATGAATACACTACACACATTGCTAAAAGACATCTGTATATATACTAACGGTTGCACTTACTCTCCAGCACTGCTCCTCTTGTAACCAGTTAGTTTGGACAGGAACTCAGCCTTCGATAAATCAGAAAATGCATTGATACCCAATTTGAATGTACTCTTGCCTAAATTAAACGCCTCGTTATTGGCATCAACGATAGCCTTTTTAGCCACGAAAATTCCCTGACGTAAAGACTGTTCAGCAGCATCCGCATAAGTTTTACCAGTTTGTGCCTAGGGGAAATAGAAACGTCAAAATTATCGCGATTTATTTCTATTTAAATAAAATTACTCACGACAAAGGCTCCAAAGTTTTGGACGTTGTCAAGCAAAGGAATTTTCTGCAGTGGGTTAAGACTTTGTAGCCCTAAATTAGGTACTTGAGGACTGAATCCACCAAACAGACCTTGTGCAGTTGCAACTGCCAAAATACACGGCAGTATCAAAAATGACCTCATTGTATTTCTTAATGAGAAGAGAATTAAAAAATTATTCAATTACTATCAGTTAAAAATTAGCAGTTGTGAGGCTATTACTTATTAGTAAAAGGGTGCGGAGGATCTCGATAATAAGTTAGACAAACTGACTTTGCTGGGGGAATTATCAACATTGTAGCCATAGACAGCACACGATTTCCGCACCTTAATGTTCATAAAGGTACATGACTGTCTTTTGTGCTGCATTATATACGAGTATGAAAGGCTTGGACATCAATTCTGAAAAATTCACGCATACGTTTATTTGTCAAAGTCTCCGATGCGATGCGAAAAC
The DNA here is from genome assembly GCA_963082955.1 of Cheilosia grossa. Classification (NCBI taxonomy): domain Eukaryota; kingdom Metazoa; phylum Arthropoda; class Insecta; order Diptera; family Syrphidae; genus Cheilosia; species Cheilosia grossa. Next base: position 18,823,474 of record OY720147.1, on the reverse strand, counting down.
CCTAAATTTGCAATTCTCGAAATCCGCACACGAGAATTTCTCTTCGAATGTTATCCACGCGGATTTGCATCTTGTATAAGGAATTATCAGTCAAAAAATGGTTTGTTTTTGATTTGTGTGTGAGAAAATGAGAGTCAAATTAAAGTAGATCAAACAAATTAAATAAAAGCACTTATTGAATGATATCCCTTCGCATTGACATGAATATGTTCGGATACAGTGTCATTCGTTCAAAGCAGTATTGGGGATCTCGGATAACTGTTTCATTGAGAATCGAACAAATGCTGAGCTCATATTGCCCAAAGTAGCCACTGGGAGAAATGTTCATTAAACATAAATATAAACAACATTTCTGTTGCACTGCGCGAACTCGCTAAGCGCCCTTGCAAGTCAGATACGAACTGCGATCTTAACTCAATACGTCTGACCCACTTGACGAGCTGCATTGTGCAGTCCTATACTAATACTATGATTCCTTTGAGCAGGAGGGATTTCCCTGTTCAATGAAGCTACTTTACAGGGTAACACATATATACATTACATAGTATTTTTATTTTTATTTTTTTGTCAATCGAAAACAATAATTCCAAACGAACTTAAATTTGAATATTTTCTTGCTATATCTCGAGCGAAACTGAATTTTATTTCGGTCAGATTCTGTAAGGCGAAACGATCAAACGATTTCGTGTGTGCGAAACAGTAATCACTATTATTATTGAAAACAACTACCAAATAAAAAGAACGACAACCAACCTTCATGTGCGGAGTTCGTTATTATCCCCTTCTTTCTGAATCCAGCGGATAACTTTGCTGAGGGCTCAGATATGCTCTCAGATTTAAGATTTCGTGTGCCAAATCGAACATAAAAACGTCACATGCTCTTTTTTGTGTTGAGATTCGTGCGATTTCAATATGTGTAGTCTTCGACACTTTTTTTTGCCAGCAGAGCAATTTTTATGTTCTTTTTCAGATCACTTTTGCGAATCTAGATATTAGGTTAGGCACACGAAATCTGAAATCTGAGGGCAAATCTGAAGAAGCCCAAACGAATACCACATTAGAGTGTAGAATCCATATGTATTCCGAAGTGGACCGGAAAATAATGGCAGGATACACACATTTTCAAAGAGCACGGATCTATTTTTAAATGCTTATAAATTATATTTGGATCCCATAAAAGTTTCTTACGAAACAAATTGAATTCCAAATTCCAATCTAGGTACTACACGATGTGGGAAAATAAGATTTTTTTTTTCTTTGATATTAATTTATTGATATGAAACGCTGTTCATCAAGATAGAATCATTTGATACCGGAGTTAAAAGCATTTGCATTGAGTGATGCTACCACACACGAAATTAAAACAATTAACGTCTTTTATTCGACGGGCTTTTGAAAGCAGGGTTTTTCCAGTCAAAACTGCCTCACTCTATCTAACCCGCTGTGTACAAATCCAGCCTAATATCGCACATTTAGGAGTAATGCAATCCCAACGCTATATTAATGTCGCAGAAGTAGTTTTTACTTTTAGTAACTGCCATATAATTGAGCGAAGTGCAGTATTGTTACCACCATAAACAAAGTATTAATATAATTACTTATTTTAATGCAAAGTTTGCTCCAAAATTGCCATTCTGGATGACTTTCATGATCACTATTAATGGTTCGCCATATTAGTAAAATTACATTACAATTTCTACGATGTTCGTAGATCTATGAAGATAGTGCAAAATGCATATTTCAATGTCACATTTCATAAATAAGGACAGGCGCTTCAAAAGTTGCCGCCTCGTTAAATTAACACCTTTAAAAATTGTTTTTACTTTTCTTATTTTACTTTGATCAATTTGAGACAGTCACTCGAATAACTTGCAGTATTATTTGATTACCAAACTCTATCGATACAGAGGACAAAGAAACACTGGGTAGATCCAACATATTATATAACAAAAATATTCATACAATCTTATGAACTTTAAACAACCATTTCACTCCGTATAAATGAATACCTTTTATAATCGCAGTTAAGCCAATAATTCTATGTTACACGATGAGCTTCAAAGCAACAACAGACTACGTCTTCAGCATCTCAAAGCTTATATATCCTAACACCAGATAGAAGAGATACAGGTAGATCCATTAACTAACGAAAAATTTTAAATAAATCATCATTAAATTAAAACACGTTAATGGCAATAAATCCGTTCGATAACCGGAAATTTCTAATTTGTTTTCATGGTTGTTTTGCCGCTAAGAAAACTAGAAATATAAAATCGTGCTTTTTATCTAATATTAAATTAAAACTGATTTTAATTATTATTGTGTAGCTGTTGAGGACTGTAGCAATTTTTAGGTATACCGCGGAGTCAAAGTCCTAGATTGCAATTCAAGTTCGTGGAATATAGATGGTTGCTTTGTTTGTTTTTTTCCTTGAATTCGCCGACTTTAAACAGTGGGGCGCCTATGATAATTAAGTGTCTTATTCCTATAATGTGGGGAGTTCATATTCAAATGTGTTAATTACTTTGTTTTTGTAAGAAACTACAATTCATCTTAAGTGTAACATAGGCAGTAAGTGTGTTGATTCAAAATGTTCAGGAATCGATTTAAGAAACACAATATTAAAATGTGCTGCTGTGCCAGTATTTTGAAACGTAATAACAACAACAACAAAGTGTAAATTTATGTCTCTTTTGACAAGGTGAGTGACCAAGCTTATAAATCAATGACCTTAAGTTCATTATCGATCATGCGCCGTACTAATAACAAATTTTATTCGAAAGCCCTGGATCAAAATATTATTGACTTTGTAATTTATTTAGGACCTGTTAATAATATTAGCCGTATTTCATTATCAGCGTGATCTGATCCGAATCAGATAACGAAAATAAAACAATACGGATCATAGAAAAATTTCATTTTGGAGTTGTGGCAACAGTTGCTTTCAAAACACGACGGATAATGTATGAAAATTACAAACTTCATATTGCCACCAGCCATATTGCAAACATTCTGTACAACGTGACGTCACAATGTGATGGATGTCAATTGACATGAGATTTTATTTGCTTGTCGGGGGTGTTACCATATGAAGCAAACTAATAGTTTTTATTTTTGAATATTGTTTTTAAAAAAAAAGATTTTTTTAAACATTTATGAAATTTTCTCGATTTGCTTCAGAAGCATTTCATAAACATTTGTCAAACATTTCTGTTTTTGCCGGTGTATAAGCCGATTAAGTATTTATTAAACGTTTATGAAATACTTTTTACTGTCGGAAATTCACGACCAGAGGCTCGAAAACAACAACACGGCTACCGTAATATGGTGTGTTTTGTTTCTAAAAGGAAATGAGTTTACCTACAATCAGTTCAAAATGTAATAGAAATCTTAATGCAGCTTGCACCTCTGGTCCGCTGAGTTTGGAATTCTTAGACAAAGTAAATGACAGCGGTTTAGGCACGAAATTCCAGAAGAACAAAATGAAGTTAGAATTAGATTTTTCTGTGATAAAAAAGAAACGTGTTTCCCAATAATTAGGTTCGAAAACAATTTAAATTTATGCAGGCAGCTAGTTTCGATTTTTCATTATTCCAAGATTTTCTGGACGTTTGTATTTTATGTTAAAAGAACAAAACAATCGCTCACCTTACCGCAGGGAGACTTGTGAAACAAATTATTAACGAACTGTGAAACATTTCATAAACATTTTTTTGTTAAATAAAAGTTTATGAAACTTTTTCTTAAATATCAACGAAATATTTCGCTGGTCTGGGCATACTTGTATTTATTCGATGTGAAAAAAATGCTTTTTGATTTTTTGTGTTGAATATTTTAGTCTGGCAATTTTCAGATCATGATTCGTGATCTCGATGAATAGCAGGATCATGTGCTGTTGTTGTAAGTGCATGTATTTCGATGATCTATATGGATCATGGCTGATAATAAAAAAGGGCTATTGTAATAAAAATAGTAGTCTCGACTTTAAAATTAAGGAATTCCTCACAATTGCGAAATTTTTTATGGAAAATAAAGCCACTGTGAACAAGTAAAATTGATGTCGTTTTCCATTGGGATTTTAAGATTTTGCTCTCAGATTTCAGATTTTTCGTGCCCCATGGAACATAAAACGGATTTTTCTTTCTTTGCATTTGCGGTGGTGTATGTTTTAAAAGTCAGCTGTTCTTAAATTGTAATTTGTGTTTAGAAAGAATTACATTTCGTTAGGCGCATATCAATATTTTTGTTCCACCCCATTACAGTCCAGTGATTAACAGTCACAATCAGAGACAATACATTATGGATAGTCTTTGAGTCACAATAAGGTCAAGGCAGTTTACTTGTACTGGCACTAAAATTTTAATAAGCACTTTGTCCAAACGAAAATTACTTTGGGAAGTTTGAAGTCCACAATACTCGTACAATGTCACTTCATAACCCTATAGGCCTAGCTTCCCAAGCAAATGCAAGGAATGGACCCTCAATAGCTTTCGATCTTCCGCCACCAACTCGAAACAATAGCTTCCCAAGCTATAAGGCTCAATTCCTTTATCGGTACAGGAGAGTTGTGGTTGTTTCCTTTTCGTGCTTTTTCAAGAACGTTTTTAACGCATTTCTTAGGAGATTGCATAATATTTGTCAAGGAACTTGTACGTATGTAGGTAGGACGATGGGTGCCCTAGTGCGCCTGCATTCACGGCACACTTCGACACTTCTCTGTTCTCAGATGTTTGCTAGACGTTCGCGGGAGGTGATACAGTGGAACAAACCTAAAGATTTAACCTACTGAGTCACCTACCAGTATACATAATCTCACACTAACCATTGAATCCGACGGCGTTGGAGAGGTCTTCTATTCTAAAATACTTAGACTATCCAGGTCCAGGTCAATCAGATTTCTCGGACTACAGCAGCGTGTTCCAGGCTAAGGGCGCTGACAGTGACAAAAATGACTTCAAAATAGGTCGCAGGCTCGCAGGTATTACTTTTTTTTATTAAAAGAAGCGTCCGGGAGTGTCGGGATTCGAAAAAAATCACTTCCCATACCGTTCCATTAGCACAAAAAATATTCTTCTGGTGATTCTGAGGAGAGAATTTCGCTTAAGGATTTTAAGTCAGAATCCACTCACACAAGTGTAGTTTATGTATTTTATACAAGTCAGCTGACAGCTGCCGTAGATTATTATTTGGCATTTCACCAATACTTTTGTGAATTCAATCAGAAGCAGTTCTATTGTTCCATTGGATTACAAAATGAGTGGATCCCAGAGTGAAACCAATGGATAACGACGAAATAGTGAAATAGTGATTTTCACAGATGGATCCATGATGTATGGCGGAGTGGGTGCCGGTATCTATTCAGAAGAGGAACTAGCCCGTCACGTTAGCCTCGGGAAACACACTTCCGTATACCAGGCTGAGATGATTGCACTGCTGCATGCGTTGGACTACTTGCTTCAGAGTTAGGTGGAGGGAAGAAATATCCTTATAGCACTGGACAATCAGGCCGTGATCAGACGCATGGAACAAGCAAGCATTACAACATCTTTGGCACTGGAATGTGTACTCAAGCTCAATAAGTGTTCATCTAAAAATGAAGTAACACTGATACATAGGGATCGAAGGCATCGAAAAGGCGGACTGCCTTGCAAGACAGGGGTCAACTGAAGAGTTGCTGGGACCAGAACCATTCTCTTCAATTGGTTCAATTGGCAGAGGAATGGTTGAACAGCTGATTCACAAATGGATAACGGCAGAACACCTGAGGTGGTCAAAATCTATATATATTATCCCCAATATCTGTATACACAATTTGACTCAAGGTAATGTAACGAAAATGGTGGTAAATTATTAATATTTGAATTTGGTGGCTCAACAACTGCGGCCCAATGTTTGCTTTTCTTAAATCTATCTACATGAATTGTGGTTATCTTCTCGGATTCATGTTCGTAGTATGCATCGTTTTCTGGGTTGAGCTAAGGGCGCTAAGGTTCAACAATCCCTCTACTTTGGTCGCCGCAAAGCAGTGCACCGTTGGAAGTGTGTTTCTGTCAGTGTGACAGAATTTCACATTAAAATATTCCGCAGCAATAAGTTGTCGAAGAGCTTCGGAAAAAATGTGCCGTGTAGCTGTCAAAAGTAAGTGGTATAACGCGGTTCCATGCAATGCGACAAGGAGCGCTACATCACATCCGCACACAAAAAGACACTTCCTTGTGTCCTCTGTCTCAGTCACCACAGTTTTTCACCTTGCCTTGCCCGGCATATACCACTACACTTCATGGATGATGTCAACGACCTACCCCTCATTGAAAATTAAACCATAATATTTCCCAAAGACAACTCAGTTTAGTGTGTACAAAAATTAATTTATTATTAATGCCTTTCTCTTACACGTTCGCATGTTAGCTAAATCGTGGTTGTAATTGAAGTGTCGTTATTTTTAAAAATAAAACTGTGTCTTTTTGTTATAAATGCAATTTAACCCTCAACAGCAATATTTTGTACGAGAGAAATGTCAACTGTCAACTTATTTCATTTTTAAAAATAACGACTTTCGAGCATTCTCCTACAACAGGCCTTTTTTATCATGCCCACATGATCTATTTATAGATCATTGATTTCCATGGTTTACAACAACAGTTGGATCACGTGTTATTGTTGTAAACCGTGGAAATCAATTATCTATATAGATCATGTAGGCATAATAAAAAAGGCCTAACATTAGACATTTTAAATTCGAGCGCAAACAAATGTTAGAGTATTCAGCCATTTCATTGCATTTTTATTCAAACAGTACTCTATTAACTAAGTTTAAAAGAAAAGAACTTATACATTAACGTTCGGGTTGCAAATAATTAAGAAAAAAAGTTTTATAAGTTGTTGTGGTTAAAATAACGATAGCTTCAATTATGATAAAATAAGGACTTATGGAGAAATTCCAGCGTTCTATCTAGTTAAGGCAATTTTCAATAGTGTATAGTTATATACAAGGTTATTATTAACTTAGTAAAGGTTTAGAATATAGAACGGAGGAATACACGCAACGATCTGCGCTAGTTTCCAGTTTCAAGAGAAGTTAAGGTTCCCTATCTGTTTTGTAATGAGCGCCAACACTACATACCGATTATATCGCATGGCGAAAATCTGCGTAAAACAAGTCCAGTCTGACCACTCAACTCAAAAACTATTTACAATAATTCTAACTAAATAATGGATCTAAGGGAAGCGATCTATTGTGAAACCTATTTGTAACGTCAGCCGTTCATGCCACATCTTACGGTAGAGTACTTATTAAACGAAATCGAAGGTCCAACCTTCCCACACGGGGACACGACATGCATGGTTTCTTTGTTATTTATGGTAATTCTTGTGCGATTCTATTTTATGAAATAACTTATGAGAGAGTTGACTTTTTTTCTTTTTGCATTTGTTATGTTGAGCTATGTAGGAAGCGTTAAACTACTCGACACCTCATGGATTCCTCTTGCGTACCTCAGAGGGACTAGATTTCGGTTCGGGCTTCTTGTTTGAGTCGGTTTTTGATTCGGTGTTTTCATCGTCCTTTTCAGATTCACTGCCTGAGAGCTTCTTGGCATCGTAATCGCTCTCAGAACTGTCGCCCGCTTCTTCTTCTTCGTCGTCGTCCTCTTCTTCGTCTTCGTTACTGTCGGGCGCATCATGGATATCATCTATCATCTCATCGTCATCAGCCCTGCCAGTTTTTTCTTCGGATAGGTAGAAACCTTGACGTTCCACCTTCTTTGCTGGATATAAGAAATCAACAATGCAGACTAGAACCAATCCCAACGCGGCACCAACGAAAATTGTAGCAGTGGCAAGAAGTGCATATGATCCCCATGTGGGTAGGCCATATTCCTCCTGAAGATTTGTGTTGAAGTCCTTGAAATGAACAAGAAAAATATTATTTCATTTAATATCACGGGGATTATGATCGATTCTGGGTATTAAATGCATGGCGTGACGGTCCGACTAAGCAGCAGAACAAAAAAATTGTAAACAAATCTTGAAATTCCTATAGAGAATGGACACCACAAAGACCGTGGCGATGTTTCATAAATACATAAATTCCACTAGGGGTTTTCTTACGAGTTACCCTGCAAGCAGATTCGCTTTTTCTAAAGAGCAGTGCTCCGATCTATTCTGTGGAGTTAGATAATGTCACCGGAAATTGCGGAGAGGTTGTCAAAGAAATGTCCGATGGAAGTAAAACAAAGTTTAATATTCGTTAATACCTATTTTTGTTCGTGGGTGGTGAGTGTTAAATGGCATCAAAAACATGATGACAAATTGGTCATGGCATGTACTGATTCACACAACTGCTAAAGTGGGCGTTTGTGTAGCCGGTAGCTGTTTTTTTGCTTATGTTTTCGATTCTCAAAAATCTCGTATGGAAATCAGAAGTTCGCAAAAGTTGGGCTAACGAATTTTTTTCGGTTTGGATTTTTTTTTAAGCCCCAGAGTATCATGATTGGCATTACTTATTTAGACGTTTTAACAAAAATTCATAAAAATCTTACCTTTAATAAATGCGACAGTTTGAAAAAGTATGACAGGACTGACATATGGATACTGTCAGGATTTTTCCAGGATGAAACTGGATTGACCTTTTGCCAATCCTTTTGCTTTACATAAAACATGAGCGCATCACCGTCACGAGATCCACGATACTGCCGGAATTCCCCATCTTTAACACTGCAATAGATAATGCTGTATTCAAATGCGATAGATACAAAATTAGTATATTTACTGATAAATAGTTGGCAGTGCGGTGACTAAGAAACGCCCGCTTAAAGATGGTGATTTCGTGACGTCAACATGTGCAACATTAACTCCAACGTTGTCGGCGACGTCTCCAAATCGTTTCCAAATTGGCGACAGACTTTTGCACGCTGGACACCAAGGTGCGAAACTGCGAAATAAATACAACCGTGTGATGTTTTATAATATGATATGCGCAGCATTTATAATGAATTCATAAAAAAAGAAAAAAAACATGATTGGCTGTGTGCATTACTTACAATTCAACCATCCATTCGCCTTTGAGCATCAATTTCCAATTGTCTTCATTTAGTTCGATTAATTCCAAACTAGCAGAACTTACGCACAAAATCACAAAGAACGAAATAAGTTTTATTCGATTCGTCATTTTCGACTGAGTTTCTGAAAATACAATAAAACATACGTTTTCGTATTTTCTCTAAAGCTAAATAAATATATTTTCTTTGAACAAACCAAGTGACATCTACCTCAAACTATTTCCCACCAAAGATCAACGCAATGCAACGACTTTCAATTTCAATTAGCAGAAAACTAAACTGGTAGCGTTCATGTGAAATGAATCGTTTGGAATTGAGAATATTCACTCGAGCCACTCAAGCGCTCCCAAAACGAGGACAACACAGCTAGGAAAATACTCACCACTGGTTATTTTTTCAATTCACCTTCGGTCGCAGATTTTTACTACCTACCTATATATTTTACTAGGCACAGGGTGTTCAGGTTATATTTGTATCACAACACTTATTTGACAATTTGCTCAGCAAATAGGGAATATGTATAGCATATCAATCCTCAACCGTAAAAATATAGGCCGGTTTTATATGGCCTGAGCAGAATTTTGTGAAAAAATATTTTTTAATAAAATATAATACTGGTATGTTTCTTCGAGTGTTTAGTGACTTTTAAATTGCATGCTGAAAATTCTACTTTACTTTGCTTTGCTGAGATCGAAGCTAAAAAAAAAAAATGGGTCTACTCGCGTTATTTGAATCCGTCAACTGTGTGGTACTGCACACAAATATGTTTTTGACAAACCTAGACCCTTTTATGGTCATATCATTCAACTCCAATTAAATTGGGTTCAGCTGGGACTATTATTATTTATTTAATTATACAATAAAACATACGTTTTCTTATTATCTCCTAAAGGCAAATAAATATAATTTTCTTTGAACAAACGAAGTGACATCTACCTCAATCTCAAACTAGTCTTCTACTCCATTTTAACTCAAACTCATTTCGAATTAAACACAATACCAAATAGTTCAACTCAAGTGTAAGCCCCAACTTCTGGGAATATCTGTCTCCTCCCGGTCCCCACCCGAATGCTATTCCAATAATTATTTTTGGATACAATTCTCGGAATTGAACAGTTCGCGCAACGGTGAACGGTGTGCAACTATGCATATGCATGGAAGTGTGTTGGTATTGTCATCTATTGGTACTGTGAGTAGGGGGTTTCAGTTCAGATGCAGATCGTTTAACGATCAATATTTAAAGCAAATCTTATAGTGGAAAGATGGATAATCTAATATCTCAATACATTTTGAACGAATTAATCGGTTTTTCGGAAAGCAATAAGTGCTGTATCAATTTGTTTGGTCCATTTTGCCGCCTGGAACACATTCTAACACACTTTATGTCAGTGTTCAACGTAAAGAACAAGATTCTCAGAATAAATGGTCATCAAATAACCAAACTTTATAAATTAAATTGCAACCACTGCATACAACAACAGGAAATCTTCCGGCTAACAGGGGAGTCGAGGAAAAATATTTTGCTTTTGCTCGGCAAATGGGATACTTATCAACAGACATTGCCAAGGGTGTTTAGGACGATTCGCGAAAACCCCGTTCTTCCGCCAAATAGATTTACAATTTGTCCAGCTCGAAAAACTATATTTCATACAGATGTCGGCAATATCGATAAAGTTGCGCAGCAAACTTGGCGGATTCTTGCGTATAGAACAGAAATTTTGGCAAAAGTATCAAATAACCGGATTGTTGTAATAAACGGTGACGTGAGCTTGGAGAAAGATACCGGAGTACCAATGTTTATCCTGGAGGAATCAATCGAAAAAGGTACCTACTGCAAAATGTTGTGCGTACAATCGGATAATCTATCGGCGATAACAAATTGTTCTGTCCTTGCAAAGCACATAAATGAACGCGTCGGAGTCCGAGTTGGCTTTCAGGTAAATTTTGACTGTAACTGCATCTGTATATGGCTTGGAAAGGTGTGTTTTTATAAAGTCTGTATTTGTTTCTTGTTGAAAGGGTTGGTTTTTTTTTCATTGCACATTTGAATTTGAAAGGAAATTTCCGATTTGGACCGAATCGAATAGGTTTTCTAACCCCAAGACATAAACCGCCATCTTTCCACCAAGCGCGGGAACATGTTCTTAAAAAATAAGTGGCTAGGTTCACGTTCGTTCTTCTTCCTCCAAAACTGAAATTTCATACTTGCACCCCAAACGTATTTCCATAAACTACACCTTCACAAAGAAAAAATAAGCTAAATAGAAGATAAAAATAAGAAAAATTATCATCGGAGACAATGACCATACGGATAAAAGAGATATCGGAATTAATTCAACCATTTCATCCTGGCCCTCATATCTTTGGCATATGTCAGTAACCTACAAAAGATAGTAGTAACCGGTGCACTAGTATAAATGATTAACAAACGTACCAATCTAAATGAACTTTTCCATGACTTCGATCCATCCATGGTAAGAAACCATGGTAAATCATTAAGAGCTGAGGAATACACGGCAAATTCCAATGTCTCCCATCTAACGAAGTTCTACAAGTAATAACTTCAGTTCTGAAATTAGATTAGATTAGCATTGCATACTTTTTTGATTCAAATATCCAAACCGATCGTTTATGAAAAAGTAACAATGCATACTTTTTGACGTTAGATTGAGGTTCAGACTGCATTTTCGCCTCGAAAAAATATTTGTTTCTATTCTAGTACTAATGCTTTCATTAACATTTCCAGATATATCTACAGAGTCGAGTCAGCGAGGCCTCAAACCTTATTTACACAACAGCAGTGTTTTGTTTGCGAGTTCTAATGGGACAACATCCGAGCGAAAGCTTTCGTCACGTATCGCACATCATTGTTTCAGATGTGCATCTGCACCACGCCTATACAGACGTGTTGTTAAACGAACTGAAAAAGATCTTACCGTACTTTCCAGATATCAAGATAGTGCTTCTCTCCAACACCGCTAATATTAACGAAAGTGCAGGAATGCTATCCTACTTCGGAGAAGGCGAAGAATTAAAATTGAATGTGCATTTGAACGAAGTACAGCTCTATTACATCAAAGAAACCAAGGCAATTGCAAACCCAAATCGATATACACCAGCGCAGATCGTAGGCGATATTTTTCCTCCCATTACTTGTCATGAAAATGTAGATGAATGTGTGGACAAAGCGCTGGAGAAATACGCTGAGACCGGTAGCGATAGTGCGTTGAATACATTCCTCTACTTTGTCCATGGAGAGAACGTGTCCGTTGATTACGCCCATTTACAGTCTGGTTGCACAGCTCTAATTGTGGCCGCTAAACACAATAACTCGCTTCATTTATCTCGTCTGTTGACTTTTGAAAATGCTAATCCATTTCTGCAGGACAAAAAAAAGTTGACTGCACTAGAATATGCTCGGAATAGCGGGGAGTGTATCCGAATTCTGGTGAATTTTATGGAAGGTCATGCGTATGCATTAAAACCACCAGCAGTCGATTTTGATCTCATAAGGCAGTTGGTGCAGGTTCTTACCACCACTTGGAACTTTGGTCACATCCTAATATGCCTGCCTTCATTCGAAGATCTGCTAAAAATAAGATACGCGATTTTGAAGATGCGCATTATTGGAAGAATCCCACAGGAAATAACAATGTTTGTGCTGCACGAGGATATGCAGTGTGATGAGCTGCGTCCAATTATAGCGGAGTCGCAGAATGTAAAAATTATTTTGACCACGCGGATAGCTGAATCAATATCCTACCTAACCGACGTTAGCTATGTCATCGATTGCGGCATCAATTGCGTGGGAAAATATGATCCTGTATCGAAATCTACAGCATACATCAACGAATGGGTATCGCAAGCAAGTTTAGAGACGCGATCAACGATTGCCGGTCGATTTACCGCAGGTCATTGTTTTCGATTGATTCCCAGGCGCCTGTTCCATACACTTCCGCAAATGTCGCAACCTGAGCTTCTGTACGCACCTTTGAATCAAGTATTGTTGAGTGCGAAGCTCCTTTGCCCGCAGCAAAATATTGCGGAATATTTTCAGCACACCATTGTAAATCCTCCACGGCTGCACGTGCTGGATAGCATCGAATTTTTAAGGAAATTGGAAATCTTCGACTGCATGGAAGAAGTCACCTGGCTGGGCTGTCGACTAATTGACGTGCCAGTCGATTTGGAACTGGGCAAAGCACTGGTACTGTCGATTTTGCTGCGGTGCTTGGACCCCGTGCTTACAGTGGTCAGCTTTTTCAGCTGCACAATGCCGACTGAGATAGCACGATGCGTTCTTCATAAGAGTCGCAACAATCTCTCTGTCGACGGCTCATACTCCGATCATCTAATATTGCTGCGCCTCTATCAGGCTTGGGAGCACGCAAAGAGTGACAACTCGATGCAGGAGGTCTTCAGCGATGAACACAAATACATAATCAATGGAATTTTGGAGAAAGTTAGTGAGATACGAACGCAGTTAGTGGGCGCTTTGCGTTCAACTCAACTTATACACAACCAAGGTCCACTCAGTATGCACTCGATCAACTCGAAAGCTAACAACTGGGCAGTGATCAAAGCAGCCCTAGCCGGCGGGCTCTATCCGAAACTCTGCGTGATAGACAGAAGCGATTGTATGTTAAAATCCAAGACACGCAATTTGTTCATTCATTCGAGCTCCACGCTTCGAGATCCCAGAAATACTGTCCTATGTCCGACCTATGAAAACTATCCGTCTGATTGGATGGTGTTCTTTCGAGAGACTAATAGTATCATAGTGAACAGCATATCCAACTGCACTCTTATAAGCCCAGTGACAGTTGCTCTATTTGCCGGCAAAGCTGATCTTGATCTTGAGAATTTCGTCTTTCATACACATAGCTCGGCTACGGTGCACATTGATGAATGGATATGGCTACAAATGGATAGCACCAGCGCTTTGCTGCTCTACAAATTGCGCCAGAAGTTTCATGCGACTTACATGGACTTCCTGCAGACGTGCGGAGACAATGAAAAATGCCGAAGGACCAGCATTAGTTCAGGCGAGAATCAGCGCATTCTAGATGTGCTGTGCACTCTTCTTTGTGATGAGGACAAGAGCGTGGGCTTTGAGCAGCCAATTCGTGGTGTAGGCAAACGACCGAAAGCCGCCACAAATAAATTTACATCAAATTTTGATATTCGCGTTCGTCCCAAACCGATAAATGTAAACTGCAGTTCCGGACCAATTCAGTATCGCTGCTTGGATAAGGAATTCTTTTTGATCAGTCTACGCGATTCCAATGAAATACTGCAAGACTTGTGTGCACCAAAATCAACGATTGACATAATGAGGAGCCCACTTTTCAATCCAATCTGTGCCAGCGTTTCGCGACAGAAGCTGACCTTTATTATTGTATGTAACCTGGATCAAGAGTTGTTGACAAACGTTGCGCTGGTTAGGAGCGATGATAACAGGTTCTTCTTGCGCAATTACTTCCACATAAGAATTCCTGTTTGCGATTTAATGTGAGTATCAGCTCCAAAATGTCAGCTCCAAAAAATTATCTGGAGAATATTAAATTCGCGTCTTGCTAGCCTGAAGGTAGATAGCCTTTTACAATACTCTGCCATTCACCTGGAGCGCAGCTATCTGCATTCGGCCTGATAACACATTACACATCATAGTATTCAATCTATTCACTATATCACATTTTGTATTTGTGCGGTCTTTACTTAAAATATATACTAATTTTGTGCTATTTTTACATTTTACAATTTTTTTTCTTTTCAGAACTACATGCACCGCCTTACACCTTACCTTTCCCTCACTTGGGTCGGACTGGAGTCTCCTTAAACTGGACAATGAGGTTGGAGAGGCTATTCTAAATATGCTTTAAGATAACACATGTTATCCGATGTATTTATGTAAATATATATGAAACTACGATTTTTATATACTATGGATTACAATTTCAGGTTCTCCCCGTTTGGATCATACGGCACATGACCGTTTCTTTATTTTTGTTTGAGAGGGATTCTAAAATAAATTGTAACTTCTTTTGAATTTCGCATTATGTAAGCATCAGAAATGATTATTTTATTTAGACTTTTGTAGTTCACGGACGTAATTATGTCGGAAATAAATCCTATCATGAAAAGACACTTTGAAATTTGTTTATTTTTATTTTATTCGTAAAACTGCTATAAGTGTCTGTTCCGGCCAAAGAATTTGGATTAAGAGCTCTTCCTATGGCAAATGCACGCAAAGGTTTTGTCTGTAACAGACGACATTTTTTAAGGAGCAAAGCTTCTTAACTTGAGGCAAGCATTTGTGAGTAACTAAGCTGTGACGGATATCTTCCATTTTGACATGTGCATATGACAAAATTATTAATTTCGGATGCAAAACAGGCCAAACTATTCACTGAAATACATGTAAAGGGTCTTTCATTAAGGACTTGACAATTTCAAACTTTCAGTGTGAACGCACCCTTAAACCGATTACCGAACTCTCAATGTCAAAATATTCAGTAAAATCAACATTTTCATAATGGTGAAGTATACGAAGGAACAACGTCTGCAAATAATCAAAATCTGAGTCGGTGGTCGCAACTTACGTGATAACACACTGTGCCAAACTCTAGTACCCCCTTACGGTACTAACAACGAATGGACTTCTTCGTACATTCCTTTTTTTTTAAGATCCAGAGACGTTTCTGCGCTCTCACATATTCTTACTCGTTGCTTTATATTCTATGCGCAAACGACTTGACCGGACATAAAAAAGTCCCCGTATATATGACATGTCAATTACCTACTATCCGATACCCTTGATACGCCAACTGGCTATTCAACTTATATACAGTGAAAATACTTACTTATGTGACAAAGTCTTGACCACATCTATGATGCATTCGCATTCGCGAAGTGGCTAGTGGCTCACGAATGCCAGATAATCATCCAAGAGTATAGGTTAAGAATGCAGTACGTACAGCTACTGTGATCGGGTATTCTTTAGCACTCTGTACACAAATCGACAACAAATTACTGATTGATTGATTACAAACAAAAAATAATACGTATACGCCTAGGTGACCCTATAAAATCTGTATAATTCTTTTCAAGTATAATGATATGATCGACTGTAGTCCTCGTTTGGTGAATGGGTGATTGTTAGTATCGATCGCGGTATATGGCTACTCGAGTCCAGTGAGGAAGAATGCCAAACCCGCAGACTGGCAGACACCAGAGGAAAGCCGAGGAAAATATAGCAGACATGCTGTGCGAAGCAATATCTCTAAACTGAAGTACGTTTCCGGGAAAGTACGATTTTGTCTGTGCCCTATTAATCAGTCGACTAAATTCTATTACCGACGATGTTGCCTGTTCCCCATTAATCAGTCAACTAAATTCGATTACCGTCTTTAAACTTTTGTATACCACTGTCCAAAACCTGCAATTTGCGAATCTAAGTTCCGTGGACCTTATCGTTGTCATGGAATCCACTGGACCTTGTACAAATAAATAGACGAACCTATATTATTTGCGGTATCAAACTCAGAGTAATGGTGATTTATCACAATTACCCCAGCTTAACTGTGGGGACAACAATGATGATTCCCATTTGTATTCTATTTATATGTTATGGCAGTTCTTTTCCTTTCCAGCCATTCGTACCTCGGAATTGTTTCCTCAAAATTTCCAGGCACATTTTATCAGCTGTAAAGGCACGCCCCCTTTATACGCAACGAAACGAAACGACGCAATTGTCAGGCCGACTTGTTTTCTTGTTTTGAGACTATTCATCTCTGACATCAAATGGATTGTCCTTTAAAAGATCGGTGATCAACAAATTTATGTTGAGAAATATTTAATCTGATGTGATGTTCATACTATGTATTTTTAATAATTTATCTTTATTTTATTTATAAGTAGGTTCTTACAAATATTTATCTTTAGTATCAGTTTTGTTGTTCTAAATTATTGTTAAACATTTTTTTTTTCTTGAATGTGCGTTCACTTGTTGGACCAGAAAAACTAAACAAAAAATAAAATAAAACTTAACACTTAATAGTTATAAATAAACTCTGGCAATAAATAAGGATATCAGACAAAAATAATTAAGCTATTGTGAAATAAAAATAAGTCTGTTGACTATAATGTGGTAGACCTTTGACACAATTCAATGTTAGTGACGTAATTAAAACAAACAATCTGTATCATACCAGGTAAAAATCTGTTTTTACAGGACGATCATTTACTTAGCAGCGGATTATTCTGGAATGTACTCATGTTTCAATGCCACAATGGGCTCTTAGTCTCCTACTCCAAAATCCGAAGGGTCATCATCGTCATCATCATTGTGATAGGTAATCGATTGCTGCCGTTGACTGGCCAGCTCAATGGGAAACGATCGCTGGTGTTTTCGTAAACAATTCACTGTTATAGAAGGAGGTGGAAAACGATGAGGTTTCTGCTTGGGGAATGGCTGATGTTGTCTACTCTTAATGGAATTAGTGTGCTCAATACTATTTTCACTTGGACCTGCAGACAAATTTTCGAGAATTAAAGAAAGTTTTAAAGAACTCGCTCAACTGTTTCACACTCACCATAAGTTCTTGAATTTTCAATTTCATTCAGCATGGCCTGACAATCACAACGCAATTTTTCTATTTCACTATCAAGTCTTTCTGATACGCCATCGGCACTACTCACCGACTGCATAACACATTTTACTTCCTTTCGGACAAGTTCGAGTTTATTTTTATTTTTACGAAGAACTGCCGACAGCCTTTCCATTTGATTGTGTTGCCGCATTATGACTTTATATACTGCAAAGAGACGAAATTTTTACGAAATTAATAATCGAGTGATAAATTATATAATATATAGGTAGATGGAGCTCGTCGGGCCGAGAGATATTCAGAAATATTAGGAATTTTAAGAATGACAAAAGATGTCTGACGAAAATTTTCAAAATAAATATAAAACTCATCAACTTACAATCTTATTAGGACGTTTAAGTTTCTAGAAGCGCACTAATCGAATTTGCATTTACATGTTCTTTTATAAAAACCAACTTTTGCTCTGCGGCTGCGCAAAATTTAAGATAGTGCCTACAGTGGGTAATTTTAACTTACAGCCATAAACTATGCCATAATCAAGTGAACCAAAAAATTGCTCTTGTTTTTACATGACTGTGAAGGAAGAGAACAAAATAACCGTTAACTGTCACTCACTAAGCATTATGTCTGTTTTTTCCATTGAGAACTAAATAATCTTTCTTATAAATGCAATTGCAAAGGAAAACAAATTAAATTTATGAAAATTGCCTGTACCTGGTCAACCGCTATGGGTGATTTTAACCGAATCTCTCTTACAATTAACAGATTGATGTAAAAGCGCATTGTTTCCAACTGGGGTAAAAAATTTTAGAAGGCGTCAAGATCCGAAATTCGCCTTGTCAAAAATAACCGAGAATGATTTATGCAAAAGGCAAAACTTTCACCTTCACTTTGAGTTTATTGCAGGTGAAAATAACATTTTAGGAAAAACTCGCCGTTGGGAGTACTGACAATTTAAATACACGTCACTATGACGTAAAATATGTCATAAAGTACTTGTCATGGGGTAAGTCATGAAATATGTAATTTAAAAAACACGCTATTATGTGGTATTCGATTGGGTTTCTTCAGATTTGCTCTCAGATTTCAGATTTCGTGTGCCTAATCGAACATAAAAACGTCACTTGCTCTTTTTTGTGTTGATATTCGTGCGATTTGAATATGTGTAGTCTTCGACACTTTCTAAGCGATTTCCGTTCACTGGTTAGATTTTATATTAAAACATTCGAAATTACCGTTCCGACTGATTTCTATATATTTATACTTAAGTATTTAAAAAAAAAGATTCACCCGATGCAATGCCTTTCTTTGTTGTAGAACAAATTCACGAAAACCTAAACAAAACTTCAACCGTTGTCAAACTCAAATACACTTGTTTTGGTAAATCTGAGGCAAATCTGAGAAAATATCTAGATTCGCAAAAGTGCTCTGAAATCTGAAAAAGATTGTTCATAAAAATTTCTCTGAGAGAAAAAAAGGTGCTCTGAGAGCGCCCAATCGAATACCACATTAGTGGGATCGCTCGAAACTCTAGTTTAGTAAGTCTGACAAGGGACAGCTAACGTTTCCGTTTTCAGTAATAAGTTGACATTTCCTGTGTACCCGACGTCTAAAAACCGACGCAAACGACTAACCTAGGTTTTACATTCAGGCTACATCTAGTCCAGACAAATCTTCCCGATTTAAGATAACTCGATTTTTGAATAAAACTTACCATCACTTTGTTCACTTGACGGGTCAGTCTTGGCAACTGAATTCGGAAAAGCTGGGTTATACACTGGGTCAGTTTTTGAATCATGTGCAACTTCTTTGTTAGCGTCCTTATCGATAGACCGAACTGTTGGTTGATAGCTAATGGGGCGGATACGAAAGGCGCTAAACACTCCACCGTCATCTGTCACTGTGATGTGGTAATTGTTTTGATAGCCCAATTTCGCATGATATGACGAACTTGAATATGTGAGGTTCGGTCCGACTGTTATATCGATAGGAGTTTGTGGGCTCGAACTTGGCTGTCTCAAGACTAAATTCACGGAGGTAAAGCTTTTCTGGTGTGGCCCTGACGATTCGATATTCCGAGTAAATGGCAACTCGGGACGAACATTGATGGTTGACAGATGACGTTGCGGTGGATTTCTGTTTCGATATGAACTCGGCGACAGGCATACGTTTACTGAAATTTCAGCCGTCCTGGAGTCCGGATAATGTACTGGACTTTGTATTGAGGTGCTGTAACTTGTACCACAATTTTCTGGAAACAAAGTGGATGTCGTCGGCTCTATTGGAGATCCTTGGGAGCGGCTAGGCGATGTTACCGGCGATGAACATTTTCTAATCGATCGCCTGTTGTTCGGCTGTCCATTTGGTAGCTCTTGTTTGTTTTGCCTAAACCAATTGTCCTTCGAATACGGTTCATTGTTCAATTGAAGAGATGTGGGCCGCTGAGGCACTACCGGCAACTGTTCCGACGGTTCCTTGTCCAATACGTCTAGGTATTTGTTTTGATCTACTAAATAAGTTTTTATTTGAATATTGCACAATCCGGAACGCATATCTTTTTTATCTGGCGCTAAAGCTCGAGCACCCTCTAATGAATTACAATTGATATTTTTCGCGGAATTGACAGCCTCATTAATTCGAAATGTCTTGTTGTTATTTGTGGTACAATCTTGGTTACTATTACTGCAACTTTTAGTCTCAATTGAAGGTACAGTACTCTTTGATTGTTTGCGATTTTTACACATTGATTTATTATTTAAAATGCGAAGCAATTGCGCCGGATAAGTTTGCACTGGTACGAGATGGCAGTTGACTTCACTCTGTAATCGAGCTTTACAAGTTGCCCGATCGTGGCAATTGTCTACGACGTGCTGGTTTATAACAAAATCTGGTATAGTAGGGAATTCTTGTTTCATTTCATGAAATAATTGCATAACATTTATATTTGTGCAGTTACAGTTTGATTGCTGTTGAATATCACCGTTTTGGATTTGATGCGGGTCGGCCTGAACGGGCTGGTATAAATTTGCTTCCAAACAACTGGTTCTTCGGCAGTTTTCCTGTTTGTGTGATTGCGATGAGTTCGTATTTTTCAGGAAAGTATTTTGAGACATTGGATATCTAATCGCCATTTTTGGCCATCTTTAACATTTTGTAGAGTCCTAAAATAAAAAGAAGAACGTGTTGTCATTGATGCCTTGAATAATTCATGTTTTCGTTAATTTGCAATTGCTTCTTTTGCAAACTAGTTAGAGGCTAGTTAAAACAGGTTCTAAATTTGTATGACCAAATCTTGTGAATACTGCTTAAGGGACTAAAGTCAAACTATTTGTTATAAAAGAAAATCAATCTGTCTCTTGGACCACTTCTGAGGTGATTGATTGTTTTTCCCCCCTCTGTTGGGTTAGATATCGCAATTTTGGTGAAAAAAAAATCTCAAAAGAAAAAGATAATAACTCACTGAACACTTCCAAGATTCACCGAGCATCAGTTCTGGTGATACGTGAAGAAACTGCTAAAGAACTGCTTTCAGCGCCATTTACTTTAAGTGAGAGGGAACTAGAAGAACGTTAAATTAAACTTAAAGTCGAGCCACGCAACAAATTATGCCAGTTTAAACCACAAATTTATGTAGTGGAGAGTATTGTACACACACTGGTTCAATTATTGTACATTAATTATTTGTATTAAGAACTAAACAATGCATTTTAGTACAATACAAAGTACATAATAGGTTGACGAAAATGTAGTAGATGAAAAACTACAAAATATCTGCTTGGGCATAATTGTTGATGCGTAACGAACAATCGCCGAATGTAAATATTAACAATAATTGGACGATTTTTGCATATCAGATTCAAATGCAACAAATTTTTACCTTTCTTAAAATTTTCCTGATTTTCAAATCGCCAATACACTGAGATTTCTCTATTTATGGGTAATAATTCCATTTAACCGTTAAAATGTTTTTTTTTTTTCCTATCTAAAATGTCTTCGGAATTCGTAGTTTGAAAATATTTGTGGAAACAAATAGCCAACGCAAACTTCTTGCAGATAGTAACGAAGAACAAGAGTGTTTACATTTTTTGTTCGTCACACATCGTATTCTTCATGTGGACAGTCGCCCCCAGGAACACATATTCACAGCAAAAGAGAAAAAGGAAGCTTGCCTCTCAGCGTGTTTTGCGCGTTATTATTAGCACTGACATGTTTAGTACATATTAAAAGATTGTTCGAAAATTAATTTTGGAGCGACGTATATGAACCATTGACCATTCACATTCCTATACCTACGTACATAGTTTTTTTTTTTTTTAACCAAATACACAGAATATATAATCATATTGACGTACTTTATTGTCATTTCATTTTTAACCACTAAAAAAATGTTATAGACAAAATTTATAAATAATTCACATATATCATATATTTCAAACGAAAAATCAGTGCATCTAAAAGAGAAATTTTTTTTCGAAACAAAATAAAACTTTTTGTTTATTTCTTGACAGTTTTCAATGTGAAAATTTATGGTTTTTTTGATTTTCTTTGTTGCTATCAACCTATAGTAGAACATTGTGACGCTTAACAGAAATTATATCAAATAGATGACACTAAAAGCTGTATAAATTACATTTTTGTGACAATGGAGGTGGTTAACATTTGTGATTTATTGAAAAGGGTTGGTTTCTTGACAAATTGATGGCCTTTGTTTACTTGTTTACTTCATTTGGTACTTTCTCAATACATTGTAGATCAAAATAGGTGGTGAATTTATTAGTACAATATTTTTCGAGAATATTTTCTCAGAAAAAACACGTTTTTTTCTTCTACCTTGGAACACCTGTATTGTTTGGTTAAGTACGATTAATGGAATGCGATTGTGAGTGTGCAAAGTCTATCGATGGTGGAAGAATACAGGGGGAAAAGCTCCACGATGTGACGTCTGCAGCTAAGGCAGACTGTAACGAATTAGATAAATATTTGGCATTTCGACTGTGTGTGTGTTTTTTCTCTGATCCATATTATTGTCCGTGATAATTCCCATGGATCACCAATAATATTGCATTATGTGGGCTTGTGTTGCTGTCAAATGAAAGAAAACCAAACAATAAACATACTATGGCAGTTCCAATGGAATGATACACTGGATTGAGCTGGGTTAACTTCACGTAGCCGTATTACGATTCTGCCTTTACTTATGTCATCAAATCTATTCTCGTACTTTATGACGGACCGGACTTGGGGTATTCGATAATACATGGCGAATGGGGCACACAAAGGATTATCCATCTCATGGAAAATGCACATTATTACCTCTTTTTTTTGTTTAAACACATCTTCTTTCAGTTTCTTCTTTTGCAAATTCAGTTGTTTTTTTATTTTTGTAAATTGTATTTTGGGTTTCATTGGAAAGGAAACGTTTGCGCAATCACTGCGAACAAAAATGTTTATGGAGGCTTAACTTCAACTGACAAAAATCACTTAAGGAATTTCTTTTAAAAGAGCGAATCTATAAGTACCTACTCTATCTATCATGCTTTCTATGTTTCATTGAGAAAAAAAGTGCACTTCCAGTTAACAGTTTGGCCGACCATCTTTTGGTACTACTCGTCTAATGGGTTGTGTCTCGTGTGACCTTAGTCTTAGTCGGCTGTCAAGCTCCTAGTAAACTAGAATTTCGAACGACCCCAATGACTACAAGCCGAGTAGTTCCTTTTTAAAATGAATGTAAATCAGATCTACGCATCTGTAGTAAATATTTCTCATTCCAATCTGCGTTTTCATTCATGATTAAATAACTTTGGCCTTGCAATACAATATTTTAAGGACTATGAAAAAGACAACTATCCTGAGAACAGCACCTTTTAGCTTTTGATTCGTGGAAATATCAGAATAAATACAAATACACCTGAGAGCTCCACAGTCTTTTAGAATCCCAAAACTTTACTAATGTGGTAATCGATTGGGCGCTCTCGAGCACTTTTTTTTCTCTCAGACCAATTTTTATGTTCAATAAAATCTTTTTCAGATTTCAGAGCACTTTTGCGAATCTAGATATTTTCTCAGATTAACTAACACAAGTGCATTTGAGTTTGAGAACTGTTGGAGATTGTTTAGGTTTTCGTGAATTTTTTCTACAGCAAAGGAAGGCATTGCATCGGGTGAATCTGTTTTTTGTTAATTATTTATGTATTAATATATAGAAATCAATCGGGACGGAAATTTCGAATGTTGTGATATAAAATATAACCCAGTGAATGGAAATCGCTTAGAAAAGTGTAGAAGACTACACATATTCAAATCGAACGAATATCTACACAAAAAAGAGCAAGTGACGTTTTTATGTTCGATTATCTGAAATCTGAGAGCAAATCTGAAGAAGCCCAATCGAATACCACATAAATTAAACTCACGCCATCCTACAGCACCAATGAGACTTGTCGAATCTAGCATAAAATTTGAATAGAATTTAAAATAATAATATAATATTTTTTTTTCTTAAATCTCGTTAAGACCATAATATCCCAGATAGAAAAACAGTTACTAGAGCTACAGCTGAGTCAAAATAGCATTTGTTTTTTTTTCTAAATAGACGAATTGACGAACTCCACACGTTTTGATAGATTTTTCAATTTTCTTTACTTTGAATTGAATTTGTTTGACAGCTCAATTCTTTTCTCCCCTCTTCTAATTTTGCAGTTTATTTTGCCGTAGATTTTAAAAATTTCCCTGGAAATTCTAAAGGGAAAATTTCGCAATTTGTAGTTTTGTACTAGAGCGCAAAAGATATAAGGTACATTTTTTAAGTGGAGTTTGACACGTCGATAGTCATCTGGCGGTCAATGAAACGCGGCCATTGTTTTTTCAACGATACCACGCAATTACCTACAAACGTCAACGATTACTCGGCACGCAATGTTCCATCGAACACAACACATGCAAACTGCCAACAAGTGTTTTGAAGACTCTTAGATCTGAATGATGAATGGTTACTATCTTTATGACTGGGTAGTACAAGTATAACCTGAAAAACGTCGAAATTCTTTTTTTTCTAATTTATAACTTTTAGATAAGAAAATCTGAAATCATATTTAAAAAACATCTATTCATTAAAAATTCCCTATCTAATGAAATACATAAAGAAGCTAGTCTTTTTAGAATTGGAGCGATACCTATCTTCTCTAGAAAATTGCAGAATTTAGAAAAGGAGGAAACAAGGCGAAGAATCACCAAAGTCGTGCAAAAGGCAAAATATTTCGAACGCTTTGTTATAAAACAAAATGGCTTCCGGAAGTGGTTAATGGACAGTTGTTTATTTATTTCGAATATCTGATTAATGAATTGTTGGTTAAATTAACTAACTAATGGCTAAGACTTTTATTTCACATGTTTTAAATCAGAAATATAAATGTTTTCACAAGTCATTGCGAAAATGTTGGCCGCCGGAACTAGTGCTTATTTCCTTTTTACATATCTATAACTATGGGTAGAACATCCATGGCACTTAAGGCGTCTGATTTGTGATATCATTCTTACGCCTTTATTAGCATTGTCTGCGGACAAATGGATCTCTCTGTCCCATCTCGTACAAATTAGTGTGCATGATTTTTGTAAATGCAACTTAATGCTGCCGAGGTTTTAGTTTTTAAGAAAACTTATAGTTTGCGATAAATAAGCCTTATTGTCCCACCTTGGGTACATATATACTTATGAGGAAGGGCCAAACCATATGTTTTAAGTGCAACAAAAGCAAAAATAGATGTAGAGGCTGACTACCACAAAACAAGAGTCAAATTTGATGATTCAACTGTCATATATTATGTAGTAAGAAAAGAAACTTTTAGTTTATATTATTG
Organism: Cheilosia grossa; assembly: GCA_963082955.1. Classification (NCBI taxonomy): domain Eukaryota; kingdom Metazoa; phylum Arthropoda; class Insecta; order Diptera; family Syrphidae; genus Cheilosia; species Cheilosia grossa. The sequence continues at coordinate 18,797,950 of OY720147.1, read as the reverse complement.
TTTTAAATTACAGTGTCGATTAATTGATTTTTTAACATTTTATTTTATGAATAACTTTCATTGATACTAACATTTAAATAAATAAAAATAAACAGATGGCGCAAGAGCTCAGTAGGGACCTAGGCCTAGCTTCTCACGACTATTCGTTTCGAGGGAGTTTTTCATTTTTGGCACGAATGGAAGTGATCTACAATTCGATGCCGAGTCCAAATGGCTTATTGAGAAGCCCTTTCATGACAGTTATACTCTCGGATGCTTGTAAGACGTTCGCGAAAGGTGGTGGAGTGGATAAAAACCTTAAGATGAAATTTGGGTTCGGAAAATCGAACATGGGACCTATCGCTTAGTAGTTCAACACACTTACCACTAAGTCACTTTGCCTACTAACATTTGCTATTGTTAAAACTATATGCATATTTGTACTTATTTGTTTGTGTAACTAATTGTTAAAAGGCGTAGTAGACTAAGTAAACAAATATTGTTCTCAAAGCCTTGTTTTGTTATCCTTTGTAGCGAAATCGCATTTATTCATTTATTCTTTATTGATGACATGTTGAAAAATGAAATGTCATAAGTCGAAACACAATTTGCCGAACAAAACCATACAAATGTCGCAAAGAAGAAGTCTGACATTCGTCAGAGTCATGGCAGTGTGAAGGAAGGAAAAGTCTTCTGGCAAATTTGAAGACACTCGCACATCTTTCGAGGTAAGGTCAACCACTATAGTTGACAATGTTTATCAACATTATGTAAAATAGCACAAACTCTTACCATCGCTGCCATTCAAGTGCTAGAAAACAACGCTTTGCATTGCACTTTAACCACAAACATCAAGAGCATTCGCTGGAACAAAGCAGTTGTTAATTTTCACTTAAGATCAGGACACTTGATATATAAAATTCACGGTGTGCCGCTTTAACCGCATAACGAATAATGTTTTAATCGAAAAACACATAATAACAAACTTCACTGCTATTTTTAAGCACATGACTCTACATGATCTACGCATACACATACACACACACTCGCATATATCCTCTAATGGTTGAAATCGTTTTTAGAGACCTTTCTTTAAATGTAAGGATTCAAAGTTAAATGGCAGTCGAATATTTTGGACCGCATTGAAAAGCTCTCTTCGCTTCTAGCGATCGGATTGTAAGTTGTCACCCTTACTTTCTATGTTACTTATCAGGCCATCTATCAGATCTGCGATTTTTCACAAACGATCACTATAATTATCCAAATTACGTCATGTTTATCCCAGTGCTACTTTTAAATATTTTATGAATCTTGCAACGGGGCGTTGAAAAAATTTAATTAATATAACATGATGGCAGCTCCGCATAAATCGACTTACATTTTTCTATAATTTTGTTTGTGCTTTTTTTAATTTTTATGTTTTTTTTTTTTTTGTTCGTAAATTTTAAAGATGTAGGTACTGATGAAAACGGTTATTTTTCTTGGTCGTTGACTTTTTCACATCTTATCAGTAGGATTGGGTTATAACAATTTTAAAACGTCATTGGCAATACATCACATTTGCAGTTTCACTAAAATTGTACAACCGAGCCATTTGTGACGACACTATTTTTCAACAATTCAGTTTAAAAAAAAAATACATTGCATGCCATTTGCTTTTTCATTTTCGTATGCGTTAATCACAATTTAGCAAAATAATACACACACTTTATATGAGTTTGAACACACAAATTCTCGGCCAGCTGCATAATATTCACAAAACGAAAACTTTAAAATATACAATATACGCATGAACCTACAAGAAAATAGGTAGGTAGCAGAAAATAATTAAAACACCTATGTACAGCTATAGTTGACTGATCCGCGTATTTTTGTCGATGCGATTTAGCGTGATACGCAAACGGCCGAGCGAACAAGACTGAGTGCCGTGGGAAAAAATAAAATTCGCCTCGAAACAATTTAGAAAAAATATCGAAAAAAAAAAATAAATAACTCAATACTGAATGGAAATAATTTTTTTTTATACCAAAAACACCAACGACATGGATTTACACTGAATATAAAGACTTTTCGAAAATCAGAATGAAGGAATCGCTGAAATGGCAAAAATGCATAACTATATGTGTTTTTGCCATCAATTCGCATATGCACGACCGGACGTATGCATGTTTGAATATATTTTCGAAAGACGAACAATTTCATTAAATATGTATACGTATTTCTGATGGTACTTTCGACATGATGACGTCGTTGTGTAGAGATATTGGACAAAAAGAATGACAAGAAATTCGTTTCTACAATTCTTTGAAAATTACAACCAACCACAGAAAACATACAGAAAAGTTACAGGCCGTCTAATGGGAATCGCATAGTACCCTTTCCCTTTGAGACTTGGCGAGATAGACAAAGCTTTCAGCAATTTTCGGTTCGAACTGTGTTGATTTGTTTTTAGAAAAACTATTTTTGGGAGAAACGTGGGCGTGTCTTTCCGATTTTATTATCCAAGTTCATGGATTATTAAAAAAAAACAAAAAAACTAAAAATAATCCCATTCGTTTACCGTAAATAGGTTACGAAAACAATTTGTTGTCGTTTTCAAAACAAGACTTCCCTAAACGAAGGAATGGAGCAATTCTCGTGTAGCTGGGTGTTATGTGCGTATGCGAATAAATTTCACTTTAAAGACATGTAATCTAAGGCTGGTCGAGCACCAGTCGTTTTTTGTCACCGTCGTCGGCAACGGTATTGAGACATGGCCGCAGTTTTCTCTGTCCAAAACAATCGAGTGAATCTCATAAAAGGTTAAGTCGAGAAGTGCGAAGTTCAAGCTAAATTTGTACACCACTATACAAAAAAATCTCCACAAGAAAGATCAAGCGGATTCAGTATGTGATATAGAAAAATTAAGTAAAATCAACGAACGAACTCAGTAAATGAAAGATGTTTTTGTTTGTTTTTTCTCTAAACTTCAAACTGTCAAAATTGACCGAATATTTAGCAATGTGGTGGAGAGACAAATCGAAGTAGCGATTTAATTTAGCTTTTCTCGAACATTGTACTTGGCTTCAATAAAATAATAGTTGCCACTACAGGTCCTTATATAATATTCTGGGTGTCCTAACCTTTCGATCGGCCAAAGTATGACCACTACGTTGATGCAGTTAAGGTAGAGATCATAATATCTTGACAGAAACAACGCACTACCTTTTCTAAGGTTTGGTCAGTTTATTATGGGCCTTATGAATGGAATCTTAGCAACGTTTTTTCGTTCCACAAGAAAGGAGACCCCATGAATTGAGCCAATTAGTCTCCTTAACACTGAGCACGTTTGATATCCTTTATAAATAATCTATTAGTACGGTTTTATGTCAGGAAAGTCCACTTTTTATAAATTGTTCACAACATTGACAGATGCTGAACAAACAAAAATCAAACAAGTCCGTCTCGATACTCACCACCAGAGACAATACTTATATCGATTCCGATTGATATTCATCGTTGTCTCCAGTGCGATCCATTATATTTGGTAAGGTTAGCGAACACCTCAACGTCGGCTTCTTCCTTAGCTGTAAGATAAATGTATTTAATTATTAATTTAAACACTTAAAATACGTGAAAACTTACATTATTTCAATTTGTTGGAGGAAAAATACAATTTGTTTTCCATATTTTGACAGTTGTCACTCGACCTCTGTCAAAAGAAATTCACCTCATTTTTTTTGTTTTGCTTTTTTTGTTGAAGCTCACACGGATTCTAAATTGACATAACACCGATAGGAAAACAAAATGGCGAATTCAAAAAAAAACTGAGGGGGCCAGCGGCAAGAGGATTGCGAGTTGGGGGTCTCAGTATTGTCTCTGCTCACCACCTTTTCATCGATATTAAGGGCGAATTTTGCATTGAGCACAGCGAACTGTCACGAGTGCGTTTGCGAGTCGTGAAGAGAAGCGGCTAACATAAGGTCAAAATTCAAGTCCATGGTGATTCAACAAGTGTTACCCTGTAAAGTGGGTACAGCTTTATTGAACAGGGAAATCCCTCCTGCTCAAAGGTATCATAATATTAGAATAGGACTGCACAATGCAGCTCGTCAAGTGGGTCAGACATATTGAGTTAAAATCGCAGTTCGTATCTGACATTCAAGGGCGCTAGGCGAGTTCGCGCAATGCAACATAAATGTTGTTTATAAAAGAATAAATATAACGACAAGAAAGGCATGTGTTTGTTTGATTTATGGTATTTAAAAAAAACGCCTTTTTTTCAGATTTCAGAGCATTTCCCGATTTTTTCTCAGATTTACGAATACAAGTGCCTTTGAGTTTGACAACTGGTGGAGTTTGTTTACATTCTCGTGAAGTTTTTCATCGGGTGAATCTATTTTTGTAGATTATTTATGTATAAATATTTAGAAATCAATCGGGACGAACATTTTGAATGTCTTATGTGGTATTCGATTGGGCGCTCTCAGAGCACCTTTTTGCCCTCAGAGCAATTTGTATGTTCGTTTGGTACAGATTTCAGAGCACTTTTGCGAATCTAGATATTTTCTCAGATTTGCTTCAGATTTACCAAGTGCATTTGAGTTTGACAACTGGTGGAGTTTGTTTACATTTTCGTGAAATTTTTCTACAGCAAAGAAAGGCATTGCAACGGCTGAATCTATTTTCGTAAATTATTTGTAAATATTTAGAAATCAATTGGGACGGAAATTTCGAATGTTTTAATATAAAATTAACCAGTGTGATCTAGAAAGGGAAAGAGATATGTGTCAAACGGGAAGTCGATGCGAAAGGGGTAATATTTCGGCATTCTGATGTGCGATCTGGAAGGAAACAGACGTAGTGAGAAAGTCCCTTAGAAAACTGAATTAAAGTGTGTGTTGTATCAATACTTTCTATACCAATGAATGTAAAACGCTTAGAAAAGTGTCGGAGGCTGCACTTATTCGAATCGCACGAATATCAACACAATAAAGAACAAGTGACTTTCTTGTGTTCGATTGGACACACGAAATCTGAAATCTGAGAGCAAATCTGGAGAAGCCCAATCGAAAACCACATTGCTCGATCACCTTTCAATATCGCGATCAGTGATGGCCCGGAAGTGCTGCCAAATCCATTTAATTCACTGCTCTTATATGAAGTTGATTTGTAAATAGAGATTTGGAACAGTGATGGGCGCAAATTTTGGGCGTTTATATAAAATATTTTAAAAGGTTTATTTATTTATTTATTATAAAGAAGTATTCGAAAACTAGAAAATGCAATGTGTTCAAACAGACCAGTGATACCAGGAAAATGATGCCGTAGAAATTGTTTGTAACTGGGCATTCGCATTGTACATTGAGGATGTTAAGTTATGTAGGTATCGGTTTTGATTTTTTTTTTTCAAATACTCGAGCTGTGCGTCCCTGAATTATTTGGATTTAACATGCAAAACAATGCGGTTCGGTTTGACACAATAGACAATTCATTTGGTATTATCACAATAAGATTGAATCGAATTAAATTTTAAACTAAGAATGGGCAAAAGCCCGTATAATAATATATTGCGAATTACTCACATTAGGTTTGTTTGACGTGCCTAGCACTAGTGACCACTAGTGCGCACTGAGAAGTTTCAGATGATTTTCACACCTGTTAAAAACCCTGCAAACCCTGAAAACTCGGATGCTATATCGAACGCAAAATATGTTGCCCTGAAGTCTGCCTGTTTTTAAAATTGAAAAATATTTATCTTTTGGTGAACGATAAATATAATAAGATAACACATCTTCACTCTATTTTTTGTTTATTGTTAAAAATGAATGAACTCAATTCTTTTGAATACCAAATTTCTTTCTTTTTACCTTTATCACGATAAACAAGTGAATGACAGCGCAACTCAGCACTGAGTTCTTGCCCCGACAAATTAACTGGGGTCAGTTCAGGGCACAACTAGGGCGCCCTAGAAGTCATGTCAATCACAGGTTTTCAGTACCAGGGCGAGTTCAGTGCTCTATCGAACACGTTAGTGCGCACTAGGGCCCACGTCAAACAAACCTTTTACAATGAATCCCACTCTTCTTTTGTAATTAAAGAGTGTTATGACATCTGTTGTCTAAATTATGAAACTATTAATTTTCTTCCAGTTTTGGGGTTTCTGCAAAAGATGGCACAGTGTTCTATTTAACATTAATGATGTTTTACAATGTTGCCCAATGCTTTGCCATCGTTACACAACTGAATAATGCAATCCCTAACTTAGCATTAGGCCTTTTATATTATGCTCACATGATCTATCTAGACCATTGGTTTCCGTGGTTTACAACAACAGTTGGATCTCGTACTATTGTTGTAAACCGTGGAAATCAATCATCTACATAGATCATATGAGTAAAATATAAAAAAAAAAAACCTATTTACTTAACGACTGTGAGGAGGTTAATAAGAGATTCAAATAGGTACATACCTTAAGTCGTATTTTTCAGTTTTTACATGTTTCTGATTTGCAAATTCTGTAGGTTAGGTTAGGTTTTATCGGCTGCCAGCTACGAAAGACAGCACACTTAGACCAGTAGTAGGTCCATTGTGCTACAGTTGGATCAACAATCCTAAATCCTCTCCCGCAAAACCAATTTGAGGTGCCCATGAAGCGAAGTTGACTTCTAACGTCGGTAAAATTTGCGAATCCTCTAACATAACGTTCCTTACACAAAGTAATACTCATCGCTTCTGCTATGACAAAGTATGCACCTTTCTTTTATTAAAGCAAAAGTGAAAATACAGTCGCAATTAACTACAAACTCCAAAGTATAAAATTTAAACGTTTTGCTTTGTTTATATATTCCCGATATAAGGTTACATAATTTTTTTGTTTTATTACGATCACTTTTGTCCAATGTTGCATAATTCCAATATGTGTTAATATTTCTATATATCACAAATTTAAAAATTTGTTTTGTTTGATATTGATGATTCTTTATAGTCTTCGATTTTTAATAACAAGAAATGTGCATAAAATATGCACATATACATAATATGTATATATGTAACTACTAAAAATAAAAAAAATAAAAAGAAAACAAAATGTTTATTCTGTGGGCAATAAAACACTTAAATACTGTTGTTCGTGTTTAAAATACATACAATATATTGTTTCATGATGAATAAGAGCTGTTAAGATATTTCTGTTTTTGTTGTTGTTGTTGCAATTTATATATGTATAAATATATATACTTTATGTGTATGGTATAGATGAGAATGATGATTGAGTGACCATGCAAAAATGGCTTTACGAATGTTCTACTCTACGGCAAATCCGCAGGTTTCTTCCACGGCTTGCGTTAATTTGTCACAGAGCAGTTGGTAGTTTTCATAAGGCGGTAGATCAATACGGTTAAAGCATGTGTGTGCTTTTGGTAAATTTTGCGTCGGTACATCAGCTGTCAAATGTATTGTGAAAAGTCGAGGACCCACTGCTCCTGTAGAACCTTGCAATGCCCGAAACCCTTGCAATGGTACACGTGAAGATCCGGTTACGAATTGCAAAAGACGAGCACGCATCTCTGACGAATACGATTCGACCACCTGAAATGATTAAACAAATGACATTTGTATCCCAACTGAGCTTTTATGTGCGCATTTTCTTCGTAATAGCATTCCTTAAATTTTGTTTTCATGCTAAATGAAAAAATTCAAAAACGAATATTCCCTATCGAATTGAATTTTCAACTCTGTCCAATCGTAGACAAGTTCCGGACGATTGAAGACCAAATAAGCAGCAGTCACCTGTTGTCGAGCATTCTTTGACATTAACAACCGCCTCTCATCCCACCAAATATTCTTTTTATATGGGGATACATTAACCGGCAGAGGGCTAACGCACTGCTGGGCCACCTATTTACTGTTTTAATGTGTAACAGCTATTCGAGGAACATTAAAAGACCGAATGATCTAAAGAATATGTAGACATTGGTAAGTTCTGCTGACTTCAGTGTCAGAACTCTTAGGGTCATCCAAAAGAGACCTAATGGATCAGCAAACTTTCTCCATTGTCATCGTTCCCGATGAGTAATATAGAGACCTCAAAACTAGATATGGTTCCATATTGCTCGTCTCTATAAATGCTATCGTATCGATTGGTCTCTCTCCAAGACCTGTAGTAGCGTGAACATTTCGTCTGCTAATCCATACCTTATTGTGTTATTTGTTCCACTGAATAGCATTAGGAAAAGTTCAGTGTTATTGCACTCCTACAGAGGAACGGGTAGAACATCTGATGTCTCCTGAAGTACTAGGCTGGGCTTCTCTGTTCTGACAGGTATAACTAACTTATGCCGTTCTTTTCTGATATGATATATCTTGCGTAGATGTTGCTAGGCTCATAACTAAACGAACTCACTCACAGACACTTTTTACTTAATGCTTTCCGAAACTTATTACCTTCGCTCAAAGATAACCGCAGAAAGGATAAATATTTGCGCAAAATAGTGACCACCTGTTGAAATACCGTTGAAACTGAAATAAAAATTACTCACTTGCCAAAACCAGACCACCTGAGGCACCTCTGCTGTACAGTGTTTTAGGCGAGTATTCTTCTTCCAATCATTTACATCTATACTGCTAATGCCGCCGATAACCAATTCCAGTTCACGCTCGTCGAACGGTCGTAACAATTGGCTTGGAATCAGTTCACAAAAACCTGCAACATGAGGAGCGTCAAAAATGTAAATCCACCGGGAGCTCCCTTCTGTGACTTACCCTTTTGTAATGCTAGAAACTGTTGTTCGATGCCACGCATAAACCTATAATTTACATACAGTTTCACGTATTCCCTCTTGTTCTCCTCGGTAACTAGAATACTCGCACCAGACGGCTTCAGCTCATGAACCTTCAGCACACCGAAACTATTGTTTTCCACACTAAACGTGGACTCAATAATTCCGTCAATGTTGTTTTCTCTGCAAGGCAATTGGAAACAAATTAACAAAATGCAAACATTTGCGCTATAATAATGCTATATTACAGCATCCATGTGAGACTCCTGTGCAGCTCCGGATCAACACCTTCGATGTCGTTCAGGGTGATGGGCTTGTTCAGCAACTGCTTGTAAAAAGGTGTTGTGAAACCGCCATCCATACAGTGACCGTGGAAAACCGCAATTCCCAGAATACGTCCAACAAAGTGAAAGTATGACAAGTGATCAGGATTCACACCTGCGTGTTGAGGAATAGGGAATTTTGAACCTGCTGACAGATGTTGGATGTTTCTAAACTTACCTGAGTCCGGATTTATTTGCAGAGTATAGTGATCGTCACGACTATACTGAAACAGTCCATACTGCGGATTAAGCATCTCCCTCGACAGCAGATAGAGCCATTCGCGGGCCACACCACCATAGTCGAGACCTTCTTCGCCCTTGAATTTCACCATAAGTCTTTTTCGCATGTCCTTGGGTCGCATTTTCATAATCAGTCTGTAGCTCTCCTCAAAAATTTCTGTGCGCGTTATCTCAAGTCGACAGTGACCTGATTGCGGCTGCAGAGCTTGGAGTTCGTTTCGTAAAGCTCGAAGTTTGCCCACTAAATCGCGCCGATATTTTGGAAGAAGATCTGCGCCTTCCAAAAGACCTTGTGGCAAATCAGGCACTGTATGGTGATGTTGATGCAATCTAAATGGTTCCGGAGCGGATGCTGGTAGGTTTCTATGGTTTGAACTCGATGTGGCGGCATTAGATGCATTTGCTGCTGTGTTTGGTGTACCATTCGAAGGGGCGTCCAGGGGACTATTGTTCGATGGTGGTGGTCCTTCCACTGAAACGAAAGTAGACTTTGTAGTTGAAACGGCGTCATAAGGACTACATGGACATCTATTCTTTACAGAGGAGAACTTGAATGCAATGGGTACTGGGTTGACAGCGTTTACAAATCACCGCTTTCGGACACTTAAACAGATTTACACGAATCAACGCAGAAAGAAATTGAAAAAATGCTATTAGACAACTGAATATCAGGAAAGAAACACACACAAAGCCAAATCGAGCGTGTGAAAGGCGTGTGCAGGACAAGGGCAAACTGCTGATTATGTGCAGAGTTTAAGCTGACATCAGGCTTGTTGGCTCCTGTGCAAGAATCAGGCACCTGCCGTGTTTTCACAGAGGCAGTCGGGAGAACAAAACAAAAACGATGAGAACCATCCAATCGTTACAGAAACTGAGTACTAGTTTTCAGTGCAGAAGTTCTGGGGTAACTGGTAACGTATGAAACTTTTCATATGGTTACAGTTCTGAGACGTTCAATTGCGGAATCAGTGGAAGGATCCTTGTGACAAAATAAAAAAAACCTTCGGTCTCAATTCACTGTTTAAGGTCGGAAGATGTTTCAACCACAGTAAAGAAAATCATCAATGCGCGGCCAATAAAATTACCTTGATTCCTTGTTGGAGTTTCAAACTGATTTGATGTTCGTCGGATCATTTGCAGTATGTGGCCGTTGAGTCGCGGATCTGTGAACTGCGTTGTACGGTTGTTGTGATCAACAAAGTACACGCGCCCAGATGTAGTCTTCCTCTGTTCCCAACCGCTGGGCAGGGGCCCCAAGGCGTCTAGCGAGAAGTTTTGTGTGTCAAAGTCACGCGGAATTCTAGGGTCATGCCAAGTCGATACACCGGTGGGAATGTGATAGAAGTACACCTGACCCTGTTGAGTGGTGCGCATTTCATAGCCGGAAGGAAGATCCATAAAAGGTCGGGTGCTAATGTTATTACGCACGTGGGCACTTGGTCGAGTGCCCCGCGATCGTCGTCTGCCCGACTCCTCTATGCTTCTGGCCGATCTGCGAACTCGTTGCAGGCCTCCACTCCCACTAACACTACCACTGCCGCTGCCAGTTTCTTCGGTACCATTTGTTGTAGTGCTAACATTTATGGTGACCGCTGGCGGCGACCTGACGTCTTCAGCGCTAGGCACCGCTTCATTGGTAATATCATTCGCAATCACAGAGGTATTCTTGTTCGAACTTTGAGCATTGCCATTTGTAGGTGGTGCGTCAATTTGCTGCTGTTGGTTCGTGCTATTGGTGTTGACCACGTCTCTGCTGTTGGCATTTAATGATGTTTGCGCTTGGTTGGCGTTGCCATTTGCCACGTTTTGCGAGTTTTGATTATGTCTTTGCGGAGAAGTCACGTTTGGCAAGATAATATGTCCGTGGATTGTGGACGTGGCAGAGTGCTTTTGCTTTTTGCCATTATGATTGTCGTTCTTTTCGGAACCTTCTTTCAGCGGGGAGAGCAACTGCACAATTACCTGTGAGCTTCTGGCCGTCGTCGGTGCTGATTCGTTGGCTGAACGAGATGCCGGTGTATTTCCAGTTGAGTTTGAAGAGCTCGGCGTACAAGAGCTGTTTGGCGATGCCAACTGGTTAAAAGTTAAGTCGCTGCGCGGCGAACTGTCTGCAGGGTCTACGGAATTTGATTGGCTCTGAGAGTTGCTCTTGTTTGCTGCGAGTAGTTCGCCATTCGGTGTCTCCACATCAAAAAGTCGTGCAGGGCTGCAGTTTTCTTTGCCAACTGGACTTGTTATCGTTTCGCCGCAATATCGATGGCTGGACAATTGTGGTTGCTGGTCGTTCGCAAGTGCTGCACGGCTGTTCAGTGGGTTGTTACTCGTCGACGATGGGCCCGACGACAGTACAACCTTGACGCTCTCTCCGTTGGATTTTATGTGCTGATGATGGTGAGCATGGTGATGCGGTGTCTGCTGGTGGTTACCATTTACCTGTGCACTTGCTGAATTTGTTGGACGATCCCATTGTGTCGACCGCGTAGTGTGATTGACATAATAGACTCTGCCGTTTGGCGTGCGTCGCTCCTCCCAAGCCTCTGGAAGGTTGCTTTCGGATGAGTTATCATCAGATGGGCCGCGTACATCACCTCCTGGACCGACGATCGCAAGGGGATTGCCTCCGCATGGGCCATCCTTCGAAAGAAGAGCAATAATGATTTGACCACGCACCAGGTCATCGTCATCTGGTGATTGTTTACATAAATCCAAACGTTGGACTGCAAAATGAGAAGAACAACAAAATTATTAACGAAATCAATGCGCAGCGAGTGGAAAAATTTACACTTACATCCAGCTCCTTTGAGATTTTGTATTATCGGTGCAGGTATTCGGACACATCCCAGAAAGCCGCCACCTTTTCGAATCTTACGATCGTTCCATACGCTAATTGTAATCACATCCCCTCTGCCGAGGAATAAATCGTAATGTGCATTCCATTTTGGATCCAGCGAGGATTTACTAATATCGGTTGTGTAATCCTGACTTGTGCCATCAACAGTAACTCTAGCAAAGGGATCGGGCAGTCCTAGAAGAGAGTATATAACTTCTTATGCATATTGTAGACATTGAAAATTTTACAGTTTTAGTTTAACGATAAATAATTCGATGAGGGTGCCGCCGCAGCAAGCACAAGGTCAGCGCTTCCTAATGCGAACGATATAAAATCTTGCACTTGCTGCGCTAGTTAAACTGATGATACAATCGCAAAGAGGATTTGCAATAGGCCGCAGCAAGCAATTGAAAAGCCACTATGATTTTCGGATCACAAACACGGTAGTCGCGAATGCTTTGAAATCGGTGTATCGGGAACTTTTTATAAGCTGTCTTTATGGGACTCAAATACCGGAGTTAACGCCATCACCGTGGTGGTTGTGTCAAAAACAATGGATGACTGCCCTGCAACAAGACAGTTGCAAATATTCGTATGTGGCTAAGCTGGATTTTGAAACTGGGCATCCGTAAAATGAAAGCACCACTTTTTAGAAGTAGCAAATTTTGAAAGATAAAGTATTTAGACAAGTTCGTAAAGTAGTCGCTGAAAGCTTTTTAAAAAACTTCAAAACCAGGTTGTGCATTTTCAAGGCACTTATTAGTGGAGCTAAGCAACAGAACTAAAGCAATCTTTTTGCCGGAGCTAACAGTTCAATACTCAAGTACGCTGTAGAAATATTTTCCAGGAAATTAAATCCATATCACGATTTGTATTTGTATTTGTATTTTCAGAAAAAAAAAAAAAAACCGACGAATAATACAAAACGCATGGTTTTATAACAGTGATCGATAAATTGTTCAAACAGAATCAAAGTGATTTTATATCTGATTCAAACACTGATTGTTTCGGAGAATTTTAATTTGACCGCAGACATGTAATGTAACCAAAGCAAAACAGTTTCTACAAATGCAGAGCACATGTTTTCTGATAGACAGTCTGAAATGTATTATAACAACCAATTTGGTTAGGTTAGGTGCGATCCTCTAGAATAAATGATGAGGGCGACTAACAAAACTGTCACCTGGATTAGGAGTGCTAGCTTTCACATGCACCCAAGGATGGAGGGTCGCTGTGAGATCTACCCGCGAGCTCTACGTGCACTAAAAATAAACTTTTCAGTATCAAACAGAACTTGGAAAGAAGAATACACCAGGACGGTTGCAAATTTACAGCCGGTGTCCACGATTTGAAAACAACAAAACTGCAGATGGCGGAAGTGGTTGTAAAGTTATGCAAAATTTAAGTCCAACACAGGCTCATGTCTGATAATTGGAGCTTTATTATCGTGCGTCGCATTTGAAGAATAAATATATATAATATACGCTTATCAGCGAAAACTACAAATCGCGTATAGGATCATGATAGTGCATGCCCCTAAAACCGCCAGTAACCTATATCGGTAACAAATTTTGGCTACAATGGTCAACCAGAGACGGCTGCCAGTTTCAACGACTTTTCTTTCCTTTTCGCCATTAAACGTACGACGTAGTGCTTCGTGGCGGTATCGAAAAACAGATGTCATAAACCAGTAGAACTATATACTTAGAATAAATTGTTGATTGCTTGAATGTGAATAGCTTTGGAGTACAAACGAACTTTGACTTTTTATACCACTCTCTTTGACGTTTCTAAGCGCTTGCGCTTAGTTAACATTCTTCTGCTTATAAACATTCGTTTTGTATTTTAATGGATTTGTATGTTTTTCACAGTCTAGATAGAAGTAGTCATAATTTTTCGACGTAAATCTACTAATTAGTCACATCAATTAAAGATACTGGGCTGGTATTTGCTGTTTTTAGTCGTCAATAGAGATAGCAGACTTTTGTAAGCATTATAGCTTCCCTATAAACTTTGCATTCAGTTGAGACGAGTTGCTTCAATGTTATATTTCCAAAGACCAAGGGACTGTCTCTTAAGGAATCAGGCGATTTCGGTCTTGCAACACTTGCGCATTTAGAAACAGTGGTAGGTGGCGTGAATTTCACAAACTAGATATTTGTTCCGACTGCCGTGCTTTAAAATTCAAATTCCGAATGTGCACCTGCCCAAACTATGTAGTTGGGATTTCAGATTTTGCTCCTATTTAGTCCCGTCTAGCTTCAGTATGATTGCCTTATTCGTTTAGTTATGTGCTTTGTGGAAGCTCGTGACAGTGATATTCTATGGCTTACAACAATCATGACATTCGCAGGTGATTGTCACGTACTGGAAAGTACCTGGTGTAGGTGCACTCTTTCTACATTCCACAGACCTAATAAACTAATTAATTTCGTTATTTACGTTCACTATAGTTTTTTTGAACAACAAATCAGCTTGACAATAACCTTGCAAGCGCTTTTATCTGCACAAAAATTAGTTAATATGTTTGACCTTAAAATGGCCTAATTCAATTTTTTATTATTGACCTTTGGAATAATGTTGCACCATACCAACCGACCAAAGAGAATTGCATATGGCTTCAATTACAAAGTGAAACACTATTTTCTTCGAGCACTAGTTTATATTTTTAATTTGCTAGGTACAAGGCTATTTTTCAATTAACCACTTTCATACCAAGCTCTGGTATACATGGTGGCCAAAGCTATTGCTTAGAAGATGTAAGGGCTTCTGTCAAAATAGAAGCCCTGCTCAGTAATCAAGGAAGGACCCCCAAACTACCCTGCATACAATTTAGCAGAATTAGATTTTTTATTTTTCTGTACTTACGAAATAAATCTTTCCGAGCCAAGTTTCTCGCACACAAAACTAGAAAGACAATAAAAAAAAGGTAAATGAAGCAATTAGCCTTCAATAACACGATTCTGCATTCAATTTAAAAATCTACACATTACAACACTTATTGCTAAAGTTTCTCTAGCACGCACACTACGTACGATACGACTACTTTACTTACTTGTTATCCGAATTTTGTGTGTCCCATTTTTTCGCGGATTATCTAATTTATTCATAACTAAGAAATCGAGATATTTGTTCGTGTGCAAATTGTGCAGAGCGGTAACTGGTAAACCACATTAAAGCCCTAGAAAATCTTTGCCAGACATTTATAATTATCGCACTTCACCGTTCACTGCAAAAAGTGCATTTAAAGTTATTATCTAAAAAGAACTACAATATTTTCAACAGCAGGCTCTAGCGTAAGCTTCAATAGATGTATTTAATTTAATATGAACTACGCGCGACCACATAATTCCCGAACGGATATTATTTATATAAAATTTTCTGTGTATGTTGCAGGTTACCCCTCTAAAATCACAGATATCGAAATTTACAAAATAATTTGATTTCCTTAAGCGTATGCCTGTAGTGGGCGTTCGTATTGGATAATTGCACGAATATTTATTGATATGCTATTTTAACAGAAAGTTATTGAATATTTATATGTAAAATTGATCCGAATAAGTTTACATTTTTAATTATTTTCACGAACATCATGGCTTATTAACAAAGAAGATATACACTTTAGAAGTAATGCCCATCCCAGAGATAACGAAAATTAGATTGGAAAATATGTCATTGTCGGCATTTGTTTTTTTGTTTTTGGTGGTGTTAAGTCATAGACAGAACGACTAGCTGTGCCCTTTCATTAAAGCAGTGTATGAAAGATAAGGATAGATGTTTGAACTGAGGCAAAGATAATGGAATACAGAGATATATAACTTTCCAGTGGAAGGGCGGTTGCCTACAAGCTGTTTTCCACAAAAATTCATGAAGCTTTCCAGAAAAATTCATGAAGTCACACACACTTGCTTATTTCTATCCTAGTATATGTGAGTTCATGAATTGTACTTTAATGCAAAAATTCGATATTCTCTACTATGAATTTCACAATTTTTTATATTTTAATCTAAACCTCCACAAAAACCAAACAAATTCAATACAAAACACAGAATAATTAAACACCGCGATGCTCATAAAAGCAAGATGACTCGCGGTCGGCCATTAGCAACATGCTTTTTTGTTGATCACACGTATTCACAGACAGGGGTGGAAATTACAAAAACAACAATGTAAACAAATGGGTTTTGGGGGGATAGACGTACGAAAGATATCCATCTCTTTTAATCATTCATCTCTGACTGAGGGATATAATATTTTCATAAGTTGCATGATTTTCTTGCTTGTGTGTGTAGAAATAATGGTTGCGTTCAACAAATATCCCAGACGAAGGAACTGGAAGGAACGCTCGCGCTAGAACGATAGCGCCAGCGGCAAAATGAAATTTGACACACTTTTTCGCACATTTATTTCCACACTACAATCAAAGAAATGATACAATATGTTGAAAACAATGTCTGAACTCCTATTTTATTTACGTTATTACCCATTTTATCACAATTGCAATTGCTCGGTTTCGTATTCTTTTTTATTTTGTAAACGTTTGCACGATTTCCTTTGACAACTGTTTTTTTTTTTTTTGTTTGTTTTTCTCTCAATGCAGCGGGTAGTTTTGCGCTAGATTAAGAAATTTCCCTGAAAGGGATATTTCACAAAAAGTGCTAGACATCTAGCGCCAGGGGTGAAATGTAAATTTTTTTTATATGGAGTTTTTCATACCGCTGGCAAAGATAATGGAATACAGAGATATATAACTTTCCAGTGGAAGGGCGGCTGCCTACTGCCAACAAGCTGTTTTCCACAAAAATTCATGAAGCTTTCCAGAAAAATTCATGAAGTCACACACACTTGCTTATTTCTATCCTAGTATATGTGAGTTCATGAATTGGACTTTAATGCAAGAATTCGATATTCTCTACTGTGAATTTCACAATTTTTTACATTTTAATCAAAACCTCCACAAAAACCAAACAAATTCAATACAAAACACAGAATAATTAAACACCGCGATGCTCATAAAAGCAAGATGACTCCCGGTCGGCCATTAGCGACATGCTTTTTTGTTGATCACACGTATTCACAGACGGGGGTTGAAATTACAAAAACAACAATGTAAACAAATGGGTTTTGGGGATCCATCTCTTTTAATCATTCATCTCTGCCGCTGGTCATCTAGCGGGCAGTGGAACGCGGCCAGTGAGAAAATCCGCTAAGACGATATTAGTGAGCAGAGACTATAATGAAACGGGGATCCCCAACTCGCAATCACTTGCCGCTGGCCACCTCATTCATTTTTTTTTTTTTTTTTTCAAATTCGCCTTATTGTTTTCCCATCGATGTAATGTCAATTAATTTGGTATTCGTTTGGGCTTCTTCAGATTTGCCCTCAGATTTCGTGTGCCTAATCGAACATAAAAACGCTCTTGCTCTTTTTTGTGTTGACACTCGTGCGACTTGAATATGTGGAGTCTTCGACACTTTTCTAAGCGCTGTCCATATTTGCACATAAATAATTTACGAAAATAGATTCACCTGATGCACTGCCTTTCTTTGCTGTAGAAAAAATGCACGCAAATGTAAACAAAGTCCACCAGTTGTCAAACTCAAATGCATTTGTAATGGTAAATCTGAAGCAAATCCGAGAAAATATCTAGATTCGCAAAAGTGCTCTGAAATCTGAAAAAAATTTTGAAAAAGCTAGTGGTGACTGTTTCCACGGAAAGACTTGTCAACGCCTACAGATCTATTTGGTAACAAAAATTCTAACAATGCCTAACACGGAAGATTAAAGGGATACTAAATACAAAATAGCCGTGTGACTGAAAGGGACAACATTGCCTAGCACGCAAAACACGTGACACGTATTTATGTCGATCTTGTTTAGTGGTAGGATTTATAGGAAAGCTTCGCATGTTGATATTTTTATAGCGACGGCTTACGATATAATAATAATTAATAATAATAATTAGCTGGCGCAACAGGTCCGAGGGACCCAAGGCCTAGCTTCTCACAACCACTCGTCTTGTGTGAGTTTCATTTTTGGAACGAATGGAAGGGATCTACAATTTTGTGCCGATTCCAAACGGCTAATTGAGAAGCTCTTTCAAGAGAGTATTCTCGGATGTTTGTCGGACGTTCGCGAGAGGTGGTGCAGTGGAAAAAACCCTAAGTTGGAATTTGGGTTGTTGCGGGATTCGAACCTGGGACCCCTCAATTAGTAGTCCAACACACTAACCACTAAGCCACGATATTCCGCGTTCCTATAAAACAAAATGGCTTCCGGAAGTGACGAAAGGACAATAATTATTTATTTATTTCGTATAACTGATTGCTAAATATTTGGTTTAATTTACTGAAACTAGTTAGCACTCTCATTTCACATGTCTTAAATCAGAAATGGAAATGTTTTCAAGCAATTGCAGACATGTTTTCTTTGTTTCCGTCTTACCAGTTTTAAGAGCAATTCCTTTTTGTAAGTTCATTGGACATAGGAAATCTAGCTGAAAAATCGTAACACATCGGTTAGGTACCGGCTGGACAGTTGAGGTTTCCCTTATTTCAATTTCGAAAAAGAGAGATTGAGATAATGGATCGCGACATCTATTGTGCGATAGAGAATGGGAAAAAAATATCTCTCAACCTCAAGGTATACGTTACGCTACACTATCAGCTAATAGATGGATCTGTAAATAATATAGAGAAATACACATACTCCAGACTGGAACATCTTTGATATGCACCCTATGTCCCTATCAGTACCCACCTAGTACCTGCAGCCGGCAACCCTGTAGGTATAGTTCAAAAAGTACGACTTTTTATTAATTCCATATAATTTAGATTTTTGTTCTGCTAACTTTATTAGTTAATGTCTTGCATAAGGCGATACATTTTTTCAACGTTTAACAAAAGAAAACAGCTATTAACAATTGAGAACAGTAGTTATTAATGAATAAGGATACGCTGTCGTGTGTTTTTTTCTAGTAGGTAGGAAATGAGCAGTGTGAGTGAGCTATGTTGCATACTGTCTGCTCATGTTGGTCAAAATAGTCTCTTTCATTCCGTTTTCCTGCGTGGATTACAAAGTATAGCGTTTGTGTCTGCGCTAGTATTTCCGTCAACGTTAGCTGTTGTTTGAACTTATTGCCATGCAGACAGCACCTATTAAGTTAGCATTTGCAATATAGCCGATGAGGATCACTAGGTCATAACTAGATACATAGTAGCGTACTGTGTAACCATACATGCATTTCGAGACTGAAAGTACACAAATGAATATAAATGAAAATAAACGGAAAACATGTTTAAATTTAATTTTCTACTAGGGCTTTGCATAAATAACATTTTGTATAATTAAAGTGTCTGCTTTGTAATGTAACCAGAATCTAATAGTTTGAAGGTATACATGTAATCTGTACTAAGCTCATGTTAAAGATGCGCCCTGCATTCGGGCATTTACATTTGAACTCTTAATATTAACATGTAATAAATATTCAACACACTTACTATATAAATCGATTCATTCATTGAAATTACTTATTACTCGGCCGCGCTGATGGCGGCGGTGGACCTGCATTTCGGCTTGGAATTGGAGGCGGTGGTCCCCCACGGCTCGGTAACGGCGGCAAAGCCCGCATCGTTTTCTTTGGACTCATGTCCAGACTGGGCGGTGTCGTGGCTGATGGCGGAAACGGCTCCATGTCTTTGAAGCTTTCTGGACACACGGGCGGCATAAAATGTGGCATTGGAACAGAGTACTCCGCATCGTCCTTGATTTCTTCATAGATTTCATTCGGATCGGCGACATCATCTGGCTTTGGAGGCTGTTGAGTAGGTGAAGTTTTACTCTCCTGCTGAAGAGGTGCAAGTGGAAGGGGTGGATGGTTGGGAGACTGCTTGGTTAAGCCAATATCACGGGAATCGTCGCTTACAGGCGTCGGAAAGACGGGCTTGGCCGGACGAAGTGGCTGCGGCGGTGGCAGAACGGTGTGTTGCTGCATCATTTGCGGGCTTATACTGATCACACCAGCATGGGGCAAATGGTGCGGCGAGTTTTTCGGGGACAAGGGCATGGGAGGCCGATTGGGTGGCCGCGCGGGCAGCTGTTTTGGTCGCTGCGGTATCTCAGGGACGTAATTAGCTTCACTTTGCTCGATCACTGGATTCGCACAGAGAGGTATTGTATTTGAGGTGCATAGAGCAATCTCTTCGTCTACTAGGTGAATCCAGTTCGCTGACTTTAGTTCGAAATTGAGGTCCAAATTGCATATGGAAGCGCTTCGTTGAGCGACTGCATTCAGTGCAGCATCGCCTTCTCGGAATGTCACCCACATTGTGTCCTCGACGTAGCGCACTAAGGTTACCTCGCCTATTTTTGATAAATACTGAATTAATATGTTCATAACGTTCTCGTCGTAGATTGTCGGCTCATCCTCGAACGCCTCTTTGTTTGTCGGATTGACATGGATAATGATTGTAGAGTCCGGTGGACCAAGGTCCATAATTACCTGCTGAAAAACCTGCTTTCTTCTCGATGCATCGATCATGACAACCTCCGAGTCAATTACAGCCAGCACTGGTCGATGATCACTTTGCTTTAGCTCTGTGCGACCATAGTAGATGAGCTTGCCCGGATTCCAATCGGGGCTAAGATCAGACTCTGCTAACGCCTTTCTCCGACGCCAGAGCACTCGATCAGTCCAAGCAGGAGCTCGCAATTTTTCGCTTGTATCGTATTCCTCACTGAATACATCGTATTTGTATGTTGGATCGAAGCGCACCTCTCCCTCTAAGAAGTCGTTAAATACATTGCCCGCCTCTTGTTCTTTTCGCAACTGATCGTTCTCCAGCACCAGATCCAAGTCTCCATTTTTAATCGCCTCCTTCAGCTCATCTTTGTCCATGTCTATGCGATAGTTGAAGTCACCGCACCAAAACACGTAGTCATGCGACTTAAGGGTTCGGCCCATGGGAAAGGCCAACTTGCGAGTCACCTCAGCATAGTCTGCATTGCGTTCGTTCACTTGAGACTGACCAGCAGCAAAATGGGCACACACAAAGCAAATAGATGTTCCATGCAGCACAAAACGAATAGCACAAGCGCCCTTATTGCCAGTTGCTCCTCCCAGGCCAGTTTTCACACAATCAATGGCTAAGTCGCGTATGTAAGGTGCTTGCTCGGGGCGAATAAAAATGTACAAACAGACGCCAACCAACTGTTGGTAGGTAAGCAGAACGTAGCTATTATCACGGGAAATTGACTTTTGCAGCTCCTCTGCCCACATCTTGGCGTTGTCCGAACTGGCTGCTACGATGTTGCTCGCATTCAAATCGACTATTTCCTGGAAACCTATAGCATAGATGTCCACGGGTTGCGCAGCAATTTCTGGCGGATTCACGACATTAACCAGGTCACTCGGGTCAGCCTGGATATACGAGTCCAGCAGCCACTCTCTAAGTACATTTTTCATGTCGACAGTGCGAAAATGTTTGCCTCCGTTCACGTTGTACGTGCCGACAGCTACGCGCACCGTTTTCGGACTAACATACTCGTTATACCGCTTGCACATCTCTCTCAAGACAGTTGTCGGGGCATGCAGCATATTCGAGGGCAGCAGTATTCTGGCACGATCAGCCAACTCCGAGCTAAGTGTCGATCCTAAAAGGAGCACGTCAATCGCCTCTTGTTTGGAATTGTCTAATAAATTATTCTGTATTGTTCGTGCAGCCGAGCGAGCTCCATCAATCAGCTTCGATCCGCCTTGTATAGCTCCGGTTCCAGCATAGATCTTGCTCACTTCGTTGCCATTGTTCACCCACATCTGGCGGAAGATCTCCTCGAAGCGTGATATATTCTGCTTCTTTTCCGCGAGCTTCATCATTTCAATTTGGGCGTTTAAAATCTCCAAGCCCAAAAATGTCTGCACGCAGTTGGTTCGATCCAGGCAATCCAAACAGTTTGTTCGGATTACTCCAATCTGCTCGCGGACAACACCAGAATTGGAGGCATAAAGCAGACCAAAGTTCACTCCGTACGAGTCAATGCGAGCCTTGAGCTTCGACAAAGCCGAGAAGTTACTGCCGCGACATTCCTGATGGTAATCGAAGATTATATGGGGAACCTCTTTGTGAACCGACATATTATGATGTCGCTGGAACTCATTACTGAGCATCGCTTCGCCTTCTTTGCTTCCAACCTGGCTAGTACCCAGGAGATTAACAATCATCTGCAGACCATACCTGTCCTTCATGATTTGCATGTGTCGATCAAAAGCTGAAGCCGACGCCTCAAAACCGCGTGACAGTTTTACCTTATGAGAGCCAACCTGCACTCCTGGTTGCTCCCAGAAAAGTGGAACCGATCCTCTCGTCTGGACGTAGCTTGTAACATCGTTGTCCACATAAATCACTTGTTCCGTTTCCACGAAATTTGCAACATGACCTTCGTCGTTGGTGCCGCGTGTATTGAAACGTGTACCAGCACGTTCGCAGCTCAAACGAGATATGATCGCAGCCTTTGCCTGCTTTGCCCCAATGTACACAGTACGAATTTCCACAGAGCCGCACATGATTTTAAGCAACCAAGCCGAACAATCGATTCCGTAGCGCAGCATATGGATGTGCAGCATGCGATTCCAAAAGAATCGGTTATCGGTGTCACTGGTCTGCTGTCGCCTTTGAGCGCACAAGGTTATATCGAATTTCGTACTGCCACTAGGCTGTTTGCTGGCAGCCTGGGAATGTGAAAAATAGAATACACCCGAATTGAGCAGCTTCCGCACTTCGCTAATCTTGTCCTCGTTGGGTACTTGGGTTTGCAGTGAAACAAATTGCGTTTGCGTGATGCGGAACACCTCAACATCGCCAATTTTACCAGTGGATACACAGCCAGTTAAGAGCACCAAAAAGAGGACGGTACTTTCACCCGCGTTCAACTGAAGAACACCCAGGCAACCGTACGCATCGCACACTTTTGTGTATTGCTTGCGAACCACTTCACATTCCTGGGAAGTCAGCTGGGCTACAGCATGCGATTCAAAGAGAATGCTGTCCGGTTTGTTGCGGTGCTCCAGCAACACGCTGTGGGGAGTGGCCGGAATCGACTTCTCCCAGACTCGAAGCACTTTTGACATTGCCATTGTGCTGCTTTTGAAAGTAATGCTACGAGTGCTAACGCTGGTTTAAACGCGTTGTTTTCTGAGATGCATGCGATCCACTTCTCCCTTACGTCGTTAATTTTTCATCTGAAAATGAGATTAAAAATATTTATTTTTAACAATTTTTTGTCATCCAAAGAGGTGCATTTAGAAAAGCATAAGATTGACAATCCTTGTCCGTAAAATATTATCCGGTAGTAGTTAGTTGTCGCATTTTTTGTTTTTTTTTGTTTTTCTAGAACTACTCTAAGAACGAACCACATGCCAGCTCAAGTTGTGAGCTTAAATCACTGCCGAGACGATTGTTTAAGAATTATGGTTGATGATTCAGCGCAACGGGACCCGCCTCTTTTATTGCAGGCATTCGAGTGCGTGAGCTTAATTGTAGGGACGAATTGAACTGACCCTGACATACAATGTTATGACGAACTTAGAAGCTTTCACAAGGCATTTATGCTCTTGGAGTAAAACTTTTGGGACAGCGCCACACGTCTTTAAAATTGTGTTGGCTGTATCGTTCGTAAAACGTTTATTCGGAATGATACATTTTCAAACAATATTATTTACCAGTGTCCAGATATGATACTTTTATTGATATGCCATCTTTTGACAATGAACAATTTGTTCTCCTTTAATGAAACAGGTAGCTATTCAGATTGCATTTTTATTTTGGGGTAGCTATATTAAAGTGGACCATCTTTCGGACGATATTATGTGGAACGTGTCAAGGAACAATAATTGTCGAACTTCAAGAAAAAGCATTGTAAGTAACCGTTACAAATGTCAAATACCTAATTGAATTCTTCAACAACCTAAATACTAAACACGAAGAGCAACTTCAAAAATGAAAATGTAACAAAAGTTATCATACACTTGGCAAAACATTTTTTTTTTTTTTCTGTTTAATCCACAAAATCACTTTGTGAGACTAAATCTCGATAAAAAATGTTTTAACGGATAGGGGGAAGCTTATATGGTTGGTTTTTCTGAAATCATCAGCATTTAAAATCAGATAAGGTAAAGTGGCTTATAGAACATTAAGTGCAAACTGCAAGCATGTACACTGTTAATTGAAATTATTTTAATAGCTGCTTTATTCGCAACCCATCTGCACTTGAGTAGCACTAGTATGAGTGCCTAATATGTAGCTCGATTTATAATCATTTGCACTCGCATTTGCGTTCCCGATTAGGGGCGGTACTACTAAAAATTGATATCTTTACAGTACGCAACGTTATTGTAAATAGGTATTATGAAAGAATGTGTTCCTTTATGTTGGATTGAATGCCGAGTTCTACCCTGTTATATAAGAACTTTGTTTACATGGAGTTTGCAATCAGATTTTGCAATTTAGGATTGCAGCATGAACGTACTGCAATTCCTTCATTCGTGCATCACAGTTCGGTCTTATAATGCTCATCAATTGCATCTCACAAACACCGTTTCAGAAAACAAGTTGATAATTGATTTGAAGAATTATAGATTTTTCCGTTTGCGACAAACACGGGGGAATCACGCCTGGAAAAAAATGTGTTTCAATTTTCGATTAACGACACAAAGCTTACTCCTCAAATATTCATTTAAATGCAGAAATTAATCGAATTTTTGAAAATTAAATATTCCGTTAACATCGCAAAATTCTCTAACTAATAGCTAATAAGTCCACCACCACCACCCAACTGAAACCATCGTAGTGGTTGAATACAAAAATGATTATAATAGTTTAAAATAAAATGTCATCACACTGAGCCTAGCATTATTAAATAGAAATAGTTGCAAATACAGTCATAAATATCGTCGTACATTTTATATTTCAAGATTTTCAATTTGAGGCCTATGAAAAATCAATACGGCACAGTACCTATACAATTTTCATAATGCATAATGTAGATATCGTTAATCATTGACGAAATAAAAGAAAATAATTTTGGATGTTTCTAAAGATTTATCACAATTTTCAGAATGACAACTTATTCTACTTTAAGAATATTTATTTGTTTGTCTTTCAATATAACAAAACTTACTCGAAAAACTTTATTTCAAATAACAAGTCTTTACCAATGAACTACACCAACTTTCTGAGAGACACAAGGAGAAGTAATAAATAAAAGCAAATGTCAAAAATTTGTTTGGAAATCGAAGGGGACTTTGTTTTTTTCCTTTTCAGTTGTCGTTCAGGCGTTGAGGCTAGGGTTTTTTGATTGTCCTATTTTTCGGTAAGCTTTGCAATAAGTTGCTGAACGTCACCATTGAAATGCCGAAGATTCAAAATTATCTAATGTCGTTTTCGATTTGGTTAAAAAGATCAATTTCTTATGTGGTATTCGATTGGGCGCTCTCAGAGCACTTTTTTGCCCTCAGACCAATTTTTATGTTCGTTTGGTACAAAAAAAAAAGCAATCTTTTTCAGATTTCAGAGCACTTTTGCGAATCTAAATATTTTCTCAGATTTGCTTCAGATTTACCAATACAAGTGCATTTGAGTTTGACAACTGGTCGAGTTTGTTTACATTTGCGTGAATGTTTTCTACGGCAAAGAAAGGCATTGCATCGGATGAATCTATTTTCATAAATTATTTGTGTGCAAATATTTAGAAATCAATCGGGACGGAAATTTCGAATGTTTTAATACAAAATTTAACCAGTGAATTGAAAGCGCTTAGGAAAGGTTCGAAGACTACACATATTCAAGTCGCACGAATATATAAATAACAATATTTTTTTTGGATCGATATTGCTTTTCATCTTCGATGTGGGAAAAAAAAATAAATTAATTAATCTGGATTTTTTTCTTAGATTTATGCCCAAAAGCCAGAACACGTGAGCAGAAGTTCTGGACGCAGCACAGAGTGCAGTGCTGCAAGTAAAACAGATGTGCAGTAAATTGTTTGACATGCATTGCACCGGCTAATAGGGCTACTGTCATTCGCCGACTTAGCAGCTGATGTGTTTACAACAAAAACCAAAGATAATGGAATACAGAGATACATAACTTTCCAGTTTCCACTGGGCGGCTGCCTTCACCAGAGATGAATGATTAAAAGAGATGGATATCTTTCGCACGTCTATCCCCCTAAAACGCATTTGTTAACATTGTTGTTCTTGTAATTTCAAACCCCGTCTGTGAATAATGTGGTATTCGTTTGGGCGCTCTCAGAGCACTTTTTTTGCCCTCAGAGCAATTTTTATGTTCGTTTGGTACCAAAAAAAGCAATCTTTTTCAGATTTCAGAGCACTTTTGCGAATCTAGATATTTTCTCAGATTTGCTTCAAATTTACCAATACAAGTGCATTTGAGTTTGACAAGTGGTGGAGTTTGTTTACATTTTAGTGAAATATTTCTACAGCAAAGAAAGGCATTTCATCGGGTGAATCTATTTTCGTAAATTATTTGTGTGCAAACATTTAGAAATCAATCGGGACGGAAATTTCGAATGTTTTAATACAAAATTTAACCAGTGAATCGAAAGCGCATAGAAAAGTGTCGAAGACTACACATATTACAGTCGCACGAATATCAACATAAAAAAAGAGCAAGAGCGTTTTTATGTTCGATTAGGCACACGAAATCTGAAATCTGAGGGCAAATCTGAAGAAGCCCAAACGAATACCACATAAGTGTGATCAACAAAAAAGCATGTTGCTAATGGCCGCCCGCGAATCATCTTGCTTTAATGGGCATCCCGGTGTTTAATTGTTCTGTGTTTCGTATTGAATTTGTTTGGCTTTTGTGGAGGTTTTGATTAAAATGAAAAAAATTGTGAAATACAAAGTAGAGAATACCCAATTGATACGAAAGATATCCATCTCCTTTAATTATTCATTTCTGACCAAAACAAAAATACTTGAAATTGCAATTTAATTTCTTTTGTGTTGGTGTACCCTTGCAAATTGCAGTAAATTAAAAAAACATACACATACTTTCACTTATACCAAGGAATTATAGGAAAGCCCCGCATATTGATATTTTTAAAGCTGCGATTGGTTAAATTTACTGAAACTATATTTACCTCTCTCATTTCACATGTTTTAAATCAGAAATAGAAGTAATTGCGCAAATGTTAGTAGCCGGAACTTGTGTTTATTTCCATTTTTCGTATCCACATAATTATGTGTAGAACATCCATCCTTTAGACTTCTGATTTGTCATCTCAATCTTACGCCTTCATTAGCATTGACTGCGAACAAACGGATCTCTGTCCCGTCTCGTGCAAAACTACGCGTGCGTGATGGTGTAAATGCAGTATTTACAGTTCCTATTTATTTCGTCTTTAGATGGCCTCTTTGCTGATGATGGAATTAGTACACACAATAATAATCACAGTTTGTTGTTAATATTTAAACAAGTAACCGAATATTCGTAGTAAAGCTAATGCTGATACTTTTATTATATTATATAGGCTCTGCATAAAGTTAAGTGTTCATTGTTTGAATCTTGCTGCAAATATAGTATATTGTGTTTCTAAAGCGAAAACGAAAAATTAACAATAAACTACAGAAATTACTCGACTACAAAAAAAAAAAAAAGAAACCCACCTTGAACATTCACAAATGTTTAATAAAATGTATAAATATAAGTCATATAACATGCTATAAACTAACTAAATAACAAATCAATATAATAACTAGGAAAAAAAAAAAAAAAAAAACTCCAATTAATGGATGCATTAAAACAACACAATGGAAAAATCTTCCTCCAAGCGGGACTTTGCACGGGTAACTATAGTACCCATTGGATCTGATGGTGGTGGGATGCCAGTAAAGTAATGTGCGCTTTCTTTAAAAAAGAACTCGGTTCTGCCAGATTTGTATCCATATAAGGTGCAGTCATTTGTTCTGGAAAACGTACAACACATTGTTTATTTACGAATCATATTTATTTCACATAAAAAAATATAACGCACAAGACATTAAAAATGGCGCCCAACACAAATATAAAAAATTCGACAACAATAAAAACTTTTTTTTTTGTTTGTTGAGAGAAGTTGAATGCTCATGCAATGAAACACGGTAGAAGATTCACGCCTGAATTCTGTTGATTGCTATTGACTTCGACAACTGCTTAAGTGCTATCATGTTGCTTCCCAAACATCGCTCATGAAGTATTTGTTCGAAATTGACAAGCTGTGTTGGGCGCCAGTTGTAACTGTATCAAGGATACTTCAGTTTTGGTGAGCAGCTAACAAAAATGGCTTACCTTAGAAATATGTCAGTGATTAGTTCTCCTTTGCTAAGATCGGTGTGTATATGTTCCAAGAAGGACTGATCAAGTGGTGACCAAGGACCATTATTCAATAAGGTGTCCCATTTCGAATCAACGCAAATCAGACTGTACACGCCTTCACTCACGCCTTCCATCATATTGACGTTCAATGTTTGATAGAGGTGCGACTCAATTTTCGTTAATTTCGCAACGCACTTGTCAAACTGAAAAGGACACACACAAAATGATATCAGAAAAGCACGATATTTTCTAAGGGCATTACTAATAATCATTTTTAACGATAGATTGTTTTGAAAATGCGCGTGAGCTAGTTCAAAAAGTGTAATCGAGACACTAAAAATGATTATTAGTAAGTATCGCACAGTACGCACCATAGTTTGGACGATTTCCTGCTTGCTTCCCGAGCCTTGCTCCAACAGCAGAAACATTGTCATATTCTGTTGACCGCAAATGTACAACTCAACCTTTTGGAAGCCATCGGTGTATTGGTTGTTCTCATCTGTTGAATTGTTCTTCTGTAAACTGGACAATCGACCAGTCTTTTTATTTCCATCTAAGGGTGTTGTAACATCTGTATACTGTGTGTTATCGCGACTATAAAATCCGCCGTTTTTCTCTTCGCTCAGTGCTAATATCGAGAGTTTCGCCATCAACGGTGTAAGCTGTATGCCTGAGATCCGTCTCTTTTCGAACGGATACCCACTGGCGACTGAATTTTCGTTTTGTATTTCGCTGTGTGTTTTTAAAGGAAGACTCAGCGACTTTTTATCCATTGGTGTTTTTGCTTCCAGGCTTAGTGGCATTTGCTCAGCATGAACTTTAGGAGGAGTTTCAATGATTTTAGCCTCTAAGTCAATGGACTGTGCTAGATCCTCTACGACTTCTTCTACCTCATCTTCATTGTTTTCGCTTTCATTTCGATTACTGCGATATTCACCAAGATTTTGATTAGACAAACTAGAAGAGATTTGGTTATCGCTGCCACCGGATAAAGGATACATCGGGTCGCTTCTAGCTCTTAGTATTTGACCTTCATCGGTGCTGTTGTCGGTCGAATAGGAACCTAAGGGTTTTTTCAAGGAGAATTTTTTCGAAATCTTTTTCACCGAGTCTTGCAAGTCCGTAAAAGAGTTTCTTCGTTCTATTTTATTGGGATTGCTGACAAAGTTGCTGAACATTTTATCGAAATCAATTTTAAAAGAGCTGCGAACATTAAGCGGCTTAGTCTTGCAAGCAATTGTATCTTCGGAAGGATTTGCACAGATCGACATTATTCCATTACCATGAAGAACTTTATTCTCAGTCATTGGGGTGGAACACACGCTGGTTCGACCAATAAATTCGGGATAGCTGATTGATGCTTCAATGGCAATTGAAGAAACGTTTTCGGGCACCGTTTTCGGTATGATGTCCTTCAAATGCAGATGGGTAGGTCTGGGAATTGTTCTGGTTGGTTTTACTACTTCATCAGTAGTTTCAGTTTGATCACCGTTATTCTCTTCGGGAATGTTTGTGAAAATTATGCTTCGATCTCTTTTCATTTTACGCTTTTGAAAGTAGCTTGGAAGAGCGTTATTCGAAAGATTTTGAGTTTGTAAATTCTGGGAGCGATAAGCGTCGGATGAAAGCATGCGATACTGGTCAGTGGGTATGTAGACGGCAATCATTTGAACGCCGACAGGAACATGGAAATTAGCAGTTATTATTTCTGCAGTGGATTTTATTCGGTGGGGATCAGTGAAAACGATGTTTTTTGTCACTGTGTCTGATAACTGGGAGGCAACAATTCTGTAATATGAATGATATTTAAATTTTAGCAAGGGGAGCATACTACTGAGGCAGCTCAGGCAGAATGAAACGAAAATGTGACGACATGGAGAAGGAACAACCTCTGGCAGAAGGTATGAAACTTCATAGAAGGCTCTGAGAAGTTTTAGATCAATCGCCTAGCTTTCTGAAATTTTTTTTTTCTTTGCGGCTCGGCCAGCGAAAGGTTGTCAACCCAGCTCAGAGAAA
Organism: Cheilosia grossa; assembly: GCA_963082955.1. Classification (NCBI taxonomy): domain Eukaryota; kingdom Metazoa; phylum Arthropoda; class Insecta; order Diptera; family Syrphidae; genus Cheilosia; species Cheilosia grossa. Next base: position 18,767,429 of record OY720147.1, on the reverse strand, counting down.
GATTTTCAATTTAGCCGTTCAACCTCAATAGTAGGTCCCTTCCATTTGGCCTAAAAATTGAGCTACAGAAGCGAATGGTTGTGAGATGCAGTCGAAGAGAAGTATTTGGCATTTATTTTTTAATTACTCAACTTCTAAAATTAGATTCCATTTTCAGTCACACCAAGATTGGGTAAACATTAATCTATCGAAATATGTTTCTTCAAACTTAACGAAACATATTTTAATTCAAACGTAGTGCACCCTCCAAAACTCCGAAGAGCACCCTCTCACTAAATTTGTATTGATAACTTTCTTCATTGCAGGTGGCTAAAGTGCTTTTGAAATCTTTAAAATTTTAAATTAATTTCTCAAATCTGTGCAAATTGTTAACTACTTGTCATCCCGTTTTTTATAAAAATGCGCCGTACTTAAAACAAATTTTAGTCTCGACTTGAAATTTACGGAAGCTCACAATTACGAAATTTGTATGGAGAATATAGCCACTGTGATCTACTAAAGTTTAGAATCTATTCCCTCTAGAGCTGATTTCCGATTTCTGAGCTTTACGTAATAACAAGTGAATCAAATAAATAGCTGTCTACTAACTTGTTGTGGTATAAAATAGACCCTCCAAGGACTCCTTTCGTCTGTTGGCAGCTTTGCAGTGTTTGCATTGCGTCAAGAAATATATTGCCAGCGATCTAGAAAACACAACAATCTTTATATGATAGGAAACCAGCTGAGTTCTTTGTTACTTACCTTTGGTAAACGAAGTTTTGGAACATTTTGGAATATATTTCCATTGTATTGCAATATTGGTAGGTACGTTCCGAAAATGTGATATAGTTTCTCAGATACATTTCTATGATATTTATTTGCGGGAAATTGATCGTATATAGTTTGTAGATCACGATGGAAAAACTCGATTAAGGAACCAAGGAGATTGGCACGGTGTTGAAGTAGGTAATCAGATATGTTGCGATCAGTACCAATGGCCTATAAAAAGGATTAGAACACTTAAATTATGTAAAAGATCAAAGTTATTTAATGCACCCACCACAAGGAAACGGCCGAACTCTTTGAAAACGAATTTACCATTTTGTAACGCGATAATTTTCGGTCTAAAAAAACAATGTTTCAGGAAATGTGATGTTCCCATTAGCTGGCCACATAATGCAACCTTTTGTACATCGGATACCCAGCTTGGGTGGAAGTATAAAACAGCATTAATTGGATCATATGTTTCATCTTTACAATATTCCGTATCGTAAACGAACACAATCATAGTTTCCCTAGAAAAGAGAGGCGAATGGTGAAATCTTTTCAAACTAACAGAATAATTTATTTGATTTCGAAGAAAGCACACATATTTAGAACATGTTGCAAGAAACAACCGATGTCATTTTCTTCTCCTTTTTTGAACCGGACCTTACTAATCATTTTTAAATTTCACGCTAAATATTTTTTCACAATGGGTGAAAAGTTTGCCAGTGCGAGTTAGTTTTTTTCTTTTTTTTGTTTCTTTCTTAATAATTTGTTTCAATTCCAATACAGTCCGCCTTTTTTGGAATTCTGTTACTGTCTAAACTGGCGAAATTATTATGTTGCTTGCAATATATCGGTAGATGACGCTAAGTCGCGCAACAAACAACAGTTGTGTAAAGCGATACTGAGAGGTCACACTAAGAGAACGTAGTGTTTTGTGTGTCTTCGATGATGGTAAATAAATAAATAATAAATAAATATATTGATATTTACGAGTGTTAACTTCATTTATAGCAGCCCTTTTATTTATTTCGTATATTTTATTATTCATTATCGTGCAAATGCTGCATATAAACCACTTTTCAGTCATAGTCGTCAAAAGTCACCGTGTAAACACGTTCGTGCAGTATTTGTTGCTGTACGGATCCATTGGGTAAACCTAAATTTGTTGTGATCTGCTGAACGTGCTAGTTATTGATTAAAAACCCGAAAAGGCAAATCAACAAACTCAACCTATATACCTACATAGAAATAGAGATATGAAATCATGTCCAAATATTGCTTACTTTGCCATCGTTAAACACTTTTAAGCAATTGCACAAACACCACAATATTTTAGAAACGAATTTACACTCTAAAATACACAGTCACCGGTAAATAAATATACGATTGAACGCAAAACAACCAATTTTAGCAAATTCAAGTCCAAGTGACTTGCAACACAAACATGGATGATAACACCTGCAGAAGATGTACCTACACTTTTTTTTTGTGACAAGCCTATCTGGTACCGTTTAAAAGCACCAAGCGCTGTTGTAATCTTCGATGGACGCAGAATAGGTACGACTCGTTACAGAGCTAAAAACATATTTTAAATTTATGGCAACACGAAGATTATGTGAAAACTGAACGACTATGCATAAAATATTGGCCTATGGAAGTATGTAATCTATCCATAATTATGGTCCCTGAACCCTGATGCCTTTATTATCATTGACTGATGATAAAAATTCTCCATTAAGGATGAATTGTTTTCAAACAAATTAATGCATACGAACTTTATTTATTATATTGCTTTAAAGAAACAAACAAATTTAAACATAAAGCTTGCCTTTTACAAAGATATGCGTTTAAAATACATATAAATTATTTTTCTGCTTTTGTCACACTACAAGAGGATAGTACCAACACAAGCTTTTCTTAAATCTATTACTCAAAATAGGAACTTTCATTTAGCAGTCACTACAAAGTAAATTATTTCCACTAAATTGAGAACTGATGCACCGAAAAAGAGTCCAGCTAATCCAGCTATTGAAACTAGAAAAAGAAAAATATTCAGTTAAAGGGTAAATATATAAACATAAATTAATGCGTCTGTTATGAGGATAGGTACTAAAAGTGATATTTAATGTACAGGATAAATTTTACGAACTTAACCACATTTTATTTTTGACGCAAATATATATATGTACATACAAGTACGTATAACTTATTTCACTCTTTTAATACATAAAAATTCAGTGTTTTATTATATCCGTAACGCTCTACCATATCCCAAACGAAAGAAAATGTCATCAAATTAGCCAGAAAATATATCATGTTCCACTATCATCTTATCATGGTAAAACCCCGTTTTTAGATGAACCAACTTTCGTAATCTTTTTCCGGGAAATAAGAAGTGAATGAAACGCGAATCACACAATCGGTTGGCAAATAACATTGTGTCTGTATTGGAAACAGGTGTACCTATGTTTGCTTTTAAAATGGCTAATATGTTTTTGTGACTTTGTGACAAATTGAATAATAAACTTATATTAGTAGACTTTGGCTTAGATATAGGTGACGATTGTTATTTGAATGCTTACTCTTATGTGGTATTCGTTTGGGCGCTCTCAGAGCACTTTTTTTGCCCTCAGAGCAATTTTTTTGTTCGTTTGGTACCAAAAAAAGCAATCTTTTTCAGATTTCAGAGCACTTTTGCGAATCTAGATATTTTCTCAGATTTGCTTCAGATTTTCCAATACAAGTGCATTTGAGTTTGACATTTGGTGGAGTTTGTTTACATTTGCGTGAATTTTTTCTACAGCAAAGAAAGGCATTGCATCGGGTGAATCTATTTTCGTAAATTATTTGTGTGCAAACATTTAGAAATCAATCGGGACGGAAATTTCGAATGTTTTAATACAAAATTTAACCAGTGAATCGAAAGCGCATAGAAAAGTGTCGAAGACTACACATATTACAGTCGCACGAATATCAACACAAAAAAAGAGCAAGAGCGTTTTTATGTTCGATTAAGCACACGAAATCTGAAATCTGAGGGCAAATCTGAAGAAGCCCAAACGAATACCACATTAATTTATGGCTACCTACCTGCCAAATCCAACTTGGTTCGTATGATGGTTCTCCTGTAACACGCCAATGGGAAACTGCAAATTTCAACTGAAATGTTTGTGTAATTGGGGTTAGTTTCTAATCTCATCTCACTTTGCCTACAAAGGAATTGGTAGAACAAAATGTATACCTTAAAAGTTTGTCAGTTTTATGAGTTTTATGGATAAATTATTTTTACACACAAATGGAACATTTCTAAGACCGTAAATGGGAAGAGTCTTTTTAAGAGAAATAAAGAAAAAGGAGAAAAACTTATAATATATTTACGGTAATAAAAGACAAGCCTTATTCCTGGATATGCAAACTAACCCTCGGTTCAAAATTTACTGGAATTAACAAAATAAAAACAGAACAAAAAATCTTCCTTTTTGAAACCAAAATAGTAGGTTCATTCGCGTACGCGGCTTAAATCGAACGCAATCGATATAAACCGATTGCAATCGCACAAAGTCTATACACGTTCTCATCAAAAATGACAGAAGAAGAGAAAATTAGCAAAATAAAAAGTAACGAGTAGTTCCTCTCTTTGCTCGAAACAGCTCAGAGAATTTCAACGGGCAAGTACCTACTGATAAATATGTCAAATGCAAAAAGTTGACAAGAAACAAATCGGTAGTGGTCGAATGTTCTCCTAGAATGTTTCATATGTTGCAAAGGTATGTTATATATTTATTTGTGATATGGATAAAAGTGGCTCAAAGTAGCTCGAGGTCTATCCACGTACTTCGGGGCAGAGACAATACTGAAGCTAAGATTAGACTGTATGCCAATTAAGCATATGAATGCCAAAAGGCAAATGACCAGATTAGCCGTCAAATGAACAAAATGTCAGCATTTTCAAAACTGTATATTAGACTATATGACCAAAATTACCAATTTGGTCATATTTGACTTGATGGTCGTTTGAGGCATTTGGTATTTATTACCAAAAAGAGAACGAACATGAAAATGAATCACAATTCTACGAACTCAAACACCGATGACAACAAAATAATTCCTGTTCCATCAAAAATGCCATTAATGCCATAACGAAATTTCAATTAAAAGCATATGGGCATATAAGGCTATATGCTGGCATTCGCACCTATTGTCCCATTACACCATATCGTCGGTGAAACCAGAAAACTGTGTAACTCCATATTGGCGAATTTTTCAGGAGAGTATAAAAACATAATTTTTTTAAAACAGCTGGCAAAATATGGCTTATATTATAAGATATTATAATTTAAAATGTTATTAATATAATAAAATAATTTAGAGTCAACATTATGTATGATTTATACTTTTTATTGGACATACACATTCTGCTCTTGAAAATGTGACGAGTGGTAAGGAGTTTCACAGTTTTCTAATAAATGGGTAATAAGAAAAAGCGTACAAAGGTGACTGCAACAAACATTCAATTTTGAATAAAACCCTGATTCTACTATGTTGGCACTCATCAATTTTATTTTTTATTAACAGTTAGTAAGTCACAATGCATTATTAAAAAAACAAAAAATTGTAATAATAATAAAACACAAAATAATAAAAATGCTCGTATAGCTATGTATTTATTTTTCGGTAAAAGGTATTTTATCATAGAAGTCGTGGTAATCGGATGCTAAACTGTTCTTTAGAATCTGCAAATGATCATATTTTTCTTTCTTGATTTTTCTCCTTTCCTGGTAAAGTGCGGGTAAAGTTTTCATATGGCAATGTTTTGTATGATTCGTTGTTGGACGCCTTTGATCTAATTTAGCCCAATCATTGTCTGTGTGCCTTAATTTATATTCTATTACAGCATTTGGGGTATATTTGATCTGTTTAAGTTCATTTACAGTTGGATCACCAACTTTACGACCTGGTCTTATGGACGTAATATATTTTAATTGGGAAAAGTTTTTAAAAAAAGTGTGGTAGAGGTATTGAACTTTGTAGGGGAATGGCTTTTGCCGTGCTTTTTGGCAGTGAATCACATAATCTGCTGGAACATTAATGTCTATGTTCCTGAGTCTACGTTCAATAGCAGAGTGCATCGAATCCGCCTCCATTTGCGTATGGCCTTTGAAGAGGTATTTTTGGACTATAGTTACCTGATGTATTATAGATGAATTAAACAAAGCATTAGATAAACATGCGTTGCGATTTTGCCCGGAACAGCCATCGCTCCAGAAAATAATTTTTGACGTTTTGTCTGGCAAAAAAGGCAAAATATCCTCTTCAATAAAATTAACTATAATGGAGGAGAATTCATTTGCAGTTAAGGCACCTTCAGTCTCATTCCAAAGAAAGCAATAGGCATCGTGGGTTTTAATATTATATATTGTGAAGTTATGAACTGCTAGTTTTGTCTTGTAGTACATAGCTCCTACTTTGTTTTTAGGAGCTAATAACACAGACTGCATATCCATTGTCAATACGATGTCAGATGTATTTGCAATTTTGTCCGCATTCTTTGCATCCCTTGCTTCCTGTTTAAGTACAAGATGGTGTTGGTAAGTCTCTTCTGTTATATTTTTTGATTTATACGCGACACATGTGTCGCATTGGTCTTTCCTTGGACGAAACAATGACAAGTTCATTTTTAGAAATGCATCATTAAATGTTGTTCTCGAAGCAGGGGCTATCACATCTTGTTCTTTGCAATATGTATTTAAATAAAAACGATAGAGTTCCTGTTTGGTTTGCCAAATCGGTTCCAAGTAGAGCCTTTGAGTCGAAGAACGACAATAGTGGGATTCAACTTTTGGCAGTAAGTCGAAAAATGCGACTAACTTGTTTCGTATTAATTCGGATTCGTTTTGTCTTGGTTTCAGGTTTTTTATTTTATGATCTGTAGATTTCTTACTACATAGACCATTCGTGTCATCATCATGGCAATGCTTAAGCCATAAAAGAGTACAGTTATATTTTAGGCCCAGAGTGCTATTAAACATATTTTTGCAGACTCTATACGTTATATAATTGTATTCTAATTGGTACTTTATGGTATAATCGCGTCTCGATTTCTGAGCTTCCCCCCGTCGTCGTATAACAGTTTGTAATTTAGCAAGGCCCCTGACATATTCTCGTTTTTCCTGCCAAGATTTTTTCCAAAATATGTTGAATATCGAACGTCTTTGCTGTTCCGTCAGTTTACGACAATCTAGGCGTGTGTTTTTCTCGGATAGCTTGCAGTTACATGGATTGCTTAAAAATTGTCCTGGTTTCTCTATTTTATGCTCCCATTTTCCGTCACATTTCCTTTTACCATTATAAGGCAATCCCACTTCCCTCTTCCTTTTATTTTCTGTATAGTTACTATCTCTCTTTATGTTGCTAAACTTACGTTTCTTTGCCAATTTGATTTCTTCCTCTTTATGCAGTTCCTCTTCGATTTCCATCATTAGATCGTCTTCGTCACGATAAGTTCCCTCTTCTGATCTTTCCTCTAAATCTGAAGGTTCATAACTATTATCAATGTCGTCTTCTGTTTTATCAGCTTCTACCAATTGTGAGGTCTTTATGTTAAGTTCCTCCGGCGAACACTCATTACCACTAAGATTCAACGTTGATGTATCAACTTCGCCAATGTCAACAGCTATCATAATGTCGTTTTTGAGCGCTTCATCCAACAAATTACATTCATTTGCTTTTTGACTTAATGGTAAACTTTTGGTATTTGTATTTTTTAATTTTATGTTTAACATATTCAGCATTTTCATACCACGAGACATGATGAAAAACTGGAAAAAATAGGAAACTTTTGAATTTAGCACTGGTTCTAACGGTTTTCTCGACGAAAAAAGTGTATCTCCATCTCTTCTTGAAGAGCAAAGACAAAGGAAACTGTGTAACTCCTTTCTAAAGTTTCTCATAACTTTGTATGAAAACTATAGAACTGAGATATTTGACAATTATAGCATTAAACTCACCTTAGATTTTATATTAAGAAAATATAATCACAAACATGTTATAAAGGCACTTTTCACAGTTTATCTGTATTTTTTAGGAACACGATGTGAATCACACTCTTATGACCGCTTAAAAGGGGAGATACACAATTTTCTTCCCAAATACACTTAATACGGAGTTACACTATATTCTAAATCAGCGATACAAGAATAATTTGATTTAATAGGGGATTCCCATTTTGCAAAGTGGTAGATATCGTGTTGAACAAATAGATGTCGTTAAAACCTTATTTTCAAAAAATATGGAGTTACACACTTTTCTGGTTTCACCGACGATATGCTATTTGGGCATTTTTATCTGTCAAAATCAGCCTGGTCATATGCGGCATTCAGGTCATTAGAGCATATGGGATATGCCCATTACATTGTATGACCATATTTTGACAGGAGAACTGTCAGAAATCGGCATTTTATGACCACTTGGCATACCGTCTAATCTTACCTTGAGACCCCCAACCCCGGCCGATTTTCCGTTACTTGCCTACAAGCTATATTTTTATGGGGTTGTGACGTTTTTTTGCGCTAGTATTGATACATAGAAATTCGTATTGACAAATGTCACGTAACTTCAAAAATTCCAGGCCACCAACACACGTTCAAAAAGAGAGCACAACTTCCGCTGTTGGCAAAACTGAGGGCAGCGTTGATAGAATTTCATACGTTATATTTGAAATTATTCGTTACGGATAGTATTTTATTTTTAGGAATATATGTTTGGCTCGGGAAAGTACGCGAATAGACCTAGTGAGACGACCATGTTAGCAGAGGGAGATGACTGAACAGACGATTCGCGCAGCTGCACCGTACAACAACACTTCGAAAAATAAAGCGGAAGAACTAGGACGTGTGATTTCGTCAGTTGCTAATAATTATTTAATAAATCTATAAAGATATGTAGTCATTTTTGTTTCTCTAAACTAATGTGTTTCATTGCCGAATTTAATTAAAACCTAATCAATCTCCACTAGTTGACAACTCAAAGTACCTACTTGTGTTGATAATAAATAAATGAAAATGAACCGATACTCAGAAAACTAATTTGTTGGCCAATTGAATATCACATTGGTTAACTTGCGATCGAACGCATACGTTTTTACAGAGCTAGGGATTGTAATTAGTGACAAATTTATACCATATACCCAGATGGAAACAGAACTTACGCTTACTTACCCAACATACCTAAGGATCAGTTCTGTACAAGATGGGACACAGATTTGTTTGTCCATAGCTAGGCGCAAAGCTCTGTTGTTTATATCACCTTCAATAAAAGTTGAATAAAAATAATAAAAAGAATGTATTATTACATAATTAATTAAATATAATTAAAATAATGACCGGATTTTTGCTTCGGCGGTACTGACTGTCGGAACTTCAGATTCCCTAAATGCTTTGAATAACTATACTCTTGGACTATTGAGTGTCTTATAACACTTTAATAAACAAATTAAACGATTTCTTAGTCGTTTAAGTCAACAATCAATAAATATAAAGGAGTTAGAGTTGCAATTTGTTAGCTGAATTTATATTCTACGAAGTATTTCGGTTTGCTGAGACCCTTTTTGAAGCAAAAGAATGTAAACTGGGTTGGTACCCCGTCATGGTAATAAGAACAATTGGTCACATGATCAATATCGATCGAACAAAATAAAAATATTTAAGGGTAGCAGACGAATCTAATCAATAAATTCGTAACTGAGTATTAAGTTGACAGTTCGCATTTATGTGCAATGTGGCTGACGTAGGAAACGTGACGATACCAACCAATATTCGTTTTCACGTTCGGTGTAGCTGTACCAGACCAATATTAGGAGTCTGACAGCACATTCAATAATCTTAAGTCGACCATAGGCCGTTTTTTTGCTCTTTTATTTCAACGAAGCAAAGTAAAGTAGGATTTTCAGCACGCAATTACAACAAATACTGTGAGTCCTCTAAGTGTCAAGTAGAGCGTAGTTGTTGTAATTGCATGCTGAATATCCTACTTTACTTTGCTAGGGCCTAAAACATTCATATTTATTTATGAAAACAACAAAAAACAAAATCTCACGTATGGTGTCTACCACTACAGCAAAAGTTTTCCAACGAATTTCATTATTGAGAGCAATTCTGAATTTCGGGGCAATTCTCTCGAACCTTCAATGAAAAACACCATAAGAGTCGTATGTATTTCACTTTTGACTTGACAGCTCGAGAGTAAGGCAGAGTCCACCGTGTTTCAGATACTCTATACTCACCATTCGATAGGCATTTTATCCCGGACAAATCACAGTATTGGGAACTATCTGAAAGATTTTACAATTTATATTTTGATAAGCGTCTTGTATATAACAAGAAGCAATTACAAAACTTACAAATCGCAGGTGATGTTGAACGTGTACAATTGCACTCCTGTAACTCTAGCTGTATTCGTAAAAAGCTCATGCATGATGAAAAACTGTGAAAAATTATATAACTGCTACATGAGTATAAAAGTTGAAATATTTTGCACACCTATAATGAAATGGCGATCCAATTAACTTTTCATGGGGTAGTCGGCATCCCCTGTCAGAAATTGTTTGTTTGACAGCCTCTTGATCGATTAATACTGTCGCAGTATTATAGCTGTATAACATTTCCGTGGCAAGTACTTCTTTGGAAATTGAATTATAAAATGGCAGTTCCTCTTGACTATGTACGTGAAGCTGATAAATGTTTTTTTTTTTAAGACATTACTATGCAAAGTTATTACAAATCACTGTTATAAGTTTAATAAAAAAAAATTGAATTTAAATAAATTCACGTTACTATCAATAATCTCATTTTTACATCATTGTTAGCAACCACTGCAGAAAACAAAATCACATTCTCCAATCGCGTGCAAGAAATTATAATATGTGTGACAACTGACAACTGAAAATTACACTCTGATATTAAATATATTATATAAAAATATAAGATACTAATGTGGTTTTCCATTGGCACAAAAACACTTTTCATGTTCCATTGGGCAAAAAAATAAATCTTTTTTTTTGATTCGGATCACTTTTTGTAGATCTCGATATTTTTTTCAGATTAACACATACTGCCAAAAACATACTTTGCACAGCTGTTTTACGTCATTGAATACATTTTGCAAGAATTATTATCTTCTTCGCCTTCTTCGTTATCTGAAGACTACCACTACCAGTCACCAAAAATACTCCATTTGTATCTACAACAGAGGAAACATTTTTCAAGTCGATATCCACTCGTGATTTTTCCAAAAACGAATGGACTATTACACTATTACATTTACAAAAGCAGATCAATTTCGTTGCATGTTCCGTGAGCCGCGTAAATCTGAGATCTGAAAAAGAAATCTGGTGGTCCCAATGGAAAACGACATAATACCGAATATGAAACGAAAAGACGCACTATTATTCTCCGACAGGAAATTAACAGAATAGTGGTATGTTTTTAGTAAAAAACTATATATAGGTACTTTTCGATATTTACCGCATATTGCCAAAGTTTGAAAACTTTTAAACGGATGGACAGCAATCTGTTTTTGGTCGATAACGAATATTTTAATTTGAGATTTTTAAATGTGTAGCCACTGAAATAAACAATTTTTGAAGTAAGTTGAAATGTGGTTTTCAAGACTAGATATGTACTTACTAATCGGCTATACTGTTAGCAATAAAGCAATATCCTAGCTCTGTTTCACGGAACTTGAAAATATCAGGGCAGTCGTACCGTTTTGTATCGTAATAAACGAGATCCATAAATATGTTGCAATTTCTCGGCAAGGACTAGGAAAAAAACGTCTTCGAAAGGGTAACTTCGTATTAAAAACGTCAAACAAACTTCTCACTGAGGATTAAAGCGATCCTCATTACTAATTTGGTATTCGATTATAGGCAGAGTGCACTTTTTTTTTTGCTCCAGGTCAATTTTTATGTTCGATTGGTACAAAACAAATGTTTTCTTTTTCGCGATTTCAGAGCACTGGATTTTTTCTCAGAGTTGCTTCAGATTTACCAAAACAAGTGGTTTGGGTTTGACAACCGATGCAGATTGTTTACGTTTCCGTGAAGTTTTTCATTACTTTCGTAAACTATATATGTATAAATATTAAGAAATCAATCTGGGAGGAAATTACGAATGTTTTAATATAAAATTTAACCAGTGAATGGGAAACGCTTCGAAAAGTGTCGAGGGCTAAACATATTCGAATTGCACGAATATCAACACAAGTGTCGTTTTTATGTTCGACTAGGCACACGACATCTCAAATCTGAGAGCGAATCTGAAGAAGCCCAATCGATTACCACATTTATGGTAGACATACTTTGGTCACTTTCCTACAAAGCAAAATGACTTCCGGAAGTGGTGAACAGACAATATAGTTTGTCAACTTCGTTTAGTTTTTTCATGCATAGTTGATTTAATTTACTAGAACTTATTACCAAACTCATATGACATGTCTTAAATCAGTATAAAGGAAACGTTTTCAAGTGATTGCAGAAATAATGTTTGGCGGAACTTGTGTTTGGTTCAGGTTTGATAAACATATCAATATTAATTAATTAGTTGGCGCAACAGGTCCGAGGGACCGAAGGCCTAGCTTTTCACAACCATTCATTTTGTGTGAGTTTCATTTTCGGAACGATTGGAAGGAATCTACAATTTTATGCCGATTCCAAACGGCTAATTGAGTTGCTCTTTCAAGACAGTTATACTCTCGGATGTTTGTCAGACGTTCGCGAGAGGTGGCGCAGTGAAAAAAACCCTAAGTTGGTAGTCCAACACACTAACCACTAAGCCACTGCGCCTACAAATATCAATAATAATTATAATTATTATGAATTCCTCTGACTTTACTAGCATTGATTTATCTTGAGCAAATTTGTGCCCATTTTAATGGAACAAAAGATAACACAACTTCTGCTAAAACTAAATATTTTGAGGTGATCGGCGATAGTTCTCCGATATCTATCAGTGTGAAACAATCGGAGATGATTGCAGGCAGACTTTTGTATGCGTTTTTCTTTACCAAAGGAACAACAATGTTGAGAATTATTTTATTGGAAGAAGTCTTAAAGATGAGTTATGTTCACCTGCCAAGTCATCTCCTCCAGTTTTGAAAAGCCCGGCGGCCAAGTTCCTTTATTTATAACATTGTCAATATTCGTATAGATAAAGTATACTCACTTTCTTTTTCAAATCATCTATATTAACACCATATTTCGAACGAAGTTCTTCACATTTTTCAAATACTGCATACAGCTGATTCGGATTCGCAAACATGCAATTGTGAACAGTCTTTAAGAAAATACTTTCCGATTGGCTATACGAAATATTTAATTTACTTATAACTGTTTGCAGTGGCTGGGTGCTCTTTCCTCTAACAAGACATATGCTTACTGCCGGAAATGATAAATTCCGGTATACAAATTTTGTTTCGGTGGTCATGCTTACAGGGTCAGAATAATATTGTTGAATTGTAAAACTGCAACAAATGCCCATTCCACAGAACGATGCCGTAAACACAAACGCCCAAAATATTCTGAAAAATATGTTCTGTGCACCGTTTATTAGTTTTTGAAAAATCTTACAACTTACCTTTCAAAATTAGTATATCCTTCCCAAAGTCGGAAAACTTTTTTTAATATTTGCGTTACCATTATAACAAAACAAAATGGTGGTATACCTTCTGGTATGCATTTAGTGACATACTGACCGAAAGCATAAACATACTTCGTATTTATAAGTCAAACCTAACCTATTAATTGCTTGCATGCGAACACATTTAAGTGCTTTTTATATTTTAAATCTAACATGGTAATCTAAAATGCATCAAATTCATAACGCAAACACGCGCAGCTTGTGATGTTTTATTAATAAATGCATTAACCTTTGATACCTGTGCGAGTACTAGAGGTAACAGTGCATCATTGGTATGACATACCACTTTAATGTCAGTTTGAAATGATATTGTATTCAAGTCGACAGCCAGTGCTTTATTAGTATAGACGTTTTTTACGTGTACTACGGTTTAACTTTATAATATAGATTGGATATGGGTGCCTATGGCAATTTTGTTACAATCCACGGCAAGTGACCATAATTCTTGTAATGATAATAATCATATCCAAGCTTCGCCAATACAAATAAAATTAAACTTGCCAGAATGCCATTTAGAAGATCCAGCGGGAATATACTATCATCAGTTGGTAGTTTACAAATATCGATACGTTCCATGGAAAGCACTTTAGCTTGAACAAAATTATTGTCTTCTGTTGTGAAATTGCATGTGATATTCCCCGCGTCTTTAATGATTGTATGGTACTTCATAAGAATTTCCCGAAATCGCATTGTAAATTTGCAATCGCACATCCATGGATTTTGACTCAGTTGAAGATTGACGGCGTTGGAGTTGAATTCCAGTGCGTTGTCCACAGCATAAACCGGAAACTGAAAAATATGAAATAAATTTCTCGTTAAATTCAAAGAAGAGTTAACTCAAATATAAAAATGTATAGTTATACAGGAACCTGTATTATAAATTCAATTCGAATCGTAGATTTGTTTGCCTGATAACGAGTTAATCCGAGAAATCGTTAATTATGTTTACGTTTTGCTAAATCACGCACACCTATCACGAAAGTTTAAAGGGATGTACACTACTAAATAGACGTCAGACTAAAATGGACGTGACTACCTACACATAACATGAAAAGGAACGCAAAACGTATTTTGGTCGGCCATCTTGTAGGAATTATGTTAAAGCTGTATTTAAAATTTCTGTAGCGATGGCTTATGTGGTATTCGACTGGGCTTCTTCAGATTTGCTCTCAGATTTCAGATTTTGTGTGCCTAATCGAACATAAAAACGTCGCTTGCTGTTTTTTGTGTTGATATTCGTGCGATTCGAATATGTGTAGCCTTCGACACTTTTCAAAGAGTTTACCATTCACTGGTTAAATTTTATAAACATTCGAAATTTACGTGCCTATTGATTTCTAAATATTTATACATAAATAATTAACAAAAATACATTCACGCCAATGAACTTCTTTGAAGTGGAAAGAATTCACGAAAAGCTAAAAAAAACTCAACTGCCAAACTGAAACGCACTTGTATTGCTAAATCTGAGAAAAAATCCAGATTCGCAAAAGGGCTCTGAATGCTGAAAAAGATTGCTTTCAAGAAACAAATTGAAAATCCGTCTTAAAAATCAATTGCACAGAAAAAAAAACTTTGAAAATTAAAAAAAAAAAAATGCGGTTGTGGTAGGTCGAACGTTCTCCTAGAAAATTTCATGTGTTGCAAAAAGGTAATTTATATGTTTATTTCTGACATGGACTGGTTGTCAAAGATGAAAGTGGCTCAAAGTAGCTCGAGCCACTTTTCTGGAATTTTGTGAAAAAATAAATATTATGCGAAAAAAAACAAAATTAAAAAATAAGACCGTGTATGTGCTTTTTTGTTTGTAAAAAAATTTTGCCTTGCACTACCAACTTTTCTGCAAATTATCGCGTCGGTCTAAAACACCGAGGAACAAAATTTGTGCTCATTTTATAGAACAATTCAGCGCAAATTTTTCAAAAATAAAATGTAAACATTCAAATCACAGACAGTTTTACCCTTTGCAATTGATTCCTTTTTAAACTCAGTATGCGGAAGTGTCTCAACCAATATCCAGCTTCTAATACATCAATACTGCGTATCTTGTTATTGTCCAAGTAGACGTCCACCACATTCCTATAAATTTCATTGTCCCGCAGCGGCCTAATATCAGAAATCTAAAAAGGAATATTTGCCTAATCAAAGAAAAAGTAATAATAAAGAAGCACGCTCACCTGATTATTATTTGCAGCAAATACGGTCGTATTCCGTGGCAGATAGGACGGCAAAGCATAAAAATCTAAATGCGAACAATTCACAGCATATATTGGCATTAAGGATTTTCCATCTTCCGTCTTCACTATGCGTTGCACTGTGCAACTGCAATTTCTCAGTTCCGGGTGCGACTGACACTCTATTTTGGACAACTGAAACATGCATTAAATATGTTTAAATGATTTAAATGTTGTGTGCTTGCAGGTTACCCTTTTATAGTAACCGACGGTTACTAGATTTCGTCCTTGATACTTTGGATCAGAGCAAACCATTATATTACGATCCACTACAATACCAATCTTTTCCAAGCTGTACAAGGATCTCAAACTACGTGAGCAATTCCACGTGTTTCCTGTTGATCTGAAGAAATTTACTAAATGTTAAAATTTACCAGATGACTTCGAAATTTACCACTCAAATAAAGTTGCTGAAGTCCACTCGGCAGGATGGGTGGAGCTTCCATATATTTCAGTTTATTAAATCTCAAATCAAGCACTTTCAGATTTCGGACAGATTTGAATGCATTCACTTTTATTGTGGTGAGACCGGTGAATGAAATGTTAATAATCTGAAATGATCCAAACATTGACTGAGGCGAAAATTCTAGCGTTCGTAAAAGAACTCGTGAAACAGGATGAACGCAAGACAGTCGTTCCGTGATAAGTCGGCTGGATTACTGATCGTAGGGTGCAGGGCACAACCCCCAGCAAACACACTAATCAAACCACCTTAAGATTTTGTGCTCTGCGCCACCTATCGCGAAGGCCCAAAAACCATCTTAATTCAGCCGAATGATTTCAGTATTCAATTTTAGGTGCCTTCCGTCAGTCTCAAAAATAGGTCTAAACTTCTTTATGGTCATGTTGTGCCAATTATTTTATTTATTATTAAAGAACTACTAAAATTAAGAGTCGAAACTAAAAATGTTTATTGGTAAGGCCCGTTGTTTTGAAAATAAAGCTATTGCGAATCCCATCAATTTAAAATCGAAAACTGAAATGCTCATTGGTTAGGATCATTTCCAGCTCCGCTGATAGATCAATCGATGTATGTCAACTTAGTATCGGCACAGTCATGCATTTCGTGACTCAGTTAATATCAACTGAAAAAACTGTTCCCGTGATCAATTTAGACCAATAAAAACCCTGACATAAGACGGACTTCGTATACTAGAGTGTAAAACGTTCACAATTGCATAGCTGGAATTTACCTGTAAATGCAACAAGTCTGGGAAATTGTTTACAATATCCGAAAGTTTACCGTAGGAGATATCCAAATACTCTGCTTTTGGGAAGTATTTCATTACAATTGATGGATCAAATGTTAAATTTTGCCATCCACATAGACCGATTTCCTTTACATTTCTTAGCGAATTGAAGCTAAAACAGAATTGTATGGTCGTAAAATATAAGAAAATCTATGCAAGTTCTCTCTTAATATTTACTTTGATAAAATAGATGTGTTCACCGTACCCATGCATTTTAAGTTCATTTTTCGATAGTTCAGTACGCAATCTTGTAATAAGTCCTCATTGCTGTCATTGTTGAGTGTCCATTCAATGCAGGGCTGCGTCTGGTATTCTCGTACCTTTGCTTCACTGGTACTTGATGCACTAAAATGTTAAAGTTTATTTATTGGACTTCATTTATTAGTAAAGAATATTAGCTTTAAATTATAGCGCGATACAAATAATCCAGATAGTAAGTCTGTTAAATTTAACGAACTCATAAAAATGCTTCATGATATAATTAGTGTCCACCCCTTTTAAAGGCGAAGCTTTCCGATTTTCATTTAGGCCAATTTATATGCCCGATTCATATTCATATTCATTGAGCATCTTCCGAATGACAGTTGTCAAACGCAATGGTCGTTGAATGCCCCTTAACTTGAAAATGAAACATCTGTTATACCTACCTAAAATTCAACTTTCTTAAAATATGTTACGCACTTAGGAATTAGTATTACGTGGGCTTAACCTCAAGTCAAAATGCTAACAATTTTCCAATAATGCCGTCGCATTTTTGTTTAAGTAATAGAATATTTCCATGCAATCCCTTTGAATCAGAACTAATCGATTCGAATTTAACTTATAGGCTTTTCAAAGATAACAATAAATAAACTGTGTCCAGAAGCCGACCGTCTGCATTGAAAACCTTTTGCAGGAGAGAATTACTATAGGGAAGGTGTTTGTAAGACCTTCACCAAGGTTTATTTTCTAACTTTCAGGAAACGAATCTAGTACAGCTGCAGTTAGTATTTAGTTAGCCGCAAGAAAAATCAGTTTTTTTGTAAAATACCAACTGTCACAGACTGGATTGATTGAAACGATTCACAAAGAGCACACCGAAAGTGGCACCGTTTAAATTCCACACGTTGTTTCTACATATATAGGCCGTTAATGAGCTTTTGCGAAAATAAATTCAAGTTTATTATTAATTTTGTTTACCTATATTTTTTTCCGAACAATTGGATTGGTACACATTACTCACTCAATTAACAAATACTAAACAAACATTCGACACTGTCGATCTTTTTCAATTCACACATTTGCTTTACGATATATAAATCAGTGGCCTTAGTTAAGATATCAAAAATTCAAAAAATCAAATATAAGAACTATAAATAGATAATAAATGTAACAATCATACCTCAAGATAAAAACAGTCAAGGCAATAGCAGATAAGGAATAACTTGAATTACTTTTCTCAACTATCAACATTTTGTTGAAAAGACCAAAGTGACGGTAATTAAATCGTCTTAGCGATAACCGGCTATCAGTTCCGCTGAAAATTTTGTACTAATCTTAAAAAGTAAATTGGATTACGATTCTCAAATGCTTAAAGATTGATATCTCACCAAAAGCTCAGCAGAAGGGGAAGACAAAATGATGCTCAATAGCGTTGAATCTAACAAGAAGCTAGAGGTACCTGCGATGGGAAAAAAAAACACTCTGATTGAAGTGGTGCTTACGAATTATCTATCTATTTGGATAGCATTCGTATATATGCCAATTAACTTTAGATCGTTATTAATATTCATGCTCGGACTCTTCGAGTACGTAAAGACATAAAAATACATGAAGCTTAACATCCACACCTGGAGAAAGAATTAACACCTTTTTTTTGATTGACCGCTGGGTAAATCAGAGTGGAGCGTTACATTTTAACGCGGAGAAGTTCATTTCCACTACTTTTTGTACTAGATACCAACCAAAATTAGTTCGAGGAGTTGTAAAATGTCATCAAGCAGGTGGCTATCCCTTCAGTCTGATAATTACAGCTTAAGAGATTTCTCGAAAAGAGACCAGTTTTAAGGAGACCACTTTAAATCCCAAAGAACATACCTATAGAACATATTTGATTAGAAACCTATAGCTATCTTGTCGGAAACAAAACAGATTTCTTAACAATTTCTTTTTAGTGCATCGCAAATTTAAATTGAACGACGATACGAGAATCGATGATCACATTCATATGCGTTTATAGCAAAATACTCGATATACTCGTAATATCAAGCGCAACAATCTCTACTACATCGAAAAGGTAGCGTGATTGATAAAATTGACCAGAAAACAAGAGCCAGGAGCAGTGTTATTAGGATTCTCTCTTTATTTATCCCACGAAGCGTAGTCATTTACCCAATTCACGCTCCATATTCCCTTAAAAACCCCTCTATTCGAATTTTTAAAGTAAAATTTGTGTTACACGGAAATCATAATCGCAGATTGTTATATTTGACTATTTTTGGTGGTACTAGAAAATTTTCATAAAAGACAATTTACATGAGCAATTTTTTATGGACACTCTTTCATGGTAAAATGTAGATATTTTGATGAAATTGCAGCAAAAATTTATAGTTTGAATGTTTTTTGTTAGATTCCTACAAATCCCACTATTTCGTGCTGTTTCCCTTTATCCCACGGAACGTTTTCTAGACATCGAAAATTCCACAAAAAGGGATTAATCCCACGATATAATAACACTGGCCAGGAGATGAACAAATCCGGGCTTTTAAATTAATTTTTTAAAAACCAAAATCTGTGCGAAAGGCATTGTAAAGGGCGTCCCAAAGTTCACACGACATTTGAATTTGTTTGCCATCGGAAAATAAGATGTCACTATGTCTTATGGTTAGTTCAGAGTAATTAAACGAAAGAGCACTACACAATAAAAAAACAAATGCGTTTTTATTGAGCAGCATTTCAAAATTGATCAAGATTTTGACAGTTGGCAATTTTTGTACAAAATATAGTTGGATTTTAACTTATTCAACTGGTAAGATATAATTCCAAAAATTAAAAGAGAAACATGTTGATGAAAGAAACTATGACTAGTCTTCAAAAAATGTACACCTTGGGACACCTTTTAGTTTGTAGAGTTTCCGTGTCGTTACTTGAATCGGGACGCTAAATTCCTATTATGTGGTATTCGATTGGGCTTCCTCAGATTTGCTCTTATGTCATTTTCCATTGGGACCACCAGAAATCTTTTTCAGATCTCAGATTTTACGCTGCCAATGGAACACGCAACGAAATTGATCTGCTTTTATAAATGTTTTAGTGCGTTATTTGGCAGCGATATCAGCTGTTCAATCTGCATTTGTTTTTGCAAAAAACACAAATGGATATCGACGTCAAAAATGTTTTCCCTGTTGTAGATACAAATTTCGTATTTTTGGTGATTCGTAGTCTTCAGATGACGAGGAAAACTATGAAGATAATAATTCCTCCAAAATTATTTCCATGGCTATTTATGTATTTCGTTATATTGGTTTTCAAGAAACTTTGCGCATTTGACTTGAAAGCAAATTTCTTAAAATGACGTAAAACAGTGGTGCAAAGCATATTGGTACTGTGGCAGTATGTGTAGATCTGAAAAAATATCGAGATCTGCAAAAAGTGTTCCGAATCGAAAAAAAGGTTGATTTTTTTGCCTAATGGAACACGAAAGGTGATTTCGATAAAAAAAAGATTGATTTTTTATCCCAATGGAAAACGACATTAGTTTTATAGCAAATGGCAAAATACACAACGCGTTCAGCAAGCGTGACCAACAAACCTAGCTGCTATATTTAACGAACAAAGTTTCGTTGAGTTCATCCTGCATGCAGCCATTGCTGATACACTTGTTAACAGTCTGACCGCCAGAGGGAGCCAAGCATACGTAATCTGCGAAAAATTAATATAAAAATCTGACAGATTTTAGTCTGTGTATATTTTGTAGTCACACTTGCACCAGAAAGCCGCGAAATTAACAACGTTTTGAACTTTAAAACCTTTTGATATCTTGAGTATTTGCATAGTTTAATATTTATTTTTATATATCCCAAATAAAGGTAATTTTGTCAGACAAAAAATTTTCATGCGAGCAACCTAGAAATTTCGTAAACTTTTGCAACTTTTTTCCACGAGTTAATTTTTTTTTACTTTCCCACTTGTGCGTTGTCGACAAAGAATTCGTAAAAAGCAGCTTATAATTTACGAATTGTTTACTTATCCGAAGAAATGTCTTCGCCACCACCCCCCGCAGTGGAGGTAGATGCAATGGATGCAGAACCAGGACCAGAAGTTCCTGCAGCACCAAATGCACCAGTCGAGGACCATTTTTATGGTTTCCCGGAGGTGGAACAAACATACGATGACAAGGATATGATTGGAGTTTTTAATATTTGGGAATCGAAACACACAGAACCTGGATTCGATCCCGTTCCAGCCTTGAAGAGGTAAGTCAGCGCTCCAAGCGTTCAGTCTGCACGTGTTCGTGGTGACAAAATAAATATTTATATTTTTGCCCATTTGAAGACTTGCAGAGATATTTGAAAAGGAAACAGAAATTTATATGCGCAAGGATCTGGATCCGTTTGATGAACGTCATCCATATCGAACAGATCCCAGCTGCCAGTTTGGCTTTCTACTAAAGCAACTTTTCCGCAAAGACCACTTTATGAATAAGGTAAGAACTGATTCAATACATATTCACCATATGATTATTAGAGCCTCCTCTCATTATATTACATATACTCACCTATGTGCTGTCAAATTTAACTCTGTATTGACAATATTTAAAAACAGAAATTAAAAAAAGTAATATATGTTGCACTGTGCAAAATAAACTGCAGGTTCTTAAAACGCGTATAGACGTGTTTGTTTATAATAACAAAAGCACGTGGTTTCCATCTGCGCGATGGGTTTTTTCTTTCTGCGCATAGATTTTTTGATTTTTTTGAATTGCACAAGTATTTATATTAAATGCAGGAAAGATAACGCAACTTTTGGATATGCTTCGCTTAAAATTAATCTCGTGCAATTATCCGTTAAAGAAATATTTCAGATTCTGATCTATATCGTTAGGTCCATTCATAAATGGAAGGGTTTCCAGTAGCAAAGTTGTGCTTTACTCTGTGAACAGGGCATGTTTTGAGGCACTTACATATTTCATCCTGTCGTTTGGAAAACAAAAAATCACCAATGCTTTTGTATATCAGATGATGAATATGTACTAAGCTATGTGAACCTTAAGTAACCAAAACAGCACAAGCTCGGCTGGGTGGAAACACATCTTACAAATCGGAATTATAAGCTGAGCACATACACTCCTCTTACACTTGTTCAGCTGGGTGGCTATAAAGAGCATGTATATGTGGAAGAAGACTAAGTATGATGCGTCCCATAACCATCATTTTCAAAAAGAACCCACAGCAAGCGTTGGACTATGGGCCTAGAACTAGATTGACCAGAGTAAGATTGTCAAGTTTTGCGTTTACACTTCGGTGTCATTCATATCCTGCAAATATTTGAAATAGTGGGTTGGAAAAACAAACATCCCAATTATCTGTGTAAGCGACGAAGTACTTGTTTGATTTCGGTGTCACTGGATGTTATAGATCTTGCGCTGCAGAAAAAACTAGGAATCGCGGTCTGATAATATTATACCAAAACCAGCTATCACATTTTTTTTTTAATCCTTTGTATGGGCACATAAACTTGCTCATCGTGCATAATTCAATCGTACTCATTAAGAATTTTGTTACAGCTGGTCAACGACTACCTTCGCGACAACTACTTCACGCGACAAAACATACAGAAAAGCTCACTAGAGCTGAACATCATAGCTTGCCGAGTAATTTTGGTTATTATGCCTGGCCTTGAGACGTCTGCCGTTTTCCAAGTCGAATATGACAACCTTATAAATAGAATCTACGGTTGGGCAGAGGACAGCATCGAACCTCTACAGAGTTATGCCACAGGCTTGCTGGCAGCCGCCATGGAAGTCACCGACATTGCTGTCACATTTCGAGAACTAAATACTCGTCTCGTACCGAAGATGCTCAAGCGACTCCATACATTTCAATTCCAATTTCCACCGCAGCAAAATAAAGACAGTTCTATAGCGAGCGAATTGAACAGCTCTACCACTACTGAACCCGAAGAGAAAATCGAGAGAATCCTACCGTCATGGATGGACGATTCGGCACCAGTAAGTCCAGTTCAAGTAGTTGTAGTAGACGAAGACAATGCTGTAGCCTCAAAGACCCATAATGGTACTCTTGACAGTTTCCCAAATACCTCGAACATGTCAATGCTGCATGAAACATCGCGTGACGGCGCAAATCTGTCACAGAAAAACATCAAACGCATGTACATACCAATTCATCCGCCCACGCAGGAGACGAGTCAGATGCTCATTATAAGATATCTCACGTCCATGGGTGAATATCAAGAGTTTCTCGGGCTAGTCTTTGAGAACAAGGCAATGCAGTTGATTTGTGGCTACATCAAGGACCTCGAGAAGCAGGACACCTGTCTTGCATTCGAAGCGCTCAAATATTTGGCATCGTTGTTGTGTCACAAAAAGTTCGCTCTCGAGTTTATCGCCCATGGCGGCTTGAAGGTTGGTTTCGGTTTCAATCACTTGTAATATTTGTATTAATGTGTTCTCGTAACAGCTCCTTTTGAAAGTTCCTCGGCCAAGTACAGCGGCGACCGGTGTTTCCATTACACTTTACTATCTGGCCTACTGCGAGGATGCCATGGAACGCATTTGTACAATGCCCAAAGCAATCATAACCGATTTGGTAAGGTATGCCCTGTGGCTGCTGGGACGTTCGTATGATTCTGGAAAATGCCATGCGACAATGTTCTTCGGACTGAGTTTCCAATTTAAGGTAATATTGGATGAATTTGATGCACAGGACGGCCTAAGAAAGCTGTACAATGTGGTAAGTAGTTGGGGAGCCTTTTCTTTCAGTATTTTGCTCGCTGCTTATGGATGGTTGTCCTTTCAGATTTCTATATTGAAAATTCTGAATCCACCTGGCAACGACGAAGAAGATTCTGAGATCCCAATCAACGAGGACTTGGAGTGTGCGTCACGACAACTGGTGCGACATGTCTGTGTCGCACTGAAGCGTTACATGGAGAGTCATCTGTTCTACAAGTACAACATGTTTATGCGGCAACAGTGTCCGACATCAACGGAGTTTCAGTCGGTGACGAAGGCGACAAAGGCTTCGCTGGAGCAAATCAGTGAGCAAGTGAGAACGCTTCAGGAAAACACCCCAGTTCGCGGTCATTGGGCGCCCGTCGATCAACTGTTGAAATTGGGCGGCATACAGCTGCTGCTGAAGGTTATTGCCTTTTCGTATGAGTGGAACAACGCCGGAAGGTGAGTTCAATGATGCACCCAATGAGAAATATCATAAAAGGTCTGACATACCCTCTCGCACATCTTCTATAATTATATAATTTTACTCGCAAAATCTTATCAAAAATGTTGGATGTATTTGTTTGTCTGTGCCTTTGGGCATTTTTTTCTTACATATCCACCTCCCCAACAACTTGAACTTTGGTTGACTTTATTGACATTATGTTACAAGGTTTCTACTTCATTTCAGAGCCGAAACAGTACGCTCCGCTTTAGATGTCCTCTCCATTTGCTGTGTCGTGCCAAAGGTGTTCATAGCGTACTGCGATCGCCTTGAGCTGCCCGACAATTCGTCGTCTTCCGGTATCTATGCAATTTTGGGCGCTGCTGTTGGCGACATCACCACCGATGCTGATGTACAGAAGTCAGCCCTAGCTGTTGTATGCCACTGCGTGTGTTCCCCTATTACACGGGTAAGTCTACTGACCGCATACCCACCCACACTACCATTCATCGGTTTTCTTTCTAGGCTCAGCCGTCCCTAACATTGATGAAGTGCTTTGGTTCCTCGAAGAAGAAGCTGTTTAACAACAAGTTTTCCGAAGAGCTCATCGAAAAAGTGTGGGAGTCAGTCTGCTCCAACAATGGCATCATTGTCCTCCTCCAGCTTATGCAAATTAAAGTTCCTATCACCGACGCAGATTGCATTCGTGGCATGGCGTGCCGTGCCTTAGCTGGACTTTCGCGCTCCGAACGCGTACGCCAAATAGTCGGTAAATTACCCCTATTCGCCAACGGCCAGATCCAACACCTGATGCGTGATCCGATTCTGCAGGAGAAACGTGCCGAACATGTGCTCTTTCAAAAGTATGCACTCGAGTTGCTTGAACGGGTTTCGGGTAAAGCAAAACCAATAAACAACCAGCTGGATCCGTCGTTGGCCAACATTCACAAGGCGAATGTTGTGGCGCAAACTAAAATTCAATACAACGAGCAACAGCTCTATCAACTGATCTACGATCACTTAGAGTCGAAGGGAATGCATGGGTCAGCTCAAATGCTGCAAAAGGAAGCCGGACTGACGACTGCGACACCGCTAACGAAAAATTTCCACCAGTCACCTTTCGATTACAAAGTGATGCCGACAAATGCGATTGGAAGGAGCCGACTGCGAAATCGAATGCAAGACGTCAACTCGGCCATCAACGGACTTACTGCGTCCGCAGGCAGTGGCAGTGAATCAAACATAAATGGAGCTTCCTTGGAACCTATTACCCCCATTAAGCTAGTGAAAAAATCGAACCCGAATGCGATAAGCAACGCAACTGTCGCAAGCATCAGTTCGACATCGACGTCCGCCACTGCGCAGAGATCACTGCAGAAACAAATCTCTTCAGTACCTTTTGCCAGCCAATCAGATCAGCCACTGGCACCCACCATCTCGCTCAGCACAATAGTGACGGAATATTTAACGAATCAGCATGCACTGTGCAACAACCCAATGACCACGTGTCCACAGTTTGATCTGTTCACTCCGCACAAATGTCCCGATCCGCAGCCAAATAGAGTGTTAGGTCCGAACTTGAACTTAACCAGTCGCTGGTTTGGATCGCAGGCTGGCTTCAACACCACCCGTCTGGATCGACGCTTTGTGCATTCGAATTTCGCCACCTGGCGCACAATTCGTTCCAACGAATACAGCGACGTTCAGTTCACATGCTGTAACATACTGCCAACGAATAATTTGATCATTATCGGCACGCAGCAGGGAGAAGCGAAGGCGTTCAGTCTGAACGAGGGCACCGAGCAATTTTCATCCGTGTGCCACAGTTACCTCATCGATAGCATTCAGTCAAACAGAAGTGGCAACTTGGTGCTGACATCGTGCTCGTGGCGATCGTTGCTGTGGTCCATAGAACGAAACGAGTTCGCAAATTCTCTCCAGTTTCACGACGAGTTCTACTGTGAGTTTAGCAATGTGAATCAGGATAAGATTTTGGGAACACAAACCTATGTGAGTGGCAGTGCGTGGCTTTGTTTATTTCCATAGCAGCTAAGTTTGTTTTTTTTCTTTTGTTTGACTGTTTTTAGTCAGCGATTATCTATGACCTTTATACGGGCAACAAAATCTCAACTTTCACACCAACCATAGCGAACCAGTATACGAAGAATCGTGCCACGTTTTGCCCATCGGACGAGTTGATATTATCAGGTAAGTTTCGTACAGCTCAGTGCATTCTCTTGGAATGTTGGGAGTACCCTCCAATGTTGTGATGAACAGCTTTCTCGTTCTCTGGGCACATTTTTGTTTTTTGGCTCCTTAACTCTTTCGAGTTGAGTGTGTGAATTTGTGCTTCACTCTATGCAGAGGCCGGACTGATGCAAATCATGTTTAGTAACCAGATTTTAACTTATTCTTCAGATGGCGTTCTGTGGGACGTGCGATCCGGCAAAGAGATTCACAAGTTTGACAAACTGAATCAAACACTTTCTGGAGTCTTCCATCCGAATGGACTTGAAGTAAACTCAACCTTTCAATTTAATAAAATCTCCCCTGTAATTGACCTCTCGCTTTCTTAGATAATTTCCAACACAGAAGTTTGGGATCTGCGGACGTTCCACCTTCTGCAAACAGTTCCTGTTCTCGACCAATGTCTTGTTAAGTTTTCGCCAATGAACGTTCTATACGGCATCAGCTTGGACATAGACAATCGTGTCGACTTCGACGACACGACCAACTATGACACGAGCTTCAAAGTGCTGGACAGTTACGATTACTCAAGCATAACTACGGTGGACGTCAAGAAGCATATTTACGACTTAAGTATGAACAGCAATGGTAGCATCATAGCTTTGGTGGAGAACCAGCCGGCGTACGACTCAAAACAGGAGACCTACGTCAAAATGTACGCAGTCGGGATGAAAAAAAACGACCAGCAAGAAGAAGTACGTTGGATTCTTATAAAAAAACAAACATTGCATTCGATTTTTTTCTATCGTGTGTTTACTTTTAGGAAGAAGATGAAGAGCCAGATACCGACGAGGGATCGGACAGCGAATCCATGCGTGGTAAGAACGCTTGCTTTGTTCTACTAATTCAATATTTATTATTCATACATGTCAAATTGCAATCATTTCCTTATTTAACATTGCCACCAAAAGGAGGCTTTATAAGCGTTAATTTCAATGTCATACCGAGTGGTATAGTCTTTTCACATTTCGTGAGTACTCACATGATGTAAAAATATTTTAATTTTAGTATTCGACCTTAACAATGTGTTACCGGGTCAGGGCCGGCGAAGACGCGGGCGTAACAATGCTGACGATGAGGACGATGATGAGGATGAAGACCATTGGATTGACTTGGATTCGTCGTCGACAAGCGAAGACGAGGATAACGACCAGAACGGGGACAACGATGATGCAAACGGCGCTAACGATGATGATGACGACAGTTCATCCGATTCGAGTACAGAAATGTTCGAAGTGGAGTTAAGTTTTTGATATGCAACGCTCTCGTTGCACATTTGTTAATGTTATATATTTATACAGTCAAAGATGATGTCACAGCAAGACAGTGCAGTCCCACAGAGTCGGTCGGTTTGGGAAAGATCATGGCACAGTTCTGCTCTCAACCGACAAAACGGACTTGTGTGGATTTCCAAATACCTCGTCTTTGTACAGACGAATGTTGTTTGTTTGTTTTTTTTTTTTAGGGCGTCGACTATCTTGTTTGCTATTGGCCTTTGATATTAGTATTTAGATTTACAGTGGGAACAAACTACAAAAGACGTTTCCTTTATACTTAACATAGTTAATTATAAGAAAATATTAAATTGAGATGTGTTAATGTCGGTGTCAAAAATGCAAAGCAAAATAAAGAGAGAATGTTTTGTCAATAATGCGCTAGCATTTACAAAACGTTATAAAATGTAATTTTGCCTAAGATTTGTTTACCCCATATATAGTTATGTATTTTATATGGATAGAAATAGTATTGTAAATACGATTTATAAACATAAATTATTTTTAAATAAACAAATACCATTACTGTTTTCATTTTGCCACAATTGGGTAATAGTTTGATAATTCAGTACAAGAAAATTAAAGATTCTGTTATGTTATCTTTTTCTCGCTCTCGTATTTTTGTTAGAATTTGACAGGAAACTATGCAAAATAAATTCTACACATCCTTTCATCTGCAGCACTGCTTGCTGTGAAGCGTACAGAATTTCTGCACAATTGCTTTATTGGGCATAATACTTGACTGCGCAGCAAAATTGTATAAAGCATATAAGTACATTCTTATTGGGCCTCAGCGCTGCAACTTGTATAACGTTTCTGGATCCACTGTACAGTAACGGAGTAATGGGGCACTCTCAGAACACTTTTTTTTTGTTCTAGGTCGCTTTTTTTATTCGATTGGTACGTAAATAAGCAATCTTTTTCAGATTTCAGAACACTTATGCGAATCTTGATTTTTTTCTCAGATTTGCTTTGACAACTGGTGGAGTTTGTTAACATTTTCGTGAATTTTTTCTATAGCAAAGAAAGGCTTTGCATCAGGTTAATCTATTTTTGTAAATTATTTGTGTACAAATATTTAAAAATCAATCGGGACGGAAATTTCGAATGTTTAAATATAAAATTTAACCAGTGAATGGAAAACGATTTGAGATGTGTCGACCACTACACATATTTGAATCGCACAAATATCAATCTAAAAAAAGAGTAAGTATCGTTTTTATGTTCGATTAGGCACATGAAATCTAAAATCTGAGGGAAATCTTAAGAAGCCCAATCGAATACCACATAAGTGTGCCAAACGTCATAGTACTCGATCACTGTTGCGGTAATTCAACCCCAGCTTGGAACCTTTTTGGTTATGTCTTTATGTCTGATGTCTGACAGAGAAATATGCAAAATATAAGCATATAGCACTATCCTAAATGTAACTGGAACTGTTTACTAGCTTTGCTTTGCAATTTGTTTCAATAAAACAGGCCTCCCCATTTAAGGCTTTAAATTCTGTCCCAATAAAATGCTTCAACTCAAGCGCTTAGTATGTTTCGTTGAATGAACTCAAAACTTATCCTTGGAATGCACCCATATTATTCATTTCGATTTGGGTTTTATTTGTGTTGTATATTGTATTTCGTGAATGGTCAGCAATAAATTTTCTATTGGCAATAATAAAGGTTTATTTTTGTAGGATTTAACAAAATCGTGTAAGATCTTTTGTTTACTAAGCATTTTCGATTCATACACTTCAACCAGTTTATGTAAAGTCTTATTTTTAGCTGAAATCGTGTTTGTTCATTTTCATTTCGATTTAATATAAGAACAAAAAAAAAAAAAAAAAATTTCATAACTTGGTGCGTTGCTAGTTAAATTATAAAAAATTATTTGCCACAGAACTCATTCAAATGTTTAGCGACTTGTTTTAGGTCTAAACTGGTACATTTTTCTGGAAAATAGTGATTTATCATCGTGGATAACATGCTCAGAATTCGTCTAAAAAGAGGTCCTGCAAGGAGAAAAGAATGGACTTGTTGTTTTGGGTTGCATGTCCACACTGTTACCATTTTAATTGGACTTTGGCATTTGGTGAGTAGCTACATTGTTTTATTAAATTTTGTGAATGATGACGGAAGGTTAGCATCATATGGAAACATCTTGCCTTGCATTACTTGTACAAACACCATAAAGACTTATGATACCCTGCTTAGCTAAAGAATGTTTGCTAGTCAACAAAAGAGTTCCCTAACATATATTTACATTTAATAATGTATGTTGTCTGCATTAAATTTGCCGCTGCTGTGATGATTTATGGGTGGTAGGTATTTGGTATAAGTTTCCTATTTTGAGAACTGTACTAATAGGATTTCCATACCTAGGTTCCTTTTTAAATCGGTTAAATGTACGAGTAGTATAACAATAAAAATGTATGTATCGACTAGTAGTACGAAAATGTTTTCAGGCCATGGCCAAACACAGTTTGGTTTCACATGACTTGAATATCGAATAACAGATTTTGTGAATAAGCTGAATTAAGTTACATGCTACAGTCGAGGTTGAAAAAAGAAAAGTTATGGCAATGGCTAAGTAGCTCGGAAAATGTTAAAGAGTTCAAGATATTGAAACAATGACTCAGGTGGCGCCACAGTCCGGGTGCACTTGGGCGTTGAAACAATTATGCCCTTCAAATTAGCCTCCTCTGATGTTGACAGGTCGCTACATATACAGTTTGCATCTCTAAATATTATAAATCATATTTGCGAAAAGAAAGTATAGAAGCTGTAGATGATCATGTGCTTTTTTTTTTGTTTTTTGTAGATTGTAGTGAGGTTTTTATTATCACAATTTAGACGATTTGCTTTATAAATAAACTGAATTATGTAATCAAACTCATTCATTGTTTGCCTGTCAGCATTATTTGCTAGGGACATACCACAAAACTTGAAGCGAATAACCAACATGAGGGAAACAAAATGCTGATTGCTTTACATGTAAAAGCCTCAAACATGACATGACACAGCATCACAAACTAGCCTATGCATGGAATTGCAGTTCTACGGAAAAATAGCAGTTCTACGAATAGTTAATAGATACAGCAACTTTTTTAAATCTTGCCGCTGACGCATTGAAGTAGAGGGTAGCAGATATATACTAAAGTCTATAGATCGATCAAATGAATTCTCAAAACTAAATCACTGCGCGACTGATCGAGTTGGTAGGTAGCTTCCCCTTTTTTTTCTTTGGTTTGTTTGTTGTACTCCATACAATTAAAATTTAAAATAAAGTCGGAAGTTTGACTGGGCATAAGATAAGCTTTCTGACTTTGTGTTTTAACGATCAGAATTTTACAATCCTGGGTTGTATTTGAAGATTATTTGAACCGGAGCGTTGCCATCAGCTCTACATGTCGTATTCGTCTGATATAGCCCAACAAACACGATCTGACGAGAGGGGTACGTGTCTCAAAAGTAAGTAGTCTGTCATGCAACTTCAAAACCGCTAAACGGTGGTGGGTTTCGATCTAAACTTCTTGGGTTTTCTCCGTGATCTGCCTAGGTGAGAATATTAGACCGGTTATTGACGCTATAAGTCCGCACTGGCAGGTGTAAATCAGTTCTGTGATAGATGTTCTCAGTAGTTCCACAAGTTGCAGTTTAGAGGGTCTCCTATACTGATGTTATAATTATTCAGATGATGAAGGTGATTTTTTTTTAATATCTTTTTAATAACTTTTTCACTGTTTCAGTTTCTCAATTTCCTTGCCCTGAGTCTGTTGGCCGTAATATGGCACAATCCGCAAATGGTCGAGGAACTCGAGAATAGCTATGACTATTCGGTGGACTTGAACGCGCCGGCATTGCCGACCCCCTTGAGCAAAGTTGATTCGCCATACGCCTATCGTGATCACTCCTTGAACTACCGTAAGTATAAGTTATGTGCAATAACTGTGGCACTGATTTCGAATGTTTTTCGTTTTTAGAAAACTTTGACATGGGTGGCTTGGTCTGCCTTTGTATGATAACCATCACCCTCATGATGATATACGGCACGCTTAAGAACAAACCATCTCACATCTTACCGTTCTTCTGCTTGCAATTATTCGACTTTGCCATTACAACGTAAGTACAAAAAAAAAAAAAACAGGAAACTCCTTGCATTGACACCCATCCCCGTTTACAGTCTCACCGCAGCTGGTTATCTGTGCTACCTCCAATCGGTGCACCGCCTCATCGCTGAGAGCCATCGCCTTCCATGGAGGGAGAAGCTATTGGAATTGTCTCCCAATGCCTTGGTGCTGCTTGTAGTGTTAACTTTCGTGAGCATCGTTTTCCTCAAGGCTTATGCCATCGGGATTGTATGGCGCTGCTACAAGTATCTAACCTTGCGTCAGCATACCTTGCGCTCCTTGATGCCGTGCGTCATCCATGATATGGGCCCCAATATGGTTCCCGACGAAGGTGCCTATTCAACAATCTTGCCAAACTACGAAGAAGCCATTGCCCAGTACATGAAACAAGTACCACCACCATCCTACCAGGTTGCCATATCCAACCTGAACGACGACAACAACCCGGAAAATGCGAACGAGAATAACAACACCATTCCGAACAACAACAATACCGCAAGCGTCAACGCAAACAATGCCACTGATCAAGATGCACAAGTAGAACCACCACCGTACAACGACGATAACACGGTCAGTCACTCTGAGGCAATTCCCTTTTCGTTGGCCTCACCCGCGACAAATCAGTCCTCTTGAAGTCAGCACACGCTGAATTAAAGTCAACAGCTGAGGTCGAAGATATTTTACTTACCCAACCTAAGTATATTCCATTATGATGTAACGCTATTTGCGCTTATAAAGTAGGAATCGAGGGATAATCTCTTATTTTATAATACTATTGAAGTGTATCTATCATTGGTTGTTATTTTACATTTATATATAATTTTGTTCTAGCATTAGTATGTACAAATATATTTATCAACAGCAAGAAAAACTACAATTTAAATAACCAAATATGTAGTTCGGTAACAAAACCTTATTATGTATGTTTATTTTGTCTTTGTTTTTTGCATTATTAATAAAACTAAATAGGTAACTGTGGGGATATTTCAAATAATTCCTTCATTTACTTAACAAATGTGTTGTTTAATTTGCGATTCAGCTGTCCCTCAACTAGAACAAGAGGAACAAGAGGTAAAGCAGATGGCACAGTACTATCGTTGAAACTTCGTAGTACGTAATACTTCATTTTATGTAGTTTTCAATTGGGACAGAAAAATCAATCAAACATTTTTTTCAGATTAAGAGCAGTTTGTCTGATCTCGAAATCAGCTGGCTGTCAGATTTCATGTTCCATTGGCCGCAAAAAAAGCGAATTTGCGAATTTCGATTTCTGAGCTAAATCTTAAATCTGAGAGCAAAATCTGAAAATCCCAATGGAAAACGACATAAGTGTGGAGCTTGACAAATTATTATTGTAGAATTAAATGAGAGATCAGAATGTACTAGAATTTCGAACTACATACAAATGGGCTGTGTGCTTAATTGGATAGAAAATAATTTAAAAAAAGGAATTATATACCTATTGTTATTAGAATAAGTGTAGTTCCACCTGGTTGACAGCACTTAACCAACTTGTCGTTCTGGTTGTGTTTGATTGAACTTAATCACAAGAAGTGTCTTCATATTGAAGTACCTACTTCTTGGGCTATAATTTGCATTTCAGTCTTTGCATATTCAATAGGAATGTGTGCAGTTGCGGTCCATAGACAGAGTACATCAATTTTTTCAATAATTGTATTTTGTAAATAATTTAATTTAAATTATCTTACAAATGCGTGAAAAATGTTTAATTTGTTTTTCTCAACAAACAAATAAGCATAACTAAAGAAAACCATCTTAACTGCTAGTCTCTTAATTACAGGTGTCTTTAAGTTATTCAAAATAGAAAGTACATTCATACACATAAATTTACAAACTCTAATTGTTAATCACAATAGGGACAAAAGCCCTCATCGTGCATCTTATGGGCGTCGATTTTCAGTTCGTGTCAATTTTTCTTCGCCCTCCCAGCGAGTAACTCTTTTACTGAAAGGAAAAGCATAAGCAAACCCTGCTTCTTTGGTCGTCTTGAAAAGTAGTTGGAGACCACATCGGGATTATCTGAAATACGAGTATTAGCTCGTATTGTGAAATTGGAAAATGTATGTCTTACCATTATGGGAAATGTTATCACTTACTGTCGGCAAAACGTTGTCATTTGCGCTTAGGGAAACAAACAAAGCGAACGGTACCAACCACTGGCACAAAATGAAGTACGCCAGAACCTATAGAAGGGCATGAATTATTATTTACAATTTAAAGTGTATAGTCCAGACATACCTCTGAGAACGGATAATAGTTAAGTGAGAAATATTGAAAGGCTAAGAAGTGATTGATTATTAAAAATATAACTGTGCCGATAAATGGCAACGATAGAAAGCAAATAGATGGGAAATTTTTCATAATGGAACAGTGGAAAATCTGAGCACCGAGCCCACACAGAACCATTGTCCACGTTAGGTTATCGAAGAATATAAACAAAACATAAATAATAGAGGTAGCTGCAATCATGACAGAAATCACTTTTTTAGCAATGACCGAGTATTCCTCCACTAGTTCAGCTAAGTAATACAGTCCAGCCGCTAAAAGAACAATAAACAATTTACTTGAATGGGAATGTTCTTTAAAATTGAAAAACAAAATGTTACCTATAGCCACGGTTACAAAGCAAATTTGTATGGCAAAAGATACGTAACTGAGTAGAAAGAGCAGAGCCATGATTTTGTGTTTTTACTATTTGATTAAACAAACATTCCAACGACTAGAATACCCAAATGGGATAATAATACAAAAAATACATATAAATGTCAGACGTCGATGACGTTTCTACCTCCACGACAACGTTGATGGTCTGAAAGAGACGGATATAAATCACACAAGAGGTGGTGTGCAGCGCGCTAATAATTTAATATTAAAAAGGGGTGTGCTCTGCTCAGTGGTCGCAAATGAACAACACTTCTCTTGCTTTGCTTTTGCTCTTTAGGACTATTCACATGAGCGCGAATTGCAAGCAAATCAATTTTATTGTATTTATGAATTGTAAATTGCTATTTGTTCTACCACCAAAGCAGTCTATTTTATTAATCTAACATCTAATCTCAAAAAAACCTGAGACTCAATTGATTTAAATAGCTAAATTTATAATTACAGAAATTTTAACGTGAATTGAAAATTCTTGCCGCGAACTGTCCCACTTTATTCACAATCCATATAAAAGTCGTGATCCACAAACCCATGAATGAAAAATTTTTTCAAACTTAACTTTCAACAATGAAACTCATTCGCGGGTACCTGTGACTAAACAAAGTTTTCATGTGAATGAAATGTCAGAATCTGGGAATATTCGTAAGTTCTCAGTGCGCACTTCACTCTCATATGAATAGTCCTTAATTGGACGTAGTACTTTGGTGTTTATTAGGTGTTGTATCAAAGAAAAGTATAAGAAACTTAAACTGAAAACTGCCAGCAATCGTGATGCTCTCTTGGTTATTAAATAACAGCACAGAATACATTCCCTTTTTCTATAGGATCTATCTATCTCTTTAAATTGCAGCCTCCTATTTTTATAGTTTTGTATACCTTTATATCATAACTGTTTTACATCTTTTGGTGTTAATTTGTGGAAGCCGTCACAAAACGTGATCGTTCGTAAATGAAATTTTGTCATTGTTACAGCTACGTGAAGCCGCTGGGGAAATTAAACAAGTGTTAACTTACATCATCTATGACAAGAACCTGTATTTCATATTGTGCAAACTACTGTAAACGTAATTTGGTGCAGTTAGGTATAATTGAAGATGCCCTGGGTAATAGAAAGTGATTCAAATGTATGGTTTTGAGTGCGCCTAGTATCAAGTAGATGGCGTGCTTGAAAGCTGCCAAAGATAAACAAGAAACAATTAATTTGTTTTTTTTTCCCGCCAAATATACTAGATGCGTCCCACGGTCTTACAATTTAGAAAAGTGGACAGAAGGACTTTCTTTGTACTCGTCATTCCAGAGTTTAATTTATTTTACAGAATAAAGAAATAGTTGTTTGTTTTCAAAAAAAAAAACTAGTTTTATTGCAAATCATTGGAAGCTGTAACCAACACGCAGACTTATATGTGAATCAATTTTTTTTATTCCTGTTTTCTATTGTTAAATTGTTTCAGACTTATTTTCCGAAAAAGTTCAGCCGTTATTTTCATATGAAACAAAACTACGCAAAAGACAGCATTAGAGTATGTAGCCATAAAAAATGGATTCGTTAGAATGGGATTACCACTTAAGCATGAACTTCCTAAAGTGTGACAGCAGAAAACCCTAACGTTGTACATGAATATAGTCTGCCTTACTAATAATCATTTTTCATCTTCACCCAAGACATTTTGTAGGTTGCAATATGCAATTTTCTATAGAAAATTTCGCCATTGTGAGTCCAAAAAAAACTTAGCCTGGACACTAAAAATTATTATTATGTGGTATTCGTTTGGGCTTCTTCAGATTTGCCCTCAGATTTCAGATTTCGTGTGCCTAATCGAACATAAAAACGCTCTTGCTCTTTTTTGCGTTGAAATTCGTGCGACTTGAATATGTGTAGTCTTCGACACTTTTCTATTCGCTTTCCATTCACTGGTTAAATTTTATATTAAAACATTCGAAATTTCCGTCCCGATTGATTTCTAAATATTTGCACATAAATAATTTACGACATTAGATTCACCCGATGCACTGCCTCTCTTTGCTGTAGAAAAAATTCACGCAAATTTAAACAAACTCCACCAAATGTCAAACTCAAATGCACTTGTATTGGTAAATCTGAAGCAAATCTGAGAAAATTTCTAGATTCGCAAAAGTGCTCTGAAATCTGAAAAAGATTGCTTTTTTTTTGTACCAAACGAACATAAAAATTGCTCTGAGAGCGCCCAATCGAATACTACATTAGTACCACAGGGTGTTACTAGTCAATCTACTCCAGTGGTCGACGCGTTGAATATGTTTTGTACTGCCTTTTGTTTGTATTTCCAAGGTTACGAATCCGCTAGTAGTGCGCTTTGATATGACATTACGAAGATTCTCAATGAAGATTGTACAGACCTTTTGACTGCAATTTCCATTTGGATGTTTTGAGGGCATGCACTTTTAAACTGGCGCCCGATTGAACTTTCGCGAAAAATGCTTGTTATATTCAGTTTGTCGAAAGGATTGAAAATATACATCCATGGGGATGCAACTACGGGAACCATGCAAAGTCTGCCTAAAAAGAGTATTGGGATAAGAATTGTATCCACTGTATCGCACTCTACCCAGTAGCAAATCAGCTAGTGAATGATTTACCAATAAAAACAAGCGCAACACAATTCTTATTTTATAATTTACATTTTAAATGAAAAACTATTTATAAATGAAATGTTTTTAAAGTTATTTTCTTTTCAGTGTATATGGAGCAAGTTTTTACATGATTAAATATAAAAAAGTTGTGACAAACTAAAAACTTATCTTATAAGTACTAGAGAATACTAAATCAGTGTAGTTACAGAACATATATCTCGAAGCTAGCTACCATTTCTTGCATTTTACTATCTACTAAGGATAACATTACATATTTCATATGTATTTCTCTCTTCTATTCTACTGTACAGATTTATCAAAAAAAAAACAACATATTTTCTACATTTAATTACAATAGGTGCTAGTAATCTTATAGCTCTTGACAGTTGTTTTAATTTGCTTTAGTTGAACGAGAAAACTAAATAAAAATGAAAGTGACAAAGTGATACGAGTATAAATGCTCAAGAGACGTTCGGAAAGCCTTGCAAATAGAATGTAGCTACAATGATATACATTTACACAGAGTCTTAGTTTGATATTAGTTGTTTCGATATAATGAGTCCGCTAAACAATTGTCGTTCTCTCCGCGGAGCTGGTGCATGTGCTGCTCTCGCCAATGCTCACAATTTGACATTTCATCTTGTCATTAATTAACTCTCAGGGGGACATTGTGTAATTATAAAACATAACATTGTCGTTGGTCATAGGGAGTTGTTGTGGGGTTTGTAATTGATGCGGCTGTATTTGCAATGATTGCATATGGGCGGGCTGGCGTTGTCCCAATAATGGCATTGTACATATGGAGGATGAACCGTATGGCGATGATGGCGGGGTGCGGGTTTCGTAGGTCGGTAGATAGGGTATTCGAGTGTAAATGTTCGATGAGGCTTTACTATTTAGCAAAGGTGGTGGTGCCGTGTAAACGGGTTTTCGTATTCGTTGTGGTGTGCTACAAACATTGTAGGATGGATTTGTAGTGAGTGAAATTTCTCCGCTCTGAAAAAAGGAAACAAATTAGAAATGATTAAATGTAAAAGTGCATTGCATATTTCACGGGCTAAATTTAGTCGAGTGTTATCAATCCCTGAAACACATAACCTCAACTTTGAATTTAATTAAATTTCAACCGAGAAGCGTCCTCTAAAACTGTGGAAATGCTGTTCTGTTTCTGAGTCAATTTATAGTGAAATATAATTCGTCTGCAGGTTGTTCGTTGCATAAATGGGGTTTGATCGGTCACACGCCAAACACTCAAGCATAGCGAAGCAGTCCTTTGAAAGAAAATCTCAGAGTGCTTTCAGCAAAGCAAGTTAGTAATTTTTTTGGCTGTTGAAAGTATTTTCCTCGTCGTCTCACAATATGTTTAATCTTTCTCGACAGCGAACGCGTGTCAACAAAATTTAAGGACGGATGCAACTCGCATTGTCGTAGACCTACTAATTACGGCCCGATCACTCTACTGCAATGAGCTGCAAGGGGCTGGAGAGGACTTATTAACAAAACATATTTGCGTTTTCATGTATTTAGTGTCCAAACCTCTATCGCGAACTGCTACTTTCACGGGGTTGAAACAGATCGAACAAATTAATACGAAGAACAAATGATTACTAACCGGCTTAGGCGATAGGGATGGCATAAGCGATGGTGACGGCGAAGCAGAGTTCCGCATTGTCGGCTGTGTGCATAGGACCCTGTACGATTCTGTATTTAAACGATCGAACGCTTCCTCCTCGGCATGGTACTCGTCGTCGCTATTTTCCAGTGGCACAACATCCGGATTTTTATCTTCTAAGCTCGAACGACTCCCCAGATTGCGATTTAGCAACTCAACACTGCCCTTGTCAGCTGTTTCCGTAGTACTACCATTCGACCGGTAGATGTGTTTCTGACGGAATTTTATAAATATTACAATGCATATAACCACCAGAATGAGGGTTGTGATTAAGCCCATCAAAGCGCCCAATAGTGGCGTTAGCTGCGTTAAAACCGCAGTGGAAGACGCTGTGAATCAAAGTAAAATAATGATGGAAAAAATCAAATGGTAGGTAATAAACTTACCAGTCCGAAGGAGTGGCACTGACAGCGTACGTGCTCTCAAACGATAAACCAGTTTGCTGGAACCTTGCAAATTGATTGACGTAATTCGCAGCACAAACACCGAATCACTAGGTAGACTTTTTATTTTGAAATTGGAATGTCTGTACGTTACATTGTAGAGAATTTGTCGATTGAGTTCGTCATAAACTTGTACGTGAAAATGCTGCTGGATGCCTCCATCATAGCCAGGGATGCATTGTACCTGTACGGAGCTGGATGTTGCATTGTTGGCAGTGCAATTCTTCACAGCATCGGGAAGATCTGAAAGCATTAAATAGAATTAAATATAAATGCAATGTAGATGGAATAAAAATTATATGAAATTCTTTGGCAACTGCAGCCAGTGTAAATAATAAAAAGGGAAAAATCATGACAAGTTAGTGACAATCAAGAGTCGAGTTCAATTTGTAATGTTCAACGAGTGCAACAAAAACAAGTTAATACAGTTTTCACACCGAGCCGAAAACCGGCTAGATTTTCGGCTAGCCACTACTCGTTCGAAGATTCACACGCAAAAAAAAAATGGATAAAATGTGCCCATTTATGACGGACCACCCAGGTCATTTACGTGGAACATAATGACTCAATTCTAAGAACATCTTAATGCTATTCAATAAAGTTGAATATGTTTACACAATACATACCTGCAGGTTGTATATGATACCAACACGGCTGACTCTGTCCCATCTGATTGCTGGCAACACAAGATACTGCCCCAAAGCTCTCATACGACTCAATACTATACTGATATACATTATGCAAGGGTAGACTTCCTGAACCCTTCATACCATTACTGTGACTGTGTAATGAATTACCCGGTATGTTTGTCATTTTCCTTTCATCACTTAATCGCTTTGAATTCTCATTATATATTCGTTTGGTTTTGTCCAATTGATTTGTATACACCATGTTCGAGTAGAGCATTTGTGCCAGCGGAAAATCATGACTGTCTTCTTGATGAACGGTAGCATAAGCCAAATGCCCATTTATATTAACAGTTTCCTTTGTGTCTGATGACACATGAATTCTGCCATGAAGATCAATGGGAACCATTGATGACTGTTGATGCTGTTTCTGAATAATGATTTTTTCTAGTAATTTTTTATGATGATGGGGATGCTTATGATATTCTTGGTAGAAATTATAATGATTGTGGTGGTGACCAGGCAATATCATTTCTCCTTTCAGTGGAAGCGTGGATGGTTGGGTGTTTTGTAACATTTGCATTTGGTTCGATGTGAGTGGCAATTCAATGATATTGTCGAGTGAATTGTTGAACTGCCATTTGTAGATTAAATTATTCAGCGGATTCGAGTCCACAAGACATGTTATGTTGACGGTCTGTTTGATGGCGGCACGTATCACCGTTGATTCGGCCTGGCAGATTGGGGGATCTGTTTATAAAAACAAAATACAAAGGGGCAATGGAAGAGATTACAATCCGATTGATAGGTTCTTACACTTGACGTCTAGATAGACCTCATTACTGGACACACTTCCTTGCATATTGGTGGCAAGACAGAAATATTTTCCATGTGAAACCTTTGAAATGCCTTGCAGGACGAGCGTTTGATTCGATATGAGTACTCCACGGGATGATAGTAGCTTTTTATCCTGAAGATCAAAATTAAAATAGTTAAGGAAATCGAGACGACTATGATAAATATATTTTATATGCACTTGAAAAGCTCTCTCGAATGACACGATTCGCTTTTACGTCCATACCAAACCAATCCAATACTTTCATACATTAAAAGGGTCTACATTCGCATTCGAATTTCGCAGAAGGAAAAAGAATATAAGAACACTAATATTTCTTAAGTTGAGCTAGTTGTTAGTCGGTCGCTAAACCTAAATAGAATGCTTGTCCTGTAGGTATCTGGTAACGCTGCTGCTGTCAGCATTTAAATGTTAACAGAACTGCAAGTCACTGGGCCTTACCAAAAAACATTTTTAGTTTCGACTCGAAATTCGAATTTTTCACAATGGTTATATTTTACAAGTTTTGCAATTGTGAGCTTCCCTAAACATAAACTCGGGACCAAAATTTGTTAAAAGAACGGCGCACTGTGCACTAAATCCTACCTCAAGAATTTGAACAAGGTACAGAGGACCGCTTGTATAGGTATAACGCGTTCACTAAAATCTAAACCACACAAGGCCTAGAAACGCTTCTGAGCCTACTACCTATCGATCTTTATACTAAGAGCGTCGCAGCCAAAGGTGCTCTCAGACTGAGAGAGAGAATTTGGAAGCCCAATCATGCGGTCACTCGCGCATACTTGACATATTTGGTGGACTACAAGAAACCAAAGTATGACTTTGACAAGCAATTTAAGGTCTGTATATTGGACTGGCTTGCACCCAGTACTGTTATAAAAGGTATACCCATCTTCACAGCTGGTTCAAAGAGAGAGCATTGAACAGGAGCAGGAGTCTTCCCGGAAGAACTAGATATCAGTCAATCATACCGACTGGCAAATCACTACAGTGGTTTCTAGGCAAAGATCTACGCTCAGACTGTCTTATCGAGGGAGCTACCAGCAATGGAAATTACCCTCTGCGTGGAAAACCAAGCAGCACTTAAAGCGATCAACTCCAATCTAGCAAACTCAAGATCTGTAAGTCAGAGCCTCTCGGCACTAAGAGCGATAGTCCATAATTGAATACTGCTACGCTGGGTTCCTGGACATGTTGGTGTGGAAGGGAACGAGGCAGCAGATCAACTGGCAAGATGTGGCTCTGAAATGGACATACTATTGGCTGACAGGCAAGTTCTACCAGGTTCCAACGCAGCTAAGAGCTTCATTGATAATGCCACATTCAATTTGACAAAAAACGATGGAACAACACTCACGGTTGCATCATAACTCGTAGTTTGTGGCTCACAAGTGAAAATAAGAAGTCGAAGACACTAACCTCTCTTGATAGAAACCATATATCCGAATGCTCGGGGTAATAACCTGACACTGCATCATTGAAAACATAGCTAAAAGGATGGGCATCGTCACAAATGACTTCAACAGAAGTTGCAGAGGCGAAGAGGAAATAGAATCTGTGGAACATCTCCTGTGTCACTATCCGGCCCTCCAAGAACGCCGCTACTCATATTTGGGAGTACGGTTCTTCTAAGGCTATGACGTTCTAGCAACGATACCTCTATCAGATCAAAGAAGATTCGTCAACAGATCCGAATGGTTTTATTAGTTGCGCACTGCTGGTACCAATTACACAACGTCTTGAATTTGGAATTAAGGCCTACTCTCTATGACGATGCCAGCTCTTAAATATGTGCCTTAGCACATACAGCGCAATCGTTACGCTCAAGATGTTTTCATCTCCGATATCAAAAATAGTGTTCGGAGTTTGTGACGGGAAGTCCACACATAGATCAGTATATTTGTTCTCAACATTGCAACAGAAATTGGCATGTCCAACATGTGAATCTTATGGACTTTTTTCATTGGGATTTTCAGATTTTGCTCCCAGATTTCAGATTTGTCGTGCTCAATGGAACACGAAACCAGATTTTTCTTTTTTTGCATTTCAGGGGTGCCAGTAATGAATTATAAATAAAGTGAATTGTAATGATACCCGAAACTTACACTGATCGTTTTAATTATTTATTCGTGATTTCCAAATTTTGTGAGTGGGTAAAATGGATCGCATCAAAACGAAATTGGTGACCCCGAGATAAACCGCAGCAAAACCCCCTCAGAGCGAAAATCCATTGAATAATGAAAACGAAAAGCAAAAGGATAGAGGCACTGTTGTCAGGAGAAGAGATGGGTGATAGCAAACCTTCAGATGAAGACGTTGGCAGGGCAATCCACCCTTGTAACAGAGAATTAAATAATAGAATTGTGGAAAAGGCGTCTTCCAACCCTCGTGCCAGTCTCAGTCAAAACATGCCCCAAGTCTAAAATGGAGGAGTTGATATCTTCGAAGTATATCAGCAACAGACGACCTCCACCTTTTCCATCACATCCCAACCCAGCAAAAGCATTAGTGAGCACATAAATCATGACCTTCGAGTGGAGATTTTAGAAATCAAATCAATGCTCTCGGATATAAATTTTCAAAAGAGTCGCTTTCGAAACAACACCAAAACGCAGGCTTCCATAACTATTCTAAACGAAATAGATCAAGTTCAAGACATGATAAAACGTACTGGTATCATTCTTAACTCGGGCAAAATACACTAAAATGCAATAAACCTTGTGAATACAAACACCCAAACTAATTTCTACTGCCATTATGGCGGCAAATTCATTTCGTCCGCAAATGGTTCCGCTATAAAAACCTTCGGAACCAAATACAATTCTCGGATTCAGACGCGTTTTCAACCACACCTTTCTAATCGCGTCTGTTACCAAACCAATCATTGGTGCTGACTTCCTCCGCCAGACTGGTTTGATAATAAGCATTAAAAATGCTAAATTTATCGACCCACTTACCAACTCAAGGGTCAAGGGAACACACTGTCAACTAAACGTCGCAAGCCCTCGTTTTTTTCGCCGTGGAGCAGAGATTCGATATGCTTCTCGTGTATTTTCCCTATTTATCAAATTCACCAGATTAAATTAA
This sequence comes from Cheilosia grossa, assembly GCA_963082955.1. Taxonomy (NCBI): domain Eukaryota; kingdom Metazoa; phylum Arthropoda; class Insecta; order Diptera; family Syrphidae; genus Cheilosia; species Cheilosia grossa. Next base: position 18,723,507 of record OY720147.1, on the reverse strand, counting down.
ATTCAACTTCCCGGTGACTCATTCGGTCAGACATCACATCCTAACAAAAGGCCCGCTGCCATATTCACGACCTAGGCGGCTAAACGCCGGTAAACACAAAATTGCAAGAAACGAGTCACAGATTGGCATTTGCACACCATCTTCATCACCATGCGCCTCTCTCTTGCACATGGCTCGCAAACGAGGAGCCAATGATCGGAGGCCGTGTGGCGACTACAGGATGTTGAACGCTATAACAACTCCTGACAGGTACCCACTACCGCACATACACGATTTCAGCGGCATTCATCACGGTTGTATAGTTTTTCCAAAAATAGATGTGGTACCATCATATCCCTGTTGCACCGGAGGATGTCGATAAAACGTCCGTTACAACACGCGAAGGCCCTTCGGATTACGTAACGCGGCCCAAGCCTTCCAGCGATTCATGCACCAAGTGACATGGGTATGCCACATCTCGGAAAACGGGATTCAACCATCACGAGATCGGGTTAACATAATCGAGAACTTCCCCGAACCGAAATCTGTAAGAAATGTGCAACGATTTTAAGGCATGAAGAATTATTACCACCGTAATGAAATCGAAGCTTGTGAAAAGCTGTCGCGAAGAGCTCAACACAGCACGAGGTATAACTCCGTTGAACTAGCACGACAAGGTTCGGCTAATGCTCCAGAACAAACATGCCCCTCTGTCTATATCCCGCTCGGCACACTAAAGCTAGAAGCAGGAAAGAAGGCCACAGATGAGGCAAACGCTAGATGAATATCCATGGACACGTGCGCGAATACAGGGAAGCTATGGGCATCTTTTTGTAAATCCAGAATAGAGAGAATCATGCGGTATAGCTGGAAATGTCTCGCTACGCTTGTAGGTATTCTAACGGCACACTACACCCTACGATAGCACATGAAGAAAATGCGACTGACCGAGGAAGAACTTTGCAGAGGCTGCGGTGACGAGGGCGTAATACAGGACACAACCCACTTCCTATGTCACCGTCCAGGTCTTCAGCACTCCAGGAAAAAAATCCTTGGAAGATACTTCTTCCATAACCTGAACGAGCTATCTAGCACACCAACAGACAAAATTATGAACTTCATCAAATCATCATGCATGCACACCATGCAACGAAACACAGTTAGTAAGTTTAAATTTATTACAAGGCTTACAGAACAGGTTGTCACCCTTTCCCCCTACGGGTATAACAATGGGTCAATTTTGACACAAACCTAACCTAACCTTTTACCACCATTTTATACCAAACTTGGCAAGAACATCTGCCCCAGTCTATAATCATCCAACAAACCTATTAAAAACCGATGCCAAAACCAAAGATTTCACGTGGCCGCCGATTTGCCAAGACGCTTTTACAAAGGCCAAAGAATATCTCGCTAATACCACGCTTCTCAGCCATCCACAAGAAAATGCACAGCTCAGCATCACAACTGATGCATCCAACACGGACATAGAGGCGGTAATGCAACAGTTAAGGGAAGAAAACTGGGAGCCCATGGTGTTTTTCAGCAAAAAACTATCACCCACATAGGCACGGTACTTGACCTTCGACAGAGAGTTACTGGCTATCCATTTAGCCATTCAGCATTTTCGAAACTTCGTCCAGGGGCAAGAGTACTGTATTTATACAGACCACAAACCGCTCACAGCAGCCCTCACAACCAAGACGAAACGCAGTCCGAGACAGGAGCGTCAGCTGGACTTAATTGCCCATTGCAAAAAAATAAAAATACTTACATTATGAAACCACTCGATTCGAGTTATTGCAGGATTCGCTATAATGCTGCACTCCAAATAAACATCCGACCCGCTCATCAAATTGTTAGCGTCCAGCGGTGCCCCCAAATTCAATGACACGATTGGTGCATCTAAAAGGAACACGAATAAAGGTAAATCTAATAATTTAATTTTAATTTGCAACATGCTTACGGGTGACATTAAGAATACGAGAATCCTTTAAAAATACAACATCGTTTGCTCTGAATGAATTGTCGTTCGAATAGGTTACCGATGCCGCACCAAAGCCCATGTCTTGCTGGTGTGGCAAACTTTTAGCCACATAGCATGCCACTTCTTTCTCGTTATCCTCGGGAGCGGGAATGAGCACCAACTCGGATATCGTTGAATTACCATCGGACGATGTCTATTATGGAAAAGGGTTCAGAATCAACAACATGTACAACATTAAAGGTCTTGTAAATTCAAATGAACGTTTTGCTCAATTTACCGATTGTGTAGCACCCCTCATAGTAATGCCACCCTTTTTCCATACAATTTCAGGTGGCGGCCTAGCACCTATTGATGTGCATGTTACATGGGTTCTTACTCCGGCCACCAGAGGATGATTGATTCCTTGTAAAAGTATATTGAGAGGGGGCACTTGAAGGAGGAGGGGAAGGGGAAAAAAAAGGAAATCCAGAATTAAATACAATAAAAAAATCAATAGCATCCTTTCCAAATTCAGGATAGATCAACATCAGCAAGTCGATAATCCGCTTTTGTGCAGGTACTCACATTTCATTTCGATTTTAACTTTTCCAGACAATGCTGCAACAATATGGCCGTTGCTAGCTTGGCAGGTGTACACCTGGAAGAGAGCGATTTTATTCTTAAAATAATAAAAACATACTAAAAGGATACAGATATAAGTGTACAGTGTACTGAAATATGAATGAAATATTTTCTGCTTGCGCTACCTTCTTCACAAATAATGTTATTGAAAGAGACGTGTAACGCAAATGTATATAGATTTTGTTATTTTTAATACCAGGATACAGCCAAGAGTCACAGGTCAAGGAGGGATGCAACCACTTGCAAATCAAATTCGAATTTCTTCAACTCCGATAAACTTGTTCGATTTATCATGTTCCTCTTTCTATCCATCCTTGGCATACATTATAAAAGGTAAATCGTGCATTTCGGTTTCGAATTCAACATCACTCCAATTTGATACGGTTTGCAAGATTGCAATGTCCATTCCGAAGATGTGCAGCATAACGACGAAAGTTACCATTGATTGGTTGTTCAGATCGGGCATAAAAGTTGCGAATTGCTTATCTATAAATGCATTTTGATTATGGTCGGTTGCAAGAACATTTACTGCTTGCTAGGCAGGGCACATTTTTAGCATGGACGATGGAAGATGAAAGAAAATAAGATGGCCTTCTGTGCGATAAAAATGCTGCTGGAACTGATTAATATAAGAGCATCCAATCAGTCATCTGTAAAACATGGATGGGTGAAAGCATGTTTGACAAATTAATGGAAGCTCCTGAATATAGTTCGTATAAATGCAGGGTTTACAAGACACCGAGCAACAAATTGTGTCGGCTTAGTCAAGTCATGTCAAGTTTGACAAAGAGGGGGTTTGCCGTTCTTGAGAATTTCGGCTGTTGAGTCCAACGCATTACACAAATCGTTTGCCTTAACGGGGAATATTCGATAAAAACGAAATCCGGGGATACAATTTATTTCTGCAACCCAGAAAGTATTGTTTATATCGAAAATTGAAATGTACTCCGTGACAGTTAAAGAACCAACGATTTTGCTGCTAAATCAGAGTGCGCTTTAACAAAGGAGCGGAGTCCACCAGCAGGAATATAAAGCACTTTCTATCTAGCAACTGTTCCAGATTTTTGGCGCTGTCAACGAACACAAGTTAGGTTAAGGAGCATTCATTTGAGCGCGAATAGCGAATCAATTTAACTGTATTATATGAATTGAAAATTGCTATTCGTTCTACCACAAAAGCATAATATTTAATTAATCTAACATCTAATCTAAGTCTGAATTGATTTTAATAGCAAACTATACAATTACAGTAGGTCACTATACCGCGAATGGAAATTGTTTGCAGCGAACTTTCTTCACAATCCAAATAAAAAAGTCACGAATCACGATCCACAATTACAGTAGGTCACTATACCACAGTTCGAATTTAACCTTGAACAATGATATGAAACTGATTCGCGGGTAGCTGCGACTAAGAAGAGTTTTCATGTGAATGAAGTGTCAAAAACAACGAATATTCGCTTTTCCGCAGTTCGCAATTCGCTCTCAAGTGAATGGACTATGTTATGAGGACGGGTGTGATGCGTGAAAATTCATCACGCCATTGAAAAAAATTAAAACAAGCCAAAACCCATCAAGTTACTGACCGATGCGGGAACAAGTTTGCGCTCAAAATGAAGTGTACGAGATCCGATATCTAAAAGCCTGTTAACACTCTGCAAAGATAGAGGGAATGCTTATTGAAGGCCAGTGTCTTTTTTTTTTTTTTTTGTCTTCATTCGTAATAATATATTTTGTTCTTTTTAACAAATAATTTCAACATTTTTTGCACACTTGCTTTCGCTGTATGCTGTCATTTTCGCGTTCAGCTCATTTTTTTCCATTGACAATTGCAGATTTGTCCAAATAGTTTTTTGTATGGCAACACTGGTGAAGGCCATTGGTTTGCGTTTCGTCTAAATTGGGACTCTTCTCTATTATGACCTCGACGATGCCACACAACTTTCCATTCGGTGGCAGTATGAATGTTTCCGCTTTACAGCTTTGCTTGGCTTGGGCGAAAAGGCAACTGATCTGTTTGCTTTATAAAACTAATTTCGCTTTTGTCAGCCCGAGTGGACCTATAATTGATGAAAATCCGCTTTCATTCAGTCAAACGCTTCAAACAGGTTTTATTTTGGGGCTCGCGACACAAAATTTTAATGTGATCTCAAAATGGCTTTAGCTGAATCGCTGTCTCTATATGGGCTTAGAAGGATATTTGAGTATACCAAAGATCTCTCTCTCTCTCATAAGCAACTAAGCTACTTTGCATAAGAACTTTATATGCAGGTTGCTGCAATCAGTTGCTGCCCTGAACTGTATAAAGTATAGTACTTCTGCTGTTTTACAGCCCTTGGACACGGCTGGCTCCATAGCTTTTGAAGCCGTCTCTTCAACTCGTCTCTTAATAACTTGGATTACAGCAACTCCCGCTGAGAGCAATGTTTAAAATCCAGCTTTTCCATTGCCCCTATATGCAATATTCGGTCACGAAAAACAAAGCCCACCAACAATTATTAGCAAATGGCAACACCTGTTCCTGTGACCTTCTTGATTGTCCAGGGTGCCCCATCAAAATCGGATTAGTCGATTTTGCAATGACTCTCTTTTTGTGGCAAAGCCGCATTGCCACTCATTAACGAATGCAATAAAACAGCGAATCCCCAATGAATATTCATGCAATGGCTTCCAAGATATGACATTTGCGTTTGCACTTTGATTGGGTGTGAATTTATTAAAATCTTGATATGCACAGGCATACATGGTCACATACCTAACCTATGCCTGTGAAATGAAAAGGGGAACGGCGCAATAATAACACACATTTAAATGACAAGTGAACTTACCGATAATAAATCCGACCTCGAAATATTGTACAGATGTAATAAATTTCGCACCGTGCCATCCGGCAGCAACTGAAAGGCATCATCGACTAGAGCGTGCTCCTTCCACCAAGACACTCTGGGAGGCGGTATCCCACCACTTGATAAACACGTTAAATTAATATTGTTACCCTCGATGTAAGGTCCCGCAATATTATTCCTTATGGCAGCGCCATACGCATCTAATATCGTCAGTTGGGTTGGTGGCACTACAAATGGGAGTGTGGGTTACATTGAAATGAAAAATTGTCAATTTAATATAGTTGCAATCTTTCTGTTCATTTTATCTTCATTTTTTATTTCTTTTTTTGTTTTTTGTTTTTTCTTTTTTAATCTTCATTGCCTTCCGTTTCTCATCGTTTTCGCCAGCAAACACATACCTAAGACAGTTACATTAATTCGCCAATTTCTCGTTGGAGATTTATGGAAGTCAACTCTACATTTGTATAATCCTGCATCACTGGTTTGAACATTTTTTATCCTTAATGATGGTGGATTAGTGTCATAAAAAAATTGAGCTTTATTCTTGAGGACAAATTCATCCGCCCATGGGATTGCCTGTTCGAGTTGGCGCCCGCGTGCATCAAATCTAAACAGAAATAGAAAACACAATGTACAGTACATTTAAAGCGTGCGTTATTTATTAATACAAATTGTAACAATATTTTGACATTTTAAAGAGGCTCACAGAAGCATGTGCGCTCCCCGAAGGAAGGGCTTAAAACTTTGTAAATCTACTTTTCCAGTTTGCAATTTATTTAGATACGACATAAAAAATGTATGTCTATTAAACTTTTGTTGTTTTCTTTTGTACGGAAATCCAAATCAGCACATATTTAGGATACAAAAACGTTTCAATTGTCTGTTGGCCATAGAATTTCCAAATAGGCAAGCAGATTGGTATGAGATCGTCAAGCAACCAAATTAATGGCTGTCGATGTTGATGCCTCTTTGTTTGGGTAAGTCGCGTACTAGGGAACAAAAAATTGCCTGATGCGAAAGCGAGTTTTGGAACAGATAGAGAGAGAGACAAAGAGTGGATTTCGGTTTGGCTTTCGCAGTGCTACGACTACGACGTGTACTCCTGCATTTTTTTCTTTGTCGTTCCCGAAAACAAAAAAATAATAATAAATAAATGGGTGTGTTGTGCATGTTGGTATATTTTGCCACAGCTTTTGAGGGATACGTTCATTTTTTGCAGATGAGGAATACAGGTGAATTTACACTTTGAATGTACAGCGCGAACGAAATGATTCATCATCAACAAATTTCGATCAATCAAGAGTAGAAACTCGGGTGCCATCTGACACGGTGATTTGCAATAACTGATAGCAAAAAATCATGTTTTTTTTTTTTATTTCGTGCGGGTTTTTTTTTGTTTGGCTATTGAGGTGTCAAAGGTGGCATCTGGAGAAGCGTTACCGCCCCCCCTGAAATGGAAACGGACAGTTGTAATTTGCGATGGGTCGTCCGTAGGAAGAAAGTAATTTGGGTATGATTGGTCGTAAAAAATCAACTCTGAGGTTACAGAAAGAAAGTGTTGAGTGCTGTTTACTTATTTTGGCGGTTTTTATAGATCGGGTTGAATCTAGGCCTGTACTATTACACTGCGTTAAATGGGGCTAACAATCCGGGGTAGACCACGACCTTGAGCAATCCTCGGTCCCTAAGCTGCGCCCAGGTTACGCATGCCAAGTTGTTTGAGGTGAGGTTTGCCTCTGCTTCGTTGCTCGTTAGGGGTTAAGGACTCGTTGGTGTGTTGCTGCCCAGAGCCTATAGATATAGAGGGCCTTTAATAATCATTTTTAACCTTAAATTTCGCCATTGTGAGTTCGCTTGGACACTAGATATGATTATTAATATCGAGTAGAGTCGTTTACAACTTCGAAGTTGTAACAGTTCACTGATGTGCCATTTTGCCTGCGTCGATGAGCGAGAAGTTTCTCGGAGACAACATGTGCATAACGTTTAGTCCTATATAGTTAACAGACACACGCATCTTTGCTGCCATAGTTTCAACACTTGTCAATATCATTTGAGCGGACTTTTTAAAATGTTTGATGCTGAATATATACCTAACATTGATGTATCAGTCGACGCAACGGACACGAGGGCCCTTACACCCTTTCGCATCAACGTTCCCATCCATCTTTTAAAATATTCTATGATTTTAAACATTTTTATTTACTCTGCTAGGATGCGTTCAGGTAGCACCTAGTCGCTGGTTGCCAAGCATTAGTTCCTACATTTGAACGCATTTCAAATGTAGGAACTAATGATCTACTACAATAGATCATTGGGATTTTCAGATTTAGCTCTCAGATTTCAGATTTTTCGTGCCCAATGGAACATAAAACGAGATTTTGCTGTCTTTGTATTTGAGGAGGTGATTTTTTGTAAAACTCAGCTGTTCTTAAATTGTAAATCTATTCAATTTATGTTGATATCCGTTGCAGCGGCCAAATGTTAGTTTTTCTCTTTTTTTCACAGACTTGTCGTATCTAGAAACGTAAAATAACACACTATAAAGTTTGACAAATGACAGTTAATGTTTTGGTGTAAGAAGTTGTAAATATCGCTGAGAAATCTAGATTCGCAAAATTCCCTTATGCTTTTTTTTGCGGCTATTGGAACATGAAATCTGACAGCCAGCTGAATTTCTGTCCTAATGGAAAACAACATACCTAAGTATGCGTATACTGATGTGCTTTCACACGACCATATTCAATCGATATAAATTATATTTATTTCCAGCTAACCTATATCTACCGAATTAAAGGAAAACGCGCAATACGAACTTTTGACACGCTTTTCGACTTTGTGCCTATATTCTATGGGAACGGGCCATGCCTTTGCGGCAGACCTTCACAAGCGCACATATTACAAAATCTTCTGTTCGCTCAATCAAACGGAAGTTTTCATCCATTCGGCATGGTGAGTCACAAGAAACCGCATCATCTGATCCCCCATGGCGCCTATAAACAAATCAATAAACAAAACTCCAGGAACGTAGAGACAGCTGGCATCGCTAAAGCCGGCGCTCGTCAGATGTACGTATAGCGTATCGAAATGGAAGTATTTATGTTTCCATATACTATTACTTACGCGTTGCCCTTGAGATCTATACAGAGACCCCTAATACTGTGACCTTAAACAATATTTGGTTTTTCATATTAATCATACGTGGCTCGCATCTTGAGGTTAAGCTTGAGGTTTAGACGATATAACAGACGCCATCGGGCAGGTAAGTGGTTAATCTAGAATGAGTTACAAATTGAATGAACAAAACTGAATCTATATAAGCCGATACGGCTGCAGAGAGAACATATATCATGTATGGGGCTCTATATCTGGATAATTGAAACTGTACCTATATCCATAATGCGAGAAGGTGGGGAAGTCTTTCAAGTGAATTGCGCATTGAAGTGAATATAATGTTCTTGGCTCCATTTGTGATTAAGAGATTGAATGTTCATATAGCTTGGCGGGGAACATAAGCACAATGATACAAGTTGCATGCTTTGCAAGGCATGTCAATGTCAGATGTCAATTCATGTGTGTACTATAACTGGGCTCCGAATTGCATATTTGTAGGAATGCGACGGAAGTCACTCTCTCACCCATGAATCTCCTCCGGATATTGTTACCAACGTATATGGCTGCAGGGCCTGCAAAATTGCACAAGCACGTATGTGCGTTGCTATGGCCCATTGTTTCAAACTGCAAAGTGCGTGTGAACTTAAAACTGTTAACAAGTTCTGCTTGGGCAGTGTATTTATACAACATCAATGTTAATTTGCTTTTTGGATGCACAATACGAGTACAGCTGCTGCTGATCGCATATTTTTGCAATTTAAAGTCCCATTTTATGGAGGGAATATTTTATAATTTTTGTTTTTCCATATAAAACTGAAAGCAATAATAAAATTGGACAATTACATCAAAATTGGCCGTTGTTGTAAGCAGCCGTTTGCTGATATGGCCAAAGTGAGTTTATCATACAATGCTTTTGTGCTGTGAGGCATGAACTGTCACCTAAGAGTGTATGTTTACCTTGAGTCGATGCAAGTCGTCTTCAATATCAAACAATTACTAAGCTTCAAGTCGACAAAATAAGAAAATAAGATCGGAGTAGGGCACTAGCTGTAGCCATCAGAAAAGTGCATACGTAAAAACACGAAACAGTATAGAAAATGTAACATTTTAGAGAAGGCGTGTTTTAGCTGTCAGAAAAAATGTAAAAAAAAAGAAAACTCCAAAGCAAACACAATACCTAACAGGTTTGCCCTTTTCGAAATCGGAAAGACTTTCTCTGCTGGATGGAACAGTAAAAACGTAAAACGTTTAATTTTAGTGTCATTAACTGATAATTTGAAGGAAAAAAAGTTAATTATTTTTCTATCTGGATTGCGTTCGGTTTCTCAACAATTTTTAATATGGTTACGACTTGACGTTCCAAATTCCCATCTTTACCTTAACAACGATAAATCTTCTCAAACTGGAAACCAGCAGGCTGTCGATTTTTCAAAACAAATCGACGGACGCATGGATTTTTTTTTTTATGAAATATTAGAACAAAATTGTGATTGCAACGGTTTTTGTTCGATTATATGAACAAATAACCAAATAACTTACTATAAATATGGACTATTATATGTAGCCAACTTCACGCATGTTTCAAAAATACTGACGCGCTAGACGCGCTTCTGTTCTGCAGCGGAGAGCAAAGTAAACTTCAAACGACCAAGTTTACTTTCATTAAAAATTTGTGTGTTATATATGCGTTGAGAGAGTGGGAACTAATAAAGGATTTGTTCATGTTTTTGATTTATTTATTTACCTACCTATAGAAATGTTTATTTTACTATTTTTGTTTTCAATTTGATCAAACCCTCAACACAAATCAAACAAATTCAATACGAAATACAAAACAAGTGAACAGCATAATGCTCATAAAAGCAAGAGGAATGTTGGCCGGGCATTAGCAAAATGTTTTTTTTTGTAGTTCACACACACGCCGCTGCGGCATGTGTTCTTTGTTAATCCACTGTAGAACTGTACGCCTGTCCTGTTTTGGAACATATTTTCTCGCAGAAATATATGCAACTGACATTTCACTAGCAGTCCATATTTAGTATGTCTATGAAATAACCTTATTTTAGTGCGAGGTGTTATCTCTCCTGACAAATATCCGTGTTTTGTTGACGTGTGAAGTGAGTGTCGGAGTGAGAGAGAGTGAGAGAGAGAGAGAGAGAGAGAGAGAGAGAGAGAGAGAGAGCAACAATGCGGTCAAAAATAATAACCATGGTTAAGAAACCAATCGCACTGTGGAGTAAGCAAATAAGGTGGCGACAAATTGTATGTCACCAAAATGGGTTCAATTAACTGATAAGCATTTTGTATGGGGAATTCTCATCAACCTAACTTTACCATTCCTAATGGCGACTTATTCGATTTTTTGTTTGTGCACATCTATGGCGCAGTACCTTTTAAATGACATAAGTTTCATCCTCCTCATTTCATAAAAAATACCTAAAAAGTGTAATATAATGATATTTTATATTACATTCCTACGCTAGTTCGCATCGAACGTAGCCCAAAGATTATTTTAAAACTACGTTTAATGATTGCTGGTTTTTGCTATAAAGCACAGTCAAGAAGCGGTGAGAATTTCAAAAAGATTAAGCTAATTCCAACATCTTTACATTAAGATAAAAAAAAAAGAAACGAATGGGTTGGATCTGGACCAGATACTAGTCGACTTAAGATAGCTACTGTTTTGAATGAGAGAGTTTTATCCAGAGCGGATTTACTATATTTTACACCCCCAAAATGTAACCACAAAATATGCTACTTCCCAAGATCCATTTTACATAACGCACTTCAATTTTGTCACTTTCTACGCAGTTGTTTGTGCACCTACTTTTATTTTCTGAGATAATATATTTCCTTCTTATATTGAGTTTCAAAAACAACATAAATTCATTGCGACGCGACTTCGACGTTTCTATACATTCCCCATTTGCCCTTACATTTGTCATCTCCAATGTTCCAATGTTACCGGTGCTGCCAGCGCTTGAATTCTCGGTGAAACATGCAACTGCGGCTGCAATAGTGGGTTTCAAAAACTCACTACGTTATACCATTCTTAAGAACACCGAAAATACCACGGAAAGATTCGAACATTGCAAACGAGATTTCATAAAACAATTTCCAATCCAATCCCATTTTACGCTCCACTACAAACAATTCAATTTACATTAACAACATTCCTGCAAAAAGGCGACTGTTTTCAAGAACGTATTTTATTTCTCTACCGTTTTGCAAAAACAACTAAGGTCACGTCTTGCCGTACACAAGGATTTATTTTCCTCTTTCTAAAATTAACACGTGCTCAAGGGGATATAAATGCCCTAAAATAAAGGTATGCCCAGTGCGGGCGTTAAGAAAAGGAGATGCCGATGCACATTGGTTTAAAAGTATCTGCAAACATGTGGAGTTTGGCCAAAGCATTTTATTCCACAGAGCTGTGTTGTTGGCTTAGGAAAAATTCTCCATGTTTCGGAACAATAGCCGCGGGCCGCCTTAGGGGGAACTTATGCGCATTCAATTGCATGACGAGTATTTTTGGTTGAATTTTTCAAGGGGTGGAATGTAACTGGCGATTTCATTTAAAGCACACGTTTGTTAAAAAAAAAACGGAAGGGAAAAAGCATATTGAAAGGCTTGAAACATTTCTATACGGTGTTCGAGCAAAGAGCTCGCAATATCCGTACAGGTCTCCGATTTTGTATCCTGCCAGCAGGTGCAATACAGTTTTTGATGTGTCAGGGCAGATATATGTGCTTTGTACTCGAGTTTGGTGAATAAACCTATTCCACGACCAGTTTCTTGGTTGAACACATTCGATGGTTGAATGCACGGATTTCAATAGTGCACCTTTTACAATCGAACAGAGTAGGAGTTCATCGAATTTGAGTAGGCTTTTTAATGCACCCAAAAACAAATGCGTTTGGATGCACGAACTCAATGACAGCGCATAATAGTGTCATCTATACGGAATGGTAGCCGTGTGGTCTGGATCAAGAAAGTGAAACCATGCACAATAGGAAAGATTTTGTGAACATTTCCGAGATGGACAATGGATATGCATGCGTTGCACTGGCATTATTGACATGGATTATAGAGATCCTGCTATTGGGCTGCCTGCCATACCACAGATAAAGTACCAAATACCCTAAAACACTCGAAAACTACATCGAACACAGAAGTTTTCCCACACATATTTCTGTTTTCAAAATGAGTCATTTAAAGTCGTTTTCCACGAAAACACCACGACTTCCAATCGTTGTTGAAACAAACACACCTTTTGCAATGTTCAACTTATTCAGCAGAACAGCTGACCGAACAAATGTCACATCCCACAACTTAAAATCATTTTCCACACTTAATTGATGGGCTAATAATATTTGTAAATGCTCTGAATTCATTTTTTTGGTTAATTAATGCGATCGACATTTGTAACCAAAATAGTTGACACAGAAGTTTCACAACTATTGTCTCACAGCTGATTGAAGCGTCAAACGAAAACTAGTTGCTGTTCGGTCTGAATGCATCGATGAGTTTTCGACGAAAACACGGTTTTCGGTGCGGTGTGAATGTAACAGAGTTGATTAACTTTCCAGTGGAAAGGCGCTATAATGTACTTTCCGGGAAAAATCATAAACTCACTGAGGCATGCTCATGCTCATTGATTTGCTGATTTAGGAGAGTTCGTGAATTCGATAAAAATTTGGGTGACAGTCCTTTAATTCGTTACAGAAATTCATGAATTTTTCACATTTCCTGGAAAATGGGAATAAATATATGGGCGTGAATTTTGAGCGTTGGCAGTTATTGCCTCAAATTGAATTAAATGTAATTTTACTTAACATACCAGTCCTCGGCAGGGAGGCACCTGACAGCCAGTTTACGAACTACAGTCACAGTCAGATCAGAAGTTGGTCCTCCCCTACTAAGCCATTTTATTACAATAGTATATGTATTTCCGAGAACCATAAATTGGGGACAGTAATCAGCTTCCAAACATGCCAGCGAAAAAATTTTACAGACGAAAATTGAGACTCCTTGTTCGTGTTTCAATAATTCAAATATTTACTCCCTCAAGAAGCCGGCTATACATCCAAATGAAAGCGAAATGGAGAAAATGCAAAGTAAGAGGAAAATAATGTTCCAATGACCTTAAGCCGGAAGGAAGCCAATACATCTGTATGAATCTCAAAAGTCAACTAATCCGATTGATTAAATAAACTCAACTTAATGCCACCAAACAAGTTGTGTTCCCCAGAGGCGTTGACAAAAATATGTACCTTGTGTTCCAGTTTCCAGATGTTGCGCGGTTCCTACTCATAATCATTTTTTATTATTCGCTTCAAATTTAATAAAGTGTACGACTTGATCGAACGCTGTTGTTCTTTGGTATAGTTATACCGAATAAAATGGGTCTGCATTGAATGTTGACTGTAACAGCTTAAATTTGGGAGCGGCAAATTTGGTTGGTGACTAGAAACACTGCAGTTGAAATTATAGCTATTTCCCAGCTACACCACTAATTCATAATTAAAATCCTTTAAGTTAGTGTTTGAACAGTTAAATTCTGACGGGCATTTTTCCGTTATTTTCTTTTCTTTTTTTCTTGGATTCTCTTGTTTCATTCTGTTGCGTAGGTTGTAGCGGTGGAGAAGCAAAAACAAAGAAGAAACAATGAGGCATCAAACGCAATGAGTTCGTTAGCTAGTTTCGTTAGTTTTATATTAATGAGTAGGAGTGGTGTATAAATCATTTGACATTTTGCGAGTTACATTTTATAACCAAAGCTATAAAGTGTGAGACAAACTATTTGCATAAAAGAATATTTATTTTTTACATAATCAGCCAAAACTAATGGCCGTGTTCCGAGAAGTCTAGGATATGATATATACCAGATGTAGGAACGACACCTAGAGCTCTAGCGACAGTGGAATACAAGTTTGTTTTCACTCACGTGGTTCCGATTTTTTTCTGACGAACTTCACCTTCTCCTTTTTTTGGTTTTTCCTTTTGAATTCAATTGACAGCTCAATTGTTCTCTCCTAAATTGCTCAATCTTGTACAAAGTACATGAACGTTTGTTTTATAACAATGGCATGATTTCAGTTTGAATTAAAACTTAAATATATAAAACGGAAATAAGCACAAGTTCCGGCGACCAACATTTCTGCAATGACTTGAAAACATTTCTATTTCTGATTTAAAACAAGTGAAATGAGAGTGGTAATTAGTGTCAGTAAATTAAACCGACAATTCATCAATCAGTAATGCGAATTAAATAAATAATTGTCCGTTCATCACCGAAGCCATTTTGTTTCGTATCCATATCAATATGGCCGACCAAAATACGTGTGACGTATTTTTGCGTGTGATGTGTGATGTTGTAAATGCAGCATTAATCTTCGGGACAAAGGGCATCATGTCGGGCCAATCTTTTCAGTATTCGAGCCTCCATCTGACACATAGCAAAATACTTACTTCTAAGGCCTGAAAAGTTTGCGGCCTGTCAGAATACGAACATATTAAAGGCGGCCTTTCCAATAGACACTTTAAGTTTCTCCTTTAACATTAAGCAGTACACACAATTTGTATTTTGTCTACAAATTTCGCAGTTGTGAGCAAAAGTCGAGAATACTACGTCATAAGTATAGAACGCCTTCTATAGCCCCACAAGAAATAATCAAGTGACGTCAAATCACACGATCTCTGGTTGCAAATTCATTTTCGCAACAATTTTAAATAATTTAAATATCAATACCCCAGAGGGTAAATAAATATCTGAGGAAATGTCAAGATCTAAGCAAGAAATTATTGGATACAATCTCTATCGAAAGAACTGTTATTTGCCTTTGTCTGTGATGAAACGATTCACGTCCAAACGCGAATACATTTAAAAAGACAAACAATAAAACCATCTAGTGCAAGAGCAAGTTTGTGACAAATATTATGAAGAGCATCTACATTCGACTTAGTCGTGCACTTTATTTTCAATATGTGTCGTGACTCGTGACCATCAATGTTCCTCCGTTCGGATACACAGTTACTGTAAAAACCCTCTGGGGTATTGATTGTTTCTATCCTGCATTATCCATTTGAAGACAGTGGTCTCGAAATGGCACATTCTGTAAGGACTCATTAAAAGGTGGTCTTCCGTATAAATTATGTTACTGTACGTAATCAATTAAAATATTTGCCATGCCAAAATGTTTTAGCACTTGAATATACCGCCAGCAACCATCAAGTACGAGAAACTGTTGCATACTTGGAATTTTCATACTTAAAACGGGACGAGTTTTGGGTGCGAAAACATAATTTAGTTCTGTTTCGAGTTGGGACAATCCAATTCGGGTCTCTTCTTTACCGAAGCTAGTTGAATTTGTCTGTCATTGAGTTTAAGGCAGAATGTTTCCGGCCCCTCACATTTAACAAAGTAGAATGTTCGCACAAACTTGTCCAACGGCCGATCGATTGAGTTTTAATTGTGATTCATAAATATCTAACTGGAATCGTGATTCTTAAGAGAGAGATTTAATCGGTCGCACCCCAGCTAAACACTTGACAACAACTCTCGGATTGGCCAAAGAAAACGAAGGTGAATATATTACGAACTTCTGAAATGAAATCCAAGCAGCAAAATCTCCCATGGGCCCTCCAAAGGACTGTAGGCAAATTGTTTGTTTTATTCAAAAGTTTTCAGAACTTTTTTCGAAACGATGTTAAAGCAAACACAATGTTCAGCACGCCAAACATGCTTAAGGGTGTTTCTTTGGAGACAGCTTTCCACTCGCTACTTGATGCCATTGAAAAATCCCTTCCAAAAAAGAAATAATCGATGGCAACGTTTCTAGATTTTGAAGGCGCTTCTACGATGACGATATTTCCAAAGAGCTCTTCAAGTTGAAAGTTGTTCGGACTGAAGTACCTCTTTGCTCTGAGTAGGCAATAAACTTGACTATTTTAGTAAACAGATAACGAGTTGCTTTGGAAAAGGAGACCTCACATTTGATCCATTTCATTTGAAGCTTTCCAGCCCCTGCCTCTGGCTTCCTGGAAAAAACCAACCTAGGCAGACTACTTCTTGAAAGACTTGCATGTAAAAACTAGGTTCTTCTTGGTTTTAGTCTGGGACATGACGGTGTGGAAAGAAACAAGTCAGCAGATAAGCTGCGTTCAGAAGCAGCCTTGATATGAACAGGCAAGCAACACTGAAATATTGAGTGCTTCTGGGCTGGGGTTAAATACGAGCAAAGGCAACCATCAACGATTATGCCTCTCCTTACAAAGATTGCTGACCACCATCTGCAGAATATTGATAAACAAATAAGAAATAGTCAGTTAGCTCAATTAAATTGTTTACTTACGTGTAGATGGGTTTTATGTTTCCCTGTTTGTACCATATCACCAGTTGCACTTTGTCCGCAATCATAGTGCCAGGCGTTAGATCACATGGTAGAGCAACCTCTTGATTGACGGCGGTTTGTACTTCCGAAAGAGGGCCTGAAAGAACATGCATTTAAAAAAATATTTAAAGTCTCGAAATTTACTTAGTACATGCATATCTATAAAAATTAATTTAATAGCCATTGTCCTTGTGGCAATAAAAAGGTAGGTTCTTCTAGCTTGTCAAAAGAATGAAAAACAAAAAGAGCTAACCTAATACACAGGAAAATATGCAATACAAGTAAAGTGTCCATTTTTGACATTTAGCAGTTCAACATTTTACATATAAAAAGAAGTATATTTATATCTTCTCATGATTATGTTAGTTTATACGTGATACGTCAACATTCAAAGTTGCCGTACACTTTTTAAGTATCTTTAGTAGAATGGAACTTGTATCATTTGAAAGGTACTGTGCCAGACAAAAAATCGTGGGTATATTTCGCCATTAAGATTGGTAAAATTAAGGTAAGAATTCCCCATACAAAATGCTTATCAGTTAATTGAAAGCATTTTGGTGGCATTCAATTTGCCGCCGCCTTATTGCCCTAGTAACGTATTCAAATATACATCATCTTAGATTAGAACCTATTTTGTAAGGAATGCAATTTACTTACGCCTAAAAGTAAGCAACTGTATACCCAATGTTAATTTATGGGTTTATATCTCTTACTTTTTGCTCTTAATTTTCATAGTGAGTGACATATTAAAATGTTAATCATGAGTAATACCCAATTCACAATGTCGCGTTGACGCGTGCGTGCGTTGACAAATTATGTAGAAACAAAGCGTAATAACTTTATAATTCATAAGCAACATTTTAAGACCAAGATTGAGTTCAAACATTAGGTTTAAGTGGTCAAAAAAACAAAAGAAAACAACATTTTTACGGTTTCGTTTTACGTATGGCTATAACTAGGGCCTTAACATCTCCCACCAAGGTAATGACTACTGTTGAAAACAGTTCCATTCTTCCTTTACATTCAATAGAACAGCTGGAATTTGCTCAATTCAAGAAAATACTTGGCCCGGTTTCCCAAAACACAGAAAATGACACCTCAGCATCTAGAAGTTAACCGTAAAACATATACGACTGAAAATAAACTGTTTCTACACGATCCTATAGCTTTTGGTCTTAAGGGAAAATAATACTTGATTGTCAAAAAATAGGTTGCGTACATTTCAGAAAAGCCTTCTGAATTTCAGATACATGTTTTCTCTGTTACAGCGGAAGCTTGAGTCTCTTCGTTAGCGTGGATATGAAAATCCGCCCCCGCCCCTGCGTTATGACTGTGAAAGACAACTTCGTCAATGTAGAACTTCCGTCCGTCCCTCGGCTTATTTTTCGGCAGCAAGAATTTATTCAATCTTCGTAGGACCCAGTTATAGTAGAATGCAAGCAAAAAAGACACTTGCACACTTGAATCAATAGCTTTAACCTAATATTGTGTGAAATTAAGGCTTTTCCATCCATCAGAAAGAACATGAATCGAGAGATTTATATATAAGATATCAGTACGCAAAAAGTCTCATGGACAATTTTTTTCTTACGGCTATAAACGCAATACCGTACAATTTTTCATTGCCAACGGTTATTTGCTTTTGCATAGGTTGGGTAGTTAGTAGAAATTAAGTACAAATGAGAAGGTTACAATGTACCGGAAATACGAGCACACTTTAGAAAATAATTCTCGCATGGGCATAATGGTTAGTTTCCGCACTATTGCGCTTTCGATACAAAACTTCATTTGGCTCTCTCGTTGAGGGAGTGAGTATAGAAAAAAAGCTTCGTCCGCTTCGACTTTCCCCATTGCTTTTTTTGCCCTTTTTGATTTTACGATAGTCTACTGGCGAAAGACAATTAACAAATATTTCCCAAGGATGGACGTCAGCGTTGTTCTGAAGTACTCAATTGGGTAATTTAGCTGAAATATTTCAGCTTTGGATCAATGCCCCGAGCCAAAGAGAAATGACTAATTTTTGGCACAAAACTAAACATCACTTTCTTATAAAAATGTCAAGAAATAAATAAACGTAACCCAGAATTGAGGAATTACTCGACTGAACGCAGACACACAATAAAAAGTTAAAACCAGAGACAATACTGAGACCCCCAACTCCGGCCGATTTTCCGTTACTTGCCTACAAGCTATATTACCATGGGGTTGTAAACTTTAGGTGCGTTAGTATTGTTACATAGAAAATCGTATTGACAAATGTCACGAAACTTCAAAAATTCCGGCTTACAAACACACTCGCACCTAAAATAAACAACTTCCGCTGTGGGCAAAGTTGCTTCAGAGCCACTTCCGCTGTGGGCAAAGTTGCTATCAGCGTTCATAGAATTTTATCCGTTAAATTTGAAAATAAATGTTACAACTAAATTTTGTGTGGACAGTGATTAATTTCACAAAATAATTGTATATTTATGTGAAATAAAAGAAAGATGAGCAATTTCTGTAGAATAATAAACAAATTAAAACATTTTTAGCGAACATTCGTAAGGCATTTAACGTAAATCGAGTAGAATATACTTATCACATACGTCGCTTAGTATACTTCTGGAGTTTAGTTATAATTTATAAATACCAAGATTAATATCGTTGCTGTTATTAAGTATAAATTAAGAGTTCCTCTGTTAGTCTAAATATAATTTAAAATATAGTATACGTATGTGCATTTGTTTTATGTTTACGTGTCTCGTGTTTCAAAGCCTACATTTATATTTTTTATTTATTTTGGTATTATAATGGAACAAAAATGGTGAATGAGTACTTTGGTTGAATAGAAATACTAAATGTTATGAAAAAACTAATATGAAAATGTACTGAGATAATATACTTATTCACCAAATTTGAGTTGAACTTCTCTTAAAAAAAGCTGTACTTCTGAACACTGTCACAGCTCAC
The DNA here is from genome assembly GCA_963082955.1 of Cheilosia grossa. Taxonomy (NCBI): domain Eukaryota; kingdom Metazoa; phylum Arthropoda; class Insecta; order Diptera; family Syrphidae; genus Cheilosia; species Cheilosia grossa. The sequence continues at coordinate 18,703,618 of OY720147.1, read as the reverse complement.
CACGGTTGAAATCTGACACTGACACTGACAACTAGTCTAACTTATCCCAACTTTTTTTTTTCGCGAAATTCGCTGTCAGGTACCGATTGCCTGCACGACTTGCCCAACTTGAATCATGAGTTTCACCCGACTTTTCCTATGCTCCAAAGAAAAGGGCTACTTCACCGTCGTCTAAAATTGCTCCGACTTCTGCCAAGACGATTTAACAGACGACGACATCATGATACTGGACAGCGGAGAACAAGTATTCTTCTGGCTCGGCTCCATATGCAGTGAAGTCGAAATTAAATTGGCCTAGAAAACCGCACAAGTAAGTCACACAGCCGACGACAGAAACTCTTTCAGTTTACACAAATATGCATTTATTAACATTTATTCCAGGTATTCAACACAACATCTATCAAATAACCAGAAAGTGCGCGGAAACTTTTCCTCACTCTGAAGAAAAAGGAGTCGAAGCGTCCCACAAAAAGTTTCCATGGCTGGAGTGCACACAAGGCTCCACCAGAACAGAGTGCAGATTCGTTTCATCGTTCATATTAATAACACGTACTGATAGTTTTACATGTTATACATATAATAAAATGTTTCGGAACAACAATAAACTACGATTACTGGTGTTGGCCTAGTCGAAGACTTTGTAAATAGTTGTGACGCCCAGTTGCTCCCTTGGCAGACCAGCAGCAGTGCCTTTAGACGAATCTGTTCTATGTTGATGTCACGATTCTCCCTGTCGACCTGGGCTTTAGTTCTCATCTCGTACTCGAATAGTTTAAGACTCTTTTCCTCCTTCATTTCGATCTCGTGTTTGATGGTTTGCCGGCGCATTGCCTCTTGGAGTGCGACACTTTCCTCTTGCCTAGTAAGTGTTACCGTTTAAAGAATCAATTCACACAACTTTTACAATATACTTACTTTTTGAAATTGTCCTCCTGGATACGTTGCTGCTGCGACAATTGATCCTCATAGCGACGCCTTGCCAATTGGTCTTGATATTGGGCACGATACTGTTGTTGCTTGGTCTCTTCCTAGAAGTGGATACAAATGATTAGCAATTCGTGGTCAGGTTCATATTAATTCAAATCCAACTTACAATAAGGGTCTTCCTACGCTCTTCGTGATCGAAACGCTTGTGTTCAACTTTCGCCTGTTCAATATGTGTTTCGTATTCCTTGGCTTGGGCCATACACTCTTGATGACGTGTGTTCTCCTGCATCGTGGACAAATCAAGGGCTTCTCTAGCATGATCTTGAGTGGGAGCTTGTGATTTAACAAACCATGAAGAAATATCTAATAATTAAATATATATAGTGAGACAAATTCATTGAATAGTATGGCTTACTTATATCGATTCCGATTGATATTCATCGTTGTCTCCAGTGCGATCCATTATATTTGGTAAGGTTAGCGAACACCTCAACGTCGGCTTCTTCCTTAGCTGTAAGATAAATGTATTTAATTATTAATTTAAACACTTAAAATACGTGAAAACTTACATTATTTCAATTTGTTGGAGGAAAAATACAATTTGTTTTCCATATTTTGACAGTTGTCACTCGACTTCTGTCAAAAGAAATTCACCTCATTTTTTTTGTTTTGCTTTTTTTGTTGAAGCTCACACGGATTCTAAATCGACATAACACCGATAGGAAAACAAAATGGCGAATTCAAAAAAAAACTGAGGGGGCCAGCGGCAAGAGGATTGCGAGTTGGGGGTCTCAGTATTGTCTCTGGTTAAAACGATTCACCAAGTGAACGCACCCATAAATTTTGCATTTATTTTCTTGAAATCACAACAAACTCCCCTTCTCGTTTTCATTTAACTAATTTGGCTCAAACTTGTGTTAAATGGCTTGGAGAATGGCTCAACTGTAAAATTTCTCCGGAACAACGCTGGATAACTTTTGTCGCGAAAATAAAATGTTTAGGGGATGAAATAGGGGTTGAAAGTTTGTATGGGGAACCGCACTTTGGAAAAAAAAAAAATGAACTGGATAGAAAGAAGAGGAGCACATCAAAAACACATCAAAACTTATTTAAAATTTTTAAAATTATCTTATTTATCGATTTAGGCGGTTCCCAGTCTCATTTCATCGTGCCGCCAGTGAGAAGATCAAACCTCTCACGTCGCAGTCGTAATGTACGACGTATGGTGGCTGTTGAACATAAACGGTTTTGTCATCTACATTGGTGTCACTCACGCTTTGACGTTCTTCTTTGATTTTATTTTTCGTTAAATGCACACACACCTACGTCTATATTGAATTGTATTTTCTTTCTGTTCAGTGTTCAGTCGTTAATACTATATCGTACAATCGACTTCTTTTGTATTGGCTGTGTTTTTGCTTCTGGAATATATTGTCGGCTAGATTCTTTACTACTCCTGCATTACAATAACGCAATCGAATCGCAATCAGCAGAACAGCAAATGATGTTTTTAGTACCTATCTCCATGTTTTCGAAAACAGATGACGCTGCACATCGAATTTGAAATTTTTTGATGATTCGAAAAACCAGGTCGCGTGGTTAATCCACTTTCCATTGCGCAATATGACAGGAATGAGGTTAATGAATTGCATTTGATTTCGCTCCGGTATATGTAATTGGGTAGCTTGCCAAACGATTTGAAATTTTAAGTCGACTCATTTAAAATTTTGTTGCGCGACCTCAATGCACCGAAACTTTGTAACGGAACGCGTTTGATTGTGAAGAATTCCAAATGTCATTCAAGCGACGATTTTGAGGGAAAATTCAAAGGCGAATGTTCTCATTCCGCGGATTCCGCTTTGATTGTGAGGAATTCCAAATCAAATGTCATTCAAGCGACGATTTTGAGGGAAAATTCAAAGGCGAATAATGTTCTCATTCCGCGGATTCCGTTATTTTTTTAAGATTTGACATTCGTATTTAAGCGTTTTAAATTTCCCGTTCGTCTCGATTTCACTCTGACACTTAATTAGTCGCAGTAGTAGGCGCTGTGGCTTAGTCGTTAGTGTATTGGACTACTAGGCGAGGGGTCCCAGGTTCAAATACCGCAAAAACCCTTATTCCAACTTAGGGTTGGTTCGCGCCAACTCTCGCGAACGTCTGACAAACATCCGATACTATAACTGTCATGAAAGAGCTTCTCAATTACCCGTTTGGAATCGACATAAAGTTGTGGATCCCTTCCAACCGTTCCAAAAATGAAAAACTCACACAAAACAAATGGTTGTGTCGCCAAATATTTATTTTATTTTTTAATTAATTAGTCGCAAGGACAATCGCTGTATGCTTGTGGCATTCAACCTTAAATTTCCATGTTTCTCACATGGTCAAGTGTATGTATCATAAAGCAATTCAATTAAAACGCGGAATGCTGGCCGACACGTCAATCATTGCGGTTTGATTGAAAAACATCGATATTGTTATACTTCACTTTAGAACTTGAATTGACCGAATTAAATGAAGCAGCATTTGCAATGTGCATGCTTGGAATTATTATTTTCATTAAATTAGCAAACAGCTGGTGTGTTGTAATTTCATTAATTTACCTGTGCTGTGGAAAAAAGGTCACTCGCTAAAATAAAGCCCGTCCAATGTACTGGGCTTAAACGATATTTAGTTCTTAAGACCCATTTCCCCCAAAAAAGTATTCCAAATATATACACACATAAATGTATAGCAACGTAAGGTTCAGCTGGGTACAAGTATTTAGGATACATCACTCATCTCGTTTAAAAAGTATCGATTGATTTAAGTAATGTGTCACTTTCACGAGCGAGTGTTCATTTAATTAAGCTGTCATCAGTTGCAAACGTTGACGTGTCTATGGGTTTTACTAATGTAATCATTTTTATCATGTCAATCAGTAAACTCGTCGCGCTAAATTTCAGCTCGTTAGATTCGATACGATTTATAAATATGGGGCAGGCAAAACATATATAGGCAACAGATGTTTTTCTGTTATTACTGCATTTTCGTTGCTACCTTTTATATAATTTTGCAAGTATTCCACAAAACAATCACCTAACGATTTGTTTTGTACTGGAAATGTCATTAACTAGCGCTGATTTAAGGCACCGGACAACTCTTTTGCAATGACAAATAGTGGGGAGTTATCATGAAGCGAATATAAACAAATTGCACGCATAACACAATATAGCATTGTTTAACTGACGTCGACGCGTTGTGTGGGTCATCTACTATAAAACCTTAAGCCCAGCACGCAGCTGTTTCGGAACGAAATTTTTCGTTTGTCTCCAAGTGTACAGCCGAAGGTAGAGTGTAGAGATTCCCATCAGCTGCAACACAAGTAAGTACAAGTGTGAAATTTTCGCAAGCAATTTATGTCTCGGACAATAAATGCGTGAGAGTTAAGAATTGCACCAAACAGTCTACTACAATTACCCACATTTCGCCATCATTTCGCAGCAGCGAAATGGAGTGCGAAATTTTTCGTTCATGATTTCGTCATGTCAAATTTGTATGGGATTTTTCGTTCCGAAATCTGCATAATAGACAGGGCTACCATTCTACTTCATATTATGTAGTAGATCTACTTCGTTTATTTTTTTGTATGCAACTGCTACGTAGCAACTTATTTCTACCTCGTTTGACTTAGTTTAATATTAATTCATTTTTGCAAATCAAAAAAGTCATTTGCTTGATCTGAATGCACTCATCGCAAAAATCTACTACATTTTGAATTCAGTTTTCCAAACTATCAAACTTCTTGTCATGGGGAAAAAGAACAGATTTATTTACTTCTGCTCAACTGCATGTGTTGTGTATATATCCACCGCACTTCAACTAAGAATGTATTAGTAAGTAATAATATGAAGAACAGTTAGCTGCACTGTGAAATAAAAGTAAAAAATAAACTAATGTACTATGTTCCTATTAATTTGTGAAAATTATTATTTAAAAGCTGTAATTATTAACGAAAAACTAATCAATGTTATGTTTTCGTTCTCAATATATGAAATAAATTTGTAGATATTTTTTCATTATCTTCTGCACTTTTTCAAATCTACTTCGTTTTTTTTTTGACAATTTGCTACACGTTCTGGGCCTGACATTGGCAGCCCTGATAGTAGGCTTATGTCTATGCACCCTCTAAAATGACTTTACGCAGGAAAATGTGATTTGTAAAGATTTTGCGAATTTAGGCAACATAACCTTAGGGCTGTGTAAGTTAAACGCGAACATTTGCGTTTCGAATCTGCGTAGTGCTTACATAAATACATGTACATATTTGCACCAAATGTTATTTGGTCGTGGACGAATTGTAAACAACACCAAAAAGTGGAACTAATTTCTGTTTGTGAATTCATTTCGCTTGTTGTGTAAATTTGCGCCAAACGTACATATTTCGTTTTGCAAATCAATTATAAGATATCAGTTATATTCAATAAATAACAAAATATCAAATAATTGTGCGTTTGTGATATTATTTCTTCTATGTACTTTAGTTTTGTTGCTTGTGGGAAATGTTTTCGTTCTTGATTTCGTTGTGTCACTTTTGTATGGCTTTTTTTTTCGTTTCACAACATGTGCATACTACGCCTTAGACACAAACCTCTTTTAGTAAAGTTCAAGTGGAAAAATGTTTATAAATAACAATTTCAGCAAAGCCATGTTGCGTAAATCTTTACGCGCTGTTTAACTAAACAACATCGTAGAAGTAGTCTAATAAATACAACCCGGAACCAGCGGCTCACCATTTTCAGTTTCTAGGGAATCGTCAATTTAAGCATACCTATTGTATTCACTATTAACTGTTCTATATTAATATCAGATGTACCCTACCCTTCTGTTTGGTAGTACATACAATGAACCGATATTTTAGAACCCCTTTTTCATAAAGAAAAAGACAAACCTGTACAAAAATAAACAAAAAATAAACAATGAAAAGTCACTTTATCAATGATCTCTTTCAGATGGCTGTAAAATTGTCCACCAACTAGAAATAAATTGTACAATTGGGGAGAGATAAAAACAGGAATAGCTCTTCGTAACCATAGGTATATTCACAGGAGACTCTTTAAAAAGCCACGCCGATTGTTTTCCCCACCTCAATGAGGCTCTATGGGAAATGGCGGATCCATCGTTCCATATGTCGCAGAGCAAACTCACCATGAGGCTACATAATTTCGACTGTTTCCTCCCCGATCTAAAACAATGCCCAAACGAGAACGAGCGCCTAAATTAGAACACAAGGCAATACAAACGAAATATTATGGTAAATGCACTCCCTTGAGCTGAATTTGAAAGACCAACATAATTATGAAGTAGGATCATATTTCATCAAAGCAGCAACTTCATATGGGATGGAAATGTTTAGTGGACCCATTGATTAACTGACCCAATTTGATGGTATTGTCACTTGTGTTAATTGATTTGGATGTGTGATATTTTATGCCAACTGAATAAGCGTTAATTTTATAGTTTGATGGCCAATAAAACCGAGTTTGTTCTACAGTAACGAGTAGCTATATGGAAAAGATAATAAATAGGTTTGCTAATTAATTATAGTGAGAGATCAAATACGAAATGCAAACGACATGTAAGACGACGAGAGTTTTTTACAATAAAGGAACACGGAAAAGTGTTTTGGTTGTTCAACTCGAGAACAAACAATTGGGGAGCTGATGTGTTATCGCCGTCTCAAGTTACGCCGTCCAGTTACAATATGTTTTTTCGAAACTATTTGTCTCTTTCTTTCGGTGGACAGTTTTGCAGTGCTGCAAATTTCCCAATATTATATTCCGCACAAATTACAAAATTTGTGTTTGAGTTCGTAGTTAAAGACTATTGATATGACAGCGAATTACGAACAAGCGAATATTCGTAGTTTCTGTCATTTCATTGACTGCAGACCTTTTTTTAGTCGCAGGTACCAGCGATTTAGTTTCATTTTTAAAGGTTAAAGGACTATTCACATGAGAGCGAATTGCTAACTGCGAACAAGTGAATACAAGTAGTTTCTGACATTTCACAGCTACCCGCGAATCAGTTTCATTGTTGAAGGTTAAGTTCGAACGAATTCTTCATTCCCGTTTTGTGGATCACGACTCTTTCATGTGGATTGTGAATAAAGTGTGACAGTTCGCAGCAAGAATTTTCAATTCGCGGGAAAATTGCTGTAATTGTTAATTCCACCATTTAAATCAATTGAGACGCAGTTTTCTTGTTGATTGGATGTTACATTAATTAAATATAATGCTTTTGTAGTAAAACAAATTGAAAGGTCTTTAAGTTCGAACGAAATTTTGGGTTTGTGGATCGCACCTGTATTATGTGGATTGTGAATAAAGTGTGACAGTTCGCGGAAAAATTGGTGTAATTTTACGTTTAGCTATTTAAAACGATTAAGACTCGGTTTTTTTCTAGATAAGATGTTAGAATAATTAAATATAATGCTTTTGTGCTAGAACAAACAGCGATTTTCAATTCATAAACGCAGTTTAATTGATTTGTTCGCGATGCATTTGCGACCAATTTGTTCGCTTGCAAACAAGAGAATGAGAGCAAAACGAATAAGGAGTGACAGTTCTTAAGTGAGTTGTAATGGCGGACTCCAATCCCAATGGTACAGTTTTACAATACTGTTGCAGTACAATAAGGAGAGAATATTGCAACAATACGAATCGGTTTTATTATACAGTTTTTCGTACAGTTTCGGTTTTAAAGCTTCTTCTTGATGACTCTTGGCTTATAATTTGATGTCTTGTCATTTTAACGCATCGCCTCGGCATAACTCCAACACAGTTCAGTATAATAAAAGGTAAAAAGTAATTGCGAAAGATTAATAGAATCAAATCGATATGTTTATGATATGACCTCTCCACTTTGTGTCAAGTTTTTGTTTCTGTAAAAAAATATGCGAAAGAACTTTCGCCAACAGGCTTGTCCAGACACAAGCCACTTTGATCTCCATTTTTCCAAGATATAGCAAAATTAATGGCTTGTGGAGTTAGGGCTTCATGCGTACCTTCCGGAAGACAGACATTATTCACTTTCTCACCCTCGCGCTAGTCCTTCTATTGACAGCAATCGGAGCGAAGGGTGCCTGTGTTGGCGGTAAGGGGAACAGTTCTGCTTGCACCAAAATTTATACCTCAAATGGCGCGGCGGTTATAATACATAGTACGATGGTGGAAGTGGCAATGTGTCGATCACACCATTCCATGGAGTGTTTCATTCAAGAGCATACGCTACGCAACAAAATCCAAACGGCGGTGGTGAACAAGCGATATATTATATTATGTATATTTCAGCAGAAACTTCCAATCATGGAGGCAACCTTCATGGGCACTGGCCCCCAAATTAGAACGGAAATTGATATCGTGCATTTTATAAACATGCAAACTAAACAATCATCTAACACAATTAATCAAACCAAACGTCCTTTGTAACCAAAATATCTCCGCACTTTAATTTCCCATCAAGCACTTAGGCTTTGACATTTGACATTGTTACAGTCTGATGATTATCTCAAAGTTATAAATTATTTATTTATAAATTCCACCTGCGTGCTCCCCGCCGATACTGGTCCAGGTGATCAATTGGAGCAACAGCATCTGTCCATTCCAAGTGACGATTTGAATTGACAGAAATACTAAACATTGTCAAACCCAATAGCTCTTCAATTTCTGTACACATACTCGTATATTGGAAATGGGTCGGGATAAAAATATATATACGAACACCTCAAGAAAAAATAGAAAATGTTACTTCATGGAAAACTATACATGTACAACATTAGAAGAACATTAACACAGTCGAAAATAGTCGGGGAAGACGAAATGCGTGATTTTGTATAGAACGGCCTGTCTAATTTATCTTGCCGGGTATAATCAATAACGATTCGCCATTTGTTTCGTTCCGGATGCGTCAGTCTTTTCGGGGACGACCAATAGAGGGGCACACCACAGTGATGAAAATGGCTCGTTTTTCTTCGGAAACTTCTTAATTCGGATATTTACTGTATCGTTGTGCGTGCATGTTTATAACGCGAGTTATATACGTACTGGCGATTGGGGACCAAGTGTTGGTTGCGTTGTTAAAAGACGACTTTATAAAAAAATCCAAGCAACTATTTGTTTGAGCTGCTGCAAGCTGCAGTTCAATGCGATTACCTTGTTTTCATCTGAAAGCGTAGGAAGGATTGACAGATTGACACTTCTTGTATCAAGGGGCTAATTGAGTAACGAGGTAGGCGAAGACTTGTGTTCACTGCAAATGGGTTCCACGCAACAAATCGGATTATTCAAATATTATGTCACATTCACGACAATAGGCACATGCACTACTGATGTCAAATGTTGAGCTACTATAAACGAGTCTGCTCTTTTCTCACAGAGGTATCTGAGGAATTCTGTTCGTAAAATACATCCGTACGTCACTCAGGTCGCAGAGGACAAACAACCAGAGGAACAGAAGTCAATGAAATGCGACGGTACAAAAAGTTTTCGGGCATTTATTTGCACACAATTAAACAATTAAACAAAAGTGCATTTTGACAAAATGGTTTTCCACTGACTCGAGAAGAACTTGTAGCTTTCGCAACAGTATATGAAAGAGCTCGTGCATATCGTGGACGTTCAGGTACACAGTTCATGCGAACGCGATAAAAACTTTAATTGTTTTATTATTCTCGCGGTTCATTTCCAATTTGACACTTCGAAAAATCAACCAAGCTTGCAGGCAGAATTTTTTTGACTAGATTTGTCGGCCGCACCTCCGTAAACGTCAACTGAAAAAAATATTCACGTGACCAATAGGTTCGTTCGGGAACTTTTTTGCAAACGTAAGATTATTAAAAATTTGCTAAGAAATTGTGCAAACACTTACTGAGAAAATTAAAACAAAAAACTTGAGAAATCCATTTCCCCTCTTTTCAGTTTTGCGTCATTTTCTACTCGCCGAATTGCGACTTACTGAAAAATGAAAACTGACAAATAAGTGACAGCTCAAAAGTTTGAGAAGTGAAACTCTATTTATTTTTTCTGTACTACATGTTTACTGCAGCAGAATATCTTCTTCATCACTAGACTCGAACAACATTTCGTATTCGTCTTCACTTTCACTGAAAAGTTCGAACACTACTTCTAGATTGTTGTTATATACACATTTTATAACGTTGACGTTTATTTTACGATGATGTCAGCAAGATATTTCTTAAACTTATTGTAAGAAAACCGGTCAGGCACTTCTCTTGAATTTGAGAGATTTCTATCGCGATTTTGGAGATTTGGCATTTTTCATTTTTCTATGCTGAAAGTACAATAACGAACCTAATGTCAGTAAAAACTGAAACACATCAAATCAGTCAGCTGTCATACTTACTAAACTAGAAATTGGAAAGTCCCAATTGGGTCTAAACAAAATTTAAATTAGGAAGTATGCCGAACGAGTACTTTGCCCCAGTGTGCCCAAAGGGTGTTTTGCAATTCGTGTTTCTGACAGCTGACCTTACTACCATTATTATGAAATGGGGTCGTCACCACCGTGCACAGTCATCTATCAAACACACAACTAAATGACTTGGTGGTAAAGTTACAATAAATATCATAACGACAGTTGGATGATCAAATTCACGCTCGCACTTTTAGTTGGATTAACCACTATTAGCCGAACGCGATTGGCATTGAGGATGAGGGGAAGCTTTGTCAAAAAATAGTGAAGGGACCAGCCCATGGAATCTGTTGCTTCCGTCATGTCGACGGATCTGTTAATATTAACGTATTCGACTCAGCAGTCCCATAGAATCCGTCGCATTACAGCCAAACACAGTTTCTCTCATTCTCTCAATATTTTCACCAATGAAAGTGCTTCCTCTCACGTTGTGCCAACTGTCAACTCAAGATCAAGAGACAACAGGTGCAACGGACATAAAAGTAGAAAGTAAAAACTATAAAGCATAATCTTAGTATTAAAATAGACTGACAGCTTCAGCCTAAAAAGAGGGATTGCTTACAAGCTGAATTTGACCTTAAATGTAGCCCTGTTTGAATTCAATCAAAGGGGGACTCAAGCATAATTGAAAAAAAAAAAACAGCCTACACTTCCTGTCTAAACCGGATATCAGGTAGCCTGAGGTGGATTCTCATTTCAGTATCGAGCGTGGGGCTGTGTTGTAAAAAATAGTTTTTCTTGGTTCCAGGTTGAAATTACTCAAGTAAAGCTAATTATTTAATTGAACTGCATTATATGTTCAAATCGTACAATATAAAGAAAAGTAATATTTTTTAAATCATTCCACAATGAATTTTGAATACATAGACATAATTTTTATGATATCGATTCGGCATAGAATTTCCTTTAAGTTTAGCAAACCTGTTTCTCCCTTCACAATTAACAACAGCATTAAACAAAAAAGACAAACTGTACTGTCGCTTAAAAGAGTGTAAGAAAAATTACAAAAAAAAAATCAGTTTCCTAGAATTTTGGCAAGAAACAATGGGGACGCTCGGATTCCTAGTTTAGTAAGTCTGACAGCTGACTGACTAGGTGTACATGTTTTAGTTTTTGTTGGCGTGGTCACGTGAATAGTTTTTTGCAGTTGACGTTTATGGAGGGGAAGCCGACAAATCTAGTCAAGAAAAACCTGCCTGTATTCTCAGTTGACATTTCGAAGAGTCGAATAAACAGAGTGGCCGCTGCAGAATTCTGAAGAGTCGAAAAAAGGGCCGGTGAGAGAAAAAGGTGTCATTTCTTAAGGACCATTCACATGAGCGCGAACTGCGAATAGGCGAATTGCGAACAAATCAATTTAAATTTTACCACAAAAGCATTATATCCAATTAATCTAACATCTTATCTAAAAAAACTGAGTCTTAATTGATTAAAATAGCGAAATTTACAATTACAGCAATTTTCCCGTGAATTTAAAATTTTTGCCGCAAACACTTTATTCACATTCCACAAAAAAACAGTTGCGATCCGCAAACCCGCGAAATTCGTTAGTACTTAACCTTCAACAATGCAAATGATTCGCGGGTACCTGCGAATCAAATGTCAGAATCTACGAATATTCGCTAGATCGCAGTTCGCAATTCACTCTCATGGGAATGGTCCTTAAAGGTACTCTGCAAATTGTTAACATTTTAAATGTACGTATTTAAAGATAACAATTTTTGAAAAATTTGGTAACGCTGACCTCGAGAATACAAAAACAATTCAAGTTGCCTAGTCAACGCGTTCGGATACCGAGTCTCGACAAATCTAGTTGACGTTTTACGTCAATCAAATTTAAATATTCGTAATCGATTATTCTCGTTAAATTCTTTGCCGTTTTTCTGTGCACATTCCCGGCGAAAAGCGGGAGAAATCGGGGAGACGTAGGAAACAGTGATGGAAAACTAAATTTTCAGATTGTACATTTCACAAGTTGAAATTGTAACTTTAAGGCCTGAAGTGTAACTGTGTCGCTGTGGAAATTCGAACCTAGCTATATGAATATTAAGTTAAATGTACCCACACACTTTTTACTACATTTTTACTTACCACATGATTTAAAAAAAAAAAAAACTTATATTTCCCTCCATGGCTTGAAATAAAACAAATCGATATTTTGAAAACTTTATTGGTGCAATAATCATATGACCATAATAGAAATTGATAGTAAAAGAACAGCACATTGTTTTTGAAAATAAAGGATCACTATTATCTGTCAGTTCTTTTGTAAAAGAAAATTTTCAATTTTAAAATTATGACATGCGTCACTTCTTAATAGATTCTTGGTTTCAATTCACTGAACGTGTTTCAACTGAGACCGATTTCTGCACATATTTTTTTATTAAATAGGTATATGAAAAAATTCCGAAGAAAGTACGCCTAGAGCTATTCTATTTAGTTCTCAAACATAAAATCACCACATTCATTTTTAATGAGGGTAACCTATGTCTACAACACTAAAATTGCTGCAGTTTTAAAAGATTTTAAAGTCGGCTATGGTACGATACAAATTATTGTTATTATCAATTTTTAAAATTTTATCATCAACAAAAAAAAAGTATTACCCAATTAGTTAAATTTAGGTAATAGAAATGAAATTAAATGGTGTCTCCTGAAATGACATGATTTGGCGAAAAATATTCTATAGAAGTAAACGCTCTGTGCAAATTCAAAAACGTCAAACATTTGAGCAGTGCTGATGCGATGCACAGTTTCTGCTGATGAGTTGCTGATTGAACATGACGTTTGAGTTTAGAACGCATTGTTTACATCAAACATTTTAATGTCAAGATGGAAGTTTTGCTGATAAAAGTTTAAGTCGATAACTATGATCGTAAGGACGATAAATTTATGTTTAATATGTGTGAAGCAAGAAGAAAGCGGTTGAAATGCGTACGGACTTTAATAAGCAGATTTAAGGGAAGGAAAATTCCTAAAATTAGAGACTATTTCAAAGTTCTAGAAGAATGTATACCAAAATAATTTTAGAATGTGATGTCTTACTTTTCTTTCTCTTCCGAAATTTTTCTAACTTTTTTTGCCGGCGAATCAATACTTGACACTGAAAGTGATGCCAATAGTTGCATTAATGAACATTTTGCAAAGCACCTTGAGCATCATGATGCGTTACTCAATTAACACCTTGTCTTCGAAATGTATTTTTCCAAGGAGGTCTTCCACAAACGCCATGTTATAATGTTTTGCTGTCAGTCTACTAAGTTTACGGTACAAAGTAAACCTACTTTATCCGTCGCCTCCTGTACATGTGCTGCTACCAAACGCCACCGTGTCCGACGGTGACGGATTGGGGCGTTGGACCCTTAAATCTCACTCGCAAAATAAGTTCGTCCATTTACCATTCATCTCCTTCCTGCTTGAAGGAATTGCACATCTGCTAGAGCTTTTCGCCCGCAAGTTTGCTCTCCGCAATCACACGGAGTAAATTCGGAGTTCGGACTGCGACAGTGAGATGTGAGACCTTATCCATTATATTTACAAGATCAGCGTACAGTTGTGCTGCTATTTTTAAAATACATTTTCACTTGTTAACTTTGCGTTGCGAACAAAAAGAGGTTTCACACGCCCGATTCGAGAACTTCCTTGTACTAATTGTATGACACTCACAAGATCCACTCCGCAGCCATAACAGATTACAGTCCCTGACACCAGCAGTCCGTTTGCGACTAATTCTAACAATGTTAACGTAGCTGTACATAGCTTGGTATCTAACACATTTCCAGTGGTTCATAAATAAAACTTAAACAACAAACCATTCCATAAATAAATTAAAAGTAAAGCTCACCGTATTAAGTACAAACGAATTCAAATTGTCTGTTTCACTTTACTGTACATTGTACAACATGCAAATGGATTACAAACTTCAGACATGTCATAGAGCATAACTATATAATTACATTTTCCGACTTCTGTCGGCGCTAAGTAACTATTTATTTCAACACACACGCCTTTACTAACTATAATGCTTATGGGTAAGTACGTTGTGTATTTAGGAGTACGATTATAGGTTACATTTTGGATAGTAATCATCTTCTATATCTACAACTCTGGTATTAAGTAGGTGTACTTATCGGACTCCAATAACAGCGAGCGTGTTTATTCCGTTATCGAGTATAAGCAAATTTGATACAATACTGCAACTCAAATATAAGCTACATAGCGGTTCAATGGATTAAAAGCAGACAACTTTGGGAGGTAAAATAAGTATTTCTCCTGCCACTAATATTGGGTGTTAAGGGAATGAGATTGTTCTCAATAACCCAGCAAATTTGTTATACAAATCTATCAGTAAGATGAGTGAAATGTTCATTAGTGTCAAAGCATGCAAAATGCGTGACACTTGTTCTGGGCCTATTATGGGAAAGATCAGCTAACCTTTTCCCACCGAGTTTCAAACCATGTTTTCGCGAAAAGACTTCATCGACAACATGATTCCAAAGGGAATTACACTATGAGGGGAGCTCTTTTGAGGGAATAGACCTCTCTGAGCGTAAGCACGGGGTACAACAGACCAAAAGGTCGCAGTACAACAACCCCTTTTCATATAATATAAATATAATATATCGAAAACATACATATTTCAGTTTTCAAAACGAGTCGTTTGAAGTCGTTTTCCTCTGAAACACCACGAAAACGACTTCCAACCGTTGGGTTGTTGAAACAAACACACCTTTTGCAATATTCAGCAAATTCAGCAGAACAGCTGTCCGAACAAATATCACATTCACATGTCACAATTTAAAATCATTTTCCTTAATGAATTGACTGTTTAATTTTATTTTAAAATGAACTAAATTCATTTTATTTGTTAATTAATGCGATCGAAATTTGTAACAAAAATGGTTTCCACCGAAGGTCAACGACTGATTGAAACGTCAAACGGAAACTAGAAAACACGGTATTCGGCTCGGGTGTGGAAAGCAGAGACATACTGAGACCCTCAATTTCGGCCGATATTCCGATACTCGCCTACAAGCTATATTTTTATAGGGTGCCAAAATGCTGAGTGCGTTAGTATTGTTAAATAGAAATTCTTATTGACTAATGTCATGTAACTTCAAAAATTCCGGCTCACCAACGCATTCGCACGTTGTCAGCCTTCATAGATTTTTATTTTTATGACTAGATGTATTGGCTGAAATCGAGCATATGAGCAGCTGTTTCAGTTGACGTTTATGGAGGGGTAGCCGACGAAACTAGTCAAGGAATTCGTGAGTGAGTACTAATGTGGTAGTCGATTGGGCTTCCTCAGATTTGCCCTCAGATTTCACTTGCTCTTTTTACCCGACTGTACACAGGGAGGGTTATTTGTGTTGATATTAGTGCGATTCGAGTTTGTGTAGCCGTCGACACTTTTCTAAGCGATTTCCATTCACTGGTTAAATTTTATATTAAAACATTCGAAATGTCCGTCCAGATTGATTTTTATATATTTATACATAAATAATTTACAAAAACAGATCCACCCGATGCAATTCCTTTCTTTCTCCTTTCAAACTCCACCAGTTGTCAAACTCAAATGCACTTGTATTGGTAAATCTGAGGGCAAACCTGAGAAAATATCTAGATTCGCAAAAGTGCTCTGAAATCTGATCAAGTTTGCTTTTTTGGTACCAAACGAACATAAAAATAGTTTTGAGAGGAAAAAAAGTGCTCTGAGAGCGCCTCATCGAATATCACATTAGTTGACAGTTCGGATATGTGGATGACGTAGGAAAAGTGACGTTCCCGACCAATCTAGTTTTTGCGTTCAGGTTACAAAACCAATCTAGTCGACTTAAGATAACTAGATTCTTGAATGTGCCCAATAATTTCTTTGTTTCGTTAAGTTACTTTGTGAATGGTTACTGATACGTATTAATGGCTCTTTAGAAGATTTTGTGAACCGTCGAAGTTGCTCCCCGCATTTGTGTTGCATAAGTTTTGTCTTTATATAAAAATTATCAATTTATAATATAATATTCCCTGTGTACGAGTCAGTGGTGACGTTCAGGTATCTTGATGTGTTCGACCTAGATCGTTTTTTCAGTTGCCAGGAGTAGCCCAAGAGTATAGTTAAGAATTTTGTGACTGAGTACTAAGTTTACAGTTCATAAAAATAATGTAGCTGAGGTAGGAACGGCGGAATTTCAAATCAATCCAATTTTGGCGTTCAAGGTACAACTATTACACACGAATCTACCGACTAAGATGATTTGGTTTTTGAATGTGCCCAATGTGTTTTTCCTCAATCACAAATAAACGTAAAAAAAAGAAGTAGGTAAGTCTTCGACATTGACATAGATCTGAAAATTACTCCAATTTGAGTTAGTTCAAAGAGAAACTGTCACCTGACAATTTCGGACCCTAGAAAGCTGAAGCCAATTACATCTGTGTGCTTTCTGACATTCATTTAATAGTATCGATGGGCACATCCAAAAATGTAGTCCGCTTAATTTGTTTGGACTAGATCCATACTGAACGCAAAAAAAAAAACAGATTGGTCCTTAAAGTCACTTTTACTAGGCCCAGCATGCAGTCGAAGTGTGTACTGAGTTTTAGATCGGCTATGGCTAGTTTTAAACTTCCGCAACACTGAATTTGGATTGAGTTACGCATTTAAAAGTGCCCTAATAAATAAACACCATGATTCAAACGCTTATCAACCAAACAAAAATTTGATCAAAAAGTGCCTTGTAAATTCCTAAAGTCAGTAAATGAACTTTATATTGCTACCTTAGTCAATAATGAACAACCTGGAACGGAGACAGACCAGGATACTTCTTTGCTAAACTGCCTCGATGATTTTGCGTCTGCACTGTTGGCCTTTGCAAAGGATATTCTTCAAATACTTCTTTTCAGGTCCCTGCCGTACAATAGGAGCAATATATCAATTTCACAAAACTGTGTGCTCTCTAGTGAACCACAGTCTACCTTTGTAGACACAATAAATCTGCTCCTTTACTTCTTAGGCCGCAAATGGCTGTAGGTATACTCGTATGTCGTATGCCGAATATATTTATTTTACAGTGATAGCAAATTCTCTCACTGAAAAACAACGTTCCTTCGTTCCTTTTTATGAACCTTCAGTTATGTTTATCTACACCCAAAGCATACAATTTGCGACAAAAATCTCAGATGAAATAATGGCTAATAGGAAAGCTAATTTGTTGCTTGCCAGAGGCATGAGTCAGGCCGCCGACATAATAATTACACCGTTACGAACAAAACTAATTGCGACAAATAAGTCTCACCGAGACTTTTAAAAATTTCATTGACCGCTAGACATCTATAATAACACAAATGGAGGAACGCCTACTGGACACCTGGCGCCATCGGAACAAAAATGACATTTAGTTTCTCTTCAAAAATAAAGGAATTTCCAGTGGGAAAATATGTTTTCACTCTTTTCCGACTTTAGTCAACGAACTCCACCCGTGCTTTTGATTGTTTTTGCAAATCTATTTGATTTAAGTCGAAGTGCATTGACCGCTCCATTTATCCCCTCCCCATTACAAAGTGTATAATTGACTGAGGTTTTTTTTTTCATATTACGTATTTTTGCAGTAGAGATTCAAAACTGGTTGTGAATCGCCCTTAAGTCACAGAATCGATAGGCTTTATATTAAGGGTATTCACTTAAACGCGTAAAACCCCCATAAACCTCATAAACTGCAGATATTTACCACCTCGTAAATGAACTGTCAGATTTTGTATGGAGAATAGTTTACGCAGGCCTCATAAGTTTCCGCGATCAATTAGGCTCGGAAATCGAGTGCGGAAAGTTACACAAATTTACAAAATGTCAAATTGTGACAAGCGTTTTCCGCGTTGTGTGAATTTCTTTTCAATATTTTAGAGTTGCATCAATGACGGTAAAAATTTAATTAAAAAAATATTTATTCTATTGCTTTATCGTTATTTGCAGCGATTCACGCAATGACATTTCCGAGGTGTGTTCACTTAAAGCACCGCAGAAATTTATGAAGTTACGAGCTGCATAAAATTATGAGATTAATGTGGTATTTGTTTGGGCTTCTTCAGATTTGCCCTCAGATTTCAGATTTCGTGTGCCTAATCGAACATAAAAACGCTCTTGCTCTTTTTTGTGTTGATATTCGTGCGACTTGAATATGTGTAGTCTTCGACACTTTTCTATGCGCTTTCCATTCACTGGTTAAATTTTATATTAAAACATTCGAAATTTCCGTCCCGATTGATTTCTAAATATTTGCACATAAATAATTTACGACAATAGATTCACCCGATGCACTTCCTTTCTTTGCTGTAGAAAAAATTCACGCAAATGTAAACAAACTCCACCAGGTGTCAAACTCAAATGCACTTGTATTGGTAAATCTGAAGCAAGTCTGAGAAAATATCTAGATTCGCAAAAGTGCTCTGAAATCTGAAAAAGATTGCTTTTTTTGTACCAAACGAACATAAAAATTGCTCTGAGGGCAAAAAAGTGCTCTGAGAGCGCCCAAACGAATACCACATAAGTGAATACCCTTATTAATTTGTTGACCTTCACCTTATTTTAACCATTTCGCATGTCACAATATTTATGTTTTTATGCGACAATTGCCTCAATTGCGAGTATCTAAAACTTTATCTGTACAATTGACATGTTTATTTTAAAACAGCTATTTATTGAGAGCTTACATACGTCGCCCCAAAAAACGTATTCCCATTCTTTCTCTCCTTCATTTCGTTGCAAAAATAATTGAATTGCAATAAACTGTCACACCCAAATTCGCAATTGAGCGATATGACGTCGATCAAACCATAAATTTCAGGAGTTAAGATTTGCTGCAATGATGAAAGAGGGGAAATGTTTTTTTTTCTCCCAAATTTTTGACTATTGGAATTGAGTTTGTCTAAATTTGGATAGAATTTCCAAATGGATTAGGTATTCGTCAACCGATGTGATCACTTGCGCCAACAGACAGGAGATAGGGCATAAATGTATCAGACCCATTTTTTATGTGTGCTGTTGATTTTTATTTTTAAACACTTCGAAAATCACATCAGCCAAATGGTGTTCCCGTCTTTTGTGGGACAGATGGTCACCCATCGTTCACACAAAACAAAAATATGACATCCATCGACGGATTGATGATCTAATTGAACCTACAAAGATCAAATCCATCAACAGATTGATGATCTAATTGAACCATTCGACTTCTATCGGAATGATTCGATCAAATCCAAGTGAAGTGCAACTTATTTTCAGGTCACAAACACATGCATATGAATGCTGAAGCGTCACAAGGCAGTAGCCCGAATTTTGTAAAGGGTTGGTTGGGTTTTAATTGACACGGAAAGGTAAAGGATTAAAAATCAAGGCAACTTGAGATGTTTTTCGTTTTGCTTCATCGATAGGGTTAACTAACCTAGTGACATATTAAAGAGTAGCTGACATATACAATGTGAGATACAAGATGTATTCCATGATAAAAGATAATCACGGTTTATTTTAATTAACTTGATTCACACGCATTGGAGCTGGAAGGTGGTAGGTAAGCAGGGACAAATTATACTGACACTGAGAGCCCCAACTCCGACCGATTTACAGTTGCTTGCTTACAAGCTACCTATATTTTTGTAGGATTTATCTATTGTGGTAAGTATAAGTATCCGTTACCTACCCAACCGCCTTCAGTGTTATACGAGCCAATAACCATTGAAAATGCGTTGCGTAGCTATGTGTCTGCACCATTTTTCACTGTAATCCATTCAATACCAATATATCCCTGCATACTTTTCATGGATCTCATAGTAAATGCATAATGCAGGAAGAAAAACGATTGGAAAAGAACAACTTACCATCCTCTTCGGCAGGGTGCTGCTCAGCCCAAATGAATTCATTTGTTAAAATCATCGAGTAGATTATCAGATGTGCAATCAACTTGGAAAAAGCATTCAATTTTAAACCACCACTCATCTTGCCGTTGCTGTATTTATGTACACCACTTTAACGATTTTAATTTTCAATTGACCTTTCTTTGAATTAACGCTACACTTCTTTGAAAACGCTTAATTAATTTTGCTTTTGTTTATGTTATGGCAATCTACATAATTTTGCCTTTTTTTCGTTTTCTTTCACTTAACAACTTTACTTCACATTTTTTCTCACCAAAGAGGTCACGAAAACTCATTTACTCAAAATTCACTTTTTTTATACATATTAATCCTTCCCCATTACTAATTGGACGAGGAGAGTTCAAGTCCCAGCACACGACGCGTTTCTCTGAAGTAATTAAAAAAAAAAAATATATAAACCTATATTTTATTTACTCTGTGCAAGAGGAAAGCCTTCGGGGAATTGAAATTGTAAGGATTATCCGTTCATGGAGATTTTCATTCTGTTGGTTTTTCAAAACGCGAAGGAATTTCGTTGGTCATCTACGATTACAATCACAAAAAAGACACAAACGCATTAGTTAATACATTAGCGTTATTAGATTTTTTTCACGTATGGCCTGCATACACGATACACCCAATAAACATTTTTATTTCGCTGTTTAACAATGCACGCACAGTAAAAAGATACATTTTAAAACTTATTGCATGTTGTAGCAATTTTCACAATCCATCTAAACGCATTTTCTTTGAGTCAATATTCACATTAAAAATGCAGCCACTGGTTTGTTTGAAGTAAATGTTTTCTTTTTTATTATAATTCCACTTATACTTTTTTTTTCGAACTACGTTTGTGTGCAATAGGAGGCAGAGTGCAGAGATAAAGGAAAAGGATATTGGTTGAAAACGAAATGTCAGATAAGGTAATGGCCTGGGTGTGTTAGTTTAAGAATAGAAGCGCAAAGAGTCCTGCTCCGAAGTGACACCGGCCGCCTCGGCACAATGAATGACATTAGGCGGCAAGCATTAATCTTCTGTCAGATGGAGTTTACATTCAGTTTATTCCATTTGTGAACTGTATGAATTGTACAAAATGATAAAAAGAAAACTAATTAAGATTCTGACACAATTACGGCAGCAATGGTGGTTGTATGTGGCGCTGTCAAACACACACTTGAATCTTTGGCGCCCACAATGGTTGCGTTCACGAATCGCAACATTTTATTTTTTGTACTTAAAGCGTTCAGCGGAAATGCTGCATTACAGGTTTGGGATGTTGGGATGTTTGAGCTTATGTGGCCGGTGTGACAGCTGATAGAGGAAAATGCAAGAAACTGGCATCAGAAATATATATTTTCTTCTTGTGTGATTGAATGAGAATATTTTTAACCTAACCTAACCTATGAGGTTACGCACATGGTCCAAAACGAAAAACCCCCAAACAAAAGTGGCAATATCTCTTACAGTTACAGTATGTCATTTTGGACGTTCATGATTTCGTTGTCCCACTTTTGTATGGGGGCTTACGTTTCGGACTCTCTGCATACTAAGCTTAAATATTTAGAAATCAATCGGGACGAAAATTTAGAATGTTTTAGTACAAAATTTAACCAGTGAATGGAAAACGCTTTGAAAAGTGTCGAAGGCTACACACATTCGAATCGTACGAATATCAACACAATAAAGAGCCAGTGACGTTTTCAAGTTCGATTAGACACACGAAATCTGAAATCTGAGAGCAAACCTGAAGAAGCCCAATCGAATACCACATTACTCAAACCGTAGAAAGGATTCTAACCATCCACAGCTTTCAAATTCTGCATCCGGAACAACTAATTTTTCTTGTATCCAGTGCACAAACCAATACAGCGCATGTTTCTATTTACCGTCAGATGGTGCTTGGTAGAGCTTCCGTTTTGTAGACAATATTTTCTATTCAGACGGTGGTTCATCAGGTTTGTTACAATTTTAGCTAGTATCTGAACTGTGATAACGCTGGTTTGCCACTTCTTGCCAGACGCTGATTGCCTGATGCAGATTCAATAGGTACCTACGCCCCTAGAGGTTCTTTTTGGCTACATACACATTTTATTGATTAATCAGCTTAAAGTGCATGACAAACAGCTCATTCGGTTTGACGTATTGACTGACTACTTTCGCTGTGATTATATCTATGCAGTTTATGTCACGTATTGTTAACTCCAACCAATTTGTTTACTACAAATGCTTATACCAAACAAAAAATTTAAATCGGTGGGTACTTATCGTAAAGAAGTTTGTAAAGTATGAAACTAACTCTCCATTTATGTCATATATTAATAATAAACTGGCACGCAATCCTATGGATTTTTTAAAAAAATAGTTTTAAATGCCATTAGTATGTTATCCTTTGGGTAGAATGACCCATATCAAAATTGCAGTTTTGCTTTCTGTAACTAAACAATAGGTTAATTCGCGTACGCAGGCTCAATCGAATGCAATCGAACAAAGTATATACACGTTTCCATCAAAAATGAGAAAAAAAGCGAAAATTAGCAAAACAACGAGCATTTTCTCCCTTGGCTCGAAACAGATTAGAGAATTTTAACCGGCAATTTCTGATAAATATCAGAGACAATATTGAGACCCACACTCGTAAAACTCTTGCTGTTGCCCCCCTCAATTTTTATTTGTCAAAATTACCATTTTGTTTTCCTATAGGTGTTATGTCAATTTAGAATCCGTGTTACATGCAAAAAATATACAAAAAATTTAAAATAAATACTATCAACCCTGGGGGATTGTGATAAAGTTCGGGAATACCACATTTTAACATTACTGAATGCTATTGGTTAGTTATTATATATTTTTAAATGGCGCATAATAAAATTTGTTTGGTTAATAAAACTATCTAAATGAGATATTGCATACACTAGAAAAATATTAGGACAAACATATTTGTGAATTTTCCGCTTTTGAATATTATTAACTGCGATTTCATGAGTACATTTTTCTTAAACAACTGAATAAAAATTGCTCAAAATGTTGATATTTCGCCTCAAAACATCTACATTGTTGTTTTTCATAAATATTTTAACTAAAATTATGCTATTTCCTAAAAAAAAAAAATACTATCCACACCCCACACGTAACGACTAATTTCAAATTTAACGGATAAAATTCTATGAACACTGACAGCA
The DNA here is from genome assembly GCA_963082955.1 of Cheilosia grossa. NCBI lineage: Eukaryota > Metazoa > Arthropoda > Insecta > Diptera > Syrphidae > Cheilosia > Cheilosia grossa. Next base: position 18,680,135 of record OY720147.1, on the reverse strand, counting down.
ACTTTGCCGACAGTGGAAGTGGCTCATATTTTTTGCGAGTGTGTTGGTAAGCCGGAATTTTTGAAGTTACGTGATATTTGCCAATACGAACATCTATGCAACGATACTAGCCACCAAATCGTGGCCACTCCGTAAATATATCGCTTGGAGGTTAAGTGACGGAAAATCGGCCAAAGTTGGGGGTCTCAGTATTGTGTCTGATAAATATGTTAAATACACAAAGTTGACAAGAAAAATGTGCAAAATCCGTCTTAACAATCGATAGCACACAAAAACAAAATCTGTGAAAGTAAAGAAAATTCGTTGGTGGTCGAAGTTTCTCTAAGAACCTTTAGGAAAAAGATAAGTTATATAATTATTTGTTGTATGGATTAGATGTGAAAGCTGTAAGTGGCTCAAAGTAGATCGAAGTCTATCCACGTACTTTGGAGTACACTTTCAGGTCCCTGAGACAGTTTCGCTCAATTTGTTGGAGTTTGACAGATTTTTAGTGCTTGGCTCTTGGAATTACGCGAATAGACCTCATGTATTAAAATGAATACCGGTATATATGTTAGAGATACATAAACTTCGACATCGTTTGACCGAATCCCATCATAGATACCACATAAATATGTTTTCTTGGAGAAGTTTATACAATCCACTTTGATGTAACTCGCCACTAGATACCGCTGCAGTATTGTATACCCTAGCCCTATTTTAAGGGCTTTCAATTGAACTTGTGGAATATGTGCCTTTATAATGCCAAACGATATATATGTAGATCCTTCACTTGTTTACCAAAGTAAAACTAACTCAGTTTTTTAACGTTAAAAGACACATTTAATATATATCAGGGATGGTTGTTATAATGGAATGAAGATAGGTTGCTGATAGATGGCGTTACTAGCATCGCTTCATACTGAATTTTGTAGCGTAAAGTTGTACAGTAGCATTGCCATTAAACTCCCATACGGGGTACAAATCAGACTTGCAAGTTCATATATAGGGTGTGCGTCTGGATTTAGAACCTTTAAAAGCGACTTTCAACAAATTTGGACTGGTGTAGAAAATGTCTCGTTTTATTGAATAGCTTTTGCAAATGCAACAACAAAGACAGATACCTGCTTAAAAACTCTGTCCATGAGACACAGCCCTGGTTTTATTATTAGCATTCACTTGCGGCTTCTCGCTTTACAGAGCAACTCTGCCCTTACCCCCTTCCAGTAAAACAATATCTTAAGGACGATTTAGGTATATAATTTCAGTTTGTATTTACGAAAGAGGAAGGCCATGGCTGGCGGAATTCCCTTACATTGTTCATAATATCTGTCTTGAGTTGCACACCCGTTTGTGAAGCTTTCGCAGAGCCAGCGTTTGACCGTAACCACATCCCAGCAGGGCAGCTGGAGCGTCTACAGTGCGACTGAATGAATGAACTTGAAAAAAATAACTGCTTCTCAGCAAAATGCAAGTCACATGCTTAAGCTATTATATTTCAAGCAAATCAATTCAAACGCCGCAAATATTACTATTATACTGAGTGTAAACTATGTTTATGTGCGAAGAGTCAAGTTCAGTATCTGTATACTGTATCCATCGTCAAAGCTTTCTCTCTTTCTATGATTTGCTCTTTCTTAGCATTTGCCAGGTTAACAATCTCCCACATAGCTACCGCAATAGCTGGTGCTTTTTTTCTTAGAGTTTCGCGTTCGTCGCTGCTTGCTGCTCTGCTCGATTTCTTACTGAGCATGGTAAATTCATATCTATGTGTGTATTAGTCACTAATGTGCCGACTACAATTTCCTGTAGTCCTCGCAATCATTTCAGACACAAAACTTTCAGTTTTTATAAAAGGGGGGACAGTCAATTTCCGAGCTATGTAGTCTGTAGATGCTAAGGAAAGTCGTACGAGCTGAACTCTGGTTTGATAAATCCAAAGCTTAAAGTAGTAATTCAATTGCAATCGCAATCGATTGCTTCCAGTGACCGCAGTGTGTGCAATACTCGTAGATTACTTGTCAAAGTTATTTAACCTTTATTTTTAATACTAAAGTGATTAAAAAATATATATATATATATATATACATTTAAACTGTTCCTTTTTGTTGAGTAAAAATCAAGTGCAAGCAAAATGAATTCGGAAATTCAAAAAAATCACACTTATACGAATGGTGTGCATTCGGTGAAAAATGTTAACCAACAAAGTCGTTACAAGCAGGAGCAGGAGGAGGAGGACGAGGAGGAAACAAAAACAACTGATCTTTGCAAATACGAAGGCCAAAACGGTAAGTGAACCTTAAAAATACAGCTGTCATTTTTAAATCGATTCTTTGTTGCATGCAAAAACAATGAATTGTAAAATTTGACAAAAGTCACCGCCGCGGCGGTATGGTGGGTTGATAAAATCTTAAATTCAAATTGGAACACACCAAGCGTGTGTAAGGTATTAATTGGACTTTTAAATTTGATTTAAATGGTCATTCGGAACACATACGCTACGCAACTAGCATATCTATAGAGTGAAGGGTGGCGTAGAACGCTGTACCTACATTTGGAATAGACACAAAGAAAAGAATGTGCATTTGAACTACAGCTCGGTTGATCGGACCGTGCAATTTATTAAATGCGAAATGATCAATTTTTTGTTTAACGTGGATTTTTCGCTTTACGCTGTTATAACTGTATTCGTAGATACTTCTCAGGGTCTAGCAGTAGCTGATGCGAAGGTAATAAATGTTTTGTTTGTACCGTGTATAATTGCAGTTACACTCACTTTTGAAGTTGTTATATATTTTTTAATTAGCTCTTATTAAAAAATCATTGAGAACCGTTGTAATTACGAATCATTATAAAATTTGATTTAGGTCTGCCATAGTCTATAGTAAGCGCTTTCGATTTCCTAGATCAAGTGCCGGAAATGTACCCACCTACTTCAATGTGTTGCTTTTTAGTTTGCCAATGCGGTGGTGATAAATGATAGGCATCGATGCCAAATGTTCTGCCCTGCAGTGGCTACAAAGTGATTATTTTCAAATTAATCCAAATACAGAACTGGGCGCCAAACTACAATGTGGCTGCTTGATAGACTCGCAAAAAATCAAGTCTTTCCGACAACCTTCGAACAGATCGGTGTAGTAAGACTCTCGGTACCCAATCGTCTGCCTTTGTTTTAAACAATTCTGTTCATGAATAATTTATTATCACTTTTGTTGAGGGGGGGGGGGGTCAGACTATACTGATCGCACTTATGAGGTGAAAGTCCATCGACTATGAGTAAACTTCCTTCAGCCACTTGTACTTACCGTTTTTGCAATATAAAATGGACCAAACTGAAATTGGGAAATGACCTCAAAAAATAGGAGTGGTCAGTCACGAAAAAGGTCAATCATTAAAAAAAAAAAACGAGCCAATCAATATTAGCAACAGCAACGATAACCAATTGAAGGAGTAGTTTGTGCTATAGTTAAAACAGGGTATGAGGACACTAGGCAACATTTTAGAAAATGTTTACCAATTTTTCAAGCTAAAAAAATACATCACGGCTCTCGTCTCTCAATTGGCGCAAACAAGTAATAGGTTCTAGTTTAATTTACCGCAAAGTAAAGCGTCAAGGTTCACTCCCTGATAAGGAAGAATAGCATTCTCTTTCTGTACCTATTTCATTTTGTCCCAAACACTTTTGCAAACACTAAGCATAAGAAAACGGAAAGAAATTAATTCAAGAATCTAGTTAAATGTCGTTTTCCATTGGGACAAAAAATCAATCTTTTTTTTGATCAAATCACTTTTCATGTTCCATTGGGCAAAGAAATCAATCTTTTTTTCGATTCGGAGCACTTTTTGCAGATCTCGACGTTTTTTCAGATCTACACCTACCGCCACAATACGAATATGCCTTGCACAGCTGTTTTATGTCATTTTAAGATGTTTGCTTTCAAGCCAAATGCGCAAAGTTTCGTGAAAACCGAAATAACGAAACACATAAAAAGCCATGGATATAATTTTGAAGGAATTAAAGGGTTTTTCAACAGGGACGCTACAAAAGTAGAGCTACAGGGACAGCAAACGACGCCGAATTTCTTGCCGCTCTTTTGACATTTCTCTTCAGTAAGTAAGTAAGTAAGTTTGCCATTTCATGATGGAACGATATACGAGCCAACAACGAGTAGAAATTTTAAAAATTGACTACCGAAATTCCGAGTCAGTGGCCTCAACGTTAAGAGCGCTACGTCCAATTTATGGTCGTCATAATCGTCCTAGCAGATCATAGCAGATCAACAATTGAGCGTCTAGAGGAAATGTTTGAATCCACAGGCACAGTACAAAATGTTCCCGTGCCAGTGAGACAAAGAAGTGCCCGTAGTGTCGAGAATATTGCTGCCGCTGAGGCTTCAGTTGAAGAAAGCCCAAATGTGTCTCTCACACGTCGTTCTCAAGCGTTGGGCATCTCTGTGACGTCGTTGTGGCAAATTTTGCGAAAATATCTTGGCCTACATCCTTACAAGATTAAATTGACGCAAGAACTGAAGCCGCTTGACCACCAGAAGCGTCGTATGTTCGTGAATTGGGCTGAGCAACAACTTGAAAATGATTCGGATTTTCGTCGAAAAATCATCTTCAGCGATGAGGCTCATTTCTGGCTGAATGGCTTCGTCAATAAACAAAATATGCGGTATTGGTCAGGCAGCAATCCACACGTACTCCATGAGTCATCATTGCATCCCGAAAAAATTACGGTTTGGTGTGGTTTTTGGGCCGGCGGCGTCATTGGGCCGTACTTCTTCCGTGATGATCAACACCGGCACGTTACCGTGAATGGGAATCGCTACCGTTCAATGATAACCGAATATTTTTGCCCCAATTGGATGATATGGACTTGGAGGACATGTGGTTCCAACCAGGACGGCGCGAAATGGTCCAGTTGCTTGGCCGCCTCGGTCGTGCGCTTTGACGCCGTTAGACTATTTCCTGTGGGGCTACGTCAAGTCTATGGTCTATGCCAACAAGCCAGCGACGAATGATGAACTTCGTACGAATATCGAACGTGAAATTGCAGCAGTATCGGCCAATTTATGCTTGAAAACCGTCGAAAATTGGGTTCAGCGTCTGGACTTCTACAAACGTGCCCGTAGTGGCCATGCAAAAGAAATCGAGTTTCATACATAATGGCATCGAACGTGCTTTCACAGGAATAAAGAATTTCCTTAATATTCAAAACCGTCTTTGTTTTATTTAAAAAAACTTTTGTAGCGCTCTTATTGAAAAAGCCTTTATTATCTTCATAGTCTTCCTCGTCATCTGAAGACTATGAATCACCAAAAACACTAAATTTGTATCTACAACAGGGAAAATATTTTTGAGGTCGATATCCATTCGTGATTTTTTGCAAAAAAAAAAATGCAATTTGAACAGCTGTGAAAATATTTAAAATTGATCGGTCACATGAACAGGTTTTTCAATTGACGTTTATGGAGGTAGGTATGGCCGACGAATCTATTCAAGAAATTCGTGGCTGAGTAAAATGTTGAAAGTTCGCATGTGTGGCTGACGTATAGGAAAAGTGACGTTACCGATCAATCCAGTTTTTTTCGCTCAGTCGACTTAAAATAACTAAATTTTTTAATTTGCGTGGAAGAGCGACAATGACATCTTTCCACTTTCTATATTACTAGTTTTATATAAATAGTACGAGACCCAAATAATCAAGCAAATGGTGCCACTATAAATTAATTATGCTATTTGTTTGTTGTTTATCCCTTTCTTCTATCCCTATGCACAGAATGTTTATAGGGCATACGTTGTTTCTACCCGTATACATAGATTATGGTGAACATGCGGAGTTATAACCTATAATAACCCCCGCATTGGTTTATGTAGTGTATCCGAGCAGAGCTTAGAGATGACTTTGAAGAACTATTCCACTTTCGGTACTGTTAAGTGGCTGAAGTTCGAATGCTTAATGACACATTTTTATATCCTATGACGTAAATCACTTCTTTGAATGTATAAACAAACAGTGGCGAAATAAACCGCACATGTGTAGTAAAAGGAACAAAATCCAAGCCACACCGGATTAAGGTCAAGTTGTTAGATCTCAAACTCAATAAGACAACGTAAGTGCTGATTGAAAAAGGAGCGCCAATGGCACTTAAATGTGTAAAGCAAACGCGGATAAGAAATGTCAATATCAATGGTCCAATTAAAGCAAAATCCTTTCTGTGTTACCTACATCGTACTCTCATTCACCCAGATTCTATTTATGCATACACGGGGATAAACACTATACCTCGCAGAAGGGCTTGACTTTCAATACCATTCCAGCTACATTATCGAAGAAATATGATAATACGGTTTATCTTAAATTCAAGTTCGCCTATTTCTATGTATTCTCGGCCGCTTTGGATGATTTACTCACCTCAAGTACAAAGTTATTAGCCTGTGTTACTTGCGAAGTGTACAGCAAGAGATTGAATTACTTGCCCGGTTCTTATAGGCTTTGGAGACAGACAGTAGGTACTTGATTTAGGAAAATTATGCTTGAACTCGCGTGAATGTTTTATTTATGTTGTATTCGATTGGGCTTCTTGAGATTTGCTCTCGGATTTCAGATTTCGTGTGCCTAATCGAACACAAAAACGTCACTTGCTTTTTTTTGTTGATATTCGTTCGATTTGAATATGTGTAGTCTTCGACACTTTTCTAAGCGATTTCCAATCACTGGTTAGATTCAGATTTTACGCTGCTAATGGAACGCGCAACGAAATTGATCTGCTTTATAAATGTATTAGTGCGTTATTTGGCAGCAATATCAGCTGTTCAAATTGCATTTGTTTTTGCGAAAATCATAAATGGATATCGACTTCAAAAATGTTTTCCCTGTTGTAGATACAAATTTAGTATTTTTGGTGATTCATAGTCTTCAGATGACTATGAAGATAATAATTCCTCCAAAATTATATCCATGGCTATTTATGTATTTCGTTATTTTGGTTTTCACGAAACTTTGCGCATTTGGCTTGAAAGCAAACTTCTTAAAATGACGTAAAACAGCTGTGCAAAGCATATTGGTACTGTAGCAGTATGTGTAGATCTGAAAAAATATCGAGATCTGCAAAAACTGCTCCGAATCGAAAAAAAGATTGATTTTTTTGCGAAATGGAAAACGACATAAAACATTCGAAATTTTCCGAAATTTTACAAACACAAGCAAATTAACACATAACAAACGTTTTCTAAGTATTATAAAATGGGTGTGTTTATCTAAAGGCGTTTTTCTTTTGTAGTTCAGAGCAGAACCTGAACTTAACGACATTTTAACACTGAAAATCCTGGATACGATCAACCAAATCCTAGTCCAGACTCCACACCTTTTCATCGCCATCAAAGCAACATATAATTTATTTGTAGTCAGGGTCGTTATAGGGCCATAGCTAATGCAATTTGCCTTCTGCGTTTCCTTTCTCAACATTTTGCCAAAAGTGATCTTACCATCAGTCCTGTGTACGTAAACACTTTGGTTTAGATCAAACAACATCCGGATTTATCATTCAATACAAACACTACATTTAAGTCATAATTTTAACAGCACAGCAACAAAAAAAAAAAGAAGACAAATCAGCCGGAGATAAAACTATGAACCAGACAAACTAGTTTAAAATATTTTGCATACGAATTTGAGCAACGTTTGTTATTGCTAATTGAATTCAGAATCATTTCAACACGAATTAGCTGGCATTGACAGACACTCTGAATCAGTTCAGAATAAAATAATAAACACCTGTTGTGCTTTTAGCACAGAATTTGAACAAACCTGCTGACACCCTAACAATTTAGCTATCAAATTTTCGATTCAATAAACTGAATTAGCATAAATTTATCAGTGGCCGAAGTAATTATTTTATTTCATGGAAATTATAGTACTTCTTTTATGCAACCAATATTCAAGTAACCAAAGAAAAATCACAATCACTAACATCCAAATGTTGTTTATAACATCTAGAACGTCTAAATTTTTTCGAGAGTATAACACTCCAGAATCCAGTTCTAGGGATCTATGAACCTGTTGCGAAATCAGGAGCACAATTCTTACATTTCGCTTGGCAAAATTGGCAGGTGAACGAGAATATGCGCCTGAAATGTTCGCATATCAAACAAACTATATTCCCATTTTTTCGTTGTGCGGATGTGTTTTTTAACACGCATACGAAAACGTCATTCACCTCTTGCATAAAGTGGCATTGTATGGCTATGTCAAGTAGACGATAGTGTGCGTCCCACTTTCACCCTTAACCTAATATTTATAACTCCCCCACCGATCATTCTCCAAAGATGTCATAATCGGGAATGAGACTGACAGCGCTTCTAATTCCCCGCACAATTAAGACTGGCGTCAAATCAATTAAATACGCAAAATACTGGTAAAAACCGCACGTAATGTCTTTGATTGTGCACTGTTCTTGACCTACAAATATTGCGTTGCATTTGTTTATGTTGTTTAATCAACCCGCAACAGAAAGATTGGCTTACAGAAAAAAAAAGTCCAATTGTGTGTCAAGTTCGCTTTTCATTCACGCGGAAATAAATTATGAACGGCGCATGAACTTTAATATCCTTTGTGTATACATTATTGCAAAAATCAATAAAATCTTTCCACCTTTCAACGTTTATGCAGCGAAGGGTACATGCATATCTCCATCTGCACGGAGGGGTTGGTATATATGTACACGAAACAATGTAAATACCTTTCTTGAAAGCAAAGTTCAAAGGATGGCGTTCCCGAAAAGAGCTAATTAATTTGCCCGTTCACAGGGGTTAAACACCTGCTATATTTTAAAAATCACTTGCTTGGATTATACCTTATTAGAATAACCGGTTGAACGCCAGTCGCAGATGTTAAATAAATAAAATTCAAATCGCAGCAGTGACGCTTGGTTGCATTTTTTAAAGGTGTAAAAAGATGTGCTTGCTGGATGACGCATTTTTCGGATTATACGCGCCTAACCTATAGAACATCATTTTGCAGCGCGTTTTATTGAAGCTCGATAAGTTTTTGTACGAATTTTCTAGAGTTTCTTCATAATTCGGTTATACGCGTTGTTTGTAGACATTTAGTGGCTTCTACTTTAATGATAAAATTTGGTTTAGGATGAAATGTCTTTGGTGGCGAACTGTAACAACGATATCGACCTTATCAGAAAAGTACGCATCATTCGCCTAAGATGGCTGCGACATGTTGAGCGAATGGAGACATGGCAACACTGTGTTGGTAATACTTGTACCAAGTGCAAGTAGTGCTGACGGTTCAACCGTTTGGTTTGTCTGTCATGCTTCTTATTAATGACATCTAAAGAACTGGGGCAAGCTGTCGCGCCGCTGTCTTCTACATTTTTATTTCTTTTACAGCTTCTACATGTTACCAGTTAATACATATTATTACTCTTTCGAATGGATGGAAATAGATTCAACTCATAATTGTGTATATTTATACGTTTTCTTTTTCGTATACTAGTTAATTAAGTCAAGAGCGTGTTGTTTTTTTATGCATATACCTACGTCAGTTGTATTAAAAACAAATCACAGCAAAATCGGCTGCTTTATCGTGAATCTCTAGAAGTGTTGCAATAACTTGGTCACTTAATTGATAAATTTACTTCCAAGGAATCGCTACTAGACGGAGTGAGCTTACACATGATATTGTTGTTTTTGTATTGAATAGTATTCAATGTTTTATTGCTTCTAATTAACTTATTCGATCTCATTGTAGTCGATAAACTCTTATACCAATTACTCTATACATCTGTTTTTACTTTTTGATAGAACCTAACTTCGAACGGATGTGGAAATCTAAGGCTAAATCTATTAAGCCAGCTTTAAACCAACAGATGCAGCACATTTTTTTTTCCAGTGTGCCACCTCTCGCGAAAGTTTGACAAACATCCGAGAGTATAACTGTCGTGAAAGAGCTTCTCAATTAAGCGTTTGCAGTTGGCTTACAATTTTAGGTCCCTTCCATTCGTCCCAAAATGAAATGAAATGAATGGTCTTAAGAGAATCTATGCCAACAATTTTTTTATTTTATTTTATTATGCTTCTCCGGTGAGCGAAATGATTCTAAAGTGTTAGTAAACTTAAGTTCAGTTTTTTTGAACAGAATTCGTTGTCAGCTGACAAAATATTGAGATGTTTTTTTATTGCAAAATATGGACAAATGACAGTTCCGAAGCACTTCCATTATCAAACTCAGTCTTTTAGGGGAAATCGGTACATTTCATCGCTAAGAATAATACTTCTTGCGATTTTTTCCTTCAGCTCCCACATTGTCCTTAAATAAATCCCATTTAATATTATTTGGTTTTGATAAAGACTGTTTGCTATAATTTTTTTTAGCTACTTACCAAAATCATCGGAGTATCGTATTGACAGTTTAATTATTCAATAAATATTTAAGATTCTGAGTTTACGAATTGTTTGAGATTGAGCTCGTATACCTTCGATTATGTGTGACTTTGTTGTACCGAGAGGAAGATTGTGTCTGTCAAACTTTTGGATACGCAAAGGTAAAACTGACATAAGTGTCACTTACCTGTGGGTTTTACTAGGCCCAAGACACAAAAGGAATAGTTAGAGCTTTGATAAATTGGTACATACTTTTCTTTAACAAAAACGCATTCCCACAATTGTTTCTAAATGCATTTCCGCAATAGGAGTTTTCGAGCGTTGAAAAGTCTAGAAAAGCAAAATTCCATATTTACGATTGCATCCCTTTTATATGATTTTCCCATATAAATAATCCCGTTCCTACGGTTTCACGTCGCCTTTTCGTTTCATTTTAATATAGCACTTGGACAGCAGTTCATGCGCAGGCATCTTGCCCAAAGTGCCCAACCAGTGGTAGCTTTTTCGTTTCATCCATTTTTTACTATGCACGCATACCTTCCTCCTCAATGGCAAATCTGCAAATCTGAATCTTTACAAAACACTATCATGAAATGATACTCATATACTCATAATCCAGGCGCGTACAGAACGAGAAACAAAAACATATGAAAATAACAAACCATTGTGATTGTAAAAGGTAGGTACTCCTTGTAACTTTGCGACGTTCGATTTCATACTGTCACGTTGTCTGTGACATCATGTTGATTGCACAAAAACTATACCCACTCACTATACAAAAGCACGTGGACTGGGGGAGTTGCCCTCAAAAGAGCGTCTACTACATTTCACATGAAATAATGCCTGTAAAATCTAATTCATTTCCATACGTTTAGTTTGGTTATGTCATGTAGCGCAAAGTACTTTCGTCTCATTTAAAATTAGCCCTTCACCATTGCACCTGACGTTTTATTATTGGCATGCAAAAGTTATGAAAATAAGTTAACACCATGCCAAAATTGGCCATTTGATTCATCTAAATTGACGGCCCAACGCCCAAGCAATGAGTGCACACTACAAACATAAGTATTGTACATGAATCGCACCTAACCTATACGTTACGAGTACTTGTTGGGTTTCCACATTAATCGGTGCAAGTTAGGCTTTTATCAACAGCGCTCAGTGCTTCGCTTAGTCATTCGGATTTATTATTCATGACGCGCAACGCGTTTCTTTTAATAAGCCTAATTAATTTACAGAAAGAAAAATGTATCTTCCAGATTTATCATTTCGAATCTGATGAATCTGGTTGGATTTATTTCTCGGTAGGACTGCTCGCTTTCCTTGTGTGACGTTTATGAACTAAGTCGGGGTTTTCTCAGTTAAATTACGGGGAACTTTTCTGCGATTGGGGAACGTTTTTCAATGGCATTTATCGGGCGGCTACGGTGAACCACCAGTATGTGTGAATTTGTGAGTAATAGGCATTTTATGATATGAATAATTCAGTAATTCGAAAGCCGTATTGGTAGAGGTTTATTCTTAACAGGCCTAAAATTACGGTGAATTAAATGTGCAATGATGTTCATTTTTATTTGTACAAAAAATATCCGGCAGATGGATAGACACCTGGGCTCAGTTATTTTCTAGATGTAGGTACAAATATGAAGCGTCGTTGTGACGTTTACGTGATTATTTAAAAAACAAGTGATTTTTAAGATACTAGCTGAAGTGTTACTCCGCGAACGTTACAATTATGGTACCTGCAGATGGGTATTGATTTGGAAGATTATAAAGTTATCACCCGTGGTAACTGGTCATTTGAGGCATTTGTCATTTATTACCAAAAAAAGAACAAAAAGGAAAATAAATCACAATTCCACGAACTCAAACAATGATGACAACAAAATCATTCCTGTTCAATCAAAAATGCCATCAATGCCAAAATAAAATTTCAATAAAGTGCATTTGGGCATATAAAGTCATATGCTGGCTTTCGTGCTTATTGTCCGATAACACTAAATGCTATTTGAGCATTTTTATCTGTCAGAATCAGTCTGGTCATATGTGGCATTCAGATCATTAGAGTATATGAGATATGCCCATTACATTGTGTTACCATATTTTGACAGGAGAACTGTCAGAAATTGGCATTTTATGACCACTTGGCATACAGTCTAATCTTACCTTAAATTAAACGCGCCCATTAAATGGGTCATTTTCTCAAGCTAAATTCTGACAGATTGATTTATACTGTTGTGCTGCATTTTTGTGTTGCAGAAAAGTAGGCAGGGATGAGCTTTTTTAATGACTGTAATACCTAGAATCTGAAATGTTGGAAATAAGAGAGAATTGAATTTTTGAAGGTAGTTTTTTCTGTGACACTTATCTACAGCACAATATCAAATTTAGCTAGGATTTTAGCTAATATTTGGAACACCAACTAGTTTCCATTTGACGGTTCGATCAGTTGTGCGACACAAGTCGTGTAACTTCTGTGTAAACTATTTTGATTACAAATTTCGATCGCATTGGGTAACTAACAAATAATATGAATTCAGACCATATAAAAATAATATTAGCCCATAAATTAATTGCGGAAAGTGATTTTATGTTGTGAGTTGTGACACTTGTTCGGTCAGCTGTTCTGCTGAATTTGCAGAATATTGCAAAAGCTGTGTTTGTTTCAACAACCCAACGATTGGAAGTCGTTTTCGTGGTGTTTTCGGGGAAACGACTCGTTTTCAAAACTGAAATGTGTGTGGGAAAACTTCTGTTTTCGATGAAGTTTTCAAGTGTTTTCGCGAAACCCGGCTTTCGGCTCGATGTATTAAGGAAAGAATTATTCTCCATAATATTATAAATGCTATTGTTTCCTTGTTTGTACGTGGTTTTGGATTTGTTAAGTAGGTACTCATCACTGACAACAGGTATAGCCATAGCTTTAATTTACGGAAGCTCACAATTGAGAAATTTGTATGAAAATGTAACCACTGTGAGCTACTAGAATTTGGAGTCGGAACTCAAATTGTTTATTGGCTTTACCAAAAAGCGTTACTTTGTATATTAAGTGGATTAAAATTCAACTTCAGTGACCGGGATGAGCTGTTTGAAAGGAAGAAAATTCGTTTACCAATACTTTGGTGGTGATTGTAACTATTCAGCACTAAATATCGGAACTGTTTAAACTATTGAATTGAAACATATCAATAGGTAGGTACCTACTCCTTACATATTTATTCCGCCTAGAAGGATATTAATGTACATATAAATTTCCCCTTTCATGACAATACGTAAGTACCTAGCCTGTTAAAAAAATCCCGGTTGAAACAGTACCAACAAATTTCTATTCTATTTCAAACCAAACCAATTTACAATCATTCAATGTTCTTTTTGTAACTTCATGTACCCTCGTCAGAATGATAGCGTTAATTATACAATAATTTGTGTTCCCTACTATTCACTGGTAATATTTTGCGACCCATTCACTTTGCAAATCTGACAGACAGACAGTCATTAGAATTGTAGTAGTTAACTGTCACTTTAGTTTGAGTTATTGCCTAGGTCAATCCACACGTACCTGCTCGTTGACATTCACACAAATTTTTTCCCATAAATGACCATCAAAAACAGTTCAGATCGCAATTAGAGCGCTATTCACTATTCACATTTGCTTGCCGTCTACTATTACCCTATAACCAAAGTACCTACCCCCCCTCATAGTTGTACCATGTACTATACGTAATTAAATCCGAAGACAGAAACTCCGATATAAAATCAAAATCAGAACAGCAAGCAGCAAGTCAGAAGAAACCCCCCGAGTTCTGCAAACCATTCTCAAGAAAGCTTTTTGCATGTCTCACTGCAAAAGTCACAAATTCACTGTCACACACAGATTTCTCATCAACGTATCGTAAATCTGTGCATAAATACCGACACCGACTGTTAAAAACCACTTCATTGAGCAAACACAGCACAGATTTGTTTGGAAAGTCCTACTCTAAGCTTTAATCGGCGAAGGCCTCCTCTAACATACGCTACCAGCTACCAGTTCCACTACCACGGTACCACCTCCACTTCGCCTTAGTGGGAAAAAAGCCTTTAATTGTCTTTCGAAAAGCTCCTCACGAAGTTACATATATTCAACAGTACATTCCATCCGATTCTGAGATTTGCCAGTTACCAAACTAGATTCGTGACGTTAAGGTCGTTTGTCTTCCCAGAATAACCCACGTAGAGTAGCTCTTCAATTTGAAAGACCCAGTGCTGTATATAGTTTAAATCGAGTTGTCCGAAACAATATTTAAATAATTGTTGAATTGAAATAAGCAACAATGAATCGGCAACTATCTGAATTGAGTGCAAGTGAGCTGAACGAAGCAATTGACGATACCAACTTTCCACAAGCGCACAGTGTGTCCCGCGGCCGAAACAATAGCATTTGCTCTACTGGCAGTGCAACAGGATCAACTGGCATTGATAACGCACGGAGGATGTCAAATGGTAATGTCCTGCCCGTGCCCGTGGCCGTGCCCGTGGCCGTGCCCGTGGCCCAGGAACACGAAGAGGCCAATGAAACGCCAGCCGAGGAGAAGTCCGCCATCAATGGCACAACTAATGGAGCATTGAAACGAGAGCGCCCCAAATTGATGCTCAAGATGAACGGAATCAGCAGGCAAGCCAGCGAAACTGAACCCACCCTAATGACACCAAAGACCCCCAAAACCCCACGCACTTCAACGACTCCAGGTACATACATAGCTAAAAGCGAGCTTTCCACTTGCACTTTTGCCTTAAAACTATATTACAGAACTAGATGCATAAAGTAGAACGAAAAACTAATTTAATCTTCAAGTCAAGTGCTCCTTACGTTAATTCATAGTTTTAAATACGCGTATACCTACTCAAAATGTAAACTAAAGTAGTGCATTTGAAGTGAACGTCCAAGTTGTACTAGAACCTGTTGTGCTTGTTTTGTATTTGAATTTTATTCCTTTATGTACCTACCTTCACGTTGTGCTAGTTGCATATACATATATTATAACCTCGTGTAAATTCGGCAAAGCACAAGAAACTCATTCAATACAAAAAATAATCAATGCGGGGTAGTTACATGCAGTTGGAGAGATAACCTCTTAACTCGTCCGCAACCAGTGTCATAAAATTGATTTTAATGTTAAAGTTAATGACGGATTTTATTGTATTTACGATCATCGTCTTGCAAAAGATTTATCTCGATATATTCGTGTGTATATCAATTAAATTAAATTAGATTTAAATGACTGTACAAACGGGTTGTAGTGTGTTTTTTCTAAGCACCCTCCAGCAGTGCGAGTAATTGTGAATTTTAATCTTATCACCAGCAAACAAAAGTTAAAGAGAAACTGGTATTCCTATAAAACCAGAATTATAAATTATAATCTCTTGAGTTATTTTTAAAGTTAGGATCTCAATTAGAGTGCTAGCATCACAACTGCAATTGTTGAGAACTGCGACGATGACGTAGGCGTTAGTCCGGCTCAGTCATGTGTTTACGCCTTTGAATAATAGTTTTGAGCATAAAGTCTATGTTAAAATTATGTTAATAGTTGTTGGTTTACCCAAAGACGGTATGCATAATGCATAAGGATTGTTTTTTGGCGTCGTATCTTGTCATTCCACACCAGTTTCCCATTAAATTGATTAGATGCTTACCTATTTTCTGTAAGCTATACTCTCCTTAACTTAAGTGGCAACTTTTCACCCCTTCGAGCAAACCCCTCATTTCTTTTTTGGTCTCCCTTTTTTGTCTTTATATTTGAGAGCATTGTTATATTGTGTAGCTTTCTGCAGTCTGCGGTAGCTGTATGTATTCGATTTATTTGAGAGGCGTCTACGGCAAGTTTAAGCTATTAGCTTGGGTCGCGTATCACGTGTTATCGCCTCTAGAGAAAGTATGATTTGGTGGGCACAGTGCCTTTTTGCACACTCGTTTAGAGGATATTCCGTTCTACTACGTAGTTTGTAGCAGCGATTTAAAATTTTAAGGATGGAAATCGCTACCCGAAAACCTTCTACACCATGTCCTCTCAATTTTTGTGTAAATTCACCATTACTCGCATTGAGTATTCTTTCTCTGCCGTAAATTGTCTAAAATTTGTACAAGTGTTAAAAACAGAAGCTCACTAACCTTAAAACACAAACGTCAAATGTTTTGGCATTAGTTAAAGTTGGTGGAAATCTAACTTATGTCGTTTTCCATTGGGACAGAAAAAGTCACATTTCAAAAACAAATCCTTTCTTTCAGAGTCAGAGCACTTTTGCGAAGCTCGATTTCTGAGCGTGATATACGCCTACTTACACTAACATCAAAACATTTGTCAAACTTTAAAGTGTGTTCTATTACGTTTTTAGAGATGACAAGTCTGTGAAAAGTAGAGAAAAATGTACATTTGACCAATGCAATGGCTATTAACATAAATTGAATAGATTTTTGTGAACACAAATTACAATTTAAGAACAGCTGACCTCTAATCACGCTCCACCACAAATGCAAAGAAAGAAATATCTCGTTCTGAGTTACATTGGGCACGCAAAAAATGAAATCTGAGAGCAAAATCTGAAAATCCCAATGGAAAACGACATTAGAAATCGTGATTCGAAAAATTGCTACGCCCGTGCGTCAATTGCTCTGAATTATTGGTGACGTTCAGGTACCTAGTATACTAAGCCTGATAGCTGTGTGGACTTGGTGTATATTTTTGTAACTGGCTTACATCGATCATTTGAACAGCTGTTTCAGTTGACGTTTATGGAAGGGGCAGCTGACGAATCTAGTCAAGAAGCTCGTAACTGAGTACCTGGCTGACATTTCTCACATGTGGCTGACGTAAGAAAAAAAACTTACCCAGAGACAATTTATTACCTTACTACCGGCTTAGCATAATTTGTTGACTGCTGAAAAATGCATTTTTCACCACTCCTCGGTAGGGTCAGAAAATTATCTGAAGATAATTATTTATCGCAATTGTTTCTGTTTAAATTGATTTCTCTTGCCTTGTTGCACAGGCGAGTCCAATTCACCATAACGTTATGGAGAGTACTTTCGGCGCAATTAAAATGATTGTATATGTATAGGTACTGCCAGCAAAGTGCAGCATGTCTTGAAGGTACCTACTACAATCGTTTTGCGCGCAGCAAATTTAGCGTATGACATGTATGCGCAAAAAACGAAGAAGAGCTGAAATCTACTGTTAACATGGTTTTTTTTTAAGAAGCTTGTGTGGTAAGAACTTATTTTTATTTTTTTTTGTAAAATAATAATAGGAATTGACAGTGTCGTCCTGAAAATGAAATGATCAAAAAACAAAACGCAAAGAACACAATTTGTTTTTATTAATTTGTTTATGTACACGCAATTGTTTTGTTCTTCCATTAGTCTTTTATTTAGCCAAAATAAGAAATCAACTAAATAATAAACCGTATTTTTAGTATTGAATTCCCATAAAACAAAAATTGTAATAACATTTTAGCTCAGTCACCCTTCACAAATATTATATCCACGAAAGTCTCCCGATTTCAAAGCACTCGCTGTAAGAAATGTTTATTCTACTTTAAAATATTTTCTTCTTCCGTAATACAAATCATCATATAAATTTGTACTAGATTGATGTTAATCATTTTAAAATATCCAGATGTTTATACAAATTTAAAAAGAAAACACTGTTCAAAAATGCTTATTTCTTTCTATTTGAAGGACATGAAAAATGTACATTTCACCACGATTTGGAATTCGATCACAAACCACCGACCCGCGAAGCTTTATTGCCCGACATGGCGCGATCATATCGCCTCTTACTTGGTGGCCTCGGAGAAGATCCCGATCGCCAAGGACTGTTAAAAACTCCGGAACGTGCCGCTAAAGCCATGTTGTTCTTCACAAAAGGATACGATCAATCACTGGAGGGTAAGCTATTTATTTCTTAACCTATAATCTAATATATAAATAACAATGTACTTATTTAATGAATTTTGACATAAGTTACAATTACTATGTGCAATCACACAAATCAAAAGAAGGCGCAGAATTGCGGATATAAAGCATGTGTATTCTAATCTTGCTGCACAGTGAAGTCTGCACATGTGCTTTGGGTCAGCAGCAAAAGTTATAATTTCTATTGGGCTCAAAGGCGACAATAAATTTGACGTACCCATAACTATTGAGCGCGTTGTAAACTGAATGAGCAACAGAAATAATAGTTGCAGTTCGAAGAATAGAAATTTAACATTTGGCAAGAGTTTGTGTAGTTTGTTTCATGCAATGACATGGAATTTGAACTCTGACAAAAACGAAATCTGTCCTATAATCCAAAAAGTAACTAAATAGACAATCGCTGTTCCTTGTGTTTAGATCGGTAAACTTGGAATGTACAATGCCAGTTCCGCTTCTTTTGAAATCTCACGACTGCACTATCCGTAGTTCTATTACTATCGTATCTAACTTAAGTTTATCATCAAGACATCGGTCTTTTCATTTATTAGTTAAAAGTCTTTGAAATAAATCCAAATAATCATTATTACTTTTTCTTACAGACATTCTTAATGGTGCCGTTTTTGACGAGGACCACGATGAAATGGTGGTAGTCAAGGATATTGAAATGTTTTCAATGTGCGAACATCACCTGGTTCCATTTTATGGTAAAGTTTCAATTGGATACTTGCCATGTAACAAAATTCTCGGTCTTAGCAAGCTGGCGAGGTAAACAAATGTGTTCACCAATTATTGTAAGATATTAATTATCTGTATCATTTTATACAACAGAATTGTGGAAATCTTTTCGAGGCGTCTACAAGTACAAGAGAGATTAACTAAACAGATTGCGGTTGCAGTAACTCAAGCTGTGCAGCCAGCTGGTGTGGCTGTTGTGGTCGAGGGAGTGTAAGTGAAATGATTTCTTTCTTTAATTTTTGTTCAGATAATGGCTATAGTTTCCAAGAAGGAAGTTCAATAGACAACAATCAGTTGCACTAATTAGCACAAGGATTTATATAATGGGTTATCTGACTGAGTGCATTGTTGGGCGCCACTTTT
Organism: Cheilosia grossa; assembly: GCA_963082955.1. Lineage (NCBI taxonomy): Eukaryota > Metazoa > Arthropoda > Insecta > Diptera > Syrphidae > Cheilosia > Cheilosia grossa. Next base: position 18,660,709 of record OY720147.1, on the reverse strand, counting down.
TTTTTTTTATATAGCAAGCACCAATATTTAAGAGCTAATAAGTGTTCTCAAAATCATCTCTGCTTTCTGTTCAAATTTCTTGGATGAAATTTAAGTTAATCAACCTTCTTTCTTATTTTCAGACACATGTGTATGGTAATGCGAGGGGTACAAAAAATCAACAGCAAAACAGTAACCTCAACAATGTTGGGAGTGTTCCGTGACGACCCAAAGACTCGTGAAGAATTCCTCAACCTAGTTAACAGTAAATAACTTCGAAGAACACAAACCGGACAATAATTACATAGCATTAAATTTAAATACATAAAATAGACAAATTTGACAAAAAAACGGGGAGGGATGGGTGCAATAAATTGCAACCAAAATGTAACAGATACACCGAGAGAGTACTTATATATTTTTGAAGAAAAAAATACCATACACTATTATAAAATATACAATAGTTGGGTTAAGTCAAACAATAATAATAAAAAAAAATAAATGTGTCCAAGATAAGTCGTACGAATAGTATAATTCATGTTAATAATATTAATAGTATTTTATCAAATCCTTAGTCGCTTACAGGGTTTCTTTTGTATAATTTAAAATAAATGCTACATAGTGTAATGTAAAAAAAATGGTTACGGGTTAATTTAATCGATATTTTTATTAAAAAAATGCCTCTTGCAAACTCAAGACCAAACGAATACTAAAAGGGATCAAGAACGTTTAGGGAATTTACAAATGAAACGATTTACTTACAAAATGTTTTTAAGAAATCAAATTTGTTTACATTAACATAAGATGTTATTACTATTGATATATACATTAAAGAATTTATCTAACATTAAAAGTATGTCTTATGCATTTTAATGATTTTTATATATTTTTGTTGCCAATGTTGAAAATGTTTAATAAATACAAAATTTAAGGAATGTATTCCTTGCTAAATATGACTTGTTTGCTTTTTGATGATATTTGCGCAGTTTCACACTGTGAACTCGTTCAACCAAGCCCGGTTAATGTGGCTGCAGTTGAGGTTCCAGGTGCGGCTTATATTGTTCGTTGTTAAATAGGTATTCTTTTAATCTACAAAGCCCGCGTCAAGGTCGACTCTTTAACGTTAGTTTTAAGACGGATCTTACTCTACATACGGCCGAGGATATCTTCATGTCACTTTGGGAGGTTGATTTCGTAAATTAGCATCAGTTCCAGACACGTCCCTTTAAAATCGTGTGTGAGCAAAAAAAAATCTGCATTTATTAATGTTTTTTGCTATTTTTTCGAATACCCAACATTGTTTTTAGCGACAACCTACGTGACAGTTAACCGCTAATTTCTGCTCTTTGTCATTTCATAAGGTTTGTTTGACGTGGCTAACACAAGTGCCTACTAGAGCGCACTGAGAAATGTCAGCTTAAAATTTGGCTATCATATCGAACGGAAAACATGAGTTTTTGAAATTGAAAAATACTTATCTTTTTGTGAACGAATTATGATATACATTTTACTGTTTATTGTTGTTATATTAGTGAACTCAATTCTCTTCTTATGCTTGCCATAATGCAAACAAGTTGATAAAACTGTTTCCAATATTGGCGATGACTTTAACAATTTTTGCAGCTTCGATTCCAGCTTTTTCCCATTCCATTTTTCTATGTCTTATTTCATTAACGTTGTTGTTTTCACACAATTCCCTTTTGAATATCAAATTTATTGTATTTATCTTTATCACAATATCTTAATAAAAGAATGACAGCAAGACTCTGCACTGAATACTTGCCCCGACATTTACTGCGGTAGTGCAGTCAGTTCAGGATACAACTAGGGTGCCCTTGAAGTCAGTGCCAAGTTCAGTATCAGGGCGAGTTGAGTGCTATATCGAACACATTAGGGTTAACCCAGTGCGCACTAGGGCCCACGTCAAACAAATCTGTCTGTTGTCTGTCACTTGGAAATTGATTTGATTTGTAGTGTGCCGAGTTTCGTTTTAGGTGTATTATATCGAAAGTTAATGTAAATAAAATTAAAATGAAAGGTGGCGGCAACAATGACAACGAAAACAGTAGCAGTGATTTCGGAAATGAGTCGAAGGTAAGGCCTGCATAAAGAGGAAAGTGCTTTTCCCATATGGGAAAGGATCTTCTGTTGTCCGTGGTTATGTCTTTGAATGTTAAAAGGTGACAGAATGGACACAAATCGAATGACAACTGGGATGACAGTCAATCATTACATCATTCAAAGCCGGTGTCCTGGTGAGTATTTCATTCAATTGTTGTTAATTTCTTTAGGTACGTCTCTAATGTAGTTTCATTTACACAGCAAAAAAAAAAACAGAAAAGGGGCATCGGGATAGGACAAGAAACATACACAAGTACATCTAAAAATCGTCCAGGCTCCATACTCCGAAGCGGACGACATTAGTCTCCATACACAGTCGAGTCGCCCATCGACGATGAATCAAAAGATCAAGACCTACCTATAGTTGGAAGCGAGTGACTGAGATTTTTATTTTATCCTTTTTAACATTAAAATAAATTAAAAGAAAACCGATTAACTTATTTTTATTATTGATATCATAACTTAATGAAAAATGAAACAAAATTAATTAAAAGTAAATGATTTCAAAAAGCGTTTAACTCCTTGCTACTTTTTATTTTCTACTTCACTTTTCTTATTTCTTGCAGCCTGCGAGCGAAGGAATGACAATATTATGAAATTGAGTTTTAACCCCAGTTAGTCTCTCCGGAGTGGTATATGTTTGGGTTTAACGACTGAATATTATGGACTTGGGTTTAATTTTTTGGGTTAAACTCACTTAAATCCTTGTGTAACCTTTAACGCGGATTAAAGGGAATGAAAAATATATGAATCTAGTCATCGACTAAATTGGTCTGGACAAGATGTAACCTGAACGTAAAAACTAGATTGGTCGGGAACGTCACTTTCCTACGTCAACCACGTATACGAACTGTCAACATAGTACGCACTCACGTATTTCTTGACTAGATTCGTCGGCTACCCCTCCATAAACGTCAACTGAAACAGCTATTCATGTGACCGATTTTAGGTAATGAAAACCAAGTTACATCCAGTCAGACTTCTTACAAGATAAGTCCTACGAATAGTATAATTCTTGTTAATAATGCTAATAGTATCAATAGTTATTAATCGCTTACAGGTTTTCTTTTGTATTATTTAAAATAACTGGTATATAGTGTAATGTAAAAAAATGGTTGCGGGTAAATTTAATCTGACAGCTGTCAGACTTAATAAACTAGATACTTGAACGTCCCCATTGATACAGCAGTTATAAATGGACAACTATTCCTTTTGCAAGAATACTGATGGACCTACGCCAGTGCTATCGCTACAGACTTATTGAATGATGCATAATATCCACTCTATTTCGTATATTTGCAGTAGACGTCGGCAGTTACATTTTTTTTTTTTTAATATTTTGTAAATTAAGCCATGCGTTCGTTGCTTAAGTTTAAAAATAACTAAATATGTATTATACATTATGCTAGTGTATACCACAGTCACGTTTACAAAATAAAGTCCCTCGGTGGGCCCTAACATTGTCGAAATGTGAAACTTCAAACTGGTATCCATAAATCACAAATAAAGCTAGCATCAAGGCATTGCAAGACTAAAAATCAATCGGTGATTTTAACTTCTGATAGCGAATAATATTCTTAAAAGGCTTCTGTGTTTTGTTTGCATATTCTCGGTTTGACGTTTGGTTATTAAGGGAATTTAGCACAGATCAATTATGGTCAACGAACGAAATAATCTTTTTCACATATCAGTCGCGAATTGAAATGTACGTGATAGCTCGTGATAGATTTTTCCAGTGAAAACGTAGTATCAATAATAAATAATAAATAAAATAAAATAATCAATAGTAAATAAATAATTGGCATTCATGCTATAGTTTAAAATTTATAGTTTATATTTCATTTACTCCGTTTGGCTTTGCTGAACGGCAGCTTTCTGGTGAATCTAGCCTTGCTTGTTTGCCTGTGGTGAATATAGCATTTGTTGAAACTGGAAGTTGTTGGAATGTCTCCAAATTCTTTTTAATGTAACGTTCTCTTTCCTATCCTCGTACCGGTAAACTAACTAAATCTCTTTGTCTCCTTCTATTCACTGGCTATGTAAAATGGCGCTATTGCTATCGAGCACTTAACCGGATTCTGCGCATTTCCAAATTTATTGGAAAACCCTGCGATTCGGTATTCGGTCACGTTCCATGCGCTTCATTTTCGTATCATAGGAGGTTTACATATATTCATATATGGATATTATCTCCTTTACTTGGGATTGCGATTTAAGTTTTAGAACTATAAGCAATATTTTTGCTTTGTTCTCATTTGTTTAATCAGTTTTAGTACGTTAAGTATTAAGTGCATTACGATTTTAAAGGTGTTTTATAAAAATTGACTAAATCCAAAGAAAAAAAAAAACAAACGGAAAGAAAAGCAAATTACGCGTGTATGTTGCATCCCAACCGATTGCGAGTTTTTTTTTTATCAAATCCAAACGTGAAAAACTCTGTACCCAACTGGCTTTTAGAAAAAAATAACATCAATGGATGTTTCTAAGCTAGAAAAGATGAAAGTAGCAGAGCTACGAAATGAATTACAAGCGCGTGGCTTGGACATCAAAGGCGTAAAAGCGATTCTAATCGAACGGTTAAAAGCCGCCATTGATGCTAAAACGCCAGTCATAGGTAAGTGAAAATATTTATGTACATTTTTTCTCACGATAATACAAAGTTTTTATAACCATCTGTCGATTAGAATCTGAGAAAGATTAAAATGGTAAAAGATTGATAAAGATCTACAAAGTCTAGTTAATGGAACAAAAAATTTAGTGGAAATGTGGTAATGACGTCATATTTATTAATTTTGTTCTTGGATGCAAACTGCATCTGGTTTTTAAAATGCTTTCTCTGTATTACCTACCTACATATCCGTTTGTTAGTAATTGGTTATGAAATAATGTGCGCGTACATTCAATTGAAGTGTTGTTTGCAATGAAGAATTCCATTTTGGCGGGCTAGTTTTTATGAAGCAGAAGGAAATTTATAGGTTGTAGGTAAAATTTCCCTTTCGTTATCTGCACTCTGAAGTGGAGCATAATTTAATACATATTTTGTAATCGAAATTGTATTCTCGTTTTTTTGATACAACTTTGGTTTTAGGTAGATCTGCATGGATTTGTGAAAAACTTGGAAAAACTATGTAGGTACTTCAAATCGGTAAAATTCACGATTGAGATGCTGGCGCTGCCCAGAGGCGCAATAATCTTTGACGATCCCCAATAATTTTGTGATATGCAGTCGCAGTGGGAGTTCGAAGGAATAGTGCTTAAAACTCCAATTTTTAAAACAGAATTCCAAGTTTTTCTTCAGTTAGAATTTGCTCATAAACTAGCAAATCCTTAGCCCCCAGCCGGAGTGCGTTCGATTTTGAACCATTGAACGAAATGTCAACTTTGCACTCAATAGGTATCGAAGTTGAGAACATTCGGATTCGGATTTCAAGACAGCATTTGGCTCTCTTTTGGTTGTTCTAGATTGATCACATGATTCATTTTTTAATTGAAGTAGAGATAGCCAACCAAACTAGTCAAGAAAATCCTGCCTGACTACTCAGTACTAGGTTTTGACAGTAAGATCAGCAGATCACTTCACTACCTAACAGCGGTACGGAGTTGTGAAACTTTTCGTAAGTAATAAAATGCAACAGTATTTAGATTCGATCGCCCTTGTGGATGGTCGTCATAGGACGGTAAATCTCAAGCTACCCTGAAACAAAATCAAGATTCGGAAGTAAATCGAACTAAGATCGTTCTTTATTTTTCTGTCCAATCGAAAGCCACATTAATGATCATTTCACTCTACAACCGGTCTAGATAGATTAGCTACACCTTGTGCCTGCTGACATCTTCGGGAAATAAGCAGCCACAATATCCGGAGAATCTTTGAAATGAACCAAATCCCAAGTCTGAATGTTAAAAATCGACAGCGACACTTACACTTCCAGTTTCGCAAGTCAGAAAAAGGAAAAACAGTTCTTATTATTTTAAAATTAAGTTTTCTCTATATGTATTTCGTTTTTGCAAAAAATTAAAAATGCTGTTTTAAGAGTTCGGTTGTCTTGTCGTTTAGGTGGACGTAAATGTATTCAAAAACCCATTTCTTTAGTATTAAAATCATTATTAAACCAGAATTACTATGCCAAATGATCAATCTCTAGATTGGTCTATTTTCAACGTAAGCGGCTTTGATTTTCATCTTCGACATGATAGGGTTTCTCTGGCCGTATGTCAGCCATAAAAATGCACTAGGGTTAACTTCAAGTGACGAAAACACACCTAGTCGACTCTAAAGACGCGGCCTTAAATTGAACTAAAATTTTGACAGCATTGGTCTATCACTCGACCAGTTAAAAAGAGCTAGAGTTTGCCCTGTGGTAGAAATTCTACCATTATATTGACCAGGACACTCATTCCGTAACTTTGCTTAAATTACAAGTTTGAAATACCAATCCAGTTCCAAATGCAATGAAAGCTGACAATATTGAAAAAATAATGAGCCGAACTTAACTTCTAATGGTGATGAAAGTTTCAAAAACGATACCGTTCAGACGATATTTGATATACGGAATCTTCCGCCTGGTTTATACACAACATATTGGGAAACAAATTGCAGACAGCGTTGTTTAAGACATTGAAAGTGGTTCTTAACTATCTCCATTCGTCTATTTATATATAAGACGATCTCGGCCACATATTATTCAACTTTCTCTAACACTTGGTTTTTGTTTAAATAAATTGGCAAATCATTTCTTCAATGGAACAGAATGAAATCATGTCTAATCGAACATACAAACGTAACTTGCGTAAAAATTGTTTTTTTAGTAAAACGAACATGAAAATTGCTCTGAGAGCAAAAGAAAGTGCTCTGAAAGCGCCCAATCGAATTACACATATAATATGTTGAAGATGGCAGAGTTTATGGTTACATATTGACATGAAGTACAACCAACTGTGCTTGTTCTTATTGTTAATATTTTTTTTTAAATATAACGGTAGAGAGTGTTTTACTGTTTCTAATGCTCGTCATATTAACCCACCAATACGTCAATGGCTGGTGACAGTGCGAAACGCTTAAAGTGGCAGGTTAAGAAAATACTCTGTTGGCGCTGCTGATGTTAGATGGTTTAGGCCCGTTTAATGATACTACTCTCATAGCAATTTAAGTTCCACTTAAAGTCTTATGTGACAGTCTATGACATAGAAAAAGTAGCCCATAAGGTATTTAAGTATCAGCAATCGGGCCTTAGTGTTAAATGCAAAGTTTGGTAAAAGGAAATACGAAATGACTGTTTGCTGCCTGGGGGCGTAAGAGATGGTAAAGAAATTTAACGTGACAGGTCTTTACAACTGTGTATTTCACAAAATGCAGGCAAATACAGAATCTAAAGGGAAATATAGTATCTGTTAACTGGCGGTACTTTATATGAACATTTGAAAAGTGATGCAATCGCAGATGTCTGTCTGTACTGACAGAAATAATCTCGTTAAGTTCGTTCAACTGGCTTTTGAAAGAAAGTCACAGAAAGCGTGCTCTGGACTTCTGGAGTACCTATAACCATTTACCTGGCTTTTTGTTGAAAGTTTATCTTCATCTACCATTAAGATCCATCCTTTTTTACATGCACATATGGATAATTGCAAATAGGTAATATGATTTGTTACCACTGCAAACAAAACATTGATGGTTTTAATTTTTGTTCACAAAAATAGAGTAAAAATAAAATATTAACACAAAAATATCAACGGACTGTACTGTCATCATACACACGTACCTACTGCTGTTCCGTATAGCCAATCGGATTGCTCCTTCTATCGGACAATAGTGACAGTGACAGGTTGATGACGAAGCGTGGTAAAACGGCTGAGGCTTATTTAATTTTGATTCATGCTTTTGCAAAAACGATTAAGAGCATTTCTAGTTGATAGTCAACAGTTGCAATATCTATTTAAACTGAAAAATGTTAAAAGCTACACAATCCGTTTCTGGTACCTACATGCTCATACTCCCTTAGTTGTGTAATCTTAAGCTGAAACATTTAAGTTAATTTTCCATTTCATGCTAAAAGTCAAGTGCGGTTCTTTGTTCTCCATTTTAAACCAGATTGATTTAAACCGTAGTATTATCTGTGAATAGTATTTAACCTGAATTTGTTTAATTTTGTATTTGTAGAAGGAGAAACAACTGAAATTGCCGAAGTATATACACCCAGCAGACGAGGCAGGCGAACACGCTCTATGACCCGTTCGCCATCACCGTCGCCAGTGAAAAAATCATCTGAATCACCACTTGAACCGTTGGTTGAAGAGAAACCAGAAGCAGATGCTGAAGACGCTGTTGCTGCGGAAAAAATGGACGAAGAAGAAGTTGATGCTGCGCCATCTGCAGGTATTGAGAACGAGGAAGAAGATTCGCAAATAAATAATCAACCTGAAGTTGAAGAAACTAACGACGACGCAGAAGAAGAACAAGAACAAACAAACAAAGAGTCTGAAACGCCAGCAGAGAATGGTGCTGCTCTAGAAAAATCAAATGAGAAGATGGAAGTCGATGAGACTCCAACAGAGTCAACAGACGATGCTGGCAAAGACGAGGATAAAATCGTTGATAAGAGAGACAAACGTCTCAGTCGTAAGCGGTCTCATTCCAAGTCTAGATCGCGCTCAAAATCGAGATCCAAATCGCGGACGAGAGATCGCAGTCGTAGCAGATCACGTTCTAAGAACTCGCGTTCACGTTCTCCCAAAGGCAAGCGGAGTTCAAGTCCGGCAAAAAACGTTGACGAGTCTACAAACGAAGAAGATGAACCACTTATTGAAGATAAACAGTTTGGTTTGAGTTGGTGTAAGTATTTCTGGACTCATCGTAGGGATTTATGTCTAATGGTTGTATTCTCTTCCTTTCAGTGGATTCCGATTTGCATTTATCAATCGATCCAGTTACTTTCACATCAGCGAAGCCAATGTCGCATGATGTATATTCGTTGGTTTGGTCCGGTGCCCGTACTAACTACGGACTGCGTGAAGGAAAAGTTTGCTATGAGGTGCGATTGGCAGAAGAAACCAATGTGAATGAGTTCAGAGATGAACCCTACATCAGGGGGCTAAGGTGTGGATTCTCTTCAAGCAAGACGGGGTTGCTGTTGGGCGAAGAAGACATCTCGTACGCTTACTGCGAGACTGGAAAAAAAGCTCTAAACGGAGAATTTGTCGACTATGGCAAACCATTCAAGCTAGACGACGTTATTGGATGTTACTTGGATCTGGACAGCAACCCATGCACTATACTGTTCACTTTGAATGGCGAGGAGCTGGGTACAGCCTTCGAGTTTGACAAATCAGTTCTTGGAGAAGAAGATGCCCTGTTCCCGCATGTGCTCACCAAGGGTTACGAGTTTATAGTGAACTTCGCTGACAGTGAGAACTTGCTGGGCAATGCCGAACGTCCAAAGCGAATGAGGAAGAAGGAGAAGCCTCGCAAGGACAGTGTGAAGGAAGAACCTGAGAGGAACAAGAAGGACAGCACTTCCGAAGATAACTGGGAAGTTGTCGACGAAGCCAAGATGGACGACAACGAGAACGAAGAGCCCGAGGTGAAAGCAGATGCTAAAGAGGAAGTCGAAGAAGAGACGGCGATCAAACAAGATGCGGAAAAAGAAGAGGACAAGGAAGAAGAAAAAGCAGCCGAACCAGACGCCGAAGCTAAAGAAGAAGATCAGGAAACTGAAAAAACTGCGGATGTGGCTGAGGAAAAAAATGATGACAATGAAAAGGAAGACCAAGAAGAAGAAAAACCATCCGAAGAGACCACAGAAGAGAATGGGCAAAAGCCAGAGGCCGAAAAGAAAAGTCCATCGCCAGCAAAGAAGAACAGGGAATCGCGCGACTCCAATCCCGAGTACATTATGGAAGAAGTCGAACCGGAATTTCGAGAACCAGTCGTTCTCCTTCCCGATTACGAACTGATTGCCCTCACGCCAGAAGATAAATTCATTAACGGCCCCCAGCGCCCAGAAAGCCGTAAGGAGTGCGAAGTCTACATCTTGGTCGGCCTCCCAGGCTCCGGAAAGACCCACTGGGCACTAAACCATGTCAAGGAGAACCAGGACAAGCGTTATCACACCATCGGAGTTGATAATCTCATCGCCAAAATGACGGTAATCCCACTTTTCTTTAAGTTTTATTGCTTTTGTTTTATTTTGTATAGGTACAAATGCAAAGCACAAATGGGATAATCATCGTTAAGATGCAAAACCACCAACCGCTCATATTGACCTCAAACCTCGAAAGAAATAAAAAAAAGGAAATGCCAAAGTGAGATGTACCTACATTCAAATGTTCCAATTTCCAACTGTAAAGTATATCTTAATATATATTAGAGAGAAGGACATGCCAAACCCAAGCATTAGTTTATCAAACACAAGCAAAATAAATATAGCCCTCTTTTTTCAGTTGCAATTACTGCATTGTATAAGTGATGCATTTTACATGTGTGTTTCATCCCTTTTTTAGATTGATGGCAAACCGCGAAAGCCCCTGCACAAAGGCAATTGGGATAAAGTGTACGAACTATGCATAAATAGTTTAGCTTCGCTGGAAGAAATCGCAACGAAAAGGCGTCGCAACTACATTCTTGACCAGGTATGGAATAAATCAATCCAAGCGAACATACTTGTACAAAAACTAGAAATGGTTCATTTCAATAATATAAACACATTAGAACGTAAACGGGAGAAAGTACTTTTTTTTTTTTCTGTAACAAAATAACTTGAAAGCGGCAAAAAGAAAGGGGAGAATTCAAAATTCACAAAAATGCGTTCAGACAGACTTCAACTAGAATTTTTAATTTAATAATCTGTAATTTCTATTAAGAAGTTTTTTTTATACATGGTGCAGAAGAATACCTCGCCGTACAAAGTTAGCGGGTACATACCCGATTTCATCAGAAAAATGTTCAAAGAAAATGTGTTCCGTACGCGCTGAAAGCAAATGGTCAAGTCGTAAAGCATTTTTTCAGCTTTAGAACTTTGAATGTGTCGCCAGCAATCTAGTCTCCATTGCCATGTTCAACATATTGGATAAAACGGCCGAAACTTCGCCGTGCTTTTCCATCAAAATAAGGTTGCGCAAGACGTCATATAAATGTTGGCCTGTTTCTCGAATAAAGACTCTGAAGATTTCGACGCAGAGTTCTCTACTTACTTAATTAATTTCTTTTGTGGCGCAAGTGTCCGGGGTGGGCCTGTGCCTTACCGAATACGCCTCTTCAGTTATAGAGTACTTCGGCTAACCTTCGGACCAGAGCGTTGGTTCGATCTACACTTCCTACTGTTCGTTGTTACTGTACAGCTCATTGATTTCAGTGTTAAATCTCCTACCCCAAAGCCCGTCAACGCAGACGGAACCGAAGATCGCTCGACGAATTATCTCCTTTCTGTTTGCCGGATCAATAAAGTTTTTGTTATAAAATCGTTGTCCAGATAGACACACATGTGAATATAAATGAATAATATCCAGCTACAACAAACAACAAAACCTCGCCATTTAAAAATGAAGCAAAATGCTTTTGGCAAAGAAAAATTTTTAGTTCATATTTTAGGTATTTTAGGGCAAGTTTACTTTTTTTTTTTTTTGTCCAGTTAAGCCCCAAGCTTTCAATGGTATTTCAGCTAATTGGCATGTTTTTAAAGAATTTAAACTGTGTGACGATCCATAGACACAACCACATTGTAAGATTTTTGTGTGTCTGTGCATAATAAATATTTCATTCATAAAGTCTGGCAGTAAAGAATATCCAATTGCTGGGATGAGGGCGACTCTTTCACTAGCAAGTAAGTGGAAAGTGGAATCAAACTATAGAAGGAAGACTTATTTTACGAATCTGCTATTGAATCGAATGGGGCCAGCCCAAACACAAGTGACTTTGGGGAGACGAACGATAAAAAAAAGCGAGTGAGTAATGAGAATGAGAGAAAATAGCGCATCAGTAGATAGTATGATCAATTATTCTTGTGTGGCGGCTTAAAACCTATAAAAACATGTCAAATGATAAAGCCTCATTGATCTTGTCAAAAATAAATCTAAATCATTCCATTTTGTAATACAGACGTCTTAAAATTATGCTCCACGGTACTAATATTAGTATTTAGTGTCCACGAACTCACAATGGCGAAATTTTACATATAAAATTAGCAATTGTGACCAAAAAATATTTAGTCTCAAGGTTAAAAATGATTTTTGTTTAAAGATCATCTGCTTATTTTTTTGATAAACTAGCTTCATAATTCATAAGAAACATTTTAAGACCAAGATTGGGTTCAACCATTAGGTTGAAGTGGTCAAAAAAAGCAAAAGAACATTTTCACGGTTTCGATTTACTTATGGCCCTAGCTTAGATAACTGTGTGCAAACATCTGCGGTAAATATGTATGCTTGACCAACTTCCTCCCAGATGTAAAAATAAAGTCCTTTTAAGCTCCGCTTAAGTACAGTTTATACCTTTGTTATTGAAGATCTTAATTGGAATGCGTCAGTCATCGTGCAAAAAACGGCTAGAGGTGGTTTTGCATCTCTGGTGGATTTGGTAATAATCAATAGATACTGCCTATAAGTTGCTTGTTTCACTGCAACTTTGAGACCCAACACTGCACACTACGCCAATGGTTGCGCATGAAGAGCTGTGCGTTTCACTAACACAGGGCTTAAATGTTGGACATCATTCTCGAACATCCCTAAAAAAGTGGTTGAAATCTTGGAACACTCAACTTTCACATTAGGTTGTGCTACAGTACGGGGTGGACTTGGGCAAGTTCAATCGTGAAAAAATCTGGAGATCGCGGCCCACTCGCTCTTTCCTTTTAAGATCTAGAGATAGTTTCTCTTTGTTATGATTATATAATTTGAGGGCTGAGAAAAGGATCATTTTGACGAAATTTGTTCGGTGAAATAAATTAAACCCAAAAAAATGTATGTTCTGTAGGAAGAATAATTGTTGGGCCGAATTGGTTTAGTTTTCCGAGCGTGACGATTGTCCAGATGAAAATTTTGGTGATTTTATACCAAAACTAACTACTTTTGTTTGTAGCTGGACTATCTTTATACAACATGTGTGGATATTCAAACACAATACAACTAGTACGTGTATGTATAATAATATTACATATATAGAATAAATAAAAAAAAAAAGGAATCAAAAGAGTGAAAAAAGGTTGTGTGAAATTTTGGGTGGAATAAGTGTTACAGTAACTAATTTTTGTGTTCAGAGGGGTTCCTCTGCTAATTGAAAAATAATATTTGGTATGAAAGTTGTCTATACATTTTCTGTACATAAAATGAAGGGTATAAATATTGAAAGATCGCCGAATGGAACTGTCAAAGCCGAGAGGGCAAACATCAATAGCTTGTCCCCCTTCTGTTTGCCTTTCATTTGGTGGTCTTTCTATTTCTATATCCCGGAAGGTGCGAATGCGTTTATAAATATTGTCTCAAGTGTGTTAGTTTATTTGTTTTTGTTTTGTTTTATATTTATCATTTATCACTACATACTTACCGAGGTCAGTTTTAGGGCAAGTTCAAGAAAAACAAAACCTAGCTAATTAGTCTACGTAAGTATGCAACGAAAGGTAGGGCATTTATCATTTTGTTTATGTAAGACTATTATATTATGTTGAATACGTATTCGTTTACACTTGTGATTGTAATAGACGTCGACCGTCAAATGGCTTTTTGAATGCCCACTGACAGAGTCCATCGTTTAAATAAACTCCGTACGTATATTGAATGTGAAGTATCTGAACTTAGACTATAAGTTAGCTTATCCAAATCGACCAGCCGTAAATTTACTGATTGATTGGAAAAGAATTAAAATAAATAAAATATAAAAATATGGATATGAAATGAAACTGAGCTACGCAGATTAATGCCAAATCATCTGCATATAACATCTTTAATTAAAAAAAAAATAATGTGGATCGCCTTTTTAAACATGAACAAAACAACAAATCATCAACACTACTATTTTGCCTCTCTCCAATCCAAATCTTATAGACAAATGCGTTCGCATCTGCTCAACGACGTAAAATGAAAGGTTTTGGCGACTTCAAACGCACCGCTGTCGTTTGTATACCGAATGAGGAAGAATTGAAACGGCGCAACCAATTGAAAACAGAGGCAGGAAATGAATATACAATTAGAGAATCAACACTTAATAATTTAAAAGGTAATTATTATTGAACAAACAAACAAAAAAAAAAAGACAAGGTGTAGAGAATTATCTTATGAATTTATTCACATGTAACTAATGTGACTAGAAATATTGTATTTTAAACCTACCAACAACAAAAATAAAGATGCATATTTGAGTTTTCTTTTTACAGGTACAGGTACTAATAGATCATTTTATATTTTATTATTTGATGTTTTAGGAATATGTTTCTATTCAAAATACTATAAACTGTTTTTATTTCATTAACTTATATTTTTTTTCTTTCTTCTTTAAATTGTGTACATTCGTAGAATGTAACATAGTATTGTTGTTCATACGCTTTGGTATAAAAACAAGTCTTTCTCATTTGCATTTGCGTATTTATCCGACACTCATTCACAGTGAGGTGTGGTCTTTGTCCAATGAAACCAAATGGCATTATATTCTATAATTTCTGTTCTGTTGTTCTAGTTATTTGATTTTTAATGACGTTGGAACTAGATTGGAATTCAATGGAAATTTTTGGAAAGCTTTTTGTGCGTTAATACCCTGTTACCTTGTGAATACCATTCTGCATTTATTTTCTTAATGTTTGGGAAAGCGTGCATTCCATTTGCAAATGCCGGCTGCATTTTTATAGGTTGTGTAGACACATGCCGAACTCTGTGGTTATTATATTTGTTTTTCTACAAACATTTCATGGTGTACTGGTTGTTTTGGTAATCCCTCTGTCGCTTATCTTTTATTCTACTATCGTGGATGGTGTTTGGTCATTCTATTGCTGTGGAAGGAGCAATGTTCTGTGTAAAATTTATTTAAAAGTGGTAATAATTACCCCTAGAGCTTGAGATAATCGTGAAAGTAGGTTCCTCTAGTATTGGGATCCAGACCTTTTTGCTAAAATCCAAAATAACCAAATTCAACTCTTGACAATAATTGCAATTGGTAGCATATGACTTACGATTTTTTTAACTCACAATGACGACAGTTGCCTATAAATTACCGATTGATACCTACAAAATATTTAGTGCGAAGATTAAAAATGATTATTAGTAAGGCCCAACGTATTAAAAATTATGCAAGTATGTCCCCATTTCGCACAAGCCGTGATTATAAGCTTCAGTGATATTTCTTTCAGCGGTACAGTCTGGGATGGACCACGGTCTACCTACAGGCTTAATCAAATGTGGGCTTCTTTAGGTTCGCTCTCAGATTTCAGATTTCGTGTGTATAATGGAATATAAACACCACTTTTTCTTTTTTTTTCTGAAAAGTTCCCGATTGAATGGGTCCAGTTACGAACAAACACCCGTTGTACCCTACTTTCTCGACCGAGTCATCGTAGCTATATAGACAGTAAAATTTGTCGCTGAATCTTCTCCTCCGCACTTCGTCGATAGAAATTGCACCAGATATGACTCGAAGAATCTTTCTGTTAAAAGGCCGCACAGTGTTTACATGCGCTTCTGACGAAGTCTGTGCTTTTGTTAGATATTCTGCTTCCTAGAGCTAAACTTTGCCAGTTGCATAAGTCTTGCAGAGTATTGACAAGGTATTGCCATGCAGTTTATTGCGACTGGCTTGCAGTAGACAGTTAGCGGCTTAAACCTCGAAGTGTATGACCTTCGTGAATGTATGAATTAAATAGTTTCGGATTGAAGAATGCTTTTCCTTGGCTAGATACTGGGCTGCACAGACTTATAATCCTTTCCCCCACTGTCTCTGGCGTCTCTTTTAAACAGGTCCCTATACTACTTAACTACTTGTCGGCATATTAGTTTTGCTCCGAAAAATCTGTCGTGCGAAGCCCTCTTTCAAGAGAGCATTTTGCTCCAAACATCCAATTATCCCTGTTGTTTTCCTATTGGATTAAGTACAACAAGCTTTTTCTATGAGGCACGTGAATAGGCTCAAATTTAACTTCTCCAGAAACAAGTTTAATGAAGTTTTTCGGAAAAACAGGACAAATTTCAAACGTCGCGCGCAAGAAATAGAAATGTATATATATGTATTTACAAATTAAAATTTGATGGATTCCAGAACATGGCATTTACTTAGTCAATTCAATTAAGGCAAGCAACCAAAAACTCATCGGACAGGAAACTGCGTCGGTCAGTCGGCTCCCAAATCTAGCGACTTCGTTCAAGTATCATAGCATTACCGCGGTAATTGTCGAAGAGGATTGTTTAGAAATAGAGAAACAGAAAGAAAATCTAAGAAAGAACTCAAACAAACGACACCGGTTGTTAATATTTAGCTATTTAGGTTAGGGAGAATAAATTTCAGCCCATAATTTTCTCGAATGGAGATAAAGTATAAATTATGTAGGCCGAACGATTTACAAGTCTTCCGAGACGTTCGTACCCCAAGGACGGTTTTAAAGAATCCATATAAGAGCGGCTAAGAAAGAAAGAAATGTTTAATTTGTTCCAGAGGCCCGATACTCGCCGGACATTAATATCATTGAAAATACACGCGGCTGCATACGGCTTAACACACACTAACTTATTGCAGCCATAAATAAAGCAGTGGAATGATATTGCACTTGTCTTCCTGTAGCAAATCCATAGATATGTTTCAAATAGAACTTTCAGAGTCATACTTTCAACAAAGGTAGTAGTGTAGTGTTTCCCAACAGAACAGGTAAACCTATTCAAGCGACGCATAGAAAATATTAATTTTGTTCAATTAAATA
This sequence comes from Cheilosia grossa, assembly GCA_963082955.1. Classification (NCBI taxonomy): domain Eukaryota; kingdom Metazoa; phylum Arthropoda; class Insecta; order Diptera; family Syrphidae; genus Cheilosia; species Cheilosia grossa. The sequence goes on along the minus strand of OY720147.1, from coordinate 18,643,727 downwards.
GGAAAAACAACTCAAAGTTCTGCAACAGAATGTGCCTTTGGATAGAACTTTGTGAATCCCATATTAGAACAACAGCTCTTAATTACTCAAGCTCTAAACGTAATACATATATTGAATTTAATTGTACTATAAAATTATTCTTTCTCTAACAAATAAACGTGCATTCGAACATTTCCATCGCAAGTTTTCGCAATTTGTCTGGACCTAGAGCTCGGCTTCTGTTTTTTCCGGGACCACTCGGTCAGGACTTCAGCACAGTTTAGACGTTAACGTGTCTCCTTTTTAAGATGTTTAATATTAAGGAAGAATCAAAATATTTTCGAGCTCTACAAGTTGAACAATTTTAGTAAAGTTGACAGATTTATATCAAATTTGATGTGACCCAGTTTTTCTTTCATAATAATTATGTCGAGGGCAAAAACTTTGCTGAGCTATCTTAAATAAATATAGCAATGTAATACGGATTCGTTTCGAAACAGACTGAGACCGATAAACCGCCAATAACAGGGAGAAACGGAAATGACTTGTAAAATGTATGTCCCTCAAGTCTCAGTAACTATTTAAAAATTGTTTCCCAACTGACCTAATTTGTTGGGACAAGCAGAAAATACATATGAGGCAAAGCAGGATATATGAAATTCTTATTGAAGTGGTGTCTGAAACAGTCCCATCGCTGATTGTTGCTTTTATTTTAATCGTATGCTGAAGTTGACTATATAATAGTCGTGCGACGGACAGATCTTTCCAGTGTCTGAAAGTGTTCTGTTCGGGTTAGTTCCATTGTTCGCTTCTCGACTTTTATCTTGGCCTTCATTTTGTCTACCGCAGATTGGTGCTGAGGCTGTTCAAGTACATATTCGCCGGGGGTTCCATGGCAAGAGTTTTTTGGCGGCCAACAATTGTCGGGTGCCTATTGAATTGAATTTGTGTCAAACTTTTGCTGAAGCTCCATGGCGGTACCTCTTGATTAGTATCCTTCTCTTTCCTTCTTCACACGTCCACTGCGGTCGTCCTTTATCTTCCTATTCAACGGCCGCAGTAATTTAATAATTAAAACCCACACTTAGGAAAAGGAAAGGCGGGTTTTATAATTGACATCGGGCCTTACCAATAAACATTTTTAGTTTCGACTCTAAATTCGAGAAGTTCACAGTCCGCTATGCTAATAATCATTTTTATTAGTGTCCAGGCTAAATTTTCGAGCTCACAAAGCCGCAATTTTCCGCACAAAATTGCATGTTGTGACCGAGGAAATATGTTGTGTGAAGTCGAGACTAAAATTGGTTATTAGTACGGCCCATCATGTTTTTGCGCGTTGTTCGTTTAATCTGCAATAATTTCAATTTCCGCGTTGACAATAGGTAACATTTCGTGCTCAGTATTCCGGAGTACCTGGTATTCCTTTCGCTTTGTTCCCTTTCATTCTGCTGCTATGTACTTCGCATTGTCGTTTCTTTTGCGGTCCCTAAAAATTGTCTACAGTTCACATTGAGTTGTATTTCGGTATACGATCTGTAGCATGACGCTGAGGTCAAATGCTTTGATTTTTCACTTCACCTAAAATTGATCTAATGATTTCTGGTCAAATTTCTTTTTCATTTTATGCAGGCTGTGCCAACTAAGTTGCTGTGGTGTTTTTCCTCGTAAGCGATTGGCGTGACACTAGTTCCACAAGTTGTGTAACTCCCCTTTGGGTTTTGACAGAGTGTCACATGTTCCTCATCCTATGTTTCTCGTTGTATCGCTTACGGGTGAAAGAAACTGCGGCGATCTTAGAAACTCACAGCCTGTATTACATTGTTCAAAACTGCACTTACTAAATATCTAGCGTACGACATCTCGTTTCTAAAACTTCCTTTCTACTAAATGCTATGTGTGCAATACAATGCTATAATTTAACAACCAATTTTCGTAAAATACTTACAGCCAGCTTTACGTTGCCATCACTCGATTTTGCTTGGTTCGATAACATCATTTATACTGACCTGAAGGACGATGAGGCCAAGGATGAAGTGAAACGTTACAACGAGAAGGGCCACAAAGACGCTGAGGCCTCGCGAGATAAGCGACAACGTCGTGACTACCGTCCCCGAGATGACCGGCGGCGATACGATGACCATCGTCGTGATGACTTTAGAGGCCCACGCTGGAAGGGCAACAACAATGATCGCCGCGGTGGTTCGGGAAATCGTTGGGGACCCCCTTCGCGTGGATCATCGGCTCCTTGGCGCGACGATCGCGGCTATGGTGGCGGACGCAACTACGACAATCGCAATAATCGGTATAGCAGTGGTGGCGGCGGCGGTGGCGGTGGAGGTGGAAATGGTGGCTCAAATTGGGTTAACAACAATCGCAATCGTTACGATGATCGATTTGGACGCTCCGGCGGAAATAGTGGTGGCGGAGGCGGCGGCGGAGGCGGAGGTAATCGGTATGACTCATATAGCAGCGGGTCAAGAGATTATCGAGACCGAGGACGCGATCGTGACGGTGGAGACAGTGGTAACCGGCGCGATAGCAGTTATAGGTCCGGAAATCAGCGGGATTTTCGGTCTGGCCACCGCGACAATCGTACCGAAGATAGTCGCGGTGGCTTTGAGCGCTCGAAGTACACTTCGAACGATGATGGATATGCGTATAGTAAGCCCGGCGCGAATGTGGTAAGATTTCTTAATGATCCAGGCAAAAGAACATAAAACACATTTTGGGTTGACTTGTTTTAGCACAACAACAGTTCATCGCAGGGTAAATGGGTTCAAATGCAGCAGGGTGGCCAATGGGCCAATCAACCACAACAGCAGCAACAGCAAATGCAGCAGCAAGATTATTGGGGCTATGACCAGTCGCAAGGTAAGTCAATCACATTCATCGAGTGGCTTGGTAAAAGATGATTTTCCATTTTTTTATAGCTGGTTATGGTGCTCAACAGCAACAACAACAACAACAATGGCCTGTTAATAGCGCCGACCCCAGACAACAACAACAATGGGCGAATTGGTATCAGGTGGGTTCCTTTGTCAACATCAGACCACCTCGGTCTAGACCAAGAAGAGCTTATTCAATTTAGAGTGGCAGCGTAAATACGATCACATGGCGCATTCTTCTGTTGTTCTTTCTTTCCATGCTATAATGGGAATCTACCACTCTTCTGTTTATATTTAATTTTTGTTTTTTCTTTGCAGGACAACTCTCAGTCGCAACAACAACAGGGCAACATGATGCAGGCTAATAACAGTCAACCACAGTATTGGTCCCAGTACTCATATCCAACCCAGAGCAACACCACCGGTATGAGTTCTCACTCCAGTGTCGATGGTTCTTCTAAAAAATGAACTTACTATAAGGAAACAAACACATGCACATCATTGTCATCCAAAACTCTTCTATAGAAATGCATCTTCGGTGCAATTTCAACAATAAAACATACATACCCCCGTTAATCCTTAATCGTTTTTATTTCAAATTTAGTTTTTGCAAACAAAATAAAACAGACAAACTTCATACAGCAATAATATCAAACTGAAAAGTGGCTTTGTTTATGTGTTAGTATCTCATTGAGGTGTTGTTGTTTGTTTTTGTTTTTTCTTACCACGTTATGCAAGCAAATAGCGGACATTGATGCAAAGTACAAGTGTTTCTATTGCAAATACAGGAATACAATTTAAATTCATATGCAATTAAAATATCAATAAGTTGGTTAAGTAGGTGTATGCATTAGAGGAGGATTTCTTCCTTAGGAATTTCATTATCATCACATTTCGTTTGATTTTGATCGTGGAGTTGTGTTTTCGAAAATATACAAATATTTTTTGTCCATATTAATAGATTAGTTCAGATAAGATGCGATAAGTGCATATATTTAGTTTACAACACGTACCAAGTTTTCGAGTGCATTATTGTATGTTTCATCATTTTTAAAATGTAGATTATTCCTTTGTCCATTTAAATAAATAAAATTAAAGTGAACCTCTATTGGTAGTTGTTTTATTGCCTTCTTAGCGGTGAATGAGCAATTCAATGATTTTGTAGTCGTACGAATTTTTTTGGAATTTTGGGTGATTAGAAACTTTGCAGTGTCAACGACTTGGAAGGGATTTGTTAATTGCGTACACATTACCGACAAATGACGAAAACTAATTGCATTCCAAATCCTTGGGAGTCATCCTTGACCCTAAACACAACTGGAAGTCTGATATTGAACACCGAGTGCGAAAGGAAAGCAAAGCTTCTTACGCCTTTGGTAAAACTTTCGCCAAGAAGTGGGGACTTCAACCAGAAATGGTCCGTTGGGTGTACCCAGCAGTTTTTTCCAATGAATATGAATGTTTAAATGGACCAAGTAGGTAAATATATTTGTATCAAAGTAACCATTTGCACGCATAATTGCATATTTTCGGATCACGTATCGCAAAATTTGTTCTAACACGACACACATTTCAATCTGACCTTTTGCTTATGTGTGTTGGTGAGTTCAGGGCAATTCTTTAAACATATTCCGGACAATTCTTTCGAGTTAGCACTTCTTTTTTCAATCGAAAACGCCATCAATGAACTGTGGAGTGGCAGCGGGAGGTTTCTCGAGAAAATTTCCAAATCTTTTCGCATCTCCAACTTTTAGGTTAGGACTATCGATTGAATCAGGTCTACATCCGAGCTTGGTTTAGACTGCAGGTAGACACTGGCCAGGGCGTGTCTCGGGTTAGAAATCGCTCGTCTGGGCCACCGTAGCAACATAGAGAAAACAAATGAGAGAGCCGATGAATTTGGCAGGCGTCGCTTATGTTATGCGAAGGTAATCTTAACTCTGCTGGGATAAGCAAAGAAAGCAACTTCTTCAAAGGCGGATACTTATGGAGGAACCTGACGAAATGCGTCATTCCCAAAATGATCATGTCAACCTCCGACACAAGGCGTGTTTTTTTAACACCAATTTCAGCAAAGTAAAGAAGACGATGCGCAAAAAATAAACTGAAGGTTCCTACTTAACTTTGCTTTGGTGAGATAGAAGCAACAAAAAACGCACACATTTTCCACATCTCTATTCTCTGGGTCGAAAGTGCGTCGAATAGCGGCAGATTCCGTTAGTTTGGACTCTTTATATGTAACTCACTGCATAATTTGTTGTAAGGTTTTTGTTTTTTAAAAAAAAACCAACATGGTTTTTGGTGTATTCATTAGTAGTTATTTCCACTGGTATCTTAAAAAAACTACTATTTGGCCACAAACTTACGAAAAGTGCGCACCTATATAAACGCACGTATCGAACTTGGTTTCCACTTGGGGTTCCCCTCAAATTCTCACTAAGTAGACGAATGAAACAACTTTTTGCTGAACTTTTTTTTTGTTTATTGTTCACTTTCTTTTGCCAACTTCTCCAATTTCAGCTTTTCATTGTGCTCCAGCTGTTCGAGCGTAAGCAGCGATATACCCAATTGATCCTCTCTGGTAAATGGCTGCGCCATTTGCTTCAACCACCTCCTTGCGATGTGCATCGCCTCCTCGGTACTCAGGTTACAGTAGCTGTCTACCAAATATTCCTGAATCCACTTTGGTAAACGGCTTCTCTTCTCTTGGCGAGAAAACCGCTTATCGGCAAATATCATGATACCATAGTCTGTCTTGCCTCTGAGCACACGGCCCACACACTGAGCTGCATGTCGCATAGCATCGAATGTAAGAAAATCATTCTCATTTATTTGGAATTGGTCCCTGAGGTATTGCAGGCGGGCTTTTAGGATCTTCGATTGGGTATACACATAGGGAATGCCAAACATAAGCACAGCTCTGCCGTATTGATGATCGAAATCGACGCCTTCTGAGACCTTGCCTCGAGTAACTGCAAGAAGAACGGCCCCTCGGCCGCAATCGCAAGCCTAACCAATTAATTCGTGATTAACCACAAGCACAAGCAATGAAACAAATCTGTGACAACTTTACCTTCACATAATTCATTAGAGCATAGCTTGTCTCTGCGTTGTCCTGCGTCTCAATAAACAGAAGTTTATACCGCAACAGGGTGTCAACGATGCCTTGGTCATACCAAGACGCAACTACCGATTCTAAATACAGATACGAAGTGAAGAAGCACACAATGCCGTCAGGAACTATTTTCGCAGTCTCCACTAAAAGTTGACCATAGTTCCTTATGACGGCAGTGTCCTCGCGTGTTTCAAACTTTGATGATATCGCTACCTGGTCGTTACCTTTAGAGACGATCTGCAATGAGAAAATGTGTCTTTTTTAATAATATTCTTCCAGTTAAGCCTAGGAAAAAATACAACTCACCATGGGCAGGAGGCACGGCCTCGCCAACGTCATTGTGAAGGAACACAAAACAACCGGATCGAAGTCCAAGATTTTCGGATACATCTCCATGGGCGACAGTGTCCCCGAAGTGATGACAACACTTTGGAACCGCCCAAATATGGGAGCCATTGCTATTGATGAGTCTAAGCAGCTGAAATGTAGGATCGGGTTTGCAACCGTTGGACTTTTGTCATCGAATGGTTCGATAATGATTGTGAAACCTCTGGTGTAAGTGGACACTAGGGTGGCAAAATGTGTTATCTGCAAAGATATGGTTTGAACGGACGAATTTTGTGAGCAATAAATTGTTTTCCCACCACAACGAGTCCTCCGTACTCAGTCATGTCTGTGATCTCCAAAGTTCGCATTAGGCTTGCTAAACGTTCGGCGCAGAATCTCAATGGCTTGCGCTCTGCGCAGATTTTCGACGCAACATCTTTGAGGAAACTGGCCGGCGACTCTTGCACCACGTTGTGGACACGAAGACGAGTTTTGATGTACTCAACAAAGCGACGCAGGAAGCCGATGAAGTGATCGGCATTACGGATATTTCCCGGGACGACCTCTAGACGAACAAAGAAACATATTTCGATGTAATAATAGTGGTGAAATACAAGGTACGATGTTTCGATGAAGTATTGAACTCGTATCAAGCTATTTTACAAGTTTCATTGATTTACCTTTTAGTACATCAGCCGGAAGTAGTGGATTGGCCAGCACCATATCGGTGTCGCGTCTTTCTGTTTCATCCTTTAGACCCTGGACCATTCGCTGGTATTCTAGATTCAAACGATTTGTGTCTTCTTCCCGGATGCTGAATTGAGTCAGTAAGTATATGATAGCAGTTATAAAAAGTCATTTAGATTGCCTACTCTTGAACCAATTTCTGCAAGCTATTGACGGCATTTGTACTTCTCTCCACTATCCTGCGGTTAATCTTAACACTCATCGAATCGATGCACACATTATCGATATTGTGAGCTTCATCGAACACAATTACGGATTCTTTAGTCAGTTCTTTAGATACGACTTCGGCGATTTTGGGGTCCAGTAAGTAATGGTAGCTATAAACCACAATGTTTGCATAAGCAATCTGCAAATGAATCAAATACTATTCTGTTTTGGGAATAACTCAACCTTTACTTACTGCATATCGAGCTGTGAAGTAAGGACACCAGTTCCTTGTCCTGCCATACTCCTTTAGATCGTCAAGACTGTAAACACCTTCCGGCAGCGTTGACTCTTTCCCTTCGATACTAAATCCCTCATAGTACTGACAAGTCGGTGTGCTCGGATCCAATTCAGCCCTCTCGCGGACATAACTCGCTGTCAGGCCATAGCACATGCCATCGACTGATTTGCCTTCGTGTTGTTTGCTCACTTCTGGATGGATGCACATATTCTTTCTGGAACTTAGAACTAACCCCGTGATATTCGGAGGCGATGGAGAGCACTTGTGATAGTAGTTCATTAAACTCTTTAATTCAGCGACGACTTTTTCGATCTCGGGAACTGTACGTGAACAATAGATAAGTTTGCGTACATTTTCCGGATGCGCAGTCATGTAGGCGACAATTAGCGACAATAAGGTAGCAGTTTTTCCGGTCCCTGAAGGCATTTCGAGGAGGCAGTGTCCCTTAGCGTCGAGGGTGCGTTTAAGCTCAACCATGTATGCATATTGTTCCGGGTATATGTACTCGTAAGGAAAGTATACCTCGAGTCCTTCAACGCTTAGCCTATATTCAATATAGGAAATAATAGATAATTAACAGACAACAAATATTTACAACTTATTATACTTCATGATGTTCAGTTGGCACAAAAACACATTCCACAGAAAACAAATGAATGAATGAAGTAGAACAAGGTGGTAGATTGCAATTCAATTCTAACAGAAGCCGGTTAAATTTCTTGTTTTTACAAAACATCAAAGGGTCATAATTTGACAGCCATTCAGAGAGAGCAAAATGAGAAGAAAATTCGAGTTCGAATTCAGGCAATTAATGTCGTTTTCCTTTGGGGCAGAAAAAATATATTTTTTTTCAGATTCGTGCCAAATGCAACATAAAACGAGATTTGTTCTATCTTTGCGCGTTGAAAATCCTACTTTACTTTGCTTTGCTGAGATCAAAGTTCAAAAAAATACTCCTAATAACAGCACGAGATCCGACTGTTTTTTTAATGGAGAACTAGCTCGCTTACGCTGATAAAACGAAAATGATTTTTTTGTTTTTGAAAGACAGTATTTAATTGATAAATTCGGTTAGGTATTTGTAAATTGGGGTGACGGTTTTGTTACTGCTTGCGAGGATGTGAACGTGTAGGCATATTGCAAACTCTTTTCCGCAGGCTCTGTATGACGCCCATCATGTTTGCCCATGGTTTGCTTTTATTTTGTCCTCTGATCCACCTATGGTAAATGTCGTTTTAAGACGTGTTTTATTGAAGCGAAGAATTGTATTATTTTCAGCAGATTTTCAGTTTGCAATTACCACAGCTGAACTCTTCAGAGATTCACGCTTGGAATCTATGCACAGTATACGTGCATTGACAGCAGAAGTTCATGTTGACACCTTTCAGAGAGAAGGACCAATTGAAATTATTTGTCGCCATCATAAGATGAGTTATTACCCATTTGTGCTTTCAATTCAACTCAAGAGCATTTTCGTTCAGGCACTAAATTCAGTTTCTACTAGCACTTGCATAACACGTGGCTAGCTTTGATTCAAAGATAGATAAATGCAATTCAATAACGGTTTTTTTATGTTTTGAGCAATCAAGTTGCTCGCGAATTGCTGTTGTTTTTTTTTTTTTCGTTTTTATATAAAGCTGCATAATGCTTTGTTGCTTTTGATTCACAAAAAATAAACTGTATTGTGTTTTGGTCAAGGAAAAGCAATAGACGACAATTACCCAGCGACACCTACGATTAAAGCCTGCAATCCGAATGAGTAATTAATTCAGGCCAATATTTTGACTGTCACAGGATAAAACGTCTCTTGTTATTTTCATTTACTTATTCGAAACACTCAGTTATTGACCCATTGGGAATTTATGCCATACGAAGCCTTTGTTGACATGTAATCGTGCAAATAACAAGAACATCTGCATAAACATATTGGTGGTACTTGTAAAATTCAGTTACAGAAAACAACATTGAAAGGGGGTAGGCAAATGTCCTGGTGTTATTAACAGAATGTTTTTAAAAATTTGGGGATTTAATCGGACACATGCGCATTGCATTGACACACAAATCGACCAACAAGAAAAAAAAGAAAAATTCAAAAACTTCCCTTGTTGATGTCATATTATACATACCTATGTGACTAACTTTTCAGTAGTTGGTTTTAGTACAATTTCTAATTCCAATAATTTTCGAAGGCGAGTTGTGTTTCAAGTAAGAACTTCTGTGCTAAATAAAAATATAAGTAAATCTAAAATAAATACTAAGAAATAATGTTACCCAAATGTGTTTAGCCTAAGAGTTCCAACACTTATCCTTAATTTATATATTCATGAATTTGAGAAGGAAAAAATATAATTTTTCCTGTAACGTTTGTGCCCAATAAAATCTTGGTTTCACTTATGGCGACCAAGAAAATTTCCGCATTCAATTTTATTTTCATTGAATGTTTTTAAGTTCGGAATTTAACGGAAATAATATCTGTAAGACTTTCATGAATTGAAATCTGTATTTACATAGTTTTTTTTTTAACCAAGGATCAATGATTTTTTTCTATTGATGAAATAATCGAAATATGCTACCATGAAAAAGAAGTACGTAGATACATATGTGGTATGTAGTACATATATAAATTTTATCACACTGGTTAAACTAAAGGTATTCGAAAATCAATGCAATAAAAGTAAGAGGAGAGGAAAATAATTTTATTTGTGAAGAACGTTGACTTGTTAAGTGAATTTGTGAAGTGGAAACTTTTCAGTGTGAATTCATGTTTGTGTAAATGTGTATGCGATAAAGGGAAGGGATGGTGATTGTTGTTTTACACATTTAAATAAATCATTTTACAGTAGGTACATATTTATTTTCCAAGCTTAGGAAGAAAATCGTTACTACTTTCAACTGGTTAAATTTATTTATTGCGATCCTTGAAGCTGTTCGCAGTTAAAGGATCAACAAACTACACAAAAATATGTGCAAACAATACAAGCACATAGGACAGAAAAGGTACCTATAAACAAAGGAAATAAAAGACGTAATTCGATACTATGTATCATTTTTCCATTTATTGAGTCCTTTGTGGTATTGCCGTATTGGATATCCACAATAACAACAACAACAACAATATTTAGTGGAACCTTCCAATGTGACCCCACTTACGGTAGTTACACGTACATAGTAAGCTTCAATTATTCTTGTTAATTAATCAGGGGAGAATGCTGGCAACTTGAAGGAAGAAATGTATCATGCATATAACATTTATATCAATTATTTTAACAATATTTATTACTAATTGGGAACGCTATAGAATATAGTTGTCTTGTGAAAGGTACCTATAATATTGATTTATTATTATTTTTTAATATCAATTGTTAGTAACAAAGGAAAAAATTTAAATATTTATTTCTCAAACTTAGAAATTTAGGCCAATTGCGTCAATTTTGCATTGATGTTGAAAAGGAAAGCTTACCAAACTCGAGTCTCAGAACTAGGATTCCTTAGACTTATTAGTTTAACCAATTGAAATTCAATGTTTTATTTCACTCGAATTTTGTCGGCAAATCCCAAGCAAAAGAAAACGTAATAAATAGGCTTCATTATAGGTACTTGATAAGAAAAATACACTAGGTAGGCATTCAGGAACTGCGATCAAGGTTATAAACTTCGAAAAACTTACTTAAACAAAGTGAGAAGGTGGGGGCTCCTCGACCACTTCAATGGCCTCTAGATGTTATATGTCATATGTATATGACAATTTTTTTTTTTTTATCGAAATTGCTTTTCATGTTCGATCGGCCAAAAAGATGAGATCAGAAATACAATTTTTTTCTCAAACTTTCACTTTCATTATACCAATGTTTATGACACACAGCTGGCGATTACGAATTGTTTATCGTTGGAAGGATTGCGTTTTTAGCTGAATTATTAATTTTACGCGTATGGGATCGATTTTTTATAGTAAATTATTTCGAAATGCTTTGTTATAAATGTGTGAAAATCAATTGAAATTTTTTTTCGCTGCCAACCAATTCACACAAGAATCAATAAAATTGGGATTTCGGATTTCATGTTCGATTTGGCAGCAGAAATCCGAAATTTCAGATCAAAATCTGAAAAGCCAACCGAAAACGACATAATGCGTGCTGAAAATCCTACTTTACTTTGCTTCCCTGAGATCGAATGATTTTATTTAATAAAGATTTTTACCTCTGATTTTAGTATTTAATACTCGCACCTACGTCTTGAAAGGGTTTTCAGATCCAGCTCCTGCTGTCAAAAAAAAAACATGACGCGTTTATTAAAATAAACAAAAAAAAAAGCGAATACAATTCGTTTTAATTTTACAAAATATTTCGAATTTTACTTAATAAAAGAAACATAACTTCAAATATTTCAAGATCTTTATCTAAGTAGGTAGTCGCAAAAATACATGTCTTTGTAAATTCCCAGACAAAATCTTGCGGCTTAAACCGTTAATTTTAATCTTAGTTTGAAGATTTTACTATCTGAAAATGATTACAAATTCATAAGATATTATAAAAAAGAGATAGATTGTTTCCTAACTCAGTCTCGCTCCTGTCCGGCAGTTAATTTACAAATGATTAAAATCAAGCCGTTTGACAGAAGTCGAGACTGTGTGCATTGCATTCAGTTATTTTTTAAGATTTTTTATCGAATGCATGCGTTCGGCGTTCGACTCTCCGCAACAATGCATATTGTTTCCATCAGAGACAGTACTGAGACCCCCATTCTACTTTCTTTCAAGATCAAGTAGCGTGCCACTGCTATTTTATATTTATACCTTGACATAGGAAGTGTATTTAAGTTTTATTTATAAGCTAGATGTTTAATTTTATTTCTTTCAGAACATTTTTTTTTTCGTTATGAAAACCCACACTTATGCGTAATTAGAAAAAAAAATGGATCGAAACCCAGATATTTATAGCGAAACAATAACTGAACTGCATCCTCACATTCCTCTAAAAGGAAAGAAGTCAGATCTTGGCAGTAACCGCAAAGAGTACGCGAAAATTGATATTGGATCAATGGGCGTCAATTTAAAGGAGCATTTCATGTACGCAAACTAACAAATTATTTGCCAATTATTCTTAATAAAAAAAATTGTTAATCGCAGGTCATCAGACAAGTTAAATTATTCGAAATCTCTTCAACTGAAAATTCAACCGAATCGTCCTGCTGAGATTATAAACAGCACAAAAATAGAAGGATTTGATAATGCGAGTTCAAAACATATTCCGGGGAATTTAAACTCTGATCTATTATATGCACTGAAAAGTCAGAAATACGAAAATCACAATTTCAAGCATATTAACGATGTTTTAACGGAGAAAGAGCGCGCGAATGATAATGAAAAAGAGACCAATTGCGCCAGTTTAGACGGTATCGAGGAAAAGGATAAAAATAAAGACTTACCCAATGGATGGGAGAAGCACGAAGGTAATTTAAGAATTTATTTTCTTAATCCATTCAGGTTTCGTATAAATGCATTTGTTCAGATAACGATGGACCATATTACTGGCACATCAAGTCAGGAACAATTCAAAGAGAACCTCCGATTTTACCCAAGTACTTTAGCGATGAGAAGGAGTGCAACACTCCAATGTTTGAGTATGCTAACCCATCGATTGAAAGCACTGATAATTCTCCTTGCAGTCCTTCTTACGATCCCCGTATTGAGTTGAGGGTAGGTCATACAAAAAAGAGATGCACTGCTGGAGAACTGTTTTGTTATGTACATTTGCAGGAATTTGAAACGTATTCTATGACAAGGAGCAGGACAATACCGTCACTTAATCACGAACAGGGAAAACAAAGCCGAGAGTATATGTAAGTAGGGCACTGGATTTGGATTTGGGATTTGGCAACGTCATTCTATATTATAGGCGAAGAAGCTATCCGCTCAAGTCCGATTCTAGCAGGGTAGTGCGTTTCACTGTGAGGTCTTTGGGATGGGTGAAAATAGCTGAAGAAGATCTCGTTCCAGAACGGTCGTCGAAAGCAGTCAATAAATGCATTATCGATTTGTCATTAGGACGTAATGATCTGTTGGATGTAGTTGGACGGTGGGGTGACGTAAGTATATTACTTTTGTAGATATTATTTCTCTCGCTTACACTTTAAACATATTTACGCGCGAGAGTTTTCGCACGGGTATAAACGTATGAGCTATAAGATTGATTTTTTTTATAATTTCTGCTAGTTTTTATAACAATTGGCCCATCGAAATTCCCCATTGATACTGTCGTGGTAGTTTTATTAGATAACAAATAAATAGTTATTCCATCAATAATAATATCGTTAAAAAAATTATTTTTCATATACATCGGTCTTAAATATTTAAAAAGCTTTTTCAATCGGTTGCCTTTGTCACTTTTTATTTCTTAAACCATCCCCATCATTAAACGTGAACGGATTCTTTGCTAAAAACAATATAAATTCCTATGCAATTTAATTAGGGGAAAAACATGTACATGGACTTGGAGGACGGATCACTTAAGCTCATCGAGACGGAAAATTTAACTGTACTAAACTCCCAACCGATTCACACGATACGTGTTTGGGGTGTTGGACGTGACAATGGAAGGTATATAAATGTGTCTTATCTAGTCCCTCTTCGTTTCTAATCAGATTGTTATTTCCATGCATTAATAATAATCAGAGAAAGGTAAGAATATGGTGTACTTGCATATACATAGATGTGTGACATTTAAATTAAAAGAATAACCGACATAGCCTCATATATTTATTTAAAACTACCTTCCCTTCACATATTTTTGTAAATGGTGCCAAATTCACAAAGCCCACAAGAAGTCATTTGAATTTTTCTAATGGTTTCTAAAATCCGTTGTCAGGTCATGACTTTCTGTTCTGTTCCATTTGCATTTGAAAGAGCAATAACGTTTCAGTTCTAGCTGTGCTTCCTCATTTGAGAAGTCAAAGTCAAATATGAGTTCTATTAACGTTCAAGGCTGACTATCGGAATTGTGATTTTTGACAGGTCAGGCGAGAAAACTTGATGACGAAAATCCCCTTGACGACGTCGTTTTTATACTTTAACGGCCGCAATGAGCTGTTTTGCTTTTGGTTTTTATTTTTTTTTTTCAATTAGTGTCCGTGCCATAGATTTTTTTTATCTAGTTTGTCTAAGTTAAGTATTAGTGCAAAATCAAGTTCCTTATTTCAGGGACTTCGCTTATGTATCTCGTGATAGATTAAGCCGAATCCATATGTGTCACGTATTTCGTTGTGATACAGCGGCACGGACCATTGCAAATACATTAAGGTAAATGCACCTATTACAATGATATTAGCACACATAATATAAATGACACTCCGTTTCATTGACAGGGATATTTGCAAGCAAATTATGATTGAGCGTTCACTTCAGTTGGACACAAACGCAGGAGCAACTAATTTTAAAAATAACCAAGAAATAAATCGTCCCACAAATCTACAAACAGAAACTCGTTGTTTCAGACATTGTAAGTATAAAATGTGAAATTTTAATTTTCAGTTAGATCTGGATTAGGTACCTATGGGGAAACAAATGTTTGGTATCTCTTTTTAGCACAGTCATTTCCGACTCCTATGGAGGAGCCTAAGAAGATTTTAAAGGCATTGTACATGGGTTGGAAAGAAGTTGCAAGACCAACAGGAATGGAAATCATCAATGAGGCAATTAATAGTGTAATAGCACAAACTAGACCCGAAGATTGGGAAAATGTCAGCGTGGCTATTGCTCCAAGTATGATAAGTGTTCGTAGCTCAAGAGTAAGTAATATCTTTCTAATTCGGAATGGAGAGGTCATGAAGAACGAATTTTACCTAGATTCAATGGTTTTAATGTAGTGGCTGACAGCCACTTCAGCCTTACTTTCCTACCTGTGTCGCTAAAAACTTATATACCGGAAGTAAAAATCTCATAAGCAATTCCCATTTCACAAAACGTTCCTACTTTCGTTTCCTGCATAGCGTACATTTTATACGGCGAATGTTTATTAATATGAACAACAGCTTATATCCAATTTCTTCAATAACTGATAAATGTCAGTCACCGACCTGTCTAAGAAAAATCGGTATCGGTAGATCGCAATTTTGTTATCTATATAATATTAGCAAACAATGGCCACCATACACTTGCCGCTAAATTAGCAGCTGCATATCTAATTCCATTTAAAAATGTTAACGTTTCATGTATTATGAAGTAGAATTTCCAATCTAGCGCAACAACATCCGCAAGATTACGAAAAAGCGGAGATAAAACAAGCTGTCAATGCAATTCGAATAAAAAGTAAACTCATTTAGAAAAACCAACAAAAGTGGTGACGATGTTCTTCGATTAAATAAATCGAATGCCAGGCTTGACACATAAATCATCTCACGTGAAATTTGTTTATTCTTAATTCTTACAGAATATATAAAGACTTGTGCCTCGCGGATTTTGCTGATTATTCTAAATCCTCCTCTATGCACTCAAATTACACTTTACCTAGACAATACCATTTCGTTCTTTGACTTGATATGTTGACCTTATATATATATGTTTCTATAAAAATTTTGTATTGTATTAAGTTTCGATATCGTTTTTTCATTTGCAGGACTATGGCAGACTCATTACAGAATGCAGGGTTAGATATTTGAGTTTTTTGGGTATTGGTAAAAACTTCAAAAAATGTGCTTTTATCGTACACACAGCACGAAATAAATTTGTGGCACACGTTTTTCACTGTGAACCATCAAGTGGCGCACTTTGCAAAACTGTTGAAGCTGCTTGCAAGGTAAATATTTATGAATACACTCATGTAATGACAGATAACTTTATTGTGTCCCCATAATCGTGTTTTAACGATAGCTAAGATATCAAAAGTGTTTGGATGCACATCCTGAAAATGCTTTCAATTTCGATACAAGCATCTCGAGTAAAGGAATTGGAGCTGCAATCAAGGATATATTACATTCACTATCACTAAAAAAGGATAAATGTGGTTCCTGAAGTGTACAACCTTAAGCTGAGATATTATGTAGCTGCAAACCGTTTATATCAAATGCATCTTTCGTCTTGAATAGGCGGATGTTGTTTTTTCCCCCTTTGTGTTTAAAATAGAAAAATCACAATGAATAATACAGATGGCATAAATATTATCCGCGTAACTGTTTACCTTAAATATACAGACATATGTGCTTATTAAATAATTGTTAAGCTTAAAAGGTATTGGAAATACAAGAAAAAAAAAAACAATAGGCAGTCAAAGGTATTGATCAGTCTTTTATATGTATAGATCTGTGTGACTTATTTTAATGCAATATTTTAATTACAAAACTAAACATGAAATGACAGTGTATAATGAATTAATTAGTTAACTAGCTTTGTTGGATCATTTCTGAATATTTATTTTCATTCAAGTAGTAAGCAGTAGTAAGTACCTATCTGCAGTATTTTCCAGAGATTTTAATGAAGGGTGAGTTTGCCAATGAAACCAAAGCAAACTAGGTAAAAGTAATTTAATGTCGTTTTCCATTGGGATTTTCAGATATTGCTCTCAGATTTCAGATTTTTCGTGCCCAAAGGAACATAAAACGACATTTTTCTTTCTTTTCATTTGTGGTGGTGCGTGTTTTAAAAGTCTGCTGTTCTTAAATTACAATTATGTGTTTATAAAAATCTATTCAATTTATGTTAATATCCATTGCAGCGGCCAAATGTAAATTTGTCTGTAATGTAGTGTAAGTAGCTCTGAATCTCGCTCGGAAATCGAGATTCGCTTTTTTGTGCGGCCTTTGGAACACGAAATCTGACAGCTAATTTCTAGAGCAGAAAAACTGCTCTGAATCTGAACCTTTTTTCTATCCCAATGGAAAACGACATAAGTACTTGTCGTCATATTGCTAGTAATCCACTATATAAGATAACGCCAACCTTAAACTAGATTCTCACGTCGGCAAAATATCGAATGTCAAAAAATATTTCCAAATATGGTTTAGTTTCAACAAATTACCCATTTTTGATCTTAAAGGTAAGATTAAACGGTATGCCAAGTGGTCATAAAATGCCAATATCTGACTGTTCTCCTGTCAAAATATGTTCATACAATGTAATGGGCATATCTCATATGCTCTAATGACCTGAATGCCACATATGACCAGGCTGATTTTGACAGATAAAAATGCCCAAATAGCATATGGTGTAATGGGACAATAGGTACGAATGCCAGCATATAGCCTTATATGCCCATATGCTTTTAATTGAAATTTCGTTATGGCATTAATGGCATTTTTGATGGAACAGGAATTATTTTGTTGTCATCGGTGTTTGATTTCGTAGAATTGTGATTCATTTTAATTTTCGTTCTCTTTTTGGTAATAAATACCAAATGCCTCAAATGACAATCATGTCAAATATGACCATATTGGTAATTTTGGTCATATAGTCTAATATACAATTTTGATAATCCTGACATTTTGTTCATTTGACAGCTAATCTGGTCATTTGCCTTTTGGCATTCATATGCCAAGTGGTCATAAAATGTCAATTTCTGACAGTTCTCCTGTCAAAATATGTTCATACAATGTAATGTAATGCCTTTTGGCATTCATATGCATAATTGGCATACAGTCTAATCTGAGCTTTAGTTTTTTAGTTAAATAGCATTGAACAGCGCTGAATGAGCTTGCATGGACATTTTTTTAAAATCATTGAACACACTTCTAATTTTAAATTGGTGGTATTTATACAGTCTATTCATCAATTTGATCAATTCCGCAGATAATTTAGATTATAAAATGTTCCCATAAGTAATATTTCCGCGTTTGTGCCAAAAGAGCTTCACTACAAATGTGCAATGACAATTTTGTTTGTTCTAATATTAAGTTTGACAAACAGCTAGCGGTCAATGGAACGCGGTGTGTATGGCTTATTGAAAATAATATTTATAAAATACATATTTATAACATAAATATTATGTAAAATTTCGAGTAATCGCATCAAAATAAAGTAATTTTTTTATTTTACATTCATGGTCTAGGTATATAGATCATACATTTTTGTTTTTATCGTTGACAACAATACTCCAACCCTTCTTGTAAATGTACATCATGTTGGTCAGGTAAAAGACGCCTATGTAATATTCGTGATTTATACATGTTTTTGCTCTGCAGTAAACAAAGGCAAAAAATTAAAATAATCTATCACATATCATTTACAATAAATAATTGTCATCGCGCATGTTCAATCAATGGATCACCTCTGAACGCTTTCATATTACCGATGCCATATCTGGATGAACAAACAGTGCACCCTAACAACACGAGGAATGTTAGCTCTTTCTTTGACGTCTCTGTAAAATGAAGTCCATATGCGGTAGAAGAAGATGAACTATAGAATGTTGTTGCATTCTCTCTTCCTCAATTGCTGGAGAACATGGTATGCACTGACGTCACAATTCAACAAAGTGCCGGAATACTGTATTCAGGCTGCCAAACCTTGACAACACAACATATTTACAGAAATGTTACTTGAGTGTAGAGTAGAATATTTTCCAAGGCCAACCAAATTTCATGAAGGTTGACAGCGTTTACTCTTTGTGTATATTTTGTTATGGGGATTGTCAAGCTAGTCACATTCGGGAAAACATGTTTTCAGTTTTGATATTATTTTGCGTACTAATCGGAGTTCAAGTACTATTATCTGCAGTTAACAAATCAATCGGCGCTAGAAAATTATATGTGCAATTACTTTTAAAAATATTCGAGGTAACTAATATAATACTAAAATATAATTCAACAGTTTCGTAAACGTCCAATACCTGCTTAATCTGGGGCAAAAAAGACTGAGCGACTACTTCAAAACTATTGATTGGACTTTAGATTGCATATGCCGCTGTTAATTTTCTCATTATAATTATATAATTTGATTTTTTCGAAATCTACATCGGTAATCAAATGGTTTTCATTGCACAGCACATGCATATTGTAACTGTTCAAAAGTCGCTGGTGGAGTGGGAGCATTTTATCCTATAGCGTCCTAGAAATTTTTTTTCTGTGAAAACTATCAAAGTGAAAACAAATGTATGCATGCTCCACCTATTGAAATCAATAATTATTATTCAGCAATTTCAATCAAGATTGAACGAACTGATTTGTGCCTTATGTCAAAACGTCGTGGCAAGATTAAAGCATGATGGAGTGGGGTAGCTTCTAAAGTACTTTGCCCTAGATTGCCACTCTAACCTGGATCGAATTTTGTATATGTTTCTTTAGTTGAGTTGGAAATACGTATATACAAATAGAGGACATGTCTTAATTGGGGACAAATTTGGCTTGTGATAACCAACATTTTGCCGCGAAATTAATTTATATTGGCGCCTTGCTAATTAGAAAATAATTTGAATTGGGAAGTAGCTCTCATTTGTGCGTTTGTGCTCTTGTCGCCAAGTTCTGCTGCAGCATTCCACGGAAATATGTAATCAATTTGCCGTCCGTAGTTCTCATAACACAACTTCGTTGCAATAGGTTAAGCTGCTTTGCCAAAAATGTATACGCACTATCATCGAATATACACACGCTATAGGCATGTTATTTGGTACTATCTGCGGCTACAAAATGTTTTACATCATGTTGTTGCCACGGCCGGCTAGCAATTTATACTCAACAATTTGAAAAGAGCAAAGTCAAACTTATCGCCTAGCCATAATTATGCTGATTAGATATCCAAAACTAATTGAGTAAAGTAGCATGATACACAAGTTCAATGCATTTTTATTGGGTCGTTTAACTTCTTCCTGTTAACCTTTGGTCAACGCTATGACAAAAGCTATTTAGATATCTTTGTTTAATTGATGAAGCACGCACGGTGAACACTACGCATTTGTATTTAAAGCAGCACAATAGAACTTTTAAGATGGAAGAAACCTTGCTATCAGGCACAGCTCTAATGAAGTGTTTTTTTTTTTTCATCGGAACCCTTGGAACAATGTTATCGCGGTTCCGTTCTAGAGAACATATTAACTCGTCACAAGGCATACGGCTACATATGCATGTGAGTTCTGAGTTTGGTAAGAAATAACCTGAATGTAAGTAGAATGCATCAAATACGTTGCAAAGAGCCTTCGAGGTTTGTGCCAAAACTAGATATAGTTCCTTGTTGTTTGTATATCTTGTCTCTATAAGAAACGATACTTAATGCAACTGTAAAATCAATCAGTAGATGCTGAGTGCAGATCATTTAAAATTTACCCTCTGGGGAATCGGTTATTACCGATGACCCGATTTTACTTTGTTCGCACAACATATTACTGGGGTTGACCGCATCCGTGATCGAGTACTACGTGACTGAATTTGTTATTGTCTTGCATGTTAAATCCACAAAATTCAACGACGTTATTCGTCCCCTGCTCTCGAAAGTTGAAGAAAATGTTGAACACCATCAGCTATCTAAGGATTCATATCTTCAAATTGGCTGAATGTACTAAAGCTTTTTACAATTTCAATCATCAATATCGAAAAGATTAGAAATGGTTCGTTGGAAAAAGCACGACATGTTTGAAATGAGTGGACGTCCATTCAACGGAAACGTTTAACAAACAATTTTACAAATAAATCCGTATGTGTGTTTCGAACAGTGGTGATTCATCGGTTTCTGTTCGACCAAATCTGATTGCAGTGTGATACAATGTTACTTGTTGTCTTGTAGGTAGGGTAACCTTTTTTTGGAATCAACTTTGTAGATATTTTTCTTGTTCGCATGACATTTCTTTTCCAGTTCGTTTCTAAGGCCCATCTTATCAATTCTATTTTAAACGCTTTTCAGTATAGATATAATTATGAAATGCACAGGTAAAAGGCACTGAAATGGCTTTCTTTTGCAAGAGATAAGACTATCAACACGACAGTACTCGGGTCGAAATACCACATCAATGGACGAGCCATACGTCACTCTGAAATGTATTTTACACGCGAAACAATAAAATCCGTCACGTAGTACTTGATAGCGTGTCTTTTTCATCTGGATTTGATATGCTGAGCTTAACACGTGTGTTTAACAGGAAGAAAGCATTTAAAAAGCCAAGCAACTGTCTGCTGGCCTAAAGACTAAAACGCAGACTCTTTGAAACAGCGAGGGAAACCAAGTAAAGCTTACCCCCACCAAGCAGCTATGCAGTTGCAGTATGTTGACCCCAATTATTTGTCCGCAAAAGTTGTTTTCATCTTCGGGCAGGACTTTCCATATTTTGTATCTTCCTTTCAATATTCGTTACCACACCGAATGTAATGCATTGTATGGTGTATTTTATAAAATTGATAAGCCCATTGGACAGGACTGCAAAAATTTCGGAATATTTCCGTACTTTCAACACAACGACAATTCAACACAATAACAAAAATTGTAAAGCGTGTGATTCGAACATCCAAAACGTGGCGCAAATTCAACTGTACGGAAACGTCAAACATGTGCATCTTCTAAAAAAAATACTAGCTTAGGCCATAAGGTCGGCTATAGAAAGTTGCCTGCCTGTGCTAAATTGGCGGTCGTAAAATATATATTTGCAGCTTTAAACGATTCTCATCTATAAAAGAAACTTAAATGTTGTTATCAATTTATTACTCAGGATTGTGTGAAGGTTATTTTGAAGAATATATGGATATACAGCCGCGTTCCATTGACCGCTAGATAACTAGCGGCATGTCAACCCAATTCTAGAAAAGGAAAACTTGGAGTTTATCGTTCATCGATGAAATTGACCTAAAGTCAAAACAGATAATTACGACTGTGATAAATTTTGTTCGCATTTAAGTTCGTTTTGGTTTTAAAAGCGGCTTTTGTACGCGAGAGGCATTATTAGCGCTCAATATGATAATTCAACGTAGCTTAGGGATGAGAAAAGATGTTTTTTGCATGCTTCATAGATTAGGAAAAGGCAACACAAAAAAAATATTGAGATATAGACATGAACGACATAAGAGTGATTGAAAATCTATACAGAGTCAGACCAAATAGGGATTCGAAGAGGAGTCAGACAAGGATGCATTTTATCGCCTTCCGTTTTCAACATGTACTCGGGAGAAATATTCAAAGAAGCAATCTCAGAAAACAACATAAAATATGCAGATGATGCCGTCATTATAGCAAACGACATGAACGAACTAAGTACATGATGAATAAGCTAAAAGATCTAAGCAACAACTACGGACTACGAAAAAACACAACAAAAAAAAAGTTTATTGTTCTAAGTAGGAAACAACAAATGCAGAACTTCGAATTAAAAGTTAACAATAAAAACATAGAAAGAGTTGACACCATTGTAACGTAATTTTGAGATGAGGGAATGGCTCAACCTCTCGACGTCAGAAATAATGAGAGGAGTAACAAATAAACAGACTATAAAAATAATGATTTCCAACCTCCGGAGCGGAGAGGAACTTTAGGAAGAAGATGTGTTCGAGGTTTCAATTCATTATTTTTCTGCTCTGCGTTTTCAAATCTGTTCTATGGTCATCATTTCTTATTTGTTTTAAACAAACAAAAGATACCAATCCTGAACTAGGCAGACAGAAAATGTTTGTGAGTTCAAATTTACTCGACTACAGCGGTCAATAATATTATGTTCACTTTACATGCAAAGTTAAGTTAAATTACTTAATTAGTTGTTCTTTTATCCTTGTGCACACAACATTTATTTTAGGCATTTAATTGGGGGGTGTCGTCATGTACATTATAGGTACATGTCAGCGAATACAGATAGCAGCTTTGTGCCAAAGCTATAATTTAGTTATTCAGGGTTCAGGGTTCCAGTGTCAATTAATCTGATAATTATAACTATCAGCATTTTGCTATTAAGTAAAATAAATTACTCTTGATAATAGTATACCATCCCAGAGTTTGCTTCCAAAGTAAAAAGATTATGTGGCTGACAAAATTCTACAATATCACAGAACATCTTACATATGCATGCTAAAGTTTCAAACTCATCTCCGGTGATAATGATAATGATGCAAGGTGTTAGTAAGGGTACCGGTCTGTTATAACCGGCAGACTTAGACAAAATGTCTTGGTGTTTTAACACTTGGGAAGGCTAAATTCTCGCGCCCTTAAAAGGGGAAAAGGCCAGCTCTGCAAGGTTTTTGACAAAACATCTGAGCAATGTCCTAAGTGTGACATTCAAGTTATCCGAGAAGAAGCATAATGCATACACAACCGCAAGCCTCGAAACTGCTAGAGGTTAATTGAGTTTCCTGTGGGACATAATGTTGATAAACGAACATGACTTTCGCTAGTTCTTCAACATTAGAAATAGTTTGATTCCGACCGACGCGACGTTAGGCACTTCTCCAGTATTCGAATTGCAAACATATATATATATCGATTACTACCTTGTTGTAGGAAATGTACGAACATAATGATATCTTGATCGTCACAGAGAAATATTTAGTAAAAAAATTAACGCTTAGCAGCTGCAACAGCTACAAACAGCAAGCACTATTGCCGATCGCGTATCACTCTACCGAGAAGTCCTATGTAGCCAGTATCAATGCAATAACTCGTGTCGGTCTTGTGCGATAGTAGTCTACCTGGCAGTTTATAAATTCGTACATAAATAATTAACAAAATTAGATCCACCCACATGTTGTCAAATGCAAACGCACATGGATTGATCTGAAGCAACTCTGATTCGCAAAAGTGCATTCAAATCGGAAAAAAAATGTCTTTTTTTGTCCCAATCGGACATTAAAATTGATCAAGTGCCCAATCGAATACCACATAAATGTTTTAATGTCACCACTCCAAAGGGTCTGCTGAATGCCCTTCCACTTTAAAGATTATGAGTTGTTCACTCGTTAAATATCTTGATTTTTTTGTATTTAGTATGCACATCTAATAAGGATTACACTCTTCTATTTAATGCTTTCAGTTTGGTCGCGCAAACATCGAATCGCAAAGAGAAAATGCCAGCAACCAGACGCATAGGTCGAAAGACAAAAGTGAAGAGAAAGTTGCCACAGCAAATGGAAATCCTGGCGACCTCATCAACAATGGCAACCTGCTAATCAGTCGAGACAATGTCTTGCAGCCTGTCGAGAGCGTGTCTCCAAACTTCCAACCCCAACCTAACAATGTAAACGAATGCAAATTTACATCATAAGGTCAACATAACCTATATGATTTGTGTTTTTTTAGGTACAAGGTTCATTCCACTTGGAGAAATGCCTAAGTTACGTTAAAGCAGGTGTTGAGGCTATTATCGAAGATGAAGTAACATCACGTTTCGAGGCTGAAGAACTGAAAAACTGGAATCTACTCACAAGAACCAACCGCCGGTACGAGTTCATTTCATGGAAGCTAACCATAATGTGGATGACGGGCTTTGTAGTGCGTTACCTCATCTTAATGCCGACCAGAGTAGTCGTTTGCTTCATTGGGGTAAGTTTTCCATTTTGCGTATACGTTTTGAAGATCGTGTTTCTTATTTCTATTATCTATACAAGGTTATGATATCTATTGTAACAAGTATATTTGTCGCGTCAATACCGTTTCATTTTCTTCGGCAACCATGTGCCAACTTATGTTATCAACTTATGTTCCGATTATTTACGCGCTCGTTATCAGCCTTGATTTACGTGCACAACGAAGAGTATAAGCCAAAGGCGACGGGCTTTTGTGTTGCAAATCACACATCCCCCATAGACATTGCAGTTTTATCTACGGATTGTACGTTTTCTTTGGTGAGAAATAAGACCGTAAACTTGAGTATTCAAATCGTAGTTCATTTGGGTCCGATTACGCTTCTGTTTAGTGATGTTGCAGTTTTATTTCATTCGGTTAATTGTGACAATAATTTTAACTTTTCACAAATAATTATAATAAAAAAAAAAGACAAAACAAAGAAATCAACAACAAACTTTTATTATCATTATCTACTATCCGCTTCATTACTGAACAATAAATATGTTAGGTAATTTGGCTCACAGTGTGTACGTCAGTTGTTGGATGTCTGCCTCATGGGGACAAAAAGCGGTCAATTGTGAATGATGTGCTTGGACATTGCTTTGCATTATTATCGAGCGCACTATCAGCCGTAGTTTATTACCACAATATTGAAAATCGACCAGAAAATGGTATATGCGTAGCGAATCATACAAGCCCCATCGATGTACTTGTCCTAATGTGTGATACCACATATTCATTGGTATGTATTTCATGTGTGCTTAAACCCATCGTACATTTATTTTATTGTTTACATCTAATTCTTTAAATAATAATCTTGTTTAAATAACATTTTTGTTTTTGGTATTGTTCATCGAAGTTGCCTTTATTAACATTGTTTCATATTATTTGCGAGCATTTGGTTACCTAGTTTAGTTCTTTTAACCATTGTTTTAACTATTTTCAACTAGTAGAGTATTGTTTCTTAAACAGTGCGCCGTACAAATAACAAATTTTCGTCTCGACTTTAAATTTACGGAAGCTCACAATTGCGAAATTTGTATGGAAAATATAGCAACTGTGAACTACTTAAATTTACAGTCGAAACTAAAGATGTTTATTGGAATGGCCCTTTATCGTTTTGAATAACGATTTTATTATTGTAGCTGGGATGTGGTGGGGATGGCGAAGGCCCCGCTTTGGTGTCTCGTAACTAGTTATGCATGAATAAATCGCTATTATTGTCTTACGCGTTGACGGCAATTGCCTATTTTCTGTTGAGTTACAACTGGTGAAGACATTTATTCAATATGTTCAGCTTCTTAAGCTATAGCGAATGTAATAGTTTTTCGAAAAATTTGTTTGTTACTTGCTTCTTTCAAAATGAATTCATTCGTTTCGTACTTCTGTGTTTTTTTTTTATTGGATGTTCTATTTTACTCATTAACATTATTGGTTTGGTTATTTGTGCATATGTGTTATATTTGAATGTGCCAGTTCTATATACTAATATATCGAAATAACTTAAAGATCGGTCAAAGGCATGGCGGATTTTTGGGACTTTTACAACGAGCATTGGCTAGAGCCTCACCCCATATATGGTTCGAACGTGCTGAGTCAAAGGACAGGCATGCCGTAGCAGAACGATTACGTCAACATGTGTCTGATCCAAAGAATCCACCAATATTAATATTCCCCGAGGGAACATGTATTAATAATACATCTGTGATGCAATTCAAAAAAGGCAGCTTTGAAGTTGGGGGCACCATATATCCTGTGGCAATTAAGTAAGTTATTATTGGTCAATATTCATATTATTATAGTAGAGTCATTTAAGTGGTAGCCTTTTAATTTTGTTCAGTACGATTCAGAAAGGTTTTATCTTTTTTTGTGGGCACATGTCTAATCGTTGCCCTAACATGACATAATAATCATGAGCCGTAATTAAGTTCATAGTCTCCTCAAAAATAGGGTAATAGGCACTTGGCTCACGAACCATAAGCAGTTTCATTTTGTGACGTGCAGCCTTCTGCGATTTTGGTTGAGTAACTTCTGATTCGGAGTTATCAACACCAAGCAGTTTTTAATGGAATTCGCGATGGCTTTATGTTCGAGAGATACTGTCTTTCTTGCAGTCTCGAACAGAAGAGTTACACAACAAACCAATTGTTGTTAGAAGCTACGCATTGAGTTCTTTATATTGTTTCAATCTACATATACCACATTATTAGTTACAACTTTTGATTGGCAACAAAATTATGGTAAAAATAACTTTCTTTTGTTTTTATTTAAACTCTTAGGTATGACCCTCGATTTGGAGATGCCTTCTGGAACAGTTCAAAATACTCGATGATGCAATATCTGTACATGATGATGACTTCGTGGGCAATCGTCTGTGATGTATGGTATCTACCACCAATGTATCGCCAGGAAGGCGAGTCTGCCATAGACTTTGCAAATCGAGTAAAAAGTGTTATCGCGAAACAGGGAGGACTTGTTGACTTAGCTTGGGACGGTCAACTAAAACGATTGAAACCAAAAAAAGAATGGAGAGAAATGCAGCAAATCGAGTTCGCAAAGAGCCTCAAAAATGACTGATATGCTGAAAATAAGTAAAATTAAGACCCCTTGTTGTATAATATATCTTAAATTATAGTAATTTTTTTTTTCCTTAACTTTGTAACATTAAAATAATGAAGATAATAAATTTGTATAGGTCACAATATGAATACATTTACAGTTGTATTCTTAATACTTTGTTTTGTTTACTTTTTTTCATCTTGATTACACTTAGACTGACTTTAACTAACTGCAGCTAATGGCTGACACCATTACAAATAGAATGCATGGTTACTTTTTCTTTTATTTTTTCGTCGTGCTGCATGTAAGCCATCTGACCTTCATATTCTGCGGCAACAAGGGAACACTGCATGAGTCGACTTAATGTCAAAATTGAGTTAGTATTACTATCGGACCGTACCCTGCTCCATATGTCATATTTTTTTCATTCAAATATCTCTTCCGGTTGCTGTTGGTTGGATCAGGAAAAAACGCGTAAGTCGTCATCCCACATGTGCAGGCAAATCTTTACCCTGTGCTCTTGAAAAGTGGCTAAAAATTACTTATGCTGTTTTTTCCTTGTTGCCACATATCGCTTGACCGTATGACAAAGTACGATTTGAAGTCTTTGGTATAGGCGGACAATCAACAACGATCCGAGTAAATAGGGGCTTAAATTCTTTGAAAATGTCCAAAAATTGGGTTCAAAGACGGGCTCTAGTTATCATTAAAGTTGTCTAAAAACTATTATTATTATAGGTCACTTATCCATCCCATTTTAAATTATATCCTCACACTTATGGCGTTTTTCATTGAAGATCTGAGAGAATTGCCCTGGAACTCAAAATTGCCCTTTTCAATGTATTTGTTTGAGCACTTTTGCAAAAGTGGTAATTGGTAAACCACAAAAGCACATCATTTTATGTGAGATTTGGTCTTCTGTCGTGATACCTAATAATTGACCTGAAAGTGAATTTTTTTCAATGAAAACATAGAAAGAACCCTTCTAGATTTGCTCATTTCGTAGAAATGTCTCTTTTCTTAAATCGAAAACGCCATAAGTCTCTCAAGTAAACCTGATCAATAAAACTCGATCTAAAATCTAAATGTACAGAAATGCGTGTCCAATTGTTTTCTGTTAAGCGGCTAGGAAATTGTAGCCCTAAGGAAAGTATGTATACTTTTCAAATGTTCTTAAATGACTCCAGCTTAGTTCCGCTGGAACTAGGATTTCAATATAAGGAAAACGAGTGGTTGAGATTTTTATCATATAATGTTATCATAACACGCGACGACTGAACGAAATTTATGTACCTACCGTAAGTATAAATATATACCAAGTGGGTGCGAACTCGTCTCGCATTGATTCTGTCAGTTTGCAGTGGAAAATAAAAAAAAAAACGCGCAGTTTCATAAAAAAATATTTTTTGTGCTTTATTCATGTTGCAAAATTTAGACAGAGTTTAACAGTCGTATGGCAGGTCCCAATTGATCACTTAAATACGATTGAAATGTTTGGCATTCTTCGCTGTAAAAGAAAAATCAAATTTCTTACTCAAATTTGGCGCCAAAAGCTGCAATCTCTTACCGTGAATTAAGATCGAACGAACTTCCCCATAGAATAACGCCACCGGCTCCCAGTTGTTTTATTTCTTTTAACACATTCAATGTTTCCACTGTGTCTATATACTTTACGGTATCCGTGTACATATATCGGTGATAAGCATAGACCTGTGGTTTATTTTTCCCATTTATCATATTAGCAGCACGAATAGCTTCCAAAACGCGTCCTTTAACCATTGGAATGCGGTTCCCCGGTGACAATCGTTCTTGCAAGTACACCGAGGGATAAATTGCACCAGAAGATTGAAACAACCATTGGATCCTTAATTTGATTTGTATATACGTTAGTAATGAATGTATGCGATATAAACTCCACTCACATATTATTTTCTTCTTTGACTCCCTTCGCACATTTGTCTGCTTCTGCACCGTACCCATTAAAGCAGTACGGAAATGCGTAATATCCCCATATGGCATTTGGGCGAAGTTTCTTAACGGTTTTCAAAGTCTCAAGCATAAACGTTTTGCCTCCGGCTTCAAAATTACGTTTCGCCTCTTTTTCAAGTTGTTTCTTCGGCCAGCTTGGATGTTTCCTTTGTTCGATTTGGATGGACAAGGTCTTGTAAGGCTTGAGTGTCCCAAAGTTTTGCCTATATACAGGTCGCCATGATTCGAAATCGACTACCGCAATCCCTGAGTAGTTGTAGTTTGGTATTAGTTCTACTAGTTGTTTTTGTAGAAGTTCTAAATGCTCTGAAAGGTTTCCTTGTTGGGGGACGCCATGATTTCGATAAACAAACTCCTTGGAGGAGGAGTTCTGCAGGATTGCGGGAAAATTCCCGGGATCATAGAGAATTGTTATTTTCTCTCCCCGAAAGGAGTCGTTTTGATTTTGCGTGATTCCATATTCCTGTTGTAGGTTTTCGAAATATATTTGGTATTTTCTACACATGAATGTTGGGATATTCCAGTAGACTTTGAAATCCTTGCTACAATGAAGAAGTGATGTCACATTGAAAGCAATAAGCAGCTGAGCATTTACCTTGCCGCCGTACATATCCAAGCATAACAGAGAACTAAAATTGAGCTGCAAAAATGTATTCTAAAGTCCATGACTTTCTGAAATCGAAAAAATAAAGAAAGAGTATTCAAGTCCTGTGACTAAATTCGAGTAATTTTAAAATGTTAGCCGCGTATTCATACATGAATGCGTAGCAAGCAGGCGCACTAGACTCACGGGATTTCTGAGGAACATGGCGCCCAACGTGGGGCAGTGGGAATAACCTAAAGATGTAATTTGTATTTTCTAGCGGATGAATCGGCAGTGAGCTGTCAGCAGGTCTTTTTAAGAACGAAGTCTTAAATGTCAAATTTCATTCAAGCCAATTGCCCTTTCCGAAAGAACCAAGGGGATTCTATATACAAGATTCTAATCATGTCTTTTTTACTGTATGGGGCAGGCGTTGGGTTATATTACGTCCACCCTATATTTATGAGTATTTTAACAACGAACTGTATGGCCTATACACTATACGAAAATGTTAGTCGAAACCTTTAAAACACAACTGGACTAGGCTTGGATTGTATGGACTTATACGAGTACAAACAGCAAACAGCAAAACTAAATGATTTAAAAATTGTAAATATCCACTCCATACCTATAAAAGGTTCAAACCAGATCACAGAGTGATATAAGTCGACTATCTTGAAGAATTAGTGAGAAAAAAAATACAACACCAACTTACAGCTGATAAAATATGATGAGCGGAGATATACGTTATAACACTTATCGCGTTCCTTTGGTTTCTAAGCCAATTAAGTTTCTTATGCACTCAATTTATATTATAATATAGGTATGTACCTATTTAACTAGATATTAATGCAAATATTTATGTAATACATGTGGGTGGCCTTGGTGTGGTCGTTTACTTGTTACACGGTTAAGTGGAAGGTTGCCGTAGTCGGTAGATGTCCCAATCATAAACAATGTTCTCTGTTACAATCGTAAAGCCACCTGATAATAATAAAAAAAAAAAAAAAACATTTGTACAACCCAGATGCGATTTGTACAGTGGTCAGAAAATCCCACGTTGTGGTTAAAAGTCGAGTGTTTCAACATGCTCATAGGTAAATATATCGCAACTATGGTTAATAAAGGTTGTTCAATTAAGATGAACATATGGATTTTCATGTTGGTTTTCAAAGTGACATAAACTACCCGCTTAGGTTTCTCGAACTTGTGAAACTGTCAAATAGAACTAATTGACTGACGTGAAAACATAAAACTACCTAACCTAAAGCTAGCCGTACCTATATCTTAAACTTTGTCCAGCGTTCGCCATATTTGCTGTCTTTCTGTTCCATCCACCTTTAGCAGACATAAGGTTCATTCGCGTACCTACGCGGTTTAAATCGATCGCAATCGCACAACGTATATAACCGTGCTCATCAAAAATGACAGAAGAGAAAACTAGCAAAATAACGAGTTAGAAGCAGCTCATCTCTTGGCTCGAAGCAGCCCGGTGAATTTTAAACGGCCGGTACTGATATTTATATAGCATGCACAAAGTTGACAAGAAACAAATTCAAAATCTGTCTTAAAAATCAATTGCCAATAAAAATAAAATCTGTAAAAAAAAAGAAAATTCTCCAATAACGTATTATATGTTGCAAAAAGGTAAGTTATATATTTATTGTGATAATGTGTGATATGGATGAGATGTCAAAGATGTAAGTGGCTCAAAGTAGCTCGAAGTCTTGCTCAATTTTTAGCGTTTGACAGACTTAAACCAAATGTTACAATCCTATAATCATTACCTTACTTTAGATCGGATAACTGGCCCTATACACATAGATTGTATTTTTAATTCCCATCTACAAAACATTATCGGCTCTGGGTCTGAACCAACTGGTACCACTGTAACCCACATGTGGAATTAAACAAACAAATAACAAAAAAAAAAAAACAATACTTCCGCAGTTATAGACGGGTTTGTTGTTAATCACAACTGATGTTTGAGTTGACTGGTACACTCTATATATGTTAAGGTTAGATAAAAATCTGGATTTTTTTTTTTTCGGTAGAAACCACGCTAAGATGGTTAATTGTTGTATGTTAATGCATCAATAATTATTTTTAGTGTCCGTGTTAAGAGAGAGAGCGAGATGATTAAGGTAAGGGGGAAGAAAACCAAGATGGGCAAGCGCCTTTCCGTCTGCGTGTTGTTATTTTTTTTACTTTGACTGCTGACTCACCCAGGCGGTTGAAATATTCAAATATAACTGTCATTTTCAATCTTAGTAGTTTTGAAATCAAGACGTTTGGCGGAAAAAGGGAAAATGTTTCAAAATTAAACGTTCGCAATACATTTTTCTAGAAGAACGCCTTCGTTTAGTGCTGCACTAGATGGCAAATTTTAACTCTGCTGAAATTCAGGTATGTTTCTCGATCCTCGAACTGGGGTTTCAAGATTACATTATTCGGGAGACTTGTAAGTAACGAAACAATTAAGAACTTGTGATCTCTACATGGTGGCTTTAAGGCTGTTTTAAATATAAACTGCACTGTGTACAGTGAGGCTGTCGCTTATTTTATGTCATAAAAATACAATAAAGTAACAAGACTTGAGATCATAGACTTTGTATAAGAATAAAATAATTGTTTTCTTTAAACACACAACCCTTTTTTGCCACCCGCATTTAAAATACGTTTTTTTACAATCTAAAAGTTAACACTCGTCTGAGCTAATAAGTTAAGGTACTATTACTGTACCGCTTTGCAGTTTTCGTCACTTTATCTTCTAATGCTGCTCCTGGCGCCAAACTCGCTTGCCACATTAATATACCATTTATTTGTTAATGTGCGATAAATTTGTGCGCTTTTAAAGATTGCGACTTCATATTTTCTGAACTATTACACACACCGTTTCCCTTTTCAAAGAAATGCGACCGACAATGATTGCTGTACAGTCTTTTCAATTATATTATCGCATAAAAACATGTCTGCCTCCAAATCATGTTTGCTATTTTGGTTTTGAAAAATCAAATTTGCTAAACAAAAATTTCACACCGCTCAGGGTTAAGTACATAATCTATACTAATCAGGTGAGTCACTAAATAACTTTCATTTACGACACTGATTTTCTTTAGTACCTGTAGAGTGTTGTTGGTCTTTATCCAATCAAAGTTTAGTGCATGACTATATGATTTGAAAAGTAAAACTTAAGACCGTGCTTTTACTTTCGATCTCACGCACAACATTAACCGACTTTTCTTTTAAAATGATCGTACGAAGAGAATGTGACTTTACAACAACGAGAGAAGCGAAAATATCGCACGATGTAAGCTGTAGGAGCATTCGCCAAATTAGGTTGAGCATTTTTTATCAGCTCCAAATAATATCAGCTGATAGCCTTGCAATTTAAAACGTTTTTTATGTTGTAAGTATGAGCTATTGTTTTGCACATGTACATATTGTCGTGCACGCATATATGTAGATAAATGTTGTGCTATTATACATATTTGTTAAGCTTTATCAATCTCAGCTTTTATATGTACATACATAGTTCTTTATTTTTTTTTTTTTTGATTTTGCAAGGCTTGGATTATTGGACAAAATAGCTTTTGTCGTCAATATACACTTTCTTTGATACTAGCAAGATACCATTTTTGTGTGTAAACGTATCGCTTTATATATAGACAAATTTGTTAAACTATAGGTGACTGTATAAATGAATCGGCATGATTTTGTTTTGTTTTTCTTAAAATCGTTTACTTTATAAAAAAGTATCCAACACATCTGTGGCTCTGTTTGATGGTCCTTTATTTTGAAAACGAATCTTTATTCGATTTGAAATCCATGTCCTGTCGAACATCCGTGGAAAGACTACTGGAGCACTCAGACGCAACTGGTCCGTTATACCACCAGGAAGCAAATCCAGTATCACCCACTTTAATGGAATTTACTCGACGCTCTGAAATAGCAAAGGAAGTGGTCCCTTCCCATGTATCGCCGTCATCTCTCGTAAGAACGCCAATAAGTTGTCTGCAATCGTTTTCTGCCGAGGGACAGCAAGAATGGCGCTGATTCCTTTCAGACGTTCGGAAGCATAAGTTTAGTCTGCCCGCATCATTAGAGCCATGCCACACACAATTGTGTACTCGTGAGAGACCAAATCGTCACTAGTGGCCCTGGCCGAGGACGGCAATTCCTGAATAGTTCAGACTTGGTATGGTTTGCGACTCGTTCGCCTTAAGCGCAGCCTGACTATCAATGCAGATCGCAGATGGCGATATTCTTATTGGTTATGGATCTTACCACAAGTGACTCCGCAGCTTTTAGTTCGGCCAGAACCTCTGCCTGCAACACACTGCATGTGTCCGGAGTATATACCTGAGCCCGTACCCTCACTGGTTTTGAACCATCAGTAAACAATGAGATCCCATTTTTCCCTCAAAACTATATTCCTGACCATAACTTTCATTTGCTTTTTTAGGGATGTCGGAGAATGTTCATTCAAAATGGTGCTATGTGCCTTCTATTTGTCTCCCACCCATCAGAAAATTGTTTTTAATCCATACAAAATGTCTCGTAGTCTATTTGCTTTTAGGGATTGTTTTTTTCCTTTACTGACACGTTTCCGCAGAATGTTTTTACCAGGTTTTTACGTAAGTGCATTCCTCTGATCTCTTCAACTAGCACCTAAGGTTTCGCCCAGCTGAGCTGTTGAACTTCAGCCCCGGAAATACAGGATCGGCTACATACCACAAAAATCGTCAAATTCTTCTTTCCCAAATTTCGAAAACTTCTGAAAGCAAACGGCAGGTAGGTAATAAGGCCCCGAGAGAGTCGGTAAATATTACAACGAACAGGCATGGTAAGGCAACAGCAATAAGATAAAATCGAACAAACCTTCTTAAAACAAAAAAACAACACTGCATCTGTCAAACTGCCTCTGGCAGTTACTGATTTTCTTGAGATTTTCTTTGCAAGTCTACAACCGTTTCTACTTGAATTAAAGCAATATCAACCAAACCCACCCAAAAAAGTGCCTGTCATATTTAACATAATTTGCAGAGAATCATACTACAATTCCCAGAGTCGAATCTATAACCCACAAGTTCAATGTTCAATTTACCACCACTTGTAACTGTATGCTACAGGAACTTGTAGCCTCGTGCGATATGATCTCGTAGGCACGATTTCCTCGCCCAGAATTCCAATGAATTTACCGGCAGACTTGTGCCTTTTAGAAACCCAAGTTGCTGGGCATACAATTGATGGCCCTTCCAGCCAGTTTGGCATGCTAAGAGACAAGTCCGGCGACTCTGTGTTCAAACCATTAGCCAAGCCGATATGTGCCGAACGTGAAATTGCATTTTATAAGAAACTGAAAGAAACACAAAATGATACGGCTAATGAACTCCGAAAGTTCGTTCCCCGATACGATGGTCATATGGAAATGCTTATTTATGGCAAAAAGGTAAATTGAATCATGATACCTACTGACAATGTGTAACTGTGACTAATGCTTTTGTTAACATTTGCATTTAGCACTTGTTCATTAAACTGGAGAACCTGACACAGTTGATGAGCATGCCCTGTGTAATGGATATAAAAATTGGAAGAAGAACCTGGGATCCTCTGGCTAACGCAGATAAGATAGCTGTAGAGCAACAAAAATATGCTGCCTGTAAAAATTCGATTGGTGTCTGTATTCCCGGATTTCAAATATACAACACGAATGGTGAACCTTTGAAATTCGGAAAGGATTACGGAAAGAATCTGGACCAGCAAGCATTTTGTGATACACTCGTGATGTTCTTAAGCGCTCAAAACAAATGTTACAAACCTTTACTTAAGTCTATACTGAACCAATTGTATCGTCTGCAGAAGTGGTTCACGACACAAACGTCGGCCAACTTCTTCTCCAGTTCGATTTTAATTGCATACGACTATGCGGTGCTATACGAAAAGCTTCGGCAAAGCGAAAATGGTAAGTGCTTTTTTTTTTTTTTTTTTTTTTTGTATGGAATTGGTGCGGATTAAATCGCAACTGTGTACGCTTTCCTTTTAGGTGATCTTAACGATCCCAAACCGTGTGAGAGGAGATACTTGGTAAGTGGTACTATGTAAAGTTCTATTAGGTAGCGTTCTATTGTTTGCCTCTTTCAGAATAAATTCAACGTAGACTGCATTCCGTGGGTAAAAGTTAAAATGATTGATTTCGCACATGTGTTTGACACAGAAAAAGAAACCTATGATACAAACTATTTATTTGGCCTGCAGAACCTTATTTATGTTTTGCAGCGTATATTAATAGAAAAGTGGTGAAACGAAAATACAAATATTTTTAGATGAACTTGTCAACAGTGTTTCACTCATCCTTCTATTTAAGCGGTATTTATTGATTTGTTTCGTATTGGGTTCCATGCCTAACTTATGGTGGGCGAACTATCCCATCTGGCAGGATTGTCCAAGCACTCATTCAATAAGATCTTTTACAAAATTGAGCCGAAGGAAATTCTACAAATGAGTTGCACCTAGAGTACTCGAAGAATCGTCTCATAAAGCCATGTTTAGCAGTCAGATCAAGGTAAATATTTTACTAAGCTAAAGGAGCTTTGCGGACAGGAAGCCACCGAGCCGATACAAAGTTCACGGCGTCATCTATCACTGTACTCGAATTGGGTGATTGGTGCCTGCAGGAACATTTAACAATTTCAATTGAGACTAGCGTTACTCACCATTACCGAACAGGCTGCTCTGCTTTAGTTCCTTTAACTTGCTTTGCAAAATGCAAGCTTTGTTAAGTTCCTTTCATTTTTTCACTTAGCACTCTATCTGAACGAAGCGGATGAGGTTCCGCATATTAATTTTATAACCAAAATTGTTACTTGGAAAAATTATTGCACTTAACACTCGCATCCCTTCAAAATTACCAACTAGTTGGTGAAAGTGACAGTCACTGCCCATCAATACACAACACAAGAATTTTGTATCAAAATTGAATACATTCTCCAGACCACACTTTTATTTAACGTAAGAATTTTGTTGTAAACACTTGAATCTAGTTCTCTGGAACTTCAATGGCGCCTGCATTGATATCGTCAATAATGTCGTGTGGTGGCCTGCCATCGACTGTGCAACCGACACTTTGAGCTGTGCCAAGGATTTCTTTGACAACTCCAGACATACTTCTTGCCATGGAACGGGGACGCATCGAAGTAGCAATAGCTGTGATATCATCGAAGGTGATGTTTCCACTGTGCTTGACTATAAATTGTTTTGTTTATTAGATCATTGCTTTGTAGAAGAAATGCACATCATTCTTACTGTTCTTCTGCTTCTTCCTGTCCCTTGGTGGTTCTTTCAGAGCCTTAATGATAAGGGACGCAGCTGATGGTACAACAGAAATGGCAGCTTGACGATTTTGGATTGTCAGACATACGGTAATCTTCAGACCTTTCCAGTCTGATGTTGCCTTGGCGATATCATCACCAACTTTTTTTGGCGACTGTAATTAAATTGCATTGTTAATCAAAATACTTAAGATGCACATATGCAGTCGACTCACCAAACCCAATGGACCGATTTTTGGAGCAAGGGAAGATGTAGCTCCCACTTCACCACCGACACAACGCAGGTAGACTGGAATGGAATACTCGATAAGAAAATTGCTAAATTACTTGTTTTTCACTCGTATACCTAATTTGACTTCCGTAGGATCGAACTTTGGAGGCATGATGAAATCGCTGGGTTTTGGCTATATTTCAAAATCTAAAAAGGATTTCAAGATTTTAATGGATTTTAACCAGTAAATAAAAACCCAAACCGTACCAGGGCAATTTCACTAAAAGGAAGGAAACATTTTTGACGTTTACGAACGTCAAAACTCCCTTCCGGCGGTAGCATTCAGCGATTAGCTTTGAGAAAAGTAATGTGACGAGAGCTTAAAAAACATATTCTGTTACAGCGGCTGTTTTTTCGAAGGAAATGAGAAGACAAGTTCGATCCCGAGACTCGCCAGAGATATAATGGAATACATTTAATCATTCATCTCTGCCAGGCACTCACCATTTTCCTGGTGAGTTTCTTAAAACTTACATTAATCCATTCGGTCCATGCAAAAATAAAGATTCCAACCGCTAAACCGACAGAAATATAAAATTCTGAAGATTGGTCCATTTTTGTTTGTTTTTGTTGTAGGACTTAAGACAAAAATCCTATCTCAGCGAAAGTAAAGTACAACTACTAATGTCACCTCCTGGCATTATGGAAGCGTTTGATTAAGTGCTAGTTAGATATCTCTGTTTTGCTTTTTTATCTCAATTTGGGGAGATATCTCGTGAATCACAGAACAGAACACAGACTATATAAATTTGTACTTTATATTGTGGCGTGGAATGAATCGTGGTGAAATGAAAACAACCCCCATTTGTCACCAAACAAGTTCCACCTCCAATTGGAGATTGGAATCTGTCAATTCCCCACTAAACTAACTGGGAATTTATCAATTGCTGAAAAGGGGAAAAAGTATGTCAGCCAATTGTAGAACCAATTGGAGTTAGCTAGAAAGTTCTCGAAGAGATGGCAGAGCAGATATAAAAGGAGAGGTTGTAGAACAGGGCGACAGTTGATTTTTATCAGTGATTGGTTAAAGTTCGAGATAGTAATCGGTTGTAAAGATAAATAAGTGCAGAGTAATAAAGTGAAATAAGTGATTGGTTTGAATCGTTGAGGAATTGTTTAAGTAATATTGTTCTAGTACTTAATTAGTGGATAATCCGTAAAAGTGTAATAAAAGTGATTTTGACTAGAAAAGTTTAACAGAATAGTGTTTTATCTTTTCGAATCCCAGCTCAAATGTAACATTGGTGTCAGAAGTGGGATAAAACTTATTCTGTGCTAAAGCGTGTGTTGCAAAGAAACATTAAAAAAAAAAAAAAAAAAAAAAATTTAATTAAAGTGAATTTGTGAATTTACAAGTGACACAAAAAAAAAAAAAAAAAATGGGTCGTGTATTGCTACAACTAAGCATACCCCAATTAAAAAGTGAACTAGAAAAGAGGAATCTCTCCACAGCTGGAGGGAAAAGTGACCTCATACTCCGTCTGCAGGAGGCTGTCGAAAATGAGGGAGAAAATTCAAAGACCATGCTTTTTGACGTGGCAGAAGAACAAGTAAGTACAGGCGTTGATATTAGCGCTATGATGGAATTACTTCTTTCCAAGATGGAAGAACAGAAGAATTCTATGGAATCTAAGTTCGCAGAACAGAAGAATTCTCTAGAAGAACAGAAGAATTCTCTAGAAGAACAGAAGAATTCTCTTGAAGAACAGAAAAATTACATTGCCGCCGCACAAAAAGATGCCGTGGAAGAGTTTAAGAATGTTCTGGATGTAAAAATCGTCGCGATTGATGAGAAGTTAAATTAGCATGAAACCAAGTTTGAGGAAATTAATGAATCTCTTCATAGACACGAAACAAACATCGAGAACGTAGTTAAAGAGCTCGAAAAAGTCAAGAAACAGAAGGCTTGCGAATATTCTGCTGACTGCGTAAGAAGGAAAGAGATGCAACCACCCGTTTTTGATGGTCAAACATCATGGCCGATCTATAAGAGACAGTTCGAAGCAGCTGCAATGACCAATGGATGGGACGACGAGGAAAAGTCGATTGCATTAACGCTCGCATTACGAGGTACAGCTGCAGAATTGCTTCAAACTATCTCAGAAGAAAAACAGCGCGACTATGATGCTTTGGTTAAGGCTATTGAGATGCGGTTTGGTGACGACCATATGCAGCAAGTGTATAGAGTGCAACTGCGCAGTAGATTCCAGAAGAGGGGAGAAACACTCCAGCAGCTGCAAGCGGATATAGAACGGCTAGCGCACTTGTCATATCCCAATGCCGGCGAAGATGTCATCAACGAAATGGCTATTGAGGCATTTACACAAGCCATAGAGGACAGACAGCTGCAGATGGCTCTACGAATGGCTGGAAAGAGAAATCTTCCTGAGGCACTGGCGTTTGCATTAACTATGAAAGCTGCTGACCAGGCATCTCAAGGATTCCACCGCGTAAGAGAAATAACATCCGTCGAATGTACATGCCAGAGAACAGAGGTAGAAGACCGGAACAGTGCTCGCAGGGGACCGATCCGTTGCTGGAACTGCAACAAAATTGGACATCTGCAACGACAGTGCAGAGCTGAACGTAGACAGGGTAGTTGTCCACATTGCAGAACAAGAAGTCGTCACGTGGAGGCATCTGAACAATCGGCGGATGGAACCTCACAAAGCCATCAGTCGGGAAACGAGTAAGAACCAGCTTCGCGGGGCAGAAGCTGGTTTCTGGAATCGACGCCCCCAGGACCACAATTCAGGTCTCCCAGACCAAACGATGTAATAGGAGCTTGACAGTGGAAGCACATATCGGCCAGAAAAAGTGTGTGGCCACAGTCGATACAGGTGCCACCGCTTCCATAATCAGAAGGGACATCGTTCGCCAATCATGGCTGCACAACACCAGCAGCTACTGTCTGAAAACAGCAACTGGAGCAACGGCTAAGGTGTATGGTGAGGTACTCTTGACGATAAATCTAGCAGGAATAGTCTTCTCCCATGCATTCTTAGTGGCCGATATATGTGACGAATGCATCATTGGAATCGACTTTATGAAGACGCATGATGTAGTACTCGACATCGGTTTGCAAGTTCTAAAGTACAGAAACGTCGAGATTCCAATGGTTTACGGGAACGAGAACGTCGCAGCTCTAAGAACAGTTGTAAGTGAGGACGAAATTTTACCACCTTCGTCAGAGACACTTATTTGGACAAAGCTGGAAGGTGATCCTGGGAGCCACCGATTCTTCCTAATAGAGCCAGATACAGAAAACTATTACCAGAGCTATATCGTTGGAAAGATCCTTGTTGAACCTAAAAACAACTTGGTTCCCGTTCGTGTCCTCAATGTGGAACACAGAAGCGTAAAGCTGAAGCAAGGGGAAGTGATCGGAAAGTGCGTACCAATTACTGCGGTCACAAAGTTGTCAAATGAAAGTCCTGCGAAACCGGTTAGACCTACGGAAATATCGGAAATGAAAAAGAATATACTCGGAGAGTGCGAGCTGGATCAGGAGCAGCGGGCCATGGCAGGGAGTCTAATCGACGAGTTCGCTGATATATTTGCTTCGCAGAGTAGCGAGTATGGCCGAACACATCTCGTACAGCACCGAATTGACACCGGGGATGCAAGACCAATTCGTCAGCCTCCCAGACGACTACCATTGGCCAAGCAGACGGAGGTTGCAGAAATGGTGTCGACGATGGAAAAGGAGGGACTGATTGAGAGCTCAAAAAGTCCGTGGGCATCACCGGTCGTCCTGGTCAAAAAGAAAGACGGAAGTACGAGATTCTGCGTGGACTATCGCCAGCTAAACAACGTCACCAAGAAGGATAGCTACCCTCTGCCCAGAATTGACGATACCCTGGACACACTATCCGGGGCCAAATGGTTTTCGACTCTTGATCTGAAGAGTGGCTACTGGCAAGTACAGATCCATCCAGAAGACCGCGAGAAAACAGCATTCACAGCAGGAAACGGGCTTTGGCAATTTACAGTAATGCCATTTGGACTGTGCAATGCTCCAGCAACTTTTGAGCGTCTAATGGAGCGTGTTTTGCTGGGACTGACGTGGAAAACCTGTTTGGTCTACCTGGACGATGTCATCGTGGTTGGTAAAACGTTCAACGAACATCGAAATAACCTTAGGGAGGTGTTCCAAAGGCTAAGAAGTGCACAGTTAAAACTGAACCCGAAGAAGTGTTCTCTATTCCGACCAGAAGTGAAGTATCTCGGGCACATCATCTCTTCCAAGGGAGTTAAGACTGATCCAGAGAAGATCGATGCAGTGAAAAACTGGCCGGTTCCCAAAGACAAACACCAGCTGAGAAGCTTCCTGGGACTTGCGACCTATTACAGACGATTTGTAAAGGACTTTGCCAGGATCGCAAAGAGCTTGCATCAACTGACAGAAAAAGGCAAACAATTCAAATGGTCAGGTGAGTGCGAAAACAGTTTCAAAGAACTTAAGCAACAGTTGTGCGACGCCCCCATATTAGCGTACCCCACCCCTGGAAAAACATTTATTGTGGATGCAGACGCTAGTAATGTGGGAATTGGAGCCGTGCTTTCCCAGGTACACGAGGGCCAAGAGAAGGTAGTTTCGTTCTTCAGCAAAGTTCTCTCAAAGCCAGAAAGGAACTACTGTGTTACCAGGCGCGAACTCCTTGCTTTGGTTCTGGCAACGCAACATTTCCATAAGTACCTCTATGGGCAGAAATTCATCCTTCGCACAGACCATGCATCTTTAAAGTGGCTACTACACTTTAAGAATCCTGAAGGACAAGTCGCAAGGTGGATCGAACAGCTGCAAATGTACGAGTACGAAATACAACACCGAAAGGGAAGTCTTCACTCAAATGCAGACGCTCTCTCCCGTCGACCGTGCAAAGCAGATTGTAAACATTGCTTACGACACGAGGAAAAAGATGTCGTGTCCGTTCAAAGGGTGAGAGCTATGCCCATTGGTGGCTGGAGTGCACGGGAAATCCGGGAGGCTCAAAAGGAAGATCCGGATATCGAACCCATCATCGCCTGGAAGGAGCATGAAGGAAAACCAGACTGGCAGGAGATATCCAATAGGAGTCCCGAGCTGAAGGCATACTGGGCGCAGTGGGATTCCCTTCATGTCCAAGACGGCATTCTAAAAAGAAAATGGGAAAGCCCGGATGGAAAGTCGTACGTAATG
Source organism: Cheilosia grossa (assembly GCA_963082955.1). Lineage (NCBI taxonomy): Eukaryota > Metazoa > Arthropoda > Insecta > Diptera > Syrphidae > Cheilosia > Cheilosia grossa. Next base: position 18,600,865 of record OY720147.1, on the reverse strand, counting down.
CAGCTTGTTGTTCCCAGGACAAAAGTTATCGAGGTGCTGAGGGAATTGCATGATGGAGTGTCTGGAGGCCACTTGGGAATAAACAAAACACTCGGAAAAGTGCGAGAACGCTTTTACTGGGTCCATTCAAGGGAGGATGTTGAGAATTGGTGCAGGAAATGCGTAATATGCGCGGCCAGCAAAGGCCCGAGAGTGAAAGTCCGAGGCCAGATGCATCAATATAATGTGGGAGCCCCTTTCGAAAGGATAGCCGTTGATATTGCGGGACCGTTTCCTGAAACGAACAATGGAAATCGTTACATCCTTGTTGTTATGGACTACTTCAGTAAGTGGCCTGAAGCATTCGCTATCCCGAATCAAGAAGCTAAGACTGTGGTGGAGCAAATCGTCTTCAACTGGGTAAGCAGATTTGGTGTGCCTATGGAACTGCATTCGGACCAAGGACGAAACTTCGAGTCCAGGATTTTCCAAGGAGTGTGCCAGTTACTCGGGATTAAGAAGACAAGAACAACACCGCTTCATCCACAATCAGATGGGATGGTGGAGCGCTTCAATAGAACGCTGAATGAACACCTCTCTAAGGTCGTTGGCGATGACCAGAGAGATTGGGACAAACACATTCCCATGTTTTTAGTTTTTATTGGCCTATCGAAGTGCAGTGCACAACACCACAGGACATACTCCATCTGAAGTCCTATTTGGTCGAAAAGTCCGCCTACCTAGCGAGTTAATGTTTGGATCTCCATGCGAAGAATCCAAAAATGAGGAGGACTATGTTACAGACCTCAGGGATATCATCAGGGACGTGCATCGAGGGACTAGGGCTAATATTAAGATAGCCAGTGACCGCATGAAAACGAGGTACGATACTAAAACAACAACTACAGGCTTTCAAGAAGGAGATCTGGTATGGCTATATAACCCTCATCGACGAAAAGGTTTATCACCTAAGTTGCAACCAGACTGGGAAGGGCCCTACAAAATCGTAAAGCGCATCAACGACGTTGTCTATCGCATCCAACGAGGAAGAGGCAAGCTGAAAGTCGTTCATGTGGATCGTCTTCATCGCTACAATGGTGCAAATGTTAACGAGTTTGTTCGGGACGAACAAGTTTAAGAGGGGGATATTGTGGCGTGGAATGAATCGTGGTGAAATGAAAACAACCCCCATTTGTCACCAAACAAGTTCCACCTCCAATTGGAGATTGGAATCTGTCAATTCCCCACTAAACTAACTGGGAATTTATCAATTGCTGAAAAGGGGAAAAAGTATGTCAGCCAATTGTAGAACCAATTGGAGTTAGCTAGAAAGTTCTCGAAGAGATGGCAGAGCAGATATAAAAGGAGAGGTTGTAGAACAGGGCGACAGTTGATTTTTATCAGTGATTGGTTAAAGTTCGAGATAGTAATCGGTTGTAAAGATAAATAAGTGCAGAGTAATAAAGTGAAATAAGTGATTGGTTTGAATCGTTGAGGAATTGTTTAAGTAATATTGTTCTAGTACTTAATTAGTGGATAATCCGTAAAAGTGTAATAAAAGTGATTTTGACTAGAAAAGTTTAACAGAATAGTGTTTTATCTTTTCGAATCCCAGCTCAAATGTAACATTGGTGTCAGAAGTGGGATAAAACTTATTCTGTGCTAAAGCGTGTGTTGCAAAGAAACATTAAAAAAAAAAAAAAAAAAAAAAAATTTAATTAAAGTGAATTTGTGAATTTACAAGTGACACAAAAAAAAAAAAAAAAAATGGGTCGTGTATTGCTACAACTAAGCATACCCCAATTAAAAAGTGAACTAGAAAAGAGGAATCTCTCCACAGCTGGAGGGAAAAGTGACCTCATACTCCGTCTGCAGGAGGCTGTCGAAAATGAGGGAGAAAATTCAAAGACCATGCTTTTTGACGTGGCAGAAGAACAAGTAAGTACAGGCGTTGATATTAGCGCTATGATGGAATTACTTCTTTCCAAGATGGAAGAACAGAAGAATTCTATGGAATCTAAGTTCGCAGAACAGAAGAATTCTCTAGAAGAACAGAAGAATTCTCTAGAAGAACAGAAGAATTCTCTTGAAGAACAGAAAAATTACATTGCCGCCGCACAAAAAGATGCCGTGGAAGAGTTTAAGAATGTTCTGGATGTAAAAATCGTCGCGATTGATGAGAAGTTAAATTAGCATGAAACCAAGTTTGAGGAAATTAATGAATCTCTTCATAGACACGAAACAAACATCGAGAACGTAGTTAAAGAGCTCGAAAAAGTCAAGAAACAGAAGGCTTGCGAATATTCTGCTGACTGCGTAAGAAGGAAAGAGATGCAACCACCCGTTTTTGATGGTCAAACATCATGGCCGATCTATAAGAGACAGTTCGAAGCAGCTGCAATGACCAATGGATGGGACGACGAGGAAAAGTCGATTGCATTAACGCTCGCATTACGAGGTACAGCTGCAGAATTGCTTCAAACTATCTCAGAAGAAAAACAGCGCGACTATGATGCTTTGGTTAAGGCTATTGAGATGCGGTTTGGTGACGACCATATGCAGCAAGTGTATAGAGTGCAACTGCGCAGTAGATTCCAGAAGAGGGGAGAAACACTCCAGCAGCTGCAAGCGGATATAGAACGGCTAGCGCACTTGTCATATCCCAATGCCGGCGAAGATGTCATCAACGAAATGGCTATTGAGGCATTTACACAAGCCATAGAGGACAGACAGCTGCAGATGGCTCTACGAATGGCTGGAAAGAGAAATCTTCCTGAGGCACTGGCGTTTGCATTAACTATGAAAGCTGCTGACCAGGCATCTCAAGGATTCCACCGCGTAAGAGAAATAACATCCGTCGAATGTACATGCCAGAGAACAGAGGTAGAAGACCGGAACAGTGCTCGCAGGGGACCGATCCGTTGCTGGAACTGCAACAAAATTGGACATCTGCAACGACAGTGCAGAGCTGAACGTAGACAGGGTAGTTGTCCACATTGCAGAACAAGAAGTCGTCACGTGGAGGCATCTGAACAATCGGCGGATGGAACCTCACAAAGCCATCAGTCGGGAAACGAGTAAGAACCAGCTTCGCGGGGCAGAAGCTGGTTTCTGGAATCGACGCCCCCAGGACCACAATTCAGGTCTCCCAGACCAAACGATGTAATAGGAGCTTGACAGTGGAAGCACATATCGGCCAGAAAAAGTGTGTGGCCACAGTCGATACAGGTGCCACCGCTTCCATAATCAGAAGGGACATCGTTCGCCAATCATGGCTGCACAACACCAGCAGCTACTGTCTGAAAACAGCAACTGGAGCAACGGCTAAGGTGTATGGTGAGGTACTCTTGACGATAAATCTAGCAGGAATAGTCTTCTCCCATGCATTCTTAGTGGCCGATATATGTGACGAATGCATCATTGGAATCGACTTTATGAAGACGCATGATGTAGTACTCGACATCGGTTTGCAAGTTCTAAAGTACAGAAACGTCGAGATTCCAATGGTTTACGGGAACGAGAACGTCGCAGCTCTAAGAACAGTTGTAAGTGAGGACGAAATTTTACCACCTTCGTCAGAGACACTTATTTGGACAAAGCTGGAAGGTGATCCTGGGAGCCACCGATTCTTCCTAATAGAGCCAGATACAGAAAACTATTACCAGAGCTATATCGTTGGAAAGATCCTTGTTGAACCTAAAAACAACTTGGTTCCCGTTCGTGTCCTCAATGTGGAACACAGAAGCGTAAAGCTGAAGCAAGGGGAAGTGATCGGAAAGTGCGTACCAATTACTGCGGTCACAAAGTTGTCAAATGAAAGTCCTGCGAAACCGGTTAGACCTACGGAAATATCGGAAATGAAAAAGAATATACTCGGAGAGTGCGAGCTGGATCAGGAGCAGCGGGCCATGGCAGGGAGTCTAATCGACGAGTTCGCTGATATATTTGCTTCGCAGAGTAGCGAGTATGGCCGAACACATCTCGTACAGCACCGAATTGACACCGGGGATGCAAGACCAATTCGTCAGCCTCCCAGACGACTACCATTGGCCAAGCAGACGGAGGTTGCAGAAATGGTGTCGACGATGGAAAAGGAGGGACTGATTGAGAGCTCAAAAAGTCCGTGGGCATCACCGGTCGTCCTGGTCAAAAAGAAAGACGGAAGTACGAGATTCTGCGTGGACTATCGCCAGCTAAACAACGTCACCAAGAAGGATAGCTACCCTCTGCCCAGAATTGACGATACCCTGGACACACTATCCGGGGCCAAATGGTTTTCGACTCTTGATCTGAAGAGTGGCTACTGGCAAGTACAGATCCATCCAGAAGACCGCGAGAAAACAGCATTCACAGCAGGAAACGGGCTTTGGCAATTTACAGTAATGCCATTTGGACTGTGCAATGCTCCAGCAACTTTTGAGCGTCTAATGGAGCGTGTTTTGCTGGGACTGACGTGGAAAACCTGTTTGGTCTACCTGGACGATGTCATCGTGGTTGGTAAAACGTTCAACGAACATCGAAATAACCTTAGGGAGGTGTTCCAAAGGCTAAGAAGTGCACAGTTAAAACTGAACCCGAAGAAGTGTTCTCTATTCCGACCAGAAGTGAAGTATCTCGGGCACATCATCTCTTCCAAGGGAGTTAAGACTGATCCAGAGAAGATCGATGCAGTGAAAAACTGGCCGGTTCCCAAAGACAAACACCAGCTGAGAAGCTTCCTGGGACTTGCGACCTATTACAGACGATTTGTAAAGGACTTTGCCAGGATCGCAAAGAGCTTGCATCAACTGACAGAAAAAGGCAAACAATTCAAATGGTCAGGTGAGTGCGAAAACAGTTTCAAAGAACTTAAGCAACAGTTGTGCGACGCCCCCATATTAGCGTACCCCACCCCTGGAAAAACATTTATTGTGGATGCAGACGCTAGTAATGTGGGAATTGGAGCCGTGCTTTCCCAGGTACACGAGGGCCAAGAGAAGGTAGTTTCGTTCTTCAGCAAAGTTCTCTCAAAGCCAGAAAGGAACTACTGTGTTACCAGGCGCGAACTCCTTGCTTTGGTTCTGGCAACGCAACATTTCCATAAGTACCTCTATGGGCAGAAATTCATCCTTCGCACAGACCATGCATCTTTAAAGTGGCTACTACACTTTAAGAATCCTGAAGGACAAGTCGCAAGGTGGATCGAACAGCTGCAAATGTACGAGTACGAAATACAACACCGAAAGGGAAGTCTTCACTCAAATGCAGACGCTCTCTCCCGTCGACCGTGCAAAGCAGATTGTAAACATTGCTTACGACACGAGGAAAAAGATGTCGTGTCCGTTCAAAGGGTGAGAGCTATGCCCATTGGTGGCTGGAGTGCACGGGAAATCCGGGAGGCTCAAAAGGAAGATCCGGATATCGAACCCATCATCGCCTGGAAGGAGCATGAAGGAAAACCAGACTGGCAGGAGATATCCAATAGGAGTCCCGAGCTGAAGGCATACTGGGCGCAGTGGGATTCCCTTCATGTCCAAGACGGCATTCTAAAAAGAAAATGGGAAAGCCCGGATGGAAAGTCGTACGTAATGCAGCTTGTTGTTCCCAGGACAAAAGTTATCGAGGTGCTGAGGGAATTGCATGATGGAGTGTCTGGAGGCCACTTGGGAATAAACAAAACACTCGGAAAAGTGCGAGAACGCTTTTACTGGGTCCATTCAAGGGAGGATGTTGAGAATTGGTGCAGGAAATGCGTAATATGCGCGGCCAGCAAAGGCCCGAGAGTGAAAGTCCGAGGCCAGATGCATCAATATAATGTGGGAGCCCCTTTCGAAAGGATAGCCGTTGATATTGCGGGACCGTTTCCTGAAACGAACAATGGAAATCGTTACATCCTTGTTGTTATGGACTACTTCAGTAAGTGGCCTGAAGCATTCGCTATCCCGAATCAAGAAGCTAAGACTGTGGTGGAGCAAATCGTCTTCAACTGGGTAAGCAGATTTGGTGTGCCTATGGAACTGCATTCGGACCAAGGACGAAACTTCGAGTCCAGGATTTTCCAAGGAGTGTGCCAGTTACTCGGGATTAAGAAGACAAGAACAACACCGCTTCATCCACAATCAGATGGGATGGTGGAGCGCTTCAATAGAACGCTGAATGAACACCTCTCTAAGGTCGTTGGCGATGACCAGAGAGATTGGGACAAACACATTCCCATGTTTTTAGTTTTTATTGGCCTATCGAAGTGCAGTGCACAACACCACAGGACATACTCCATCTGAAGTCCTATTTGGTCGAAAAGTCCGCCTACCTAGCGAGTTAATGTTTGGATCTCCATGCGAAGAATCCAAAAATGAGGAGGACTATGTTACAGACCTCAGGGATATCATCAGGGACGTGCATCGAGGGACTAGGGCTAATATTAAGATAGCCAGTGACCGCATGAAAACGAGGTACGATACTAAAACAACAACTACAGGCTTTCAAGAAGGAGATCTGGTATGGCTATATAACCCTCATCGACGAAAAGGTTTATCACCTAAGTTGCAACCAGACTGGGAAGGGCCCTACAAAATCGTAAAGCGCATCAACGACGTTGTCTATCGCATCCAACGAGGAAGAGGCAAGCTGAAAGTCGTTCATGTGGATCGTCTTCATCGCTACAATGGTGCAAATGTTAACGAGTTTGTTCGGGACGAACAAGTTTAAGAGGGGGATATTGTGGCGTGGAATGAATCGTGGTGAAATGAAAACAACCCCCATTTGTCACCAAACAAGTTCCACCTCCAATTGGAGATTGGAATCTGTCAATTCCCCACTAAACTAACTGGGAATTTATCAATTGCTGAAAAGGGGAAAAAGTATGTCAGCCAATTGTAGAACCAATTGGAGTTAGCTAGAAAGTTCTCGAAGAGATGGCAGAGCAGATATAAAAGGAGAGGTTGTAGAACAGGGCGACAGTTGATTTTTATCAGTGATTGGTTAAAGTTCGAGATAGTAATCGGTTGTAAAGATAAATAAGTGCAGAGTAATAAAGTGAAATAAGTGATTGGTTTGAATCGTTGAGGAATTGTTTAAGTAATATTGTTCTAGTACTTAATTAGTGGATAATCCGTAAAAGTGTAATAAAAGTGATTTTGACTAGAAAAGTTTAACAGAATAGTGTTTTATCTTTTCGAATCCCAGCTCAAATGTAACAATATGTACGATAAGTTAATTTATTAAGCAAACAAATTGATTGTGAAATTAATACAAAAAGCAAATACAAATGTAATGCATAATGCCTTTAAGGTATCAGAGCACTTGTTCGAATAATGTTCTTCCGCAGTTCTCCAATAGTTGAACACGTTCGCATTAAAAGTGGAGAAAATGTTTCGGTGTTACTCAAACGAGAAATATTTGTCGTGAACGGTTTGACCGTAATTGGTTTCAAATTTTATTTTATCATTTGTGAACTTTGCCCTTATCTACGATATTTTTTTAAATAAATATGTGGAAACCTAAGACTATTCAACAATCGCGAAAGTAAACTAATTAAGTATTATTGTAAGACAACAAAGCACATTTTATAATGGCCAAACAGTATTTTGTTCAAATATTACTGAGCAGCTCAAAGTCCCCGTTACCTTAAGTTTTTAGGTCTTACTTAAGCGTTTGATAAACCTTTAATTTGAATTCTGCAATGTTTTCTTCCTCAGTTTTCGTTTCATTACTTTAAGCTTTCTATATAAATTTTAAATAGCGATTGCAACTACAAGCAACAGCCCTCTTTAAGGTGGAACATTTTGGAATCAAAACGGATGGATAAATTATAAATAATAACCAGATATAATAATAATAACAATGCGTATTGAGTGACAGACAGTCAAAACCAGGTCAAAATAGTTTAGCTATCGTTCACCCCTATCGTGGAATACGGCGTATTTGAGATTCACTTCGCATACTCGATTCACTTTCAAGCTAAGATCTTCTGTATGCCAATAATGCATATGAATGCCAAAAGGCCAGATTAGCTGTCCATTGAACAAAATGTCCGGATTATCAGAACTGTATATTAGACTATATGACCAAAACTACCAATACTGTCATATTTGCATTGATGGTCGTTTAAGGCATTTGTTATTTATTACCAAAAAGAGAATGAAAATGAAAATAAATCACAATTCCACGAACTCAAACACCGATGACAATAAAATAATTCCTGTTCCATCAAAAATGCCATAAATTCGTTCTTATTGTCCGATTACGCTATATGCTATTTGGGCATTTTTATCCGTCAAAATCAGCCTGGTCATATGTGGCATTCAGTCATTAGAGAATATGCGATGTGCCCATTACATTGTATGACCATATTTTGACAGGAATACTGTCAGAAATTAACATTTTATGACCACTTGGCATAGAGTCTATTTTACCTTCACTTTCGATATACATCGTGAAATCCGCCGGGAGAGACTTCCTTATCGAAAGGTATTTTCATTCAAAATTGGTCGAAATCAGCTGTTGCATTAAAAGGCTGCGGAGCTTCAGCAAAGCAATTTCAAATTTATTTAACAGAAATCAAATTAAAAATAAATTTGAGTAGATTATATTTAACGTGAAAAGAGCATCCAACGACAAGATAATGCGTGCATATATAAGAAGAACACTGCAAAGGACATACTGGAACTTTCGGATTTGACGTTAATAAAGTGCTTTCATATTTACTAAGTTTAAATAAAGCAACATTTTCATATGTTTTTGATGTTTTGAACTTAGAAAAGTTTGAAAATCACAACGAAACCGCACAACAAACAATACGATACGCAATGGATTAGCTGCGTATTGGAAATGTCAGATTTTGTATGGAAAGTTTCACTTCGATCGTTTTCTACGATGGTGTTGAACACATTGGTGCATATTCATAGTTCTACTATAAACCTGGGTCTAACTAAACTCGAATCTAAAGTTAACCCACAAGTAAAACACAAGTGCTATTCATAAAGAATTTGGTAGCTCTGTTTAATTAGATCCGAGTCTAACGTGTATTCTACTACAAATCTATTACATAAATACTTTCTGACAGCAAAAAGTCAAAAGGATTTAAGACTTGTAATTATCGTTTTGTTGTAGTTCCGCTTGGTTTTGGCGTTTTTTTATAAACAATAATAAGGTGTGCATATTAGTGCAAACATAATTATGTTTCGTGATATATAAACGAAAATTATAAAATTGCGGATGAGCGGCAAAGAAAATATTAAAAGAGCAAGAGAACAAAACTGGTCAGAAGCAGAAAAAGAAATGCTGCGTGCATTGGTCCGAGGCATTTAAATGTTGTGGACGATAAAAGAACTGATGTCAAAATGATTTCGAAAAAAAACTGCAAAAATTTGACTTGTTGTATTTCTCGATAAAGGCAAGCCTCTTGGATGGTTGGTCTTGAATGTTACACAAATCAAATATAAAAGTTGCAGTATCTTTCATAAAATTCTTCATTAATCAATGATTGAAACAGATCGATTCGAGTTCTGTAGCACTTCAGTCTTCTAGTTGGTGGTACTTCTTCCTCAATGTTGTAATCGACCTACATTTTTCCCTTACTTTTTTTTTGTTTTTTTTTGCGATATTCTTAAATTTTCTTTTCGTTCACTTGGTTTTGACATATAATTTAATAAAAACAATTTAAACATACGTTCTGTTGTGTTTAATGTTAGACTCGAGTTTTTCGTTTAGACATGGGTTTAAATTGTCTATGAATAACATAAACTCCGGTTTAGTTTAGTTATAACATAGTAATAGCTTATCAAAGATCTATGAATATGCCCATTCACATTACCGACTGGTGAATGATTCACTTCGAATGTATTCTACGATGCCAAGTATTGAATTTGAGTGAAACGTTCCCCTCGTCGTATTTCACGATAGGGGTGATTGTATATTGTATATTTCTCGGCATTTCAGACGTCACTATATTGGATCAAACAAATATTTGTAAAAAAAAAAAAACAAAGCAGCTTTGTTAGCAGTTTATGCAGGTAGGCAATACAAATGTCAATTGAATGTTGTGTTCTGAAATTGAGTGAGAAAAAATTTAGCGTGAGCAGGTCTCCGAACATTTACCGTTATGGTTGACGGTATCAGAAGATGACAACGAATTTATCTCTACCCAACCTTGAATGCTTCTTTGGCAATATGCACGTACTTGATATTTTTGTTCACAGTTGAAAGCAAACACAGTTCTTCGTTTCTAGTTTTTGTTTTGTTTTTATTACTCTTTTTCAATAATAAATATAATTCCTAGCTAATATTTAAGGTAAATTTGTTTCCAATTTACTGGACATTTTTTAAGCGCACCGCAACTTGTACTTTGCAGATAAAATCAAGATGTTTTTGTTTGTCAAATGCAGTCGGAACAGCATGCACAACGTTATTTAAATAAATACTTAATAGCTAATATTCGTTCGTTAACTTCGTTCAGATTATTTAGATTTTTCTCTTTGGTCATATTTAAAAATTCCAGAAAAGTTTGATACCCAAAGTGAAGAACTTAACAGTCTCTGAACTTTTTCGGGGAAGAAAAGAAATCATCATGATAAATCCTATCAAACTCTTTAGAAATTTAAGAATGGACAGTGCTATTGTAATCACATTAAATAGTTTAGCACTTATGGTGCTTAAATTAAATAAATATCGAACTACGTTTAATCAATTCTGCCGTTGATCGCAGCGTACTGTAAACATAATTCAATATTATGTAGCATAATTTACTATATTCTTATTTAAAAAAAATCTCATGCTGTTTCAATGTCTTTCGGTACGCTTGAAATGTATGTTTTCAACAGTCGTTCTTTACATTAGCCTACTATATCTTGACGAACTTAATTGCTAGACTTTTTCATAAGCGATTTCATCACGGTAATTCTTCGATCGCATTTTAATAAATTAAAAATATATTATACTCTCTGTAGTAAAAGCTATTTCTATACAAAATTAAATAATAGAAACAAAAAGAACCTAAGACATTGTTAAAGTTCCAGCGCCCAAGCCGTAGCCAACACCTTTTGGACCATAGTTGCGACCATAGCAGCTTCGGCAATAGATATCGCCATCGGGACCGTCATTTAGATTGGTGGAATCTAGTGATTTACGACAATCGGCACAGTGGAAGCACCTCTTATGCCATATTCTACTCTTGCTGATCATTTGTTCGGCAGCGAATACTGCATATCCACACCTAGGACAACCTCCAGACGACTTCGTTCCGTGCAATTCTCCACCATCGGGGCTAAGAAAAAGAAAACTCACCATGTAGACCTTACGCAAATCATTCAGCAAAGTGCAGACTTACTAAGAAACTGTTGATTCCCCACCAGTTGATACCAAGGTTGGGGTGTGGCCGTAACCAAAACCTTTAGGTCCGAAGAGTTTTCCGTAGCAAGCCCTGCAATGAATTTCATGATCGGGTCCGTCGCAAGCAATCATTGAATCTAATGGCCTGTGGCATTCCGAACAATTGAAACACTTCCTATGCCACATCTTGCCCTTGGATAGTTGTTGCTCAGCAGCAAATACCATGCCACCGCAACGGGGGCATCCCTCGCCCTCAGGGGCTTTGATTGATGTTGTATCGGAATTGTAGAAAGGCCGTTGGGATGAAATCTGATCCTCACTAGAATAAAAGTTATAAAACAAGATTGTAGTTGAATATTCTCTTAATAATATTTGTATACGTACGTCAAACCGTCTGTCTGAAGGAAACCAGATCCGCAGGCAAATCCATATCCATGGGGTCCCCACTTCTTTCCGTAGCATGTTTTGCAATAAACTTCCTTGTCAGGACCATCGCATGCAATAATTGAGTCCAATGTCTTTGTGCAGTCATTGCATTTGAAGCACTTCCCATGCCATTCACGTCCTTTAGACAAAACCTGTTCGGCAGCAAAAACTACTCCTCCGCAGCGGGGGCAGCCCTCACCTGGTTTGGCCTGGATTTTGCTTACGTCGATTGCAGCGGTTTTTGGTGCCATATCACTACAATATTCGCGAATATTCAGTTAGTTGTGTTGAAATTGGTAATTTTTTTAAATGGATGTTAACATAAACAAGCTGAAGTATTAAAGGCGAAGCAGAAAAATTAGTTAAGGACATAGCTGCATGGGTACCTTTTAGTGGTGGGTAACTATAAAGACCGCGTTAACATGTAACCTACAATATCTCAAATGCAGGATCGTCCGATAATCCAGAATAGTATTGGCAAACTCCAACTCCACTTGTGTTTATTTCTCATAGAATTGGATTGACTACTCTTTTTCTCTCTACCCTTTTCTCGATCTAACGGGGTTACATTATCAAATTTCCCAAAAGGAAATTTCGGAATATGTGCTGAAGACCACAGTTTAAAATGTCAATTATTTTTATAATGAAGTTTGACATGCCGCCTTTTATCTAGCGGTCAATGGAACGCGACGGCTTTTCTGAAATGTTTCGTAGGTTAATTGCGAGTAAGTGTTAAAAGAACATTCGGGACGGGAGTAAATTTTGTTGACAGAGGTGCTTATAGTGAAATTGTAAGATCGGGTGTTGCAAATACTGAAACACTCCGACTCATTATTCTGGTCGATCGTATTTACTACTAAGCAGAGACAGCTGCTTGTTCGGTCTTGAGGTTGACTCATTCTGATATTTGAGCACTTTGCCCACCCCTCAACTTTTATTTCGTTATTTTTTTAATGGTCGTTACTAATAATCATTTTTAACCTTCACAATAAATAGTTTGTGAGTTTCTACTGTGAGTTAGAAAGATTTAGCCTGGACACTAAAAATGATTATTAGTATCGCGGACTGTGTATTTATATTACTTATAATATTATTTAGTCTATTTCCGGCAGCTACTTTGTTGCTGAACGGCAAATGAATAACATTTCCAATATACGCATTCCACGAGTACGACAAAACATACACTAACAGGCAAAATATTATATTCTATGTATACCTCTGCCACTCGGCGTCTTTTATGTCACAAAATAGTCCCAAAGATGACATTCCAAGATGGCCATAACCACGGGCACCAAACCTTTGCGCATAGCAACCTGTTGATATGTTTGCATAATGTAAACCACCATAAACAATATGCATATATGTACTACTCTTGACATTTACATACATGTATTTCAGGTAGTTCCAACAAGCTTTATTCATTTCGAGACAAATACCAGTACACAATTTTTGAAATGATGAAAAATACTTGCAACGGCATTAGAACTACATCTTCTTGTACATTATTTGACAGAAAGAAACTGTACAGTACATACCAACCAGTAGGTATAGACGTGCACAAATGAATGCAAACAGAATTACGCTGATGTTCAATTTAGAGCTACTTAAGTTCTGATATAGATGAATGAAAACAATAAACAAAATACACCAAGGTACTGGGACTGTGTCACCACTGAACGGAACAACGATAAGCTAACAACAGAAAAGAACGTATAACGATCTCAACAAAAATTGAAGGTGAACATATAATACGCACCATCGGAAAATTGCTGGTCACTGATGAAAAACAACTGCTCCTATTGATTCATAATCGAAATGGAATGGCAAATGCATACATTTCAACCTTCGGGAATATGGACAACTTTCGAAATAAAAACAAATTAGAATTTGTATTTAACAACCAATCCATTGCCTAATAACAACTGATGAATTCACAAAACGTTAAAACAAAGCCAAATATATGTTATGTTTCGGATTTATAATTTTTGAAGTCTAACAATAGATTGACAGCATTAGTCACTTTTTCGGCGGAACTACATTGGTCATGTGATGATTTTTGCAACTGACGACAGATCTGGACAAGAAAATCCTATCTTAATACTCAGTTGACATTTCTATACATCAATGCAAGCGTGAATCCAACATTATGTTAGAGGATTATTGTTGTTTTTAAGAAAATACAACAGTATGGGGACGTTCAAGTATCTAGTTTAGTAAGTCTGACAGCTGGCTGACTTGATATTTTTCAGCTTTTATTTCGCTGTATTCGTCACGCGTGAATAGATTTTTTTAGTTGCCATTTATAGCGGGGTAGCCGAAAAATATATCAAGAATTTCATGACTTACTACTTATGTTTAAATTTTGTATACGTGGCTGACGTAGGAAAAGTAACATTACGACCAATATAGTTTTTCCGTTCAGGGTACATTTAGCCCAAACTAATCTAGTCGTACCCTTTATTCTGCAAACACCTGTTTATGATAACAGGTCTGTTTGACGTGGAAAAACTTAATAGAAAATATTAATGTAAGCTATTTACGTGGATATGAAACATTTTGAAATGGTATGAATCTTACAAGCAAATCCGAGCAAGTAGATTCAAACCAAAAAGAAAGGAAAAATTTAAGTGTCAAAGAAGAAATGATAAGACTTAAAAATGGGATTCATTTAAATTCGTCACTTGTTCTATTAGTAATTCAATAACTGTGCGTCACCTACATCTTTGTCGATTCTTTCCCATTCGCTGTGGTTGTATCTTGGATAAATTGTACTACCACAAGTTTATTATAATTCCAAAGATTAAACTGAATTGTACGTAAACTTTTGGCTAGTCTGCAGAGCCAAGATAAGTGGAATAAATCTCAACCCACTACATTGTTTAGTTGACGACGACGCGATGTGTGGGATCACTGTTTTCAGTTTTCATTAATATTTATGTCGCCAGCTGAAGTTTTTCCTAATCTACCCATAAGGAAAACACTATAAATCATGTCATTTGTTTTGTTTCCCGTTTCTGTGTTTTTTTTTAAATATTAAATCTGATATTGAAAAAAAATTTATCGTCATTCGGTAAATAAACAAATATTGTATAAGAATTATCTGCCGGCGTATAAATTTGTGAGAAAAAAAAAACAGACTGGTATTTTTAGTATTGAGTTTGTTGTTGTGTGTTTCTAAACTAATTACAAAATTATGTTGAAGGCCATAAATGATGACATTGAAATTATCTTTTGCAAAAGTATTAACAAGCTGACATCGTTATAAATAATGTCATTTATTCTAGGCGGAAGCAAACGTAACGCAGTAAATTTCTTTTATAACGTACCCGTTTGCGTAGCATTCACTTTGAAGTGCACCTCCTCCTTGACCGTAACCATATCCTTTGGGTCCAAACTTTTTGGAATAACATGCTGTTGAAATATAAATCGACTTTTTATAATTTTCCTACAAAATTTTATCATAAAAGAGTTAAATACATTGTTTACTGTTAACAAGTTAGCAAATATACAGGAAGAGGAGGTTTAACCTAATTTTTGACTTGTATAAATTTATATGCAATTCTACCTACTAATTTCTGTATCTTTTTCGAAAGTTTTATAATTTAATAAAGTGTTGACTTTACAAGTAGTATACTCTCTCAACTTTAACATTTTATGTATGTACCACTACGTTGCTTTGGGAACTTTCGCGTTGGCTTGCCGTTATCGCTGTTATACAAGTTGAACAAAATTTAATAGGGTCTTTCAGTAGCTAAGTTTGTAGTGGGAACTTTTAAAATTATTGTTTACTAACTCTGACAGCAGGCGAGCATTGCGTCGGTCGGCGGTATGGCTGAATTTGTATTGGCCCAGTTTGATCACGTGAACAAGTTTTCCAGTGGACGTTTATGGAAGGGTAGCTGAAAAATGTTTCAACGAATTTCTCAATTGAATACTAGTTGAAATTTTTGATACCACAGCTGAGTAGTGGATGCGACGTAACCGACCAATACGTTCACGGAAAAACCAGTCCAGAGAAATCTCTTTGACGTAAAACGACTAAAGTGTTGTTGCAGGTGCCCAGTTTCACCATTCAGTGATTGAGGTTTGAAAACGTTTCTAATACAATTCAGGATCAGTTTTGGGTGCTCAAAATGTTCATCAAAGAATTGGTTGTTCAAAAATTAGACCGATCGAGTGAACCAGCCGTGGCAGACATTTTATCTTTTTCTTGTTTCGAACATAGCTCCATTCTTCAGTCAAAAACCATATTGATATATCAAACATTAACAAGGCCCTTTATAAAACCAGAAGTCCGAGATTATAGCTTTGACATCACAAACTCTGAGGGTTGTTATGAAACCTTTGTTCAGAAATATTAGATTTCACCGTAAATGTAAAATGTTCGTCTAGACGAAAATATTTCTTATGCCTATGAATCTCCAAGTATTTGCTGGAAAAGATTTTTAACAGGGACCTCTAGAGCACAGATTAGAAGAAAAATATATTTATGCATAGCCCACGAGCGTGTGTGGAAATAGAAACTTCAGCATATTTATATATACAAATATAAATAAAACTATATCAAAAACAAAAACTTGCATTTGAATCAAAAAATAGGATACAAACATTTTCCAATGGGATAAAAATAATCCATGACTAATAAAATATACAGGTGAAAATTCTATTTGAAAAAAAAAACATCACATAACATGTGGTAAGTCACAATTGGAAATATACCATCTGACCTATCATTTAAAATTGGTTGTTCCTCAATTTGTGTAGCACTCTTGATAGACCAATTTTAAGTCCAAAACCACTCGTCATAGTCTAAGTTTAGAAAAGAATTGTACTAAACAATGTACTCACTTATTTTAAATAATATATAGACAGCGACAGTGTTTTGGCAAAAGGTCGTTACACTAAAGTCCTACTATTGCTGTGCAATCTATTTTCACATATCTGCTGGCAAGCGACCAGCACGATAATTACCTATGCATTTTGCCAAATTCACACGGCGGCGTCAAACACTTTTATACATACCTCTGCAGTAAATGTTTTTGTCCGGACCTTCACAGCAACTGATGGAATCTAGTCCTTTACTACACAATCCACATTTGAAGCACTCTTTATGCCATTGCTACAACCAAATAAAAAACATAGAGAACATTGAATCACATGGACATGGAACAGTATACCTGACTAGATGACGTTTCGCATTGAGACTTTTTTTTTTGTTTTTCAAATTAT
This sequence comes from Cheilosia grossa, assembly GCA_963082955.1. Taxonomy (NCBI): domain Eukaryota; kingdom Metazoa; phylum Arthropoda; class Insecta; order Diptera; family Syrphidae; genus Cheilosia; species Cheilosia grossa. The sequence goes on along the minus strand of OY720147.1, from coordinate 18,583,924 downwards.
GACTAAGGAACAAAAATATTTATACATTAACTTAAAACAAACACGCAAATGCAACGGATAAGGGGGCATATAGGTAAAAATAACAGTATGGACTTCCAACCGACAGACAAAATACACGAAACAAATTTACAGGTGTTACATAAATTGCTACCTCTGCAATAAATCTCCTTATCTGGACCGTCGCAATGCATCGTGGAATCCAGTGTCCTGTTGCAAAGAAGACATTTGAAACATCTCCTGTGATAGCCCTGTTTTTTTTTTTGTTTTTTTTTTTTGGGAATTGAATTTGATTTATGTGAATAGTAAAATAGTTTCTAGAACGGTACATTAATTTTTATTTTTGCAATTAATTGAAATAATATTTGTTCCGGTGAGGGCAGAACCTATTTGCAGCATTTTGAATTTGTACATGCATTTTAATTAGAATTCGAAAAGTGGACTGAAATAGCTTCGCCCCCGAGGCGTAATCATCAAGAACACATTTTTATTAGGCGCTTCCTTTCCCATAACTTAAACATAATTTTAAGCAGACTTGAATAAGTTATTTTTGAATTTGAGAGTGGTGGTGTATAGCTTTTGGTTTGACGTATAAAATTAACTGTAACTGGAAGTCTGTAATTTGTGTACTCAGTTTTGAAATACTGACCCACCGAATAAGCGCAATTCAATTAAAGTATTATGGGAAACACTACACCAACAAAGGAGTACTTATGTGAATATTCTTAACCATTTCATTGCCGTGGTAATACTTTTCCTATCAGAAACTTATGGAGTAAAGTCGCCACTTGAACAAGAATGGAAAATAAGAAACAGAATTATTGTGTTTTTTTTTTTCTTCGCCTTTTATTGAAACGTATAAACCTGTTTTACACTTAATTCGCAGGAAATGTTTGTGAACTGCATTCCAAGAATAACGCTTATTAAAGAATGCAAAGGATATGTTTTGCACATTTTGTGGGTTTTCAGCAACAAGTCTATTCACATACTCGCTTCGAATCAAACGCAATCAATATAAATTCAGTATTACTACGCAAAGTTACAGAAATGGAGAAAATAAAGAAAATAACGAGTAGCGAGTAATTTCCCGTCATGGCATAATTTAGCTCAGAAAATGTGTTCCAGATTGCAGTTGAAAAATTTGGTTAATGTTCGCTAGAATCTATAAATGTACTTTGCACTCACCACAAAGGACAGTAAAAGCGAGTATTGCAAAAGTAACGAATAACGAATGTTGTCACGGACCAAATTCTATTATCATTTCGTTCATGTTTTGCATGATAAACAAATATACAGAATTAACTTTCATTTTGTATTTCACAAATGTCAGATTTAGTCCATCATTACACGGTTAACCCTTAAGTTTGTTAAAGCCTCTATGAATTGGTACATCTGTCAGTACTTATAACCCATTCCTGTACTTTTCATTCGCCTCAAGATGATTTTATGAACTTAATATCACTGAAGAGTTTATGTAGAAAAAAAATATTTACCCTGCCACGCGCTAGCATTTGTTCGGCTGCGTAAACATAACCACCGCATCGTGGGCATCCATGTCCTTCTGGAGCCTTAGCAATGGCTCGTGGTTCTAATCTCGCTCCATTTCGTACTTCGTCGCTAAAAGGAAAAACAAATTAAACACATTTGATTAAAAAGTGGAAAAATTAAATCTTTATTCAGGAAAATGCCAAGTGACATTTTGTGACCACGAGTGATTTTTTAAGACATAAAAAGTTTACGTTTTAAAGAGAAACCGGCAACAGAAACAAAACAGCAAAAGTTATTAAAAAGTGTCAGAACAAAAAAATCACAGCTTCGTACTGAATGAGTTAACTGATGTTTTACCCTTTCAGTTTTCATTTGATGGCAACCAATAACACTGACATTTTCCAAATGTGTCAAAATAAACTCAGCTTTAACTAATTAAAAAAAGAAAAACAACTGAATTCGTATCAAAAAATCTACTGGTATTGAAGCTGTTTATGTGTCTGCTCCACTGCAGAAGTAGGTGCAGAAAATCGTGTGCTAGTCCGTATCTACAGTTCAGCTTCATGCAACAAAAGATGAAACAGTTTCAGAAATAATATCCAATAGTTATTTGTTTTTTTCTGTGCGACTCATCAGAGTCACTGAACAGACCTGATGTTTATCTAGTTTTCAAAACTCTACATCTGAATGTGACCAATCCGGTAATGGGGACACTCAAGAATCTAGTCTAGTAAGTCTGACAGCTGGCTGACTTGGTGTATCTCAGTTTTAATTGGGTTAGATCGGTCAAATGAACAGCTGTTTCAGTTGAAGTTTATGCAGGGGTAGCCGACGAATCTACTCAATAGGTTTTCGGCTCGGTGTGAAAATGGTATTACAGCGAGGAAGAGTTTCGTAGCCACTATCGAAAAGAATCTTGAGGAGAACATTCAATTTTATTTTGTAGCCTGTTGATACCATTTTAATACGCAAGAAATCAAAACAAATGCACGCATAAGCCAAATGGGATAACAAAATTCAAATCAGTTGTTAATTGTAAGGTGACTGGCAGCTCCACTTCTTACACGAAGAAATTTCGTAAGATTTAAGGAAAGGAACAGACCTAATAAATTCGTGACAGTTCGCATATGAGACTGACGTAGGAAAAGTGACGTTCCCAACCAATCTAGAGCACTTTTTTTGCTCTCAGAGCTATTTTTATGTTCGTTTGGTACCAAAAAAAAGCAATCTTTTTCAGATTTCAGAGCACTTTTGCGAATCTAGATATTTTCTCAGATTTACCAATACAAGTGCATTTGAGTTTGACAAATGGTGTGGTTTGTTTACGTTTTCGCGCAATGTTTCTACAGCAAAGAAAGGCATTGCATCGGGTGAATCTATTTTCGTAAATTATTTGTGTACAAATATATATAGATATCAATCGGGACGGAGATTTCGAATGTTTTAATATAAAATTTAACCAGTGAATGGAAAACGTTTTGAAAAGTTTCGAAGGCTACACATATTCAAATCGCACGAATATCAACACAAAAAAGAGCAAGTGACGTTTTAACGTTCGATTAGGCACACGAAATCTGAAATCTGAGAGCAAATCTGAAGAAGCCCAATCGAATACCACATAAGATAACTAGAATTTAGAATGTGCCCAAATCTGTTGACTGAGTCGACAGTTGCCATTCTGATCACATGAAAGTGACATTAATGGCCGATATAATGTACGCCAAGGAGACGCGTTTGACCAATGTCAAACAGTATCAGCCATTCCTCATTCATGATGAAAGACTAACCCTGTCAACCTGAGTTCCGGTCGGAGGCAGTCAAATATCGTCTTAGGCTGCACGTCATCTCCTACGCATTTACAATTAGAAAAGTTTCAAATTCTACACCATGCACTTCATTTATCGATTTTAAGGTCGACTTACGGGCCTTATGTAAAGGCGGCCAGTACAGAGTCTTGTTTTGTCTGAGCAACCTCACTAAATTGGTCTTATGTTGCAGGATGACGCTGGATAACCTTCGCTGCTCTATGAAGGTCCGTAAGGACACACCTGAAACACACAATGTGCAGAAGTGATTCAGTCAGGATTAGTGCTATCCAGTGATATTCTCAGCAGCGTACACCAAAAAGATGTGCGAAACGCTCAATACTAAACTAGGGGTCAATGAACATTGTACAATACACTTTTGACGTTGACATAATCGAAAGGTCTTGGGTGAGCTTTCAGTGGTGCATTTGTGGGTATTGAGACAGAAGTATCAAATTTTTGAAACAAAATAAATTATATCCTTTTTAAAAAATAAAAAAAAATGAACGTCACGTCGACGCCTTGAACAGAATGCACATCGACCGTATGAATAAAAACTATCAACGCAAAAGTATGTACGCTGTCAAAGGCAGATGAATTTACTTCAAAATTTCCCCGCATGGCCTTCGGCTCAGAGAAAGGCACATTGCTTAAATTTTACAGCAATATAGATTTACCAATATGGCGTCCGCAACTAGCTATGGATTTATCTGGCCAGAGAGGCTAACATCGAACTGCGGCGCCTTCAAAATTAAAGACCATTGCAAACACATATAGCAAGTCACGAAGTGATGTTGCAATATATTGTCTACCAAAGATGGTCTCTTCGATTTAAGTGCATTGGACTATATGGCGGGTTCATATAGTTCAATCCCCAGAAGTCAGCTATGTTTTCATCGAGCGCAAAACTAATAGTGACATTGACGAATAGTAGTACTAGTTCTTATCAATTCATTCCGATTATGGGAATTTACAACACTGCGCTTTAAATGAGATGTCATGTGTGACAGTAAATTTATGTAAAAATTGGGGACGCTCAAAAGTAATGGAAAGTCTTGTAGAATCTGAATCATTGAACGGATAAGAACGTGTAATATGTTGCGCAACAAATAATGTCACATTACATGCAACCGCACAAGCAAAATATATTACTCATAGTAAATGTGAAATAAGCATCACAAATATTCATACTCATACTCAGCCATCATCATCATCTGCCGAACAAGTGACATTCAAGCAAACTCATCCATCTGATATTTCATCCACTATCATTTCGCTTTGAACTCCACTTTATCATTTTCGGAGATCATCCTGAACGATTAGGAAGGACCCAGTATTTCCCTTCCTTCGACAATGCAACAATGAACGTTGAATGAAATGTCCATGGATGAGTTGGCCTTTAGTTCAATGTGTTTTATAGACGAGCCGTCTGACTATGAATGACTCGACTGTCGATGAGTTGCGATGACCCCAAGTGTTGCGCAATATTTACACATCCGTGACGCACTTCACACTAAAATTGGTTCATAGTGCCGCGTAAGTGTAACTGGGTATTTATAGGGATTGTCCATTATATACACCACAATTAGACGGACATTTGTAATCAATGATAGCCACTTACAAATTTCTATAAACATCGAACACATATATATGCACACAGTCGGGAACAACACAAGCCTCTTCTGAGTGTGGACTGTTTTACTAAAATGTTGTTTATGTTTAGCTTCGGTAAATGAGTTGATATTTTTGTTGGCCACCTTCTTCCTGTTAGTAGAGTTCTGAACATCTGCTATTTAGTAGTAGGCGTTCAAAAAATGTGTAAATATTTCTCTACAGGTGTCGGTAATATAGTGCGCATACAAATATGTACATAATGTTTATGTGGTTTATGTGTCACTTAAATTATTATTTTTATCTTTGGATATTGAAACTCTTTTAATGCATTTGTCAGACGAATATATTTCATTTATTAGTTTTATTAGCTATTTATATTGTTTGCCTATAAGTATTTTGTTGTTTGTTTTATTGTTTGCTGCAAGCTTAATATCTACACACACATAATGTAAATACGAGTATAATCCATATACGATAAGTGTTTCGAGTGTTGATGAAACTAAATTATGAGAGTTGTTGTTAAAAATAGATATTCAATTTATAACCGTCTAAGAAAAAAAAAAAGAAATACTCGAATAAAGTCTGCATGGATGCATTTTTGCACTGACATTTGTATTTATTTTTGGATTTGTTATAAAATATGTGTTTAAAGAACTAATTGTCACGTAGATATTTTTGGAAGAACTAGCTTATCCTCAACTCCACCGGGATTATCTTAAGGTGTTGAACTAGTCGCTGCGATGGAATAAAAAAATAATATGATTTATTCCAAGAAACAATATAATATATTGTCATTTTAAATAATTGGTTAATAAGTAGTTAGTTGTTCTAAGCAGTTTCATCGATTGTTTTTTTTTTTTTTTTTAAATGCTAAACTATAAACGGGATTATACATGTGACTTGATATAGAATTATGTTTTAATAGCTAAACTTTGTTAGGTTAAAGCATGTTTTTTGTTTAAGATTTAATTCATTTAAACGAAATATTTCGTCTTTGTAATGCAAGAAAAAAATTTCAGTAACCTAGATCAGTTTGATAGAGAACTGCACCCTAAACGAACTTTAGGAGCCGCAACTTATTTTGTTTGTATGTCGAAAAAAGTTCATCTATAGAATATCAAAATGACACTTAATATTTTACACGGTATCACTGAACACATGGCGGACGCAACACAAACACTCGTAAACGCACACAAGTCCACATATTATATAAATATATGTATATTCAAAAGTGGGTGAAAATGCAACTTGTTGTGTTGTGTGAGTGTGTGGGTTGTGTATGCATGTGGTTGTATTAATTGCCAAAATTTACATTAAATTTGTTCACTTGAATTTAAGTCTTGTACGGAGTTTTTGGTTTAAACAAACGAAAAAAGTATGATTTCTATGCATGTTCCCAAACAAGTTATGAAGACTTACTCTCTCAAATGCGCTCCAGTGTCCATTGATAAACAACCGGCACCACCGCCAAAGCCGTATCCCTTAGGTCCGTATTTGCGGGCATGACAATTTTTGCAGAACAATTCCTTGTCGTGTTCGGTGCAGTTTGTCGAGTCCAAAGCTTTGTTGCACATTCCTATTTAATAGATTTTTTTTTGTTTTAATTTGTTTCAACACTGTAATCCATTAGCCACATTTACCGCATTTGAAGCAAGTCTTGTGGTATTTGTATCCTCCAGCAACACGCTCTTCAGCTGCGTATACGGATTTGCTGCACTTTGGGCATTTTGGAACTTCAACTGGTGTGAAAGGCATGTTTATTTATCTTCCTGATTAGAAAAGAAATTTATTTATTTTTTTTTATATTTAACTGCAACAAGAAATATTTTTTTATTTTGTTCGTGCCAAACTTTACGTAATTAAATTTATTATTATTTTCTTTCTTTTTTTTCAATTAACTAGCTGTTTTTTATATTTTTATAAAATTTGAATTGAAATAATACTAAATTTACTCGTATCCCAAATGAAAAGTATAACGAAGGATATTTTCTGTATTTTTTTACTAAATTTAACAGCGAAATCCGTCAGAATGCAATGGCAGTTCGAGCGATCCTGCTTCGTTTTCGGAAATTTCTTTACGCAAAACTTGGCATGGATTTTAGGTTATCTTTTTTTTTTAAATGTATACAAAACTCTGATGTAACAGTATTCACAGATCTATAGGAGAACGTACCAATAGAAAGTTTTCGAACAAATAATTTAATTTCTAGCACTTCTTCCCAATTAGCACCGATATCGAATGAACTGGAGGGTGGCTGCTCGCAGGTAGTCTATATTCCTGAGTGCACACGGCACACACGTTATACGTACTAATCACGAAAGTATCGTTATAATCGATGCATATATTCGTCTTATACACATAAAACCAAAATGGGCATGTTACCAGTGAAATATTGCAATATTTAATAATAACAAACAAAAACAACAACAGTGAGTAAAAAGAGGGCGAAAAAAACACCGATTATAACAAATAGATAGGATTCAAATGATAGTTTATATATTTTTGCAAAAAAATAAACTTGCAATTTAAAGAGGTACATAGAAATGTTATTGTTTTTGTTTTTGTTTCTTTAGCTAACGATGAGCAAGCAACCAAAAATAACATACACACTCACAATATCTGCAACTCCGATTCTATGACGAAGAAATAGAACATATTTACTCTGGGCACATATGTATTTTGAATGAATACATACGTGTATGTGTGTATGGATTTTAACAAAAATCAGTCATAACTATAATTATTTAGGAAAACTTAAATAGGAAATGAAAATAGCAAAATATCTACAGATGTTCGTTCAGATATAGATATACATACTGTGTGTTTGGTGCAAGATCTTATAAACATCGAGGCGTTTACTGTGTATAAATAGATGTACAGATACACATTGCATACCGTATATAAGCAAAACTGTAGATGACGATTATATTACAAATAGCATTTTTCATTATGGACAACTGAAATATTATGCGTGCAATGGTCCCGACATAGGTATTTTTAGAATTATTAAATAATAAATAATTAGGAGCAAATTAATCGGCACTTGCTTGGGTTTTACATAGGAAAACATCAGCTGATGTTATTAATAAACATAAGAGTTTATTTATTACGGAGGAAAATTTATATTTTTTAGCAGATCGTAGTGTATGCATTTGGCGCACGGCTCTAAACGTGGGCTGGGCCTAGGGCTGGCATATCGTGTGTTAGTCTATGTATTAAGATTCTTTCAAGTATTCATGGGAATTGCCGACTTTAAGTGAAATTTAGAAAATCAGAGGCTTTTGTGCACAATTCAATGTCGGTGGTAACGATAATACACTCTTTTCGGGGCCCTACTGTAGGCCATAGTTCAGGCTAGATTTTATGAACTCACAATGGTCACAATAGTTAATAATGTATGCAAAAACATAATCAACTATTGTAACCTACGAAATATTTAGTACGAATGTTTAAAATTATCATACTGTCCTGATGACGTCTTCCATTGGGACAGAAAAAACACTTTTTCAGATTCAGAGCAGTTCTGCAGTTCTGCGCTCGAAATCATCTGGCTGTCAGGTTTCATGTTCCATTGGCCGCAAAAAAAGAGTCAGAGCAATTTTGCGAAGCTCGACATCTAAGCCAGATTTACACCTACTTACACTAAAACCAAAACATTTGTTATTTGTCAAACTTTAAAGTGGGTTATTATTTCTGTGAAAAATAGAAAAAAAAAATAAATTTGGCCGCTGAAATGGATAGTAACATAAATTGAATAGGTTTTTATAAACACAAATTACAATTTAAGAACAGCAGTCTACAAAGACAAATCTCGTTTTATGTTCCATTGGGCACGAAAAATCTGAAATCTGAGAGCAAAATCTGAAAATCCCAGTGGAAAACGACATGAGATTCAAATTCTGGCTTTTGAGAATAGTCACTTGAAATGGGACGTACCACCATTTCCATTCGTTCCAATACGTAAAATCTTCAGACAAACGAATGGCTGTCATGACTTGAAACTTTGGATAAATACCTAGTGTTGATAATCATTAGAGCTTTTTACTCAGCCTGATATATTATTCGAAGCTCGTAGAGCGCGATCTGATACGAACGAAAAGAGAAACACAAATTCTGAGCGCTGATGTGTCTGAGCTAAAAAAAAACCCGAACTTTTTGTATTACAGTTGAAGCTCTGCTCTGAACTAACAGAAAAAGAAAAACGCCCAATCACCTCTTCTACTTCTACATATAGATTTCGAAATTGTGGCAGTTTTATCAAAGCTGTAGGCTACGAGAACGACAAAATGTCATTAGGTTTAAAAATTCACCGCTGGATCCAATATTGTTTTAATTAGAACTAACAATGTTGCTTCACAGCATTTTTGACTTCACATAATGACAGTAAATGGGGCGAATTGCCAGCTCAATATGATTCGGTATTAAGATCAGTTTAAACATGAAGCTGTAGGACTTATCAATGATAATTACATGTTGTTATAGGGATTCCATACTTGCTTTTATCACAAGAGAGCAGAAAATATAGAAGACAATGTGACAGGAACATATACCCCAATTCGGTATTGATTGGATGTACAAAAGGGAACAATTCCATCAGCACTTACCTAATTGTTGCCATTAAATTGTAATATGTCAAATTTCACGGTTTAAGCAATAGTTTTAGGCTACATCTGTTATACGTAACCCCACAAAATCCTATTAATTTTATAATTAATTGTTGATAACCTTTAGTTAATCGTCTTGCCACCATTATGATCTGGCAATAATCACTTTTTCATTGTCATTTGCAAGTCATTTGAATGCATTTTAATCAATTTAGTTGCATTACCCCTAGTACGAAATGTGCTTGGCGAGAAGCAGCCCGACATAGAAACAGATGTTTCATTTCTTTTAATGCATACAAAAGAGACGGACTTTTTTCATACGTGTATATTAACTAAAAATGAAGATATTATTCATGCAAAGAAAAATGAAAGCAATACTGTTCTAAAATGCTTGCAAAAACGAATGTAGGTACTAAAAATAATGTACATTACTAGACAACTTAGTGTCTGGCTATTTCTGCCTGCTCTAGTTATCAAAACAATATTTTTTGTTCTTTGCTGAGGCTTCTTATTTGTTTGTACATATCCTTTCACCGCTGCCGCTCTTTATTGTGCTAATCGGAGACAGCCCTCGTAAAATTTGAGTACCCACTCCGAGCGTAGGAGATTTTGAAAAATTAAAGAGCAAACATGTAGAAATACTCGTATATACAATAAATCATGCTTTTTCCTAATAAGGGGTTTTGTAAAGTGATATATTATGATGAATATTTGTTTGGTTTTACATTGTTGAGGAACAATTATAATTATTTATGAATACCATCAAAAGTAAAACAACAGTCACGTGCTGCCGGCAAATGCAGTTTTCGGTGTAGTTTGTTCTAGTTTTGATTAACTTTTTTTTTAAAAATGTATAAGACAAGAGCAAGCATTATATTGGCCATTGGTTGCAAAAGATTCCAAAATGGAAAAAAACAGTAATTTGACGATCGCATTTGTGATTTATGACAGGTCATTCTGCTTCTGTTGTCGTCTGCACAGGTTTCCGTTCATTGAAGAAAAAATGCCGCCACTTTATAGATTTTAATCTAATCAATTATTTGTTTACTGGAACTATCTATGATTCTGAGCTGATTCTGTGGCTATGCTGTTACCGGAAATAATTGAGGTTCAACCTTAATGGGATTACATATTTTGATGCACGAACTCGCACTTTGGCTTAATTTGGGATACTACCGTGCTATTGATCTTTGTCGCCACTCATCATCAAATGATTGGTTCTGAGGTAGTGTGTCATAAGTCCTTAAACAAATAATAGTATTCGTAAATTCTGGAATTCCTTTTAGATTAAAATTTACATTTTCTTTAGCCGCAGCCGTGCCCAATTTGCACCGTCAGTTTGCAGTTACAATAACTATATTGAGGTTAAGTTTACTGCCAATAAATACATTATAATTGATTTGTTGCAGTTCTTTCTTTATCATTGACTTCAAAATAAACGGATATCTCGTCCAAGAAATTTCTGAAAATCTGTAACATGCCCAATAAATCAGTCACTAAGTGAAAGATGGATGAGTTTTCTCTTTACGTTTAACAATGCTTGCATTAATTTACCCTAAAATTCGCTTAATTGGAGCATTTAATCAAGCTAGACCAAAAATAGTAAGACAGCAGCAAACTATTCCTTCGTAATGTCAAAGTTCACCGTCCTCCCACCCTTATGAATTTCTAATCCCAATTAAGCAAGGAATCATCAACCAAAATGTTTCCAATTAGAAAACTGAAACAGTCTACCGTGTATTCAACAAAAAAAAATGTTTGACAGCAGCATTAAAATAGCAATTCAAATATTTGCTTTCACGTCAATTTGAAGAATTTTGAGGGCTTTAAAAAATATTACAATATCTTAGCAAGAGAATGACTATTTTTGCCTTTCATGTTTGCGTGAGATTTCTGCGTTTTGCTTTGTGCCGGGAGCAGTTTGAAATCGCCGCTTTTAAGCGGAGGTGGAATACGAGTATGTGTCAGATTTCCACATTATTCTATTTCGGTCACCGCACAAATTGTGAACAGTAAAAGGGGAAAGCGGGAAGCTAACACCGTATAGTAGACTAGGAACTTGCTGGAATGACTCTTAATGTGTGTGTTCTCTTCCAAGTTGCCACATAGCTTTTTCGCAGATATTTTTAGACAGTTTTCGATTATCTGGTAGTAGTCGGCGAACAAGTGACGCTTTTTGATTAATTTTCCAAATTGGAATTTTGAGTCTATTTATTCTATGTATGTGGAAAATAAAAAAAAATATATGTTGCTGTAGTGTGTCTATTTTGGTATGAAGTCTAAACACTTCAAAGATGTGTGTTTTAGTGTACAAAAGAGAAATATGAAGTCAGTTTGGCTTCAGCATTCGTAGAAGTGATGGGTCTCATTTGAGAGGAATTAATATCAAATACCCTAGACTAACAATGTTAATCCAATGAGTAAGATATGTAGTGCACCTGCACATTCATTTTGTTAGTAGGAATGTTACTCCGTCAGTTAAAAACAAAATAAAAACTTTACACAATTACTAGGGCGTATACGTAACAAAATATGGGCAATTTTTAAGTAGTTGCACAGGAGGCTGCGAGCTGTTTTGAATTAGAACAGTCAAGTTTTCATCCTGTTTGTAATTGTCAACAGGAATGATTTTTACAATACTTTTGAAGTAAATAAAAAAAATAAAAAGTTTGACAGCGAATAAAAACGTTATTCTATCACATAGCTCGTTCATAAAATACAAATGAGTCTTCTTTCAGAAGGTTTACGCAAACGCATAAGAATATCTGTAATTGCAGCGTTTTCAGAGGCGATTTCGATTTCGAATTCAAACGACTATGCGCTCTACTTCCCCTGTTTAAAGTCGATAATCGGTATTAAAATAGATTTCGTTTCGAACTTTTGCGTTCGAAAATGTTTTCGAATGAAAAACCGAAGAATTAAATGAGCGTATTGTTATTATTGCAGTACCTCAATCATTGACGTATAAGTACTATGAACAGCTTGTACCCAACTTCACGCGCGTTCCATAACCTACAGCGCTGTCGGGGACCATTGGTGAATATTTGGAAGCTCAACCACAAGACGGTAAATACTATGCATTATCAGGGAATAGCAATGTTGAACAATGTCAAGACCTTGTCTGGAATTAATATACAAAACATATGCATATACAATTTATGGGTCAATAGAATATTTTATATCGTTTTTCTTAAATCGAAATTTGATTTCACATTTTATCACTGTAACGGATAATTAAAGTCAGTCTTAGAATATAGTAGACAAGATGGTATAGTCGTTATTGGACCTGTCAGCAGATATAGAAACTAATATTATGTCACACATTTCCAATCGTCTCAAACATCGCTGCGGGTATTTTGAAACCACTTTCCTTGCAGTTTTTGTAAGAAATTGACAGCTCGCTCGCAGTCCAGATGCAGTAAGTTAATGGCCTCAGCAAATTCTTTAGGCATACATCAGCGTTGCATTGTTTTTACGAAACCAATATGCAGGCACTCATACCCTGGTACTTACACCTGCATATTGGTTTCGTAAACACTTTCGAACTTGAGGTTTGACATTGTTTGTTCTGATTAGACAATAGAATAGAAAGAATTAAGAACGGCTGCATCAAATCAATCAACTCATCTGTTGTACTCTCACGAACAGTACCGACTATGATTCTTTTCCAATGTTTTGCTCGTCAACTTTGAAAGTGTCTTCAGGGGTTTGCTTTTGGTTAAAATTTCGTGCAATGTTTCTGAAGTTGTTCACTTTTCTGTTTGAAAGAATAAAAGCTTTTTTGCAAACTCTGCGGTTGGATTTCGTATATATTTCAAACAACGCCGCAAATTCATCATCAGACTCCTTTAAGTTTGAACAGTTAAATTCTGACAAATAAATTCGTGTTTTTACCTTACAGGAAGTAATTCGATTCGCCCCCAAATTAACCAAGAGGATACCAACTTCTTATTACAGCAGAGAGATTTACAACCGTTATACTATCTTCCTGTTGCTTACAAAGCTCTTTTCGTCTCACAAATCTTCTTCTGCTCTTCTAGCGCGCTTCTGAAAAGTTGAACAAGGCAAATCGTATCACTTTACCCATATGTCCGGGAACTCAGCATCTATTGGTAATCAGTTTGTATGTTGTTCACTTTTAGAACTCTTATGTTCGGCCGTTTCCAGGAAGAGCAACTTACTCTGGCTTACGATTTACAGAAATTTGGTTAAATTTAAATGTAGAAACTTCAAATTGGAGTAACGAAACAAATCAATTACAATTACAAAATATTATTTATTAATTTTCACTTTGAATAGAATTACATTCTTCATAATTTCCATGTTCACATTGAAGGATATGGTGATGTGATTGCTGTCGTCGACCTCGCTCAACGAATTGTCGCATTTTTTTCTGATAGTCCTGCTGAAGCTTAACAAAAGAACTCAATCGATTAAGAAGAAACTGTTTGTCATGCCCTTCTAGAACAAGTTGATTCCGCAGAACCTCCACCATATGTTTGTTGGCATTGGACACAGCATGATAATAGTACAAAAACAATACTAACACAATGAAGCATGGAATCGCAAAGCCGGCTGTGCCCAAGAAGAATATGCAATTTTGAACGACGGACGGCATTTCAGTAAACGCAGTGGTGGCAGCGTCCCAAACTGAATGCAACCCTCTAAAAGGTCCGCACGATCTTGACGGCATAACTTCGGCAATTGCATAGACGACCGGTATCAGTGCTACAACATACGACACAAGCAATATGAGCATGAACAACGAATTTGATCCGGACGCGCGATACAATATTGCTGATGGCTTTGAGTTGACTAAACACTGGAATTTCTTGATGTAGAACATGAAAAATGTCAATATAGCGGCAATAGCTGGAAGAAATGGCGAATAAAAGCTGCCCAACCAACAGATCGTTTGTGAGTAGACAATATCGAGAACATGCTTGGGCAGTTCGAACTCTTGTTCGCCAATTAAACGAACGAAGCGGGTTTTCACATGGCGGGCCATGATCGCGCGCGGAAAGTTTACGAAAAACGTCACACCAATGTGGGTGACAAAGTCAGTGATCAGCAGCTTGTAGAACTGTTGCCCAATGTACGTTTCCCAGCACTGGGGTGTGTTGAATTTCTCATCAAAGCACTGTTGCTGTGTTTTCGGAATGATCAAATGGTAAAAACGGCTCAAGAGCACAGCCAACGAGGCGAGACGCAGAAAAACAGTTCGAAAGAGATTGATTTTCACCACAAACATGGGCGAGTAATTTTCAAATACACAAAGGTAATTGAACAGATTTGGCACCAGCAAATTCAGACACACTATTGCAATGTACGGCAAGAACTCGAAAAACAATATCGGCAATTGATTCTTAGGGTTAGTGGGTTTCATGCGAGCTTCGCCCTTGTAATTGGACGATGTTGTAGAGAAGAACTGCTCCTCTGTGGAAAAGGGATTCGAAGTCTGATCGAAGAGCGTGATTGGATGACTGGTCTTGAAACTTGGTTCCAAATACTTGAGACTGAGATTGAAGAGGAAATAAATAAATAGAGCTGAGATGAGTAAGATAATAGCGACCGCAAAGTTCACCAGAAATCTAATTAGAACTAATTTGTACATGTGGTCCCGTGACCGATTACTTCGTTCGTAATCTATTCGCTTGGAGTAGAGTAAACCCTTGATTTCATTGTGCAGAGCCTTGTGCTTTATGTCGGCCGACTTGCCGTTGTGTATGCAAAAATCCCACCCGCCAAATACTAAATTACAATACTGATAAAATTGACCCTCGCCGTCGACTAGTCTGTCCTTGAATTCACGCGAAGCACCTTTCACAATGGCCGCCAGTGAGATAAGGAAGTACAGGGCGGTTATGCTTATGTAAGCTAGAGGTAAGTTGTAGATAGTCTCACCATCGCTGCGATCGTAAGTATAATTTATAATTATAGATAAATTACTGTTTGGTTGGCTGCTTTCGTCAGTCACTTGATTGGGGTCTTGAAAGGCGTTGAATATTTTATTTGTATAGACCCCGTAGAAGAGGAGAGTGTTCTCCATGAAGCCAGTGCCTTGGATTAAGTCCAATATGTAGAACTCACTCGATGTGTTGTTCAGATAGAGTTCTCTGCAGCACTGTGTCGAGTCGTTCGCAGCTGCCTGATCACAAGGTTCTTCTATTGGTTGAACTAGCAATGTATGTGGTATGATAATGAAACATAATATTAAAAGGAATATAACTAAATTAAGAAACATAAGCCATCTGAGAAGAAGAAAATACGCCACAACACCGGTTCCGAAACTGCCTTCGATTTTTTTAAGCGAATTACGCCATAGCTCCATTTTGGACAGGATCTCGGTCCATTTGGATTGGAGCTGTTGCCATGCTTTGCGGCGTTGCCACTTAAACTGATCGAATCCCTGAAGACGAAGTTTTGTAGCGTTCTAAAGAAAGTGGATATATAATCAAAAGAATAACTGTCTCTGGACCTGGGTTATATACTTGAAGTTTGGCCTTTAGATCTTTTTTCTGCGTCATCGACACTGGCATGGATTTTATTTCTTGAATTTCTTCCCATATTCGTTCTTCGTCGGTCAGGTCTTGTGATAGGTCAGGCAACATGGCACCCTGAACATCTTGATATTGAACTTCGCGACGCGCAATTGAATTTGGCCTCGTGTTGATTTGTGGGTTGCGCCTTTTGACTTGTGTATCATGCTGACTATGTCGGATTCGTCTTGAAGTTGCTGAAAAGAGAGATTGATGGAGAGAAAACGAGTGAGCATAATTCAATCAACATATTAGAATTTCGATTTTTTTTTTTTAACTAGAGCAGGGTTTCGCAAACGCGTTATGTACAAGCAAGGTTTTGGGTCGAAGGTGGGTGATGTCAATGTGCCGAGTATAGAGTAAAATCATTTAATTGACAAATTTGGAGAAGGGCATGATTCTGCAGATCAGATCAGAGTCTATATAAGAAGTTTGTTTGCATTCTTCCATTCGTTGTAAGTGGATTACTGATTTTCGTCGTCGTATTTTATCTTTGGCAGCGCATACAGGCTTAAGCCTCAGGTCAGAATAGTTTAACAGGTTAGTTTCACTAACCAGTGAGTGTATTTGCACTTACAACATTGGTCAATCTTATCCAATCTTTGACAGATCGACAACTCAAAAACCCCCATAACTTTGCCAAAGGATTCTGCGTCCAGTTAAGCCAATCGGATTATTTATATGAATACAATCCACACTAACGTGTCCCGAAACCCAACCAAGCAGCATACTGTGGTTTGGTCTGTTTAAACTAAAAAAAAAACCCCAGACACGTCGAAAACCTAACAGACAAGTATAAAAACATGGCATTTATGACCGCCACATATTTGAACGAGACTTAAACTCCACAGAACTTCATAAAAGAAGTGCGGAAGTTAAGACGAACGTATAGACCCAACGACGGTATGTGCATGATGTCGCGTAGGTCACACGAGCGGAAGCAAAACATAAGAAAGCAAACATTTTGCATCACGTCTTGTTGATTGGATAAATGTATTAAGCATCTGATAACGATTCTCTTAAATTTGATGTAGGTACATGTCTCATAATACATAATAACAAAAAAAAAGTGCGTAATGCCAATTTTAAAGAAGTAACTATTGCGCTCGGTTAGACGTATGCGGATAACTTAATTGAATATCCACTTTAAGGCAATGACGTTCCACAATATGAATCGTTTTTCCATTTGAAGGGTACCACACCTTCCGTCATTATCACAACACAACATAGCAACCAACCGAATGTATCTTCTTAATGAATAACAATTTCGAAACAATCGGTATTCAATGAAAGAAAACGACATGCGATTCATTACAAAATCTTGGAAATTTGCAAAAACATAATTGTCGCCGTAATACATTTGATTTCCTGATGAAAATAAATATTTATATGTATGTCCACAGGCCACAAATGTTGAGTGTATGCATCGCAAATGCATTACATACCGATACAGACTGGTTAGCACTTTGTCTATCAACAAAATAAATAATTGCAAAACTATATAGGTATTTCGATTTAAGGAAATTGTACTTCTCAAATCATTGGTCAAATATCAACAATCCTCTTAAGTGCATACTCATCATGTACATCCGTTTATTAAATCAACAAAACTTTTTTTTTTGCAAACTTACCGACGCGGTTTTGTTTTGAGGGCAAAAGTGTGGCTATTGCTGCTGGATCCCTTTGAAATCCTTCCCATTCGGCTGGGTAACTTTCTTGATAAAACTCTCCGCCAGCCTCTTCCCAGCCTTGTAAGTTACTTCTTCGGTTTTTTGCATTAGACATAATGTTTTTGTGAAATTTATTACTTTCCCAAACTACTTATAGGAATAAAATTGGCAACCGAAAAACATTCTACTTCGCTTAACAAGCTTGCGCCAACCGTATCACAGTCACAGAATCTCCCTTTAAATTTGAGATAACATTTGAGAAGAATATTTCTGGAGAGAAATGTGTCATTTCATAGTGGATTTTATAACAGAACTGCCAGATGTTGTTTTCAGGTGTTAAGGCCATGTGTCAATTGCCGTAAGCAGAGACAATACTGAGACCCCCAACTCGCCGTAAGTATTAATTATACCTAGGTTTTCCTAGGTATTCTGAATACCAGAGACAATACTGATGTGGTTTTCGTTTGGGCTTCTTCAGATGTGCCCTCAGATTTCAGTTTTCGTGTGCCTAATCGAACATAATGACGCTCTTGCTCTTTTTTGTGTTCATATTCGTGCGACTTGAATATGTGTAGTCTTCGACACTTTTCTATGCGCTGGTTAAATTTTATATTAAAACATACGAAATTTCCGTCCCGATTGATTTCTAAATATTTGTACACCAATAATTTACGAAAATAGATTCACCCGATGCACTGCCTTTCTTTGCTGTAAAAAGAATTCACGCAAATGTTAACAAACTCCACCAGTTGTTAAATTCAAATGCACTTGTATTGGTAAATCTGAAGCAAATCTGAGAAAATATCTAGATTCGCAAAAGTGCTCTGAAATCTGAAAAAGATTGTTTTTTTCTTGTACCTACCAAACGAACATAAAAATTGCTCTGAGGGCAAAAAAAGTGCTCTGAGGGCGCCCAATCGAATACCACATGAGACTCGCGATTCCTCTTGCCGCTGGCCCCGTCAATTTTTTTTAAATTCGCGATTTTGTTTTCCTATCGGTGTCATGTCAAATTAGAATCCAAATAAAATGTGGTGTATTTCTTATGGCAGAAGTCGATTGACATATGTCAAAATATGGAAAAAAAATTATTTTGCTTCTTTCAAATTTCGTGTGGCTAATCGAACATAAAAACGTCACTTGCTCTTTTTTCTGTTGAAATTCGTGTGATTCGAATATGTTTAGCCTTTGACACTTTTCTAAACGATTTTCATTCACTGTTTAAAGTTTATATTAAAACAGTCGAAATTTCCGTCCCGATTGAATCTTAAATATTTATACATAAATAGTTAACAAAAAGAGATTCACCCGATGCAATGCCTTTCTTTGCTGTAGAACAAATTCACGGAAACGTAAACAAACTCCACCAGTTGTCTGTCAAACTCAAACCCAGTTTTATTGGTGTATTTGAGAAAATATTCAGATTCGCAAAAATGCTCTGAAATCTGAAAAAGATTGCTTTTTTTTTGCAGCAAACGAACATAAAAATTGTTCTGAGAGCAAAAAAAGTCGAATACATACCACATAAATGAATTATTATAAGAAAGCGGCCAATGAAAAACTTGTCACCAGGTAACTAACCTAAGTGCACTGAACGCGTCCGACACGAAAATGAACTTTCTAGCAGTTTCTGGCCGCACTCGTTCGTACTTCAATTATAGACTGGAAATTATAAACATTTCATTTCCATATTTATTGGAAAATTGCAAATAGTTTCTCTTGTGTTTCATTCATTATTATGGGTGCCGGTCTGCTTTGCTTCTATCAGGCTGTCAATAAAAAATAATAATAAAAGTGTAATTGCGAATATTTTTTAAATTTATAAATGTTTGAAACGTTTAAAATATACAATTATCTAGACAATGGGAACACATGAATTAGATCCAAGCGAAATGAATACCTTCAGGAGCTATGTGACCATGCTGGGCGACTCGTCTGCAAAAGATGAAATCAAACTGAAAGCTGCCCAAGAATTAAGTGAACATTTTGAAGTTATTGTTCAAACTGCTGCGTTTCCCTCGTTTCTGGAGCATTCCTTAAAAATCTTCGTAAAGATTTTGCAAGATGGTGAACCGCAATTTATTTCGGAAAATACGGTCCAGCACGTAAGTTTTCCCAAATGAATAACAAATGTACAGTACAGTTTTTGGCGTGCTTTTCATTTTGTGAATAATTGTTTACTTTTGGTGGAACTATTTGTTATAATAATGTTTATGCGCACTTAAATTGATCAGCAATAATGATGAAATATGAAAAACGATGTTTGGAGGAAATCGCTTCGGATCAGATACCTATAGTTGGTTTGATAGTATTTCGCATGCTGTGTTGGGGGGAAAATGCACTTTCAATGGAGTCTTCGACATATTTGCAGAAAGTGTGAAATTGATCACATCCTATTCATTAATTGGTGTACATAAAATTTTAAAAGCGTCCGATTTTTTTCATAACATAAATTACTAGAAAATCAAATCCCGGGTGTCTAAAAAATCCACACATGCACTAGAAACTTTGCAAGTACGCAGATGACACGGAAGTGATCACCCTACGGAACTCGGAAAATGCACAAAGATTTTGACTTGTATTACATTCTACCATAAAGCACTGTAAATTGAGAGCACGTATATTTTTTAATGATAGGATTCAAGCCAACTATTGTTCAACGATGAAAATCCCAAATCGCCTCATTTTTTATTTTATTTTTTTAGATACGTAAGCTTATACTGGAAATGATGCATAGACTGCCCATAAGTGAAATCCTGAGACCACATTTGAAGGTCATCATATCACTGATGCTGAAACTGTTGCGCGTCGACAACGAAGAAAACGTGTTGGTATGCCTGAGAGTGATCATCGAATTGCATAAAAACTTTAGACCATCTTTTAATTCCGAGGTGAGTTAAAGACAAATATATCTGCTACTCGGGAGTGCTAATTAATACGGAGGCCCCAACCAATACTTTCTTTTGTTTATTGACAAAATCTACTGCGATTACTTTCCAGATCCAGCAATTCCTCTCATTTGTAAAAGAAGTATACACAGATCTGCCGATGCACGTCACGAAAATCTTCGAGTCCACGCCTCAAATCAGGGTAAAAGATTTGAAGGAACTTGACTTCGAAAAGCTGCTATCGGAGACATATGCAGCCAAAACGATTTACGTTGAAAAATTGACTGAGACTGGCACAGTCGCACAAGCTGTAAGTCCACAATGGCCAACAAATTTGATTGAACTTTCCTGAATCGAAATTCATTTTCAGTATACATTTCTGCCGAAAGGCTTCATGTCGCTTAGGGTGCTACAGGAACTGCCTATAATAGTGGTTTTGATTTATCAAATTTGCAAAAACGCAGTCCATCAAGAAGTGGCCGATTTCGTACCCCTAATCATGACGACCATAACCTTGCAACCATCACTAGTGCAAAGGTAGGAGACAAATTGTTAGTCCCACTGTTCGATATCTAACGGCGTTTTCACTTTCAGAACGTCACCTTTTTTTAATAAGGAAATTTTCGTTGACTTCATGGGCGCTCAAATCAAAACGCTTTCGTTCTTGGCATACATTGTTCGAATATTCCAGGTAAGTGATGAGTATTCTTAGCATTGAACACGAGCTAGACTTAGTAAATCTCCGCCAGGATGCAGTGGCAGCACATGCACCGTCTGTGGTGAAGGGAATGCTTGGACTTATGGAACTCTGTCCAAAAGAAGCGGCGAATCTCCGCAAAGAACTGCTGATTGCCGCCAGGCATATATTTGCCACTGATTTGCGATTGAGTAAGAGTCACATTTGTATTATGCCCAACATAAAGGCGCTCAAACTGTGCTTCCCTAGAGTTTATTCCCTACATCGATCGAATGTTCGATGAAGACCTGCTGATTGGCAAGGGCGTTACTTTGGATTCCATTCGCCCGCTGGCGTACTCGACTCTGGCTGATTTGGCGCATCATGTGCGCGAGAATCTCAGTCTGAAGGCGTTGGCAAAAGCGGCCAACTTGTTCTCTAAGAATGTCCACGACGAATCACTGGCAACTGGCATTCAAACAATGTCGTGTAAGCTGCTTCTGAATCTAGTCGATTGCATCCGACAGCACAGCGAGTCCGATCCGGTCAAGGCACGTGAATTGCTTATAACATTGCTCAAGGTGTTTACCTCAAAGTTCCAAAGTATTGCCAAGATACAGTTGCCGCAAATTATGCAGAAATGGTAAAGAATACGCGAGTCTATCACGAACTCTAATTCATAAAATTTTGTTCACTGGGTAGGAAAACCATAAAGGATCAGCAAAACCCGGCAGCGACGACAACTCCGGCAGCAGCAGGTGCACCGCCAGCCAGCGGAGCATCTGGCGAAGCAGCAGCTCCCAACACCGAATCGAAGGAAGGAGTTAACCTGGTAAGTTTTTAAATGCTCTTAGATTGTTGGTCCAATAATTTACAAATGATTGGTGCAATTCTAGGAGACCCCGCCCTTTGAGCAAGCTGCCAAAGCAAACAGCTTTGGAGTTGCTGGTCCGAATAGCCTGAACGTTGCCGAGTATAGAAGTCTTGTCAAGACTCTGGTTGGCGGAGTGAAGACAATCACATGGGGATGCGTCAGCTGCAAAGTAATTCACCCACCCCATTAACGTGGTATGATTGCAAATGACTAACTGTGCTTATTTCCAGCCTGTGTTGATCGAAAACAAACTGTTCCTGCCGCACGAACTGAGCATTTACATAGACCTCATATATTGGGCGCTCGAAACGCTAGATATCTACACAGTTGTACCGAGTGCCGCTCTCAACGCCAGCCAAATGCAAAAGGCGTCTGGCCACATTCCGCGTACAAAAGAGGAGAAAGAAGTGCTTGAGCATTTCAGTGGAATTGTAAGTACCCCACTCGCTGGCCACACAAACAGTTGATCAATATTTGGTTTCAGTTCCTCATGATGCACTGCCAAAACTTTCAAGAAGTGTTCGCCACCACAATCGAGTACATGGTCGAGAGAATATACAAGAACTCGTCGATACAAGTAGTTGCCAACTCGTTTCTGGCGAATCCCTCGACCTCGCCATTGTTTGCAACAGTCCTGGTCGAATATCTCTTGGAGCGCATGGAAGAGATGGGATCGAATGTCGAGCGCTCAAACCTGTATCTGCGGCTGTTCAAACTGGTGTTCGGCAGCGTCAGTCTGTTTCCAATTGAAAACGAGCAAATGCTCCGACCCCATTTGCACAACATTGTCAACCGATCCATGGAGTTGGCAATGACCGCCAAGGAGCCGTACAATTACTTTCTGCTTCTGCGTGCTCTGTTCCGATCGATTGGTGGCGGTAGTCATGATCTACTCTATCAAGAGTTTCTGCCTTTGCTGCCCAATCTGTTGGAGGGACTGAACCGACTTCAGAGCGGTTTCCACAAGCAGCACATGAAAGATCTATTCGTCGAGTTGTGTCTGACCGTACCGGTGAGACTGTCGTCGTTGCTGCCCTATCTGCCTATGCTAATGGATCCACTTGTGTCCGCCCTGAACGGGTCGCAGACGCTCATAAGTCAGGTTTGTACCTCTACTCCGCGCCGTTTTCTGTTCTCTAAGCTGATTGCGTTCTTTCTTCCCCTCACATAGGGTCTGCGAACATTGGAGCTGTGCGTTGACAACTTGCAGCCAGATTTCCTCTACGATCACATACAGCCGGTCCGAGCGGATCTAATGCAAGCGCTCTGGCGAACCTTGCGAAACCAAGACAGTGCAGCGCTTGTTGCTTTCCGTGTGCTAGGCAAGTTCGGCGGCGGTAACAGGAAGATGATGATCGAGGCCCAAAAGCTGGAGTACAACGACAAGGACACGCCCACATCAGCTATTGTTGCATACTTCCAAGATCATCGCAAACCGATTGATTTCCCCGTTGATAAGGTCATCGAGATCGCATTCAACGCGTTGAACCTGAACGCCACGGATTCATTCTACCGGCGACAGAGCTGGGTGGTTATAAGGTGTTTCCTCGCCGCCTCCATTTGCCTGGACGATGACAAGAATACGCTACAGAACCTCTTCATGCACCCGAGTTTCACCGAAAGCCCTATCAATGTGCTGCCAACTTACTACAAATCCGACGAAGTTCAGGCCCGCCAGACGCATCAGACCGCCCTTACGGGAATGCTTGTGGCGGCAGCCACAAAAGAACTTCGAGAATCCGTCTTACCATTCATGGTATCAGTGGTTCGTCACTACACAATGGTAGCGATAGCACAGCAATCGGGGCCGTTTCCGTTCAAGCATCACTTCAACAACACCGGTCTGGATGCGTTGGTGTTGATTGACGCACTGGCCGTCTGCATGGGTCACGAGGAAAAGGAACTCTGCAAACCCGGTCAACTGTGCATCAGTTTGATATTGAAGACGACAACGAACATCTTGGGGAACAAGGAGCGCGCCTGCCGTCTGCCTCTCATGCAATACCTGGCCGAGCGTATGGTTGCTTTATGCTACGAACGGCCGTGGTACGCGAAAATGGGCGGATGCATGGCCATCGAGTGTCTCTATCAGCACATGTCTCTCTCTTGGTTGTACCAGAATCTGTTTGCCTTCTTGCGGGCCTTTATCTTTGTGATTATGGACCTGGGCGGAGAGGTTTCGAGTGGCACAATAGACATGGCCAAAACTTACCTCGAGAACATGCTGCGAATCAGTATGGTTCCCCTGGACAAGGACAATAAAAACAAGGATCTCCTGGCCCAGCAAACGAAAACGATGTACGAAGTCATACATGAACTGGTGCGACAGGTGACCAGCCCCAATACGCTTGTCCGTGAGCAGGCTATGTCATCGCTGCGACTGATCGCGGAGCTGCAAAAGAAGACGGTCACCGAGGTAATGCATCCGCACCGAGAAGTACTGCAGGACATCATACCGCCGCAGAAGCACTTCTTGCGTCACCAGCCTGCCAGTGCGCAGATCGGCCTCATGGACGGCAACACCTTCTGCACCACGCTGGAGCCGCGCTTGTTTACTATCGGTGAGTAGCTCTGGCTAAGAGATGCAATAACAACTTAACCATTCTTGAAATAGAGACATAGTAAATCATTTGCTCAGCTATCGATTAAGTAAAACTGACTTTCGCCTCTTTCAGATCTAACCAACAGCTTCCACAAGGTGTTCTTCGATGAGCTACTTACGCTGAGCGAAGCCGAGGACTCGATCCTCACAAAGCTGGACTGCTATAAGAACGTGACGAATTTGATTCCCCTGCGAAAGAGTGCACTGCGCGCACTAGCCGCATGCCATTACATAAATGAAAGCACCTACAGAGAGAAGATCATCGCGATTCTCTTCAAAGTGATGGAGAACAACAACACGGAACTGCAGGAGGTAGCCTTCGAGTGCATGCAAAAGTTCCTCACAGTCTTCCAAATAGAAAAAGAAAAGGTATGTCTTCCCCCTCGGTTTTTGCTAGCACTGTTACTTTATTTTCACTTTCCTCTTCAGGTGCGCGCGGGAATGCGTCCGTTGCTGCTCACACTCGGCGACCATCGCAACCTAAATCTGACGGCAACGAAACGCTTGTCGTACTTTACCCAGCTCTTCCCGTCAATGTTTAACGAGAAGCTGAGCGAACAAATCCTGCAACACTGCCAGGAGATGATTGAAATATCAGTGACGGCAAACAAAACAACGAAGCAGGGCGGCAACTTCCTTGCAGCGGCCAAGGCTGAGGAATACGAGCAAAAAATTGCAATTCTCATCGGAATGTTCCATCAGATCTCGGCGGCAACACCCAAATACATCGAGAGCCTCTGCCAGTTAGTGTTGAAGACCGAAAACAATCTAATGATGGAGTCCTGTCCATACCGAAAGCCGTTACTCAAGTTCCTGCTGCGGTATCCAAATGACTCGGTGAATCTCTTCCTCACCGACGTGAATGTCGTGAATCATCAGTGGAATCGCTTCCTAGTGTACATGCTCAAGCACAAAGATGGACTTCCCTTCCGCACCGCTATTCAGAGTACGAAATGCGTGCGCCTAATGCAGTTGATCAACTGCAATTGCCCGTCGTTCGCCCACCTCAACGACCAGCAGAAATACGAAGTGTGCCATCAGGGTGTCCTGATCGTGTACACTCTAATGGAGCAGGACGAGCAGTGGCTGCTCACGCAAACCGACATTGTAGCCGTTTTGAAGAACCTGTGGCAGACCAGCCTCTACAAGACCTGTGAAACAAATGTCGCTTGTGACCTGTGGCATCTTGTGGGGAAAATTTTACTGTTTTACTTCTCGCACAACACCAACGATATCGACTTGCTGTTTCAGCTGCTGCGAGCCTTGTGCTTGCATTTCATCCCAGACTTTCACTTTCTGCGCGATTTCCTGCAAAATACGGTAGCCCAAAGCTACACTGTGTCCTGGAAGCGCAATGCGTTCTTCCATTTCGTGGAAAACTTCAACAGTCCGCTCTTGTCCGAGGATCTGAAGGCGAAAATTCTAACCGCCATACTGATACCTTGCTTTGCCGTAAGCTTTGAAAAGGGGGAGGGCAACAAACTGATTGGTGCTCCACCCACTCCATACCAAGAAGACGATAACAACATTGTGTCGGTGTTCATCAGCAAAGTGTTCGATCCGGAGAAGCCGTTTGCCAATGACGACGCGGTGCGGATCGCTTTGCTGCAATTCGCGTGTTTGCTGGTGGAAAAGGCTTCGCCGCACATCCACGACGGTGACGCGAACAACAAACGTCAGGGCAATAAACTCAGGCGGCTGATGACGTTTGCGTGGCCCTGCCTTTTGAGTAAGAACTGTGTAGACCCGACCGCGCGCTATCATGGGCATCTTCTGCTGGCGCACATAATCGCCCGCCTGGCTATCCACAAGAAGATCGTCCTGCAGGTGTTCCATTCGTTGTTGAAAGGCCACGCTCTTGAAGCTCGACCGGTTGTTCGCCAGGCCCTGGAAGTGCTGACGCCAGCCATGCCCCTGCGCATGGAAGACGGCAACACCATGCTGACACACTGGACAAAGAAAATCATCGTCGAAGAGGGCCATTCCATGCAGCAGCTCTTCCACATTTTACAGCTGATTGTGCGCCACTATAAGGTACTTTCAAAAATCCAAAACTGACCATTTTGTTAGAGGTTTGTGTTTTTCCTCCCAGGTTTACTACCCAGTGAGACATCACCTCGTCCAGCACATGATCAACTACATGCAGCGATTGGGCTTCCCCCCCAACGCGTCGTTGGAGAATCGCAAGCTCTCGGTGGAACTGGCCGAGACCATCATTAAGTGGGAACTGCAGCGCATTAAAGAGGGCTCCAGCAGTGAAACCGACGCGAATATGGATGACGTGGATGCGTCCGGCTCCGGCCTCAAGAGAGCGTCAACAGACGACCCGAATGATGTGCGCAAGAAGTTCGCATCCGGTGACAATGTACCAGTACAGCAATCTCTTCCATGTAAGTGCACCAACGAAAAAATAAAACCAGTTCAATCTGAGCGAAATGTAAACATTTTGGTCTTGCAGCGACGTCTACAGCAGCTCAACAGCAGAAAGTTGACGAAACCGAACGCCCAATTGACAAGGTGCAGTGCGACAATGTGTTGAACTTTTTAATTCGCTTGGCGTGCCAAGTAAACGACTTGCAACCAACTCCAGGCGTCGTGTCTCCAGGCGAAACGCTATCTCGACGGTAAGTTGTTTGTGTATGGGCGTACGAAATGCGAAGGATAAGGTTTTTTCCCTTGTGGAATCAAGGGATTCTGACGTCCCCGAACAGCGGAGGAGTGTACCTCTCTTTGATTAGATCTGGAGGAGGACTTCGTTCGCCGAATGAGCCAACTGCTGTCAATTGACTCGATTCCTTGCCTTGCTCGTCGTTTATACTTAAAATGGTTTTGTTAATTGTGCAAACCTCATTTATTGAAATACTACTCTCACTTTCAGCTGCGTTATGCTGCTCAAGACGGCCATACGTCCGGAAGTGTGGCTTCAACCATTCGACCTGAAACTGACATGGCTGGACAAAGTGTTTGCATCTGTGGAGACGCCGCAAGCTAATTTCGGCAACATCTCCACCGGCCTGGAACTGCTAACCTTCTTCATGACCGTGTTACAAAAGGAACACGTACTAGCCATCATAAGGCCAATTCAACGCGGCCTCTCAGCATGCGTGACCAGTCAAAACACTCGAATAATTCGTTTAATGCACGCGCTTCTATCGCGTCTAATGTGCATATTCCCAGCAGACTCGCACCACAAACACGAGGACCTGGAAATACTGTACGCGACAGTGAGTAAAATGATTGTCGACTCCTTTACGAACTATGAGAAGAGCCCACAGCCCACGTCGTCGTCTCTGTTCGGAGCCCTGATGATATTGAAGGCTTGCTGCAACAACAACCCGGGCTATATCGATCGCATAATGTTGCAGTTCATGAGAGTTCTCAACAGGATCACCAAGGACCACATGACCATTCCGAATGCGGCCTCGAATGCCCCACCTCCAGTTGAAACTGGATCACTAGCTGTTGAGCTGCTGTCACTGTCGCTCGATTTGATCAAGAACCGGACCGTAGTCATGGGACTTGAAATACGAAAACTCTTCATCGGCGGCATTCTAGTCGGTCTAATTGAGAAGAGCAACGACGCGAAGATATTAAAGTGCATCATCAAGATGATCGAGGATTGGATGAAGGCGAAAACTCCCACACCGATGACGCAAATGCCAACGATTCGCGAGAAGTCGATACTGCTTGTGAAACTGATGCAGTACGTCGAGAAGAGATTCGCCGACGATTTGGAGCTGAACGCGCAGTTCTTGGAACTGATTAACTACATGTACCGAGATGATTATCTCAAGCAAACCGAACTGACCAGCAAGCTGGAGGTGGCTTTCTTATCCGGACTGAGATGCACGCAGCCCAGCATTCGGGCCAAGTTCTTCGAGATATTTGACGGATCGATGAGGCGGCGATTGCACGACCGTCTTCTGTACATAATCTGTTCGCAAGCATGGGACTCGATCGGACCGCACTACTGGATCAAACAGTGCATAGAGCTGTTGATGCTCACGGTCAATACGCAGACACAAATACAGAACGCAAACGAGGGTCATTTGATGCCGAGCATTTCGTCGGTGATAAACTCTGCGGACTCGGAGGAGAAGAAGATCTTAGTCATCTACACACCAGTGCAGATGGACACAGCGGAGAAGTCCTCTACACTCGACGAGAAGGAAGAGTTCTTTGACATTGACATGAATTCGGAGTCGAATATGTTCAAAAATGAGGACGCTGAGCGGTCAGTGCCCAATAGGCAAGCCGCACTAGTGGAGCTCATAGGCAAACAATCAGAGTTTCTTGAGGTTAATCGCAAAGTACGCACCGAACATCTGCTGGCGGCTACCTCACAGATGTGCCACATGGACGCTCAGTTGGCCGAAAAGATGTGGTTGGCTGTGTTCCCGCGTCTGTGGTCCATGCTCGATGAGGATCAGCAACAGGCCATTATGAGGGAGCTTATTCCGTTTTTGTCATCGGGCTCACACGTCATCCAGAAGGACTGTCACCCTAGTGCGCTGAACACCTTCGTGGAGGCAGTAATACAATGCAGGCCGCCCATTTACATTCCCCCCAGCTTAGTTGCGTACCTGGGCAAAGCACACAACCTGTGGCATCGCATGTCTTTGATCCTGGAAGACATGGCCACCGATTGGCAGCTTAAGAAGGACAAGTATCAGGAGAACTCTGACATAGATCTGAGCGAGTACGATCTCACGGAGAACAGTCAATCGAACATTTGCGATTCACTGTCGCAGATGTACTCGGCGCTGCACGAGGAGGATCTGTGGGCCGGACTGTGGCTCAAGTATGCCAAATACCCGGAGACGAACACCGCCATCGCCTATGAGCAGATGGGATTCTTTGAGGAGGCTCAGGGCGCCTACGACTTGGCCATGTCCAAGTTCAAGCAAGAAGCCCCCAACGGGCCCATCGCCCTGGAAATGAACAGCGAGCTGGTGCTGTGGGAGAACCACTGGATCCGCTGTGCAAAGGAGCTCAATCAGTGGGACATTCTGCTGGACTACGCCCAGTCGAACAAGGATAAGAAACCCCTCTTGATAATGGAGAGCGCATGGCGGGTGCCCAACTGGACGCTCATGAAACAGGCGCTCATCAAAGTCGAGCAAATCAATCCCAAGCAGTACGGTTACAAAGTGAATTTGTATAAAGGCTTCTTGGCTATTTTGAATCAAGAGGAACAACAATTGTCCAACGTAGAGCGTTACGTTGAAATCGCGTCGGGCATGTGCATGAGGGAGTGGAGACGCCTGCCCCAGATAGTGTCGCACATACACCTGCAGTACCTGCAGACTGCGCAGCAAATCATGGAGCTGCAGGAGGCCTGCCAGATTCATCAGGGCCTGATACAGGGTCGCCTGTCCTCCCTGCACGATATGAAGGCGATCGTGAAGACCTGGCGCAACCGCCTGCCCGTCATTGCCGACGACCTCTCCCATTGGAGTGATATATTCACCTGGCGACAGCATCATTACCAAATAATCACGCAGCACCTGGAACAACAAACCGATCAGGGCAACACTATGTTGGGCGTGCATGCCTCAGCCCAGGCGATCATTTACTTTGGCAAGATCGCCCGTAAGCACAATCTAACAGGCGTGTGCCAGGAGTCGCTGTCGAGGATCTACACCATACCCTCGGTTCCGATTGTGGACTGCTTCCAGGTAGAGTATATTTTTATTTGCATCTGGCTTTTTCCATTTTATTTATTTATTTTTTCTTTTTCTTTTTTAAAGAAAATCCGCCAACAAGTGAAGTGCTACCTGCAGATGTCGGCCGTGAGTGGGCGCGCAGAGCTAAACGAGGCATTGGAGGTGATCGAGTCGACCAATCTGAAATATTTCACCGGCGAAATGAATGCCGAGTTCTACGCACTCAAGGGTTTACTGCTCGCGCAAATTGGGCGCTCCGACGAGGCGAATAAGGCGTTCAGTGCAGCATGCAAGTTGCATGACGGACTGACCAAGGCCTGGGCTCTGTGGGGCGATTACCTGGAGCAAATCTTTACATCGAAACCGCGGCAAATGATGATTGGCGTCAGTGCGATTACGTGCTTCTTGCACGCGTGTCGGCATCAGAACGAGAACAAAACGCGAAAGTATTTGGCCAAGGTGTTGTGGCTCTTGTCGTACGATGATGCCAAGTCCTCGCTGATGGACGCCCTTGAAAAGTATGTGGTCGGAGTACCGCCGTTACACTGGCTGCCTTGGATTCCGCAACTTCTCTGCTGCCTGGTCCAGTACGAGGGCAATGTAATACTCAATCTCTTGAGTCATGTACGTGCAAAATTCGATTTGCTACTGTAGAACTGGTCACATGGTTTCTCTGCAATTTTAGGTTGGCCGAATGTATCCACAGGCAGTCTACTTCCCCATAAGGACACTCTTCCTCACACTTAAGATCAAGCAGAGGGCAACAGAGCAGGCGAACCTAGCAAACAAGATGCAGAATTACGTAAGTGGGCATCAGTTTGCAGTAAAATCTTTCCTCGGCATCGTGTACTTTCTGTTTTGAAAGAAACGTGTCGTCCTGTTTTTTGTTGTTCATATTTGTTCCACAGACGGTGTCGGTAGTGATAGGTTGACCTTGCATTCTGCTGGTACTCGGTAGTAAGTAGTAGGAGTTCCTGTCCGTCTGAGATTAACCAGTATTTCCCTTCTTGTCATTGACTTGATTGATTGACTTCCGCAGCACTTTTTCTCCACTAACAGTTTGACCATTCCATCTCGATTCCAGCAACAACAATCCGACGAGCAATCCAGTGAGAAGACAACAACTTCTCAGAACACGTCTCAAAATCTGCAGCTGCAACTGCTTAAGGCTACACCCTCGATGTTCCGTTGCTCAAAAGTGATGCACGTTCAAAGGGAAATCCATCCAACAATCGTGAGCTCGCTCGAAGGCATTGTCGATCAAATGGTTTGGTTCCGGGAGAGTTGGACCGAGGAAGTACTGCGCCAACTGCGTCAAGGTCTAATCAAATGCTACGCCATTGCATTCGAAAATAGGAGTACGGTAAACAAGGCGACCATAACACCGCACACGCTCCATTTCGTGAAAAAGTTGGTATCCACCTTTGGCATTGGCATCGAAAATATCTCAGGATCAGTTGCATCATCCTCAACGAACTCGGCGGCCTCGGAGTCGTTTGCCCGCAGAACACAAATCACATTCCAAGATCCTGTCTTCCAGATAATGAAGGGACAGTTTACGAATGACTTTGATTTCTCACAACCGGGCGCCATGAAGCTGCACTATCTGATAACAAGGTTGAGGAAATGGATAAAAATACTCGAAACAAAGGTTAAGAAACTGCCAACATCTTTCCTGATCGAGGACAAATGTAGATTCCTTTCTAACTTTAGTCAGAAAACAGCAGAAGTCGAATTGCCCGGTGAATTGCTTTTACCAGGTCCGTCGCACTATCACATACGGATAGCCAGATTTATGCCACGCGTTGATATTGTGCAAAAGAATAATACGGCCGCTAGGCGTCTGTATATACGGGGCACAAACGGGAAGATATACCCCTACCTGGTGGTGATAGATTCGGGATTGGGCGACGCGCGCAGGGAGGAACGTGTGCTGCAACTGTTGCGAATGCTCAACCAGTACTTGGACAAGCAGAAAGAAACATCGAGGCGTTTCCTGCACATAACTGTGCCGCGTGTCGTTCCCATCTCACCGCAGATGCGGTTGGTTCAAGACAATCCCGCCAGTATTTCGCTGCGTGAGATTTACAAAAGCGGATGCATCAAGTTGGGCATAGAGCACGAAACTCCAATTGTGCGGTATTATGACAGGCTGGCCGAGGTCCAGGCCAGGGGTACGCAGACGACGCACACAGTGCTAAGAGATATTTTAAGGGAGGTGCAAGCGACAATGGTTCCCAAGACTATGCTGATGAACTGGGCCGTGCGCAACTTCCAGTCGGCAACACATTATTGGCAGTTTAGAAAAATGGTGAGTTTTTTTTCCTATTTTTTTTTTCTGTATAGTGATGGCAATTATAAAACAAACTTTCTTTTTAGTTCACGCTGCAACTTTCACTCGCGTTCCTATGCGAATATGCCTTCCACCTTACACGACTGAACGCCGATATGATGTACTTGCATCAGGACTCGGGTCTGATGAACATTTCATACTACAAATTCGATGTGGACGACGAAACTGGCGATCTGGATGCAAATCGTCCCGTTCCGTTCCGGCTGACACCCAATATCACTGAGTTTCTTACGAAAATAGGCATTTCCGGGCCACTTTCAGCCTCTATAGTGGCAACCGCCCGTTGCTTCGTTCAACCGAATTTTAAACTTACGTCGATTTTACAAGCCATATTGCGCGATGAAATAATTGCCGTACAAAAGAAGCGGATCAAGGACGAACGAACCATCTACGATCCAAGTGGAGAGATCTCACTGGATTCGGTTCAAAAAATCGACATGGAAAACATTGCCCGAGTTGTAAATAAAGCGGTGGGCGCGATTATGTTGCGATTGAACAATGTTGCCTACTTTGAGAAAGTAGACTCGAGCAAAATAAATTCACTAATACAATCGGCGTGCAATCCGGATAACCTGTGCCGAATGGATCCGGCGTGGCATCCTTGGTTGTAATTTTAAACTAACTCTAAAGTAAGATTTTATATTCGTTGAAAATGTAATTTATGATTTTATCCATTAAAATTTAACTCGAAATAGTGCTGTCTAGTTAATAATGGGTTTTGCTTACGGACGACGCTCTGTGGTACTACATCCTGTCACTAGTACTTTGTGCGCCTAGTTTCCTGATTTTCAGTCAGCAGGTTGTAGTAGCCATTTCGATCGGCGATTTGATGCTCCCGGTGAATATGAACACACTTTCGACAGATGTGGACTACTAAGAGTTCGAGTGGTAATCGAGTTCAATTATTTGGGGCAATTCTTACCTATAATTTATGCGCCGAATAAAACTATCTCCTATATTTTCGAAAAGTGTGAAATCTATGGAGAGGGACAACTGAAATATGTGCTATATGTTTTCGAACGCAACGCAATCTATTTTTTGAGTTATGAGGACGATTTTAGGTATCCAACCAGCGATTGCTAAACTGGATCTCCGACCATCTAGCAAGTCTTTCAAGTGGTGATACATAGACTGAACTGAACTTGTAACACTGCGGTAAAGAAATAGGTCGTGTTATTGCACTGATTATGAACCTATACTAGATACCTCCTCCTTACCAACGAAGAGCTATTTGGTATTTGAAGATTCATTGCGAAAGTCAATGCCGACATACAAACAAACACACGAGCCCCTAATCGTTAGTAGCAGTTTTATTTCCCAAAAGGTCTACATAAAATCATCAGATTCATTTCCGTCATCATAGTTCGAAGTCATGTTGTCCGACTTCATGTAGCTTTTGTAGTTTCTCAGTTCGGCCTCTTCTTGTTTCTTCTTTTCCTCTTCTTTTAATTTCTCCTTTTGCTTTCTCAACAAAACTTTATTATCTTCCCGTTCGGCGGCATCGCGTGCTTCCTTAAGAGCACGGAAATCGGGATTCTCCTCAGTTTTGGTTTTGTTAAGACGATTCACAACTTCATTTATTCGCTTTTCCACTCGAATTTTTCGTACCAGATTATCTTTGTGATAGGCAACCTGTCCAACATCCATGCCTTGGGTTTTCTTCAAGTTCTCCCACATTGTGTACACAACATCGATGTTGTTAATTTTATTTCCTTGAATGCTGTTTGCCTTAACAAGTTGTGCGGCATCTTCAATTACAGCCGATGGTATGTCATCTATTGTTTGACCCTGGAAATGGATTGTTTTTGTTACTTTTTCGTGTATTAATTTGTTGATGTACGTACTTACAGTTTTTAAGCGTAGGTAGACATGAGCTGAGGAATAATTGTGTACATGGAACCATACATCTTCGGGCCAACCCCATTTTATAAGCTCCTCGTCTATGAATGAAAACTGGTTCTAGTTATCAATTTTCGATGGTATTTTTTACTTACTTTCATATTTATCAACACCCATAAATAAGACAAAACCCGGCGAAACGACAGTGCTGTTGAAGTAATATACCATTTTGGTGAATGTAGGAAAATAGGTTCTTAAAAATGCAATTCAAACTAGTTCAAATGTTTCTTATACACATAGAACAAAAACATAAGGAAATGTGCAGTTGGACTAACTGTCAGCTGCCAGAATATGATTTTATGCCGCCTTGTCAATTTCATTTTGCCGGATCCACCAGGGAAGGAGTGAATTTGCATGAATTCTTTCTTACGTTCATTTTCATTTGAAAGGATTGTGGTGAAAAGGCCAGCCACTGTAATCGTGGTCACAGCAAAAACGAAAGAAGAGAGAGAAAATGTAATGAAACCAATAAAATATTACACCTCTATTCTGATGGAGTAAAAGGCTTTCAATTCTCTAGCTTTTGTTTTTAATTTGATAACATTTTCAGTGTCATTATAATAAACCTCACAAAGAAATTCACCTAAGCATGGTGAGTTTGCAGTTTTACCAAATTCTCGCAGCTTGAGTCCGAATCAATACACGTTGTTAGTAAAATAAGCGAATATTTAACAATCATGTTTTGGTAACAAAGCAAATACAATATTAATGTCATCTGTCACAAAAAAGCCTTTTCACCATAATTTCTTTTGTAATATTAAACATATATAATTTCCCAGAAGAAGAAACATAAATTCATAAAATCGTGTTTGGGTCATCCATAATTGGAAAACAGGGCCATCAAAAACAATTATTGTTTGTTAGCTTTTTTCGTGACATGCTTGGATTTTGTATGTCAATGGGAATTATTATTTGTCATTATTCATGCTTATTTTTGCCCGATTCCGATATCTTTATTATTTGGATATTTTTATTTTATTTTACTCTCGATTGTTTCCAGTTGTGCTATACTTCAGAGATTATTTTATTTTCTCTATTGACATGAGAGCGAATTGCGAACTGGCGAATATTCGTAGATTCTGACATTTCATTCAAATGAAATGTTTTTTGAGTCGCAGGCGAATCATCTGCATTGTTAAAGGTTAAGATCGAACAAATTCTTAATTTCTTGGGCTTATGGATCGCGACTGTTTTATGTGGACGGTGAATAAAGTATGACAGTTCGCGGCAAGAATTTTTTCAATTCGCGGGAAAATAGCTGTAATTGCAAATTTCGCTATTTTAATCAATTAAGCCTCAGTTTTTTTTAGATTAAATGTTAGATTAATTATATAAAATGCTTTTTTTGTTGAACAAATAGCAATTTTCATGCATACAATTAAATTAAATTCGCGCTCATGACTGGTCCTTTAGGTATATGAATAGTCATCATCTAGTGAAATATATTATCACTGAATGCAACTATTGGCAGCGCAGTTATTTTCAATCAGAGATGAATCCATTATCTTTGTTTTCAATGGATTGGAATGATTCTCTTTTCCGATTATGACAAATTACGCCATTCGTATTTCCACACAGTAATAATCTTAGGACAGTTTTTCCTGACGTACGTAATACGATACATTACAAAAATATTGTAAATTGTTATGATTAATAGTTCAATAAGCAGTTTATTAATTATAACCAGTAAATACAATTAAAGGCAGTAGAAGAAAATGACTGGACGAATGCGAAATACTATAAAAGTTGAGGCTTTAATCGAAAACTGCCGTAGTGAGGGAAAATGGCATAAAGTAATTGAATTAACAGACGAACTCAAAGCTGGTTCTCCTGTCAATGGTAAATACAAAACAAATAAAGAAATTGCTTGATTATATGTACACTTCTCGTCATATGAAGCTCGTTGCTTATGATTGATGATAAAGTTCATTAAATATAAGTGTATGACAAAATAGGGAATGTGATGATGAATCTTTCAAAGGCCTTCGATTGAAATTGGACTCTGAATCTGTAACTTCTCATTGGGTTAATATAATTATAAAAAAAGCATAGTAAACTGGAGTTCGGTATACACCAGGGATCACACTCGGTGTGGATACATACAGTTCTTTCAAGAAGAGTAATGGTAAAAAGTTAGTCCCCTTTTTGCAGAAAAGACGACAATGCTTTTGGGGGCTACAACTTGGCGAATATTCAATGCTTTTCTGACTAAAAATCGGAAAATATCAAGATCTCGCTTCTTTCTTTTACAGAATACCTTGCGAACTTCTTGATAGGCGAGGCTCATCTTGAAATTTACCTCGAAGAGACTAGCCCAACGGAAAGTAATTTTGCAAAAGCACGAAATGGATTACAAGATGCCAAAAAATACTTAAGCCTTGTTACTGGTGAGAATGGCCAAAAGGCTGGCATTGCGCTCGATGCATATTTATTGTTAGCAAAGCTATGCTACGCTTGTGGTGAATATGAAAAAAGTCTGCAGAATTTCGTTAAGGCTGAGCTTAACACTCTCGCCGAAAAAGAGCTTACACTGTAAGTAACCGAAAAGTGTTTGTTAACTGTACAATAATGGTGCCACTTTCTTTCAGACGGAGCCTTAAAATTCTAGCTGAGTCGTATGCCATTAAGGGGCTTTGCTTAGAAAATCAAATAAACAAGCCGTCCTCAAAGTTTAAGAAATCAGAACGAGAATCGGAGATGGTAAGTAGCCACATTTTGACTGTGACAGTAGAAGCATCTCTTTATTTATTAGACATAAAACGACATAGACAAGCCGACGAAACTCAAGAGAGATTACAAAAACGAAACTTATCTCACACTGGTTTAAATTTTCCAAATCCTATAGTTTAAATATTTATTTGCAGATAACCTGCTTCGAAAGAGCCACCGATTTAGGACTGCTGTACCTCCAGGAACAGGACATTGCATCGTTATCGTCAGCTGTAAATCTGGCAACTGCGGGAAATGCTGGTGCCTCATCAGGAGACACTGGTCGTCGTATGGGAGCGATCCTTGAGATGGCTCTGCAACGTGCACCTATTGTACTCATTAAGACAGGTAAATTGCTAGAAGCAATCGAAAGATATCGAGTCATGCTGAACGCTATCGAAACGAGAACAACGCAGTCGCTGAGACTAACTTTGTCTCGTCAGTTGGCGGAAGTTTTGCTTCGAGGTGTCTCAGGAACAATTTATACGCCGCCTTTCAACGTCCGAAGACAACGGACTGCCAATTCAACGAAAAACATGTGGAAACCGAGGATGTACTCGGGCCGTATTCAGTTTTCCCCACGCAACCAGCACGAGGAGACAATCCTTTTGCTGCTGGTCGCCGAAGCGTTGGCTGTGCGTGATACCGTGTTGTCGCAAAGTCCAGAATTCCGTGCAGTACGATCACACGCAATGGGCAATGCAACTGCTGTGTACGATCTCCTAACTTTGGCCGCAGTGCGATGGGGCCTCGTTT
This sequence comes from Cheilosia grossa, assembly GCA_963082955.1. NCBI lineage: Eukaryota > Metazoa > Arthropoda > Insecta > Diptera > Syrphidae > Cheilosia > Cheilosia grossa. The sequence goes on along the minus strand of OY720147.1, from coordinate 18,545,783 downwards.
ATCTACTCAACGAGTCGTTCGAGAAAGCGCTTAAGTTTTCGTTCGGTGAGCCGCATGTGTGGCGGCAGTACGGTATGAGCCTTATGTCGGCCGGGAAACATTTGCATGCTCTGCGAGTTCTACAGGAGTCTTCGAAGATATCGCCAACCGATTCGTTGTCTTGTTTAATGACAGCGCGCTTGTGCTACGAATCTCTAGGCCTCATTCACGAGGGCCTGGAATTTTCCAAGCAGGCACTGCAAAAGGAGCAGAAAGGCTTGAGAACCTCACGCGCGCAGTTGTACATAGGGATAGGTTATCAGCAAATCGCTATCTCCTCAAATATGAAATCGGATCGCGATAAATATGAGAAACTGGCCACCGAAGCACTCGAGAAAGCCGTCCAAATGGACTACAATGATCATTTGTCCGAGTACTACTTGGCTCTGCAGTATGCACTGGTCAATAACATCTCGGAAGCGTTAATACATGTACGTAGTGCTCTTTCCTTGCGCACTGAGCATGCGCCTAGTCTGCATTTATTCGCTCTCCTTTTGACTGCCAGCAGGCGATCGAAGGAAGCTCTAGACGTTGTGGAGAATGCACTGAACGAATTTCCTGACAACCTCAACCTGCTGCATGTTAAGGCTCATCTACAGCTGTACTTGCATGACGCCGAGATATCGCTGGTTACGGTCCAGAAGATGTTAAATATTTGGCGCGAAATCTACGAAACGCAAGTGAGCGGCAGCGAAAATAATGACCTAGAAAGGCAGTCGGACACTAGGAGTGTGGTGCACGTGCATATTTCGCAAATGTCAGACAAGGATTCAAGTAAATTGTTGAATTCTCTGCTGAGAATATTTAATAACTATTGTGTTCTCGTAGATTCGGTATATGCGACGTCACTGATTCCAGTCTCGCGAGTGGAGCAGGCGTTAAGTGAGGCCGCTAGCTCTTTAAGTTCATTCAGTCCGCGGATAGGGCCGCAGCGCGCTTGGGTAATTCAAATGAAGGTTAGTACAAAGAAATTGCATTGGAATTGCTACTTGAAAGAAAATACGTTGATCGCCTAATATGTTGAACTTCTACACACAAAAAACCTATAACAAATAAAAAAACTAACGCACCAGGACAACATCTGGTGTACCCGTTTTGAAAATTGCATCTTGTGTTCTGTTTTGTTCGATTCCGAAACTATAAACAGCTTTACTATATTTATTGCAGATGTGGCTCCTCCTTGCTGATGTTTACATGTCAATTGAACAGCCAACAGAGGCATTTAACTGTATTCAGGAAGCTGCACAACTGAACCCCCAATACCATCAAATAATGTTCATGGTTACTATACATCAAATTTACAAATAATTTTCACGAGTTTTAAAGAAAATCTTGCATTTCTAGCGTGGCCAAATTTGCATTTATCTACACCAGTGGTCTGAGGCAAAGCATTGCTTAATAAATGCAGTCGCAGCGAATCCCAATCACACGGAAGCATTGCGTGTTCTCGGGGAAATCCACCACGTACTAGGTGAACCCCGCCTGGCAGAGAAAGTGCTTAAAGATGCTACCAAACTCGATCCTAATTGTCCAAAGATATGGTATGTCTAAGAAGCGGCGCTCTTAAATAACTGTCACTCTTACATACTTCATTCGCAGGTATAGCCTGGGAAAAGTAATGGAGACTCTTGGTGATTATGCTGTTTCGGCGGATTGCATGGCTGCTGCTTTGCAATTGGAACCATCGTGTCCAGCTCTTCCATTTACCTCAATCAACCTGACGTTTGATTGAAGCGAATCGTGTTCTGTTTTATTACATAACTGTACCTATTCTATTTATTTATTAATCGTGAAAGTTGTTGGTTGTTATTTAATGATATTTAAATATATTGGACCTGATATGTTCATTCCATAAAGTGTTGTTTTACATTAGCTGCAAACGGATACGTTGCTCGTTCCAGTGCCCATTTCCTCACAAATTAAAATTTTCCATAAAAATGTCCAAACTGTCAAACTGGCGGCCATTTGTTTTATTGAGACGTTTCATGCTAATCTTTGAAAATTCAGAACTTTCTGGCTAAAAACAAAAAGATCATCAACCCATTTGAGTCCCAAAATCCATTCATCGTCTTTCGATGTGACTCCTTTAATGATATATTCCACTTCGTTCCCCTAAGACGGTGGACAGTCCGGAAGAAAACCTTACTTCCAATTCCTGATCACTGTATAGCGAAAAACTTTATATTTTTGCTATTCTTTCTCTACATTCAATGAATCATTTTTTTCATGTCTTTCAGACATGTTCTAATTCCTCCTTATCTCTTCGTTTTGTAACCAATCGCACCGTGTTCGTGTAACCAAACATAGTTCGGACTTTGGCCGGACACAGATCAGTTAACAGTTTCGTTAGCAATATCCGATGCTCGCTCAGTTCGGGCGTCTATTTCGTCAGCCATGTCTATGTGAACCTAGAATTATTTTTCACAAAAATGCAATAAAAACAGTTACATCTGGTAGTTCCTCTTCTTGGAGTTCTTTTATTGAAATAATTTCTTAAATATGAGAGCATTTAATGTACTTTATTTCAGCATGAATTTTAAGTTTGTTTTCTTAACTCCATTAATAAAAGCCCCCCCTCCAATCTCTTGCCATTATCCTACAGGTTGTAAAAGTTTGGATACTTATTCCTATTCGGTTATGTCGCGGCAAGCATGTTGATAGGTGGCAACACACACAATAACCACAACATAATATCCTGTTTCTTAAATTTGTTTATGCCGCATATGCTTTATCCTATGTATGTATGTAGCACTCAGTGGTAACGATTGCGGAAACAAATGACATTTTAAATTGTCTTAATGCTATGTCAACGATTCATGGCTTCGTGACTAAAATAATTTATGAATCGAAATTACGAGTAGGAGGTTTTTTTTTCTCTGCATATAGTTTATTCAGGTAAATTGTTATTTGCGTGCACAAGGTCCTGTCTCCTGATATAACTTAGTTTACTGTCTGAGGAATTAATGTATTATTGTGTAACAAAATAAATCAGGTCTGAACGAAGTTAAAGATTGGGGTTATGACTTATTACACGAAACCAAACCGAGCAAATGGATAGTATAACTTAACATGCGATATTAATTTACAACACTGCAATAATTAATGTCGTTAAGTCGTTATGGCTTACGGCATACATTTTACGGAGCACTTAATGTAGCAAATTATGTTGGCAGTTATAGTTGAATGGCACTGCAAGTAATTCAGCAGTTTGGAGGCTAGGACTTCGATCAGTTATTCGCCTCTCAAATTTTACATTTCCATAGGTTAGTCTGCTCGAATGGAATATACCGCTATATCGTGTTTTCTTGATTGCCCTTATACAGTGTTAGGAGGGTATGGCGTTTTGCAACAATGGCAATTTTATAACTTTAACCTTCATTGGGATTTCCAGCAAGAAACCATTTGGGACTGATAAAATGTGTATCGAATTCAAAGAATCCTATTTGAATAAAATTTCAAACCTAGTGTACTCTAGTTAAGCGTTAACAATGGGCGACATAAGTCGCCATTCGGTCTTCTTTTTTTTTCCTGAGGGCATCCGGCGACGGCTTTCTAAAAATTCTCTATTTTCGCCCCTTTGGCGACTTTCTGGTCACTATTTCCATTCAAAATAAAATAGGTGTTGAGTTATCTTGCTTTCGCTGGTACCAGAACTGGTGCAGCCCCATCATTTGAGGTTGGAATCGAGGGGGCTGTGGTTTACTTCCGAATGCGGTGACTAGTAACGTTCTTTCAGAATGAAGAGGTGTCATGATAGGCCTCGTCCCTTACCAATGGGTCTGACTGTTGCCATACCTAAATGCCAAGGAAATTGCACCAGGGTCAGTACTTGTATTTCTGCCCATACAAAGTGAACACATTAATTAAAGGAAATATTCTCTGTTTCCAGAAGTATGGTTTTTGCTTCATTCCAATGCGAAGTATTCCGTTTCCGTTCCCTCGTTATTCCATTGCCCTTCCGTCTTTGATTATTGACTTGAATTGTGGTTTGAATTGTTATAATTTATTTGTACAGGCCCATTTTTAGACTCTCGACCTTTTTTTGGCCACTTTATCATTTTGGCTATTGGTTACTCTGCGTCTCTGCCCTCATCTAATTTGTTTGGAATATTTTTTTTCATCTTTTCTGTTCACTCTATGCCACAGAGGATTTGAGGGAAACGAATCAGCTGATTCACTGGCTAAAATCGGAGCAACCACTCCACTTATCGGACCTGAACCCTTATGCGGAGTCAGCAAAAACCATTTCAGGAACTACATTAAGAACCTATCTTGTATGGAGTCGAACGAGATTTGGCAAAATACAGCTGGGCAGATCTGCACCAGACAAATTTTCCTTCCCTAAGCCCTTTGAAGGCTCTCCCGTCTTTTAATCTAATCTAATGCCGCTGATACCATTACCATTACCATTACTGATACCATACTAGCAATGTGATGAACAGTTGCTGTCAAGTTACTTCTACTTGAGATAATCGGAGTGTAGAATGTAGATATTATGAAGATTCTATTTTAAGTACTTGAATTTGCTCGGATATATGTTAAAAAAAAAATAGCCTAATGAAACGAAAGCGATATTCTCGAAGCATCCTTTGTGAAGTTGTGAAGAATGTATATTTCAACATCGATCATCTATTATGCAGAACCTGAACTGTTATACAAAAAGTTCGTGTTTCTTTTCAAGCTCAGACACATCAGAGCTCGAATTTGTGTTTCTTTTTTCGTTCAGAGCATGATCAGAGCGCGCTCTATGAGCTTAGAATAAATTGACTGAGCAGCCTGAGGAAAAAGCTGATTACACATATACAAATGCACTTCCAGTCACATTTGACAGAAAAAAAAAAAAAAAAAAAACAGGAAAAGCAAAAGAACATCAGAACACTCTGAGCACGATCGGTTCAGAGCGCGCTCATAATGCTCGAGCTCAGTTCAGTGCTCGGCTCTGAACTAAAAAAGAAAAACGCCTATTATAACATCATATACACGATACACCCCTATCGAGGTATCCGTTCGAGGTATCCGTTCCGATACAACTTTCGGAAAAATTCTCCGATGACATATAGCGCACCTTATCGCATTGCGTGAAACCGCGTTATACCATTTACTTTTGAAAGTAATGTCGTTTTCCATTGGGACCACCAGAAATCTTTTTCAGATCTCAGATTTTACGCTGCTAATGGAACGCGCAACGAAATTGATCTGCTTTTATAAATGTATTTGGCAGCAATATCAGCTGTTCAAATTGCATTTGTTTTTGCAAAAATCGTAAATGGATATCGACTTCAAAAATGTTTTCCTGTTGTAGATACAAATTTAATATTTTCGGTGATTCGTTGTCTTCAGATGACGAGGAAGACTATGAAGATAATAATTCCTCCAAAATTATATCCATGGCTACTTATGTATTTCGTTATTTTGGTTTTCACGAAACTTTGCGCATTTGGCTTGAAAGCAAACTCCTTAAAATTACGTAAAACAGCTGTGCAAAGCATATTGGTATTGTGGCAGTGTGTGTAGATCTGAAAAAATATCGAGATCTGCAAAAACTGCTCCGAATCGAAAAAAAGATTGATTTTTTTGCCCAATGGAACATTACAAAATGGAAAACGACATAAGTAAATCTTTCCCGAAGCTCTCCGAAGGTAAATTGCTGCCGAATATTTTAATGTGTACTGAACGCGTTTATATGCTTCATTAATTTTGTTCCGAAACGGATACTTCGACCGCAATTTGAGTTCCGATCAGATTTGACTTTCGTATAGGAATTTTGTCCGAACGGATACTTCGATAGGGGTGATAGATTGGTGTCCTACCCCAACCAACAAAACGTACTTGCTGTTTCTTTTTAAATACAATATTCATTTGAATCATTGTCTGTGTCTCATTGGTAACGGCAACGCGCATGTCACCGTAGGATGGACGAAAAATGAATTCAGTTTGCCATTCATTTTTTGAAAATAATCTTATGGTTAGTCATGTTGTTATCAGCCACGAGAACAGGCAAGCTTTAGGTAAAATGTTCTGAGTCAACGATTGATCTTGTTATAAACGACGTTGATGTTGTAAAATAAAATGTAAACAAATTTAAAACATATTCTAACATTCGGAAAAATTCATTATCCTCAATAACTATTATGGTTAAGTGTAATTTTGTATTAAAACATTTCCATGCCTCCAAAAGGTTTCACAATTAAATTTTGAAAAATATAAAAAAAAAACATAGTGCTGCGAATTGCTGAAGTGTAACGGTTTTTGAGAAGCTAACCTACCTTTCTTTTGATTGATAAGAGTAAGTGAAACAGGTTATCAAAGATTTTGAGCAAATGAAATAACTAGGAATGTGAATAAAAATTATAATTTGCCTCAAATCCAAAACTATTGGCGGAATTTTTTCTTAAGAAAATTGTGAAGGAAATTTTATTTGCTCTTTGATCTTTGTGTTATTTGTTGTGTTAAAGTGAAAAAAATACTGGCATTTGAATTCCGTCAGAATAAATGCGTCATAAAACTGTCTAATTTCTTGTTTCATGAGACTGTTCTGAAGAAGTACATTTTTTACTTTCTCGATTGAGTAGTAAGAGAAAGATATTGTGTTCGTATACAAAATGTCTAATTCGAGATGTTAATCAATTCTGACATTCCAACCACTTGGAGTATTACACAATCAGAAATTCCCACTTCACTTGCACCCACACACACGTTAATCGGAAAATATAAGCGGCTTATAACTTTTAAGGCAAATTCAAAATCAAACCTTTTAAAACTTACATATATAATCTATGTAAAGATATCGGTCTAATACGAACCATACTTCAAATCATAGAAACCTTAAACCAGCGTTACTAATGTTCTAGTCAAAAATAAAAACATTACCTAACAGATATCAGAAAATATAAATTCCTGCTCACTTTGCTTTGTACTCAAAAATCTTGTAAAGTGTAAGAGTTTTAAAATAGTACAGCAAGCGCTTATAACTATCGAATCGGAACTTGCGACAATTGCCTGTTACTGAGAGCTGCAACTTTTAAAAACTCATGTTGTCATATCAGATGAATAACCCAAAAATGAATTTTTATTTCTCAGATTTTACCCATCTTAATAAGATGTAACAAAACAGTGTCAAAGATTTCGAAATTATAATGTTTCTTTTTAAAGTAAGTTTAATTTGAATTTATTTTGCTTTTAATTCTACAAATCGTTGACATCAGTAACTGTAACAGTGTTCGCGTTAGATTCAACAATCTTGCTCATAGAAAAATGCCTGCACGTGAGCTATGCGAAAAATGGGAACTGCCGTTATTTCTGATGAGAATGGACTAAACTTTGTGCGATTGTGATCGATTTGAATAGCGTACGGGAATGAGACACATTAGGCGTTTATTTTTTAGTTCAGAGCTGAGCACTGAACTGAGCTCGTGCATTATGAGCGCGAGTTAAGTATCCATAGCAAAACATATTGAGAAAAAAGATAACATTATTTGTATTCAATGATATCTTTAGTCTCTAGTACAGTCTTGCACACAACGCTACAATGATAACATATGTAAAAGAGATAATATCGTTTGTATACAATGTTGGAATATTATCTCTTCTTCATTATCAAGCAAGACGATTGTACGCTTGGGTCTCCTTGTAGATAGATAAGAAAAGTATATAAATACGACTGTATGATGAATTTATCAATAGTCTTATTGTAACTACATAGTAGCCTTAAGCTCCTTTTAGAATTAGTAAAAAGTATTTCAATAATAAAGGACATAGTTCCAAATAAATATTGTTTAATTTTAAAAGTAAGAAACAAGTGTTTTAATTGGCGATCCTGCCAGGAGGTTAAATATACTTTTTAACTTCAATCGAGCGGACCTCGGGAACAAGTAGTGAAATCTAGTATAAACAGAACACTCGCGTTACCGGTTACAAGAATTACCTAGCATAGCAGGTACAAATATAGCTTCTTCGTACGAAGCAGCAAAGCAATTCAGTGAAAGTGTATATGTGGAGAAAAAAAACACACAAATTCGACGACAACAGACACGAGTTCAAAATGGAACAACTCGCAGTATTAATGGCAAGATTAGAAGCTTTAGAAACCAGGAGCAACACAGTAACACAAACCCTAGAGCACACACGCACAGAGAATGCAAGGTTAGCAGCAATAATAACTAACCAAAATCAAATAAACACTAATTTAGAAACAAAACTAAATGAAGTAAAATCTGGATTAGGCATAGTACCAAACATACCTGTGCTAGAGGAAATAAGAACCACATATACAGATGGTAGTGAAATACAGTTAGACGCATTTAAAAGCCTACCTATTTTCAACGGCGATCAATCAAATTATCGGTCGTGGCGCGAAGAAGCATCCAGATTAATGGACAGCATTAAAAACTTCAAAACACACAGTAAGTACGCAGCAGCATTGACTATAGTGAAAAGTAAAATACAGGGTGCAGCCGCGAATGTGTTAACTAATTATAACACAATTTTTAATTTTGAGGCGATACGTAACAGATTAGATTATACGTACTCTAATCAAGAACCTCTATACGTGTTACAAGACATGATGAAAGCCATCACGCAAAAAAGAAGCACACTGTCTGAATACCACGACGAGATAAATAAAAATCTCAATTTAATAATATCAAAAATCACTATGTCAGGTGATCCGCCGAATATAATCGACAGACTAATTAAAAATGCTAACGACGACGCAGTTCGTATATTCATTGATGGTATGAGTGACAACTTTACAAGAGGATCATTATATTCAGCTACAATAAATGATCTAGAACACGCATTCGCAATTGCTCGCAGAATAGAACATGATAATGTGCACAGGCATTTACATCTCACTCAGGATAAGCACCACAAAAATATGCCACATGAACGCAGAAACGAAAGAAGACCAAATTATTCGAGCCAAACAACGAATTATCAACCCCAGAAGCAATACGATAATATGCAGCAACACAATCAAGGACCACAGCCGATGGAGATAAACTCGAGACAAATTGTACATGCACAGCGACAAAATTGGAATCAATACAAACCCGATGTATATAATCCACCAGCGAAACGTGAACACAGCGGGAGTTTCAACACACACAACAGACCGCAACGATCTTATCAGCAGAACTTCAAGCAGCAGAGAGTAAATAACTCCCGACAACAACGCAGAGACGATGTCAGCAGTACATATGCAGAAGCAGATGAAACGGAATGTATGGTAAATAATAACATAAGAATAGATCATTTAAACTAGTAGACGGGTTGCCCTGCTTAAATTTAACTAGTACTATTTCTAAGAAAATTTATAAAATTCTTATTGATACTGGTGCAACCCATAATTACATTAATAGAAAATGCGATTCTAGCAAAAAAATTAAAATTAAACCTATAAAAATAAAAACAATGCATGGTTATTCTATGGTAGATACAAAGAAAGTAGTTAGGATATTAAAGAAAAATATAACATTTTTTGAATTAGAGGATATTCAGTCTTTTGATATGATATTAGGATATGAAGGACTTAAAGTTCTAAACGCGGAAATAAATTTCAGTAATATGACTCTAACTACCATAAGCAGTGTCGAATCTATTCAGAAAATTAATTACATAATTGGGGAAAATAATATTTATAAAGCAGACATAGATAGACTGATGAAGATTAATAACAGCATAGGACCGTTACCCTTTACAGATACTATAGAAGCAAGCATTAGGACGACCAATGATAATCCGGTTTATGTTAAACAATATCCATATCCCATAGCAGATAACGAATTCGTAAACAAAGAAATACAGAAACTCTTACATGACGATATAATAGAAAAAAGCCATAGTCCTTATAACAGTCCCATATGGACAGTACCTAAAAAAGGTTTGGACGAAAAAGGAAAACCAAAACGGCGCATGGTTGTTGATTTCCAAAAACTTAACGCTCACACTGTAACAGACAGATACCCCATTCCGGATGTCAACATGACAATTCAAAATTTAGGTAAAGCCAAGTACTTTACAACATTAGATTTGGAGTCAGGTTTCCACCAAATTAAAATCAAAACAGATGATAAAGAAAAAACAGCTTTTGCTATAAATGGCGCAAAATATCATTTTAAACGAATGCCTTTCGGGCTCAAAAATGCACCAAGCATATTTCAGAGATGCGTGGACGACATTTTGAGAGACTTTGTAGGTAAATTCGTACACGTTTACATTGATGACGTATTGATATATTCTTCATCTGAGGAAGAACATATACAGCACATAAGTCAAGTATTCGACGTACTCAATAAAGCCACATTAAAAATATCTGATGAGAAAAGTAAGTTTTTTCAAGAAGAAGTAGAATACTTAGGTCACATAATCAGACATGGTAGAATCACTACGAACCCTGAGAAAATAGCAGCTATAGAAAATTTTCCAGTCCCACAAACGGTAAAGGATTTGAGAGGATTTTTAGGTCTTACAGGTTACTATCGTAAGTTTATAAAAGGATACGCAAGCATAGCCAAGCCCCTGACATTATATTTACGAGGAGATAACGGTAAAGTAAACAAAAAACAAAGTAAAAATATTAAGTTAAATCTGAATGATTCAGCATTAGAAGCGATTAGAATTTTAAAAAATTATTTGAAAGAACAAGTCGAACTTTTTCAACCGGATTATAGTAAACCATTCGAGCTTACTACTGATGCATCCAACATAGCTATTGGAGCCGTACTAAGTCAGAATAAGCAACCTATACACTTCTTGTCAAGAACACTGAGTAAGACAGAAGAGAACTATAGCACAAACGAGAAAGAGCTATTAGCGATCATATGGTCCTTACAAAAACTCAGAAACTACATATATGGTATAGCAGACTTAACCATATATACCGATCACCAGAGCCTTATATATTCTGTATCAGAAAAAAATCCCAACACAAAGCTGAAACGTTGGAAGGGAATCATTGAAGACTTTGGAGCAAAATTAGTTTATAAACCAGGAAACCTAAATCTTGTAGCTGACGCATTATCACGTCAACGCATAAATACTTCTACCATAGAAACAGCACATTCAGCTGAAAGTTCTTCTAATGATATAATAAAAACTGTGAATCAGCCTTTTAATGCATACACTGCACAGTTCGAACTTATTGAAGATATAACAAATAATATCGAAACACAAATCTATTTTAGTAACAAAATAAGACTCATAATAAAGTTTAAGGACAAAGACTCTTTACTAAGGCAGATGAAAGAAGTTATACAACCCCAAAAGATTGTAGCTTTGCATACGAAATTTGAAAACATATACAAATATGGTGAAAACATAAAAAAAGAATTCCCACTAGTAAGATTTATATTCACACCAAGAAAACTTCAAGACGTGACAAATTTGGAGGAACAACTAAAACTTGTAAGGGTAACTCACGAAAGAGCACACCGAGGGTTACGTAACAATATACAAGAAATCTCAGAGAAATATTACTGGCCCGATCTAAATAAACAAGCAAAGAGTTTCAACAGAAAATGCATAGCATGTCTATTTGGAAAATATGAAAGAAAACCTATCAGAGAACCTCTGAATAATTCAGAAATACCAACACATGTGGGAACACACATTCATATGGACATATACTTCAACGACAAGTATACTTTCCTTGTAACAGTAGATAAGTATTCTAAATATACAATCCTTCGGGAAATCGAAACTCGAAACAGACTGTACGACGTTATGGAAGAGGTCTTATCTAATTATTTCCCAAAATGTGAACGACTCATGACAGATAACGAGAAGGGATTCAAAACAGAAATGGTGAACCAAATGTGTTTGAAATACAACATAACTAAAGTAGAAACTCCAGTATACAGATCGACAGCGAACGGTCAGGTAGAACGTGTAAACGGTACAATAACTGAACTGTCTAGAATATTCACAATTCAGAATAAAACAAGACTTATCGAAGAAATATTTAGAACAGTGCGTGAATTAAATAATTCTATACACTCAGTTACCGGTTTGAAACCTAGAGACATTTTCTTTAATCAAAATAAATATAGCAATAGTGAAATTATAATAAATAAACTAAACTCAGCATCCAAAAAAGTGATCGAACGTCTAAATAAAGGAACTCGACACAGAGAGTATAAAAAAGGAGATAAGATAATGGTAAGAATCACAGGTCTTAGAAAGAAATCTAACGCCAGATACATAACAAGAATAGTAGAAGAAGATAAAGGAGACACTGTAATCTCTAAAGAAGGAATAAAAATTCACAAGGATAACATAAAGAATTATCATTTTTCAGATGACGAAAATATTAATATTCCTAACATTACTAGGAATTGTACAGAGTCAAGAAGGGCAAGGAAACGTTCAAATAACTGAGTTACTAAACAAGAAGTTTATACTTACGCAAACAGATGACGTGTATTTATTCAAAGAACAAACTTATTTGTTACATGCCACCAACCTGACTTCGATATTTCAACCTTACGTAAATATCGTAACTAGTAAATATCAACCTACACAAGAAGAAAAAATTTGGTTGAGTAAAATTAAGAATTTAGCAGACCAATTACAAGAACATACTAGGCATACTAGATCAATTAACTTTTTAGGAACAGCTTTCAAATATGTGTTTGGTAATCCTGACCATTATGACTTAGTTAACATAGAAACGAGTATAAATAATCTCATAGAAAACAATAATAAACAAAAAACTATAAATTCTAGATTTGAACAAATTTTGCAACAATTCGAAGGTCAGAGCCTTAAAGAACATTTAGTAATAGAACAAGTGTACGAACAATTATTATTATTGACCAGAACAATTAATGCAGCAAAAAATAATGAATATTTATCAGAAAGCCTAGACTTAGATGACATTAAAAATATTATTCAACATGAAATAATTCAAGTACCCATAATAAATATACTTGAGTACTCTAAAATATTATTAGCTAGAACTGATGAATTCTTCATCACAATATATAAATATCCAGTTCTAATTAAATCATGTAAATTGTATAAAGTAACACCTTTAAATTCAAAACATGGAAAAATCATTACAGATAAAACAATTGCCTTATGTAACCAAACTTATTTAAGAACAAGAAATTGTCAAAATCATCTAAGTAAAAACATTTGTGAAATTAACTTTGAAGAAGAAAATTGTCTTATTCCACTTTTAAAGAATATAACTTCAAAATGCAACATTAAACAAGAATACGATTACGACTTAGAAATTGAATCCGGTGTTATGTTATTAAGCGGTAAGCATAAGTTAAATAATCAAACAATTAATGGTATAAACTTAGTTACTTATGAAAATACTATAAATCTAGACGATAAAATATACAAAAACATGCATAAGCAAATTAAAGAAGTTATATTAAGAAATCATAATTCAGAGTCTTACATCGACCAAATAATTAAAGAAGATACAATGTACAAATTCGATAACATAGATACTTTAAAAAAACTAATTATTCCTTTTGAAGAAAAACCGATATTATCAACCATATACACAATTGTAACACTGATTGTTATTCTAGCATTTACGTACGTAATGATAAAAACTATACAATGTATAACAGATCGTCAAAAACAAAAAAAGATTGACGCATATAACAAAACTTATGAAAGAGAAATGTTAAAAATAGCGTCGAAAAATCGGGACGATTTCGTTTAACAAGGGGGGGAGTTAAGTATCCATAGCAAAACATATTGAGAAAAAAGATAACATTATTTGTATTCAATGATATCTTTAGTCTCTAGTACAGTCTTGCACACAACGCTACAATGATAACATATGTAAAAGAGATAATATCGTTTGTATACAATGTTGGAATATTATCTCTTCTTCATTATCAAGCAAGACGATTGTACGCTTGGGTCTCCTTGTAGATAGATAAGAAAAGTATATAAATACGACTGTATGATGAATTTATCAATAGTCTTATTGTAACTACATAGTAGCCTTAAGCTCCTTTTAGAATTAGTAAAAAGTATTTCAATAATAAAGGACATAGTTCCAAATAAATATTGTTTAATTTTAAAAGTAAGAAACAAGTGTTTTAATTCGCGCTCTAAGCCGATCGTGCTTAGAGCAATCTGATGTTTTTTTCGTTTTTCATGTTTTTTTTTTCTGTCAAATGGGACTGGAAGTGCGCTTGTACATGTGTAATCAGCTTTTCCCTCAGGCTGCTCAGTCAATTTATTCTGAGCTCATAGAGCGCGCTCTGATCATGCTCTGAACGAAAAAAAGAAGCACAAAAGTGAGCTCTGATATATCTGAGCTAAAAAGGAAACACGAACTTTTTGTATAACAGTTCAAGTTCTGCTCTGAACTTAAAAAGAAAAACGCCTATTAGGCCGTTCCGCCAGGTCTGCCTTCCTGACATTACATAATGTAGAATCAAACCCTTGACTTGACATATCATGTTTCTTTCTCTATTTACTTTATATCACTAATTGTTTTTGCATTTTATTTTTTAGCTATAATTCGTTCACTGCTTGAGAACTGTGCGAATAACTGGTGGCGATATTTGCGAAGATGCCTAGAAAAAATAAAAAGTTTACTTACCTAGAGGAAGTTGAAAATAATATGAAACTATTCTGTGACCAATCTAACAACCATATGAAAGTGCGAAAATATGATAAAGCTTTGATTGGATATACTTGGGTATGTAGACTATGCTGCACTTGTTATAGAGAATTATATGTAAGTAGGTATCAATTATAAATTATGCCCTAAATAAGACAAGAATGTTAACTACACTTAATTGAATTTACAAAATATAAGGTTTGTTTGACGTGGGCCCTAGTGCGCACTAGGTGTGAAAATTAACTGACACTTCTCAGTGAGCACTAGTGGGCACAAGTATTTACTAGCCAGAGTCACGTCAACAAACCTATTATGAACCTTGATAAATGAAACACATTCCGCGGTAGGTACTAATAATCATTTTTAGTGTACTGGCTACATTTTTTGAACTCACAATGTCGACATTTTGCATATTTCATGTTTATCGTGAAGTGAAGGTTAAAGATGATTATTCGTAAGCCCATTAACATTTTCTCCATAATTTCAATCATTTTGAGTTTTTCATTAAAAATATCGTTCCAAATTAATTATATACCTATTAGGCGTTTTTTTTTTTAGTTCAGAGCAGAACCTGAACTGTTATAAAAAAAGTTCGTGTTTCTTTTTTAGCTCAGAGCCATCAGAGCTAAAATTTGTGTTTCTTTTTTCGTTCTGAGCATGATCAGAGCGCGCTCTATGAGCTCAGAATAAGTTGACTGAGCAGCCTGAGGAAACAGCTGATTACACATGTACAAGCACACTTCAAGTCATATTTGACAGGAAAAAAAAAAAAAAATAGGAAAAATAAAAAAAACATCAGAATGCTCTGAGCACGCTCGGTTCAGAGCGCGAGCTCAGTTCAGTGCTCAGCTCTGAACTAAAAAAGAAAAACGCCTATTATTGTTGTGACGACTTTCGGCGGGAGTCCAAAAGGTAGGTTCTAATGCAAACAATTTTGTTGCCCATGAAAAAAGACGGCTTTAGGATAGTTGTTGGTTTGAAGTGCGGAAGTACGTCAACCTTACCCCGATCACTGCTTCTAAGTGCAATTTCTCAGCAAAGCAAAGTAAAATACAACTACTATGGGTTCGCGAAGTGTCAAGTAGAGCGTAGTTGTTGCAACTACGTGCTGTAAGTTCTACTTTACTTTGCTTTGCTGAAAGTGTCAAATTGCCGGGCTGTACTGATCAAGTAAGTACATATTCTTGGCTTTAAAAGTGAGAATGCCGATGACATAAGGTTTGTTTCATTGAGTATCTGCCTCAGCAAAGCAAATCAATATTGAGTAGGCAAATGCTCAGTAGAACAGTGCAGTGTGACTTCCCGTAACTGTCCTATTGCCTTTACCGCATCAGGTAATTTTTGGTATTTTCTTGGAATTTATTTGCCTAAAATTACGTAGGAGATCTAACCAAGAAATAATACGTTTTCTTAATACCCTATCCACTTCACACCGAAAACCGTGTGAAAACTCGTCGAAAACTCGATGATGCATTCACACCGCACCCAACATGTTTTCGTTTGACGTTTCAATCAGCTGTGGCTGTGAGACACTAGTCGTGAAACTTCTGTGTCAAATATTTTGGTTATAAATGTTGATCGCGTTAATTAACAAATAGAATTAATTTAGTGCATTTCAAAATAATATTAGCCCATCAATTAACTGTGGAAAATAATTTGAAGTTGTGAGAAGAGCCATTTGTTCGGTAAGCTGTTCTGATGAATTTGCTGAATACCTATTGCAAAAAGTGTGTTTGCTTCAACAACCCAACGCTTGTGAGTCGTTTTCGTGGAACACGACTTTAAACGACTCGCTTTGAAAACTGAAATATGTATGCGAAAACTTCTGTTTTCGAGTGCTTTCACAAAAACCCGGTTTTCGACTCGGTGTAAATGGGGTATTAGTTGTGTATGCCAAACTATTTTTGCCGTTAATATACTCTCCGACTGTTCCAAGCTGTGTAACTCTACCTTAGACCTATTGCAAATATCTCTTTTCCCAACCGTTGTATCCAGTTCAAAAAGTCTCTCGCCCCATTGCGCATTTCAGTCAACACCATTTTGACGTTTCGAATACCAACACACATCCGATGAGATAAGAAATCGATCTAAAACTAATAAAGTATCCGAGCAACAGCGATATGTTTTATCGACTCGACACCCAACCATTTTGTTCACACCTCTTTCTGCACTTTTGGTAAATAGAAAACAAAATAGACAGTGCAATGCCTTTCTCAACGAAAAATTTCCTCGAGCCCGACAAAGAACAGGAATTAATGCAAAGTTTTGTTCGAATTGAAATTAATTCCGAACAACCGAATGCAGAACATGTTCCAAAAGTCGAACAAAATCACATGGAATCCAAACCGAAGGGAAGAAAGAAATCGATTGTATTCAAAGAAGTGGAAAAGGTTGAAAAGAAGGACAGAAAGAAAAAGAAAACCCGGGAAATTTTCAATGACTACTATACAGATAAGGACCGTGCTGCTGCAGTTAGTGCCGGATCTTATGATATCAAACAGAGTCTTCAATTAAAAAAGCAACAAGATCGAAATGAAGTTTTGCTTGTAGTCGACGAAGCCGATATCAGTTCTCTAATATCGCTCGGCTTGAAGGAGATGAAAAATGCAAACACTGAGAATGCAATCATCTGTTTTACTAAGGTTTTTTGGTTTATAAATAAATTTACTCTCAAATTTCCCTCTAAATTTAAAATTGATACTAAAAGATGTCTCTTCTTGCAGGCACTAGAGCTCAACAAGACTGATGTTAATGCACTGGTTGCGCGCAGCAAATGCTATCTATTACTCGGCGAGGCATCTAAAGCTCTTCAGGATGCCGAAATGGCCTTGAGTGAAGACCCCAACAATATGAGGGCTATTTACCAAAAAGCAGAATCTCTCTATTACTTGGGTCAGTTCGAACAGAGCTTGATGTTTTTTCACCGTGGTCTCAGAGCTCGACCAGAGCTAGCCTCAATTCGCTTGGGTGTACAAAAGACGCAAGAAGCCATTCAAAATACAATTGGAGCTTCTAGGCAGCCGAAACCTTTAAGAAAATCGATCAGCAATACACCAAGGCTCAAACCGACCGCCGGTCACCCTCACACCAAGCAGGGGACAAAAGAAATGGAAAAACGCATTGGGAGGAAATTGTTGGGAGAATTGCGTGTCGACAAGGAATATCTACAAAATCTGCTAAATCATCCCGATCTGCAAAAAGGAAACAAATTAATTGATAATGTATCAAATTTCGCTACGGAAGCTGTTGACTTTTTAAATAAGCGCGAAGAGTTTTGGCGCCAACAAAGGCCGTGCTCGGTATTGCTTTCTCAGAAAAATATGCCGCAGGACGCGGTACCATTTTGGTTTTAACGGAACAAGGTTCAGCCAAAGGTGAATAAAAGAATACAAATAAAAATAGCTTGTTGAGTAGTCAAAGTACGTTTGCTTATATTATGTATATAAATTACTATTTATTAAATAAACACACATGTTGAAAGTCTTAGGAAATTGACGAAGGCTTTTTCTTACAGACAAACATTACCATATATCAAACACTTACCTAAAAGTTTTCCAATTCATTAAAAGAACAGAAAACAACACCCGAAGAGTCAGTAAAACCATCCGAAACAAACCAAAAACCGACCAAGCCACAATTAAAAAATCTTTAGCCAGCTGTCTCCAGCTTCGCACGCTTAGTTGGATAAGGTCCCCTTTCCACTTGCGTGCCACTGTCTGAATTCATGAGTCTAGGTAAACAAAGTTCCTAACCACCTCAAAGTTATATGATGATGTTCTGTCCGAGACGTCAGTGTTGGATTTCCTTTCTTTTTGACAGCATTGGGGACGTTCAAGTATTCAATTAAGTAAGTCTGACTTGATCTATTTCAATTTTGACTGGCTTAGATCGGTAACATGAACAAACAGCTTTTTCACTTGACGTTTGTGGATGGATAGACGAATCTTGAATCGAAAAATTCGTGACTGAGTACTAAGTTGACAGTTCCCATTTGTGGCTGACGTTGCCAATCAATCTAGTTTTTGCGGTCAGGTTACATCTAGTCCAGACCAATCGAATCGACTTAAGATAACTCGATTTTTGAATGTGCACAGAAAATACCCCCAAATTCAGAATTGATCTTTTCAATGAAAATCGGTGGAGCACTTTTGAAATAGTGGTAGAGACAATATGTGAGATTTCGTTTTTCGTAGCAACTTTTTTGTTGTTTTCTAAAATAAATATTAATGTTTTCATAAGCCAAATCAATTTATTTCAATCGTACGCTAAATTGAATATTTTCGGATCGTATAGCGCAAAAATTTGTTTCCAACAGCACAACAAAAAAAAATTTGTTAGTGCGTGTTGGTAATAATTTAGGGCAATTCTTTAAAAATATCCCGGACACTTGTGTCGTGTTAAGAATTGCCCTTCTTTCTTCAATGAACCATAGAAAACAAAACAAAATAGAAGACAGAGCACTTATAGATTTGATCTTTTTATAGAAAGGGCAAGTCTTTGCTTCAATAGAAAACGCCATTAGTACAAGTTTGGTGCAGCGTCTTGGGTTTTTTTTTTGTGGCGCTACTGTTTGAGAATCTTGGATAACTTGCTATTCCCGGGAAATGAAAGCAACAGTAAAACGCCGCTGCTAAAGTTGAGTTGAAATTTGTGGCTTTTCTGGCAGCGAAATTATCAAAAAATCAAAAAACTGTATTATTGTTTCTCATGATCGTAGTGTACTGCAGAATACAAATAGCTTAATTAGTATATGCAGCCGCACTCACATTTTGCTGCTAATATGTACTTTTTCATCGTTAAAAGCCGGTAATTCTGTTCGAAACGAGATACGAACTTTTCTATAAGTCACATAAATCCATTACACAATCAATGCGAACAAATAGGTACAGTAAATTAATTTCTATTTGTTGAGGTCATCTGGTAAACGCATCTTGAACTTATTGTGTAGCTGTGCACTGTGTACTCTCTATAATTGCAATTATCTTATGTGCACGAGTTCTTCTCAATATTTATTTGCCGCTGTTGTTGGGTTGTAATATAATGAGAGTCAACGAAGGAAGATAAGATAAGAATCATCCCATCAAGAAGCAGCTCGTTATCTCCGCATTCTGACTTTCAAAGTTAATCGTGCATTTCCATAAAGAATCTTGTTTCGTTTATGTCACTAGCAAAATAGGATTCCTTGTTCTTTTCCTCTTTGAATATTGTTGTTAATTAAAATAATTTATTGAAATAAAAATGCGCGTGTGTATCGTGGGAGCTGGAACGGCAGGTCTTTCCTCTGCCAGGCATGCATTGTTCAATGGTATGGAACCAACGATCTACGAACAATCAGAGTACATTGGCGGAACTTGGAAATACACGGATGAAATTGGAGTCAACAAATATGGTATTGAAGTGCATTCCAGCATGTACCAAAAACTGCGGTAAGCTTTATTTCTGCTTAAAAGACTGAGTGCGTATTTATGCGGTTTATGCTTTGCAGAACAAATCTTCCGAAAGAAATTATGGGGTTCCCTGATTTTCCCATACCAGAACAAGCCCCTTCGTACATTTCTTCGGACAAAATGATGGAGTTCTTGGATTTGTACGCTGACACCTTTAACATTCGACAGCACATAAAGTTTCTGCATTATGTTGTGCGAATCCGGCCAACTAACAATGAGTGGGAGGTAAATATTTCGTTACAGGTTGCTCTGAGCTACACAAATCTTCATTGTGTTGTAGGTGACAGTGAAGGACTTGAGTACAGGTGTGATAAAAACGGAGTATTTCCAATTCGTCATGATATGCAATGGCCATTATCATACGCCCTCGTTTCCCAACGTCCAGGGGACAGATCTATTTAAAGGGAAAAAGATCCACAGCCACGATTACAGATGTCCGGAAATTTGTAAAGGTATGGCAAGTAACAAAGTCACAAGATATAAATTATGTCACGTAAAATATCGTTGCGTCAAATTAGTCGCATTTCATTGAACTCTAGACGTGTCCCAACTGTAGGAACGATCCCTAGAGCTGTTTTGTAAATGATTCAGTTAACACAAAAAAAAAATAACGCGATTTTCCCATAAAAAATATAATTTCACTTTCTTAGTATTCAATTCAAAAAAGTGGTGTTTAAGTTCGACTGTAAAACTCGGAGTTTTACTGCCGAAGTTTGCCAACACTTTTTTTCTCGATTTTCCAAATGTGTTTCCTTTTAAATCAATTCAAATGACAGTTCCATTTCTTGTGACTCTTCCTCTTTTTTTTATATTGTGTTTGGAACGGTGCTAGTCATCTAGCGGTCAATGGAACGCGGCCACTGGTAGGGAAACAAATTCGTTCGCCTCTCAGTTCGAGCCGAAAAGTTTTCTCACACTTTCTTTCGCTATACCAACCATTAATAATAAATACATCTCATGACCATAATCCTCTTTTAAGCACATTCCTTCCTAATCTATTGCGTTCTAAGATGTGTTTTAATTTTGGCTTGCATTTTATTGCAGATGAAAACGTTCTGGTAATTGGAGCCGGTCCGAGTGGCATGGATCTTGCACATTCGGTTTCGAAGGTAGCAAACCAAGTTACACTAAGTCATCATTTAAATGAAGCCCCAAAGACAAAATTCCGAGCCAACGTTATCCAAAAACCGGACGTAGTTAGCTTAAATGAAGATGGAGCGTTCTTTTCCGACAACACTTTTGCTCCATTTACAATGATTTTGTACTGCACTGGCTACAAGTATTCGTTTCCATTTTTAAGCACCGACTGTGGAATACACATTGAGGATAACTGTGTTAAATCCCTATACAAACATTGCCTTAACATTAAGTATCCGACAATGGCGTTCATCGGGATACCATTCTATGTGTGTGCATCCCAAATGATGGACCTTCAAGCTAGATTTGCAATGGCGTACTTTTGCAATAAGAAACCCATACCATCTGTCAAAGAAATGGAAGACGATACCGAACAAGAAATGCGAAGGAGAATTAAGCAGGGCCTCCAAAAACGGCAAGCCCATATGATGGGACCAAATCAAGTAAGCTCTGTAATGCTTTGATAACAAGTCCTTTAAAAAAAGTTCTCTATTTGCAGTATGAATACTACACTGATTTGGCGAAAACTGCTGGCATCCAGAATATTAGTCCGGTAATGGCGAAGCTTCATAACGTTAGCAGCCAAAGATTCCTGGACGATCTGGTGAACTTTAGAAAAGATGTGTTTAGACTTGTTGACGATAACACATTCATCAAAATAAACTAACTTGGAAGTTGTTGCGCACTTTTGAGTGGACTATCTTGTTAGGATTCATCTGCAAGAGAATGCAACGACTTTGTTATTGTTTATGTATGTATCTTAGAAAATTTATTTTACATCTAAATGTCCACATAAAGTTCATACTTTCAACATAAGGAGAGGTTTTTACTGTACTGTCAAGTTCATAATTGTATTTCTTAAATTTAGCAATAAATACACATTTTATAGAACATCGATTACATTTTTGATTTATTACAAACAATACACAAATGATTTGTAGAATCGAGAATGATGTATATCTTGTGTGTTTTTACGATCGAAATAAATTACGTATACGCCTTAGTGAACCACAGATGCCAACATTTAGATACATGCATAACGCCTACACGAAGGCAATAAATAAGTTTCTCAAATTGTTAGCTCTTAGGTCGTAATTTATTTAAATTTATGGCTTTAGAGTTAGACATTTATAATTGTTTATCATACATTACCAGAAATAAGGAAGATACGCTTTAAATTAACGAAGAATCTTAGACCTATTACTAACAAATGGAATTTATTCTTCGATCGTTAACTCTGCAATTATCCTCAGTTTCACAGAATGAGACACCTTCTCTTCGAGGTAAAGTATCCAATTTCCATACAGCAAAAGAGTCGCAACCAAGCTGCCAGTGGATAAATTATTGCTCGATATCAAATAGTGGATAAACTTGAACCGAACCCTTCAGTCAACAGGAATGGAATAGTTTGAAATTTTTAGTCTCGACTTTAAACTTACGGCAGCTCACAATTGCGAATTTTGTATGGAAACTATAGCCACTGTGAGTTACTAAAATTTAGAGGTCAAACTAAAAATGTTTATTGGTGAGGCCCATTGTGTGTGGAGCGAGCTTCCTACCATACTTAAAATAACTAAATGCAGTAGAAACAAAAAAGGTTTGGTCTTGTTATGGATAGCTATGCCAACCGAAACAAGGACGAGCAGAAGCAGAATTTATGTTTAGTTGGAAAGATACCCGCTTACCTGTTCCAAACGCGGTGATATTGATAAACATTTTCGTTTGAAGCCAAATTTGTTTCCAGAAGTTTTACTTCTACAAAAGTTCTAGAACTCAACGTTAGACTTCGCACTTGATCTTTGAATTCTTAAATTTAGGGTCTTGGGCTACATTTTGGACGAGAGGATAAAGATAAAGATTGGTCGTAAGTATATGTACTTTGTTTTAGTACACTCCATATCCAGGGACTTCAAACATTATCCATTAAATACAACTATGCCGGCCACATAAATGACTGCTTTGATTTCTTTATATTGAGTTGGGAGAAGATTTCGCGAAGGAGCATTATCCATGAGACGTGAGACCGGTGAAATCGCTTCTCCTCGATGTCTTTCTCCCTTTACAGTACTGATTGTCAGACTAGGTCTATTCACGTATTCACCTTCCCGGATCAGACCAAGCACTTAAAAATTTGTCGAAATCAAAAAATAGAGCGAAACTCTCTCAGAGAGCGGAAAATATACTTTGAGTCACTTAGGTCTTTGACATTTAAAAATAAAAAACGTCCCCGGGGAGAATATTCGATCACCACCGAATTTTCTTTATTTTCACAGATGTTATTTTTGAGTGCAATTGATTTTTAAGAAGGATTTTGCATTTCTTTTTTGTCTACTTCTACATATTTATCAGTACATAATGCCAGTTGAAATTGTCTAAGCTGTTTAGAGCCAAGGGACAAACTGCTCGGTATTCGTTACCCGTTATGTTGCTAATTTTCTCTTTTTCTGTAATTTTTGTATGAGAACGTTTATAGACTTTGCGCGATTGCGTTCGATTTATTGTAAATCTTAATCAACTCTGAGAAAAAATCAAGAGGGAAACAAATCTAAAATGTTTTTTTTTTTCTCGTACCAATCGAACATAAAAAATTACATAGAGTAAATAAAAAATGCCCTGAGAGTGCCAAATGGAACACCACACCACATGCGAGAACAGAACCGACCAAAACAATATGCAGTCTCTTCAATGGCTGTATACAATAATAACACCTCCCGAGCTTATCTGTCAGAAGTAATCTACCCCAAATCTTGAAGTTTTGAAATAGGTAGACCTATGTATGAAACTATACTAAATAATCCTTCTAATGTAGACAATTTCGATAAATGTCAAGTTCATTGCTGAATATAAACATTAGTAGATACCCTCAACTTTATATCACCAAAAAATGCAATTCTGTATCTAGACACTGACATAAATCAAAAATTTATCAATTACTTTTAAATTTAAAGCTTTATATCCACTCGCCCTTGCCCGTGACCGCATCCAAACGGGGAAAAAATATATAAATAAGTTCCTACGTTGTGACGCATCTAAATACATAAATATCTGTACTTTCTAAATTTATTCAATAGGGAATGAACAACGATTACACAACGAGCCCAATGACGTTTTTCATGATCCGAGAGAATTGCCTCTAAATTCAGTATTGCTCTTTTCAATAAAGTTTCTTGGAGCACTTTTGCAACAGTGGTAGACACCATAATTATGCACATTATAATGTAGTGTGGTTTTCTGTTGCTCTTTTTGTTTGTTTTCTACAGTAAATATGAATGTTTTAATACGCCAAATAAAAAAATTTCTGTTACACATTCACACATTGCATATTTTCGGATCAATTAGAACAAAATTCATTTCTAACAATACACGAAACATTTCAATTTGACATTTTCCTAGTGTGCGGAGGTGCGTTTAGTGCAATTCTTTAAAAATATCTCGGACTACTCTGTCGTGGTAAGAATTAACCTGGAAATCCATTTTTTTTAATGAAACATAGAATCGCGCTTTTGATAGAAAGAAAATCTAATCGAAAATGTCATAAAGCCTTCGTTATAGGTACAGATTAAAACGACATCAAAATCTGTTCACAAGTTTCGGAGTCTGTTGACAGATATACAACAGATTTTTTTTTTTTTTTGTATAATTAGAGATTATTTTTATTATTCTCGCTTAAGATAGTTAATGGTTTACAGAAATATACATTGTTTATAGTTTAATGACCAACTGACTTAGTCACTCCAACGCTGAGGTGCCTGACGGATTAAGTGATCACCACCGATTGCATCAATGGCGCGTTGAACTAAATGAAGAAAAATCAAACGTCAAAAAGATGCATATATAATGTACATGTGAAAACTTTAAGAGTTGCACACATTTCTTAAAATATAAGTTAAATAGTTTGGTAGCTAGCCTAGCCTAACTGTAGCCTAAATCGAACTGCATTTTTGTAATTAGTTACTATATTTATACAAGCTTATTTTAAGGATGTACATTTTGTAATTCTGAAACAAATAGAAATCAATTAATAAGTTCATATACTTTAAAGTACTTACAGTTAGTATTGCACACTAATTCGGAACATTAAAACATACCCTCAACCTTCTCGATTAAGAAAATGCTCAACTTCAAATAAATATAACTTTTTTTGACATGCCGACGCCATTATGACGTAAACATTTGTCACTACGAAAGACCCACGAGTGACCACTGAAGCCACCGAATGTCTGAATTTTTGTAACGTCAACATGTCAACATGCTAGAACAGTTCTGGTCATAACTTTGACTAGCGTCTGCTAAGAGATCGCACTACAACCACAACTCCGTGCTGTAAGTAGAAATGTTAAATTTGAAATGAATAGAACGTTTTATATGTTAAGGGACAACCACAATAGGAAAAATATGTATTAAAAACAACTTATGTTGTTTTGGATTGGGCAAAAAAAGAGAGTCCGAAATGAAAGAAAAAATTTCCTGAAACCGTTCCATTGCATTTCGATTCTCTACTTGATGTCAGAATTCACTCAAGAAGCACTTATTCACGTGCAATTTATGTATTTTACACAAGTCAGCATTTGTGAATTCAACCAGAAGCAGCCTTCTTGTTCCATTGGATATCAGAATAAGTGGATCACCGAGTGAAAACGAAATTTAGATCTGCTTAAGGTTTGACTTTGGCGTTAGCTAGATTCCTTCTCGCTCGTTTCTCCGCTTATTGCTCGTTTCTAAATAGAATTTTCTGAATTTTCGTAAACACTCCTGTGATTGACTATTGATCAGAACCGAGAAGCTATGATTAATGAAAAACTTTAAATATGCGTGCATTTTTGATGACTCAGTTTTCACTTTTTCAACTTTTGCACTGTTTCTATTTAAACCGATAGCAGAAATAATCAGACTGCCTTAATGGCAAAGACCCGATGGTATAACTCAGAGATATAGCGAAGCAATGTCCTACTGACATTTTGTGGTTGCCTTATATACCATGAAGCAGCAAAAATTGATGTATGCAATGAACTCGTTCTTGGATAAAGCACTGTTCAAGTTTAGCTAAAATCAAATAAAAACATATGCCAATGAGAGGGGTGAAATACACAGCGGAAATCGCCCCCAATATTTAAAGTGTTTCCAAGTGCACAACAATAGATTGATAGTCAGTTGTTAGTCTATTATATCGTCATCGATTCAATTAACTGGAATGCTTGGAGTTGGTTGTGTTTAATTTTTAGTTAAAATGAGAATCTCACACGTAGGAAACACTTGACGTCATCAAATGCTCAATTGTATGGAGATTCACGGCGTGTTTTAAGAAACTTGTCATCTTTATATATAAGGTGGCGCTACAGTCCGGGGTGGACCTGGGCCTCAACCAACAAGCGTCTCCAGCCAGCGCGATCTTTAGCTAGCTGTCTCCAGTTTCGCACGCTAAGTTGGTTAAGGTCCCCTTCCACTTGCGTGCGCCACCTGAGTCGCGGTCTTCCTCTACTGCGCCTTCCCTCGGGTATGGATTCGAAGATCTTCCGGGCCGGAGCATTCGTGTCCATTCGCTCTACATGACCCAGCCACCTCAGTCGTTGAACCTTCACTCTTCTGACTAGGTCGATGTCGCTGTACAGCCCGTACAGTTCGTCGTTAAATCTCCTTCTCCATTCACCGTCAATGCAGACGGGACCAAAAATAACACGGAGAATTTTTCTCTCGAAGCAACCAAGAGTAACCTCATCCGCTTTTGATAGAGT
The DNA here is from genome assembly GCA_963082955.1 of Cheilosia grossa. Lineage (NCBI taxonomy): Eukaryota > Metazoa > Arthropoda > Insecta > Diptera > Syrphidae > Cheilosia > Cheilosia grossa. The sequence continues at coordinate 18,518,832 of OY720147.1, read as the reverse complement.
CCATGCCTCTTGTCATCTATTCACCCATTTTTCTAGGCTCACCGTTTGACTTAGAGTTTCGCTTTCATTTGGTGTGCGAATTATCATCAAGCGGTCAATGCCACAACAGCTCTGAAAATGTTCCCGGATCTAATTTTTCACCCGCCTTATATAGTTTTAAATCACTTTCGTTATTCTATCAAGCAAAAATATTCACTCGAACGGACAAAATTCAGCTAGAGTTATAACAAAGAAGTGACCATCTAGATGGGCGGGATTGGGAGAGCACAAGTGCCAACATGCTAAATCGTTAGTTTGAACGTTTTTTTAAACAGTTCTTAACTTGGTACTGAAAATCCTTACAAAAGTGTATATTGACGCATATAATGTAGTGACTTATTGGCTTTATGTTTGACATGTCTATAATAAGGGGAATACTATTCAATTATGTAATCACGTCCCAATTGTATGCCCACACAATAAATGTTTACTATGAAAATAGATGTGAATAGAGTTGATCCCTGCTTTTTGTTATAATCCACGACAAATGTTTAAGTACATACACTTAAATTGTGTACAATGGTAAACACCACTTACAACCATTTATCAACAGCGTTATCTGGAAGCAACAAACTTGTGCAGCATATGGCATTATTATAATTTTCTGCAGACATACGAGTAGGTCTGTTCCCAACAGAGTATGGGCTGAAATGAGCTTCAAAATATGGGCAAAACAATTTGTCATAATATCTGAGCAATTCTCCTATAGATGGATGCGTGTCGCTAGCATTTTTAGATTTTATTAGAAAAAATAAAAGGACAGAAGTAATACTCGTAGCTGTGTTTTTTAACAAGAACAACAGAAGATAACATTTTAGAGCCAACTAGAAATAAAGGTGAAGAAACAGGTCTTGTGCTGAAAGAGGTAAATAGACATTACTAAACCAAAGATTGATCACAGGGGACCAGTTATTAGTGTGCTGGAGTACTGAGCAAGAGGTCTCTGGTTTGATCTCCGGAAAACACAAATGACGTCTTAAAATGTTTTTCAATGCCCAACCTCTTGCGAACGTCTGACAAACAAGCGATACTCGTATCGATCCCTTAAATTTGCGTAGTATTTCTGAATACATTCGCGTACGATTCCTTTAGATGTTCGCACTGTGTTCTTTTGTGTGGTTTTGACTGATCGTAGATAATTCTTTGGCCGGCGTTTTTTACGACATCCACAAAACACAAAAATGTATGGACTGACACTGAGGTTATCTAGATGTACCTCACTTTTCAGGTAACATGTTATTCCAGGGAAGAGCGAAATGGCTACGCATTTAACTGTGTTTGTGTGGGGCGGTTGGTCGAAAAATGACCTATTTCAAATAAAATATAATAAAGCGCCGACATGCAATCAACTAGAAGAACGAATTCGGTCGGTAAATTGCTTAACTCGGATGAATCGTTGTTGGGTTGGAATTGGAACCCTGTGGGAACAGACGTCGATTGTGGCCGATGTTTTATGACAGGGGTAAACGGATAGCTCCCACAGTGATTTTCCTTTAGAAAATGTGATGTTTTCTTCTTTCCATTAAATACAGACATTTTATTTTCTTACTAGATTGGAGTACTAATTTGACCGCATCTCTGAATAGGAGATGGTTGTAGTTGTATTCACAGAGGGCATTAAATAAACATTTTTAATTTTCACACTTAACATTCTGATTTTGTAGGTTACAATGGGAAATTTTATATGAAAAATGTCTCCATTGTGAGTTCGTAAAATCTAGCGTTTTCCATTCACTGGTTAAATTTTATATTAAAACATACGCGATTTTTAAGGATTTGAACATAAATAATTAACAAAAATTGATCCACCTGATGAAATGCGTTTCTTTGGAGTTGACAAATTTCACGACACGAAAACATAAACAAACTGCATTAGTCGTCAAACACAAACGCACTGGAATTACTAAATCTGAAGCAACTCTGAGAAGAAACCCAGATTTCAGATAAAACAGAACCAATACCAATAGAACATTAATGTGGTATTCGTTTGGGCTTCTTCAGATTTGCCCTCAGATATCAGATTTCGTGTGTCTAATCGAACATAAATAAAAACGCTCTTGCTCTTTTTTTGTGTTGATATTCGTGCGACTTGAATATGTGTAGATTTCTACACTTTTCTATGCGCTTTCCATTCACTGGTTAAATTTTGTATTAAAACATTCGAAATTTCCGTCCCGATTGATTTCTAAATAATTGTACACAAATAATTTACGAAAATAGATTCACCCGATGCAATGCCTTTCTTTGCTGTAGAAATATTTCACTAAAATGTAAACAAACTCCACCACTTGTCAAACTCAAATGCACTTGTATTGGTAAATCTGAGGGCAAATCTGAGAAAATATCTAGATTCGCAAAAGTGCTCTGAAATCTGAAAAAGATTGCTTTTTTTGTACCAAACGAACATAAAAATTGCTCTGAGGGCAAAAAAAGTGCTCTGAGAGCGCCCAAACGAATACCACATAAAAGTGACCTAGAGCATAAAAACTGCTCTGGGAGTGCCCAATTGAATGCCACAGAAGTATGATTATAAGTTTAGCCAGACACTATTCACGATGAAAGATCATAAGACTACTGCCATCAGCAACGCTATTATTACGCGTAGTCCCAACCAGATGACTTATGCCTTACATAGATGATAAATGCAATTTTTGTAATCGTTAAGAGCCTATCATGATAAGGACGTGTGGTTGCGCTTGTCGCTTCAAGATGTTTCTAACCGCCACTAAATAAAGAGTTTGCGTGAGGTCCTCTGTGGTCCGTATTGGAAACAATTACATCTCCTAATACCCTTTTTACTACATATTTTCGTCGAAACATTTCTACACCAAAGTAGTCAATCGTCGTCCTCATCCAGCGAAATACGAAGTGAAGCGAAACTCTCACACACCGACCACAAAGGTAAATGACTATATATCAGCGATAATGCGGTAGTGCCCCTGTTCCATCACAAATAACTGTAGCAGCACAACTACAACGGGCCTATGGTGCTCTGCGTTCAAAAACAAAATGAACCTCGATCACTTGGAGTTCAAATTAAAACTATGGACGTACACCAAAACCAAACAAAGGAATATCTACCGTTAAAAAAGTTGAGTTGTATTATAGCATCCATTTCTTCTTCTTCTTTTTTATTAAAATGCAAAAAACAAAAAAAAAAAAACAAATTAAATAGGAATTCTATTCTGTATCGTTATAAATACATTTTTTGACAGCTACATTCAAGGAATTTGAAATGACGACAAAAAAATGTAAAAAATTCGCTTGAGTATCTTTATGTGGTATTCGTTTGGGCGCTCTCAGAGCACTTTTTTTGCCCTCAGAGCAATTTTTATGTTCGTTTGGTACCAAAAAAAGCAATCTTTTTCAGATTTCAGAGCACTTTTGCGAATCTAGATATTTTCTCAGATTTGCCCTCAGATTTACCAATACAAGTGCATTTGAGTTTGACAAGTGGTGGAGTTTGTTTACATTTTAGTGAAATATTTCAACAGCAAAGAAAGGCATTGCATCGGGTGAATCTATTTTCGTAAATTATTTGTGTGCAAACATTTAGAAATCAATCGGGACGGAAATTTCGAATGTTTTAATACAAAATTTAACCAGTGAATCGAAAGCGCATAGAAAAGTGTCAAAGACTACACATATTACAGTCGCACGAATATCAACACAAAAAAGAGCAAGAGCGTTTTTATCTTCGATTAGGCACACGAAATCTGAAATCTGAGGGCAAATCTGAAGAAGCCCAAACGAATACCACATTAAAATATGCAGCCGAATCATAGCTACAACTCCATACTAATTTTGAAATACATTTTTAAGTTGTTGTTGTTTTTTTTACAAATGTGTTGCTGTTTTTATTGTTTATTCAAGTACAAATTAGTAAGCATGGTTTTTGAAAACGTTTTATTTTTTTTTTGTTTTGTTTATGTTCTGTTAATATTTATGCTTATTGACGATCAGTGGCGCGTAACTTTTCTTCAACGGCTTCCCTGGAAGCTTCTGACAAGTCAGTAGCTTGAATATATTTTTGTACACCAACCAGCGACTTTTTCAATGCATCAAAAGAACTGGAATACAACATCTTCTTCTTTACCTAGAAAGTAACAGAAAGTATTAATATGAGGAGAACAGAAACATTTTTGCGGAATTTTACTTTGGCAGTATCTGGGCACCACGACATCAGAAACAGTTTTTGTTTCTTTGAACTTTCTGATGTACCTTGACATTGATGCATATATTCAAAATCGAACAGTCCATATCTGATAAGAAAAAAATTGTTTAGTCATTTGTAATTATTCACTAGTTTTTTAGTTGTTACCGGCACTCTCCAGGTCCACATTTTTGAATATCTTCCAGAAATTGGTCGTACTCAGCATTTCGGTCACCGACCGTTTCTACGTCAATTTGCTTTTCATCACGGATGAAAAAGATAACGTAACGATGTTTCTTGTCCTTTTTGATTTCTTCATAGGTTGTTTTACAAACATCCGAAACTGTTACGCCGGAAGCCTTTAAAGTAAATAGAAAACAGAAAACAAATGAGCGGATTGGTAAAAAAAAAATAGTTACAAGGTATACACTTAGAATGGTGCGCGGTGAAAAATGAATGAGGAAACACAAACTAGCTACTCTTAATAGTCATTGGTCCGATTTTGGAAGACTATTTCCTGGAAATATACCAAGCAAAGAGCACAATAGAGCTTGAAGAAAACAATTATCATCAATAGGTATATCTAGCTTCATCGTCGGTGTTTTCGGGGCAATTTCAAGTAAAATTCGAGGTCCACGTAGTATTTAAACTTATTTCCTATTAGTTATTACTTCTTCTTAAATATTTTGGGCACTGAAGTCGTTAATGGACGTTAAATATAAGTTGTGAGACGCGACTACTTGCAAACCGCTGCAAATAAGGGATGATGTCGATCAGTGGCTAAGGCTAAGCTAGTTCGAAGATGTAGCGAACAAGTCAAAGCTCTCTACTGTGGCCTACAGATTTTCTAAAGAGGATTGAATGGAAGGATCAAAGCGTGAGCCAAATGCTTTGTAACTCTACAAAATAAATCAAAACTAAACAAGTTGGCCATAATAAAAAAAAATAACGATCATTCAATCGTACATTGATACCTTAGGTTCCTGATTTTTGATACACCATGGATCTATTAACAAATACCTAAACCAATCGGTGCTATTAATAAAGAGACGCAGGTTGGTTGGACAAGTGGTTGGCAATTCGGAAGATTTTCGAGGAAAAAGAATCCAAAGTGGCTTATTCTCTTGTGTGTAATGAAGAGCAGTCTCATCCTTCCCTTCATCGACTCACCTCCTACAGAAGTCGCAGTAAGGAAAGTTTAAACTCAATAAAAATTATATAAATATGCAGATATACTCATAACGTGGATATCGTTTTAATGTAATAATAAAGCCCCTCATTAGGCTTCAATATTTGAGAATACAGAAAGTCAGTGAACACACAAAGTGTTGATTAATTTGTAAGATATTATTGGTAGGATTGCAATGCCATAATAATAAGTAATAAGTCTGCATCGAACCTGTACCTATGCATTGTCACGATTGTGTGAAGAGGCGGTTTTAAAAAGTAACTCAATTCATCCACACAGTTTTGTTTACACTCCCAATAATTCTTTTCATAATAGAAATTAATATATCCGTCAGCTAAATTGTTGCATTCCTTAAAAATGTATTTGCATATATCCTCGTTATTGAACTTTTCAGTGACTTGTACTCCGAAATTCGATTCGTGGTGGGTGGACGAACAACATCTTAAGCGCACAATCATGTCTCCAGCGGGCATTTCGTAATACAGATCACTTAAAAGTCATGATCATGAAAGCAAAACAACTAAAACGAAACTGGACCGGATGATCGCTGCAACCGCAACCGCTGAAGCTGGAACAGAAGATCAATATTCCAATGGACTTCCTCGATGAACTTTAAACCAATTCCGTACAATTTTTTTGTGAGCAGTTAGTCAGTCCTTCAATTCATCGTTAATTATCAATCAGTACAACACTATTTGCAGTTTAAAAGCATGAAACTGTTGGCGAAATCAAAATTTAATATTTCGTTTTCTTCGCCTGCACTGGATTTGATTTGTATGTTGTAAAAACAGATTTAAGCTTTTAATCTGTATGCCAATTTGATTATTACAAGTCTGACGACGTTTTTACCACCAACATCTTTCAACGAAGCATGCGTCTACACACCACCCAAACATGTCATTGCTCTGCTTGCATTATTTGCCGGCCGAACCACTACCCATACAGTAATACAGTACCAAGTACAGGGCACTTACTTCTGGAAATGGAAATATGAGACTGCCGAGGTCATCAGCAACATGGCCTTGACAGTATACTTATTTTAAGGTCACGAACATGACCATAACAGCTAGCATCTAGTACTTGTACCCACTGATGCTTTTCGAAAACTAATTGTGATAAGAGTTATTACTACTTATTTTCATTTTCTCAACGCCCAATGAAATCGTTGTGCTATTGCTTACGTATTAGTGCCTACCTAATCTAAGCGATTTATAAATTGCCATGAATGACATTGTAGCGCAACACCTAACATCTGTTCATGAAATATCAAGTCAATTTATTGAGAACAAAACAAATTTAGACTGAACGCACAGTGATTCAGAAAGAATAATGGACGATAGTCGAGGGGAGGTCGCATTTAGCGGGGGGTAGCATTAACCAACCGAATTTGTCTACTGTCGCTCGCATCGCCACTTAACTTGATTTTGAACTAATCTCACTGTTATAATACCAGGGGGGCAAAAAGATTGAAGGCACTTTCACCGAATAACCCTTATGTGCCCAGCCCATCCCACTTCGCTGCATATATGGTGGGTGAAGTCTATATTCCTTAGTCCCATAGGAATACAGTGGTTTTACACTTACTACATTTTCCCGAAAATTGTATGTATACCATAGATTGTGAATTCGCCGTTTCATTGCCGCCGTCTTTATATATATACATTTCAGCGACCGATTGTACACATTTCATCTTAACCAAACTTGTTATATGCAAATTTTATGGTTATATGTATGCAAGGTTACCGGCCGGCGCGCGCGTTTGATTGATATGCATTGAGTGACGTACCCAAACCCTTTTAACTAGAAAATGAGTTTTCCATTCCACTGCGAGGCGTTTTGCGAACAAGAAATATCAAAATATTGAGCGCACATCTATTTTACATTTGAGAATTTTCTTACATTAGATAAAAAAGAAAAAAAAAAAAAAAAAACACTGTCGTCTGTCCAGAGTGCAATCACTCTACCTGAAATAATTTCTTTTTGCTCGTCAGTTTTTAATCAGTAGAAGCATGAACATCATTCATGTTATAGCATATGTATGCCAGCCGTTGTGATACATAATTTTTTGCCGTTAATTTATTTTTAGTCATTCTCTTGGATTTTGATATTTTCTTAATAAATTTCATTTTGGCGAATACTTTTTTTTCGTCCATATATACGTTCATAGCCCCACGCACACATGCAGCGTGAGCACACGCATATATCTACAGCCATGTAGATATACCGTCAATATCTATATATACCATGGTTAGGTGGAAATGACTAATTTTATATAGTGGTAGACAACAAAAAAAAAAAAACGAAAAAAAAGTCAGTAGGCATGTATATATATAAAGTAACAAACTCATTCATATCGCGATGATGTACATATTTTTACCAAATAAGGCAACTATGCGAGCATTTTCTTTCAAATTTGCCGGATAGATTTTTTTTCCGGATATATATATGTAAAGGAGTGTACATATATGAGAATAGGCATATGCAGGCGGCAGATATAGATATCTATATGTATGCATATATATTTTTCTTTTATTCAAGAATAAGCATATAAAAATAAAATGGATACATATACAAGGCGTGTTAAAAAGGGATATAGATACGGAAATATCATGCACATGTGTTTATATGCATAGATATACTATATGCATGGATATATTCAATCAATAAAATTTTAATTTCGTCACTGTTATATTTAGAATATACCAATTTATTAAAAAAAAAAAACTAGAAAATGAAAATCTACTGATTAGGTAGATATATCGTATGCCGTGTCTTAAAACAAATGGATTAAAAACGAATGCGAAATGAGTCAAGCTAGGGGTACATTCATCAAAGGCAAATTTTCAACATACCATACTTAGCAATTAACTCCTTTCAGTGATTCTTTTTCTTATGTAGATGCGTTGAAAACCAAAAGTATTGGTTTTTCTTTTATTTATATTGAGAAAATGATTTTAGAAAATTGATTTGTTGTTTAAAAAAATCACCGTTTAGACCGACTGAAGTTACGCACCAAAAGCACTATTATTAAATGCTATGTCTAGCGTATTACTTGTGATGGGAGGTTTTTCTGTTTGATTCCATTATGTTCTTGGCAAAAGGAAATGCTAATGCAGTGCCTTTATCGAGCATTTAGATGGGCTGCGAAGTGTTATAACAGCTTCAGAGCGATCGGTGAAGTCCTACTGAGGCACAAGACATCAGAAAATATTTTGTGAAAACGTCACTCTGAAAGAAGACAATGCGAGAAAAAAGAATTGAAGCATTTAACAAAAAAATAAACAAATGTACCGAACTGAATATTTTGAGAAAAGTTTACAATTCAAATTCACCTTGATCCTGCGAATACAACGAAAAATATAGAAGTGGGTACAGCCGTTTTGCAGATTCGGAGCATATTTTGACCAAAGCAGCTACTTGGAAAACAATAAAACAAAACACAAAAAAGATGTATGTGAATGAAATTTGTTATTGCTTTAATTCCATTAACATTTGCATTCATTTTTGGAATAAAGTGCTGAAAATAATACTTTACCTTGATTTGCTGAGATCGAAGCTCACAAAAACACACCTAATATAAGAAAATATATATATTCCCATAATTCCATCAAATATACAGGCGTGGTGAGCGTGATTATGTCCAGGAAAGACTCTGAAAATGAAACATTCACAGACATATTATAAGTATTTCGTTTGAGTTTTCAATTGAACTAAAGGTAGGATTAAACTAGGTTTGTTTGACGTGGGCCCTAGTGCGCACTGGCAGAGATGAATGATTAAAAGAGATGGATATCTTTCGTACGTCTATCCCCCCAAAACCCATTTGTTTACATTGTTGTTTTTGTAATTTCAACCCCCGTCTGTGAATACGTGTGATCAACAAAAAAAGCATGTTGCTAATGGCCGACCGCGAGTCATCTTGCTTTTATGAGCATCGCGGTGTTTAATTATACTGTGTTTTGTATTGAATTTGTTTGGTTGTTGTGGAGGTTTTGATTAAAATGTAAAAAATTGTGAAATTCACAGTAGAGAATATCGAATTCTTGCATTAAAGTCCAATTCATGAGCTAACATAAACAAGGGTAGAAATAAGCAAGTGTGTGTGACTTCATGAATTTTTCTGGAAAGCTTCATGAATTTTTGTGGAAAACAGCTTGTAGGCAACCGCCCTTCCACTGGAAAGTTATATATCTCTGTATTCCATTATCTTTGGCACTGGTTTAACCCTAACTTGTCCGATATAGCACTGAACTCGCCCTGGCACTGAAAACCTGTGTTTGACATGACTTCTAGGGCGCCCTAGTTGCGCCCTGAACTAACCCCAGTTAATTTGTCGGGGCAAGAATTCAGTCATTTCGCTTGCTGTCATTCACTTGTTTATCGTGATTAAGGTAAATACAAATAAATTTGGTATTCAAACGAATTGAGTTCATTCATTTTTAACAATAAACAAAAAATAAAGTGAAGATAACACACCGTTCACCAAAAGATAAATATTTTTCAATTTCAAAAACTGGCAGACGTCAGGGCAACATATTTTGCGTTCGATATAGTAGCCGAGTTTTCAGGGTTGTGCAGGGTTTTTAGTAGATGTGGAAATCAGCTGATACTTCTCAGTGCGCACTAGTGCTAGGCCCGTCAAACAAACCTACTGTATGCCAAATGGTCATAAAATGCCAATTTCTGACAGTTCTCCCGTCAAAATATGGTCATACAATGTAATGGGCACATCTCATATGCTCTAATGACCTGAATGCCACTTATGACCAGGCTGATTTTGACAGATAAAAATGCCCAAATAGCATTTATTGTAACAATAAGCACGAATGCCAGCATATGGCCTTATATGCCCAAATGCACTTTATTTAAATTTCGTTATGGCATTGATGGCATTTTTGCTGGAACAGGAAATATTTTGTTTTCATCGGTATTTGAGTTCGTGGTATTGTGATTTATTTGCCTTTTCGTTCTCTTTTTGGTAATAAATAACAAATGCCTCCAATGACCATCAAGTCAAATATGATTATAAAGGTAATTTTGATCATATAGTCTGATATACAGTTTTGATAATCCTGACATTTTGTTAATTGGCATACACGCTAATCTCAGAGTAGACAACGCCATCATAGTCCTCTTTCTGCAATAATTTCTTTCTGAATTTCGCTGCAACATAAATTGTGGATATTTTCTTCTAATTTTAATGTTTTACCACATATGGCAAGGACAAACTGTTTTCTGCTTGTTCGTCAATTACAATAAATGCAACCGGACTGCAAATAGATTTATCAATATGGAATGGAATGGAATATAGAACTTCGAATCTGCTCCGAATCGTAACCTTATTGACAAGCCGTTCAGTTTGCTACTTAAAAGTACTAGCGCATTAATCAAAGGAGGTACAGCAGTGCTTAGGGTGTTTAAACGGAATATTGTGGTTCAAAGATGTGCTTATACTAGCCCCTCGCCCGTAGAGTTACCTTAACATATTTTGTAGGCGGTGTTTTTGCTTGATTTAGATTCCTGTTTAAATTCTAAGAAAAAACCGAAACGGACACCAGGTTTTTCATTAAACCAATTTTCAGACTAAAGGAGTCCAATTGCGACATCACAATGTAAACAATCACCCCAATCATTGAATCCGGCGGATTGACTGCGGAGGGAATAGCACTTGTTTTTTGTATGGTTTCAATCATTGAAACCGTCGGACAGTAAGTGAACAAGTGTCGGTAAGGAAGTTTTCGAACATTGGTATCACTGTAAACGCAGACCATCCGCAGCTCATACACTTGTTTATATTTTCAATCCGCACCAAAGTAGCTGCGGATTTGAAGAAGGGCACATCAAAATTAACAGTCTGATTTTTTTTTTAAATGAACAGGAAGTGAGTTAACGTGTAAAAGGTTTCAAGGTACAAATTAATTATCTAAATACTTCTATTTTTAAGGAAACAAACAACTCGCCCACAATTCCTAGCGATAGTAAACCAGATGAAAAAAAAATCCAGATATTGCTAGGAATTTAACCAAAAAAGATCCAGAGACGATCCAAAAGTTTTGGGAAAATCTGAAGAATCTGCTGAACAGCTTGGGGCCACCTGCTAAAGAAGTTTCAGAGTGGAAAAAGGTAAGTAAATCAACCAAATGTAAGTGATTTTCTACTAACATTACTTTACATTAGGTTTGGTCAGACCACAAGTCCGCTTTAAGGAAGAAGCTGTCCCAGAACAGACGGGAATTAAAAGCTACTGGTGGTGGTGAAAACAAGGAGATTTTTTTTACTTCTCTAGAGAATGAGGTTATAGAACTTGTCTGTTTGAAAGACTGCGTAGAGGGGTTGCCCGGAACAAGCTGCTATGGGGCCCCAACTAACGAAGCAGCCGTCACATCCGTTGTGCTCGAAGACTCAGGGGTAGTTTCGGAAACCGAAATGGCTGTGGATGACCCGGGAACAAACATCGGCTCAGAAAACAACCCAAACCTCTTCAATATTACCGCCACCAATAGCGCAGACCGGCCACAGAAAAAAACAGTACCAAAACAGTTGGAACTTCTTCAACGACAAATAAAATTCGTTTATTTTCAAATTTCTTACTGAGTATCGGGTAACTCCAGTATGTTTTCTGCTCGCATTCTTATGCCCCTTCGAACTTGCCTGCTATCAGTTTGATCTGCATTTGCAAAATTTAAATAAAATGCGATAGTATCCATTTCTAACTTTATTTGCAAATAATTTTCTTTGAAAATGTTTCATTTGACAGCAGAACAGCTGATTTCGAATTTTTCGATAAAGAGGTTTTACGGACCGATAATGCAGTTCATCCGTCGGATTCAATGATAGGGTAAGTGAACGGATGCGGATCGGATAAGGTCCCGCCGCAGTCAATCCGCCGGATTCAATGATTGGGGTGAATATGAAAGACGTACGCAAGTGCGAAGCAAAGTATCATTAACCACAGTTTTCATCAATACGAGTTTACATTTGTAACAAGCTGCGTGTCTATACAATGTTCCCGATACCCGTGTGAAGAAATGTAGTGAGCTCTACTCTCGACTTTTTGTTAGCTGCCATAAAACGATCTCAAATTTGAGTATTTTTTATTTATGGGATTAAGATTTATTTATTAACAACAGGCATAAGGACTAAATTGTAGTATGTACTTTTTTTCTTTTTGTATGCAACAAGACTCAAAGCTTTGTTAATTCTTTTTCTTTCTTATTTTTCTTTTTTGTTTAACATTTTCACGTTTCAGAATAAAAAAAGATACAAATTAGTTAAAGTAAAAAATATTTTATTGGCAAAAATGTTTTGTTTTTACCTTTTTATCACTAAACGCTACCTTAAGTCTCATATATATATACGTACATATATATTTAGCATATATATATAAATATATATACAGAAGGTTATTTAAGCAACGGGATAATGCCAGAAGTTTATAATTGGTTTTATTTGTCAAGGGCTGTGTTGGTTTTGATTGCAATGACACACTCCTCATTACAGGACTTGAGAACCGTACACTATGTGAGAAAGAAAAGACGAAACGAAAAAAAGAAGAGTTAATTCAAAATGCATAATCGAAATGAGGGAAGATGTCAAGTGAAAATTACCAGCAAGTCCTTGCCACCGTCGAAATCTGAGCGTAAACTGTTACCCAAATCGCCTTCTGGAACTTTAAGATCCTCCCGAATTTCACCATTGTCAGACATCAAGGTAAGAAAACCATCATCGCTAATATCGGTCAATTGGTAATCTTCTCTTTTTACATGAGGAACATCCATGTTATGAGTTGAGGGACAAATATCTTCGTATCTATAGTAAGGAGAATTTAATATTACAGACTTATTGAGCACCCAATGTCGGTGGAAACTTACTTTTTGTTTGAAAAAATATCGATTCCGACTAAATGAACTTTAGCGTGACCGTGCTTTCCAGTTTTCGATGTGGACATTTCTACAATTTTACACGGTCGACCCTTCAACATGACAAAACCGTTTTTACGAAGAGCAGAACACTGCATAGGATATGTCTGAGAGGCACCGGAATCTCCAGTCTCAAAGTGGTGCTCATCCATTTCTGCCATTTTTGTTTCTCGAGATAATCAACTCTGCAGCAATAAAATAGATATACATATACATTAAAAATTGATCAATTCCAAAAAAAGCGTTACTCAATCAAAAGCTGGATTGGAAGAGGTGGAGGGGGGGCAAAGATAAAGACAACTCTCGGCGACATACGATTTACATTGCTGCGCATGATTAAGAAATGTAATTTTTGGATTAATGGTGGCAGACGTTGTTTTGCAAATCATTGTCACAACTTTTATGCATCACGGAATCCAGATGTTCTATGTCAAATACCGGAAGAATGCCTCGAGAGTAATGATAACATACTCATGATAAATCCGCGGATAGGCACACAGCACGACTACTCCAGAAGTGACAATTTTGAGACAAAATCTATGCGTTACTCCAGAACAGGAGATGAAAGATCCCTTGTAGCTACTTCTTTCAAAAGTATTATTAACCATAAGTTCCTGTCTCAGGCAATCTGAAGTCATCGTTCTTGAGCCGTGTTCTTTGTTTAATTAAATTTAGTTTACTAGTCATTAAAATTACATGTAAATCAGCTGCGGTTATAAAATGTACGTAGTTTTCAGTACCTATACATCTACTTAAAATGTGAACACCTTCCTTTCTATTTTTGTAAACTGATAGCGATCATTTGTATCATCTATAGATTGTACAAATTTCCACAGCAAGACAAAGCGACCTGTAATCTTAATCAGCGTGGTGTTGAGTAGAGTATTGTGTTAGATGCTGTATTGTATGTTTGTAAAAGAGATGTACATATAATGAAATATGACACGTTGACGTTTGCCAACATTAGACAAACAGCAAAAAGGGTTAGTTATTTCTAATGTGCTCTATTCTCAAAGACGGTTGCTAAGTTTCATTGCAATCGGTAAGTTAGTCTTACAGCTGATTGGAACGATTTGACTGTCATTTGGTTTGGCTAGATCAGCGATGTTGGGCTTTCTAGTTTACAAAGTCTGGAACCCTTCTTTTAGCCGATAAATACGTTCAAGTTAATTCTGACTGAATACAGAAAACCAGAATGTTTTGTACAATTTAAATAAAGAAACCAAACGTGGCAACAAATTATAATAATGTACTATTAATATGGAGATTTCCCTTGATGTCTTTACGAGTCGGTGACGGAAGATCGAGAGTTGTGAAGGGTTCACTAAAGTATCATTCACCCGCGACCCTTTTAATGGATAAATGGGACATTGAAAATGATCGAGTGTTATTGTAAGATCATTTTATACCAAAAAAAAAAAAATAGTACTTATTTCATAGCACTATAATACCAATAAGTATTTGTAAGTTCACTTGTATAACACAGGTCCTCGCTGACCCCTACTTTCCTTTCTGAAGTTTCAAAATGAATAAATTAAGACTAGAATAAATTACCAGTAAAGCGTAGGGCTCTATAGCCCTACAACTTCCAAGCAGTTGATTTCATCTTGCACAAGTGACATATTCATAACGTCAAAATCAGTCTGTACATTTTTTACATATGTGTGACCCAATGCACTGTGTTCGATGCACTTCATGAAAACGTAAACTAGCTTCAGTGGCAAATTAAAATGCACCAACATGGATCGGTGAATCTCGAGCAAGTCTGATACCATCCGATATTCGGAACAGTGCTTCCCGATTCCAGAAGAAATTTTTTTTTTGATAGTCGAACATTGAAAAGTAACATTGAGTAGAAAGAAGTTTCATTTTCTGCTCAATCGAATAAAACAAATTGGTAGGTAGGTATGCGATGCCACGTAAATTTGAGGTTAAGTTATACCAACTGTCAAATCTGCAAAAATTCCTGAATAGCCTAGTTATTGTTTTGTTATGCTTATTCAACTGGTGGAATGGAAGAGTAGACAAATTTCTATGAGATATTCAGTAAGAAAAATAACATAAATTAGGATAGCAATATTTTTAACTATAGAAAAGGCATATCTACGTAAGATTTGACTATGGTAGACATTGATAAAAATTGATCGCAGGCCAAATGTATGCATGTGGTTCTAGGATCAAGTTCATTAATATCGCTGTTTCTCTGCATTACATGAAGTTTGCCACAAACTTTATTTGCAGTATTGGTATATTTGACAGCATTTACAATTGATATTTTATCGGATGTTACCAAACAGTGTAATAATATAAAGTTACTATGATTTGCGCTATTGTAAGCGATAAAACTATACATTTTGATGAGCTTAGGGCTAATTTTGGGTGAGACCTTGGGAAGCAATTCAACGGCAAACAAGCCACGTGAAAGATAATGCTGTAGGCATAAGTCAGTAGATACATGACATTGTCAGCAAGCATACGGTCCGTTTTGGATTCCTTCAAATATTTTTTTAAATCAGTTAGGTTATTACTTAGTAAAGTAACCATACACGGGTGGTTTCTTTGCAACGATCTCAATAATAAGCCTCACACTAAATGTGTTGGGTTAATATCTAATTAAGTGTTTAAGTGTGTACCTTATTACCAAATCTGTTTGTTTGCTTCTGATAGAATAGAAGAAGAATTGAAAGGTACATGTAGAAAGAAAATCATTTCGACGTCTACAGCTAAATCGGCTGTGGTGGGAATGTGCTTGTACAGGATGGGACCTCTAAGAATTCGATATCAATCGGTTGTTTTCGTTGTTAATGATATCAATTGGATACCTACCTATCCGAGTTACCACATGGCTCAAAGTTCAACGAGTGTTCTGTGTGTGATGATGCCGATGGAATAGCGAGTGTACATAGATATAAAGCACACATTCATGTCAAGCAAATAAACTTTGGCGTCATGTGTTGATTTACACAAGTGTAAAAGCAATAGTCTTAGCTGTAGACGTGTTCAGCGCCTTTGGTTGGGCTCAACAGGAGTCAGACGCAGTCTTTCAATTATGTCGTTTTCCATTGGTTTCACTCGGGGATCCACTCATTCTGTAATCCAATGGAACGAGAAAACTGCTTCTGGTTGAATAGCTGTTAGCTGACTTGTATAAAATACATCAACTACACTTGTGTGCTTCTTGAGTGGATTCTGACTTCAAATCCAGAAGTAAAATTCTCTCCTCAGAATCACCAGAAGAGTATTTTGTGCCAATGGAACGGTTTCAGAAGTGATTTTTTCGATTCCCGACTCTCCCCGACGCTTCTTTTTGACCAGTAGAAAATGACATAAATAAGAGGTTTTTTTCCAAAACACATCCAAGCTCTTGTTCCTATCCTACAGTTTTCTCAAAGAGCAAGTTCAACGCACAGACGCAGTAGATAATGATGCATTGCGTTTTAAAGTTAGAAAAAGAAATGAAAAAAAAAAAAAAAAAAAAACGATCCATATTTTCTATAGCAGCTATCTGATCAACAAAAAAAAGGTACCAAAAGCAGTTCGATGACATTGATTTGTTTGCTACTATACCACATTGGCATATCATTTCTGAGGAATGCATTGCACCATTGGGGTTTAGTTGTTAGTCTGGTACTTATTTGAGAAAAATCATATCAAATTGGGACTGATTGGCATCCAGAACGAAATTCAAGAAAACAGATCCAATTGTTTACATAAATGTAGTAAAATTTCTTCACAATCTTGTACGAATGACATCATTTTTATAGTCCTCGATTAATGATTAAAAAAAGAATTTACACCAAGGCAATGTACACCTGTTTACCATGGAATCTAGCTGATTCTAAATGACTGTGTAAAATGAAAAGGGTAAGTTCTACGGAGGATAAAAAAGGCGTCTGAAGTGGATGATGTCTAATACACCTTAAACGTCTGTTGGAAGTGGAATTCTCTTCTTATTTATATATTTATTCAAATTTACTATTATTTGAATAACTTAAGTAAAGAGATTCGTCTGGTAAATCCGGCAAATTTGATTTTCTATTCAAATTCATATCGGTGACGATTAAGTGGATATCAGTAAATAAAATTTGTTTCATTTTTTTTTTTTTTGTTGGGCGTTCTCATTTCATACGCTTCCATATTGAAAACTGTCCAATCTGTTGAGAAAAAAAAAAATAGACTAGTCGAGTCACCGGTATTCAATCCAAATTGAAAATGCCAGGTAATGAATTTTTTCTCCTTATATACCTAGATACCAAAACGAATACAGAAGCTGGCATTGAAGAACTTTACAAAAACATCATTTGGACACGAATTTAAACTCGAAACAAAGATCGTGAGGAATTTCTTCTGATAAACAATAGGTTATGTTACTCGGGAATTAAGTTCATTTTGGAAATTTTCTTTTCGTTTTTCACAGGCACTGTACACAAAAAATAAACATGATTCGAAAGCTAAATATAAATACATATATGCATATATGTACCAATGGGATTCTCGATGAAAATGTTATACCAAAAAATAACTATTCACAAAAACAAAGGTGAAAACAATTGGCAAAATTGGCAATTCACAAACTGTTTCCTCGTCAGTATGTACACTATATTATCACCATTATCGGCAAATTATATTAGCTGAGGTTTTTTTTTTGTTGGTTTTAGTATATGGATTGCTATCAATACACATTTTCGAGATGAGAATTCAATCAGACAGCCATGTTTTCTAATAAATAAACTTTTTAAATAACATCTTTTCTCAAATTTCACAGCAATAACTGCAAATTATTAAAACACGCACTATACTCACATGCAATCAGAATCGCTGTCGTAACTAAAAAGACACTGCAAACTTGTTCTTCTCTACTTGCCGAAAATTTATCGTTGAAAAATTAATTCTGACTTCCGTTTGATGTTAAACAACGCTAGATGGCGGTACAATTGCAGACATTTTTCGATTATTGAATCGTTCTATCGTTGAGTAGAACGAACGGAAATGGAATTGAGATTTCGACGAGCTTACAAAATGGGGACATTCGGATACCTAGTTTATGTAAAACGTCAACTAGATTTGTGGGGACTAGGTATCCGAACGCGTTGACTAGGCGTTTTTATATTCTCGCGTTCGGCGTTACCTTTGTTTGATTTTACCCTTTTTTATTTGGAAAGGGCCCTTCATAAGTCTATACAAAATTGTTATTTTCAAATAAGTATATTTAAAATGTAACACGGTTGCCTGTCACAACACTTTTATAGTGTTATGCGAACTATTGGTTGTTAAATATCGTGCGGAAATTCAAAATTTGCAGAGTAGCTTTAGGAATGACAACATTTTTTCTCACCGGTACTTTTTTCGACTCTTCAGAATTCTACCACGGGTCACTCTTTTATTTTAAATTTGACTCTTCGAAATGTCAACTGAGTATACAGGCAGGATTTTCTTGACTTCGATTTTCTAGGTACTTCTAGCAAAAAATGGAATACAGAGTTATATAACTTTCCAGTGGAAAGGCGGCTGCCTACAAGCTGTTTTCCCAAAAAATTCATGAAGTCACACACACTTGCTTATTTCTATTCTAGTATATGTGAGTTCATGAATTTTTTTTCATTTTAAGCGAAACCTCCACAAAAACCAAACAAATTCAATACAAAACACAGAACAATTAAACACCGCGATGCTCATAAAAGCAAGATAATTCGCGGTCGGCCATTAGCAACATGCTTTTTTGATGATCACACGTATTCACAGACGGGGGTTGAAAATACAAAAACAACAATGTAAACAAATGGGTGTTGGGGGGATAGACGTACGAAAGATATCCATCTCTTTTAATCATTCATCTCTGCTTCTAGTCAGACTGCTGTCAGACTTATGTGGTATTCGATTGGGCTTCTTCAGATTTGCTCTCAGATATCAGATTTTTTGTGCCCAATCGAACATAAAAATGCTCTTGCTCTTTTTGGTATTGATATTCGTGCGACTTGAATATGCGTAGTCTTCGACACTTTCCAAAGCGCTTTCCATTCACTGGTTAAATTTAAACAATCGAAATATCCGTCCCGATTGATTTCTTAATATGTGTACATAAATAATTTACAAAAATAGATTGACCCAAAGCAATGCCTTTATTTGCTGTAGAAAAAATTCACGAAAATGTAAACAAACTCCACCAGTTGTCAAACTCAAATGCACTTGTATTGGCAAATCTGAAGCATATCTGAGAAAATATCTAGATTCGGAAATCTGAAAAAGATTGCTTTTTCTTGTACCAAACGAACATAAAAATTGCTCTGAGGGCAAAAAAAGTGATCTGAGAGCGCCCAATCGAATACCACATTACTTTACTGAAATAGATGTTGAAAGTCGAATAAAACGCGCCTATAGGTTAAGGTGGAAGTTTAAAAACTGTTTTTTTGTTTGTCCTGTAGAAGAAAATAACGAACGGAGACAGTTTTCCGATTAGATTTCCTTCTATTGAAGAGTATTCAAAGTTCGAGCTGTAACTTTTATTTTAACTTTGAATTGTAGGTTAGTACTACATAAAAACAAAATGATGCTTATCTCACAGATGGATATCCAAAGATTATATGAGATTTTAATGCTTACAGCGAGCGAAGCGATGTCTCGCACGACAGCATAATTGCAACAGCAAAGTAAAAAAACGTTTGTTATTCAATCCAGTTTAATTGTATAAATAAATTCAATAGTATCCTGACTCTGAAGAGAGAAAAAAAAATACAGTTGTGATTTTCATAAATTCATAAGGGAGTTTTCTTAACAGTTCGAAAGAAAACCGGTAACCGATAATCGGAAAATTCATAACAAAATAACAGATTTGCCAAAACTGGCCCATTATATGATAGTCACCTACGTACATTGCTACTTTATTCAACATGAAGACACGAAATAAAACAAACATTTGGATTATCTTATTAAAATGTAAAAAAATAAATAAATAAAAAGTTTATACCTAAAATTTCACATGCAACTTGAATAAATTCATAAATATTTAATACCAATACCGGTTCCGATTTCCGATGTTAATATTTGGAAAATTTAGGCGGATTGCTCGGTTGTTCGATAGCACCTTTGGTGTTCGTGATTGCTTTCGAAGTATTTCCGGAATTGTTGCCTGCTGAATTCCTTCTCTTCCTTGCGTTACTAGGCGTCACTTCCAAATGACCTGCACTTGAGGCGGACTGTAATTGTTCGGGCTGCAATCCTTTTGGATGAGTTCGAACGGCAGTCAACGAAATATTCGGGGATATATTGTCGAATTTTTTTCGCACGTTTTCTGTTAATGGCGAGTGCGTTGTCGGTATTATTTGCATACTGCTGCCCGATTTTAGTATGCGCGATCCATCGTTGGTCTCAGACACTGGCGATAATCGCTTGGCAACTGTTTTCGGATAAACTATTCCCATATTCACGGGCGCGGGTTGTTCAACTGGTTTTGTCGTTGTATCCTGCCTAGTGGTCTTTTTCGCTGGGCTCGCCGGCCTCACCAGCGGTTCATTGGCTTTGCTTTTGGTGGCGGCTGTCTCCAAAGTCGGACTATGGATAACTGATTTGGTGGTAACGTTACCTCGTTTCTTTTGTATAACACTTCGGGGAATGCCATCGTTTCCCATGTGCGTGCTGAACATACTTGGTGCTAATTGAGGAGATGGAGAATGATGTACTGGCGGTGAGGGCGGTGGGACAGATGTTGAACTTTGGAGGAGATTTTTCGCCTGTAACCCTCTCGTTGTCAGATCTTTTGTGAAAGCAGCCATTGGATTGGGGTAGTTGCGTAAGGCTGAAGAAATACTGTCCTCAGCTGAAATGATTTTCTTGTTCTGCTCGTATCGTTCAGCACTCACTTGGCTGGGCATCGACAATCCTGGGTGGGACATCATCGCATTAGTGTTAAGTGCACTGTTTGAGAACGCATTGCTTGTATTTGCCAACGAGTGCAATGGATAGTATGGGTTTGCTGCTAACGCGGCTAGGTGGCTTTCACTGGAATTATTCATGAGGGGATTTGTCATCATGCTAGACATGGGGAGTCCATAGTTTGGATTATAACGTCCACCTCTGTTGTTTTTGTCATTCAGCAATGATGATGAGAACTTTTTGTACATATTGAGAATGTCAAGGTATGAGTTTCTATTAACAAGGTAATCTGGAAGTAACGGTGTTCCCAATGCGTTTCTAGCCGCAAGATCCATCTGACTTAGGTCGTAACCTCCCGCAAGATTGTTTGGCTGATGGTATATTTAAGGCATTTTAAATCAACAGATGGAAATTTATGAATTCGCATACTCACATCAAAACCGGCCATATGAGAATACAAGTAGTTTCCCTGATTAAAGAGCGGATATCCCTGGCCCGGATATCCAGCTTCCATGACTTCTCGTGTTTCTGTAAATAAATCAGTTGGAATGGGTTCTTTAGGGTGTTGTCATTCCTACCTGAGTTCATCTGTAAGTCTCTCTCATAAGCGACCCAGGCGTCAGCTTTGTCTTGCTCGCTCAACTCTTGTTCGACTTTGTTCTCCAAAAGACTGTCATGTTCGTGGTATTTGTAAACCAAGTCGGGGAAATTTAACAATAAATTTGCCAAAATTTGATCCTGAGGAAACACGGGTACGGGTCGCTCATTATAAGCGGGTTTTGTCAGCCTAAATAGAAACTCATTTCAGAAAATTACACTTTCCATGAAACAACAAACAAATATACGTATATAGCTCAGCAAGTTCCGCCATGTTGTAGTGTCGGTCGATTTGCTGTTCGTCGACCACCCTGAAGCTCATTGCCTGCTTAGTCACTGATCTGGAGTAGACCTTCTCCTCCATGGTACCCTAAAAGGATTAATCATTTAGCATAAAGCGGGTGAAAGTTTAATGCAAACAGCATACCATTGCAATCAATCGATAGACGTAACAATTTCTCTTCTGTCCCAAGCGAAAGATTCGAAAGATATTCTGCTGGTCATTAGCTGGATTCCATGATGTGTCTAAAATGATGACCCGATTTGCACCGATTAAATTGATACCCTGTCCACCCGCTTTAGCTGATATCAAAAAAAGCCTGTCAAGTTGCAATGCGTTGTGAGAAAAATTAAACTTCTAATCTGTGTAATGACTGTACCTAGCTCGCATGTTCTTAGGATCATTAAAACGCTTGACCATTTCGTGTCGCAGGGTCTTATTAGTTTTGCCATCGAGTCTGTAGTAATCTTGTCCATTTACCCAGTTTCCCGTAAATTTTGCTAGTTCATAGGAAAACAAAAGGAAGGTTGTAAAGAAGTGTAAATAATGGCAGCTTAAGTTCGAGTCGCATTGCATTTCTTGAATCGCAATTTAAAATTTGTTTCTTGCTATGCTGTTTCCTTTTATATTTAGCAATTCCCTAGTCATCATGACCCTACAAAAAAATTAACAACAAAAATATATGTACTCACGATTTTCGAACATGAAAAAATTCCTTTGCTTGTCAGTAATCTGACTCAAAAAGTGTTCCACCACATTAAGCACAGCAACGAATGCTGAAAAAATTAGACTTTTTTTCAATATTAACACAAATGTCTTACATACAATAAAATACCATTTTTCGCCGTTCTCTTCGGACATTCGAATAATTTCAAACATGGTTTTCAGCTTGTTACTGGGAAGTATTGACTCAAGATCAGTGTCAGTTACTAGACTGCGCCACCAATCATTTTGAACAGAGATTACTCCAGTCTGGCTGTCGTAAATGTCATCTGGTTGCTCGTCATCCGAGTGGGGAATAGCAGTCGTTTGTTTCTTGGGCTCCTTCTTGTTCTTAGCCTTAAGGTTGAACTTAATGTAATGTATGTAAGTTTGCATGCAACAGTGAATGGTTTTCAAGGCAAAGTGAGTTGACAGTAATTGTAGCGCAAATTAAAACGGCTGTTTCCAAAATGCAAACCAATAGTCATTTATTCATTCAATAGACGAAACAAAGTAAACAAATTGTAATAGTCCGTAAGAGTACGCGCACTATTTACTTGGTCGCCCATTTACACTGAAAACACATTTGCGTCACTAGGAAAAAAGAAACTTACAGCCATTGCATTTTTCCAGGCATCTTCCAACACTTTCGGATGTGTCCAAATCTACAAACATTGAAAAATCAAATCTTGTTATTTTATACCGATAAAAAGTAAAAAAATGTTGTTGTGCCTATTCCATTGGGGAGGATATAAGCTAGGTTACATTTAAGCCGATCTTGCAGGCTCACCTAACATTAGAAATCAGTTATTTATGCGTGAAAAATTCACCAGAATAACCTTGCTTCCAACTCAATTTTAAAATCAAAATGGAAATAGAGCTTATCTTAAATAAGATTGTTACACAACTGACACATGTCACTTCTCATTTGGACATTGTAAGTAGTTGAGACATGTTTCCTCTCGGTTGGATCAAATTGCATAGAATCTGCACTCATGATACGAAGCCACTCCGCAACCTTCTTTGCCACAGCACAGCACTCTGACAACTCAGATATAGAATCCCTGATAATTACTTTTTGGAGGACTTTCCTACAAGTCCATAAATGACCTGCTCAAATCTGTAAATGCTTTGGTGTGGATTGCCCCTTCGTTGGTTTTTTTTTTAGTTTTGTTATGCTATATATAGTGTCCGCGTCATAATTTTTAAAGGAATCACAATGGATCTGCATGTGCATCAAAATATGTGTGGCGGTTACAGGCTCTCAACCTAAGGGCTATCTGAACCCAACAACATTACTCTTCTGTTGACATTGTCACAATATATGTGCCGAGGCCTTACTCCCCATCTAAGTGTGCCTCGCTTCGATTTAGCTATGATTTGTTTATGATCGAAAGTTTGAGTGTATCATTATTCACAAATTCTAAGTTCATTACTTCGATAAGTTACAGATAATTACAGCTTTTTCCGTTCCCGATTCACCCTTGTGTACAGGAGAGAGAGAGAGAGACGAAATGGAACCCACCAAGACGGTCTGATTCGAATTTGCCTCATCTAGACGGGTGACTGCACGTAACACTAAAATGCACTAAGCATATACACCATGGCAGAAACCCTGCTTTACTCTTAACACAAACGTCCTAAGCCGATTGATAGCACCCATTTTTGTATTGGCTTTTTCATAAATACCTTTCGAAGACAGGTATAGTCCGTAATTAAACTCCTTCCGCGAGAGTCTTCTCTTCTCGAAATCGCTTCCAGAACGTATTCATACAGGTTATTCTAGATAGAAAAATAGCTGTTCAGCTGAATTTCCATAAATATCGTCTATCACTTACTTGTACATCAGTCATTGGGATAAAAAGCACATACTCGTACTTCTGTGGCAAAAATGATTGCAGAAGCTCAGCTTCTTTTCGCTGAAATACGTATAAAATTGTATGTAGTAAATTTGCCTTAACGGTCACAAGAAAATCAAATTTTTTTAAATGTCAAACTTCAATACCTACGACAAGTTAATAAGCAAACAGAAAGAAAATGTCTAGGTTCGTATACGAACCATTGCGTTTCGCAAAACTGTTGCATTTACAACTCACTTGGACAAATTTTGAAAGTTTCTTATGAAGCACAAAGGATCTTTGCTTCATGACCTTGATGTCACGTTTACTGGAGTCTTTATGTTGACCATATTTAATTGGATTCGCATACAAGTTGGCGAACTCTTTCTCAGTGCCCAAAATTAAGGGCTTTATAAAGTTGACCATGCTGTAGTCTGCAATATAAAAAAGTAGAGACACACAATTGTTGACAGTTGCAATTGAAGTGCTGCTGCGCAAGGATATTACATTCTTTGAGGTTATTTTGAATAGGTGTTCCCGTCAGTACGATTCTCTTCGGAGTGACGATTTCAGCTGTGGCCAAACTTATTCCCGATTTGCGATTCTTTATTATATGCCCTTCATCGCACACAACTAAGTCAGCGCCTAGAGGAAATGCATATTTTAGTGAGGAATACTCACATCTGGGTCTAGATTGAGGCTTACCTGGCTTTAGGAGGTATTTATTAATACTTGTTCGTATGTCTTCAATTCGCATCGTGGACTTCGTTCGGTTTTTACTGGTATGAAAAAATACCAGCGACCGGAAAGCCTCGTAGCCCATAATTAAACAACCGGCTTTCACAGACGACGAAGACCACTGCCGCAGAACGTTAATTTTTTCGTAAATATCCCTGAAAAGTTTAAGAGAAAAATGCGTTAAAAATAACGTCCAATACAGTTGATGGCTCATAAAGCAATCAATAAAAATAGTAAGGTTCGCAATAACAAAGTATTTTTGTTTTTAAAAAAGGCTTTTGGCAGCCCATATTCGCAGTAGATATGACTATGACCACCATGTGCCTTCCCAGCCGGAGCCCCCTCATTCATTCCGAAAGTATTGTTATTATTATTTTGTTAATTTCTATAAACTGTTTCTTATCAACCGCCCATACTCACGCAGTATCGCTAAAATTAAATATTTGAAGACTTTTCACGTCCAGTGGGCCCAACCATCGCTGAATTTCATCCGCCCAATTCATTATTGTGCTCTTCGGACACAGAACGAGGATTTTCGAGGTCTTGAGCTCCTTGTAGGTAGTTACCGTATGCAGTAGAGCAATAATCTGAAAAACAACAAACGAACGAAGAAAATGAGCTTCACGTTTGCCAACGGGAAAAGGAGCATTTTTACTTGAAGCGTTTTACCGAGACCCATACAATGCGCCAATATGCAACCGGAACCAGAATTGGCCTTAAGCGCATCCACACAACCATAACAAGAGTCATACATAAACTTCAAACCGTCTCTTTGATGGGGCTTTAAATGTTTCACAATGTCCGGATGGACTTTTATGAATTTCTTAGTTGCCGATGCGTAGTCCAACACCAGATCCTTTTCATTGACATCGGCACTTTGCAGCTTCAGCATTTTGGTCAAAAATGTGTTCCTCTTCTCCAGACGACGCAGCCGCTCGGCCTCCTTCTTCGCCGCGTGTATAGTCTCGCTTTCCAACTGATCGTGACGGAGCATTGGTTTTATGCGCTGACTTTTCGCTTTGCTCTCGGCGGGGTATTCTTCGATGTCAGAGTTGCAACTGTCAGCACTTAATTCGATGAGTTCCTCTTGCATTTTCAATGCTTTTTGTCGACTGTCGTTGGCCAGTATGGCTTCAAAGGATTTCTCTGAGATTTCTTTCCGTTTGAAGCCAAACGCATCTCGATCGATTAACGAGGTTGTGTTGGGTGGCGAATTGTCATTTGTGTCAGTTAAATTGATGGTCTCTTGTATTTTGGTACTGGGCGATGTGTCTCCTTTGGGCAGATCGCTATTTGGTGGACTGTTTTCTTCATTATCAATATCTAATGTCTCGAGGAATTTGTCGACGTTTGATAAGCGGTTTTCGTCTTCATCACCAGACTGCTCGTTACTTTTGGGCATGAGATCAAGATCAACATCGCTATTGAAGTTCTCCGAATCGCTACTGGCACTGTTAAGCAGTTGCTGCTTAAGATTCTCATTACATTTCACAAGAAATTGTTTTTCCGTTAAGATTTGTTCGCTATCCTGAAATGAGAGAACAGCTTTGATTATTCAATATGTGTTGCTTGAAAAATATTTAAAAAAAAAATCCTAAAATGGTAAATGAAATATACAAGACAATGAAAAGTGCTTTTTGCGGTCAGAAATGGCATTTAGGTACAAAACTGAAGCTGAATAGCAACTTGTGTTGATTTTAAAAGCGCAAACGAATACTTACGTCATTACCGCTGTCATCGCTCGACGAATTTTTATCGATTTCCTGCATAACCGCATACAAACTATCAGTTTTCGATGAAGATTTGCTCATGGACTTCTGTTGTTTTGAGTTCATTGTTAAGGAAGTGCTCTTCTGCGGATCAGCCAAGCCCTTTATGTTAAGCAACCTGTAAGAATAATGTTGAAAAACTCGACTTCGATAAATGCGAATATTGCCTTACCGTTCGATTTCTTTGTCCTGGGTGGTGTCCTCATCGATCCGTTCGTCTTGTTTTGATTTTCCTAAAACACTTGCCTCGGGAGATTTAACAATTGACCTATTCTCTTTGTCGCTCTCATTTGTACTCTTCCCTCGAGATTTGTGACTATGCCCCCCAATCGAATCCTGTCTGTCCTTCGATTTGGATGAGTTGTCTCCGCTCTTTTGTTTATCCTTATCGGAGTCGCTGATTGCACTTATTCGATCATAGTTCTCATTGTTCGAAGAGTCTGTCGAATCATCCGATGTATCGGACTTGGAGCTCTCATCATCAGACTCATCGTCAGAAGACGTGAAGAACTTTGTTCGCTTTGGCGACTTCTTTGAATCGACAGAATCCAGCCCCTTTTTTCTGGAATTGAACTCAGCTTCTAGTTCAGTGAATGATTGATCTATGTAAGACGACGCAGACGAGTCAGACTCGTTAGATGATTCCAAAAGAAGGCGCTTATCTTGTGCGTTAATTTTTCGAAGTTTTTTCTTCGAAACCGGTTTATCAGTCTGAATTGACATATCTGCATGGAGAACTGGACCTAAGATGCTTTTATATTCTTTTAACTTGAGTGCAATGAAACTTTCGAGATTAAAATTGCTCAAGACGGGTACACTTGTGCAATCTTCTTTCAATTTGTCAGCAAATTTTAACAACTCTTTGATAACATCTGGAATTTCGGGGCCATCTTTAGGCGGATCACTTTTATCTTCGATATTTGGGAGCGACTCCATTTGTTGGATTTCAGTGGAATCTTCTACATTGGTAGTTTCTACTTTAAATTGGTTGATTTCATTAGCAGTCCCTTGTAGTTTTACGACTTGAACGTCCATGTCTTTGCTATCCGCACTGCGCAAGTTTTCTGGATCCCCGATGATATCATCCTTGGGTGAGCTTTCTGTGTCCGGGGACGACGACTTATCAGGTGCCTCAGCCGTTGTGGTTGTGTTTTCTTCGTATTCGTCTTTGTTGGACGCAATACTACGGATTTCATTTAATAAGGATTTCGTATTATCTATCAATTCTAGTGGAGGCTTTTCGTCACATTCCGGTATACTTAGCGAAGAGCACTTCTCCACACAATCAAGTAGAATGCTAAGAGGAGACCTTTCGTCCCTTTCCAGTATTGTGTTCAAAGAAGACTTGTCGCCACTTTCAATTATCGCGCTGAGAGAAGAACTTTCTTCGCATTCAAGGTTTTCACTTGGGGGTTTGTCAACACATTCTAGTCCTACTTTTGGAGGATCCCTATTATCACTTTCCAGTAGTATGTTAAGAAGCGGCTTTTGATCAAATTCAAGTGCAGTGCTGAGCTGGTCAGGTATCTTGAAGTCAGAATCAGCAAGTGCATTCTCTTTTTCTTCCGTTTTGGGAAAAATACTTTCTACACCTTTGGGTACCAGTTCATCTTCAACAGAATCTTCTTTTGCCTCGATTGAGGAATTCAGCTCTCTTTTTATATTATTGACAGTTTCTGCAATTTCCTTTTCAACTGATGGGCTTCCCACCACCTGATCGTTATCTGATTCATTCTTTACAGAATGTACCAGTTTCGGGTCACGTATTTGTTCGATTTTTTCAATAACCGTGTCATAATTGGTTACACTACACAATAATTCTAAGACATTATCAATTAATTTTTCAACTGGGGTATCAGTAGACACTGTGCCAGTTGATGTAGAATTTTTCTTAACATAATCTATTAGGTTTTGGCGAAGGTTTAATGGAATTCGAGAATCGCGATCGTTGAGCATATAATTATGATCGTTCATAACATAACGAAGTCGAGGATCTTCAGTTTCGTCGAATATCTCGTTCTTTGGATCATATAAACTTTGCGATTCAGATGCATCTGATTCATAACCACCCAAATTAGCAACAATTTCTTCAAAGATAACTCTTTCGGCATACGCATTTTCTGAAAAATATCACAAAGGTTCGGGCCATTATTGTTAAATGAAATTATTCACAATCACATACCTGGGCTAGGAGTTTCTTTAGATTTTTCCATTTTGCTGTTCACGAATGTACAATTTTTATGGAGCACGCAAATCGATTTTAAAGGAAAACATTTGTTTTCCACTTTTGTTTTTGTTAGTTCTGTTTGGAAATATAATATAGATATGCACAGCAGAATTGAACAAGTAGAAGAAGAGTTTAAACAGAATTGTCACTTTTTATTCGCCGCAGTTATACACAACTACCAAGAAAATAGCTATGAATCTTCACCACACCCATTCTTTGGTTAAAGCAAATACAGTATACACGGCAGAAAACAGTGGCTTACATGTAAAGTTGAAATTTATCTGCTGGTGAGTTTTTTGTACTTACCTAGGTACCTTCTTCTAGAATATGTGATGTACCGTCAAACTGGCTAACATTGACCAGGGGGGGTAACATTGACCAAAAATAAACCAACTCTTTATATTCACATAATATATTTCAATTTAATATTGGGTCGAAATTTATGGGCCAACGGCTAATAATAATAATAATGGGTAACATTGACCACTTCTAATTCGTCGTTTTATAGACGAAACAACAGTACCAAGCAAGAGCAAGTTCAAGTTGCAGATATTTCATAATGGACATAGAATTTTAAAATCACCAAAGGAAGATTGATTATGATAAAGTTGAAACTTAATAAATAAATTAGTTTTTCACAAAAGAGGATGAAAATGCAATTTTAAGTTTTATTATTAACTGTGAGCTCCACACAAACCAAATCCGAATTATAAATTAAACTCCATTCAAAAAGTCGTTTTCCATTGGGACAGAAACGATTCTGATCAGACACAATACAAAGTTTCTTTCTCAACTGTAAGACAAATGTATTAAATTATTAATTTAAACACTTAAAATGATGCGAAAACTTACATACATCGCTTAATGACCAGCGGCATGAAAAACTGCATATAAAAAAATTTACATTTCACCATTTGCGCTAGATGTCTAGCACTTCTTGTGAAATATCCCTTTCAGGGAAATTTCTCAATCTAGCGCAAAACTACCCGCTGCACTGAGAGAAAAAAAAAAATACTTGTCAAAGGAAATCGTTCAAACGTTTATAAAAAAAAAAAAAAAAAAACGAAGTGTAATTGTTATAAAATTGGTAACAACGTAATTAAAATAGGAATTCAGATATTGTTTTCAACATATTGTATCATTTCTTTAATTGTAGTGTGGAAATAATTATTCGAAAAAGAGTGTCAAATGTCATTTTGCCGCTGGCGCTATCGTTCTAGCGCGAGCGTTCCTGCATCTGGGATATTTTGCGCTAGACGTCTGGCGGGCAGTGGAACCTGGCCATTTTCAATTTGTTGGAGGAGAAATACATATTTTGACATTATGTCAATCTACTTTTGCCAAAAGAAATTCACCACATTTTTTTTTGGTTTTCTTTTTTTGTTGATGCTCACGCGGATTCTAAATTGACATTACACCGATAGGAAAACAAATTGACACTTTTTTTCAGAGTCAGAGCAATTTTGGGAATCCGATTTCTGAGCTAGATTTAAACCTGCTTACACTAACACCATAACATTTGTCATTTGTCAAACTTATGTGGTTTTCCATTGGGACAAAAAATCAATCTTTTTTTTGATCTAAATCACTTTTCATGTTCCATTGGGCAAAAAAATCAATCTTTTTTTCGATTCGGAGCACTTTTTGCAGATCTCGATATTTTTTCAGATCTACACATACTGCCACAATACCAATATGATTTGCACAGCTGTTTTACGTCATTTTAAGAAGTTTGCTTTCAAGCCAAATGCGCAAAGTTTCGTGAAAACCAAAATAACGAAATACATAAATAGCCATGGATATAATTTTGGAGGAATTATTATCTTCATAGTCTTCCTCGTCATCTGAAAACTATGAATCACCAAAAATACTAAATTTGTATCTACAACAGGGAAAACATTTTTGAAGTCGATATCCATTTATGATTTTCGCAAAAACAAATGCAATTTGAACAGGTGATATTGCTGCCAAATAACGCACTAATACATATATAAAAGCGACAAAAGTCGTTCCATCGGATACCTTAAATTACAAAAGAGGTTCAGAACCATAAAATGAAAATAAAACACATTTCTTCTCTATAATGCACAGAAGACACAGCTCATCACTTTTACAAAATTAAATACAGCTATTGTCCAACAAATTGGGTAGGCCTTAGGCCTTAGGCCACCAACAGGGTCTCGGTTTTGTAGGGCTACTTACTGGCCACCAACCAATAGTAAAAAAATGTTAATTGCTATGGCTATGATCAGAAAATATTGTTTAACCGTTATTTCGTTTTTAAAACTGCCAACTAAGCAGAATATAGGGCCTTGAATTTATATCGTTCTCCAAAGCAAGCAAAGCGCTTACTTTTGAACGAACTCATTCGTCTAATTTGTTTATGTATTTATAAAATTCAATCAAAAATAAAGAATTCGCATGAACCAGAGTCGTTACGGTATTCAGTATTTCGCATAGACGCACGAGCAGCACGAATATAGTGATCTTGTATTGGACTACATTATTTGTTTTAATTTGTTATGGAGAGCGGTTTCGACATACCATTTAGATTTCCTGTAATGCCTATGCATCTATTATTAGAATTAGTATTTGGTTTTGATATAGTTGAAGTGGTTGAATAAATGTTTTCGTGCTTACAATGGTATTAAGAACAAACAAAATGTGCTGTAAGTAACTACTATTTGAAAAGTAAATCAATTTTATTTATAAATCCGTTTGTGTTGACTCGCAAAAATTAGTGCATCAATATTTATCTAAAAAAAACGCCAAAAGAAATCGTTTCATATTCTTTGAAAACACAAATTCATTTTCGATTGCTATTTTTAACTTCTTCTGATTTGCTTACAAAAGTACATGTATTTGTTCCTAAACGCAAACAAACAATTAATGGACGCATGCAACAGAGCAGTGCCGTGCATATTCCCGAACATGGTTCGACGATTAACGTATACTTCAGCCAATGTTTACACAACTGCGTACTTTGATTCTGATGCAATGAAGTTGTTTTTTGTATGGATCTGTATTGTTTTATATTATTTCATTAATGGCATTCTCTTTTTTTAAATTATGTGTGCTTTTTATTTTAGCTAACTAAATCACAGTTTTGAAAGTTATTTGTATGGACGATTTTGTAAGAGTGGTCAAAGAACTGACACTTTAATATGCAAGCAGCTAGTTCAATAAACGAAAGTGATATGGAGAATCAAAGCCCCAACCGACATCTTGGATCTATGAAGAAGTTAATATTATTTAATAGTGAGTAAAGCACTAAATAATGTATTCTATTTCTATTCATATAATTTTATAAATTTGCTTTGAGTTGGCAACTTTTTTGTAGGAAACTGAATTGGAAATCATATCCATATTCGCTCTTATATTCGGACTAATCGTATTTTAATTATAATGCGAGCTTTAAACTTATGAAGAGATTTTTATACAGTTCGAATGCTGTTGATATTAGGCCTGTTAAAATGTTCATCGAGTCCAGCATAGACAAGTCAAAGAGAATATTTAGCGCTCAATTACAACTAGCACACTCCACTTGACACTTCAGAAATTCACACTTCGCATTTATTACAACAAGTAATAGAAATGACTTGACATATCAACAGTTCTTCTTGATACCTTTCCGGTGATGTGATTATGAAATTGGTAGGAAACTTATTTTAGCACCATTTACTTGCAGCAGCATCTAGAACCTAGAACGTTGTTTCAAATTAAATTTCAAGCCACACAAAAGAATATCACCTTACTTTGCTTTTCTTTACTTGACATACACAGATACGTGTTCAATAAGACACGCCTGTTATTATATTCAGGTTAGGGTTCAAAAAGATAAAACTCTATTCTGTTAAAATAAAAAAAAAAAAAAAAATTTCTATAGTGTTCAAGCAGGGTGAAGAAAAAGCTCACATCAAAAGCTTCAGAGAAAAATTTTTTACAGTGAAGAGGAAATTGATTGAGTTCTCATTCCTGACAACAGGAAGCTGAAAATTAAGTCTAATTTATAGTAGTAGAAGCTTCTGTCTTGTATTTTCTTCCAGGAAAGTGAAACGATCGTAGAGTGCCCAGTGAGACTATCTCTCAGTTTGCCAAAGCTGTAAACAAATCAGTTGTTTTTTTTTTTTGTTATTTGCATAGACATTCGAGTACAATTAATGGAACAGTTATGCTTCTTGGACATAAAAACAGAATCCCATTCATATCTCATCAATGAACTGTGTGATTTTTTCCGACATCGTGGACTCTTGGAATTGGAACACAGCAGAAGTCTTGACAAATTGCTGCATTGTTTTCAAACAGGACACACTGAACTACCAGCATTAAAGTGAGTATGTGCCGGCAGATAATGTACACTTTTAAGGACGATTTACAAAGGCAGACATTTTCCATTTATATACCTCATATAACGAATGTGTTTCTCGTGTGCTACCTCATCTTTGCCCCGATATCGAGTTCATTTGTAAATCGACCTTTTATGAAGAACTATCTATATTAACGCATTTTGATTCAATTCACTTAGTAAGCCGGTACATACTACTTATGCATGCTGGCATCAATTAATAAACGAAACTCAGTCTCTGTCTTACGACTATGCAACATTATCCGAGATATACAACATTGACGTGATTTTTAAGCTTCAAAAGGCTCTAGCAATATACAAAAAGGTCCAGTTGCACGCATTTATTGTCTTTAAACATTTTATTTAAAAATTTAATTTGATTGTAGTATCGTGAGCTTGTTTACGAAACGCACGACGAAATATCGAGAATATTGCGTAACTTCTATACAACCATCAGAACTTATCAAGTTTACCAGGTGAAGTATAATTTTTTTATTCATTTATTTAATTTTGAACTATTTTTGAATTGACTTTTCATTTTGATCTACAGTCTTACACGTTTTGACGAATCGAAATTTATGCGGGATTATTGTTGTTGATCCGGTTCAAAAATGAAATCAAACGTTATTCTGTTTCCTTACGCAAAAGTTCGATCGAATTTAGCAAAATAATTCTTAGTCAATAGTTCATCACAGCTAACTTAACGCTGTCAAAAAATGCATATTCGATTCTTGTAAGCCTTACTAGGCGTTTATCTTCTTTAGTTCAGAGCTGAGCACTGAACTGAGTACGAGCATTTACTTTTTTTTGTTTTTCCTGTTTTTTTTTTCACGAACTTTTTGTATAACAGTTCAATTTTGCTCTGAACTAAAAAAGAAAATCGCTTCTTATAAAGTTTAGTACGCTGCTCGAGCTTAACTTAATTTTATCTGGTCTCCAATTTTTCTCTCCAAACATCAGCTAAGGTCCTAGCTAAATTTTGACGTAGGGAGCTCTGTAAATAAATGTCACAAAAAACAGCTGTTCTTGGAAAATAACTTACTTCAAAAATTCAACTCTTTCTGAATTCATCCATTTCCAATTCTATGTACTCCTCGTCGAGCTATTAATTCAAAAAACTCATCGTTGCTTACTTCTCCCATTCTTCGCAATACAAAAACGCAAAAAAAAAACAAGAGAACACAACGATCTGTCAAAATTTAGCTTGACGACCCATTAAATGGGCGCGCTAAATCTTGAAAGATATATGAAGTACATTCGGAAACAAAAGTTTGATTATTTAGCTCGAGCTGCGTACCACTCAGCAAAATGGGTTCGCTTAAGTTTAGCTCAGCTAAATTTTGGAGAGAATTTTGTAGGCGAAAATTTAGCTCGAGTAGCGTACTAAGCTTAAAGTTTCTCATCTTCAACGACGTATGTGCATATATATAGCATAGGTAAAAATGATGGTAAATAACGTGTTTTGAAAATACTATCTTTAATCGACCTATTTCAACATTGAATATTCTTCTCAGCACAACAGTTATCAGTACGCAATTACAACAACTACTCTTACGAGATTGACACTAGGTGTTCAACACAAGTGTAAGTGTAGACACCTTTTTGATGATGGGCTTACAACTCTGTTAGTAAACTGCTTTCAGCGCCTTTAGTTTCAGCAAACGGAAACTAGAAGAACTTTGAATCAAAAGTTAAGGCAAACAACAAAATATAGCAATTGGACTTTGAACTGTTTTATTAAGCCAAATTACTTTAGAACATTGTTTTATACTTTGACGAAATAGTTGTCCAATAAAACATGCCTATTGTCTGTGTTTGATTTGCATATATAAAAGTGTCAACACTTTTTGACATATTTCCTATAACAATCGAATTTTGAAGAAATTCTTTTATCGCAATAGATGCTAATACTATCCGAACTGATGATATTCATTCTTAAATTTCAGAATGATTATAAGCGTTCTGCTGCAAAACTGGACGCACAAAGCAAACTGACGCAACACGTTATTCGTAAAGAAAAACTGCCAATCAATCTTAAATCAATACTAAATGAAAAGGTAAACGAATAACGGCTACTTTACGGTATTTTGTCTAAAGTTTACTCTATTTTAGCAACAAGAAATGTATTCGAATGACAAGCGCGAAACTCTAAGATCACGAAATATTTATAAACACTGCACTGAAACAGCTAGCGCAACTATACACAAGCACATGCTTCGAGACCTGAGGGATATTATTTACGTAAATATGTGTGCATGTTCAATTTAAAGCAACAATTAAATTAGTGTTCTATTCTAGGCCATGGATTCAGGGTTCTGTTTAATGGTATCGAGGGCTATTCTCGCCCATGTAACTTCCGATCAAGAACAATATCAGAGCAAGCTGCACTGTTTCGATGAGTCGCCACACGAAGTCCAAGCCCTGGAGTCCCGAATAAGTAGGAACAAGCTTCTGGAGAAAAACTATGAAGACTTTTTAACGCGTAAGAGTTCAAAATTTCGAGCTCAATTGAATGAAGGAAATAACGATACGTACATTCAAAACATACTCCATATTGAGTTTGAGCTACAGAAACAGCTTCTTAGACTCAAAGAGGATAATCTGCGTAAAAATTTAGAAAAGATCTACAGAGCACTGGATATGGCGGAAGCGAATTTCACCGAGCGTATGAAAAGTGTTGTCGATAATGCTTCCCAGACCGATACAAGCCTTAAAAGTGTGTCGACAAAGTCAGTATCTGTAAAGCAAAAGGATTCAAAGTCGAAAGGTAAATCTACACCGGCTTGAAATTATGTTTACTCAATTCTAAAATTCTAATCAGAACACAGTCAAAAGAAGTTGTCTTCTCGTCCGAAACTCTTCGGTGGATCACTTGAAGAGTATATCAAAATTACTAATGAACAAATCCCCCTGATAATGCGAAGTTGTATACGAGTCATAAATAAGTTTGGTAAGAGTAAGCGCTGTTTTGTAATTTTCCATTTAGAATGCTTGTTTTCGCACAAAGGTCTACGTAGTCACGGTATTTTTCGAGTGTCTGGCTCTCAGGTGGAAATCTTGCATTTTCGTGACAGCTTTGAACGCGGAGAGGATCCTTTGGCTGGGGCTACAGATGCTTCAGACGTAAATTCAGTAGCAGGCGTCTTGAAATTGTACTTGAGGGAACTTAAGGAACCTCTTTTCCCCACCAAATACTTCGATATATTCACATCGCTTATTCGTAAGTCTTTTGCGAATGAAAATTATGTGTGTGAACAAATCTAAAGTTTTTTTTATGTATTTTCAGAGATGGACTCAAATTACGAAATAGTTTCGGGAATGAAAAACTTTTTCCAAAATATTCCTAGATCAACTACGATTGTCATTCGATACTTATTTTCATTTCTAAATCAGTAAGTTGTGCTCCTGTCTTTTCGTCTGTAAGGAGTCAATTGCGAAGAGTTATCTTTGTTGTTGTTTTCTGAAATTTAAAAAGTAAATCACCTAAACACCCTAGCAAAAGAAAACGTTGACAGTTAACTCATCGCGGTGGTGCCATAATATCCAAGATGGAGGAACATCCGCTAAGCTCTAGTACAAGCAAAACGAAAATTTAAATTTCATGAAATATCTTTCGACATCGAAAATAAACTAATTTAACTTCTTTCACCTTAAGGAAAAGTTAGACCACATTTATTATAGGTTAAATGTCAATTTTTTTTTTATAATGCTCTGACTAGAAAGCGGCGATTCTAATGTCCAGCTCAATAAATTACAAAAATTGTTAACGTTCTACTATCTAGTTTACAAAGTCTGAGACCTGGCTGTGCCTGGATAGATCTCATGAACAGTATTTTAAGTTGACGTTTATGGAGAGGTATCCGACGAAACTAGTCAAGAAATTCATCTCTGAGTACTTGATAGTTAGTAAATGTGGCTGAGGTAGAAAATTGCTAGTGTAGATGTAAGTTTTTTTCATATGGATTTTGGCTTACCGCTAGGTATTTGAGGTTATGTATTCAAAAACAAAGCCAAGAATTCTTAATCGGTCTTAATAAGTATATAGTTGGCACAAAAGGTCTTCGCATAAGTTTTATTTTCGGTACGAATGGAAGGGACCTTTAGCTTTATGCCGTGTATACCACCTACAAGATAAAACATTTCAAATGGAACAAGTATATCCTTCAACTTCATTTCAGTTTATCAGAGTTTGCAAGCGAAAACATGATGGACGCATTTAACTTGGCCATTTCCTTTGGACCCACATTAATGCCAGCCCCAGAAGACACGAAGCAAGTACAACATCAAACACAGTTGAACGAGCTAATCAAAGTTGTGATTGTCTACCATCAGGAAGTATTCCCAAAGGACTTGGGAGGTCCGCAATACATAAAGTGCATTTCGGAAGATATGTTTGATAAGTATGTACTCACGTGCACTAGAATTTATTGCCTCACTATTCTAAATTTAGTTATTTGTTACATTTGTTAACTAAACCATCTTAAGCGTGCGTGATATTTCTTCTAACTAAAAATACATATTCATTTGATTGTACGTCGTATACGTAACCTTTTCTAGGCTTAATTTGTTTTCATAATGAATTTTAATAGGATTTAATAAAATTATTTGTTTCATTTTGTATCCTTTCAGCGATACGAGCAATACGATAGAACAACTAAGCCACAATTCCCATGTTGACCTAAACCAATCGAAGGACAAAATCAAGTAGGATCATTATTTCAACGTCCGCCTTTTTATTAAACTATAGATCTATAACATACTATTGTATAAGCAAAAAATAATGATATCAAAGAATGGTTATAGCTATTCTTTTATAATACCCTATAAAGTCTTAAATTTCGATCGGGACGTTTTTCTAGACGCGTAAACGTAGAAAAACTAGAAGAATGCTTTCAATATGGAGAACACACTCTAGCGAGCTTTCTGCATGTAGACGGAGGATAATATAAATAATAATTTACGTGAGCGCTCTCGAACAAGTTAACAATGAGCAACCTATTACCAATAGGCTATGATAAGTGCTCCCCGCTCTGGCAATTTTCCACAAGGAGATCATGCAGTAGTTCTATATCCCCTGTTGCTTATTATTAAATGTCATCGTTGTTGATAAAGTTTGCGTGTTCACTACAAATAAGATTTCTTTTATTTTTCTCAAAACGAGAAATTGTTTAAAATATGTCTCGCCGCTTAAATAAACTATTTTGATAAATTCGTCTTTTTTCAAAATTGTTTTAACTTTTATAATAAACGGTCTAGCTCCTTTCATAAAAGCTGAATATGACTTCGCCAGCGACTTCACAAGCGAATTGTTCAATTTTTTTTTGAGTTTTTCTAGATGCGATTTAGGAAGAGTTTTCGGAGAAGTTTCAGAGTGCTTTTCAAACATTATTCGTTTGTTTTGTGCTTTTTTAGAGCATCTATTTATGGCGTTTAGAAGAGGCATGGAATTTATATTTTCCTAAATAAAGAAACAAATGCTGAGAATTTGATCGAAAAAAGTTTTTCGTACGGAAAAATTAATAAATTAATATTAATTTAAATACTTTTTGGTGAATCCTCTCTTGAAATCGGGAAGCGGAATTCTCTTCTCAAAATTGTCAAAAGAATATTTGCTCTTGGCTGTACTAATTGAGGAGTTTTTATCTGATTTACCCGCTAATTGAGAAGCTCATTCAAGACAGTTATACCCTCGGATGTTTGTCAGACGTTCGCGAGAGGTGGCGCAGTGGAAAAAAACTCTAGGTTAGAGTTTGGGTTCTTTTCTCGGGAACCTGGGGCCCTCGCTTAGTAGTCCAACGCACTAACAACTAAGCCTTAGTGGCTTACACAATATTGTTATAGGCCAAGAATATACACGATATGTGTTTGAATTTAAGCAAAAACGACTGCTTCCAGTCCAACAGCTTATAAATGTAATCTGCAAAAAATGTCAACAATAATTATTTTTATACTTACATCATATTTAAGGTAACCTCAGTGTTTTATTTCTCTTTATAGTAAGATTTTAGATAAGTAGTAAGCAAATGAAAATTTCAACGATTGTTATAGAAAAAAATTTGGCATCCTCGTTGGAATGATGTTTTAAAATCTTAAATTTTGTCTAGGAACTTCAGAAATTTTAATCCTAAACAAATCAATAAAAGCAAGTGCATTACAATATACACACATCTGTATTCTCTAAGGAAACAAAGAAACGAACAAACAAAAAGAAGAACTATGTATATTTTAAAAAGGATAAGAAAGAACGATTTAAGCTAAATTTAAAGGAAACAACATTTATATAGCGTTGCTGAAATCTATACAAAGGAAAACAGAGTTGATAAAAATTATTCACAATAATATACATTTGAAACATTATCATTCTTATCATCAGATTCGCTAATAAGAATAGAACTTAAATTTCGATTTTATGATTTGTCTAAACATTGTATCCCTAAAGTATAAATCGGTTAGAAGTAAGATAATGCAAGTCGGTCAAGAGAGAACAAAAAACTCGGTTTACATTAGTACAAGTTCCGCAATAACAGTGATAGATGTGAGGTAGATACGTATTAGGTGGGACAGGGGAATGTAGGGACCAAAGGAAATCCACTCTGAATTGAAACTGAACAATGAATAACTAGATTTTCTTAGAGACTTCTCCTTGTGAAATGTATAAAAAAAATAAACGGGGTGACAGTAGGAATGTTTTTGTCGCAGTGTTGGATGTGCACTAATGTAAACAGTTACTACAATTTCAGTCATTTGTACCGTCCAGATGTCATTCCAAAACATATTTTGTACTAATCTCAACTATGCATATTTTATGTTGATACTTGTATTGCTTTTTTTTTTCTAATAATTCTATGAAAATGAAGACATTGAAGTATGTCTGTGTAATAACATTGATTTCATAGGTTGCGTTTTATTTGTTAGGCAACACTATACTAACTTTAGTCAAGTTCTAATTCTTGCTTATAAACGTTAAAATTCAGTTCTACTATTTTAATTTGTTTGTACTGACATTTCTTAGAATATTAATTTGCATCTACCAAGAAAATAGTTTTTAGACGAATTTTAAATTTTCCGAAGAAACTAGTTATTCAGTTTAATCTAGAAGAAATTGCATTTTAACTTTAACCGATTCATACTGTTTGTAGTTTTATCTTTTATTTGAAATACAAGGACAGCAAGAAAAACAGAAAAGAAGCACTACTACAATATTGCAGTGCATTCTTATTGTTTTAGTTGCAGAAAATTGTAATCTTGTCTAACTATTTGAAAAGGAATTAAGAAATGTCATTTTTTATTTTCCATAAGATTTTGTAAAAGTAAATCAAAAATAAATATAATTATCTCACGTAGTCTCCAAATCACTTAAAACAACATTAAATGCTCTTCCTAACACAGCAGTAATACTCATTTGACATTTAAAATAGTAAGAATGAAACACGTGTCCTGCGTGCGTCGCCCTTGGCTCTTCGAGCCATACCGTACTGTCACATGCTGCCTTCGGTGCTATTAGTCGAACCCTTTGAATCCATTAATCCACCGGACCCACCTTCATCATCCTTGATGGCACCAGATCCTGCACGACTGGAAAGTCCGGTGAAGTCTAATTTGTACTAAAAGAGAACAAAATATCATATCAAGTTGAATATGAATATCTATATAGCGATAGTAAGTATAATGGTCGCGTTCCATTGAGAAAGACTGACAGATTAGATTAATGTCAGATGTAATTTTTTTGTTTCAGTTTGACGTGCCAATAGAACGCGGGAAATGCTTTGATGTTCCCTTAGTTTATTGTGCTTTTACTAAAAGTATGAAACTGACAATTTTTCCTAAATAATACATATTCACTTACGTCTAAGAGAGAAGGCCTTTGAAGGTAGTAGTAGCGACAAGTAGAAAGTAGGACTAACTCAAGGGAATTTTATAGTAAAGCTAGAAATACTAAGAAGAGATAAATATTATCTTGCCTACACCTTACATATTCCCTTGTGTTATAGCCGCACGTTTATTATTCCGGTCGCAAACTGGAAGCGGGAGGCTTTCCTTTGAAAACAATAATTTAAAATATTGTTTTAATTGAACCGAATCTTCGAATGAACAAGCGATCGCACTACCAAGTTCTACTCAAAACTACCAAATATTACTGTGGATATCTCTCCAGAATACCGTGGAAAGGTGATCTTCAATTCGCGAGCTTCATACGATTTTATACGATATTACAATAGCCATATAGCTAATCGTTCAAAGAACGAAAGGAGGTATCAATTTATTACAAGACTTAAGGACTGGGCAAATTTTAGTTAATTTAACAAACCATACGTTAAACAAGCAAATTAGTGATTATTACTTCCAGAATTTGTTTTAAAGAAATCACTATTCCTCAGCCATCGCTAGATAAACATCAGTATACTGATTTTTCCCATAATTTGTAGAGACGTAAAAAAGATGGCCGACCAAATACACGTCACGCATGTTTGGCAGTTCTTTCCCTTATCGTCAGTCGAATACTAATTAGTAATCATCGCAGTCAGTCATCCTACAGGATAGATTTTGTGAGGCATTGTAAAAAAAATATACATTTATAAAGAGCAGAAATAGGCAAATTCAAGTGTGATGTGACAGTTGTGAGAAGCTAGGGTATTTATTTTTTTATTATTGGCAATTCAACGAGGAACATTTAACTAAAGAAATAATTCTCAAAACAAAGTGGGAAGGTTTAAAACTCTAGTTCACTAAGTCTGTTAACTGGCTGACGTGTTGTCTCAGAGTTTTTATTGGCTTGTTTTTCCACACTGACGTTTCGTGTGCATGTATGCTTCTCACTTCTCAGTGTTCATAAAATGACTGACATTTGTCTCTCTTTCACAAATTTCTACCGCGTAGAACCGACCGAAACTTGCCTAGAGATTCATGTTTGTAATAATTGTAGTTTGACATTAGGTGTGTTTTTTTGAGCTTCGATCTTCTCAGCTCGCACTTAAAACAAATATTTCGAGTCTCGAAGTGTCATGTAGAGCATAGTTGTTGTAATTGCGTGCTGAAAATCCTACTTCACTCTGCTTTGCTGAGATCGAAGCTAAAAAAAACAGGCCTATTATTAACAAAAGCCGTCCCATAGAAAGAAAGCAACGAAATAAACAATCGTTATTCAGTGAAACTATTTTGTCATCGTAAATGCACACACTCAATACAACAGAGGTTACTCTAACCATAATGTATATTTTTGTTGCTTACAAAGTTTTGTGGAGTGTTTCTTTCCTTTTCATTGTTTAACGTGTAGCTTACAGCAGCATATTTATCGCATTGGTGTGCCAGCTATGTCAATGAAAACAATTCGGATGTTCACATGCAATGGTCTTAGATTTCACCTCTGATTCTAATAATAAAAAATACGTTCTGAAGTTACGCCACGAAGACTTCATGAACTCCTAGCAACTTGTAAGAACGATTCATAAGAACAGATATACTTACTATAACACGGATTTTTGTCAATATGTTAGAGTTTGGTGTTTGTTTTTCTATGGATA
The DNA here is from genome assembly GCA_963082955.1 of Cheilosia grossa. NCBI lineage: Eukaryota > Metazoa > Arthropoda > Insecta > Diptera > Syrphidae > Cheilosia > Cheilosia grossa. The sequence continues at coordinate 18,475,646 of OY720147.1, read as the reverse complement.
GGAATTTTCTTAAAATATAGTTACACTGTAAGAATTACTTATTACAACATTTCTTTTTCAAAAATGTGTTTTTTTTTATAGCTTACTCGAATATGGAAATGCGTTTTTAGTGGAATTTATTAGAGTTGTAATAATTATTAGTTAGTGTTATTAGCAGTAGCGGTGAGACCAGCAATGAGCTCTTTTCTTGGGGCGGATGTCTTGACGTATTAAAGGTTACTTAATACGTCAATAATGCCGAACGGCATGTGGGGCATATTGCTATATATGCCCGCTGTACTGTTTGCAACAATAGTAGAGCTACGTACCTACGCTTAGCTATTTAGTATTTTATATTATCCTACTGACTATATAGAGTAGACTTTGTTTTTCCTACAAATATAAGTAGTTTCAACTTACCTTATTGGCACACTCTAAACACTCTGCTACTACTTTATCTATCACGTTTAACAGATTTTTAGTTTCTCGCATAACATGATCAACTTTAACAAATGTGGCTGCTCTGCCGACTGTGTGATCTTTAACAGTAAATTGTAGTGACTGAACATACGTTGGAACTTTATCTAAATGATCCAGTAGCTCCTTTTTGTTTTGCCCAGCAGGAACCTGAAAAAAAGAACACAGGTCAAACGGTTCATTCAGCACATAACGAAATGGTATAATTCTCTGTTTTTGTTTTTTGTTTTTATTTTTAACATTAATTTTTGTCAGAGAACAAACCAAACAATAAACGAGCGGGTTGTTTTTCTATTTTTCTGTAAGCAACATAAAAACCTTGTATCGAACTACTGTTAACCCAAGTGTAACTCTACCATTAGTATCATGAATTGAACAGGGAAGTCCATCTCGCTCAAAGGTATAATACTTTAGGTTAGGCAGCTCGTCAAGTCAGTCAGACGTATTGAGTCAGGTTCGCTTTCCGTAACAGAACTGAAGGGGCACTTTGAGAGTTCGCGCCGTGTATTATTTATTTTAAATAATTAAATATACTCTATGTAATACTACGTGTCTGATTTATTATTATTTTCTCACCCCGAAGCGAAATAGTTTTTAACCTCTTACACTTTTCCTATGTCAGCGTTATATGCGAACTGTGAATTTAATACTCAGTCACGGCTGGCCTTTCATAAATGTCAACTGAAACATTTTATTTTAATTTCGAAAAGGCCATGCAAATCTTTATTCTTTTTTGCAAGAGCTTTTGAAACTGACAGCAAATCTTGGTAGAGGCTAGAAAGGATTATTTTTTCCTCAACTGAAATGATAATTAAATCTTACCAATTAAATCAGAGTGGGTAACCAGAATTGATTTTAAATTTTAAATTTACCAATTTCTATTTGAGAATTCATGAGAATATGATATAATACAAAATAGGTATATATGATATAAATAAGGTCTTTGAGTGCATTCAGACCATTAGAGTTGTGTTTTTTGACAGCTCATTAGACAAGTACAAGACAAGAACAATTGAATAATAAATACTATGTTTGTGAGCAGCAAATTCCATTTTTATTATTCTGAAATCATTATATTTATATCTAACCGCTGATTAAAATCAATGGTTCTGTTTCATTCGTTAAGATTGGTTCAGTCTGCGAACCTTAAATGGGATGTCTACTATAGGAATAAGATAGAAGGGTATATTCCATCGAATTAAATTGTCAGACTTTTTTCATAATTACAAAAAGTAGACACGATATATAAATACTCGAACTTAATATTATATTAATCTGTAAAGCAGGCATAGCTTCTTTGAGCAGGGAATTCTGTACTGTCCACACTATGATGGTATGCAGAAACTAACCTTAAATTATGCATTGCAGCAAGACACTGACAGCTGATATTTGAAACAACTCCTTTTGACAGTAGTGTTGTTAGAACTAGTGTGAACTTGGGAACAGGCTGTCCAAATTATGTCATTAAATGAAATATTGTTGATTAGATAACCTAAAAGCATCAACTATATTTCGCTGCATACTTTTTAGTTTGGCAATTCAGTAGATTCGTTGATTAAAGAGCCCAAAATGTATTAATGCAGCTGTTTTAGGCAATTCAGACTCAGAGCAAATATTATAAGAGCGAGTATTTTTAGTTTGTAAATGAAAGAGTGTATTAAGTTACATTACGCACTTACTTGATATGAAAACTGTCGCACTACTTTATACAAGCGGTTTGCTTCTTCAGCAAAATATTCAGCTTGAGTGAATAAGTCTTGTGTTGTTCTTAAGTTACCATTGCCTTTTGTGAACTGATACATCGAGAATGCCATTGATGACATATTTTTAGCTCGTTTCACAATATCGTTATTTTCTATCAATTCACTGTTCCATTTGTCATCTTCTGCCGCAACTTCGGTTGTTGCTATTTTGTCCTCAGTTTCGATTTTGGGTTCTTCCTTTTCATCTAATTTGATTGGTTTAAGAGACTTAACTACAGCTGTACCATGTTTCTGTTAAAAAATGATAATAAGTTAATTCAGCATTTTCTAATTTACTAGAAGCGTGAACGTTTTTTTTTTCTCTTACCGTTCCGGGTCCTGGAAGACTTGAGTAATCTTGTCGTGTTGTAGATTTATTCTGTGCATGGCACATTTCTATTATTTGTCGAGATATAAAGATTGTATCGTTAGCAATGCATTCCCAATTTTCTACAAAAACATTCAAGTTCTCTAGGGAAATTTTACAAGAGGGATAGACCGACAGAATTTTGGCCGCATTCAATACTTGGGGACTATATATGCGAAGATTTATTTCCGTAAATTTAACTTGGATTTTGAGGGTCTCTGTCAGCGCAATATGTTGCAGTAGTTTACACACGTCCAAAATGTAATCACAATAATCGTGAAAACGATCGGCCTGCTCTTGCATGCGGTCTAGTTCTTGATTTAAAGCTATTGTCTTAAATGTATTTATAATGTCTATTATAATGTTAATTTTCTTAGTAAAATCAGTTACTTGATCCAATACTGATAAAGTCAATTGTTCTGAGAGATCGTTTACTGCTGCTTGAATATTGTCTAATGAGGTATCTAAGTCATAATGTATGCTCTCTGGATATTGTTCTATGCTGATTGCAATCCGTGCACACTGATTAAGTTCTAATTTACACTGGTTACATAAAAGCAAAATGTGTTCCCGATTCTCGTGGCTTGTATACGCCGAATCGGTAAAATCTTGAGTTTTTTCGATAATTTTATCCAAAGCTATCAACAGCTGTTGCCTAAAGCTAGAGTTAAATATTGATGTCTCCTGACTTATTGATTCCAGGGGGTAATCATTATTGCAATCTATGTTTTCGCATAGCATAACTTTGTTCGATATTTGGCCTGGGGCCGCTCTACCAGCATGCGCAGAGCTTTGGTTTAATAATTGCTTAGTATTATTGCCGGCATTTAATACTTTGCACTTGCTTTTGTGATGTTTGTCGTAGTGTGATCTGCACATTCCTAGTAATCGTAAGAAGCTGATAACTGCAGAACGGGCTGTGTTTGTGTCGGCCTCCCAAACTCTAGTATGAGGTCTGTTTGGGGAAAATCTTAACGACATGCATTCGTTAACGCTGTCCTTAACAACGAAATGGATTAAATCGATCGCACTTCTCATGTGACAGAATACTGTATCGCGGTTCTCTTTTGCTATCGGGCATTCCAAATGGCGCAGACATGTTTTCGAGGAAGTGAACAGAAGCGTTGTTGAGCGTTCTAGTACTTGCCTGGCGGCTGACATTTGTGCCCGTCGGCGCTCTTCTTTAAGATCGTTTTGACGTTTGCCCGTAACGTGTGCCAGTTCGATCATTTCAGCTCCGAAAATCGAAAAAGCCGTTACGAATTCTGTAAAGTTTCCCACTGATTGGAGTCTGCCAAGTGAGTGCGCTACCTTATCCTTGGTCAGCAAGAGTTTCTTAACTAGTACAATGTCGGCCAAGAGAAGCACTCGTGTTACGGATCCCAACAGAGATCTAGTTGCGTGTATCATTGCACTTCTATCACCCAGAGGATCATCGGGCAATGGGTATTTCAACGGATCATCAGCAGCAGTTTCACATAAACGTTCTATAGTCGCACCTACAAAGAGAAATGAGACGGTATAGTTGAGCTGAACATGACGACTTACTAAATGAAAACGTTACCAGCTGCTCGGGCTTCATTGCATGCTTCGTGCATATCGTTTCGAATTTCAGAATTATTTTCGGCTATGGATTCGCCTACAGTTGCAAAACGCTCCACAGCTAAGCTCACAGCTTGCCCAATTCGGCATATGACGCGAATAGTATGATCGCATCTCCCATACTGCCTATCTACTCGTTGATGCACCAATTCAGTTATCTGGAAAAGAGAGAGACAAGAATCAGGTCATTTCTTAGTCAATCGAACGTCGTGAGGAAGGTCGGCGCCCACGCCAGACTGCAGCGCATTCAATTGGCGTTTTCTTTTTTAGTTCCGAGCAGAACCTGAGCTGTTATACAAAAAGTTCGTATTTATTTTTTAGCTCAGACACATCAGAGCTCAGATTTTGTGTTTCCTTTTTCGTTCAGAGCATGATCAGAGCGCGCTCTGTGAGCTCAGAATAATTTGACTGAGCAGCCTGAGGAAAAAGCTGATTACACATGTACAAGCACACTTCCAGTCACATTTGAAAGAAAAAAAAACAGGAAAAAAAAAAAAAAAAAATCAGAACGCTCTGAGCACGCTCGCTTCAGAGCGCGCTCAGAATGCTCGAGCTCAGTTCAGTGCTCAGCTCTGAACAAAAAAAGAAAAACAAAAACTCATAAGAATGATCTGAGGACGCTTGGTTCTCTCTCTCTCTCTCTTTTAATTTTTGTAATAAATGTGCTCGACATCAAGCAATGCGATAAATGTTGTATAAGGTTTGTTTGACGTGCCTAGCACTAGTGCCCACTAGTGCGCACTGAGAAGTAACAGCTGATTTCCACATCTGCTAAAAACCCTGCAAAACCCTGAAAACTCGGCTACTATATCCAACGCAAAATATGTTGCCCTGAAGTCTGCCAGTTTTTGAAATTGAAAAATATTTATCTTATGGTGAACGAAGTGTTATCTTCACTTTATTTTTTTTTATTGTTAAAAATGAATGAACTCAATTCGTTTGAATACCAAATTTATTTGTTTTTACCTTTATAACGATAAACAAGTGAATGGCGAGTTCAGTGCTATATCGAACACGTTAGGGTTAAACCAGTGCGCACTAGTGCGCACTAGGGCCCACTAGGTTCAAGGGCAAATGAACATAAAGTCAATTTTCGCTTGCTTGTATCGCTCTGCCGAAACTAAATATGTAGATAATGTACTGTCGTTTTCCCCCATGACGGTTGAAAGTTCGCTTACGTAAACGCCTTTTGTTTATGTTGTATTTATTTTGACAGCTCGGCGGATTCCATTCTGGTACACCAGGGAAATGTTATATTTGACATGCGAAAGGATTGCACTTGGTCATGTACGGAGCTAGGTTAATACAAAATGTGAAAGTGGAACCCCCCAAAAGTAGTTTAAGAATTTAATAATTTAGTTGGTATTGCCAACTTGAAATCTGAATCGCCCAGTCCATGGTTTTGATTTGGTTTCAATAGATTAGTCTGAACTAGATGTTACCTCAACAGAAAAAATAAATTGATCGGTAGGTAACGTCCCTTTTCCTACGTCAGCCACTTATGCGAACTGTCATCTTAGTACCTAGTCACGAATTTGTTGACAAGATTCAACCAACCGTCCATAAACGTCAACTGAATAAGCTGTTTGTTCATGTAACCGATATAGGGCAATCAAAACTGAGACACATCAAGCCAGTCAGCTGTCAGACTTTACTACTGTTTTTGTATTGTACATATAAAGTTAAATAATGCATTCAATGTTTGGCGTGTAGCATTTTAACTATATACTTCTGTACTAAATGAACTCAAATTAAATGCGAAAAAAGTCTGGGTAGTGTTAATCATGACATATATTATAGGGCAATTTGTAGTGTTGTTTCTCCTTAAGCGTTTCGATTTGTTATTGAAATATTTTGGTCACATAAAGTCTGAAAACCTCGTTACTTTTACTTAAACTACCAACCGCAATTGTCTTAAATAAATGGGGAAAGCTTAATTCCCTCTTATTATGAACACCGTTTTAACGAAAAGATAAATGTGTGCGAAGAATGAAGTATTTCTAGTAACGCAAATAAGCAAGCCGAACCACAATTGCTAACATTATCCTCCGCGTGAACGTGATACGGGTACAATAAAGTCGCGTTTTTAAATTAGCAATGCCGCCAAGCACTAACGAGAAATTTACAGAAGTTTCTTGATTTATATCGCGAAGGAGTTATCGTCGGCTTTGTGCCAAGCCCCACGCGGAAGAGGGCTGTAGAATATGCAAACTTTCATGGGAGGCAGTTGCAAATTTATGGCGGACCATTGTGCGAGCTGCCAGAAAAAGAATAGTGATTTTTTATTTACATTCCCTGCTTCTTAGTCGTAATTGTTGCTTCGTTTACACTTACTTATTGATGAATGGTGACACAATTGGCGCAAGTGGTATAAACTATTTGGCAAAAGGAAATGCAAGGTTAATTTGCTGACAGCGAAAAAAGAAATATGTTCCCAAGTGATTGGGTACGTTCGGATACATAGTTTATGTAAAACGTCAACTAGATTTGTCCGGACTAGGATACGAACGTGTTGACAAGGCATTTCTAATTAATTTAAAATTTTGACACTTTGAAATGTCAACTGAGTATGCAGGCAAGATTTTCTTGACTAGATTTCTCGGCTACCCCTCAAAAAACGTCAACTGAAAAAACTATTCATGTGACCACTCTAGGCCAATGAAAACTGAAGCACATCAAGTCAGTCAGCTGTCAGACTTACTAAACGAGAAATCTGAACGTCCCCATTATATATGGGGAATTGACTGTCAAAATTAAAAAAAAAAAAAACTTACTGAGTTAATATTCACAAATATACAAGTTTTTACTGTAATTCTCTCAACCTTTTTTTTTTTTTAATTTATGAAATTGTAGGGTTTGAAACCCAAACTCAATACCGTTCTATTTCCTTTCAACTTCTAACTTTGGAAAAAGCGGCCAGTGCCTATTATCACAACAAGTGATACATACACCCGCGACAATATGAGATAGACATCCTTAACAAATGCAAAAAAAAAAGAAAAACCACCACCCCACTCATCATCCACAAAAAATGCAGAGCACTAAGGTCAATGTAGACCTCGTCACAGATCTTTGTGTCACTTACATTTGTGCATGGTGGGGTGTCCAGGAGATATTGTTGCCAAAGCATCTAACGAAGCCCTGGGATTCGAGCTGTCAAATGCAAGTGTGCATTTAATTTGGGTCACATTGGTTGTGTGAAACGATTAAGCTAACATCACTTGAAAGGCGAATCGAGTCTACAACTCAAATGTCATGTTTCATATAGTCTGAAACTTTTCAACACTTTACACTCGTTGATAAAAGTTTTCAAAAACTAATTCGAATATTGTTCCTCCAACAAACCACAACAGGACGGTGAATGTTATGTTTGACCCGGGTATATCATTCTTAACTAAAACAATTCCAGTGAAAAGAGAAGAGTTAAACCACCTTTAGTTTGAAGTGTAAAACTTACAAAGCAAGTTAAAAAAAAAACTCCTTCAACTTTACTTGCAGCACAAAATCAAAAATGACTATTTCATATTCACAACTTAAAGTATACTTCAAGTTTTAAACTTCATTAACGGCTTTCCTTTTTTTTTTACATTTTAGACACCTGAAATTGATGTACTTTTGATGTTTATGTATGTATATTCGATTGCGTTAAAAGCGAAAGTTAAACGAAAGTTTTGTCTGATATCCATCTTCAAGTGTTAACATTAACTTAATTAGTTACCGACGCCACGGATTAAAGAAAAACATAATTAGCAAATTCTCAATAATGTTATTAATGCTGTTCTTTTAAAAGGAAGGGCGAACGTTTCCTTTAATTTTTGTTAATTGTATACTTGTAGTTTTTGTTAATGTACTTTTTATTACAACCAGAGTATTTTACGCATTGTACTTTCGCTTTTATTACTAAATTCAATTATGATGTATATCAACTTAACATTCGGGCATACCTTTGACATTCTATATCACTTCGATGTCGAACTACTGAAAATAATTTTCACTGTTTAATCATTACCACTAGTTTAACTTTATATTTTGATTTTTCTTTTTCTCTGAGATTTTCGTTATATATTTTTGTATGAATCTACTTTATTTACAGAATTTGGAAGCAACTATTTTATTAGAAAATTATAGACTCTCAGAGTATTTTATTTTCCATTGTTTTAGGAAAGCGTATCGATTTTTCGATGACTGGGTGAATTGTGCGTTTAGCTCGCACAGTATGGTTATGCAACACTGGGAAGCTTTTTGACAAGCGAACCTGAGCTTTTAGCATCAACTGGTTGCATAAGGTGTTTCTGAGTTTGTAGTTAGGCTACCTATGTGGAATTATATCAAGTCCCGGATACCCCATTCCCGTGAAATCTTCTTGAAGGCATGCTGTACAAAAATGTTTGCCTGATGGTAGTTACATTTATTACATTTATTTGAGGCCAATGTGTGTGTGCGATATAAAATAATCTCATGCATTATATTGTTGAGGTAAGATTAGACTGTATGCCAAGTGGTCATAAAATGTAAATTTGTGACAGTTCTCCCGTAAAAATATGGTCATACAATGTAATGGGCATATCTCATAATGCTCTAATGACCTGAATACCTCATATGACCAGGCTGATTTTGACAGATAAAAATGCCCAAATTACATATATGGTGTAATCGGACAACAAGCACACCTTATATGCACTGATGGGATTTTTGATTGAACAGGAATTATTTTGTTGTGATCGGTGTTGAGTTCCTGGAGTTGTGATTTATTTTCATATTGGTAATTTTGGTCATATACAGTTTTGATAATCCTGACTTTTTTTCATTTGACAGCTAACCTGGTCATTTGCCTTTTTGCACTAATTTGCATAATTGGCATACAGTCGAATCTTAGCTTTAGTCGTTCTCGTTAGCAGTACCTAATTTAACTTATTTCATGAAGCCTTTTCAAAATTGTTGTGTATTATACCTGCAACGATTCAAATCATTCAATTGAACTCATCATAACATAGTTGGTCCCTTCTAGAGCTAGGGTTCCATACGGACCTGTGGCGACAGCAATATTTATGAGGAAAACTTCCTAAAACACAAAAATTGACACATCGCCCTCCATGGGGAGCTAATTGTATTTCAGAAGTCATAAGGAAGAAACAGTTCATTTGACAACCGTCGGGACATTGCTTCAAATCAAATCAACTTTGGTTATAGGACACGCAATCTTTGTAGCTTGTAGTCTGGATATTTATTTCCAAAAGACTGCCTGTATTCGACCCAACGATTCACGAACAAAAGCCTACAGGTACGTTTCTTTTCAAATCAATAAATAGATTCAATTCAACGAAGAATGGGTGAGCCGTCCCTAAAATCAAAATATTACTTATGTGGCATTCGTTTGGGCGCTCTCAGAGCACTTTTTTTGCCCTCAGAGCAATTTTTATGTTCGTTTGGTACAAAAAAAGCAATCTTTTTCAGATTTCAGAGCACTTTTGCGAATCTAGATATTTTCTCAGATTTGCCCTCAGATTTACCAATACAAGTGCATTTGAGTTTGACAAGTGGTGGAGGTTGTTTACATTTTAGTGAAATATTTCTACAGGAAAGAAAGGCATTGCATCGGGTGAATCTATTTTCGTAAATTAGTTGTGTACAATTATTTAGAAATCAATCGGGACGGAAATTTCGAATTTTTTAATACAAAATTTAACCAGTGAATAGAAAGCGCACAGAAAAGTGTCGAAGTCTACACATATTCAAGTCGCACGAATATGAACACAAAAAAAGAGCAAGAGCGTTTTTATGTTCGATTAACCACACGAAATCTGAAATCTGAGGGCAAATCTGAAGAAGCCCAAACGAATACCACATTACCTACATACCTATCTGTATGAAAACCCGTTACAGTTTCACTCTAGTGTAGGTTCCGCATAAGATAAAGCAAATTCCAATTCAACTTTTTACCCGCTTAGAGCTAAGGGCTTTGGTGCTGAACTCAGCCATTCGTATTTCATGGAGGCACGAATACAAGACAAACGTCAAAAAGGCGACTAAATTTCTTATTATCTAAAAAACTTAAATGCACTTACGTTCTTTGTTTTGTTGATTTCCGTATAATAAGAATTTTGCAATAATTCGTTTCTCAAATTTAAAATAAAAACTTAAAAAAAATGAAATCTGTTTGAAATGTAACCAATTCAATTACAAGAAAGTATTCAAAGCAATGAAAAAAAACAACATTCCAACAAACATTAATCCTAATTTTAATGAAATCGAAGTGAAGAGAAAGCAGAAATAATGTACAAAATTTATCCATCAGTGTCTTGGATAGAATAGGTAGTGATAATCAACATCCCAGAAATAGGCGTACCGACGAATTTTAATGGAAACAAAGATATTTGTCAGGAAAAAATTGAAAACAAGTCATTTTTGCTAATCGCATTTATTTTCTCAAATAATAATCTCAATCTCAAACTACATTCGAAGTGTGAGAAAGTTGGTAGATACTCGTCTGCTGTCAGTGAAACTTGCCAGTTTATTATTATTATATAGCTTTCGTGTACATATATATATATATTTTTTTTTCTTTTAATGTTTACTGACAAAAATCATAGTGAATATCGTTGATCAATACAAAAACAAATAACAATAAGAACCATTTAGCGTAAGCTAAAATGATAAATGATGAACAGAAATTGTTGGAACGTGCGGCTGAGGAAAGGGAAAAACTTTTTCAACGTTACGATTTAGGAACGGATCCCAGCAATGAAGTTGATCCATGGGAAAATCCAGGATTCGAAATTTACCATCGAACAGATAAGTAAGTTATGCAAAATGTATGTTTAGTTTTAAACTAAACAATAAAAAGGGAGTAGAAGATAAGACTTGCTACACTTGAAGGGCGTCGCATTGTGGGAGTGTTCCTTTCGAATTATCGGATATGACATGAGTTTGAGTTTAGTCACCCAAAATAATCACAACAAATTTATCGAAACTATTGCGAGAGTAATGGGTTTGGGTTTTGTATATTATCGTTGCGAATTTAAAATATCTACAGTGGGGTACTTTACACTGTGCTCGTACATACGTGTGATGTATTGTGGTATGTATAGCTTATGTGAAGTGTAAGATTAGTATGCTTCCTCTGGGGTGGTCCCCATTAGTAATGCCTAAATACAACGTCTTTAGTCTTTTTGTGTAAAGAAATGTTTCAAGGACACAATTCGCAACTGGAGGCGCGCTGAGAACAGCTATGTATGGAAAGTTATTGTTACCATGCTCTATCGCTCCTGGACACATGCAAACACTTTTATCGAGGAAACACATTTTTTGGTAATCTAAAAATCAGTGAAATTTTTTTCCTGTAGAGCCTAGGTGATTACTGACGACTAAAGCGGCTTTAAAATTGATGAATTGGCAGCTATGTTCTAAGTTAAAGTTTGCGTAGCTTCCTTTGTTAATTTCATCTATATAGCGAGTTGCTCACTATGACATCAAAATGATTTATAGAGAGAAATGCGATGGATAAGGTGGATCAGGCATGAATAATGCGAGTTTTTATCATGGCTACCAACCATCTTACACCTAACTCCGCGAGAGTCTATCGAATTGGTGGCGAATCGATGTTAAAACCACTTTCTTTGTAGCTGAGAGCTTTCAGTATTCATTTCGTTTACTCAGAGTGCCTACTTTTGGCTAGACAGTGATTGATAGTTGTAACCAAATCGCGTCAGGCTCTGTATCCGGAGCATTATCAGTGTATCTCCTCAGTTCTGATTTAAAGAACTGGGCAACGTTGTGTTGGCAGACAGATTACATACCTTGAACAAGCACTTGTTTTTTTCTTTGTTTCTATTATTCTGCGCACATGAATCATGAAGAGTGTTAATATTTAGTAAATTCTTTGGTTTGCTTCAAATAAGTGTTCCGCAGCCCGATTGACCTCTTTGATTTTCTGTAGAATCGCGTTGCGCAAACCCTCTGCAACACATACATATTCTTTCTTGTTTAGCGTAAATTATTTAGGTACCTAGTCTATGAATTAAGTATGCTTTTGGTGCATTATCTCCTTTTTTTTTAAATTCCTTTCCCACTTTTTTTAATGGTATTTTCTGAATTTTCCTTTCAGATATGGCTTCCTGCATGATTCCCGTCTGCCCGACACACACGACTCTCATGAAATCAAACGGACAAAAATCGAACTTGAACGTGATAAGAAGTGGCTACGTATGCTCCGGCAATGGGATCCCCTCAACGAGAAACTTCGTAAACGTGTCTTCAAAGGTATACCTGATAAAGTAAGATGGCTGGCATGGAAAAAGCTTCTCAACGTCGAAGAATCGATGGCGAAGAATCGCGAAACGTATACACGAATGCTGGCGTGGGCCAGAAAATATTCAACCGAAGCCAGGCAAATCGATTCCGATGTCAATAGGCAATTTCGCGATAACTTAGCCTATCGCAAACGTTATAGTTTGAAACAACGCAGTCTCTTCAATTTACTCAACGCCTACAGTATATACAATCCCGAGCTGGGCTACTGCCAAGGTATGTCAGGTGTGGCTGGCGTCCTCCTCCTCTACATGGACGAAGAGGAAGCTTTTTGGGCATTGAACACTCTGATAGTCGATAAGAAATATGCTATGCATGGTTTGTTTATCGAGGGTTTTCCCAAACTTACACGATTCCTAGAGCACCACGATCGAATATTAGCCAAGTTAATGCGTAAACTGCATAAGCATTTCGTAAAACACAATGTAGACGCTATTCTGTATTCGATAAAGTGGTTCTTTGTTATTTTTGTCGAAAGGGTAAGTCAGTCGAATATTGTTGTTGGGTGCATTTGACCTTATGATGTACTTTCGAACTTTGTTGCACCAGATTCCATTTAGTTTAAGTTTACGTGTCTGGGACGTATATCTGCTGGAGGGGGAACGTGTTGTTACTGCCATGGCGTATACCATTTTGTATCTTCATCAGTCCGAGCTGCTGCGACTGAAGGATATGGATGCTATTATTGAGTATTTGCAAGTGAAGCTACATAAGAATTTTGGATACAACGATGACTATGTCATGGATGTGCTGGAACATGCGATGAAAAAACTGAAGAGCTATAGACTTGACATACCTCCATCACCGAAGCCCATTGAATTTCCACAAAATCTACTTGGTCAGTTGATTGAGCCCGAATACGAGAAGAAGATCGGACACCGGCGGTCAGAGTATACAGAGAATGAAAGACAAGTCATTAATGATGTGATATCAAGGTAAGATTGATGTGTTTCTCTGTTGTTTTTGCATGTGTTCTAACTGATTTCTTTATACTTTGCAGACAAGAAGCAAATGCAGTTGAAGTACAATCAACAGTATCTTATGAAACTTCTGAATGCGCTACCGGTGAGTTGTTGCTTTCGTTTACATTCATGTAGTTGTAGTACAGTTTTGTTGTTTCTTTTCCATTTTCATTCGAAAGTTATTCGCAAAAGCAAAAGTAACATAAATACATACTATATTATTTATTTATTTGGTTTCCTTGCATGCCTTTGTTGCTAACACTTTTGTAACACATTTAGATTTTAGAATTATTCAAGGACACGGAGTCGTCCTAATTAGAAATGCAAATACCATTCTAGAGTCCGCACTCCATCAAATCAATTACTGCTTAAGGAGCCTTATGATTGTTGCTTGTTCTCGTTCTTTTGAGAAGCTGAAACTTTTCCATGAATGTAACAAATATGCCAATTGACAGGGTTATTCAATTTTGGTTATTTAAAGGAAAACTCACATTTCGTCAATTTATTGAGATATTTTTAAAGTTGCGGAAGATATTTTTAGGCTATGTTTGTTTTGGTGATCGCATCCAGCATTTATTTTATTCTTTAGGTATCTTTCGGCATACCCAGCCACGAAATTATAACACAGGCTACACTATCGAAACAATTGGTAGCGCCGGTTCGCAATTAACTGATCATAAGACTAATGTCTTTTTCCATTGGGACAGAAAAAGCACTTTTTTCAGTCAGAGCAATTTTGCGAATCTCGATTTCTGAGCGAGATTTACACCAAACACCAAAGCATTTATCATTTTTCGAACCTTAAAGTGTGTTAATTAATTACGTTTTTGATGACAAGTCTGTGAAAAATAGAGAAAAATATACATTTGACCGCGGAAACATAAATTGAATGGTTTCTATTAACACAAATTACAATTTAAGAACAGCTGATTTATAACACGCACCACCACAAATACAAAGAAAGAAAAATCTCGTTTTATATTCCATTTGGCACGAAAAACCTGAAATCTGAAAGAAAAATCTGAAACCCCCAATGGAAAAAGACATAAATCAGTTCTTGTTAAGAAGAACAAACATCTTGGAACGATAGCGTTTAGAGTTGGATGGAACACGGTGTGTCTGAATCGTCTTTTAAACTTCATTTAAAACTTATACGTAAAGTCATCTCCTTCCAGCAAGTTGTCAGTTATAACATTTGCGCAGTAATCGTAATCGTGGTCAAGTGTCGCGAAAGCTAATTTTCACATTCGGCGAATAAGATTTTTTGGTCAAATATAAATGAAAATTTGTCAAATCTTCGACTGTACGCCTAATTTGTTGCCGCACATTATTTGCTAGAGTTGATCGCATGCAATTTTTGTTTTAATATTCTCATCCGCATTGCACGCACATTCATATTTCACATAAATAGTTGATTTAATTTGTTATACATTTCCGTAGGCTAAAAAAGTTGTATGTTAAAGATGTTGTGTTGTTTTAAGTTGTAAATAATTACAATAGGTAAAAAAGGTGAATATTTCGCACATGTAGTAATTGTTAACACCTACTCTCACTGGGAATACTTCGGTTTATTAAAGTATTAAGGGTATTTGCACAATTTGACCCAAAAGGATGTGAGACAGTTTTTTTTTGTGTAATTCAAGAGCTTATTTGTGTAAAGATGGTTGCACTAGACTAGAGAGTAGAGACTGGCCAGTTGATTTTTTGATAAAGATTTTGTTCGAAGAATAGCCAAAAGATTTCAGTAAAAACTTGTGGGAACAAAGACAGGTATACGTGAATCATACACTTTAATACAGTAGAAAATTTGTTGCATACTTTTTTATGTACCTAAGTTACCTATACCTAATGAGCTACGGCCTGCGGCCCCGTGACGAGTGCCACTGGCAGAGACGCTGCAGACCTCCACCCTCAGCGACCTCCGACACATAGTGGACCAAACGATTACATGGTCTTTAAAATGATGGCTCAGCCAAAAGCACAAAGAAAAACTTGATTAATACCCGCTTAGAATGTTTGATAATTTTGATAGTCGCTCTCGGCAAATTAGGACAGTTTAAACAAATAATAATGCTTTTTATAATTCAGTGAGAAGTGCTGCTTCAATTTCAAAGCTGGTTCTCAGCAAACATGAGTTTGGATTTGACACTCTTAATGTTCAAGCTAGCTCAGTCAAACTCAATTCCCTGGGAAAAAAGCCAAAGCACATTTTTTATATCTTACTGTCCCAGAATGGCTTTCAAATTGAGCCATATCGACAACAAATCTCGCGACACATGCTCACATGTAATACGATGCAAAACTTATTTCTGTTTTTTGCCCTCCAAACGTATGCCGCCGTTTCGTGCCATTATATTCTTTCCCTGGCTTGGAGCGGTCTTGATAAACTTGCATGCACATAATTAGTAGCCAACGTGCAACTGCTAACAACACTGCCGTGATGTTTTGAAGTAACTCTGGTGCGGGTCTTCCATGAAGATAATAATCTGTTTTGACTAGATTAGACAAATCAAATCCTATCTAATCATTTAAAATGTTATTAGCAAATTGTGTGTAAAACAGATGCTGATTTTCGCATTGGTTTTCTATTATACAGGGCTTCTGCACAAGGACCTTTAATTTCTCCATCTAAGTTCGTGATGTCTTGTGAATTTGAAATGAAATGTCCTGTCCCTCTAGAAGAGCAGACAGTTGCACAGCATTTCTCAACATAACCAAGTGATCAGTATTACTACTGCAATCAGTGCACAAAGCCGTTGAAATCATTGAAGGTAGCGCGATATACTTTCAAAACGGAATTAATCCTCTCCTCTCTGGCCAAAAGCCAGGAAGCTGCATGCGGAAACACCTTTTGGAGTCACAGACAGAGCAAGGAAACGCCGTAACCTAGCCAATAAAACATACACATTCTCATTTTATGATTGCAAAATAGAATAAGTCTCGGCGGACATACATTACTACAAGATCGTGGATATACATTTAAATTGTGCAGTTTTATAAACACATGTATTTATTATCTACTACTGATATATTTATTCATTTATTAAGTAACAAACTTTGCATTTTCTTACCTATGAGGAATATGCTCGTCGTTGCATTTTGTTGTCCATATAATATGTTGGGTGCTAAAAATGATATTATTAAGTTATTAATATTTTTATCAACTACCCGTGTTAAGTTCATCATCTTCAGTCAGTTTTACGTATAAATAAATTATTTTCGAGAAATTGAATTTCTTATCTTTTTTGTGGTAACCTGGACCTAAGCGGGGGACCTTATATGAGAATTTATTTGTAAAGAAAAAGTTCATACACTTTAGCAGTTCTAAAAAAAGGATCTAAGTAGCAAGAAATTGTATCAGGGTTCTCGAAAAAAGTGCAAAATTGTCGCACAACGGTCACGCTCACTCACATTCAAATCCAATTCGGAAAGCTCCCTTCGGAAACAGCGGGAAAAACCACACAAAATCAAGGCACAGCTTTTCTTTGTTAAATCTTCGCTTCACATGCGTCAATGAACATGAATGCATGCGTTCCAGGAAATATTTCTCGCTACTTAAATTGGCAAACAGAAATATATTTTTGTTAAACTGTCTTTTTCACAGCGCCGATTATTCGTCGGAAACGTCACTTCCTACGTCAACCACATATACGAAGTGTCAAATTGATCTGCTTTTCTAAATGTATTATGTCGTTTTCAATTGGGACCACCAGAAATCTTTTTCAGATCTCAGATTTTGCGCTGCCAATGGAACGCGCAACGAAATTGATCTGCTTTTCTAAATGTATTAGTGAGTTCTTTGGCAGCAATATCAGCTGTTCAAATTGCATTTGTTTTTTTTTTTTCATAAATCACAAATGGATATCGACTTGAAAGGTGTCCCCCGTTGTAGATATAAATGGAGTATTTTTGGTGATTCGTAGTCTTCAGATGACGAATTAATTATATCCATGTCTATTTATGTCTTTCGTTATTTGGGTTAACGAAATTGTGCACATTTGTTTTCAAAGCTAACTTCTTAAAATGGCGTAAAAAAGCTGTGCAAAGTATATTGGTATTGTGGTATGTGTAAATCTGAAAAAATATCGAGATCTGCAAAAAGTGATCCGAATCGAAAAAAAATTTGATTTTTTGCCCAATGAAACATGAAAAGTGATTTAGATCAAAAAAATAAAGATTGAAAAAAAATTTAAATTTGAAAAACGACATAAGTCTGACAACTGATTGAGTAGATTTATTTTACAGAGCAGTTTTGCTGCTCTCGACATCAGCTGGTTGTCAGAATGCATGTTCCATTTGATCAGTCAGAGCAATATTGCGAATCTCGATTTCTGAGCGAGATGCACAGCTACTTACACTAACATCAAAACATTTGTCATTTTTCAAACTTTAGTGTTCTATTTTACGTTTTTAGAGACGACAAGTCTGTGAAAAATGGAGAAAAATTTACATTTGGCGGCTGCAATGGTTATTAACATAAATTGAATGGATTTTTATAAACATTACATTAAATTACAATTTAATAACAGCTGATTTAAAACACGCACCACCAAAATGCAAAAAATACAAAATCTCGTTTTATGTTCCATTGGGCACTGAAATCTGAGATCTGACAGCAAAATATTGTGGTATTCGTTTGGGCGTTCTCAGAGCACTTTTTTTGCCCTCAGAGCAATTTTTATGTTCGTTTGGTACCAAAAAAGCAATCTTTTTCAGATTTCAGAGCATTTTTGCGAATCTAGATATTTTCTCAGATTTGCCCTCAGATTTACCAATACAAGTGCATTTGAGTTTGACAAGTGGTGGAGTTTGTTTACATTTTAGTGAAATATTTCTACAGCAAAGAAAGGCATTGCATCGGGTGAATCTATTTTCGTAAATTATTTGTGTGCAAACATTTAGAAATCAATCGTGACGGAAATTTCGAATGTTTTAATACAAAATTTAACCAGTGAATCCAAAGCGCATAGAAAAGTGTCGAAGACTACACATATTACAGTCGCACCAATATCAACACACAAAAAGAGCAAGAGCGTTTTTATGTTCGATTAGACACACGAAATCTGAAATCTGAGGGCAAATCTGAAGAAGCCCAAACGAATACCACATAAGAAAATCCCAATGGAAAAAGACATAAGTTTTATTGACCCTGGTCACGTGAATAGGTTTTTCAGTTGCCGTTTATGAAGTTCAGCCGATAAATCTAGTCAAAATACAAATACTCAGTTGTTATTTCCAAGTGTCAATTTTTTAAATAAATCCCGAGAATACAAAAACTATTAAAGTTTTCAACGCGTTCGAACACCTAGTCTAGTTGGCGTTTTACATGAACTAGGTACCCGAACGTTCCCAATGTGCCTCAATATGTACGAAAACTGTCAATGGCAGTAAATGTTGGATACGATTTCGCAACGGATACGACGGATTTTATGGTTGCAAACCCAATCCTTAAAGCAGTTGGGCCTTACAATAACCATTTTTAACCTTCAACGCATATATTTCGTAGGTCACAATATGCAATTTTGTATGCAAAAATTTCGCCTTTTCGAGTTTGTAAAATCTATCCATTACACTAAATATGGCTAGAAGTATCGCCCATTGTCGATAGGTCCAATACTAAAATTTTACTATTTTTCTGTGGTGGGATCCTTAACATTAGTCTCATTAAGACATACTTACCAATTTGCCCTTGACTTATCTACACATTTAAATAGTTTTACGGTTTCGTGCTTATAATGTTTGCTTAATCAAAATCTGTACCTACATTAAAACTTGTTTTTTATTATTTTGGGCTTTCATTTATTCTTCTTTTTTATATACACAAACCACACCGTTCCCCAAAACAAAAACTAAATAAAAAGGTGATGCATTTTCAATGAAAACATATCAAAGTAGCACAAGTTTGGCAACATCTCCCGCTGTCAGCAGTTACTCTCTGTATAGCAACGGTAATGGATTCACAATAGCCGTCAAAAGCTTCGAAAGTGATGGCGAAGAGAGTGAAGAGAATACTCGACTTTAATTGCAAAAATATAAAAAAAAAAACACGCCAAATCGATTATTGTACATACAATTTAAAATTGAAAAGCAAACAATTGAAAATCAACTGAAATTTACTCAAGTTCTCTTGTACCCGTGGAAAACACCATTAGCAAATTAGAAACAACATTCAAATGTTATAATTTTTTTTACACTTAAATGTATAATTCCATTATTTTAATCTCATTCGTTTAATAATACAATATCTTAAGGTTAATGTCTTTTGTAACTCATTTGCTTGTTACATATAACACAAAGAATTTATAATTGTTAAATTATTTTAATTTGCATGTATCGTAGAAGACGTGTCCAACGCAACATAAATTTATATTTGCCAAATAAGTTAATTGTTATAGAAACTTTTTTTGAAGTAGCATTTTCTAGTTATTATTATTTTTTTTTTTTTTTTGAAAATTTGATAAAAAACACAAATTAACTTATTATTGTAGTTACTTAAAACAAACAAATATTTGTATTGATTAAATGTTTTTTGTAACACTGTTTTTGAAAAGAAAAAAAAAAAACACAACACAAAATATAAGTAGTTCTACATCTAATGCTTGTTTTTGTTGTTTGAAATGAATTGAAACACTTTTTTCATATTGCATTTAAATTAAAAGAAGGACTAGTACCCATGATGAATACACATCTTTTTTGTTCTTATTTCAAATATAACAATCATGTTTATGTTATTCTTGAAAATAAATTTGATTATTATTATTATTATTTCTTAATTTGTTTCGCCGATTGGATTAAAAAAAAAAAATTAACAACAAAACAAACTTTTAGTTACTCTAAACGTGCCAGAGGACTCGCATTCAATTCGAAGTTCGCTTGCAGGTACATCAGTTGCTTCGCATGGCTCATCGGAAACATTTTCGATTGAAGACAATAAGTAAGTATCCGATTTGCATTTACCTTTTTGTAGTTAATATTATCTGATCGATTTGAATATAAGTTGAAGTCAACGCGGGTTTTTTTGTTCTTTAGACAACCCTTTTGGTGCAGGTGCATGGTATCTGCAAGAGTGTATTTCCTTTTGACACCAAATTTATTTATTTCAGCTTAATGTATGCCATATGTTTTACATGTACTCTTACAGTAATAGACTTGCAAAAATTAATTTTGTTAATTAGCGTCGGTTGCTGTGAATGTGGCATATATGGGAAAAACACGAGAGTGAGAAAGAAAACTAAACCAATTGTCATCTTTCTTTGATGTCGTTTTCCATTGGTACAAAAAATCAAGCTTTTTTTTTGATTCGGATCCCTTTTTCAGATCTCGATATTTTTTCAGATTTACACATACCAATATACTTTGCACAGCTGTTTCACGTCATGTTAAGCAGTTTGCTTTGAAAAAAAAGGCAATGTTCCGTGAAAACCAAAATAACGAAATTCATAAACAGTCACAGTCATGGATATAATTTTGAGGAATTATTATCTTCATCGTCTTCCCTGTCACCAAAAATACTCCATTTATATCTACAACGGGGGAAACATTTTTCAAGTCGATATCCACTTGCGATTTTTGCAAAAACAAATGCAATTTAAACAGCTGATATTGCTGTCAAGTACCGCACTAGTACATTTACTAATGTGGTTTTCGTTTGGGCTTCTTCAGATTTGCCCTCAGATTTCAGATTTCGTGTGCCTAATCGAACATAAAAACGCTCTTGCTCTTTTTTTGTGTTGATATTCGTGCGACTGTAATATGTGTAGTCTTCGACACTTTTCTATGCGCTTTCGATTCACTGGTTAAATTTTGTATTAAAACATTCGTAATTTCCGTCCCGATTGATTTCTAAATGTTTGCACACAAATAATTTACGAAAATAGATTCACCCGATGCAATGCCTTTCTTTGCTGTAGAAACATTTCACTAAAATGTAAACAAACTCCACTACTTGTCAAATCAAATGCACTTGTATTGGTAAATCTGAGGGCAAATCTGAGAAAATATCTAGATTCGCAAAAGTGCTCTGAAATCTGAAAAAGA
This sequence comes from Cheilosia grossa, assembly GCA_963082955.1. Taxonomy (NCBI): domain Eukaryota; kingdom Metazoa; phylum Arthropoda; class Insecta; order Diptera; family Syrphidae; genus Cheilosia; species Cheilosia grossa. The sequence goes on along the minus strand of OY720147.1, from coordinate 18,454,173 downwards.
TTGCTTTTTTTGGTACCAAACGAACATAAAAATTGCTCTGAGGGCAAAAAAAGTGCTCTGAGAGCGCCCAAACGAATACCACATAAAGCAGATCAATTTCGTTGCATGTTCCATTAGCCGCGTAAAATCTGAGATCTGAAAAAGATTTCTGGTGGTAACAATGGAAAACGACATTACTCATCCGCATAAGTAGTTGAATTTCGAAATTCGGTAGAGAGGTCTGAAATGGATCAAGACATCCGCCAATATGTTTCTCCAGTTTGGGTAACTTCGAAATTGGAATAGAAGATTTGGCCGTTCCATTCGCTTTGCGTGTCCTACCAATCTTATACCATTCATTCGGACTCGGTCAAACAGAATAGATAGTAGATACTATACCATGTTTAACGAACACGGATACAGGCACCAACAAGTCGCGGGGTATAGCACCCACCTTCTCCGTGAATGTCAAACAATTGAGATAAAGTTAACCTGTCAAACAAAATTGAGAGCATATTTAAGTTCTGCGAGAAATTCAGGAATATGGGCAAGTTTGGTTTAGGTTTTGACCGTGAAGGTTCCCTAGGGGTGGCCGCTTATCTGAAGTCGCAATCCCAAACAACCTTACCTGACCATACCACAACTACAGGTTTTTCAATAAGGATGGCAGCATTTATTATGGCGTCGTTTAGTTTCGTCTTGTGATCGACACTCTCTAGCCATTTTGTCACTGTCTAAAAACTTAAAGTGTGGAGTTCCTTAAGTGAATCTCGAGCAATGACATAAAAACTGAGGTCTATGCTCATGGGTCCCATTTTGGTTAATTGAAACAATGAAAAAAACATTAAAGTGAACGGGCCTTACTTATAACCACACACTTCACACTAAACATTTTGTGGGTCTCAATTTGCAATTTAATATGGAAAATTTCGCCATTGTGAGTTAGAAATATTTAGCCTGGACACTAAAAATTCATTTCTTTGATTAAGAAGGAACCCATACATAACATCTACTTCTACCATCTTCTGTGCAGGACTTGAAACTGTTCATAATACCTACTTGAAAGAACAGAAATAAGAAAACAACTGCACAAAGGCCGATGACAATTGAATATGTACATTATTTAAAAAATCCAGAAATACCATCACCAGATTTCAGAAAATTCCGTTTTTGACATTAGACATTCATTTTTATCGATCAAGATCAGCATGGTCAGGTGTGTTTATTTGAATATAAGATCATTACAGCATTTGTGATATTTATGTTATGTCCATTATACTGTATGACTACTTGGCATGCAGAATATAATATTGTGAAAAACAAAGAAAAGGATTAGTTCTAACTCTAACTGATTTAAGCAGTACATATATATATTATGTATATATTTTTTTCTAGCTATTCAAATTCTCTATTAATAAATTTTGTAGCTAGTGTACACATTTTTCGTTAACAGTCATTTATTCTAAAGCCTTTTTTTTATATTACATAGTATTCATTTAAAAACAGCTAACGCTCTTAGAAGTACACCGCAAAGGGAACTACTTCTAGCCTGACATCCTTCACATGCAATTGGATGAATAAAGTCGCATTCGGCTTCGACCGCTAATTCTCACCTCGTCATTAATGTTAATAATTAAATTAAATAACAAAATATGCTAAGAATATATGAAATATATATATAAAATAATGAAAACAAATATTTTGATGTATGAAAACAGTTAATAAAGAAAGCCAGGATGATGTGTGTTAAATTATGAATATGAACTCTTTTTTTTTTTTTGTTCTTGTAATCAAATAGGGAATATTGAAAAAGTTCGAACAAACATAATATTTTTAACCGCTAATCCTGTGCTAAGAAGCAAAATGCCGAACCCTGTCAGATGAAATGCAGCTCTGGATAGATTCAAGCGGATATTAATTATATAAAACCAAAAATTTAAATATTTGTGACCAAGATATTAGTTTAAAAGATTACTCAATTTTCTATTTAAATTATTAAATATCGGGTCTTGGAAGAAATCCGCTGGACTTAGGAAATTCCAGATACAAGTTCTGAATTTATAACAAAACATCATCCTGTGTGGTTTTATGTCAAAAACTCAATTTTATTCCTGGCATTAGTTTTACTAACCAACATACAATTTTACTAAACAAATATTAAGCCTTTGGTGGATTTTCAAAAGAAGTTCAGCAAGCGACATAAAATTATTTTCTACATTTGTTGTGCAAACGAAAAAGTAAATTCAAAAGAACAGAACATTTAAGTCAATCGAATTTATTTCCCTGTCATCGTGTCATCGTTTACCTTGATTACTTCCCAGTTGTATAGTCGAGCTTCCTTTCGTTAATGAACATTCTGTCAATTGACCATTGAAACGCTTTCTGCCAGAGTTGTAAATTTTGCGCCAAGTTACAAATCAGGGTCGAATCGCCACTTTCGTGAACGAAGTTATAAGTTCACGGAATTGAGTTGATTTTACATGTGAAACAAAAACGAATTCCGACACGAAGTCATCCCATTATCATTGCATTTTTTTAACTACCAGCAGATTAAACAAATAAATACAAATTCATTCGTCCATTAAATGAAAAACGAATAAACTGTACGAAAATATTCGTGTATTTAATATAACGCGAGTTTTTTTCAATCAGAGTTTATTGTTGTGCCTAACACAAATAATAATTGTTTCAAAAGATAAAAGAACAAAATACAAGTATATAGGTATATATGAAAATGATATTGTAAACTATCGGATAAATATAGAAAAAAAACAAACGGCTAAATAGTACATTATATGTATATTTACTTAGATTATTTTTTTAATTTTAAATGTATTCCTTTACATAAAAAAAATGTAAAATAAATAAACCAAAGCAATGCAATTAAGTATGTATGGTTTTTTATTTCATTTGTATTATTTTTTGCATCCAGCTTGTGACCTTAGATTTTTGGCACACAAATATTTAACTAATTTGTAATCAATGGATAATTTGTAGCCAACATATAGATACTGATAATATGTTGAGCTTCATGTCAAACTCCATTTCATTTCTACTTGTGCGCGCCACCTTAGGCGAGGTCTTCCTCTACTACGTTGACCCTCCGGGTTGGATTCGAAGACTCTGCGGGCTGGAGCGTTCCTGTCCATTCGCTCTACATGTCCTAGCCATCTCAGACGTCCAATGCGCATTTTTTGACTAGGTTGATGTCGCTGTACAGCTCGTATAGTTCGTCGTTGAATCGTCTCCTCCAAAACCCATCAACGCAAACGGGACCGAAAATATTACGAAGAATTTTCCTCCCGAAACGGCCAAGGATATATTTATCCGCTTTTGAAAGAGTCCATACTTCCGATCCGTAGAGCAGTACTGGGATTATTAAGGTCTTATACAGAGTCTCCTTAGTTGCTCGGGGGAGGGCAAAGATGCCTTCTAAGCCCAAAGAAACAGCGGTTAGCAAGAGTAATTCTTCTTTGATTTCTGATGAGATGTCATTTTCAGATCTGATAGCAGAGCCGAGGTAGATGAAGTCTCATACTACTTCAAAAGTTATAGCAGTCTATTGTGACGTTCTGTCCAATTCGTCGATGTTGTGTGTCCATTCTTGTTGGTTTCGCCCTCGTTAACCGTTAAACCCATTTTAGCCGCTTCTGTTGCAATACACGCAAATGCACCAGTGACAGCTCACTCTGCTCTACCAATCATGTCAATATCGTCGGCGTATGAAAGAACAAATCAGACGCCAAAAATGTCATGGATGATCTACTCATAATGGATAGATACGTAAATCGGAAATAAACACAAGTTCCACACACCAGCGTTTCCCTTTCTGATATAAAACATGTCAAATGAGAGTGGTAATTAGTTTCAGTCAATTGAACAAACAATTCATCAATTAATTACACGAAATAAAGAAATATTGTCCGTTTTCACTTCCGGAAGCTATTTTGTTTTGTAGGAAAGCGAATTTCCCTGAGCCATTACTATAAATATAATTACCATAGCACGGAAACAAGATGGCCGACTGAAAAACTAAAAACGTGTCACGTAATTTCTGTTAGTAGTGCTGGCCCTTTAAGTCATACGGCTCTTTAGCATTGATGTTGTAAATCAACATTGGGAACAAAATAAGTATTAAAAACTACCGGCCATATAATTCAATCACTTTGATCCGGGTTAAAATGTACACCCGGATTAAACTGAGTTTAACCCAAAAATTAAACCCAAGTCCATAATATTTATTAAGCCCGAACCAAGTTTTTGAAACTTGACGGCGTTTAATCCGATTGAATTTTAACTGCACTCCGGAGACCAGTTTACTTTAACATAATTTCGACATAATAAATGCACCTGAAAATAAAACTGGGGCACACTACAAACCAAATCTTTAATCCAGCGGGTTTATTGCACATTTTTAAGTAAATATTATGAATATAGATTTAAATTGTCGGAATTAAAAATGCGGAGTAAATGGTCGGGTTTACAATTAACTTAAACCTGATTTACACCCGGAGTGAATAAAATGGTCGTAAGTATTAAATACTTAGTTCATGGGTCGAGAACACTTGCAGCCAGCGATGTAGGTACATATAAAATAAATGCTAAAAATTCAAAGTTATTTTTTTTTTAATTAAAGAGATTGAATTTAGTTAACAATTTATAATAATATATAGTTATGGGATACATGAATGGCTATTTAAAGATCAAGGAGTCAGTGTTGGCTCTGCAACCAATTCCCCCTGTTTGGCGAAAATGTCTAATACATCCTCATCGCTGTCATCAGTAGAGTCGTTCTCGGCCATCGTGTTTGGCAATTTGTAGTATACTGTGGAGTTTGAATCGAATTCAAGTGGGAACTTTTTTCGATTTAAAGTAAGGAATCTACGTGACGCTTTCTTTCCAATGGCTTGACGCAAATGCTCTTCGGTCAGCTTGAATGAACCGCCACTCACATTTTGGGTCTTGTCTGGTGTATACACGAGAACTTTTCGGTCCGAGTCCTGGCTTTCTGAAACACTATTTAGTTTAATGCGCTTCTCTTTCGATGTTGTTGCTTGCTCATCTGGCATAGGTTTCTCCATGGTCTCCTGGTTGGTAAAGAGATTCTTACACTTCGCTATGGTTATTCTTTTGGGCGTTTTCAAGCTCTTCGTTATCCTCTCGCTTCCGATTGGACTTAGTAGACAATCTTTTGGTTTTACCAAGGGATTGGGTTTGGAAACAGCCGTAGAGTTAACTATGTTCTCAGGCAAAAAGCAAGTTTCATTGGATGCTTTCATTAGATGTGTTTGTTTGGGAGCATTGTCATTCGCCTTTACCACGGTTTCCTTCGAACTTAGCTCACAGTCCGATGACGTTGCCAAATTTATGATCGGATGGGGTTCGTTAACTCTTTTGGATCTTCTGAGAACCTTGCGAAACTTGGGTTTCGGGTTAGAAGTGTTGCGGTCGGGTGCGGACGAACATGACGACGAGCTCGACACTGACCGCTTTCGTGACCTATCAGAGCGTCTCTTTCTGTGCAGACTCTTTTGCCTTTGCACTGACTCAGGCTTAGGCTTGTCAACATTTTTGACAGACGAACCTACACTGCCCTCATTAGTTTTACTATGAATCTGCGGTTGTAAATCGATAACCAATTTAGGACGTTCATTCATCTCGCTCATAGCACGTTTAGATGTTCTGCTTTGAGTAGCCGGCAGTCGTGCCATACATTTTCTGTTGAACACTTTACCGATTTCGTGGTTCACGTCGAATTTATCAAAATGATTGTACTTCCGCTCCAGTTCCTTTTGTTTTCCCTTAACATAACGAAACCTCTTGATAGTCATTGTGGTGCAGCTGGTTGCTCTTGGCTTGCGATTGGAAAGAATGTATTTAGCAGTGTCAGTGGATTGTAAGGATTCGTCGGAATTGTAATGAATCTGGTGATTTTCAAAATGCACGATTTGTTCTTCTTCCACAGAGGAATTGGCGGGCATGCCAATTTGGAGTTTAGATTTCCTCAACCAGGGGCCTACTTTGTCTGTGATAGCGTTCACATCAAATGTATCTAACACCCTATCCATTCCAGATTCTTTCCACTTACGCCTCCGTTCTTCGATATCTGGAAGTGTCTCGTTCAACAAGTCATCCATATCGTCCTCGGAAGTGCTGCTGGCTTCGAAGTTATCTACTTTCACCAGCGCCAGGCAATTGTTGTCGGTACTATTTTCTTTTAGTTCTGCTTCTGACTCGCTGTCATCATCATAGTCATCGGTTGGAATTTCGTCAAACTTAATGCTTTTGTAGTCTTCCTTTGCGACCATACGCTAAAGAAAGCACTTTTACATTTGATGGACATTTTGTTTTGTGTTACTACGTACCGACATAAAGTTTGCCCAATCTTTGGACCTTTCATAAATAGTTTCATCAGATGGAAAAAATGAACCCTTCACACTCATAGTAATATTAAATAGAACAGTTTATCAAAATACTTTAAACTGGGAAATTACTTTAATTATTACCGAGTTTGAAGGACTAACCGCCGACGCCAACCACAGATTATTTAAATGAGGAAGTGAACTGAAAATAAGCTTCCAATAAATTGGAAGTACGAAATGTCATCGAATAACTATAAACCAAAGATAATGGAATACAGAGATATATAACTTTCCAGTGGAAAGGTGGCTACCTACAACAAAAATGAATGATTAAAAGAGATGGATATCTTTCGTACGTCTGTCCCCCCCCCAAAACCAATTTTTTTACATTGTTGTTTTTGTAATTTCAACCCGTCTGTGAATCAACAAAAAAGCCTGTTGCTAACGGCCGAACGCGAATCATCTTGCTTTTATGAGCATCACGGTGTTTGATTGTTCTGTGTATCGTTTAGTTTTGGTGGAGGTTTTGATTAAAATGGAAAAAATTGTGAAACACATAGTAGAGAATACCGAATTCTAGCATTAAAGTCCCATTCTACTAGAATAGAAATAAGCAAGTTTGTGTAATTTGCGGAAAACAGCCTGTAGGTAACCGCCTTTCCACTGGAAAGTTATATACCTCTGTATTCCATTATCTTTGTTAGTGGTTGGTACCTTTACTGGAAAGTTAAACAGGTATAATATAAAAATGGAAAGTTAAATAGGTATAAGGCAAACTGTCAAAAATTTGGAAAGTTTTGTATCTCGTTGAATTCTGTTTAAAGATTTTTAACTCATTGATGTTAAATTTTGAAAATCAAAGGCTCATTTCTAAATCAAAATGTTTAATAATTCAACAGCAAAGTGTTTGAAACAGTGCCTTAATGTTATCACTAGCCATCGAAGTAAAAATATTCAGTTGCCAGTTTTCACAAAAGTTCTAAACGACAATTTATCGATGCCGTGTCGGTCCGCGGCAAATCAACCCACGCCTGTTAATATTTTCGATCGAAAAACAAAACTTTTGCAAAAAGAAAGAGCTGCTAGAAAGTAAGTTCCAAATTCTTGTATTATGTTTACATCCAGAATTTCACTTACCTACCTAGTCCAGATGTAGCGCTATTTGATTACATAAAAGAAGAAGTCGGTTTTCGCTTATCGGATCGTATATTCGACATAAAGCGTGAATTTAAAAATGCAGCCGATATCGGATGTAATCGTGGTCATGTCTCTAGTCATGTTATGGCCGAAACAGTGCAACACCTGATTTTGTGTGATACGAGCCCAACAATGCTTCAACAGGCCGAAGGAACGCCAGGTCTAAAAGTTACCAAATTGGAAATGGACGAGGAAAACTTGAATGTAAGTTAACACAGATAATACTCTTAGAAGATAAGTTGATGGAGTCTTGCAGTTATATCATATATCAAACAAAAGAAGTGATGTTCAATAAATTTGACAGAGAAGCAAGTGTCTTTCCCAACACTTGATATATCAATCGTACATTATATGCATTGCTTTTAGTTTGAAGAAAACTCCTTGGATCTGGTAATGTCGAGCCTGAGTCTACACTGGGTTAACGATCTCCCCGGATGCTTTCGCAAAGTGAATAAGAGTTTAAAACCAGATGGGGTGTTTATAGCATCTTTATTCGGCGGAGACACATTATACGAACTGAGGTCATCATTGCAATTAGCAGAATTGGAACGCCAAAATGGCCTATCTCCTCATATTTCACCATTTACACAGGTAAAATAAACGGCAATTACTCGAGTAGATTTTCACTATGCTTGTCTTGGATTTTCAGATACGAGACATTGGAGCAATACTTAATAGCACAGGCTTCACAATGTTGACAATAGACACCGATGAAATGGTCGTGGGATATCCGTCAATGTTTGAGTTGATGTCGGATCTTAAGGGAATGGCGGAGAACAACGCAGCTTTTAACAGGCCTATGCACATAAGCCGAGATACTTTGTTCGCTGCTAGTGCTATTTATAAAGAGCTCTACGGAAAGGTTTGGTCAAAAGATTTTCTTCGCACTTTTGATGAACTTTCACTTGTTCTTGTTTTCAGGATGACGGAATTTCCGCAACTTTTCAAATAATTTATCTTGTCGGGTGGAAGTCGGCTCCACATCAGCCGAAGCCTTTGGCACGAGGAAGTGGTGAGGTGTCGCTCAAGGATTTAGATAAAATAATTGAAGGCTCTGCCAGGAACAAACCAAAAAGCAATAAATAGTTTGTTGTAACACAAGTTATTGGTATTAGTTTAGGAATTGAGCAAACAGGCTATTTATAGGAAAAATAGGTCAGTTGTAAGTTACCGTCTTTTGGATTTGACATACGCGGCAAACTAAGGCATGCAGTTTGGAACTTTCGACGCGTAAGTGAATATCCAATGAAAAATGAAACTAGATACCGCACCTCAGCAGGTCTTACTCTACCACCCGGAAAAGAATCCATATCCGGGACAGAAATGAAAGTTTCACAATTCAGCTTATGCGTGCAGCAACTAGAAACCTAAAAAAAAGCCAAGACATTAATTGCAAATACAAATAAATGCTATTTCTGTTTTTAATAAAGTAAAAAATTGAAACAATTCAATTATAAGGCGCATAACAAAACTGGCAATGTAAAAGGAGAAATTTGATTTTGTTCGTTTTATTCTTTTTTTATTACTAGTACTCGGTTCTCAACAGATCTTATTCAATTATGAGAAAATTTTAAATTCTAGGCCCATATAACAGTACGTAGGCACAATGCCAGTCGCCTCCACCCGACAACCTAAGAATGTCTTCGGTTGCGACCGCTGAAACCACATCGTCGTCGAATTTCATCCAAGTGTCCGGAGCAGCCTGACGGACCCAAGCTACGTAGTGCCCAGATGAACTTGACCGACCCTTATGAGTAAGCACAGCCTGCAAAGTATAATAACCAGAATTATTGCTACCGATATCATCAGGGAAAGAAGAATGCTCTGCCAGGACAACTGTTGATTTTTCATCGGTTTTCTCCGCCTGTCCGTCATTTGCCTTTGCCACACGTTCGTCGTCTATCTTCTTGAGTTGTTCGCGCATTGGAGTAAGCTTTGCTTGCAGTTGGGGTGTGCACAACTCGAATGCATCGAAATCAATTGGAAACTTAATGTCCTTCAATACCTTAGCATTGATTCCTTCTCGTCCTTTGTATTGGAAACGAACCATCTGAATGGTGAGATAAGCTGGCAAACGACTTATTTTCGATGATCTCACATAAACAGCGTCCCGGCCAAGTGCTTCCGAGTACTTTGTAAGTTGTTCTTGCATTTTGGATTTTAAGCCCGAGTGCACATATTTGACTTCTGGCGATATGAAGCAACTCAACTGGAGGAAATTTTCTTTGCTTTGGCTCGAAGGCTCATCTGGACACTCTTTGCATTTCATTTCGACATCAAATGCTCCTCCGAAGTATTGCTCTATGAATGAATTGTATTTTTTAGTTGCTGAAGCGTCACCCGATTTCGATGGCAACTTTTGTTGCAGCATTTTTAAGATTTCCGACCAACACTCGTTAGCGTCTTGTTGTCTATATGTGCCGCCTTCGCTTTGCGAAAATTGTGGAAATGCAGTATGTAAGGTTTGCAACAAAATAATTGGCGTAACAGTGTTGCCTTTCTCTAGTTGAACAAACAGTGATCTCATTGCTGCGGTTATCTTTTGAGGGGCCGATGAACTAGATGGGCTATCATCCTTGAATTCGACCAAAGTCTCTCGCAGTTCGGGCACAGACTTCAAACACTGAACAGTAGCGTTCATATAGCATGTATTTCCCAGGTTTGTTAGACCAGCGGGCAGGTCGAGAGCCGTCGCTAATTCAGACTCGTTCATATCCTCAATGAATTTCGTCGGTTCTTGAGGTAATTGGGGGACTTCTTCTTTTGTACCCAATAGAAGAATGGCTGCTCCTTCCTTCAGTTGAATATTCCATTCGTTGTCCTTAAGTTGACTTCCCTTGAACATAACTTTTTGACGTTCGGGTTGAACTCCGGTTAAGGCATAGAGTTGAGCTTTGAAGAGAATCGGTTCTTCATCGGTATTTACTTCAATGCCAGGGAAGTTTTCCCTTCCCCATTTCACTTTGACTTTGAAGCAAGGCATTTTATGGATTTTTTCTTTGTTTTTCTCTTAAATATTAACAAAAACAGCTTTAGTTAAGAATACTTTGTGATTTCAAAATAACCTCAACAAAATGTACAACAAAGGTAAATGAATATGTCAAATTCACAGTGCAAAATTTTTACTTTTTAGCTGAATGACGAATCATTTATCTGTGTACAAGGGTTGCCACTTTATTCAGCTGCACTTACTCTCCCTGAAAGCACTCATCTATATAAAGCAATGGAAGAGTTTGAACTTCTAATTGAATTGAGGTTCGAGAGCGCTACCTAACCAGTGGTCTTAAAAGTGTATGATGTTTCGTATTGGCCTTAAAAGTGTATGATGTTTCGTATTGGTCAAGAGCCATAAACCTAGATTTCGATTTATGTAGAAAAGCTATGTTCAGACGATTGCCAGATATGCCAATGTTGTCGGGTCTACAAATGATCTGGCAATGAGCTGCAAGTGATCTGACAATAGCGAACTACCTAACAATACCAAATTGCCAGTTTACACGGTTGCCAACTTTGGTCCCAAACACTGACAATTTCATTTGCAGACGGTTTGCCTTCAAATAATTTGTCTGACAACGTTGTCAGGTAGTAAATTGCCAGTTCACACCATTGGAAGATGATTGTTTTAAAATATATTTGCAGATCCGTTTGCAGGCATTGCCAGACAAAATAAAAACAGTTTTTTGTTTCATTCGGTAATGAATGAATGAATTTAAAGTTATTTAATTCACATATTTTGCACCAATCTACAGAAAAATGCAAAGAAAAAAACGCCGAAACTTCGTTTTGTTGAGTATACAAATGGTGATAAAATTGGGTATTCCGATTGGGTATATCATTGTCTGACATCTGCAAATATTGGTAGACAAAATCGACAGTTCCATTGGTTGGCAGACATTTGGGACAATTTATTCATTTGTAGACCTGACAGTATTGTCAGATCTGGCAATCGTCTGAACAGAGCTAATAGTTCTCAATTCAGATTTAACCAAAGTTTGCATTCGAAAATATAAAATCTTCCATATAAATTTTTGTTCACTATGTTTTATCCTAAAATAAAAATTTAGCAGGGAATATGATTTTTTTTTTCGTTGCATTTATTTTATTTTATTTCAAATCAAAATAGCCGCTGTATTGCAATGACGTCCGGATATAGAACATCAAAGAAAACTGTATACCATTAAAATGACATTAGTAATTTATAAAGTTCAGCGAGAGTAAACAAATTCGCGATACATTTGGGAATATTATTTGGCGCGTGAAGGCAACATGAAAATTGAGATGAATTCTGGAACGGACGAACCTTCATTAAATATCCTTAGCGATCCTTTGTCTATTAGGTGAGCATATTTTAGGATTGTTAAAATGCTCCGTTCATAAACAGCTATTTCTAGCGATTTAATTGCGGACGGCACAAAATTTGAAATCAATCCCAATTTTGACGATGAAGAATTTATATCGGATCTCTTTGAGGAAATTAATCCCGGATCAGACAACGAAGATGAAATAGATGTCAGTAATGTGAAGCTTGTTTCTCCCTGGCAATATTCATTTGACGAACTACGCTTGCAAATGACAAAAATCAACGAATATATATATAAAAAGATAACAAAAGAAGGCGATGCTGAGAAGGGAACGATTCCAGAGAATGCTCGCGTATGTATTCGATACAATTCTTATTGGGAAGGTGAGGGTGCGCCATTTGATTCGTCATTCCTCCGTGGATCAGCGCTTTCGTTTTATACCGGTCGTGGTGAAGTACTAGAAGGTTTGGAGTTTGCCGTCCGTTCTATGACTAAAGGAGAAGAAGCACAATTTGTCATTTCTTATCACTTGCTCTTTGGCGAAATGGGATGCCCACCCAGAATAAAGCCAAAAGCAGACGGCCTTTACATAATTGAATGTGCCAACTTCAATGAGGTAGGTGATCTCAATGCAACGGACGGCTTAAGTGAAGACGAACGCAACAAGTTCCCGGCAGTATTGGCCAAGGCAAAGGAAGTCCATCTCAAAGGAGTTGACTTCTTTGGCCAGGGTATGCATAAAAATGCCTGCAAAGCGTTTATGAAAGCCGTCAATGCACTCAACTACTGCCGTCTCAAAAATGAGGATGAACAGAAACAACAAACGGCATTTCTCTTAAAGTTGCACACCAATCTCGCCGTCTGCTATAACAAACTGAACCAGGCGTCAAAAACAATGCTCATGTGTACCGAAATTCGACGGTTAACGAATAACAAACCAAATTGCAAGGCACTTTTCCAAGAAGGGAGAGCCTTACTAATGTTGGGTGAGTTCGATAGAGCTCGAAATTTGCTGGTGAAAGCACAGCGCATGGAACCCAATAATACGGATGTGAATATGGAACTCAAAATTTTGGAAACTCGCTATACTAAGTACAAAGACCACGAAAAGGAACTTTGGACGAGAGCCATGACCGTTATGAACAAAGACTCGAAGCAGAAAACCAAACCATCTAAAACCGATATAAATTCAGCCTTTCGTACGGAAATAACGACAATTCTACAGTCGCTAAAGGACAATGAAAATATCAAAACGTTCGCGTTGCCGCCCGGTTTAACCACGGAGGAGATCGATGCGGTGGATGAAATGGCGAAGGAAATGAGCATGAAATTGCAATTGTCCCCATTGGATAATAGTACCTATACGCTTTATAAATAAACTTTTGATTTCTTATTGATTTAAATGATTTGGTCTTTCATCTGAGTAGTATGTTTAGGCGGTTTTGTCGTGCATAATCACGACCCTTGTCAGTTGGCTGACTTACAGAGTGCGAGGGTCGGTCACATGGAAAAATGTATCTTGTAAATTTGTTAGTTCTTTTCCGCAATTGCTATCGATTCCTCAACTGTTAAGTTTTTTAATTACTTCTAATGTTCTAACCAGAAATTTGTATGAAAAAATAAAGTTTTGAACTCCTTAAATTAAAGTCGAATCTGAAATTAAAATTATGTCTATTGATCAAAACACATAACGTTATATTAGTTTCGGTACAATTGACAACCGCGGGAAATCTTTTCAGCACACACGTCATCCGTAGATTCACAAACGTAGAAGCTTTGATTCTTCAGTGTCGAGCATTGACAGGATTTTGTTTAGAGGGAAAACTAGTTATTCTGACTTATATTTATCTACTTAAAAAAATAATGATTATTCTGAACATAGACTTAGCATCTGTTATGTACTAACAAAAAACTCGTACACAATATGCTCGATCTGAGATTTTTAAATAGATTCTGTGCAGACATAAAGAACGTAATACATTTAAAAAGGTAACTAGTGCTAAAATCACATAATTTAGCACAAATCATTTAGTGCCAGACTAATATTAATGTAAAGCCGGCAGCTGTCATATTTTTCCCAACATACTCCGGTTATATTCTCCTTATGTCTCAGAGTACTGGACTACTGAGCGAGGGGCCTCATGTTCGATCTCCGGAAAACACACAAATTACTACTTAGACATCTTATTCTTATATATAAAAAGGCAAAGGGAGACAGAAGAACTACATTCACTGCCTTGGCCACAACATTCGATAATTTTTTTTTTGAAGATAGATCTGAGATGCAATGCTGTCTGTAATTAGTTTTTCAATTTGTTGTGTATGTAAGCCAGGTCAATATAATGGTCGAATTTCTACCACTGGGCGAACTCTAGTTTACATAAATGCAAAGGCACACAGGTCATGTAGAGATCAGTTCGTTATAAGGATCAACCCATATTTGGTTTGAATTTAATAACCTTCTGTAGAAGCTTATGGGAACGTGTGTGCGATGCGGGGGTAGTCATTAGAATAAAACAAAAGTTTTCCAAATTCAAAAATTCACAAAGTATATTCTTCAAAATTTACTTGTTATTTACAGCATGTAAACTGATTTAAAAAAAAAACAGGCACACAATTAAAGCAAACTAACAAGAATGGCGTAGAAGATTTATGGAAAATCTCCCTAGTTAATGTCTTCAGAATTGAGGGGTCTCCATTCCACAATTGCGGTTACGTTAACTCAGTAAATCTAACTTTGAAAGTTATGGCCAAATTGTTTTGTGAATTGACTGTCATATTGCGCCCTATACTTCACCTGGAACTGGGTCACTATCTTTTATATACATCTTGAGTATTGCAATGCAGCCATTTCTTACTACTTCTTGAACAACCTTTGTGCAAAAAATCTTTTTGGTAGACTTTGATGGGTCTTGTTCAGATCTTTTTAGTTTATTTTTACAGTCAGTTGGTTTTTTTCATTTTTTTTTAACCTAACTTTTTTATTAACTTTTCTTTTTACTACCAATGGACGGTTTTGGTTTAATAAACTCAGCTTTTTTTTAAGTATCACCTAGGTGTCCAAAATGGGCACATTGGAAACGAAAATGTTAGCCTGAGTGAGCATTACATGCGAAATGACTGATGAAACTGTTTTACCACATTACTTATCAAATACCCACCCAACAACTTACTTGTGATGATTAACTGGAGGTTCTAAAGGAGAATGAAGGCGAATGTGGATCATAAAGAACTTTCAAGGTCCATGCTTGAATCTAAGTGGTTCAGTATAGATAAAAAAAACTTTATCTCCTGTTACTTTTGGGAAGAATTGCACCCAACTGCCTGTTTAAGTCAACCTGTGGAACTGTCACAAGTGAAATCATTTCCATAATTAGAAGGAAGTAAGGACACCATTGATTCCAACCAGCTAATTCATAGGTACCCAAAGTGATACCTACCTTGGGGCATGCACTTTCAAAATCACATTATAATAACGGTAATGTAAAAAAACACCTTATGTAGGTACCTATATTTATTAAACAAATTGTACGAACGATTTTACCCAGACTGTACACAAAAGACAAACTAAATGTATGGGTAGGTATGCTCAAAGTCATATAATGTGTATATAATATATAGGTAGATGTGCCAAAGATATGTATTTTTTTGTTTTGCTGTTGTGCGTTTAAGGTCAACATACTATATGCACTCATGTGTGTTCAATGATGCATATCCGCATGTTGATCAATGTTACAAAGTATGAATTGTACCTACCTATAAAATAGTTTCTAGACGGTTTGTCCCTAATTAATTTTAATTACATCAAGCGATTAAGTTGATAAATTTTGTTAACAAAAGTCAACAAATACCTTCAATGCATAGGTGGTGTCCAAGCTGAAACAGCATAAAATAGTGCAACACAACTTTTGAAGGCTAATATTAGAATTAAATAGGAAAGACACATACCTACCTACGTAGTCGTGAGTTATCTATTTTAATGAGGCTCAGCAAATAAAAAAAGACACAAACTATTTTACACATTTATATACCTGGTAAAACAGATTAAACCCCTCATGCTCATAAAGAATTTGTTTTTTTTTTTTTTGTTATTGAGCGTTACCCCCTGCATTTGAGTTGCATTATCATCTTTTAACTCAACTCAAAAACCTACCCCTATTGAACAGATAGACCGTGCTAGAGAGCACCCAAAACAATACCTACACAAGGAATATCTATGTGCTTCTTCTGCCCCAGTCCCAAACTCCAAACAAACAGCAACAAACTTTTTAAATTGTTTACAAAAATACGTCAGGTATGTGTTTTTATTTATTGTCATATTCAATTAAGTAGAATAGGTACCAAAACCTATTACCTGGCGAATTTGAAGATTTCTTTTGAATTTCAAATCCAAACCAAAAAAAAAAAAACAACACCGATTCCTCTGTGAAGTGTGAACCCAAGCATGCATACATTTAGAGAATTTATATGTGTAGAACTCATCGTAGTATGCGCTCAGCAAATGTGTTTTTTTTTTCTGGCTTTTGGCTGGGGAAATCATATACATTCAGTCCGACCTGCCCGCCACACAATTTCGTGCTCACTCAGTAGAATATTATTCGTGAAACTTTAATACGTTGGGAAGAGTTTTTTTATTTTATTTTATTTTGTCGCGTAAAATATCTATAAATATTTACGAAAAGAAAAAAAGATACATATAGCTACTTTCCTTAAACATATTGTTTGGGTAAGTCTACTGCACACATAATAATATTGTTTTGTGATTTAAGTGAATCTGTGAATTATCTGGATAATAAATAATAAAATAAAAAGGACGCGCAATAGCCGAAACCTTTGTGTGGCTTATTTGATTTTTGCACTGTGCGCAGTAAATAATTTCATTATTCACACAAGACTTTGTCACAGTATAAGATAGAAAAATATACGTGAATTTAAATGACATCGGTAAGTAGTAGTAGTATTTGCGATTTGATTTTGAATGCATTATTACTTAATTTATTGGAAGTAATTTAATATTTTAAATTAAAAAAAAGAAAGGAAAGCGAACAAGTTTATTTTCTCCCACGGACAAACGTCTGTGTTCTATTTTTGTAATGCAGTTTCCAAAAAGAGAAATGTACGTCTTCGTAGTTTAGCCGTTTAGCGATGATCCTTTTTGAACTCCCTACTAAGTGGCTACCTTGTTAAGTTAGAGGACATTGTACCTATTGCGAATACCGTTAAATTGTGTCATAATCCTTGTGAGCAAACTGGTGGTGACAGATTCAATTGGTTTATTGATATCAAGGATGTGCCCAGGGGGCAATTCGATTATGAAATGCACTCCTCAGTCGGTTTGAAACTAAGGGAGGTATACGGTACACCTATGTACATTGTACATGTCATGTGTGACAGACTAGTTCATATTGAACCTCACTTATGTACCTATGTACATACCTATATTCTGTGTATCGAAAGTGATTTTGATGCTCCTGGGGTTAATTTTACATCACCTTCGATGCATGGCCTCATCAGCAAGTCCAATTTTTGACAAATTAATTTTTTGCACTAAACGTGTTCTTTTGTCCTGCGTCTATTTATAATCTTTGAGGGGGCAGTTTTTTTTTTTTTGTGGAATTGAATGTTGAAATATATACCCTATAGTCTGGAAATTGATTTTATTAAACGCCGGCGATTAGTTTGCTATTGTAACTATAAAGCATGTGATGTAAAACTCCACATCGTGCATACATGAGTACCTACCCACATACACTCAAGTTTAACAAAGCGGAGAGGAAAAATAGAAAATCCCTAGCGCTGGCTGTGTCGCGAGAAATTTAAAAATAAGGAAAAAACCCATATGGAAATTCTGTTTCTGTTCTGTTATATATCAACGAATCGGCCCCATACATTTTGGCTTAAGATAGAAAGTGAACAGAGAACTGAAACGATCATGCCAGGCTCTCTCTCTTATTTTGTGTGATATTCTGCAGTTCGTTTCCGTTTGTCGCATTGAATTCGTGACGGTGCAGCGAGCAGAGGGTTCGTTTTTTGTCATTAGCTCCATCATTTGAAATCGAATTGACCTGAACGAGAATTTTCGGTTCGAGTAGTACCTACCTAGATATAAATATATATTATTATGGTGATTTATTTCGAAATGTGCCTGCTATGTGTTTTTGAGATCAGCTGTTCTTCGTGCTGAGAGCTGTCAAAAATAAAACTACATTTGTGTGGAAACGACGGAAATAAGTTTGGAACATTAGGTAGATACCTATCTTAGTTGGTACCTTGTGCGGCGTGTACTTTTCACAGTGACGGTTAATTAATTGGAAAATCACCTTGATTGTTGATCTGCCTTTACAGATCAGGAAGTACCATTATATGAAAAAAGTTTTTGAAATAAAAATCAAAGTGCATGTGAACTAAACAAAGAAGTCAATAAATTTGAGGAGATACAGTACACAATTGTTTTTTTTTTTAATTGTAATCGTAGCAGTTAGTCCTTCGTTATGGTGAGCATTAAATAAATATTTATGTATATCTATTTAGTATCTCCAATCAACAAAACAAAAATGCATATTATAACCTATATACGTATATATTTTAAAATAACAATAATTTTGTCCTTAGCACTGTACGTATTTTTTTTTTTTTTTTTGAGTGTGCATTAATTTGGCAGGTTCGGTACGGTATTGCAATAACCCTCCTCGGTGAAATACAATAAAAGCGAGCTTTGTTTTGAGTAGGGTAGTAACAAATGGAAGTGGTGGGTAAAGGTACATATTTACTAGCATGTGGGATCATTTTTCCTTTTGCTACCGAAATCGCATCTCCTTTAAGGGTGTTTTGCGCAAACTAGAACAAAAATATACCCAGTGCGAAATCATACTGGCAGGAAGGACTATGATAAATATCAGCTGTAAAATTAATTTTCATGCAGGGTAGATGCGACATTTGCAATTGAATTGCGTGCGTGAATTGTATGCATACTGAAAAACGTCTCATGTCATTATAATTGCACAAGCAAGAGTAAATCCCATTCCTATTTCCTGTAAGGTGTTATTTAAAACAGTTTTTGTAAACTATCTGAATGCAAAGAAAAAACATTATTTGTACATTCACAATGATGCGCTAGTTCCAACGATTTTCGTCGAAACGACAAAACTAGTAAATCAGTGTTAAACGCTATGAGACGCTGTTTTTGGGACATCTAAAATTAAGCGCCTGGCCCCTCTCTGATGTTATTTTCCACCACCTTGCTTAAAATTCGCCTAATTTCGACAGTTACACGTTCTCCATTTAGTGATTTCTTTCCAGTTTGCATTGTTTTTTCAACAATCAACTAATTATACATCAAATATTCATCGTTAAGATACCTATAGGTACCCTTTCTAGAAATAGTTTAATAAGTCGGTACATAGGTACTAAACGAAAGGAAGCGGAAAGGCTACCGCAAAAACACATATTAAAATAATACCTACTGTCTAGGCGATAGCCCTGGAGGTGAATTCTCGTTCTGTGAATAAGTGAAACGAAAATGTTTTCACCCTTTCACCGCAATTTCGATTCTCGTTCAACGAAAATTTGAAACCAAACTTCAAAAATTTTCATATTAATCTAATTTTCCTTCTCACGCAAGTCAATGTTTTTAATGAGGGTTTGAAAATTGAGAACCTAATATCGGACAACACAGTGTGCGATATTGAATTCACTACGATAGTTTCACTTATTGAACTAGAATCGCTTTTAAGTACCGCGTGAATCGAAAAATAAAAGCAATGTGTGAAAGCGAATGTGAAAACGATGGCTGATGGCTTAGGGTTAGTAAACGCAGCACAACGCGAAAAACTGTTTTCATTGTTAACAATATTTTTTAAAAAATAATGAAAGTTTGGCTACATCGGAAATTTTGTACATCGGTCCGGGATCGTTGACCAGAATTGACAATTTAAAAAAGCTCTACAGCATTTACTCACTAAAGATCTGTATCCGCATGCTAAGAAAGTTCAACTGCATGAATTTACTCGGCCACTCACTTAATCGAGCAGTGATGACTCGTCCCGTGTTTGTGACCAGGACCCCAATTCTCAAATTCCGCATAAAATAATTCGTATACGAGCAAATCCGTCTGAAATTTTCGCGTAGGAAAAAAAATTGATATTCTTAAAGCTATTCGGGTTTTGTTGTCACATTTGCCAAAATTATATTCACCTTTCGAATGAGGTAGAATTTTACAGCACTTCAAGTAAACCATTTTGACAGGTTGTGAAAAAAAATACAATATGTCTGTTCCCTTACTTTCTGGTTTAATTTTGGCAATATGTCACATTTCTCTCATTATGCGAGAGAATTCGCCCACAGAAATGAAATATAATCAAAGAGAAAAGGAATATTCAAATATCAGTAGAACAAAGCACATGAGATGACATGAGATTAGTGGAACAAAGCACTGTAACACAAATTTATATTTAAGACCAATATTTGATTTGCTTTTACCGCAGAAATTAAAAAGTTCAATTCTTTTGCTTCTTACATCCATTTTAAATGAAAACAAATAAAAAGTCTGTTACAAATTAGCATTTGAACGATTTGACAACCATCTGTCAGCAATAACCAACTAGCCCCAAGAAATTTCTTGGGCTAATATTTGCAGGTTTTTTATGAAGGGGGAATGTTTGGTCTCTCTTGTTGGCTCTCTTCTTCCCAACTTTTGAGTAAGGGAACGAAGTTTGACTAAATTTGGCTTATATGTTCGAATGCATTATCGTTTGGGAACAGACCTAATATTCAAATTTAAATTGGTTGGGAATTGTTGTTTTCGATTGACAAAAAAAAAGAAGAAATACTAAATAATGTATTTATGTTTAATGAACATTTATGGGTGCTGCGGCAACCCTTCCAACGAATGACACTATTTCCGAACATTTTTATGTCAGTGCGAAGGGATATCATTCAAAAAATGCTTTATTTAAATTGTTTGATTTATTTTAATTTGACTCTTATTTTCTCACACAAATCAAAAAACAAACCTTGTTTTTAAGTATCAAACTCATAGTTCCGTATACGAGATGGAAATCCGCATGGAAAACACAAGGGAGTAACATTCGAAGAGAAACTCTCATATGCGGATTTCGAGAATTGCAAATTTCAGTTTTTCGCTTCGCATCGGAGATTTTAACAGATAAACGAGAATTGGGGTCTAGTGAATGTGTACCCAATGCTTGAGGAATATTGTCGATTAATCCTTATTTTCTAACCACAAATAGAGATTTGGCAGGACCTTATAGAATTCTCCAATTTAAGCTTCCGAATGCCAAGCGTTTCCATGGAGTACCTGTAGCTCCCATTTGAATCTGTGTCTATATTTGCAATAGTATCTTACAAGAGCCAAACGCATAAAAACCAATGCGTCGACGGATACGTCAACACATTCAACGGAAGTGATAATCCTATAAAAGCCATCGCATTTTCGTTGCACCAAATATTTTTTACAGATTCTAAACTGTCACAGACGCTTAGAGTTTTTACCATTGAATCTACTTTATTTTCATATCAATTTGCAAAATATTGTCAATGGATTCAAAGGACGCGAAAGTAGAAAACAAACCTTTATCTGTCGCATATACGTCGCGTTCTATCTGTCAGTTGAATGTGAGGTAATTCTTTGGTTTGTGCGCTTAACTTGCCGCCATATGAAACCAAACGTCTATTGCAAGTCATCGATGACTTTGACTTGATTAACAACGTAACGCACCATTTATTACGCCGGTTATTTATCAATTTCTTTCAGGACAAAAGATTGATTAGTATTACCTATACTAGTTTGTGGAGTATACGATGACGTTTTCAATCAATATCAAATGTCTATTAAAGCAGTTGAATAAATAATATTAAAAGACATTTCATTAGTTCGTGTTTATTCGAAACACGCGTTGAATTGGAAAGTCACACGATTTCTTTATTAAATACAATATAATATGTTTACGTAATTTATGTTAAAATCGGAATACGATTATGATTCTCAGTTAACAGCCTCTCAGATTGATGCAGTGGCACATGGCTACCACTTGTTTCAATAAATCAAACGATAATAAACGAAAATAATCAAAATGTCGACTTGAAATAGGTAAAAGAACTATTTATGATGAAATTTCCTTCTTTTCAATGCTCCCTTCTATGTGAAACACATGCTCTCTCTTATATAAATTGAGTCTATAATAATCCACCTCGACACACTATAGACTTTCTTTTATTTTTATTTTATTTTTTTCTTGAATAGAAACTTGGCACATGTCACATAATCGAAAAGGAAACGAAAATCTAAGAAGGTTGCATTGGAATAAAGCCTTAGTTCTAGGAAATACTTCGCATTTTATTGTTAAAACTAAAACAAACCATCATTCATCGTATAATTTACTTTGGTTAAATGGTTACGAAAATGTTGTGGACAGTATCTAATCGTTTTACGAATGATATGAATGAACTCGGTGCGACGCATTCCTTAAATCTTGAAAAACAACATCGAAACTTGATGTTATTTTTAAAACAGTTCGTATCTGTGTGGTAAATTACTTGTTTAGTAGTATGCAGTATTTTGGGACGCTTCTATTTGTCATCTATTTATATTGTTGGAGTGTCATACCAGAAACGTGTTTTTTTTTTACGAAATAAATCTGATTTTTAATGTGTCAGGATGCTTACGTAGTGTTAAAAGCTGTGATTTAAAAAAATGGTTTTTGACATGTTTCTATTATTGAGGTTAGTATTTTATTACGTAGCTACGATTATGTACTGTTCGAAACTAAAATATTGGTAATGTCATTTTGCGGACAGTTTAAATGACAGAGAGTGCTGATGATCGATGCTTTGAATGTATACGGAATGGGAACAAACTATTTGCTGCTTTAAAAAATAAAAAATAATTCTATGTAAAAAAATTTCAAGGCACACTCTTTTTGAATCTAGCGAGAACATCATCGGTTCTAGTAAAGATAAATGCTGAAATATGTTCTTCCTTGTGTGCTGTATGCACGACCGTTGGGTGTAGTAAAGTCCATTTGCACTTCCAAGCGAGGCGACAAAATAGAGCAGACGAAACATTTTTAAATCTAGCTTGCGAAATACACAGGGGAAAAGCAACTGTCAAAAGCATAGAGCTGATAGGCTAATCGGATTTAAAAACAAAAGAAACCGATTGTAGTTACTTTGTCTCTGATTTATTTCAATATGGTATTTGGGTTTCTTCAGATTCGCTCAGATTTTAGATTACGTGTGTCCAATTAAACGTCACTTGCTCTTTTTTTTGTTGATATTCGTGTGATTGGAATGTGTGTAGCCTTCGACACTTTTCAAAGCGGTTCCAAATCACTGGTTTAACTTTAAATAAATTACTCAATATTTGCGCCCGATTGATTTCTAAACATTTACCTACTGTACATAAATTATTAACAAAAATAGATCTCGATGCAACGCGTTTCTTTGCAGTTGAAACAAACTCCACTAGTTGTCAAACTGAAGCAACTCTGGGGAAAAATTCAGATTCACAAAAGTGTTATGAAATCTAAAAAAAATTGTACCAATGGAATATAAAAAGTGACCTATGCGTTTTTTCTCATTCGGAGTAGACCAATGAGAGAGCTCAAAGCTGAGCGTGTTCAGAGAGATCAGATTTATTTAGAATCATAGTTCAGAGAGATCTGTCACATCTTAAACAAACGAGGAGTACAAGTACTAGTATAGCAGATGCACTAAATAGTAATCGTTTTTTTTTTTTACGGTTGAAATAATTTAAAACTTTTAAATACGAGTATGTACTGACGTTGAAGTTTGTGATTTTCAACATAAAATTAAAAATCCCTTACCGACGTTTTTGTATCAGAACATCATATGGTGGGTCTTAGTTTGGTTGCCACTTTTGAAAGATCATTTGTGCATGCGGGTATGTGACATCTACTGACATTCTGTTTGGCAAAGAAAATATCAAGAGGCAGAAGTTTAAAGCGTCCTCTGTTTTTAAATAAGAGATATGAAAATAATTCAAAACTCTTTTATACACTCTAGGCCAGGTCATCTGTGGGACGTTAAGTTGGAACGACCACAGTCGTTCGATTTTGAAGGGCGCGTTTATTCAACTAAGTTGTTTTGGGAACGCCCGAGAGGAGGCCTCTCGGTTCGAAAATGATTGCAAGAAGTTCTTTCTTTCTTTCCTAAAACGGACTGCAACATGCATAATGACATCTCTAGGTGACATTGCAAATACATGGAAATGTTCGTCTTGTCTTTACACTTGTGAAGCTGCGACGAATGTGATTTAAAAGCGAAAATCTACCGGAAGAGTTCCAAAGCAGCTTTATTCTGAATCGGACTTAGTCTAAAAGAGGTTGAACAATATTGCATTCCAAAGAGAAAATACTTTTAATGTTTTTAATGAATCCATCCTGCAGTTATTGTATTGTTTTTTTTTTTATATACAGAGGATATACTGTAGGTACATACAATCATACACACATGCTACATACAACATACTTATTGATAATTATATAGACAGCGAAAGGACATTAGACAGTTTCATCGATTCGACTCATTTGATAATTTAACTAATAACCTGCTTATGGGTCGCTATATTAGAGACTATGTCACAATGAACAAAAAAAAGTACATCCATTGGAAATGGGTATTTGAAGCTACCCTTACGGATTTGTATATATTGAATCGGTCACGCTCGGGCTTACTATCCACTCAATCTCCGAACCCTTTGTACTATATACTAGCGAAAGCCACTCAGATTTCGGCTCAATTATTCATCCCTGCATGCTGCATGTGGTTAGTAATGAAATACTTTTTCAAAGTGGTTGAATGAGGGGGATGAACAATTTCGTTTCCCTTCCAGGTTGAGGGCTTTATATACAGTTTTTTTTTTTTTTTGTTTAATTCAATTTTTCTTGAATCGTGTTTAGTGCACGTCACGGTGATGGTGAATGGCTCTAATGCAGGCAATCAAACTCGTTAGGTGTTGTGTTTCTGTATTCTGTACAGTATGCTGTATGCACCTTTACGCGTCTTTGGCGTTATATTTTCTGTGCGTTTCCCCTTACTGAGCTGCATGCGATTTTAGTAGCGCAATGTGCGCAGACAGTGGAAGTGAATAGAAGCCGAAAAAAAAAAAACCAAATAGGGGTGGTTGTAATTCTCTCCCGTATTACTGTCTTTTGCAAGGGTGATCTGAAATAGGGAAAATTTAAACCGAAGAACTTGGCAATTTTACAAAGGCAAAGATAAAAGAATGACAAGGAGAAAGAGGAAACTAAGTATGTTTACATTTTCATCTTGTCAACAGCAATAGCTCAACCGTTTTTTTTTTCATTTATTTATTTTGTTTTTTTTTGCATTTCAAAAACATTATTGCTCACTGTAGGTAGTACGCACTATTCCAATCGTTTGTCTCAACAAAGTTACAAGCAATGATTTGACAACGAAGGAACTGATATCGTTTTTTGCACTTCTTTTTTTAGTGTGATAACATTAATCCGTACAAAATGTTGATGGCCGGTGCAACGGAAACGGACACAGCCAATTTAGCTTTAGTTCCAGGCAGAACCGCAGCCACGGGTGCCATACAACAAAAAGACACAACATGGACAAAATTATTCGTCGGCGGCTTACCCTACCATACAACAGACAAAAGTCTCAGGGATCACTTTTCTGTATTTGGTGATATTGAGGAAGCAGTGGTCATAACTGATCGGCAAACGAACAAAAGTCGAGGATATGGATTTGTAAGTAAAAGAATTGTTAAGATGTTCAAATTTTTGTAGCTGGTTTTTATTTAATTTAAATAATCGAATGCTTCCTTTTCTAGGTTATAATGGGAGACAGAGCTAGCACTGAACGAGCATGCAAAGATCCAAATCCAATTATAGATGGGCGAAAAGCAAATGTAAACCTAGCGATTCTTGGCGCAAAAGCGCGTATGAACATTGCACCTGGTAGGTATTCGTTTATAGAAAAATTATGCTTTGACTAGAAACGTTTTTCATGTGTTTGGTTTGGTGGAAGTTTGAGTGCGGTTTTGGAAAAAATTGCGCACAGGAAACTACCACTAACAACTTTTTTTTCAATCCTGCCGAGTTTAAACGCAGAGTTGGTTTTGGTGAATTGTTATTTCTAACCAGTTCTTTGAACAATAATTAATTACAAATATATGGAAGTCATTGCAGTTTAGTACTGGAAAAACAATACAATTTTGTTAAATAAACTTTTTAGGAACTCGTCAAAAGCAGCAAATGTCAATAAACGTTCAAGTATATAGTTTAGACAGTCTGACAGCTGGCTGACTTGATGTGGCTCAGTTTTGGTTGACCTACATTAGATATCATATTAACAGATTTTTCAGTTAACGTTTAAGGAGGCTTCGATTGGGCTTCTTCAGATTTGCTCTCAGATTTCAGATTTCGTGTGCCTAATCGAACACAAAAACGTCACTTGCTCTTTTTTGTGTTGATATTCGTGCGACTTGAATATGTTGTAGCCTTCGACAGCGTTTTCCATTGACTGGTTAGATTTTATATTAAAACATTCGAAATTTGGGTCCCGATTGATTTCTAAATAATAATTTATAAAAATAGGTTCACCCGATGCAATGCTTTTCTTTGCCGTAGAAAAAGTTCGCGAAAACCTAAACGAACTCCACCAAGTTTTAAAACTCAAATGCACTTGTATTGGTAAATCTGAAGCCAATCTGAGAAATAATCGCAAAAGTGCTCTGAAATCTGAAAAAGATTGATTTTCTTGTAAACGAACATAAAAAGTGCCCTGAGGTCAACAAATGTGTTCTGAGAGCGCCCAATCGAATACCATATTAGCCAATTGTTTCGTGACTGATTACTAGGTTTCGTATATGTGCCTGACGCAGAAAAAGAGACGTAACTGACCAATCAAGTCGACTTAAGATAACTAGGTTTTTGAATGTGCCCAATGTTTGAGAACATAGGATACAATTGTGACTTTGCGCTGGTTCTCAGTCAGAATGAAATCAACTTTTGCAAGCAAGTTTGTAAATTTATTCCAAAATTTGTTTTCCTGAGTACGGAGCTTTACTCACAGTCGTTCACAATTGAATGCTTGTCCATTAAAAATATTGCTGAAATGAAAAAATGACAAAAATAAAAATATATCTATCAGAATAATCGCTGAATGGTAAAGCGGCAGTCAGACTTGAAGCACCGACCGTGAGATCGACTGTTCAGTCTAATTGTTTCTAGATCATGCATATACCTAATTATTGTGTGTTTTACATGAGTGATTTGATCGCATTTGACGATGCTTACGGATTTTGGTGATGATTGGGCAAATACAGCCAACCTTGCGTAGATGCTACGATCAAGTTGATATTAATTACACTGGCGCATATTGTTAATTCATGCGGTAATTTTGTCGGATGTAGGGGAAAAGGAAATACAATGATCGCCGTTTTCATATGGAGGGCTAAACATGGTTTGAATAGATTTTTGAGCTGATTTCGAATGACCCGATGAGTGGTGGCTGCCTGCTGTCATGCTCGGTGAGCAAATAACTGCGAAAGTCAACTTTGGTGTTTTTTTTTTATTTTTTTAATGGAATATGTATACAACTTTGCCGCACTTGCTGGGATATGATAGGCGATTGCTGTAGTGGCAGAGCGCAATTCAATAGCACCTCACATACACATAGGTGAAACTGTATTCTAAAGGCACATAGCATTTTGAAGTAAAATTGTCAAAACTCCTCCAACCGTGAACTAACAACTAAGCCTTATAAATTGGAGTCAGTTAATTAACCAAAAAGCCATTGAACCATAAATATGTATTAACGTTTCGCTTGTGTCTCGATGAAATAATAAACGTGGTGAATTTGTATATTTATCTTTGTCATCTCAAAATGTTAGTCTTACTAAATAAGTTTAATTTTCTTTGTTCTTAAAGGATTTCCTTATGCAGCTGCCGCCGCAAGCTTAAGAGCTGGATACTCGATAATACCAAATCAGTTCGGGTAAGTCCTTGACAAAAAATTAAGAGTTTTTCATTTCTATCGCACATTAACCAACGTCTCACAAATTACAAAAATAAATGCCTAGGTATATTTTATGCACATTTGCATACATATATTTATAAACATACGAACAATTACGTCAATATAGCTTTGTCTGTATTTTATTTTGGCTTACATTCAAAAGTAGGTGCACACAGTCACAAAATGATTCAGATGAGACTGAATTAAATATAAAAATAAATTGTACTAATATGTGCGCACAATATACTATGGCGGCTAATACATTACAGTGTGTTAACCATTGACAAAGCATACCTACTGAGATCCTCAACTTTGGCCAATTTACAGTAACTTGCTTGCTTACAATTACAAGCTATATTTTTACGCACTGGAAAAGATTAGGGCCGCTATGTACCAATACATAGAAATTTGTATTGGCAAATGTCACGTTACTGCAAAAATTCACGAGGGGTTTGTAAATAATACCTCCTAGTGATGTTACACAAAGTGACAGGGCTAAGTGTGAGTTTCATTTTTGGAACGAATGGAAGGGGATCTACAATTTTATGCCGATTCCAAACGGCTCATTGAGAAGCTCTTAAGACAGTTATACTCTCGAATGTTTGTCAGACGTTCGCGAGAGGAGGCGCAGTAGAAAAAACCCTAAGTTGGAATTTGGGATTTTGCGGGATTCGAACCCCCCTCGCTTGGTAGTCCAACACACTAACCACTAAGCCACTTTTTTTGTATCAAATAAAAATTGTTCTGAGAGCGCCCAATCGAATACCACATTAGTGTTTAGCTCTTGAGAGAACTAAACGTGATGCAGAAAGCAAAATTTAAGATTTTTCTTTCAAAATCCACAATTTACTCAATTCTTGTTTTTTTCTTACAGAGTTCCACCACCTTACATTTACGGATCACCATATTTAAGCGCGGCTGCTACGGCTTCTGCGTCGGCAAATACAGCTAATGCTGCTTCAGGACTAGTACCAATTCAGGCATCACAGTTATCACACGCTGCTGCCATCGCCGCAGCTACTAATCAGTTCTATGAATATCACGTAAGTTACACATTGGGTTATACATTTTTTCACGCATTCTAATTTGGTTATTTTTCTTTTAGAATGCAGTCGTTGCTGCTGCATCGTCGCCATACGCTGGCCAGTACCCAACGGGTTTCGAAGCCTACCCATACTCTGGCACTGTGGCAGGTAACTGCTTTACTGAATTAGGTATTTACAAAAATGCCTAGTATTTTAATTTATGTGAACAAATGTTTTTCGAAATTTGTCTGTGTTAAAGCCCATAGAAGCAGTCTAAGATTTTATTAAATTAAGTCTAAAGATAGAGCCCAAAGCATATGTTTCTAAATTCGTTAGTACCAAATGTGTGCATTCGCATATTCAAAGAGCTAGGGCTTTTTCAAAGCCAAACTAATCAGCCAACTGCCAGGTGCGCACTTAAAGTTGGTTAAAATCCTTTTTCACTTGTGCAATTTATGCGAGGTCTCCCTCTACTGCGTGAATTGCATTTAACTACTTTCAACAAAGCAAAATTTTGGCTCATTGACATAAAGTGTGCCTATAATTTACTTTCTGGGGTATTACTCGAAACAGGACCCTCTTAAATATTTCTATAAATAAGATCCAACAATCCCACCCCTTATCCGTTTTTTTTCTTTTTTTTTTTCTAAATTACACATTTGTATGGCCTTCTCTTTCAAAAAAAGCGTACATGCCTTTTTTTTGTTATATTTGTTAGTAGTGCCTACATATTTTGTTCATTATGCAACAACAATTACGGCTCTGTACATGTTCTTGATCATTACATAGGTAATTTCAGTGGCAAAGAAATTTATATTAATATCAGTTATACACCTATAAATAACCAAAGTTAAACAAAAAGAAAAAAAAAACTTTAAAAATATATGTTTCTTGATTTATACGCAGCAAAAGGTTAAGAAGCTATATTTTGATATCGTTGATGTTGATATCATGATCTAATTTAAGAAAAATGAGCATCCAATTGCGTTCACTTGAACCATACTTTGCAAAACAAAAGAAATTCTCGACGAGATGTGATATACCGTCATCAAATAGCTGTTGATGCCGAATTGGTCGTGTAAGTTTAACAATCAATCCCAAAATGTGTGTGCGTGCATAAGAGATTTGCAAAGTAAAAGTTTTAAGGTGGTTTTCGGGCTTTGTTTGGTTGTTGTGCTGTGTTTTTTTTTTCTTAATTTTTTTATACTGAATATTATCTGCACATACAAGTATGTATGAATGCGAAAATGCATAAACACATTTTAAAAAATATAACAATACACTGGTAGCCAAAACAAAAAAAAAAGTGTTAACACGTAGAGTGTGTTTAAATTATTTAAAAATATTTATGCTATTTATGAACTACAGGATCAAAGATCACCAGAAGGTTGTATTCATTATCGTTTTCATAAAATTGGGGGTATTACAAATTACATTACTGTTAACAATAAGTTTAGCCTTTCATTTTGAACTTATAACTTATAAGCTCTGTTTATCAAACTTAGCACACCATTTGAAATGTAGCTACTTTTGTTTTGGCCGCCAAACTGTATTACTGTTTTGTTTTGGTTTTTGATTGTTTGAGGTGGAAATCGAATATACATAGTTATCGTATTAACTGCATTCTGTGATTTTTAAAATAGTTTTAATAATGTTAGGGGGCAGTTTTCAATGATATATAATCAATTTTTACTATGGTTTGTGATGTACTGAATTAGCCTTTGTATATTGATATGATAAATCCCTCTTTATCCAGTAAGAAGTGTTTCGAATATTTTTCAAAAATGTCAAAATCAATTACCTATCGGTCTTTTTCTCCATTGCTATCACCCTGCTAACTCAGTGACACCTGTTACTTATGTGGTATTCGATTGGGTTTTTCAGATTTGATCTCAGATTTCAGATTTCGTGTGCCTTATCAAACACAAAAACGTCACTTGCTCTTTTTTGTGTTGATATTCGCGCGACTTGAAAATGTGTAGTCTTCGACACTTTTCACCCGATGCAATGCCTTTCTTTGCTGTAGAAAAAAAATCGGTCTGGTCTCTTACAAAAATGCATTCGAATACATTAGTCAAATCTAGCCAGACCTATTGTAAACAAACTCCAGCAGTTGTCAAGCTCAAATGCACTTGTACTGGTAAATCTGAAGCAAATCTGAGAAACTATCTAGAATCGCAAAAGTGCTCTGAAATCTGAAAAAGATTGCTTTTTTTGTACCAAACGAACGTTGCTTGGAAACAATGACAGTTGTCATTTCTCGATATCACTCACACATTTGTAGAATCCGCCTGTATGTAAACCCTTCCCACAACCGACATTGCGGGGAAAACCGCACAAAGCACATGGTTATCTCAACACCAATGGTTTTGACAAAAAAAAATACAAATGTAATTATATCGCTTATCTCAAGTTATTGAAGGGAGCCACCATGGCTTAACTAAATGCGTAAGCAAAATTTGAGAAGCCCGACCAATGTATCAGCAATTCAAAATATTCCTTTTCAAGTTATATTGACTAACTTATCTAATTCCGAAAAGTAAAGTAATCACTATGTTATATAATTAGTAAAGTAACCAATATAGAGGAATTAAAGGGTGGTTGATGATTTTATTGGTTGTCGACTAGACTAAATCGATGTTTTTATCAAATCTAAAATATATTTCAAAAATGTCAAAATTAATTACCTATAGAGTCTCGCACAGGTAATTTAAGCCGACAACTGGTAAATGGAGCTTACAGTGTTTTAGTTTAAATATGCACACATCTTTAAAAGAATTTGAACATTCAAATAAAATTTTCTTTTTAAGTTCGAACCGGAGATTGTTATAGATCATAGCTGATTGTATCTTTAACACGCTTACAATATTCAGAATAGGGGCAGCCAAAAAATGATTTTCTATTTATTAAAATCGAAAATTTCTGTCGTACACTAGTGGTAAAGTGGTTTTATTTTAATAGAGTCCCGATCAAACATGGCGATACAAATTCTTGAGCTCAAAATATAAGATAAACAACAACTTTCTCTTTGTTTAGAGTTATGTTTTTATTTTAATTCTGCTGCGAAAAAAATACAATGTACTAATAGTATATACTTTGTGGTCGTATTTTTGAATACATCAGCAACTTTGTTGTCTTTGTTGTCAATGATATTTGTATTGTTTTATTTGCCATATATTCTATATAATACTAGGCTTTATAGTGTTTCTGTTTTTAAGTGTAATAATAATTTTTCTTTCTGATTTTTCTAATTTATTTTATTCTTTGATTTGAATATTTATTTTTAATATGTTGTCGATGTCGCCAAGGAAGGTCGATAGTCTTTTTTTCACGCGGTCTGAGCCATTTTTTGTCTTAAGGTTTTGATTTGATTTTTTTAGTTTTTAATAATTATTGAGTAACGTTTTCATTGTGTTTTGTTAGTTTAAGTAAACAAATACGTACTTTTTACAAATTGAAACTTTATTTATTGTATTCTATTCAAAACTTCTATATTTTTGCTGTTTAGTATTTGTTTTGTCGTTTTTTGTTGTTGTTTTTTTTTTCTCAAAATGTTTGAATTAGTTATTGAAATTGTTTGAAGAGGATAAATAACAATAACACATAAAGGACTCTTTGGTTCTTGTATGTACCTACCTTATTAATTGCTTCTCTATCAATATGTTTCAAGTTAAGGTATTTTTTTTCTAGTCCGAATACATTTATAATATATAAACAAAAAGTGCAGAAGTTATGACAAATGCCGCCAAATTGATCATTGGTATTCTTAGTTGTTTGTTCTTAAAATGATTTTAATAATCGATACCCCATTCAAAGCTTCAACGTTGTTAACTAACATAACTACAGGCTTAACGATTTTGGCGAAGGCCTGTGCTCAGTTAAAATTTTAGTGCTTCTCAACAAAAATTAGTATCGGATCTAACGCATAATCATTAGACATCATTAAGAAACCGTGTGAAAAAACGAACTCAGTATGTAGTAAAGCAATAGAAAGAAGAGATGAAGACATGTCAAAGAAATTTCGGAGCAGATTTCGAAAATGTTTATACAAAATTTATTCACGAATACGAACAATGAAGTGTAGTTACAATTAGGGTTTTAACGTTTAATATGACACTTAAAATACCAATCGAACATATTATCCAAATTTAGTCAAACTTCGTTCTCTTACGCAAAATTTAGGCAGAAGAGATCCAAAAAGAGAGAAGAAAACATTTCCCTTTGATAAAAAAAACTGCAAATATTAACGCAACGAAATTTGACAGGTGGTTGTCAAATCTTTTAAGTGCTAATTTGTAACTGACTTTTTATTTGTTTTCATTTATATTATGTTTCTATAGCATTAAAATAGATGTAGTAAGCGAAAGAATTGAACTTATTTATTTCTGCAGTAAAAGCAATTCAAATCTTGGTCTTAAATATAAATGTTTGCTTTGTTCTACTGATATTTGAACAAATTCACTTTTTTATAATTTGTGGTTCAACGCCTTCCTTTCCCTTTTGGTTACCTATATTTCATTTCGGTGAGCGTATTCTCTCGCAATCAGAGAAATGTGACATATTGCCAAAATTAAACCAGGAAATAAGGGAACAGACCTAAAATGATTGACAGTTTAAATGCTTGACGGATGACAGTACCGATTAAATGAGAAACTTTCAAACGATGAAAATGCAAAATATTTTACAAATATAAACGATTCGTACCACAAGTGGAAAATTTAACAATTTGAAGAGCAATGGAAATGAAGAAGAATCGAGTTTTCCTACAAATTTGTTGAAGTGCACCTAATGGGTGGAGCAGTTACTTGAATGCATTAACCAGTGTGTCTCATTAAACAGCGTTGGAGGAGCACCATTAAGTTATATATCTAGGCTTAGTACGCACACACATTGCATTTTTAGTTTCTTTTCTTACTTCCTTAACTTTCTAGAGTCCAAACATTTGTGACTAGATCTGATATAGCGGTTTTCTTTCGGTAATCCCACAAGACACATTTATTCTTCATAAAGTTTTTCATCTATGTAGTAGTTCGTAAAATTTTTTAAATTACTGTTATTTCAAATCGCTGAAGTTTGCTTAATTATATTTTGGAAGTGAGTATTATTGTTTTCGCCTGTTGCTGTCTCATTGATGAAGGTTTATAATGTACATAAACGTAACATATTCCTTCATAATATTTTTTCATGAAACGAAATGGGCCCTAATCTTACAGGATGTCCGAAAATTATGTGTGTTACATACAGTATGTACTGCAGCTAAAAGCCTTTATCGTGAACCACTTACCCTGACTTGACGGAATATTACGTATTTCGAACGAATAGCAACAGTTATTTATTTTTCATTCGTTTTTTTCTTTTAAAAGACAAATCAATGCATCAGTATGCATCAAGAAGTTCTCGTTTAGTTTGGAAATGACTTATCCGTTTGAAAGAAAGCTCCTGGTCTTTGTATTCACATTCACAGTCAAATGGCTTAGATACGGCAAATATAGATAAAAAAAATGTCCCCGCTTAATTGATTGAAAATTCATAGATGCCAATTGATGTATGTTGAGTCGTCTAGCGGCCAATGGAATACGTTAAAATCGTGAGAAAGGGTTTCAGTTCAGGTATACAGGGACATTAGCGATACCATTTGGTTTTTGGGAGATATTTCATGAATAAATGCACCCACTTGAGCTGCATAAATACCTATAGGCAAATACATTTATGGAAAACAATTTGAGCTTTTCCTTTAGTAGCAGCAGCAAATTTAATCATCCTCGCAATCAGTAGATTCAAAGTCTTACGTTGAGCGCTAATAGTGAAGGGAAAAATAACACTTGGACGAGACGTTCTTATCTTATTCATCAGAAACGAAGAATACTCATGAATTCTTGATCAGTGTTTATTCTGAGCTGTACTTTACGCGCGCTTTCCGAATCGATTTCCTTTTAGCGCACAAATATTAAAAAAAATTTTCTGATTCGAGGGTTTTCTTAATATATTGGTTACATGTATATGTTTACTACTTACATACTCTACTTACACCAAATGTTATTGAATTTCATATATTCGTATAGTGGTTATCAAGTTCTTAACCTTGTCTACACAATAATTAAATCATTTTATTTTTTGTTTTTATTTTTTTTCAGGAAATGCTGCCACTGCTGGCTATGTAACACCGTACACATACGCGACTTTACCTCATACAGGAGCTAGTGCCGCGACGGGCGCTTTTGCAGCTCTCAGTCCATATCAGCAGGCTACTAACGCTTCTATACAAGACGCCCGACTACAATAATATATTATCGTACTTACGTAATAAGCACATTTGGAAAAAAAAGAAAAACTTAGATTGCCAGGGAACAAAATGTTTTATTTATTTCAAATATTATAATAAAAAAACAATAGTCTATTGTTAAGCTAGAAGCATATATCTATTTAGAACATGTACTTCAAAATATATAAAAGTATATATCGTATATACTCATATATATGTTAGATATCTAAATGAGACGATTAAAACAAAATTAGAGCTAAAATAATAAATATATTATGAAAAGAACGCACATGTAAAGCGAATATAAGCGAATTACATAAACTACTTAAATAAACACGAATTACAAATATGCAAATATGAGTACATATTACCAAAGACCTTAGAATAAGAGAATAAAAGCAATTTTGGGATAAATAAGGGATTTGCAATGAAAAATCATCCCGATTTATATTTCTTAAAACCGTTCAAACCCAATCATTTATTTAATTGCGAATAGTTTACGACACGTGTTAAGGTCCACGCCCACGCATGTGTTGAAAGTTATCTGTCTTATTTTATTATTGTCATTCATATGTAAATATAAACCAAAAAGCAATAGATAAATTCATTAGATAATAATTCATTATATTTTTTCAGTTAAGTAACGTAATAAAATTAAATTATTAGATTGAAAATTATTGTTTGGAATAAACAACAACAAAAGGCGTTTTTTATTTTGATTCATTCAATTTTCGATTCATACCATACGTGATCCCCCATTAGGCACTCATTGGTCGTAGCATTGAAATGAAGCATTCTATATTTTAGCTATAACAAAACGGACGAAACCGGGGGGTGAACTGCCAGATGGTAGTTGCGATAATAATGGAAATATTACTCCCAATATGAAAATACTTTAAACCTTCCTTTCAATATGAATAATACATCACATAAATCCATCTGCGTCTGTAGATTTTTTTAGATTTTATTCATTTCATTTCAGTTACAACAAAAAAAAAGAAATATTAAATCTATCTTAAATGACATGGCTAAAAGCCGTCTGTCGAAGACTCGCAACATAATTTTAACATTTCATTTAAAAATCTTCCTCCATTATTCTTTTCCGGTAAGCTAAAGTTGTTTCACAATATAATGTAAGAGCTTTCTAATTGGACCCGTTTAGTTGCTCCTGGATTTCTTCGGTTGACGAGATGACTTTCCCA
Source organism: Cheilosia grossa (assembly GCA_963082955.1). NCBI lineage: Eukaryota > Metazoa > Arthropoda > Insecta > Diptera > Syrphidae > Cheilosia > Cheilosia grossa. The sequence continues at coordinate 18,417,816 of OY720147.1, read as the reverse complement.
AAGCAGAACCTTCTGATATCACGGAAAATAGCACAAATCCCTATAAAGTGCATGATATTTTCCCTCTGAGACATGTTACACAATGAGCATAAAACCGGAAGGTCTTCTCTATGTGGCACGAAGCTTAGAGGCGTGGAAAATTATAGAGATGGATCCTATTTTATATTTTGTATATTACATTTTGGTCATTAATGATGCGATTTTGGATGTGTTTTTGTGAAGCCTTTTTTTAGAACATTCTTGTGCTATGATATATTGCATTGCTAGGGACTTTTCCAGACAAACAACTGAAAATATAATAGTCGCATGAGTGATTTTCAATTCTTGAAATCTGCTGGACAAAACTGCAGGTCCTTTCAGTCGTTCCAAAACGAATTGTTCCAAAAAGATAGGGTCTTGTATGCAAATGTTCCAAAACTTATTCACTTCAAAGTTAAAATGCTGATTCGGAGCATGTATACAAGCAGTCCAAAAACTCAAAGTCAGGAATAAAAAAACACCAACTTCAATTTTGTAAAAAAGAAATACAAACATTTTATTTAAATTTGGACATTGATATATTCCAAACAGATAAATATCAAACGCATTCCATTGAAACTGTGCATATGTACCTACTATCTACTTATCCAAAGTGAGTTCTAAATTTAGCAATTCTATACATAGTATGGCGAAGACTTATTAAGCTCATAATAGTGCTTTCTTTCGTTTTAAGTAGTTAACCTATAGTCTAAAATAAATGTATCTTACAACAATAACTTAATTTAATTTACATAGATCATTTAAGGTACACGATTCATCAACGTTTACCAAATATATCAACTAAATCTAAGTTCAATATCAAGTTTAAACAAATATCGCATTAATATATTAGTCGTTTATATTAAATTACTGGAAATTGCTGCAATCGCCATCGCATCGCATTGGTGTATAGTTCACGTTATAAAAATAAAGCACTGATTACTACTGAAAAAAAAAGTATAATATGTACAAGATAGATTATGTACACGAGTCCTTTCAAAGGCACTGAATAACGGTGTGTCGGAAATGTTTCGTTTATACAAAATCAGTCGAAGAATTGGAAGAAGCCGCTGAGGATGAACTAGAGGAAGACGCGGCGACATTGGCATCTGCGGGCGCTGTCGCTGCTTCAAGTATCACATTTGCACCGCCAATTTCTTTTATTGGAATTCGATTTGCTTCATCGTTTGACAGCAGGTTTTCTTTAAATGACTGATTGGTGGGTGAGACGACTAGTAGATTCACAGACATCAAAAGGGGATGCACCAGTTTAGCGTCCATTATCATAAGAGTTACTTCTTCGTTCTTCTCTAGTGATAACGAAGTGATATCGGATTTTTGCGTGAAAGTTCGCTGACGTTGAGAATTGATGGATGTGACTGATACTCTGTAAGAATTAAGTATCATTAATACCAGTATTGGTGTTGAGCTGGAGCGGATGGTTTTCCTCTTACCTTATCATAAACTGTCGTTTCGTCTGGAGGCTCAGCAATCGCTCGTGTTCGTTTCGGTGATGCCGTCGTATGCTTAGTACTCGAGAATCGGCAATGAGGATGAGATCCAAACCGAAATTGAAACCCGTCCATCTCCACTTTTGGTAGCCAGGCTCCAGAAGTATTCGACCGCATCGCATACAGTTTTCGAAGAACGCCTCCTTATCTAGTTGATGGGGTCTAAAAATACATAAAAAGAAAACCAAATTTTGATTATATGTATATACTGAGGGGAGAAGACGGGGAATGCACATTACTTTTAGAACGACAATCCCACGAGAATCTCTTTATAAAATAAAGTACTGCCAAAAATTGGCTGAGGCGTGGTAAGTATCCCGGTTTAATCTTTCAATTTCCGTGAAAAAGCTTCCTCAATGTCAACAGAATGGGCATACTAAGTGGTTAAATATGTAATTATAATATGAATCGCTGACTCCGAGGCAGATGTGAAGCTGTATGGTATGAAACCGTTGCCAATAATATCACAAAAGTCGAGGAGAAACGTTTTTGGGGACAAGACGGAACGACTTTTGCAACTCATCATTTGGGGGTTGAAAGATATAAAAAAAAACTTTAGATAGCATTTCAATCTAGCACCTATGTTGCTGTGCTTTTGTGCTCCACATCATTGGAAAGTATTAATGCTAAGGTGTTGTTCGGCCGTCAAAGTTGCAGTTGCTCAGCGACTCTGATTCTGGCATTCACATGGGGCTTTTGATTCGAAAAAGACATGGCTCCACTCACAAAGTAAGTAATGTTAGCACAAAATAGGCAGAAAGTAAGCAACAGAAATAAATGAATGGCAACACCCAAATGACAAGTTACATGTTCACAGAAGAAAGATTAAAGGACAAACGCAATCAAGAGGAATAAAAGACATGTACAAAAGTATGTATGAACATTCTGTAATGTGCATTCTTTTAATTCAGCCAATTATAAAACAGAAATTTAGGAGAATTTCTAAAGAAAATAACAGATTAATTACTTTACGAGTCTATTGAAACTTACCCTTCTTCCGGCAAATGGTCCACCTTCAAAATGGAATTCCAATGATTCATAACGTGCGCGTTTAACCATTCCTTGGGAATAATTCTATCGGCCAGCACAGTCTTCAAGTCGGCATGGTGATTAGTCAAATACTGCGTACGCAACGCCTGAAAAGTCCTTACAAAGCGATTCCCCTCCGGGCTGCCCAGGAACGATCTCTGATCATCGTTCCGATTTGCAAAGTAGTTTTGCTGCGTTTCTGCCTCTTCGGGAGAACAATTCTCTGGATCATAGTTCGGAAATAATCGCAAGTACATCCACATTCGCAGCAGTGTGTACAGAGAGAATTCTGTTTGCATAACATACAAATCTGGGCTTGATATCAACGAGGTCATCAAGTCAATGTTTATTTGCTGCAGTAGTTTGGGATTTTTACTATAAATACAAAGTAGATTCGTCTCCAGCCATTCGAATGTGGCTTTTTTAACGGCAAGTGTTCCGTATTGACAAGACGCTTCATAGTAACCAATCGAAGTGTCTGCATTGATAGTTTCTATCATGACTTCGCCACACTTGTCGATGATTCCCTCCAGTTGGAAGAGTGTTGCAGTTGCTAAAACCGATATCACAGCCTTGGGTTCAATTTCGATTTCATCTGAGTACATTGAACCGAACACAGCATCTAGAGCTAAACGAAACAAAATTGTTTCAATGCTCTTTTTAAAAGAATAACCGGTATATTTTACCATCCAACGTAATCTTGGGATCCATGATTTTTATGTGCACAAAATCCTGACACGATTCCTTCCACGAACCGTTGAACATACTGTGGAAGTAGGGACTTTGGCAGAGGTACACTTTGTGCAGATGCCAGATTTTGCCCAAAGCCATAACACTGATGTCGGAGTTCTTTTGTTCCTTAAATAGCGCCTGGTATATATATTGCGTTGTTGTAAGCAGTCGCTTTCTAGAAGACAATCGTCTTAAATACAAGTTTCTTTGGCACACGGTTGTACTTACTTTTTCGGCGTTTGCAGTTCACTGTTGGAGTCACTTGATCCATCATCAGAGTTCGAGTTGCGCTTGCGTTTTCTTCGACCTGCAACAATTTGCGCCACACTCCCTGTACACTTTTGTATGGGCTCCGCGAGCAGGCCCAACATTTGACCCATTGCTGTCGAAAGAAAATAAAAATTCTGAATTATTGTAGAGTTATAAAAGCTGTCGTCTGCTCTGTTTAAATCAATGACTGTGTTTAGCGAATATAATTAGGAGTAGTGAATAATCACAAATCAATCAAGTAGTATTAACTTATTGATAACATTCGTAATCTTATCAAAGGCGAAGCTCTTCACACTTACTCACTTGGATATTGAAAGGTGCTGATTTATATCGACGAAGAATGCAAACGTTGCACTCCTTTATCTGGTTTTAGAAATAAAGCATGCTGCAAAAAACAAGACAATACGCAAGAGATACAGATAGGCTTTTATAGAATATGGGATCGCACAATACAGAGATCCTGTACGACGTACCAGTACGAAACATTTACAGAATCGAGTGCTCTTTCTTTTAGCCGGAGTAGTGTATAGGACATCGACAGCACAAACATTTCAGAATTATTCGGTCTTCAGGCAATTGCTTGAAAAAGTGCGACAAGTCTATATATAGAACAGGAGGTTTTGAGTCGAGTCGGCTAACGCGACTTGTAGAAAGACGACGAACCCGAAAACGGTGTGCGGAATTTGTCACGTTGCCGCTATAAAAATTGTGGATTCTGTTTCATTTGCTGCTCTTGATACGGTTCGCCACGCTGCCGGTTCGTATTCCATGAAATTTGTAACAGCCCCCGACAGAAAAAGCAAAAACAGATGCATTACGTGGAATACAGTAATATGTACAGAATTTATTTTGCTTCGCTGTGTGTGTATATGTTTTAAATTGTGTGTACATGTAACTTCCGTTGTTTGTTTCCCCAGCCACAGCCACAGTTAATAATAGCGGTTGCCACCCGAGGCGCGTCATGTACTTTCACAAACTCTACGTATAATAACAATACGGCATAAACTAGTTCCACTTTTTAATTTAACCAATCAGAACAGTTATCACAACGTGCCGTATTTAACTATGAATGAGTAAGTCAAAAGCGGTAAGAATGGCGCATCAATAATTTTTTTCTGAAGGAAAGCTCCTGCTCGACTCCAATTCGGTACCGGTGAAATGTCAAAAATGAATCCATGCCTTCTACCAGCAGGTTTATATACATAAACAGCTTTTTGAGGATTCTCATTTGAAATGGAGCAGCAAAATCCTCTTCTCTTTTCGAAATCGTTCGAATAGTATTTCGCGCGCCTTCGTACAATCTTTAAATATAAACTACTATAACCGCTAGGTGACTGGCGACACATTACACTAAATTCAAACTCCATCTAGTACAAAGGGGAAAGCAACTAGTGCTCTACATTAGGGAAGAGCACTATCGCTCTGGTACATATTTTTAAAAAAAGTTTGACAATATTTTAAACGTGTAGCTTAAATGACAAATGAAATGATCCTCTACAACGCGGCAACGGCAAGCAGGAAAAAAGAATGATTATAGGCAAGGAAGACTGAGATTTCCAACTTCGGGTAGAATGACAGTTTATCGCGACTAAAAGCTAACATTTTGCTCTTTTAATTATAATGTTGGGGACATTTGATATTATAGTAAATTTTAGTAGAAGCTAGAATCGTCGGGTTTGACAGTCAGGGCTATCGGAGGTAAGTTCTTATGGTGTTTCTTTGTCAGAAATGTTTATCTAACTCGTGAATGGGAAACATTTTATTAGTTAGCTGAGTACTCAGCCAGGAAATTCTTGACAAGATGTGTCGGCTACCTCTTCATAAACGTCAACTAAAAAAAACTGATCAGATGATCAATCGGGGCCAATAAAAACTAAGAAACAAAATGACAGCCTGCTGCAAGACTTAGTAAACTAATTTTTTTGAGCGTCCCCATTCTTGGCTTATTCGTCCCAAAAATTAAAAAAAAAACTTGCACGAGCAACCATTTATTTTATTTTCTCTTGGCTAGATAAATTTGTATTGTAAAATGTTGCGAAAAAGAAAAACAACACGTGAAAATAGAATTGTTTTGTTTTAATTTACTTCACTTCTACTTCCGTTCGCTGGTTCACAACATTTATTAAAACCACCGGGAAATTGTTCCTGAAGAATCCGATTGACACACTTCTTTTGGATATTTTAGTCTGGATCTTATTTATTTTACACGATTGTCTATAACAGCCTTGCTCAATCTCAACGTTAATCTTTGACAATTTGAAATGAGAACGTTTTGAAAAATGAAACAAATTTAAAAAAAGGTTTTAAATATTTCTGTTTATACTTAAATCAATTGTTCACAACAAAAAGGATTCACCTAAATGACAGAGAAATCCGACACGCCCTGTCTAAATATAAAGGGTCAGCGCCCCAATGCTCACCTCGCACGCAGATTTTAAAAAACAGTGCAAGTGCAATCTAGAGTCAACATCAAAAAGATGTTTGATCTAGCGGGCAATTCAGCACTTGATTGAGATATATGTGTTAATTTATGAAGCAGAAAGTTTGGCTGGCCATCTACCGGTTAATGCTTTTACGATTAATCCATAATCAAAACAAAAGTAACCAAAAATATCAGTGACGTGCACAAGATTACTCAGCAATAAAAGTTATAAGCAGCCATTTACGTTCCTTCTTCTTAGCAGGTAATAAGAAGCACATTGCACTCAAATCCATCAATTCGTTCCTTCCTCAACAATAAATTGCACAAAAGCAAATTCATAAAACGATGTCCGCAGCTATGCAAAGTCATTATTACAATTCACAACCCACAAATAAAACAAAACCGCTAATTTCCGCACAGGTGAGCACTATAATCGTCACAACCACAATTTCGCAGATAACTTTAACCGCCAGTTTTTCATTGTAGCTAAAATTTAGAAGACAAAATATATGCTGCCTTTTATTTATTTATATTCGTAAGGAAAACAGCGGACAATTATAGAAAACATAGGAGGATGGAAAACACTTTTTTTTAGTTGACGTAGTTGACTGCGGGGAGTACTCGACTGACATTTTGATTTTGTCCAATTGTGACCGAGCTGATATTTCGATTTGTATGCTTTTGGTGTTGTTAGGGATAGAACAATTTCTAATAGACAATTTCAAACTGAATTCCTCAAAATGAATTCAATGAACTCAAGGAAAATTCACTTTGAGGTTTCTTGAAAATGCGGTGGATAATAATTATACTCGGCTTTGAAAAGAAAATTTGCAGTATAGTTGCTGACAATAATTGTGTATATTGATGATGAAGCGTACCTGTCAAACTTTCCAACGTTTTGACCAAGAAAGATGAATAGCCGCCTTCGGTATAAGAACCACTTCCTTCAACCTCGATCCATCGTGGTGGTATGCACATTTTAGAAAGCAAGTGCTTTAGAAAAAAACACGATCCCAAAAAAGAATATGTCCGTAGAGAGAGAACGATGAATATCAGCATGTGTTTTTTAAAGCTGAGGGGTTGAAAGACCAGCCACATAATATAGCCAAGGACAATTTTTATTTGAAGTCCCCAAAATCGATTTTCTACTGCGCATATAAATATTATAAATTCCCTTAGTCACACCAAGTAAATTTCGTTAAAAGGGACCCCATTTGTCTAGTCATAAATCTCATAAACTGTATAGACGATGCTAAAAATATATTTATATGCTAATTGCCTTCGGGTTGCAAAAGACCACCTTGACATATGGATATACCTTCAAGTATAAAAATAACCATGCATTCTTCCAGATAAAATCATTCCGACTTTCATTCAGATATTTATATACCAAGCCCTTAGAGACACCATATCAAAAAATTCTTTACTGGAAAGCGCAATAAATGAATTTAACTACTGCACTGGCCCCTGGTTTGCACCTTTCAAAATAAGAATGGTGTCTAGTTATATGTACCTAACTAGCCGGTAGCGAAGTCATTTCATAGTTATAATATATATATATAGTTGGCGCAACAGGTCTGTAGAGACCCAAGGCCTAGCTTCTCACAACCATTCGTTTTGTGTGAGTTTCATTTTTGGAACGAATGGAAGGGATCTACAATTTTATGCCGATTCCAAACGGCTAATTGAGAAGCTCTTAAGACAGTTATACTCTCGGATGTTTGTCAGACGTTCGCGAGAGGCGGCGCAGTGGAAAAAACCCTAAGTTGGAATTTGGGTTTTTGCGGGATTCGAACCTGAGTCCCTCGCTTAGTAGTCCAACACACTAACCACTAAGCCACTGCGCCTGCTCATAGTTATAATAATATTAAAAATTCAGGTGGTAAGCAATTCGCTTCCAGCTAAGACATTGAGCGCATTCTCAATGGCAAACAGCTTTTATGACATCATAACTTGAAGAATTCACAAAGAGTAGCCGTAAATTATAATTGGTTGGCCATTAGTCGGACATCCATTTAACATATAGAAGAGACTTGATATACTTTCTTATATTTATAAATGTAAAGCTGATATATTTATGGAAAATAGCTCATCAAACTATGCCGAAGATGATGTCATTATTTGTTCTGCCCTTGAACGAGCACACACACTGATATATCGCAAGTCATCGCACATCAAAGAGCTAAGATTACTTTCCCTTTGTTTATTTTCCACAACATAGTTCTCTATTTATCTGAACGCAGATTGAGCAACCCGGTGTGCGTCATCTGACTGGATTCATGAGTTCCAGTTCATGTGCCCTTTTTAATTGAACTACACTTTTGACCTAGTTAAGGGAAAAACTACTCCAATGAATAAGCCCACGTACAGAAATAGTCCCGGGAGTAGGTCACACAGCACATCAATAAGATTTAACGTTTTCGCTTTGAAGAAGGTGCGTGAAGTGTTGAAGGGCGCAACCATTTAGAACTTATTGAATGAAGTTCATTAAATCGTTGAAGTCAATGTTTACAAGATGAAAAACCAATCTAAAGAGGAAATTTACGAATTGGTAAATAACAAACTTACAACAGGCTTCTATTTTATGTCAGCTAATCAATAAAGCTTACATCTGGTGAATGAAATTGCAATCTGTCTCACGCCTACTGTAAAAAATAGTCGGCGCAGCTATCAACACACTGAGAAAACAACAACGATGTCTAACGAAACCCACATTCATTCATTTAACGGCCTCATAACATGTTCTTGGCTATATAAAGGCTTACTACAAGTGCGGCCACGTTTGTAGTAGTGTCCACGTTCCATTGACCGCTGGAGGTCTAGGTGATTTTGTGTCAGATTGAGAAAAAAAAAGAGTTTGACGCACACAAAAATGAACAAATGGTTGAAGCTCCTCTGGCATAAATTGTAAGACGCCATTTTATAGTTTGTGACATAAGTGTGAGGTGCCGTTTGGGGGGCCCAATGACAGTCCATCTGTGTAATGTTTTGAAGCAAAATTTTAAAATTTCATTCACAGTACATTGTACCCTTTTATTAATCTTTCTTATATTTGAGTATACTTGTCTTCTAAAAATTTGACATTTGAAAATATCTGCGTTTTGTCATTACGCTGCGAGTTTTATTTATGACACGAATGGAACGGCCTACAAAAGTATACAATATTGGAACGGCTGAATTTGAAAGCTTTTTCCGGATAATTGTCAGACAGTTGTGAAAGAAAGGTTAGTGGAAAAGGAAACTTCACAATTTCCACATACATACTACTATTTTAGAACTCCGGGAATTTATAAAAATATTAAATAATTGTACTGTTAAAAACGGATGACCGTAAGCCATGTCAATGCTTTCGTTTCTTTTACCATTTGACTTACTGTCGAACTCTATTTAAAAGATATTACTAGAAATCATAAAAATTTGTCTTAGATGTCACTTTTTACCTGGATTTCGAGATGTGTTTGACATGCCGCTACTAATAGCGGGCAATGGAACGCGGCCGGTAATGTATCGATTACGTACGATTAAAAGTGACGATCGCGCTTTATCTTCAGAACGTCGACCTAACCTACATAATGTGCGTGATGTTTGTTAATAAATAGACGTTTTATAATAAAAACTGAAAAAAAAAATGGACATGGACGAGCATTATTTGAATAACTCACATGATAAGAGTACACCTTTATTATTACACCAAAATAACACCTTTATTATTACACACATCGGAACACAATAAATTATACCATAAGCGTGATTAATTAGATTATTTGTACAAGCCATTCACTTCAAGTTTTTGTTAATTTGCATTTAAAGTTTAAAGTTGTGTACACATAATCGTCTTTAAATGCAACATAACCGTCAAGACAACCTTGTCTGATATTTTAAGTGATTGAAACTGTCATAAGCAGTCGGAATTGTCAAAGTAAATGCATAGATAATTTTCGATTCATTGTGCATAATGCTACTCTTGTATAGCCACTTCATTGTGGTCAGCTGTTTCTTAACCGATTTTACCGTTTCTATCTGTTATATTTTAATGGTGTTTGGCAGTGTAAAAAATGTGTTATTGGCGCTACAATACTGTGTCAAGCATTAACAGGGGCACAATTTAGATTTCGTGCGATGCGGTGCACACTAAGTCATAAGCTGCATAGACTTCTTTAATCAGAGATACCTTAATGCCACAGATGGTGGAAAACGAAAGTATGACTTTGAAATGAAATTTGAAATCGCAACTATACGTGACAGGCAGAACTGTCTCTTCCGCAAGAGTATCATAAAAACAAAAAACCCACAAAGTCTATTGCCTAATGATAATGCATTCGAACACATTAGACAAGTTTAGTCAAACTTCTTTCCCTTCTACCCAATTTTAAGGGAACGAAGTTTTAATTATGTGTTCGAATGCATTATCGTTAGGAAAGAGAAATATTTACTATAAAAAAGTGGAAGCCTTCTTGCTGAAAACAATTGCGATAGAAGACTAAAGTTTGCATATCGCAAAGTGATGTCATTTCGGAGCGAATTCCTGAGAATATTTCTTCACGGATATCCAATTCGAATCAATTACAGACTAATGAGGGGTACGTTGAAAGAATTAATTAGTGCCCAGTAGAGGAAGGCGGAGAGGGCACCACCACTGGGCACCTAATTGAGGAATCCCATTAAATCATGTTGACAATTATTGACATTTGCAAAATGTGCAGTGTACTGGCGGCGCTTTTTATAGATAAGTATGAACCAATTGGAGAGGTGCAACTTCCAAGAACTGAAACTTACTTCGTTGCCTTTTTTTTGTATTTATACTACTTATTTAAAAGTTTGCAACAAGTTTGGCTGATTGTCTTTTATAAGTTCAGACACCGTAGACTATTGGACATTCCTGGGGTGTTTCGCCCTTTTTAACTAAGTTGAGTGCTGTGACAGTTCAAAGGTAGCGTATTTATTAGGTTTGTTCGTTTGCAAACGTAAAATTATTAAAAATTTGCTTATGTCGTTTTCCATTGGGCAAAAAAATCTATCTTTTTTCGATTCGGAGCACTTTTTGCAGATCTCGATATTTTTTCAGATCTACACATACTACCACAATACCAATATGCTTTGCACAGCTGTTTTACGTCGTTTTAAGAAGTTTGCTTTCAAGCCAAATGCGCAAAGTTTCGTGAAAACCAAAATAACGAAATACATAAATAGCCATGGATATAATTTTGGAGGAATTATTATCTTCATTGTCTTCTTCGTCATCTGAAGACTACGAATCAACAAAAATACTAAATTTGTATCTACAACAGGGAAACCATTTTAGAGGTCGATATCCATTTGTGATTTTTGAATAAACAAATGCAATTTGAACAGCTGATATTGCTGCCAAATAACGCACTAATACATTTATAAAAGCAGATCAATTTCGTTGCGCGTTCCATTAGCAGCGTAAAATCTGAGATCTGAAAAAGATTTCTGGTGGCCCCAATGGAAAACTAAATAAGAAACTCTGCGATCACGTACAGAGAAAATTGAAAAAAAAAGAGAGAGAAATCCATTTTCCATCTTTTAATGTTTTCCTAATTTTCTAATCGCCAAATTTCGACTCACTGATAAATTAAAAATAAAAATTGACAACAGGGAGGGCTAAAAAGTTTGACAACTAAAACTCTATTTATTTTTGTCTTCAACGATGTCGGAGGAAGAAGTTGTAATTGAAGGTTCTCTTAGAACATATCAGCATTCAAAATGGTAAGTTTAATAGGTATTTAGCTTATAAAAAGCATTTGAACGAACCTTATTTTGGTTTCTCTGTCAACGGCTGTCATTGCACACAACCCGACTGACATTTATCTTTTCTTCGTAAATTGTTGCCGAGGAGTTTACTTATGCAAAGGTAAGTTTTTACTCTGTTCTAGATCCAAAAAGTTCACCAAATAACCAATCGTACTTCATTTAGTAACAATATAGTTGAACTTGGAATACAGTCCTTATGACAAGCATTTTACACCACCGGATGGTTATATACCCTTTTTAACTGCCAGAAGATTTTCATCCCCCCAATCGTTTAATTGTTCAAGACTCTAAACAGATTAATTAATTATAATTTACGCTTTTACAAACGTTTCCATAACCATAATTATAGTCAGTTCAAGTTCAAGAAAAATAAAAACACAAAAAAAAAGAACCGAATTCAGATAGTTATTGTGATGTCATCCTTGAGGGAACTAATGTGGGTCACCATCAGCAAAACAAGTTTACCACCAAATTACCATTGAAAGAAAACATTGATTGAACCCACAATCAGTAGTGTGTGTTGATTTAAATATATATTACGAAACTGTTCGGACCAGCATTAGTCGTCTAGTGCGCGGCAAACTAAATGAAAGCTTATCGGTTTCGAAAAAGGTGCAAATATCAACTGAATAACTATGTCTGTTAGTAGAAACGTATGTAGCGAAACAGTATGTAGAAATAGTGAGACAACAGAGGTGATGATGTAATCCCCCCCCCCCCCCCCCCCCCCCCCCCCCCTCCCCTTGTCAAAGTGAAGTACTATGGAAGCAAAAGAAAAATTTAGCTGACTGCATGTGAGTAAGGCAGACAGCAGAGGCAATTCCAAATGCTTCTTACATAGCATGTCCGCCTTGAGTGTCAGTCATCGATGGTTTGTTGTGGTTACCATTTTTGGTCCCACGCTCTTTATGGAGAACTACTGCACTTCGATGCATGTTTGTATGTAGTTGATGTAAGTTCTTTTATCCAACTGGACGGCAGCAACTATAAAAGGAGAACGATTTTATCGATATAGATCACGAAAGCGAAAGTTTTCTGAAAATAATTAGCACTGCACTGCTAATTAGCCGAGGAGTGTAAATCAGGTTTAAGTGAATTGTGCACCAGACCATTTAATCTGCATTTTTAAAACTGAGTCTAATTGCTCAAAAACATGCATTAAATCGGGTGGATTGAGGATGCATTTAAAACAGTTTTAAACCAATTTCAACTCGCTTAAGATCCACATAGTGCTGAATTAATAAAGGTTGTTATTCAATGGAAGGTTTGCATTAGTAGAAAGGTTTCCTCGAAATGCTTGGACAAATTTAAAAAATGCAAGTGAAAAGTATGTTGCTCCGTACTAATGATACATTTCAGTTTCGACTTTAAATTTACGGAAGCTCACAATTCCGAAATTTGTATAGTCACTGTGAACTACTTAAAATTGTAGTCGAAACTAAGTGTTTATTGGTCAAGCCCATTTACATTACCTACTCTAAAACGTGAAGAAATACTTTTGTCTCAAAAGGAACGGGGCACTAATGAATGTGCGGCATTTGAGATGCATTTTACCTTAAAATTCGTTGCTGTGGGCAAATCCTTATTCAGTATTTTTTTTGCAGCATTCAGTCTGTCGCAAAGTAGTTTTCTTCGGGCAGTCTGGTTCACATTGCTGAGTACGGATTGAGCCCCACGAAGCAGAAGACATTTTCAATAAAGCTTTCGAATCGAATGATTGAATGAACACGCTACCCAGATTTTTCTATAAACTTTTTGAATACATACAATGAAATACATTTCTTGCAAAAGATTTTTATTAGTCCTTTTACTGTAAATATATTCGAAAATGAATGTCCACTTTGTGTAGGTGTTTTGTTTCGTGTCGTTTCGTTAAAATTAAACAGTCGCAAACGTGAACAACAGTTAGGTTTTTATTGTTCCCGTTTTCGCGAGTGTATTGCAATCAATATTTGCACGGAAAAAAGTATGTGCAGAAAATCATGCACAGTTTTATGCCCAAAACACATGTGTAGAAACTGTGGACGCAGGGCAGAGTGCATAGGCTGCAAGTAAAACAGGTGTGCAGAACATTGTTGGACATCCATTGCAATCGGCTAATCGCCGAATAAGCAGCTGATGTGTTTACAGCCAAAACAAAAACGATCACAATCAGCAAATGTCAAAAGGCGGTGATGCCAAATACTTGTAATTGCAATTTATTTTCTTCTATGTGTGGTAGCTTGAAATAGCTCGATACTAATAATCATATTTTAATGTCCAGGCGAACTCACAATAGCGAAATTTTCAATATGAAATTACCCATTGTGACCTACAAAATATTTAGTGAGAGTTTTAAAAAGATTATTAGTAAGGCCCATTGAGTTTTAAGTAATTAAACCGCTCTCCGGAGGGCAGTTTAAATTCAATCGGATTAAACACTGAACTGAGTTTAAGTTTGGATTTATAAAGTACATATTATGGCCTGGGTGTAATTTTCGGGTTGAAATATCTTCAATCTGGTTTTAAACCTCTGGATCCTGGTAAAATATAAGTTTCTAAATTTTCTTTTCGTCGTAATCCATTTTGCGCCTGAGTTGGCAACAAATAATATCAAACCAGAAAAGAAAATATGTAAAGGGTCCGCCATCTAACTTTTTTTTTTCAACTAGTGCTTATTTCGCGAATGGTAACACTTTGCTCATGTCTGATTTGACAGATAATTAGTTTTATCCTTCCGCTGAACGAATATGGTTGTGTATACGCTTGAACAACGCTGGGAAATATTGCGTACATTACTTTGAAAATCATAGTAATGTTGCAGAAGTGTGCGAAAATTGCGTACGGAATTTGGAAGAAGAGCTCCGTATGTTCGTTATCTTGTGAAAAAAGTGAAAGAAACTGGCATCCTCATCGATAAACCAAAGCGTGAAAAGCCAAAAACAGTGCGTACACCGAAGAAAATTGCTGCTGTGGCGGAAAATGTGCGTGAAGCGCCATCAACATCAATTCACCGTCGTTCTCAACAATTGAACATTTCGGAGACATCATTGAGACGAATTTTGCATAAAGAACTCTGTATGACGCCATACAAAGTCCAATTCGTTCAGGAGTTGAAGCCAAATGACCATCCAATGCGTTTTCGCTTCGCTAAGTGGGCCTGCGATCGACTTAGAGAAGATGCCGATTTTGCCAAAAAAAAAATCATCTTTTCAGATGAAGCTCATTTTCATCTTGGCGGGTATGTAAGCAAGCAAAAATGTCGCATTTGGGGCACAGAAAACCCGCACGCATACAATGAAATGCCGATATACCCAAAACGAGTCACTGTTTGGTGCGGAATTTGGTCCAGAGGCTTAATGTGCTTAAAAATTGCACCGATCGTGTAGGCTACTGCATGGCCAGCCGAGGCAGCCATTTGAATGAAATTATTTTCCGTTATTAACCGGAAGGATTGTACTTTCAAATAAAAAAGGAAACTTGAGAAAATATTCAGTAGTTTTTTTTTATAGCATTTTCAAAAAAAAAAAAGTTATTTGGCGGACCCTATATGTGTCAATATTAGCAACATAACTGAAACCACAAGTCGCTTGTTTAGCATTCACGCCAAAGAGAGTGAAAGTGCTATCAACTAAACACAAATAAAAACGAAAGTACAACAAAAAAAAAAAGATCAGCTTACCTACAAAAAAGTTACACAAACTCTGTTCCCAAGCACCTAATCGAAATGAGGTCCCTGACCTCTGAATCTGAATAGCAACAATAATCTTTTTTTCGAAATTGATCTGTGAGAAAAAAATGTATTTGCTATTAAGCTCGCGGTAAGACAAGACGAATTGCTTAGCCATACCCGTTATCGGCAGGTGGGCAATTTGTTTACTTTTCTACGGTGGTATTTTTAAAACTTTCAGTGATTCTATATGCAAATAGTTTAATTTAAGGAAGCTACTTCACAATATGACAATATGTATATGACAACGATTTTATTAATCATCCCACGTTTGCCAAACGACTGATGTCTGTTGAGCTGAAGTTGGCAACAGAGAGAAGCAATATTGGCAAGTGTTTTATTTAGAAACAAAATTCGCATGGTGAGACAAGTATAATAATGAGATCTGACGTAATGTCACAAGAATATAATACTCTTCCTTGACTAGCAAAAGAGAGAGATATTGTATATCTACATACGGCCCATTGAGACTAAAACAATTATTGGATTAAGAAACAAATGCAGGTGGTCTGTGAAAATGACGATACAGAAACAAAAGATAATGGATTCGTTCGATTGATATTTTTGGATTTTTGGAAATATGTAAATCGGAAGCTGGTGATGGTAGTTTTGGTGACCAATGCAGGTCTATTTAGGGAACTGTGTACATTCTTCAGCACATGGAGTGCATTGTCGGGCGGATATACTACTCGTAGAGTTGAATAAAATTCAAATAATGTTAGCAGAAAGCACAATTAAATGAGACATGATAAAATACAATGGCAATGGCAGACAGAAAATAAAGGGTGATTTTTTAAGAGGTTTAGAACTTTTTTTAAAAAAAAAACACAAAAAATTCGAAAAAATGAATGAAATATTTATTTGAATCGATAGTTTGAACCTTGCAATTTAATGTTTAAAGATAATTTCATGCAAATGTTGACCGCGGCTGCGTCTCAGGTAGCCCATCCGCTGAGTCCAATTTTGGCATACTCTTTCACACATATCGGCCGGTATCTCACGAATGAATGCATGGATGTTGGCTTCCAGTGCGTCAATCGAAGCGGGCTTGTCCCTATACACATTAGCCTTGGCATACCCCCACAAAAAATAATCTAATGGTGTCAAATCGCACGATCTAGGCGGCCAATTGACCGGCCCGAAACGTGAAATTAACTGTTCACCAAACTCGCCTCGCAATTGCGCCATTGTTTCGCGTGCTGTGTGGCATGTGGCACCGTCTTGTTGAAACCATATATCATGCAAGTCAAGAACTTCCATTTCGGGCAAAAGAAAGTTTGTTATCATCGCTCGGTAGCGTTCACCATTGACAGTAACGCTGCGATTCGCATCATCTTTGAAGAAATATGGCCCAATAATGCCGCCGGCCCATAAACCGCACCAAACAGTGGCTTTTTCGGGATGCATTGGTAGCTGTTGCAATGCTTCTGGCTGATCTTCACTCCAAATGCGGCAATTTTGCTTATTTACGTACCCATTCAACCAAAAATGAGCCTCATCGCTGAACACAATTTTTCGATAAAAAAGCGGATCCTCGGCCAGCTTTCCAAGAGCCCATTCACCAAAAATTCGGCGTTGTGGTAGGTCGGCTGGCTTTAGTTCTTGCACCAGCTGTATCTTAAAAGGCTTTACGCCCAAATCCTTCCGCAAAATTTTCCACGTAGTGCTGTAACAAAGGCCTAACTGCTGGGAACGGCGCCGAATCGACATTTCGCGGTCTTCTGTCACACTAGCTGATACGGCCGCAATATTTTCTTCACTACGCACAGTACGTAAACGTGTTGGTGGTTTAATGTCCAACAAAGTAAATTTGGTGCGAAATTTGGTCACAATCTTCCGAATAGACTGCTCAGAAGGTCGAGAATGCCGATCATAAAATGGAAGCAGCGCGCGATGAACATTTCGAACCGAGCACGAATTTTGATAGTAAAATTCAATAATTTGCAAGCGTTGTTCATTTGTAAGATGATCCATGGTTAAATTGCAAACCAAACTGAAGCTGTTTGACAGTGACACAAGGTACTAAACACACGTCAGCTGTCAAAACCAGTGTTGCCAAAACCAAACCAGCTAAAAAATCACCCTTTATTTGAATATTGAGGTTACCTTATGTAGGGCGCATTCGAACCAGAACGAATTAGAAAAGAACATTGATAGAAAAGTGTGTTCGAATTTATTTTCTAAATTAAATCGGGTCCTCCTTCTTAGCTTCTTCTTTTGTAATAACAACCGTTACCTTTTAAAAACTACTATGCTAACAAAAAAACATTGACACAGCAGTGCCTAAACTGTCAAAAAGAAGTTCGTGCTTCTTTTTTATATCAGTTACATGAAAACTCTAAATGATCATGCACTCAAAGTTAATTGAATTCCAGTCTGAATATTAACTTGAGCAAAAAAGTAGATATATTTTGACAGCTTAGCCAAAAAAAATTGTAGATAAAACACATCACAGTCAACAATCACTTAAATAAAAATGTCTCTTGTGAAATTACTCGAATTTCATTTGATTTTTAGTTTGCAGCGCGTTCTTTGACAATTAGTAAAAGAACATGACAGCGCATTGATCGAAATTGAAAATAAAATATTCCACAAAGCCAGATTTACAGCAACAATAACAAAAAAATTTCTAAAAAAAAGCTTACACTTAAAGCTGAGAGGGATTTAATGTGGTATTCGATTGGGCGCTCTCAGAGCCCTTTTTTTGCCTTAGGGCAATTTTTATCATCGTTTGATAAAAAAAAAAAGCAATCTTTTTCAGATTTCAGAGCACTTTTGCGAATCTAGATATTTTCTCAGATTTGCTTCAGATTTACCAATACAAGTGCATTTGAGTTCGACAACTGGTGGAGTTTGCTTATATTTTCGTGAAATTTTTCTACAGCTAAGAAAGGCATTGCATCGGTTGAATCTGTTTTTGCAAATGATTTATGTATAAATATTTATATAGAAATCAATCGGGACGGAAATTTTGAATGTTTTAATACAAAATTTAACCAGTGAATGGAAATCGCTTAGAAAAGTGTCGAAGACTGCACGTAATCAAATCGCACGAATATCAACACAAAAAAGAGCAAGTGACGCTTTTATGTTCGATTAGGCACAGGAAATCTGAAATCTGAGGGAAAATCTGAAGAAGCCCAAACGAATACCACATAAATGTAAACCTTCCGTCAAAAAAAAAAATGTTTTGCAAATTTAGGAGCGTTCAAGTATCTGTTTAGTAAGTCTGACAGCTGTCTGACTGGATGTATCTCGATTTTGATTGGCTGAAATCGGTCATTTGATCAGCTGTTTCAGTTGACGTTTATGGAGGGGTAGCAGACGAATCTAATCAAGATATTCGTGACGAGTACTAAGTTGACAGTTCAGATATGTGGATGACGTAAGAAAAGTGACGTTCCTGACCAATCTAGTTTTTGCGTTCAGGTTACATATTCTCCAAGCCAATCTAGTCGACTTAAGATAACTAGATTCTTGAATGTGCTCAAGACATTCCCAATACTTTTAAGTTAATCTGCGTCGCGCATCGACAGAAGTAGTAGTATGACACTAAACTTAGCCAGTATAGGCCGAGGAAGTGCATAAAGAGGCTTAATAACTGACAAAGCACCAACATTAAGGAAAATAAATATAACTGAAACGGGCCATTTACTAAATGGCTTTGGAGTGACTCTCCTACTTTTAAGTTAATTTTTGTATGGGTGTCATATCGTTGACGTCCGGTTGACACTATTTTACACTTGAACATTTTAGGAAAACGTCAAATTCTCATTGTTGTTATGACGTTATCGACAGTTTTTCATTTTGATAATATATTAGGAGTACATATTTATGTACGTGAACGAATTCGATGTAACATAACACAGAAAATGTTTTCGTTCTGTGTATAAGTATTCATACGTCAATATATTTACGAAGAAATACAATCGCTTGCCAAATGCGTATTTTGCATGCCGATGAAGTTGTTCTTGAGTTGTTATTAAAAATGTTTGGCCAACAAAACCATACATTAAGTCTATAATATTCGCATGTTCAAATGTACAACAATCGGGACAACAGCAGATCTGGCAAAATACATACCTATATCTTTCATTTATTATGTAAGGAAGTACGGATAGGTACCTTCCTAATTTGTTATCTATCGAAATGTCTTCGAATTTATTCAAATACAGTGTTTGGAACTAATCAACATATTTTTGTTGTGTCAACATTAAATTCAGATCTATCTTCTATTTTCCTGCACTTTCCAACTAAAGTATCAGGGCAACGGGATACAAAACAAAGTAAAAAATGTAAACAAACTCAAATTAGAAGTGAACTCATATCAATTCTCGTTTTTTTTCTCTCATTCTTCACTTTGCACTCCAGACGATAGGGTTACCAAAACCCCCGACTATATTTTTCAATACACGTCGTCAATGGCGTAAAATATGTTATAGCCGTTTTGATCGGTCACTAAAAAAGATGGACTAAACCTGATTTGATTTGATTATAAGAAGAATTTTTGATGAAAAAGTACTTTGGCAGCAAAATAACAAAAATTGCTCCGTTGTCGCTGGCAATAAACTTATGTTGTCAAATTATTTAATTTGGTGATTGCCGGTGCCATTGATATACGATCTTAAACAACCAAACCAAAATTAGAAAATAAAACCGTTAGTAAATATTAATAAAATAGGTATTCACGTTAATCCTTATTCACACAAAAAAAAATAGAGGCTGTATAAATTAAGAAACCTCTTTAAGGAAGTTCGTATTTGTCTTTGATTAAGCTAAGAACTGCGTACTAGGCTGAGCAGTAGCCTTCTTTTAATACAATGTACGATATGAATACCGCCAGTCGAAATTGTTATCCCAGTCTTTACCGGTTTACATTTTTATATACGTATATCGGTATCAACCAGATTTTATTTAGATTTTCGGAGCTTTGGCAATCTTAAAATCCCTCCCAAGAAAATGCACTCAAACAAGACAAGGATGACGTGATAATAACGAAACGCCCTCGCCCTCGGGTTGTCTCCCTCTCCGTTTCTATGATTTAAAAAAAAGAGTAGAAACAACAAATACAACACAAAATGAAACGAGTGCAGCAGGCAAATTTGTTCAAAAAGAAGGAAAAGGGCAGAATAAAAAATTACGAAAGTAAAAGTACATATAATGACAAGAAACTTACCAAGTTTGTTTTCCTACTTATTTATTCCGTCTGGTTTTGATTTCACTAAATTTAAGACAAACAACGCAATTGCTTTGTTTGTTATTGAATAATTCTTATTTCTCAAGTTATTCTTTCACCAAAATCGACACTTTTGTGTTTCAATTTACAACACACTCATACGTAATTATTCACACCCGTTTAAAATGTTCGCACAATCGATTTTGATTCTTAAATTAACTAGTAAACGGATATGGACTTCAAATAAAGTTTAGGCGAATAAAAACTCCGCCGGACACCACCTTCCGAATTTGAAAAACGAAGACGACTGCTTTTTGGTGACTGAAAACTCAAAGCTGAAACAGCTAGCTCATTACTGTAGCCAGTGCTCATATGTCATAGAGATAGTTTTTCCCTCGGAAAGTTAACTTTGTTCCCTTTTGCATCTAATCAAAATTTCCACAAATTTCCTAATTAGTTAATTAAAAAAACCAGTTAATTTTCAATATTTTTTCTAACAAAACATAAAAAAGATCAAACAAAATATTCTACAGGGCAAAGTCGGGTGATATGGCACCATAGGGTTTTATTTTGAAAGAATGACAATCAAATTTGTAGGAATTTTAGTGTGTTTCAATTGGGTATATTTATGTTCCAATTTTTTGTTTTTAAATTAAATAAAGAGGTAATATTTTTTTTTATAAGCTTACCCAATTTCCCACAAAATCCTACCAAAATGTTACCTTTTCCCTTTTTCCGACGAGATGTTTCATAACCATCGAAATTCCCCACGAGCTAGAAACACTGACGTAGTAAACCATTAAACAGAGCAAAAGAAAAGCAAAACAAAACGCACTCACTCAGTATTTATGTTTGAGTCGAACTCAATTGGAACTGTGCGCTGGAGTATTCCCAGATCGTGGGTCATTACGTGGCATTTGCGACAAATTTCGCAATTCAAAAAACAAAGAATACGAAAGCAAACATTTTAAATAATCAGAAGGGCGAAAAGGCCATTTCTATATCTCTCAGAAAATTGCAGTTTTTCTAACAACGGTGGCAAAAAGGGTATTTTTTGGTATTGCGATGTTTCCACTTTATGTTTACTGCGTTTTGCATGTTCGGGTCGGTCCCGGTTCACCAAAGAAATCCACCATGTTCCTTAGTGAATTTGTTAAAACTTTCGTTAGTTTTTATTTATTTTTTTACTATTTCTATTAAACGCTCCGGTTTTTTCCACTTTGGTCCATGAAAAAATTAGGATTCCAACCCTAAAACCAACAGAAATCTCAAATATTAAAGATTGGTCCATTTTTGTTTGGTTTTTGTTGTACGACTTAAAACAAATACCTATCCGATCGAAAGTAAGTTTAAGTTGCTGCACTTTTGTGCCTCTCACATTTAACGCTTACTGAAATGTGAAGACAGTTAAACTAGAAGTCAATGAAACGCAGAAATATAAGAACAAAAATTAGCCTTTCTGTTACCGCAAAAGTTGGGCAAACGCTTCTTAAAAGCTCATCCATTCAATGCCATTCAAGATCTATTAGGCTAATTAAGTAGGAAATTCGGTTTTGTGTTTGTCCACCACAATACCGAATGAAGCGTTCCTCTTTGAAACAGCTATACAGCAGCTATCAGGTTAATCTTACAGAGTTTGAAATTCCAATACAAATTTTGCCCAAAAATCCAAAGAGTACACCGACTCCCACGACTCGTTTAATTTCGTCTCCAAGGAAAAAAATAATCTGAAATATCTGGGATGGATATCCTCCGATGTTATATATTTGCAAAAATCTGAATAACTATGTAATATAATTTTGTTAGATCTAATCTACGCGCCTAGCACTTGTACAATTCATCAATGATCTGATAGTTCAACTCATACTTTTCCTCTTGATACAATTTTGTATGGCTTTGCCATCTTTTACGCAATTTCTTCCATCGCTGTTTGTTAGATGCAAGCAATTTGGCTTTTTCTGCGCCCTTTAAACTCAACTCCGCTTTCTTTTTTTCCACTGCATTTTCTGTATCTGAAAGATTTGACGGAATCCTAACCAACTCCGTATTCAACGGTGCAGGCATGGTGGTAATTTCAGCAATTTCTCCATTCCGCAGCTTCTCTAAGACTTCACCGCCATCGTTTTCACGACAATCTGGCGACGGAGATCTACGGCTTCTGTAACTTTTTATTGTGGACGCTCGTGGGGCGTTCGCCATCCATGCACGACAAATTGGATATAAGGCTGTTCGATCATCGTATTTGGACAAATCTAAACTGCGATCGAATAGTTTCATAACGAAACTTTCGTGAATTTGCTGCTGTTGCTGCTCTTCAGAATGTTTTTCTGAAACAGTTTCGTCGAGATCTTCGGGTTCCAATTTGATAGATTTCTTTGGGCGTCCCCGCATCGGAAGCTTTTGAGAAGAATCGTCAAAATCGGATTCTTCACCGCTAGCGACTAAATCTTGTAGGGCATTTTTCAGACGACCACGAGCCATTTGAACTTCATTTGGTTTTTGTTTGGATTTGTAGCCATATTTTGGATATATATCTTCGTTTTCGTGCATTCTAGTTAAATGAAATATGAGAAAACATTCAGTGTAACGAAATTTTTTCCATTTTATACTTATTTATAAACGAGTATGAGATCCGAAGCCGACCTATTTGAATCAATTTAAAAATTCCTATTTTATGTATAGTACGTTTGTTGACAAAAAATGTTGAGTATGTAAATTTCCAATAATGAAATGACAGGCAACTACCAAGCGAAGTTGGATGCAATAGTAATTAGAAGAGTGCCTTCAAAGGCGATTGGAAAGGTATCGGACCCGTTCTCAATAGGTGTTTTTATTTTTTAATTCAGAGCTGAGAACTGAACTGAATTCGAGCATTATGAGCGCGCTCTGAACAGAGCGTGCTCAGACCTCAGAGCCTTCTGATGTTTTTTTGTTTTTCCTGTTTTTTGTTCTGTCTTTCTTTGGAAAGAGTAGCATCACCATAAGAGGACTTATAAGAGGACTTCTACCAGATGACAAACAAACGATTTGAACAAATTTTCGAACAAGGGTGGTAAACGTAGAACAATAAATCTAAACCACAGCCAGCGGCATAACGACATTTAAAGCAAGTCGAATTCGAATAAATACAATTGCAGTGCAGATTTTTTAAATATTTTTTAATTCGTATTTTCTTGAAACTCAAATTTTCTTATTTTGATTCTTAAACAGGTTTTTTTTTTTTCATATCTTTTATAATAACATTGGACAATCGATATTCCTATGCGTTATGCATACATTTTTCATTTAATGAAAGTTGGACATTTAAGCAATAATGATACAAGACCAGCGAGAAAGGGCATCAATTCTAAGACCGTACCTACATAGGTATACGTTTATATTCAAAAAGTAAATACTAATCAACATTTTACATTAGGAATTGCTACACTGTACACATAGTAGGTACACATTATTATGTATTTATGTACTCGTAAGTTTACATTCTATTTATTAATATAATAAAAAAATATGCAACTTTAGCTTAGTTATTTTGTTTTTGTTGTTAAAAGAAGATACACCTGCCGTGTGTACGTTTTAATTTATAAATATATGTATATCTGTGTTTAGGCGCTACAAATTCACTTTTGCATTGTTTTGTAATTTTTTTAGATTAAAGGAACGAACTCGGAAACTGTGGAATATAGATTTGAATAGAATTTAATTACATTTTCCAGAAGGAGCTAGAAACAACACCAAACTAAACAATATCCCTGGGAGCGTTTAAAAAGTGTACAGAATTTGAAACCAAGTGTGTGATCTCGGAAAGGGTCTCCTTGTGAACACCACCAAAGAGAACCAACTCTCCATTGCCGGCCACCATGGAAGAGAGTATCAATCGCTCGGGGGCACCGGGAATTATTCCATAATTCTTGTACTCTATCCATTGCAAACAGGGATCTGTTTCGGACATTGCGTTGGTTAGATCGCACACAAACAGTGAGAGTACATTGCGCTTTACTCGCTTCGGTGATGGCTCCTTGATTTTTTGCTCGGCTACAAGGGCTCGCCTCGAGTTCCGTATGGCATTCATTTTCTCCTCCATGCGACGTATACGTTCGTGGTGATCCTTTGAGAGACTACGCGGACGATTTTGCACATTGAATGCGGCCATGCGAAAGGGATCCTAAAGAGTAAAATAAAATTAAAAGTTTGTCTCTCTTAAAAGATGCTCTTACCTCATAGAGTTCATCGAATCGCTTTGGTAAACGTGGCTCATGATCACGACATCGAAGGGCTAGATTTCTCTGCAGACGATTTGCGGCTTCGACATCATTGGGGTTGTTGGCCAATGGTGCTAGCGGTACTAGTGGAGCCGGAGGTGCCGGAGGTCCTGCCACGATATCGTTATCGTTGCGAATGGCTCGCAATTGCGGACGGTTGTGGTTGCGCTCTTCGGGAACTGGAGGTGCATGCATTCTCGGCAGAATGTTGTTATTGTTGTTTTGATGATTGTTATTCATAGCGACCGCTCGTCGGTTCAGACGCATATCATCGCCCATTCTAATGTTATCCAAACGATTTAGACCTCCTGCTCCTGCTGCACCAACACCGCCACCCCTACCACCACCAGGAAACTGACCAGCACCCCTCATTGCCGCGGGAGCTCTCGTCTGTTTCATCATTTGGAAATCAGTTGGTAAATTCGGTGTCGGTCCTAAAACCACTAACTTCGAGTCGACTTTGCAAGCTGGATTGCACCACATATGCGACGCACCCCACTTCTTGTTCTTCACCGCCACGTTTTTCCACTGCCACTGCTCTTTGGACATATCCAAAAGCCAGGCATCAGTATACACACTATTCGGTCCGCCACAGCCTCCAACAATCAGCAGATGATCATCATCCAAATCGATCTGAAACTGTCCATATCGTGGCGGCGGCTTTGTATTGCCAGCAATTTTAGGTGACGACCACGTCAGCGATTCCAAATCCAAGCACCAGGTTTCATTGGAATTGTTATTAACCCCTTCGGAGATCTGATAGCCGCCAAACACAACCATTCGATGACGATGAACACTGGCCGAATGGCCGGCCATTGGGGGCGGTGTCGGTATTTGCGCACGCACATGAACCCAGCGATTTGTTTCCAGATCGTACAGGTGCAGCTCATCGAAGAGACACCAAGGTTGATACGGCGGATGAAGGGACGGATATCGCCAGCCTCCGAACAAGACCAACTGATTCTGATAGCAGACCATTGACGCAGAACCCTTTGGAGACGGATAACTGCCCATAGATATGGGACGCTCCCATTTCGTGTGGGATAAATCAAATCTCCACAGATCGTTGAATGTGGTGTCTGATGAGGAGCCCCCACCAAAAATGTACATTGAATTTTTATGAAATACCGCAGAGTGTGAGAATCGCCCGGCTATAGTGGAGACTGCCTGTTCGGAACGATGTATCTCCCAGCGCAGGCGAAAGTCGTTCAGTCCTTTGTGCAGGTTCATCTTGGAGCGTCGTATCACATCTGAAATGGAAAGAGGGACATTGATTAGTCTGCTGTTACAAGACAAATCTAGATTTGGAAGAAAACCGCATCTTTCGGCCGATTTTGGAAAAGAAAAACGAAGAAACCCTTCAACTACAATGATCGGCGTTAGAGGGCATATTTTAATGGCGCAGGCTGTCGCACGTTTTTGTACGTAACACCTAAAGCGTTCATAAAATATTTACAGATAATCGTAACCAGACATGCTTAAAGCACTCTAACCGTCAACTCGTGGTAGCAACTACCTTTGCAACTGAAAGTCTGTGTACTTTCATCCACCAACTTTTTTTCTGTAGGGCCAAGTTTGTCAAGCTCGCTGGATGGTTTTTCGCAGTAGTGTACAGGTTGCCCATCGGATAACCCTGAACCTAACAAGCTTCAATGAACCACAAAACTGTCATTTTACATAGCATATATTTCTACGCTATTCTTGATCAGTTGCTATTCTTGTTGGGTTGGTTTTGCATCTTTTCCGTACAGCTGCAGAAGTGTTTCACTGATTCCATAACTTATCCTGAACTCCTTTCCACTGACCCGCTCAAGCGACTCTTGGTTAAAAAGTATTGTCACGTTTAGTGTCTGCTCTCAAATCAGACACTTATTTGGATTAACTTGCCATCTATAGTGCACAAACTCGTATAAGACTTCAGAAAACATGTATTGCCAACTTGTAAGTACTATTTGCTTTGTACTTGTACCTAATTTAGGAAAATCTATAAATGGAAACCAACTTGTTTTTGTACACAGTATACCTGCAGCATAGAAGTTTCCTTGACAATGGCCTCGAAATAAAAATTGTGTATGTGCACTTGTGCAGCGCATTTCGTGTCATAACTTAACTAATTGGAGACATAAAGCTACGCCTAAAGCAAATGTTTAAAACTCAAGTCCTTACTTAACTAATTTTGTTTTGGATTGAATTAATAAAGTTCAAGATTAATTCGTACATTCATACATCAAGTTGTTCCCATCTGAGTGATACCACGAAAGACTCCATTCCTAACTTTTTCGTAGCAGACTTTTTTGGCATATTTTTTTTTTTTTTTTTTTTTTTAATTTTATGCATCCGAATTGGTTTTTATTTGGTTTGAATATGTACAAAAACTCACTTTTTACGATTGAATTCCAGCGTTTGCATACCAAACGGCATTGTTGAAGATCGGCATAGGGTGGCAGGTAAGTGAAAATGAATTCGATTATTTCATCGGGCAGTTCGTCTATATCAACCATTATGTGTTTAATTTCGAATTTTATTTTGAATTAATTATAAATTGCCTTTTGCGTACTAAATCACAGTGTATAATTGAATAAAATTATTTATTTCTCTAAGTTTTTCTGTCTTTTCGGTTCTATTAGCTAAACTTTGTTAGTTATTTTTTCTTTTTTTAATTTGACAACTGAGGTTGTGTTGACAGTTCTCGGTGGGGTTCATGTTCATGAAACGAGAGGATGTGTTCAAGACGAAAATGGGCAAGATTCAGTTGGAAAATAGTAAGCTATAGTAAGTGACTATAATGGACGCATTCGGAAACGTATTCCGTATATTTTAATCGTCTGTTGACCGTTTTAAAACTTTCTTTTTAGAGATAATTTCAAATAATGTCGTCCCCATGCAGTTGAAGACATTTTAAAATCTTGTTTATTGAAAGTTATAGCACTTTGTGATAAGAAGTCAGTTTACCTGAAATTAGTGAATTTGACCTGTCAACAGAGACGTAGACCGAAATCTTTTGCTTAAAATGCATTTTTAAATTATTTCCCATAATAATATAATTTTCCGGAAGACTCAAAGCAAACCGAAGACAAAACAAAACAGAAATTCATAGTAATAATATATTGGAAGGAATCGCTATAGATTCGACGAATATCGTTAATTGTGGTAACTAAACATCTTGTGCGGAAAATAATAAACGTTTCTTACTTACTTTCAACAACCTAACCTACTGTTGTTGTAAATCCCGAAGATCGATGATCATACAGGAAGAAAACACAACGTCTGCAAAATATTTTGTTTCTTTTGCTTGCATTTATATGAAAGACATTCGAATCTTACCTAGGTACTAATTCAAATTTATTAACCATATTTCCAAAATACTGTGGTAGGTAGGTGTGAACTGTGGCCTCAATGTTGGCGACTCTTGAGTTTTGCTCAGCTAATGACCAATAGGTGTCGGCCAATAGTACAATTTTAGTTCACAAAAACCGTTTACCTGCTTTGAAATTAGAAATTGCTAACTAAAAAAAAACTTTACATATCGTAACCACCAAACCGCAAAAGTAGATTCTGACACAAACAGCACTTAATGGCGAGCTATTTATCAGGGCAATGCGGGAATTGAGGTTACTTTTCACATTCTTGTTCATGCAATCTATTTAATTAATTTTAAAATATGTATAACGCATAGGTCAAGTAGAGAGAAATATGAAACAAAATGAAATGATGTGCAATATGTAAATCACCAACTAGAGTATTACCTGAGACAATAATTATCTCTGTTTATTCCCTTTATGCAATTATTGTGAAGGCAGAGGTTACATTTTATTTTCAGCTTATAATAAAGCAAAGGCAGGTCGATGCCGATGGCATAACACTGCATCTTCGAACTCCAAATCTCAAATTCCATTCGCAAGGTCATTGTCAACCCCTCTGCCCATCTAATCCAGTAAAACGAGAATTCATTAATTTCTACATTTATTTGGATATTGCAATTTGTTTGAAACAAGATATAGAAAAGATCGTCGATAGAAAAAGAAACAAATTTGTGTGGTCAAATGCAAGTTAATTTATCTATTTCTAAGCCATCTCCACGAATAGCATAAACAATTGCTTATCCTATCGCGCACCTCTAACTAAATAAAAAATAGTTTTAAAATTGTAATAGTTCCTTTAGAGAAATGCAATTTTTCAGTTGGATGCTATTTGTTCACTTTTTTCATTCAGTAACTTGCTGCACATTTGCTTCAAATTATTCTACTTTAAGGAGCTCCACGTCGAATGTCAACACAGCATTTGGTGGAATGATACCCGGATGACCTCGACTTCCGTAGGCGTAGTCTGGTGAGCAAACCAACTTGGCACGTTGGCCCAGCGACAGTTGCTTTACACCTTCATCCCAGCCACGGATAACCTCACCGCGACCAATGGTGAATTTGAATGGTTTGCCACGATCGCGTGATGAATCGAATTTGGTTCCATCGTCCAGTGTTCCAGTGTAGTGGACCACAACAACTTGGCCACTTTTTGGGTAAGTGCTTCCTGCAGTGAACGCAAAAATTTCGATTTTAAACTGACAATTAGTAGAGAGTGGAATACTTTTTATATATCTTACCGTCACCGGGAGAAATTGGGATAACGTCTACGCCCATTTTAGTTTATAAGGGTATATTTTTCCAAACGAAAATTCAGCGATATATCACCGACCACAAAAAAATGTGGAGCGTGTTCGAGAACAAATTTTCGGTATTACAAATTAAAAGGGACAAAATACAAAATGGTGTATCGAGTATTGAACGCTTTGTATGCGCGAGTACTGTTGAGCGAGTATTGAATCTGCAGAAGTGTGTTCGTGATTAGTCATTTTTAAAGGTGTATCCACATTTAGGTTATTATTTACTTGAAAAACAAGAAAACAACTTTTCTCTTCGTCTTAATACCTTCATAAGTCATAGTTGACTCGTATGAACTACTTGGCCAATGAGAGTTCGTAAGATTTAACATAAAAAATGATTATTATTACAGTACAGCCCAGACAGCTTTCGGTGAAATTTAAAATTTTTGAACGCAAATTATATGACTGCTTTTAAGGGTTTAGATCCAACAGGATAGTTAAATATGCAGTCTTAAAGATCGTTTTCTTAAACTGCCAATGGACTAATTCAATGTGAAAATAAACGTAAGATGAAATACGAAATAAACTCAAGGGAAAAAATATTTATAGCCGGGCAAAACAAGCGCGAGCGAAAAAGTTACAAATATGCAACTCTAACATAAAAAGGAAGTGACAAAGACAATGCATCTGCAAAAATATTGATTCAGTTTATAGTGCAAACCAGAGACAATACTGAGACCCCCAACTCCGGCCGATTTTCCGTTACTTGCCTACAAGCTATATTACCATGGGCTTGTGACGTTTTTTTGCGCTAGTATTGATACATAGAAATTCGTATTGACAAATGTCACGAAACTTCAAAAATTCCGGGTCACCAACACACGCTCAAAAAAAGAGCACAACTTCCGCTGCTTCCAAACTGGCTTCCGGTGTGGGCAAAGTTGCTGGCTGCGTTCGTAAAATATTATCCGTTAAATTTGAAAATAATTTTTACAACTAAATTTTGTATGGACAGTGATTTATTTTAAGAATAATTGTATACTTTGTTGAAAATATAAGAAAAATAAACAATTCTGAAGAATAATAAACAAATTAAAACATTTTTCGCGAACATTCTTAAGGCATTTAACATAAATCGAATAGAATATGTTTATCACATACGGCGCTTAGTATACTTCTGGAGCTTAGTTATAATTTATAAATACCAAGATTAATATCGTTGCTGTTATTAAGTATAAATTAAGAGTTCCTCCGTTAGTCTAAATATAATTTAAAATAAAGTATACGTTTGTGTATTTGTTTTATTTTTTTGTATCTCGTATTTCCAAGTCTACATTTATATTACTTATAAGGCGTATGTTTTGGTATTATAATGGAACAATAATGGTGAATGAGTACTCTGGTTGAATAGAAATACAGAATGTTATGAAAAAAATAATATGAAAATGTACTGAGATAATATACTTATTCACCAAATTTGAGTTGAACTTCTCCTAAAAAAAGCTGTACTTCTGAACACAGTCACAGCTCACCACGGTTGAAATCTGACACTGACACTGACAACTAGTCTAACTTATCCGAACTGTTTTTTTTTTCGCGAAATTCGCTGCCAGGTACCGATTGCCTGTACAACTTGTCCAACTTGAAACGTCTCAACCTGGTCTCAACTTGAGCGATAATGAAATAAGCGAACTATCATCCGTGGTCGAGTTTTGGCAAAAGTTGGAGATCTTGAATGTGTCGCGCAACCAGCTGAAAGCTCTACCTTCATCAATCTTCAAGCTGATGAACCTACGCCGTCTGTATTTGATTGACAACAAACTGGATTCCCATCCCTTATACATGAGTTTCACCCGACTTTACCAATGCTCCAAAGAAAAGGGCTACTTCACCGTCGCCGAAAATTGCTGACTTCTGCCAAGACGATTTAGCCGACGACGACATCATGATACTGGACAACGGCGAACAAGTATTCCTCTGGCTCGGCTCCATATGCAGTGAAGTCGAAATCAAATAAGCCTAGAAAACTGCACAAGTAAGTCACACAGCCGACGACAGAAACTCTTTCAGTTTACACAAATATGCATTTAATAACATTTATTCCAGGTATTCAACACAACATCTATCAAACAACCAGAAAGTGCGCGCAAACTTTTCCTCACTCTGAAGAACAAGGAGTCGAAGCGCTTCACAAAATGTTTCCATGGCTGGAGTGCACACATGGGTCCACCAGAATAGAGTGCAGATTCATTTCATCTTTCATATTTATAACACGTACTGATAGTTTTACATGTAACTTATTTTATATTCAATACATTTATATTAAAATGTTTTGGACAACAACAAACTAAGATTACTGGTGTTGGCCTAATCGAAAACTTTGTAAATAGTTGTGACGCCCAGTTGCTCCCTTGGCAGACCAGCAGCAGTGCATTTAGACGAATCTGTTCAATGTTGTTGTCACGATTCTCCCTGTCAACCTTGGCTTTAGTTCTCATCTCGGGCTCGAGTAGTTTAAGACGGTTTTTCTCCTTCATTTCGATCTCGTGTTCGATGGTTTGCCGGCGCATTGCCTCTTGGAGTGCGACACTTTCCTCTTGCCTAGTAAGTGTAACCGTTTAAAGAATCAATTCAGACAACTTTTACAATATTCTTACTTTTTGAAATTGTCCTCCTGGATACGTTGCTGCTGCGACAGTTGATCTTCATAGCGGCGCCTTGCCAATTGGTATTGATATTGGGCACGATGCTGTTGTTACTTGGTCTCTTCCTAGAAGTGGATACAAATGGTTAGCAATTCGTCGTCAGGTTCATGTTAATTCAAATCCAACTTACAATCAGGGTCTTCCTACGCTCTTCGTGATCGATACGCTTGTGTTCAACTTTCGCCAATATGTGTTGCGTATTCCTTGACTTTGGCCATACACTCTTGATGGCGTGTGTTCTCCTGCATCGTGAACAAATCAATGGCTTCTCTAGCATGATCTTGAGAAATATCTAATAATCAAATATATATAGTGAGACAAATTCATTGAATAGTATGGCTCACTTATATCGATTCCGATTGATGTTCATCGTTGTCTCCAGTGCGATCCATTATATATATGGTAAGGTTAGCGAACATCTCAACGTCGGCTTCTTCCTTAGCTGTAAGACAAATGTATTTAATTATTAATTGAAACACTTAAAATACGCGAAAACTTACATTCTTTCAATTTGTTGGAGAAAAAATACAATTTGTTTTCCATATTTTGACAGTCTGTCACTCGACTTCTGTCAAAAGAAATTCACCACATTTTTTTTGTTTTGCTTTTTTTTTTGAAGCTCACACGGATTCTAAATTGACATAACACCGATAGGAAAACAAAATGGCGAATTCAAAAAAAAACTGAGGGGGCCAGCGGCAAGAGGATTGCGAGTTGGGGGTCTCAGTATTG
Organism: Cheilosia grossa; assembly: GCA_963082955.1. Taxonomy (NCBI): domain Eukaryota; kingdom Metazoa; phylum Arthropoda; class Insecta; order Diptera; family Syrphidae; genus Cheilosia; species Cheilosia grossa. The sequence continues at coordinate 18,384,878 of OY720147.1, read as the reverse complement.
TCTCTGGTGCAAACACTAACAATAACTAAAACACATTTAAACACTTTTTACTTATTTTCTTTAATAATTAGATATTTTCCTTGGTTAATGCAAAAATTACAAAAATTAAAAACCCCCACCAAATGCAGCGCAATTTAATGTGATATTCGATAGGGCTTCTTCAGATTTGCTCAAAGATTTCAGATTTCATGTGAAGCAAAATGCTTTGAGAGCGCCCAATCGCATAAGTTCTAGTTTTGTTTGATCCTTGAATATTCTTCGAAAAATCGGTCGTGTGCAATAGATGATATCGTAACCTTAAGTCTAAGAACTACTACGTTCAAAAACATTTTGCATGATTTCATAAAAATTTATAACCACGACCAACTTCAACTTATTGCAAATAATGGCGTTTTGTTAAAAGGTGTATGTTGTTTTATCTATTGTCGAAAAGAATAATTGGTAATTCCTTATAATTCCAATAAGAATACGATTGTATTTGTACAAATTTCGCTTCTGAAAATTGTATCTGCAATATAGTTTTATGTATTTTATGTGTTTTTTTTGTTTGTGAAATCGGCTCAGACATTAAACGAACAGAAAAACGAAAAAAAGGAAATCCCTTTCCGCAGTGGTTGTGTGCTGCTGCTGCTGATTTCAAACCACTCCCCGATACCGATATACCTTGGTTTGGTTTTGGTGTAATCAAAAAGAAGTTCTAGTGACGCTGGCAGATTTGCTCAACAATTTTTTTTTTATTTACTCTTAAAGTGCAGCAACGGATAAGATAAACGCATTATTATTTAAAAACATAAATTACAAAGCAACATAGACAGGTGAGTTTATAAAATAGTTTCAATCGACTTGTTTCTTTTGTTTAAATTGCATATTTTTATTATTTTACTTTCTTTTTGATGTCGCCTTTATTTTTATTTATTACTGATATCGTTGATAAGCATGTTATTTATAATCATGTCATTTGTTTAAGTACCTACCTTCATAGTTTAGAAAAGGGTAGTTCCGTTTTTCCAATTTTTTTTTTTTATTTTTTTTATTTTAGAAAGTTGCACTGCATACCTACATTTTTTATGCATTCGCTGTGCGGCATAATTATTTTGTTTTATATTAATTTCCTTTGCGACTCATTCACGTTTGCAAATTCTGAGTGCAAGCAAACAATTTATGGCACAGATATTAAGCAACAAGTTTACTTTTTTTTCGTTTTGTTTTACTTTCGATTGTGATCTCTCCCCATTGCTGTTGCACCTTGTGATGTGCATTGTTTTGCTTTTGTTGTCATCGTGTACAATGTAGGTACAGTACATAGTATCATCATCGTTTTTGCTGACTCTCCCTGGATGGTGGCGCTTGAGTGGCCGATTGTAAAATTATGTCGTTAATCGCTTGATTGGTGCTACATACGTTGTACTTGTACCTTCTTTTTGACTAGGAGGTGATTTCTTTTGTTTTAATTTGACAATGTCGTCTGGTTGTTTGAGGAACACTTGTAATCCAATTAGAAGGTCCCTCTAAACGTATTGGGTTAAATATTTGAAACAATACTCTTGTCTTAGAACTAAAAGGCGGAAATACCTAGGTATAGGAAAATCTAACTTCAAAGCGTCAAGTCCTGTGAATACAAAAACTTGAACTATTTAATAGATAAGGAGGAACGGACTATTTTATGTTCCGATTTATGAAAAAATATACTGGCTTAGCAGATAAAACTCTTGGTTATATAATCTTTGTGTATAATTAACCCCAAAAGGGTCAGATCGGTCGGAAAGTACGGAGTCCGTAGAACTGATGTACGAAAAAGATGGAAAGAGTAAGGAAGCCATTACGTGTTAATGGTAAATGCTTAACGAAAACAATGAGATATAATAAACTTCACAGTTCAGTAAGGACAATAGAAAACGAAGCACCACAAACAGGCATCTCTGCCTCCTGGCTTAAGGTACACATGAACGTCCTGCTCGGAGTGCGTACTCGATTAAGAACAAGAACAACCAATGGAAGCTCTAGTACACAGCTGATTCAAGTACTGCACCGTAGAAATAAGTACTGTGCCAGTGCCACAGATCTTACAGACGGTTCATTACAAAACTCATCAAATCTGAGATTCCGAAGCCCTAAAGAACATGAAACAACACCAGCGGCGATTCCGGAATTCCGAACTTGTGTCTCATAGCCACAGAGCATACAAAAGTGGTAGTGGAAGCTCACAAAGAACTGCCCACCTATGATATGGATCAAACTGACAGCGCGTAGTAGAAGGTGGAATCTGTTTCTGTATAACACGGGTGCAGCACAAATCACAGCTGTGAAAGGCTTTTATGGGCCCGCTACAGTTGACAACAAAATTAACAAATGACTCGCGCCCTGACTAAATGCTTGTATGCAGGTGCCCAGTGCAAGCAGTCCACGTAGCGTCATCTTGTTGAATCCATACTCTGTTGTACTCATATTTTCTAACTATTAATCATGCAGCGGTAAATATCTCAACTGACTTTCACAGAAACTCCGGACACATTTTTAAAGAAATAAGGTCCGAAAAAAGCTATCAGAAAGCAAACCTACTACGCGGTGCATGAAGTTTGTAGCGTCTCTTGGTCGCACTCAATATTCCGCATATTTGCTAAATAACGATCACAAAATAAATAAATAAATAGTTCTCGCAACAGGACCCTGTACCCAGGTGCTCACAACTATTCGTTTTGTGTGAGTTTTTAATTTTTTGTTCCGAATGAAAGGGATCTAGAATTTAATTTTATTTATGAGTCTAAACAGCTAATTGGGAAGCTCTTTAATAACAGTTATGCTCTCGGATGTTTATCAGACGTTTGCGGGAGGTGGTGCAGTTGAAAAAAACATGGGACCGCTCTCAAAATAACCAACATGTCAAACCAATAAAGGGCCGCAACATTCTGAGAACTGGTTTTCGTAGTCAAATTGAATATTTTGGTAGCGCGCTGTATATTCGCAATGAATCATGAATATAGCACAAACTACCAATGAGTAGGCGGCCCACCGAATTGTTAACGAATAGAAATACACACGGATCGTGGCAATTTCTCAACGATCTTACTGTTTTTCTGTCTTCCGGCAGCTTGTGCCTAAACTAAACAACAAACTAGATAACTTCTATAATTACACAGAGAGTAGTCCAACTAAAGGCGTACAGCACCGCATCAAAATATAAAATTATTCCGAATCTGACTTTTAAAACCAAATATGATAGTAGCGATGTAGGCTCAGGCTTAGACGGCTTTAGAAACATTCGTTTACCAGGAACGGGCATCCGGACAGGCGTCTTAAAACTGAAGTTGTTCTCTTTACGAAAAACACGAATTTGATGGGAGCGCAATGGCCTCAGTGGTTATTGTTCCTGGTTTAAACCTTTAACTATGTTTGTGTACATGATCAAACTGACATTCGACACTTGACACTACTTACAGTATCGAGCTGCGTTCGTCAATTATCAGCAAGGCGATACTTAAAAGAGTGGATATTTCCCAGATTACGCGTGTCCGTCGATGTTGATTGTCCTTTCTTGTTTGTAGAAAACATGTATTTTTGTTTGTTTTCATTCACCACTAGACCGATCTCTGCCGAATCTTTGGTTGATGAAAGACGTTTTATAGCCTGAATTCGCATTGATGTATACCTATCAGTTTGTTGACGATCGGCTTTGGGAGTTCACAAATGATTACAGACAGACTCAAAAGAACTACACTGAGGACTCAGGTTTCGTTCATGGGACAAACTTTCATCCAATCAAATGTTAAGGATTATTCGGTGCGTACTCCATATCAAACCATCTCCTGTTTGATAAAGTGTACTGATGCTACCCTCAGTTCGTTTTGGTCAGGCTTACGCAATTTTTGGGTATCATTCCCAATGCGGAATGCGGAATGACACATTTACTGGCTGACGGGGTCTGTGATTGCAGTCTACAGAAGCCGAACCAATGAGACAATTAAGTGACTGCTTCTTCATTTAAAAGTACCGCCTAGCTCCATAATTGTCTAGCTCAGTGTGGCACTTTTGTACTTGCTAACATTAACCATACGACACAACTTTGTATCGAAAGTAATTTTGTACATCTTAACTGTCGGCTAGTGAATAATTCCTTAAAGTTGTAGTTCGAAATGCATGTCGCTCATTTAAAGAGAAACGATTTCTCAGACATATAGTGTAAATCTAACATCTTCAGAGAATGCTGTTTCCCCACCCAACTAACCATAGAACTGTACCCACTCAACTTAACAAGATCCCGGAAACTAACTAATAATAACTCATCTGACAAATACATCATACTAACTCCTCAAACAAACCTGTATAGTATAGTTAGCGCCCAGCGTTGTATTTGTAAATCAATAACCGAAATAGGCGAACTCAAAAAGAAACTAAATAATTATGAAAATATATAAACCAATCCCAATACATTCAGGCGCAACGCTGGGCGTCGTTCCATTCTTTTGGTAAAAATAAAAAAAAAAAACCGTGTAAATTTACGAACCCCAGCGTTGTGAAGTGAAAAAAGGACTTTGTATAGTTTCTTTAAACAAACACACACAATTTTATGTTCTAGACTTTGAAAGACGCAATCTCAACGACACCTTGCCGACTATCACTCGCAAACGAAACTCGATTTCTTAGTATGGAAATCAGCCCTGGACGAGCCCCATTCGATGTTGACGATGATTTTGTCCCGCTTCGCAAGCCGCACTCCAGAGAAGCTAATAAGACAACTGCAACTCCACCGCCGAAAAGTCCCTCACCACTGTCACCGATGGCGCGCGAATTTGTACCGAAATCAGCGCAGTGCAGTAGCTCCAGCTCTAGCTACTGTTCAGATTCGAATTCTCAGTCGATGTTGGTTCTTCAGCCTAGCCCGCTGCAGAATCGCTTGCTGCGAAACCAACGTCCACAGGAATACGCGGCTGCGGTCAATTGTAACAACATGTACCAGCCGCCGAGCATATCGTCACTCAACTCAACGGTGCAGAACCGCTTGCATATCTACGACAGATCTCAGCCAGTGTCCGATCTCAACTCCAATTACATACAACCGCCAGAGGTTGAGACAATCGCCCTGAACTATCTAGCAACTGTGATTCAATGTCTGAACGATAATCCCGGCTCATTTGACACTGTCGCGACAAGATTCCTGACAATCTTCGACGGCATGGAGAACAACGAGTTCGTGCTGAGCAACGCAATGGAAGACATTTTCAACCAGTCTATCGAGAACTCAAACTTCAGATACATGGGCGCCAAGCTCTACAATCTCCTGCATATGCTGAATCTGAGAGACGATTCCCTCTTTCACACCCTGCTCAAGTGCAAGTTGGACTACCATCAAGCCGAAGTGATGGAATTTATGCAAAATAACTCCGAAAAAAAGGTAAGAGAGACAGCACTGTTCCTAGCCGAGTTGTATATGCAACTGCGTGGAGATGATTCTCGAATAAAGCTGATCGCCGAGAACATAGTGTTTTCGCTGAAACAGCTTCTGACAAAAGTCACAGCCGACAACATTCGATGTATTTGTCTCACACTCAAGCTGGCTGGCTATGATTTAACCTCAGACTGTCCCAACGATATCGACTCCATCATGCAACAGTTGGAGACTGTGAACAAGAGAAAACCCGGCAAGTATCCGCTTGTCCAGAATGTGATTTCGTTGAAGAAAAACAACTGGGGACGTACCGTTCATGAGCATCCCATTGTGTCTCGTTCGACAAGCGAATCCAGCTGCAAGGCATCCACTGAGCCGACCTTCTACGGCCCCGACGGAAAAATTCTCACCGACGAAGAGAGTCAATTCTTGTCCAGCAATGTCCCCCAAACTCCGTCCACCACCGAGGACGATGAATTCGACTTGGAGGTGGACTTGGACCCCGAAATGGACGAGGACACCGAGAAGGAATATCGTAAATTCTGTAAACTCAACAAATAGGGGTTCAATCGATCGCATTGTGGTATTTTATGACTTACTGACGTCCTGTTCTCTCATTATGATTTGTTTTTCTCTTCATATTCTGTATTATTTATATGGCGTAGTAAAAACTAAAAAAAAAAATAATATGTTAACTAAACAAATAAACATGTATCGTTATGTACTGTGAATTTATTATTATACTCTACTTTTCTTTTAAATGTTTTGACTGTAAAATGAACACAAAGTTATAAACAGAGTGACTTACGAAAAGAAGCACTTAATTAAATTTTATTTTTTTCATAGAAATTAGTTTGGCTTTTTATTGTGCTGCTGTAGTGGTTCTTTTGTTCTTGTTTCTCATTTCAGTTGGCTTCTCATGTCGTCTGGCGGTTAGCTTGCAATTAATTTGCTCTTAATTGTTTGCATGTTGTTTTTTTCTTCAGCAAATTTAGATCGGCTATGTTTGATGATACATTGAATGAGTTCACTTTCTAGAGATGCTCACATTTTGGGTCTTTCAATTTGAACTAGTTACTTTCGGTAGTAAACGTTGTGTCAAAGTAATAATGTACTGCTTTCAGTGATGAGTCAAGGGTACACCGGTCAGAATATGATGACCAACAAACTTAACAGTTTGACAGAAGATCGTTGTGTGAGTTGGTAGGTGATCTGGCGGGTCATTATTTCCAAGGATAATTTGGAATGAAATTAAATTTAAATCATGATGACGATGAAGATATCCACGAGGACACCTCACTTTTTCTGCCTGTAGCGATCTACTGTGTGAAGTTTTTCTGATGATAGCAGGAGAGATACGGGGCCATTGGTTATGCGGCTATTCCCCATTGATTTGCAATACATTGGGTCGACAAAAATCGAAAAAGTCTGCTTTAGTAATCTATAAACCTGACTTAATCTAACCTAGCGTATCTAACTTGCACCTGTTGATGAAGCTTAGAACGTTAGCAGATCCACAAGCCTTCCTGGAATTTGAAAGGGCGGGGCCAATGCAGGAGAAGGTGTGTAGTATTCTATTTGAAATGGGGATGACCAAATTTATAATGTTATTGGAACTGCTCATGTAAATATTTGTAATATTTTTTTTTTTTTTATATTACCTGGCAACTCTCATTATCCAAACCCAAACCACTCATTTATTGTGAGCACTTTTTACCCCAATCTTATAGTGGGACTGTGTGAATGTAGATTGGATTCCACATGACTTGTTGGTGTTGGTCTAGTCTGATGTCATTACAAAAATTCCAAAATAACAGAACAAACCACTGGTTGAAAGAAGTGGTGAACTTTAATGCACAATATAATACGCTTTTCACACCGAGCCGAAAACCGAGTTTTCATCGAAAACTCGTCGTTGCATTCACACCAATCATCAATTAGTTTTCGTTTGACGTTTCAATCAGGTGTGAGACACAATAGTCGTTCAACTTCGGTGCAAACTATTTTGGTTCCAAAATTGGATCGCATTAATCAACAAATAAAATGAACTTAGTGCATTTAAAAATAATATCAGACCATCAGTTAACTGTGGAAAATGATTTTGCTGAATATTGCAAAATGTGTGTTTGTTTCAACCAACCAACGATTGGAAGTCGTTTTCGTGGAAAACGACTTTAAACGACTCGTTTTGAAAACTGAAATATGTATGGAAAACGTCTGTTTTCGGCTCGGTGTGAAATGGCTATAAGTTTGTTATTTTGAAATCGTACTTACTTTTAAAACGGTTGAATTTGTAGGTCTGCGTATGTACTTTTGTTTTGTTAAGTTGGTATTAACAGAAGCAATGGACAAGTTCAAAAATCTAGTCAACTGAGGTTGACTAGATTGGTCTGGACTCGATGCACCCTGAACGCAAAGGAGATTGCTCGGAAACGTCACATAAACGAACTGTAAACTTAGTACTCAGTCACGAATTTCTTGAATTTCTTTCGCTACCTGGCAATGCTTTCTAGGTTTTCAAATAAAGAACATTTATCAGAGACAGCACAGCGCTGTCTACATATTTTCAAGAAAATTAGATCAGCTTATCGGTTTATCGATAAAAGACCTATATTTAACAGCCTTTATAAAAATTTCCAGGTCTATTCCTGCGAGTAGGAGGGTGTTCCATTTACCTGTTCTAACAACAAGAGACAACTCCGTTTTTTTATAAACTGTCCACCTACTCTTAACTCGTATCATGCTTTAAACAAATTTGAGTTTGCGATTTAAGGAGTATTCACATGAGCGCGATTTGCTATTAGGCGAACTGGAAACAAATCAATTTAATTGTATTCCTGAATTGAAAATTGATTTTTGTTCTACCATTTCTATATATTTAATTAATCTTACATCAACAAAAAAACAGTCGCGATCCACAAAATCCACGAATTAAAAAGTCGTTCGAACTTAACCTTCAACAATGAAACTTAAACCGAAACTTTCATTTCAATGAAAAGTCAGAATCCAAGAATACTCGCTTGTTTGCAATTCGCTCTCATATGAGTAGTCCTTAACCTCCTTGGTTTGAAAAGTTGTAATTTTCAGTTGATCTCCCGTCAATTTGGCATCACTTCTGCGACGATGCGTGTTCAACCCTTGCATTTATAGTCATAGTTTTTTAGAGGCTTCTCTCTACCATGTGAATAAAAAAAGGCAGATCGATGATTTAAGGATTAAAGGACTTCCTAATCATCAATCACAACCTCTTTAAGCAATATTTGGTAAACCAGGATACACTTATTTCATTTATCCATTTACGAGCTACAAACTACTTTGTTGGACATCCCTACTCACTCAGTGTTGCTCATAAATTGTGCCAAATCTATTACATTGATTGAGAAGTGGTAACACTGGCCATGGGCACTCTAATCCGTCAACCCCACCCATCCCATTATTGAGAAATTGAGATTAATTTGTTATTCTACTAGTTGAGCCATACACGAATACTATACTTACCATACCGCTATCTCGCCGCTCCGCCAATACCAGAATGCCACTCAACACAATACACTCACTCAATTTGTTTTCTAATTTCGTTTCTAACCCAAACCCCGAGCCAATTTTAATTTTAACCCTATACCAACCTATATTCGAATTGAGTATCACTCAGTTTCACTTACGTTCCACACAAATTTAAAGCCAGCATTTTCTAGTTGGTTTGTTGGATATACTTACCTACCTACCAACCAAACCAATACTATTCGCATTCACCCAACAACAAAAACAAACAGAAACAAGTATCTCATTCTCAATCTCATTCTCAATACTCGACCACATTCCATTAGCAGCAATTTCAGTTCAGTTCGAGTCTCTTGTTTGTGCCGTTCGTATGTACTAAACGCAACGCGGTGCTTCGATTAATTTAATACATTTTTTTTGTACCACTAGCAAAAAATCAACTTCAAATTTTTGTTTTCAATTCTTAGTGTAAACAATTTTTTTGTTTCCTTTTCCAAACGACTAAAACGGATACGCAGAAAAATACATCTACCTACCTATACTTTGCTTTGTGTTTCTCTTTTCTTTCTACGACAGTGGATTTTGAATAAAAGTGACATCAACTTTGGCGTTAAAATAAAGTTCTATCTACCCATTTGGTGTAATTTTCCTCCTTTCGCTATCGACTAAACAAGTTTCGAATATAACTCTCAAGTGCTATATAGTGCTATATACAAGAATATAGTTTAAAATCCGAGAGATACAAAAAGGAATTGATCATTCTGTTTAGAATTTAGAATTTTTGTGTCCTAGTTCTAGTATCCTGTTCCGCAAGTGGGTTCTAATTGGATTAAGATTATACCCAGCATTGACATTAGAACGGAAGTCGATCCAGGTAAATAAGCATTTATTAAACAATTTGAAGCAAGATCCATTATTTTTGGGCTGTGGTCGCAAGCATATGAAGAGAGAGACAAGTACAATAACGAAGAGACAACAATTATTATTGAAATGGATTTGTTAAATAAAAAAAAGAAAATCAAGTTCCTTTACCCAAATGGCTTTGTTCGTTTCGTTCGGTTTACTATTGTGAATTGAAGAATCGTTATAAGATTCATTTTTCAAAATTGAATCTACGTAAAGTTAAAGCCGTATATATTTTTTAAATGCTTTTGCCATTTGCGTTGTGTTTTTTTTTTTTTTTTATTGTTAACAACTCACGTAGACAGTGTTTCAATTTCAGAGTTGCTTTTGTCGATGATTTCTCTCTTCGCAACGCGACGTTGAAAACTTGTTAGACGGGAAAACTGCTTAAGACCGACGAGCGACGACATCAGGGAGTTGCCTCATCACAGCGTCGTCGGTCGCTTCGTTCGTCGTCGTCGTGACTCTTTAATTTTGCTCTTTCTACTGTTTTTTTCTGTTGCCATAAAAAAAATCTTGACTTTAATTCAAAAGAAGTCAGTGGAATACGCGTCTTTAAACTTTTTAACAGTGCCGACTAAAAGTTTGTTGTCTACGAGTGAAATTTGTATGTTCACATTCACAATTCACAACACGTCGGTAGCGAAAAGCTCTCGAGTGATTTCGAAAATGAACATAAATCAATGAAAATAAGACTACCTGTAAATGTATTATGGAAACGGATGCACCTTGTTATAACGTCATAATACTCGTACACCCTGAACCTGATACCTATTATTCTGAAGAAGTGGTGACATAGCGAGAAACGCTGTTACTTGTCGTTTTTCATTTTGCCAAAGTAATTTATTTTGACATTCGAACTATGATGTCATTTTTCGCGCTCCATTTATACTCCGTCTCGTGACTGTCCGTGCCTGTTTTTTTTCTACCTGTCGGAGATTTCACCTATTGTTGATTACAAAATTAAAACTAAAAAAATTCATACAAATTTTGGACAGAAAGAAATGTTTTTTTTTTTTCTGAACGTCATCAAAGGTGTGTTCGAGATTATATTATTCAGGGCCGTGCAAACAGATGCTTCATATACACCATATACACAACCAAGAGATTTGAGAATACGATCTTGCTAATCTTGGTGGAGCGTCAGCCGCTATCTTGAATTTTAGGCGGAGTTACATTTCATAGAGAACTTGTCAATTTTTGATTTTTGACTTAAAATGATCATTATTATTTGAGGATTGTTTTGATTGTATTGTCAATGAATATAAACGGAAAATTTATCCAATTTTTGCGTCTCGCTGGTTATCTGACAGTTAATCGTCATCATGGCAAAATGACAAATGTTCATTATGGATAAAGGTATCTGTTTGTGAAAGAGCTTGAGCACAATGTCCAGATGTCAATTTATTGTAGCTGACGTGTTGCTTGCCATCTAGATGTCGATCATGGCTTGCGTGCAGTAGGTATACGTATGGCAAATTCGGTATTATGCATTTTTCCTAATGCAAATATCTTGAGCTTGGATAAAAGTGTTTTATGTTCTAGAACTTATATATAAATAAATGTGCAAAAGCAAAAATAGATAAATATACGTAAAGTTCGAAAATATCTACGTATAATTCGAAATAAAAAGGTTTCCTCTTTTGGCCTAGCATCTTGCCAGTCATTAATGTTTCAGAGGTGTTTATTTTTTCACTACAATAAGAACGATAAACCTACAATTTTCTGACGTAGATATTTAAAGAGATAAATGGTCGCCCAGTGGTAAGAATTATACCATTATATTGACCTGGCTTTAAACAACAAATTGAAACGAATTGTAGACAGCGTTGCATCTCTGCTTATTCTTCCCAACAAAAAAAAAAAGCGAATACATATGTTGGTTCCTTACTATTTCCCTTCGTCTTCATATATAAGATCAATAATTGAGAAGGTTTCTCATAGGTAAATTTCTTGCTTTCCTTTGTTGCCAAATAAAAATTAATGGTTAGAATTTTGATGCTCGGTAGTAGGGGCAAAGGTTAACCTGATCACTGGACAAAATTCTACGGCAATTCTAGCAACTGAACTTACGACGCTAATGATAATTGTCTGGCTTCGATTCTGACAGCGTTTGAATCTACTAAGAAATCAAACGGGAATCCTTGCAGAAAATCTTGCTCAACATTGGGTTCGATACACTAAATTACTAACCCCTCAAATCGCTGCTGGTCCCATAAATTTTTACCGGAATCCGCCATTTTGTTATCTCTCAAATTTTCTTCTCAGTGGAATCGTAATAAAATGTGAAACCATAATTTTTGATTTTACGAGACATTTGTCAATACGAATTTCTATCAATACACGCGCAGTAAATTTTTGTGCATACACATCCATTTCCCTACAAATTTATATAAAATATCATCTCGTCTTTAATTATGCAATTAAATTAAAGAACTGTTTGCCAATATGTACCATGTCATTTTAAATAAATTAAATTGAATTGAAATCTATGCCAGTATATCTGCCGATAGTTAAATAAGCATAAAACATCAAAATTAAATTCCACTTCTTATGCCGATTGGTGGTAATTCGCGTCAAATGCGTTTCCATACTTTTCACCTTCACTGTAGCACATTAATCAGACAATTAAAGTGTCTTTCTTATTCACTGGGTCTGTTCGCTCCCATGTTTGTGAGTTTTTCATGAAAATTTTTGTGTTCTTTAGCGTGCGGAACATACATTTATGATGGTGTCGTCATCATTGGAAAATTTAGGTCACCAACAATATGAATGTGATTTTCAGTGTGTGTGTGTTTGGTTTTTTGGCCCCGTTCACCGACAGTTTTTCCACTATCATTTGTAATTTAATTACCTACTGCGAATGCTGCATAATTTTCTTGAAACAAAAATCATTTTGTTTATATACTCTTTTCTGTATGTTTATTTTGCAAATCTTTGTGGGCTTGGATTAAGATTTAATGGGAATAGTAATGAGAGACAAACCCCATATATACCGGCACAACAGACAAAAAAGATGATGCTACATGTTTGTTTATTGTATATTTTGAAAAGCCACCATGTGATTGATCCGTTTCTGTATAACGTGAATGGTGGGGGGTTGTTTTTGTTTCTGTTGTTTTAGGGTCAGGTTCGCAGTGAAGGTTCTTATTTCACGGACCAAATTCCATTAATTTGATTGTCCTAGATATATGCACAGATATGCAGTGGGGGCCTTACTAATAAATATTTTGCAGGTCGCAATGGTTAATTTTATATGGAAAGTTCGTAAAAACTTGCCTGAACACTAAATATAATTATTACAGTATCGCTCAATGCATAATGTGCGTCGGATGAGAAATATTTTTTTTGTATCCGGTGTCGTAAGGAGTTTGTATTGTTTTGTGGCTGCATTTGCGTTGTTTATAACATGAAGACCGCCAAATTTTATCGAAATGCGAGTTGTCTTTAACAAAAACAAAAGAAAGACTAGTTTGTCACTGGAGGCTACCATTTCCATTTATATCGGATCACTCTGGCTTTCAGTAAAACTAGAGTTCGCCAAGTGGTAGAAATTCTACCATTTTAGTAGCCTCACAAAATATTGGAAAATAAATTACGCACAGCATTGCATCTCTGCAAAATCTTTCCAATAATGAAAGTGGTTCTTAGATATTTGCTTGAGATGTTTAATGAAAATTTAAAAACCATGTCCTGATCGATAATTGAATGAAATAACCACCTGTTGGCATTTTTATGGAATCCCTTAATTGTTACCAGCAATATTGATTTTGGACGTAAGACAACGGAGCCATAAATGAATTCAAAAACACTTCCAGCGAATTAATTTCAGATGTGAGATGTGAGAAGGTAACCAGCGGATTAATTCACGTATACGTGATCTTTTGAAAGCAGTAACATCGGCAATAAGTTTCAACTTTCATGTAATGGCTTCAAAATCCTCAATTGATAAGTAAATTCCCAAGCAGACGTCTAGTCCTGTTGTTCCTGTTTTGGGGTAGTAATTCACTTTTAATTACCATAAACCAATTTTCTATTGCCTTTGCTGAACTGCAAGAGTAATTTACTTTTAATTTTTATATTCGAAAGTTATGAATAAAACGAACCGCTCATGTTTTATTTGCAGCATCATACCTACCACCATGGCGAATCCTTCGGATAGATACATTTTAGGATTCCATATCCCTTTTGTATTTTTAGCCACACGGGCGAGTTCAATATGAAAGGGCTTATACTGAGTGCGAAAATTGAAAACGTGGGATGAGAATTATTGGAGAGCTTATCTGTTCTATTCTTAAATCCCTTTTAGTGATATATATCTATAGCTGTACCTATAACGGAATGGAAGGGAAATTAAAATTGAATTCTATTTCGAACAGTAGTGCTGCCCTTGACTTCCTCTCGATTGTTGTCGCAGTTGTATGCATATGGATTAATTAATTTCAAAAATAGAAATAAAAAGGACGTTCTATTCAAAATGCGCCGATTGAGTTTCAAGTTTACAAACGAATGCTGACATCTTACATATGTCGGGATTTTATTTTTATCTGTTTTAATAATTACAAAAATGCCAGCATCTGACGTTTTTATTTGAATGGACATTTTAGTTTTTATAGAACTGCAGAAGATCCACCTCATTGAATGAAGAACTGTAATTCAGGAGAGGTACCACAAGTTTAGGTGGCTTAACTTTTAAGATGTTTGAAGGAAATTTTAATGGCAGGGGATCACCTAGAGTTATGGTTTTTGAGAGCCGACATCATATCGGCCCCTCTTTTGAGACCCCAAAGATGCCTAGAGATGAGTATGAATAATGAGGTAGCTGGCGGAGGTTGCGCTGCAGAGGGACAGTGATGCCGTTTCCAGTTGCCAACGTGTCAAACAACGAATATATGATTGTTACACAAATAGGTTTATTGATGTACGAGGATTTTTTTATAAGTTATCAACAGAGCTAGTAAAATCGAGTGCTCGCCAAGGCGTCAATGGAAATGATGGTTAGAAGTTTGGAATGTATTGAAATGAATTCCTCGAAAGTTGCTGTCGCAGGAACGAAGTAAAAGTTGACTTTAGGTGTGTTTTCTTCTTGACCATCGATCTCAGTAAAGCAAAGTAAAGCTTAAAGTAGGACTTTCAGCACGCAATTACAACAACTATTGCGAGTCTCGAAGTGCCAAGTATAACGTCGTTTTTGTAATTGCGTGCTGAAAATCCGACTTCGCTTGCTCTGCTGAGATCGGAGCTCAAAAAAGCACGCCTTTTAAGTGGCTCGTTTGCCCTTTCTGCTGGTATTCGGCCGCAGTTACAGCCATACGTAAAATTCAACTCAAAAAGTTGGAATAGTGTGAAAATGAGTTTTTTACGTTTAGCCGGTCATAGCGAAAATTCTGTCCGAAAAAATGTTCCCTACGAAAACAATTACAGTACAACTTCGACAGTCCGGACATGCGCCAGTCCGGACACTCCAATAATTCGGACGCTTCTTCATTTCGGACAACTTACAATTTTTACC
Source organism: Cheilosia grossa (assembly GCA_963082955.1). Classification (NCBI taxonomy): domain Eukaryota; kingdom Metazoa; phylum Arthropoda; class Insecta; order Diptera; family Syrphidae; genus Cheilosia; species Cheilosia grossa. The sequence continues at coordinate 18,369,579 of OY720147.1, read as the reverse complement.
TCTACAATCCGGACAACTTTTTTTTTTGGAAGAAAAAATCAATTTCGGGGGTTCCCCGTTTTTATATTCTTACCTTTGTTTACATTTCGCACTATCATTACATATTCATTACAATTTCATACCAAGCGCCATGTCTTTAAATAATAAACGCCAACATAAAACACTAACTTTAAAGGAAAAGTGTGATGTTTTACAAAGTCTTGATGAGGGAAAAACTATTAGGCAGGTTGCCGAAAAATTCCATGTTCCTAAATCAACGATTTGCGACATTAAAAAAAATAAGGTGAAAATAAAACAATTTATTTCGAATACCTATAATGGACCCGGTAAAATTTGAACCAAAATAATGTAATAAACCATTTTCATAACATATGAAATATTTTTTTTAGGAAATAGAAAAGTTATGAACAAAGCAGAATATCCAGAGTTAGAGGACGCGCTTTACACATGGTTTTTGAGGAGAATAATATAGATATGCAGGATATTCTATTGTTGAAGAGGATAGAGCAAAAAGCACAAATCATTCACCTCAACAAAGTTAGTCAGCACAAAATAACTTCATTTTTTAATAAACCATAATATGTATGTATTTAATATAATAATTTGATGCAATAATTTAATGTTTTTAAATAAATCAAAGTACATACGTACATATATATGTATTTAATTCACTTAGATTATTCTAATAATTTTCACTACTATAGTCCGGACAACTCGATAATCCGAACGTGCCCAAAACTATATGTGTCCGGATTGTCGAAGTTGTACTGTACAACAAATCAACCACCTCTGATTGGATTCCATCAGAAAAAAAAATTCCTGACACATGGAACAGTAAAGACATGAAATATTTCAGTGGAAATGATTTGTTTTAATTTTGTGGAATCGACTGGAAAGTTGATCGGTAAAAGTTTTTCGTTCTTTTGATTAACGAACTTTGTGGTGAGCTGACACAGGTCAAAAGTCCATTGAATCAAATTGAACTAAGGGCAATTTCTAGCTGCCTGAATGTAAATATTTGTTGTGGACATGCGCCACGGTTCTAACATTCAAAGTGAGAGGAAAATTAAATCTTAGCCCCTTCAACTGGTAAATGATTCGAATCGCAGGTGCCCCAATTATAGAGCTCGAAACGCATTAAAAGTCACAGGAAAAGCCTCTGCGGTTAAACTGAGAGAAAATTGGTCAAATTATGAAGCGACTGTCCTATCACTTTCGGACCTTGCATAATCACAGAAATTGTGCTCCTGCATTTCAGATTATGCCCGCTCGCGATTTATTCGCATTTCTAAACAAGGAAACGGAAGTGTTTCAAATACTTCGAACACAGTTCTCACACATTCTGGCAAATGCGCAGAGTTTAAAAACAAGATCGCGTTGTGTGACCTATATTCCACCCTGGAACAACTAAATCCATGCAAGAGTACGCGTTGCGGTCATTCACACGCGCGCTGTCATAGCTAATCGATGTGTACAACAGCTTTCCGTAGAGGATTTTCAAATCAAGAACAAAGACAAGAAACTGGCTCCTCTATCTCGTACCAAGTTATCAATAGTAATTATATCTGAGAGGTGGATCTTAATGCTAGACCATCAAGCGTCTAGAAATTAGAAACCTTTGGAATGTTCCAATGCATTCAATCATTAATAGAATGTTGTTCTTTTGCAGCGTATATATACAGTATGCCATATGCACCTTGTTTACGTTAACACTCTTCCCCAGTCCACTCTGTGGAGAAGAGTTGAACGACCAAGCGCAGCATTTCGATATGTGCATCACAGCGTGAAGTGTTCCGCTGGACACGACCACGAGTTACTCGGCGTAAGTACTATCCGAAAGAGGAATGGAAAAGTAATGGATGTGCATTATCTGACTCCGATGTCCGACACTCCCAGTCCCAATTGCTAGCTACCGGTACGTGTTTCAAGTTGCAAAGGTTTTCCGTTTTCTCCGTTCCATCAACGGCTGGCGGGTGTTCGCACCACATCGTGTTCGCTCGAGCCGTAGCCGCTGTGCATTTGGGTTAGTAATGTTGTAATAGCAAATTGAATGTTGTTTATGTGTTATTAATAATGATTCCAATTTGTTTATATCTCTGCCAGCGATAAACAACGGGCACATAATTCAACTGAACTTATAGGCAATGGGCGTGTTCGTCGACTTGAATTTTACTCGTTTCCAAACATTTCCTTGAATGTTTCTCAAACTTTATTTTGCAAGCTAAACGGAAACTGTGACCTTCGTAATACTTTCCAAAATGACAATCATTCATTGCAAGTGTTATCTTATCACATATAATATAGGGAAGAGTCGTTGTGTAGCCGTTGATAGGCATACCTTATTGTTTTGATATCAAACTCAACCCTGAATCATGTTACAGCTTTATGTACGGTACGATATCTTATCTCTTGTTTTTACAGTATTAAGATATTGAATGCAAATATTTATGTGTTAACCTGTAGTTTGGCCATTGCGGGTAAAGAAATAAAGGCAGTCTTTGCCACTCGACGTGACTACCCTCAAAGTGACAGATATTTCGCACGCAGTTTTAGAAAAATTTCATTGCATCTATGGCTACTTATGAAATTTTTACAATTTAACCCTTATTGGCCAGTGTATTGACATATATAACTAGAAGCTCACTATATTCATATCAGTATGATGATGAGGGGTACCCCTTTTTTAACTATGTGCTTAATCCGAATTCCTTTCGATTCATTGTCGTGATAAGTTATCGTGAATTTTTTTATCGGAACTCAGCCGTAAAGCCTTCAAATGGCATGAGTAAGCAATATAAGCTCTAAAATACCACTGTCCAAATGACTAAATGACATAACAAATGACAGATGGCGTTCGGAACACTAGGCAACCAGCGGTGAGATTCGGTAAGTTAAAAACGTTAAATTTTTATCGCTTGCATTCATGTTTGAGTTCATGGAAGTTCGAAAACGAGAGAAGCTTTCGTTTATGCAATAGCGAAGCCAACGTCAGCTGTTTCAATGACGTTTTCGTTCTCGTTTTCGTTCTCGTTTTCTCGCTTCATTAAATCTGAAAAAAAGTAGGAATCTCGTGGAGCAGTATTGGTTTGCACTGCATGAAAGTTGTCTGTTTTGCTGTTTCGGTCCGGTAAAATTTTCCGGTGATCTCCAAATTGACAGCGAAACGTCAGCGTATTCGCATAACTAAAACGTTCTAAATAGTTTATTGCAAATGAGCCATTTTCATACAGTTTTTGAACAGACTCTTAAATCTCAGCAGTAAAATCATCTCACATGATACGAATGAATATGGAATCATACTGTAGGTAAAAAATAAATAATTTTTTTTTTAAATTTATTAGTCTCATCTTTAAAAACAATTTAATCAGAATATGTGTGTGCCCAGGAATTACCAAGAAATGCACTTTTATATCTGAGTTTGGCTATTTTTGGCTCCAAGATTTTTCAATTTGGCTCCACACCTCTCTTAAAATCTGGCAACTCTGCGTACCAATTAAAGGTCTTTTCACATGAGGACGAATAGCGAACTGGGAACAAGCGAATATTCGTAGACTCTGACATTTCATTCACATTATTAAAAAAATAGAGACAAATGACGACGACTGTCATTGTATTCGCGGGTATCTGCGACCAAATAAAACGTATCATGTGAATGAACTGTCAAAACTTGCGAATATTTGTTCGTTCGTAGGTAGTTGCTCGCTCACATGTGAATAGTGCTTTACTTTTATTAGTTGCAGGACTCGCGAATCAGTTTCATTGTTGAAGGTTAAGTTCGAACGAATTTTTGATTTGCGGGCTTGTGGATCGCGACTGTTTTATGTGGATTGTGAATGAAGTGTGACAGTTTACGGCAAGAATTTTCAAATCGCGGGAAAATTGTTGTAATTGTAAATTTGGCTATATTTAAATCAATTGAGACGCAGTTTTTTTTGTATATTAGATGTAAGATTAATTAAATATAATGCATTCGTGGTAAAACAAATAGCAATTTTCAATTCATAAATACAGTTAAATTGATTTGTACGCAATTGGTATATTCGCAGTTCGCGCTCATGTGAATGGTCCTTAATGTCTCGGACGATAAATGTGTGCGAAAAGAGAGTGGAGAATCAATCAATCTACTAAAATTACTCACTTTTTGAAATTTTTCGTTCACGATTTCGTTATGCGATTTTCGTATTCGTTACGTGTGCGAATTTGAAGAAGAATAAAACAAAAGTTGTTACATGAATCAAATTTTCGGTCTCAAATTATTTTATTTGTTTTTTGTAATGCGAAAGTTGATTTCGTTTGTTTTTTTTTTTTACAGTACGAATGCATTGCAAGCCCTTATAAATTTTTCCACCAATTTCTGTATTGCGGTCCGACAAGGTGCTTCATGACGACCAAAAAATGCTTTGGTTTTGCGAACTGTGACTGCAAGATTTTCACCATTTTTGTTGTGAATTTTAATAATTTAAATGCGTTGCTGAAGCGTGTATCGTTCCATTTTTAGAAATGGCGTAGTTTCAACTTGTCAAATGTCAAAGAATAAAAGCTTCAAAAGTGACAGCTACCGAAATAGCGGGTCATTCACAATTACACCTCTTATTGGAAAACCCTTTAAAATAGAAGTCCAAGCTTTTCGGTTATCACTGGGCCGGCAATTATTGAATATAACAAGGACGTTGATAACCGATATCCATTTTGTTGGTGCTCACAAAATTTAGTTAGTTTTGCGAGTCTTTCTTCGGGCATGAAATGAGCTCCTTTCAGACTGGTTCAAAAGTAAAATTAGTGTCAATCAGGGATGTGCTCTAGCAGGCTGCTCTTCAGCCTTCGTTCTTTTCTTGGGACCAGCACACCTAATAAACACGAGTGAAGTGCTGTGTCTATCTGCTGGGTGCCTGCATCCATCAATAACATATACTCCTTCAATCACTGCTTCATGTTGATTATTCTATCAATATATTATATCTGCTACGAAAATGTACAAACCTGCGTCTTCAAGAAGAATAAGTGGCATATTTCAAACAGAGGTTGACACTTTTTTTACCACTTTTTCTAATAGAAGCACGATGCCGCCTTTTAGTAATTTACTGATGAAAGCCATCTTAGAAATTCGTTGATCAATCTGCAGACATTGAGAGGCAAGATCAAGACTTCTTCTGTTAAAAATTGCTATAGGGTTTTTAACGTCAAGCATTCTTGCGATACAGGTACAACATTTTGGGCTTAAATTGAGTTACATTTAAAAACATTTACGTTTAATGGCAAAACGTGCTTCCGGTTGAACAATGGCACATCTCTTTGATGGTTAGGAACCGCTGAAGATTCCCAGTCCTTAGTCAATAATTGTTTTCTTCTCTGCAAATCGTGGTGAGTAGTCCGTACCCTGAGTGTTTTGTTGTTGGAATACATAAATCCATCCATCCAAAAGTGGATGCCTTTACCAACGAGCAGATCCGATTGTAGGGTGTCCGGCCGGCAGGGTGAACGCACGCTTACAATGTATTCTCAACGGTTGAGTGCGTGGGTGTCAACAATAGCGTTAAGCCGTTTCGCGAAAGCAGTATTCCACTTTAGGCTCATTCACAGCACATAATTGGACGATGAAGTTCAAGATAATTGTTTTGAACTTATACCTCCCACATTTAGGAAGATCAAAAAATTCTGAATAATAATTTCAGTTTCTTTCGCTTGCACACTGCTGCGGTCTTACGCAGAACCACCTCAGCTGTAACGGGTATGGATTACGTCTGCCTCTGTGTACATAAACTAGAACCCATATGCATCGAAATGAGCACACATATCTTGTCATTTGAGGTTCCAATTCGTAAACAAGTCTAGAATTGGAAGGTGAGCCATGAGCTGCAAGCCAAATCAAGCATCCTCTCTCAGCCAATCATGATATAAAGACGTCTCGCAGACTGGTATTCCATTTGACTGGAGAGTGATGGACGGGCATTGAAGCAGACAGCCGTACTAGTCTCCCGTTCCCTTCGGCCGGCGGATGAAACCACAACGCATATATGGAAAAGTTGTTTCACCTCTATCGCTTGCACATCTGTTCCAATGGAGGGGGCACTCGTTATTTATATTGGCTCCTCTCTTAACTCGATTTAATTTTGTATTAATTAAACTAGAAGTGCGCTTTGCGGTATAGAACATTTTGTATCGCACCATCGGCAACAATTGTGCGATCGTCCTATCGATGGACTTATAGATGAGGAATGAATTTGCGCTGCGGTCACTGGCAATAAGGTTTGAATCTTTCCCGTTTACATAGCGGATTCGAGCATTAAAACTGCTCCAGATCTACTTAAATGATCAGATGAAGTTATTATTGAACAGAGTAGCGGGGTGAATTCTTGCAATCATGCATTTAATCTGGTCTTAGTGAATTGTGCGATTATTTTCAAATCGATAGGAACTGGAATTGAGATGTTTATACCCTTGGGCGGTTAGCAGATGTGAGCTGATTTTTAATCTTGACTTTTGTCAATTTATTGGATGCGCGTTCGTCCGTATGATTGGTTTCATTTCAGTTGTCGTTAATCTGTTGTTGGACTGGTGGAAGCTGAAATGTAGGTTAGAATTCATGACTACTACATTCATATCTATATGAATAAAAGGCCATGTTTGGCTGTGTGTCACTTAGAGATGAAAGGACTATTTCTATCGGTTATTAAATGCTGACATTTAAATAGGTTGTTTCAACTAGTCGAATTACTGCGGAACTTTGAAGGTGCGCACAGGGGGAGAAGCGATACATTTGTTACAAATATTTCACATCCGATCCGTCTCAGTCCAATTAAGATTCCTAGTTGTCTCGAGTCGCAATAGAGGAACTGCTCTTTAATCGTTATTTTGGTAATTTTCTATTTTTCTGGTCAGACCAAGATATAAAAAGTAAAAATTTCCTAAAAATGTTTTCCAATGAGTGAACAAAATTTACATAATCGACTGAATTGACTGTTCATTTGAATGGTTCCATTCGATGTTTTGAAAAAGTTAAATGTTTACAGCGCTATTAATACAAAACTTCTAGTCAACCATCGTTTAATTATTCGGTGAGTAAGGGACTTAGTATACATAGAAACTTTTTTCTATTAATAGTATTGTATTGTAAGAATTGGGCCCCATACACTGCGACCAGAAGAGATCTATTGTGTTGGCCCCTGTTGTTTAACCCAGGGAGCTGTTGAGGCTCTTTATAAACCTCAATACCCTTCTTGGTCCCATGTTTCCTATATCAGCAGGACTTAAAGACGCCCCTTGCATGTGGATATCTCTGCCCCTTGCCACAGCAGGGCATTCGCAGAGTATATGTTCCGTTGTCTCCTCATCTTCTCCGCAGAGTCGACAGGAGTCATCGTCGGAAAGTCCCATTTTTTTGAGATGGTATCTTAGTGGCCAATGACCAGTAAGATAACCTGTTAGGATCCTTAGATCATCTTTGCTTAGCTCAAGCAACTTTTTTGTTTTGCTACGAGCTGGGATTATGAATCTTTTTGCCTGCCTCTGTCCTTTGGATTCCGTCCAGTATTCGGCAAGGTGATCATCTTCCCACTTCCTAAATTTTGATTGTACGTAACTCAAAGGCAACCCGAAGTAGGGCTCAGGACCAGTGAGCAGGCGTGATGCGCCTCTTCTCGCCAGACAATCCGCACGTTCATTGCCATCGAATCCCTCATGACCTGGTATCCAGGCAACGGTGACTATGTTGTCCTTGGCCAGATCTTCAAGGAGGTTGAAACATTCCCAGACCAGCTTTGATCTGATCGAATACGATCTTAAGGCCTTAAGAGCTGCCTGGCTGTCTGAGAGGATGTAGATGCGGGCACCTTTCATGTTCCTTCGTAAGCATTCTCGGACACATATCTCTATGGCGTGTACCTCCGCTTGAAAGATGTCTGGTGATTTTCCCAGTGCTATAGCTTTTTGGAACCTAGGCCCATAGACCCCAGCACCGGTGGCACCATTTTCCATCTTTGAACCATCGGTGTACCAGATTTGTGATCCTGATGGTATTACGAATTGGTTTCCTCTCCAGGTACTCCTGTCAGATATGACTATCTTAAATTTCCTGGAGAAGCGAAGTCTTCTAAGCATGGTGTCTGATACCTTGATCACAGGATCATCTTGGAGCATTTGTAATACCCTAAGGTGTCCTGTGAGGTTTCCTGCTTTAAGTTTTGATATATCAGGGAGCCTGAGGGCACTGAGACCAGCTTCCTTCTTTACTGAAATATGTAAAGGCAAAAGACTGAGCATTGCCCCTAAGGCTGCGGTTGGACAAGTTTTCATTGCCCCCGTTATACCAACGCATGCTAAGCGATATACCTTATTTAGTTTTTGTTGGGCCGTTATTTGTTCGGTTTTTGGCCACCATGATATCGCTGCATAGGTGATCATTGGTTTGATGATCGTGTTGTATGACCAATAGATCATCTTTGGTTTTAAGCCCCAGGTTTTGCCATAGAGACGATGGCACACATAAATTGCTCTTGTCGCCTTCTTTGTGACATGATTAAGGTGTGAATTCCAGGTGAGAGTCTTGTCTAGAATTACTCCCAGATATTTAACCTCTCCTGATAAGTCTATCACTGCGTTATTCAGCTTGATCGGTTTCAGTTCTAGTTTTCTCTTTCTTGAGAATGGTATCATGACTGTTTTGGAGGGATTTATGGTCAATCCTTTGTTCTGACACCATCTGTAGGTTAAGTTTAAGGCCCTTTGCATGATTTCAGATATCGTGGAGTCATGCTTGCCTCTAACAGTGATTACTACATCATCTGCATAACCTTGTATTAAATAACCTGATTGTGTGAGGTGGTCTAGGAGTTCATCTATGACTAAAGTCCACAATAGAGGAGAAAGTACTCCTCCTTGAGGACAGCCCCTAGTGGCCTTAACAGTCTTTTGTGAGCCTCCATACGCCAGATTAATGATTCTACTTTCTAACATATTTAGAACCCATTTTATGATTAGTGGGGCAATGCCTTTCCTTATCATAGCTTTCTCTATGGCCTCAAAGGAGGTATTATCAAACGCTCCCTGGATGTCTATGAAGGCACAGAGAGCCGTCTCCTTTGCTGCCAGAGCCTTTTCAATCGTCATTGTGAGGCTGTGTATGGCAGTTTCGGTAGATTTACCGGCTTGGTATGCAAACTGGCTCGCATGAAGTGGGTTACTTGTAAGGAACTGATCCCTTATGTATTGATCAAGGACTTTCTCCATGGTTTTTAGGAGGAAGGAGCTAAGGCTGATGGGGCGATATGATTTCGCTAGTTGTTCGGATTTCCCACCAGCCTTTGGTATGAAAACCACCTTGACCTTAGTCCAGCTCAATGGTACATGGCTTAGGGATAGGCTGGATCTAAATACCCTAATTAGTTGAGACGTCAATAGATCCACGCCCTGTTGTAAAAGACAGGGGTAGATGCCATCGGTTCCCGGTGATTTAAAAGGGCTGAAGGACGAGATCGCCCATTTCACCTTGTCTCGCTGAAATATTTTTCCGGATAGACTATAATCCCATTTTGATACCGTGAGATCCTGATGCCTCCTCGGTACGAGTGGGTTGTCTATGTGGATGCAATCTGGGAAGTGCGTATCGAGAAGAAGTTGACAGGTTTCTTCAGGGGTATCCGTAAATACGCCATCGTGCTTTTTCAGAGAGCAAATGCCGTTTGAGTGATCGCGAGCAAGGACTTTTTGGAGCCGTGTAGCTGCAGGGAGATTTTCAATGCTCTCACAATGCTTTCTCCAAGTCACTCGTTTCGATTTTCTCAATTCTTTGTTGTAATCAGTGAGAGCTGTTCTGTATTGGCACCAATTGCCATTGTTCTTAGCTCTATTGAAAAGTTTTCTTGTTATGCTCCTAAGGACGTCAAGTCTTTTATTCCACCAAGGAACATCTCTTCGTGATTTCCTATTTTTGAGGGCACAACTGCTTTCATAGGCGAAGGTTATGTCTCTTTGGAGCTGTTCGGATTCAGTTTCCAACTCCGGAATGGTCCCTAGTGGAGTTAATGAGCGATTTAGTTCTGATTCGAGGACTAGCCGATAGGTTTCCCAATCAGAGGATTTTGGATTTCTGTAAACTGTGTTTCTTACGGAATAAGCCTCCAGGTCGAATCTAATATGATTATGGTCCGACATAGATGCTTCTCCAGAAACATGCCAGTTTGCGATGATACTATATATAAATGGACTTGCCAAAGTGAGATATAAAACCTCTTGACGAATCGCATTTATGAAGGTTGGTTCTACCCCTCTATTTACCACCACCAAATTATTAGCACAAATAAATTCAAAAAGGGACTCACCTCTTTTGTTTATGTTGGTGCTCCCCCACACTGTGTGGTGGGCATTGGCGTCACAGCTGAGGATCCACTGTAGTCTCCTTTCTCTGCAATATGCTACCAAAGCCGCTACCTCTGAAGTTGGTGCCTCAGAGGTGTCTCCAGGGAGGTAGGCAGAGGCGATAACGACCTTCAAATCCCCTCCCTTTTGACCGGCGTTTGGTATTGCGATGAGTGCCGCCACCAAATCTCCTTGAATAAATTCTGAAATTGGAAAAGTTGTTTTAATTAAGTTTTTATTTATCATTAATGTTTATCGTAAATTAACTTACAGGTTTCTTCATTTGGGAGCCCTTTTACGGCTCCTGATAAGGTCCATGGTTCCTGAATCATGGCCAGATCAAGGTCTTCTTTAATAAATCTCCTGCTGAGGACACTAGAGGCTGCCTTAGCATGGTGGAGATTTATTTGAAGGCACTTAAGTTGCCTTCTGGTGTTGTTTGCGGATGGACTTCGCATAATTATTTTCTTTGGTGACCCCTTTGAGCCACCTTTTTACCTCTGCTGCTGCTTAGCAGAGCTGCCTCCTCAGGGTCCCGTCTCTCGCATTTGCGAGGTTTGCCAGAGACACGTTGCCTTGGTCTTTCTCGGCTTGCAGTGGTTCCCTTAGATGGCACCGTTATCATCGGGCGTCTGTGTGAGCAGCTAGGTAAATTGTCAACTGCGGCCTTTGATGTACTGGCCGTAGCCTTCGGAGAACCTTGAGCAGATGTCTTTGGGTCCTGGGTGATCCCTTCAATCGTAACTACAGTCTCCTTCTTGGCAACCTTTGGTCTCGGGATGTCCTTATTTCTTGGCCGTAGGTATACATCACCGAAACCGTAGCTTATGCTGCCCTTTAGGGCCTTGAGTGTATTTGCGGACTCTGGGTCCAGAGCTAAGGTGAGCTCCGTCATTTGGGGCCTTTGCACCCGGTTTAGTACCCTCCAGTCGTCTACCCTCAGACCGTTATTTTGCCCTTTTACAAGGCCCAGTATTTTGCTGGTTGGGGTTACCTCCCCAGGGAAGTAGCCGACAAAAATTTGTGGCCGAGGAACTTCTTCCTCTTTCACAGCCTTGAGTTTGGCACCTTCCCATGGTGTTAGAGTAGGAATCGTCCTTTCCACCCAGTCACTCGTCTTTTGGTCCTTGCACGTAAAAGCAAGCCAACCGGGTTTGAATGTACAACCACGGAACTGGGGCTTGGTAGTATTGTCCTGTTGCTTAAGGATGCTATCCAGGACACTGTTTTGTACCAGTTTTAATTGGTCCGTGGACCAGATGGTAGCCGGGTAGTCTGTTGGTATTACCCCTATCTTTATACAGCCAACAACGTCCCGGAAGGTGGGTGCTTGCTGAGTTGATAAAGGTGCAGCCTCAGTAGCCTTCCGTTTCGGAGTGTTGCTCGTTGGAGTCGAACTTTCATCCCTTGGTCTTTTGGGACGAATGTCCTTGCATTGCGCAGGTTCCGAGGCCATTGAACGTGCCTCTTCAATCTGATAACCTGCGTCTAGCAGCTTCTTCAGGCGTTTACGTCCAGCTCCGGATAGCTTGACTTTGCCAGTATCACTTGGCTTGACTGACCCAGATGGTTTGTCTGTAGCTGTTGATGATTTCGGGGATGCGAGTAACGCAGCTTCCTCTTCCGCCGATATAACTTCCATGGGAGTGATGACGACCGAATCCTCTCCAATCACCATGGTGTCATATTGTTCAGTTTCTGCAGCAGGACCAAGTGCCCTAGCTGTAGAAACTGGGAGGTCCATAGTGACCTCTGGTTGCAGTTTGAAAGGTGTGCATTCCTTGTTGTTTTCTGATTTTTTGTTATTTTCCATATGTTTTTTTTAAAATATGCGAGAAAGTCCGTCGCCCGAGGCAGAGCTCCATACCTCGGGAGGGCTAATTTAAACCGGAGGTCGCCTGTTATCCGGAGTTCACCGTAATAAGACACACTAACGTAGTGCCATTCATCCCATAGGCACGGTTGTTAGACACCCGGGATTACGGGTTTTTATCGAGTTTCCGCTCTAGATCCGTCATATTCAGTCGAAAGCAGTGGTACCTCTTGCAGGATGTGGCTCTACACCACGTATGACGATCCTGGGAACATTGTTCCCCTGGTGTCCCTTTTGGACAGAAAGTGGCTTTCTCAAGGTGAGGGGTGATAGCCTCTCCTCCCCGATCCAGCCAACTTTCCCATTATAAGACACCTAAACCACCTACATATACATTCTTCTCCATTTTGAAAAGAATGGGCCTTACCAACAACCATTTTTAGTTTCGACTCTAAGTTTAAGTAGTTCACAGTGGCTATATTTTGCATACAAATTTCGCTACTGTGAGCTCTCGTAAACTTAAAGTCGAAACTAAAAATGGTTGTTGGTAAGGCGCAATGTAACTAATAATAATTTAGTTTGTCCATCTGTCTGTCTGTTATGCGGTCTATATTGCTGAAGTCTTCAAAACGATGACTGTTTGAAATCGTACTCTCGACCTCGAAATAATATTGAAAGATAAATTTGTAACAAAAAAACACTTCGTAACGCTGCGTTACTCGTTACGTTACAAGTGTGTGAAACGGGTCATGTTAATCCTCTGAAAACATTGAATTCACGTGTACTTTTCACTTTATTTGGCATCATTGCAAAATGTCTACGAAAACAGACAGTTTGTTTATTTTTTTGTTTGCAATTTCTCCGTCTCTGATTTTGTTTGATTTTATAAATGACTTGCATATAAATGAACGCCGTGATTAAATACGTGCAAAAGTGTATGAAAACATAAAGCTAAAGCTCATTGTTTATTTTATTGTTGTTCTGTTCGTTTACATTTGAACGGTAATAAATCTACAGTTCCCAAAGAACTATGAAGTATGTAAGAGGAGAAAACTGATGCATTCATGCATTAATTGAATTTTGGCTTCTATAAACAATTAAATTTGTATTATAAACAATAAGCGGCATGTTAAAAATGGCGTCGCAAAAAATGAGGTAAAATGTTAAATTTTGAGAAATATGTTTCACAACTTTTAATAGAAATGTTTACAGCATTTAAAAGAAAAAGTTGCGATTCGCCAAAGAGGATGAAGTTTTTTTAGGGTGGCCCTCCTTTCTTATGGGAATTTTTTACAATAAAATTTATCGAATGGAAGACCAACTTGGGCGTTTGTTTGGATTTTATAGCTGGGACTAACAGGTGCTTTAGGAATAAAGAATATAAATCGTGTATTTTGTTATAGATTTGCTTTTCGGTTTGGCAACACTTTTTCCGGAGACAACTAATTTGACAGCTGCCTTGCCCTCATTTTTGGTTGCCACTTCCCTAAGAGTAGAGGTTATTATTTACTCCGCCGTGCCGATTATCTGTGAAGCCATCGATTTTTAACGACAAACGTTCGATTTTCTCCGGAAGTATGTGAATGTCATCTTCATCTTATTACATTTTCAGGCGCTCGCACTGCATTGTGTTGTCTTTCCTGCATGATAATTGTTAATATTAGTTGTCTATCCTATTTTCTGTCATGTAGGGTTAATTGGTTTAACAACAGTTCCTCTTGCAGAAAGTGACGTTTTTGTACGAATCGGCAGCAATTAAACATTGTGTTCCGCATCTCCAATTGGTTCTGTATAAAGTGGCACTGACACTGAGTGAAACACATTTACAGTAGAATCGGTGCAGGTACAAAGTGTCACAACAAAATTACTGCAATCAATTGCGAGCGTTTTACTTATCGCGGGCGGTGCACGTTTCGAAAAGATGTACGAGAATTAGGAAAAAAATTGCGAAATCGGAAAAGCTCAGTTCATTGTGAATTATATTTCACTCTCTTTCAAAATTCAATAAAAAAAAGAACGAAGAGAAATGTATTGTGACATTGACAGGTGTCAACCACAAACACAACGCTCAACGAAATAACTCTGTCGGTCGTCCAATTATACCACACTATTAAGTAATTTTCGCCCAGACCTATATCCCAGACAATTTTGGGTATTTCAAACAACAATTGTCGCTAAAAAAAAAAAAAAAACAAAATAAAACTCTTGCCACGCGAATGGTGAAATGAGGAGAGCATATACATACAACTTAAATTCCATTAGGTGGAGATCATTCGCAAGGTTTCAATTTCATTGTCAAATGGGAACGTCTTTTTGTATTCCTCTTTCTCTATAATCATTGCTAGTTTTAAAAACCATTTTCTTGCCATAAACAACACAGACAAAGAATTAAATAATCGTTAGTAAAGTAAAACACAGACAAAGAACGGTAAGAGGGAAGCTATTAACGGTAATTACATAGCGACGATGATTGCATTTAATAACTCGGTCGTCATCTCAGCTGTCATAAGAGCAATGTTCAGTAAATCATTGATGCGAAGGCTTGACTGGAAAATGTATTAGTACATATCATGATCTAATTTTGGTACTCGCAGTTGAAAGAGATCCGAAAGTTAGCTACATATTATATTTCCCGCAGTTACACTGTCTGTTTCAGAACCAGTTTAGGGCGGATATCTCGCTTGAATTGTTGACAGACACCTGTCATTTGGTTGACAGTTCTTTTGGTAATGGGTATACAAATGTTAGGAATGTTCAAATTTTACATTGTGTTTTCTATTTGCATGCATTTTAACTGACGCTTGTTTTGTAACTTTTATCTAATATATTTTCTTTTTTATATTTTCAGGTGTGTACTGTTGTTTTATAAGCATAATGCAAAAACCGTGCTCCCGCTGCTAACGTTATGTCCGTTGTCATAACATCGTATTAAGTATTAGAAATTAAATAAAATAGTAAATAATTTGATTCTCACTTTTAAGGGGTTTTTATTTCTTTGAACATACTAACGAATTGGATTCGTTTGGATACTCGGTTTACTTTGTCTGATAGCATTTGCGACGCCAGTGACTACATGTTCAGTTTAGTTCCTACTAATCTAGAAATTCCTGCCTGCCTGCTTATGCAGTTCTCATTGCAATGCGTCTTTCTCAACTAACAAGAACAAAAATCTAGAAAATCGCCGCAGATTATTATGATTTGTTTGTTTTTGTTGATCGTTCATGAAAATACTTTGCAAATATGTTTTATTTTAGAGAAAATTTGTCACGAAAATCAAGCGGTTGACAACTGACAAATATATTTAATCATTGCGTTATGTAAATTTGAAGTTACCGAACCAGAGATCTGAACATACAGAATTATCAGCACATCGCAAAGCTAAGCCATCTAGTGACAACAGAATCTAGTACATTTGCAACAGAAGCAGTATCAAAAACAGATTTTTTACAGTGCAGTCTTAAGAGATTTTTTAACCGATCCAGTATTAATTTTTGGTGGTAAGGCAGGGAATAACCGGCGTCCTTTGCGTTGCCTTAGTAGACAAATAATTTGTTTTTATTTTTAGTACAATACCTATAAATAAATAATGAGTTTGTCCATTGGTTATCAAATTCATCTGTTTTTTTCCACTTGGAGTAAAAATATTATGAAATAGCGTTCCCATTGTAATGTGGAGCGGATGTAACTCGCATTTTAACAGATATC
The DNA here is from genome assembly GCA_963082955.1 of Cheilosia grossa. Lineage (NCBI taxonomy): Eukaryota > Metazoa > Arthropoda > Insecta > Diptera > Syrphidae > Cheilosia > Cheilosia grossa. Next base: position 18,353,708 of record OY720147.1, on the reverse strand, counting down.
CGTTATTGATGATCAAGAATGCGAATGCTGGTACAAAAAGGAAACTATATTGTGAAAAAAAGTAGTAGATCGATAGAAACTGTAGCAGTCTGAAAAAAATGCAAACAATGCTAAATCGGACGTTGCTTTTCGAATTGTTGTTGCAAAACATAATTCAAGATGATGATCGGTACTTTTTTATGCACAGCGACATTATGTATACCTACTCCCTTAAAGCTCTGTCTAGTGTTTCTAAAAACAACCTATTTTGTCCATTATTTTGCCTCATTTGTCGGAAAATGAAACACAAAATTGCATGTGGAATACCTTCAAATACTCATTGAAACAAAATATGCGTGATGTCATTATGCCGTCATGTTTGTCCTTCAAAGCTTATTTTTGCACAACCGCGCTATCAAGTTTCAGGTCATTCTCTCTAGTCCAATTATTCTCACTATGCCAGAGAAAGTAAACGCAAAACAACAAAAACTAACCTTAATGCTGTTTTGTGCTGTACAGATTATAATATTCATGACATAATTCTGAATGAACTTTTGTATGTATGAGTCACCGTTTGGTACAACGCCTAAAGATGACTAGTACACTGTACAACAGTGCACATGACATAGTTGGAGAATTGTAATATAAATGACGTGTCGTACGATGCAAATTGTCGGTAGGTATGAGTAACTTTTACATTTTCGCAATGAACTTGAGCTCTACAGGCAATTGACGGCCACGGATGATTAAGAATGCAATTTTCAATTTGTTTTATCGAAACTGAGTTTTTTATGTGTGTTTTTGTTTTCTCCTTGATGAACTTGAACTCATTTCGTATTGGGATAACGTCTATAAAACTGCACTCTTTCGACCATTACACCCACTTGTAGATTTGCTTGCGAACTTAATTGCCTCTTTTTGCGGTTTCCCGCCATACAACTTGTGTACATATTAAATTATTTCTCTCTCGTTAAAATGTACACATGTGTAGGTATGTATGGATGAATCTTGTTCTGATTTAATTGGCATGGGTATTCAAGTTTCAATGACGTAATTTGGGCGCTTTCCAGTGATGGCATCCAATATGCTGATTCGTTAAAAAACGATATAACCAACTTAAACCTTCGACAGAAACTTGTTTGTAGATTCGACACAGATATTCTATCACTATGAATATGTGTTGCCATTTATTTTTTTTGTTCCAAACGAAAGTTTGTTTTCCTTTTGTGGGAAAAGTGTGATACAGTAGAAATTTGTTCAAAACGGAGAAAGGTAGTGGGTTATTCGTAGTAAGTAGGATTCTATAAGAACGCTTCCAACAAACCAAAACACCACTGTGGAGAACCATAAGGACTATTCACATGCGAAGGACTATTCATAGGCGAATTGCGAACAATTCAATTTGACTGTATTTATGAATTGCTATTTGTTCTACCGAAAAAAACTTATACATATTTAATTAATCCAACATCTAATCTAAACAAAAACCCTTGCGTCTCAATTGATTTAAATAGCTAAATTTACAATTACAGCAATTTTCCCGCGAACTGTCACACTTTATTCACAATTCACACGAATGAAAAATTCGTTCGAACTTAACCTTCAACAATGAAACTGGTTCGCGGATACCTGCGACTAAAAAAAGATTTCATGCGAATGGAATGACAGACTCTAAGAATATTCGCTTGTTCCCAGTTCTCATGTGAATAGTCCTATACTGAGATAACCAACTCCGGGCGATTTTCCGTTACTGGCCTACAAGCTTATTTTGTGTAAGGTGGGAAATGCTAGGTGCGCTAGTATTGTTACATAGAATTTCGTAATGACAAATGTCATGTAACTTCAAAAATTCCGGCTCACCAACACACCGCACCTTGCATATGCCATTTCCGCTGTGGGCAAAGGTGCTGACAGCGTTCATAGAATTTTATTCATTATAGTATTTTTTTTTTTAGTATTAAAGTGTACATTTGCTTAAAATATTTATGTAAAGTGATGAATGAATGCAGAATAGTTGTAGGAAAAAAAAGAAACATTTTGAGCAAACTTTCATCAGTTATTTAAGAAAAATGTTTACATGGAATCGAAGTCAGTGAAATCCAAAAAGCGGAAAAAACACAACCACACATTTGTCCTTATATATTTCTGGTATATAAAAAATGTCATTTAGATCGTTTTATTTAGTTAAAAAATTATATTATTAACCTTTTAAAAATATATAATAACTAACGATTAGCATTCAGAAATGTTAAAATGTGGTTCTATCACATTCCCCCACGGTTGACAGCATTTTCTTTTTGTATTTTTTGCATGTTGTTGCATGTCACACAGTTTCTAGTTGAAATTACACCGATAGGAAAACAAAATGGCGGAATTTGGAAACAAATTGAGGGGGTAAGCGGCAAAAGGATTGGGAGTTTGGGAATTTCCAATTCCTCTTTTCAAACCATTAGGAATTACGTCTCCCTAAAAGTCTGCTCCTATGACGGAATTTGTTTGTCATGTCGCAAACAATTTACGCAGTCTCGCTGCCTTTACATGCTCAATCCGCTCTTTTGGATTCCATCCCATGAACTTACGGCAGGCGTATAATGTTAAGTTCACCTTGGCAAAATATACACAGGTTGATTTTGCTTACACGTGTAAGTTTCGCATCACGTTCTTTGTTTCATCTGAAGCCTTATGTTGCTTTTGCCTTGTGGAAGCTAGTACATCCAATGCCTGATATCTTCTTGCTAAGAAATCGTATAGCATTTGAAGCGATGGCGATGTTCGGTTGTTCAAAACTTTGTTCAAAAAGACTTCTACTTACTTGGTGTAATGCCCTATAGTTACTAGGGGCACAATACTCGGATCCCAGGATTTTCTGTTTATTTATTGCTGACAACGCTTCCTTTGTTGTGACTTCCACAGACTTTTAAAAAGTCTTAAACACCCATACATGCCTTGTTGCTGTGTTTTTTTTTTTTTTTTTGTAAAATTATCGCTCTGATCTTCTGCTATTTCTCAAAATATTAAGCTTCTAGAACCAACCTCGTTTCTGCAGCAATTTTTTGGTTTTACCCACGATCATCTGACATTGAACGAGTTGATGCCCACAACTTGCCCGCAAACCAGCCAGGCGAAAATTCCGAACTCGATCTTGCCTATATTTATACAGATCCCTACAACACATTACAGATGGGTTACATTTCTTTCCCCCCATTGTTAACCCCAATTCACCTTGTCGACTCGCGCCGATGTGGTCAATTGCGAAACCAGCCAAAGTATTCCACCCCACTATATGCGTAACTCTACTCACAGTCTCGTGTAAATTGCGCGATGAGGCAACTGATGGTGCTTACTTCACCGCAAAATCTACACAATGATAATTCACAGGCAGCACCGCGCGCCGCTTGGAGTTTTGAATGATGGAACAAAATTGAAACCTAATTCACATGTATACCGCCGTCATATTGACCGCAAATAGACTATGATTACGTTCGATCGCAAAACGAAAAAAAAGAAGATAGAATTAATAAATCAAAGCATTCTGACCCCATGAATCATTTATGGCATCGGTTATTTTTTGCCCCGTTAAAGGGTGGTGAATGTTGAGCGAATTTGATGCTGATTAAGCGAAAGCAATTTATCGATGGAGCGAGAACTTGCGGGGGGCATACAACAAAATTGTTGATAAATATTTATCAAAACTCGAAAGCACACTCACTCGGTACAGTTGTGTGCCATTTTCTCGCTCTGTTTATGACCCAGATATTGCAAAACTTGGAAATTATAGTAGGATAACGTTATTTCTGTACTCTGGCTGATGGCCTTTCGCAAACCCGAAGGGTAAAACTTAATGAAATTCAGTCCATTATCACGTTTCCTATTATGCAGCATGCAGAATGCCATAACGCCGGCGACGGCGGCGGCGACGACGCACAACGCGATAAAATAAATTATTTATACCGTCGCGTCGTTCTTTTTGCTGTCCGATTAAAATGTTGTGCGAACTGTTTGTTGCATATCTGCTTCTGCAGTTAGTGAAGAGATATTTCACTTTTTCAATTTGGGAAATTTATGGGATAGCTAATTCGAACGGAATAGTTTACATAAGAAGAAAATTGATTTATTGCGGAAGTTCGCGGTGAACAGTTGGAATGGAAATGTATTCTCCAAAAGTATTCTTTGAGGTAACACTCGATGAGAGATCCAGACTTTGAAGACATATATTATTTCATATGGAGCTCTCGAACCTTTTTTTGGATATTTCTGTAACTATGCCCGTTTTGGAGGAAATGGCCCCAACCGCTTATTTGGAGGGGTGGATTGTTAAAAGTAGCTATGAACTCATTTTTTTTAGAGGAACAGGACTGTTAAGTAAATACGCGTGAAATGTCTCGATTGACACACTGGTGGCTCATATTTTTTTTGAGAGGGAACTTTTGCAACAACTGCAAACGATACATTTTAATAATGTATGACGTTGCTTTGTGGCTTTTGAGAGTCTGGAAGCGATTAAAATTTAACGAGATAATTGCCAATTCCGTGGCACAAAACTTTCCAAGTATACCATCCATTTTATCACGCGGTCTCGAGTTGGAACTTTCATCATATTATGGTCTATTTATAACTCTGTATTTTTTAAGCATTAATTCTTTTCAAATAATCGATACATCTCAGTTTGATAAACGTCGTTATTCCAAACAAAGTCACTTACTAATATTTTGAATACCCTACCAACTTACTTTTGTTTATTTTTAATTGTAACTTTCTTTAAGCGCATACCACAGATCAGTATGAAACAACTGGCTTCGTATTTTTAAAGCATCCAACTTCAATTAAAACAATTATTCAAATGAATACATCAAGGCAAAAGGGTAAAACGGATAAAAACTCATATAAATTCTGTTTTCAAATGACATTGAAATAGTGGCAATAGCAGAATATACTTTGGATCTCAGCACACCATACGTCAATTGATGCTGCCGACCTTTTTATTTATCGCATCGATTGTCTTGCCAATGATGTCATCATGAAGTTTTTTTTCTCTTGCTGATTTGAAACATATAGATAAAGTGAACAGCAAAGTGGTACATATGTGCTCACGTGTGCTGGTCGTTAATTTGCTTGATAATTATTGTTCTTAATTCTTAATTTATGAAGTTCAAAAAACGTCGTTTTATGAAAAATATTGACAAATCGGTACTTATTGCATCTACTATTAATCGTCTCCAATGTGTTTGTGAGTTTGTATGAACTCACAACGATGACATTTTCTATGTATAAAATTATTTATTAACACTTCAAAAATATTTAAGGTGAAGGTTAGTATTTTTATTTGAGTGCTTTTCAAAGACTTTGCAAAACACTTTTCTTCAGACTTTTTAGTATACCAAGATTTTTTTTTTTTTTATTTATGTCAATAGGTGTGTTTTTATGAGCTTCGATCTCAGCAAAGCCAAGTCTCGAAGTGTCAAGTATAGCGTAGTTGTTGTAATTGCGTGCTGAAAATCCTACTTTGCTTTGCTGAGATCAAAGCTAAAAAATAACACGCCTAATGTTGAATATATTCACACCGTGTCAGCTGTGCGTATGTTCTTTGCTGAGTGAATTAGACAGTCGCAACAATTTCTTTTTAAATACGAACAACAAGTTCGTTTAACTTGATTTTAAAGCATTTTTACCGACTGCCACATTCACTAAATTACATGTCGTCCACCGGTTTAAGGTTGAAACTAAACGAGAGGATTTCGGTTGAAATCTCATTTGGACTGGTTTATTTACGATTGACAGTTAAAGATAATGGGTTAAATTGTTTTGTGTCATATTAATCAAGTTCAACCTCATTGTTTCAGGATAACTTCAATCAAGTTTATATCTATTTTATCTTCATTTCCCAGACAAAATTGTTCACTTCTTGCACTGTCAGAACCTACAACTGACAGCTAGACAGTTGGGTATCAACTGGCACTTTGTGCTGCTGCCATGCAAGTCGGAATTAATGTCAGCTTTATAATGGGCAACAGTTTTAAGTGTGCCCGTCTATTAACTTGGATGCGAAGAAACTTCAAGCGATCAACTAACCAGTTGAACGCAGAATGACAGTTGCCGACATATTTAAACTTTCACTGCTGATCACGAAGTAAAAGTGTGGTATAAATCGAAGAAGTTGCAGTGCCCATAAATAAATAATATCGCTTTAAGGCTTATACCCATATATTGACATAATCAGCAAAAAGAATGTATGCTATATTAACACAAAATTTAATTAACCATTAAAAAGCCAAATTCAGTCAAACTTCCTTCCCTTACGCAAAAGTTGGACAGAAGAGAACGAAACATTTCCCCTCCATGAAAAAACCTGCAAATATTAGACCAATAAATTTCTTTGGGTTAGTTGGTTATTGCTGACAAATGGTTGTCAAATCGTTCAAACGCTAATTTGTAACTGACTTTTTACTTGATTTCATTTATATTTTGTGCGTGTATAGCATTAAAATGGATGTAAGAAGCAAAAGAATTGAACTTTTTAATTTCAGCAATAAAAGAAATTCAAATCTTGGTCTTAAATGTAAATTTGTGTTTTGTTCTACTGATATTTGAATATTCCCGCATAGAAAAAATTCACACTTTTCAAATTTGTAGTTCAACACTTTTCTTTTTGGTTAATCTTCATTTCAGTCAGCGAATTCTGTCGCAATGAGAGAAATGTGACATATTGCAAATATTGAACCAGAAAGTAAGGGAACAGACCTAGTATAACTGCTTAAACTGTCATCTGTCACTACTCAGCTGAGATTGATTGCCCCCAATTCTGTCAGTACAAACTTGCATTCTACACAGGTGGTATATCCTCAAGCCGCTACATCACTAAAAGTGTATTCTTCGATAAATAGCAAATACAAACATTTTCACGAAACCAATCCGTTCGCCTTAACTAACAGCAACAAATAAAACTCAATGCTACATAAAATAAAAAAAAACATTAGCATGACTATTTAACAACCGGCGGTTGGCAGTCTGATTTTGTTCTACATATACATTTACATAGCTTGTGAGTGACATAATTTGAATGGAAACTATTTTGGTCTGTTCTATTCAATGTTGAACATACAACTGGCAGATATGAGGAATGAAATGAAAATAAAACCATTCGTGCGAGACGTACGCACAAACGATACAAACGATAAAAAAAAAAAAAAAATACAAACTACAAAAACACACATGTGGCTGTGGTGTCTATATTCTCCCATCTTGACTTTGAACAAATAGATAGATTTTCGAAAAATTTTTTATAGCCGCATCCGTCGTATGGATTCCACAAGTTCCAAAGACATGTATTGTATAGTAGGAAGTGCATTTAAGTGAGCCACTCCTAAAGTACTTTCTTTGTCTATCCAATCAATGTGGTTGTGTGCATGCCTTTGTACAACCTACATTTTGTGCAACTAGTTGCCACTTGCCAAGGCTTTTGACAGTTGATTGCCACTAGGTTACAAGACATTTGGAAATTCTGCCAAAACAAAATTTTGTTTTTGTTTACAGAATAGGCCGAGTGCTTGTGGGAATGGATGCACGCCAAGCTGAAGTATTTTCTTTTTGTGTTTACTCGAACGAATATTTAGGATTATAGGATGGTGAACGTGATCTCATTTTTTTCACTCCTAATTTAATTAATATCATTTGCTACGCTAGGGAGTTTTCCACATCCATCCGTAATTTAGTTAATAGGTGTTTTCGCTTCCTGAATAACAATCAAAAGTACACAGAACAAATGGAACACACTTGTTGGAAAGGTCATTCACTCTGGTCGAATGCAAGTATTTGTGTGCATACGTAATTAAGTATATTTGCTCGCAAATGAATTGGGTGTGGAAATATTTCTGTTTGTGTATGAGTATTAGTGTAGATAAACAGGTGGGCGGTTTCTATGTAGACACACTTTTTTTTACGAACATTGATGAATGTTGCTGTAGGTTTGACATATTTGTGATAGGTATATTGAACTTTTTTTTTTGAAACACAATTGTATCCACATGTATTTTTTTATCAACGCAACCCATGAGCAATGTAGGTATTAAGCACAACCACAACGATGTTCACCGGGAAAAGAGACTGCAAGGCATGACGCCCGGGTGGATACCTTCCAGCAGATCAAGGGAATTATCGGAGAATTTAAAATTCCGGGTGTCAAAAACACCAAACAATGCGAAAATTACAGAACACATGAAAACGTTGCCTCCTAACGACTCTGTACTCCTATCAGAAGTCGATGCGGCAGTCAGAAGCATCGAACAATTCAAATTCAAAAATTTGAGTCCACTGGATGGGTTGGTAGCGGCACTTTTTCTACGCCAGGCACATAGATATACGAACTGTCAACTTGGTACTTAAGTCACGAATTACTTGAGTAAAGTCGTCGCTTACCCCTCCATAAAGGACAACGGAAAAAAAAAACTGGTCACGTCACCAATCTCGACCAATTTAAACTCAAACGCATCAAGTCAACCAGCTGTCAGATTTACTAAACTATATTTTTGAACGTCCCCAAAATAGGAATGCAAATACTCCATAATTTGTTGGCGATTTATTGATCGTAGTAATGCCACTCGATAGTAAACAATACTTTTGACACGAAAGCACTTGTTAATAAAACCCAAAAATCTTCAAAACAGCAGTTTGCGGTGCAATTCTAGGTTATGATAACTGTAGGCTTCATGCATAAGGACATGACAGAGATGTAGTTGCTCCTTTTCAATAAACCTGTCAACACGTGAAGAGTATCAATTGAAGGTCAATGCATTTTAAAGTGATTGACGTTTTCGCCAACGTAAAAAAATAGTTCCATTGCTAGTTCTCAAAGAATCGCGTCATTGCTTTTAGAATGTGAAGTAACTGTTGCTGGCGGTTGTGAATTTTACGTGGAAAATATGATGAATAATTCATCCAATATGAAATTGTGACGTCTATGTCAATAGCACTCGTATTAAAACGGGCGTGGTAGTAATGTTGTCAGAAACAGAGTTTGATATGTTATTAATGAGAGGAATAAGTAACGAGGCAAAATCTAGTGGCACACCAGCAACAATAAAGAAAGAACAGTAATGCCTACCTCAATATACATTATGCAAATACAATTACGTCATCTTCGCCGGCTCATCTCCATTTAGTCGCTTTTTTTATTCTCCCCCTTGGTAAAACTTGTTCTCCTTCTTTTTAGTAATCAATTGAGACGATCGCATTTAAGAACACATTGTGTGAGCAACAGCTATTTTATTTATCCATCCGAACACATTTCATTGGATATGCAAAAGTATCCATGTATAAGCGTGCTTATAACAATTTTGTATTTGTATTGTGATGAGGATGACATAATCACACCATTCACCCGAAACGCAAGCACAAATAAATAAATTCGAGATTATTGTGTTTTTGTTTGTGTTCTGAAATATGGATTCTGGTGGCTGTGTTCCTAAATATTTTCAAAACGTTTCGGGTGTGATTTCGCTAACTAGCACTTGTGCCATGAGTTACATTTCCGTTTGCCGCTTGCGATGGAGTTGGATTCAAGTTAACCGGAAGATAATACCGCCTTACATCGCGCAAAATTAGCAACCAACGACGCGACGACGCCGATGACGAGAGTCTACAAATCGCTGTCGATATGTGGTCATGAATTCTTATACATACACAACACACGCATGTAGCTATATCCGAATTACTCGTTACAAGTTGTTTTTAATTGTTGGTGTTATCGGGGAAGTAGTTCTGAAATTGGAAGCATTTTACGATAGCAATTGAAGTAGTACCCACATATCTGAGCATTAGTAATCGTTGATAAAACATTCAGGGTTACGGGCAAACCCTTTCGGGAAATAAAAGCTGAATTGTTAAGAATTTTGGGATTGCTTTGGCGTGGTGGTGGCATACATGTTTTGGATTTTATCGGACGTGTGCGATCGTTTCGTGCGGTGCGGTGTAAATTCTTTTGTTAAAATTTTAGTCGAATGAAGGTTTTTCAGCAGACAATAATTGTGTGATGAAATTAGCAAAGTTATTGTTTAAATTGTATATTTTAATTGGTTTCCTTTTTGCATTGCAGATTATAACGCTTGGTTTATGACAACGTACTATTTTTACATTCCCAACTGTAAGTGAGAAAGTATTAAGTTTAACATTGTTATCGAGAATATTTACATAAATTATTTAATTGTGAGATTTTTGTGAAACTGTGTTGATGGTATGATCTGAAGTATTTTCCCAAAAATTTGGATTCCCGACTCTGGGAATTTATTTTATTATAAAAACAAATGTTAACTTTAATGGTTGACAACTTTCGACGTACACATCTATATAAATAAAATTTATTATAATAAACTACATATTAGGACTGTTGAGCTACGATCGCAGCAAAGCAAAATAAAGTAGGATTTTCAGCACGCAATTACAACAACTACGCTATTGTGGTATTCGTTTGGGCGCTCTCAGAGCACTTTTTTTGCCCTCAGAGCAATTTTTATGTTCGTTTGGTACCAAAAAAAGCAATCTTTTTCAGATTTCAGAGCACTTTTGCGAATCTAGATATTTTCTCAGATTTGCTTCAGATTTACCAATACAAGTGCATTTGAGTTTGACATTTGGTGGAGTTTGTTTACATTTGCGTGAAATATTTCTACAGCAAAGAAAGGCATTGCATCGGGTGAATCTATTTTCGTAAATTATTTGTGTGCAAACATTTAGAAATCAATCGGGACGGAAATTTCGAATGTTTTAATACAAAATTTAACCAGTGAATCGAAAGCGCATAGAAAAGTGTCGAAGACTACACATATTACAGTCGCACGAATATCAACACAAAAAAAGAGCAAGAGCGTTTTTATGTTCGATTAGGCACACGAAATCTGAAATCTGAGGGCAAATCTGAAGAATCCCAAACGAATACCACATATGCTTGACACTTCGAGACTCGCAATAGTTGTTGAAATTGCGTGCTGAAAATCCTACTTTCATTTGCTGAGATCGAAAACACAACTATTATCATTCTAAAAATGATATACATGGGTACCAACATTAAGTGCGTTGTGAAATGTCAATAATAACGCGGGGTCGTTCAAGAATCTAGTTTAGTATGTCTGAGAGCTGGCTGACTTGATGTGTTTCAGTTTCGATTGGCCTAGATCGTTGTTCAACTTTTTCAAATGACGTTTATGGAGGGGTAGCCGAGACAAATTTAGTCAAGAATTTGGTGAATTATTAGTTTCTTATACAGTGGGTGATGTATTTTTTGTGTTCAGGGTGCATCTAGTCCAGACTAATCTAGTCGACTTATGATAACTAGATTTTCGAATGCAACAAGTGTCTTTGACATACTCTCAACTAAAAGGTTTGCTTGTTTTCTTAGCGAATTCGTTAGAATTTTCACTCAATGCTGTTCCATAACTCGAAAAATTCTTAGAAAAGAACGTGTTCGAAAAGCAATGGCTTTATGTCAAATGGAAGTGTGACAAGTTGGTTGGTGCGGTTTCTTTAAGTTAATATTAAACTAGTTCGAGAGAGTATGCAGTGTTTCAGTTGACGTTTTAAGGAGGGACAAGCAACAAATATAGGCAAGAATTTATTGGCTGAGTGACTTAAAGGAGCGACTTCAGTTTTACTACGTTACAAAATAAATGCTAACAGCTAATTTTCTACTTGACACATCAGAGATTCATGCAAGATATTTATGTGAAGTAGAACGTAGAAGTGTAGTTTTTAGCGACATTCGCTTTGAGCGACCGAGTAATAGGAGAACACCGAATTAGTGGTTATATTTATAAAGTTCTTAAATTTCAAAAAATACCGTGACAATAGCTGCCAAAAATAATTGCATACATGTTGGCTGATTCGAATCAAGTCACTAATTTACTTATCTTTGCTGAGGTGCATTCAAGAAATAAGATGTCATCCACACATTATCTATTGTTTAAACATATTCTCGATATCGTTTGTCAAAATGGCGCTTTTTTTCTTTACATTGTACGTGTTTCTTCACTTATCTGCCGATAAACAGTAGCGCCTCTGAAATTCAATTTCAGTAACGGTGGACATTTATTATATTGGCAAATCTATGGGCTGAGTACTCATTTCACATTATCAAAAAAGATAACTCACTTTAAATGCCAAATATATTGAAATATGTCTTTAGACTTTAAGTACAGTTTTTGCCACACACAAATTACAACGTATTTGCTGTGAAATTCAATTTATTTCATCTATTTACAAATGGCAACTACACGGCAAACATAGTCGCGTTCACAATTCTATAGACAACTGAAGATAGTTTAAGTTATGAAGTGACGTTTGTCAAACCTACAGTGCATCCAGTTCCAGAGTCACCTACTGCAGATATAAAGTAACTCATTACAGAAACATATCCCGAATCTCACCACTATCAAGCAAACAAATTTTGTTTGCCTGTCCCTCTTAATAATGTTCAGCATATTCTTGTTTAAATAAAAAGGTGTAAATCGGACAATGTATTTCGTTCAAAACATTCCTCTTCATAGACGGGACGCAAAAACACGTTATAGTACCTACGATAAGGTTAAACTAATTGACTTACACAACTGTACCTCACGGACTCTTGTGTTCACTATAATCGTATATACAGGCCCTCCGAAGTAAAATAGAAAAACAGCTCCCCACAGCTACTACATCCACCCAACCACCTAATATTTGTGAAAGTTCCTTTTTATTTGTTTCCTTAAATTCAATTTAGTACTGTACGTCTACCCCCATATACACAAAAAGGCGTCTGTCTGGCTGCTAAATATAAAATGGGGGATAATATTGCTAAAAGAAGTGTGCTTAGGATATTCGGTATACACAAAATACGACCAAAGTCGCCAATGCCAGCCTTAGCTTAACTGATGGTCATAAAGTACAGACGTCTGTCGGTCGCGTCGTAAAGTCAATTATTTAGGTTTTACGTGAAACCTGTGGAATGTAGCGGGTGAAGTATAGAATGTTTTTTTCGATGTATAGTACTTGTTCGTTATAGCTCAACGGAAGTCAATGTGAATGAAGTAATACTTACCGAACCGCGCTGTCATTAAATTATGTTTTCCCCCCGAAAACAGTATGTGGTGCAAGATGGTTATTGCTATGTGAAAGGAGTTTTTGTACTGAGACCTTTTGGTCTATAGTACCCTATGGTCATAGTGACGTATAAAATCATTTTAAAGTATGGGTGTTGACAGTATTCCCAAATTGAAAAAATAAATTATTTAAATAAAAATAAAATTATACAAGGCGAATGAGAGAAACTGTCATAGTGTTGAATGACTTGAGATAAAGCACACTCATTGCTGTAAACGCCGATGACAGTTCAATCGTAAAGCTCTGATAGTTCTGTCTATGAAATGATTGTGCGAAAAATGATTTCCATCGCAAGGGACTGTTCCTTTTATTGAATATACGATTACCTTGACTTATATCTTTCGCGGAAACTGCCACGACACACTCGAACATTTGTGACAGACTAGTTTGGGTTGGTTTTGCTGCGCCAAATAATAAAATTGTTTATCTGACCCAACTCGGACACACTGTTCTCGAACCTATACCTATATAGATGTGACCTATTCTATGCGAGTATCATTTATTGTCACACTTTGCGTGCGTACATACAAAAACGTTTGGACAACCATAGCAACACGATGTGCCTGACGGAAATCGTGTAACGCTACCACAAAAAACAAAACCATTGCGTGATTAAAGGCCACCATTTATAATCTAATTACATTTGCTACTTTCCAGCTCTCCAATTCACTTGAATTGGGAACTGTAATTAGTTTAAGTTTGTCCAATGTTTAACAAAAAGCACACAGTTCCGCGGTTGAACTAAATTTTTCAGGCTGTCGGCTTTCTATGGGTCGAATATTGTGAATGTGAGCAACGCCCGTTGGACTGTGCATAACTCATAACCATAACGACAGATAAGTATCCTTTGGGCTTGAAAAGGCTTTCATTTCCTCGTGCGAAGCAACTTGTTAAAACAAAATGTTTATCTCCTTCCGTATGAGATAGCCATAATAGGTGAAAAGGCCCCTCTCAGCTATGGGCTGCAATTTAATGAGTAGCGCCATCTACCAAGAGTATAACCCGAATGACTGTATTGTGCTAGAGGCAATTTATTCATCAAAAAGTCGATAGCGAATCATAACGACGCTGACGACTCACTACGGTTGCAGTGCAAGCAATCAGCGTGAGGAATGGCATGTTCCGGAACCAAGTCGAGATCAAAGATTATTGCCTAGTGTTGCAGTTTTTTATTTCGTCATTAGCAGATAATTGGATAATTCGTTTTTCTTTGCGCCCGGTGAAAGTGTGGTTCGTTTATGTGCAAATCTAAGCGATGCGATGCCATTTATTGTTTAGGTGTGACTGGAAACCAATTTTCTTGGACCATTTAGCAGGGAATACGCTCTTTAATTTGTTTTTAAGTATATACATAACTAATCATCATAGAACGTTTAACCTATGGAAAGTGGCCAATCCTACGATGAAACTAATAAATTAGGAAGGAGAGTGGAGCGTCCGCCTTAATTGGGCTTAGCTTCAAATCAACTGGAGGCTTAATGTACTCTTTGATCTGCAAATGTGGGAACTCTTCTTTTTTTCTAACACCCAAAGAATAGCCAAGGGCTTAGAAATTATGTAGACCGTTGCAAAGAGGCAATCGATTTTTTTACTGCAGATGTTAGTGTGCATGGACTGTGTCTGTACTTTTTCTCTCGCCAAAGGTAGGCGTATGTCTTCAAATTTGGTTGGTGCTCTAAATACTTTGAAGAAAATCGGCCTTTAAGGCAACATATTTAAATCGATGCCACGCACTGATGCTTGATTAATGTTCTCAGTTTTTAACTTAGTTTAGCTCTAAGTCGCACTTCAAGCCTCCACTCTGTTAATAAACAGCAGTCTGTTAACTCAGATGTAAATGATTTGACACTAACTTGCCAAATAACTCTACACATTTTTCGTAATAAAATTCAAAAGGTTATAACGTTCTTTGGAAATTGCCGTGCGTTTTTCTTTTAACAGTTTTCCGTTTCAACAGAACTTTATCTCAAGGGGAAGATCTGTTGGAAAACACCGAGTATTCGGTGTTGAATACTACCGATATAAATAGGTAAAATGCATGCTGTTAAAAATAACATACTTAATCAGTTGTCAAGAACCAAGTTTCTAGATAAATATCAACCAGTTGGTTAAATTCAACAGAGTTACTTTGTTATTTACAACCCAGAAAAATTGATAAAAGGTTATTTTCAACCGAGTTTCTTTAAACAACCTGACATGACTATTTTGAATCGACTAACTTTGTAGGAGCTATATACAAACAGTATCACTTGTTAGTTTTTAACCGAAAGTTGGTTGATTTTAAATAAGTGATATTTCTGCGTGTATTTGAACAAAACAATTGCTAAGTCGTTCGCTTTCGTTTTAGCCAAATGTAGGATCTAAGTGAACTCTAAGATCTGGCTCTGTGAAATGTATTTTTAAACTCTGCTCAAAATAACAGTTACATTTCATGTCGTGCAACAGTGGGAAGATGCTGTAGTTCTTCGAGTGGAGATTGCTTGTCGACGGTTTGCCTGTGAAGATCTGCCAACTTAAAAGCTTTTGAGGCATACCTCCTATAAAGTTTGGGTAGAAGAATGCTTAATGTATTTTCGATTTTTGTTATTAAAAATTACAATTCTAGCTTAATTGACAACCGTTTCTGCTATTGACGTGAAAGTGCATTCAAGTCGGTTCATTTTTAAAAGTTTCCACCTTCTCATCGCATAATTAGCTCCTCATCAACACCTTCAGGTATACATCACATTACATTAACGTCAAAGCGGAACAACGTATCGCCCTATTCGCTGGTATAAAAGACCACTTTGCTAATTCAAATTAACTGACAACGCAGTAGTCCAACGATAGCCAAAGAGATTGAGGGAAAAACCTATTTCTAGTGGATGTAGGCTCGTTTTCCAAAGAGATCTCATTAAGATTAATTTAATTTTGATTAAGAGTGATTAAAAACGCATCCAACTCAAGATGAGATTCATCCTCCTCCGCCACTAGATACTGTATGTATGTATGCAGCACTAGAGCAGACAATGACGTTGTACAACAGCTAGTGAGTAAATGAACGATGAATACCACTCAGATGAACAAGAGTGGAGACAATTTTTTTTTTTTTTTTTTTTTTATCATCGTATTCAAACAAGAGTGTCGACGAAGGAGAACACAGTTATAATTGCATTAGGGCAGGCCTGACGACTGTTGCAAAGCGGTGAGATTGGCCGATTGTCATGTGTCATGTAGTGTTGATTCGCAGCGTGCTGTTTAAATTGCGACACAGAGAAAGTAATTTAAACCAGAATGAAGCTAGCACTTGACTGCACATATTGCAGGCAGTTTAAATGATGCGACCGCGCGTCAACAATGCGCATATACTGACAGCGAGCTGTGTAAGCAAATAAAGGAATTCCAATTATTGTTACTGTGCGCAGTCGGGTATGCAGATAGGTATGCACGGAAATAAAAATTGCACACTTTCAGTGATTGATGTGAATTCTGGCAGTCAAAATCTCTGAATTTTCTATTAAAATTTGTTTTTTTTTTGATTTTCCCTGGACATGATCAATAATTGTCCACGAGTCTTCTGCTTTGACAGCTGATGGAGTTCAATGCAACCATGTTGAATAAAACAGAGAAAAAAAATATATGTCTCTCTAAGCCGTTTTTTGGTTTTCCAGTATCTGCGACATTTCGATTAAAGGACTTTTCACGCGAGAGCGAATTGCGAACAAGCGAATATTCGTAGATTCTGACATTTCATTCACATGAAAATGAAAACGTTTTTAGTCGCAGGTACCCGCGAATCAGTTTCATTGTTGAAGGTTTAGTTCGAACGAATTTTTCATTCGTGGGTTTGTGGTTCGCGACTGTTTTATGTGGATTCGCAATATCGGGTGCCTGTTCGTGGCAAGAATTGTTAGTGTAAATTTAGCTATTTAAATAAATTTTGACGCATTTTTTTTTTTTTTTTGAATTAGATTTTAGACTAATTTTACATAATTGGTAGAACAAATAACAATTTTCAATTCATAAATACAGTTACATTGATTTGAACGCTATTCGCCTATTCGCAGTTCGCGCTCATGTGAATAGTCCATAAGTGTAAGCATTAAAGGACATTCGCAGCCAGCTCCAAATACCAATGAGAACGCCACCTTACGTTAAGTTTTCCTCAACTGGAATTGATTCCATGGCTTGACTGCATTCCAGTTAAGTGCTTCCGAGAATGAACTCCATCCAACGTGGACATTAGTTCTTTCTTCGCAAGAGAAGGCCTGGTCTATACTTAACAAGAGCTTAAATAAATAATTTTACGAAATTCATACGCAGCCCATCAGTATTGCCTGATACAAAGTTGTGGAAGCTATCACTTTCTTGATACCATGGTAACGAACACCAGCCAAACACTCATGGGAATTGAAAAATATGTTCCTTATGGATTTGTTATTATTAAGAAGAAATTCCCACGCCAATGAAAAATACAATAAAAGAAGCGCCGATGGATGACAAACGCACACTTTTCTTTGGCTTCCTACTCCGCGAAGGTGCGTGGGCACTAGACAGAGGCAAGGTGCTTTATTTAGATACACAATCATATCAACATAACTGTGTGGATGGTGGCATGAATTGTTTTTCTGCCTCATCGCCTCAGTTTCATTCAATGAAGCGTTCACAGGTGACCGGGGTTTGGGGTAATAAACTTAATGTATTCAAATTGCAGAAGTTCTGTTGTGAAGCATGGGTAACGAGCGGATAATCAATGAATTGTTGCCGAGTGAATAGTATTTTTTATGAATATTTACTAAATTTCAAAAACCAATATGCGTTTAATTGATTCCACTTGAAGTGCACACATTCCCAATGCTGGGCATCTGAAAATGTCAAAATTATACCGTTTAATGCAGTCACGCTTCAGAATACATCTTGTGGATCGTAATTGTTTCTTAAACTGCGGATATATAATATATGCATATGAATCTGAAGATATTTGTGTGGGTGCCTGTTAATATGGTGTGTGTAAGCCCTCAATTACGCTCGTTTAATTTTCAATTACATTTGTGAGAGTATTATGTCATATTGAATGCGTATAATTCAGATAGGATGTCGAGTGTTCTTCATAAATCAACTTTTATGAATAAGTCCTCTCCTTCACCCCAAGAGCCACGACAATGGCGCATCAGTGACTCCCCGCACGGCTAAATTCATTTGACCCTGATGGGAGTGATGAAAACCTTTGTTGCTCTTGTCCGTGCTTTTGTGCTACTGCGGCGCATGAAATCTCGCCGAACGTGAGGGATGCTATAATACTTTCTAAAATTAAACCTTATTTGTGATATTTCTCCCCCTTGACATGGAGTGGTTGGTGTTGGTGGATTTCGATGTTTTTATATAGGTATAAATCAATTTCAGAACATTAATTTCACGTTTCCGTTTCGTTGCGGAAATATATGATCTCAGTCGAGATTTTTTCCTGACGAAAATCGTCACTCAATTCGCGGTACAAGGTCGTCGTCGGGTGGCGGGGGGGCCGACTACTATTTTGTCGTGCACATGATGCTTGGGTATAAAATTTAATTAAAATCCGTAATTGACGGTAAAATTTGTCTGCGTTTGTGACGCTTAATATGTCCACTGAATTTATATACCTAAGCTTTTTGTCCAAAGCTCTTTGATCCGGCCGAATTTCATATTAGGTAAGCTTATATATTTTGTAACACCATTTGGTTTTACTTATAAGATCAATACTTGCATGCCAACTCAAAATGGCATATTCAGGTTCTGTTTTGGAATAAACCTGAGGCAACTGAAAGCAGATGTTTCAATTTAATTAATTATCAAATGGTAGGGAGAACAAACTAAGAATGTATTTAACTTTTGCTTTGACAAAACGTCGAATATTGGAAACTTTTTATTTGGAACCGATGAAACAGTAGGTTTGTTTGACGTGCCTAGTACTAGTGCCTACTAGTATTGTATTTACCTTTATCACTATAAACAAGTGAATGACAGCAAGCGAAATGACAGCGCAACTCAGCACTGAATTCTTGCCCCGACAAATTAACTGGGGTCAGTTCAGGGCACAACTAGGGCGCCCTAGAAGTCATGTCAAACACAGGTTTTCAGTACCAGGGCGAGTTCAGTACTATATCGAACACATTAGGGTTGAAGCAGTGCGCACTAGGGCCCACGTCAAACAATCGTAGTAGGGATGTTCAGGTATCTAATTTATGTCGTTTTCCATTGGGACAGAAAAGCTCTCGCAATCAGCTGGCTGTCAGATTTCATGTTCCATTTCGGATCGAGATTCACACCTCCTTTCACTAACACCAAAACATTTGTCAATTGTCAATTGTATGTTATTTTACGCTTTTGTTGGCGACAAGTTTGTGAAAAATACAGAAAATTTTTAATTTGGCAAACATAAATTTGCTGAATTTCACAGTAGCAAAATTTCTGACAAATGAAACAGTAAAGAAATGAAATATTTCAGGGGCATGATTTGTCGATAGCTACTACCTTGGCCGTTTGTTTTATTTCATATTCGAGGGAATTTTGTATGGAAGCTTAATTGAACCTTAACATATGTGTGTTGAGCAGCGAAATAAACATGGAGCTAATTGAACCTTAACATATTTGTGTTGTGCAGCGAAATTAACTCCTGACAAAGTCACCCCCGCAGCTTGCGATAGGTGTTACTTCTTCATTTAAACTTTTGCAACTGTGCTCTCAATAGTTTTGTATAGTTGCTGCCTGCAACAATTCAACAATTTCCTTAGAAGCAAACATAAGAAGCCGTACATCGTATTAAGCAGCATTTGCATTTCTTTATTCAAATATTCCCCCACAATACCCGAGCGCCTTGAAAGTGCAAAAATGAGCAACTATTTACCTACTTAGTTGCAAACTAGTGCTAAAGCAATCAATCAGCGCTTTATTATTGTCAACTGTTCTTCTAACGCTAAACGTCATTACACACTGAAGACAATTCACATGAAAGTCGCCAGTAAAATATCAGAGATGTAAATTGCAACACTTTTCTCAATTGCAGGACAGTGTTTCCCATAATTG
The DNA here is from genome assembly GCA_963082955.1 of Cheilosia grossa. Classification (NCBI taxonomy): domain Eukaryota; kingdom Metazoa; phylum Arthropoda; class Insecta; order Diptera; family Syrphidae; genus Cheilosia; species Cheilosia grossa. The sequence goes on along the minus strand of OY720147.1, from coordinate 18,333,566 downwards.
ATGTTGATGCAATTATTTGCACTTATCTGTTATGCAACTATTAACTACTGTTTATCTTTGCAGAAAAAAGTCTATTCTCCGCTTGACACTCGTTCAAGATGCCAGCGGAAACAAAATCAGCGCCCTCTGTTGGAGCGGAGACAGAGACACCGACGAAGAAGAAACAACAATCCGTGGCTTCTTCGAAAGTTGCCTTGGCACGTGTATCACTGCTTGATGGTTCCATCCTAGATGTCACCATTGATGTAAGTTTTCCTATTTGATCTGTCTGTATCACAAGTTGTAATGTATTTCCAATACAAAAAAACAGCGCAAAGCCAAAGGACGAGACCTCCTCAATTCCATCTGTGCCGGTTTGAATATCCTTGAAAAAGACTACTTTGGACTAATCTATCAGGTTCCAACTGACGATCGCGTTTGGCTGGATCTAGAAAAGCCAGTGACGAAGTTTTTCCGTACTGATCCATGGGTGCTACAGTTTGCCGTCAAATTCTATCCTCCAGAGCCAGCTCAACTGCAGGAGGACATCACCAGATACCAACTCTGTCTTCAAGTAAGTTCGAAACGATTTCATGGACATACATTGACTGAATTTCAATTGTAGGTTCGTAACGATATCTTGGAAGGACGTCTGCCATGCACATTTGTTACTCACGCTTTGCTTGGGTCTTACCTCGTTCAATCCGAAATGGGGGACTATGATCCGAAGGAAATGCCGGACAGGCGCTACTTGAAAGATTTCAAGATCGCACCCAATCAAAACACCGAATTGGAACAGAAGGTGATGGACTTGCACAAAACACACAAGTAAATCGCAATCAGTTTTGTTGGTCTAGACCCACCCTTACATATTCGTTTAATTCCACAGGGGACAGTCACCAGCAGAGGCAGAATTGCATTACTTGGAAAATGCAAAGAAACTAGCTATGTACGGTGTGGATTTGCACCCGGCCAAGGACTCTGAAGGTGTAGACATCATGTTGGGCGTTTGTGCATCTGGCCTTCTCGTCTATCGCGATAAGTAAGTAAATTTGGATCTTTACAAAGACGTTTCTAACCTTGAATTTTCTTTTCAGATTGCGTATCAATCGCTTTGCTTGGCCCAAGATTTTGAAAATCTCCTACAAACGCCACCATTTCTACATCAAAATCCGTCCAGGTGACTTTGAACAATACGAGTCGACTATTGGCTTCAAGTTGGCCAATCACCGAGCTGCTAAAAAGTTGTGGAAATCATGCGTCGAACATCATACTTTCTTCCGTTTGATGACGCCAGAACAACCTACAAAATCCACACTGTTCCCCAGATTCGGGTCGAAATTCCGCTACTCGGGACGAACCATGTATGAGACCCGAAAGAATCCTGTAGATCGAGCTGCCCCCAAGTTCGACAGAAGCCTGTCAGGGCGACGATTGACCAGCAGGAGCATGGATGGTAATGTTTCACACGCACTTCATACCACAATCTTATTTTCTAAACTTTTCCTTTGCATCGTACATCAGCTCTAGCTTTGGCAGAGAAAGAACGTGAGAAGGACGCTCAGAAACGCCACACCATGAGCAATCCACCCGACCACATTCCCGATTTGGATTCACCGCGCAGTCGCAGTCCCCTAAAGAAGGATAAAAAGGAAAAGGTTTGTCTTTCTCTCCACTTTCCAGTGCATATTTCACATACAATCCACAAATAACAGATTCACATTTCGTACTAAAAAAAACAATACAAAAATTAATGAAATTATATCTTTGTGATTTTGTGGATACTAATATCAACTAACATTTTGTATTTTTTTCCTGTTTTTGTATTGCAAACTTTACAAAAAAAACTTACATTCATTCACACCTCATGCCAACAACATTTTAAAACACAATCCACAACACTTTGGTTATGTCACTCCACCACATTAAAAATAATGCAAATTTCTTGTGTGTATTCTAAAATAATTCAATTTATTCGTGAATGCGATACACAAAAATCGGTATCGACGTCAACAACTATAACTATACCAACGACAACAGTTGAAGCGTGAATCAAGCACTGGTACAGCTTCGGCCTCATCGCAGAGTTCTATTGAAGGCGATTACGAGACCGGTGCAGATTATATAGTCGACGAGCAGGTTATTACTTAAAAACAAACAACAACAATTAACTGTCATACTTTTTGTTTATTCTTTCGATATGTATCCTTCCTTTCTCCAACAAAAAAAAAATTTATTTATTCAACTTTTTGTTTTGATTTTTTGGTAATTTGTTTTCCTTTTCAATTAATTTGTTTGCTCGCTTTTGAAGGATTCCCTATTTAGGCTTCCGTAGATGGGAAGTTTTGAGAAAAACAGAAAACAACAGCTTTGCGCACGCTTTAATCAAACAAATTCAAAATTTCTTGTTCTAACAGTAATTCTCAGTCGGTTCTTCTGTATTTAAAACTTTCAGAGTTCACATTTAGATTAGTTGTAGCATACGTCTGCGTGCCGCAAGTTTTACTAACACAGTAAAGTGTAGCTATAACTTGGCTGGAGTTTTAATAATCAAATTAGTTTGTTGCGTCAACATCACGGGTAACACACGCCATAACGATTGTACCACTAGAATATAAGCAACGTAAGGCGACATATTGCACCCATTTTCTGTTTATGGTTTCGTTTTGTATCCTGATTAAATGGGACATCGGCTTCCCAACTCAGCAGGGAGATTTCGGATTCCGATTTTTTTTTTCTTATTTGTTTCAGTTCTGTCCCAAGTGCATGTTATCAGCGTAACGTGATTAAGTGGGCTAGGAAATTGGGATGGAGAAGACATAAGACTTCGGTGGACATTGATTAAATTCTACTGAAGAGGGCAGACTGAGTAAGCAATGCATGCCACATTCCTGTTGCACGGCTTTTGAACATTGGTTCTATTTCTCGTTGGGGACATATAGGTCGCATTTAGAGAAAGAATTTCGTCAAGTGTCTCTGAATACCTGCCGTTGTAGTATCAAAGATCAGCGGATAGTCTTCTGTAAGGAGTAGATTAAGATTCCCACAACCATTCTCTTTTGTGAGTTCCTAAAACAAATTCAAGGGACCTACGAATTAGTGCCGATTCCGAACAGCTGAATTGAGAAGCTTTTGTTTTCTCGAATAAGCTGCCCAACATCTCACGTATTTTTTGTCTACAGCAGAAATAAATAAATCTTAAAACCACAGGGCGAGTTATTTGTTCAATTTGATATTCTGTTACATTTGATTTGTCTTGTGTGTTTTCTTTCTATTGTTTTATTTTTGATTTGTTTTTTGTTGCTTTATATGTAAACACCTTTTAATCCTTTCATACCGTATATATAAATATATTGTATATTTTTTGAATCTCCTTGTAATTAAATAACGTCGCTGTGATTTGTGTGATCAATAAGAAAACACCCACTAATTGGCAGATGAAAAATTAAACAAAAAATACTAACACACCATCTACACGAAATAAAATTTTTAAAAATTTCTTAAAACACAAAAAAATGAACCTAAAAGCAAACTCACTCAAATCCAGTTGCAATTTTAATCATTTCTGTAGCATGCATGCATTCGTTTCTCTCTCTCTATCTTACTATTGATATCATCTTTAGAGCTTATGTTATAGATGTTGAAAGAGACGTTGTTGAGCTTGAAAGGAATTATTTATATATCTGCGGTTTGTTTTTTGTGTGTATACAGATTCCTGTTGGAGATTCTGAAAAGGATAAGAAGGACAAGAAAGCCAAGGAGGAGAAGGACAAGAAGGGTGGAAAGATTGGTACAGAAGGACAGAATGGTGCTTATAAAATTTGCCTTCAAATTAATTTGCGATCCTAATGGGCTCTCTTGCAGGTACTGATGATTTGAACGATTCCAATCGCTCGGATAAGTCCGCTGGCAAAGGACGAGTAAGTATACGTTTTTCTTGATGAATTTCAATTAGTTGTAAGTGGGTGAAGTCTGTGTGGTAAGAAAACTACCCAGATGGAAGAATCTCGAGGAATGCAGAACAACATCATGAGCGTCACGTTAGACTGACCGTCGTAGATCTGTATTGGCTGATTTGTCGTTTTTGTTTTTTAGTCTTTAGTTTAAGTATTTACATCGTAGCTTATCCTGGTTTTGTTTGTTTGATTTATTTTGTATTTTTTTTTCTTTATTTGTTTTATTTTCAAAATTTACCTAGGGCGGTGGTCTCTTCTCTTCGGGTCGCAAATCGCCGAAAGACAAGGATCAAAAAGAAAAATCACCCTCACCTACAAAGGAACCAAAAGACAAATCTGGCAAAACGGGCAAGGAGAGGGTGGCTGTGGGTGTTGTAGTCGCTCCATCGGAGAGCGCCAACAAGGACAAGGGTCAAGCTGGCTACACTCGTCCGTATGAGTATTCCGAGGACGATGCTGGCACGAGCCCAACGCGTAAGTCCTACATCCCAGGCGGATTCCGCTACGATCAAGATCCAAACTCGAATAAGGGTCTGGACGGCAGTGAGCAGCTCTCGCCGGGAGCGCAACAGAAGAAGGTAGGTTTGGCATTCAATTATGCGCCAGGAAATGAAGAGCAACTGAAGGAACACGCTCAGAAGGTGAAGAAGGGTGAATTGTCGCCAAAGACACGAGATAAGTTGAACAAGGGTCAGCTGTCGCCCAAGACTAAGGAGAAACTACTTAAGGAAGGCAATTTGTCACCCCGAACAAAGGCAAAGTTGGTTTCTGCCGGGGCAGAGAGTGCTGCTCCATTGACCGATGCTCAGGGTAGGTCATACTCGCCAAGTGGAGGTAGACCGGGCTATTCATCGGGAGCTCCGGGATCATACAAGCCACTCACTGACCCAACTGCTGCGTTCCTTGACGCAGAGCGCTACAACAAAGATCGAGCCTTTGCCGGTGTCGATGGTGCGGGTGTTCCAGTTGGAGGTGCCGCCAAGCCGAAGAAGAGGCGCGTTAAGATCATGGTAATAACATCAAAGTTCGACCCATCGACCAAGAGGATCGATGCCGAAAGCGGTCAAATCGAGCACTCGACTGGCATCTTGGACCCAGACACTGGCCGCATCGAATCGAAATATGGCCTCATCGATCCCAAGAAGGGCACTTTGGAAGCACTGAATACGAAAACGGGCAAGAAGGAGGTATACCAAGGAGAAGTGGATCCTAAGACGGGCAATTTGTACCTCGTCAACGGGGTTGCTGACCCAAAAACCGGCCGCGTGGACGATTCATTGGGACAAATCATATGCGTTGCCCCACAAGACAATCCAGTTGTTGAACTCACCGTCATCACTAGTCGAATTGACCCTGTTACGAAGAAGGTAGACACTGTGAATGGTGAAGTGGAACGCTCTCTGGCTGTTCTAAACACTGAAACCGGTATTCTAGACACGAAGTACGGTGAGATCAACCCTAAAACTGGCGAAATCAAAACAGTCGATCCGAAAACGCATAAGGTTGTCACCTCCAAGAGCGTGCTGGTGGATCCAGCTACGGGCCAAATAACCCTCATTGGAGTTGTGGATCCCAAGAGCGGAAAGTCCGATCCGAACATGGGCCGCTTGATTGAGGTGGGCCGCCAAATAGACCCCATCGTCGAAGTAACCTCTTTGGCTGGCAAATTCGATTCGAAGAAGGGCGTAATAGAGCCCAAGTCAGCTCAAGTTGAGACATCAGCTGGACAATTCGACCCTAAAGCTGGAAAGATCGACACCAAGTACGGTCAAATCGATCTCGTTAAGCACACCATCACTTGTTTGGATCCCAAAACAGGCAAGTCAATCGTTAAAGAGGCCAAAATCGACCCAGCCACAGGACAAATCATCCTCAAGAACCAGATCAACCCCAAAACCAACAAGCCCGACAAAGACTTTGCCCGCATCCTCTCCTTGCGCATCGTTCAACACCGCGTCGATCCCAAGACCCAGAAGCCATTTGTCGAATCACGCGACGACAAAGACATCATCATCGATCCGAAAACAAATCAAATTTGGGTTCCAACTGGTGCTACCGATCCCAACACTAAGGAACTGCAATACGTTTCTAGCAGTGTGGATCCTGTCACTGGTTATGTCATCACAATCTACGGCTATCTAGATCCAAAGGCAAACGAAATCAAACAGCAAACCAAGTTAGACCCCAACACCATTAAAATTGAACCGAAAACTGGCAAAATCTACACCGCAACCGGTGAGGTGGACAGTCAAACCGGTGAACCATTGTACGCTGCAACACAGGTCGATCCCGAAAGTGGTGAAATCTACACCAAAGTGGGTCGCGTCGATCCGAAGACTGGCAAAATCGTCATCGTGAAGATCTTCTTGATAACACGAACCGACGAGCGTGGCCGTCCAGAAGAGATTGACCCACAATCGTGTGAAATCGATCCCACAACGGGACGTATTTTGAAATTCTCCAATAGAACTGTTTTTGTTTATAATATGATTGATCCAATAACTGGTGAAATTATTCAGGTCGATCCCAATGATCCACGCATCGCTGGAGCGCGAACCACCGTCACCCATACGATGACCCTGTCCGGCGAGATTGATCCGATAACGGGCCGTATCAAGAGCGAATACGGACACATTGATCCCAACACTGGTGACATTGATCCAGAGACCGCTGTAAGAGATCCAGTTACGGGTAAACTCATCCTCAACTATGCACAAATCGATCCCAGTCACTTTGGCAAGGACGTTGAGGTCAGTACCACTACGGAATCGGTGCCAATAACTCGTGAACAGTTCTTTGACGGCATCAAACACATGGGTAAGAACGCCTTGCGACGTGACTCGGAGGCGAGCAGTGAAGACGACATGACAAAACAATACGAGTCGGAGAATATTAAGGAAATGCAGTCGGGAACACCGAAATCCGGTGTCAAGTTGGGTAAATATGTGAGCACACCGACCGTAGTCAAGACAACCACCAAACAAGTGCTAACCAAGAACGAGGATGGAGTAACGCACAATGTTGAGGAGGAAGTGAGGAACTTGGGCACCGGCGAAGTCACGTTCTCCACACAGGAACACAAGGTTAGCACGAAAGCTGCATTTTAAAATGGTGATGGGCGGGAGACATTGTTTATATTTTTTTCCATACTAAACGAATATCTATGAATGGCATCCTGGCTTTAAGAGACTGCTAGTGATCTTGTCTTGCTTTTGTTGTCTTTGGCTTTTGGTTTTAAAGTTTTTTCGTTTTCAATTTATGCTTTTCTTGTTCGCAATCATCATATTGACTCTAACACATATTCGATCATTATCTGCTTTGAATGCTGTGAATGCTTTCATGTTTCTATCTAGCTCTTATGTAAATATCTGTTCTAGAACGATGAACGATCTGAAGAAGGTATGCCATTAAGCAAACGGTTTTTAGGAGACCCACTAAGCGACGCATATAACTATGTATGGACTTGACGTGAGTTCGACATGTCTCTAGCGGTGAAAAAAAAACGTGGAAAATGCAACAAATGGTGGACTAAAATAGATATGCGGGTCTGCCAAGTGCCTTCGCAAGCCTAAAAAATATACAAGAATAGAAGAAGTAGCAGTATTGGTCGAAAGCTTCAGCCCTGTGGGGTTGCACTTTACATCTTAATTTTTTCTGGCGGCACGATCCACATCTCCAATCTGTATAGGATTTTATGTTTCTCGCTCATCCGTGTTCGTATTGTTACTTCACCTTGAAGTAACTTAAATGTCGAGCAATTGTCGGCGCTTTTGAAAATGACAACTTCCACAAATTTTCAACGAACAAATACTATCTTCCACAGATGTACTTTCGATAGCCATATTGTTTTTTAAAAACGTACTGTTATGGTTGGCTGAATTACAGCATTTTTATATTCAGGGCTGATTGCAGTTGCGTTGTTTTCCTGTTGATAGGACAACTTAGTCGAGCACTGGACGTAGATATACATACTGGGCCTCACCAATAAACAATTTTTATTTTCGACTCTAAATTTAAGTAGTTCACAGTGGCTATACTTTCCATACAAATTTCGCAATTGTGAGCTTCCGTAAACTTAAAGTCGAGACTAAAATTGGTTATTAGTACGGCGCACTGCCACAACTTTGCTCCATCTACCAAAAAAAAAAAAGGTTCTTCTTCATTTTCGGAGGCTATGCCACTGGTATACTCCTCGCTTGGATTTGTAGATGAAACGGAAATTATTTTTAACCTCTCTTTGCTTTTCAATTTTGACTAAGGTGTTGGTATCCCTCTTTTCAAAGCAGCACTTGCTACTCTATCAAGAACACAATGGGCCTCACCAATAAATATTTTTAGTTTCAACTCTAAATTAAGTAAGTCGTTCACAGTGGCTTTATTTTGATTTTCCATAAAAATTTCGCAATTGTGAGCTTCCGTTAATTTAAAGCCGAAACTAAAATTTGTTATTAGAACGGCGCAATCTCTTCTGTCTATCGTGAATATCCTGTCAATATATGTTACACAGTTTACGTTGCAATATCTATTTCGGTGAAGGCCTTGCTTAACACAAGCCACACTTCTGCCTCTTAAGCTATTATTTTTTCTCTTTCTCTACACTAACACGCTTCCTTCGATGATATCGCTTCCCTGTGTCTTATTTTCTCTGTTTTGCATAAATAAAAGCGTAATTTATTAACACAAAACACATAACACACCTAGGCTGACGCTCCTCGGGATGATTTGAGCGGTGCTTATGTAACAGCTACCGCTGTTACCACTCGAACTGCCACTACCCACGAGGACTTGGGCAAGAAAGCTAAAACCGAACAGCTTGAGGAAAAAACTGTCGCCACTACCCGCACCCACGACCCGACCAAACAAGAACAAAGAGTCGTTACACAGGAAGTAAAGACCACCGCGACAGTCACAAGTGGGGATCAGGTAAGTCGTAGCAAAAGTATTGGCAAAAAATAAAACAGAAGAGCATGTTCTGTTGCGTTATTTTTAATTATTTGCTATTTGTTTGAACAAGCAAAAAGAGAAAAATAGCTGCGCATGCAATTTTGTAAATGGTACACCATAATTTTGTTGTTGTTGTTGTTGTTGTCGTTGTGTATTTAGTAACCAAATCAACAAACAAACTTTACGAAATTTTTAGTTCCAAAGAAGAGACAGTATTTCATCGACAAGCTCTGGAGATTCAGGTACCCCAATTGATGGGCCCTATGATGGGTCTGTAGTAAAAACCACAACTGTGTACAAGGTTTGTATTGGAATGATAGTTACTGTTACTGGTAGATCGAAATTATATGTTTGAATAATTTGTCATATTTATTTTGGGCATCATTCATTGCTATGGAGAAATATAGTTTTGTAATAGTTTTGTATGTGAGTGATGTAACTTTTGTTCGAATTGGAATTTATAGCAAGCACCTGAAGGCAGTGGACCACATGTTGAACAAACCCGCGTAGTTATGGGTGAAGAGATTCCAGGATATTCGGCCCATGGAGAAATTGTATCCTCACAAACTGTTAGCAGCAAAACGAGAACTGTTGAAACTATTACTGTAAGATGCTGCTGGTTGTTTGTACTAGTTTATGAATGCTCAATATGAAAAATTTCTCTTATTTCCAGTATAAAACCGAACGCGACGGAATCGTCGAAACGAGAGTAGAACAAAAGATTACAATTCAATCCGATGGCGATCCGATCGATCATGACAAAGCTTTGGCTGAGGCAATTCAGGTGTGTAGCGATTTTGCTTTAGTTAAATATTAAGTAAGAGATAAAAAGAGATTACGGATGGTCGGCCTAGATTCCAGACAGCGATACTCGTCCACAAAAAGAAAGAAAAATAATATCAGAATTTCTCCCGTACTACACCGAAAAAGAGATTTGTCTGAAACTTAAAATTAAATAATTCTGGCCACTCCCTTGGTTACTTTTCTTGACATAAATATAACTCTTTTCCTTTCAACTTTGTACGCCGTGGTTATTCAATTTCTTGCGCTCTGAAAACTTTTGCTATTTTTACAAAAATCCCCGTAACTATACTGTTTCGAAAGTTGTCACAAAAAATTACTCATTATGAATATTTTTCAATTAAAACACGAAAATCAATTGTGAATGGACTCGCTAAACAAGTTAACCAGGAAAAAAGAAGAAGATTAAAACGGAATCATTGTACAAAGTACAAATCTTAACGATTTGGAGAAAAACATAGAAAGTGATGCCAAATTACTGGAAACAGTGACCAACAACATGTTTAGTGTGAATGATGAAAATTATAATTGTGTAATCCCCATAGAGTAATTGCTGGTTCGTATGATTAGGGCAAGTTCTCATTACAATCACGCGGAATACGCCGAGGGGAACGTTTCACTCAAATTCAATACTTGGCATCGTAAAAAACAATCGAAGTGAAACTTCCCATAGAAACTTAGACATTTCAAATACGCAGCTAATTCGTTTGCTGTGCGGTTTCGTTGTGATTTTCTAACTTTTGTAAGTTCAACACATCAAAAGCATAGGAAAATGTTGCTTTATTTAAATGAAAGCACTTAGTAAATCTGAGAGATAAATAAATTTTTTAAACAATTTCAATAGCAATTGTGCTTGAGAAAACTCGCGTCGAATCCTAAAGTTCCATTATGTCCTTTGCAGTTCTTCTTATAATAAAGGGGATTTTCAAATGTTCCCGTGCCAGTGAGACAAAGAAGTGTAGTAGTTTCGAGAATATTGCTTCCTCTGAGGCTTCAGTTGAAGAAAGCCCAAATGTGTCTCTCACACGTCGTTCTCAAGCGTTGGGCATCTCTGTGACGTCGTTGTGGCGAATTTTGTGAAAAGATCTTGGCCTACATCCTTACAAGATTAAACTGACGCAAGAACTGAAGCCGCTTGACCACCAGAAGCGTCGTATGTTCGTGAATTGGGCTGAGCAACAACTTGAAAATGATTCGGATTTTCATGTAAAAACCATCTTCAGCGATGAGGCTCATTTCTGGCTGAATGGCTTCGTCAATAAACAAAATATGCGGTATTGGTCAGGCAGCAATCCCCATGAGTCATCATTGCATCCCGAAGAAATTACGGTTTGGTGTGGTTTATGGGCCGGTGGCGTCTTTTGGCCGCACTTCTTCCGTGATGATCAAGACGGGCACGTTACTGTGAATGGGAATCTCTACCGTTCAATGATAACCGAATATTTTTGGCCCCAATTGCATGATATGGACTTGGAGGACATGTGGTTCCAACAGGACGGCGAATATCGAACGTGAAATTGCAGCAGTATCGGCCGATTTTTGCTTGAAAACCGTCGAAAATTGGGTTCAGCGTCTGGACTTCTGCAAGCGTGCCCGTGGTGGCCATGCAAAAGAAATTGAGTTCCATACATAATGGCATCGAACGTATTTTCACAGGAATAAAGATATCATTCATTGATGTCCAAAACCGTTTTTGTTTTATTTAAAAAAAGCTTTTGTAGCGCTCTTATTGAAAAACCCGTTACATGCACGCATTTTCCTGTCATTCGATGCTTTTTCCACATTGTTAAATATACTCTACTCGAATATAATGTCGTTTTCCATTGGGACCACCAGAAATCTTTTTCAGATCTCAGATTTTACGTGGCAAATGGAACGCGCAACGAAATAGATCTGCTTTTATAAATGTATTAGTGCGTTATGTGGCAGTAATATCAGCTGTTCAATCTGCATTTGTTTTTGCAAAAAACACAAATGGATATCGACTTCGAAAATGTTTTCCCTGTTGCAGAAACAAATTTGGTATTTTTGTTGATTCGTAGTCTTCAGATGACGAGGAAGACTATGAAGATAATAATTCCTCCAAAATTATATGCATGGCTATTTATGTATTTCGTTATTTTGGTTTTCACGAAACTTTTCGCATTTGGATTGAAAGCAAACTTCTTAAAATGACGTAAAACAGCTGTGCAAAGCATATTGGTATGTGTAGATCTGAAAAAATATCGAGATGCAAAAAGTGCTCCGAATCGAAAAAAAGATTGATTTTTTTGCCCAATGGAACATGAAAAGTGATTTAGATCAAAAAAAAGATTGATTTTTTGTCCCAATGGAAAACCACATAAGCCTATACTATCCATTTATTTTTAATTTGATTTCTGAATTGCTTTGGTCCATCTCTGTAACCATTTAATGCAAAACAGCTGATTTCCCGCCCAACTTTGAATGAAAATACCTGTCGATAAGGAAGTCTCTGTCGGCGGATTTCACGATGAATACGTGAAGTGAATCTCAAATACGCCGTATTCCACGATAGGGGTGAATAATTGACGCCGGGATTAGCCTTTTGTAAAGTATTTCTATACTGTTAAACAGCGTCCAGACTATCTGGAAGTGTAAATCATTCCTGAATCAAATGCTAAGTCATGCCAAGAACACGGAGATCGACTGCGTGCCAAAAAACACGATGTAAAGGGTGATTTTTTAAGAGGTTTAGAACTTTTTTTTAAAAAAAAACACAAAAAATTCGAAAAAATGAATGAAATATTTATTTGAATCGATAGTTTGAACTTTGCAATTTAATGTTTAAAGATAATTTCATGCAAATGTTGACCGCGGCTGCGTCTCAGGTAGCCCATCCGCTGAGTCCAATTTTGGCATACTCTTTCACACATATCGGCCGGTATCTCACGAATGAATGCATGGATGTTGGCTTCCAGTGCGTCAATCGAAGCGGGCTTGTCCCTATACACATTAGCCTTGGCATACCCCCACAAAAAATAATCTAATAGTGTCAAATCGCACGATCTAGGCGGCCAATTGACCGGCCCGAAACGTGAAATTAACTGTTCACCAAACTCGCCTCGCAATTGCGCCATTGTTTCGCGTGCTGTGTGGCATGTGGCACCGTCTTGTTGAAACCACATATCATGCAAGTCAAGAACTTCCATTTCGGGCAAAAAAAAGTTTGTTATCATCGCTCGGTAGCGTTCACCATTGACAGTAACGCTGCGATTCGCATCATCTTTGAAGAAATATGGCCCAATAATGCCGCCGGCCCATAAACCGCACCAAACAGTGGCTTTTTCGGGATGCATTGGTAGCTGTTGCAATGCTTCTGGCTGATCTTCACTCCAAATGCGGCAATTTTGCTTATTTACGTACCCATTCAACCAAAAATGAGCCTCATCGCTGAACACAATTTTTCGATAAAAAAGCAGCGATGAACATTTCGAACCGAGCACGAATTTTGATAGTAAAATTCAATAATTTGCAAGCGTTGTTCATTTGTAAGACGATCCATGGTTAAATTGCAAACCAAACTGAAGCTGTTTGACAGTGACACAAGGTACAAAACACACGTCAGCTGTCAAAACCAGTGTTGCCAAAACCAAACCAGCTAAAAAATCACCCTTTACTATGAACATGCGCCTTTTGACTTGAGCTGCATAACAGTTTCATGCCTCCTAGGCTGACCATTTTTAGTGCAAACGCTTTAAATATTAATGTTTGTGACTGCTGCATCAATATTGTTTATAGATCTCTTCAAACAATAAAGGAATAACCGGGTGTGAAATATGTACTCCCGCGCCTTCATCGTTGTTCGGCCTCCGAGCAATGTAACCACTTTCCGAAAAGAACCACTTGTGGGTGGATGTCTAATCAACGAACAGTTAAAATAAACTGTTTGTTTATAGTTTTCAACGTTGTTTCCTTTTTAGAAACTTAATTCCTCATTGATTACCATTTACCACTAACAAGATATAATTTGTTTTTTCACCTACAGGAAGCAACGGCTATGAATCCAGACATGACAGTCGAGAAAATCGAAATCCAACAGCAAACACAATAAAACTCCACTTACCTACAACACAACACACAACCTTTTTTTCTATAAATGAACCTACAGTTATTTTATAAAGAAAAAAAATATTTTTATTTAATTTAAAAAGCGAAAACAAACAAAAAATGTTTTATATTATATTTTAAGCATAATATTAAAATAGCCTATAAATTACTTTATAAATACATACATTACAAAATAAAAGAAAAACAAACATGAATGTTTTTCAATGCGGAAAGGAGGACTCAGGACACATACACGGCAAACAAAAACATACGCGAATGAAGAAAGATGAATGAAACACAAATTCAACACAAAAGTAACATTTTACAAATAAAAAAAAAAATAAAACAGTTCAAATAATAAAAAAATAAAAAAATCTTTGCACTCTCCCCACCACTATTACACGTACTAGACTTTTTAAATAACTATACATATTCTTTAAATAGTTATATTTATATAAACAAAAGCAAACAAAAAAAAATGTTTAAGTGCTACAAACTCAATAATCTATGTATATATATATATATATATATATATATATAAATATATGTATATCATCATCGGTGTTATTATTAAAAATGTATACAAACCATATGAAATTTTTGGCATAGCATAAAAAGATCTAATATTTATGACTTTACTAACAAACCAATGCCTTATAAAGTGTAAAAGAAAACATTGTACTTCCCTATGAACTATGTAATTAGAAAGCAACTTTTTTAACGCTCTAAATTTTACAGAAAACCTTTAATAATATAAAATTCAGCAAAGAATATGTGTTCAATTTCCAATTTCACTTACAAGAAAAAAGAAAAGAAATTTTATCCCTAAGAGAAATCGACGAGAAAAAAAGAACAAAACATTTTGAAAAAATTAACGTTCGCATTAGGAAGAGAGAACTTTAACAAATAAAATAATTAAATTTAGCATTTATATATGTATGTCGTAGAAGTAAACACTTAAATTATAATACATCACGTCTGTAGATTGTTGTTTTATCGCTCAGTTGTAGTTGGTGGAACGTAACGTGGAAATTCCTGACATCATTTGTTTCTTTTTTCTCTGAATAGTTTTTGAAATAATTCTTTGTTTTTTGTTTACCAATCGGCAGTGCTCTTGCTGTTATTCGATATTGTGAAATGAAAAGCAGCACATGAAACACCATTTTTACTGAAATTTTGCATGGCATGCGCTGGATAAAAGTCACTCGTAGAGATGTACATATAGCATCGTGATTTAAGACTTGACAGATGAAAACAACAATCAATGCAAGAGGGAAAGTCTCCCCATAATGTTCCACTCCACATACAAGATAGTTTAGCTTTTCTACTGAGTATTATAGTCTTTTTGTTTTTGGAAATCAAACCATGTGAATCTCCTCCTTTTGGTCTGTAGAGTTAGTTTGAACAACATTTTCCTCTAAAGTAAATACACAAAATGCAAGGTATTCATTTTAAGTTCTGTCTTGCAACTGAATGGCTTTCAAAGCTGCAGTTACTAACTGTAATAATTTTCTTTTTGTTTCTTGTTTAAATAACTTGTTTTATTTTTATTTTTTTTTTTTATTTATGTTCTGTTTTGTCTAACACATTCCATTTATTTTCTGTTGCTGTTATTGTTTTCGTTAAAATTTTCTTCTATTTAAATGCTATGAAGATATTTTTTATGACTTGTTTTTCTTTCACTACTGCGTTTTCTTGTATTGTATTTGCTGTGTTGGATTTCGAAATATTACCATAATACAACAAAAAAATAAAAAAAATTATTTTACAATGCATATATATATAATATATTTTATACTTGTTTTATAAATAAGAAGTTTTGCTTATTCAATTATTATAGAATTTGTAAAATAAAACTGCAAACGAAAAGAAATTCAAGAGAGTTTGAATTTATATTTTTTGTGCATTTAAAGTTAAAAGTAGAATACATTTTTTCGAGCTTTGAAATTTTTTTAAGAATTGCTAAGCAATACATTTTCAATAAAAGGAAAAGAAAAAACATTTTTTTTCTTATGATTGAGTTTCTGCAAACATCACACTAAATTAGAGGAAGTTTGAACAACTTTTGTTTGTATTTGCTAATTGAATAAACTTAACAATATGAATGTTTTTAAATGTAAGGAAGTTGAGAGATTTTTCTTTTATCTTTTGAGATCAAATTTATTTTACAAGTGCTTAATGATAAACAGTGAATAAAAATAAATATGAATAAAAGAAAAAAATGTTCTTAGTTTTTATTCGACTTTTTGGATAGTGCTTTTAATTGACAAATAAATGGTTCAAAGCGAATACGAAACTATGCCGACCTTACCTACGAACCAAGATTCCGCCATGTATAGCTCGATCACTTATGAGACTATTTTGTCACTGGTTCTCATCGCGATTAGGAAGAAAATTAAAACTCCTTGCTGTGCCCTTTTTAGGAATTACGAAACGAGAGCCATGACTCATCATATTGTCGTAACGATACCTACCTTCGGATATTAAAAATAACGAAAGCAGCAGCAATAAAGGTTGCATTCCAAAAGTCCCGTCTCTCTATTACCAGGGACTCTGGTCAAAAATGCTGAAGTGTACCTCGGTCTTCCGCCACTGACTGCGTAATATTATTCGCTAAGACTGCACTTCAACATCCACTCCATATTTGTAATGAAAATGATAGCAGACAAAACGCACCACTGACAAAGTACAACGCCCGCGGTTAAGGGTATATTGATTTAACACCTTTGACCCGGCTACGGCTTACATGCAGTTGGAGTAAAAATATCGAATGGGAAAGGCAGGAGAAATCTTTAGTTCCATAGCAATATTTAGAGTCGGTCGAACGCTTTTTCCAAATCTGCAAAACCTGTGCAAGCACGGATACTAACCTCAAACTTTTCATAACCTGTTCGACCTTGTCCCAACCACTGATCTTTACAGCATTTCCAGAACCTTTTATCCCCTGAGTTTAAAATCTCACAATTACCACAGTTTAGTAGTCTCTTCACAAGGTTTGTGGCCGCTTTTCCAACCCAGTTTCTTCTTTTACACGAAGCCCTTCAGTATTTTTGAGCACAATTTTTTCGGATTTTACTACTTCAGTGATGTTTCTTTCTCTAAGACGGCGGGGGACCTGTCAGGAAATCGTGTTTGCGGTTATGTGATTATGACCACGGTCTAATTTATCACCGAATTCCTTCCAAGATTCTACAGTCAATTCACAAGTTCTTTCGGTATACCTCTTGTTTACATAATGAGTTCCAGAACTGGCGAGTGACACGGCTAACACAACAAAGTCAAAAGGCAATTTAATAGATGGCGCATAGATCTTAAAGTTGGTATTATTTGACAAGCATCCTACTTCCTACATATTATATGCTGACCTAAATAGCATTCAACATTAATAAACCGGTCTCTTGTTCATCCACTTGCATGTACTTGCTTTTCAGTAATTTGGATCACGCAATTAAGCTCTAACAATTTCCCGAATACCATACCAATCACTATAAGGTATAATATATTTTTCATTATGCACGAAACCCCTTTTCAGCATAGTGCCACACCATACCTACTCCATCCTCGAGGAATGTTCAATTGGTCTACGGTCCACCTCTCAATCCAACGATGCGAACAAATGCCAAAACATTGGCAGTATAATTGGCTTGGAACTGAAAGCCCTATTGACAGGAAACGAAATTGCAATCTGAAAAGGAATTCGCGATAAAGGACAACAATAAAATTCTATTTCTCGTTGTTGCTTTATTTTTGCCGCTTCACTGATAATACTTGCAATTACTGTGAATAATTGACGGGCGAACATGCAAATCGTAGGCATTTACGAAACCTTTGAACTTTATCGGGCAGAGTGCGCGTCTGACTTGACAACTGATTGAAATTGTATTGTGCAATGGCAAGTTTTTCGAAACTGCGACGTGTTCGCTCGATTGTTTTCCAATCTGAGCTTTCGTCTGAATTCTCGTTTTCACGGACAGTCGCCATACGTCGTGCATTACGACTCCGACGTGAAAAGTTTGAATGATAATTTGAATAATAATATAATTTTACAAAAATTTAAATAATTTTTGTTGTAAATATTTAAAATGGCGCTCCAGTTTATTTTTTTCAAAGTGCGGTTCTCCATACAAATTTCAATCCCCTGTTCCCACCCCTTTAATGTTTTGTTTTCGCGATAAAAAGTAGCCTATGTCCTTCCTTGGTCCAAACCGACACCATCAAATACAAAATCGTGAAAATCGAACAATCCATTCTCAAGTTATGCGCGCACACACGGACTTCATTCTCTTTTATATATGTAGATTAAATGAGGTTTAAGTACATTAGTTAAAGAATTAGGTTCATATGATAAAGAATTGGTCCTTTCCCTTCCGTGGTCAATCAATGAACCCTCTCTTTCTTTTAATCGTCGTGAATCAAAACTATGGTTTTCCTCATTTGTTGCCGGTGAGAGCTTCTTGATGCAAGCAAATCATTGGGAGTCCATAAGTTTCTGCAAATTATTGATTTCATTGTACAGGGTGCCTCGCTTTAAAGTAATTTCTGGATAAGGAAAGAATCACCCACTTTGTCTGTTTTTCTTAAGCCATTCTTTCATATTATACAAACGTCTTTCATATTCCAAACGGCTAATTGAGAAGCTCTTTCAAGACATTTATACTCGTCAGACGTACGTGAGAGCTGGCGCAGTGGAAAAAAACTCTAAGTCGGAATTTGGCGGGATTTGAACATGGGACCGCTTGCTTAGTAGTGCAACACTTTTTTTTTGTTAACTTTAAAAATTCATTTTTTATTTTTCTTTCTTTAAGCTTACACACTAGACAAAAACGATTAAATCTAATTTAAAACTAACATTTATCTTATTCTAGCTTACTGGCTCCAAGCGAGCGCTCTAAACTTATCAATATCCTTAAAATTATTGCCTTTCGGCCTTAAATCTATCTATTTCTATGACTTGTTTTGTTTTTTAATTTTCAAGAAACTTGAAGTGCAACACACTAACCACTAGGCCACTGCGCCTACAATTCTTGAAGCATATATCCCGGACAATTCTGTCTTGTTAAGAATTGACCTGGAAGCGCCCTTTTTTCTTCAATCAAACGTAGAAAACATAGAAAGAGCACTTATAGATTTGATCTTTACATAGAAAGAGCAATTCTTTTCTTCAATCGAAAACGCCATACGAACAAATTTAAAAATGGATGTCTCTCTAATTTTTCCTAAAATTTTGAATAATCTTACGTTAGCAAAAAAGTACCCGAACGAACCCACAGTAAAGTGTCAAACCCAATTCAGCTAATAACCCAGCTGTCAGCGCTTACTCTGAACTTGAAATTGAAGCAAACGTAAAATAAAAATGCATTGTAATAAAACCAAGAACTAAAAGCTCACAAACTAACAGTAACAGTTGCCCAGTAGGGAGAGAGTGTGGTTGCGAACATCAGCATGGCCTTGCTATTTGCAAATGCGATTGCAATAGTTTCGCGAGCGCCCGGCAAATTGAAGAAATCAGTCGTGGCAATCTGAATGGATTCGCGATAAAATAATTACATGGCGTCTGTATGGTGTGTTGGGGCCGCAATTGCTATTCACGCTGACGTTTGTCGACCGGCCCTTACTAAACATTATTGCATGTCGTGCAAGGTGTACATTTTTTTTTTTGCAGAAGTGCAACTAATTTCGTTTCGTATCCAATTACATTGAGTGAATGTTAAATGAATAATATGCTATCTGATCAATTGTGGTTGACTTTGTATTACCTTTCAACTGCGAGTTTGCGATATCAGAGGGAGAGGGCAGCCAAAGCCAGTGAATGCATAATTGCTAAAGTTTAAACAGGTAGGGTGGCGAGCACTGTTTAAAAATGTCTACCCTTACCCTTTTTACTATCAGTTCTCTGAGAATGAGAAATCGAATGCGATTTCAAGCAATGAAAATCGGCGGAACAAACATTTAACGTTCTATGCAAGTTTGTTTTGAAATTTAGATCAAACAAATCTTTCGGCAGATTCCACCAACCACCTGCTAGTAGAAATGTACCCACAGATAGACAGAAACAAAAAGGGGGGAACTTTCTAACTGTTTGACGATTACCCCACTTTTCGAACAATATCAACAGGTACTCTTAACAGTAACACAGTTCCGAATAGAATTCTACCCCACATTATGCCGGCTAAATTTCCCCAAACAGAATTGGGGTTGGAATGAAACTTCGAAGTTTATATTTACTTGTATAAGAATTCTCTCATTTTGAAGTTCCCCAACTAGTTGAATTGAAACTTTGAAGAGAAACTGCCAACCAAAATGTAGTACAAGCTATAATAGGCTGTCCGCTGTACCTAAGGAGATACTCGTCTTTATAATAGTATAATTAATTAATGGATCGGGCTGTTTGAATATTCATGTTTTTATATTCGAAGACAAAGGGGGGTACATTTACGTGGTTGCAATTCATTTGTACCCAGTAGAATTATTTTGATTTAAGAGGTTAGGTAAATTATAGCTGGATTTGTATACTTTTATGAGCGATATAGCGTCTATTGTCTACTGTTTTTGCATCATCAAATAATTTGGTTCACCTAAATTTGGCGTTTGATGCGATTAAATTTTGAAAATTCGTTTTGTTTATTCCAGAAAATAAAAACACCAATCATATTTCTGCTGAGGCAGGGAAAAACCGCTAAAGTCGAATCTGAAAAGAGAGCATTTAAAAGTTTTGCTAAAAAGTTTAAAGTTACAAATGGTTCTAGACTTTTTTTTTTAAATTGTAACTCCAATTTTCGGTCCCTTACAAGATTCTCTCCAAAATGTAGCTGATCTAAACGTAAGCGAACCCATTTAGCTGAGTGGTATGCAGCTCGAGCTAAATAATCAAACTTTTGTCTCAGAATGTCCTTCATGTATCTGTCAAAATTTAGCGCGCACATTTAATGGGTCGGGCCATTTTCTCTGTTGATTGTTGTGTCTAAAAGATGGCTGATTTTAATGAATATATGGACGAGGGTTATTTAGAGCTAGTCTTTTATTGAAATAACAGAGAAGTCCTCGGAATTCAATAAGAACAAAATAAAATAAAACGATTCTTAGCGTCGAGGAGAAAAAGAAAAAATTGTCGATGCTGCTGGAGCAACATCCATCGATATGGGGCCTTGCAGATAGATACCATAGCATTTTTTTTGTTTCATTGCAGCTGTTGCAATAACTTGCGCAGCAGCAAAAATAGTTAAGTCTTCTTCAATTATATTTGGGTCCATACTTGTTAATTATCAAAATTTAATTGAATTGAATTGTTGAAGGAAGTTATTGGGGACGTTCAAGTATCTAGTTTAGTAAGTCCGACAGCTGTCTGACTAGATGTATCTCGGTGTTGATTGGCTGAAATCGGTCATATGAGCAGCTGTTTTTTGTGACATTTGTCCACAGCGCTCTCTACGTGAAAATTTAGCAGCAGCGACCACCGATTAAGTTGAGAGAAGGATGACAGACCGATGACAGCTGAGCGATGATAGTTCAGTGGTGGTAGGAGTTGGGCTTAAGAAACAGGAGATACCAATTCCTATTTATTTCTTGCAACACCAGATGAAGTTAACGCTTCGATATCGTAAAGGTGGCCATTTATTCTCAACTTTCAAATGCTAGGACGCATTCTTTGAAAAAAACATTGTGTGTTATATAGGTATGTCTTCTCTTTCATTTTACCGGTTTCTGCGTTTTGCCAATTTGGGTAACGATGTGTAGCAGTCAATATTGAGAATAGATTTGTTTCGCGAAATCATTTGCTTCAACTCTACATGTCATTTCTAGTGAACGCAACGTAAGCTTTTATGTAACTACATTAATATATCAAGCAAGTGTTCTTGAAATCTGTCATGCGATTTCATTTCATTTGGATTGAGTTGCAATTAGGTCCAAAATGATGGGTGTAACTTGGATTATTAAAAAAGAGTCAAATCGTTGTTGGGCGACATGAAAATCGGCAGAGTGACGATTAATTTGCTTGCAAATTTGTACCGTACAATACTTTTAGTAATTCAGTAAAGATAAGTCAATTTTGTATGTGTTCGAAATAAGTTTCCCATTCGAATTCCCAGCCCCGTCATTAAAAAGTTCCTTTTCAACGACTGATTTCGTATGCCGCCTAATCATAAAGTTGGGACTTTGTTTCTTGGAGTTGCGACCCACATAATTGGACGGAAAGAACACATCATAGAAACTACTTCCCATACGCCATTTGTGAAACCGTCGCAGCGTAAGAATTACGTTTCGAACTTTCCATCAATTACTAACCGCAAATAATTACGTCGAACCTCTGTTCTACGCCTCCGAATCGCCGATCCAAAAAAGGTCCGGAAAAAAGACAAAATAACTATGAATACAGAAAACCGCAGAACCACCCCCCACCCCGACTACCCACCAGTATATAATTCATAAATCGAATGATGACTTAAACTATTAATAACCGATTTCCAAGATAATAGACCCTTTCCAATCGAATTTCGAGTCGCCCCAGCTAGAGCTCTGGCCGAAGAAATTGCGTGCCACAACTACTACATGCGATCGACGACGTGCAGAGTACAGCGACAGTGATAGAGGCCATCGTTAAAAGTAAATTTCACCAAATTTTCCAAAACAAAAAAAAAGATTTTAAAATATTTATGCGGAAAATCAAGTAATTGAAGAAAGTGACCGCCCTCCTCCCTCCACTAGCTGCCGAAGTGGGTCAGAGTAAGACCTAAGGACGTGAATTGGAAACTCACTATCTGCGCGGCAAAAAATAGAATACAAGCACCTTGGTACGTACACTATGCCATTAAACCTTCAATTTGGGAAATACGTACCTGCAGGAACATGTGCTGTTCTTTCGCCGTGTTTGATTTGATTGGTAATGCATGGAGTGAGTAGTGCGTGTCCTGTTTCCTTTTTTTTTTTTTGGCCAATACATATTGCTACTTATTCTATATGCAAATGTCAAAGAATAGACAAAACGCGGTTGGAGCATTTTCGCTGTCAGTTGTGCGGTCGAACCGGGGACAGGAAGGCGGATTGATTAGATTGTTTTGCGTCCTTCGACATTTGCAATACACAGAAGCCGCATATCGTGCCCACCATCGCACTCGCTCAATCCATTATAATTTTCTACATTTGTGCGTATACTTTCATTATATGTATTGTGTCCTTTTCGGTGAGCGCACTCAATAATTCATGTGTGACACACATGTTGGTGGTTTTTTGAAATTTTCCACTTGCACGCAATATTTGGTCAATTTTCGGCAATCGATTTCGGTATACAGCAAATATATGTCCTGCCCCGGGGAACGCCTTCTAAAGTGCGTTCCACTGGCGGTCTCGGGACACGCTGTATACGGCCAGAAGACCCAATATGATTATCTTCTATGGCAATTTCATTTCATTTCATGTGTGCGCTGTTTCTATTGTTGTTCGGCGATATTGACAGTAAACTGTTAGTACCCCATTTTCGGGGAAGTAATGACTACCTATGTGTATACCGCGTCAATCGAAAAGTTTCCCTATTAGGAACTATGTTCGATTTGAAAGGGTGTACATGTGTAGGACATTTGCTATCCTGCATACTAATTACGTTATAATAACCTTTCATAGTTTTTTTTCGTAAAATACAACAACGGCCAGTAAGATTGATTGCCCGAGTGGTTATATTTATAAGGACGATTAATGTTTTTGCTTACAAAGATTTCGGATTACTGCAGATAAGCATTTTGCTTTGTGAGTAAACTATTATTGAAATTATTGTAAGAATATCAAAAAAAACTTGAAATAAGTCCTTGATTTCGACGAAAATTTAACTGGATGCAATGAAGCAGACGTATAGAGGCAGCGGCATGTAATTGTACAACCTTGAAGCACTCAAACCATTTAGCATTTGTGACAGAAAGCATTGCAAAGCAAGGCGTCTTTAAAAGTTAATACAATCAAAAAAAAAAAAAAAAAAAAAAAAATTGATTGAAGGCAGTGACAACTGTGGAATTCCAAATTGGAAAGAGTTAACGGCAGAGCATGGACAACCCGCAAATTTTCAACTATATGCTTAATACGACTTCTGATGCTGCTGAAATTGGGCACATCCAAAGACCCAGTTGCCTTAAGTCGACTAGATAAGTGTCAACTAGTTGTAGGTACCCCTGATGACCAAAACTTCATTGGTCGATAGCGTCATTTTTCCTGCGTCATCCATACATATACGAACTGTCAACTTTGTACTATGTCACCAAATTCGACGTCTACCCCTTCCATAAACGTCAACTGGAAGAGCTGTCCATATGCGATCGATCTAGGCCAATCAACACTGGAACATATCAAATCAGCCAGCCAGCCAGCTGTCCGACTAGATATTTCCCGCTCAACAAACACTCTTCATTGCGCTTGTCACAATTATAGGTTCGTTCGTGTCAAATCTCAAAAATCGAGAGAGAAATCTCTCAATTTCAAGAAAAGTACCTGACTGGTTTTCTTACCAAAAGTTTAAGAAATGTCATTTTGACATTTGACAAGGTCCTCTTCAAATGCAGCGTCAAAAAAATAAGTTGGAATTGAATTTTGTACAAGCAAAATACCTATTAAACTTACCATTTTGAATGCACTGATATGTTCTAGGAAAACATTCAGTAATAACTTCTTCCTCCGACATCGATGAAGACGAAAATAAATAGAGTCTTACGTGTCAAACTTTTGAGCTGTCACTTAGTTTTCAGTTTCCATTTTCAGTTTCAGTAAGCCGAAATCTGGCGAGTAGAAAATTACGAAAAAATAAAAAAAGGGAAATGGATTTCTCTCTATTTTTTTTTTTTTTTTTTTTTCAATTTTGTCACTACCCTACGTAGTCGCATTCGCACAGTATCCGAACGAACCTTATGTCAAAGCGAAATGAGTACGCCTGAATGTGGGAGTGCATTTAACTGGAGCTGCTGGAAAGGCATGAATCAAAATTAAAATTGACTTGACTGCATGTTTTTATTGGAAAATTGATGTAAAGTTAATTGCAATATTTAATAGCGCAATGCGCAACCTAAAGTCTGCTTTTAAAATTAAACTATAGAGCAGAGGAAAACTTAGAAACAAAATTCCCCATAAGAGTGAGTGCGTACAAACCAACCTTATCAATGTAGAAATATCAAATATAAAATACAATGAAAGTGTATTCAAATCACATTTTTCAGCTGGCAGATTTTTTTTTGACATATGAACGTCATCAAAAATAAGTTGGTTTTTGTTAAATTTATGGTTTTTTTGGAAACAATTGCTAACCCTTTCGAAATAAACTTCTTGTCTCTTTTACACGCAGCTGACTTTCCAACATGGGTAAAAATGAGGAAAAAAACGAGAGAAGAATATAGTGTCATACGGGCTTAAGATAAAATGGAAAGTAATTGTTGCGAAGTCTTTGGCTCTGTTATGCATACATTTTCATTTTTGACAATGTCGCTTGTTACGAGTAACCATACGTACCTACAAGCTGAAGAAACTGAAACAAAATGTCTGTATCATAGACAAATCATACAGAGATTCCAACATCGACCGATTTACCGTTGCTTATACCTACAAGCTATATTTTTGCGGAGTATGGAAAGGATTTGGTGCGCTAGAATAGTTACATAGAACTTCGTTTTGACAAACGTATCGTTACTTCAAAAACTCCGGCCAACCAACACACTCGCATCAAATATTTGACACTATGGGAAAAAATGCTGGCATCGTCATATAATTCTATCCGTTAAATTTGAAATTAAGTATTCGTTAACAAATAAGTGTACATAATATTATGCTTAACATATGAAAAATAAACAGTTCAGAGTGGTTGTAGGATAATAAAAACATTTTGAGCAAACTTTCACCAGTTATTTAAGAAAAATGCACACATAATTGTGCACCAGCAAATAATTGGAAGAGCGATGGAAACCTGTAAAATGATTGGTAGTACATTTGGCCTACGTTCTACTAGACACTTCGAGACTCGCAGTAGTTGTAATTTCGTGCTGAAAAAACACACGCAGAAATTGAGCACTATTTCTCAATGCGCTTCTGGCGTTCCTCTTGCGACTTGAGAGCCTCTGGCGGATAGCCAAACACGCACTTAATTATTTTGCTATACTCAAAAGAGTAGAAAACTAAATGCATAATTTATTATGTAGCTACATACCGATACTACCATTATTCTTATTTGATTATTACTCTGCCCATGCACACGGCAGTAAGTTTAATGTCAACATTTGCTCCTTGTCTAAAAGTGACAATAATTATAGCGAATTCTATACGCATTGGAATCCTGTGCTCATGTGTGGGCCCACAACAATATTGTCCTATCGCATGCAATTTGTTAATTGACCGACGAAATAGTGTTAAAATACATTGTGACTCCGCCCCATGTACTTATGTTCACATGTACGCACCATTTGAAAGTCACTTGCGCGATTAATTGAGGAAGCGGATCCACCGCTCTCACCTACGGACACACAAGAAGTCCGCGGACATGTAAGCATATATATATGTAGTTTTGTGTCAACCCACAACCCCACGACATCTAAAAGCAATCCAATATACGTTTGCTATTTAATTTTGATCATTAAATATGTGCACGCGTCCTTAATGATTTTGAAAGTGGTTCCATGGGAAGTGGACTTACATTACTATACCTAAGTGGCGGCGTCGTTGTCGTCGTCCTTGGCAAACCAATTAACGATGGACATATTTTCGTGTTTTATATTTGACAGCTTTAATCAACTGCTATCTCGATAAATTTGTTTAGCCGAATGATTTGTGGTCAAAATGTGAATACTTAAGAAGCTCTGATGTGTATAGGTACTGTATACGTTTGTGTATTAGTTTACGATGTTAGCGGTCATAATTAGCAAGAGGTAAATGCTTAACGTTCTTGTTAGGTCGGTTGTTAAACTTTTTGGGGAATATTTGTTTCCACCTATACCCACTTTGATGTGTCAGCTATAAGAAGATAGAGCTTCTTCTATTTGAGTGTATAATATAAATTGACCCTAGAGCATATTTCCAAGATGTCACAGTCAATTGTTTTGTATTGAAGGTTAAGCGAAACTCGCTGGGTTCTAAGATCTAAAACAAAATGTGGTTTGTCTGTTCATCAAAATATATTTTAAATATAAATATAAATATAAACTTTAAACTCCCCAGACCTACTTATACTAACCTACGGATCTTTCACCAAAGAGCAAGAACTATGAGTAGGAAACACGTCAGCACCTCGATTTTTTTTACACGTCACCTCAAAGGATATCATTGGGGCCCGTTCAAAAATCGGGGATTAGCAAATTGCCACAGAAAATACTGACAGACTTCTTTTCACTGCTTGATGATACCAACAAATATAAAGGCCCTTTTTAAAGCTCCTCGACAGTAGTGGCTGTCCAAAATAGTGTTAATAGTGCTAGTAGCAAACACGCCTATTGACGTTCGGAAACAGTCATTATCTTTCAAATGGGAATCACACAATTAATGACAGTGATTCTTATTTACAGGAAATTTAATGGCATAAGCTTCATTGTCCAATGGTGTAACATGTTATACGCAACTTATTTTTATCAACAACAAGCATTCGCCACTGTAGTAAAACGTAATATCACAGTACATATCCCGGTATCCGAATATAGACGCCTTTTCGATCCTCGAAAGGGATATAGACCAAAATCTTGTTTTAAAGTAAGTTCGCCTTATAACGTGTTACTTAGAATACCTACAAGTCAAGTCGAGTCAAGTCAGTCTGAGTAAAATGTCAATTTACGAATTGAGGCCTATTTATAGGAGAGCGAACGAACGACTTGAAGAAACGCGAACAAATCACTTACACATTTATTTGCGAGTACAAAGAAAATTTTACATTTCACTTTTGCAGGAGTGTAGAACTCTTCATTACATTTCATGGAAATGTATTAACAAATAAGTTTAAAAAGAGTTAAGACCACGAAATTATGAATTCCAAACTCTTTGAAATGATTTGCCAAAGTTTATTCACAACCCGCAAAACGCGTTCCATAAACCAGCGACTTAGAAAATCGTTTGGATTTAACCTTAAAACGAAATTGCAATTCCTTTTTGCATATTGGATTAAGGTCACTTCATAAACGACTTGCTTATCCCCTCGAACGCACTGTATAGTGTATACCTATTCTCAATAACGGACCGTATTTTCGAGACTCGATAAAAATTATTCGCATACCTTTGGAATTACTATTCAGCTCATACACGCAGCACCAGCAATTTGCTTGCACAATTCACCATAAATATCACTTTAACCTAATTCAAATTGAATACCAATTCGAAAGGATGTCATAAAATGGACCAATAAACGAAATCGAATCGGCCTCAATTTCACCAACAATTTGCATCCATAACAGAAGTCTAACCACCAACTAGACAATAACTGGCGGTCAGAAGTATAGAACGCAGTCCCAATTCAATAAATTTCGATAACGAAAAAAAAATCCACCACTCAATTTCACGAAGATGAGAAATCGCAATAGTCCTCTTTACGAAAATATCAAAACAACAAAAAAAGAGAAAAAAGAAAAAGGGTTTCTGCTTGACCCTCATAAGTGTGCGTTTCGAAGTAGAGCAGTTTAATTCGATGTGGTTGATGCGTATTGTTTTGTTAAGCAAATTGGCATCGTAAAAGCGATCCCAACGAAAGACTTTTGAATCCATTTTCGCAATAATTTCCAATAAAATTTTGAACGCTATCTACTCCTTTTGAACAGTCGTCGGCGTGGGTCGTTTATGACCGCATTTGATTAGTCTACAAATTGACTCCGGGTTTGTTTAGTGTGCTAAAAAAATGTGTGCGTAAATGGCCTTTGGGATTTGGTTTTAGATTATGATTGCTTTTTGAGCGAACTAGCAGAGTGTTACGAATTTGAATTTAAATGCTGGGATCCTTGTTAATATTCGCAGATAAAACCTGTAGACTGCAAGCAATTCATTTGGGTAAGTGAGTCAGTTAAGTTTGTTGTGTGTGGGTCGTTCAAACAATCACATTTTGGAAAGCTAGTTACATTTTTCTACAGGCTTATTTTGGTGTTTGGGAAAGTAAACCATTCTTTAACACATATTTATAGGTCGCAGTTACACAATTTTTGACAGTTTACTCATTTGATACATTTTATGTGGTCGAGGATACACACTAATCCGATGAATATAAACAAATTCTAATTGCATTTCGGTGTGTAGGGCCAGACGATTTTTTTATTCACAGGTTTGTGGGGCTTGTGTTTTTTGAGATTGTGAATACTAAGAAACTATGCGAATACGACCACGTATGAGAAATTGAAAAAAAAATGAGAGAGAAATTCATTCCCCCTCTGTTCGTTGTTTCGTAATTTTCTACTTGCCGAATTTCGACTTACTGAAAAATCAAAAATCAAAACTGACAACAGAGTGACAGCTCAAAAGTTTGACAAGTAAACTCTTTTTATTTTCGTCTTCAACGATGTCGGAGGAAGAAGTTGTTATTGAATGTTCTCCTACAACATATCAGCGCATTCAAAATGGTAAGCTTAATAGGTATTTAGCTTACAAAAAATTCTATTGCAACTTATTTTGTAGCTGCTGCATGTAAAAAGAACCTTGTCAAAATGACATTACTTAAACTTTTTGCATGAAAACCGGTTCGGTTCTTCTCTTGAAATTGAGCAAATTCTTTCTCGATTTTTTAGATTTGACATTTTTCATTCTTCTATGCAAGAAAGTATGAGAACAAACCTACTGTCACAAACTGAGTTCAGTCACTAGTTGACTTTATAAAATCTGTAGTAAAAATCTGCTGCAGTGTCTCTGGCAGATAATCTTTACGGCTCTGGAAACCGTTAATAAGTAACAGAAATATGAAATAAAATACGAAGCATAGAAAGTGCTGCAACAACCCTGGCACTGACCTTCTGTCATTCTCATTACTGTTGTAGTATGACTTTGTGAATATTCATGCAATTTTGAAGTCTTATTTTTGGCTTGTTTCTCGAGGAGGTAGAGCACTGTATCTTTAGTCTGGTACTCATAATAAATTGGAATATTCTACTCACATGTTTAATTGAAATGGCAAACGAAGATGAGCACAAACCAGCTGTCAGCTGTCAAATTGGCCACCGCTGGAAAAGTAATACCAATTCGAAAAGTAAACTAAAAAATAACCTTCTTATTCTATAACACACACTCCTTCAGATCGTCTGATTTAAGGATCCAACCCACAGCAACGGTATAGAAACATGATTTCCAATTCAGGAATACATCCCTGGCTGTTTTATGTAAATTGCTCTATCAAACAAATAGAGTGCATCTTCATATTCCCTTGATAACGGGCAATTTTTGACCAGCTGTATAGTTTGACGGTTCCTTGTCTGATGTCATTTTATTTTTTTTACAACTCATAGATATATAAAAAAAAGGGATCGGCACTCCCGCATATGACTGTCGATTCCCACGCAGATGTACATAAGAGGTCACTGATTTGACTTCCTTTGGAAAATCAAAGAAATTTCACTTTAAGGAGTTCTCCTACTGGTTGAAGTTAATTCGAAGAAATCGAAAGGGTAGGTATTCGACGCATAACATGTCCTTTCTCACTGATGGAGAGGCGAAGACTTTTTTTTCCCTTTTGTAAAGTAACGTTCGCACACCATGTGCGGAACAGAATCGCTGCCTTAATACGAATTAAATGGAAGGGGGCCCCGCGCCGAAAGACTACGTTCTCTAAGTGATATATAATATGGAGCGGTGTCGTTGCAGTGCAATTGCTTTGTGTGTACACCCTGCTGCTATAGCTGAAGGAAATGGATTTATAATTAAGGATGGAAGCAACGCAAATGATCTATTTTAAAACACATGGGCGCACTCGATCACATCCTACCGTGTCACTCTCGATCACAGTTGCTGCAGTAAGCAGGAGGAGAGACACATTTTTACGATTTCCTGTCGAAATTCTCTCGCTGGTTGAATGAATTTTATCTTCATTCTGGCTCACCTGAGCTGAAGTATTTAAAATGATTTTTATGATCTTCACTTGCTGTGAGGTCCACAGGACTTCTCCTGAGGGTCGTATCAAATGTGACAATCTCTGTTTTGAATGAGAATCAGTGAGGCAGTGGGCACAGCGTGTCACTCTATGAGATTTTACGACTCTTGTCCTTTTGTTAGAGATTTACAAATGATTAAGTGGTTATTGCTCAATAAGGAATTTTAAGTAGCCACCCAGGATCAGAGCGCGGATTTTGATTTATTGGGTAACTGGAATGCTGGCAGTGATCGCGTGGGCAAGTAGTGGGATGTCACCATTTAGTTTGCAGTTTGACATGTGTTACATTTTAGTAAGTAACTAGAGATGCCATCACAATTGAACTCTGCGTTTCATTTTCATTAACCTAAAAATGGCACATTCTCTTCCAAAGATAAATTCGAAGCCAGGAAGATGCATGCCTAAGCAGAGTCCTTTATGTGTGCAGTGTATGAATGTCCTATTTGTTAGACCAAATAGTAGATAAAGCTCCACATTACGCGAAATTATTAATGAAAACCTTAGCAGTTTGGTTTCTGTGACATATTGAACCACTCAGAATATTCTCACCAAATTATATGTGTTTTTTTGGAATGGGAGCTTCATCTATCCAATCCGGACCCAATTCGTATGGCATCGCAGTTCGTACGCGTTGAGTCAATTTAAAATACCAATTATTTCGATTTGGGTCAGGCAAAGCGACGTGGCCCATTTTGTTTCACTATAGTCCAACAAACAAGTATAAACTTGTCCAAAGTCCAACCCCTGGTGCCGGTAAACACGCATAACATCCGTCTAGAGGCGGCGGAGGTCACACCGAATATCTATTCCGAAAAGCAAATAATCGTATATGTGTAAAAGGGCTTACTGGAAAAACAACAAAAAATAAAAATCTTGTTAAAAATTTAACAGAAGTCTGGTTAATTGCAGCACTTTGGCTATTTGCTTATTTAATATTACTGGCGAAGTAGACTGTCGACTTATTGTCGATCTTCCAGTGGTAGATTTCGTTGACGTTTACATTGTAGAGCGCTGTTTGTGAGAAAATTACACGCCATTCGTCGGGCGGTAGAACTCGAAATTATAAATTACGTACAAGGACAGATCAATGAGCTTGTCCTTGTGGGGTATAATTTTAACATTGCCATAGAATGGTTAGCAGCTGTAAGGGGAACTTTTCGAAGTCTGCCAGTAATGTCAGCCACTATTGCTGAAGTTCGGCTTTTAAAAATTATTTTAATCCAACATCAAAGTTTTGGTAATTTTCTAAAATTGTACATATTTCCAAATGTCGTTGTCAGTTTGCAGTATAAAAATGTTTTTCTGGTGATTTAGAAAATACCGGTGCGCACTGGAAAAGTTAAAACATAATGGGCCTTACCAATAAACATTTTAAGTTTCGACTTTAAATTTAAGTTCACAGTGGCTATATTTTCCATACAAATTTCGCAATTAGAGTCGAAAATAAAAATAAAATACACATACAAATACATATATTATTAGTCGCAAACAGTTTTCTTGCATTCATTTGTTGTCATAGGCAGTGGTGCCAGATCGGATGATAATGGACCCTGCTAATAATAATTTTTATTATTCAAATGTTATATTTTGTAGGTCACAATATGGAATTTTCTGTGGAGAATTTCCGCATTGTGAGTTGAACAATTTGATCAGGTAATGACTTTTTGTCAGGAAAGTACAAAAATTCGAAAAAAAACAAAAAAAAAAACATTTGTCAGCAGTTTTTAAATGTTATTTAATTTAATGCGCTGGAAAATTCTTAATCAATTGTAAACAATCAGTTCAGATTCAATAAAATTCGTCTAGAAAACTAAGAGGATCCAGCCGCAGCCCTTTGAATATAATAACACTGACATTTTCCCAATGTCATTCAATGGAAATAATAACACAAACGAGGTTCACATTACCATAAACTTTGCTTAGAGTTGATTGCATTATTTTTAGAGGTATTCTATGCAAATAATCCATAAACTTAAAACTTAATAAAACTAAATAAATTGCAGCGAAATTTACTTAGCTTTAACTATTTACATGGGATTCAATAGCCCTTTCTATTTGAAAGTAAAGCTATATATCCCCTTTTGAAAGCACTTGTTAGCTACGCCATATTGCGCTGTTTAATTAATGACATATCGTATAATAAGTAATTGGTTGCGTTATTGTGCGTTGAGACTGTCAGTTGAGAAGTTTTTAGTTTCAGACGAAAATATTCTCACTCTCCAAAATCAAAATCAAGAAAAGAAAATGATTGAGTGGCACTGCATTCAATATTCCCAAATACGTCAAAATTAAGCTAAGCCTACATTTTATATTGATGTTTGAAGGAAAAATAAATTAGGGAGCAGCTAAAATGTAGTTTCGCTCGAGTTCTAAATACGAATTTTCTCTTTGCAAGGTCGCTATACATCCTGTTTTGTATTTTTGACAGATCTAAAAACATTTTACATAATTGGCTGTTAATAAACTAATTTTATTGGTGGGTCTACTTTCTTTGTAGACAAATTTAATCCATGAACACTTTAAACGAAGTTTCACAAGATTATTCAAATGATAAACGAAATGCTGGTTTTGAACATTTGTTGTTGGTGGGTGTGAAGGCGGCATATCGGATAACGCGTGCTCAAACTCTATATGTTATAATAGGTTTGTTCCTTTACTTTTGTAGTAAAAAACGGAAAAGACTGTCAAAATGGCAGTGTGATAAGTTCTCTCACAGAGAGAGACATTTACGAAAAAGTTAGGGAACGCTTTTGTAGTAATTTATGAAAAATGACAAGTACCCAATTGAAAAATTAAAAAAAGTGGTTCGAAAAATCGTTAAAATGTCTGATAAACACGAAGAATTTGCTAATTTACTAACCAAATTAGTTGATTCATCTACCTTGTACTGATTTAACGTACGTGGAAGAGATTGTCCCTTCTTACAGCGAGGAAGAATTTCGTCACTTTCGAAAAGGATCTTAAGAAGAACATTGAACTTTATTTGTTGATACCATTTTAATAATAATAATAATAATAATAAGACAACAAATTCAGGTGACTGGCAGCTTTCCCAATTCTTACAACAAGAAATATGTTGAGTAAAAAGTCGTAAGATTCTCAGTGGATTCTCTCGATGAGGCTCTCTTTTACGAATTTTCGAGTTAAGAAAACTCATTGAGTAAGAATTCGTAGGAATTAGTCAAAATTTATAAGATTTAAAAGTAAAGGAACAGACCTAATTTGAAGAAGTCAGGAAAAGGAGAACTGAAATAAAATATTGGCCAAAACATTCTTCGGCCGATGAATTTATATATTTTTTTATCATTCACTAAATATCGTTATCGATGTTTCTGGTCTTTGCTATATGACATGTCATTGTGGCTTAGGTGTGGCAACAACATGGTTTAAAAATGCAGACTAACCATTGTCTGTAATTGTGAAATATATTAAATTTTTCTTTGTTGGTCAGAAGAATGCAAAAAACGCTTCGGATGTATGTCCGCGAAGTATTTTTTTTACTCACAATAGGAACAATTTGTTCTATGACACTACCTAGCAAAACAAGTCTGGCAACACCTTCCGGCTACTTTGCTCACTACAACTCAATCAGCGCAAAGCCCAGCTTCCAGGCAAAAAAACACACCCAACTCTGCAGCCGCACTTATGTTTTACCTTCCACCGTACGACTGGTTTATTACCCATCTTCTTCCTCTCCTCCATTCCATATTATGCTACCAGTTACCACATATATTCCGTAAAGCGTGGCTTCGTGTTTTCACAATAAACACACAGTGACAGGCAACCAACAGTCATTCACCTCGCTCGACAGTCATAGCCAAACTCAGGCAGGTGGAGCTTTTGATTCTAAATTGCTCTTTTCTTTTGCCCTTCCAGTTCCAGTCTCACTCCACAATGTGTGTTGGCTTATTTTTTACTTGTAGTTTCGAATTAGTATTGCTTGCCGGCTTGGTGCGTTACCTAACCGTTGTGCTAGTGTGTATTGTTGCAATTTGTTTACCTTGTGCGAGAAAAGGAAGAAACTTCCAACCCATAAAAGTCAAAAATGAACTTCCTAAAGTGTTTACTTCTGTTCTCAATCTCGATCTACTACATTCCGACGTCAACGGTAGCCTCCTGTCTTGGTTGCATCGACCTCGATGAGATAACATTCTACAAGCTGATCCCGAAGTATCCCTATGCTTTGATTAAATTTGACATCGCATTCCCCTACGGCGAGAAGCACGAAGCATTTGGACAGTTCGCCCTCAAGGCCCACCACGTGACGAACGATCTGCTGTGCGGCTTGGTTGGTATTAAGGACTACGGCGAGAAGGAGAACAGTGACCTGGGTGTAAAATTCAATGTTGACCCAGAGGCGTATCCAGGTATCTATCTCTTCCGCGGACACGGATTGAAGGACTACGTCAGGTTTCCGTCAAACACGGATGTGACGGTGGAGAATCTGAAGGAGTTCGTGACGCAAAACTCTGACTTGTACATCGGTTTGGATGGATGTCTAAAAGAATTCAACGACTTTGCCGTCGGCTACGTCGACAAAACGGAAAGTGAACAACATGAGCTGATTGCGAAAGCCTCCGACGCCCTGAACAAAGTTACAATCGCGTCTGAGAAGGCGAACGCCAAGGTGTACATAGCTTTTATGGGGAAAGTTCTGGAAAAAGGTTCTGGGTTTGTGAAAGAGGAAACCGCCCGCCTGACGAAGCTGAAAAACGGCAAAATCAGCGAGAGTAAGCGGCTAGAGCTGTCACACAAGTTGAATATTCTAAAATCGTTCAAGAGCCAGAGTGGTGGGGCCAAGAGTGAGCTGTAGAATGTGTTAGTATTATGTGGGGGATGTGTGTGTTGAATAAATGCTTTTGTGATAAAATTTGTTTCATTTCATGATGTTTGTCTTCTCTGATCGGTTTTTATTTGTAAAATTGTTGCGATTATTGTGGAAGCGAAGTTTGCACAGGTGCGATCTGCAGGTAAATGTTTTTTTTTTACTGCAGTGAATCTGCAAGGTGCACGTGTAGGAAAGAGATCCCCGTACCACCACTGTGTTGCGGTTTCAAGTGCTTGCTTTCGTATGACAGAGAGATTCGTAGCAATTAGCTTAAATGTAGGTATTCGGGTTTCTATATGGTAGTATAGTCACAGATATTTTAGGCCTGAGGGATGACTATCGCATTTGAATAATCAAGTTCTGAGCAGATTCACATTTAGATAGATATTCAACTGCTGGTGATGGGCTGATGATGACCTTGTACAAATAGGAGGTTAAATTAACCGCGCAAGCAGTAGAAAAATTATTCTTTTTCAGGTGGCAAGGTGAATCTTTCGCTTAAATATTTGGTTTTCCTCACATGGATTGCATTATTTTGTATTTTGATGATCTGTGATCACTTTTGCTTGACATTGTCAGTCTCAATGGACAAAGTAGTCGCTTTCGTCGCAAAAATTTGATTCAACGGGTAAACAAAAATGGTTTTTGCTGTTGGCTGTTGCTGAGGTCAGATGTAAATTGGAACAGCAGGACTAGCAATGCAAGAACGATCTCTCCTGGAAGCATTTGCATCGCTATAGACATACGTGTGGAAAACATTCAAAAGGACTTGTTTAACGAATCATATAGGAGGGCTCCGTCATTGAAGCAACTCATATGAGTAACTCATTACCTTGCGGGAAGCGGGTCGGCTAGAAGTAGGTATATGCCCTGCAGATCAGGTCAATATTGACAAAGAAAAGCCTCCCAAACTTATCTGTCAGGGCTGAGAAATTCCCTCTTTGAACTGTATAACATTTTAGAGCTAGCGCTATAAGTTCTTATTATTAACTTATTAGTATTAGTTAATAATTAAAATTAAAATAAATTATAAATTAATAAATTCAAAATTCAAATTCCATTGCAGAGGTTTCGATACCTTTATATTTTGTTTTTCACAGGCTTTTCGACGCGTTTTTCAAAGGGTTCCTAAGCACGTCTTCCGGCACATTTTTTTACGCGTTTTGTGAAGCGGCTTTGCGAGTGTTTTCCCAGACGTTTTTGAAATATTTGCCACTCGTTTTCTGACACATTTAGATCGCGTTTTTTACTAGTTTTCGGATACGCTTTTCTGAGCGTTGTCTGGCGAGTTGTGGACACATTTTTTGACCAACAGCCTCTCGCAAAACTTCCAAAATGACCTTATGTTTTATTCCAAAAAAAGGAAACTAAATAAAACCAGTAAAACGTCAGAAACCGTATCAAAATATGCCCAAAAGCTCACAGGAAAAAACTCCCTGAAATGTGTGAAATCCGAAAATTGTACCAAAAACATTTCCGCATGAGTTATTAGAAATGCCAGCTAAATATATCGAAAACCCCTACAAAACGTTCCATCAGTGCTCCCAATCAGCGTTACCGATGGTTGACTTTTCAAAAATTCTCTGTTTTCATCCGTTCTAATAACATTGGCGATTTTTGGTCCACTATTTCCATAAAAATTACTCAAAACTGTCAAATAACTCAGATTGCCAATAAAAAGTGAACTCATTTAAGGAAATATTCGGCATATTTTTCCATTCGCGGCCACGCTACTCTCAATGCGCTGGCAAATAAGCTTTCTAAAATATAAGTACCTACACATGTTGGTCCTTTGTAAATCGACTTAAAAGTGACATAAAAGCTACACTTTGGCGAGACCCATCTATTCGAAAAGTAGTCATGTAGAAATTTAATGTCGCTATTCGTAGTCCAGTCGTATTGTTTAATTCACTGTTTAATGGTTGTTTAGATACGATCAGATATGGCATAATGATATGACACACAGCAATCTAACTGCCATAAAATATCCGCCATTAATTCAATCAAAGCCCAATGATAATCGCTCTGAAAAATGTCACTGAGAAGCTGAAACTGTTGTACCAATTATTTACTTATTCATTTGTAATAAAAACTGGATCACATTCCATGTTGTCGTAAAGTTAAATCGAAAGTATAACCAACCAAATCAAGAAAATTTACCTGAAGAGTGTCACTTTTAACTTACGC
Organism: Cheilosia grossa; assembly: GCA_963082955.1. Classification (NCBI taxonomy): domain Eukaryota; kingdom Metazoa; phylum Arthropoda; class Insecta; order Diptera; family Syrphidae; genus Cheilosia; species Cheilosia grossa. The sequence goes on along the minus strand of OY720147.1, from coordinate 18,295,744 downwards.
CGAGAAGTATGCAAGGTATTCCTATCGTCGCGTCGCAGAAAACTCGAATTTATTATGGCAAACAAATTTATGCGTTGCATACTTTCCTGGCAACTCTTTGCTTACATAATTAAAACATTAAACGAGCTTTAATTTTTTGGACATTGCAATCGTATTGTTGCAATAATTGTTGGCAATGTTTACGCGAAGATTTTGCTTATTTATTAACAATTGAAGTTGATTCGCCAAGCGATGAAAGTGAATCGGAATTAGTCGTTCTTCTATTTGATGAATCCGAGTATGTGCAAGAGTTTGTTATGACTGAACTACAAGCTTCGAGAAGAGGAAAAACCGACACTGATAAACGAATGACTAGCGAAAATAATCTTGAGGAGGACATTCAATAGATATTTACTTTGCCATCTGTTGATAGAATTTTAATACGTAGGAAATCAAAAATATGCACGCGCATGCCAAATGGGAAAACTAATTTCAAATCATCTGCCAATAGTCAAGCGACTGACAGATTTTCCAGTACTTCTACTTAATATAAGACATTTGTTGAGTCAAAGTTCGTAACATTCCAGTAGAGGAGTAATATCTCTCTTTTACGAATTTGTCTGATTATGGAACGGCATTGAGTAAGATTTCGTAAGATTTAGCAGGAATATTCGTTAAATTTAAAAGAAAAGGAGTAGACCTCATGTTCCAAAAATGCTTATTAGGCAACTGAAGACCAACATTTCTGATTTTTTATTTAGGGTAGACATTATTATCTTATGTGTTCTCCTATAAGTATAAACATCTCAAAGGAAAGTGGTAATTAGTGTCAGTAAATTAGGCCAACAATTCATAAATAAATTATACGAAATAATTAAATAATTGTCCGTTCATCACTTAAGGAAGTCACTTTGTTTTTTTTGGAAAGCAAAATTCCGTATCAACATGCTGAGCTTTTCCACAATTCCTACCATATAAAAAAGATGGCCGAGCACCTGTCACGTATTTTTGCGCGTTTTGTATAGTCCTGTCCCTTTCAGTGAGACCTGGACCTGTCGGAATAAGCACCGATATTGAAAGAACGTCTTTCTTTGTTTTTAGCCCACACAAAGATCAAACTTGTAGGTACCTGAAACGTACAAGTTTGATCTGTAGGAGTCTGCATTAGCTACGCTTTTACGGCTCTGATCATGGTTTACTTTTGTGAATGTTTTCGGTGTGTAAAGCGCCGGAGGCGGCGTAATTCTTGACTCTCTTAATACAATAACTATGTTTTCCAGAATAAAGTCCAAAAAGGTTGCTCTAGTCTGCAATAACAAAAATAGTTTTGCAAATATCATTCGCGACTCATTGCGAGTATTTCGCTTAAATAAACATTGAAGGAATGATTTCACATTCAGAGCCGGATTACCGCACGCGACGAAATACGTATTTTGGGTGCATATAAAATAGGTGCAACATAGTTCATACATGGATGGGCATCCTAGTTCTTTCCCAACTTTATCCCAAAATTACTGAAGGTGTGATGCAATTTCCACGTTCAACCGAACCACACATAGCTATAAATACGAACCAAACTTTGCTTTGGGAAAAATGTAAAGTCCTTGTTGTTTTTCCACTTGTCAGACCTTACCTCAGACACAAATTCACAACCACTCCTAACTGAAACTTTATGGTTTTCCTTCAAAAATCAAACGTCTTTCGGCTGTTTCCTAAAGTATGAATATTCCAAGCGCATAATGCAATAGGAAAACACCGTCCAATTCAGTTCACATTGCCGTTCCCTTGCACCAACTGTACCTGCGCTCGCCGACAAAATAAATAGCAAAAATAAACACAGCGGTCATCCTATTGCCATTCAATCGCGCAATGTAAACTCTTTAAACTGACGTCAAGTCCTTCTTCGTCTGCACTACCAATTTGATTTCACATATTCTTTTTTTTCGCAGTCATACTCTCATTCCCAGACACTAATCGCAGCCCAGAAACTGACCTCTCCTGATGAATGTTGCAACTTGCAGGTTGCACCTCACGCTCAGGTACACAGCTAGTGTAACATTTTTGTGACTGTGTGTCCTCCTCAGGTTACAATCAGCCGCTCCTTGGGTGCCTTCTAAAAGGGTCCGCAAAGTGTTTTTATGCACAGAGGTCGTATAAAAACATTTAATGCACCTACGATCGGAGTTCGAAGCATGGTCCCCCTCCTTTGCGTTGCGAGTTTATCAACAAAGGATCTATTCACGTAAACCTGCTGCAAATAAATTTTATAGCCGAATTGTATCCCTATTGTGTGCCGAATCATGGTCCTTCTGCATTTCTCTTGCATCTACCATTTTTCTGTTGATATTATCACCTGTTACGTGGATGCAACGGGGATGTGCGTCATTATTGCGAGGGTCAGAGAAATGAAAGAAAAACATTTTTGTTAGTTTCTATGGGTGTAGTTGTGCGTCGTTTTTCTTGGATATCAAAACCTGTTCGCGCATTTGATCGCGTGATGGTTCCTATGCCATTAGGATGTATAATTTTCATCCATTTTCTTTGTTTGGGGTTTTTCTTTTTGTGTGCGTGGAAAAGTCGTTACTTTTGGGCAGCAAAAAAGGTTTGGTGATCGCGCTGTTGTTTTTTTTTTTTCTTTTTTTCTTTTTTTGATTAGTTTGATTCCCCTTTTTGCTGTCCTTTTTTATTGTCATCCAAAAGTCATGTGAATCTCTGCTGGAGAATATGGCCAGGTACCTGTTTTTCTTCTCTGGTTGTGCGTGGATTTTTTCGATTGGAAATTTATAAGGTATTGTTTGACTTTTTGATATCGGCGTGAATGCACATTTATGTGGCATGGTCACGCCAGTTGGGCGAGTTGAGGTGTGGGAACACGAATTTTTTTCTCGTTGGTTTTTGAATTTAAAAGGAAAACGGATCGCGGATAAATCGGGGTATATGATTTGATACCACTAGAGTGGACAATAGAAAACAAAGTGTGCTTTAATATTTCACATTCGCTCTGTGTGGGGACGGGGATTATATTCGGACTTGCATTGGTGACAGAGGTGTCCCACAAAAGGTGCACTTTTGTGAGGTAGGTGTGCAGGTATACGCTGGTGAAACTAATGAGCCGAATGCACCTTTTAACAGGTGGCAAGTGGCGATTGCAGATGATATCAGGGAAGTAAACAGAAGCGTTTTCATACATATTTCAGTTTTCAAAACGAGTTGCTTGAGTCGTTTTCGACGAAGGCCCCACGAAAACGACTTCCAATCGATGGGTTGTTGAAACAAGCACAATTTTTGCAATATTCAGCGAATTTAGCAGAGAAGCTGAGGTCACAATTCACAACTTAAAAGTTTAATGACTAGTGTATAGTCTAAGGATATCTACAGAGTGTTTAAAAAAGTTCGATAAACATTCGCAGCGGGTCAACGATGGCAGTGATTTAGACGGATAATCTTCACTGGTCGCTGAGTAGCTTATTGCAGGGCTAACATTTTTTAGAGATGGATCTATGCCCCAGCAAAAGTGGACATTAAACTACTTAGCCATACCTATACCATTTCAGGTATCTATTTAGACTATTCAAGCGAGTATTCGTACTTTCTGACATTTAATTCAATTGAAAACTTTTTTGGTTTGGACTCCGTTTCATTTTTAAAGGTTAAGTTCGAACGGATTTCTCATTCGTGGGCTTGTGGGTTGTGACTGTATTAGTGGATTGTGAATAAAGTGTGGATGTTGAATTCGCGGACAAATTGCTGTAATTGTAAATTTCGCTATTTGAATCATTAACACTCAGGTTTTCCTTAGATTACATATGTTGAATTAGTTAAATATAATGCTTTTTTGGTAGAACAAATAGCGATTTTCAATTCATAAGTACAATTAAATTGATTTATGCGCAATGTGAATAGTGACTTATTTCATACTTATACCGCTAGTTTACCACAGAACCCGCTGAAAAAAAAAAACACTAAAGTTATTGACAATACGGAAGCAGAGACTTCGAAAAGTTTGTTACCCTTTTTTGAGGAAGTGATGCCAAACTTTTCGCACTGACTTTTACACGACGATTATCAAAAATACCTTTTCTGGTCATGGCGCTGTTAGAAAAACCCGACAATGTTACCCATCAAAATATACGTATATATTTATACTCGTAGGTATAAAAAAAACCGAAATTGACAAAAATTTAAATTTAGTATTCAGAATGTCCTTTTCTTCTGAGGTAGGTATATTTCAGAAAAAAAAAAGGCCGGCAATCTTCTCCACACTCTTATAGCTAATTTTGAAAAGCGATAGGCGCACGAAATGGGTAATTACCCACGATCTGGCATCACTGGCCATACACTATTATATTCGAGAATGCATCCACTTTCCAATAATGATCCAATATTAAAAGCAACCCGAAAGTTCTCGTCAAACTGTAGCTGCGGGGCATGTAGCAACAAAACTAATGTTGAATATGTGAAGAACGTCAAAACAGCCTTTGATAGAAAACACATCTACTAACCCGCCTTAAGCAATTTTCATCGTCCGACCTTCGATTGTTGGGAAGAGTTAAATCAAACTGACAGGCAACCTGTCAAACTTTAAAAATATCCAAATATCCAATTACAGGGAGGAATTTAATTGATTGTATTTTGTACATATACGCATTTCGCCGATTGTCTAGGTTATGCACCTGAACGCAGCAGTAAATCCTTTTACGTTGCATTATAGATATACGATGGCATCCAGCTTGATCCTTTTGTTTCGTAATAAAAATACAGGTAGATGCGCGTATTTTGGATAATGCATACTTTTGTGTTGCCTTTCTGTGAAGGATAATTGCGTACTAACATGGGAAAATATGGCAGATGATTTTTTTTTTGTCTAAGGCGATTATATTTTTTGATCAGATTGTTGATTTGGATGCGGAGTTGTGGATTTCGTTAACCCTTCTCTAACCGCACGGGAATAATGTGCAGCAATGAAGGGAGATCGGTTTTCCCACAGGTTCTTAAATCAATTTACAAGATTTGTATAGGTATGAATGAGGGGCGTGTGCGAATAATTCGAAAGCTTCCTTGGTAAACCACATTGCAATTAAATGTGGTTAGACCAGAGTGCCAGGTTTTTTCAAAATATAAGTAGAACAAAATATAAGAAACAATATTTAATGCTCAAAAACACCGTTACACTTAAGTTGTACTGTATTGATGGCATTGAGCTCAATCGAGTATCATAAATGTCAATTTATCACTCAACAAATAATTTTCTCAATTTTGAGTTGTTTGAAACGTTAGTAAGGCAAAAGTGCGTGGGCACGTTCCACTCAAATTATGCATAGTAATGGAATTAATAGAAAACGTTTTTCTTCCATAGAAAAAGTTGTTTTACTTCGTTAGATTTAGAATATCAAGAAATCTTCAAATTTGATTAATTTGAGGTAAAAAGTCTTGTACATAATTTGGAGCTCAATAATCTTGGTAACATGGCATCACTGTCGGCACATTGCGAAAATCCCCTCTCTCTCTCTTTGCCAGTTTCTATGAAAACGACGTGGATCGAGCCCCCTGATCAGCGTTGTTCCGAAGAAATTTTGGACTTGAGCCATTTTCCGAGCCATTCCACACAAGTTTGAACCACATTAGTTAAATGAAAAAGAGCAGGGAGTTTTTTGTTAATCTCTTAAGAAAATAAATGCAACATTTATGGGTGCGTTCACTTGGTGAATTTCTTATAGCCTGCTATTGTTTTTGTGACGGTGTTCAGTCGAGTGAATTTTCCATTTCTGATTAGGTTTTCTTAATTTTCAACATTTGTTTTTAAGGAAATTATGTTTAAGTTTTGGAACAAATGTGAGCCAAAGCTCGCTTGAGCCGAATTACCCAAATGCGAACTTCAGCACAACGCTGCGCCCTGATGTATGGTGGCGTGTTATTCTGCGAGTTATTCTATTCACATGAGAGCGAATTGCGAGTATTCGTTGTTCCTGACATCTCATTCCCATGCAAACTCATTTAGTCGCAGGTACCCGCGAAATTCGAACGTATTTTCCATTAGCGGGTTTGTGGATCGCTACTGTTTTATGTGGATTGTATATAAGTGTGACAGTTCGCGGCAAGAGTTTTCAAATCACGGGAAAATTGTTGTAATTAGTAAATTTACATCAATTGAGGCGCTGTTTTTCGGTAGATTAGATGTTAGATTAATTAAATATAATGCATTTGTAGTAAAACAAATAGCAATTTTCAATTCATAAATACAGTTAAAATGATTTGTTCGTAATTCGCCTATTCGCAGTTCCAACGATCCTTAAGTCAGTCATACGAGGAAGTTCGAAGCCTTATGGACATCGTTACAGCCAGGTACTATTGCACAGGCAACCGCTACAAGAACACTTATGTGGAATTCGATTCGCCTTCTCAAAACACTTTTTTATAAAGCAGAGAATCAAAAATGGCCTCCATAGTCCGCCTCTACAACCATATATCTATTCATTAGCGTTGCCTTCATCTAGATTATCATTGCTTCATCTATCCCGTGCAGTGATGCCAACTCAGACTCTTTTAGACATAATTCCGATGCTTGATGAAGAATTGATGAATACATTTAAGGAAAAGGCGTACTTTTTTGTGAATTGTGTCATATAAATTCATACAAAAAATTTTTGAAATTGGTAGGTACATTTTCGTATCAAAGACGCATGACTAATTTTTATTCACAGCTGTGCGTCATGATTATTTTCCAATTCTCTACTTTACCTATACTCACCAAACCCAAATCCTTGGATTACAGAAATCAAAAAGGGTTTAATTACCTATCGATCGACCAACATTGTGTCAAAACATTTTAATCACCTTTCTAAAATGCGCAATTTTTCCTTTTATACCAAAACGGCATAGTTTTTATTGAAAAAGTCGTGATTTTATCCGGGCTTAGGCATAAAAGCTCCGATCCGGGTTGGCATTACTGATTCAGTGTTGACTTATAAATTTCCAAATCGGAGTGTGAGCAAAAATCTGACGGGGATTGCAACGACATTACAAAGCCCTCAGACTTCTTGCCCGTTTTTGCTGTTGACATGGTTACATATTACTAGGAATACGTTCATTCATTTCGATATAAGTAAGGCAGTTACTTTAAAACCGAAGCAAGAACAGCATCCCAATTAGCCGCTTTGTGTGGTTGCCGGAGAAGGAAAATGCTCGCGGGAAGCCACTTGCCAGTAAGAGATATAATTCGTCAACTTCTGCGTGGTTGTCCAGTGCAATTCTATAGCTCTTTCTGTGTTCTCTTAACTTTCCAACAGATCATTTTCCCACGGTTTAAATGGCCACCATGGGTCCCATTAGGCCTAATTTCCCACAACTCAATGGCGAGTACCCACCTTTTCGTTGTCGGCACCAGCATTATGTAGATTTGCGATTCGATATCGACGCGCAAACAAATTTGATCAGTGAAGACGCACTAGATTTATCGCCTTCTACCCCTTTTTACTTACCGATTCCTCGATACCCAAATCGTTATCCTTTCGTTTTCCGATCGCGCATCTACAAAGCATCTATGCCCGCAACCAGTTGCATTCCTGCAGAACTCGGCTTCCGATGTTCCAGTCAACAGAGCCAAATATTGATTCGATCTATCCCCCGAACATTCACTTTCACCCTCATCTCTATGCTCTATCGAATATCAGTCAATGTGCTGTCTATTATTTGGAAATGTTATTGAGAAAGCGCAGAAAGAATTTTCTTTGCATTTCCCTTTTAAAAGGGGGCAAAAACCTCAAGACCCTTTCACGCATCCTAAGGCACACTCACCCAACAAACTGCTGTCAAATTATTGGCGGAATTTGTTGGTACTTAATTGAAATTAAATTTACGAAAAGTTTTATTAATCACGATGCGGGTTGAAATTGAATCGAAACGGCAATTGGTGATAATGTGTCCGATTCCGATCCGAATCGCATGTAGCAGTTTTGTGTCTGGGGGGGGAATTGCAATTGCAACATGAATGGGACAGAGTTCAATGATCGCAGTGGCCGACTGCTGAATGTGGCCGTTTACACCGGGCACAGCGTTGGATATACTTTGTTCGGATCGATGTTGGTTTTTGCTTATATTGCGTTCATAGGTGTGAACACTTGGGTGGGGTGAGAACAAAAAAAAAAAAATTAACTAATCTACGGAGTGTGTCATTCTGTGAATGCCCGTAGACACTTTGTAGGGCATTAGTCAATTAATTGGCTGCGCAGTTGAATTCCATTATTCTTTCTTGTAAGCGATAAACTGATTTCAGTTAGAGTTGCGAAATTTATACACTACGCCGGAAGATAACTGCGGCTACGTTTTTCCCATAATTTGTAGATCATTCTGTCGCCAAGTAACGCGGTTCCCAAAATCCACGTCAGGTCTGAGTTTTGACTGGTAAAGTGCTGCCAACGCGAACAAAAAGACAGCATGAACGCTGATAGTTTATTTCAAAACTAAGCACTACACGAGAGAGGAACACGTTTTCTAGGTTCGTTCGTGTACTTTCAGCATAGAAAAATGTCAAATCTCAAAAATCGAGCGAGAATCCCTCAACTTGAAGAGAAGTATAGGTCCCGACCGGTTTTCTTACAAAATGTCTAAGAAATTTTGACATTTGGCAAGGTTCTCTTCAAATGCAGCGTCTAAAAAAAAAGTTCAAAGTGAATTTTTTATAAGCTAAATACCTATTAAACTTACCATTTTGAATGCACTGATATGTTGTAGGAGAACATTCAATTACAACTTCTCCCTCCGACATCGTTGAAGACGGAAATAAATAGACTTTTATTTGTCAAACTTATAAGTTGTCACTTAGTTGTAAGTTTTCATTTTTCATTTTTCAGTAAGTCGAAATTCGGCGAGTGGAAAATTGCGAAAAAATTAGAAGAGGGGAAATGGATTTCTCTCTGATTTTTTTAAATTTTCTCAGTACGCGGTCGCATTCGCACAGTTTCGTAGCAAATTTTTAATAATCTAACGTTTGAAAAAAAGTACCCGAACGAACCTTTTGACAACGTCGGAGTATCTAGTTTAGTGGGTCTGACAGCTGACTTGATGTGTCCCACTTTTGATTGGCCTAGATCGATCACATGAGGAGTTTTTATAAAGCTGACGTTTATGGAGGGGTAGCCGTAGTCGACGAATGTAGTCAAGAATTTCAGTTCGCATATGTGGCTGACATATAGGACACGTGACGTTACCGACCAATCTAGTTTTTGTGTTCAGGGTTGGTTCACCTATAGTCCAAGCAAGTCTAATCGACGTAAGCGAGCTAGATTTTTGAATTTGCCCGTTACTGAGCAATATTCTTAAAAAAATTAAGCTTTGCCGGCTACAGCGGTCAATGTTTGTACTGTGGCGCGAGAATCATTTCAAATTTCATCTGACATTTCCGACTTCAAGTGCCCATCACAGTTGTCAGAGCCTTATCGCATATAATAGTGCTATCTCTTTTCTTTAGTTGGTTGGTTTAGGGGTGGTTCTCAATGAGGTGGCGGGGTCAGAGTATCTGTGTCTATAACGACAGCCGGCTCTGCTTAAGGCCTTGCTCAGCCGTGAAATCCGTTCGGTATGGCAATTTAATTCAATTAAAATAATAAGTCCAATTGTAATGAAGATCATAAACTCTTCTCTCCAGTCCGGAACATTCCCGCATAGTTGTAAGGACTTATAGTTACACCGGTAGAAAAGGTGAGCAACACGATTAACTGCGAAAAGAGTTGCATCCTATAAATATGCTACCATTCTTCGAAAAAATAATGGAACGCTACGTTGCTGACCAATTAAAAGGTTACTTGGAAGGCAAGAACTTACTAGCCGTGGAACAATCTGAGTTTAGCCATTCCTGTGACTCCGCCATAAATTGGGTAATCTTTGACGGGAAGAAAGAGGTGGATATTAGTAACTCTGTGATAGCGGTATTCTTAGATTTAAAATTTAGAGTCTTTGTTTGAAACTATTGACAGAGTCATTTTAGTCCAAAAATTATAAATACTTGTTGTAAGAGGCGTAGAACTTCAGCGTTTGGTGTAATTCTCTTCCTGATTTATTATATAAATGACATTATGAGTTGTGTACGTTTAAATGCGCATCTCGAAGTTGTCAATGGATATAGCCACACGAAAATTCTACACTCCCTGCAGCACTGCAACATGTCTCTGCTTCTAAATTTGCTGCAAAGTTCAAGGGTACCACAGCACAAAATTAAATAAAATGCAATTTCTAGTATTTAGCATCATTGCCTTTTGAAGCTGCTGATCGTTTTCAATAAAATAATGCGTAAAATAATTTTTTAGGCAAAATGGAACAATAAATCAAAAGTGAAGCACAATTATAAAAAAAAAATATTCAAAAATCTTCTCTTTTATCATCTTCGATGATATTTGTTCTGTTTCATCCATTTTCCATTTTAGAGTGATAATCCGTTGAATATAGTTCTAAATTTCAAGACAAAATAATAAAATGAGGTTATAATTTAATTACTTTCTTTATTTAACAACAAACTCTTTCTTGAAAAAAAAAAACCCAGCCGAAGCAAAGTAACGAACGTAAAACAAACAGCTTTCAAATTTGTATCCAATTTCAATCCACTTACTGGAAGATTGAAGGTGGAAACACATTCTTTAAGACCAAATAAGAATGTTTAAAAAAATAAAAGGTCCGTAGCATGTTGAATAAAAAAAAAAACTTAGAAAAATATTTCAAATATAAAAAAAAGCTTTAGCTAATGAAATAATGCCTAAAAGGCATGAAAAAGCCTTATTTGGCATCACCGGATGTAATGCATGTCAAACGATTTTCTGCACATCTGTTTTACTTGCAGCACTGCACTCTGTGCTGCGTTCAGAATTTCTGCACATCTGTTTTGGGCATAAGTGTATGAAATTCAGGTTAGAGGGGCAAATTGAAATTCGAATGGATGGCGATGTCATTGAATGTGTTGTAAATATTAAGTATCCTGGATTAATTTTGGACAGTTAGATAAATTTGAAGAAACATGCTGAAAGTATTCGAGGAAAAGTCGCCCAGAAAATAGGTTACTGACATTCCAAAGTGCAATTTTCTTATATAAATCTTTGATTTTGCCACATCTAAACTATTGTTCTATTCTTTTGTAGGTATGCTAATCAACAGGAAGATCGACTTTAACTTTTATAAAGCTATGAGAACGACAGGTATACATCGATACAATACATGTTGGATGCTCTTCATTGGATGAATGTTGAACAGAAGTAAACTTTTAACGCGAAGATGTTAATTTTTGAAATTTTGAACGGAATGCTTCCTGAATACGTGCAGTCAAACAGTGTTCGAGTTGGTGATGTCCAGCGGTATAATTTGATTAATCCTGATAACCTAAGGTCAATCAGGTGCGACTTAGCACGCTCATGTACAAGGGCTTACTTTACTTCAAGAACCTACCAAATGAAATGAAGACAGAACAAGGAATTTTCGTATTCAAGCACAAAGTTATAGACTTGAGTAAAAGTAATTGTTAAATTGTTTTTTTTTTTTTTTTTTTTTTTTGTTGAAAATACTTTCGTTATTTATAACTACAACTTTCGATCGTTAAACTGTAATGTATGTAATTTTGTAAACTTCAATGAACTAATAAACGTTATCATTATATTAATATTCAAAGTTTCCGTACACTTTTGTAATATTTTTTATGAATGAAACATATATCATTCGAAAGGTACGGAGCCATAGATGTGCACCATCAAAAAATCACCATTAAGACTGGTAAAATGAAGTTAAGTATTCCCCAAAATGCTTATCAGTTGATTGATCCCATTTTGGCGACGTTCAATTATTTGTCGCCGCCATATTGCCATAAAAACGCATTCAAATATACAATCATCTTAGATTAGAACCTATTTTTGAAGGAATGAAATTTACCTACCCCTAAAAGTAAGCAATTGTGTACCTTATTTTAAGTCAGGGGAATTATATCTGTGAGGTGTTTTCGACGGTTAGTGTCAATGGTGTTAGGTACTATGGAAACGAACATTTTTTATCGACCTAAATTTTTGTTCTAAATTTTCATGGTGATGTAATAAAATATTAATCATGAGTAAAACTATTCTCAAAAGGCGCATTCTTTCGATATCTATATGTTGCTTTTTCGCTTTAAAAAAAAAAAAACACCATATTTGTCCAAAATTGTGGTACCTACTTTTTTTTTCCACAATTATAAAAAGTAAGGTCGTTTGTCGACCACAAGCGAAACTAGTTATTATTAATTCGGTCGCAAGGCTGAACTTTTCCAGTATATGTTCCAGCTTCCAGGTCACACTGTGTTTGTGGAAAATGAGATCTCCGACTAGATAGCTAAGCAAGGTTCAGAGGATGTTTCTTATACCCCGAACCTGTGTTCATGTGTCTTCGGCCAAGACCAAAATTGAAGATGGGGTCTCTCATGAACACAATTGTAGGCTTCCCAGGATAAGGACAAACTAAACTCATGCTCCCGAATGTCTGTTAAAGAAAAAAACAGTGGTCTTCTTCCTGCCTGTCAGCGGAAAAGACTCCAGATAACTTGTTGGCGTTCTTGCGGGAAACTTTCCGTTTGCCAAGCATGTTAGGTCTTTTAAGACACCATTGATTGCGTATCAAATCCTCAAATCCTCTGCTATTGTCCTGTCCTTGCTCGGATCAGTGGACAAATCTTCGGTGCTGATGAGATAAGAGTCTTGAGATTGGAAGAACCTCGAATAAATTCCATTTGTACAGTCAAATTGTTTTTCGACTGCTATTTGGGAAAAATTTGCTTCAGTATTGTTGCAATAAAATTCCGTCGGAATGATTTTTTGTTGCGAGGTTCAAATATTCATTTTAGGTATTGTACTTGAAAAGTGAGCGCCAAGCAAGACTTTCGTTTCAATCAAAAAGTCGAAATCGATATATTGTCTATGGCGGCTCTGCCACTGAGGCAACAAGCAATACGAAACTTTTATTTCAACCTATTCTCACATTGAAGCTTAGTACGCTGCTCGAGCTAAATTTTCGCCTACAAAATTCTCTCCAAAATTTAGCTGAGCTAAATTTAAGCGAACCCATTTAGCTAAGTGGTACGCTGCCCGAGCTAAGGAATTAAACTTTTGTTTCAGAATGTTCATCGTGTATCTGTCAAAATGTAGCGTGCGCATTTAATAGAGCGGCACATTTTGCCAAGCTAAATTTTGACAGATCGTTGTGTTCTGTTGTTCTGTTGCGTTTTTGGGTTGCGAAGAACGGTAGAAGTAAGCAAGGATGAGTTTTTTTTTAATAAATAAACCTCGACAAGAAGTACCTAGAATCGGAAATGGTTTGAATTAGAGAGAGTTGAATTTTCGAAGTAAGTAATTTCAAAAAGTATTTCAAAGTTTTTTGTCACATTTATTCACAGCTCTATGCCAACATTTAGCTAGGACCTTATCTGATGTTTGGAGGGAAAAGTTGGAAACCAATGAGCTGGAGCAGCGTACTAAGCTTGAAGCAACAGTTTGCCAGAAATTTCTAGCTGTAATGTCATCCGACGACTCCGATGATAGGATTTTACTAATGTGGTGGAATTTAAGAAAAAAGAGACAAAATAAAAGGAAATATTATTAAATCATGGTGGAAATATTTGCGCAAGGGAACTCAAAGCAAATCCTTCCCAATTTCAATATTTCTACAAACTTTGTACTATAAACTGGATTGTCGGACATATTTTCCAAATTAACTAAAACGTAGTAACAAGCGCAAAATGCTCTCTAACTACTCGCAAATATTGATACTACGATTCGATATTATATCGCTTTTCAACATGCGCTCTGCATCGCCTATGGCTTTGTAGAAGAATTCGAGCTAAGAAGAGCGAAGTGAACGACAATTATGTGGCGAAGATGGAAACTATGCGATATTGCTGGTACCAACGACAATTCTACCCATCAAGCATTGAATTTATTTTCAGATTCCAATAATAAAGAGAGCTATTTAGTACATAAGTTAGTTCAGTTTTTTAAGTTTTAGTACAAAGAGGAAATTAAAAAAATATGCCAAACAGTAGTTCTTAGGCGCTAATTTTGAATGTTTCGTTTGAATCCAGTGAATGTGCACGATACATTGTAAGTTAGCAAATTAGAGCAGTGTAAGTGTTAACGTACCTTTAAGTTTTAGGTTGATTACTTTGATGAATGTGAAGTTTGGTGTTGTCGGTCAGTTTATAGTGTGTTTGTATGGTCCAAAACAAGTCAAATGCGTCATAATGGATCTGCTCCCTAGTAAAGGGTTTTCCAATAAGAGGTGTTATATTGGTATTCAAAGAAAAATGCCATTTTTTGAGATAAATGATCGGCTGTTTGTTTCATAATAAAGAGGAAGGTATTCCGTTTATAATAAAAACAACATCATCCAAATGGCCACCACGAGCATACAGGACCATATCCTTTTCATGAAATTTTTCGTAACCAAATCGCAGAGTGGCTGCCCTATGTCCTCGATAGCCTCACGAATTTTATCTTTGAGGTCTTGAATCGACACTGGGCTGTTGGCGTAGACCTTATCTTTCACGTGGCCCCAAAGGAAGAAGTCGCAAGGTGTTAAATCACAAGATCTCGGTGGCCAATTGTGATCACCTCTTCGAGAGATAACACGGTCCGGAAAGTTTTCCCGTAAAAGATCAATGCTTTCGTTGCATGTGTGGCACGTAGCGCCGTCTTGTTAAAAGTAAACGTTGTCCAGATAAATACCATCCAACTCCGACCATACAAAATCATTAATCATGCCCAATTCCAAAGAACGACGAGGAATGGACAAACCTGGGTTTTCTTCAACACTTTGGGCTACAGCAGCTATATTCTCAGTTGTTCTTGAGCGACGTGCACGGGTTTTATTCTTCACATCACTAATTTGTCCCAACAGCTCGAATTTCTCCACCGATTTCTGTATTGCGGTCCGACAAGGTGCTTAACGACGACCAAAAAATGCTTTAGTTTTGCGAGCCGTGACTGCAAGATTTTCACCATTTTTGTAGTGAACTTTAATAATTTCAATGCGTTGCTGAAGCATGTATCGTTCCATTTTTAGTAATGGCGTGGTTTCTACTTGTCAAATGTCAAAGAATAAAAGCTTCAATAGTGACAGCTACCGAAATATCGGGTCATTCATAATAACACCTCTCATTGGAAAACCCTTTACATTGTAAGTTAGCAAATTAGAGTAGTGTAAGTGTTAACGTACCTTTAAGTTTTAGGTTGATTACTTTGATGAATGTGAAGTTTGGTGCTGTCGGTGAGTATATAGTGTGTTTGTCTGATCCAAGACCAGTCAATAATGGATCTGCTCCCTAGTAGTAGGTAAAATGGACCTGAGTGCGCCAGTAAATCTCGTAATTTCCTCTAGTGCTTAGATTTGATAATCGCGCTCCCAACTCTTTCCTGTTTGGCTTTAAAACCCAAGCATTGGAGAGGCGTATTGGTTGATTCCCAAGTCCACCCAGGACTGGAGCGCCAACTAAGTCAGTGAGTTACTAAAACTCAAAGTGTCGCACTTTGAGTGGAGTTCTTGTAATCCCGGTTTAGTTTTGGGACCGGTGCGACCGCGAAGTTAATTTTCGTATACCTAAGTAAATCATTTTCTCTTCCCATGTGAATTTTCACCATTAACCGCACCAAAGCTTAAGTTCTTCACGATCTGTCATAGGTCTCTGACGTCTGAACGCGAAATGTATCAAACCTCTCTCGTGCAGCTAATAAATCTCTTCTTAGCCTCATTAAACGCACAACGCCTCTCAAAACTAAAACCAAAACCAAGATGAAATTACGCGCATTTAGGTGAGCAAGAAAGTACACGAAAAATGCACAGCTTCACCTTAAAGCTGACTCCGCAGTGTGCGCACATACAAGAGATCAGCATCTCAGATAGAAGTCATTGACTTTGTCAAAAAAAAAAAAAAAACACAATACAACACAGCCCACACGATGCACCAAAGCATGGCGAATGGGATTTCAGGCAAAAGTCTCAAAAACCAACACCACCACACTGGAAGTTGGTAACGAACTTCTTTGCCACCATCAGCAGCGCCATAAAATCCAATGAGACGTTTTCGGAACCCATGGGCCCAGCTCCAGCGGTGCACTTTCTAGCCCAACGGACAGAGCAGGCAAAGGAGAAACCGAAACCAAGACACAAACGAAATTATATCTTTGGCCATTAGAATGTCAACCGCATTTGAATGAGATGCCACGGCAAAAGTGTCCTAACCTTACCCCAGAGTTGACCCTTTGTCAAGCGGGCGACAGAACGAGATTCTGTGATTCATGTCCCGGCCCTGCGATTTCATTGCGTGCAGGCGGAACTTAATGCATCACACACTGCCAAACGTTGAGATAAACATCTGAGGCTAGATGTGGATTGTTTCAAAGGCGGACAGAGAAGGGAATGGGCCAAAAGAAAAAGAAAACCTGTCTCAGGTATTTTTTGTTGATTTTCTATCTATCTACGGCTATTAGATCCATTAGGCACCACGGATCTACGCTGCGACTGAGCTCGTTTTCATGCGTTGGATTTTATTTTCATGGATGTCTGGGAGATGACGATTCGCCGTATCTTTACGCATTTTTGGGAACAATTCGAATTTCAGACAACGATTGGCTTGGATTTTGAATAGAGCAAACAGAGAGATTGAGATTACAGATATATAACTGCTGCGGGCCACTCCTTCGACACCGTTGTGGCTAAAGAGATTAATGTTGGAATCTGATCCAGATCGGATTAGTGATTCGGATCGAGAGTGGGTCGCAGACAAATATGTTTTGCCATGACAATGATATGAACGTTGTCGGCGGAGTTACGTTGGCGCACCTGTCTTGCAATTCAACTGAAGTTTGGAGAGACAATCGGCGAGCTTGTCGAAAGATGGGAAAGCCTTCAATTGATCAAATTATATGAGCATTTGGCAAAATGAAGGCAGAACAATCGAAGGATATTGTCAAAAAGATAACTTACTCGCGGACTTTTCCTTGGAAAGAAAAATATACAGCCTGGGAGTCTGAAAACAAGCCTGGGTTCGGATAACCAAAGT
This sequence comes from Cheilosia grossa, assembly GCA_963082955.1. Taxonomy (NCBI): domain Eukaryota; kingdom Metazoa; phylum Arthropoda; class Insecta; order Diptera; family Syrphidae; genus Cheilosia; species Cheilosia grossa. The sequence goes on along the minus strand of OY720147.1, from coordinate 18,278,712 downwards.
CACAGGGCACTCCCCAGCCACAGGCGGCTGCGGGAATCGGAAGATCGAACAAAATCGAGAAATGAACCATATCCAGTTGTAAAACTGGAAAACAAACAGACTTCGAGTATATGTTAAGGAAAATAAGAAGTTTCAAGAAAGAAGGATTGTTTTACGAAGAAAATTATGAGCCACCGAAAGGGCTGTTGATATGTTCAGAAGGCTCCAAAAGAGAAAGCTGTTTATAGAATCCAAAGAAAAATGAGCTTGGACAGCCGGTTCGGCAGGACATAAAAGCATCTTGCCGACACAATTTCAAGCGATTTGACAGTGGCAAACGACACCCACGTACCCTTTCTGTTATAAACTGACTACCGACCTTCAATTCAGGGCCAGTTGTGATAATTCGTTGTCAAATTAGTGTCAAACTCTGTACGACAAAAAAAATGTAAGAAGCCAATTCTAAAACATTGCATTACGCAATTATTTATGCGATCTTAAAATAATGTACTGATCACTCTATCGTTCCAAATCCATGCACCTGCATGCTCGCTTAGTTACTTAGCGTACCTATCTTATGTAAAATAATATACCACAAGGACATAGATCGAATGACAAGACAGTTTAGCCTTCACATTTCCTCGTTAAATACATAAGTTTACCGTATTTCATTGAGTGCCAAAGTCAATGCATAATGTTAAGCTTGGCTGATATTTGTCGAAATAGATTAAGATCAGTTGTAATAAAGAGTTTTAGTAGTAATCGTCGTCTGTCGTGCTGTTTTTCACTGAATGCCTTATAAGAAAAAACGGTCATTTAGTTCGAATGGTTATGGGAACGTTCAAGTATTTAGTTAAGCTTGTCTGACAGCTGCCTGATTTGATTAGTCTCAGTTTCGATTGGTCACATTAACAGCTTTTTGTGTTGACGCGTATGAAGGGTTAGCCGACGAATCTAGTCAAGAAATTCCTGACTGAGTATTAAGTTGACACTTACACAAATGTGGGTGACGTGCCAAAAGTGATGCAATCGACCAATTTAGTTTTATCGTTCAGGGTACAACTATAGTCCAGACCAATCTAGTCGACCTAAGAAAACGAGGTTTTTGAAAGCGCCTTTTGTCTCAATTCGCTTACATGCCTCGAGTTTGACATATAGCGGTTAATAGAAGGCGGTTTAAATTGCAGAAAGGCAGGATGCGAGCACTTTCGAAAATCTTTGTCTGTTGTCTTTCTAAAGCCGAATAGATTTATCTGCACTATCGATGAACGTAATAACTGTATAAGTCAGTAACGTCACCCATACATGTACGAAATTTCAATTCAATACTTATTTTAAGTCAGGAAATAAATACTTGAATAGATTTGTCGGCTACCCCTCAATAAACGTAAACTAACAAAATCTGTTTCTGTTCATGTGACCGTTCCAGGCCAATAAAATTAAAACACCTCAATCTGTCATTTGACATTTTTCATGTTTCTATACTGAAAGTACACGAACGAAAGTTCAAAACTCTATTTAAGCAAGTAGATCGTCAAATCTAAAAAAATCGAGAGAGAAATCTCTCAATTTCAACAGAAGTAGCTGACCGGTTTTCTTTCAAAAATTTAAAGAAATGTCGTTCTGACATTTGACAAGGTTCTCTTTAAATGCAGCATCTACAAAATAAGTTGGAATTGAATTTTTTATAAGCAAAATACTTATTAAACTTAGCACTTTGAATGCGCTTTTATGTTGTAGGAGAACTTCCAATTACAACTTCTTCCTCCGACATCGTTGAAGATAAAAACAAATAGAGTTTTACTTGTCAAACTTTTGAGCTGTCAGTTTTTTTTCCGTAAGCCGAAATTCGCCGAGTAGAAAAAATGAAAAGAGGGAAACTGGATTTATCGCTGTAAATTTGAGTTTTCTCAGTACTTGGCAGTGTTGCCAGATGAAATATCTGAAAATCTTGTTTTTCCAAAATAAAAAATCTTTTGTTTTTCAAAATATATATATTTAGTTATTTTTCGCAAAATTAGAGCGAAAAATTAATATTATTGTTTTTCTTTAAATTTTGGAACATATTTATTTATGACATATAATTTCATAGCTCATATTAAGGTCTCAGCAAGTCGGTTCATTAAAGCGGAAGAAATCCTTTGCAAAGATTGAACTTTCAACAGTTTCAGTACTCAAACGATTACGAATTTCTGTTTTATTTCAATTTAAAGCTGAAAATATTCCTTCAACATTTGCAGAGGAATGCGGAAGCGATAAAATTCGTTGAAATTCTTGTTTCGTTGATGGAAGGTTAGTGTAACAGGAATTGTGCTCTGCTCGACTTACGTATAATGGAATCAATAGGAAAGGTTGTTTTAATTTGTTAGATCTAGAAAATAGTTGATCTCAAAAATCTTGAAATTTGATGAATTTGAGGTAAAAAGTCTTGTACATATTTTGGAGCTCAAAAATCTTGAAAAAAAAGATTGCAATCTGGCATCATTGGTACTTGGTCGCATTCGCACAGTTTCTCAGTAAATTTTTAGTACCCCAACGAACCTAATAATAGCAGATTAATTTCAAGTATGGCCGCTGTCGGCTGTCAATATTTGGTCGTATGCGCGACAATCTTACCTAACTTCAACTTTGTTAAAGCGTCTCGTGGAAACAAATGAAAAAGTCGTTGGCTGAACTGGTTCACTGTGTGATTTGAAACCATACATTTCCTAAGTTATCACCGCATTTTAAAAACAAGCTGAAGACAATTCATTTGTTGCCCACTTAATGAAATTCACAGTCATCCATCAGAAGCGTTCGACTACTGTTTACCGGAGTATACACCACCAACTGATGACACTTTCAATCCAATTGAGAGATGACATGTGTGTAAACGCAGTTGCATCAATGTTTACCACCACCTTATTACGATTATTATTATAGTTGTGCATGTGTTGTGCATCAAGACAGTGATCAACGAAAGCATACTAGACAAACAAACGCATATGCTGTTGGAATTCAGTTCCACATACGCGTACGACTTGTACTCGCATTTAGCAACGACCGCTGATGTGTATGTGTTCACTTTTTGATATGGATTTGTAGGTGTACCTACATTTATAGATCTTTTAACGAAGGATAAAGATAATTGAAAGACTGGGAATATAGAGAGTAAAAAGTTTCACGGGTTTTTTTTTCCATTTTACTGGTGGCAGGATATCATTCAGACCCTCATGCAGGATGACAGTTTCGATGGTGTTTTATTTTTGTGCGCCTGACTTCCGACTTCCGAGTCGATGCATTTTTTTTTTGGAAAAGTCCCAGGAAAAGTGCGGGTCATGGGGTTCGTTTTTTATTAGAGTTGGTAATTTTCTTTTTTTTTGCATTACTGTGGAATCCATGGATGGGAATAGAAATGTCGCTGTCGAATTCTGTGGGTCCGTTGGGAATAGGAGAAAGTTACAGAACGTGTCACACTCAAACAATGTGACACATTTCGAATGGTGTGCAGTTGTATCCTGTGGTTGGCAATGATGGTATCTTTCGCGACTAAATTGGTAGTAATTTGCGTCTAGATTCCGTGGTCGATAACAAATTTCGTCCTCTGGAAAAGAGGAGGAATAAGCGTGGTGCGGAAAGGGTAAACATTTTATTATTATGCTGGTTATAAATACTTGTATCGGTAAGGCCCGCAATACTGAATTGTGAGAAAATATCGAAACTGAAATAATCGAGGACATTATTATTCTTGACAGGGATGTTGTATCGACCTTACCACATATCGCATATCAAACTTCAACTTCCCTTATATCATCTAATGACTCGTTTCTTAACAAAAGTAAAAGCTGATCAAAAAAAGGAGGAGGAAAAGGAGTTACTTGACGGAAGTCGAATTAGTGGGGATTATAAAGGGTTTTCCAATGAGAGGTGTTATTGTGAATGACCCGCTATTTCGGTAGCTGTCACTCTTGAAGCTTTTATTCTTTGACATTTGACAAGTAGAAACTACGCCATTACTAAAAATGGAACAATACACGCTTCAACAACGCATTGAAATTATTAAAATTAACTACAAAAATGGTGAAAATCTTTTAGACACAGTTCGCAAAACTAAAGAATTTTTTGGTCGTCGTGAAACACCTTGTCGGACCGCATTCCATTCCATTCCATTCAGTGTAACCTTGCAATATTCCCTCTGCGAGTGGGCTACTTTAGTAGTACTTTCGGGATCACCTGTTTTACACCATTTGTAACTTTGAGTGCGGCATGAATTGGAAAGTAGGTTGGGTTAGGTTAGGTGAGGGAAGGGTGCGTGGTGCGCTAGCAGCATTTCCACTCGGATTCCCTAAGGCCCATTGTGATTCCTTTCAGATATTAAACCATGCCCAAAATAGAAGATTTTAGAAGAAACTGGAGCCCAGGGTTCGGAGTCGTCGTTCCTGAAGAGCGGGACACTGGTATACAGAAAATTTTGGATCGTCTGCGTTTCTTCCTCGTCTTAACAGCTTCTGCATATAGGTTGTTGGTTTCTCGATTCCATTTCCGAAGCATGGATTTGGGGGCGCAGTGACCTGTGAGCATGCGAATTGAGTTCTTGTCTGGGGATATGGGATTTTGTGTTCTTTTTTCATTCACTTGTGGCCATAGGGCTCGTGCAGTTTTGCAGAGTGAGTTTTCGATTTCCTTTGCTATACGTGGTGTAGTCCACTCTCTACTGATTAACCTTTTAGGTACGCGTGCTGAGCTTCCCACTCATTTCGAAAGTTTAACGAGCTTCTAACGTGTAGGTCGATGAGCCTATCTAGTGTTTTTATAGTAGAAACGAGAAGAGACTGATCGGTCTGTAGTCTTTGGCAAAGATATTTCTAGGTTTCCCCGCTTTGGGGACTGCCCATGCTATATTTTGTCTTCATCGATAATCTCTGATACTTCTATCCCAGATGTGTAGTCCTAAACGAGTTCTACTGTGGACGTGTCATCCATTCCGGGATCTGTGCAGCCAGGGAAGTGAGTTTCTGTTAAGGTCATAAGTGATTCATGGCTAGATTCCGTTCATGAGCCATCTGACTTCTTGATGTGTCCCATCAGGATACCGGGGTCTTTGGATAGTAGCTGCCGAAGTCTTGCGGCTACATTGACGTCATCTATGGCCTTGCAATAGCTGAGCCATGATCTAAGCTTTTCGGCTCTTATCTTTGATTTGTATTTGTTGAAGCTGGATTTATAGTCTTCCTTGCCTTGGCCCTGTTGAATAGTTTCCTTGCTTGAGACCTAAGTTGTCTTACCTCTTTTGTCCACCATATCGGGTTGGTTTTCATTTGAGGTCGACTGATGGGGCAGGAGTGCTGGGATGATTCTTTCCCGGTGTCCGTTAGCAATCCAGCAGCTTCCTCAATCGATAAATATATTTTTTTTTACATTCCTTACTTACTTTTCCAGTCTTTTTAGATTTTCTTATAAAAGATTATTCTTCTGTTATATTTTACTGAAAAAAAACACAGCACTCAAAAAAAATTGGCAGCTATGATAACAAAGAACAAACGTTCGACAATTGGAAGGTATTTTGTTTGCAAAAAAAGGAAACCAAATGAATTTCGCGGAAATTTATACGATCACGCAACCGCCCTCATTTTCCATTCAACCGTTGTATTGTTGCCTCAAATTGTGCCCTCACCTCAAAACCGTGAACAAAAGCAAACTGCTTCCATGTTTGTTCTAAATTTATATATTTCAATATACCACGACGTGCATTCAAGACTCGATTTGGAGGACTCATCTATATATGCACTCAAGATGTTCTGCAATTACGCGTGTTTTGTGCATGCACGCATGTGTCATGCTCGCTCAACTAATATAGGTACACATACAAAACCAAAAAAAAAAAAACAAAAACTGTTCAAGTTCCTCTGTACTATTCCACTTTCCTTCTTTCTTCCCACGCGCAACTAAGATGCCTGATCGTAAAGAACAATTTATGCGCATTTAAGAAATTGATCCTTGCTACCGCTGTTCTTATTGCAGATCAAGCGTTTCGAAGGGCAACGCTATCCGAAGCATTCTCCTCGGTATATATACGCAGAATGTTTTGCAGATGTTCTTCGTGTTCGTGGACTATTTTTGGGAGCATAAATGAAATATTTATGTCGCGGGGTTAGATGTTCGGATATTCGATTTCAATATTTGAGCGCTCGTCCTTGTTTTTCCCATTACCAAAATTGAAGGAAATGCACATAATGCGGGGGAGAAACGAAACCATCCTGTGAAGTAATTTATAAACATTTGTGTGTTGGCTGGCTTTTCATTGTTCAAATGTGTGTTTGGGATCGTAATCAGGGAAAGAAAGGATTTAGAATCAGTTTGACTAAATGGGAAGAACTCCCAAGTGCTCACGAGGTTCGCCATTTATAAGGAAGAAATGTCACTTTATATATACAGAATCGGAGAAGAAGTTAAAGACAGTACACGCAGTTCATTAATTCTCTGCAAAACTAAGTCTCTTATAATAAAGAAACAGAAAAGGGCAAATTATTGTTAAATTCCCTCCTCGGGAATTTTTTTTAATCTAGCGTAAAATTACCATTGGAAAAAAGGGGGAGAGAGATTTAGCTGTCAATCAAATTAAATGTCAATTAACAAAGTTGGCATCGCAAATTAAAGTGGGGATAAAGTTCGTCGATAAAAAACTAAATACTGTGGGCCTTACCGATAGGTAAACATTTTTAGTTTCCACTCTAAATTTTAGTACCTCACAGTGCCGATATTTTCCATACAAATTTTGCAAATTGTGAGCTTCCGTAAATTTAAAGTCGAGACTTAAATTTGTTATTAATACGGCGCAGTGAATTTAAGAATGAAATCGTAGAACGAAATTGAGTTAACAAATCACCGTTAACAATCACCTGTCATTATTGATCTGGTAGAGCTATTGCAACCGTTCCTACAATTGTTTCTGAATATTTTGATACCCATGCACTTAACAACAAACGTCAAAATAATTCAATTTAAGCTCAATCTTTCAATCATTAAATTAAATATCCACAAGGTAATTTCAGATACAAAATTAACCACCCAACCACAAAAAGATCATCGCACCAAATACGCGCCTAACGGCGGTTTCACATGAGACAATTGAAATAAAATGAAAAAAAAAAAAAAAAACCGCATTCATAAATGTCATAATCTATACATTCGACCTGGCATTTATTAATATTGCGCGCACATTAGGGAGAAACTAATTTCAGTCATTAGGCAAGTTACATTAAAAATCCGCTTTCCCCTGGATTATTTCACTGACGATGTCCGGCACCCCCCCCCCTCCTAGCCCGCCCAACACTCTTGCTCTCGAACGAATTATGCGCGCATAAAATTCGTGAAAAGCCAAAATGTGAAATGGTAGAAAATAGTAACAACAATGATCATAACAATAATAAATGCAGAACAAACATAACGGTGGAGAAATCTCCGATTTAAGAGGCCCTCGCCTCACTCCGTCAAGACAGATGACCCATCAGAGTGAATGTGCTGCTGCCATAACTTCAGATTCAGACGCATGGACTGGACCGAAATCCAAGGTGCAAAGAGGGCAGTCGCACCAACCCAAGCAATGCAACCGTCAAAATTATACAAGCGATCTGAAGCTTATGCATCAGTTGGCATGGTAAAATAGCAAAAAAACAACCTATAACCATACAGTTGAAACAACACTACTGAATACTGACAATTAGGCCTAATTGAGAGCTGACAGCAGCAACAATTCCAGTGTGCACTCTTAAGTCTGCGTCAGCGGCTGAGGCATATACGAACTTGGAGTTGCAGTTGGAGTTCATTGTGCTGTTTGTTAACAAAGCTGATTTTCCGTCTATTTTCGATTATTTTTCGTCTTCGTGGTGCTGCCACTGTTTCACTTGTGTCTTTGAAAACAACAAAAAAAGCTGGCACGTTTGCTGGTCTTCTCCATAGGAATGATGCTGTTGCTTGTTCGTATTTATTGATTTGGTGACTTTTATTAATGATTTGAACTATCGATTTTTATATAGATGGGGAGAGCGATTTATGTTGAACTATGGTTGGAAAAAAAACAGTGACATCTATTGAAGACTATAAAGAGTGAAAGTCTCAGTAAGGACTCCCCCATTAGGCCATTTTGGACCATAAATATGAGAATTTATGTCTAACTAACTGTTCCCGCCCGGCTTTGCCCATATGCTAAAAACCTTGTTGCTTAAAATATCTTGTCTAAAGTCCAGCTCAAATTTAGCAAAGTGCTATCTTTTGACAGTGCAGGATTTTGGCTGCCATGAGTTTCGAGAAAAAGCGTTTTCAAAATGCTCTTAAACTCAATATTACGTTGAAACAATGTGTTGTTGCCGCTAGTAATATTTGCATACTGGAGATACCAAAAATAAATAATCAACGTTTTACAAATTACCGGGAGCCCAATTGCAAATTTTCAAAAGAAAATCTCCGAAATCATGAAAATCAGGCAGAACTTTTGACTAACACGATCTTACTACGACTAAAATTAAAAAAATACCAAATTCCCAGTGCAAAATGTATGGAAAATAAATTTCTACTAAATAATTAAATTCATTTAGAATTTTGATAGTTACGATCTCAATGTTTATTGCAAACAAAGTTAAAAAAAAAAACGGAAAATTCGACATTTAAAATGTATGGAATACGTAATTTTTACGAATTTTCTAATTTCCTTTTAAAATTTCCCAATTTTTTTCCCCGTATGAACCTTCCTTAGGCGTAAACACAACACAAAAAATCGGACGATCCGTTCGCAGTCTTACGGATGCAACTTTGTTTTATATATATATTCAGAGTTTTCCTAGCTCTCGCCCGCCGAATGTGAATGTGTGAGCTGAATGGATCTAACATTGATTGGTGACGATGATGCTATCGGACCAACTGGTTAGACACAAGAATGTACTAGATATTTTTTTTTTTTTTTTTGAATAACAGTGCGAAGTTTGATATGCAAACGCGGTCGGTTAAGAATCGCACAAAAGTTCCACCGAAAGATTAACCAATGAATCGCCCTTAAAATGACATAAAATGGTGGCAAGAAAACTCTATATGGCGCCTCAAAAATGCCTCTAAGCCATTCTACCACTGGGACGCAAAATTGAAAAGCTTTTCCCGGAGAGTTATACCCTCGGATATATTTATTTGTTAGACTAATCGTCTTTTGTGGATATTTTTTTGTGTTTCCAGATCCACAACGTTGTAGCCCCACAACACTAACCAGAACCACTGATCAATTGTGCTCACAATTCTTAAATCATTTTCGGAGTATAAAACTTTTTTGAATACCAACGAAATGGCAACACTCTCACCACCAACGATCACAAATTAATACCATCCAGCAGTCCAACTCTACACCGCGAAATTGTTATCGCCTCTCTCCCCACTGTACACCCAAACTTTACAATGCACATTCGAAAATTCGAAATTAACTGAAAGGGGGGACGAATGGCGACTTCATCAAAACTACAACAAAGAGACAGATCCGAGGTGAAAAGGCGCCCAGCCATTCGCCGGCTGCTAAACTTGCCACCGCAACATCTCGTCTCTGCATATGCGAGAAGTAGGCGATAGCGCGTAGCGTGTTGCACAACCGCTAACAGCGCACGCTGCGCGATCTATACGCAACGCACACAGACGCACTGACTCTACAGCGATAAATTCGCTGCAAGTGTCAATGAACTTTTTTGTATAGAGCTCATTCCGCGCGTTATTGCACCATCATAGAGCGTCAGAGCGAACAGCTCGGCATTTTGGGCAAAATGCCGTTCGATCACTCTGGTCTTCAGTGTATTGGTGTCATGTCGGCTTGTGCATGAATGGGTGCAAGTTTTATTTACACATGGCCATCGAAATAGCGAAATGTGTTTAACCGGGAGACGGTGGGGGCCAGGGGGCTGCCGAAAATTTTCCAACCAGTTTGCTGTACGTAAATTATTTGTCTTTTGTTGAAAACATGCCTCTGCCTGTAGTGCCATTCGTTTTTTTTTTTGTATTTTTTTTTCTTCGAGTTTGCCTTGATATACACTCGTCGGTTGGCTGACACGGACCCGGGCAAGGGGGGCGTTTATGCGATTATGAAAAGAATTTGGATTGTTGGCGTGTTAGTGCAGTCGCTTTTCGTGGCGCACACTTCGGTCTCGGTGGCTGTCTCTATAAAAATGTAAAGATTAATTGGTTGCGATAATATTGGGAAATATTTTCCACCATTTTGGTGAACTATATGTAAAATGTTTGTTGCGGACTAGAAGGCGGCTTCGGAAGACAATAAATATTATTTTAAATTTTATATAGGTAGTTCTTTTTAAACGATCCATCACGTACTTCTTTCGATTATTGTTTGTTGCATGGATATTTTTATTTTTTTTAAAGTTAGGATAAATTTTATTTTGCCATAGAAAATCAGCCAAATGTATGCAGAGCATTTCTATTTAAGGGGTTAAAGGTTATGGTCGCAGAGAGGTCCCAATTTCGCCTAATCACTCTCGATTGGGAAGAAGGTCAAGACATTCTCCTCAATGCATGTTTGCAGCACTAGGGCGTTGTTGATGCTTTTGGTTAGTGCGTTTGGCAATGGAGCGGCGGCTAGTGGGCTGGAGTACTGAGCGAGAGGTTCGATCCTTGGAATAACAGAAAAAAAATCGACCTTTTTCTCATTGCGCCAGCTTTCGTTACTGTATAGGTGTAGATATGTGGGCATGCCGATTGAAAAACCTTTTGAAATTTAACCTTTTGGAGTCGAAGTGGAAATTGAAAGGTACATAGTGGATAAATAACAACCCTGTATTGTACGGTGGCTTGCTGCCTTATGGACAGAAAGACATGGAGATGGTTTCCGGACAACCAGTTTGGCTTCAGAGCGTTGCATGACACTATTCATGCCGCGTCGAAAATGGTTTCCGACATTCAGTGGAATAAAAGTAAGAAGCAATGCACGGGTGCCTGCCTGGTCGACTTCGAGAAGTCCTTCGATACCGTATGGTTCTACAAGCTGACCAGATTGGGCATTCAAAAACCTTTGCTGTATATGATTTACGACATGCTTATGGGAAAGAAGTTCGTTGTCAAAGCTGGCCACTTGACTTCGAGCAGAGTTTTCGAAATTAAAAACGGCTTACAACAGGGAGCAGTGCCTCGCTCGAGTCTCGGTGGCACTGATGAACCCTTGTGGGCGGCTGTCAGGTGCCCATGGATGCGATCAGGATGGTGACCAATCGATGAGATTGCTCACCACCCTGATTATAGGTAATTTAGGTTAAGTAGCTTATGTAGTTTTAAGTATGTAGTTTTAAATAAAAAAAATAAAAATAGAGAATTCAAGTTTTGGAAGTTTCTTGAAGACTAAAAAAAACAAACCATTTAAATATAGATAGATTTAAGGCCGAAAGGCAATAATTTTAAGGATTTAGTTTAGATTAGAGAGTCCTAGCCAGTAAGCTAGAATAAGATAAATGTTAGCTTTGAATTAGATTTGATCGTTTTTGTCTAGCATATAAGTTTAATGAATGATAATAATAAAAAATGAATTTAAAATGAAAAAAAAAATTACAATGAGATGGTGTGATTTATGACATTTAATAGGAATACGAACATAATCTGAGCTTATTATTTCAAGGGCAAGTACTTACGCCATAAATAAAGCTAAAATCTACTCAAGAATTGCAAAAAAAAAAACATATGCGAGAGGCTATTTGTTTCAGGTTGTATAAGTGGAAGCACCCACCAACATTCCTTAAAAAAAAAGTGCACAGCGACTGTCCAGCTTGACGTAGGTATACTCACTTTCGAAATCGTCTAAGTTATTGCGTCAGATAAAAAACAAATCAATCAACGGAAACAGTACATTGTTCTTAAGAGTTTTTCTTCGAAGTTGGTTCTTCGCATTGGCATCACTTTTTCCAGCGACATTCAAATCGACAACTGACAGTTAATTTGCGCTCAATTTGATCTACCTGCTCATGAATTGCAAAAAAGCACGCGAGGGGCAATCTCTTAAAGCCGCATTGGTGATTTTATCGAATGCACCGACCAACATTCTATAAAAGAAAGTGTACAGCGGTTGTCCAGGATGGAGCACTCACTTTCGAAATTACCTATACCTAGCCTTCGTTTTTGCGTCAGATTAAAACAAATCAATCTCAACGGACACAGTGTATTGTTGTAAGGCGTGTTTTTCAGAAGCACGTTTTTGGAATTAGCATCACTTTTTCCAGTGACAATTAACGTAACGGCTGACAGCTAATTTGTGTTCATTTTTGTCTGCCATTTTAGAAGTAGCAGTCTTAGGTTTTTGCGATTTTGCCATGGGGTTGAGTATAGATCAACGATCATCGAAGCTACATTGAAATGATCCTAAATTCAGTTTTATTCGACACAGCCGCGGAGCCTTAATTCAAGAAAACAAAGAATCAAATAAATAGGCCTTTCTTTAGTCAATATTGCGAGAATAACCATCATTTGTTCGTGTCTTATTCTATTTTAAGGTTTTGTGTCTCAAAAATAAGCACTCTTTAGTTTTGACAGCTGTATAGGCATATTTGCGTGTTTTGGAATTTTTGCTTTTGCTACCATTGTCCATCAACGCATAAGCTCATATAGCAACTTTTACCAATCATTCGTAACGTAACTACCTAAGTACCTCGATGGTATAATCGTTTCAGAGACAAAAATTAGTACAACATGCCTCTGACGAAATCTCTAGCCTCGGTTGACGATTTTTTAATTTTAACTCGTTGGCATATGCCTTCAAATCAACCGCAACAAAGCTTGTCATCAACTGACACAATAAGCCTGTCAGCCTACCGCAACTCACGGCAATTAGCTAAATGTAGTCACATCTTCCCAGCTCGAACCGCCGAAGTATGTAAATATAAATGAGAACCACTTACTGGCTCTGGCTCCCCTCAATAGTTTCGGTTCCGTTGTTTTGTTTTTACGAAAAATAAAAGAAGATTGCTATAGTCGCCTCTTTAACTTGAAATTGATAAAAATCATCAAAACATACACAGAACTACAGTGCGATGGGCACTGTCTTTAATTTCTTTATTACGTGTTGCACTTGGTTGCTCTTGTTGGCCGCCTCGCTGTCTCAGAAGTCTCAGTAGTCTCAGTAGTCTCATCCTCACAAATCATCGCTCTAATGTGAGTTAATTTAATGGAACAGAGGCTTTTTCTTCTTTTAATGGCTTTTCTTTTCTTCTCACTCATTCGGGCGAATTTGAATAGGCCCCCTGACCGAATTTGTGCATGCGCTGCAAAACGTCCGCAGTTCGGACTTGGGGGCATATCTTGCAACAAAAATGTTGTGAAGGAATTCAGTTAACCTTCGGTGTTCTCTGCTTTTTAATTATGTTTATGTGCGTGCAGTTTTTGTAATGTGGAAAAGCGGACGCTTTTATCTTCAAAGTTGATTAATAGATATATCTATCTATAATAGAAGTTGATCTAAAGGGGCAAAGCCAACTTCACATATTTTGCATCAGTCAGATCTTAAAATAAATTTAATTTTTAAATTTGTTGTTTCGAGCGCCATTGGTTAGTCCGGTAAATCCAATGAAACGAACTATTTGTCTGCAGTTCATTTGATCCCAACCATATTCAAAGGAACCCAGCTTGCGCTGAGCATAAGTATGAATCGGGTCTAAAATATAAAGCACGTTTTGGTAAATGATAAGTTCGTAAGAAACAGACGGCATGCGGCCGAAGAACAATGCTGTCGATTATTGATTGCCACGCACGTGCTGTCAGTGTCAGAAAAATTCGAGTTTAAGCTTCTTTTTCCGAAAGTAAATGCCTACAAAGTCCTCCGATCTAAGACTGTCCAAACAACCTCACAAAAAAAACAAAGCACTTTTAACTCTGCTAGGTATTAAGTAAAAAAAAGATATCGTTCCCATGGCGCTTGCAATATCCATATAATTTGCATAAAACTGAATTATCCACCAAAACTCCGTTGTACATAAGCCTCACCTCTCCATGTGTATACGCAAAGACACCCCTCTAATTTTAGCAGCCCTCTAGAAAAGACTGCAATCCTCAAAAGCAAAACAGCGAAAAAAAATTCAAACATAAAAAAAATTGTATCGAGTAGAATTGATTTCACACCCAACCGATCTGGGTACACATATACACAAGTACACCCTGGTCGGAGGGTTGTTTTTGCACCCTGTATGCAAAAAGCTAGAAAATTTCATCCCCCTTGCATATTTTTTTCTTCGCTTTTACCTACACCTCTCTATTTTTAGAAAGCAGAAAAAAAAAACCGAGGGTGAGATGTTTTCGCCGCATGTTATTTACACGGGCTCGAGCCAGCATACAAGGATGTGATCTAGTTTCCCTGTTTTATTGTACCTGGGATTTGGGTGTCTCTCTATCGAATTTGCAGGAGTTTTACATATACCAGACACTTCTTATAGGGGGAAAACAAAACAAGTTCTTCTGCAAAAAATGAATGATGCTCGGAATGAAATTTCAAAGGGAGTCTAGGTACAGCATCCCCTTGGTAATTGTACTGACAGACGTTCTTAGCAGAGGGGGATGGAAAGCCAGTTTTGTGAGGCGTTAGGATTCGCTGGAACTGAGATACGTTGCGAAAAGTATTCTTTTCGGCTAACCATACATAGTTTCATAGTTTGACATAGAAGAGGACCAATAGTGCGAATTCGGCCGAGGGTTGCAAAATAAATAAAATGGCGAAAAGTCAGAAATTCTGCACGGTTGCGGATTTAATGCACATTAGGTGGTAGAGGAGGAGGAGCTTGTTGTTGGGCTGAGTGGTTAATGGCACAATACGAGGGATTTGTGTAGCGGTACCGACTGCCGATCAGTGACTAAAGTCCATGGTCGGCTGACACAGAACTCAGTTTGACACACTTCGCAGCGGTCGTTGTTTAAAAAACAAATACTTACGGCGGTTAGAGGAAGATACAAACATAAGGTGTATTCCAAGCACTAAAAAGCGGTCAAACTCAACAAATTGAGCGAAACTCTCTCAGAGATATACTTCAAAGTATAGGTATACGTGAAAAGATTTCGAGCTACTTTGATCCACTTACATCTTTGACATATCTAATCCATATAACAAATAAATATGTAACGCACCTTTTTGCAGTATATTAATCTTTCTGCGACCACCACCGAATTTTCTTTATTTTCACAGATCTAATTTGTGTGCGCAACTGATTTTCAAGACTGACTTTGAATTTGTTTCTTGGCATTTCGTGCACTTGACATATTTATCAATACTTGCCGGTTGAAATTCTCTGAGCTGTTCACTCGTTACTCGTTATTTTGCTAATTTTATCTTTTTCTGTCACTTTTGATGAAAACGTGTTTAGACTTTGTTGCGATTGGGATAGGTTTAAATCGAACGAATCAAAAATGTCAGAAAAAAGAGAAAATTAGCAAAATAACGAGTAACGAGTAACGAGTTACAAGTAAACAGCGTACCCGAATAAATCTATTATCTGAATCTGAATCTAAAATTCGGATAAAAACCCAATTGCTGCCTCCATACCAGACTCGACCTCCCTTTTTGTTGGCTTGTTCAGCCGAGACACAATTTGATTTATGAAAACCTAGACCAAAAATGTTTAAGTAACTAACAATCATCAAGCAACAGCATTCAATAAATAATTTAGCTCTAGCCCGATCTTGAACTGGTTATAAACTTGCTCTTGACTAAGCTCTTAATGATTGACATATAAACGAGGATATTCTCTCCTTCAAGCTGATGTTTCAAAAATGGACTATAGAGATAGATTTCATTTTGGAATGCGGGCAACTTTCAAACGGTAAGTAGAGTTTCGAAGGCATGTGTTGTGCATTCTTTCATGGCTCAAGCATGCATCTAACACAATACTGTAGAAGGTTGGTTTCTGTCTAGAGTATTGTACCACGCCATAAGCCATTTTTATAATTCAGCATAACACCCAAATCGTTTATAAAGAATAAGAATAGGTGCAGTAGGTGGGCATATTAAGCACTTAAATTAAATTACACAAAAAAAAAGCAGGACTTACTTATTTAACCTTACTATAAGTGCCTCAGTCCGGAGTGGAGCTGCGTCTCTAACAATAAGCCTTTTCAGTTGGCGCCCTAAATGTAATATCATCGGCTGCTCAATCCAAGCTGATTGAGGTCTAAATCTATTGTGTGAGAGGTCTTTCTCAGAGCTGTAACCTGCTAAATCTCTTTCAAGTCTAGTCTGAACTTTTCTCCAATATCTCGGCTTTGTTTTGGACCCCTGTAACCCAAACCCAAATATACTGCAAATGTAAACGCCGCCGTTTTGCGTTATTCGTCCACTGCCGCTTGGAACGAGTGCGTTCATAAATACACATTTTTTCCACCCTTTGACATGAGTTGGTGGCAGCACCGGCATTCAAATAGGAATCGGAATAGTGTTTAGTACAAATAATTAGTGTTTTTGAAGAGCTTGGTTTGTTCTTACAAATTTTGTTTCTAAATAAAATCGATTGGAGTTGATTTTGAATCGAATACCTTTATTCGTTGTTAAAATGATCACCGTCGTCTTGTGTTTCGAACATGATTTCAGGAATTAAATGGTATATTTAGCTGTTTTCCGCAAGCGCCTTTCATCGTTCCAATTTTGGCCTATTCTTAATTTTAGCAGAGCCTATAAATAGCATCCAGTTTTTTCAACATTCATCAACGACCGGGTAGAAAAAAATCTCATTACCGGTGATCCATTTCGCAATATTCTGCAAACAATTCGCAATTGGAAATATAAATGATTAGGAAAACACAAAACTCCTACATACCTCTGCTGTCAACTGTCATTTCAGTTTTAACCAAACTGACATAAAAAAACTAAAACTAAATCCCATGGCCATCGCAATATTCAAAGCTTCTGAATGTCGCTGCAAAAATAAAAGTCACACAAACTGTGTAAACATTATTTACATTCGATTGAACTCATGAAGGGCCGACATACTTGTTGACCTCGTCTGTTGAATTAAAATTTAAACTGCAACTTCCAGTGCCCTTCAAAATCCACGAAACATGTACATACTCGTTTTTGAAATTAGCAGTGACACCTCAGTCACAATCACAAATTGTCGGCCATTTGTGATCGCTGCAAATGGATTTATTTTATTCAACAAAATTCGAAATGACAGCAAACTTTAAGCGGCTCGCGTAACCTACTTTCTCCGTGTATGTGTGCAGCAATATTGCACAAAAAGTAAAGCAAAACAGCGAAACCCGAAAAATATCAACAAAGATAATTTAATAATTTTTATTTTTATTGCTGTTCTATATGAGACGACGACGACGCTCTCTTATGCAGTATCGCTTGTGTTGTTTGTTGTTGTGTGGCCCTTATAATTATTGTGTCAATGACGGCGCTTTCAAGCTTTTCTGCTGTTTATTGTGTTGTTTGCTGCAGTGTGTGCGATGCGAGTACGAAATATGTATTTGACTTGATTTGAGCTCGGAAATTGCTGTGTTTTTACAAATTTGGATATTTTGCGGAATTAATTGAGTAGACTTCAGGTTTTGTTTATCGGATGACCGTCGGCGGCATCTGTATAGGGCCTAGTGTGTGCTTTATTTATAGCATTTGTTAAGCAGAATGTTAATTGGCGAGGGTCTGACTCTGGGTCGCTTTTTGTTCGCCAGTGTATTAAACGCTGCAAACAGGTAATTTATATTCAGGTGACTTTCGCGCATGGCAGATGATAATTTGTTTGTCTGTAGGCCAGTGAAAAAAGAAGAAATCTTCAGATAAGGTTGTTCATATTTTTATTTAGGATTTTAAATCTTCTGTATTTTCTACTTACTCAAAAACGGTCTAAACGCCCTTATTTCGCTTTCACAAAGTGAAATAACGCCGAGTGTTATTTGGCTCGCTTTATTTCACGGCACCGTCTAAACTGCTGTAAATAGAAACTGTTAAGACATCAAAAACGTTCCAATGAATTGAAATATCCTCGATGGAACAGGCTTTTTCGCAATCCACAATATACAGTCGCGATCCACAGATGAAAAATTGCCTCAAACTCCAATTTAAGCGGCTATTCTTTTATGCGATCCACAAACTGCCTATGAAAGAACAAATATTCGCCAGCTTTGACAGCCCATTGACATGATAGATTTTAATTGGTCACATGTAGGTACAAAATACCATGTAATATTTTCAATGCAATTTCAAGATTGAGGTTAGGTTGATTTCTTTTTCTGGTTTGTGGAACGCGTTTTAATGTTGTCGGCTGTGATTTGTAAATAAACTGGAGAACTCGCAGCAAAAGGCTTGGAAGTCATAACTTCATCATTTAAACTCTTTATGAAAGCATTTTTTATTAATGTTTTTGATACATACTCTTGAAGTTTATTTGCTTTTTAACAATACGTTGTTTCGCTCGATAGGCCTTTAACCAAAAAATAGAAATAGCAACTATTGAAACTGACGGATGAAATTCGGTGCGACCAAAAAAGAGGGCAAATACCTAAGTAGGCACGAAATGTTTGCCAATCACTTTCATCTGAATAAAATAGTCTTTTAAGGTAGTCAAAAACAAACGAGCAATTCATCAAAGGTTTTCCCTCTATCTCTTGATTACGTAATTCCCTTAAAAAGGATTTTTATCCATGATTTCCTGCTCCGTTTTACTGGTTGATGTTATTGACACGAACTAGAGTAGTTATCTATCTAGTATCTACCCAAATTATAATATAGCTGCGACATTGGAATGACAGAAATTCGCATTCTAAAAGTGGAGTGCTGCCAAGTCCTGATAACATTTTCAAAGTAGACTTTTTTCATAATTGTTTTTAACTATCCAAAATAAGAAGAGAAAAAAGACCTCAGAAGTAGTGTACAGTGAGATTTATTTCCTCCACAGGTGGCGCCCTAATAGCCAGGCGAGCATTGTTGTTTGTTAATAATACCCAAAGCATATCTATTTTCATTTGCCAATGTTACTAATATCGGTCATCTCTCTCTGGGCTTTTTGTTTAATGTAATCTATAAAATCCAACTCGAAAAATCGAATTAACACTTTCAATTCAAAGACTTTAGTTACATTTACCATGAAAAATGTAGTCGGGTTGAAATGTGAAAAATAACAACAGAAAGGTAAACGGCTGTCTGCTCTATCGCTCAATATACATTTTTTTTTATCCAAGCATTTTATTAGATATCTTCACTGAAAAAATTTGCATAGAAATAGCATTCGAAAAATAATGAAGCCCTTCAATATCGCTTAAGAAAAAAACCAAACCGCCGCCCCTCTCCAAAGGCCAATTTCCTTTCACCCAAATTAAGAAAGGTTTAAATTTATTTTCGCAAATTATGCACCGGCCTCAAGCGCACATCAAATTTATTGCATCTCGCCCAAGAGACAATGATTTTCGGTTCACCCTTGAAGACATCGTGGGAAAGTCCTTGCAACTTGCTTAATTTGCATATCTCTTTGCTAAAACTAGAAATTTTCTTCAAATAAATATGCAAATTTGATATTCCACATGCACATGTCCTGCTCAATGCAACAGGAACACACAAACAGGACAGAACCCCTTTCCACCCTGGGAGCATCATATCCAAACAAATAATTGAAAAGAAAAAGAAAAAAAACTGCATTCCGGGTGATCTATTATAATTCGAATGGGTCACATGGGCTCATAGGGGTAAAGGAAAAAAAATCCTTCAGTTCTACGGTGACATAATCAAATCACTCGTCGCACCGCATGAGCATCTTCTCCACAGAGTCGGCAGGGCAACTTTCCATTTCTATATGCAAATCAGTTCGAAATTGCATCCTAATGAGGACACGTATTCGCACACGAATACTCATACATCCTTAAATGCGTGCGCGTTGCGTAACCCCTTTCCCATGCGTGTGTGTGCGTCTATCACTGTTACCAAAAGATATGCAAATTTTAATATCTTCCACTTATCGGACTGCTAAACATTCATGGGCATCTTCTGGCGGGTAGGTAGGATTTCCTTTTTTGGCATGCACATCGTGGGAAAGTTGTGTCCTGCATGTCTATACATTTTTCGCTTTTATTTCCGCATTTGCATTTTTTTTCCTTTTTCTGCAAGGGGGGCTTCTGTCATTATTCGTCACACGAAACCGATCTGCATCCTTGTTTGTTATGCACTTCCGGGTGAGATATTTTTTCTCAAGGAGATCGAAAGGATTTGCTGATGATAATGGAATCGATTCTGACTTCTAATGCAAATTTCAGTTTAATAACGGCTGACATATCTGTGTGTAGCCGGGAACATATAGGAACCCTTTCGACACACGGCTGCATTTGAAGGTCTGCACAGGCCCCATTTTTATGATCTCTTCTGAATGCGGCAGCATCCTTTGTAACTAATCAGCTCTTCCGAATGGCACAAATGCGTAGTGGCAGTGGACAAGTCTATACACATTAGTACACAAACACAAAATTTAAATGTTTATACAGTATCCAAATGCTTGCATAGCACAATCCCAGATACGTCATAGTCACCGCCCAGTCAACAGGATCTACAGAAAAACAAAAACCTTATATAACATTCGCCTCACGATTCAATAATCGTTTGCAAGTGTATTCCCCATGGAATAGGGACTGGAAGGGCAGTATTGTTCTTTGATTCCTCATTAGGTTTTCAAAGCAGGTACAACAAAAAATCTGCTTTCGTTTTCCTCTTTTCATTCGAAAAAAATATATATATAAGTACTGAAAGCAAAGTCTCAAATGAGTGAAAACAAATTCACAGTTGAAAAGGTGAAAGGGAAAATCATCATCCTTTGTTCATGCTCCACACTCTTGAAACTATCGTTTCGGGTTCGTTATCGGTTTCTTTTCTTTTTGTCGGAATGGGCTTGTCCCCTTATTTTCGAATTTAAAAATGCACTCAGTGCCCTAAAGAAAAGGCGAAACAAAAATTTCCAATTTAATCGATTATCGTATAGCAAACCAATAGAGGTCCTCTTTCGCTCTCTGATGGTCTTGTTAGTTCTTTTCGATGTTAGGGTTATGAAAAGTATTTTGTTATCGTTTGTTATGCATGGAAGGTGATGGTAATGGTTGGGCTCCGAAATGCTGGAAGAACTGGGCATTTGTTCCACCACTTGTTGATGAGAGGAATTGGATTTAGTTCGTAGTCTCTTATTTCTTTTCGTCAGAAAATGCAACTCATTTTCAAATTCTAAGCTTCTGAAATATCATCGTTTAAATACTAGGACTATGTGTCTACGAAGTAGTAAGGTTAGTTAAAGGTTAGGTTATGCAGAAGGGGACAACAAAACCTTTTACTTTAAATCGTGAATTGTAACGCCCATGCACAGGGCCGGTTTTAGGGGAGGGCATCCGGGGCCTCCACAAAAGAGGGGGCCCCACAATAGAGACACAAGGTTCGCATAATTCTTGTTTTTAATTATATTTATACATGTTTGTTAAAAGAAGGTACTTGGTCTAACAATAAAACATTTTTTGGTTAAGAAAGTGGACTGACAAAAAAGAATATAAAAAGAGGGGGCCCCACAATAGAGATGCAAGGTTCGCATAGTTCTTGTTTTTAATTATATTTATACATGTTTGATAAACGAAAGTAATTGGAGACACAATAAATCATTTTTTGGTGAAGAAAGTGGACTCAAAAAAAAAAAAAGAATATAAATATTATTTGGAAAATAAGGAGAGGCCGGGGGTCTCCACTCCTTTATTGCCCTAGTGCCTTCAGACCTCTAAATCCGGTCACTGCCCAGTGGAACCTATGAAGATTTGTGCATTCTTAAACCGTCCCTGGATTTTGCGAAATTGTTCAAATCATGTGATCAGAAGGACCTAAAAGTTACTAAACAATGAAAAAAGAGCTACTGGGTTATGTTCAATAAAACAAGTGTGTTTTTCCTGTCTAGTTTTTCGGCCGAGTTCAATGTTATGCTGAGCCGCCCTTCAATCTTACTGGGTGGCTGAATGACCCCAGTATCCACTCTAATCTATTGTATTCGCAAATATTGCTATGCGTTTGTTCTTGCCGCGTTTCAGACCCCTTTTCGATGCATTTTTGGACGCGATTTTGAGGCGTTTATTGAGTTGGTTTTTCTTAACGCGTTTTAAATGCTTATTTCGACACGATTTCGGCTCGTGCTTATTAAATTGAGTTTATTTATCATTTTCGGATGCTATTTCGACGCGTTTTCCACGAGTTTAATGCACGAAAAGCTGTTGCTGCAGTATATATATATAGGGCATTAATAATCATTTTTAATATTCAATTTTGTATGGGAAATTTCGCAGTTCTGAGCTCGAAAAATTTAGCCCTACTTTGTATTTCGTTCCGAAAGTCGATCCTATTCGAAAGTGCTTTTCGTTCCGCTTTTAATTTTGTACTACTCGTTCGAAACGGAAAAAAATACTTTTCCCTTTTACGGATTGTTTTTTTTTCGAGTCTCGAATTATTTCTCATGAGATCTGTCCAATCAATAAATCAAAACGAATAACAAACCGGATAAGAACAAATTATGATTTTTAAAGAAAAATAAAACAAAAGAAAATGATGAATGGATGCAGAAAGCAATGAAGTAGGTACGAATTGAACGAAAAATTATACGGGACGGATCTATTATTATGGAAAAACTATATGCGATAAAAGAGAAAATGCTTAAATTGTTATTAAAACTAAGTTTTTCTAAAAAAAACTTACATTTTAAGACTTTCGTAGTCAGTTCCGTTATCACATTTGTTGAAGAAAGTTATTTTTCCGTTTTAGAAATAGACATTTTGACGTTTGGAAAAAAGTTGCCAGACACGAAAATTCAACTTTCGGAGTTGTCATTCCGAAAGTAGAAGATTTCATTCCGCTTAAGAAATAGAGACAGAGAGTGCAAAATATTCATTTTCGGGAATTTTCACTTTCGGAACGAAACACAGAGTAGGGCGCCTGGGCACTTAAAATTATTATTAGTATAGCGAATGGACATAGGAATATCGTGGACCATGGCCCACTTGCTGTCACCAGTAACCAACATGTGCGCTTCCAACATACGAAATCATCCACCGCCAACCCTTTTCCAGTAGGTACGCTATACCTACCCAAGCAAAAGAAAATTATTCGGAGTTGCAGCAGCGCTTCGCAGGGCATAAGATGCAGAATTCGGCTTAAAACAAAAATCGTTTACACGTACGAAATTGATCAAAAATTCAGCATAACTCCTCTCCTATTAAAAAAAAGCCAACAAAACTCCATCCACTGCCATAGACTGTTTCGTTTTATGTATTTTTATTTTCCCTCAAAGACTGTTTACATTTCTAATGAATATCCCCGCATACACCACACCTACACCCAACGGGTGTTTATTGAAACATTCAATTTGAAAACATGACGCTTCCAAATTCTCACAGACTCCAACAAATGTATCTCTCCGCAGTCCCAATCCAATATGCAGTTTTCTCGTTTTCTTTTCTGCATTCACTGGAAAAAAAAAACTTCCAAATAAAGAGCAATTTGACTTCTATATGACCCTGAAAATCTTAGGTTAACGAACCCACGCATAAAATTCTCCGCACACAAACCGAACCTGAACATAGAAAACTACACAGAATTTGTAAAAAAAAAAAAATGCACACACAATTTCAGTTTCACGACCTGATGAAGTGGAGGAAAGAAAAATGCTCCGAAAGAAAGGGGCATTGGGAAAACATAGAACGGATGAAAAGATAGCAAATGCAATTTGACGCGAAGAGCAACAGAGATAGACGATGCTCGTGTTTCTTTTTTTCCACCATCTCCTCCTCGACTGCGCATTTCTAATGATTTTTTGTTTATTCCATTATGCTGATGCGTTATTGCATTAACAATTATTCGTGTTTGGCTTCTCTCTGCTCCTTCTGTTGTTCGATGTAAGAGAATTAGCGTCGCGCGATGCGATGGTGTGGTGGCTGCGTGAAAGTATTCTCCTCGTTGACTGTGACTGCGGCGATTGCATGTTGCTTGTTGCATCTCTTTTGCAGAGATCTCGAGATTTGTTTTTTTTTTTCTCCTATTCAGCGTTTTGCTTTTTTTAAGTTTCTGGTATCCACTTCACTTTGATTGCCGTTCACTTGATGCTGTGCGTGCGTTTTTTTTTTTCGTCCATTTTTCGGGCGTTGTCCGAAAATGTGTTTTTTTTATTCCCTCTTTGGGGTTTAATTGAAAAAAAAAACTGGTTAGGAGCAGGTTGGAATGATGCTGAAAAGGAATTTCATTGTTTATTTTGTAACGAAGAGGTAAGAGGAGACGAACGATGAGGAATCGGGATCCTTTGTGTTGTTTGTTTAGAAAATTTGAACAAATTTACACATTGACAGATCTGAGGATTGTATACGCAGATGAAATTAGTTTTTGCTGCCGGACAATTTTCTATTTGGAATTGCATTTTGTTTATGGAGGAATGTGCATTAATGCGAGGGAGGGATATAAATATTTTATATAACAAAAATATTTTGAAGTATCCTTTACAGTCGATTGGGCATGTACGTCAGAGGAGATTTCTATACATGATTGATTTTTAGGACGCAATATGACGGTGCGTATCGGTTACAGGTCAGGTAAGCGTCCGTCAAATTGACAATTCAAGACAGTTGTGAGGCGAAAGTATCGAATTATGGCATCGAAAAGGGTGCACGTCAAAACTGATTGACCAGAAAAAAGCAAGTGTCAGGTGACGTTTGTGCGAGGGGCGCGCTTACGTTCGTGGATTGCAATGGACTTGAGCGCTGCCTTACCGATATATTTGGCTACTTAATACATTTTGCACAGAAATTAATGTAGGAACTGTAATCTTCTTGGCAGCTGCTTTTTCGTGGTTAGAGATCTTGGAAATAAACAAATTACCTAAACCTGAAATGATTTCGACAAAGCACTACAGCTAGCAGTCAAGTGGCCATTTCTAAAGTGACACATTCACAAGTGTCAAAATGGGTTGAGATTTTTGAGAAATCATTGAATCAGACCTCGCCGTTTACGAGTCTAGCCTATTTCCACATTTCAGTAACTTGAGTGTACTAAAGTGGATTTTTATCCATTTCTGACACTAGCTTAAGCTAACAAAAGTCTGTAGAGTAAGCACTCGATATAAGTGTGCAATATGCTCAACATGGCCACCAATCGTTTTGGAAAGTTTATTATTTTTTAGGTGAATGAAAGAGACTTCAGTCTTAGACCGTATCTTAACGACTGATGTTTTCATGGCAGATATAGCCGGCAGGAACTATTAGGTGCAACTGCTTACCGACGAAAGCGGCTGCATGCGAAAGGCATGTGGTCTTACAGCTGGAGCCTCTAGCCCACTATAAAAGGACATATAGGGGTCCACTGAAGAGTATATGGCTCAGAACAGTTGGGGAGTTGTCACGGCTGCGGTATATTAGAAACCACACACGACCCAACGTATACATCCATCGAATAGAGCCGCAATGATTCACACGTAATCTTCACAACTCGATTTATTTGTGCGCAGCGAACGACAAGAGGCGCAATTCTGTTAATACTACGTTCCACGTGCCTCCTCTATCGATTCTGCGCAAAACGGGAGAGAAGCCTTGAGAACAGAACCTCCCACATAGGGACTTAGGTTCTGTTTTAAGACCTAGAACTACAGGCCGAATATTGCGGCGGTTGATCCAAGAATCGATGTTGTCAGCATCCCGACTGCAGGAGCTACAAATATAACGGCTGCTGAGAGAAGATCTAAAAATATGGGAGCTTCGTTGACACAGATTTGCAAAACAAAGTTTTACCCTTCTTGACCATGAGCATGTTATTGCAATATCATTGACGGTCTAATTGGCGCCCAACGTCAACCCTTGGATAGTTTTCGCAACTGTCACCAACTATCTGGTAGGCTAAATGTGTCATGTCTCCTTAGGGACCATTGGACTCATATTCTATGGCTTTCTTAGCAGGTGAAAAGTACAACCTGGGCGTCCCGTTGGGCGCCACTTTCACCTACCTACTTCATTCACTTGCTATCATCGAAAAGATGAATTGCGTATTAACTCTATTGTCCAAGCAATCAATCTACTGTCATTTCATCGAAGAAGCTGCAGGTTTCCCTTTTACTTTCGAAACCACCCAACACCTTACAAATTGCATTCCATTGTGCTGTGGAATGGATCTCTTCTGCTGCTGCTGGTGGAGCTGCTCTCCACATGTCCAACTATCCATTCATTCATTACCAGAAGAACGTGACCAAATGCCATCGGAAACTACAATTTCCCCCTATAACCACACACAACACTTCAACAATGCTAAGCGTACGTCTACAAATGCACATCAGTTTGAAGAGAATGGCTTCTTCGCGTTTCCGCTCTAAAAACTCGAAAACGCATCCAAACTCCACCACCACAATAATGTCATTTCGGGCGTTTTTGTCTATGAAATTACCAGACATTCAGGGTAAAGTTAGACCTCATCATATAATATTGGCTTGTACTGACACTCGTAAGTATTCGTTGATACTTGATGCGTGGCTTCTTGAATTTCGCTCCGTGACTTCTTTTATGCGCATCCAGCCAATTGCGGCGTTCCTCTTCTGCATGCAGTTTTATTTTCAATGTTGCTCTGCGCCCACAGTCCCCTACACAACTCCATACACAAATTCAATCTCACAGTGTGTCTCTAAAAATAGATATGGAGCCGCTCATCGGCGCGGCACGCCGGAGGAAGAAACAAACCCGAAATTCTGGAAAACCAAAAATCGTGTTGGTGTAGGGCTGGCTGCGACGCTGGGCCGCAACGCGAATACAATGCAACTCTACACACAACGCATGGCCATCACACAGCAGTGCGTGGCATGCATGTCACGAACACGCAACGCCAAGGGGAAACGGCGACGAAATAAATATGAAAACAACAACAAAACTGTTAGAACTTGGAAAAAAAATACAAAAATTAACAAAAAAAAAAAGGAATAAAAAAGGTGGATGAATACATTTGTAGATGTGTATTTTTGTGCGATGTGTTAACAGTGAGTTTAAATAAACAGAGGATCACAGACGCGCAGGAAATTGACTTTTTTTTTTTTAACAAAAAAATGCGACTATTGCGGGCGGCTGACGACGCTATATACGCGTACATAATATGCACATAGATTTCGAATGGAGCGGTCGGAGGGACGACGCAATTATAGAAGGAAGGGTGCTACGATTTTTAACTTTCTCGATTACGTAGTAAAGGACTATTCACATGAGAGCGAACTGCGAACAAGCGGATATTCGTAGATTCTGACATTTCATTCACATGAAAAGTTTTTTTAGTCGCAGGTACCCGCGAATTAGATTCATTGTTGAAGGTTAAGTTTGAGCGAATTTTTCATTCGTGGGTTTGTGGATCGCGACT
This sequence comes from Cheilosia grossa, assembly GCA_963082955.1. Lineage (NCBI taxonomy): Eukaryota > Metazoa > Arthropoda > Insecta > Diptera > Syrphidae > Cheilosia > Cheilosia grossa. The sequence continues at coordinate 18,251,384 of OY720147.1, read as the reverse complement.
GTTTTGTATGTGGATTCGGAACAAAGTGTGACAGTTAAGAATTTTAAATCAATTGAGACGTAGGTTTCTTAGATTAATTAAATATAATTAATTTCCGATTTATAAACGATTGTTTCGTGAGTTTGTGGGGATCACACGTAACAACTTCCAGCTGCGACATATTTGTCAATTTTTAGTTCATATAACTTTCCTCTATTGGCATTAAACATAATCATTTGTATTTGCATATCTGTACATTCGTTATCTACCTATTTCTAAAGTTAATATGAAGTGCAATCTGTGTAATCTCAAAATTGAAAGAGTTGATCATAAAATACAATGCTCGGTTTGCAATTTTTACGTACACGCTAAGTGCGCCAACCTGATGAAAGATGACATCGATTACTTGGTAAAGAGCATGAAGGGGTACATATGTGGAAGATGTACAAGTGTAAGAAGAAAATCGTTTCGTGAAGATCAAAGCCCTATCCCAATCGCTTCAACGCAAGCGTGTCTCACAACATGCACGGCCAGTACTTCTGCCCCCGCCACCCGATCTAATGGCCCTGCATCTGTATTGATGGTCAGCAAAACCGGTTCTGCTTTTGTCTCCACACCTTCCGCCTCTACTGCGTCCACCCCTGTGAACGTATCAGCTGTGTATTGTGCTCCACCTATGCCTATTTCCTCTTCTTTCTGCTCTACTTCAACGCCTGCCACTGCGACTACGACAGTGACCTCCGCTGCTAACTCTCCTCTCTCACCAGTGACGCTACCTATGCTCTACACTGAAATAATCAAGCTCCAACAGCTCAACACTGAAGCTCTTACTAAAATTGATCTCTTAGAAAAGAAAAATGATTCTCTTACTAAGAAAGTAGATTCTTTAGAGCAAAAGGTAAATGCACTCGAACAAAAACAATTGCAACGCTCCGTTGACATCGTTGGTTTGCCGAATTTAAACAATGAAAACATCAAAGAGAGCGTTATCAAACTAGTTGTAGAAGGTATTGGCGAAAACATAAGTGAAAATGATATTGAATCATGCTACGTTAAGCGGAAAGCTGATAATGGATCATTTGCAGCTAACATTGCATGTGTTAAATTCTCTTCGCTTGCCGTTAAACAAAAAATTATGAGCGCTATGTATTACAACAAAACCAAATTGTCTGTCAGTAAACTTTTTGGTTGCGAGTCCACCACCAACAGAGGCAACAACAACAGTAGCAATAACAACAAAAACAAAAGCAACATAAGCAACAATAACACCAAGAGCCGAATCTTCATTAATGAATGCCTTACAGGCTACACTCGTTCGTTATTCAAACAGGCTAAGGATCTTAAGGTTAACAATAAGTGTAAATATGTATGGATTCGTAACTCTACAGTGCTTGTGAGAATTAAGGAAGGAGATAAGGTACTATCAATCAGAAACTGTGATGATCTTTCATCAATTTATAAACTCACTAATGGAGTCCAATGATTTAAATTCATCTCATAGTTTGTTTGATAGTTCATTATCTACTTCCAATTCGAATGCGCTTGATTGTTTTTGTATTAACCACTCTGCTGTAAATTGTCATGGCTTCACTGTTATACATCAAAATATTCGTAGTTTAAGGAAAAATTTTGATTCATTTTGCTCTCATCTGGCTTCTCTTGCCCATCTTCCTGATATTATATTTTTATCGGAGATATGGATTTATGACTCTGAAATATCACTTTTTAAGATTCCTAACTATCTGTTTAATGCTAACTGTAATAACTCATACGCCGCCGGTGGTGTTGCAGTGTTTTACCGTAGTGACTTAGCCTGCGTTTTAAACGGAATTACTCTGAAAAGTGCGGATTTACTTTGTGTTGATCTTGAAATCAATAATATGCAATATTCTTTTGTATGTGTATATAGGTTGCATAAAAGTAGTGTCACTGTTTTTTTTGATGATTTCTGTGATTTTTTAAGAAGCAATAACTCGAAGAATATGGCCCTTTTAGGTGATTTTAATATTGATATTTCAGTGGACTCTTCCGCTGCTGATAACTTCTTGTCTACCCTATCTGCTTTTGGTTTTTGTTCCTTATTATCTGATCCAACTCGTGTTACTGAAATGACCAGTTCGTGCTTAGACCATATTTTCTTACGTTTGCACAGAAACAACACAGTCAATTTTCAAGCAGCAGTATTTGACTTGAGGTTAACTGACCATTCCTTGATTTGTATTCAATTCGATCATAATATTAAAAAGCTTAATTCTGAGGTTTTCTCCGAGTCTAAGACTGTGGATTATTCTGCTCTGAGATATGCTCTGACATTTGAATTCTGGGATGAAGTTTATGATGCTATTGATCCATCAACTGCGTTTGATTTATTTCTAAAAAAGTTACAGGTGCATATTTCAAAATGCACTCGAATTGTGAATGCTAAATCTAATAAGTTTAAGCGACTTAAACCATGGATGTCATTGCAGCTTTTAAATAAAATAAAAAAGAAAAACCGTCTACGTGTTTCAGTTGCTAAACACCCTAATAACATAAGGCTTAAAAACTATTATCTTCGCATATGTCATGAGCTGAAAACCGATATACCCAAATGCAGAGATGATTATTATACTCGTAATTTGGCGGACAACCTTGGGAATGTTAAAAAGGAATGGAGGATCGTGAACGAAATCCTCAATCGAAACGTGTCAGAAGTTGAGCCTAAAATTAAAAAAGACAAACAAATTATTTCTAACCCGCTGGATATAGCTAATACCTTTAATGAGTATTTTTCTTCAATTCCCTGTTCGTTCCAGGGTGTTAATTCTCATCTCAATGATGACGTTATTTGTCATGATGTTCTTAGTCCAGATAGTTTCTGTTTCTATGATTTTTCGGCTCTTGAAATTCACAAATTAATTACAGCACTTAAATCCACGAATTCTATGTCCCATGACCATATTTCAAGTCACATGCTAAAAAATATCTCATTTTTAATTGCAGATGTCTTATGTTACATATTTAACTTTAGTGTTAGAATGGGTGTGTTTCCGGATTCTTTGAAAACAGCTATAGTAATCCCATTGCATAAAAAAGGAGATTCTATGGACTTAAATAACTACAGACCTATTTCTCTTCTGTCCGTTTTTTCTAAAGTTTTTGAAAGGGGTATGAAAAGCAGAATAATGGCATTTCTAAATAGAACTCAGTTCTTTAGTAATTGTCAGTTCGGTTTCAGAAATGGAAAATCGGCAGAAGATGGCTTATTGAAATTCTGTAGTGAAATTTATAATTCAATCAATGAATCCAATATTCCGTCAGCTTTGTTCATTGATATAACAAAAGCTTTTGATATGGTTGACCATGACTTATTGTTGAGAAAACTTTTTAAAGCGGGATTTAGGGGATTTGTTTATGATTGGTTTTGCTCGTACTTAACGAATCGTAATCAAAGAACCCGGATCAAAAATAATCTGAGCTCGAAAAGCTTCTTAAGTATGGGTATTCCTCAAGGCTCCGTTTTGGGGCCTATCTTCTTTTTGATTTTCGTTAATTCCTTGTTTTCTCAACCATTTAAAGGTATTTTAACTGCATTTGCCGATGATACTGCTCTTTCTTACTCCTGTAAAAATCATTTTGAAACGATTGCTTCAATGAATTATGATTTAGAAATTCTCCGTCATTGGTTTATGTTTCATAAGCTAGTTATAAGTAGCAAAACAAAGTTTATGCTCTTTAACTTATTGGGTGTAGTTCCTGAAGGTCTCTCCTTAACTTATCATTCTCCTTGCTGCTCTAGGTTTCAATTATGTTCGCCAACATTTAGGTCTGATTTACCTTGTGTCAATGGATGTTTTGAAATTGAATGTGTTGATAATTTTAAATACTTGGGTATAACCCTAGATAAAAGGCTTAGTTGGATTCCACATACCTCAAATCTAAAATTGTATCTTAACAAAGTTGTCAGACAGATCTACCACCTTAGTCTTTACTGCCCTCAATCTATTTTAAAACTTGTTTATAGTGGCCTAGTGCAATCTAAGATTCAATATGGAATTTGTTGTTGGGGTGGTACTCACTCCTCTAAAATAAATCAGCTACTCATTCGTCAGAAACACTTGATTCGCATTATTTCCAAAGTAAACCGTTTAACACCTAGTTTTGTCTTATTTGCTAACCTCTGCATTTTTCCTATAAGGCATTTGTATTTTTTTAATGTATTAAAATTATTTTTTAAAAGTGCAGGTTCTAGCTCTGCAAGAGAATATGAAGACTACAATTTAAGAGCCAATAACTGTAATTTTGTTAGTGTTCCTAGAGTTTTTAAATCCAGTTTTTTTCATTTTTATACAGTTGTTTCGGCGCGCTTATTTAATTTACTTCCCGATGAATTAAGAAGCGAGAGAAATGAATCAAAATTTTTAAGTAAAGTTAAAAAGTGGCTGTTTTCTATAAATCATTCTGAGATCGATAATATAATAAGCCCAACGATTTGATTGTTACTGCAGGTATTTGATTATTTATATAGGTATTGAAGTTCATACACAGATACTTTAGTTTATCTTTAAATTGACTTAACCCCACATATATTTTTAATGTCTTTTTAATTAATGGTACATTCGCCACTTATTCTTTCGAATAATAGAATGTTCTTACTATTTCATAAAAAATATATTGCTTAATTTGCTATTATTTAACTTTATGAAGCCATTCAATACTTATTCAATATTGTTAGCATTAAGCTTGTATATTTTTAATTGAAATAAAGATTTATAATAATAATAATATAATAATAATAATAAAACAGTTACCTAAGTTGATTTGTTCGCAATTCGTCTCTTCGCAGTTCGTGCTCATGTGAATGGTCCTTAAGAGAAAGATACCCATTGCATTCGTACAAAATTTCGAACTCGAGATGTCAATCAATTCTGACATTACGATGATAGGTTAGAGGAACTCAAAAAAGTTGGTCGCGAATTCTGTCCTTCTGATCCAAATCGGCTGCCCGGATTTCGTTCAAACTTCGGATTTAGAGTTAGGGGGCTCACAGTTTTTTTTTCAAGGGAACCTCAAAATGCAACATTTTCATACCAGTTTGATATGTTCGAAAATGGCTCCAACGATTTCAACCAAAATTGATATTTGAGCTTAAGTAGATGAGATTAACATGACTGAGTACCCAGTTTTTGGCTGAAAAAATCGAATAACCGTACTTTTGAAATTTGGACATATTATGTATCTCGAAAACGGTCGAAAAATTAATTTCTATGGTAATATTGTCATTTCTAACTTAATAGCAAGCTCAGTTTTTCTCTATATTATCGTTCAATGGATTTTTGAAAATAGTAATTTTTAAAATTTTAGTTTTCTTTAGTTTACCTGAAAACGGTAACAAAGATTTTGACTAAAATGCATACTTAAGGACCATTCACACGAGCGCGAACTGCGAATAGGTGAATTGCGAATAACAAATCAATTTACTGTATTTATGAAATGAAAATTGCTATTTGTTTTTCCACAAAAGCATTACCTATACTCAATTAAAAAAAAACTGAGTCTTAATTGATTCAAATAGCGAAATTTACAATAACAGCAATTTTTCCGCGAATTGAAAATTCTTGCCGCGAACTTTCACACGTTATTCACAATCCACATAAAACAGTCACGATCCACAAGCCCACGAATGAAAAAATCGTTCGAACTTAACCTTCAATAATGCAAATGATTCGCGGGTACCTGTGACTAAAAAAAGTTTTCATGTGAATGAAATGTCAGAATCTACGAATATTCGCTAGTTCGCAGTTCGCAATTCGATCTCATGTGAGTGGTCCTTTAGAGTAAGATTGATTGATCCAAAATTATTGCGTCCTTCATTTCGAATTCGAATTTAAATTCGAATCGCACCGAAAACGCTAATTTTAGAATCAGCTTACATCTCGAAAACCCCATTTTCAATTTGGATGAAACTTTAAAAACTGAGTACCCAATGCTTACACCCCGAACAATGTCTTTTACTCGGTCTTCCAGCTAAAAAGTTAAGCAATAGTATTTATAAGACTAAATGTTGCTAAATTTGTTGCTGTGTTTTCTGCAAGAATTTACAAAAGCCGCTCTAACGATTTTGACCAAAATTCATACTAAACATTAAATGAGCATTCTAAATAAGATTCCATACTTAGTTTTCCACTTTGCTTTGTTCTCAAAAATCGTGTACAATCTTAAGATAGTATAGTAGGCGCTTACAACTCTCCAGCCAGAACTTGCGACACTTGCCTGTAACTGTGAGCTTCAACTTATAAAAATCCCAATTCGTTATTTGATTTATATACTGCCTATCAGATGAACAACCCAAAAGCGGATTTTATTTAACACTTTCCCTATATTTCATGAACCGTGTCTTTTATCTAGCATTACTTCTCAGATCCTTACCTACCTACCTAATAAAATAAGAAAACAGCCAAATGTTGATGAACGAGACAGTTTCGTTCGACCAAGTCGTGCACTTTATTTGTCCGTTTTTTCTAATTCGGCGGGGCAAGACAGATTCAGAGAAAGAGAAGCGCGATTTTATGTTTAGCGAATAAATGCAACCTTTTTGCTGCGCATTTCTAGGTTGAGTACACCGAGATTATGTGGACTTAGGCTGTTGTCAAACATTTATGAACATCGGATAAAGTTTAGTTAAACTTGTGAAAATGTATCACCAACTTCATTGTGGTCACGATATTGCATTTCACGGCAGTCGCATACTGGCTTAAGCTGAATTACGCGCACGTTGAATGGTTGCAATTGGCTGGACAATTATGGTAGCAACAGCAAGCAGTCAAGTAGGAAAGAGCAATCCTAAGAATACACGCCCAGTTGGATGGGCGACGTGGAGAGAAAGAGTCAAATCGGAAGCTTAGGAAGCTTAGCGGATAGAGAACGATGTAAGGCATTTGCCGCCGCGATTGAAGTCGCGCCCTCAATATTAAATGTATATAAATGAATGTATAGCTGGTTGGCTGCATTTGCTCTCTGTTTGAGTCAACTGCGTTGCACGACTCGCATAAATAGAGAGCAAATGCAGCTACTCAGCCAATACTGGCGGATTTTCACATTTGGAGCCATACATCACAGCTTGTCAGTTTTTATCCTCAAATCAGCATTCCATCTGCCAGCAGCTGGGCATACGACCCAAACAGGCATTAGAACCGCATGTGCTCTCCGACCGCGAAATTAATTGCTTGCTCGCCGATTTAATTAATGCAACCAGTCGCGACCGAGACCGCTTGGACCTATCCCTACGCATTCCCTCTCTATTTATACGCATGAAAAAGATATACGTAAAAAAAAAAAAAAAAAAACATAAAACGAGCTGATGCACAAAAAGAAACAACAACAGAACGACTCTGAACGAACATAAATTACGACAAAACTATGTGATTTGTGTGGCATCGCGGCCATTGTGTCTGTGGCTGGTCCTGGTCGCGGTTGTGCACCTTTTTCCCGAATCTATTGTAGACGCAGACCACTAATTTCGTTGCATCCCGAACTAGGGGGGAAATTTATTGATCGGGAATCAGACGCTGGAAACAGGTTCGGCAAACCGAGAAGATGTACACAAGCCCAGCGTGGGATGGAATTGGAAATTATAAAAAGAAAAGAAAACCTGTTACTCAAATTCCTTGTCCGCGCACTAATCGAATCAACTGCCACAGGACTAGCACACACACAAAAATCCCAAAATCCCAAAAATCCGATTAGGCGTTCGAACTTAAATCCTTTTTCATGCAGACCAGAGTCGTCTATCTTTCTTCGCAATCGACCTTTTTCGTCCGAGTAGGAAATCGTTCTCATGATCACCTCAGTTCGCCACAGTTCAATGCACTCCAAGGCGACAGCACACCAACAATTGGGATCCTGTCGATCTCGTGCACGACAAGGAATCGGGTTTTTCTTCCTTTCAACCAAAATAAACACAGACCGTTTGTAGAATTAAAAAAGTCACACGAAAACAACGTAATATCGCAGCACACCACCACACTTTGTACATGATATCCAATAATAAATAAATCAAATTGCGCAGACGTCCTTTGTTGCTTGTTTTGGAATGGTTTCGTTGCATGCGCCTGTCCCTACAGTGGGTAAGGTGTGCATGGGGGCGAATTGCGCGCACATGTTCCCCCATCCCTTTCCAGAAATGCTTGGGAAAACTATTCCCTTTGTATCGAAATTGTGAAATCTCATCCTGCAGGTTCGGGGAATTGCATTTTCCCATGACTTCTTCCTCCTTCGATGACACCTTGTATCTATTGTTGAGGTTTCTCTCCTTCTTGCTAGTTTCGAGGCGGAAAGTATCTATTGTGCTGCTTGTGTATAGTTTTTGTGTGTCTTCTCGCCCCCATCCATTCGAAGGGATAGGATATAATGGAAACAATATCAAGACACCGCTTGTATACCTATCTGGGAATAAGACAATCGACCGACGCACGACGGGTACGAGCTACGACCTATACGAGGTCTCTCGCAGAACAACCGATCGGGAGAAGAACAAAAAATAAACAAGCGATCGCGAAACCGCGAATACCAAACGCAAAAAGAACTGTCGAGCGAATGAGTTGAATTCGCGAGTAGTCGCGCTTTTTATGGACAATTTGTGCACATCATCAAGTTGAGTCCAAATGGCCAGGAGAAATTTTAAGAGAACATATGAGCGAACCTTGATGGCTCCACGAACCACGATCCACGAGTGTTGAGTGAAAATCTTGTTGGTGGTTGGTGCTGTCGTGCGTCCTTTTAAAAGAAAAAAATTCTTAATCAAAATCAGTTTGTTTAAGCAACGTCCTTAAAATTGGAACTTTTTAAAATATCCTATCGTTTTTTTTTTTTTAATGAAAGCGGCAAGACGAAGTAGCAAGTCTTGGCTCGCCTAGGGGATGTTCTGGGGGAGGCACCATCCAAGCTATTCACCAAGCAGGTGCTCGGGGCATAGGCATGTACATAAAAAGTATAAATGCATAAATCGATGGTCATGCCGATCTTACTTAGTATTTTTGACGCGTTTTTGTGACTATTTTTTTAACCCTTTTTTCGGTCATTTTTTTATGAGTTTTTTGTAACCTTTTTTTCGTGCATTTTTGAGGCGTTTTCTGCCGAGTTTTTTTAGGCGTATTTGATGGGTTTTTAAGCTTTTTTTCACTCGTTTTTTGACTCTATTTTTGACGTGTTTTTTATTACCCTTTTTTTCGGGCGTTTTTGATGCGTTTTTTGACGAGTTTCTTTGAGGCGTATTTGATGCATTTTTAAGTTTTTTTTCCCTCGTTTTTTGACTCTATTTTTTACGTGTTTTTTATTGCCTTTTTTTCGGCGTTTTTGAGGCGTTTTCAAGCTTTTTTTCGTTCGTTTTTTGAGTCTATTTTTGACATGTTTTTGATTAACATTTTTTCGGGTATTTTTCAGGCATTTTTAAGCTTTTTTACGCTCGTTTTTTGACTCTATTTTTGACGTGTTTTTTATTCCCTTTTTTCGGGCGTTTTTGAGGCGTTTTTTGACGAGTTTCATAAGCTTTTTTTCGTTCGTTTTTTAACTCGTTTTTTTAATGAGTTCTTGGAGTGGTTTTTTATTGCATTTTCGACTCGTTTTTTGACGTTTTTTTTTGAAAAGTTTTTGATTCGTTTACAAATCAGGATTTTGTGTAAACTATTTTAACCCTTAGGCGTTTTTCTTTTTTAGATCAGAGCTGAGCACTGAACTGAGCTCGAGCATATAATGAGCGCGCTCTGAACCGATCGTGCTCAGAGCGTTCTGATGTTTTTTGCTTTTCCTGTTTTTTTTTTCTGTCAAATGTGACTGCAAGTGCGAAAACAGAAGTTCCCCATACATATTTCAGTTTTTCCACGAATACACCACCAAAAAGGCCTTCGAATAGTTATTGCACCTTTTGCAGTATTCAGCAAACTCAGCAGAACAGAAGTCATAATTATTCACAAGTTAAAATCATTTTCCACACTTAACTGACATGATAATAATTTTTTTAAAAGCTCTGAATTCAATTTATTTGTTACACATAATTTACACAGAAGTTTCACGACTATAGTGTCTCACAGCTGATTGAAACATCGAACAAAAACTAATTGGTGTTTCGACTAGTTTTCGACGAAAACAAGGGTTACTGCGCGGTGTGAGTAGGGTTGAAAGTTGAATTCATTTGTCCATTCACACTGGGCTGCGCTAATCAATTATTATTATGTTAAGAACTGACCTAGGTAATCGTACTCAATGCTATTGGTTTGCAACTTTACCTAAAGCTGGAAATATTATAGGTATTCGTCGTCTCCGCAACTTTTTGTTTATATACCTAGGTACCTAAAAAAAATTCCAGTCAGATAACTCAAACCAAAGCGTATTGAGCATTTCAAAAAGAAAAGAACTCAAATCGCATTCATTTCTCTTCGAAAATCCCCATCAACGGGTTTTAAAAGAGCCAAATCGCTTATAGTGTGCGTGCAGCCATCTCTGAAACAACCACATCATTGGTGCAAAAAAATGTGCGTGTGCGAAAAAGTGACAACCACCAGCGTTCGCAATATGTGCGCAAGAGATGCCACTTATAACCAAGTACAAAAACGAGCAAAACAAAAGCTTCTATTTTGCACAAACAAAACCAACAAAACTGAGCTTTTTTCGCAACACTCTGATTGGTTATTTCGCACAGCTTCGTATCCATTCGGGTGCCTTCGGCTGTTTACGAATTTTTGCGAAGCTGTTCGTGCCAATTCGCATATTCGCCGCAATTGATGAACTATTGAGGTAGGTTGTGCGCTCGTTCAATGTAGTGAAAGCAAGCCCAACGAATTGTTGCTGAATGAATGTCATATCGCTTTTGTATGGCGAGAGCCGATAGGCGGTGGCGCTTTATTTCGCACACCATTTTACCTTCATATTGAACTTGAAATTTTCAAGTTCAAGTTTAACTGTGTTTGTGTTTATTGCGAAATAGTGTGTTACACAACAATGGCGACCGAAAGAAATGACAGAAGGCATTGCCGCGTTGGAATTTTTTTTGTTCAATTCTATTCATTTTCTTTCGAAAGGAAAATAATTCGAACTTCACCATTTTTCGACATTGAATTTCACGAACGCACATTTTAGCAATATTTTGCACGGTTCTATATTTTTCTTATATTTTTCACACAATATTCTGCATGCGTAATCAAGCAACGGCAAACATCACCACGCACAGGGCCACGATAATTACGTCTGTACAGCCGACAAGACCCATCCAGAGAGCTTTCCCTCTTTTCAATAACTCAATTGTGTAGGTAGAAGTCAACACAATATTAGTAGCAGCGCTCATGTAAATATGTAGCCGTGATATGTGGGTACATAAAGGGAACATACCTATACCATGATGGAAAACGATGAAATAACACTGACACTTTTTATTAAAACGAAGCCCAGACAATCAGACCTTACTCAAGGTCAGTGCGCGCACGCGAATTATTCTTAAGAATTTCAGAACCAACGCTTCGTTGTAGATACACAACTTTACATCTGTGTTTGCTCGGCCTTACAGAGCTGAAAAAGCTTCCCGCGCACACGTTGTAAACAGAAAATTTCATTACAACAGTCAATATACCATAATGCAAAAGTGTTCGTTGGACTTGTGTACAGTGCTTCTATATACTCGCCCCAACATACCCAAACACTTTGCAAATCTATTTCGGTTTAGATTGACGGAATTATTCGCAAAACATTATTGTTTTCCCCAAATCATTTCATGTGTGATTTTGTGAGGTTATACCACAAGTGAAAATCATCGCTGAGATCTGTTTTTCGGTGTCCGCCCTGACAGTTATTGTGTTATTGTTATTGTGTACTGAATTGTAATCTTTAGGCCGATAAAGAGCTAGTAAAAAAAGCCGCTAATTCGGATGAGTCAAGTGGAGTTCGCTTTGCCGCCCTTCAGGGCAACCATCGGCGCACAATAAGTTAATAAAAATTGAAAAACAATGTGCTAAATAATCGCGGAATACAATATTAAAAGAACTTGGGCTTTACCTTTTCAGTAAATAATGATAGAGTTCTTCGAATGAGTTTATGTGAACTTCTGCTCAAGTTTGAGGTTAATTCGGCGACAGTGAGACTTCTTTGCCACTTTAGAAATGCCATTTGGATGGCGGCATCGTGCTATTTTTTACTGAAAACTCAAACTAAATAGCTTGTGTGTTGGATACATTTAGAAGTGACTTCTGGCATTGCTTACGGATGAAACGTCATACTTTGTTGTTCAGTGCAGATCGCTGCTTTATAGAAATAAATCGAAACATTGACTATTTGTCTCAGTGATTAATTGTTTGCTCAGAAGCAACTGCGTCTTGGCAGCGAAAGTGCAAGTGTAAGCAGAGAGGCTGTATTTTCATATCCTGGTAAGTTTGACAGCACGCATAATATATGGGGAAGCGTATAGAAATCTACTTTGGGGATAAATTTATTGTATGATGTGGTTTATGTGTCGCAATATCTGGAACGACGATCGCCAATTTGGGATCGTGTGTCGATTTCCAAGAGCTGATGCATGTTTTCTACAGAAGGAATGCGTTAAGACTATAATTCTGACACTCGGCAGGGTAATTCTAGCTAAAATTCAGTCTTCGGTTGCGGTCATCTACCTATATGTGAAATGGAATACATTTGCTTTAGTTTATTGAAAGTATGAAAGGTCTTTAACAAATATGAGTCTAAAATTAAACTTTTGCTCGGAAGGAGAGTCGATTGTAAAAGCGTTTTGAGTTTTTCCTTGATTTGAGATGTACAGCATTTGTTTTCGCAGCGGGCGTTTGTGGCGTTTGTCTTTTAAAGCAATCAAATCTTCATATTAAACATAAATGACGTGTCAACCGATAGCTTCTTCGGTCACCCTTCAGAAATGCGTGGTAGGGTGCAACCGAACCACTTTTAAGGTTACAACAGTCTGCTCTTTTTGCTGAGCAGAGCTACCTATCTATATCAATGGCTGCATCAAAGTTTTGTGAATCGCAAACATTGCACTAAATTTCTTAAAATCCACCTGGCAACGCTCAGCAGAAAAGGGCACATGCGAAAAAATTAGCAAATCCACTGGAGCTCGTTCATAAACCACACCCCTGCCTATCGCATAACACTTTTCATTTGCGAATTTTTTTCTTATTTTTTGCACACTTTCCCATACACACGCAAGCATTATTTTCGCACTCATGCCGGCCGGTTGGTCGTTACTCGTCGGTGTGAATTTTCGTTGTTGTTGTTTTTGTGGGAATATTGTTATTCAGTCTCGCGAAACGGCAATTGGCAGTATTTATTTTTCGCGGCGAATATCCTGTCTCAATTACCTGTTGCTGTTACAGCCGGTGGCCGGTGATTTGTGCGAATGGTGTCGATTGCGCTTCGGGTGGGAGTGGGTACATCCCAGTGATGGATGTGTGCATTTGTTTTAGGCTTACATTACGTCACTTCCAGTTGTGGATGGAAAGCGGCCGATCTTTCGATTTGAGTGGTTCATAGAATCTGTTGCCATTTCTTATGCAAATTTTGTCGTCAAGTTGATAGCTTATCATCAGCCTATAAATTTGCATAAGATCAGTGATAGATACATACAAATTTCGATTTGAAGAAAATACCGCCATGCGGTTTGACAACAGACCGATATCGATAGATGGATTTGTTCGTTTTATTAATAAACTGGAGCCGAATTACCGCATCAGTTATGGAGTTACGTAACTGAAATTGCTTTTGTTTGGCTTGTTAAATCCGCTTAATACAGTGACGTGTATTTACTCGGTACCTAATTCGAGCGCTGTTGTTCCAAATAACTGACGGGAATAGGTGCCAAAGTAACAATTCAGGCCTGCGCATAGCAGTTGCTGGAAAAGAAGCGAAGAGCAGATCCTACTTCCGGCCAAGTCTCCACAAAATTGGTCTCTTGAAACCAGGCCAGTGCCTAGTTAATGCCGTCTGATTCAGCCTTGTTAAACATTGCAACCGATTCGCTGCAAATCCAATTTGGCAGTGCTTGTAAGTATTGCCAGTTGAACATACCTTACCTATATATTTTACATATAGAACCAGCGATCACACACCGCCACTTGCAGTGTTTCCCTTGCCGTTGTCCAGTTCCTGGAAGAATCCAAATTTGCAGTTCTCCAATTTTCACAATAAAAGGTGCGAATTGTCCTGAAAAAACAAATTCACTGGGCATCCTCTTTTGGAGGAAAAATACAGGCTCATAAAATTCGCCAACAAAAGAGCCGCGCATATAGTGAAAGGGTTCACCTCAAGGACATGCGAATGCAATTTTTAACCCTTATTCGCCGCGCTCTCCCTTAATAAAACCATCTAATCAGTAAAGGTATACCCCTTTAGAACTGCACCGAAAAAAGGACAACAGTCGCACAATTATCAAAAGGATTGAAGGATTGAGGGACTGCCAAAAATCTCCTTTCCTCTGAAAGGCAATTCTGTCAAAACATCACAGCAGGTACCCGGTGAAGGTGTATCCACACACAATTCTTCGACATCAAGACAAACAGGAGCGCCTCTGCCTAATCAATGAATGGAAAGTATTTTATTTTTATGCCAAAACGATTGTTGGCATTTGCCTCAAACGAAAATAAGAGAAAAACCGACAAATACACACAAAACTGTACCTACAAAGGGATCACAATTCACAAAGTCTGATGGTGGTCGTTGGCATGCAAAATGTGGGCACAATTGAGAAGTTTACGAGCGGTGTCCTTTTGTATGGCACACAGGACACAGCTATGAGCCAATTCACTTTCATCGCAGCCGTCCAACAATGGAAGGCTGCATTGTTGCTTTATTGCGGCTCAATTAGTAGACACCGCTTGAGGTTTATTGCGCCGAGTTCTCGTTTATATTGCCGCGGCGATTAGGCGAAAATTGTTTATTGCGCCGCGAAACCCTTTTTACTCGTGCGTTTTCGTACTTTTTTTTAGCAAAACTCGGACGGTTTATTGTTTTACGCACTCAATCCTTTTTTTTTTTTTTTTGTTCGACTTTTACAATACCTTGCACAAATGTCTTGCAAAAAGGGTTGAAGGGTTGGTATACATTTTTGTTCAGCTGCATTGCGGTTCCTGGGAAATGCGGATGCAATTTCGCCGGCCTTCGTTTTCCTTTTAATATAAGACGTAGATAATGATGCGAAGGACATTTGAGAGATGTTCAAAATCGAAAAATCCCAATAGATGCGTGAATATTAATGAGTTGGTGCGATGGCTGAATGGGTTGAAGGTTAAGGTTTCGGTTGCCCGATGTATGCGTGCACAGCTGTTGTGGAGAAATTTTGCATTTCTTGAGAAAATCCGACGTCATATAGTCAGGAGATGGGTTGGAATTTTCGCAATTGATTGATCCGATTTGAAGTATAATTGCCAAGGAGTAATGATGTGTTTAAGGAGGCAATTATTTTGCTGTTCCCTGTGAAGGGTCATTCAGGAGCGGGCAGAACTTTGACACAGCCGACTGTTGTTGCATTTAATTGGAGATATTTTGCTGGCATTTGTCATGTTGCTCCCTTTGAATTGGGAACTCTAGTTAAAGCATGCCTGTCGTGAGAGGCGTCTAAAGTCGAAATTCCAACTGGCGCTGGGTCTCACAGGTACGGCCCGAACTGGTGAAGAAGCACGCGATCAAAGACATTTCAAATTCACAAGCAATGCTCTGAATATTTTCTAAAAACTAGGCCGCAGCAAGATCCGGCATCATTTTAAAACAGTTCGAAAAGCACTGGCGCAGTTAATGCGCTACCCTATGAAGGGTTGAATTCCCTGCACAAAGACTCAACTTCCGCTACACTTGGCTATTATATTTCTACTGCATAGGTACATGAGTATTGAAACGGCAGTTGCTCATCATTAGCATTGAAAGTGCCCTAACAATTAAAATAGCTATCTACTAACGCTGAGAGTGTCAATAATCACTCTAAAGCATTAAGAGACCATTTCATGGCCTTCCCCTCTTTTCCCCTCTTTAAATGGCACAGTCTTTTTTTGGCGCCCTCTTTTCACTCCATGCTCTCTATAACGGCTTGGGCTTTCATCGTTATTACAGTGTTGGTTGTGTCTGCGGTAGATCTTGACCAAAACAGTGTTCCGGCCTCCTGCTGTTTTTATTGCTCTGAGGTGCCTGTTGTTAGTTATCCGCTAGAGGAATTTGCCAATCATGTCAAGTAAACAAATAATACGATAAAAATATGCTTCGTTAGAATTCCTCTTTTCTTTTTGACATGTAGAGCAAGCTTTTGGTGTTTTTAAGGCTCTCAGAAGACGCGTTAAACAATTTGGCGAATAAAATGGGTCTTTTTATTCCGATTTTTAGAGAAATTCAATTTAGAAATTCAGTCCCGTGGACTTTCTATCTCATACCTTTTTGAAGGATTCGAATAATCCTTCGTTAAGTGTATAATTATACGATGGGGATAGGAAAGTAAACTTTGACTATACCTAAACCCAACTTCCCTACATTCTTGGCCAGGAAATAAAAAGCCTTACCTACTCAAAACAATTTTTAAATTTAAGGAGTTCACAATGGGCAAAAAGAGAGCGGTAAACAAATGATGAGGGAGAAATCATAAATCATATTACGTTGCGTAACCAAACCAATAAAATTGATTCAATGGCTTTATTTAACATACAAATTTCCCAATTGTGAGCTTTCTTTTGAAAAAAGATTCGCTTTCCTTTCGAATGAAAGACTCATTTTCATCTGTTGGACTGAATATAGTCAATACCACCCAACCAACAAGTTTTGCTCATGCTTGCTTACCTATATAGACTTTGAGACCTTTTTAACGTCTCCGATTCGTCGTTAGTTCTTCTGTTCGACCAATTATCGTTTGATTTTTTTTCTGACCATATGATCTCCTATTTTGTACTTCTCGGGCGTTGAACAGAGGAGCTTTCCAAAACGTTATAAAAATGATAGTGTTTTAGTGTGCTGAATTTGGTTCTTTTCATGATAATACATTTATTTGCTTACATTTAACATTTGTTGACAACTTTGACAGGATTGACAAAACTACGACGAAAACAACACAACGCTGCCTGTGATTATTCGATTTTTCAAAAGCTTTTGATAAGGTGAACCATGAAATTCTGCTTTGGAAACTAAACAAACTATTCGGACTCAGTGACAGAGCAGCTAAACTGAGGAAAAGTTTTCTCTCTGAGGCTGCAAAGGGTCGTCACAAATGCGAATCATTCTCTATTAAAACCGATCACATCACTGAAAATAAAATACCAGGTAGTATTGACAAAATTCTATTGTAAAATTTCAACAAAAATAGTTTTGTTTAACTGACAAAAAAATTTGGTGTAAGATTGAAATTTATCAATACAACTAAGATTTTATCAATTTGAACGATATTTTGTTAAACGGATAAAACCAAACACAATTTTCAGTTTAATAAATCGATCTTGTATTAATTCAATTGAATTTCATTGTTGAATTCACAAAGTTTTTGTTAGATATATCCATAAAATCGGAACCAAAAATCATTTATGCAAAATGTTTGTTAGCCAAACAAAATACAGATTATCAATATTACAAACATTATGTGTTTAAGTGAAAACAAAAAATTTAAGATACGACAACATTTTGTGGAATTGATAAAACACGCGTTGAATCAATAAAAATGCATTCTAAACATTGTCCTCATTTGAATGCAATGCTATTGATGGCGTCATTTGTATTTTGACTCGCGCAGTAAGCAGTAAGTAGGTAGTAGTTTATAAGTGCGCATAAAAATATCCGAAACAAGTGAAAAAAAAACATTTTAGAACTAAACAAATGGACGCAGTGACTGAACTAAACCTTGCTTCAGGAAAACATATGGAAATATTTAAAAGGTAAGTGAAAGAAGTTAGAGCGATAATATATCAGTATATAGTTACAAATTGTTAACTGATTTGTCGACCAAATCCTTTATTATATGCTCGTACGTATATTACAACAAACACATTTTTTGTATTTTTCTAAATGGATGGCCGATTTGCAGCCGTGTTTTATTTGCCGCATGCAGTTTTTACACCGACCAGCAGTCAGTGGTCATAGAAGGCGGTAAGAGGGTTCATTTAAAATATTCTATTAAAGATTCCCAGAATGCCTTATGATTGTTGGAAGGACATTAGGCGAGGTGGAAGGAATGTTGACAAGGATGAAGGAAAAAAATTAATTTTGAAATATTCATATCTATGTATATTATAATTATTTGTAAAACTAGGTACTTTTTTTTAATAAATCGAATTAATAAACTTACCCATTTGTTTTCCGTATATCATTTATTAATACCTTCTCTAAATATTTTACAAGGGTATTGTAGACATATTTTGGATATAATTTCTTTATTTATAGATAAATACTTATTTCGTACCTTCAAACCTAAGTTCAAGCACGCAACTGCAAGTGAGTATTAACCATATCCAAAAAATTGTTTATTTAATTCAACAAAACAATAAATAAAGAATTGACAGATTATTTATATTCACTCAACAATTCTGATGTTGAAAACAAATAAAACTGTTGACAAATTATTGCTATATGTAGATAATCAACAATCTGTTTATAGATTCAACAAAACGCAACGGCAGTGCGGAGAAATTATTTCTGTACAATCGGCCACATTCGCTGTTGATTTAGCAAAATACAATAACTGAATTGACAAACTACTACCATATTATTAACAATTTGTTTTGTTAGGTACTTTGACAAAAAGATAACGACCAAATTGATAAATTTCTCTGTAATTGTTGATTTGACAAAACAACAAGGGTAGAATTGGCAAATCTCTTTTGTAAAATTAATAACGTTTTGATTTATTCAACAAAATTCAACAAAGAACGATTTTTGTTAACACAACAATTTTTTTATAATCACAACAAAAGTTTTTAGACAAGATAAAACTTACTAATATTTTGTCAGTCGGATAGAAACATTTTGTTGGACGTCTATATTGACAAACAAATTGTTGAATCAAGCCTCATTTTTATCAAATATACTAGGGTTTTATTTTCAGTGACGGCGCACCACAGTGATCAGTATTAGGACCGATCTTATTCTGCATTTTTATAAATGACCAGCAACTTCCAAACTATTGATGAACACAGCACAGCACTCGTGTCAATGAAGATTGAGAGCGAATTCACAGGCGGTCTGCAGTGAATGGACCACAACTAAATCCAAAAAAGTCCCTGTATGTTACAGAACGTTCAACCTTGATTTTTACCGTTAGTTGTTACCACCCACTAATCAAAGAACCACAGGGGCGTATCATTTAGTGCTGCAAATAGAAAAGTGCGTTTCCCAAAAATTGTGACGTGGGCGAGCGCATTTCAGCAAAAGTCGTGATTGTTCAATACGTCGTTACAGATTTTTGCGGAAATTTGTCCGAATTTGTAAGATACTAGCTGCCTACCTAGATATTAAAAGTCTTTGGGTGCATCCAGATGGCGTCACAACGCGACCAAACCGCGTGATCAAAGAAGTGCTCCCTAAATAAATTCGTTGCACGTAGAGGTGACTTTCCATCGCCCCAGACAACCCGCTTTAAATTTTTTTAAAGGGATTTATTAGCCTCAGGCCGAATATATAGAAAAATAAACTCTTCACGAACGAATTAAAGCTATATGCAACCCGCCAAGACTGTCAAAACTGTTGACCATCCACGTTTGGTATACTAGTAATCATTTTTAGTGCTCAGGTTACATTTTTCGAACTCACAATGGAGAAATTTGCATATTGTGACCCACAAAATATTAAGTGTGAATGGTAAAAATTGTTATTAGTAAGTAACCTTTGGTCCAGCACTCTTCAAATCGAGGGCAGATCTTGCACTCATTTTGAGACACTTGAGACCGAACTCAAATTAATTAGTTGCAACGCTTAGGTTTCCAAACTCGCACGCAGTTACAATAACGAAAAACTCCAGCAGTGCATATGCATAGTTATGTGTCTACATCGCCCCTCTCTCTATACCCGCACGCACGCAACATCAGCGTCATCCTGCCAAAAAGTGCTAATTGATGGGTCACGCAAATGTGAGTGCCCACCATTAAAGCAACAAATTTATTCATCACTGCAGCGTTTTTTTGTTCATATTCCGAAAAATATGCGTTACGTGTCCACACATAGACATCAGTGTCTGCTTTTCACCACAGTGCAAGCACCGGATCTCCCAGCTCCATTAGATAAACTAGATAAGCGAGTTACGGCCAAAAATACTCGTAACAATGCAAGCAAAAATAACAAACTGTGTGTATGCACATCCACACATAGGCAAAGCCATGTTTACTGTGTTTACAAACTAATCAAACTGAAAAAAAGTATGCCCAAAAAAATGCTGGAAAGTGGCTGCTCATTTATACTGTGTGCGATGTTTGTAGCAGTTGCGTTGGCGGTCATTGCACTTTTAGCAGAACACATTTCACCATATCATCATACAGAAACATACGTAAGAACTATGAAATTGTGTCTCACTCACTCACGCGCACGTTACACGCAGTCTTAGCTAAATATAGCGCACTAATTTTTGGGAAATGTGCACTTTGGAACGTAAGCGCAGCGCAGAGTATATAGGCAATATCGAGAAGCGTATAGTAACTTCATTTCGACTGTACGTTTATGGTGGCAAATTTGAAATTCAAAAAAAAAAAAAAAAAAATGCTTACGCACTATGGAACTATGGTGCCTGTCGCAGCAGGAATGGGGTGCGCGTTTATCTTTATTAATAGCGCAAAGGAAGCCATTGAGTCCTTTCGATTTGGATGCCCTCTTCCTTAATCATTTGTAGATATTTGTGTCGCGCCATACTTCCAAACTTAGAATATACCTACTGCAAGAAGGCAGTTTTTTTTTTTTTAAATCATACAAGGGGTTGAGAGTTGAGTGGAGCAATGGCGAGCATGTAGGTTGTAGGCGTGTGTGTGTTTAGCCTTCCATGAGTGGAAGACAATTGCGTAAATATTTATTTTGATAAAATAACTACATTTTTGGGGCTCGGGCAAAGGAAGTCGAAGCTACGAAAGCCGTGGATATTTCTATATGTCAAGTTTCTGGATCATATCAAAATTTCGGCTTCTACTTTAAAAAGACATAACTTTCTTCTTAATTAAAATATTTTTTTATATTCTTCGTACCTAGATACATAATATCATGTATTATGTTTCGCATTTTATGTTTTATATGGCCCGCTGTCAGGCTTGATAAAAAATATGGCACTAAAAGAGTTTGAGTTTGACACATCTTTGAAGCAGCCATCTTGTTTGGGGGGTTCACAGCTCTGAGGAGAATTTTATGCCTAGAAGTGGGAAGTTCAGACAGTTCTATCCGTCAAACCAACAGTCAAATAATTGCAAACTGTCAGTGTCATATCTATTCAGAAAAGAAAAGGTTACCAAACTTCAGAAATTTGATTTGCACACACGACATAATAGATCATCCGAGACCATTGTTCGGCACATTTTCCCTACAAGATGCATTGGCACCAACACCGAAACACATAGGAGTACCTACTGCTTATTGCGGATAACACGGCTTCCGCACGGGAGAGTTTTGAAGAAGAGCCAAATCAATCGAAGCGTCGTCGAAAACAGCTTGCTCTTTGTCTGTACAAAATTGAACGCAAACATTCTGGCTGGAAGGTTAAAAAGATCCAGCTCGTGCAAGAATCGAAGCCGACTGACAGTCGTCGTTTGCGTTGGAACTTCGGTCAATGGGTCCAAAGTCAACTGGAATTGGCATTCTGCCGTTTTCTCGGAAAACTGGTGCGCGTTCAGCGGGTTCAATGGGTATGTCAATAGGCAAAATTGTCTTGAAGATAATTCACATGAGATACCTATCGAGAAACTGAAGCGCGGACCTTCCTTTGCGAGGTGTGATGTTAGTGTATACATCATCAGATGCAGCATGGGCCGCCCTTTTCCATTCGGACGCCGTCAGGCGGGATTTTCATTAATGGCCGACATTTTGCTCATGACTATAATGCGAGTGCTGACAGGCAAGAAAAATGTATCACTCGCTCGGACTTCATAGAGAACAGAGAAGTTGACGTTTTGAAAAATACTGGTAAGATGGCCAAACTAAAAATATGTATACCTTGTTGATGATGGTGCTTACACTGGCTTCATCTTTTTGACATGTTTGTGTCTTCGCAATAAAAGATGTCACAAAACTGATATTGAAACTCCGCCCACTCGCTTTCTTTGTCATCGAGGTCGACGTCAAAAAGAGGCAGTGCGCTAAGACCAAGGTAGACATCGCCTGTATGTGCTATGTTCGTGTCACACACTAATGGACCAACCATTTAGATTTAATCGAATCGGTTGCAGCGACAAATGAGGACATCATTGACTTTTATAACAAAAAAAACAGTCCCATAAAAGCCGTCGAATATCCGTTTGAACATATTTTTTTTACGAGCTATCACCGATGAAAGGAATAGACAGTGCAATCAACCCTCTAGTGAATACACTTAGTTCTTCGCTGTTTTTTTTTCCAATCCATCCTGTGAAAGAAGGATTTTATACGGTTTTCGTTAATACTGCCGACATCTATAAGAATTATCAGTGGCTCGAGACCAGCACAGGGAAACTACAATTCATCATTGCAAGAGCAATGTAGATAGTAGAACAAATAAAGCTTTCTCCCTTCTGTATCTCTATCCCTTCTTTTCGAACATTCCTTTCATCCAAAATGGACCAGATTGCAGGACGATAACGAAATTCTTTTGTTTTAAGCGTAGTACGCAGCTGTTTCGGAACGAAATGTTCCGGTGTTGTCCATTTGTGTAAGGAATTTTACCAAAAAAGCAGCCTACTGCAAATCGAAAAGGACAGCGAAATTTTTCGCTCTAGATAGGTGTGTTTTTTGAGCATCGATCTGAGCAAAGCAAAGTAAATTAGGATTTTCAGGTTCAGCACGCAGTTACAACAACTATTGCGAGTCTCAAAGTGTCAGGTAGATCGTAGTTATTGTAATGGTGTGCTGGAAATCCTACTTTACTTTGCTTTGCTGAGATCGAAGCTCAAAAAACAGGCCTGATATAGTTTCGTTCCAAAACAGGTCCGCACAAGGATTTAACGCAGAAATCACAGCGAAATGATCCTCAATCACATTTTTACAAAGGCTGTAGACTCCAATTGGTGTAATTGTGCCTTGACATGAAATTCAATTCACAGAACTTAATTCATGGATGTGTTCAGGTTAAACGTCCTCCTTAATACCAAATTCGATAATACGCACAAAGATATCAAGAAAGTTTTCCAATTTAAATTACCGATCTGCGTCAGCTCCGCCATCAAAAACCATCGCCATAACCTTGACAAAAGGTTCATCAAACACCAATCCGAACTCACGCAATAAAAGAGCTCAAATCTAGTACATTATCTGAGATCTAATTTGCAATTGTAAATGCATATAGCTGGATAGACAAGTTTTAATGATGCGATTTAACGGAAACATTTCATTCATTGGCATTCGTTCCGATTCATTCGAAGTCGAACGCTAAAGATGCACCACCAAGAACTTGAATTTAAATTGCTAATTAGATGGATCGAGTAGTACGGATATTATGTACCCAAGATTTGACACTCATTTATTTTAATGTCGTCGTCTTCGTCGGCGTCGTCTATAATATATGCAGAGACACAGTCATCCGTTTGTATATATGGCAATTGCACTTGTTGCGTCTGCGGGAAAACCAAAACACGATCCAGAAGCTTTGTGGCAAGTAGTCTCTCTCTCTCTCTCTGTCTTAGATTCCCTTCTGATCGAGTGAATAAATTAAGATTCGGACAAAGTGTGGCGTTTTGAAAAATTGTCTAACCCTTTTTGGCCCGCACGCTTGTCGTTTTCAAATGATTGAGTATTTAATCGGAAGGTGGCAACTGGCGGTAATTGTCGTTTAACCATTCTTACGGCTGTGTGTTGTTACGTAACTTTAATTATCGACGAGATTACAATAATTGCGTGCGTTTGGTTGGTTACACTTTCGCCGGTTGTAGAACCAAGTTTGTTATTTATATGCAAGGCGCAGGTATCGTTGTGAGTCTTGCTTGGGCTCCGGCTCTGTGTGCCAAAGGTGAGATATGAGTATGAGAATCTCATAAGACATAGCTTGACATTTGAAGATAGGTTCGCATACGGATCTGTGGTGCCAAATAAACCCATTTATAGGGCTGTCATGATTCCCAAGGATGACCTATATCAACGTTTTTGAAACACAAGTCATAGATGTTTATATGTTTTCTAGTTTGGTACATAAGTCTGACAGCTGACAGACTTGATGTATTTCAGTTTTTACTGCGGCCTAAGGATTTCTCCCGCGTGAATACTTTTTCCAGTTGACTTTCATGGAGAGATAGCCGACAAATCTAGTCAAGAAAATCCTGTCTGCATACCTACTCAGTTGACATTTCCAAGTGTCAGAATTCAAAATAAACCGTGAGAATATAAAAACAATTCAAGTTGACAAGTCGTGGGTATACCTAGTTCAGACAAATCTAGTTGTCGTATAACATGAACTATAGGTTTGTCCGAACATCCTCAATGATGACGCGTATTTCCAGCCGAAAAATACCGGATTGCCTGATGTAATAACCTCAAACTGTAATGCGCACAAGTGTCATTGTGGCTTATGGCTACTTTACGACAATACAATGCGGGCTTCACCTCTGTTCGATATTTGCCTTTGTTTGTTGCGATTATTGTGAATGTGAACCGTGTGCGAACTTCGAGCCCGACTTCGACTCCGAATGCATACACTTATTTACTCATGATAGTGACACACTGTCTGTGTCTGTTTCTGTTGTCAAAAGTCAAACGACTATACCCATATACGAAAAACTATTATTGCCCAGGGGTCAGTGGACAATAATTGCTGCACGCACTTTCTGGCCATTGTCTACGACGCTCCGTCTGCGCGTTCCCAGTTTAACGTTCAGCCATACTTGCGGTCATTTTCGTTTTCAGATTTGTGCATAATTTTCGTGTTTTCTTTCTTTCGACACAATGAATGTGTTTATGTACCGGAAATTCAATTGTTATCGCCAAAGAGATGGTGGTTTGGCTTGTGCGTTGCAGCAGTTGCACGAGGTCACAAAGGTCCGGTCATTGGAGTTTTTTTTTCTTTTTTTTTCTTTTTTTTGCAGTTTGTTCTATCCCGTTCTTATCGATACATCAAACAAACCACAATGACTTTTGTTTGTGTTGACTGTCAAATTTCAAATGCGCTGATTACGAAATTGCAGTCTTTGGCAAGGTTTTTTGATGTCTTGTGGAAATTTCCACGATCAAATCAATGAGTGTGTGAACGTTTGCTCTATTTGTCCCCGAGTAGGTAGTTGATCGAAATAAGAACTCGCATTGCGAGTGGAAAACTTTCCTGACGCCAAACTTATCAGACGAAAATGCGTGCGATGCACTTAACTGACAGCAGTTCATTCACCTTTGTGCCCTTCTCTTTGGATGTGTGTGGGTTTTTTTTTTTTAAATCCGTAAAATCGCGTGTCCCAATAATTGACAAATAAAAATAAGTTCCTTATCTGTAGAAAAAGTTGGTTCGTCGCTCTTTTTCGGCCCGTTTTTTGGGGAGCAAGCCGAAATGAAATGAAAATCCCACAAAGCGCAGTTGGAAGTGTTCCACTTGGTGCCGTCTTCTTCTTACGAATTGTGTGTTGCACTTTAGACGTTGCTTATATATGTGCAATCTGGCATGTGAACGTGTGCGCGTTCGTAATCTTATCGGCTGAATTTTTATTTTTTACTCCGCCTTGTGGGCTATAAAAAATGTGAAAAATTAAATATAGCTATGCAGTGAAAAATATAGCCAAAGCTACGAAAATGAATGGGACTCTCTTTCGCGGTGTGTCAGTGACAGGGTTTATCTTCCAAATTTTAAGATAAAGATGGCATTTCTACCCGCCTAAGGCCAATGCTCCTCTGGCTGAAGGTGGGGTAGACGTTAGCGAGGTAAGTAGTAAGACCAAGATATTTGCGTAAAACTTCGGAACACAAAGAGCAAGCTGATGTCAACGATGTCGGTTGTGCAATACTAGGTACTAAACATAATAAACAATAAATAAAGTAATAACAATACCCTCATTTTGGTACAAAATTTCTGACAATTGGTGACGTTGGGGAAGTGTATATGTCGTCATAATTAAATTGCAACGACTGCTAAATAGAAATTAAGAAATTACTTTGGCAGTTTGCTGTCTGAAGTTATCACTGGCTTACAAAAATATCACCCACTAATTAGGTATATATTACAAATTCGACATTTAAAATGTCAAATATTCTCCTTTTAAAATGGGCACTGAAACGATTTGCATTTTTGTATACAACTTTTCAACTTATATTCTTCAATATCGGTTCATGGATAAAACCAAAATGTACTGATACCCTATTCACACCGAGACAAAAAACTGGGTTTTCGCGAAAAAACTCGAAAACTTTATCGAAAACAGATATTTTTCCATAATATTTCAGTTTTCAAAACGGGTTGCTTAAGTCGTTTTCCACGAATACACCACGAAAACGATTTCGATAAGTTAGATTATTGAAACAAACAAGCCTTTTGCAATATTCAGCAGAACAGACGTCAAAAATCACAACCTAAAATCATTTTCCACACTTAATTGATGGGATAACACTATTTTTAAATGGTCTGAATTAATTTTATTTGTTAAATAATGCGATCAAAATTTATAACTAAATGGTTAACTCAGGTGTTTCACTATTTTGAAACGTCAAACGAAAACTAAATGGTGTTCGGTGTGAATGCATCGACGAGTTTTCGACGAAAACACGGTTTTCGGTGCGATGCGAATAGGCTATTAATGACTATCGTCTTGCTTTGTTTTTTTTTTTTTTTTTTTTTTTTTTCTTTTTTCGGTGCATCAATAAAATCAATAAAAGTCTTTACTTTCAAATAAAGAAAAGTCCTAGAAGCAGGTAAAAATAAAACGCTGTTTGAATAAAATGCAATTTCACCCCAATTATTCAAATCTGAAAGGGTATAGACAAAGGGATGCAATAGGCCATATTTATGACGGTTTCCCAAAGGAAATACGCTTCCACGAACTCAAGTGGGTCTCTTTTTGTGTTTAACATAAAAACTGCACCAATTCACTGATTGGCAGACTCTCTCCTGTCGCCAAACAGACAAACTGCACGAAAAGTTGTTAAATATGGAATATGCTAACACAGACTACCCTATAAATAAAACACAGACTACAGTCAGTCTAATGTACTTCCAAATGAATAATCCCAATCCCAAAAACACGACTTCACCTAAGCGTCTATAGAAAGCACACCAAACAAACGGTGGTACAGTTCAATCATGATGACAAGTGCGCAAATGCAGCACCAAGTGCAGCAACAAAAAGTGAAGATTTCCCGAAAATCACGTGCCCACGATCAAACTCGAACCGGCCCAGGGAGAACGGCCAACCTTAGGTGCAATAAGTAGTTGACGGCCAACACTAAACAATTCCATCATTAGAAGTTCATCAGCAGAAGAAAGAGTCTCGCAGCACAAAAAAAAAGAATGAAATATTGTTTTTTGGTCTCTTTGTCCGCATTGTCCTTTTTTGTTCGACGAAGATGAAGAAGAAGAGGCAATTTTTTGACTGGCATGCATGAAATGGCTACCGGCGTGCTACCTGTAGCTGCATTGTTCCCGCACAGCTACCTGTTATGTGTCTGTTCTGTTCTGTACAATATGCCCTTGCCATTTGTTTGTAGTTTTGCTCCAGATATAGGTTTAGGGGCTTGTGGTCAGATTATCCGGTGATTTGTATTAAGGAATTATCCAGTGATGATTATGTTTTGCTGAGTTGCATTAGTGGCGGGTCCATATTGAGGAGAAGGAGGAATATTGAGGATTGTCATTATAGACGCAATATAAGATTTGTTCCTTGTCTGTCTATCTCAGCAAAGGTTTAACTTATGGAGTTATTGTGAATCACTATCAATAGCAACCTGGAGAGCTGGGGTAGGATTCTGAATGATGAAAACTTTCAATCGCTTTCGGTTGCATGAATGTTTTGGTTCGTGTAACTTTGAAAGCGAAGGCAATCTTCACTCGCTAGAAATTTTAACTAACCGCTCTTCAAACGTTTACCAATAGAAAGAAGAAAACGAAAGCTATGCAATTGAGGCAAATTTCCGCCTTCAATTGAGTCCTTTCGATTTTTCCTAATGCGAAAGTACCAAAGTCTCCCGTCGTAGTCGATTAATTCGAAAATTCTTGACTAAGTCTTCAGTTCTTTATTGTATCTTCTCCTCGAAACCACTGAAACACAAACTTGACCAACGATTACACGGTGATCTTCACGCTCGGAGCATGTGAGGAATATCTGGAGAAATTTACTTTCGATTGCGTATCCAAGCTGGGAAGAATGGAAAGATGAACTTACCCCCGAAGCGAAAGCCATTTCCGTGTACACAGATGGATCTAAAATGGAAGCCCGGGTAAAAGGTAAGGTGTCTTCTCTGAATCGCTACGCATTTCAACAGGAGATCTTCGCAGGAACAAGAGCTGTCCGTCAGCGGTGAGGGCAATACCTGCAAAAGATATCACCTTCTTTATCGACAGGTGTGAAGCTAGTAAAGCCTCAACAGCAACAGAAACAAAAGCAAAGTATTGCTCTGCAGGTTCCCTATGGAGATGATGGCATCTCAGGAATCGAGAAAGTGGACGAACTAGCCCGAGAAGGTCCAGCAAATGTCTTACAACAAGTTTATCCTTCTGCGAATATACCGCCCTGCATATGGTTCGCACAAAATTGAAGCGGGCACAAGAGCGGCGAACCACCATTAATGCTTTACCACTGAAAGGCTTTGGTCATCATCCCACTGCAAAGACTACACCGAGAGAGGCTCATTCGAAATGACAGAAATTCCACTTCCACGCTCGAAGGAATCTTAAATGAGGAAAATTCTTGACTGACGGATGATGAGGAAGTCATTGAGGACTCGAGGTCAGAATTTCTTGGGAAGTTCTTCTTTCATAACCTAGAGGTTATAGCCGAACTATCAGACAGACAAGATCGCATGAACTTCATCCAATAATTGATTACATCAAGTGTAGAAAAGGTTATTTCAGATAAGGGACATATGATCTTTCCCCGGACGGGCAAACACAAAAAAGCTCCAGTATATTGACCTGACAAACCTAACCTAACCTCACCTTTCTTGATAAGTAGTTCAAGAAGCCCCCCCACATTACCCCAATTTAAGTGATACTGATGCCAGTATCTCGGGACGATTTTCAACCGTTTTTATGTCCACCTCCACAATTTTGGATGCCACAAAGACTCGTAACTCGTTTTTATATCGGTAGTGACTTCGAATTCGGGTATTAAATCCTGCTGATGTCTGTTTTTTCCCCCTTCACTGGTACAAAGCTGTTCGCAAAATTGTCCTAGGTCGAAAAAATATCCGGGCTTCAGAACTAAAATACACACTTTATTGGAATTAAACCAACTCGCCCGAAACAAGTTCCTTCCTTTGACATTATGTCTACAACCACGGAACGTCAAAGTCAACGACTAGAAGTGGAAGCAGGGCCTAAGATCGATATATATATATAATTTATTTAAATAAAGGTAAAAAGGGCTAAAATTGGAATTCATGCTTTGTTTTGTAGGTAGACGTTCAACTTTCTGTTCCAAAAGCAACCACTTGCTTGCCTTTGGAACGCGACCATTCATTAATCGGACAAATATAGTTTGAAAATATTTTTGCTAGCAATTACCTAAAATAATGAACGTGTCCATTTTCACATGCCTTGGCGAATACTTGATGACTTTTATTGGCAGATGCAACTCGCACAAACTGTCAATTCTAAGCCGACCCATTTTGCTGTAGCTGTAATTCGCACTTACATAAACAAACAAGACCATATAGGTATTCCCATCGAAACCCCCATTTCCATCCAAAGCTGACTAATCGGTGTAAATAAACTAGGCGCTAATTGGCCCGACTTGCCCAAGTCCAATACGCTAGTCTGCCTAACTAATTCAGTAAGTCAGTCGTTCAAGAGCATTTGCATCGAAAATCGAAATAACCTCAAAGCCAGAGAGCAGACGCACTCGTTCATTGCCTTTCCTAATTAAAAAAAATCGTCGAAATTAATTTTTCCCCCTGCTCCCTCTTGCAATTAATCGAAATTATAATGAAGATAAATATCTTCAAGCATTGGGATTGAGGGAAATAAAACAGGAAGTAAGCACAACTGGTATTTCCATTTAAACAAGTCGTGAAAATTATGCACATCAGAAAACATTTTTATTTACAACCACATGCTCGCCGCTTGTGCGTAATCTTACGAGTATATATGCGAGTGCGAGTGCGAGTGCGAGATGCAGCGATAAGCGTTACATTGCATATAATGCAGTTGTTGTTCGTCTTCCCCAATCAAAATGAAGCGAACAACGCATCGAATCCAAGTCGAAGATGTACGAATTTACTTACCAGCTCTCTTTGGAGAGTGGATTTGTGTGGCTATGGGATTGGGATTTCATTTTTATATAAAATGAAAATGAGAATCAATTCGATATCGAAAACATTTCCCCTTTCGAATGAGTTAGAGTAAATGACTGAAGGAGAAGGGGCATACTGTTGCATGCGAGGCGAGATGCATTTGCAAGGCAAAATCCATTTTGTGTCATGTGGCAAGTGTATGCACCAGTTTTATCACGGATTCTTAATGGTTCATTCTCAACTGGGATTGTCATAACGTTTTGAAGATTGTATAGGTAGTAAACTTATCTGGATTTATATGAGTTTTCCCCGTATTAATTAAGGCTGCGTAACATTTATCAACTGGCAGTGACGTCAAATGTTTGTATGGCAAATGTCAGGGGGCCAGACATAATAACTGCCAAACATTTTCCACAATAAATGACTCCCTCTAAGAGGTGCACAGTAGTCTTCTTATCATCGTATACAAGATCCTATCTGTCGACTGAAATAATTGATTAACGAACTGATTGGACTCTAGAAGTGCGGTTTTAGGTTAAGCTTATTGACAACCGATCAAACATTCGCACTTCGACAGAAAGATCTTCAAAAATTCCAGATCTATCCCTACCATATGTGTCAGTCAATTTTATGGCCACTTATACGAAGGCATTTATAGAACTTTCAAGAACCATACGAAGATGACATTGATATCATTGGTAGAACACAGCGAATTGTCACTGGTGCAATTGTTATGCTGAAACAGAAAGTGCTAAAATGAGTTTAACAGACAACAATCTGGCGGGACACACAACGTCGGCGAATCAGACGGAATGTCATAATAGAAAGTCATAGCTTTTAGGTTGTTGGGGACTTTTTTTGTCTTGGCACCGCTATAAACTGAAAACAATCAATCACATCTGAAATCACGAGCAGAAATACCTACGCTTACCAATCACAGTTGCTTTGACCTAAATAGGCAATCGAGTTAGTGGTCTTGTCTACACAAGGGATCTTAGTAAAAATCATTTTTAACCTTGACATCAGTAAATATTTTGTAGGTCACAATATGCAATATTGTATGGAAAATTTTCAGCATTGTGAGTTCGAACAAATTAACCAGGACACGAAAAATGATTATTAAATAGTATCGATGGTCTTTATCACCCCAACCCTGCAACATTTATCTTTGTTCGTTTGATTTCTACATTTTAAGATATAATTTGAGGTTAATTAAGAACGATTTTTTCGAGTAACACCTACCTGTATAGATATATACCTATAGTGAATAAGATCTAACAGTTAACAGTACAATTCAAATGACTTTTCTTATCCGTTGAAGCAAAAAATTAAACATTAACGATCTGAACGCACTCACAGAAGTCAGACATTTTTGACATTAAAACTGCAGCTATTCCTTGATAAGCCACATGGAAATTGTGTGCCTATCTCTTGGACGCGTTACTTGTATTTCAGAAGTTTCCAAACGTAAGCTCGTAATAGCGGTGCTTACAAAAACAACGCCAACCGAAAACACTCCTATCTGGTAAATTAATGAGTTCTACCAGCAGGGCCGTTAGCGGAAAAAAAAACACTTGCCGCGATACTTTTAATCTTTTTTAGTGCCCTGCCTAAATTTTTCGAACTCACAATGGGGAAAATTTCCATACAAAATTGCATATTGTGAGCTACAAAATAGTTTGTGTGAAAGTTAAAAATGATTTTGAGTAATGTTCCTTATTCTTAAATTTCAAAATATTAGCAACTTTTCATTCATTGTTCGGAATACCAACCGTTACTAAGAAGTTAGGTTTTTGAGCTGTAAATACATATATGTGGAGATGCCAAAAAGTGGTTCAGCTGCATTTTAAAAACTCACGTCTCGTATGGACAGCGTTCAGCGAGCGTGTCTTTAAACTAGCCGCAAAGTTTCACACACATTCTAAGCTACCAACTTTTGACAGATAAGGATTTGAAACTTCGCAGAGCATAGTTCGAAGAGTTCAGCCTTAGATCCCTAACTAGATGGCAGAACTCATTTTGTTGCAATGAGCCATGGGCATTGTAAAAGAACATAATTAGCCTTCACCTTTAATATTTTGTAGGTCACAATAGATCGTATTGAATTTAGCCACCATAAATCGGTAAGATTCAAAACTTGAAATGTTTATTAGTAGGTGCCTAGGTAACTCTTGCCATTAATGCAAATAACGTGTTTAACTACTGCCCTCCGCCCTCGTCCCTGTCAATCCACTTTTCGACTTCGAATATTAGGTAAAAGTTAATAAAGGAATCTCTTCGCTATAAATGGACGAATAAAACGTTAGCACCAACAAAAGCCAACCTTCATATAGGTAACTATACTTTACCCCTTTTCCGTTTACCCAATCTATACCTAACTCCCATTCGCATCCAAATCCAATATTTTCGATATTCGAACTTTGATTCTCAATTCAAAAATGACAAACGCCACTGTCTCTCTCTAACCCTTCTATTTTTTCCTCTTTTTTTCTGCCCAATGCAAACAGTCGCGAAGGTTAGATACATAGATACAAATCCATTTTTTATGCGTACCTATCCGTAAAAAAAAGACACATTCCTTGTGGGTGCACCACTCTCTCTCGCTCTATCTCTCATTCTTAGCCTCCTATTTCTCCTAATTGTTGCACGCATAAAATAGACGAAAAAAAGAACCGGGGCCACTTGTAATAACTGCACACGCAGCGTCGCATATGTGTTCGCCGCACGCACACCAATCCAACTGCAATTTTTTTCGAAAATGCATCCACAGGGTTGCACACACATTGATAAGCCTACCAATTTGCTGTTCTCTTTCCCTCGCATGGGGGAAAACATTATTTTCTCTTCAAGTGGTGAAAAAATGCGTTTTTACCCATGTATTGTTGTTGTGACTATGATTTTATTTATTTTTTTTTCGCTCGTCGAATTTTCACATTTTCCCCTGTGCGACATAGATACAGATACAGCAACAACAACTTATTCACACTGCGCTCTGCGGCCACTTCGAATTGAACATAATTTTGTACGGTTTTCCTTGTGTTCGGTATTTTGGAAGATTGCGAGTATTCTATTGCGGTTGTTGCAATCGCAGAGTTTATTCAAGTTTGAGAAGTTGAAGTTGCAACTACGTGCTGTCGCAGTTTTCTACTAATCATACTTTTTTTGTAAAAAAAAAAAACTAATCACATTTTCTCTCTTGCTCTTGCATTTAGTATTTAGTGTTTTTTTTTGCATTTTGATTTCTGGAAATCATTTTTTTTAAGAAATAGAAAATTTTAATAAATTTTAACAAATTTGTTTTTTAAACCCTACTTTTGGAAGTGAATTTTAAAACATAAATACAAAAAAAAAATCCAACTGGAAAGTGAACTCGGACTGGAGAATAATTTCCTGAGAAGTGCAACCTATATTGCTGAACACAGTTTTTCAAAAATAAAATAAAACAAAAGTGAAAGCAACAAGAAATATAATTCTATAAAAATAAAACAAAACTGAAAATAATTTAAACTAAGTGCAAGCACCACACAGCCCACCAGCACTATCTGCCATTCGGATCATTTCTTTATTTCGGCCTAGTTTTGCCTTTTTTCGGAACAAAATCGCTGTGTGTGTGCAAAAATTCTTGTCAAAATTTTTCAAATTATTACTCAAAATTAAAAATAATAAAAATAAAACAATTTCTCCCTATTGGATAAATTAATTGTCGAACATTTTTGGAATGCGGCTGCAAAGGTGTATTTAAGGTATGTAAATTTATTTGCAACGTTCTGAAACGCACTACAAATACAATCTCAATATGACCCTCAGACCTAGTTTCGAGAAAAACAAATTACAAACCTGTTTCAATGAAAATACAAGCCAGACAAGACAAAACTAATAAACAATTTCGCAACTAGATATACCTAGTCTAATAGCAGATCTATACCTAGATTCGATCAAAAGCTTCATCAATAACAAATAATACATAGTAATGCACGTAGGTACCCAAACCTATTAATCGTCTGCCCTTATGAGTAGCCTTCAAACTTGGAGGTCTGTTTTGAGTTTGCTTACTAAAGCCCCTCTGCCCCCGGCGGCTCCGGTGGCGCGTATGACTGCAGTGTGTCAATTAGGTGTTTATTGGGCTTATTGCTATAACTGGTGGGGGGGAGGAGAGGAGGGCGTTTGTTTTTCTTTTTTTCCGGATTTTGCAGCGCAAAATTTTTAAAAATGTTCGACCGTGTATTGGTAGGTACTGCTTGCTCAAGTGTTAGTCAGTTTTGGTAAATACCAATTCAGTGTGACGTGTATTATATGTAGGGCTTTTCTTGTAGATGGTGTTGTGTATTTTTTTTGTCTGTTTGTGTTTGTTTTTTTTTTCAACTGGAAAGGGGAAAGCTTTTTTTTTTTCTGAATACAACTTTTGCGGAACATAAATTTTGTGGAAAAGTTTTGGGATCGTGCTGATAGAGGCTTTTCATTTTTGCAGTCCACTCTCAATGGATCTTGTATAGTAAAATGTGACAAAAGGTACACTTAGAAGTTCGCTACACGGTTAACTCTTTAAAAATGATCTTTACAGGCGTTTTAACGAATTCTTTCTACAGATTTTGCTACGATTTATTCCAAAACATACTCTCACTGTCTACTTTAGCTAAAGACATTTGTTTCTTAAAACAATTCCTTGTTTTTTTTAGTATGTAAGAGGTTCAGAACATTTGCAACTCGGTTAACCTATGCCGATGGCTTTTTGCGGCTCCGTAATATCATAAAATCGGTGTCACTCAATAAATGGCTGATTTACCGTAACACCTTACAGAGCTTTGTGCAATCCCAGTGGAGGCGTTTCTGCAATATTAGCACGAATCGGTAAAGTAGGGGCACACTACTTTGACGATTCGAATTTGCTAAATTGCAAATGGCCGCTATAGCTATAAACGTGCATTGCATGCTCGCTTCGCACAGAAACAAAAATAGACGAGATGTGCGCGGCAGATGAATATTTATATTTATAATTTCAGCGTTTTATACTTTCAATTTTAGCACGATTCTGCAGCTTTGTGATGCGAGTGCAGAGCCAGGTTGTTTCTTTGTAGATTCGACCTGTGCATCTCTTTGCAAATGGCCGCCACGCCGGGGTTTTTTATTACAAAAAATACAAATCAAATATAAAACTCTTTTCACTTATCAACAGTTTAATTTATTTAATTGACAATTGTGATATATACGGCTCTAAACAAAATCAGTTAATATTAAGCCCACCCACAAAGTACCTACTTAAACTTTGCACAGTACGAATGTACTAGATTCGCTCATTCTTACCACAATGTTGACTGATCTCCATTGGTTAATTCTCTTTTTGGTTCGTTAAGTGTAGGTAAGGAAAGCAGGACCAACTGCACTTTGCAATCAGGAACTTCTGACCCACGGCATGTTGAAAAAAACACCAGTTTTAGTATTTAATTTATAGGTACATGCTTATTTGACCTGGCTCTTAAGAACTAAGACAACTTATTTTATCATGTACTTTTCAGGACACATTTTTTAGTAAAGGCTAATAAAATCTTCTTGTAGGCGCAGTGGCTTAGTGGTTAGTGTGTTGGACTACTAAGCGAGGGGTCCCAGGTTCGAATCCCGCAAAAACCCAAATTCCAACTTGGGGTTTTTTCCACTGCGCCACCTCTCGCGAACGTCTGACAAACTGAGAGTATAACTGTCTTTAGAGCTTCTCAATTAGCCGTTTGGAATCGGCATAAAATTGTAGATCCCTTCCATTCGTTCCAAAAATAAAACTCACACAAAACGAATGGTTGCGAGATGCTAGGCCTTGGGTCCCTACAGGCCTGTTGCGCCAACTATATATATATAATAAAATCTTCAAACTAATACCAAAACATTCTAAAATTCGTTGGTGGCTTTTTAGAATTTTTTTTATAGACGCATGACTTTTCTAGTCGACTAATAAGCCTTTTGTTATTCGGAAACCGCATTGCAAAAATCAAGCTCCACAACAGCGTTACCCTGAATACAAGAAAAAACATTAACAATTGTTAAAATAAAACCAAAAAACTGACATTAAGTCTTGAATACAAGTTAACGTCTTAATCCGTCCATAAGCCGCTTTTACTTTCATTGCAAACGAATACCTGTTAATCTCATAATTCAGCATTATGACTCTCTCTGCACACACTCCGTCTCCGTCTGCCTAGTTCCCTTTCATTTTCACTTAATAATCGTCTTGTAAGATCCTTTTTCACTTTATAATCCCCTTACGCAATGTACAACTTGTGCAATTTTACCTCGTCAACCTGCCACAAACTATACGACGACACAAATTCCGTACAAAAAAAAAAAAAAAGAAAAAAACTAAACCCCGAAAATAGAAAACTGAAAAGATGCCAACACAAGAAAAACACATAAATTTCGTTAAAAGGGATCCTCTCTCTCTGTGGACCAGTCATTTATCACTTTTGTTGTTATCCTCCCTTGCCTTTTGTTGTTGCTGTTGTTTATAGGAATCTTATATCATTTTTCATCTATTTTATGTCCTTATCAACCTGCAAACACTTGAGATCGTAATAGGATATTTTGCAGTCAGGCAAAAAAAAGTAACGTCTGCGATGCACATGTTTTTCGGCTGTTTATAAGGATTCCCGTCCCATAGTTTGTTATTTCATTCCCTTCGGAATGACCTTTTGAGTGCTGGCAACCAAAGATTTGGAGGATGATAGGCGAGTGCAAGACATTAATTTATTGTGGTATGATCGCAAAAAAACCCATTGCTTCGCTTGATCAGTGAAAAATGTAGTTTTTGACAGGAAGTCTGCGAAATAGTTTACCTGTGCCATAAGATAGATACCAGGGGAATAAAACGCAATCAATCTTTTCACTTGAGAAATAAAAAGGACGACTTTTGGATTTTGCTGTGAGTCTGAAAAGAAAGTCTCCAAAGATGATGTGTAGATACAGCGAATATACGGCCCAGTACTTTTGCATTAAGGGTATTCATTTAAACGCGTAAAACCCCCATAAACCTCATAAACTG
Organism: Cheilosia grossa; assembly: GCA_963082955.1. Taxonomy (NCBI): domain Eukaryota; kingdom Metazoa; phylum Arthropoda; class Insecta; order Diptera; family Syrphidae; genus Cheilosia; species Cheilosia grossa. The sequence continues at coordinate 18,213,880 of OY720147.1, read as the reverse complement.
CAGATATTTACCACCTCGTAAATGAACTGTCAGATTTTGTATGGAGAATAGTTTACGCAGGCCTCATAATTTTCCGCGATCAATTAGGCTCGGAAATCGAGTGCGGAAAGTTACACAAATTTACAAATGTCAAATTGTGACAGGCGTTTTCCGCGTTGTGTGAATTTCTTTTCAATATTTTAGAGTTGCATCAATGACGGTAAGAATTTAATTAAAAAAATATTTATTCTATTGCCTTATCGTTATTTGCAGCGATTTACGCAATGACATTTCCGAGGTGTGTTCACTTAAGGCTCCGCAGAAATTTATTAATTCACTAGCTGAATAAAATTATGAGATTAAGTGATAGAAGGTTCGCCTCTAGATTTGTTCGCGAATTCTTACAAAATTGGCTTCGCTTTTACTGAACAAATGTCTCCTACACATATGTGACATGTGTCAAAATGACACTTCGATTTGTTTAAACAGATTTTAAATTTATTTTACTACCATGTTCTTTATAAGTATTTATGGAAATATCCTTTCTGCATTTCAAATTTATAAGTGAAAATCTTCCTTTTCCTATCGAGTTTTAGCGCAAAAAGTACTACAGCAGACCTGTACCTATTATCTTTTGTTAGTCTGTTGATGCACTCATTAGCATGATTATCATACAACCTACTAGAACGCTTTAAAATCGATTAAAATTTAATTTCCCAATCCACGATTGGCTTAAACGTCATTTTAGATCAAAACACTGTCAATGACAGAACTAGGTTATCTTGCATTTTCGAACATTGGTCGATATTTCCTTAAATTCCTCCTAAAGGCAAACAAAAATTGTTTCTGCAAGTCAATTCGAATTATCGCCATAATGACAGAACTAGGGTACATCGATAGTCATCTGAGACGTTTTTGAACGACAAATGATAAAAATCTATCACTGCATTCCTAACCTAGCTCCAACAACTGTCATTAACTCGGACGATAATGAATTCAAAGAAGGAAAATTATAAGACACATATCTACCATATGTTACACTGCATGTTGATGAAAGAAGTGTCAATTGGATATGTACGGTTTTTTTTTTTTCTGTCGAAGTCAATTCATCCCAACTGACAGGCAAACTCCATACTACTATTTCTGCAGTTTTCTATGTTTATATTCGTTGTGTGCCATATGGTGTTCGTACCTACGTCCGTTCTGTCCATTTTAAATTTGACTCCTGGCATCTGTTTAGCATTCGGTTTTAGGTTAGGTATGTGCACACTTTCGGTATATAACAGTTTGCTATTATCTGAATATGAGCGCATTTCGCGATGAAAGTTGAACTCATTTCACAGCGGATGCCGATTTTTCTTTTATTATATATTTGAAAGTTTTATGCGTTTTTACGCGGTCAAAAATCCAAGCGAAAGAGTTTTTAAGCGTTTTTTTCAACAGTCGCAAGTAGCCAGGTGTTTTGAACTGAAACTATGTAATCAGGGGTCTGAAAGATCATTAGCTGTTCTTTTACACTTGATTTTTAATCAAATATATTTTTGGAGACGAAACTTAATTACTGCTTGTCACTTGTCATTCGAGCAAATGTTTTCGCACACTTACTTCTTGGAGACTTGGAGCATGGTTTTTGTTTTCAAAGATGAACAATTTCATTGAGGCTGGCTAGGACTGTGTTTTCTTTTCACAATTTCCTTTCGCAAATACATTTTTCACAGTTGACTTTGACAGCGAAACACTGCATTCAAAAATGAAACCAATAATGCAGTTTATTGATTTGTGCATTTCGTTCGATTTAAGGCCGAATCAAATTGAACTCTTTTGTTTTAATCGCCCTGATCATTTCTGACACAAAGTTGCATTTGTCGTGAAAAAATAGATCAGAGAGTGCATCAAAGATGTCCAAAATGCCAATTGACACTCAATCTAGTCTTAAGGCGACTAGACTCTCGAAAGTGTCAATTCTGTCTCTGAGAACATCATACTGTCAAAATAGGCGCCTACCTTCAAATGGAAGCCACTGCTAAAAACGATTTGGATCTCCCAAAAGTTGCTTCTAACCCAAACGGCATTAAAACTTAAAAAAAAATGGCGCAGTTTTTACACACTCAGGCTAAATATGAAAAAAACTGCACCCCTGCACTAATAGAAACGACTTTTCTATGCCCTCCTTCGCTTCTGCTGTTCCTTTTTTTTTCAAATTATCACACAAAAAATATAGTAAACCAAAAGAATTGCGTTCGGGGAAAAAAAAAGAGAACACAAACAAAAGGTATCGCAAAGGGCAGGAAGTTTGGCGGTTTTATTCAAATTTTACAACCACGCACCGAAAGAGGGTTGAAAAGCGAAACACTGAAAATATAGCTCACGAAATTTTACTGCAATTCACAGTGAAGAAGACACATAGAATTTTCCCTTTCCATTGTTTATTACATTTCACCTTATGTATGTACTACAATTTCGCCGGTGAATGTACTTCGTGGTAAATAGGAAACGCGTTTTTTTTTCAACGCTTTATTGTACTTTTCCCCGTGTTGTAAAGAAAAACAAAAATTCTGCACGCAGTCGGTGGACGGGACGCCGACAATTGCGTCGAGAGACATCGGAGGAATTAATTTTTGAATGAATGACGGAAAATGCGTCGATGCGTGGCAAGGGCAACCGCATTTGATATCTACTTACGTACGTATTTTCCTCGCTGTTTTTTTTTTTGTATTTAAAGAAGGGGATCATATGCCAAAAAAAAAATAAAAAAATGAATATAGGAATGGTAGCGTTTTGAGGTTGGGATTTCTTTATTTGAAATTTGTTTACTTTGCATGCGTCATTAAATTGAGGGTGGATTGGGATGACGTGACAGTGACCGGTGCCACTCTCTGGTGCGGGATCAATCTGTCTGAAGTATATAAGAGCTTTGCAAATGCACCAAACCGGTGACCATGACTCCCTGTTTCCTTTTTTGTTCTTATTTTCTCACCGTCTTTCTTAGCTGGATGCAATTATTTTGCATTGAATTGACATTGCCAGGGGGGACACAGGGTCAGATGTCAGCCGCATAAGGGATGATTTGCTATTTATCTAAAGACAAAATAGTGATGAATCTTCGTGTAGGTACATTTTGTATAATGGATTCAAATTAGCATATGTACACACGCAAAAAGGAAAAGGATTGTCTGCTCCTATACCTGTACCTTTGGCATAAATTATACGTATACAGTATTTTGACATAAATCTAATCTAATAGTCGATTTCGTTGTTTCTCTTGAATTTCAGATTAAAAATACAAATCTCTTCATATCGAACTGGCGCTTAAAAGCAAAATCCTTGGAACCTTTCAACAGTCCTTCAAAATGGGTGGCCCCACAACCGCCGAAGGGCAAACCTATTGCCTGCGATGGAACAACCACAAATCGAATCTGGTCGAGATACTCGATGCTCTCATCAAAATGGAAAGCTACGTGGACTGCACAATAGTCGTTGACGACCAAGTGCAATTCAAGGCACACCGAGTTGTGTTGGCCGCAAATTCACCATATTTCCAATCGATTCTGCAAGACGTCCCCATGGATCATTGCAGCATTCTATTTCCCGGCGTTCAGGCATTCGAAATGCGCGCCCTTCTCGAGTACATGTACACCGGTGAGGTGAACGTCACACAGAGTCAAATTCCGAAGATAATGCGAATAGCCGAGCAGTTGGAAGTGAAAGGACTCTTCGACATGGCCGACTTGAAGGAAAAATTCAACAAATTCGAAGAGAGTGGCAATGGCCCATATTCGACGTCAACTAGTGCTGCGGCGGCTGCAGCTGCCTCCTCGTCGTCATCATCCCACCATGGACTTGGACTGGATCATCGTCCGATGAAAGAGAACAGTGAAGCACAGCATTCATCACCGGTCATCACAACCTCAACAAACATCAGTCCACCGGCAGCGCCGACGAGTAGTTCGTCACCGCCGTACTCATATAAGTCACCGTATGCGAATATCTATTCAAAAAGTCCACAACCTGGCCCGTCGGCAATGGATCGGCATTCGCCTTGGCCAATCTCGCCAGTGATGCCAAATTCAATGCCTGCCAATGCCGCCGCTATGTTGAGTTCGGTTTATGAAGCTGCGCCCGATATGAATCCACTGAAACGCAAGAAACTCTCATCGATCTCAAGTATGCTGATGAACCGTGACACACCGATATTGCGCAACGTTCTGGCACAATCACATTCCGCGGACTCGTCGCAGCCAATGCCACTGGTTTGTCAAACGGTGAAAAATGAAAAGTCTGAGAAATCACCACAGGTTGGTGGTATCGGAGCGAACAGCTGCAACGGATCGGACTACAGCAATGAGAAGGTAAGTTCGACAAACGTACGTTCAACGTTTCTCTTCTTTTCTGTTTTTTGGATAGTGTCGGATTTGTGTACGCCATATTTCGATAATGCGGACAGTAGAGGCTCCAAATAGTGAGCCCTATAGTCCGGATTTTAAATTTAAGGAATCAATTGCGAGAAACTCGTATGAAAACTATATAGCTGAGCTTTTTAAATGAAACGTCAAAAAGAAGAAAAGTTCCTTATATAGAGAGAATGACAGTCAGCTGCAAGTAAAAATGCATTCTCTTTATGTTACGTAGTATTATGTGCTTTAGCATTGCGCCAACCCTCAAAGGCAACTGTCAATAAAGTGACGTTTATCAAATAACTGTCCGAAAAGGGTCGCCTTTCATCTCAATACTTTTTTGAAGGCCTACAAAGTTATTGCCACATAAATTACACACATATTTAATTCATGTTGTCTCCCTGTCCATCTTCTCAATTTTAGCTGAACGGCAACCAATATTGGATGCATTCAGCGAATCTTCCGTTCTCATTTCAATACTCAAGTAGAGGCTGCATCCAGCTCGACTCCGCGACGAATGTTGAAAATAGATCTGTTGGCCCAACTAACTATTTTTTTATTATACATATATGAAAGGTCAATTTTTTTTTTTTTTTTTGGATTAGGCTAACACTATTTCTTCCTTTTTTAGAAATCAAAATACGATGAACCCCACTCACCCTACACTGACCGCTCGTACGAAGATGATGGACTTGAATGCTCACAATCTTATCCGAGTGAAAATCGTCTCAATTCCTTTGGTTCTCAACAGCAACAGAAACCCGAATGGAAAAGGTACAAGCAATACACCCGCAGTGACATTCTCCAGGCCATCGAATGCGTCCGCAATGGCATGAGTGCCCTGCAAGCGTCCCGCAAATATGGGGTTCCATCCCGCACGCTATACGATAAAGTGAAGAAGCTCGGCATAACAACCGGCCGTCCTATGAATCGAACAATGAAGCGCAGCCCAAGCAATGGTGGCAGCGGTGCTGCCTTCCCCTATAGTCATGGATATGGTCATGGTCAATCCGAACCTCTGCTCTCGTCCATGCACGACAACGGTGATCGTGAAAAAGACCACGAACGTCATCTTCCGCCCACGATTCCGCATCCAGCTGCCGCTCTGCTCGATCCAGCGTTCCTGCAACAGGCCTTCGAAAGCCGTGGTGGTGACATCGCCGGTCGGGAGGCTCTCCACGCTATGGCCTTAGCTGCTGCTGCGCATGCAGCTGTCAACGGAATGTCAACGAGTCCGGGTACTAATGGCACTGCACGGTCGCCAAGTCCAAGCTTTGCTATGAAATACGCACGATCTCAGAGTCCTGGCGCCAATCAGTATCACGAAAGAGAAATGATGATCGAACGCGAGAGAGAACGTGAACGTGAACGTGAACGCGAGCGAGAACGAGAACGAGAACGTGAACGCGAACACGAGCGTAGAATGATCGATCGGGAAATTATGGAAAAAGAACGATTCAAGAGGGACTTGGAAATGGAACGTGAACTTGACCGTGAACGTGAACGTGAACGTGAACGAGAGTTGTCCGAACGTCATCGTGTAGACGATCGTGATCGCGATGAGGAGGACGATCATGTGGAGGATTTATCAGTGACGCGCAAGGACAGTCTGTCTCCGAATCCAAACAATCATCATGGAGTGATAATGCCTCCGATGAAACTTCCCGCGAACAGTAGCGATGACTTCAAAGTAAACGAAACCACTACACGTGATATTCCAACAGAGGACCGTGATTAGACAAAAGAAATTTGCTCATACTAGTGTCACTTGTCATCCGAATAATCAGTTGACAACTGTCACTCTCAGTGAGAGTTCAATTGGTCGTCACCGATATTGGGCATCACAAACATCACGGAGGAAAGTGAGGTGTGAGGTCACAATTTGTCAGAATTAGCTCATTCTACCTCATTACTAAGTAAAGGACTGTTGTATAAATGTTTTTAGCTCCTAAGTAAGGTTACGTATTCAGTGCAATAGGTTACTCTAATACCTAAAACATCATTGTCTCTCCTTGAAAAATTCAGCTGAAATGTTAAGAATGTCGGTAGAAATTTTTCCAGTAAAAAAAGTATAATAAACGCGTCCAACGTAAAATTCGAAAACCAATTCTTTGACATTGTAAAGAAATAAAACAAAGCTTTAAAGCTGACTTCAAAAGTCCTGTCTTTTGCTCAATGACAAGTAAAAACAACACATAAACAGAGTTTACAAAAAATGTGGTCTAAACTAATGAGAGAATGGGAGAAATAAAAGTAACTCTGTCCCATTTCCCGCAAACGTCAAATATCGGAAGTGCCCGTGAAGAGCTTCTCAATTTAGCCGTCCGGATACGGCATTAAGCTTCAAATAAAAAATAAAAAAACTGTGAGACGCGAGGCCCACATTCAACTTTTTTATGAAATTCAGCTGAATATTTCTACGAGATCTACAGATATCTAATGTATTCTCAAACAAAAACTGATTGTGTAGTTATAAGTGTTAGAATGCTGTAAATGCATTAGTTTATTACAAATTTGTTGTCAAATCACCGAGTGCCTAAACTAGAAAACAAAATTGATAAATACGTCGAATAAATATATTATATACATTGTGTAAAAATAGGCTATTTAAACATATATACATATACTTTATTATATTGCCATCATAGTTTATTTTCTGTATGTTTGTTTTACTACACCTTAACGTCGTATTGCCATTGTTCATTAAATTTAGGTTCCTAAGCTAGAATAAAACTACCTATTCATTGTTTGTTCTAATTTAAAAAAAGAAAAAAAAAAAAAAAAAACTAAATAAGACTGAAGAAAAATAAATAGCAAAAAGATTGATTCTTTGTTGTTTTTACTTTTCTCGAATGAAAACACATTTTTAACGTTCAAAATGGAGGCTAATGAAATAAAAGCAATCAAAATAAAGCTACACCAACAACCTGAATTGTTAAAAATTTACTATATAAACAAAACATCAGTAAATACGTACCACTAGACTTAATGTATAGACAAAACATGAATAAAACTATTTTAAATGAACACAAAACATGCCAGTGATTTGTTTTAAGTACCTACTACCTCTTTCTATAGTTTTATTTTAGTTGGAAATATTATTATTAAGTAAAAAGAAACTTCAAATCAAAATACCTCATTTAATATCTAATAAAATACGAGAACAATTTATGTGAAGGAAAACTAGTTGTTCTTTTTGTTGTTTATTTATACTGTGTTCAATTTATTATTACTTTTTTTTATAAGACTGAAACACTTACCACACACATTGCATAAGTAAAAAGTAGAGAAGTCTTAATGTCAATGCAATGCAAGTTATCGAATTATGTCAAGTTGATGATGTACAAAATAAATATAAATCCCTTAAAATCAAACTGTTAACTATTATTATTAAACTTAGAGAAAGGAAAAGAAAAAGAACATTCGAAGCGCTGGGGGCAATGCAATATGCTCTTTGACTTAAATGATTATATAACATTTTAGTTTGTATATACATATTTCTTTTATTTGTAAAATTACACTAATCTGGCAAAGATCAAGTATTACATTTAAAAAATCGTAATCAACAAAAAAATTAGAATTTTCAAAAAAAAACAATACACTTGGCAGCACGTGCATTTTTCACATTATTTTCTATTTTCTTTCAGATTAAGAATTTATTTGCATATTTTTTTTGTTTTTAAGTAACCTTTGGCTATAAATGCGAAGGACATCGATGATGTCTCAGACGTTCACTATGATAAAATTAAGTTTCCTGTTAACGCAAATATTATGAAACTCATTATAGAAAATGAAAGAAAGAACATTGTTTAAAAATGACTGAAATAAATAAATTAAATTAAATTTTTAATTTTGTGTTTATATCTTACACCCGGCAAAGCTGCATGATGGCACGAGCTATTTTGTTCATAATTGGATAGAACAAATCGGTGAAAAATCGAAAATGAATTCTATTTCGAAATAAATTTTTCACATTGGTGAAATGTTGCTTAGTCATTGAGGCTCAGGTATACCGTATACTATAATATTACTGTTGTTGGCTGAAATCTGAAAATCGTATTATGTGTAGACGTATCTACATTTATTTACCAAAAATAAATGTTAATCGCGATGAGACTCATTGGCCATTGAGTCGTGAGTATACAAAACATGTCCAGAAAATTTATTTAAGAAAAATTGTACTGGAACTCCTCATAAGACTACATCGTCCGCCTCATTTCGACAGAAGAATACGCATTCGCCATCTTTATCGTCCAATGCAAGTCTCAAGATTTTCTTTAAAATTTCTATGGCGTTCAGGCTGCGTAAACGTTACCAACTGGATTTTCGAATGCAAATTGGTCTTTTAGCCTTTCGTAGATAAAAATTGCCTTTGTAGGTTTTTTTTCTCCTTTTTTCTCCTATTTTCAATAAGTGTGTTTTCTGAGGACATATTTTATTGGTGCTGTGATTTTAAACAAATGGAAGAGAGATGCTTGGCTAGCTTGTAAACAATCGATGATATAAAATAAATGGAATATGTATAGATATGTTCCATGGTCGAATGAAGACTTTGAATTTGTTTCCGGTTAGGATATTTACTTTCGAAATTAGTAATGGAAATGGAAACTACTACATTAAATACCCAAATTGTTTCCAATATCCAAACCAGATTTTCAATATGTGTTTAGAGCGGAAAAAACAACTGCAAATAATAGTCGCTCCCGAATAAAAACATAATAATCAACCTGCTAACATCATTGAAAGAAAAGTCGAAAAAAGGCTGTAAGACATTCTTCGAGTGCACACATTTGCTTTGTAAAAATTAAAAATTGAAAAATGCACGAGCCTTAAATGACAGGATGAATTCTTAATTGGTAAAGCAAAACACAGTGGTGTAATGTATGTGATTGAAGAGTACAGATTCGCTCATTAATTGTCTCTGTGGCAATACTTTAGCTTAAAAATAACGGCGGGAAAATAATGCAGCCCATGTAGACTCAGCATTATATTTCTATTCTAGTACATGCTCTCTTAGTTAAGCATTTTCGAAAACAATTCGAACTTAGAAGAAAAGCAAAAAAGGCATGTCATCTCTTTTCTTCTGCCGGTTTAGAAAAAAAAATTTCTGTTTACTTCAAGTGTGAACTGTGAAGTGTTCCTTTCCTAGCTTCATACGAAAAAATTTGAAGGAAGTTGTTTTTACAACGCTAGCTCTACGAGTACGAGACGTTTGGCTAATTTCGGATTTGGTTTGGCTGCAAAATTTTCATTTTAGTTTTAAACTTTTGTTATAACTAGCAATTAGGTCGAAATAAATTCAGTTCATTAAATAGTTTACCAATATTATTGTTCAGTGGTTAAGTAAAATAGTGAAAAGCATGTGCAAATAGAAAAATGCCAGAAGAACCTGACATTGCAAATTACAGTTCATCATCATCATCTTCATCATCATCTTCCTGCTCTGAAGATGAAGACGAAGATCCGAATACATCAAGCGTTGGCGGTGTCGCCAGCGAAAACATTCCTTCACTTTGTTCGATATGTAAGGCTCCTGATCGTCCAACGCAAAATATTGAAAATCGCAATGAGCTGAAAAGTATTATTCAACATATCGAGGTAAGCCTTTTTTTTTTTCTTGGAAAAAATTACAAAATGAGTACGCACATGTCTTGTTCAAGTAGGAACTTCTAGAAGTGCTATGTGTTTTCTATCTATACAATTATTTTCTGATCCGAGAGTAGGTATGTTACTGTCTCTGGAAATCTTTGCAATTCAGTTGTTTGGATAAATCATTCAAATTGTTGGTTTCTTCCATTCCCGATTAGGTGCAATACTTCAAAGCGATAACAGCTTCGACAATTCGTCCAATGATTGGTAGAAGAGTGCATTTGCAGACACACAAGCTACAAACATTGATGTGGTTAACGAGGACAAAACACCATGAGAAGGAGTGACTAATAAAAACGACATGTATCGCTTTTGTAATTATTAACGGCTGTCGTGCGTTACTTAAGGCTTCTCAAAAAGTACAGCTTCCTAACACTGCTTGACATCTCCGGTAAGAACCGTGCACCGAATTGGCAAATATTTTACGTCAAACTTATGGTACCTATGTCCAGCAGTAGAATTTTGCTACAGTGCCAAATGTACGTTAAAATTAAGTTCGCGGCAAATTTTCGTCGGGAAGTAAACAGTGTAAGGTTGAGAAACAAGGAAATAACAAAACAGGGATTCAGTCTCAGTCTCAATTTGCACTGTGGCCCTTAGTGGCAAACATGCCACTTTTTAAATGGCATTCTTTGTTTACTTTGAGAGTAAATCTATACCGGAGAAGGAGTGACTAATAAAAACGACATGTATCTATCGCTTTTGTAATTATTAACGGCTGTCGTGCGTAGCTTAAGGCTTCTCATGTCTCAAAGTGATTTCCTCCAACTGTGTCGTCGTCTTGGTTATTAGTGTTTTAAACACCCGCCAACTTTTAGTAAGTAGTTGCAAATAAAGTGCCAACAAATAAAATGGTTGCAAAAGTCAATAATCAAATCCGAATGGTTGGTTCGAAAAATAATGTTTCTGAACTGACTCAGATCTTCAACTGTGTCATTGACTGTCGTTTCTTTTTAATGGTTTTCAAATGAATTCGCCAGGCGATCTATTATTCGCTGAAGTTCTAGACTGACCTGAACCGCACTCAACAGCTGGCTTTAATAGCGCATGCTGTGTTAGTTTGAGTTCACAAATAGGTTAAGGAATATATTATAAAACCATGCAGTTTTGAATATATGACCCTTGTAACGACCTGTTATCTATTTTGTATTTTCAGTCGTCGTCACTCACGGTAAGAAAAGTAAAATTCGCCTGCCAAACATGTTTATACAAATTCTACACGGTAATTGATCAAAATAGAATTAAGACGGCAAAAGTTTTACGCGAGCTAGCGTCCGGAGCGACTACACAAGGAACTTTTGAAGCACTTTCTAGTCTTCCTTGTTCATCGTCATCGGTGACGGAGGATCTAACTGATGCCGCCGAAGAGGTGAACGAAAGTAATGCTTCCGATTATGACGCTGATGACGATTATGATGATGATGATGATGATGATGATAATAATGATGATAGTGAGGATGGTGACGACATAAAAGTGCCACCAAATCACTCACTAGAAAAAGAGGAATATGAAGATATAAGTATTGACGAAATAGACAATGAAGGGGAAAAAGAAACAGTGCAACAATTTATCATAACACAAGACATCATAACACAAGAAGAAGTAGTACAAGAAGAAGTAGTACAAGAAGAAGTAGTACAAGATGAAGTAGTACAAGATGAACTGGTGCAAGAAGAAGTAGTACAAGATGAACTGGTGCAAGAAGAAGTAGTCCAAGAAGAAGTAGTACAAGAAGAAGTAGTACAAGAAGAGGTACTACCAGAAGTAGTACAACAAGAGGTACCACTAGAAGTAGTACAAGAAGAGGTACTGCTAGAAGAAGTAGTACAAGAAGCAATAGCACCAGAAGAAATACCACAAGAAGAGGTTGAACCAGAGGTAGACCAATATGAAGAACAAGAGCCAGTGCAAGAAGAACAAGAGCGTCCACCAGAGAGCCAACCACATCTGGAAGAGCTCCAACAGCTTGATAACCAACAAAAACCTAGTCCTGGAGTTGCGTCAAGTGCATCGTCCTCGGAATCTCGTCTGGATATCATGTTTGAGCGATCCGAATCTGCGCTCATCACCGAATCTGGCGGCACACTAGAACAGTATAAAAACCCACCACTAGAATGTCGATATTGTCCGAAAGTATTTATTCTAAAAAAACCATATCAACGTCATATGCGCTCCCACGAATCAAAAGCACAATCCATTCGCAGTGCCTCGACTTCTCGGGGTCGTATCACACCGTCTATAGTTTACGCGTGCACAGACTGTTCAGCAACATTTGACAGTTCGGCCAAACTGAAGTCACATTGTCGTATTCACATGAAGCGATACTACTGTACGTACTGTCATAAGGAAAACCTTAGCATGTTGGACCACGAATTTCACGAGGCCGAATGCAAGGGCGAACAAATGGCAAAGGAAGAGTTCCCCCAAGCACGGCGTGTAACGCGGTCTATTAGTCGTTCGATACGATCCATGCGTGTAACAGCGGACAGTAACGACAAACTGTCCTCAACCAATGACAGAAGATCGCAAACGATTAACGATGAAGATGACGACGACGATGAACGTGACCATCGAGGTACTGATGGATATGCGGAATCATTGCCTCATACTGATTACGATGAAAACCATCGTAATTTACAGCGTTGGGTAGGTGGGACGTGCCACTCTGAATATGGAAACACGTCCCTTATATCGCAGCGCATTGATCCAAATGCCTTGATTGTTTCTCAAAAGGAATACGGTGAGTCAAACAAACTTAGAAAAGGGTTGAAAACACATTTTTTTGGCGATCCACGGGATCATCGTCTACGTAATGCTTTGTAGCTAATTATTTGTTGTTTTTTTTTTTTGTCCACAGATGTGATAATGCTTAAAAAATTAATTGCACAAGCAAGGCGTAATGTGTTTACTTGCTTTTTCCCCAATTGCAGCCATATAACCAACACCCTGCGAGAGATGAGCCTGCACGAAGTATTGATTCACAAGTATAAAACGAATTTTTACTGTAGAAAGTGCAAAGGAGTGTTCACGACAAAGTAGGTTATTGGTTTATCATTTTGGCAAGATCTTTAGTTTATGAGTTTGCTTTGCACTTTTGCCTTAGATTGTTCTACGATTTCCATGTCCACGTGCAAAATTATGGAAACTATTGCTGTCATAAGTGCGGAATGAGATTCACTTATGAATACGAATTTCAGTTGCATTTAGTGAAGCATCAAGAGACCGAAGCATTCCCCTGCCGGTATTGTGGGAATAGTTACATGTCCAGTCAGGAGTTGAGGATCCACTGTTTGGAAACAAGCCATGATCCGAAAAAGAGAAAGGCTGTCATGTCAATCGACCATTCCTTAACGATTGAAAACGAAAGAGCGCCTGAACCGCCTCCCCCGAAAAGGGAATACAAGTGCACCATAAACATTATGAATCTTCCGAAGCCAGCCAAACGGTTGCACCATGAGATTTGGGACAAAGGAAAACGCATGTTCTTAGGCGAAATTGACTACAAATATGGCCTCGGACTAAATTGTGTACTGACAGAGTAAATGTAAGTATACAGTGCAGTTGACTGTACGTACGTCCAATTTGCAAGTGCGTAGTTTTGGTTTGAGTATGATTTATTTTTTAGCAAGGCTGTTTTGAAATTTAGCACATTCCCCAATGTTTTTTTTACGAATTGTTGTTGGTGGGTCGCTCGATCTATTCCATATTTTGATGACCACTCATTGTCTTGGAATATTATTTAATTTGCTCTCTAAATACTAAACTGTCTGCTTAATTTAAGAGCTTAAACTTAAGTGATAGCGACTAACAGTTTCCTCTGTGTGGAGACCATGCATGTGTCGATTGAAGCGGCCTACTTCCATCCAATATCTTGGGTGGGGGACCCTGTTAGTTAGAGCAAACAAAATCGCTTGACCTATATAATACTTGTTCAGAAGAAGAATTGGTCACCAACAAATTGTGCACATCAAACAAGTCAGATGTCGGCCACGCTTCCGAGTTATGTGCCTGGAACAGGGGGACCATTAATGTTGCCACCATCAACCGTGTACATTTGGAATGCTCTTTGAAAAACTTAAAATAAGACACGGAGCGAAACACGCGGGCCAATCAGTGGTCTTGATAGATTTACTTGTATTTAAACAGTTGCCAGTCGGCCATTAAAAGAGAAGGAATGTTCGTCAGCAGATTAGATGGTTTGCACTGTGAGAAAAAAGTTATTCGTAGTACCAAAAAGGGAGTGGAAAGTGTGACTCTTTGTCACGAAGTCTCCTGTGCTTGTGTTGACCCTGAGGGTAGTATTGATGATCTGAAGAAAAACATATTTCCTTCAAAACAAGTTTGTTTGTGTTTTTTTTTTTTTTATTCAAGAAAGTTTATTTTTGTTTGATTCCAAAGTAATAAACAAAATGCATTCTTTATTTTTCGTTACAGATATTCAGGGCACCGTTTGTACAAATAAAATTAATATTAGGTAGGAAACATTGCTTTTAAGTAGTCACGGATCAAAATTTTAATCTGTTTTAACCTCACTTTAGTAAAACATTTTTATGTAGAAGCAGTAAAGTCAAGGAAGAAAAACAGATTACTTGGAAGTCCAAGTTCAATGCAAATTAGGTAATAAAATATTTTGTTGATAGGCTTAGGATATGAAAATGTTACTTAATATAAAACTAAATAATTATGCAACTATTGTTTAAGGTTAAGAAAATTTGTTAAAAGATGTTTTCATGCAAGGTCCATGTCAAACATTATATGTTTCGTAGAAAAGCGAAGGAGAACTGTTGATGGCGATACTCTCAAGAGTGCACAGTGTAGATTTGGAAGAAGAATGACAAATATTAAAGGTAAATTCACTCAATCATTTTTAACAAATAGTTCATGTCTGCATATCGAATAACACGCTTTACACTTGTTTGTTCTTGCTATTGCCCTCAAACTTTATAAAAAGGAAGCTACTCATACTGTCTTGGGTTTAAAGTAGGAGATCAATGTAATGTTTCTTGCGCGTCCTTGCAAATGAACATATTTATTTGTTTGACTGTCGGCGAACGTGTTTATGTGCTATTTGTTGCATTTTGTCGATGATCAGTTTACCCATGATATCTTTTTAAGAATTGTGATCAAGAAGATTTAGGAGTTAATCTACAACTGATTTTCTGCTGTTTACTGTGCGTCAGAAAGGGATAAATACGTTTATCTGATGGCGTCGGAATGCCAAAACACCGATTATCCCGATGCCGATTTAAAGTTTGAGATCAGTAGTATGAACAAGAACAATCAGATTTGTTTATGGCGGTTTAATAAGTATCTAAGTTAAGTAATCCTGATCTGCACTGTTAGCCTTTTGAAAAAGTTAAACAACGCTGATTTTAGGGTCAGATTCTGTAAGGCGGAACGCTCAAACTTTTTCGTCTGCACGAACGATTTACTTCTGCAACTTAGAGCAAATTATTCGTGCGCGAGAAACGTTTCAACGTTATCACATTACAGAATCGGGCCCCTGATGTCTAACTAAAGTGAAGACAAAATAAAGTACTACAGTCGAGTGCGGATAAGCTAATAGGCTTGTTCCTTTACTTTTAAATCTTACGATCTTTTAATTATTCTTACGAATTTGTACTCAATGCCGTTCCTTAACTCGAAAAGTTCGTAAAAGAGAGCGTAATCAAGAGACCAATATATTACCCCTCCACTGAGAATCTTACAAATTTATACTCAACAAATTTCTTGGTGTATGAAGTGGGAAAGCTTCCAGTCAGCTAACAAGTATGCATGTATGTATGTATTGTATTGAGACTTCAAGTTTATACATTAACATTTTTTTATTTACACTTAAAAGACTGTATCAGAATACAGACAACTTTCTTCAAGGATTTCACTTCTTAAAAAATCATTCAGGGCAAAGTTAATATTTGGCTAAATAAGAAGCTTTATGATAGAATAGCTAAGATTGTCCCAGGACCACAGGCGTTCAAAGGGGTTTTTAGAATAGTGGAGAAAAAGATAAAGTTTGCTTGTGACAATGTCATAATCAATAATATCAGTCTCACTAATGAGGACGACATTGTACTAGCCTTTGAAAATTATTTTTAAGAAACAGAGTGGTGTCTTTAATTCAAGCGTCACTAATGAAGCTAAATCCTCCGCTCTCTTGATTAAGTCCAACAAACAAGAACATCTATTCAATTTTTCCTCTAGCAACACGTCGCTATCCCCATTGGCTATGCACATTTTCACTTTACAAGAAGATGTGCGCAACCGGCGAAAGATCTAAAGAGACGGCATACTGTCAATAAACAAATCACCATTTACTCTGACAGCCAAGCGGCCATAAAAGCCATGGAGTCAGTCGTGGTGAAGTCAAGGGTAGTAAGCCGCTGTAAGAAATATCTGGACGAAATATCAGAAGCCAACGCGATGACCCTATTTTGGGTACCAGGGCATATGGATATCCCAGGTAATGAACAGGCGGATGAGCTTGCAAGAAACGGGTCGAAAATACATGCATCTATGGCCCTGAAATCAGTAAGACCTCCACTAAGCACGCTTGCAAGGAAGATTGACATTGAATCTTGGAGTAGGCATACAAAAGAACTATGGCCAGAGGTGAGCAAAAAGAGATCTAAATACATGATCGGACTAAGCCGCAAAGAGATCACGGGGGTCATTACTGGACACTGTGCGATGGGCGTACACGCGGTAAGGCTGGGTATACTGCATAATGATTTTTGCAGAAGCTGTAGGGACGTCGAAGAAATATAATCTGTTCGCCATTTACTTTGCGAATGCCCAGCCCTTAAAAACAGCAGACAGAGAATTCTCAACAGTTACTTCTACGATGACCTAGATGATTTGTCGATCTGGGTGGTTCTAGCAGATAAACAGACTTCATAATATCATTAGCTACTCGTAAGACAAACTAGAGGATCATGTTACAACGGAGTTTCAAGAGTCAATGAGATTCATACTAATCTATGTGGCTCCAAAATGAAAAGCGGTTTACTTCTTGTCTTTCAACAGGTCACACTGGTTGGTTCCCGTAACTGGACACAAAGGACTCAACTGATGGTCTAAATCAAGCTGTGGAAAAATTCCCACGAGAGCACCCATTTACCTACCTACCTAAGAAGATGTGTCATGCATAATCAACCTACTCAGACCTAAGAAATCCTTTGGCCCTGAAGGCATTAGTAATTTCATTCTAAAAACAAAACCTGTAGCGCTACGGTTCTTGACTATTGTTTTTTGTTTTGACCTATTCTATGCAGATGACACCTTCGCTTATGCTAGTCACGACTACCCTCTAGTAGCCCTTCGATTACTTGAGAAGCACACAACAGCCATAGACAACTACTATAAAACCTGGGGAAATAAAAATAATAAACCTAAGTCTGAGCTTATCTGCTTTAGGAAAGCAAGTGGTAAGGGACCGGAAGGGGTGGTCAGAGAAAGTCGGAATTTGGAATTAAGGATAGACGATCGCACCATTCGGATTGAAAAGTATATCAATTACCTTGGCGTCCATTTTAACAACCTGCTAAAATTTAACAATCACGCCGATCATGCCTTCAACGATCCAGGAAAATATCCAATATGCTTATGCCTTTCTACAAATCACTCATAAGACCCATTATAACCTACGCTTTTCCGATCTGGTTTGCTATTTCCGCCTCCGAATTGCCTCCGAATTGGAGAACCAAAAGATATTCCAACTCATTTATTTATAATGAAACAAACATCACTCCTTTCATTAATTATGTTTTGATTTTATCAAAAAAATGTATCTTAAAGCTACAGAACTAAAACAATGAACTTGTAAGAGATATCCTTTCCTCACAAGACACCTTCACTTGGGAGAACACGCTATATCCTTCGGTCATTTGTATTTCCAACGCAGAGGTTGATCCTGCACCCGATGGACCCACCCTTCCCTTCTATATCAAGGCAACCCTTGGGCACAACCGTGGGTAGTTTCTCGTTTCACATTTCGCTGCAAAACAAAAACAAAAAGAAAGCAATTGTCAATTTTCTTTTCGTCCTAAACAAAATAATATAAATGTAATTTAAAAGAAAATATTATTGCCCAAAACAAAAAAAGGAACACTTAATAATCGATATGTCATAATTATAGACATATTAATTAGAACCTCAACTCATTCACTTTCACAATATTGAAAATACGTACTCATATCGCGTTAGAAAATAAAACAAAAATGTATCTTATTCAATTCCCATTTTTCAAGAACGTACCCGCTGGCGTTTAAGTACCTGAAAGGGAAATCCGAAAATATACTCATGTGTATCCTTCGTATCTCTCTTCACCTTTGTACAAATAGTTTTAAGTAAGGTTAAGTCTTTCAACACTTTGACATGTTTAAAATGATTTTATTCAAACCTTAAACTTCAGTTTGTATTAAAAAGAAAAAGTATAGAACGTTATTCTTGCAGAGAATGTTCGGGAAGAAGTTAATGGCTGGGTTCAACAGTTGAGCACTGTAATACTTAGTGCTGCCAAATCAAGATGTATATCCCAACAGCATCAACCCCCCTTAAAATCGAAGAAGGTTTTCTCTTCCCTTTTGGGGCGAACGAATAGGCCTGAACTTCCGTTTCTCTTAAAACAGTTATAAGATTTTGATGTACATGTACTTCATTTACAATCAAATAACCAAAATTATTAAACTTAAAGTCAATATCACTAACATCACAACGCTTAGCGCAAAGATCAATAAGTTTTCTAAGATCCTCTCGTCTCACTCCAAAAGCAAAGATTGGAGGACGAAAAGGCCGACCACCATTCTGATTTGCCAAAAACCATTGGTATCTTGGTCACTGGGAGAATGTCCCTTAGGGGGAATAACAGTTATATCACCTAACTCCATTTCGACAGTTTCGTCCAATTCCGCGAACCGGTTTTTGTTGTTGACTGCTTCATTACGTCCTCTGGCCCATCTGCTAGCCGATGTGTTGAGTCCACCACGGACAGACTGCCATTCATCCTCCGAAGCATCGGCTATCTGCTGAGACTGGGCAGCACACATTCCACAACCGTCATTAGCTATGCTACCAACACGCGCATGTGATTGATTTCTCACTTCACTGTCTGCTTGATATAAGCCAGAAACTGTTTCGACCGATTTGATTAGATTATTTGCACTATTAGAGGACGAGTTAGAAATGTTAGGGAGAACTTATCCCCACCACTGCCATTTTAACAGGCTTTTTTTTTTAACAATTCCTGAGCTTGAAAGATGAACTCGTTGTTGTACTCGGATTTCTCTAGTAGATATGTCGTATACCCCTACGTATAGTTGTAATGGTATCCCTTTTACCTTAGACGCACAGTGCGGTAATAATAACACTGGTCAACAAAAATACACTTTTTGCATGTAACATTGTCTGGCTATGTTTAGGACAGTTATAAGGATAATAGAAATTAAATTACGTGTTCATCGCTAAAGGCGCCCAAGTTTTCAGGAAAGAAGTCTAAATGTGAATGAAGAAAATGTATTTTCAACGATATATTGGACCCCAAAGCCTTATAAGTAGATAACAGCTTCACTTGATCGGTGATTTCCTAGAAAATTTGAAGTTATTTTCATGAAAGACTCCCAAGCTGATTTTTCCATATCACTTAGTTTTTCTTTAAAAATATCATCTTTCATCAATTGTCTGATTTGAGGGCCAACAAAATATGCCTTGTCATGTTGTCCGACGGAAAAGCCAAAATACTGTTTATATAGCTTAGTTACTAATGGTGTCAAATTCCTTCGCGGGATCATTTTGACACTTTCTTGACATTATTTAAGAATCAATTAACACAGAAAACAGAAAAAACACACTACGCTCTTCAAATGAAACAAAACTTTAGAATGCAACAATGAAGCAAAAACGGTTTTATTTTTAGTTTTTTGGGAAGTAGCTGTAACATGAAAACGAGATCTGATTGAAAAAAAAAATAAATATGGTGGCGGGTAATTCAAAATTAGTAAGCACTTTTTTTCTTACAAATTTTTTTTGACCAGTGTAATCATACAAAATTTTCCATGTAAAATAACCCATTGTGACCTACTAAATATTTAGTGTGGAGATAAAAATGACTGTTAGTAAGGCCCACAAAAATCTCAATTTTGACTTCGGTGGAAGAGGTGTCCGGTCCACAAAGCAAGGAAAGCATGCCTCGTCGGACGGGTGGGATCTTCTGCTTGTTTTGCAGACTTCCGTGTGGCTGACAATTTTGAGGGAAATTCTGTAAAATTAAGAATATTGATTGATTTCCCTCTAAGAGAATTTAAATATTTTGAACTGTGTCGGCCAGGAAATAAAGCAAGGTACACACTTCAACTTGAAGTGCTATGGTACCTTTGAGATGCCCTCCCCATTACCCTACTGACGAATGATCAGAGCACCATGGTTGTTACTTATATTATTATGTAATACAAATATTTATTTATTTAATATGTACAAAGTATTTTCGTTATATTGAAACCAGTTTGAACATGGCTGCTAGCAACCGATTTAATAGGAATGTATATCAATGGTCGTTTTTGGGTTTTGGGTTTCTCATATCATAATATCCAATATCACATCTTTTTTTTTTTCTTTTAAGCATATTTGTTTTACCCGTTTACTTTGGGACAAGTAAGATGGGAAAATGCACGTTGCATATGGTTTTGTTTCATATAAGCGATTCGTTCTTACATTGAATAATTACTGTAACTTATTTGTAATCAAGAAGAATAACCTACTCGTTTGTTCGCATGCTGATGATCTTCATTTAGCCTAAACAAACTTAATTTTTATATAATACCATTTAACAGCGAGAGAAAATTCAAATTTCCACTTTCCGCCCATTTACACTCCCATATTTAGAAAGATTACCTCAATAGCGTTAGCTTCGAATAAAATACGTTTAATCTCGAGATTGTTTTTAATATCATTCACACAATATTGTGGACTTTGGCAATACTTTTGCTTTATTTAACTTAAGATAAATAGGACTTTAATTTATGACATTTTGCATACTGTTTTTTCTTTTTTGCCTTTCACTCACAAAGAAACTGTATTTATTTAAGATTTAATTGAAATGTAATTTACAAACAAGTTAGTAATATTACCGCTACAAGAAATTGTCTTTTGATTTCCCAAAGAAAATTATATTCACGTTCAAGTGAAGTTTAGAATCTTAAGAATGAGATTTTTTAAACAAGTGGAATTGTTACGTTTTTGAATATATATTTGTTTTGTCGTATAATTTATTTGAAGTTAACATATAAGTAAAGAATTGAAAATCATATGACTTAAGAAAATATTATATTGAATATATACGTATATTTTTCATTTATTTATCATTTGTAATTCTGTTTTTAGTTCGTATATGTATGAAATATTTGATAATAAAAAAATTCTAAAAAGTTTCATAACCTAAATGTTTCAATTTGAATTATGGCTGAAGTGAAAGGCTAACCTTTGGATAAAAAAACGTTGCGTAAACTACATAAATTTAGCAGTTCCGTCAAATTACGATTTTACGATTTTTGACGTCTGTTAGAGAACTGTAATGGACAAACTCGTTTATTGGCACAGGGGGCGTATGTGAAAAGGTAAGCTATGACTTTTGGTTTCTTTAATTGAACTCTTAGTAAAACTATAAAGTACAATAATGCTCAACTTTGAATAATTCAGAGAAAGTGCGGTTTAACAGGTATTCTTGTGGTGGATCACGACCTTTATTTCGATCTAAATGTCGTATAGTTTCCAATCGCTGAAAGGATTTGTATATGAATTAACTTACCCAGATAATCATCGCCCTTCCAATATTTGTATACTTTTTGAGGTCGCAGTTGTGGTCTGTCCCCTAAGGATTTCGCATTCGATCCCCTTAGTCAAACTTCAATCCCTTCTACCCAACTTTTGCGTACTTCACGAACAATCATGGAAAAGAGCAGAAGTCGAATCGCGTCGTCCGTGAACTAGCGATTCGACCCTAGGTACTAATATTTTTAAAGCGGCGAAACTTTGATAACACAAACAAAAAAATATCTTTGCAGGTACTATCTTAATGATTATTTGTAACCATCAGATGTAAACGATTTTATTAAATTATTATAAAACAGCGAATTCATATGTAGTCGCACACAAATGTTAGTATTGGGTAACATAATTGTTGTAGCCTGAACTTGGCTTTGTCCCTTAACGGATATTATTATCTAGAGCAGGAAAAGGATACAGACAAAACGACATGTTGCAGTATGCCTGTTTTTGAATAATACTGATTGAATGCATTGAATGACTAGTTATCGCTTTCAATAATTTCCAAAAGAGCTAGTGGCACATTCATAGTTTGATCATCGATTAACACAATATCGAAAGTATCCATGTACTTGCTTAGATTCTCTTCAACCTTAAAATAAACAACACGATCGCAGATTATACGAAAAGAGCAAGCAAATTTCCAACTTACATGATCGAAGAGGAAACCTATTTTAATGATGTGAGATGAACTCGGAACTCCATTAGCCATTCCGGCATCACCAATTGAGTCGCCCAAGACAATAACATGGTCTCGGCTGTGGACCAGATCGTAATAGTCGCTGCCTTTTAGAACTGTTTCATTTTTATTGAACGTGTGAATCATGGGCTCTTGAAAGCCATTTAACAATTCACCCTTGTACTGAAGAAAATTTGAGACCACTTTGACATTTGGATACATAACCTTGGCATGCTTCAGCACTGATACCACCGAGTTTCCCAGGCCAGCAGAAAACACCAAAACGGGCACATTAAGTCGATTGAGCGACTGAAAAAGTTCGTGGCTGTGATCTCGCAAGTAATCCTTGTAGTCGAAAGCTATTTTGTCGATTTCTTCCAGATCCAATGGAAAGCCCCTGAAATCAAATAATGAATATGAATTAAGAGATGTTTGTTCAATACACTTGTTTTGTCTAACGTATTTGGAGACTTGTGTTGTTGCAAAAGCAACAAATATTTTTACTTTGATTATCAGAGTAATAATAAGCATTTATGAACGACTTAAATAGTTAGAGGGCGATTTGATTTTGATTTGTTTGAGTTACTATGTTCGGCAAGCCGTATGTATCACCGATGTGAAAATAAACTCTTGTTGAACGTGTTACTGTAACAAAATCGCCACGTAAGTACTTCAAGTTGAAAAGTAGAGAATAGAAATTTCAACTTCACAAGTTTGTTCGAAGAGGTATTGCAGAAGACCTTGATATTTTATTTCAAAATGCGATTGAAGTGTTTAAAAGCAAAGTTAATCAGATTACTATACGGGAAATATGTCATAAGAAAATGCATTTCGGATAGGCCTTCATAATATAGCAAAGCAACTGGAGACACTATCCCCAAATTCCCTTCCAATATTATAATAATTAAAGCAAACAAATCAAAACGCACTTACATTAGCAAATCACCCGATTTCGTCCACCACTCGATCATGTATTTTACCTTCTCTTCAACGGGCATGTGAGGATCAATCTCAATGGGGCGATATTTCTCGAACAGCTTTTTTGATTCCTTAATAAATGAATCGGGTAGCGATTTACATTTATGCAAAATACCGAAACTAGTCAGCACTCGGGTACCATCCTCAGTTTTCTGCTTCGTAATGGTGTAATCAAAGTCTGAGACTACTTGCAATCGATCGACACCGCCCTGTCCCAATTCGTTGATCATTTTTTCAACACGTTGAGGATCTTTTATTCTACAATTTGGTGTACAAAGCGCTGGAATGTCTTGCAAGCGCAAGTATTTAGTTGCCTCCGTTCTCACCATCTTCTCTATAATACGTCTTAATAGCGGATGTATCGACGACAAGCGATTCAGTTTAACTGTTTTCTTATCTTGCTGTAGATTTAATTTTGCTAGCTTATAGCAATCAAATAACCGCCGATCTAATGACTATAATCCCTTAAGATTTGTTGTAATTGTAAATAGCAAACAAGCCTCGCTCGTGTCCAAATGTATATAGCAGAGTATTTTGTGATTGACAAATAAAATGAGTTGGATTCGACTTTGTTTTTGTTTTTTTTTTGTGTAATGACAGTTTATTATGCAATTTTTTGGATGGGTTGTTGTTTATAACAATTGTCTTTCCACTTCCAAATCGCAGCTTTGAGTTTCGATGGCGTCTAATGAGTAGGTCTAGCGTCTAGGTAGTAAAAGGACAATTTAGAAGAACTAGACTAGAAGTAAAAAGTAATAAGTACAATACAACGCGAGTCAAACTGGAACTGCACGTTTACAGCTGATACAGCTGATTTTTGTTGTGGCGGTAGTCAGTGTTCCAGATCGTGGGTAATTACCCATTTGTGGGCATTTGGCATTTCCAAATAAGCTAAAATGGGGATGAAAGGGCATTTTTATGTCTCCAGCACAAAAAAAAGGCATGTTAATACTAAATCTAAAGAAACCCATTCGAAATCAATAAAAAGAGACGACTGCTTTTGTTTTTTTTGTTAATTTTTGTTTAGTAGGAATATCGTGGAATATAGCAACTGCCATTTTGACAGTCTTTTCCATTCTTACTACAAAAGTAAAGGAACACAACTATAATTTTGATTGTGGGGAATGCCACCACAAAAAGAGGACAAGGGGGAATTTTAAGGTCTGTGGTGGGGAATTTCACTAAAAGGGGCCTTAGCACTGAATGCATTCTGACGAGCAAAGAGGATCCAAACTAGAGGGCCAACTCCCGTGCACCTACCCGATTTTCCCCGCAAATTTTGAATGACAGCCCTCTCTCGCGCTCTCTTTTTTCTCCTGTCTGTGAATACATGTTATTAATGGCCGCCGAGTGGAACTTTTCCAATAACAAACAATTTGTAAATGAATTTATAACAATGAATGTAAAAGGAATAAATGTTGAGTATGGTGTTTTAGATAGCTTTAATTGTTCTCTATCGATCTTATGCGGCAAAAAATATTCATCCATTCACATTTCAGGTTATTTTAATTTTTTTTACATGAAAAATATTTTTGACGGCAAAATTCATGAAGCTACCTTGGGGAGTTGTTCCAAAAATAGGTTGATTCCATGCAATTTAAGCCCATGTTTTCACTAGGGCAAAAGTGAATTCCTTAAAATATTCGTAAACATTGCACACATTTCTATTACGCTTGGTGGGTCTTTTCAACTTGGTTTTTTAGCACCGTATTTGTACAAAATCAAAATATGATTAGGAATTCTGTGGTTTAATAAGAGTGAACACAGTTGATGTTTCTAAGGAACAGCAAAAATAGAAATTTTATTCATATTAAAAAAAAAATATATATATAATTCTCGGAAAGTAAATTTGTAAATACGAGTACACATGATTAAACTCCTAACAAAAAGGTAATATAATGTGGAGTTTAATTTGATCCGATTTCAGATTTTGCGTATTCAATCGAACGCAAGAATCTAAATTGTTTTGTAAATTTTCAGTTCCCGTATTTCTATAGATAATGTGCTTTTGCAAATTTTGTAACATTGTATTTTGAAATGTTCACTGATATTTTAACAAACCTCTCTAAATTATTAATTAACAAAAACAAGTGCAAAAAGTGGTATTTCACATAAATAAAGGGCATTCTGTAGCAATTTAGAAAGAGAAAGAGATGTGTCAAGGGGGAAGTCGATGGGAAAGGGTAATATTTCGATCATTCTGGTGTGCGATCTGGATGGAAGCAGACGTGGTACGAAAGTCCCTAAGGAATTGAATTGAAGTGTGTGTTGTATTATCGATATTTTCTAAAAATTCTACAGAATTTTTTTACATTTTACGTACAGATTAAAAATTATGCTAAAACTAAAATATCGTTTTCCCCACAGTAAAAAAACAATTTCGCCAAACTCTGTTAAACTATCTATTTTGTTTCAATATGACTTCGAAATGAAAAGCATTAAAATCGAGGAAAAACTATTTTTTCTTTAAAGTATAGGTACCTACAATAAAAGCTTGAAGTTACAAAATCTCTTTTAAGAAAAGTGCAACAACCGTTTAAGTTGATTTTTCTCTGATTAATATCATGCGATTGATTTCTGCTAGATACTGAAAAAAAAAAAACTATGATTATATATAGGGTATTTGGCATCGTGACGAAATTATTACAGGAATTCCATTTTCCAACAATTTCATAAACTAAACTAAACTTTTAAACTGAACTGCGATGTGAGCGACGTGTAACTAAAGGGTACCAAAAATGTTGAACACAGTCGCCCCCACTTACAAAATGGCCTCGTGATTGACATTAAATGCCTGCATAGGATTTCCTAAGTATGCGTGCGGCAGCAATGGCGCTCCTTTGATTTGTACAGGCACTAATACTTAGGAATTCCTATGCAGGAAAAGCAGCTTGTAGGCAAATGTACCGTTTCTGCTCTCAGTTGGCCCTCTAGTTTAGATCCTCTTTGCTGACGAGTTGATAAACTTCAATGTCTGTCATTTGTAACTTTTATTTGGAGTGAGAGCAATATTACAGGGTGGACAGAATCTCCAATTTATTTAGTTTAAGAGCACGCAGTCTTGCAAAAACCCACAAACAGTAATTAATGGAGTTGAACTTCAAATTTTATTTTTCTGTAAAGTAAAGATTTATAAATAAAGTATTCTAATTTACTTATGTAGTATTAATTATGGGTTAATCAATTTTTTTGACAACACATCCCACCGAACTTCCGGAATGGTTAGTCATATCTTTTTTTTAGTAGTCTAGAACCTCCAATTATTTTGGAGCTTTGAAAATTACACTTAGATATCGATTATTCTAGTAAATGACATGTCACGTTGGCGTAGGTACCTAACGAAACAGTACCAACGATTCTTCATATGTTTACGTATATCAGTGACTATTATATTACAGATCACCCTATTGTAAGATGCTCTTATTTTTGCCAATGTCCGCCAATGTCAAATGTGTTTTGACATTTGTGGACAAGACAGATGATATAGAATACAAGTGAACAAGCCATGAAGCGGTACACTCCCCAAGAACGCGAAATAATCGTGTCTATTTTTTTGCATAACAGTTCATCTGTAGTGTTGGCGCAGCGCGATTTCCGTCGCCGATTCCACGGCCGTCCGACACCGACTGCGCAAACACTGCGCCGTTTGGCCACCAACCTTGAAAAGTATGGGACCACACGAGACGTTGCCAAGAGTGGCCGGCCCCGGAGCGCCCGTTGTGCCGAGAATATCGCCGCTGTTGACAAGGATGTCGAGCTGTCGCCGGAAACATCGACCAGGCGCCGTGCCTCGCAATTAGCCATCAGCCGGTCGTCCCTAAGACGAATTTTGGTCAAAGACTTGCGCATGTTCCCGTACAAAGTCCAGTCCTTGCATCAGCTGCTGCCTGTCGACCGGCAAACGCGTGTAACCTACGCCCAAGCCATCCTCAATCTCGAGGAAGAAGTGGACGATTTTTCGACCAAAATCATAATGAGCGATGAGGCTCATTTCCACCTCAGCGGGTACGTGAGCAAGCAAAACTATCGGTTCTTGGGCACCGAAAATCCACGAGTAATGCACGAGGAGCCATTACACCCGCTCAAAGTTACTGCATGGTGCGCTGTTCACGCTGGAGGAGTCATCGGACCATTTTTTTTCGAGAACGCCGCTGGTCAAACGACAACAGTGGACGGTGCACGCTATAGGGCCACGTTAACCGAGTTTTTTCTGCCGCATTTGGCCGAATTAGGACTGGAGGACATGTGGTTCCAACAGGACGAAGCTACGGCACACACTGAGCGAGCCACAACCGATATTCTGAAGGCGGTATTCCCGGGTCGCCTCATCTCTCGTTTTGGCGATTTGCACTGGCCCGCAATATCGCCCGATTTAACCGTTCCAGACTTTTTTTTGTGGGGTTTTTTGAAGTCACGTGTTTACGTGAACAAGCCCGAGACCCTAGAAGCCCTCAAGGACAGCATTCGACAAGAGTGCGAGAATCTGTCGCCCAAAGTTCTCGCCGAAGTGATGAAAAATGCCATAAAACGAGCCCGTATGACAATCGATTGTGACGGCGCCTATTTGGCCGATATCACACACACAACCGGGCTGGAATTTATTTGAACGCTTTAACTTGCTAATTCGAAACTATAATATGATAGTTTCATCAATACAATTTCCAGTACCTATGTAGATATTTTTCGTTCCACTACCTTTCCACCCATTACTGGATCATGTATACTCGGGTGAATCCCGAGTTCAGTATTTTTGTGGATGGTTTCTATCGAAGTTTTCGCTTGAAGCTTGGCGACAAGTTATTTGGGATTTCTTTCCATCCGGTAAGAATTCACGGAGATAAAGGCAAACTAAAAAAACCTTCCGTTTCATTAGCCTTCAGCCTTCAAATAATTAAATGCAAATGGATCTCAAAAATAAAATGTGTTGGAAAAGTAATGGAGTTAACTGCTTATTGAGACACATTTATTAGTTTAATATCTACCTTAAGAATTTACAATTCTCTACATCTATTATGCTGGCTCGCAATGTACCATTACTTGGTAGCGATAATGTTGTTACGAAAAATGCCAAAATATTGATGTTGTAACAGTGAACAAAATAAAACAAAATTAAAGCATTGCAATGTAACACACACTTTTCTTTTTTTATATTTACAGACAATATACATGTGTTTTAAAATAATGAAAAGAAATAGTATACAAAGAAACCGTAATTGGGATATAAATATAAGTCAAATATCCCAGTTGCGTTGGAGTATGTATGCAGGGATGTTGATTGGCAGGGATATTCACTTAAATAATTCAGTATTGTTGGTATAGCACGGCACGGTGGTCATGACTTACGATCACCCCCATTATTACTTGTTTGTATTAAAAGTTCGCTATTTAATATACCAGTCTTCAGAGTTATAAAGTTCTGTTGTTCTGTTTGTTGAAATATGTGGCCAGTGCCTAGGTGTATTCATACATGCCTTCGTCACCATCTCCGTTTATGACAATCAATCCATTTGTATATTAATAAATCCCTTGGGATGGGTTATAAATAAAATAATATTGATACTTACAGAAAATTGAATAAAAATATAATACAGACCAACTAAGGTTAAAAAATTCCCGATTTCATGAGAATAAATAAACAATCGTAAAATAATCAAACTTAAAAAAGAAATCAATAAGATCATCATGTACAAATTCGAAAGTAGTTTGTGCTTATTCATCATCCACTAAAACAACTGGGGTTTTTGCATCTGGCTTTTGAACAATCGCTGCTGCAATCGGCGTAGCGGTTAAATTTTCAACTTTTGTCGGTGATGTAGTTGATGGTGATGCCGACTTTTGTGTTGTACGGTTCATGTTGAAGAGCTGAAAAGCAAAAATCGTTTAAATACCTTGATTTGGGAATTTATTAGATTGACTTCGGCGAGCAATTGAAGAACTAACTTAAACCTAACTTATGCACCGACGCATCACCACAAAACTGTTCTCTTGTTGTAAATGATCAACTTTTGACGGAAAACGTTTCTTAAAAATTTTTGATTTATGAAGGAGACAGCAAGTATTGGCTGATTAATGCTGTTTAGCACCCACATGAGAACAGTGGCACACATTCAATAGCTTACGCGGAGGTTTCCCCAGCGTGGAAGAAAACATCTTTATAAGGGTGGTTGATATAGGATCCCAGGCTTAGTTTCTCACAGCCACCTGTTTGTGTGGGTTCTTGTTTTTCGAACCAATGAGATGAATTTAACATAGGATGCCGACTCCGAGCAGAAAAATTTCTCAGAAGATTGTCATACGCTTGTAAGAGCGCGTTCATTTCCATGATTGTTTTTATTTTTATACGTACATTTATAACTTTCTGCACCGCTGGAGTGCTAGTGGCAGGTTTGGTCAACTTTGAGTTTGTTCTATTTATGCTATTCAGCTTGGAACGGTCTTGCGCTTTAAATATCCACTTCAGGTTTGCAATATCTTCAGTGGTTTTTCCACATTTTTGTGTGGTGTACCTGGAAAGAAAGAAAAAAATAATATTAAATATTGCTTCACCACTAAAAGTATGATGAATAAAACAAACAAACGAAAAGGTATATCTCTCGGGTAAGCTTAGCTTATTAATAAGTTTGGAGGCATCTAATATGATTCGTCCACAGAGCTCATTAATCTGTGTGGCTAATTCGAAAGATTTAAGTCATCGTACAGCGAAGCAGATATTAGCCAAATCCGATGGGCCCACAAAAAGCATGCTTCCGAAAAGAAAGAAAGCACATAGACCTCTGTTGGTCGGATCGATAATTTTAAAACTCTGCGTTGAATATAGATCTTTGTTACACATATTCTGTTGTTTACCAATTTTGAAAACATGTCAAACAGTACAATTGATCGCTCACGAAAATTGTGCGCAGTCACTGCAGCTATTGAATGCTGCGTTGAGTCTCTTTTTCCCTAGCCCGCCACCAATCATCATTTTCAGTGTCCATCTGAGGTCGTACGACTCACTTTCTCCGTAATATACGAGCCAATAAAAGGTAACCATGACAAAAGAGAGAGAATTCGCCGCGAGGATATGCGCAGTTTGCATATTTCGATATACAGAGCTAATTTAGACTTAGATACTAGGTAAAGGTAATGGCAAACGTTTTACTTACTGATTCAAGTAGTTGTGAACTGTTGTCAAGCCGGTGAGCTTCAAGATTCCATTAAAGTTTGGCACTTTGATCAGAAAATCATCGCCCACCCGTTTGACCACGAATTTGGGCAATCCCTCCATGTTAGCAAAGAAGTATCCGTATTCTGTCACAGAGTGTTTTTGATTGTTAGTTGGGTTCAAGGTAACCGACAATGGGCTGGAAAAGGAGGACGAAGCTTTTGCCGCACTTTTTATATGGATTGGTAATGCAGGAGGACACGCAATTGCAGCAGTTCCAAGGACTACTTCCCTTTTTTGTACCGAGCTCGCAGCGATTGACGACGAACCTCCACCATCACCTTCACTTCGGACTTTTGTCTCACCAGTTTGCGGCGCCAACGGAGTGATTACAGTTGTATTAGCTGAGCCTATTATTGCGAACTTCTTCAAACGTGGCAATTCGACTGGTATGCCTTTGATTTGTGCTTGGGGATCCAATGTATTGGTAACAGAAGTGACAACAGTGTTGGGATTGGGATTGCTTCGGACAGTGCTAGTTGGCGGCTTGGCTGGTATCGATTGAGCCGAGGCACTATTAACGATCGTGCCTATTGAGTTTCTTTTGATGCCGCATCCTGCGTCTGGAGAGCATGCTGCCTTTGGTTGTGTTGGTATTGCGGTAATACGAATTGTCTTCAGATCTTTGGGAAGTTTCGTCTGCGGTAAATCATCGACAGCAGTGTTTGGCATTTCCTCGGGAATGTGCAAAGGATCTCTTTGCGGCGACTCAGTTCTCCCTGTCGGTTCAACGCTTGCTAGTTTTTGTATTTTATTTGCCGGACCAACAGTAGCGGATGATAAAGTTTTGGTAACAATTCGTGTAAATTGTCCCAATTGTTTCTCAGACGCAGCAACGCCCTTAACATTTGCCGTGGATGAAGCTACATTTGCGGGATTTTTAAAAAATATTGTGTTCATTGGGGAAACTGTGCTTGATGGTCGCACACGAGCAGCTGGATTGTAAACTTTTACTGAAGAACCACCATCGAGTGTGGTGGGTGTGGTTTTGTCTGTGGTGTTGGTAGTGACGGCAGTACTGGCTGTGGTCGGTGAATGCTGGGGCACTTGCTGTTGTGGCTGACGTCTCACGATTGTGTTTATCGCTGTTGGCGTTCGAACTGAAATTCCACTTTGGGGAGATAATGAAGGCTGTGGGGTTACGGTGGGACGCGGCGTGAAAATAGGGCGTGGCGTGAATACAGGGCGTGTCGTAAATACAGGACGAGGGGTCACCATAGTGCGCGGAGGAAGCGCAGGACGCGTAGTTACAACAGAACGTACTGCGGTCGTCGAATATTGCGGATGGAAAACTTTAGGTGGTACAATCTTTTTAACAACCGGTTGCTTTGGCGACACATGTTTGGAAGAAACCTGCACTTTTGTTATTTTAGGAGGTTTTGCTGCTTGGTTCAACATATTTTGGCGATATTCATTTGCAGTTATAACTCTCGTTTTACTCGTTTGCGTTTGTACACCTGATGGCAAGCTAAATCGTCCATTTTGATTTTGAATCATAATCCTGCCTGTTGTTGTGTTCGAAAGGGTCATGGACTTTTGTCCAAGAGTCGATAAAACTGCCTGTGAATTGGACACGTCCGAAGGGGTACTACACTGGCGGCTGGTAACGTCAAATGGTAATTTTGTGATTGTTACGTTGTTATTCCATTTAATTGCATTTTGCGTCGGTTTTTCGACATTCGACTCCAACACGGAGGGTTGTATTTGAATGGCTTTCACATTTTGCTGTGATCCATCCTTGTTCGGCTGGCAGCTTAGGACTGTGGGTTCAATTTTATTTGATTCAACTCCAACTGGGGTAATAGTCATGATTTGAGGAGGCATGATCTTTTTCACGTATATACAACTCTGTTTTGTAGTTGATGACGACGATTGGACTAGAGAAATATGCTTCTGCAAACCGACGACACCGTTAGCATTAGCTCGTTCGTGCGAAACTGTTTTGATGAATGGTGACGAGGAAATACGCATCGGATCGAATTCTTTATTAATAATTGGCGATTCTTGGGACAACTGGTGCGGCTGCATAGTACTGACTTCTTTTTGATCTGCCTCTTGGGTATTAATTATTGGTTGTGGGGCGACTTCAGGTGTCAATATTGTGAAACTGTTCTGCGCAGCATCTGGAACATATTCGCATTCACTTTGAGTCACTACCAACGAAGAATTCTCTCCTGTGTATGATATTGTGTAGTTTATGCGTTCCGGTTTATTCGCTTCAATAGGAGCTGCCAGCATGAGTGTTTCATAATCAACACCGGCAGCTTCGTCTGCATTTACATCAAAATCAATTATCATGCAATCATCGTCGTCCTCTTCATCTGGCTTATTGGATTGCACCAATTTTTTCGGCTCTTCTGCTGGGCGTTCGCAAGCATTTTCGACAAGCACAATCTCATCGTGAACTTTTTTGACGACTGCATTTTCATTTTCATTTTGAACAAACAAAATATCATCGTCGTCGACGATTTCCTGAATTGGCTCTGCCGGCTGGACTTGCAGTACACCATCATCTTTTGGTAGCACCTCCATCGAGGTTCCTTGCTCAACGTCCAAAAACAATTTGCCCTGCCGTTGAGTCAGCCAAAAAGAGCACGTTTTCTCGGTCTTTAAAGTGATCTGGTGACGCGCCTCATAAACCTCGCGCAGCATCATTTGTCCGTCGACGCTCTGCAGCAAAATCAGTTGCGGTGCTTGATATATATTCTGAAACGGCCCAAAGTACAGCTTTCTATTCGACATTGGCGTCACATAGGCGTTAAAAAGTGCCTCCTGACAGAATTGCATTTTAACGATGCGACTTTTGGTGACAGCGTACGCCATTACTTTCTGAATACGGTCTAAGGTCAGCAGATCTCTTAGTTCCGGTATGAAAATGTGTGAGAAGTCAGTGCTAATGTCCAGTATCAGCCACTGATGGTCTCCATGTATAACGTTCGGCAGATATATCTCCTTTATCTCGGACTGATGCAGTTTACGAGAGGAGATGTTACTACGTACCAAACCGTATGCTTGAGTTACCATTTGCTCGAGTATCACCGTAGCGTGATCGGAAATATTTCTTTGCATTGGCAGAACTTTCACCTTAGGGAGGGAATTACTTTCAACAGTATTTGTAGACGCTGGGAGTGCTATGGCCTGTGTTTGTTCTGCTGGAGGTGGTGGGGGTGATGGTGGTGGTAGTGGCGGAGATTGGGATGCCGATGTGGATGATGATGGTCGATTTTGTTTTGGATCTTCTATGTCATATACTGGTGGTATTGTTGCATTCGAATGAAGAACGAATTCTGGCGAAAGGGGCTCTTGACGCCTCTTCAGTTCGTTCATCTGTTGATTGATCAGAAGACGACAGAGAATGTTTATCTTTTTGGTTAGCAATGGATGAGTTTGGGGAGTTGGTTTGGGGCAAATGCGCGTCTTGTCGGGTCTCAAAAATCCCTTGACGAACCAGTACATTTTCTGGCCTTGCATAACCTAGAATTTCAGAAGGAAAAATATACATTACATCACAGTAAATAATATAGGAGACCATAAGCAAAGGCAACATGAACTAAACTAAATAAATTCATACATACCACAGCAAGGCCATCCGTAACCGAGTTCTTTAAGCGATCCATCAGCATTCGACCCAACAACGGAAGACCATCCTTTGGCAATGCGCGTATATTTACTACACTTAAGGCGTTCACAACCAGCGGCATCATATTTTTTATTGTAGCTGCTATAAAAGTCATATTTATAGTTCGTACCTCCCACAAATAAACAAAGCCCGACATGAAGGCCTCCAAAAAGTTATTCCATCGTATGATGCAGAGAATCTCATCATTTGGTGCTGGAATAGCTTTACTTTCCCTCCTCAAAGCCATATCGATATCCTGCATCTTTTTGCTGACCAAGTTGTTCATGTTCTTAATCACCACATTGAAAACACTTTTGAATGCATCCGAAGAGACACCTTCGGCGCACGTTGCAGCGTCAGACGACTGCTCGGGAATATACGCAGCAACAGCCGCCCCAGTTTCTGTGTCCGTTTCCATTGCTTGTGTATTGAGTGAGAAGATTTGAGATATTTTTGGAACTGTTATTTGTTCGAACGGTTGTGGGGTGTAAGTCGAGGTGCCAGCGGTCGGTGGTTCTGATTGCGAATGATCTGGAGGCACTTCACCCTTTTTCAGTTCTTTATAGCGATTAACTCGAAGCAGTGATGTACCTTCCTCGATGCTCGACGTGCTTGTCAAACGGCTTCTCTTTTGGTCTTGTCCGTTGTCTTCTCGTATTTTATTGTCTACGTTTAGTTTGCGCTTTTCTGGTATTGCGATGCGCGACCCAGATGGTTTATTTCGACTACCACCACTAGCATGACTACTTTTATTAGGTTGATCTTCAACTTTGGGTTTCTGCTCGAGTTTTACAGGCACCTGATGCGTGCGCTTATGCCTGTGATAGTAAACAGATCTGAGAACATGCTCATTCAAACTGAGCCTGGTCTCTTCAGTCTCATTCTTGGCGATAAACAGGTGTACTTCTGCTAATCGCCTTTTGTTTTTGCGTTGGTATGTATTTCTCGGAATAGCTACAACGCGACGGCAATGATTCGCTTTAGAGTTCAAATAAATCCCAATGCAATCAATATCTAACTTGCGACCCCTCGTTTCGAGTTTTTCCTGCTGTCCACTTTGTAAACGGGGTTTATGTTGTGTTGTGGTTTGTGTGTAACTCAAGTCGCTAGTATTCGATATAGAAGTATCGCTCTCATAATAACTAGATGTGGCATCGGTTGTTCCGGCTTCTTCCTTTTCAAAAGAGTACAACGTACGTGCTTTAGGCTGCGCGACCTCTTCAATTGTCGTTCCACCTGGCTGCTGCTCCTCCTGCTTTTCGATAACAATTGGGCTTCCAACAGTCACGTTTCCCTTGCAATAACACTTGTATACCATGTGCACCATGCACCACGGCACCAGTTCGTTGACATCGCGCATTCTTTTCACTCTTACCGAACAGTGGTTGAGGCGCTGATAGATTTTGTCTTTCACTAGGATTGGTTCGAGAGGAAAGTTCAGAGCTGTGGATGGTTCAACTTTTTTTACGGTTTTGTTGTCATTGAAATCGGATTCGTCTGGATCAATAAAGTCCCCATAACGCTTCGGAATTTTAGTGCAACGACGTTTCTTATCGTATTGTGATTCATTTATGAGCAGAGTTTCACTTCCCGTCAACACAATGGTGGAGGTGAACTCTTTTTCTACTCGGGCGAGTTTGGCTGTAGCCTGACGTCTTAGCATAAATGCATCCTCAGTAGTTATGGTACGACCCTAGGTTGAAATAGCTAAATTAAGAGGCATACTTCGCGAAGAGAATTGTGAAAAAAAACTTACATCGGTTTCCAAGCGCATCACAGTCGGACATTTGCAATTGCAGTCCAGTATACACCTGTGTTTGCCACAGTGTTGCTTGACAGTGAATCCTTCGTTGATGCTAGCACACACACATCCAAGTCTGCAAATTTCTTTATCACAAGTGCCTGCGTCTGAAAACACAAAGTTTAAATACTAATGATGAACTTGCGTACATATTTCTAGTGCATTCCAGCAAAGTAAATGCTTGATGTGCGCGAGTTTAAATTAATCGATTATTACCTTCCTCGGTCTTTGATACAGCTGCATCAATAATTGTCGCATTGAGTCGTCTCAGTTCCATTCTAAAAAAGACAACATGTTGGAAATAAATGCCCACACAACATTCTTCCAACTTACAGTAACCGACTTTGCTTCTTGTTCTGCTGTGCCACGTGTTGTTGATGCAGTTCAGGCACCTTTGGCACCGATTTATCCGCCATAAAGTCATCATCAACAATCTTTTGATAAATATTATCCGGATCGTCTTTAAGAAATGAGTTTTCACTACTACTAATCGCAACACTTTTCAGCATGTCCGATAAGATGTCAGCGCATTCCTCGGCCAACGAATCAGGTGATTCACCAACGGCCCTCTTCTGATCGATTTCCTTGCGGAAAGATAATTGCGAGCTTTCCAGCTGCCCTTCAAAAGCCTCTGAACGCCTATGTATCCGCTGAACTAGCGCATGGCTGCGATCGTTTCGATAAGGAAGTTTAAACGTATACGAAGGACGTGAGTTCTCACGCGTTTTCATTTGTTCCCGATCTAGGAGAGTAGAAACAGAAAACTCGGCCCATTCACGGGAAATGTCACCGTACGGTATAATCAGCTGTAAATACCGCTTTGCGATGTCGTGCAGTGGCTTTTGCAATTGGGGAAACACCTCCATCTCCACCTGTGGCATTCGCACGATCTCTAAACTGTCGAAAACCGCTTCGTCTTCCTGAACTTGTTGAACGATTTTTTGAGAGAGTGGACATGCCTTGTAAGTGATTTTCAAAGAAGCGTCACCTAGTTTCGATCGCCTTTCTAGAGTCCTTATCGGCCGAAACAAACGGAAGGTAATGCGATCTATGCACTCTTCTGGACAAACCGTCAAGATCTTTGTACATTTACTTGAGTGGGGTCTTATGTACTTCCTCGGACTGTTGCCACGGCATCCATACAGACGGTAATTCTCGCCATCAACCCTAATCGTTTGATAGAAATAATTTCCCACGTCGGTTAAGAGCCATGTGGCTGCTTTCCAGCCCTGTCGGGTCAATGGGACAGTACTTGACTGAAGCGACTCAATCGAGTGCTTATTGATGCGGTGTCCTTTAGTTCGTTTTTGCATCTCGTGGTAGATGGTGTTAACGTTGTTTATTATGCAATACTTAACGTTTCTTGTTCGTTGAAGGAAACTTCTACGTTCGGCAACTGTACGCAGACCCTGAAGTCCATCGGGTAGGGCGGGTATATCTAACTTTGGAGGAATGGAATTTGCGAACACCAAACCATCTCCGGAACGCCGCAGAGGAAACTTCATAATGGTTGAACTTTCAAGTGAATTGTCCCGCATATATGCGTTGAGAGTCTCACTCTCAAATGCAGAATTCAAGTCACGATTTTGAACCACAGGCGTCATTAACATCCCCGGAGAAGTTCCCAATATCCGTTCGTTGTCATCGAAGCCAAAAAAGTCACTAGAACTGTTAGAGTTCTCGCGCTCATCAACGGACGTTTCAACGACTTCCCTGCTGCTTGTTGCCTTGATACTCTTTCTTGGTGGCTCCATTTGCGGTTCATCTGCGGTGCTCTTTACCTTTGAGATCAGCATATCAAGGAAATTGCCACTTCGTCTGTCCGAATCGGTCAATCTTTTCCTAGTCGTACGCTCATCCTGCGACGAAAGCGTGTCTAGACTTTCAACCTGCCCTAACAATGTTGGCATTGGTGTATCGGTCCTATCCGATAGTGCATCCATTTGAGTATCTTCAGTGATTGTTGTTTCAGTTTCCATTTCTGTTTCGCCATCTTCTGTGTCACTCGTTTCCTCAACAGAAGCCGATGTACTTGGACGCTGCTCCGCGTAAAGCTCTTCTAATAGAGGAATTGTTCGTTTGCCACTTTTTAGCAATTCCAGCTGCTCCTTCAGCTTTTTGCTGACGTCTTCTTTGGGTAACATGGCATCGGCACTTGGTTGTTCTTCGACAAATTCAACCGTTTTGAAGCGCCGCAAATGCACCACCAAGCGTTTGGACCATTGCGAATGAATGCGTTTCGATTGCCGTCGTTTCTTTAGTAGCGATGGATCGAATATCAATTTTCGCAGATGATTGTAACGAAGAAACACGCGATTACGTCGACGGATCAGTTTTTGCTTCAGAACCATATGTGGAGTGATGGCGTACTGAACGAATTTCAAAATTGCAGGCATATTATGCAGCATGAAAGCAGTTGAGACATTATGCTTCCGTTGTAGGCGGAGGAATGTCTTAGTTTGTACGGCAGATAGTTTCATACCGGTTAGTGATAACAACTGCGTGTGGATTGTGTTGCGCTGATTGGATTGGTTGCTTTTAAAAGCGATCGGCCTGAAAGGCTACATAAAAAAAAAACAAGAATAATTTTACGGTTGAATGTATGAACATTTCTAGTTGATTGAAATCAAAGTTAATACGAAAAATGTCAAATGAAAAGTACCTACTAAAAAACCCTTGCCTTGCGAAATGAGCACCTGTCTACCTAACGACTGTTTAATTTTCCGGATAAAACAAGTAGTTTTGACATCTTAAACATTTTTAAACACCATAGATTATAAGAGGAGACTGCCGAACATAACAAATCACGTGTTTACATATTTGATGCACAAACCTGCGCTCTGTGTCATCCGTACTGAACACATTCTTGACCGCTTGATTCACATAATTACTGCACAGATGGCTCAAACATTGAAAATAACAAGTTTAGTATTATACTCTAGATATCAGGGCCTGGCCTGTTTACGACTTTTGGACATAATCAGAAGTTGTAGATGTACCTACTTAAGGCACCAAAACGCGGATTAGATGAATATCTGAATAGGTATATCTAATATGCCCTGAATACGACTCATCCTTAAGATGCTGGCATTCATGTCTATATCCTTACAATGTGTCGTAGATCAACATGATTTTACGATAGTTTAGGGAGAATAGGTAGTCGTTTCCTAATCTTTCCAATGGTACATTAGTCAATCGGAAAAAAAATTTTAATGAGCTATTTTTATTTATTAGTTATCGACTTTAATCTCGAGAAGCTGTTTAAAATTGTTTACCTGAATATAACAATTTTTAATAGAAACTTATGTAGATAGTTGCTTTATTAATATTTACATCAAACAATACGTCCAACGACAAAACATATAGGTACTTGGCGCAACAGGTTGATATAACCCCCAAGCTTTTCACAACCATTCGATTGCACGAGCTTTTATTTTTCAAACAAGTAAAATGGTCCTACTACAATACAATATTATACCTACCGTATAGAGTAGTATCTTTAGCTTTCTCAGGACAATCATACTCTCGTAGGTACGATGATTACCTTTAAACTCCAAGAGGAAAGTTACCTTTACACTTACTTTGTACTAATTTTGCTTGAGCGTAAAACAACCCCCGTTTTGCAATTCTACGATACAAGCAAAACCAACCTTAAAAAGAACCGCTAATTATTTTTTTTTATTACACCTTTTTTGGCGGTGGCCTACACTACCGAAAGCTAACGCAAGATGTCGCTCAATTTAAAAAACACAAAATGAACGATGTCAACCATTTCGTGAACCCGTGTAGAGAAATTCAACTGCAAAACACTGCACAAAGAAAAAATTATAAATATGTACCTACAACGAAGAAAATGTAACATTCCAACCTCACTCCCAGAGGCAGAGCCAACCTTGTGCCCAACAAAAAATGCAACAAACATTCAAAAATAAACACTAACCATCTTCAGCTGTTTTTTAGTAAACATATATGGAAACTTAGCTGCCCACCAAATCAATATACGGAAACAATTTACAGAGAGTAGAATATAATTTTGCTCATCCTTAAACACAAGCACAAGAATCCCACATCACCAGCAATACACAACACATTATGGAATCGGGTAAAGAAAATGTTACCTCCGCACAAAAGTCCACCGACCACCGCAATCAGTTAGGTTTGTTACTCCATTTTAGGAAACATTATTTAATCTTTCAACCATCACAGAACATTGCACAAGTGGTCTTACGCTATTTTTGTAATGAATTGCATTTAATATCAACTAATTAATTGATAAATAACTCGATAAACTTTTAAGTTAAAAATTTTCCCATGTGTGTGATCAGTCGCGGTGCGATAAATGTACGAATTTGACACTTTTCCGTATACAGACACAGAGCTGTCATTGAACAGGCGGAGGCGATGTAGAGAGTAGAGCAGACCATTTCGAAGTTGTTGCTACTTGCGAGGACTGTAATAAACAAAAACGAAACGAGATACCGGCGGCGGCGGTTGGAATGCACGGAAATAGGAACAAAATATTGGGAACATAAAATGGGGTAACTGCATCCTGCGCAGTTGTTTAATTAATTAATCTAGCCGAAATATGCAATTTATAAATAAAACAAAATATGGAGTAAATTATGTACATGATGTATTGCTTTAGTAGTTCGGACGGGTTGGGTAGGGTAACGGGTAAGGGTAGGAAAGCATTCACCTGTTTCGTACCCACATTGGAAGCGTGTGCAAGCTAAAATGCGTTGATGGAAACGGAATGATGGAAGACGAAACACGTGAGGCTGTGTCTTCGCTTGGCGTACAAAAATTTGCAGGTTATGTTTCGCGTTTAGTGGTAGATGTGGTGGTAATGAAAAATGTTAGAGGTTTTAGTTTTATGTGGTATTCGTTTGGGCTTCTTCAGATTTGCCCTCAGATTTTAGATTTCGTGTGCCTAATCGAACATAAAAACGCTCTTGCTCTTTTTTGTGTTGATATTCGTGCGACTTGAATATGTGTAGTCTTCGACACTTTTCTGTGCGCTTTCCATTCACTGTTTAAATTTTGTATTAAAACATTCGAAATTTCCGTCCCGATTGATTTCTAAATATTTGTACACTAATAATTTACAAAAATAGATCCACCCGATGCAATGCCTTTCTTTGTTGTAGAAAAAATTCACGCAAATGTAAACAAACTCCACCAGTTGTCAGACTCAAATGCACTTGTATTGGTAAATCTGAAGCAAATCTGAGAAAATATCTAGATTCGCAAAAGTGCTCTGAAATCTGAAAAAAGATTGCTTTTTTTGTACCAAACGAACATAAAAATTGCTCTGAGGGCAAAAAAAGTGCTCTGAGAGCGCCCAATCGAATACCACATAAGTCAAAAGAAAAATTAAGTATGTACATCCTTTGAAAGTTTTTAGTTTCTATACATAAAGGGTGATTTTTTAAGAGGTTTAGAACTTTTTTTTAAAAAAAACACAAAAAATTCGAAAAAATGAATGAAATATTTATTTGAATCGATAGTTTGAACCTTGCAATTTAATGTTTAAAGATAATTTCATGCAAATGTTGACCGCGGCTGCGTCTCAGGTAGCCCATCCGCTGAGTCCAATTTTGGCATACTCTTTCACACATATCGGCCGGTATCTCACGAATGAATGCATGGATGTTGGCTTCCAGTGCGTCAATCGAAGCGGGCTTGTCCCTATACACATTAGCCTTCGCATACCCCCACAAAAAATAATCTAATGGTGTCAAATCGCACGATCTAGGCGGCCAATTGACCGGCCCGAAACGTGAAATTAACTGTTCACCAAACTCGCCTCGCAATTGCGCCATTGTTTCGCGTGCTGTGTGGCATGTGGCACCGTCTTGTTGAAACCACATCCATTCCAGCGTTCACCATTGACAGTAACGCTGCGATTCGCATCATCTTTGAAGAAATATGGCCCAATAATGCCGCCGGCCCATAAACCGCACCAAACAGTGGCTTTTTCGGGATGCATTGGTAGCTGTTGCAATGCTTCTGGCTGATCTTCACTCCAAATGCGGCAATTTTGCTTGGTTACGTACCCATTCAACCAAAAATGAGCCTCATCGCTGAACACAATTTTTCGATAAAAAAGCGGATCCTCGGCCAGCTTTCCAAGATCCCATTCACCA
Source organism: Cheilosia grossa (assembly GCA_963082955.1). Classification (NCBI taxonomy): domain Eukaryota; kingdom Metazoa; phylum Arthropoda; class Insecta; order Diptera; family Syrphidae; genus Cheilosia; species Cheilosia grossa. Next base: position 18,171,616 of record OY720147.1, on the reverse strand, counting down.
AAAATTCGGCGTTGTGGTAGGTCGGCTGGCTTTAGTTCTTGCACCAGCTGTATCTTAAAAGGCTTTACGCCCAAATCCTTCCGCAAAATTGTCCACGTAGTGCTGTAACAAAGGCCTAACTGCTGGGAACGGCGCCGAATCGACATTTCGCGGTCTTCTGTCACACTAGCTGATACGGCCGCAATATTTTCTTCACTACGCACAGTACGTAAACGTGTTGGTGGTTTAATGTCCAACAAAGTAAATTTGGTGCGAAATTTGGTCACAATCTTCCGAATAGACTGCTCAGAAGGTCGAGAATGCCGATCATAAAATGGAAGCAGCGCGCGATGAACATTTCGAACCGAGCACGAATTTTGATAGTAAAATTCAATAATTTGCAAGCGTTGTTCATTTGTAAGACGATCCATGGTTAAATTGCAAACCAAACGGAAGCTGTTTGACAGTGACACAAGGTACTAAACACACGTCAGCTGTCAAAAGCAGTGTTGCCAAAACCAAACCAGCTAAAAAATCACCCTTTATAATAGATATTTAAAATAAGATAACATAATTAGGATGGCTTATGTACCAAAACCGTCATTTATAATGAGTTACTTTTTAATACCTATCTACAAAATAAGAACCATTGTCATTTTTTCAACATTGAAAAATATTTGGTTGTGTTTATTTTTGTATACCTACCTATTTGGACGACTTTAGGTAGAATTGAATACTGAAGTTTACAAGTAAATAACCATTCACGTGGAGTTCTAACGAAAAACTTTAGCTATACGTATTTCGCGGAACGGTACAAGAATTTGTATGATAGCAGCAACTGGTTGTTGCAACTTCGATTTTAATAAAAATTCTGTTATGCAAAAGATTCACTGACTAGAAAATGTCACAATAGTCCCTGTGATACCAATAAAGTGTCGCGTCACGATGGCAGCACCCATAAAAAACAGTGGTCTGCCCACTATCGTCGCATCCGCGCAAGTTACCAAACTCTAATTGCCACGTGTTAGTTGGAGGTGAGGTCTTCAGAATATGTCGGTACGTTATTTTAACGGACACAACCGATATCAGCATATGGAAATATTCAATGCAACAACCATGTTCTGGTTTCTGTTTAACATTTACGAACTTACGAAGTTCGTATAAAATAATATCTAAGGCAAATGCTTAAAATGATTTTTAGTATTGTCCTATGTGTTTTAAAATGTTAACAAAGGTGTTAAAAATTATAATAAATACCACGCATCTAATAATTTTCGAAACTATTTTTTTGATATATCAAATTTGGTACAAATAATATAGCCATTGTGAGTTTTTAAGATGGGCAACAATGATAGTAAGCTATCTATGTTGTTATTTTTATAGCACTCGAAAGACTGATGTTAGGCATTAACTAAAATTGACATTAAGAAGTAGAAATTACTATATTGGGCTATAAATTTTATTATTTTAACTAAAATGAAACAAATTTAACAAAAGCAAACTTTGTTCGCAGTTCTGAATCATTTTGCCGCAAGAAAATCTTTACTTTCTCCTTACCTATATTCTACTTAACCAGTAACTCGATTCTAACCAACTTTTATGGAATATAAAATGTCAATCGTATAAACAAATGAAACCAAGCCCCAAAGCAAATCGGCTACAGCAAAATGTTTTCCGGAATAAAATACACCGGACATAATTTTTAAGAAGATTCGGTAATCATTTTTTGATAAATCATTTCTAATCATTTTTTGATAAATCATTTCTAAATTATAAATGAAGCTTAATTTTAAGGTCATGATTGAATTAAGCCATTAAGTTTAAGCGTTTTACTACTGAATTTCATACCTAATTACCTTTCCTGTATTCCTGACAAAGGAAGTGAATCATTTCTAAATTATAAATGTAGCTTAATTTTAAGGCCAAGATTGAACCAAGCCATTAAGTTTAAGCGTTTTACTACTTTCCTGAATTCCTGACAAAGGAAGTAATGACAATTGTAAAATAAACAGAGAAAACAGTCTGTCAAGTTAAAAAGTGTAGAACAGTAATAATCTAATTGCGAACTGCTTTTGACTGACGAATATAGTCATTCCTACGTATACACAAATTATGTGCTTTTACTTAGCTACCTACAATAATAATAATTTTTATGAATTCGTTTTGTTAATTAATAGTTTTTTTTATAAACTGAATCCGGACAAAAAGGATAGCTTTAAAAAAAATAATTCAACCTTCGAACAAAATATGAATCATAACCTAGAATTCACTACGTCTCACAAAAACGCCTGCTAGTAAGATGGTTCCAAATAATTAAACACACCCGCCCGTCTTTAACATGATCGCCGGTGGTGAGACACAAACGCAACAAAAAAACGTTCATCGGTGAATCCAAAGGCAAGACGTGCAATCCAGAGGTAACATTTAACATAACAGGAACCGAATAGTACCGATATGTAGGTAGTACAACATCATTATATCACGTTATTTAGTAATTGCTGAGAAAATAAATGCAACTTACCTAGAGGTATCAATTGTTTGATATAATAAAGATCCTAGTGACACTATTTTTATATTTTAATAACACTTTTCATTTTGCAGCTGTAGATATCCATAATCAGCCGTTCTTCTTTGATGTGAAATGACCTACCATTGTGTATGTGTCGTGAGTGACGGAATGGAGTGGAATAGTAAATATATAGGAAAATACTCAAACCGGAACTGGAACGTGGATGGGAATTTTGTACTGTTCGATAAAAATGCACCTGCATAATGGGTTGGTACTTTTTTCTTTCTTCTTTTAAGGGTGGTTTTGCAGCGTGGTATGCGTTGAATGTTATATTTGTTTTCAATTGATTTCATAGTCATGAACATATTGGGAATTTTAGATGAGTAGATACGAAAACTTATCTTAATATTACTGATGATACTAAATCTCAAATTGTTACATTTATACCTACCTACCTTTAGGCTTGTCACGTTGACTAGTTTAGAAAAACTACGCAGTTATGTTTAATGCTGCATGCTCGTAAAACAAAACAAACTTAGCTACGAATAGAAGTATACTTCTGGGTAAAAGAGAGGGAAAAAAGCTTGTCTACTGACTGTATTTTATGGTCGATACGTTTGAGCATCAGTAAAGTATTACCTACTTGTATATTATACATATTTGTATATAAAAACATATTACTGTCGTATGGGAATGCACGAGAATAATATAGGACATATTTTACCAGCAATTCCGAAGCATTCTCGCTTCTTTAAATGTAGGGAAACGTGTAGGAATATTAAAGGAACATTTAAGGGACAAAAAATCACGTTATTCAAACATGGCTGACCAAAAATGAGTATGGTTTTTGCAGTTTAAAACATTTAGAGGGATACGTTCGCAGAAATCTGATTTGTAGGTATATACAGATTATCTACAGTAAGTGAAAGGTGTCATTTTCGAAGAAAACATGATGAAACAAGGGCAAAGACTCTTCTTAAAGATCATACCCCCATCAAATCAATAGTTCAGGTTAGACAGGGTTTGATTACTGTACTCTCATACAACACGAGCGGAACAATGAACAGATCACGACCACTTCGAGCTTGCTCTTACGAACATGTTCTGAGCGATCTGATGTATTTATGAAAAACACCTGAGTAGTTGCTGTCATAATGGGCCTTACCAATAGCGGAGACAATACTAAGACCCCAACTCGCAATCCTCTTGCCGCTGGCCTCTCATTTTTTTTTCTTTTTTTTTTTTTTCAAATTCGCCATTTTGTTTTCCTATCGGTGTTATGTCAATTAAGAATCCGCGTGACATGCAAAAGAGTACAAAAGATAAAAATAAAAATGCTGCTAACCCCGACCAACCGTGGGGAAAAGTAATAAGGTTCGGGAATACCACATTTTAACATTTCTGAATGCTATTGGTTAGGTATTATATATTTTTAAAAGGCGAATAATTTGATTTTTTTCATTCTACGGTAAATGTTCTACATACAAGAAACATATTAGGACAAATATATTTACGTATTTATTCCTTTTCGATATCATTAACATCGATTGCATGTGTACATTTTTCTTAAATAACTGATGAAATTTTTGTCAAAATGTTTTTATTTGCAGGCAACCATTCTGCAATGACGATTTTTCATAAATATTTTAAGCAAAAGTACACATATTCCTACAAAAAAAAACTATCCACACGGGTGAAATTCTATGAACGCTGCCAGCAACTTTGCCCACAGCGGAAGTGGTGCATATTTTTTGAACGTGTGTTGGTGAGACGGAATTTTTTAAGTTATGTGACATTTGTCAATACGAATTTCTATGTATCAATACTAGCGCAAAAAAACGTGACCCCATAAAAATATAGCTTGTAGTTACGGGAAATCGGCCCAAGTTGGGGGTCTCAGTATTGTCTCTGATTTTTAGTTTCGGCTCTAAATTTTAGTAGTTCAGAGTGGTTATATTCTCCATACAAATTTCGCAATTCTGAGTTTCCGTAAATTTAGAGTCGAAACTAAAATTTTTTATTAGTACTGAGCAATGTGCCTTAATAATAATCATTTTTAACCTTTACTTTATAGTTATGTTTTGTAGGTCACAATATGTAATTTTGTATTATGAGCTCGATAAACTTAGACTGGACACTATAAATTATCATTAATACTGCGTTACGACTGTAAAAATACACATATGAAAAGAATTTGTTGGGTATTATCAGAACGCATTGTTTTATGCCTTCCTTTGCAAATTTCGAAGCGTAAACTCGTAGCGCACGCGCCCGGATTCAATTTTGCAGCTGCCAAAATCAAACAGATGACAGAAAACATTAATGCCCAATGTATATGCGATATTGCGGAATAGTGTTTCGCGAAGCTTATTTTTGCACAGAATTGTCCTTTCTTTTAGGTCTTAAGCTAAGTAGACTGTATGCCAATTATGCATATGAATGCCAAAAGGCAAATGACCAGATTGGTTGCCAAATGAACAAAATTATCAATATGGTTATATTTGCCCTGATGGTCATGTAAGGCATTTTTTATTTATTACCAAAATGACAACGAAAATGAAAATAAATCACAATCCCACGAACTCAAACACCGATGACAACAAAATAATTCCTGTTCCATCAAAAATGCCATCAATGCCATAACTAAATTTCAATAAAGTGCATATATGAAAAGAATTTATGCTATTTTGGCATTTTCATCTGTCAAAATCAGCCTGGTCAAATGTGACATTCAGGTCACTAGAACATATGAGATATGCCCATTACATTGTATGACCATATTTTGACAGGAGTACTGTCAGAAATTGGCATTTTATGACCACTTGGCATACAGTCTGATCTTATCTTTACGTACAAAAATTGTAGAATAACAAAACCGATCTTATATTCCCGGAGTAGTGTTTTTTCAAATAATTTAAAAAAAAACGCACAGTTTCTACAGGTGGGCTTTATTGAAAATATATCTCAGCAAAAACACGAGACGGGAGAGAGCGATCCGTATGTCCGCAGTCAATGCAGTAATAAAGGCGTAAGAATGAGATCACAAATCAGACTTAAAGTCTGGTGGATATTCTACCCATAATTATAGATACGTAAAACGAAAATAAACATAAGTTCCGGCGACCAACATTTCTAAATCACTTGAAAACATTTCAATTTCCGATTTAAGACATATGAAATGAGAGTGGTAATTAGCAGCAGTAATTTAAATAAACAATTCCATTTGGCTATTTAGTATCTAACATTCCTCTAATCTTCCGTGTTAGGAATGTGTGATCGTGAAAATGCGGCATTGGGTAATGCTGTCCCTTCGTGATGTATTATATCCAGTTTAAACTGTCATTAATTGTATCAAATTTTAGTACTTCCACAACTCCAGGACAGTAATTCTGAAATTCCATATAGCATAACTTGTACCTTCTTGTAATATAAAATGTCGTAATAGAAGTAGTTTAACTTAAAAGACAGGCATAATTCAAACTCGGTGTTGCAGGTTGTATGACATACAACACCCTCCACTATCAAATCCGTGTCCGCATACCCATTTCTGCGCCAAACAGTAGGGAAAATAACAAATTTTGGAAATTCCAAATACGCCATGCACAAATTAGGTTTGTTTGACGCGCCTAGCACTAGTGCCCACTAGTGCGCACTGAGAAGTGTCAGCTGGTTTTCACACCTCTTAAAAACCATACTCAACCATGAAAGCTCGGCTACTAGCACTAGCACTGAACTGAGCTCGAGCATTATGAGCGCGCTCTGAACTCAGCGTGCTCAGAGCATTCTGATGTTTTTTAGTTTTCCCTGTTTCTTTTTTCTGTCAAATGTGACTGAAAGTGTGATTGTACATGTGTAATCAGCTTTTTCCTCAGGCTGCTCAGTCAATTTATTCTGAGCTCATAGAGCGCGCTCTGATCATGCCACGAACGAAAAAAGAAACACAAATGTGAGCTCTGATATGTCTGAGCCAAAAAAGAAACACGAACTTTTTGTATAACAGTTCAGGTTTTGCTCTGAACTAAAAAAGAAAAACCCCTTATATCGAACGCAGAATATATAGCCCTGAAGTCTGGCAGTTTTTTGACATTGAAAAATATTTATCTTTTGGTGAACGAAGTGTGAAGACATATGTACAACTATTTTTTTGTTTATTGTTAAAAATGAGTTAATTCAATTCTTTTGAATACCAAATATATTTGTATTTATCTTTATCACGATAAACAAGTGCACTGAATTCCCGAAAATTAACTGGGGTCAGTTCAGGCCACAACTAGGGCGCCCTAGAAGACGTGTCAAACACAGCTTTTCAGTACCAGGGCGTGTTCAGTGCTCTATCGAACACGTTAGTGCGCACTAGGGCCCACGTCAAACAAACCTATTGCTATCCATAAAAATGAACTAGCTACTCGGTGTGAACAATAAACTGACATTTACCTATACCTATGTATGACATTTGATGTGCCGCTTAGAAAGTCCCTGTAACACCGGCGCAGGGCTTATGCAAGCCTAAATACTTCCGAAGCAACCATATTTTGTCCAGCTAGTGCAATTCGCAATAGCGATATTCAGTTGTGACGCATAGAGCATATACCAAAGAACGGAAACATTTCTAAGCTTGAATTTTCATCGCAAGCCTGGTACATACAGTGGTACCTAACCTGTCAAGAAAGAACCTACGATTGCAATTTAATACCATAAATGACCAAATATTGATTTGAATAGGTACAAACCTACAAACTATTTTGTTAGATGAGCGCAATTCTGCCACGACACAAGAAGCAAGTACCTTAGAAAAAAAAAAAAAAACATAACCAAATATTCACTGGCATAGCACAGAGTTAACCTTAAGATAAAATGTGATTTACAGATAAAAGTTATAAAAATAATCGAACACACCCGGCACCGTCACTCTCCTCGCACAACGCTTCACCATGATCGTTACTGCCGCTACCGCACATTTGCAAAGTAAAATACAACACCCCACCAACCCAGTAAAACTGAAAGGCGTCTGCCTATGTTCTCATCTTATGAACGAGAATAAAATCACCGAAAACATAAAACTTACTTTTCGGATGATTAATATAACAACCGTGCTTTGATTGTATACTGTCGTTTTTCGATTTTAATAACAAACACTTTAATATTGACATTTAACTGCGAGCAGCACAACTATTTTCCTGGTACATAGTACCTATACGCTTTGGCTATACCTCAGCTGTTCTTTTTTGTTCGGAAGATTATGATACCTATTGAAAAATGAAATAATATGAGCGATGGAATTGAAATGCTTAAAATAAAAAAAATAAAAACGAATGGAATCGAAACGATGGGATTTAAAAAGTTAATTGAAATTGTACTAGAATACTGGGATATATTTTTTTCTTTTGTCTTTTAAGGGTGGTTCTGAAGCGTGGGAGACTGAATTTTATACATAGGTATATGGAGGTATTCAATTAAAGGATTGAATTATTGGGAACATTGTAGGCAATTATGAACGAGAATGTGTAAGTAACTACTCATTAATGTGACGAGATACGAGGTAGAAATCACATTTACATCTTTTGATTGTGATGTAACTATGTACGGATTGATTGCTGAAATAATTGTATTTTTCAAACTGAGAAGAGAGCTACAGGTAACCACCTATCTACTAACTTCGTGTTATGGGTGGTGATTTTGTGCATCCTTACTTCCTTATCTGGCCGAACTAATGCAATGCCGATGTAGGTATACCTACAATTAATTAATGTTTGTGGGTTGTCTTCCTGTAATTTGATTTCATGCAACCCGCTCAACTTTTAAAGTTCTTTGCTACAACTACGAACTTAAATTGAATAGACAAAAATCAAGCTGGCTGCGTTATATGTATAATAAATATTTCCTCTAAGGCTCGTTAAGGCCATAACGTAAACAAAGGTTGAAGAAAATATATTTTGTCTTCTCTTTGACCATTTACCTAAATTGAATAGTTTTCCCATTTTATCAAAGTATATTGAGAAAATTAAACACCAAATACATACCTACCTAATTTAGAGGTTGACGTGGGCCCTATTGCGCACTAGTGCGCACTGGTTTAACACTAATGTGCACTGAACTCGCCCTGGTACGGAAAACCTGTGTTTGACATGACTTCTAGGGCGCCCTAGTTGTGTCCTGAACTGACCCAAGTTAATTTTTTGGGGCACGAATTCAGTACTGAGTTGCGCTGTCATTTCGCTCGCTGTCATTCACTTGTTTATAGTGATGAAGGTAAATACAAATGAATTTGGTATTCAAAAGAATTGAGTTCACTCATATTTAACAATAAACAAAAAATAGTTTTATGTCTTCACACTTCGTTCACCAAAAGACAAATATTTTTCAATTTCAAATACTGACAGGCTTCAGGGCAACATATTTTGCGTTCGATATAGTTGCCGAGTTTTCAGGGTTGTGCAGGGTTTTTAACAGGTGTGAAAATCAGTGGGCACTAGTGCTAGTCAAACAAACCTAATCTAAACCACACTTTCGTGGTTGACTTAGGCCCTAGTTATAGCCATACGTAAAACGAACCCGTAAAAATTTGTTTTTGCTGTTTTTTTGACCACTTCAACCTAGGTTGAACTCAGTCTTGGTCTTTAAATGTTGCTTATGAATTATAAAGTTAGTTTATAAGAAAAAAATAATCAAATGATCTTTAATTTTGTAGAAAAATATTTTATTAATTTTTCCGTACGAAACACTTTTTCCGATCAACTTCTCAGTCAATTCCACAAAAAAACAAATCCTTCCACTGAAATATTTCACTTCTTTACTGTTTCATCTGTCAGGAATTTTTTCCTGGTGGATTTCCACCAGTGGTGATTCGCTTGTTATGTTTGTTTTTTTGCTATGACCGCCCAAACTTACAAAAAACTCATTTTACCACTGCTCCAACTTTTTCGGCTGCATATTACGTATTGCTATAACTGTGGCCTTACTGATGTAAGCTTTCCATCAAACAGGCGTATCCCACATCCCATTTCGTTCCTTTTAAATTTCTCGGAGGAAGATTTTCATTCGCCGCCAATTGTATTGGTACTAATGAATTGAAAACTCCTTTTATTAGTTTTACAATGATATGGAAACAATTTTATTTCCACGCAGTTCAATGGTTATGTAATATCGAATCTCTACTGATACTGAGCGCTGCAGTAACAGATAAGCACTGAGTTTGTCTATCTTCCTACTGTTACACACAGTTGTGTTGAATGAGTTCCTCTTAGGCTGCAGACAGACTGTAGGTACGCGAAAACCAAAAAAAAAAAAAAATAATGCTTAAACCTAAGCAACTGCGTGCACATACATTTTAATAACATTTAAATTTTACCTATACCAAAGTAGATGCGATACTAGGGTACACGTTAAGCTAAACTTGGCGCTAAAATCGAATAAACTCGTTTGCGCAGTTTTTTTTTCTAGCAAGTTCAAGCTAAGATCCAGCTGTCAAAGTAATGTGCAACTAAAAAAAGTCGCCATATTTATTACCCGCTATATTTATCCAGTCAGCGGCTTCTTTTTCCAAGCAACAAATAGCGTGCACTGCACTATGTCACGTGTTTCAGTTGACGTTTGTGGAGGGTTAGCCGACAAATCTAGTCAACAATTTCGAGACTGATATTTCATATACCTGTGTATAACTGGGCACATTATAGAATATAGTTATCTTAAGTCGACTAGATTGGTCTGGAAGTGAAAACTAGCTTGGTCGGGAACTTCCCCACTGACTTAGGAAAAGTGACATTAGATTTTACGTTAAAGGATGAACATTTTACACTTCAGCAATTTTTATTCCCAGCGATTGCTAGCGAACTATCTCCATTTTTATTATTTAAGAAAAGACATTGGTTGCATAGTACAGATATATATATCTCGTGTGTATTTTGTTTGTCATGAGTTAAACCGTGTACAGTAGTGTGGAAAGTATTGTCCTTGAAAATATATTAGCGAAATAAATGCGAACTTTTACTCTATTACAACCAGTCATAAAATGGAACATTTCGAACCTTATTATAATCGAGTTCAACTGGAGTGTCAAATAGCAGTCCTCCTCCGCTAAAGAAAGTGGCTGCAACTGGATGGCAGCAATAGCCTACCCATAAGTAACTAGGCCAACTAATTATTCTTTAACACCACAAATAAAACTCGAACCGTCTGCTTTCATCTTTATAACATTGAATAAGCTTTGTCGACCTTACTTGGTCAGCATTTTCATATCATTCTGCAGATCGCGAAGCTCCTTGAACATATTTCTAGCCAGTTGTCCTTCTGGTGTGTTCACCGGCTCGTGCAGTAGCATTCGGATTGATTCTCTAAGCATTACTTCTGCTTTCTTTAAAGCTTCCTGTAAGTAGAACCACGTGAATATCAAATTCAACATAAATCCTTGTGTCGATCTTACCAGCAAATCCAACTCAGCGATCTCATTTTCATGGAATCTTAATCGGTTTAGTTCAGCAAATGAAGTGAATACCTCATAGAGAGCTATCGCTTTCAGTCTTGATATGCCCGGTTAAACTATCCGCAATACAACTAAGATGTCTTCACAAAGTAAAGTCTTCCGTTCGAGCACCAATTTGCCTGGCTTGCATGTGGGATTCATCAGGAACGAACGCAAGATCGCCGCAACGTTTTGCTTTAGATCAATGATCAAATAATGATTCGGATGGAAGACTTTGGAAAATTTTGCAATTAGATTCTCGTACTTTCGGATGTCGTCCTTAGCCAGAAATATCTCCTCCTTTGCTCGACTGAGAATACGATCGACATCTTCTGCCGCTATTGCGAAGTCACATTTGTCACAGATCCACCTAGGTACCCTGTGAACGATGGCGCCATCTGTGCAGCTCGTACAAAGTAGACTGCTCATGTGGGAGCCCAACTCTGAGGGATCCTCGCATCGCGGACAGTTGCAGTGGAAGTATTTGCCGATCTTCAGTAAGTGACGACGTTCTTCTGTGCCCTTAAATTAAAATAGATGGCTTGATTATTCAGATTGAAGTTCGTATAATCCCCGTAACTCACCAGCAATGGATTGGTGTAACAATAGTTCAACATACTGCCTTCGTCTACGTCGCAGTTCGCATAAATATTCATTTGGTTATTATCATCTATCGCTATCGATGTGTTTGCCACGCATTGATGAGCTAGGAGTGATGCCTTCAGGTAAATAGCTCGCATTGAGCCTGCGTCCGGGGCTCGAATCTCGAAACTGTTTACATCTATCAGTCCGCAAATCTGCTGAACTAGTTCTGCGTCGATGTTCGGTGTTCGCTTTAAGTGGTTCACTATTCCAGACGACAGTATTGGCTCAACGATATTTTTCACATTGTCCGACCAAATGTCGTTACCTCGTCGTTCTTTCAGATGCGATTCTAGGCTGACAAGCTGTTCGAAAATGCTACTTGTCAAAGGATTTTCATTGAGAAGCAGACACTTGACGGTGCCATAGGTCTCCATGTTGGTCGAGAGAAAGTCGGAACGAATATTTTTGATCTCAGCAAAGAAATCGCATTCAAAGTCGTGGTGGGATGGACAGCCGGAACACAGTGGAAACACGTTGCATTTTCTGAAATTAAAAAAATGTGTCCTTTACTTTTGTAATAAGAATATGGAAAAGACTGTGAAAACGGCATTGGTGTGGCGGGGATGAATTCTCTCACAGAGAGAGACACTTTCAAAAAAGTTAGGGAAAGGTTTTGTTTATCTATGAAAAATGAGAGGTACACAATTCAGAAAATTTAAAAAGGGGTTCAAAAAGAGTTTGCTAATTTTAATTTATTAATAAAGTTGATTCATTTAGCGATGAAAGTGATTCGGAATTAATCGAACTTCTTTCTGATGAATCCGAGTTATGTGGACGAGTTAGTCTTAAAGTGAGACAGCTGTCTACTAAAATAGGTTCTTAAACATCCTCATTTAGAAAAAAGATCAGCTTTCTCTCCCCTGTTTTTTTTGTAAGCTGTTAATTACTAACCAAGCCTCTCCAGTTAGCCCAGTTCTTTGCACACTGCCTTTAATTGAGCACTCCAAGCCGAGGAGGGCTTCCTCTATCTCCTTATCGCTCCGGGTTAAACTCGAAGACTCCCCACGCGGAGCCTTTACTGTCCATCAGCTCTACATGTCCTAGTCTTAAGACAAATGTGGAAAATAAGCTGATATTATGCTCATTACCAACCAATCTTCAGCTGCTCCAAAAATGCTGGCAGCTAAACGATCAGGCTCAGATATTGCTATCCTCGCTTCGTTTTGATAAGATGGGAGAAAGATTTTATCTTCCGTTCTGCTACATTATTCTTCTTGCTTAAATATAGAAGAATTTGTTCACCCTTAGCACAGGACTTAGACGAAAGAATTAAAAATGCTAAACGTTACGTCCCTTCACAAATATTTCGGCATCAAAACTGAATCCTAACTTTCAAATACTACGCTTAGCCCTTCTGACGTCATTCATTCCTCACCATAGTAAAACACTTGAAAACGTTCATTCCTTCAAATAAAGTTCAACAGAATTTCGTACAACAAAATCGATACTCACCGACATTCAGTGTTGGTTAACCTAAAACAATTTGTGCACCGTTTTTCACTAAAAGTTGGCATAATCAATGTCGGACCTTCAATAAGTAAAACTTCACCAGCGCGAATTTTTCTCGCTGCTATCACATATCTAATTGTTGATGGAAAATATTAATTAAATATATTTTATCCATAAAAGAGCTTATAATGTGTACCGTCCAAGAGTATCATTTCGCAACACTTTACACTTTTCACTGAACTCGAACATATTGGGCAATCCGAATCGGGGACTTTATTGCTGCAACTGCTTCCGTCAATTACAATTTGAAGATATTTAATTTATTGCCATTTCAGCTTCTGTCAGAAGTGTACCGCACGACGAGTATAGGTACAACATGTAGTGCTGTGTTCAACACGAAATTAATTAGTATCATCTTATCGGATTGTGAGACACAACAGGCAGCCACGAATAATTCACTTGGAGCGAGAAATTGGCGCGATTTTAAAAGAGTGTTGGTTTGCATTTCCTTTTGTTCTTCTTGATTGGAGACGAATTAGATGGCTTTCGCAATTAAAATTAGAACTGCGTACACAATTAGGATGTGTTTTCCGTTTTTATTTTATTTTTTATTTTTGTTGCAAAGAGGTGATAGGGATTTGAGAATACTTTTTCAAGGGTCAACCAAATTCCGGGTAGGTATACATTGTTTAAATACGTTACGATGAACAGAAAAGAAATGAAACATTCCATTTGCTATCACCATTATTAGAATTTTCTATACAAATTGGAGCGAATTTTCTGTAAGGCTCATATCAGAAAATGATTTAATTAATTTTTTGTGGGGGTCAGTCACCCGTAGCTAGTTAATGATGTCAATAGTTTTAAATGACCGAGGGCGAAGATCATTGCCCTCATTATTTAAGTAGTGGGCTTTTCAGATTTCGCCATTTCTTCAAAGGATTCTAATTGTCTTCATCCTCATCCCTGATATGTATCCGATAAAGTCAACGTCAAGTTCTTTAAACTTGAAAATACCGCCTCTCCGAACATTTCAATTTTCAAAAGCCAGTTATGAGCGATTCCCCGAAAACCCTTGCAGCAATAATTTGCTTTGGGTTCCCCTTTTCAATGAAACATAGATATAAAACGCTTTCTTGTCCATCTCAATCTCTAAAGAAGTGGTATATTTTTCGTATTGGGTACTTCCTTTTTGTTCGAAGTAGTTTTCTTTCGTTAAGTTTGAGACTTCCGCTCCTAGAGATCCTACATAATTGGCTGACTGATTAAGACCCCTAGACCAATTAGTCTAACCTCCTAGACATCCACATGCGAAGCTTTCTAGTAGAATCATCGCTATCCAAATCACAGCACGCCTATCTCAAGGGAAGATCTACGGAAGGATCACGAGGTAGGATTGAAAAATCCTTACACTATAAAGAATACACCCTAGCCTCCTTTCTAGACATAGAGGGAGCTTTTAACAACGTACACACTGAAGAAAATCTTGAATCTCTAATCGAGATCGAGAGGAATTTATTACTCAATGGATTGTCTCTATCTATTCTTATAAATCTTGGCAGGGAACGGGTTAAAGTTATCACGTATGCGGATGTTGTGGCGATACTTATGTCGGGGAAGTTTCCCTCCGTGATTAGCGAAATGATGGGGGCCGCTCTAGAAAAGTAAATCACCTGGGCTGCTACCAAAACCAAAATACCCGATTTTACCCTCCCCCGTCTAAACGGAGCTTGACAGAAAACTTAACTGGAAAAAAAACATCGAACACAGAACAAGGAAGGCGTGTAATGCCTTCTACGCCTGCAGCAAAACCTTTGGAAAGAAGTGGGGACTTCAACCGAAGTTGACCTTGTGGATGTACACAGCCGTTGTGCGTCCCATTCTCGCCTATGGTTCACTCGTATGGTGGCCCGCGTAAAGGCTATAACTTTACAAAACTAAAAGACTGTAAAGAACAGCCAGTATAAGCACCACGGGTGCATAGAGGTCAGCCCCAACGGATGCCCTTGCTGTGCTCCTGCATCTTCTATCTCTTGAGCTACACATATCAAAAATACCGCACTATGCAGCGCTATAAGCATCAGGGAGTCTGGGTGCTGGAGTGCAAGGCCGTATGGCCACAGCAACATCCTGGACTCGTTACCAAACGTCACGGTCACGTTTCCAACCGACTACATCACACCACAACTTCAATTTAAAAAAGGCATGCGGTTAAGTTTCCTTTCCAGAGTTCAGTGGAAGATGAACGAAGTGGTGCAGGGTTTCCACACGGTCATATACACGGATCTAAGATGAAATGTGGTGTGGGGGCCGGGGTCTACTCAGAATCACTGAATATAGTATCAAGCTATCCGAGAAGCGTGCGCGTATTTAGGGTGTGACACGACGCACAAACAAAACATTACTAATCCTTACTGATAGCCAAGCCGACATCAAAGCCATCAATTCGGCTACCATATCCTCTAAGCTGGTGCAGGAGTGCCGGAACGAGCTTCTCCGTCTGGGGTTACGAGCGTGCAGATGAGCTGGCCAGGCGGGCGTCAGCTCTACACAGCTCACTCGCGGCAAGGGTCCGCGTTCCACTAGGAGTGATCAAGGGACAAATTCATTCACATATCTTGCAGAAAACTAATCTCCAATGGAGGGGGTTGACCAACTGCGTCACATCAAGGAAGAAATGGCCTACATACGATCAAAATAGAATAAGAAACCTGCTAAACAGAACCCGTCCAGATATTGCCAGAGTCACGGCAATAATCACGGGGCATTGGTCAATTGGAAACCATTTGGACAAATTGGGGATCCCACACCACCCTCATTGTGGCAGTTGCAGAAATACAAATGAGAAAAAACTCTCTCTACCATTCCCTCTGCAAATGCCCGGCACTAGCCTGATTGCGCACACTGAACCAACCTTTTATCGACAACCTTATGCCTAAAACACATGTGCAGAATTCACTGCGCAGCTTGATTAGAATACATATTTATGTTTATATGGATATAGGCACACGTAAATTCTGCACTCACTGCAGCACTGCAACATGTCTCTTATTTCTATATTTACTGCAAAATTCGAGGGTACGACAACACAAAATAAAATAAGTCGCAATTTCAAGTATCATCGCCTTTTGACTCTACTGATGGTGTTTGTTTTTGTTTTGGTTTTAAACACTTCAGCTGCTTAGTCGACGAATGACAGCAGCCCTATTAGCCGATGCAATGCGTGTCAAACTAGGTCACTCGAGTCGTGGTAACAAAAAGACACATCATAGTGCTACTTTGGTTCAAAGCTGACCCGCCATTTCTACCTATAAGACCCCTTCCCCAACAAAAGCCAAATATATTCGTCCCATTCTATATTAACCAATATGTCTTTTGTAATTTAGAAGAGGGGCTCATAAACACATCATAATACATTTTGTTTTTATCGTTTTGGATCCTTTCCTGGGACGTTATTCGTTTCAGTTTTTTGCGAGCTTTTTTGACACGGAGTTTAAAAAACAGATTTTTAATCATGAGGGTTTAAAGCCTCTTGGGTTAGAGATAAGATTAAATTATACGCGATACAATTAGGTACCTACTGATCAAAAAAATCGTTCTAATTGAATCGAACCTATAGCTAACTCTAACTGAAAATAGGGAATAAAAAGCAAGGTCGATGTATGTATTCTTAGAAATTATGTTATGGTCAAAATAAGATGTCAAAGTTTATTGAAATCACCTTTAAAATTAAGAGCGAAAATATTTTCTGAATCGATGCGCACTTTATGTTGATTGAGGTACCTACATTTCAACTTGAGCTTTAGGTTAGAATTGTACCAAGATTCTGCGATGTTCTTTGGACCCTCTATAGGTTGGAGTTTTAGAGGGAGTATAAATTTCGACGTTTTATCCAAGAGATTAAATAAAACAGTTCTTTCTTCTGCAGTTAACATATCGAATGGTAACTTTTGGGAGTTCAAGTAAACCGTAAAAAGATTTTAGATTCTAGCATAAATAACCTTTTTGGAAAGGGATCACGTTTTGGGGAGGTTTCATAATGAATTTTGAATAGACGCGTGGTTGGTTGAGGACGATGTGAATTTATTAAATCGGAACTTATTCTGTAGTAGTGCTAAAAGCTCTGGGAAAACTTTCGCGGTGAATTAGGAGGGAGAAAAAAGATAATTCCTGCCCTAAGGGAACAGTTGGTCGGTCGCGAAAACACACGAAAACTTCACCGAAAACAGAAGTTTTCCCATACATATTTCAGTTTTCTAAACGAGTAGTTTCAGATCATTTTCCACGAAAACACCACGAAAACGACTTCCAAACGTTGGGTTGTTGAAACAAACACACGTTTTGCAATATTCGGCGAATGCAGCAGAATAGCTGACCGAACAAATGTCACAACTCACAACTTAAAATCATTTTCCCCAATTAATTGATGGACTAATATTATTTTTAAATGCACTAAATTTATTTTATCCCTCGATCCCGTGATCGAAATTTGTAAGCAGCTTAAAGGTTTGTTTGACGTGGTTAGCACAAGTGCGCACTGAGATGTGTCAGCTAATTTTCACGTCTGCCAAAAACCCTGCGCAACCCTGAAAATTCGGCTACTATATCAAACGCAAAATATGTTGCCTTGCAGTTTCTCAGTCGATATCTAAAAAAAAAAAGATTGACAGCAAGCGAAATGACAGCGAAACTCAGCACTGAATTCATGCCCCGACAAATTAACTGGGGTCAGTTCAGGGCACAACTAGGGTGCCCTAGAAGCCATGTCAAACACAGGTTTTCAGTACCAGGGCGCGTTCAGTGCTATATCGAACACATTAGGGTTAACCCAGCGTGCACTAAGGCCCACGTCAAACAAACCTATAGTTTGAACCGAAGTTGGTGTTCGGTGTGGATGCATCGACGAGTTTTCGACGAAAACTCGGTTTTCTGCTCGGTGTGAATAGAGTATAAAGTACTTTCCCATAGAAATGCAGGAGCTTGCGCTAAAAGCCGAACTAGATCACAAGAGCAATAAAATATGGATCTACAACGTTGACAAGTAAAGCGGATGGAAAAGGATGAACATATTGTTCAACATGCGACACATTCGAACTCTATGAAATAGGCTTAAAACTAATAGTAACCGATGACCAAGTATATATAGCAAATTTACAATTTTAATTCAATTTCAGAAAACAGTTCATTGCACCCCTGTTTTCGCCAAACATTCTTCGATTTGCCGGAACTCCATCTCGATGCGTTGCATTAGATGCCCCTCGGGTGAATTGGGTGGCTCATAGGCCAGCATTTTAATTGCCTCCTTTGACATTTCCTTCGCCCTAATAAGTCGCTTCTGTAATGGAAAGTGACATTTAGTTTTATCCTCGCAGGCAACAATCTTTCATCTCACCCCATATTCCTCGGCTGAAATCTGTGCGTCGTTGAACTCGTATTGAGTCAATTCAACAAAGGTGATGACGAACTCGTATAACGCGATTGCGTAGAGTCGTGATATACCGGGGTGCACAGCTCTAACTACCGGCAGCATCTCTTCGCATAGTTCAATTTTTCTCATCAGGACATTCCTTCCAGGCTGACACATGGGATTCATAAGGATAGCCCTCAATACCGATGCAATGTTCTGCTTCATGTCGATTATTAAAAAGTGATTTGGGTGCAAGTCGGCAGAGTATTTCGCCAACAGAGCCTCATATTGCCGAATATCACCCTCGGCATACAGCAATTGCTCAGCTATTTCGGAAAGAAGCTTCTGTACGTCCATTTCACTAGTCGTCGATCCACACTTTTCACAGGTCCACTTGGAGTTAAACAGACTGCTGTAGCCCTCGGGGCATGCCTTACATTTTAGACTGCTCAAGTAGGTTCCCAGTTCTGTCGGGTCCCTGCAACGTGGACACGCGCAATCGATGTATTTTGTGATCTTCAGGTGGTGTTGACGTTGACTGGTGCCCTAAAACGATCCCAACAGTCGTCGATCAATTTAGGTCATTCCCTTATAGAGATATACTCACCATCAGCGGATTCGTGTACGAGATGTGTATTGGCTCGCCCTGTCGAATGGGCACAGTGGCGTAGATCTTCAAATTGAAATCATCGTCAACTGCCATCAGGGTGTTCGGAATGCAACTGTGCGGAATAGTTGACGCTCGAAGATAGACGCCCTTGACTTGATCGCCATCCCGGTTGGTAATCTCATACGAATTCAAATCGATGACGCTGCAAAGCTTCTGCAACAGCTCCTCATTCACGTTGACATTTTGAAAGCACTCAGCTATTCCCGATCTCAACAGTGGTTCCACCACTCTACCCTTATGCTCAGACCATGTCTCCGACTTTGTGTACTCCTCCAGATGAGCGTCCATGCTGAGCAGATCACGTATGCCTGACTGATTCGCGGCTGGATTTTCCAACTGCAGCAGACATTTCAATGGCCCATAAATCGCATAGTTTGAGATCAAGAGGTTTTTTGAAATCCCCCCAGCCCGCTGAAAGAACTCACAGTCGAACTGATCATGAGCCGTACACTCGATGCACATCGGGAAGACGAGACATTTTCTAAAAGTTGTAAATAGATTCTTATACATTGCACTCCACTTGCAGCGACGACTTAATTCACTTACTGACACATGACGAAAGAATCCTTCAGACAATTGGAACATTTCATCTGCTCGCTGTCCCAGTGCGGACTCATGAGTATGGGAATCTCCTCCAAGATCACGTCACCGGGTGTTATGTCAATGCTCGCCTTAAGACATCTTAATAAAGTAAAATGTGACACCTCCCAAAAGCCAATAATTATCGTCTAATTACCGCTGTGAATTGTCGCTAATTGTTAGTTGGCAAAATTCACTGAAATTTTGCATGGTTCCCGAATTAAAGAACTTTGATTTTTGAAAATGATACAAAAAGAAATGACGATCTCCTCGTCTCTCGTCCACAAGTACACGCACTGAAAGGTACAAACGCTAATTATTTTTATTTTTCATTTGAAACTATCTAAAACGAATTTCAATTCTCTATCTGTATAGTGGTGGCGAGATAAATGTGGACACGGCGAAATATATATAACTGTGCAGTGCAGCATTCCTCGCGTAGGTACTTTGAATGAAAATAGTACGTCGATTGTTTAGGGGAGTCTGAAACCTTTTAGAGTTTCTCATCAATTCAAACTGGCGACACATTTGAAGCTGTGGCATAAGTTTTTCCCCGTAAAGTATTAGCTAAGACTTTTCAAAAAGAAGCTGTAAGGTTAATGACTCATTTATATGTTAAAGCTTACAATCCCAGCATTATTTCGGTAGGTGGATTTCCACATGCATTGTTACAAACGATAAGTTCATATTATGAAGTTATAGGGGACGTTAAAGAATCGAGTTCGGTAAGTCTAACAGCTGCCTGACTTGATGTTTATCTCAGTTTTGAGTCGCTTATGGCGTTTTCGATTGAAGAAAAGAATTGCCCTTTCTATGAAAAGAGCAAATCCAGAAGTGCTCATTGAAAAAAAAAGTGCACTTCAAGTTCAATTCTTAACACTGCAGAAGTTTCCGGGATGTTTTTAAAGAATTGCCCTGAACTCACCAACACACACTAGCTAAATGTCAGATTGAAATGTTTGTTGAATGTTGGAAACAAATTTTGCATTACGTAATTCGCAAATATACAATTGTGCATGCAAAATGTAAACTTAAATTGAAATGTATTGATTTGGCCTATTCATATTTACTGTGGAAAACATACGACACATATTATGGTGTCTACCACTGTTACAAAACTGCTTCATCGACTTTCGGGGCGATTCACTTGGATTTTCAATGAAAAACGCCATTAGATAGATCCCTCACATGAGCAGCTGTTTCAGTTGACGTGTTTGGAGAGGTAGGCGACAGATCTGGTCAAGAAATTCGTGACTGTGTACTGGGTTGAAAGTTCGCATATGTGGCTGACGTAGTAAAAGTGTCTTTACCGACAAATCTAGTTTTTTTGTTCAGGTTACATCTAGTCCAGACCAATCTAGTCGACTTAAGATACCTAGATTTTTATATGTGCCCAATAACTTGCTTAAGTACTGTCAAACAGCGCGCGATTCTAATTACTTTAACGTTTTAGCTTTGAATGTCAAAAAATGATCAATGGCTGCTGACAGTTGACTTTTTAATTAAAATCGAACCTCAAAAAAAAAAACTAAAAAAGTTTTTTTTTCTTCTAAAATGGCAGTATTAAGTGTCGTTGCTTTATATTCCAATCTCTTCCGCACGCTTCTTTTTGCTCAAAGAAAACCACATAAGCTTAATAACACGTAAATAAACACCATTTGGGCCGTTTGGATAGGTTTAGAACTTCCAATTAGACGCCGGGTTCCAAAGAGAACTCCCCCAAGATTGAAAGAACCTTTTTATAAGATGGAAATAACTTTGTAAGGCAGAGTTTTAGACTCGCTGAGATGTCTCGAGCAAAAGGAGGAACTCTACGGACTACTCGTTAGCGTAACTTGTTATTTAACTTTGTTTTTCTTGTTTTGTTATTGTTTATGTCCCATCATGTCTCTGCCCTTCCGAATTCGTTTCCTTTGATGTAAAATATTTTCTTAGCTTTCCTATTAATATAACTCCTACTGTATCATCTTTTGTCCATCTACGAGTAGATTGAGTAGGTTATCTAACACATTTTGGTACGCAGCTAGAAATTATTTTTACGCAGACAGAGGGTACACTGTAGGTACCTACATATCCCTAGGTACAAAATAGAACAAAAACGATTCTCAGGAGATATATATAGACGAACAATTTCGCTTTGGGTACGAGTTATCTCTGACTGTACGCAACTTTTCTTTTAGTTCCGTTCTGTACTCGAACGAATGGTTCTATAAATAAGCTGAAACAAAAGAATTTGATTAGATTGTACGTGAGAACTATTGACACCGGGATACCTTTACGGGGAAATAGAACATGCACATATTTTCTTGTACATGCACCTACAATTATATATGAAATAGGTATTGGATATATAAAGTAGGGACTGCTAGTGAAACGTCAGTTCCATATTCATTCATAAATTCATTTGTAATGTCCCGGTCGCGGTCTCGAGCGGCGCGGCACAAATCATCAACAGCATTGACCTGCTTCACCTTAGCTTCATATAGATGTGTTGAAATCGGCTGATTTTTGCACTATGACCTTATTTTCCTGTTACTGGCTGGTGTGAATCCGGGTAACTTCCCTACCGCGGAAAACATGTTATGAAGCAAGGAGAAGCTACTCATTCAGTTTCGGATCTGCACGGTCTGGATTTTAAACAGACCTCGGGAAGTTGACTCATGTCGTTTTCCATTGGGACCACCAGCAATCTTTTTCAGATCTCAGATTTTACGCGGCTCATGGAACATGCAACGAGATTGATCTGCTTTTGTAAATGTTCTAGTGCGTTACTTGACAGCAATATCAGCTGTTCAAATTGCATTTGTTTTTGCAAAAATCACAGATGGATATCGACTTGAAAAATCTTTCTACTGTTGTAGATATAAATAGAGTATTTTTGGTGATTCGTGACGAGGAAGACGATGAAGATAATAGTTCCTCAAAAATTATATCCATGGCTGTTTATGTATTTCGTTATTTTGGTTTTCACGAAGCTTTGGACATTTGTTTTCAAAGCAAACTTCTTAAAATGACGTGAAACAGCTGTACAAAGTTTATTGGTATGTGTAAGTCTGAAAAAATATCGAGATCTGCAAAAAGTGATCCGAATCAAAAACAAAATTAATTTTTTTCCCGATGGAACATGAAAAGTGATTTAAATCAAAAACAAATATTGATTTCTTGACCCAATGGAAAACGACATTAGGCTAATTGACTTTTCTGTGGCAATACTGCCAACGTGCATCAATACGAGTGTATTTTTGAGCAGCAATACCTAACGGCTAAGTAAAGTGAAGTATACGAACGCGTAGTAAAGCTTCCTTGCTAAAACAAAACGTCCATTGGGCCCACTTTGTTCACTATCGTTTAACTTGCCGATAACTTCGAGGTTAGCCAACTTCGGGGATGATTCGAAAGAGAGGGTTGAGCCGCAAGTTGAAAATTGCTTTTATTCACTACCTACTTTAAATCTAAACTAAAAATAAAAAAAAGTTGTAACAATTTGGAAGAGACAGCTATACGTCACTTTGTATTAGTATACCGGACAGGAAAAGACCAAATAATTCATCAACGAATTCATGGACTCTCCGCTATTTAAGACATATCTGAAGTAATTAATATGCGAGTAGAGTAGAGATGTTGGACTTGATTCGGCCATCTAATCGTGAGCGCACCCAATGCAGACCTGACCAATGACACTGATAGCAACGGTAAATCGGAGTTGGCTACAGAACCTTGGGCCTGTACCGCTCATTAGTTTCGACTTAACGTATTCAGTGCTCTTTAAACGATCTCTGCGAGTCATCCCCGCAATACAACAAAGGATTGTATCCGCGATCATATTCCTTCGGTCAGTCCTCAAATCTAATGACCTCATAGGAGAATTGATCCTCCTGGTAACAGACTGACCTAGATGTCCAATTCCAAACACCAAATTTAAGCAATACTTGGTAGTTTTTCTTCCATTTTGTTGATTTAATTTTTCTTTCATATACATTTAAAACAATTAAGATCACTACTAATTTGTTTCCATCAATTTTGTTCGTTTTTATGTTTAAATTTCTTTTTTTACATACATAAGTCTTATTCTTGAATTAAAAATATAATTTGTATTCTTTTGCCTACAACTAGTTGGATAACAAAAATATTGTTTTCATTTTCTTTTCTTTTTTTTAATGAATTTTGAACAACTTTCTTGATTTTTTCAAGTGTAAACAAAAATTAATAAATAAACGCATAAAAAAGTCAATTTGTTTGCCTAAAATTTGTTGTTTAATTTTTGTATAGTTTTTTTTCCTTGTATTTTTGTTTGTCAAAAGTGTAAAAATATTAATTATTCGTATTTTTATTTCAATATATTATTTTGATCACTTTGTTTTTTTTTTCTTTTCTTTTATTATTATTTTCTTTTTTTGTTTGTAGAATACCGAAAAATGGCCTTTTTTTTGTTTGTACAAAAATGATAAACGTATTGACCAAAAGAGAAAATATATGTATGCACTTACCATATAAATTTTATTTTATATATCTCGTGGTTTAATGATGCATTTTTCGCTTGTTGAAAGTTACACGGTTTTGTTTTCGTTTACATTAGGTATTATTAATTAACATTCGTGCAGATTTCTACTACCGGAAAAAATTTGCTGACGTAAGTGGAAACATATATATGTTTAGTTTATGTCTTTTTCACATTATTACTTTCATTTATATACATATATTGTTTACTGGTAACTGTTTACAGCTAAATTGTTTGTGAACTTCGTTTAAAATCTTTTATTCTTGCTAAGGACGTTTTTTTTTGTTTTATAAGATATTTGATTGTGTTTTGAGATTTTTCTTTTTGAATGCCCTTTGATAAATGTGCAAATAGTCCGTCGTTTATATAATTGATAGGAAAATACTCTATGGATACATATTTTTGTTTGTTTTAGTTGTTACCTAACAGCGTAGAAATGAGATAATATCACGTACATATATTTGACTTTTTTATTATGTTGTTTTTTTTTTCTCTAATGTAGCAGCAAATTGTTTTTGCTTTTGAAATTGGAATTTAAACGAAATGTTAGTTTAATAATCTAAAAATAAAAATGCCAAATTAAAGGAAGTAATTTTAATTGCCCAAGGTGGAACACATCGTTGTACTCTTTAAATTATAATAGAGATGTATAGCAATGGATTGCAAAAAAGTCGTACTACACAGTCAGGCTATAACACAGTAATGAGAGGGATTTAGTTATCCCGCAGGAAACTCCTAATACAAATATTGCTGTGCGCAAGGAACTCAACTTTAACGGCATCTACATTCTCGTACTCGTACCAGTTCACAAACTTGAAATTGTAGGCAGTGTCTCTGTTTTGCTATCAGTTGGCAGTGTGTTGTATGCAGATTTTGTACTTTTTACAACGACTCGTTAAAAAGATGGCGAAGTAAGCTGAATATTGACAGTATGCTTATCAACTGAAGCTTACGCCGCGGAGGACTCAGGGTGCTATTTCCCACCTGTTTTAAGTTGTCTCTTCTTAATGAAGTTCTTCTGAAGCTTATAAACGGCGGCGTCAAAAAAACGGTTTATATCTATGACGTCGTGCTCCTTACAAGTTGACGGAGCACTTCTTCCCACACTTGGACTAGTAACCGTACTGACAATTTTCACAAAAAAGAAAAAGAAAAAAGATAACAGTTCATCGCAGCTTCTGTTAAAGGCACACTTATCAGAATCTTCGGCAGGTTACTCGGCGGTTCTACAGCAATAATTTGGCCGTGAGAACTTCAGAGTTCATGTAGAACTTTATTGAACCTTATGTCACAACATGGAAGTTATTGCCATCCTTCAGAACAAAGGGACTTATACAAGAAGGTAGAAGATCCCTTTCAGCCTTCATACAAATTGTGGAAGGAACAAATGAGCCTGATTCAGTTCTTTGGAATGTGTGGGAATTAAACCCCCCGGTGGCTAGTAAAGCTCGCGGACCGACGATGGGAAAACCTTGTCGAAGGCTCTTTCGCACAAATTTTTACAACAAAATACCTGGGGAATAAATCTCTTCCTTCTGGATATTACGACAGGATTTCATAAGGCGTTGAAATATGTGTCTGTAATATTACTTCATACTCTTTAATTTTGTGGAGGTGAGATGGTGAGATCAATCCTACATCGTTCCTCAGTCCCTGATGATTACAAGCCGATGGCGGACGATCGAAATTAATTACGAGGGTCCTCTTTACCCAAACTAGAAAAATCCACCGTTAAAACAGACTTCTCGATCGTTGAACAAAATGTTCCAATTTGATAAAAGTAAAACGGGAAATGCCGTGCAAGAAATGGAAAGAAAAACAAAATTTTAAGGAAAATACAAAATAAACAACAAAAAATATGTTTTGACTTGAAATTATATTTTATTTTTATTTTTTATTTTTTTATTTTTTTTATTTTTAATCATATTGCTTAATCAATTTTTATTATGTATTTTATTATGCTCATTTATATTTTATTTTGGATGTGTGTTGAATATAAAAAGGTGGCTTGTAGTAATGATTTAATTATTAACAAATAATAGGCAAACAAATAAAAATACAAAACAAATTAAAAATACTCTTACTAGATACCAATAAACAATATGGGTATTTATTTTATATCTTGGTTGGTGATAAAATTGAAGAAGCGATTTTTATATTTTTAACAAGGAATTGGAATTTTATTCGGATTAGAGTTGTTGATAGTAATTTCGTTTGCTCGACGTTTGTTTTATTTCGGTTTGATGTAATATTGCACTTCTTTAGCGGATATTGGAATAAATTTGTAGGTATGCAGTATAAATATTAAATGTGTGTGTGGAGGAGTTCGAAAGTTTCAATGGACAGCACAGCCGGCAGTGAGACATGGGGGAGCGAGTTAGCATTCTTTTCTACTGGCGATAGATCTAGGATACATGGAATTAAATGGAGACTGTTTGACCCGATCCTGCTCCACTCCGGTCGCAAGTTCGCTTCAGCGGGAGAAATAGCCCCGATAAACTAAAAGCTCTCATAAAGGCAACTGCGATGCAATGGACCCCGTTGACGTTAGAAAAAAAGAAGAGCAGGTCGACAGGTAATTATATGGTTCACGACAGTTAAGGAGTCACAGCAATTGGGGTGAGTTATAGAGAAAAACCGCACACTATGGCGAATAGGCGAAGAAGGGATAGCAATTTTGAATTGCGTCCACAAATATCAACTGCCATTCCATTAAAAACAGACATCAACATATTTTTCCGGCAATTCCTTTTTTATTGTGTATGATCCCTGATGTTGTTTTGATCCCGATATTTTTACAATTCCGATGAAATGAAGCCAGATCATGTCTGATCATAGTAAGTTATTTTTGGGATGGCGTATATTAATACGCATTTTTTAGGAAACTCAATTTTACGCTGCTCCCAGAAAAACTTGACATTAGCAGCGAGATGCTAGCTTTGAAGGGCTTTCGCTGGGACGATAATCGTCTGAAATGTAACGAGGTTATGGGCTCTGGTTTCTTGATAGTCGAAAACAACTAACTACATAGTTTGGCAACGAACCTTTGTAGTATAAAAACTCCTAAAGCTCCTATTATATTGCAACACAAAATGCGTGCTTTCAAAATGTTAATCGCCAAATTTGTTTGAGACATCCCCCATCTTACCGAAAAATGCAAGTAGCATTCGCAAAGTGGGCCAGTCAACTGGTATTGTTCTGCTCTAAAGAACGCGTTATAGATGGCACTGACATACATCTTAACTATGTCCTATAGACAGTCCGTCTGGCAATTGTTTGAACCAGCAACTGGAGTTGTTCGTTGAGAGGTTGAATTTGGATTTTTGCAATAAATAATGTAATAAGGCACTTTTGCCATATGAGCGTTTGCACTAAATCTGAGCAAGATATGTTCTAATCGGATATAATCTAATCGGAGCTTAAGAAACACTAGGAGCAAGTAAACTTTTTCAGAGCAACTGAAATTAAAGTATACATTATTAAATCATGGAAAGTTCTAACAGTTCATTACCAAAGGCACACTCAAATTGCCGATTTTAATAGACATACCTGCGAAACAATTTCAAAATAAAGCACAGAAAGCTCGGCCACCTGTTACTTTTCATGAAAACTCTTTAATTTTGTATGAGCCGTCAGATAGTAGCAACCATCTCTTATAAGAAAAACTGATTTCCTTAGAGTCCAGCGACAAGCGTAATTTGGAACGTCATACACCCACACCAACATTGTACCTGTTATTATGTCTAGGCGAGTTCTCGTAATATCCGAGCATCGAATATACAACCGTTTGTTGAAATATTTTCTACTTGTGCACACAACACTTACAACTGTAATCCAATGCAAATTTAAATAGATTCAATAATATAAACTAACACTTCATTGACAAATTAAACAATTAATTTAGACCAAGGACATTCAGAAATCCAAATAAAAAAATATAACTACTCAATAGCAAACAAATAGACTTGTTTTGTTTCTTGTTTTTCTATTTCTTTTCTTCTTCGTTTCGTTTCACTGATATTTCCATAAACGGATGAGAGACACAGATATGTGAGATTTAATGGTGTGGCAACAAACTCATCTTTGTTGCTTCACCACAGTAATTTGTTGTTTTAAGTACTATTTCTAAAATTACACAATTTCAATCAACATTTTGTTAAAACTATAAAGAAAATATGATTTGATTTGTTTTGTTGGACATTGAGATACAGATCACTTCGAATCGGGGCGCACAATATCATCACACCGACCCCTGATTGATTGTTATACATATAAAAAAATAAAACTCAGTTAATAAAAAAAAAAAAAAAAAAAAAATAGCTTTGTGTACTGAAGGGGGAAAAATAAAATTTATTTCATTTCATTCTCTTGTCCATGTTTCTTAAAATAAAATTTATCGCCTTTTGTTTTGTTTTTTTCTCTCTGATTAATTGGATTAAATGAATAAATGTGTAATATTTAGAGAATAAAAAAAAGAAAAGGTTTCTCTTTTTGTATACACACTTCTTTTGTATTTTTGTTTTGTATATAATTTTTTGTTAAATAAAAATGTAATTATTTGCGCTTGCTACTACTAACATTATGACACCTACTACCTTTTTGTACTCTTCGTGCTTTCTTTGTCTCGTTACTCGACACCAAACTGAGAGATGTGACATCTGCAGCCGCCTGTTGGTTGCCTAGGCCATCCTCAGCAGCAAGGGCATTGTCATCGGCTGAAGTGAGTACCACTGTGGACATGTCTCCAGCCGATGAGCCAGCTTTTTCAGCAGCTGTGCCGTAAAACAAGTTGGTTGGGTATCCTGTTGTGCCATTATTATTATTATTATTATTGAAGTTGCTGCTATTGTTGTTGTTATTATTGCCACCTATTGCAAACCATCCACTGTTGCTAGCTGTGGTAGACTGATTATTGCCATTTCGCAGTACATCTAAGTTGAGATCATTTGTGTTTGTGGATGTGGACGCCAGCACTGTGCTCCGCTTACCGTTTGCATTGTCACTATTTACAACTGTCAGTGCACTACTGGCAGACGCTGCGTTATTATTGCATTGTAATTGATTGCCACTCAATGGAGTAGCACTGCTGCTGCTCGTGCTACTACTATTACTATTATTGTGATGACGTTTTAAATTTTTCGATGCCGAATTTACAGCCATAAGCTTCGCAGTGGTTGATTCATCGGGAAAGACAAACTCGGTACTCAATGATAGATTATTGCTGCTTGTGTCACTTTCATCGGTGTCATCCAAATTAATGTTGATGTCTTCGGGTTTGACACCCTGATTGACCAGCGCCTGGTAATCCTCTGGTGGGACAATTTGTGTCATTTTCTGACCACATGAAGTGCACATTGCTGTGGCTGGACTCTTTGAACGCCAGTATTGGAGTTCAGTTTTGCATTTGTTGAGTTCCTTAAACAAAAACAAAAAAATAGGAAAATGTATCAGTTGTGATACTCGTTTACACAGAGTTAGTTGTATAAGGGTGGTCGCTTTTTCAATAGCTATTTACCAGTTCCTAACTTAGGTTAGGACGTCAAAACCTCCAGTTCATTTTACAGCGTTTGAAGCTTTATAACGGTTACAAATTATTCGAACCCAGTTGCTGTCGCTAAACATTTATTCACCTGAGGATTGACTGATCAAACATTTGGGCATTAGGTTGCGTCAGTATAACCAAAGCCGTGATTGACATTTAAACAATATCTGGCTTCGCACCTGACTGCATTGTTCAAGCATCGAAATAAATTGATATGGCAAACTGAGATCATCAACAACACAACACACAACATTGTGTCAAACTCACAATAAAATATACGAAAGAAACTTAATAGCAAACTTTACTAACTGACATTGAACTGGTCAAAAACCAGTGAATCACTCTTCTTAGATGACTAAGGACGCGATAATCGTGTACCGCTAACTGCTGCGTCTGCAGCAAGTTAAGCATGTTTTTTAAACCGACCGACGGACAGGCTCTTATTGAGCCTACGATGTACAGGTAGGCCAACTGCAATCTTTTACAGCGCTCATAGGTAACTCGATGAAACAAGTTATTTCATTTACTTTCCCATCCTTTACTTTACTGGGAAAGTTAATGATAACTTGTTTCATGGCTCAACAATTAAATTTGACCAAAAAGCCGAATAAGAGACAATAATTGTCCTTCAATCATACAAAATGGGTATTAACCGGATGTTTAGTTAAAATAGAGCGACACCGATGTGCATCATCTCTTTCAACTGTACCTGTTACATATTGTAACAGAAGTTGCAGAAATGGCACTTTTACAATCTAAGTTAAAATCAAAAAGTAACATACCTGCAACAAAGTGGAAAACTTTCTTGACATTTCTTCATTCTTTTTGTCGTTCTCGTCCAAACGATTGGCATACTCCAGCGTTTGCTTCTGTTGTTCGGCCAAGAGCTTTTGCTGTTCGGCGATTTGCTTTCCTTGTTCTGAGGATTTTCGTTTGCAATTTCGCAGCTCACTGCGCAACATCGACAACTGATTGTTGTACATCTTCATACCCTGTTTTATCTTACGAATTCCTTTTCGTAATACCATATTACTTTGTGGCGGTGACGGCATACTTGTTGAGCTATCCGATAGTTCTGATGATATTTTCAATGAACTGCTGCTTGCTGTAAAATAAACAAAGCATATTCATTTAAAATGAATCAAAAGATCACATCACATTGTTGCGGGCGCGACTTACGTCTCTTCGTGTTTGACAAATTGAAAAAATCCTTATTAAAGTAGGCAATGTCCGGAAGATTTGGCTCAATGTAGTCCCTGAAATATTCCATGGCCATTGTTGAAAGGTCGAACAGCTCATCGGTAACACGGTAAGGTTTCTCCAGCCTTGGTGTGTTCCGAATGTAGCTCAAAACATTGTAAACTTCGTCTAAGATCTGGAAAAAGAAAAACGTTAGCAAATTCGAATTAGAAAAAAATATAACTTGCGAGCAACTTACTCCGCCAGGGAAGAAGCAACAATGCTTGCGTTCTATGTGTTTCCCAAATGTCATTTGTAGAAGAGATAGCCTCATGTAGCATGTCTCGATGATGTCGCACTCACATGCGAGCGGATGATTTCTGCGAGCAGACTCACGCCGTGGCATCTTGGCTTTGACATTTTGAAAACGATTGACCATCTGTGTGATCAACTTCGAAAACGTGGAATTGAGCACGCCCATGCAAATGTCGTTCATTTTGTGTGAAACCTGAAAGCGAGAGAATAATTTATTTAAATGATTTAGTAGGACAAAGTTTTGCAAGCAATCATAGCTTTGACTGATAAAAAAGGCAAGACACGATTATTGAACCATACAATAATTGCTTTATGCATTCTTCACGTTATGTATTTCAATTCCATCAGATAACGACTTGTAAATTTCAAACAATTGACTTTATCGCTAGCTGGCGACAGTAATTCGGTGATGTTCTTGAGTTTGAAACAAAAACTTAACCACAAAGCTAAATAGCCTGGATAGATATGTTTGACCAGAGTTTCTGCATTAGATTTTTTAACTTAATGTGTGTTCAAATAATCGACCAATTACATGCATCCGCATGTATCTCATCAAACGTCGCTGTTGCAGGGTTCTCACGCTGGTAAAATATGCGCCCTTCAAAATTACAATGATCGCCCTAAAACAATGTGGTTTTTGTTCCAGTAGGAGTAACTTGATACAGAACCTTTGCCAGTCATCGCGACAAGAGCTGCAACAAATTAAATTCCCCTAAAGAGCACACATTTTTCTGCATACAGCAACAATTAGGTACCTTGAAAATAACATCTCCGTCTAAGGACCGATTGCCCTCTCTTAAATAAAACAAATTCTTCAAATAACCCAGATACAACGGAATACCCGAAAAAGGCTACAAGCGATATAGGGGAACATGTCACCACATTTGCTTCGGACTTCATAATGCTCACCATCATATTTTATTACCAAAAATCAGAACAAAAAAAGAAAAGAGGACACTGCCTTAAAGAAACCAGACATGCAAAGAGGAGAAGCAAAACCAAAAAAAGACGCATGTACCTCCGACAAAGGGCTTCCCACATGCATGCATGTAACACACAATGCAAGGCCTAATAAGAGCAGGCTACACTCGGCTGGATATCCAGCATTGCATAGAAATTGCACGTTAAGCAGACCAAGCATATACACACCACTCCATGAATGTGCCTACATGCAGTTAAAAGCAATAATTAATATTTAGGATTAAGGTACGGTCATGAATGCAAAAGCCTCACTGTCTGATGCGGCGGAACATCACAAGGGGTTGAGTTGCAAAAGACTTCCAAGGGGTTGGAATTAAAAAAAAAAAAATGTTGCTTTGAAGGACGAAACAGAGTGAGCGGCGGTATATAACACATAAATCGACGGATACCGGTTGTCAAGTGAAGTACAAAGTGCACCGAGCAGATGTCTTTCATCCACTCAGCCAATAATAATTACTAATCCAGGCGCTTTTCAGGGTACACAATGCACATTGCTAAATTTCAATTCAATTGCAATTAATGATAAAGAAGCAAAACAAACACTTACCACTCGCATTTGGCCGACTTTCTTGTAGCTAACGTATGAGAAAATTTTATCCAAAATCTCCAATGGCAAGTCTAGGAGAAGGATGTTTTCTGCTGGTGGTGATCTATCGGCAGCTGCCATTTGATTTGCCGCCGCTGATTGTGGCTGATTCTGGTGTTGCTGTTGTTGGAAGTGATGAGAATGTGTGTATCCATTAGTGGAAGTTCGTAATGTGGAGGCGATTCCACTTCCGCTAGTTGTTATCAAAACATTACTACTGGAAGCTGCTTGTCTGGTTATAACAGAGAATCTCTGCATAGATTCCACCACCTCACCGCCACTGCCAGCACCAGTGCTACTGGATAAAGTTGTACTCATCTGGCGTGTTGAAACCATTTTTATTTGTTTTTGTGAATATTTTTGTTCTTGTATGTGAAGGATATTTTAATTAAATTCCAGCTTGCTGCGAGTTGAAACACGAAATACTTTTCCAAAATTATTTATTGTCGACGAGCCGAAAGTTGTTGTGCGCGGTCACTTTCTGAAAACAGAAAAATAAAAAACTGATTACAGATTGTACAGTACGAATTTGATTACGCGAATAAACAGGGTGCCAAATTAGCAATTAAGTTCTATGAATGGGTGGTAGCAATCGGTATTTTCTGATGCACTTGGTTCATCGAAGAACTTTGTCGAAAATCATTGTATGGAACCACATTCTATAGGCAATCCCTGTCTATCAGACGCATGGCTGCCTCAACGGAACTTGTTTGCTTCCTATTAACAAAAAGCAGTCTCCTTGTCGTTATAGCATCAAGTTTTTATGTGTCTCGATAGGTATAAATACTTTTCCATCTGTCGTAGGCGGCTTTTGGTTGGTAACGTTTTAAAGCACTAAGTGACTTTTGCATCGGATCATTTCGGATCCAGTCGATTTCCCAAGGAGTATCATTTCTCAATGCATGCTATAAGGTTTTTACAAAAATTAAATACATAATCGAGTGCTAGAGTGGACACTGCCTACAAGTTTTCTGAGGGACATCGAATGCGGTCGAAACTACACTTATTTTAAATCAACAAAAATGACGACTAATGTGAGAGAATGTTTTTTCCCAACTTTTAACGGAGCAAGCTATGAGTTATCTTTAACAATTATCTCGTCGATATGCGAGAAGAGAGCTAAGCACCCTGTTAACCGCACTTCCCTGAAAATATTAGAAAGAGTTCTCAAAAAAGAGACCACCGATAAAATACTTGGAGATTCTCTTACAGCTCCTCAATTATAATGTGCCTACATGTGCGATCATAAAAACGTTTTTTTACGATACAACTTTTTTCCCATACATGTTTCATTATTACCTACATCACAATCTCGTTTATTTTTAGCACAAAATTTATTCTGGACAAACCCGATAGAGGAACAACGAAAAATATAAATAATTATCAGCACCTGAAATAAATAAATACCCTACAAAATAATCACGGAATAATGAAACCAGTTTGTGCGGTTATTAATTTATTTATGGTTTAAATATTTTTACTGTCGTCTTTATATTTTAGATTTTATGTTTCATATACCTACATAGGTACAGGGCGATTCAGACTGAGAGCACAAACAACTAGTACAACATACGCAGCAAACAAGCGCCGTCTTAGAATACCCTCCAGCATCGGAGCTTTTGTGTTGCTATCTTCTTTAATGGTTCAAACAGTTCTTCACTTCGGTATCATGGGAATGAATATGCACAGGCACACTATCCAAAGCTAAGATAAGGATTGTTTCAACTGCTTAAAAGACAGGTGAACAAAATATTAGAGCCCACAACAAAGACGAGGTATTTTCTACCTCGGCACAAAGGGTTTTTTTACAAACACCGTTCGGCTTGTTGTTTCAACAATAAAATATATCGTTCCTTAGATGTTCGGTATTTTGCTTACATTTTTGGCTTTTAACACGCAGATGCAAATGGAAAAAGCATATAGCAGGTCAGTGCTAAATTTACCTGCTGGGTAATTCATACCAAACTTTTTAGTGCCCAGCTTCAAAACATTTTCCATAGGCATTCGAATATAGAGATATCTTCGGCTTGTTTGTTTATATCTAAAAAAAAGTCTTACGAATAGCGTTCGTCTGCAGTATTTTTCCTATTTTAATGTTAAAAATATCCCAGTTTATTCATCTTTGCTTTCCGAATGATTTTGGGAAAGATTGCACAAAACCAATACTAAACTGCTGTAGCTCTTTTTTGTTTATGCAAACTGCAAGAACCTATAGCAAAGCTCTGAACAAAGTAATGCATAGTAAGAAGCAGATCTGTTTTTGATAGTACACATTTATTTTCAAATTGTGAATCAAAAACTTCTGGTACACAATGCTCTACTTTAAATTATAATTGTTCTGCTGCTGAAAAAAAAAAAACATTTTACACCACTGAGATAGTACTTATAAACAATTTGTCAGGCCATTCTTTGAATGTGCCTTTATAACAGAAATAAAAATGTGGTATTCGATTTGGCACTCTCAGAGCACTTTTTTTGCTCTCAGGTCAATTTTTATGTTCGTTTGGTACAAAAGCCGTTTTTCTTTTTTAGTTCAGAGCAGAACCTGAACTGTTATACACAAAATTCGTGTTTCTTTTTTAGCTCAGATGCATCAGAGCTCTTTTTTTCGTTCAGAGCGCGCTCTATGAGCTCAGAATAAATTGACTGAGCAATCTGAGGAAAAAGCTGATTACACACTTCCAGTCACATCTGACAGAAAAAAAAAAAAATAAAACAGGAAAAACAAAAAACATCAGAATGCTCTGAGCACACTCGATTCAGAGCGCGCTTATAATGCTCGCGCTCAGTTTAGTGCTCAGCTCTGAACTAAAAAAGAAAAACGCCTAAAAAAACAATCTTTTTCAGATTTCGGAGCACTTTTGCGATCTGGATTTGAGTTTGACAACTGGTGGAGTTTGTTGACATTTTCGTGAATTTTTTCTACAGCAAAGAAAGGCATTGCATCGAGTGAATCTATTCTTGTGAATTATTTAGGTAATAATATTTAGCAATTAATCGGGACGGAAATTTAGAATGATTAATAAAAAAATTAACCAGTGAATGGAAATCGCTTAGAAAAGTGTCGAGGACTACCTACACATATTCAAATCGCACGAATATCAACACAAAAAAGAGCAAGTGACGTTTTTGTGTTCGATTAGGCACACGAAATCTGAAAGCAAATCTGAAGAAGCCCAATCGAATACTACATAAGTCTACCCAAACGTGTTCGTACAAGAAATGTCTGCCTAGAGGTTCATTATTAGCCGTTTTTCTTTTTTAGTTCAGAGCAGAACCTGAACTGTTATACAAAAATTTCGTGTTTCTTTTTTAGCTCAGATACATCAGAGCTCAAATTTGTGTTTCTTTTTTCGTTCAGAGCATGATCAGAGCGCGCTCTATGAGCTCACAATAAATTGACTGAGCAGCCTGAGGAAAAAGATGATTACCCATGTACAAGCACATTCCAGTCACATTCGACAGAAAAAAAAAACAGGAAAAACAAAAAAATATCAGAATGATCTGAGCACACTCCGTTCAGAGCGCACTCATAATGCTCGAGCTCAGTTCAGTGCTCAGCTCTGAACTAAAAAAGAAAAACGCCTATTATTGTGCTCTATGAACTGAAAACTAAACTAGTTGTGCTAGTAGGAGTAAGATTATCATTTCGGAAGCACGTTATAACCAAAGCAATTAATATAAACATCCAACAATAATCATATTTAATTGAAAACAGCAATCGTTCGTAGGCCTTGAGGAATGGCAATAGCAGGAAATAAAAACATATTTCTAAAATAAATGTAGTTGTAAATCGATCATGACACCTCACAGCAGAAACAATTCGCTTCTTAATTGTGCACAAATAGAACTTTTATCAACAAAAATAACAAATAATAATTATCGTTTCGTAGAGCATGTGCTTTCGAGACTGCCTACATTGCTATGTACAATGTACTTTTCAGTGACTATATTTATGTCCTCTGTATAACAAGTTTAGGCTTTTTTGGGAAAACAGTTTCGATGGTTGCATAAGTAGGAGCCCCTACTCCAGCCTGGTTCAAGACTTTACCACTCCAGTGAAGCGAATTCATATGAATTCTGACCACCATTTTAGAAAACCGAGTTACACTGTCCACTAACTGTTCTGAAAAACCCATGTAACCGAATGTAATCGCAGTTTTTCATCGACAAAAACTTTTCTATATTTTTTTTTTGTGTACATAACTAGAATCATACCAATGTGTATAACTAGGAGTAAATTACAGGAAATAATAATACGTATCACCACCACTGCATGATCCACAGTAGTTCTTTCCTACAAATATATAACAATGGTGAACATAATGTTCGTTCATTTTTTATTGTATATTTAAATGCTCTTTATTTATTTATTTATAATTTCCTTGCTTTCCTCCACCTTTTCCTACCTACCAATCGTTATAAAGTATTTGCGACGATGTGTCGAGATAGTTCTCTACATGGCCAAAGAGAGAAGAAAACAACAAAAAATCGTTTCTTATCTTGAAATACACGAAAACTGTAGGCAAACGCCAATTACCATTATGAAAAACTATAGTCGAAACATGACTTACTAAAAAAAAGGAATGGAACAATTTGTATTATCAAGAAACAGTTTCTGCTCGGGAAAAAGGTTTCCACACAGCCAGTGGAGACATTTTTTTGTATTTTTCTCAAACTGTCCCTCACAAGGCGTAGTAGACCCCCAACCAAGCCACTCAATTAATATTATTTATTAACTATACCAATAAAACCAAAGATTAACAAAGTATATAAAAGATTCTTACATTTCTTTCCGGGTTGTAATCTATTTTTGTGGTTCATTCCTGTGTATAGATAGATGGCCGACGCTTAAACTTCATGAACGTAGTAGAAAAATATAATTATATTTAGAAAAATTCTTTTTAACACATTTTTTTAATCACTTCATTGTTTAGTTAATAGATAGATTTATAAATTATTAAACTTGATTGCATTTTAAACTCTCATTTGTGTGTGTTGAGAATTCCTTCTTTTATTTTGTATGTACAATGGCTGCGCGATGTGGAAATGAAAATTTCTTAATTCCGTTTCGAGTTCAATTCGGAATTTTTTTGTTAAAAGTTCTTCGCCTCACGACGAGACGACAATTTGTACATTGGCCAACATCTACTACGGCGATTTTGATGTTTTCCCAAAAATTAAATAATTATTTTCTGCAACATTTTTGCCTGCGATTACGGAACGAATCCCAATTCAACTAAAAATGGCGGTTTCAACGAACTAAAACAGAAAATCTGTAGAAAGGAAATCTTCACAGAAGGTTGTACTGGCTATGGCTACTGGCAGTGGTGTAATTAAAAAAAAAACACTGAAGTGGTGTAATTTTTCACCAATTTCCCTCGAGTTTTGTCAACAACAACGAAAAGCACCAGCGGTTTTGTTAATACTGGCGAATATGAAG
Source organism: Cheilosia grossa (assembly GCA_963082955.1). Lineage (NCBI taxonomy): Eukaryota > Metazoa > Arthropoda > Insecta > Diptera > Syrphidae > Cheilosia > Cheilosia grossa. The sequence continues at coordinate 18,133,376 of OY720147.1, read as the reverse complement.
AGACTAAACAAAAGCGAACAGTACTTGATACTGACAGTTGAATTTGATACCTTTCCGTTGAGTTCATTATTTGTTGATGTTTATTGGTGAGAGAGTCTAGTACAATGCATCATATTAAAGGATATTAATGCGGTATTTGATTGGGCGCTCTCAAAACAATTTTTTGTTCTCAGAGCAATTTTTATGTTCGTTTGGTGCAAAAAAAGCAATCTTTTTCAGATTTCAGAGGACTTTTGCGATCTGGATTTGAGTTTGACAACTAGTGGAGTTTGTTGACATCTTCGTGAATTTTTTCTACAGCAAAGAAAGGCATTGCATCGGGTGAATATATTTTTGTAAATAATTTATGTACAAATATTTAGAAATCAGTCGGAACGGAAAGTTCGAATGTTTTAAGACTAAATTTAACCAGTGAATGGATAGCGCTTAGAAAAGTGCCGAAGACTACACATATTCAAGTCGCACGAATATCAACACGAAATCTGAAATCTGAGAGCAAATCTGAAGAAGCCCAATCGAAGACAACATAATATTTCCCTTCGCCATATAATATATGACATCTAGTGACAAAAAGCTTAATACGAATAACATAAAAATCTAGGTACCCACCACGGTGTTTAGAAACATTTTCCTGTTTTTGGTCAATGTTAGGGCAGTTGATTGTAGTAGTCCACTGAAAAGGAAATTTCCCTGAAGGGAAAATGTCCACGAAGGGAAATTTTACAAAATACGCTGTAAAGCGCTATCTTTTATATGGAGTTTGACACGCCGTTAGGCATCTAGCGGTAGCTGTCAATTGAACGCGGCCATTAATTAAATGTATTAATACCTAATTATGGGTTTTGCGTTTGTTACACTATAGAGTGATGACCTCATTTTTAGGTTTTGACTTCAAAAAGAAGATCCTCTCTTTTTCAAATATCGCATTTCAAATATGTATGTTTTTCGTTCGAATTATAATAGGCTCAAATTGAACTGTTTTTTGTATTAGTTTAACGTTTTTGGGGGATCAGGTGACAAATCATAGCCCAAACAAAATTTCAAGTTTTGTATAATTCAAATTTTCATGTTTTGTTCTCAAGCAATCCGCTTCACTTTGAAAAAAAAATTCCTGTCTAACTTAATCTAATCGAAAGTAAAAACGTGGTAAAAACCAGAGACAATGCTCTATTTTCTCTGGTAAAAATAATATGATAAAAGTGTAATCTTCCCATTACAAAAAACCAACCAAGCAAAAATGTGACTTTTCAGAATTGTCTCATGCGAGTAAATCTGGCGTCAGCATACTTGCTGCCACCTTTCAACCACAAAAAACCAAATGAAGTTGATGTCTATTTGAGAGATAAGTCATAATCTGAAAATTCCTTCTCCGTACATTTTCAAAAAAATATTTAAAAGTAATTCAAATTAATTATATTCACTATCCCATCCAGAAACACCGCATCGAGTGCTATACAAAATTCATAGTGTTAATCGCCCAAAAGTGCCTATAAATGTGCAAAATCAACTTTTATCAGCAAAAAATCGAAATTCTCGCGAATTATTGACTTGAAGAACATTCAAAACAGGCGAATAAAATTCACAGTGCTTGTTCGTATTTTATTTTGATAACAATATTCAATTTATACTCGTTAAGTGTGTATTTCTTATGTCTTCAATTGGAAATGCTGGATAAATTTAGTAAATAGATTCCCATCTACAAAAGACACCATCGCAGTGAAACTAAAAAGCGGGAACTTGCCTAATCATACTCAGTACGATGGACAAAGGTAGGTGGTCAACATTTAAATGTCTCAAATACTAATCACTACTCATGTATCTGTTGGGTGGATAGATCTGAAAATTTATTTTCGTATATTTGAATTCAAAATTGAATTCTGATTTGATGGTGGGTCGATGTTGTCGATTGTTATTGGACCATACTGTTGTGTTGATTTGTTATTTTTCGATAAATCCCTCTTTTTTTTGTTCGTTTATTCGAATCAGATGGAAAAGGGTTATTTTTATGGCTAACCATCATTATTCGTAAGTTGACAATTTTTGCTTTTGATTTTTTTGTTTGCTGTCCGCTCAACAGTATTACTGCGGTGGGGACACATTCCACGACTTTTAGAAGTTTGCCAACATTTTGTCGATCATAACGTACGAAACCGTGTGTGGAACAACCACTCTCCACTGCAGTGGACGGGTGATTAATTTTTTTATTTGCAATAGGTACACTACTAGGTACTAGTTGAATATGTTTGAATTTGTGAATTTTTCAAAGTACATACATATCCGGAGTAATAGTCGTTGACTTTTGGAAACTAAATCATTTCGAAGTGAATTCGAATGGCTCAAGGCACGGCAACCATCACTGGTAAGTCTGTCAGTTGGGTAAAAATATTTGTCCGCTTGTCCTAGGTATAACAATGAGTGTCGGGCTCATTTAGCCATGCCTTGTAATGGCATTCGTAAATGGCTCAGCTATCGTATAAGGCCGCACACAAAGAAAGCAGTTAGGAACTGATGCATAACCCGCAGCAATTGCTGAGATTCAGACGACGTTGGAAAACACCTTAGTACGTGGCGTTTGGATCTACGAGCGACTGATGCCAAGGCAAACGAGCACGTTTTACCCAACCGGAAAGACTGCGAACCTGTATTGCCACGTACATGACCACGTGTAGGGACGGAATCCCAGGAAAGCAGCCGGTAAACTCTTTGCAGTTAACAGACCGAGAGCTTAGTAAGTTCTTCTAATAAGAATGATTCAAGAGATAAACTTGATACTAGGATAGAAGATCTACACTGAGTTCACATCCCTTTGATCGCGCTTGACTGTGTCACTTGCACTATCTAAAATGCAACATTCTCAAATTAAAAACAACCTGTGCACGCTTTCATTGGTGTCCGGACCCACAATCTCACGAATTCAGAGTGGCGAACACAAGCGTAGCCAAACTAAGACACGGTCCTACCGTATTATTGCGAGGCGAGTTCGCTAAACAAACACATAAGGACAAATCTTAGTGAACGTTCCTATCTACCAAGTCATTCAAACTATATATGTACATGTAGACAGGCACTTGCCTTGGCTTGTCTTGATTAAACTTGTATGAGCCCTGGTCGGTATTCGGAAAACTATTTCATACTGCACACAACTCGGGTCAATTTTCTTAAAATCGTATTATTTACTAAACTCCTACCTGGCTCAGGATATTCGTTCAAACCCCACAAATTGGGCTCAATCTATTGGAATAATTTAGACGTATTTCCTGACACAACGCTCGTGATTTAAAAACGTGTTAGTTTCGTTGTCTTATACCTAGTAATACATATAGATAGGTACAGAATACAAAAATCAGGGCTGCAAATCTTTGAACTGCGACTACCTACCCACCCATTATACGAATATCTAATAAAATATTTCCGCTATAAAATTAAGAGAAAGATGTGCAAGCTACAAATAATTTTTTATATAAGTATTTTGTAACACAAATGAAAGCAAACATGTTTTAAATTTTATCCTAGCAAAGCCAACTACAACCCTAAAAAACCGCCCAGAAGCTACACAAACACAGTCGGCTATGTAAAAAAAGCGCTGAGTATGCTTTAAATGAAACCAACAATTTCCTGTAAAAAATAATCGAGACAAATATTCCCATTTGTGTGTTTCTCAATTTAAAATTGTTCATCTTCCAAAAAATTCTGTAAAAAACAAATAATCAAATTCAATTCTTTGAAATGTCAATCAAATCCTATGAAATTCTCCCACATCTCGCATGCGATTTTCATCACATTTCCACTGTTTCAGAGGTAGATGTCGCAGTTGATTTTGACAGTTTTCTTTTCTTATTTTGTGGTTAGTTTTACGCAATTTTGTTCCATCGACCGTAGGGGAGGCCGAAGTGTGAATTTTCGCCAGAATTCTGTGAATTATATGTAAAAAAAGTAATAAAATATACAATAATCTAAGCGAAAATCATGTCTGGATACGTTGGAGTGCGTGCAGCAGCTATTATGACACCAGCACTTCTGGGCAGGACCATCAAGCGTATTATCTTCAGTAGCAGAAATTTCACATGTGATTACTGCCGCACTGTTCCGTCGATCTCAGCTGCCGCTTCTGCTCCTTTGTTGCGGCCTTCGGTACGTAATTATGCTGCCGAAAAGAAGGTTTTCGAACGATCGAAACCGCATTGCAATGTGGGCACCATTGGTCATGTTGATCATGGCAAAACAACTTTGACGGCTGCCATAACCAAAGTTTTAGCCGACCGTAAATTGGCCGAGAGCAAGAAATACAATGAAATCGATAATGCTCCTGAGGAGAAGGCTCGTGGCATCACCATCAATGTGGCGCACGTCGAATATCAGACCGAAACTCGCCATTACGGGCACACCGATTGCCCCGGTCATGCTGATTACATAAAGAACATGATAACAGGCACAGCACAGATGGATGGTGCCATATTGGTTGTGGCGGCCACCGATGGTGCTATGCCCCAGACTAGGGAACATCTGCTGTTGGCCAAGCAAATTGGCATCTCTCACATTGTGGTGTTCATCAATAAAGTTGACGCTGCTGACCAGGAGATGGTGGACTTGGTCGAAATGGAGATTCGTGAACTGATGACAGAGATGGGATACGATGGCGATAATGTTCCCGTGGTAAAGGGCTCCGCCCTGTGTGCCCTTGATGACAAGAGTCCAGAAATTGGTTCCGAAGCTATCCTGCAACTGCTGAAGGAAGTCGATTCATTCATTCCCACACCTGTTCGTGAGTTGGACAAGCCATTCCTCTTGCCCGTTGAGAATGTGTACAGTATTCCTGGTCGTGGAACTGTTGTGACTGGACGCCTAGAACGTGGTGTTGTGAAGAAGGGCAACGAATGCGAATTCGTTGGCTACAACAAGGTCCTGAAATCAACTGTAACTGGAGTGGAGATGTTCCATCAGATCTTGGACGAAGCTCAGGCCGGGGATCAATTGGGTGCTCTGGTTCGTGGTCTCAAGCGTGATGACATCAAGCGTGGCATGGTTATGTGCAAGCCGGGCTCAGTAAAAGCACTCGATCAAATCGAGGCTCAAGTCTACATCCTGAACAAGGACGAAGGTGGCCGTACCAAGCCCTTCATGAGTTTCATCCAGTTGCAGATGTTTTCGCGTACCTGGGATTGTGCCGTACAGGTACAAATCCCCGACAAGGAGATGGTCATGCCGGGTGAAGATACCAAACTGGTTTTAAGACTCATCCGACCAATGGTCATGGAACAGGGTCAGCGGTTCACATTGCGCGATGGTAATTTGACCTTGGGAACCGGTGTTGTTACCAAAGTTCTGCCGATTTTGAGCCCAGCCGAGCGTGAGGAGCTTACCGAGGGCAAGAAGGCTCGCGAGAAGAAGCAGGTCGCCAAGAAGTAGAGGCATCAACTGCAACGCGACTGCATTTCGGGGGGCTCTAAGTATAGTTGATTATTTTGTATTTTTTAGTTTTTATGCACTTACCAAGTATATGTAACTTTGTGAAAGATCCTGTTAAGAGAAAGTTCAATAAAAAGAAGAAAAACAATGTTTTTTGGTTTGGAGTTTATTTCGGAGGAAATCTAATCAATATTTCAAGTCACATACAGGCGATCCTAGTGAGGTATCCGTCGGAACGGAAAGCTCTCCGCAATGCATACTCCGTCGAAGGCCCAAATTACATTGGAGGTAGCCCTTTTCGGAAAAAAAAATTAAAGTACTTGGGAAGGTTCATCTGCAGGGACCGAATTGGCGGAATAGTTGACAACTGAGCTCAAAGATAACTCGATTCGATCTCAGGCCACTATCCGCATGAGTCGTGCCCATTTCGAAATATCAGAAGTGCGTGACTGACTGAAGTTGGCTGCTTTCCTTAGTAAAGAGGTTGGTTCATATGTAGTATCATTTTTGAGGGTTATTTCGGAACAGTGGGGTGAAGAAGTTCTGCAAAGAAAACTGTTGTTTCCTTTTTTTGCTTTCTAATTTTTTTTTTTAAAAGAGAGGAGAATGTATTTAATGACAATATCATTGGCGTTGTAATGATTGGACCTGAGTGTGGACCTCTTTTCAGAAGACGGCCATCACATTGCATTTGTTTAAGTTTAGCTTGATCGCAGCTTTAACTTTGACCGCTACAAACCCACCGAGTTAAGTTCAGAGCCCGAATAACTGGTCGATTGTGATACTGTCTGGTTGAAAAGTGCTCCAATAACCCTCTGACCATTGCTCTGTCACTTCTCGCAGCCCTTTCGAGTGAAACCCGGCCGACGGCCTCCACAAATATCCACGTTGATTATTCCTGCCAGAGTGTTGTCACATCGCTATTAGCTATTGGCAGTACAGCTTATAGAATTGCTCCACTGTCCTGTCGCTGGCAGGTTGTTCTACATTTGCATGGAATTTTATTTCCATTTCTTTTGATCCATGGTCACTTCTTAGATTCATATGATTTTTCCTTTTTCTTTCAGATGCAACGATAGAAGTTGAGGTTCAGAACTCATCTGATGAAAGTGTCGAAGTTGATGAAATCAGCTTCGAAGATCTCATGAGGGCCGATGAGGACACAGCAAAACGGAACGATGCTGCCAACAAAATATACAGCGACCTCATTGCGATAAAAAAGGAAGAACAAGAAGAATCTGCTAAAAAGCCTTCACCTGCTACTTCCGCGACTAAAAGCGTTACTGTAACACAAACGCCTAGCAACAATGTGATACAAAACAAACTTGGGGCTACCACAAACACGCCCTCGTTTGTAAGAATCGCTCCCAGATCTAACGCAGCCTCAACATCAACCACCACAACAACAGCAGTGAAAGCTTCAAATGGAAAAATCATCTACTTGCAACGACCGGGTGGTTCATCGGTTCCGGTTCGGGTTCCTGCATCGATGACGGCAAACTCCTCAGCGAATAATTCGTCCAAGTCGACAGTTCAAATTCATGTCATACGCACGCCAGATGGTAATTTGGTTCCAGTCAAAAGCACCAAAGGCATAAATATTCCCAATGTCAGCCAATTGGCAGGAAAGAAAATCATAGCAACCACCACTGGTGCATCCAGTGGGCAAATGTTGATAAAAACTCCCATGAAAACAATGTCGCCATCAGGCTCGTCGATTTCGACTTCAACAACATCGTCACTGGGCTCGGCATTAATATCATCAGTGGAGGCTGCAAAACCGAAAGTGCGGCATGTTATCTCTGCGAAGTCAGTTCTTGCAAGTTCTATCAATGGAAATTCGTCGGGCGGTAACAAAATGCTGATGCAAAGTCCACCAGGTACCAGGCAATTGATGGTGTCGTCGCAGAACGTGATAAAGCTATCGCCGACCACTTCAAGTGGACAGCTGCAAGCTATACAAATACCGGGCAAGTCGGGGCTTCAGTACGTTCGGGTGTTGAACAACACTTCGGGGATTGCGCATAAAATGGCCACATCGGACTCGACGACCACCCCAAAGTACACAGTCGTGCGGCAAACGAAGCCACCCATGAAATTCATGGTGCAGTCTCCACCCAACGACAAAGAGCGGGTAAATACCAACTAAGTGGCAGTTAGTCTCTCATGTTCGTCTCTAATTTCCGTTTATATTTTCAGCAAAGGATGATGACCACTGTTCCGACATACCGCAGGATAAACGATGTGATGGTCAAGTCGAAGGATGGCAGCGAAGCGGCTTTTATGCAAACGCATAAAATTTCCCAAATCAACTCGCAGATTCGCCGGTTTAGTGTTTCGGGTGATGCTAAACCGACTACATCGGGCAGTAAATATATAGTCTTGTCTAAATCGTCACTCATCCGCAGTACGGTCACTAATCAAAATCAGAAAATTACCCACTTACGGCAATTGGCGAGTGAGTCGCAGAAAATAGAGGCAGCTGCTGGTCGACAAAGTCCTCCTCCTGCGAAGAAACTGTACACAGTTCTAAAGCCTACGACCGTAAATAAAGATGTGAAGGAAATGAAGGTGAAAGTAAAGGCGGAACCTGTCAAACCAGCTACCACAGTGGCTGCTTCACGTTCGTCTCGAGCATCGCCTCCTCCGTCGGAAGACAGTGTAACGATTCGACGAAAACACTGCAACTGCACCAAGTCGCAGTGCTTGAAACTGTACTGTGATTGTTTTGCGAATAGCGAATTCTGTCAGGACTGCAATTGTAAGGATTGTTTCAATAATCTGGACAACGAGGATGAACGGCAGAAGGCAATACGGATTTGTCTCGAAAGGAATCCCAACTCTTTCAAGTAAGTTGCTACTAGTCACGTGAGTACCTAATTGTTGTTTTTGTAGCGATCAAAAATAAAGTTACGAAACCTCCACGCACTGTACTCTCACCTGAAATGAAATTCAAAATTCATATTTAGTACAAATCAAAGTAGTCGTTGCCAAATATTGACGTTTTCCCTATTAATAATTCCAGACCCAAAATCACCGCAGCAACAAACGAAAGCGATCAACGATTGCACAACAAAGGCTGCAATTGCAAGAGATCTGGTTGTTTGAAGAACTACTGCGAGTGCTACGAAGCGAAAATACCCTGTTCATCAAACTGCAAGTGCGTCGGTAAGTATTTCTCTTCTTCATTTTCTATATAGTTATTTATGTCCTCCTCCAACTCAAGGCTGTCGAAACGTTGACGACCATCCTGATCTTGACATGGATATGAAGAAAAGCTCTATCCCAACTGCCCAGACGCACAGTCGTTCAAAAAGAAGCTACGACGATATGGTCAAACAGAGGCATTCAAATCTTCCATCAACAGCGTCATCGTCTGTGGCCACATCAATGTCTGCGGCTATAGCAGCTTCAGTACAAGCGACTGCAAGCGGTCCACTGGCTGAAAAACAACCCTGTAATTTCATCACTCAAGAAGTTGTAGATGCGACAATTCAGTGTCTTATAGCGCAGGCGGATGAGTGCAAGAAAAGTTCCCTAACAGCATATCAAACGGAGAAAATGGTCATGGAGGAGCTCGGCCGGTGTCTGGTGGAAATTATTGACTTTTCGATTCGCAACACCGACCAAAATTAATAACAACAATACAAATATAACACTTGCATACATGATAATAATACTTAGACCCGTAAATAGTTTAGTTATTCTTAGATTTAGGTAAACCCCTGCAATTATTATAGTATATATATATACGTAGTGTATAAAGCGTTTGATTCGTTGTAATTAATCTGAATACAACACGTTGCAAAAGACTCCAATCTTGTGTTGTAGGTTTTCTCTGTTTTTCCCCTATTTAAAAGTAAATACAAATATTATGGTAATTTAATTTTATGTAGGATGACAGTTTGTATTTGGATTTTATTATAAACAATAAAATAAGTTAGCTAATACTGGATGGTTTTGTTCTTTGGCAGCAGCTCAGGCTTTGTGCGCTGGGCCAGGGGGTTGAATCGCCGCCTCTGGTAATGAAAATTTCGTCACAGCTCTTTCATGGATTCATGTGGACCATCTCCTAAATTTCAACTCTGGTTGTAAACGACTGTAGTAAGACATGCCGACCTATAGCAGCCTTCATGATTACTTTTTTAATGGCTGTCACGAATTTTGGAAGACTAGCATGCATCGCAGTCAGCACGCAGTATGCAGGTAACTATAACCGTAAGTCTTGGGGCTATTCTCAATTCACTTCAGTGTCTTGCAAAACAGCCAAGAGACGTCGCAATAGATTGGCCATCCACTTTAAAAAAAAAGAAGGGGGATTTGCCTAGCTTCTCACTAGCAATTGCTTGTTTGTTTTTGATGTTGGTACACTAATAAGAAGGGACCTACATTTCTATGCCCACTTCGAACGGGCATTTATTTCTCCGATGTTTGCCAGATGTTCCCGAGAAGAAGCGTACTGGGAGAAACCGGGGGGAAGATCCACTTTATCAGACTCTTTTTTCTTAAGCAAAATGTGCCTGACGACATATTTGCAGATTATGCGGTGACGAGCGAGATCTTCTCGTCAATATCGAACACAGTTTCCCTGCCACTGCACGTGCACATGTATCCAGAACTTCTTTGTGGGCAGCTACTTATTCTACGTTTCCGACGACTTTTCCTACACATTAACGGACAATTCAATCAATTTCCATAAGTAATTGATTCCACTATCTATGAGAATATAGCTTCTTGGAAACAGGACAATCTTCTTCTCAAAGGATCTGTATTGCTCTGAGCGTTACATGGAGTATTTTTCCTCAATAACTTAACCTAGACGTGACCTATTTGACTAGGTTCAAATTTACACCCGACGGCTGAAGTAAATATCCAATCCTAAAAAAAAAATTCTTCTTTTGCAATGAGCCAAGTGCCATTACACAAACCTTTTTCGTCGTTAAAACTACCCAGTGATCAGTGCAGCGCACTTTCTCAGGAAGTTCATAATGTGGCATTCCTGACAGTATTCTTTCAGAACGCAACCTATCTATGTACCTATGGTTTGAATGTCGCCTTCTACACGAGCATTTTTCATCTGACAAAGGATTACGTGCAGAGAACGAATTGGTGTTTCATCATAAGGGCTACTCAGATATAGGACTAAGTATTCCGCACTTCCACAGCCCCGCGGCCTATTTCCAGCGAATCTGTATCAAATTAAAAAAAAAAAGTGGAGCTAGTCTATTTTCGAGACGCATTTCGATGCTGCACAATTAATTTCATTGAAATGGCCATGACTTGACCTACGTAACCAAAATACGTCAAGCGAATTTTCGCTCATCTCTTCATAATTAGCAGACTGAAACACAACAACAAAATCGATAAACAACCACAAATTGTTAATCGCACGAGTTCATACCACACAAAGGACGGTTACCCAATTATGTGTTGCAAAAGTTTAACCGTTACAGGATAAAGTTTACAGCATGTAAATATCCAGCGACAAAGCTTCTGCCATTGTTTTGTAAAAGTAAAATTTTAATTGTGGTAGCACTTTCGAAAAGTCTGACAGGATATCCTACATTTCTCAAGGTGCACAGGTGCACGAGCACCTTGATTGAAAGACAAAGAAGTTTTAATTTTCCGCTGTGCTACGTATGAACAAAGTAGGTACTTTTACTAAAGTGATTTCTTGAAACGAGTTGAAAATATAAAATGAAAGACAGTGGCTGTTATTATTTTGCCTCCAAAGGATAAAAAGTATATTTTTGTATACACGAGTTTTTGTTGTTTCCAATTCAGACGGCACTTGGGTAGCTCGCCCATAAGCAACAGATTTCTTTTATTAACATCTTAAAAAACGAAGAACGAACGTCTGACCCCTTGTCAAAAATATGTTTGTATGTGGCGGATTATGGTTTGATTTTCTATTGTTTTTCGTGTGACTTAATTCTGATACTGATGGTGTTTGGTTCCGCCCTAACCTAACCTAGTCCTAGGTTAACCTAAATCCCTATTTTGTTGACTTTTTATCGTCAATTTACACACACAAATTTGAGCGATAGCGGTATTTTTGATACCACCATCTAATAGGTTTGTTTGACGTGGGCCCTAGTGCGCACTGGTTAAACCCTAATGTGTTCGATATAGCACTGAACTCGCCCTGGTACTGAAAACCTGTGTTTGACATGACTTATAGGGCGCCCTAGTTGTGCCCTGAACTGACCCCAGTTAATTTGTCACCGGTCTCTTGAAATTGGGGGATTTCTATCTCGATTTTTGAGATTTGACATTTTTCATTTTTCTATATTGAAAGTACACGAACGAAACTTTTGTATTGCTGGTTTCAGTGAGTAACAATATCACACTACTTTCACCACGCGCCGATGATCCGCAGTCTCTTTTAGAACCCGAAAAAAGAGCTCTGCACCAAAATTTGTTCGAAACGAAAAAATATGCTTCGTTTCCTGATTCAAGCGGTGATTACAGAACCAAAAACCTCCATCAACGTACGTAGCCTTTTTTGAGCAAGCCCGCAAAGTTTTTAGAATTAAATTAAAACACATCAGTTTTGTTTGTAGCTCGTTTCACCAACAACGGTTTTTCTTTATTCCAATTAACTCCATTTTGTTTTCTAATAGTAATAATATATAATTTTATATTTAATGTTGTATGTAGTAACTTGTGGGCTTTGTTTGCTTATAAAGTTAGGTATATCGTTAGTTTATATTTTGACATTGTTCATAAGTCGAGAATATTTGAATGATTAAACAATTATTTTAGTTTTTGGCACACAATTTGTGTACAATATGTGCTGCGTTATGCAACACATAACAAGTAGCGTTTTTTTTTCTCTAAAATGTTTTCTTAACACATTTTTGACTATAATGCTCATAGTTTTTGTTTGCTAAATTTTGTGTTTTGCTTTGGATATAAAATACTTTTGGGTTTCCCTACAACTACATATTGTTTATTGTATACTTAAGATTATTTTGGCTACACACCTTTTTGATGTAACAAATGTGTATAAATATATTTTGGTCACATATCAATTTTAGACACATAGTTGTAACAAACTCTACGCAAGCATAAGGTGAATATTTATTTTTACAATAATTTATTTGGCATAAGCCACAAAAGCATTTGTTTTTATTTAAAAATCAATCAATTTTCGAAAAAACGCAGTATAGTAATATAGTGTCTTTTATTTTTATTGGACATTTTTTTTTTGTTAGTAAAATTGTGTAATGTTTGACCCCATACCAGCTTTTTTTTCAAAGTGTTTGCATGTACTTATAATTAGTGTTAATATAATTTTAGTATATGTTTTTGTTTATAGTGTAATGTGAGTAATATTTTGTTTGATTCCAATATGATTAGGTTTGAAATAAATGGTTATTGTCTAACTCACACAATAACTCTACGGAAATTTCCTCCGATTGGAGATCTTACTCTTCAAAAAGAAAACCTCAATATTGAAAGAGATGTTAAATTGAAATAAAATTACAAATCATAAAGTCACCACACAAATTAAATGACGGTATTTTAATTGTTTATTTGAATACCCTGTACAACGCTTTTGAAATATATTTTTTAGGTTAGGTAAATACATTGATTATTTTGGTTATATTATTACGTTAAAAATGTTATTTTTGGATTGAGAGATTGCATATATTATGCAGTATTATCTCATAAAAAACAAATAGATATAAATATATTTATTATTTGGTATTTTAAATATTTGTTTTTGGTTTCCTGATTGAGTTTGCAATTCTCGTAAGAAACAAACATCTAAGAAATTAATTTTTCTTTTCTACTTGTGTTTAAGCAAAAACTTTCTTTTTAAGTGTCTATCCATATGTGCAGTTTATTTTCATTAAATATGTTTTCATCTCAATAATCTCAATATATATTTACAAACGATATTTTTTTTCTGCAGAATATTGCGTTAACTGCTAATTTTACACTTTGCTCAGATACAATGATTCTGCAATGCTATTTTTTATTTAAGAGTGATTAGATTTATTTATTGCCTTAATACAAAATTCATTGCTAATGAAATATTTATACTTACATGTTGCATTTTGATAGCGATGCAAGAACAAGTAATTTATTGTAACAACATTGCGGTTAGTGAAGGTATCAATTTGAATGGCAAGTGATTTAGGTACAATATACTAATGCTATAAATAAAACCAGTATATATATACAGAAGTATACAAGAATGACCAGAATACTTTCACATTGGTTCGTTGCATTAGTTTTTTTTTTAATGAAGTGGTGTAGTTATTTTTATATTGTGTATACGCAGATTGTAAAAGCAGTTTAAGCACAAGTGGCGTAAATTAGCCAACAAAATTACGGCATGCTCATGTTTGATCTTGTATTTTCTCAGGATAATACTTAGAAATTAGGAAGGATGAAATTATGAACTCCGTGCAGATCATCGGGGAAGCATTGATGAAGTGTATTCATCTCTCGGATGTTCCATAGTCCACAAATAAAAAATGTTTTGCTATAGTAGGACAAAAGTGTTCGAGGGCTTAGGTTCTTATAATGCTTAAAGAATCAAACTATATGTCTAATTTTTTTTATAAGAATAAAATTAGTTTTCCTACAAAGTGTCTAATTGTAGGCTAAGTAATAACAGGTAAAAATAAATAAATATTTAAAAACAAATGTACATTATCACGTGCAAAATAAATTGATAGATTCACTAAAATGGTTTTATTTCCATTTTTGTTTATAAAAGAATGAGTTTTACGTTTTTTTTTAATAAACCGACCAAACAACGCATAGAAAATTTGCAGCCATTCAAATTTTCGCGAATATACTCAACGATCAGCTTCACTATATTAAAGAAACTTAAATAAATAATAGTTTATTACTTGTTTTTGCATTTTGCATCTTATAACACTAACAAAGATATAGTAGATTAAACTGTAATTAGTAAAGCTTAAGTTAGATTCAATATATTTTTTATAGTAAATTCCCATAAGATGTCAGATTTCAATTTTGATTTTATATACTACATTAACAATATACTCAAAGTAATACAATACAATAAATATATTTTTAATAATATTTAGTAGGATAATTTAATATTTATACACTATGTTTTTTTTTTTTAATTTGGCAAATAACTCTGAATAATAAACTCTTTATAAAGATACAATTATTTAAATTTTATTATTATTTTGATTAGCTATATAATTTCTTCTATTAATATTTGTTAATTTAGTTAAATTTTTTTTTTTAAATTGATATAGTTTGAGGGTTAAATGAACACAGTGCTGTGACTATGTTCATAATACAAGCATTCGCATTCCCAAATTTGTCAAAATCATTAGATGTGGATTATTAAGGGGTTTGTGCTTAGAAGCGTTTTTGTAGGGAATACAGCTTTAAATAGATCGATGTAAGATGTATATTCCGTGCTCGGTTGCTGTAGCCAGTAAATAATTTGTCACTTGGAAATCTATGTCAACATTTTAATGTATTGTGCGAAACTCAGTGCATTTTAGGCGGCTTTAAATCAGGCAGAGCCTGAAATTGGAATACATTCCAGAGAGTAAGGATGAAGTGCGAGTTGTCTTCATTCCCAACCAAAATGACTTGCTTTTGAAAACCTAAGATACTTGTATACTATTCAACTTGTTAGAACAGAAAAATCGTATCCAAAAACGGATCTTAACACACTTTTTTGGCTTTGGAATATTTCGCGAGGTAGAAACATTCGATCGCACCAACTGGGATAATGGTTTACTGACTCGTTCTTCCTTCGATCAAAAACTGCAGTGGCAGCTGAACCACGTTGGACATAACACCAACACATAACTCGATACCAGTAATTCCTGCATGGACCCCAAAAGCACGGGATCAAACCTTTCATTTACACGACGGATACTTCGAAAAAGAAAAAAACAATCAAAGCTTTGTAAGTCATACTTCACGTTGCCTTATAAATTAAATTTATTTGTTCAATACAAATTAATATTTGACATATTTAAAAAGAGTATCGTTTGCCTGTTAAGCATTTAAGCAAATATTTAAACCGAAACGAAAACTTTGGTAGGTTTTTTTTCTACAATAAAATCAGGTAGGCTTCCGGTTAATTGTTTCCAATCTTCCAGTTTAATTCATAGCGTTTTCCATCCCAAGTCACTCACAGTCCTCAAAGGAAGTAACAGTCAACCAATCCTTGACTTCCATACGCCAAAAAGCTCATCTTGAAAGAGGCCTACCAGTGTAGACAAGTCTAAAGTATCTAGCTTATTTTTCAAGCATGATCACGCTATTCCTAAGTGTAACAAAAAGGATCTATCACTATGGCAGTCAGGAAACTTCCCTAAATCCAAATGTTGGTTTTCAGTTGCACAGAAAACTCGAAGCTATCCGAAGTCAACATCACCAGAAACTCTCTTCTTGGGTCTCTGCGAGCAGCGATTGAAGAATGAGATTCCTTAACAAAACAACTAGATTTTAGTTAAGCAAAACCATTCGTTAATCCACCAACAAATTCTCCGTCGGTGCTTAAGGAACAACATTTCAAGTCAAGGAGTACTCTATCTAAATTGGTTGTGTAAGCTGCTCAGAAGAAGGTGTTTTATAAAAATCAAGTTCGTCGAGCGATTCTTTCAAATCCGGTGTGAAAGTCATCCTGTGAGAGCCAAACTTAACCAAAAAAGGGCTAGGAAGTCAAATTCACCAAAGGAATTGCTGGCAATGTTACATTAAAGGTGTCTATTTTCGTTTTTATTATTCACATGAATGCTACAACGCCTGCAGTAAGTCTTTGATTCATAGAGTACGTTGCGCTGGCGTTCACTCAATATTTTAACGACATCTATCTGAAGAAGAATGCCCTTTCATGCAACGAGGCTACGCGACGTGAAAAATCGTTCAAAAAACTCTATGAATCCTATAGAAAGTTGAACAAACTTTCGCGTCATCTTTGGATGAAGGTTTTTGAAGAAGTTCCTTGCAGCGGGCGCTGTGACAATCCTATGAATAAGATGAATTAAGACTCTATTATTTGAGGGGAATTAAAATTTATATTCATGTCTGTACATTGCTCTTGACAGTCAAAGGCCTAGGCTATATGCGCAAGGAACTGTATATATAGCCTAGCCCTAACACCTACAAATTGAGCAGAATACCGCTACAGCTTTCGAAAAGAATGTTAACATATTCTTTTAGAAAACTGTAGTGGTGTAAGAATGGAAGTTTATTGAAGCTTCCCACGCAAAGGCTCAAATGACCTAAGTGACTTATTAACAGTTCCAAATAACCATCAGTAATTATATTGTAAATAAAATTGAAATGATCGTTTTCCAATATTAATGTAATAAAATACCCCTTCAGATGTTTCACATTTAAATAAATTTAACAATACAATAACAAAAATATTATGAAATCGGGAAAGCCTTGTCTTTTGAACCAATTTTAAGGGTGCCTTTCTGCCCTCTAGCAGAATTGGCAGATCGAATGATCCGCATGAATAAAAAAGGCATTTAGTTAAGGAAAATTTACAATTCTTTTTGGGACGCTAGCGTTCGTTCTTTTCTATCCTATTTTCACACCTTTAACGACGATTTAAATTTTTTTATTTTTTTATTTAGTATTTAAATGGAAGTGCCTCAAAGTTGGCTAAAATGTTATTTCCCTTCTTGCTTCTAAATTTTAAAACGCTCGACTTCGAATGGATCAATTCTGTGCACCCTTATACCCTAACTTCTTAGTACCCACCCCAATAACGCACATTTTAATTACCTCAATTTGACTAGCAAAATTTTGCATCCCTCCGTTTAGGGAGTAATGAATATATTATTTTTCTGTGTATAGAAAAAAATTCATTTAGTTTTTGAAGTAACAACATTTATCCACAGAAGTGTGTGCGTGTTGTTACTTTACATATGCAAGCGAGTAATGTAGTTCTCTTCAATGCTGGTAACAAGTATATATTTTGTTTTATTTAATTTTAACAATATTTTTTTAATTTATGTGAATACAATCTTCTTTTTTTTTTTTTTTCAAAAAAAACATTTTAACTTTTTTTCTATCTTGTTTTTTACTACAAATTCTAATGAAATATACTTCTGTGTGTGAATTGTAACCAGGTGCATATTTTTTCATCAATAACAAACAATATTTCTTTTATTTATTTTAACTTTTAATTTAGGTGGGTAAATTTATATAATTTATATGAGAATATTTTTGTATTGTTTCCATTGAGTTTGTTTCTCATTTTGAAGAACAACGGTGGGTTTGAATCCGTTTCGGTTTCGATTTTCATTTAGGTACAGTTTAGAACGTTTTTTTTTTTTAATAAAATGATTTATTTTTTATGAAACGGAAATTAATGAAACAGAAATAATAATGACATATGATATTCCAGATATTTTTGGTTGTTATAGTAGGTGTATTGTTATTGGATAGATTGGAATTTAGATTATTTGTTTATTAGTTTATCTTACCTCAAGCTGCTATTCTTCTTCGTCAACGTTTTGATATGTTACATATCTGATTGAAGATCTCTCGCCGATGATCAGAGACTGAAAAGATAAAATGTAAGAGGCATGAATTAAAATAAGTTGTGCATTATAAGTTGTTTTGGTAGACTGATGCAGGTTTAATTTCTTTTTTGTTGAAACGCCTTAAAGATGAAAAAGCAATAAGCATGTATAGGTTCTTCTCTATTGAAAGCGAAATTCCTGCTTCAAAATTTAGGCTCACAATCAATTGTTATTGGTGCTTAGCGACATACATTTTGAGATCGAAAGCATTAAGAGCATTTTTTAGTGGATTTTTCGACTTCCACAATATGTGGCTAGTTACGCAAATTATGTAGAATAAGGTTTACTTTGCATTTTTACAATTTGTCAAGTAAAATTCAATGAACGTATCTAATCATTTAATATAAAAGTTAAGACTTTAAAAAGTTATTTAATTTTTACTAAAAAAGTTACGTATACGCCCAGTAGACCCGGCGGCAGTTGCAGTGAATTTGTTACTATGGAGGGTTAAGGGTTTAGGTTTCCTGATCTATATTACGTATATCTTGAACTAAAAAAGATAATAGGCGTGTTTCGATCTCAGCAAAACAAAGTAAAGTAGGATTTCAGCACGTAATTACAACGACTACTGTGAGTCGTCGAAGTGTCAAGTAGAGCGTAGTTGTTGTAATTGTGAGCTCAAAAAAACACATGCAATTTAAGCTTTTCTAGTATTTAAGTACTAGAGGTGACCTCTCCTTCAAAAACGACGATCTGACAGAGTTCGGTCCTACATTCGATTGTGGAATGGTTTACCGAACGCAGATTTTTCTTCCATTACAATTTTCATACTAAGAATTACAAGGAAAATCTTAAGTAAACATGTCACCTCATTAACGAAATAATGTCTGGAATAACTAGATACCCCTGGGATATACGCGTATACCAGACAACAAATTGCTTACAAATCTCCAAGCCCCGAGGGTATGCATTGATTTTGACAAATATTTGCTGACTTGTAATGCATTTACAACAACACACGGAATATTAAACGGATGCCCAATTGCCCAATACTAAATACCGGTCTGACTGAAAGGGACAGCATTACCTAACACGCAAAAATACGTGACATGTATTTTCGTCGGCCATATTGTTTACGTGGTAGTTCTGCATGGTGATAGTTTTAAAGCAATTCGTTTTCCTACAGAACAAAATGGCTTCCGGAAGTGATGAACGGGCAATAATTGAGGGTGTTTTCATAAACGTCTGTCTAACTAAGCGTTAGACGTGTTCATAAAGTCAGATTTTTGATCGAACCCAGATGAATTGCCGAGAGATATTCATAAACGTCATAAATGTCATCAGCGTCTGGTAGGTAGTGCATCCATATTTTTTTGACTACACAAAGCGCGGGAGGTAAAATCAAAAATGTTAAGTGCGAAAAATGTGGACGACACGGTCAAAATTTCTTGTGAAGAGGTGGTCCGAAAACTCCGAAATTGTTTAGATAAAAAAATGAGTTTTAGGAATTACATAATCGATATTTATATGTTTTTTTAGTTTTACGAAATTTCTTTTTGTAGCTCTGTCTCTTTTCTTTATCCGGAAATTAGTTTTTGAATTTGTACTATGACTGGGCTTATAAAATAATAATTCACAAATTATTATTATTTTCTGACAAATTATTCGCTGACATTTCTGATTTTTGTCTGACACTTATGAACATTCAGTGACTACTTAAAGTTGTACTAAAGCAGGCCTGCACACGTTCTACAGAGTAAGTGTGTTCATTAATGCAACAAAGAAGAAAGACGATTGTACTAGCGCAGATTTTCGACGTTTATGGAAACAGACTTATTTATTATAATTGATCGATGAGTGGTTGGTTAAATTTACTGATACAAATTACCACTCTAATTAGACAAACAAAAATAGAAACTTCTTCAAGTGATTGCAGTAATGTTGATTGCCGGAACTTGTGTTTATTTCCGTTTCACGTATCTATAATCATGGGTAGAGCATCCATGACACTTAGGCGTCTGATTTGTGATCCGTTTGTCGGTCCGTCTCGTGGGAAAATGATGGTGCGTAATGCAGCGTAAGTATCAATTCAAGAAAATGGTAGAAATAGATGACAGATGAAAAATTAGGAAAAATCGATAACTTCGATCAAAAGAAACTTGAGTTAGATCTATGTATAGGATTTTATCTAAAGCCATCACGGATCCGAAAAAGCAAATGAAGGAAACAAAAAGATCAAAAAATCAAAAACTCAAAATAACAAAACGTCAACAGTATAGTACACAATATATTCACTTAAAAAAGAAATTACAAAATTACAACTTAAATGTAAAACATAAAATTAAAGCAAAATCGTGTTTAAAAAGTTTTTTCAATGTCGTCTTTCACAAATGCGGAATTCGTTTGACCCGTTATACTGTCAATTGAACACACATTGTTCTGCCCATTTGCGTTCATTTCAATACCCACCTTCTTCTCTTCCTTGGTTGGTGGATTCTTCAGGAATGTCAACAGCGGAGCATAGAGGAAGCACAAAATCGCAATACCAAAGAGCATCCACTCGAAGCCGATACTGTTGACGAGAGTTCCACTCAGAGCCGGTCCAATTGCGAATCCCATACAGAAAGCCACATCGCCCAAAGCGTAAACACTGCCATACACAGCCGAGTGTCGAATGTCCACAAGGTAGCCAAGTTCGGGCATCATACACGAATCAACCATTCCGATTGCGAAACCGAGGCCGGCATTAGGGATGATCAGGTGATTGATAGAGGTCGCCATTGGGATCTGCGGGACAAAAAAATAATGAATAAATAATGCCAACCCAGTGGTCCTGGTTTAGTGAGTTTTCTTACCATTATAAGACAAGCGCCAATGATGACCAAACCGAGGAGTGCTGCCAACCATCTGCCAATACGATGTCCCAGGGGTCCGAATAGATTTGTTCCAATTAGATAGCTGATCGAGGCTGGCAAGAATGTGACACCTTGTTCCCAACGACTTGCACCCATGTTGTCCATCATCCAGATTGGCAGGGAAGGTTCCAGCATTGCGATGCCCATGTTGGCGAAGGTGATGGCTCCTGGAAGTATCAAGTCGATCAAGTTCGTTATTGATTGATGATGACAAACGCAACTTACCGGCAGCAATTAGAATGTAAGGATCACTAATTAGAGCCTTCAGCGACGGTGGATCGGAGTCGCAGCGTTGAATCGATGGTTGAAGCATAAACAGTTGGAGTAGTCCATCGCCCAGTGCCAGAGCCGAGAGAATCAGGAACGGTGCCGATTTGCCAACAAACTCGTACATAATCCCTCCGAATGGTGGCCCAATCAGGACACCGAGCGCCAGACCACCCAAGGCTATCCCCATCGCATTGCCACGTTCCTTGTCGTCCGTATATCTATCGGCCAGCATACCCATGCCCGAGACGGACGAGCACGATGAGCCAATGCCCTGCAATGCTCGAGCCAGAAACAGCACGCTGTATGACCGACCGAAGGCAAAGACTGCAAGGACAACCACAGTAAGTATAATTGAAAACAGGTTGTCGGGGTAAAAAAAACTCACTCAACGTGGACAGGAACATGATGACGAATCCAGCGAACATCGGGATGCTATAGCCAATTCTAAAGAAACGATTCAAAGATTACTAAGGATTCGCTGGGCAATGACAGCTCATTATCATACTTATGCGTGAGTGGTCCAACGATAGGATTAACCAAGAGCTGCACAAACGCCTTCGAGGCGAACATCAGGCCAACTTCAACGGTCTCGCCCACGAGTTCCTTGTGACGTTCCTCCATCTCCCTGTACAGTGTCGCGTTTTCTATATACGATTACAAGGAAATACTTGTTACAGCAGAAGCACTCATCCCGCATATTGCCAAAGGCTTACCAACATCGCTGAGCGTTGAATACTCGTAACTGGCCGAGGTCGGCTGCAGTTCATTTCCATTTTTCGAACAGGGATTCGGCGTCGGTGGCGGTGGTGTGGCTATAGACAGTGGTGTCCTTGGAAAGCTGTCAAGCGGGGCATCTGGATGGCGGATATCGTACAGGAACTCAGGAATGATAGGAACTGAAAGAGAACACAAAATAATTACATTAGTCCAACACTGAAATAAACTTTTGGCCACAAATCCGCCAACAAGCCAACCAGCCAACAAGTTGTGCGGGTGTCACAGTCTCTGTGCTCCACAGGAGTCACTCTCGTTGGGATTAAGTTGAAATTGCATTACACCACCGTCGGGTGGATTGTTTCGAAGGTGTTTTGTTTCGGAGAATCACTCCGTTAATGGACTGTTAACTCGGGCGCTGTGACGGCCCTAGGACAACATTCTAATGGGCACAAGATGAGTTTTTCAGTTAATTGTCGGATGGGTGATGCGATTACAAGCAGGGTGATTAAAAACGATTTGGAGTTGTAGCGAGCGGCCGGATTTCAGGGTTGCGTGAATTGAGAGATTTTAATGGACCAACGGGTGGTACGGTGGTATGCAACAGAAAAGTTATTGAGGCAGTCTAGTTGGGGTGGTAAGTGTCCTTACTTTCGAGGTGAGGTAGATTGGTTATCTTGCTAGAAGTGCCAAGGAATGGTAGAACCGAGAACAATGGTTATTTCGAAGCGCACTTATTTTTGGCAACAGTCCCGCAGGCAAACCGTTCTGAGCTTTAGCGGGAATATGCTGAAAATTCGCTAAGGGTAGGTCAAATCTGTTAGATTAGTTTGCGATCAGGAGAAAGTCAAGCGTTCGCTATCTAAGACCTCCGCAGACACCCCGAGCTCTGTCTGTAGTTGCGCTTGGGAATATTTCGCACAGTCTAGTGCTGATAAAATACCGTGGCAAAGATCACAGGGGACAGTCAGAAAACTGGCTCACAGCGTTACACTCAATATTTATGAAGTCCATTACCACCAGGTTCAATAGCAGAAGATAAGAGGCGCACAAAAAGAGTGTTCCCTGAGTTGCTATGTTTTACGAAACCGCTTTAAAAGAAACTCTTAGTTCGCGGGCGACTTTTTGGGCCGAAGTATTGGTTTAACTTCGCTCTACAAATGCGCAGTACCGGCTTAAGTCAGAGCGGGGCCATTTAATTTGGGAAACTTTATAAATAAAACTGTTCATATCGACTTCTCTATGTAAATCGTATTCAATATTCATTAAAGTGAGGTGATTTAGTCGTTTTGGCTCATCGTGTTTCCACGTTTGGAAAACAAGATTGTATAGAATATTATTTAACAAAAGCTTCTAAGCTTCCAGTTCCAGAGCTTCGTGATTCTTGCTGTCAACTATACTACCACATCAAAGTTGAGCAATGTGGCAAACTGCACTGATTCGTCGCCTAGGCTATTCTCCAAATCGATGATTGCTGATTTACAAAAAAAAAGATATTTAAGCTGTCATATGCTTTCATACGTTTTAAAGAGTTCCCCTATTAGTTTTGCAGTATTGCCAACTTGCGTGTAGTGCGGTGCAAAAAATAATTTGTGGTGTGACCAGCAATCAATTTTACAAATGTACTAAAGGCTTAAATTATAGTTGAACAGTGATTTGAATAAATATTTAGATAATTTGTTTACGGTCAGAAGCGTTGGTGCGCAAACTTGAACGAAGGGTACTCGTCGATTTTTTCTCTCAAATCTGCCAAGGAGGTCTTCATCTGCCTTTGCAAATGTCAAGACTTCTGCGTCATAGAGCAGAACTCGCATTACATTTGGTTTTATTAAACCTTTTTCATATACAATTTGACTTAGGTAACAAATGGTGGTGGATAATGAATATTTAAATGCCTTGGCGCAACAACAGGAGCCCAACGGTATACAATGCTTGTTTTCTTTAATCCTTTTTACATAAATTGCGGCTGTCTTCTTGGATTCATACTTGTAGTATGCATCGTTGTCTGGGTTGACCTCAGGGTGTTCAAGACCGGGTGTTGATGATAGAGCAGAACTGAGATGATGGGGATCTTATATACAGTGTCCTTCTTGAAAAGGCCTTAATAATCACTTGGTTTCTAAGGGCCAAAGAATCATTACGATGACTAGTGTAAGGTCGAGTTCATAAATACAAAAATATCTTCGCGTTCATTTTTGTAAAAGAGAAGATTGACTGTTAGCATGCTGTCAATAGTGCATGTGATTTTGTTTTGTTGCCGCCCTGCAGAAGTATTTTTTTTTTCAAATTATTTAATTATTCCACAACCTTTGGTTTTTTTTTAGAAAACAATAAGTGCAAAAATACTGCTCCGATGATGACACAAAACTCCGTATACAGTTTTACAGGAAATAATATCAAACATCCGTGTTGTCACTGACAAAATTGTTTTTACTTCTGTCATTTATGACTTTAGTTTTTATAAACTTTTTTTTTTTCCAATGCATGATGGCCGCATTCAGGAAGCTGTAGTTTGCGTTCATAAACGTATTCATGAATATTTGTTGCATTGTGTGGGCAACATTATTTACAAATATGAACTCAAACTAACTCTCCGCTGTCATGAAATTTTTCCAGTTAATAGCGGAGCCGAGGTAGGCAATGCCCCTAACTACCTCAAAGTTAAAACTGTCCATCGTGAAATTCTGTCCGATTCGTCCCTTCTTGTCGACAGCATATATTTTCTTATACTCTCATTCACCGCTTAGCCCATTTTTGTCTCTTCTCTACTGATACTTGCAAACGCCCCAGTGACAGATGTCAATGACGTCGTTGTCGTAAGCGTATGCAGGAGCTAAAAAAACTTTTGAAAAAGTTCACCAATGATACTCTGGCTTCTGAGTTTTGCACAATTTTCTCAAGTATGATACCGATGGAGTCACATGACAGTGCATCAATCATTTTTTAACATCAAAGCGGTCTCGGTAAGTTTGTGTCCGACCTATATCGAGCGTTCTCCATTACCATTCAGCACAATCTGACAATGTCCAAGACTAGACATGGCTCAGTTTTGGCCGTCCCTATAAATGTTGTCATAAGCGGCCTTCAAATTGATAAAAGAATGGTGGGTATTTACTTGGTTGTGGACTTATACCCCATTCACATCGAGCCGAAAACCGGATTTTCGCGAAAACAATCGGAAACTTCATCAAAAACAGAAGTTTTCCCATACATATTTCAATTTTCAATCGTTGGGCTGTTAAAATAAACACACCTTTTGCTATATTCAGTGAACTCAGCAGATCAGCGGACCGAACTTAAAATCATTTTCCACTCTTAATATTATTATTTTTAAAATCTCTGAATTCATTTTATTTATATATTAATGAGATCGAAATTTGTTGTTAAAATTGTTTACACAGAAGTTTCACGACTGTCGTCTGACAGCTGATAGAAACATCAAACGAAAACTAGTTGGTGTTCGGTGTGAATGCATCGACACAGTTTTCGGTGCGGTGTGAATAGGGTGTTACCGGGCGTAAAACCGCACTGGACGGGACCAATTAGGTCACTGACAAATGGTTTTAGGGGATCACGCAGCACCTGCAGTATGTCTTGTACGCAATATTAAGGAGACTGTTATACTTCTATAGTTGGCGCAGTTTAGAGGGTCTCCTTTCTTTTGCATCGGGCAGACACTACTGAGGCTCTATTCACCAGGAATACATTTCCCCGATCAAATCCTAGAGACGAGTTCGTGTATGCTCCCTTTTGCTGCCTTAAAAGCTATTTTGACACTCAAATCACCCAAGACGATTTTCGCCCTGCCCATCCCGCACCGCACGTTCTAGATATCACGCTGGCGTTGATATCTGTTTTGGGTTGGTTTATTTCCGTGCCGATCTGAGCGTCATTGTCCTTTCTTCGTTTTACAGGGTGGTCAACCGCGAACCCGTCCTCATCCGCGACTCTTGATTGCTTCGCAGCCTAATGCTGTTTCTTGTGTAGCCCCCTACCTGAAGGACTACTTCGATACATCCGCTCAATATCTATCCCTCAATATATCCAAATGTACTCAACACCCTACTTGTACGTTCTTATCAATCCAATGCATCATCGGGTAACTTTCAACAGGACACGAGTGCATGCACTTCCCTTCGGCGGCTATGTGCTTCACATGCAAATTACAAAAATTAATTTCACACAACTCGTACTCTTCCTTTGATCTATATCCACACATCCATGCACTCTTCAACAATGCATACCGCACATGATACGTGAACATAAACCGCTTTTGCAGTTGCATCAAATACCCTTTGCGTGCGTCCATCAGTTACGGCGAAGTAAATCGACCGCAGTTTGTTCTTTGTATTTTTATAAACCGGTGGCACGGCGGTGGTGCCTTCCCACCATTTGCCCACTATTTCGTTTTCGTTTTCGATTTGGATTCCGATTTCACAGCGAGTCATTACAAAGCCACAAGTGGTTGGTTGTGGCTGCCGGTGGCAAAAGGATTTGGGCCAAATTCTGTCTAAACAGAACAAACCACCGCATCCCGCACCAAACACTTGCAATTAAAGTTTTGTTGAGTTAATTTTCTGTCTGTCAGTCGCAATGACACCGTACTTGTGCCAATGAGGCCCCGGAAATGGGGAATTATACTCTAGGCTTGGTAATTTGTTTTGCCATCAGTCTGACGCTCTATTGCAGTCGTATTGGTTTTAGATACCGCACCATATCCATTGGAGTGCAATGAGTGTGTGCCGTGAGCGATTCCTTGCACACGTGTGCATGTCATCTGCTTATAATTCATCGCAATTTTGTCACTTTCGACTCGCAGGGTAAACTATTTTCGGGCATAAAAACAATATTTTTCGGGATGCCCGAGTTCACAGTGAGTGCACGGGAATTAATTTTTATAGGTTCGTTGAATGAACTTATGCATCGTTCAGCGGAAAACTCAACAGATTATGTCTATTACTTTATTTCGGTATCAACAGTTTGTTCTGAGAAGGCAAGATCTGCATGCTAGTAATGAGGGCAGCTACCTCTCAATTGTATGGCTATAGCGATTGTGTATGAGGTGACTGGAAAAGTGGCAAGTTTCAAGTCCATAATTGCCCTGGCTTTCACACACAGTTAAGTAATTTAAATGGTAGAGTTGTTTCTAGCCTACCCCCTGATATAAGGGTTCTACCCGGAGGGGAAAGGATTGTTGTAAATAGGCGACTGTTCTTGAAGGCTTTGCCCTCTAAGGATGTCGCAAAATTTTGTAAAGTAAGCCGCAAACACATTGAAAGAGTCGCCTATTTTAATTAAAGTCCAGTTTGAGTACTGTTGTTTATTGCTACAAATGTTGTAGTGAAATCGGCCCATGAGGAGAGAAAATTCAGGGGAGACATTTCGGAATTTATTTATTTATTTATTTAAAAATCGCTTACAAACTAGGACAAAAGTCTTATAAATTTGTGAAAGCCTTTAAATTAATTTAAGAATTTGAATTTAATGTATTTATTAAGCTATTTACATCATTATTTATTTATTAAAAATAAATCGAAATTTAAAATGAGAAAACAAACAATAAAAGAATGAATAAATAGATAGAAATCATCAATGATTTGCCAAATAGTTGAAAAGTAAACATAAATCGCGAATAACATGGACGAAGAATTGACGCTCAGTAATAAGAAAACTGTATCGAGGTAGTATAAGAGCAAAAGACCTTGTTGAATGAGGGAAGTTCAGCTTACCGTGTAAATAATCAGGCTGTTTTGTTTGAATGATTTCATGTAGATAGTGAGCGAAAATTTAATAAATTGTCTAGACTAAAGTCAGAAATGCGAACAGCAAAAGAGGAAACGTGGCCATAGGACGTAGATTATAGACATAACGGGCAATGTTGTTATATGCGACATTTAATTTACGTTTAGTGGCAGAGTCCATATAACATAATGGGTAGAAAATCATCTGCTCGATATTGAGTGTCTCACTAATTCTTTTCTTCCTTGTACGATCCCTGCAACTCACCTACAACAATAGCCGTCGTAGCACTCGAAGAATTATTCGAAGCAGGTGGTGCGGTGAAAAATAAAAAATCTGGAAAGTTATATTTTCGAAAGAGCGTTCTAAGAATCGCAGTTAAATCACGACACGACAAATTTTGCAACATTTTTAACCCGCGTCTTATTCAGGCCATTTTTCCTGAACCCCAAAAGCACCAAACCTTGTCCTACTCTCAAAAAGAAAGATTAGTCAAGAAGATCTGTTGCATTCAAACTATAATTGCTAAAGTACACAACATTTGATCGTAATTTGGATCTGTCAATGAAAAACGAAGGAGGACTCTCGAAATACGGTCAAGATCTACCGTAGATGCGAACAATGCGAGAGTCCGAGTAGCTAGAGAGGACAGGCGTTGAAAATGAGACTCCGACAAGTACTACACTATAATCCTGAACGTATACAACGAGCTATGTTTGGATAACTTGGGAAGTATTATGGGCTTCGTCAGTAGAGTCAAATAGCAGACTATCGAGGTACTTTGCGAAGGGAGTATACGACTCTGATGAGTAAACTAAAAAGGAAGAAGCAACTGGTGGTGTGCCACAAGGTTCGGTCTTAGGAGCTTTGCTGTGGAACGGTGCGTATGACTAAAGCTCTGCGCCTACCAATGCCAATAAAAGCTTCCATTAAGGCTTTATAGCTTTTTTGTGGTTGTGACAGAAACCATAGAAGATGTTCAAAAAGGAAGTTGCAACTATTCTTAGACGCTAGCTGAGATTGGGTTTGAAACTTTGCGATCATAAAATGGGTATGCAGTGCTTCCTACCCGTGGGACAGTTCGGGAAAAAATAACGTTTGGAGTGAGGGTATATGAATAATCATTGATTTTTTAAGCTCGTCTAAGTTAAAAAATTCGTAGGCGCAGCGGCTTAGCGGTTAGTGCGTTGGACTACTCAGCAAGAGGTCCCAAGTTCGATCCCCAAATGTTGTTTTCCACTGCGGCACCTCTCGCGAACGTCTGACAAACATCCGAGATTATAACTGTCATGAAAGAGCGTCTCAATTAGCCGCTTGGATTCGGCATAAAATTGCAGATCCCTTTCATTCGTCCAAAAAAATAAAAACCCACACAAAACGAATGGTGGTGATAGGAGCGAGACCTAGGGTCCCTTCGGACCTGTTGCTCAAACTTGTTTTTTTAAACTTCGAGTCTTCAGTCGCACTGTCGGATAAACATTTTGGAAACTTATGAAAGACTTACCGACAGAGGAAGACAGGTCACATTCATTTCTATTTCAATTTTCAATTTTCTATTTTCAATTTCATTTATTCAATCTACGATTTATAATCCAACGATTTCGAAAAACAATACAATCAGTTATATAATCAATAAGTTAAATATGAATTTAATTGGTGATAAGCGAAATTGATCTATCCTTAAAAATATATCCGGGCAAAAATATATGCAACTCGTAATAGGCAAAAGATTGAAGAAGAAGAAGGGGAAGATTCATATGACATTTATGTAAAGTTGTTAGTCCTGCTCATGCTTTGGGCAGATCTTAATGAGAAACACGGACTGGTTCAGGTCTATTCCGTGAATCACATTAATCGTGCGTTAACTCGAAGGACGTTTGTTTTTATACCCCAGGAATTTTCTTTATCTTTATCTTCCAACTGGATGCGTGCGTTCATCGAATATATTCATATCCATATACCCGCAATTAAATAAAAAAATGTCCTGCTCGACAGTTGCTCTTTTCCCCAACTTACCCCATGTGTGCTTATGATGATTTAGTGAGCCGCAAACATGAAACCATTAACCTCCTCAGACGAATACAACTGTAGCAAGACAAGCTCATAAATCAGACAAATCCCGTACATGACATTGAACTCTATCCATTGTCATAACAACCTACACAGCCTAAGGCAACCGAATCAGCAACAAAAGAGACATTTCCTGATTTAAATATCCATTAAAATCGGAAAGGAGGAAAACTTTAATGACACCCAAATACCAGGACAGAACTATCAGTGCTGCCACTGCAGTCGCGTGCAAAAGGCACTTAAACCACACACACAGAGCACTTCCATCCAGACCGAAAAAAAACGACTTAACCAAAAACCTGTGCGGCGTGGAGGTGGTGCATGGTACAGTCAACAAAAACTGGGGAAACTAGAACCGCACAACTATACCAACACCAACCACTAACAGGGCACAGAACAGCCACCCCCATGAGCCATTTAGAAACCACGAAAGGAAACTCTTGGGGATTTTATTTAGTCGACGACATGCGGCGAAACTGACGGGACATGTCGGAATGTATTCCAATTCAAACAACCGAGCGTACGTGAACAGAATCAAAGTGCTGCTGCGATGAAGAATCCCCCGATATGGGAATCGGCCAGTAGGCCGTTGTTTGTCAAGTCCGTTTGGCTTGATGCGGGCCATCGCCATTTCATTCTGGACAACGAGCCGAAACGAAAATTCGACTCAGCCGTTGGCCTACGAAGTACTCGTAAACGGGGTAAGTGGTAGTTGTGTCATTGATGTGTGTTTGTTTACTGTTTGTGTGCTTTCAGAACCCGTCCAGACATCTGTGTCTTATGACTTCGCCGACCGGGATGACGACGACCTTCTCTTGGTCGGCTCTTCCAAGACGCAGTTTCAGCAGAGCTCAGCTCAGGCCAAGTCGATGAAATCATCGACTGGCAACTACCGCCGCTTTACGTCACGAAAAACGTTCCTAGACCACTTCCGGCGGAGGTACGACCTCCTGCGAGATGAGACCTCGTCGAAGCGGAGTTCGTTGTACGACATGAGCTCGGTGTTGACTAACAGCTCGCACTCCGATGAAAAGCTGGCGGAGAGAGTGCTAAACTGGCTGGATTTGGCTGGCAAGACACCGCTCCTTCGGCCTGTTCAGGAATCCCGTGCGGACATCGACAGAAAGAAGGCGAAGAAAGTGCGAAGCGCCCACAAGCTGCAGGAGTCTGCCTGCTCGAGGCGGCCCGATTCGGTCAAGCACATCACAATCATTTTCAACAAGGAGGGTGTTCCGGTTCGCCTGAATCGACCAGCGAGGAATACCGACCTCTGTGCCATATCCAGCAGCGCCGGAGCTGTACGCCGGCTGGCTGGGAATCTGGCCTCGGTTAGGTTGTATGAGGAAGGCGAGATAAAGGCCAGCTCGACTGAAGATCGAAGTGTAGCCAGACCCAGGACAACAGGCGCGCGCAAGGCGACGACGTTATACGAGGGCATTGGGAAGAAGAAGACCGCAACCGAGCGAGAGAGTTCGGCCGTGCGCGATGCGAAGAGGCAGCTGCACATTTTTATGCCAAGCCTACCGAAAAAGACGGCTCAACTGAGTGAGGACACTGTTTGTACTGATTTGACCAATCAGTGTGTGATTAGCTCAAACTGCAGTTCTTCTGTGTAAATTGTTTCTGTTCGAGGTTATGTTTCAAATAAATGTTATGTCAACTAAAGGTTCACGAATTTGCTGGAAGAATTTCACTCTTGCTTTTTCGATTTAAGGTCGTTGTCGTTGTATAAATGATGATTTATTAAAGTTTCAGTTTATGGTTACGTTTTATTTTTACTTTTGGGTGTAGAATGGACGGCGACCAAAGAGCAAAAAGATAATGGCCGAGAAAAAGTTGAATAGGCCGGAAATTCGCACAAACAAAAAAAGAGACGAGTGTTCAAAGAGGAGGTCAGCGAGCTTAGTTTGCTTGTCGGCCCGCTTTGAAGTGTGTTGTTTAATCGTAGCACCGCGTCTCCACGAGTCTGAAATATGTCACACTTTTAAGTCAGACCTCTAGTCCGCCATATTTGCTTTGCTGTGGTTGGGTAAATCGTGTTATGACATTTCATTTCATAAGATGTCATCAACGAAGAAACAGGTGAAGGTGAAATCGGCATTGTAGATCCCTTCCATTCGTTCCAAAAATGAAACTCACACAAAACGAATGGTTGTGAGAAGCTAGGCCTTCTTCCTCTTTTTTTGTTGATATTTGTGCGATTGCAATATGCGTACAGCCTTCTACACCCAGATCGATTTGTATTTGTACATAAACAATTAACAGAAATTGATCCATACTAAGCAATGCGTTTGTTTACAGTTGAAAACTTTCTTGCATTGATCTGAAGCAAATCTGAAAAAAATCATTTAATAGCTTCATAGATATGCATATTTATTAAATTGCAAAAGTCAAAAATCAGCCATAGTTGAATCCGCGCGCATGTATTCCCGACCGTTGCAAAAACGAAATGATTTTTTGCTGTCAAACGCTGTTCTAGACTTAAAATGTCAAATTTCAGTCAAGCTATACAGCCCTATACAGCTATTCATCGGGGGGAATTTTTCTTCAATTTTCACTGAACACTATTCTACTATTCATTCGAATTGAATCTGGATTCACCTCGTTAATGTCGGTAACGTCGTAAAAGTGCGCAGTATTCTCTTATTCACGTGTACGCATTCGTTCTATAAAATTCAGATCCGCATGTCAAATGTTTCTGGTTTTAAATTGAATGGATCGTCTGTCTGATTCGTTGTTGATAAAATGTAAGTAAAAACTAATTCATTGCTTGAATTTATTTGCAAATAAAGGTTATTAGTTTTTTGGGGTAGAACAAAAAACAGAGACCGATTTGTAACAATAATTTCCACAATTATACATTGAATACATTAATTTAAATTTTCATATGAACAGCTGTTGTCAAATTGGTTTGGATAATGTAGCTCACCCGGTCGATAACAGAATGGAAAGGCACAGTGAAAGAGAATCGAATGGGTGTATCGAATCTAAGATTCACGTGAATAGCAGAATAGGGCTGAGTTAATTTCAAATTGATGTAAATAGTCGTAGCAGCAATTGAAGGGGGGCGTCATTGTTTTTGGTTTTAGATCTGTTAGAACTGTTGTCCACTTTTGGATAACCGTAGAAATCAAGCATTCAATTTGTAAGCTGGCTGGGGACCATCACCGTGCGCAACAAATTTCTAATGCATTTTTTTGTAGTTTTTTCAGTACTTTTCAGAAAAGTTGTTACTGTTTAAACGCGGACAAGTGGGGAAACTCTTTCTCAGTGGGACGTTATTTCCCAAAAAACAAATAACTGAAAATGGCAATGACTACAGTTGAATTCGGAAACAGAAAGACTTCAATCGTTTCAGTTCTGCTGCATGTTGCTAGAAGCACCACCAACAGAAATGCCGGCAAAGTACTGCAGCACAGTCGGTAAGGCAGCGTTGTATTATAGAGAACTATGACAGAAGCTCGCAAAATTTACGTTGAAAGGAGGAGGCTTCTTCCCATCGCCTTCAATGGAGGACAAAGCAAAAGAAAACGATGAACGTGATCAACAAAATTAAAAATTGGTAGTTCGTAGTCTAGGCATTTTTTTTGGAGGTTAATCACATTTGAAAACAAGCGACGAACTGCCTTTGATTGTCAGGTGTCAGTGTTTCTTGAGCCTAAGAATGTTATTTGAATAGTAAGACTCTGTCCAGAAGCACTTGCGAGACCTTATGTAACATCTTTACCAGCCCCAGTCCTGATTTATGTAGCTAAAGAAAAAGTGCAGCGACGTCGACTGAGTTGTTGCCCAAACCAGAAAGAAGTCATGTTCCACTGTGCGTTCTTCAGGACCATGATCAGCTGGTTAGAAATATGTTTCATTTCGAAGAAATCAAGGTCGAACCGAATGGAGTAGGGCCTAGCGTCCATGTTGAACTCAATTATACAAAACAGTGTTGAAGAAAATACAGCTCACGGATCGTAAAATTCATTCGAAGAAACGATTCAGTACGTTTACTGAATTTGATCTCTTATTTCGGATCAGAATTGAGTATGCTATAAATGCTATAAGTAGCGCTTTAAAATTCCCACCTTTGTGGTGAGAGTCTTTTTTTTGACTTGTAGGTATTTGCAAAACTACAAGGCTACTTAGCCATCTTTCAAAAAAGTGTGTGAAGGAGGCAACCTAAGCACTATCCTCTTTCCTGCTTCCTGCATTAATTCAAACAAAACTGTGGTTTTATATTAAACTTTTATTTTCACACATTTTCACCTCAAACTAATTTAACGATCTGCGCTTCGCATCATTTCGTTCCACCTGATACATATAAAGGATGTCCCTCAAAAAATTATTCAACATCGCCAATGTCATGTAGTTGACGCACACAAACGACAACAATGCAAATAGAAGCAAATTCCTATAGTGAAAGGACAAAATCACAGCGTAAGAGAATTTCCTCTCGTACACCGACAATGAGTACCGCCAACTGTACAAAGACAAACCGACTGCGCCCAGCGTAGCTATCACAGAGATAACAAAGATCCTTCTGTAGATGACTGCCACATCTATACCCAGCTCCGTCAGTCCTTCCACCATCAAGCTGTACATGTTGAGCAGGCGATTAAAACGTCTCAATCCCAGTAACGTTAACGAGAATATAACTAGCGTTATTGCTGTTCTCAGCATGTTCATGAGTATATTCGCTCCAATCGCAATATTACTCTCCATCATAAGAGGCTTCACAAAAGCCATCATATCGCCATCGAATAGGATTAGATTCACATAAAGGTAGACGGCTATGTGCGTCAGTGTGAGTACCAGTCCCACGATCGAGATTTTGAACTCACCATCGACAAGCGTGTAGGGAAACAGGCCTGACGCTCGTAGGACAATTACCGAAACTATAAACGCCGATCCAAGGTCTGGCGGGCTTACGAATTTCGTCCATGCTTGGGCTAGTTTGCGAAGCATTTCGCCTTGCAGTTGGTTACTGGTGTTTTAAACGCACAGCAATGGTTTTTATAGTGTACTACCTCGGAACTTGGGAATTAATTAACTGTATCAATTGCAAAGAGAGGAGGCCACTTGGATTATTAGTTTGAAATGATATGCTACCGTATTCAGAGGGGCGTTTACTACCGTGTCTGTGCAGATACAGAGTCTACATAGCTGGCCGTGCACGAAATTCAATGAGTTTTTAGCTTTTGGTTGAATAAAGTCTTCAAAACGAAGGACTTTTCGCAAATCACAATTTTTCTACAGCAATTCGAGGAATAGAATTTTTGACTTTACTTAGAGGATTTCTTAAATACAAAGAATATTTTCGTTATATAAAAATCTGAAATGCAGAATTTGTACTCGCTCTCCAATTGTTTCAGAACGCAATTTACAACAGCTACACTCTATCTGTCACTTTCTTCACACTAGGTAAAAGTGGAAGTGACAGCTTATCTTAAGACCTATTTCAGAATATGATAGATTCGTAATTCAATAACAGCCTTTTCACACTGAGCCGAAAACCGGGTTATCGCGAAAACACACGAAAACTTCATCGAAAACAGAAGTTTTCCCATAGGTATTTCAGTTTTCAAAACAAGTCGCTTAAAGTCGTTTTCTACGAAAACATCACGAAAACGACTTCCAATCGTTGGGTTGTTGAAACAAACACACCTTTTGCAAAACTCAGCAAATTCAGCAGAATGGCTGACCGAACAAGTGTCACAACTCACAAATTAAAATCATTTTCCACAGTTAATTGATGGGCTTATATTATTTTTAAATGCACTAAGTTCATTTTATTTGTTAATTAATACGATCGAAATTTGTAACCAAAATAGTTTGCACCGAAGTTCAACGACTAGTGTCTTGAAACGTCAAACGAAAACTTATTGGTGTTCGGTGTGAATGCATCGACGAGTATTAGACGGTTTTCGGCTCGGTGTGAAAAGCGTAGGTATAAGAGAAAACTATTAATGTGTTGTTCGATTGGGCAACTTCAGAGCATTTTTTTGCTCTAGGTTACTTTTTGATTGGATTAGTGTGAAAGAAAACAACCTGTTTCCGATTTCAGAGCACTTTTGCGAACTTGTATTGTTTTTCAGAGTTGCTTCAGATTTACCAATGCAAGTGCATGTTTGTGCAGTTTTATAACTGCAGCATAGCCTCGTGATAGGAACAGGATTTATCAATTAACATTAACACTATCAAATTTTATCATGATGAGTTCGCGAATGACATAATATCGTGAAGTGATGAAATGAAAAACTGCTATGATAACTGAAATGATAAACTATTCATCATTTGATCATTTGATCATTTGATCATTTGACACCCAGTATGACAAGACGAGTAAAGCCGAAGAGCAATAATTTTAAGGATATTGATAAGTTAAGAGTGCTCGCTTGGAGCCAGTAAGCTATAATAAGATAAATGTTAGCTTTTAATTAGATTTAATCGTTTTTGTCTAGGATGTAAGTTGAAAGAAAGTTATAAATAAAAATGAATTTAAAATGTAAAAAAATGACAAGACGAGTGAACAATGGAACGCAGCCAATTTCTCTCACTGTTGACACCTTATTTGTCGAAAGATTATCTTCACACCTCTTATAAAAGCTGGCAACTCTGAGTACAAGTGTCTATTTTATGCAAAATAATAATTTCCCGTACAATAAATACGTGCGCAAACAGAGAATATTGTACCAAGCAATCTACTACAATTGCCCCACTCTCCGCCATCATTTCGCAGCAGCTGCGTACTGCAAAACGAAGAGGAGAACGAAATTGTTCGTTCTTGATTTTGTTGTCACTTTTGTATAGGATTTTTTGTCCCGAAACAGCTGCATACTAGGCTTTACATAAAATCTTTTATTTGGCGTTTGAATCAGTTGTGAAACTTTCGTTTTTACCGACTGCTAGTTTATAAATATATACAAAAAAATGAAAAAAAAAATGAGATCCGTTCGACGTTTGCTATTTTATTGAAAAGAGTTATGCCCAATTCGACACTGTGACAGTTTGTGCAGAAACAACGAGTTCATATTTTGCGCTGCCACATGAAACACAACTTCAGCCTTTGAATCGACCTTAGATCGTAAGTATCGTAAAGTTCAACGCGACGCCCGAGTTTGACAACTCAAGGATTTCGAATTGTTCGAGGCAGTGTTATTATATCGTAGGATTTATCCCTTACTGTGGGATTTTCGATGTCTAAAGAGGATTTCGTGGGATAAAGGGAAATAACACGAAATCGTGGGACTTTAGGAATCTAACAAAAATCATTCAAACTATACATTTTTGATTCAATTTCACCAGAACCAAGTGTCCATTAAAAATTGCTCTTTAATGAAAATTCTCCATTACTACAAAAAATAGTCATAGTAAGGTTAACAATCTGCAATTTGAATACTTAAGGTTAATTTAATATTATTTTTTTCCGTGTAGTACAAGTTTTTCGTAAACAATTCGAATTTTTCGCGAAAAAGTATAAGGGAATTTGAGTACTTGGAAATGGGGAAAAAAATGGGAAAAATGACCCCGCTTCGTGGGATAAATGAAGAGAGAGTCCTAACAGCACTGATTTGGGGTCTTAGAGTGCGCCGTTCATAACTGCAAAGTCACAGATCCACTAACGTTTCTCACAGACAAGTTTTAAGGGGCCATATGATGTTCTTTTCAATGCGAATTAATTAATTCAGTGTGTGGAAACGATGAATATTTTTTTTTTGTGGAGCAACTACTGATATCTTCAGATTCTTTGACGAACAAATATTTATCAAGGTCTTGTTTCCGTATTAAGGTTGTTTTTAGCTTTGATAAATTGCTTAATATAATTTTCTTGTATTTTGGAGAGTCCTTTTTCAATTCGTGCATAAAAATTACTGGTACAAGAAAAGAGGAGTAGGCTTGAAATTTTAGTTCTGCCCTGATTTTGTGTTTATTTGCCAGACCAAATTAAGCTTTTAAAATTACATACTCTATACTCTCTACAACGGACATTGGCTTTAAAAGAAAAACGCATGAGGCTGCATTTCGTTTTACAAAATTCTTGGTCGCTCGCTTTGGCCTTGGAAATCGTAAGGTTTCGATAAAGCGTGTCAAAGCGCGCCGACGCACGGACACACTCAACGCTGAATTGTGTATTGGGCATTCGTCTTCCGATTAGTTATGGAGTTGGATAGTACCTTATGAACCTAATGTTAATTCAATTTTGCAGTCCCTCAGGGGTGGAATCAAAGCGCGGTACTAATAACAGTATTTATCATCCAGGCTAAATTTTATGAACTCACAATGGCGGACACTTTTCATCTTAAATAAACCATTGTGACCCACAAAATATTTAGTGGGAAGGTTAAACATGTTTTTTTGCATTAAGGCCGAAAGACTTTAGAGTCGATAAAGGGGTGGTGTGTATTGCTCGGAAGTTCTACTAATTTTTCAAGCCCTTTACAATGATATTTGTACGAAAGGTTAATAATAAACACGTGCCATCTGGCGGTCCCAGTAGCATAGAAAAGCGAGACCGTTGACCCATTAAGAGTTCACTCGCCACCATCTCTGTGTCAGCAGCATCTCCTCTGTTCCAAATACATATCAATGTCGGAGCAGCTCAAGTATAAGGTCGATTCGTTATACTAAATCGATTACTTAAAATCAATAGTGATTACAATCTTTTACAACTCTGCTGCAGAGATAAAAGTCCCTCCACACGCACAGCTTTTACAGTCCGAATCCATATGGAAATGTTTGATTGATGTGCCCTTTGAAGTAGATGTCCTTTGCAGTAAAATCCTATCCTATAATAGGATACAATAATTATAGAGCCCAGTGACGGCTACATTGCTGGCTCCCAAGCAATCTACAAATTGAAAAAACATGTTCCACCAACTACCTGTGTGTTAACAAGTCCCATCGGAAGACCGCAATCACTTACAACAATCGAGCAAATTGGCATTTGTTTCCATTTAATTACGTATCCCTATGTAATTGCTTTAGCCCTATAAAAACTCATTCACAATCTGCAAACTGGCAGTCATTCGCGTCCTTGCACCAGCAAACGGACACCCAACTAACAAAGAAAAAATGTCCCATCTAACGAGGCGCAAGTTATCCCAAATGTGGAAAAAATTCATCAATCCGTCGAACCTAGGATCGGCATTCATCATTGCAAGTTCGTTCCTATTTATTTCTGGACTCTTCCCATACACCCTCAGTAATGGTGAATTTACGATGTCCTACGTGGGACTGGGAGTCACTCTGATCCACCTATTTGCTTACACGTTTGTAAATATCAGTCTTTTGTATGACGATATGATTATGTACGCTAAGCCACTCATTGTCGAGAACTCATATTCCGTGGCGGCCACTGTGCTCCTCAAAATGCTTGGAACATTAATAACGCTGGTGATCTTCTCTCCGATTGTGATGGGCACGAAAAAACACGTCAACTTGCTGAACAAATATAATTTGCTGATGGACGCACTAGCCGAACTGGGAATCGAGAGAACTTCCGTCTGCAGGAGGATCCTTGTAGTCTCTGCAATGGCTACAATAGTTGTATTTTGTATGTCTTGGTATAGCCTGATGTGCTCAGTTTATTTTTACGAAAGGCTAACCGACGAGCCACCGTCGGTTCAGTATTTTTTTAGTGTCGTTCTATCGCATTACTATAAGGACATTTGCTTGTTCTCATTGACAATGTATCTGTATACAAATTTTATGTTCTTGTCCTTGCTGAATGGTTTTTTGGAGGATGTGCTCAAACTGCAAATGAAGCGGCATGAAGCTACAACAATTGACGCGAATAAAGTGTTTGTTAGTTTTAAGGGATTCAAGTGATAAATATAAAAGCATTTGGTTGAGATTAGGTTTGGTTTGATCTATTTGTGGTCTGAGTTAAAGGTCTTTAGGGCTTTCCTCCTGGAAAGTGCCTCTTTTGTGTCGTCGATGGTATGACATTTTTTTTACAAGTTCCCAGTACACTTATCCGAACTTAGGAGGCTAACGGCTATCGGAATGGCTTTGGACCAGGATGAGTTGTACCGTCCGACATTTTCACTTCGATTGATTGAATTTTTCAAACGTTAAGCCACGATTCCGAAGGTACCTCACGATTGTCGTTGTTGATGTTCTGGTCTGATAGGGGTAAAAATAGACTGTCCCAGAGCCGTGATGCTTTTAAAAGAATTGCTCAATCTGTCAAAAGCACGCTAAGAGTATGCAACTATAAAACACTGGGCCTTACTTATAATCATTTTTAAAGGATGTTCTCCCCATATTAATAGATACGTAAAACCGAAATAAACACAAGTTCCGGTGACCAGCGATTCTGCAATCACTTGAAAACATTTCTATTTCTGATTTAAAACATTTGAAATGACAGTGGTAATTAGTGTCAGTAAATTAAACCAAAACGGTCGCACTAAATATGAAAGAAAACAGCCCATCGAAGGTCTGCGAAAGAATTTTTGTGTACTCAATTTTTTCGACATTTTGTCTAATAGAAAAGTAAATGATTTCAAATTCAAACTTATTAATGATTCAGTTAACTGATCCTTGTATATTACACATTTTTTTTATGTTGTGTGTCTATTTTAAGCATGTTCAGAAGGACTGGCATTTTTTAATTCTTTTTTATGCAAATAAATGTAAATTCCACTTAGGAGAAAAAAAGGGGAATTAATTTTTCTAATTTAGGGGAGAACTATTGCCTTTGGTACAAAAAAAGGGAAAAATGTCTTCAAAGTCTGGCAATACCGCTGATTAAAAATGTTTGGCAATAGAGTGTTTCGCGAAACCAATCCTTTCACAGATGGGAAATCTTTTTGGTTCAAATGTTCAAAAAAAAAAAAACCTGTAGGATAACAAAGCGGCCTATAATGTCCAGAGAATTGTTTTGTTTAAATATTGTTTAAAGGGGCACAATTCCCATTACTATAACTTATTACAATGGGTCAATATTGACCTGAGTGTGGCGCGGAACATTAATCGCCGGCCCACGCACCTAACTTCTCAGCTCTTACCAAATACGTTTAATAAATATAATTTGTCTAACAATGTTTTTATCTTGTTTTTTTTTTTTTGTATTTTATTATAATACTTTTCAGTATTTCTTTTTAACATAATTATACTACAACCTACAAGTTTTTTAGCCGTCACCTTGGCTTTTTCACTTTCGCTTGATTTATATCGTTTTTTAAAGTGCGTGCGTATTTCGTTTTTCTCTTACAGAATCTTACGGAATCTCCTAAGCTTCATGATAAGCTCCAACTGGAGCTACGTAGATTCATGTGGTATAACAAACGAACCTAATATTGGTCTAAGTGTGTCGGTTAGTGACAGTTCGTAACCTAACCTAAGCCAGTATTGCGTTGTGAAATAAAGTGGACGACTGGGTCGAACGAGACTTTCCCGTTGATCAAAAGTTTGATTGGTTGTCTTCTTATTGTATTGGGTAGGTAGGTAAAAATTTGAGAAGCGATGCTAAATAAAAGAAACGGTTCATAAAATATAGAAAAAGGAATAGTGTTTGATTAAATTCAATTTTGGGTTATTCATCTGATAGGAAAATGTGAGTTTTCAAAAGTCACAAGTTCTGGTAAGAGAGTTATAAGCGTCTACTCTCTTGTTTTCCAACTTTTACACTTTACAAGATTTTTGAGTACAAAGCAAGGTGTAGCAGGAGTTTCTGTTTTCTGATCTGTTAGGGCATGTTTTTATTTTTGACTAGAATATTAGAATCACGCTGGTTTAAGTTGTGCAAAATTGGAAGTAGGGTTCGTATTAGACCGATATCATTACATAGATATACATTTAATATTTAAGATGTTTGTTTTTGAATTTGTATTAGTATGTAGTTACAAACTGAATATCCCGATAAACCTGTGCGGGGGTGCAATTGAAGTGGGAATTTCTGTTTGTGTAAGGCTCAGAGTGGTTGGATTTATTTTAAGGTGCATAGTCAATATGTTGGAAAAAAGAAGAAGTGAGAAACATTTGCTAAAAATAAGTTGTGGTTGCATTTTTATTGGCAGTACGGTGTTGAGCTTTACAAAAATATACGGGGACTGTTCGGGATTTGGGTAATCATTTTTGAGAAATAATTAAAAAAACGATTTATTCGAATTTTTTGGAGAAAAACTATGTGTAAGGTTCTTATTTAGGATACTTACGTATTCTTTAATATGGATTTTGATCAAAATCGTTAGAGCGGTTTTTGTAAAACTTCACAAGCAAATCTACTATTGCTTAGCAACTTAAGTTACAACTGAGTATTTATAGCTTATTGTTCGGGATGTAAACATTACTTGGTTCTTAAAGTTTTATCGAAATCGAAAATCGTGTTTTCGAGACATGAGCAGTTTTTAAAATTTGCGTTTTCGGTGATTCGATTTGAAAATTAAGGACACAATTATTCTGGAAACATCAATTTTACTTTAAGTATGCATTTTATTCAAAATCCTTCTTACCGTGTTCAGGTAAACTAAAGAAAACTAGATTTAAAAAAAAAGCCCTTTTTCAAAAATCCTTGCGAAAACGCTAGGGAACGCTTTTGTTGTAATCTATGAAAAATGACAGATTCAAACATTCAGAAAAGTGGTACAAAAAGTCTAATAAACTTGAGGAATTTGCTAATTTACTAAGAAAATTAGCTACATCATCTAAGCAACGATGAAAGTGATCTGAAATTAATCGAACTTCTTCTTGATGAATCCGACAATGTTTGTTTATGTTTGGAAACTTCACTGCGTTTGAGCAAAACTAGGCGCAATTACACGAACTCAATAGAAAAGTATTCATGCAATGTTAGCACTCATCTGTACAGTAGTTCATAGTTCATTTATTAATTGAAAGCATTCACATAAAGGTAACAATGATCTTATAAAACAGTGCAAGGCTTAAATATAATCCATTAAAATAACAAGCTACATAAAATACTAATGTTACATAAATAATTAGACGTTTTCTCTTTCTGTTTCTAAGATAATTATATTACATTCGAATTTTAAATTCATTAACTCCACAAAATAAAAAGAAAACAAAAAAATTAAATAAACAATATACATCTCTCTTTTCACAGCAAAACTACAATATATAAGTATACATACTACTACTACTACAATACACAAGTATTAATTGAAACAAAACACTGTATTAGTCGGAAATTGTCTGGAAATAAGACTGTAACTCATTCCGAAACTGCGCGATGGTACTTGACCTTCTCAAATGTCGTGGAAGTGAGTTCCAAAAACGGGTAACATTGATGAAGAACTGGCGCTCCGATGTAAGATAACGGTACCGCGGATGAATAAGTTGTTGGGATCGATTAGATGAACCAAAACGTAGTCTATTAAATATGAAACTGGATTGATCTGTCTGAATTACATTGAATAACAATACGAATGATCTAAAACGTAAAAGATGGTCAACACCTAAAAGGAGATGTTATAGATCTTTCGGGAGAAATTGGAGTATCTAATAACCGAAGTAGGAGTTGCATATTATGTCGAGAGAGTGTCTCTACTAATTACCAATATTATATACGTCTAAACCTACACTAACAAAAGCAAAAACAAAATAAGTTATTCACACGAACTCCAGCCTCCAGTTGGGTTGTCGTTTCTGATAAAATGTAGTTGCGTACTAGGGAGCAGCAGGAATGTCTAATTACAACCTGTCAAGCTGTGTTTATGCTGGTAAACTTTGTTAATAAATTCGTTGGACTGTAAAAAATAATCCGTTTTGCAAATTGCTTACATTTAAAAATTGTAGCCGCTCAAAATTGCCTAGCAAAGTGCCGCCAGGGGCCAGTGCCCCCCCTTACCCCCGCCCCCTCGCTACGCCACTGTCGTAATGTCAGAATTGATTAGCATCTCGAGCTAGAAATTTTCTACAAAAACAATATTCTTCTCTTACTACTTAATCGAGAAAGTTAAAAACGGTATAAACTGCAATTTATGCAATTTCTTATGCCATGGCAAAGTTTCAAACCAGCTGGTTATCTACCCACGCAAATCAAACAATATATCATTTTTGTGCAACAGCTACTGATATTTGCTATATTTCTGATAATGACAATCATGAACTAATAATCTAAATGGCATACCTATCCCTCTTGCTTCAGTCGCATGTGAACAATTAAGTAATTAGCAGCACACCTTATAAAGCCACCAACAGAGCGCTCAAACTACCAGTTACTTCAGTTACTTCCCTTCGACTCAAGACGTCATGTTTCGTCAAACATACCGCAAAGTCTGCCAAGCATGGCATGGATTCGCCAATCCGCAAAGCCTTGGATCATCGTTCGTCATATCGATTATTTTCCTGC
This sequence comes from Cheilosia grossa, assembly GCA_963082955.1. Classification (NCBI taxonomy): domain Eukaryota; kingdom Metazoa; phylum Arthropoda; class Insecta; order Diptera; family Syrphidae; genus Cheilosia; species Cheilosia grossa. Next base: position 18,089,460 of record OY720147.1, on the reverse strand, counting down.
GCCTCTCAGGCATGTTCCCCTACACAATGGTCGATGGTAAATTTAAAACATCCTGCACAGGACTCGTAATCACTGTTGCCCACATAACCATTTACATTTGTGTGAACGGCATTCTGTTCGATGGTAATATTATGGCCTTTGTAAAACCCCTTATTGTGGACACTGATGTTGCAGTTGGAGCGAACCTGTTCATCAACTTATTACGGATAATAGTTTCGCTGGTGATTTTCCTGCCAAACTTATTGGGAATAAGACATTTTGTCAATCTGCTCAACATGCACAGCTCGCTGCTGAATGGCCTGACTGAGCTGGGAGCCAAAGTCAATGTTATCTACAGGAAGATCTTTGTTATGTCGGCTGTAGCTACGCTCTTGGTGTTCGCCGTGTCTTTGTTCAGCTTGTTGCATTCGCTGTCTTATTACGAAATCCTGACTGGGCAGCTGCCGACCGTGCAGGTCTGTTATGCTCTCGTCCTGTCGTTCTATTATAAGAACGTGTTCTTATATGGAATGCTTACGTATTTGTACACCAACTACATGGCAATGAGTGTGGTGAATGCTTTTTTGGAAGACGTCCTCGCAGTGCAGATCAAGCGTGACGAGCGAAGCAGAATTGCGTTTGTGAGTTTGAGGCATTTTTGTAGAAGGGATATGTGGCAAAATAAAGGTTTCACGACGCCATAAGCTGATGTGTTTGATTTCTTTGCAAATTGCATACTTATCAAAATGACAGGTGGTTAGGGGGTGGATCTTCAATTTGTGTTTTTTCTTAAAAAAAGACACGAGTTATGCCAGTGGTTTCATTAAAGAAAGTGGAAATAAGTTTATGCTCGTCGCGGTGATCGACGATGCTTTCAAACGCAGCCAGTGTTTTTCAGGGAGAAGTACTGATAATCAGGGAAGAGTGTAGACTGCTCGTGAATGAGGCGGGAATGAGAGAGTTGATGAATTTTCCGCTCGTTGCGCATCATTCGTGTAGGAAGTTTACTGCGATATAAAAAGAGGAAAAACCCCCTGCACGCCTCTTAAAAGGCGGGGACTTGGTAGACGAATCTGACGAAGTTTCAATTCAATTAAAATTTGGCCAATCTACAATGCTTCCCGAACGAGTGCAGATACCTTTAAATGAGCTTTTTTTTGCTGATGGTCAAATGCTACCAACTAATTAAAGCCGCCGCTCAAGAAGCTCATAGATATGGTGTACTCTTTCGCATCAGCTCTTCGATTAAGGTAGTGTCCATTGGAGCTCTTCCCCGACCTGTTCAACTGAATCTTAAAACTATGGTCCTCTCTCAGTGGGTTGCCGCAGCCTTTCCCCCTCTTCGTGCGTTTAGTTATTGAGGCATTTTTATTACGAGACCTCAGGTATTCGCTGTGGAATTTCACCACAAGGACTTTTGTAAAATCTGATGTAAGGTACACGTGGCAACCAGTTGTGGACTTTAGTCACATCAAGTCCTAAGCCTCAGGAAACGTTCTTACCCCAAGACTGAGCCCCTGACTTTTGAAGAAGTCAAACACTCCACTTCCATCACTCTTAAGTCTACTTTGATTCCTCTTACTGCTCACTCAGACAACCCGAACAAGGGACGAGTCCAAAGGGAAATTCACGATTATACCACCAGATTGAAGGATCTTAAAAAAACTTCCAAAGCAATCGCAAACAAAATCTGACAACAATAATTTTATTTCAATTCAAGAAAGCCTTAGATCTACACAAAGTTATTCTTCTAGCCTCATCCATTTGCATCTGCTGCCTGAGAACGTCCTCCAAAAATCCATTCAATAGACCCACAACCATAAAAATAGTGCACAGGTACATCAGCATTGAAAACAAACAGATATCCTTGTAGTAACTGGACAAAACCACGACATAGAAATATTGCAGCGATGCCGGCTCAGCCATTATACTCTCGTAGAAACTTGTGGACAACGAGAATCTGTACCAAGTCATACAAACCACAACCACTGTGGACAGTGCAGAAATTCCAAGGATCTTCTGGTAAATGCTGGCAACAGCGATATCCAGCTCACTCAACTCATCCATCAGCAGGCTATACTTGTTGAGCAATTTGATAAAGCGTTTCATTCCCATGACGATTGGTGAGAAGACCACCAGGGTGATTATTATTCCCAGCAATTTGAACATTAAAGTGGCCAAGATGGAAAATGCACTCTCCACGATGAGAGGCCTTACGTAGACCATCGCATCGTTAGAGAGCAGAATTGTGTTCACGTACATGTACACGGATATGTGAGCCAAAGTGATTCCCAGTCCCAGGTAGGACACTGTGCACTGATGTCTATTGAATCTGTAGGGAAACAAGCCGGAGATTTGCAAGAACGTATTTGAAATAATAAACGCCGAGCCAAGACTCTGAGGGTTTATGAACTTAGTCCAAGCTTGAGATACCTTACGCCTGCTTTGATGCAGCATTTTCGTATGAGTGCAGACGACTGACATTTAAAATGGCCGGCACAGTAGTCCACAAAATTACTTAAGGATAATTAAAAAAACAAATAACCGCAAGCACTTTCGATTGCGGTTCGTGATAGCCGCCGCATGAATAATCATTTTTGTTCGGCTTAATTTGTTTTATTGGTAAGATAGCAAGGGCAGTCGTACCCAAGGGGAGTGGAGAAAATATTTTTCCTCCACTGTTTGATTACGATACGGATTGTATCTTTTGTTGATGAACGTCGTCCTACAGGCAACTTGACCGGGAGGACATTGAACGCGCGGAAAGTGCTTAATTTGTGCGGGGGGAATTTACAGTTTCGGCTGCAAGAATCAGTTTTGACTCAAAGATGCGAAGACCATCAACCACTTGAGTGCTAAAATTTCCAAACGAGTCAACTCCGCTATACGATCGGTCCAATTTTTAAGCACATTATCGATTGTGTGCAGCTGTATTTCACCAATGACTTCACGAATATTGTCCTTTAAAGCGTCAATTTGGGGCACAGAAACACAGAAAACCCGCACGCATACATTGAAAAGCCGATATACCCAAAACGAGTCACTGTTTGGTGCGGAATTTGGTCCAGAGGCATAATTGGGCCATTTTTCTTCGAGTGGCCGTTACAGTCAATGGCGATCGTTATCGGGCCATGTTGAACGAATTTTTGTTCACAAAAATTGAAGAGGAGGATATTGGCAAAATTTGGTTTCAACAGGACGGCGCTACGTGCCACACAGCCGAAGCCACACTCGATGTTTTGCGCCCTGTTTTTGAAGGTCGCATTATCAGCCGCAGAGCTTATGTCGTTTGGCCACCTCGGAGCTGCGATTTGACACCGTTGGACTATTATTTGTGGGGTGCCGTAAAAGATAAGTGTTACGCCGACAAGCCAGAGACAATTGACGCTTTAAAGGACAATATTCGTGAAGCCATTCGATATCGATAGTGTGCTTAAAAATTGGACCGATCGTGTAGGCTACTGCATGCCCAGCCGAGGCAGCCATTTGAATGAAATAATTTTCCATTATTAACCGGAAGGATTGTACTTTCAAATAAAAAAAGAAATTTGAGAAAATATTCAGTAGTTTTTTTTATAGCATTTTCAAAAAAAAAAAAAGGTTTTTGGGCGGACCCTGTACTCAAAATTGAGAAGTGGTATTAACGTACTCGGGAAAGTCAAATAGTACTGAAATCCGTGCAATAGTAAGCCTTTTTTTCAACCGTGCCGGACGGACTCTTTTCAGTGTGAAAAGAGGACACGTGTCCTCTTAAAAACGACGTCTGACCTAAGGTCAGGTCTTTGTACGTGTGTAGCAGCTGATGGAGGGGAGCTCTCCACAAATTACTTTCCGGTGTCTTTTCGCATACGTGTCGCTGTCCATTTAGGGAACACCGGAAAATTTCTGTCCGAAATAACTGCGTACTACGCTTTAGAAATAAATTGCGCAGTAACACACTTCGAATAGCAATACTGTCAATATAGCTTCATTAGATAAACAAAATATTTACAAAGCACACTTTGTGCCTGACAGTTTCTAGCTTGTGCAATTGTGATTCAATATAAAGCGACTCCCTCTATAATGTGGAACAATTCCGAGTTACCTCTTACAACATTGAATATCGTATCCCCTCCCAAGGAACTACCATTTAATGGTTTTCCAATGGAAACACTAATTCTGACCTAATTCACATTGCTCACACACACAGGTTTATAAATAAGAAAATAAGCCAACACCGCTTTCATTTGCCGTAAAACCTATAGTCATGCGATAGTTTGTATCTGAATTGTGTCCCGTTTTTATTTTTATTTTTTATTCTGTGACAACGGCCATTAACTCATTTATGACCCAAATTTGCCTTGTGGTTGTTTTTTTTTTTTTTTTTTTTCATTTTTCCTATCGAAAGCTTTTCTAAACTTGCGTACATTGAACTACAACAAAGACCGTTATTATAATATGTGAGAAGAATATTTCGTGTGTTAGTTGGGTCCTTTTAGTTTGGCTGTTCACTTGACTTGACTGACGACAGAATCACCTACACTCCTTCAAACGATGGCAGATGGAAAGTCCCAAGCTTCAGCTACTTCGAGTCCAGAAAAGAGACGCTCTACGGTGCCGGATATTCGTCTGCAGAATAGCTTCGAGAAGCGGTATAGCAACATCATCAACGAGCAGATACTGCACAACAGTGTAAACACAGAGGAAATTAGACGGCAATTGCAGGTCTTCCTGCCCAGCAGCAGGAATGTTTCACCCACCAGGGAGACGGAGGCGCTAGCCAAGGGAGGCGACCATGGACAGCAGGACAAGTGAAAGTTAAAATAATCGAGTGCAAAATGTTTTAATTGCTTAAATTTGCATTTTTTCCGTTCGTGTCATTTACTACCGCTCTATGTCCAGATCGCATTTCGTTAATAATAATTGTTAAAGTTTAAACTCTGTCGCCCTTTGTAAGAAGTTTGTTTTTTCCCTGTGAAAACGAAATCAATTAAGCAAATCCTTTTCAAATGCTTTTGTGGTATTAAATCGAAAGAGCTCAAGTCAACTCAAGTATAGTGGTGATGACTCAAACAACCGCTCACCGGTTGGGGGGGACTAAATTTTCTTTACGCGTCGTGTTCGTGTGGTGAAATCCTCCCTTTCTCTGGTCAAACAAGAATAAAAGTGCTTGACAGTTCGAAATTGGTTCCTTTTCCTTCTTTCAAATCAAGTGTTTAACTAACTTTTCAATGCTACTTAAAGAAATGTGCTTCACAAGTAAAATCATCCTGGATGTTGATGAATGTTTTTCTTTAATGAAACTATTTGTTGCCAGTATTTTAGAATTAATTTATTAAAAAATCGTTGCAATGATTTTTTATAATGATTTTTAATAAATATCCACAAAAATACAATAGTTGGCTTTTTTTTTTGTCTGCCAGAACTAAAGGGTGATTTTTTAAGAGGTTTAGAACTTTTTTTAAAAAAAAAACACAAAAAATTCGAAAAAATTAATGAAATATTTATTTAAATCGATAGTTTGAACCTTGCAATTTAATGTTTAAAGATAATTTCATGCAAATGTTGACCGCGGCTGCGTCTCAGGTAGCCCATCCGCTGAGTCCAATTTTTCACACATATCGGCCGGTATCTCACGAATGAATGCATGGATGTTGGCTTCCAGTGCGTCAATCGAAGCGGGCTTGTCCCTATACACATTAGCCTTGGCATACCCCCACAAAAAATAATCTAATGGTGTCAAATCGCACGATCTAGGCGGCCAATTGACCGGCCCGAAACGTGAAATTAACTGTTCACCAAACTCGCCTCGCAATTGCGCCATTGTTTCGCGTGCTGTGTGGCATGTGGCACCGTCTTGTTGAAACCACATATCATGCAAGTCAAGAACTTCCATTTCGGGTAAAAAAAAGTTTGTTATCATCGCTCGGTAGCGTTCACCATTGACAGTAACGCTGCGATTCGCATCATCTTTGAAGAAATATGGCCCAATAATGCCGCCGGCCCATAAACCGCACCAAACAGTGGCTTTTTCGGGATGCATTGGTAGCTGTTGCAATGCTTCTGGCTGATCTTCACTCCAAATGCGGCAATTTTGCTTATTTACGTACCCATTCAACCAAAAATGAGCCTCATCGCTGAACACAATTTTTCGATAAAAAAGCGGATCCTCGGCAAGCTTTCCAAGAGCCCATTCACCAAAAATTCGGCGTTGTGGTAGGTCGGCTGGCTTTAGTTCTTGCACCAGCTGTATCTTAAAAGGCTTTACGCCCAAATCCTTGCGCAAAATTTTCCACGTAGTGCTGTAACAAAGGCCTAACTGCTGGGAACGGCGCCGAATCGACATTTCGCGGTCTTCTGTCACACTAGCTGACACGGCCGCAATATTTTCTTCACTACGCACAGTACGTAAACGTGTTGGTGGTTTAATGTCCAACAAAGTAAATTTGGTGCGAAATTTGGTCACAATCTTCCGAATAGACTGCTCAGAAGGTCGAGAATGCCGATCATAAAATGGAAGCAGCGCGCGATGAACATTTCGAACCGAGCACGAATTTTGATAGTAAAATTCAATAATTTGCAAGCGTTGTTCATTTGTAAGACGATCCATGTAGGGTTGCTTAAACATCGATAGCATATCGATAGTATCGATAGTAAAAAACTATCGAATGCATCGATAGTCTTAATAAAACTATCGATAGTCTTACTTGATATAATTCGCACTCCAATCGACTAGAACTGTTATCATCTTAAAGCGAAAGTTTTTCACATACATACACATCCATGCAGTCGGAGATATTTATTCGTAGATACTCAACTTTCTGTGCTGAACAAGCTGAATTGTCAAACAAAACTTGAATTTAGAAGATGTATGTGTAAAAAGTTCATTTGTGTTAAAATGAGTGTGCGCGCAATTTTGATTGTTTGTGGTTGTTCCAGTATCTTTTTATGAACTCGCAACAGGCTTAAAGACAAACATTTAAACAACATTTTGTTTTTAAAACACAATCGCGCTTTGTTCAACTTTGATAAATAATTAAGTTCTTTCATTATTAATTTAAGTTTTTATTAAATTTTTTGTTACATTGACTGTGAATTTTGAGACTGCCAATAAGATATCACTTCTTATCCAATGAAAAGTGGCAATAATAATTTATTTTCATTAAGTTCTTTTACGAATTTTAATTTTTGTTTTTGTTGTTTTGAATAAAGAGTACCTATATGTTCTTATATCATATTATTATGGTTGCATAATTAATGACTTATAATCGTAGAAAATGGTTCCTTTTCGTTGCCTAAATGTGTTTGATGTGTGAATTTGAAAAACATCGAGAGTATCGATACTATTGATAGTTTTTTAATGAAACTATCGATACTATCGAAACTGCCAACTATCGATGTTTAAGCAACCCTAGATCCATGGTTAAATTGCAAACCAAACTGAAGCTGTTTGACAGTGACACAAGGTACTAAACACACGTCAGCTGTCAAAACCAGTGTTGCCAAAACCAAACCAGCTAAAAAATCACCCTTTATAAAAGAATTTGCTCACCTCATTCATTTAGGAACAACTTTCGGAAGGGATATAACGTGTGCCCTTGCACGGTCGTTTGCATGAGATTTACATAGAAAAGTTCACAGTGGGTAGGGAATTTTAAAAATCGAGCAGCGAATACTCATAAGTGCAACAAGGATGAAAATGGGACACATGAGTTCCATTCAATGAGAATCGAGCAGTGAACTACCTTTAAATAAATGTGGTATTCGATTGGGCACTCTCAGAGCACCCTTTTCACTTTTTTATGTTCGATTGGTTCGAAAAAAAAAACAATCTTTTTCCGATTTCACAGTATCTGGGTTTTTTCTTAGATTTGCATCAGATTTATCAATACAAGTGCGTTTGAGTTTGACATCGGAGTTTGCTTACGTTTTCGTGAAATTTTTCAACTGCAAGGAAACGCATTGCATCGGGTAGATCTGTTTTTGTTAATTTATTTATGTACAAATGTTTAAGAATCAACCTGGGTGCGAATTTCAAATGTTTTATTTATTTATTTCATCTTATAAGTAGAACTTATTTTAGATTACTTTGCAATAATTTATGCAAGAATGCGATCATTGTTACAGATTATAATTTACTTAAAACTACAAATTTACAATGTTCCCTACTCATATTGAAATCAATTAGGTTTTTGTGTTTATTGTAATTTTAGGAAGCCATAGTGGTAGGATCATTCAGACCATAATTTGTTCTGCGTCTAGGTGGCATAAAGAAAAAAATGTTCCCTAAGTCGAAGACCACGAGAAAGAGCAAATACATTTAATAATGACAGCAAAAGCGAACAATAAATGTGGCCTAACTGGACGTCAATAATATATCCGTCTTTTAGAAAGAGGTTTCAAATTTATTAAGGAACATCTGTCGTAGGTTCGAAGATTGTAATTCCAGTCGAAAGTCGAAACTTTCACTAGAGCATACCTAGTAAACCTTCTTTGAATTTTCTCTATGCGCGATTCAGCATTGCGGTAAAAGGGATTCCAAACGACGCAGCAGTATTCTAATATCGAACGAGTCAAGGTATTATATAGAGTTTTAAGTGTGTATGGATCATTAAAATCATTTGGAAAAGAAAAAAACGAAGGACAATATTGGAAAAGGGTGAAAGTCAAAAAGTTTCGAAAAATGAAACCTAACATTTGATTAGCTCTGCCAACTATGTAGTCAATATGCATTGAAAAGTTTAGTTCAGTGTCAAAAAATAACCCCCAAGTCTTTTTGGTCTGTAACTCTACTCAATGTTGTATTTTGTATTTTATAATTAAAAAAATATAGGGAACTTTTTTCTACTAAAAGTAAGAACCGAACATTTCTTAGTATTAAAATAAAGGCCATTAAGAACACACCAGTCATTTGTTTTTGGGGTCAGACTATAGAGCTATTTTCAAAGACAACTGTCAGTTTCGGGGTTTGCAAATATTTCACCAATTTTGTGCCTTCTGCAGATATGAACAGAAAAATAGCTACTTCTCCAAAGGGAACTGTAACTGGTTCTGATCTTTCCGCAAATTTCAACATGAAATGCGCTTCCACACCCGTCCGCAGTCCGTGTCCTCATCAAAACCACTCAAACAAATTCCACAGGGAGTTCAACAAGTGAAATTCACAAGAGCATTTTTTGTTTGCCCAGAAGTCAGACAGACGAAGATTTTCGCAACCAGGCACAAGGGAATCCTTCCTTATGTCACAAAGCGTACTTGTTGAATCATTTGACAATTTAACGCACAATCAAGAAAGCGAAACGTTTAAGACCATTTAAGATGCGACTAATAAAAAGAGGGCGCTCTCAAGGAGATGAGCAAACATCTGATATCCCTGACGGTGAATGGATAAAATCACCATTGCAAATGGATATACGAGTGGTGGTGGCCTAGGTAAACCTCATAAATAAAACATTACAATCAAGAAGTGCGAACGAAAGGACACCCATTTAATGTATCCCTTCATCGGCTGCGAGATGGAATAGCTAATAAATATCATCCCCCGAGTAGGTAATAAATTCATGGACCTAACCTGCTTATGTTTATGTAATAGTCTTGATGGATGATAAACATGCCACTGGTCCTTGGTGTAGAGGCAGACCCCACCCCCGGCCCAGGCCCAATCCACAAGGAATGCTACATGGAATCACAGGAAGGCATTCATTTGGCTAAGTGGCTTTGGGAGCCGGTGAAACATTTTTCACGTGATTGAATGTGAAGTGAATAAGTACTGCTATCTCTGTGGAGATGGATCGGTATATGCATATTTTTTCTTTTCGGTACTCACCTACAGTTGTTAGAAGCATATTGTCCAATAACAGGGCAATAGCGACAATTACCAGTACCAGCCGGCGGGAGCCCCTCCATCGGATCATCCATGCCTTGGTGGCAGCCCAGGAGCCAGCGGCACGGTAATCCTCCTGACGGTAGTTATCCGATGGCGGCAGGGGCGGCGATGACATCGATGATGTCATTTGCGGTCCGTAGTTGTGGTAAGTGGTGGTATTGTGATCGGCGGATGTTTGTGACGGCAGGTGCGACGACTGGCCGCGATGGGATAGCTCACTTGAGTCCTGCGATGTGAGGGATTCGGTGTTGGTGGCATTTTGATAGGATGCTGGTGGCTGCTGATTTTGATGTTCCAAGTGGGCTTTGAATGGATTCCTGCTGGGTGCTGAGTTGGCGGTGGGGGCCACAGCAGCGGTGGTGGCGGTTGGATTGTTAGTTCTTGCTCCACCAGGATCAGTCGATTGCATGTCGCCACCCACTTATTGCTGCAAAGAAATAAAGCAAAGCGATGAGTTCAACTTGAAGTAATTAAAAAAGTCCCAGACATCATCTTATTACAAGCGATTTGTCTCTAGGGGTTACAAAGACACAGAAAAAAAATGAAGAAGAGAAAAACCAAGCAAATCCGGAAGTGGAATTCAATTTCGTGCACACCCAAGATGGAATACGACAAACCTAGATACGAGTACAATATTATGTTTATTCAGAGTCAAGCAGCTCTGTCCCGTACCCGTTCCTTAAAGCGACTTATTTGACGTTTTCTATCTCTCTGATGGTTATGGGTATGCAAGAGGATGGAATTATGAATGACAGCGATGCGGAGGGGGCTGGTTGAATTAGCAATCCGTTTAGGATAAGGATAAATCGTCTGTTCTTAGATACGCACTGTGCAAGTCAGAGGGAATCAGAAATCAGATACAAATCGAATCGGAAAGTAATGAAATGATGAAATTATTATTGCTCGGCAATTGATCGGATTATTTTGGGAGTGTGCTTCTATTTTGGTTCTTCTTTCTATTCGGTTTCATAACTTGGGGATGGATTGTGTTGGGATATATGTGCCGGTGCACGTTCGTTGGCATCCTTTGATTTTGTAATTTTAATCAGTAATTGCTTCGGGTAAAGGTGGGCCTTTTGAAAATGGACTTTTCTAACTATATTTTTTTGTTCATAGTTAGTATTTGTCGCCACAAGCCTCTTGGTGGCGAGCATACAGTCGTTCCTAAAATTGATACTGGAAAATTGTAGCTCGTAACGCATGCTTTCAGTTTGACATTGAATATAAAGTCTGAGTCCAGCTAAGTTTTGTCTATCTTAAAGAACGGAAGTCTTGTTACAGCAACTCAGTTGAGCTGGTTGTTGAAGTTGATTTGATTTTTACCAAAACGCAGTGCAAATCTTCCCAAGGGACATCTTTTCAAAAACTGCAAACAAGGAAAGCGGCTTGTGAATTGCTATTTCCTTTTTTATTTCAAAATTGTCGTCTTTAAAAACAATGCATTCACAAAAAAATATGCATTTTTGACCTTCATATTAGAGTTTGGGTTCCAAGATATTTCAATTTGGCCATGCCTCTTATAAAAGCTGGCAGCAGTAAGTAAAAGTGTCAAATTGCCAAATTCGCAAGAAATTAATATCCCGGACAATAAATGCGTGCAGAAAGAGAGTGGAGAATTGTACCAAGCAATCTACAAAAATTGCCCACTTTTCGTCATCATTTCGATGCAGCAGCGTAGGTACTGAAAAAACCAAAACGAATAGGAAAGCGAAATTTTTCATTCGTGATTTCGTTGTGTCACTTTTGTACGGGATTTTTCGTTTCGGAAAAGCGGCATACTAGGATTAAAATCTTAAACATAATCAGCCTTATTCATAACATTTAATTAAAGCTTAATTAGATCTAATTTTGGTTTAATTGCAGAAAACCTTATTCATAAACTTTTTTTTAAAGATAATTCACACTTAATCAAATGTCAAAAAATTAAATGCCTCAGTTCGCATTTAGCGGTGAATTAACTTTTGATTTCCCGGTTTGTTTCAAAACTGTGAGCATTATTTTCGAAAATTTTGTAACACAAAAGTGAATGCGGAAACAATTATAAATTTTGCGAAGACAAAAAGAACTCAGCCCTTCTTTTTTAAATAATTTTTTTTTCTGTACATTGAACTTTGATAAGTCCTTTTCACACAACCGTCTAAAATGACCAAAACTATTTGATTCGTATTTATTTACTCATTTTCTCATTAATATTTTCGTTTATACTCAAACGTTTTCCACTTTTTCAATTAATGCCAAAAGTGGCACTGAAATGGGCGAGTGCTGCCAGATTTTCAGAGTACTTTTGATTAATAAATAGATTAAGTACTTCACAGCAAACTTACTTTTATGTATAAACATTTTTGACAAGAATATTAAATGGGAATTAACTTAAAAACACAAAAAATGTTTATTTATAAGACAAGTGACGTATTTCTCCCCGACGTCACATTGAAATGATTTAAATTAACACGCCAATGTGTCACAAAGTGTCATCGTCGTGTGTTTCTTAAAACAATTTTAATTCAAACCAAATCACGCGTTCAATTAAGCAAAACAGATTTGCCCGCCATATGATGTCTGTGTGGCGACCGTCCGCCGCGAAGTCAAAAGAAGCGGAGTAAAATACTAATTGGTATTTAATTCCGCTTCTTATGACACCATGTGTCAACAAATCTTTGCAACTAATTGCTGTGTCATTTCAACAACGAATCTACTGGGGGTTTTCTCGTTTGAATAATTCAACAACATTTGCGTAGCCTTCCTAATGCAAGCTGCTGGAGAATGTAGATGTAGTATGATTCCCTGTTTTTAATTGAAACAAACGTAAATCATCTGTTGCTTAGGGTTTGATACCTTCACGCGTAATCTGCCAGTAATTACGGAATGATAGTACTGAACAGTGATGCGCAAAGTTGTCAGACTGGGCTGCATCGGAAGTCGTGTTGTTTTGTGGTGCAAGACTTTCATTGGACATGTTAACTGCGAAACAGTTAGTTTGAGTGCTTCTCGAATTTGTTATTTAGATTTGGTGAACTACTACAATTCAGATTTTTAACTCAATTTTCCTGTCAGTACGACATGAAGCCAACACGGGTTGGGCAAAGACTTTCAGCAACTTTGACTGGAATCGAAAATTTCCCTTAAATGAATTAGGGCAAATTGAATTGCGAAATTGTGTATGCGCACCCACTCCCCGCGCCCCATTGGTCGTATGCGTTTCAAAAAGTTCCAAGGGCATCGCGCCAACAGCAATTATAAACGGAGCGTTTTCCTGTGGGAGGGTAAACTGCCACCCGCTATAGGAAAAGGAATATCACTTAAAATTGAAAAAGGGACGACTGATGTGACGAAGATGCTGTTGACGAGGCAGTGCGATATGATGTCCTCGGTTATACACAGTTCGGGTACAACCGGAGGTGGTGTTGATTTCAACAAGACATGGCATATGACATGCCTATTCATGCAGCTATTGATGCACGAGTGCTGTTGTCACTGGGTGCCGGTGCGGATGCTGAAAAGCCGGTGGAGTGGGTGTAATAGTCAATTTTAATTCAATTTGTGAGGACCTTTTCATTTTAAGGGAAAATCTAATTCTAATCATTTGAACCGTTGACGAATTATTATTCATGCACATCGGGGTGGGAAGAGGAAAGGGCGAATGGCTGAATTGCGTATACCGAGTTTGAAGTGTTGTTTTTATTTCCGTTGTCATGATTGGGGAAGTGGAAGGGACTAATTTTGAGCGTATATTCAATTAGGAACCTTTTGAATGCTCTATTAGATAGAGAGTGAAAGTTAATAACGCGAGATTAGTAGTTTGTGCTGCGCTAACCATTGTCCATGGCTGTTCCAAGGGAGTGTACTATCAGAGAGGTTGTGACTGATAATAATGAGCCGGACCATTGTATCCGATCATATACATGTTGGATTTTTTTTTTGACACAATAGGATTAGTTCAAAGATAAATACGACGTACCGAGAACTGTCAACCTAAAAGCCCGGACCAGAGACAATACTGAGACCCCCAACTTCACAGACTTTTTTCCGTTACTTGCCTATAAGCTATATTTTTACTGTGTGGTCGTTTTCGGTCGTTTTCGTATTAATAAATGTCACATAACTTCAATGGGCCTTACCAACAACCATTTTTAGTTTCGACTCTAAGTTTAAGTAGTTCACAGTGGCTATATTTTCCATACAAATTTCGCTACTGTGAGCTCTCGTAAACTTAAAGTCGAAACTAAAAATGATTGTTGGTAAGGCGCATTAACTCCATCTCACCAACACACTCGAAAAAAGTATGAGCCACTTCCCCTGTCGGCAAAGTGGCTGTCAGCGTCCATAGAATTTTATCCGTTAAATTGGAAATTATTCATTATGTGTGGATCGTATTTTTTTTAGGAATAAAGGACTATTCACATGCGAATCGCGAACTGCGAACAGGCGAATATTCGTTGTTTCTGACATATCATTCACGTGAACTTTATTTTTAGTCGCAGGTAAACGCAAATCAGTTTCATCATTGTTGAAGGTTAAGTTCGAATGAATTTTTCATTCGCGGGTTTGTGGATCGCGACTTATTTACGCGGATTGTGAATAAAGTGTGACAGTTCGCGGCAGGAATTTTCAATTCGCGGGAAAATTGTTGAATTTGTAAATATAGCTATTTAAATCAATTGAGACGCAGTTTTTTGTAGATTAGATGTTAGATTAACGAAATATAATGCTTTTTTGGTTAACAAAATAGAAATTTTCAATTCATAAATGCAATTAAATTGATTTGTTAGCAATTCGCCTATTCACAGTTCGCGCTCATAAGAATCTTCCTTAATTGTACTTTTGCTTAAAATATTTATGACAAATGAGCAATATAGATTGGTTTAGGGAAAATAAAAACTTTTTGAGCAATTTTTCTCCAGTTATTTGAGAAAAATTTACTCATGAAATCAAAGTAATTGATATTCAGAAGCTGAATTTTCACAACCATCTTTGTTCTTATATGTTTTTAGTATATAAAACATCTCATTTGGATAGTTTTACTAACCAAACAAATTACAAAAATATATAATAAGAATAACTAACCGCAATAGCATTCAGTAATGTTAAAATGAGGCATTCCCGAACTACATCACATTCCCCCACGGTTGGCAGCGGTTGGCAGCATTTATTTTATATTTTTTGTATGCTTTTGCATTTCACACGGGTTCTTAGTTGACACCGATAGTTAAACAAAATTGCGAGTTGAGGGTATCAGTATTGTCTCTGGCCCGGTCCTTAGAAATCAGTCTGTCTAAAAACGTTCATCTGAAATACTTCGCGTGACACCACGAAACAATTGCTGCGTTTTTCATAGGTTTTTGTTGCTTTTCCTGTACAAACAGAATTTCACATAAATATTTATACACTAAACATGGAAAATTCACAATGCTTGGATTGTTTTGTGTCAAAAATGAGTGTACAAAATGTTTAGCAAAATTTCGGAGTCAGCTAAATAGCAGTCCTGGAATTTCGTAGCTATTGCCACGTTTTATTCACACCAATCTGAGTAAAAGGTAGGTGGCGCCGCTTTTCGAACAAATCAAAGGTAATTGTTAACTAAAATAAGTTTTTATTCATACGAAACGAAGCAAATGCTTCGATTTTGACTTTTCGTTTGAGTAAGCTTTAAAAATAAATAGTTTTCGATAAAGAAATAATACAGTAGATTGATTATTATAATCAAAACTATTTATTAGGTTAATGATAGAGAAATTAATGTAAAAGATTGAATGTCGCAGAAGTTGTTGTTGAGATGGCTGCCTGAGAAGATGAAGTAAAACGAACGTTTTGTGACGAAGACGTCTCCTTTTGGTATTTAATAAAAGTGAAGCCAACGAATTTCCGATCTTTCGTTTCTAAATACTTAAGTTAAATTCCGTTTTTACAGAAAAAGCATCAAAACACCTTTAAAAAAGCAGCAATTGTTTCGTGTACTGCGGACGAATTGGCTAATATTTAATTCCGTTTCGAGTTTTTTTTCGGTATTCGAACCTGGGGCCCTTCGCATACAAGTCCAACACCCTGACCACTAAGCCACTGCCAACAAAGCAGTTGCTACGTTTGTATGGAAATGGTAGGAAAATCATTACTGATCCCTAAAACTAGAGCAGACACTGCGTGGTTAAGGTAACTTCAGTCTTGGGTACATGTTTTAAGTGAAGCATTCACACTCGAGAGCCAGTTAACAGCGATCAGTGTTTTGCAGAACTATTTTTAACCGTTGTAGGTATTTAAAATCATACAATGTCGCTCCTTTTATTTTTAGAGGCACATATACATACTTAAAATGTACGCCAGGCTCCAGGCAGCTTTTAATTTTTGGAAGGTACATTGGATTGGAAGTAACTCATCCTCATCCTAATCGTTTTTAAATATTTGTGTAAAAAAAAAACCTCTTCTACATTGGGAGTTGGAAGTGCTTTTTATTGACTGTACCTGGGCCCCCTTCTTACGGCATCACTCTCACGAACAAGATGATGCTCACTTACTACACGAAATGCCAGCCCTTCGGTGCTCACCTTTCCTTCGCTTTTTCGAAGGGCCTACGTTGCACTCTTAAAGCGGAAAGGCAGCCAACTGTTCATATACCACCCCTGCAAGTCGTGTACTTAGCGAATATCTTCGACCTCCTCATGCTGTTAAGACTGCGTTCTCTGAATACCGCTCGGTCTATAGATATTTCAAGGCAACTGCCCCTGATCGAACTGAACGGACGACACTACAGAGCATCTACACGGTTCAGCCGGAATTTGAATAGTGCCTACTTATACGAAATACTATCTATAAAGCAATGTCACGAGTCGCGTGAAGCAAATTCCAGAGAGCTTCTAGTAAGCACTTCAACTCATTACTTGCCCCACCGAGTGTTTTATTTTTTACTTCCCTATCACGACATCTTTTGCGAATATCTGTCATTTTTTTCAACTTACCTAGTTGGTATAATTATTATTATTAAGTAATAGTGTTTAAAGTTTGGAGAACAAACACATTTATTAATATTATTCTTATGAACTTGTAAATTAAATCAAACTACCGAGACGGGAATAGATACACCTCTGATCTTGGCTAGGATTTGAACAGACTTCAAGTCGAAAACACTTTGCACGCGACCGTTGGGATATTACAAAATTAATCGGTTTACTTTAGCAGGCCTGCAAATATTACACTTAAAGAAACAGGACAAATCACATCTTACGCTCGGTGCCCACTTTGAACGGATATTTTTATATAGCTCAGGTGGAAATGAATGCGACGAGCAGATAGGTCAAGTGCGAGTCGAACAGCGTCTTCGCGCGGAATGAGGAATCTCTCTCGCGCTCGGTGTAAATTGCCAATTTGACGCGCTAACAAACTTAAGAGGCATCAGCGAATTAAGACAATATAGCGTGAGTCGCGGACAATTTTGACTGACATACTGACTTGTTCAAGTTCCTATTCCTATTCCTATTCACTGGAGGAAGAGAGGCTAAGCAGTAGCAACTGGTGTATGCATAAGCAATTCGTTTGCCGTATGGATTTTGTTTAGGTTCAGTACAATGTGTGCATTGACGGCAATTAAGATAACTTAATTGGCTGTAGTGCAATTATACAGTGTGGTTGCAGAAATGAAAAAAAATACACAATATTCCCTCAAATATGTAATGACTTTGTTATGATCTGCACTTGTTGTTTACTTTACGAGTGTTGATATTTTCTTTTGCGGTGTATAGAGGATGTTTGCATTGATCTCTTGGGTGGCTACACTTGGGTGCAGTAAAGTAAATCGAAATGGGACAAATTTATGGGAGATAAATATGAGACTAGTATGATGGGCGATATTTGACAATCATCTTAGAGATGGGTACCGAATTTAAAATGAGACGTTGACGAAAAAGAAGTCTTCGTTGAAAAGCTGTTCAAAAAGTAACCAAAGATGAAAATATGTGCCGTCCGCCAGAGGGTGCACACTGCACACTCCAAACACGATATAAGTCTCACCATGGACACGGTACTTAAACAGTGGGTTATTCCACGAAGATAAGGCTGCTTCAAGAAGGATTTGAATGAGCGGACGATCAATCAAAGTTCAACTGACAGCAGCATTTTAGTTCTTATTTTTCTTCAATTTGGATTAAATAATTAAACATCAATTTAACCACACACCGTTGACGTCATTGCGCCTTACTAATTATCAATTTAAGTCTCGGCTTTAGACTTACGGTGAGGTCCTTTGTCTCAAAAATTACAGAACCTCAAGTCTAAAAAAGTCGCCCCAACATAAAATTCGGTCAAATAACATTTGGTTGGTTAATAAAATCTGACTTAACCTCGGTTTCATTCTCGAAAACATACGTTGCGTCTGCGACAAGTTAGAAAGCGTGTTTGGTATAGATATCACATTAGGCGTTAGAGGACTTAAAACCTCAGAGACAGTCCGTCAAGTAGGACGTGTTGCAAACGACGCTAGATGGTCAAAAGGTATCGTAGTGTCCGATAATTTGAGCCTTTTATTTTAGCAATAAAATAGGCTGAATAATCCTAAATATTCCAGTTCTTTACAACAACTTATAAAGGGTTTTCCAATGAGAGGTGATATTGTGAATGACCCGCTATTTCGGTAGCTGTCACTTTTGAAGCTTTTATTCTTTGACATTTGACAAGTAGAAACTACGCCATTACTAAAAATGGAACGATACACGCTTCAACAACGCATTGAAATTATTAAAATCAACTACAAAACTGGTGAAAATCTTGCAGTCACAGTTCGCAAAACTAAAGCATTTTTTGGTCGTCGGACCGCAATACAGAAATTGGGGGGAAAAATTCGAGCTGTTGGGACAAGTTAGTGATGTGAAGAATAAAAGCCGTGCACGTCGCTCAAGAACAACTGAGAATATTGCTGCTGTAGCCCAAAGTGTTGAAGAAAACCCAGGTTTGTCCATTCCTCGTCGTTCTTTGGAATTGGGCATTCCACAAACGTCATTACACCGTATTTTATGGTCGGAGTTGATCTGGACAACGTTTACTTTCAACAAGACGGCGCTACGTGCCACACAAGCAACGAAAGCATTGATCTTTTACGGGAAAAGTTTCCGGATCGTGTTATCTCTCGAAGAGGTGATCACAATTGGCCACCGACATCTTGTGATTTAACACCTTTGTGTTAATGGCCTTTGGGGCCACGTGAAAGGTCTACGCCAGCAGCCCAGCGTCGATTCAAGACCTCAAAGATAAAATTCGTGAGGCTATCGAGGACATAGGGCAGCCACTTTGCGATTTGGTTATGGAAAATTTCATGAAAAGGATATGCGTGCTCGTGGTGGCCATTTGGCTGATGCTGTTTTAACGGCATACCTTCCTCTTTATTATGAAATAAAAATCCGATCATTTATCTCAAAAAATGGCATTTTTCTTTGAATACCAAAATAACACCCTTTATTATTTTTATTTTATAAGTAGCTAAGATCTTACGTTTGTTTTCGGATTAGTCTTATACCAACAATTCCTTGGCCCTACTCTCTATTTCGTTCCGAAAGTCAATCCTATTCGAAATTGCTTTTAGGTTGGTACTCTGTAATACTTTCGGAATTCTAAATCGGAGTAGTAGTACATTTGATTCAGCTTTCGAAATAGGGAGTTCAAAAAGTTCATTTTCGAAAAATGTTACTTTCGAAACGAAATACAGAGTAGGGCCCAGGTCTGTATATAGGTACCCTAGGCCTAGCTTCTCAAAAAAATTCATTTTTACGACGAATTAAAGGGACGTACAATTTGATGCCGAGTCCGAAGAGCTGAATTAAGAGCTCTTTAATGACAAGTTTTACTCTCGAAGGATTGCAAGGATTTCGAAAGAGGTGGCGCATGGGAAAAACTTTTATAACTAATTTATGAATACCTCGAGAAAAAGAGAATTTTCCGTTCCGACGGATACCTCGCTAGGTCTGTATTTGTCAAGCTACAGTACTTTTTGCCAGGATATGACTATGAAGAAACCAACAAGCCCACGACTCCGAAATGGGTTTAAGACAAGTTGACTTGCTGTCATGAAACGTCGTTGTTGAAGCGGTACAAACTTTCTAATACTTCTCACTATACTGATGATATTGACAATATTTGAAGGACGCTGCGAGCTGTCATCGGTGTTTTAAATTACTGAAATTTGGCTGTTAACGGAGACAAAACGAAAAGACTCTCAATGTTAGATATTTGCAAAACTTCACGATGTACCTAACAAATTTTGATTTAAGATAGTTAAAGGACCTTACCAATAACCATCTTTAGTTTCGATTCCAAGTTTTAGTAGTTCACATAGTTCCATACAAATTTCGCTATAATGAGCTTTTGTAAATTTAAAGTCGAGACTAAAATTTGTTATAAGTACGGCGCAAAGACTTTGGGGACATTCAAGTATCTAGTTTACTAAGACTGACAAGTGTCCGACTTGATGTGTCTAACTTTTGATCGGCTTGGACCGATAATATGGACAGCTGTTTCAGTTGAAGTTTATAGAGGGGTGGCCGACGAATCTAGGCAACAAAATCGTGACTGAGTACTAAGCTGACAGTTCGCATATGTGGCTGACGTAGAAAAAAGTGACATTCCCGACCAATATAGTTTTTCCGTTCATCTAGTCATCTAGTCCAGACGAATCTATTCGACTTAGATTTTAGCTCAACATTAAACATTCGAGTTGTCATTGACAAAATTGTTTTTACTTCTGCCATTTATGACTTTATTATGCATGGTCAATGCATGACGGCCGCATTCAGGCAGCTGTAGTTTGCGTTCATAAATGTATTCATGAATATTTGTTGCATGGTGTGGGCAACATGATTTACAATTATCAACTCAGTCGTATAAAGAATACAGAAATCTACTGTATTTTTAGAAATATGTCTGATCTCCTCAATTTTACCCATTTATCGAAATTTCCGCTTCTATTTGGTATGCACTTTAAATGTTTATTTTCGACTGTGAATGTCAAGTTGGTGCAGTAATTTTATAAGAATGGCTTATCAGCTATTATATACTATACTTTGACGCACATTTTTATGTTTGAAAATCGAGTAATATTGGCGCACTTTTTACCGGCTATGAAATTAAGAATTATTTTCGCTCTTCCGAAAAAATAAAAAAACTTTCTCGATATTTTATTTGATTATAAAAAAAAACAATCGTGTCGCAAGAACAAACTAAAAAAAACTACACACTTTTATGAACTTTTAATAACAATTTGCTAATGAAATAGCCACAACCGAATGTCCTTATTTTGTAAACAAGTCTTCAACACCACTTTGCTGCTATTTTTCTTCGAAATCTTTATTCGAAATGTCGAAAAATGTAAATGCAACACTTTGTTTATTGTTTACAACACTCTTCACTGCGCACGCAAAAAGAAAACAATAACAATCGAACTTTTTTGAATTCAACTACTAGACACGACGTTCTGCATGTACGGCTGCAATAGGAGATAAGCGCCAACATCCGATTATTGAAACCATTGAGAATCTACTGAGTCGGGCAGTCAGCAAGTCTATTAAATTTATATACAACGCGAATTAGTGTTAAATATGTTCACACGACAATTAATCATTTGAAAATTTGATGAGGTTTTAAGTACATAGTGGGAGCGTACAACCTTTTTTTTTTTTTTCTGTTAATAGCTTTACTGGCTGTCGGAATCGAAACAAATTGAAAAGTTGATCACCTGTTGACCTTTTTCGAATCACCGATAGGGTGGAAAATGCTTTAAGTACGCGCAGGCGCAGCTGAAAAATTGAATAGTGAAGTGCAAGCAAAAAATATGTCGACGCCAATGCTGTGATTTCAGAACTTTTCAGCGAGATGGAACCATTGAGCTTACAAGGAGATTAACAAGGCCGCATGAGAATTTCGGTGGCTCTACAAGGCGTATAAGCTTCTTAACATTATAATCATTATTATTGCAAGTATGCTTAATTAAAGAGCTCAATTTTCAATTCCATTCTTTTAAGTTTCAACCAACTACAACACTTTTGATCGCAGTTGGTGACCACTGATTTTCTGTACAGCAGTAACACGATAAAATGTACGTGCCGATTGGGAATTACAATTAATTTTTTAATTGCTGCTAATATGACAATGCAAACATTTCCGATCCACAAACTTGTTATTTTGCCGTTCTACATGTAATTATAATTCAGAAGCATATCTTTTTTCGATATAAAGCTGGTATATTTTATTTTACAAGGAGCATACTCATAAGAGCAATATTAGAGTACATATATTCAAATTTAATGTATATTTGCATGACACTTATCAGGTTCGTGTTCACTTCTAAAGCTTAGTACGCTGCTCGAGCTAAATTTTCGCTCCCATATAAAATTCTCTCCAAAATTAAGCTGAGGTAAATCTAAGCGAACCCATTTAGTTGAGTGGTACGCTGCTCGAGCTAAATAATCAAACTTTTGTTTCAGAATGTACATCATGTATCTGTCAAAATTTAGCGTGGCCATTTAAAAGAGCGGCGCATTGTATCAAGCTAAATTTTGACAGATCGTTGTGTTCTGTTGTTCTATTGCGTTTTGGTGTTGCGGAGAACGGTAGAAGTAAGCAAGGATGAGTCTTTTTAATAAATACCTCGACGAGGAGTACCTAGAGTCGGAAATGGTTTAAAGTAGAGAAAGTTTAATTTTTGAAGTAAGTTATTTTCGAAGAACAGCTGTTTCTGTGACACTTATCAAAGGCGCTCTCTATGTCAAAATTTTAGCTGATGTTGGGATAGAAAAGTTGGGGACCCTATAAAATTAAGCTTAGTTCAAGCAGCGTACTAAGCTTAAATGAGGAAGTGAATCAGAAATAGACATTTGGTAATTACGGCAGAAATAACATTTGAGGTCTGGCAAGTATCTAACAGAAATGTTTGAAATTGAAATGTAAATCGACTGGAATAATAGAAAGCGTTTTTTTTTGTAAATGACTGCTATTTGTGCCACTTATATGCGACTGTGAATTTGCCATACAAATGACGTCCGTCTGACAGGCAATCACTGTCGACTTCTTCAAGTAGTTTTTAAACTGCTCTTCCGTTTTTCTTGTTCATCTATGATTCTTCATTCAAAATACGTCAATAGAATATCTATAGTTCCTCAATCCTTCAAATTAAATTTAAAATTTCTTTTTAACTGAAAAGTTCTCTAAAATACTTTTTTTTTTCCAACATCCATTAGTTTAAATGAAGTATATGACGTAAAATGCAGGCATTCAAACTTTAAATGCAATTTTCCGTCGGACATTGGGGATTTCCCATTTTAAAAGCAAACGGTAAGACATTCGAACAGAACTTGAATGCAATAAGTGTTGCCACATAATATGGTATCGTACTGAATAGTGTAAATGATTATGTTCATTAGCGTACGCGGTTTAAATTGAACGCAATTATTAAATCGATTGCAATCGCACAAGGTCTTTACAATTTCTCATCAAAAATGACAGAAAAAAACAAAACTATCAAAATAAAGAGTAACGAGTAGATCCCCTCTTGGCTCGAAACAGCTCAGAGAACTTTAACTGACTGATAAATATGATAAAATCCACAAAGTTGACAGGAGACAAATCCGTCTTAAAAATAAATTGCACAGAAAAATAAAATCTATGAAAATAAAAAAATTGGTGGCTGTCGAATAATCTCCTAGAACGTTTAATATGTTGCAAAAAGGTTAGTTATATATTTATTTGTGATATGGATTAGATGTCAACGATGAAAGTGGCTGAAAGTAACTCGAAGTCTATCCACGTACTTGAAGAATGTACATATATTATTTTCAGATCTCTGAGGGCTTCGCTCAATTTTTGAATTTGAAAGATATTTAGCGATTGACTGTGGGGAAAGAACGCGTGGAACACTAAGCTTAAACGACGGTATTAGCTGTCATTAATTAATTTTCCGCGATCAAGTAGGCTCGGAAATCGACTGCGTAGATTTACGCAAATTTACAAATGTCAAACTGTGACAAGCG
Source organism: Cheilosia grossa (assembly GCA_963082955.1). Classification (NCBI taxonomy): domain Eukaryota; kingdom Metazoa; phylum Arthropoda; class Insecta; order Diptera; family Syrphidae; genus Cheilosia; species Cheilosia grossa. Next base: position 18,065,619 of record OY720147.1, on the reverse strand, counting down.
GTCGTGTGAATTGCTTTTCATGTTTTTAGAGTTGCAGCAATGACGGTAAGAATTTGATTAAATAGGTAGTTATTTTATTGCTTTATCGTTATTTGCAGCGAATTGCGCAATGGCATTTCCGAGGGGTGTTCACTTAAAGCACCGCAGAAATTTATGCATTTACGAGATTAAGTGAATGCTTATGAGTAGAGTAACCTAAGCTAACCAAAGCCTCACTTAAAAATAACGTGGCAATGGTGGGTCGTGGATGTAACCACCATGTAAGTATTTCAAAGTAGTTAAAGGTCTTAATAGTTATACGTAATCACTTCTGACAATTTACATTCCAATATTGCTTGTAAGAAATAATTAAAATACAATATATAATCCCAATAAAAAATTTAAAGAGGCAGTCGTTGCACTTATCCTTCATGGCCCCACAAAACTGGATACACAATTCTTAATTCAATTAAGTACATACCTATATTAAATTCAAAGAATACATCAGTTGACTTAGATATTTCCTCAGAATTCTCAGGTGCTAATCAATCAAACATTGAGATGCAATTTAATGGCGGCCATTATTGCACTGTGAAAATTCTTTTAACATGAGAACTTCGAACCGAATTAGCACACATTGAGATGTTTTTATTTTTATTAACACGCAGTAAGTGTGACTGCAGTTGAAGATGATAGAGGAATTATTATGTGCATTTTTCATAAATACTTGAATACAGTTCCCACGGGGCAATTTTACAGGTGCGAGACCCAAACAAGAACAACAAAAAAGAAAAAAAAAAAAAAAAACACGCGAAGAACAGTCTGAGTAGGGGATGTGATTAAATATTAAATCGCACTCAATTAGAGTCAACACGAAGGTTTGAGTTTAACATGTATATTAATTGATTGATTAAATTTAGTTACAGTTTGTGGCAGCACATGTATTTCCTCTCGATTATTGAAAATGAGATTGTTTTTTTAATTTTTTCAAACTTACCTTTAGTGGCTGCTGATGCTGGTGTTGATTTTTTGAGGAAACTTTCTACTGGCGATTCCTGTTGGCTCATTTGAATTTGTCACTTCATTCTATTTACTTTTTACTTTGCTTTTCTTACGTTTAACTTTAAAAATAAATGAAAAAAAAAAAGCCAAGCCTCTGTCATATTTGTACTCAAGGATGTGGTTAAGTTTTCTCTTGGTATGTGACTCTATTTTTAGACGTCCTACGAAATTGGTTTCACTTGAATTTAAATCAATACCTATGGTACATACGATTTTACATATTTGCTTTTAATTTTGTTTGCAATGTTTGTTGATTTTCTTCCGGTTGTATTTTTTCTCATGGGGGAGCGAAATCCCATTGACTACTAAATTTGTTTGGACAGAAACAGAGTGGAGGTGAAACGCCCTTGAAAATAAAGTCTACCTAGGCGACTTGTAGGTAATTTGTGTTTATTAAAATCTATTCAATTTATGTTAATTTCCCTTGCAGCGGCCAAATGTAATTTTTTTCTTTTTTCAAAGACTTGTCGTCTAAAAACGTTAATAACTCACTTTAAAGTTTGACAAATAGATAATAAATGTTATGGTGTTAACATAAGTAGGTGTAAATCTCGATCAGATATCGAGATCCGCAAAAGAGTGTTTTTTCTGCGGCCAATGGAACATGAAATCTGACCGCCAGCTGATTTCGAGAGCATAAAAACTGTTCTGAATCTGAGAAAAGTGCTTTTTCTGTCTCAGTGGAAAACGAAAACAGAAATTGTACTAAATATTAGTAGGTAAGAAGAAAATGTACAGGACAAATTACTCTTGTCTGTTTTGGTCAAATGAATTCCATCCCAAAACTTACAGAATTTACAGCGCTTATAACTATTCGAAGATTGTGTCACTCGATCTTTCGAAAGCATTTCCCAGAGTTGGGAACTAGTCTCTTTTGTCGAAAATGCATGCGTGCTTTCTTGCAGATTATTTCGGCGTGTAACAGACGGTTTAAAGTCGGCAATTTACTTTATAAATGCTGGTTAAATGCACAAGGCTCTATTCCGCCTCTTCTAATTCAATACCCACTTTCGTTGATGTTAAAAACCTCAGTGTTTTTTTTTTTTTTTTTTAAATTCGGTCTAAAATACTTTTCATATTCGTTATGTGTGTAAACGACAAACTCCGTTGGAATGATCCAATTTATTTAGTTGCAAAAAATCCATAGAAATTTCTAGGCTTCGATGGAAGTACTTTGCGCATTCTGCTAGCTTCGTCTTACAAGGCCTGAGCTGTTAAGTGCACCGAAAACGTTACGTTTTCAACTACTGAATGGAATCAAAAAGCGTGCAAAAGAAGTCATAAATAAATAAATAAACACAAGTAACTGGTCCGTATAGGTAGTTTGTGACAACCCTAGGTTTTTGTTTTTGAGGTCCCTTCCTTCCCTTCCTTCCCCATCAATTTTATGCCGAGTCTGAATAGCTGATTGAGAACCCTTTTCATGAAAGGCATAATCTCGTGGGATTTTGTCACACATTCGGAAGATGTGGAGCAGTGAAAAACGCCCTTAGACATACGAGTGACTTTGAGCTTCACAGTAAATATTTTGTAGATCACAATGGGTAATTTTATACGGCAAATGTACCCATTGTGAGTTCGTAAAATTAAGCCTGGACACTAAATATCATTATGTGTATCGCGCTTTGTGTTTTTCTGGGGATCGATCCTGCGACCCATCCCGAAGTAGTCAAGCACACTAACGAAAGAGCTAATGCGATAGAAAAATAGCGAAATCAAAATTGATCCACTTGAACACTGCAAAAATGTTACTTCCTTGTTTCACTGGTGAATTTTCACCCAAATTATATTATTTAACAACTACTTATGTAAAAAAAAGCCGGGGTCGGCATTTTGTAAGGCGAAACCTTAACACCTTATTGTGTGCAAGAACGATTTACTTCTGCAACTAAGAGTAAATCTTTCGTGTGCAAGAAAACGATTGAACGTTTTCGGCTTGCAGAATCTGACACTGGGATTTCAAAACCATTCGAGCGTCTCTTGCGGTTGAACTTGTATCAGTGTTCAGTTTCATTTCCTGACTTTTGAGAATATTTAAGTGGGATTCACAAAAAAATCTGAAAGTTACGCAAATCTACAAATGTCAAACTGTGGCAAGCGGTCGTGTGAATTGCTTTTCATGTTTTTAGAGTTGTAGCAATGACGGTAAGAAGTTATAAGTAGTTATTCTATTGCTTCATCGCTGTTTGCAGCGACAGGGCGACCACGGATTCAGACAAACTAGGGCAACACCCAGAGAAAAAACAACGTTTTTTAGATTAGATTAGATTAGATTTAAAGATTTTTCGGAATGATTAAGCTTCGAATACGAAAATTTTTAAATCAAAGTGGCATGACGTTAATTCAAAGTGTTTCAGTAATTTAAAAAGATGGTCATAATGTAAAAGTGAATACGTTTCACTTTGAATCCAGGGCGACTTTATTTAAAATAACATTGCGTATTCAATTCAAATATGTTTCAACGTGAAAATAAATATTCTTTATCAAAGTTTATTCAACGTAAAATCAAATAGATCATATTACATTTTAGTTTACATTTTTTCCCTGAGTGAAGAAAGTTGTCTTCCTATAAAAAAGCAAACTCGCCCAAGGCTAAATATGGAAGATTTCTAATGACAATTATGTATTATGCTCCTGAGATGATTGTCACTCGCTCTCGAGATGCTTATAAATTAAGCCTTATTTGAATAGCTTTTTTTAACCTAATCGTACACCCTGTTTGTAATTGAAAATTGATATCTTTGCTCGCGTTCCTTCTTTTCCCAAAAAGATATCGTACATGTTCAAATCAGATCCACTGAGATCTGGATGACAACATTTCTTTTTTGTATTAACAGTATTGACCAAAAATTAAACACGAATGTGAAATATTAGCACATTGAAAACAACAAAAAGAAATGGAGAGAATTCAAAAATCGTTTAATACATTTCTGGTTTACTTCTATTCAATTTGCTACCTATCGTTTTATTACATATATTAAGATAGTTTAGAAATAAAATATTTAACCAGCTATTTATTTAAAACCACACCTTATATTGGGAAAAATTTCGGTTAATTTATCCATACAGCTTGAGTTTAACAATAGGAAGAACGAGTACGAGTATTTTTTATTATTTTTATTCATTTATTCTCTTTCAAAATCGCGGAAGTTTCCTGGGGATGTTTCCCCAGTCGAAGATTTGGACTAGTTTTCAAGATTGGGGTAAAATGGCTCGTAATATGTTCCGGAAGAACCTTCAATGCATCATATATATATACCAATGGATCTTTCAACGTGACTGCAACACTTAATATATCGCAAGACTTTTAAGAAATTGCCCCAATGAAACGGATTATATATAAAATCTTGACCTGGAGCAAAGTCTCCTGATCTAAATTAAAAACTTATTACCAATATATTACTTAACTGAATTTAGGACGTGCACACAGTGAGGTGTTTAATTTTGAAAACAGCCAGGTTGGGTGTAGCCTTAAATTCTAACCATCTTTTTTTGCGTTTCATATTAAATGTTTATTATTCTTTTAATAACATGATTAAAAGAAAAGAAAACTTGATTTTTGATTTTTAATTCTGGAGCCGATCATGAATGACAATGATCTTCTGGGCGATATCGTTTAATACAATTTGGATGGCCATAATAAGTTATTTTCTGGCCGAATTTTTTTGATTATCATCAGCTTTCATTACCTTCGTGGAGGATAAACTGGATGAAGCTCTGAAGCCCGCAATTTTTGTGCTTGGATGGTAGTTTTGGGCCGTTTTTGGGATAACATTTTCGGCGTCATTTAAATGACTAGGAAAATGACAGACCAAATGGCATGAATGACGGAAAAAATGGCCGTGTGATCGCTCTTTAACTTTTTGGCTGTTGCGTCATTTAAATGGCAGCCTCCAAAAATGACAAGGGACGAAATTCATGCCATGCCATTTTTCTATGCAAATGACAAATGACGCAGAATTTAATACGATAGCGGTGCTTTCATATGGATTTTTGTCTCGTGGCGAAAGGGCGTGTAAATAATTAATAAACTGGCTTCTAATTTTTTTTTTTTTAAAGTTGTGTTGTTCGAATTGAGAGAAATGGATAACTGACCGTCGCCGTCAAGTGCCGACAATTTGGACTATTCAGTCAACTATGTTGTGAAGTCGAAGTCGAAAAAAAAAGTAGTGAATCGAGACAGGAAAATTAGCCATTCGTGCCTCGTGGAGCGACGAAGAGGAAACGCGTTTGACTGTGGTGGTGCAAAAGCAACGGGCGCTTTGGGATAGCTCAGTTCCAGGATATAAACTTCAGCATGTCAAAACCGATGCTTGGGAAATTGTTGTACTATTTTATTTAATTTAAAAACGTCGACGCACACGAATGCGTCTTTGCCGGGAGAAAAACACTGAATGACAGTAGGTATATTTTTCTTATTTTTCTGACGCGAAATCGAAATGACAGTTGTCATTTTGATGAGGCCAGTCAGTACCATGTGATCGCCATTTTTTCGCTCGTCATTTAATGGCGTCCCAACGGAAAATTCTAAATGACTCGCAGTGTCTGTCATTTGATTTTGGGACAAAAATGACGATGGATGGTCATTTCGTGTGATCCAATGACGGATCTTAGCTTGATACACTCTAATGCGACATTTTTTCCTGACGTCAGAGCGTCATTTAAATGACTCGAAAAAATGGCGGTGTAATCGTACCTTAATACCTTCAATGCATTGAATCCATGCTTCGACGGTGTGCTGTGGTATTTAAAAATCAGGGTTATGTCACAAAATGTTAGTAATAAAATGTTTTTCCTAGTTTCTGCAATTCTAAACTTTGGTTTTGTCCATTTAGGTTTTAAGTGCATTTTTTTTCCTTCATAACAAACTGTTGTGATAAAATTGTCGGTAGTGACATGCATAGTGGTTCAAATAGAAAACTAAAAATGTATCAAACGCTTTCCGACTTTATTACTCTTTTAGTTTTCGGCAAGACTGTATTTTTCAATTCAAACTTTAACTATAGGCTTCGTTTTATTTTTGCCGCTTACTAAACCCTTCAATCGACTTAGCGTCAATTTCATCATGCAGCCAACATTCGTGTTGCCAATGAGAAGAACAAAAAACAACCCTTTGGCCAAATAATAAACCAACTCTACAGTTCCGCCTCGACCCCAATCACACTGAAAGTCCTTCAACAATGAGCGTTTTTTTTTTTTTTTTGTTTTTGTACTCTCTCTAAAGGGAATTCGAGTTTGGCGGCACAGGAATAACTTCAGATTTCGTATACGTATCTGTTATACGCAAATTGTGAAGGCCCGCACTTTGTCCGAGGTAATTGGTCAAGTGGTCGTCGATTCGATTCAAGTGGAAAGGACTGTTTTTGATTTTCAAGTGCTATGTCGTTCGTGTGTAGCTGTACAACAAACATCTGTATACGACTTACATATCTGTCCAGGTTTGTCAACCGTTCACAATTAAATTTGCTTAACTACGGGCGGTGAGGACAACAACTTTTGTGCGGTCTTTCAAGAGAAAACTTCAAACCAAAACTATCTTCCATGACACTCACTTACATTCAAGTTCACTTGGGGTTTTTTTTTTTTCGTCACTTTTTTTGTTGCAATTATGTTTTTCCGATTCTAAAAATTAACACGCACAAGTTGAATTTAGTTTTTATTTTATTTTATTTTTTTTTCGTTCAAGTTAAGAAATTAAAATAGAAACACACTTCCACCAGCCACGAGATCCTACCTCGTACTGAAGCTATCACTGACTAATGTCCTGTTAGGATGCTATCTGATTTCAGAATGTCATGCCAGTCACTGGGCATCATGCGAGCCGCATGAACACTGTCATCAGGAGAAAGAACAACCCTCGGTAGCAACAGGAGGATGATTGCATCGGCGAGTGAGGGGGCTGAAGGGGGTGTAATAGACCATCTCTGCGATATGAACAGGCAGTTGAGTTATTACGCTACTAATGGGCACATCATAGAAGATGGGGAATAGAGAGATCTGTATGTGCGCAACTAGTGTCCCCAGCAGCGGATAACACCGGATAAGGGGAAAGTCGTTCGTTTTTCCCAGCGCGGTGGCAGACTGATGATGCAGATGGTGACGGGTTATCTCAGCGTTGGGGATGAGAAGCCACAGGAAGGGATGTAGTGACTCTGAATCACTTTGAAACTTTGGTACTTGTTGAATGCAGTTTTTGGAAGTTTTTAGATTTACGTGAGGTTAGGTGGAATTTCAATGGGACAACAAGTGATATTTAAATGCACGTACCACTTTGGTAGGGGTGAAAGGTTAAATGCCAGTTGAAGGAGTTTTAAGGAACATTTTTCTTGGCACTCCGTGAGTTGAAATTCAACGGTGTAGACTGTAGATGTTTGACTGGAACGATTTACTGACGGGTTTGACTGAAGGAAAGAAAGTCTGCGTGGTTTTTTAACTTTAATAACTTTAAGAACATGCAATAGAATTGAAGGTATCCATAAAATGTGTTTTTCTTTTTAAGCTGTTAAAGGCAAAAGTTAAATTAGTATTAAAAACAATTGACAAGGAACTTAAAATAAATAAATAGATGGCGCAACAGGTCCGTAGGGACTACTCGTTTTGTGTGAGGTTTTTTAATTTATAGACAAGAATGGAGGGGATCACATTTTTATGCCAACGGGCAATAACCCCCGAACTGAGGGCCATCCTTAGTATAAAAGCTAATCGGTGAATTTCCTGCTTGAAAGGTGGTACAATACCGGCACACCATCTTTTGTCTCGACTAACACTTTCATGTCTACATGAAGAAATGCCTCAGGCGGAATAAAGCTAGACCGAAGCGTACTCTCGTGGTACATTAATTTGGGGTAGTATAGGACCCTCAGTTAGGTTATTATCACTGATGACCGTCGCCCTTGCAACGTGTCTCCGAATCACCTTAGTAGGGAAATTGTCAATCCTATTCAGTCGGGCCCCATTGCATAGGGTTCTGTTCTGATATTTTATGTACTGAGATTCAGGAGTACTAAACAACTCTAGAGAGGCCCTGAGGCATTGTCTCAGTCGAGGCAGATGCCAAGATACCAGACCATGTTTCTCACCGCAAATGGTTGCCCCTGCTGTCCAATACTTGTTAATTTTCTCCAGTTTATTCTGGTATCCCTAGAGCCCTTAGCCAACGGAGTCCTGAACAGGATTGTTTTTTTTTTTTTTCGATTTTAGGAAATTGAAAATAACTTCCAACCATCGCAATACCTCTTAGGGCCATTTTATTCACTATCGATCAACTTGCCGATAACTCCGAGGCTAGCCAACTTCGGAGTTGATTCGATGGAGAGAGTTGAGCGGCAAGTTGAAAATTGCTTTCTAACACTACTTTAATTCTAAACTCCTCAGTTGAAATTCAAAAGTTGGCGTACTTGCTGTTTCAGAAATATCCCTGGGATATTTGTGACAGATGACACCAAATATGTCAGTTCAACTTTGGATTTGAATTTCGGCCGTCACTTTCGTCATAGACAAAGCATACTTTCTGATTTTCGTTTTTGGGGTAGAATACACATACAATTTTAATTTATTGGGGCGAATTTCACTCTTGCGGAAAAGTCACTAGCTATTTGCAGAAGTTCCCGCAAGTTTTGTGGAAAAGTTAATATTTTAAAAGATATTTATAAAAAACTGTCGAGCACTATTTTTTACCATTTTTCATTCGTTATTGGTGTGTTCCCTTAATCGGTTCCAATTGGAATTTTCAATGAATACTCAACTCTACTCATTCTCATTGGAACTTTTCCAACGGATACTCATTCTCATCCACACAGTTGTCTGTTCGCAAGTGACATTCGCATTTGGCCGGTTTTTTAATACTTAAGTAACAATTTTGTTTTTACTTTTTAAAGAGGGAGTAATCCATTTAAATTGGTTATTTTGTTTACTTCTGCCCTGACTACTATTCACTTTATGAAATTGTAGCTTATCAAGGAATAAATTAAACGCAAGAGAAGGCTGGACAGCAGAATAATCTTCATCCCAAAATTCAAAATTTAACTTTGATTTTAAGGTGAAAAAATAATTTTTTTTTTTTTGACTTATGAAATCGCTGCATCCTAAATTTCATCCTAACATACGTACATCTAAAAGCGAATGTTCACCAGATTTTACATTTAATTATGTACAAAAGCTTTGTAAATAACCGAATTGTACTAGACTGCTAGCCATATATAAATCGTGGAGGAAATACGAATCAGTTTGGTTTGATTGTAACATTCAAGTGGATCGGAGCTTTTTCTTGGATAGATTATGCCGTTTACCAAATCTTGTTCTCGTCGCTTGGCAAGGGCATAACTCGTTTTCGTTAATTGCCGAGATTATGAGCACACCATCAAATCCGCGGGAATTTTCCTACCATAAATAACTTTATTTTTTTAATTCATTAGTTGCCATAGCGATAGAGAGAAGCACGGGAAATTTAAGACGCTTAAATAGAAATATGAATGTCAAATCGAACGAAATGAGCGCAATCCGCGGAATGAGAACTTCTTCGTATTTAAATTATGCCCCCAAAATCGTCGCTTGAATGGCATTTGATTGGGGATTCTTCACAATCGAACGCGTTTCGTTACAAGGTGTCGCTGCATTGAGGTTGAGTAACAAAATAATAACTTAACCGACTTTGAATTTAAACTTATGTGGCAAATTGCCGAAATCCAATTGTACCGGGACGAAATTAACCCTATCCCTACCATGGTACCGCCTACATTTTTAAAAGTTACTATTACAAAACAGGCAAAATTAAAAGAATTATAGTTTCTTTATTCTGCCAAGGTCATTCACATTTAATTTATTGCAAATAATCTTGTATGTTTTATTTGGTAACGAAGTATTTTGACATTTTGCTCGTGGATGTCAAGCTCAAGTGTTCTGTTGCCGCAACGTGAATTTTGGTCGTGCATTTGAACAGGTAAATATTAGTGCTCGGACCGGAAAAAAATGTTTTTGTGTAAATAACATTGTTCTACGATGAATTTAGTAAAATATTTTCTGTTTTTAACAGATTTTGTAGTTAGCACCACAATGTAGCCACATGACTGCCACTCACCCACGCCCACCCTATGGGCCCCCTTAAAAAAAATGATGCATTTATCTTAAGAGTGCCGATATTATCACTTAAAACATCCAACTTATTTTTTTACACACATAGTCAAAATTTGGGAAGGAAAGGGTTAAGTGCAGTTGGTTAACCTCACTCTTCACATTACAATTTTTGGATAGATATATCTGACCGCACCCAGTACCAAGTCCGCATACACTTCACTCACGAAGGGGTACTTATCTCCTTTTTTTACTTTCCAAATCATTGCATTGCCTTGGCAACAGAGTCTCTTTCAAATGGACACTTCTTTCAAAAGAGGGTGTTTTTTTAAGACCAATAACTTCAAGTAAATCCTGAATTATGTTCGGCATCCCATGCTCAATGTCTTAAGAGTGTACTCCGCAAGGCTGTAGGTATAGGGGAAATTTCCCTGTGACAAATTATATTTGCCACGTGTTGCATGATATAGCAAATAACAGAGTGATGATGTCAACACACGGCTAGAGGGTGGCATACCCCAGCACTCAACCAAACATCTTTCAATTCCACCTAAACTATTCGCCTGCGATGATAGAGTGGTACATTTTTCTATACCCTTGCTTATTACCTGAATTTACCTAAGAACACGTTCGCACTTTTATGAACTGTAATAAATAATCTGTAGAGATTGTCGTCGAAAAAAAATGAGCACCTTAAGATTTTATTTTCAACGAGTAAGATCCTGGCGCCAGTTTTATTTCATTTGTAATGATTTGCAGAGGCGAATCAACATACAAAAAAAAAAGAGATATTAAAAAATGCAAAAGCTTGTACTGAGGTTTAAAGATTTAGAAATAATTTGATCAAGGTAGTCGTTAAAATGATCTGCTGGTTGATTTTCTCATGACTATCTTCGAACTGGTAAAATATAAAGGTACGGTGGCCATATTTTAGAATTCCAAATATTGGATAATAGAAAAAGAAATAAGTCACAAAACAAATTTCAATAATTTCAATAGGTACTTCTTAAAAAAATCTAAGGAAAAGAACTCAAATAGAATAAACTTTTTAGTTCAATATTACTTGTTTGCTCGCGCAGCAAGTTAGGCCGCGTTAGCATTAGATATTATTTTGTTCATTTCATTTTGGTTTCTTAATCATTATGGTTTTTAAGAATTTAAGTGAAATACAGAACAAATTAGGAAGAACTGATTTAATAGAGAACATTTATATGGTTTTGTGTACGAAAAAATCAATTCGAAATGAACATCGTCTTCAAATACAGAACTGTTCATTATTATAGGTATCATAGTAATAGGATCCATTACCGTCTTTGCTTATAAAGGGCGTTTTTGCTAGATTTATTTATTTTAAAAAATTGGTCGATAGTATGAAAGCGCTTGTTCTTTTAGTTTTTAGTAGCACTGAACTGTCAGTTGTCAGGGGAAATGCAAATCTAGAGTTAAAAAATCCAAGTTTTGTTTTCATAATTAAACACCTCCTCGTGGGAACGCCCTTAATTCACTTATAATGTTCATAAGTTTTTAAATTTCCTATCAAGAAATATCCGCCTGGATCGACCTGGCGGCCATTCACTCGAAAGTGTGAATCGAATTAATCGTTTTCACACGCTGCTTTCGTTTTTTCGATTCACTCGGTACAAAAAACGGTTCTCGTTCAATAAGTGAAACTATATCTTGGTGGATTCAATATCGCACACTGTGCTGTAAGATATTAGGTTCTCAATTTTCAAACTCTCACTAAAAGCATTTACTTGAAAATTTGTTAAGTTTAGTTTCACGTTTTCGTAAAACGAAAGGGTGAAAGGGTGAAAACATTTTCATTTCAATTTTTCACAGAACGAGAACTGATCCAATGGTAAATATTTTTTTGTTTTTAAATTTACAAATTGTAACAGGGCATAATGTATTAAGTATTCGTTTTGTAATTAATTTCTGCACTTAGAATAGAACTTTGTGTGACAATCTACTAATACCTATGCAAAATACCAGAAGTAACAGAAAAAAAAAGAGAGAACAAAACATTTCCCCTCCATAAAAAACCGGCAAATATTTATTAGCCCAAGAAATTTCTGTGGGCTAGTTGGGTATTGCTGACAGATGGTTGTCAGATTCTTGAAATGCTAATTTGTAACTGACTTTTTACTTGTTTTCATTTATATTTTGTGCTTGTATAGCATTAAAATAGATGTAAGAAGGAAAAGAATTGAACTTTTTAATTTCTGCAATAAAAGCAAATCAAATATTGGTCTTAAATATAAATTTGTGCTTTGTTCTACTGATATTTGAATATTCCCGCCTAGAAAAAAATCACATTTTTCAAATTTGTGGTTCAACACCTTCCTTTTCTTTTTGGTTTCATCGTAAATACATTTCATATCTGTGAGCGAATTCTCTCGCAATGAGAGAAATGAGACATATTGCCAAAATTTAACCATAAAGTAAGGGCAAATACCTATAGTCATACGTAAAATGCAACCGAAAAGTTGGAAATAAGTTTTTTTTTTTAACGTTAAGGCGGTCATAGCAAAAAACTGTCAGAAAAACTGACTGTCACCATAGTCAAGCCTTACTGAGACCACCAGCTTCTACCGATTTTCTGTTTCATGCTTAATTTGTATGGGGTGGCAAAAGCTAAGTGCGTTAGTATTTTTACATAGAAATTCCTATTGACAAATGTCTCGTAACTTCAAAAATTCTGACTCACCAACGCACTCGCACCTTGCAATTATGCCACTTCCGCTGTCGGTAAAGTTGCTATCAGCGTTCATAGAATTTTATCCGTTAAATTGGAAATTATTCGTTATGTGTGGATCGTATTATATTTTAGGAATTAGTGTACTTTTGCTGAAAATATTTATGAAAAATGAACAATGTAGATTGGTTTAGGGAAAATAAAAACATTTTGAGCAACTTTTCTTTAGTTATTTAAGAAAAATGTACTCATGAAATCGAAGTTAATGTCATGTTTGTCCTAATTATTATGTTTGTAGTACATGAAACATTTCATTTCGATAGTTTTACTAACCAAACAAATTATATTATTTGCCTTTTAAGAATATTTAATTTAATTTAGCATTAAGTATGGTTAAAATGTGGTATTCCCGAACTCTATCACATTCCCCCACGGTTGGCAGCATTTATTTTATATTTTTTGTTTGTTTTTTCGTCTTACACGGACTCTAAATTGACATCACAACGATAGCAAATAGAATGGCGAATTTAAAAAAAAAATTGAGGCAAGAGGATTGCGAGTTAAGGGTCTCAGTATGACTTGTCTATGACTGTCACTTTGGTATCAGTACAAATTTAGGGTTGTAATATTTTTCCAATATTCGTATGAGCCAGGAAGAATTCATTATGAAGCATTTGTTTTTGCATTGTAAAACAAACCATAAAAAAAATATATCCTAAAAAACGAACGAAAAAAAATGCTGACAGATAGAACACTATCTAAAGAAATGAAATATTTCAGTTTTTTGTTTTTTGTACGGAAAATGAATTCTTTTTCTAGAAAATTTAAAGATCATTTGGTAAATTATAATTCATACGCAATATTTTAACCAGATTTTAAGACTAAAATTGAGTTCAACCATTGGGCCTTACCAATAAAAAATTTTAGTTTCGACTGTAAATTTTAGTCGCTGTGTATTCCGCACGAGATTCGCAGTTGGATGGATGCTCGTTAATTTAAGTCGAGACTAAAACCAAAACTTACAAAGAAACTGTCTCCGGTGAAAAATGCGTTGAAAGCAATTTTAAATCAAATGCAACTATCGCAATCTATTTCATTATTCAAAATTGTGACAGGGTTGAGGGTTCCCTTAAGCTCAAGAAATTCGATTCAAATTTTAAATCCACTTATGACAGTTGCTGGTCAATTTGAAATGTAAATAAAGTTTGTGTGACGCACTTACCTTAAACCGCCGATTTTACAAGATATAAAACTGTCAGCTGCCAAGGAGACTTGTCCTTTTATCGAACGATGGATGTGCTTAAATTTCACTATCAAACTAAAAGTTCTCTTAGACGAATTAATTTTGCCCAAATGGTTCTATTCCACTTTACTTAGCTTAGCGAGAAGCTCACCCACTTTAATGATACATGCTACCACCACGGCTCTAACAAGAATAAATCCTAGGTATGATCGATGCTAGATACTTTGTGGCAATAGATTAAATGCCTATGACATTGGACTTGTTGTGTGTTTTTTTGTTTAAGATACTCGTTTGGGTTTCTGTTTCCATATGATAATGAGACACAAACGAGTTTAAACATATCATTTCAAAGACGTACTTTATATTAATGCGTAAGTTAGCATCGAATAGTTTTGCGTAAGGAACCAGGTGTAGGTGCTGTGTCTATATCAATAAGACACGAGAACGATGGACAAAAATTGAAATTTAGTCGAAATAGTTTTGAACATCCGCATGTATCACTCAACTGTGATCTTCGGTCAATCTGCCGGGCATTTGTTTCTTTCATTCGTTTGAGCCAGAGCAAACCGGAAAACGTGTGAGGTGTGAGCATATAGAGTAGTAGCTTTATCTTTACACGAAAGAGCTTTGCTTGATAATTATTCGACAAGGTAATTTTATTTTGTACTAGATATGCCCACAGGGTCGTTTTCGACGTGAAATTTAGGCTGCGCCTCAGCTGAAAGCACAGAATGACTTTCGAATCATGTTATCTTCTTATCCTCAACAGGATCTTATAGAGAATAGAGTTTACTACCCCTTTGCCTTCTCGGTCCAAAAAAATAACAGCGATAAGCAAGAGTTATTTGCCTTTTAATTTCTGTCGAGATGTTATTGTCAGAACTTACAGAACAATGGATCCCTTATGCGACCTCTAATTTGTGGTTGTTGATTGCGACATTCAATTCGTCGATGATGGGTGTCCCTTATTGTGACAGGATGTTATTGATTTTGCCATTGTTTACCGCTAAACCTATTTTTTAAGCTTCCGTTTCCATACCAGCAACCAGTGACAGCTCGGAAATAAGACAAAAGATCGTGCTTTGTGTGTTGACCAGATGGTTTCGCCCAATTATGTCAAGTACGATGTTGAAGAAGTCGCCTGACAGCGCGTGGCATTGCTTGAATCCTTTTTTGACATCAAAGGTCGAGCTTTCTCCCCTACAGACGAACGAATTTTGTAGACACGCCTAAGCTAGACATGGCCCTGTTTTCCACGAAAACGACTTACACTCGTTGGGTTGTTGAAACAAACACACCTTTTGCATTCAGCAGAACAGCTGATCGAACAAATGTCACAACTTGAAACCATTTTACACACTTAATACTGCTAATATTATTTTTTATATGCTCTGAATTGATTTTATTTG
Source organism: Cheilosia grossa (assembly GCA_963082955.1). Taxonomy (NCBI): domain Eukaryota; kingdom Metazoa; phylum Arthropoda; class Insecta; order Diptera; family Syrphidae; genus Cheilosia; species Cheilosia grossa. The sequence goes on along the minus strand of OY720147.1, from coordinate 18,050,162 downwards.
TAAATTAATGCGATCGGAATTTGTTACCAAAATAATTTACATAGAAGTTTCATGACTATCTCACATCTGATTGAAACTTCAAACGAAAACTAGTTGGTCTTCGGTGCGAATGCATCGATGAGTTTTCGACGAAAACACTATTTTCGGTTTGTTGAAAAGATGTGAAATTTTGATCGGTGACTTTCCAGACCAAAAACCACAAGGATTTACTATTAATCCGGTTGCTCATGAAGGGGCGTTCACACCAAATAACAGAAAGTACATCTGTTCCCTAACAATAATGCCTTCGAACACATTAGCCAAATTTAGTCAAACTTCGTTCCCTTACGCACAAGTTGGGCAGAAGAGAGACACAAAGAGAGAACAAAACATTTCACCTCGATAAAAAAAACCTGCAAATATAAGCCCAAGAAATTTCTTCTGGCAAGTTGGTTATTGCTGACAGATTGTTGTCAAATCGTTTAAATGCTAATTTGTAACTGACTTTTTATTTGATTTCATTTATGTTTTGTATATATCTTATCTATCTATATCTATATTTATACGAGTATATATACGTATAACTCACGTAATTTTCAAAGAATTTAATTGGTTTTTCTTTTAAACTATTCAGAAAAGCAATGAGAAGAGCATAGGCTACTTATTTTCGCGAAAACAAAACTTTGAGTGAATGAAATTGGTTATGAAAGTTTGTATGGGGAAATTCATTTTGAAAAAAATAAACTGGCTAGAAATCGAGGAGTGACACTTCAAATACAAAAAAAAACTAATTTTAAATGTCATTAGGTATGTCATTATAGAAAATCTCCGAAACCACTCTACCGATTTCAATGAAATTCTGTATATGGTTGGTTCCAGTTTGAAAGATAGGATAGCTTTGAGCCCGCAAGGTGGCACTCTACAAAATTTTAGAGGGATAGGAAAACAGGTTGTGGCACCTCCCATTAAAAAAATAAATAAAATTCAATCGCTATTTCTAAAGTTGTAAAGGGTTTTCCAATAAGAGGTGTTATTTTGGTATTCCAAGAAAACAGATCAATGCTTTCGCTGCTTGTGTGGCACGTAGCGCCGTCTTGTTGAAAGTAAACGTTGTCCAGATCAATACCATCCAACTCCGACCATAAAAAATCATTAATCATCTCTCGATAGCTCAATCCATTCACCGTAACTGTTGATCCAACCTCATTTTCGAAAACCTAAGATCCAATGACCCCGCCGGACCATAAACCGCACCAAACAGTCACACGTTGAGGAAGGAGAGGCTTCTCAACAATAACTCTTGGGTTTTCCGAGCCCCAGATGCGACAATTTGCTTGTTGACGTAGCCACCGAGGTGGAAATGGGCCTCATCAGTCAAGATGATTTTTCGATGGAATTCCGGATCATTTTCATGCATTTCAAGGTTTCCAATCAGCAAAGACACGACGTTGTTGAAGCGTGTATCGTTCCATTTTTAGTAATGCCGTAGTTTCTACTTGTCAAATGTCAAAAACCAAAAGCTTCAAAAGTGACAGCTACCGAAATAGCGGGTCATTCACAATAACACCTCTAATTCAAATTACTAATGGGCATTGTCAAAATAAAGTAGTTTGCGGAATGAGGTCGGGACTTAATACGAAAGGCACGGCAAAACTGGTCGAGTACAGCATAATATGTAAAAGAGACTTAATCCGTATGGTGTACTCAAAACTCTGGAACGAATTGTTCCATTTTTTCGTTTTTGGGCTATATGCTACTTTTTGTCGTGAAAACAAAAATTTAAGGGGATTATATTGGGGATAGTCTCTATGAGGTACCGCACTTTCAAACGAACAGACTTGATAGAAAAACTAGTACAACAAAAATCATTTAAAATGTTTACATTTTTAATTCTTTGGCTGTTACGGGTGAAATTGAAAGTCGGCTCAGTTATCATTTTGCTGCGCAACCTCAATGCTCCGAAAGTTTGCGACGGAACGCGTTGGAATTGATTGTGATAAGATACTCAAATCAAATGTCATGCAAGCAAACGATTTTGAGGGGAAAATTCAAAGGCAAACATTTTCATTCCGCGGATTCCGCTTATTCAGAACGATTTGCCATCCGTGTGTGTCCCGCTTTCACTATGACATCAGTTAAAAAGTCCCAAGGACGAACGCTTGAGATTTGTTGCATCTATCTTTAATTCCCATGTTACTCGAATGGTCAATTGTATGTGGCTAGCTCACGTGTGTGCAAACCTTCCGCTCTGTGCGTCGTGTACGTCATCAGCTATCGAGTTCACTACGCATCTCACCAAAACGCATCCTTTCCCTATCGATGGCTTTAATATTTCGACTTCCCATTTAAAATCACTTGGCTAATGTATCTGCATAAAAGACAACGACGAATGAGAAACACTAATTGCATTTAACTTCCAGCAAAGGCGGTGAGAAATAAAATTTTCAAACTCATCCTAGTTCACCATTCCGCTGTTCGAGACAGGAGACGAACAATAATGCGTCCTCTTTACCAATCGGGTTATTAAATTTTTCAAATTCCATTAGCACTATAAAGAACACCACGACTTCTACCCTGGTGCTTTCACTACTTCAGCGCGGTACCCGGCCGGCGATGCGGTGGAACCCCGCATAATTGTGAGTGCTAGTGAAGTTCAGGAAGATGTCTGCATTCAAGGATATTTAGTGTGTCAATCGCAGTTACCCAGAGAAGAGATAGACCTCTTTTTTTTTGTTCATTTCCCCAACTCCCGTCACAGATCTATGGCACACAAAAGAGCACACAATCAGGGTCCTTTTTAGCCATTCTCTCCTATTATCCCATTCGTTGTCTTATTCGCATGTCTTTGCATTAAGGAAATTCACCCACGCACTATTTATCGAACCATCAGCGCCCTCATAATCACCCAGCAGTAGATGAGCAGAAGGACGACGATGTAAGGACGTTGTAGGATTTTTCCATTCTTGTGATAAATTTCCATACGTATCCGCACATATAGCAATCCCGCAAAGACAATGCTGCCAGAGAAATACTTCATTAAGAAATTCCTGTGTTTTGTGATCCTTTTCTCGCTTGTGTCTCGAAGGACAAAACGCATCGCATTCCTCAGCGAGTTCGTGAGAAAATTTTATTCGATTATTATTCGATTGAGTTCAAGACACCCAGCAACTGAACAGAGATGAAACAAGGCTAGGGATGGCTTTTGTACTTAGTTTGTGCGGAGAGATGACGTTCGCATTGAGGAATTGGTAGATAAGTAATCAGAAAGGCGTATTCGCCACGTATCCTTTGGATGGTATTTACTAGCTGAAGTTGAGGGTGAAAAGCAGCACGTAATGTGCGTGGGAAATTAATACATCCACGATTGTGTGGAATTTCAAAAATTCGAAAGGATGTTCTCATTTTAATTGGAAAATATCACCCACATTGAAAATAGAAAGGTTATCCTTTTGTTCTAAATTAGTTCTGCATAGTCAACCGCCCGGAAAGCCTCAAATGGGATTTTCTTTTGTTACAAACTAGTTTTTAGCGAGTCACACACCCGAAACTCTCAGATAAGGTTCCCATGGGGTGTATTTGACTCACAATTTGGTGTAATCAGGATTTCAAAATCAGTACGTGTCAGAAACACTCGGATTGGTGGAATGTTTTCAGCTTTGTAGTTTATTCACTATCTGAAAATGGAGGGTCCTCTAAAGTTTGACTTCGAGACGGAAGTTGTTTATTCCTGAACTATGCCAATGAGCCTTAATGTTCCTTTACAGTTTTGAAAGAGACAGCGGATTATATTATTTAAGTAAGCAGGCTTTTAATTTATGTTCCAGCGAAATTTCCTGTTTGGAGTGTTTGCTTTCGCCTTTCTTTGTGGCGTATTTCGAGGCGTTTCTGGGAGCGTTTTTAGCGTCGTACTTTGTAGACTAAAGGTAATTTTTGTGTAGTTTTTAGGAGCGTTTTCGGGTCATTTTTTTGCAGTTTATTTGGGATGTTTGGTTCATTTTGGTTGTGCTTTTTTGGGGAATTCTTCGGAAGTATTTCGGGACTTTTTTACGTTTTTTTTTTTTTTTTAAACTTCTATGGGATCTTTTAGCTCGTGTTTTGGGAACGTTTTTCATGACGTTTTTTGGACATTTTTGGGTCACTTACAGGCGTTTATTGGATCACCTTTTGAGTAATTTTCATGTTGCTTTTACCTATAAATGCGTTGCGATTCAAGTGACGTGTTTTGGGGTTTGTATGCCGAGATTCGAGAACTTTTTAATGACTTTCCAATTGATATTTTTCAGTACTACTTTTATGACAGTGATGGCCCACAAAGGTGGGCTGGGATAATATATTTTTTTTAAAGTGGAGCATTTATCTCAGTTTATTTTTGGAATAGGTGCGCTCTGACTTGACAAAATATCGTTCTTTCAGAAGACTTTTCTTTCATACTAAGCGAACGCTAGCAGTGAACAGATTCCAAGAAAAGTTAAGAAAATGATTACCGCATTACTTTACTTTGCACACTATGTCCAAGGTTACAGAAAAGGAAATAATTGTTACAATATTAGAATATGTAGAAAACCACCCATTAATAAACAACTGGCACAACGGATTTCAAAACCGTCGTGTTACTGGAGTCATGTAGACCTACGCACAGCAGTGTTGCCTATTCAAGTTTTTCAAAGTTTCTTGAAGAATAAAAAACAAACAAAATTAAATATAGATAGATCTAAGGCCGAAAGGCAATAATTTTAAGTATATTGTTTAGTTTAGAGCGCTCGCTAAGAGCCAGTAAGCTAGATAAAGATGAATGTTAGTTTAAAATTAGATTTAATCGTTTTTGTCTAGTATATAAGTTTAATTAAGGATACAAATAAAAATGAATTTAAAATTAATGAAAAACAACACTTTATAATTCATAAGCAACATTTTAAGACTAAGATTGAGTTCAACCGTTAGGTTTAACTCGACAAAAAAAGCAAAAGAACAATTTTACGGTTTCGTTTTACGTATTGCTATAACTAGGGCCTTAAGTAGCGAGAAGGATGTCGGATGAGAACAATTGACAACAGCGTGACCGTTGTGCGACGATTTGATACTTTTTTCGAGGACCCTGATACAATTTGTTGTTACTTTGTTAATTATTATTATTTGGAAAAGGCACATTTAAGAAATATTCACATGAGAGCTAATTGCGAACTGCGAAGAAGCGAATATTTGTAGTTTTTGACAATTCATTCACGTGAAAGGACTATTCACATGAGAGCGACCAACTACCTACGAACGAACGAATATTCGTAAGTTTTGACAATTCATTAGAATGATACATCTTATCTGGTCGCAGATACCCGCGAATCCAATGACAGTCGCCGTCATTTGTCTCTATTTTTTTAATAAAAAAATCTCGAAAATTTAAGTTTGCGGTTAGGCTCGAACGAATGTTTTATTTGCCAGTTTGTGGAACGCGAATTGAATGATGTGGATTGTGTATAAGCTTTGACAATTAGCGCTAAGGGTGTATTCGTTCGCGGCAAAAAGTTTGGAATTTTGAATTTTGGTTGTCTTAATACATTTTGATGGGATGATTAATCATCCTCCTCTTGGAATAGTAAAATGTGTTATTTTCTGTTCATAAATGCATCAAAATTGGTTTGTTTGCATTTCACCAATTCGGTCGCCCGCTTTCATGTGAATAGTCCTGGAAACTGTTTTTCGTCGCAGCCCGGAATCAGTTTCATTGTTCAAGGTTAAGCTGGAACGAATTTTTCATTCCTTGGCTTGTGGATCGCGACTGATTTATGTGGATTGTGAACAGTTCGCGGCAAGAATTTTCAGTTCGCGAGAAAATTGCTGTAATTGTAAATTTAGCTATTAAAATCAATTGAGAGGCGGTTTTTTTTTTAATTATATTAGATTAGATTTTGGACTAATTAAATATAATGCTTTGGTGGGAGAAAAAAAAATCAATCTTTAATTCATAAATAGGTACAATTAAATTGATTTGTTCGCTATTCGTTATACGCGCTCATGTGAAAAGTCCTTCAAAAACTGATTTCAAAATAAATATGCTTAACATATAGCACATCATAGTGTAAAGCGGGCCAATACTTGTTAAATATTGTGAGAAAGTCTTAAATTCGCAGAGTAGTGTCAGAAAAAGGTACTTTTTTCAATCACCGCCCCTTTTTTGGGACTTTTTGAAACTAAATTGAACTAGATCTTAAAAAAAGAGATATAAAAATGAGTTGACATAATTTACAACCAATGTTTGATTAATGTTTATTATTTATGAATGAACTGAAAATCAAGGCTAAACGGTTTTCATTTTAAAATTTGTCATTTAAAAACGAATTGCATCTACTGTTTCGTAGTAGTGTTAGCTCACCCGAAGAACAAAGTAAAAGATATATCTAATTCTAATGTGATTTGGTTGCTAAGGTTTTATTTATAAAAGAAAATTTGTGTGACAATGATCTATTTACAGTCTATATTGTATTGTAAAACTAAAACTTATATAACCTTTCTTTAAAATTCACGGTGATTGTTGCAAAATTCTTAAAAGTAGCAATAAAAAGGAGCGGTGACAGAAAAAAGTGTCATTTCTAAGGTTACTCTGCAATTTAAGAATTTTCGTACAATATTTAACAAGTATTGCCTCTTCTTACACTGATGGACAGCCGAGTTAAATTTTAAAGATATTTATTTAGAAATCACAGTTTTTGTAAAATTTGCGAAGTGTCTTTTCAAACTATAAAAAAGGAAAACGTAACAAAAAATCAGTCCTCGAAAATAGTGCCAAATTATCGCACAACCGTCAGGTTGGTCACTGCGCGCGGCTCACTCACACATTCGAATCAGATTCGGAACGTTCCCTAGCGACATTACGGAAAAAACCTCACAAAATCAAGGCACTATTCTCTTTCTTAATGAAAAGCTGCAAAGAAATTTATTTTTTGTTACTCGAAAGCCCTGAACCAATGATTTGGACTTGACTGTGCTAAAAAAAATAGTATGAGCAACTTAACTGACAGCGGGGGTACACAATAAACATAAACTACTCAAAATTATGGGACTTTACCAATGAACAGAATCAGTAGTTGCCTAAATAAATGTTAATTTTTTTTTAATTCAACATTTAATGTGTCGTTTAAAGATCGACAGGGAGACGTGGTTAACTTAGTTTACCTTCAACAGTTCTATCCGCAATTGAAGTATTAGAATTCAACATGTAAACAAAAAATTTTGTATCGCATATTCCAAAAACAAATTGATCGATTACATTTAATCGTAAAACTGGCATTACCTTCCACCAATGCTCGTCAATTTCCAACAAAAAAAAAGGTTGTAGAGAAAAATCTTTTTTTAATAACATTGAAGTACCTATATGCCTTCTCGAATTTGTATATGTTATGGATGCTACTAAATATTTTGCTTGATAACAAAAAAACACAAAACTCTACTCAAAGGGACATTGGTCACTCTCCAGATAAAGAAACGTGATGCAAACAAGTGGAAACCGAGCATTTGCGGAGAAAGCTCTTAACCAAAAGTGTTATCCCTCGGACGCCGTCAAATCAACGCATGAAATTAAATAGGTAACCAAAATAATATAAAAAAAATAGAATAAAAAGAAAACTCTTAAAGGATCACAACAAGAGGCCTATTTCCTCTAAGTGACATTCAACGTTGAATTACACTTTAAATGGAAAGAAGGGATTTTTAGTCCTTTTGGCAACTGTTGAGTTGATTCACTTCTCGATGAGCAGAAAGGGAGTGTTACCCCATTACAACACATTCATTCGGTTTCCTTTTGTGAAATCAATTGTGGGTGCGTTTTTCCTCGAATTGTCCTTTTCTTTATGTCATCTCTTCTAGTAGACGGCTTTCTGGTCCATTAACTTTATTCAGCGTAGCGAATGCGATTTTATATGTGACGGTGACCTCGTCCTTCGAACTCAAGTGGATTGTTCCTCTCTGTGTGTGTATGTGTATAGGATAAATCCATATGGTGATTACAGAGTACTTAAACTAGGGTGGCATAAAAAGAAAAGGAATGTTGCGAATTGTGAAATAACTTCGTGGTTCGCTAATCAGGATTGGGAGGATTGGGAATACATTTTCCAGTTCGTTAGGTTAGAGCCACTTGGAAATAAATGCCGAGTGAGAAGGCTTATAATTAATAAGGTTGGGACACTTGAGGAAGAGCTGGTCGCACTAATTGCTCTTACGTTTCAATGTCATCTACATTATTTTCGAAGTACTGAGAGAGCGAATTAAGAATTACTTATATATGTACAGCATAATTATGTATACTGGATTTTTCCACAAATAAAAATGTACGCACTCCGGGCATATATTTTTTCTTAGACAAAACTGTAGCCTTAAGAAAAAAAAAAAGATTTAGCAAATGTTCGTGTTTCAAAAGTTTGTCCAACTCGATTTTAGTTCCGAATTTAATAGTTCGCAGTATTTATTTTTCCCATACAAATTTCAGAATTATTAGCTTCTTAAATTTAAAGTCGTTATTTGATGGTAGATAATTCCAACTCTTTAAGATTTTGGGAGAATTTGATAAGACTTAATTTTTTGCCTATTCTTGGCCATCATGGTGTCGTATCTGAGAGATTCGAATAGAAGAACTCCTAAATGAAGCAGTGACAAATGGAAATGTTTTTATACCAACTCAAAATCAGGAAAGATCCGTGAAGTAAACTATCTAATATTCGTAGGTTTGTTGAAAACTAAATATGTACAGAGAACTGCGGCTCAGAACACAATCTAAGCGCAGAACTAGCTTCCATTTAAAAGGGTGCTAAGGCTGTTCGACTTTCTGAATATAATTGCAAATACTAATGTCGTTTTCCATTGGGACAAAAAATCAATCTTTTTTTTGATCTAAATCACTTTTCATGTTCCATTGGGCAAAAAAATCAATCTTTTTTTCGATTCGGAGCACTTTTTGCAGATCTCGATATTTTTTCAGATCTACACATACTGCCACAATACCAATATGTCTTGCACAGCTGTTTTACGTCATTTTAAGAAGTTTGCTTCCGAGCCAAATGCGCAAAGTTTCGTGAAAACCAAAATAACGAAATACATAAATAGCCATGGATATAATTTTCGAGAAATTATTATCTTAATAGTTTTCCTCGTCATCTGAAGACTACGAATCACCAAAAATACTAAATTTTTATCTACAATAGGGAAAACATTTTTGAAGTCGATATCCATTTGTGATTTTTGCAAAAACAAATGCAATTTGAACAGCTGATATTGCTGCCAAATAACGCACTAATACATTTAGAAAAGCAGATCAATTTCGTTGCGCGTTCCATTGGCAGCGCAAAATCTGAGATCTGAAAAAGATTTCTGGTGGTCCCAATGGAAAACCACATAATTAATCGCAGCCTTGAAATAACGAAGTAACGTATTTAGAAATTTGTAGGATTGTTCCTTTACTTTTGTGGTAAGAAATGGAAAAGACTATCAAAATGGCACTGGAGATAAATTCTCTGCGAGATGGATAGAGACTTACGAACAAGTTATGGAACGCTTTTGTATTAATGTCAAAAATGCCAGATACATTATTCGAAAATTAAAAATAAATGTTACAAAAAGTCTTTAAAATGTGTATTTGATAAGAGGAAGAAGCGACAATTCGAATTCATACAAATAAAGAAGTTTTTTTGAGAACTTTATAAAGAAGTAGTTAATGTTTTTCTATGAATTTTTCGCTCAACAGGTAAGTACAGTATTTCTTCAAAAATAAAAAATGAGAGCTCTTGTATTTTATGGACTTGTACCTACTATAGAACTATAATAAAGTGTTATAGAGGCCGAAAATCGCGTCGAAAAATATTTCAAGGAACGCATCAAAAATCGGGTACGGAAAGGGCAAAAAAACGTGTCGTAAATGCGCCCAAACGCGCTTCGAAAAATTAAAGAACGCAACAAAAATCCTGGGAAAATGTGTCAAAAGCACACGTCCCAAAAATTGGGCCTAATAGCCTTTTCACAACGGGCTCAAACCCGAGTTTTCGTCGAAAACTCGTCGATGCATTCACACCGACCGCCAAATAGTTTTCGTTTGACGTTTCAATCAGGTGTGAGACACTAGTCGTTGAACTTCGGTGCAAACTATTTTGGTTAAAAATTTCGATCGCATTAATTAACAAATAAAATATATTTAGTGCATTAAAAAATAATATTAGTCCATCAATTAACTGTGGAAAATGATTTAAAAAAGTGAGTTGTGCTTGTGACATTTGTTGGTTCAGCCATTCTGCTGAATTTGCCGAATGTTGCAAAAGGTGTGTTTGTTTCAACAACCCAACGATTGGAAGTCGTTTTCGTGGCGTTTTCGTGGCGTTTTCGTGGAAAACGACTTTAAACGACTCGTTTTGAAAACTGAAATATGTATGGGAAAATTTCTGTTTTCGATGAAGTTTTCGTGTATTTTCGCGAAAACCCGGTTTTCGGCTTGGTGTGAAAAGGCTATAAAAATTATTGGGCCGTCTGTTTTTGACACATTTTCCGAAATGTATGGAAAATGTGGCAAAAATTGCGTCGGGAAATATATCAAAAATCGTGTCGAAATTATTTGAAAATCAAATCAATATATACTAACAAAATTGATATTACGCTCACTGGTACGTTTATCCAAATTGATAGTGTCAGCCTCGCAACATGTTTATGGTACACGCAAATTGGAACCTTAGAAGCATTCCTGGACATTGAGGGAGCGGTTGACAAAGTTGAAATAAAGGCAACTATATATAGGCGTTGCTGACGAACCTTGGGATTGAGGCCAGGATTCTGCATTTTAGCAGCATTTAAACTCTTGGATCCAGTCATACCTTCGATTCCAATATCCAGCCTTGAATTGCAGCTTATCTCTTAACGGTATTCAAAATTCACCTCGAAACAGATCTGTTCCGTTCTGGATTTGTAAGTCTTAAGAGGTCCTTTATATTGACGCTAGAGTATAGGTGTTTTTAGGTGTTCTTTGAAGGTTTGGGTTGATAAGGTGTGTTTTTCGATTTCGAATATACCTTTAACATTTTTTTTTTAATTCTGACATCATTCAGTAGACTGCACCTACATATGTATTTGGAAAACCTTTCTGACCGGTTTGGATTGAACTCTGTGAATTCTCAGCCTCCATGTAGATCTTTCACTACTTCTCTATATTTTCTTTTAGTTCGCCAGACAAATAAGATGTGAGTAACAAGAGTATCTGGTCGTTTTCTGCTATAGTCATAACTGTCCTCAACATTAAAGCACGTGCTCTTCTAATGGCAGTCCTTTTAAAACTGCCAAATAAACATCACTTTCAACAAAGTAGATACATACATGTACGGCCAAAGATGCTGTGAATATAAAATTAAAATCCTGCGCACTTTTACAAGAGGGCGTACCCATGAAAGGACCATTCAAATAAGTGGGGATGCGTTACAGCCCCACAAAGGACAAATCTACTTTATCCGAAGGGGAAGTAGGTATACCTACGTGAAATACATTTGAGGAACGCACACTTCTATACAGGACAGATATCTTAAAAGGGAGGGAAATAGCGTACTATCCCATACTTGTTGCATTGAGGTATTCGTATAAAAGTAGAGCAACGAAAACTATGGCCCGCAATTCCTTGAAAGATCTTAGAGAAGAAATTCCTTCTATTTTTCTTTTCTTTTGCAATCTTTTGATTTATCGCCTGCAATTCTGCTGTCATTTACGATGCCGTTAGATACGGGTTAATTCTGTCATTGTGTTAAGTGCTTTCCGGTGTTAAGTGAGGTTACATGCTCCAAGAAAATTGTATTTAATTAATGGTTGCAGCTTAACCTTTAAGCAGAGAGATTGAATAGTCCGCTATAGGTGTGTGGAAAGATGGACATACAGGATCCAACAGTAGATAAAAGCAAACTGTTCCTTCGCTGAGTTAATATACCAACCAATGATCCGATCTGGAAAATCTTCAAATGAACTCCAAAGGGACAACCTGGCACCGAGAAAGAAGGAACTTATCGGTTAGAGTGGACCTCTAACTTGAGTCATATAAAATTCTAAACTCCCACCACTTACTTAAAAATGTACTTTTGGGGAGCCATATTTCGAGATGAGCTTTAACTAATAAGTGTTTGTCTCTAGTTGGTTAAAGATTCGTTCAATATGTTCGCGCCACTTCAAGAAGTGCTACTCTTTTGCCTTGGCCCTCTGTATTCAAGTCATAGATTCTCGACGCCTAAGCAGCAGTATACACAGAGTATAAAGGCAGGAGCGGTCTTAAGCTTATGATGAGTCGATGATTTCAAATCTGATACAGTAGATACTCAGAAGTAACACAAAATCGATAAGTTTTTATTTGGGCTATAAGACTCGCGCTAGTAAGTAGTCCAACTACGTTTCTACAAATTGTTAATTCCTCAGGCCCGGAGAGGTGATACATTAGAACGATGAATTTCTCATGATCAAAAACCCGCAGTGGAGGAGAAACCATTCTTTCGGAAGCATGGACAACATTGTCCGTCATAAGCTTGACCTTAGGGAAAGAGCATCCCTATCTCAATTTCATCTCCTTACCTATTTTTGCGGTCTCCAATGAGGATAACCGTGCAAACGCTATCATCGCTGATGAAGGAGTGCCCTCAGGTTTGCTCGTGAGAATAGATTTACTAATCTGCCTCTGTGTGTCACTAATCCAACAAAAAGTTGGCCGAAAATGACGAGGTCACAAAACAGCACCTGGCTCTAAAATTACATTCAGAGAGCTGTTTACGAAGACCATTCTGACGATATTGATGCCTAGTCTCCGACATTCACTTTGTTTAACTATGTCAAGGCCTTTGACTATCTTTCATGACAGAGTCTTTTCTTATTTCCTGTCTCTAAAAAGAGAATTCATCCTCAAAACTCTAATTTTAAAAGTAATTTAAACCATTAACACACAAGTAAATTAATTAACCTATTATTGGTTGGCCTTAATTGATCATTCCCGAGAATGTATAAGGAGAAGCTTTCACATTCGATGATAATGATAAATAAGAGCACTAGTTAGTTTTTTTTTCTCATAATATCCTTTTTACTTCGCCGATTCTCTCCTCCGGACGTTTACTGAAGAAAACAAAAGTTTTATGTAACAACATTATTTTATTTTGCCTAGAGTTTATATTTATTATAATGTTGAAGCTTCTTTTAATATAAATTTTGGCTTAATATACAAAACAATATTAGATACAAAAGGAAAAACGAAATATATTTTTTATATATTATTTTCTACAACCATTTTACAAAACGAAAAATAAAATATATAATATTTATTCTATTATATTAAATTAAATATAAAAATGTAACTCACAGTGTTATTGCATATAAGAAAAACAAACTTGCAACAGGGAAGAAAGCAAAATAAAAATAACAAGAGTAATCCTAAAATCATAAGACGATTGGTTTTTTTTTGTTGTTTTTTGTTCTATAAACATATTGGACGAGGAGTTCAACGCTAACACACATCATACTAATTTACATACAGCTCCTTTATAACCATAACATAATATTTTCAATTAACCAACAAACAAAAAATGGTACTCCTCGTCCTCAGCCCTCAGTGCGTTTGGCAATTTATTTTTCTTTTCATTCTGGTTAAAATTTCTTTTGTTTTTTTAACTCACAAACTATACATACATATATTTCAAACCGTTCTAGAAGTAGAAACATACAAAACTCTATTCTAAAGTTACACTATATAGTAGTGTTTTGAAACAATAGCAGATTCTATTTAACTGTCTAGGAGTGGATCATTGCCTCGTTCCAATTCATCGAGAGTATCCTCTGAGCCAGAGGCAGTCAAGTCCGATAGTTCATCGAGGCATTTTTGCTTCTTGCGGACATTCCAGTGCAGGCATTCGGCCAACGAATCGAACCAGTCTGAAATTTGATCCTGAGCACAGATACTTGGCACCGGATAAATGGACGTCGTCACACGCAGACTATCACCGTGGAATAGTTCTTGACGATTTCGCCCGTCGAAGGAGACCCAGGACGTGTTACGGCTGTCGGGTGATACGGAAATCTGTGGAAGAAAGTAAATAACGTATTACAAATACGATCACTAATTGACTAAACGGTGGATTGAATAGTATTGTGGAGGGATATTGATGACAGACAGATCTCGGTATAATAAGTAAACTCGCAGACAAAGAACGCTGAGGCCAATCGAAGTTGGGACTATCATATACAATCCGAAACATGAGGCTGATGTTGTCCTTATAGGCAACAGTAGTTCAGAGATGTAGCTACGTTGTTGTTCAAGTTTTTTTTGACTATACATAGGAAGTAACGGAGCAGGTTAACTAATAATATAAATCTTTTCGGCAACAAACTGGCAAAGCTGGCTAAAACCATAAATCCCTTTGGCGGTGTGAATACAACAATAGGCAACTTAGTACACAAGATAGACCTCCAAGCAACAGCTGGAAACATTATCCACTTCCACTTACCTTCAATTCTACACCGGCTGGTACAACAATCGGTCGAAAACTCAACGAATGCGGACAAATTGGCGTGACCATGATCGCAGGTACGGACGGATGAATCATAGAAGCGCCAGCAGCCACAGCATATGCGGTACTTCCCGTTGGCGTGGACACAATAACACCATCCCCTTGAACAGACGTTATATACTTTCCATCGAGGAAGAGATCAATATTGCTTAAATATGGTGATGGTCCACGATCGATAACAACTTCGTTGAGTACCTACAAAAACGAAAATTGAAATTAGTTCGACTGGTGAGTCAAATGACTATTTGCCTACCAAAATATTAGTCGATGCTTTGCTGCTAGGAGCCTTCGGAACATGTATATTATTGTCGGTGACTTGGTCTGTAGCATTAGCACCGGTTGTTGATATATTGTTGTAATAACGTTGATCACTTGTACTATCCTTGTGGTGACGATCAGACTTTCTAAAGATCACACATCGTAGACGACTTCGCAGTGTGAGCGCCGCATGACCCTCTAGCACGTTAGTCACCTGCTCTTGGAAATTATCAAATTGGAATGGGGTGAGAAAGCCCAGCGAGCCCAAGTGGAATGCCATCACTGGTGGCACCGATTGTTGAAACAGTAACGAGGCATAGAGCAGTGTACCATCTCCACCTAGGCAGACAATGAAGTCAATTCGATCTGTAAGATCATCACGTCCATCTCTAGAAGATAAAAGAAGAATATCGTGTGGAAGGTATTTCGTATGAATTACGGATGAAACTCACTTGAACGTGACTAGTTTCTCTTTAATGCTTTGGAATTTTTTATCTTCGTGTAGGAGAGGATCATCCAAGACGGCTGACTCAACCCAAACAACCATGTGTTTCTCCTGCAACGAAAAGAAGTTAGTGGTAGTCAGTTGTTGGTGGCATATGATTTATTGCTCTTACCTGTACTAGCCATTCAACTAGTTGCACAAATGGCTGCATTACCGCTGAATCACGAACTTTCTTTATGACGAGCACGGTTAGAGGCGGCTTGTACCATGTAAGCCTTTGACTCGCGGGATCTTGAATTTGCCTGTAATGATTAGATAAAGATGAGAGTAAAGTATTTTCAAGAAGATTTCGTTTTATATAGGTAGAGTGAGTGGTATCTGCTGTCTGTTATAGCAACTACTAATAAAGGAAGTGTAGGTTAGCTATTACATAGACCAGACGAAGACAGGAGAGCGTATTAGCACTTTGGTTGGTCAGATTGGTCCGCTAAATGCTGACCATTTCAGCATTAATTGAATTAGTGTGTTCACATTATGACAGTAATTTAAAGGACATACTGAATGCGCTTTCGATGACAACAATACGATTTTTGCTTTGGATCAGCGTCTTTTGAAGATATCTGCAGCTGTACGTGTTCTTCCCATTCCCTTCGCTATTAAATGTCAGTTCAAATACTTAAAAGCAATGCTGCTTGAATTTAAATGCAGTTTCCGAGTCCGTACTATATTAGGCAGGCATCCTTAAGGTTGGCCAAGGATGAGATGGTCGTATCTAATATATCTCCTGTAAGGATTTCCCCAGCTGATGGTATGGAGTCGACGGTGGAAGATCGAGAGTTATAGTTGATCATTTGACATTTGAAAATGACTGAATGCATTTTTTTTAACCAACAAAATACTAATCGCAAACAAACGCAAACGAGCATGTAAATGTTACTTCAAACCGAGTATATACTTACATTACCATGGCTGAATTTTTCATAATCCTTCCACATGGTCCAAATTGCTGAAATGGCGATGGAGCGTTTAAACTTCTCGTTCGCCTGGAAATACAAAATTTTAAAATGTTAGTAAGATTTTAAGGATCTATAGTCAAAATAAAAATATATAGTATGGTATCTGGTTAGCTGTTTCCCAAACAGATCATTCTCCATTTTAAAACGGGCTTCAGCTGAATAAATGATATCAACTTTAATAACACGACAAATACTCGCTCTGTCGTATGTGAACTAAACCAAATGGATTGCAACATTAAAATCTGCGCAGACTCCAGACAACTGTGTCGTTTTTCCTTCCCGGTAAGAGCGTTTTATCGAACTGAGAAAAATATGGCATTTGGAAAATATTATGATCAGGAAAAGATATAAAAGGAACAGGCATAAACTTGTATGACACATTATTTGGATGGTGTAAGGGAAAGTTCTGTGGGTTCAGCATAATTAAAGAGCGGATGCTGATAGAGCTTGACGATGAGGAAGGTCATCGAACCTTTTTTTTTACAATTATCGGAGGAGTTTATACATTTTCGAACCGGATTTGTGGCCTCAAATTAGGTCCTTTCACTGTTCTGTGTTTAGTAAATGTCTGACGACAAGCAACCCACTATTGGTAAATTGAATAAGCACACAATTGTCTCACAAACTACAGCGCGAACTTCGGATTTAGGTAGAACTTTATACTCATTGAATTTAGGCCACGAAATCAAAACGAAAAAGCCATTACAATACATTACTACCGAAAAATATAAATTCAACCTTAATATCCTCGATGAAGGATCGGCAACGGCATGCGCTATCCCAGAATTATTTTCCACCACAAACGAGTTTCCGTCCAGATGGCGACTGGTGTGGACACCGTTTCGATCGCCATTCACGTGTTGCTCTCGTCGCTCAATGTACATCGTAAGTGGATCACTATTAACTTTATCATTGCGATAGTGACAACTGTCCGCAAACACATAGTCCATTGTGAACAATCGAGGTGAGTAACTTGTGTGATGTGACAAAGCGCGACTTAATTGCCGTTTATACTTTTAATAAGTAACTTGAGAGCAAACTGTAAACAAAAAAAGTCAACAAGTGCGCGATCAATGGGCGACTTGACACCCAGCTGCATGTGCGACTGCTTCGATTGACTGACTTGAAGGGTCTGAAATCGAAATCACGTTTCACGGCAGCAAACAGAAGCTTGAAGCCATTGAAATTGACATAACTCCCGTTTGGGTGACGAAAGAAAAGTGAGAATGACTTGCCAAACAAGTTGCTGTGGACTGTGCGGTTGTGGCTGAGGTTAGACTGAAGGTTACAACGATGAAAAACAGAGAAACCCAAACTGCTTACGAGCTAGCAAGATTCAAATTATGAAAAAAAAAAAGAGAGTCAGCGGCGTAAGCTTTTTGAACATTGTTTAGAAGAGCGATGCCGACGATGACTTTCGATTTCACGAGTGTGGGTAAAGTGTGATTTCAAACAAGTAAAGCTGTATGATTTTTACAGCCACGCGTATAATAATGAAAAATACCAAGTGGGCCGCAATGTTTTTTTTTTATAACTTTAAAGTACTTGTAAATTTACAAGGAAACAAGAAGTCCGAGTGCCCGACACCATTTCATGATGACAAACAACCGATCAAACACTGGGAGCTAATTGGTTTAAGGATGTTTTCGTTGGCTTAGGATTTCCAGTAATGTCTTTGAGGGAAGTCATGCGATGTGAAGCAAAGATGAGCCTGGATTTTATAGACTGTCATAAAAGTCAACCAATTAGCGGTGGGAGCTGGGGCTTCGTGGTTAGTGTGTTGGACTACAAAGCGAGAGGTCCCAGGTTCAAATCCCGCAAAAACCCAAATTCCAACTTAGGGTTTTTCCACTGCCCCGCGAACGTCTGACAAACATCCGAGAGTATAACTGTCTTAAAAGAGCTTCTCAATTAGCCGTTTGGAATCGCCATAAAATTGTATTCGCCATAAAATTGTATAAAAAACTTACACAAAACGAATGGTCGTGAGGAGCTAGGCCTTTTGTCCCTACGGACCTGTTGCGCCAACTATTTTTTTTTTTAATCTTTTAATCAAGTTGACACACGGAAAAATTAGTGTTCAACCAAATTACTTCGTTTATCAGAGGAAGATAAGGCAGTAGAAAATAAAAGAAAACATAAACCATTCATGTAAAAAGCGTAAAAGTAATCTCAAAGCATGTAAGCGTTGATAAAGTTGATAATTTACCAGATATATTTACACTTGCGACACACCCAGTAATACGGAAAACCTTGTCGAGTCGTGAAAAGAACATTACACCTGGGAGATAGGTTTGTCCTCGAGTTGGTGTACACGCACCAACTCGAAATGATAAAAATCAATTATATTTCCAGCAGGTCATGTTGTTGCTTAATACTGACGAATTGAAAAAATTCTGTCTTGCCCATGAAGGCCTTCAGAGAATGGTTGAGCAAAATCGCTTCCAAACTGTTCAATCAGAGTTCTGTGATCGAAAACAAGCTTTTGAAAACTTCTTAAAATTCTTAAATGCTCTTAGTTGGGATCGTTTTTTTACTTAGGCATGTCTTCTTAGTAGAGCCCTCAATATACATACTGATTCAACCCTTTGCGACAAAATATTTGCCGCTCGGAACTTCCAACGAGCTCATGGAGCATATATAAATTGCAAGCCTGCTTGTTATAAGCTGGAAATTAATGATTTCCACTGTCAAATGTGTTCCTACAAATTTGCAATCTTGTAAAGCTAGTTTACGAAATCAATTCTTCGAAATAAAAAAATGTTCCTGCTAAATCCACTAGCTTACGCTTATTCAATTCAAGACTATACCTGATAAGCTATAACCTATAACTATTGGCCAAAAGTTGACCGTAGAGCTTTGTTGACTTTTTTCGTCCAGATTTTTAATGGACTCGCTTATTACGCTAGTCAAGTTACGAAATGGCGGTGCCGAGTTAACTTGCTTTGTATTTATTGTTTAAAGTCTTCGCGGTACGATGGGTAACATATGTCTAAATCAGAGTGCCGAAGAACAGTATAAGATCTATCAAACTCATATATATAAATTAAATACTAAACTCAAACACCTTGAAAGCATGAATACGTTATAACTTTATATCGGATGTTAAATATAAATCGGATGATCTTTATTTGAAATATTTCTAAAGATTGTTGCATGACATTTAATGCATGGAAATTATGTAATCCAACTGTCCCTAAGCCATTATATCTCATTCTAGATCTGTTTAATCTGTTATTGTCTAAAGATATTGTCATTCTAATGTCCAAACTCTATAAATTGATATCGTGCAAATTTAGAAACAACCATTGATTGTTTTTTTCGAAAAAAATATAAGTTGCGATGAGTTTGGCAGCATACGCAACCAGCATCCTGTGGCGTACTCTTTCGCATGTAGAAAGAGTTTCTACACTTCATGCGGTCATGACTTTCAATTTAGAAACGTTGCTCAGGTGTAAAGTGAATGCCTTTTGACACTTCAAATAGAAATACGTATTAATATTAGCCAAAAGTCATTGCACTTCATTTGAGCGATATCTTGCTTCGAACAGAACTGCGTTCTCCAATCTTAAAAATAAAGCATCAACTAAATTGTTATGTCAAAAATGAATCTTTTTTAACTGTCACAGGATCACAATCTATTTTACAAATTTCGCAATTGTGAACTTCCATAAATTTAGATTATATGAACATAAACGCCAAAGCATTGTCAGAAATGACAGCAAGATATGAAATTTAAATTTGTTATGCTTAAGAGAAAAACCTTTAAATGTAAGCGAAAGCTGGGCGGAATGTAGCTTTTAATGTGAGCGTTTCGACTAGTTTTAGATCACATACCCCTATTGCAATTATCAAGTATCAATCAACAGTCAATTTATATCCACGGATTGTCAATGGAAATGTACGATTTTATAGAATTAGTTGTATATAGTTGTGTTGAAAATTTGACAAAAAGTCAAGTCAATTGATTAATAATCGGCAAGCGGAATAAGGTGTCAGTGTACGTTTACTTATAGAAAAAAACGTAACAAATCATTTTTGTTCGTTCCTTGTTGTCATTCTTCATTGTCACTTTGACTTTTGCTTTTTAAAACTAACTTTTGTTTTATAACGACTGTAGCTGTGAAGAATTTTAGATGAAAACTTATCTTAACAAAAAATGCTAACTGGTTTGACAGATATTCCCATAACAATTTCTTATGCGAAAAAAATGACATCAATCACAATCACAACGGTGTTTCTCTCACAAAAAATGTTCTTTTAATTCATTGACTTGAATATTCACACATTTCTCTTTGACAGATCTGAATGGTTGAATTTACCAAAACATACCCGATAATATTGCATTTTTTTCAACTCAACATTGCTTACTGTCACTTAAAACAAAAATAAAATATCTGAACACTTGTGACAATATGCACTTTCCATGACGTGGTTCGAAAAGCGACTCAAAACAAACATCCTATACTGACAGCTAAAAACCGATCAAAGCCGTATCATTTACTTCATAATATTGCTTTCTCAGATAATGACTTAACGAAAATAACAAAAAATAATTTATTTACCAACTGCGATAATTGTATTTTGATGATAGCTTGAACGATCTAAAGACAGCAAATTCGAGATTTCAATGGTCAAATGTCATTGTCAGTCAATAATGTGAAATGGGTGTGGTGTAGAATATTTCCTGACCAGAAACATCTGGAAATGATTGCCACAACATGTCAGCTGTTTTATGTTGGTTTATACATCTAACATTTGACATAAGAGTCCCTTTTATGGAAGAAAGTAGTATTTAAGGTCTAATGACACTTTTAATTTGTTATGTTTACATGTGGAAATTTGTGTTCGGAACTTGTTTTGTGAACTGCAAGATCGTCGTTAGCAAACCATAAGCAGAAATGCGTTAATTGATGTAGACATGTTGACAGTATAGGAATTTAGTTCAGAGAATTCACCGGCGCGGCGGTCAAATGTTTTGCTGCTTATTCATAGAGACAGTGTTACATCTTTGTCAGCAAAAGCTCCAAGTTTGCGAACACATTTTGTGTGGCAGAAGAAAGAGTGTGACCAGCATCGACTCGTTTATAGAATATGACAAAAGTGACAAGTTAACTTTAGTCTTTGTGGAGGTGCACAGTATATTTTGAATATTGAACTTAAGAGATCTAGGAAATTCTTTAACTATTTAGGTGGAGTCCAACGCAGTACACTTGTAAGAAATTGTTCAGATTATTGTCTTCTGAGAAAGAATGCCAAAAGGCTCACAGTCACACATCCAGATATGGACACTTCCAGTCTCTGCAATGACTTATAAAAGCCAAGGGAAATCTAGCACACATGCGAATGCGATGCAATAATATAACGAATGAATTTTTTCTTCCATTTTGAAGACTACCCGAACAACAAAGAGCCACCTACTTGGCTTCTGTGGGCAAAATTGTATTTTTCTCTTATTGCAGTTAACTTCAATAGAAATCGCGACGTGACCCTACATTCTTGAACCGATTTTTTACCCAACCTAGGATAGTTCTAAATATAACGTAGACATCCCCTTCACTACTGTACACTATTTGACAGCGCATTTTACTCACTTTGCTCTTGGGAATGGTGAAAACAAGGCACAACACTTTTTTGTAACATATTACCAATATTCACAAAAAAATCTCGTCAAAAAAGAAAGAAGATTATTTCCCCAAATAGAGGGTAGAGAACGTCCTATCCAAACCTGTTGAATTGCCGACTTAAACTAAACAGGTGACTGCTAGAACAATGTTGGCATATTCAATTTAAGCAGACATATTCATTATACACGCTGTGTTCCCTTACTACCCATACATTTATATAAAATGAATAATTTTTCCGACTACCGACCGATCGACTCCGTCGAATTATATAGATACCCAACAATTCGATTAAGATCCGAAAATTAATCGTTGTGCACACGCCCGAAACCCGACTGAACTCTGACCATTAGTTAATGCGTATATATTCGAACCCGCGTAAATTATCTGTCCATATTGATTTCCATTTGATAGCGTAGCTATCAGTGCGCGTCAAATGAAATAACACACGTATATTACTGTTACTTAAGCAGATCCAATTGTGAATTTCCCAAGCAACTTACATTGAATTTAGAATGCTGTTTTGACAGACCTGACACAAATAAAATGTCAATCGTAATCAAATTATTGACTTATTCGTCACAAGTACAAAAGCAAAAGAACGCACATTCCATTCAGTGATGCAGCAAGTTCCAAGGAAAAACCAGAAAAACACCCTACAGTGGAGGGTCAATGGAATTTTAGCCAGCCGCCAGACAGCAGCTGCGAATTATCCAAATTCGAGAGGTAGGTAAGTTGGGTGTGATGTCCGCTATTATGATTATGCAAATGAGAACGAACTGAGATCCGGTTTATGATGGCTTCATTGTTTACAGATGACGTTTGAGGTTTGACGAAGCGCATACACCAAACACCATGGATTCCGTCCGATTCAAGTTTGCAACTTATTGAGCCGGTAGATCAGTCACACAGTGACATATGGATATGTGGAGGTTTGTTTACGAATAAATAATGCTTTCCAACATTTTTGTTTATTTTGTGGGCGCCGTGTTTTTCTTATTTTATTTTTTTAACTTGTTTTGGACATAATCACCATTTTTGAAGCGGAACTATGGATATACACACTGACTGGTACGGGATTACTTAATTATTGAGATATTTTAGGTCTTGCGTCTCGAATGGCGTTTGTTATTTCGCGTGGATTTTTGGGAGTTTTCTGGGAATTTTTGAATTTGCTGTTAATTAGCGTTGGCAAGAAGTCTTTATTGTTTTGAAGTACGCCTAGAGGGATTCCGGATTCGTGTATTTGTGCTTTTAGGAAAATTCCAATAGTATTGCTCACTAGAATTCAACACATTTGTCTGCGCAACGTACTGCAACTGGAAGCATAGACAAGCAATTAATATATAGAGTATGCTAGGAACTTATTCTTGTACTACACAGTGCTTCCAATAGTTCATTGATAGACTTACGATGACCTGGCATTTTTGAAAGAACTCTGCTCTGTCTACTCTCAATTAGATGCTGTCAACAAGAAGGATCATCGATGTCTTAATACAGAGCTATAACTTTGAGATATTTAGGGACTTTATCTTCTTCGGATCTGCTATATATATATTTTTTTTAAATAGTTTACCACATCAGAAATCAAGCGAATAATTGGGTACACTTGCCAATCGTTGCTTAAATTGGGTACCTAGCAGGTACCTAACGGGTGTAAGTACTGCGATAGGCCACTATGGCATGGATATAATGGTCACAAAACTAAGTATTATATCACCCAGTCAACTGCATCAGAAGCTGTCATGGCATAAAAATAGCGGAGGCATTATCAAGCAACTGGTAAGCGATTTCTAAAAACTCCAAACAACCTGATTCCGTTACCTGGGAAACGAACCCAAATTCAAAATTCACAAGAAATAGGTAAGAAGTTGTATGCATGTTTTTTGATGCTCACGGAAATAAATACAAAAAATTACAACGGACCAAAAGGCCCCCCAAGGAAGCAGGGTTTCCTTGCAACCTAACCTAGCTCCATGTCGAGAACCACTAAAGAGGTTTGTCATCTCAGCCCTGCCCAAAAAGCATCGCCTCTAGCGAAGATGGATGAATAAAATCGCCTTGAACGCAAATAGGTCCGAGAATGAGACATGTAAAATGATCATAAAACTCATATATGTAAGATGGGACTGACGTTTCGGTCCGACGAGTCTTCGATTCGAGCTCAGATGAACAACACAGTAGAGGTGGAGCACGCTTTAAAGGAACGGGAACTTAGTCAACTTGAAATGCACAACTAGAGACATTAAACTAAAGACCGCTCAAACTGGAGAGGAACATTCGTTGGGGGCTATGGCTGGACTACCCGGTCTGTAAACGGAAGTACAAAATTATGAAAATTTAATGCCTAAAATACAGCTTAATTAAACCAGGTCGGAAAATCGAAGAATCTTAAACGCCAGCAATAATTCAGACGCACAAATTATTCTAAAAAAACACATTTCGCACACGGCCTGAGAAATGGAAAACGATATTAGTTGAAAATATGTTTTAAAAAAGGACTACGCTCCGAAAAAAACAGCAAGACTTCTGACTTCAACGAACAAGCAAACTTTACACCGCTAGGGAGCAATGCTTTTTTCAAAAATACTTTTTCTGCTCTGCTCCAGTTCTATCCAATGCGGCTTAAATTAGATCCGACTATATTTAAAGCCGAACATTTAGCACAATCAACAATGAACGCTTGTGTTGACTTTCCACTTTGCATAACACTACCCGTAGATGTGCTGAAAAATCTCAGGATGCTTTAGCCTATACAACCGGAACGGATGCCTTATTTGGACTAGAAAATCCAAGCGGCTAAACCAAAGTTAAAAAAAAAATCGGAAAGAAGACTTACGGCCATGTTCCAGATCGTCGGCGTCGCGTTGCCGATGTGAAATAATTCGAGTTATTGTCATCGTCCACAGAACTGATTTCGTCTTGTCTTATTTGTTGCTGCGCTATGTTCAATTTGTCTAACTTATCATTTAAAATAACACTGTTTGAATTTATATCTGTGCACTTGTCACTGGTACACTTTTTAACATTTCGACGCAGACACTCGCGCGTGATTTCACTGAATCCGTAGTGGAAACTCTCAGTTCGATTTGAACTCCACGCCAGCTTGTAGTTGAGACGCTCCTCCAGGCGACTTTTATGTAATGTGGCCAAGTCAATGTCAGACAAGCAGGTCATTTTGATTTTATTTCAATCTTCTTTTCTTTTTTTTTTGTTATTTCAAGGACTTATTTTTTCATAAATACTGTGTCTACAAGTAAAAGGAACGAATAAATAAAACTTATCGCAGGACGTTACTCTTTGACATTCAACAAACACTTTCGCTCGATACAGACGACGGCGGCGACTACGAAAACAAAATAATCAACTGGCGCACACTAAGCGGAATGATGGCTATCGATCACTTAGAGAGGTTGAGTTCAATTAAACAAACGAAAACACCAGCAAGACTGCCATAGGAAAAAATGTATAGTTAATTTGATCTCTCATACAATATAATAACCACACAGCCACCGCCTTGACACACTCCACGCGTACTAAACACCAAAAGTATTAATTGGTGTGGTCGTGGTGTGATGTTATGGTTGTGCCAACGACCGACGCCACGAGATAATTTTGCAACTAATCGCGGCTCTGTACTCTGTAGCCTCTATGACTATGAACTACTTATATAATTGTAGCTTTTCGAATATGAATAATGATCGTGCGATTGAAATCCCATGCACACGGAAACTATACCTCGACACAACAGGTAACTAAGTGCAGCTATATTAAATAGCTATTGGGTTAGTGCTATACCGAGAATAAGTGTTGCCACATTGAACCAACCCGACTTCCGTTATGCAAAAAGCTGCAGTTTATAATTTGCTTTACGAAAACTATTAGCAACATGCGTTTAAATGATGTTTTTTTATAGTACCTAGAGCTGTTATATGTAAGAAGCTCTACATCCGTGATGATACAAAAAGTTGAGAGCTATTAAGTTAGTATATGTCAGAAGCGTATATAATTTTGACATGCCTTTTGACGTTCTGTACCAGGGGTGAGTCACTGCATTCGAGGACGACATAAACGTCACGGAATAATGCAGATTTTATGCATGAAACAAAAAAAAAAATGGACAGGTACTGCTCCTGCACGGGTGAAACGATTAAGCGCTGCGTTACCGACTCAACAGTGGGGTAAAAATGGCAGCTAAGGCCGTTTGAGGCACTTATATCCGAAATTCCAGAGCATGTCAAATGTGGTTGAAGAAATATTTTGCCAACGATAGGTTAAAAGAGTTTTCAAGCAGCACTCCTGATTCAGCCGAGATTCGTTCTAAGTATTTATTTATGAGCGGGAAAAGTTTTTTAACTCCGCTAATTTTAGAAATATCAACCTCAAGTAACCCAGCTGTCAGTTTTAGACAGACAATAAATTATAACTTTGAAGCTCAATTTACTATTTCTAATTGTTTATTTTTAAGGTGTTTCAATCCTAAAATTAAAATTAATATGCTCCGAACGTCTGACAAACATCCGAGAGTATAACTGTCTTGAAAGAGCTTCTCAATTAGCCGTTTGGAATCGGCATAAAATTGTAGATCCCTTCCATTCGTTCCAAAAATAAAACTCACACAAAACGAATGGTTGCGAGAAGCTAGGCCTTGGGACCCTACGGACCTGTTGCGCCAACTATATATATATATATATGCTCCGATTTATGTCTTTCTAATTTCCACACACATTTGGTGCTCCAGATACAGAAATGCCCGCTTAAAGTGGACACGGTTAGGCCGAATTTCGATTATGCGAAACTACTTCATTTCTCAACCGTCTCAATCAAAGTCCAGCTTGTAAAGAAACCGCACAGTGAACTTTACCAGGTTAAATAAAACACATGTCCGGTTATAACGAATTAAAAATGTTCCATAAATATTTAGCCATGCCAAACAAGTACCTATAGAGCGGTCTTAATAAAACAGACAGATTTGCTTATTGCCGTTGAGGTTACTCCCAACTTCTGGGGTAGGTTAGGTTGAGTCAGGTTGTGGGATCGTCACAAAAGAACATGCACCATGGTGGTCCCATCGTCATCCCCAGGAAGTTCTAATTATAGACAACTCTGGTTTTAAGTTATGAGTTCCCCTCAAATTCGTTATAAGCGGTCTACCACTGTACTCGAGTTTAACCACAAACGAAACCATCGCTCAATACTCGTATTATAGGCCGGATCTGGGAGACAAAACTGATTCCCCCTTCATGGAAACGACTACGTATATGAAAGATTTCAAAATAGAAACGGCCATATTTCAATATTTGAAATGTTAAGTGGCCTCTACTTTAAACACACATTTCGACCCACTCACCGCATGTGACAAAACGTATTTTTAATGCGCAAATGTTCAAACACTTGAAAATTGACCTCAAAAATCAAAATAAGCACAAATTTATCTACCTATATCAACCATCTTATCACATTTATTCAAAAATCACTAGCCAAACCCAATCAATCTTATCATGTTCAAAATACTGTATCAGAAAGTGAAACCATCGATAACTTTGCTATCGAAAGTCTTCAAGTCATTCTCCGTATTCAACGGCAGGCTATTTAGTTATCAACATCATCTACACAATGACACATAATAATATTACCATTGACATTGCATAATTGCTTCACATACTTTTCGTGATAAAAAGTTGTTAATCAGAAGCATACTGCGAGACAAACATAATACATAATACAGTTGTGAAGGGCAATTAAGTCACATTATACAGCCACTTCATTCATGTTCGAACTGAGCGCTACTCTCTGGCCGCACCGTAAAATACTCGTATGCATGGTAAACGTTGTCAAGGGTATATCTCTTCGCAATCACAAAACACCGACTTCTTCCACCAGAATGTCGACAGATCATCGAACTTATAGCCACTTAGTATTCCATTCACATATATGCTTTCGAGAATGTATCTCTGACCCCGTTCCTCGAGCGTGGAAATGCGCAATCAAAATGTGATCCTCCGGTGGGTATAGGTCGTTTTTGTTACGGAACTTCCAAGCATGGAATGCTGTCAACCTCCACAAAAGTAAAAATAACCCAAAAATTATTTACCTCTTAAGCAGATCAAGGTTACAATGAGGAATTGGTCTCTCTCGTGTGCATACGAAAAAAGAAGCCTCAAGCCAGCATTGCAAACATCACAACCAAAAGAAAACAAAAAAAAAACAAAACAGTTTGTGTATTTATTTTGGTTGATGTTTAAAAACAACAACAAATGTGTCGAATCAATACCCCATTCCCCATCGTCATTAAAATCACATGCGGACGATGGCACATAACACCTCGTATATGTGTGGTGACTACACACGTGTAGCTATGCAACTTCAGTGTGTGGGAAAGTGCAACCGGCCACAGACGTATTGATTGCTATTTGCAAATCAATTTTTTTTGTTCATAAATTATTTATGTGGCACTACTACTTTTTGCGGGGTTAATATGCAGCGGCAGCTCGACCGTATAAGCGAGTACATATTTTATGTAACTAGGAAAGTGTTTGTCAGAGTATAGATGGTTCTGACACTTTCAACAATCTTATGAATACGGATAATACGGATTTGGAGCAGCTGATTGTTGAGGATGTTTCGTTTCAAATGGGAGCGAGGTAGATGACGTAAGAGGGTTTTTTATAGAGGTTTGTTGCTTTAATTTGGCAACTCTTTTTCAAGCGACAGCCAATGGGGACGTTCAAGTATCTAGTTTTGTAAGTCTGACTAGATGTATCTCGGTTTTGATTGGCTGAAATCAGTCATATGAGCAGCTGTTTCAGTTGACGTTTGTGGCGGGGTAGCCGACGAATCTAGTCAAGCAGTTGTGTTCAGGTTACCAGACCAATCTGGTCGACTTAAGATTACTAGATTCTTGATTGTGCCCACTTTGATAGCTGACAGACAATTTTGGCTCCCTTTCGTGTGTCATTTCACCATGAGTAGAGACTTGCAAAACATGGTCTCATCTGTTGGAGTAGACGAAAATTAGCTTCTGTTTTTAGAAACTGCACAGGCCAAGAAGAGATTTTGGGTCGAGCTATCATGTGACCCTTCAAAAAAAATAATTAGCTAGGAGCTGTCAGTGTGACTGATTGAACAATCTGAAACACCTCACCCAAGTGCAGAGTGTGCCACCACCACCTTTGTTTTTCCTTTTGTCGGAAGGAAAGATTTTGGGAGACTCGTTTTCACTAAGAGAACAAGTGTGTTTCCTTTCCATAGCAACTCCTTCTGATTGAACTATTCATTTAGACATTCTGACAGTCAAACAGCAATAGAAGCGATCTCTGACGCAGAGGCAAAACCGAAGCTTGTAAATCGCTGTCACGAAGGGTTACGGTTTCTTGGTGCGCAGCACAAAGGTGTGGAAGATACTTTTTGGATACTTCTCCATCTGTCCTCAATTTGATGCTTGCCAATTGTTTTGCAAACCATAGGTTTTTATAATGCAGAACACATAAGCCCCAAGGGCATCACAACATATCTACCACTACTATACTGATCGAATTGATTAAATACATCATCTCCTGTCTGGCCAACCCATGTACTCCATCTGCTCACGTTTCCCCAACATGTACAACAAGTTCGTTTCACTTCAAATCCAGATCTGTTCGATCTAATATTAGACTAAGCGTTTAAGTATAAAATTCCAACTGAAAACGACGGTCGCTATAAATACTTCGTTGTTGTCCATCCCACGCTTCAACAGTTAAGAAATGAAACTTTTGATCTTGACCTTATGTTGACTTTTTCATTGGCCGCGTTCGTTTCATTGTCATCGATTATTGTTAGCAAATATTACATACAGATCGTGCGTAGTTCAAACAGGTGCGCTATTCGTTGGCAAAGAAATACTGTCAATATTTATTGCTCAGTCCTGTCGCCTAATTAATTAAATCCAATTGCATGATAAGTTATCACATTTGATTTGAAAAGCACACGCACTCATCGAGGGTCGCTGAGTGTGTACTCGTAGGTACCTTCTTTGCGTTTTCAATTCAGTTGAAGAACAATAACAGAAATTAATGGGGCACTCACAAATTGGCTCAACTATTCGTTTTTAAAGGCACATGCTGCGAGGCAGTATAGACTCGGAGGATGACGAGAGACGCCTCCACATGCCTGCTGTTGGCCTTCTCTGCGAAAACTGGACGTTCGCACGCCATTTCCATTGCCATGCAGAGGGTGACTGACTGACTGACCAAATATGAGCTATCCCCAATTGAATTATTTATATTTTTAGATTTTCGGTTCGAATTAAACTGAATTTTACTGAAAACTTAATCTAATCTACAAGCAGAGTTGACTGCTGGTGTGCGGTTGGTAAACGGCTCTAATTTTATTTGTCAATGGAATGGTGGCCAAAAACACATGCTTGCTGTGTGATTTATGATGTACGACTTGAAAGAAATCAAAATTCATACCACGTATCTGCTTATCGCAACAAGTTTGGTCGGCACTTAATTAAAATTGATTATACTGTTTATTTACTGGTATGCCCGCACTCGAGCGAAAGCAAACAAAGGGTCGTATGAATAAAAACTAGCGTTTGCTGTGAGCAAAAGGTTGTAGCAAAATAAAAGCCCTTAGCAATTGCTTTGAATCGGTATGAATAAAAATCTGCTTTGCTAAAATAAGTTCGAAAAATCGAACATAGCATTTACTTCGCCGTTCGTGTACTTGCCTTGCAGTTCCTGTCAAACCTGACCAGTAAACTTGAATTTTTGAATTTTTTCTTAAGATTTTAAAGACTTTTGTGGCAATTGAAATTAAAAAAAAAATTAAATTCAGAAATTTAAGTGCAATCTGTAGCTTCAATTGCACCTGGAAATATGATTTTTGTTTGCCAAATAGCTTATTGATGCTTCATTTCTTCTTCAGGTGTCGGGAATTGTGTCCGATATTGTTGGAAATATTTATTTGTTAACACACTATAGACAGTTAGTTAAAGAAGAACGATGAACTTCCGAGAGGGTTTTGAATTGTCAACCTAAAAGACTGAAAGAAATATTAGCCAAATAGTCCACAGCCCATACTTCACGTGAATCGAAACAATTGCTGCTTTTTCCGTAGGTATTTTGTTGATTTTCCTGTACAAACAGAATTAAACTTAACTATTTATTAAAAAAAAGAAAAGACATTTGACAATTTTTAGATTGTTTTAAGTCAAAAATGGGCGTACAAAATATTTAGCAAAAGGTCTGAGTCAACTAAGTGGAAGACTCAGAATTTGCAGAGCATTTGCTTTGTCTGATAAGTTTTTTTCATACCGATCTGAGTAAAAGGTCAGTGCCGCCGCTTTTCGAACATGTCAAAAGTTTGAACTAAGTCAAATTGGTTTTTATTTGCAACGTTTGGCAAATTCTTCGATTTTGACATTTCTTTTGGGTTTAAGCAATTGCTACGTTTTATTCATACCACCCAAAGGCTGAATGAAGCATTTGCTTTGCTTATAGATTGATGAGTTCATTTCAAATGCGCATATTACTAACCGAATGTTCTAAATTTTTGGACAAAAGTCAATGAATCCGATTGAGTCTACATGCTGTCGCACAGCTCTGTTTTTTGCTTAGGTACAGTGGCACGACTATTATGTCGTTTTCCAATGGTTTCACTCGGAGATCCACTCATTTTGTAGTCCAATGGAACAAGAAAACAGCTTCTGATTGAATCCACAAAAGTATTGGTGAAATGCCAACAAATAATGGACGCGCGCTGTCAGCTGACTTGTATGAAGTACAGAAATTACACTTGTGTGAGTTGATTCTGACTTCATATTAAGAAGCGAAATTCTCTTCTCAGAGTCACCAGAAGAGTATATTTTGTGCCAATGGAACGGTTTCAGAATGGAATTTTTCGATTCCGGACTCTCCCGGACGATTCTTTTTGCCCAATGGAAAACGACATAAGTCGATTTTTTTTTTGTGGAAACTGGGCATGTTCAACAAGAGTTCATAATAATAGTTCTACTACTGTCCGGTCCAGCGTTGCCGTTTGGCCCTTTAGGGGCAAAATGGACCCTTTTTGAGGCTCAAGACCCTTAGTACCCACTTTTTTTAAAAAAAAAACTGAAAATGGCCCCTTTTTTAGTTTAAGTAAGATTTTATTCTCTATCGAACGAAAAAGAATGCAAACATATGAAAACAGGTGTTTCGTGATGAATATTTGTGTTCTTCGATAAAAATAAATGTCTTTGTTGATCAGTTTTAATTTTTTTATTAGTATTTTATGTGGTGGGCCCCTTTTTTCGGCTCGGGACCCTTTTAAGTCCCCCTTTTTTAGTCCCCATATTTAAATGTTTCAGCGGCAACGCTGGTCCGTTCCATGCGAAAAAAATTCTGTCATATATTTACTGTTTATCTTTATGCGTTTTCTTCTGCAATTTAAACATGAATATTTATATATACATTCATTTTTACCTGTCAGAAAATTGATACATATTTTACTTATAAATGTCCAAGCAATGGGAACGGTCAAGTATCTAGATTAGCAAGTTTGACAGCTGGACGATTTACTGTATCTCACTTTTGATTGTCCTAGAACAGTCACATGAACGGCTTTCCAGTTGACGTTTATGGAAGGGTAGTCGACGAATCTAGTCAAGGAATTCATGACTGAGAACTAAGTCGACAGTTCGCATGTGTACCTGATGTGGGGAAAAGTGTCTTTACCGACCAATTTTGGTTTTGTGTTCAGGTTAAATCTATAGTCCAAACCAATCTAGTCGACTTAAGATAACTGGATTTATGAATGTGTCCAGTCATTCTTTCCCACAGTGCTGTCAACCACGTACAAAAAATAACTCTCCTGATAAATTCGCCCGTTCAAAGTTGTAGGTCCTTTCTATCAGTCTCAAAAATATACAAAAACAATCCTGTATCGACAAATTTGATTGAATTGTAATAAGACAAAAGTCTGGACTTTCGAAAGGGGATTCAAGTATGTGGTCTTTCTGAAATAGACATTTTTTATATTTGCGCATCTTCAAAGATAAGCTTGCAGACGTTTCGAAAACTGAAGCTCCAAGAAAATCTATGTACAGTGGAAAATGGCCGAGAAATGTGACTAAATGACGCATCATTTCAAGAAGGTCAGCCCCCATGTTCTCCAGATCTAAAGAAAATGTATACGAAAATAAACTTGCGGGATAGTTCCAAAATTAATTAACATCATGTATCGCCTGGGATTCTCGGATGATATCGAAATCGTATTGTGCGGAATTCGAAGCGAACGAAAGGCAATTATGAAAAACTACTTAAAAGAACAAATTGCGAACATCTTGAAGAAGCTTAAGCAAATGCTTCTCTCCATAAGCAAATTTACAGTTGTTGATTATGCGAGCTAACAGAAAAAGAATATGCACAAAATGCGCAAAGTTTTATATATAATCTTGTAAGTACCTACATATTCTAAGTGTTTCAGTTCTTTCACATTTAAAATGGTCTCCAACACAGTAAGTCTGCACTTTCATTGGTTGGGCGATCGTGAGCAAGAAATTGCTTAAAACAGTTCATCAGATCAGTTCGGAACTATAAATTTAGGGTCGTCGCCGTAGCAATATAAATATTCAAGCGGTAGACTATGGAGGGAGACAAAGACTCCTCTCTGAACTCAATCCCCATGGACGTTGATAGTTTGCGCCATATAAAAATAATCAATATGATTGGTTCCCCTTAAGTGGTAGCTAAAACAGTTAAAAGTGCCTCTTGAGTTGATTATTACTATAGGTAGGTAGGTACTTCCCGACATAACTCCAATTCATTCCGATACTAGGACAACATCGCCACAACAAAAAAAAAATCAAATGTTGTCAACAACAACGGCAACAAAAACATAATAAAAAACAAACGCCATCAGGTTTAGTAGGACTCTTTGATTTATAACCGGTAGTGCGTATGCAGCACACGTCTAAAATTATTATTAACGTAACAGCTGTGCTGGTACGCATCGCTATTTCTGAAAGTTGTCGCTCGACATACCTATAGTGTGAGTCGCCACTGGTCGACTTTTCAGTTAAGATTTTGTGGTTGGAAAATTTCAACGTCCTCATACAAAAATTACAAAAAAAAAAAAAAAAAAACAAGGAAAACTACAACAAACTCAAATGAAACATAAACGAAAGCTCGAACCGCGCCGCAATGAAAGGGAAATAAGTTTCACTTTAATGCATGCGAAGCAGCGGCATAGTAGAAACACCACATGTGGGGCATGGATAGCAACCCATAATTGTGTCACATATATACCATACACTCGGACAGCACACGCATAACAACAACACACATCAAGGCAACTAATTGCATCAACTAGGCACTAGTTCACAAAACTGGAGCTAGAGAAAGTTCTTGGCCACTGACAAGTTTATATATATTTACAGTAACAGCGCCTAATGGCCCCTTTTCTATTGTCACTCTGATAGTTATAAACAATTGGCTAAATGTACCATATCACAAAGACAACTCTGCGCAGTAGATACGCGAAAACACGCTCGGGGCGATTATGATTACGATATGAGACTGGCGGCGGTATACTAATGGATATACACGTTCGACTGCGGTTAGTAACGAATTCAAACTGAATTGTACTGCGAAACATTTGGCCTGGACAAGTCGGACTTTAATGACACGGCGCGACAGCACACGGCCTCACCAGCACACCACACAGATATACAATATGGTCTCAAACACAGTAAGTATTTCGATTACGATACGTTATTGGTTTGAATTTGTATCGAATGTTTGTTGGCTGATGGCTGTGGCTCTGGCTCTAGCTCTGGCTCATGGTGTTATTAACGTGACGTGACGTACTCGTACAATTGATTATTGCAATTGTTTCGCATGGCTGCTCGAGTGTTAGGCCCCACAGTCACAGTGCTGTGGCTATCAACGCATAGTTTATGGGCATTTGGAGTCATCCTCTTCATTGTTGGTCGGCCAGCCGGCCCATCGAGCTGAGTCAACTATATATCCATCGAGCTGACTGAAAGCGAAAGAGAAATTCTTATGCAATCTGCACGCCAAACTGATCAAATATGTTGTAAATAATTGTGAGATAGGGTGTGCAAAGTTTGGACCGCAGAGTTGTAATCTTATATTATGTAAAAATGAGTGCAATGAGTCTATCTGGTTGTTTATCTGCTTGACTTTCTGGTAGGCTCAAAAGTGCTTGTTATCAGGCTGATATAGGTTCAAAGGTTTTCAAAAAGTGGGAAAAAAACTAGTTAGATGCTGCATTTTACAAAAAAAATAAGTATTAGAAAGCTATATTTTTGAACTTACATGTATCTATCATTATTGATTAAAAATGTGGGCGGGATTGTGCAACTGGATGTGCCGTCTTACATACAAAAACGATTAAATCGCTTTACCTAGATACAAAATCAGTTACTCACTGCAACGTGATTGTGGTCCACTTTCGTTTGAGCTCCGCACATAACGCGACGCCTACTGCGTTCTCCCTTATCCCTCTGGGTTGAAGTAAACGTTTTTCGGGCCGAAAATTTAGTGCCCATTTGTTCTACATTTTCAAGTCATTTTAAAAGACTAATTCGCACTATTCTGACCAGGTCGATGTCGCTGTGCAGCTTGTAGAGTTCGCTGTTCAATTTCGTCGAAAATAATATCGGAAGCAACAAAATATAAAGATCAAAGTAGAGAATTACATTTTCTACGAGTTTTGAACATTTTGAGACAAGCGCTTTGAAGTGCCAAAAAACAAATATTCCCATTAAATTCCAGACAGCGGTCATCGCTTCTATAGAATCTGGTCGAGGACCTGGATTCAGCCAACCGAAGGCGTTTTTCGTTTTTGGTTCAGAGCTGAGCACTGAACTGAGCTCGAGCATTATGAGCGCGCTCTGAACCGAGCGTGCTCAGAGCGTTCTGATGTTTTTTTTTTTTTTTCTGTCAAATGTGACTGGAAGTGTGCTTGTACATGTGAAATCAGCTTTTTCCTCGGGCTGCTCAGTCAATTTATTCTGAGCTCATAGAGCGCGCTCTGATCATGCTCTGAACCAAAAAATAAACACAAATTTGAGCTCTGATGTATCTGAGCTAAAAAAGAAACACAAACTTTTTGTATAACAGTTCAGGTTCTGCTCTGAACTAGAAAAGAAAACGCCTCGAATATAAGAATGATCAACACCGATTGTGGAGTTATATTGTTATATTGTATTGTGAACGCACCCTATTCAAAGGCAGTGAAAATCGTGGAAATGTCAAGAGAGAAACTAATTAGCTGTCGTAGTGATCGTATTTTAACTCTCGATATATCTCCTCTCAGTATACAACAATGGCGACGAGGAAAATATAAAATAAAACAAGACTATTAAGTAGTAGCGCAACGAGCACATGTGAAATACGATTTTACGTTATAAAGGGTGATTTTTTAAGAGGTTTAGAACTTTAAAAAAAAAAAAAAAACACAAAAAATTCGAAAAAAATGAATGAAATATTTATTTGAATCGATAGTTTGAACCTTGCAATTTAATGTTTAAAGATAATTTCATGCAAATGTTGACCGCGGCTGCGTCTCAGGTAGCCCATCCGCTGAGTCCAATTTTGGCATACTCTTTCACACATATCGGCCGGTATCTCACGAATGAATGCATGGATGTTGGCTTCCAGTGCGTCAATCGAAGCGGGCTTGTCCCTATACACATTAGCCTTGGCATACCCCCACAAAAAATAATCTAATGGTGTCAAATCGCACGATCTAGGCGGCCAATTGACCGGCCCGAAACGTGAAATTAACTGTTCACCAAACTCGCCTCGCAATTGCGCCATTGTTTCGCGTGCTGTGTGGCATGTGGCACCGTCTTGTTGAAACCACATATCATGCAAGTCAAGAACTTCCATTTCGGGTAAAAAAAAGTTTGTTATCATCGCTCGGTAGCGTTCACCATTGACAGTAACGCTGCGATTCGCATCATCTTTGAAGAAATATGGCCCAATAATGCCGCCGGCCCATAAACCGCACCAAACAGTGGCTTTTTCGGGATGCATTGGTAGCTGTTGCAATGCTTCTGGCTGATCTTCACTCCAAATGCGGCAATTTTGCTTATTTACGTACCCATTCAACCAAAAATGAGCCTCATCGCTGAACACAATTTTTCGATAAAAAAGCGGATCCTCGGCAAGCTTTCCAAGAGCCCATTCACCAAAAATTCGGCGTTGTGGTAGGTCGGCTGGCTTTAGTTCTTGCACCAGCTGTATCTTAAAAGGCTTTACGCCCAAATCCTTGCGCAAAATTTTCCACGTAGTGCTGTAACAAAGGCCTAACTGCTGGGAACGGCGCCGAATCGACATTTCGCGGTCTTCTGTCACACTAGCTGACACGGCCGCAATATTTTCTTCACTACGCACAGTACGTAAACGTGTTGGTGGTTTAATGTCCAACAAAGTAAATTTGGTGCGAAATTTGGTCACAATCTTCCGAATAGACTGCTCAGAAGGTCGAGAATGCCGATCATAAAATGGAAGCAGCGCGCGATGAACATTTCGAACCGAGCACGAATTCTGATAGTAAAATTCAATAATTTGCAAGCGTTGTTCATTTGTAAGACGATCCATGGTTAAATTGCAAACCAAACTGAAGCTGTTTGACAGTGACACAAGGTACTAAACACACGTCAGCTGTCAAAACCAGTGTTGCCAAAACCAAACCAGCTAAAAAATCACCCTTTATATAGTGCGAATAGACTGGTTTGGAAGTGCAGTGGTGAATCGGACACGAGGAACCGACAGAAATGAACGAGGCTTCCAGTGGTAATGCACCAAGAGCATCAGTAACAGTGATGCCAGCAACAATCGTACGAAGTTCCGGGCACGTGGGCTCTGTGCCGTCGTTCAACATGGATGACGATTTCGCCGTTTACGAAGAACGTTTGGAACAGTATTTCATGGCAAATTACGTCCAGGATGACCGGCTGTTGCCAGTGGTGTTAACGACGATTTCGCAACAGGTTTACGAGGTCCTGAGAGAGATAACCACCCCAAAAAAGCCTAAAGAACTGAGTTTCGAAGAAATTGTGAAACTGATCAGCGAACAATTTGAAGCTGCATCGTCGGCGATGGTTTGACCCCTGAAACAAACGCCAGAAGAATCTGTAAATGGTTGGTTGAAAAATGTTGCGATGTACCTACGGTAACTTCGGTAACATGTTATACGACTACGTCAAAAACAAATTCATGAGAGGGTCTGCAAAAGGCCCCGTTTTGGATCGTGTGTGTGAAGAAGAAGTAGACAAGCCGTTATTGGACATCGTACGAGTGACAATGCAACGGGAAGTTTCCACTAAAGAGAAAGAGCTGAGCGTAAACGCAATACATAAAATCGAGAAAAGAAGGGGAGACAGCAGAACCACAATATACGAGTATAAGGAAGAAGATTTAACCAACGACAGTACAACCTAGGAGAGAAGGACAACAACGGCCATCAACTGTGTGAGATAGTGATTGAACATTTTTTAGAACAGGATAATGAAAAGCTCAACAAGTTAGCTAGAAGCATTTGCGCTGAGTTTTCTGACTTGTTTGCTGGGAAGCTGGGAGAGTACGAAAACGCAGTCATTTCGTTAGATTTCAAGGTCGACGGCAAACCCAAGTTTTGCAAACCAAGAAAAATATTGAAGAAGTAAGATAGGCTAGAAAAATCGAATGGTAAAATTCGAGTATGGCGGGGACTAAAAGGTTAGAGTTAATAACCAATTAGAAGAAGTGAACTACCCGGTACCACTAATAAATAGTAGACATATACAATGAGCTACAAGGTGGCGAGCGGTTCACGAAGTATAAGAACTTACGTATATAGCCAAATTGTAATAGATGATGATAGCAGCAAAAAACTCGCATGGAGCACCCACATGGGTATATAGAGGGTACTTCGATTACCATTTTCCAGAGGGAGATAGAAAATCC
Organism: Cheilosia grossa; assembly: GCA_963082955.1. NCBI lineage: Eukaryota > Metazoa > Arthropoda > Insecta > Diptera > Syrphidae > Cheilosia > Cheilosia grossa. Next base: position 18,011,351 of record OY720147.1, on the reverse strand, counting down.
ACTGCGTGGCTGTAAGGTGCGGCAAATTTATTAGATGACATCGTGGTCACTGGGGCTAATTTAGAAGAACATGTTCACAATTTGAAAGTAGTTCTGGGGTTCTCGCGAAAGCTGGATTCAAGCTGAATAAGGACAAGTGTGTTTTTTTTCAATCAGAAATCAAATATATAGGACACGTGGAGGATAGGAATGGGTTAAGGAAAAATCCGGAAAATTTGGCCGCGATTGTGGACTCACCAAATCCTACTAACTTGACGTAATTTCGTGCTTAAACTTATACGGGAGGTTTGTTTCAAATCTTTCTAGTTTGCTATCTCCTTCACAGAGGTTATTACAGAAGGGCGTAGAGTACAGGTGGAATAGGGGACCTTGAGGAAGCGTTCAATAGATGCAAAAAGAAGTTGATTTCAGACAGGGTTTTAGTACATTTCAACCCAAAGCAGGAGATTATCCCAGCATGTGATGCGTCTGCAAATGGCATTGGCGCAGTTCTGCTGCATAAGTTGCGAGACGGCTGCGAGAGACTGATTTCCTTCGCGTCACGAACGCTGACGAAAGTTGAGAAAAATTATGCAATAATTCAGAAGGAAGCTCTGGCTATTTATTGGGGTGTTAAAAGGTTTTACGAATATTTATTGGGCCGAAAATTCTGTATCAGATCCGATCACAAACCATACTTTGGTGAAAAGAATGGAACTCTAATGACAGCGGTGCGACTTCAGAGGTGGGCAGCATATTTAGCAAAATATAATTACGATTTAAAATGAATTATCGCGTTTGCCAGTAAAGACGCAGCTATGCCAAAACAAGGAAATATAATGTGATAACCAAAATTAAGGGAATAGCCCAATCCTATTTTTGGTGGCCTAAGTTGGATGAAGAAATTGAGTCGATCTCAAAGGGATGCCAACTGTGCGTACAGGAAAGGTCCGATATCAGAAAAACTCTGGTAAAGCGTAGGGAAGTGTTTGCTCGATTCGAGTTGCCGATAGTCACCGACAACGGTGCTCAATTCGTGTCGTCTGAATTCAAGCATTTCTGTCGCATGAATGGGATTGAGCATCCGGCATGTAACGGTGCTGCGGAAAATGCGGTGAAAACTTTCAAGAGTGCGATAAAAAAATGTCCGCCGAAAACAAATGGACACTGAGCACTCAACTGCAACGATATTTTTATTTTTTTTTTTGGGTATAAAAATGCCCCACACAGCACAACAGGGGAAAAGCCTTCGGTTTTAATGTTCAAGCGGCATATTGCGGAACGGTTAGATCGGTTGCGTCCAAACGTACAGAGCATTGTGGAAAGTCAAATGAGAAATTACAATAAGGGCAGGACAATCGACAAGCAATTACGAAAATACGCCAATCAATATAGTAAGAGTTGGAGTGCAGCTGTAGTGGAGAAAAGGGCGGGTTCATCTGTGTATTTGTGTAGAGATTCTATTTCGGGGGCAATAACTAAATGACACTTATATCAATTCATGAAAGCTGGACAGTTCTATTGCGGCTGTAATGGAGATGTAGGCCAGGGCGATGATTTGGGCAGCCAAAAAACATTTTTAAACCAGGTAGTGGTCCTCAGGCAGAAACTTATAGCGAAGCAAGCCCAAAACTGACTGACACGCGAAGAACGAGACGCAAATAGTCAGACTGTAGCTGCGGATGTGGGTGAAACACGAAACATGATCAGCCAAAACAAGAGTACTACGGAGGGTAACACAGTATGCAAAGACAAAACTTCAACATTGGCAACATCCGAGAGTAACCGCGTCGAATGTAAAATGTCACTGCGACCTAGAGACAGATTCAAAGCACCGAAAAGACTTGATCTTTAATTAAAATATATAAAAGAAATTGTATTTGAGTTAGCAAGTTCATTTTAACTGTATAGTAACAATAAAAAGAAAATATTTAATAAAACACAAATTGCATTTTAACGAACATTCTTATTGGATTTTAAGTGTGCGTAGGTACTTCCACCTACCTAGTTGTTATTGCAAATGTCAAACATTTTAAGTCAACTGAGAATGTTTTAAAGTAAAATAAGTTATATTTACGCATTATTAAGATAATGAAATTACATGAATTTTGTTCTTGTATCCATTATGTTTTTATTGAAAATGAATATTGTGGATCGGGGTGTTACATTGCACTGTGAACGCACCCTATTCATTGACAGTGGAAACCGTGGATATGTCAAGAGAGAAAATAAGTTGTTGTCATTCAAAGTTCAAACCTCAAGGCGAGTGGTCGTTATTATTCTCGGTATTTCTCCTCTCAATACAACAATATAAATTTGTTGAGTTTTATTATTATTTGTATATCTATAGCGACTTTTTGTTCTTCGCATGATTTATTTCAACAGAATTCTTTAAATGTACATAATTCCCTCTCGAAATTCTCAAAACAAATGAGTCATAACATTATGCGATTGCTTCTCGACAATCCCAATTAGCAAGGAACTAAAAATCTGAAATCGATTACCGACTACTTTAAGAAAGGTTAAGTAATGACATGATGACAACTAAACCGGATCCGGATAGTGAATAAAAGGAGAACAGTGAAGGAACAGTGATACATTTTTTGAATCATCTTGCACGAGCAATACATTTTATTCACGTTAGTCAGAAGTGTAGCAAAAAGAAAGAAGAGAAGAGGCTGCCATAAAACCGGGGCTAGCGATCTAGATCAAACCAAACATTCTTCGAAAATGGACAACAATAACATTCAGGTGGATAACCTTTTCGCAAGTCAACGACATCACTTCACTAATACCACAGCGTCAGCGAGAAGGTGGATCGAAACGTGGGTTTCGATAATTTTTGCGAAACTATATGGTATGCATTAGCATTGCACAGAATATATCAAGTTGCTTCACTTGTTTGCTTAATTGAGCTGCTTTAACGACCGATGCCGACGGCCAGTTCCATTTATAGTTACCAAAGATGTTGCCTCACAGTATATCGCATGACTAAACAAAAAACTTTGCAAAGCCATACCAGGCCAACCAGTAAATGGGACACTAACCAATCCAAAGATTGGAATGACTTCTAACGCTAACCGAACCTAGCTGTGACTTCTGTTCTATATCTGCTGGCACAATGGGATTTATTTTCAAAGCCAAACAGTTAATAAAGGTCAGTCAAGAAATAGCACATCACTCAAATAGATTGCTGCCATTTAATTTATTATTATTTTTTTTTCTTTTTCTAACCCGCTTACTTCCGGCTATTTTTACGGTCATTGGCCGATTTTTTCTTTAACAGAGAATTATTGCCGAAACCACTGGTGTGTAAATAAAGAGAAGTTGGTTGGGGTTTGATGTTAGTCAGAATGAAGGTTGAAAGTATGCCTAGAAAAACAGGGCTGCAATTATAGATGACAGTTTTCATATACTAATCACATTTACTGCTGTTGGGTGTAAGCGAACGAAGGGATTGGACCCGCCCATTAGCTATTTTTAAGCATATGCATCTGCAAAAATAACATTGACCCGCTACCATAGCCTTCTTCTAATTTGAATAGTCAACAAACGTTTAAATAACTTATTTGCGAACAACAAAATAATCATGTATTCATTCGTTCATAATGTTCATTACTCATTTTTGAGAATAGCGAAGGACTGACTGACTGCCTGGGAAAAACTGCAGCCGTGTTGTAAAGGGTCATCGCTTAGCACCAAGGTTCAGGTAATGAGACAAATCAGTTACTGGAAACTCAATAATGACGGTGCTTTGGTCGATTGGTGGATATCACTTACCATAGGAACTAAAGAACTACATTTTGCTACGTAGCCTTCTAGCTAGCGCATATGATACACTTGTCACAGCATTTCAGACACGAAAAGAGTTCGATCTTATCATGGATCTTGGTAAGTCAACATTGGTTGGGGAATGAAAGGGGGCACACGGAAGCAGTCATTCATCTGAGAAGCCAACCAGCGCCATCACCATTTGCCTTCTTATTTTCTGTCATTACTCGGTATTCGTTAAAGGTACTTCTACCTACTTATGTACGTAGCGATACTTCGTTAGCAGGGGTTATATTTATATGTCTTTCACTAGCGCTTCCGACAGTTCGTATTTAGATAATCGTTCTTTACAAGTAAATCATTCAAAAGACTAGGATTTCTTTTTTAAATATACGTACAATAAAATATTTACTGTCAATTACTACCCCAAAGTCAACAAACGACGACTGCATAATCTGCTTGACAGATTTTTCTCCAAACTTGATAATATACAGGCCGGTGCAATGTCCCAAACGACGCACATTGAAAGACAAGAGTTGTTGGGCGATTTTGGTCTTTGGTCAAGACAAACTCAATTATGGTTTACCAGACGGGTAGAAGAAATTCCAATTCGATTTTATGATAAAATGTTGTCCGGGCATGGTTTAGAGAAAATTCACTTTTGAACACTACTGTTAAGAATTCATTCGCCAATTCACTATCAATCACTTTAAATTTTGATGTTTATTCACTCGCATCGCAGTGTGTTGGGAATTGGGATTGGGATTGAGATTGGTCGACTGGACCTCTGCGGTGGTGTCGTGACAGTTTTCCATTCTACTAGAGTTGTATTATTTGCTTTTACATTATGCTTCAAAATGAATTGGATATTTTTGATTATTACTTTTGGGAACAAAACTTACCACCATTCCCTCATCGCTTCAACATCAGCCGAGTCCGCACTCTTAGCCACACTTGTGGTGGATTGAGCCGCAATCCCATTCAATATTTGTTGTGACATTTTCGTTAACTACCTATGATATTTCCTGGGAGTTACGAAATGTTATTCAAGTTTCTTGCACTATGCACTCCAGATACACGTTCGAAAGCACTTAAGTTTCCTTGTTCAATCACTTACTCATCACGATGAAGACGGCCAAAGAGGGTGAGAAAAATCTGTTTCGAGTGTGTATATACTCCGAATGCTTCCGTGTGACCGATTTGCGAAACGTCGACAATAAGGCAATTCCACCGCAAAGACAATGGGTGCTGCTATGATGAAATTGTGTACATAAATACAGCTTAATACTCTGCCCACTGATAGATGAATAATGAACTCATTAGAATCAAACACTTTTTCACACCACCCGCACTTGCAAACCTGATTTGGTTCGGTGGACAGACAAAAGAAAAACACAATTTGAGCACTAGATTTGTAGAATATTCAACGAGAAATTCTTTTTGCTTGCTATCTGGATTGCATGGGTAATGATTTTAAGTTCAACAGAAATACGTGATCAGAATTATTTTGCAAACAAAAAAGCGAAAACAAACTCGTAGGCGAAATATAAAATATATTTATACTCTACACTCCAGTATTTGGGCTGTCAGTTTTTCGTTTGACAATTTGCCTAGGTAAGTGGGAAGTTCACTAGTAGAAAACAGCTGATGTCGGTACAGTCGGTTGCAGAGTGATAGTTTGGGGTTGACTGCAGAGATGGCGCTACAGGGTAACTTTGCAAATTTGTGCTTTCTGTATGCAACTAGAATCGTTTCCATAAACAAAATAGAAAAGCTGATGTAACATGAAAATCCAATTTGAAATGTATAAAAAATAATGTATTACCGGGTGGCAGTTATTTTAAGTATTACAACCATATCTTGTTTAGCATTTGACAACAATCAAACAACCCTTCGATAGCTCAGTTGGTAGAGCGGTGGACTGTAGAAAGATACAAATTTAAGTGCGGAAATCCATAGGTCGCTGGTTCAAATCCGGCTCGAAGGAAACTGTGATGTTACTTTTTATTTTTTTTTGTAGTCGTATTGCGTAATTGCGAACGTCGGAGAGAGGTACAGAATTCACATATATTATTTATAAATGTCAATACCTCTGAACTTGATGAAATCAAGTATAAAACAAACATTACATTCAAAGAAGTACCTACAGGAGGTTTTTACTCTACTTGTCATTAAAATCTTAAGGATTTATATAAACTAGTTTCGCTTGTGGTCAAAAATCGACCCTACCTTTTCTTAGGATGCAAAAGGGGAAGGTGGCCTAAAATGACCAACTAGGATAAAACACCTACCAGAAAACGCATAAAAGAACCAAATTATGATCTTTAGTGAACACAGACCTTTAGTTTACTTGGCAGAACCTACGTAAACGAAAAATTGGCATGCTCGAGCCATTATATGACAGCCGGCAGATCCTTTTGTGTTGAGCCGGCTTTCAGTAGTGATGTCACGTAGTGGAGTGCAAAATTCAATTCAATTCAGATCAAAAAAGCTCCCTTTTATTTTAATTGGTAGCTGAATGTGAGTATAGACTTTTTGTATTGGCTTAATAGATGTCAGTTGTGCAATAAATATTACATTTCAGCATATGTTTACACATAAAAAAAAATTATATCCTATGGGCAAAATGGCCCACCGAGTTCTTGCCTAAAATGGCACAGTGTGGTAGTCATTTTAAAAATTAATTGTTTTAATAACTTTTTGGAAATATTTTAAACTTTTTAACCTAAATATATTTGGGCAATTGGTTATTCCATTCTATGAATATACTGCTTGAAGTAAATTTCACTTTTGCTTAAGGGGAGCCATTTTTCTCCTACTAAAAAAAACCTACCACAATTTTCGATAGTTATGTTTTTTTTTTTTTTGTAAGCGAAAAAGCGACATCTAGACATCGAAAAAATTCTCCCCTTTGAATATGGTTTTGGTCATGAATAATGATTCATATTTAAATACATCATTATGAAAATTTAAGCAAAAAATTGAAGTCGAAAAATGTTTGTTTCCACAGCATTGAAACCAAAACCATCGTCCACAACTCCCAGATATCATATAGGCCCCTGAATTCAAATTATATATACAATTGCCTACTTTTAGGGGTAGGTAGATTGCATTCCTCTCGAAATTAGTTTTAATCTAAGATGAGATATATTTGAAAACGTTACTATGGCAATATGGCGGCGAATTGCCACCAAAATACGTTAAATTAACTGATAAGCAAAATGTCACCAAAGTGCGTTAAATTGACTGATAAGCATTTTGTATGGGGAGTTCTTAACTTAATTTTACCAGTTTTAATACCGACAATTTTTTGTTTGTGCACATCTATGGCCCAGTATCTACCTTTCGAATGATAAAAGTATCATTCTACTCATATCTTCATACATAAATACTAAAAAAGTGTACGGAAACATCGGATGTTCACGTATTAATAATAAAAGATGATAGCACTAGATGCTATCTTCCAAAGTGACTTCGATGATATTTAAAATCCTGTCAAAATGACAGCTCCGTTGATAGCTGTGAGCCAGTGCCAAAAAGCAAAAAGTATTTTCAGCAGCAAAAACATTTTTTTTTGTTTTAAATTTTGTTTCGTGTTATGCTGAATTTTCTCCAGTTTTTCTTTAATATTATTTATTAATCGATAGTTTATGACAAAACTTAGGAAATAAGCTAATTGTCTGCAATAAAATCAGAGTTTTATTACAGTTTATTTAGAAAGTTGTAAATTGTAAAATTGCTGTCGCAATGTGGACTTATCAGATATGCTGTATGTCATTATACCCATATAAAATATGTTTGGAAAACCATTTATTTTTTGTAAAATGTAAAATGTTTGCAATAAATTTAAAGGGTTTTCCAATAAGAGGTGTTATTTTGGTATTCAAAGAAAAATGCCATTTTTTGAGATAGATGATCGAATGTTTATTTCATAATAAAGAGGAAGGTATGCCGTTAATAATGAAAAACAACATCAACCAAATGACCACCACGAGCACGCATACAGGACCATATCCTTTTCATGAAATTTTCCATAACCAAATCGCAAAGTGGCTGCCCTGTGTCCTCGATAGCCTCACGAATTTTATCTTTGAGGTCTTGAATCGACGCTGGGCTGTTGGCGTAGACCTCACTTTCACGTGGCCCCAAAGGAAGAAGTCGCAAGGTGTTAAATCCCAAGATCTTGGTGGCCAATTGTGATCACTTCTTCGAGAGATAACACGGCCCGGAAACTTTTCCCGTAAAAGATCAATTCTTTCGTTGCTTGTGTGGCACGTAGCGCCGTCTTGTTGAAAGTAAACGTTGTCCAGATCAATACCATCCAACTCCGACCGTAAAATACGGTGTAATGACGTTTGTGGAATGCTCAATTCCAAAGAACGACGAGGAATAGACAAACCTGGGTTTTCTTCAACACTTTTGGCTACAGCAGCAATATTCTCAATTGTTCTTGAGCGACGTGCACGGGTTTTATTCTTCACATCACTAACTTGTCCCAACAGCTCGAATGCTTCACGACGACGAAAAAAGATTTTCAAAAAGATTTTCACCATTTTTGTATTGAATTTGAATAATTTCAGTGCGTTGTTGAAGCGTTTAGTAATGGCGTAGTTTCTACTTGTCAAATGTCAAAGAATAAAAGCTTCAAAAGTGACAGCTACCGAAATAGCGGGTCATTCACAATAACACCTCTCATTGGAAAACCATTTATAAAGAAATAATAAACATAACAATTAAAATATCTCCTAGAAATAATATTTTTTGAATCAAAAGGCTAACAGTATGTCATTTTGGACGTGCTTCCCCTACCCGGAAACGCACTTTAGCCGAACTTGTCTTAACGTCACGTAGTGTGAAGCATATGACAATAAAGAATCTGTTTACGTTTCTGTTTGTAATTCTGACCTTTAACAAATTTATTGGTTAAATCAAGTGCTTGCAAAAGGTTATCATAAGCAGTGATATTTGTTTTTGCTGAAGTACATTTTAGAAAGAGTTCAGGTAAGTGACAGCAACCGCATGAGAATGTCATTTTGAGTTTAATTTACTATTATTTATTAATTGAAAGGCGTAGAGTCATTAATTACTGCATACTTGACTGGGATCATGCCAATTGTTATGCTCGGTAATGAATTTAACTGTCTCAGGTTAACTGACAGCTCTGACTGTACCTATACCTTGAAGCGATCATTTTCAATCAATATATAATACAAGGCGGTATATGATTTTGAATGCTCAACTTGACCTACCCCGAAAAATCGCTTACAAATAAAAATATCAAAGCAACTACTATCAATTACTGGCTCTCAACATGACGTTGAAAGTATGAGTCTTGTCTTGCTTTTGCCATAAAAGGAACTTCCACGCTGTTCAACGATTGTGATTGATTGATGAATCGCTTTTGCTGTAGCAAAACGAAGCCAGACCAAAATGACGAGTGTAGTTCTTAAAAATGAACCCGATCGACCCAAAATAGAATTTCCTCTCAAGCAAATAAACACCTCATACGCAAATTCATTCATAACTTTGCAGAAGCTGGCCGCGTTTACACATCTTCCAGCTTATATAACACCCATGCCCTAAAAGGTCTTCCAAAAATACCCGTTTCCAGCGCCAGAGCTCATTTCAATATGTCTATTCAAGAATCAAGATGGAATCTGTAATTCCAAATATAGGTACGCATATTGTATTTGTATATAACAGACTTACCGAAATTGTTTCGTCTTATCGATTAGTTCAGTCACCCGAGTCCTCCGCATGGGCGCCGGTGATGCGCCCGGAGACGATTCCCTAGACTCGGCAACCATTGCCCGCGCCAACATTAGATCCTCCTCCCGCATAGTTGCGTTATTGTAACAGCTACGCACTCTATAGTGCACAATACAATATTCTTTTTACTTTATTGCGATTTAACTAAAATCAGTGAAACACTGGGTAATATTTTGTTCACAGTCTACACGAATATGCACTTGAAATGATCACTTGAGAAGATTCACCGAGCGACAATATTGAGTAAATATTTGCAATTCCTAAACAAATACTTAATGAAACAGGGAATGGAATTTCGCATGCAATTGACTTTTTATTTTGTTTAAACAGAACGATTTTGAATATTCGAAAGGCAGCAGGAATCTTGTGCCTTTACTGCGACTGAACTTTGCGCGATCACCGATCAGAACATACTGAGTGGAGTACTCCACTCAGTACTGCGATCTTTGGAAAATCTATTCAAGTCATTTATTCACGATCTGGGCCTTGGTGCTTTTGTGTGTCTCTGATCCGTCTGATGGCGACTATTGGACTGGACCGCATTTCAGACCCCACGATCTTGGAACTCACAGCGGAAATGGTGTGCACTATGTAGTGTGTACAGCTGCGCCGTTCTCGATGTAGTTAGTTACTATAAGTGTCCGATTGATTTTGGCAAAGAACTCCCAGTGTCAGGGAAAAATTTGCATAGCACCCAAACTTCCTTCAGTGAGTCGCGTATCGCATTATTTTTTCACTCTCTCTCTCTCTATTTGTATCCATGAAATGTTTTTTTTTTTTTCATTTTTGTTTTGTATTAAACTTATTCAGAGGTGTGCTTTTGTTTATGGTATAGAACACTCGCGCATGGATAAATCGGACTAGTTGCCGAACTTTGAATGTGGTTTGTTTACAGATTTGTGCAAAATAAAAAGCCTGGACGGATTTCCAAGTGTTGCTTATATGACGCTATCGCTGTACAGAGAACAAAGCGAGGCATATTTGGAACAAAATAAAATTGCATCATTTTATTGCTCTGACGACTTTGTTGGCGAGTTAAGAACTTGTTAATGAACTTAACGACTAGCAGTTTAGCGACGAAAACCTAAAACGGGAATATTATCTTGTCTTCGAATTTATTTAAAATACCTGGTGCCAAAATACTATTAACTCGGTAGAGAGAGAAGTCAAGTACATAATAAAAACACTAGTTGAGCATGGAAACAGTTTCGGTTATTAATAGCCGCCTTAGTATAAAAACAGAGAAATGTAAATGCAACCGATAAATTAGAAAGTTAAATTGAACACCTACATATATCAGTAGAGTTAAGTGAAGTAGAGGGTATGCCCAATAAAACAATTCAGAGTGACAGTTGTGATGAAGTGGTATGCATGGTGAGTTCCAACTACTTCTATAGGCGTCTTTCTTTTTTAGTTCAGAGCTGAGTACTGAACTGAGCTCAGGCATTTTGAGCGCGCTCTAAAGCAAGCGTGTCAGAGCGTTCTGATCTTTTTTTGTATATCCGGTTTTTTTTTCTGTCAAATGTGACTGGAAGTGTGTTTGTACATGATGTAATCAGCTTATTCCTCAGGCTGCTCAGTCAATTTATTCTGAGCTCATAGAGCGCGCCCTGATCATGCTCTGAACCAAAAAAGAAACACAAATTTGAGCTCTGATGTATCTGAGCTAAAAAAGAAACACAAACTTTTTGTATAACAGTTCACGTTCTGCTCTGAACTAAAAAAGAAAAACGCCTAATGTTTCTACTTACTGTATACTCTTGCGCGTCTTACACGAAACAGAAACCGATATATCTGTTTCTGTTTCGACTTTAACAGCATGTGAAAATGCTCGGAAGATTTGGTGCAATTATGACAACTTTGCAGTTTGACCGCATATACATGCAATAGATGATGACTTATGAAGAGATCGACAAGTACGCATATAGCTCACTTTTGCTGTCATATGCCTGAGTGTCTTTGAACTCGAGGAAGAAGTTTCTCCGAAGTTCCCAATATGTAATCGTTGTCGAGTGTATGTATAGACATTAGTCTGCCTGCAAGGAGGAGGAATCACACACAAATCAAATCACAATCAAAATGGGTCCACAAGTACCTAAAGGACCATTCATAAAAAGCGATTTGCGAACAAGCTCATATTTGCAGATTCTGACATTTCATTCGCATGAACACTTTTTTAAATCGCTGATACTATTCAGTTTAATTTTTGAAGGTTAAGTTCGAACGAATTTTTTATCCGTGGGTTTGTGGATCGCGACCGTAGGTAGTATGTGGATTTTCAACAAACCGTGATAGGTCGCGGCAAGGATTGCTGTAATTGTAAATGTCGTTATTTAAATCAATTGGGAGTCAGGTTTTTTTAGATAAGATGACAAATGACAATTTTCAATTCATAATTGCAGTTAAATTGATTTGTTAACAATTCCCTCTCATATGTGAATAGTCCTTAAGTGTAATTGAGTGGAATCTCTTTACCGACCTTGGTTGAGGAACCTGCAGATGGATTGATATATTTGGCCCTTTTTATTATATATCTATAAATACAAATCATTGATTTTTACAATAATAGTAACCGATCCAACTATTGTTGTAAGCCAGCATAATAAAAAATTCCTATTGTGGTCATGCCATGGTATGTTCCAGAATCGACTGGAAAACACAAAGGTTTGTTTTCTGTACAACTTGAACTTGAAGAAACATCCAACCGCATAGTGTTCGTTGTTAATCCTTTAAGTATCTAAGCTGCTTAATACAACTCTATGCCAGAAACGATAAAAGTCTCTGAAGATGTCCAAAGGATGTGACTCTAGTTTTGTCATGTTCTTCCATCGTATTCTAGCGCAATGTAAAATGGAAATCATGTTAACTCCATCATTATTACAACAACTTGAAAAACTTTCCATCCACACGCTTAGAGAAAAAATTTTAAATATTTCTGTCAGTTGTAAGTTATCATAATTGAATTATTAATATCTGGCGCCTATATAGCAATAAGCAACATGCATACAGACTTACTTTTCGTTCAGACAAAATGAAGTCCTTGTTAAAAATTCATTGCCAACTCGTACAAGTAATGATAACGATACTCGCACATTCGCATTTATTGTCGTTTTGTTAGCATTCTAACAGTTTCAACACCAGGGCAACCTCAAGTTATAGCTGACTATGTCATGACTCATGAGTCACTTTAAATTTGTAGTTGTGCCTCGCTATTATTTATCTATTTGCAAAACATTTATGTCTGTCTATACTTACCTAATAGTGTATTCAGTCGACGAGATGCAAAAATTTAAACCAAATACACATGTAAGAAGATATCGAATGACTATCGGTTTGGTTAGTAGATGCCGTCAGCATCGTCTATGGCAGAACAGGTACGTACCCAGCTGAAAGTGTAGCTGTGTCAAATTATGTCAAGACAGGCGGCAAGTTGTAGGTGATCATTATAATAAATGTAATTAAGAGTCAGTAACAACACCAAAAGCATCGATAAATATCGATTAAGCTGTTGGCTGATTACTGCCAGCATAGCTCTCTATTACGGCACGACTTAAAAGGTATATTACCGCCTAAAGTGTCTGTGGCGAGGTGCAGTGTTTGTTCGTTACATTGAATGGCGAATTTGTATCAAACGCTGAGGCTATCTTAAATGTTGATGACCTTGTGTGGCAACAACGTTGAGGTGTTGTCTCCTCTAATGAACTCGCATTGGGCCTCGAGTAATCGTGTAGAGAACGGCCTTGAGGTGTTCACCAAGTGAACCTGCAGCTGAAAATAATTGGCCATCGGGCACGTTTGAAATGTCAGACTCTGAATGTAAAATTTTGGTTTGAGCTTGAGCTTGAAAGTATACATATTTTTAATTGCGTATTTTGGTGGAAATACAGCCGCAAACGGTTAGGTTAGGTTAAATCGGCAGCCAGCTAAAAAGCCAGCACTACTAGGCCTATTGTGATGCCGCCGCAAAGTGTATATCACCTAATATTCGTCAATGAATCTTCTGCTTGGGTTTTGCAAAACAGATGGGCTCAAAACTCCTGGCTCGAAGGACCAAACGAATGCCGACGGAACTGTTTTCCTGCTTTGTTTTCTTTATGACATTGGGTCTTAGTCGGAGAGCAGAAAAATTAATTTGTTTGAGTCGAGGACGAATGGAAGGAAAGGCATAATGGGCAAACCGATGATCTGTATGCATTTGTGGATGCATTGTAAAGGACAACACACATTGAATGACCTGCCTAACCGACGCAAAGAAGATATTTGGAGATAATCCTCCTTATAAGTATGTAGTAGTTAATGCTGATTCTTTATTTGTGAAATATAATTTCTGTCATTTGAGAAGTACAAACAAGTGTTTTTTATAATTGCTTGGAAATTTCTGTTTTTCCTTCTTTGTGTTGAAACCAAATTTACATTAAAAAAAACTGACGACTGGCAGATTGCGTACCTATATTTTTTATACGAAACAAAAAAATCATTTATTCAAAATGTTTACCTACACAGTTTTCAGTTTTCTGATTTACAAATGCTTATTTTTTTCTCCACATACAACAAGGCGGACAACTATGCATTTGTAGTGTTTTCGCCACAAAAATTTTCTTTATTACCCCACAGCGCTGGCATCGCAAAGAAGACCCCGTCCAACAGGAAAAAAAGACTCGTGTTTTTCCAATCAACTGTCAAATGTCATTCCACGAATTAACTAATGTGCGAACTTACGACTGATAACATCCCCGCAGTAAATTCATTACTTTATTAAATTGACTTAAAACCATCTTGAATTAAAATGACGACAAAAACAATTACCCTCTTCTCACGAACAAATCGTTTGGTTTCGTTCTTGAGAACTCGTCAAAATCCACAGTAAGTCACAAGTCATAAATATTGCGCAATGTGACGTAATATGTTAACCCTTGTCATTTTCGGTTTTTGGAAATGCATGCTTTTATTTGTTAAAACAAATTCATTTTATTTGTATTCTAGAACAGCAATTTGTGCAGGAAGTTTTAGTATACCTGTGCGCAGGTATGCAAGTGAAAAAGCCGAAACCGAAGCAACAACCGTGGAACTTACGGACAACGAAAAGAAGTTGACTGCAGAAATTGAAACCTTAACCAAGGAAGTGCAGACACTGAAAGAGAAAACCGAAGAACTTACTGACAAATACAAGAGATCCTTAGCTGATAGTGAAAATCTGCGTACGCGCCTAACAAAGCAAATAAGCGATGCAAAGATCTTTGGCATTCAGGGCTTCTGTAAGGATCTATTGGAGGTAGCTGATACTCTAGGACATGCTACTGAAGCGGTGCCAAAAGAAGAGGTGAGAAACTTGTACTGTCCGTTTAAAGTGCATGAGCAAAATGATTTTCGTATTAGTGCCAGCGACATCTCAAAGTCGGTTCGATTGTCTCGACCAACCGCTATACTTACATATTCATATTCATATTGATTTCGCTCATTGTTTGCATTACTGCGCTAATACCGATGAATTGTACCGAAAATAGGGCACATCTTGAGAAGTAGTCAGAATAATTAATTGTGCTGCCTCACTTTTGCTATAATTGTTCCGAACTAGACGACCGCCACAAAGGGTCTGCCACCTGATAGGAATTACAGAAGTAGTTATCTGCTCTGTCGTTGTTGTTAATGTATCGATGTCAAACAAGTACATAAGTTTAAAAATTAAAGCATAAAATTATTGAGCGAGCCAATGCGAGTAGTTAAAAATATCTCCATACAAGTTACCCATCTAAGTTAATGGGCGATGGCGTTGCAAACGTTTAGCCTTTCTAAAGCAATCTTCATGAGATGTAGTGCTGCTCTTAAAACGCCTTTCCGTGGACGGAAAGAACTGTTGACGGAGGTCGCTCCTTTGCATCGTTTATTGAGAAATACTACTCCACTTCGAACATGACTAACTTACTTTATAACCTCTTTGTGTCTCAGATAACGGAGAGCAATAAACACCTAAAGAACCTGTACGAAGGTCTCTCAATGACGAAAGCTTCCCTGGAACAAGTATTCAAACGGCATGGACTCGAAACAATTAACCCCCTTAACGAGAAGTTTGATCCCAATCTCCACGAAGCCCTATTCCAAAAGGTGAGTTGCCTACTTACAACTTATATCCCATAATACGTCTCGACTAAGCCAATTGTTTTTATATATTCTTAGGAGGATAACAACGTCGATCCAAACACCGTTGTAGTGGTCAGCAAAATTGGCTACAAACTGCATGAAAGGTGTATTCGGCCAGCGTTGGTTGGAGTCTCAAAATCTTCGTGAGCAGGATAATCCATATCCTTTGTTTCATTTTTTGTTCAATTTGGACTTTGTTCATCATTTGGTTTGATGAAAGTTGAGAGAATGAATATTTTTTTTTATCTTATGAATGTTTTACTATATTTATGTGTGAAGAGAATTGATTTTGCCAAGGTCAGAGTAGGGATTTAATGAGCGGTTAAGAAATCTGCTTTTCTTATTGTGATGTTGTAGCCGTAAACTCAATGCTGGTGATCTTAGCAAACAATTCGTGTTTCCTTATGTTCACATCTTTTTTATAGTCTCTTAGTTATTTCGGTTTAATAAAAGTCGATATAAATATGAATGTGGCTAGTTGTTCTTTTAAGTAAATATTTTGGTGAGGACGACCGTCTCGCTACTTTGTACGGAAAGTGTCTTAAAACGTTTGTCAAGTTTTTTGATGTTTGTAGCCACAGTGAGCTGTCCCTGATGCGTCTGATATATTATAAAAATAAAAGCTAAAGTGGGTTTTGCAGTTAAAGACGGCCGCACAAAGTATGTGGTGTCAACAAAAGGCACAAAACCAACAAAATGGTTCCTTAACATTATGAAGGGGGTGCTCCATATGCTACGAATAAAAATATGTTTCGTTAAGTTTAGCGAAAAACTTCCAATATTTTGGCAGTTGGTATCACAGCCAATCATAGTATGGTATATGTCTATGGTTGGAGTGTTCCCTAAATTTCGGTGTGAAGGGTATAAAATCATTTGAAACAAAATGGAAAATACTTTTACGGAAGAACAATGTCTTAGCGGAATTACAGACCAACTCCCGAAAAGGAGGTCACAGTATGCACTAATTTGTTAAAATTTTCCAATTTCCTGTTAAATAAATGTCAAACACCAGCGATGAAGATAAAAAAGCAAGCAGCCTTGAAGCGGTGCGGAATAGATTTGAGCATCTTCCAGATCAGAAAGTATAAAGAACATAATGAAAGCGCGTTTTAGTTAAATTGGGTTTAAAAATCAGACTGGTAATATTTCTACGATTTTAAAATTTCACCTATTTGGATTACAGGCTTAGAGCAAAACTGTGCACCGGGTACAGGAAATAGTGGGGGAAAAACTACCAGGGGCTTCAACACCTAAAAGAAGAAGTCCAAATATTCAGTGCTTAGTAGCTCATCTTCAAAAACAATAAAATAAATTGAACATACAACAAAGACTGGTAAATGTGGTACAGAATAAATTATTTTCATTGAAAACGAAGATAATTGAAATATTAAGGAAAAAACAAAATTGAAACATCAATAGGCGTGTTTTATTGAATTTCCATTTATGATGAAATTACCCCGGAAATCTTTTGCAATTTCAATGCATTTGAGATCAAATGATTCCACGTTATGAAACTTGAATCTACTCCTACAGGGTCTTGAAATTATTTTCCGTACCCTACACAGAAACGCCCATGCATTTAACATTTAAGCATTGCCTGAGCCATTAAAACTAAGCCTAGAAATTTTGAACTGGATTTGTTTGCTATCCTTCCATAACCGTCAACTGGGAAAACTTTTCATGTGACCAATCTACCCAAATAAAAGCTGAAACACATCAAATCACATGTCAATCTTCCTTAAAAAAAAGTTGAAAGTCTCCAGTCTCCAATATCTTGTCTCTGCGGAACGATTGGTTTGTGTAATCATGTTATCAGCTGCTTTGCCGATGTTAATTGGATGCCTCGGAGCTGCGATTTGACCTCGTCAGAGTTTTGTTTTCTTGTGAGGTGTGCTTAAAGATCGATGTAGCTCTTTCTATAACTGTTATGAATGCACAAAAATATTTCCTATTAATTTTATTTCATATTTTAAAACAAACCAGCATTGGGACCACCCGTTCCTCAGTCAAAAATAGAAATGTATATTTGATGACTGCTACTTGTTTTTTTATTTTACAACTAGGTATTTAAAACTAATTTCCCGGAAACACGTTTAAATCACATTAATTTCCATATGTATTTGTGGGTCGTCTTTCGAAAAGGGAAACGATTTTTCTAAAAACCCAACACAGGGCTGAACGGTTCCGTATTTTCTCTCTCCTCCGAAATTCCAAGAATATGCGAAGAATGCTAATGTGTATTAGGATGAGTACCTATATATACGTATAGTAAAATGCGAATGTGTATAGAAGATGCTTCTACCTGGATTGCACTTCTTTTTCTCCTCAGCCACCTACCTGCATTTTTGAAATAACGCATATAATGCATTCTCCAAAAGTAGCTGCAAGCGTTTAGTTTAGTCCTTTGGAATACTTCGCTTCGACCGGATAGTTTTCAAATTCCTTTACTGTGTCACCATTACTCTACGATGTATTTGCAAGTGAGTTTACATTATAAAGTTTTGCATTATAGTTTAAAAACGGTCTAAAAATTTCCAGATATTTTTAACGCTTGTCGCTCTACAACTATCCATCGCAAATCATCCAGTGATTTTCCAGAGAGACAACTCCGTAATTGCCACTGAGCCCATGAAAGTATCACTCCCTCAGCAGCACACATTTATACCCGTCGATTATCCACATTACGAAGTTATAACCAATCAAGCTGCAACTCCACCTGAGTTATCAAAGTCGGACAGCTTGCCCGCCGATCTAATACAAATTGCTGCAACAAAGCTGGGCATAAAGAATTTGAATGAAATTCCAAGCTTAAGTGAATTAGCTGACCTCCTGGGCACTGAATCACGAGAGGAAACTATCGACACCATACGCCAGCTGACAGCTACCGAAAGTGGAATTGACCTCATCAAGGCGTTCATCGAATCATCGGACTACACCGACAATACTGTGACTACAGAGCAACCAGTACAGATTAAAGCGGACACATCGGGTCCATCGTTGCCCACGAGTCTTCTTAGTGAAACTGCTCAGAAAGACTTGGAATTGCTGCAGAAAATTGTAAGCACGCCAAAGCCGGAGTTAGGATTCTTTCAGCGAGCATCTGCGTATTTGAACTTTTTCGATCTGTTCCCGGAAAATAAAGGTATTCCCATATCGCCAGTTAACGAAGAAGTTCAACAGATAAAGCCAAGGTCGCACAAACATCATCATGTATCTCATCATCAGCGTCGTCCTACACTGCAACCGATTTTGGCTACACACAAACTTCCGAGTGCATTCCCAGTTCCTTTTATGCCAGGCGCTGGTACTGTTACTTCGCAGACTTCTCTTTTTCGACGGCATCCAGTAAACGAAAATCGTCATCACCTCAGCCTTAACAGACCAATTTTGGAGGATCGATACCTTAATTAATTAATTATTCTAGTTGTTTCCGAGTATCTTTACATAAAAGTGCATAAAGGCAGCTTATTATTATAAAACATAAAACACACAATACGTGCTTATTTTATAAATTCATTTAAACAACCAATTCGTTACGTACCTTTAGAGTATAGTACATTTTTAAGATCGTCAGTCAGTATACATTTTACATTAAATTATATTTACATTAAATAAAGGTAGTTGCTGTTACTTCGAGCCGGAATTGTTTACTTTTGGAACGGAGAAGCCAAATTATGTAATTAACCATGTTATAAGAAATTAAGCATTTTTCTGTTAAATTAAATTTTCATGACAGTTACTGTTACTGTAATCATTAAATTTTATTTGAGTTGCAATGGATGACGCAGTGTTCCTTCTAAGAATGGTATTCCAGAGGTAAGGCTTATATAAGGCGCGTTTTATTGACAACCTTTATCAGTAAAGCTAATGTCGTTTTCCATTGGGAGAGAAATTCAGGGCAGCGCAAAAACTGAAAATGCCAATGGAAAACGACATAAAGTAAACTAGAATCTTGAGCATGCAATTACAACCAATTACAACAGTTATACTCTACTTGACAATTTAGAGATTCAGACTACGTATTTATCCCAAGCGTAATCATTACAACATCAGCTTGTCTTGGATTAATGGATCAATGAATCGCAATAAAATTCGGACACACAACAAAATATAAAAGTTTGTACCAATTTTTTTTTCACAAATATGACCCATTGTGATTGGAGCAGTTTCCTCTGCTTTACTTTGTTAAAATCGATGTTCAATAAAACGCTCCTATTAATGCTGTCGCAATCTACTCCAGTAATTCAACACCGTACAATCTTGAATAGGGTGCAGCGAATTTATCGCATATACGATTATTCCTACGGCATATCCGCTGAAAATGTAATTACGTTTTCCATTGGGATTATCAGATTTTTCGTACCCAATCGTCGGCTGGATGCTTTCTTGGTCTAAAGTCCATTTTTTTCGAAATTGAGTTAGGTATGCAGTCTTCATAATTTTGGGACGCTCTTTCGTTTGGCGCAAACCATTTTGTTCTATCTCTAGTTTTCAAGTTACAGAGAACTGTTTCGTTCACTATGCGACTTTTGCCAAAAGTCGATTTTGTTTCCAATATTGAGTTTTTCTGTTCAATTACCACCAAAAATGTACGAACTTGTTGTCACCCCATACAAATTTGTTCAATATCCAAAATGACTTCCTCGTTGGTTTTAATTTAAAACTTATTCAAAATAAAAGAAAAACAATTTCTGTGACTTGTTTTATAAATAAAATTGGCAAGCTTTCAGGAAAAAATCAATACCAATCAAAAATTTTCTGATATAAACAAAATTTTCAATCCGAACTTTAAAAATCGATTTCCCAACATTGGAAAATTAAATGGAAATTAAGCAAAATAGCATCCAGCCGACGCAATGGAATATAAAACGAGATTTTTCTTTCTTTGAATTTATCGTGGTGCGTGCTGTTCTTTAATTGTAATTTGTGTTTATAAAAAAATATTCAATTCATGTTAATATCCGTTGCAGCGACTTGTCGTCTCTAAAAACACACTTTAAAGTTTGACAAGTAACAAATTGGTTGCTGTTAGTATAAGTAGGTGTGAATCTCAGAAATCGAGATTCGCAGTATTGCTCTGACTGTTTCTTTTGCGGCCAGTGAAACATGAAATCTGACAGCCAGTGTTACCTTTTTCTGTGCCAATGCAAAACGACATAAATGCACAATACCATTTTCAAATAAAATACGCAGGAGACAAAGAAACTAAAAAAATTCACATCGTACACATCTGCTTGTCTCTTAAGCTAAGTATCCTGCTCGCGCTAAATTTTAGCGTCACTAGTCTCCACTCCGTTTCTCCACAAGCAAAGATAAATGGTCGCTAAATTTTGAAATGCGATAGATGGAACAAAAACCATATGTTCATGACAGATGTGGGTAAACGACATTTTAATTATACAAGTAAAAAGAAATTCAAACTTCAAGGACATTGCAATATTTAAATATCTGCAAAACAATGGATGCAATAAGAATTGAACAAGATGTTATAATTGCTGCAGCAGCTGAAATAATTGCTATAGTGGCAAGTAGAAGACGACACTTAACTTCGTGTCGCGTAAATCCAATCAATCAACCAGTGAGATTTGTCCTGCAAGTTCCATATAGTTGGCCGTTCCTCCACAAGCCCCGCAAGTTTTTTTTTCTTTTCATCCCATGAAAAGGGTATTTTGGTTTTGCCTCTTCTTTTACTTATACCGCTAATGTGACTACACACAGCTTGGGAAAGAGAAATAAATAAATAGTTTGAGATAATAAATTCACCCGGCAGCAACAACACAACACAAACTTTTTCTTCTGTCGGAATTTATCTTCGATTTAATGTACCGCACATTTATTTCGCGAGCTAAATGAGTGGAGACTTGTCATCGGCCCATGACAAGTTAGCGAGCGAACAGGATACTGCTTTGCTAAATTGTCTCGCTAAATTTTATCTTTGTAGACATTTTTGTATGGGAGATAAAATTTAGCGCGAGCAGGATACTTAGCTTTAAGCGGTATTTCCTAATATATCCACATTATACTAAAGAAATGAAAAAGTAATGAATAGGTACTCAGAAGTTAAAAAGTATTTTAGGGTTCAAGTATTGCCTGCCCTGTGCTACTGTCACGTGCCTCACTCTCAGCGCCGCATTAATACAAACAATATAGATACCTTTCAACCGTTTGACGGTCCTTTAATTATTCGGTGAGAAAACGACTCGGTATGTCTACCAATAAATTATTTGACGTTTCAGCTCCAAAAATCTTATGGAAATGGGAGCACTGCTTTAAATTCCAATAAAAAATCATCCCCAGGCTGATACTTTGTTGCCATTAGTTATTAATGCTGTAAACCTTCCTACACTACCTCTGCAATAAGCTTAACTATTCGTTCGTTACTTAAATGTCAAATAGTGCTATCGAAAGCATTTATCAACAACATTTATACCTATATTCGTTCCTTAAAAGTTAAAAGCTTTTTTGTTTATATTAATAGCGCTATGTTTACTAAACTATTAAAAGGGGCACTTCACGCACGGCATTGAAATGAACAATCTTTAACTTTATGCCCACTTCAGGTGAACTTCAGTTAAAAATGCACACAGTAAAATAAGGGATGGCAACCCTATCTGAGAGAATAATAAGGGATAGGTATCCTTCAATTTGTGCTATGTCCGAATCTAAACCCATGAAACCTAACATATGCTACGAATTCTTTTCTTATTCAATTCAATATGTTGCACATGTGTACGGCCGCCAGCGTCTTTCTGTATTATTTTTTTTCCCTTTTATTCATTAACCATACCATTGCCATCGTCAATAAATGTAAATGGAGAGGACAGAGGAGGTCCCTTTTTATAAAAGGGAATCCTACCGATGCCGAATTGCCGACTGGTATTTCACGTTCGTTGAACTCATAATCTACTCACTTTGAGTTCTGAAAGCACACATATGGAAGTTGATTTGAGTGACGAAAATGTTTAATTTATCCGTTCATATTGTCCCCTCCAACTCTAACCATTCTTCATCTTCACCGAGGGCGAGGGTGCCTAGCCTAGTCTTTCTGGCTAGTTATTGGTTGAATCGTCGTCCCTAAATGAGAGTACTCTATTGCAGTTGCATTTGGATTGGGATTGGGAACGGAAAGTATGCATTGGGCGTTGGGCCCCTCACTCGAGTTAATTTTGAAATATCCCATAAACATAGCCGGCTGCGAGTTGAACTCATTTTGAGTTCAATTGTCACTTCACTGTGAATGTAGCGTAGAGTGAACGATACCGTTTTTTGTGCATTGTGCGCCGGTCGCCTTTTTCTCGGTTGTTTATCTTGTTTTGTTGTTATTGCTGGACGGACGGACGAAAGTTGTGTCGCGAGCAGAACATCTGTTTTTGTTTGGCGTATGTTGTAACTGTAATCTGTGTGTTTGATATCTGCAAACTGCGACTGCCAAGCAGAGCTGGTTTTGATTGATATAAAGTAATCAAAATATCAACGGAAGTTGTGCCTGTTCCATTGTGGGATTACGTATCTACTTCAGAAATAAACCTCAGGATTGCTGCATATTTCACATTATAGAACCGTAAGTCGTATTTACAGTTGAAAAGAGTGTTTATGTTTAATTTATCTGGAAATAGATTGACTCATCTCGTTGTTATACATCGTCTTCAATTGATTTGATTAGTGGTGGTCCTGCGCAGTGATGCGTTTATTTAATGAATTCTTTGGTGTATATTTTATTGTTTTTAACAAATTAAATTGATTGTGGTAGGCGTTTACTCTTTGTAAACACAAGTACAACATGGATATATACGTATGCTATTCAGTGATAGTGAAAATTATGTAATTGTTGATAGGTATGATTTAATTTCTAACGTGTGCAGTGACGAAGACTTAAAAAGTGTAATTTTGTCGATGAATTCAGTACCGCATACCGCTTGTGCCTTATGTTACCGATTGCACATTGATGTTACAGTCTGTACGTCAAACGAAAAGCTACAAAAGTTATTACAACCGAGCAAAAAAAAATTAAGGACGGGATTTTAGTGAGTTTTGACTCTGTCCAATATGTTAAAAAAAGAATCGTGTAGGATGCACACAGGGTAATAGATTTTAAGACATTCATTCATACTCATTACCCGTCTATCCATTACATATGTCTTGCCGTTTGTAGGTATACGATTTGAAGTGGACTCTGTATATCTCAACATTTTGACAACTGTTCTTAATTTTACGATAGATTTAGAAGAGATTTCGGACTTTGTCTAATTATCCCATCTTGCACCTACCTGAATGATGCCTTCTGGTTAGATGAATTCCATTGAGCATCTTGGGATGCGTTCAACGTGATTAAACTAAGGTCCGTTTACTGATACTACTCATAGCGATTTAAGTTCTACTTAAATACCTTATATGCTACTTTTTTCTATGTCATAAACTGTCACATAAGCTTTTAAGTGGAACTTAAATCGCTATGAGTAGTATCTACAAACGGGCCTTAAAGATTGGACCGCTCCGTTCGGTGAGAAGTACATGCTCGACTTGAGTACCTCAAGTATTCTGGTGTTCCTTTTAGGTATCATTTATGCGAGTCACCCCAGTAACACTAATACTATGAAGTAATATCCTTCGGCTACTTGTATCTACAATCTAATTATTTCAGTTAGCTAATCCTACCTAAAGCAAATGACCATTTTATGTAAGAATTGAAAAACAGGACAAGAACTTAGCCTTGATACAACAAGTTTAGTCCGTCTGATAAGAGAATGACTAGTTGTTTCAATATTGATTTAGCCTGAGCAATCCTTTATAAAACTAAACATTACTCCTTCCATCGGTCGTGAACTAGACCCTGATATACTGAAACCTCTCCTGATGACTTAGTGGAAATATTAGTCCATTAACATACAAAATTAATTGAACAGGCGTTCTGGAGATGAACATCACTTCAGAACTGATTAGCTTATCGAGTGTGTGCTTAAATTCAGTACGGGGACGCCCAAGAATGACCAAGTCATCATTTATGTCCTTATTAACTTCATATTTTCGATGCGTTGTTTCATTTTACGACTACGAGCTAAACTCATGCGGCCAATCTTTTAGTAAGTCAAAAAGAAGACTAGAACTCCACAATTTTTGTATATAGATTTTGACGTGAGCTGGACGCGCCTCTAGACATTTTCATGTCAAACAAATCGATGAACGTCGATCAGATGTTTAAAGTCATTCATAAATAACAGATAACCATTTTCCTTGAGCACATCGTTGCACCGCCAGTTATCCGCTACTGCACATTTTTCCAAGGAGCCGATTGGAAATTCTTGAAAACATACAAAAATAATAGCTTAGTGTATCAGTGCACCACTAAACAAGAAACACATCACCGTCAAAGGTAGGCAATTTGAATTTCACTACACATATCTCATTAGGTAATATTTCTATTGTCTGCAATGGAGCGGAGCATAGCGTGTTTTAATTTTTCATTTGCATACTTTCAGTTGCGAAGTAAGCGAAGCCTGGTGGTTGTGAATTTTGCTATTACTCCCATACTTGCATACTCTTACTAACTTTTGCAGTATGCCTGTTTTAATGAACATTCGAAATTGCAATTTCCAGCACGTTATCACAATAACCCCACTCTTAAGTTGATTTTTCCCAAAATTTAATGAGGTATTCGATTGGGCGTTCTCAGAGCACTTTTTTTTGCTCTCAGAGAAATTTTTATGTCCGTTTGGTACAAAAAAACGCAATCTTTTTCAGAGCAAGTAACGTTTTTATGCTCAATAAGGCACACGCATCTAAAATCAGAGCAAATCTGAAGAAGCCCAATTGAATACCACAAAACGACACGTTTGGAAAACTGAAATATGTATGGGAAAACTTCTGTTTTCGATGAAGTTTTCATGTATTTCGGCTTGGTGTGAAAACGCATTTACCTTGCTTCGCTGACATAGATTTATTTAAAAGGGGATATTGTCACTGACGAAAATCTCCTGAAAACTTTTTAAATATTCCCTTTCTTACTGATTTCTTATGTGGTATTCGATTTCGTGTGCGTTATCGAACACAATTTTCACGACATCTTCCTTTTTTTCAGATGCTGCCATCATCTCCAGAGACTCTATTCAACACTGCAGACAGCGGTTGTATGATCATTAATCGGCATGAACCTCATCACTTTGAAGCTAGTGCGTGCGCTCGCCCGCAGATGGCATGGCAAATGTACGAACAGCTGCTTCGAATTGCCGACAAACAAAAACAACATGAACAACAATCCAACCAAAGGGACGATGATAAGGAGACAGATACAAAACGATTGTGGCTTGCTGCATTCACAGGACCCAGTTTATCCTATCGTCCAGGGGTAGCAGCAGGTGCTGCCGAACCCCTCTAAATTAACGAAAAAATGCGAGGGAAACAGCAAGAATAATTTACCTACAATCAGCCATGGTGACGGTAGCGGCGGATATCCTTGTTTGTTTTGAATGAATATCCTTCTGCCGTAGTTGCTGCCGTTGTTATTGCTGCACTGATTCCAGGTGCAATGAGAAATTCTCTTTTAGTTTTCCCCCTTCTTTTTATTTAAGTGTAACTCGAATTTATGTACCAAAAATGTATTTGTTCTCAAACTACCTAGTCACCTCATGATATTACAAAGAAAATGCCATCGAAAGGTTTAGTTTTTATGTTCTTTAGTCTTTATGTTAAATGCAATAATGATAAATTAATGAAAAGAAAAAGTTTTTGTAATTTTTTGTTCTCTTTATTGATTTGGTTTGTAGCGCTATATTTACAGAAGGGGATGATTAACTTAATGTCTATGACTAGAATTTTGTTTGAGACTAGATAAGAATAACCATCTCTGTACTAAATGGGGATGCTTTGGTCGACTTGTCCCACGAGTTTTTCACGAAGTGTCCGATAGACGACACTATCCTGGGGTATGCCTTCCCGCTGTAAGAATAGAAGCGTTTCACGAGCACACATTGCAAAGCCTAGAGCTTCGGCTTCATGCTTCTGGCACTGTCTGTCGACCTGGTTGTGGTGTTCATTTAAATAGAAAGAAATTTCTGAGTCTGAGTCCTCTTCATCGGGTAAGCCATGCTCGTCACTATAGTCCAAGTCCCTCTCGAAGTCATTCAATTCCTTCTGCAGCTCAACTATTTTCTGCAGAGCTTCCAAGAGGATTTGATTTCTTGTGTTTGGAACAATCACTGGGTATTCGTTGTCAGGTAATGCTGGTGGTGAAGGAGGTGGGGTGGTATGGCTATGGTGTTCACTGATCACTGTTGGCCTTTGTTGGGGATGACACTCAGCAGGTTCAAATTTATCGCGTTTAGCTTCAACAGTTTTGGATAGCTGCTCCGCATCACGTTTTCTTTTAAGGAACAGTTTTCCGTTCATATTTGCGGCACTAATTTGAATTTACTAGATTGAGACACGAATAGAATACTTATTGGAAACTACAAAACAACCATCACAGTTACGAGAAACCGAAATGCAAATACAAAACCGATAGGATCGTGCCTATGTCAAATCGGATGATACTACAACGAAGTGATCGCGACGAATGCCGAAATCGATTTGCTGTCTGCCTGCAATCCGTGGTGAACTTGTACCACTTCCAAATCCAACTGAATCCGTCCGACCCGACCCCTAAGTGACTGACACACACCAGCCAGAGACAATC
The DNA here is from genome assembly GCA_963082955.1 of Cheilosia grossa. Classification (NCBI taxonomy): domain Eukaryota; kingdom Metazoa; phylum Arthropoda; class Insecta; order Diptera; family Syrphidae; genus Cheilosia; species Cheilosia grossa. The sequence continues at coordinate 17,984,026 of OY720147.1, read as the reverse complement.
CTCTATTTGGTCGTGTGCGGCTGCTGCAATTTAATGTGCGTGCGTGCACCACCATTGAACCCTCCGTTGAATCCGAACGTGCACGCTTCCTATTTCCGAACAAGTTTTTCTTTTTTTTTTTAAATACACATGGCATGGCTGGCCCTCGCTCTATATCAAAGGAACGGGAAATTGGGAGGGTTCATTCGGTAGGGGAAGAAGTGTTTTTTTTTGGAACCAAACGCATTCGCATCTGTCAGAGCCGGAGGTGTGTGTAGAGGGCAAAACAGGAAAAATCAATGCAACGTAAAGGGAAAGCAACCATCGGTAGACAACGAAAGCGGAAACAGTGTGTTGAACAAGTGAGATGTACATATATATTTATTATTACAGGAGAAAAGAGTGCAATTTGGTAGGCTGCGAAGATGTAGTTAACAACAGACAATTCTACGTTTGTTTTGCGAACATGTTTTTATTGCGGCACATAAAATTGAATAGTTTAACATTATGTGAGTAGAATAATATAAGAAATTTATTAAGGACTTACCGCTAGTTATCACAGTTGAAACACAATCTACTGCATTAAAAAGTGGTTCACAAGACAGCGAAAAAAGAAATTCGTTCAAACATAACCTCAAAATCAAAATGATTGAATAGTTGCTATTTAATTGTTCATATTCTTTGAATTCTCGGCTAAGTACTAGCGACGAAATCAAATGTATCATTTGAATGAACGGTAAAAACATCGGTCGTTTGTGGCTCATAGGTATATAGTTTTAGCCGGTCTCATATGAAAAGGTTTTAAAAGTATCTGCGCCAAACAAACTAGGTAATTTCTTTCATATCCTCACTATATTTCTAATCAAGCGCAACAAAGGAACATGTGCAGCCGGCGCAATTATTTTATTGTCTTTACTACTCACCGCCACCATTGCACGGATCTTCGTTCAGTATTCGTAGTCGTGTGTGCTGTCTGAATGGCTCTCACTACAGTTCCGATCGCCCCTGTTGTAAATGTACAGATAGGTATATGTATGAATACTGACTAGAGCGGGAAGGAAAATGCAGTTGGGATTGGGAAAAGTAAAAATGTTCCATTAAAATTTTAACACTAGGGACAGGGAGTAGATTAGGACATACACCATACTGTCGGAGAAGCCCCCTTCCCTTTATAATAATGTCAGTGGCACCCTTTAATCGCTAGCGACCGGCGCGGCGCGCGCACGACCAAGTAAAATTTATTCAAGTATTGCAGAGGCGTGCTAGTGTGGTGCGGGCCACATTATTTTTGTATCTTCTATCCTCGTGGCAATTTTCTAATTCTGGGTGAAGTGCTTTGATAAAAGGAATTCAATGGAGGATTTGAGTGTGGGACAACGGCACGAGGGTTGCAAACTATTTTAATTTACATGCACTTCGGCTTTCCCATTTGGTTGAATAATCTCATCAACAACTGAAGGGATATTATTTGTGCAATTGTGGGTATACCTAATGCTATTTTTTTTATCGATTTGTAATAATAGGTAAGTCTATATCCTTAAAATCCTTTTAAGCCCGTTAAACATACTCGCCCAGCAATGAGTATTTGGAGTTAGCGCGGTCTTTGTTTAACTGCCTCTTAGTCTCCGAAGTCTGAAGAGTATACCTACCTACCCCAAGTAGCTAAAGGTCGAAAATTGATAGTAAAACTTCGCTAAAACTTTAAGCGCAAAAGAAAAGGTGAAGTTTTGAATACATATTATTGCATACACAAAGTATTCGATTCAGCGTAGTTTGGTGAAAGAGTTTTTTGTGATTTTAAGAAACTTGTGAGGCAACAAGTCTCCTAGAGTTAGCTGTTAAATCTCTTCCAAATAATTTGGAATGGATAGAATTCTCATTTGAAAACGGTGATGATCAAGTTAGATGACCTTCGCATCATACATTATTTTGTTTCGTAAAAAATATATCCCAATCTTTTTTTTTTTATATGTACCTACGTATTATTGTTTCCCACTGTTATAGAGCTGCGAGCGTCCTTCATCATTATTATCATCATTATTTAGCGCCAACTTGCGAGCTTGGAAAAAGTGTCAAAACTTAACGTAGCTGTACAATGTGCATAGGTACTTAGTTAGTCTCTGAAAATATGGTCCATTGTGAACTTATACAGGCCTTTATAGCTCAGCTCTTTTGCATTCAAGCAGATGAACTTTAATTTTTTTGGTGTTTTTATTTAACGGTTTGTCGCAAATGCAATTTGTACACTGGCCTTTTGAGTTCCTGACATAACAACTCAATTTTGTTAAGAATCTATGCAGGTGTGGTATACCTAGCTATTTAGCAACTTGCACATTCGAAGTATTTTGGCACCACTTTTTCTTTTAAGAAGTACGTTTATATGAACCCACCCAAGACTTCGAGCGAATGTCGAACTGTATTTCTTTATTAGTAACTATCTGCAATCGAAGAAATATTTCCATAAGTAGGTGCACAGCTGATTCCATTCCCGACTTCTTCCAACTACCCATGCAACATGTCGTTTTACTACGACAGCTGCCAGCACTTGCATCCCTCCAAAACGGCTGAAAGATCTGAAGATAAAATGCACCCCTAGAGGTAGAAAAGTGCATACCCACCTATGGCTATAGAAATTTGTTTCGATGGAGGTATCCCGATCCATTATTTTTTTTTTTCAACTCGATTCTGGTGACTGACAGATGTGTTCGTTTCCCCCAGTTATTTATTTATTTATATATAACTAACACGCTTTCTTTCAAATCAATTTTAGCGATTTAAAAATGCATCAAATTTTTTCAACACAAACAAAAAACCCAATTGCTTAGTATACCTATGTAATAATATTTTTCATTTATTTATTCTCTGCCTATATTCCTTGTCATACTTCACGAAAGTGGCTTCCAAATATTCTCGATTAAAATATTAATTTTCTAGTACGTACCTAAATTTAAATAGATATAATAATTGAAATCGTTTTTGCTTGTTTAACACCTTGCTTCACCTTATTCATTAAAAAAACTGTTTCGATATGAAGTCATGAATCTATCAGAATTAAGGTGATGATAATAACGTTCAATTACCCACTGGCCATTTCTATTACAAGTGGGGAAACACCCGCTAGAACTCTAGCGCCAGCGAATCAAAAGTTATATTTGGTTTCGTTGAAATCTCTTCAATCCAAAAAATAAAAAAAAATCCTAGAAGGCACCTAATATATTTTAAAAAGATCAAATTATTCTAAATTTTGCCTACTTTTGTTGGTTGTTCAAGAATCTAGTTTAGTTTCCATTGAGACAGAAAAAGAACAGTTTTTCTTCTATCGAAATCAGCTGGCTGTCAGATACCATGCTCCATTGGGCGCAATTTTTTTTCAGAGTCAGAGCAATTTTGCGAATCTCGATTTCTGAGCGAGATTTCCACCTACTTACTAAACCAAAACATTTGTAAAACCTTAAAGTGTGTGTGAGGCAAATTACATTTGGCCACTGCAATGGATATCAACATAAATTGAATGGATGTTTATAAACACAAATTTCAATTTAATTTTTAAAACACGCACCACCACAAATGCAATAAAAGAAAAATCTCGTTTTATGTTCCATTGGGTACGAAAAATAAGAAATCTGAGAGCAAATTCTGTAAATCCCAATGGATAACGACATAAGTCTGACAGTTGGCTGACTGGATGTTATTCAGCTTTAATTGGCCTAGATTGATCACATGAACAGGTTTTTGAGTTGACGTTTATTGATGGTTAGCAGAAAAATCGGAGTTGGCATTTCGTATTTAGGGCTGACGTATAGGTAAAGTGACTACCGATCAATCTAGTTCTTACGTTCAGGGCACTCCAGATCAATCTAGTCGACTTAAGAATATTTGTTTTGTGAATGTGCCTATTCACAGGTAGTTTTTTTCTATTTCTCTTTTTTAATTTAGCGGACAATTTTGCGCTGGATTGGCAGCTTTGCCATTAAGAGTAATTTAGTCATTTGCGATTAAGCCTTCTACGTTATTCGCTGTAATATTAATGTCGTTTTCCATTGGGACAAAAAATCAATATTTTTTTTTATCTAAATCACTTTTCATGTTTCATTGGGCAAACAAAATTAATCTTCTTTTCGATTCGAATCACTTTTTGTAGATCTGGATATTTTTTTCAGATTTACACATACTGCCACAATACCAATATATATGCTTTGCACAGCATTTTAAGAAGTTTGATTTTAAGACAAATGGGCAGAGTTTCGTGAAAACCAAAAAAACCAAATACATAAATAGCCTTGGATATAATTTATGAGGAGCTATTATGTTCATAGTCTTCCTCGTCATCTGAAGACTACGAATCAGAGACCCTCAACTCCGGCCGATTTTCCGTTACTTGCCTTCAAGCTATATTACCATGGGTGGCAAATGCTATGTAGTACGTTAGTATTGTTACATAGAAAATCGTATTGACAAACGTGACGCAACTTCAAAAATTCCGCCCACCAATACATTCGCACCTTGCAGATGCCATTTCCGCTGTCGGCAAATTCGCATGTCACATTGATACCAAATTGACATCACACCGATGAGAAAACAAATTGAGGGGGCCAGCGGCAAGAGGATTGTGAGGTGGGGGTCTCAGTATTGTCTCTGCTACGAATCACCAAAAATAATCCATTTCTATGTAGTACATCAGGCGAAAAAGTTTTCAGTAAGTATCCATTTGTGATTTTTGCAAAAACAAATGCAATTTGAACAGCAGATATTGCTGTCAAGTAACGCACTAGTACATTTACAAAAGCAGATCAATTCCGTTGCATGTGAGCCGCGTAAAATCCGAGATGTGAAAAAGATTTCTGGTGGTCGCAATGGAAAACGACATAAGCCTCCATATAAAAATATTTCCACAGATAAAATAAAACAAAGTATGCACCTAGTACGCAGTTTAAGCTTAATTTATACCCCACTGTACACAAGGACAATGAAAATGAAGAAAATACATTTTTCCACTACTCAATTCTGAAAGATTGAGAACGTAATGTAGGTCGAAAAAAAACTAGAATAGGATCAAAATCTCTAAATGGATGATGAACTAGCCGGTTTTATTTGCTTTTCTGCTGAATTGTGGCCGTCAAAATAAATTATTAACAAGGCACACTGATTAAGGAGGCCCATGTTATAAATCATTGTAAATGACCGTCCAAAAATAAAATATTTTCATCCATCAAGTTCTTTAAGATTTTATTATTTGAAAGTATTTGTTACTCAAATAGTAATCATTACAATTAATAATGCTATGTACATTTTCAATTTATGTTGTGTCTAATAAGTAAAAATTTAAATGTAAACTTTTATATAAAACGTTCGTCCAAATTAAATTACTTTTCCTTACAAAATTCTTCGTTCGCTCCGATAAAATACTAACACAATGTGTTGCACAATTATTTGCATTTAATATTTAATGCTTTTAAAATTGTTGCGTGTGTGATAAATATTTGAATGTGTCCTATTGGTGAGTCATAGATTTACGCTACATTTTGCCTATAAATTGTTTTTGCTCTTTGCACATAGATATTTTAAATACTTTATAAATGTTTTGATACATAGATATATTTAATTAAATTGTATCGTTGATAAATATTGATGTTGTGTCTTACAGCGTGTTTCCCTTGTTTCTCATAATTAAAGTACACAGAGAATTTTGTGATATGATTAAGGAAGTTAATCTAATTTGATGAGTTTTGTTATAAACAATTATGAAACTTACAATCGGTCTTAAAATAATATTGGAACACAAAATTTACAAAAAGAACAACTTAAATTGTAAACTTATTTAAGGAATAGGTATATAAGTGGAATTTTGTTTGGTCATTTTGGTTTGGTGGTAAGCTTGAAGTTGATTACCACTCAAAACGTTTGTAGAGCTAAATATTTTGAGTGTGTGTGTATACATATAAATTTGGTATTGGTATGTAAAGTTTTAGAATAGAAATGGTGTATATTATGTAGAAGGGCTTAAATCTAGTTAACCTACATTCTAATCTAAGAAGCACTTTTTAAAGTTATGGTTATGTTTATATACTGTAAATGCATATTTTAAGCTTTTTATTTTGTAATTGCGTACCTACAAGTATTATTTTTGCTTTAAGCTAATCAAAATAATTTTTGTTTTTTGTTGTAAGAATATTTCCTTGGGGTGAGCAGGGTTGTTAATCTACATACGCTGTGGCGTTGAAGTTGTCATTATTATTACTGTTGGCTATATATTGTGAGTTATAATATGTTGGTATTTTTTAAGTTATAAATGTGTGTCTTTTTTAGGACTGTACTGTCTTGGAAATGTACTTGTTGCTCTAAAAGCGAACGCCGTTTACGCAAATATGAATTGTTTTGCATCTTTTATGTTACTGTGCAGTGTACGGACATTCCCATATGAATGAAGGTGGGTACCTACGTAGAATGCTGTTTTTAAAATTTGACAGCATCTTAGCGTGAAAAGAACTGTCTTTAGTTAAGTTCACTTGGCCCAAATTAGGTAGCTAGGTTCATTGTACTACTTAAGAACTATTACAAAAACGTCTTTCACGCCCTTAAAGTTTAAGCAGAGTTAGCATAATAGCTTGTCAAGGAGTTAACCATCAAGTAACACCAACTATGTTTTGTTTGATATTTTAATCAGCAGTTTAGAAAAAACAATTTTGCTCTGCCTTAGATTTTGTTTTTACTTTTGTACAAACGAAAATATTTAAACTTTCGATCTGTCATGAAGCTTCCTTTAAAAAAACTACAACAACAAGCATTCACATTTCGTATGCTGCAAGATGTAAGATTGTGAGATATTTATTATAATTTTTTTCAATATTTAATTGTCTATTGTGAACTACAATAGGTATAAGGCCCATTGCACTTGACACTGTATGCGCCACACAATGCGGACGTTCAAGTATCTAGTTTAGTAGGTCTGACAGCTGTCTGACTAGATGCATCTCGTTTTTGATTTCAGATTTCAGATTTCGTGTGCCTAATCGAACATAAAAACGTCACTTGCACTTTTTTGTGTTGATATTAGTGCGACTTGAATATGTGAAGTTTTAGACACTTTTCTAAGCGCTTTCCGTTCAGTGGTTAAATTTTATATTAAAACATTCCAAATTTCCTTCCCGATTGATTTCTAAATATTTGAACATAAATAATTTACAAAAATAGATTCACCCGATGCAATGCCTTTCTTTGCTGTAGAAAAAATTCACGAAAATGGAAACAAACTCCACCAGTTGTTAAACTCAAATGCACTTGTATTGGTAAATCTGAGGTAAATCTGAGAAAATATCTAAATTCGCAAAAGTGTTCTGAAATCTGAAAAAGATTGCTCTCGAATACCACGTGAGTACTAAGCTGACTGTTCGCTTATGTGGCTGACGTAGGAAAGGTGACGTTCCCGACCAATCTAGTTTTTGCGTTCAGGTTACATCTTTTCCAGACCCATCTAGTCTACTTAAGTTAACCAGATTTTTGAATGTGCCCAGTATTATAATTGATGCGTGGTACCAATAATAACTTTTAATTTTGATGGTGCTGTGCTGCAGGCCGGGTGGACCACCATTTTGAATACTCACCCACGATTTGACGGACTCACATTGACGATAGGTACCCTCTAAAGCTATTACATTAAATTCAAGCCGAAGACTAAAAATGATTATCAGTAGGTGTAAGCCCGATGCAATTGAGTTCTTAAAGAACACATAACACGTGTTTGAATAAAACAAAAATTTTGACGTTTCCCTCTCTAGCATTTTTTCAACTACCAATCATTGCAAATATTTTTGACTAGAAAGCTTCATGGCTGAATTCATAAATGCATATAGCAACAGAGCTACGTTGCAATACACTCAGAAATGCCAGCGAAATCAAAAGCAAACAGCGCATCACGAATTATGCTTTTTCAAATCGAGTCCGCATTCGCAGTCAGGGGTAACGTGAATAAATTTCGATGGAAATGTTTCCCTTGTCAGCAAAGCAAATCAAATTGCTGAATAGAAAGAATTCCGCTGAAGATATTTTCCCCGATAGGCCGGGAATGTTTATTGCAAACTTTATTAACTCAGCCGATGTAATGAATGTATGTATTATTAAAAATATCCCACCCACTCATTTAAAGAAATAATTTATACCCATATGAACTACTTTAATCAATTTGTACTTAAAATATATAAATATTTTTGTTAGAAATTAGTGTAGAATGTTTCATTCCAAGTTATTAGAGACTTATTTGAAATACCTACAGTTCAAGCTGTAAAACTTATTAGGATATATTAATAAATACATGTTTGTTTTTGGTGAAGCTCATAAATTCAACATAAATAAATCAATGTTTGTCTATTACATAAAATAAAATCAGTGGGCTAACGTATCACCATTATGTCTTACAAAATATTTAAACTTAAACAATGCCTCGGCATTATTATTAATTTTTGTTTAACAAATCATCAACCAATACAAACGATAGTAATTATTTTGGAGGTTATCCAGCGCGAATCTTGCAGTCAGTTCAATTCCAGAAATTAATAACTAATTAACCAATTGGCTCGTCTGCCCTGTCTTTTAATTGATTCTGGTTGTGGTTCTTCATTTCGCTTGATTGACAGCCAATTGGGAAACAATCGCACCCTCTGACCCACGCACCAATTAAACTATAAACAATATTTGTTGTTTTAACTTAAAATGTATAGTTTTTGTGTCATAAGCAGCAATTGTAAAGATTTAAAAAGTAAATAACGACTGAAAGCATTTCCTATGTGACAGTAGTGTTGACACTAGAACAAGCGAGAGTATGGATGACTTTGTTAAAGTGTCAGTTGCAGATGACTCTGCCGATTTAGCAGCTGTGGCTGCTTCTTTGACTTGTGGTGGTTCTGGTGGAGTTGTTACCACTGGAGCCGTTTCATTGGTGACGCTCAAAATTGTTTCCATGCGAGTTTTTTGAGGAATTACTTCACAATAGTATTTGCCGGCGAATGCTTCTGTAGCGTTTTTAATGATTAGGCTGAAGTTTTGTTTTGACACCTGGTAGGCGCTGTTTAGGACATTAAGGTCGTTGGTGATGGTGTTATCCCCCTTGACCCAGAGGATCACGTTGGTTGCTGCGGAAGTAAATGCGAATTTGAGTAAACTGAGGAGAAGGTAAAACTGCTTGAAATTGACACATACCTGCCAGATTTTTAACAGGACACTCTAGAGTTATATTGCCACCAGGTTTGACAGTACGTCGGACGATTTTAGTATCAAAGTAGGGTTTCATTGTGGACTTTGGACTTGAGGCGGTGGATTTAATTTGATCAGACGACAGGCTATGGTCTTCGTATTCGTAATCTTCGGTGTGGTCATTTTGCGTTTGATCAATGGTTGTGCCACGGTCAGCTGCAGCAGGCTTAGAAATTGCTAAAACAAATAAACAAGTCTTAGTATTAAAATTCAGGTTACACATAATTAGTTAATTAATTATTTATTTATTTATTTAATTACTAACGATTTAAGTCACAGTTAATCAATAGTTAATATTTTTTTAAAAAGGTAGTTATTTGAACATTTATTTTAAGATTTGTTTTTAATTTAATTTTGTTAGGTTGAAATCAATCACATGATCGAACTTAATATAGTCCTTCGTCAAATTATTGGTGGGGCCATTGCTCCCATAGTCACATCGAGGCGTCCTTTGATATAAAAGTATTGGATTCTTTGTAGCTTGTTGATGTTTATAGAACGAAGAATATAGGTGGAGTTGATGTTGCTTCGATCTTCCAAGGTCTGCATATTCAGAAACTTTAATCGACTTATTTAGGAGGGAAGATGACTTTCGGGTTCCCAAGAAGAAGAAGAATTCCAGATTCTCAGCTCGGACACCAAACAGGACTACAATATTTAATATAGTTTAGCGCTCATATGACGTAATTTAAATATTATTTGTGTGATGTGATCCGGGAAGGTTTTACCGCTTACTCAAGGAACAAAATGAGAGAGTTGAGATAGAAAGAGAGAGTAAAATCTCCTGGCCCATAAAAAACACCTTCATATTTTAGTGCAACATACATTTTATATTTCTATGGATTATTTTTTAATATTTCTCAGATGGCAGTCAAATTATTTACATCTCTGTTTGGTACTGTCTAATTTGACAAGAAAATCAATTGAATTCATTTCATTTACTAGGTACCTACGCTTGATTAGGCAATTTAAATCGGAAATTTAAGATCAAAATCTAAAATAATCAATCAATTGAAAATGTCTAAACAAGCAAAATTTAATCGTTATTTTTCATTCGAAATAACTACTGGAGTCATCTATCAGAAATATACCCCTACCAGGATGTCAAGTAATTCGAGATCGTAACCATTATACAGCTTATACCATTCAGGAGGTCGTTGGTTTGTGCAATGGATATGAAAACGTTTAATAGCGACATCTGCTTGCTGATAGGAATAAACGGAGCTACTCGTGCGTGCGCATTTGCATACGATCTGAATTATGCCATAAAGGACACACAAAAATGGCACACTTTTCAAGAATGGAATGGAATAGCACATTTTCAGTACAGTCCCAGCTCTGCATTAGAGATCTAAGGAATGGATCCTATTAAAAGCGGATAAAGATATCCTTGGTCGTTTCGAGAGAAAAATATTTTGTTAAATGTGCGATTCCGTTTGAATTAAATATATAGTCGTCGATATATTTTTTGCATTGGATTTCTCGACGGCATTCCTTCTTCATATCAATGTCATGCTTGGATTCAGGCACAGACACAGCTTTGCAGCCAGCAAATTATTTTCAAAATTAAATCTGTGGGTCCAACCAGTGGTTCCAGACTTTGAAGACTGTTTTCCTTTTTATTGCAGTTTTTTTTTAGTTTTCCCCTTTATTCCAAAAAAAATCCCCATTTTCTGTCCTAAGTGAAATTTGCACTTGTTTTCATAAGAAAAACAAAACTTTCTTTGAAAATACGTTCTAATTTTATTTTTAAAAACATTTTACGTTTCACAGAGATTTTGTATTTTTCCCCCTTTTTCATTAAAAAAAAAGAGGAGAACGATAGTACCTATTTAAATAGACGAAAAACTATCACAACAAAAAATTCCAAGAAATTGCAAACGATCTGTCCTAAAGAATATATCCAAAAAAAAGACTGACGTTTACCTGGTCCCGCTTTTCAAACCACAAAATGCGAGTCTCTTGCCCAAACTGTTTAGTTAGGAGGTCAACCCTCCACGGAGAATGCCTTATTCATACTTCTAAATTTAATACCTTTTGAATTTTACAGACAAATGTACGGGAACACACTTTATATATTAACGAGATTTGACAGTCGACCATGTGTCCATATGTTTTATTCCTTGAGCTAAACAACAAGAGACAGTTTAGAATTAAATTCTTACAGGTTGCAGGTAATTTTCACCAACATTGTGCGGACGGCAGGAACGATTATGAAGGGTTCAATTAACCTAAAAATAACTTTTCGTTTGTACAGTTTTGACAGTTCATATCCAGCGATTCGTTTGAAAGTTGACAACTTTGATTCAATGTCTAAAATTAGTAAATCATTAATTTAAGAGAACATTTTCGTGATTTCCCTTTGATCGGAAAAAAATGTCCTCTCGCTGAAAAAAAAAAATCCCTTTATAGCCATGACAACACTGCACCCATTCTTGATATGTGCGAATTTTACCAAAACCTGTTGAACATCTTCTATTTCCATCACATGATTAAAAGACTACGATAACTAATAGGGCTTCGTGAAAGCAGATAAGAACTTCCCTCGTTTTAACCTCAATGACATCGAATACCAAACATCCAATGGCCCATTAATTTGTTCGAGCGTCATTAATGGCAAATTTGAGCAATAAATTCCGCCTACCACAACATCCTGCCAAACAGAATGTGACTCAATATTTGATTTGTATCGTAATCACTTGTTACGAATTTCCGTTCAGTTTTCCTTTTATCACCTTTGTCGTTTGTCCTGTTTATACTTCTAATCCAATTTTATGCAAAGGATACAAAAGAAAATTCTGTTTGCCGTTCACACCATTAAAACGTTATGCTTGACGGAAAAGGAATAGAAGGACAAGTAGATCCTTCACGTTTCAGTGCCAGATCGAGAGTCGTTTCTGTTTTATTTTCATTTGTTTTTTTTTTTTTTTCTCTGGAGAATTACATCACATTTACCGAAGCAAATATATGTATTCGATTCTTACTCGTATGTATATCCTGCTTCGGCTTCCAACATTGACGTGTGCTACATCCGTAGAGATATAGGTAGAAGTCGAGGCAATAAGAAAAGGGAATACTCGCGCCGTGCTCACTCAGTAAATATTTTTAGTTTTCTTTTTGGGTTAAGGACAACATTAAGGTGGTATTTGCCATTTCCTTTTAATGTCGGTTTCTCATCCGCTTAATTTGATTCTATGGCTTTTAATTTTGCGCACACGATGGCCGTTATTATTATTACTATCAAATGAAAATTCCCACAGCGCCCGCATGTACACATGGACATCTGTTGTGGTGGGTGCGGTATGACGAGGCACTCTTCTAATCCAAAAAGTCAATCAAAGACTCGAAGGAACTCTGGCTCCCAAGACTAGGTCATCGTTTGGCCGATTTCCCCAGTGGGACTGTGGTGGTGGTATTTCAAGGCGTGGGCCAACACCATTTCGGCATTAAATGTTATTGATGGACAAATATTTCCGTTTGGTTCGCTATTTCCACTTTTAACGGTTGCGTTGCGCACGGGATCCTTGGTGGGTGAGCACTCAGCCCCGATTTCACCGAGATAAAATTGGAAGAATATCCTTGAGAACTCCTTGCTGTCTAAATTAAAATTGATTGCAACTGGCGCTGGTAGTATACTGTATATACTGTCTAGTGAGGGCGCTTTAAAGCGAAAACTGAAAGTCTTTTCGGGTCAAGTGTAGTAGTGTGATGGTTGGCCTCATTTGGGATCTTATCTTCTTGACGTACGTCAGTTTTCTATTTTTGACGTCGATCACCATTTGGATTTGAAATTATTCAGCTAATGGAGGAAGCGTAGACATTCAGTGTGTGCGACAAGAGATTAATGTAACGGAGTTCGAGTTGACAGGGCCTTTTGTCACGCAGCGCAGAATTGTTGTTTTATAATTTTCAATATAGGAGACAATCGTGAATTATATTTCTTTAATGCTATATATGTGCGTGTGGATGGGGATTTAATGTCTTCATGCAAATAAAGTGCTCATAGGGTGTAGGGTGTAGTGTTTAAAGTGCGGCATTCTCTATACAAAGATATGGCCGCAAAGGATGCCGGGCGAATGATGGCAGTCGTGAGTTATGCAAATATCGGACATTTGCATTTTGCAACAATTTGTTTGCTAATGCGCAATACATTCAAACAGAAGGGGATTTGTCCGAAACACTTCAAAGACAGCAAAGGGGATAGGCATATTCTATAAACGTGATGAAGATTATCGTCGGCAGAAAATGAAGTAATTATGCAATTACCCGAGAATGGAAACAATCATTCAAATTTATGTTTATTTGTTGGCCATCACTCAACTGTTGTAGGTAATAGATGCAATTTAAATGTATACTTTGGCGGGACGTTTTTACGATCGTAGCATAGCTATTCAAATATCAAATATGACGTAAGTTTTGCATGTTTGGTGTATTTTCACCGTCATAGAGTTTCCGTTCTGGTAGAGATAACTGTGATTGAATTACGTTATCCATGAGGGAGTAGGTACCTTTCTACGGACGGGACAGAATTTGTTTCGTTCAAGGGTGACGCGATTAGCAATAGTTTTATAAGTGCGTATGTTTTATTAACTCAAAGCAACGTATGACATACACAGATGTAAATGCGGGTCATAAACATCTTCTTATATTCCCCTGAAGATGTCGCTGCTTGTATTCGAATGTTAGTCTAGTGGTATTCGCTATTACGGCCAACTCAGATTTTAAATATCAGGTGTCTCTTTTTTGGTTGGTCAGAGGTTCCCAAACTTTTTTTCTCGTAGACCACTTTCAAAATTAACCTGGTTTCAGAGTGGTATACTTTCTTAGGTTCTTATAATTAAAAAAATACGATTACAGGCTTCATAGAACTAAAATTAAACATTACTAACGTATCCTAACATCAACAATGCAAATCGACAATAAAAAAAGTTGTCATCATTTTAATCGCAGGGATGTATTTGATGGATTGACAGCAAATTATCTTCAATTAGCTTCAGTTTTGTAAGGAATAACCTCAAATCTCCCCGTTCTGTGATGTTCATTCTGAAGCCAAAATTGTTTGATAGCTTTTTTTTTAATTTCAATTTCGCTCCTCATTGGTGCTAGGCTCGAGAAGCTCCTCTTGTGATACCACATTCGACACTTCCGTTTCATCAAATGCACTTATGAACTTAGGGTGGTATTTCCATCATGAGAATATCTCAAAATCTATTTTTGAAGACATTCTGCTGTCATAAGTTTGGAAACTGGGAGAATTCGCGCCGACTTATATTTTGGTTCATAAATTTCAATTTTAGAAGAAAAGCCGAAACTACACCCTTTTTTTAATAAAATTTTAGGTGCCCCTTGTAACTGCAAGTTAGTGTAATTGAAATTTCGTAACAGATCTGTCAAATACGCTACGTCTGCTTTCAATTTGATCAGGATTTCTTTTAAATCTGGATTTTTACTCCCCACAAACTCTAAAACTGATTCAACTGGTGAACCCCCATTTATTTTTCAAGTCACGCTAGACCCCCGTCGAGTCTCCGGTGGTCCCCTGGAGGTCCACCTGTACCACTTTGGGAATCACTGGTCCAGATGCTTGATCGGTGACATGAACAGCTTTTTCAGGTGACGTTTATGGAGGATTAGCTGACTAATCTAGTCAAGAGATTCGTGACTGAGTAGAATACTAAGTTTACAGATCGAATATGTGGCTGGCTAAGGAAAAGTGACGTTGTCGACCAATTTGCGTTCAGGCCACATCTAGTCCAGATCCAGACCAATCTAGTCGACCTAAGATACAAATCTTTCAAAATGTGGTTTTATGTTTTAGATAATATTATGTACCATAAATACATTATGTTTAGTTGCTAATCACCGACGTTACTTAGCAATCAAGCGCACTACAAATTACGATTTGACAGATGAACGGGGTAGCCATGTTTTCTGCTCCAATTTTGTGTAGCTGAACGAGCAGCACCAGATCAACATCTAACTGTTTAAAAAATTGCAAATGCATTCGGAAATCAAGCTAAGAATGTGGATTGAAATTGATAAGAAAGCTCGGTAAAAAGTGTGTGGTATATAGAAAATTACGAAGCTTTATTTTGTGTGGACATCATTTTTGGACACCAAAGAGATTTATATTTATTGCACCTAGCACGGAAAAACTATTTATACAGGAATCATAAATGTGCAGCCGTCACTTCGGGAGAGTGCAGGCATTTAACAAACTTTTATGGACTTTTGTGGTGAGGTGATGAAAAGCACATGAAAAGCAAGTAATCAACAACTGTATAGGTATGTATAGCATTATTTACTAACTGATACGATCTAATTTTCATTTATAAAACAAAAAAATATCGAGATCTTATGGGAAGAACCAACGTTTAAACAATCAGCTGTCAAAATCTGAATTCGTTAGCGTTCACATTTTTTCTACCCGATGCATTTTTTGTAATAGCCGCTGAGATTAAATAAAACTAAACAATAAATTCCGACAAGCAAAAGCAATTCGGCGGCGGTATTCGTTCTCTCCTCCCCTGTCTCTTCCATCATTATTTACATATCGAAAATACATAAAACAAGTTCGTTCATTTTTCAGTGCTGCCACACTTTCGAACTTTTTTATTAATCACAAGGAAATATGAACAAGTGATCAGCTGTCAGATTATCCATACATCCGTAAAGATGTGTTTCAACGTTTACTCCTGTCAATTACTGAAAAAAAAAAAGAGAATTTGAAACTACTTCCATTCTAGATAAAATTGAATGGGTCCATTTATTGGGGCAATTTCTTGTTCCTCACATTATATAGACGGACAAAACAAAACGTCAGGAGGGTATTACAATATTAGACACATTAATCAAATTTAATCAAAGTTTGTTCCCTTCTTCCTAACTTTAGCGTCAGTGAACATGTATGCCAATTGCATTAGGCCTTTTTATATAGATCATTGATTTCCACGGCAACATGATACAACTGTTGTTGTAAACCATGGAAATCAATGATCTATATAGATCATTTGGACATAATAAAAAAGGCGTATTATCTTTAGGGAACAGATTTATTATGTGTTATCTATTAGTTACGAACAATTTTGTTTTACTCAACCTATATTAAAAGTCTCCACTATCTTAGCTTATGTCAAAAATTGTTTTGTACATTAAATCGGAGCTAAATTTGACATTTGCAGGACCAAAGAAATTGTACCCAAATTAGTTATTTAGAGGAATAAGTACAAAATAACGCGAGTGAGGTGCAGAAACATCAAACAAACAATATCCCCTCCCAATATTTTTATATTTATGTATTTTTAACCCATGTTATGAGAAATTCAGAAGCTTCCTGCCGTTATTGTGCTTCTCTTTCTCAATGAACACGATTGCTTTTACAGTTCCATTAAAACAAATAAATGACAAAAAATCTACTTCAACACACAACACCTGGAAATAATTGTCACTTGCAGGTGCATAACGTTGTTAAACAAATTATCCATTACAAGTAAATGTGGTCGGTATTTGGTTGTAGGAAATCGAGGGGTGGGCTAGTTCTAATGAATTGTCTATAACATGATATTAATGTCACCCTTTGCAAAGGGGTGGTCAATCGGAAGGACTTGGTTACTTGGGATATTGAGCATGGGTGCGTCGTTTGTGAACACGTAAGGGCATTGCGAGAGTAGCTAAGGTTTCAGACAGGATTTGTCGTATGGCTTGTATTTGCAATCTGGGTAACTTTGAATGGAGATTTCTTTTTTAGTTTTCACGTTTTTTACACAATATATAGGTACCTATGTAAGGATTTTGTTTTTAGTCAGGTGGTACAAATACCTAACCTAATATGATCAGCTATACGTTTTGCTCTGTTTAAAGCTGTCTGGCAGAACTTGATTGTAATTTGGTAGACGTATCAAGTGTAGTTAGCCATTGGGAATTTTTTCTGTTGAAATTCCCTCTAAGAGGTATGGTACTCGAATGAGGCCATGAACAACATCATGAAATCCTTGAAATAGCATAATAAGTAAATTGTATACATATAAAATTTAATATATATAAGTTTTGAAATAACTTGCTCGGCGTTAGGCGCCAATAAAATTCTCATAACGAACTAATTATGTATTTGAACGATGCCGAACGTCAAAGTGTCCCCAAAACGTGCACACAAAGATGTATTCATTACTCAATTCACGCATGCAAAAATCGTAGTAAATTTCGCACAGATATCATGCAACCAAACTGATGTTAATGGCCACCGATGATGGCGGCGGCGGCAGTTTGCAGAATGCTATTGCCAAGATGATGCGTTGCTGTTTACATAAGGAGCGCATGAAAGCGAATTTCTTGGAGTCTTTAAAATAAACATGAGGATGCATTGCGCCGGGGGCGAGACAAGAACGATGGCAATACAAAACATATTATTCGGTCGCCTTAGCCATCATCGGTTGCACAATACTGGCGCACTTTGTATACTCCACAGTGTACGGCATACGTTGCCGATGTCGTCTTGTCCGACCAGTACTATACTGGATACCTACATGCGGCCTGGTTTCCTGGCACTGTGGCGGCGGTAAACTTCCTCAATGTGGCAGTGATGAGCTCATAATGGGGCGCAACTCAACGGCAGAACGACGACGGGATGTGCTGATAGGTGGTCGCGGTGGTCGTCGTGGTATGGTATCCCGCGCAAGTGTTGTTTTCGCAGTCTACCATCTCCGCCTCTGCTGCAGGCACATTGACTCATTGAATACCGTGCCGCATATGTGCATCTATAGAAATTGCATCGTGCGTTGTGAGCCGTGACTTGTGAGGTTCGGCAGACGGTTGTTGCTAAGTTTTCCTTGTTAATAAGGTGTCAAGGGGAGCAGGCAATTAGTATAGTTCTGACTGTGAATTTACTCTTTAAGACGTGACAGTTCTTTTAGCAGTCTTCGGTGTAAGGACAAATTATCTACTGTGAAAAAAACACACTTCTAAATTCGACGAACTCGCAGTGCGACACTAACTATTGTCAGTTTAAGGTGAAAATGGTCGTCGGAAACGCCTTTCAAACTTGCGCATCGAGGTTTCCATAGGTTCGCTAGATGAATTCGAAAAGTCTCAAGTAAGCCAATTACGCCGAAATCACTTTAAGACACTTTCAGTTGTAGTCATCGTTGCCCAAAGCCTTCGACTAGATTTGCCCGCTTCAAAATGCAACTGGTTGCCGGCTCTGTCTGCTGCGGCCTCCGAGGTGGTATAATGGCAAATGATGGTCGTAAAGCTCTGCGGCATATGGTAGGGTAGATAAATAGCTTTTAGCGTATAATGAATCGGAGATGTTTGCAGATGTTTCAAGAGGTCAAGGCTCAATGTGGGTTAATGCGATACTTTACTAACGTAATTATAAAATAAAAACACACAAATCGATTGTGAGACCGAGCAACGTCATGCTTACCGAAAATTAGACGGGAAGACTTAAAAGAGTTTCACGACTTCGAGGTATTGATCTTCAAACTCAGGAGTGCCTAGTTCAGGGGTTTGGTTTCAGATGAGAGCAGCTACTTGTGGTAACAAGGAGGACTTGCCTGCGACTCAGATGTCATAGTATGAACTGCAGGTGTTACGCGCGGGTTTAAAAAACTCAGTCATCTTAGGCTTTTTAAGCTTAACACGAAAGGAAAACTAAAAAAAAACAACCTTCAATACGATTGATTTGAGTGCTTAAGATCCACGCAAACGAAACAAGGACAATAGCTTTGCCTACCTATGCACATTTTTATATTTATTTGAAAAGGAGTTGTTGTTCTGAGACCTATTGGTCTATTGTACTGCTTACCTTTCAGAGAGGCAATCTCCCTAGTAAGAGTTCTCTTCGCATTACCATTCCTTTCGGAATCATTCTAAAGGATATTGTAGTCTTAATTCTCTTTGACGGAAAATTTCCCTCCTATTCACATTAAGACTTTTATTGGTAAACGTTACTCCGAACTACCGAGGAGTAGTAGTATTTAGTTCCGATGGAATGGAATTGACGTATCTAGAGAATAACAGCGTCTTAAAATGCAGACTAAGGAAAGGGGTTTTCAGCTTCGGGCTAAAATTCTCAATATTGCGTCTATAATTAGGAATACTGTACCAATAATCGGTTCAACGTATTTCTGATAGGTACCAACATTTGAGCAGTGTTGACATAAAATTATTACTGAGCTCTAAAATATGAAAGACTGCAATCTTTGGTTAATACCTTCCACATAGAAAATTTTGCAAATCTCGACCAACACGAGATTTACGCTAAAACGAATGTATAACTGTACTGGGTACAGAACAACAGTCGCTGCGACTTATGCCACTTTTATATACGACATTAGTAGGACCCGGTACAATTCCATTTTGTTGGCCACCAGACGGCAATTTTGTCGTGCGCGTTGACGTTTAGCTCAACGCCACCTATCGTAAAATGCAAAAAATGCGAATAAATAGATTTTCCGGAATTTTCTTTCTGCCTAAGCCTGAAATACAGCAGTACGAACAAAACAAATTCCATAAACATATTTATATTTATTTGTCAAAATCATGCAAATTTATCTACAAGTTGAACGTGGCTTTTCCACAATTAAACGTTGAATGAGTCGATCAACTAATAAAATAAAAATACGGTTGTCAGCTCTTTAAATAAGAACATATTTAATTTCATGTGCCCTCCCTGCACAATAAAAAATTAATAAGAAACTGAACGCAGTTTTGCTTTGCGCACACAGTGTACGATCGGCTTTAGCCGCAATTAACAATTTTAATCACCTATGTACTTGACATTTATGTCTTTGAAGAGAGTTAATCGGTCAAAGTGGGCTGAGATGATTCTCAAAAAAATACAGTAGCCAAAAAAGCAAGTGTATCCTCACCTTTAGCTCAGCCTTTCCAGGGAAAGAGAAGCACTAAACTTAAATGAAATCCTTGCGAAGGAGGTAAAGCGAAATCATTAAAATTAACCCCCAGGCATATCCTTGATGTCACTTTATCTCCCGTTAAGACCGCCACTTGAAAATAACTTTAAACCCTTTTGTACCCAAGTATGGTGACGCAATAAATATGCCGATTCTCTTAAGCTAAATTAATTGCCGTAAAGAAAATCAATAACGCCAAGCCGTACCATAGTTATACGCCTCGCCTGGCGTGGCGGCCGGCGGTGGCGGCTTTACGAAAAATTGATGGTGCACTTGTGAGTGGAGAGGCATGGCAACTTCCTTTATCCGCACACAGGCAGAGCGTACAGCACAGAAGCTGTGTATACGTGGTGTATGTGCGGGGAGAACTTCAAAGGCCCGGCTCGATGCGATAGATATGGATCACAGTGTTGTTCTCTTTCCATGATGCATGTGATACACAGACACAGATGCCGGTGGACGTGGATAACAGCAGATTGATGTTGGATACTAATGCGAGGTAATCTACATATATATAGGTCAACGGGTTCTCAAACCGATATCAATTTCATTTTACCCTGCAGTTGGTTTTCTTTCCTTTTTCCGTATTATACCAAGGCCAGAGAGACCCATAGCGGTTTTCGCTTTGCATGATGAAACTATTCGTATCTCAGAGCTGGGTGCATTCGCCTTTGCACGTGAGGTCCACAATATTGTTAGTGAGCTGCGGTCTAAGCCAGGAATGTCTGTCTTTGCGGCAAGGCGATAAGTGAGTGCAACTACCTATACCTGCACCATTAGTGCTGATAGCGAACGGGTAATGTTTTCCGTATTCCAAATGCGAGTTGGGTATAGGTTTATTAGAGGAACCATGCAGGAGCTGGTCGATAGATTTCCTCATCTATAGTCGCTTGGATATGGACAGAAAAGTGCTTGTGACCGAAAGACAAGCCTTAGCAATAAATTCTATTCAATTGCATTCTGCATCGCTGCTGCAACGTGCTTGAAATATTGAAACCAATAAAGTGGATTCGATACACCTCGGTAACAACTCATGCAAGCAAAGAAAACATGCGGAATGAGTTGCCCTACACGGCCCCAGCCAATTGTATGCTGCCTGTTGGTGCTACCTCCCTCTAATCGAATTTTCAATTGTGAATTGTTGGCGAAATTGTTCGGTGCCTCGTCGGCATTGTTTTTGAAATTTTAGCGGCCGTAATAACCTATTCTCTGGGATGTATTCAACTAGGAGTTCTTCAACTTTTTACTTTAACACTGAGCTGTTAGCTTTGGGCCCTAGCCATACGTAAAACGAAACCGTAAAAATTGTCTTTAGCTTTTTTTGACCACTTAAACCTACTGGTTGAACTCAATCTCGGTCTTAAAATATTGCTTATGATTAGGGAACGGATTTTGTTGACCTTGCCTTTTTTGCCTTTCTTCTTAACTATAGAATTTAAAAAAAAATAAAATCGCGGAACACCACCAAAGCTTGCACGTATTACTAATCTCGCCAATAGAGTACTCTGATGCGACTAGAATGTCGCTTTTTTGTTAACGTGTTAAGCTTAGTATGCACATGATCCGAAACGAAAAACCCCATACAAAAGTGACACAGCGAAATCTTGAACAACAATTTTGCTCTCCTTTTTGTTTTGCAGTAAGCAGCTGCTGCGAAGTGATGGCGGAAAAGTGGATAGTTGTAGTAGATTGGTTGGCACAATTCTCCACTCTCTTCTCGCACACGTTTATTGCCCGGGACATTATTAGCTTGCGAAAATTTGACAATTGTATTGAAAAATGTTGGAGCCAAAAATACCCAAACTCAAATATCAAGATCATACATTTTTTTTTGTACTTCATATGCACACTTATTGTGATTAAATTCTTTTTAAAGACGAAAATATTTAATTAAAAAAACAACAACAACAAATTCGTAATTGAGAGACTTTTCAAGTTTCCATTTTCCAATGTTACCAAAAAAAAAAAAAAAAAAAACATTTTGCATTTATGCATATTTTGTGAGATGATTTTACTGCCGAGATTTAAGAGTCTGTTCAAAAACTGTATGAAAATGGAGTTGGCTCATTTGCAATTAACTGTAAAGAAAGTTTTAGTTATATCTACGAAAAGAGCACGTTCGCAATGGAAGAATGAATTTTTTTTAGAAAGAAATCACCAATCCTTAAAGTGAATACCGTAAATTCGGATAAATCCCAAATGGCAATTTTAAGGAGCCAGTGAAAAGTTCGAGTAGCTTATTCAGAGATAAAAAGCCAGTGCTGGTAACACTGCTACTTGTGCAGCAGCTGATGGATCTCTACACAATTTTTTTCCCGCTGCCTTTTCGCAGACCACGGGCTTGATAAAAAAAAAACCCAACCAGATGCGCAACAAAAGTGAAAGTTTCGTGCGATCCAGGAGTGCACTTCATCTTTCTCCTACGCAACTGCTTTTTCACAATCGAAATTCCTATAAATAGGTAAATTTCCGACGACTTAAAATCCCTGTTCATTCGTCTTCAAGCAGCCTAAGAAACTGGTACTTCAAATAATCCAAGGCTCTACCAAGGAGATTTGTTTTCATAGATTTCGTTCAGTTACAGTTGTCCTCGTAAATTGTTTAACACTCCAAAATTCAGACAAAAAAAAATTTAGTACTCAAACAAAAAAACGAAAAAAACAATTTAAAATGTATTTTTGGCTCGGTAGAAAACAGTTTACTTGTGTTTACTCGTAATAAGAGCTTTTTCTTTCTCTTGTTCGGAGTAGAGCACCAGACACATCGATTTTATTTATTTATAAAATATATTTCAGCCGTCATATGTCTAAGTATAGAAATACAAAAAGTAATCAGTAATTTTTGCATCTATTCACTCCTTTTTCGCAATCTGCTTTCTTTTTCTATGCCCATCCTGATCAACAACAGCAATCCTATGTTCAGCTGTCAAAATAGGCTGTGTATCAGATTTGTACTCTGACTGCTCAGTCAATTTATGGTGCGCTATGGCTGTGGTCACACTCTGAACGGAAAGAGAAACACAAACTCAGAGGTCTGGTCTCTGACCTAACAAAGAAAGACGAACTTTTTGTTGACATTTCAGGCAGTGCTCTTCAAAAAAATAGAAGAAAAAAACGTATAAAAGCGTTAAATGAGCGCGCCTACAATAGCGAGTGGAGATCCTAATCTGGGTACATGCAAACACTGTTTAACTACGCGTTCTTTCACCATCAGCACATTTAGCTCCTCTATTCTTGCGGTCATTTTACTCTTGCACTGAGACTTTCTCGAATGACGTGCGCAACCACTGCTACCAACTTGAGAACAGCATTCGTCAAGCCAATTAAAGAAAATGATGTGTAGGTTATGTATATCAGTCAAATGGAAGCCTTGCGTTCGGCCGATTTGACCCCTTCACTTGAGTTTGAAGTTGAAACTTATTACGTTTTGTTTTTTTTAATGAGCATTAGTTAGTTCCGGTAAAGTGGTAAAGTTTTCTTCATTTTTACAAGTGGTTTGCTTGTTTCTGGGTTCCGCGCTAAGAACTCCTCGAACACATAATGGTGGTATATATACAAAAACCGATGTAGAAAATTTAATTATCAAACTTTAAAGAGCAGGGGTTGCCGACTGAGGTTGGGAATGTGAGCATTTTGTAATGGTGCACAAAACTTCATTCGGAGGTCTTCAGTTGAATGGATTTTGTAATCGCTCCCAGTCTCGCAATGATGATGGCGAATCTTAATTTAACAATACGAGCATTCCTACAATAACTATTGCAGTCCTTCAGTCTGTCTGCTTGCGGTTAGCATATCTGGATGTGGACGATGTCCATATGCAGTGTGCATAGCATAGTGACTCTGAGTGGAGTGCTCGTTGCACATAACGGACATTTTGGACGTCTTCCTGATCCCCCTGGCACACAGGATGGGTTTCCATTTGATTGGTTTTTCCGTGTGGTCGCATTTGGTTGTCCACAATCAATTTTGCCTGGCTGCGGTTACACAGGACATAAAGGAAACTGTGTGTCAGATTCAAGTGGAATTGTTCGACGTTGTCGCTGTGTCCATTCGAGATCATGTACAGTGGGTGGCAAACGGATCACATGTGTTGTTTATGCCTAAGTTATTGTTGTGACAAGTTCTTCCATCAAAATGAATTAAAGTCGAAGGGTTGAGGCTGATTGAGTTGTAGGTATGTGGAATGGGGCTCCTGCCTGCAGAATACTCTTCAGAAGTGTGCTGGTATTCGTAGACAGAGTGAATCGGGAGTTAGTTTGGATGGATTTTGAATGATAGTAACCTTGTATAGAGAACTATAACTGCACATAAGACAAGGGGGAAAACGGCGACAGTGAGTGTTTTAAGATAAGTTCACCAAAATTCGCAAGAGTCTCATCATGGCAACCTTCGTTGAAATAACCATTTAATGAAGACCACTGCGGCAGCTTAGGAGAATTGGACGACACGCAACAAGCATCTTGAAAATAAATAAAATCCCTTTCTAGCCAAGAAAACGATGTCCCGGACAATTCCAAGTTTCGGTCCGTATATATCCCGTCGAAGTGCCTGGTCAACAATTTAGATCCTATAAAAAACATTATTTCACTTTAGTGTACCTACCTATATATATAAAAGTAAGGTTACGGCTTGCCGTTTCAAATGTAATTTCGGAGCACTCCTTTTCAGAACACACATTCTCTTACTAGACACCACTGTCAATTCGATCGCCCGAAGTTGAGAAGTGAAATCCCTCCAATTACATACTCGCAACTCACAAGATGCACTCCAACGAAACCATTCTCCTTG
This sequence comes from Cheilosia grossa, assembly GCA_963082955.1. Taxonomy (NCBI): domain Eukaryota; kingdom Metazoa; phylum Arthropoda; class Insecta; order Diptera; family Syrphidae; genus Cheilosia; species Cheilosia grossa. Next base: position 17,959,104 of record OY720147.1, on the reverse strand, counting down.
CTGAACATTTTAATTTATTTTTCACCATACAAGCCCATCTATTACAATAAACGATCATCAATGGGGGGTAAAAAGTAAAAAAAAAACAATGAAGCCTGTCATGAGCAATAAATGACGACAACATGTTGCGTCGAACAATTTATGCGAAAATCCTTTATCGTTCCTGGTCATTAAAATATTACAGCGACTACAAGGCAACCTACACGTGATCTTCGCTCTCCCTCTTATTTCTTTTGGAATTGTTTATTTGTTTCAATTCGAAATGCATATATACACCCATTTGAGTTGAATTCCAGTAAAATTTGAAATAAAGCGATGAGAGAAATATTTTATTTGGATTATCCTTTCGGTGTGCGAAATTGCATTCGTTGTGTATAGCGTTTGTGTTCCTATAAGCACTCTTGTTGTGGCATGTACCTCTGCTCTGCGTTATGTCAAGATGATTCCACTTCTTGTTGGATTCTTCTGTATCCTCCAAAAAGTGTATATACGAATATGAAGTGGAAAATGGAAAATGAGAAGCATCTTCCTTAGTGGTACTTTGGAAAATGTGTGCTCTGGTTGGTACAGTTGAAAAGTGTGGCGATGTGAACGTTGCTCCATTAAAACGTTTTGAAACTGTATATAGGTACCGAGAAGTATCATAGATACGAATCACGTACGTGTGTAGTGGTATCTTAAGCTTCCTACATCTTAAAAAGGATATAGAGAGCACTTGGGTTTGGATTCAAAAAATACTCGTCGATGTGACCAGAAGACAGAAATGTACTTGTAGTTCTGTTGGAATTTTCTTGTGGGCCCCAGAGAATAAGCTTGGCATTTGTCATGACAGGTGGTAATTTGGCGTACCAAATTGCTGACAATTTTCAAAGTTTTCTGTCGAAATATTGAAGCGGAGAATTGGTAGATTTTGACATTTTTCAATAAATGTAATCTAGTACAATCGTCGTTTGGAGCTCATCAGTGCCAAATATAGCCAACAACAGGAAAGACTAACGAATGTTAATGAATATGAAGAATTTTTTTATCCTTCTTTAAAAAATTTATGTGGTATTTGATTGGGCTTCTTCACATTTGCTCTCAGATTTCCGATTTCGTGTGCCTAATCTAACATAAAAACGTCATTTGCTCTTTTTTTGTGTTGATATTCGTGCGATTTGAACATGCGTAGTCTTCGACACTTTTCTAAGCGCGATCCATTCACTGGTTAAATTTTATGTTAAAACATTCGAAATTTCCGTCCCGATTGATTTCTAAATGTCTGTACACAAATAATTTACAAATATAGATGCCTTTCTTTGCTGTAGAAAAAATTCACGAAAATGTAAACAAACTCCACCAGTTGTCGAACTCAAATGCACTTGTATTGGTAAATCTGAAGCAAATCTGAGAAAATATTTAGATTCGCAAAAGCGGTCTGAAATCTGAAAACGATTGCTTTTTATTGCACCAAACGAACATAAAAATTATTCTGATAGCAAAAAAGTGCTCTGACAGCGCCCAATCGAATACCACATTAGAGAAAATTTACTTTTTTGAAAGATTCCTAGTCGCAGGTGGTTCGAGAGACGAAATACCTACAAAAAAACGGTTATTTTGGAGGGCGAAACTTAGGTCGAGTACCGCATTTGAATAAAGCAACAAGAAAACCTTGACAATCTTCAATTTACAGTGTCATTAAAGGTTTGGCAAGTTCGCAAGATTGTCGGAAAATTGCTAAGACCAAAAACATTTTTCAACAAACTTCTATTTACATTATTTTTGTGAAACCGAAAAATTAATAATGCTTTCTGTTAGGAAATTATTAAATATTTGGAAAAACGCAGCAAAGAATTAAAACACGAGAAGAGATTTATTTCAGTTCAGTGTAAGAAAGAGATAACTAACTAACATAAGTGTTTAGTTCAGAGAGTTCAGTAATTATCGAAGATATTTCATTCAAAGGTATTAGAAGTATGCTCTATTACAACAGAAATGAACAGGTAGTACGAAACTAGGTAGGGTAGATTAGTCTGAAAATGTGAAGTCTCAATGAATTTTATTTTATACGTCTCTGCACAAGTTTTTTGACGGGTTTTTGGACTCCTTTTTCGATCGCTTTTTAAACTGATTTTTAACACGTTCTTAGACTCTTTTTTTGACGTTTTACTTAGGTGTTTTTTGACCCATTATGAAGAGTATTTCTTGACGAGTTTTTTGAAACGATTTTGGGAGTTTTGCAAATTTTCGGAGGAGCTTTTTGACGTTTTTGTGAACGGGTTTATGGACGTATTATTTGCATACCTTTTTCGAAGTTTTTTGCGGGTGCGGTTTGCGATGCGTTTATGACGCATTTTTAGAAATTTTGTGGAAACTTTGAAGCAACTATTTCTATCAAATTGAATGCCTTACGAGCAATAATTGTGCTTATTTTTATTTGTTTATATGAGGGGCAAATACAACACTAATTTTAAATGATTTACGCATTTAAATAATGTCATCACCTTGTGGAGTTGTTATTATCACTGCTTTTGTTTTTAGTCATGCATTCTCAATGTGAATATACATAAACATTCATTTCACAGAGAATACAATAAATCGGCGTTTTTAAATGTATCAGCATAAATTTGGAGCTATTTTTAGGACGGTACACTTTGGAGGAATTTAAAAAATCTGTCTCGTCTCTCGGGAAACAAAGAAAATACGGAAATCCATTTCACACTCAACTCGAAATAAACAAACAAAATGAATGATAGTGTCGAGCTTTTATTAATTGCAATTGTATATCTTGAACCAAAGAACTGTTGGTTTCTGAAGAAAAATAATCCAATTTTTGATGCAAACGAGAGGAAACAAAACGCATCAAGTTTAAAAATAGCCCTCTATAACTGCGGTCTGCGGATCTATCATGTATTGATTGAGAGTCATGATGTGTGTATCTAACATGTTATACATATTATGGCACTCTATCCGAATTGATTATCGCAGATAAATCACAGTCCATTTTGATTCGATTATTTGTTGAAAGGCAAACTAATGGATCAGCACGTTTCTTATTAACTTTACAGAGAACACGCAGTAAGCGTGTAATTGAAGTGGTATATGGGCCGAAATCATAGCCGTCATTAGTTCTTTTAGCTTGTTAAACGCCGACATGCCAATAGGAAGAACATCATTATTGGGGTATAGCGCTCTTGCTTCCCACTTTTATTAATAACATTCCATTGTGTATTCAAAGTTCCATTTCCACAAGCGGAAAACTGTTTTGATTTATTCCTCAAATTTGTGCAATTTTAAAATTTGTTACTTGTGGTCTTGCAAGCCAACTGTCAAGGACTACTCTTTAGATGGTGACACATAAAAATGGAATCCAAAGTGACATATCAGTCAAATTTTTTAAACGCATTTGTTTAGCGTTTTTCATTGAAAATCTGAGAGAATCATCCCTAAATTCAGAACTGCTCTTTTCAATGAAATTCGACGAAGCAGTTTTGTAATAGTGGTAGGCACCATATGTGCCAAGTGCCATATATGTGAGATTTGATTATTTGTTGCTACTTTTTTTTGTGTTTTCCACGGTAAATATGAATGTTTTAACAGGCCAAATCATTATATTTCAATTTAAGTCTACATTTTGCATGCGCAGTTGTATATTTCCGGACCACATAATGCAAAATTTGTTTCCAACACACAACAAACATTTCAATCTGACATTTTGCTAGTGTGTGTTGGTGAGTTCAGGGCAATTCTTTGAAAATATCCCGGACAGTTCTATCGTGTTAAGAATTGACATGGAAGTGCACTTTTAATTTCAATGAAACATAGGAAACATGGAACGACCACTTCTAGATTTTCTCTTTTCATAGAAAAGGCAATTCTTTTCTTCAATCGAAAACGCCATTTTTTCATCATAGACTGAAATAGGAAGCGCACGAACTTTTCTTTCTGGTTCCACCACAATTGAAACCAATCGCCATCAATGAGCGATAAATCTTATACTTTCGCTCTACAATAAACCTGCCACCAACTTCAGGTGAATCGAGACAATAGACCAGCGTAACCACTCCAAACAAAAAAAGGCGAAGTAGATTTCACGCAAAAAGTGAAGTAGATTCAAGAAAAGGGAAGTAGATTTCAAAACCATAGATTTAATGATATATTTAATTCCATATTAGTTTCATGTAGATATAAAACATGTGCAAAAATACGTTTTGCAAATCTTGACGGTTTAGACCTTTGTGGAAAAAAATATCATAAATGGTGGATAACGTCAGAAAAGTGTAATAAGTTTTGTTTTTAAAGTGAAGTTTGATGCAATTTATTCTTTTGAAATGTTAATCTGGGCTTACAAGTAAAACATGTTTTCAATATTTTTTTTGGAGCAGATTTAAAGTTTTCTTATTAAAATTGAAGCGGATTAAATAAGTAGTTTCTAAAGTGAAGTAGATGTAAGGAAATTAACAATAGTGCGAGGTAGAGAGCAGATTTTATTTATTTTTTTCCAAAGTTCAGGTTCTTTCTGCTTCTGCTTCGTTCGCTCTCCTCCGCTACCAACTTCAGGTGAATCGATTTTTTTTTTGTAAAATCAAGGTGTCGTCAAACGTCAAATAAAAGGAAGCGTGCACAAAAAATCTAGTTATCTTAAGTCGACTAGATTAGTCTGGCCTAGATGTAGCCTGAACGAAAAGAACTAGATTTGTCGGTAAAGACACTTTTCCTACATCAGCCACATTTATACGAACTATAAACTGAGTAACTGAGTGTAGAGAGACGAAAAGAGACCCGACAATGGTGGTGTGATTCGAATATATCTCTAAATCAATGGATACATGTATATATATATATATATATATATATAGTAACCCAGTCACCGCATTCTTGATTAGATTCGTCGGTTACGCGAAAACTGAAGTCACCCAGCTGTCAGATTTACTAAACTAGATTCTTGAACGTCCCAAATCCCATTATCCCCCTAAAACAAGATTCCCATCGGAACTCATACAGTCAAACTCATTCATGGACATCACATCTCGCCTATAACTCTATGAGACAACTGTAATTCAAGAGAACTCATTCATGAATTGTGGACTTTTCACATGACAGCGAACTAAGAATAGGCGAATTGCAAAACAAATCAATTTAACTGCATATATGAATTGAACATTGCTATTTGTTCTACCACAAAAGCTTAATATTTAATTAATCTAACATCTGATCTAAAAAAAACCTGAATGTTAATTGATTTAAATAACGAAATTTACAATAACAGCAATCCTTACCGCGAAATGTCACACTTTATTCGAAATTCACATAATACAGTCGCGATCCACAAACCCACGAATGAATAATTCGTTCGAGCTTAACCTTTAAAAATAATGAAACTGAATCGCGGGTATCTACGACTAAGAAATGTTTTGATGTCATTGAAATGTCAGAAACTACTTATATTCGCTTGTTCGCAGTTCGCAATTTGCTCTGATATGATTGGACCTGAAGCTGTTGCATAGATAAGCTTTTTGGTAAAAGGGTGGGTTCCAATCGTATACTTTGAAGTCTAAAAATGATCCTACTGAATTTTAAGGCATCTAAAATAAGAAAAGCGAGCCACCCTCTGCATAATTTAAGGTGGATGAAATGTACAATGGATGAGTTGACTATGGAATCGTTCAGAACCTTAGGGGGACAATGGGATCTTGGCCATACATTGAGTTAAATTGTCTCATGAATGAGTTGTTTGGGTATGAGATGTCCGTGGATGAGTTGTTCATAGTTTAAACCCCTTAAACTATGGCAAATAAATGAAGACTTCTAAAGCAACTATCCCATTTAATCTCTGACGTTCGCGAGTCACGGACTGGTGATATTACAGGAAGGGCTTCCTTTGGTTGGGAACCCTACTCCAGTTATGCGAATTTCTTTCAGTTGTTGATCAGGTTCTTGTGAGAAGAGAAAACACTGCACTTAAATGGGAGCTCAAGTTCGTCTCCTTCATGTGTGCCCACTAAAGGGCCCCCCGCATAATTACAATGGGCATTCAGCTCTTCAGAAGGACGACGAGCAAAAATCACCATCCCACCAATAGCAATGACCTCTCCATGGACACAATATGCTCCATGCATTCATTTGCTGCTGTTAAATTGTTGATATACATCTGTGATAACTCCGAGTACGAGTAGGTAATACCCATCGCCATGAAGTCGATGCAAATAAAAGGAAATTAAAACACGAAAAACGAGTACACGACACAAGTTGAGCTACTAGGTCAGAGCCGGTAGTTGGAAGCGAATCTCACTGAGATCTCCGACTTCAGTGGAAGCCTGTCTGGAGTTTACAGCTGAAAAGAACGCAGACAAAGAAAAACACTCTCCAACTTTGTACATCAACATCGTGCGCGTCTCCGTCGATCTGAAGTACAGAGGAGCAATTTTTCAAATTAAGATCGTATGGTCGTGACGCAACTTACTACCGACTTAATGCGCGAATTCATAAAGATCACACATCTTGCCACAGAGGCAGACCCCACCCGACCACATCACAGCGGGAAGGATTAATATCAATCAAAGAAATGAAGCATTCTAATTCACTTAATTTAAACGCATGCCAACTAAACGTCAAACTGAGATGATGCTTTTGGATATCATTTTTGGAATTTATATTCTCAGTGCTAATAAAAAAAAATCTCTTTCTTGATGTGTGTGTTGTACGAGCTTCAACGTTCAACATAACCGCTGTCAAAATCGTCTTTGGCTGCAATAAAAATTACCATAAATTTGTCAGACATGTTTCCACATTATTTTTTTCCATTTTTTGTTTTTGGATAGTGCGCCGTTGAAGATCGATACGTGATGTTTATTGTTTGATTGGTGCTTTTAGGCAAATCCCTATCCCACACCTTTAGTCTTCAGACAGTAGGCACAGACATGCATCAAATCAACGACGAGGGAATTTACGAATTAAATACGAGCTTGTACTTAAAAGTGCCTTGAGGGAATTTCTGTGAGGCGGTGAGCCTTTCTGCTGTTCCAGGTGCACGTAGACGTAATTAATTTATATTGTTGGCTGCACTGGAATACTGATTGCAGCGAGGTTTCTGGTAATAATTTCATACTCTACCTCTTGCCAGGAGGCGATGAAGTCGTTTACACTGATTTGTTCGTACCTGCAATGAGAAAGTGGAAGGAATATGTTAGTAGGGTTGGCGACTTCATTTCACGGGAATGAATTAATTGCTGATCAAGAGCGACAGGTCCTTGTCCACTCTACATGCATCTCAGCGGATCGATTTTTAGTCTTTGAAATGCAGAAGTGTATAGCATGTTTGACGCCCCTCCCAGATAAGAAAGTGCTGGGCAGTCTTTTCAGTTTATATATATATATAGTTGGCGCAACAGGTCTGTAGGGACCCAAGGCCTAGCTTCTCACAACCATTCGTTTTGTGTGAGTTTCATTTTGGAACGAATGGAAGGGATCTACAATTTTATGCCGATTCCAAACGGCTAATGAGAAGCTCTAAAGACAGTTATACTCTCGGATGTTTGTCAGACGTTCGCGAGAGGCGGCGCAGTGGAAAAAACCCTAAGTTGGAATTTTGGTTTTTGCGGGATTCGAACCTGGGACCCCTCGCTTAGTAGTCCAACATACTAACCACTAAGCCACTGCGCCTTTTCAGTTTATTTTATCTAATAAATGTAGAAACAAAAATTTGCGAAATTTGCGAAATTTTTGTAAAAAGAAAACATTTCTGATCAAAAATTATCGCTCGACATTTTTAGATTTCTGCACAAATTCGGCCTATGTGCTCCGAGTAACTAATCATACAGAGAGAGAAGACAGTTTCTGAACCAACCAGCGTCCTGCAAGTTAAAAACAAATACAAAGTGCGGATACATTTGCGAGATCTCACTGAAACTGCGACGACACGTCGCCAGGGTTACCGTGGAAGAATGTTGAAAAGTTGCAAGAAAAATGAGAAAAAGCTGTCGACAACAGAAGCAAAAAGATTGATAGACACGCAAGATTGGGGATAATGTGGGCATTAGGAGAATTTTTTGTCTGAGCTACTCTGCGAGTCTGTAATTTCGCATAAAATCAATCAATTTCAATGCCAATTGTGGCTTTGGTTCATTCGAAACTGTAGAGTCGTCTAACTAAGTAGGCCTGAACCGATGTTTTGCGACTCTGTAACACTAAGCTCTATGATGTGTACGAAGGGCAAACGTTGAAGGTCTTTTAACATAAAGTTTTAAAAAAATTTTACATTAATTTCTCTATTACAACAGAGATTCAGCGACTGTAACGGAGAAGTAGAAGAACACGTGCAAAACATTTAAAATCCTTATAAAAGTATAAATAAAGCTGACGTATTAACCGCATAATCTTCTCCTGTGAAGTGACGTTATCTACCCCGGAAAATGTGTATACAATTCAGTTGAGTTTTTCGGAAACTTTATTCATCTGGCTGCATTTAGTTCTTCTGCATGAGATTTCGATTCTTTCACTGGCATTCGTCGTGACTTGAACTTTGTTTTCTTTTCTGTTTTTCTCAGAAAACGTGTATCGCATGTGGTTCTTCGATGAACTCGCGTGCGAAGTAAATCTTCAACTGCAAATGTGATGGCAAAAGCTGCTTGACCAAACCTATTCCAGAATACGCGGGTAGCCTCGTGCCACAAAATTTATCAACATAACCACAAGCATCATCAATACTCAATACACCACCTCCGCCGGCTGTCGCGTTCGTCAGCTTTAATTTTAACGAAAATGCGTTTTTTCCTTCATCTTCCTCTGACTGACGGAAACCCCTTCCCATGCACACTCTTGGCAACGCTCCAGCATCGCGCAGAGTTATTTCAGTTCAACACGTAGGTGCAGGTCATGCTGTTGCACTCTTCCAGTATTCTTTGCCAGTCAGTGTGCTTGTGTTTGTCTGTTTGACACGATAAAACATTTGGCCGGCAGCCCAAATTGAGTGTTTCACTTGAGAAGAAAATGCCCGAAATTTTGGTTTTCTCTCTTCGACAAAGACACAAAAATTTGATGGCTCATAAAGTGCGAGAAAATGTGTCCAACACTCATACAGATGGGCGCACCAGCACATTGACGAGCATTTCCCGCTTGCTCTATTTTTGGGCCGAACACCAGATACAAATTATTATCAGATCCTTTCTTGTTTTCTTTTCTGTTTGTGTTAATTAACAAACTTATTTCTCCACGGTCTGGTCGTGTCAAAGGCAATTGCATTTGTTCTTATTTACCGTGAACTAATTAGCGTCACGGTCTATAAACCAAGTTAAAGCCATGTTCGGTGCAATTAAAGAGCAAAGTTCGAGAAGACCCAACATTTAAGGCCTATTGTCTGACGTTTTGGTGTAGGGCCATCAAATTTGGCAACGTTACTAACGTTACGGGACAACGGAGAAGATTGATGTTTTATTGACCACCAGCACGATACGAAATGCCAACTTAATTAATTAGAGATACACCGGGACCGACAAATTTTTATATTTAGAAAGAAAAAATATTTGCCTGCGTATTCTGTGCTGGGCAGTGGGCATGGGCAGTCTTCGATTCAACTTTGTACACAGTATCTAAGCAGTGTACAGAGTACACACATTTCAAAAGAGATGTATGTCGGTAATTGACCAAAGAAGGTCGAAGATTAGGTATATGTACAGAGGTGAGTTGTAATATTTGTCGTGGGGCGATTTGTACACGCCTGGTTATAAAGAATGATGGATAGTGCGGGTATATGAAAAATACCTTCAGCTGGCTTTGGCGGAAGAGGTCACAGTCAGTGGCCTTGTGGTAGGCCGATAATGTGGCTTGCGTCATTGGGGGAAAAGGCACAGAACCGGTTGATGGATTTCAATACAAAGCTGAACGTTTTGGCATAAGTTTACAAATAAATTGGCGGTTTTCTGCCGATGTATGACGTAACTAGAGCAAACAAAGATAACAGGCGAAATGGCGTAAATGTCGCTGCCGAAAACGCCAATATGCTAGTTTTCAAAATTGAGATTCGAATGGGATGGTTCTGGTTTCGTGTCCATTGGGGACAGCTGCAGGTGTTTTGTAAAAAAAAATTTATGGCTCCGCGGAATAAGGCCCCAAAAGTAAAAAAGAAATAATGCCCAAAATTGGGATAAATTTTCATAATGAAACTTTAGAAATAAGGCTCCAATGAAATGAAGTTTACATTTTCAGTTGGTAGTTCTTAACGCTCGATTTTTTCAGGTATTCAAGTACTCGCCTACATTAATTTAAAATGTATTTCTCGCCTTGAAAAGCGTACGATTTGTCATCTATTCTATTACGCGCTGATGGTGTTCAACGCGAGACTTGCAATTTGAATAAATCGCTCGATTTGTTCAGCTATTCTGTTAGTCGCTTACAATACCTAACGTATTGTAAAAAATGTAAGCCTCACTTTGAAAGCCATCAGCGTTTTTTAGCTATTCTGCTACGCAATTTTTTCAGCCATGTGTTATTTCATAAAAATTAAATTGGGCCCCCAAAAATAATGTTAGAGCCTTAATTTATTGTGGCCTTTTTTCATTATGTAATTAGGCACCAATTGCAAAAATTAAATAAGGCCCCAAAAAGCGAATTTGCACCCCAAATTTTGACAGTTCTGTTGTGGCTGTTTTGTATGTGCATTTGGTGGCCTTTTTTTCACTTTTATAGTAAAAGGGGTCTTATTTCCTGTTTTTTTTTTCGCGGACATCAATTTGACGTGTCGTAAGTGGTTGCGAGCATATTTAGGCGCAAGATTAGGCTTTTAGGTTGTAAGCAACAAGCTGTCATTCCCCTCGCAGCGACACTTGTTCTGGTAGTTTTAATGTTTTATTCGATTCTCGCTTTTCAGCTTCTGCTCAGTTTGAGATTTCAGAATTCTCTAATCGAACACGAAACCCCGATTTGCTTCCTTATTTGTTGAGAAAATGCGCCCGAATTGATTTCCAAACATTTTTACATAAATGATTGAGAAAAATAGATCCATCGGATTTAGTGCGATTCTTTGCATCTGTTGAAAAATGTCACGAAAACGTAAACAAACAGTTCTAGTTGTCAAACTCAAAATAACTTGTATTGGTAGATCTGAAGCAACTCAGAGAAAAAAATACAGATGTGCATAAGTGCTCTTAAATCGGAAAAAGATCGCTTTTTTTTCGTACCAATCGAACATAGACCAAGAGCAAACAAGAATGGCTCTGAGAAGCCCAATCGAATACCATATAAGATTCCACGTCTTGCCTGAAAGTAACAAATGATTTCAGTCATTAATTTCCAAATTTTGATTGGTGGTAAAGTATGATTTATATTGGTCGTTGAAGACCGACAATCTGAAGAACACAAATTAGTACGTCACCATCTTGAATTCGAAAAGACGCCTGTAACATCCATCGGGGAAGCTCATATGTTACATAGATACATATGTTAAAGATATTAATTTCCATTTGTGACGCAGTAGCCCAAAATTACAAAGACTTGACCCAGTCTATTTTTGGAAGAACAATTTTGTAAATATTTACAGCCGTATTCATAACATTTATTTAAAGCTCAATTAGAGATAATTTTTGGTTTAAATGCAGAAAATATATTCATAAACCTTTGTTTTGAGACTTGGTCAAATGTCAAAAAATTAAATGCCTCAATTCGCATGTAGTGGCGAATTAACTTTTGTTTTCCCTGTTTGTTTCAAAACTGTGAATATATTTTCGAAACTTTTGAATAAGTTTTGTTACTTAAGCAATCGGTATAGTTCGATTCTTTTATTATAATACGAAAGTGAATTATAATAAAAACAATTATAAGTTTTGCAAAGACATTTTACATTAAACTTTGATAAGTCCCTTTCACACAACCAGCTAAAATGACCAATACTATCTGATTCATATTTATTTACTCATTTTTTCTTTAATAATTTAGCTGCTGCTCAAAAGTTTTCAATTTGTTTAATAAATGTCGGATGTCGATACCCACTGAAATGCACGAGTGCTGCCAGTTTTTCAGAGTAGTTTTGCTTAATTCAGAGATTAGCTACTCCATGGCAGAAGTATTTTTATGAATAAACATTTCCGACAAGAAGATTGAAGGCAAAATAACCCATTTAGTTAGTGGAGACTGATAATCTATTGACTAAGGGAATCTAATGATATTTATTAGTGACTAAGGTGTCTTAATGTTGTGACAACAATATTTTTAAACTTTGGGATCACTAAACATTTTTCGGAAAAGTGAAAGGAACGAAATTGTTTCGGCAATATGTGTTGTCGATAATAGGCATATCGTATCAATTGCCGATTTTGAGTGCGTCAAAGTTACAAATATTTTCAAAAGCGTTTTCTCGGCAAAATCAAAACCACTCTTATAAAGCTACTGTTTGTTATTTCAGTTCTGTCTTGCTTGCTGGTTGTAAACCGCGGAAAATCAAAAGCGCACAGCATACACAAATAGTACTAGATTTAAACGAAATGTACTAAATGCTACTTGAGGTGTAGTTTACATCGTTATTGGTTTTATTTATTATACCTGGGGAGGAATGTTCAGTGCTTTTCAAGTGCTTTTCCAAACAAATCTGCATCCAAGGGCTCACCGGGTATTTTTGTTCGTTGATCCAGTTGGTGACAGATTTGTTTTGTATCAATTTATTAGACGTTCAACAATTGCTAAACGTTCTTCCGTAGTTATATTCGTCAACCGTCTCAAAGGATCTCCTAGTCTATTGCCTTTTATTAGCAAATTTCCCTCTGATAATCTAGATGAGAAGGCCTGTGAAATTTAATCCCACCACGTTCGTCAGATGTTCTTAATGACACAGCGATCGATGGCAAAAATTGCAAAAAAAAAAAAACACTCGAGCACGTTTATAGTGTATCTATGATCAGTAATCGTAACTCCCTATCACCTGCACAAAAAGAGGGATACTACAGTACAGTTTACAGACGGAGACTATTCCCAACTGGCAGATTGGCAGGCAATCAATTGATATTCAATTGAAAGAGGAACAGCAAACCGCAGCTAGAATGCGATGCGAATAAATATATCTCCTTTTCCAGATTGAGGCACGCCTCCGTTCCCTAGGTCCATGTGATATTGAAACACGATTATAGGAGCAGGAGGGCCCACAGCAGATGTCCTTTTTAGTTTGTTTTCGTTCGTGGATGCTGCCATTTGATCACTTCCTGTTCGATCTTTGAAAGTGATATCGATGTAAGGGTCGGTGTAGATAATTAGAATTACAATTACAATCGGCGGATAACAGATGCGCACAGATGGTCATGTGACCATGTGTATAAATGCAGATGAAATCAAGGTAAACGATCAATTGAATTAACTCTGTCTACCATTAAAACTTCGGGTTTATTCCTTGGTTCGCTGTTAATTGCATCGAGTCTACGGTTTTAGTCGAAATACTTTAGTGTTTACCATTAGCTACTTTGGCATGTTAATGGTGGCAGCATCACGGTAGGGAAATAAACAAGAAAACGAATGGTGAAATAAGTTTTTATGCTGATTCGGCCTTACCAATAATCAACTTTTGTCTGGCAGTTTACGCAAAGACTCCACACTTTCCAAAATCCCTTTACCAATAAACAAATATAGTTGCCATCGCTAACTGTAGGGTTAAATGTTAAATGTAAAGCCATGTTTATCTCGGGCATTAACTAGAGAAATCCTCCCTTAATTTCATTTTGAAGACAAGTGTTGCCCAACCGTCCAAAATGACGGTATTAAATTCAGTACGCTGCTGTCAGCCGGAGCGTTTACAATTATGAATTATTTTTAGTTAAATGTAAATGTTTTCTTATTTTATTCGTTGCTATATACAGCAATGCAAATGGTTTTTAAGTCTAATAATGACAAAGTTTTTGATTCGTTGTAAATCAGTTAAATTCGGAGTGGGTTTTTATAATGTTACTAATTGGGTTTTGAATTTGAAAAGTGTCAGACTGGTGAAACGACGCGAGAACGGGTCGGTATGCTTTATTGATTTATTTAACTGAATAATTATTTAAGTAAATAAAAAATTCATTACAAAATAATAAAAAATATAACACGATGTCGTCTTTCATGTGCCAATATAGCCTAAGACCAAGTTTTTGAGGTTACTTTCCACCATTACACGAATTTTTCTTCGTTTACCGCAATTCTTCGTCTATATCCAGGTTTGTGCTGCTATCCATCCAGTTTCTTCAGACAAACTTAACCATTCCGATCGCTTCTACAAAATACCGAACCCGTCTAGTTGCACTCATGCTGACTTCATAAATGGTCACAATTTTGCCAGCCACACTGTACTCCTTCCGAATTCACTCTCCCTGATTGCACTCTCATCACAAATAGCAATAGCATATATACAGATCAAACTCGGAGACTAGGGTAGTGTGGCGTTCTAGGGAAACGGATCGATAAACACTATAGACTCTCGTACGACACCGAATACAACACCCGGATTGTGGCTATAAAATATGCCACTCTGCCCGTATTTGTGTCCTCCGCATCCACCCACTTGCAGACAATTTTCGACGAATATCGACGCTCGCTTGTACTTTTCAGCACAACACGAACTGAATTTATGCGAGTAACATTCCAAGCCAGAGGAAAGGATATACTGTATCTCCAACTCGTTGGTGTCCGAGTGCAGTCTTTCGTATCTGTGTTTGCATTCTCCTACAGTGTGTCGTGTTCGTGCGTCGTTCGCATATTTAATGTATCGTAGAATGAACATCGTCTGGCAGAGTGCACTGTTTGTCAAGGGATAGATAAAAGAATCTCCTGCATTTAGAGTCGTTTTCTGTTCTGCATGTGCAAGATACAGATGAAGAATAAGCTGGTTTACGAGGAAACTTTTTCGGAAGTATTTCCATTTTTTTTTTGTTGTGTTATGTGCTTTGTATCTGCGCTCAAAGAATACTAATCAGGATGCTATTGTTGGGTGAAACTAAAGTTTGTTCTTCTTTTGCATTACTTTGGCTGGAGAGTGAGGGTGGCGAAATGATGAAGAGAAGTCTCTAACAAGAATAGAGTGCAACTAGATAGAATGCAGGCGAGGTATGAATGAGATGCAGCAGCGCGCAATGAGAATGCGGGATTACCGTCAGAATAGTAAATGAAAGGATTGCTATTCAGGAAGAAACAAAATGTTTTCTGATTCATAATATGCAAATTGGCAGCAGGATAATCACAGCAGTGGAGTGAGTTTTAGTATAGTCTTTCCAATGTACATTTTGCTGTTAGGTAAATAGGTATTTTTAATGTCGCGATGACGAGGATTCGAAGCAACTATAAGATGTTGGAGAAGGCTGATTTACTAGCTGAGTTACTGAGGGGTTTTGTTTCTTTTCTTGTGTAATAATAATTAAACTTGCAAAGGAATATTGATAATACTTAAAGTAGAACTGAGTGGGAGGTGACCTCTATCTGTTTGTTGCAAGTGTGTCAACTGGCATTTGTGTGGTATTCATCGGAATCACTGTGCACTAGTTTTAATGGATAAAATGTATCGGTCAAAATGTTTATAAGTAGAGTAAGTACGGCAAATATGGCCCACCCTTAACAGTTTTTTTTTTTTTTTTAAATAAAACCATAAATTAAAGTCTTTTTTATTTGTTTTTTTTTAAACAGTCTTACAAATTATTTTTATTTGAGTCATTAAAAACTTCAATAATAGAAAAAACAAACATAACAAAAAGCTAAAAACAAAAACTAAAAGAAACTTCATACTTCAGTTTTGAAAAAATTGCGGCTAATATGGCCTACTTGGGTGTTAAATATTGCATCCCCCCAAGTAACAATTTGACTTCCATAAGTCGCTATCGAGGCTATTTCTTTAAACTTTTGCTTTTGTACAAGCACAAAATATGAAAAGAAAAACATATTTTGTTTTTATTCTTAAATTTTTTCAATTTCTTATTTTTTTTTATTTGTTTATCCTATTATTAAACATTATCTAACGGACTTATTGCCCTTTTCTTGCTTATAATATTAATAATATTTACAAAGGGGTCGCACTGAGAATCGAACATGAGTCCTGGGGCCTATAACACAATACAACAAGTGCTTGTTAAACAAGTGAAATTCAAGGACTGTTGAAAATCTGTCTATCACTTACGTGTAGGTACGCATTACATTTTAGCATTAAAAAAAACGGTTGTCAGACGAGGTTTTCCAGGGATTGATTGATTGGGACATATATCGCTTAGTAGTCCAGCACACTTACCACTGAATTGGGCTACGTTTATTGCAATAGTAGGGATATTTTTGTTGATCCAAAATTCACGGTTTTTCCGAATTGTTTTTACAAAATGTTTTGACAACACTGTAATAGTTTCACGGCCGTAAATTGGATGTGGTTCAGAACATCCAAAAGCAAAAGGTAAGTGTTTCGTAAGAATGTCAATAAGTTTTCTACAGACTTTTCTGCTGAGAGATAGCAAGAATGGCGTTGATTTCTTGCAGAAAGGTTCGGGAGCATGTGTTTAGTCTACCCACAGTGTGACGGACAAAGTCAGATTCCATCCATGTGACAGAACTCGGAGAGTGTTTGCTCCCCAAACCATTTTGGATCAGGTTACAAGGTAAGTTGATAGAGGAACTCTTGATACACATACCACACGAAACGCAGATAATAAAACGGTGAAAACCTTGTCCAAATCCCTTCGACGGTTCTCAGGATCAGCGCAGACACATAGATTCTCGCGCAACACTACATCTACATACAAACCGCGCCACCTATCGTATTTAATTCAAACGTTCGCTGCCATGACAATTTGTCCAATGTCAGCAACGCAGAATCCTGGGACGATTTTATCATATCGCCGTCTATTTGAAACCTATTGCAGATCAGATGTGTCATTTCTCAAACGATGGGCTGGTGCTAGGCTGAACCTTATGCTTTCGAAAAGGTTCAAAGTTTAAAGATAATCCACATACATACACGCAGATCTCGTGTCCTAGCTAGCCTCGTTCGGGGAATGCAAAAAGGGATAAAAATATCCACCCACAGCGCTGTTGCAGTACAAATGTATTAAACATTTTCTTTCATTAGACAAATGCACACCTACACACATCACTCCTTAGCTTAGCTGAAATCCAGTCCGTAAATGTGGGTCAAACTCCAAAGTCGATTACTCCCTGAATTTGTTTAATATCCACTTAAACGTCTGCAAATGAAAATATCATGTTGGCATAGTTATGCACTTATGGGAAATGAATGCAAATTTTATAATTTCGGTCCGGCCCGGAGACTCGTTTGAATTGCCATAAACGCAAGGGGGAGCAGGAGTAGGGTTTCGAAATGTTTAGCCTTTCGCTTCATTGTGCTTCAGCTCAGCACCACACCGCATATTTGCGTGGAAATTCATCATTCTCCTGTTTTTTTTTGTGAAGAGAGAGATATAAAACGAGGCCACCACGTCACGGAGTGAAATACTGTCTGGGATGGATTTGGAACAGGGCGAGGCAGGAACAAAAGCAGGAATTTCCATACAAAAACTATGTACACTCGGGTGCACATTGGTTCGGAGCTGAATCGGTTTATGTGGCTTCCTCGAAAGAGGGGAAGGCATTTTCGTATATTTTCAAATTCAAAATCAAGAATTACATTATGTACGTGAAACGTTTTAGGTGTCTGTTGCACGCGATTGTACTCGTAGATGCCGCACAGGAATGCGGAAATTGTATATGTTTTGGAATCATTCTATTTGTTTGTAGGTACTTTCTGGATTTTCCGAAGAAACAATTACCCATTGTTGCGGCTGGAAATGTAAGGCTGTGCGTGGTTTTGTCACTTTCATTGCTGTCTGGACTTTTGCATATTGTTAAGGTGCAGGACGTTGGTGAGGGTTCTGAAACTCCAGGCTTGCTTCAATTGCGAGAATGTCTGAATTTTTCAGAAAAATAAAAATGCACGCCAATGATGTCTGCTCTATTTACTTGGCGATGGATGGGGGCAAAGGTTATGATCAATTTAAATCGTACACCGTGGTTTTAGGTTGGATATAATTATTACAATTCATACAAATGACCACAGCAAGCGACAAGCTGTTCTCTTAGAAAAAGAACTCATCGCACTACTTGAACTACTTTAAAATAAAGGTTTGTTTAAAAAGAGCTTAGATTTTAAAAGGGGTGTCTCACCGTTGGAAGAGGACTGTCTTGCTGTAGGTTCAGCGGTATACCCAAAGTTCGACAAGCAACATTTTTTGTTTGATAAACCTTAAAACCTTAAAACCCTTTGTTGGCATTAAAAAATAGCACCATTCATCAAGCTTCCTAAAGATAACGTAAATCTAAATACTTTCAGTGCTTCTTTGAATTTAAAATAAATAAATAGGTGGCGCAATACATTTTGTGTGCGTTTTGCTCATTTTTGGGACGAATGGAAGGATCTACAGTATTATGCCCAGTCCAACCCACGATATAACAACACTGGTCCAAACTGTTAGTTGAGAAGTTCTTTCATGACAGTTATACTCTCGGAAGTTTGTCAGACGTTCGTGAAAGCTGGCGTAGTGGAAAAAGAAACTTAAGATGGACTTTGTTTTTTTTTTCGGGAATCGACCGCTTAGGTGCCTAACACACAATAATCATTTAGTCGCAGCCAGGGTTACCGTTAACTTAAGAAAAAAGTCACTAGCTCGAACCTAAAAATCCACCAGATATGCTAAAATTAAAAAAAAAAAAATACTAGACAAATGGAAAAAAATATATTCAATTTTAACAACATTTTTATTTTGAACAATAAATCAACAACTTACAATATGTAAATTAACTCATAAAAAATATTAATTTCCTTAGAAAATCTGCACTACATTTCTAAGATTCACATTTCAAAGAAAGGAAAACGAATTAAAAACGCAAACTTACTACGTTAAGAAGAAGTTTATTTCTTCGCAAAGCCAAAATCGCCACCCCAGTCGAAACAAATCAACAAACAACAACACGCAAAAAATCAAGTTGAATATTGCAATATGCAAGTGGCAAACTCAAAAAACCAGGGATGTAACATCACCAGGGGCGTAACAATTTAGAAAAACATTTTTTCGCAAAAATGCACTGTTAATGTAACTAGAATTTTTTAGTGACAAAAAAATAAAATTTTGTCACTAAACTTTTGAAAATTCCACTAGATATAGCGACAAAGTCACTAAAACGGCAATCGCCTACACTTTTTCGAATTTTGTCATTTGAAAAAAAAAGAAGAAGAAAAGTGTCTCACTGTTGGAACTCGCGCTTTCCCGAGATTCAGTTTTACTCCTTCTTGCACTAGGGCTCGGTGAAAAAATCTGCGGTCATTTTTCTAACTGTCATTCTTATATCTTCTGTCGTATCTTTGCGCCTAAGTTCAAATTGCATTTTGACTTTTTTTTTGAGTGCCGGTAGTTTGTAAAACGTATTTAGACCCGGATTTAATGATTTTTAAGACTCTGATCAAAGTTGCACACATGGATAGCAATATATCTGGCGTGGTTCCAGTTTTACGCTCCACAACCTCTGTTTGAGAATGGCCGAATTCGGAGTCCCGGCAAAACAAACAACATCTATCCACGGTCCGCTGAAAAACGTCTGATTTCATCAATTTCGAGCTAGTTGAGGAGGTCGTAAATTTCAGAGTAACCATATCAATTTGTTTAATGACACTCTTTAGTTCGAAACTCCTGACCCCAAGGCTTAAGGCGCCAGGTACTGAACAACAAGGAAGAGTTGGTAATGTGCTCATTTGAAAGGTCTTTGACGGATTCTTGGTTCTGGGTGCAACGGAGTGAATTGAGAAGAAAAGGTATAGAAATATGAGTTGAAGATAATGAAGTGAGAGAAGCCTATAAGCCAGGCCCGCGGTTCGTGATGACGAAGCAAGACTGAACCTCAAAGCCATCGAGGATGCCAGAGCGTTTCTTTAACTCTGTACAGTAGCTATTGGAGGGTTATTTTCCTCAAAGCTCAAATAAATCTAGGGGCAACGTTCCGCCGAAAGAGATCTAAATAAGTTATGCTCAGGCCGAAGTCAGAAGTTTTAAATGCACACTGTGAAGAATAAACAAGATAAAGGTCTTAAACGCGTACTTTTTGCACTTAATTGCTAGTTTTGAAGGTCTATTAACGAAAATTGTCTCAAAAGTCACGTGATTAGGGCCCTGGTTTAGGAATAATGAAGGAGTCTGAAGTTTTGGCGCATTACCTGCACTATATAAAGGGTGATTTTTTAGCTGGTTTGGTTTTGGCAACACTGGTTTTGACAGCTGACGTGTGTTTAGTACTTGTGTCACTGTCAAACAGCTTCAGTTTGGTTTGCAATTTAACCATGGATCGTCTTACAAATGAACAACGCTTGCAAATTATTGAATTTTACTATCAAAATTCGTGCTCGGTTCGAAATGTTCATCGCGCGAATTAGAACACTTGTTTCTTACTTTTAAAATTAAACAATATTTATTTGGAACTATGTCCTTTATTATTGAAATACTTTTTACTAATTCTAAAAGGAGCTTAAGGCTACTATGTAGTTACAATAAGACTGTTGATAAATTCATCATACAGTCGTATTTATATACTTTTCTTATCTATCTACAAGGAGACCCAAGCGTACAATCGTCTTGCTTGATAATGAAGAAGAGATAATATTCCAACATTGTATACAAACGATATTATCTCTTTTACATATGTTATCATTGTAGCGTTGTGTGCAAGACTGTACTAGAGACTAAAGATATCATTGAATACAAATAATGTTATCTTTTTTCTCAATATGTTTTGCTATGGATACTTAACTCCCCCCCTTGTTAAACGAAATCGTCCCGATTTTTCGACGCTATTTTTAACATTTCTCTTTCATAAGTTTTGTTATATGCGTCAATCTTTTTTTGTTTTTGACGATCTGTTATACATTGTATAGTTTTTATCATTACGTACGTAAATGCTAGAATAACAATCAGTGTTACAATTGTGTATATAGTTGATAATATCGGTTTTTCTTCAAAAGGAATAATTAGTTTTTTTAAAGTATCTATGTTATCGAATTTGTACATTGTATCTTCTTTAATTATTTGGTCGATGTAAGACTCTGAATTATGATTTCTTAATATAACTTCTTTAATTTGCTTATGCATGTTTTTGTATATTTTATCGTCTAGATTTATAGTATTTTCATAAGTAACTAAGTTTATACCATTAATTGTTTGATTATTTAACTTATGCTTACCGCTTAATAACATAACACCGGATTCAATTTCTAAGTCGTAATCGTATTCTTGTTTAATGTTGCATTTTGAAGTTATATTCTTTAAAAGTGGAATAAGACAATTTTCTTCTTCAAAGTTAATTTCACAAATGTTTTTACTTAGATGATTTTGACAATTTCTTGTTCTTAAATAAGTTTGGTTACATAAGGCAATTGTTTTATCTGTAATGATTTTTCCATGTTTTGAATTTAAAGGTGTTACTTTATACAATTTACATGATTTAATTAGAACTGGATATTTATATATTGTGATGAAGAATTCATCAGTTCTAGCTAATAATATTTTAGAGTACTCAAGTATATTTATTATGGGTACTTGAATTATTTCATGTTGAATAATATTTTTAATGTCATCTAAGTCTAGGCTTTCTGATAAATATTCATTATTTTTTGCTGCATTAATTGTTCTGGTCAATAATAATAATTGTTCGTACACTTGTTCTATTACTAAATGTTCTTTAAGGCTCTGACCTTCGAATTGTTGCAAAATTTGTTCAAATCTAGAATTTATAGTTTTTTGTTTATTATTGTTTTCTATGAGATTATTTATACTCGTTTCTATGTTAACTAAGTCATAATGGTCAGGATTACCAAACACATATTTGAAAGCTGTTCCTAAAAAGTTAATTGATCTAGTATGCCTAGTATGTTCTTGTAATTGGTCTGCTAAATTCTTAATTTTACTTAACCAAATTTTTTCTTCTTGTGTAGGTTGATATTTACTAGTTACGATATTTACGTAAGGTTGAAATATCGAAGTCAGGTTGGTGGCATGTAACAAATAAGTTTGTTCTTTGAATAAATACACGTCATCTGTTTGCGTAAGTATAAACTTCTTGTTTAGTAACTCAGTTATTTGAACGTTTCCTTGCCCTTCTTGACTCTGTACAATTCCTAGTAATGTTAGGAATATTAATATTTTCGTCATCTGAAAAATGATAATTCTTTATGTTATCCTTGTGAATTTTTATTCCTTCTTTAGAGATTACAGTGTCTCCTTTATCTTCTTCTACTATTCTTGTTATGTATCTGGCGTTAGATTTCTTTCTAAGACCTGTGATTCTTACCATTATCTTATCTCCTTTTTTATACTCTCTGTGTCGAGTTCCTTTATTTAGACGTTCGATCACTTTTTTGGATGCTGAGTTTAGTTTATTTATTATAATTTCACTATTGCTATATTTATTTTGATTAAAGAAAATGTCTCTAGGTTTCAAACCGGTAACTGAGTGTATAGAATTATTTAATTCACGCACTGTTCTAAATATTTCTTCGATAAGTCTTGTTTTATTCTGAATTGTGAATATTCTAGACAGTTCAGTTATTGTACCGTTTACACGTTCTACCTGACCGTTCGCTGTCGATCTGTATACTGGAGTTTCTACTTTAGTTATGTTGTATTTCAAACACATTTGGTTCACCATTTCTGTTTTGAATCCCTTCTCGTTATCTGTCATGAGTCGTTCACATTTTGGGAAATAATTAGATAAGACCTCTTCCATAACGTCGTACAGTCTGTTTCGAGTTTCGATTTCCCGAAGGATTGTATATTTAGAATACTTATCTACTGTTACAAGGAAAGTATACTTGTCGTTGAAGTATATGTCCATATGAATGTGTGTTCCCACATGTGTTGGTATTTCTGAATTATTCAGAGGTTCTCTGATAGGTTTTCTTTCATATTTTCCAAATAGACATGCTATGCATTTTCTGTTGAAACTCTTTGCTTGTTTATTTAGATCGGGCCAGTAATATTTCTCTGAGATTTCTTGTATATTGTTACGTAACCCTCGGTGTGCTCTTTCGTGAGTTACCCTTACAAGTTTTAGTTGTTCCTCCAAATTTGTCACGTCTTGAAGTTTTCTTGGTGTGAATATAAATCTTACTAGTGGGAATTCTTTTTTTATGTTTTCACCATATTTGTATATGTTTTCAAATTTCGTATGCAAAGCTACAATCTTTTGGGGTTGTATAACTTCTTTCATCTGCCTTAGTAAAGAGTCTTTGTCCTTAAACTTTATTATGAGTCTTATTTTGTTACTAAAATAGATTTGTGTTTCGATATTATTTGTTATATCTTCAATAAGTTCGAACTGTGCAGTGTATGCATTAAAAGGCTGATTCACAGTTTTTATTATATCATTAGAAGAACTTTCAGCTGAATGTGCTGTTTCTATGGTAGAAGTATTTATGCGTTGACGTGATAATGCGTCAGCTACAAGATTTAGGTTTCCTGGTTTATAAACTAATTTTGCTCCAAAGTCTTCAATGATTCCCTTCCAACGTTTCAGCTTTGTGTTGGGATTTTTTTCTGATACAGAATATATAAGGCTCTGGTGATCGGTATATATGGTTAAGTCTGCTATACCATATATGTAGTTTCTGAGTTTTTGTAAGGACCATATGATCGCTAATAGCTCTTTCTCGTTTGTGCTATAGTTCTCTTCTGTCTTACTCAGTGTTCTTGACAAGAAGTGTATAGGTTGCTTATTCTGACTTAGTACGGCTCCAATAGCTATGTTGGATGCATCAGTAGTAAGCTCGAATGGTTTACTATAATCCGGTTGAAAAAGTTCGACTTGTTCTTTCAAATAATTTTTTAAAATTCTAATCGCTTCTAATGCTGAATCATTCAGATTTAACTTAATATTTTTACTTTGTTTTTTGTTTACTTTACCGTTATCTCCTCGTAAATATAATGTCAGGGGCTTGGCTATGCTTGCGTATCCTTTTATAAACTTACGATAGTAACCTGTAAGACCTAAAAATCCTCTCAAATCCTTTACCGTTTGTGGGACTGGAAAATTTTCTATAGCTGCTATTTTCTCAGGGTTCGTAGTGATTCTACCATGTCTGATTATGTGACCTAAGTATTCTACTTCTTCTTGAAAAAACTTACTTTTCTCATCAGATATTTTTAATGTGGCTTTATTGAGTACGTCGAATACTTGACTTATGTGCTGTATATGTTCTTCCTCAGATGAAGAATATATCAATACGTCATCAATGTAAACGTGTACGAATTTACCTACAAAGTCTCTCAAAATGTCGTCCACGCATCTCTGAAATATGCTTGGTGCATTTTTGAGCCCGAAAGGCATTCGTTTAAAATGATATTTTGCGCCATTTATAGCAAAAGCTGTTTTTTCTTTATCATCTGTTTTGATTTTAATTTGGTGGAAACCTGACTCCAAATCTAATGTTGTAAAGTACTTGGCTTTACCTAAATTTTGAATTGTCATGTTGACATCCGGAATGGGGTATCTGTCTGTTACAGTGTGAGCGTTAAGTTTTTGGAAATCAACAACCATGCGCCGTTTTGGTTTTCCTTTTTCGTCCAAACCTTTTTTAGGTACTGTCCATATGGGACTGTTATAAGGACTATGGCTTTTTTCTATTATATCGTCATGTAAGAGTTTCTGTATTTCTTTGTTTACGAATTCGTTATCTGCTATGGGATATGGATATTGTTTAACATAAACCGGATTATCATTGGTCGTCCTAATGCTTGCTTCTATAGTATCTGTAAAGGGTAACGGTCCTATGCTGTTATTAATCTTCATCAGTCTATCTATGTCTGCTTTATAAATATTATTTTCCCCAATTATGTAATTAATTTTCTGAATAGATTCGACACTGCTTATGGTAGTTAGAGTCATATTACTGAAATTTATTTCCGCGTTTAGAACTTTAAGTCCTTCATATCCTAATATCATATCAAAAGACTGAATATCCTCTAATTCAAAAAATGTTATATTTTTCTTTAATATCCTAACTACTTTCTTTGTATCTACCATAGAATAACCATGCATTGTTTTTATTTTTATAGGTTTAATTTTAATTTTTTTGCTAGAGTCGCATTTTCTATTAATGTAATTATGGGTTGCACCAGTATCAATAAGAATTTTATAAATTTTCTTAGAAATAGTACTAGTTAAATTTAAGCAGGGCAACCCGTCTACTAGTTTAAATGATCTATTCTTATGTTATTATTTACCATACATTCCGTTTCATCTGCTTCTGCATATGTACTGCTGACATCGTCTCTGCGTTGTTGTCGGGAGTTATTTACTCTCTGCTGCTTGAAGTTCTGCTGATAAGATCGTTGCGGTCTGTTGTGTGTGTTGAAACTCCCGCTGTGTTCACGTTTCGCTGGTGGATTATATACATCGGGTTTGTATTGATTCCAATTTTGTCGCTGTGCATGTACAATTTGTCTCGAGTTTATCTCCATCGGCTGTGGTCCTTGATTGTGTTGCTGCATATTATCGTATTGCTTCTGGGGTTGATAATTCGTTGTTTGGCTCGAATAATTTGGTCTTCTTTCGTTTCTGCGTTCATGTGGCATATTTTTGTGGTGCTTACCCTGAGTGAGATGTAAATGCCTGTGCACATTATCATGTTCTATTCTGCGAGCAATTGCGAATGCGTGTTCTAGATCATTTATTGTAGCTGAATATAATGATCCTCTTGTAAAGTTGTCACTCATACCATCAATGAATATACGAACTGCGTCGTCGTTAGCATTTTTAATTAGTCTGTCGATTATATTCGGCGGATCACCTGACATAGTGATTTTTGATATTATTAAATTGAGATTTTTATTTATCTCGTCGTGGTATTCAGACAGTGTGCTTCTTTTTTGCGTGATGGCTTTCATCATGTCTTGTAGCACGTATAGAGGTTCTTGATTAGAGTACGTATAATCTAATCTGTTACGTATCGCCTCAAAATTAAAAATTGTGTTATAATTAGTTAACACATTCGCGGCTGCACCCTGTATTTTACTTTTCACTATAGTCAATGCTGCTGCGTACTTACTGTGTGTTTTGAAGTTTTTAATGCTGTCCATTAATCTGGATGCTTCTTCGCGCCACGACCGATAATTTGATTGATCGCCGTTGAAAATAGGTAGGCTTTTAAATGCGTCTAACTGTATTTCACTACCATCTGTATATGTGGTTCTTATTTCCTCTAGCACAGGTATGTTTGGTACTATGCCTAATCCAGATTTTACTTCATTTAGTTTTGTTTCTAAATTAGTGTTTATTTGATTTTGGTTAGTTATTATTGCTGCTAACCTTGCATTCTCTGTGCGTGTGTGCTCTAGGGTTTGTGTTACTGTGTTGCTCCTGGTTTCTAAAGCTTCTAATCTTGCCATTAATACTGCGAGTTGTTCCATTTTGAACTCGTGTCTGTTGTCGTCGAATTTGTGTGTTTTTTTTCTCCACATATACACTTTCACTGAATTGCTTTGCTGCTTCGTACGAAGAAGCTATATTTGTACCTGCTATGCTAGGTAATTCTTGTAACCGGTAACGCGAGTGTTCTGTTTATACTAGATTTCACTACTTGTTCCCGAGGTCCGCTCGATTGAAGTTAAAAAGTATATTTAACCTCCTGGCAGGATCGCCAATTAGAACACTTGTTTCTTACTTTTAAAATTAAACAATATTTATTTGGAACTATGTCCTTTATTATTGAAATACTTTTTACTAATTCTAAAAGGAGCTTAAGGCTACTATGTAGTTACAATAAGACTGTTGATAAATTCATCATACAGTCGTATTTATATACTTTTCTTATCTATCTACAAGGAGACCCAAGCGTACAATCGTCTTGCTTGATAATGAAGAAGAGATAATATTCCAACATTGTATACAAACGATATTATCTCTTTTACATATGTTATCATTGTAGCGTTGTGTGCAAGACTGTACTAGAGACTAAAGATATCATTGAATACAAATAATGTTATCTTTTTTCTCAATATGTTTTGCTATGGATACTTAACTCGCGCTGCTTCCATTTTATGATCGGCATTCTCGACCTTCTGAGCAGTCTATTCGGAAGATTGTGACCAAATTTCGCACCAAATTTACTTTGTTGGACATTAAACCACCAACACCTTTACGTACTGTGCGTAGTGAAGAAAATATTGCGGCCGTATCAGCTAGTGTGACAGAAGACCGCGAAATGTCGATTCGGCACCGTTTCCAGCAGTTAGGCCTTTGTTACAGCACTACGTGGAAAATTTTGCGGAAGGATTTGGGCGTAAAGCCTTTTAAGATACAGCTGGTGCAAGAACTAAAGCCAGCCGACCTACCACAACGCCGAATTTTTGGTGAATGGGCTCTTGGAAAGCTGGCCGAGGATCCGCTTTTTTATCGAAAAATTGTGTTCAGCGATGAGGCTCATTTTTGGTTGAATGGGTACGTAAATAAGCAAAATTGCCGCATTTGGAGTGAAGATCAGCCAGAAGCATTGCAACAGCTACCAATGCATCCCGAAAAAGCCACTGTTTGGTGCGGTTTATGGGCCGGCGGCATTATTGGGCCATATTTCTTCAAAGATGATGCGAATCGCAGCGTTACTGTCAATGGTGAACGCTACCGAGCGATGATAACAAACTTTTTTTTGCCCGAAATGGAAGTTCTTGACTTGCATGATGTGTGGTTTCAACAAGACGGTGCCACATGCCACACAGCACGCGAAACAATGGCGCAATTGCGAGGCGAGTTTGGTGAACAGTTAATTTCACGTTTCGGGCCGGTCAATTGGCCGCCTAGATCGTGCGATTTGACACCATTAGATTATTTTTTGTGGGGGTATGCCAAGGCTAATGTGTATAGGGACAAGCCCGCTTCGATTGACGCACTGGAAGCCAACATCCATGCATTCATTCGTGAGATACCGGCCGATATGTGTGAAAGAGTATGCCAAAATTGGACTCAGCGGATGGGCTACCTGAGACGCAGCCGCGGTCAACATTTGCATGAAATTATCTTTAAACATTAAATTGCAAGGTTCAAACTATCGATTCAAATAAATATTTCATTCATTTTTTCGAATTTTTTGTGTTTTTTTTTTTTAAAAAGTTCTAAACCTCTTAAAAAATCACCCTTTACAAGAAGACTGGTGTCAAAACGAAGGACGACACTATCTATTGCCAAAGTTGCTCACTTCGCCAATTCTGGCATTGAAATCGTCAAGTTTAGACACTTCGCAAAGGTTCAACCAGCATCTCATAAAAGTCTTCTTTGGCAATGTCGCCTTTATACCTTTTGTCGGAAAACTCCATTTATATATTTAAAGCTTATGTCTTTTTCCCTGTGTCTACTTATTGCAAACGCGCATCCAAATAGAGGCTTCATTTGCTCTTGTCCTCAATCGCAGTAGTCGAACAGCCTGCATAGAGTTTCGCATACACCTTTTGCCGACTGCCCGTTTTTTTAAACGAGGTAAGCCCCTAGCCTACTGTTTGGTAGCACGTATGATTTATCAAGGCCCTCTGCTCATTTATCAGAAGTCAACGACCGTGGGTCGCCAACAACGAAATATCCCTCCACAAGGTAAGATAAGGCTGAAATTATGTCGACAATAAATACTATCCCATTAAGATACACAAAGTTATTAACGCTTTACTGGATACAGCGATCCTTCGGACACAAAAAATCCCAGGACCCTCTCCAACAAATGCAATGCAAAAGTCATGGCTTCCTAAAATCACTTTATACAAACACAAGTATAGGCCTTGTCCATGGCCATGTCCGGACCTGTATATAGACCTGCTGCACAGTGCACACATGCCCCCTCAACTGAAGCCCGGTCAATGACGCGCTACCTGCAACAACTTAATATCCGATTTTTTATTTAAATGCTGTCCTTTATGTCCCCGTGATAGCTATGTTTACATACACACAATAGGCCCTGTCCTACTGGTGCAGGCCTACCTCTCCAATAACCGAGAAAGACGATTCTTATCAGTTTCGGTTCTTTTTTACTTTGTTTTTTCAACTTTTTATAGGGCAAACAAATGGCCACAGATAAGCAGTCTTGAATAAAAGCAAACCTTGGCACACACATATTGTTCCTTTTGAAATCTAATTTATCACCTTGTGTTTAGATTTCACCTTCGAACTCGACCAAGGTACACAGGGAGCGAGGAGCACTCATTCACTTGTGCCGCAGCCAAAGAACGACCCTTTTGTTTCAGAATGTATATTCTTTGTTGTCGCAACGCGGAGCAGGGTGGGGGGCTACGATAGCACAATTTTGGTGTCTTGATCAAACAGAAGAAACACCTTTATGCACTTGTTCAGTGTTCTTCCTTCAACCGACCTCCGCGCGTATCCCCATCCCCAGTACAGTTGATTGAATGATCTGCTTCTCCGAAGGTTTCTCCTTATCGTTGGTGGAGATTTATCGTTCGAACATACATGTGTGTACCTACATGGATGTTTCCTTTTTTTGTTTCAAAGTAAAACAAATAACACCAAAAAAATAAGGCTGAGTGAAATACGAGTAGGTATACAGGGGAATATGAGATGGTTTCCGAACAGGTAAGGCCCCGCTGCCGTTGACATCAAATGATTTGTATCCGAAGGTGTTTGAACACCGGGATTATTTTGAATTATTGTCGCATGGGTTTCTCAACTGCGAGTTTGCGAAATGTTTAAGGAATTTACCACACCTTGAGGTCCGTTTTATTCACTCGAAGTTGAGCACAACTTGGGGATTTTTATTTTCAACTTGAGAATTTACTTTTATTCACTCAAAGTTTACTCGCTCAACTTTGGATATTCCGAAGTTGAGAAAACCGAAAGTTAACCAACTTTGGGTTCTCTCAACTCCCCGAAATAGTAGAAGTTGTAGAGCAAACTTGGGATTTTTACGTCAAATGTCAGATCTTTTATTTCTCATTTCTGTTTTTGACTGTGCGAACTTCAAATCAAGTGGTGCAAATAATCAAATATTAATTTTAAAACGTAAACGATGCGTCGTTGAAATTATTTCTGCGGGAAGAATGACCATCGTCTGATTCGGGCAGCGAAGAACTTCTGCAAACAGCTAGTGACTTTGAGTTAAATTCCCTCCAATAAATTTAAAATTTGTATATCCACTCCCTAAAACGAAAATCATAAAGTATGCTCTATCTATGATGAAAGCGACGGCCGAAGTTCAAATCCAAAGTTGAACTGCCATATTTGGTGTCTTCTGTCAGGGGGGATATTTCTGAAACAGCAAGTTCGCCAACTTTTGAATTTCAACTGAGGAGTTGAGAGTTAAAGTAGTGAATGAAAGCAATTTTCAACTTGGCGCTGAACTCTCTCTTTCGAATCAACTCCGGTCCGAAGTTGTCTGACCACGGAGTTATCGGAAAGTTGAACGATAGTGAATAAAATGGCCCTTAGACAGGTAGGTTAGGTACGAGTTAAAAGGGAGGCAGCTTATATGGTCACTGAGCTGATGTTTGATATTTTTCGCATTCCAATGAATACTCCCATATTCAGCTGTCGAAAACATCAGTCCATAGGAGACTGTGGCTCAACTTGATCGAATTACATGCAATCTCCGCTCTTTAAATACTACTTTTCTCGGGAAAGGCTTCCACAGCGCCCCGGAATGCCTGCAGGTAGGTGCTAGTTCTGGCGTTGTAAAACGGTATGGTTTCTTGTCTTTACCGGGGTGATCTGCATATAGAGGCTAGTGGAAGGCAAGCCATATATATAGTTGTTTAAATTGAAACCAAGCTGACAAAGCCTTCTTTAAAAATGAAGAGAACTTCGCGCAGACTTCGAGGTTATCTCAACGTTGCTGCAACTGTGAAGCTAGTCTCTAGCCCGTTGTAAATTGGGTGAAATGCTATTTTATTCAATATAAACCTCCTTATAGTATTTTTTGTAGATTTGGTCATTCCCAAATGTCTTCTTAAGCTTCCTTCCGTGTATTCAAATATTGTGTTATCCCAATTCCTGCTTTTTGGAATATTATTATTACAAGACCATTTTGCAAGTCTCCTTTATCTATTCCTATAATATCATTCTCTTTCTTTGGCTTTTTGCTTTCCTTCCTTTTCACAATTTTGTTTAAGAACTTTCAAGACGTTTCCTATCCAAGATAGGTGCTAAGATAAAGCCTCAAAAAATTGTGCATCAGGTATTGGAAACGTATCAAAGTTTCAGGCTCTGAGAAGACTGTAGATTATATTTCTAACTTGAGAGTTTCTTTCAACGAAACAGCTCTGCATACAGCAAACACCCTCTTGGTGGTCACACTACCACCTTTCCCAGGAGTTCATTTATATAGCTCCGCAAAAGTTTACATCATTATTCACTACAAAATTTGTAAAGCAAATTTAAAACAGTCTTATTAGTCGATATTTTTTTTTAAATTTTGCAAAACTGTCGTTCTGTGACTCTGAAAAGTCGCAGTAAAAAGGGATAGGGATAAAAGTGACATTTCTAAGGTCATTGTGCAAATGAACAATTTTCCCATGATATTTAACTAACTTTGGCTAGTTAAACACTGTTATAATGTTGTGCAAGGCAGCTGCGGTACATTTTAAAGGTTTTTATTTGGAAAATTGTCGAAGCGCCTTTTGCAACTATAAATAGGTCCCAAATAACAAAAAAAAAATGTGGAGAACTCGCGAAAAAAGTATGAAATTGTAACTTTAGTCACACAATTGGTTTTCTTTAATTTCATTTAACATTTCAGGCTGATTTTACAGAAATTCGAAAAACTCCGTGCAAGTCATTTTGACGTTGTACGCAATATATAAGAGAATTTTTCGATATTCAACTGTTATTTGTTATCGCTCCAAATCGAAATGATCTAATCTAAATACGTACTCAATGGAAAGGAAAGAATGTACGAAACCTTGTGGATGTTCGGGATCTGCTTCCGATTTACAAAAGTCTTTCGCATGTCGCGACCGCCACGCTAAACAAATAGAAGTGCAAATCAATTTTGGCGACAATCATCTCCACATCGAAATGACAGTCGTTCAGGTCTTCGCGGTTTCGTTCGCGCACAAGTGAATCTGACCATTTGGCACACCACACAATGGACGTCACTTTCGGACTTGACTTTCTTTATAAATGGAAATATATCGTTGCACACATTTGCACCATTTTTTCGTGGCATTTCAGCAGAATAGTTTCGTTTCATTTATCCAAAATGAATGCGAACGAACGAAGTAAAAGTATTCTACAAATGTCAATTGAGGGCAGTGATGGGAACTTGTCTAAATCTGTTTCTAGCGATGGGAACTATCAAATAAAAACAATCGAATAATTGTTGTTTATCGAGAAGCGCACATAACTTTTTCTTTGTTGTTTTTTTTTTTCTACATTTTAGGTACAACAATAGGTCGCGTATACTTTCCAGAGCCAAACACTAAAAATCTGTCAGACTCAAAGAAATTAGCGAAACTCTCTCAGAGAGCTGAAAATATACTGAAAAGTAAGTGGATAGACTTCGAGCTACTTTGAGCCACTTTCATCTTTGACATCTAATCCATATCACAAATAAATATAGGTACCTGTAACTTACCTTTTTGGAACATATGAAACGTCTAGGAAAACATTCGACCACAACCGAATTTTCTTTATTTTCACAAATTTTATTTTTCTGTGCAATTGATTTTGATTTCAAGATGGATTTTGAATTTTTTATTCTTTTCAACTTTGTGCATTTGACATTATTATTCGTAGGTCTAGGCAGCGCTGACTTTATGCGACTAAAGTTGTATTTTTCCCCTCTAGGTAGGTACACGCAATGAGACCACTTTTCCATATTTGCCCCTTTTTCTGTATTTCTTTGATAATTTTCCCCATTTTGAAAAAAAATCACGTTTTTTATGAAACCCGCAATGTTTCATAATAAATACTTCACGTAGTGTTGTTGTTCACAACTTACTTAAAGGCTTTTTATGCATCGAAAATCCCCCAAAAAGGGATATTTTCCACTGCTTCACGAAACTAGTTCACAATTAATAGGGTTCTGAATCCGGACTGTTTTCATCAGCTATTGTCATAAGGTTAACCATTAGCTATTAAGCAATATCTTCCATTTTCAATGCCACAATTTTTTTTAGTATTAGTATTACCCCTTTTTGAATGCAAATCCCCTTTTTCAAAATCTCTGAAGCCAGACCAGGGTCTAGGTATACTTGTCGGTTGGAATTCTCTGTGCCAAGAGAGGAACTACTCGTTACTCGATATTTTGCCAATTTTCTCTTTTTCTGTCATTTTTGATGAGAACGTGTATGGACTTTGTGCGATTGCGATTGATTTATATCGGTTTAAACAGAGTACGCGAATGAGCCTAATATTTCTTTGCTTCACTTTATATAGATTTCCGTGATTTTGAGCTATCGCTGACTGTAAAGTAACGTACTGTACGCCGTCATGCTCCGTCAAAGACAGCTTTGTATATCGTTTAAGAAATAAGCGAATTTTAAGTGTTGCTTACCAATAAACATTTTTAGTTTCTACTCTACAATAATCCACATTGACTATACATATTTTCATTAAAAATTTCGCAATTGTGAGCCTCCGTAAATTTACAGTCGAGACTAAAGTTTGTTAATAGGATGGCGCAATGTATACCTACATATTATTGTCAACTGAATCTGGAGACAAATTGATGTTGTATTAAAAGTCAGCAAGTCGTTAATGCATAACGCATAAACAGAAGAATTCTCTACGAAGATCGACAAAAAAAACTTTAAATATTTACTTTCGTTCAATTGGCAGCTGTCACTGTGCGTTTCCAACACAACACAAAGCCAAATATAGACCAGCCAGCAGCCACTGCTCTCTAATAGGACTGCGCATGACCATTGAAAGAAATCATTTTTCTAAGCATCCCCACTCGGCTACACAGCTCGCAATAATAACCCACAGCCTCAATTCCATTGCCCTGTTCCTTGAACTGCCAATGTACTAAAAGCGCATCGAATTTCACCAGAACTCTACGTCCTCGTCGCCCTCTCTCTAACAACAAAAAGCCACCGAAGACATCGTAAAAACTGCGTACGCGCTGCATTTCGTACACGGAACGTGCTGCGGAGGAGTACCACACAACCATACACTAAACTTTTCCTGCAGCTCTTCTCATACTTCACACAGAGTTTTATTTTCATTTGATTCTCCTTTGTGTTGTCGTTTTACGAGTGTTTACCCGTCCACGTCGTCGAGTAATAAAATGCACAAACCAGCCGCCTGAAGTGTTTATGAGTTCAAATGAATTGTCATAAACGGTTTCGAGCTGATGGCCTGCATTAGCCCGACATGGACCCCTTTCGAGACCCTAATAAAATAATATTTGCATTTCGATGAAGTTCATCGGGTTTATTGTTTGACAGGAGGATGGTGCTTTGTGGTTTCGGGCTCATCATGCACTTAGATGGAGCGCTGGGCTTATCCGCCGGAAAACATCACCACTGCCTAACGGCAAATGAGAGCTCATCGACCACTTCTCGTTTATAGTGTTTATACGGGGCAATTGATATAACTATTCCTTGTGACCTCCTATCAGCTAGGAAATATTTTTATTATTCCAGCCACTGTGCGAAGGAAACTAAGGGGACAGTGAAATAAAGGAAAAGACAACAAAAAGTCACCACACCACATAACACATTCCTGGCAATGACTCAGACGAAAGGAGGAAAGATAAACACAGAGACAGAGAGTCAACATCATCCTGCGACCAACGAAAACGATGTGAAAATGGATCAATAAACTCTCCTGGCAACCAGTTTTTGTTTGAGCATGAAATGCTCCGTAAACTGATTTGCGGCTAGTATGGCTGACAAGTTGGGATACACAATACAAGTCCCTTGAATTAATTTTCATTTTGGCTACTACAGCTTCGAGTACACTATGGCGAAAAAGATATAAAGCTCCACAAAATAAAAAAAAAAAACCCGACTTGGCGCCTTTCCCATACAATGTACTACACAAAATTAAAGTTGTTTTAGAGGGAGTTTTAGTCTGTCACACTCTTGAGCGCTTCGTTACAGTTCTTTTCGAAGATCTGTTAGATCATTCAAATACACTGAGTACAAAAAGTATCCATACAGCTGGCAATTTAATTTGGACCCATTCAAACGTGTTCACAATTTTATTTTTCTAATAAATGCAAATTTTCAATCGGACAATCGGACTCAACAGGAGCGGCCATCTTTTATTTGGGGGAACAGTTTTTGGATAAAAAGCTCATCCATTTTGTCGCCCAAAAACAAATTT
Organism: Cheilosia grossa; assembly: GCA_963082955.1. Classification (NCBI taxonomy): domain Eukaryota; kingdom Metazoa; phylum Arthropoda; class Insecta; order Diptera; family Syrphidae; genus Cheilosia; species Cheilosia grossa. The sequence goes on along the minus strand of OY720147.1, from coordinate 17,923,848 downwards.
TTCACAGCTTCTTACAAATTTGTGCCCAAGGTATATATTTTTCGAAAAAAAAAAAATACCTTAAGGCACAATTCGTACTACTCGGGGGGGTTCAACCTGAAATCGCTCCATCTCACAACCACAGATTTTATTGCGAACCAACATACTTGGAACGCTTCAGAGACGAGGAAACAATCTTGTAACTGTTTAAAGAGGAAACTGGCAAAATATCGTACCAAAATCCTATGTAAAGCTTACACTATTAAGCCTGTTCAAAAAAGGGTTCAGACAATGTGGAGACCCTAGAACGTTCTATATCGAATAGCTGCACTGAAAATATGCCCATAAAAACTCCTACGTAGAGCTACTATAGACCTCTGAAGGCTTGTATGAGGTTTACACGTTTCCGTTTGCATCTCTCTTTTGATAACTGTTGCTCTGCAGTGCACCCAATTCTTTAAGTTCACGAGACATCAAAAAAACAACTAACATTTTAACCAAACTGCAGGTTTTCAAAAAAAAAAAAGGTAGATAAAATATTATATTGAACGCGACTTATTTTTGAAAAAATTCTCCAAGTTTTGGCTGTCGAAACGGTCACATTTTTGTTAATCCTTTATTGTCCTTATAATTATGGCATAAGGACTGTAAAGTGAGCAATCTTTCGTCTGTTATTTTCAATTGTCTATTATCCCCAGTACGTTTGTAAGTAAGAGCTATAGTTTTCGGTTGGATTTTCGAGCTCGAAATCAACCTTTATTGTATAAAAATTCAGCCAGACTTTCTCACAAAACTTGCAAAGCAGTCTGTCCATTGAATTGAAATCCGGACACAACTTTTTGTTCTAATACGCACGCGTATTTTTTTTAGTAAAATGAAAGTTTTTACACAACCGTCATATTCGAATACGCGGGTGTTTTCGAAAGTCGACCTATGTATACAAAAAAAATCATTGCAAACGCTATTTCTCGACACTCTTGGGAGGTAAAGTTGTAAAATTTGGAGCAATGGTGGGCATTGATCGACCAAAGCACTTGGCGAAATTTAAGCGAAATATCAAAAGGGGGCGTGACAGCCTCACACAGAAAAGATTCATAAAAAACTACACCTCGACCAATTTTTGACGAACAATGTCTGGTGAAAGAGTTTAACACAATGTGAGATAGATTGAAATTGATTTCCACACTTGAACTAAGGTATTATCATCCCGCAGATTGACCTCTTTACACGATACACCCTGCCTGTTTACAGGAAACGAAATGATGTCCCACAAACCCATTCCATTTCGAGCTGGCTCCTTCTTTTACATAGTCCACACCTAATTCCTTACAACTGCTCGTTACCCCATCGAAATATGAAACTTTTTCCACGGAAGGAACACACACATTGACTTCCTAATCACCCTCTATTCACACGAAGGTGTGCGGCGGAAACTATACAGAGTTAACATCCTCCCAAGGCACATTATTTGCTGTACCAAGAAGTTCATGCCCTTCTGCTAAAATTTTCATTATGAATACCAATTTCACCAAATGTGAATACAAATTCCCTAATTGCTTCCTTAAAAAAAAACAAAAATACCAATCCATTGGGTAAATCCTTGAACATGTGCCAACTGAGCGCAATTTGCTTTCATAGCTTTCACCACGTGCGACAACTGAAAATTAGTGTAACACCAATTGGGATAAGAACTTGGCAGTCCCCCGCCCAGTTCCACGCGGCCAACATGCAAGTCTTATGCCTTTTTATAGGGTTTCAAAAATGCGCATAACAAACGAACTGCAAATCCCCCAATTGAAAGGGCCAGTTATGGAGTTTCGAAACCATTTAACGCATTGTTCGTCATCTGCTTAACGAACCGTACAGGAAAATGTTGTTCCCCTTTGAACTGTTTTGGCATCCTGGTCCCGGACATTATGCAGCAACCTCATGTATGCAAATTTGTGTTCATAAAATAAACAAACAAATTTCTGAGCCAACAATAGGAAACGTCAACATAAAGTGTAAGCTATACATCAACTTGTGACAGAAAGCTGTCGGAGTCGCTGTCGTGATGCGGGAGTGGGAGTCGGGGTCGGAGTGGAAGTCGGAGTGAATATCAAGTCACGGTCCTTGGCCGAGAGTAATATAAATGCAGCTTCTTTAATTAATTCCTGCATGGTAAGGTGAACTCTGGCCGAATAATAGAAGAAAGTTTACGCTTTAATTAAATTACATATTAATGGACCTTGACTCCTGGAAGCACAAACAGCAAACACACAGTTCTCAGTGGGGCTGGTGCGGTACGTTTAAATTCCATAAAAGCTTTTCAAACGCTTCTTGGGGGCAAATTGGCAAAATAAAGTCTTAAAGAACTTTGTGCGGAGAGTTTTGTTCCCTCAGCATCTTGGATATAGCCTTTGTGCCTTTGTATGGGTTGTTTTTGTTTGCTCATAAATATGGTGAGTGAATGAAAAGGAGTAGAAGAAGGACTATGTTTGAATTGAATGCGCTTCTTTGGATTGAATTTCCTCATTCCTAGTTGAGTGCTGAACTTATTACTCGTGTAGGGCATGCTGTATAAAGTATGAGTATAAAGGACGTTGGATGTACATAGTACGGTAAATGGCCAGCACGGTACGGCCTAGGGTGAAAACGGATCGGATCAATGTAAAAGTCAAAGGCGTAAGGTTCCCTTAATCAATCCAAAAAGAAGAAAATTGCATTCGTATTGAATCGAATTTTGTTTTCGAAGGCATGTTTATAACTCTAAGTAATTGGAAAGGGAAACCTGGCGGAGAGAGGGTCCGTAGTGTGAGGTCTGTCGAAGTTCGAATATCCCCCGGAGTAGACGAAGCCCCCGATTAAGCAGATGGTCAATGGATGTCTCTGGTATAACCAAAGGGGTCTAGGGGACTGTTTCAATTGAGTCATACTTTTGAAAAAGCGGTTGGCAAATGCGCAGGCGGAGTAGTAAGTTAGGCGCTCTCTGTCCAGCAGTATACCCATTCCCACAGGTAAACGCACTAGGATCGGGTACCTAGTTAGATCAAGTTCGACATCTCGCCATCATCTGGGGACTGCTTTTATGATTCATGTTCGGAGCTTTGGGGAGGTCAGTCCAGGACTCTTGCGATGGATGGGATATTGAAAACAAGCTGTAAAGCAAGTTCTTCAGTCTTGTTGGTTTACCAGCGAAGCTCTTCAAATACGAAGCTGATTTGTTGAACTGGAAAATGACCAAATAGGTTGTAGAAATATCACCTTTCTGTTAAATCAAGGCCGTACATAAAACCCCGGCAAATGCGATCCAATTGTGTAGAGTGACGCTAGGACACCTGCTCTTCTTATGTAGTCCGACCATGTACTGAGGATGCTATCTTTGGTAGATCCGTTTAGCTATTGGGTATAAGCACCACTCCAGCGGACGATAATAGAGGTTTTTGCGGGGTTTGCATCACAGGATGGACTTGTTGGTATTTAGAGGGGACTATTGAAACAGGGGCTCATCTCGCTCCGAGTAAATATCATCTCCTCGAATAACACCCTAGCGGAGATCCAGCAGATCGGCTCCAAAGTCGTGATTTGAGGGACAAAACAAACCATCTATAAGGTAGCCTTAATCTACTAAAGGTTGAACGATATACAGGAAGTTGGAGCGATTACTGGGCCTCCTTACAAAAAAATTCTCTGACCAAATTTTGGTCCGGCTCCAAACTAAGGATAAAATCCAGTAATCCTCGACCTTAGAGGATCTTTGAATCTCATATAACAAGTTCGAAAAGACCAAGTGCCAGAACGCTTGATCTGGAAAACTAGAAGCAACTTGTCCGTGATCGCAAACGATGAAAGGCTGCAGTGATTGAGACACGTCAGTGGGTAAAAAAAAGGTCTTTGGAAAATCGTTCTACAGCTGTGGTCAAGGTAAGGCTAGGAGGCGAGCAGCGTGCCGGCCAGAGACTATTTATATTTATGCCGCACTAGTCTATATACGTTTTGCAAATTTGGATTAGGCAAACTACCTGAGGTGGGTTCTTCTTCCTTTCTTAAGTTGCCTTGCAAGACTTGTCAGAGCGCAGTGCGCCTTGTACCTATAGGCTCCAGCTGCACGCACTCTAGCCTTATCATCCTTTTCTATTTTAAGTCAGACAGTCGGCAAATTTTGGCGGTAAATCTTTTTCTTTGGCAACAACTGAAGCCAAATAATGTTTCTCTCAAACATGTCAACAACTCAGCGGATCGACGATGACTTGAAAAGGTTTTTTCATTGCAGGTACCGTTCGGGTATGGTTCCACTTCTGATCGAAATTTCAAAATACGACAGATTTTGTTAAAGACCTGGCCGTCCATTTGAAGGTAGCCTTTTCACGCATAAGTCGTCTAAGATGGACATTTAGAGAGGACATCAACGCTCCGGACCGAAGAGTCTTGCATTCTAACCCGGAAGGACAACACGCAGTAGAGGGAGAGGTCGCCTAAGGTGGCGCTCGCAAGTGGAAGGGGTCCTCAACCAACTTGGAGAGCGGAACTTGAGGCAGTTAGCCAAGGATCCTACTAGCTGGAGAGGCATACTTTTTGAGGCCCAGGTCGACCCCGGGACTGTAGCGCCACCTAAGTAGGTGAGTAAGTTCAAGGCGTTTAAAGAAACAAGTCCATATAAAATGCCATGTTTAAGGTAGGTATTCCCGTCATACACACTTTTTTGAGGAAGATGTTGATGGATACCCTCGTTATATTGAAGTCGGAAAATATTTAAGACAGGTCTGTGCCGAGCACAACTCCGAACATTTATTTTCTGCCACGCATACACACCTAAAGACCTCTGATCCTATCTGATCGGTTATCTATTTCCATGCTTTATGATCTAATGGCCGACAATATCAGCTGTTGCCTAATCGGTTTACTGTCGACTAGGCCGATCATTCCCCTATTTCCCCGATAGATAAATATTAAATTCAAAAACACATAAACGTAAACAAAAATATTCATCAAACCATTCTGACCTTAAAACACCGACCGATCGCTTTGTCAGTTTCCACATTTTCAATTCAATGCGGCTGTGCCATTGCCCCAATAAAATCGTCTGCCAAATATTGTGCAACGGTCCACACTCCAACACAGTCGTATAATTGTAATTGGGTCATTCACATTCGGAGGAGTCTTAAAATATCGTCGCCGCAGGAGCTCATAATGCCTGATGGCAGAAAATTCCGCATCGTTACTTCATCACACCTTAATGACACTGGACGGGGGAATGCGTCGATTAGGAACATTTCACGCTCACCTAATAAGAGATCAAAGTCATGTGACTGACAGTTTTTTGGTTGTCGAAACAGCTGGTGACATCACGTCGTCGTAGGCTTTTCGGAATGTTTCCGGAAAAAGTTTTTTTTTTGTTTTGTTATTAATTTCTGGGTGCAACAACAGATGATTATCTTCATTACGGGTGAGGTGAGAGGTGTGTTCGCACCCGCTCTTATTAGAGTTGGATGTGGTTGAGGGATTTCCCAAACGTGTGTGTGTGCCTGCAATGTTTTTGTTCACCGACCTTTGGTGGGTATTGTGTTGTGTGTCTGATTGACAGATGAGTTTATTTAGCTCCCTATGTGACCCTGTGTGTGACTTCTCCTCGGACAAACATGTATGATTGATGACACCCTATTGACGGACGATGCGTGCGTTTTTATCAAAATTCGTAATTGTTCACACTTCAGAGGCCTTGTAAGGGTATCTTCGGATATGAGTTGTTTGGCGTTCGAAAAGAAGCGAGAACTAATCATCTTTACCAATGAAGAGGGACAGATGGGGAGGATCACTCCAAGTCGAAGAGTTATTCGGGCTTTTGAGGAGCGCCTAGTTCGCCTTCAATTATATTTTGTTGTTAAGCAAATTTGGAAGGTATAGTCTTAAACCAAAGTGGCAGGGCGGGTGAGGCAGACAGATGAACTTTTGAAAACTACGCTGATGTCGCTGATTAGAAAGGTTTCTTGCTAAAATTGAGGGCGCCGAAAGTAGAGACTTAACGTATCCAGACATAGGAAATTGTTCGGTGGTGTCAAATTGAACGATCTTGGTGATCAGTTGAGAATTACTCAACTTCATTTACTGTTAGGCAAATCTATAAATAAAAAAAAATTGTTGACGACGCAAATCCATATCGGAAACGAGGTCTAGCTCCTCTGCGAGTTTCTTAAGTAGTTTTGGGGCGGACGGAGAGGACGTACAATTTTATTCTGAATATGAATGCTGGATCGGCATTCTGTCAGGCGGGAGGAAGACACAGAATTAAGAAGCTTTCTAGGGACAGATATACTTTCGAATTCTTGTTAGGGGTTCGAAGAACCCAAGAGCCTTCACTTAAGTTTCATATACCCTTGAAATTTGAAATAAAGTGCACGATTGAGTCGAACGAAACTTACTCGTTCACCAAAAGCTTGGTTGGATGCCTTTTTATTTAATTAGGAAGGTAGGTAAAAATCTAAAAAGCCATGCTTCAAAACAGAAACGGTTCATAAGATATACGAATAGCGTTAAATAAAATTTATCTGATATGGCAGTTTGTGTCAAATAACAATGTGAGTTTCTGTGAGTTGAAGCTCTCAGTAACTGGCAATTGTCGCAAGTTCTGGTTAGAGAGATACAAGCGCCTAATGTACTATATTTTATAAGCCCTTATACACTTAACAAGACCTTTGAGAGCAAAGCAAAGGGCATGTTTTTATGTTTGACTAGAATAGTGACCCAGGTTTAAGATGTATAAGATTGGAAGTGGGGTTAGTGATACCCCCATATATTTTTTTTTAAATTCCCTGCCCAATGGCTGACACTGCGACCTGAAATGTCTATATTGTGTCACTTCATGTGTATGACCAATACATTTACATAGATATACAATGTAAGAATTCAGAGATTTGTTTTGGAATTTGCATTGTTCGCGAAGAATTTGCTAAAGCGTTTTCGTACTCGATACGTCGCTGAACTACTGAGCGAGAGGTCTCAGTTTTGATCTTCGGTAAAACAAAAACTAGCTACCTTTCAATATTTTTTTCACGGCGCCAGATCTGCGAACGTCTGACAAACATCCGAGAGTATAACTGTCACTATAATGCTTCTCAATTCAGGCTTTTGGATTCGACAATCGGAAAATTTTAGGTCCCTCCCATTCGTCCCAAAATGAAAGGCTCATACAAACAAATTGTTGAGAAGCTCGGGTTCTGTATGGAACTGTTGCGCCAACTATTTACTTTTAATCCTTGCAATCGCCAATGTGAGCGTTGCGATAGTTCTAAGCTGAATATCACGATGGACGTGTGTTGTGCCAAGGAAGTGGGACAGTTTCTGGTTGTGTAAACTTCAAGTGGTTGTAATATTCATGAATAATATGTTTGGAAAAAAGAAGAAATGGTCGATATTTGCTAAAATGAAGTTTTTCGCTGCTGCAGTTGCCTTTTTATTGGCAGTTCGGTATTGAGTTTTAGAAAAATATACGAAGAAAAATCGGAATTTAGGTTAATTTTTGAGAAATAATTAAAAAACGGATCTCTTCGAATTTTTTGTAGAAAATCTAAGTACGGGATCTTATTTACAGCCCTATTCTGGCAAACGTCACAAGTCCCAAAACCCTCACAAGGAGAGGTGAAATTGCTTTGTGAGTTTTTCATATTCTGTCAGCACACTCACAACTTGAGAGGCTCACAAAAACAATTGAATCTCCTATGGAGCAGGTCACAAAATTCAAAACCAGTCTTAACCGCCCACAAGTTACAATCATTATTGCATTTGATGGTCCTGGTTCCCTATTTCCACAAACTTTATGACTTGAACATAGCATTTTATGCTACATTTATAACCATTTCGGGAAAATACATATTTGTATAAGAAAACTTAGGAAGGCGGGGAATTTGATTTGTGAGAAATGTCGTTAATAATTTTTATCCTTCAGTTCTAAAACATTTCTGTGTTCATATTTCGCGTAATTTGCCCAAAAAATATTTGTTTTATATATTTGTAATAGCTTCGTGTGCAAGTTCGAACTTTTATTGAAAGTTTTCTGCCAATTGGAAAGTAACCATGCTGAGGTGAATTTTTTGTGAGGATTATCCTAGAATTCGGAAAAAGTTATCGAATCACAACAAACCTCACAAGAAATCAACCTCACAACGGCAGAATCGGGCTGTAAGAATACTTATATTAACTTTAATATGCATTTTGATTAAAATCGTTAGAGTGTTTTTTTGTAAAATATATGCAGACAAAACAGTTGTAGCAAATATTGAAATGATTTGTTAGAATAATACTATTGCTATTCAGTTGAAAACTGAGTCCTAGATGTTGTTCGCGATGCACATAAGCATTACTTGGTTTTTAAAGTTCTATCCAAATCGAAAATGGGGTTTTCGACATAAGAGCAGTTTCTTAAATAAGCGTTTTCAGTGATTCGAATGGAAAATAAGCGTTTTCCGTAATTCGAATTGAAAATTAGGGACGTTAGAATTCTGAAAACATCAATTTTACTCCAAGTATGTATTTTGTTCAAAGTCGCCAGCGCCGTTTAGAGGTAAGCTAATGAGAACCAAATTTTTAAAAATTGTCTCTTTTTTTTAAATCCATTTTACCATAATATATTATTTATCTATTATTATTTTGTACAAAGAATCTCTTACATTGGATTTAAATGAAGTTCAAGTCTATGTAAGTAAAAGTTAAATAGTTTAAGTTTAAACAATAATTTATTTATTTAATGGCTTTACTAATTATAATTAAAAATTAAATTAATTAAACTATGCAAGTTAACAATGAAGCATGTTTTAGAGAAATAGAGAAAATAAAAAGAATATAAACACGAAACGAAAGATAATAGAAAAGGAAAAGATACAAAAATGCATTTAGGTGCGGCTTAGGTCAGATATCTAAATAAAACTTAATCAAACGACTTCGTTCCGCTAAGTTTTCTGATATTCAAGGGAAGAGTGTTCCATTCTCTGACACATAGAGAAAAACTGAGTTTTCTTTTAAGTTAGAAATGACCAAACTATACCTTACAAATGAATTTTTGTTACAATTGTATGGACCGTTTACGAGATGTGTCCATATTTCGTAAAAGTAAAGTTATTCGATTTTCCTCAAATCCGAAGTCTGAACCAAATCCGGGTAGCCGTTTAGGCTGTAGGCCTCGGGACATACGCATAGACAGACAGACGGACAGAATTTAGCAACCCACTTTTTTGAGTTCCTCTATCATCGTATTGTCAGAATTGATTAACATCTTGAGTTCGAAATTTTGTACGAATGCAATGCGCGATTTGTTTAATAATCATTTTTAGTGTCCAGGCTAACTCACAATGGCAACATTTTCAATACCAAGTCGAATATTGTGACCTACAAAGTACATAAAGTGAAGGTTAAAAATGATTATTAGAAAGGCCCGCAATATCTTTTCCTTACTGGCGTATTCGAGAAAGTTAAAAAGACAACTTTGATGATCTTGGTCTTGGTCTTGTCAGCAACAAGAGTTACATTATAGACGATCTAGTGACGATCTTGTTGATTGTTGAACGCCTGCTTAGCACCCGGACTAGGAACAAAACCATCAGTGAGTGAGTGCATCTACTAACGCACCTGAGCAGATATTGGACGTGCTACTTGCGACACGTGGATCTACAGTTTAGCCCTATCCTGTAGCCAAGTCTCTGCCTGTGACCCTAAGTAGATGCAGTTGTCAAGAAAGCGTTTATTTGTCTATCACTAAAGATGCATCTGCATAGGTATCGTGTACCATATGTCAAAAAAATATATGCTTGACCTACCCCAAGTCTTGGTGCAGTCAAAAAGTCTTCAATTTCATATCCTTGCAGTGGCATTTCGCTCAACCATTTAAATTACCTAATTAAACGAACGTTTAACTTGGTGCACGATGTAGGGCACTCTATTAAATGTGAACCTCGAAATAAGTACGCTCTCAAGTACGACTGGCCCATAGAAACACTCAACTAGATGTCACTCCGCTGTCTTTATTTGCAAACTATATAAATACCAAGCTCTTCTGCATACATAGCAACAGCATACACATACATAGCTCCGTATTCAAAACAAACCCCCCTACTGTGCAGTGCAGCAGAAAACAAAACTAATCCCAATCCCAACCATGGAAGAGCATTCCTCAGCAATCATTAACTCCAATCAAATCCGGACGCGGTAGTACTGGTGACTCATCTGCATTACAGTTGCCCGGGACGGAGGGGGGGACAACAGCAACATGAAAACGAAAACCTCTTTGACGTTCGGGATCAATAGAAAATGTCCGTCCTAATTAAAACGGGTGAAACGCACCGACAATTTCCAGCAGCAGCGGCAGCAGCACAGCGGCTAATGGAATTTTATTCATCCCAGAAACTGACGTTCAATTGAGATTGAGATACATAATATGCATGTGCTTGTGCTGTGTGCTCGGTGGACGGAGATAAAACAAAACGAATCCAGATCCAGAGGAACCGCACCATAATCGATGTCGTTCGTTGGTGTGCCGCCAACCCTCATGCCGCTGTCGCCCTCCAACAGCCGACCGCCGTCGCTGATGGCTGATGCAGCCTGTAGGCTGCAGGCCTGGGAACAACCTTTTTTAATTGATAGACTTAGATGACATTAATTGTTCGATATGATGGTGCCGTTGCTGTTGTAGTTGCCATTGCCCGAGTGCGCATACGGCGAGTGCAGATAAATAAATTTGATTTACGAATAGATGAGGGAAGGCGCTGCACAGGCATTGGCAACCGCCTGCCTTCGAAGGGTTGCGCACGGGTTGCGCCTAACGCTATACGCAACCAAGCAGGCTCTACATTTTAAAGCAATATTCCTTGCGTCCATTCGAAGGTCCTGAAGGTTTTCCTCCTCGTAATGAAGATAAATATTGGAGTCTCGAGTTACAAACGTTGGCGGATGGAAATGCATTTTAATTTAGACATTTTTTTAGAACGTGTTTGTGCAGCAGTTTTCCCATTTGCCTTCACTTTCTTTGTTTGCTCTTTCCTACTCGTGGACGGAATAAAGTTGAAATTGCAGTCCTTTCACCTGACGAAGAGCCGGTATTGTGCGGTATAATTATGGCCCGCTTATAATCATATTATGTGAACGAGAGAGAGGGAGAGAGAGAGAGATGTTTTCAGAAAAGAGCATTGGAAAGATGTTCGTTACCTTGCCGCGCCTGACTGGGGGTAAAGAGAATACAACGTAAATAGTGTATGCGGAGAATGTTTTCCAAGTCCGAACTTTGTTGGGAATCTTTTCAATTAGAAAACTTTTGCGCAAAGCTGATGGAGCTTATTTTTTCCGTTGACCCATTATTTGCATTTCTTTGATGTTCGTAGAAAATAATGGAAAACGTCAGTTGGTCCAAATTAATGCAGGAAAGCGTAATATAAGTTCAAAAAAAATCTAGTACAATATTTGTGATGAAGTTAAATGACAGGTGACCATAGTTTACAATTCCAAATATTGAACAATAGAAAATGACAAAAACATTAAAAAAAATTAAACATAAAACGAATTTTTTCGTATTATATTGCTTGCTTGGTCGTTCTGTGAAACTCACGGGCATGTTACTAGCATTTTGCTCATTGCATTTTGAATTTCTTACGCCCCGTCAAAATTGCCACAATTTTTCGACTTTGAAGAAATAAAAAAAATCTATTCTCAATATTTAATGAACAAGAAATGTAGTACATATTAAAAAAGGGCAAAAAAACAATGAAAATACCGGTTTATGTAAGAAGAAGTTGAAAACAAAATGAAGCATTATTCGGACGTGTTTTTTGTTTTCGTAGTAGATCTATTACATAACAAGCAATTTAGATCGGCTTGTTTTGTGAACACTGAATAAGATAGTAGAAATATGATCTTGTGTTGAAATTAAATTACATACAATTTTTTTTGTAAGTTAATTTCCCACAAAATTGTATTTTTTTCTGTTTCTATTTATCGAAATTCCCACGCAAAAGGTTTATTTAGCTAGAGTTACAAAACTGGTTTTATCTGACAGGCGGAAAGTGCCTTTACCCGTTTGTTAACTTTTCTCATTACTTAGGATATTCCATCTCCATGTTAGCTTATCGCTCTTTGTCTATAATCCACGACAGCACTACACGCAATTGTTTTAGTACAATTCTAGTACATCTGTCATTATGTCTTTTATACAGTTGTCGTTGCGTGCTCGGAGACCAGAGAGTTAGGTGGTATTCACCGATTCTCTCTCAGATTCTCTTTTAGACTTTAGATTTTTTATTTTACGCTTCAATCGAACTGTCATGTGTAGCAATCGAGACATTTTCAGTTCATTTCCAGGCTATATTTTATATTAAATTATTCGTAATGTGCATCCAAATGAAAAACAAAAATTCATCTTTTGGTGTTTATAAATTGAATGCTGCTGTGAAAAGAAACCAAGATTTTATTCAGGTCCCCTCTGCGCTAAAAATGTGACTACTCTCGAAACGCCGAATTCGGCGAGTTATTTTATCCGCTTGTTATTTCATGTCGACGAAAGCTAACACATGTTTATTAATAAGAATTTGAAGATTGAAGTTGACATGTGTGTTAGCGTTAACTCATCTGAAGATGTCTCGATTGCTACGAATGACATTTTGATTGACGAGTAGAGCTTAGCTAAATTTTCGCTCTCATACCCAATTCTCTCCAAAATTTAGTTGAGCTAAATTTAAGCGAACCCATTAACCAGAATGGAACGCTGCTCGAGCTTAATAATCAAACTTTTGTTTCAGAATGTCCTTCATGTATCGTCAAAATTTAGTCCGCCCATTTAATGGGTCGGGACATTTTCTCAAGCTAAATTTAGACAAATCGCTCTGCTGTTGTTTGTTGTGATGGCTGATTTTAATGAATACATGGATGAGGAGTTTCTAGAGCTATAGAGTATTTTATTGAAATAACAGAGAAGTCCTCGGATATTCAATTAAACGACTTTTAGCGGCAAGGAGAACAAAAAGTTGGCGATGCAGGTGGAGCAACATCCATCGACATGGAGCCTCGCAGATAGATACCATAGCATTTTTTTGTTGCTTCCTTGCAGCTACTGCAGTAACTTGCGCAGCTGCACAAATAATCTAGTCTCCTTCAATTTCATTAGCGTCAATACAATAGTTATTTCCAAAGAACAACTGTTTTTCGTGACATTTATCCACAGAGCTCTATATGTCAAAATTTAGCTAGGACTTTAGCTGATGTTTGGAGAGAAAAATTTGAGGCCAGATAAAATTTAGTCTAGCTCGAGCAGCGTACTAAGCTTAAAACCCGAAGTCCAAAAGAGAATCTTAAAGGAGAATGGGCACATGCAAGAATCTAGTCGACTAGATTGGTCTGGATAAGATGCAACCTTAACGCAAAAACTAGATTCGTCGGGAACGTCACTTTTCATATATGTTAGCCACATAATGCGAACTGTCAACATAGTACTCAGTCACGAATTTCTTGGCTAGATTCGTCGGCTACCCCTCCATAAACGCCAACTGAAAGCAGCTGTTCATGTGACCGATATAATCCACTCAAAACTGAGATACATGAAGTCAGCCAGCTGTCAGACTTACTAAACTAGATATTTGAACGTCCCCAATTGTTGAATACCACATAACTGACAGATGTACTAGAATGCTTAGTACAATTCCGTGTTGTGCTGTCGTGCGTTAGGTGACAAGGAGCGAATAGCCAACATGGAGTTCGAAATTGGAATATATTTATTTATGAGGAGAGTTAACAAACGGATAAGGTCACTATCCGTCTGTCTGTTGTTTTTATTTGTCGCGTTCCAGTGACCGGATCTGAAAAAGTTCTTTGTTTATTTATTTTTTTTTTTGATAAACTGACTTTATAATTCATAAGCAACATTTTGAGACCGATATTCAGTTGAACCATTAGGTTTAGGTGGTGAAAAAAAGCAAAAGAACATTTTTACGATTTCGGTTTACGTATGGCTATAACTAGTTGAAGTTGGTCGATACAATTCGGAACAAAGTCCAAAAATATATAATTCAGTTTTTTTTTTTGTTGACTGATAATGGCTTCTTAGTCAAAGAAGTTTTTATTTGTGGGGTTTTCTTAAGTCGCAGATCGATGCCAAATGCGAGTTAGACACTTCCCACGTCACGTCTTTCTATCGACAATATTTCCCAACCGTCCATCGGCCTCGAATCTTTTTCGAGCAATTCGCACCAGCGCAGCACCCGTTAGCACCCACCCAAAAGTATTCTCAATCCCCAACTCTGCAGTATTGTTTTGGTCCACGCTCAACAAAATTTAGCGCCGGTGAAGGTACCCCCGGGGTCGGGGCGTGGCGAATCCTAAAAGTGCTTGTAATCTCCGCAAAATATGTGGAAAACATCAGCAAAGCAACCGTTTAGCAACCCCGCAAATGCTTAACTCTCGGACGGTTCTATTTTCGGTAAACAAAATCGCCACCACCCGCCCTTACCGACAATTCAAATACAAGTACCGACACTTTGCAGCGCCTGTCATACTTTATTTGCGGTTGACAAAGGATCTGCTTGTTTCCGTTTCTATGCAACTTTCCCTCCTTCTGGATGAAGGCAATCGTCCGGCCTGGCGCAGAGCTGTGCCTCGCTTGAAAATTGTTAAGTACAGCAGGAGAATGCACAGCAGCACCCCCAGAGGAAGGAAGAGCTACAGCGGCAGCAAAACACACTTGAGCAGCATCACTCGCCTGCACGATTTATGGCGACATTTCCGGTAGATCGTCATAATCATTTATCCCACTGCCGCCGCCAGTTGCCATCAGTCTAATTTCTAATTTGTTGTTTTGCCTTTTGTTGGCGTTTAGTCGAGATTGGAAAATAATTTACCACCGACCGCAAGGAGATTGGACATGATTGCTCATATTTTGGGACGAAGAGCGAGCTGCACGCAAGCACTCGGTTTCCTTTTCATGTGCGGTTCGGGCCACAAGACTATACACACATTTCATTCAGACGATGGCACTTGAAATGCCAGGCGAGTGTATGTGGTGTGCACGCTGTGCCTTGAGATGCCCTTGGGCAATGCTACCGTGTAAATGGGAAATTATTGTGAAGTTTATTTATGAAAATCACAAGTAGGAAAGGGGTGCGCAATGTGCATATGATGAAGATATATGGACATGGAGTTGGATGGGGAATTTGAAATGTGAAGGAACTTAGATATCGGCCTAACTTGAGCGATTAAAAGGATAAGTGCACTTGGGCGCAATTGAGAGGATGTTTTGAGACTGTCGGCCTTTGGGTGTTATGGATTTGGGGAAGTCAAGTCAAGAAGCACTTGTTTGGAAAGTTGTTGTCAGCATTGTCGAGGATGTGGCACAGCTTCAAGGGTCTCAGGCTTAATTTAGACTATGGACTATGAGTCCATCAAAAGCGGGCATGATATACTGTTGCTGCATTCATCGATCTAGCAGGCTTATATGCAAATTTAACCCTCCCGCCAGTGTGTTAAACTTTACAGTTGGTAAACTCAACTCCTGGATGTCTCAAGATCGTACAAACGTCCTAAACTGATAATCTAGTCAGACTCGGACAAAACCCCTTACTTCGGAGAATTCAACTGAAGACTAACTGCTGACATAACATCCTGAAATATCACACCAAGAAAATTAAAAACAATAAGAGCTCTACCCAAACACCTATCGTGGACACTCTAGAGACAAGTCTTCGAAAGTGCTTACGCACTCATGTTGCTGTGTTCTTTATATTTTCGGAACGTCAAACAGCTCTCAAGGCCAAAGCTTTACATTTGATCGGCCTAGAGCTAGTGTGGGAGGGACTGTTGAAATCTCCTCGAAGGTCTGTCTTAAAGACAATATAGTCACCGTTACTGGTTACACGGGCTCAATGCATAATGAACGCGTTGATTGTCTGTCAAGAAGCTGCGCCTCTCGCTTATTGGCCGCTCTTGAGCTTTTCTTCGGAATAAATTTGAGTCACATTACTAAAAAGTCAGAAATCTTGAAGAAGGTAACCCCACGCCGTTGTTGAATACTGAACCAAATCCAAGGGCCCATAGGCGGGCTAAGAGGTTCATAAACTCTGCCAAAAGGTTACTTCACCTCAACAAAGAAGACTTAAAGGTCTTAGCTGGTTATCTAACGTAGTCACTGGCTACTAAGATACCATCTTAAGAAAAGTTAAGGGTTAACTAAATGCGCCTGGTCCATTGCGGTGTCAACTGTCAACATTACAGAGCTTAGTTGATTTCAAAAACCAGAAAGACAAGATGCATCTGTTGTATAGCTTGAACAATGTTAAGCAGATCTTATAAGCCTCAGAAAAATACAATTCGGTTTCATACGAAACTCGTTAAAAGAACGAACTTACTTCCCGGCCACCGGAGGCATTACCCTTACCAAATAAATCATTTTGAGGCCTGGTATAAATATTTGTTACAGCTCTTGTCAGTAGCCTCTACGGGCTTCTAACAGTTGCCTGTGAGTCATAGTAAACTGGTTCTAAATAATCCACTTCCACGTTTTTAGAAACTGGCGTAGCCAAAATTAGTACTGCAGACAGGAGCCGGCTTTACCGGGGGGTTCTCGAGTGCAGTCTGCTATTTTTCAAAGGCGTCTGGCGATTTCAATAGTCACAGACACTTGGTATTGGAACTATGTCCACGGGAACTATTTGAACTCGCAACATTCGCGTCCTAGATTAGTTCTAACTCTTTTGAATTCTATCCATGAAAGGCATGCGCTTATTTAGGTCATCGCGTAAGTGGTTTAAATCGAACGCAATCGCACAAAGTATATATCTACACATTCTCATCAAAAAATGACAGAAAAAGAGAAAATTAGCAAAATAACGAGTAACGAGTAGTTCTTCTCTTGGCTCAGAGAATTTCAATCGGCAAGTACTGATAAATATGTCAATTGCACAAATTTGACAAGAAACAAATTCAAAATCCGTCTTAAAATTCAATTGAACAGAAAAATAAATTCTATAAAAAAAAAAAATCAGTGTTGGTCGAATGTTCTCCTAGAACTTTTCATGTGTTGCAAAAAGGTGAGTTTTATTTTTATATGTGATATGGATTAGATGTCAACGATGAAAGTGGCTCAAAGTAGCTCGAAGTCTATCCACGTACTTTTTTCAGCTCTCTGATACAGTTCCGCCCAATTTTTTGAGTTTGACAGATTTTTAGTGTTTGGCTCGGAAAAGTACCCACGCAAAAAGACCTTTTGAGTTTTTTTTGAGATAAATTCCCCGGAAAGTTTTATAGGTTTTAAGATCAAGGATGCAAATTTAAAGATATTGCATTCTTATTGGGAATATAACGACTTAAAGTTTTACGTGCAATCGTGGGTGCGTTCAATGAGAAATCAATTTTTATGAGCGTTCTAACGAAGAGCACATTAAGTTGAACAACCCAGATAGATGCGTACAAACAGCTTGTGGATAAATAATTATAAATTGAAAAGACTGAAAAAAAAAGAGATTTATTAACGTCGCTCAACTGCACAACCACTTATCGCACGAATTTACTTCTTTGTTGTTCAAAATGACATTGAAGTGTCAACTAGATTTTTCCCACAGACTATACAAAATTTCGTACTTGACCTCCGGTTCGTCGTAAGTCGTAATTCCGAATTCAGGCCAAGATTATGGTAATCCAAAGCTCACAACTGAAGTTCAAGTTTAGCTGTCATAAGCACCACATTAAAAACAAATATCGCATTTCCAAATTTAACCCAAAATTTTTAGAAAACAAATAAACAACAAAATGACATCGGCGACGAGGTGCATTATTGTTATGCTCTTCCGCGTTCCGCGCTCCGCGCTCCCTCCTCGCCGGCCATGAACTTAGGGCAATTTCCATCGTAACGAAGGCATTGGCAAGTGGAAATCGTAAACTATGTCAGCGGTAATTATTTCTTGTGAATGGCATGGATATTGTTAGGAATGTTTATTTAAATCGGAGCGCATAAATGCGATAGACAGCATTTCGTTGAGTGACGAATTAATTTCGTCGAAGCATCGTAAAAATGCGCGTTGTTTAGGAATTCAAATAAATAAATTGAAGGGCTTCGGGAGTGTCTACACATGTAACCCCCCCAAGTACTTATACTGATAACGATATTCCTGCCACTGCTAACCTACATTGCGTTGTAACATATACGCACTCAATCGGGCTTGAGAGCATACATATTCAACAGCACTACAAAGTGATGCGCTATGCTTCGATTTGGACAGGCAAATCGCGGCCGCTCAATGAAGCTGAACTGAGTTCGTAACGTCTATTCGATGACATCGAATCCGCATTGTTGCAAATAAATGACACATTTGCGATTATGCTTAGTCGGTCCAGTAGGCGGCGTTGTGTGTAGTTGCATGATGCCGTTTGATTTATAGACACTTTGGGTTATCGTGAGAGAAGTAGCGCGTGCGAAAACATGCTTTTTCGAGGTTTCCTTGGATTATTGTTCTTTGTTTCATGTGAGGTTGTACGATTTATGTAACTACTAGTCTATGACGCATGTAAGTAGCAAGAATACATTTTTTGAGAATGAGAACACAGGCAATATTTTCACGTCAAGACAGATACGTATTAATCGGCTATCCGCACTCAGAAAAAGTCTTTGGCCCTTATACTCCACTGACAACATCACGCACTCGAATTTTTGCACGGGACGGGACAGAGTGATGCTTTTGCGTAAGAGATGACAAATCCGAGCTAAAGTGGCATGGATGTTGTACCCATAATAATTATAGATACGTAAAACGGAAATAAACACTAGTTCCGGTGACCAACATTCCTGCAAGCACCTGAAAACATTTCCATTTCCGATGTAAAAGATGTGAAATGAGTGTCAGTAAATTGAACCAACAATTCATCACTCAATTATAAGAAATACAGAAATTATTATCTATTCACCACTTCCGGAAGCCATTTTGCGTTTAAGGAAAGCGAAATTTCGCAAGCCATAGCTATAAAAATATTAACATCCTGAACGTTTCCATAATTCCTACCCACGGTTGCCACATTGGTCGTTGGTGACCAAATTTGGTCATTTTTGTTCTCTTGGTTTTTTATTCCATTTGGTAATTTTTTAACGAAATTTTATAGGAAACTCGACTCTAATAATTATACAACCTAGAGCGCTTTTTCTTCCATCTTTACAAAATATTTCTGACTTAAATTATTTTGGTCATTTTTAGCTGCAGTTTGTCATTTTTATTTCCGATTTTGGACACAAACTTTATTTTCAAGTGGCAACCGTCTTCCTACCATGTATAAACAAGATGGCTGACCAAAATACGTCTCATTTATTTTTACGTGGTAGATAGTGCTGTCTATTTCAGTCAGCTATTAAGATTCTTTAATCTTAGGAGTGTGTGATGATGTAAATGCAGCATTTAGTAAAAATACTCATTTTTAACCGCACTTAATATTTTGTAGCTCACAATGGGTAATTTTATATGGAAAATTTCGTGAGTTCGTAAACCAAATGCGCTTAGTTCCGCTAGATAACGACAGCATTTTCTTTCATCGAAAACTAAGAGGTAAATTTAGGGACCATTCACATGACCCCGAATTGCGAAATGCGACCAACCGAATATTCGTAGCGTCTGAAATTTCATTCTCATGAAAACTTTTTCAGTCGCAGG
The DNA here is from genome assembly GCA_963082955.1 of Cheilosia grossa. Taxonomy (NCBI): domain Eukaryota; kingdom Metazoa; phylum Arthropoda; class Insecta; order Diptera; family Syrphidae; genus Cheilosia; species Cheilosia grossa. The sequence continues at coordinate 17,904,238 of OY720147.1, read as the reverse complement.
TACCCGCGAATCATTTACATTTTTGAAGGTTAAGTTCGAAAGAATTTTTCATTCGCGGGTTTGTGGATCGCGACTGTTTTTTGTGGATTGTGAATAAAGTATGACAGTTCGTGGCAAGAATTTTCAATTCGCGGGAAAATTCCTGTAGTTGTAAATTTCGCTATATTAATCAATTAAGACTCAGTTTTTTTTTAGATTAGATGTTAGTTAAATTGAATGTAATGCTTTTGTGGTAAAACAAATAGCAATTTTCAATTCAAAAATACACTCAAATTGATTTGCTCGCAACTCGCCTATTCGCAGTTCGCGCACATGTGAATGGTCCTTTAGTACCAGTTCCTAAATACCTTCAGGTTTTTATAAGCAATTAAGTATTTATTACTTTAGGTAATAATGAAAAGCTTGCACTCTAAATATGTACATACCTTACCAATAAGCAATAACCATTTTTATTTTCGACTCTAGATGTAAGCAGTTCATTGTGGTTATTTTTTTCCATACAAATTTCGCTATTGTGAGATTTCGTAAATTTAAAGTCGAGACTAAATTTTTTTACTATACGGCGCATACTGTCGGTGACAAGGCGAACAAAGAGTGCGTCGAGATGAGATCCGTCCACCATCTGTTGAACGATATCAGAGGGAAATGCAACATTTTCGTCTTCTTAGAAAGTAGTCTTCCATTTCTGGAAAACGCTACAAAATTTGCACCCTAACCAGGGTTTCCGATGAACTTTACGACGGTCCCATGTCGAAGTGCAATACCAATAAGTATAAATTGCAATAAATAATCAATTAAAAAGCGACAGAAATTTCGCTAGGAACTATAATTTTTAAATGTGCTAAAACTGTAAAAAAAACCGCCAAATCTAGCTCCGAAAATTCTAAACTGACAGCACTGGACTGAATTACTTTCTATAGAGAAATTGACCACAACAAAAATGCTTCCGCGAGTTAAAATATTCTTGAAACCACTGTCAGACTGTATTCAAAATCCACAAATTAACTCCACAACGCTTTCACACTTGGTACCGAAAAATTAGCTGTAGGACTGACAGCTGAAATTCGCGAACTTCAGCCACTAAAAACAGAGTTCATGTGAAGAAAATGTCAGACAGAATACTTATAACTTATCGCTAGTATGTAGTTCACAATTGGTTCTCATTCTAATAGTCATTTAGCATTTTTTTTTTTGAATGGATTATGAATGAGTCTTAAACTGGCAGGTTAAAGGCAGAGGATGATAACTGCCCCTGCAATTTTATTGTGTGTAGAGATTTAAGAGGAAGACATTCAAATAAACTCCAATGAAATATTCTCTAAATGTGTCTTATTATTTAATTAAAACAAAAAATAGGTAGTCAATCAAATGCCCCCAAAGTTAGTTTGTTCACTAAGTAACAAAGCTGCAGCCTCGGGCCTTACTAAAAATAATGATTTTGGAATTCATCTTAAATGTTTAGTAGGTCACAATAGATAAGCTAATATATAAAAAAAAAAAGGAATTTGTAAAATTAAATTTAACACTAAAAATGATTATTAATGTCGCCCATTGATTTCTATCAAATATTAGTTTTAAGCAGTTCACAAGCCGAGTAGTTAGCCTCTATACAACATTCGATACTAAGCTAAAATCCAGAGAATAATTCCCACCCTAGCAAGGACAACTAATTTGATGAAAATTCCTGCACAACTTCGAAGATGAATATTCCCTTAAAAATTGCATTTCTGCGGTCTAAAACAAATAACAAGAAGAGCAAAATGATAATTCCTTCCCTTAGTCTGTTTGTAATAATTTGCAAATTTGTAAAGGTGACCAAAAAGCACATTCCATATGTTGCTCCTTGACAAATGAGTAAAGAATATCAATGAAAAACAAACAAACTACCTGTCTTCCCGAAAATGCAGCAAATAATTAAAGTTGTTGAAAAAAACAAACCACAAACTTGCACCTATCATTTAAATACTAAACTGCCGGCCACTTTTGAGTGACAATTGGCAAACTTTGCTAAATGGCTGCAAAACTTTTACACCGCATATTCTATTTCAAATCAAAGCATCCATCACTTACCTGTGACAATCATTGCAAAGGCAATTAGTCCACAAAGGATGTAGTTCTTGTAATCCATTTTAATTTGTTTTTATCTCGAGATGAGGGTTGAATTTCCAGAAAAAATAACGCGCGATGGAACCGATTGAACAGATGGTTATTGTTTGGACAAGGATTTAGTTGAGACACCACTTGTTTCTTTTTTCTCTGTAAATTAGTAATCCAACGACCACGATAAGGATAAGCGAAATCTTCCTTTTTCCTCAACCGACACCGAACGCAAAAGGAACTCGAATGAATTAGCTTGAACCAAGAGTAGAAAAATGCATTGAATAACCGAGTTGATAGTTGCTTTCCTACCATTCCAGTTGGCAAAGGAATGAATGAATTTTCCTTCGATGAATGCGGTTCATTTTACAATTGTGGAAAATAGTTTCCATTCGACTTGTGAGAGGGGAAATAGAGAAATTAGTTTCTTCTGGGTTCGGGAATTTTCTGGGATGTTCTCTGAAATGGAAGAGAAATGCACGGGAAATTTCATTTAACAATCGAAATCGCAACTCGAAAGGGAGAAAGAGTGAGCGAATGGTGTTCAGTGTTGCCATTGTCGATGTTCCTCTTCGTTACAATACAGTTTCATTTTAATTGAAATTGCAATAATTTACAACTGACTTGAAGTAAAACAAAAACATATTTAAAATATTTTTTGTTTATGCAAAGTAGGAAATATGAGACGGCATCCGGCGAAATGTGTACACGATTTTCGGATGGTCCTCCTGTTACGGTTTTCTAATTAATGTAGCCATTGCTTTACTTATAATCACTACTAGCTTTGAACGTAAATATAACTCGTGTTTTGAATAACAAAACTCGACAAAAGTTTACTACTATTACTAGATTTCTATGGCGACTAGGTATAACTTTTGGGAACTCAATAAATTCAAGGCTCTAAAAGACCATTCACATGAGCACGAAGTGCGAATAGGCGATTTGCGAAGAAGTCAATTTAACTGCATTTATGAATTGGAAATTCCTATTTGTCGTACCACAAAAGCATTATATTTAATTAATCTAACATCTAATTTAAAAAAAACCTGCGTCTCAATTTATTTAAAAAGCTAAACTGACAATTACTTAAATTTTACCGCGAATCGAAAATTCCTGCCGCGAACTGTCACACTTTATTCACAATCCACTAAAAACAGTCGCGATCCACAAAACCGCGAATGAAAAATTCGTTCGAACTTAACCTTCACCAATGAAACTTATTCGGGGGTAGCTGCGACTAAAAAAAAATGTTCATGTGAATGAAATGTCAGAAACTACGAATATTCGCTTGGTCGCATTTCGCTCTTATATGAATAGTCCTTTAATGGATCGTTACTTTTTAACGAATAAAAATATCGGTCCAATATTTTGTCTGGTTAAAGAAACTTTGCAAGGCTGTAAAAGCTGTGAAAACAAAAACAAATTCCGTCACGTATTTCTCGTTCAGGGAGTACACGATTCGACCGCTGATTTTTTCCACAAGGCCTATGAAACCCCTCTAAGTATGATCCTCTTTGGTCGCCTGCTCTGACAAGAATATTCCTCCTGCCATTGGAGGTCGTTTGCCCCCAATTGTTACATTTAGTTTATTCCTCTTAACCTTCAATATTACAGTGCCTGACATGGTTCTGGGAGAAAAGCATAAACTATTTTCTCTGGTTTATTGAAAAACGTAAATGGAAGATAAAATCGTCTTTGAATCGGCACCCCAGTGGCGGGGCAGTAGAGGAAGACCGTGAGTCAGATGGGGACCTTAATCAACTTAGCGTGCGAAACTGGCGACAGCTGGCTGGAGACGATTGTTGGTTGAGGCCCATGTCCACCCCGAGCTGTAGCGCCATCTTAAGCCAGTAAGTAAGTTCCACGGTTTAGTTGCGATCCAGTTCAAATTTTGCTGTTCTTTTGTTTACAACTCTGAGACATCCCACAAAAGTATTCTTTTTCGGGACAACACAAAAAACGATTTCTTCTCAAGAATCCAATGAAATAGAAAGACTCAAACGGATGTCTGCCAACAGCGTACCTAAATCAAGTTCAGTCCGTTGACCCGCCATCTAAAGCCCAACAAGACTTCCTATTCCCGCATTACTTCCGACCGACTACAACGCCGACGACCGTAAACATTTGTTATGGTGTGTTTGCTGCAAAACGATTGACGGTGCACGTGTGAATAGATACTTTGAACAAAATTGTTTGTTCGTTCAAATATAACCTCGCAAGTGCAGATACTTTGCACGTCGATTTCCCGGTACAATGTCACGAGTCACGACCAGAACCAGTTGCAGTCGGCAGTCCCCATCACCGCTAGAACGTTTCCAATGAGAATTATGCGGGATGTGAGAGAGAAAAAAGCGGTCTGTTTGCGCAGTAAATGTTAATTTGGAAATGTTTCCTTGTGTCTTGTATAAATGCGGCGGGAAAATACGGAAATAAAACAACAATAAACACCAGGCCATGCGTAAGAAGACATTCAACAAACGACTCATTGAGAGAATTATTCACTCGACTCCTGGGGTGCGGGTTTGCTTTCCCGTAAACTTTCACCTTTAAGGATGTGTTGCACAGGGAAGGCTTCCTGTTGTTTATTTTGTTCCAAAAGCACAAAAGACTGTACAAAGTCGAGCATTGTTCTCATTTTTGTTTTTTTTTTCTTAATAAATATAAACGGCTACCTAAACTGATGCGTTTTACGACAGATGACAGATAGATAGGCGGATATGAGTGGCTACTGAGATTTCATGAGTCACTTTTGAGCAAACAGGGAAGTTGTGAACACCAGGAGTCGAATTTTTGGACACCCACGCAAATGATGGCCATTGCAGGAAAAGCCTAGGACATTTACTTATTTTAAGGGTAGAGCTGCATCTTGACCAATACTCCTCTTCGGTTACAGCTGTCATTGGGTCCACTACCAAGTTGGTTGGGGTCACCATCTGCTTGTGCGCACCGCACGTACAGCGATCTTATCTGCGTTATTTTTCCGTGTCATACTCGAAGACTCTACGGGCCCGACCATTTCTGTCAATCCGTTCACAAGAATCAATTTTTAATTCAAAAATATTTTATTTCGATTTTATTAAGTTTACGAAGGAAAGTCAGGCCTCCCGACTACTGGAAAAGGAACCAAGAAGTGCAATAAGCTTTCTCTTTGAGCAAAGATCCATGCTTAACATAGAATCGGAAGATCATCTCTGTGTAGCAGTGTTCTTATATCGTGGGATTTATTCCTTTTTGTTTGAACTTCGATGTCCGAAAAGCCTTCCGTGGGATAAACGGAAATGGCAGCAAAATCGTGGGAAATTCAGGAATCTAACAAAAAACATTCCAACTATTTATAAATTTTTGCTGACATTTCAGCAAAACATTTCACATGTGAATACACGCTCAAAAATTGGCTCTAACAGAGTGCGATTTTTGCTCGGTTAAAAAAAATGGGTTAAAATTAACCAATTAAGTCTGTTGAAAACACCGAGCATTCGTTGGTTAATACTACCGATATAATAGGTAAAATGCAAACTGTTAACAATAACACACTTTATCAGTTGTTAAGAATCAAATTTCTAGATAAATATCAACCAGCTGGTTAAATTCAACAGAGTTTAGTTTGTTATTTACAACCGAAAAAAAATGGAATAAAATGATAGAAGGTTATTTCTAACCGAGTTTCGTTTAACAAGTTGACTCGGTTATATTTAATCCAATAACTTTGTAGGAGTTTATTTAACAGAATCACTTGGAAGTTTTTTTAAATAAGCGATATTTCTGCATGTGCCAATTTTCTATACTAGCAAAAAATAATCTAAGTAATTCTAACAAACTGCGATTTTTATACTAATGGATAATTTACTGCGATTTTGTTTCTTTAAAATACAAATTTTACTTTTAAATGCTAGATTTTTGCAAAAAAAAGTTTCGAAGGCTTTAAAAACGGAGTTCGAGTACGGTGAAAAGGGAAAAATGAAGAGAGAGTGGTAACAACATGTGTGTGAGCGTCAATAACTCTCCTCTCGCACAAAAAACCGTGCAGATAACCCTCGTGGATTTTTGTAGGCCTGGAAAGTGATTTGACGATCCCAGGCTTAAGTTCAGGGCCTTATAGATTTCCGTGTGAGTTGACGCTTTTGCTTTCTCACAAAATTGTATTTTTCTCCAAGAGTCACGTCTATCTTGCTCGTGGAGCTCTTGAGCAGCTCTATAGTCCTCTTCCCCTCTGAATGCCTATTGTTTTGCGGCGTCGAAGTTGTTCATCAAACCAGGGGTTTCTTGACTGAGTGAAACCCAGTACATCAGTCGCGGTGTTAATGCGATGGCTTTCTGGAAGTGTTGCCAATGGTCTTTTACATTAGCTGTTGCCGTGGAAGCACTAATAGCGAGGTATATCTAAGGATAAACATTAGGCGATTCTAGCGGTCTCTTGCGAATGCAGCAAATCCGTCATTAGAGACATGCAGTTTGTGTAGACCGTGGTTATACCGACTGTCCCACCACAGATGTTTGCTTTGCGATTAAAGTAAAAAAAACTACTAAAATTTAAACGACGTATTTACTCGTAGGTCCGTTCGAGGAGCTTGAATAGACAAACTGACTTTGGGAGCGTCGTCAGCGCATATCAGGCTGGTGCTGCCGAATTCAGTTCTGATGATGATTGTCACCAGACGTTCACCAACATGTCGATAGCTTAAAACTGTCTACCTAAGTCTATCACACACATCAAGAAAAGTGCTGTATCTGCTCTCAAGCTAGATGCTAATTTGTTCGGTCAATTCCATCACACCTCCTTAGTGGCGATAATGGCCGTCCTGTATCAGTCTACGGCGTCAGCTTATTGTCTGTCTGATTTCCTAAGTGTACGCTGATTCCTCGTGCAGAAAGCCCGTTATTTTCGAGGCTGGCTTTCCCATTGGAATGTTTTTCAGCTGAATCTAAGTTGCCCTGACGCACAGCCCGCAACTTGGAGGACCAGCTCCGTATATATTCCCCGGACAATTAAAGCGATTCTATATATGGCCATCAATTCTTACCCTATACTCCAGCGCAGTATTAGAGTTCCTAATAGATCTAAGAAACAGCTCGTCTATCTAAGGAATTCGTCCACTGAACCCTACAACTTTCCTATGGCATTAACGACCAAAGCTGTTGGCTTCCCAATCTCCAGTCGATGAACTTGACACTCGGCTATCACCAACGTAGTAGCTGTTGATGGTGAGCTGCTTAAGTGAGTTGAATGAATGGAATGACTGACGCCAAGTTCTTTGTAATCAGATCCTGACTGAGTCTGTCCTTATATTTATATACAAATTAGCAAAATGTTTACTTCCAATCCAACTTGGGTTATTGTCAATTCTTGGTATAGAGAGACTGTCGCTCTGGGCCCACGAATGGTGCAAATAAATTCCTCATTGCAATACTTCATTCATTGTGCCACTTCTTAGCACATATGCAAAAAAAAGTACATACAGACTCAAATGGAACGTGAGCCTTTATGGAATGCGCGTGAAAAGACTGCGGGGAATTACCTCTAAAGAAAAGCCACATCCGAACTTACACCGACGTATACCTACATCATCAAAAAAGCCAAAGGATCCAAGCCATTCTGCGCTCATGTGACATGGTGACACTGTATCAGAAAAATGAGACGTGACAGACAGCAACTTGATCCATTTGTCATGACTAATGCATACCACTGGTTTCTATTTGCACTACAAGTTTGTTCTGGGTAATTTTTCAATACATCAATATGAGCGCTATTATCTCCGATTAATCGCAATATTGTCGAAGATTGTTTTTATATTGTTTATCTGCTTTACATGCAACAGTCGTTTATTCTCCAGCAGGGGCCGAATGCATTTCTGCAGTATTCGACTGAGACTGAATTGGAGCTGTTCAAATATTGGCCAGCATTTGTGTCAACTGGCAACTGTCAACACGCCTGCATCCAGAACGACGATTGTAAACAAATTCCTGGACTTTAATTGTGCAAGCAATTGCGCAAGCAAAAGCGTAACCACTCATGAAGACAAGCGCAAACAATATTAGTCAGCGGTTCTCATGTTTGTCATCCAAATTGGAATCTATTGCCGTTGGCAGCCAAAAACTATTCGCTATGTCAATTTAAAATTTTCAACGAACACTTCATTACCAAATTAATTAATAAATTGACGCCGCTTTTGGTTCCTCCAATTTGGGTTCGCACTCCCAATTGGCTCGTACACAGTGCGAACACAATGCGAACACAGTGGGGACACAGAGCGGACACAGTGTTTTCGGCGAAGTAGGATGTTGTGCCGATTCGAGGCCGAACCGACAAAGAAACGATGTAATGGGTTAAAGATGGAATTTCTGAAGTCTGACATCATCTTTTTTTTCCGAACTGTAAAGTTGTGTTTTGCCGACTTCTTGCTAAGGAGCGCGACACTCGTTGCAAATTAAACGGCTGGCGTATTGTGTTGTTGGTGGTGCTGCTATAAAGATCAATTGACTTTGAATGACTATCGGAAGACACGATGGAATCTGGCGAACATTTTATTACTCCCCGGCCATGTATGGTGGCGGATTGTAAATATACGGGAATGTGTTGTCGGTGTATGACCTTCAGTTGCACCCATCTGGTGGCGAATTCAACTTTCCTTTGAATTGTTTAATGAAAGTCCGCTATTGGGTCCTAAGACCACAAACCGCCGTGCTGTCATCCTCGCAACTTTGTGACTCATAGACCGAAGAGCGTTCCTCAACAGATATGTCATCAATGAATCCACTCGTCTATAATTAAAGACTGCATTTATGGGCCATTGTTAGCACCAGAGTGCAACACAGGCACTGACACTTACTATATATGCACGCACACAATGCAATTGCAGTGGTTGGTTTTATTTTGACACTGCTTGACAGTTGTCAGCCGTCGCCTCAGCTACTTTTATGGGAAGCACGGATTGTGCACTGAATTCGTAATTGTCCGGCGCGATGATCGATGAATCAATTGAATCAATTCAGATGTGTCTTTCAATTCGATTTCAATTTCAACACAAAGCGACTAGGTACCGTTGATCCATAACTGAGGAAACAGTTAACCAAAAACAACATTCTTCTCTTGAGCTTTGTAAGGAATGCTTTTGTGGTGATGACAATGGCATCAGGTAGTTGCCATATGTGGCAGCGTGTCTCGATTGCGAATTTGAAAGAAGTTAGCACAGGTTAATTATTTGATATACTGTTAGGTTAATGGTGTGCATACTTGGTGTTGAAGAGGCGCCGCTGAAAAGATGGAATCATTGCGGTCAGTTGGGGGCCGGCTGTAGAATTTGTGATCTAGAAAGGGTTGGAGTAATTAAGCAGACTAACTATGCTGGAGTTCTAAGGAAACAAAAATGAAGTTCTACGGCCTTTTTCCACAGTTCTGCCTGTCACCAACGTCTGACAAGCAAGCGAACTCTAAATGTCCTGAGAAAGCTTCCCAACTCGGCATAAAATTGTTGGTCACATACATTCACAGCAAAAATAAACGCAAAGTTGTGAGGAGCTATGAAGTGTGTCAAAACTGTGACCAATCATTTTACAAGTGTGTTTTCCCCACCACACAACTGGTGCCTATGATGTGCCAATTTCAAAATAGGTCGGATGCCAAAATTCAAGAAAAACAATTATTGAATCTGTCTATGTCTGCGCTAAATGTTTACCTTTCGTGTCTTAAATTAATCATGACTACCCTCGGTTAATTGGGATTGATTTATATTTCTAAGATCACCGTTACCCACAAAAGACAAAGCAAAAAATGCATCCCATCTCGAAAGGGTCGAAGGGCAATGCAACAAATTATTATTACCCTGCAAATTGAACGCCTTGTGGCCATTAGGAGTTTTGCACCCCTAATCAAGACGCGTTGCGAATTCCTGAATATCCCTTCCCATTCCTGAGACAATGAAACTGCTCAAAAACTGTTCTCCTCTTTTTACCCGACTGGTCGAATTCGAGTCCCATGAGAATAATATAAAAAAAAAACAACTACAAAGGGATAGATGAGCCTTTGTCTTCTTCGAATTCCCAATATTATGGGAATATCATATCAACGAAATGATAATTGTATTGAGGAAACGGATTAAATTTTCACCACGAACTGAGAAATGTTTACTTTCGAAACGAGCTGACTGAGAGGTGTAGTTTATTTTTTTTTTAAGAGTTATTCCCCCATGAATCGTCTAAGATAGCAATGGCATATTAAGTAGGAAACAAAAATACTCATGCATGGTGTGTATGTGTACATATGAATGGAATTCAAAATAAAATATCCTAACGTGACATTTTTGTCTATAATATTGATTTATTGATTCTCGAAATATTGAACGTTATGGGAACGAGGTAAATTTCATAATAAAAAATGATTCGCAACAAAAAGAGGTACCTAACCTTAGTTAAGTGTTTGCCAAAGACTGTGTGCCACTTTTATATGTCTTAATTATTTTTAAATATATTTTTATAGCAAATATATGACAGACTGAAAAGTCATCAAAAATTTTTCAGTTCGTCAATAAGGGCTCGTTACGTATCTCACTGACAATCTAGTACAATTAATTTCAGCTGTGCACCTAACAGTGGTGTAGTTAATATTTTATAAATTGTACGTAAAAGCTATAGCAGTGGATAAGAAACAGACCCCCGGACCACCGATTTTTTACAGAGAGTGGATTCCAGAAGATCACTCCTTTCCTTGAGTTGTCGCCAACTTACAGACACAACTTTGTGGGTCCTGCACTAAATAGGTTTGTTCCTTTACTTTCGTAGTAAGAATGGAAAATACTGTCAAAATCGCAATGGTGGGGATTAATTCTCTCATAGAGAGAGAGAGGGAGAGAGAGACTTACGAAAATGTTAGGGAATGCTTTTGTGGTAAATAGTAATCTATAAAAAATGACGGATAGTTAATTCAAAAAGTGGTGCAGAAAAATCTATAAAATGTCTGATAAACACGAAGATTTTGGTTATTTATTAACAATAGGCCTGTTTTTTTGAGCTTCGATCCCAGCAAAGCAAAATATAGTAGGACTTTCAGCACGCAATTACAACAGCTACGCTCTTCTTGACACTTCGAGACTATAGCAATAGTTGTTTTAATTGCGTTCTGAAAGTCCTACTTTACATTGCTTTGCTGAGATCGAAAGTCAAAAAAACGCACCTAATATTAGTTTATTCGTCAGTCGATGAAAGTGATTCGGAATTAATCGAACTTCTTTTCGATGAATCCGAGTATGCCGAGGAGTTTGAACTGGCTGAACTATAAGCATTCGAGAAGAGGAAAAACTGACACTGACAAACGAGTGACCAGCGAAAATAATCTTGAGGAGAACATTCAGTAGATATTTACTTTGCCGCCAATTTAAATACGTAGAAAATCAAAACATAATTCATACTTATGACAGGAAAAAAACAACAAATTTCAAATCATATGTCAATAGTCAGGTGACTGACAGCTTTTCCAATTCCTACTAAAAGAAATTTGCTGAGTAAAAATTTGAAACATTCTTTTCCCAGTCGATTGGTAACATATTGCTCTCTCGAAGCTGCTCTCTTTTACGCATTTTTCGAGCTACTTATAAGCTACGACATTGAGTAATAGTTCGTAAGAGTTCCCAATATTTAGTGAGAATTCGTAAAATTTAATAGTAAAGGAACACGAACAGGCAACATGTGTAAGCCGATTCTCTGCATACAAATATAAACGAACAGTTCAACAAAAAATATGACTTATTGTCAGTTCGAACAGGGGTCCCTTGACTTGTCTGTCACTTTGACCGACAGCTATGAATTTTTAATGCGTAGTTTTCCTACTCGTCGATGAAGAAATTTTTGTTCTGACTTTTCGATAAAGCTAAGTTTGTTTGAATTTAATTAATTATTTATCTCGAACGAACTTTTATTTTCCACGTTATTGGCAATCGTGCCAATTCATTCATTTTTCATCGTGGTTTGGTATGTCAACGTTCACCTAGAAATTTGGGGCCCAATTCGGGAGAGTCTCATAAAATTGGTCGCAAAACCGATGCGCAAAACATTTTTTGCTGCGTAATTCCAGAGACAGATCATTTTTAATCATCAAACTAAATATTTTGTAGATCACAATGGGTAATTTTGTATGGAAAATTTCACCATTGTGAGTCCGAAAAATTAAGCCTGTAATATGATTATAAGTACCGAGCACAGTGTACGCCGCATCTGACAGAAATTGTAAGAGTAACTAAAAGGACGAAATAATTCGGTTAGTCTCTGGTCTACAACTTTATTTCGTTTCCTCCAGACCGGTAAAACTTTTCTTATTTCTTAACGAACTAATTTTCTCTTCGCTTGTTCCGAAAAAAGTACCCTTTGTCCGGTTCTCTCTTGCAGGTAGGTTGACACTTTTAAAACTGACCTCATAAAAGTTTTAACATTTAAATGCGTGTAATTACAACGGACCATCCATTCTGTATTCCGCTCCAACGCAAGTGCTTTCTATGAATTTGATTTAAACTTCTTTAATTTCACATGCAAATGAAGAACGCGTCTATTATGACATTCTGCTCACGATTTTCTTTGTCAGTGACATTTATTTCCAAAGCATAGCAGGTGCAGCCAACCGCTATGCACGTCATATCGGCGTAGAATCAAATATCGTTGTCGTCGGCGGAAGAAAAAGTGAGAACGTAGCCCAATTGCATGGCGGCCATAAGCGGTTTTTCCTTTTCGCTTAACGCCGGAAATTCACTTTCACCGCAGTCAGAAATTAAATTCAGAACACGAGACGACTAGGGGCGCCCTTTGGGTACGAATATTCACCTAAAGTCCGTTCTAATTGGCAGAACTGTTGGTGCCTTACTGTGTGGAGGGATTGCCTCATATGGAAAGTATTTGTTAAGTAATTGAATTTTTAATTAACATTAAGAGATAATATACTATTTGCCCTATACGTGGCCAGAATGCTGTATTACAATAAAATGCGAGTTAGAGTTTGAAAACGTGGCAAGGCAATTTTATATTAAATTTGCATTTGTTTCTACATACGCGTGTGCAGTGGTGCATAGTTGATAAATTATATAAATCAATCCTTTGTTGGGATGTGTTCACATTGGGATAAAATTAACAAGCCGAAAGTATAGCATTTTCACTGTGAGTTCGTTATTTTGGAAATTTATTTTCTTTCTTTTTTTTTAAATCACGTTTGTCGTGTCTTTTCAGAATATAGATATTTTTCAGTGGTCTACACAAAAGGACAGCAAAACTATTGCAACCATAGGCTTAAAAAAAAGCAAGTAACTCTAATAAAAAATTTACCATTCACGAATAGGCCTACGGAAGTTAACCTTTCAGTGGGTCTATATTTCATAAAAATCGGGTTTGAAATTACGCCGTAGGACAAATGAATCACACAGAAAATCACGAACTACAAAATTAAAATATCAGCATTTCTTATGAATTTAATAAAAGACTTCAACACTTATTTACTTTATTTAAAAAGATATTTTCAATAGATTGGAGGGGATGCCACACACAGAGTGACGCGAAAAGAAGTAGGAAGTAGTAGAAAGTAGTTCTTTGTCTAGCATTCAACCGCCTATCAACTACGATATTAGGCTTGCTTTTTTTAACTTTGATCTCAGCAAAGCAAAGTAAACTATGATTTTTAGCATGCAATTACAATAACTAAACTCTACTTCACATTTTGAGGACTCTCAGTAGTTGTTGTTGGCCTTTTAAAAATTATGAAAATATTACCCGAAAACGGTATGGGTAACCTTCGAGTTTCTATTTATTTTTCATTAATTTGTACCTCTATTTATTCAGCTAATAAGAATTTTAGATTTTATTTTTGACTTCGTTGAAAGGCGGACCCTGCTTTACTTGATTACTTACTTGAAGATGGACGGACAAAAGAGATGTAGATCACAAACAAAATAAAATTACACAAGCTTCAAAAAACCGGGAGGAAATCCTATCAAAACCGCATCAGGGACGAGTGAAAAAAAAATTTAAAAAATGTGTCAAAAGCACATCGAGAAACGACCTAAAAATATCGCTTAACAACACCATCAATTGTCCAAAGCGATTCCAAAATCGCATCAAATAGCCCTTCAAACTGTCCAAAACCGTACAAAAAATCAGACAAAAAAACCGCAAAAAGCGCGTTAGAAAAGCAAACAAAAATGAGTGAAAATTGTTTCCGAAAACCTCTAAAAACCGAGTCAATAAAAGGCACTCAAAAACGCGCTAAAAAGAGCGATTGAAAACATGATCCAAAGCTTAGTTAGAGACCGTCAAAAAATAAATAAAAAAGTCCGCAAGAGGCGCGCTAGAAAGCGCTTACAAAAATGCGTCAGAAAAAAATGTTCAAAACGAGTGGATAAATTTCGATCAAAAACACGGCCCAATACTAAGGGCCGGTCTGTTCACAGTTGGTTAAGTCCTCGGTAAGGTTACCATAGATTTAGGTTAACCAATGATTATAAATCAGTGATAACCAACTTCCACTTCAGTCACCAAACCATAGTTTTCCAACAAATCGTTTCATTTTTCCAGTTTATTTGTCAATTCAGTGATTGACCGAATCAATGGTTATTTTTTTTGTGTATTCGTGTATTGTGTATTTTCGGGTCCTTTGTTTTTGATAAGTTATTTGTTAAGGTAGATTTTTTATTAATGTATTTGTTTTTAGTTATCTTACTAAACACAAGAAAAGAATGTCAAAATCGAATAATACAGGAATATTTTTAGAACTTTGTTTTTATGAGACAATATGCAATTTTTTGAACACGAAACCGAAATAAAGTAAAAATCAAACCAACAATTTTGTTACAAATTAATAGGCCTCATGTTAATTTATTTAACATCAATCCCAATTTTCTTTATCTTATGCGTGTGCTTTATCTTAATTTATGACAGCTGTCATTGGGTAAAAATGTTGAAAATAATCCTTATTCATCCTTTGCATCCATTATTTTGTTAGGAACCTGTACCCTCACCTTCAATTGACTGGCGTGTAGTGTATTCTATATATATGTGTTAGTTGAAAACGTCAACGAATAAGATTTGAAAGATTTTATCGGTTCGCTCCATATTGCGTTATATATTCGATCATTCTATTATTTGTATTTTTCTTTTTGTTTGCACAATATTGTACAAAATTTGTTGTGTAGCAGTTACGTCACAATCAATAGATACTTACGTAGTTCCTAAGAATCTTGAACCAACGAAATTACAGAAAAACAGTGGTTCGGCTGGTTATCGATTTCTCTGGTTAACTAACCAAACCACTGATTCTTTGATTAATATATTGCTGAAAAAACACATTTGCTGGATAGCAGCTGAAATAACCGATGATTAAAGATAACCAATACTGAACAAACTGTGCCTTAGTCGAATTTGTCAAAAAACGCGTTAAAAAAATGTTTTCAAATGGGCAAAACGTCCCAAAGGAACACCGTATCGAAGCGCCCCAAAAACGGGTCGGAATGATTCCGAAACCATTAAAAAAATTCGCCAAATTACATCGTACCTTAGTAATGGTAGGATCTCCTTATTTACCATGATTTACGCCTGCAACACGCTACAGTCATAACAAAGATCTTATACTGTTTAGAGCTTGGGAGAAAACACCTCCTTCAACTCCAGTCTACGTTTCGGACCCATACTTCTTAACATTTCACTAAAATATGCATCGATGTCTTGGACCACCCTGTATATAGGCAGGCGAGGCAATTTATCACTACTCCCCCTGCCAGTCCTGGAAGGTACCTATCTATTTTTAGATAACGAAGACTTCATTCAAGATTTGAAATGAGTTTGAATAACATCTCTCATCTTCTTCTAAGTTTGCTTGGCTACATTCAATGCCGGCTTTGGAGTGTGCTGTCGACTTGGGTGCCAGTGTCAAAAGGGTCTCTTGTCCCTTGCAGTAACCACGAAAATGAAATCAGTGCCACAGAGCAAGAGGCTGGAGGTTTACCGGTGAATGTTGTTGCGTTTACGAGTGATGATGACGATGATGACGACGATGAC
Source organism: Cheilosia grossa (assembly GCA_963082955.1). Classification (NCBI taxonomy): domain Eukaryota; kingdom Metazoa; phylum Arthropoda; class Insecta; order Diptera; family Syrphidae; genus Cheilosia; species Cheilosia grossa. The sequence goes on along the minus strand of OY720147.1, from coordinate 17,888,122 downwards.
GATGAGGTTAGCTCCATATTATATGCTGCTGCTGAACCTTCCCTCAATCGGAGTCATAATTTTTTAATATAAAGAAACTATATCATTTACGCTTAACTAATGTTAAGGAGTACTTTTCTTGACCAGGCATGTCAAAGATGCGACCGGTGGCCCATGAGCGGCCCTCAAGACAAATACCTGCCGCCAGCGACATCAATTGAGATCTTATTTCATGTGCATTTCAATTGCTGTCGTAATGTCAAATTTCTATGTGAAGTTTCTGAATTATCGAATAATATTTTGGCGTATTACGTTTCTACTTAACTTAACTTATTTTCAGTTTTATTTTTTTTTATACATAGTTCTATATTTATCATTTTATTTTGAGTATGACAATCTGTCATGCTTGAGACAAAAAAAAAAATTGGTCCTACAGGAGTTTGAGGTTGACACCCCTGCTGTAAACATTTACTTTTCCCGCATAAGAAATAAGGGGCGCTGGGAAAAAAATCGTTCGGGGCGCCCGCATAGCTGAGGCCGGCTCTGGCTACTATGTCAGTGGATACCTATTTTGTGGCAGTGAAGGGTGGAAATATTTACTTACCAAGTCTCAGACCCTTTACACGTCGTTGTAGGTTTTGAAAATCATTGGTAAACTCCTGGCAATTGGCGTCTAAACTAAACAAACCGCACTTATTTACACGGATGAGGTAAGCACCCAGTTAATCAAAAAACCAAGTCCATTAAATAAATTAAAATTAGTTTTATTCGAAAAAGAAAATTACATATTACAAAAAAAAGAGAAATAATAATAAAATTAACAATGCGTATTCTAACCACTAGCTCATACAGACGACACATCCTATATCCTCAAGAACAGGAAAATACCAATCACAGACGTCAAGAGCAGCGAAGTTGCCGACTTGAAGTACGACGATTCTTGAGACGACTTCGAGCTCTCCGGGACAATGGCCTCAATGGCGTGCTCGCTGACAATCAACGATGTGTGTTGTCGGATCTTTTGCGGCAGAACTTCGCAGAAGTAGTCTCCCTCACTCGCTTCGGATGCGTTCATAATGGTTAAAGCGAAGTTTGTTGTATCCAGAGCGTATTCCGAGTTCAGGACCTGGTTACCAGTTGTCAGCACGTTACTGTCCTTGTACCACAATATCACGTTGTTGTCTGATGGGGGAAATAGGGGGGGAAAAATGGATTACCTTGAGTCCCAGAATGGTCTTTCGTCGTGTATTTACCTGATGTGTTTTTGGCTGGACACTCGAGGGTGGCATTCTTTCCCACAATCGTTGACACAGTCACATGCTTTTCGTTGAAGAAGGGCACCATTGGCGGCGTTAGGCTGGCTGGTGTCGATTTTGTGTGACTGCTGGGACTGCTCTCGTCATCTGAATATTGGTAGTCGTCGTTTTGAGCATCGTCCTGCCAGTCGTCTGTTGCTGACAGTGGGTTGGCAAACGCTGAAAGAACAAAACAAAGGATGGTTCATAAGTAAGACGGATTTCCACTAAACAACGACGTAAGAAGCTTGGCTAGCCAAGTCAAGGAGAACCGAATCCCATTCAACTAAAAGTGCTCAGTATTTGAATATGTTAAAGTTCAAGGATCCTCATCAGCAGGGAATACTAGAAAGCTACTTCCCTTACATAACAAAAGCAATTCAATTGCGCACATCCTCACATCCGCAACCATTCGTTCGCTCTACTCAAATTATACATCCTTTTATTGGGCTCGTCCATGGAGAGGGTATATATAATACGAGCTGAGCGCACTCTTTGCACAGAGCTAAGTAAGAGGACTAAGCTTCCTTTGAAATGGAAGGGAAACCGTTTGAATTATCCTTTGTGTGCATTTATTCGCAACAATTGCAAACAGAGTGCAATTGACGAGCAGAGGCGTCCTCTTCGTCAGCATCAACTGAAAATAGAATTGTCACGTGGAGGAGGAGGATGATCCATTGTCGTCAGTGAAATTATTATTCTCTCCAATAACTGCCAGGAATGCGGATGTGAGTGCTGCTGTGTGCAGCCAGACCATCTGTCAGAAAGGTATATTTACATTGTCCTGCGGGTGCACATTGTGAGTTCATTAGGTCACCGTCACAGGGTAGCTGCGAGCGTCGCTTCGTCCCCTGGTCAAGCGAATGTTGGTTGTGAATGGTGCGTGGGTCGACAGAGGGACATCTGTTGGCACACTATAGATGGGTGGTTGATGATTACAATATCAAATCGGATCTAAGGCTTTGTCATGGCTGCTACAATTGACTGGTCAGGCTCAGGGGTGTTCAAGAGGGTGCAAAAGTGCGACCGTCTTTCTAAAAAGCGGTAATTTAGTACCACACACGCGAAGAATTAAGAAAGTCGTTTTCGATTTTAAAATGCTACAGCACTATATCATTCACGGTACAGGGTGCACACCATTGTGTTGGCAGCAAGGGGTAAAGGTTGAAACTCTTGTTAAACTTTGTACAAAACTAGTGGATAAAACTCGCCCAAAAACGCGCTAAAAAGCACGATTAAAAACGCGACCAAGATTAAGTAGAATTTGTCAAAAAACGCGTTAAAAAATTTGCTTTAAAACGGGCAAAACGGCTCAAAAGAACGACATATCGAAACGCAAAAAAAAAACAATATTACACTGTACCTTAGCAATGGAAGGATGTCCTCATTTAAAAATTTGAAGCTCCTTTCGATCTGTCAGAAAAATAAATCACTCATATGAAGCTAAGTCTTGGGTCCTATTTGAACTAATTACGTCAACTAATTATGATACTTACTTATTATGTCTGTTCCCAAACTATAATGCATTCGAACACATTAGTCAAATTTTGTCAAACTGCGTTCATTTACGCAAAAGTTGGGTAGAAGAGAGCCACAAAGAGAGAACAAAACATTTGCCCTCAATAGGAAAATGCAAATATTAGCCGAAGAAATTCCTTTAGGCTAGTTGGTTATAGCTGACAGATGGCTGACAAATCATTTAAGTGCTATTTTTGAACCAGAAAGTAAGGAAACAGACCTCGTGTTTATCAAATTTGACACCAAGTGACGATATGTCAGCATATATTCAGCTATTTCTAAAGGCATACATTTTTAAGGCATACCTTACACGATCTAACAGGTCATGTGTGCAACGAACTAGTCAGCGTTGCCGCTGAAAAATTAAAAAAAAAAGTGGAAAAGGGGCTCCACATAAAATATTAATACATATACCAAAAAGAAAAATTAAAAAAAAATAAAAACATTTATATGTAACCAGGAAAAAGAAACAAAAGCATTCATTTCGAAACACTTCTCATATTTTTGCATTCTTTTTCGTTCAATAAAGAATAGAATCTTACTTAAACTGAAAATGTTGCCATTTTGATCATTTATACAAAATTATGGACCACTACTACTTTTAAATTTAAATTTTGAATATCTGTCTTTAAAATTTCAATATCTTTATCCAAATTTGAAAACTCATTTTCCATTGTTTTTATTTTATTAATCAAAATAGAAGTACCAGGATAATTCGCATGATTACTTTTTCTACCGAATTTATCAATACCCATTTATATATATAAAAAATAAAATTATATTTTCTTCTCTTAGTTCTTCAATTATATTTCATTATGGATTTTAGGACTATCATTATCAGGCCTTGAAAATCAGGGTTGATCACGGTAATATTTATGATTGGATTGTGATTATGTCACCCATTTTTTCTTGCGAAGGTAGACTGAAGCTGAAGCTGTCAAATCATCAAAAGCTGTCAAAATTGCACAAAAAACGTCAGATATTTTGAAGCTCGATTTTGATTTAAAAAACTGGGTCAACAGCGCATCACTTTGTGGGATACATCGGTAGGAACTTCTTTTAAATGGCGGAACCACCCAATTGATGCCAGAGGTAGCTACGATTGGCAGATGTAGTACCAAACCTTAGATGAGGACATTTGACATCATTTGACACAAAAAAAAAAAAGGTATGGGACAAAATTACTCTCGCATATTTCTAGCGCAGTCAATTAGGACAGAGCGGCATATATCATCTCCCTAGTGTTCTGCTCGTTTCCGTGGTCCGTTTGACAGCATTTGACGCATTAAACACTTGGAGCGAACCTGCGCGACTATTTGTTCCGTGACTGGCTTTTAATGCTTTGTTAGAGCTGAAACCCTCTCTAGGGCTCAATTGAAGGTTTCTGTATTGGTATGCTAATAAAATAAAAGTGATAATAACAATTTTCTGTTTGCAGACAGTCCATTGGACTACTTAGTGAGGTAAAATGGGTGCTTTTGCAGCCGCTAGTTCTTATTCATATTTGACGCACTATGAGTGACACAAGTCGTATGACAGTTGCCTAGGTGTTGCTGTTCGAATAATTTCGTGTGACACGATCGGTGTACTTTTGAACTTTTTAATGTAACAAACTGACAAATAAGCCCCACACGCAATGACAATATTTTCAAAGAAAGAAAATCATTGTTGTCACGGGAGAGCTCCTCGATTTACACGTTCGAACACGGCATAGAATATAAAGGGTCGTGCCAAAACTAGTCAGCCAGTTTTTTCAACCAAAAACAACCAGAGTCAGTCTGGTCAGGTATGCAAAGGACACCCGGCAATAAACCGGTCAGTGCCCCATAAAGGCGTTTACCCAGTCGAATTTGAATAATGCTCCTGATGGCAGAACACATGCCTAACAACAATTGTATTCCCGGGCCACCCCACGAATGTACTTCCCTAAAGGCAGTAAATTACATCAGAGAAACATAAAATCGATACAGGTCCGAATTAGGTCATAAACCCCGACTACATTAGCCCATTATCCATCACATGTAAAATCGGCTTCTGCCGCAAATACACGAAACATACCCCCACCCAAAGGGATATCCCGCAACATTGCAGAATGCAAATCACAAAAGTACATCCAGTAGTCGTGTATGTTTGTGAACTTTAGGAGGTGGCAATAAAATACTCGAGTTTATTATGTTAGAGTCCTGCTGGACGCCGTAAATGCAATTACAATTCCAATGACCCTTCGGCGCTGTAGTTGCTGTTGGGGGTCTTCCTCCCTATTCACGTTGACCCAATTTTATTCTTCTCCATTTTTGTTTGTTTTTTTTTTTAAATATATACAGCTCGCCCCAGACCGCCACGTGAGTGAATGCGGCAAAGCCAACGCCGCGGCGGCATCGCTTAGACAGTCGACATGGTATAACAAACGACCTATTGTGGTCATTAAAAATTGTCCATGTCCGCATGTATGTAGTGACCGCGCAGGATGATGACGAGGAACAGAAAAAACTAAATCGACAAAGTACATTTCAGCACTCTGCCGGTCGTGTATGCACAGGCACACTCATGTAGCGGGCGCCTCGTTTGTGCGAAGCCTCTAACAAGCACTTGTGTTAAGTCTTTATCTGACCAGGACCACCCCGAACACAAGCTCGCAGATATACGTTACGTATATTTGCATTTTGCACTGCGGAGTGCGGATGGCAACAGAATCTGATAGTATGTTGGTTTCCGGCTGTGCACTTTGACCGATAAATTACAAATTGGAAATTGTTCCACCGCATAGTCCCAGGCGGGACACCGGACACCAGACACTCTGTTATAGTGTTAGATAAACGCCCGTGCGGTTGCAAACCATGGAATCCTAGAGCAGGACCTTTCCGACATATTTAATGAAATCCAGCCGGTACAATTCGATTGCGGACCGAACTGAAATTAATTCCTACGGCCAGCCACAGACACAGCCGGCAGACATTGATTGCCTTTGCTCCTCTCTTCGTCGGGCTGTCTCCCTCTTTGGGTGAAACCAATTCCGATTGTCGCTGTAGTTAAATCGAATCTTATATTGGAATTGTGCAATCAGCACATGCACGCTACACAGAATTGCGATCACGTTTTGAGATTTTAAGCAGCGCACTTATAAACCCCTTATAGTTATGAATCATGGTACGGGTTCAATTGGTAATATTGTGTGAGTACGCAATAAGCTCATTAATTGAATCGAATTGAAACGGAGTCGAGAGAATTGGTAGAGGGAGTAATACGTATGCTGTTGGAGGGAGTGTGTTTACTTGTAACCCAAGTGCTTCTGAAGCAGATGACAACCAGATTCTGTTGTCAGAAGGTGGAGCTAAACAAAAACGACTGATAAAAGAAGTTCACTCAAATCCAACGAAGCGACGGCATAAAAGTACAGCCGAAAGAGTCATTCAGAAGCAATCGTAGAATTTTGACAGCGGATATCGCCATATTTGAAATTATTTTGCTGTCATTCTGCTGCCATTTTGTTCTGTCATAGTCAGAACAAACCATGATTCAAAAACGAATCGAAATCGTGAAAATTTGGGATAAGACTTTATATTAATGTTCACATGACGTTCCGTGCGTTACGTACGATTAAGGCCTCAGTTATAGCCATACGTAAATGAGTTTTTTTTTACGTTTAGGCGGTCATAGCAAAAAATTCTGTCAGAAAAATGTCTCCATACAAAAACACTGATGGATTCCAACAGAAAAAAAATCCTGACAGATGGAACAGTAAAGAATGAAATATTTCAGAACGATTTGCGTTTTTCTTTTTGTGGAATTCACTGAGAAGTTGATCTGAAAAATGTTTTTTTTTGATAAACTAACTTTATAATTCATAAGCAACATTTTAAGACTAAGACTGAGTTTAACCATTAGGTTTAAGTGGTCAAAAAAAGCAAAAGAAAAAGAGACTTGACAGCCACTTTGCGTACGAAATTCAGACTGCTTAAGAACTATGAATGGTACAGACAAGCAGTTGCAAACCGATCGCGATCCACAACAGATCTATAGAGACAAGAGGCTAACTGTCAAACAGCTGACTTTTCGGTCGACTTTATTGGGTCCAAAATTGATCTTTTGGGTATGGGCTACATTGAATGAAACACTGGATACGGTGTTCGGACTTCGGAAATTCATTTTTCGAAAAAGGGCAGTGAACTCAAATTTTGCGCAGTCGACTTTGATTCTTTGTTATTTTTGCTTTTATACGATATTTAAGGTTAAGTATTAAGCCTCTGATCTTTAGATATACACAGAAGTCGTCTCAACGTGGCAAATTCTGTGTCTTTCCGCAATAATCTGAGAGCGCATAAAACTGATCTTCAACAACCTGATAGGTGTTTGTCAGTGGGGATTTTTGGCAGGAGAGTCCGGCTAAATAAATAAATAAATAAATAAATGGCGCAGTTGGTTCGTATAGGTACCCTTGGCCAAGCTTCAACCAACCACTCCTTTTGTGTGAGTTTGGAAATGAATGGTAGGGACCTACAATTTTATGCCGAACGACTGAATTGACAAACTCTTTCAAGCCTCTCGGAGGGTGGGATTGAAAGTCTGAGGCCGGAGCTGGGCGTATTTTGAAACGTTCTCCTCGAATTAAGACAAATTTAAGGAGTGACATCTTCTTCCAATTTATTTCAAGAGATCAAGTTATAAAGTGGACACAATCCTGCTGCAGGCTACATGCTATATTGCAAAGCACAACCGACGTTGAACGAATTTCCATTCGACCGTGATATGATGTAATCTCTCACGTCAAGCTGTAAATGCCCCCCTCTCTTCATTTTCACACATTTTGTTGTTAACAAATTGGTAAAAGTGGTCATGGTGCATTTTACACTCGACTGGTTATACGGTCAATGTGCGTACTGTGTGCTGCAGCATGAATTGTTATTAACGCAAACAAAATGCCCCCGCGCGTGGTAGACGATTTCCGGAGTTGCTTTTATCTTTCGCCACATTTATGTTTACGATCATGCCCGCCGCGAATATTGTTTGTTTGGATTTAAAACTTCCGAAGGAAACAGCCAGTAGTACAGTTGAGTAGTGATGTGTGGATTCATATATCCGCTTCAGACGACTATCATGATCATGTGTCAAATGTGTGTCGCACTGACATTGTAGTATCGCAGCTTTCGTCAAAGTGATTAGTTCGTCTTGGGCCCTCGAAAACTTTTTTATAGTAAGTATTCACAAAATCCCAACACTCGACTAAGTCACACAAGTGGCGACCAAAGTAAACAAACAGGACGATCGAAGCTGAAGATCGACAAAAAATCACGAACCATGCGTTGCTGTGTTTTGTTTTCGAGCGAATGGCGGTTGGTCCATATGCATGCGAGCATCCAATGCTGCTGCGCCAGTCACGCAGTACTGCATACACTGCACAACTTTGTGTGCGCCTTGATGGGGCAGAGTCGCATGGAGCTTTGTATGTGTTGTTGTTTATTAAGCCTTTTTTTTCCTAGGTTCGTTGTTTGTTTTTTCCTTTTCACAAAGTCTAGCTGGATTCATTGTTGAAGAGTCGTGGGCAATTTACGAATCAATGTCAAACGTCGGTTGGTCGGATAAGTGCCGAATGGATGTGATGGTGTCAGCAGAGGGTATTTAAAATAAATTTTACGTGTTACGAGTACATTGTTGAAGAGGAGGAGGTGGAGGAGGCGAGCTTTATTATTGGAAGATAATTGAAAGGCATTGTTGTTGATGGAATTGCTTCGTAAGCGGATTTTTGAAATTTAAATTGCTCGGTGAGTTGTTACTACCCATTGGCATTAAACAGTGTTTTATGCGATCAAGTGTGATTTGCGTGACAGGGGATGATAAGGCATTTCTACAACTACCTTCTGCATGACTAACATTTGAAAATGAGGTTTTGTCTACTCAGAGAAGTATACCTTCAGCACTTCGTATTAAGAAGGCTTAGAAGACCGGAAAGTATTCAAATTTTGTTTTTGTTTTGTATGTGGATTTGTTCAGACATCACGTCAAACCTAATCACAAAATTTGTATGCATTTTACAAAAAACTTGATTGCGGCAGACCTACAGAATATCTACAACACAGCGATAGTAAATCTCTGGGTATTCGAAGCTTAGACCGTGATACAAGAGATCTTTTAAGAGACTGTATCCCTCAAAAGCTGGAAGCTGGAATCAATGATTCAAAAAAAGCGCTGCTCGTACTGTCAAAATTGGTTGAAAATCTACTCCAATTTAGAGAAACTGTTGACATGTGCCACGCCCATAGCTTCCCAATATCACTTCAATCTTTAGCTGGATTAATGCCACGTAATCCTGTAGTACAAGAAAGTTAAAACAAAAAAAACTCTGATCGTACTGTCAAAATTGGTTTAAAATCTACTCCAATTTAGAGAAACTGTTGACATGTGCCACGACCATAGCTTCCAAATACCACTTCAATCTTAAGCCGGATTAATGCCACGTAGTCCTGTTGTACAAGAAAGTTAAAAAAAAGCGCTGCTCGTGCTGTCAAAATTGGTTGAAAATCTACTCCAATTTCGAGAAACTGTTGACATAGCTTCCAAATGCCACTTCAATGTAATTGATCAGTGGCTTAAGCTGGATTTATGCCACGTAATCCTGTAGGACAAGAAAGTTGAACAAAAAAATACCACCAATGTAATCGACCAGTGACTTAAGCTAGATTAAGCAACTAGAAAGAATAAACATGAATTACAAAAAAATAAATACGCTGTTGAATTAAATAAGAAGTGCGTACGAATGAATGTTTTGTCTGGGCACTTCTAGGATATAAGCCCAGAGGTTAATAGCAGCAGAGGAAAACCTCGTCCACGATAGAACGCAGAAGACAAAATGACTGCTGAATTGTCCAGTCCAATAAGTATTATAAATGGTTAATCACAGGGGTGGGTGCTAGAAAAAATCTACTCCAAAAAAAAAATTATGTTTATAGCTTTACCGATGATATGGCAGCACTCAAATATCTTCCTCTTCTAACCGAGATCCTTTGTGAGAGGTGACCATAATGCAGTTCTCTAAATGAAGATTTAGACACAGTTTTGGTGCTTATCCACAGCAAAGTCGTTCATGGCCACTTCATACCGATAAAATTCTTCTTGTGGACACTCATCCATGGGCAGTTTATAGGTTTTTTTTTTCAGAAAAAAATGTTCAGCGTCCTAATCAGAGCGGATGATGTCCAAAAAGGATGTTATATAGCTTAAGGCGAGCAACACGAACAAGACACCAAGAATATATGATGATGGATCAGATGTCCGATCGATGAGCTTGAAGTTCCGATGTCACATAGATCAGTTGTAAGGGTATGAGATGGCCATGAACGTTTCATTATAAAGGTGATCTTTTCCGGACTGATTGAAGACTGAGGCATTCCGGAAATGCACATGTTTTGTGAGAGTGAGAGTTTTTATTTTTATTCAGAAGCACTTTTATGACAACTATACTCTTGCAGTGTTGAAAACCCCGAAATGTGATTTGCGTTTTACCATAGATCGAATCTGAGACCCTTCAGTATAGTCCACCATACTGACCACAGGTATTCAAAGACTTTTCCGGCTCCCACTCTCGTATATAAAGGCAGGCTATCAACTGCCCTCTTTGCCATCATAATCCTAGATAGCTATATAAGTGCAGTATACGCGAATGTAAATATTTCAAGTTGCTCCCAGTCAGTTGCAAATGTACACCCTAGGGTACTTGTTCCCCGAAATGCAAATTCGTAGCGAAATTGTAAATGCATTCAACTGTGTAAATATTTACGAAGCGAAACTGCCAACATTTAGCATAGTCGTGTCATAAAATTGAAATAGATTCGCTGCAGGCCTCACCATTAACTCGGTGACTGACCATTCCCATTGCACTCAATTAAATTCCTGGAAAGCAAAATAGTTCTATGAACCGAAGCTATTTAAGTTTGCTCGCAGAAACGAAAATAAATGAAACTAATGTTTTACTGTCTTAATCTCGTTTCAATTGACTGCAGTTCGAATTTGATTCATCAGCCGACCCAACGTCAAAACACGCACGAGACTTGTGACTTATCTCGAGTAGATCTGTATGCACTCCGTGTCCAACGAATACCATTCATTGTGATGGCAACACGACTCATATATAAAACTCGTAGTTGCAATGTCACGCCAATGAAAAGCCACATCAGATGGTCCATCTCATTTATAATGCGATCACAATTATTATTCCCAGTGCATATATTGGCAGCGTCCCTTTTTGAACAGTTTTGCTTTTATAAATAACTCATCTTGTATGCAAATTGCATGACACTTGTGTTACGTAACGAAAATACGCATGCAATGCTTAAACTTCTTGTTGTTGAACATATTTTGTGCCAGCAACAACATAATTAGTTCACTTAATGCAAATGTAGGCACCGACTTAGCATTGCGGAAGTTTCAATGTTTTATGACCTTAGCGTAAGATGATCGCTGAACACATTTAGGAAGCTATACACTCAGTTTGGCTGGTACTTGTTGTACTTTGCTGTTTTGAGCACCACTAGCAAAGTGGCCATGTGCCATTTCCATTTCGGATATAGGTACATAATATATTTGTTGAGAGCTATAAATATTCATGACACACTCCCAATGACAGCGACCATCATGTAATTATAGCAAACCGCATCAGCGTCATGGAAACATTCAAATGATTTGAAAAGCTGATAAGGCTATCAGGACAGAGGTGTATTTGAAAAGCTGTTTCATAAGCGAATCTATACATAACGAAAGGAAGCATTTATTTTCAGGTTTTAATTGTGATGCAACCTGAGTGGTTTCGCATTTATTTGATTAATAGTTTCCAAAGAAAAGTTTTTTGTTGGGATAGATTTTTTCTAATATTCTTAGAATATGAACACAAACTTTGGCTATTTCAAATGGCAATATATAAAATATTTTGAATTTAAGTTTAAATATTAAGCTTATCGGCTAGTAGGTACATTAAATAAGAGGGATGCCAATAACTGTATCAAAGAATAGTAATATTGTTGAAAGGGGGTGCAAATAACTTGTTCATATGGGAAAAAGTTGTTGGCACTGTCAAATAGCTGTACTTTTGATGGTGTCAACAACTATACCTAGTATAAGACGTTTATTTGTTTCCGATTTTTGAAAATTCCTAAGCAGAACAAAACTTTCGATTAGGATCGGCTACAACTAGTTATTTCGGAAATAAATTTTTTTTTAATTAACATATTTCAAATTCTATTTCCAGCCATACTGTTGAAAAAAATGCTTACTATTGGACTTTCCCGAGTACGCAAGTATCACTTCTCAATTTTGAGTACTATTTGTACTAATTTTAATTATTCACTCCAAAAATTAATCCCAAGTCCATAATATTCAGTCATTAAACCCGAACATAAACTCAGTTTTTGAAATTTGTCGGTGTTTTATCCGATTGAATTTTAACTCGGGTTGAAACTGAATTTCATAATATTGACATTTTCTTCTTTCAGGAAAAAAGTAAAACTGAAATACAAAACAAAAGAAGCTAAACAAAACTGATTTCACTTGTAAAGTGGATGAAATTTTGATGATTTCGTCATCCGAAGATGAATTTATCCGTCTACAAAAAGAGGCATATTGGAGGCTAAATTCATAATTAATAAAAATGAAACTCATCATGCAGCAAATCAAATCAATTGCCAAGTGACAAACAACACAAACTAAATGTCATTAAATGTGAAGTTTAACATTACGTAGGTTAAAATCGCACAAAAAGCTGTTTATTTCTTGATTTACAGAAAAATGGACATATACCTTTTTTGTAGACCGTGCTCGTAGCTAAATATGTGCCAAAGACTGTTTTGTGGAAAAGTTAATATTTTAAATGATATTTACAGAAAACTGTCGACCACTAGGTATATAAAGTACGCTCCTTTTAACCATTTTTCATTCGTTACTGGTGTGTTCACTTAATCGATTCCAGTTGGAATTTTCAATGAATATTCAACTCTACTCATTATCATTGGAACCTTTCCAATGGATTCTCATTCCCATCCACACATATTGTTGTGTGGAACCTTCGGTGCGCGAGTGAGACTGCACTTGATCGTATTTTTTAAGATTGGGCCTTGTTTTCCCTTTTGCATTATAAAAACACCACATTTGTATATGAATAAGATATTGCGACGAATGTGCACGGAGTAAGAGGCTGCACAAATAGAGCTGTTATTAAGAACACGTTATGTAGAGCTTTCAGTTTCTCTGAACTCTCTGCTCCGTAATTTTGTTCATAAATTCTATATACGAATCAAAAGTGTTTTTCTTTTGCCTTTTTAGAATATAACTTCCGAAGATTTTTAGTGGGTACCTAACCTAATGCATTTCCGACTCCACTCAATTCTATCCACCAACTATTTGTTCTCTTAGGCCCTTTCGACATAAGCCCGAAAACACATAAACCTACCTTTCATATTTAAAATTTATCACTCTCCAAGAGTGCTCTAAACCTGCTGCGCCATAAAACGTTACATAAAATCTGTGTGTGCATGTTAATGCCTGCATTTTCTGTGAACAATGTTACGACTTCCAACGTTGAAAGTTTGGCCACTTTGCCAATGGTGCACGCAGTTCAAAGTCTACACAAAACTAAATATAATATCCCAAATTGTTTGTTTCTTTTTTTTTCCCTTCGTCTTAAGTTCACCAATAAAAATTCCTGTTATATAAAATGCCGTATCGTGCATTTTTCTAATTAAACTGTTTTGATTTTAAATCGATCATAATTGCTTCTTTCAACAGACAGCAACAGAAATTTAAAAACAAGAAGCGACCCGGGCGCCCCACCCCGTCGCCATTCATCACATCCAATTGATCAATTGATAAAAGTGTGCATCTCCCTTTCTTTTATGGCTTCTAGCTGCTACAACCATCTCTCTCTGTGAGATGTTTTGTTGTGTTTTATTTTCATATTTTCGGGGTTGTTTTTGAAAATATTTTCTCAAAATTATGACTATACAAATACATGTTATACATGTGGTGTTGCTCATTCAATACCATCCAGATCGATGGGCAAATGGATGTACTTTCCCCCCCCTCCTTGACATTGAACTCCTCGCAAGCGGTAGGAAATTTCTCCTCTTCGGTTTGTTTACTCAATTCTCTCCGCATCTTCAATCAAATCGAATGCATCGCGCCCATCTCCCCCATTGTGGTGGCCGCACTGCTCATTCGATATCCCCCATTACTCGGCGGCGGCACCCCGACTTGTGTTCGTTTTACAGAATAAAAATGATAAATTAATATCGAAAACATCTCGCAGATTGATATATGGCCACGATGAAGAAAAAAAAAAAACCCACATTCCATGGGGAGAGTAGCAGAAGTGGTGGTTGGTTGCTATGGCTCAAGTTATAGACTGTGGGGACGAAAGTGGCAGACACTTTTACGAACGAGTAGATACAATTGAAATATTGTGCACACCCAATTCCCAACCACAACCAAGACCATAATGAACTGACTCTTAGAGTTGCAACTCCCTTTGAATATTCTTACACTGAGTGTCATTCTCGTACGTGTGCGTGTGTTATTTAATGATGCAATTATAAGGGCCACTCCTTTTCCCATTAAATTACGGACTGAGTAACGAATCTGGCAAAAGAAACAAACTATCTTTGACAAGAATCGAAGAGTGTTAAAACGCCCCCCCATTCAAATAATGTTGAACTTGCGATTGCCGATGACTAACACTCGTATTGACGTTCGCGAAATCCACTCTGATAAGACGAAAAGTGATGCGATCTTTATGCAAATGTTGGCCATGAGACCACGAGGGTTGGATATCGTTTGTCGAATTCCAAATAAATGCGCTTATACCTTGGGGACCGACTGAAGCTAAAGTTTGCAAAGTCATCGTTTCAAATAAAACCATCGAAAAGTAAAAAATAAATGTACACCAATTCAGATGACTCATAATACGAATTATGAAATGGGTCGGTGGAGGGCTGCTATTTTTGGGCAGACGAACTTCTGACAAAGTGCGGGTGACTCGTATTTTATTAATGATACACATAATTTATTTTAGAAGTGTCTCACATATTTCTCTGATGATAATTAAAGCCACTTAAAGCATATCAGTATCGAATTATGTACAATGCGAGGTTGGAAATAAAGGGGGAACTGTCCAGACGCAGACATATTTGAAACAATTTGGTAGGGTGCCATGTTTGAAGAGGTGCATTCTGTTGAAATTTATGACACTGGGTTACAAGTTGGAGGGCGTGTGATTTACCGGAGCAATTTTTCAGATCATTGGTTGTAGTCTTGATGCAGTTTGGCCTGTGTCTTTGGGTGATTTGTGTATACTTAACCGATTAAGCGTTTAATTGCTTGAGATCTGCAAGAGCCCTATTTTTGTCAGATTTTTTTTTTTACAGAAGCGTTTCCACTATTCCTGTTGTTGTTTGCCTTCTCTACAATTGACCGTGAGCTGGTGTATGAGATGCATGCCCGCCTTAGTGAAAAGATCGTACAAGGTGGTACGAACGAATGAAACTTCTCATTTTTAAGGGCACACGATAATTTGAATCCAAGGAGAGCCCCCGTCAACATAGATGCCCTCGCGCATCGCGTTGCCAATTTGTATACTATTCCTAGACATACGTAAGACATACGTGTCGGTGCTGCTTAAGTGCACAAGTCAAGTAAAAAGTTATTCAAATTGGAGATCCACTGAATATTTTAAGGCCACCCTGTAAATAAGTGCTTTTGGTTTCGCGAAAGATATCGACTGCGCCATTTCGCAATCAGCAATTAAGTATGCACGGTAAAAACGGAACCCAGAGAAGAGCCAATTCTTTGCTTTGTTAATAGAGATCAGTCTCCAAATAAATCGCCAGTTTTTGTCTGCATTCCTTGCACCTATTTACAGGACTTCCGAGCTCAGGTAGCAATGTCTTAATTCGGCTTAAAATTAAACCAGTGTACATCTCCCAGACCACATTCCTGCATGAAGAATATTCGCGGTGAATTCTCAATGCGTGTGATATGAGTGAGACATGCCGCGCATATCGATGCGATGATGGTGTACCCTTACCCTCATCATCCCCACGTTGACAGAGGCGACGACAACTCTTGTTTCCACGTATTGAAATCCGATACTGTTCTCATGGGGTTCACTTTTCACATTTGTGTACCTCTCTCCTGCTTTGCATTGATTTAAAATTCATACGTGGGCACCACCATGATTCACTTTATATGTTGATAGATACTGATGGATTTGTACCACAGATGCATGATGCATTATGATATACCACATCCATACATTAACCTTGAACTTGGTGTATCTTCTATTCTAGAGCAAACACCTTTTCTTTTGATGACGAGGAGGAGAGGAAGACGTAGAAGAAAAAAAACAATCACATTGTCCCAGTTCCAAAACGGGTAGACGTTCTCTTGCCATAGGTACATATGCGCGTGTACAATGAATGGGGATCGGGAATCGGGATATATACATTGGGAAAAAGAGCAAATCCAATTGCGTAGAGGTGGGAACAATGGAAGGTTCACATAAATCGGGTGGTGGTTAGGTGCTTGAGGGGGTATCAAATGGGTAATGAAAGGGTTCATCTTTCGAGATTTAATGTGTAAATATCTGATCAGCTGCTTTGTTCGGCAGATACCGTTATAAGACTCTTTAGGCTAACCGACCATGATCATGTGAAAAGGGGTTGACGTAGGTTCTGTCTGAAGAGAAGTGTCAGACGGATATTTCTAAGTATGGTTTATCGGATAAGTATTCAAATGTGCTTAATGGATGGAGGGGGATTCAGCGCAGCGGTGGTATTGAGACCTAGAGTTGGAAGTTAGGCCTTTTACCTATTTCATTGACGGATTAGTTTCTATGAGGCGAAATCATCTGTGACCGCTTGTTTTAAAAGAAAACCCCACCGCTTACGAAACTGACATTTAATGTGAAATGATCGTACTAATATATTTTTTTTAAAGACGTGTACTGTGACCTTTCAAATGGCCTTTCCTCATGTACTGACCGTGAAGTACTTTCGGGGAGCTCTTGCACTCAAAATGGGAAAAGGTAACAATAGCCCTTTTTTATTATCAGCCATGATCCATATAGATCATCGAAATACATGCACTTACAACAACAGCACATGATCCTGATATTCATCGAGATCACGAATCATGATCTGAAAATGTATTGTACTAGGTGGCTTGTTTCATTTTTCAATGTTGGTGTGCCTGTAAACGGTAGCCATTAGCCAAGCCACACAGTCACGTTGCCAGACTAAAATATTCAACACCCTTCACAACACAAAAAATCAAAAAGCATTTTTTTCACATCGAATACATTTCCCGCCTTCGAGATGATTTTGCTTTTTCATTCCATAAAGGTATGTCCAAACCAGCGAAATATTTAAGTAAATGTTTCATAAACATTTATTTAACAAAAAAAAAATGATTATGAAATGTTTCGCAGTTCGTTAATAATTTGTTTCAGAGGTGTGTTTTTGTTCTTTTAACATAAAATACAAATGTCCAGAAAATCTTGGAATAATAAAAAATCGAAACTAGCTACCTGCATAAATTTAAATTGTTTTCGAACCTAGTTATAGGGAAACACGCTTCTTTTTTATCACAGAAAAATCGAATTCTAACTTCTTTTTGTTCTTCTGGAATTTCGTGCCTAAACTGCTGTCATTTACTTTGTCTAAGAATTCCAATCTGAGCGGACCAGAGGTGCAAACTGCATTAAGATTTCTATTACATTTTGAACTGATTGTAGGTAAACTCATTTCCTTTTAGAAACAAAACACACCATATAACGGAAGCCGTGTTGTTGTTTTCGAGCCTCTGGTCGTGAATTTCCGACATTAAAAAGTATTTCATAAACGCTTAATAAATACTTAATTGGCGTATACACCGGCAAAAACAGAAATGTTTCACAAATGTTTATGAAATGTTTCTGAAGCAAATCGAGAAAATTTCATAAATGTTTAAAAAAATCATTCGCTCGCATGAATACACCGCAATACCTAAATACAGCAGAAAAATATTGTTTATTTGTTGCATTTTTTAACACAGAATTTTAAATTACTTTTCTTAAAAACAATATCCAAAAATAAAAATTATTAATTTGATTCATATGGTAACACCCCCCACAAGCAAATGAAATGTCATGTCAATTGTCATCACATTGTGACGTCACGTTGAACAGAAAGTTTGCAATATGGCTGGTGGCAATATGAAGTTTGTAATGCTCATACATTACCCCTTGTGTTTTGAAAGCAACTGTTGCCACAACTCGAAAATAAAATTTTTCTATGATCCGTATTGTTTTATTTTCATGATCTGATTCGGATCAGATCACGCTGATAATAAAATACGGCTAATATTGCTGCCGCAGAGACTGTGGTCCACAAGGGAAGATCTGATTGGATGAGCATCTAATCTGATTGGGTGCATCAAATGAACCGCTTAGATAGCTGGCAAAAAAAGTTCTTTTCATACAGGATGACTTGACTTTAGGTAGTAAAATCCATTGTCGAAGTAGGTCTGAGAGATCATTGTACCCTACACAAGTGATTGATATTTACGATTGAGCTTTTGTAAGCAATTTTTAAGAGTACACCTTTAGATTCGATTGTATGTAAAGTGTTTTAAATCAGTACAAAATAAAACCGCGTGCCAAACATCGCGTTATCCTTGACTGATTTTTCTCTTTTCTGTCATATAATGGTCGAAAATTGATTTTAGTACAGTTTATTACATCAAAGGGGCAACTGTTAACTGAATGTGACAAAAAACGCACAAAATTAAACGCATATTGACTTAAGCCAGATTACTGCTGTTCAATTCCGGTTTGATTCCCCCCTTATGAGTATCATTGTCTTATATTCTGGATGTATTGTGTTAAATTCGATTTTTTGGACATACATTTGACACATAACTATTTGACGGACTGTCAAATCACAAGAAAAGCTGTCAAATGGTTTGACCATATATCACTATATACTTGACTACACTGTCCGAGACAATGTAAAATTGTTTGTTTGCTGTCAAACAGCCCGGTGTCAGATATTTTACATTTGAGAAATGTTTAAAAAATGAGTTTAGAAATTAAAAAAAAAAAACATTTGGTAATCAATCATCAGTTGTGGCCCAAATAGTTTTAAAAAAATGGATTGTCAATAATATCTATCAATGTGTCATAATTGGAAAATGTATATTCTCAGTTGTAAAAGTACAGGAACGGTTTGAAATACAAAACATCTGTATAATCAATTAGCTCCGCTCGAAATGTTTCAGGCAAACGTGATAAAATATTTTTTTTTTTTTATAAAAACTTGCGTCGAAATTATTGTTATCACATATCAAACTTCTACTCCTCTAAGTGATCAGGCATTTCAAAAGTTGTATTCTGACAGGCGTATTTTTCACATCTATTTTTCGCCTGTCAGAAGTGGTGAACCTTACACTTCCATTTGTCGTCTACATTCTAACTCACTCCGACTGCGCAGCTACTCCAATAGATGTCAAAAGCTCTTCATGACAGCTGCTAGTTTTTGTTCATAATAGAAAAAGAGTTGTCAGCACATCAATGTCTTACAATTTGTTCAATGATTGTAAATGACTATAACCCGTTTATAAAAATCAGCAACGAGCTCCTTCATAGAAAGCGATTAAAATTAAATTTGTATAGATTTGTACCTACTGCAGTAATAGTCGGCAGGGAGAATTAGAACATAGCTATTTAAAAAAGTCCAAATGAAAGTCCTACCAAAACTGCAAACTAAATTTTAACTTGTGACGAACCCATTTTAAGAAAATGTTGCCTTATAAAGAACTTCTTTTGCATGTTATCATGATGTGTGCAGGGCACCAACGAAATTTAGAGCCAACAATAAAATTGCTTTTTCAAGATCCGTTTGCTATAAAATGTCCGCACTCTTTCAGGAGGTTTTTACATTTTTCGGGTCTTTCCTTAGAACTAAAGAGCTATATGCACCAACTTCCACTTCCACCCTCGAACGACAAGTTCAAAAAATTTGCATAAACGACTTGAACTAGAGAGTGTTCAGATTTTAGTACTAATCCTTTTTTCTAGCTCTTCAACCATCACTTCAAAATTACAATACACACTACTTAGGTTATATCGAACCTCTGGAGATTGTTTTTTCTTTTCAGATTCTATTGCATTAAGCATAAAACACACTCATTCAGTTATTTACTTATAAGAGAATTTTGAAAAACCCGATCAATATTTCAAATTCCTCACGATAACACCCCTGCTCGGTTTCTCGCCACAAATCATTTTTAAAAAATAAGATTCATAAACAAATTATTATTAATTACCTAAACTGCAAGCACCGAAAAAGATTAATCCAGCCAAGATGTGATAGAACATTTGACGATCCATTTTATTTTTCAAAACAGAGTAAAAATATTTCCAATTATTTTTAAATTAAATTGCAAACTCCTTGAACTGGTTGCTCAAATTATTTCCACTGAATAATTTATTAATATTATTTTTCGCACAAGACACACTCTACACTGCACTTTGTTAACGTATCGCGGATCGTTTAACAATTAACTGGATCTGCAGTTTGTGACACAAATTTATTTAAATCTCTTTTGGAAAATCACTTTGCGAATTTTATCAGTCAGCTGTGACGTAATGCCGTGAATTATTGTAATTTCTTTTCCAAAACGTCTCTTTGAACTCGTTATTACTTATGATGAAATTCAAAAGAAAATGACAAAAAAACACACAGAATATTGTTAAATTTAGAATTCATGCGCTGTTCACGATCACTGCAACCAGCCGCCGCAAGGGAATATTTTTGAATGAACCTCAAAGCGCAGCCAATATTAGGAGAGTGTGAGAGTGGAGTGCAAACACTGGAAAGGTGATGGGCAAAAGGCGAACGAGCGCAAGTCAGCCTTCCAGTGAGTGACGAATGAATTTTTATTTGGAAGTCGGCGAGGGGCAGCAAAGAGCAAAGAAGTTCCCCGTCTTTTTAAAATGTTCGTTGGCAATTTGAATTTGCTTGGTGGATGTGGTTTTATTTTTTTATGACACTGTGGTTGGAACGGAAGATTTTGCTTAATTCGTATGAATCATTGAATAAGCAGACACTTCAACTGAACATGTTGACATTGGCAGTATTTTTATGACCAGAAATGAGCAATCACAGAGTTCAGTCCACAGTGCAGATGCGGAGATACTGCACGGGTCAATCGGATGGCCAGAGATAGGGAACATACTCTTATGGTCTCTAAGGTTGTTTGTTAACATCGGATCTTGTTCAAAAAGGTACATTTATTTAAGAGAAAGTGTAGACTGAAGAGCGTGAACATGGCACCAGTGTGACCGTAGCATCTATTTAACAACATTTTCTTCATCAATAATCGTTTTTAGATTTAAGTTCTGTTCTAATAAATATTCCAGTGGCTGCTAGAACCCAACTTCACACTTGTTCCATAACCTTAAGCGCATTCGGTTGGTTTTAGTGCTTGAAAGTGCAAGCGAGACACAGCAAATGGTATAGCACTCTATTGCAAACGAAATAAACCAATTTTAAGGAAAATTAAACAAAAAAAACTTGTAATCAACAAACAACACTAGAGCAACATTTAATGCGTAAAGTGAGTATTTAATAACGTTTGGTCGTTCACAATTCATTTTGAAAGTAGGTACCTATTTATATGGAAATTTTTTTGAAGTGCCAAGTTTTCTGTACCATTTGTGGTGAAACGATTCTGAAATGTAAAGTCTGTACATGTTCACTTATTTTGAGCAAATTACGTCACTGAATTTTGTGGATTTTACAAGCAAAACAATAACAAATTCAGTCACGTATTACTCGATCGCGGATGCGGTAATTCAATCCCAGGTTGTCTCCACTTAAACTTATAAATAATAAGACTTATGTAAGTGTGCACTATGACCTATGAAAACAGGCATATGCGAATGAAATTGGGAATAATCATATTAAATATAATCTGTAGGTCACAATAGATAATTTCATTCGGACATTTATCGTCAATTTCAACTTAATATTTATATAATGTATGGATGGGTCCCAATTCCCCAAGAGTGAGTTTTCCTGTGTACACGAAAAACCGCGTTCCCTATCGTCATCAGAATCCACAATGGAGAGGGGGAACTACTTTTATATGATGTAGGTGTCAGGGATGAAATTTTAAAAGTCAACACATATTTAGTTCAGCAAAAAAAAATAAATAGGTGGGTAGATTTCATTGCATCTTAAAGTCAAATAATCTCATATATTTATGTTTGATAAAGAAATCATGAAGATTAAAAATACCTTCGTACTCTGAAAAGTCCAATAGTATTGAATTCTGTACAGTAGTATTTTTTTTTTAAGTATTTAACATACGAATAAATTTGTTTACTCTGGTAGAATGTGAGTTCAAAATGTATTTAACTGTGGGGAAAAAGTAACAATGGACGAACAAAAAAAAATGCCGTTGTTCAGAGCGGTTAACAAAACAAAAGGAAAAGAAAGAAAAACCATTTTAAAACTAAATTCAGCTAAATTAAAGATCATTTATTCAGCACACAATAAGCCAGCGTAAGGCACTCTAACAGCGGGCACTCCTCCAGATGTAGGAAGGTTTCGATGGCCAACCTAGACTTTGAACATACCTTGTTGTGTCGGCAAACTGTCAGGTAGTACCTAAAATTTAATTTGGATGATGACAGCTAATACTAAAACTAATTGCGAGGATAGCAATATCCCAACTCAAGTCCAATAAGGTTGCTGGACCAAGCGATGGGGGTAAAAAATTGGTTTTCAAAATTTTGTGAGAATTGAAGGAAACCGCTTATCTGTTTAACGACTCTAAAGCTACTTACGACACCCATTTATAGAAATAAAATCTTATAGAGCCATTGCTATAGACCTGCTAAACTTGTCAATTTAGCTCATAGACAATTCCATCTCTACTTTTGATGACGAAAGCCTACCCAAGGAGATGCTTTATCATGCGACTTCGTAAATATCAAACTCAACTGTGGAGGCACATGGAGGTGGTGACTGTGCTGTGCTTTACAAGCTGTCACTGACAGGCTCGCCAGAAATATTGGGACGGTTTATTTCTGAAGGAGGGCATCACCAAGTATATAATTTGGCTTCAATTCAAACCCAAAATACAGAGGAAGGTCGTGCAGAAAGTGGAAGGCTCTGGAGAGGCTCTGAGGGCCAGGTTCATCTGGGACTGTACCACATAAGTGACTAACCCCTCCGCACTAGCAACTACCACACTGTTTGCATACGCCCCCTTCCTATCGCATTTTATCTCAGCTGAGGTCATATCTATGAATCCCCACAATGCCAACTAATTTGCGCGCGATCATTTCGAGTTATCTGCAGTTCTAGCAAAGCCATGTGTCCCACTGACTAATTTCCAACCGCCCCTGTGGTGACATTACACTAGGCCCTGACTTATCATCGAGTGACTATTCCCAGGAGGATAACTATTTATTCAGCTTTTTCTGCCGGTGACTAATTTTTATCATGCAAAGTTCCGCCCGCGCGACCTACGCAGATCATAGATATCGCTCAAGGGCCTGTCCCATTAAAAACTCAGCACTCATCGCGAACATTCACCAATTTCTCCGGACTTTCATTTTTATTCGCGTTCCAAAAGGCAGCCTTTCACTAGCCCTTTTTGTGCAGCACACATAGGCACCCACCCACCCAGCTAATGAAGTCATAAACCATTCTCTAGGTCAGCCAAGCAGTAGTGGTAAACGAAAGACTCACCGATGCACCTTGAAATGTAAACAATTTGTTTTTTTTTTTTTTAACTCTTACAATTATGAGCTACGACTTTTAGGGTACGGCTCGCGGGCCGGCTCTTCTTTTAATTACGAACAAGAAGTAAAGGTCACCCGGAGGTGTTTGGAATGCAAAATGCGATAGTGCATTCGATCAATCACTTTGCGAATGGGCGTTGTCCTTTTGCAGTATGCGTATATATGCGATATCCGCAGTTATTTAGAAAGTGGCTGATCTCATCGGCGTCAGGACTGCATGAGTACGCGTAGAAGAACGTGAACTTGTCATTACTTGTTAATGACATTAAAAATTCACATTATGTCCCATCCATGGTAGGCATACGTGAAATTATTCAAAAATGAATCGCACCCACTCCTAGTTGGGACTCACTTGATTTTTGGAGACACACTACCCATAGGCAAGAGGTGGGGGGGAGAATTTCGTGGTTCTTCAGGAACAGTGCGGGTATGTCGGCGATCAGAAAGACCGATGAATTAGCATAACAACGAGCACAGAATTTACAGGTTGGTGATTGATGTCATACAGCGTGTTGGATGGTGTATGGCGGTGGAGTGTATTTGGGACAATGTGGCTAATTTGCAATCAAACCATCGAAACCGTCTAATCGATTTAGGGGAACTACAAATCATACTATATATAGGTATCGTTAGATACATCGATTCATCGATTCATCGAATGGGGAGGGTAGCTTCTTTTGGAAGTTGACTGCGCTGTTGTTCAATTAGTCAAATTAGAATCACAATCGGGCGCCACACCCAAATATCGGTTGTAAATACGAGTGGATCCATTTTTAAAAGGGGGTAGGCTATTATTCCCGAATGTCTTACTGAATTGCTTTTGTAATTCTGTGCATCACTACAACTGTGGTGACAAATTTAAATGTCACATTTAAATGTTTTAAAAGTATGGACGGGTCAAGTTACATAAATATGAAGGGCATTGGGCTGGGTAAAGGTTAGTAAGCTGGCGCGGGGAATACAAGTCAGTATCGACCCATGTTTGTGATTGCCAATTGTATAGCCCTATTCATTATATAATCGATTTGTTACTGTGCTGCTACAGCTGCACAGATCCACAAACTATCGATACAATTTTATGAAGTTCATGAACTTGTAGGGAGGCGAGCTGGAAATTCAGTCAATGACCTTGAAGAAGTACTTTGAAAATATGGTCCAAGTTCCCGATTATTTGGAGACCTTGTCAGTGGCATAGAAAGAGTTCCTTAAGAACTCCATCGTCACCGCCTGCCTTTTTATTCTTTCGTCACGTGAATTTTTCTTGCACTAGTATGTTACCGCAGGCGCAGTGGCGTAGTGGTTAGTGTGTTGGACTACTAAACGAGGGGTCCCAGGTTCGAATCCCGCAAAAACCCAAATTCCAACTTAGGGTATTTTCCACTGCGCCACTTCTCGCGAGCGTCTGACAAACATCCGAAAGCATAACTGTCTTGAAAGAGCTTCTCAGTTAGCCGTTTGGAATCGGCATAAAATTGTAGATCTCTTCCATTCGTTCCAAAAATGAAAAACTCACACAAAACGAATGGTTGTGAGAAGCTAAGCCTTGGGTCACTACGGACCTGTTGCGCCATCTATAGTACCTATGTTACCGCAGCGTTTCTCCTTGTGTCGTATATGGGTAGTGGCAGAACAGAAAAAAAAAACACTCCTAGTGGACCAAAAACTCATTCTCGTATACCAGCTTAACCCTCCGACTCATCTCAAGATCATCCGGGCAAGCAACCTCCATTATCCGACTGGGCAACCCGAAAACGATTAAATCGGCATCAATTTGAAGACGATAATTTACAATTTTGTATAGTTAAAGGCATTTAAAATACAGATTGAAAAAAAACAAGCTAGGAAATCAAAAATTCTTTAAAGAAAAAACATTCAAAATCGCCTCAAAAAGCGCACCTACAATTGTTAAGAAGTGCATCAAAAAACGTTTCAAAATAGCTTAGAACTGTTAATATAAAAGCAACAAAAACAGCTGAAACCACAAAAAAATGCTTCAAAAAACGCACCTAAAACGCTAAAAAAAACGCTTTACAAACATTTAAAAAGCGCATCAAAACTCCTTAAATACACCCATCAAAAAACCTGCCAACCAAAACGCGTCAAAAAATGCTTAAAAACCTTAAAATAGATGTAGCAGAAAAACATTAAAAAAGCTGAAAGATAAACAGATTAAAAAACGCACAACAAAAACTCCAAACTGTTCGTTTATGTATATGAAACGAAAGACGTTAAAACACAGTGCAATAAAACCGCACTTAAACTAGTTAAGCAAACGTATAAAAAACGTTACCAAATAATTCTATTTATCCAAAGAAAAACGTCAAAAACGGTTTCAAAAACAATTTAAAAAGCAATTTGAAAGCCGGTAAAGCGCTTAAGAAGCGTTAAGATACAGATTAAGAGAACTTCAAACAAAAAAACATTAAAAATAACGTTGAAAATATTAAATTTAATGCAAAAAAAAAACATCGACAAGCAAGCAAAAAACGCTTAAAAAATTAGTCTAAAAACTCATCTAAAAATTACCTCGAAAAACCCCTAAAAAAAAACGCTTTCATGTTTCTGACTTTCTTACGTAATTTCAACGAGTTTTTCAACTCTTTTTTTTATCTGTTTTAGAAAGCGTTTTTGTTGTTTTAACTTCTTGATGCATTTTTTTCCGAGTTTTTTAACCCGATTTTATTGCAAAGTTCAAAGCAAGTCAAGATGATGATGCAAATGTTCGCCTTACCCCAAACCAATAAGTCACTGAACGAAAATAAATTTTGATGTTTTCATTCAATATTTTGTCTGTTTTTTGAAGAAGATCCAAACTCTGCGTCTCCTGCAAAAAATTCTCTCTACTCTTGGTGATCGGTTAAACAAGAGTCTGTGCAACAGTTTTGACAAGTGTCCGCAGCTAAACCACAGTTTTATCTACAAAATTGTCTGTCACTCTACATCAACAGCAACACTGATCCTTATACAACGATCTCCAAAGTATCCACATAAAGCCGGTTGTAGGTTGCACCACATTCATCCCCCGTTGCTTTGTCGCTTTGAATGTTCCCCAATTACGATAATGTTGTCTTGTTCTGTTGTGTCTACGAAGCTAATGTTGCATTTTCCAAAACCAAAGAAATAAGGTGAACGGTGTCATACACTGACACTTTAATGCATTTGTTTTGACATTCGTTGGGGCATTCCATATGGCGACTTCAGAGGGTGCCTTTCTTATCTCCTTGCATCCGTACATAGTACATTCCTTTTTGTGCGCTTGTGTCTTTGTCATCTGTGCTCCTTGGGGGGATACGTATTATTTTAAAACACGTGAACTGATTCATAAAAATATGCATTTGGCGTCCGGATGAAAGTTACAGACACTGTGCTGGTGTGCATTGCATTAGTGGCAGATGGATATTCCTTCCACATGCATTAGGGACTTCTCTAATTACGAAATGCACTTCTACTCTAAAATACATTCTTTGCATAGGTATATTCAGAGACGAGTGCTTTATCTAAGCGGGGGAAGGTAGCTCAAGAAATGACATGAAAAGGTGCACCACTTGTAATGGCTGTAGCGAATTCTTGCCAGTCCTATGACTATCAGCCTTTTTAGGTCATTGCCCTTAATTTAGTGACATGTTATGCGCTCAGATAGTCATTCAGCTCTAAAAGCCTCATGCGTCAGACTAAAGAATCAGAAGAACAATGCGGCTTTTCTGTGGAGTTGACTTGTTCTGGTGCCACCTACAACCGAGGTTCAAAATTTGGGACAGATGGGAAACTATCCAGTGAAACTCAGCTGAGTGACCTTTATATTAGTTAAATGACCTTTTTCAGTCTCATCAAAGTAAATAGTGCATCTAGAGTAGATATTCTATTCCGTCCTATGAGCCTGCCCACCAAACTGGAAAGCTCTGCCTGCAATATCCCCTTTGGATCACATCGCTTTCCAAATCAAATGCGAAGCCATTGCTTTGCAAGTAAGGATAAACCCGCTAAGAACTTACTGGATACGCCTAAGAGAAGAGCTTGACTTGAGAGCTTGAAACTCAGATAGACGGAAGTCCGAGAATCTTGTTCAAAATAGATTTTTGAGCTGACTTAACGGTTATGAAACCTCCTGTTAATATCGAGCTTCATGATGGTAGAACCTAGAATTGCAGAGACTTAGAAACTTGTAAAGCAGTGTCTGAAGAAAAATACAGATGATGAATGGAGCCTCTTTCTAAACATTTTCAGTTCCGAATTTAAATTTAAGTGGCTAAGTTTTTCATACGAATTTCGCAATTGTGAGCCTTTGCAAATTTAAATTCGCAACTAAAATTTGTTATTAGTACGGTGCTGAGACCCTAAGTAACACCAGTATAGGTTGGTTAAAGTTCTTAGTAGAGGCAAACCAATCAAACCTTCGAAACTGACGGCACCTACACTGAAACGAAACCAGAGATTTTAAGTCTTCTGCTGGAGACTCGTTCTCCGGGTAACCAGACAACTTCAACCGATCTAACTCATTCAGTGCTAAAAGAGCTGTCGCTTTCCGCATATTCGATAAAGCGAAACATCTAGGAGTGATCTTAGATAAGAAACTGACATCACAGTGGGTCAATATTAACCTGAGTGTGGCACGGAGTACTCCATGCCAACCCGCATACCTAACTTAACCTAACCTTACCTAGATAAGAAACTTCCTTGTATTTTAAATCAAAGACATCCAAAGCGCAGTCTTGTGGCAGTGTGAGAGTGCTTTTGGCAAGGGGCTTACATCTCTGGAACATGCCTTCCTCGACAATGAAAATTTAACCCTAATACGTCAGTATAACCTCAAACAATTAATTAAAAGTGATATGTGTAGTGAAAATGATGGCCCATTACCGTACAAATGTGGACCACAACCGCAGGTCCGCAGCGGTTTTATGTGGCCACAAGCGACATACCGACTGTGCACTTTCAGATCTTCTACTTTGGTTTATTTAACTTTTTCGTTAAACAGTATTTTAATTGAAATCGGTCTTTGTCTTTGATCATTTAAAAAGTACCTCATCAAACTTCTGAGTCACGATGTCAAACGTGACTTTGAAAAGAGAAAAGCCTTGATCTTCCTAGAGCTGATGCAGATGTGACTATAATATTTCTTCGCGTGACTAAGCCGCTCGACTAAGCTTATATTAAAGTCGGTCTTTTGCAGTGTACATTAGATGCGTCAGACCAGTTCAATTGAACTTGTAGATGAAGTTTAGCTGCACGTGTATCAGTTGGTAAAAAAATGCGCAATTTAATGAAGAAATGAAAGTACGCGTGTGGTTTTTTAATTGCTTTGCATTACTCACTTGCGGTTGTGGTTATTATTCACCCGAAAACCGAGCGTACGCGATGAGCACCGAGCACATATATGTCATCTGCAGATTGTGCTTATTTTAGAAACTTAATTATAGCTGCACGGTTGAGATTACATATTTCTAAACATGAGTGTGTAGGTCAGGGAACCCCTTAGTGCGATAGAGAGTTCTTACAATGTTTGGGTGTCTGAAAGTTTTTTTTAGAGGCGAATAGTTATGACACACAGGGTGAAGTACGGACTCCGCAAGGCTTTTCAAGACATACGCCAAAATATGTCGATCTCAGATACTTGCATGCTTACACGCTGATTCAGACAAGTTTCTCTGCTACTTTTCTTTGCTGGAGAAAGATATTCTAAAACTGATATTGGTCCTTGGTCCAGACGAAGCGCGAGCTGAGAATCAAGATGCAATTTGAAAAAATAAGACGATTCTAGTATCAGACCCTTCTGTAACTGACTTTTTACATGCTTAGTAAAAATAAAGTAAAACAAAACAACACCCCGTTTAACAGGTCAAGGATTAGCTTTATATTTTTTTTTTTAATTTAAACTCTCCCATACATCGTAAAATATTTCAGTTTCTTTAATTCTATTACAAACTAATATTTACAAATAAAACTTGAATTTTCCTTTTTGTGCAAAACTAAAAACTGTTCTTCTTTTGAAGCGTTTGAACTTATTAAGAACATCCCACATTAAGTTTAACACGAAATTATTATTTAAAAAGTATTTCCTTGTGGGTAACGTAAGAAAAATTATAATTCTAAATTTTATATTTAACGTTAGCATTTGATTAACTCTCTTAACAAAAAAAAAGCGCTGAAAATTAAAAAAAATGGTAATAAATACTGACTTGATTTAATTTAAATTAAATTACAAAATTGTGATAAAGGAAACTAATTCTTTCATTTGTATTGGCCATTGGGAAAGTGGTTATTATGAATTAAATAGTTAAATTTATTAATTGGCTTTGCCTTGCAAACATTCATTTGTTTTATTCATGTATTTTGTTTCGTGAAAAGGTACGTGGTTTGGTTTGATTTAAATTGGATCGAAAATACATTAACATTTGTTTACATAATTAAATAACAAGGGTGAGGGTCTCGAAAATATTTTATGTCTGTGTAAATATGGACTTTTTTCTGTTTCTCAAAACGTTCTCGCTATTCGTACATTTATCAATTTTTAAATAATTTCTTTCTTTCTATATATAATATACATTCTAAATAACTTTTTTATAATACACTTTTTTTTATTCTTCTCTTTTTAAACCATAACATTGTTTTTTTTTTTATTTAAGTTTTGAGGCACATATTTTAAGGTTGTTTGTTACATTATTTGTTAATCTTTTTCTTTTAATTTTTAATTTTCAAATAAAATTGAAATATCTCGGTGAATGTTGCTCCAACGGAAAAGATATTGCGTGAGATTTTTATACTCGTAGATATAAGAAAATAACTTTTTAGCGAATTATAGCACTGAAAAGGAAACCCACGCATGATAGTGTCTGCATTGTAACCTTCAGCATCACTCTTCAACAGACCTAAGTGAATATCCCCAACGGAGGAGCATTGGTTAGCAGAGATAAGAAAGCTGCCGAAATGACCTTAAGTGATATTAGGATAGTTTCGAAACGGACTTGCGTGTGCCGTAACTATACATAGTTTTATGACATGTCGAGTGTGTCAATTCCAAGCAAACTTACAACTCTGGTGTCAAATAGCCCTGCCATAAAAGCCTTAATCTTCTGCTTCCAAATGAGCCCTGGAATTGCTTTAATCCCATTCGAGCAGTCAGTTTAAAGTGCCAAATTTTGTCTATGAACAGGAGCGCTTTGAGACTTTGTGTGCAAAGGATGTTTATCACTATTTTACGGATTTTTGGTCTTGGGTGCCCAAAGGAGAATGAAATAGATTTTTTAATGTGCAAAGATATCTACAAAATACTTAAATTTGTTCGTCCATAATGCCTCATCTAAATAAAGCGAATGGAAAGTATTGTTTCCAGCGAAGAAGCTCTTCGAGTGCATGTTCGATACGACAAGTCAGACCAAACCTCTTTTTCCAAGACTAAGCGACCTAGAGCTCTTGGTCTAAAATATTTTTAAGTGTTCGAGGTTAGATAGACTGTCTTAGGAAGACATTATTCATGGTTTGGGAGCCCGTTAAGCCCGTCGAAAGTTACAGAGGATGTTGGTAAGCTTTGATGGAATCGAAATATTCGCTGTAATCAAACATAAATGAGGACTATTGAAGTGGACAGCGAGCAGTAACAACGATTCTCGCTTTTCGGGGTCTTCCCCTGATAATTTCTATTGAGAAATTATTGCTGAATTGTCTGTTAATAATTTTTTTACAGAATTGCAAAAAAGTTGGATGCCTAAATCTATTTATAAGAACCTGAAATTCTACCTCGTAGTGGTATGAGTAGGCCTCAGGAAGATCTGACTCACGAGTTGCTAGTGAGTAACGGCAGAGCAGACCTCTATTTTTTTATTTTTTATTTTGATAGGAGTTCGAAATGCTGTCCAACATTATCAGTTTCCTGTAAACTCGAAACAAATGCTTAAAGCTATAGATGCTAAGAGCAGACCGCAAATGACTGCAGCTCGGATTCGCTTGTGATAAGAGCAACCTAGACGTTAGGCTAAATCGGGCAAAAAGCTAAAAACAGGAAACCAGGCCTATCTTCCCATCACCATTTCTTTATGAGAATTTATCAGATAAATGGAAGCCAAGTTTGTAGGTCTAATAGTCAAACTGTGTAAATTGTACACAAACACCACCAACAAGGAGGATCTACTTTTAAAATAAAATGACCCGCTGACCCACTACATATACGATAAGATTCACCAATCGTAAATTGTAATCATGAGCGGGAGATGCAGAAATTAGAAATCAAATGCTGCTGAATTTAGCCTCGATCTGCGGTCCAAGCAGAGATGTGCTTCTCTGAATATTGTTTGCAACTTGAAGAGTTCAGTTGCTGTAGTTTTCTGATCGAACTTGACTACCCCCATTCACAACTCATCAACGAAATAAATAAGTTTCAATACAGTTTCGACTTTCGATTTACGGAAATTTGTGCGGAAAATATATAACCACTGAATTTATAGTCGCATTTCTCATTTTGTCCAGTAAAATAAATTGAGGGATGGGTTGGTTCACTCGTTTTACTTCCGGTAAAGACTTTAAATTCTAGTACATCATCTTACATTCTACATCATGCTGTAGTGAAAGCGTTTTCCTTAAAAACCTATCCTCAAATTTAATAAATGAATTTAGTCTCCATGGATAAATTCTTCCATAGTTCAGGTGTCTTGCACATTTGACTCTATCTATTTAACGACACGATAAACATGGCTGGGTTAATGCAATTTTCAAATTACAAATGCATGATCAAACTAATTCTTGCATGATCTCCAAAGAGAAGGCTTTCAACAAAGCCAGTAAAAGAAGTTGTTAAACCAAACAAGTGGCAATTACTTCCAGGTATACATGACTTCCTTCCCATCCGTATATTCCCAACCAATGTCCTTCTACTCATTCATATTCAAGCCTTACAGACTACAGTGTGCTAAAAGTTTATTAAACACTTTCTATTGCAATTGCAACCATTTATGTGACTAGAACTAACAACAAAAACATTTATTACGTCTGCGATCTGAGAACAAACTGATTTAACTTAAAAATATGCTAAACAAAATTACTTTTGAGTGGATATTACAGGCAGTGAACAGTATTAAAATCAAAACATGAATTTAAATAAACAATAACGTGCGGGCTTCCACTCATTATACAGTATACATGTCTACACAATTACTTTTCCATTCGTTAGTTCATCATTCTCGCAAAATTAGTTGATTAAACAAAAATATTATAATATTCACATGAATTTAAGTAAGTTGCACACGTTTTAGTAGCTACCTACAGTGACACTATAAACAAGGTATTACAGATGAATTGGTATGCACATTTTAGCGTAACAATTGTTTTACCAAAAAAAGTTATTGAAATCGGTTTAACATTTACATATATTTAATTGATAACATTCTAAAACTCTGTACAATCGGGTGTTTAAACATAAAATAGTAAGTATACGCCTACATCGTCCGTACAATAGTTCCTAACCCCCATCTTAACATGCATACCATAGTTACAATTAGTTACTTGCTTTGGTTTGTATGTTATATATTAACTAAATTATAAAATAAAAATACGCATAGCTTTCTAGACATTAAGTTAAATACTAAAGAAATTAAGTTAATATTACATTTTTTTGTGTAGTGATTCTGTGTGTTTTTCTTTGTATGGAGACTGTGCAACATTTGCCTTCATTACTCGCTTTTGTTTTACTATCTACTGAGAGGTTTTTTTTCTTTCTTGCTATTTCTATGCTTTGTGATTTTCTGTTTGATTGTTTAGGGTATAATATACATAAATAGTCCATAGTATACATAATATAATTGTATTAGCATTTATATTCCGAATAGGTTTTATAAATTCATAACAGATGGCATAAAACGTTTGCACAGGGTTAGCAGGCTCAGGCATATGACAAGTGATGGCACTTGCGTCAATCGATTGGAACTGGATGAGCCGTCAGTTTTGGAAACAACATTAGAGCCGATACCAGCGGCCAGCACCATATCTTGCGGAATGCTATTCTCCATGTCGTCTGGAAGGACAAAGGTTTTTTGTTGCTGTTAACACTGTGTTTACGATGGAAAATGTTCACTTACCTTCTTCGTTGGATTCGTCGATTTTGAAGTTATGCTGCGCGGAGAACTTGGACCAACCGACGGTGTTTCTTGTTTTGACGCGTGCATGCCAGAATCCAGGAACCAATTCGATTTCGTGACGCAATTTCCAAACGCCAGTGTGCTCTGGGTGCTTACTTGTGCTGATGACTGTCTCTGTACTCCAGGTGTAGGTCTGTAACGTGAAGTGTTAGAAATGGGTTGTCTATACTAACTCTATGCAATTTTTTAAGAAACTCTTAACAATTCTTCTTGATACAAAATTCTCCAACAATTTTATGGCACAGAAAGATGGCATTTGCCAATGGCGACCTTCAAGAATTTAGTTTGGTTCGTTTGACAGGTGACTGATTTGATGTGTCTAGATCAGTCATGTGAACAGTTTTTTTAGTTGACGTCTGTGGAGCGACCACCGACGAATCTAGTCGAGAAATTCGTTATTCATTCGATAAGTTGACAGTTCTTATATGTGAGTGACGTGACGTTACCAACAATTTGTTTTTTTTCTAGTTTTTGCGTTACACCTAGTCCCGACCAATATATTCGACTTATGATAATTAGATTTTTTAATGAACTGTCACTTGTCAGCTGTCACCTGTCATACTTGGTAATTTTATTAAAGAATAACACATTAAGTCTGTTCCCTAACAATAATGCATACGAACACATTAGCCAAATTTCGTCAAACTTCGTTCCCTTACGCAAAAGTTGGGCAGAAGAGAGCCAAAAAGAGAGAACAAAACAATTCCCCTCCATAAAAAACCTGCAAATATTAGCCCAAGAAATTTCTTTGGGCTAGATGATTATTGCTGACAGATGGTTGTCAAATCGTTCAAATGCTGATTTGTGACTGATTTTTTTTTTTGTTTTCATTTTTATTTGGTGCTTGTATTTACAACATTAAAATAGATGTGAGAAGCAAAAGAATTGAGCTTTTCAATTTCGGCAATAAAAGCAAATCATCTATTGGTCTTAAATATCAATCTATGATTTGTTCTACTGATATTTCCCGCCTAGAACAAAAAATTACAAATTTGTGCTTCAACGCGTTCCTTTTCTTTTTGGTTACATTTCATTTCTGTGAACGAATTCTCTCGCAATGGATAAATGTGACGTACGGCCAAAATTGAACCAGAAAGTAAGGGAACAGACCTATTGGGGACGTTCAAGTATCTAGTTTAGTAAGACAGCTGTCTGACTAGATCTATATCTGTTTGATTGTCTGAAATCGGTCATATGAGCAGCTGTTTCAGTTGACGTTTATGGAGGGGTAGCCGACGAATCTAGTCAAGAAGTTCGTGACTGAGTACTAAGTTGACAATTCGGATATGTGGATGACTTAGAAAAAGTGACGTTTATTTACAGATTATAGTAAGGACTGAAATAATCAACATCTTACTGTCCACTACCATCCCAAGGCTGTGAAGAATGATTTAACATCTGGTGCTAGGAGGCAAAGCATGAGGATATCTAAAGGGTCGAAACCGTATACCATTTGCTGCGTAAGCGAACGTCTAAAAAAGTCTTTTAAATTTCTCAAGTATTTCGATTCGAAAGCACCTTCACCGTCGGCATCCATTCTTACATTTGTTGTCGACTATACGTAAGGACCACTTTCTTACTTTTTCAGCTCAATCCATCTATACTTTCAGAAAGATCTTGATTTGCCTAGTAAAAATGAAGTCTCTCTCGTTATTGGCTTTAACGGAAACCGTATTGCTATGAAAGAAAAAGTGGTCTTGGTAGGATATAGAGCATGGGTGCTTCTTGTTCTTGGAATTTTCTGCAAAAATTCAAAATCTCTTTCAGAGATCCCCAACATAAAATACTGCCTGAGCCCACACCCTACAAACGTATTTTTTCTTTGAACCCAAAAAGTTATAGAAAGTCGTTCAAATTGTTAAATTGCAGAGGTTCCCCACAGTGCCCAATGTTAGCACACTCTTTTCTACATTCTAACCGTGTCCGTCAAAACGACCCTACTTACCCCATCGATTTTGTAGTCCATGACAGCTTCTGAAAGAGCCTGCACACTCCTGACCAGCCAGTAGAGTGTCACTTTCCTTCCCTCGATCTTCATATCTTCAAACTGTGGATTTTCGGGTTCGTAGATCAATTGTATCTTCGCTTCGTTCGAACCAATTGCGTTCTGCAAACAAAACCCAAAATATTCACCAACCCCTTTCAAAGGAACTCGAGGGCACCTACCTTGACTTCGCATTCGTATTCGCCCAAGTCGGCTTCCGCCACATCCTTAACCATTAAAATCGTGCGGTTCTTTCCCTTGTGTGTGGAACTCTTCACCGAATACTTCTCGGAGAACATTTCCAAATACTGTCCCTTGCGTTTCCACTGAGCCACAGCAATAGGCACCGCCTTGTAATCACAATACAACTCCGCTTTATCCCCAGCTTGGGTGTTCACGTGGTGACGATGAGTAGACACCTTTGGAGCATAGTGCACGTCGATGGTAACCGACCCATGCAACGGATCCTTGGATCCGTCGTCGCCCAGGCACTGGTAGATACCAGCGTGTTCGGCGTCAAAATATTCGATTATTAGCTTTCCACTCTCCAGCTTTACGTCAAAGTTGTCAGCGCGTTCGCCCTGGAAAAACGAAATTTGAGACTGTTCTCAGGGCAGCAATCCCGAATCCCCTTATACTCACATTCAGCGACCACTTGATTGTGGAGTTGTCGTTGACGAAGGTCTTGCACTCCAGCGTGTGGCTCTCGCCCTGACGAACGGTTACAGTCTTCTCTGTAACATCACGACCGTCCGAGTAGATCGCCAGCTTGCCACCGATTGCCAGGTTGACATGCAGCCTTATCAGCTCTGGCAGTACAGAGCAATAGTAGTCGTCGGCATCGGATTCTTGAACGTTCAAGATTCGGATGGAGTTATTCTTCAAGGCCTCGATGTGCTTGTCCAGCGATATCCGACCGTTTACAATGAGGTTCTGTTTCTTGTACCACATGACGACGTTCTTCACTGAAATTGTAAGCGGATCAGGATGAGATCAGTTTGAAAAATTAGCAGACTTTTGCACTTACACTGGAAATTTCGAACGTCACAGTTGAGGATGACATTCTCGCCGAAGTTGGCCTTCACGCTTAGTTCGGAGGTCTCGAAGTAGGGCGGATCACTGTTTATTGAGTTGCTTTCAATCGGCGTTCCAGTTTCGGCGCCTTCTGATTTATTATCGTCGTAGTTGTCGTAGTTGTAGTCATCGTCATCCGCGTAGTCGTATGTGTCAGGTGTGTTTGTTGTGGAGGGCTTACAATGACCTAAAGGGAGAGAGCAAGGTGAAAAGTTAAACGGGATTTAGAAAAAGAATCTAAAGAGGTATGACAAGGCTTAGCAAATAATGTAAATGATTGTAAATGACTGTTAAAGTTTAAAGTTGAAAGGCCCCATAAATACGGCCACTTAACTCGATGCTTAGAGTGGTTATTTTAATGGCTTTTCCGTAGGCGTTAAATTATATGCCAGAGTTCAGATATCCGATCAAGTGATTCTAAATGGTTTTTTTGTTTTTTGTTCGTTGTAAAAAATTTATTTTGGACTTAACAACAATAAAATTTAGTTTCATTAATCGTGGCCAAATTAAGTGTGGTTCAAAGTGTGAACATGAGTAATGCTAATGCATGAAGTCATCAGCGTTTGTGCACGCTGTACTGGCAGCTGCTACAAGTGATATAAATCTCAACATGGCCGTATGTAGTCACTTGCCGAGGTCAAACATTTTGGAATCGAAATATAAAAATGAAAATAAGTAGTCGCTGTTATACTAAATTCAAGAACTCTACTGAATAGTTGACTACCTCTGTTCAAACGTTCATCAAACATCAGCTGAACCGGTTTGACTTTGTTTCAAAAACACAAAATTCACTCACACAAATGGTTGCTCGAAGCTAGACCTGGGGTCCTAAATACAACTGTTGCGGCAACCATGTTTATGAAGCTCAAAGAATATTGGAAGACTAAAAAGTCAACATCAGAGGCCTTGAAGTCATCGTTTCTATAGTCCTTTGGATTGCAACACTCTTTTATAAAGTTATTTTGAAGAACTTGTTTTTTTTTTTTTTTTGTAAAGCTCTTGGACAAATGTTTCCTGCAGGGTCGAATGTTCTTAGCGGGGGTTTTCTAAATCACTCGTCTCAAATATATATACTTTGCACGTCTAAGCAACTGTATTCCGTAGCCAGACCTCTTGATAACACCGTAGGCGGGAGCCTCTGAAGCTGGAAGATCTAATAGCAGTTTAAGGACTGAGTCTAATGGTGTTCCCCTTCTAAAAGCCTGATCAACCTACCACCGTTTTAGAATTTCTACAAGTATCCGGTTTGCAAGAAATCCTGGTACAATTTACCAAATTTCTCCAAATCAAACGAGCCACGCCCCCGCATTGATGTTTAATATATACTTTCACATCACGAATTGAGCAAATTTAGCTGTCATATAGCATTTAAATTTGTTTTTTGTTTAAAAAGTGCCACTCCCCATTGCATACTACCAACCACATTTCAAGAAATACCTCCAACAGCCCATATACCTCCATTTATCGAGTTTTAAAGTTCAAGGCACCTAACATAAATATTGAGTTTCAAATGGTTTGGGAGGTGCCACGCCTTCTTGTAAAAATCCGCCCACATTTGGGTAGCCGCTCTAAAAGGGCAATATACGTACTTCCATTTGTTGAACTTCAAAGCTGTAGCTGTCACAAATGCAGAGATAAGCTATTTTGAACGACTTTGGTCTATGAAAAATGCAGCGTCCTTTATATTCCGGAACAATGCTTCTTAAGGGCTCTTCAGCAGACCCGGAGATGTTTGACAGTCTACAATGGATCTCTGTTCGGATAAAAGTGTTGGAAAGGTAGTAGAAACGACCAGTGAAACGTGTTGCTTCGCTTTTATAAAATTGAAAACATTAGAATATTGCAGATAGTCACTTCAGACATTCCGGTTGAGCCCCCAAAAAGTAGAAAACTCGAAAGAAATGTCTACCATTTTCCAATTCATTTTACTCCAAAAGCGAATGAGAATTGGGGAAATTTTAAGAAGAAATTCACTATTCAAAGAATATAAACCTACTCCAATGACCAACCTAAGGAGCTCTTAAATTTACAACTATCAACGTCTCATTCGCTGGCTAACCCTCTGCTCATAACAAAATACCGCTACCACCACGATAAATCATCCATCAGTTAAAGGCTTACAGATTACCAGCAAGGCTTGGTGCATACCACAAAATATTGCACCAAGCATTTCGCTATAAATGAGAACTGTATGTATATGGAAACCATCTGTTGAGTCAATTAGCAATAAACTGTCATGGCTCACGTTGTTATAAATATGCACATCTACTCCACGCTGGTTCCATAAGACGCCAAGAAATAAAAAGAGAATTTCCATACTCGCTCCTTCAGAATGCTGACCTCGTTTTCTTGTAATTTAGTAAGTTGGTGTTGTTTTTTTTTTATCTAATGGAAATGTTTCCCGCGAAAGTAAGGGAAAATATTTTAAAGTTTCCCCACACATGGGGACGACGTCAATAATCTCTCATATGTGTATATAGGGAGATGACATGTTCATGATCCCAAATAGCGCGTTCATTACCAGGAAAAGAGCAGAAACAACAAGCCCAATAATGTACGATGAGAAGAAGAAGACGACGATGAAAAAACGTGACGAACGCTATTCAATTAACTGAGAAAAGTCTGGATTCACTTGTGCCTTGGGGGCACACACATGTGTGCTTAAAAATGCAACATGTGTCGTGAGGTGACATGGACATAAAGATGAAAACGAAGAATGAGGAACACGAGCGTATTCCAGGCGGACCTAATTTTGTTTACATTATGGCCACATGAATAGAACTGAATTCCAAAAGCCGAATCTATGGAATGTAGTCTTTGAAGCAAAAATAAGAAAGCTATTTAAGAATTTTATGGAACGCTTTGGGTAGCCAGATATAGCTTCCGTTTTAAATGCGACCCTGATTACTGGTTCGACTGTGAATACTGTAAAAGCAAACGCAACCCTAAGCATAATGTCGATGGCTCTCTTTAAGTTAGATTAGTTTAAATACTATTTCGCGGCCCGTAAGCCGACTTCTTTATCGACGTTCTCAATCGAATAGATTTCTAAGTTCCTCCGGGTGCGTGCTTAAAATATACACTTGTGGTCGCAGTCTAAGTTGAGATCTTCCTTCCGCAGCATGGTCACTTCGTGTTGAGTTTGAAGACTCTTTGCCGCAGCACGTTCAAATGAATTAGCTCGTCGTATCACTTTTAGACAATCGATTTACGCTTTCTGATGAGGATGATGTCGGTGCACATCGCAGCGTTCGCTGCTGATTCTCCTCTTCCAAGTGGTGCACTTCCAAGTATGCAGAAAATCAGAGAACGAATTTCGTATTCAAAATTTCCAAAATTTCTTCATCCGCCTTGGTTAGGGTTCAGCTTCTGTGCCGCAGTGTAGGGCTAGGATTACGAGGATCGGATTTAAGGTCTATATTGCTTTAGCTTTATAAGGCCTTACAATTTAAAAGACTTTTTCAGCCCAGGAAAGTGCGACTTTTCGCAAATATTGCTCCTCAATTGTAGCTGAGTGTATTAATTAAAATATTAAAAATTAATGTAGCGCAAAGACTTTAACACCTTAGAGTATCAAAGACTGCAATTGATTGGTCAGCCCCTTGAGAGTTCATCAAAATTCTTGTTCAATGAAAGTCCATCACCTTATCTTACTTTTTAATATCAGAGGTGAGGGTGGGCCTGTTTCCAACATTCTGCGCAATATGGCGAGGTTGCAGTAGATGATAAAGTTAGGAATGGCTTTCTATAACTAGTTTCTATAAATGCGGGCGTATCACTTTGGACCTCTGAGGTTTTCTCCATCATCTATCGTATTGTATATATTAAGTCAGTTGTAGACTTGTCGATCCACCGTTCAGTTTGTTGATAAATCACTTGAGGCACAGTACGGCAGACATGGTCTTGTATGCGTTGAGGGAGACTGATTCCGCTATAAGGTTGGTTTACAAGTTCCAATTGGCTTTCCAGGTTACAATATTTATATAAAAAAGATGGTTCGATCAAGCAATTTTTTGAGAAAAGGTAATTTATGCTCGTAAGTCGTGTTCTGCTACCTTTAATAGTTTGGACCTTGCAACTTTATTCATTTAGAAATTACCATTCAATCCTGAGTGTATTTTAGTCTTGTGGGTGAAAGTCTCTGCCTTGATTGTTCAGGTTAAATGGTCCGTTCTGCATTTTCGGGTTTTGCATAACCTAAATATCGATCAGTGATGCCAGATTACAAGATATATCTATTTTTTAAGTTTTTTGAGCCCGAAAATATGTAAAGGGTTTTTCAAAAGGGACGCTACAAAAGTAAAGCGACAGGGACAGCAAACGACGCCGCTCTTTTGACATTTCTCTTCAGTAAGGTTTGCCATTTCATGATGGAAAGATATACGAGCCAACAACGAGTCGAAATTATTAAAATTTACTACCGAAATTCGGAGTCAGTGGCCTCAATGTTAAGAGCGCTACGTCCAATTTATGGTCGTCATCATTTCTGGCTGAATGGCTTCATCAATAAACAAAATATGCAGTATTGGTCAGGCAGAAATCTACACGTACTCCTTGAGTCATCATTGCATCCCGAAAAAATTACGGTTTGGTATGGTTTATGGGCCGGCGGCGTCATTGGGCCGTACTTCTTCTGTGATGATCAAGACCGGCACGTTACTGTGAATGGGAATCGCTACCGTTCAATGATAACCGAATATTTTTGGCCCCAATTGGATGATATGGACTTGGAGGACATGTGGTTCCAAGAGGACGGCGCCAAAAGCCACACAGTGAATGTCACAATCAAATCTAGTGATTTCCAATAAGAAACCAAGTTTCGAGAACGTGTTATCTCACGAAATGGTCCAGTCGCTTGGCCGCCTCGGTCGTGCGATTTGACGCCGTTAGACTATTTCTTGTGGGGCTACGTCAAGTCTATGGTCTATGCCAACAAGCCAGCGACGATTGATGAACTTCGTACGAATATCGAACATGAAATTGCAGCGGTATCTGCCGATTTATGCTTGAAAATCGTCGGAAATTGGGTTCAGCGTCTGGACTTCTACAAGCGTGCCCGTGGTGGCCATGCAAAAGAAATTGAGTTGGCATCGAACGTACTTTCACAGTTATAAAGAA
The DNA here is from genome assembly GCA_963082955.1 of Cheilosia grossa. Taxonomy (NCBI): domain Eukaryota; kingdom Metazoa; phylum Arthropoda; class Insecta; order Diptera; family Syrphidae; genus Cheilosia; species Cheilosia grossa. Next base: position 17,846,203 of record OY720147.1, on the reverse strand, counting down.
TTTCATTGATATCCAAAACCGTTTTTGTTTTATTTAAAAAATTTCAAATTTCAAGATTTTTTACACCAATAACTTTCTTAATATAACAAATTAAAGCAACTATTTCTATAAATTCCATTACGTATTCGCCATTTTTACGATTTTGGGAAGTCGCTTTTTTAGGATGCGGTTCATTCGAAAGAAAACAAGTCGCTGGAATTTTTGATTTTTTTTTTAAACGTCACTTAAAATTATACTTTCTAGTGATATTATTAGAAAAATTCAAAATTTTCCAAAGAATCATTTTGACGTCTATACGCCACATAAATCACTGATTTTCTTGCTCTCATATACGTATGTCAAAACAATGTTCCTGTGCGTCATTGCAGAAATAAAAAAGAAACAAATTAAATTAGAGATAGGGGTGATGAATAAACTATTGCAGTGATCAAAATTTAAAATAAATTGTTTGCAAAATATTGAATTTTCATATTTTTTTACAAAAAAAAAAAAATTGTGAGTTGTCTTCGTTCCTGGTCTTGGGAAATTTATAACAGCCTATATTTTTGTGAATGGTAATTTAATGTCCCGCAGTTTTGTATACCGTCCTATTACAGAAAGAGAAGAAAGAACTGAATTAAGACATTCGCAGAATAATTCCCATAAAACCGAGAAACTATTCACAGCCCCACACAAGGCCTTACGATCGTGTTTTCCTTTCTTCCTTTAGCTTAATTTGAATTAATTACCTCAATTGGCAGCGGAAATGTTTGTTATAAATACGTGGCACCTGTCGTAAGCGGACTGACATTGCGCCGTACTTAAGACACATTTTAGTCTCGACTTTAAATTTACAGCAGTTCAAAATTGCAACATTTTCATGGAAAATATAGTTATTTTGAATTACTAAAATTTTAAGTCGTAACTAAAAATGTTTATTGGTAAAGGCTCATTGGCGATAATAGAGGAAATGTGTTTACGACAGAATTTTCATAGAGTTTTGCCCCTTTCATTTTGAACAGCGGGCGGCAGTCCTAAGTTCTTCTGTGGGGAGGTTTTTGTTTCAGAAAATACCCCCGTTTGTAGTACATTGAATTCAAAGCCGGAAAAGTAGAAAAAGTTCGTCAAATCAATATTCAATCGCCTCTGTAAAACCTTTTTATTTAGAAAAGTTAGCAATTTTTTTTTTTTTTTTAGTACGATGATTTGATTACCCACGACAGGCTTTCGATAGAGATTTGTCTGGAGGAGTTCCAGAAGTCAGAATCACTCAATATTTGATGGTCCTTGGTACTTGAATAACAAAAGCATATACGCCTCTTTTAAGGTGCAGAAAATTCGAATGTTTTCTACCTCCATATAGGACTCGAAACTATAGCTCTTTGATTATGAGTAAACACTTCACCCACTTACAGTATATGATTCATAACCGACAGCTTAAATCTTCGGGCGCCATCCATGGCGCCAAATTCGAAGGCCTTCGCATTGAAAATCTCTCCCATGTCCCAGCACCGACTTTAAGTAAAATGACCTTCATTAATTCAGCTTATAAACCTTTCCTTCGAGTATTTTCGCCAACGCTGCAACCAAGTCTGGTTGGGTGTTGATTTATTTAACCGCCGTGATATGTCCAGTAGCCATTGAGCACCACTATCCATCAAGACAAATATAGAACAAACCCTTTCAATTGATTACTTCCGAAGTGCCTCGCATCTTGTGCATCATAGCACGCTCCAAAGTTTCCATCCAATGAGAAACACAAACATTTCAATTTGTTTAACACTTAACTATAAAAATGTTGGCTCCATAAAAAAAAAACACCTAATCAAGTTGTTAAGCTCCGAGTGAGTCCCATTTATAGACTCATTAGCGAACAATTCCAAACTATGGATTAGACGCCGGATTTGGACAATTTTCTCACGTTCAATATAGAAAATGTTAATTACAATTAAGTGCACAAGGCACAACAGACGACTGACTACGGTGGCACGTACTCGTATCTCGTACTCTCTGTCTCTGTGGCAGTGGCAGAAGATAAGGAATTCAATTCTCTCTTTGCTGAGATACACATTAATCGTGTACATTGATTGGCGCGCAGCGCAAGCGCGCCATTCGCCGTCGAGATAAAATTGCTTGCGTATACAGCCGAACATGGTCAGACAAGGCAACTTTGTCTTCTTCCGCGTTAAATTGCGGTAGAGAAATGTATGAAGTCAGTGGGTTGGCATTGGCATGATTGTAACCTTTTTTGGAGGCAGCTTTCCCGGTTTTTTCTTTTTTTTTGTCTTCTCAGCAGCCTGCTAACGAAGCTGAAATCCTTGTGAAACAGCGAAAGAACATGAATTCACCGCTTCTGCCCAGGGGGACGACGACGACCAACGGAACGGCGACGTTCCCATTTAGTTGCAACAAATTCCGCATCACTCTTCCAAGATGTCGTATACATTAGTTGATTACGAAAAAAAGGAGGCTTCTGTTTCTGTATGCAGCGTCGCAGCATAGGGTGTCTCTGCAGTGAGTTGGTTTTGAAAAAAGAGGCGTTATTTATCATCCCCACATGATCCATATAGATCATTGATTTTCATGGTTTACAACAACAGTAGGGAGATGAGCAACTGACAATTGAACTGGTTCAATTCGGAGATCAGCTGCAATTGAAGAACCAATTTAACAAAAAGACTAAAAATATAAGAATAAATAGTGCAATGTTTGTGACCAGTTTATGCACACAATTTAACAGATCTTAATTCCAATCACTTAGAGCTTCCATAAGCTGCAAGATGTTAGCCAGAATAAGTTGAGTTTGAATATAAAAAAGTTACAACTAATGTCTCGTTATAGTCGACATAATGTCCACTTAATCGCTGCATAAGCTACACGAGGAAAGTCGAAACTCTATCGGCATTAAAATCTTTCTGAACCTCTGGTACGATAGATCTATACAATTCAGAAGAGAACCAAAAAGAGAAAACAAAACTTTTCCCCTCCACAAGAAACCTACAAAAATTATTAGCTCAAGAAATTTATTTTGGCTGGTTGCTGTTTTGTAACTGACTTTTTATTTGATTTCATTTATATTAGGTTCGTTCGTGTACTTTCAGCATAGAAAAATGAAAAATGTAAAATCTCAAAAATCGAGAGAGAAATCTATCAATTTCAAGAGAAGAAGTACCTGACCGGTTTTCTTACAAAAAATTGAAGAAATGTCATTTTGACATTTGACAAGGTTCTCTTTAAATGCAGCATCTACAAAAAAAGTTGGAATTGAATTTTGTATAAGCTAAATACCTATTAAACTTACCATTTTGAATGCGTTGATATGTTCTTGGAGAACATTCAACTACAACTTCTTCCTCTGACAGCGTTGAAGACGAAAATAAACTTTTACTTGTCAAACTTTTGAGCTGTCGCTTCATTTTCATTTTTCAGTGAGTCGAAATTCGGCGAGTAGAAAATTACGAAAAATAAAAAGAGGGGAAATGGATTTCTCTCTAATTTTGTTAAATTTTCTCAGTACGTGGTTTCATTTGCACAGTTTCTTAGCAAATTTTTAATAATTTTACGCTTGCAAAAAAGTACCCGAACGAACCTATAGCATTAAAATAGATGTAAGAAGGATGAGCAGCGAACTTTCTAATTTCTCAATAGAAGCAATTAAACTCTTAGACTTAGTACGCTGCTCGAGCTAAATTTTCGCTCCCACACAAAATGCTCTCCAAAATTTAGCTTAGCTAAATTTTAAGCGAACCCATTCAGGTGATTGGTACGCAGCTCGAGCTAAATAATCGAACTTTTCAAAATCTACTTCATTTATCTCTCAAGATTTAGCGCGACCATTTAATGGGTCGCGACATTTTCTCAATCTAAATTTTGGTAAATTTTGACAGATCGTTGTTTTTTGCGTTTTTGTATTGCGAAGAATGGGAGAAGTATGTATGAAGATGAGTTTTTTGAATAAATAGCTCGACGAGGAGTACATAGAATTGGAAATGGGAGAAAAAAGAGAGTGTTGAATTTTTGAAGTAAGTTATTTAGCTTGAGACCAGATAAAATTTAGCTTAAGCTAGAGCAGCGTACTAAGCTTTCCTCTTAAATACAAATTTGTACTTTGTTCTATTGATATTTGAATATTCCCATATTCCTAGGAAAAATTCACAATTTTAAAATTTTTGGTTCCTTTTCTTTTTGATTATTTTTCATTTCGGTGAGCGAATTCCCTCGCAATGAGAGAAATCTGCGGTGCCAGGCGGTCAAAATACTTCACCCCAGATAAATCTGAAAAAACCCCAGATTTGGTTTTTTTTTAAAAAAAAAAAACCCAACTTTTTGCCAATATTTTCTTAATATGTATTGCGACTTAAAAGTAGGAATTTAAAATTTAAAGCACGACGGATGCAAAAGTGTTCCCAAATAAATACACTCGATGAAAATGTGAACGCATGTTGCTTTTTGAAACCATTCTGTAGAAATTTATACAGCCCCAACGCAAGATATTAGAATTTTCACACGTAAATATAGTTTAAGAGAATCGATTGATTATTTGACAGCATTTTAAAAGTACGTATACATTTATTTCGCAGGCGCAGTGGCTTAGTGGTTAGTGTGTTGGACTACTAAGCGAGGGACTCAGGTTCGAATCCCGCAAAAACCCAAATTCCAACTTAGGGTTTTTTCCACTGCGCCACCTCTCGCGAACGTCTGACAAACATCCGAGAGTATAACTGTCTTAAGAGCTTCTCAATTAGCCGTTTGGAATCGGCATAAAATTGTAGATCCCTTCCATTCGTTCCAAAAATGAAACTCACACAAAACGAATGGTTGTGAGAAGCTAGGCCTTGGGTCTCTACAGACCTGTTGCGCCAACTATATATATACATTTATTTCATTCTTTATTTCAAATTTGAGTCGACAGAAAAGAACGACGAATGTCTACGATACCTCATTATTAAGTTTAAATTACTTACGGATATTATAACGACATTCGAATAAAATACAACTAAAAGAAAAACCCCAGATTTCCCCATTAAAAATTTCTCCCCCCAGATTTTTCACCGTCAACGAAAAAAAAACCCTAAATCTGGGGGATAACCCCAAACTTGCAACACTGGAGAAATGTGTCATATTGCCAATACCAGAAACCAGATATTAGGCGTCTTTCTTTTTTAGTTCAGAGCTGAGCACTTAACTGAGCTCGAGCATTATGAGCGCGCTCTGAACCGAGCGTGCTCAGAGCGTTCTGATGTTTTTTAATTTTTCCTGTTTTTTTTTTTTCTGTCAAATGTGACTGGAAGTGTGCTTGTACATGTGTAATCAGCTTTTTTTTCAGGCTGCTCAGTCAATTTATTCTGAGCTCATAGAGCGCGCTCTGATCATGCTCTGAACGAAAAAAAGTAACCCAAATTTGAGCTCTGATGTGTCTGAGCTAAAAAAGAAACACAAACTTTTTTTATAACAGTTCAGGTTCTGCTCTGAACTAAAAAAACAAAAACGGCTATTAAGGGAACAGGTCTATTACGTTGTTGGAAATAAAATTAGTTAGCCTTAGCATAGAAGTATAAGCTTTTGAGCGAAAGTTGAAGTAAGCTTTTTAGTTGCTTTGGATGCTTGTAAGTTTTAACTTGTGTGAAGTTAAGCTCTTATGCATGGGTTGACTATAATTTTGCATCTTTCTTTTCGTGCACTTTTTTATATATTTAAACGAAATAACGATGGAAAATTTGTCTACCAATTTTTATTGACTTTGGAAATAGTACAAAAAAACGCGTCTAACGTTTTCAAGGCCCAAAAAATAAGAAAACTTTTTTCCTCCGCGTTTAATGGATACTTTTGGATCTAGCCAAAATGCTAAGATGTGCTCTTAGGTTTACGTCCCTAAAAACAACACCACCGATGAGTTATTATCCATTTTCAATAATAGTCAGTTTATATAGCACGACAAAAAAAAACAGAGGTTTTGATGCTAAAGTCAGTTGGCAGACACAGCTTCAAAAACGACTATAGATTCGAGAGCATTGCCCGTCTCCATTCTCGATCTATTACTTTTCTTTTGAGAGACCTACTGTTCAGTCTTTGGCCCCATCAACTAGGTGAAATGATTTTTTTCATTTCTAGACGCAAACCTGTCCAGAATCGCAAAATTTTTTTGTTGTTCCGTCTGTTGTCTACTCAATTTAGCAAATTCAAGCAGCTAATTGGGCACCAGTTTTTTCAGAAGGGCAAATCATGTCGATAGCACACGGAAAACTTATCCTACTTTTCAAAGACCAATCACGAATGCCAGACCGCTTGCTCGTGGCAATACTAATTTCAGTCATAGGGTGCATCACAAAACCTCCTTCCAAATACCAACATCCCCCATACATATTTTTTTTATTACTTTTGCAGTTTTTCTTTTATCACCTATTAAACACCGCACTTCAAGTTAGATGGATGAATACGTCTCATCTGAGTCTCACCGAACCAAGTTTTCAATCTTGTGACCGCATCTGTCTCGATACGAAGCCGCTGCGCACACCGCGGTACATTTAGCCCAGCCCGCTCCCGGCTATATCGTATGTGGAATCATTAACCCTACTGTGGTGGCGGCGATGGCGATACCATTGCACTTCTACATCTGGTTGTTGGTATACTGGTATTCGCAATTTCGCATTTAAGGTGCCTCGAATGCCACCGTCGTGCCATTTGCGAAGACTTTTTCCCAAGCATATTCCAACCAAGTGCAGTTCAAGTTCAACGGACGATGCGACTTTAGATGAATCCTGTTTTATTTTCCTTTTTTTTTGCTGTCTTCCCTGCTGCCATAGTGAGTTCATTTACGATGGCATTTAAAATCGAACGGAATCGATAGAACTTGATTCAATTGCTCGCAGATATACACTTCATTCAATGGGACTGGTGCTGCTTTGACGTTTGCCATGCTGTTTGTGTGCTCTTACGCTTTGTGGTCGTCTTCGTCTACGGGAACACAAATAATGGGCAGAATTCATTAAGAAGTCGCATTCTCCTTGACATTCACTTGCGATTGCGTCTGGAAGCACTGAATATAAATTCGATTCGATATTGTGTTACCGATAACCGATATATAGTTGGAATGAAGATTATGTGCTGTTTTTTTTTTTTTAAGTGGAACGCATTCATTAGAATGTCGTTGGTAGTACAGGGATATAAATATTTTGCTGGGTTTATGATTGGATAAAGTGGGCACTATAGGCAAGAGGACTTGGGGGCGATTCGTAGCAACTATACCGCAGATAAAGAATGGCAGATCCAAACCTATTTTAATTGTAAAAGATATACCACAGTTGAGACATTTTGCTCTACTTGTGTTGACATTTCATTCGTATGGAAACTTTTTTTGGTCGCAGATTCCCGTGATTGCATGACGTTTTCCATTTGGACAGAAAAAACACATTTTTCGAAGCCAGGGCTATTTTGCGCATCTCGATTTCTGAGCGAAATTCACACCTACGTACACTAACACGAAAACATTTGTCATTTGTCAAACTTTAAAGTGTGTTATTTATTATTTTACGTGTTTAGAGACGACAGGTCTGTGAAAAATGGCGGCTGCAATGGATATTAACATAAATCAAATAGATTTTTATAAACACAAATTACAATTTAAGAACAGCTGACTTTTAAAACACGCACCACCACAAATGCAAAAGGAAGAAAAATCTCTTTTTACGTTACATTGGGCACGAAAAATCTGAAATCTGAGAGCGAAATCTGAAAATCTCAACGGAAAACGACCTCAGTTTCACTTTTAGAGGTTAAGTTCGAACGAATTTTTCTTTCGTGGTTTTGTGGATCGCGATTGTGCATAGAGGGTGACAGTTCGCGGCAAGAACTTTCAATTCGCGGGAAAATTGCTTTAAATCTATATTTCGGTATTTAAATCAATAAAGACTCCTTTTTTTTTAGATAAGATGTTAGATTAATTAAATTTAATGCTTCTGTGGCAAATCAAATTGCAGTTTTAAAATCCAGCTAAATTCGCCTATTCGCGATTCTCTCTCATGTGAATAGTCCTTAAAAGCACCAACTTCACTTCAAAAATCGATTTTTTAACCATCCGTATACGAAATGATTCCTATAGAAGTTAATTTAACAGACTGCTGTCAGCGAAGTATTGCGCTTTGGGAGCGCAACTTCGGTTAGTAGTTAGTGATAGAAGTTGGTAAGAGCAGTAATTTATTAAGGAAACCGGTTGAGCCCCAATAAATTTGCTAAAAGTCGGTAGAAAAGTCGAAAGTAAGTAAGATCGATCCTATTCAACGTTCCTTCATCAACACCCTGAGATGGAGGCTCTTTAAAAACAAAATCTCTGTTCGTTCTCCTTATAATTGCGTTGGTAGAGGGCGCTAATGTCCGTTCATTTAAAATACCCTATGTCGGTAACCGCTAACTCTGCAATTTCGAGACGCAAATCTGACTGCTGCTAAGCAAACTCCATGTGATCGTAGAATAGCAAACACCCACCATTTATTTTAAATACCATCAATCAAATTACAAGTTTTAAAGTTCACTTACCCAGCTGGTCCAGCAACCGCAGCAGAAAACTCCGCAACTACTTATAACCATTGTATATAGAGTCGACTGTTTATATACAATGCTTATACCCAACGATCATTGATGGCTTGACTGCTGCCGCCCGAGTTAACTATGCAAGAATGCCGCTTAACACCTGCGTCTGCATGCCGAGCTAATGACATACCACATACCACGGGATTATTGTAATGCATGTGGTTTCGATTATCAAAACTCTTCTGCGCAGTTACACCAGTGAAGATTCAAGTGTCCAACATGAGCCAGACACAATGTATCTAAACACAATGCTCTGTGGTGAGTTAACAAACACACCCCCCCCACCAGTAATTATTACTGAATCTGAATCCTCTTGCTCACAGAGTTATTTTATTTGGCCTTCATATCGCCGCAGAGCAAGGACGAAGAGACGGGAAAAGGAGAGAGCGGGTGTGCCACGATGAATTCCATTCCAATACCAAAAAGATATGCACACATTTACAGCTCCAGTGTACACTTTGTGGTAACCGAAATCCAGCTTAGGTTGCCCCTGCCATCATGAGTCATGGTGGAACTATGCAGCCGCCAATTTGGCGCCGATTTACATAACAAAACTTATGTCGTTGGTTCAGAGAGCTGTATATATATCCATACTCGTAGAGATAGGGATTCGGAATACGTATTGTGGCTCTTCCATAGCAGTGGATTGTTTCTACATATTTGGGGGGATGCTGGCCGGGTTTGAGAACACACTTTGTGTTGATATGCCATTCTGGATGGGATTTTTCATTCTTTGTTGTCGCGCAGAGCAAATGTAATACGGATGTACGGGAATGTGCTGTGCCGGTGGTATTTGGTTTGTTTTGCCATCAGCTCAGGTGTCAGACGGAAATGAATGGTAATTGGATTAAGTGGTTTCCGGACTTCAATCCTTTTTGCGGTTACGTGATGATGGCGCAAATCGAAAGCAGTGCAGAGAAGATACGGATACTTAGCATCCATTACACAAATGTGTATATCCTGTTTGGTTTGGGAATAAAGAACAACTATACACCTGCTGTGCTTATGGAATCATGGGACACCTTGGAACAACGCCCAAGGCGAAAAGTACCTCTGCGCGGATTATGTATAACAAGGATATCACTTTCATTCGTGCGGGTGACACAATTCAGAATGAGATGGTATAAATCGCATTTCGCACTATTTCGGTACTTTGTGTTGGCATCAAGTCTGAATGCGGCATCAGAATTCATACGAAATTACTGCACCCACACATATACGAGTAGTATGTGACGCGTTGTAGGCAACTAAACACACGACCCTGTTCAAGGTGAGTTTTTCTTAAGAGGATTACTGTACGATGACACTTCGTAGATTTTGCGGCCCAAACCTCCTGTGTGGAACTGAATCACACCTTTTTATCCGAAGGATATTCTACCAGGTGTTAACTGAGGACATGACGTCCATTAGTGGGGGGGGGCAAGGAAATTACAAGAGAAGCAGTATATTTCAAGTGTGTTGTAGCTTTGATATATGTATGTATAGTTGTATGTCAGGAGAGTGGATGGAAATTGCGCCTTGTCCTTCGATTTAGATCCAGCGTCCCCAGAAGCAAGGGTGTTAAACAGTGATACCAGATTTGTTTTGCCAAAATTACCCATTTTGGGGAAATTTTTTAAAATGTTCCCCATTCCGTATCCGTTTTTTCTCCATTTCGATTCATCGAAAAAATAATAATAAATGAATATAGAAACACAGACTTATTTATTAAAATCTAATACTACAGGTAGACACATTTATTCAAAATATATTAGAAAAACAAGGTAATCCATAAAACACAGCGTCATATATGGTTGAACTTCACAGCTGATATTGAATTTGCAAAAAGGTTGCAGTTAGTGGTATTCTATTGGGCGCTCCCGGAGCAATTTTTATGTTCGTTTGGTACATGTCGTGCATTTCGTTTTTTCCCCATTTCAAGAGCACTTTGCCCCATTTTCCCCATCAAGTGAAAAATTCCCCAAAATGGGGAAAAATCCCCACATCTGGTATCGCTGGTGTTGAACTCCAACTGCAACAATCGTTGTCAAAAGTATTGTAAAGATTTCTCGTAGCTTTCCCTTCACTACGACTCACCAAAATTGCAAATTGCACAATTCTCTCACGTTCCGCTCCAAAAGAGTAAACGACATTATACACTGATTTCGATGTGCATCACCATCGGAAGGCATAAACACGATCAAGACCAATCGCTGCTGACATTTTTTGATTTGGTAGGTAATTTTTTTTTTTTTTTTTTTTCGTAACGAATGCAGTTTTTGACACCTTCCTACCAGTTACTTCCTTCGAGAAGGATTTTTTTTCACCAAATATTTACAATGAGTTCCTAACATTTTCCTGACCAAACACCTATCAGTGATTTTTTTTTAGTGTAAAGTTTTGTGCATTTTAATAAGAACTTCCAGTTTTGTTGGTAAAAATATTTTTTTCTGAAACTCTCAAAATAGGAGTGCATACAAACTTAAGCTATTTCAAATTGCAAAACATAAAATATTATTAATTTAATTTAAAATAGTAAAATTATCTGCTTGTAGGTATTTTAAGTAGGATGGGTGCCAATGAATGTATCAAAGAATAAGAATAGCAATACATTCTATTATTGACAGGGTGTGCCAATAACTTCTCCATATGGGAACCACAATTGTTGTCATTGTTGGTAACTGTATTCTTGACGGTGCGGCGGTTATTTGTTTCAGATTTTTGAAAATGCCCGAAACAGAACATAATTTACGATGTGGATCGGCTAAAACTAGTTCTTTCGTAAATACAATTTTTTTAATTAAAATATTTAAATTGCAATAAATTCGTTCCCGCTACGTTACTTAAATGTTTTAAATTAAGTTGTTAAATGTATTGTTTTTAGTTACTTTTGGATGGATTTATAAATATTTGATTAACTCCCCTAACTTTCGCATTTTTGTTTAATAAAGAAGCATTAAATGCATTTAATAAGACTGTACCTGTAGCTATTGTTAAATAATTATATTTGGGTGCCAACAACTGTAGTTCTGTTGAAAGGCAACTACTGTACAGGGGTGCCAACCACGGTTGCCAACACGGTACATTTGGGATAAAGTCTTTGTATTTCCCAATGTTTCTTTGCCGTTTGTCCTTCCAGCCGATTTCTCAGTCCCAAGTTAATTTATAAAGAAAATAATGTAATACCACAAAAACTAAAAAAATTTAGTAACTTACATTACGAACATAGAGACATTAACCTGAGAGAAAATATTTGCAAGTTATATTTAGGTATTACTCAAGTACACCTCAAGTAAAGTTTTTAAACTGAATAATGTGTGTACATTTTTTTATTTCAATTGGATAATTAAGTTTTTGCCCCAATGTTGATTTCTCCGGTCCATTATTTCGCCATATTTGTCCGAAGCTATATTTAAAGTTGGCAACCATGGTGCCAACTACTGTATTTTTTAAGCGACATTTTTTTTAAAGCATGCAATTCTTAAATGAAACGCCATAACTGAAAAACTTAATTTTTAGTCAAAAGAAAATTCCTTAATCATAACGTAAATGTATAACATATTTAAATCGCATTTAAAATAAAACCGCTAAAAAATTATATATAAATAGTTGGCGGAACAGTTCCGTACCCGTAGGGACCCTAGGCCTGGCTTCTCATTCGTTTTGTGTGAGTTTTTCATTTTTGGAACGAATGGAAGGCAACGACAATTTTATGCCGACTCCAAACGGCTAATTGAGAAGCTCTTTCATGACAGTTATACTCTCGGATGTTTGTCAGACGTTCGCGAGAGGTGGCGCAGTCGAAAAAATCTTAGCTTGGAATTTGGGTTTTTGCGGGATTCGAACCAGGACCCGTCACTTAGTAGTCCAACACACTAACCACTAAGTCGCTGCGCCCATAACCCATCTATGCTTGTTTAAATTTCAAATATCCTTATGGGTGGCAACTACTGTATCCTTTTGATGATTCTTGCTTTTGGGATGTAGCTCCGCTTTTGAAAGCAGAAAACTGTTTGATAGCTTCAAATATTTTAGCAGGTATTGGCTCCCTTAGGTATACTCTTCTTATTTGTATTGATTAAGAATTATTTAAGTAATGACAAGTTAAAGCCAGCGATGTCGATAAAACGTTTGTTGGTCAAAATAGCTCTCCAAAAAGTAGACGTGGCGATAAACTGTGTAATCTCGAATTAGCAAGAAACATCCATATATTTATAATTTCTCTGGGGTGAAAATCGATGACATTATAACTCGATAGCCGCTGGGCCTATTTTCATCACTCTTTTTTTTGTTTTCCCGAAAATCGATTTATTCGCATTTTTCGGGTAAAACGGAGTTATCACGCGTCCAGCTAATTAAAAATATAGATGGCTCAAATAGACATGAATTTCGAAATGATTTTTAATCGCGAACCAATAAATCGAACGCAAAACTAAAAATGCCTAAAAAGGAACTGCATAAGCTAAAGCTCTGCAAATGAGACAAGTATAACCCTATGAATCTATCGTCTGGTAAGATTTCAAATATGGACTTAATAATTTGCTCATCGCTAATAGGTATACCTCTCCAAGGCATGTTAGGTATAGCCAAGTCCCTAAAAGACAAGGTCCGAAAAAAATCCAGTTTTGAATAATTTACGTTACAATTTTCCTAAAAAATAGACCAAGACATTTTTCAATTCACGAATTAGGTGGATTAGTTTTGCGTGTTCAAACAGAGAGACTTTACAACCTCTCTGCTTATATCGTACAAATCCACTTGCCGCCCATGTGGAAGCTTCCACACTTTGTCAATGTCAACTCGGCTTGAAAGTTAACAAATCTGCATACATCCGATGCCCTGTCTCATAGACCGAAACTCTGTCCAAGCTATCACCGTTCATCTCCTCCTCACCCAAAGCCATATACAGAAACGCATTAAAAAACAAAATAAATCGGATGCAACCATTTGTTGATATCAATTTCAAAAGCAACACCCACCGCCAGCATATATTTGAACTTGAATATTCATGTGTAAAAAGTTCAAAAACAAAAGTCCAAAGAAAGACACACAACAAAAACACATCCATACATGGAAGCTAATTGATTGAACAGTAAACATAAATAAGCCAACAGTTCATTCGACTTAGAGACGTCTAACATTAGCGTCCAAGTCCAGATAATGTTTGCATCTAATTTTAAGCCTCTCGACCCGCGTCCAAAAATAAATAGGTACATACCCACACGCACCGTAGGATGGCTCCAATACAAATTGCCAACCGAATACAGCCAAACCCCGATATCTTCAATGATTGATTAACTTTGATCTGTCTGCCCGATAGAGGTCCAATAAAACGTAAACAATTCGACGTCTGTAATCATCTACACGTTTGGGCAACTCTTCCAATGCCCTTTTGGCCTACAATTAGCCACGATGGGAAACGAAAATGAATTGGTGGTCTGGTCACCTTATGCGGGTATAGCCAACGTATCCGTAACGAATCGAAGAGTGGCGAGGAATATCTGCATGAGACTGTGGCTCCATGAATACCCGTGGGGCATGTGTGTGTATACAGACACCGTGTGCCCATCCAAGGGTCAACGCCTTCATGTGCAGTAATTACTTTCATGCCGGGGGGGGGAGGGAAACAAAACACAAGTAGAAGAATAAATATCGAGGAAAAGCCCTTCGACGGGAATTGGGAGACTCTTTCGACTTTAAGAGTTTCCGCTTCGCCTTCGTTTTTTGGAATGCACTGGCACACCGCCGGCATCAACATCTGTTGTCTTTGGAGCGAGGGGAACTGACAGCCCCATTTGGTCGCCTTCAAATATCTGCAGAGGATTTGATTTGGAAGTACGCGCATGATGGTGTGGGTCTGATTTTTTTAAATGTTTACTTTTGCTGTTCAATTTTATTCTATTCTTGAACTTGCCGGCTGTGGCTACTAACTGCGGGTATGAGGAACAGCTGCACTCGATATTGTTCGATTGGAGGAGCAACTTTCGATCTGTGGAATAGCTTGTTGGAAGTTTGGTACACTTCCGGCAGTAATTCCAGAAAGTTGGAGGCAGAGGTGTGATCATTGATCAAGGAGCAGGACAAGTCATGTTGGCCTAATAACTTGAGAAGGACGAGCTGGGAGCATGTTTTTCCCACTTCATATGACTCCTCGCCGAAGAGCTTCAATGAATACGAACTGGAGGATGGGTTGGTCACACCTGACTGAGAGCACGGTCGAAGGTCATTTAAAGTAGAGGCTACAAAAATCGATCGCCAAAGATCCGCTGATGGCTGATTAAGCTGTGTGAATGGGAATTGAGCTGAGTGCACTGCTCTGTAGGATGCTCGTTTCGCTGTTCATTAAAAATGCCTTTCTGGTAAGCGAAACTGGCGAAATTTGAAGCAGATTTAACAGCGAATGCAACAAACTTTAGTGCGACATTTACCTTGTCAGAAAAGTGTGAATCCGTCGTTTAATAGGGCAAGAACATGCAGAGTGAATGTAAGCTAGCGCTCCATTTCGAAGTGTTTTCAAATCCAAACCAAAAGGACCATCGCAGTAGATAGAGATCTCGCCTTCGATGACGAACACACCAGTGGAACGAGATCTCAACCCAATTGGAGTGCGCAACTGAACACGTTTAGCCAAAGACCGCGCTGCAGATAACCATAATTATACAAATTAGAGAGATGCGATCTCGAAAAGGCCATCATTTAAAGCCTATCACTTTGATAAATTAAAAATGCATTAGAAACGCTCAAGAAAACCCCACCATAAAGGGGATAGAAAAGAGCTTGGAAAAGGCTGGTAAAAAGTGACAAAAAGACGAATAAAGTGTCAAAAACGGGTCCACAGACGCTTCTCAAATTACAATAAGAACGCGTCAAAAATTGTTTAAAAAAAAAACACCCAGAATAATGCGTCGAAAAACGCTATAAAACGTATTTAAAACACTAGTTAGTGAATCAAAAACGCTTTCAAGCTCTAACTTCAATATACCACATTTATTTTGGTTAGTAAAAATATATTACACGATGACATTTTTGGGAGCTTTCTCTCCGGCACAAGACCAACTAGTTCTGTTAGTGAAAAAACAAGAGAACAACGAACGCGGCGGCGTAATAGAATTAAACTTGACGAAGCAGGGCGACAACTATGAAACTGGTTCACAGTGAGTGCGTTCAACACGTTGACAGATGAACGCGACCTGACATTACATTATGCTTACTTGAATCTTACTACGCGCGGATGTAAGATATCCACTACACACGTAATATAACAGATCAAAACTCTGTCAAAAAACGTACTAAAAACGCGCCGAAAACAATTCCAAATGAGCACAAAAAAGCAAAATAAAAAGGTGTCGAAGTGCAGCCTTACTGAGCACGGCGTTCAGGAGTAGATAGAACTTGAGTCGGTAGTGGAATTGAATTCGAGATAATTAATATGTCGTTTCTGGTTGACCGTGATTATCCGTCAAATATTGGCAGTTTTACTTTTCGGCAGTTGGTAGCTCACTCGGCTCCGGTTTTTCCTCTGACGCGTCTTGAGCTAGCGGCAGATCAGCCAGCAACTGCTGTCAAACCGACATTAATTCGAGTGGCTCTCATTTAGACACGTTAGCCTCATCTACTAATAATCTGTTTGAAACTTCACATTATATGTTTTTACAAATGAAATTCACAATATGCAAATTTGTACGGAAAATTTCTCGCCATTGTGAGTTCGAAAAATTAAGGCTGGACACTAAAAATTATTATTAGTATCGCGGATTGTATATAAAATATACTCGAAGGCACAGAAATATTGGTTGAGTTTTTGCCGACATTCTTGTTAAGGTTAGTTTGCAGGGCTGCCCGGATCCGAATTGATCGTCAGCTCGCTCGATGGCCATTACTTCATTTGACAAACGTGGTATACATGTTCGAAAATATTGAAGTATCTAGTTTAGTAAGTCTGACAGCTGTCTGACGGGATGTATCTAAGTTTCGATTGGCTTTGATCTGTCATAAGAACAGCTGTGTCAGTTGACGTTTATGGCGCTTCTCCAAATCTAGGCAATAAATTCGTGACTGAGTAGTGAATACTAAGTTGACAGTTCGTATATATGGCTGACGTTGGAAAAGTGACGTTTCCGACCAATCTAGTCCAGACGAATCTGATCGACTTAAGATAGCTAGATTTTTTAATATGCCCATTAATCCCAACTGTCGTGATAGTTTCCCAAAGGCAATTCCTTCTGAAAGTGACAGCTAAATCTGAACAGCTGCGACTTTGTTGAATTTGAGAAGTCAATGGTTTACTTTGCCAAGTCTTGCTTTGTTTACAAATCAATTTTCAAGCCCAAAACAAATGCTAACTCTCGGTGGGTGTCAGTGATTAAATATTTTTTACTAAACGGCTTTATTGCATGCTTCTAAATTAATTAATGTGGACATGCGAAGAATACATTTTGTAACTTGGACTGCTTTGCAACATTCATTCGAGTATACGGTGCAATTAGTGTCATGTAGAAGTGAGAATAATGTTTCCGATGGCAGCAAGTGATATATTTTTCAATTTGCAACTAAACACCGGAACTGGTTGCGCGCTTCGTTAGAATCTAACGGAATGCAAAAGCTAAGGTACAGCCTTCACCTAGTTATTTTATTTGCGATGTTGAAGTATTCAGTGATGAGTGTCGTAGTTAGGGGGTTGCTTAGTGCCTTTCTTCATTGGGTGGAAATGCTAGGTAATTGTATCCAAATCTACGCGGAGATAGGGTACCCTTTTTAGTCTTAATAATATTTCAAATATTGGAGTTTTTGCGTGGTTCAGCAAGGGCACCTTCCCAACTCAATTTTAAAGGCCATAAAAAGTAGCTATGCAAAGTTCTTCCACTCTGTATTGATCGGCTGACCCGACTGTCATATTTGGGTTGCCGTCAGATCCGTCAAGTCGACGTATTTGCCAGTGTTTCGTGTTGGTCTCAAGCGTAATACGGTTCAAAAGCAAAAAATTTGGGTACCGAATTTTGACCTGAGTCATTGTCGGGCATATCTGATTTCTTACACGAGTCTTTTCAGACGTTTTCCATGCATTTTTTGGCGAGTTTTTATAGCGCTTTTTGAAGCATATCGACAGCGATTTCGTTCGTGTTTTTGGGCCGGCGCTTGACCTTTCTATTTTGCTTTCAGTGGGTTTTTTTTTTTGTGCACTTACAGTGCAGATAAAAATAATAAGTGATATAAATTCCAAAAGATCGCTAAAAACTCTGACTCTTTCCCAATTTTCTGCGCGGATCTACTAAATTCTAAGATCGACTATAGGCATACGAACTAAAGTCTATCCAACTGGTCGCAAACTCAAGCACGTGTTTGTTGCATAAAACAGAACTCATCAGCAATAATAGGTTTTCCAAACTACACAATCCACATGTGTGTACCGTTTGATGTAAAGATCATAATGAGAGTGCTCTGGGGAGGAAGTTCCCATTTGACCGCCCCAACCACCATCCACATGATGTACACGCATATCAATTATAAATTCGAATGATAATGTGCCTCCACAATCCACTTTAGGTTGGCATGTGGCAGTGCGATGCCAATCACTTAAACGCGCCGAATGGAAACAGATATTTCTACAGTGCCCATGCATTTAGTACGTTCTTCAAGTGGTCTTTCGAATTCGAATTCCAACATAAGTAGCGACGCATGGGAACGTATCCCGCTGTCTGTCTCTCTGATCACAGACGAACTTCAAACTCAGATACAAACGTGCCCCAGCATACCTAATTGTCGGTCAATATTTGTCACGTTGTTCGAATTGCTCGAACCGGGCCGAGAACTACCTTACACTGACCGCACTCATAATGGAGCCCTATGGGCCCCGGTCTGGCCACAAATTAGTATCTTTCGAACAATTTGTGCATTTCTCGTGTCAGTGTGTTGCATAACAATGACATTGACAGTGTATATACGGTATGCGTTCAAAAAGATGTATTTTAGATATTTTATTGATCACAGGTCTTTCTATATCTGGGGTCGACCTTCGCACGTGGGTGCGAGTGTACTTTGTGTGGGCAGGGTTGTTAAATACGCAGCCACCCAAGCGGACAGACATGATGTGTGACAGATAATGCCCCAAGATATCCCCACACCGAGCAATGCACTAATTTATTTGATGTGTCAACTTGGATTTTAGTATCCATCGCGGGAAGATGTTAATGTCGGGAGAAACTGAATGCCGAGGGCGGCAGAGTGCATCTTCTTCGGCCGAGGCAGCCGACGAGATACGGCGACATAAATAAATTTGTTTGCTGTGATCTGGAGACGTATGGATTAGTTTTATGATGATATCATGATATCATGTTGAGTGGCTGATGTAGTAGAACTGAGAACATGACAATTAAAGTTCTGCTCAAGTTTGGACGCTCTTGAGTTGGAGAGTGCTAGCAGAGAGTAAGGGATTATGTTGTTAATGGGGGGCGCTAAGCGTTCGATTGAGCTAGTGATGGAGTGTGTTTGGGAATGTTGTCTCTATTAAAGGTGGACTGTTAACATGGTCTAGAAGCTGTAAAGTCGGAATGTCTTGTTACTGAACGGATGGCGATGGGTGACACTTTCACACGTGCTTCTTGTATTCTTTCGTAGCCCATGAGGTATGTACTTGTTTATACAAAACTTAATGAGTCAGTTTCCACTGTGTCGAAATTATATGAATTTTGTTGTTTTTGAAGATTATGAGACAACAAATCGAAGTTCACAACACAACGAATGACAAATATTTTGCGCTTCTGTTGGGGTTGTAAAAATGTTCTTCCGACTTGTGTGAGGCAGCAAACTCTTCATGGCTGGAAGCAAGTAACACACAATTTATGTACATGTTTTCAATATTGCAGGGAGATACTTTAGCCTGATGAGAAACAGTTGAAAAATTGCTTTAATCTCTAAGGGATTCCATAACAAATATCCCCTCAATTTCAGAGGTAGTAGCTTTGAAAGGTGTATCACAACATAATGTAGCACTTGTGGGTTGGTAATATTCTCTACGGGGTTTTCATGTCCCTAAGGCAAAAAAAAAAAAACAGCAACTTTGACAACAGGAACAGCTATAGCACCAGAAGTCGTATTAAATATGTAGATTGCAATTTGTTGAGTGTGCTGTGGAGAAAAGAGTCTAAATCCCCGTTCAGTGGTTTAATCTGTGCACACATCTTAGTCATTTCCCCTTGTTGTGATTTGTCTCCAGACTACTTTTCAAATAGATTTTTTTTCTAAAACGTACGGGAATCAGATTTATCAGTGAGCATTTAACCTGCAAAACACTGTCCACGCCAACATCCTAATGATTTATGTCAAGTCTCCAAGTCAATAATAAAATGAATGCAAATGGACAACACTGGCTCATCTAACGAATTACAAAACGCTGCAGTAGGTACACTGCAAGTTCTCTTCATAGGGGATTATTCCAACTAACCAATTGAGAAATTACTAAATGTTTTAAAGGAATGTCTAAACAAAAGCATACTCGGAGCTTCAAAATACGATCAATTACTGCGCGTACATAACCACACACAAGACACAATATGGCGATGTTAGTCACTGATGAATGACTGGCCGCAGTCTGCCTGCACTACTAAATAATTCTGGTCGAAGACTAATGTTGAGCATTGTTCAATTTCAGGACAACAATAAAGAATGCGATTTATAGCTACGGTTACCATGTTTTAGAGTTGCAAAAAAAAAAACAAAAAAAAGCCCACCTCAACTTTCAATTATTGAATTTCTTTTTTTATTTGCAAATAGGCACTTTATAAAAATAAAAACGTTAAGAACGCATTTTTTGGTAGTACTAGATTACTTTGTTGCTCGTTCCGCTAGTTAGGGCACGTAAACATTATTATTGGCCCTTGCCACAGTAAAACAATTATAAAGAGTTCAACTACCAATTTTCAAAGCGTTTTGCCAACAAGTTACGTCAATTGACGTAAAAGTCTGCTTCTTCGGCTTGTGTCCCACCTCCTGTATTCCGAAACTGATTTTTTTCCTACTCGTCGAACACAAAAAATGGATGATGGATATATGTAGCACAAAGCAATTATCATCCAAAATATCTGAAAGGTTGTAAAATTTGAAAAGATCGTTTTGATCGTTTTTATTCAAAAGAAAAGTATTCAAAGTGCTGAGGTACCCTTGCTTTCTGGTTTGATTTTGACAATAAGTCACATTTCTCTTATTGCGAGAGAATTCACTCACCGAAATGAAATACAAGCAAAAAGAAAAGGAACGCGTTGAACCTGAAACAATTTTGAATGATTTTTTTTTTTCCTTTTTCTAAGGGCCAATGAATTTAGTTTTCTGAATGTTTACGTTATTGCTTTGAAGAATTTAAATGAAATACAGAAGAAATAATGTAGGTACACATTTTAAAATAAAGAACATTTATTTATTTATTTATATTTAAATAGATTCGAAAAAAATTTATTGATGAAACTACTTGGTTGAAGACATCAGGTCATGTGATGTCGTTGTTTCATGTATTTGTATAACAAAATAATTCATAATGAATACGGATTTAAAACTCAGTACTGTTTATTACTAAATATAATGAACGAATGGTCACCGTATTTCTAGCTGAAAAGAATCAGGGACAAAACTTTGTTTTTAAGTTACATGAGCTATTCGCTCAACTTCTTTAAGTGATCGAGCAAATTTTAAGACCCATAAAAACGTTCCTGAAAATTGCAGGTCATAAAGTGAAAACCGCATCCATATTATTTGTTCAGTGACTCTTGTGATGCAGATAGACGCGTGACTTTACTGTCGGTCTTCATTCAAATAAAAATATTTTTTTTCCAAATATTTTATTAACTTATATTTGTAGTAAACAAATTTAATGAAATTTATTTCTTTTCAATTTTGTTATAAATAAAACTACATAATTGAAAAATAATATTAATTTTGTTATTTAGTTTGTTGGTACTTGATACAATTGATGTCACATGGCAACGTTCCCGAAAACAACTTTAGAACAAATATTTAACAAAAATAATTTTCCAATGTTTTTAATGGGAGCCGCAAAAGAAAGAAAACAATATTTCCCTAACCGTACAACAAAAAAGCAGTACCGAAAGGGTTAATTTTCAGCGAAATCGGTCGAGTATAGTTTTCGAGCAGGCGACACACAAACGAACATTGCAACTAATTTCTAGAGATTAAATTGGAATACCTATTTTAGGAATATTTTGAAAGCGGGTAGGAGAGACTGGACGGATATAAATTTTTAATAATTTATTATAATAATGTAATTGGACTTTTTATATGTACAGTATATGCTTTACTGATAACAACTTTCCATCTGGACGCCCACGCGGACAATCCCCCTTTCTCACTTTCTTAGTGGTTCCGGTTCATCTTATTCAAACAATCAAAGAGGAATTGAAATTATTCAAATACCTTTTTCTAAACGTTCACAACTTGGATCAGATTTACTCATCTATTCGCTAGTACTATATTAAAGTGGGTGCGGTCTGATCTATTGTTGTTTAAGAATGTGTCTATCGTATGGGCCTGAATTCCAGATAACAACTCACTGCGGGCACCAACGACTTGATCAGATAATTACCTGAAAATAAACAAAACAAAATGTTAAAATCTCGTTTAATACATGAAATACGTCAATTCATATTATAAATATCAAAGGTGTTAAAAAATTAATCCGAATGCCTGGTATTTTATTATACGAATTTCTCCAAATATGTCGTTTCGATTAGTCAATCGATTGACCACCAAAACAAGACGTCACTTAATAACAACTCGGATACTACTTATACTAAAACTGGATGCTTAACAACGAGACAGTATCTCAGATTTAATTATTTATTTTGTGCAAAAGTGTCAAATGTCATTCTTCGCTGGCGCCAATATTGTACATTTGCATTTAAAAACGTTCATTTAAATGGTTTGCGTAACTGTGGACAATAAAATTGAGGAGCAAAGGAAAGGGGGCCGACCAAATTGCTTTGCGAATATAAATGAAGTTTCATTGATTTGTTTTTGCGAGATTTTTTGTTCCTCTGTGGATTTTTTTTTTTTTGTTTATTCATTCTTTGGTTTTTGATATTCTTTTTTACATGTTTCGCTGTTTAATTTATGCATTTATCTGCTGCAGGATGGGCGGAAAAAAACGGTCAAGGCCAGTTGGGTATTGATTGTTGTTGTGGTAGTAAAAATGATATTCACCCACAGTGGAAACGTATTGTGTGATTCATTGGTAGGTATTGAAGATGCGCAGTGAGAAAGTGTCAGAGAAAAATGGTCAACATTGCGAAGATTGGTATAAGGTGTAGCAGCAAACTTTGGCATCACTCACGCAGTTGATCTGATTGATGAAGACAAGGGGTGCTGCTGTAAGTGGATATAGCAGAGACTTGAATTAAAAACAGATGTAAATCGAATAAGATTTGTTTACTTAAAAGTCGACTTGACAGAGAATGATGAATGTCTTCCCTCAACTTGTGGGAGGTAAGTTGATATTTTTTTTTTTGACGTCATCTACTTGAAAGTTGCGGCAAAATAGACTGCGCAGTGCGCAGGTCTCAAAAAACATCAACTGTAAGAAATTCAATAAAATTGGAAATGAAATTGAGCTGTCAATTGAGTGGGTGTGTTCAGACGATTGTTAAAAAAGAAAGGAAAATATGGTGTTGTGTTCAGAAGTGAATGCGTTCGGGTACTTACGAATATATTTTACAATGCACATACAGTCTAAAGAGGTTAGTGACTTTTACAGGTCCTGCACCATTCCTCGGAATAGGGGATCACACTCTCCAAAAAAAATCAGAACGAACAAAGGGCTACCTGAAGCAACACTCAGGGTCAGGACATGAGGAAAGCTATAATGATCTTCTAGGGTAATGTCGGTGCTCGCAAAATCCAAAGGTATAAATGTACATTCGAAATTAAATAAACTGAGTTCTCCCAAATAGCATAGCTATTACCGAAAATCACCCTACAGACAATTTGTGGGCTCCTTGAGTTATTTTACTTAATAAAAATCATTGAAACAGAGTCTTGTCACACACTCATATCGCAGCACAAACAACAGCACCAAGATCTCCCAAACATTGCAATTCACTGTCCAACGTGTTGCACACTTGTCATTAATCGAAGCCATAGGTCGGTCGCTCCCAAATAGCGGTAGTTGCGACCGACAACTGGCTGGGACCTGGGAAGTCATATATCTACACAAAAAGGCCGCCACAAGCACATCCATCATTATCGTTGGTGTACTTCTAAATAGCGGTAGTTGCGACCGACATCGACAACGAACTTCCCTGTGACAAATGCTAGTGCAAGGGCTACCACAATTCCCACCACTGACGGTCGCGCCCAAGTAAACGTAGGTGCGACCAGTGATGCCAATGAGTTCAGTGAAATCCTAGGACATGTGGGGTGGTCTTGGCAAAAAAACGACTGAAATGAATCCACAAGTTCCAATTTTTCGGATGAGGAAATACCGACTCAGCTGTCATTTTTTGCGTCTAAATGAAACCGGATTAGAGAACGTGTTATGGGAGCGATATCTTTCACCAAGACGCAGTAGGAGAACAGGTACCTCAAAAAAGACTCTTAACATTTGCATTAAGACTCTTATGAGGAAATACACATCTCCGCGTGGTAAGAAGGGTTGCTATAAATCAATAAGCCGCATTACAACATATGTCTTCCTTTAGTGGTAATAACAATAATACACACAGCAAGTGCAATGGAGTGTAAGTTCCAAGCCAAGTGGATCCTCGAGGCGCAGATCCATTTTCAGGACGAAAAGGAGAACCAAACTTCTGTTTCAATGAAGAGGCCATCGAGAATGATAGAGCTCTTGGCCGAACTATCTGAAAGCCACCTGACCAGGATTGCAGAGGTTGAAAAGTTGCAGTGTCTGGTGTCAGTGATGGCCTACATTATACAAATTGATATAAAGTACATTAAAACAAACTTGGATATATTTTTCGTGTCCAAAGTAAGTATTCTGAACATAAATATCTCCAGTCTAACCAATCATCTGTACAATTTCCCTGAAAGCAACTGAAAATATATTCGGACTGAATTGAAATATACAAGATGTGCGGATCCAATTTTGCGCCATCAATGCGTGTTCAATTGACTCGAAACGACTGTCTTCTTCGAATGAACCAAGTCCATTGTGTACTGCTCAGGCTCACTGCTAAATGGGTCAGCCGAGGAAGAATTGCTTCAACTCAGCGCCATATTGGGAATGACGTTCCAGAATTGTTTGCCCATTAATACAGACTTGCTAAACAGTGTTTTCCTTTTTTCCAATCGCTATTGTGAGGTTAATCGTCCGTCATATCAACACTTAGAGCATCAGCGACACAACTCTAACTTGCCCGGTTTTTTTTCTCGTTGCATTAGTTTGTTGCAGTCCTAATCAAAATTGTAAATTTCCACAAAAAAAAAAAAAAAAACTGAGACTACTCATGTTCTGTAAGTACCACTAAACATTCATTCATTCCGACATAGTCGCATATTAAATGAGATGAAGGGAAATATTATGCAATACAAATCTTCGAGATATGAATTAGCATACAAGTACTTTAGATTCTTCTCGTCGACATACAGTTCTTTCGAACGACTTGTTTGCATCATTTTCATTGCGCGGAGATTGTTCCCTCTGTTTGGGATTTCTTTACTCGTTAGGTTTTATTTGAGTGTGACAAATGATATGTTCTCAGATTTATTAGCATAGGTATGTTAGAAAAAAAGTAACCATGTTTGGTGGTTGATGAGCCATATCGGCATGACACACATAGCAGTGAGATGCGTTACAAAAATGTGGAAGATAAATAGCTTTTGGGCACAGAAATGAATTACAATCTTTCTCCAAAGGTTTACGCCGGATCCTGGAACTGTAAGCGAAGACCAAAGAGTGACACATGTGGGCTTACTCTTGATAAGATCTGTTCTTTGCGCGACGTGCTCTCGAGGTATTACGCAAATGAAAAGCGTTTTATTGTTCTCAGCTTATAGATGGCATTTTTGTGTCAGTGTCTGAAGTGGGTTTAACTCATTAATTTTATGCTTTGTATACAACTTAAGTATAGACCACGCATGTGTATCCACTAAATAGAAGCTTTTGGGGAATCGGCACGTATTTAGCTGTTCTCTTTGAAAGTAACGTTTTTAATGGCTATCGGTCTGTTCAGTAACCTTTGTGGAGGCAGCAATCATGAAGTAGCTCATGGGCTTGACCTTTAAATGTATAGTGCCCTCTAGCTCAGATTTTAATCAAAGCTTCGTTGTTTCACTTTGACCTTTAGAAAATTCATGGAGATGGAGAATAGCATTCGATTTCAGTATGGATAAGTCTCGCCATGGTAAGGAGTAAGTTCACCTGCATCAGGGGCTCATTGGTTAATGAGCCGGATTATACTGAATGACGGGTCCCACATTCCATTTCCGGAAAAAATACATCTTCGGGTTTTTTCTGCACATCTTACGAACTTCTGACAAAGAGCTTCCTAACTTAGACCTTCGGACACGGCATAAAGTTTAAGGTCCCTTCCATTCGTCCCAAAAATACAAATTCACACAAATCGGAACGATTGTAAGGAGCTATTTATTTGCTTTTTTAAGTCGATTAAAAAGCTGAGAAACGAAAATCCGACACATTAGATCCATAGCTGTCCAAAGCTCAATTTTGACAGCTGTCAAGGCAGACATTTCGCAATACGCTACTTTGCAGATTATTGATCTGCATTTCGTGGAATATATTATTGATTCTTCTTCAAATTTAAAATTTTAGCCTTAATTTATCTAGGAACCATCCAAACAGCTCGTATATCAACAAACGTATTTATAGCCCGACGAATTTATCGACGGTCCTGCCACCCATGCAGCCGCATTCGCATTCAACATAAAAGCGACTGCATTTCTCTGAATCATCAGGCAGCGGCCCGCTCATGTGTATTTGTGCACTTGTAATTGTAAGAACGACGACCGCAGCATATTAATGCATATTCTGGCTTCTGCTTCTGTTTCTGCTTCCCTCGTAGCAATTTATTTATGTTTCATAAAGTTTCTGGTCGTCTTGTTGCACTTTCTGGCAATTAACCAAAATGGACTTTCTATTTCTTCCTCGCGGACGCCATAATAACACAAGAAGCAGATCTCGGCGGTTGTGCTGGTTCCACATCGATTTGTAGTCCACTGGCATAAGCCAGCTAACGTTCGTGCTACGGATTTGTGCTTGTAAATATGTTCTTCTGTAAACAGCGTTTTTCGGTCTTCGAGCTGTTGCCATTGTAAAACGTTTTGTTTGCGTTTAATCGGTGAACGCAGTTTTCCACTTAACACGGAAATTTGCAATTCGACCTAAATTCCTGGCGGCTAAGTCTGCAGCGAACAACGCATGCTTGGTGCAATTAGTCATCGCCACAAAAGTGTAGCGTGTATGGTGTCCCAAATTGGCTAGCGATTCGGTAAATAACAACCTACCCAGCGGAACTCGCCCGCTGAGCTTGTTTGATGTAGAGAATCGGCACTAATGCGCGCAAACTTGACATTTTAATTAATTTTTTTTTTTCGTGGTTGTTTTCCTCTACCAATGAACAGCGGGAAATTTCCAATCTGCCATCCATTTGGGTAATTTTTTTTTCTAGCACATATACACAGCCTTGTGTTGGATACTGACTGCTAGAGGTTAAGAGATATACGAGTTTTTGTATCATCAGCAATTTGCATTGCGTGTGGTCGTTGCAGCTTAATAATGGGCTTGCCAGATGCATCTCTGCACTTTGAGTATAAATTCAGCTGAGAACCACGGTGAGGTTTGTGGAAGGTGTCGTAAGTGCTGCCACTTTGTGGAATGCGAATTCAGCACTCAATTGCATATAGTTTGTGTTTTAATACTTCAACAAGTAATATGGTTTTGGATACTAGCAAAACATTTGTCATTGTGAGTAGTTTAAGCTCACAATGGTTCCAGAAGGACCTAAGTGTGGTTTAGTAGGGTTTACCCTGCTCTACCAACCCGTAAACCTAACCTAAGTTTTAACAGAAACATAAAACATACATCGTAGAAAGAGCTCTTTATGTGTTATTCGTGGAAAGGGTTTTTCATTTAGTTTCACTCAAATACTATGACCAAACAAGCCGACGGAAAAAACATTTCTGCAAAAACACGTAATACATAAAACGTCTTTTATGGCTGTTTTGATATCAATTTAAAAAATCTGCTTCTTTGGCAAATGGACTATTAAATGGTCGCCAGTAAAAGGAGTTACCGAACAATAAATCAATACGCAACCTTGCGGAATACCCAGTTTTAGAGAACATGTGGAACCGAGATCGTTTTAAATCCGTGTGCTTTGTTTCCGGTTTGTTGAGTGAAAAGAAAACTAATATTTAACAGATCATTCAAAACTAGCTTTGAAACGTTTTATCTATTATCGAAACATAAAATCGAAGCTTTGGTTAAATCAATAAACAAAGCTGGAATTTGTGACTCGTTCTCACTCGATTTTCTACCGCTTTTTATTCTAAGTAAAAAGAATCCATATCTCTTTCCATGACATTTGTTTCTGTTCAACTCCTTTAACCGAAAGTTGAATCCCACTTCACATAGACAAAGAGTAAGGTGATGAGTGATGCCAGACGTTTCGGACTGACTTTCCACTACGATTATCAAAAATACACTTTTTGTCGATGCCATCGTTAGAAAAAAACCCACGAAAATACACATAGGAACATAAATATTTACACTAGATAAATAAAAACCACAAAAATTCAAGAAAAAAAAATCAAAGCAGTCTTCTCATTGAATTCGAATGGGCTTTCTTCGCCATTTAAGGTTATTTTGAAATGCAAAAAGCCCACGAAATGGGTAACAACCCAAGATCTGTCACCACTGATGATGATTATTGATGAGATAGAGTGATCAGAGAAAAAAACAAATATATACAGCCAAGATCGCAGCAGTGGTGGGGGCGACTTTTTGAGCTGCCAACACTCACATTTTGCGACTAAAATTTGTTGGTAGAAAGGCTCATTCTAATTTAAGAGAATAGACTTTTCCCCTTAATCGAACACCTTCTAAATATGTTTCACATTAACGTACCCGTCAGCAATACAATAAAACGCGCCCCAAACTAATTTACAAAACGTGAATAACAACCACCCCATGGGATTGGATATAAAAACCAAGATATTCTTCTATTCAAATGCGTTGCATTAAATAACTCTACCGACAAATACATTTTCACCCCAAAGCCGCAGCAAAAATGTACGCCACGAGTTCAATTAAATCCATCAACATTTGACTCGATCAATAAAATAACTTTTACAGCACAAACATACAAATGATGCCATCAATACAATTTAAGATCTCTAGGTGCAGATAAATAAAAGCATCGATTCTCCACGGAATGGACCGTCGGCGTCAAATAAAGGGAAACGAGAAGAAAAAAACAAAACACCCAGGAAAATCCCCATCAAATCGAATCCCAATTGATGATTGCGATGGAATAAAACGCGCCGTCATAAAAATAGAAGCCCGTCCATTGCATATATATAGGGTGGCGCGTAACAAAGATCGATTTTATTATCTCGGCATTTGGGGCACCACCGGCCGTATAGAAACAATAGGATTATTTGCCTCAAATAGATTTAAATTGATACAGCAGCAGTTGGAGTGGAGTTTCGGAAAAGGAAATTATATATTGCGCCAACGATGGCCGTGGAGGGCTTTAGTTTTACGGTGGGGAACGATATTTGAAGGATCTTACACTTAATCCACCTGAGAGATGAGATGATGCGACCTACATTCAGAGTGGTGACAAGTTCTAAAAACAGATCGGTAATAGTAGGTAGTGCTTTCGAGTTTGAACCAGTGCCGGATTTAGGGTGGAGCGAAACGAGTGGCGCCGTGGTTAAAAGGGCGCTTTATAAACTGTATAAGAAAATATAAACTATACGCTGCCCAATTGAATGAACAATTGGTTCTGTGGTAATGTGTTGCATTTATTTAAATCGTCAGTGCAGAGTACGATCAGCGTCCCTTGTGTGCTGATGCTGCAACCTCGTACCGCTCAAAAATGCCGATGTTTTCGATAGTATAATCTACCCTCTTCAAATCACACTTCCTAGTTATGTTTTTAAATGTATGAATAACATTTTTTATGGAATTTATCGAAAGTGACAAAAAGAACCACAAAGTGGGTAAAATATCTTCAATTCTACGAAAGCAATCACAAACCGTCTTGAAAATGCTTCCAATTCGGCCGTTCGAACTTGGCATAAGATTGTAGGATCTTTCATTCGTCCCAAAATATGAAAATGTTTAAGGACCTAGACGTAGGGTGTCTACACGGATCTGGTTGCGCCAACTTTTGATTTAACAACACAAATAATTGGCAAATACATTTATTGCTAATCCTTTGACAGCTGGTGCTGAATTGTATTTCATCGCTTGGATCGCTCTGGTTCGGGTTATGCTCGACAGATCTATTAAGTGCTCTGCCATGAACGAAACAAGAATCGCACTTGCCCAAGTTCCCATATCGGATAATCAATATCCGTTTTTTAATTTGAACAATGACCTATATAGATCTCCATGACTGACAAGAATGATACAAGATCCAACTGTTTTTGCGAACCGTGGAAATTAATGATCTTATAAATCCTGTAAGCAGAATAAAAAACGCCTAATGATCGTTTACTCAATAGTTAGTCGACCCAGTGCTCATGCAGCTCATAGAAGAAACTTAGATATCCAAACTGATCGAGGAGAAACTCAAGTGATCACTGTTTACACTGTTTACCCATGATCTACAGCAACATTAAGGTAATATGATCCTGCTGCTTAAAATTTTGCGAAAGCCCAAAAACTCCACGATATCAATCAACTGATCGCGCAGACTCAACAGTGGATCACCCGGCGCCCTTTCGACTGATCTAGTACCTAAAAATATTGAAGGTTCCATACCCCGACAGATTAATAAGCCATGATCGGCTTTTTCAGTTGCAGATGTGCTGCGGTAACTTCATCCATTTCAATCACTCACCAACTCTTCATGATCACCAGTTTATCGGTCATGGAACGATTGACAGTGTGTAAACTGTCCCAAATTGTTGATACATGCAAAAATAAAGGTTGTATTCCGTTTAAAACGGAATATTAGAGTTAAGTATTGAACTATTTTTTTTTTCATCTTCCCCACATTTCGTTCTTGAAGAGGGACGATTCCCCTTTTACCCTCTCATCAAATGTTTTATTAAAATCCCCCACAAAAAGGGGAATTACCCACGACCTGGTAACACTGCCCCAAGAGCTATGTAAAAATTGCCTTCTGCCCAAATAGTATCTCGTCAACTTGCATATAACCTTTTCAAAGGCAGCACTTTGGAAAGTAATATACATTCGGAATTGTCGCGATTTTCTGCGCGTAATCATCCTACCCCGTCTACGTTTGAATCCTCATCAAAGTCCCCGCATTTACGTGCCTGACAGTCTCAAAAAATACATGAGTCTTAATTGATTTAAATTGATATAAATTGCAGCAATTTTCCCGCGAATTGAAAATTCCAGCTGTGAACTTTCACACTTCATTCACAATCCACATAAAACAGTCGCGATCCACAAACCCACGAATGATAAATTCGTTCGAACTTCTAAAAATTAAACTGAATTGCGGGTATCTGCGACTGAAAACAATTTCCATGTGTATGAAATGTCAGAAACTACGAATATTCGCAATTCGTCCTCAAATGAATAGTCCTTTAGTGCTGCATTCAATCCAGGATCCCTAAGAATAAGTTCCACATTCGACTGTTCCCCTTTCAACTGCAAAAAGAAACCTCTCCACTTTTAAATAAAATCCACTGGTCTAAAGAAGACGTCATCAAAAACTTCCTTCGCTACTATCCCCGAGGCATTTTCTTTTTTTTAAACTCAATTACAGGCAGAAGAAATTTCCGTCCGCACACAAAATATCGAATCACGGGTGTAGCTGTGTTCCGCATCTCAGTCGGAATATCCACATTGCCCGTGCCCACCCACCTTACAGTTTACCCTTTCCAAATGGAAACACTTTCCTAAACCTAAACATTCTTGAAGTGCTCACATTCTAACGCTATACGCTACTTCGTTCTCAATGCGGGTGACCTATATTTCAACAAGTTCCCGTCACCAAAAACGTGTCAATCTCACTCGCGTCAAGGCGATATAGTGCCACTGAATATCATATACAACAACTTGAATTCATTTACACATCCACTCATGACTACGAATATCCTCCATTTCGGCGCCACACGCCGACCCACCTAATTGTTAGAGCACATACTTTGGCCCGCAGTATATAGTCGAAGCTATGGTTATTTTTGGCACAAGCCAGCGCACACCCCATTTCCAATTCAATGCGCCACAGTTTACACCCCCTTCGATAAGGAGCAATCCGACTGGAAGGAGAATGCTTGGTGTCCTTGAAAATGTGTTTCGCCCCAGTGTCGCCACCATTTTTGTATCCTCGTTTCCATCCCAGCGCTCGCTCGATGATGATTCACCACCAGAGAATCAGGGCATGTTAAGACCGAAAACATAGTTTTTTTTTTATACACTCGATTCCAATCGGGCAATTTTGTGACCTTCAATCTAACGTGATCTCTTGAAGAAGACGAATTTTAAATCGCCAAGTTGACTAATGGTGTCGGCCATCACAATGTTGTCCGCACACTTAAAGGGGTCGTAAAAATTAAAACCCAAAGACACAACTTGATGGCCAGGGCTTAATTGGAAATAAATTCTGGCTTTGTTGTGTGGTGTATAGTTTTATGGATACACCGTGGAGGAACTGGCCACCCAATGCATTTGTGCTGGAGGAAGCGCACCAAGTGATTAAGTGAAGTGCATGTTTGCGGTGGCCTCCGAAGGCCACCGATCGGGTGGGGTTGGCACTTCCGTGAACACCTAATAAAGTGGGGCGACAGTATAAAGCTAGTTTGTCTCTTCCGTTAAGGCGGTGGCAATAAATTACTTTGTATCGACGACTGCTGCACCCATCAAGAAAGTAATGACAGTTCTTTTTTAGTACCGTGCTGCCAAATGCATTGTTATTCACCACGACAAATGGTCGGTCGTTATAGTTGATGCGGCGAAGGCAACATAGTCTATTACCATAGGTGTAGTGAAAAGGGTTATGAAAGCGTAGGAGTTTATCTGTTTAGAACGTATTGGCCATTAGCTGGGGAATGACACTATGACAGAGTCGCATCGAAACTACCAATGGGCACTTAAAAACCGCATTTTGATAAGGTTGGCCGGGGATGATGTTCGTGTGGGGCCAAGGTTTCGGTGAAGAATGGCGAAATGTGTTTGTCCCTAAAGTGCTGTCAAATTGCAGGATGAGTCGATACATAACTACCCACATACACATCTGCAGTGCCAGACGTACTTTGCTGAACGTTTTGCTAGGCCCCTTTCCGGTCAAACCCGGAACTCCTCCAGTCAATCATTTTCCTTTCTGTCAGCAACACTCACCTGTTGCAGTAAACAATGAAAACCTTTGCAGAAATGCGTTTCCCTTGTTTGACAATTCGCCTGTTCAGTACAATGGATCAACTTCTTTTGGCAAATGCGCAGTGCCACAAAGTATTTCCTGAAGTCGTTAAAGTGCTTGACACATTTGACAGCTGTCATAGCCCCAGCCATACGTTTCCCATTCCATGAAGATGGCCCTTTTGTCTGTCTCCAGAAACTGCAAACGAACAGCGAAACTCGGCTAACGGATCCCAAAAATAGCCCAGCTAAAGCAAACACAATCTCGCAGTGGCATCATGCACTACATAAAATCGCACTCGGACATCTCAAACGTGTAGGGCGGGAATAATACTCAAGAGAGATTCTCAAAATATATGCATTTAGCTAACCAACTGTACACCTATCTGGCTGTGTAGAGAGACGATGTATGGTCGCGGTGTGAGTACAGGGAACAGGGAACGTGCATGGTATGTCAAATTCGAATTTAGACGCGTTCTTAGCGCTTGTGGGGTTTATTGACACCCGCACGCCAGTACGTTGTGTGAAAGTAAAATTTCTGTCCCCCTCTATGCAAATAAATCAACTTCAAGTGTAAAACTGTTGAAGATTTGCCCCGCGATTAGTCCGCGTTCCGCGAGTTCATAAACTACACACGAGAACGAGTGCGAGTACATTCGGATGGCGTATAGTGCCTCTGTCTCTGGTCCGTGTTGTGCAATGTCCGAATAGTTGGTCGCTGCTGAGCTGCCCCATAGCATGAACGATGCACTCGTACTCGTACCATGTCTCGTCGTCTTTGTCGTACTCATTGCGGTTTAGTTACAAGAGTGCGGCCGTATGTGAGACTGTTTGCTTGCATGAAACTAATTAAAGGTAAAATAAAATTCCATCACGCATGCGGTCCGCCACGGCTGCTACGCTACATGCTACAGAATTCAATTTATTTTTATTGCGTCTCTTTATTCCGGTATTTGTATTTTACAACTATGCGGTTGGATGACAGTTTCTTAAGAATATAGCCAGACGGAGAGCAGGGATAGGGAATCATGTGTCATTTGTGTTGTCGTCAACAATATAGCATTCGAAAGACAAAGAGACAAGCAAATGAGTCCTTCTGTCGATGCAGCCGAAGATGATTTGTTGCACTTGGTCATTGTTCAGAGCTGATGGCGGGGCTGTCAACCTCATGTCTACGCAGCACATGTTTGGGTGGGTGTGCAAAAGATTTCACAAACCTTGTGGCAGTCTTGTTAGGGTGATCTGTATAGTTGTCAAAAAAATGCACTCGCCCAGGCGGATATTCGTCATCTCTTTTTTAAAGGCCGCATGTGACAGCATTTATAGAGATTAGTTGTCAGGAGCTATAAGCAAGCCTGCAGAACTTCTTAGAATGATTAAGTTGTTCAGAATGACGCTCTCTGTTCGGAAACAATCTCACCCAGTTCTTAAAAGATTTAGACACGATGAGGAGAAGTCTTGTGGCGACTTGCGAAAATTGTGTGGAACTCACCAGTATCAACACCGAGGTTATTATTTTTGACAAGTCTGTCCAAGAACTTCCATATTCTGATGATATTGACAGCATTTTCCCGAACTCAACGATTTGTCACTGTCGTGTTTATAAATATGGGGCAGAAGTGGAAAAAAAACAGCTAAGTCGTGAAGGAGAACAAGACAAAGTCAACAAAAGAGTTCGCACAACATGGACGAATCAGACGAAACGTCATAAAGGATCAGTTATTGCATAGATGTTTAAGCCAAGCTGGTGTACCCAAGAAAATTAGCTGTACAAATGTTGAAATGCGACTGCGTCAATTGTCCCACTTTACCCGAAATCCACTGCTGTCAATTAATCAGAGTAAATTTTACGACCACAAAAATTGTCAATGCATTCCTTGTCGAATGTACAGCCAAAGATGTTAAATACTTATGTGTATGGTATAAACTACAAATTATTTGGCTGTAGTATTGACACAACTTTGCGGCTAAAAGGCAGCTCCTATCGTCAAATCTGCAACACGATTTGTAGAAACTAAAGGGTGATTTTTTAAGAGGTTTAGAACTTTTTTTTAAAAAAAAAACACAAAAAATTCGAAAAAATGAATGAAATATTTATTTGAATCGATAGTTTGAACCTTGCAATTTAATGTTTAAAGATAATTTCATGCAAATGTTGACCGCGGCTGCGTCTCAGGTAGCCCATCCGCTGAGTCCAATTTTGGCATACTCTTTCACACATATCGGCCGGAATCTCTCGAATGAATGCATGGATGTTGGCTTCCAGTGCGTCAATCGAAGCGGGCTTGTCCCTATACACATTAGCCTTGGCATACCCCCACAAAAAATAATCTAATGGTGTCAAATCGCACGATCTAGGAGGCCAATTGACCGGCCCGAAACGTGAAAATAACTGTTCACCAAACTCGCCTTGCAATTGCGCCATTGTTTCGCGTGCTGTGTGGCATGTGGCACCGTCTTGTTGAAACCACATATCATGCAAGTCAAGAACTTCCATTTCGGGCAAAAAAAAGTTTGTTATCATCGCTCGGTAGCGTTCACCATTGGCAGTAACGCTGCGATTCGCATCATCTTTGAAGAAATATGGCCCAATAATGCCGCCGGCCCATAAACCGCACCAAACAGTGGCTTTTTCGGGATGCATTGGTAGCTGTTGCAATGCTTCTGGCTGATCTTCACTCCAAATGCGGCAATTTTGCTTATTTACGTACCCATTCAACCAAAAATGAGCCTCATCGCTGAACACAATTTTTCGATAAAAAAGCGGATCCTCGGCCAGCTTTCCAAGAGCCCATTCACCAAAAATTCGGCGTTGTGGTAGGTCGGCTGGCTTTAGTTCTTGCACCAGCTGTATCTTAAAAGGCTTTACGCCCAAATCCTTCCGCAAAATTTTCCACGTAGTGCTGTAACAAAGGCCTAACTGCTGGGAACGGCGCCGAATCGACATTTCGCGGTCTTCTGTCACACTAGCTGATACGGCCGCAATATTTTCTTCACTACGCACAGTACGTAAACGTGTTGGTGGTTTAATCTCCAACAAAGTAAATTTGGTGCGAAATTTGGTCACAATCTTCCGAATAGACTGCTCAGAAGGTCGAGAATGCCGATCATAAAATGGAAGCAGCGCGCGATGAACATTTCGAACCGAGCACGAATAGTAAAATTCAATAATTTGCAAGCGTTGTTCATTTGTAAGACGATCCATGGTTAAATTGCAAACCAAACTGAAGCTGTTTGACAGTGACACAAGGTACTAAACACACGTCAGCTGTCAAAACCAGTGTTGCCAAAACCAAACTAGCTAAAAAATCACCCTTTAGTACCCTTTGCTTTCATTTTCACAGTACTTTGGCCTATTGGTAGTAGATTAGAATGCAAATGCAATCGGCAAGTCTAAAGAACTGTTTTACAACATTTTGGGTGTAAGCTTGATATATTCTTATCTGTACATTTACCATCACAAATTGACAATGAGCTGTCAATTTATAAAAAGAAATTGCTTTAATTTTTACAATTCTATTTTTGAAATGTAAGAAAACTCTGCAAAACTTACAATTAATTCCGAATATGGACGCATTTGCTGTTTAGTACTCAATTATACAATTTATTGTAAATTCGGCTACCACACATTTTAAAATTTACTTTGGAGATTTTTTTGGGTATTTTTGTTTTAAGTTTTGTAATTTATTTACTGATGAATAAATTTATAGAATAATAATAACAATATGTAGGCACCTTTGGACTACCTTGCCGTCGCTATAAACTCTGAAAATGGCATCTTATTATGAGGCAACGATTTGCGTTTGTCAATCTTAAGCCGAAGAAGGCAATTGGGTAGTAAGCCTTTTTCGAAAAGTCTAGGGAGTCTTATAAGCCCCCTAATCATCTTAGCTCTGTTCGACGCCGTAAAAGCATGAATGCTAGCGAAGGAGGATTTAGCTACAAAAGATCGCTTTTAACGCAAAATTCTTCAAGTGATTTTCGGTCCCATTCGTCCTCTTAGGAAGGGGTTTAACGGGCAACTCTGTGAGCTGTAGAGTGACATGGATTTGGTCAGCAAAGTGCGAATTTGTCATCTAAGAATGCAAGGTTACGTATAGAGGAAATGGACACTTATCCTAGGGCTCGGAGAGTCTTTGATTCAATCCCGCAGGCTGCAGGTATAACAGCTGTTGAGGAGAGCAAGTTATAGGAACAGCTGAGGTAGCTGTCGCTCTAGGAGGCGAGCACAAGTGGAAGGCGACCGAACCAATTAAGAGTGTGAAACTGAGGTAGTTAGCAAAGGCCCGCGCTTATGAAAAAGGCATACAATTTGAACCCCCGGACTGTAGCGCTCCCAAAGTAAATAATCTATCCTATTTATATGTACGTACATCTTATTAAGACTTTTTTTTAAACTGTCAGATTGAAGTCCTAGTCCGCCTCTGACTGATGGAACGCAATCAGAAGATTGGAGTTTTACTCAGTTTCACCCCAACCCATCCACAATATTTTGACTTTAAAGGAGACAAAGTTTATCCACGATAATTACAGTCAACGTCACGGCCATTAATCTTCCCACACACTGTCCTCTATCTAGCTTAAGCCATTCCACAACGAGGTCTCCTTTTTAATTGATTCCCTTGAATGCCGCATCTCAACTCACACTATCACAGATTGTAAACACGAATTCCTAATTGGAATCCTTAAGCGCAAAAACACACTTTCCGTGCAAAAGGTATGAATAAACCTGTTTTCGTCTTCCGAGTAACTACTAACGCTTGGTATGTTCTGTATATCGATGCCCTACCCTTCGATTGCATTCCCACCCGCACTGGAAACAAAGACATCCAAGTACGTATACACATCATGGGCTCGTCCCACGCGTGCAAGACCCAGCTGACACCGCGATAAATCATCTGTAGAATGCAATGCATCTCCCAAGCGCAGTGCCGTCTTCGCCACCTTGCCAGGGAATCCAACTAGGACCCAAACGTCCCGCGTTAATTTAGTTCCTTATGCACTGTGCGTGCCACTGCAGCAGAAGATAATAATACAAGTTCCTAGATGCCTTGCCTATGCATATACAACTGCCCACATAGATTTTGCCATTCGCAAGATATACCCAGTCTTCTTGGTCTTCTTCTGGGGCTCGAGTCGTTGCAAGTTGCAAAAGAAAAAGGATTATCTCTGGCACCCGCATTCGGTCGCTGCGTCCTGTGGTTAAATGGAATCTTGTTCTGTCTCCGACACCGCCGGGGAGGGAAACGGGCGACTCTGCGCAATAAATTGAGTTTACAACTTTGCCTCGTTCATACAGAGAGCTATGGGTCGTAAAAAAGTTTTGACAAAAATAACAAAAACGCTCGTGTGCCCTTCGCTGCACTTAGAATGCATAAAATGGAAACCGCAAGAGAAAGTCAAGCGGGAAGGAAGATTTTAAATTTTTTCTTCTTCTGTTTCTTTTGACGTGACTCGAATAGCCCCTCGGGCAGACCGATTTACAATGAAAATTGGCATCGAAATCGGCGCTGATCTTCTGCTTTTGCATTTCATCTGTCCATCGTGACGTTAAAGTCCATCCAAGCGACGACGGTGGCGGTGGCCCTTCCTGAAGTGAGAAAATGCGCGCGCTCTGTACGGAGAGTGCTCTTGCGGTTCTGATAAATCGTTGGCATGCATCTATATTTAAATTTGCATACAATTCGGTGTAGAAAAATATTTCGGTTTGATCTTTCTTGTGTTTGGGTTTTCGTTTGGCAATAGCGCCGGAATATGTTTACAAATGGATTTCTCCCGAAGGAGCCAGCCTTGGTATCTATGCGACGGAAAATATTTTTTTTCTAAAGCATAATTTGAATGGCACTATGGGTAGTATCATGAGCAAGCTAATAGGAGACCGCGTTCACTTTGTGCATTAGCACAATCGTGACCACTTCCCTCGATCTGAAAACATCTTTTAATATATTTTTTTTCAGTTTGTATATCAATTTTGGCTTGTTATACATAAACGTGTTGTATCAAGGATTTAAAAATAATGCCAAGATTCGAAAATGTTCAAAACTTGGTAAATGTGTTTTTAGTTACAATGTCAATTGGCATTTTATCTAGCGATGCGATTTTTTTTTATTTTTTGATTTGAAAGCAATTCATGTTTGAAAAACCTGTCCACAAATAATCGAGCTTAAAATAGTTCGACTCATGCGCATTCTCGTGGGAGTAACTGAAACAAGCAAAAGAAAATGATTTTGAAATTATGGCTGGCTAAATTAGCAATGTGGCAGAGAAGTTGAGTTCGAAGTTTTCGTTTCCGCTTAGAAGTGCATTTTACAAATATTATTGCTGTAGCCGAAAAGGACCGCAAAACGCTGTTCTTTAATGGGCGGTAAATTTTCGTTTAATAGAAGCAATGGCAAATATTGGCACATGAATCTTTCAAAAGTCAAAACAAGTTTAGGTTCTTTCGTGTGCAAAGCATAGAAAAATGAAAAATGTCAAATCTCAAAAATCGATAGAGAGATCTCACAATTTCAAGAGAATAAACTGACCAGTTTTCTTACAAAATGTTCCCTTTAAATGCAGCATGCAGTTGGAATTGGATTTTTTATAAGCTAAATACCTGTTAAACTTACCATTTTGAATGCGCTGATATGTTCTAGGAGAACATTCAATTACAACTGCTTCCTCCGACATGGTTGAAGACGAAAATAAATAGAGTTTTACTTGGCAAATTCGGCGAGTACAAAATTACGAAAACATTAAAAGTTCTCAGTGTCAGAACGTTGACGCATTTGCACAGTTTCTTAGCAAATTTTTAATAATTTTACGTTTGCCAAAAAGTCCCCGAACGAACCCATTCAGACTTATTCGCCAAAATCTTTTATCCATTTATTATTATGAATTTCCATACAAAAGTTCGAACTGTCAAAAAATATTTTAAGTACTTTAGAACTGGCATTCTGTGTGGAAAAAATCTTTTATGCGTTCTGTTAATAATCATAACAGAATAAAAGAAAGAATTTTGTGACTTTTATTATAAAAGATTTTTGTTTAATGGGAAGTTTTGAATTGAAATGGATCTCAATATAATTCTGCGTCAACGAAAGGCTTACAAAGGGAGACAAATGTAATAAATATGTATAAAAAAGTATAATAATTGAAAATAATTTCTTAATTTATATTTTTGTTTGGCCGAAAACTTTTGCGGATCACTTTTTGGTCGTAATAATTCAAAACTTACTCTTTTCAGCCGGTAGTTAAAAGGTTTTGCAAAAAATGTATCAGGAGCCTACTTACTATTAACAAAAAAAACAAAAAACAAAATATTTTGTTTTGAAAGGTAACAGATTTAAATTTTCGTAGTTTCATAGCAGAGTTCCATAAATGTTCGAAACCCAGAATTATTTCCAAGGTAGATAGGTGATCCTTTTAGGTTGACAGCTCAAGCACCTAGTGTGTCAGCAAATATTTCCAACAAACCTTGTGATGGGATACAATTCCCAAAACCTGAAGAAGAAATGAAACATCAACAAGCTATTTGGCAAACAAAAATCATGTTTCTGAATATAAATTTTTCAGTTTCACTTTCCGCAAAAGTCATTAGAATCCTACGGAAAATTCAAAAATTCAAATTTACTTGCCAGGTTTGACAGGAACAGCCAGGCAAGTACACGTATAGCGAAGTAAATGGGAACATTTAAGAATCTTTAGTTATCTTAAGTCGACTAGATTGGTCTGGGTAGGGTGTATCCTGAACGCAAAAAGTAGATTGATCGGGAACGTAACTTTTCCTACGTCAGTCTCATATACGAACTGTCAAATTAGTATACTCACTACTTAGTCACGAATTTCTTGACCATATTCGTCAACAAATTCATGTGATATAAGCCAATCAAAACTGAGTTACATCAAGTCAGCCAGCTGTCAGAATTACTAAACTAGATACTTGAACGTCCCCGATGCTATGTTCGAATTTTCGAACTCACTTTAGCAAAGTAGGTTTTTATTCATATCTACCGATTCAAAGCAATTGCTAAGGGCTTCAACTTTGCTACAACCTTCTGCTCAAAGCAATTTCTAGTTTCTAATCATACGACCCACTGTATTACCGACACTTTTACATTTTATTTGACAAATTTGTAAATGTTAAGTTTAATTTAACCTAAATACTAAAAATGACTATCGATTGTAACTTATTTCCTTAAAACAGCTGAAGGAAATTTTCTGTGTAAGCTGAATTTCCGGTCAATGTGACGAAAGCATTCAGTCGTCCATAGCAATAGACAGAAATTTGTATAGTTTTGTTTAGCTCGAAAAAATAGGTCTTGCCGCCAGGCGGTCTGCACCTGTCGTTTGGTATTGAATTTAAATTAAATAAGCTGCTTGCGAAATTGCACAGAGACGGTCCTAATTGTGACTATGCATCGCAAAAACAGTCAGTCATAGCATTGGGAAAATTGTAAATTCTGCTCATAAAAATTACGTAAACATTTAATACGAATTTGTACAGAAATGCTAAACAAGCGGTACGTGCAAAAGCAACGCACGTTTTCCGCAAAATGCGCATAAATTGTTGATTATTTTATTTTTACATTGCCCCGGTCCGCACGTTTGCATTGTTGCGATGTGTTTACCTTTAAAAAGCTTGAATGGAACGAGAGTCTGTGGCATGCATTGTTTTTAAATTCAAGACGGCGTGCGTTGCGTTTTTGTGCAGCAAAACGTGGTGGCCAACGCGGTTTTTATGAGTATGTATTCATGCATGTTATGGTTAAGACTGTTTCTTATAATATAGGTAAAAGGTTTCGGTTTTGTTTCCAGAGACCGCTCGAGATTTATGGGTAAGTCTTTTATACCCATTCAGGTATTTAGAGACACCCAATCGAATAGTTAAGTCAGTGGATTGGATTTAACATACGACTTATGAGACTAATGGTGGTTAGATCGCCTATGCATGGTCCCTGGGTAGACGAAGTTTGGAGCCCGCTTCGCATACATCCGAAAAGTAATGTAGGCAATTGGCAAAGTGTCCAAAGTGTTCAAATCCTACGAGTAGACAGAATTACTGTGATTGTAGCTGAAAAGTTATTTCAAAAATGAGTTAGGTAGGGATTCGTTTCCGAATTTTTGTAGCATATGTGTTTTTTTTTTTTTTAAATAATGTTATTAGGTACCTAAAGGCTTTTTTGGTTTTGTTCCAAGTAAACTTGTAAAAAAAAATAAAACTCATGTCAGCAACATATCCCTTTAAACGACTCAACATCATGCAGCTGGGTAGGTACTTCACTTTGATATTTAAAGATACGAGAAAAACACATCGACATCGATGAAGAAGGAGCAAAGTGTATATTGATCGAATTGGGTCAAGCTGTCCCATAAAACCGGTGCGACGTCGATGATTCTCCAGATAAGTGCATGCTCATAAACTCGTATATAGATGTTACCATGAGCAGCATGTTTTCTTTCTCTTCTTTTTGCGTTATCAGTGTCGCCATAGATTGTTAAATTGTTATTGTGGTTCAATTTTATTTTAAGTATTATTTCTAAGCACTTTTACTCTACAGTGCACTTGATTAAACGTGTCAGTGTAGTATGGGTTGTTGTTATAAAATTAGAATGTAATTTGTGACACGTTTTGAAATGGGCAGACCAATTGTTTATGCATAGTTAGGTGAATGGGAGTTTAGACGTGGGTATGTAGAATGCGTGATATAGTCTCTGCTTGTTTTCAATGCCGGATATGGTACGTCATGTGCAAATCGCATCATTTCCGAGTTTAGCGCGTTTCAGCTCTAACCGTCTGAACTCAATGGAAGCACCTGCGAAAAGCTATGCCTAGGGTAACTATTTTTTTCATCTCATTCGACTATAAGAAAGTAAAAGAATTAATCTCAATTAGATGTTGCAAAGTCTTTGGTTGAAGAAAAAAGGGCATGGCGGACGTTTGCAACAATCAAGATAAACGTCAAACGGATTCTAATTAATATAAGAACAAAATTTCACTTGAAAGGCTGGTTTGAGAAATGAAATAACTCAAATAATGAAATAGTACATAAATTCAAGCCAAAAGTAAGCAGCCTCTTTTAAAAAACAAAAAAAAATATAAATAGCTACAATTTTTCCATATAGTTTGACAAATAGCAAAAGTTGTAAATATTCTTTGTTTCTGGCTTTTTTTCCGGAGCTTACCTTGATTTTGTATGGCTCTATTCAAACAAGAAAAACTGATCAAAAAAAGGGAAGTTTCTGTTTTTATTTAGTAAAATTATTAAAAGCATCCATTCTTAGTTTTAATTTTACACATCAATTTTGTAATAATAAAACAAACTATGTTAAATTAAAGAATGACAGTATTTTTAATAAGCCACAATTTCAAACTAAAAAAATTGACCAACTTCGCAGACCTTTATAAACCAAAATCATCAAAACATTATATTGTAATTAAAAATAGGATTTTTTATTTTTGCCGCGACTTCTTTTATTTTCGACTCTTGTCAATCCCTTTTTCTGTATGTTTAGCGGGCATTCACCAAAGCCGAATCCTTTCGCGTGCAACTAAGGAGACATTTTACAAGATTCAAGATATTTATGCCCCTTTTGCTGTATAGTGCAGAAGCATGCACTTTGTCGAAGCAGTTAAATACCTTTAGAAAGCTTTGAGAAAAATATTCTTCGGGTGATATTTGATTCGATATCGAGAAGGAAATTCATCTGCGAATTTTACGGTCTACAGTCCCTCCTAGGGATGAATGGGAAAAATATAAACCCAATCCATCACGACTTGATATCATCTGGTACACAGACGGTTCTAAGATGGAGTCAGGGACTGGCCCTGAAATCTTTCTAAGAAAAACCTAGTCATCCTCCACTGGATTCCAGCCCACAGCGGATTTGAGGGTAGCGGATTTGAGGGTAGCGAATCAGCGGATTCACTGACTAAAATCGGAGCAACCACTCCACTTATCGGACCTGAACCCTTCTGCGGAGTCAGCAAAACCCATTTCAGGAACTACATTAAGAACATATCTCGAATCGAGTCCAACGAGATTTGGAAAAATACAGCTGGGCAGATCTGCACCAGAAAATTTTCCCCTAAATTCTCCCCCAGAAAACCGCTCTTCCTTATTAATCTGGACAAAAAAGTCTGACGATCCTTACAGGAATAATCAGTGACCATGGTCACGTGAAAAAACACCTCCATCGCATTGGCGTCTCACCGGATCCTATCTGCAGGCTCTGTCTTGAGAGTGATGAATCCTCTCTTCACATACTCATAGCTTGTCCGGGTCTA
Organism: Cheilosia grossa; assembly: GCA_963082955.1. NCBI lineage: Eukaryota > Metazoa > Arthropoda > Insecta > Diptera > Syrphidae > Cheilosia > Cheilosia grossa. The sequence goes on along the minus strand of OY720147.1, from coordinate 17,801,855 downwards.
TGTCGTCTTAGGAAAAACATCCTAACCCAGCAACCCGACCTACACCCAGAGAAGAGACTTGTCTTCCTGAATGCCTCTGAAGCGAAAAGATGGCTCTAGGAAACTACCTGGGATGGCACAATAGGCTACTCTAAGAATCCGCAGTGCCAGAGCCCTTTGAAGGCTCTCCCGTCTTATAATCTAATCTATTCTACGGTCTACAAAGCACCGTTGATCTTTTCAAGAGGCTTAAAATACAACGACTCGGGTGTCGGATCGTATGGACAACAACGTCCCATCAGCCTGACAAGCCTTTGGAGAGCAGCAAAGTGTTCCCTGACTTTGATCACTGTTTTCTGCCTTTATTAATGAGCAAAAGTATTAGTTTCTCCCTGAAATCGAGAAAAGTATCCCTTTTTGTGAAATTTGCCTGTATTTGCATATTAAAAAAATGTAAGACGTTCTATTAACAAGCTTAATATAAGCACACCACATAAACATATAAAATTTATTTCCTTTTCTATTTTAAAAACGATAGGACAAACAATAATTCTTACCGAGACATTCGATGGGCGGTTTTCTTTCATATTTTGTATGTAAATTTAATTCTGAGCAAACATTGAAATTTGTTTGTCATGAAAATGGTTTTAACTTTACTTCGAAGCAATTTAAGTATCACAGAGATATTCGGTTTTTTCGCATTTTTAAGGCTTGTCCCTCGGTTTCCCTTTTTCATTATAAAAATGCCCGCTTTTTACACGCTGTTATAAGGAAACTTAATGAACAGCTCCTTCAAACAATTGATCAATTTTTAATACCCATAAACCTTTCACGAGAAACGCAGATCTCTTAATAGCTTCTCGAGATTACCGCAAAGATATATACACACAATAATTTTGAGGACCTCCCTCTGTGATGACAAATTGGAAATCTAAACCCGCCAAAAACAAGTCTTACAGCCAAAAAAACTTTTCATATTCCTTTGAAGCCCACCGGCTAACCATTTAGATGGCCCAATGCTGAGCTCCCTCGACCAATAGGTCGTGTCTACCCTCGGTTACTAGAGGTAGACTACTTTAAGTAGGAAGGTACACCAGCGGTCTGTTTGAAATTTTATTTTTCTGTCTTAAGAGAATTCCCCCCACGCACTCCACTGGCCGAACTTGCGCTTCCGAGCCCACAACATTTATACAAATTGGTAATAAGTAGATTACATCACCGGAAGCTAGCATTTCGCAATAATTATGGCCGATGGAATAAATCAAACCCATACCAGCAGCATTATCTCATATTATTCGAATTAGTGCGTATGAGGTGTCTGTAGTACTGTAGTGTGTAGTGTCTATAGTTTCTGTATGAACGCATCAACTGAATAAAGCTTGACAGAAGAGGCACACTAAAATCTATGCACACAAACAACAACTTTAATTGTTGACTTCAAAATATGACAAAAGTTTCCAAAACGAATTTAGGTACTTGCGTAACGTGCCTATATTTGAAAAAGCGTGACTACATAGTTTAATCTTATCTTGGAATGTGACATGCTCTATGTGGTAATTAGGTTTTTTTTGCTTTTCTTTTTTGGTGGCAACTGACAGAGTGAGAATCAGCGGAACTGTTGTTGACGTCAGTTGTGGCTGATAAGGTGAGATACCTGGATACCTGTACCGCTTGTGTAAATAATAGTCACGCGGAATATTTCCCATGAATGTCCATGCCTGTTGTTGGTATATACTTATTTTGGCATCATTAGAAGTGTTTTGCAAGTGCCACGAGAATTGACACATAATTAGAATTTGTTTTTCCAAATTCGCTGCCACTCAACAAAATACTGAATTCGTAGCAGAAAGTTAAAAGCTTTGTCAAAAGTAAGGACAAAATTAAAATGGTTATAATTTTTGGAGGTCACAATGGGTAATTTTAGGTGATTTTATGTGGAAAATTTTACCATTGTGAGTTCGTAGATCTAGTCGCGACACTAAATAAGAAGATGCGCTGCTTTGTGACTCTGCAGGTATCAATACGGAGGACACTGGTAACAGAACTGATGGGGTATATGGAGACGATGTCGACCTGTTGCTATACAAAACTGTTGATGTTGTCCAAAAACCCAAAGAAGAAAAAAAACTGTCGAATGTAAAGGGCAAAGTGCAAACAGTGAGACAACTCATCTGACATTCAACCAAGACATTTCCGAAAAGCAAACAGTAGGTTCGTTCGTGTACTTTCAGCATAGAAAAATGAAAAATGTCAAATCTCCAAAACCGAGAGAGGCATCTCTCAATTTCAAGAGAAGTACCTGGCCGGTTTACTTACAAATAGTTTAAGAAATGTCATTTTGACATTTGACATTTAATCATCAAAATTAGTTGGAATTGGACTTTTTATAAGCTAAATACTTATTAAACCTACCATTTTGAATGCGCTGATATGTTTTAGGAGACGTTCAATTACAAGTTCTTCCTCCGACATCGTTGAAGACGAAAATAAATAGAGTTTTACTTGTCAAACTTTTGAGCTGTCACTAAGTTGTCAGTTTTAATTTTTAATTTTTCCGTATGTCAAAATTCGGCGAGTAGAAAATTACGAAAAAATTAAAAGAGGGGAAATGGATTTCTCTCGCATTTTTTTTTAAATTTTCTCAGGAGTCAGTACGTATTCGCATTCGCACAGTTTCTTAGAACCTTTCTTATAATTTTACGTTTACAAAAAAGTACCGAACGAACCTAATTGCTTCAGTGGCATACGAAGATATTGAGCTGATGCTGCCAACGCCATCTTCATGTGGTCACACCAGTAGCCAAATGGCATCGGTTGTGTTTGATGCTGACTTCCTGCGCTTTGAAAACAGCCTGAGGAGATTATTCGTGTTTTCTAAAAATCTAGCTTTGCAGCTAGACCTAGGTTAGGTAAGGTTAGGTTGAGTGGGGTTGTGAGATAGTCACAAAGGAGCAGCGACCTTAGAATAGTGTTCGAACTGAAAACTCTCTGCAAAAGCTATTGGTAACCAACAATTCAAAACATGACATTTCCAGCCCGCAAAAGTGTCAGCACAAGCCCCGTCACCTGCAGACTCAAATTCAGTGTCATCCTGATAAGTATATTTCTAAGTGAGTGAGGAAAGTGCTAATGGACCGCACACCTTCCAACTTCAACGGTCAACGCCCTCAAATTAAACACAAAAGATCGGGTTTGGAAGTTTGGGTGATTTCGATATTTTTTCTGAGTGCCTGAGGTGAGAACAAAAACAAAAACCCATACCAGTATACAGAAACACACCTCCCAAAGCACGCACATGTATCAAATTCTCGCCACCATTCCGTGTCTTTATTGATTCTTCGAAGCCTCGATTTATTTCTTCGTAACCCACCTATCACGTTACAGCCTCGCACGAGATCGAAAACGTATCGGATTCATGGTTTTTTGTTTCTGTTTACCTAGTTGCCCCTTTTTCAATTTTGTTGTGAGCCACTTTGCCTGTGAAGGTCACGCTCCTCCAATGTGATGAAATATGAAAAAAATAAAAAGAAACGAGGAAAAAAAAAAAGTTCGCACCCCGAAGGTGTAACACGATAAAGTTGGAAACAATCGCGCACTTGGGCAATGTGCACGCTGCACGTCTTGTAGAGGAAGGGCCCTCCGAAGCTGCATTATCGGCGACCTTAAACAACGTGTCTTGCACGCTCAGTAATATGATCTAAAGCGGCCAATGCCTACCGGACCACAATTGCCAAAGCCGATGTAATCTTGCCGAGAATTTATGTTTTTCTCTGCGATGCCCATAAGTCAGCGATAACGTACAACAGCCGCTGGCTACCAAGGATGAACACCGTCTATATGCGCCCGTTCCGATTATCGAGCGTTGCACTTACTTCAGAGACGGCCTGTGCTCATCGCTCGCACAGATAAGCCAGACGGGATCCGTTCATTATCCAATTACTATAGTTATCCTGACTGTCCATTGGGCAAATGAGGAAATATTGACTGAGCCATCGTTTGACAATGGATCTGAGCCATTAGATCTTCATCGATCAGAAGCAGGTTTGGGAGACCTCGTTCCGAATTGTAACGTGCAACACAAATCACTGCGCGGCAATAAATCTTTCTAATTGCAACCATTTGTGCTGGCAACTGTTGCGATCGGCGATCACCTCGACCGGTGGTGTGGATACAAGTTCTATTGAACAACTTGTGGTACCCGCCGTGGCAGTACCACCAATTGGAGAGGCAATTTGGGTTGCTCATGTTAGATTCCAATTACGATGCCGACAATGTCCCTGCATCGGGTCGCTGGATGATTGAGTACGTGTGTGTGGCAAAGTAAGGCGGCTTAAGAAGCCGGCCGAAGCCGCTAAGTCAGTCTATGGGATCAGAAAAGATTTTATGTACATTACGGATTATTGCGGATCATGAACTGGTTTGTGGAACGGTTGCGCCTTTCTCTGACAATATTTTTTTTTTGTTTCACTATTTTTTTGTGTCCCTATAACTGGCTGCGCATAAATCGTTGCTGTCGATCAGTAATATTTACTAGCGAGCAGATGTTGTAGCGACGGTGCCCTAGGCTGGCCAGTGGGGCCTAATTGCAGCAGTTTGATTCACAGATAACGCTGATGATTTAAAATATTGTCAAGACGATTGTTTGACTCCCTCCCTGCTTTTCAGGAGCAAGCTTATAACCAGGCACTCAGCGGAGCGTGTTACCCTATCCTTTTTGATGAACATTTAGTTAAGAGATCGGTGGCTACTTCCTGAACCCGGTCCACTTATCATTGGGTTGATGGAAAAGCTTGTTATGTGCATATTTAGTTTCTTCGGGACTCCATCTATTCACACATGCACTATGTGACATCGGCTGTATGTGGTGCCCCTGGAAAGCTATTTTAAGGCGAACGAAAACGTTGCGATAGTTCTGAGTATAGTCACAAGGATCAGGGCGATCTTCTGTCATTTAAAAATGAGAATTATTGTGGTAATACACGTATCCATGGCAGTCGATCTGGCGTCCGTATCTCTTATGGCTATTTTACTCGAGCTTTTTGCCAACTTGAACGTATACACAAATTCCGCCATATGTCTTGTTCTAAAATATTTGACAAAACTTCTAAGTTCCTCCTCCTAGGCTAGTTCCCCCATTTTCTCATTTTCTGGAACGCATTCATGTCCCAGGTACCCAGAAGAGTAGTAGCTTTGTGCTGCGTTCCAAGAGCTCTGAACTGACAGCTTTACGCTGGTTGCAGTAAAGTTAGTTTATTTTTGTACTTTATCAGGTAAGTGGCCTTAAAGGTTGCCACCATATACGGTGCTCTTTTCAAAACAGCAGGAGTGCTGTTTGTATCTGTTAAATTGGCTTCAATGAAAGTATACCTGCAAAATTAAGGCTGGGCAAGCATCACGTGTCTGAAAGAATGAATATCCTATGATCTACGTTAACTAAAACTGCTTGCTCTACATTACACGCAACAGTTCCTCTACAATCTACATAATCCTTGAACTCTTAACGGCAAATCTTGGAATACCCTAATAATTCGAAATCCACACTAACCGCCTACTTCTCGATCCTAAGATGCATTTTAAGTAAGAACATAGATGGAAAAAATTCATTTAAGGCATGCACTATGGGGATAGGGGGGTCATTTAGATGTCTCTCAGATTTAGAGCTATGAAGGCTTAAAGTACGACAGCTTTTTAAACTTTTTTGGCCAGTGACACCCAGGTGTCTGTACCTTTTAAAGAACTTATTACATTACCCAGTCCAACTTGTCTAAGGGTGGCGCTACTGTAAGGATTAGATAAAAAAATCCGGCTCGAAGGACCATAAATGTAAAGATTACAGAGAATATTTGCAATTTCATTTATTCTTCTTCCTTAAATATATTAAAATAATGCTTGCGTTAGGTAAGAATATTTGTACAACTTAAATTGTCAGGTGTTAAGCAGAGCCAGCTACGATTCGTGATTTTTGTTCCACTGGCCTTGCTCAGAACAGAAACACGAAAATTTACACGTTCGAAATAGAGAACAAAGAAAGATAACGCTGTCTGGTGTTGTCACCATGACAGCTACAGTCCGGACCCGGAGTGGACCTGCCCCTGCATGCTACTTTATGTTATTCGGTCATTTCAAATTCTGTATTCAAAAGTTTTATAGGTGGCGATGTTGTCGTTCTCCGAAAAAGTAAAAATGCAAAAATAAGCAAGCTGAAAATATCATTTTATTGACACTTCATTTGTTAAGATTGGTTGAGCCTTGAGCGTGTGAGCCGCAAGAGGTAAATATACGATACCGAAACTACAAAACTAATATAAAGTGGATGGATGGATGGATTGATATAGGTTTTATCATTCACCTAGTTCATTCACATCAACGACAACTTGATGCTGGTGAAACAATAAAACTGAGTCACAATAGCTCGCAGATGTTGACTTTTGTTAAATTTGTTTCATTTCTATGAAATGCTAGGTGGAGATTAGAGTTCACTAGCAAAAGAGGACTTTAGAGTGGAATCTTTTTTTCTATTTCTGCTAACAATCATTTTGAACTTTCACGCTGAATATTTTCTTGTGGGTCACAATGGGTGATTTTATATGAAAAATGTCGACATTGCGAGTACGTAAAATCTAGCCTGGACCTGGACACTAAATCTGCTTATTAGTAATTAGCATTCTGCATGAATCTCTCAGACGAAATGAATATAACATTGAGATATCGTCTAAAAGCATGTCTCGCACACGTACACCGCTAATTTTACTGTGTTCTACAAAAATCCTTTGTTCTGCTTTCACTATAGATTTCTAAACATGCATAATCAGATGTTAAACTCCCTCTTAAGGGTATTCGGCATAATTTCCCAATAAAACCCTCTCAATGGCACACGTTTCTGTGCATACAACTGTTTAGAATGTAAATACATACCGAAAAGTATCGAAGCGTAAAATAGAAACAACCCTCCTTCGGAGAGGCCATGGTCATTTGTTTTTGGTTCAGGTAAATCGAAATATCCTTTCATCCGTTAAAAGGGGATGAACGTAATTGTGCACGTACCCAATGCCAATTGTTATTTATTGTCTATGCAGCACATGCACTTTCCGAATATTGTCAATATGGAATTGGAAACACCTGGTTTGCGAAATTTGTCCAAATTGAAAGTTGCATCGGGTGCACAATGAGTTCCAGTTGTACACATAAATAACAATTCATTAGAATGATTTCAACAAAAGACCTAAATTGACAGCAAACGTTTTGCCAATTTATGGAGTTTACTTCAAGGAACTGTCCCACCAAAGGTCTATCAAGAGTTGGCCACTCTTCAGCAAAAAGTGAATATGAGTCTTTAGGGAGTCTTCAGTGGCAGCACCTGGTTTCAGTTACCTTAAATCAAAGACCGCACAAAGCGCACAGCTTCAGCAAACAAAAAAGTTCACTTCTTCATTAATATATGAATGAATGTGAAGAGTTTCCTTTCTGTGGTCTTTCCTTGCAGCAAAGGTATGTACATTATGTACACCCAACGACTTTTAAAAGTAATGTACCTCACGACCGCAAAAGGTCAAAAGCAATTACTATCACAAAATCGCTGGGACTTCGTTGCACATGTAACTTAATATTCTCCGCGCCAACTTATTAACAGTTCGCATCCATACTCTCGGCCTGCATCGCTTGTGGTAAATTAAGAACTGCTTCAAATGGGACTGTAGACTTCCCGTTGGAGGAAAAGAAAAAACAAACAGAGAGGCTACACAATCGGCCTTACCAATAAACATTTTTAGTTTCGATTTCAAATTTTAGTAATTCAAAACAGGCATATTTTCAATACAAATTTTGAAATTGTGAGCTTCCGTAAATTTTGAGTTGAGAATAAAACTTGTCATTAGTACGGCGGCAATTCAGAAAGAAAATCTTGCTCAACTTCAAAGCATGGTTGGCTTTCAAGGTTGAACGGAATATCAGAAAGGTAACCAAAAATTCGCCAATACCTATGATTTAAGGATCTATATTTATTTAAAGTAGAGTTTTTGGCGCATTTTGGGTAGGTTCAGATTTTTTGTTCACCCTTCAAATTCGTTGGAAAATCGGAAAAAAAGTTATGTTATGTAGGTATTTAATCTACATTAAGCCAAACACATAAAGAATAAAAAATAGGGACAAAAGCTTTGTTATATAGTTATGAAACAAGCTAAAATTACAGCCAACAATGTGGGATGGAAATGTCATTTTCGATTTGTACCGAAAACTGTTCTAAGATTGTACTGAGACGGAGCAATTTGTATTGAAAACAATTTTGCGTAAAAAAAGTTAATTCAAAATATTTTATTTTCAAAACCATTAACAAAAATAAATTAATTAAAACTCAACATTAATGACTTCATAAAAAGGAAAAAAATGTTTATATTCATCTAAGAGCTCTTCAGGCTTAATACTCTCGTTTTTAACATTCATATTCAAAATAAAGCTTTGGGCTAGAAACTTATAACAGGATGAGTTTCTAATGACAAGTAGCATCCAATCTACTCATTGTATAAAACATAAAGCGAATATTTAGTTAGCTGATTTGAATTTCTATTCCAAGATACAGATAAGTAAATTGTATCGAAATAAGGCATATTGTACTTTAGTACTCGAGCAAACTCATTTACATCGAATTCAATACAATTGTATCGTCTTTTCCATCCCTGAATAATATACGTCTCAGAGAAGCCATTTCTGGTTCCAGTTTGTGATCGTACAACTTTCTTTTTACGTTTAAACCCTAGCCACTCTGTGAAATGGGCTGTCTTTTGGGCAGCTTAGAACGCTGCTGTAGCTAAACTAAATTTTATCTGCTCTCCAACTTTTCTCTCCAAAGATTAGCTAAAGTACTAGCTACATTTTGTCATAGAGACCGCCAGGGATAAGTGTTACAGGAAACAGCTGATCTTTGAAGATAACTTACTTCAAAAAATCAACTCTCTCTGATTTCAAACATTTCCGATTCTAGGTACTCCTCGTCGAGGTATTTATTAAAAAAAAAACTCATGCTTGCTTACTTCTCCGCAGTACAAAAACGCAATAGAATGCAACGATCTGTCAAAAGTTAAACTTAGTACGCTGCTTGAGCTAAATTTTCGCTCCCATACAAAATTCTCTCCAAAATTTATATATATAGTTGGCGCAACAGGTCTGTAGAGACCCAAGGCCTAGCTTCTCACAACCATTCGTTTTGTGTGAGTTTCATTTTTGGAACGAATGGAAGGGATCTACAATTTTATGCCGATTCCAAACGGCTAATTGAGAAGCTCTTAAGACAGTTATACTCTCGGATGTTTGTCAGACGTTCGCGAGAGGCGGCGTAGTGGAAAAAACCCTAAGTTGGAATTTGGGTTTTTGCGGGATTCGAACCTGAGACCCCTCGCTTAGTAGTCCAACACACTAACCACTAGCCGACCTAAATTTAAGCGAACCCATTTAGCTGTGTGGTACGCAGCTCGAGCAAAATAATCAAACTTTTTTTCAGAATGTACATCATGTGTCTCTCAAGATTTAGCACGCCCATTTAATAGGTCGGGACATTTGCTGAAACTAAATTTTGACAAATCGTTTTGCTCTCATGTTTTTTTTTGCGTTTTTGTGTTGCGAAGAATGGGAGAAGACTGCGTACTAAGTTGACATTTATTTTGTTGTCATAATGCGCAAAGAGTCAGCGCTCTCTCGCGCGCTCTTTTTTTCCCGTCTGTGGTTGCAGCGTTGTTCCGAAGAAATTTTTAGTTGAGTCATTTTCCGAACCATTCCACACAATTTTGAACCACATTAGTTAAATGAAAACGAGCAGGGAGTTTTTTGTTAATTTCTTAAGAAAATAAATCCAAAATTGGGGGTGAATTTTTTATAACCTGCTATTATCATTGTGACGGCGTTCAGACGAGTGGTGTGCCAACCAATCTACTACAATTATTACCAATCATTTCGCAGCAGTAGCGTACTGCAAAACGAAAAGGATAGCTGAATTTTTAATTCACAATTTCGATGTGTCACTTTTGTGTGCGTGATTTTTCGTTCTGAAAGAGCTGCATACAAGGCTTTAGGTTAGGTTATGTTATAAGAGAAGTTGTTATAGGTTGTCATAAAAGACCAGGCATCATAGCGGGCCCATTGCCATCCCCAGGGATTCTTGGTCATAATGGTACGGAAATATGTTTGTTCTCTTCACGAGCTCCATAGGGTGACCCTGACCATCTTTTATTTTTCTGAGAAATGATCAGCTGGTAAATGTGCAAACGATGATGAGAAGTTAGATCTTACTTTTCACAGATTTTTGCTGTCAAGTAAGAGCTCTGTAAAAGGAGTTATAAAGAGAGTTTATACTTATATTTTCGGAAACATCAATGGACTCAAGATTGAGCAATAATAGCACGGAAAAACTACAATGCCCTTTGCATAAAGACGGAGTTGCATTCATAAGACTCTGCCAACTGAATGAACGACAGATAAATCAGTTGACAACATAACAGCATGCAGTCGTTGAGATTGCAATGCAAACACTGAAGGTTCTTAGAGACAGCTGCTGCAGAGAACGAAAATGGAAACATGGCCTAGCTTACATCGGCTTCAAATGCGATTCCCGCGACTAAATGGTTGACGCAGGGTGGGATGTTTTGGCGGTAAGACTCCCAGGGTATGTCAGTGCATACTGAAATTTGTAAAATTACCAATGGAAAGAGTCTCTATATAACTCAAACTAAGCTCAATACTTAGGCTTGCTCCTTGGACACAAAATACTGCGTCAGCATTGCATAATTTTGTTAAAAAAATGCCGTAGTCTGTGATTGGGGCGTTTGTCCTCAAATAATGCCGCGTTATATCACTTTGTCTTATTCTTGTGGCTATAGCACTAAAGAAGGTTTCATTGTTTGTTAAAACAGTTTTAATGGTACTCGAAAGCTCATAGCCTCATTGATAAGGTCGTTCCAATTATTTCTGAACTCTAGTTCCATTTTGAAACATACCTACCGTATTACCGTGCTCTCTGCGATCTTCCTAAGACACAAGCGCCTCGACTTTGTGCGAAACAAGTGCATACCCCATGAAGTTCTCTGGTGTTCCACCTCCTCTGAATCATCGGCGCATTTACCCTACTCCAAGGTGCATCCATGTAACCCAAAGTTCCGATTTCATTCGTTTTCTCATGGACGCGCCTTTGTCCTCGCACAACACAGCGGCTAAAGTTTATGTTCTCTCGTTTGTGTAACTTTTTTCCCTTTCATTCGACTCCTTCATCCTTTTTCTTTCGCTCAACAAAATTGATTGTGTTTGCTAGTTGTTCTCTTTAGCCGGCACAGGGAATGACGCTGAGTTCATCTTCCCTCGGATATCAGGTTCTTTGCGATCAAAAAAGTGCATTACGTGCATTGCACTGCAACTTGCTGCCGCAGTCTAGGTCTCGACCAAACCACAAAGGTCTACCACCGCGCACCGTATACTCGTAGATACATGTTGCATGCGTAATAGCAATTTCCTTTGATCTGATTGCGCGATGCGAAGATGCAGAAAATCGCAAATTTTCTCCATGGTTTCCGTCGGAAATAATGGAAAATCATTGAATCGCAAAAATGCAAGATGATCGCGCTGCCTCTATGCGGTTGGTTCCTGCAATTGTTGTGGTTGCTGCGATGATCGTTTTGAGTATGGAAAATGTGAAACCTAATCGCGCGCACCCTTGACGTGCGTCGCCGTTCGCGTAACATTTGCCCCCAGAGATGTAAGGCAATCGTCTATTCGATTGATAACGTGCGGTGACTCAAATTTTTGCAACAGAAATTAATACAACGGGTATAAGAGGGACACTCTCGCATTCGATTCATTGCCAAATCGATTAAATACGCGACTGGAAACTGTATGTGTGAAATATTGATAATTAAGTACGTTTGCGCCAATTACACATTTCCGCGCGATAATGCGGCAATTTGTGTCAGTGCTGTGAGAGAATCGTAAAAATAGAATGACACCACAAGCTGGGACTGGTGAATTTGTAATTCTTAATGCGGCCCATCGCTAACGATGGCGCTAATGCACCATGGCAGGGTAAATTATTCAGTCATGTTTGCTGAGCTGTAACTTGAGCTGGATGTGTGCTGCAAGCGCACATTGGCTCATTGGGGATTTAGGTGATATTGATAAACGACACATGTGCTGGCAGTTTGTTTGCTCAGTCTGTATATCTGTAGGGTTGTATTGAAGCAATGATGTAACGACTTGGGCGCCTTGCGAGCTGAAGCTTGGGGTAATTAAAAATGGATTACATGCAAGTGGAAGTTGGACGGGATACGAAAAATAGCGCCATTTGGCGGGCTATGCAAACGCATGCACTTGCAGCGGCATAGATTGACTATCACGAGTGCTCTGAATTTTAGATAGACTCTGTGTGATTGTATTACGCAGTGTGGTGCATGAATCAGCCGGCTTAGAACCCATCTTTTGCTATCCGATGACAGGAGAAATGCCAACTCGTCTGCTCATAAGTAAGCTCTAGCCTCATAGAACCTCTCCTGGAGGCTAATCATGCCGATATCAGCACTACCAGGAATCCAAACAGTTCTTAAAGTGAAAATGAACTCACACCAGCGATTGCCCATCGTCCAATGCCCCTTTATCTTCGAGTAGGTAAACAAAATTCCCCATGAGGCGATAACTTAATTTGTTTTATATTTTTCTTCGATATCAATTACGTTCAATTCAAACTTATCAATCGAAGCTGATTGAATCAATAAAGACGTTTCCTCTAAGACCGCATGAATCAGACATCTCTGTCTCGAAGCTGTAAGAATCCGTACTGTAGTCGTATACTTGTCTCCAGTTTGATTGCGAACATGTTTACCTAGCACGACCGCCCACAGGAAATTATGAAAAATCGTCTTTCGTTAGTTCCCATTTCGAATAACAATATCTAACGAAATTCGCCTTTTTGTTTATGGTTCGCAATTCGAATGAATATTGGCAGTATTTCAAAAAAAAAAAAAAAAATATATATATTCCCTCTCGCTCCTCAATAGCGCAGGTGTATTCGTTTATGCAAAATAAAATAAAAAAATAATTTAAACTCCAGCAAAGTCTTGGATTGAAAGTTTTATTTTTGTTTGTTCTATTTAGCAAAAGATTTTAAATTTAGAAATGAAACCAGAAAATCGCGTGAGTCCATCCCGAGGGCGGGTGTAGTTGTCTGCCAAAATGAAGATCCTCAAATATAACGAATTGAATTAATTAAAAAAAAACTGCTACAAACTACTTTTGCATTATAACAACGAATACTAGCGTAATCATTATTTTTATACCTTGAATGGCAGGCAGATGGTGCAATTGTTTTTTCTGTTCGTTTGCAAAAATGTATTTTCGGCACCCAGACTTGTGTACGTCAAAAGGAAAATGATGATTTTTTTCACTTTATATAGATTTGTTGAAGAAGCGCAGTTGCAGTTGTGCGGATAGATAAATTCAATAAATGGTATTTTTTCATTTTTCACTTTTTTCAGTCCGATCTTTATTGCACTTTTTCATTTCCTATCTATTTTTGTTCTCTTTTTATTGTGAAATATTTTTTGATCTAAACAATGTGATTTAAATAAATACTAACAGACTGAATATTGTTATTATTATTATTTTTTTAAAGCTCCCTTTTAAACATGAATTATGAACTGTTTATGCTTTATGTTAAATAAAATATATTTTTTAAGTTTTGTGAATTTTTCAATTTTGTTCGCTCTCTTTTTTGTCCTCTTTTTTTTACAAATGTTCCCTTTTTTAATATCTTTAGAGGAAAATGTTGTCTTTTAATTATGGTCACAGATGGACACCCTAACATAGGGGAAAGTGGGGCTTTTTTTTTTAAATGGACAAAAGAGGGTATTTATTTTTTGGGTTTGCTTAAAAATATATTAAAATGTCATTATACCAATTGCTTTTTGTGTAGGATTAGAGTAAATATATATCTATTTGTAGGATCCTAGGAAGTAAATGATTTCTAGTTTTGGAAAAAACTTTAAAAACATAATTTTAAAAATATAAAACCATACCTAGTTTTGACATAAAAGAATTATTACAGTTGATGAAAATTGAAGTGACCTTTTCTGGGAATTTTCTAGATCATTTCACCACAACAGATGGTGGATGGTGGATGGTGGATGGTGGATGGTGGATTGTGGATGAACCACCACATCTGCTCTGGACGTTCTACATCCCGAGACCTATGATTTGTTAAACAAAACCGAGACTGCGAATAATAACAGATGTAAACGTTTAGGCTTTCTAATAATTGTTGAAAATTCGATTTTTTCTAAGCTCTAATCACAAAAATTCTCAGACGAATATAGTCTTCCTGAGTTGAGCAATCAGTGGCAAAGGTTAAAATTTAAATGTCACAAAAAAAAATAATGAAATAGGCCAATTGCCAAAAATAAGTCATTCCAAAAATAGCATGATTGGTGTTCTTAATTATTGCTATATTATTGTGACTCGTCCCCAGCAATGTTTTATGTGTTTAAGTTTACTTCCAAACTTAAAAAAAGCAAAAGTTTCTTTGGCTACAACATATCATTTGTAAAACACGAAAAGTAAAAGTAAAGTAAAATTTGTATTACACTGAAAAAAAAAATATTAAATTAACTTACGCATTAAAAATCACTAGCGTAAACGGTACGTACCTGTAATAAAAAATAAACAATATTAATGCTAAGTAATAACATATATATTTTGGAATATAATTACAAGAAATAAAGGAAAAACCTTTTAAACTATCGTATGTATTGAATTTTTTTTTTTCAGACAGCGGTTCAATTGGGTTATTTGGCTGAAGTATTTCAGCACAGGCTCAATGCTACGAGCCAAAGACAAATGGCTCTCATTTGTCTCAAAACTTAAACGTGACTGTCTTAAAAAAAAACTATAAATTTAAAAAACCTAACCAGGAAATAAGAATTTACACGACTGAACACCGTCACAAAATAATATCTGGTTAAAAGATTCACCAAGTGAACGGACCCAAAAAATTTGCATTTATTTTTTTAAGAAATTACAAAAACCTCCCCCTCGCAGTGTTGTAAGGACTCTCTCTTCTTTTATCCCACGAAGCGTAGTCATTTTTCCCATTTGTTCCCATTTCGCAGTCCTTAAATTCCCTTCAAAATCCCACGATACTTTTTTCCGCAAAATTCGAATTTTTAAAGTAAAATTTGTATTACACTGAAAAATAATAATATTAAATTAACCTTTAGTATTTAAATCGCAAATTGTTAGCACTTGTGTGGAATCGCTCGGAAAATGGCTCAACTCAACATTTTATTCGGAACAACGCTGATGACAGGTCATGTAGCTCCGCTTCGCTTTAAATTTTCTTGTAAAATGTATTTATTTAACTCCAGTCAGGAAGTGAAGTTTGCATTTCGACGCCAATTTCCACATCTACCTATATACTGGACAGAGAAATGACTTATGACAGTGGTTAAATTAACATTCAATACCTTTTCCACGAGAACAAAAAAAAATATTTATCTTTATTTCGGTTCTGCAATTGTGAGGGTGCATTTTATTGGCGAACTATGTGGACACAATTATTATGTATAACTATGTGTTTAGTTATAAATAACAACGGATCAATAGGAAAAGGACGATGATTCCAAAAAGAAAAACCACAGCAAAACTCTGTTGACAAAGACTTATTAATTTTGTAAAACATTCAGAGCGTCTTGCCCTCCTGAAAAAGTCTACTCTACATTCATTAATCATAAGGCAATATCTTGACAAATGTCAATAATTTTGTGAAGCTTTTGAACATCCTTTAACATATCTTAAAATGGATAAACTTTTGGATGATCAATAGATTTTTATGAGGTTCTCAAGAAAAATTAACAAGGATTTTACGATTTATTTATAGATTGAGGGTATCCCAAATGTTATACAAAAAGTAATTTTGATGAAACAGATTTTTTAATTCAAAATTATAAGTCTTTTATTGATTTAAAAGGTATTCTACTACCTAAGTATTCAGCATTTCGTAAACATAACTTTGAAATAATAAATTGAGTGTTGCATGAACGGAATTCCGTCACATAAGTGCGCATGTGCCAACAATAACCGTTTTAGCATAAATGTTGCGAAATTTCTCAATAATTGTCATCATAGTGGCCCTGGGCAGCTACGGGCCGAAAACGGAACAGATGGAACTGTGCGAGTGCGACACAATATTTTTTATCGTCCCAGTTTGCAAATAAAATACCAGTTTCCTCTACGTCGTCTTTAGAGGTACGCCAGCAAATGCATTGTCTGCACCCAAATGAACAACCAGAAAAAACATCCTTTGCTTTATTTTTATTCTCTCATGTTTCTATGTAAAGAAGGCAGGTGGGCATTCCAAAATGCTACCACTTGCAGGGTGTTTTTTTGTTGTCTCGCAAATAACCTTAAGAAACACACTCACACCAAGAGACGTGTGTGGGAACAGATTTCGCATCGTTGCTCATATCGGGACGAACCACCTTTGTGTATTTCGTATAAACCAACATCAACACGTTAATTTTATTTAACTGCTTTCCTTTTGTTTCGTACAAACTAAAACTACTTAACTGCTTTCCATTTGTTTTGCAGGTGCCGACTCAATAAATTTTCGAAAATCTTACCCAAAAAAATAACAAGAAATTGGGCTCATCGTATGAAAGGACTCAATAGTTATTAGGGTTTTAATAAAACTGAATTTATGGCGTTGAAGATTGAAGTGGCCCATTTCGATGTTCCCTGGTACGAGTTGTTTATATCCTTTGAAGATGGTGATGATAGGATATTAGATTTTATTCGAATAGCACTTTAAGTCGAGTCGAACTCTATCAACATTTCTTTTTTTAAATAAAGTCAAAGTAGGGGAGTTTTCACCTTTCAGAAAATGTACAGTGGGGCTTAAAATTTGTCAGAAAAAAAAGTAATACAATTTCGATGTGAAAAAAATATGGTTTTAGAAGTAATTTTCACTTTAAGTTTAGGATGTGTTTTTGCTGACACACACTCGAAAGAAATGCTTGAAGCACATAGTGTAGAAATCTAACAAAGTGCTTCATTCAATTAAGTCGCCTCAGTAATTTAAGCAGCTGCTTGATTAGTCCCACGCTTCATTTGTTCCATTTAGTCCAGCACTTCAAGCACTGACAACTTGAGGCACTTTTTTCGTACCTTTAAATTCAGTAGACGGGATATTTTTTTGCAGTTAATTATGCTTTCTTTGCAGATTTAATTTTTGTACGGAAGCCTTGTCTCCTTTAGAGACTCGAACAATCACCCCCAGAAACTGAAACAGATCTTCAGGATAAAATTATTTAAAAACCCGGCTGAAAACTCCTCACCCAAACTGTAGGCCATTTGAAACATGACACTCTGCTCTCAGCACTGATGGCGTCAACACGAACTTCTTTGTTCTCTATAATTTAATTAAGGTAAACCTATACGTGAGCAGCACAAATGGTAACGATGGGTAATCCATTCGAACTATTCCTTCGAAAGACTACAGAACCTTCCTCGCTCCATCCGATGGCGATGATATCATGACATGACATCTCTGGTTGAAATTTCCCTATAGAATATTGAAAATTACAGCACTGCGCCAATAGAAATAAGAACGATGAGATGACAGCGACATATCGTCTGTATGAAAGGCGCGAAGGGAGGTGCTGCTACATAAAGAATATTTAATATCGTGTAGTGCAAGCAGTGAAAGGTCATGAATGCTTGAGCTGCATGTGGCAGCGGCACAGCCGAATAATCCTCAAAAAAAGAAAACGGGTGAAGGACTTCTGCATAACAATTCAATAGGGGATATGCCTTTATATGGGTATCGGTATAGGTATAGGTATAGGTACCTGCTGAACTACCTGCAATGAGGGGGAATCCATTACGAATGCATTTGGTATCGATATACCTATGCTGGGCTCGCTGTGTACTTGTCTACAATCTGTAAATGTTTCTGACAGTGACAAATTGATACCATCGATAGTGTAAAGGAAATCGAATTCAGTTAAACTGTTCTTTGCACAGTCGTCAGGGATCTTCCGTGAACATCGAAATCAAAGGTAATTCACTTTCGTATCGAATTGGGAGTCACGTTCTGCCGCGCGCCTTCTAATAGTGTGTCGGCGCGGCGTTTAGTTGTGCGTTTCGCTTTATCAGGAAACAATAAATGCCCCGCATGATAAGCCGCCTACGGGGGTAATTGTCCGCCGGCCGGTGGGTATTATAAAGTGTGTCGCATGGGTTTTATTTTAATGTTCAATATAATGATATGAGATAGTGTAATTTTTCAGGTGGAAAATTTGGAAAATAACGAACTCAACCATTTTGATGGGTGTTAGAACTTTTAAGTTATACATGTATTTGGTTATGGTCTTTGGAAGGAAATACCTATTCCTTGACTCAGCTATTCGCTGCAGAAATCTGATGGTTTAGTTTTGCATTTCAAATTATTTTGGTACATAAATTTAGTCAAATGTTTTATTCAAACAGAAGAGATAGTCTCGGGATTTCGTTTCCTCAAACGACATCAAGTTCGCTCTTTGACCTATTTCCGTAAATTAATTGTATTCCCTTCTTTAATATTCCGCAACTTAATTTGTGTATATCTAGCAATGGGCGACATAGACTTTGAAAGCCGAAAAAAATTAAAAACCAGATAAATCGTTTCCGTAGACGTCAAACTCACGCTCTTAAAGGGATTTTCATCCCATTTTGAATTGCTCGAAAACGGCTCTAGCGATTTCAACCAAAATTAATATTTGAACTTAAGTAGGTGAGGTTAAGATGACTGCTTACTCAGTTTTTCTCTAAAAAATCGAATTGCCTATTATTATTTTTTTTTTTTTTTTTCGAAATATGGACTTATCTCGAAAACGGTCCATACGATTGTAAAACAAATTCATTTCATAATTCGGTCATTTCTAACTTAATAGAAAACTCAGCTTTTCTATACACATTATAGTTCGATGTTGTTTTGAAAAAAAAACTATTTTTTTTCTTACAAATTTGGTTTTCTTGAGTTTATCTACCTGAAAACGGTAAGAACGATTTTTAGGAAAATGCGTACTCAGAGTAATATTTATGTTTCCAAAATTATTGCGTCCTCAATTTGCAATTCGAATCTCAGAAAACTTTAATTTTGGAAACAGCTCATTTGTCGAAAACCCCATTTTCGATTTCGATAAAACTTTAAAAAACAAGAAATGCATATATTTCAAACAATATTCAATACTCAGTTTAGCAATAATATTTTCCAAACCAAACATTGCAATATTTGTTACTGTTTTGCCTGCATAATTTTACAAAAACCGCTCTAACGAAATGCAGATTAAAGACAGTATAAGTATTCGAAATAAGATCCCGTACTAAGTTTTGCTCAAGAAACTCGAAAACCCCACACACGTCCATCGGGATATTCGGTTTTTGAACTGCTAATGCAAGTTCAAAAACACATTCCTGAATTCTGGCATAATATGTCTAATATCTATATGTAAAGACATCAGTCAATCGCAAGCCAGTGTTGCCAGGTTTTGGGGTTTTTCTCCCCAGATTAAATGATTTTTTTTTTTTTTTTGGTGAACGGGAAGAAATTGTGTAGGGGGAAATGTGGGGTTTCTCTTTTTTTCGTATCTCGTTATAATATAATTTTTAAGAAACGCTAAGTAACTTAAACTTAAGAAAGAGGTAGCGAAGACATTCGTCGTTTTTTTCTGTCCACTACCAAATGATTAAAATTTGAACAGGACGACAATCGAAGATAAAATAAATGTGTGAGTTATTCTAAAATACTCTAAGATTATCGATCGATTCTCCAAAGTTTTATTTGCGTGTGAAAATTCTAGTATTTTTGGACTATTTTCAGTTTCACTATAATAAAAAATTATAGTTTTTGGTAAAGTTCCTTAAATATTTTCCCGGATTTAAGCACCAACCTCATATGCAAAGTTTATGTACAACAATTTCATCAAAATTGCGGAAGTTTAAGCTATGGTTTCAAAATGCAACAAGCGTTGTATTCATTTGCCGCACACTTTTCGAAACTTCTACTTTAAGTTGTGCATAAAACATGTTAAAAAAAATAATGAAATCTGGGAGTTTTTCAGATTTATCTGGGGGGAGTAATATTTTGACCGTCTGGCAACGCTCGCAAACACGACTTCCAATTCCAATAATACCCACCTTAAGCCAGCAGATCAGAAAACAGAAACTCTGGCCCTTGCACTCAAAACTCTTATTAAATGTAAGAGCTAAGACTTATGACAACTCAAATTGTTAACTGACATTATACTGCCAAACCAAATGAATAACCTAAAAGTGAACTTTATTTGACACTACCTACCAACTGACTCAACCAAACTTCTGATGAACGAGAAAGTATCGTACGACCCAGTCGTGAACTTAATTTAATTAGTACTTTGAAAAGCGTTGTCATTTTATTTAATTTAAGACGCCTTCGAAATCAGATCTGCTGCCACTTTTTCATGGTGTGTGCAGTACCAATAAATTGTTCGCACCCCACCTTCTCAATTCTTCTCCAACCATCGCGTGTGACAAAGAACCTTCCGAGTAGGTATTATCTATGTTGATAGTGAATTTCAATAAATAATTTTAAATCAAATTCAATCACTAATCCATTCAATGAATCAGCACAATAACTCCCTTCTATACCCCAACACTCAAGCTCCAATATAAAAATGTCGAAAACCGACCCAAAAGTCATATACGAGTAATTTGCAGAACACAAGAAATAGACCGCATACCCTATCAGTAAACGTAACTCAAAGTTGCGTCATAAATTAATTACCAAATTCATCGTCAGTTGACCTGCACACGGTACTATACATTGCGTTGCGTATAATTGAATATTCAATTAATCTTATCGCAACCACGCATGGGAAAGTTCAATTTTAAAAAAAATGAGTGAGGTAATTTTTTGTTCATTCTGTAAAATTAATTTTTGTAAATATTTGCCTTTGACGTATGGGTGCGGCCTGTGCGGAGGAAAATAGGTATATTTTTCTTTCATTAAAAAAAAAGAAGCGGGTGTGCCTGTAAACGCTAAATTCAAGAATCTATTTGTCTAGAGCTACCCGTGCTGATCAGCAGAGTAAACGAGCAAGTGTTAGCTTTTACCGTAGGTGTAGGTCTGTTTGCAAAATCTTCATCAGATCTTCTGATAAAGGAGTTGAGTCGGCTCCATAGCCACAAGCACACATTTTTTGGTGCTGTGGGTACGAAAACACCCTGCCACGCGTTAGTACGCTCATTAGTACCTAATTGAGCTAATCAACTGCTTAAGCTCATTGAAACAAGAATGCACTTAACACGTTAATTTGTCGTAGTGTCACGCATACCTATACCATTAATAACTGTATTACTTACTGAGTTGAGCTAATTGGAACAAAACGATACAAAATAGAGGCGCCTACCGCTCGCCTCCTCTAAACCTAAGGTATGAAATCACAGATTGTGAGCTTGCTGAGATAAGAAGTGGCGATTGTTATTCCGACAGTCGCAATGAAAAGATAGGCGCATAAATTACAGCAGGGGATAGGCTTATGAGTTAAAGCTGGCTAAGCTTATTTATCGCTTGTGCACCTATTTAATACCATTGCTCACGTGACCCGGTTGTCAAAGTACGTCTGCGATTGTTCGACTTTAAGAGCTACAACAAGGGATGCAGACTCTAATACGTTGGAAATTGACTTTGCCACTGAACTTTATGTTTAAAATGTCGAAAATGCCGTCACAAAGGTGTGCAATATCTGAGCTTGGCTAGCACCGACTTCTTCACAGAGTAATTGAAACAAAGTTCACTTTTCATTTGTACAGGGATGTGGTAGAGGAATTCATTAGATTGAAACAATCGTAGACTGCTCTGCTATATCTGGACCTTGAGATAGAGATTTCTCAAGGCTGCTGACAGAGAGATAGAGATAGTGAATGGAAATTAAATGCAACCGTGAAAAGAGGCTAAAACAATTTGGTTTAGAGCCTCGGATAATGGAGGATCTATGGCCCTTAAAAAAATCGTCCAAACTCAACTTAAAGTTAACGCACTTTACTTTAAAATGTAAAAGAAATAACTTTAATCCTGTTGGCAGCTTAATGCTAACCTGGATGGACGGAAAATGTCTGATTAATTCATTTTTTATTAGTTCAAATGATGATACAAGGAAAAACTAACTCGACGACAACTGTCAAAAACTCATTTTACATCGGGTGCGTTCCGAGCACAAAACGTTTTGAGTGCGTTCAAACTCTACTTTCGAGTCATTTCTTCGCTGCTAGGTTTTAAAAACGGATGTATTAATTCTGGCAATTTTGGTATCTGATTTATCCGCTACAGATCTAATGTCGACAATTCTGCAGAACGGAAAGAGAACAAGGACATTCGGACTTTGAGCAGGCCGCATCCAAAATTTTCAACATCCATCAACAAGTGGAATAATTTTCAACATTTACAACGACGACGGCTCTCAGAAAGAAGTTTTTTGGATCCGGATTTACTGCAAGAAGTCTTGGCCTTTTGACAGGAAACTTAACGTCTGAAGACACAATGCATCAAGACCAAATTCGCTACCATCAATAGGCTAGTTGACTTGCCTGTTGGGCGGTACGCTATTGTAGCCATCTCACAGTTTTATTTTATTCAGTATTCATAAAGGAATTAGGCTGTCTACAGATTATCAAATTCCGAACAAGTTGATTATGTTGCTGTCCTTCCTTATGTTATACTGGGTAACCTGTTCAAAGAGTTGAGGAGAAAAGTGCCTACACTGCCAGGTACGACTCTTGCTCAGCGAAACACAATGACTCTCCTGGGATTTTTTTTACGTTGAAGCTACCTGCTTAGAAACTCTCGAAATCAGAGTTTAGCACCTAAAAAATAAATTTTGCTAACAGCTTAAGCGACAGATAACCTCTGAATGAGGCGATTCAGCATCAAGGAGCTAAAACTCAAGGCGATAACTACTTCTAAAACAAGTGAGTTCGCCTACAAGTGATACACATTTCTTAGGCCTTTTTTAACCGTGAACTGCGATGACTCTTTTGAAAGTTACACTTTACTTTAACACGAAGTGGACTGTTCTGCTCCGTCCCTGATGGTAAGGTTAAGGAATACAGTACCGCCTCCAGAAAATGAACCTGTGTCCGGAGACAGAATGTAGGTTCGGTCTGGGGGATGTCAAGTCCTCTGAGCACATCTTCGGCAAATGCCCGGCTTTTGATTGGTTGAGAAAATGCGTATATAACAGAGGGACTCGCACACCAGTAGATCTAATGAACTCCGCTACTAAGGACTCCTTCATTAGAGAGGTCACTGGTCTCTTAGAGTGACCTGCTTCAATCAACCGTAGAAATTAAATTCCATCTAAAAGTGGATAAAATCGACCGTGTTCCAATAGGCACATACAGAGCTTTTGCTATCTGTTTAACAAGAAAAACTTGAGTTTTTATGAAAACAAAACTCCGAATAAAGATTACAAATCTTATCTTGTTTTCTGAATACCTAGAGACTATAAACAATTAAAGCAGCCCAACCATCGTAACCGGTGGAATAAAAAACAGATCAACTACGATCAAGACAAAGTAACGAGCAAAGTCTGTTAATAATTTTTCTATTTAGATTGATCCACACAAGCCCCGTCTGTTATTAGGGCAACCGGTTATTACAATTAAACCGCGCCGACACAAAGCAGTTCATATCAGAAATGACAAAAAAAAACTCCTGGACGACGACACCGCTTTTAAACTGCACGCCAACATTTTGTTTGACTATCGTAATTGATTGAATTTCTCGGACACGCATTGAGAAAGTGAAACCGAATGGAAAAAAAATATGAATAAAAAGATGCACGTCTAGCTCTAACGACTGAGAACGTATTTACATTACATTTTTGAGATCCCTCTCCCTTACTGCCCCATTAAAAGGCAATAAAAAAAAACCGCGCAGCGCACCTTGAAACTGAATGGCTCTCCAAATATAGGTAGAACCTATATTTCTCCCCAAGAAAATGACTCAACAGTCGGGCTGAAAGTGGTCGATTATGTCATCGGATGATGTGCTTGTGCATTCTTTAAATGCAACTGGCTTTCGATATCAAAAGCTATTAATGAAAAGCCGAAAACTTTCCCTGCTGCATAGAAAAATGTTCCTTTTCACAGACTTTTCCGTGCGGACGTAGTTCTCTTGACTTTATCGAACAGAATTGGTGTTAGTAAGTTATTTCGCCGATAAGATATGGAATGTCACAGGTAGATGGTTACTCTGGGAAACGGAGGAGCATTTGTACGCGTTCATATTTAGTATACGCTACGTAGGTTGTGCTATCTTATCTGAAACAGTTATAATAAGAGTTATTTTCTGGCAATGCGTCCACAAATAAGGTCATTGCGGGGAATATAATTGAAAGTGTGTTACGTGTGTGGATATACAGGGTGGACCGGCCTCAATAGTGCGATCTTTAATATAAATGTTGCTTTTGAGGTTAATATTCTGTTTTGAGTCGGACAGCCCTCGTTCAATAGTCTAGCATAATTAACGCTTGCGCACGGCTGTTCATCATTTTTAGCTTTTCTTTATTGAAATATAAAAATCCCTACCATACAGAAAAATAAAAAGGATCCATTAAATGAACAAAAGAATTCCCCTCATACTGAACTTTTATAGTACCACCCTGCTGAATTAAATAGGTCTGCCACTTTATTCGGTTTGAATCGAACGTAGTCGCACAAAGTCTGAGCATGTTTTCGTTAAAAACGAGAGAAAAACCAAATTCTTGAAATAACGAGTAACGAGTAAATGCACTGTTGACTCTATCCATTCGCGTACTTCTTTGATCAAAGCACTTCAGATGAGCGTTGCCGTTTGGCCACTTTTTGGGCCTCAAGAATTGTGGTCCCTACTTGTTTCTTTTTTTTTTTTGCTGTACAGTGGACGTCCATTATAACGAATATCCGACATAGCGAATTTGCGATATAACGAATCCTTTACAGGTATACATTAGTTCACTGTATATCCTATATAAGGAACGTATATAAAAGTTGGTTTAAAAACCCTGAAAGTATTTAAATAGCAGGACCATCATCTATTCAATTTTAAATCAAATAAAACCTTTAAAATAAACATATTTTTCAATGTCTTCTTTTCTTAAAAATAGTATAAAAAATCGATCGACACAACGAACGCGCTCGATATATTGAATGACATCAAATATTATATCATTCGTTATACTGGAGGTCCACTGTATTAGTATTTTTAATCCCCCTTTATAAATTTTGCTTCAAATCTGCCGTCAATGTAATGAAAATGACGCAAAGCTGTCAGAGAGGGAAATTAGAATACAAAAGAACGTCGCATGGATTTGGTCTTCTAGACACTTTAAGTCACAACTGTAAGAACATAATAATTTCATCAAAACAAAATTCTTTCAAGCAGCAGCGAAAATTTACAGTTTTTACCTATAAATGAGAGTATTATTTATGTTCCTTAATTTAACCGAACAGTCTTTAGAATTCCACACAAGCCGGAAGCATTTTTTTTTGTTTTTGAGTTGTTTAGAGCCAAGTGAGGAATTGCTCGTTACTCGTTATTTTAATTTTGTAATGTGCCAATTTGTTGGCTCTTTAAGACGAATGTGTAGACATTGACGTTCGATTCAAATCCAGTACACAATCATAAACTTGTAAAATACAAAAAACTATTAATTATTAACAAAAATTACCTATTAACAAAAATTACCAGAAGTTGTTCGACTGACAAAGATTTCTGTTTCTGTCCGGGAATTTGATATTTAAAAACATTGGGAAAAAAAAGTTCTGGCGGTTTTAATTTGAACTAGCTTCAGATTCAGAAGAAATTCAAATTATAGTTTAAGAGATTCCATAACTCTATCCATTGATGGGTAGGCTTTTGCTATAATAAATACAGCGAGTAGCTAATATTTATAAGACCTGCATAAATACAATTCTAACTGGATGAAAAATAACTGTCGTCTATAGGAACTTTATCTGTCGCTTCGATAAATGTTACAGCTTTTGACAGTTCCACGCGAATGTATATTTAATGCAAATCGTTAACTTTTACTGCTCTTTCAAGTTATTTAAAATGTTTAACTGGAAGTGGATTAAAACGTAAACACAGTTTCACCTGCCTTCCATGGGCTTTTTAGTAAAATTTCCAGACTCCTAAAAGTTTTTCACTCAATTTCTTTTTTTAATTATACGGAGCTTTATTGCTTTTCTTGTTTATAGCTAGATTTTATTATTATTAATACAAAATCTTTATTAATCTCATTTTAATTAATGGACCATTGTGTTGAATTAACATAGACATAGCATTTGATGTCGTCTGTCTGTAGGTTTTATTAAGGTGAGAACTTTTAACAATTTAGTGTTAAATACAGAAAAGGGATAACTTTTGGTGTCGATGAAAAGTGTCAGTCATTCGATATTCTAGTTACCAGTAGAATAAATGTTTTGACATATTCGAAGATAACAATAGAAAATAAATCTCCCGAACAAAAATGTAAAAAACAAATTAAAGATTTCACTGTAGGTACTCCATTAAAATTGATTTCTAAAACGGTCATTACATCTGGGGCCTGTTTCATAGATCATACATCAAACATCACATACAGCATACATTTAAAATATTTATTATCCAATACTTCCAGTCGATTCTCCTCACATATATTGATGTATGACTGTTGATCACACAACATTTCTATGAAACAGAAATAATACGTCAGAAGTGTCTAAATCATACGTTGTGTATAATGTATGATCCATGAAACAGGTTGGTGCTTTATTAGAAAACAAATAAATCAAAAAATCGTTTAAAATGAATAAAATTTGGTAGCCCCCTCGGGTTTGAAATGATAAACTGACAGTACTGCATCTAAGTTTCCTTTAGCAAAATGGGTTAATCGTTTTTTTTTATAATTTATCATTTAATTCCACAGTCAGACAAAATATGAATGCAAATGCACCTGTCACTGCTCGTTGACGTGCTATTCGAGGGGACACATGGAATCTCGCTGCAACGGATTTCAAACCGTGGTCTGTCTGATTATGTTTCCAATTAAGTGAGTGACACCTTATTCCTAAAACCAGCCGTTGTGACAGTTCAACCCATGTAAAAGTCCCGCTGAAGTTCAGCAGAAAGTTATTCCAATTTTATAAGAACACACTTCTTTATTAAACTATTGGGCTGCCACAAGGAAAAAATGTCCATGCTATACAGTGGTTTAAATTCTAAATACCTAGTTGCTTAATTAAATAGAAAGTGTTAAGATATTTAGTGCTAATAGGTTTTTATTTCAAAATAACACATTTTAAGCTCTTAAATTTTTAAAAACGAAACACTGAACGATTATACAACATTTATCTTCAAATATTCGATAACACCGTGTCGAGCATATTATTCGAACATTAAAAACAAATCTGGAGTTGGGAACGCTGTGTTTCATAATGAAACGGACTTTATCAGACAAATCCAACATTTGTCAAATCTAAAGATCTCAGTATGATATTTTCCACAAAATGTCTGCAAATCATACTTTTAATCACAAAAGTATTACAAAACTTGCATCACGCTGTCAAAAATCGAACACCCTGTACTAATTAAATACGAAACATGATATTGGTCATAGTAACCTTTCAACATTGTAAGTGAGCTCACGAGGAGAGACAGAGCATGCTCTTTATACAATCTTATCTGTATACGAATAAGCTATCCTATCAACCGAAATATTTTTAATGAGTTGAGTAATATTCACTAGGCGTTGGTACCTTTCAAGCCATTATATATGACATCTAAAAAGAGTTATACGTTTTTCACTACTACCTTGAAGCCAGTTGTGTTTGGGACTTTCCCGAACTTGGGGACAACAATTTTTCACATCAGTTGCTTCTCTTACTTTTCGTATGGTTAATTGTTTCCTAATTATTTTTATTTTTTAACATAATAATGACAGCTGTCATTACAACTGACTTCTAAGTTTTTTGTGACGAGTTGGAGGAATGAGAAATATACAGATAGGCACTGTTACATACATTGAAACAATATGATCTTCTTTATTCGGTAACGGGTGAATAACTATTTACTGACGAAACCATTAAAGGGGAGATAGATCAGCAAGTACTAAAACTAGTGTGCTTAGTTGTATTCAGCAATGCGATATATATGAACCTACTATCAGCAATATATAGGAGCAGCTCGCAATGCAACTTCTCATTAGATTGTTGGACAAAACGTCAAACATTTGAGAGATTATATTATCAAAAATTTAAGTTTATTAGATCATGATCGGCTGCAGGTTGTGTTAAAGAGAAACTAGAACGGAAGAGGACACACACACACAAAACAGCACAAGCTAGTGAAAACTGCCAAATCAGAAGAGTACTGTCTTCTATTGCATTCAAGGAAGATCCTCTATTTTAGAAATGAAATACGTGGACTTTTATAAAGGAGACCCAAATCAGGTTAAGGTCACCAGAAAATATGTGAGGTGCGACTTAGACAAGAATCAAAAAGTTGAGCTTTGCGACGGATTTTAAAAAGTCTCTGAACAGTTTCAGAATGGGTACCATGATTGAGCAAAAACTTAAGCGCAGCCTGACTCTTCCAACAGCTAAGGCAGTTTTCGTTCAAGCAAGACTGGACTTCCATTTCTCTTTGGATAGGATCAAGTCTACCCGTTCTTTATTGTGCCAGCTGTTAACGATACTCTTCCACTGAATATTTGCTTTAAGGTTATGATTCACAGTCAGTTTTCGATTAAAAAGTCTCGGTAAACATCGTACAAACAATGCGCCTGGAGTAAATGTTAACGTCTTCTGACAACCCCAGCTGAATTATGGCGTTAAGATGCATTTTTAAAGTAAAGTCCGTTCGCTGATACTACTCATAGCGATTTAAATTCGTATGTGACAGTTTATGACAATTTTATGTAGAACTTAAATAGCTGATTAGTATTAGCAAAAGGGGCTTAATGTTTAAACTTTGCATGTGAAGTCCAAGAAGAACTTAAATAGCTATGAGTAGTACATATCAGCAAACGGGCCTAAATGTTTAATCTTTGTGTAGCAAGTAGAAAACATAAATTTAACAATTGAATCAGCCCTAAATATGCATTTGAAGTCCAAAAAGTATCACCCTCCCTTCACATATGCAGAACGATTCGATGGTACCGTCTCGTTGAGCTTGCCCTTTGCAAAAGTTTATTTCATAGAATTTCTTTGACGCATAAACCTTCCGAAGACACAATCAAATAATCCAACTTTTGCCTACAAAAGTTCATACCCCCAATTAACCTGTACCAAGGATTTTTAGCACCAATCTCATACTCCCAAGACTACCTATAATCTCATTCAATTTTAACTACAAAAGGTCGTTGTGAACTACCTCAAGCATTGCTACCACTTTTAATAACACGATAACAAGTGACATAAACACCAAACAGCCATATAGGCACTGTCAAAAAGGAAAAAAAAAAAAAACACTTAATTTAACGTCCAACCTTTGGACATCACGCGTTTTTATCTCGCAGACACAATTTTTAAACTTGAAATCGGTTAACTAGCTTAAATTTCATTGACCCCGCGGCACTTTGCCCAACTCAGCAAGCACTTCACGATGCTACACTTAATTGAGGTTCGTACATTGACAGCCAATCTAAAGTAGGTATAACTAACTTCATACTCGGTTTGGCGTGGGTGATGTGCTGACTAAGCGCCTCCCACTGAAGCTGACATAACAACCCACCGGAGCACCCGAAATCGATTGAACAGTGATCGCCGATCACCTTGACACTAACCTGTGTTTATACATCCAAAGACCAAGCAGGCAGCTACCAGCATCCATTTAAAGTATTCCATAGTGTTCTGGATGCGGTTCGAACGACCAAACCAATTATAGAGGAAGTTTATAACGAGACGAAAGCAAACACCCGGTGGTCTGGAATGCGACTTTTAATATCGATTTTAATTAAAACACTGCAATCACAATCACAGAGGAGCAGATGCTTCAGAGCTCTCCCTTTTCTTATTTAAATCACCCTTCGCGGGGTTGGGGACTATCAATTAACAACAATTACAAACACTGGCGCGCACCTCTTGCCACAATCACAAGAAACTCGAAGCTGAAGATGCAGACTTGAAAGAATTTCTTTTACTGTAACACCGCACCGCCAAACGGACCGTAATTGTGGTTAATTTTCACCTTACCAGGCGGGAGGAGGAAAATTCCACACGATTCTTTTTTCACTCTCTCTAAGTCGAATTGCTGCAACACGCTCTGTGGCACTATAATTTCGGTCAGTTAATTACCCGTTGGATGGAAAAGAACTTACAAAACGAACGGAAAACCGAACTGAACCTACGAACCTAATTTTAATCGAAAACCCGCCTTTCGCCGGTGTGCGGTCAAAGATACGGGGAAAAAAATAATGAAAAAGTATCTGTCGGAGCAGATGGATGCACCTTTCTATCTCGAAACAGGTAGCACCTAGCAGAGTGTTGTATTGTAGCACGAACAGAACACTGCGAGTGAAGTAGGATCTTGTTTTCTTTGCGGAGAAATGGTAATTGATAAGAAATCGCTGCAGAGCACTCGTTACAATACCACAAGCAATGCCGAACCACAATTTACTGAATGAAGAACACAAGAAAATACAGAAACATGCGATAACTTTTGCTTTTCAACTTTTTCATAGCGGTAAGCAAGCAAGCTGGCCACATTGTTGCTCGTGGTGGGTTTCTCAATTCGGTTTTCAGTTGTGCTGGCAACATACTACGGAACGGAATGGGAAAGTGGATCATTTGGCTGTGGTGAATACGAGAAGCTGTGCAATGCTGTAGCTGATTGTTTTCGTTTTTGCTGTGAAGTGTGAAATGCGAATGTGTTGAGGGTGCAACAAATTTTCTATTTTATGAATGGATGGAGAGTTCGCGGCGACATTGTTGCGCGGATTGGAGTGGATGTGTTGCGATGCACGTACAGTATGCTAAAAGAAAGTCCACGGAACGGAGGCTATTCATGGGAATGGCAATTGTTATCGATCGATGGGGCTGGAAACGGATGAGTTCATAGATGCGAATGAGCCTTGGAATCATCTCTAACTACGTGCACTGGTGACCCAATTTGGTAGGGTGCTCTAAATTACTTGACGACTGACTTCGAAGGAGAAATAGTTTTGCTCATGTAATTTGGTTTCAAGTTATGTGAACTGGACCGGAAAATATTTTAACGAGCTAACGTTGTGCGTGCATAAACTATACTCAGTGGATTATCTTTGTATATTGTTTAAATAGTTCTCTCGGGAAATGTGAAGCTACCTACTGTGTGTGGGTGTTACTTCAGCCCTTGAACTGATGAAAGTTGTAATAATCTGGAGAGTTTTACAACAAGCGAGTTTCCGAGTTAATACCTATACTGATTGGAGTTTTGGAAATGTAATGCACTTTTGATAGATTTTTTTTTTTTTCGCATTACGAGAAATTAATTTACTAAGTTTTTTCGAAGATCTGCTGGTGCTAAAAGGGGTTTTTCTTAAGCACTATAAATCATTGAATTTAAGTACCTAAATCAAATTATTTTTGAAGTACGTTTATAATCAACCATCGGCCGAGAACATTGACCCAGTCCATGAAAGTGCACAAGAAGCCGGACTCCAACTTTATGTCGGGACCCGTACAAGATGCAACTGACCCAGGAGCTCAAAGTTAATGACCATGGACTGAATGGGCTTTGGAGCATTTAAAAACTACACCTTTTATAGATAATGAATGAAGGTATGAATATTTTTATTGAAACTTCAAAATGATTACATAAAATTCGTTTTACATGAAGAAATAAATAAATAAAACGGACTTAGAATTGGTCTGGCTGTCACAGAAAGACATTACAAATTCTGCGTAGCTTAACGAGAATGGAGTAGTTACCTATTATAAAACTTTACGGTGTTAGAAACCTTTAATAGCCTTTTGTGACAGAGTTCATCCACCTAAGACTTAAGAAAATTTGAATCACCTCTCCCTGTCGGACACCTATACATAGTTCAGTGCGGCAGCATACGAGATGTTCGGAAACATCCCTGGCAGCTTCCACTCAATTAGTAACCGCAGAAGGCTAGTTCGAGATCTCGTAACCTATATATAATTATGCTGTCATCTCATCATACCAAAAATGATGTATACCCTCTGCAAAAGCCATATGGAAATAGACAGCTTCTATTGCCTGTATGCTGTTTGGCATTGAAGTACACACAACACATGTGCGCCAGCCACAATATGTAGAAAGTTTCAGTCAAAGATATTGGGCCGTAATTAAAAAGGGGGCGCGCAATTGAAGCAGGCATTTAGTATATATGTAAAAAAAATCCATCGCTTCCTTCTAATGGTTTCAGTCTGTTTTTTTTTTTTCGTTTCGTAAGTCTGAATTTGTTTAATTTTTCTCCATGTGAATATACATCTGGCAGGTCAACAAGATAAACCACATATAAAAGAGCGCGCCAGAAAGTAAATTATTTTTGTTTGTGTACTTTTTTGTCAGAAGTTACATACGAAAATAAATTTTGCACGTCAATCGGGGCCTAGGACAATCTGGCATTTTTTATGGGCTTCCAAATTCGTCGTCTATTCAACTACTGCTGTGGCAATAAATGGGAGGACTGTTGGAACAGTCCATTGTAAACATAAGTAGTTACGCAAAGGTAAACAAAATGCGTATGGTAAGGCAAACCAATTGTTATTCTTACCTTGACAACGTAAATAACGATTTTGTAAGTTTTTCTTAAAAAAAAAAAAAATACTGACCTAATCTGCGATCGGAGAAAAGATTAGGCAACCAATCAATTAAACAACTATCAGTCAGACAACAATACAGCTCAAGAGAATGAGGCATTAATCAAGATAATGCGGCCATTATCTCCTGGCAATCATGTAACCTTCTACTGATAATTATGATGGAGACGTCTTCAAAGATCTGCTTTTGTGAAAAACAAAGGTGCACCTGAAAAACTGACACAAACACCTTGGAAAATAATTAGCAAGTTCTTTGTAACAAAGGTACGAGCTAAGCTGATGGACGTTATACTTGCATAAGGTATTAGGGAAGTAGCACATTTCTTTTGTTGCAGGGTTGTCCAATGACTTTGTTTCGTCTTTAACCTTGACCATATGCCTGCAGATACGGCGTAATAGGGCTTTTGTGTCGATCGGCCTTACCAATAATCAACTTTGGTCTGGCAGCTTACGCAGTAAAGATTCCACATTTTCCAAAATTCATTTAACAATAAACAAATATATAGTTGCCAGGATATCGCTAGAGTTAAATGTTAATATTGGGAAAGCCATGTTTATCTCGGGAATTAGCTAAATAAATCCTGCCTTATTGTCATTTTGAGGAGGAGTGTTACCATACAAAATGACGGTATTGAATTTCTTAATGTGAGTGAATTTAAAAACCCAGTTGTTTAGACTGACAGCCTTATTTATAAATCCAGCGTAGAGTCTGCCTAACTTTATGCAACCCTTAAAATGGCCTTACGTAGGAAAACGTGATTTATAAACAAAAAGCACTTTGCTTTAAGCCTGCGTAACTTTAAACGCAAACATTTTTTTTCAGGGTAAATTTGAAAACAAAACAATTAAAAATGCCATTCAACTTTGTGAATTTCGTCAACGACATTAATTTGTTTGACTTAATAAATGAAAAAATTCTTAAATGGTAAGAATTTCCATAAACTATTACAGAAAACACTGAAATCTATTACTTTTTGCTCTGAAACCGACATCAGCTGTGATTAGCTTCGTAGGTACGTAAAATCGTATTACACAATAAAAAGTCAAGTTATCTGGCACAATTCGGAAATATCTTCGGAGGGACTGCTGGAATATCAACCTGCATTCATATTATATCTATGTGTCTTCCTATATGCATTTTCCTGGTCCAATTCTACCAACCACCGCCAAATCTAATGCCAGGCCATTGGTAGACATATTCACACACATCCTAAAACATTCCTCACAATAACAAAACTGAGGTAGTAAAAGAAATAATATCAAACGCAATTATGTTTTATTTTAAACATAATTTATATTTTATAATTGCATATGCAAACGAGTTTTGTTTGGCGGAAATTTTCACAGCAGGCGAAATGAATGAACAAACAAAAATAAGTTTCATTTTATTTGTTTTGTTTACGACCACGACCAAATGACATTATGATGCAAACAAATTTTTACGTAAGCTCTACGCAGTCTTTAGACGCAAATTTTTGCGTTAAACTTACGCATTTTAGAGGGTGCGTAAAGATAAGCTCAATCTACGTTGGGTTTATAAATAAGGCTGTAAATGTTTTCTGATTTTATTCAAATGTCATAGATTCTAAGAAAGTTGTCGCACTAGTAAATGTGGAGGTAATTGTGTATTAGTATTATACAGTTTCACAAATGATGTACATTTTATTAGTGCTTGATTATTAGTAAGGCCGACTGTTTTCTTACCGAAATATAAGGCTGTGATTACGGTGCAAACGAATTTTACATCCGCAAATTCGCAAAGTTCCTTAAACTCATTTATCCTATTTTGTGGTTCGGGTGCATAAATTTTACTCTAGCGAACTAAGCGAATTTAAGTTAGTAGTTTTAAAGGGTTTGTGCTTTGTTGTGTACTGAATTTCGTGCAAAATGGATTCGTGGAAGATAGCTTATGAAATAAACCCTCGACTGGAAAGACTACTGATTTGTACTTCACAAAACCATTTTGGAAGAAAAATTGTTTTTTTTTTTTTTTTACACAAAACGACCGATATGATTAAACATTCCGAAAGCAGACGTCTCCAAACCCGTCTACTCAGCACTGATATATTATAATTCACTAACTTCGTCTGAGTAAAATTCGCTTGCATCGGAACGGGAAGTCTTGCGTTGAAAATCGCGCCATTTGTTCATCAATTCTGTTTCCAGGGCGAGGCTTACAATTTAAATAAATCCCTAGATTTTTTCAGCTATTCTATTACTCGCTTACATTAATTTAAAATGCAAGCCAGTTTCATTATGTACTTGGGATGGTTTTTTCCCCTCGGATAATTCACCTTTTTCCCATTTTTCCCTTTCGCATCTAGTCAAAATTACCACAATTTTCCCACTTTGAAGAAAAAAAAAATTAACCTTATCTTCAATAAAAATACCCGTTGATGTAAGGAGCAAATTAACGCATTTGTGTATAAAGGTAAGATTAGACGGTATGCCAAGTGGTCATAAAATGCCAATTTCTGACAGTTCTCCTGTCAAAATATGGTCATACAATGTAATGCAATGTAAGGCATATCTCATATGCTCTAATGACCTGAATTCCACACATGACCAGGCTGATTTTGACAGATAAAAATGCCCAAATAGCATATGGTGTAATGGGACAATAGGTACGAATGCCAGCATATAGCCTTATATGCCCATATGCTTTTAATTGAAATTTCGTTATGGCATTAATGGCATTTTTGATGGAACAGGAATTATTTTGTTGTCATCGGTGTTTGAGTTCGTAGAATTGTGATTCATTTTCATTTTCGTTCTCTTTTTGGTAATAAATACCAAATGCCTCAAATGACCATCAAGTCAAATATGACCATATTGGTAATTTTGGTCATATAGTCTTATATACAGTTTTGATAATCCTGACATTTTGTTCATTTGACAGCTTATCTGGTCATTTGCCTTTTGGCATTCATATGCTTAATTGGCAAACAGTCTAATCTTAGCTTAAAGGAGGAAACCAAAATGTGGCATTACTCGTACGTGCCTTTTGTTTTTGTAGTAGATTTATTACATAACAAGCGATTTAGATCGGCTTGTTTTGTGAACATTGAATAAGATGGTAGAAATATGATCTTAGGTTAACTAATGAAATAACTACATACAACTTTTAATTATTTTTTTTTTAATTTTTCTTCTAAAACAGTTGCATGTTCATAGTAGTGTGAGATTTTTACTCACTTAAATCACACCCCACAAATTGTTCCGTACTGCAAGTTTGGACTTATCAAGCAATTTTTCTACCACGAAGCTATATACACGTTTGTCAGGCAACAATCTGCCAGTAGTTCCTGCTCGTTCCGCAATTTTAACGCGGTTGATAATTATCGGTCTAAGTCGGTAGCTTTAGTTCGTTGTAGAAGCCGCTATAAATGTGTTTCATCGAGAATTTTCACAGACGAATTTTATGCTCTCGAGCCCAATTTTTCGTTTCATCCTTAACCGTGGGAACTCGGTTTGGCCTGATTTGCAAACTTTTGACCGAATTTAAAAATATAGACAGGTTATTTGTTTGCTAACATGTAAAATCCACGTGAACCGATTTCGTTTCGTTAAGAGCGATCGTCCATGATTTTGTCCATTCATTGATCGCCTTGTAATATTTTGTTAGTTTCTTTGGTCGTTAGTAAAACAGTGTCATCGGCAAAAGTGGCTACGTTAGTTCATTCTATTTGCGGTATAACACGCGTAAATATAGTAAGTACAGGAGTGGCCCAAGGACGCTTCCTTGCGGCACACCTGCCCTTATTTCATCAAATTCGGAATATTCGTTTCCATGTTTGACACGAAAAAGTCAACGTCTTTTGGAAGTTAACCGAATTTCCCACAAAATTGTACCTACTTTGTTCCTTTTTCCAACGAGACGCTTCCTGTTCATCGAATTTCCCATGAAACCCACGAGCTACTAACACTGAGGTAAGCCTCACGTTGAAAACCATCAGCGCTGACAAAAAATTGTCAGCTATTCTGTTACGCAATAATCGTTAATGCAGAATGTTCGTCTCGGCGTTTGATGTGTGGCATGAAGCCCAGTCCTGCTGAAACCACATGTAGTCTACCTCCATATCGTTCAATTTGGGCCAGCAAAAATCGATCAATGGAATGCAAATCTTAAAGCACAACTGAGATGGAATATAATTATATCTTTATGAACTCAACTGACCAGAACTTTACAAACTGTGAGCTGCCAGAGGCCCCTTTGCCACACTGTATAAGTATAACTATTTCAGCGAAACTAGAACAGCCAACATTCCGCTCTTAAACCACCGATCAGAGGTCTGTGCGCCGGGTCGCCCGTGTCATGGAGCATTACCTCACCGCCACTCAGCGATATTTTGGGTAAACCTATTTCTTTTAGACAGCCAACTGCACGTTTCGCAGAAAAATTGTTTATTCAATTCGAAAGTATCTGTATAGTCACAAGACCACTTAACTGTTCATTGCGGCGATAATATGATACCCATTTAATAGAAAGTCACGTTTCTAACAGTAATTGTTTTTACCTTTACCTACGAGCGAGTGCCGTGAAAATTGTGCTTCCTTAGTGTTTGGCGTGATTGTGATAGCTCTTCTCCGAAAGGGAGGAACAAATAACTTTGTGGTTATGACGTTTCGATTAATCATGCGCACCGGCTCTGCGCTAGACATGATTAAGTGTTGTATACATCGCACTGATGTCAGTAACAATCACCGCAACCGCATTCGACACTCAGTCTGGCAGTTGGTCTACGCCTTGTGTCCGAATTAAAATTCATTCAGCGGATGTCAGCGAACACACCTAGACCGTCAGTCGTGCTAAAACTGATGCGCGCGATCATCGGATGCGATCGTGCCGCGTAATTTAGTTGTCTCCCAATAATTAACCCGCATTCCTACTGTTTGCCTCTTTTGGTGCGCAGTATCTATTCACTGATTCACTGGAATTGGAAGTGATGATAGTTTGTCACGACCGAATTTTTGCACGACTACACGCACAAGTTGGTGCAGAACAAGCGGAAAGGGAGCGGTTCGCTCGCTTGGGTGGGTTCATCAGTTATTTGACGCGGGCGTGTCGGCATTAGAAATTGTAAAGACGCACTGACAGTTTCGTAATTCTGATGCCAAACAGGTGAGCCTTAGTGCAAGTTGCTGCAAAAACGCTCACGGTAAGGGCCCCCATGGACCATGACCCATGTGGCCAGAGAAAATTCTATGGACATCGGTTCGGGTAGGTTGTGGCTAATGGATGGCGTCTTGTGCGGTCGCACACTCGAATGGGCAAGATCGCTGGTTTATTGCCTGATTTGATTTCTATTATTGCGGCGCGACCGTGGTGGGTTCCCTCTTTATAGTTCCTTGCCGTAGCCTTTCCATTGTGGTGCCGCGGCTCTTTGTGTGTTTATACATGAAATGAGTTCAATTCGATGCAGTGCGGTGGAAGAATCTTTCACTGTGATCCTTTGTGTATCCGAAACGAGCGAGTGAATATTATCTTTAGGCCCGTGAGATGAGATTGCGTCTAGACGTTTATAGAGAGGTTCGATGATAATGCTAAAGTGCAGGCCCTTGAGAGGTGAACTTCTTTTCAAAGTCAATGAGGGGCGATGACTTTTGAATGCGGAAGAGTGTGGAGCATTTATACAGTCGGCCAATTAAAAAAAAATAATATATTCGTCCCCCTTTATGGTCAATCTATGAACAGAACCCGGATCGATCTGCTTATTGTTAATTTTGTGCATACCGTGTGGGTGACTGTATCGGTTGAGCCCCCAAATTATTTCAATTTACAGCAAACCGCTAAACATCTTAAAACGCCCCCGAATTGCCCCATTCTGCAGACGTCGACTAGTTGACTGCCATTTAGTTGGAACTTTTGAGCAATATCCGAAAACCATCGCATTGAAAATGAGAAGTAGATCTCTATGGTACTGGATGCATATAGACGCGGCCAACAATAGTCCGTCCAAACTTAATTGAAATTTTCACGCGCAGGACTCTTTCCATGAGATATTTTGCTCTCTTTGCAACAACAAAGAGTCTTGCAATAAAAAATCAAGCTAAAAAAAATAATAGGTAGGTATCGTACAGCGTTAGTGTTAAAATGTTAAAACCCACTATTAAAAAGGGTTAGAAGATATCTTTTGTAGATTCCATTTTTAATAAACTTCTAACGAGATAGTCTTTCTTCTCAAGTGAACAACAGATAGAATTGAAGGGTATTTATAATTAATTTTCTTTTAAACATGGTAAAAAGTGATAAAGTGGAGAAAAGTATTAACAACTTCATTTGATCAAAAAAGTTTCAAAGAGAAAACATCCCCTTAAATAAATTGCTACAGCTCATCGAGGGAAGTTTCAACTCCTTTTGGACGCTCTTCACCTGCTACTAGCGAAAGTACGAATATGACATCCACCAGCCACCACTCGATAAAGAATTGACGTCACACAACGTTCGAAAAGACCGACAGAACTTTCGCCTTAAGCTAATTTTGTAAGAAGATCATCCTAAATATACAAGACCCAAAGAGAAGCCTACAGAAATGTGTATGGAAATGCGCTCCTGAATTCAGAGTTTTGTCCTGAGGATACGGAAAACAAATCTTAGAAAAAGGGACAAGCTATACAAAGCCTTGCCAAGTTTCGGCTAAGCTCGTCCGTCTGCGTAGGATAACGTCAAAGAAATTTCCTCGCCACCGAGCCCTTTGATGTTGAAAACGGTTTTGGACAAGGTGACGCGCTGTCAGGAAACATCCATCATTAGGTTCGTTCGGGTACTTTTTTGCAAACGTAAAATTATTAAAAATTTACGAAGAAACTGTGCGAATGAGAAAATTTAAACAAATGAGAGAGAAATTCATTTCTCTTCTTTTCATTTTTTTGTAATTTTCTACTCGCCGAATTTCGACTTACTGAAAAATGAAAAATGAAAACGAACAACTAAGTGACAGCTCAAAAGTGTGACAACTAAAACTCTATTTATTTTCGTCTTCAACGATGTCAGAGGAAGAAGTTCTAATTGAATGTTGTCCTAGAACATATTAGCTCATTCAAAATGGTAAATTTAATAGATATTTAGCTTATAAAAATTAAATTCCAACTTATTTTTTAGATGCTGCACTTAAAGAGAGCCTTGTCATGTGTCAAAATGACATATCTTAAACTTTTTGTTAGAAAACCGGTCAGGTACTTCTCTTGAAATTGAGAGATGTCTCTCTCGATTTTTGAGATTTGACATTTTTCATTTTTCTATGCCGAAAGTACAGGAACGAACCTATTCTTGCAACAATAAATTGTATTAAGCTCACAAGCCAATGTTAGAGGTAGGCATTTTTAAAAGCCCGTCCAGATGCATGCATGTGTTGACGATATTGAAATTGTAATCGAGAAATCCCAGCTAGCTGTCAGTCGCGCGTTTGCAAGTATTGTAAGACGTACTTCCAATGAAGGAGGACATTTGGATTTATCAAGGTGTGTTCTTGGTTTTTGGTGAGAGGTGCCACGCCCCCAATCCCATAAAGGAAAAACATTTCCATAGTGTTAGAAACAGCCCTGAGACCCACGGTTGTTCCACGGTCGATGCATATGAGATCGGATTCTCGGACGGTAAATAAAAGTCAAACAGACAAACCGACGAAGAAGATCACTGGCAACACAAAAACTTAGAAGTATAAGTTAAGTACATGAATGAAAACAACGAACTATAGGAACTGTTTAACTCAACTTGCTTCCCAAGTCCAGCTATAATATCAAGGGAAAATTCCCTACATGTAGGGATTTTTGTAACAAAAATAGGACCGTAGGGAAAAAAGCACAGATTTTTGATATCAGTCCAGATGTAGGGATTTTTTGATGATTTTTGTTTTTTTAAGGATGTATATTTTCCATTCAAATTCATTACGCATTCAAATTCATCTGTCTACAAACTCCCTAGTTAAAGCCATACACAAAACGAAACCGTAAACGTTTCTTTTTCTTTTTTTGCGAACTTGATGTAGCTTATGAATAATAAAGTTGCTTTATCAAAAAAAAAAAAAAAAAACAAATAATCTTTTTTCCAATCTACCTCTCAGCCGATTCCACAAAAAAAAAAAAATCATTCCACTGAAATATTTCATTTCTTTACTGTTCTGTTTCTGTCAGAAATTTTTTTTCTGATGGAATCCAATCAGGGGTGGTTGATTTGTTGTAATTATTTTCGTAGGGAAACATTTGTCTGACAGAATTTTTCCTATGACCGGCTGAACGTAAAAAAAACTAGTTTTCACATTGTTCCAACTTTTTCGGTTGCATTTTACGTACCTACGGCTATAACTGAACTGGGGCCTAACGCGTTAAGCCTTAGTCCCCACACAATAATTGCATTGGAAACTAAACAGAATTTTGGACAATAGAAATCGCAGCGTTTCCAGACGGTCAAAATATTTCCCCCCAGATAACTCTGAAAAAAAAACCCAGAATTGTCATTATTTTTTTAGTTTTTGTAAGAGTTAAAAGAAGAAATTTCGAAATTGAAACGCGAACATGTAAGTTTGGTTTTCCGAATGCCAAATAAATGCAACGCATGTTGTAATTTGAAAACATCTTGTAAGAATTTTCACAGCCCTTACCGAACTTTTATGAAATTGTTGTTTTTATAATAGAATATTATAGCGAAATGTAAGTAAAATAGAATTTAAAAAAAAAACCAGATCTACCCCTAAACAATTTCTCCCCCCAGATGTCCCCCCGTCGACCAAAAAAACCCCTAAATCCCCCAGATTTACCAACAAAATTACATCACTGTAAAAATGGCTAATGGATTGGAATGGAATGGAATTTATGGAATATTTTCCATTTCGCAGTAATCTCACATCATGTGCGTTGTATGCTAAACGGTTAATTTGAGACTATGGATTTGTGAAATAATACCAACCTTCTAGTTTCTTTCGTTCGGTGTTATTCCTTTTTTTATTCAATATATACATGTCATGCAAATTAAAATTAAAAACATAAATGCTGTATAGGGTGGAAATGGATTCATTATTAGATATATCAAAATCATATGACAGGGACAACAAACAACAACGCGCCCGAACCAAACAAAATAAATAGTTTTAAGCTTTGTAAAGGGTGGTTAAGTTTTAAGGGCCGATGTTGAATGTGAACCACACCTAAACGTCAAGTTTTTTTCTGCATTTCATTTGACATTTCTCAATTTCAGACTAACTCAATTTGAACCATGGAAAGATACACAATCGAGCAACGCGTCAAAGTTATTCAGGCTTATTATGAAAATGTGCGTTCAAATCAAAATGCATATCGTGCACTTCGTGATTTTTTCGGTCGATTTAATCGGCACATTTTCAACTCAGTGGATTCGTCAATAAGCAGAATTGCCGCATTTGGGCGAATGATAATCCAAGAGTGACTGTCGAAAAACCAATGCACCCACAAAGAGTGACTGTTTGATGCGGTTTATGGGCTGGCGGCATCATCGGTCCGTATTGTTCCAAAAAACAATGAATTTAAAAAAAAAAAATCATTTTTTGCACGCAATTTTCGGTCAACCTTCCAATCAATTAAAAATTCTGATGTAGGGATTGTACCAAAAACAATGAACTATCTCTGCGAACAACCACCAAAATAACAAACCACAAAAAGTCAAGAGCATTGATAAAAGAATTTCCTTTTTTTTCTGGAAACTTTTTTCTGCTTTAACAAAATTCCTTAACCAACAGGAACGATCGTCTTTAATGTGCGATATTTTACGTAACTCCCAATATATTTGAATGGGTTTTGTTTTAATGCGTAGCTAACGTTGTTCACATCCGCTCAAGACAATTTAAGTTTTAAACCCTACCTCGGTACGGATTCTCCTCTCTCCCCTTGGGGTTGCTTCACTTAAGTCGCAATCGAATTCACAAATCATGTCTGAAAATGTGAACATAAATTTTGTAGCATTTCACTGGTGAAATGTGCGTTCTATATAAGGAACAATTAAGTTTTTTTTAATAAAACTACCGTAGACTGAAAGAGGAGTGCCATTCTAATTGGATGCTTTGTTCCATCGGCGGCGCCCGTTGGCTGGGCACGCACTCGAGCGTGTGACTATGGCTCAGTCGTTGGCACGTTTCAACACTTATGATCGATTTTAAGATTGCATTTGTGAACAAATGGGTATCCACTCTTTATTCCACCAGAGACTTAAATTGTCGCCTTCTATAAAATGCTATATGAAGTTGTTTAGACTTGGACTGGAACTCAAGCTCTATGTTGGCTGTGTGAAGTTGTGAGCTAGTTTTCTTTGAAATGAATAAGTACAAAGGTTTGGGGTATCGTTATAAACAGGATTAATGCTGTTGCAACAAGGAAAAACCGCTAAAGTCGAATTTGATAATTTTTCAGGAGAGCATATTAACGTTTTGCTAAAAAGCTTAAAATGACAAATGGTTCTAGACTATCTATTAAAAGTCGTCGGCATTAAAATTCCAATTTTGAAGATAAAAAGCTGGAAAAAACGAATCTTGAAGATTTGGGCATGCTGAATCTAATTGTATCAAAAACTCATTTCGTCTTAACTCGACTTTAGCTGTTTTTGCTCGTGGCAACAGAATGATCGGTCGTACCCAAGAAAAAGATAAAAACACCAACATCAAATCAAGAAAGCGCATGAAAAACCAATCAAATCACGCTTTCAAATGCGTTTTGAATGCCCCTTTTCACTGTATACTTCGTGAGATGTATATTTTGGAGCATGAGCTGTTCCCATTGGTCTAATTTGTACTCCTCTCTTTGCTGCGAACGACGAAACTTTAGCATGGCCTCCGACTCCACTATTGCTCATACGCAATTACCCTGAAAAGCAGAATTGATAAGTTGTGCCAACACTATACAAGACGTGTCACCAAGCGGTTACGTGGCTTTTCGAGAAAAGCAAATATTTTGCAAAAGAGCAAAAGAGCAGAGTAAAGATAAACACACAGCGCAGATAGGTGGGAGATAAAATAATGGGAACTGATTTATCTTTACTACCAGCTAATGCGTAATCGCGGTTCGCTGCCATATGTGCAATTCCACAGCGACGGCGACGGGTTTCCGGTTAATTAAATTTTCAAATAACGTAAGTCCTTCCCGGCGTGGAAACCACGAGTATTTGCGATTCAAATAATCACTTTTAGTGTTCAGGCTGAATTGTCCGAACTCACAATGACGACAATTCCATACAAAATAATTTATTGTGACCTACAAAATATTTAGAAATGATTAGTAGTATGTGTCCATTCACAAGCCCTCGAAAGCCCCTCTATAAAACGGATCATGTGATCTATGGAATACATTCGAAGAACCTACTTACGTATTCACTCTGGTTTTTGGCCCTAATCAGGGTTATTTAATTACGAATTACAGTTTCCCTTCCAGCATAAACCACTCCATTGTGTCGCTACGTTGATTCATTACTGCATCCACTCTGGCAAGTCTTGATTCGGATCATTTATGAACTGCAGCTCTGGTGATTGATCACGAAACAGAAAGCACACAATCCTTGGTCCGGAGTTAATTTCCTCTCGAGAGTAATTATGCCTGTCCGTCCGAGATGGGGTCTCGTTCTGTTTGTTCGCCATGTAATTTACCAAT
Source organism: Cheilosia grossa (assembly GCA_963082955.1). Classification (NCBI taxonomy): domain Eukaryota; kingdom Metazoa; phylum Arthropoda; class Insecta; order Diptera; family Syrphidae; genus Cheilosia; species Cheilosia grossa. Next base: position 17,757,443 of record OY720147.1, on the reverse strand, counting down.
ACCATCAGTACTCGAGCGCGGTTAAGTAGCCCACTGTGTTTGTTAAGTATCGCACTTTTGTGTGTAGATACGATTGGACCACGAGCCAAGCATCTTACTGTAGTCGGCATGCAGCAGTGCACTGCAGATCTGTATGTTGCGCTTTATCGGGGACCTTGTGTAACCTGGGCGCAAAAATGATCACATGAGTCGATTGGATAATCTGCAATTTTTTATTGATTAAGCAATCATGCTGCCGTCAATTAGAGAATTACTCTCATTGAGGCCAACATAACCAGTGCGACATCGCTCAAATTCAGCCGGCATTACAGATTAGACCACTCGGATCCGTGCCAACATGAGAAGCCGAAGCGGACTTTTATTTTATAACGATGTTACATAATTATATATGTTGTAGGGGCAGCGGCTTAGTGGTTAATGTGTTGGTAATCGAGGGGTTCCCAGGCTCGATTCCCGAAAAAAAAAAAACATTTTCCATCTTAAGTTCCTTTTTCCACTGCGCCACCTCTCGCGAACGTCTGACAAACATCCGAGAGTTAGCTGTCATTAAAAGCCGTTTGGACTCGGCATTAAATTGTAGATCCCTTCCATCCGTCGCAAAAATGAAAAATCCCACACAAAACAAATGGCTTTGAGAAGCTTCAACACCGATCCATCCTTATTGAAAAAGCCTTTACAGATCTAAATACCTTAACGTCGCATCGCCTTTGATAGCGTATATTAAGGACGAGCTATAGCACTCGGAATTTAGCTGTTCCAAAGTCGCATACCTTCCAAGAAGTGTCTTTACTTACTTTACTTGCACTTACTGAGAAGAATGCTCATTAAAAGAATCCTATCCTTTTACAGAACTGTGGAACGTCCTTGTATACCTACATAATCAAAGGACGACAATCATTTGAGATGTCTGCTTTTATTCACTTAGGTCAACATGCATTTGTGCATTTGCTCATTTCCCAGAACCTTACTATTTTTACTTTCAGGACATAAAATCTAACCAAGTACAGACAAATCTATCAACAGCTGCATTACCAGTCTCACGGTATGCGAAATTCCAAACTTAATCGCGTTATCCCAAATCTGGGTCAATCGAATTGCGCGGATATTCCATGTCATTGATCAGTGGTCGTGATCGTGCGTACAACACCACATTGTGACTGTCAGCTGCACATGCATTCACTATCATTCCGACTCAACTGGACGCTTTTGAGTACATTCCGTCACCGACTGTAATGAATCACGGGCTCGATTGCACTGCGCACGTGTGCGCGCATTCAAATTCCACTACGAACGGAAAGCGGGCAATGTTTACCATTGGTATTCGTACTAGACCTAATGTCGCAGGCAAACACTTACCATCTAAAAGGCTAAACCAAAATGCAAATATCTCACAGCGCGAACTTAATCTTGCCCACAATCCCCGTTCCCCGTATACATAAAACACATTCTCCGACTCTCCCATCTGATTATGCGAGTTGCTGCGAAAAACTGTTTGAACTTCACCAAACCGCTGAGTATTTGCAGACATTTTTTGTTTGTGCACTTCCATCAGCGGCGTGTGCAAATAAACTCGGATAAAGGTAAATAGCGAGGTATTATCAAATAAAAGAGAGACCTCACCCATTGAGATAATTACGCATAAAAAGTCATCATGAGCGGTGATGGTGGACTAAGCTCAGCCTTAGATAGGGCGACTCCAAGTTCATCGTGTTCGTTGTACAAAAACATGAGGAAGTACACAAATCATGTGAATAATTCGAATCCATTCGTGGTGGTGTTCTGAAAATAATAAAATAGAGCTCAGGTCTCGCTTCGTGAAGAGCGTAATCTTCTTAGCGTCACCGGCGATAAGTAGGGCCGTCCCTCTTGGAATGAAGACAATTAGTCGAAGTGATCGGGTTAATAAGTAGTTTTTCTGATTCAAATTTTACTTCGACACAAAAAAGGCTCTTTTTCTTCTCGTTGTGGTGTATTAGGCGCCAAGATTTAGGTCATCAAATGGTGTTTTTTTTGTTGTTTTTTTTTTTTAATTCCAAAAAAGGGTGACAATAAGCGAACGCCAAACAGTTTCGTTGAGATGTCGTCGAAATGGGGACGAGTAATTATCATATTAATTTTGAAAAATTCAAAGCTGATGTTCGAATGGTGTTATCAGTGGGGTTAGGCAGACTACCTCAAAGAGGATTTGTTACGGTTCAGCTGGAATGCTGATTGAATGTGTGTGCTGAAGGGGGGAGACCGAGCGATTTCCATCTCCATTTGTAAATAAGAATGAGAAGAATGCGCGTGGGGTTTTATTGCTTCAAAGTCCACGGAATGTTTATTTAAATTTATTAGGTACAACTTTTGGACACGCTTTTCGTTACAATAGGAACAGCAGTCGACTGTCAAGTTCTTACTTTGGTGCTCATAAATTGACGTCTGTTAAAATTTGAAGGTGTAAACAGTTCTGAAACATAAAATACTTATCTTATTTATGTGATGGAGTTTTTTTTTAAATGGAAGTGATGTTGCGTTTGTAGAAACAACTCTTAACTCTTAAACAAAAAAGCGAGTATGAGTGTGACATTGGTATGTGCGCGAAGAAAATAATTGCATTATTGGGGACGAAATACGGATTCCTTTATTTCATTTCTTACTGGCTCAGACTGGTCACGTGAGTAGTTTTTGCAGTTGACGTTTATGGAGGGGAAGCCGACAAATCTAGTCAAGAAAATCCTGCCTGTAAACAGAGTGGCCGCTGCTGAACTCGAAAATGTCCAAGAAATGGCCGGTGAGAGGAAAAGGTGTCATTTCTGAAGCTACTCTGCGAATTTAGAATTTAGGCAAGATATTTAACAACCATTAGTTCGCATAACACTGCAAAGTGTTTAAACGTAGGTACTTATTTGGAAATAAAAATTTTTGAAAGTTTTTGAAGAGTGTCCATTCCAAATAAAAAGGGGGCAAATAACAAAAATTGTGGCAGACTATCGAAAAAAGTGACGAATTTCGATTACTTCGTTAAACTTCTATGCACTCTTGTCTTCGAACTTTTGTCTCTTTGCCGTGAGTTGCTGCCGCCATGTTGGTGGAAGTCCCCTTCCAACCGGACAGTGGCACCTTTAGGCAAAGGCTTTCTCTCTACGGGCCTCTTTCTCTGGACTAGAGTCCATGCAAATATATGACGCAGATTAACTCTATATAGTTAGTTGCGAAACTTGCGCTTGAAACCTCTCAATCTCTATAGTACAAGACATTAACCATTGAGCCACTGGAGTCATTGAAAAATGTCATATCTTAGTCTGCTTGCCACTGATTTCCGAAGAAAGATAATATTTATCCGCATTCGATGAAATAACTATAAATTCTAAACCTAGTAACTATAAACTCGGAAACGTCACTTTTCCTACGTCAAACACAAATAGAAAATGTCAACTTAGTATGCTCAGCAAAGAGGATCTAAACTAGAGGGCCAACTGAGAGCAGAAACGGTACATTTGCCTACAAGCTGCTTTTCCTGCATAGGAATTCCTAAGTATTAGTGCCTGTACAAATCAAAGGAGCGCCATTGCTGCCGCACGCATACTTAGGAAATCCTATGCAGGCAATTAATGTCAATCACGAGGCCATTTTGTAAGTGGGGGCGACTGTGTCAACATTTTTGGTACCCTTTAGTTACACGGCGTTCACATCGTAGCTCAGTTTAAAAGTTCTTATAGTTTATGAAATTGTTGGAAAAAGGAATTCCTGATATAATATGTTCACAATGCCAAATACCTTAATATAATCATAGTTTTTTTTTTTTTCAGTATCTAGCAGAAATCTTTCTCATGATATTAATTAGAGAAAAATCAACTTATACGGTTCTTCCACTTTTCTTAAAAGAGATTTTGTAACTTCAAGCTTTTATTGCAGGTATACTTTAAAGAAAAAAAATGTTTTTCGTCGATTTTCATTTCGAAGCCATATTGAAACAAAGTAGATATTTTATCAGAGTTTGGGGAAAGCGTTTTTTTACTGTGGGAAAAAAAGATATTTTAGTTTTAGCATAATTTTTAATCTGTAAATGGTACGTAAAATGCATATTTGCACAATAACGTATTCAAGTATATTTGTTAAATTGGACATTTTTTTTCCGTTTTCTGGTAAATCCCATGTCAAAAAAAAATCGGTATAGATTTTTAGAAAGTATTGATAATACAACACACACTTCAATTCAATTCTTTAGGGACTTTCTTATGTGGTATTCGTTTGGGCTTCTTCAGATTTGCCCTCAGGCACATTTCGTGTGCCTAATCAAACATAAAAACGCTCTTGCTCTTTTTTGTGTTGATATTCGTAGTCTTCGACACTTTTCTATGCGCTTACCATTCACTGGTTAAATTTTATATTAAAACATTCGAAATTTCCGTCCCAGTTAATTTCTTAATATTTGCACACATATAAATTTACGAAAATAGATCCACCCGATGCAATGCCTTTCTTAGCTGCAGAAAAAATGCACGCAAATGTAAACAACCTCCACCAGATGTCAAACTCAAATGCACTTGTATTGGTAAATCTGAAACAAATCTAATAAGAAAATATATAGATTCGCAAAAGTGCTCTGAAATCTGAAATCTGTTTTTTTTTTGTACCAAACGTACAAAAAAATTGCGCTGAGGGCAAAAAAGTGCTCTGAAATATCACTTCTTGCACTTGTTTTTGTTAATTAATAATTTAGAGAGGCTCATAAAAATATCAGCGAACATTTCAAAATGCAAAAGCACATTACCTATAGAAATACGGGATCTGAAAATTAACAAAACAATTTAGATTTTACGTTCGATTGAATACGCAAAATCTGAAATCGGATCAAATTAAACACCACATTATATTATCTATTTGTTAGGAATTTAATCATATGTACTCGTTTTTACGAATTTACTTTCCGAGAATAATATATATTTTTTTTTTAAATATGAATAAAATTTCCATTTTTGCTGTTCCTTAGTAACATCAACACTGTTCACTCTTATTAAACCACAGAATTCCTAATAATATTTTCATTTTGTACAAATACGGTGCTAAAAAACCAAGTTGAAAACACCCACCAAGCGTAATAGAAATTTATGCAATGTTTGCGAATATTTTAAGGAATTCACTTTTGCCCTAGTGAAAACATGGGCTTAAATTGCATGGAATCAACCTATTTTTGGAACAACTCCCGGATCGATCTGCTTATTGTTAATTTTGTGCATACCGTGTGGGTGACTGTATCGGTTGAGCCCCCAAATTATTTCAATTTACAGCAAACCGCTAAACATCTTAAAACGCCCCCGAATTGCCCCATTCTGCAGACGTCGACTAGTTGACTGCCATTTAGTTGGAACTTTTGAGCAATATCCGAAAACCATCGCATTGAAAATGAGAAGTAGATCTCTATGGTACTGGATGCATATAGACGCGGCCAACAATAGTCCGTCCAAACTTAATTGAAATTTTCACGCGCAGGACTCTTTCCATGAGATATTTTGCTCTCTTTGCAACAACAAAGAGTCTTGCAATAAAAAATCAAGCTAAAAAAAATAATAGGTAGGTATCGTACAGCGTTAGTGTTAAAATGTTAAAACCCACTATTAAAAAGGGTTAGAAGATATCTTTTGTAGATTCCATTTTTAATAAACTTCTAACGAGATAGTCTTTCTTCTCAAGTGAACAACAGATAGAATTGAAGGGTATTTATAATTAATTTTCTTTTAAACATGGTAAAAAGTGATAAAGTGGAGAAAAGTATTAACAACTTCATTTGATCAAAAAAGTTTCAAAGAGAAAACATCCCCTTAAATAAATTGCTACAGCTCATCGAGGGAAGTTTCAACTCCTTTTGGACGCTCTTCACCTGCTACTAGCGAAAGTACGAATATGACATCCACCAGCCACCACTCGATAAAGAATTGACGTCACACAACGTTCGAAAAGACCGACAGAACTTTCGCCTTAAGCTAATTTTGTAAGAAGATCATCCTAAATATACAAGACCCAAAGAGAAGCCTACAGAAATGTGTATGGAAATGCGCTCCTGAATTCAGAGTTTTGTCCTGAGGATACGGAAAACAAATCTTAGAAAAAGGGACAAGCTATACAAAGCCTTGCCAAGTTTCGGCTAAGCTCGTCCGTCTGCGTAGGATAACGTCAAAGAAATTTCCTCGCCACCGAGCCCTTTGATGTTGAAAACGGTTTTGGACAAGGTGACGCGCTGTCAGGAAACATCCATCATTAGGTTCGTTCGGGTACTTTTTTGCAAACGTAAAATTATTAAAAATTTACGAAGAAACTGTGCGAATGAGAAAATTTAAACAAATGAGAGAGAAATTCATTTCTCTTCTTTTCATTTTTTTGTAATTTTCTACTCGCCGAATTTCGACTTACTGAAAAATGAAAAATGAAAACGAACAACTAAGTGACAGCTCAAAAGTGTGACAACTAAAACTCTATTTATTTTCGTCTTCAACGATGTCAGAGGAAGAAGTTCTAATTGAATGTTGTCCTAGAACATATTAGCTCATTCAAAATGGTAAATTTAATAGATATTTAGCTTATAAAAATTAAATTCCAACTTATTTTTTAGATGCTGCACTTAAAGAGAGCCTTGTCATGTGTCAAAATGACATATCTTAAACTTTTTGTTAGAAAACCGGTCAGGTACTTCTCTTGAAATTGAGAGATGTCTCTCTCGATTTTTGAGATTTGACATTTTTCATTTTTCTATGCCGAAAGTACAGGAACGAACCTATTCTTGCAACAATAAATTGTATTAAGCTCACAAGCCAATGTTAGAGGTAGGCATTTTTAAAAGCCCGTCCAGATGCATGCATGTGTTGACGATATTGAAATTGTAATCGAGAAATCCCAGCTAGCTGTCAGTCGCGCGTTTGCAAGTATTGTAAGACGTACTTCCAATGAAGGAGGACATTTGGATTTATCAAGGTGTGTTCTTGGTTTTTGGTGAGAGGTGCCACGCCCCCAATCCCATAAAGGAAAAACATTTCCATAGTGTTAGAAACAGCCCTGAGACCCACGGTTGTTCCACGGTCGATGCATATGAGATCGGATTCTCGGACGGTAAATAAAAGTCAAACAGACAAACCGACGAAGAAGATCACTGGCAACACAAAAACTTAGAAGTATAAGTTAAGTACATGAATGAAAACAACGAACTATAGGAACTGTTTAACTCAACTTGCTTCCCAAGTCCAGCTATAATATCAAGGGAAAATTCCCTACATGTAGGGATTTTTGTAACAAAAATAGGACCGTAGGGAAAAAAGCACAGATTTTTGATATCAGTCCAGATGTAGGGATTTTTTGATGATTTTTGTTTTTTTAAGGATGTATATTTTCCATTCAAATTCATTACGCATTCAAATTCATCTGTCTACAAACTCCCTAGTTAAAGCCATACACAAAACGAAACCGTAAACGTTTCTTTTTCTTTTTTTGCGAACTTGATGTAGCTTATGAATAATAAAGTTGCTTTATCAAAAAAAAAAAAAAAAAACAAATAATCTTTTTTCCAATCTACCTCTCAGCCGATTCCACAAAAAAAAAAAAATCATTCCACTGAAATATTTCATTTCTTTACTGTTCTGTTTCTGTCAGAAATTTTTTTTCTGATGGAATCCAATCAGGGGTGGTTGATTTGTTGTAATTATTTTCGTAGGGAAACATTTGTCTGACAGAATTTTTCCTATGACCGGCTGAACGTAAAAAAAACTAGTTTTCACATTGTTCCAACTTTTTCGGTTGCATTTTACGTACCTACGGCTATAACTGAACTGGGGCCTAACGCGTTAAGCCTTAGTCCCCACACAATAATTGCATTGGAAACTAAACAGAATTTTGGACAATAGAAATCGCAGCGTTTCCAGACGGTCAAAATATTTCCCCCCAGATAACTCTGAAAAAAAAACCCAGAATTGTCATTATTTTTTTAGTTTTTGTAAGAGTTAAAAGAAGAAATTTCGAAATTGAAACGCGAACATGTAAGTTTGGTTTTCCGAATGCCAAATAAATGCAACGCATGTTGTAATTTGAAAACATCTTGTAAGAATTTTCACAGCCCTTACCGAACTTTTATGAAATTGTTGTTTTTATAATAGAATATTATAGCGAAATGTAAGTAAAATAGAATTTAAAAAAAAAACCAGATCTACCCCTAAACAATTTCTCCCCCCAGATGTCCCCCCGTCGACCAAAAAAACCCCTAAATCCCCCAGATTTACCAACAAAATTACATCACTGTAAAAATGGCTAATGGATTGGAATGGAATGGAATTTATGGAATATTTTCCATTTCGCAGTAATCTCACATCATGTGCGTTGTATGCTAAACGGTTAATTTGAGACTATGGATTTGTGAAATAATACCAACCTTCTAGTTTCTTTCGTTCGGTGTTATTCCTTTTTTTATTCAATATATACATGTCATGCAAATTAAAATTAAAAACATAAATGCTGTATAGGGTGGAAATGGATTCATTATTAGATATATCAAAATCATATGACAGGGACAACAAACAACAACGCGCCCGAACCAAACAAAATAAATAGTTTTAAGCTTTGTAAAGGGTGGTTAAGTTTTAAGGGCCGATGTTGAATGTGAACCACACCTAAACGTCAAGTTTTTTTCTGCATTTCATTTGACATTTCTCAATTTCAGACTAACTCAATTTGAACCATGGAAAGATACACAATCGAGCAACGCGTCAAAGTTATTCAGGCTTATTATGAAAATGTGCGTTCAAATCAAAATGCATATCGTGCACTTCGTGATTTTTTCGGTCGATTTAATCGGCACATTTTCAACTCAGTGGATTCGTCAATAAGCAGAATTGCCGCATTTGGGCGAATGATAATCCAAGAGTGACTGTCGAAAAACCAATGCACCCACAAAGAGTGACTGTTTGATGCGGTTTATGGGCTGGCGGCATCATCGGTCCGTATTGTTCCAAAAAACAATGAATTTAAAAAAAAAAAATCATTTTTTGCACGCAATTTTCGGTCAACCTTCCAATCAATTAAAAATTCTGATGTAGGGATTGTACCAAAAACAATGAACTATCTCTGCGAACAACCACCAAAATAACAAACCACAAAAAGTCAAGAGCATTGATAAAAGAATTTCCTTTTTTTTCTGGAAACTTTTTTCTGCTTTAACAAAATTCCTTAACCAACAGGAACGATCGTCTTTAATGTGCGATATTTTACGTAACTCCCAATATATTTGAATGGGTTTTGTTTTAATGCGTAGCTAACGTTGTTCACATCCGCTCAAGACAATTTAAGTTTTAAACCCTACCTCGGTACGGATTCTCCTCTCTCCCCTTGGGGTTGCTTCACTTAAGTCGCAATCGAATTCACAAATCATGTCTGAAAATGTGAACATAAATTTTGTAGCATTTCACTGGTGAAATGTGCGTTCTATATAAGGAACAATTAAGTTTTTTTTAATAAAACTACCGTAGACTGAAAGAGGAGTGCCATTCTAATTGGATGCTTTGTTCCATCGGCGGCGCCCGTTGGCTGGGCACGCACTCGAGCGTGTGACTATGGCTCAGTCGTTGGCACGTTTCAACACTTATGATCGATTTTAAGATTGCATTTGTGAACAAATGGGTATCCACTCTTTATTCCACCAGAGACTTAAATTGTCGCCTTCTATAAAATGCTATATGAAGTTGTTTAGACTTGGACTGGAACTCAAGCTCTATGTTGGCTGTGTGAAGTTGTGAGCTAGTTTTCTTTGAAATGAATAAGTACAAAGGTTTGGGGTATCGTTATAAACAGGATTAATGCTGTTGCAACAAGGAAAAACCGCTAAAGTCGAATTTGATAATTTTTCAGGAGAGCATATTAACGTTTTGCTAAAAAGCTTAAAATGACAAATGGTTCTAGACTATCTATTAAAAGTCGTCGGCATTAAAATTCCAATTTTGAAGATAAAAAGCTGGAAAAAACGAATCTTGAAGATTTGGGCATGCTGAATCTAATTGTATCAAAAACTCATTTCGTCTTAACTCGACTTTAGCTGTTTTTGCTCGTGGCAACAGAATGATCGGTCGTACCCAAGAAAAAGATAAAAACACCAACATCAAATCAAGAAAGCGCATGAAAAACCAATCAAATCACGCTTTCAAATGCGTTTTGAATGCCCCTTTTCACTGTATACTTCGTGAGATGTATATTTTGGAGCATGAGCTGTTCCCATTGGTCTAATTTGTACTCCTCTCTTTGCTGCGAACGACGAAACTTTAGCATGGCCTCCGACTCCACTATTGCTCATACGCAATTACCCTGAAAAGCAGAATTGATAAGTTGTGCCAACACTATACAAGACGTGTCACCAAGCGGTTACGTGGCTTTTCGAGAAAAGCAAATATTTTGCAAAAGAGCAAAAGAGCAGAGTAAAGATAAACACACAGCGCAGATAGGTGGGAGATAAAATAATGGGAACTGATTTATCTTTACTACCAGCTAATGCGTAATCGCGGTTCGCTGCCATATGTGCAATTCCACAGCGACGGCGACGGGTTTCCGGTTAATTAAATTTTCAAATAACGTAAGTCCTTCCCGGCGTGGAAACCACGAGTATTTGCGATTCAAATAATCACTTTTAGTGTTCAGGCTGAATTGTCCGAACTCACAATGACGACAATTCCATACAAAATAATTTATTGTGACCTACAAAATATTTAGAAATGATTAGTAGTATGTGTCCATTCACAAGCCCTCGAAAGCCCCTCTATAAAACGGATCATGTGATCTATGGAATACATTCGAAGAACCTACTTACGTATTCACTCTGGTTTTTGGCCCTAATCAGGGTTATTTAATTACGAATTACAGTTTCCCTTCCAGCATAAACCACTCCATTGTGTCGCTACGTTGATTCATTACTGCATCCACTCTGGCAAGTCTTGATTCGGATCATTTATGAACTGCAGCTCTGGTGATTGATCACGAAACAGAAAGCACACAATCCTTGGTCCGGAGTTAATTTCCTCTCGAGAGTAATTATGCCTGTCCGTCCGAGATGGGGTCTCGTTCTGTTTGTTCGCCATGTAATTTACCAATACCATCAGTACTCGAGCGCGGTTAAGTAGCCCACTGTGTTTGTTAAGTATCGCACTTTTGTGTGTAGATACGATTGGACCACGAGCCAAGCATCTTACTGTAGTCGGCATGCAGCAGTGCACTGCAGATCTGTATGTTGCGCTTTATCGGGGACCTTGTGTAACCTGGGCGCAAAAATGATCACATGAGTCGATTGGATAATCTGCAATTTTTTATTGATTAAGCAATCATGCTGCCGTCAATTAGAGAATTACTCTCATTGAGGCCAACATAACCAGTGCGACATCGCTCAAATTCAGCCGGCATTACAGATTAGACCACTCGGATCCGTGCCAACATGAGAAGCCGAAGCGGACTTTTATTTTATAACGATGTTACATAATTATATATGTTGTAGGGGCAGCGGCTTAGTGGTTAATGTGTTGGTAATCGAGGGGTTCCCAGGCTCGATTCCCGAAAAAAAAAAAACATTTTCCATCTTAAGTTCCTTTTTCCACTGCGCCACCTCTCGCGAACGTCTGACAAACATCCGAGAGTTAGCTGTCATTAAAAGCCGTTTGGACTCGGCATTAAATTGTAGATCCCTTCCATCCGTCGCAAAAATGAAAAATCCCACACAAAACAAATGGCTTTGAGAAGCTTCAACACCGATCCATCCTTATTGAAAAAGCCTTTACAGATCTAAATACCTTAACGTCGCATCGCCTTTGATAGCGTATATTAAGGACGAGCTATAGCACTCGGAATTTAGCTGTTCCAAAGTCGCATACCTTCCAAGAAGTGTCTTTACTTACTTTACTTGCACTTACTGAGAAGAATGCTCATTAAAAGAATCCTATCCTTTTACAGAACTGTGGAACGTCCTTGTATACCTACATAATCAAAGGACGACAATCATTTGAGATGTCTGCTTTTATTCACTTAGGTCAACATGCATTTGTGCATTTGCTCATTTCCCAGAACCTTACTATTTTTACTTTCAGGACATAAAATCTAACCAAGTACAGACAAATCTATCAACAGCTGCATTACCAGTCTCACGGTATGCGAAATTCCAAACTTAATCGCGTTATCCCAAATCTGGGTCAATCGAATTGCGCGGATATTCCATGTCATTGATCAGTGGTCGTGATCGTGCGTACAACACCACATTGTGACTGTCAGCTGCACATGCATTCACTATCATTCCGACTCAACTGGACGCTTTTGAGTACATTCCGTCACCGACTGTAATGAATCACGGGCTCGATTGCACTGCGCACGTGTGCGCGCATTCAAATTCCACTACGAACGGAAAGCGGGCAATGTTTACCATTGGTATTCGTACTAGACCTAATGTCGCAGGCAAACACTTACCATCTAAAAGGCTAAACCAAAATGCAAATATCTCACAGCGCGAACTTAATCTTGCCCACAATCCCCGTTCCCCGTATACATAAAACACATTCTCCGACTCTCCCATCTGATTATGCGAGTTGCTGCGAAAAACTGTTTGAACTTCACCAAACCGCTGAGTATTTGCAGACATTTTTTGTTTGTGCACTTCCATCAGCGGCGTGTGCAAATAAACTCGGATAAAGGTAAATAGCGAGGTATTATCAAATAAAAGAGAGACCTCACCCATTGAGATAATTACGCATAAAAAGTCATCATGAGCGGTGATGGTGGACTAAGCTCAGCCTTAGATAGGGCGACTCCAAGTTCATCGTGTTCGTTGTACAAAAACATGAGGAAGTACACAAATCATGTGAATAATTCGAATCCATTCGTGGTGGTGTTCTGAAAATAATAAAATAGAGCTCAGGTCTCGCTTCGTGAAGAGCGTAATCTTCTTAGCGTCACCGGCGATAAGTAGGGCCGTCCCTCTTGGAATGAAGACAATTAGTCGAAGTGATCGGGTTAATAAGTAGTTTTTCTGATTCAAATTTTACTTCGACACAAAAAAGGCTCTTTTTCTTCTCGTTGTGGTGTATTAGGCGCCAAGATTTAGGTCATCAAATGGTGTTTTTTTTGTTGTTTTTTTTTTTTAATTCCAAAAAAGGGTGACAATAAGCGAACGCCAAACAGTTTCGTTGAGATGTCGTCGAAATGGGGACGAGTAATTATCATATTAATTTTGAAAAATTCAAAGCTGATGTTCGAATGGTGTTATCAGTGGGGTTAGGCAGACTACCTCAAAGAGGATTTGTTACGGTTCAGCTGGAATGCTGATTGAATGTGTGTGCTGAAGGGGGGAGACCGAGCGATTTCCATCTCCATTTGTAAATAAGAATGAGAAGAATGCGCGTGGGGTTTTATTGCTTCAAAGTCCACGGAATGTTTATTTAAATTTATTAGGTACAACTTTTGGACACGCTTTTCGTTACAATAGGAACAGCAGTCGACTGTCAAGTTCTTACTTTGGTGCTCATAAATTGACGTCTGTTAAAATTTGAAGGTGTAAACAGTTCTGAAACATAAAATACTTATCTTATTTATGTGATGGAGTTTTTTTTTAAATGGAAGTGATGTTGCGTTTGTAGAAACAACTCTTAACTCTTAAACAAAAAAGCGAGTATGAGTGTGACATTGGTATGTGCGCGAAGAAAATAATTGCATTATTGGGGACGAAATACGGATTCCTTTATTTCATTTCTTACTGGCTCAGACTGGTCACGTGAGTAGTTTTTGCAGTTGACGTTTATGGAGGGGAAGCCGACAAATCTAGTCAAGAAAATCCTGCCTGTAAACAGAGTGGCCGCTGCTGAACTCGAAAATGTCCAAGAAATGGCCGGTGAGAGGAAAAGGTGTCATTTCTGAAGCTACTCTGCGAATTTAGAATTTAGGCAAGATATTTAACAACCATTAGTTCGCATAACACTGCAAAGTGTTTAAACGTAGGTACTTATTTGGAAATAAAAATTTTTGAAAGTTTTTGAAGAGTGTCCATTCCAAATAAAAAGGGGGCAAATAACAAAAATTGTGGCAGACTATCGAAAAAAGTGACGAATTTCGATTACTTCGTTAAACTTCTATGCACTCTTGTCTTCGAACTTTTGTCTCTTTGCCGTGAGTTGCTGCCGCCATGTTGGTGGAAGTCCCCTTCCAACCGGACAGTGGCACCTTTAGGCAAAGGCTTTCTCTCTACGGGCCTCTTTCTCTGGACTAGAGTCCATGCAAATATATGACGCAGATTAACTCTATATAGTTAGTTGCGAAACTTGCGCTTGAAACCTCTCAATCTCTATAGTACAAGACATTAACCATTGAGCCACTGGAGTCATTGAAAAATGTCATATCTTAGTCTGCTTGCCACTGATTTCCGAAGAAAGATAATATTTATCCGCATTCGATGAAATAACTATAAATTCTAAACCTAGTAACTATAAACTCGGAAACGTCACTTTTCCTACGTCAAACACAAATAGAAAATGTCAACTTAGTATGCTCAGCAAAGAGGATCTAAACTAGAGGGCCAACTGAGAGCAGAAACGGTACATTTGCCTACAAGCTGCTTTTCCTGCATAGGAATTCCTAAGTATTAGTGCCTGTACAAATCAAAGGAGCGCCATTGCTGCCGCACGCATACTTAGGAAATCCTATGCAGGCAATTAATGTCAATCACGAGGCCATTTTGTAAGTGGGGGCGACTGTGTCAACATTTTTGGTACCCTTTAGTTACACGGCGTTCACATCGTAGCTCAGTTTAAAAGTTCTTATAGTTTATGAAATTGTTGGAAAAAGGAATTCCTGATATAATATGTTCACAATGCCAAATACCTTAATATAATCATAGTTTTTTTTTTTTTCAGTATCTAGCAGAAATCTTTCTCATGATATTAATTAGAGAAAAATCAACTTATACGGTTCTTCCACTTTTCTTAAAAGAGATTTTGTAACTTCAAGCTTTTATTGCAGGTATACTTTAAAGAAAAAAAATGTTTTTCGTCGATTTTCATTTCGAAGCCATATTGAAACAAAGTAGATATTTTATCAGAGTTTGGGGAAAGCGTTTTTTTACTGTGGGAAAAAAAGATATTTTAGTTTTAGCATAATTTTTAATCTGTAAATGGTACGTAAAATGCATATTTGCACAATAACGTATTCAAGTATATTTGTTAAATTGGACATTTTTTTTCCGTTTTCTGGTAAATCCCATGTCAAAAAAAAATCGGTATAGATTTTTAGAAAGTATTGATAATACAACACACACTTCAATTCAATTCTTTAGGGACTTTCTTATGTGGTATTCGTTTGGGCTTCTTCAGATTTGCCCTCAGGCACATTTCGTGTGCCTAATCAAACATAAAAACGCTCTTGCTCTTTTTTGTGTTGATATTCGTAGTCTTCGACACTTTTCTATGCGCTTACCATTCACTGGTTAAATTTTATATTAAAACATTCGAAATTTCCGTCCCAGTTAATTTCTTAATATTTGCACACATATAAATTTACGAAAATAGATCCACCCGATGCAATGCCTTTCTTAGCTGCAGAAAAAATGCACGCAAATGTAAACAACCTCCACCAGATGTCAAACTCAAATGCACTTGTATTGGTAAATCTGAAACAAATCTAATAAGAAAATATATAGATTCGCAAAAGTGCTCTGAAATCTGAAATCTGTTTTTTTTTTGTACCAAACGTACAAAAAAATTGCGCTGAGGGCAAAAAAGTGCTCTGAAATATCACTTCTTGCACTTGTTTTTGTTAATTAATAATTTAGAGAGGCTCATAAAAATATCAGCGAACATTTCAAAATGCAAAAGCACATTACCTATAGAAATACGGGATCTGAAAATTAACAAAACAATTTAGATTTTACGTTCGATTGAATACGCAAAATCTGAAATCGGATCAAATTAAACACCACATTATATTATCTATTTGTTAGGAATTTAATCATATGTACTCGTTTTTACGAATTTACTTTCCGAGAATAATATATATTTTTTTTTTAAATATGAATAAAATTTCCATTTTTGCTGTTCCTTAGTAACATCAACACTGTTCACTCTTATTAAACCACAGAATTCCTAATAATATTTTCATTTTGTACAAATACGGTGCTAAAAAACCAAGTTGAAAACACCCACCAAGCGTAATAGAAATTTATGCAATGTTTGCGAATATTTTAAGGAATTCACTTTTGCCCTAGTGAAAACATGGGCTTAAATTGCATGGAATCAACCTATTTTTGGAACAACTCCCCAAGGTAGATTCATGAATTTTGCCGTCAAAAATATTTTTCATGTAAAAAAAATTAAAATAACCTGAAATGTGAATGGATGAATATTTTTTGGCGCATAAGATGGATAGAGAACAAGTAAAGCTATCTAAAAAACCATACCCAACATTTATTCCTTTTACATTTATTGTTATAAATTCATTTACAAATTGTTTGTTATTGGAAAAGTTCCACTCGGCAGCCATTAATAACATGTATTCACAGACAGGAAAAAAAAGAGCGCGCGAGAGAGGGCTGTCATTCAAAATTTGCGGGGAAAATCGGGTAGGTGCACGGGAGTTGGCCCTCTAGTTTAGATCCTCTTTGATGCTCAGTTAAGAAATTCCTGACGTCAACTGAAGAAAAAACTTGTCAGTGACTAATCTTGGGCAATAAAAATTTAAAACATCAATTCAGCCAGCTGTCAAACATCCTACTCCTACACAAGAGTTTCGAACGTCCCCAGTATGTTCGAATATTCGATTTGTCAAAATCAAAAAGTTACTGACGTAGATACAACTCCAAATCGCTGACAGTGCGTTTTCAAAACCTTGACTTATCTGATCACGAACTTTACTGCTGTTTTATTTATTTGATCAAAGCTACAAAGTCTTCCTCGCAGCTGACTACAAATTCTATTAAAAGCATTTTCAATAACACATAAATAAGTAATTCTTCTACGTACTTTGGATGTGCAGCCAACCATGAATTGACCAGAGTCTCACTGGTCATATTGTTCTTTGATTTACATGTGAACTATAATTTACAGCCTTATGAGAAATACTTGCACAATGCAGTTTTTCTTTGATATATGGCCGAATGCCGCCTATCTGTGAACATTTGTATAAGTTCTCCACGCTTAGATATGCCTTGTTAAGTGTTTCTCACTTCCCAAAATGTGCATACACCGGCCGAGCTTTTTCAATTAGCATTCATCATTTGTGTCTTGAAACGTACGTGCATGGATTTTCTATCTGCAACGTGTGAAAAATTGTGTTTTTGAGGTTATGCGTCTGAATGCCGAAAACAATTAAAAAGCGTCGGTAGAGCAACATACAAATTTATCATTTACAGCAAATTAGTTGAACTTCTCATTCTCTGATCATTCAGTTCGATAAACAGTGGACGACGCATGAAAACCACCCAAATATATAACTTATTGAACAGTTCCATCAAGTGTACAAAGTATAGAGACAGCGACGTTTATCTTCAACAAATCAAATTTATTGCCATCGGTTGTCGAAGGTTTTCTTGAGAAACCGATTTATTTACAAAATATACTCATTCCACGCTCTTATCTCGATGTAGTATATGGACCCCAATCTCCAACCACCCCCCTACCATGACTTTTATGTCGAAAAGTATCAATATGCAATATCAACGAAATCAAAACCAACCCCAATACCATCCACACGCCACACATCAAAAAATCGATGAAGCAGTGACTCGAATTCCTCTCCATCTCCACTCTCAGTTCTCGATTAGTTGCAAATTGAGCGTCACATTGTGGTGTAACCCTTTTGGCTATTTTGGTTTAAAATTGACAAAAATGAAAATGTGTGTTCAACAAAAACAGCAGCAGGCGCAGTTGTATGCCAAGCCATGGGTGATTGATGAGTGGACAATTTATTCAGCCTCATGATAACCTAAAAAGTAGTGAAGCATCCTCGGGTATTGGTTTCTGGAAGTCATGCATAGATTTATCATTGACAACAATTTAATTTACATAAACGAGTACATGCAACTTAGGGGGGCAGTAGAAACCGTATCTTTTTAATGCGAATCCATCCACAAATTGCGTAACGAATTCCTATTTTCGAATTCATGTGCGTCCCACATTTCTGTTTTTCTGTTGTATTTGTATGCGCGACTGTAATTATGTTAACTTGAGCGAATAATTAAAGAAAACAAAATTCTAGAGGACAAAGTTGCGCAACGTTGATGGGATAGTTGAACTGAAAACGCATGTAAGGAGTTTAGTTTTTAGGATCACAGCTTTAAAATTAATTAAAACCCATAAAAAGACTACAAATGGCCGTGGCTTTAGCTTTACTGAAACGTTATAGTTTTATGTCATTTAGTGTTTGAATATAGGTATAACTTTGGGCATATGGGCGCCAATGTTGCGGCGAATGGTGACATCTGTCAGCTGCCAAATCGACTGTCACTAGAAAGTTGGTTGAGCAGTAATTCCCTACAACGATAAAACAAAATCTTCGTTCGGCAGTAACTTTTCAGTCCGAAGAATTGAAAAGGCTACATAAATAGGGGAAACAACTGGTGAAGCTACACGCTCAAAAATTGGCTCTAACAGAGTGAGATTTTTTCTCGGTAAAAAAAAATTTGTGGCCTGTGTAATCGTAGCTTTAGACTTTTAAATATCTGCAGCATTTGTAAGTTATCGATTTTGTATTCGATTGAGGTTATATGGAAGTGAAAAATATTGTGAATTGTGTGGAGATTATCTGAAAGTGCAAATTATGTTTAAATGGAAGGCTCAGTAGCGTGGATACTACAGAGATCTGCAACATTATTATTTTGAGAAGTTTGTCGAAGCTCAAGAAGTTTGACTTCTATGGACTAAAAGCCCGATCTACATCCTGGAGCATATATAAAAGCTGGGCCATAGACCGTCCGTATTCTGTTGAAAATCTACTAAATCTAAATTTTCCGTTTAGGGTCATGATACTCCGCAACCAAAACGCTGACTGTAGTTCTGATAAACTCTAACAGACCTTAGCTCAAAATTAGTCGCAGTAGCAAATCATGAGCTTGGAACTTGGCAACGCGGTAATACAAACAAATATCTCGAAAGAAGGCCATTCATAGATAAATAGTGGTAATATAGCAAATAAAGAGCTTTTTTTAATACGATCAAACTTCTCACATTGGCGAACAACAGACGTTCGTATAAGCCTCGAACCTACAAAACCACCTCAATGCGCTCCAACTCTTTAAGTGACCTTTAAAGCAGCTTTACTCATTTGAAAACAGTTTATATCATTTACGCTTTCACATGTAATTTGCTTCACCATCTCCTACTACAGTCGGTAAAACCTTGTTTCCCTTCTACTCGCTGACATGTGAAAGGCTTACCGATAATGTTCGCTACTTTCTCGAGGCGTTGCCAATGCGTTTAAATGCCAATTTCCCACTGACACCCAATTACTTATCAATGCGCCAAAATCCAATGAATGGTTGATTTCCTGCATGTATACAATTCCGTTTAAAATGCAAACCAAAGTATACGTGCAACTTACCCCAAAGAACCTACACAGCGTTTAATACGAGTTTTTGGCAAGCAGCACATCAACGTCAGTACCTCCACTCACCGTGTTATTGTGTGCAAATCACCGCGTAATAGCTGTCGTGACTGGCCAATTAATGTGACCCAAGTGCGAATGCATAATTATTCCGTATTACCATTACTACTGTTGTCTGTCAGTTCGCCGAACAACCAACAACCGGCCTACCTCCAAAATTGGACACATTCAGGTAAATCGAACTTCGTTGCTAAGTGTACACGATTTGATGGGGACGCGCTGGCTGCTGATGATGTCCAGCATTAGATGCGATGAGATAATTCCTTGTTTAAATCGAAATTCAATTGATACGGCGGGGGCACAACAACAGCTACTGTTGGGATGTTCCACATTCTAGAGAGGGGCCACAATTCAAAATGAAAATACACTCGTAGTCAAAGCGATTGATCGGGTGTGTGCTCGCTCGCTTTATCGGAACACTGGATCTGACCCAATTTCAAAATCGGAATTGTTTCGAATTGTGTATTTCCATTCTAGGCTATCGATCGGAAAAAGTTTTGTTCTGTTTGGGATCAGCCTCACCCCGTTTTTTTTTTTTTTCGAGTGGAAATCGGAACGCACTTGGGTGTGGGCAGGTTTCATTTTTATTGCTGTCCCCTTCCCAGTATAGGGTATGTGGACTTTTATCAGTGTAGTTAGTATGGTAAAAGATAGGAATAGGGGGGGGGGCAATTGGAATGTTAAACTGTGTCCAGAGCAAACCTTATGGTCCGTAGAGTTATTGAATGAAAAATTTACGTATTTCATTGGTATGGGATTAATTGTTGTAGCGTTTTTTTCTTTATGAATGGGAATGATTATGACGACATTTTGCTTAGCGAACTTTTTAGATTTCATTGTCCGAGTGCAACCGAAATACTGTCGTAGGAGCATGCTGTTATGCCCTCTTCAGTAGCTTATTCAAGCATTCTTTGCGCAATTCCTCTGAATCGCTCGATTGCGTTTCTCTATAGCTATAAATACTTATTTTCTTAAGCTCATTGAATAGGAGTCTTAAAGTAAGTTGAACTAGCAGAGCTTTTGTCTTACTGAGTACTTATTCAGATCTATGCATGTGTTATGTGTATTTAGACTCATCACCAAACACCTCAGAAATCTCTGTAAAAAAACACTAAGAATCAACCGATAAAACTGTGAATATAGATCTTTTTTTAAAACGCATTACAAACTGCCCAAAAAAAGGATTACAAAAATCGTCGAATGCTGCAACAAAAATGTGTAGAAAAAGGAGTCACGATTACCTAAAAAATGTATGTAAGTGATGTTCTCAAAAAACACCTTAAAGAACGCCAACAAATATATATTAGATTTATAACAGAAATTGGAACAAAAAACTCTTAAAAATATTGAAAACAAACCTCAAAAGATGTACCTACTCGTGCATCAAAGAAACTCTTCGAAACCTACTCAAAAAAAAATCTAAAAACTGCTTTTCACATCGATCTTTTTAAACATCACCAACAAATTAAAACTGCTTTTACAAAAAAGAACAACAAAATCCAATGAAATGTGTTCACGATTAGCTAAAACCTATGTGCCAAAGAAATTCCGCAGTTGCGGAAATACAAATGAGAAAGAAACTCTCTTCCATTTCCTCTACAAATGTCCGGCACTAGCAAGAGCCAGATTGCGCACACTGAACCAACCTTTTTCGACGACCTTAGCGTCATTTCGAGTAAAGAGATATTAGATATAATCCGTTTCCTCAACTCCACAGGTTGGATATAAGTACAGAACGCATCACACCCTTAACAATCATTACAAACCAGGTAACACGAGTCGTGGTAACAAAAAGGCACATCATAGTGCTACTTGGGTTCAAAGCTGAACCGCCACTCCTACCTACCTACCTTGGTATAGTTCAAAAGCGACAATCTTTTGTCTATGAACTTTTTACAATATCTACCTGTCAAGAAATGAAAGCAATACACTTCGAAAACCGACTAATAAAATGTCCACAAAGGAGCTTACAAAATTCGCCTAAAAAATAACGTTGAATCCTGTCGAAAATGTTGCCTCAAATGAGTGTAAAAAAAAGGAAGCTCATTAAAATTCCGACTACAAGGAGCCGAAATATTGCATACAAAGCGCTTGAAAAAGTAGACCCAAAGTACACAAGCTGTAAAAAGCACTAACAAATCATAAAACAAACAAAAACGAAACATTAAACCTCTCTTATACACGTAACTGACTGTTGGAACTTTTCCGCTGGTTTATGTATGTATCAGTATTTCTAGTCTTCAAACTCATATCTATATAATATCCCTCTTAAACTACAATTGCATTTTCCTTTCATAGCCAACTCCTTTTTCTGGTGTAGATTCTCAAGTTCAATGTCTTCTCGCACTGATATACGGACAAGTTTTCAAAGCTCAAAGTTGAAAATCCTTGGGAATAATATAAAAACTCTGGCGACAGTCCAATTTTTACTTTCTGTTCATTTGCAAGCCAAGACAAATTCAATACACTTTATTATGAACATCCAGCTAAATTATAACGGCCGACCTTAAGTCTGGGTCAACATATAAGTATACAGCACTTGGCTGGTGTTTTCGTTTGAAGTTTCTGCTTTCGGGTTTATGTATACGCATTATGAGTATAAGCATGTACCTACTTTCATAGCTTTATCTCCAATGAGTTGCATGGTATCGTGAGTTATGGCGCCTGCAGGGCGACGTAGCTTAATAACATGGAAAAAGTTCAAGGTTATTTGGCATACAACGCAGAAAAATGTTTCGTATAACATAAATAATCCTTGCATAAGGACATTAAGGAAGATCGCTCCACTCCGTCCGAAACGATGTGTTAGTAGCGCAATAAATTTATTTTTACAAGGAGATATAACAGTTTGACACCCACATTTTGACGTGCTGCTTAAGGGGCTGGTGACTACTTCATCAGTAGGTAGTTAATATCGAGCCTTTTTGAATAGCCAAATTTGCACTGTGCGTTGTGTTTTGCGTGAATACATCAATTTCAATCAAGAAGGAATGAATACTAATATTTTAATACATATTTCTTCTGCAAACCTGCACTTGTTCTTGAAGCACGAAGCATAACAGGAAGTAAAGCGCATATCTACTGATACAGACTTATAATATACAAACTCCAAGTCCAAGCATTTGTTAAAAGTAGGCACTGCAGTAAGCAAACAAATAAGCGCTCTCTCTGCTTCTCAATAAACTGCAAAACAGCACAAGCACAGTCACTCAGAAATGTGAGATTGTCAGTGTATAGTGTGCTGATTGCTGTCACACTATGTTTGACAACTGCCAAACGTTGTTCTTGTTAAGTTTGAAACGTTTGCCGGTTTCATCTGTCAACATCTAAAACTGTTCTAATAATTTAGTTAACAGCGAGAACTCGGAATGAAATGTCAACTGAGCTGAGTTTTCAGTCATGATTTTCATAACTGAATTGGTAGTCTTCAATGTCTATCAATTTCAAATCAAAAGTTAGTAGGTAAGTCCAGAGCAACCTTAAAGCTAAAATTTAAAAAAAAAAATATTCAATGTCGACTTGGTGAATGTGTCGCTTGTGATATAGTCAATAGAATGCTTTTTCTTAAATAAAATAATTAGTTATGTGTTATAAGGTTGTCAAATAAATATTCAGTTTATATAAAAAACGAACACACATTCCACCACTGTCAAAATGAATGAAGCAGTTTTTAGTAAGCATCTGCCATTCAGTGTGTGTGGTGGAAGCAATAAAATCCTAAATTTCTTGGTCAAACATCACTGACAATTCAAGTTGACCAAATCAATAGCACGCAAATAACATACACAAATTCAGCATCATTATTTATACATACTTCCTGAACGTCATGAATTTATTTCCGGTTCACCGTGGTCGTTCTCGTGGGTGATAATTCAGTCCCAGCAATAACTATTTTATTTGGCTCAATATAATCATAATGCACATACGTTTGCTTCAATTAATTCTTGTATAAACATTCTAAGGCGATATAAACGTGCACCATGTGGCAGTCGAAACAAAAGTATTTGTGGTGATCTAATTGAAGCAACATTTCTTGTTTTGTTGGTGACTCACCAAAGCATTTATGTATGCATATCCAGTAAAACAACTCTGTGACTTTCATATTAAATTGAGAGAATTTTTTTATGGAAATCTCACAATTAGAATTATTGTAAACTGTATGACAGGTGGACGCCCTTGTACAGTGCAACTGTCAAAATGTAAGCCCCAGACATCAGCGCATAAACTTTTACTAACAAGCAAACAACACTGTCGTCGTTAGCGAGTGATTTATTCGAAAACTAATTTCATTCGAGTTCGAGTGGAATTGATTTATTGCTCCCAAATAAGCATGGAACATATATCTGCTTCGGTGGGGTTCTAAATATGATAAACGTTTTTGTTTTTAGACAGATGAATAGAATTTCAAATTGCAATTCAAATTTTTTGTTTTATAGAAGACCTATAGATTTGCAGTTTGTCGCAGTCTGCAATAGGTACGGATTTGGGTTTGACATTGAACGTATAAAATTAGATGAAAGAGTTTCGGGCAGTGATTTTGTGTTTATAGCTTAAGATTTGAGAAATTGTTTATTTGGAAAACATTTAAACTGAATAATTGTGCATTAAAGCATTTTTTTATTACATTCCGATATATTTCGTTAGAAGTTTATTGTTTGTTGATTTTCTGATTTGCATGTGTTTCTTTTTCAATCGAACTTCTTATTATTGCAGAAGATTGCGACGCGACCCACGGATCGTTGATCGTTGCTTATTTGAAATGGAAATACCTATTACCTACAATTAATGCTGTATTTATTTGATTGGGCGCTCTCAGAGCACTTTTTATGTTCGGTTGGTACAAAAAAAAATAATCTTTTTCAGGTTTCAGAACACTTTTGCGAATCTGAATTTTTGTTCTCAGATTTGCTTTAGATTTACCAACACAAGTGTATTTGAGTTTGACAACTAATATAGTTTGCTTACGTTTTCTTGATTTTTTTTTTCTACTGCAAAAAAGGGACTCTATTTTTGGAAATTATTTCTGTATAAATATTAACAAATAAATCGGAACGCAAAATTTCGAATGTTTTATATAAAATTTAACCAGTGAATGGAAAACGCGTAGAAGAGTATCGAAGTCTTCACAGATTCGAATCTCACGAATATCAACACAAAAAAGAGCAAGTGAAGTTTTTATGTTCGATTAGATACAACACGTACCTATAAAGATTGGAAACGAATAAAAGTTGAGTTTGTACATATTTGGCCTTACCAATAACCATTTTATGTTTCGACTCTAAATTCTAGTATTTCACAGTAGCTATCAAGGCTATCGCCTCAGTCAAAATAACCTTAAAATTAGTTCTAGAGTGTCGTAAGGAGCTGGCCTCGCTTGACAAGTTCAAGGTTACCCAGATTTGGGTTCCAGGTCATAGAAACGCTCACTCACTACCTTTGCGCCTGCCCAGCACTAGCTAGGGTCAGACAGCGATATCTGCGTAAACCCTTCTTCGACTCCCTTGAGGAGGTCTCGAAAAGTAGTATTAGGGAATTGATAACCTTTTTGAGTTCCACAGGCTGGATCTAAACTCTCCTATTCGACAATCGTAAACAACCAGGTCAAATGAGTTGTGGTAACAAAACGGCACATAGTGCTACTTGAGTTTTAAAGATATAAAAACCGCCACTCCTTCCTACCTATCTACCCACCTACCGCAGTCGCTATAATTTCCATACAATTTCGCTACTTTGAGCTTTCGTAAATTTAAAGTCGAGACTAAAATTTGTTATTAGTACGGCGCGCATTATGTATTAAATAAATTAAATACAAAAGAAAAAAGAGGACTGCCGAAACCCGGGATCGAACCGGGGACCTTTAGATCTTCAGTCTAACGCTCTCCCAACTGAGCTATTTCGGCACATGAAAATTATATGTCAAATTTCTTATTTCAGAAGCTTTCACCACCGATTTGCTAATAGAATTAGTTAAACAATATAATATTTTATATACCTAATACAAATTGGTTATTCCATTTAAGCCCATGTAAAGCGTACACGTACACTTCTGGCTCTGATGCTGGCACATTTCGCTAATGGAACGCTAACGATGAGTGGCCTCTCGGTTAACCTAAATAAAGTGCCAAACATGCTAAACAGAACAACAGCGTAGCAGCTATACATACGTTAATCACTTCGCATCTTGATGGAGTGTGCTTATGCATCGAATAACAATGCAAATTAATGTCAAAAGCAGAATTATAAAAATAAAAACTCGCTCATGTTCTACTTCATATTGTGGAGAATTATGGTCCACACTTAAGCTGTTCCTAACACTCGCCATTAAGTAGGTATATTATGTAGCACATTTTTGATGTCACTTACAGGAATTTGGGTTAATATTACAAAACACCACAAGAACCACTGAAGTACCACCCCTATCCAGACAAGTAGCACACACTATTCAATCGAGTTTCTCAACGAGATATGACGCTGACGCGGTGTCAGACGAGTTCTTTAAATTGTTTGCTTCAAAATCATTCCAGCCGCATGTCCTTGTGCGAGTTAAGTTAAGGCTCCGGTAAGAGCAAATAATGCGTGCGTATAACAATCTTGATGATAGTAATGAAGATGAGATGATTCTAGAGCTGATGAGACGATACCCCATTTGAATTGAAGGGGTATGCAGAATTTGGCGGCACTATGTCGTGTAGGGATGACGCTCGTTGGTGCTTATGAAACGTGTAAGCACAAACATCCTTGGCCGGAATAATTATAATGCTTTGTAAGCGAAGTGTATAACAAACGATGACTAATTAAATGTATCACGAGATCAGGATGTGGTAGGGATACGTTAGTGGATTTTTCGAGACATGATTGATAAATTGTTTACTTTCTTCAGTGCGAAGCTAGAAATGGTGAAGTTTTATGTTTGTCAAATTGCTTGGTGCAAACGTCTTACCTCAGCAACTCAGATTCAAGACGAAATTCAGAGATTGTTTCAGAGACACGGTAAACTGCTTTCGGCGCTATATTCAATCTCAGCGTGAGCGAAGAGAACCCTAAATGAGAGATAAATTCTATGAAAATTCTTCAATTTGTAGGTTCCAAAATGTCCGTTTGGGGGATCATACAGAATCTCAATTGTAACAGCTGGGTGATCCCAGATACCCAAGTAGGTAGTGTTTTTTTTTAATTCATAATGCAACATAAAAATCGAACCCCCAATACGAAACACAAATGTGAGGTCAGCCTTCGTTCAATTGAACATGCCAATCGTTTGTTCTATAAATTGTGGTTAATTATTGGCTCATTACCCCAAGTTTGTACTCTGTTTGGCAACTGCCCAAATTGTAAATCGGTTACAGTAATTATGCGCAGAATGTGAGTAGTTAACTGTTTCCTTTTTTGGCATCAAAGGCGTAGCGCCAAACTTTCTCACTATTTTAGACTATACAAATTTGAATTTGCGAAGGCATGTTTGTAGGGGATTTAAGACTTGAATAAATCAGTAAAATTACCTTACTCTTTGGATCGGAATTTTCTAAATGACATGCCTACGCATTTCTCTTTAAAGGCCGAAGTCGCTCATTATCGGACCGTTGCCAAACATGGATCTGCGATGTTTGCGACTGAACTGCTGATGTGCAAATTCGTATTCTTCTTTTAAAGCATAAACCAAGGATGGCTACAGAAATACAGTGGAAGATAAGGGAGAAGATTGCACGGCAAGTACCAGGGAACCAAGCAACCAGAAAAGATTTAAACGAATCCACGTAAGACAAAAAGAAAGAATGCCCACTGTTTTGAACACCAATTCGACATTAATCTCATGTCCACAACAAGGTGGCATCCTCAGGAAGAAATATTCTGATGAAACCTTATCGGTGCCGGTGGTGGAGATCGAAAGCTATAAAGGTGTCGGCTTGAGCGTCAGCATCTTTCAGTTCCGACTCTTTAACTGATATGCGTGACACTGAAAATAATGATTATGATGATCAACCGAGAATATTCCCGCCCCACATAATATTTAGTCCGGTTTTGTCAGACTGACAAGGACATACAGCATTTCCAAATTCGTTACTTCCAACTTCCAGGAAAGACAATCAAACTTGCTGCAAACAAATTAGCTTGATGTCGTATTATTGTAAACTTAATTTATTTAAAAAATTTTACAAACATATTTAACTGTAAATATTATGCCAGACCTGTATTCTCGATAATTATAGCTCTGCTGAGGTTTCTTGCGCAAGCCAGTCGCAACAAATTAATAATCTCCTCAATGTTTTCGATGCGGTAATCCTTCAGTATGTCGATAGGTGTCTAAAAAGAAAGTCACATTCAAGGAAAAGTGGTTAAATTTCAATAAACACCTACATCTGGAGACTTTTCCATAATTTTCTTCTTTTTCTCAATCAGCGGCATCAATTGCGACTCCAAATGATTTAAAATGGCACAGGTTTCCTTCGCCAATATCTTTGGATCCTTCGATTCCAGCAATGGGATTGTATCAATCAGCAATGATGGCCAAAAGCTGTAAGTAAATGGATAACACTTGTAGCAAGAACCATGAATGCCGCGACTTAACTTACTATTCAGGAGTAAGTTTCGAATCCAGCAGATTAATCAGCAATTCAGCAGCAGGTAGGAAGTCTCTTCGTCGGTAAAATTGATAAAAATCAAAATATTTCACCAGAAACACCAAACGTGGTGATATGAACATTTTTGCACCGACATTTGAGATTACATCTGAACAAATCATGTCTCCGGTCTTGGAGTAGTGCTGCAGAAGATAGAAGTATTTATTAATAAAAATCACAAAATGCTTTAAACAAAAGATTCTACTTTAAGAAAGAAATCAGCAATTGAAGTGACGTAAATGGCGTCCTTTGAACGTATAGCCCACTCTAAGGCATTGCCATATTGTTCGTCGTCGAACGCCTTTTTTGATTGCACCTTACAAATTTCCTTTTCTGAAATAAAAGTTTTTTTTTTTTTTTTTTTCAAATACATTGCAAGAAGATCAACGTATGATATTAACCCGCTAGAAGAAAGCTCTTGTATCGACAAATTCCTATAATTTTCAACGCCTGCTTCTCAGTTCGGATTGGAATTTTTGTTAAAAGAATTTCCACAGCACCTCGACCTGAAACAAAAGAGATGAAATTTTGTTATAATAATTTAAGAAGAGCGGGAATGAGAAACCTTGTAATTTGTGCTAGACAAGGAAGTCATATATATGTGTGTAACTCGCACAAAACTCACCTTCATGCGAGCATTGCTCCAAATAGTCCATACCAAGCTGCCATAGGGAGTTCCGCGACATAAGACACGAACCGAATTCAAAAAGAAGGGATTCTCTGAGCTTAACGCAGTCACTAAAAGTGAAAGACTTGTTAATATAAAACTGATGACCACTTCTCACACTTACTTGGCTTGTAGCTCACCAATAGCCTGCAGTTGTCCGCAGTGATATAGCAAATCTGTCAGATGGGTCACGAACCAGCGATTGTCGCCCATGAACTGAATAGAATGTATTACCTTGTGCAGATCATTTTCCATCAGATTAAGAATAACTTTATCCAAGTACTTTAAAGAGCCACCATATGAGGATCCTTTATTTGCGATCCAACGCCCTATCCATGCATCTGCTAATGTAGCCAACTGAAAATGCTTGCACGAAGGGTCTGTGTAAAAGAGATATCCTGGAAGGTACTCGTACCAGTAATTTGATTCTTTGATTTGTTCGTTCCATGTTCTTGTGTCTCCGGTGACTAACTAAAGAAATTAGAATAATATTTATTTTAGCTGTAAATGGCTGACACAAGTTTTCTTACTTTGATTATCTGCTCTAGATTAGGATCAATGGATATAATATCTGCAGCAAGTTTTCGTTCTGTGTCTACCAGCCAATATTGCCATTGTGCACGGAACTTTTGTATCGAGAAACCTCCGTAAAGCTAAAGGCAGAAAACAGACTTTTCATGTTACTTTTCGTCTAATGTTGCTGGTGGTTTAACATACGCTTGCAGAGGGCATTGTTCTTAAAATCTGCTCGGCCATTTTAAATGCAGCGCTCTCCGACAACGGGTGTAATTGTAAAATCGCTCTCACAACGTCAACCTGTCCCTGAAGGACTAAGCCTCTGATTGTGGGCCAATAATTTTCGCTATCGCCAGCTTCTCGTCCCAGCAAGAGAAGATCTGTGGCCATACGTTCAGCAGCAGGGAAATGAAAGCGGATCCAATCAAGCAGTTGGGGTACAACAAAATTTGACGGCGAGACATCGATGAAGAATATCTCAGACAGATGCCACAAACATTCCACCGAATAGAATATCGTTATGTAGTTTTGGTACCTTAATTTTAGAAAATCAAAACTAGTAGCAATTTAATGGATCACCACCCACAAACCTTGAACTCTCGTCTGTCAGTTCCAATTGAGCAGCATTTTCCTCCTGTAGTTTTTCTAAACACGCACGTATGATACTACGATAGGTTCGAGAGATTTTTAAATAGCTTGTCTTGTTCCCATTTTTGCTCAGATCTTGAAGTGTCACGAATGTATTGTTTGCCTCTGCTACAAGACTTCTTAAAATTGGATCATCGAATATTAACGTTGGCTCCAGATGAAAGATGTTTACTTCATCCTTATTAGCATATTCGGTTGGACGATCTTGTGTGGTGCTAATCAATTCAGTGGTCTGTTATTATTTGATAGGATGCTCTATGAAATTCTTACCTTGTAATGTGATTGTAAGCAGAAACTGATATTGTACTACCATTTACGAATTTGCCGGTTAGAGAGATGTTGCAACGCGTGCTTAGTTCATCAACGATGCCCTTTGAATGAAGAGAAAGAAATTCTTGTTTTTCTACGATGCGATAATAAAGTTGAAGTTTCTTACGAATACTACGGTTTGGTTTTCTTCCATTTTAAAATATAAATTGAATTGTTCTTCGATGACAAAAATATATCACATTCCGATATCAACAATCGCAACGGAGAATTATTTATGCAGTATTACCGCGGGCTTCTTGCTGTCAGTTGCTTTTGGCTGACATCTGCCATGGCAGATGACAAGTTTTTAGTTATACTAACCGTGGCCTTCCAGGCAAATTATAAAACATACCGAACCCGTATTCCACTTCCCAAGTGGAAAATTCACCACAAATTTGTTGTGTTCCGACCAGAGGTGAATGATTAAAAGAGATGGAAAACTTTCATACGTGTGTCCACCGTTGTTTTTGTAATTTCTACCCTCGTTTGCGAATACGTGTGAGGAACAAAAAAGCATGTTGCTAATGTCCGACCGCTATTCATATTGCTTTTATGGGCATAGCAGTGTTTAATGGTTTTGTGTTTTGAATTGAATTTGTTTGGTTTTTGTGGAGGTTTTTATTTAATTGAAAAAAATAGTTAAGTAAACATTAAGGCACACCGAATTCTTGCTTTAAAGTCCAATGCATGAACTCACATATCCTGGAAACGAAATGAGCAAGTGTTTGTGACTTCAAGAATTTTTTGGGAAAACAGCTTGTAGGCAGCCGCCTTTCCATTGGAAAGTTATAAACCTCTGTATTCCATAATCTTTGCTTGGGGACGTTTATTTGATTTATGTCGTTTTCGAATTGGCTTTTCAGATTTTGGTCTGGGATTTCAGATTTCTGCTGGCAAATCGAACATGAAATCTTAATTTTATTGGTTCTTGTGTGTATTGAGTCGGCTGCAAAAAAAAAAACAGCTGCCTACAAGCTGTTTTCCAGCAAAATTCATGAAGTCGCGCACATTTGCTCATTTCTTTTCTAGTAGGTAAAATTATGTGACTTGATGAATTGGACTTTAATGCAAAAATTTGCTATTCCGATATTTGCATTTCACTATTTTTTTCTATTTTTATCGAAGCCTCAACAAAAACCAAACAAATTCAATACAAAACACAAAACAATTGAACACCGCGGTGCCCATAAAAGCAAAAGGAATGATGGCCGGTCATTAGCAACACGTTTTTTTTTAAGTCACACGTATTCACACCAATGTAAGCAAATGTGTTTTGGGGGGATAGACGAGACGTACGAAAGATATCATTCATCTCTGGTAAGTACTCTGAAAAGAAATTCCTTTCATTCCATCTACAGCAAGGAGAAATTACACTCTTACAAATTTCCATAAAACATTAAGTGGGAACTCTAATTCATATCATTAGGCATATTGTACTAGAGCCTTCCAAACTGGGAAACAAATTATCCGCCATCTTTTCTTACTCCGACAATTTTTTTATAAAGAAGACAAATTTCACTGAGGGAGCACGCAGCTCCGTTGTTACGTGGATAAATTATTTCTTTTTCCTATTTAAATAGTAATATTACTTCTTAAAATAGTGTATTAATTAACGATAAACTACAGGACTATAAAGTCAAACAATAAAACAATCAGATTTCATCAGAATAGGCAAGTTTTACAAGATTTTCGTTTGCTGTTCTTTTTTTTTCACAACGTACATTCACCAATATATGTATGGCAGACATTTTGTGATTAATTTTTATTTGTGCGAAACGTGATTGTGAAAAAAAATGTTAAAACGCATTAAATTCGTTTATTAAGCTGTATTTGCCCGTGTGTGCATATTTGTTTGTTTTTATTGTACTTGAGAATGATTTTGTGCTGCATGTACGTATTAAGCTTTTTTGGTGATGTGTACAATTTTAAATCATACCTTCGTGTGCATTTTTGGTTATATTCACCTTTGATTTCATAAAAATACAAGTGCATATCTTTAAATTATCGGAATTTGAGTCCTAAACCTAGGCAGACAAATTGCCATGTTGTTGAAAGTGCGACTACGTGCTCTTTTGTCTTTTTATTGCATAAGCCGTGTACATATGGAATATCTTTATAATTTCTCCATATACCTACCTATCTAGTTATGGCTGCTTTACCGCTGTAATAGTGGTTACTTTCTCGTATACATATATACTGTCGTTAAATTGTTAAATTTGTACTTATGTTGTGTCTGGCGTTTGTCGTTGCAGGCAATGATTCAATAAACGTAATCAACAGCAACCACCTAATAACAATCCAAAAATACTACAAACGGAATTCAAATTTCGTTGTACAAATTTTGGAGAAGGAACGCTGCAGATCTTGGTAAATAAATCTTAAACACAGCAATGGAGTCCGAAATTAAGGATCAAAAGGATCAAAAAGTTGCCGAGGAGTACCTATCCAGTTTGGCTGACCTGAATGTGAACAGTAAGCCGCTTATAAATATGCTGACGATACTGGCTGAGGAAAACATCGAGCATGCATCAGTGATCGTCAAAGTTGTCGAACAACACATCGCTAAGGTTAATAGAAATAATCGTTTAATTATTTAAAATTAATCATAATTGTAGTAGTTGAGTGAGAACAAGCCGCACTAAAAGCGGTTACAAAATACTACCAGTAGAAATGATACCTGTAGCATGACTACCCGTCTAGCCACCGTACACTAGTATCTGTTGTAATATCTTAAAATCTGCTCTATATTTTAGACTGATGTAGAACTAAACTTATTTGGTTTAACAAGATAAACGTAGCGAATACGAAAATGTAAAAAAAAACAAGCAGAAAGTCATCCTATTATTCAAATGTGCATTACTGAAAATGGTTTGTAATGAAAATAATTAGGAAAAAGAAAGAATACTATCAAAAGGCATACTAAAATATGACTCATGTAACAAATTGATAGATTTTCGTTTGCCGATATTATTGGAAACAAATATAAAACTTGTCAGTGGAACTATTCTGACTAAAAACAAGCATAAATTGCACATCTTTACTGTGTACTCTAGTTATGATTTTATTTGACAAATGTATATTCATTTTTGTGTGCATATCGTTGGATTTCTAGCTAAACATAAACATACGGGTGGAAGTGTCGGTCATCGCATATATTTTGTTCTTAAAATTGCATGTTCTAGAACGCCAACGATACACATACCTATATTAGATTTTATTATATATAGTTTCAGCAGTCAGATTTCTTTGCCCAATATAGAAGCAGATCCTGAACAACAAATTATGTACCAATCAAAGACACAAACATTCATTTGCGCACATAAAAGCGTTAACTTCAAGCGGAAATAATCCCAGCATTTGTAATTTTAGCTATTAAATGAAACTAAGCACATAAGACAGCGGTATTCAGTGGCTATCGGTAGGCCACTGCTAGCTCGTACTTTTAAGGATGGACATGTATAAACATTGAAACAATCACCATTATGTCTGAAGTCCCTCCCTTTTATAAAAATGGCGCCAAAAACAGTATTTTCTCGATGTCCTCAATAGTAGTTAAAAAATTTCCTTGTAAACAAGTAATACATAACCAACAAGAAAAAGGCATCGAACAATCTTAGGTAATTTTACCCTATCAAATTTATTCACGATGACTGCGTCGGCATCGCCCAACAGGGATGTGGACAGACCTCATATTTTGACTTCAAGTACAGGCAATTTATTGTGAATTTTTAACAAGGCAAAAATTGTTTCCTTAACTGCTAAAGAAAAAGAATCGGACGGAGAATTTTCAAAAATAAGTCCATTTGACATTTGAATAGGAATAAAAGCCTTACGCATAACTCGATTTGGGACCAACAGTCCTACTATATATCAAAAATTCTCTGATAGTGTGTTCTATCATCAGTTTTGTATTTTAGTTTATTTTGTTTTTCATGGAGTATAACAAAAATCGAACAAATTCGATTCGGCATATTTTTGGCGATAAATTTTGTCTTCCGCAACAGGTGACATGTTCTCTTGTCGTGGTACTGTTTATACATTTAAAAAATATGTAATAAAGGGTAGATAGATGTTGTAGTATCGAGCAATTGTAGCAACCCACAATAATTTATGATATTTTGTCTATGTGAGGTAGTGCTTACTAAGATGCTATGAAGACGCATTGAGAAAACCCTGATAGGTATATAGGACATGCTAACAAAACAATTCCGTAGTTTGAATGAACCTTTATAGATCTGGCTGCTGGTCAGTGCCATATCAGATGCTCCACATATTTCCTACTTCCTCTTCATCTTTGTATTATTATTATTTTTTTTTTTTTTTTCGATTCTGGAGTCTACCCCGCGTTCTACGAGGTTTAACTTTTTTCAAATCGTTTATTATCGATTTACAGCCTGTTCTCAGATAAATTTGAAACACGATTCTGCCAGAAAATCCTCTCGGAGGAACTTTTACGAATAACTTATGCTTCCATTATATTGTCCACGTTAAGTCGGGCGTAACTGACCCTTCAGAATAAAAATTGGGGTTTGAATTACCGCACCCGTGATCGAGTTATACGTGACTGAATTTGTTATTGTTTTGCTTGTAAAATCCACAACATTCAGAGACGTATTCGGTAATTAAGCCCCAGTGCATTTAAATGTCGTTGAAGAGTTTTGTAATGTGGTATTCGATTGGTCTTCTTCAGAATTGTTCTCAGATTTCAGATTTCGTGTGCCTAATTGAACATAAAAACGTCAGTTGCTCTTTTTTTGTAACAAACGAACATAAAAATAGCTCTGAGAGCAAAAAAAGTGCTCTGAGAGCGCCCAATCGAATACCACACAAGTATACCACAACTAATTTTTGATCCCTCTCCGTCGCTCGCCATTCTCCTACATTTAAACGTGACAAAAGCTTATCTCTGTCTAGCTAACCGCTGTAAACGTGCGTGCCCATTCGTATACCTCCCATTTGCACTGTTTGACAAGTCCTGGTGGAAGCTTTTGAACTTGTAGAGGCAAGCGCTCTCAGTCAGATGATTTTTGATTGGTGTGGTACACTCGTAGGCTTTCGCAGGCAATGAAATATATAAGCATAGCACAAACGATCGTAATGAGAGTGGAGAGCTATAGGTATAAGCAGTTTTAAAATCGTCTTCAGTGTGTTAGTGAAAGACTGGGTTGAGGTGTCGCGTTGAATTCGAATTCGAGTTCATCCAAGTCGATAGGATCAATGAATTGAAACCAGGGGCCAGATTCTGTAAGGCGAAACGATCACACGTTTTCGTGCGCACGAATGACAAGCAAAATTTCAGACGCAATATTTTCGGAATTTGCGGCCAATTTGTCAATTTTTACCGCCGATTAATTATTGAAAATTGAGATAGCAGTTACCCACAGAGGACTAATTGGTGCACAAGGTGAATATGCTTTCAAAAATGTATACTTATGCAATTTTCAAGCGATCTCAGGAACATTCGGAATTCCGATTATGGCTGAAAGCAGATTTTTGCGAGCTGTTTTGTGTTGACAAAATAGATAGAGATCCTTCTACTTTTTAAATTTCTTCTCGACGCTTTGTACCGACCCCCGAACAAGTATTTTAAAATTATTTTAATATGCGTTCTCTTAGTAGCCGCTCGCTTAGAGTGAATGGCGCTGAAAGAAACGGGAAGCAGAGTTGTTTTCTATTCACAAGCCATTTTAGGTTTGATTCTAGTGCAGGATCTCCTATTCTTCGAACTGCTCATCTTTGTTTCGGATCGTTATTAGATCGAAACTGCACGGACGCAAACTAGGAAAGAAGTTCTTCCTTACCAGATATGACCTTAATTTGCATCCGAAATCCGCCGAGCAGATGCGTTTCGCATTTAAATATAATTCTTTTTATGTCGTGTACGATTTTTAACTTTAATACTGGATACGAAGACTAAAATCATTACTCATTAGTGATGATAGTTTGACCGTTCCGTCAAAAATTGTCCTTGTGCAATTGCGCTGGATGGCTCTCGTCTTCATCGATCAGTTTACGTTTAGTTTAGTATTTCCTGAGAAAACGAGACAAACGAGAGGGTTACTCAATATAGTTTAGTTACTAAATATAGTTTAAAACGTATTCTTAAAAAATACACACACATAAAAGAAAAAACGGCCATTGGTTTTATAAAAATTGAAAAACACCACGGATTAATTATTATTTTTCCTTTCTCTTCTTTTTTCCCTCGTTGCATTTGCTTAACATAACACAGGTCCATCCAGACATAAAATTGCCAATTCTCTATTTGATCGATTCAATTGTGAAAAATGTGAAAAGCACATATATCTCGCTTTTCAGCCAATGTATTGTGAATATATTTTGCGGAGTATTTGAAAAGGTATGTTGTTGGACTGCCAGTTTTATTTCGAATAGAGATACTCATCATTTTGATACTTTTAAGGTGAGCGAAAAAATTCGCGAAAGAATGTACACACTGCGTCAAACGTGGAATGAGGTTTTCACTGCTCAAAAACTTTACACGCTAGATGTTAAGGTCAACTGCATGGACAGAAATTGGCCAATAACAGCAAAGGTTATAAAATCACCTTCCATTCATGTGAATCCGAATTTTCTCAAGAAAGTAAGTTCGATAACAACAAAACAAGTCTTGAAAGCGAATTAATGAATGGAAACTTTTTTTTTCGCAGAATGAGATGGAGGCAACGCTTCGGGTGAAAACTCGCGAACTCTTAGAGTTGGAAAAGCGCAAACTTGAACTAGAACTCGAGGCAACTAAGAAACTATTACAGGAACAGGAAAAACAACTATGTAAGCAGACAGAGAGTGTCAAAATTGGACCAGAGCATCCGCAGCAGATCCGGCATCCATCGATGGCAGCGATGCAGGGACAAATGCATCAGCCTGCACCTCGGGGTATGAATATGTATCATAACTACCGGAATGCTGGGCCAAGGCAGGCGCCCCCAAACATGATGAATATGCAGCAGCAGGTGAGCTAATTGAATTACATTCATATACTTGTGTTGTACGTATGTTTAGTGTAGGAGTGTTCAGTAGTTTTAAGGTCATTATTGTGATGCTTCTTTGCGATTTTAAGTGGAAACTATTTGCGGAGTGTCTTAGTGATAAGTATGTTGGACTACTAAGCGAGGGGTCCCAGGTTCGAATCCCGCAAAAACCCAAATTCCAACTTAGGGTTTCTTCCACTGCGCCACCTCTCGCGAACGTCTGACAAACATCCGAGAGTATAACTGTCTTGAAAGAGCTTCTCAATTAGTTGTTTGGACTCGGCATTAAATTGTAGATCCCTTCCATTCGTTCCAAGAATGAAAAAACTCACACAAAACGAATGGTTGTGAGAAGCTGGGCCTTGGGTCCCTCAGACCTGTTGCGCCAACTAATTATTATTATTTAACTTAAACATAGGCTTGCAGGTAGTAAGACCGCGAATAAGAGCTGTGAAAACTGTTTCTCATTTATTTTGCCACCTTAACCAAACCTTTGACACCTCTATATTTACCTGACACTTGAGTCCATATAATCGCGAACCAAAGAATGCCCTGAATTTCCTTTTCTTTTCCGTAATTCCTTGGGCCGCCCACAGTACAAAGGAACTTGACAATTTTCCACAGCACTGCAACCCAAGGACTACTGTCTGTCTAGCATATCGGGCCTCTGTTAAAAACACACAAAAGCCGAGCTGTCAAATCGAGCTCTCACTTGAATTGTTGAACGCGCAATATATATCAGTAAATAAAGCTTTAAATGTCAATTTAAAAACAGCAACAGTAGTCTTGATAATATTTTTATTAATATTTTTCACAAAAACTACTATTAGTAGTACGCAGGATACTCCTTCCGTAACTGAATAATGAATATAGAAACTAGGTTATGTATAGCACCCAATTTTCCTGATAAAAACACAATTTCGGGGAAATAAATACCTCCCCTTTATTTTTTATTCCGTGGCAAACAAGATTGTAAAAAAATGCAGGCAAACGCAAACTCACTTTAGATTACCGCGTAAGTTTATCCTTTAACAGATCAAATGAACCTTTGCCCGGAATGCAGATTCTGTCTGGAGGATGTCGAATCCTCTGAACACATTCTCTGTGACTGCCCGGCTTTTTATTGGTTAAAAAAGCGTTTCTTCAACAGAGAGACTCGTCCTCCAGCAGATATAATGCACTCTGCTACTAAGGACTTATTGGCCTTCATCAGGGAGATCGCACGTCTCTTAGATTAACCTTTCCCCATTGATACAATAGATCTTTCAGGTCCTAGTGTCAGCCTACTTGGCATGGGATGTTAAAAAAAATCCTTTAACAGATGGAATAATCTTTTGGTCCGAAAAATAACTTTAAAGAGCAACAGCAGTGTTTTATTGAAATGTTTTTCAACAGTGTACGATCCTTATTAATTTAACTTTTCAGATTTCTTTCGTCTTTTCATTTGACACTGGCATTGCCGGGAACTGGCTTTTTATTTAAAAGCGTCCAGAAAGAGATATAGCAACAAACTACTACTATAATACTTTAAACCCTACCTTTCTCAGTCCCATTACAATACTCATTAGTGGCCGCTCACAAAAATGGAACATGCGCAAAATAAATTCACATTTGAAACAGACTATACTCAGTTGGGGTCCGCAATTTATGTCGTATCCGATTGGGCCTTCTCAGATTTGCTCACAGATTTCAGATTTCCAATTGAAGGTCAAATCTCAAATTGTTTTCTTATTCGGTATTCGATTGGGTTCTCTCAGAGCACTTTTAATGCTCTCAGATCACTTTTTATGTTCGTTTGGTACAAAAAAAGCTATCTTTTTTCAGATCTCAGAGCACTTTGAGAATCTGGATTTTTTCTCACGTTTACCAGTACAAGTCTGTTTGACATTTGGTGGACATTATGGAACGCAAAATTTCGAATGTTTTAATATAAAATTTAACCAGTGAATAGAACACGCTTTTAAAAGTGTCGAAGGCTACACATATTCGAATCGCACGAATATCAACACAAAAAAGAGCAAGTGACGTTTTTATGTTCGAATAGGCACACGAAATCTGAAATCTGAGAGCAAATCTGAAGAGCCCCATTCGAATACCACTTTAGTTGCTGGTATTAGTGTGATGAGAAAATGTGGTTTATAAACTTTAGTGAACTATTCATCCCTATCGAGGTATCCGTTCGGAAAAAATTCCGATACGAAAGTCAAATCTGATCGGAACTCGAATTGCGATCGAAGTATCCGTTTCGGCACAAAATAAATGAAGCAAAGTTCATTTAACATTAAAATATTCCGCGTCAATTAGTTGTCGGAGAGCTTCGAAAAAAAGTGGTATAACGCGGTTCCACGCAATAGGCGTTTTTCTTTTTTAGTTCAGAGCAGAACCTGAACTGTTACACAAAAAGTTCGTGTTTCTTTTTTAGCTCAAATACATCAGAGCTCAAATTTGAGTTTCTTTCTTCGTTCAGAGCATGAATAAATTGGCCGGGTTCCACTGCCCGCTAGACGTCTAGCACAAAATATCCCAGATCAAAGAACGCCCGCGCTGTTTTTCTCTCAATGTAGCGGGTAGTTTTGCGCTAGATTTAGAAATTTCCCTGAAAGGGATATTTCACAAAAAGTGCTAGACATCTAGCGCCAATGGTGAAATTTAAAATTTTTTTTTTATATGGAGTTTCTCATGCCGCTGGTTATCTAGCGGGCAGTGGAACGCGGCCATTGACTGAGCAGCCTGAGGAAAAAGCTGATTACACATGAACAAGCATACTTATGTCACACTTGACAGAAAAAAAACAGGAAAAACAAAAAAACATCAGAACCCTCTGAGCATGCTCGGTTCAGAGCGCGCTCATAATGCTCGAGCATATCCGTTCCCAACGGATACCTTCATAGGGGTGATTATTTTACAAACATTATTTTTTCTGTCCAATCGAAAACCACATTAGTGAAAGTCGTTCGTCCCAACCTCAAAATATCCAAATCATCAAAAATGTGTGATTAGTTAGATAAAGTTAGTTGATTGCGATACGCTTTTTAAGAGTTAATTAAAGAAAGGGAAGCATCTATTTTTGGTCTCCATACGGAACGGAAAAAGATGGGTTGTCACAAACCTAATACATTTTTTTACGGTTGCTAAAAGCAGCAATCAAACAAAATATGCAATAATTTTGCAGAAAGTGAGTAATTATATTTGCGATGGCATAGTTTTTAATGTGTAAGAACCATCATCCGTTCAGGCAGTCGTAGACCATTAACTATCTTCAGATTTTCTCAGATTATCTTCAGATTTTCTGGGTTCCTTCTGTTTACACCCATTTTGTTTACCTCAAATATTTCTCTGTCTTCCATCTTGATCTGTATAAATTATATCCTCCCGGACGTAACAGATGTTCTTCCTTATCGAAACAACTTGTAACATGTTTTTTATTTACAGGGTTATCCGTCTGGCATCCCATCGCAGCATATACTTCAACAGAAACCAAAGGTGCATCCCGTTAATCCGCTGTTGTTGAATTCAATTCGACAACGGGATCCACGTCTTGCTCGACAGCAACAACAGCAACAACTGCCGCCACCAGCAGCTCCCGGTCAAGACAAATCGCTTTCTTTGACATCGACAGACGTGAAATCGAAATACATTGCCACAGCAAATGGGCCGGTTTCCAGTGCAACACCACAGCCACAAATCGTTAATCAAGGCAATAGTGGTACCCAAGGATCGAGTTCCTACAGGGCAGCTAAAACATTTGAATCGCGCATATCAAAACGCCGCGACAACGATCGTCCAAACCATGATCGATCCTCACGAGACCGAAACGTACGTGAGCGTTCGTCCAAGTCTCGCAGTGAAGAGGAACATTCAGATGGCGGTAGTGGTGGTAGATCAAAGTCCGGAATTTCATCATTGAATCGCAACAAAAGAGGTGATAGCAGATCACGCAGTGAAAGCAAATCACCAACACGGGTAAGGTCATCTTCTTCCCGATCGTCCAATCGCAGTGGAACCAGCTTGAGAGACAAAGACAGACGCGGAGTCAGTAGCAAAGGTATCTCCGATAGGAGAAAGCCCAGCAACAACAGCAGAAGTAGTGATCCGAAATACTCGTCTGCTTGTCCGAAAATCGAAGAAGAACCAGATATCGGCGGTGATGCGATGAAGAAAAAATCCAACTCACCAGCATCGTCACCGGGCAAATACAGAGATTCAAAATCAAAATCTGCATCGTCGCTAAAGTCCTCAAGAAATTACTCAGGCCGCAAGCATAAGTCCCGCACTCCATCGCCAAGTCTCTCGAAAGACATTGACCTGCGAGTTCTTCATCCCGATAAACGGGCGAGACTGAATCCAATTGCTACGCCCAAGAGCGAAACTGAATCAGATCAGCAACAGCAAACTGCTATAATGCCACCGCCACCACCATCAATGGACATGAAACCAACAAAAATGGAAATCGAGGAAAAAGTACTACCAGACGCTACCTCAGCAATTGCGACAGCATATCTTGAACCACTAACCACCAACGTTACTGCTAAAAGTTTAGATCAAAGTAAGAATGATTCTATAAAATTTACAATTAGTATTTCTACAATTACGTTTCGCAAAGAGAGTTTCCGTAAAATTATCCCCGAAGTAGAACACATTTTGCTTATGACGATGGTACTAGTACTAGTACGTCCACCATCGAAATT
Organism: Cheilosia grossa; assembly: GCA_963082955.1. Lineage (NCBI taxonomy): Eukaryota > Metazoa > Arthropoda > Insecta > Diptera > Syrphidae > Cheilosia > Cheilosia grossa. Next base: position 17,715,382 of record OY720147.1, on the reverse strand, counting down.
CGGGACGAAATTGAGCTTCCCTTCGTCGTTAGTTGTTGTATTAGGCACTGAGTTGGGTATAACCTGAACAATTAAACTGTGTGTACACTAGATTTTTTACTTGGAACACTTGTACACATGCAATAAGCATCTCACAGTTGGTTAGTCTGCTACTCAAAGGTAGATGGGTCGCTGACAGGTTCACGGGAAGACAGCTTTCTCTAAGTACAAACTTGAACAAAATAAAAAAGTGATTAATGATGAGATGACGAAATAAAATATAAAAACTGGATTTGTTGTTTTTATTCTTGAATGTTGCACACCACACACGATTTGCTGGAGGATTTCTCTTGTATTTTTATTTATTTTAATCTTGTTTTTTTTTTTTTTTTTTTTGTTTTTGTGTTTTTCATTTACCACCAAAGAAAAAGAACTTTCCTTCCTTTCATCAGAAAGCTTCCGATTTCTTTCCGTTTTCCTTGCGACATAATGTGCTCTGCTCCGTGGGGGAAAAAAACATGTAGATATTCAATTTTCATTCTTGCTAAATGTAAAAATTGTTCAAGTTTATAAAAAATCAAACAAAACAAAAAAGAAAATATGATAATATAACCTAGTTGTTAAGTAATAGTAAACAGAAAAAATAAATAAAACGATTTTTTCAAACCACAAACATTTTATCTAAAATATTTCCACAAGTAAATGAAAAAAAAAAAAATCAAACAACGTGTGAAGAAATATTTTGAGATTTTTACATTATTCAGGGACTTTTAGTTTTGTTTTAATTTAACGATCGCTTCGGATGCCACTCTCTCTCTGTTTCTCAAAAAAAAAAAAAAAACCTCACCCTTTAAAAAAATACTCACAATTTTGTTTATAACAACAAAAAACGATAAATAATTGTTTATAGATTTAGAAGCGCTTCATTCTGTAAAGGATGTTGACTTAAGACAATTTCAAAGAAATACAAGTATGCCTCATCAGACTACTTCTACACCAGCGAATGTTGTACTATCGATTAATAAATTAGAAAAATCTTCAGACTTACCTACGGCCAGCAGTAATATCGATGTCGTCGCCATCGTCGTTAAGAATGATGTGAAGGATGAGCGTAGCGCCGACTCCGTCGACACAGATCAACGAATGGAAGACGATCGCAAGGAGGAAAGTCTTTTGAATGGTAAACCAATTGGTGAGAAAAAGCGCCAATCCACCGATGGTCCCGGAGAGCCAAACGCCAAGAGGACTAAATCCGGCAAAATGGACGGGTGAGTGATTTATTATTACCTTTTTATTTATACTTTGATTGTAATCTTAGATATAGCAATCGGTTGTGGCAACAAGCATTTTGGTACTTAATTGTATTTGTCATCAGTGGTTGGAACAGGTTATTGTATATTCTCTTGAAGTGCGGCGTTGCCACCTAGGGTGCTGCGCAGAACTGCGACGAAAATCATCACTTGAGGATAACTTGAGTCAAATCGCAACTAGGCAAATTACAATTTGTTTACATTTTTAGGGAACATGACCGACTGCGAAATTCTGCGCATTCTCAAAATTTTATGTATTGTGTGAACATGTAATGTCCTTTTGGACTTGCATTCGAAAAAAGATATATTTGTTTGAGGAAATAAATTGGTTTAAGGAAGCGGACGTGCTTCGAGGGGGAACAATCCCACCTGTGTTATGCAGAAAAAAATGAAGATTGATATACACATAAATAAAAGCTGCTTGAACTTAATGTCTTCATTTCTCATTAAGTGTACGATGCGCATTGTCGATTCAGTCCTAACGAAAATCCAAGTAGTTAAGCACTTATATCGCTAACAAAAGAAAAACATTTCCATTGTAGTTCGTGATAACCCTTAACGTGCTTGTTTTTGGATTGAGTTCGACATTTGTCTCTGTAATTTCATAGAAATTTTAAAGAAATGTTATTTCTTCTTTCAAATCATTTGTAGTCACTGTAAATTTTGCTTTCGTGTGCTGAAGTTGTAAGTGAATTCAGAGAGAAGCCAGTGGGCTGTAACAAAATATAACTACTGTACTGCCATTTGTTGTTAATTAGAATAACGTCAACAAGAATCGCAACACTTGCACAAAATATTCTCTTCCCAAGAGCAACAAATAATCACGTCATTGGTTAGCGGTAGGTAAAGAAAAATGTACTCCTTTTGGTGGTTTTTAAGACAAAATTCCGTAGGAATTCCTATCCTCTCACAACCATTCATTTTGTGTAAATTTTTAATTTGGTATAAATGAAATGGACCTTAAATACAAAATCGATTGCGAATGCTTTATTTAAGAAGCGTCATCAAGTAGTAGGTAGGTTAGCAAAAAATAAAACATAATTGGTTGTTAGAAACAAGACGCAGGGTTCTATGTGAAACGTTGCTTCTATTATTTGCATAATTTGAATGAGAAAACAGCAATTGGGAGATATCATTACGCCATAATAGAAAGAACCAATTTGTAGTAGTGGCTTAGCATCTGTAACACATTTCAAAGAGACAGATGCGACCGTTTCATAGCTTCTTAATACAGTGCAACGGTACAACCAAAATGGTAGAATGGTCACATCATTTGGGAAGGAAGACATCCGCGCGTAGTCATAGCAAAGATTTTAGGACCCTTAGGAAAGCAGATAAGAAATGAGTTCGCTGTGGTATTCTGTTTGAAACAGAATGCACGGAGCAAATACCTACCTGCAGAAGACAGACTAATTTTGTATGCAAACTGAAAAGAGTGGTGAAAAAATCGAATTAACTATGGCGTGAATACCGCACAAGTACAAATACCCGCTGCCTTACTGATATGTAGGCACATAAATGCACGAATCTTCACGAATGAATGCCAAAGTGATGGGTATAAAGGTTTTTTTTTTTTTTTTTTAAAGATGTTTTTCTTTTGTTTTTTTTTTTTTTAATCAATTTATGTACTTAAATATGATAAAAAAAAAACCCAAATTTCCCTACAGCTTATTTGGTACTGAAGACGTCGATCTGAGAACAGTCATCCCAACAGCCATCCTCAATCCAAACACCCGCATAATGACGCCCCCTCCACCGCCTGTTATTTCCAACGAAAAAGAAAGTTGGGCAAAGGTTAAGGTAAGTCACATCATCTGTGACAACATCGAACCCATCTCAATATACTCTCCTCCAATGATAGGGCTCATCTCCAGCAACGAAAATATCGCCAACCAAGTCCAGTCTCGATGATGTCCGAGCTAAATTAGCGAAAGCCGCTAAGTTTAACAGAATGGGTAAGTGAATCTTGAATCTACCCCGCTCACCTCATTGATAGACGTGTGCAGCAACTAACAATAACCACCTTGTACATTTCAATTTACAGAAAAATCGGCAAAGGAATTGTCGCAAAAGTTCAAAATCCATGAACTGCAAGACGAAACGACTTCTCAAGAATGTAACGATGCAAAGATTCGTACAATCATTAGTCAAGCACAAGAACTGCTGGAGAATGGGAACATCAAAGAAGAACAATATCACAATTTAGTTAAAACTGTTATGCAAATAAATGAAACAAATAAATTAAACGCCGCCAAGCGGCTTGAATCACTCAATTCGAGTGACCAATCAGTGGAAACTGTGCCAGACGATCCTGACCGAATAGCTCGTGAAGCTGTTCACAAGAAGCGCATTCCAAAGTTGTCCAAGGAACAGCAGCAACAGTCAACGTCAAATCAAACCGATGCCAGGGACAATGTACTTACGATCGATGACAACTCACAGGAAAGTCCAGATTCGGGGCCACCGCCGAAGAAAAGTGGAGAAAAGGAGAAAAGGGTCAAAGTGTCAAAGTGGTCGGCGCCTTCACAGTCTGTGAATAATCATCCAGTCCTATCACAACGGCAACGATTTGGTGCTGGTAACAACAGACAGCCATTTAACAACAGAATGCTCGTTCCAAGCCCGTGGCAAAATCCAAACAGCGTGTTCAACGGCAATGCGCAAGTTCGAGCGAGTGCACCTCAAATGTCGGTACCAAGTCCACCGCAGCCGCCACCGGCAGTGATAATACCCAAACCATGTAATTCCATAGACAATCCACAAGCGGATGTGGTGCGCACAATCACGATTGATGGACGCACGAAGGAAATTCGTTTCTATGGCGATGTCGCTATTGTCTTCATGGACTGGGATCAACCACGAGAAATTGGATTCCAGCCCGGCACCCGAACCATCACCATCGATAACAAGGAATCAATAGTGTTGAACTTCAACGAGAATTTCAAGGACGTTACTATTGACGGGGAACCTCATCGAATGCGATTTGCATTCCCATCACGTGAACTCTACATTGACGAGCACTGGTATGAGGTGTACTTTGGTGGTCCAGCTATGCCGATACCAATCAACAATAAAATACACCTCCTTCAAGCGGAAGGTCCACCTCCTCAAGTTCACATCGGTATCCTGAGAAGGGATCTAGTGTGCGGAAAAATCAACTTGATTGTCGACGCGAGGAATATTATTCCCGTTTTCCTTGATGCCGATCCGCAGACATTTATGCTAGACGGACAGCAGCATGTAATTGAATTTGCCGACAACCTGAAGACAGTCATTATCAACAACGAGCCATTGCAAGTGGAATACGGTGGTTTGCCCAAGAGCATGTTATTAGGCGGCCGAAAGTATTTCATAAGATTTGGTGCACTGCCAACGGGAATTATTCCCGGTCATCATACTATCAAGGGAATGAAGTATCTGAAAATGCAACCACCGTCAGTGGAAAGAGTGCCAACTCCGCCAGCGACATTGCCTCTCTCAGAAGCAGAAGCAGCTGCCGGTATTGATCCCGATGTATCAGCACCTACAAATGACTCATCAGGATCACCTCCGCCATCGGTGAATCCACTGTCTGCCCTGCCATCTGGAATTCCGGGTATTGCTCCAGTGCTACCCAATGTCAACATTGACGAACTCTTTCAAAAGCTCATATCGACTGGCATTATCAACACAATCACCAACAATAATGGTGTCGCTGAGAGTAAGCCAATCAAGGAGGACCCAGCTGAGAATAAAGTGGCCAAGGATCTCGAGCCAATCAAACCGATTAATCTCAAGGTGTCAGAGGCAATTAAAACCCGCCAGGCTGCTATTATCAACGCACTGTTCTGTGGAATGCAGTGCAGTAGTTGTGGTGTTCGTTTCCCACCCGAAGAGACTATCAAGTACAGTCAGCATTTAGATTGGCATTTTCGCCAGAATAGGAGAGAACGTGACTCGTCGAGAAAGGCGCATTCCAGGAAGTGGTACTATGAAATTTCCGATTGGTTCCAGTACGAAGAAATCGAAGACTTGGATGATCGTGAGAAGAATTTCTTCGAATCGCAGAGCGTCGACTTGGAAAACGTTGATGAAAATTCAAACCAACGCACGGCAAACTCACCAATTCCAAGTTGTCCAGCCGAGACGGGTGACGTTGATCGCGCATGCGACATGTGCCAGGAGAAATTTGAGCAATTCTACAACGAAGACTTGGAGGAATGGCATCTGCGGGCAGCTATACGGGTGGAGGACAAGATATATCATCCTTTGTGCTACGAGGATTATAAGGTATGTCTGGATGCGAAAATGGTATTCGCATTTCACCGCACAGTAGGCTAGTAAACTTTAAATAAAATCTACAATCCGGCTCTCCTTTACTCAAGCTACCGTTTTGATTGCAACATTTAATTTTAAACTAATTTATCTCCTAGGCCTCATTGAATCCGCCCGAGCCGAAACCAGAGACTGAACCAAAGTCCGAAGACCTTAATATTACAGAAATCACAATTGACGACGACAACGCTGTGGATGTAGCTATCGTCAAGGTGGAGAATGTGAACGGTAAGTTGTTACGCATTGCAGATTTTCATTATAACTAACTGCTACTTCCCATCTAAATAGATTCCACGGCTATTATTCCCGACGACGACGAAGATGATGACGACGTCATTGTTGTGCCAGCGGAGGAGCCCTCCATCACTGAAATCGACGACGATGAAGAATATATTCCAATAAACATGAGCCGAGAGGAAATGGGTTTTGTTGTTGACGACAATACTGAGGTTCCCATCAACATAAACGAAACCATGGAGTCGGACGTTGAAATTCAAGAACCCAATATACCATTCACCGACTTGGACACCTACATTGAGAAACCGTGCGCTTTGGATGAAGCATCACAGTCCTCCCTGCGCAATGTTAAAATCAAAGAGGAGCCCAAAGATGATGAAGACGACGATGGTTTCGAGGACGTGGGCATCGTACTCATTCCCGAGGAGGAGATCTCCATACAAAGCAGCGGTAAGTTAGCAGCAGTCCAGTATCTATAAACACTTTACATAAATAACATATAACTTGTGAATAGATGAAAATACAGCAACACGAACGATATCGTCGACTGTGTCGTCCCCCACGCCCTCGCCAATAATTGTTGCGGACGCATCTGGCGAAACATCCCAGCCACCCGTCCTTCTGTCAGCAGAAACTTCAACAATAACAACATTGGAAACACCTGAAGCTACCACCTCAATGGATGGTAATCTCGAGTCGCACGACAACCCCCTAGCAACGACCACACAAATGGTCGGTGTAAATAAAATTAAAATTAACATGACTAAGAATATTGTTACCTCAAATAATAGTACTTCTACTACAACAACAACAAAATCGAATAGTCTTAATCCAAATGAACTGAAATCCTCTAGTGTTAGCAATATATCCACAATTCCAGTTCTTTGTAGCGGTGGTGGTATGAGTATCAGCACGATAACTGGAATGCTCCCAGATGCAGTAGGAGAAGAATGTGATTCCATATTTTCTGGCCATTCGGCCTTTTCTAGTATTTCGTCGTTGCGCAATTCGGTCGTCCCGGACCGCATTGCTATTGATGGCAGTGCGGCGATTACAAACTCCATCAATACGAACGTTATTCAGGTAATCACCTCCCACACGACCACCGGGCCAGCTAATATGGACGCGTTTCCAAGTAGTATACCAGTTCTTGGCAGCTTAGCACGAGACAGTGTAACTCCTCCCCTGCCAGTTACGAAATCACCTGTAGCCACCGCCGTAGTGGTAGAGGAGGAGGAGCCTTCCTTCACCTTCAAGGAGGAGTTACAGAACGTCAAGTTGAAAAAGGTGAAAAAGATCGAATGTGGCACGGAGGCGTCCGGCCTATGTTCGATAATGTAATCCAGATCCTTGCTCGCCTACTACAAGGTTAATATTTATTTATTTTTTATTTTGTATATATGTATTTTAGTTTCTAGATATAAATACAAAATAATTTAAATAGTTTTTTCCATAATTTTTTTTTATTTGCTTAATCATATTATAACTTAATTTATAAATTTAAATTGAAATCTACAACCTACACATATTCTGTGTAAAAACGATTTTTTTTTACGATTTACTTCAGTATATATTGCTAATTTTAAGATTTTTTTTTTATTGTTAAACTCCGAACGCATCACGGCTTAATCCGCCAAGATGGTTGTTTCTAAATTTTCGTCGTTTTACAAGGAAAACAGAAAACAAACTGAATGCAAACTAAAATTGTTTATAGTAAAAATAAATGTGATAAAATTTTCTATGCCGAACTTATAAGTAGATGATGAGGAAGGGAGTATAATTATTGAAAAAAAAAAAGAGAAAAAACATGAATAAAGAAAAAGTGAAAACAAAAACCGATTTGCTTCTTTGTTTCTTTTATATCATTTAAGTTGTATAATACATGTATAGTATACTTAATATTAATACTGATAATGTAATAAAAATTATCATTTATAAATAAATAAATGGATTGTGTCGTGGGAACTTAGCTGGAAAATAAATGAAATATAACCCCCAATAAACGTATGCGTTTTATTCCTTTCTTTGAAAGGGTAGGTACATAGTCCTCTTTTGATGAGGTTTCAACCCAAAAGTTTTTGTTTAATGACGTATAGATAACGTGACCAGACGTCCCGCTTTAAGAGCGTGTGTCCCGCTGTCCCCCAGACTTCAGTGGGGACAGCGCAGTGTCGCGCTTTGGGCCAACATACAGATTAAAAATAAATATCCAATAACATGCATTGCAACGAGCAGCAATGATGCCACCCCAACACACGATGACGTCATTGTGTAATGCAATGTTCTCAGTAGTGACTTGCGAGTAATTTTTGACACTTTTAAAAGAATCACCTCCTTTGTTAAAACAAATCAGGGATGGAAAATGCCATTTTCGATTTGTACTAAAAACTCTTGTAAGATTGTACTGAAATGGAGTCAATTGAATTGAAAACTATTTTTCGTATAAAAAAAAAGAGTATTCAAAATATTTTATTTTCAAAAAAATGTTTATATATAAGTCTATGAGCTCGTCAGGCTTAATTTTCTCATATTCAGTGTTGCCAGATTAGGCGCATTGTCGGAATTTGGGCTACTTAAGAAAAAAACGATAGAAATGTCTTCCATAAGCGCCGAACACATTTTACAAATTTTGCGTTAATTTTGTTTGTTTTTTGTGTTATTCCTCCACAAAACTAAAAAAAAAGAAGATATTTTTGGACAAGCACTTTTAAACTTGGCAGCACTCTTGCAGTCAAGTGACATCGAAAAGCAATCATAGCAATTTATTTTGCAGGCCTTTTGATCTGACCCAAGCCACAAAAGCCAATTGCAGAAGATAGAAGTCAAATAAAATGCACGACGCAAATTAGTTAGATGTGTTTATTGGAAAAATACCCAAATTTTCAACGATTTTTAGGCTTCATATTCAAAATATTGCCCTAAGCTTGAAAATCATAACAGGATGAGTTTCTAATGAAAAGTAGAATCCATGCTTTGTGTGAAACTTAAAACAAATAGTTCGTTAGTTGATTTGATTTTCTGTTTTCGGAAAAATAATAATTGCGAGAGAATTTGAAAGATACAGATAGATAAATTGTATCGAATTAAAGCAAGTTGTACTTTTGTACTCTAGCAAACTCATTTGTATCGAATTCAATACAACTGTATCGACTTTTCCATCCCTGGGCCGAATTACCGCATCCGTGAGCGAGCCATACATCACTGAATTTTGTGGATTTTACAAGCAAAACAAATTCAATCACGTATTACTCTTTACTGCTCATTCGTAGACTTTGTCTTCCTGAGGAAGGTGATCAATAAAACGGGCGGGAATGTAATAATATGGATGTCGAAATAACGGCAATTCCAAGGCAACAATTGGCGCGGCGTTAAATAAAAATTAAAAGAAACTGTCAGCACTCTTAGGTGTTTTCGAAATGTAAGGGTATGCCTAGACTCCATGCAAATCATGCATATGTACATGAAACAGGTTAGGTTTTAAGGACTTTATAAACTATATGGTCATTTTTTATTTACGACATTCGTTTAAAAATCATCATAAGTGAATAGGTACCACACAAAGAATTGATTTATCAAAAATGACAGCCCAATCGCTGAATGGCACATGGCCATAATGTAGATATCATTCGTGCTTTGCGGGCTTTCCAATGGGGAACAAAATTAATAGTTTTTCGATTAAGATCAAATTTTGTAAGTCTAGATTTCTGCAGAGACTTCTCTAGAATTTACTATGCGACGCGACAAAAACATGAATAAGAACATGTGACATGATACATTCATATAGGTAAATGCAAATTGGAGTTTTGACCAGTTTTGACTATCGTGGTGACAGATTTTGCAAGCTTTGCTCATCGTCTTTAGGGTCGGTCAACTTTTTGGAATATGCTATTTCTTGACAAAAATTTATTTCAATCAATGTTTTGTTACTTTTGTGCCTAAATCGAATTTTGTTGTTGTTTTTCATAAATGTTGTAAATTGTAATAATATGGATGGAAACAAAGTGGATTGCAATATATCTTATTTATTTTATACACAAATAGATGAAAGTATTCATTAATTTAACGCCGTCAATAATAATGGCGAAAGGAAATAGCTCATTCTCGAACCAACCTGTGAGACACAAGAATGTACTAGGACATTGAACATAAAAGTAAGTTGTGTAAATAGACAGTTGATTGTAAAGTTAAGTTCAAAATATAATTGGTTGTATATTTATATAACTTTAATGCCCAAGACACATGTGCAGAAATTCTGCACGCAGCGCAGAGTGCAGTGCTGCAAGTAAAACAGATGTGCAGAAAATTGTTTGACATGCATTGCATCGGCTAATAGGGCTACTTTCATTCGTCGACTAAGCAGCTGATGTGTTTACAAACAAAACAAAAACAATCACGATCACCGGTGTCAAAAGGCGATGATGCCAAACACTTGAAATTCCATTTTATTTTATTTTTGGGTACCCTTGTATTTTACAACAAATTTTACTTGCAGCGCTGCGTCAAAAGCGTAATGCCCAAAACACATGTGCAGAAACTAGAGCGTAGTTGTTGTAATTGCGTGCTGAAAATCGTAATTTACTTTCCTTTGTTGAGCTCAAAAAAACGGGCCTGATAATGATCTCGAAATGGAGGTTCACAGAGTTGCAGTTGCCCCTTGAAAACATTAGTATGGTTCTAATTGTTCCCAGTATGTGGCCAACTGAATGATGCTTATTGTGTAGCTGGAATTGAATTACCGCATCCGTGATCAAGTAATACGTGACTGAATTTGTTATTGTTTTGCTTGTAAAATCCATAAAGTTCAGTTACGCATTGCTCGCTCACGGATGCGGTAATTCGGCTCCTGCACTGTTTGTATCTTCGTGATTGTATTTCAACGTCGTATGATATTCACGTTTGAACAGAGTTGTCAATTGTTACAATAGCACTGAATCGGCTGTGCTGATTTTTCCAAACGATATTTTCAGCATAAAGAATTCTTCGGATCTTTTTGATTTTAATTCGATCAAGCTTTCTCACCCCTGCTGCGAAGCAACCAACACTTATATGCAAATCAAAGAAATCATAAAGAGATTTAATATTTATATTTAATTAGTCATCTTAACAAAAATTTAATCGCACACATTATCTGCAATAATTTGCACCTAAAAGCGATACAAATTTGCTACCTTACACTTACAATACAAACCTAGCTTACTAGCTTACTACTATGACAGATAAAAAGAAAACAACTCTGGATATTTTCTTCAGTTCTATAATATCACCTCCTTTCTTTAGGAATCATTGTCATTCATCTAAATATATTTAAAACACTTCTGCTTATCATGTGGTATTCGAGTTTTGAACAGTATTGAGTCTGCTCTATATTGCGTGTTCAGCAGCGGGGTGTAGCCAAATACCTTTGGAATAAATATAACAGTCAATAATTGGGACACTATAATCGACTATGGAAAGCACTCACCTGCGTAAAGAAGTTTATGCATTTGTGCCTTTCCTGAAAGTGCGTATCATCTTCACTAAGAGACACCGGACAACCAGGACAACGGAATGTCCACCTCGAAGTAACCTTGACTGGTGGTTTTCTTGTTATATGCGAGACCAGGAAATTCATAGCGATGTCCTCACAGTTCATGTATTCGTCGACTTTATCTCGAATCGCTTGTGGAAGATAATAAGTGTACAGGTACAAGTAGTACTTGTGCACAAACGCAGCTCCAGTAAGAACCATACTCAGCTCACAGCTATAATTGGAGTTGTAGTTCCAATTGTGGTTGGTGTTTAGGTCCCAAGCATGGAAGCGGCCCGGGAAGCCTACCACTCTGTCCCGGTGCTCACGCCATACTCGGAAACCGAAGAGAATCTCATCGTGACGTAGATGGGCGTCATCGTCCACAGAGAGAACCGCCTCAGTTTCAATCACATCGAAGGGGAGGAACCGATTGTTGAGGGAATTTCGTGGTGCACGTACCACAGAGACGGGAACGCCAATATCGGGCCAACGAAGATCATCCAGTGGCGGTTTCGGGGAGTTCCAAACGACAACTACTTTATGGAGGTACGGCAAGCCGTACAAACGTCCTAAGGAATCCATTAAGACTTGCTCTCGCTCATAGGTCAACATGACTATAGTAAACTGCTCGCGGGGGTAGTTGCCGCCCAATGACTCGCTGAATTCTTTACCCGCACCACCACTTCCCTTGCCGATGGGTCGGAATCCCATGTGGGAACCCAGAAACTTTGCTTCCGACGGTAGAACTGGATCGAATGGCAACTGTGGGTACAGATAGAACGGATCAACCCAATCGTTCCAGGACTCTCTGGACTGCGTCCGTAGTATTGTATAGTTCCGTCGATATTGCGGACTGGGATATGGCGGTTCAATAGGCCCCAGCGACTCCTCCGGCTCTGCGTCCAACACTGGAGGATCAGATTTCAATGGAATGAACGTGTTGTTAAAGACAGACTGAGCTATTATTGACGGTACGGGTCTAGGAGGAATTCCCAAACGATCTCTGAGACTGGCAATGATTGTATCGACTGTTGCTTGAACCGAACTGAGGTATCGCTCCCATATAAGCCGTCCCTGACGACGCATCATTAACAAATCTGCATCCTGAACAGCCCTCAACAGAAAATGCAGCTCAGTTATTCTTGCCTTTGGCAGCATCAAAGAAATCCTTTTCCAATCAATAGTGTCCTCATATGGCAACCGGATCTCATCAGCACCCAATATCACTGGAATCGCACCAGAGCGCAAAGCTTCATACAACCTTGCCAGCATCAAAGTGGAACTGACCCGATTCCCACCAGGCGGTGGCAATATCAAGGCAAATGTGGAATCCTTCAGCACGTTCTTTCTAGACGAATCAGTTCCACATAAAACCCAGTCGCTCTGCGAAAGCTCGTCATGTTGCTCCGTTGCCGGAATGCATTGAAACTGCAGTAGAAACTTATCCTGTGTGGATCCTTGCGACATATCGTTTAAGTGTTCCAAAATGAACTCATCTAATGAGTTTACAGCCGATTGGGTGTCTATCGGACGCAGTTCACCTTGGAAAGTCAATAAGTACAACCGCCTTGCAGGCACCATAACTGAACACTCCTGCCAAACATCACCGCCCGGTGGTCCAAGTATAGGAGGAACTACTAAGTCATATCCCCTGCGAAACTGTACCCGATCAAACGAAGATTGTACAATAATCGCTCGCATCGTATTTTGTTTGGTAAGAATATTTGTTCCGATCGATGACAGATCTCGCCTCGCAAGGTTCAAAAGTACGTGATTCTTTCCGTCGCCACCCCAATATGGAAGTTGATACAACTTCGCCACGTCCAGTGGATTGGTTTTTGTAGGAATATTCAGTTTTTCTTCGTCTTTTCCCAGGTAGCGATTACTCTTGACGACGTCGTTATCGAGCATCGCCTCTCCCACCAAAACCAAATAAATGCAAGCGATCTTGGGATCCTTTACGATGTGTGCGTTGTAGCCGAGGGTTTGCTTTATGGTTGTTTTCAAGAAACCATCGATATCATATCCAGTATTGAGTACACTGTACTCATCCGGATCGTAGAGGTAAACGGGGAACCCTGAGGTCAAGCTGCAGCGCGAGTGGTCAAAACAGTTATGCATTTCACAGTTGGCAACGGACTGTATGGTTAGTGGGCTGCTCATCTTTGGTAGAGAATTGGGGTAAATAGATTTTGGTAATGCCAGATCGGGAGTATTACGCTGTACAGCTTCCCGTTGTGCGACTTGTGCTTGCTCGACTGAGATCTTTAGACGTTCCAATTCGGTTTGTTCTCGAAGCAGTTCCTGTTTGAGGTCTTCGATTTTCTGATTGTACTTACCAATGTCCGACTGAAGCTTTTGACGGCGGGATTCAAGCTCACGAAGTTCAATCGAGACTGTGTTCTAAAATGAGAAGAAAGAAGGAGAAAGTTAAAGAGTTGTGATTATATCGTCTTCTTCAGTCATCAAAACCGGCGTGTCTGGTTACGTCATGTTTAAATGATTGTTAGGAGTCTTGCGTTAAAATTTTTCGTTTTTTGATGTAGTTAGGCAGTATAACGACGGCTTGCAACGATATTTCGTCTTCAGTGTGATACCCTATTTTAAAGAGCCTTAATAAGAAAAAAGTAACCATACCTTGATCCGAAGCATTTCCTCTATCCGTAATTTCAAGTCACTGGCTCGCATACTACTAAAGTCCTCATATGCATCCAATTGGGAGCGTGATCTATGAATATCGTTTGATGGCACATCATTGTCGGGCTGGAAATGTGATTGGAAAAATATATTCAGAGTACCAGAATTACATACATTTGCAACTAACATTTCGCAAATTTCTATGCGCAAAGAGTGGCAGTAGCAACAACACAACTAAAACAAGTAAAATTATTTTATAAACACGGATGTGCCGAAACCACGATCCCATTGCAGAGTATTGGGTATGTGTGCTGGCTCCTAATAGTTGCGTTTTCGGCGACGTCTCTGGGTTTTCCAAATTTGACATTTTCCGAATGAAGTTGAAGGATAGCAATAGCAACCTTCTGCAAAAAAAACTTAAAGCACAACTAATCCCACATTATATGGTGACGTTTACTTCCCTAGAGAAGGTTGTTTATGTTATTACAATTACTATGATTTATTTCATATTTCGTCTAGGACTGAGAATAATGTATAAACAAATATTTAATTTCACTACTCCATCCGAATAATCTTATGCATACAAAAACTTATGTTGTGTGACAGTGACAGATTAAAGATATATGCAGTACAGTACAAACAGGGTAGAAAATAGTGCTGACAATTTCCATTTTTTTTATTCAGCACAAAGTCTTGAATTTAACGACTTCATATGAAAGCGAAGTGTGAACCAGAGACAATACTCTCTGGTGTGAACTGCCAACGGGCGAATATTTGTAGATTCTGACATTTCATTCACAAAAAAAAAACTTTTTTAAGTCGCAGGTACTAGAGAATCAGTTTCATTGTTGAAGGTTATGTTCGAACGAATTTTTCATTCGTGGAAAAATGTGACAGTTCGCTGCAAGAATTTTCAATTCACGGGAAAATGTCTGTAATTGTAAATTTAGCCATTTAAATCAATTGAGAGGGAAGTTTCTTTTAGATTAGATCTCAGGACTTAAATAACCGATGTTTGAGGATAAATAATAAAGCATTGTGTCAACTGGGGCCATATAATTATCTTCCGATATTTAAGAGGAAGTTCTCCCGACCCCAGTTTTAAAATACAGTTCTCTCTAATTTTCCGCTTTGAAAATTAATGTTTCGGTTTTATTTTCTCTAAACACTCTACCCAATCCTAAGAGAAAGAAAATGTCCAAAAATTTGTCAGAATATCATTATTTACTACCCCAGCGGCTGGTTTTAGATTTCCCCATAATAATATCAGAGAATTCTTAGCTTTGCAAAGGTGTGCGTGCTATATTGTGGATCGACCAAAGTAGGTACCTACCCTTAGCAATGGAAACGAATTGGAAAATTAAACGGACCAACTCTTCTTCTTCCGCAAATGTTTTGTTTACTTCGACAAGTTGGACTGGAAGTGTTTTGACATATTTGTTTCTCCTAAGCACGTGTTGTTTACTTCGTGATTCTCAACAGATTTTCAGTCTTCTAAATAAATCATGAAATTTTCTTACAAAGTGAGTAAAAATAATTACGAACATTTATTCAAACGAAGCACTAACCAATACTTTATAGTTTTCTAACCTTTTAGGAACAATTTATCGAAATGGTAACCTTTGTTTCACACCTGACGGCAATTCAATCATCAGCCCAGTGGGCAACAGATTGACCATTTACGATCTCAAAAAGTAAGGGCTGGTAAGGAATTTGAAACACAATTTCAACATCTTTATTTGTATATTCCAGTAACAAAACTAAAACCCTGTCACCAGAGAGTCGATACAATTACACAACAATAGCCCTATCGCCCAATGGAAGCCTGTTGCTTGCCATCAACGAATACGGCGAAGCACAACTGATAAGTTTGGTTTCATGTGCTATTATTCATAAGCACAAGTTCCAAAATAATGTCAAACATGTGCAATTTAGTCCTGACAGTCGACACTTTGCTGTTGCAAAGGAGAATCTTGTATTCGTTTTTAAAGCTCCCGGAGAGATAACAGGCGAATACAATCCGTTTGTGCTGGAAAAACATTTCCTTGCAGCATACGATGATATCACGTGGTTGGATTGGTCATCTGATTCGAGATTCATTGCGGTCGGATGTAGGGACAACTCCACAAAGGTCATTGCAATCAAATACATGACGAACTTTCGTACTTACTCTGTTGGTGGACACACAGAATCCATAGTTGGATGTTTCTTTGACCAAGGAAATCTTAACCTAAACACGATCAGTAAGAATGGACAACTTTGCTTGTGGGAATGCAGCTTGGGATTCTCTGATATTACAATAGCTGAACGAAAAGGAACAACAATAGCAGATCAACCACAGGAAAAGCGAACACGGAAGGATAGTGAAGAAGAATCAGAGGACGACGTTGAGAATACTGTTGAAAACAAAAATGACGAAAGTGTTCCGGAGAAAGACGAAAATGATGTGGTAGATGAGGATTCCAGGAAGAGGCACCCGTTCTATTATAAAAAACTAATCAGACACTATTTGGCTAACGAAGCGCACAAGGAGAATCGTAATGCATATGTTACAGCGGTCACCTACAATCGAAAGACGAAGATCATAGTTGTGGCATTCTCAACGGGATCATTTTATCTATATGAATTACCCGAAGTGAATATGATACACTCATTGAGCATATCTGACTATGCGATCACTTCGGCATGCTTCAATCCTACGGGCGATTGGGTAGCTCTGGCTTCATCGGGCCTGGGACAGTTGCTGGTTTGGGAATGGCAGAGTGAGTTAGTTTTTCTTTTCGCACAATCATATTCTGATGTATGTTTTCTAGGTGAACAATATATAATGAAGCAACAGGGGCACAGTAGTGAAATGAGTTGCATTGCATACTCTCCTGATGGCCAGTACATTGTAACGGGTGGTGAAGATTCAAAAGTTAAGCTTTGGAATACATCGAACGGATTTTGCTTCCTGACTTTCAGTGAACATTCAAGTGGAGTGACTGGGGTCCAGTTCAGCAAGAATAAGAAGTTCTTAGTCAGCAGTTCATTGGATGGCACCGTGAGGGCGTTCGACATCGTCAGGTAAGACCTCTTCACGGTTTGAACATTTTGGATTGTGATTTCGGACATTCAATGGGTGAATTTAAAATGTTTGCTCAGTCACTGTGGGACTTTTCGGCAGCTCTTAAAACACTCGAGCGGCAACGTCCTTCCTGTTCACACAATCCCACTTATAAACTAGAAGTGCTTCAAAACAAACTGATAGATGGTCGCCTAAAAATTTGCTTCTCAATTTTCAGATACCGCAATTTCCGGACATTTACGTCTCCTCGTCCAGTGCAGTTTGCTTGCGTAGCTATTGATCATTCAGGAGAACTAGTCGTCGCTGGCGGACAAGATGTTTTCGAAATTTATCTTTGGTCAATAAAGCTTGGTAATCTACTGGAAATACTGAGTGGGCACGAGGGACCAGTCACTGCAATTGCATTCACCCCGGTTCCCACTTCATCTACATTAATATCCGGCTCTTGGGACAAAACAATTAAAATCTGGAACTGCTTGGAGAGCAATAGTGATCATGAGACAATAGATATGCTGTCGGATGTGACATGTGTTGCTT
Organism: Cheilosia grossa; assembly: GCA_963082955.1. NCBI lineage: Eukaryota > Metazoa > Arthropoda > Insecta > Diptera > Syrphidae > Cheilosia > Cheilosia grossa. The sequence goes on along the minus strand of OY720147.1, from coordinate 17,697,792 downwards.
TCAAGCCAAACGGAGAAGAGGTAAGTTCTATTGCTTAAGGTGCCTAAAGAGCTATGAGCTGAAAAATTACTTCGCACGACTGTCGGTAAATTATGTTTGTTTCATGGAATGTAAAATTTGTTTACAAAAATATGTAGTCTGACTTCTTTCCTCTTAGGAAGTGTCTCATTAGTTATTATATTGTTTGGTATTGATCACATATTTGTTAAGTCGCAATGAAGTTGAGGAATATCTGTTGCATTGATATACTTTAATAGATAGCAGTCGGTACGCTCAGTGGCAGTATTACAGTGTTCGATGTAAAGACGTCGAGTCAAGTTGCATCGATTGAGGGAAGAAACGATTTGTCAAGTGGCAGATCGGAAATCGACGTAATAACAGCCAAGAAAAACTTGCAGGGAAAGTGAGTGTGCCGTGATAATCCTTCGAGAAGCATTTTTTCAATTCGAAACCCATTTCTAGATGCTTTTCCTCGATTGAATTTTCCGCGGATGGAGAGTGCATTTTGGCCGGCGGAAAGTCACATTTCATTTGCATATACCATGTGATGGAGGGTGTGCTGTTGAAAAAATTCGCCATTACACAGAATCACAGTTTCGATGGTTTGGAAGTGAGTTGTCGATCGGTGCCGTACATCTCCCTACAATACACTTTCTTTTTAGGATTTCATAAATCGCCGTAATATAACTGAGTTTGGTAACATGGCTCTGCTGGAAAAACGCGAAGAACTCGAGGGGGGCAATGTTGCGATAAGATTACCCGGCGTTCGAAGGGGAGACATGGCTTCGCGAAACTTCAAACCGGAAGTAAAAGTGTTTTCGGTACGCTTCTCCCCAACAGGACAATCGTTTGCGGCGGCGTGCACCGAGGGATTGCTGATATATTCGTTGGATAAAGGTGAGTGGCTTTGATTTGTTTGGGGGCAGACTATGAGTTTGATATTTTTTCTAGGCGTCGTATTCGATCCGTTTGACTTGTCAATCGAAGTTACGCCAAAGGCGGCCACAGAAAGTCTCAGACAGAAGGAGTACTCGAAAGCGTTGATTATGGCACTCAAGCTAAATGAGTCGAATTTAGTTACGTCCATCATCGAGGGTGTTCCTATGATCGATGGTGAGTATACTTTTATTATTTGTCTAAAAGAACTGAAACATGCTTTCTCCAACGCGTAACATTCGCTGTTGTCGTTTTGATCGATGACTCAAATGTAATGGCGGTCAACGGCAGCATAGGCATGCGATCGAGAGGGGCGTCTTCGGGAACCGAGTCTTCCCAAAATCACAGCCGATCAACTCGCAACAAAAGAGATCATTTGGCGGTCAGTGGGCTTTTCCAAATGCATTGAATGTTGAAATACTTGCACGTGTTATACGCTGTTAGCAATTTCTTCTGGCTAGCTTTGCTTTACCTTGGACTTTCACGTTTGGGCGCCCTGGAGATAGATATAAAAGATAAATGTTATATAATTCTGTAGAGATAATGCGGAATTACAAATTGGGAACCTGGGTAGTACCGAAATAACGATAAGACGCACCCAGAAAGGCGGCCCACTGCTCCAAATAAACAAAACTGGAAATGAAACCGAAATTATTGTGACCAAATAACGACGAACCGAACAGCACTTCACACTAGGCTTTAGGCTTTACAAATAATTTGTTAACGTCCGCAAGCCTGTAATTTAGCAAGAGCCAATTATTTTCCCCTCAAATGCTTTCTAAATGTAAATAATTAGATTACCGTATTACCTCAACCGGTAAACGTTCCACAAAAACCAACTTTTCGTAACCACACGTGCAAATGAAACCACATAGGAGAATTTATGTCTCCTATTCGAAATACTATTTCCCAATGACCATTTTGGCGTAAAACAAAATATCGACACGTGTCGTGCTTATGTAAGCCTCAAAAGGGCGATGGGTTCATTATGGACGATTTATAAACAAAACAAGCCCTTTTCAAATACTGTCCTTGACCATTTCAACTGTCATCTTTCTTTTCTTTGCAGTTGAACTAGTTTGCGCGTCACTTCCGAATGAATACGCACACCGAACACTTCAGACAGTAACGCAACTTCTCCGCAAGTCGCCGCATGTTGAGTTCTACTTAAGATGGGCGTGTTGCCTCCTTACTCAACATGGAAACACAGACAACGTATTTCAACATCACTCTCTTTTGGGATTACACGAAAGTCTGTCAAGGAAATACGAAATGTTAAATAAGATGTAAGTATGGGCCCTCCCGTGGTAGGGAATTAGGTTATAGTTTTTGCGTATTTCACCGTTCAATTTTTCTCTTTAATAGGTGTGACTTTAATAAGTACACACTGAGCGTGCTATCTAAGGTGGGTGAGACTCGTGGCAGTAATTCTATAACCGAAGGTGCGTCAGAAGGCCACGAACATGAGGATGACGATGAAAATATGATTTTGTTAAGCACTAGCTATAATTTGGAAAATGAAAATGTTGCTTCAGACTTTGATGAGGATGAAGATATAAGTTCAGATGATGATGATAATTAGTTTAATAACGAATACATGTAGTTTTATTTACAAAAATAAAAATATTTATTAAGACGATTACTACCTGTATTTTATTTTGAATCAGTAATTTCAATTTAAAGGTCCATTATCAAATAACTGGTTATTTTACTATAGTCGTCCAGCTGCAAAGTTGGCATGGAGTCTTTTCTTAAGAAAGCGTTATATTTTTATATTCGTGAAATATGTTCTGCTTCAATATCAGACCTCCGCTTCCGGGACTCGGATACCAAAAAATGTATTAAGTTGGGTTAGGTTAGAAATGGAGTTTTGAGGAGAACCTTCACGGGATATCAGACACTTTAGTGGGCACTACGCCCTTTCTCTACAAAGTGTAAATACCCTCGCCCGGTCGATAAACCCTATCTCTTCTGTGCTAGTAAAAAAGTAGTTTCGCGAAATTTGTCGTCGCCTGCAATCTACACAGATCCGTTTTCGAAAGTCGCAGTCTTTGGCATGTTTCCTGAGAAGACAGTGCTCAGACAGGATTCATATTGCTATTCTCAGGTTTGTCCTGCTTATTTTAAGGATTTCTTTGGTACGCCACAAAGCCTTGGATACTCATTGGCCGATTGTGGTTGCCCATCTACGGGGTGCTATCTTAATCGGGATATTTTGCAACGTCAGTGTGGGCCAATTTCGTGCAGGAGTTTTTAAAACTATAAACTACCTACGTTATTGTAGGTCAAGTTTTCTTCTGAATGAATCCCTTGACTTACACGTTTCTCAGGTTGGCATGGTCCCAACCTAACTGCTGAAGATTATTCATTTTCTACTTCAAAGGTTTACGTAATAAATGTAGATACCTGCATTTTCTTATCTGCCAAACAAGAGTTCCTGCTCGCGTAGCCTAGTTTTAGTTATTTGGAGGTAGGTTTTGTGTTTTTTTCCTTACAGACAAACAATTTGGCCATTGAAGCCCTATAAAAAATGAATTATTTGCTGAAAAACAAAAACAATCCAGACTCACCTGAAAGGCTAATGTTTACACAGCCCTATTGTTCCAAGAAGTCCGTCAATTTACGATTACAGATTGGACCACATCAAGCATACCTGGGCAATTCTTTCGACAGCAGCAAAAACCAAAGACAACCACAATTAAAACGTAAATCACAAAAATCATGTTCATCTCGAATTTACACATTTAATGATTTCAATAAAACATAAGTAGATTACGTAAATATGCATTTATACTAATTATGTACTAAAATCTACTCTAGAAAGTATTTTTTATTATATGTACTTATACGATTTAAGCTTATCAATTTATTTATGTTTGTTATTTGATTTTATAATTAATATCGTTCAATTTGTAACTACCTAAAACTATTATAATCACTTAGGCACATGCAAAATGCCTTCATTTATAAAATAATAATGTTTATTAGTTCATATTTGTTGGTACATAATGTTAACTCATCTTTTGATCTATCGTATTGCGCATTTCTACCTCAAAGCGTGCTGTCGAACACGTTCTCGCAAAATGCCACTATGATCGGTAAGCGATTTCGGTCTAATTACATAACGCACCTACTCGTACTCGTATATATACAAATAGTTATTGTTTAATTTACATGCATGCATATAGTTTGTTTGTGCTTAGTTCATAGAAATATGTTTAACAAGTGTTCGAGTTGTGTGAGTATATAATATCCGCAAAAGCGACTAATGTAAAAAGTTCTCGTTAAACTTTATTATATAAAAAATAGTTTTCCGATATAAATAAAATGTATTTAAAAAATAAACAAACCTACAAGTAACTGTCTCATATCTGACAATCACTATTATTATCAATTTTAAAGCACCAGTTTCATATCATATTTATTTTGTTTGTTTTTCATTTACTTCTACATTTCTTGCGTTTCAAATTAATTATTGTTGACTTAAAGGCAACAAAATAAGTAGTTTGAGCTTCCTTGATTTTGATTATTTACACGACAAGCTCAGCAAGTCAGTATGGGGCTAAGGTCGTACTACTGTTGAGATGGAGCAAAGCAATTAATGAGTTATCCAAATACATGCTTGATTGACCACCGACCTTAGGCTTTAAATAACTTAGTCCATTGTTTGAAAATCTTTTCGCCGTCATATTTACTCGTTTCAAAGGCAAAAGTTTAGCGCGTTCTAAGTGGATCGATTCATTCGTCTTCCGTTTTGATTTTTTTTATTTTTTTTTTATGTTGAGCGAAGCGAACATTTGATTGAACTGCCATTCTTCTTTAGCTGAAGAAACATAGCAACTGATTATGTTTTTCTATATACTTTGTTAATGGAGTCCAGAAATTGATATTCTGGAGCTCCCTAAATCCTAGGACGATTTCATTAGCAAAATCGGCCAGTACAATAATACGAAAACGAAAAATAAAATCGGAAATACAGCACGCGATACTTTATCGATTTCGCGCCACATAATCCTTTCCACTCCGGTGTCGATGTCAGTCCATGCGACAGACAGCAAACTTTGGCGACGAGCGGGCTTAGGCGGCCCACCGTTTCCTTGAAGGGAAGTCTAAAAAAAAAAAAAAAAAATTTAAATAACATGATTTCGTTCACAATCCAAGGGCACACAACTAATGAATGTAGATATACACTTTACCTGTCCTGGCGTTGTTGGGGTCTGTGTGGCCTTTCGTGACCGAACAGCTCCGCCCTCCCAATTTGCGACACTTGCACATTGACCTTTTTCCATTGCACTTATTCGCTATGTTGCATTTGGGGAAATTAAAAAAAAAAAAAAAAAAATTAAACCCATTTTGGTTTGACAGTATAAAATTATTAAGCATGAAGCTGCTACACCCAAACTCAATGTATTCAGCCCTTAGAAGACGGCGGTAAGAGAAGGACAGTCAACAGCGTGAATTTACATTTTTGTTTTAAGTGTCAGCAAACAACTTGTCCCGCTTTTCTAAATAAATACTCAAGTTCTATTGACCGCTAATCAACTAGCGAGACGTCTTATCGAAATCCATATAAAACGAACTGGCATTTAGTAAGATCTCTAGATTAATGGGCACATTCATAAATGCATCTTATCTTAAGTCGACTAGCATAGACTTATTATTATATTTATTCGCTTTGAGCTTGTATCGAACTGACATTATAGATCTAGATGTACCCTGAACGCAAAAACTAGGTTGACCGGTAACGTCACTTTTCTAACTTCGTACTCAGTGTCGGGCACGAAATTCTTGACTTGATTTCCCACTTGGCTCCCCTCTCGTCAATTAAAAAGCAGTTCATGTGACCGATTATTAGGCCGATCAAAACTGAGACACAAGCCAACCAGCTGTTATACTTCCTAAATTAAAATTTTTAACGTCCCCAAACCCCAATAGGCGTGTCTCTGTTTTAGTTCAGAGCTGAGCACTGAACTGAGCTTGAGTATTATGAGCGCGCTCTGAACCGAGCGTGCTCAGAGCGTTCTGATGTTTTTTTGTTTTTCCTGTTTTTTTTTTTTTTTTTTCTGTCAAGTGTGACCTGAAGTGTTCTTGTTGATGTGTAATCAGCTTTTTCCTCAGCTTGCTCAGTCAATTTATTCTGAGCTCATAGAACGCGCTCTGATCATGCTCTGAACGAAAAAAGAAACACCAATTTGAGCTCTGATGTCTCTGAGCTGAAAAAGAAACACGAACTTTTTTTTATAACAGATCAGGTTCTGCTCTGAACTAAAAAAGAAAAACGGCTAATGTCCATTGATTTGATGCTGGTTTAACTGTTAGATGCGGATAATGCTGCCCCTAATAAGTGACCTAAAAACAAACACGGAAGGCGAAATTAAACAATTGGGAGTTCCTTGATTTGTTTTACGGACGCTATAATTTTTCTTGTTTTGCTAGGTTCAAATCAAAGCAAAGCATGAACTGTCAAAAGCAACACTGATTTGTCTTATTTGTCTTAGAGTTGGATAAGAGTTTCATTTTGCGATCAACGCAATTTATTGTGCTCACAATAATGAGCAGGGCTTCTGAGTAAAAATCTCAGCGCAAACATGATAAATGATTTGGGATGCAAATGCGAACGCTCGTACAAGAAAATAGTATGTCAGGCCTGTTTGATTGAACACACTTTTCTCAGCAAAGCAAACTATAGACGAATGCGCAGTAAAAACGTTTCACACTTGTGATTTAGTGGTAAAGACTGGTATATTTTGTTATGTGCCTTGACCTTTAACCTGTTCCCCTCGCGCTGAAAGTAAATGGCGCTGAAAATAGTTAACTAGCAATTTCATGAACTCATCGCCAAAAAGTAACTGCCGCTATGAAATAGATGCGTCTAGCTGTTGTTAATTAGGTGCTAACGATTTTAATTTATTAACCTTTACAACTTATAAACGGATACTTTTGTTAAATTATACGCTTACCATTGGAAGAATTTTAGGCACTTTGTTGATCTGATACTGATACTGAACTTCTAGGACCTTTACAACAACAAACTCGGCTAAGGCAGCAAAAACAGACACCATGCATCCAGCCATCCAAAGGTCTAGGGCCTGCAATTAAAAACCATTGCAATGTTGAAACAGTTCACAACTAGATACTCTGTTGGGCTGTTAAATAATTTGCGTCCCATTAACCTACCTTAACATAGGCAACTGGTGGTATATCCGCTCGTAGTCCCGTAAACATTGTTACCAAAGTCAACATGCACGTTACAAGCAATGTAACCCTTCCCGGTATTGCGTCCAATCCCAACCAGAAACTAAACCACGACAGCATGACAACCAACGACGACGGAGCGAACGTCTGTATTAAGTGGTGGCCGATTTGTCGTTCGAATCGAAAATACACGGTCAAACGAGAGAAGTTGCCAACTTTTTCGGGCATATAACCGTCACTCTCTTCCAACTGCAGTGGCTGTCCTAAGTTATATTGCAAGAGCTTCAACTCGGGATTCAGTGTCACACCAGAATCGGACCATCGGAGTTTGACCTTTTTGTTGCTGTAGGAAACTGAAAAGAAAATCTTAAATCAGAACCAACCATATTGGCAATCTGACTCGAAAGTGCTGAACAGTGTGTCTGACAAGTTGACGCAAAATTTCATGTCTGTCCAACTTTCACTGGAGTTGCGTGCATTATTCCACTGGGAGCAGTTGTACACCATTCTGTTCAGCACTCGTATGCAGGCGAATTCACATATATTAATCATGAAACCTGAGCTACATACTCGTAGGTATCAAACTTTGAAACTTACAACTTTCTATGTAGATTGGACAAACTTGTATGTCCATTGGGTAAAGCTGAAATTCCATTTGACACGCGATAATTGCATGCATTCTGGCTGCGTATCGGATTGTTTTGTTCTTGTACAGAGTGACAGATGTGAATTTGTGAGTTAAAGTAGCAATTTCTGAAAGGAAACAATTTTCGAAAAAAAGTTAATATTTACACTGTGCGTGTGTTTGTGTTATGCTAATAACTGGATGCGAGCCTAGATGTTAGCAGTGGCCAATGTGCAAAGTGGAGTATCTACGTAGGAGTTATTTTTAGAGTGCGTTAAATGCAAAGAGCAAACAAAGCTTAATATTAGGTTAGTGTGAGTTTTTAGCCAATGTAGCTATACATATTTGAATTGAAGGTGATAAAAAGTTTCATAAGTGCACATTCCTGCATTTCGTGTTGTCTTAGAAATTGTCCTACCGCCAATAACATAGACGACAATTTATGACATCAAACTCTAACGCGTTTTAAAGTTAATTCAATAAACGAGGCAAGAGCATTGAGCCACGGGAAGGTAGCAGAAGAAGAACGAGGCTTCGCAGTATCCCAGCCTGAAGAGATTAAAAATGCTTGCAATCGGAACCAATTCTGGAGATTTTAAATGAAACTTAAGTTTTGGAAATAAAAAAAAAGGATCAATCAAGGCCTGAACTAACAGGCATCTTTTGTTTGTTGAAGCCTTGTTTGTCAAAAAAAGAGTACATTTTTAACAACGTTCTTCTTTTACGAAAGTGTAGTCTTCTTTTAAAATCCTAAAATCCTTTAAAATCGAAGACTTAAATCAGTTCGCTTACTGTGGCCATCTAGCTCTAAACTTAGCAGTGCGTATTTTACTAGTTTCTAAACTTGATAAATGATCATTTTGACAGGCCATTAGGTTTTTGTCAAGCATTGATTGTTTTGTGACAAGCACGATTTAAAATGCTTATGGAAATCGACATCAGCCCACAGAAAGAAATTACTTTATTTAAGCTAAAATATACCTTCATTGTGCATTACATGTATTTGGCGATGGGGAGTATGTTTCGAAAAACTTTGATTCATCGTTGCGTCAGAATTTTTTATTGTAGTATATGTACACGTATTTTTAATTCAATTCTGATCAATCGTAAGGACGCCCAAAATATAAGAAATGCTGTGTGTGTTACGATAAATTTGTCGAAACATATTTGTCAGAGTACAAGTACAGCAATTTTGTAAAATCATCACCTGTCAATATTTTTGAATTAGTAGTATATGTGAGTACAAATTGGGTGCGAGTTTTTTGGAGTTTTGACTTATTCTAAGGAAATAATTTACTCACCAAAGTCAAGCCAAAGCGGATTTTTACTTGAATTCGGGGATATTATCTCTTTTACCTGAAATTTCTCAGCCTAGTTCAATATTGAGCTGCATAAAGTATGCAACGAAATGGCGGCCACAGCATATTTTTTCTTGACTATTCAAACTTGTTGTGCGGCAGTTATTGCAAAGCCGATATATTTATCTGCATCAACAACCAGTTACAGGACATTTTTTCTTATGAATTCACACACTCTTTACCCTACCTCGTTGTTGCAATACCTTTTCCAAATAATATAAATGGCAACACTGCCTCGAAGCTCGTTACACACATATGTAGCTATGAACGTAGATCCAAAATCATTGTTTCGCTTATAAATCGCTGGTAGTCACGATATAAAGCATTACTGCAAACTACCTACCACAACCCACCTCAATGACTCGAGGACATTCGAGGACACGATACAGTGTGCGGGGTCAGATGTTGGCTGAAATGTGTTGAGGGGTTGTATACATTTCTATATTGCATTAGCAATAGATTTGACCTTGAAGCTGTTTGGGTTTTTCGCGAATTTCAAGTTTAATCGCCCAACCGTGGCCGATATTTAATTGATTATTTTCGGTGCGCGGGTAGACCATGAACATTAATTTATGCAAATCGCTAATGTTATGCGGGCGAAGACATTTAGTAAGAATGCATTCTTAGTTGCTGATGGATGGTGACAGTTGGTGCCTATGGTTAACTTTTGCAAGTAGAACACAACAAATGGCTTCACATCATGTAGGTATGCATATATATTAGGCAGCTCCATAGATGTTGATCAAAATCAAAATGACTGAAGTGACACCCTGATTCCGCGAAAAATGTTTACCTTATAAGTTTACTAAAAAAGAACACACTGCAAAAATTTGTTTTCTGTTTCCAAAAATTACCTTGACTACCCTCATAGTTGGAGTGTCTTCCGGACGTCCGCATTAAATTATCTGGAAAACAGCGTGCTACAGTGTCACGAGTGATTCAAAAAAGCATAAAAAAAGAACACACAAAAATAATCATTGTAGGTTCATTTTGCAACAGCACCTTCAAAGCTTTTGCGTGCTTCGCAATTAAAAGTGTTTTTTGCAAAAAGTGCAACGAGGGGAGACTGAAAGGATTTGCGCTAAGCAACTTTTATTCCTTAAAAAAAAAGAAACACAAAAACTAACCAAATAACCGCTGTTTGTAATGGGCTTTGTATAATTAAAAAAAAAAAATTAATAAAAAAAAAACAAAGCTTATATAAATGCTAGTCAACTAAAACTGCTGCATGACCGCAGTTGAGACGTAAACAAACAGAGCTATAAAGCAAGCAGCAAACACAATAAGACAAACGAAATGCTAGCGATGCATCTAACTCAAGTCATAAAGGAATCAATTGGAATACAGAACAGAGAGATGCCTTTCGGTCCGCGCTTGAAGATATTGAAGACATTTTCAAGCCATGGTCATCAGTGGGGTTATATACACTGGATCACTTGGCGGGGGGTCAGCTATAAAGGGTGGGCCATCTAGTGGTTTCTTTTTAAATCATAGGTTATTTTGACACTGACTAGCTGTTTCCCGCTCGAAATCTTGACAGAAAGTCAGTATCATACCTCCGCGGAACGAAATGAGTTAAACATCTTTGGGAAATATTGAGAACTTCTTTCCTAAGTGAGTGCTGTGTAGCCCAAACATTGCGTTTTTTGAAAAGAATTATTGGTCAAAATGGAGCAAAACTTTGTGGGACTGGTATGCTAGTGGACAACAGTAATGGTCAAAAGCATCCATAGAGAGTGACAGTTTAGTGCAGATTGTGGAGTGATGGCATCAGTGGACCATTTTCCATTTAAATCTGGGAACAACGTTTGGGTCAATGGTGGGCGTTATAGAGCCATGTTAACCGACTTTTACTGAAATTGAAGACATGGATTGGGACGACCTTTGGTTCATGCAGGATGGCGCGCCATGCCGCACAGTCCAAAAAACAAACGATCTTTTGCGCACCAAATTCCCAAATCGTGTTATCAGCCGTTTTGGCGATGGCAATTGGCCGCCTCGGAGCTGCGTCCCCCTTTGGACTTAGTTTTTTGTGGGGAACCGTGAAGGAACGATGTTATGCCAACAATTCGGAAACGATTTAAGCACTGAAGGCCAATCCAAGCAATCCGTGAAGTACACCCCGAAACCATCAACAAGGTCTTGGAAAATTGGAGTGACAGAATGCGCTACTGCGAAGCCACTTGAACGAAGTTGTGTTCCATAACTAATGGGAACGTTTGCTCTTACTAATAAAGCCATAATATTTATATGGAAAAATGTAATTTTGTTCATTTTATAGCATTTTTCAAAAACAAATTTGTATTTGGCCCACCCTGTACAAGGGAAACATAAGGTAATGAAATATTGTTCCGAATGATTGGGCTATCGAAGAAAAATCGCGGTATGGGACGAACATTGAAGAAGCGAGCAAGTGCCCCTTTCTAAAAGGAGTCGCTTAGAGGCAAAAATTACACTTAAAACGGGGTCTCGTTTGGGTGTCTCTTGTTTGAATATATACATATTATAAGCAATAATTTAAAATTCTCACTATTGAACTCAAGGCGAGAAAAGTTGATTTATACATCAAAATCATTGTCAACTTTAGTTCTATGCCTTCATCCGAAGGGCAAAAGGTGAAAAGTGTTATCTCCTTTTATATTTTACTAAATTATAGTAAAACAAAAAAACTAAAATACGAATTTTTATTATTTGTTTCATCCTACAAAACAATATTCGATGACAATTATTCTTCAGCAAATGTCCCTTTTTTGTTCCTTTACATTTTCAATTATTTTTTTTTTATTCGGTTTCGATAGGTATTGGTCGTGGGGAAAAGCTATCTATTAGAGAAATATTGTCATTCATCCTTTTTAATGGTAATCACGAAGGTAAGGGTGGTAACAAATTGTTGTTGAGCACACAGTAGAGGTCGCCAAAAAAGCCTCCGAGAGTTTAAAAAGGGGCCTAATACAAATGAACAAAACTAACAAAGCAAAACACAGGTCGTAAATAAAAAGAATATCCAATTCATAATCAAAGGGCCTTACTAATAATCATTTTTAACCTTCACTGTGGGTCAAAATGCACCACTTTGTATGGAAAATTTCGCCATTGTGAGCGCGAAAAATTTAGTCTGGACATTCAAAATGATTATTAGTATCGCGGAAAGACAAAAGAATCGCGAGAGAAAAGAGTACTCCGCATTGGAATGGAGCAAAACCGTACTTATAGACACAGAGGGCCTTACCAATAAAGATTTTTAATTTCGACTCAAAATTTAAGTAGTTCACAGTGGCATTATTTTCCATACAAATTTCGCAATTGTGAGTATAAATTTAAAGTCGAGACTAAAAATTGTTACATACGGCGCAGAGAATATTTTCTTAAATTAGTTCACTTCGTATGGACAATGGAAGTTGTTTAACAGTTGTGAGTTTTTTTGTAAGGAAAAAGTGACGAAAACAGAGAATTTTTGAAAAGTCGTCTCCGCGGGCCCTGTAAAAAGTGACCAAATAGCGCCCATCGGTACAATGCTTGGTGCCTTTAAGAAACTCAGCAGATCAAAGTTAAGACAGCGAGTGGGATATGATCTGGTTAAAACCTTCCGAAGAAGCACGCTAAAATATTAGTTTAACGAATAAAGGCAGGTATTGTGATGACCTACAAGTCGGGGATAATGTTATCCATCTTCTTTCTTAATGTCAAGCTATTGCTTAGACTAAAAGGAAAGACATCGGAAAATATTTTTTCGTAGGGAATTTAAGCTTTCTGACAGTGAAGCTTACCAAGGGATCGCGGTGTCCCGCTTTTATTGTTTTGTGATACACTTACCTTACAACAAACAACCTATTCTTACCTAACCCGCTCATAACATAACCTAATTCTAGGGAAACAGACCTTACCCGCAAGCAATTTTGTAAAAAGCGTTCAAATTATGACATTTTAATATATTTTCACAATTTGAAAGAATGTCCAATAAATCAGCATCGAATGGGCTCTTCGTGCATTGAAGTATAAAAAAATGTCTCAAGTTCCAACATTGGTTTTACATCTTTACAACAGTAACATTGCTTGAAACATTTTTATTTTATTTTTGTTCATATTTAGTGCAATTTTAAGATCAGGCTTATTTAACTAACCAACAATTTGCAATTGCTTGGAATTCAAGGTTGCCATTTAAAACAATTTAATTCTTTCAGCCTTGCATATAAGGCTTAAAAGTTACATTTCAATAATTAATTAATTCGTTTTTGCTCTTTTAACGCATGCCAGTTATTTATTTTGACAGATGTGTATATTAAATTTGAAGATCTCGTTAAGTTGGCGTTAGCAAAAATACTGACAGTTCGGTCGAGCTACCCAACATTGATTTGGTTTTGATAGGTCTGCTCCAGTTTATTATAAATTGTACAGAATTTTACTAAATCCTATACGAAGCCTTGTGAAATTTTACTAAACTCTTTTAGCGTACACTAAATTTCTTAAAGCAGTTAACTAATCGAGCAACCAAAGGATGACCGTTAAAAATCGTATAAAATTGTAAAAATTCGAAATCTGCATTTGCAGTCGAAAAATCGGAAAAAATATTGTCTGAGATTTAAGACTGCTACAAAAATATGGACATGTTTTTCATTTTCGATTCATAAAATGCTTCATATGATCTTAAGTTGGACCACACACTGACAGCACACTGGATGCGTAATTTGACTCAAATTGCTAATTACCCTCACATAGGGGAGCTGCAACCAACATAACTTCTGATCAGTCCTAAAAATGCAAAGGGCGGATCTTAAGAAACGTAGTTGATAAATTTCCAGCAAATATTTCTCTTTTAATTCCGGGAAAATAAGACAAAAATTTGCAAACCATGTAGAGAATCCAAAAATGCAAATAAAAACTGAACAAAAGAAAAAAGCGGTGAAGAAAAGAAAAATATCTGCAAAATCCAATTGCGCTCTTTCCATAAACATAAATCGGTCTCCCCTCTGAAGTTTGAACAGAAAAATGATAAAACTTATATTGATCAACGCTATTTGCTTTGCATAGTGGTATTTTAAGAATTTATTTCTTATTTAGTTGTTAGACAACTTTTGTAATGACAGACAATATTTTTTAATATACTTAAAGCTTTATTCAGATGAAAGAGTCTGGTTTCTTTGTCGCTCTTGTAACGTAGCATAGAAGTCGCAGCAATATATGGACTCCCGTATCCTAAATTATTTGGGAAACAATTCAATTACACAAAAGAATAACAATAATTAAAGAAAAACAAAAGTAAAAATAATGTAATTGGCATAATCTAGTATTGTTTAGAAAACATGCACAAAATTCATAAATTATGCAAACAGTAAAATTATAAAAGTAAGTACATTTCTACTACTGCAAGGACAACAGACGCTACACACAGTTTTATTATTATTATTTTTTTTTTTATTTTATAAACATTCAACACCAATTAATAGATATTGTCGAAGAAATGCATTTATTTACCTGCTACTTTTGAGTTTAGGAAATATGGATCGGGTTGCCATAGATTATCGAAAAATTCTGGAAGCAGCGTCACATAATCATCACCTTCCTCGAAGATGTCATCGGATATGTCTAGGCGAGTCTCCAACCAGCGTTGGTGTACAAACATATCTACTCTGGAAATAGAAATGTGAGGGTGAGAAGAAGGATCGTACCAAGTTGTCGCCGTGAAATTGAGAAAATAGGTTTGAATAAAAATACGTTTTGATTTGTAATGTTGTCGGCGAATATGAGAAACACCGGAAAAATGGTGTAGACATTCTCACAATATTCTTATAGTGTTCACTATTTTATTTTTTTTTTTTGTTTTTTTTTTTTTATGGGAAGCATAACCAATGTGGGCAGTTACTGCGCCCCCCGTTTACTGCAAAATGTAAAGGATGTTATGACATTTTGTTGGATTGCCAATTTACAGCTTTTTTTCGGTAAGTGCATATAATTTTATTTGTTTTAATAGCTGCTAGAATATTGCTGCGTAATTTGTCAGTTTTATTAGTATTGTGCCAGCGATAAAATGGAGTAGAGGTAGGATATATTTATCAACTCATTTTGTTATTATGTAGTAGAACGCTAAAGAGTTCTTTACGCCAGTAAATTCACATGACATTCCCTAGGAAGTTGCGCAATCTTCCCGCATGAAATCATACACATACATAGCACCTTTCTGTAAATACTCGCATTTTAATTTATTGGCTGGAATTTTTTAGAATCGCAGGCGATTGCTCCATTAGCCGTTCGGTGTGACGTCAACCATTTGAAATGAATCACATACGTAGCACTTCGGATTCTTAGGAGAACTTGCCGCCGCTCATTAAGGGAACATTAAGTGAACACAATGCGAGTTTCTAGTTTGATGGGGGAACCATTTTGGAACTTAGTAATTATGCAATAGCATACTAGGCAACACATTCTGCTCATAAAAACTAAACCGTGTTGGACACTTGTGTCGTTGTTACTCACAATTTGAAAAACGACGTTCTTTTCTGTTACGTTTTTAAATGGCGTACTTTACCTGAGGTTAGCCATTACACAAATATTGTGACGTATCTGTGCATGGTAAGAGAAAATTAACTTAATTGTGACGGAATCGTTGACACAAAAAAGCGTCATGCTTATGTTTTCTCTTTCAACTGTGTCTGTGGTGACCGTTATCTCATAATCGTATTTTTTTCTTTATTTACGACGTCGGGGTAGTTGTTTAGAGTGTGTGCCACTATTACAATCACCATTTTTTTAATCAGTGTTAAAGTGTTAAATATTGCTTTTCAATTGGCTTAGAAAGGTATCGGAAAACTTATTTTTACGACAACATCGTAAAATTAAAGGAAACTGAAAATGTTCGTTGCATACAAAATGTTTAACTTACCTAAAGTCCATATCCTCTACATTTATTGAATTAATATCTACAACGAATATGCTAAAATCTACTGTCACCGGTGCACCTTTTCTAGAAGGCGGTCGAATTTCTGCAATAAAATAAAGTTACAAATGCCAGTAGTTATTCATTTTGTCAAATCAAGTGTTTGAGTGGAGATCCTACAACCATTTCTAACCGGTGTTATTTTTCTACAAGCGAAATGAATGTATTATGCATTATAATATTGTAATGTGGTTGGAAAGACAGTGGATTCCACAATAGTATTTCGTTTAGACGCAACTAGCGCCATCAATCGGCTGTATATTTAAACAAGTAAAAAAAAACAAGGTCGATAAGTAAGTGATTGAGTGAGTTCTTATTGGTCTGGGCAACTGCAGAAGTAATTTGTAATAGATGCTACCCCTCCAATCATCTTCCTCATAATGCATTATCCGACTAAATCCCGACCAGCTACCAGCTAGTGAAAGGATCTTTGCAGCTTTTAAATGGCACTATTTTCGGTTGTTAGCCCTATTTTTATTTTAAAAGCCGTAAATGGCATTCAGCCCTTTCTTAATTTTATTTAAGAATTAATTGACTGTGCTATTTCATGACAGGTTAGATGGAACATCCTTCTGTGAGGTATTTTTTTGTCAATAAAACTATCCCCGAGAATGATATAAATGGTTTTGCGACCAAGCTGTTACTCGTAAGTTGTTCCTCATTTATCTGGAAGTATAGTAGTTTTTTTTTTTTTTTAAAAACGAACTATTGGCCTGAAATCCCTGGCTGTAAAGTGATTGATTTTGGCATCTTTAAAAGCAATGCAATGATTTTAATTCTATCGTTTTAATTTCCCTGGAAACACTAACAGGAAGTAAGTAGTCTCTTAACTACCAATGACGTACAAGTTGCTATTACTGATTGTAATAGTATGGGGATTTCTCGAAATTTAATCAGCCACGAGTTATGTGCAATCAAATAATTATTCCCCCCAATAAAATTTATTTAAGAAAGAATCACTTGAACAATACCGAGTACAATATAATTATATAGTCACCAAATGCCATTCAACAATAAAGCAAACCACAATAATTTCTCTATTATTTAATGATAAGCATATTTTTTTTGTTCAATAAACGTTTGATAATACAAAAATGTACTCAAATCATGTATGTATCGGCACAAAATGGGGAAACGAACATTCCATTTGATGTCTTTATCTATAGCTAAGCATGGCAGAGGATGTCATGGCACTTCGCGGCTACAGCTACAAGAATAAATTAACAATTTTTCTATGACACAACACACAACGTCAAAGTCACATTAATCAATATTTCTTACGTTGGTACAAGTGTAACATACGATTGCATAAAACTGTCAAAGAACAGTCTTGTAATTTCCTGGATTAAGTTTTTTTTTGTAGTAGAATACTTAAGGAAATGTGAATCTTTCACAGAAATAATAAAATTTGGCTGTTTAAATTAGTTAGTTGGATAGATTTTGTGATTTCGCCAATGGTATTATTATTTCGATTTCATGCAGCTACTGGATGAGCAAATATACAAGCACGCAGAGATACAATAAACCAATCATTACCAGTTGACAGACTGACGAAGCGATGAGATTTGCCCAACTATAAGTCAATCAATTGTCGAAATATAAATTTTGAATAGGTTGTTCGTTTAAGGCCCGATAGAACATTGAATTGTAAAAAGTAGTAGTCTTTTAAAAAGACGTTTAGTAAGTGACAAACATTTCAGGGGTATGGCTAAAATGACTTAATCTGAGAGAGCTTCCTATAGAAGTCACTTTTTTAGAAGCAAAAACGTCACTCAAAAACAAAAAAAATATTCAAACGGGTCAAATGGCGGTTATTTAAAGGCCAATTGACAGATGCATTTGCCGAAATTGCCTTTTTGCCAGTTTTTTAGTTGCGCAATCAGTCGCAAGGTTGCAGCTGACGTACGAAATTGAGCGATTTTGTTGAAACCACTCGTACTCGTACATATTTTGAAGCCAAAATGACACTATAATGAACTTCATTGACAATAAAGCAGCCTTATTCAACAACGTCACCCAGTAAAGTGACCAATTTTGTTCATAGAATATTTTAATAAAATGGAATTTGTGTAACCGCTTGTGCGTTTTGGCACTTTGCTTCCGAACACACCCCTTTTTCTCTGAAGACTTCTATAAAAGTCACAAAGAATGGCGGATACAATCATCGAAATAGATAAAAACCCAAAACGAAAAGACTACCACAGCAAATGGCGGCCAAAAGTTCTACGATGCGACGTAAAGTTTTATCCAGACAAGCAATATTTACGACCAGATTGGCGCGAGGAGCCAAATAACCAATAAACAATACACCAACGGAAGGCAATAAACAATATAGGTAAGAAAAACAACAGAAACTACCCTAACTAACATGATGACTCAGGATGATGGGCAAGACCATGGACATGACATTGGTCATTCAGTTTTAAGAAGAGAAATCGAGTCATGTTTGAGCTATTTAGAAAAAGCTAACCTCCAAATTTATACATATTGGTGCAAAATTATAGCCGGATAAAACCCACTTTAAAATTATGTTAGTTACTGACACTGTCCATATTAGTGTTTTGCTAATTATAGTCGATATAAAACCCACTTTATCGTTATAACCTGGTATTAAATTTTTAACCACGAAAAGTATTTATTCCTTAGTAGGGACTCTCAACCATCTCCCATCTGTTATTCCAACTGTAAAATTTCAAATTTTAACTTATTTTCGAAGATTTCTAAAGAAATTTTCTTGAAGATCTTGAAATGTTTATAGATTTTGATAATGAAGAGTTATACTCTTGCTAAAGATTTGATAAAATAACTGTTCAGTTCTTAATCGAAAATCGAAATATTCCATAGCCTATTACAAATCGCAGGCTTTTCCTGCATTTTTGATAATTGTTGTTATCTACTTTTAATTGTTTGTTTTTCGCTATCATTTCATTAAAATTTGGCTAAAGAGAATTTCTTAGACTGTGTTCGGTTTTTCAAACTGTCAATTCCTGAGTCTTTATGACAAAAACTTGATTTGGGTCGCTCTAAGGTTGCTACTAGTTGTATGTAGTTTTAATCTACATATAATTATAATTAACTTAAAAGTTTTTCCCCGGTTTTGAAGTTAAGAGTGCTCTTACTTAGTATCTGCTAATCTCTTCCAATACACGGTGACTATAATCTTGCGCCATTGCGTTTAAATAAGTTCTATTTATATATTCGCTGAGCTATGGTTTTGATTACATGTGCTGTCTAATGAAATGAAACCATATTTGTCACCAAATTCCGGACTACCGAGGGATAAAGGAACTTGCTCAAATCCTTTCTACCTACCTCTAAGATATTGCGACGACTGAAAAACCCTCGAAAATCTGAGATGTGGTCTTTGACAACCTTTGCCTGCAAGCCAACATTCGTTGCTTCCATTGTTGATTAGGTCTCATATAAAGCGAATCTCCTTGGTCTGTTGATGGACTGTACTAGTTTGTTAGAACAGTGAACTGGTCACCATCCTTTTACCGTAGACCTTATTGTTAAGCTAAGGTGTTTGGGATTTCTTAAAAACTTGAGCAAATTAAAAAAGACAAAAGTATCAATCTGTATGAACAAATTTTCAAACTACAAATAGACTACAAATGCGAGTAGAAATTCGCTTCATTAAGGCAGAATAAATGGGCATCAGATCATAAGGAACTTATGGGAACAAATGTAGGCTACAATAAACGTTGGTTGCACAAACAATTCAAATCTCAGTGAATTCTCTAAGGAAACAGATATTTCAAAAACGCAAATTGTCGTACTAATAACAAATTTTTGTCTCGACTTTAAATTTACGGACGCTCACAATTGTCAAATTTGTATCAAAAAAATAGCCACTTTGAACTACTTAAATTTAAAGTTGAAACTAAAAATGTTTATTGGTAAGGGCCCAAGAACAATTTTTCATGCATTGACAATTTATTTACTGTTGATTGGCAGTTCAAAAAAACACTGTCACTTGAGTGAGGTTTGTTCTGTTACTTTTGTAGAAAGAAAAAATGGAAATGACTGTCAAAATGGCAGTGGTGGAGGATAAATTCTTTCACAGAGAGAGAGAGACACTTACAAAAAAAGTTAGGGATCAGTTTGTACTAATCTATGAAAAATAGCAGATAAACAATTCAAAAATTCAAAATAACTGGCGCCAAAAGTCGTAAAATACCTGATAAACTCGAAGAATTTGTTAATTTACTAACAAAATTAGTTGATTCATCTGACAAGAAATTTATGACTTATGAAACCTCTACTGCGAATATCGATTGACAATTGACGCGATGTCAAATGAATTTTGATTCGGAAATGGTAGTAGAATTGTAAGAATTTCTGCCCACAATTTCCGCCGTATTAATAAACACTGCGTAAATCTTAGCAACTCGATACTCAGCCGTTACGTAAAATGTTTGTTTGCTATCTGACGTCTGCAAGCTGTTTTATTTGTGTACATTTTTTATTATGGGGCTTTGTGATTAGACTTTAGCAGTCGTTTTCGTCTCTAAATTAGATATGCACCTTCGACCGTTGTACATACAACTATTGTCTTTTTATTATTTCCCTTAACATTGTCTTACTAATTCTCATTTCAATGCGGACAATCTTCGCGCAAGTTTAGCATGTCAAAAAGAAATAAAATGTTACGTATACGCCCCATAACTCGCTGTTTATATATTTCTCTTAAAGAACTGAGGATCTTAAAGCCATAATACTAATTTGCAAACATAATGCGTGATACTTATAATCATATTTAGTGTCCAGGCTAAATTTTACTACCTCAAAATGGCGAAATTTCCATGTAAAAATACCCATTGTGACCTACAAAATATAAAGTGTATAAACTGATTTTATTAATTATTTCAAGCAAGTTGGATCCACAAGAATCAAAATTCCAACCGGATGTCAATCATGAGTTCTTCTCCAAAACAAATTATGTATCCGGAAATCAGCGTTGCCAGTTTGGGGGTTTTCCCCCCAGATCTAGGGGTTTTTTTGGCCGACGGGGGGAAATCTGGGGGGAAAAATTGTTTAGGGGGAAATCTGGGGGTTTTATTTTGTAACTGCGTTCAATTAATTTCTTTTTTTTTTTCTCACTAAAAAGCATCGTAATAGAAAGCAACTGCACCACCAACAAACCAAATCAATGTATATTCGAGTACCTTACCTATGTCCGATGTTAACATGTCTGGCAAATCCATTCCATTCCAACGCATTCCAATATTCATTGAGAAGTGCCAGTGTATTAATTAACCCCTATCTAAAGCTACATGCATCACACACTATTGCGTTTGCGAAAAGTTCACAATCATTTGGGTGGAAGGAAGCAGAGCGAGACTTTCTTGGTATTTTCTCTTGCCAAATTTCAAAACAAATTTCTGATTGTTCCCCTTCTGATCAAATGATTAAAATGTTCACATCCGAACAGATGTACAAAAACAAAAATGAAGACGACTTTAGGACTTTTTTCTGAAAATTGATTATTTTTACTTATTTCTTATATTATTCTTATCTTGAAACCTGAATTCTTTTTAAATACCTTATATAGATACATATCTACAAAAATTAAAAAAAAAAAGTTCTTTGTGTTGAATAAACTTTTTGCTTTTTAAATTTATTTTTATGAAAAAAAAATTTAGGGGTTTTTTTCTTGAAAATAGCTAAATCTGGGGGTTTTTCAGATTTGTCTGGGGGGAAATATATTAACCGTCTGGCAACGCTGCCGGAAATACAAAATATAGTGACAGCTCGGTCTCCATCTTGTTTTTCCTTCGTTCAGCCAACCACAACAACATAAACCGTTCAGGTAATCAATGAACGCGTACACGCAAACTCAAAAGGGTGAA
Organism: Cheilosia grossa; assembly: GCA_963082955.1. Lineage (NCBI taxonomy): Eukaryota > Metazoa > Arthropoda > Insecta > Diptera > Syrphidae > Cheilosia > Cheilosia grossa. Next base: position 17,675,895 of record OY720147.1, on the reverse strand, counting down.
GATTGAAAATGATTATAGGTAAAACCCAAACAAATTTAGACAGGGTAGTTTCTCCTATCTATTAGGTAATCTTAGTGAAGGACTGCATATCGCAACTCGGTGGACGAGACATTGATATTGAATGCAGTTCTCTTAATACATTTGACCATTAAGGACATTTTCTCGAAGTCGCGATCATAGTAATTATATTCACGCAATTTAAGCATAGTTTATAATATAGTTTACCCGCACTTAATTTCACACTTTTTTTATTCTATGTACGCCTTATTTTATCGAGTACCGCAACACGAAACATTTGCACAAGGTATCACTCTTATTATTCAAAATCAAAATCAACTGAACATGCCAGCAGCGCCAGCAATGCAGCCCCATGATGCAAAACAAGTGACGTCAAATAAGCCAGCAAGACCCCCATAAGACCTTGGAGTAAAATCCAATACCAAACAATAAGAAAACAGCAAACCAACTCTATTTACATGTACCAACTGAACACGCAAAATTCGTCCTAGTAAAGAGTTAATGTCCCTTATTGCTAGCAAAATACAAAAAAAGAATGGCTACAAAAACAGTTTGAAATGAGCCGCTCGAAAGCCATCAAGTACAATGCTATGACTGGTACACATCAACTGACTCAGTGGAGTTTTTTTTATTTTTATTTTGTTGTCGTTCCTTTAAGTCGTGCCCTAGAAAATGTAAGCCAGCTACTTATAGCACAAAATGCCAAAGCTGTTTTTTCACATTTGATTTTATTTTGAGAACTGCAGTTGTCCATTTGTTGTAAAGTAAAGCGGAAAAGGGAATTATATGAGGTAAAACGAAATGCATAATAAACAATATCCGTCTATTTTTGTCCGGAACGCCGACAGAGTAATGCAATAGAGTGTATGTGTGTGTGTGAGTTTGCATACATTCAGTTTTTTTTAAGTTAGACTTGGTTTCTTTTCAACATGACTTACCCTTGACATAGTTGTGAGGAAGTACCACTCGTGCTTTTGTTGTGTAGTTCATGAGGGCATCCGTGCTCCTAATTAGCCTGGAGAAAAAATAACTAGATAAATACGTGCTCGACATTTGAAGGCATACCTATGTATGCGAACAATAATTTCAATTATAGTACGGTTAATATTTGTTGTGTTGCTATTTTGGGTTTAATCGGGCAGTATCTGGCCATATGATTTGCAATAAAATCTCTCTAGTCTTCATAAAAGTTTAGTGAGTGATTATTGCTTAGCTATCGATTCTACAGTTGAAAGGTTACTATACTATTCACACGTGTCTATACATAGTTGTTTAAAAAAAAGGGAATTTCATAAATAAAACCTCGAAAAAATGCATTATGAGGACTGTACAAACTAAGAATAGACTAGACATGCCCTATAAAAATAAGGAAAAAAGGATTTTTAAAACATAATCAATTCGATTGATCAACATTTCATTATAGTCGGCGATTTTAAAACCAAAAAAGACGTATTTGACAAATTGTCGGACTGATACCATACGCCGTTGATTTTTTCACTTCAAAAGAACAACCTGTCAGACATGTTCAAGATAGTTTGAAGATAGTTTCGGTCTTCGCTGCGATCATTTTGACCGAAAATTATGAAAAATTAAAAACCATCGAAATACTAACTGAAAGGCTCCAAAAAAGCTGCCAAGGACAGAGTTTTTTTTCTCAAGTATAATTTGTGCGCTTCATCGAAAGTGTACAAAAACCTTTGTACAATAATATTCCGTGCCAGCGCAAAACACACGGCTGAAGCCAAGTCGAACAATATACATTGTTGGGATAAAACTCGCAAACTATTATCCCGCAAGATAAATTGATTTTGAATCGATTGCGAAACTTATCCAGCGCCGTCCATTAAGATAACCCAAGCAGTCTGGGCAGAAAGTGATAAAGACACAGTGGGAGTTTTTGAATTAGACTTTTGACCCGCTCAAGATACGCGCTTGGAAGTACTAATGCGTCTGAGAATAATGTATTAAAAAACGAAAACGATCTGGACCTGATTATGTTTAAATCGCTCAAGTGTTGCAACCATAACCACGCTTCTTCACATAGAAACGCTTCGATTATACTAAACAATATTTGAAGTCAATGGAAAGTCGCGGAAGTCACAATGGTTCTATAAACTATCTCTAATCAAAGTCTGTCAAAAAACCTAATTACGCCTAGTAATCTAAATTTTAAATCAAAGGTGGATCGGTTCCGAAACAACCGAAAGACTAATTGACACAGCTGCGAGACTAAATGTTACTATAGCTGGCACAACGTTTCTTCAGTTCAATATCCACAAAGGATATCAGGTCATCAGGCTCAGTTAGTGCACAAGCGACCAAATATTCACACTACGCCAGATCTAGGGGAAAACCGAGAAGTCCAGATCGATACTCACCACGAATTCTTAGCTTTTATTTATTAAAATTCACTGAATAGTCCAAACTTAAATGAACCATCGGCCGAACTACAAGAGGCGCCGCTTAAGAGTCTTGAATGGCAGGTCTGCTATTTATTTCAATAAACTTAAGCAACATGTACGGCATTTCTACAAAAACCAAACATATAAATCCTAGTTCAAGTGAAATCCAATATTTCACACAAAATTTTTCAGCGAGAAATGTCAAAATTAACTTTCCACGTGAAAATTGCACTAGTCAGCGCGCACTTCGAGTGAAAAACAGCTGCTTCCAAAACTGAGCTGTAGGTGGCAATAGTAAAATCTCTCCATAGCTATTTCACTTGGATTTTATTGTTCGTCGCATTAATTAATTATTATTTATTTTGACATTTCAGCGTGAAAATGTTTTCAATGAAAGTGATTTATTTGAATTTCAGATGCTTCCTTTTTCGCACTTATGGAATAATTTTTTCATCGAATATAGTACGATAATGTTAGGTGTATAAAATGATTGTGGCATGGATGACCTTTTCCATAAGCAGGGTGCCTCAAGAATACGCAACAAGGCCTGCAGATGAATTCACGGATCTTTGAAAATATTAATTTCCATTCACTGTTAATTGTCCAAATTTGACGGCTGTCCTTATTATATGACAAATCAGACATTATTTGCCAAATTAAAAACTATTAAAATTGGTATGAACAAAATTGAAAGCATTTTTTTTGGTGTTTGAAGGTTCACTGGAAGGGAAAATCATCGAAAGGCATTCCAGAGGGACCTTAAACCGATCTAAAACACCTCCCAGGTCACTGACTTTTGTCATACCGAATGGGATGGCACCCAAGTTCGACTAATCGGCAATTTCTTTATGAATTATTAGGAAAATCTTAAACGAAAAACCCCTCGTTTGTTGAATTTCGGAAGATTTTTTTTTAAAAATATTACGAAATTTCTTTGCCTAAGCTTATTTTTATAGATCAAGAGATAGACTTGCTTAACTTCTTTGTCAACTATTTCAATATTAAGATATCTATGTAGATCGTCGTTGTGTATGTACCAAGTTGCTTTGACTATGACAATGTTGCTTTGTAAATTATTTTGAAAGACCTTCATATTTTAGAAATTCGTTTGGCGTGGTCATGCCCTCAACTGGGGCCCGTAGGTCCATACTGGTTTCAGAATTTGATTGGAATAACTGATTGTGGTTGGACAGGGATGAATATCTTCCAATAGGTCAAAACATTTAACAGTATCACATGATTCCAAAAATTGAAGTTTCCAATATGTTTCCTCCAGCTGTTTTCTTGTTTAGTAGAACAAAAGTGCGAAAGTTGAATATTGAAGTAATTTTTATTTTATAAGTTACCTAAGAACTTCTTGAACTCTCACAAAAAAACAGAAAAACTTTTGAGCTCAGTCACCTCGAACAACATTCTCCAGGAAAAATCTCCAAAAAAATATTTAAATGTCTCCACAAAAAATATGCATAGAAAATATTTCCTGAACATTTTATTTCACTCGAACAGCGTACCAGCCTTAAAAAGGGACATAGTTCCATAAATGTTGCTTACGGACTTGTGTCCCACCTCGGTCGGTTATAAGTCCATAGCAACATTTTGAACGTAGCGTACCAGCTTCATATGGATTTATGTCTCGTGGAATTATGGTGGATATTCTAACTTATCATGCGGTTGGACTTTGTTTCTTAAACCTTTTAGTTAAGAAAATGGTAGATTCATGAACGCACAGAATTTATTCGGCACCAACCTAAGCGCATTTATTTTGACCAGTTAAGCCAAAAATCACGGGATGTTTTTGAAAAGTAAGCCCCGATCTTTTATATACCTAACTCAGAATAGAATTAATTTTATGAACATTTGAAAGAGCATCGCTCGGTCTCTCCCAATTTTCATCTTAAAAAATATTTGACCTGTGAAGCGATATGAATTTTTTGAATTTTCTTTCGTAACCAATTGCTTTGGTAATTTTTTTGTCCATCATTATCAATAAAAAGTGAAACAGGGACAATGTACAGTATGCAATTATCGCATCGCAGTCAAAGCTCAAATGGGCTCAGATTGTTTTGTAAAAAAATCGTCCCACACTAAATATGAGAAATGCTCAAAGTCAGGTAGTAGCCTTGGAAATTTCGCAGCAATTGCTATTATTCATACTGATCAGAGTAAAAGGTCCTTGGCGCCGGTTTTCGGAAATACCAAAAGTTGGATTTACCTCAAATCAGCCTTCATTTGGCATTTCTTCTGCGTAAAAGCAATTGCTGCGTCCCAAACACAAACGCTTATGTTATAAGATTCAGATATTAATTCCTAAAATTAAGGAAACTACTTTTAAGTTGCGTACTCACCATAGCAGTATGAATCCTACTCCAATTGAAACAGGCGAACTGATGTGATTCCTCAACATTATGATTTCAAAATCATCTCACTTCACGCATACTTTTGAACATCACTTCCTTTCGAGTATTTTCTTACAAGCCAGCCAAACCGAACCACTCTTTTCGTGCGCGTAAAACAGCTCCGCTCGAAACAATCAATACTAGAACATAACAAGAAAATAAGGCACTCCTTTGAGAACTGCACAGCGGCGGCATTAATTTTTCACACAATTACAAATGCAATATAAATTTCACACTGAATTTACTTGAAACTGATGATTACAAGTTATTTTTTATCACAATTTGCGTGTCCTGTGCGTCCTTGGTGTAATCGAATGAAATCGCCCAACTGAAAAGCAGTTTCGAATCACTTAATTTCCCCCTTAGTGAAATCAAACGCGCCCGCCGATTCAAAAGTCTTTAATCTTTAATTCGTTTTACACGGCGACCCAACAATCCAAAATACGAAAACACTGTAGCGCGAGAGTAAGTGCTGCAGAAGCATAGGGTAGCCCGTTTGGCAAATATTTTTGCAACCAAACAGTCTACGCCGAGAGTAGTTTAATTTTTGTCGAATTTATGCCGAACCGCACTAGGCTAGAGCTGGTGCAATGCCTGTTCGGGATACGAGCGTGTAGAGGGGCTGCAAGTGAATTTTGTGCTTTAACAAGTGTGACAATTGAATCGCGTGCCTATCTCACTTGAAAGTGTTTAGCCGAATGGGATTCATTTCTAATGGACATACTTAAGTGACATCTATTCATGCGGTCATGCTAGAGTCGGATTCAGTGTGTGGTGTGGTGCGGCTGTTAATGTGAGGAATTGTAAAGTGTGCCTGACTGCATGACTGCTGACTGCTGTGTGATAGTGAACTTAAAACTTCCTCATTATTGCAATGTGCCGTGTGTGGACGGTTGTGAAACAGAACTTGCCCGCTATATTTGCGTTGATAGTATCGGAAGTTTATCCATTGCAACTGATAGGTATGACTTCTGGTAATTTTCAGAATGTGTCGTTCAATTTGCGTTTACAGTGGTGGTTGGAAGTAGCACGTCCTAAGGGGTGGGTGGCACTTGGTGAAAATCTGTTCCAAACTAACAATCGGGGGTAGACTCTAGACATTCTTGAAAAAGTGTCAAAGGTAGTTCAATGCAGAGATACTTAGCACGGCTTTTAGGAAGTACGTTCTTGACCGTTTTTGAAGCTTTTAACTATTTTTGAGAAATTCGAGTCTGAAAAGAGGTGTCTTAGGAAGATGTGTTGTTAAAGGTTGTAGCTGTTGCAGGCAATAATAAACCTGGCTCTGTCCAGTCTTGCAAACGTGAGTACATATCAATTGTGTTTATTTAAACTTCGTGTGGTAAAAATTGGCTACTCCGTAGAACTCGATGAACTAATAAAAAGGAGTAGGCATGAATAAAAAGGAAATTAGATCTACTCTGTCGGCAATAATGTGCGAGTTTCAGTAGTCTTAAATGAGGCAGTTAGGTACGACCGTCATAGTAGCCAGCACACGATTTCCTCATCTTGACTTAAAACGCAACACTACGAGTGGTGGCATTACCAGCGAATTTAAAAAAGCCTGAGCGAACAAAGTAAGAAGTTAAGTGAATAAGTTAAATGTTGAGCTTAACAGCGGTTGTTGGTTCATTCAGCAGGTACTTGTTGGACGTGTGGACTTTTTGTTTTGTGTTATATTCAAACGGTCAACCATATTGATGATGTTGCCATCAAGTGCACTAATTACCCAAGTTCTCTCGACTGCGGATTGATTGGACCACTATAAACCAAATATAACCAAGAAAAGATCCTTCTCAGCTTTTTACTGGTCCGTAACTTTTCACCAATAAAAACGTCAATGGGAAGAGGAAGTACTCGTAGGTTTCTCCCAATCTTATGTTTAGGAATTCGACATGCTTAAAAGGGTTAAACTTTGTGAGATAAAAACGTTTAATCGGGTTTGCTTCCACTACTAAAGTTTTCCTACGCGTTAGGTACTTTCCAATTTTTATTCGAGAGAAGTGCGGGCTAGTGTGTTGGACTACTAACTGAGGGGTCCCTGCTTCGAGCCCCGAAAAGCCCTGAATTCCATCTTAAGGTTTTTTCCCACTGTGCCCCGCTCCTCAATTTGCCGTTTGGACTCGGCATAGAATTGTAAGTCCCTTCATTCGCAAAAAAAAAAAAAAATAATAAAAACTCACACAAAACGAATGGTTGTAAGAAGCTAGGACCATAGGGACCATAAGCCCTCTATGGACCTGTTGCGACAACAATTTATTTGGTTTTTAAGACGTTTTCGCTTTTTTCATTTGCGGATTTAACGATACCCATCTACACCAGTTTAAACCACCAATCAAAAGAAAGAGAAGTCAGAACTGCGAAAGTGATCCCAAAGTATGCAATTTTAACTGCATTGCTTCTAAAGCGTTCGCGAAGAAAAGGAAAACGAAAACGAATGGAGTTGCATGGAGCAAATTTTCGTTTTTTTTCGTGCGAACGTTGTTTACGATTAGTTTTTTTTACAGAATCATGCTAAAGCATGGATGGAGGCATTTTTAACTTCAGGGACACCCTGTTGCCCAAACAACTACAACTCATCACCACTGTAGATATGCTGAAATCCATAAAAATAATTGAGAACATTTTTGTCTTATCAACCGACTAGCCGACACAATAGATTTTTCTGATCGCACATTACCATCTTCTAGATATTTCAAAAAAACCCTAAAACTCCTAATTTTCGACGTTCATATTTTCCCCCTAGTGTTTGAAGACTTTTGGTCACCACTGCCTTCTGGCGGACAGTCATGATCTTGAATAAGTAAACGAATGCCTAATGTAAAGTGTTGTTTGTCTTTTTGTGTTTTTTTTTTTTTTCTTTTTATAATCTCAAGATCATGGAAACTACGAATTCTTGAATGACAGATGCATGTACGACAAGATGTGCTCTGGCGAGGTAGTCTTTCTAAATTAATCACTGGATTTTTCTAGCGCAGAAAATAAGCAATATAAACAACAGTAGATACACGCAAATTACCGAGACAAGATTGAGTTATTGAATATCACATAAATGATGTATCAATTCAGAGGGACCACAGCAGAAAGAAAGTTCATTCTAATTTAGTAAATTGACGGAAAAGGTATTTTCGTAGATGGTTTTGTATCGCATACGAATCGCCGATCTAATTGTCGTATCGAATGTTTTGTGCATTTGGAAGAACATCTTATCTATTGACACATGTGGCATCTATTTGATATCAATCAATCCAATTAATTTTGAGAAATAAGCTTCTGTGTATGGCCTGTGGAGAACGATCGTCAAATCGTTTAGATTCGTTTTATTTTATATAATGAGCTTGTGCAATGCGTTCGAGTCAATCTGTATTGGGATTTTTTTGCCGGATGTTAGGGATAAGTACTCTCAGACGGTGTGGTGAAGGCACGTGTTGCTGTATGTTAAAACGGGACTACTTTCGGATGCTAAAGAAAATAGTCAAATGCTATAGGCTTCGTTAAAACTGCAATTTAGTCAGCAGGTTTATTGAGAAAAATCCTTAATTTGCAACATTTTTGATGACATATATAGATAGTGCCTGCTAGAATGAGTAAGGTTTTCCTAGCCGCACCTGAAGAAACAGAGGCTCTAGGCCATTTTCCAAAACCTGGGACAACAAACTAAAAGTCTGGTGAAAATGCTGCACTAACAATAGGAAAAGCCATCGATCTCATGAGTTCAACTCAAAAGTGAGACTCTACCTTGATACCACGTTAGAGAGGAGTGGGTAATATTTGCCAAAAATAACTTTTGCATAGCTGTTATTGCATTTTTAATGGAAGTGCGGTATTGACTTTTAAAAAATGATATGAACACAGATCGGCTTTTGGGTAGTCATATTTGAGAAATAATTAAAAAAAATCATTTATTCGATTTTTTTGAGAAAAACTGGGTAGAGAATCTTATTTAGAATACTTATATTATCTCTTATATGTAATTTGAACAAAATCGTTAGAGCGGTTTTTGTAAAACTACTCAGACGAAGCAGTAACACAAATTGCAATGTTTGGTTTGAAAAATACTTTTGCCTAACTATTTATCTGAAGGCTGAGGACATATTAGATATTGTTTGAAATATAAGCATTTCTTGGATTTTAAAGTTTTATCGAAATCGAAAATGGGGTTTTCGAGATATGAGCAGTTTTTCAAATTATCGTTTTCGGTAATTCGAATTGAAAATTAAGGACGCAATAATTTTGAAAACATACTTTTTACTCAAACTATGCATTTTGGTCAAAATCGTTCTTACCATTTTCAGAGAAACTAAAGAAAACTAAGTTTTTAAAAAATGACTTTTTTCAAAAATCCATTGTACTATAATATAGAGAAAAACTGAGTACTATAGAATTTAGAAATGACCATATTCCCTTAAAAATGCATTTTTTGTTACAATCATATGTATGGACCGTTTTCGAGATGTGTCCCAATTTCAAAAGTACCGTTATTCGATTCTTAGCGAAATACTGGGTACGCAGTCATGCAGTCATCTCATCTACAGGTCAAATATCAATTTTGGTTGAAATCGTTCGAGCCTTTTGGAGCAAATCAAACTGGTATGAACATTTAGCACGGGAAGCACCATTACTATTGACGTTGCATTGTACAACAAAAAAAACGGCCCCAAACTGAAAGCCCACAAACTCCAAATCCGTGCAGCCGTTAAAGCTGTAGGCCTAGGGCGAATGCAGACGACAGACAGACGGACACAATTTTGCGACCCACTTTTTTGCACTACAATTTGCATTTCATGTTCTTCCGGTAATCTTTGCATGCTGGTCAAATGATCACACCTAACCCCACAATTTTCATCTGATAATCGTGTAATGTTACATGCCACTATGAACTTGAAACCTATCCCTTACTCGGTGCCATCGCGCAATCAAATATTCCGAGTCGTCCGCCTTTGAATCTGATCTTGTGTTTGCCAATGTACAAAGAGTTCCGAATGTCAATGTTAATTACCAAATTGTTTCTCTTATCATGTGTAGATAAATTAATATTAATTACAATTTTACGAGAGGTATGTACGAGCAGTATTTCTCTGGTCATTGCAATTTGTTGTAGGTCATACTACAAAAATTGTTTGTATCCGCAATTGAATAACACACTCATATATATGAGTACTCGTATGTAGCCGGACAGCACGGTTCAAAGCTCTGTTTAAATAAATTTAAAAGGTTTTTCGGTCAGTGGGCGAATTAATTCAACTAAACTATTAAAATGTCAATCGCAGCCCACACGCATGGCTGCGATTTAGCTAAGATGTACTCGCATGTTTATGCTCCGTTAGGGATGGTTGCACTGGTAGAAAGTGTACATAGGTTTGTTTGATGTTCCAGTAAACATAAACATTTCGACAAAAATTTGTCTGTTTTTTTTTTTGGTGGAAATTACTGACTTTTGTCTGTAGTGACGAGTGATAGTGTTGCAGTTGTGCCGCTGTAGCAAATCTGCAGTTAAATATTTGAGTCTCGTAAGTCCACTTATTCTTACCCAGAAAAAGTCAGTGGTAAGGTATATAGGGTGCCGGACAAATGAGCGAGGGGTCTCAGGTTCGACTCCAGAAAAAATACAAATAACATCTGGAGTATTCTGACAACTGTCCTGGGAGAGCTTCTCAATTCAGACGTTCGGCCTCAGTATACAAATTTTAGGTTCCTCCCACTTGTATCCAATAAAGGAACTCGCAAAAAAACGTGTTGCCAGACGGTCAAAATATTTCCCCCCAGATCTGAAAAAACCCCAGGTGCGGATATTTTTTTAAAAAAAAACCTTTAATCATTATTTTTTTTTAACATGTTTTATGTACGACTAAAAAGTAGAAATTTCGAATTTCAAACTCGAACATGTAAGTTTGGTTTTCCGAATGCAAAAGATTGACCGGCAAATGAACACAACGCAAAATTTCAACGCATGTTGCAATTTGAAACCATAGTTTGAACCCCAACTCAACCCAACTTTGATGAAATTGTTGTTTATAAACTTTACAGACGAGGTTGGTGCTTGAATCCGGAAAAATGTTTGAGGAACTATTTCAAAAAAAAACTATAACTTCTTAGTGCTACTGGCATTCGATTTCTTTGAAAGACTTGTTTTGTAAGCGAGAATAGTCCAAGGATATTAGAGCAAATAATTTTCACTGTGCCCGACTAACTTTGGTTGAGACTAAGAAAAGAGATGCCCAATTTCAGGCCTTAATCATTATTAAATGGAACTTCCCGCTCAGAAAACCACAAAGCCCACAAGTCCAACTCTTCGCCTTTCGGTTGGCTGCAAACTTGAAGTTCGACAAATCCGTCCACAAAATATAGCACAAGCTCCAAACATTTAACTATTTCGCAATATTCCCTTGAATTTAGTTTTGAGGAAAAAAAAAAAATCCTTCGCCACTAACTAACTCCCGTTCGCTTTAAATATCCAATTTCGCATCACAGTGTGTAAGTATTCCCAGTCGGCCATCGCAGTAAAAACGTTCTCTGTGGAACCTGATACATTTTCTATCGGATTGCTGTTCGATTTGAGATTTCCGCGTTTTCTTGAGATTTTTATTATATATCAACTCCATATGGTTTGTAAATCAATCACCTTCAGGATAACCACACGAAAGAAATAAACATTTCAAACACTTGAAACACTTCTCACAGCAACAACAAGAACAACTGAAAGCGCGTCACACACTGCAGCACCTGTCAACCGGTATGCACATCGATTTGTAAATAGTTATCCCCGACGACACCGCAGCCAATTCATAAGCGATAAATCGGCAAAAGGACAACGTGACAGCGTGTGTTGCGTGAAATTCCTTCCGCCGTTCGAAAAGAACTAACTGAGTGTGGAAATTTGATTTTTACTTTGCCTTTGAATATACAATTTCAAAAATAAGCACCGACACGACACACGAAAGGGGGGGCTGGCTCGGCTCTTCCATGCTTGTGCTTGCTATATAAATGCTGCGAAATGTCTAGTGGGGGGATACTTGCTTACTATCGTTCGTACATTTGAAATTTGCTGCTGCTACATATCCATGGTCTTGTGTGTAGTGGAAATAATAAGCACGAGAGTGGTACCGCGAAGGCGGGCAACGATACACTCATCCTTTTTAGACCTTAAGGTCGACTAAGGGACAATAGCCTGTAATTTGACATATAGCTGCCGCTTCTAGCCCTACTTTTGTCGAGCCGATAAAGAAAAATAAACACCAACATGCACAGTGTTTGCTTGTGAACAGTAAATGTGTCGGGGGCTCCGTGACAGCCTGGCTGACTGGTCTGTTATGGTCACCTTGACGTTAGTGACGCATCGAGATACACATCTGGGAATGGGTTCCGCTATATAGGGGTAGTGGAAGGATAGTGTGACTTAAGGGCCGTTTCGGCAGATTTCCGCAAATAGGCGCTGGCCGTTTGTTGGCTTTTGGTGTCTACGCAACTGGAATGTGTATAATCTGCATTGGCCGACTGATGACGTTCTCTTTGTGTAGTCGATTGCTTGGCGGTATTCGCGTTGATATGGTGGTTGTAGACCAAGCATATGGTGTGCGGTTATGAGCGAGAGTAGCGAAGACATTTGGCCAGTTAGAGGCTATTGGTAAATCGATAAAGTATTAGTAGACGGGGTGGCGGGTCGTATAACTTTCGTATCGCATGATCGTGGGCATGAATCAAGTTTACTCATCGAGCTTAATTGTTTTCTGCGGATGTTCGGAAGTTTCTGTAATAAAATTGAATTATTGCTTAGGTATAATGTTTATTTGTTTCGAAGATAGGGGTTTGAATAGCCAGCCTATATGGACTGAAATAACCTTCCCCGCAACCGAATGTGCAGCTCTCAACTTGACTTTGGTGTTGCATATGAAATATTTAGCACGCAGTTACCGCTGGTGTAGAGTTTTCAATTTCGGAAGGACTGTGGGTTGTAATATGCAGTTGCCAAGGAAGAAAAAGCCTTCGACCAAGGTGCAATCGTTCATAGTCTGCCCAATATAGGGTTGGTTAATTTACGCTATCTTATACTGGCTGTTAGTTGCGATATCCGAGCTCAAATTTGCTGACTTGATTTGATTTTTGTTGACTTCAAGAACTTGACTAAATCGCTAGGGTCGCTGACATCTAGGTACATATCCAATTTGTCGCCATTGTGATATCGTTGGTGCGCCTGAGTTTGCTTGCTAGTTTTTTTTCTAAGTTTATTCATAGAAATTGTTGTCGAATATTTTTTTTGTCAATATCAGACAGACAATATTATTAATCAATAAGCTGGTTTACACTCTTGCTAAATTTACCACTCTTCTACCATAAATCTGAAGCCTTTCTGGAGAATGTTGTTGAAAAGTTGGCTTCTTTGGGGTTGCACATCTATATATACAAACATATGATGCAGATTATTATCCCATTCTAAGATGAGTTCGAGGAAAATGTATCATTTCCCGATGTCAAGATATATCTGTAGGGTTTCATGTTTATGTTGGGAAAGCCATGTTTATCTCGGGAACTATTTAAATAAATCCTCCCTTAATGTGATTTTTGACGGTATTGAACTTCGTAATGGGAGCGAATTAAAAAATCCTTTTGTTCAGATTGAGCGCTTATAATTATAAAGTAAGTTTAGTAAATTGTAAATCTTTTCTGATTTTATTCGTTGGAATACAACAGTGCAAGTTAGTCAGTTGAAAAATATTGCATAAAAATATACATTTATCTCAGTGTATATATTTATTTCATTCAACGCACTTTTGATTAAAATAAAGTGGTTACTTATTTTCTCTGCTTTATCTTGTTTATCCGCTGTTGCCTGCTTGTTGATTGATTGTCATTCCAAAAGATTGAAAGCACCGAATAAATGCCTACTGAAAAGTAAATTTTAAATAAAATGATATGTTCACTTAGGTTTCGACGGCTCATACTAACTTCTTTTTCCAAAAATTATCAGTACGTTAGGCGGTCCAGGTAGATATGCAGCCAAATATCTACATGAACCATATACCCCAATCGAACTCTTCGAAAAAGGAGTTTGTTAGCCGAGATTGAGGATCTCATTTAAATTTAATTTTTATTGAAATATTTATCTACACTTACATACAAGACAAAAAGGATCAAATCTAATTTAAAACCAACATTTATCTTATTCTAATCGAGCGCTCTAAAATGATCTATATCTATATATATGGTTTTTTTTTTTTAATTTTCAAGAAACTTTAGAAAACTTGAATTCCTCATTATTGCGAGATTGCGGATCTCTAATGAAACAATGGCTGGTGTGAGAAGGTTCACTGAGCGGAAAATATAGATATATGAATAGAATTATCAGCATTCAGCAAAATACACCGGAAATAACAAATTTAGGAACTGCTGGAGGAATAACAGGTAGTAGACGGTTTTCGTGCATAACTATGTTTCGCCGGTTTCTAAGTTTCAAGAATTAAGTAATATATAGGCCATACAATTTTTAAAACATCAAATTGTACTTATTTCTATAAAAACGGAAAGCGATAGGTTCTTAAAACGCTTATAACTTCCCACGTGAGATTTTAATTTATTCTTAAATGCATTAACAAGATATTATTTCAATTTTCAAAAATACTCACTTGCTAACGATTCAACTGCGATCTTTCTTTAGTCCACCAATAAGTTCTGATTTGCATCATCAGCTTACGAATAAATCAAGATATTCTAATAAATTGTGTTCCGTTTACTGAATAATTTGAAAGGAATTGTTTTTTTTTAGCATTTTAAATTAATTTTTATTGTTAACTTTCATTTAACTTACATCCTAGACGGAAACGATTAAATCTAATTAAAAGCTAACATTTGTCTTATTCTAGCTTACTGGCTCCAAGCGAGCGCTCTAAACTAAACTATATATATTTAAATGGTTTGTTTTTAATCTTCAAGAAACTTCCAAAACTTTTATTCCCTATTTTTATTTTTTTTTTATTTAAAAGGGATTCTATTACGACACAAATGCACTCATAAAATAATCGTGAAGCCAAATAAGAAAACAGTGGAAAGCGTACTATAAAAAGTACCGAAAATTGTGTCGGATCGAACGATATGGCATTTCTGATTTGCATATGAGATTTGAGAGATCAGCGAATATTTTGTGCAGTTCCTATTTTGTCGTCTGGTTTTTGCTTATAATAATCCTTAAAAAACCTTTGAAAGATATCTGTTGGGCAAATTTAATTCCAATTCATGTATTTGTTATTTTAGAATAAAATCCTCGTTGTGATAGAAACCATTGACCTTGTTTTTCACGAAAACAAATTATGGAATTTGATTTCTGCAATGGCAACAAATGTAATAGATTTTAAGAAAGTTGTCGCACTAGGAAATGTGGAAGTCTAATTGTTTATTGGTACCGTTTCACAAATGCTGTACAGCTTTAACTTTGATATTGTATTCGTACAAAAAGTCGAACTCGAGATTTTAATCAATTTGTCACGCAATTCTGTCCGTCATCCGTCGGCTCATGAGGTCTACAGCCTTAACGGGTGGACGGATTGGTTTCAAACTTCGGATTTGGAGATTGTGGGATTACAGTTCGGGACCACTTTTTTTTTGCACATTATCACCATTATAACGGTTTTAAACAAGTTTGATTTTTTTTTTTTGAAAATGGCTCCAATGATTTAAACTAAAATTGATATTTGACTAGGTGGGGCTTACATCGCTGCATACTCAGTGAAAATTGAATAACGGCACTTTTGAAAAACGTTCCATACGATTTTAACAAAAATGAATAATTCCTAAGGTACAATTCTCATTCCTAGCTTGATAGCAAACTCAAGTTTCCTCTAAATTATCGTACAATAACTTTTTGAAAAACGTCATTTTTTTTCTTTACATGAAGACGCACATACCGATTTGAACCAAAATGAAAGCTTAATGTTAATTAAATAATCGCGTTCTTTGAATAATTGGTCAAAAATATTTCTCTGAAATGACTACCCTCCGATTTGTGTTTTCATGCGGTATATTTTTATTTATTTCAATACCTCACTTGCAATAGAAATACAACAACAACAACTACTCAAAACTTCATTTTAGCAACTGTCGTCCACTTCTGGTCTTATTCTAAACATACACCATAAAATAAACAGCAACATGTAACTTACACGATTTTAAACACTTCATTGGTACTCTGACTGTCATAGACTTTAAACTCGAAGTTATGTTATCTGTCACCAATCTATCCCAGTCAAAAACAAGTACTTGCCTTAACAGATCAGAAACTCCTGCGACGCTTGTCCTTGTAGGTAGATACTCAAATATCGTGTAAGGTGTAAGAGCCCATGAACAGAACTTGCTTTTTACTGAGAACTTTAGGCTCACATTATTATTTGATGCGCTACCATCTGAAATGAATATGTCCAAGCCAAAAGTGCACTTTATTCAGGTATATTCTTATGTTTTCTGTACGGTTTGTTTGTCTAGATTCTAGAGTGGCTTCTGGGTTTCGAGAAAGTTTCCTGCGGCCCAGTCGTCCAGTTGGCTCCTTCATCTATAATCTTCTTAACAGCTTATCAAGTAGATCGTAATCCCTTAGATCGCTCTTCCTTGATTTTGTTAGAGATGGGCATACAATATCCAACCTAAACGCTGGCTTGCCTGTGATATATTTTGTAAGCCCTAAGCTATGCTTCCTGCAGTTGCCCTTGATCATTTCTGCCCATACTCGCGGTCCAAGTAAAATCTATTTTCAAGCTGTCTTGTAAACGATTTCGTCAGCCAGTTTAAGCTTTAAGGAGGTACGATGTTATTTTTCCCCTGCTAATGCTGGCTCAGAGCGTGATGACGGAGTCACATACACATGCAGCTCCTGCTAGTCGCACGCCAGCGCGATCTTGAGAACTATTTTTGCACTTTAAGATCACAAATAAATAAATAAAACACCATAGACTAATTGGACCATTTTCAGTTTCGACTCTGAATTTTAGTAGTTCACAGTGGCTATATTTTCCATACAAATTTCGCTATTATGAGCTTTCGTAAATTTAAAGTCGAGACTAAATTTAGGTATTAGTTGGGTGCATTGTGTAAATATCGTATAATTTTGTACGTTTATTATAAGCGGTCAAAATAAAATTTATTATAAAAATAAATATTTCTAAGTACTTATATAAAATGTACATAAAAATAAATCTAAATATAACAGGACTAAGGTATACTATACTTTACTTCCTTAAAAGAAATAAAGCTCGACAAGATCACTTAAGAATATGGCAACACTTAAATTCTTGTATACAAATCTCTCTTCCATTTGAATATTTACCGTATATTTTTTTACGATCTAAGGGTGTGTTGGTGATCTAGCATTAATACTTAAATATGTACACAAAGATTTAACTGAAACTTATTTATTAAAACTGATACCCATATTTTTGTTTGTTGTGATTTCTAAAATCAAATAAACTTACAAAAGTCGAGTTAAACTTTTGCGTTGTGTTTTTTTGTAATTTTCAAAATAGAGAATGTTGTATAACAGCACTGGTCACACTATCAACTGCGTTTACATTTTACTTATCATTAAACATGTTTTTGTCTTCTCAAAAACAGCAAAATATGCCAAATATTAAAATATCTACATTTTATAATATCTATTCAATTGTTTATACAACAAAAAGAATACAGTTGCGACACATGCCCACACGCTGTACTTTTAACGGTAAATCAGCCTATTTTAAGTGCCAAGCAATTCCAAAAGTTATGGACGCTGATTACGATGGAACTCGTTCCTATGAATACATTTCAATGATTTCCTTTATGCTCACAGTTGATCCAGCAATGAGGGCGAATATTGCAAATGCCGATAACAGGACATTCTTCACGAGAATCCATTTGCACACGCCTACATTCGGCCAAAGGTAGACTGTTTGTACCACACTTGGAACAAAGATGCCTGCAAGAGAATCAAAGTGAAATTGTCACTAAAAATTGTTAGTTCTTTGTTATAAAAAAATTTGTCAATAATAGGTTTTAGAATTTTAAGCAATTTGGGTTCTAGTTCTTAGCAAGTACATAATGTACTTGCTGGCAATATTAATAAAATATTAGAAATGTGTTGTCTAGCAACACTGTAGTAAAATGTCAAAATGTATTTGAAATAGGTTGATTATGTAAAATTGTGTAAACTTAGAGTTTATTGTGTTGGACTACTAAGCGAGGGGTTAGATCAGGATGAACCAGTGCTCCCAACTCGGGCATAATAATGCTTTTTAGGCTTAATTTCCATGCTTGAGAAATTGATGAATAATTTGGAGAAAAAAGAGGCAAATTTTTGTAACATGTTTTATAGTCAATTTTTAATAAGTTTTTATTTTTATTTTTAAATCTACTACTACTATCAAAGTCGCATCAATCGTTTTCATTTAGACGTGTGCGTCATGATTATTCTGCGATTCTCAATTTGACTTGCTCGACAAAAATGGGAACAAAATCGTCTGTTGGCTTCTTGGATTACAGAGACCAAGAAGGTTTAATTACCTATCAAGATTTTGTTACTAAAATTGTTGCCACTTTGTTCGATAGGTTCGTTGTACTACAATTTTAAAATAATGCAATTTTCATTGCTTTCACCAAAAGGAATCATTTTTATGAAAAAGGGATATTTTTTTCGGTTTTACTCATAAAAACTTCGCTCCGGGCTTGGCTTCACTGGACGAACTCTGCACTAGTACCCTTATGCTGAGAGATGTCGATAGTAGTTTCAAATCTAGAATCACTTATCGGAGAGCTTTTGCGCATTTGAAAATTACATTTTGTAAGAAAAACCTTTCGTCAAGAACTTTATTCATTCGTCATAGATAAAAGAAGGCTTTCAAATTTAGTTTCTTTTGTTTACCCTTGTCTACTATCTAATCTGCCGAGGACTTATTTGGGTTAAGGATTCCAAAAATGATGGTCATTCTGAGGAAACACTTTTACCAAAAATTCACTTAAGATCGTAAAACCTCATATCCACTCTGGTAAACGGAATGAAATGCTTAAAGAAACGTGGATCGTAGAATTATAAACTTTGAGAAGGTTTTTGATCATGGAATGGAATCAAGAGAAATGCCTATAGCGGAATTTGAATTTTTTTAGACAATATTCGACGATTTTGTAAAAAATGTTGAGTCGTAATATTTTGCCAAAGCTGACGCAATGTGTAACGTGGCCGAAAACTTTGATTTTAACATGTGAGCACGGTAGTTGAAGAGAAGAAATATATTTCCGACTAGTGAAAATCAGGAAATGAAGGAAACGACATTCGGTTCTTTCACGTTCTCTTTTCTTGCTACGTAATAAGAGATATATTCTAAAGAGAAAACATATCCATGACGTTGCCTTGTGTTAAAGTTTCCGCCACAAGGATTTTGAATTAATTCTGCGTTGATGTGTCACAATTCAAGACCTCATAGATGAAAATGATTCGTGTAACCTTCAAGCGGTCAGTATACAACTTATTTACGATACGAATCAGTATTTTTCTAAACAGAGAAAGATGCAGTTTCTCTAGAACGCTTTCAATCATCTTCATGTGAATGAATCAATAAATAAATACGCAAAAGGAACCAATGTCAAAATAGTAATGTAGTTCAATTGTCTTACCTAACAACGAAAAGAAGATCGATCCCACCAGGCTGATGAACGGCTCCAAGTTTGGTATTGCCGCAGCGATTCCACCGACAACCAGAATAATTCCAGTCCTTAGCAGAATCTGCGAGATGTTTTGATACTTCTCCTTGAATTTGTGTCCGATTTTCTTCCACAAAATGTCATTTGGTATATAGAACTGTAGACCGAAAGTGAATAGAATCGCCAGCGCCATCAACAATTTAGCAGTATCTGCAATCCTGCAAAAATCAAAACACCATTCAAGATCTCACAAATCTCTTTGTGACTGATGTGCCAACTCACCAATTTCCATCATCCAAATTCAATGTAATACTAGCTTCAATGTGCTCACCATACTTGACATATCCAAAGAATCCGATTATTGCGTACAGTCCCACGACAGTAATCATAGCGGTATTAAGCACACCGGGACATTGGAGGAAGTGCTGAGGTTTCTTCATCGAATTTTCCACTGGCATCACTACACCAATACCCTCCATGGCGAAGATCACTGTTGCAAAGAACAGTGGCAATTGGGCCCAGCTTGAGAACAACGGCTTGTCGGAAAAAGTCAGAGGCTCATTGAACATGAAGTACAGCGTGATGGCGAAGGTGATTACGATGAAGATATTGGCTATCGCTGAGAACGGCACCAAATATTTCAGATCTCTTATCTGACCGATAAACAGGCATGGCACGATGGTCATTGCTATGTAGACTCGGATATCCCATTTTAGGTCGGCTTCGTAGTTGATGACATTTTGAAAGGACGTTGCTATGAAGACGACGTAGACGCATACGGCGGCGTAGTAGGTACCCATTAGGCCGCCGTCGACAAATTGCCTGCAAGTAAACAAAATAATTAGGATTAGAGCAGTCGATTAAGAAGAATGTGAACATGTTAGTGTCATCAAAAGCATTCCTCTTTGGGATGCAAGACATGCAGTAAGTTTGGCAAAAGTGTGAGTTAGAGTTGTCTGATTGTCAGACCCCGATTACATTTATAACTTTCTCGATTACGTAGAAAGAGAAAGATATACCGCGATACTAATTATCATTTTTGGTATCAATTCAATCCAATTTCTTGGGCAAAGTACAAATAAGAACAATAATTATCTTTTATAGTACAGATATACATTATCCAGGCTAAATTTTTGAACTCACAATGGCGAATTTTCCATACGAAATTGCATATTGTGACCTAGAAAATATTTAGTGCCAAGGTTAAAAATTATTATTAGTAAGGCCCATTGTATTCGTAAAAAATTTCGAAATCGAGATGTTAATCAATTCTGATGATGATGATGAACTCAAAAAGTAGGTCTCAAATTCTGTCTGTCTGTCGGTCTGTGTGTGTGTCCGTATGCTCCAGAGGCCTAATATCAGTTTGATTTGTTCGAAATCCTCTCCAACGATTTGAACCAAAATCGATATTTGAGCTTATGTAGGTGAGGTTAACATGAGCTTAAAAACGAATAACGCCACTTTTGAAATTTAGACTTATCTCGAAAACGGTCCATACATACGATTGTAACAAAAATGCATTTTTAAGGTAATATGATCATTTTGAACTTAATAGCTAACTCCGTTATTTTTTCTATATTTTCGTAAAAATTATTTTTGAAAAGCATTTTTTTAAATTTAGTTTTCTTTAGTTTACCTGTAAACGGTAAGAACGATTTTGACCAAAATGCATACTTAGAGTAAAATTGATGTTTTCAAAATTATTGCGTCCTTAATTTTCAATTCGAATCACCGAAAACGATAATTTGAAAAACTGCTCATATCTCGAAAACCCCATTTTCGATTTCGATAAAACTTTAGGAACCAAGAAATGCTTATATTTCAAACAATATCTAATATGTCCTCAGTCTTCCGCTAAATAGTTAGGCAAAAGAATTTTTCAAACCAAACATTGCAGTTTTTGTTACTGCTTCGTCTGAGTAGTTTTACAAAAACCGCTCTAACGATTTTGTTCATGAACAGTTCTCAGATTTTTACCTACCTAAATAAGAAAACAACCAATCAAACTTTTGCTCAACGAAAAAGTTTCGTTCGACCCAGTCGTGCACTTTATTTTTTTTCAGCCCGGACTTTCACTTAATATTCGGCTTTTTTTTTGTTGGGTTTTGTAGCTGTTTAAGTGGCCATGGTGTTGGACACAAGCTACAGGAAGAATGACAAAGTCTTAAGGTAAGTGCTCACTTTTCGTACCTATGGAGTTGGGGGCCGGACTTTGAGAACGTACAATAAAATCGACCATTTGCGTTGACAATAAATGTGTCATTTTATAAAAAAAAAAAACATTTCCAATTGGGAAAGCCTTTGTCGTAATAGTTTAATCCCCTCAACGATTTCTTTCTAAACTAGGAATTCATAAGTACCTACGCAGACTGTTCTTATCTGGTCAAGTTAAACGACCGCTGAATCTGTCAATGAAACTATAAAGTTCCCCCTCCGCTGCAGTGGACAAACATGTGCATGTGACATATTGCCGATTATCAAGGGATAAATATTTGTTATTGATATTAATGTTTATGTGCTTTCACCGCCAGACAAGTCGTGTGCTATAAATGATAATATTGTTGTTAAGTACCTGAAATGACAGCGACGCGTTCTTTCAACTTCAAATAAATCATTGACCATTTGGCGAAGATAACAGTCAGAGATAGGAATTAACCTTAAATGGATTAACCATTGAGGCCTTAATTGGTTCAAGTGGACAAACATTCGAATTTACGCGATGCCAGCCAGGAAATAAGTCACACTTTAGTGGAACTTTCTGACAAATAAAAAATAATATTATGTCGTATGGTATCTGGCGTTGTAATCATAGATTTACTGTGAGCCATGGATGTTAACTACGGATACTCATTAATAAGAGGTGTTTTTTTTTGTGTAAGGGTTTTTTTCTTCGAATTGGCAGCACTTTTTCCAGTGACCATCATTAATTTGACAGATCACAGCTGAATTTTTTTATATTTCGGTTTGTCATTTCATAACGAATTCGATAGACGAAACTTCATGAAATACAAATGAACAATTTTATTTTCATTCAAACACCTACGAGCAGAAAAGGCCGAGGGAAAAACCATTTCCACAAATAACAAATCAAATTGGTCAAGAACTCTATCTAAAAGTTTAGTTTAATGTTAAACTGCCAATTAGTTGGATTTCTAATTGGACATCCTATTGTCATCGGCGACTCTGCCCGATTTGCTAGAATATTGAGCCCATATTTGGTTTTTATTTGTTTTCCTTCTACATAACTTCCAGGCCAGTTTTCCGCTGGGTCGACCTTTTTGCAGTAACAGACTCGGGGCTAATATATTTTAATATATTTGGTAGGTCACAATATTCAATTTTGTATGGAAAATTCGCCATTGTGATTTCGAAAAATTAAGACTGGACATTAAAAACGATTATTAGTATCGCGGTATGTAAATATTCTAGGTTGTTTTAAACGCTAAATTCTTCGATTCTGTTTGCGTTGCAAGTTTTGAAGAAGACGATTAAAAGCAAACGGTACTATTAGCATGACAAGTCCAACCTGTTAGCCGAATCAGTTAAACAAGATAGGCAAAAACGGTTTAACTGACTTTAACTTTGAGGAACAACATTACGAAGGGAGGTGCGAATGAGTGGAAGGGGGCTCCATTTGCAGGGCGCAACTGAAGGTAGTTGTGGAGAGACGTAATGGGTGATGACCAAAACAATTCCGAACTGTTCGTAAAATAGCAACCATAACCCTTAAACTTTATAGATCACAGCGGATAGTTCAGTAACGTGCTTTATCAGACAGTTAATTGTTTTCACAAGTTGGCCTTCAGTGACAGTGTCCTGGGGTACCTTCTTTGAAAATGTCGCGGGAATATGTCTCCTGTCTGTTGGCATGCGTGACTGTTTCTTCTTTAGACGCTAGAATTGATTTTTTTTCGAGTGGTTCACAACTTCCAGTTGACCTCTAAACCTGTACAATCCACGATGGATATAATATATAAGAAACAAATAAAATACGCAAATATTTTGGACACAAGTTAAAACTCTACAGCTGTAATTTATTTACTAACAAAATCCATTGAGAATCAGAACAGTTAGTAAACAGTACCAGTGTACTGTCGTTTTATTGGAAAAAATCCCACATGTTTACCTTATCTTACAGAACACACATCGATTTAAATTAAAAACAAAAACATTATCATCCACAGAGCGAGTGCCTTGAGCAACTTATCGATCATCGCGAAGCTTACATTTACTAAATCGTTCATAAAAGATATCTAGCGCAACAAGTAAACACAGCCCCACTATCTGTTGTGTTAACACGACCCCAAACTTACCGAGCGAAATTGGACCATGGACGCAACTTCTTCGGGCCGTTTTCGAAGGCCTTTTCTGCAGTCTCTGCGAAACCCAGTGCTGTTACTTTGGTATCCTTGCAAATGTCATGTGATGTTTGGACCTTGAAATAAAAAAATAAGAGTGTGAACCAATTGACCAATCAGTTTAATTAACTCATCGCAATCAAATCAAATATGTAACTGAAAATACATTTTGGAAAAACACCGGACAAAATACTGTTTACCCGATAAATTATCAGCAATTTTGCTGCATTATCTTCGGACAGGGTGGATGAACAATTTAGAGAGGTTGAGATAAGTACATATTAATGAGAGGCTTATGTATCTTCGGATTGACAAAAAATGCTAACCTTTATTCAGGGCCAACACAGATAAGAAAGTATGTCATTTATGAAATAAAGAGGTCTACAAAGTGAGATACAAAATAGGTAACCACTTGTCAATGTGGAATGACGCACAAGACAAGTTGTCAAGGATAAAAGCCAGTTTGCCAGATAAGGAAATAGCGAAAATGAAAACACAACAAATTCCATAAGGTCGAAGCGGACGGCTTTTTTCCCTCCTCCGCACTCTTTCAACGGAGATAACTTTCCAAAACTTGATGGAGCAGGATTGCTCCACACGGATAGAGAGAAGAGA
The DNA here is from genome assembly GCA_963082955.1 of Cheilosia grossa. NCBI lineage: Eukaryota > Metazoa > Arthropoda > Insecta > Diptera > Syrphidae > Cheilosia > Cheilosia grossa. Next base: position 17,651,454 of record OY720147.1, on the reverse strand, counting down.
CTTTCTCTTGACATCATTTTAGACCGAGAAATAAGTTCAAACTTCAATGTGTCAGAAGGCTTACAACGCCCTCTTCATTTGTAAAAGTGCAAGAGGCATGACTTGTGTGAAACTGACGGTTTTGAAACTGTTCATGGGAAAATGACTGTTTACAGTGATGGCGAGAAAACACACATTGACCTTCAAATGGAAAAGCTGGAAAACAACAAACAAGAAGACAATAATTGTCACCGCTTGGTTTACGGTCGGGAAAGAGGAGAGGATCTAGAAGGTGACAGCTTGTGCAAATCAAAGGTGGGCGCAGTGATGCCAGACTTTTCGGACTGACTTGATGATGATAATCAATAATAGGTACCCTTTTTGCTTTTGATACAAAAACCCCACGATACATATACATAAATAATTATAGGTACTACATAAAGAGCACAAGAATTACCAAAACGAAAAACAATAAGAGTCTTCTCTTTTTTTTTAATTCGAATGGTTTTTCTTCAGACTCAGTATTCGAAATGACCTTTTTTTATTAAAATTACTTTTCTTCGCCTTTTTCAAAATGCAATATGTCCCCGAAAAGGGCAATTATCCACGTTCTGATATCACTGGGTGGACGTCGGCGCTGAAAAGAGATTCTATCCTGGCATACTTGGACTATCCAGTAACGGCTTGACCATGCTCTTCAGACTTCACCTTCAACTTAGGCCAGTTGGAATTTAAAACGCAATATAAACTTATCAGTATAACTTTCAAACGATGCAGGGTAACACCTCTAATAATCTATTATTTCAACAGGATGTGGACTCGATATTTAAGATTTTATTTTTGTTCATCGACCTGCATTCAGTTGAATTTCTTCTCGGTCCAAAATTCCTGACAAGAGTAATTTTTTCTTAGTACTTTCACAAACAGCGTTTCATGGCGACTCTTTGCATAAAAACCTCAACTGTTAGAGGCTTGAAATTTGCTAATAAAAACTTGTTAAGGATGGTAGAAGACCACTTCTTCGCAAATACCTCAGACTGGACTTTATTCCAGACCCTGTCACCAACGTCATCGACAAACGCAATTCGAAAATCCGGCAATGAAGTCGTCTTTCCTTTGTGCACCGTCCGCCGTTAATCGGATATGTGCCCAATACATATTAGGTTACTCACCCGATCGGGTATTTGCATCACATTCAGTTATTTATTTGATCTTTGACATTTCTTTACCGGATGATTAATATAACGAATGTCAATTGCGATAGAGTTTTCGACAAATTTGTATTTAATTCACAAAAACGTATTGGGGTTTCCAAATTAACGTGTTAACAGGTGCAAAGTGACAACTGGGAGATGTATTATTAGCGCGTTCATTAAGCGTAATGGAATATATTGGCACACCCGAACGAGTGTACACAGTGCCCACTTCATGACGTCAAGGTGAGTTATATTTGGGTTATATATTGTGGGTTGTTTATTTTTTTTTTGTAGTTTTGTTTGAAAAGTTTTTGACTGCTGATTTCTTTTGTGTTGTAATAGCTTGCCTTGGTCACATAGATTGTCTGAGTCAAGTATTTCGGAAAATGTGGGAGGGATTAGACGATGGGGCGTGGCATCTCCTATGCAACAAATTTATTTAAAGACTATATCTTAGGATCATATCTTAAGTTTGGTAAATGGACATATTTTGCCTTTCGAGAGTGCTTTGCAAAATGTTGTTACAAATTGACAAGGACTTTTGACAGCTACTTGCAACACAAAAGCTTAAAACGCTATAGCAATATTCGCTGATAGAGCCGCTTGCAAACAACTAGTACAATTCTATGAATTTGCTCTAACTCAACGACTTACCAACTGACAGCTACCACAGATGACTGCGGCTTAAAATGAATCAAATCAATGCGTATATACTGGGATGTCACTTCTTTAATTTTTTTTTTCCCAAAAAGGAAATTCTAAATATATAACCTATATTGAAAAATTAATTCAAAAATGACACGCATACCTTCGAGCTACAAATTGGTTTTTCGCACAGAGAAAATACTTTTTACGTAAATAAACAAAACAATCTTTTTCTTTAATCATTTAGCAGACCGATGTGACTGTCTTGTAATGAAATTTGTCAGTGATTAGGTGCTAATGGAATAGAGTGGAATAGACGCCTTCCATAAGAAATTGTTGTTGGCACGCGGATAGGTAACCACACATTATGATGCCAAACTGTGTAGTTCAAGTTGCATGAGGTATGACGTACAACAATAACGTGTAATAAAATAATTAATGACTGTGTGAATTAATAATGTAATTGGCATTCATGTCTTATCTTTATTTTATTGCACGGTTTCAGCTTTTGCTGGATCGCGTGGAATAGTGTCAACGATTTATTGTTTTTGACATTTATTGTGTACGACTGGTGTAAAAATTAGCAAGGGCCGAGAGTAGTATAGTGCATCCTCAAACAATCCAAGAGGCTCCAGGAATTGGATGCAAATATGGATTTGGCAAAAATAGGCCTTTCGCAGCTCAGCTGTCAAACAGAATTAGATTTTGCTAGCTTAATGGTGCATATTTTCTTAAGTCAAGCGGGAGTTTTCTTCACATTTGTCTGATTGTTATGCTGAAACCGCCCCTTAAATGTAGGCGGCGCTGACATAAACAGGAAGCCATGTACAGAATTTTGTGGGAGCAAATTGTATACATAAATATTTGGGGTGAAATATGCTTAATTAGCTCACCAAGGCAATTGATAACCTGAACTCAAGATGTCAAGATTTTAATGAAAATTGTTATCAGGACTATAACCTTAATGACAAGGTGAGCTCGTTTTAAGGTCTGTGCAGTTGGTGCTTATTACAGAATCAGGTGCTATCCTTGGGATTTTCATTTTTACGTCAAAACGAATCTTATTCCTTAGGTATAATACAAAGTTTGTAAGTCTTAAGAAGCACCGCAAGAAACGGCCAATGAACATATCGCAAAAAGGGCACAGGCGCACGATTCTAAAGGAAGTTGCTTGTTGGGCCATTTATTTATGAAAAGTTTGAACATCATTAGGTCTGTTTTTAAAGAACATTTTTCTTAAAGTAAAGTAGAACTTCAGCACGCTACACTCTATTTGATGCACTGCGGCTAAATTGTGCAGATCAGGGTAATTGTACAGTTCACGTTGACACTCGGCCTTACTAATAATCATTCTTAACCTTCAGACTAAATATTCTGTGGGTCACAATGGGTAATTTTATATGGAAAATTTCGCCATTGTGAGATCGAAAAATTTTGCGGACTGTTTTCGTTGCGGCATGGGTAATTTTATATGGAAAATTTCGCCATTGTGAGTTCGAAAAATTTTCCGGACTGTTTTCGTTGCGGCATTTTCAGTGAGCAGGGGTCGAATTATCGCGTCCGTGAACGTCAATGAATTTAGTGGATTTTACATGCAAAATAGTAACAAATTCAGTCACGTAGTACTCGATCACGGATGCGGTAATTCAACCACAAGTGTGTTGACTGAAACCAAAAGTCGAGACATGGTTGCATATATTTATGTAGGCTGGTTTAGAGTACGTCCCAATTGTTTTATTGAGCTTAAAGTCCATTTTACCTTTCTTTGCTAATATAACTGTTTAGTAAAACAACAATTGATATGTGTACCTATACAGATAATTTTTTTGCCACGGCTCACTTGTACGTCCCATATGTCCTAGTATATCAACAAATTTCGCTTGTCACTGTTTTTCAAGATTACAAACTCTACCCTTGACTCAACTAGGGGGTAAAACATGTTTACCAGTTTATGACATTCAATCAACTTGATTGAGATTAATTTCTACATGCCCCAAAATTATCATCAGTAACCAATAAGAAATAACCGAAGCGACGCGTTCTTCTTATTGCCTAATATCCATTTCGTGGGGGGGGGGTGAGAAATATTTTTATTTGGGTTATCAAAATTCTCATTTGGGGGATTAGTTAGTTACGTATATATTGACAACTACAGCCCGTTCCCTATTAATGTTCATTTAAAAAAAAAAAATGTATGAACTTCACAATTCACATGTGATTAAAAAAAAATCGATAAGAGGGGGCTTTTCCAAATATGCACGGGACTCTGGCTATCAGAGAATTTACAGAGGCTGGGGGTAAGCCATTTGCGGCGCCTGTCGTCTGACACAGTGACGTACGGTTCCAAACTTTTTCAATAGCAATACGATTATGGTTGAATGGGTATATGTCTAATGGTTGCAAAAAAAAAACCCGTTTTAAAGGGCATCGCTATGATGAAGTCTGCAGATTGCTTACCAATATGCGAACGCAATGTGTGCACAGGAATCCCACGACCAGAGTGCCAATCATTCCAAACAATAGGCCAGCATTGTAGAACGCCATTGGCATGGCTAGAATGCCAGTACCTAGGGAACTTTTGAGCAAATGCACCAAGGATCCACCCGTCGAGCCGCCATTCACTTGATCGCGATGATCAAACGGATTATAGTCGTCGTCATTATCGAGTTGTCCTTTTTCAGCAAGCTGAGTTCTGAGAAGTTTTTAAAAAATAAAAAATTATACGCCACCATAATAAATAATGTTTATGAGCTTGTATAACAATAATTATGACACAGTGGATTTTATATAACACGGGAGCGATAAAACAATAACAAAGTGAGTAGTTGTTGATTTGTTGTTCTTTTTTGTTTTTGTTATCTGACAACCTTGTTGAAAACTTAATAAATTTAAAAAAAGGGCAACTTACTTTGAACTGAAATCGCTTAGGGTAAACACCGAGTTTGACTTTTCCTTCGAAATTGATTCGTTACTCGCCATCTGCAAGGTAATAAATAAAATGCTGTTAAATATTGAGCTTTACATTGTTATGTTGAATTGTGCAATAAATAGATCTAAGTATTTACTGGTTATAAAATTGTATGGCTATCTGAAAGATAATCGGTGCCAGATGTTAGCGCAATTGGCAACAAGAGTCTAATTTATATTTATCTGTTTAAAACGTGACGTACAGATTACTTTTGGGGGTTATACACGAAATCAGTTTGATTATCATTTGAAAGAGGTTGGCTGGTCGAGGAGACCCGTATTAATCTTGACAAATTTATCATAGTTTGTAGGTAGACAAGTGCATGATATGATTTGAGTGACAGCAAAATAGCAAACAGCAAGTTAAAGCAGTTCCACGCATTATTTAGTGAAAGCCTTTCTTTATGGTCTATCAAACTTTTAACCTGACAAGTATTGCGGAAGTCAACTTAAACCACGACAAAATAGACATACGCATTTTTTTTAACCAACTTTAGAGCCACATTTGAGACCGCTAACCGAAATTGCCCTTTCCACCATATTTAGAACGAAGAAATTCTAAGGATATCTGCATCAAAATGGTGAAACAATTTAAGAAACTCATTTCCGTATCCAAGGTTATAGTCGGAGCGTGGGCAGACTTTTCCCAGGACTTGGTTAAATCAGAAGACAACACCGAACTGATTACAAACAAATTTGAAGGCAATACCTTATATTAAAATTGTTATTATCAGATTTGCACAAAAACATAATGAACAGCGTACGAACTGTGTACTCAATCCGCATAACAAATTTAGAACAAAGAATGATGGATAGACAGAGATAGACAAATTATTTTCAAAGCGCTTTATTCAGTGGAAGACAGATAGAGTCGAAGCGAATTAGTTCACTTTTAATGGATCTGTTGTTTGAAGTATGTGTTATTTAAAAATAATCGGATTCAAAATAAAGAAAATAGCCCTGGCATACAACATTTTTTGGGTGAAGGCATCTTTAACGGAGTGGGATACCGATGAATTACCAGTTAGAGTTACAGCTGTGCAGTTGCCCTAAAATAGGTAAGCATTTCTTTTACTTCTCTTCCATTTAGCTCACGTAGATCAATTTTTAATATACCCAAAAAGTTGCTGCTTTTCAATTCAGCGATAAAGACTGTAATTCATTTATGAAGGGTCATATTTATAATCAGATTGGTACTAACTAAAACAAATTCTTATAGAGAGAGCCTTCACCCACTGCTATATTTTTTTTTTTTGAGTTACAGCAAAAGCCGCAGCTTACTGAAGGAAGCCTTTGAATATTTAATTACAGGCACATGACTCTGATATATAGTTCTGACATTTTAACGATGACTGATGAATATCTGAATATAGCTCATCATGGATTAGACTTTGAAAGGTAAAACCCCTCATAAATAGCTCATTATTGGCGGAGTTTATTTTCACGACTTCGGTTTTTCATCTTCCTGAGGTAAGTTGTGTAATACCTAACGCCTCATGAGATAGAAGCTTGTGTTTGAAATATGACGCACGAGTTTCTTTATATGTTTCGATGCAAAGTAGTCTTTAAATTCGTTTCTAGGAAAAAGTGGTTAGCTAATAAATACATTTACATGCATGTAACTTCTGCTTTAAGTGTAAAAGTGTATTTTTAATTTCACGAGTGTCATGGCAAGCGGCTCTTTCTGAGAATTTATTGTTTATTTGGAAAACAAATATTTCTTAACCGAGATCCAGATGAGGTAAATTGATTTGCTGGCAGCAGTTGGAAAGCTCTTTTTTTATACAAATTTAAATACCTTCCATTAACCTCTAAATGTCTAAATGATCAGCGGCAAGTCAAACAATTATAAATAGGGCCGTTTTTAGTTACAACTTTAAATTGAAGTATGACTACAGTTTCCGTACAAATTTTCCAATTGTGAGCATCCGTAAAATTAAAGTCGAAACTTAAATATTTATAGATGTCTTAAAATATGTGCTCTGGCAGAAAAGCAACGAACGAACAACTCTAGATGAAGGTCATAATGTGCAAAAGCCGCAAAACACGTTCCGAATATTAATCGTACACATGTCAACGACAAAGTTTCGGAACACAGTGGAAAACAAATTGAGAAATGTCTGCCAGTCATTTCTAGACTTTTTCTCACAGTTTTTTTTTTTATAATTTAAGTAATAACGACTTCCATGTTGACATACGAACATTTTACCGAACTATTTTCTCAGTAATTCACATGCACTACGGTCACATTTTTATGGCAACGGAACTTTTTTTAAACAATTTCCAAAAGTTCACTAATTTTTGTTTAAAACAAAAGATGGTTTTCTTCCACAGAAAAAACTGAATAGAGTTAACCTAACGAAAGAATAATAATTGTTCTGCTGCTCTCTCATCAAAATAATAGGTAACGTCAATAAAATCAAAGTCGTTCCTAAACACGAAAGCTGTGTTAATGGCGCATGTCGTACACATTTCGTAGACAAGCTGCAACATTTGTGGCGTCGTGTGCGGACCGCTATTGAAAAAGTTTAACATTGATAAAAATATTGGATTCCTTAGCGTTCCTTCGTGTGCGAAAGGTTCTATTGGAATTCGGATTAAAAAGAAAAGAACAGTGAACCTGAAGTTCGGCCTAGAAAGTCTAAATCAAGTAAAAATGAGTTGAACCATTTGTGATACTCTTACACAGCTTGTAGATGAGCCGAGATTGGGCAATCTACCCAACTCTGAGCGAACTCTTGAACCAATTTTCATAGCAGAATCAATTAATTTAGGAACAAACATCTGTTTTGCCTTCGATGGGGAAAATGACGCAAAATGTTTGCAGATATTACAGGATTCTTTTGTGGACTGATCTTGAAGTAAGACATAATCCGTAAAACCATTATCAACTGCTTCAAAAAAATATAATGGCTTAAGACATTCTTTTGAAGCAAGTTGTTCGACAATTTTGTTGTAAGAAGTAGCAGAGCGGCAAGTAGAGGTATGTTTTGGGAAAAAAAAATAAGAAGGTACGAGTTTTAAGATGAGAGCTGTAAAAAATAAAGTCTCTGCCTATAAAACAATTGAGAGCAAAGTTTCGTTTTTACTGTGAGAGGATACACAACATTAGAGCGATGATGATGTGAAAGGGAGGCTATGAGGAGAATTGATCCGTCAAAATTGAACAATATATTTAAAATGTTTTACATTTGGATGTACAAAAATTGTAGATTAATAGAATTCGGTTTGACATGAGCTGAAAAAAAAACCTTTAGTAACACAATTTTTCAGTGGTTAGTATGGTGGAAAACACAATTAAAGTGTCTTGCATTTGTTCTCAAAATATACAAAACAATGTACAAACGGATTGTTGTGAAAAGGCCTATAGAGTTGCGCCAAATATTTATTTATCTGGAAGAAAACGGGTAAAGTTTCTCTATCGTCATTGGAAGTACATGTGTAGAAATCTGTACTTTTAGAAAATAAATAAATGCCACAGACCAAACTCGTCCATTTCTCCTTATTTTAATTATATTTATAAATATATGATTTCAGTTTTAAAATTATCACAAGATAATAAAGATCAAGTTATTTGCCTTAGAAAATAGTTGTTATTTTAAATTTTAATAATATTTACGGGCTTTTACAAAAGGATATTACTATTTGCGAGAAAAATGTTTTTAAAATCGTCGTCTCATTATTGCCATCAAAATAAAAAATAATCCTCATCACTTTTATAGCAAACGAACCTTACATCAAAATGTGAATTTAACTTGAAAAAAAGTTACGTATACGCCACCAATACTCCGTTCTCGATATATTTCTTGCATTAAAAAACCAACAAAAAAATAAAAATGCAGCAGCTTCTTGAAAGCAGAGTATATTTGTTTTCAATATAAAAACGGAAAAAAAATAGTACTGAAACTTTCAAAATAGTACCTAATTTCTTAAAATGCCATAACACACAAATTGCATTGAAGTAGAAAAAAAAATCATAATTTATTGAATCTAACGGCCATATTATCCACCCCGAGTGCAAATTAGGTTTAAGTTAATTTTACACTCTACCATTTAATCCGCATTTTTTAAACCCTATGGTTTAAATTTACATTTATAATATTCACTCAAAAACTTGCATAAACACGGAGTTTAAACCGATTTCAGCCCGATTCTAACCTGCGTAGTACGTAATGTTAAATTTCACATTAAATGACATTTATTTTTTGATGTTTGTCACTTGGAAATTGATATTTGGTTTGCTGTGTGGTTAGTGTCACTTTTATTGTATTAATTATGAATTTAGACTCAAATATGCCTCTTTTTTTAACCGGAAATATTTCCAAAAATCCACGACATCGTAATCATTGTCTCAAGCCCTAGCCCTAGCCCGCTTGTGCATTCGATATAGTCGAAGACAAGGACGACGTTGATTCACCATCTGCTGTTTCATCAGCTCTTCGATAAATTCATCTACTGAAGACGAAACCATCAAATGAAATCCATTTTTTTTTTATGAAATTGTGTTTAACCAGACTTAAAATACATAAATGGTCTCGGCAGTGCGGTTGGATTAATGTTTAAAAAATAAATTTAAGTTCGTATTTAATGACTAATATTATGGATTTGGGTTTAATTTTTGGAGTAAATAATATGGCCGTAAGTATAATAACCTCAAATGTTCGATTCATTTTAAAAAAATTTAAAATAGTACAAATAGTACTCAAAATTGATCAGTGTTACTTGCGTAGTCGGGAAAGTCAAATAGTACAAAAACAGTTCAATAGTAAGCCTTTCGTCAACATTGATACTACCTAATATTATATTATATGAAAATAATATAATATAATGTATGATTTCCACTCATATAACAATTTTGAGTTTAATCTAAATAAGAACACCCATATAAAATAATTTGGACAGCAGGACGTTGGTCCGTAAATATAACTGATCATAAATGTAGCTGAATCTGTAATTTTTAATTAATTTTCAGCAAACGTTTGACAAACAAATTCTATCCACATCGCAGAGTATTTAAATTTGAACTGAGGAAAGATTATTGCATTTCGTTTGTACCTTCAATGGAACTGTTCATAAAACAAATACTGTAAATTCCTTTTCAATTTCACTCAACACTGTGCTCAAATAAATAGAACTCAACTTTATAAATAATTTTGTTTCAAAACGTTTAGCAAAATAAAATATTCTTAGTATGAAATGTCCTTGAAAGTTGCACACTATCACAGAAGACACATCCTTGCGATAAAAAAAAATATTTGCAATTTAAAGGAAACTAACTTCAACTAGTGAGCTTTATTTCCAATCGCCACCCAGCTTTACCTTCGATTAAATGAAAATAAATCAAATCAAGGCGACCGAACAAACTAACCGCCAACGAAAGACTAAACACGATCGATTAACTTAAACTGCAGCCAATGTGTTAATCTTTTTATTTAACACTGAATATTTCAACAAAAAATATGACGCTTACACAGATAGGTAGTTGCCATATCTGAAATGGGGTTGGTGCTGTTCATATGTTCGACATATATATTTGCGCCTTGAAAAGTTGTCTTTCTTTCTTTTTTGTGAGAAGTTCTTGGAATTTTAGGACAATTTTCTATTGTTCTTGTTTTTTTTTTTCTTTTTCTTTTTTAATTTGCTGATTAACCCAATTTCCGATAAAAATTTATAAACTATTATTAGTATTTGTCGTTATATCAAGATTTGAAGATAGTTACAGGGGTACCTGTTGATTGCAAATTGAACTGGTTGATTTTATTGAGAAAACTATTATCTATCTAAAAGTAATTGATTAGAAATTGTCTTTGAAATAATTCCAGAAAATGCGTTAGAATGTCGGACATTGCTAATGCGTGTCTGGAAATGTGAATTAGACATTAATGACAGTCTAAAATGTATAGAAGTAAATATTTTCCACTAGCCAAAAGAGTGTCACTTTGTTCAGTAAACAATTAGTGCCATTAACGTATGTGAAAATTTATGAAAAACATCAAGGAGGAAGAGGAACATTAGATCCGGTCCGATAAAAAAAAAAAAAAAATACATCATTTCACGTGGGAATTAGATGTCAAGATTGTCCATATTTCGCACCATAGAAATACATTTTGGTACAGAAAGAGTGAAAAAATGAAGCAAATGAAGCATTTACCTTGTGGGGAGAGCCAAATATTCTGGATAAAACGGAAGGCCTCAATTTGGTGTTTTGAATACTGTTCCAATAAATTTTAGTCTTTGTTGACAGGGGTATGGTACTAGCAGATCAATTTCGCATGATGTATTCGTAAAAGAAGTGCATACGAGTAAATGTGTCGTGTTATAGGTGTGAATAAATTGTAAATGTGTTTTTTTGCAATGGAAAATATAGTCACAGCAAAAACAGAGCTTTGGGGAACACCGGTATTTATGTTGTGAGTTCCGAATTTAAGACTACCGAAAACAACTTGAATTAAACACCCAGAAAGATAGTCTTGCAATGTCAAACACAATACTCTTCGTTTCACTGGTCTGATGGAGAGATTGGTTTCACTTTTCGGTGAGAAAAGTTTGGATGAGAATTTTCGATACACTTGGGAAAGGCATTGAACTCATTTTTGGCTTTTTGAATTTTTACACCGAAGTTCCTTAAACGAAAAGTCTCTTTAGAGCTTGAATTTTGATATGATTCTAAAGGCTTTTCGAATAAGAGGTGTTATTTTGGTATTCAAAGAAAAATGTCATTTTTTGAGATAAATGATCGGATGTTTATTTCATAATAAAGAGGAAGGAATGCCGTTAATAATGAAAAACAACATCAGCCAAAAGGCCACCACGAGCACGCATACAGGACTATTTCCTTTTCATGAAATTTTCCATAACCAAATCGCAACGTGGCTGTCCTATGTCCTCGATAGCCTAACGAATTTTATCCTTGAGGTCTTGAATCGACGCTGGGCTGTTGGCGTAGACCTTATCTTTCACGTGGCCCAAAGGAAGAAGTCGATCTCGGTGGCCAATTGTGATCACCTCTTCAAGAGATAACACGGTCCGGAAACTTTCCCGTAAAAGATTAATGCTTTTGTTGCTTGTGTGGCACGTAGCGCAGTCTTGTTGAAAGTAAACGTTATCCAGATCAATACCACCCAACTCCGACCATAAAAAATCATCAATCATCTCTCGATAGCGCAATCCATTCACTGTAACTGTTGATTCAACCTCATTTTCGAAAAAGTAAGCTTCAATGACCCCGCCGGACCATAAACCGCACCAAACAGTCACACGTTGAGGATGGAGAGGCTTCTCAACAATAACTCTTGGGCTTTCCGAGCCCCAGATGCGACAATTTTGCTTGTTGACGTAGCCACCGTGGTGGAAATGGGCCCATCAGACAAGATGATTTTTCGATGGTATTCCAGATCATTTTCATGTATTTCAAGGACCCAATCAGCAAAGACACGACGTTGTTGTTGCGTGTATCGTTCCATTTTTAGTAATGGCGTAGTTTATACTTCTTGTCAAATGTCAAAGAATAAAAGCTTCAAAAGTGACAGCTACCGAAATAGCGATAACACCTCTCATTGGAAAACCCTTTACATTTAAACATATTTTGTAGTAAGTTCACGCAAAAGCAAGAAATATTGTGGAAAGGTGTATTGGTGGCTAAAATGGTAACATTAAAATACATGTTGATGGAGAATTTTACTTGAAAAAGTATTTAGTGGAGACACCGAAAAATTGCTATTCTTGCAATTTGTGCTGCCCTTTGCGCCGCATTTTTACCCACTACAACTTGATAGTCTGATAGTACAGCAATCGAAGAATATGAAGAATTGGCCATTGAAATTTTAAACGACTCTCAAGTAGGAATAACCGGATGAAACAGTTGATTTCAAAAATAAGGGATGAAATAAAATCCTCGCTTTTAGTTTAATTATTTTATTGAGGTCCTGCTTACCTTGGTAGCTATTTGACTTGTATCGGGCAAGTCAACAGCCCAGGCTAAATTTTACGAACTCGTAAAATTCTCTTTAAAAATAAGTGAACCACAAAAAGTGATTATAAGTAATGTGAATAATTCACAAATTGTACGCGATTGAGAGATTAGCAAAGTGGACATTTTTCTGTTCGTGGTTTCACGAAACTTATCTAGCTCTGAATACGAGTGCAAGAGCCAGGGCAAATTAGAACGCCATGGACCACTGAAAACATTTAGGAAGTGGAAGTATGCTTTCGTGAAAATTTAAGAATCTTACTGCGGAAAAGAGCAGCCGATCTGCAAATCCTAAGAATTATCGATCAGAAAGTTCTTCAATTTAGGCAAAAACTCTTCTGGTTCGATGAAACCCACTTCCAATTGAAACGTGGATAATCAAAACCCATTATTTTCTGGGTTTGCTACAAGCATGTTTTTCGCCGCATAAAAATATCAACGGGCTTTTAATAACCCAATAGTTGGTGTGCAATATGCCTTATTGAAGAACGGAATTTTTGACAATTTCAAACGCTGACTTAAGTAATATGTTCTAATTCAAATAAAAAGTTAGGGAAAACATACTGCGCAGGTCTTTTCGGGAGACCAAACTAAATGGGAGCTTTAAATTGTTGTTTTTCTTCCTCGAAATTGACATATATAGTCCTCGTGGTGTATTGCCAATTGTAATCACTAATTCTTTGTTTCTAATAAAGGGTTTTTTAATGAGAGGTGAATGACCCCCTATTTCGGTATCTGTCACTTTTATCCTTTGACATTTGAGAAGTAGAAACGGCGCCATTACTAAAAATGGAACGATACACGCTTCAACAACGCATTGAAATTATTAAAATTCACTACAAAAATGGAGAAAATCTTGCAGTCATAGTTCGCAAAACTAAAGCATTTTTTGGTCGTCGTGTAGCACCTTGTCGGACCGCAAAAAGAAATTGGTGGAAAAATTCGAGCTGTTGAGCACGTCGCTCAAGAACAACTGAGAATATTGCTGCTGTAGCCCAAAGTGTTGAAGTAAGCCCAGGTTTGTCCATTTCTTGTCGTTCTTTGGAATTGGGCATTCCACAAACGTCATTACACCATATTTTGCATAAAGACTTGGGTCTTAAGGCTTATAAAGTTGAAGAACTCAAGCCGGCCGATCATCAACAACGTCGTGTCTTTGCTGATTGGGTCCTTGAAATGCATGAAAATGATCCGGAATTCCATCAAAAAATCATCTTGACTGATGAGGCCCATTTCCACCACGGTGGCGACGTCAACAAGCAAAATTGTCGCATCTGGGGCTCGGAAAACCCAAGAGTTATTGTTGAGAAGCCTCTCCATCCTCAACGTGTGACTGTTTGGTGCGGTTTATGGTCCGGCGGGGTCATTGAAGCTTACTTTTTCGAAAATGAGGTTGAATCAACAGTTACAGTGAATGGATTGCGCTATCGAGAGATGATTGATGATTTTTTATGGTCGGAGTTGGGTGGTATTGATCTGGATAACGTTTACTTTCAACAAGACTGCGCTACGTGCCACACAAGCAACAAAAGCATTAATCTTTTACGAGAAAGTTTCCGGACCATGTTATCTCTCGAAGAGGTGATCACAATTGGCCACCCAGATCGACTTCTTCCTTTGAGCCACGTGAAAGATAAGGTCTACGCCAACAGCCCAGCGTCGATTCAAGACCTCAAGGATAAAATTCGTTAGGCTATCGAGGACATAGGACAGCCACTTTGCGATTTGGTTATGGGAAATTTCATGAAAAGGATATAGTCCTGTATGCGTGCTAGTGGTGGCCATTTGGCTGATGTTGTTTTTCATTATTAAAGGCATTCCTTCCCCTTTATTATGAAATAAACATCCGATCATTTATCTCAAAAAATGGCATTTTTCTTTGAATACCAAAGTAACACCTCTTATTGGAGAACCCTTTAGATAAGAAATTTTATTTGAAAAATGTTTAAAGTCAATTAATTTTCTTGAAATTTCATAAAAACGTCTTTAGCTACTTGCAATACATACAAATCAATGCAAAACGACACCTTATTAGGTATCGCTCAAATTGTACCGACTGGGTGATAGATTTGCGGCGATTATTAAGTCACGTGAAGCAAAGTGCAACCGTCAAAACGATATCATCTGGGCGATAGACGGTTATTGAAGTTGCTAGGAGCAAAGTTATCGTCGAAACGCTATCATCTGGCGATAATGGACATTTGTATTTGTCTTCGTAAGATCTTAAAAATGGCCCAACTGCATATAGTACACTTAAACGAACTCAGAAAATCGCTCCTGTTTGCTACATACTTCACATTTGCTTTTTTGAGAAGATTTCCTTAATGTGACTGTCATTTTGAACTGTTCTCCTACCTTTGCTAATGGAAGTGACGTTCATTAAAGAAAAAAACCGATATCGTCAATTCGCTAAAATAGTTTTTTATTAAATTAGTGGAGTTTTACATAATTTAAAAGAAAAATATTTTCGCTAACTCGAATTGGTGCTAACAAATTATATGAAGCTTGAAGGATAACGTCACGCGAAGGTTTCACAATTTAACATCCGAAATATAATTCATATTTAAAGGCTAATAATTGTGCAACTTATTGTTCAATTGTATATTTACTATTGAGGCCGTTATGTCGTTTTTACTGAAAGACCGCTCGTAGATATTCAACTGACACGCAAAAAAGAAATAAGCCCTCCCTCCCTATCGAAACCGCATGTTAAATGTTTTCAGTGGTCCATGGCGTTCTACCAAATTTTCTGTGAATTGATTCTGAACTCACGTTTTGGCAAAATGGGAGTCAGAAATGAAATATCTCCACACTACAGTGCATTCAAGTAGATTTTTCCTTAAAAGGTCACTTGAAAGTTGAAACACTCACAAGTGTAATTAAATATAATTCAATCAACTATTGCAAGTTAAAAAAGTCGATTTAATTTATTTTCTCAACCATCAATTAGTAGAAATCCCCGCACTGATTTAATAATTAGTTAAATTATCTACTGAAGCTAATAGAGGAACTATTTTTAATTGTATTAAATTTGATTGATTTAATTTATTAAGCGAAATAACAAAGAGAACATGCATTCTGGGGCAGGCAGGATGGCCGATTTGTTTGGCGCACTCTTCTTTTTAGCATAGACTAATGCAAACCGCAAATAATAACGTTTGATAAACAACCGTACAGCGAAGTATAATCTATATGTGATGTAGATATTTGCATTCATATCAATGATTGAATTATGTATATTGCCAGTGTGTTGGGAGATAAATGTTATTTTCGGACTATCAGAAATATTGTGAGAAGCTAGCCGCCAAATATTTATTTGTTATTCTTATTTTAATTAAAAATACAAGTGTGTGGGTATATTTTACATTTAAAAAACAAAAACAAATACCCTTGCAAGAGACGACGTAATTCCGAAAGGAAAGGATTCTGTGATATTTGTTCCCCAATCCGTAAAAACTACCAACCAGGAAAATGTAGAACTTACTCCAGAGGGAGCACGCTCAAAAGGAACCCCTTAAATGTTTTGTACATTGGCGTAGTTAGAACACAGTTGGTCTACGCCACTGACTATAAATCGAGGTGGAGAACATGTTAATCAAAATTCCAATACAGTATTGGTTCTGACGTGAAAATATCTCAACTTCATCAAAAAAAAAGAATAAAAAGTAATAGTAACTGTTTACAAAACGTTAAAAGATTTGATAGAGGAATTCCGTAATGAGAACAAAAAGTTGTTGTATAAAAAAAAGCATCCATTTCCGGAGAAATGTCTCTCGCATTTATTAGTTGTTCCTAGAATCATCAACGTGTAGTTGCACACCGGGAAGCGTTTTTCCGTGTGCACTTTCACACTTGAGGCTGAGAATAACGAAGCACTACCTATTATTATAGCTTAACAACAAACAAATACCCGTTCTGTACTACCCGCATATTACGAGTATATAACATGCCATTATTACAAACAGTTTTGTTGCACCTTTGTTCTTGAATAAATGTGCACCCACGTCCTTGGGCAATTATTATTAGATACATTCTACCTACACATACGTGGTTCGTGGGTGTCCATCAGAACAACTCATCACCTGCCATTTATGATTTCCTATCTCTCCATGATGCCATATCGAATATGATATTCCACTCATTAACAATGTGTTAAACGTCAGGAATCTCCTTCATGAGATTGAATTTTAAAATTGTGCCGTCAAGGTGATCGGTCTAAGTCTTATGGAATTCACCATTAAGCGCGAAAAATAATTTACCCAGCCATTGATCCCACAAGTTCAACATGCATCGAAGCTTTTTTTTTTTTAATTTATATACATTTAATGTCAAAACCTGTCGGCATCAGTCGCGTATCGGTAGATATAATAAGCACCGGAAGAAATTGGGAAGGTTTTTGTGTTTCCTGCAGTCTTGATTAAGTGTGCGTACTTAATTATTCAAGCCGCACCGATGCGCTGTTATTCACAATTCACATCGCGCTTCTTCAATAATATATGTGGTTACTCATGCAATGCAATGAGGTGAATAACATTTGTCATTTTGTAAATAAATAAAAAACAAATTTAACCTACAAATTACAAAAACAAACAGAACTTTAAAATTCGAACGTCGAACTCACTTAAAATTGATTGAGATAACTTTTGCATTTAAATGATCGCTTAAGCTGAATATGTTTCAAGCGTTTTCCGGCTTGACGAAATAAAATCAAGATCTTGACACGTATCAGCCTTAAATGTCCATGTAGCATGTGGTCATAGCAAATTCGATGTGAAATGGAAAGTAGATTTGTGTAGGTAATTGCAAATCGAAAATAATTCAAAGTCTGTAAAAGGCTACTCATGAGTCAGTGCATAAGTACGAGTAATGAAATGAGTAACTTTTTTTCTAAGGGTAGCTAAGGACATATGTTCCTTGAACACTCTTACTTAGAACAGCTGTGGTCATTATATCAGACATTTTTATGTATGGTCTAGGAGAAAGTATGTTACAAGAAGCGAGTCCTTTACAATTATATTTAAAAGTGGCAACTTATAAAGCTGTGTCGTATATTTCGCATATTATTTATCCCATTTTCGAATAAACTTCGTCCATTATCGACATTCCATCATCGGCATTCGCTACGAAATCAAACATGTTTTATCGCCTGGCATTTAAAGATGAACTCGCAGGCGAAAGAAATCTATTTCAAGCGAACTTAAGGCGAACGAAATGCGAATCGTCTGGTTTGCTGAGTATGTGCTGCTTTATCTTCTGCTTTTTCTAAGCCAGCAGCAAACTGCAGCGGCATTGACTTACTATATATGGACTGCTAGCGAAATGTCAGTCCCACACAAATTCTGCCTAAAAAATGACGCTTACATAACTAGCGCTCTTGGTTTAAAGCGAATAAAAAGTGTAACAAAATGTCGACCATCTTGGATTTCTTCATAGAATTCTAGAGACACCTATTGGGTGTAAGTAGATTTGCTAAGTAAAACGGTTGAAATTCCAATTGTAGAATAATTTACAAGAGATGTCGCATCGAAAATGTGGTCCTTCAAATTGTTAATAATAGACGAAACCAACAAAATTTGAACAAAAAATCATATTCTAATGCATTTATTATTGCATAAACTGCACAAATGATTGTTAGATTAATAACTGTGAGTGATCTCCTGAAGGCGCTTAATCGTCTGAACGATTGAAAGACTGCAGCATCGGATGAAAATTCCTCTGAATTTTACATATATAGGACAGGAGAGCTATTGAATAAACTTACTTAGTTGTTCAAGACGGAATCTATTCTAAGCTGCTTTTGTCTTGAATTTATTTAAAAAAAACACCTCATATTAATAATGAATCCCATAAAACTTAATTTATTTCTGCTTCTTATAATTTGTTTCCAATTTATTCCGATCTGAACGAAGAGCGCTAGCTCTAATGTTGGAACCAAAGCGAGGTTGGCTACTAGCAGTCCACTGCTGCTCAACGAACCTACGAGTATATATGTGAAAAATTAAGTTCGGCGCTATCTAAATTACAATCAGCAGAAACGCTTTTTGTGAAGTTGCATAAGCCAGCGGCGAATCATACGTCACATCTAATCGTAATTACAGCAACAAAGAGTACCTACGTTAGAACGTTGAACGTTGAACGTTTTAAATTCAGAAATAAAGCGAAAAGTTTTCCAAAAAGACTCAATGGAAATTCATTTAGTTTGTAGAGTTACCAAATTTCCTGTCCGCATGACTTGACTCTTTAAATAACTGTTTTATTGGTCTTATCACATAATCATGATTGAATCTAATCAACACTTAGATTTATAGCATATAATTCGTTAATCTGATTTACTATACTGTATAGTTGAATGGGTTGTCGCAACCATGACGGTTTTTTTATTTTTTTTATTTTATTTTAAAAAATTGATAGAACGAGCTCGCACTAGTTAATTCACATACACAAAATCGTTACACACAATTAAATTCCAGTAATTGCATCTTTATTGTATTTTACAATCAGTACTTGTACTGCGTAAATGATCACGAATTATGGTGGGTAGTGAACAAAGTATTCCACAAAGATGCAGTAATCGTGATTTAATTAGGTACTTGTAATGGAAAAGTGCGCGACGTATTTCAAATACAAATGTACCTGCATTTGGTCTCAGTGATTTTCTGAATGCAAACACCCCTTTGTATAAGCCCTATTTTTTTATAACATGGCTAATACTCCATCTGTTGGCAAAATGTCCGTCCTTTAATGCGGCTTTAACAACAAATTCTAAGGACGTGGATTTCCGGGAAAAAAATAGGGCTTATACAAAGGGGTGTTTTGTAGACTATACAAATTATTAAATACTTGATTGAACTACGTTTTCAACAGGATGAATGCGTCATTTTCTACAACTGTCTCAAATACTTGTGTTTGTGAGAAATCCCTTCGGAAACAACATCATCAAATTGTGTACCAATGGACATGAGAAGTCGCATTAGCAAGTTGACGCTACTGACAAACCAACCCAATAGTAATATGCTAAATACGGTGACGTGAAATAAAGCCAAACGAAATAAGGCCAAATTCCAAATTTGGCATCATTTCGCTTTCGAAAGCGAAATAGAGCCAATTTGGCTTTATTTCGTCATGCAAAACGAAATAATACCAAAAAACTAATGGAAATAAGACCAAACCACTCCGTTGTGCACAAATGTGCAACTATTGTCGATTCGTTTTCTTACAATTATGTTATCAGACTTAACGGCAAAACCATTAGCTTTTTTTTCTCAAATTCCCTTAAGCTAAAATAGTTTTTTTTTTGAGAAGCTATGCTGGAAATTTGAGAAAGTAAAAGTTAAAAATTCGAGTGTTTTTGTTTTAATACGTTATTTTTGTTACTTAGAAAAAACTTTACTTTTTCCAATAAATAATTTATTTTGTTATCAGACTATGAATTCATTTTATTTTCTCATGAACACTTAAACTTCGTAAAGAAAGTGTTCAATACTTTCCGAATTTGGGGTCATATTTTTGTTAAATAAAAAGTAAACGAAATAATGCCAAATTGGTGTTGTTTCGTTTTCAGTAACGAAATAAAGCCAAACTAAAAATTTGGTTTGATTTCGCTTTGGAAAACGAAACAAAGCCAAATTTTGGGAATTTGGCCTTATTTCGTTTGGTTTTATTTCACGTCACCGCTAAACACATGTGCAGAATTCAATGCGCAGCAAGATTTGAATTCTGCACTCAATGTAGCACTACAACCTGTGTCTCTCTTTCTAAATTTCCTGCAAAATTCAAATCATAAAAGAAAATAAATAGCAATTTCAAGTATTTGGCATCATCGGCTTAAGACATTTGCCGAGCTTATGACAGTAGCCATACGTATGAGCCGACGTAATGCATCAATTTTCTGCACATCTGGTAAGCTGAAAGGTCTGTTCCCTAAAGATTATGCATTCGAATACTTCGAGCACTTATTTTGCTCTCAGAGCAATTTTTAGGTTCGTTTGGTTCAAAACAAGCAATCTTTTTCAGATGTCAGAGCACTTTTGCGAATCTAGATATTTTCTCAGATTTGCTTCAGATTTACCAATACAAGTGCATTTGTGTTTGACAACTGGTGGAGTTTTGTTTTCGTGAATTTTTTCTACATCAAATAAAGGCATTGCATCGGGTGATTCTGTTTTTGTAAATTATTTATGTAGAAACATTTCCCATTGCCTTCCATAAAAAACCTGCAAATATTTGTCGACTTAAGATAACTTCTCTTTTTGCGATTTTCATTTCGGTGAGCGAATTCTCTCGCCATGAGAGGAATGTGACATTGAAAATGTTTAACCAGAAAGTTAGGGACCTAAAATATCTAAAGACAATAGTGTTCTTCATGCAAATAACAGTCCGCGACAATGCGAAAATATACTAATTCTTGCAGATAGATCTACCAGGGAAGATTGGAATTGCAGATGGTCTTTGGCTACGTTCCACTTTTTTGGATCGGAAAAGAAGGAAAAATTCTCTTGAATATGAAATATTTTATGCTATTTATTATAAGCTTGTTGCTTCATTCTGAGCTGAGCTTCACAGCCCAAAATCCAAATATCAATTACATAAATGTAAATTTAAACATACTTAGATAGGCTAACGAAACTTTCAGCCTTTATTTTTCATGTCAAAAACAAGTGTGAAGTCGAAATGAGATTATTTTTTTAAGTGATTGACAGCAACATACAAAAAATAAAATAATGGTTTCTCCCCTAACTAACCACAACTAATCTCATCTGTGATAAAATTATTTTATTTTATTTAAAACAGAAAAAAAAGTGGTCTGAGTGTATCAAGGTACGAGGCGAATGAGTTCAAATATAAAACGGTGTTTTCCTACAAATTTCTCATGTGACACAAGATGTCTTTGTAGTACCTATCTACATTTTTTTTAGCTTGTAAGGAAGTTTTATCTCAGTACCAAGTTTTATTCCATTGTAATCCAACAAACCCGAAATGTTCATTAGCTAGAAGAAAAGCTAGTCAGCTGTAGCTACCTATAAATTAGTTGTTATGTAATAAACCAGTAAAAATGTAATATTTTAAAAGTAAAGCCTAAATGTATAACATTTTCTTGCATCAAAATTTACCAAGATGTAAACAGTTAAAAATGGACTTTATTTCAATCAGTAACAAATGTTTGTGCGGCTGCGTTTGACATTGAAATTCAAAGATCAATCATCTAACACCAAAGCACTTTCAAATATTTGAAAAGTCCATGAACTAGTTCAACTTACTTTGTAACTTTGTGTATAGTTATGTTGGGTGATGGATGACGTTTTTAATTGATCACATAAAAATTGAAAAATTATAATCCAGCGATGCTAAATTAACACTTGTTATACTAGCACTACAAGTTGTTCACTATTTACTTGATTTTTTTTTTCTTTTTTTATTAAAATACATATAAATAATTAATTTTAGTTAAGGTTTAACGCTAAAATTCAACTTATTTACGGTTTATGCGTTCTTTTGAGCGCAGCGGTCGATTAACGACTGCCAGTTATGAGTTTAAAAACTTCGACGAAACAACATCGGTTGTATGGATAAATTTAAGCCAGAGTTGTGAAGTTAGTCACAAGTTTATGAAAAACACTTAGTGCTGCATTGTGGGTATTGCATCAGCTGTCTTGCTGCCTCGTCATAAGCTTTCAATCAGCGATCTCCGCAACGGCATTCGGTTTCATTGATATCCACAGACTGGGTGTGTTACGATTAATGTGCCTAAAGGCCAGATTGTCTCTACGCTTCTCTGGCACTGGCAATTCACTTTTGTGTGATTTTTTTTTTCGTTCTATTGCATTCGCAGTTGGGTTTTATGGCACCTGTTCATGTGGTGGAGCTATTCTGGAAAGTGGGTATATCTGAACTTCTTAATTAGGGTAGATAGATGTATGAGGCTTAATTCTTAGACATTTAATGGAAATATTTACTAATTATTCGAGTTGAGAGAAAGCAATATTTGTTAATAGTTTCACTTTCCGTATGTTAGTGCACTTTTATCTGAGTTTTGATAAATCCTTTGTCACTTTGTATTTAACGTTAAGTAAATGTCGTAAATAACGTAGGTATATTTACTTGAGATAGATACTTTGTTCTTAAATTAATTTTCTGGTAAGTAGTTTACTGTCTGAATCAAAATGGATTGTGTACATATACTTAGTTACGTGTTTATTCAAATTTATTTGAGAAGCTTACAAAGATAAAAGTCTTATGGATTTTTGATTCGTACACCTTCTGCGATAGATGATTTATTATTTCCTACTTAAAATTATTGAGACTTCTCAGTTCAATATGTATATTGTATACTTAGATAAATAATAGAGCGCCGTTCTAATAATAAATTTTAGTCTCAACTTAAAATATACGGAAGCTCACAATTGTGAAAATTGTGTACTAGAATTTGGAGGCGAAACTAAACATTTTTATTGGTATATATTTTGTAGTTATTAATTAAGAAAGTGAATAAAAAGTTAAAAAGATTCCTTCGCGTTTGATCGACGTCGCATGAATAGCTACACAACAGCTATATTGGTGACAGCATGTATTTAAACGAGGGTGGCGGGCTGACAGATTGTTCTGAACGATAGTGTGATGTCTCTGTGTAGTTTCCAGGCTACATTTTTCGAAATTTTCCATACAAAATTGCATATTGTGGGGTAACCTACAATATATTTAGTGTGAAGGTTAAAAATGATTATTGGCAAGGCCCATTCTCATTACCTAGCTCATTAGCCTCTTTTAAATTGACTACTCCAATGTAGTCGACATAATATTTTACCTTTTTGTACCTTTTTACCTCATCTTTGTACAGTTCAAATATTTGCCCACAAATTATGAGTTTGTTTCCTGCCCTGGGCCGATTCCAATACGCAGACCTAGCAAAATAAATGTTACCTAGAACCTGGAACTTACTGTACGTAGTTATTCCTTATTTCTGCTAATTGAAACGCTCTTTGTCTTGAAGTTCTTACTCAAATCACAACATCAGCACACGTCTTTCAGCGCTTCTGAAGCATAATAGATCCGTATTTCGCAAAAGAAGTATTCAAACAAAATACCTTATTAATTTCAACTTTCCAAGTCTTTTGGATAGGTATTTTGAAAAAGGCTGAAAAGATTGAAAATAGAAACACAATTTTACAGTAATTATGATTGCGCTAGTAACGGTGATGAATGATTACGATTGAACATCAAACCGTTGAAGGTAGTTCTCTGCAATTGATTAATTTCTTGTGAATCACCAGTTAGATGAATAAGCGAAGGTAAAGAAACCACATTTGAAGTGTACATTTGTTTAAGGTATTAATGTACCGATGACCGTTTCACAGAACCACCAAAAAAAAAAAAAAAAAAAAAAAACAGTCATAGAACTGTTTGCGAGTCACCTTGGTCCGCAAATGAACACGATCAGCGTGACCGCTGCACAATTTTAAAAAGTTACAAAAATGTGTCCAATCAAAAAAAAAAAAGTAACATTTCTGAAACTATTCTGCATATTTAGTATTTTTAAAAGATGTTTAACAAGCATTCGCTCTCTAAACACTATAATAGTGTTGTGATAGGCAACTGCGACACATTTTAAAGGTTCTAAATTGGAAATATGTAACAGCATTTGAAACTTTGTTGAAGCGCCTTCTTCAACTAAAAAAAGGGCCAAAATACCAAAAAATTGTGGCGGCTCTCAAAAAAAGGGCCAAATTACAACTTTAGTCTATTAGCAGAGGAGAATAAAAGGCGCGTGGTAAATTGATGAAGGTTGGTTATAAAAAGAAGAAAGTATATTTTGACATTTGTTTACAGAGTGAGTTCAGACACAATAGAGATAATTAAATAAAAGCTAACAGGGTGATTCCCACATAGTCGCACAAGGTTAGTGGTTAGTGTGGTGGACTAATGAGCAAGGGGTTTCTGGTCCATAGCCCGGAAAAACTCACTCGTAGGTTAAATAGGTACACGTTCTACTGTTCTTCTTGCGGAAGGGATTTTCCTACGAGATTGATGGTAACGCGGTTGGCAAATGCTCTGGGAGTTGCTTGCAGTCTTTCGAAGACGAATTATCTCAATGTTCGAGTTATCCGCAAACGTACCTTCCCTGCTATCTCTCAATGTGCAAACGCCAATGTGCAAACGCCTTCGATCAAAAACCAGTGTGGTCAATATAGCTTCCTATTCTGTAGTAATCTAGGTGCACACACCAACTAACGCCGCTTCCGTGGTCAAAAAACTTAAAAATGGGAAAAATGTACACATTATTTGATTCTTTAAATCCATATATTTAACTTGTTTTCGTTAGATACATATTGCTTTTGCTTATTGCACGGAGAGACACCCGGTGTGTCATGAACTAGCATACCTCTTCCTACAGTATCTGGTCAGCTATTTATAAATTACTTAACCAGAATCGTACAAACATTAAAAAACGAGAAATTGCGAGAAATAAATTAACATACAATGATATAAGTATAGTCGAATAAGAACAATCAACATTTAACAAGTATTAGCTTTTGAATTAGTAATAGAATAATTCGGGAAAATTGATTTCGTATATCGGCTTCTGTGGTTGCTGCTGTTGGTTTTTAATATCACTCTGAGAAATTTGCCGCTCAATTGCTAGCGAGTTGAAGAGGTCATTTAGGCGGTTCTGAATAACATCATGCTGCAAGATAAATAAAGAAAATAGTAGTTTAAATTTAAACAACAAATACGCTAATACTAAATATTTCTACACAATAATCGTGCCTCTAGCGAAGTGCAATATACTTTCAAGCCCTCAGAAGCGAAGGAATAAGACTTAGTTGGCATTATGATCTCACCTTTGGCTCGGTGCGCCTCACTAGATCATCAAAGTCCCCTTCACGGAATGTTCGCCCAATCTGCAACTGCTTTTCACGTTGCTCCTTCTTGACAGCTTCCGATGGCTCGGCGAGAGCTCTTTTCATTGCATCAAAGTTGAACTCTGGAGCAAGTGTTTTCTGCAATTAAAACATCATGTATCCATTGGCAAATTCACCGATAATCAACTGTACTTACCTTCGATACACCTGGCGAACTGCTAATACTATCTGCGTCATTGTTGTAGGCTGTTAAGTCAGCTGAACTGTTTCTTGTAGGCATGTAATTGCCAGCCTCAACCCACGAGTGTCGATGTCCAGGATTATCCGTTTGGTTGAGGGAGTATGGGCTGCCTGTTTGCAAGCGGTTGTAATCCATTCCTGCATTTTGAAGATTCTCGCACAGTGCAACTTTATCGATAGACAAATGGGGCAAGCTGAGATTGAACACTGTTCCTGAGTGTTTCTTGGGGTCCATCAGCGGTGGCAAGATGTGGGATGCCTCCTCATGTCGCGCATCGACTATTTTCTCCCCGTATTCCATGAGATTGTTAATACCAGTCACTCTAGCAATGAGGCTAAAGAGTGCAATGGCTATGGAGTGTAAATTGCACTTGTGCATATTCTCAAGTTCATCAGTGGTCAACGCCACCTGTTGGATACTGAAAGAAAGCCATTAGGTGGTGCTTCTACGAAATACACACATTGTTGAGAACTTACCCCAAGATGAACAACAAAAATTCTTGTACTGTCTCGGTACTTGCCATCTCGACAATCAGCAATGCAGCCGTGTTATAGCTGTGAGATAGTGCTTCGATGCGGTCTGACAATGCCATGCTATCAATCAGAGCTTGCATGATATTGGCGCCATACTTGTGAGTGAAAATAATATCCGACCTCGATGGAGGCTCTTGCGACAGAGCTATATAAGGTTTAACTGTAACATTGCTTAGCACAACTTGATTTTGGTGGCGATCCAGGAGCGCCTGGAAAATTTGCATCACAATTATTCGCGTAGGATCATGTGGGGCGCGAGCCATCTTTAAGAGTGGCTGTAAGAACGCTGCCGGGAATGCCTTTTCAAACGACACAGTGCTGTACTGTGTGCCAACTTTGAGCAAACTCTTGAGCAGAATGTTCTGCAACATTTGGTCTCCCTTGCTCGTCTTACTTAAATCTGGCACTGTATTCATAATGAAGAGCATAATCTCAATCTTCTGATAATCCGGATGATGATTGGCGAACTCGCCCAGCGCATTGATGAGGGCTTCTTGGTATTGCGATTCTTCTGCGGTTATTTCGGTTGTTGTGCTCACACTTGTCCGCAGATGAGTGAGAAGATTGTTGATGATGTCCAACGCAGATGGACCCACACTCTCACCAGCAGCAATCGCAATAATTTTAGACAGAACAACGGCAAGCGAAGTCCTGGTCCTCGGAGAGGATTTGAAGTTATTGTCGAGGTGCTGCATTAGCGTTTCGACAACTGTGTACGAGTACTGCGGTTGAATGGAAATCATCACAATACGGAACGTGTGTATAGCGAATGTGTTTGGCACCCAGAGCTCGTGGCGGTCCAAATGCCTGCGGAGAATAAATTAAATTTTGAGAATGAAGGCTCATATGCTCTAGAAAGTTGGACTCACGTAAGAAGCGGCTTCAGCACTGATCGGATGTGTCCAAACGATGCTCGGCCCACCAGCTCCCTTAGTACATCTTCGGCCAACACTGGTGCCGTTCTCTCAGTTGGGTCTTCTGTTGGGGTTAAGTCGCCAAACTAAAGAGAACATGATTAATCAGGTACCATCTCTTCAACACTCACTCCTACCTGCATGTTAAACATCAATGAGGGTACAATCTTCTCCATATGCTGCTTCTCCCAGATATTTTCTACCAAATCATCGGATACAGTCTTCCGAATGACGCCTTGCAAGCCTTTTATACCCGCGAGACGTATGCTGTCCCTCAGCTCAATGTTATCATGGTTTCCATGACACATTGACGAAAACTTCGAAATGAAGAAATCATACCGACGGTGATACGATGGAGTGTCTTCCTCAATATTGGCGAACTTCACAAACTACAAAACAGAATTTGATTTAGCACAGATCGCAGGTAATTCTATTATTCCTACCGAATTCGTAGCCATGATCTGCAGATTTGGATTTGAATCCTCCATCAGTTTCTGAACCATACGGAGAAACGATTCAACAAACAGATTCAGAGTTTGTGCATGGCAAGCCACTAGTAGCAAATCCATTGCTTCCATTGCGATCTCAACAAACCTTGAAGACAAAACAATAAGATAGTTGGATGTTTTCACTGATATACTTATGACTCACTTATAGCGTTTCCGATTGATGTCTTTTGTCGCCTTCTGGTAGAGATACTCCCCAATACGATCCAATTTGTCCGGGGAGCTCAGCGAGTAAAACGTCAATTTTTCCATATTCGATTTGACCAGTCCATCCTCAGGGTTCTCCGGGAATATATTGTCCACCAGACGTTTGTATCGTGGTCGCAGTGCGGAGCAGCACCCGCAGCAACCTGAGGAAAACAATAGTACGCATTGGTAATCGAACATGGAGAAACCATCAAAAATGTGTTTTTAGTAATGTAATTATTTCTTCTTATGCAATCAAAAGCGTTTGTTTCAAAACGTTAGCGGAGAAAATCACAAATTAAATGTTTATTATCACGTACCCGACATGATTACTTAAGAATGGGTAATCGATCAAAGTTTTCACACACCCAGATAAGAAAATTATTTGCCTAACCCTGTTTTTGTTTTTATTTCCATTTAAGAAAACACGAAAAGATGATGTCAAAATCAGTTGACGCAACAACAAATTCAATCATCGAACGCAACTTTCCAGTTGCATTGGAATTGCTGAAAGTCTTTGCTTCCAGTTCGGTGGGCAGAATTCAACGCATAACTAAACTAGGTACCTATATGAAATCTTGAGACGAGTCGAAATTTTGATAATATTAATTGTTTTTTTTTTTGGCAACTTTCTCGTTGCTTCAATCGATGAAAAATTAAAACTTTTTCAAGTCGCAGGTACCTACCCGCGAATTAGTTTCATTGTTGAAGGTTAAGAAAAACGAAATTTTCATTTGCGGGTTTGTGGATCGCGACTGTTTTATGTGGATTGTGAACAAAATGTGAAGTTCGCGGCAATAATTTTCAATTCGCGGGAAAATTGGAAAATTGTTGAAGTTGTAAATTTAGCTATTTAAAGCAATTGAGACACCGTTTTTTTTTTTGTTCATAAGATGTTAGATTAATCAAATATATTGCTTTTGTAGTAAAACAAATAACAATTTTCAATTCATAAATACAGTTAAATTGATTCGTTCACAATTCGCCTATTCGCAGTTCGCGCTCATGTGAATGAACCTTTATTTTTTTTTAAATAAAGATAAATGGAGGGTAGCAACCGGAAATCCGTTCTGTTGTTTAAAGGTATTTCTGCATTATAACGTTTTCCCTTCAATGAGATGAACACGTATTTTGACTTGAAATAAGGTGTATCGTGACCGATATTTTCTCTGTCAAAATTAAGGAGACTTTTAAACAGTGGGAAACAAATCTAGCTTGGACAGTTCTGCTTAGTTTTATCTTTGAAGGCATTTTGTGTGGATGCATAATTTAAGGTTATATTAGGCTTATTTTGTAAAACTCATTGTAATGTGCAATATGCGGCTGGAATTGTAGCCACTATTATCTATTACTATTTCGTTTATTTCCTTTCTTTTATAAACGCTGGTCGAACTAAGTCTTAAGTTTCATTTGCAGCTGCAACTGACTCTTATTAAATTGCACAAACATTTAGTATACTTACATCCCGGGTCGGTGCACTTTTGGGCAAAGGTATCGAAAAATTCCGGAAGTTCGACAGGTTCAAAACAACATTTGATCAGATCCATTATGGCTATTACACCACAAACACACACTTAGTAGCTCTACTTGTTAAAATTGTGTGCATTTGAGTTAAAAACAAGAGGTTAAGGTAAAGCACAGCACAGCTCAACTTTAAGGATCAAATTGAATTTTTTTGAATCAAACCTTATTATAATTTTAAGTATAAACAGAATGACACACGAGCAACGAGCTTTTAACTTTGTTTTGCAAGCAAATACCAAAGGCCATAAAAGGGTAGATATGCACTTCTCGTCCCCATTGAGACATATTTAAACTAATTGGCTTAAAGCCTATAGAGGTGGATTTTAATATATATAGATATTCGAAGTATCACGCACGGGCAAATGGGACTATTATCACTAACTTATCACAATTCATCAAACCATCCCGAGATTCATGATATATGAGACTTAACACGAAGGAGTTTAATAAACCCTGAGGACTTTGTATGTGAACGATTGCAGCGCAGCAGCTACGAATAGGCCGGAGTCTTACTCATGGCCAACTGATTTTTCGAGGGAAGCTTTTTCCAGCATTTTGAAGAGTAAAGTGGTAAAGTGGGTGGTGACTTGCGTCACTGGGGAAACGGAAAATGAAAATCCTAAGGTCGTCGTTATGGTGTGGGGAAAGCTTCGGGCTGGCCTGGTCACATGCGTGCAATGAAAACGATTCTCTACGGAAAAAGAAATGAAAACAAAGGCCACCATAAGGAGTGTAAGGGTATAGCCCTATCGTTCGACAGTTGTTGAGGGGAATCGTGTGCACGTGCTATGGGTTATGATTATGACTTATGATGTAAAGAGCTATGAAGATTGGGGCGAATGGAAAGTGTTAAATGTTCTCTTTTGCAGTGGTGAAGTAGTTTCTGTTGAGTGTCAGAAGACAAAGCTGCAATGCACTTGTTTGTTTTGGTAGCGAACTGCAATGTTATCATATGCCTAAGGTAACTTTAAGGGTGTTAGGTACACGGTAAAAGTGAAGGTTGAGTTGGATAGTTCGCATACCTACAGGTGGCAATTTCCACTTTTTTTTATCAAACGGTATATTTGGTGGGTCATTATTTAAGCACGACGTCTAACATATTTAAAATTTAAATTATGTGAAAGGTTCTTTGTACCTTAATACCTTTTTTTCAAGTTGAAAAGCATCAGATAGAGTCATCACGTCAGTAAGTGGTGCATGCTTAGTACCTACCTCTCCTGGAGATTGGGTAACAAAGCCAACTTATTTCTCGCATCAGTGGACGTATTCCCTAGGTAAAATCAACGATGGGTGTATACTCTACAGTTCTAGTCAGGACAAAATAGGTCTAGAAAGATCTCCAATATTGAGCCAGGGTTTCGGAAAAGTTGGTAGCGGGTTAATGGCAGCGCTTTTTGACTCGCTTTTCGAAATGGTGTAACACTTTATCATCCCAGTCCTACTTTATGGCGCAGAAGCATGGACGTTATCAAAGGCGGATGAAGATCTCCTTGGTCGTTTTGAACGCAAAATTCTTCGAGTGATTTTCGGTCCCGTTTGCGTTGACAGCCTTTGGAGGAGGAGATTTAACAGCGAACTCTACGAGCTGTACAGCGACATCGACCTGGTCAGAAAAGTGCGCATCAGTCGACTAAGATGGCTATAGGACATGTAGAGCGAATGGACACCAACGCTCCGGCCCGAAGAGCCTTCGACTCCAACCCGGAGTGACAACGCAGTAGAGGAAGACCTCAACCAACTTGGAGTGCGCAACTGAAGGCAGTTAGCCAAAGATCGCGCTAACTGGAGAGGCGTATTGGTTGAGGCCCAGGTCCACCCCGGACTGTAGTAAGTAAGTAACACTTTATTCTCATACAACATTGTTTAATGCATATTTTTATTTATACATTTAGTTTTTACAGAAAGAAAGCATTAGGTGAGGAGGCCATTATTAAACGGCAACGAAAACAACACAACATAAAAAAATGTGTATAAAAAACTTCAACATTTCCTCTGTATAGTATTTTAATTCCAATCCAAGCATTAAAAACTATTTTTGTAATACATTTTGCTTTCACTTATTGCACGACTTGACATTCTCAGTCTCCCAACTAGTATACCCTTTCTGTCAGTATTTAGACAGACAAAAACTTTAAAAAAAATATAAAGAAAGTGGGAAATAAATGAGCAAAAATAATATAACAAGTATAAAAACGACCAACTTTTTAAAAGGTTGAACGAGTATTAGCTTAGGTATATCATTAGTAATAGAATAATTCGGGAAAATTGATTTCGTATTTCGGCTTCTGCGGGTGCTGATGGTTTTTAATATCACTTTGAGAAATTTGCCGCTCGATAGCCAGCGAGTTGAAGAGTTCATTGAGGCGGTTCTGAATAACATCATGCTGCAAGGAGAACAACGACAATAGAAGTTTAAAGATTGATAATGAAATTGCAAGAAATTAGTTCAACGCATACACCTATCTAAGCAAAGTAAAACAAAACATGGTAGGAGAGTGCGCAATAAAACAGTCACATTTGTCATAAAGTGACTGTGATACTTTGTTTGTCTCACCTTTGGTTCGGTGCGTCTAACAAGATCGTCAAAATTCCCTTCACGGAATGTTCGCCCAATCTGCAACTGTTTCTCCTGCTGTTCCTTCTTAACAGCTTCCGATGTCTCGGTCAAAGCTCGTTTCATTGCATCGAAGTTGAACTCTGGAGCAAGTGCCTTCTGTAGTATTAACAGCATGTAATTAGCAGCAACTACAAAGTGCTCCAATTGTACTAACCTTCGAAACACCTGGCGAACTGCTTATACTGTCAGCGTCATTGTTGTACGCCGTCAAATCAGCTGAACTATCGTTCGTATTTATGAACGTAGGCATAGGTCCAGGATTATCGGTTTGATTGAGAGAGTATGGATTTCCAGCCTGCAAGCGCTTATAATCTATTCCAGCATTCTCAAGGCTCTCACACAATGCATTTTTATCGATAGACAAATGGGGCAAGCACAGATTGAACACTGTTCCTGAGTGTTTCGTTGGGTCTATCAGCGGAGGCAAGATATGTGATCCCTCCTCACGTCGCGCATCGACTATTTTTTCTCCGTATTCCATGAGATTGTTAATCCCAGTCACTCTAGCTATGAGGCTGAAGAGTGCAATGGCTATGGAGTGCAAATTGCACTGATGGACATTCTCAAGTTCATCAGTGGTCAATGCCACTTGTTGGATACTGACAAAAAGTCATTAGATGGTGCCTTTATGAAATATTCACTTGAAAACTTACCCCAAAACGAACAACAAAAACTCCTGTACTGTCTCGCTACTTGCCATCTCAACTATCAACAATGCAGCCGTAGTATAGCTGTATGCCAGGGCTTCTATGCAGTCTGACAAAGCCAAACTATTAATTAGAGCCTGCATGATTCTGGCGCCGTATTTGTGAGTGAAAATGATGTCCGATCTTGATGGAGGCTCATGTGACAGAGCCTTGTACGGTTCAACCGTGATATTGCTTAGCAAGATTTGATTTTGGTGGCGATCGAAGAGCGCCTGGAAAATTTGCATCACAATAATACGCGTAGGGTCGTGAGGAGCTCGAGCCATCTTTAACAATGGCTGCAAGAAAGAGGCTGGAAAAGCCTTTTCAAACGACACAGTGCTGTACTGTGTGCCAACTTTGAGCAAACTCTTGAGCAGAATGTTCTGCAACATTTGGTCTCCCTTGCTCGTCTTACTTAAATCTGGCACTGTATTCATAATGAAGAGCATAATCTCAATCTTCTGATAATCCGGATGATGATTGGCGAACTCGCCCAGCGCATTGATGAGGGCTTCTTGGTATTGCGATTCTTCTGCGGTTATTTCGGTTGTTGTGCTCACACTTGTCCGCAGATGAGTGAGAAGATTGTTGATGATGTCCAACGCAGATGGACCCACACTCTCACCAGCAGCAATCGCAATAATTTTAGACAGAACAACGGCAAGCGAAGTCCTGGTCCTCGGAGAGGATTTGAAGTTATTGTCGAGGTGCTGCATTAGCGTTTCGACAACTGTGTACGAGTACTGCGGTTGAATGGAAATCATCACAATACGGAACGTGTGTATAGCGAATGTGTTTGGCACCCAGAGCTCGTGGCGGTCCAAATGCCTGCGAAGAGAGAATAAATTAAATTTTGTGTTGAAATATTTTTGTAAGAATGAGGGCTCCTATGGTCTAGAAAGTTGGACTCACGTAAGAAGTGGCTTCAGCACTGATCGGATGTGTCCAAACGATGCTCGGCCCACCAGCTCCCTTAGTACATCTTCGGCCAACACTGGCGCAGTTCTCTCAGTTGGGTCCTCTGTTGGGGTTAAGTCGCCAAACTTAAGAGAACATGATTAATCAGGTACCAACTCTCCAACACTCACTCCTACCTGCATGTTAAACATCAATGAGGGTACAATCTTCTCCATATGCTGCTTCTCCCAGATATTTTCTACCAAATCATCGGATACAGTCTTCCGAATAACACCTTGCAAGCCTTTTATACCCGCGAGACGTATGCTGTCCCTTAGCTCAATGTTATCATGGTTTCCATGACACATTGACGAAAACTTCGAAATGAAGAAATCATACCGACGGTGATACGATGGAGTGTCTTCCTCAATATTGGCGAACTTCACAAACTACAAAACAGAATTTGATTTAGCACAGATCGCAGGTAATTCTATTATTCCTACCGAATTCGTAGCCATGATCTGCAGATTTGGATTTGAATCCTCCATCAGTTTCTGAACCATACGGAGAAACGATTCAACAAACAGATTCAGAGTTTGTGCATGGCAAGCCACTAGTAGCAAATCCATTGCTTCCATTGCGATCTCAACAAACCTTGAAGACAAAACAATAAGATAGTTGGATGTTTTCACTGATATACTTATGACTCACTTATAGCGTTTCCGATTGATGTCTTTTGTCGCCTTCTGGTAGAGATACTCCCCAATACGATCCAATTTGTCCGGGGAGCTCAGCGAGTAAAACGTCAATTTTTCCATATTCGATTTGACCAGTCCATCCTCAGGGTTCTCCGGAAATATATTGTCCACCAGACGTTTATATCGCGGTCGCAATGCGGAGCAGCACGCGCAGCAACCTGAGGCAAACAATGGTACGCATTGGTAATCGAACATGGACAAACTATCAAAAATGTGTTTTTAGTCCAATCTTTTGTTGCTTACGCAATCAACAAAGTTGTGTTTTAAAAGCGGATTAGTACAAGGTATAATGTTCACTAAGATTTACACGTACCCGACATAATTACTGAAGAAAGGCTAATAAAAGTTTCTGTGCAGTGCACCAAAATAAGAATTTATTATTTTTTGTTTGTTTTTGTTTTTAATTTGAATTTCGTAAAGAAAACACTTTGAATGTCAAAATGAGTTTCTGATAAGAAGAGATAACTCAACAACGACAACTACAACAACTTGAAGTAAACTTTCCAGTTGCACTTGAATTGTTGAAAATGTTAATTTTTTTTTTTCCAGTTTGATGGGTAGAGTTCAATGAAGTACAAATTTTCTTTTCGATATGCTCAGATTTTGACCCGATCTCAGATATCAGATTTCCGGTGCCAATTTGACACCACTGGAAATCCATTTCAATTGATTTTCACACATTTATAACAACGCATTTTGAAATAATGTAATATAACAAATAGTTTCCATAAAAATAAAATGAATAATTCAGTTATAAAAACAATCCTTCAAACGATAAACAATTCGTAACCGCCAGGTGTGTGTCATACACATTGGTATTAGTGGAATTACCTATGTGTAAATAAAACAATCGAGATTTCTGAAAGGTGCCTTGAATAAAACAAGGTTGATTTTTTGGGCAATTCCAAAAACGATATAAGTTGTGTTAAATTTCATCAATATTTTCGGTGATGATTTTCAGTCAATTTAATGTTTTCGAAATAAATGTAGGTATTTCATTGTGAAAACAAAACTTAAATAAGAATTTATTCGAGTGCATCTCTGGAAAATTAAATTAAAATATTACTATATTGTAGCTGTGAGTTTTGGTATTTTGCATTTACTGTATACCTACTTGTTTGATGGTGCAATTTCTTTGTTTGGGTAGTAAATTTTAAACATAAAAATCATGCAACTCTAAGTAGACGCAATTTAAAACTGAACCAGCCACATTTGTTTAAGAATTTGTATAAACTGGTATAGTTTTAGTGTGTCTTTTAAACCGACATCCACTTCCCTACCTATTTCAGGTCGATCAAAAGCGTGGTTGAACTCGTTCACTACTCATGCATACCAAATAATACTACAGTAAAATACTGCAAGCTATTTCCTATAGTTTCCTATAGTTTATCAGATCATGCTGATTTTAAATTGAACTTGACCTTGGGTATAATTAAATTGCACAAACACTTATACTTACAACCCGGTGCGGTACACTTTTGCGCAAAGGTGTCGAAAAATTCCGGAAGTTCCACAGGTTCAAAACAACATTTGATCAGATCCATTATGGCAGCTTCAGCACAGACACACACACGCAGCAGCACTACTACTCAATCAATTTGCACATTTGTGTAAATAATGCGTAGGTATAGGTAAAGTGTTGTACCTTTACAGTTCAGCACAGTTCAGCTTAACAGATCATATCGCATTTTCGTTAATCAGACTTGACAATTATTAGTGTAAACAGAATGACACATGCTATACAAGCTTTTTACTTATTAAATACACGACAAAAATGCTAAAGGGTCGCCAAAGAGAGACACTCGTGTGTAATTTTCTTTCCCATCGACTCATTGGCTTATGGTGTTTACTGCTTAATATATGTATCCGCTTTTCTAATACCAGGCAATGACAATTGAGATTAGTATTCACTTATCACATTTCTTCCCGGAATTTTATGTTAAATGATTGGTGTGCTAAATTTTTCGAATAGACCTGTCTCCGGTATCTTATTCACTGCACTGGAAGATTTGTTTCAAAGCAAAGGTTTCCGTTTCTCTCCTCCCTTAAAAAGTTAAGTTTCTGATTTTGTGAGGGGAGCTCTGAGTGTTGACTTGCGTCAATAGCAAAAAGGAAATGGAAAAACACAAGGTTGTCATGTCATATAAGGTGTGGGGAAAGCTTGTTTTCATTCAGAGAAATGATTTGGGACGGTCTGGTCACATGCGTGCGATTCCAATTTCAAGGATATTCAAAAGAAAACGAAATAAAAGAAAAGAGCAAGACTCCTGAAAGTGAGTTTTAGAAGGAAGGAAAATAGGTTTGACAGCTGGTTTTAAAGGGAAGCAAGTGTGCTCTTTCCATAGATTATGTAATTGGAGGGATAGACAAGAGAAAATGGAAAGTATTTACCTTTGATGTGGTGAAGCCCCAGAAGTTTCATGTTCTGCTTAATGGCCTGTTGTTTTTTCTAGGAGCAGTTGAGTGTCGGTAAGCTCTTATTAAGAATATATGGGTGCTATGTAGGGTGATAGAATAAATGCATA
This sequence comes from Cheilosia grossa, assembly GCA_963082955.1. Lineage (NCBI taxonomy): Eukaryota > Metazoa > Arthropoda > Insecta > Diptera > Syrphidae > Cheilosia > Cheilosia grossa. The sequence goes on along the minus strand of OY720147.1, from coordinate 17,614,451 downwards.
GTTTTTGAACAGATATTTATGGATTTTGCCTGTTCTGCGAAACGTGTTGTTCGCACCATTAGAGGTTTTCTCACATTGTCCTTTCTGTCAAAAGAACTTATCTAGATTTGTTTCATTGAAGAAAAAATTACACTTCTAAGACAATTCTTAACACGACAGTAGAGTCGGAGATTAAAGAATTGCCCCGAACTCACCAACGCACACAATCTTTTTCAGATTTCAGAGCACTTTTGCGAATCTAGATATTTTCTCAGATTTTCTTCAGATTTACCAATACAAGTGCATTTAAATTTGACAACTGGTGGAGTTTATTTAGGTTTTCGTGAATTTCTTCTACGGCAAAGAAACGCATTGCATCGGGTTAACCTATTTTTATTAATTATACATGCATAAATATTTAGAAATCAATCGGGACGCAAATATCGAATGTTTTAATATAAAATTTAACCAGTGAATTGAAAACGATTTGAAAAGTGTTGACGGCTACACATATTCGAATCGCACGAATATAAACACGAAAAAGAGCAAGTGACGTTTTTATGTTCGATTAGGCACACGAAATCTGAAATCTGAGGGCAAATCTGAAGAAGCCCAATCGAATACCAAATTAACAAAATGTTAGTGGTTGAGTGTGCAAATGAAAACTTCATAATTGAAATATTCTGACTTGGTTCATAAAGAACTGTTTTTTTTTTTTTAGCTTCGATCTCAGCAAAGCAAAGTAGGATTTTCAGCACAAAATAACAACAACTTGACACTTCGAGGACTAACAGTAGTTGTTGTAATTACGTGCTGAAAAACCTACTTTACTATCACTATTGGAAAAAGGTTCCAACGAATTTTATTGAATAAAGCAATTCTAAATTTGGTCTACGCAACGGTGAACCACTGTGAGTACAAATAAGTTGTCAGGTGTTGCCACTTCGAAAAACAAACTTCTAGGAGGAAGACCCTTTCCGGTTTCTAATTTTCGACTAACTAGGACCTTTTTTCGTAAGTCTACTCATAATAAAATGGCAAACTTAAGACACAACATCAGAGCTGTCACATTGCCCCTGGTAAAATTGTTGCCAATGCGAAAAACGAAGGAACACAATACAACGGCGAACTTTGTGAACTGTAAGGATCCACATGTAGACGCTAGCACATCGAGAGAATAATACACCAGTCAATAGTATTTTTGAATACCAGCCTCTAGGCTCGAGATGACAAGCAGGCCCGAAGCATCAAGATTGAAGTGCTGTATTGTATCTCAGACAAGGCTCAGTAAACTGCTAAGGAAGTAAGAAAGCACCTATATGGTGTATTCAAATGGAGTTTCATCCATCGAAATAAAGACCAATCCCTCATAATCTAAACGGCCAGCAGTCCCGTTTCACATTTCACTCGAAACTGACACATTTATTGATCTCTTTAAGCTGTCATAAGTCACGCGTCAAGGTAATTGAACATTAACTCTACTCGCGTTCATTCACTAAACAACAATGAAACCAGTTAACCATGAAATCACTTTGTAAACCGTAGAAATCGCAAAGCGACGCGATGACAGATGAACTCGCACACCATAGAATCTGCCGCCAAATAAGCCCACAGCAGCAACGACAGAAAAGTGATCGTGATTTCACATACCAAACAGGTATATATAACTTCCAAAGACTGTCAACGCCTCAGCAGCAGCACTTGTTATATTCAAATTAAATTACACATGAATGAAATTTTATTAATTAATCCCAGTAACATCATGAATCTTCATAAAAACGATTATTCCTCGTCGTGTCACCAAACATTTATTAAAGCTTCCGAATTCAGCTCACGTTTTTCGGTTTGGTCACGCTAGTTTACGGAATGGAGACACACTCGATGCGATCGCTTTGTGTAGGTATATGTCGTGCATAAAGCCGACTTAAACAGATGACCAACAGCTAAAGATCTGTAGCAAAAGCTCCGACTCCGAGTTCCTATACTATACCTGTCAGCGACGACACCTGCTCACCTCTCCACACCTGATCCAGTCTTTAAGCCAAGTTGCTATAGCTGGCAGTTTTGTTTTTGCACAAAAAAGCTTCAATTGCGCACTTGTTTGGGGTATGGGGTGTTCCCACAAGTTGGTGGTCCGTCCAACCAAAGGTACATTACAGCCAACACAGTGCGCTGCTATCATTAATAGATGTGTAACCAGTTTAGCTTTAAGGTGAAACAACGTTTCTCGCTCTTGCTCTCTTTCTTTGTGCCTCGCTTGTGTGTCGTCTGTAGTGTTGTGCTGCTGGCCACTTAATAAGATTTTAATGCCAATCGGCATGAGCTGAGCTTACCCCACGGATAGAGCATCTGTATTTGTATTACTTGTATATCTACACTGAGAATGAAAAAAAGTTTCAAAAATTTAAATCGAAAGTAGTATTTGAGAGATCGACGAGAGGCGAGTTTTTCAAGAGTGGGTTGCGCGCAGTCTCATTTTGGACGTGGTCGCGATTACTCTGAGGTTCGAATTTACTTGTATCTGTGCGAAAATAATTGCTCAACGATAATAGATATTCACGATTAAAAACCATCGACGTCTGACCGAATTAACGAAAATTCATCCTTAGTTTCTAACTAATTTACATACTACTTGAGTGAAGGATTTTTCACAAGTTTCCTTGCGTTCTCCCTTCAAACGAACCACTAAAAATACCAAACAACGCAACTTTTCTTCAATTCTCATCTTCTTCATCGTCGTCGTCGTCGTTTACCTTGCATTCTCACATTTTAGTAATTGTATCTGGGTAATTGTGTTTACCCTGTCGGTTTAGTGCATTTATCTTATACATTGGTATAGTAAGGAAAAGTCATAAGAAAAAAAAAAAAAAAAAAAATAGATTAAGACAAATTTACGTCATTTGCTCATTTAGCGAAAATAAAAAATCAAGTGTTTGTTGCTCATAACTTCTGATGTGTGTGTGAAAATAGTGTTTCCTGAAAGTAACGTCTAACCAAACGGTGAGTTGTTATTCGTTTTTTCAACAATATTGTTATAAACATACTTTGTACAGATTCTAAATTAATTTAGCTATTTCTGTGGGGGTTCTATAACAACAGGTGTTCTTGTTCTTCTCTTAACCTTTTCTGTAGATACAAATATACATTAATAAAATATAACACTCGTACGACTTAGCCATAATTTAATTAAAATATTGACAAGTAGGAGGATGGAGTCATGTGGAAGTAGGACAGATATGTGGGGTTGTGCATATACCTACACACCTGGATCTACTAAGCCTTTTCTAATTTCTCTGTCTTCCCAGTGGGCGATTTGCGACTGCGCAGGCTGTTTACCTGTGGAAAAAAATCGTCATTCTGGTTTAGGTATTTGATTTATGGATAATTCAAAACTCCACTTGTCAGCCACCAGCTGTTTGACTTGAGATACTCCGGTGCCTTGTAGGTGTTTTTTTTTTGTTTTGTGGATAATAAAAGATCCGCAGAGGAACATCTATTAACGTCTATTGCAAAGCTTTCGTTGATCAAGTTGATTAGATCAACCCAAATACCTACTTGAAGCTATACCCACGCATCTAAGTTGTTGTCTGTCTATTGCAAGGTATCTATCTAGGCCTTTTTGTCTTTATCTGACCATTCATCATTCATCATGAATTGATCTTTAAGCTTAGAAGTGAAGGAGAAAAACTGTTCCGTATTGAATGTGTATTCTCCCGTAAGATCGAATATCACAAGACAGAGCTTTTTCTGAACAACAACAACAAAAATCACTCCCACAGCCACACTCTTTAACGATCCGTGTGCTGTGTGACTGTCATAACAATGCGGTGTAATCCGAACCTATGCGCTTATACAATTTGGTCGGGTAATAAAAACGTTTGCGAATGTTAATGAGGGCTTCTGCTTTTCTGTCAAAAGACCAAGTGAATTTTTAGTGGTACGCTTAGTTTGTAGAGGTTTATTGCAAAGGATTTAACAATACCGAGCTTTGTTTAGACTGTAGAAATAAAACACATGCCATGCAGAGCATACCTACTCATTCAAATAAAACTTTTTATCAACTAGGTTATTGGTTATCACTTCTTGTCATTGATTAAATTTCATCCGACCCAAAAATGAAGCCTCAACAAATTGCAAACTATACTAAAAATTGTTAAAATAGGTTAGAGGTAGTAAAAAGAAATAAGAAATCGAAACCCTATTGATTGCATCTTAATAAGATGACCCCATTTTGGATGAAATTTTTTTTTTTATTTTCTGTGTGTATACATACCAGAGGAACTAGTCTATAGAGTAAAATTGTACTTGGCGTAGGTTCGCGTAAACCATTGCGCCACTAGTGCTTTGAATTTTCAAGCATTCTGTATACGTCACAACTAAGAAAAATTATTCTTCACAATATAATCACACTGAGGTAATTGTCTTTACAGGGTGCAGCAACAAAATTATAACAACTACCAAAATTTAGTAAGCTTACTTACTTTTTAAGTACATTCCGGGTCGAAGTGCGCCTCAACAGATAACGCTCTTCATCAGTTGGCGCAAGGTATTTAACAAACTGCCTACAATCGCACACTTCATTTCCATGTTTCCCGGTATGTCAGACTTTTTCCACTTCAGGCGAACAACCACCGGAACTGGGGCCGGATTACAGCATCCATGATCGGGTACTAAGTGACTGAATTTGTTTTTGTTTTGCATGTAAAATCGACATAATTCAAAGACATATTGCATGCTCACAGATACGGTAATTCCACCCCTTATTCTTGGATTATAATAAGGGTGGTCACTTGGAAGCATATCTAGCTATATTTGAAGCGTTATAGATTCGCCTTTCCAGTAGATAGCTAAAAATAAGTTTTCACTACTCCCTGCCAAGTGAAATAATAAACTGAGAGCCTTATTAATAAATGCCACGCAACAGCAAGTTATTTTGAATTAATGGTTGAAATTTCGATTCACCTATATTTCATATTAACTATGTTAATAGATAACTAACGTTTTGCAACTGTCACATAACTAACGAGTTGTGATTGTGTCAACGAGTTGATAAGTTTTGCTTATCATTAGTGTTTGAATAAATAAATAAAAACAAGGTTTTCGAATAAAACTCCTCCAAATACATAAAAAAATGAGAACGCTTACAGTTTCAACTAAATGTGGATGCCGCTGAATTATCTGTTCAAATGCCTTATAGATATAATTTTGAATGCACACATATGACCGAAAAGACCATTTATTTTACAGGTTAATTGAGAATCAAAATTGTATAATTTAATACTAACTGTCGTGAAATTCGTAAAATGCGTTCCAAGTTTTAGCTCAGCTAGCAAGCTGAATGGTTTGGGAATGGAACCCGGCCTCCTACGATCGAATTAGATGGCTCAATTGTTATAGCTTTTTTATTCAATTGGGTTGCGATATTTGGACAACGATTTTATTAGAGATTTTTCTCATTTAAAATTAAAATTGTCCTTTTTAAAAACTACAAACATTTCAAACTGACATTTGGCAACTGAACAAATACAGTTCACAGTGCAGAGCAATGACCTGATTATTGCGCTTTTGTTTTCAATGAAATATAGAAAATATAGAAATAGTACTTTTAGGTTTCTCTTTGGATAGAAATAACAAACACATACCGCAGTTAATTGTAAACAAGGACAAGAAGATACATGGAAAAAATTCAAATCATCTGTCAACTGTGAGGCTTTTGACAATTCTTTCAATTTCATCAACAAATTTGTTGAGTAAAGCTCTCAGTGGAAATCTAGCCTCTCCTTTTGCAAATGTTTCAAGGATGGTTTTGCAAGTAAAGGAGGGGACAATTGACTAACCAACTATACTTGTCACATACATAGAACAACCAAAGTTTGCTGCTCATTTGCGTGTGCTTTTCGCATAAGATATACAAAAAATATAGCGAATTTTTAAGGTTTATTGCATGAATGAAAATGTGATCGCACCAATTACCTCTCAATCTTTGAAAAAACTTTGCATTACATAAACGGTAAATTTAAAATATGGACGGTGGCATGAATCGTTTCGTATCTTTGCATATCTAACACGCATTTATTATTGCTGTATAATACGGAACTTTAAAGATTGTAGTTTAGTAAATCTGACAGCTAAGTTTTGATTTGCCGAGATCGGTCATGTGAACAGTTTTTTCAGTTGACGTTTATGGAGGTGCAGTCGACAAATCGGGTCAATAATTTGGTGAATGAGTATGTACTAAGTTTCGTGTAGGAAAGGTGATTTTACCGACCAAAATATTTATTTTTATCGGTTTGGTTACGCAGCTTATATAGTTTTTATTTTTTGCTACATTTCCCAAAACAACTTCAGGTTTTATTTCCAACATAATGCGGGCTGACTGATATTGCGTATCCCATTTAGTTCTCCGTCAATTTGCAACCGTCAATAGATTTCACCCCTGGGTTCACCAAAGTTGAACCTTAATTTCTATATTTTTCGGCAAGATGTCGCTTTTCTCTTTACAAATAACACTAACATGATGGATTTATGAAAGACGCAACAAATAAATAAAATTGCCTATTGATAGAATTTTGATAAAGCTCGGCACTACAATTTAATTTGGCAACTAACCACTGTATATACACCGTAATGATTTGATTATTTGCAAGACCCAATATATCAACATAACCGGTTTGCCAAATTCAACGATGGCTTATCCTTGAACTTTTTGCTCTTCAGTTGAGTAATTCGTAAGCTTATCAGGCATGTGCTTAGAAAAAAGAATTCTTTATAAAATATATAATATCTGTCAGTTACACTCTTTTCTATCAGCTGCTGATTATTGTCTCTGCTATTCTAAACGAACAAGCCTTTGTGTGTGTGATATTGAAAAGAGTCGGAGACTTAATCACTAGTCGGGTAGAGTAATTAATTAAAAACCTGATTTCCGAATTACGGTAACTGCAGAGAACATAATATCAAGGCTATAGTAATTATCGCCAATGCCAAAGGATATTAGAAACTGTTATTCTTTTTAATTCGTAATGTTTGCATTTGAGTAATGTCTTTTGACTGTTTTTTTTTCTTTTTTATATTGGATATCGCTACAGTTTTTGTTAACCTTTTAAGCTTTATAGCACAGTGTTCTATTACACCCAGTTGAAGAAGACGGAATTAAATTCCAAATGGGAGCGTTATGACCCATCATTACCAACTAATGACTCGGCGGCCACAGAATCCAATCTAAAGCAGTGCGAGACCCTCCCCAAGACAATCTGTTCTAACCAATTTTAAATTCCAGCTTCAAATTCGAGTATTTCCAAAATTAAAAAAAAAAAAAAAAAAAAAATGTTGCAGTGCTTAAATCAACTCAATAATTACCTCAAGGCATTGACACAGTGAAAGGAGCCCAGTTAATGATTTATTAATCTGTACAATCCCACTGGCTTGTCTAGTGTGTAGAGTTTAATGAGCATAACTAAATAGCACAACAGATACGAATACGAGTATCGATGTCGGTCGGTCACTCGGCAGAGCTAATCAACTAGTTTGTGGGTAAAAAGAAAGTATCATCCTCGGCTAGGTAGGAAGATCTTTAACCAACATTCCATATAAGTGAAATAGATTTATTTGTTGGCCGAAAAATGAAATACCCTAGTTAAGAGTTTTATTGCTTTTTCAGTTTAGATGTTGTATATATATATTTTTTTGTTTTTGATTATTAGAAAGAACGCTTTTCCAATACAAGCTTGTACAGACATTTTGCTATTCTGCAATTATTTATTTTCCTCTGCGTGTGTGAACATACCAACCAACCTACTTGTGAATCATTAACTTAACGAATATTGATGATGACGGTCTTTGGATCATCGGTGTTCCTCAAAATTTGAAGAAAAGTGTTGGTAGTTTAGTGAGATTTGGTATCATCGGCTGACCTATTTTGGAATTATTTTCAAAAAACACTAAGAATGGTTATTGTGCGTTATGCATTCCAATCTTACGCTTGGTTGTTTGATAATATAGGTTTGTTTGACGTGGGCCCTAGTGCGCACGTGGTTAACCCTAATGTGTAGGATATAGCACTGAGCTCGCCCTGGTACCGAAAATCTGTGTTCGACATGACTTTTAGGGCTTCCTAGTTTTGCCTTGAACTGACCCCAGTTAATTTGTCGGGGCAAGAATTCAGTGCTGAGTTTCGCTGTCATTTCGCTTGCTGTCATTTATTTGTTGAGATATCGTGACAAAGGTAAATACAATATTTGATTCGAATTTTTATTTGATATTCAAGAGTGAATTGTTTGAAAAGAACAACTTTTATGAACTTAAATTTTATACTATAGGAAAGTGGAATGGAAAAAACCGGAAACGGATTGGATCTATATTGAAAACACTTTTATCAACTATTATTTGCATTATGGCAAGTTCAAGATCAGAATTGAGTTCACACATTTATAACAATAAACGGAAAAATATTGAGATGAATATTTCTTAATTTTAAAAACTGACAACTGACCGTTCGATATAGTAGCCGAATTTTCAGGGTTTAGCTGACACTTCTCAGTGCGCATTAGTGGGCTCATAGTATGACATCTGATTCGATGTGTAAATTCAGTTAACTTTTCAAGAGAATGTGTGAAAGTTCAGTTTAAAAATTTGTATACTTTATGAAATTTTTGGAAAATGGAATTCCTGATATAATTTCGTAACAATGCCAAATACCTAAATATAATCATCGTTTTTTGTCAATATCATGATATTAATCAGAGAAAAATAAACTATAACGGTTTTTTGCACTTCTCTTAAAAGACATTTTTGTAACTTCAAGTTTTTATTGTATATTTTGGGGAACACACACTTTTAATGCTTTCGTAGTCATATATTTAAACAAGATAGCTACAGTTTAGGGTTTTTATGCTGTGGGGAAAAATATACTTTAGTTGGCATTATTTTTTATCTGTAATTTGTACTTAAAATGCATACTTGCAAAATAATGTGCATTTATTAAATTCAAAAAACGATTTCTATATTTTTTTTTCCGTTTATACTACCCTGCTCTCAAATTTAACGTATGCATTTGGATTGTTCTGGTAAGTTCCACAGTGAAAACAACTTTATTTATGTGAAATACTCGGAACAGTATCAGTTTTTGTATTTCAAAAACACATAGAGTGCACTCGATTTTGTAAATTAATAATATAGAGAGGTTTATAAAAATATTAGTTGACATTACAAAATACATACATTGTTACAAAATTTGTAAGAGAATATATCTTGCTTTCAATTGAATACGGAAAATCTGAAAATAATCCAATTAAACACCACATTAAATTGTCTTTTTCTTAGAAGTTTAATCATATACTAGAATTTTTACGAACTTGCTTTCCGATATAAATACGTCTTTTTTTAAATATGAATATCATTTCCATTTTTACTGTTCATAAGTAACATCATTCATCACTGTTCACTGTTATTAAACTGAATTTCCAATCATATTGTGATTTTGTACAAATATGGTGGTAAATAAACGAAATCGAAAACAACCACCAAGCGAAATAGAAATTTATACAATGCTCGGGAATATTTGTTAAAATTCACTTTTGCCCTAGTGGAAACTTGGGCTTAATTTACATGTTGTTAACCTATTTTTGGAACAACCCCCAAAGCTACCTGCATAAATTCTGCTGTCAAATATATTTTTCATGTAAAGAAATTTATAAAAAACCTGAAATGTGAATGGATGAACATTTTTTGGCGCCGAAGAGGGATAGAGAACAAGTAAAGCTATCTTAAAAAACCATACTCAACATTTATTCTTTTTACATTTATTGCAATAAATTCATTCATTCATTAATTATTTTGCGTTCGATATAGTAGCCGAGTTTTCAGGGTTGTGCAGTGTTTTTAGCAGGTGTGGAAATCAGCTGACCCCTCTAAGTGCGCACTAGTGCTAGGCACGTCAAACAAACCTAAACGTATTCACAAACAGGAAAAAAAAAAGAGCGAACGAGAGAGGGATGTCAATTGTCATTCAAAATTCGCGTGGGAAATCGGTTAGGTGCACGGAAGTTGACCGTCTAGTTTGTATAGTTTGTTTACTCAACACAACGCTATATTGATATAATGATTGGAAATGCTTTTGCTGATTTTTAAAAAGCTTCGGCAACCGAATTCCATACTTAATTCGAAGCCTGTCCGTCGGTCTCAGTTTATAATTGATTAGCTGAGAGTAACCCTATGGTTGAGTTGTTCACAAAACTTTCTCCAGGGCCACACAAATTGCTCGCTCCAACACGACCCATATAAAGAATCCTGGCACTTCCACCCATCGGAGGTAGGAACACAAAACGGTAGGGCAAGCAAGACTATTCCATCATGCGTCTACCAGACCTACAAATCCAACAGTCCTCCCTTAACATAAATCCAATAATCGTCTTCATACATATTCGCATTTACAAAACCACCTCATGACATCATAAATTCCAACTTAATTGACATGCATAAAGCTTGAGCTTTAACAACCAATAACAAACACGCAATTATCAGCGAACCAAGTCATCATCACCCACGTATCGAATTGCAATGATCTGCCACAAAACTTACCACCTAAGGTGTACATAGGTACGAAACAAAATGACCTCGAAAATAAATATCAATGGCCTCACTGTCTCCATAATATAATGAAAAACAAATCCAGATTAAAAATAAATTCATTAAAACGGCAGAAAAGCAAACGTAGAGGTTACATTTTAATTTGCCTTTCTGTACGGGCCAAAGCTTGTTTTTTTGTTGTTGTTTTCCTGACCAGGACACATACAACAACCAAAGATGCTTCTTATCCGAATCGAACGAAAGCCACTTGTTTGTGGAGCATTGTTCAACAGGTTCATGTGTTTGAGTGGTTTGGCTACACCCTTGCTTTCGGATTTGGCTACTGGTTACCTGAGGGAACAGAACGAACTCTCCATACACGGGCGCCCCAGGGTTAAACCAAATAAAAACAACGACTCGTGCCTGAGTAAAAGTTGCCCAAAGAGAGGTTTCCTTTTTTTTTGTTTTTTTTTTGCGCTCCCAACGCTTTGCCTGGTTTAGCAATCAAGGATTTGACTTTTTTGCCGATTTTTCGACTGTCCGCTGATGACATCATTTCTTGGCTCTTTCATGGTATTGAGCATCGGAGCAGCGTCCGCCGCCGGCCACATTGATTTTATGAATTGATAGTCAGCGGCGGCGGCGCTCCACACTCTTTAGGAAACAGCTCGCAACCACAAGAGACCGTCGGCTGACGTTGGTGTGACTCTGAATAGAACTGGTTTTAGATTTCGAATTTGATTAGAATATCGTTTGAAAGTGCTAAATATTACTGTGCTGCGTAAGGAAATAAAAATAAAGTTTGTTTCATCAAAAAGAGAGAGAGGTACCAGTCCCAATATCCGTTGAGAGACATTTTGATTTTACACAGTTTCACAAAACAGAAAACACCTTGTGCACGTCAAAGTGACGTGTGAGCGTATGAATAGAATTTTTTCACCAAATTCAGACCCACGACGGTCGTCAACTTTATCGATGTGTTCCTCTCCTTTTGCGCTCTGCCGGCCGTTGGGTTGACTTTTTGACTCATCTACTCATGCATATGCATATGGCGTTTTGATTTCGGTCAGCGCTGCCAAATATGGTTCAATAGCATTGAAGACGGGTTCGTCACTATCATCGAGGCGAACTTTGATGGAATTTGTGTGGTAGAGCTGACTTTAAATGGACTTGCCGATGTGTGACGTCTTTATGACATAGAGCTAGCTGCTGTCCGCAGACGTTTATTCAGCTATCAGTTTGGCTCACTTTTCGCTCGTTGGATGTAGGTACTGCACTGCACAGGTTAACTGCATGTAGGTGCGAGCTTGCTTTGAGTTATACAATATCTTTCGGTGCATATTGTCTGTCGTTCTTGATTCACACCTTCTCGCTATACGCGCATTGTAAGCCAAGGTGAGCTGGAAATTATAGGCCTTATCTGGTAAGTGACTTCTTGGCAATATTTTCTGTGTGCAGTTTTTTGGAATGTAGGTACCTACTGTTGGAAGCGCTACCATCTCACAATAAAGCCAGCAGTAAAATCAAATTGAGGATAAAATAAAAAATAAATTCGATATGGGAATTACTCGACTGCATTCCACATACATTCCACTGGACATCGAAAATTTGGTTCTACATTTTCCCTTTAGTAGTGTTTGCAAACCTTTCTTATTTAAGGCTTTGGACAGGTAGACAAACCTGCGCATGACATCATCTTGTAGGCCCATCAGAGTTTTCCTACTACATCCATTACCACCATTTGCAACGCTACCTTACCGATTGCATCATTCAAGTACAATCAACGACATCTGCAGGTGAAAGGTACCAATCCCATCTCGATCTTGAATGTTGTTCCAGATAGAAACCTCCATTATGAGGTGTTGCTGCTTGCTTGTACTTAAATGCTGGCTTCCAAGTCGTATTTTGGTTACGGGCGTTAACTTTATCGACCTTGATTAACCCCACAAAAAATATCAATATACTTACAATCAAACGACTTTGGAGGTTAATTCACACGTCCAACAAGCATTATTTTCAAATCTTCGAATATTTTCTGTGTCAGATTGCGGATTGCGCCATCTTGGCGTTTGAAGTATCTCTTTCAAATTAATAGGAGTATCATTCAAATGGAAATCAAACGTAGCGAGAATAGAGCTGTTCTTTAATAGGAAACCGAGCCAAAAATATAGCCAGAGATGAATGATTAAAAGTGATGTATATCTTTCGTACGTCTATTCCCCCAAAACCCATTTGTTTACATAGTTGTTTTTGTAATTTCAATCCCTGTATGTGAATACGTAAATATGACTTAAAAAAAAGCACGTTGCTAATGGCCGGCCACCATACCTTTTGCTTTTATGGGCATCGCGCTGTTCAATTGTTGTGTGGTTCGTATTGAACTTATATGGTTTTTGTTGAGGCTTCGATTAAAATGGAAAAAATAGTGAAACACACATTTCGGATTGGCGAATTCTTGCATAAAAGTCCAATTCATGAACTCACATATAATAGTAAAGAAATGAGCACAATAATTGTGTTGATCATGAATTTTGCGGGAAAACAGCTTGTAGGCAGCCGCCTTTCCACTGTATTCCATTATATTTGACTAAATCTGTAAGTAAGTGGGCACATTCTAGTTGTCGACAATAGACCCACTGAACTTGCTGTCACCTGAGCGCAAGATCTAGATTGGTCGGTAAAGTCACTTTTCCTACGTCAGCCACATATCATAAGAACTGTCAAGTTGACACTTAATGGTGAAATTCTTGCCGAAATTCGTCGGCTACCCCTGCATAAACTTCAACGGGAAATACTGTCCACGTGACCAATCTAGGCCAATAAACCCTTAAACGGATCAAGCCAGCCAGCTGTCAGACTTATGATTTTTGAAAGTGCTGCCATTTCAAAAAAATTAAATATTCTTTGTAGTGTTACCGCTGAAAATGTTTCCTCTTCTTAAGTAAACTTCTAGATACACGTTAGAAATATGCACCAGTGTTATTATATCGTGGGATTTACCCCTTTTTGTGGGATTTTTTTTTGTCTAAAAAGCCTTCCGTGGAATAAAGGGAAACAGCACGAAATCGTGGGATTTTTAGGAATCTTATAAAAAACATTCAAACTATAACTTTCTGCTGCAATTTCATCAAAACATCTAAATTTTTTCAGGAAAAGTGCCTATTAAAAATTGCTCATGTAAATTGTCTTTTATGAAAATTTTCTAGTAAAATGGGAAAAATGACTACGCTTCGTGGGATAAATAAAGAAAGAGTCCTTACAACACTCATATGTACTTTAATAACTAAAAATATAGGTAATTCATAAAAAGGGTAGAACACTTATTATAGGTCTTGCGGTAGACTGGCTGAACAAAAACCCCGCCTCGTCGACGTTGGCGCGTAGTATCAGATATCAGATTTATGACAAACTAAAAAGTAAACGAGTCATGAAACCAGTGTTACCACAGTCTTTGTGTCAAATGTAAGGAATATCTTTGCAAGGTGACTATTACCTACTTTGCATAACTCTGCTGCCACGAACTTTGTCTTATGTCCGCTACGTTAAACTTTAATACATAAATTACATTTTACACGTATTTGAGCGAGACAACTAGGTATCAGTTGCCTCGCATTCGAATCGAAGCCCAGACAACCAAATCAGTTGTGGGATCGTACTTCAATTTTTGCGCTTCAAGCTACAGATTGAACTCTTCATCGTAAACAACAACAAAAGAAGCTACCCCATATAGGTAGGTGCTGAGCTGCAGTGTGCTATGTGGTAGGTCCGAACTTTTCTTCTTCTTTTTGTTCTACATCTATATTCAGTTACACTGTTAAGCACTTGTTGCGAGCGATGGTTAAAAATGAAAGGAAATCAACTTGTTGCCGAGCTGCAAATGTGCTGGCTCAATCTGCGAAGATAATTTAGATTAAACAATTGTGATAATATTCAAAGAAGGATGCCCTCAGCAATTACATATACACACGAGCGAAAGGCGGCCGCGCAACAAACCATGGCAGAGCTTCAATGAAATCTTGACCAAATCGAAGGAGTACGCCTTGCTTTAGACTTATTTGGGGGCGCATACCTAAATTCGCCCATAACGGAGCAGCTTAGATGCCGTCCAATGTACACGTGTACATATAGAGTGAGTCTCATCCAAACTGGTACAGATTTTGCGTTCCCTTAACAACGTGTACGTTTCCCTTCAGTCGTGCTATCCGAAGTGGAAATCAATGACTAGATCCAAACCGTGTTATTATAATAGCACCCGTGTATACCGTGGTATGCTATTACCAAAACCAACAACAATGTTGGGCAGGCGAACCTATCATTTAAGGTAAAGGTGGTGTGGCGGTGGTGCAGGCAGTGCGGTTTCGATTTCCTTCCTTTCGTTGGGGGCTTTTCTCTCGGTTTACTATTTAAAAGTATAGATCTGAGTGTGCAGCACTCTGGGTTGAGTGTGTGCCAATTGTAAACACACATTAAGGCGTAATAACCATACAATTTGTATGCCTCATTTTTAGATTGCGACTGGGTTGCTAAACAAGGCTCATCAATGGTCTGGCGGTGCGCGATTCTATTCTTGGCGATTTAATGGTTTCTTTCCGTTTATTTGAACACATTCAATCTGTATGTGCTTATGCTGTATTGTCTTGTAATATGTACTACAGTAGACTGTGAAAAAATTGATATACTATGTGATTGGTTACAATGTTAGGTAGAAAGGGCAACTGCCAATGTGTGACCTCGGCCGTTCTCAAACGCAAGGTCAGTCGCTTCGGTGTCCTTCAGCAGGACCAGTCTCATTCTACTGTCGAATGGTTAAGCGAAGAATGACTTTAATGAGGATGATGATGAGTTTGGTGATTTTCTGAAAAGCTATGCAACTTACACAGAACCTTCGTATGGCAGTTGTTCGCGGGGTCGGTGTAAAGACTTAGGTTACTCTATTATTCATTTTATATTTGCTGTTTAAAAGCCAGAAATCTCTGAGTATGTGTTATACTGCATTTACAACATCACACATTCCTGATACGGAAGATTAAATGTGGAATAAAATACTAAATAGCCGTGTGACTGAAAGGGACAGCATTACCCAACAAGCAAAAATACGTGACACGAATTTTGGTCGGCCATCTTGTTTACGTGGTAGGAATTATGGGAAAGTTAACCATTTTGATACTTTTATAGCAATGGCTTACGATATTTCGCTTTTCCATAAAACAAAATGGCTTCCGGAAGTGATGCACCGATAATTATTTATTTATTTCGTATTCGACTGATTACTGAATTGTTGATTTGATTTCCTGACACTTATTACACTTACTCTTTTAAATCAGAAATAGAAACGTTTTCAAGTGATTGCAGGCATATTGGTCGCCAGAACTTGTGTTTATTTCCGTCTTACGTATCTATAACTATGGGTACAACATCCACGACACTTTAGGCGTCTGATTTGTTATCTCATTCTTACGCCTTTATTAGCATTGACTGCGGACAAACGAATCTCTCTGTCCCGTCTCTGGCTAAAATGTGCTCGCAATACAACAGGTGTTCTTCCTTGATTTAACAATGTGGCATAAAAACAAACAAACATATTATACGGATGTATTTTTACCAAAACCTTAAGCTAAACCTAAACGGCCAACAGAAGCAAAATAAAACAATACGAGTTCAGTTAACTGCAGCTTTGGCCAATTTTTACAAAAATGCTTTTATTGCCATTTTTAGCATAGAAAATAAAAACTTTATAAGCCAAATTCCATAAAAAAATTTACTAACGTCGTAGGTCTTAAAAAGCTTCCTTTTCACACCTCGTTGCGAAGTCATTAGATTCGTTCGGGAACTTTTTTGCAAACTTAGAATTATTAAAAATTTGCTAAGAAACTGTGCGAATGCTATCACGAAAAATGAATCCATTTCCATTCCATTCTTTTCATGTTTTCGTAATTTTCTACCGAATTTTAAGTTACTGAAAAATGAAAACTGACAACTAAGTGACAGCTCAAAAGTTTGACAAGTTAAACTATATTTATTTTCGTCTTCAACGATGTTGGAGGAAATAGTTGTAATTGAATCCTAGAACATATCAGCGCATTCAAAATGGTTAGTTTAATAGGTATTTAGCTTATAAAAAATTCAATTCCAACTTTTTTTGTTGAAGCTGCATTTAAAGAGAACCTTGTCAAATGTCAAAATGACATTTCTTAAGCTTTTTGTAAGAAAACCGGTCGGGCAGTTCTCTTGAAATTGTGAGATTTCTCTCTCGATTTTTGAGATTTGACCTTTTTCATTTTTCTATACTGAAAGTATTTACAAGAACGAACCCATAATTTATTGGTTAAAAAAATCTGTTCCTAAGTGTGAACATTCAACTCCAATGCCGAGCTATATGCATTGCAATTTTCAACAAAAAGTGTTAACAGCAAACAGCAACCAGCAACAATAAAACAATAAATTCTATAGTGCGAAGTTCGTATAAAACACAAACGATGAGTAGCCTTGAAATGGAATCAAAATTCGCGAACCGTTACTTCTTGTCATTTAAGCCGCTCTTTGTATTCAAAGCTGCAAATTGCTGTTCACACAAGTCAATGTCATCTAATAAGGGCAAAGCCAAGTCTTAAGGATGAACCAATCTTTTAAGTGGAATTGATTTACATCTAGATTTGCATAACAGCTCAAAACTCATGGAGGCTTATTCCAAATACACAAAACTGGGAAATAATTTAAAACGTCGTCATTTACATAATGACAGCAGAATGGCAGTAACTATGCGGAGTGTATGCATAGCATATATATGTGATAAAGTCTATCCCAGAGGGCAACGAATTTTGAGACCAAGATGGCATGCGGTGCGGCAATATCAATTACTGCTGCAATACCCATCAAAGCTGTCAACAATTCATCTCCCTAATCGATTTTAGTTTCAGCAACTACCTTGGGTTTCTTGTCCGATTGCTGTTTGGCAATCCTGGCCCTGGGGATCAGCGTTGCTGTTTGGCCCCTTTTTGAGCTTCAAGACCCATGGCCCCCGACTTTCTTAAAAATGATCAAAATGGCCCCTTTTCCAGTTTGAGTAAGATTTCATTCTTTATTGAATAAAAAATAGTGCAAAAAAATAGTGCAAACATATTCGTTCGTTTCGTTATGATTAAGTTAGTTTTTTTGTAATAAATTAATTTTTTTTTTTTTTTTTTTTTTTTTATCTCCTTTTCAAATAAATATTATCAGCGGCAACGCTGCTGGGGACTGCTGGCATTTTCGGTGAGGTAATTCACAAAATATATTTTTTAACGTTGGCTTCATATGATTTCGCCAATCCCTTGTACTACTGCTGATGTACTCGTATCTCTGCACGAAGTACCCATTAAAGATCGACTGCAGTGTAAATAGCGCCAACTAACTGCAACAGTTTTGAAAAAGGTGACTGATCGTATGAGAGCATTTCTCGCCCATTCCAATGAAAGACAGAGGAAACCCCACAAAAAAAGTGAAGGAATCAAGAGGAGCCCATCAATAACTTTGCAAGGCGATGTCTCATGGGTATATTATGGCAACAGCAACAGCTTTTGGTCCAAACTCACACACTTGTCTCTCTTCCTCTTGGGGTCCCATCCTATTTGGTTTGGATAATGGATTGCCATATAGCTCAGAGCATTAGACAGACCGTGCGCAATCAATAATGACTCCACGAAAGGGCAAGGTTCACTTCGGAAATGAAAACGGCCAGTTGATGAGGAAAACGATGCGCTTCGGGCAATGGCATGTAGTAGATATACACGGAAGGTACATGTGTACAATTGGTAAATCATCAGCACATAATCATGACTTAATTGCATTCGAAGTTTTGGAAGTCGTGCGGAGAGTCTATGAGAATCGGCAAAGTTGGAATGTTGTGAGAAATTATTTTCGTTCGGTTCCATTTCGGTGGTGAATCGACCCATAAAACCCCGTAAAAGTGGCATCGTTAAATGGATGAGAGAGAGCCGATATATAGCTTAATGCCTTTGACGCTATAAGTGGGGCTTGCTCCTTCATGAATGGCGGGTCATTTGGAATCTTGTTACTTTCTTAAAGTGGAAGGTGACAAATCGGCATCGTTTTGGGGTCACTAAAGTGGAATTCGTTCGGTCGGCCAGTTACCTCTAATTATTTAAAGATTTCGGACTCACTGACACTTATTGAAAAATTAAAATATTTGTATTAAAAATTTGTGTATCCATACATGTGAAATTTACTTTAATGTATTTAGTAACGTCAACAACGTATTAAATAAGCAAGTACATCTTTTTAAAAAATTATAGAAAATTATAAAATGTACATTAAAGAATGGTTTAACTGAATTCAAGAAACCCAAATAAACAGAAAAAGAAACACTTCTAAAATTTTCTTATGAGACCTTCAGGAGGATCGAAATTTACACCAGATCTTGTTGATCCTTTTAAGAGCTCTTTGAAACTCATAGGTGAGTGAATGACTTGATAACTTAAGTGATTTCGATTATTTGTCTTTATATTATTCAATGTAGAAAATACACGTTCCGCACAAGCATTTTGGGGTTGAGAGCAAAAGAGTATATATTTTTATTCAAATACTTCCCCATGATATTATTTTTGTGCTTTATGCACGTCCAGAATTTTACTAAATTTAAATCTATCTGAACGCTACCGAATTCTTTCAACATATTTCGAAGTTCCTGCAGCAACGTCTCCTTCTCCTCCTCCTTCGAAATCCTTCGGGAAATCGTATCATAAGGCTGGAAAATTGAGTTGAGATAAGTTTTAAATTGTTGATATTAGTTTTTACGAAGATCGGATCGAAAACTTGAAATGCTGTTAAAATTGAATTGTTAAAATTAAATCTCTGTTTTAATTGAATACAGAGCTCTACATAATAACTTAGAACCGATTTTAAAAAGTTTGTTTTTCAGTATCAGTGAAGCTATCAAAGAGGTTTTCTAGGTCTATTCCATAATACATTTCATTTAAAGGTCTTAAAAAGCCTTCAGCAAAATTAGATTCGCATAAATCATTTAGGCTTTCCAAATAATCACTTTTTACAAAATTTCTTAAGATAATTTTAAATTGGTTTGATATTTAGCAAATATTTTTAGCAAATGTTTTTTTCCGTAAGAATGAATTGTGAGTCTTAAGCTGAATGTGAGCCGTTCCAATTTGGCTCGGGGCATTGAGCCAAAGCTAAAATATTTGAGCCAAATTAACCAATTGAGTACTGCAGCACAACGTTGCCTGCGAGTACGCTCGCTCGGTGTTGTGCTGCATTTAGAGTTTGATTTAGAGTGTCCTTCGAAAAGGCGGAAAATCTTTCAACGAATTTTTAAACATAAGTAAATAAGTAAATAGTTGGCGCAACAGGTCCGTACAGCTTTTCACAATCACTCGACTTGTGAGAGTCTTAATTTTTTAATTTTTCGGACCAATGGATTTACAATTTTATGGCGAGTCCAAACGGAGTAACAGCTATTCTGCCGCCACTGTCAAGCTATACTCCGATCCGATACACAGCGGGACATTTAAATGATTAAGCACATAGAATTTCGTGACAAGAGTTGACAATTTTCTCGGCCGGAGCATTAATTTTCAACCGCTCTATTGACCGAGCAGAATTATTGCAAACTTTGTGACTATAGGTCTATAACAGCGTTGCCACTTTCGGACTATTTTTTCGCAGTAAATTCTCTAAGAAACTGTAGTAGATTGAATTTGTTTGCACTACTTTTTTTCAAACAAAACCAATCTCAATAACAGAAACAGTACAAAATTAATAAAAACGAGTACATAAACAGAATAGAAAAATTCAATTATTCATTAATTTGATGTTATATGTTTTCTGCTAAAAGGGATACATTTTCTCGGTCTGGATGTGGATACAAGCGTGCTGCAAAAATGCAGTAGATTTAATTTGTTGGCAGCAAATTTTAATATAAAAAAAGAGGAATAGATCCACTACTGTTACAGCAAAGTGACAACGCTACAAAATGCACAGTCAGTAAATCTCTTCTTGTACTTTCGCGTCGAAACGTTTGCGACACAGATATGGGTCATATGCACATGAATAATTTGCCGCTAAAAGCAACTCAGTCATTCCTTGACTTCGCTTGCGGCATATAGCAGGACGAGGGTTGATAAGGGTCATATAGGTTGCTCCTGAGATGCTTTGCTAGTTTACTGCCTTCTAAACCTGTATAAACACAAACAGCGATCCGTAAGAGTAATCAATCCTTCGCTTGATATCGACGCTGATGTCATTGCTGGAGTTAAGAGCTTTAAGGTGGAAAAGGTTTTTCACTACCTCAAAAATACATATGTCCATTGTGACGTGTTGTCAATGTTTCCGATATTAAGTGTTCTTCTTTTGGGCAGCATTCTCAGTCGTGGCAGTTCCATCTTTGCCGCTTCTGCCTCAATACTTACAAATGCACAGTTGACAGTTTTCAGATTGTACCTCCGAAGCTGGGTGACAGATTTCACAATTTGCCAAGTTTGGTATTGAAAACCTCGCATTCTAAGAGCCTTTCCTACATCAATCAGTTCAGTGGTGTTTTAACCTACCTTTATAGAGCAGCGGGGACTTACAAGGGCATCATTTAGAAACGGACAAGTTTGGGGGGATGTGAACTTTGTTAAGTCCTTAGATATGCCTCACTATATCTCCGCAGCAGACGAAGGTGGATATAAATGTAGGAACACGTATTCCATTCTGAATTTATGAGATACATTCTGAAAGTGTCCGAGAATGTTTTTAAGTCGTCATGAATATTTAATCCCAATTTATATATGAAAACCATTATATGTTTATTTCCTAAAAAAATCATTTCAAATTTATATACAACTGATGGTGATGTTGGCGGAATGGTATGCACGTTTCCACCTATAATCTTACTGAGTATTTTATAAGTATAGCTACAGGTAAAAGGCTCCACCTTAAAGAATAAAGAACAGCCAGGCATTTAAGACAGATAGCTTACTTCTTTTTATTTTATAAGAATCCAAACCTTGCAATCGTGATATATTGCTAACAAACAAAACGACGGCGTTTCGAATTGGCTGACGTATTTTTTATTTTTTTTTCGACTGGGTTACAGTCCGAGTTGTGTACTGATTTTGTTTACGCTTAAGCAACTTATTTACGACACAAATAATGTATCAGGGCAGAGAGTGTTGTCCAAAGCCTGTTTCGAATACATCGGATTTTGGTACGACCTTGCTGCGAAGAAAGAATAATAAAAGAACAAAATAAATTTACTTCTAATCAATATGCCATTTGATCGGATTAATGGCCACCATACCGAGCTCTTGATTACGGTCATAATTGAAGAGATATGACAAAATCATAAATAATTCGAAAAAGAACTGGTTTCTTGGGATGAATTTATTTGCGGGAATTTAAATTTAAATAATAAATTTAATTGCTAATGGGAAAGCCGAAACGCGGAACACCAGGACCAGCCGAAAAGTCGTGTGCGCGAGAGACCACAAATTTTGGTGCAGTTACTTTGACAGTTGCCGCTGCTTGGCTTGGAGGAATTTATGAAGAAAAATTAACAGAAATTTGGGAATTTGGAATTAATTACCATGGAAATGGGGGGATTTTCGGATTAGTCTGCGCAGCAATGGACATTGATTGAGGGTATTCTGGTTTTGCGTTAAAATTTGAAAAATTGTGAAATTAAATCTAAATTTCAAAAGCTATTTTAAGGATTTATTGTTTAGTTAAAGGCAGCCCCGTCTTTGCAAAGGAACAGAATTAGACATTTATTTTTTCGCATCTTCTATAGGGGAGCGATTATTTATTGTGTCCTTAATCCTAAAATGGGCGGTTAGTGAGGGTGCTATCTAAGGTTCGATCCCAAAATGTTCGTGTACTGAGAAAGCTCTTTAATTCAACCATTCGGAGGAGGCATAATAAGATTTCAATCAGTACAACGATAAAAACAATTGGATAGTAGTTTGCTCTGCACATAGATCAGAACTGTAGGTCCATTGTATACCAATAGAGCTAAGGGGGAGAGAGTCCCACAGGCCAGAGGCCTTCCACTGAGAAGCCTTGAAAATAGGAAAGAAAAGTGGCGGTATGAGGTTATGAAAATTTCTTCAAGTTGGTTTTTTCGACGTTTTCTTTTAAGAAGAGTGCGCTACTGTCAATGAGCGAAAAAGTTTCTTGCGACACAGTCGTGCACTACGTTTTGCTAGTTACTAATTGGATTAAGGCAAGAATCGTTGGTGATCTAAGCTCTCGAGCGGTGACACCTATGTATGTATGTGAATTTCACGCTGTTATACTTCCTACTTTAAGCTGTTAACAAATACTTTATGTAAACAGCCGTTGAGTCAACTCAAACCTTTTAATTGACAGATATAAACTGCACGAATAGATAAGTGATTTACTCAATCAATTAGCGATCAGATAAATAAATATATCTGCAATTGGATAAGCGAATAAAATAATTAGATGAATTGACAATACATTACGACAGCACGACACTCAGTACAGTGCGAAGCCAAGTAAGATAACGTCAGCAGACCACTTTTAAAGTAAATATATCCAGCATGCTTTTTGTGGGTAAAGAGGAACAGCGGGTTTAAAGGTTTGTCTCCACATCCAGGTATTTATTGCACAAAGCATTCCTGCAAGGCACCAACTATCCTCAGATTGGGTTCTTGCTTCTTGGTTTAAATCGCAACACACACAGCTCTTAATTAGATTCGTTGATGTGGGTAGATGGAAATATGAGTATAAAACGAAATGAGTTATGAAACAAAACAGTGACAGCGGGGATGACATTTTTACATTTAACATTTTTTATGTACGATTTATTGTGAACATACCTTAACAAAATTACTTTTATTTTTATTTCCATTGTGCTCCGCATGTATACTCTATTTGAACTCAAGTCTTAAAAGATTTCTGAATAGTTTAGATACTAAAACATTTGTCTTCTGTGCAATTTTAGCCACCAACTGTAGGCAAAATTTCTCTATCAAATCAGCTTTAATCAGTTTTTAAAAACAGCTTTGGGTAATTTGTTTCTATCTGTTCAGACGATAGCCAGATCTGACAGTATTGTCAGGTCTACAAATGGAAAAAAATTTGTCCCGAATGTCTGCCAACCGTGTGAACTGGCAATTTTGTCTACCAATATTTGCAGAAAGGGTCATTGTCAGATAATAATCTGTCAATGAAATTGTCAGGTATTTGCCAGTCGCCTGAACACCCAATTTTATCATTGTCAGACCATTGCCCGACGTTTGGGACATTTGCAGACTCATTTGCCATTGGCAGATGATTGCTGTGGTTGGGAAATCTGCAAACTTTTCATTTGTAGACAAATATTTTTCATAATTTGAACGAACAAAACGAAGTTCGGTGTAATTTTCTTTGCATTTTTCTGTAGATTGGTGCAAATGTGTGAATTTAATCATTTGAAATTATGTTCGTGGACGATGAAGTCAATATAACAACGAAAAGGATCCATGAAAGATATAACCATTTCCTTTTTTAATGATTCTTCTAAAAGGATCTAGAAATATTTATAATTCTTCTTATTCACTTTTTGTTTAAGGTATATTTTATATTTTCCATTTTATGATGTTTGTAATAGTTCCTGGAAATGTTTGTGATCCTTCTTAATTACTTTTTGTTTTGTCATTTGTATACTTCCTTTTATGATCCTTGCCAAACGATCTGCAAATAAATATTTATGATGCTTTCTCTAATGCAGTTTGGAAATTGCCAAAGTTCGTGAATTTGGAAGCAACAGAATTGTTTGGAATCCATACTCAAACAATTCCGATACAATTGTAGCTCCTCAGTTCTCAAGTCCAAGAGCGGTTTTGCGTAAAGTCCATCCTGCTGTTGGTCGGGCCACCCTGTCCTTCGTGCAAACACGCCGACGTTTATGTGGCAATTCATCCTCGTACGTACACGGCGAAAACAATCGCAACTACATCTTTTTGTTCCATTTACATTTTTTTTTTCTATTATAACGTGCTTCTCAATCAAGACTTCACCACCGAATGAAAAAAAAAAAAAAACAATTTAGCTCGTTATTATTGACAAACATAAAATACAAAATGTAACATAAAAATGTACATTTTATACAAGGATCAGTTAAGTGAATCATACAAAAGTTTGAATTTGAAATGGTTTCCTTTTCTATTAGATAAAATATCAAGAAGAGTGAATGCATTTAGATACACAAAAATTCCTACGTAGACAGAGACGTTCGATGGACTGTTTTCTTTCATATTTAAAATGAAAATTTTATTCTTAGTAAACTTCGAAATTTGTTTGTAATGAAAATGAGTTTTAATTCTCCTTTAAAACAATTTTAGGTTCACAGAGATTTTTTATTTTTTACCCTTTTTTAAGCTCGTCCTTCGTTTTCACCCTTGTCATTTGGTTCCAAAAATAGAACAAAAACATTCGAACCGATGTTTTAAATGTGAAGCTAGGCCTGTGTGGCTATATTGGATCTTTTCCTCCAACTACTCATTTGGTTGGTAACTATGTGTATCAACATTTTGCACTTTTAAATTAAGTTTTAAAATTTATGAAAAATTTATGAGGCTCAAATAGAATTTATTTTATTGTTTGGAAAAGCAATTGCCGTCCGGAAACGATTGAATACCTCATAACCGTAGCCGTGGGGTATATTTGCATGTCTATGAACAACCTTAATCATAGAAGATCTGGGACTCCTGATAAGTCAATTTAGATCCCTGTTTGCAACCTAGACTTCGCATAATGACACCCACTCTGCAACAACTTGTGATCCATAGGACTAAAACTAGACTCACCACAAAAACCCAACCACAAATATTAACCCCTAACAATAACCTATAATTCAATTTCGGAATGTACATTATTTTACTTAACATCTTTTCCATCAAATATTCGCCTAAGAGCTGCAATTTAAAATACTCAAAATAACGTGCCGTGCATGAGTACCTACAGCAAAAAAATTCTACCGAACTTCTAACTAATAAAGGAAAATCAGACAACTGCCATTCATAAATCAGTTGTGACTAAAACCGGATGAGGAGTCTTCAAAAAACAAGCTCACTTTCATCATATCTACTAAACAAAAAAAAAAAAAAAAAAAAAAATAAAAAACAAAAAAAATTAAACAAACAACACAATAAGCTCATCAGAGCATAATCGAACAATAATCAAAAATTCTAGAGAAAAAGCTTCTGTATTTATATTTATTTTAAATTTTCAGAATACGCCGGTAGATATAAAATCAGAAATGACGCTGTGGGCCAAATGAGAAATATAAAAATCTCAATCTATAAATAATGGAGGACCAAAACAAGATCAATAATAGGCTACTCGACCTCAGCAATTGAGGAATTTAATCCATCATAATTTTTTGTCGCTTAGCAAACAGGATCTGCCAGATTGAAGACAGCTTGGGGACATACAGCAGTAAGAAAAAACACACCCAAATCAAGAATGACTACTTTATTGGACTGAGGAATATACAAAACTCGTTTTGGCAAATTACTAATTGATTTCGAATGCCCCTTAAAAGTATACAAAATTAGAAGTGGTTCGGTCGACACACGAAGAAGTTTGACAAAAACAAATCAAATCTGAACAACGGTCAAGTGTACAATGGAAGCTGGTGTTCAGCGTACTGATTCCCAAAGACTGCAAGCGAATGGTCCACGAGTTTCATTCAATCGTGATGTACATGTTAAGAGAATCGGTTAGTTTTCGAATTCATTATTGCTTACATTTTACTCAAAATATTTACTAACAAAAGCCGCCTCTTAAAAAACTTCCTTGTTTGCCTTCAATAAACATCGAACAATGTGTCCCATCTCCATAAAGAACAAAGTACATATAAATATCAGAGTGCGATTGGGTTCCATATTTAATGAAATTTGTGTGTTATTTTTATACATTGTGGGCGGTTATTTATTTGACTTTATTTAGGAGCAGAAATACACTTGCCCTCTTTAAAACAGAATTTACAAAATTGTTAATTGCGTTCAGTAACTAAAACGGTACGAATACCAAATAATTGTCAATAAAATGGGAAAAGTAAGCACTGGCATATTTAAGCTGTCATTTATGTTTCTTCATTTTCAATGGTCACACTCAAAAATCAAATCATCTTAAGTTGACTAGATCTGTCTGAGCTAGATGTATACTGAAAGCGAAAACTAGATTGGTTGTTAACTTCGGTTTTACTATGCCAAGCAAACAATCAAAATGTCAACATTCGGTAGAGACATTCTTGACTACATTTGTCGGCAAACTTATAATATAAATGTCAACTAAGAAAAACGTTGCATGTGATTTAAAGTCAAAATTCTTCTCACATCTGAGTTTTTAAGGTCACAAATGGTATTCTCCTTCGACCGAGGCAAACTTGATTTAACTACCTAATAGTGAACTCGATTTGTAAAGGCAAGGCATCTCGTTTTCAGGAAAGCAATTAATTCTAGCGAACGTGCACGACTTGGTCGCACAAAACTTTCCCATAATTTGCGAACTCGACTTGATCGTAACACCAAAATCGTCCGAATTGGTAATCCTTGCGTTCAGTTTATTTGTATCCTACAGGGTGTTTCAGTATTTTTATTTTTTTTTTGAAAGAACAACAACATAATGACAAAAAATGCAGTGCACTAAAAATTGTTAAAATCTTAATATCATGGTCTGGACAATTTCAAATTTGACTTCTTTTCGCCTTTGTGAAATGACTTATTATTCCAATAGCTGGGCCGAATAAATTAATATAGGTTTTAAATATTTTCGCCTGTCAAAAAAAGGTGTGTCAATAAAAGTTGTAAGACGTGGATAGACGTAATTGTGACACAAAACGATTTCTTCTGCGAAGCGAGATACATTTTATCTCGAGTCCACTGTCAAATTTAATATAATAATAATTTTCTATTTGTAGAACTCATTTTGACAAAAAAAAAATAAAAAATAGATGAACACAATTTTGGTTTTCGCAAAAATCCAATCAAGTTTTTCGATTCTTTGTGTACGGTTAAAGCTCTGCTATGTAAAAGAAACTGTGTATCAATCTAATATGTGTTAAATAAATTACGGTTAACATAAAAAAATTAAGTAGCGCAAACTGACTATGAAAAATGTGAGTTCAAGAGGAGTTTTATGGATGCTCAAACTTACGTATAGAACTAAACGTTTTACAATATACTCATAATTTTAAGTCGCATCTATTTCTATTTATATTTAATTAAACAATTACTACAGCCAAACTGCATTGAACGAGAAATTGTCGTACCACCCTGTTCTGCACTTTATTTGTCACACATCAGAAAGGTATTCTCTGCTAGTCTATTTTGCAAAAGCAATTCAATGACTGACCAATTTAGTCCATTGCAACAAGTGAATTTGAGTCGTAAAGGTCAGATAACAATTTAAATTTGTCGCTTGTCATGAGCCGATAAATCAATCCCATCATTTCGTTTAGTGAATCGCCATTGTATTCATTGAGATACATCTACAACATAAATTCACATACGTAGATATCCGGTCACTAGCGATGATAGCATCACGATTCATTTTTTAAGATTGCAACGACAAATATAGCGACTGATTTATATTATATTTTTTGATATTTTCCCATTTAATTCACAGAATGACATTGAAGTTTCATATTTGAGAAGAACCACTAGGTTTATAGTCAGTCTAAAGGTTAATTAATATTAAATGTGGGATTTTTTTATTAATAGTTGGAACAACAAATCCAGAATTTCTTTAGTAAAACAACTTGTCGCCGTGAGTGGGAATGATAAAAGCGGGTATCATTGAAATTAATGGTTAGTTAGTTGGCGCGCTGTGCACTGCACAGCTTTTCCGCATATTGTGGGTATATAAAACACGTACGTTTACGGAAGTTTAAAAAAAACTTCGCGTTGGTTCCAACCATGACGCTAGCGTTCTTCGTTCAGAGTGGAATAAATTCGTAACAAATTAGAAGAATCAGAAATAAAGTAGGTTTTATGGACTTCATTATTTTTATGCGGAATTTAAAAATAAATTTTAAAATACATTAACGACTAAAAGGGAGTGAGTTTATTTAGGAGTTCCCCTGTCCCATTTTGTAAAAATCGGAGGGAATTCCATCCGATCCTTCAGATTTAACGCCTCCCAGGACATCTTCCAAAGTTATGAATCTATCCAAAATATAATTTTGAAAATTTGTAAAACTGTCCAGAAAGTGTTGTTGATTGAAATATATTTCATATATATGTATACTATCTATAATGCAAATGTGATATTGCATGATATTTAAAAAAGTAAAAAAATTAAGGGAACTTCCACACCGGATGAACAAACAAAAAAAACTGTTTTTCTTGCTTCGTTTTGCCTTATTCAGTGTGGGCGCGCGTGTTTAAATGTGTGGTATTTAAATTTGAGAAACACATCCATCATCCGGTGTGGAAGCTCCCTAAAACAGCGCAATTTATGTGACAGTAAATGCATTTCCAATACGATTTTCTATTAGAATTTTGTTGATTCCATCTATTATTAACAATTTGAACTACCACGATGCGACATCTATTGTAAAACAAAGCAGAAACATTGCGCAACAATTTGAATTTCAACCATCTTACTTAGCAAATGTATTTACACCCAATAGGTGTCACTAGCATTCAATGGAGAAATCCATGCTTGGCATTTTGTTACACCTTTTATTCGCTTGGAACCATAAGAGCGCTAGTTTTGTTGGTGTCGTTTTCTGGGCAATGCTTGTATGGGACTGAAATTTCACTTGCAGTCCATAATAATATAGTATTAGTATGTCAAGTCAATGTGAATTTTCAATTATCTAGTGTAGTTAATCTGACAGCTGTCTGACTAGATATGTCTCGGTTTTCATTGGCTGAAATCGATCATATGAGCAGCTGTTTCATTTGACGTTTATGGAGTGGGAGCCGACGAATCTAGTCAAGAAATTCGTGACTAAGTACTAAGTTGACAGTTCGCACACGTGGCTGTCGTAGGAAAAGTGACGTTCCCGACCAATGTAGTTTTTGCGTTCAGGTATTGGTCTTATCCAGACCAATCTAGTCGACTTAAGATAACTAGATTCTTGAATATGCGCAACGCCTAGGATACCTAAAGCCCCACTTGCATGGAGGGAAAACGGTTGTTATATGTTCTTCGACTGCAATTCAAGTGCATTTACGTGATTTTAAGACCCCGGCTTTTTGCTATGAGGTAATTTTTCATATTTCTACTCGACCTCGTCTTGTTCGTATTCCACAGCATCATCTCTAAAACTAACCCAAGATGTGCCAACTTTTATTGACCAAAAACAACCAACCTCCGACTACCGAAATCGACAAAAAATGATCACAAAATGCCACCATCCAGGTTAGGTGTAGTCTACTTTCATCACAACGGATAGTTTCGTTTTGCAACCGCCTTTAACTGGCTATACATTTCGCACTCCTCAGTGGACACGGATAGTTTCACAACCACTGCACACAAATATGATTTCGTGATTGGCTATATATGATCGTGATCACTTTATTTTCAGCTTGAACATAACCGGTCCAATCCAATAATCTTGCCCATATGGTTCAACACACGGTTTTCAGTGTCAATATTGTTAAATGTTCTAATCAAATGAATTATCGTATGTTGAGTAATAGACGCAAATCATTAAAGTTTTGAGTTTAAAACAACACCAACCCGAAATGAAAAGCAACCTACACTATGCAAAACTAAATGTAGTTCACACAATTACAACCAACCACATGAATGTGTGTGGAGTTGGATAGGTCATCGCCTGACATCATCCTCAGCTCCACAAGGCTCCAATAAAATAACTTAAAAGTTTTCTCTGAGTCAATCACCATTCGCTACTTTATAACCACTCGCCCACTTTGTAACTTGTGACAGTCCAAGTTTCCCATAGAGAGCAGCGCTAAAAGAGTACACATCGCAAAAAATTTAAATAAAAACACAAACACTTAAACTTGTATGCACCTTGAATAAATATAAGGCAAAGGCAACTCTCGTGATAGATAGCTTTTGTAAATGGTTTATTTATCTGGCTACCGTTTACCAGCCGACTCTTATTTTATTTCGACAGTGTGTATAGGGTGTGCATATTTACTGTTTGTTTTTGGTACGTTTATGTTGAGTATATCCGTTTAGATTGATGTTTCTGATCGGTATCAAAGGTAATTGTTTAGCCTTAAAGTTTTAGTCGGAAATTTGAACGTATTTTCTGAAGTATTTGGGGTAAACCAAGGCCCCAATTGGCTCAATTATCAATACCCTCCAGGTACCTCCGCATTTGCACACTTCAAGTCGCCTACGGCCCCCTTCAACTTGACGAGGTCTTTATCTATTGCATTATCCCTTCGGGTTAGTTATGAACACTCTATAGGCTGGATCATTTGTGTGCTCTTCATGTCCTAGTCATCATTGCAAAAACTCGAATGAAAAATGCTATCATTTTTCGAAAGCAAGGTTTTGATTCGAATGAAATTATGAATTCATCAACCTAGAATTTGTTTCGATTCTATTGAGAAAAGTCAATCAGTGCTATCGTGAACAAAATTCCCCCCGAAATATTTCTCATTTTTCAAAAATTGGTATCGGCAATGAATTTCGAAAAAGGGAAAAAATTCCCCCGGGAATAAATTGGTATAGTGAGTAAAAATTCCCCACGCAATATTTCCTTTATAAATTTGTAGGTGGAAATTCAAAACGTAAGCAGTTTCTATGGGAGTTTGAAGTCCTTTGTTTTTTATTTTAATTTGGTTTAATTGAACCGAGGAAAAGTCCTTTTTTTCAAAATGTACTGAAACAAAATAATAGGTGTAGCTCAAAAACAATAATTGGAGATGATGGTAAATTTATTCAATGATAATCGCGACATTGCGCTAACGGTTTCAGTACGAATAGGAGTAGAGGACGTAAAGAAGTTTTTGAATCTTCTCGAAAAAGAGCTGAACAGTTCTGGACCTCCAATGAACTCAGGTTGACAATGGCAGGAGTGGTGAATGTTTTTTTTTTTATGGTTTTGACCCTTAGAACTGGTGAAATCTAATAAACAACGAATACGTAAAAACTATATTGCAACGCTATATTTAGTTTCTACTTACAACGCCCGTGGTAACTCTGAGAGATTTCACTACATTTTGTTCTTGTTGAATTTGTTCCTAGCGCCAGAAAACTAAACGCTGCGCTGTGCACTTTGTAAGCTTCTTATATGTTTTTTATTTTACATAATCGAACACATTCTTTACTAAAATACAAATAAATCCAATTAGCGTCTTTACAATTGCTCAAATTATCGAAATTAATTGGTTTCAAACAAATATTTGCAAAATATTCCCAAATATGAGTTTAATAGACAATTGACAGTTGAATAATTCATATTTGACATCTGTCAATGCATTCGAATATATCTTCGAAAAATTGCGGGGGGAAATAAATTCCGATGGAGATTCGTGATAGGAGGAATATTTTCCAGCGAACAAAACATGTTTGGGGGCAATTTTGTACCCTCGGAATTGCCGATAGCCCTGAATAAGTTGAAAAATAAGTTGAAATTACGAATTTGTTTGTACATAAACGAGTTTAAATTATTGAGCCTAAATTGTTCCATGATCTTTAAGCTTCTGCTTGGTTATTATATAGGAAAAAGTTCTAAAACTTTAAAAGTCTTTTGGTGTGGTTATACTGACGCTCGTCTAAGCTTTCAACACAACCAACAGCATACATGTGCAAAAATTCGTCAAAGCCACTTTCAAGTCTTACGAGAAAATCAGAAACAGATCAAAAACCTCTTCTCACTGAAAATTTTAGGTTCAATATTCATGTATACGCAGTAAAAATATGGTCAAGGGCATATTGCATATTGCCTTCTGCAAGGTTTCTACCTTCCATCGCAAAAAAAAAGCCCCAGACCCAGCTTCTTATTGCTGTTCGTTCGTGTGAGTTTTTATTTTTTCTGCCGAATGGAAGGGGCCTAGATTTTTAGACAATATTCAAACGGGTGAATAGAGAAGCACTTTTATGGCAGTTAAACTCTTGGATGTTTGTCTGACATCCGCGAAAGTCGATACATCGAGATACAGATGCGGAGACCCTGACAGCTTCTTTCAAATGCATCAACAGCAAGGCCTTAAGCTTCTGCTATCCAGGAGCAACTGTGATGGGCTGCGCCTGGCAAAATAATGGATGAAATACTGCGAGAAAGCAGAGACAGCTTACTTAAATGTGGGTTTCTCCTACGCGGCAGATTTAAGAAACAGTTTTGAGCTTTCGGGACGTTACTACTTTGGTCTACAATCCGCATCAACGCTGACTTCGACACTATTAGCCTTATATGCGCTCATTTGCCCACCAAAGAAAAGAACGACGCTACCAAAGCAGTTTTTACGAGCTCCCCAAACACATATACAGTCTTTAAAATATTGAGAGATCTTAACACTAGAATATAAAAAAAAGACACTTTTAACATGACAGTTACGACAGCCTAAATGAGACTACGTCTAACACGGACTTGGGCCATAAGAAGAGGTTTCTATCTCAGTATTCAAGGTGGCTATCTCTGAATCAATAAACCGTCCGCTAAATTGACCAAATTGCGAACGACGCAAGTCACGTCTCCAGTATTATAAAAGCTCGAACCTTCCAAGCGGCCATTACCGACTCTGGTCACTACCTTGTCGCCCCCAAAAATGTCTGGTAAGATTTGAATTTGAGTGCGGTTAGCTATGCAAACATTTGCAACAAAATAGTGTTCATTTACCATTTTTGTTAAATCACCTAACTACGCATTTACGAAAATGGTGAGCTGTTTATGAGAACAGCAACAGGTTGACAAGCACTCCGATTGAAATAACAGCTGCACCACTAAGTGATTGTTTTAGCATTAGTTGAATACCTTACTTCTATGACAGAAATGACTACGACAAACCTACACGTAGATATGCGACTTTGGCGCATTGGCAGCAAACCCCATCTTCGAGTACAGCTAAAGCCCCGGGCGTACGTTAAGCCACCTGACGTAATGCTAGGTAGTCGCCAGGGAGCCACCATATCCGCAGCCAAGTCATGCAGATGAATTAAAAACAGATTTACGAGTGCCAATGGCCCGCAAAGAATCTGCAAAGGCTTCTAACATCTCAACTCGAAAGGTCATTCCACAAATCACTTTGATCCGACAGAAGTTTACCCTCCGCCCGGGCTGTCCTACTCGTACAATGTAGAAATTACTTATAGCTATTTGTTTGTAAGATATACGCGCCTTGCAATTGCTTGGCACAGCTTATAGCGTTCTCTTGTGTGTTTTTATTACCTTCCATTTTCCATACCTGCGTCTCGCACAGGCACACGGCAACGGCATTCATTGATTTGTCTCCGCTCTGACCCCTTTTGGAGTATCTCTGAATTAACAGGCTCAGCTCAGGTGCTGTCTGTATAATCTATTTTTATATAAATGGGCATTTTTTCACAACTCTTCAGCTTCACACCGTCATGCAAAAAAGCGGAGGTGTTCTTAAATTACCTGATGGCGGTGATGTGTGTGTTTGTACATATACTCGTATATCTAATCAGTTTTTTCAGTGCTGTTTTTGCGGGAGGTTGCAAAAGGTGTTTACTTCATTGCAAACTTCAATGCGGTTCCGACAGTGAAGCCGGAGCTTGCGTTTCTGTTCGTTTCGGAAGCAAGCTCGGTTTTAAATTACCGCAACTTCTTGTTTGTTCTTTTAGTGAGTCTAAATGTGCATTTTAAATTCCTTCTGTCGTGTTTGTTGGACGTATTTATTTTATTTTCTGTGTGTACTCCTCACGTGCGACGAATTAAATGTATAAAACAAGTTTAATAGCTCTTTGTAGGGTTGCAATTTAAAATACATTATCCGCTGCTTTTTATTATTTCCCTGTTACTGTTGACATTGAACCCGAAATGGCCAATGAAAATGAAATTAAATCATATTTTCTTGTCTAAGATTAATTGGACGTCGTTGGTGACTGACGAGTGAATAAAATTATAATTACCATCAATTTTGTGTGATTATCGTGGAGAATTTTGGTAATGTGAATTAGAAACGACGGAGTTGTGTTTGTGTAGGACATTAACTGGCTACGTGAGAAATTGAAATTAGAGTTGGATTGCGGTTGGCAGGCTGCCGAAACCAATTTTGTAAGTTGCTTAGTAAAATGTCTAACAATTTTTGTTGACTTTTTATTTGTTTTGCGGTGGGACTTTACAAATTGCAATACAGTTCGAGTTTGACTATGGCGCGCCAGTTAAATATGAGAATAAAGTACTTAACAAGGCATTGTATTTGGGAAACGCTTGTTTAATACCTGTTGAGTTAGGAGAGCCGCTAGGTCACAGGTGAACTACCCTCTTACTACCTGTGTAGTTTTATGGTCGATAGTGAAACTGAAAGTAACAGTTTGTGATATTTTTTTTTTTAAATTCCGTGCAAAGCATTAAAAAGACACTTCAAATGCGAGTTTCAAAATGCTTTCTACTGAATTAAATTAACTATAAGAGGTTTTTATCAAATGTGTAGATCATTTCGACGGTGCACCAATGGTATCTAGGGGCAGGCGGGGTTAAAAGTAGCAGGGGTAAGTTGTAACATTTAAAAGTTTTAGGGTTCCCCTTAAAATTGAGTCTCCAGAAGTTTCGTATTCATCGTCAGTTGGAGCCGTCATAATGTAATTTGTTCCTATATTTGTTGTTTGTGTTTTTCATATTGTTTTTCACACGTACGAAATACAGTAGTGTCGGTTGTTTTTTTGTAGCTATGCGTTTCTCTTTTGGTGAATTTTGTGTATACGAGCCTTGTGCGGATTCCGGTTTTTATTTTATTGTTTTCTTTGAGTTAGATTTCATGGCGGGCTAATTGTAACATGGAGTGCAGAATGCATCATTTGTCCCCATAAGATGCAAGGCTTCACTCACAGGCAGGTCCTAGCAATAGAACAGTTTCGCTGAGAGTAAGAAAATTAATTATTCTAACCGATACTCCTAAGAAACAGGCTTTTCATGAGGAAGAAAATAAAAGCATAGCCAGAAAGGTGGCTAGGACCAAATCAAAAAGCAGGTGAAGGAAAAGATGCGTTAGTTTCTTGAGATCTTTCAATGAGTGAATTGTGATATTCTTCTTTTTATGGGTCTTTTCTAATAAATTGTATTAAAAACTTATGACAGAAGTTTTTTTATGAATGCAACAGCTAAAAAATATATATTTTTTTAAAGACGATATTTCAACAGCTTCTGAGCTTTATTGGACTTTGTTTTTACTGAATTTTGTAGCTCGCTCATTTGGAAAATCTTAGGAGCAGCATCAAATTTAGTCGAAAGTGTTACTTCTAGCCCCGATCATCTCTAATTAGAATCTAAACATTAGGGCAGGCGGTGTTCCACTAGGATCTTTCCCGCAACTTACCAAACAATAAAATATCGGTAGCAATATCAGACTCGTCGCTGGTTATGATCTCAGTGTTTTTCGAAACACAAAAAATTGAAAAGTTAAGAACACATACTGAGAGAATGTCCTCCAACCGAGTTCAAAAGAACGACTCAGCCATTCAATCATAAGGCCAAGAAAATTGAAAAAGTCTACGCAGGCACGATCTCAAAAACTTAGGAGGGCTATCTTCCAGGTTTGGCATATAACCTAAATAAAATGGCTATTGGCCAACTCCCTGACTGCAGACAAAAAAACACAACAGTTAGGCACATTATATGCAGGGCCGTCTTGAGCCGGGCCTTTGGGCACTCAAGAGTTTGGAGCCCTTTAAAAAAGTAAAATAAGATAATGACTAAAACATTTTTTTTTTTCCTATGTTCTTATATGTATAGAATATGGGCAACAAACGTTTTATAGAACTTTTAAGCTGAAGTTTGAGATTGAGATTATTTAAATAATAACTCTACTAGCAATATTAACTATATGTATAGATATGTTATTGAAAATCTAAATTTTGCCAGGCCGTATAGAGGCTTAGATAATTTCCGTCGGGATGTTCAGGGACTCAAATATATTTTTCAGTAGACTTTGCTCCAAAACTTTTTTTCACGACGTTTTTCGAGGTTCCCGCCAGAAACCCACCCTCTTTTTTGCATTTTAAAAATATGACGGCTTA
This sequence comes from Cheilosia grossa, assembly GCA_963082955.1. NCBI lineage: Eukaryota > Metazoa > Arthropoda > Insecta > Diptera > Syrphidae > Cheilosia > Cheilosia grossa. The sequence continues at coordinate 17,577,773 of OY720147.1, read as the reverse complement.
TAAATAAGTTTAAAAAATTCATTAGCCATTTCAAAAAGTTTATATTTAAAATAATTTAAAACAAACCATTTTAATCATTTTCAAATACCTAAACTTAATTTTTGGTATTCAAATACAGTTGTTAAAATATTTATATTAAAATGAAAACAAAATTTCTAAGGTTTAAAAATAATTTTAAAATCTCAAAATCTGGTAATTAGTTTTATACTTTCTAGCCACTTTTGAGGTATTTTTATAAATAGCAAAATGTTCAGAAGAATAAAAACAAAACTGACCTGGTGTTTGATTGATATTTCAATTGAGAAATGTTGCCGGTAGTTCTTACTACAGCCCGACAAACAGTGTTGCCAGTTTGGGGGTTTTCGCCCCAGATGTATTTTGGTTTTTTTTTTATCGACTCACAGGGAGAAACCCGCGGGGGATAAATTGTTAAGGGGGAAATCTGGGGTTTTTTAATATTTTATTTTATTTGTTTTTTTTTTTGTTAAAATATCGTTTTAGGAAATCTCAAAATGTGTGTATTTTTTAAATTGCAGTTTAATAATCGATCCGTCCTCCAAAGCAATATTTGACAATGAAAACAAATGCCCTCCTAATCCTTAAATATTTTTCCGGACCTAAGCAACAAACTCATCTGTTAATTTTATGAGCAACAATTTCATCAAAGCTGCAAGTCTCCGTAAATTCTTACAAGATGTTGTACAAGATGATACATGCATTGATTTTTTGCGTTGTATTTATTTGGCGCACACTTTTGAATTCGGAAAACCAAACATGTTCGCGTTTCAAATTCGAAACTCCTTCTTTTAAGTCGTACAAAAACACATCAAATAAAGTCCACGACTGGGTCGAACGAAACTTTCTCCTTTTTTTATTTTATTAGCTACTTCACCGAATATTCCAATGGACGTGTGTGGGTGCAAATGAATAAGTGGGACTTTTTGATTGTGTAAGGCTCCAAGTGGTGGGAATTATTTTAAGGTGCACATTCAATATGTTTGAAAAAAAGAAGTGGAAAATATTTGCTACACAGAAGTTGAAATTGCATTTTTATTTTTTTGACAAAAAACATACCAAAACGAATTTATTCGAATTTTTTTTTAAAGAAAAAAGAAGTATACAATCTTATTAAGAATACTCATTTAATCTTTAATATGTATTTTAATCAAAATCGTTGGAGCGGTTTTTGTTTAAATTACGCATACAAAACAGTAACAAATAATGCAACGTTTAGTTTGAAAAATAATATTGCTTAACTTTTAACAGAAAACTGAGTATAAGATACTGTTTCAAATGTAAGCATTACTTACACTTTCTTAAAGTTTATCGAAATCGAAAATGGGGTTTTAAAAGTTTATCGAAACCGAAAATGGGGTTTTCGAGATATGAGCAGTTTTTAAAATAAGCGTTTCGGTAATTCGAATTGAAAATTAAGGAGAATTTTAAAAACATCAATCTTACTCTATCTATGCGCTTTGGTCAAAATCCTTGGCACAGTCTTGGGGTGAACTTAAGAAAACTAAATTTTACAAAAATGTCCTTTTTCAAAAATCCATTGCACGGTGATAAAGACACAAACTGAGTTTGCTAAGTTTAAATGACCATTTCAGCTTAGAAATGAATTTTTGTTGCAACGGTTTCCGAGATATGTATTCCAAATTTCAAAAGTATCGTTATTCGATTTTTAAAGCCAAAAACTGGGTATGCAGTCATATGGTAACCTCACCTACATAGGTTCCAAATCCGAGGTTTGAACCAAATTAAGACAGCCGCTTAGGCTGTAGGCCTCGGGTCCATACGAACAGCCAGACAGACGGACAGAATTTTGCGACCCACTTTTTTGAGTTCCTCTGTCATCGTAATGTCTGAATTGATTAACATCTCGAGTTTGAATTTTTGTACGAATACAATGGCCGCGTTCCACTGCCCGCTAGATGACCAGCGGCATGAAAAACTCCATATAAAAAAAATTGACATTTCACCATTGGCGCTAGATGTCTAGCACTTTTTGTGAAATATCCCTTTCAGGGAAATTTCTCAATCTAGCGCAAAACTAGCCGCTGCATTGAGAGAAAAAAAAAAAAAAAAAAAAAAACACATATCGTAGGAAATCGTTCAATTTTTTTACAGAATAAAGAAATACGAAACCGAGGAAGTGTAATTGTGATAAAATTTGTAATAACGTAATTCAAATAGGAATTCAGATATTGTTTTCAACATATTGTATCATTTCTTAAATTGTAGTGTGGAAATAATTATGTGAAAAAGAGTGTCAAATGTCATTTTGCCGCTGGCGCTATCGTTCTAGCGCGAGCGTTACTTCATCTGCGATATTTTGTGCTCGACATCTAGCGGGCAGTGGAACCTGGCCAATATGACAAAAAGTTTATTTTTTGTTTTGAAAAAAAAAAAAAGGATTATATTTGGAACGTTTTGTACCTCTGCCGACAAAAAAGTTTAAAGTTTCCTTCCTCTCGAAAATGACACATTTTCTGTTCCACTTGACGTCGGCCACTGTCATTGGTTTGTCACTGTTGCGATAAAGTCACAAGCAATTACTCCCTAAATTTGTTCGTCAAGCTACCAATATTATGAATGTATCGGCCACTCGGTCAGCTCACTTTATATAAAGTAGTACACCCATCCATTTCGGTAACGCTGCGAAATTGTTCTTATTAAATGACTGAAATTGCACTCTTCCTCACTTGCGCAATACTCTGTAACATCCAAGCAAATCAGAGTAAACCCAAATTCAGTCATTCGAAAACTGAAAATCACAAAACTTGCCCAATCACTCCTATATTTCATTTCAAATGGAATATGTCAACTCTGTGGTCGTGTGTTTTGCCTGCCTCGATGAGTCCTCGGTCCTGAGTCTGCTGTTTGTGTCGTGAGGCCATATCACACTTGTGCATGCCAATGCACAGCACAAGTGAATGAAATCGTGATCGTTGGGTTCCATTCCATTTCAATGAAAAAAAAAAATACGTACACACTGCTACGAGACGGAGGTTAAAGCGGAGCTGGACTAAGGTAACAACACCGATCAATATTTTAACCAAGTTATGCATTCCATTCGATGATTTAAACTGTCCGCAGCACACGGCAATAACTTTAAATGCAAAACATTCATGACGCGACCCTGGGAATCAGGTATGAACTACTTTGTCCATACCCACTTTTTAACAAGAGACCTCAAGTCTTGCCATGTTTTGCGCGCATGTGAAAGTTGTCCACTATGCTGCTGCGGTGGACTTGCAGCCAGGCGCTGTAAGAGATTTTCTGATAATAACTTTAGGTACAAATTATGCGGCAATTGTTGCATGACCTGTCAGTTGGTGGTCGAATTTGTTCAGCGGTGGCAAGGTGGTAGTTTATACGTATATCCTGGTTATGGGCAGGTGCATTTTGTGCACGTAAATAATATTTCTCACGTCCAGGTTGGCGGTTTTGCTTATGAGTGATGTGGCATAAGAAACGTCGTGAATAGTAGTGATTTATTTGAGACTTTATTTGGCGTTCAATACGTATTCCTGGCAAGTTTTCCCCTTCACTATTTTAGGTAGATTACAAATAGTCGGACTGCGGATGGCATTGTTTAGGAGGAATGCATTTCAGTTGATCAAATAGAGAACATTTCAGAAAGAGGTTAATTATTGCGTGGTTAATTATTGCAAACAGGACATAGGCCAGCTCATTTCCTTGACCGATTAAGGTCTCCTTTGTCGTAGCTTCACAATAAGAGTTTACAATGTTGGCCCAATTTATTTGTCAACACTAAACATAAAATCAGTCTTGTTAATGTAAAAAAATAATTTCAAAATTTCATGGCGGTGAACTCAAAAGCAATTTTCCAACCATCTCTTTGCAGGCCCACGTTCCAACGAAAGCGCGAATTATAAAATCGAAACGAAAAACCTGCAGCCGCCGAGCACGCAACATCTGCGACGAGAACTACCGGCAGATCTATCCGAGGAGAGCATTCGCAAGGAAGCCGCTCTCATTGTAGCCCAAGCAGAGCGCATCAAATGCAAAGCGAATAACATTCCGCCCCAAAAATCGAACCACAAACGCTCGTCCATTCCGAACAAATTCCATTCGCTGCCATCGCGCAAAAAGAAACCAGTTGACAAGCCAGTCAGTCGTAGTGTCAGTGACGCGTCCTCAAAGAAATCGAAAAAGCCGTCCATCTTCAGTATATTCAGCCGCAAAAGCGACTCGAATCTCAATCAGGATCAACGTGTGTCGCGTTTTGCCGAAAGCGGTGGCCGTCGCTTGGTTCGCAGTAAAAGTGATGCTGGTTCATACAAAGAGCCAAAGGTTTCGAAGAAACGAAACGCCGAGAAAGAAGAACAGCTTACGGGCAGTAGCAAACAGCTGCCGTCGCAGTTAAGTCCCATTATCGAGAACGCCCAGAAGGAGGAGTACTTTGAGGAGCTCTTCAACCGCGAGCGTCGAAAATCCGAAGCGATCACCGCCCACGAGAAGAATGCAACAGATCTGAATGAGTTCTTAGCCAAGTATAATATTGAGCAGAAGCCAAGTAGCGGGAATATTGGATACACCAACCACAAGGATTTGGATTTCGTGCCGTCGAAACCTATTGCTGAGAAGATTTCGGCATTGCAGGAGAACAAGTCGAAGTCTATGGAAGATATGCACAGTTCGCAGTTACCGCAACAGAAGCCGGCACTCACGAAAGGACTCACAGTAAATGGAATGGTTAAGCGATTGTCTATGGAAAGATTCTCCCCGCCGCCCACGATATCAGGACCAGCGTTCTCGTATATACGACCGAACGAGCAGATAATTTACGCCCAGCTAGCAGCAGAGGAAGACAGGTCTCCGAAGAGGCCTACCGATTTTAATACACCGCTCAAGGTGAGTAACAGAAGCACGGGGCACCGCCACTCAGTCGACATGTTTGATCATCCGTCTAGTCATCATACCAGCAGCAGGGTAACAATAGAGACGCCGTCCCGCGTTGCCATGAGTCCCGCGAGGGACTCCTTCTCACCGGGGCCCACTATGATCCGTATACAGCAGACACGTTCGCCGTGGCAGCAACTGAGCCCTCGCAACCTCAGCGACGAGGATGAAGGTCTTGGCATTGAGATGCGCAAGACATTCGAGGAGGATCTGCAACAGCGCTCCTACGATCGGAGCAAAACTCCTCCTGAGCTTCCCATTGTACCGATCGTTCGCAGCGTAACGCCTCCCAATCATCGGCTGATGCGTGAGGAGCCCGCCGATGAAATCAATACCCTCAGTCGTCGGCGCGCAGTGCTGGAGTCGCGCATCAGCTCGCGGCGCTTCACCCCACCGGAAACGGTCACAATCAAGTATCGCGCATCGCCCGAGCGAAATCGCTACCACGAAGAGATTCACGAATCAAATCACCGCCAGTACCTCACTCCCGAGCGGGACGAGTACAATCGCTACCATAAGCTGCGATCGGAGGAGGTGATGAATAAGTATTCGCCAGAGAGGACGCACTTGGACATGATCGCTCCCAGTAAAGGCGCTTCTAGTGGCAAGCATACCTCACGCTACGTCCACACTAAGTACTATGACGACGGGACTGGTGGTGTGAAGGAAATATACGAACGCGAAGCAGGAGTCGACGATCAAGGTAAGCCTATTGTGCGCGAATCGCGACGCAGGGAACGTGTGGATTCGCCGGGCAGGTCGATCGAGAACACCGCCACGCCTGTTGACTACGAACCGAGGAGCTTGGATTCACAGCTGCATTACAAAACGGAGAGGTACCAGTCGTCGCCAAAGAACCACGTACAAGTTCATTCGGTGAGCCATGCGAATTCCTTGGAACCGGAGCACTGGCAAGGCAGCTTGAAAAGGGACAAACGGCAACAGAGGAGCTTCGACAAGGGAGACTCTGGCATCGAGAACGACTTCCGAAAGGAGTCCTTCAACGGAGACGTTAGCTCAAAGTAAGTGTGAATGCAAATGTCATGTTCTATGAGGAGGAGGGGGGCTTTCCTTTTCAGCGATTGGTTGATGTCAATTTTCCACCTATCTATAAGTTCTTTATTTAAGTCTCAACCACCCACTCTTCTCGATCTTTTTCCTATTCCTTTAGAAAAGTCAAAGTGCGTCTTGTCTTGTTTTGCCCACGGAGCTCTGCGTCTTTGAGCGGCTTTTTTTTGGGCTGCAGCATTTATAGCCTGTACTGCTATGCTCCCTGAGGGGTTCTGGCAGACGCTTTAAAAGTCTTGGCACTTTTTTTCAATAGCAGTCTTGATCCGCTTCCTTACTTTGACACGAAGAAGTTGAATTGTTGGCTCGGAATGTTCGGGCATCCAAGGTACTGCGAGGTATATCTATCGTCGATCACAACGCGTGATGAATTTTGCTAATGGATCGTTGGACAGTCAGCAGGCCGTGTCCACTTTTATAAATTGAGACGTAGGAATCGTAAATGCAATAACTATGCCGCCTGCAAACTCAACTAGATGTTTAAATCTGTTTCCGGGGATGAACACCTCCATTCGGATTTAAGGTTTAAAGTTGCCAGGAACGATCTGGCCGTCCTACTTACGGCACTTGTCATTAAAGATTCGTGGAAAATGCTGTGAAAGTGGGTTTCCAATTAAGCAAGCAGAATACTCGTTGGTTGAATGCCGAAGGCTGTCAGTTTGAAAAGCTCCAATTCATGAGAAATCCTTGCCAAAGTCTTGCTGGAACCAGTTGCAGTTGTTGTTAGGGGAATAATTGGGTCATTCTTCTTCTTCTTCTTCCTCGTCGGCGTCAGCCGAACTAAAGTACGACTAAAGTTGCAATTTGGCACTTTTTTGAGAGCCTGCCTGTCAACGGAAATTTTTACAAAAAAGTCTTTCTCTCGAAGTGACGGAGGATATCTTGATCTTCATCCGCCTTAGACAAAGTCCGAGCTTCAACAATGCTCAAGATCTTTCCTAAAATCATCTTAGTTCTTCGAGTTATGTCCTTACTACTCAATTGCCTTATCTGCCCTAAGAAGCAGAGTTAAGCAAGAGTTATGATTAGTTTCGTAGTTTCCGAATAAATTTCGTTTTCAGAGGAAATACAAATTAAGTCCCTAACTACCTGAAAGGTGTATCTGTCACTTGTGACTTCCAGCAGAGTTGTTGGATCTAATCTTGGACATTGCGGATAATTTTGGCTATCGTCGTCTGTGTTAGTCTGCCAAACAGCGCGATGTAGGTCTTCGTCGCAGTAATACAGGCGGTATTCCTGGAAAAACCATTAGCTTAGAGTTGTTCTGTCTATAAAGTCTATACACTTTAGATGGTTAAATACACAAACACATACGTCGAATAATCCGCAAATCGGACACAATTTCAATAAATCTCTTCCAATATTATTGCAGATGGCGCAAGCGAACTTTCCACGACGATGTAGTCGCCTGTGAACAGTTTATTAAGAAGGAAAAACGCCACACGGAAGAACAGCATCCGCAGCGTAAAAAATACGATTTTGTGTATCGTGAACGCAGTATCGACGATGGCTCGCACTATGACCCGCGATTGGACAAATATCCCAAATCGGCAACATCCACTTTGCAACGAAGCGCCAAAGGAAGCCCATCGACGACAACTAGTCATTCTCATATGGAAGATACCCTCAAACGGAATAAGAAGGTCGGTGGTTTCCAGAAGGTGAAACAGCTCTTCAGTGGCAGCCGGAAGAAGGAAAACGAACCGGAAATCATGGTAAACGGAAAGAGTGAGTCTTCAGTGCATGATGGCACCAAGGACAAGTACATGGTGAAGGAAGAGGAGATGCGATCACGGTATCGCGAACATCGTGGGATTCGTCAGAATGAACTACGCGAGCCGAAGGTATGTTTGTTTCTTTTTGGATTTTCTTTTTTCCCTCTCTTGAAAAGTTTCGCATAACTGTATTTTTAATTACTTAATCGTGGGCATCAATCAAACGTTTTTTTTTTGGTGATGTGGAGGTTATTTGTTCATTGAAATTGCTAATTGAAAGAAATGTTATTCCTCCTCTGTACTGTTTTTTTTTTTTGGTTAATTAATTACTTGTCTGTTTTTGGGAATAGTTGGATAATTGGAAATATAAGTAATTTGGCGATTTATAAACAACTCGAGTCCTATCCTCGTTGGTAGCTTTTTTGAGTGTTGTTGTGGGAAAGAGAGTTTTTGCTCAAGAAAGTTATATACTCGGACCCATATCAGACCTTCCAAAGATGTGGGGCAGTGAAAACAAATACAGTTTGTGTTTCTCGGACGGTTGAATGTGAAACTCATCACTTACCGTCCAACACAGCACACCGGCCAGAAGTCTAAAACGAGGTTTTTGCAAAAACAAACAGATCGTTGTCGTATGTAGGGTATTAGCCTCTTTTTCGACATTTCTGTTGCACTTTAACATTGGTGAAGGTGCCAATGTACTTTCTCAATACACACGCAGAAAAATCGGTTAACTTTCGATTAAAAACAACCAAGTGATACCTACTGTTAATATAGCTCCTACAGAGTTAGTGGATTAAAAATAACCGAGACAACTTGTTTAACGAAACTCGGTTAAAAATAACCTTTTATCAATTCTTGGTTGGAAATAACAAACATACCCTGTTGAATTTAACCATCTGGTTGATATTTATCTAGAAACTTGGTCCTTAACAACAGATAAAGTATGCCATTTTTAACAGCATGCATTTTACCTATTTATATCGGTAGTATTTAACAACGAATACTCGGTGCTTTTTCAACAGAGACTTGGTTCATTTTAACCCATTTTTTTAACAGAGCAAAAATCGCACTCTGTTAGATCCAATTTTTGAGCGTGCAATTCGTCGATTATTCCTTTTTTTATACATAATTTTACCAATGAGTAAATAAATGAAAAGAAGTAAAAAAAAGACAGCACTAGCTGCCATTTTAAAAAAAAATCTGACCGCATTTTCACATTTTCAGCGCCGTCCCTAAAATTGTTTCGATTTTCTGTCTATATATGTAGATTGTAGACACATCTCGAAAGCGGGGGCACATCTTTTGTTTAACTTTATTGTTTGCACGTTTTCAAATTCCAATATCTAAATGGAGGTCGAATGATAACGCTGCAGTAATCTAGGCTCTTCGAAACCCAACGACGTTCAACGTCTTGTTATAAGGATTTATTCCAGAACTTATAACTCGTTGGCTTCATATTCATATTCACATTAAAATGGTGTTCAATATTATAATAAAAAAAATTGGAAAATGCTTGTTCACTCTTTTTCTAGTCAGTTTTCGACTGAGTTTTTAATGTAATTTGAACCTAATGGGGTTTTCGAGACATGAACAGTTCTTAAAAGTTACGTTTTCGGTGATTCGAATTGAAAATCAAGGACGTAATAATTTCGACAATATCAATTTTCCATTTTGGTCGAAAACGGTATGGATATTCAGAAAACTATAAAAAAAACTAATTTAAAATGCATTTTTTCAAAAAGATATTGTTCGATGATTTAGAGAAAAACTGAGTTTTCTATCAAGTTAGAAGTTACCATATACCCTAGGAATGCATTTTTGTTACAATCGTGTGGACCGTTTTTGAGATAAGTCAGATTTTCAAAAGTAGTTAACGTTATTTTTTCTTTAAGCGAAAAACTGGGTATGCAACCATGCATACCATAACTACATGAGCTCAGATATCAATTTTGGTTGAAATCGCTAAAGCCATTTTCATGGAGGTTAGCTATCCCAAACCAAAATTTAAAAAAATTGTTTTTTTCAAGAAAAGTCCGCTGTCGTCGTAAAGTAAGAATTGATAAAAATCTCGAGTTCGACAATATCTTCCTTTAACTACGTAATCGAGAGATTAAAAAATAGGAACAGTGTTTGCTTCCGAGTCATGATTGAATTGCAACTGGTTTACAAACATGACATCAAAGTCTGACAGAAAGCTATCCAAAGGTGTCAAATCGACCATAGACTCCAATTGGCAGGATTTTCCGGGATCCTCTTTTCGGCCGACTATTATTTGTGGATTTTGTAATCCACATAGGTACAGAGGTTCTGACTTTTATCATTTCTATCTTGGAGGGTTAATTTTGCTGAATGCTCAAAGTTTTATTTGCACAACACCAACTGGGATTCTACAACAAATAAATCAATACAGGTTTCAACACAGAACTTGCAACTTTTGTCAACTGAAACATTTTGGCCAATCTTTCAGTGCTAAGTTGCAGAATCTTGCATCCATTATAGATTTTGGGTTCATCATTAATCCAACCCAATCGCTGAAATAAAACCTAATTTTTATTTGAATTTATGTTTAACAAGTTTAAGTCACTTGATCGCGACATATCCTTATGGAACTTGCCAAGAAGATTACGTCATATAAGCTTTTAGACTGACTAATTTGGTCGTTCCTTCGAACTTCAGACGACGCCATAACGTGTGAACACATTTCCAAAGAACTGTACCCACTTTCCCTATACCCACTATACCTACGTATGTCACACAAAAAGTATTAATCATCTATCACAGCCAACTCTGTCTATTTTTTCGAGAAGTTTGGCACATGAAACACAAGCCCTAATCTTTCAAATGCAAATAGAATTCCAAATAATTTGGACTATCTTCAGTTTAGTTGACAAAAGAAGACTTGCCGACATTGGTACTTGCCCATAAACTGCCATGCCACTTCCTATAACCGACATTCTACAACAATTCCAAAGAAAACCCACAACGCCGCAACCCACATCGTGTACGTAAAAAAAGACGAACATTCATAATCTCTATCTACGGTTGAAGACCGTATATGCGTGTGTGTTTCATAGTCGTCTGGCATTAGAATTGTGTACCTACAATGACTTAATACTTTCGCAAAAAGACATATACCATCCGTTCTACCTTCGTTAGCCAAAAAGCCGTCTGACGTAACCGCATTCTGTTTCTGATGTTGCTTACAGTCAAGCCCACACATTAAACTCACCTCGTCATCGATTCTTGGCTTTGCCCACGTTAAGATTTTCCAAATTCAGAATTGTGGGGGTGAAATACCTGATCATGCCAAGTGTATAAGCTTCCAGTGCATTAGAGTCGAGAAATTGAAGACCACCTTGTGCATCTGCGCAGTGGTAGTCACATGGCCAAGACACTGTTGCGAAATACACTTGTAAAGCGGCCTGGGAGTAGTTGTCCGTACTCGTCTTTTTGTTTTCTTTGAAATTCTTTACGGCCAGTTGGAGATGCATGGGCTTATCTGGGAGTGATGTAATCACATGAAGTCAAGCGCAACCCAGACGAATTGAAATTTCCACGGAAAGTGAGATTGAGATTACTTCATATCGGAAAAGGGCCTTCCGCTGTTTGAAATATAAGGCAGCCGGAGAGCATTCACCTGTCTGTCCTGCTGGGAATTAAAAATGTCCGATGTGAAGGTCGTTTGTAGTTTTGCGTTTCCAAATGTAATCGCGACGGGTGGAGATGGAGTTATGCGGGACAGACAACGCTGACGGGTATTGAGTTTCGTTTTTATTATATGAATTCATAGCCGTTGGGTGTTTATGTTTATTTGATGCAGAGAAGTGAATAGTTGCGTCAGACCGGCAAGAGTTGTGCCGATTCTTTCCATTGGCCTGTCAATGTGCGTTCGGCGTTGCACGCTCAGTGGTTAGACAAAGGAAGCTGAGCCGTTGTGGAAATACGGAGTGATAGTTAATGTGTCTTTCTATTCGTACTAATATGACTAAGCTTAACTGGAATGAAAAACTTGCAGAAAATCTGTGGCAGATAAGCGGAGTTCTCAGTGACCTTTGGATGGCTTAGAAATACCAGATTTGTGACTAAAAAAAAGTCGTTTAAAATCAGTCGAAGAAGCTCTCTACAAAAAGGCTAGCAGCTATTTTTCGTTAAACAAATGTCAGAAGTCACTATTAAAATGGAAAAGCTGTCTTCTTACCATTTTACATTTCGAACTGTAAGGGAAAATGGAAAGTACGCAGATGATGTGAAACGAAAAACCCCATACAAGAGTAACACAACGAAATCATGAACGAAAACTGTCGCCCTCCTTTTCGTTTTGCAGTACGCAGCTGTTGCGAAAAGACGGCGTAATGTAGTAGATTGCTTGTTACAACTCTCCACTCTCTTTTTGCATATGTTTATATCCGGGACATTATTTGCTTGCGAAAATTTGACATTTGTACTGCAGTGTTGCCAGCTTTTATAGGAGGTATGGAGCCAAATTGGATATTTTTGGCTCCAAAAATATGAAGATCAAAAATGGTATTTTTTTTTAAATTCATTTTCACACTTATTCTGATTAAATTGCTATTAAAGACGACAATGTTAAATTAAAAATAGGCGGTCATATTAAAAATTCTGTCAGAAAAAGTGTTCCCCACGAAAATAATCAAAACAAATCACTACTGATTGGATTTGATCAGAAAAAAAATTCCTGACAGATGCAACAGTAAAGAAATAAAAAATTTAAGTATTTCAGTGGAATGATTTGTTTTTTTTTTCTTCTGGAATTAACTGAGAAGTTGATCGGAAAAAGTTTTTCGTTCGGACAAGTTTATAAATTGATAAAGTAACTTTATAACTCATAAGCAGTATTTGAAGACCAAGATTAGTCTTATACGAACCGAGTACGTTCGCAATTGAAGTATGTATTTTTTTTATAAGTACCTAAGGTGCCTTCAAATGGGCAAACTTTAAAGTAAATAGTCTCAATTAGGATAGTTCTCAAATGACAATTTTAAGGATCCAGTGAACTTCGAGTATCCAAATCGGAGATAAATGGCCAGAGCTGGTAACACTGCTACCTGTGTAGCAGCTGATGGAACTCTCCACAAATTATTTTCCGCTGCCTTTTCACAGACGTTTGGCTGTCCATTTGGAGACTACTACTTACGTACTAAGGGTTGAATGAGGAACGTTGAGATTGAGGGGCGAACCCAAATTTTTCATTCTTCAAAAGAGTTTCTTTTCGCATTGTCAGCAATTGGACTTCTGGACTTTGTTTTGAATTGTTTATAGGATATTTCGAAATCAGATAACCAGCTTAGTGTTAAATCAGCGCGACTGCTTATTAAAAAAAACTGCTAGAATTGACGATGCATTTGGAAAGAAAGAAGGCACTCCTTTTGTCGAGACACAAAGCGCATTTGGACGAAGCTACGTTTGAGAGGATGTCCCTCCATGTATAGCACTACTAGGCGGCCCTTTGCTTGTACCCTATTCACACCGAGCCGAAAACCGGGTTTTCTCGAAAACACTCGAAAACTTCATCGAAAACAGAAGTTTTCCCATAGGTACATATTTCAGTTTTCAAAACTAGTCGTTTAAAGTCGTTTTCCACGAAAACACCTCGAAACCGTCTTCCAATCGTTGGGTTGTTGCAACAAACACACCTTTTGCAATATTCAGCAAATTCAGCAGAACAACTGACCGAGCAGAAGTCACAAAATAATTTACACAAAACTTTCACGACTATTGTCTCACAGCTGATTGAAACGTCAAACGAAAACTGGTTGGTGTTCGGTGTGAATGCATCGACGAGTTTTCGACGAAAACACGGTTCTCGGTGTGGTGTGAATAGGGTTTTATGAACCGCTCCCTCTCTTCATCAATCCCTTGCTCAAAAGTGTGACGTGACATAACAGGGGTTAGTTCTGGGTATACGGGGAGCCAATAGATTTTAATCAGTCGTTTCATCTATACACGCACTAAGAAAATGCCTCTCTCTTTCAGATGGCTACAGATATATCCATGCGCCGCCGCCTATCTACACCTAAAGCAAGTCCTTTGCTTAAGCGTACCTCCTCTGAGGCAACGCGCGTACGGTCACCACTGGCGGCTAAAAATGCAGCCGAAGCCAAGCCTGAGAAGACGTCTTGGTTCAAATCCATCGACAGAAAAGCAAAAAGCAAATCAAAGGAAAAGGTACCCACAATTTGGTCGTCATTCGTCGCATTTTATTAACTTAGAAAAAAATGTTTGCAACCCCCTACAGCTGGATACAACATTGAGCGGTGAAACGGATTCCAGTCACACTCCCAAGCGCAACACATATCGCACCCCACCGCCGCCGCCGATTCCTCCAAAGAATTTCCGCTTCTTTGGTGATACCGATTTAGACTCGAATCCGCCAACCGTATCTAGAATCACCACAACCCCCAGGTAAGACAATATACTGGCGATTTACCAGAACATTCCTAAAAGCGACCGATCTTGCAGGTCGAGACCATCAGTTTCCACTCTAAACCGAAACCAAAAGTACTCGCAAAGTGCGTACAATCTGGATCGCATCAATCAAACACCTCAATCAGCTGCATCTAGTCGCCTCCGTAGCAATTCTCTGCAGAATCTCGAAGAAGATGGCACAGATGAAATCGACACTCGCAAAAGGCGTCATTACTCCAGGTCGCGCAACCACCTCGACGATATTTCCGAAAGCGGATCAGAGACGGAAGATCAGTACAAGAGGCAGCCGTTGACTCCGCAAAATAGGTCAGTGTCCAGGGACAAGCTGGATCGCTCTTATCGGAACGATGACCGCAAGAGCAACGAACGGCACCTAACCGCGTCAACGTCCACATTGAAAAGGTCGCCTGACCACCCGACCAAAGTTGACGCATACAAGCAGACGGGCAAACCTCCGCCCAAGCCAGCGAGAAACACCGACCGCAGGTATCACTTGAGGTGAGGGCCGAACTCGTACTAGATATGTGTTCGGAAATTCTAATTTATTTCCAATTTCAGGGATCCTGACCGTCTTCCAGACAGTTCTGGTACTGAGGGCGAGTCCAGTATGCAGAGTACGCGAAGTGTCGTGTATCTTCATGCTACAACAGTGGGTGCCATACCACAGCCATACCAGTCAACCACTCGACGTCGCACCGCATCGCGTGAAGACTTGCGTAAAAACAAGTTACAGCCAATGACAAAAACCGTTTCGCGATCAGTCTCGATGTTAGCACCATGGAAACCGAAACACCTGAGTGAAGGTTACGAGATAAACTACTCACAAGAACACAATGAAAAGGTGCGCTTTTATTAAGACGGAAGCTGAGGTTTCTCAAATACATAATTATTACCATTTCCATTTGCAGGACAAAAAGCTCTCAACACTGCCGCGAAAGAACACATCTGCACACATGTCCACGAGCACACTCACGCGAAATAAAAAAGTCGATCCACCGGCTCGAACGAGACGGCAGACGCCCATTTCCAAATCGAAAGACGATCTATCTTCAATTCGAAACTCATCAAGCACCAGTGCGGCCAAGTCAAACCTCTCGTCAACACTTGACTCGCGAAAGGAGACCCTTAGGCGCAAGTGAACACTTCAGCTGCCCGCCCTCATATAGATAATTATAAAGTTCATGCGTTGTGGACAGTTTTAATCAGCAATTTAACCAAATAGAAAAGGCGGCACAATTAAAATAACAGGACAATAACCGGTGCTAATCAACAGATAGGAAACAGCATGAATATCGTAACAGAGCGGAAAGTAGCCTTTAGTCAACCACTTACGTAAAAACTAATGTTAACTTTATAATCTCGTCAAATTTCAGTAAGGAAGAAAACTAAATATAAAAAGAGAACGAAATATGTTTATAATTTTATTAACACTTTTTTTTATCGTATAAATAAAATAATATTACATGAGTATTTGTTTTCATCTTATCGAATGTCATAGGCTGTAGAGCTATTGTTAGCAATGACAGCTGAAGGACGTGATTGATGATTCCTACCATTATTATAGTTAGGGATTATTATAGAACGGCTCTGTTACATCATCCCTTTGTTTGACCGGTGAGATGTACGAGTTTGCAATGGACTCTCTGAGTGTTTCTTTACAAAGTCTTCTCCTCCTTCAGTAGCATCATAAAAATTGGCTTTAGTTCACAATAGGTCTGTTCCCTAACTATATTGCTTTCGAACACATAGTTGGTTATTGCTGACAGATGGTTGTCAAATCTTTTAAATGCCAATTTGTAACTAATTTTGAGAAGCAAAAGAATAAATTTGTTTAATTCCTGCAATAAAAATCATTCAAATCTTGGTCTTAAATATAAATTTGTTCTTTGTTCTACTGATAATTTAATATTCTCGCCTAGAAATAAATCACATTTTTCAAATTTCTGGTTCAACGCATTCCTTTTCTTTTTGGTTATATAAGGTTCGTTCGGGTACTGTAGAACTATAAAAAAATTGCGAAGAAACTGTGCGAATGAGACCATGTACTGAGAAAATTAAGAAAGAAAAAAACAGAGTGAAATGCATTTCCCGTCCTTTTAATTTTTTTCGTAATTTTCTACTCGCCGAATTTCTACTTACTGAAAAATGAAAACTGGCAACTAAGTGACAGCTCAAAAGTTTTCAACGATATCGGAGGAAGAAGTTATAATTGAATGTTCTCCTAGAACATATCAGCGTATGCAAAAAGATGAGTTTAATAGGTATTTAGCTTATAAAAAAACGCAATTCCAACTTATTTGGTAGATGCTGCATGTAAAGAAAACCTTGTCAAATGTTAAAATTACATTTTTTTAACTTTTTGTAAGAAAACCGGTCAGGTACTTCTCTTGAAACTCGGAGATTTCTCTCTTGATTTTTCAGATTTGACATTTGACAATTTTCTATGCTTGAAGTAGGTACACGAACGAACCTATATTTTATTTCGGTGAGCTAATTCTCTCGCAATGAGAAAAATCTGACATATTGCCAGATTTGAACCAGAAAGTAAGGGAACATACAAATTTGTTTTCAAAATATTTCCTAAGTCTATGCGAACTACTTAGGCTATGTTGTTCATTGCCACGCCTACTTTTTGCGGGCGTTTTTTCACTAAAATGTATTTTTTTTTCGACTTTGGATACTGATTTGAACTTAATCAATACAAAAAATTAAAAAATAAATACTTCAAGGAGCCAATACTACCTCGAGTATTTTAAGCAATCAATCAGTTTTTTGCTTCATCCAGAAACCAGAAGTTGAGCTATATAGTCTAGACTAAACTTAACTCTTTTTTTTTAATCAATGTATTCATTGTTAGCAACAGTTGTTGTTTTTGGTGGTTCAGTGGTTCTGCATCGAAAGCGCATTCACACAAATAATTGACATCTGCAAAGTTTTCAATTTCATAGAATCCATCGCGTCCGTTGCGGCAATGTTTTCGACTGACAGGTTGATAGAATACACAGTAAATTATGGAAGGCGACCCATAAGCAGCGCACGTGGCGGATGCAACGGATAAAGTAGTTTTACTTTCTACTTTTCTGTCCGTCGCACCCGTTGCCGGCCTTAAGTCCGACAGCTGTCTGACTTATTGTGACTCAGTTTTGATTGACATTGATCGGCCACATAAAAAGTAAGCGTTTATGAAGGGGTAGCCGAAGAATCTTTACGAGATTTCCGTGACTGAGTACTAGTTGACAGTTTGTTTAATTGACTGAAGTAGGAAAAGTGACGTTACTCGTTTTTGGTTCAAGGGTTCTTCTAGTACAAACCAGTTCACTTAGGATAACTAGATTTTCGAATGTGATCGTTACTTCATTATTAAATAATTCGAGAATAATTGTTAATGCAAAAAACAAATGATCAAGTTTGACGTAAAACATGAAACATGTAACTTTTAGTATTGACAACTACAAATGTGGGTTGAAAATTGCTGCAAAATAATATCAACAAGTCAGCATTTGTTTGTTCAGTCTGTAGTTTCTAAAAATCGTCTGTCAAAGCTTTTCTGTATATTCGTCCTTAAAATGACATATAAGATGGACGAGTTTTAAGCAAGTTCTACAGAGCTGATGAATACAATTTATCGAGGGATAAATTATGGTAAATGGCTCTCTGCCTGAGTTCAGTAGCAAAATAAGTTTGATAATGGTTTCTTTCTTGTAAACAATCACTCTCAAAAAATGTTCACATTCCCCCATGCAGTTACTGTGAATATTTCTCGAAAAACACATCTCAGAACAAGTGGCCCCAAAACATCATATATGCTCACAAACAACAACTTTTATTGCTGCTAAAAATCCTGAAATAGATTCAAACGTAACATGACCAAGCAATTAATTCCGCCCATCTAAACAATTGATTGCGCTTACCGCTTACCGGTACACAGGGGGTATTAGTAGGGCAGTCTTGCGCTTGAATACTCCCTCAATAGGCTAGGTGTTTTAGGTACTAAAAATAAGCAATAGGGAGTTTCCAAAGTTTTCCCCGTTCCTAAAACATTTCGCGGTGTCAGACGCTACAGATATAAACATTCGCTTGAGAGGAAATTTTTACCTTATGGTTGGTGTTCCAACCAAACAGCTGACTATTTTCGTAAAACTGTTTATTTTTAAATGTTTCTTTTTAAAGACTGTATTTTGAGATAAATTGGAAATTACTTTGTTCCCCCTTCTTTCTATTTTGGCAACGAATCGTTAAACTTTTAAAATGACGAGAAGGAAAAGAGAAAAACAAAAATACGCCAACAACTATGTGTCCAAATCGAAATATGTATTTGGGAGCAGTGCCAGTAGAAGAATAGAAATTCGTCTTCGATGCATTTGCCGGATTTTGTGTAGTGTGTAGAAGTTGCAAATAGTACTAAGCATTTCAATTAAATAAAAATTCGAAAAAAATCACCGCTTTCTTAGTAAATTCAGTAAATTTCATTCGGCTAAGAATTATGTACAGAAATGTCGGTAAACATTGAAAAGTTACAAAAAGCCTGCTGGAAAATCGACCAGAATGACGAAGGTGAACGATGTGTTTTGTTTTAAATTTCAATTCGATTCAGCTTTTGTTTTGCGTATTAACCATTTCGAATAAGATTCTCTGAACAAAAAGTAAATAAGCGCATTTTCATAAATTGTTTGAAAGCAGTTTTGCTTTCTTTAAAACAGTGCAGTAAATCGGGAAGTTGTGATTGATAATAGGGGAGCAGACGGTTTATCTTCGTATTCTGCACCGAAGAGTGCTCTTGAATAGTGGTCATTAAGTTACTAAATTTTTAAAAACATTATTGTAGGTATGGAGGAAACAATTTTATTGTGAGCGGTTGAATTGAAGAGCTTTCTCTGGGCATTTTAGGTCTAAGTGGTAGTCAGACGATCGCAAGTCGGACTGTTCAAAAATAGCAGCAAATAGCAAGGTGCGAAATGCATATGCGTCGCCCTGCAGACTCGATTGAAGCTACCTAGCCAATCGTTCACTTAAATATTCAAGACTGTAGCTTAGTCAACCCTCTGCAGTCTAAATTTTTGCATTTCTTGCGGTTGTTCTATGATTTGTCGGTACGTAGTGACGGCAGGGTGAACGATAATTTTGACTACTCCTTAAAATTGAACTTATGATACTGTCTGACGGCGGATTTTTGGCTGTCAGCGTCATTAAGCTGTGAGAAGAGATCCTAAAAAATACTCAGCACTTGTTGTAAAGTTATTACCATTATCCTACGCTTTTCTCTGCCGGCTTATGTCATTGGGACTGACAGGGAAAGTTGGTCCAATTTTCAAATATATCCACGACTTTTGCCTCCCTAAATCAGCCGATGTTCGGCACTTTCTATTTTTGGCTAGTACAGCTTGCAATCAGCTGTCTGATAAGACCTTAGTCGTCGAATCAAGATTTTCGTTGTAGTCACTTCTGATGAGAAGTTGGCAGTGTTGCACTTTCTGATAAAAGAGACAAAGTCGCTTAAAGTTCGGGCGGTCTCTTGCGATAGTAGCCTTGCAACGTCAAACCTTTTTACAGTTTCTATAACATTCACTGGGTTCGAACATCACAGACTCTGAAGATATGCCTTGCGTCGATCGCATTTTCATTTTGTTCGTGTTCAGTACTTAAAAGTTTTGCACTTCAAGCCTGAATAAACAAATCAAGTTCTGTCCAAGGCGCCGAGCTGTCGAACAACCTTTTCTGAAGAGCATAACTGGGGTTTTTGATTTCAGCTTTACCCTTCTAGACTCTCACTATGGAAAAAATGTCAATTTAAGTAAAGAATATGCGCCTCTGAAGCTCTGCCACTTAGGTCCGGCTTAGTCTTTTAGGCCCGTCTACCTCTGTCTGGACCTAAAATGTTAGTCTCTCGACCTCACGCAGATAACGTCTTAGTTTATCCTCAGCTTTGAATGCTGAGATTATATTTACATGTCAAGCCTGTTAGTTCTTGCCATTTAAATGCCAAGTATAGCTTTTTCAACTTGAGGGCCTTCAGGGGCCTTTGATGTATACACACTATCCCCTATAGAACATTGCATACTTCTAATTTCCAGCCTGTTATATCGACATTGAGGAAGACGAAGAAGAAATCGTAGACTCGAACAAGAAATACTCGGAATGGTCCATCTTACCGGACATACTCTTGGAACAAATATTTTCCTATCTCACCGTGAAGGAGCGTTACTACGCAAGTTTGGTAAGAACCGTCAACAACACCTTCCCTATATAAATATATAAAATAGTATAACAATTGACTTCCCTCACCAGGTATGTCGCCACTGGTACTCCGCCTTTCACCTGCCTGCCATATGGTCGAACTTTGTGGTTGACGACAGGACACTTACCCGCGCCAAATATAACTACTACTCCGGCTGGCAGTACACTTTGGACCACATAAGGACACAAATTTGCACGCAACGCATTGGCCGCTACATGCGAGGTTTGATTTTCCGACCGATCCACAGCTTTCACAACATTTTTCAATTTATGACACTATTGGCCTGGAGCATAGACAAGGTTATACCTCTACACAGTGTTGGCCGGACAAATGACTAACTCATCTTCCTTTAGAGAGACGAACTTCCCGAACTACGTGGCGTTGGCGCACAAATTCGCAGCCTGGTGTATGAATTCCCCTGCAATATGTCCCAAACTGAAGACCCGGAGGGTATAAAGCTTTTCGGCACCGGTGGTATGATCCTAAGACTTGAGAAAAAGAGAAACCCTTTCTAATGTAAACAACCTCCAGGACAGCTGCTTAAATGCTTAAAGGACCTCATGTCGAAGCTAACTAAGCTGCGCGTTTTGAAGCTGATTGACTTTGTTCTGGAGCGCTTCGAAGCCAACCACCTGCTGGATGAAGTTCTGGACTCGTGTTTCTCGCACATGAGGGTCTTGAACTTGGTAAATGTGACCACGACTCACTGCCCCATAATGCACGTGGGGCTCTTTGCTAATCTCAAAGTAAGTCCTCTTGCCATCACTAATGCAATATTCGCAAACGACCTGTCTCACCCCAGGTCCTCATAATCTCGCCCCAAAATATCGACGATGACGTTGTTCTTCTGCTGGCAGACTCAAAACTTCGGCATCTTCATATTTACCAGAACCGGTATACACCAACATCGGGTTCGATTACGTCTTGTGGGGTCAAGGCATGGCGAGCTCTGAAGAGGGATAATCCCAAGCTGAAAGTTCACCTTCGTGTAGAATCGGCGTCGGATGGAGAGATCGTGTTGCAGCCCGAGGCCCCAGTTTACAGTGTACTTTACCATGCTCCCAAAACAAAGGTATGCACTAATCTTAGTCGGTTTGGGAACTAAATCCAATTTCCGACTGATTTCAGGTGAAACCAGACTTGCTTCTCCGGATGGTCGACAACTACAAGGAGAATCTCACCATCTACGGCCACGAACTCTTGCCCAAGTTTGTCAGTTCCAAGTCGTTCGACAATAGGGTGGACAGCTTGATGCTTCTGCTCTGCCGCCAGTGCTGGAATCTTCAAACTTTGGTAATGTCTAGGCTCTAGGATTTTGCAGTCTCTCAGTTTTGTTATGCACTTTCCGTTTTTAGATAATTCGTGAAAAGGTGTCTACTTCGACAGTCTTGCTGTTGGCGAAGACTGGGAAGAATTTACAGCAGTTGTATATCCGACGATTTGCGGTTATTTTGCGCTGTGATTGGCCACGGAATCCACGTTGGTCTGATGAGTTTTACACGTGGCTGAGACGTTCTTCAAAGTCATACGAGGCTGTGGAGAAAGAAGTGTCCATGCTTTTAGGAAGGCGGTGGCGATTTCTAAGTGATAGTGAATTCAAAAAAATAAACATCGATGTAAGACAGAGTTTATGACACGGATTTGTAATGAAGAGCTATACGGATTAATTTTTATTGACTTTTTTACTACACCAGCTTGAAAGCTTAGATAGGCTTATAAGAAGAGTACGTGCTGGGGGATAGTGAACATCCTATGACAGGCTTAGTTGTGGTGGGCATGGGCAGCTATAGGCAAGGTATTCGTGGAGGTGGACATGTACACTGTACAAGTATATCTGCCCTGTAGGCTTTCGGTCGAATATTGACTTGTGCCAACTGTTTGATTAAATTAAAAAAACTTATTTATTCGAACTTTTTGAGAAAAACTAAGTACGGGATCTTATTTAGAATACTTATATTGCCTTTTATATGCATTTTGATCAAAATCGTTAGAGCGGTTTCTATAAAATTATGCAGGCGAAACATTTTCTGTACGTCAAAAGGTATAGAGAACAATTTAGTTTAGGTACTATTGAGTTTGAAATGACTACATTACCTTAGGAATGAATTTTTGTGACAATTGTATGGACCGTTAGAGATACAGTGTGACCTCAATAAAAGTAAATAATAGAAATTTGGACATTGATTTTTTTTTTTGCGAGTCCAAAAATTGTAGATGCCAACAATGAGACAAAAAGTTTAACACCTCGGAATGGTAAGAAAAAACGTGTCTTCCACTGGTAAACAGCCCAAAACTGATAATTTATATCGTATTGAAAAAAAAAAATTCAAATTTTACTAATTGTTTGAAAAAAATTAAGCATTTTGAAATGCGTCTTTTTGAACTAAGAATTCTTTTCCGCAACTGACTCTCGTAAGTTTTGCAGCGCTAAAACGTTATTCGGTGAAGCATCAATTTCTTTAGCCCATTGAAGGCAAATGTCAAGCGCTTGAACGAAAAGCGAAATAAATAAGAGCTCATGAAACAATAGTTGCTTTTATCGAGTCACCTTTTTTTAAGAAGTTGCAATTACTAATCTCGCAAAAACCCAAATTCCAACTTAGGGTTTTTTCCACTGCGCCGCCTCTCGCGAACGTCTGACAAACATCCGAGAGTATAACTGTCTTAAGAGCTTCTCAATTAGCCGTTTGGAATCGGCATAAAATTGTAGATCCCTTCCATTCGTTCCAAAAAATGAAACTCACACAAAACGAATGGTTGTGAGAAGCTAGGCCTTGGGTTTCTACAGACCTGTTGCGCCAACTATATATATAATTACTTTATCAACAGTAGTAAGATTTATAAGGTGTTGCTTTTATCGAGGAGTTGCACGTATCGGGGGTTGCTTTTATTGAGGTCGCACTTTGTGTCCAAATTTGAAAAATAAAGTTATGACTGAGTATGCATTTATGTTAACCTCACCTACTTTAGCCCAAATATCAATTTTGGTTAAAATCGTTAGAGACGTTTTCGAACAAATCGTACTAGTATGCACACTTTATATGGGACACCATAAATATTGAGGTTATCCGAACGGTAGACCACATTTTCTAAGTAGAAGAACATGCTATGATAAAAAAGTCCAAACCCCACGTTTCAGACAGTTTTTTACAAAGTAACCATAAAAATAACACACACAAACTTAACACATTATTTACAATTACAATTTAAGGTTTATTTCAACGAAAAGGAGGAACAACATTTTAAAGCTAAACTCTATTTATTTTCTGAAATAACTTTTTGTTTTAGCCTCAAAAAATTTGGGAAAATAAAAGTAAAAAATCCGAACGAATATTTGACTTTTTTTGCTCTTAAAATTCGGCAAATAGTCCCACTTCGGTAGGACACACAAAAGTCCATAGCAAAATTTTGAAATTATGCCCCACTTCAGTGAGACATAATGTCCACAGTGGATTTGTGTCCCTGCGCCGCTTATAGGACTTACTTTCGAACATAAACAAATGCATGCATTCCATTTCTATCAAGCTAAGTACCTACCAACTTATCAAGCACCGGACTTTATTCAAATATAACTACGATGAGTGAAAACGATTTCAAAAGAAACGCCATATGAGACAAAAATATTCTGTCTGAATGGGTATGTGTAAAGTGTAACATATTCACCTCGACAGATCCACCCAACCTACACGTAGTCTTACCCTTGTCGCTGCTGTATGCCAAGTGCACTTAAAGGTCCACCCTGGTCCCCCACACAAAAGATCTCAATTAATCTTACCCTTGCACGACGCCATTCTCAATCTCTCTAACCACTGTGAAAATCAATACACCCCTAATTATAACAAAGCTCACAAAACATACAGTGAGACAGCTGCAATGCTATTGCCAACCAGTGGCTATTCAAGTTCCAACAGAGGCACAGCGCCTAAAAATATGCCCCAAGTGAGTGGCACTCGAAGATATAATTATATACCTATTCAAAAGAAGATTCTACATTACTTTGGTACACAAAGAATATCGAAAAATTAAGCAATTTGTTTATGCGATGCTGTAACAGCTAATGAAGCAGAGAAAAGCTATATACCGACGCGACTTCAAGGTGACAACCACCGCTTGGACTTTCCTCGAAAAAAAATCATCTTCGAGAACTTATGTGACTATCACAACACATTCGTATCTAAACGCGCGCGATTAGAACAAACCGAAAACGGCGGACTAAAAATAATTCCGTTGTTTTTATACAAAATTAGAGAACTGATCGACAAATAGTGTGCAGTGACTGTGATCATGACCGACAATGGCTGAACTTTCGTAAAAAAGAAGGCACAGGCAAATTTTCATCAATTCAACTTTTACAATTTTGTGAATAATTTGAAGTGCTTGCAAGAAAAAAAAGGAAAAAAATTCCCTTCAATAGATTTCTATTTTAAAACAAATTTTATTCGACGCGAGTGAGCAATGAGCAAAACCGTTTTACATTGGAGCTATCGTGACTATCGTAATGTTCCCATTGACCTGTTCCTCTACGAGGACCTGGAGGAGGTGTACCTCAAGGAGAACTTCATAACGCAAATCCCCAAGTGGCTGTTGAACTTGACAAATTTGAAGTTCATTCATCTGTCGGGGAACGCCCTTCAGGAGATACCTGACGAGATATACTTGTTGGAAAACCTTGAATTTCTCGACGTGTCGAGTAACAAGATTACATGTCTTCCGCAGACTATTGGCGACATGAAAGCTCTGCAGAGGCTCAATGTGAGCGGCAATCAACTGACGGAGATTCCCATAAGTAGATGGCACCTATCCGCAACAGAAACAGATGTTACCAATAACAGGGTGCTATCTCTTTTCCAGGCATTGGCCGATTGAAGAAGCTGGAGGTGTTGGACGTAAGCGCTAATCAGCTGAAGTGCCTGCCAATGGAGATGTCCGAATGCGGCCGTCTGAATGAGCTTTCGATGAGTGATAACGCGCACTTGATGTACATACCGGAGCGAATAGCCAACATGCAGTCGCTGCAGTTTTTGGCGGCCGAACGTAAGTGCCTGTCCCTTAATGTTGTCATTCATTTGTCTCATTGCGTTCCGACAATTTGCTTAGGTTGCGGTTTGTTGTATCTGCCAGCTGCTTTGGCAAAGTTCCTGAATAGGGTGCAAATCTTTCAGAATCCCGCCATAACGCATATTCCGATGATCTATGAAAAGTTCTTTGCCAATTTCTATGATGCAATACAGACAGGGATGCCAAGGTGGGTACGGACTGTTTTGTGTTTACTTTGAAAAGAACAGGTATTTTGCTGTTGATAGTTAACACGGCATAGTGAGCATTCTATTGCTGTAGCTAGTTGACCCGAGATGTGAACCTTTAACGTTCGCTGGTGATTATTTTGGGAAGTCAAAAAGCACTTGCAATTAGGAGAAGTACCTATATTTGTGTGTGGTAGACATGGCGTCACACATTGGATCAAGTGTTAACAATTGGGGATCGCATTCACTTTGCTATGGTTGGTGGGGGCGCTTGACAGTTGACGAGTGAGCTTTCGATTGAATGTGCAATGCATGGGAAAACGTAACAGATAGAAAAGGTTCAGAGCTTTGATAAAACATGAAGCTTCTCTTCAATGCAAGAAAAAGCGTTAAAATGCAGTCTTTTGCTGCAATTATTTTAGAAAAAGGTTCGTGAATACTTCCTCCTAGAAAGACAACCCAGTACAGTAATTTAACATGCTGAACTTTCCCATAATTCTTACGTGTTTTTGAGTGTTAGCTATTGCTGTCCGTTTCAGTCAGAAGTCTGTATAGTAAAAGGATGCCCCCTTTAATCTTCCGTGTTGGGATTGTGTGATGTTGTAAATACAGCATTACAAACCACTTGATGAAAATGCTTTCCTGAGATTGTCATACTCTCGTCGACTTTTAAGACAAATAAGATGGCAATTATCGGCAGGAGCAGTAGGTATATGGCGAAATAGTCAGAACCGTATGCATCACTCAAAGTACTGGATGTAGGTCTTTGCTGAAGAGTGGGAGGGCATGAAGTTGTTTCTCAACTGTCTATAAAGCCACTTGGAGTGATTACGGGCGTTCGTCTAAGCTTTGAACACAGTCTAGAACATGTATGCCAAAAGTCATAAAAGAAATATGTTTGGTGCACAAGAACAGCGGCGGAATACGTGAATCAACATTCAGGACTAATTTGGAGAGTGGCCTCACTGTCGTTTTCAGAATGACGAAAACCGGACCTCAGTTTGATTTGATAATTGGGGTCCTGTACTATTGTAAGGCTAAGCCCACACCGGATGGAGCAAAACACCTTATGCCCGTTTGCTGATACTTCTCATAGCGATTTAAGTTCTACTTAAATACCTTATGGGCTACTTTTTCTATGTCATAAACTGTCACATAGGATTTTAAGTGGAACTTAAAGCGCTATGAGTAGTATCAGCAAACGGGCCTTAGACAAGCACAACTGTTGTTCTGTGTTTCTAAAATTTAAATACCACACATTTAAATACGAGCGCCCACACTGAATAAGGCTAAACATAGCAAGGAAAACAGTTTTGTTTGTTTGTTCCATCCGGTGTGGAAGCACCATTAGTAAAGGAATATTCACATGAGAGCGAATTGCGAACTGCGAACAAGCGAATATTCGTAGATTCTGACATTTCATTGACATGAAAACTTTTTTTTTTTTCATTGTTGAAGGTTAAGTTCGAACGAATTTTTCATTCGTTGGTTTGTGGATCGCGACCGTTTTATGTGGATCGTGAATAAAGGTGACAGTTCGCGGCATGCATTTTCAATTCGCGGGAAAATTGAGACCCAGGTTTTTTTTAAAATTAGATGGTAGATAGTTAAAAACAATGCTTGTGTAGTAAAACAAATATCAATTTTCAATTCATAAATACAGTAAAATTGATTTGTTCGCAATACGCGTATTCGCAGTTCGCGCACATTTGAATGGTCCTTAAAGTGGTAGTGGGAAATCAGCGATCTTCGGCGATTATAACCCTAACGGAAGGTCATATGCCAATCGATTAGCGAAGTTCATCTTTCGCTGTATAAACATAAGGTTAACGAAATCAGCTCTGGTAAAATTATAGGATGAAAATCTGATTGTCAGAAAACGTCTCAAGATTTGTACCACAAATGCAAGAGTAACGAATAGATGACAGAATAGATGACAGCGAAGGCGGATTAAGCGCGCAAAAATTATTCTAGTCACCTAACCTTGGAGAAATAAATTTAACAGCGAATTTAGGAGACCTGCAGCGACTTTAATCCAAAGTGAAATATGTGATTTAATCCTATAAGATGAGTGGGATACAAAGGAAAAATAAACGGCAACTCACGGGCTCAAAGAGTCTTCAATCAGAGGGACGTTGCTGTATAGAGAGACTTCGCCAGTTTAACGCGCACGCACAAGTGAAAAGTGACCTCAACGAATTGGGAGTATGCAACTGGGGGCTGTTAAACTGCAGACGCGTATTGGTCATAACTCCTCCTTCAAACTATCTCAAGACAAACCGGACTTATAAAAGCACACGGAGAACATTTTTAATTTAAAGAAACTTTTACGGTTTTCCTCCACTCTTAAGGGGTTCCATATGCTTCAATTTGACCGGACGGGGTAGATAAGAGTCTATATACTCGTTCTATGACTGCGAACTCAAGCGAATGTTCGTCAATTTGAGCCTAAGCCCACATAGCCCCACAACAACGAAACTAGCTTTCTTCATCAAAAGGATCAAGTTGTCTTTCATCGGAATCTGCAATTGCAATTGGACTCATGCTCCGTATATATATGCAGGATAGAGTTCAACTATTTACCCACAGAGTCCACTCAAAATTGGTTGCTCAAGTTTAAATGTCGTGTTCGTACAAGGCGAGTTAATTTACTTTTACCTTTCATTTAGATGCCTGGAGCACCCACATTTCTTCTTTGTTCGTGAAAAGGCAACCAATACGAAATTGATGCTTCCATTTGGTACCCTGGAGGTGTTTCCCGTGCCCTCGGTGGAGAATCGAATAACACTCTACGACGATTGTCTACATGCCTTAAACTATTTAAATCTCTATCTACCCGTTTACAAGTGCCAAGAACTACTGAACTCACTGCCAACCAAATATATGGGCGATCACATACGAAATGGACCAACTGCTCGATGTACTTACAGAAACTGTTTCAATCCGTTGTACACATCCTACTACTTTATGCCAGTTAGAAGGTATGTATGACACAAATGCCTATAATCTATGAAGATTCGCATTCAACTTTCAATTGCAGACGAAACAGCACATCAAAAATCATTTTCACTTGCTGCTTTTGCAGCATTTACTGCTCCAGTTTGTGGTCCAAGGAAACTGGCAACAAGTACTACAGCATCGACTGGGAATATTGTGATGACTAGGAAGCTACTGTCAAATGATGTTTATTCATTATTGGCAAATGTATTAGAATAGGTACTCAAATTGAATTGATCTGTGAGTGAATTATGTGATCTTTTTAGAAGGAAAAAAAAAAAAATATATATATATATATAGAAAATATTTACATACGATTTATAAGAAAAACATTTTACAAAACTACTGAAATAAATTGATTATACTCGTAGTCAGGATTTTTGGGTGGACTCGTTCAATGCATATAAGAAAAGTTTTTCTGGTCGAGTAAAAGTAAATATGCTGCATTCCTGATGCAAATTTCGAGTTCCTTATTGTAAAAGAACTGCATTATCATTGCAGAAGTTTGGCAGTACTTGCCCTTATAAAAGAACATTTACAGTCGGCATGCTGCAGAAAAATAGAAGGAGAGAAAACGGAAGTAGTTTTTCTGAAAATTATATAATTTTTTAATAATTTGTACTATTTAGAAATGAAAAAATGCAGAAAAAACATATTTCGATGATGGCACAAGACTCTTTATATCATTTCGCCTTAGGAATTAATTAATCCGAAGCAGGAATTAATATGCGGGTTGTCATTAACGAAATTGTTTATATTTCTGTTACTTATGACTTAAGTTTACATTTATGCAATGATGAACTCATTTTTGTCAATGCATAACGACGACATTCAGCCAGCTGTAGTTTGCGTTCCTAAATTTAGGTATTCGTGAATATTTGTTGCATAGTTTGGGCAGCATTATTCACAATAATGAACTTACACATAATATGCGAACATGAATGTTAACGGATGTCACGTTGCGACAAACTACAACGAAATCTATCAGATACGTCCTTGCGAAACCAATTTATGGAAATGAGCCAACTGCGAATTAACACAAAGTTTAAATCCCCAATGGAACAATATGAGCCCTCTTTATAGTTTCACAGATAACAAGCACGTCGAACACTAGTTTAATAATGATGCACTGCTAGTACCCAACTTCACACTGGTTCCATAACCTACAGCGCTGTGCTTAGATCGCATTTTTATTGAAATGAACATTCTTAACCTATTACGCAGTAGCCAATAAAATTGAGGAGCTATCATTTTTACTCGACCTGCCAGCAGCTGCAGACACCTTCAATGGAAAATATAAAAATAATGTCACAAAACGCCACTGCTCCCCAACAGCGCCACGGGCTACGCTGGAATCGCTTTTTATGAAATTAACAGTTCTCTAATCGCTAGCAGTTCATTTAAAATATGACATCGAGCATGTTCAGAGTGATCTGGGGTCAGATAATATTTATTTGATGTGTGAGCTAAAAAGGAAAAAAGTTCAGGCTGTACTCTAAACTAGAAAATAAAAACGCCTATGAACAATTTAATTTATTTATACTTTGACTGAATCAATGACAATTGGAGCATAATTCGAAACGAATTCTTAGGTTCGCTTTAGCCTAACAATTTATGTCTTTCAAAAACTAAAGTCTGGCGATTTTAATGCAATTTTGTTTGTATGTGGATTTGTTAACGCATCACATTAAAACAACTTTGGATTTCTTAGAAAGACATGGGGCTTAAAATTATAGTCTAGTCTAACACGAAAAGAGAAATTATTAAATTCCATTCCTACTAAGATTAGACAGGAAATATGAATAAAAAAGGTAAAAGAACCCCTTGAGAAAATAATACATTTTATTCTTCAGCGAAGTAAATTAAAAATAATCTCAAAGTTAATTCGTAACTAAAAAACAATTTAAGTAATTTTGTTTGTTATTTTTATTACTAAGAAACTATGTATGTTCTTAATCGTTCTTCGAAAACAGGAAACTAAACGTAGAGCTTGTAGAATTCGCCTTTTAGTTTTTCCTTTAGTAAAATAAAATATTTTTATGATCCCGATCCATATTAATGTTATACCTACGTCCAATACATCGCTTCATTTGCAGGGCACAGCTTAGATATGTACAGCTAAATGTTTGAGGAAATATTTTTTTACAAACAATATTCTACAAATAAGTAAATGTTGTTCGACAAAAAGTAGCTACCTATATTCATTGCTATACTGAAAGAATAAAAAAATTAAAAAAAAGGAATGAACATTTTTCCAAATTTCTTGTGCATCAAATTTCACAGCGGCAACGCGGTGAACATTAAGCAACTTGGCAATATTGCCTCTGCTCGGCTTTCATTTCAATTCCACACGAGTATCTGTCAAAATATCGCCGTCTTCGTCTGTTCGTATTGCTTTAATCATTTACTCACCATACTAATGTGAATCAAAATTACTAGGACTATACCGAACACATTTATTACTGCCGCCTGAGCCGAATGCACATTAGTATTTTTGTTTTAAATGACCTTAATTCAAAAAAAAAAATTCATGATTAAATGCAGTATATGTTATGCGGGCGCATATGGGAAAATTGCTCCCTAAAAGTTAAACATCGTGTGCGGCGCGCGTTGTGTTTGTGACTCTCTCCATAATGTATTGCTTGTGCTAAAGGGCAATGACTGACAATAATCTACAGTGAACAATCTTTGAAAAGTAGGTATGTACTATAGAGCATAGAAGACACCAATTTCAAGTTCAACTCCAACTCCAAATTCCAATTGGAATAAAGTTGCTGTAATTGATAAACATTGCGCTGTTGTTTGTGTAAGACTTTTTTCGTTGGAAATAAGACATAACAACAAAACATAACATCGCTGTACTCACTCTCTCAGGCAGAACCACCACCAACACCAACACCAACTCCAACCCAACCGTACCAACACCAAGTGCCAGCAAGAGCGCACACATTTCGTGCGCATAACGAATAATTGCTCCATGTTGATGAAGCAAGGGCAAAGCAACTCGTGTACATCTCGCACAGTTTTCGTTGACAATT
The DNA here is from genome assembly GCA_963082955.1 of Cheilosia grossa. Classification (NCBI taxonomy): domain Eukaryota; kingdom Metazoa; phylum Arthropoda; class Insecta; order Diptera; family Syrphidae; genus Cheilosia; species Cheilosia grossa. The sequence goes on along the minus strand of OY720147.1, from coordinate 17,546,098 downwards.
GCTTGTGTTGGCATGTGGTGCGCCATGACGTTCTGGTCAAACGAGAAAATAATTAATTTCATCAACTTCATTCGTTTTCGGCCAGTTATTTGGGACATAAACTCACACATTTATAAAGATCGGAATGCAAGAAAGAGCGCTTGGCGAGAAATTACACACAAATTCAATATCTCCCAAGAAGATGCACAGAAAAAGTTTAAAAATCTACGGACATATTTCCAAAATGAAAAGAGGAAATTGAAAACAAGGCAGCGAGGCGGGAATGCCGATTGCGCGGAGAGTATGTGGTTTGCTTTCAAGCAAATGGATGCGTTTTTGAGCAATGACTTGTCGGCAGATGGTTGGACAGACAGGGACAATGATATTGAGGGAAACCAGAAGGTAATTATAATTATTTGTTGGCTCTGTATAGCGTTGCCAGACATAATACTAATTGTTGAGAATTGAAGTAGTTGACTTGAGTTCGGAAATTTGGAAATAGTAGTAACTATTTGTGAATAAGAGAAGAGTAAAAAGACATTTATTTTGCAACTGCGTTATATCAATCTATTGCAAAGGCTGTAACAGTGAAATTCCTTTTCCAAGTGACTTAATCTAAAAAAGTACTAAATATAATTCAATGGTGTAAGGTGAGCTAAGTAGCTGTATAAGAGTGTTATTCTTTGCATATCAAGCTGGAAAACATTTTCGGTGGAAAAACAAGACAACTTCACTTGTCTCACTGTTGGCGAAACTAATAGTAATGAGTTTAAATAAAAAAAAAGTGTAGTGAGATGTACGAGTCTTTTCACTATCTAAACAAAAAAACTATGGTTAAATAAATGCCATCGATTACAGATAACTTAATATAGAGATAGACTTAGACTATTTGAACTTTTTCTTTCGCAAGAAATGTTTTTTTTTTTTAATAACCATCAGCAAATTAAAACAAACTAAAATTAAAGTCATAGTGACATGAGTCAGACATAGCTGCCATGTAACCAGTTGACTTACTTTTACGCAGCCTTTATGAATACGAGGCTACTGTAGATTTTATAGTGTTGTTGTTTTATTGGAGTGGTGAAGATTCTACTCTGCTTTGTTTTCCTTCGGAAAATGTTCACGTTAACATGTCTATCATCTTCTTAGGAAGCTTACAAAATACTCAGACTGGTAAGCACGGTTAAAGGCAGAAATTGGACACTACCTATAAAAATAGTTGGGAATGTTACCGAGGTTTCTTCTTATCTTCTTAAAAGAAATATAGCCTATATGAACTTCATGGGCTTCTTAGATGCTACAGGGAAATTGGATCTCTTTTGACTTTTTACTTTTTTAGTACTGTTCCCCTTTTGCCTATTTAACATAACCTTTGCCGTCCTAGATACGTAAATTGGTTTGGCAGTACTTTTTACTTAAAATTGCCGCATTTCTTTCGCTATCACTGGAAGTGAATAGGCACTAATATTTTTATGTATCTCTTTCAGTTCAGCAAAACCGAAGTTGGAAGCAATAACGATGCTGATCAAAATAATATTGCAACTGACACTATTCCCCATCCTCGTGCCCATCCTAGACCCTGCAAATCTACAAGATTACGACAAATACAGCAACAAAAAGATATCCAAATTCAAGACACAAACGCAGCCGCCAACGAAGCTCACCAAAAAGTAAAGCCACGCATTAACTATCAGCCGGAAGAGAGCAACTATTGTAAAGGTGAAACAGGTAATAATGCAATCGCCAGCGATTCTTCTTCTCTTGCACTTTCACCTCCTAAAGTCTGCAAACTAAAGAAGCGAAAAACTCAAAACCAAAGACTTAAGCGATTGCAAAACGTTGGTGCAAATAAATCTCAGAAGAGATCACATAGCGCTTTTGGTGATCACATAGCCCAAAAGCTGGAGTCATATACCAGATTGGTTAGAAGTCAAGTTGAATTCAAAATATCTGAAATATTATTCGAAGCTGATATGGGTCATTTCGACGAGCCTACATCAAGTGAATATTCATCAAGATTGCAAACCTCCACTTCAATGCTTCCTGTGCATGCGCTTATGCCTGAATTTGGCGAAGAGATCGACGAGAAACCAACAATTATTGCAAATGAAAACAATTTCTGAACCAGATGAGCATCATATTCTCACAAATGTATTATGCGAGTATTATATACTTCCCGAAATCGACAGTTGAATTTCAATAAAATCTATAATCAGCATGGAGACTGATAATTTTGAGGCTTTGATTAAAGTTTTGGATAATTGTTTTAAAACAAAAACTTATTTGTAAACTTTTTACTCTCTTAATTTTTGTAAAAAAAAACAATAACCTGCGTACGATAAGATTTGAGTAAATACTATGGCAAATCATTCAATCCACACCTGGGATGAAAAATGGGGTACCTAAAATTTTTGAACCTTTTATAATAATACAATATTGAAAAATAAAAAAGTTCAACCGAAAAGCAATCAATTTTTTATGTAGAAGAAATAAGTTAGACAATATAAGTATTGGTAGGTAGCATTGAATTTCAATGTTCGTAAATTAACAATAAGCCTTTGGACTCGGAGTTATTTGACAAAAATATAGTCTGTGTGTGGATGCGGAAGGGGGAAGCAATTATCAGCGAAGGCATAACCTTGTTTGACTCTTTTTAAAAACATTACACAAACATTGGCGATACTTTAAATTTGTCCAAGAACTGGTGAAAAACATGCAAAATGTGCCAGAAAGTGCTTTCGAAAACTGGTCAAGGAAAACGCTTAAGATCCGTCAAGTATGTATAGTTAAAAAAATTCATAAAAAAAAAGTCGTGAAACATTTTAAAGTTAAAATTGCAAGGCTATGTTAGGTATTAAATATATTCTGTAGCACCTACATAATATTAAGTTCACCTTCCTAGGTCTAATTTCGTTTGACAGAGGATTGTTTAAAGGGGATTTCTTCGATTTGTTAATTAACGCAATGGGGACACCATCTGACACCTGACTGAATAGATGTACATATTTCAGTTTTGATTGACCCAGAGTGGACACGTGAATAGTTTTTGCAGTTGAAGGTTATGGAGGGGAATCCGACAAATTTAGTCAAGAAAGTCCTGAGTGCATACTCAGTTGAAAATAGCCCGCGAGCAAGAAAATGTATTGAGAAAATTGAAAAAAATAAGAGAGAAATGCATTTCCCTTCTTTTAATTTTTTCGTAATTTTCTACTCGCCGAATTTCGACTTACTGAAAAATTAAAAATTAAAACTGACAACTAAGTGACAGCTCAAAAGTTTGACAAGTAAAACTATTATTATTTTCGTCTTCAACTATGTCGGAGGAAGAAGTTATAATTCTTCTAGAAAATCAAATGGTCTCTCCAAAATGTTAAGTTTAATAGGTATTTAGTTTATAAAAAAATGCAATTCCAACTTTTTTTGGTTGATGCTGCATTTAAAAAGAACCTTGTCAAATGACATTTTTCTTTGCTGAAAGTACACGAACGACCCCATTGTATTTAAGGCAGTGAAAGTGGTTCAAACTAAACTATATATTTTGATATACAGTTCACTACGCAACCTTCTTTGATACTGCAACTTTAACTAGAGTTTTCACACATCGCGCCTTTTCCCCAAACCTTGCGAAGTTTACTAGACTTGTTCAATATCAGTCGCCGATGATCAGCAGACGATGATATGAGTGCTTTAAATTAGAAAATCGCGTGATTTGTGTGAGGGTTTGCAACAGTATTTATTTAACGTTGCACTAGTGTTTGGACCATTGAAGTTGTCATTGAAAAGTATATGCTGTCCTTCATAGTCGTTTTGATATCATGAATGAAGCAGATGGAGGGAATAAAATCTTGGTTGTTGGTGGCAATGGCTGTTAAGAAAAACTTTGAATCCATAAAACAATTCTATGGAAACGAGCTGAAGTGCAACATATCTGCTACAGCTGTTCATATTTTGATTGACGAACGCACCCACTATTTGGACGCAAAATATGTCAAAAACCAGAATATGTCCACACGCCAGCCTCATAACAGTCGTAAATCCTACTTAACATATCCATTTAATTTTCATATACTTTGTGTTTCAGTAGAACTGTCAAACTTTTGACAGGCAACATAGTAAATAAACAACATAGAAACTGATTTTGTGAAGTTCACGTATTCTGTAAGCACACTCACCACTTGTGAGGCTCAAAAAAACAATCGAATTTGTGATCTTCTATGGAGCAGGTAACCGAATTCAAAACCAGTCATAACGGCTCACAAGTGACAATCATTTTTGCATTTGATGGTCCTGGTTCCATCTTTCCACACACTTTATGACCTGAACATGGCATTTTATGCTACATTTATAATCATTTCGGGTGACATGGTGAGTGTGCCTATTTAAAAACAGTGAAGGCATATCGAGAAATCTCAACTTATTAACAAAGCTGTAAATCTGATTTGACGCGCTATAACAAACAAAGGCACTTTCAAAGTTAATAATTAAGTGGAAGCCGATAGTGTCACATAATCACACCAGAGTGCGATAGTTATTATCGTTGTCGTGGATCCACAATTTCCCGGTAAACAAAGTGAAACACCGAACTTCTTTACAAGATCCTTGTACCCTTTTCACACCGAGCTGAAAACCGGGTTTTCGCGAAAACAAAAAAAAATGTCTTAAAGCAGAAAAATAAATTTTGATGTGTCTGGTGCACGAATACCACCTACTTCCGACATGGCCACGAAGCTCTACAGTCGATTTCATCCGATAATCCCGAAGCACCTGATTAAGTTTTAGATAGGGACCCCCGACCAGAATGGGGTCGGCTTATTTATGGTCAGATATTATTTTTTTTAGGATCGAAATTACATAATCCCCGAGGGTGTTTAACCTTTATTAAGAAATAACTGATTCGAAGCAAAGTGTGAAATTCAAAATCAATTTCCACAAAATTCTTCGGCAAGTGAAACTCTATCGTGTTTAATGTGTGTCAGTTTGTGATAAATTCTGACAGACAGATCGCCGGTTATCTAGCAATTTCGCTGAAAAAGTAATCTACAAACGAAAACAATTCATTCACACAACACCTACAACTCATATCAGTATCGAATGCAAATATGCTGACATTTTATCGTTCAATTGAAATCAATTGACATCGAACTAATTGGTATACAAGTTGATGAGCACAAAAATATAAACAAAGACCGAAACGTCTATGTATGAACAGACAGGCGTATTTTTAGATATTCTTCTCTGCACTGTGGATTACTTGCTGCTGATAGATGATGTCAAACAGTCTTTTCTTTTTCTGATAAATGATGTAGGTAGATCTAGTGACATTTCGGTTTTAATTCTGCGTTTTTGTTTTATTTAAGTGCTCCTTAGAAGTGCGGTAATAAGTTTGCAGCAATATTTTGAGTGCTGCCGTATTTTCCATGACTGTAAATTGATTATTTTTATTTGGAAAAAATATACCTGCCATAATTGGGCCATATACAGTGAAAAGTTGGTGAAAAATATAAACTTCAGTGAGTTTAGTCGATAACACATGCCAAACACCGAACCAATAGAATCATCTACGCAGTAATTGTGGAAAAACCTTAGACTTTAGAGGGTGAGTAGCGTAGATTATTTCAATTGAATATTTCAGAAGTGTTTGCAAAAAAATATCCCATATTAAAAGCAGTGTGTGGATCCTGAACGACTTATTGAAAATGCACTAATTCAATACCCGACATAGCTCGTGTTAAGAAGAGGCACTTTTTAAAACTCACATTTGGATAGCTCAGTGTATAAAACTCAATGCAATACTCACTGGCAGTACCACCGCTCCTTTCGGTTGTTATTTAGTACATTCCTATAGAAACGCAGTCAAACTCGCGACTCGTCAGTCATTATGAATGACTGTAGGCTTGCGATCGGAAAAGGCATCAACTGATAGTCATTCTAAGTCTGATGGGAAATTCGTTTCCGAAATAGTGGAGCTTATAGGACAAGTATGACTCGATGTTGATTTTATCTCAACTTGACCACTACTTGAAGTTTAATTACCAAAAGATAAAGTCTTTCTCGATAAGAACTCCAGCAATGACACTTGAGAGCCAACAATTCACCGCGCATAATCAAGTGTCATTTTCGATTTGGCAAACAGATCAATTTTTTGATAAAAAATCAATTTTTTTTTGATCGAGATTGCTTTTCATGTTCGACATTTTTTTTTTTTTTTTTTTTGAGAAATTGAGGTATTTTCCCAATACCAATGTTTACGACGTTTACGACACACTGCTGGCGCGTTACGATAATTGACAAATTGTCTGCGTTGGAAAAATTGTTTTTTTAGCTGAATTATTTATTTTCGCGTATGGGAGCGTCATATTAATATTAAATTATTTTCAATTGCGTTGTAATAAATGTGTGAAAATAAATTAAAATGGACTTCCGGATAAAAATCTGGAAAAAATTAACCCCAAAGAGGGTGTTAAAAATATCAAAATATCTGCAACCCCTGAAGAACTGTTTCATCTACGCCTGTTAGACATTTTTATGGGTTTATTTATTATTAGTAAACGTTTTCGCAAATGCTGAGACGTGTTATGTATACTCATTGGCTACCACTTTTGGTTAGCCATTATATAAATATGTGCATTTGCGTAAAATTTGGATCTTCACAGGCTCTGTATACAAAACTGTCAAATAAGCTTTTACTCTGAGACATCATTCTTGCCTTGGCGTTTTATAAGGTTTATTCATAACCTCGCTATAATTTTTCGGACCTGCAACATTATGTACCTACATAAAATGTCAAAAATAAAGCAAAGCAAGAGCGATTTGAAAAAAAAAGCGTAGTTATGGGGGAAGCCTTGTGCACAGCGAAAATTTACTCACAGTTTTCCGCGGAAACCAACTGATGCAAATTAGGCAAACCCACAAACGTCAAACTTTATAAACGGCATATCGCATTCACCTTTACTCCACTACCTACATGTAACTTATTTACTGTCAACCTCTTCAAGAAATTATCAAGTGCTTTTTTCGAGACTCGATTTGACAATGAATTAACCTACGCAATTACTCCCGAGCGAGATTCACTGAAAACACTGCAGAAGTTTACACATTTGCGAGCTGTCATTGGAATTGGTGTTTTGCAAAGTACAACTTCTATTCAACGTAAATTGGTAGAGAAAGCAATTCATTTCTGTTATAAGAATCCCCTTCGTTTACCATTTCAAGTAACAGCTTGAATCAAACGTAGTAACTACCTTGACTCCAAATAAAACGCTAAATGGAAGCCTGATTTTAATAACTTCGAAAAGCGTCGCAACTGATTTTCTTGTTCAGATAGGTATAATAATAGTTGGCGCAACAGGTCCGTAGGGACCCAAGGCCTAGCTTCTCAGAACCATTCGTTTTGTGTGAGTTTCATTTTTGGAACGAATGAAAGGGATCTACAATTTTATGCCGATTCCAAAAATCCAAACGGCTAATTGAGAAGCTCTAAAGACAGATTATACTCTCGGATGTTTGTCAGACGTTCGCGAGAGGTGGCGCAGTGGGAAAAACCCTAAGTTGGAATTTGGGTTTTTGCGGAATTCGAACCTGGGACCCCTCGCTTAGTAGTCCAACACACTAACCACTAAGCCACTGCGCCTTAGGTAGCTATGAATAAATCGTGTCAGGCAAAGCAGTTGCTATCAAAATTCCAAGTCTGCATGGCAAGTACGCGTACAGTGAAGTACATGCTAAGTTCGAATTTTCGAACTTACGAGTGCTTTATCAAAGAAGGTTATTATTTATACCGATTCAGAGCAATTGCTCATGCAAATCCAAGTTTCTGTTCATAGGTACGACCCAAGAACTAGCATTTGCTTTGAGCAAAAGGTTGTAGCAAAGTAAAAGCCCTTAGCAATTGCTTTGAATCGGTATGAATAAAATGTACTTTGCTGTAAGTCCGAAAATTGTAACAGCATTTACTTCGTTTTACGTATACTTGCCTTGCAGTTCCTGTCAAACCCGACCGGTAAATTTGAATTTTTGAATTTTTCCTAAGATTCTAACAAATTTTGTGGAAATTGAAATTAAAAAAATAAATTCAGAAATATAAATACAATCTATAGCTTCAATTCCACCTGGAAATATCATTTCTGTTTGCCAAATAGCTTGTTGATGCTGCATTACTTCTTCAGGTGCCGGGAATTGTATCCGACATTGTTATGGACATATTTATTTGTTAACACACTAGACAATTAGTTAAAGAAAAACAGTGAATCACCGAGAGGTTTTTGAACTGTCAACATAAAAGCCCGAATCTCCACTGTATGCCTACCTTACAAATGATGAATGCTTCGATTTTGACATTTGTCTTGAGTAAAAGCAATTACTACGTTTTCTTCATACACCCAATGTCTCTGTTTGTTCATTTGCATTTGTGCCTCTAAGGATGGCACGTCGTGCTCCGGTTTTGTTTTTCAATAATTCTTGAACTCAACGAATGCATGTTTCGTATTTTAAATCAGTTTCTTCCGATCTTAAGTCCCTGGCAAGCACAGAATACGTTCAACGACTGCAGCTCTTTCCTTGTACGTGGTCCCAATCGGCTTTATTTAGGTGATTGCATATTTCCACCCAGAGATTCACAATCGAAAGTGGATAGTTCTTCCATTGGTTGCTAGGGACGCCTTAGCGAATGATTAATTCGAATTAAGAAGCGTTTCATAATGAAAAAAAATTGTTTAAGGAGCGACACGAGCGTTGCTTTTAAACAAAAGATATTACAACAGAGGTCCACAAACCTAAGTTACTGCCAATGTAGAGCCGTACCGCCACATATGAATCATGCTTTTTAGTTAAAAAAATCTCATGGATGACACTGACAATAGTCCGAGCAGATTTTGGTTATAGTTGTCGGTCGCACGAAGAGCAAACACACTCTAAAAACGTAGTTCTAAGAATGGAAGCGATCTACATTAGTGTATATCCAATCCGAAAGCCTGAACTGAGTAGCTTCCGCAGGACTCACCCTGGACTGTTTTTAAGGCGTTCGCCAGAAACGTCGAAGTAAAAAAGGTGTTGTTCAAAATATAAAAAAATTATAGTTATTTGCAGTTTTTTCTATATCGCTAAGAAATGCTTACAACCTTGCATTAACATGGATAGCCAATACTCCGTCGGCGTCGCCGGTTGAAATGTTAATGGAAGCCTTCCCATTGGAACCAACATTCACTTGCTTGCCAGTGCAAGACGATCCCGACTTGGCTCCCGAAATAACATCACAGTAAGTACCTGGCGGCAAGCAAGTTTGAAGTGACTGATTCAGGCCGAAGCCTTCCTGGTTGAAGGCAACGAATCCCTTGTTTCCACGGCAGAAAGCAATCTGATCGCCACCATTGTCCCACCAGTTGGTAAGAGAAGTTCCTTCAACGACATTCTTGAACTCAACCATGTTGTAGATTTGACGCCAACGGTGCTCGCAAACCCATCCGTTTCCGCATGAACCGTCAGCTCTGAAGATTGGCGACAAAATTGTGTTACCGCCGTCGTGGGTGGGTGGTCCCTGATCGGTGTTGGAAAACTCGAACGAACTCATGATACGACTAACACCGTACGGGTAGGAGAGCATAAATGCGGTTGCCATCTTGTACTGCTTGGCTGACTTGTAGGTCAGAATATTGCTTCCGCCGGCTCCATGTCCTCGTTGGTTATCGTGATTGTCGACGAAAATCAGTGCTTGGGATGAAGGAAGGAAGCCCCACCCAGTGCCCCAGTTGACCAGCCACTTGAGTTTGTCGTTCTTTCTGAAGACTCTGCCGATCTCAGCCGAGTGACGGAACTCAGTGACGGTACCCAGGTGAGTGTATTCCTCGCGTTTGATGCTCTCACCACCCAAATCAATGACCTCTTGGAAGATGAACGCACGAGCTCCAGACGAGAACCCTTGGTTGGTATTCAAATTCTTCAACCTACCGAAAATCACCTAGAAAACGAGTTGTTAGAATATATATATAGGTATGCATTCAGGCTTGAGAAGACTCACCTTCAGATCGCCTGGCCACATGTGCTTGCACGCGTCGACACGGAATCCAGCGACACCGATATCGATCAGCTTGTTCAAAAATTCGACAATCCTATCACGAACCCAGGCATTGCCTTGGTTCAAGTCCTTCAGTCCTTCCAGTTCACAGTTGCGGACTTCGTTGGCGTTGTTGTAGTTGTAAATGGAGCAGGTTGGGTTGAAGTCTGTAGAGGAGAATGGCACAGCTGGGAAGCTCTTACTGCCGGCGTTAGAGTTTGAGCCAGCGGTACCCTTGCCGCCAACGGCAGCCAAATGATTGAAAACTACATCAGGATAGATGCGAACTCCGACTCTGTTACAGCGAGTAACCATGTCACGGAATTCAGCCTCATTGCCGGAGCGAGTTGTCAGAATATATGAAACGGGCTGGTAGCGCTCCCACCATGGCCGGTTGCTAACAACAATATTCTCATTCGGAGGAGAAACCTTAAGGAAAATATCTAAAATGTTAGTTACTCAGGTCGGGCTGGACTCTGGACTTGAGGCATACCTGAACGCCAGCGAATCCTTTCGGGCCAAGGAACTTCTCACACTCGGACGCAATATCTCTCCACTTCCACTCGAACAAGTGGACAATGGAGTTGCGACCACTGGCGTAGTTGGGGTTGAATTGGCAATTGGCGGCAGTGGTGGCCACCAGTAGCAAACCGAAAACTTTACAGAACATCATGTTCAACTGACTTCTGATGTGTGTGTGGTCTGAAAATCCGCTCAGTATTTATAGTTCGGGGGGTTTCTTTTGCTGATCGGATGACGTCGAAGGCTTTCGTTATCGTTTTTCAACTACCAATTTAGAAGGCATTATCGTTAACTTAATCGAAGTGATAAGATACCCATATAGCAGTATTTTTGTGGTGGGGTTTGAAACTTTGCGGGGTGGCCAACAGAAGTGGTGGCCAACACTTGAAACTTTTCGCACACTAATTTAATTCGGCAACGATTTACAGATAGTGGTAACAGCAGCGATAATAAATGTGATTTTGAGGGTGGATTACTTTGAAATATTTGTTGGTGCAATTATTTATAAACTGCGCATTATAAATATGCCCCTATAGCTTTACCATCTTGGGGCTGATCTTGAATACAGAATGTGTGTCGTTTGTCAATATCTCTCCACTGGCTATAGTAAAATGTTTGCACCCAAACGGAGCGGCAGGAGTTATTTTCAGTTTTCAGCGTCTATCCGAAGTGATGAATAAACAAGTTTAAAGAGGTCTAAAGTTCTTCGACGTCGCCTAATCTCTTTAAGGGCGATAGATATACTTGCTGATTTTGGAATTTGCTAGTGATTATCGGATTAGTGACTGCCTGTTGCTGAATTAAATACGGATGAAAAAATATGCAACTTTAACCGCTAGGCTCAAACAGATTGTACAATGTGCATGTGCAGCTGAACTTACTAACTTAGGTGGAGTTACACGTTATCAGTACGATCCAATCGTTCACTTTGTTGTTGTAGAAGCCGCATTCGTTTTGTGAGCAACAACCTTAGGGAAAGTATTCCACAAACAAGGTCAGCTAATGCAAACCAATCCGAAGATCACCCACTGGTCTCAACTGTGCTTTTGACAGAGTTCATGCCGCTGTGAAGAACAGGATAATAAGTGTCTTCTTTATGATCTACTGATAATTCTTAACTGCCTTGGCTTGGTAGGGGAAGAGAAACAACGACTGACTGATTTAAATATCAGAGTTAACGGCGGACACGAGGTAAACAAAAATAGGTTATGACTGTCTTTTAAGACGTTTTGCCCAGTTAACCGATGTCTTATACTACCCTGTTGATAGAATATATTTGATATAGTCCTCATATTCGTAAACGCACCAGTGCCAGCAGTCGCAGTGGCTCGGTGGATAATACGATGGGCCTCGGTTTAACCGCGGTAAAAATACAAACTACGCACCTTTATTTTGTTGTCTATAGTGCATACAATGCGGCAGCTCTCGTTAACGTGACAAATAACTGTCCTGATGCTTTTTGATGCTGCATATGGAAGTTCTATGAAATGTGAGTGTTACGCAATCCGCGAAAGTTCCAACTGTTCAGCTGTTCTCCTCCAAATATTGGCATTCATTTTTGTAGTGTCTGAGATTTTTACAAGAAACAAATTCAAAATCCATCTTAAAAATGAAGTGCACACAAAAAAATGTGTGAAAATAAATAAATAAAATTCGGTAACGGTCTTTTATTAATTATTTGTATGCATAGGTTTTTTTTAATAATTTGTTTGATTTCACTTGTTTTAAAAAACAAACCTGGAATATCTGTTGTTTTATTTTTGAAAACAGTAGATGTCAAAGATGTAAGTGGCTCAAAGTAGCTTGACACTTTCTTTTGAGTATATTTTCTGCTCTCTAAAGGCTTCGTCAAACACAACGCGTTTTTATCGCAACGATTTTTTACGCAGCGATAACATTATTTCAACGCGAAGTTCCAACCGCCGCGTTAGAGAACGTCAAACAGAATTGTAGCTGTCATAATTTTTTGCAAAATGTCAAGCAGCTCGGAAGAAGAATTAATATTTTTAATTGCGGGGCTACGCGAAAAAGAAAAAGGATTATTTATTAATATGGAAATTAATTGCGCCACCTGAGTCGTGAAAATAGTACAAATACAAACAAAAAAAAAAAAATATAATGCTTACCATCCTCATTCAATTCTTTTGTGTTTCCCATATTTCTCCCTTGAGAACAATGTTTTTGCGTAATTTCGTACAGGTTCAATAAATTTGTCCATATCACAATTCCCAAATCCTTTCTAACGCGCCGCTTCAACGCCGCGGTGAATTTGACTCGACGTTACAGGGGATATATTGCAGTAAATTACATTACTACTGTCAAACGCGGCGGTAAAACGAACTCTGTTTGACGGAGCCTTTAGAGCGCAGCAGATGGCGCGCACAACTCACAACTAGTAAACAAGCTCAACTTGGAGGTTGGAGTGCGCAACTGGAGGTAGTTAGACAGAGACCGCTCGGAAGATTCGTGTTGGTTGACGCCCTAATCCACACCGAGTGTAGCGCCAACGCAAGTAATTATAAGAAGCAGGCTATGTATGAGCGTATATAATGCGAATGACATTAATAATCAAAAGAGCGCGTGAAAATTGTAAAAAGAAAATCACCACAAAGAGATAATCAACTCTTATTTCAAGTGGGTAAGGGTCTTGCAAAGAAATGTTTCAAGGTGTTTCAAGTTGTTTACTGGGAAAGTGTGGATCCGCATTTCATTACGATAATAACTATCGCACTCTGGTGTGATTATGTGACACTATCGGCTTCCACTTAATTATTAACTTTAAAAATCAGATTTACAGCTTTGTTGATAAGTTGAGATTTCTCTATATGCCTTCACAGTTTGTAAATGGGCACGTCACCATGTCACCCGAAATGGCTACAAATGTAGCATAAAATGCCATGTTCAGGTCATAAATCAATTTCACCTCACATTGTGAGGGATTTGTGACTTGTGAGGGCTGTTAATCTATGTTGTTTATTTACTATGTTGCCTGTCAAAAGTTTGACAATTCTACTGAAACACAAATTATATGAAAATTAAATGGATATGTTAAGTAGGATTTACGACAGTTATGAGGCTGGCGTGTGGACATATTCTGGTTTTTGACATATTTTACGTCCAAATAGTGGGTGCGTTCGTCAATCAAAATATGAACAACTGTAGCAGATATGTTGCACTTTAGCAAATTAACAAAGTCATTGGCTCGTTTCCACAGAATTGTTTTATGTATCCAAAGGGCCAACAGTTTTTCTTAACAGCCATTGCCACCAACAACCAAGATTTCATTCCCTCCATTCCCTTCATTGAAGATGTCATAACGACTGTGAAGGACAGCATATACTTTTCAGTGACAACTTCAATATTTCAAACACTAGTGCAACGTGACCCTAAATAAATACCTCCCACAAATCGAGCGATTTTTTAATTTAAAGCGTTCATATTATCGTCTGCTGATCTGTGCTAACCTTTTTCCAACATGAACATGAACACATACATTCAATATCGTATACATACAGTGGGACGAAGTTACAAAAAAAGGCGACTGATATTGAACAAGTATGGTAAATTTTGCAAGGTTTGGGGAGAAGGCGCTATGTGTGAAAACACAATTATATAAGTCATTAATCTGCTTACAGGCCCAGGTCCACCCAGGATTGTAGGGCCACCTAAATAAGTAACCTGCTTTAAAAATATTTAAACTTGGACTTAGGTGGATAACGTCTGCAATAGCTTCTGCTGCGAGGGGTTTTTGACTGAGTTTCAAGTTTAATGGGCACAAATGTAAGTTATGGTAGTTGTTATTACGTGGTCTATGAATACCACCTTTAGATTTAAAACTTTATAAACGTACGAACAGTTTCGTATTCGTCGTTACATTATCAATCTTTCTTAGAGTTAACTTAAAGTGAACTACAAGGTTTGTTTGACGTGGGCCCTGGTTTAACCCTAACGTGTTCGATATAGCACTGAGCTCGCTCTGGCACTGAAAACCTGTGTTTGACATGACTTCTAGGGCGCCCTAGTTGTGCCCTGAACTAACCCCACTTAATTTGTCGGGGAAAGAATTCAGTGGTGAGTTGCGCTGTCATTTCGCTTGCTGTCATTCACTTGTTAATCGTGATAAAGGTAAATACAAATAAATTTGGTATTCAAACGAATTGAGTTCATTCATTTTTAACAATAAACAAAAAATAAAGTGAAGATAACACTTCGTTCACCAAAAGATAAATATTTTTCAATTTCAAAAAGTGGTAGACTTCAGGGCAACATATTTTGCGTTCGATATAGTAGCCGAGTTTTCAGGGTTGTGCAGGGTTTTTAGCAGATGTGGATATCAGCTGATACTTCTCAGTGCGCACTAGTGCTAGGCACGTCAAACAAACCTACAGAGTCGCATTTAATAGTCTTAAGAGCTGTTATATTTGTAGGCAGGTACTGATCGAAAGTTCCATTGCTTTCCAAATGAAATACTGATAACTGATAACTGCAGTCTATCACCAGCTAATTGAAAACGACACTAGTATACCTTACTGTTTTTTTTTTTTCGTAATAGATACTCAACACAATTGTGCAAATATTATTGTCTAGCACCCAACTGCAACAATGAGAGCCACACCTCCCTGGGCCATACACTGTTCAAATATTGACACTAAAATATCGGGAATATAATGCAATTGGGATCGGGAACTTAAATATACATTCCTACGTGTGTATAATATCGAGCTAATTGTTTCAGATGCAGTCCGCGAAAAACAAAGTTCGAGTACTCTTTGCAGTTGCGTTTTGTGACGCAATGGCAACGCTCTATAAATACTGAGTGGCGATCCGGTCTAGACATCAGAAGTCATTTGACCATTGCCTCGATGACATTTTCAAGAGCGCTAGTTATACTGCTGGTGGCAACGACTGCTGCCAACGGCCAACACAATCCCAACTACGTAAACGGACGCAATTCCATTGTGCATTTGTTTGAATGGAAATGGAGAGATATTGCCGCGGAATGTGAGAATTTTCTGGGACCAAAGGGATTTGCAGGCGTTCAGGTGCGTTTACAAACCCATGAGTTGAGTTCGTACTTTTGAATTCCGTTAAAGGTGTCGCCGCCGAATGAAAACGCCGTTGTAGGCAACCGCCCTTGGTGGGAGCGTTACCAACCCATTTCGTACATTTTGACCACCCGCTCTGGTAATGAGGCTGAATTCCGTGACATGGTTAAACGCTGTAACAAAGTGGGAGTTCGTATCTACCCCGATGTAGTTTTCAATCACATGGCGGCCTCAGCCGGTGTTGGTACTGCAGGTTCAAAGGCTAATCCCGGCGGCAAGAGTTTTCCAGCTGTGCCGTACTCTTCGTCAGACTTCAATCCCACGTGCTCCATTAACAACTACAACAATGCCAATCAGGTCCGTAATTGCGAACTATCAGGGTTGAAGGACCTGAATCAGGGAAAAGAGTGGGTCCGTGAAAAGGTTGTCGAGTTTCTGAATAAACTGATTGATATCGGAGTTGCTGGATTCCGCGTCGATGCATGCAAGCACATGTGGCCAGCGGATCTACAGGTGCGTCTTGCAACTATCTGGCAGCAAATTGTATCAACAAATTTACATTTTTCAGGTGATTTTCGGCAGACTGAAAAACTTGAATACCAATCATGGATTCGCGTCAGGAAGCCGCCCGTTTTTGTTTCAAGAAGTAATCGATTTGGGTGGGGAGGCTATTAAACGGGAAGACTACACCCATTTGGGTACCGTCACAGAGTTCCGCCACTCGGCAAAGATTGGGAAGGTCTTTAACAAGGGCGACAAACTCAGGTGGCTGGTCAACTGGGGCACTGGGTGGGGCTTCCTTCCCTCATCCCAAGCACTGATTTTCGTCGACAATCACGATAACCAACGCGGGCACGGCGCCGGCGGTAGCGATATTCTGACCTACAAGTCATCCAAGCAGTACAAGATGGCGACCGCATTTATGCTGTCCTACCCATACGGTGTAAGTCGTATCATGAGTTCGTTTGAGTTTTCCAACAGTGATCAGGGACCCCCCACCAAGGATGGCGGCAATACGATTTTGTCGCCAATCTTCAAAACTGACGGTTCATGCGGAAACGGATGGGTTTGCGAGCACCGTTGGCGTCAAATCTACAACATGGTTGAGTTCAAGAATGTCGTTGAAGGTACTCCTCTTTCCAACTGGTGGGACAATGGTGGCGATCAGATTGCTTTCTGCCGTGGAAACAAGGGATTCGTTGCCTTCAACCAGGAAGGCTTCGGCCTGAATCAGTCACTTCAAACTTGCCTGCCGCCAGGTACTTACTGTGATGTTATTTCGGGAGCCAAGTCGGGAGCGTCTTGCACTGGCAAGAAAGTTGTGGTTGGTTCCGACGGGAGAGGTGCAATTAATATTTCAGCCAATGACTACGATGGTGTATTAGCCATTCATATTAAGGCCAAGTTGTAAGATGTTTTCACTTAAATAAATGACTTTTTGTCAGTCAAGAATCTAGTTATCTTAAGTTTAGTTTTGCTATGCGAACTGTCATTTTAGTACTCAGTCACGAATCACAAGGGGTCTGTTCCTTTGCTTTTAAATCTTACGAATTCTTAATCAACAATTTTCTTGGTTGGAGAAGTGGAGAAGTTGTCAGTCACCTTAAGTGGAATATACACAGATCAACAATCATCAAGCGTGTGAGAGTGTATTAGCAAATATTAACTGGCGACTGGAGAACGTTTAAAGGAACCGTGTCTCTCACAGTCAGCCCCATTTCTTCTCTAGTAAATGTACAGGGATTCGTTATCCTTAGCCTAGGATAATCTTACAAATAATGTCTCATAGGGTCAGCTTGAAGAAGCACCTGGATTGTGTAAATTGTTTGCACACAGAGAGAACTGTTAGCCAAGGGAGTAATATTTTTTGCTTCGAAGTAAGGCAAAAGGTCTGTTCCCTTACGATAGTCAAACTCCGTTCCCTTACGCAAAAGTTGGGTAGAAGTGAACGAAGTTTGACTAATGTATAAGAATGTATTCGAATGCATTATCGTAAGGAAACAGACCTAAAGTCATTTACTACTGCGCTGTACTTTGTATGTCAGAGGCCGACTACTGGAGGGGGCTGAACTTACGAGCCATCACCCTATATTGTGATTTCCTGCGTTCTAAAATGGTATCAACAGGCGGCAAAATAAAAATGAATGTTATCCTCAAGATTCTTTTCCTTGCTATAAGTAAACTTTGACTCGCTGAGTGAATACACAAAAATAGTGCATGCCAGCCAGTGGCTTTGCCTTGACAATACCCTTCAAACTGTCATGGCTCATGTGATACATACCAGTATCCCCTTTTTTTATTGTTGTTTCGCTTTAAACTGTCACACTATTTATTTTGTAATTAATGAATTATGGAGGTGCATGCTGCATGCATCAATTGCTACATAACTACTACTAGCTAGAATTCAAAAGCTACCTTGTATACCTACCAGGTTGAAGCTTCTTTTTTGTGTTAATTTATATTAGTGTTTATTGTATGGTGGCCGGTCTTTTGTTACGATCTCACTACCCCGCTCAACCTAACCTAACCTAACCTAAGACACGGTTATCAGATCTCAAATTTTGTGCTATATACGCAGCATATAAGATTCGACACGGTCTTAAATAAGATATTGGTATTTCAAGCTGAAATATTTTCCTAATCAGGGTGCCCACGGACTGGGGACAATTGTTGGGAAAATTGCACAGAGTCCACTATAAGAAAGAGGAGCCGCCCAGGGAAGGTTTCTCTCAAAAGTTCATACAAATTTCTTCGTATGAGTTGGTCATAACTGACAAGTATATGCCCTTTAAGTCTCTCAAATGTCAGTTCGAAAATGAATATTTATTTCATTTAATTTGTTTTGTATATGCTTTGCAAACAAAAAATAATATAAAAAAATCAAAGTAGCGGGTACAAATACGAACTACAAAGTCGCGGTCACACTGGTCACAGCTAGTTTGGGAAAATTGAGAAAGTTTCTTGCGAACGACGTCGTGCATGTCATTTAACCTCGTTTACACATTAAATTGCATAAGAATTAAGTTCCATATTGATGCTATTTTTTTCACTCTCCCATTTGCAGGACATACCTCAATAACACGTTTGGGAAATGCGTCTTCGTGAAGATACATCGTCCTCAGCAGTAGCCACAATGCTGCTAAGATTAATCGCTTTTCTAAGCTATATCTCCTCTAGCAACGGTCAGTTAAACCCCAATCAGTGGCCCGACCGTAACACAATTGTACATCTGTTCGAGTGGAAGTGGAACGACATCGCTGCTGAGTGTGAGAATTTTCTTGCTCCAAAAGGATACGCCGGTGTTCAGGTTCAAATCTCATACACAGTCAAAAATTTAAGAGAAAATGCTAAGACTTTTAAAACTGCAGGTCTCCCCGCCGAACGAGAATGTCATCGTCAATGACCGACCGTGGTGGGAACGCTACCAACCCGTTTCATACATTTTGACCACCCGCTCCGGAAATGAGGCCGAGTTCCGTTCAATGGTTACGCGATGCAATAAAGTTGGAGTACGCATCTACCCCGATGTGGTATTCAACCACATGGCAGCAGCAACTGGAGTCGGTACGGCTGGTTCAACATTGGACCCAAACAAAAAATTTTACCCAGCTGTCCCGTATTCGACTCAAGACTTTCATCCCACATGTGTCGTGTTTAACTACAGCGACCCCTACAACGTTCGCAACTGTGAACTCGTAGAGCTGAAAGATTTGGATCAAAGCAAGGAATGGGTGCGCGATCACATCGTCGACTACTTGAATAAGCTTATTGACATCGGTGTTGCGGGTTTCCGCGTGGACGCATGCAAACATATGTGGCCATCCGACTTGAAGGTAGGTATACCAACACACATGATGGGCAAAAGCCGAAAACTGTCTCCTTT
Source organism: Cheilosia grossa (assembly GCA_963082955.1). Taxonomy (NCBI): domain Eukaryota; kingdom Metazoa; phylum Arthropoda; class Insecta; order Diptera; family Syrphidae; genus Cheilosia; species Cheilosia grossa. The sequence continues at coordinate 17,526,621 of OY720147.1, read as the reverse complement.
TAGGTGATCTTCGGCAGATTGAACAGCCTGAATCAGACCCAAGGGTTTGCACCAGCTTCCAGGGCGTTTATTTACCAGGAAGTCATTGATCTGGGCGGAGAAGCCATAAAGAGTAGCGAATACACTGGTTTCGGGGCTGTTACTGAATTTCGGCATTCAGCCGCAATTGGCAAAGCTTTCAACAAGCGCGACAAACTAAAGTGGCTCTCCACCTGGGGCACTGAGTGGGGATTTATGGACCCGAAAGTAGCTTTCGTTTTCATCGACAACCACGATAATCAGCGTGGACATGGAGGCGGGGGCAGTGATGTTCTCACCTACAAATCTTCGAAGAAATACAAAATGGCCACCGCATTCATGTTGGCCCATCCTTATGGCATAACACGCGTAATGAGCTCCTTTGACTTTGACAATACCGATCAAGGTCCACCCACCAGAGACGGTGGTAAGACGATTTTATCGCCGATTTTCAATCGCGACGACTCATGTCAGAACGGATGGATCTGCGAACACCGTTGGCGTCAAATTTACAACATGATTGGTTTCAAAAACGCCGTGGCCGGAACTGCTCTTAAGAACTGGTGGGACAATGGCGGTGATCAGATCGCCTTCTGTCGCGGCGATAAGGGATTCGTTGCGTTCAACCAGGAGAGCTTCGACCTGAATCGGGCAATCGATACATGCCTACCAGCTGGTACGTACTGTGACATTATCTCCGGAAGCAAATCGGTCTCGTCATGTACGGGCAAATATGTGATCGTCAAGGCGGATGGACATGCCAATATTTTTATAGGCGCCAACGATTATGATGGAGTTTTGGCCATTCATGCGGGCTCTAAGCTGTAAATTTTGTTTTCTTTATAACTATTTTTAAATCTTTAAAATAAAACCTACCTAAAATGAATGATGAATTGGAAATGTCTTAGAAGAAATCTTCGATGATTTAAGCGGTATACGTTTACTTCGGTAGTTCATACGTATAGTCACAATCCGAGCTGGGTTTGTGATGGAAAATTAACCCTTTGCAGGGGCTTCAAAGGCATATGCGAAACATACCTTCCTGAAAGGCTAAAAAAACGGTCCAAAAAATTGTTAAATTCATTTAAGTCATCTAGTAGTTTGTGTGGCACAAGTTTTAAAATAGAATTGGTAAAAGATAACTTGACTTCAGCTTACTTTTGTGATACGATATTCGAATGGGCACTCTCAGGTCGCTTTTCATGTTCGCATGGTATACGAAAAAAAGCAATCTTTTTCAGATTTCAGAGTACTTTTGCTAATTTTGAGAATTGCTTTATTGTTTTCCATTGGGACCACCAGACTTTTTTTTTCAGATCTCAGATTTGACGCGACTCATGGGACATGCAACGATATTGATCGCTTTTGTAAATGGATTGGTTTTCATGAAAGTGGGCATTTGTTTTAAAACAAATTTCTTAAATGACGGAAAACAGCTGCGCAATCTTGTTGGCTGTGGTAGTATGCATTTATAAAAAAATATCGAGATCTGCAAAAAGTGACCCGAATCAAAATAAAGATTGATTTTTTGTCCCAATAGATTGTTGTCAACTGGTGGAGTTTGTTTACGTTTCCGTCAGGTTTTTCTACTGCAAGGAAAGGCATTGCATCGGGTCAGTCTATTTTTGTAAGTTATTTATGTGTAAATATGTATTCAGGAATTAATCGGGACTCAAATTTCGAAGTTTCTTAATACAAAATTTAACCAGTGTATAGAAAACGCTTAGAAATGTGTCGAATATCCCAATCGCATGAATATCAACGCAAAAAACACAACAACTGACGTTTTTTTGTTCGATTAGACACGAAATCAGAAATCTGAGAGCGAATCTGAAGAAGTTCAATCAAATAGAACATAATTTTACAAAGCTGGCAGTGCTGCCAAAATGCAAAGTTTCATACGATGGTTTTCGTGGCCATACCTATTGTAGAAGATGCTGCACTGAAGGAAAACGTTAAAAAACCTAAAGCGATGGCATAAATCATAAACAAACAATACCATAGTATGATTTGTCAATGGCATAAATGTTCAATGCACTTTGCATGGAATGAGCTATGCCGTGTTTTAATCAGTCTGCCTCAATTTGGCGACAGCTACATCATTTTGGACCGAACTTGAATCTGCTCAAGATCGCGAACACAAGCTTCCCAAATGGGATGACTTTGTTTAAGACTATGTTATTGTAACTCGCAGAGATAGTATATTCTAATGAACAACCAGAACACGTAAGCTACTCCATGTCAAGGAGCTACCTATACTGGTAGTGCGTTTTTAGCTGAAATAGCTTGGTCGGATTAAACGCATAGCCCCTACTCGGACTCGCAGCTTTTGCATTAGGTAGACGATTAGAGTAGCTAATAACAAGAATAACAAGTATGACGTGCGTCAGTGTAAAACTCTTTGCAAACACACCTTGTTATTCCTGGCTACCAACTGAGTGCACTTCCATGGTTCCCCACAAATGTACATGAATCACTATAGCAATTCCGAAATTGTTTATTTATTTTATTAGTGAAAGCTTCGAAAATAAATTCAGTCAATTCAGGAACGAGACAATATTTTATTTTATAACGTTCTAAAATTGATAAAATAACGTCCTAACAATGTTACGTATTCCTGGGATGCCCTTGCTGCCCGGTACACAGTTTCGGGACGTAAGTTTACTCCAGAGTAGTTCACATAAACGCTGACCGCTTTTAAACTGCTTGCAGCTCACCAAGACGAACTTTGCAAAATCCCAAATATTCCTCAATCACTATGGGATTGCCATGCTTTCCGATCGCGAGCCGCCACCACTTGTCGATCCACAGGGAATGCTTGCCAATTCCAACTGTCCACCGCCAGAGCTACCCTCTGTCTATCCGCCAAAAGTCGGTCCGAAACTACCCCCCTGGTTGGCATATGACAAGCAGGTTCTCTGCTTTAATGCGTATTTTAAGGAGACCCTCCAGGAGGTCTACCACGCACCATATCTGGTGAGGAAAGTCAAAATGTTCTACTACCTTGAGGACGGTACGATGCAGGTCACCGAGCCGAAGGTGGAAAATTCCGGAATCCCGCAAGGCTGCTTGGTGCATAGGCAGAGAATTCCCAAGCCTCCGCCGTGTCAGGATGAGTGCATTTCAATTTTGGACCTAAACGTCAACACGACTATACAAATCTTTGACAGGGTTTATCACATAACCGGGTGTGATTTGTTTACCAGGCATTTCTTAAACAGAGCCGGTATCCCAGTGCCAGATCCAGTAGAGCCGCCAATGTGAGTCCGGTATGTGCTGGAATATATCAAGTAAAACTAGCTTTGTTTCAGAGATCCAACAACAGAGCTGAGGAAGCGGTCTGGAATCAAGGTGTCAGTGCCTTCGAACAAGAAACATCTATTTGCTCAGTTTCTGGAGTTCGATAGGAAGATCCTCAAATTCATGGGATACTGGGACGACCGTTCGGAGTTCGGCGATGTTCGCAACCTAGAGATATGCTACTACCTTTCCGATGACACAATGGACATCAAAGAGATTTTCCCCGTCAACTCTGGGCGGGAGGGTCCGGCGACTTTTCTGAAGCGCGGAAAACTTCCCAAAGTAAATGAAATTTTAGTGCTTAGTTCTATTTTGCTTGCTCATTTTGTGCCCTAGGACTTTCAAGGCCTTCCACTTCCCGGTGAGCAAACACGTGTGACGGTTCTGAACGTCCTCGGTGGAGGCCTGCGATCTGGTCGCTACATTGAAGACGTTCTCGGAACCGGCAAGAAGGACTTTTCGTACTACACACAGCAAGATCTGCAAATTGGGGCAGTTATCAATGTTTACGGGCGCAGTGTGGTCCTAACTGATTGCGATTCGTTCACAAAGGAGTATTACAGGAAAAGGGTAAGCACATGTTGTCCTTTTCTGACTGCTTCATAGTCAAGTTTGTGACCCATTTAGTATGGAATTGAAGACTTCTGTCCAAAGCCGCATCCGAATCGGTGCGAAGAGCGCATACCGCAGACGCGCAGAGAAAGGCAACTTCCACCCTATAACGGCTGGGGCTCCTACGAAGACTCGGAGGGAAATTGTATTTCTGTAGAGCCAAAGCCGCCGCAGGGAGATTTCAAGAAGTTCATTGCATTGGACAAATTTATCCTGCGCTTCGGGGCGAAAATGATATCCACGATACGAGAGAACTGCGAGAGGGTGTTCATTGTCTCCTACTACCTTTCCGATGACACAATTCAGATATTCGAGGTGGCCGAGCGTAATTCGGGATTTTTGGGAGGCGAGTTTCTGAAAAGACGTCGGATTTCGCTTCCAAATCAAGAGAAGTTTTCATCGAAAAGGCCAGACTACTACAAGCCGCACCATTTGTTTATCGGAGCCACTGTCAATTTGAAAGATCACATTTTTACGTTGGTCTCTGCGGACGAGTACACTCTGATTTATATGGAGTCACATCCATTTGAGGTAAGCGATTTTTTAAAAGAATATAGAAAAACAAATATGATTAGCAAAATTTCTACTCTTTTCAGTTTCCACTTGCTGACGTCAAAACAATTATGACAAAAATACGCGAAGCCCTTCGACCGAACTACAAGGACTTTATAGCCAAGTACTTGCCACAGGTCATAAGTGAAACAGAAACTAAATTCATCAACTACGAGACACTTAAGCGGGCTCTCATTGAACTTCTTGGCAATGGCATTACCGATCACGAGATTATCACCCTATGCCGATATTATTCAGCCGAACAAACTCCTCCAATGACCTGTAACCGTGAGACTGTGCGTGCAGCTGTACAATCGGAAATTCGTAGAAATCTTTGGGACGACATTGATCATGTCAAGGAACATATTCACCATATAAATCCAATGAAAAAGGCATTCCTTTCGGAAACTAAGCTGAGGTCTACGATTAAAGGATGTCGTCTGCCGTTTACCGCCGAGCTAATCAATGACTTCTTCATGGTTATGAACCACAACGACATTGGTGAGGTAGAAGTCTGTGACTTCCTCTCTTTTGTTGATGTAAACTGCAATCCAGCGCCGGATATTGCGCCAATTAATTATGCCTTTGAATTGTGTCCGAAAATTCCATTTTTGCACAAAGGTCGGCTGGTGAATTGGAATTGTTTCCTACAGCATCTCGGATTGGAGGAAGATTTGGTCAAGGAGTCTGACTAGTGACGACGATGTGCTTTTAATTGTGAGGTTCCAGTTTATCGAATAAACAATATTTTTCGTGTGAATGAGTTGCTCTTAATTGTTTTCTGGTTAAAAGTTTCGGTTGAACAGTAGTACTGTTGGTATATCGCCAACTAGGCATGTTGATGACATTAATCAAACTACGGTTTTGCGAATTTAGACATTCGCCAACAACTGTCCGAACTATCTTATTACAAAAATGAACAAAAGTAAAAGGTCTGTGATATTCTTTTCAATAAAATGTCTCGGGTTTATTACGTTTTCAAATACTACCCACAATACAAACAAGAAGAATAACTACCGATAATTTAAATTTAAATGCAGTTCTTATCTTTTGTATAAAAACTCGTATTGCATCTTTTTTTATTGCTAAATACTTTCGAAGTTAGCGAAGGAAATAAAATCATCACATAAAAAATACAAAACCAGAATGCTATACCTAAACCACTACCATAATTCTAGGGAGGATGGGCCGAAGATACATCCACACACGCAGTAATTACAATTTCGATTCAGTCAACCAGCTGAAGGGTTGCGGCTTCCGATCAGCGGTTGAGTTAATAATAACGTTGATAATGGTCGGGCGATCAGTCAACTGTTGTGCCTCCTTCACCGCTTTCTGTAGTTCGGGGATTTCTTTAACGAAATGTCCCTGCTGGCCGAACATTTGAAGCATTTGTTCGTAACGAACTTGAACACCAAGTGCCGATGGAGGAGTGCTAGAAAGAGAGAACAATACGTCAACGAGATGAACAAGGACTGAATTTAAAAATGCAACATACACTTGTGCTAAGTCTCCTGAGTTCCTTATGCTGTCGAAGACTTCCTTGTCGAAGCCACCATAGATTCCGCTGTTGTTGACAATAACGATTGTAATCGGCAGATTGTAACGCACCATTGTCTCCAGTTCCATGCCGGAGAAACCGAATGCCGAGTCGCCTTCAACACAGACTACCTTTTTGCCAGGGAAACGATCCCGACAATACAGAGCAGCAGCAATTGCGAAACCAGGACCGACACCCATTGTACCGAACGTACCAGCATCAAGACGGTGTCTGGGCAGAATATTTGCCAACATTGAGCGACCAATGTCCATAGTGTTGGCGCCCTCACTCACAATTATAGCATCCCTGGGGATCAGTTCGCGCAAATGATGGAACACAGTATAATAGTTCAGCGGTGATGAAGTGTCCAGTGACATCTTTTGAACGGCATCCTTATTCTGTTGGCATTTGGCATTGAGTTCCCTCCACCAATCGCTGTCGGATGCCAATTCGTAGTTCACTGCGTTCATGTGCTCGAACAGATGCTCGGCGAATGGTTTGATATCAGATTGGACTGCAACGCTGCTGATCACACTGTTGTGCAACTCCTCGGGACACAAATCCACTTGAATTATTTTCACATCCTTGTCGAATCTTGGTGTACGCCCATAGTGCAAAATCCAATTTAATCGGGCACCCAAGAGCAACACGACATCTGCCTTTTGTAGAGCCAGTGTTCGTGCGGATGAAACGCACTGCGCAGCTGTATCTGAGACAACACCCTTTCCCATTGGTGTCGGCAGGAAGGGTAAGTTGGTGTTGTCGATGAAGTGACGTAGGATATTCTCCGAGTGGGCATAGGCTGCGCCCTTTCCGATAATCACCAGTGGACGCTTGGCAGTTGTTAGGAATTGCATTGCACGACGAACATCTGTAGGATCGGGATAAACTAGTGGTGGAGCTGGGTGAGCCATAACTGGTGCAACAGTATCAATGTTTACTTTCGACTGAAGAATATTGCCAGGGAAGTCAAGGTATGCGACACCTGGACGCCCGTATGTGGCATAACGAACTGCCTTTTCAACGTGCAATGGAATCAGGGATGCATTTGGTGGACGTGCAGCGTACTTGCAATATGGACGGCTGAGCTCTACCTGTGGGCATTCTTGGAATCCGCCAATGCCTTCGTGGTCTTGGTTGGTAGCTCCGCCGATGACAATAAGAGGCCAGCAGTTGACTTGAGCGTTGGCCATGCCACCTGAAAGAAATCAAAGCCTGACTGGTGTTGCTTCTAGTGAAAATAGACGGTTTCCGTATCGTAAAATATTCTCAGATGTTCACAGGACATTCCAGCTACTAGGCCGAAATCGTTGGCATCCCAAATATTGCATAAAACCACCTGTCCCAAAAAATATCTGATATTTTAAGGCAACAATGAAAAATTGCCTGGAAGGAATTTTCTACGAACCTGCGTAACTGCAGTACTTATTCCAATTATCTAAAAAAAATAACCATCTGAAGAATAACACTCTAAGACGTTACGTATTGGGCAGTACTGACTTTTTATAAGGTAAAGGACAACTATCTTCAGGCCATGTTAAAACTTCTGTATTCGTTTTGTCTTGGTGCTTGCGTTTGCGTGCTTTGAATGACGTGTGCTCATCTCGTCACAGTAACAAATGGCCCCACAGCAACTGCCTCTTCAACTGAGTGCCCAAACCAACTGAATCAACCCCAGAAGTGGTCTTAAACAATATAAAAGATCGAACTAGATCTCACTACATACTAAAATCGGGGCAGTGTAACTCGATAAGCACCTGAATTCATACTCTTCGGTGGTAGGTGTGTACCACGTGTTGTCAGTTTCATATTTGGTATAACAGTATGACTCATTTAAAACTTATCAGCTGTAGTTTACGGCCGTTTGCCGATACGACTCAAATCTAAGATCGCCATAAACACTTGTGTGAAACTACGCCCGACAATTTATGTAAAACATAAATCGTTGCAAGTTGTATAAGCAAACGGCGCTTAACATTTTGGCATTGGTTTCTTCAATCATGCGGCCTAAATTTGTTTAAAAAATTTGTCTCTTGAAATCGGTTTTAACCATGATGATTTCGCTTCTCAGAGAGTTTTGATGTATGTATATTTAATTTGTATAATGCTAATCAATCACGATCTATTCTACGTGGAAGCTCAACAGTTATGTTGAGGATCAGTTATTACACTAATTTGTTTGTAAAATAATAGTCAACAAACGTTAAAGAGCAAATCAAACAAAATAGGCCGCGTACCTCACCGCCCCTCTGTTTCGCCCAACAAAACAGGACTGCCACGGCCACGGGTTGTTTTTGTTGAGCAACAACCCTTTAATTATGTGTAATTCCAATGCGCTCGTTAATTACCTGTCACGTGCAACAATCCAGGTCCTGAAACAACCAAACAAACTCCTGGCTTCCCCGTCAAGAATCCAATAGCTTGTGCAGCATAGCAAGCAGCTTGTTCATTGCGCATTCCAATGTATTTTAGGCCAGCCGCCTGCATTGCCATCGATAATTCAACGACAGGAATTCCAATGATGCCGAATACATATTCGATTCCCTGGAGAAAGAAAAGGAAACAAAGAAATGTATGTACATCACAGAAGTGGTCGCCTTTTTCAATTATCTACACGGAAACTTATTTATTTATTTCGAAATAAGCCATAATCTAAAGATTAGCGAATATCTTTTATCAGTAGGTACATCTATATTGTGTATTTGTGTACTTTGTTCCTGATTTTGTTTGATTAAAGCAGAGATCTCGACTTTGCATTGAGGGATTAATATTCTGTAGTTATTTTAGGTTTTTCACTTACCTGAGCTACCAAACTTTCTGCGATTATTGTTATTGCGTCGACTGTGGACATTTTGAAGGTATAATACTATCACTCAATGGGTTTGGAAATATAATTACAATTTTTTTTATGGAATGGGTAAGGAATATTAAAAATTTTCTTCGACGCCAAACGTGAAACACTTGTTAGCACGTCAGTTCTACTCAGCTGTTTGACGTTTCTGCAAGACGGCGTGTCAGTTTTTGTACTGCTGTTTGATTTGCGGGTTGACGTCCGCACAATCACCTATTACCTACACTGTGGTGCCACTTTTCAGTACTGTGACGAAATTTGGAACTACTAGCATATGTATGAACCCCATAATGGGTATCTGTCAACTTCCGTAATTAAAATGACGGTTAGATTTAAATTTAAGAAAAACGTATTGTTTCCAATTCAGATGCACCGCATGTGTCGGTAATGAAGTTAGGTAATGTAGTTTGCCTATTTTTTCAAACATGGATCTATTTTCTGCAGCACAGCTGAAGCCGCCAACTTTTTTCCTTCATTTCGGCGATATTTTCCGTTTTTTAAAGCAAGCAGGATTCTTTAGTTTGATAAGTTTCTTAATATAGTACTAGATACATTATCATTTTAGTGTCCACAGGATTTTTTTTATTTTTCCACCTAACTAATTAGGTGTTAGGCGATTCCTTAAATTTAGCAGTGCATTCGACCTTTAAAATTTATTATTGAAGTAAAATGATTAAATTCATACTGTAAAACATACATATTTTTTGTAGGTGCTGCCAAGTTGTGTGCTACCAATATTTCGTTGCACATTTTTATCAGTTCCACGATCCTGCAGAATGACAGCTCGGGCCGATTTAGAAGCGCGCTAATGAAATACTCCTGTGATGATTCTGATGTATGTATGATTATTAGATCTTTGTGATTTTTTTCATCAACATCATTTTGGGTACTTACCGCACCTAATCTAGAATAGCATAAAATTTGGGGTGAAGTTATAAACCTTAAAGAGCGAGCGAGTGATAAGGCAATAAGACTTTAGATAACTTTGTTTAAGGAATTGAAAATCGGCCATTCAAAACAGGACTGTCTTGAGTGCAGTTTGTGGTAGTTATCTGAATTTTCAGGAGCCTTATGGATAAAGGATGTTTTGAAATAATAATTAGCTGGTACAGAGCACTATGCATTCGAGCAGTTTTGGATTTCAAATATTGCCACAAAAACAGTACCTTATTAGAGCTTCCCATAGAGTCACTACTTTCAGTTTACCGTTTAGCAAAGACCTCAATAAAAGACCTGTGCCCAATAGATACTGCCAAGTTGTATGTTCTTCCACAGATATCAAGCTAAATGGCGCATCATTTCATCGTCCTAAGTCGTCCGTCATTATAAAATCGTTCCACAAAGTTATGGGAACTCAAAAGCCAAGTAAAATGATAAATCTGTGAGCAGTTGTTGCGACTCACATTTCAAACACGCACACGGAAGTATAGCTACACAAAACTGATAATCCAATTTGGCATTCGATCCTTGGATTAGGTCATAGAATATAGTCTCCGTGTAACGAACAACTTGCACTGCAATTATTATCGACTGTACTTAACATTGAAACCGTGTTTACTTTGGCTTAATTAAGTAAACAAAATTGCATTCAAAAGTGAACAAGATACAAATCGCACACATTGAGAGCATGTCTAAAATTACAATCTCCATCCATAATAACGCGACGCTGGCGCTGTCACTGTTGCTACGTACACATCATGAGATATCGTTAATCTACGGTTACAACTACAAAGTTTCGATTTAAGATGGCCAAGATTTCGCCAGTGTGTCACTGGTCATTCTACTGGCTATAGTTGATGACAACCTCCAAACTTAAGTGAAAGCATTGTAGAGAGCGAATCGAAGCAGCACGTGATTCCAAGTTTCGCACCGCAATTATCGAATGCGATTTTTTAGCTAGTTGTCCAAACGAATGGTATAGGTGGGTACCTGGATCAAGAGCAAATTAATCAATCAAATCGAATAATGAATTTGCATTTGACAGCACTTCGATTAATTCTGAGTAAATTCCAAATACTACAAATCACAAAGAAATTTATTGCTTATTGATTTAATATGAATTAATGAGCGTAATTAATTCAAGTGAGGATCGTTATCCGATATTGCGGACTATCTACGAAAGTTTTGCCTACTGCCTGATCAGCTGATACATATGTATGGGATTGGGCCGGGGATATTATCTCCCACAATGTGACGGTGGTACTCACTTTTTATTTTCTAATAAAAGCCAACGTCAGTCAATCAGATTCTGCCATCAATCGTTTGTGACGTCATAGGTTCGATGGGCACTTTGGGTATTTTTCATCATTTTTTAGTCCATCATGTGATTGGTTGCCTTTTTTATTTTATTTCAACAAAAATTTAATTCAATTTAAACAAACAGCGGAGTCATTAAGTGGGTTATTGGCTTGCTAAGCCATCAATCAAGAATAGTGAGGAATTATTGCTGTTGTATAGGTACAGTGTAGGCATATATGGCCGAAGTGTAATTTTTGAAAGTAAAAAAATTATATATTGGGTACATCAGGAGTGCATAAGAATGTGCGTTTTATTGTTTGAACTAATGGAAGGGACTGGTATATTCTACTGGTTGCTTTTTCAAATGCGAATAGGTGAGAGTTTTTATACACTTCCAGAATCTTTATCCGATCTAACATCAATGGACTATCTGCGAGTAACAACCAATGTAGAATGAGGTTTCGGTTAAGGGGGCTTGCGATTCAACAAAAACACATACAAAAATGACTCATAGCCGAATGACCCGAAAAGGCCTGTAGAGACGAACTCTATGAAAATAAAAATGATAAAAATGCACCTTGAATGAAAAATTTGTTTGTCAATATACGTCCAGCAAAATGTTTCTATCAGATTGTCAAATTGTTAATAAGTTTTATGTTGTCTTAAAAATGTTTGTTGTGATAGTAAAAAAGTTGTTGTTCTAACAAAAATCGTTTCCTGTGCGTATAAAAATAATTTGTTAAATTAATCAAAATGAGGTTTATTTTACAAAAGAGATTTGCCAATTCTACCATTGCTGTTTTGTCAAATCAACGATAAGGTGTTGCTTTTACAGACTTCAGTCCGTGCTGAGGGTATGGGTAACAATTTCTGCAGACTGTTAAACGGAGAAGTCTTTAAAAACTCCGCTGTCAGGCAAACCGAACTATTCAACCTGGAGGTTGAGAATAGCAATATTGAAGCTTAAGTCGAACAAGGCTACTGTACTGTACCAAATGTGACCAAATATTCACCCTACAGAAATTCCTGGCAAAAACCTAAGAAAACCTGGTTAGAAAGCTTTAGTCGTTTAAGTTGGCTAGCGCAAATAGACATAAGCTCTTTGGTCTGGAGAGTCCTAGATTTCAACTCGCACTAGGGGCAGGAGGACCATGCCTTAGGAGGACCGCGCAAGTGAATGTTGACCTCAACCAACTTCGAGTTTGCAAATTTTTCGTAAAGGCTGGTACGCACAGTTCACGTCAAATCCAATTTCTCATAGAAATCTTTCACTGCGAAATATCAAAATGAACTTTTCACATGAAAATTTCACTAGGCAGTACGCAGCTGGAGTGGAAAATAGCGCTTCCAAAACTGAGCTGTAGGTGGCGATACTAAAATCTCTTCACAGCTATTTCACTTGGTTTTTATTGTCTGTCGCATTCATTTTTTGACATTTCAGTGTGGAAAATGATTTGTAGGAAAGCCTTCTAAATTTCTTTTGGAATTTCAGATGTTTCTTAAGAAAATACTAAGTTTTTCATACTATCAAAATAGTTGATAAACGCAATCGATATAAATCGATCGCAATCGCACCAAATCGATACACGTTCTCATCAAAAATGAAAGAAAAAGAGAAAATGAGCAAAATAACGATTAACAGCTCAGAGAATTTCAACGATACTGATAAATATGTCAAATGCAAAAAGTTGACAAGAAACAAATTCAAAATTTGTCTTAAAAATCAATTGCAAAGAAAATCTGTGAAAAAAAAAATCCACTTACAGACCCGGTTTGTAAAACGTCCTGATTCAAAACTCTGTAGAAGGTTGAAAGAAAAAAAAAAAAAGGTTTTTGTAGATTCAAAGAGAAAAAGCATCGTTAGCGTCGAAATAAAAAAAAAAAATCCATTCCAATTAGAACCAAAAAAAAAACAGATTATTCGCTTATTCAAATCTGTAGCCACTCTACACGCACTTACAAATCGCACTAATAATACATATGTATTCTATAACAGCTGTAAGACATTGGGGACGTTCAAACTAGGTTTTCCATTTAGGTTACATCTTATCCCGACCGTTGTAATCAAAACTAGATTCTTGAATATATCCAATCAAAAACGCAAGACATTAAATCTATAAGAGCCCATAAGTGAGTTTAATAACTTCACGGGAGTATCAGTTCTCTTTGCTCATGTGTCATATACATAGGTAGATTAGAACGAAATTACAATAAGTTCTTCATTTGCGGTTTTAACCGCCAGAATTGTGTGCGTGTTTTTTTTTTACATATATTATTTTACTGTCAAAGATGTGTGTTCTCCTGCTGCGGGTGTTAGAATTAATTTCATACGAAGATATGTGTTCTCCTACTTTTTGTTCGAGCATTTAATTCGAAATAAATCATTATAATGACCTCATTAGTTATCCACTATTTTCTCTCATTCTGTTTTTGATTCAACAGCCTAGAGTATTAATGATTGTTTTTATCTATACATTTGCAGGTGCTAGAAGCAAGTTTCGAATATACCATTGTCCACGAGCAGGGTATTCAACTAAATAAATTATATTTCGGTTTCCTTTTTTTATGAAAAAAAAAAAAAAAATGTTTAACATCTTTTACAGTCAACAACAACATGCATAGATAATTTGTTTTCATAAGTCACCAAGTGCGGTTGACCAAAAGCATCAGTTTCTTATTTTAGAACTGTGCATAGTGAATCCCCCAGCGAATATTTCTGATGTAGCTGTAATTGAAATGTGACTGAGATTCGGTGGTTATAAGCTTAACGTTTAGATAGATACATAAATATAACTACTGCGAATGAGCAAGGTATTAGCAATTGTGGTTTTTATAGCTAAATGTAACTTAGCGATAATTAAATTAATTTTCGCACTTAATGCCAATTCGCCACGCTTTCCAAAATACATGTAACCATAAACAATTTTTTTATTGTTGTCATAAAATCGTTAAGTGCTAACGAAATATATCTGTTATTCACATTTTGAAGAGCAGTGCCACCTGGGCCTGCGTATAAAAAAGAGAGTAGCGCCAAAAATTGTAGCGTAGGTATAGTGAATTTTTTATATTTTTCTTTTGTTAGTGAAAAAGTGAAAATGAACCGTTATAATTTGGTAGTTACCCACCCAATCCGTGAATTCAGAGAATATTCCAATTTATGTCGTTTTTTTTCCTGATTTTTCTCTCAGATTTCAGATTTTACGTGCCCAATGGAACATAAAACGAGTTCTTCTTAATCTAAAAAATCCATTATCTGCATAAGACTTTAGAAGGTTTGTTTTCTTTGTAGATCTAAGCCCAAACTTTATGAAAAACCTGTGCAATGCTTTAAAATTATTCATAATTAACTTGTTTTATTACATACACTGCATAGTTCTACGATCCATTTGATTGGGTGCTTATTTCTAAACCCGAATGGGAACACGCTTTCTTTGCTGTAGGTACGGTTCTGGTCTTTTAAGAAGAACTTACAATGTCAAATTATTGTAAGACTGTAAGCCGTATTTATTAGATTCCCTTACGATACCTACACAACATTAAAACAACTTATTTTTGTTTCATTTCCAACGGACAGCAAAAAATCGTTGACATTATTTCGAACACATAATATTTGGGTAGGACTTAAAACTATATTAAATTGATGTGCAAAAGTAACAACTTCGTTATAAAAATATAGCTTCTCAAGTCAAACTCAAATTTATATTCGCTTCATATCCAATATCTACATAAAACACGTTGGTCAAATTGCTTTGACTAATTTAAAAGCAAGTGACTAATAATCAACCAACCATAACCAGTGCCGCAGTAGGTAGGTATAGATTTATCCGTAAAAACACAATAGGATGTAGCTGGCGTAGTGAAATAAACGTCAAGCTCACGTGAATAAACTATTTTTTGTTCTTCTTTCCACTATTACTATTATTATTGGTAGAAAATGTTTTTTTTTTAATCTTTTGTACAGATGAGTCTATCAACTTAAATTTTTAGTGTGGTAATTTTGAGTAATTACCCCAAAACCTTATTTATCGAGCAGAGTTATAGTAACTAATAATAGGCCTATTTTTTCAGCTTCGATCGCAGCAAATCAAAGTAAAGTGTGATTTTAGCACTTAATTACAACAACTACGATCTAGGTACTTGATTCTTCGAGAATTCCTAGCAGTTTTTGGAAATGTGTGCGAAAAATCCTACCTTACTTTGCTTTGCTGAGAAAGAATCTCAAAAAAACACGAATAATATACCAACTCTTTTTTACAGAATTTTAACTACAAAGTCATAGAAGATCTTAAAGGGATCTTATATTTTATTCTCTTAGCTATCAAAAACGTGTCCTTCTTCAGAAGACAGATAGCAAATTATCTTGTGGCTATTTTTTTCGGCCTTTTCGAAACTGAATTTTAATTTAATTAAAGCTTGAAATTATAGCTCTGTTTTGTATATTTTAAAGTTGGCCTTTGGTGAAATTCTCCTTTCAATTGACAGAAAATAGAGCGAAGATAATAATTTAGCACCCTTATTTTGCCAAAATCATAGCTGAATTGAACAATTTTAAGCGAGAAATAGATAAACACAACAACATCAAGAGCATCTTTGACAACTGTAATAACTTCTGGCCTATATGGTATTCGATTCAGATTTTCTCTCAGATTTCAGATTTCGTGTTTCTAATCGAACATTAAAACGTCACTTGCTCTTTTTTATGTTGACATTCGTGCGATTCGAATATGTGTAGCCTTCGATACTTTTCTACGCGTTTTCCATGCACAATTATTTATTTATGCATAAATAATTTTCGAAAATAGATCCAACCGATGCAATGATTTTCTTAGCTGTAGAAAAAATCAAACGCACTTGTACTGGTACATCTGAGGAAAAATCCAGATTGGCAAAGTTCTATTTGCCGCTGGCGCTATCGTTAGCGCGGGCGTACCTACCTTCATCTGGGATATTTTGTGTTATAGCGTCTAGCGGACAATGGAACACGGCCATTAGTTTAGAGTTTAGGTATGGCGTAGACGTCCCTTTCAATGTCAATGTTGCTGTAAGCACATTCAAGAATCTAGTTATCTTAAGTCGACTAGATTGGTCTGGATAAGATGTAACCTGTACGCAAAAACCAGATTTGTCGGGAACGTCACTCTTCCTACGACAGCCACTCCCACATTTGCGAACTGTCAACTTAGTAATCAGTCACGAATTTCTGGACCAGATTATTCGGCTACCCCTCTATACCCGTCCACTGAAACAGCCGCTCAGATGACCGATTTTAACCAATCAAAACCGAGATGCATCTAGTCAGACAACTGTCAGATTTACTAAACTAGATACTTGAACGTCCCCAATGAGTAGGTAACTTAGTTGATATTGGTTGGCGGTAAATTCCTCAGAAAGTCACTTATAAATGTTATATCTGATTTTATATTCCGCAGCAAATCGACTGAAAGACTGATATTTTGTTTTAATAACAATTTTGGTTCCTTTGACAGAAATTGGCCAATCAGTTCATTTCTAGTGTCTCCTGGGTCAGTAACCAGGGGTGGAATCGGCTTAGGTGATAGTGGATAGTTGACAATCAAAATCATAGCTTTACGTCAACGTAAGGTGATTATCAAATTGACAATCGCTTTTTTGCGAACAATTTCATGTGACAGCTATTTAGGTGTCACTTTCATACATTTGTGTTATTTTCATAGGTCTGAACCTCGGCTTCAACTCCATTTAGTGAAATAAGAATATAATAAATGAATTAAAATTAGAGAAATTAAGCAAATAATTACAAAAATGTCTAAATATTAGAAGAAACCTGAGAAATAAAGCAAATACATTGGAACTCCAAATATATTGTGTATTTTAAATTTTTGAAAAACTTTCATTATGAAAAGAAACGCTAATGTAGAAAGGATCCGTATTTGCTCTTTATTAGCTTGGGACCTTTAAAAAAAAGAGACAAATTTATTGTAATTTGTGAACATATTATTACTCTCAATTTTCTTAAGTTTTTCACAATAAAAAAGAAATAAGAAACACTTCGAAGATGTATCAGCTGCTCGGAATAATGACAGCGTCGGCAAGGAAGTGACGCTTAAAACTCGAAGTGCTGCCAATAAACAATCATTTTTTAGTGATCGCTCTACGAAGAGCAAAGAAGAGTTGATAATCAAAGACGATAATCAAAAAAGCGACAACAAACTATAACCTTAGCCGATTCCAGCCCAGGTTAGTTTAGTAGAAAATGAAATTCCTTACTTACCCCCAACAAAGAACTCAACCAATCCACACACACAAATACAATTAAAACAAGTTTATCTTTAATATCCTTACTTGGTATAGGTTTTAAATTAAACTACTAGGTACTAATAATACAAATGCAAGGGTAAGTGCATTTCTCTCAAATGTAGCTCTACGCAAAATGTAAAACTTTTTTGAATATTCTTATAAAACATGTTGCGAGTATGATGCCTTTTCTAGATTACAATGAAGAGTCGACGACATCCTTCTTCGTGCTGTCTTTATCAATGTCATTCCATTTCTGTACCTTTCCAGAGCCAAGTATCCAGAAAACTATGGCCGGGACGATATACGCTCCAGCGCCAATCAAGAAAATGTTTTGCCATTCGTAGATTGTGTTCTAAAAAAAAAGGAGAAACGAATTCTGCATAAGTACATGATGACATTTTGACAGCGCGACGGACTCCATTCCGGAGCGGCAGTTGAACATTGAACTCACATTATATTTGGTGAAGTATGCGACAATCATTGGTGAGAAAAAACCAGGCGTGGTACCCACAAAGTTAATGGTTCCGTACAGCGTACCAGCGTAGTTGGGCGCCAAATCCTGTGAGTTGGCCAAGTTCGTCACTGTTGCGGCTCCATTGAAGCCAAGCGAGAGAGTCATTATGGCCACGCAAACATACGGATCCCGACCGAAGAAGGCCAAGATGACAAGGAAGATACCAGGGATGATGTGAGCTGCGAATCATACCGTCATGTTTGACATATTGCACTCTTAAAATGGTCAAGATGTATACTTACAAGGCAGACAGAAATACTTTCGAATTTTCGTGACTGACAGCCATCCCTTTTGCCTGACAGCATCGGCAATAGCGCCAAAGCCAAAGGCACACAAAAGCCGCGCCAAATGAGGCAAACTGGACAAAAAGCCAGCTGATGACAGATTGAAGCCGAGGACCTACAAATGAAATTGTTACACTCCTTCAGCATTCTCCACTCTTTATGGAAGTACTCACTTCACTCATGAACTTCGGCGCAGCGGTGATCAGGAAGAACAGCCCCCACATGCTGCCATAGTGCAAGATCAACAGCGACCAGAAAGGCAGCGACAAAGCTACGTCCCTGAATGGTGGCAGTTTCTTCTTCGTCGACACCGTATCGCCCAAGGATTTTTGTATAAGATCCCGCTCCTCAGCAGTGATTGTTGTGTGCTGAGCTGGACTGTCATCGACAATAATGAACCATACCACTGTAACGATGACGACGAAAATAGCCACCATGTAAAAGGCCCAATCCCAGCCCATTCCTTCGATGATAAGTCCACTCAACGGCCATGTGATAACTGTGCCGAAAGTACCGCCCATTAGTGCGGCAACAAATTTGCCCTTTTCCGTTGGAGGCGACCATTTCGAAATGAGATTGTGGCAGCAAGGATAAACCACACCCTACGGGAGAAATCAGACTTGAATCGTCGTAAATGCAAAAGCCAGCCGCAGTACTTACCCCCAGGAAGCCAATAACAAATCGAATAGCGAATACCGGCCACATGCCCCAAGTCGCAGCAAGTGGGGTGAGCGCTGTTAAAATTGCCGCAAGTAAACTAGAGTAACCGGCTATAGGTTTGCCACCAAAGCGTTCGGCCAGCATTCCGCCGGGAAGCGATGTGCAAAGGTAACCGTAGAAGTAAGCCCCCAGGAGGAGCGCTTGATCATCAGCACTCCAGTTATAGCGCGGTCCATACTGCAAGGAAATTGATTTTATTGAGGAAACATAACACAATCGGGTCACTGCAGCTTACATCGGGCAATGTTTCGTTTTCAGATTGTCTTGTGTTTGTCATTGCGATAATGTTGATCGATAGATTCACACGCATCATGTAGCCCATCAGGCACATCATGAACAGCATCACAGCGATGTTGAATCTTTTCGGGATTGTGACTGAAAATAGAAAGAAATTTTATTTAGATGCTATGCACAAGACCACATGCTGGTTGTAAATTTTGTATACACCGGGAAAGGATGGTAGGAAGTTTATAGTCTTTGAGTGTAGGAGGTACATTTTTGACATGAATATTCACTACCAGCATGATAAAGTAAGAACTAGGTGGACCGGAGCTTTGTCAATGAGGTGAAGGCTGAGCATTTTAGCATACAACATAGGGACCTACAGTTTTACGTTGCTTCCGAAAAAGAAGTCATGGTCAAAACAGACCCGAATGTTAAATGAATGCTAAAGCGTTTTGGCAATCCAACAAGGTGAGAAACTTATATACTCTACAAATTGAGTCTGTTGCAGCTACTAAAACTAGCTAAAAGCTGACACGATCTTAAAAATACACGATCATGAGCATAAAAATCATTCGTATAAGGGTCGAGAGTTTAGACAAAAACAAGACGCCTGAAACGTATTTTGTCAGATGTGGTCTGAAAGGCATCAAAAAACACAAACAAACTATATTGTAAAGCCGAATTTTCGTCCTCACCATCTCAACACGCATATAGGTGAGGTGGAAATTTTGGAATTTTGGGAATTTGGCCTTATTTGAATTAGTCACGTCACCCGCAAATATGTACAGATGGTCAAATGGTCATGCGAGAATTATTTTTGAAAAACGGTCTGGATTTCAATTCCATGGTTGCCACTGGTCTGGAAAGTCAGGGAAGGAAAATTTGGTCAGGGAATTTTAAAAGCGGTCAGGGAAAATTGTAACTTTTATAAATAATAAAATAAAATTATTTGCTGTGAGCTGTGCCTACACGTTTGCCCAAAAATGTTTCTTTTACAGTGCTTCCTGATTTGTCGGTGCGGATTCGTTGTCCTCGACTTGCTCGTGCTTGCTTGTACTAAACACTTGTATTTCAAATAGTTCTTCCTGATTTCATCCATAGAAACTAGATTGTATTTAAAATAGAACAACATTGTGGCGGCACTGACCTTTTACGCAGATAGGTGTCACACAAAGCAATTTCAACGAAAATTCCAAGTCTGCTATTTTGCTGCATCAGAATATTTTGAACTCGCATTTAAATAAGACAGTCTAGGGATTGTGAATTTTGGATATTTTGTCTATAATTAGTTCAGTACGTGAAGGCTTTGGTAAGTTTTGCACTTTTGAAGAACAAAGTGATTGACTATGTGTTACCAACGACTTATCTTATTCTTTTGTGGCAAAACTTTTGTGTATGTAGATGGGTTTAAGTCCTTTTATGGCTTCTATGGCATCTATGGAGCAGGTTGGCATGGCTCTTAAGAGACCAAAGCATCCAAGACGTTGTACCCTCGTAAGCGTAAGATTGCTACCTCTTGGTTTGATACCTAGTCAACCATTTTACAAAAGTATATACCTATGTTATGAATAAAATACAATTATTTTTTGCTATATATATTTGTAAAAAATAGTCAGGGAAAACTTAAAAATTGGTCATGGATTGTCAGAAATAGTTGGAAAATGATTTCGAAGAATAGTGGCAACTCTGAATTCGTAAAAGGTTTTTCGCTGATGGTGACTATAGTGAATTGAAGACCACATTTAGCTTTCCATACTAATTGTGAATATAGCAGCAGGGCCTACGGCAAGCAAGAGTGAACTACTAATGACTACCACGCACTCTATAAACATCTACCCCCTTAGCTTTTAAAAGTTGTTTGTAGCAGCGATGTTTTGCGTCTTGGAGAGAATGATACCGCGAAATAATACCAAGCCCCAGACTTCGTGAAGTATTGCATTTTGTTCTCGAAAACAAAAGAAAAATAATTCTTTATAACAGACCAGCTGGTACTGGGACCTTTGCTTTAAAGAGGAAAACAATAATACGTAGCTCTCTGTTATTGAGGACAATCAACAACCTTCGACGATCTATCTCATTCAGAACATATTGTGAAGAATAGGGCAATACCACTCATCGCAACCGGGAAATTCAATGCGAGGTGAACCGGAACAAAAATCCATTTTAAAAGAGAAAAATACTGAAGTCGATATAAAAAAATGCATGTCTCCGAAACGAAGCAATATTCCCTAATATCTTGTATTGTTCTTGTTATACGAATATTGTGCCTCGATCCCACTCAAAATTTTAGAAAGCTGAAAATATGAGCGTTGCAAAGTTCTTAAATTTTAAGAAGAAACTCAAAATGATTATAGTTGGTTAAATTTTCCTCAAAAATGTTTCTTAACAAAAAAGTTGAATTTACATGAATGTAACCAAAATAACAATACAAAATCTTAAAAATAACGATCATTTTGAAACTAAAAAGAATACTGGAAAAAATGTATCCAGGGCAGCGTTGTCGCCGAGAAATTTCAAAGAAGGGGACTAAAAAGGGCCCGAGCCCAAAAAAGGGGCCTCCACATAAATTACTAATAAAGAAAAAAAAAAAAAAAAAAACAGCAACAAGGACATTTATTCATTACGAAACTTCTTTTTCATATATTTGCATTCTTTTGCGTTCAATATGAAGAAGAAAATCTTACTCAAACTGAAAAAGGGGCCATTTTGATCACTCCAAGGGGCCAAACGGCAACGCTGAGTCACTGTATTGTACAACGTGCGACTCACGTCAAGCCATTCACCTGTCAGACTTACTTATCTGAAGTTCTGAATGTCCCCAAATTCAATAATAAATCTGACGAAAATAGGCGTTTAGTCAGTTCTATTGGTTAAGTGTCACGCAGTAGTTAAATGATACAAATTTGACAGACAGACTGCGGCCATTTCTGAAAATATTTTGTTCGTTCTGCTGTCATTTGAATTCTGTCACATTACAGCCAAAAATACTTCATAATTTACACATTCTCTCTATTCCAGTGATACCAACATTCACATAATGGTTCCGCTTTCCATTTGTATTAACTTCCCTTTACCTTTTAAGCCTCAAATGATACCTTCTCAAAGTATAAACAACACACATTCTGTCTCAACCAATTAGTTTTCATATTATCTTTCCAAAAAATGTTCGTAGCTAAAAACAAACAAAGAAAAAGAGTTGAAACGAACTCGAAAATGCACCAAATAGACATCTATTTTTCACAGCTCACCAATGCCGCGTATCAGAAATTCCGCATGCCAATACCTGCACTTTGGTTCAATGAAATTCACAGAGGTTGCTTCCTTGAAAAGCTCATTACAGTGACCTCATTCTACCTTCACCGTGGCATAATTTAACTTTAACGTAATTGATATCGTCGTTGCTAATTGAAAAGATAGATACCTGCCCGTATTTTGTTGAATATTTGCACCTAATCCATAGAAGTGTTTCTGCAGATTAACGTATCCGTTTAATGTCGCGTGACGTTCAGTGCCAAAAATATACGCAGGCAAAATAATATTTGATTTTGAATGCGATAATTGAGTTTACGTGACAAATTATTCTTATTAACAAAATAAAAATAGAAATTCCAAATGCCATTATAATGAGGAGTTACTAAGGTTGGGTAGGTAGGTTGAAGTACACAAGCTGTGTTCAGTTGTCAGTGTCAATAAAGTGTTTATTTTGGTAGTGACATACAGCACACCATAATGTCTTTAGCATTGGTAGGGTGAGTTGATTCAAAAGCTTACATTGGGCCTAATCACTTATTTTAGATTCGATTCCAAATTAACGAAAGGTCCCAAATGCGAAATTTGTTTGGAAAATATATCACTACTGTGAACTCCTTACAGTAAAATAGTGACATGAAATAGATAGTCACGAGAGCCTTGGTTTGTTGGACGAAAAGGTCCCTGCATAAAATTCTCAACACAGTACAAAGCCAGAATTGATGACAACCGAAGAACAGCATTGATCGTAAATGTCATCATTTTACTTTAGGAAATGTCAAGTGAGAAGTCATCAAACGGCAATTGAAGAAACCGTTCACTTCACCAATCTATACCAACAAAAAGCTCGCAGAAGAGCTGTGAAAGCTTAGAGTCTTATATATTAATGAGTCTTATTATATTTATCTTCATAACCCTGATGAATGAAATCTTTTGTTACGAGTGGTAACAAAACAGTTCACAATTTTGGAATGAATTGTTTGCGGAGGTTCGGTAAAGTCCTAAATAAAATGCTGCTATGATCTTGTTATCTAAGGCAGCTGAAGCAAACTGTTGATGACGTCAACAAAGGTGGAGGTGCACTTAATACACCCACCCCACCAGAAATTTTCCCAAAGGGAAATTATATCGAAACGTCAGCTGTCAAATATTGTTAACAAATTTATATATAAATAAAAGAGCGTTGACTTCTACAATAAAACACATTATTTTATAACAATTTAAGGTATGTTTAAGGTATAGCAGGAACTTGGCCTTAAGTCTCGGAATCCAAAACCGGTTGCTTGCCAGTTGATTTTGTTGTCGAATGTATACTTGAATGTATACGAACAACAATCGCTGCACACGACTTCAGTGCAAATGACATTGTGTTCACTGTATAGCGTATTCTAAGCACACGCCACATTTTGCTTATGGAATGTTATGTTGCAATTGGGTGAACATAATCATGGGTATAGTAAAAACCCATTGCACACAAAATTTGCAGCCAATTATATATGTACCTGAACGTAGGTTTGCAACACAGTTGTAAGAATAGTGCATAAGCTTGCATCACATATTCGCAGTAAACTCTTTCGGATTAAACGTTTTTCATCTAAAAATAAGTGAAGATTCACCGAGAATGTTGTGTTCGCTCCAACTTGTATTTGCTTCACTTCAATTTGGTTGCAAAATACAAAAACCAAAATGTGTATACTTTTCCCATGTTTCCGGTGTCCAATGTAAAACCAGATATCTCAAAATATGTAATAAATAGAGATCATGGAGTTTGGATCCAAAAGGAGAACTACTCGTTACTCGTTACTTCGCTAACTTACTCTTTTTCTGTCATTTTTGACGAAAATGTGTACAGGCTCTCAAATCTACGATTATTTAACTTGGTATATTCGATTCACCCTGTTATGGACCATGTTTTGTGAAAGACTTTTAAACGAACAGGGTCACTGGATATATTTTTAAGATAAGGTCTACAAATGCATAATTGATAACCACTTACAAAATCAAACTACTTAAGATTGGTACATTCTAGAAATCCGAAATATATGCACACATGTCTCTGCAATTGCAGTGTATTAATAATATCGCTTCAATTAAGTGCTGCAGCTGGTAGTAACAATGTACCTAAACTGACGTAATAACCGGTAATAAAAAATTCAGCGTTACCTAATAAGAAACGTGTTAAAAAAAACCCTGACATCCGATGAATATACAAATCTGCAATTGCAATGGAAAGTTATTGCAAAACCATAATCTCCATTCCTTAGCCCTATAGAAAGTTTGACAGTTGTAGCTGTCAGTACTAGGCTTTAACAAGTAGTCAAAAGCGATTATCACGATGTTACTTAGGTAGTCGTGATTATATCGTCGAATTGGTTATGCCAATAGGTAAATACAAATTAGCGTCAATCAGGAGTTTTAATTTATTTATATCGTATAGACATAAATTATATCAGAAATAGTATACACTATATGCAATTAGTGACTGCTGACATGCGCCTGCTGTATCTGCTTGCAGTTGTTTGCAAGTAGTTCAGTGATCGGCTGAAAAATAGAAAACACCTCTGAGGGGATGTGAAACTGGTTAGTCCCAGATCCAAGAGTTTTTTTTTTTTTTTGAGTGAAACCAATCAAAAGCGACACCAAAAATCTCCCAAACTGAAGGTTCATATATTTTTAAGATTTTAAGCTCAACACAAATATAACAATTTCTGGGAGCTACTTCTATAAAATAAAGAGGTGTTATTGTGAACGACCGGCTATTTCGGTAGCTGTCACTTTTGAAGCTTTTATTCTTTGACATTTGACAAGTAGAAACTACGCCATTACTAAAAATGGAACGATACACGCTTCATTGAAATTATTAAAATTCACTACAAAAATTGTGAAAATCTTGCAGTCACAGTTCGGAATTCCATCGAAAAATCATCTCAAGCAAAATTGTCGCATCTGGGGCTCGGAAAACCCAAGAGTTATTGTTGAGAAGCCTCTCCATCCTCAACGTGTGCCTGTTTGGTACGGTTTATGGTCCGGCGGGGTTATTGGACCTTACTTTTTCGAAAATGAGGTTGGATCAACAGTTACGGTGAATGGATTGCGCTATCGAGAGATGATTAATGATTTTTTATGGTCGGAGTTGGATGGTATTGATCTGGACAACGTTTACTTTCAACAAGAAGGCGCTGCGTGCCACACAAGCAACGAAAGCATTGATGTTTTACCGGAAAAGTTTCCGGACTGTGTTATCTCTCGAAGAGGTGATCACAATTGGCCACCGACATCTTGTGACTTAACACCTTGCGACTTCTTCCTTTGGGGCCACGTAAAAGATAAGGTCCACGCCAACAGCCCAGCGTCGATTCAAGACCTCAAAGATAAAATTCGTGAGGCTATCGAGGATATAGGGCAGCCACTTTGCGATTTGGTTATGGAAAATTTCATGAAAAGGATATGGTCCTGTATGCGTGCTCGTGGTGGCCATTTGGCTGATGTTGTTTTTCATTATTAACGGCATAGCTTCCTCTTTATTATGAAATAAACATCCGATCATTTATCTTAAAAATGGCATTTTTCTTTGAATACCAAAATAACACTTCTTTAGTTTAGTTATTAGTAAAAATAGTAAAAACTCAAAAATAATACTTACATCCCTTCAGGCATGGAAGGGCAATAAAAGTCATCTTGATTTTGTTAAAATTAGTCACAGCCTTTTTGAGATAGTTTGTCCTTCTTAACTTTCAATTGAGTTCATATCCTACGAAGCGATGGCCTCTGTAATGATATAAGAAAAAGCACACGTTAAAATATTTGCATATAGATTTTAAACTTAACTGATCTGAAAAGAATGAAATATTTAAATAAAATGTTTAATTAATTTTCAACTTTCTTAATACAGATTTATTTAAATCAATTTATACAAGAAAGTTCGTCTGTTGCTCCTAAATGTTATTCGACTTCAATTGCTATATCTACAAAGGATTTCTGTGTCAGTATCTACACAAGAAAAAGAAAATAAAAAAAAGTACTAAACTAATCTTTTAAATAGAGCCGAAAAACAAAAACAATGTATCAAATGTGCCGGCTTCAATTAAAAGTTCAAAGAGAGCTAGATCCAGTAGTTTGCGCGCTTTCTTATTAAATACTTTCTAGGTCAGAGCAGCTAATTTTATATTGAAAACTTCGCCAATGTGATCTCGTCAAACTTGAGCTGGTCTTAAAATAATTAACAGTTGTTTGAATGGAACCCAAGTGAATAAAACGACAGCAAAACGAATAAAAACTGTTATGAAAATGAGGTTGGCGCTCCCGTTTTAATACTTTCCAATTATTTGTTTTATTTACAATAAAAGTTGGAAGTACCATATAAATCCGGTGATGCGGTTTGAATGCGGCGCAAAGGTGGCTCATCAAGACAAGAAACAATACTCGAAATCCTCCTGCCACTGGTATCCTCAATTTTTTTTTCTTTTGTTTTCCTATCGGTGTTATGTCAATTTAGGATCCGTGTGACATGCAAAAAATATAAAATCAATGCCTCCAACCCCTGCCAGTATTGTCTCTGATCAAGACTTCTATTGTAAATATTTTTGCAAATTTTGTTAAAAAGAAACCCGAAATGATTATATTGCTAAAACATTCTCTGCTTTGAAACCAGTCATCATCTTTTTATTACATTCCATAATTGAATAAATATATCTAAACGATCTCAGTTTTCAAATGTTAACAAAGCTGTTTAATGGAATAAAAAAATCCCAAACGCGTAACCTTGTTTTTGCTTTTAATTGTTCCGTTTAGCACTTTACCATTAATTTGTGTGAATAATAAATAAAGTTATAAAATTAACACCCCAACTATAAGTCTTACGGTTGAGCTGTGTGCTCTCCGGCCACTAAACATTTGTTGTTGTCCCACTTATAGAAGTGCTTGCAAAAGTGGTCAGAATTTCTACTGAAGAGCACCTGAACGTTTCCAAAGCACGATAATCAATTAATACCTTAGGATAGACTTTTATAAAGAAATCCGCCATATAAAGGGCTTTAAATATGTGACTGAATGTCACTTTGAATTCAATTATCAATATTTGTTTGTTATGGGTGATTCATAGTTCGGCTTCGCCCCTTTTGAATGGCTTTTATAATCATTTGTCAACTTCATGTTCACGGTACCTATATTTCACCAATTGTTGGGACCTGAGTGTTAACTTTGGATCTGTGTATTCATTTAATTTACACTGCTTCCACGGAAAACTGAACAGACATACTCGTACATTGCGGCTGTACATAATGAAGAACTGAAAGTGCGAGATGTGGATGTGATTTCTCTTGGAAAGATTGTGGTGCAAACAAAATATCTGAGGGGACGTTATCAAATTTGGTCTTTGTTTGATTTAAGTTTTGTATATGAAAGAGTATGGGGTAGGAAGAAAATGTAATGGCGGTCACCACTTACTTAGAGCAAACAGAATGGATCCTTTCAGTTATTTCTGACCTTAGATCCCAAAAGTTAGTAAGGAAGCTCTTTGATCCCTGTTTTGAAGCCGCGATACTAATAATAATCATTTTTAGTGTCCAGGCTTAATTTTTCGAACTCGAAATTGCGAAATTTTCAATGCAAAATTGCATATTGTGACCTAGAAAATATTTAGTGTGAAGGTTAAAAATGATTATTAGTAAGGTCTCAAATGAGTTGGTGGGTGGATGTTTTTTGACGGAACTGTCGCATAATCGCCTCATGTACTACTACCGTCTTATTTTGGGGAAAAACGTCCAAACCCCAAAATCTGTACTTCCCATCTTTACTGTGTCATGTGCAGTGGTGAATCTAGGCGAGTCTAACGCATACAAATTACTATTATCAAAGTACTTAAACAGCATTGAAGCGGTGCGGCGTTCGCCCCACAGTACGGTGATCTTCAAAATTGCGAACGTGAATCAAATGCGTAATCGCTTCGAGTGGCACATTTTATACTTCTGATGAAGTAACTCGCTCACTGTTTGCAGATTATAATGTCAACTCGATTTTATTCAATTCAATTTTATTTATTCTTTGTCTTGGCAATTTTGTTTTTTTTTTTATGGAAATAAGTCATTAAATTCCAACCGACATTGTGATGCAGTGAACGAAAAAGAAGCACAACACACGCCGCAAATATCCACCGTATTTAAGGCAGGTCCGAGCACGAGGTTCTTGACCTGACACACTAATACATACGAGCGTTTAAAGGAAATCCTAAGAGTGTCTTCCGGGTCAATTAAACACTTTACTCGCACACATTAAAGCAGATTATCTGCTGTGCTTTTTCTCAAATGAGAATTTAGGTGAAACTTGAAAAAGGACATGGGTGGTTGGAGATCAATTATTTCTGAATTTTTATGCATATGCAAATTAAAAAAAGTGTAAACAGATAACCGTTATATGGTCATACAATTTGGTGAAACAGCAAAAATCTGGACACGGAAGAGCCTGGTAAATGGGTCAGTCAAATCGTTGTGCCGGTAACCATCATCTTTGTATTTTGTAATTTATTTGACAACTTAAACTGACGAGGGTCTAGCAATGGCGAGCTATGAAGGTGTGTATCGGGTGGTTGTCAAATTGAGTTATATTGCAGAGCTCAAGAAAAATGCCGCATACATTAACATTATGTTCAGGGGTCCATTATTATTTTGCTGTCAAGTCAACTCTAGTCAAAGTAATTACTCCTCCTGTATTTACACAAATAATTTGAATACCGAAAAGTGGCTATAGGAAAAAACGTTATTTTGGATCTCTAGGTTACGGCAAAAAAAAAAATAACCCCTTTCCCTACCTTCCAGTGGTTTTCGTAGTGAATACAAGTAGTATTGACTCTAATAGTGGCTGCAAAGGAGGACTAGATCGGACTAGAGATGGATACTTTAAGTTCTTGCATGTGATTGACCTCTTGAGCGATTCGAAAGACGAAAATTTTACACAATCACATGTAGAACTTTTACACATAAAGTGTATTTTATTAGCTGCTTGAAAACTTTCAGTTTGAAGCACCCTTAAACCGATTACTGAACTGTCAATGTAAAAACATTCGGTAAAATCAACATTTTCACTATGGTGAAGTACAAGAAGGAACAACGTTTATAAATATTTTAAAATTACTACTGTAATTCCAAGTCGGTGGTCACAAATTTAAGAGCGTTAACGCCAGTTTTCAATTTTTAGCGATGAAGCGCATTTTTGGTTAAACGGCTTCGTCAATAAACAAAATATGCATTACTGGACAGGTGAGAACCCTCATGTGCTTCATAAAACAGTAATTCATCCGCAAAAATTCAGTGCGCCGTACTAAGAACAAATTTTAGTCTCCATTTTAAATTTAATTTTAAGGCTCACTGTTAAGAAAATCGCTAACCTGGCAGTGCCCTATTGCAAACAACAACTGGCAACCACCCAACCTAATCAACCTTTCATTATTCTGGGAAAACTAAGACGACAAGGAGGAGAAAAAAAAAAACGTGCGTTTAAGAAAATATCATTTATTATATGGATTGAAGAATCATATATTATAATTGTTCATTATTAAAGGTTCTTGTAACAAATAAACTATCTTTGCGTCAACACTCACAATAGCGAAATTTGTATAGAAAATATAGCCACTGTGAACTACTTAAATTTTGAGTCGAAAATAAAAATGGTTATTGGTAAGGCCGACTTGGTGGGTGCCATTATTGGGTCGTTTTTTTTTTTTCGTCGATGAAACGGTAAATCATATTCACTACAGAGAAATTTTGGAACGTTATTTCTTTGAGCAGACGGTGCCACAAGCCAGTCTCAGCTCGGTGAACGTGTTATCTCGAGGAACGGACCCGAGATCGTTGATTTAACGCCTCAAGACTTTGGGACTACAATAAATCATTGGTCTATGCCAACAAGCCGATGTTAGAGGAGCTCAGAGCCAATATTGAACAAGAAGCAGCGCCCGTATCGCTCGAAATGTGCGGCCGAGTCATCTAAAATTGAGCTCAACATATGGACCACTGCATACGTTGCCATGGTGGACATATGAACGAAGTCGAATTCCATTCATATAATATGTTTTGATAGTAATTTGACTTTTCAAATACTTTTTGTTGCAATTTTAGTCAAAATGAAAATTTATGATTTGACTATGACAAAAACATCTCGCCACAAAGCCACTTACACGTTCATGTGAAAGGCACAGAACACGTGCTACGCAGAAGTATGAATAAGTCTACATTTTTCGATTTCACTCATGAATGGACAACTAATTATTGGCAGGTGTTATTGGGCCCTTTTTCCCATTTGTTTATAACAGCTGCTGACTACTCGTTATTATAAAATACTATGCAATTATAATACATATAGATAAAATCATTATCACAGCTCGGTCACGTTTGCATTTTTTACAAAAAAATTTATTCAATCAAATCGGAAGTAAAGAATATTATGAGTTCGCAGAATGAGTGCTATTTGGTTGTTGAATCTGGGTATCAGAATTATTGTAAAAAAAAATTAATTACCTCAATGGTGATTATTGTGAATATAATCACACACTGAAAGCAAAAATAATTTTTTTTTAATTACTTCTGAGGTGCAGTGAGATTTTATATATCCAACAAAATAATAATTTGTTCCACAACATTGGAAAAACAATAGTATGTAATCCAGATATTTTTTTAAAGCCATTCGAAGCAATTGTGTTCCACTCACTAATTTGGAATCAAATTTGGCACAGACATTAAGGATGATTTAAGGTCGAAGAGGAAATTCTTCTGAATTTAGAGTACATTCCCTGGCAGTTTATAAACCCGTACATAAATAATTAACAAAATTAGATCTACCCACATGTTATCAAATGCAAACGCACATGGATTGATCTGAAGCAACTGTGAAAAAAATCCTGATTTTTTTTTTCTCCCAATCGAACATTAAAATTGATCAAGCGCCCAATCGAATAAATGTTTTAATGTCACCACTCCAAAGACTAGCTGACCTGGCTGACTTCGTTCCGCCCAAATTCGTTAATTTAATAAAAATAATAATTCCGAGCGTGCACAATGCACATGCTGCTTTATGTAATTCGGTGAATTCAAGTTCTTTATTCAAAACTTATTCTCATACCTACAATAAAAATAATTGAAGCATAGCACTGTCGATGTGTATCAATCAAACAGCAATGATTGGCGTGTCGGTCAACCTTCCGCTTTTTCACTAAAGTACTTTATGGTACACGGCGTATAAAGTGGAAGGGTTGCACACAGGTTAGCACGCCACATTTAATTGACCATGCGAGTAACATGGGAATTCAAGATTGATGCCATATTTATTGCCATAGCGAAATCGAAGACGCTTAAATACGAATGAAAAATCGTTCTGAATAAGCGGAATCCGCGGAATGTAAATATTCGCCAGTTTCGCAGTTCGCTGTTCGCTCTCATGTGAATGGTCCTTTATATACCAATCGTCAAAATTGTGAGTTCAAAATGTTGCAAGTGATATTATACAAGTTGAAACTCACATTATAATTTATATCCAAACCGGTTGTCGGTTGTCTACTAAACATAAACGAAAATTCCCAAGGAGATCCGATAGCATTATCAAGTATTATAAACATTATTTTATCTAACCATCAAATTATTAAAAAGATTAATAGTGCATAAGCAAAAACTCCTACATCCTAAGTGCTACGTTTTATCAATAATAAAATATGTCATCAATGAATTAAATTATTGGCCAGTAAAATTTAACCAATATCGTCGCTCGTTTGATTTTCATTGTACCTGGTCGTGTGATTATAATGTTTATTGCTATTCTAAAATTAAACATATTTACATTCCGCGATACTTATAATCGTTTTTAGTGTCCCAGGTCCCAGCAAAATCTGTGGAACTCAGAATGGTCGAATTTTCCATATAAAATTACCCATTGTGACCTATGAAATATTTAGTGTGAAGGTTAAAAAAAAAAACGTAAAGAAAGACGCGTGCTCGATCTTTATTGTAGGGTTTACCTACAATAATTACACGCAACGACTACTGGGAGAACCTTATCTGCTTTTGAAATGTTTGTTTATTTTTCACTTATTTGCTACATAAATCAATTTAGATAATCCAGATTGTTGGTTAGTAAACGTTTGATTGCAATTATTAGGTATGCTGATAGCTTGTAATTGATTTATGATCTGAATTGACGCACATGTGCAGTGCCTTCGATATAATCATATTTGTTTATCTGTTAGGTAGGTACAGTTATTAAACGAGAGGTGATCAATGGATGGACTTCTTGTGTTTTCAAGATCAGTTCAAGTTGGCGGTTGGATTTCACATGGATTGTGCTTCCATGTTGCATTTCGATGAACGAGCATGAGCACCTACTTTCTATAGTTTATTTAATATTGGGAAATTGTGCATTCCATTTGGTACTTTTTATCTAAGGAAATTCAAAGTCAAGGTTTTGAAGTTGCATCATCCGACTTGGATCAGAACGACCAAAGTTTGGTCTACTTTTCGTATAAATAAAGACAATATTTAGAAACAAATCCAAAACTATGAGCTTGGGTTTGGTTGGCGGGCTGCCAGGTCAAAATTGACCCATTTTGATATCCGTGGTTAAACTGTGAGCTTCATAAATCACAAATAAATCACAATACAAACAGAGAAGATCCACAGAAATGTTATGGCCAAACTTCTTCAAATCGTCTTTTTTCAGTCCATCTTATTACTTTTTTTTCCCCCTTTGGCGGCCTATAAAAAAAGGGGCTTTATGAAAACCTTCAAAAAAGTTTGCTTGCTTAAACGAATAAACACAAAATTCAAAATGCAAAAAAAAAAAAACTGAGACGTCTCCAATTTGCTTATACCGTTATCAGGAGAAGTTAATGTTCTTATTGTTTTTACCTAAAAATGTCAAATATTCTAAAGTGACAATATTTATGTAACCACGGAGTGATCTGTAAGACGAATCAAACTAAAGCCTAGGTCTAGTCACAAAGATGCGTTTCAGTTTTAGTCTATTTATATTTTCAACTTTGTGTGGATGTAAAACTGCAAGGAACACTCCCCTAAACAAAAAATAAAAAATCAGAAAACCGCAGGCAGATATGCAAATCCCCCATAAATCGCTTTCTACCTATTCAAGTGTCTTTTCTGAATCTTTTAACGTTTGATTATATTCAAATTGTAGGTCGTTACCGTAATAGGATCATATTGGCGCCGTACTTATAACAAATCTTAGTTTTGATTTTAAATTTGCGCGAGCTCACAGTTGCGAAATTTGTATTCAAAATATAGCCACTGTATGAACTACTACAATTTAGAGTCAGAACTAAAAATGTTTGACTAGTTTTATATAGACTTACCTCAAAAGAAACTCTACATATCGGTCATGCTAATTTTTCAAATCGGTCTTGAGTCCACGAAACGTATAGTTGATTTACTTGGTCCTCATAGACGACCAACTGATCTAGTACTTGTATCCTATTATCGTACCACACACAATGTTCATGACGCAAAACCAACAGTGCGTCGAGGGAATTGTATAATCGGCTACAGGTCAAACAGGCCAATATGTGTGAGACTTTGCAAAAATATTTCGGCCTACGACTGTATAAGATCCACCAAGTCACTCCACGGTGGCTTGTGTCAGGATCACGAGTTCGCGGATTGACCTCTTGAGCTTGAAGGTGACCCTAATTTTCTTCACTAAGATAAAGCATTGACGCAATGCGGGCTTATGAAAAAGATAAGTTCTCGTTTCTGGAGTGAGAAATATCTACAAAGGACACATGAGACACAATAAGAATCCCACTCACTGTTGAATTTCTGGAAAATGCTTTTTGATGGTGGTGGCATCGTCGGCAAATCCTTATTTTTCCAAAAGTGATTTAACATAATGCGTTCTCCTCAAACCTCTTTTAAAATACGGATGCCAATTGTGTTAAGTCTTTGGGTACATTCAACAATCTAGTTGTCGATTACTTATCTGGAAATTTCATCGAAATGTCAACTTAGTGAAAAAATTCTTTGCTAGATTTGTCGACCGCCTCCATAAACAACAACTGAAAAAACTGTTCACCTGAGAAATACAATCCAATCAAAATGCACACACATCAAGTCAAGCAGCAGTCAGACTTACTAAACTGGAGTTTTGAACTTTCGTTTGGCTTTGGCTACTATCTGGACATTTCTGTGACTTGAACAAAAATAATATAAACAGAAAACCTGTACAAATAAATCAACGAATCGCTTTTTGACGGCTTATACCAAAATAAGATTGTCACGTGGCCTTAAAAATTATCAGAATAAGAAAAAAAATCTATAAAAATTGAGACGGATAAAAAAGC
Source organism: Cheilosia grossa (assembly GCA_963082955.1). NCBI lineage: Eukaryota > Metazoa > Arthropoda > Insecta > Diptera > Syrphidae > Cheilosia > Cheilosia grossa. The sequence goes on along the minus strand of OY720147.1, from coordinate 17,491,911 downwards.
ATCATCCGAAAAATAAAATTGGAATTTCTTCGACAAAAATCCCCTTTCTTAAATGAGGGTTTATATTGTTCTATTTATATATTTATTCCTTTTACACAAAAATTCCCCTTGACTTTCTGCTGATTCGGTCAGCTGACGAGTTTTGTGAACTTTCGAGATTTTTTCTCAATAATCTTGATTCGACCTCGAACTTATTATGTCACATTAATTTCAAATTCAATATATCAATCCTAATAACATATTTTCGTAATAAAAGTTTACTGAACTTGCAATATTAATATATAGCAAACACTGGTTTTTTTTATAATTTATGAGAAACGTAACGATTGGAATTTAATTAAATGCTAATGGATTTCTCCAAAAAAACACCAAAGGTATTTCAGGATGTCATGCCGACACTTTACCCCTTATCTCTTGTAGCAATTAGGTATTTAAAGTTGATGACAGTTTGTATTATGCAGCCAGTCAGGTGCTGACGATTTATATCCGCGTGATTTGTCTTAAGGACATCAATAATCGAATTTGCATAACTAAGTTGATTTTATTAAAGTCTGTCTCTGTCTCTGAATCCATATACGACGCCAAATTTGTCAAGTTATTAGTTTACTGCCGCAAACAAAGTGCTAACTTATAACCTCTTCACCTTAAATTGTTGTAAGGTCACCACGATAGGTTATTTTATTTAAAGAAAACTTCGCCTTTGTGTGTTCATACAACCAGAAAGTTATTATTGGGACCGATCTTTGCCCAGTTCTAATAATCATTGTTGGTAAGAGGTAAAATTTGAGTGCAGGTCCGAAATTAGACGTTAGAGTTAAAGCAGTGTTGGGGAAAAAACAGTTAAAAAATGGCATGCGATTAAAAACATACAAAAAAGTTCCATTGTGTTTACAAGTGTTGGTAAGTAAAATGTGATGACATGATTTAAGTGGCTTGTTGGCTTATTTATCGAGTAGAATGTTTGAGTTTCCTCTTTTATTTTCCAATTATCTGTCTATTATATTGCAATCACAATCATTTAAACTACCGAACAGTGAATTCGTCAACGATTTATGGTGTGGCATTTATGGCGGCAAAGCTTCCACACCTGGTCATTGTACAAACAGGTAAAAGAAATACGATATTGTACCACTTTTTGAAAGGGTCGTTTGGCAACTCCCATAAAGCTATAAAAAGATCGTTGAAAATGAAAGAAAAATACTGTAAGAAATCCAAATGGATGTATAAACTTTGAAACACTCAATCAGGAGAGACTGAAATATGGACAGGGACTTAAAAAGAAGATGCCTGCTAGGAGGGGACATGTCCCCCTTAATTTGGAGCCTAATTGTCGATTGATTGCCAGAAACACGCTTTGGCATCTTCTATCAGGCCAATGATTAAGTACTGATTGCCCGGAGAAATTTCGAAGACGAACATCATCCAGCGGAGACTAAGTAAACAAAGAAAAGTCGCATAAAGCTGGACTTATCGTAGTACCGCTCTCACAAGGAAAAAACACCTTCAGAAACAGAGAGTGAAACTTCAACCATACCGACTTTCTTTCATATTTCGTATGTGGCCACAGTTTTGTACCGGGTACACTTAGACCCAACCGCAGCATAACCCAATAAGATAAGTTAATCCGATAGTAGGTGCCTCTTTGAAATATGTTTTCCAAAGTGTGTTAAAACAAAACTTATCGTCAAAAGCGGGCCTATGAAAACAATAAGAAATAGTTCCACTTCTAGAACCTATAGAAACTATTTACGACATCTAAATCGCTGCATGACCACAATATTTGTTTCTTCATAAACAATGCAGATTAGATAGTTACTTCATAAACACACTTCAGGCGAGATCGCATTCCAATGGCTGCGACTTTAGTTACGATCTCAATTATTCCGGCACACAAACTCCGCCACCTTCCGCACATTCAAACACACTTTGCAGACAATAACCTTGACCGTGACATTCGAAACGCACCAGGCCACACAAACCCCGGCGGATTTCAAATAAATTCTGACCTAAAAGACGGTAGAGACCCGTCACGCTACTTCGCACGCTGCATTGGTAAATCGAGTAGGTTTCCTCTATATAGTAAGACACTCCCCGCATATAGTGGTACTAACTGGCCTAGGCAGTGTTAACCGGCTGCGCACACTCCCATACCCGATACCCTCTGGATCGAGTGAAATAATCAAGCTCGATCGGTGCCTTCATGCGTGACGTTGTCGCGTGCATTCATTTGCTGCACAATCTCAGCGGCACCTCTGCCTAGGCACTTATAGCGCTAATCGCATGGGAACTCGAAGTTGTCGTCTACTAGCTGTTTGCGATTAGGACTGATCGGTATCAAATTGGTGTAATTCAATTCCGGCTGCGCAAAATTGAGACGTTCTTGAGTGAATCACAATTAATTTATACTGGTGTCTCTACTGTACTCGCTGTGGGTATAGCACTTGTGGATGCTTGCGTGTGGTCGTTACCAGGTATTGTGTATTTTTTTGTACACGATTCATATCTTCGATAATAACAGCAGGTCTTATGCAATACGTGGAAATTAGGTGTCTTTATGTGCAATCAATCGAAATTATTATACAGGCACGTAGCTGTTGTTTTTCTGAGCTGCGTTTTTGTTTGTGTCCTGCGTTGGTGTGTTATACAATGTCATGGACGCTGAACAGTGAAAATAATAATTCAAGTTGCATTTTATTGAGGGATGCATTTAATATGAAAGCTTGGGATTTCACATTCCTGGCGAATTCAAACTTGACATCCTCATCCATGGCGACAGTGAGGTAGGACTTGGTTTGTCAGTTTAGAATGAGGATCGTTTGATGGCATTAGATGCAAATTCTGCATTTTACTACAGAAGTAGGAGTTTTTTTTTTTGGATGCATGGCTCAGTGGGTAGAATGCTGGACTACCAAGCGAGGAATAGCAGGTTCAAACTCAGGAATAAACCTCTGCGAATTTTGGACAAACTCAGAGAGTTGTGTCCTAAATGTAAAAGCCAGAGATCGGGTCTACGGTCCTATATGAACTTCTTGTGAGAACTTCTTATTTTATTTTTTTTAAACGCCAACTGACCACCTGCTTCGTATTTATCGACAGTATCATTGATGTCGTTGTTGCCACTTGCAAAAACAATAGCGACTAAAATTGAAAAAAAAAAAAAAAAAAATACCAAACCAATTTAAAGGTTACCATAAATCTGGAAATTGATAAAACATGAAAAATGACGATATGCGTCCTGAGCCAATATGAAAAAATTACTTTTCAATATCTTTTGACTATTATCTGATCTAAGAACTTATGTCGTTTTCGATTTGGCTTTTCAGATTTTGATCTGAGATTTCAGATTTCTGCTGGCAAATCGAACATGAATTCATCTGAATTTTATTGATTGGTTCTTGTGTCATATACAAAGGAGTTTGCTTCTTACATCTGTTTTAATGCTATACAAGCAATAAATATATAAATATAAGTGAAATCGTATAAAAAGTCAGTTACAAATTAGCATTTGAACGATTTGACAACCATCTCTCAACAATAACCAACTAGCCCAAAGAAATTTTTTTGGGCTAACATTTGTATGTTTTTTTTAAGGATTGGAAATGTTTTGTTCTCTCTTTTTGGATCTCTTCTGCCCATTTTTTATGTAAGGGAACGAAGTTTGACTGAATTTGGCCAATGTGTTCGAATATAAGAAACAAATGTCATGAATATGGAAAAATGTACCTCCTCTTCACAAGTCCAATTTGAATACAAATTTTTCAACCAGAAATGTCAAAATGAACTTTCCGGGTGAAAATTTGACTAGACAGTGCGTAGATCGAGTGAATAATAACTGCGTCAAGTACTGATTTGACTGCGGCGGTACTAATCTCTCCACAGCTATTTCGCTTAAAATAAAATGTATGTACGTTGGTCTAAATTTTTTGACATTTTTTGTTGCGCATTTATAAAATTAATTTTTAAAAGAAAAGTATATTAAAATCAATTAACTTTTTCAATCTTTCAGCAGTTATACAACGAACACTATATAAAAGACAAGAAATATGTCTTAACTTACTTAAATACAAGTTATACTTTGAATCCTTTTCCTGATCCTGTCCAAACGCAGTGGTTTTCCAAATTCGAATTATTTTCTTGGTGCCTTTGCTCAAAAAGTTAACAAGCCAACATAAAAACTAACAAATTACCAAAAATCACCAATCAAAGTTGGTAAAATATTGCCAAAGTGGAAACCGTGCCTGATGTACTCTGTAGCTTCTGGTGAACGCTCAATTGCCGAAGACCCGACAAAATTCATTGCCTGTAGCAGTTAACATTTTTTGGGCACAAGTTGCTCCCTTTTATGTCTAGCTCATTGAAATTGTGTTTTTTAAATGTTGCGTTCAATCGCCGGCAGCATGTTTTCGACGACCGACAACTGACAACACGATGCTCCAAACAAAACCAACTTCCACCACATACTGCTCATTAATAGACTAGAGACTAGACAATTCGGCGCCTGTCATTGGACACAAATGATTTCTGTTGAATTTATATAACGAAAATAAGTATGTCACCTACTCACGAGTCACCATACTCTCATTCGGTCATAGATATTATCACAGGCAAATCAGGAGGGATCTACATTTGAATTACCAATTCACCAAACAGAAACACCACTAAAACCGATGTTACATCAGTAGTTCCGATTCAAGCGTGCAAAACGAAAATTGTATGCAAAATTTATTGGATTTAAACAGAAACGGCAAATTGACATATAATAAGATGTGAAAGACATAAATTACTGGTCATCATCCACGATCACGAGCACGCTTAACAACAGCAGTGTTTAAGCCGCCATAAAACAAAACAGCTGAACGTGATTTATTCAAATTTTGGTTCACTAATTTGCCTATCAACCCACTCTTTTTCTTGCACGCGATTTTGCTTTTGCCAAATTTAAATTCAGTAGTTTTCCACTGAATAAAAGTGGTTATGTGCATTGCGATTATGACTGCTTGCTTGTATTCGATACTGGTTTGCGACTTGGCTAGCAGTAAAATATTGGGGCAATGAGGAATATTCGCATAGCGTGTGACAGAAGAAAAGGTCGACACACTTATAAAGGCACTTTGACCTGTCGCCCATTCAATCAGCAAGAGCTTAAAGCCGCATAAAGAACATCAGTTTTTTTTTATATTTTCCAATTCCAGTTTGTTTGTTAAACATTTTATGTAACATCAAATTAAAAAGTACATCACTTAGCAGTCAAAGTTCCTGCGAGCAACCAGTTTTGAACATTTACATAAAGTTTACAAGCAAAACCTATAACCTACATATGCAATGACTACTGCTAACACATACGTTGGTAGTACCAACCAACTTCTTTATTTGCACCTATTCTGAACAGAATAAGAATGCATTTTTTTTTGTGTAATAAAAACTTCTTTCCGCGACTAAACTACAATTACACATACGGGTAAGACCTTGGCTAATATTCAGCCTTTTTAAAGCACGCGTCTTAAATCTTGGAAACCGATTTCCAGTTAAGTATTCTTTGGAATTTCGGCGCGATTTCCATTCCGTTGCGTCGGGTTTTTTCCTACTTCGTTGCATTGCATTGCAACTGTCAGATGTGTTTCCCCACGTTAATCGTTATGAGTCCGTCCCAAGATGTCATAAAAAATGTCCAACATGTAATGGTATCACCAGAATTTTAGCATTCCAATTTATTTACGCAGGTAGCTGTAGTTACTGGTTTCTGGTTTAGGCTTGAGAGTAAGTATTTACCTTTATTTAAAATTTCATGTTTTGTCGTTTTTTACCACTTTCGTTGGGTAATTTCCCCGTTTTTTTATAGGTTGGGGCGTTTTTCCCCTCAAGTGCTCTTAGAATGAACGTGATTTATTATTGGCACGCGACCTTCTCACGCGAGTAGACAACAATTATTCGCAGACAACAATTTCTGATGGAAATTTATATACCTATTTATGAACGGAGAGTGAGATGAGTTCTTGGAAACATTTCTTTATGATATGATTGGTTATGTTTATATGATAGATTCATTTCCATACCTATTACATAATGATAAAATAAAGGAATAGACTCAAATGGATTCTAAGAACTGGACTCATTTACTCAATTAATTTATGCGTTATCCGTCGCAATTTTGCTGCCAGATGGCACCACCCATGAATTTAAGTTGACTGATGAAATGACTGACCAACTCATCTTTAAATATGTACTAAAAAAACAGCTTGAAGCAAGTTATAATCGGAATGCAGCAAATGTTTTATTTGGCTGACTTAAGTATTTGAGTGGATCTGTTTTCGAATTCGTTGAACAGTGACGAACAGCGAAACGTGGCGTTTTCGGTGACACGAAAATATGAATTCCAAGATTTGTACAGGCAGTTGTGAGCACGTTTATCTTCGATTTCATTTAATGTATAGCGTAGATACCGCATTTTAATATAAATAAACTCAGGCGCCATGTCAACTGTCAAAGGCATTTAAAAATTTTACATATTCATTTTGCTGAATAAAAAGTCATCTTAACTGCTTGGCAGTTTCGTTTCGTTGGAGTTATCTGAAATTATAAAGGGGAGTAAAACTTCCATAGTAGGTACCTACTATTATTGAAAACCACATAGTCAACTGTTTAACGGTCGTTTTACTATTCGGTGAGTAAGGACATTAGTAAATAGTACATTATTAAATACTTTTAGTTAGTTATTTGACGTTTCAGTGCAAACAGTTTTTAAAGTCATCTCTATCTGTTATTTTGTGGCTAAAGGGTATTCACTTAAATGCGTAAACCCCTCATAAGCTGCATAAGCTGCAGAAATTTACCACCTCGTAAATGAACTGTCAGATTTTGTATGGAGAATAGTTTTCGCAGGTCTCACAATTTTCCGCAATCAAATAGGCTCGGAAGTCGACTGCTCACATTTACAAATGCCAAACTGTGACAAGCGTGTTGCACGTTGTGTGAATTTCTTTTCAATATTTTAGAGATTGCATCAATGACGGTAAGAATTTAATTAAAAAGATATTTATTCTATTGCTTTATTGTTATTTGCAGCAATGAAATATATGAATTTACGAGCTGCATAAAATTATGAGATTAAGTGAATACCTCATTGTTATGTGTTCTTGTGGAGATAGTTTTCATGGGACTTATGCGTAATTCGTTCGATGAAATAATTGGGCGCTATTTTTTTTTTTTTTTATTACTATTAGCTAGTGGCAACTTATACGTCAACTGGAGAGAATGATCATGTGCCCAGCTTCATAGCTTTTATTTAAAAACCCATAACATGCGTAACAAAGCGTTTTGTTGCAACCGGTGTTTTTTCAGCCTAAAATGTACTCTTGTGTTTGGGCGAGCTGGCCCAAGCTTCCCTAATTATGCAAAGCCAACTAATGTCTGAATTCGATTTTGCATTATTTTCTCTGCAGAAAATTAGAACGAGTTGCTAATTTTTTGTTCAGTTCAATGTCCAAATATTAACAATAATTTATATCAATTCGGTTGAATAATCAAATACTTTAGGAACATTTAGCGAACAATTCTCACACTAACTAACAAAATGCGAATAGTTTTATGTAAAGTCCAAAAAGAGTGTCTACTTAATAGAGGGTTTTGTCTAATTTTATGTTTAATATTTCATATTTATTTAAAGCAGGTGTAACGTTAGATCCAAGCATATTTTAAATCCATGAGGAAATGAAAATGGTTGTTCTTATCTAAGTATACACCACCCCTCGGTAGCCATTTTGTTGTCCTAAAATATCGCACCGATTGATAGCAACCTAATAAAGTTGATAGGATAATTCATTACAACTTATTATTTGCTGCGACTTGACGTTACTACCTGTTGTAAAAAATGATTTGCGAACCACTGGTAACTTTAATCAATCAAAAGTAATGACTCGCCTCCTTAATAGCATTTAAGAAAACTTAAGAACGAATCAAAATCAAATTCAGTGATTATTATCATTCTCTTACTAATTTGACTGCTATCACAATTTGTAATATTTGCAAGTCGTCGTCACGCGTGATTGATGTAGGTAACCAGTCAGTGGAAATGCAGTTAAGTATATAATTTCAACTACTTTCATATGCATTACTACCCAGTAAAGGGTATGTGATTATTCATTTGAGTATGGCTAATTTGTAATTTATTATTTATGGATTTTTAAATACCTACTATCGACTTTCGAAATGAAATGGAAATTTGCTGCCAAGTATATCTACATTTCAACTAAAAGTCGTACTTTAGGTACATTATTAGCATTTGTTTTAATCGAACAGATTCAGATTCCTTTCTTTCAAAAATGTCAAATATCAAAAACACACTGTAGAAAGGACAACTCGAGAATTGTCTGATATTTGTACAATGTCCTGTAATTGAACCAGAAGGGATTTTTATATGATGAATTTCTTTTTTTGTTGTGTTATGTGGTTTTCCATTGGGACAAAAAATCAATCAATCTAATCAATCAAAATCGAAATAAATAAATAGCCATGTCATCTGAAGACTGTGAATCACCAAAAATACTAAAAATAAATCTACAACAGGGGAAACATTTTTCAAGTCGATATCCATTTGTGATTTTTCTAAAAACGAATACAATCTAAACAGATGATATTGCTGTCAAATAACGCACTATTCCATTTGCAAAAGCAGTCTTCTTCTTTCTTTCTTTTTTTGTCCCCTTAAATGCTAAACGTCATATTTCTACAGCTTTCGCACTATCAAGAAGCAAGCTTGTGAAAAAGTAAAAGACAATAAAACAAAGGCAAAGTCATTGTCAGACATATGACAATAGATCGATTGACAGGTAGCGAAGGCGATTTTCGGACTGCGTCAAAATGGATCTCCAAAAAAATGCCCTAAGCAGACAGCGGGTATAGAAAACCCCGAAAGACGAGCTTGCTAATGACGTTGTTAATTTTCGAGTTGGCTGTTCGTTCATAAATATGTTCATAAGGGTTAGGTTAGGTTAGGTTGAAGTGGCACACTTAGACCAGTATATAGGTCCCTTGTGATACCACATGAATCTAAAATTGAATTCTTCCTACTCTTTGAACCAATTGGAGCTTCTGTTGAAGCGTAGGAGATTACGAATGTCTGTGTTCTTTAGATCGTTCAGATCATCATAGTAGAACACTCCCAAATTGAGTTTTCGTCTTTGTGAGAGGGCCGGACAAGTACAGAGAAGATGGAGAATAGTTTCTTTCTCCTCCTCGTGAAGACAGCTTCTGCAAAAATCGTACTAGTCATACAAGTCGAGATTGAGTTGTTAAAACAGAATATCACTCTAAATCTTCGACCAACTGCACAAATATGACACTGATAAAAGCAAATAGATTTAGAGAGCACTACTCATATCTTCAGAGTATCACAACTTATACAACAAATTATGTGTAGAAGTAACAGCTAACTAAATAAATATCTAGCTATCAGCGAACAGCTTTCGTTCATTTTTTTCTTAGAAGAATTTGTAAACGGAAAGTGGAGAGAATTTCGAAACAAAGTCTTGCCTCTTATAGTTAAGAGACTTAAGCTAAGTCATACGTAACAATAAGAGGTAAGTATGATATCGAATTGTTTCCAGGTAGCATCGAAATAATCTTTATATGCAAAGAAACTCTAAACTCTAACTTTAAATTTTAAACTCTTAATTTTTTTTTTCAAAAATCGGAAAACTAGATGTAGAACTTGACAGCTACTTATCTTCTGTCATTGGAATGCACCTGCTACATTAAAAAGTACTTGCAACCCTCCAACGAATCAGAGAAATTAGTGGAGTTCTGTTTTTGGATATTTTTAAAAGTAATACTCAAGAAGGAACCAGTCCCTTAAAAATGAGCAAGCACTTCAAGGATTGACACGTATATTTTACAATAAATATAAGTGCTAAACCTAAAAGAAAAACATTTTCAATTTCCATGTCACTCACTAAAACTGTCACTCAACTATCACTGTTTTTAAGATCTGAATTTCATGTTATCAGGCAAAATTTGTCTTTCAACCGAATTCCAATTACCTAACACGAATAACTTGGCTACCAATTTCGGCCAAGCTTATCACCTGCAGGCATACAGCAGTTTCTCCATAATCTCACAAAACAAAAAAATACTTCGAAAGTGCAAACGATAAACTTCATTTACCCAGTAGCAATTTAGCTCTCATTAAGCAGTTCATAACGACAATTTAAGGTAATTCGTCGGAAATTAAAAACCGACGAACATGTGATTAGAAAGGAATGCATCAGAGCCCACAAACTGCATACTGCATGACACGCGCGCCAACTGTCAATTAGATATTCCCTAACCAGTGGTTGTCGTAATGGTTTTTCTATTCAAAGTTATTTCAACTTTTCTGCACCGCAAAAATCAATGATAAAATGAAAACAACTGCTGTCACCTACGCGAGGTCACATTCTGAATTCATTCTCTTCTAAAGAAAATAACCGTAGGTACGAATGATTTAAAACGTCTGCCATGTCAATTTGATTGTTTTAAGTCACCGACGCGACATTTTCTTTTAACGTGGAAGCAGTTGTATATAAATAATCGCAAAATGTATAGACACTTGTAAAACAAAACCATACAAAATGTACTTACCGTATCAGAAGAAGATAATGATAATTATTCTGTCTGCAATAATTACAGAAAAGACACACAACAAATATTTACTCTGCGAGATAAACAATCAAGATTTCTCTCCCGAAAGTGAGCGCCTACTTTCGGATTTCAAGCTTAGTCTATTTTCACTGTGCCAAATTTTCACTAATTTATAGGAAGGTTCTCCCCACGAACAAGTAAATGCAAATTTCGAACAAATTTGTCTCAGAATATTATCTTCACAAGTTTTTTAATCACAGTATTATTTAAACACAAACGGCGAATTCAAATTTCTAAATGCCACAATCTTGGAATTCGTTAGATCCGTGGTTATTTGAAAAGAAGAAGATTGGGTGGGTTTCCGTTTAAACTTAACGACGGCAACGAAGTCAATACGACAACTGATCAACAACCGACAATTATTCTCCAATTCAGATTCGAAGTGAATGCGACCAAATTCGAAGTCGAAACAAAATAAAATGAAATTAAATATAAATATTGGCTTAAACTAACCGTGATCTACAACACTGTAATGCAGGGCGTCTACTATGTATGCACTATCGCACAGCTGAACCGAACTGCTAATGCTAGTATATGAAGCGATCACGGCGGAGCTCCAGAAACGAATGCGATCTGCCACTCATATGGATGAGTATAAAATTCAGCGAGTTGTGTTGATTTTTCTCTGTTTTTTTTTTTTTGCCACCAATATTGGTTGGGTATATCGTGTTTGGGGGATTTTGAGCAATTAGCGCTCAATAATCGATCGGTAATACACGACAACGTCGAGTTGGCCGTTTCCCTTGCCGAAATACGCACTTCAACATGCGATTCGCTATGATTTATTGACATTTTGTTTTCTGGAATGTTAAAATATATAAAAATATATTTTATTTTACTGCCAAACGCCACAGCAATAAAATTATAAAACAAATAAACTACCTGTTTGAACTTGGTTGACGTTTTCGTTTTATAATAAAACCCTCGGAGCTATGGCAGAGTTACAAAAATAACATTAGGGGTGTGATATTGACAGACTTATTAAGCCCCTTGGTGTTTCTTAAAATGTACATATTTATTAGTACAATGATAAGCATCGCTGATAATAGTTTATTGAGTGGAGTTCTTTAAAACCTGACATTAAGCCTGTAGTTTGCATGCATTGATAATCTCTTTTTATACTTACACTAACCCATGCATAAGTTATTGCTTTGTTGATTATGGGAGTGTAATAAACACAGTAAAAAGTTGCAGCGGAAGGTATTTTTTAGTTTGTTTGGAACACTAATTAGACAGAAAAGTACTGGAAAGTTGCGTATGCTTAGTCTCATTTATTTGACCGGTAGAAAAACAAAAACGACGCGATGAATTTTATTCACCCCTATCGAGAGGTATCCGTTCGGATAAAATTCCGATACGAAAGTCAAATCTGATCGGAACTCAAATTGCGTTCGAAGTATCCGTTTCGCAACAAAATAAATGAAGCATATAAACGCGCTCATTTCATGTTAAAATATTCCGCAACAATTAGTTGTCGGAGAGCTTTGGAAAAAATTTGACTGTCAAAAGTAATTGGTATAACGCGGTACCACGCAATGCGGCAAGATGCGCTATATGTCATCGGAGAAAGTTTCCGAAAGTTGTATCGGAACGGATATCTCGGATGGAATTTTTCCGGTGATTATTTTGCTCACACATATAACTGTTATTTTTACTTTTGGTTATTAAAAAACAAATGCGGGAAGAATTGGTCTCTTTACTATTTAATTATTTATCTATCCCATCGGAGCGAAATATTCTCCGAATTCCTTTTCGATTCTTTTTCCACGTGGATATCTCAATGGGAGTGAATGTCAGATTTTATGATGGCATATACAAGGAATGTAGTTGAATATTTATGCTTAGTGCGCAATCTTATATATTTTAAGCAAATCTTCTTCAGTGAACATTGTGAAATTCGCCCTGAACTTAGGTTTAATAGATCGTCTTGCAAAAAAAAATGCGCGGCTGGAGCGAAATTTGCACCCTTGTCAACAAGACAAGGAGATATACTTACAGTTCTAAATTCAAGCTTCCTAGTCCTTACAGCCTCTGACGAAATTTTCAGCTGATACACATCAAGCCTGCAGTTTTTCTTTATTTTTTTTTCGGTTCATCTTTTACAGCCAGAGGCCTAAGACCAAGGCCTGTGGCACACCGCCAGCTGCATTTTTTATTTCGATTAGCCCCAGCACACTTCTCTGTCTTCAGCCATCGACTTTGATCAGTCAACCTGACTAATCCTACAACAAAACTGAGTCTTCCTCACTCCATGCATCATAAATACAAAATATAGCTTACACATATAATAATATGTGCGGTTAGCTTGTCATCGATCTACTTTCAATTCAAACCAGCCCCCATCGATAAAAAGCTTTCGTAAGTAATAATTCAAGTAAACAATTTATGTCAATTGATCAATATTCATTATAACTATTACCTCTATTTAACCAATAAGTCTGTAAACCACTTAATGATGCACAACACACGATAATTGATAATTCGCGTGTGTTCCAATATTGCAGGTGGGCCAATTAAAAAATAAAAAAAAAAACCCGAACATAAGATAAATTCAACAATACACAATCAAACGCTTCATCTTATCTTGTTCTTTGTATATTGGACCAATGTGCAAAACTCAAATAACATTCTGAGACGTATACTGCCTTTTATCTTGTTATGGCGTTCGATGCCAATACGATATAACCAAACTGTCATTAATATAAAATCGAGAAATAAATTCGTAAAATAGGTTCGACTGATAAAAACGGATGTGGCAGTGTCGTATTAAAACAGTTGGAAAGCCTCAGTTTTCCTTACCTGTATTGTATTTCGGTTTGTAATATCGTGAACCAATAATAATTTAGTGGAGGGATGTTCATTATTCAATGACCTATTCTGAAGCTAATGAAGTTGAAAGCTTACAACTCGTTTTTGGCAATAATCATTTTTCGTACGCATCCCGAGTTTTTCTTACTTAAATTTTTGAAAATAATTAGTTTTATGCAAATATTTACTAATAACAATTTTAAACCTGTGTTTAGGTTATAAGCGACAATTTTATAACACGTCATGGCATTGTAATTGAATTTTACCTGAACGATAAAAATAATCCAGATGACAGAAAATGTTCTTTTTCGACTAAAACCGACTACTTTTTAATAATTTGTCAGTTGCTTCCGAAAGTTCTTTGTTCAAGATTTGCTAGTGAATTCGGTTAGTCGCACAAAACTTATTTCGTTTTCCATTGGGATTTTCAGATTTTGTTCTCAGATTTCTCATTTTTCGTGCCCAATGGATCATAAAACGAGATTTTTCTTTCTTTGCATTTGTTTCATTCTATTTATGTTGATATCAATTGCAGCGGCCAAATGTAAATTTGATTTTTCTCAGACTCTAAAAACGTAAAATTCTACACACTTTAAAATTTGACATATGACAAATGTTTTGGTGAAAGCAAGTAGATGCGAATTTTCATCTTGGCGGGTATGTAAACAAGCAAAATTGTCGCACTTGGGGCACAGAAAACCCGCACCCGCATATTTGGGCCATTTTTCTTCGAAAATGAGCAAGGAATGGCCGTTACAGTCAATGGCGATCGTTATCGGGCCATGTTGAACGAATTTTTGTTCACAAAAATTGAAAAGGAGGATATTGGCAACATTTGGTTTCAACAGGACGGCGCTACGTGCCACACAGCCGAAGCTACACTCGATGTTTTGCGCCTTGTTTTTGAAGATCGCATTATCAGCCGCAGAGCTGATGTCGTTTGGCCACCTCGGAGCTGCGATTTGACACCGTTAGACTATTATTTGCGGGGTGCCGTAAAAGATAAGTGTTACGCCGACAAGCCAGAGACAATTGACGCTTTAAAGGACAATATTCGTGAAGCCATTGGTGAAATACAGCTGCACACAATCGATAATGTGCTTAAAAATTGGACCGATCGTGTAGGCTATTGCATGGCCAGCCGAGGCAGCCATTTGAATGAAATTATTTTCCATTATCAACCGGAAGGATTGTACTTTCAAATAAAAAAAGAAATTTGAGAAAATATTCAGTAGTTTTTCTTATAGCATTTTCAAAAAAAAAAAAAGTTATTTGGCGGACCCTGTATTTGGCAGTCGCAGGCTACGCATATTTTTGTCAGTGTGTCTCCGATTGTCAAATAGTTATTCTTGAGAATGGCTTAGTTACATTTATTTATTTATCTTTTTAGAGTCAATCCTGTTTTTTTTTTTTTTTTAATTAACTTTGTATTGAAAACTGCAGCAAAAAAATCGCAATTCTTCCGATACCAAAGCCAGTTTGAATGTGTCAGTTCGTCAGCAACAATTTGAAAAATAAATCTTAAGAAACCATTTAGGTTTTTCCGGCGATCGAACTTAAAACTTAAGAAACTTTGTATCCAAATTAAGTGCTGACACTGACTTCGTTAAAAATCAAGAATGTGTATGTCAGAACTTTGAAAAATCGAAAAATCGGATATTCTACAAAACAATTTGTTTACGATGCAAGATGAACTTAAATAAATGGGAAGGAGTCGGAAGACCAAGCCGTCAGTCGAGCCAATATCATTGAAACATTTCCTCTGACAACGGCATTTATGAATATTTGTGATTTTCGAAAATCGATAAATAATTAAGTCCGAATACATTTTTAATGATTTTTTAAATAAAACTCGTTTGTCGAATGTAGCGATTTTGAATTTTCGTTCTTCTTCGATATATAGAAATCACTACTACTTTTAAACATTTTTCAGTTGTTTTTTTTTACTAATATCCACACTCTGACGATATTTAAAGCCAAATGTTGATTCAAACAAACCGACGAATCGGGTTCGAAGTAGATGAAAAGAAAAAGCGAAGTAAAACAAAATGTTGTCAGTAGACTTTCGATTTATGTAAAACTAATTAAATTTTCTTAATTTTTCGGAAAAACAGAAAAAAAATTGAGAGGTAAAAATTTATATTACCTAACCAAAAAATATATTTATGTATTATTGCGTTTTAATAGTAAGATTTCATTGCATTTTTTAGATAAGTTTTTTTATGGCGAAAACATAAACGTCTTTCCGATTTTCCAATAAACATCTTTAGAATATTAAGTTTTCGACTGTTTCTAAATTTAATCTATTTTGTAATATGTTTTTCTTACTAAAGTCAATTCGGAGACTATTATATTTTGCATGTGCTGTGGACGGAAGTTAATTGCAAAACATATACTTTTTTGAAAAATGATCGATATTTACATAATTCGATAAAACAAATTAAGAAACAATAACCTACGGTACCAGCCGAGTCAATGACGTCTAATACGGGTGTTTTTTCTTAACACTGTAAAGCATTTAATTGCATAGAAGCTTCTAATTTTACATATATGAATTTGCAGATAAATTTGGCACACTTGCAATGCCTTATACAGTTAATCGAAACCATTCATCTGGAACAAATTTGTTATTCAATATTCTATTCAAAGTTTCGATATTTCTTGAACAGTAAATTTCCTCGTATTATCATCACACGATCATACTGCGAAGCAACCATTTTGTAATTCTCCAACGTCTATGGAAGGCATCACATACAAAAGGATTGATAAGAATTGTTTGTGAAAGGCAGTAGTAAGTAGCAGCAGTGAGGTTTTTCAAATGGGTTCTCACACGTCCACGTCTTTGCTAAAAACTATTGTAAAACGGACCATCTTCCAGCCGTTCAAGAAGGTTCCGTATTACTACTCATTGATGATGCAGCTGCCGACAGCCTAGTGCACTTGTTGACAATCCTATGTTTAAGGATACGCACATAAGAAGTCGTGTCTATTTCTACAGGAATATCTCTGAGTCGCAATATTTTCAAAAACTATCAACTATGATTTTAAGGACTTCAGTAATTTATTTTTCAATTTTATCGCACTTCGGCTCTCTTTTTAATAATTTTTCTTTTATATCTTTTTTGAATGGTACGGCTCTTAGCATCGCTAATCGGAATGTGCAACTGTTTCACTGTCCCTTCTACAGCCAAGTCATTTGAATTACTTGAACTCCTTGGACAATCGATTTGATAAACACGTTCAAAGCGCCCCGTAGAAACGTTCGAGTTCTTAGAATGATCCAGTACCACCTTAATAACATCCTCGAGCGCAGATGGACATATAGTTGCTGTCACTGGTGTAGATGGAGACATGTCTGGTGTTGAGTTGATCTCTATTAAAAACGGCACAAGTTGTTCGTCCAACATAAAGTCGCATCCGTAAATTTCGAATGAATTCGGAGTGAGCTCAGTTTCCTCCAGACTAGAGAGAACAACCGATACTAGGTTTTTCTTGAATCCAGGGTAAATTCTCTCACTCCAGGCTTCTCCTGACCCGTTTTTGTGCAAAAATGTTTGAAACTCTGATAGACTCCACATATTGTGGGCAGGAAGACGCGCATCTTTTTCCGCATTTTTGTACTTTTTCTGTATGCTGTTGTTTGTCAGGTGTATTGACTCCCTTAAGTCTCCCAGGCTGAACTCTTGTGAGCTGAAACGCAGATAGCAGTCTGTATACATCCAGATGGAGATGGTGTCGAAAATAGTTAGCAACATGTACTGGCGTATGTCGAACTTTGTGTTATATATTAAAAGTGGCCTCTCTGAAATGAGAAAACTGAATCAAATATTCAACGTTGCGCATGAAGTTCAAGTACTCACCTATGTACTTCTGCACGACATAGCTGGACTTTAAATTGCTTGCTGCATACTTGACGATGTCATCGTAACTATCCATTATGACAATTCCTTGGCCACGGCATTGGAAGCCAGGTTTAAGAATCCAAAGATTTCGATAGCCATACGAAGAGAGAAAAGCCCTGAATTGTCGGGCTTTTTCCAGAGCTTGCAGAGCTTTTGCCCGCAATGCTGAGCAATCCGCTTGTGAGCCAGTGATTTTGTCACTCTTCTTCAAAACCAATTTGGTATTAGCATCAAAACTGTCCCACTCGGCTAGATCATCGTTTCGATTGTAGTAGGCCTCAATGTCTTGCATCTCCAACCTCTTAAGGAAGCCTTCAATTATTTGAACTGGAAACTCGACAACACCGGTGGAAATCACACCGCATGTATCGAATAAATCAGTCGGCTCCTTGCATTCGACGAAGAATGACAAAAAGCTTATGCACTGCGTGATTCGAAAGTCATCACGGAAATGCTGTTCGTCGTCCTTGGATAGCAGCTTATAAGAAGGCATGTAGGCTACTTCCGACACATCCTTGATCGTATTCCAATGGGAATTTTCCAAGCATGCGATCAGTCCAATTTTCGTGGAGAAATCCATGCATTTTCCACGTCGTACACGGTTTCGAAATGGTTTGAGATTTATAAATTCGTCTTTGAAATACTTCGGCTGCCATATAAAGTTGGGCGCATAGGATTGCACCAGCTTCGAAAGAATTGCCGTTTCATATTCATTGCCCCGTCGGGCACCTTTAAGCAGCCTATTATATGACAGTTTCTCCAACTTCGGCAGTCTTGTCGGTGCGCATTTCTCGACCCAGCCACGCCTAATAAGAGCTCTACGAATGGTTATATTATTGCCGTAGGTGGTAAATATTTTCTTTTGTTTATACGCCTTGACAGCTCGGTCTTTGTAGGTGTTCATAATGTGCGAGTCTTCATCATTCGATTTTGGGCTAGTAGAGTCATCTGCTTGTTTCATTAGAGACTGTTCAGCGTCAATTTTGACCATTATAGACCGGATTATCTCCTGCGGATGGTAGCCAGATTTCATTGTTGTTGTTTTTTTTTAGAATTTTGATGTGCGAGACCCAAAATTAGATAGAAAAATGTTGATTTGTTTAATTTTAGCTTGTCAACATTTTAAGCATGGCTATGTTTATAAAGAAAAATCAAAAGCACGGCCACAAGTAGCTGTAACCGGGGTCACACTATTTAATCACTCACGCGAGTTAGGGGAAAGAAGTCAGTTTTTCTGCAGTCAATGGGCCTTGAATTAAATTTAATTTGCTTGGGTTAACCCGCATATTGAGTTAGGCAAACGCTTATCTATACAGCTGTTCGCATCCGGCCTTCCATCCGTTTTTGAAATGAATATAATTATGAAGAAGGTTGCCCTATAATAGGCCTCATGCGTTGCGTTGCTTTTTTTCAGTGCAATGTCTAGTTTGCCAAGTTCTGCGGAATGACACGTAAGATGATTGAAAGTGAATTCCCCTCCAATAAAGTTGCCAACAATATCACTGAAGCTGTTATTTTGTGACTTCATCAACAAATGCACAAAACACAAGAGGATTGAAATTTTTAAAAAAAAATAAAATTTGTTTTTAAAAACAGTACCACTGTGTTGCTAGAACGTTCTTGCCTTCGGGTCGTTGCTGGCATGCAAGTTCCCATTCTTAGCTCGTCGGTGGGTGTGGGACTTGACCCTTGGTCCGGGCAACAAAAAAACCATGCCAGTCTTTCGCGCCGAGGTGACATTGACGCTGCGAGAAATGTTTCCTCTACCCTCCCTACCTTGGCTACCATACTCGCCTAAGTAGCCCCTTATCTCGCCGCCTTTTACATCCTACTCCTCATCATCCTTCCCTTTCCGCGCTCCCTCATCCTATTTTGCCCCCTTTTAAAATAAACTCATTGTTCTTTGTGTGTATTACGTTAAACAATAAATTTATTCATATTTGTATATGGTTTAAGTTTTAAGGCTAGTTAATGACTCGAATAAGAAAACTTTTGAAGTGAAACAGCTATGAATTACAAAAAAAATAAAATGAACGACGATTTTGAAAACAAGGAAAACGAAAGTTTAAAAAAAAAACCGTACTGAATTTAACTTTGAACTAAAATTAACTGTGTGTGTGTATATGTATGATCTTTTTATTCTGCTTCTGCAGTTTTGTAACTTTATTTATGTCGCGGTATGGCGGGTGGGTATCACTATATATGACGCTGGCATATATCTATGTATACCAACTTCCACCTCCTTATGCGCGTTGGGGGAATTTATACAAAAAAAACTTTACGTATATATATATATATTCTAATTGCTGAGCTTAATAATGACTCACCGTACTCTATTCGTATATCCGCAACTGTCGATCCAATGGCCACTGCATCCAGGTTGGGAATTGAAACTGTACCTATATGTACCTAGTGGATCGCGCAAAAGTTTCAAGAGAGTATATATATACTTGGTAAAGATATAAATTCCCTTACCTTTTCAGTCCTGTTAATTTTTGGAAAATCTTACATATATATGCACACTATTACTTAACGCTTAATAATAACAGTTAAACAATAATTTATATAAGACAAAGTTTAACAAAGTATGGATATCAAAAAAAAAACCAATAAAACAACAAAAAAAAATAAAGAAATGTGCTGAGCTGAGGTGGTCGTTGATGGGTTTCGAACCCTGGCTAGTAATCTCCTGGCGCCTTATCTTACTCAGCCAGAGTCAGTGTTGGCGATTGGGGCTCCAAACGACACCCAAGTACTAATTTGCCTTGAGCTGGTGTTAGTGATGGCGGCCTTTTGTTCGCAACAATGGCGAAACAATTGTTTTATTATTTTTTTAACGATTTTGTTTCACGGCTCAAGTCCCGAAATTAATAAAATCCAGGTAGCACTGTTTGGAGGGGCTACCGTGAATTTGAATCTATGTATCTGATTTCTTATTATTGCAGTTTATATATATTGCAGTACTTGTTATACAAGGGATGTTCACGGCTTTAATCACTTTTTAAAACAAACACCCGCACTTTTGATAGCAAACATACAACTTTTATCAAGAGCAATGCTATAATGGAGATTAGTTTCAGCAAAGTTTAAATTAAAATGGTCTAGTATTATTAGCCGTTAATTATGAACAGCTTCTTGGAAAGCTTGGCTTTCTGGAATAAGCTCAGAGCAGTTATAACGCTCTCTTTTCTCATTGCAAGAGTAAGATATCGAGTATCGATTTACGCTAAGTATGTTCGATTTAGAAACAATTGAACAGTTCTGTTACAAAGGGCTTTGCGTTTTGTTTACATTCAGCTGTCACCATGTTTAACAAAATTGCAAAAATCGGACCCACATGGTTTCTAGTGCGTTGAAAATACAAATAAAATCAAGGAAAATGCGAAAATACTTAATAAAACAAGATAAAACGTGGGAGCCGAACCTACTCAACAGCCGGGCAACATGATCAGATAAGTAACTTATTAAATTTATCCATACCGATCCGATACTTTGTGGTGCTTTACTTATCTTTCCAGATACTACATGCAGTCATTGGCGAATATCTTTGGCATGAAAAATGCCTATAATTTTGCCGGATAGATTCTCCAACTCATACATGCAGCTACCTACAACACGACGGACCCGACACTTCAAGAATTTAGGCAGAAGTTTAGCGTTTTGCCCTTGGACAAAATTGCTTTGTGCAAAGTTGCGCCGAAAGACTTCTTGTCCAACTTTGAAAGACGTCGGCTTGGAACGAGTGTTGTAAGTTTTCATGCACCTTTCGTGCGCTTTTAGCAGATTTTTGGACACTTGTTGTCGTGCAAGACACACACCGGTTTCACGAGATGTAACCAACATTTCGGGATCCTGCAGTGCTTGCAATCTCCGGAGTATTTTGTATGATGAACCATGGTTTATCATATTTTGCCCAAACAAGGCATAGTATGGCTGACATCCAAGGGAGTCATGTATATCAGAGCGCAGTGCGCACGCTATGCTTGATAAATTTGAATCCCAATGGTCTTGTTCATCAGTTACAAATACTCGCAGCTTGCTTAGGATACTGCGGTTAACTCTCTCCGAAATGTTGGCCTGTGGAGAGTACAGAGCTGTACGAATATGTTGCACGCCATAGTCATCCAGAAATCCACTAAACTCAGTCGAAATAAATTGCTTGCCGTTGTCCGAGTGTATGAATTCTGGTGTTCCGAATCCATGAAATATCTCGGACTCCAAGAACTTTATAATGTTTTTCGAAGTTGCCTTAGGAAGTGCTTTAAGGAAAGTGTATTTGGTGAAGTGGTCAACTGCGATGAATATATAGACATTGCCTTGTTTTGTGCGTGGATAAGGACCCAGCAAGTCGACGTAGAGTCGCTGCATCGGTCGCTCTGAGACGATTTGCTTTGTAATCGGAGGACGAAGAATCTTGTTTGGCGCTTTTATGGCTTTGCACACCTCGCACTGGCTCACAAAGGTCTTGATTTGTCTAACCATATTTGGCCAATAGTACTTCTCGCGAACTCTCACATACGTTTTTGAGAAGCCACTATGACAACAAAGCTTAGTGTTGTGGGCCATTTCAATAACTTTGTGAGTCAAGGTGCTTGGTATCCATAAGCGCCATAAAGAATCCTCGTTTCCAAGATCTTCGCTCCTAAATCTAACTCTTTTGTATATGAATTTGTCGGATACAACTAAATCTGGGAGCGAAGCTTGATTCTTTTCAATTTCTTCCCGAAGATTTCTATACTCTACAGAATCGAACTCAGGCGAGGCTAGATCTACTTCTTCACCAACAGCTATTACCGACAACTCTTCCATTTCACCTCTTGACAGAGCATCCGGCACTACATTTAAGGACCCCTTGCGATGTTCGATGATGAAATCGAAACGTTGCAGTTCCAGACTCCATCTCGCAAGTCGACCACTCAAATCCTTCAGCGACATGAGCCACTTCAGACTTGAGTGATCGGTGATGACACGGAAAGGTAAACCTTCAATGTAGGCACGGAATTTCTTTACACAAAGGACAGCAGCAAGGCATTCGAGCTCAGTGACCGTATAGTTTTTCTGTGCCTTATTAAGTTTTTTTGACATAAAAGCAATGGGTTTCTCGTTACCATCTACATCGAGCTGGAAAAGCACTCCTCCTACCCCTTCAGATGATGCATCGCACTGGATTGTGAATTCCCGTTTGAAATCCGGCTGTGACAAAACCGGTGCAGAGGTAAGTGCTTCCTTCAACTTTTCAAATGCATCTCTGGCTGCAGATGATAACTCGAAATCCTTTCTTTTCTTTAGGCAATCAGTCAAAGGCGCGGCAAGTTCGGAATAGTTCTTGATGAAGCGTCTGTACCAACCAGTCATACCAATAAATCTACGCACTTGCCTCGGTGTTTTTGGAATTGGGAAGTTCACCATCGCCTCTACCTTTTCAGGGTTGGTTTTCAGCGTGCCCTGACCGACGATGTATCCAAGGTACTTGATCTCACGCATACAAAACTTGCTTTTATTGAGGTTTATGGTCAAGTTCGCCCTACGTAGGCAGGAAGCCACTTCCGCCAAAACTTGGATATGGGTGTCGAAATCCGCCGAACATATCAACAGGTCATCCAAATACACGAAGACATGTTCCCGGAGTCGTGCAGGGATGACTCGATCCATCAGGCGACACATTCTTTGTGCGGCGTTGCATAGCCCGAACGGCATAACTGTGAATTGATACAGTGGCCGCCCAGGTACAGCAAACGCCGTTTTCTGTTTAGATGCTTCATCAAGTGGGATTTGCCAAAAGGCATCTTTAAGGTCAAGTCCCGTGATGAAGTATGTGTCCTGTAGACGACTTAGGAGACCGTCAATATGTGGCAGCGGATAAGCGTCTTTTTTTGTCACGCTGTTCAACTTGCGACTGTCCAAGCAAAGGCGTACTTTCCCTGGCTTCCTGACTAACACTATAGGGGAACACCAAGGTGAATTGCTTTCTTCAATAACTCTCAGTTCCAGCATGCGATCAAGCTCCCTGAATACTTCTTCCTGTCGCACCGGAGACAAGGGATAGTGCCTAGATTTAATTGGTACAGCGTCCCCAACTTCGATGTTGTGAATTTCCAAATGGGTGTGACCAAGACCCATGTCGACAAAGTTTGGAAACTTCTTTTTAACGGACTCTAAAAGTTGCTTTTGTACTGGGGTAAGTAAAATGAAGTTTGCTTCATCGACTGAATTAATATTTTCTTCTCCAAGCAGGGCAATCGAATCAATCTGGCTGTGCGGGACTAAGCTGAATTCCCTCCAAAAATTCATGCCGAGATAAAGCTTTTGTTTCAAGTTCGGAATTACATAGAAAGTAATGGTTTTCGTGATGCTGTTAAGAGACGTTGGAATTTCGCAATACCCCACAATATCGTGAGTATTACCATCCGCCGTCTTAACGAAATTCTTGTAGGGCAACATTTGAATACCATTCCTTTCCATGAATTCAAAACAAGATTCTCCTAAAACAGAGATGGATGCACCACTGTCGAGAAGTCCAAAAACGTGTTCGTTCTTCAACAGCACTTTAGCGTACATCCTACCATCTGTTTCAGAAGTCAATATAGTCTCGACTATGAGCCTCCGGCAGGCTTTCCGCTTATGAAACCTTTCCCTACACTTTCTGATGTGATTGCTAACGACACTTTTATTACCCATTATCTGAGACCGCAATTTATAGTAATTTAGCTTCCTCTCGTGAAGCGACTTTAGCGTAAATGTGTTGATAGGGTGAACAATATCACAGGACAAAACATCACTTTTTTTGCGTTGCAATATAGCAACGGGAGCATTAGCCGACTTTTGCTCGACCGTTCTCATTGCGATATTTTGTGCTGCTACTTGGTCTGCTGATCGGGGAAGTTTCTTGAGAAACGACTCTCCCCGTCCCTCCTGTCGTTCCCCTGGCGGTTTCCCTGGTGTTTAGTACACTCAGGTGTGCTAACATCCTTTGCACCACAGATGAAGCAGAACAGTTTCCGTTCGTGAGAGGGACACTGATAGAACGTGTGCCCCTGTTGGTCACAATTCCAACACATAAATGCCGTCGTCGCTGTTCGATTTGAAGACCGACTAAATGCAGCCACTTCTTCAACCTGTTCATCCGCTTCTTCCACCAAATGCATCTCATGAACAGCCTTTTGGGAAAACATGCGCCTGGACAAGAAGCGTTCAGCTTCCCTTCCTTTTTCTCTAAGCTGCTCTAAATTCGCTATGTTAGCAGCAAGTAATACCTCACCCAACTTATCCTTGGAATTATTTCGGATGACTTCTATAAGTTTTTTTGCGTCAAACGGCTCATTTAAGCGGTCGTTTAGACCAATAACAGAGCTATAAAAGTCATCGAAAGTTTCCTTGAATCCCTGTCTACGAGTCAACAAACGCATATAAACTTCCACATCATTTTCTTTTCGTCCAAATTCCCTCTTCATGGCGGTTTTGATGTCTCCAAGTTTCGCACTAGGGTTTTTGCGAAGAAATGACCAGAACCAATCATTCGCCTTTCCTACCAACAACGAATGAAAGTTGGAAGTGATCTGGTCATCGCTATAAAATGACGAAGCTTGGAGCCTATCAACCTTGAAGAGGAAGTCGATGATGTTTTCTGAACCGTCATACTTTATGTTCCACCTGTCTAATCGGCATTTCTCAGATGCATTAGAAGCGCTTTGTGTTCCAGAAACTGGTGGGGGAACACTGTGTACTGAGATTTGCCCAGACAAAGGTGGATACATATTCGACAACCTGTCATTCAAGTTGTTCGTAAACTGAGGATTGCATGGATTATTTAAGTCTGGGATGTTTTGTATTGGTACTGGATTGCTTAGGTTTTCCATTTTGTCCAAAACGCTATTCATAAAGATTTGCATCTGTTGAAAGAAGCGAATTTGGTTTGTCGTTAGCGATTGATCAATACGATCTGCTAAGGACGATGTGTCTATGCACTGTTGTTGCTCTTGCTGCTGTTTATTCGACCCTGATGTTCCAGGCTCTGCAGCAGAAATGTTCTGATTAGGAGCGGATCGATTATCGTCTGCCATGTTTGGAGAGCTTGAGAAAGAATTTGAAGTGTCGTCAAGATTTAATTCGTTTATTGACTGGTGGAAGGCTTCAAATTCTTCCTCTGAAATGTTCCTATTTGTCTTAGCTGCGGTTGAAACCGATCGAGTATGAGGACGATTGGGGGTTTTGCTCATACTCAGACAATAACAAATCAAGAAAAGAGACGAATGAGAGACAACAAACAATACGAGCGAACGAGACCAAAAGCACAAATGAATAAATAAACAAAATTATCAAAAATAAGTAAAATAAATAAAAATGTATCGGTTGGTATATAAATCGCAGCAAGTCTACGAAATCATAAATAAGAATCAAAAAATCTATATAAAAAAATAACTTAACTCAAAATATCTATCTACCTATAATAAGTCAACTAGCAATTTCAGCATGGGCTAAGGATGAGGATCGTTGGCGGAGAAAAGACGATAATTTCGGATGTAAAGGACGACGAAGTTCTGCGAGCCGATAAAAACTAACAAAAATAAAACAAACTAATCGTAGAACGGGTAAAACTCTGTATAAAAAAATTACTCTATAAAAACTAATGATTATTTTTGTTTTAGGACGACTACAAACAAACCAGTTGCTCGCATCCGACTCAAAAACTGAATGTTGTTGGTGGTGGAAGGATCTACTGGAAGACCTATGCAACATAATCCGTGTCTCTTCACCCCACTTGTATATATACATTGAGTATATGTTAAATATGGTTTCCCAGTCAGGACTTCGATATCGATATAAAAACAAATAACATCTAGACTCAGACAAAAGGATACCACATCTATTATTTGGATTCACTCCCAACATCGCAGCGCGATACCAGATCTGATCCAGTAATCGGGACTTATGTTGGACGTAGAAAACAAGTAAAAAAATTAAAACGAAACTAAAAATTATCCAATCAAAGCAAGGAAAACTAAAACAAATGAAGTGGCTCAGAAAAATATATACATCCACTATTTTGCAATAGTGGAGCCTTCACGTTGTGGGCGCCATTTTGTTGCTAGAACGTTCTTGCCTTCGGGTCGTTGCTGGCATGCAAGTTCCCATTCTTAGCTCGTCGGTGGGTGTGGGACTTGACCCTTGGTCCGGGCAACAAAAAAACCATGCCAGTCTTTCGCGCCGAGGTGACATTGACGCTGCGAGAAATGTTTCCTCTACCCTCCCTACCTTGGCTACCATACTCGCCTAAGTAGCCCCTTATCTCGCCGCCTTTTACATCCTACTCCTCATCATCCTTCCCTTTCCGCGCTCCCTCATCCTATTTTGCCCCCTTTTAAAATAAACTCATTGTTCTTTGTGTGTATTACGTTAAACAATAAATTTATTCATATTTGTATATGGTTTAAGTTTTAAGGCTAGTTAATGACTCGAATAAGAAAACTTTTGAAGTGAAACAGCTATGAATTACAAAAAAAATAAAATGAACGACGATTTTGAAAACAAGGAAAACGAAAGTTTAAAAAAAAAACCGTACTGAATTTAACTTTGAACTAAAATTAACTGTGTGTGTGTATATGTATGATCTTTTTATTCTGCTTCTGCAGTTTTGTAACTTTATTTATGTCGCGGTATGGCGGGTGGGTATCACTATATATGACGCTGGCATATATCTATGTATACCAACTTCCACCTCCTTATGCGCGTTGGGGGAATTTATACAAAAAAAACTTTACGTATATATATATATATTCTAATTGCTGAGCTTAATAATGACTCACCGTACTCTATTCGTATATCCGCAACTGTCGATCCAATGGCCACTGCATCCAGGTTGGGAATTGAAACTGTACCTATATGTACCTAGTGGATCGCGCAAAAGTTTCAAGAGAGTATATATATACTTGGTAAAGATATAAATTCCCTTACCTTTTCAGTCCTGTTAATTTTTGGAAAATCTTACATATATATGCACACTATTACTTAACGCTTAATAATAACAGTTAAACAATAATTTATATAAGACAAAGTTTAACAAAGTATGGATATCAAAAAAAAAAACCAATAAAACAACAAAAAAAAATAAAGAAATGTGCTGAGCTGAGGTGGTCGTTGATGGGTTTCGAACCCTGGCTAGTAATCTCCTGGCGCCTTATCTTACTCAGCCAGAGTCAGTGTTGGCGATTGGGGCTCCAAACGACACCCAAGTACTAATTTGCCTTGAGCTGGTGTTAGTGATGGCGGCCTTTTGTTCGCAACAATGGCGAAACAATTGTTTTATTATTTTTTTAACGATTTTGTTTCACGGCTCAAGTCCCGAAATTAATAAAATCCAGGTAGCACTGTTTGGAGGGGCTACCGTGAATTTGAATCTATGTATCTGATTTCTTATTATTGCAGTTTATATATATTGCAGTACTTGTTATACAAGGGATGTTCACGGCTTTAATCACTTTTTAAAACAAACACCCGCACTTTTGATAGCAAACATACAACTTTTATCAAGAGCAATGCTATAATGGAGATTAGTTTCAGCAAAGTTTAAATTAAAATGGTCTAGTATTATTAGCCGTTAATTATGAACAGCTTCTTGGAAAGCTTGGCTTTCTGGAATAAGCTCAGAGCAGTTATAACGCTCTCTTTTCTCATTGCAAGAGTAAGATATCGAGTATCGATTTACGCTAAGTATGTTCGATTTAGAAACAATTGAACAGTTCTGTTACAACTGCCATCACAATTAAGATTGAACACCTAAATTTCAATCCTCTTGCCGTTGTTCACACTCATATACATTTCTTTCCGTTATCCGCCATTTTGCTTTCGTTCAAAGCATAGGTAGGTACCTAAATTCGAGTATAAATGCCAGTCACAACAAATTGTGCTGAAATTATCAACACCAGGACTTGACCACCCTGAGGTCAACCCAGACAACGATGCATACTACGAGTATGAATCCAAGAAGACAGCCAAAGTTTATATGAAATAGATTTAAGAAAACCATCATTATTGTATCCCGTTGGGCCCCTTTTGTTGAGCCAACGCATTTAAATATTTATTATTCACCACCATTTGTTACCTTAATTTAATAAAAGCAAATGTAATTGTGCTGAAATTGCAATGCGTCCTACGTAATTTATTTCACGCGCGCGTTAAGTTCGACGTTTATGATCAAACTGCTAGTACGAAATGCAAGCGGCTGAATTAAATACTTGTTACGGGCTTTGCTAACAGCGTATTCATTTGAGAAGTAGAGTGGAGAAGAACTCGTAGTCAAGGTAGGATGCGTATCTATCCTACACAGAATGTTTCGAATTGTCAATTGTCATAACACATTGCACGTCCTAGATGGAAGCTTTGTTTGACCTGTAATGCATCCGACAATTGTGCGGTTGCAAAGAAGCGCTTTACCTCACAGTATGCATCGTTTACTGACATATTATATTAATCAGCGACCAACTGTACTCTATTTAAATCGGAGTTCTATTTCTAATAGATGCCCAATTAAATATCCTGCAAATCAATAAAACTATCCACCGATTTTAAACGGAAATCATTAATTTGTCTTTTTATTAATTAATTTGATTTTCAATCATGATAATGTTGCTAAGAGTTGTTAAACAAAAAAAAAAAAACTTAGAATAAGACAACATTGCTCAGAGTCTGAAATTATTTAAATATTACATTAGGTATAATAAATATCTATCACTTAATGATTGATGGTATATTTATTTTCGATCATTTCTTGTAATTTGCATAAAACTAGTTGTATTTACGTTCTGTAAGATAATATGGTCCAATATAAATATGTTTCTTTTTTGTTTGTTTACTTTAAAACATCAGCAAAACAGATTTTCTTTTTTTTATAACTCTACAGCGAAGTTTTTTAACGAGTAACAATACGAACAATAATTTTCTTCAAACGAAATAAAACAATTTAAATTAAAAAGAAAGAAAAAAAATTCAGAACTAAACACAACTGAACACTAGCTCTTCATTGATCCGAAATACAAGATGAGCAATACTTAGACCTTAACGTACAGCATTCGATGTGCACACGATTTACCAACTAGTTTTCCATATTCTAAAATTGATTCACGATCATCGTCCTCGCCAGTGATCTGCAATATACAAAAAAGACAGAGGAGGAAAGGATTTGGAGAATAAATTGCTTTGACAATCGATTTGTAAGGTTAATAGGTGAGAACAACTAAGGGAAATTAATAAGGAAAACAGATTAGAGTAAGTCAAAGGAAACAGAAAACAGAATAAAAAACAGCACACGAACAAAAAAAAATAGAACACAAAGCAAAATGAAGCTTTCGCCATATTTGTTTCAAAGCGATTACAAAATAATATAAAACATCAACTAGAAGAAAAAACAGAATACGAAATTAAAATGTATTTACCTCTTTATAAATTCTACTCCTTATCATATCCAACATATTGTCTAACGTCTCAATGTTAAAAGACTGTAAAAAATGCGTTTATGTCATGTGTACATAATAAAAAAATAAAATAAAAAAAAAAACGAAAAAAAAAAAAAAAATAATAATAATAAAGATTCAGAACAAAAAACAACAGACACAACAATAAAATCATGTTATATAAGAGGGTATCGTATGTTAGGAAAGAAGCCAGATTTTTGTTTATAAACAAACATAAAACGAAGGGGGTTATAAGTACGTAAGCAAGGTAGGAAAGGCTGAGGTTTTAGTATGGAAAGATAGAAAACCGATATGTCATTGCCATAATTACCTGTATATATTCACGGTAAGTCACGCAGGTATTATTCTCAATCAATAACAATACTTGATCTAGATGATTCTCTAAGAAATCATCTACGTCCTTTGCTTCGGGGTCATCGTTTAACCGCTGATACTTTTGCATGTCCAATTGATCTCGCATTTCTGTGCATAAAAAGGGCATACAATTTGTAAGGAAACGAGTTTGTGGGAGCAAAACAGGAGCACATACCACTTGTCAGTAAATTCCAAGAATATGTCTCGGGACAAAGCAAGTAAGACGGTAGCAGTTTGCCCTTGTATCGCATTTTTGGGCAAGAGTGAATATAGTAGCCCATATAGTAGTACTTGAGTGATGGCACTGTTTCAACCAGTTTCTGAACGAATTCAATTTCTCTGCAATCAAGAACGGAAAAGCTTAGTTAATTCGAATCAAATAAGAGAAAAGGATGTTTTGCGTTAGTACCGGGCCTATGCCCCAGTAGTTAGTGATATTTATATTGTTTTAATCATTTTCTTTATTCATGCATCAATAAAGTTTTAATAATCATAGTATCGACTGAATTTGACTGGCGTATATTTTGCCTGGACGTTATCGTCAACTAGGTGTATTAAGTTTGACAAATCAATGAAGTAGCCATGATTATTTTGGCACGCGATCCTTCGCTTACTTCCTCCAGTTGAACGTGCACCATAAAGGTCTGTCTATAATACTGCTAACTGACCTGCAGATTCACAAATAAAATAGCATATCATAAGCGGCGACTATAGGTTAATACATAGTTAAATCTTTTCGGAACAGCTTCCACACATACTATGTAGTTGCGGCGCACACTGTATAAATCGGTCAACTGCTTCAATTGTTTTTCTACAGTTGTTACTTAGATGATAAACACATTTAGAGGGTATACGTCGAAATCAACTCACCTTAGAGATCCGTAAGTACCCAATGACAGAAAGCTGTAGTCAGGATCATAGAAGAAATACACCGAACTGACACAAAGTGGCAAAATATCAATAACTCCCACCGCAATCAACTTGTCATCTAACCAATACTGTTGATGAAATGAACCGTAACCACACGGTGGGCCATCCTGTGACTTTGTATGCTACAAATAATATTTTACAAAAAGAAAAACAAACTATTACACATATGCATTAAGGAGTAATGCGTTCTCTGACAGTAAACAAGCACAGCAAATCGCGTATATTATTTTAACTCTTGCAAGGCACACTTTTGCTAGAGGCAAATACCTTCAACGGTGACCTCTGTAAGAATCGCAAATACTCCATTAAATCCTCTGGCGGATCATCGTGTATTGTTGTTTGATACCGTTCATACAGGCCGTATGACTCGTTTAATGTTGCTGTAAAATTTCTGCTCGATGCATTTACCAATTTCAGCTACCCAATCATATCAAGAAACGGAAAAGTAAAGAGAAGAAAAAACATTAACTCACTACCTTTATGGGGGATTTACAGCAAAAGCGTTCGAAATTGGCCATTTTGAGCCGTGCCGGGTCATCGTTATGGATGATCAATTGATATTGGCGAAAAACCCGGAAGACCACGTTCGTGACCCCTTTATTGGATGGAACTAGGACTACCTAGAAGTACATCAACACAACGAATACAATCAAATAAAGAGGTCACTGCATGCAACGGCCTAATAAATGTGCTGCGAAAGGAATTTATCGCCTGTAATACCTTTAATTTGTGACAGTCATTCGAGGATGTTGATTCTACGTAATCTTTTAGAGATTTCTCACGATTCGGCTGATTCGGCTGATTCGACTGTGCCGGAGCGTCACCTCCTCTAGCCCTGAGTTTAGCTTCCTTGCGTTCCTTGCGCATTTGTTTGGCCTTCTTGCAGGGTGGCTTAGATTCGTCAAATGCTGAAACGAAAATATCAACAATTAATAACGCATTGCAGTGCCAGCATGCGGTCTTACATTTCTTTGATCCATCCAATGAGCTAGATTGCGCTGTACCGCCAACAATCGCTAGAACGTCAGATTTTGCATTTTCTGGAATTGAAAAATTTTTCTGCGGATTCGCCTTGGCGACAGCGTCCATGTCAACTGATCTTATTGGGACGTTGGGGGCTTGCGGCTCATCACGTATGCCCCCGCCGTGACTTTCTTCCGAGTGTTTGTGTTCGTCATTTCTGTCACCCGTCTGACTGGCAGTGGATGATGGATCTGGTCTTGTAGATTCGTCGCTCTTATTCTTTTTACCATCGCGCAGGAAGTGGCTCATTCGCTTGAGAATTTTCTTGTGTGACTTGGACAGTTTGAATTCGTTAATATCACATCTGAATGCAAAAGAAGGGAAAGTGTACTTAAAAAAAGAAAAACTTAAATAACCTAAACTAAGAAAGAAGAAACTTGTCACTAAACAAGATCGCACGGGATGGAGTTAGACTTTTGGTCGACATTGGTTGGACATTTTTTTTAATAAGCTGATAGCAATAACGAAGTGAACAAAGTCTCATGACACCGAATATGTTTCGCAGGCATTCGTAAGTCAACAGGATTATTCGACTAAGACAGAGTGTAGGAAATTGCTTAGCAGAGTAACTGTTATCAGAACTACTGATCTAAACCAAAGTTATCAACATTCCACAGAATCAGAAATAGGTTTGCTGTAACAGAAGATGTGTTGGAAAACGAAGCAGTTACTTTCTTATCAGACATTTGAGAATGGTGAACCAAATCCAACTCAACAATCACATGGCATTTTTATCGGTATTGTATTTCAAACACTCTACTTACCTTATAGCATAACATGGGCAGCATGTGGTCTTGTTATTCGGCTTGTAGCAATAGTGTCCAGATCGTCTCCAACCCCTATCGATGAGATCTTGATAGTCATGTGGTGCCAAGTTGTAGGCATGCATACCTATTTTCAAAGCACGAATTATATATAAATTAGTAGCAGTTTAACCAGCGCTGGAAATAACATTATTGAAGCAGAAATTGAGAAGCCACAAATTTGGGAGTATATATTGATATTGATATTGATATTGATCTGCTGACAAAGCTTTCACAGTAGCTGTTCCACATTTAAATATGTTCCATACCCTACCCAAAATATTGAAATGATGCATGCTACCGAGCATGTCATTATTCAACACCCATTGCCGCAAAAACGGACAAGTGTAAATATGCCTCTCCTTATTCGTCTGCACTACTAAACGCCACTGGAGGAAGTTAGCTCGAACTCCTGTATCTGCTGTGTCATCTACAGGGGTTTTGCTCCTGCACATATAGTTCTGGCAATAAATACAGTCTAATTAGCTATGCGCATTCAAGGATTTTTATCTGATTTGGAGGCAACTGTTAACGAGCTACATCTAGAAGCTGAACTCGGCCTCCGAGCAGATGATGTTGTGAACTAAGACCTTGTATAGGTATATAAAAATATAGGTATATATCAATCACCACGATGAGTAATGCAGTTGTGCGATTGATTCTTGTTTAACAACAATATGGAAAGAGCTGCTCACCGACCCACTCTTAAAAATAATGTCCTTATCTCTGTTTGAATGATTAATTTTCATCAAGTCATCTTCGCCTGTCTAGCAAAAGCTATTTAAAAGTTTATCAAAAACTACTACGTCAGCGACGAAAATCGAACGAAAGTGACCATGACCGTTGCCCGGCACGTTACTTTCATTAGGTAAGCAGTTTATACCGAAATCGAGGTGGACATCGAGAACACTTTTATTTGCATTATCATTCGAACATTAATCGCTTCCCTTTCCAGCTCCATACCACCTACACGCCATTATTTATGCAAATTGGTAGGTACCTATAGTGAAATCATACTCAAAATACATTTCATGCCAACCAGAACTCTTAAGTTTGCCTTGTATTAATTTCGCTCCAGCACAATTTGGCAAATCTTATCTCAACTTAATCATCAAAATAGAAAAGAAAAGCTACGTCATATAAAATTGAAATCGGGCGACCCCATGGTTGAGTAGTTGCGTATATACGAATAGAATATTTCCCCGCCAACAAGGCGTTTTGTTTTCAATGAAATGTAAACATACACTTTGTGGGTCATTTGGACTACAATTTGGTTATGAATTAGTTTTTCGTTCTTACCATGAGAATTGCTACATTCGTTGTGTTTGCAGTAGCCGCACTTGCTTGTCTGTTTACCATAGTAGTTTATAATTGTTGGTTCCATTTCAACAAACTACGTTTTTGCTTTACGAGATTTCGTTTTCATGAAATGAAATTCAGAATTATTTTCAAGATTTTCAACTTTATAAAATGCGTTAGAACTAACAAAAAATTAAAAGAAAACTTCAATTGGAAATTGAGAAATTTCTTGTATTGCCAAATTTTCACTTTAGTCCTTTGTGATTAAGTGCACAGCTGGTTTTGACAACTGGAAGACAAGTGCCAGCTTATTGGCTGGCGCATGCTCTAAAAATTCCGTCAGCATGTTATCGAAAGTGGCGTTCATAGAGATGGGGAGGCATATCAATTATGAGAAATCTATTCCATTTAAGTATGCACAGAGAAAATAATGTAGCAGAAACACTTAAGCCTATTATGCCAAATCTTTAATTCTATTACAACTGAATCAGGAATCTAAAAGACATCGACGTGTCATAATAAACTTCGACAAGAAAATTTCTGGTGGTGGATTTCCAAACGAAAACATAGCTTGAAAATATAGAGGCAAAAACGCAGGCAAAAATCATTGACGGGTATTCAACTTTTGGTACTTTATAATAATTTCATTCTTTTATTTTTAACAGAATTCGTAAAAGATTTCTCTCTGCCGTATACCATTTATTATGAGATTGTAAAAGATTTTTTTTGCAGTTCAACCCTTTCTATGGAAAGTCATTGGAACTTTATTAATGTCGTTTTCGAATTGGCAAAGAAATACATTGGCCGGGTTCCACTGCCCGCTAGACGTCGCGTCGGGCACAAAATGTCCCAGATGAAGGAACGCCCGCGCTAGAACGATAGCGCCAGCGGCAAAATGACATTTGACACTCTTTTTCCCATAATTATTTCGACACTAAAATTAAGGAATATGTTAAAAAAAAAAATCTCTGAATTCCTATTTCAATTACGTTATCACCAATCTTATTACAATTTTACTTGCTCGGTTTGGTATTTTTTTTATTTTGTAAACGTTTGAAAGATTTCCTTTGACAGGTTGTGCTTTTTTTTTCTCTCAATCCAGCGGGTAGTTTTACGCTAGATTGAGAAATTTCCCTGAAAGGGATAGATATGTCATCTAGCGCGCAGTAGAACGCAGCCAATTTTTGTCAAAAAATCAATTTTAGTTTTTGATCTAGATTGCTTTTCACGTTCGATTTGCCGAAAAAGCAATCTGATCTATGGCACTTTTGACAAATCTCTTTCTTTTTCTCAGACATTACTCTCACTAATGCCAATGTTTATGTTACAGAACTGGCGGTTACGAATTATTTATCGTTGGAAGGATTGCTTATTTAGCTGAATTATTCATTTTACGCGTACAATTATTTCGAAATGCGTTTTAATAAATGGTTGAAAATCATTTGAAATAGATTGCCAGTGCAAGTGAAAAAGATTTTTTTTTCTTGTGCAGCCAACTCAATACACACAAGAACCAATAAAATTCGGATTTCATGTTCGATTTAGCAGCAGAAATCTGAAATCTCAGATTGAAATCCGCAAAAGCAAAATCGAAAATGAAAAGAGAATAGTTTTTAATCTTCGGTAACGTTCATTTATAATAAATTCTGCAGAAGAAGGAAGTGCCAAATTTTGTTAATTGAATGGTTGCACGCAATTCGGCTTTTTTTGACAAAAATATTATCTAAATCTACACCTACACAAGAAGAATTCTTTCTCCAATTTTGTAAGGACTGTAGCTATTTATAAAAATCTTGTTGTTAATTTAGTAAAGACCACGCCGTACTTTCTGCAGATAATAATGTGTGTAGCACAATAGATATACTTAATATTACTCACAACTTGATGCAGTATCGGAATTGCTTAGCGATAGGTGTAGGGAACCCCCACTAAAAGGGGACTTTATTGCCAGTTTATGGTGTAGGCAGATAGTATATAAGATGCATTTGAGGAAATTTTACTCCCAATTGAAAATATTCTTTGACCAAGAACACACTGCTTGTACTTATCTATAAAATGGAAGGTTTGTTGGCTGAGATTTGAAATTTAAAGCACATTTATCTATTTTGCTTTCTAATCAGGATCATTATCGTGCAACGGAAGCGGATGTACAGCAACTGCTGTTGCAGCACACCGTATTGGCGACGCAAATCACAACGCCGGAGCTGGTGTGTTTGCAAGTGGAAGCACATCCGGTGGACCAGTAACAAAAGGAGCATTTGTGGATTACTCAAAGTAAGTTATTTCGAGATAGGTGCGCAACATGATAATGTCAATGTAAACTGTCGTCCATTTTAAGGAACAACCACAATCTTTCAGTGCAGCACATCAACACGCCTGGTATGGGAAGCACCCTCACCGGAGCGGGATCAATCAACTTGCACAAGGACGCTGTTCACCGAGTAGACGCGAATGCTTTCCACAGCACAACCAAGCTGGACAATGGATTCAAGTTCAACAATATGGGAGCTGGTGTCAATTACAATCATGCCAATGGTCACGCAGCTGCCATAACCGCAAGCCGGATTCCACAAATTGGCGGAACGACAGTTGGATTAGGTGGAACGGCTAATCTTTGGAAATCTCCAGACAATATGACCAGGTTGGATTTGAATGCAGGAACATCTCGTACATTTGGCGGTGCATTTGATGGAAACAAAAATACTTCAATTGGATTCGGAATCAATCGAAGATTTTAACGTAGGCCTTTTAGCTAATGACAAGTCTTCATTTAAAACAGTCATTGTATTTATTGCATATAAAAATAAATAAATAAAAGGGGCGTTTCTCGTCTGACAAAAACAGATTTTTGATTTAAAAGTGGACATTTTGAAAAATCTTGAAAGTCTTAAAAGAAGAACTGTCTTATTGACATGACATAGTCAGCCAACATCTCATGGAAAAAAAGCCAAAAAACCAAGACGCAGCTTCTAATTATTTGTGTCAACCTTAAAAGCTTCGGAATAATAAAAAAGAAGAATTGTAAAGTAGGTAATGCTAATCATATAGGAACTGGTAAAACTGTTGCCAATCTTAATGGAACGACGAAATTTTGTCTGTACAATTTGCTATTCGTAACCAGCTGTCAGATAGGAAACATATAAGTGCTACAATAGGTGTCATCACAGGACACTGTCTTATAGGCAGGCATGCAACAAGGCTTGGCGTATTTGCAAACGATTTTTGCAGAAGCTGTCTTGACGAGGAGGAAGAAGAAACTATTCTCCATCTCCTCTGTACTTGTCCGGCCCTCTCACAAAGACGTAAACTCCATCTGGGAGCGTTCTACTATAATGATCTGAACGATCTAAAAAGCACAGACATTCGGAATATCCTACGCTTCATCAGAAGCTTCAATTGGTTCAACGAGTAGGAAGAATTGTATTTTAGATTCATGTGGTATCACAAGGGACCTTACAATGGTCTAAGTGTGTCGGCTAGCCGACAGCCACTTCAACCTAACCTAACCTAACCTAACCAGCTGTCAAATCACCACTGGCAAACGTTAAAAGTATGGCAACAGTGACGTTGATATCCCCGGTACGTCTAACGCCGTCACCGACTTCGCCTTGTGTTTTGTTTTGACCCATTGTACACAGACCTTGTGGGCTATATTTTGTTTTCTTCTTAGTTGAGAGTCTCCATGTCCGATGAGAAAAAAAAAATAAATAAAATTTGTAAGCTACTCGATTGTGCTGCTTTTTATTTTTGGGACGGCTGGAAGGGATCTACAATTTTATGCCGAGTCTGAATTATAGATCCTTCTCAGGATAGCTATACTTCAACAGTAGAAAAAACCTTTCGATGTAAATGTAGGTACCTATATGTGTTTCCGCTGTTCAGATCCAAAAACCGCTCGCTAAGTTGTCCAGCAAATGATGAGTCAATTAGGATAAGGTTGAGAATTCTTTTTAAGTTCTTCCGCGATGCTGATACTTCTTCTCTTTGAGCTTTCTTTTTTTCATTTGTTTTAGGTGCAATTATCGTTTGATGTCATTTTCCATTGGGACATTTTTTTCAGATAGCAGATTTTACGCTACTCATGGAACGTGCTTTATTTCGCAGAAATATCAGCTGTTCCAATTGCATTCGTTTTTGGAAAAATCACAAATGGATATCGACTTGACAAATGGTTCTCCTGTTATAAGACACAAATAGATTATTTTTGGTGATTCGTAGACTTCAGGTGACGACGAAGACGATGAAGATAATAATAACAAAAACATTATACCCATGGCTATTTAGGTATTTCGTTATTTTGTTTCTAACGAATCTTTGCACATTTCTTTTCAAAGCAAATTTCTTAAAATTACGTAAAACAGCTGTGCACAGTATATTGATCTGCAAAAAGTGATCCGATTCAAAAAATGGCTTAATTTTTCGTCCAAATGGAAAACGACATTACTTTTTGATCATTTCCTTAGAAATGTCACGCAACTTTAAGTTGTTGAAAAACCGCAACCGCATTCATATTTTCTGTCAGTCGTGGTATAATTTTCTAACTATTGACCGCGCAACTATTTTTTTTAACGAAAATATTGTACATGCCTCATTTTTAATGATATCTGATAAGAAAATCTAAACAAAAGCGCCCGTCACATCGACGAAAAAGAAATTGGAACCGATCCAGATTTCACTTCAAACATGAATATTTTTTCGCCGGAAAATCCCCCTTCGTGTGTCTCACCCAATTAACACAATAAACAGCAACTTTGCTCTTACTCATCATGAAACAAATTTATATGAGTGTCGCGCAAGGAATCCCCGAATTTAAATGATACTGCACCGTAGATATAAACTACATATTTGCAGAAACACAAAGAAGTGGTCTATATAAATGCCGATGTTGAAAAACTGTTCTCACCATAAGCACTTTAAACATGGAAGATCTGTTCTATTACTAATGGTCCGAGCCAAACACATTATATGGCAACTATTTTGTTTAGGTTCAATAACTGGATGCATTGCGACTGTTGCTGCATAGCATAGGTGACCCCAGTCACAGTGCCGGAGCTGGAGTGTTTGCAAGTGGGAGCACATCCGGTGGACCAGTAATAACAGCAGCATTTGTGGATTACTCAAAGTAAGTTATTTCCAGATAGGTGCGCAACATGATAATGTCAATGTCAGGGCGGAACCTGAGTTATCCTTATTTCTACATGTCCCAGTAACCGAAGACGACTGATTTTCAATCTTTTATAAATAATGTCACTGTTCAATTTATTGATATTTCGCTGTTAAATCAAAAAAAATACTTGCTGAGTTCTGCCACTGATGTCAATTATGCCATCTGTCAATTGGATACTTTTAAAAAGTGTTACCAATTCCAAACCCTAAGCCACTCTAATTACCTACTAATTGAGGCTAATGCGAACTAAGACACTAGTTCATAATCAGATTCATTTTAAGAGATTGATTTTAAATCGTTGATTTATATATTCCACTTGAAAATAATTTTTTGTTTCCCTGTCACAAAATGACTCTATTTCGCTTTGATATAACCAAGCATCTAGATCTTCCTTCGCCCTCCCCGTTAGGAGGCATCTTATATAAATAAATAGTCGAAGGGAAATAGTTAAGAACCACTTTCACTGCCTTAACCACAACATTATCGCTTATCTGTTGGGAAGATAGCGCAGAAATGCACTGCTGTCTGTAATTAGTTTTCCAGTTTGTTGTGTATAAGCCAGATCAAAATAATCGCAGAATTTCTACCACTGGACGCACTCGAAAACACATAAAAATGCTGAAGTTGCAGGAATAGAACTTTGTTTTTTTAAAAATACTATCAGAAACAACTGTCAATGGTACGTGGACAATGGGCACATTCAAAAATCAAGTTATCTTAAGTTGCCTAGATTGGTCTGGACTAGATGTAACCTGAACGTAAATACTAGATTGGTCGGGAACGTCAATTTTTCTACGTCAGCCGCATATACGACTAGATTCGTCGGCAACTTCTCCATAGACATCAATTGATACAGCTGTTAATTTGACCAATTTAGGCCAATCAAAACTGAGATTCATAAAAGTCAGCCAGCTATTAGTCCTACTAAACTAGATACTTGAACGCTCCCAATGCTAACGGTGGTCAGCGACATTCAACTTTTATATACTACTAGCTGACCCAGCGAACTTCGTTCCGCCCAAATTCATTAATGTACCTAATAAAAATAATAATTCTGGGCATGCAGAATGCAAGTGCTGCTTTATGAAATAAATGAAGTACATATTATAGCAATATCGATGGGTTTGCTCACACGTGAGCACGCCATATACAATTGACCATGTGAGAAACATGGGAATTGAATTGATGCCACAAATATCCAGCGATTGTCCTTGCGACTATTTGTCATAGTGAAACCGAGGCACACGGAAAATTTAAGACGCTCAAATACGAATGGCAAATCGTTCCGAATAAGGGGATTCCGCTGAATGAAAATGTTGGCATTTGTATTTTTCCCTCAAAATCGTTTGCTGCATGACATTCGATTTGAGATTCTTCACAATCAAATCAAATGCGTTCCGTTGCAAACTTTCGGAGCATTTAGGTTGCGCAACAAAATTATAGCTGAGCCGACTTTCAATTTCATCCTATCTTTTAAATACAGCAATACGAATAATTATTTATATTTATGTAGATATGTGGAATAGATAATGTAAAGGGTTTTTCAATAAGAGCGCTACAAACGTTTTTTTAAATAAAACAAAAACGGTTTTGGATATCAATGAAATTCTTTATTCCTGTGAAAGTTCGTTCGATGCCATTATGTATGGAACTCGATTTCTTTTGCATGGCCACCACGGGCACGCTTGCAGAAGTCCAGACGTTGAACCCAATTTTCGACGGTTTTCAAGCATAAATCGGCCGATACTGCTGCAATTTCACGTAGTTCATCAATCGTCGCTGGCTTGTTGGCATAGACCATATGACTTGACGTAGCCCCACAGGAAAAAGTCTAACGGCGTCAAATCGCACGACCGAGGCGGCCAAGCGACTGGACCATTTCGTGAGATAACACGTTTTCCAAACTTGGTTTCCAATAAATTGATTGTGACATTCGCTGTGTGGCTTGTGGCGCCGTCCTGTTGGAACCACATGTCTTCCAAGTTCATATCATCCAATTGGGTTATCATTGAACGGTAGCGATTCCCATTCACAGGAAAGTGCCGGTCTTGATCATCACGGAAGAAGTCGGGCCCAATGACACCGCCGGCCCATAAACCACACCGAACCCTAATTTTATCGGGATGCAATGATGACTCATGGAGGACGTGTGGATTTCTGCCTGACCATTACTGCATATTTTGTTTATTGACGAAGCCATTCAGCCAGAAATGATGACGACCATAAATTGGACGTAGCGCTCTTAACGTATCGCACGCGGTTTTCACAAATCACTAACTTACCTTTGAAATAGCCAAAATACAGAAAGCAAACGAACGAAAAGGGTGCAATTGAAATTTTGAATACAACTGGAAAAACAGAACAAAACACTTAACGATCTAACAAAACAATAATAATAATAGTAAATTTAAAAATTTTATTTAAAATTAATTTGACTTTCTTTCAAATGTTGTTTTATTTTTCTTTCTTGATTTACAAAAGGGTACAACTTCTTTATCAGTACACATTAGTTAGTTCATTACCACCCCATCATTATATTATTACGTGAACATCCGAAGTTTCCGTACACTTTTTTAGTAGGTATTTATAAAGAAATGAATAGAATGAATCTTATATCATTCGAAAGGTACTGTGCCATAACAAACAAAAAATCTTTGGTATATGTCGCCATTAAGACTGGTAAGATGAAGCTAAGAATTCCCCGTACAAAATGCTTATCAGTTAAGTTAACGCATTTTGGTGACATTCAACTTGTCGCCGCCATATTGCCATAATAACGTATAAAAATATATCTCATCTTATGTCGTTTTCCATTGGGCAAAAAAATAATAATCTCGATATTTTTTTGCAGATCTACATATACTGCCACTTTCAAGCCAAATGCGCAAAGCTTCGTGAAAACCAAAATAACGAAATACATAAATAGCCATGGATATAATTTTGGAGGAATTATTATCTTCATAGTCTTCCTCGTCATCTGAAGACTACGGATCACCAAAAATACTAAATTTGTACCTACAACAGGGAAAACATTTTTGAAGTCGATATCCATTTGTGATTTTTGCCAAATAACGCACTAATAAATTTATAAAAGCAGATAAATTTCGTTGCGCGTAAAATCTGAGATCTGAAAAAGATTTCTGGTGGTCCCAATGGAAAACGACACTAAAACCCATTTCGGAAGGAATACAATTTACCTACCCTGACGACGGTTGTTTTCAATGATGTTACTGTGGCAATGAGCATTTTTCGACATACCTACATTGATTGCTTCAAATTTTCATAGTGAAGTATTAAAATATAAATCATGAATACAACTATTTTCAAATTTTCTATTTTTCGATATCTAGATATCGCTTTTTCGCTGTTGTTTCGCTGTTGTTTCGCTGTTGTTTCGCTTATAAGTTGTGGTACGTTTTTTAGTATTACATTCTTATAAAATGTTAGATCGATTTTCGACCACAGGCGAAAGCGAAACTAGTTCAATTGCATAGTTAATCACCACATCACCAAAAGGGTTCCAAAATGAACTGCTGAAACTTTTAATTGAGATAAATACCTAATGTGAGTCTCGAAAGTGTCAAGTAGATGAAGCTGCTGTAAATGCGTACTTAACATGTTTTGCTTCATCTACTGAGATCGATTTACAACTGTGTTACCGCTTACAGTTTACCTTTTAACATAAACTTTCTACTCAACCGCAATTTCAGATGCAATCCCAAATTTGAATCGGCGATTCAAATTCAATAACGAATTTTAATGGGCTATTCTCACTACTATCAAAAGTTTTACCTACTGCCACCAACGAGAGAAAAAACAAATCTATTGTCAACTGCATTCTTTTATTTCACATGAAACTTTAATAACTTATATAAATACAACTGCGCATAAGTGGCATCTTTTTAACCAAACCAATGGGTCAAGCCTAGTCCAGCGCCAAAGTTATTTGCTGGAGGCTGACTGCCACCGAAACTTCTCGAAGCAGTCCCTGTCAAATCCAGAGTAGTTTGTCTACTAGGCGACGACCATAAATTAGCCTTACCAGTCAAATCAATGCTATTCCTATCCAACTGTGGAATTCGGCTTGCTGACAAAGAAGCAGCGTGTCCGGCAGCATGATTATAGTTAACTCCAGTACCAATACGGTCGAAATTGAAACCGTTTTCTAAATTTGTCCTGCTATGGAACGCCGTGGCATCGACCTTATTCACATTGTCATTAAACACGTTGACGCGTCCATTTTGACTGAACGTTGTCCCAAAGCCTGGAGTTTTGGAATGTTGCAAGGAAACTCCATGACCGTT
Organism: Cheilosia grossa; assembly: GCA_963082955.1. NCBI lineage: Eukaryota > Metazoa > Arthropoda > Insecta > Diptera > Syrphidae > Cheilosia > Cheilosia grossa. The sequence continues at coordinate 17,448,180 of OY720147.1, read as the reverse complement.
CCTAAACCAACAAATTAATTACCATCTGAGAAGATTATATCAATCAATTAATAATTACTTGTTGGCGTCGAGGAAAGCTCCAGTTGTTGCGGGTCCTTTAAGTGAATTGCCACTTGCAAAGACGCCGCCTCCGATGTTGGCATTTTCGCTTCCAAATCTCTTAACAGCCGCAATATTAGCGTCATGTCCTCCGGCAGGATTACTTGATACGGATCCTTGCAGTTGAGCTGTAATACAGGCGAGTGCGCAGACTGCGACAATTGCAAATAAGAATCCTTTCATCATTTTACTAAATCTTTAATAGGTACTCGGGAGAACTCACTTCTTTATTGATTGAGTCGGACGGTAGAATGTGTATTTATACTCTCATAGATCGGCTTCTGGGTTGTGGTGTTTCCCCCTGCGATGTACAGAAGAATATATCTGCGGTAATTTACAGTCGTAATGGAAATACAACATTTAGCAACGCAGATAAAAAAAATAAATAAATGATAAGAGTGATTTTCAAATGAACAGGGAAACCACATGACCTTGAATGAATGGTAAAGAAAAGTTCGTTCGGGGTGCTCAGTTGATTTTCGATTGATTAAGAAGATAGTTTTTTTTTGTTGTTAACTTTGGTTGGTACCCATAAAAGTGGCTCGTATATCTGACTTCAATGAATTTCAAATCGAAAACGAGATTTATATGCGGTGCAATCGTTCTTATAGCATTTATTGTATAATAATCTTCATCCAGAAATAAACCCAGCATATGGTTTACGAATTTGAACTCAAGGCATTCAACTGAAATGTAGGTACCTACTATGCTAGGACTTTACAGTTTAAAGCTGGCTTATAGTGCAATTGAATAGGAAAACGCCACAGATTGCTCTTAAAAGGGGAGAACAGCGAACTACTCTTTGCAGTAACAGTAAGCCTGGTACGTTGTTCGTGATAAAATTAAACTATGGTTATGAGGAACAGTACGCAGTTTAATCTAAATGTGTTCCCCACTATACCTACAAAAAGTATTCACAAGTTTTAAGCTGGCGAAATTGATCTGATCTGCTTTTATAAATGTATTACCTAGTGTATCAAAATCTGCAAAAAGTGCTCGTTCTCATAATGGAAAACGAAATTAAATCGGTGACATGGACAGCATTTTCAGTTGACGTTTACGTAGGAGTAGACGACGAATCTAGTCAAGAAATTCATGACTGAGTACTGAGTTGACAGTTCATAGGAAAATTGACGTTACCGTCGTTCAGGGTTCATCTAGTCCAGACCAAACTAGTCCCCTTCAAATAACCAGGCTTTTGAATGTGCCATTGAGCTGGCGCTTAATTTAAGTTTAGGTACTGGAACAGCATACTGACTACGTTTTTATTCGGACAGTGGCTCACAAAAAGCCCTTGTAAACTGTCTCACGAACACTTCTATTTCCAATGAGCTCATTTGTAGGAGTTTTAAAATCTTACATCAAAAAACGATCCTGAGTCAGTCACTTATCCCGAACATTAGACAATCAACCTGAAAGTCTGCTGATATTTGTGATAAAATGTCGTAAATTGTATTGGTATATTTTGAGCTCGGTCTTAACATTACTTGCTGTGTGCGTGACATAACAATAACATCATTTTAGCAAATTGTTTACATCAAAGTAGTTTCCGTACAACAAATGCTCAAAATTGGTTCATGCTTCCAATTCCTTGGAATTAATAATGCGTAGCGTAAATTTCAGAAGTGTCAAGTAACAGTATTGAGCTGTTATTTCGTTCTCAAAATTATGGGTACACTTCCAAGCATTAGGTTTGTTTGACGTGGGCCCTAGTGAGCACTAGTGCGCACTGGCTTAACCCTAATGTGTTCGATATAGCACTGAACTCGCCCTGGTACAGAAAAGCTGTGTTTGATATGACATCTAGGGCGACCTAGTTGTGCCCTGAACTGACCCCAGTTAATTTGTCGGGGCAAGAATTCAGTGCTTGCTGTCATTCACTTGTTTATATTGATAAAGGTAAATGAATTTGGTAGGTATTCAAAAGAATTGACTTCACTCATTTTTAACAATAAACAAAACATTGTTTTATATCTTCACACTTCGTTCACCAAAAGATGAATATTTTTCAATTTCAAAAACTGACAGACTTTAGGGCAACATATTTTGCGTTCGATATAGTAGCCGAATTTTCAGGGTTGTGAAGGGTTTTTAACAGGTGTGAAAATCATCTGACGTTTCTCAGTGCGCACTGGTGGGCACTAGTGCTAGGCACGTCAAACAAACCTATTGCTTCACTCACAACACGTTCCCATTAGTACCAAAGAGGATCCAAACTAGAGGGCCAACTCCCGTGCACCTACCCGATTTTCCCCGCAAATTTTGAATGACAGCCCTCTCTCGCGCGCTCTTTTTTCTCCTGTCTGTGAATACATGTTATTAATGGCCGCCGAGTGGAACTTTTCCAATAACAAACAATTTGTAAATGAATTTATAGAAATAAATATAAAAGGAATAAATGTTAAGCATGGTGTTTTAGATAGCTTTACTTGTTCTCTATCCATCTTATGCGCCAAAAAATGTTCATCCATTCACATTTCAGGTTTTTTTTTAATTTTTCTACATGAAAATATTTTTTACAGCAAAATTCATGAAGCTACCTTGGGGAGTTGTTCCAAAAATAGGTTAATTCCATTCAATTTAAACCCAAGTTTTCACTAGGGCAAAAGTGAATTCCTTAAAATATTCGCAAACATTACATAAATTTCTATTAGGCTTGGTGGGTGTTTTCAACTTGTTTTTTTAGCACCGTATTTGTACAAAATCATATATGATTAGGAATTCTGTGGTTTATTAAGATGGAACAGTGTTGATGTTACTAAAGAACAGCAAAAATGGAAATTTTATTCATATTAAAAAAAAAAAATATTATTCTCGGAAAGTAAATTCGTAAAAACGAGTACATATGATTAAACTCCTAACAAAAAGATAATATAATGTGGTGTTTAATTTGATCCGATTTCAGATTTTGCGTATTCAATCGAATGCAAGAATATAAATTGTTTTGTTAGTTTTCAGTTCTCGTATTTCTACAGATAATGCGCTTTTGCAAATTTTGTAAGAATGTTCACTGATATTTTATAAGCCTCTCTAAATTATTAATTAACAAAAACAAGTGCAAAAAGTGATATTCCAAATAAAAAAAGGGCAATCTATACCAATTTAGAAAGAGAAAGAGATGTGTCAAAGGGGAAGTCGATGGGAAAGGGTAATATTTCGATCATTCTGGTGTGCGATCTGGAAGGAGGAAGCAGGTGTAGTATGAAAGTCCCTAAGGAATTGAATTGAAGTGTGTATTGTATTATCAATAAAACGAAAAAGAAATATCGAAATTAACAAATGCAAATTTGCATACGTTATTGTGCAACTATACATTTTACGTACCATTTACAAATTAAAAATTATGCTAAAACTAAAATATCTTTTTCCCCACAAAAAAAAAAAACGCTTTCCCCAAACTCTGTTAAAATATCTATTTTGTTTCAATATGACTTCGAAATGAAAAGCATTAAAATCGACCCACAACAAGTTTTTTTCTTTAAACTAACTACCTACAATAAAAGCTTGAAGTTATAAAATCTCTTTTAAGAAAAGTGCAAGAACCGTTTAAGTTGATTTTTCTCTGATTAATATCATAAGATAGATTTCTGCTACATACTGAAAAAAAAAACTATGATTATATGTAGGGTATTTGGCATTGTGACGAAATTATTACAGGAATTCCATTTTCCAACAATTTCATAAACTAAACTAATGTGGTATTCGTTTGGGCTTCTTCAGATTTGCCCTCAGATTTCAGATTTCGTGTGACTAATCGAACATAAAAACGCTCTTGCTCTTTTTTGTGTTGATATTCGTGCGACTGTAATGTGTGTAGTCTTCGACACTTTTCTATGCGCTTTCGATTCACTGGTTAAATTTTGTATTAAAACATTCGAAATTTCCGTCCCGATTGATTTCTAAATGTTTGCACACAAATAATTTACGAAAATAGATTCACCCGATGCAATGCCTTTCTTTGCTGTAGACAAAATTCACGCAAATGTAAACAAACTCCATCAAATGTCAAACTCAAATGCACTTGTATTGGTAAATCTGAAGCAAACCTGAGAAAATATCTAGATTCGCAAAAGTGCTCTGAAATCTGAAAAAGATTGCTTTTTTTGGTACCAAACGAACAAAAAAATTGCTCTGAGGGCAAAAAAAGTGCTCTGAGAGCGCCCAAACGAATACCACATAAACTAAACTTTTAAACTGAACTGCGATGTGAGCGACGTGTAACTAAAGGGTACCAAAAATGTTGAACACAGTCGCCCCACTTACAAAATGGCCTCGTGATTGACATTAATTGCCTGCATAGGATTTCCTAAGTATGCGTGCGGCAGCAATGGCGCTCCTTTGATTTGTACAGGCACTAATACTTAGGAATTCCTATGCAGGAAAAGCAGCTTGTAGGCAAATGTACCGTTTCTGCTCTCAGTTGGCCCTCTAGTTTAGATCCTCTTTGATTAGTACAATAAATATTTAACGTTTAGTACAATTTCACCAATTAACGTATTGCTATGTGTTCATCTCTATGCAAAAGCTGATGACATTCCAACAAAAGCTATTAAAAAGCGTGATGAGCTTTATAAGCTTTAGATGTTAGATCCAAATCCAAGTACCTAGATTGGAAAAATGGAGATTGCAATTTTACGTTCTTTTCCTCATTCTTCTTTCTATCAATTTACGAAAAATGACAGTTCAGTTTAGTCAGTTGCAAAAATTGATATCGTGTGGTTTGCTGTGTGTGCGAAGAAGTGCTGGTTGTCCATTTTATGCAATGATTTCGAGAAAATACGCCGCGTAGTCCAAAACCCATGAAATCATAAAAAAAGCTATCTTCACTCATTTAATTGAAATTCTATAATAAAGTTTCATATATGTCACGCGAAGAAAAATCAATGTCAAGTTCTTGATATCGCGCGATTATGTACATCGATTATAAGTTTCTGAATGAAAAGTGTTGATTCAGAGTATTTAGTTTTAGAAAGCCGAATTCTTTTGAACCAGTGAGCGTGAAAGACCATTTGCGTCCAGTGTTTTGCCGAACAGATTTTGCAGATTCTTACGTGAAAATGTCATTCTTTACACTATGGGACTATTTGGTGCTCGCATTAGTGCTGATAATATCAGCCGCGATTGGTATTTACTATCGCCTGACCGGTGGCAAACAAAAAACAACGAAGGAATACCTGCTGGCGGACGGCAATATGCCGGCTTGGCCGGTTTCCTTCAGTCTAATGGCTAGTTTTATGTCGGCAATAACAATAGTGGGAGTTTCTCAAGAGAGCTATCAGTTTGGCACAATGTTTGCCTGGATAAATTTGTCTTACGTGATCAGCACTCCGATTGCTGCATATTTGTTTCTGCCAGTTTTCTACAATATGCAGAACACAAGTGTCTATGAATACCTCGAGAAGAGATTTGGATGCACAACAAGGTTGGTGGCGTCTATAGCGTTTTCCATGCAAATGATTTTGTACATGGGCATTGTTTTGTATGCACCCTCGCTAGCACTAGAGGCTGTTACAGGAATCAGTAAAGCAACAGCAATCCTCACGATGGGCTTGGTATGTACATTTTATTCCACAATAGGGGGTATGAAAGCAGTTCTAGTCACCGACGTTTTCCAATCCCTCTTAATGTTTGCCGCCATCTACTGTGTTATACTCACGTCGGCATTCAAAGGAGACGGCTTCCAAGCTATTTGGAACACAGCAGCTGAGCATGGACGCCTGAATTTAACAGAGTTCACTCCCGACCCAACAATTCGTCATAGTTTCTGGTCACTTCTGATTGGAGGCTCAGTTACGTACTTGAGTATTTACGCTATAAATCAGGGACAGGTGCAGCGACTAATGTCAGTTAAGAATTTGAAAAGCGCCCAACGAGCGCTCTGGTGGAATCTACCAATTCTCAGTGCAATTAGCTTCTCGACGCTATTCAGTGGACTGGCGATCTATTACTACTACAAGGACTGTGATCCAGTGCTGGAAGGACGAATTCAAGTAAGAGATCAACTTATGCCTCTGTTTGTGGTGGACACCATGGGCGCTTACCCCGGCCTAGCCGGCCTTTTTGTTTCGGGTATTTTCTCGGCGAGCTTATCGTCCATAGCTTCGGCTGTTAATTCGTTAGTAGCTGTAACACTGGAGGACTACGTCAAGCCGTTCTACGAAAAAGTTCTTCACAGACCGATGTCGGAGGCCAATACCACGCTTCCATCGAAAATCATGGCATGCTTATATGGGCTTATTTGTGTGCTTCTAGCGTTTTGTGCTGGAGCAATGGGTGGAGTCTTGCAGGCCTCTCTAACTATTTTCGGCGTCGTCGGTGGTCCTTTGTTGGGCCTATTTGCCATTGGAATGTTTACCACAAGAGCTAATCAACGTGGTGCTCTACTGGGCTTACTTTGCGGTTTCATCTTTTCATTTTGGATCGGATTCGGTCAACCAAAGCCTCCAACACCGGCTCTTCCATTGACAACTGTTGGTTGCGCGGCCTACAATGCAACCTTAGGCGCAATACCACTCCTGCCCGACACCGAGACACAATACCTGTATCTCTTCAGACTCTCTTACCTATGGTTCGCTGTACTTGGATTTCTGATAACTGCCATTGGGGGCTACATATTTAGCATTGTTCTGGAGAAACTGAATCTTGCTGATAATGATTTGATTTACATTGACGAGTCTAGAACCGAAATTGATTATGATCTCTTCGTTCCGCCGCTATCGAATCTGCTCAAACGAAAGTACCTCGCACAAACGGTCATTTTGAACGGACATTGTCAAAAAAACACAGAGTTTTAGTTTAGTTCTGAGTTCCAACAAATTTTAATTTATCGAGTTCAAGATGAATTCGATCGGTCCAGACAATAGTTCCAAGTGTATATTCTGCTTTTCATTCTAACAAATCAGAACTCTACAACGGCGCCATTTATTTATTTCTCCCCTTCCCCACTAGTGGAATGCAATTATAAATAGAAATTGATTAGAAAATTCATGAACATCAATACCCAGTAGGAAAATTACTCTCAGCTATGTCGTGGCGCGCATTTTTTGCTTATTGAGAAAGTGCCCCTTTTTTTGTTCGTGTTGTGATAAGCGCAAGTATTTCAAAGCAATGTGAAGTAGATTTATTGAGTTGTCGGCTCATTTTACGAGTATAGCTAAATTGACTGCGAACGACGTTGAATATTACTGTTGACGTAGGAATACCCCGTGCACATTTTAGTTCAATATTCTATGCAGTTCAGTGGGACGAATGTGTTTTAAATAAAAGCGGAAAAAAAATTTCGTCATACTTTATTTAAAATATGCACGTCTATTGATATTTGTCAAAATGAATTGCAATTTAAGTAAGTAATAAGTAAGTTCAATATTAAATTGTATCGTATAGTTTTTCATTTAGTTTTTATGTCAATAAGTAAACGTTACAGTTTCTGGTCCGACAATTGTTAGAGATATTCGTTACATTATTGTTTACTAGTAGGAACTAGGAAAGCGTCTCTCGAGAGCGAATCCAATAATCGTAAAACGCAACCAGTTGTTCAAAAAGTTTACCTTTACTTACACACAGCCATTGGGAAAAGTTGAGCGTTTTGCGTCTGAATCCGTTTTGCATCTTTGGGACTGAGTTCATGATTAAACATAAATCTAATTAATATTAATTATATACAAAATTATTTCAGAAAACAAATTTTACCATTTAAAAATTGATACACACTTCGATGTCATGCTTCAGTCAAATAAAAACCTTTCTTAAATCAAGTCCTCAAAGCATTACCGCCTAAGATGTTTTATATACTTTTTGTCTTACTTTGTACTTAAGTCGTATGTATATAAGCAAAAATTGTTAGATATTATTAAGTGCAAAAGGATAAATATATTAAAATTGATTATGAAAAACTACTGCTGATGTTGTGGACCATGCTCATTGTCTTCCAATAGTAAAGAATTGTTACAAACAATTAGGTAATACAAAAAAGAGAACAAAAAAGTGTAAGATGTTATACGTTTTTTAAATGACAATACTTATACTTTTTATACAAATGTACAGTAATTCTAAATATATAAAAACGGGTTAAAAATTAGTTTTGACATTTGATTTTTAACAATAAAACAAATAATGTTACGGTTCTTAATGTAGATACTGTGTTCCAATGAAGAACGTTTTCAAACAGCTCTCTTTGTTAGTTTTTAAGTTTTTAAAAGGCTATCATTGGATTAAAATAGATACTTAAGTTAAACATTATACTTAATTTATTAGAACATTTTCGCAGAACTTGTTCATATTCTTTTTTATTGTATTCCAAATTTTTGATATGTTTATTTTTTTTTTTGTAATAAAATAATTCCTGGTTTGACCAAGCAATGGCTCATGTTTTTCTTGATTCGATAATTGGATGAAGTCTGTATCCATTCATCGTAACGATCTTATGCATAACAGAACTGAAATTGGAGTACACCTAAAATATTTGGCCGTCGTATCTCAGTGTTTATTCGCTGCCGGTCTTTAAAGGAATATAACTTTTCTACAACTCAACTAAAAATTGGTCGCAAGTATCTGATGGAGCAGTGCCCGAAAATGATATAAATTACAACAATTCCATACAAAATAGGCAGGTACATTGTAGTGCTATGGCGATTTATGCAAACTAGTTTCGCTTGTGGTTCAAAATCGACCTACCCTATTATAAAAAAATAAATAGTTGGGCGCAACACGTCCGTAGGAACCCAAGGCCTAGCTTCTCGCAACCATTCGTTTTGTGTGAGTTTTTCATTTTTGGAACGAATGGAACGGATCTACAGTTTTACGCCGATTCCAAACGGCTTAAGATCTTTTCAAGACAGTTATACTCTCGGATGTTTGTCAGACGTTCGCAGTGAAAAAACCCTAAGTTGGAATTTGAGTTTTTGCGGGATTCAAACATTATGCCCCTCGCTTAGTAGCCGGACACACTAACCACTAAGCCACTGCGCTCTAACCCTACCTATTATATATATAGTTGGCGCAACAGGTCCGTAGGGACCCAAGGCCTAGCTTCTCGCAACCATTCGTTTTGTGTGAGTTTTATTTTTGGAACGAATGGAAGGGATCCTACCTATTAAAAGGATTTAATATTAAAAAATGTACCACAATTTTCGATAAATATGTTGTTGGTTTTTTAAGCGAAAAAGCGACATCTAGATATCGAGAGAATACGCTCCTTGAAAATAGTCTTAAGGACCATTCACATGAGCGCGAACTTCGAATAGGCGTATTGCGAACAAATCAATTTAACCGTATTTATGAATTGAAAATTGCTATTTGTTTTACCACAAAAGCATTATATTCAATTAATCTAACATCTAATCTAAAAAAAAACTGATTCTTAATTGATTAAAATGGCGAACTGTCACACTTTATTCACAATCCACATACTTAACCTTCAACAATTCATTCTCCTCATTTCATAATAAATACTCAAAAAGTTTACGGAAACTTTGGATGTTACCTGCAAAAATTAGCCAAAATATAGTTTGGTGGATTGGTAGGCGTGGTCGGGTCTGATCGTTTTCGTTATGCCATTTTGACTTGTTGATGCTGAATATAGTGGATTTCTTTGAGTAGTAGGCACAACATTCACCCCATCTGGCGAGCTCATTTTCAGAGTCCTATTTTCTTGTTCTAAGCGGTCATCCCTCAGCTTAAAGACCCGTTCTTCTAATATTATGCGTACCAGTATACTGTATACCTACATAAACTGTCTTTGGCATTTTATAAATTTAAATTGATGCGTTCCCGCATTTTGCCTTGGGCTTATTTTCTATTTCCCAAGCTGAGGGAGCTCAAAATAAATCACTTTAATTTAAATATGTTTGCGAGTATTTATGTGGTGTCATGCAATGTCAAAGAACTTTAAACTGGCATGGGTAACTCTGTTTTCAACGTGCAGCACCAAATCAATTGGCTTAATCAATTCGCTTAGGATAGACTTTGAACCTGCTAATGAGAGAAGAATAGAACATGAATCACGAATATAAATCTACTTCAAAGAAAAAAGAAAGCAATCGCAAAGTGTGGCGTGATTCTACTAGAAACGTTTAAATTGACTCTAAATTAGTTTATGAATTGGATGCTGTGAATAAATTAAAAGGCAAATATAGCAGTAAAACTTAAGAGTGGATAACTGGGGCTTACACATTGTACATAAACAATATAACAATCTGTAAAAGTTCGTTGCGAGTGTTTTTTTGTAAATCGTTATATACATTTACCTAGTCCGCTGCCGTTTAATTTAGCTATGTTACTCACGGAAAGTTATAAAGCCGTTTCCCGAAGTTGCGCTTCAACTCGGTGGTCAAGTATTTTTCCTACATATTGATGAGTCAATAATAGATATGCTATTATTATCCACATAGGTTTTATTTATAAACATGTGATTTATTTAGTTCAAACGTTTTCATAAACTGATACACATTGATTGAACTTGACCGTAGCTATTAGCTTAGGTAAGGTACCTAAATGAAATCTGTTGAAAATGTGTACAGCGACTGAGGAGCTTTCGTTCGAGCGGAGTTAGTTGCTGGGGATTTTGGCAACAACAGAAGAAAATACAATATCTAGGTCGGTCTTCCGGTTTGCGTAGTACATACGAATGGACTTATTCCAAAATTAAGTTTACTATAACGCAAGATTTGCCGTTAATGTCACTTTTCCTACGTCAGCCCCATATACGAACTGTACTTAGTACTCAATCACGGAATTTCTTAACAAGATTCGTCGGCTAGCCCTCCATAAACGTCAACTGAAAAAAACTGTTCATGTTACTAATCTAGGCCAATAGTCCCAATAAGTTCTGCATTTGATAAAGCGACGGCCTTCGATAATTTTGTTTTGCTTCCGTTTAAAATCATTATATTAATACGTCAACACCCAAAGGTTCCGTACACTTTTTTAGTGTTTATTATAACAGAAAGGGAGTGAAAATAATACTTATTTAATAATAAAGAATTATATAATTATAAAAGGTAGTGTCGATTGTCGATCACAAGCGAGATTAGTATCTATAATTTATGGGTAGAACGTCCATGACCCGTTAAGCGTTCTGAACTTCGATAGTGAAAATGTAATTAAAATAACCTGAACTATAAAACTCATTTTTAAGTAAAAATCAATTGCGGCGTGCGGTTACCAGACAGTTTTTATGTAGATAATTCGTGTGCGTTGGGCCTAAGTTCACACTCATTTTACTTTCTCGTACTTTGGAACCACATTTTAACTTTCAAATTAATTTCTAAAAAGGAAATAAAGACATATTCTTACTTGAATGAATACTACTTTCTCATGCCGAATGTTGTAAAGCACATGCATTTATTATAGGTAACTTAAAGACGTTGGAAGTATTTTGGAACAAATATTTGGTATTGGTTTGTATAATTCGAATGAATAACTCTGCTGGAGATTTAATAAAATATATCCGCCCCTTACTTATGTCATGTGAATCTATTTATTAAATGGCGTTAATGGTAGCAGTGCAGAGCATGCCAATGCCAACAAATACAACACTTTCAAGTTAAGATAAGTCAATTTACCTGCTTAAATAAGGTCTTGCTGCCTATATATACATTCTACATAAATGACCCCATGAATTTGTAATCCCTTCAGAATATCTGATAGAATTTTTCGATAAAACGACCTTTAGGTTTTGGGATATTCCGTGTTTGATTAGCGCAACTTTTCATTGAATTGATACAAAACCCAAGAAGCTTTGATATGCTACTCCTAACTAGTTTTTGAACCTAATGATACCATAAAATAATTTAATGTGTAAGAAGTAATAACTTAAAGTAGGCGCCTATGTGTTGCGTGCCAGTACCTGCACCAACAAGGTAGGTAGGTACGGGAAATTATCAAATGAAGGTGCTTATCACATAATCCATATCCACTACATTTAAGAATCTACTTCAAATCGAATCCTAATATAGATAGCTGTAGGTTCAGTCACACATTTGTGCAGTGTAATTTTTTTAAGAATGCGCGATCAAAGTTCAATTTAATTTGCAAATCATTACCTACCTATCTAACAAAATATCTCCACGTAGAAGCTTGTTTTTTTTTTCACATGCGGTGTAAGATATGAAGAAAGTGTGATTGAAATTTTTGCGGCCTGTATGCCAGGGTCAATTAGTACGCCACGAATGCGTCGTTGCTGAATCAGCGCAAGCAATTTTATCATTATCAGTGTTGGCGAGTAAAACGCGAACAACGACTACCACCAATATATATTTAGCACAGTGTAGGTAGGACCTACTTGTAAATATTTAAGAATCAAAACACCACAACAGAAGATTTGCAATTATCTGCAAAATAACATATAAGTCGCATAGGCTGAAATTATATATTTTTTGGTAGGTAAGCAGAATAGTGATAAGAGGAATCACTTTAACTGCCTTAAACTGGGCTTTACCATTAAACATTTTTAGCTTTGAATCTAAATTCAATAAATTGAAAGTCAATACTGAAAATTATTAATAGTACGGCGATTGTTTCTGTTGAGCAGATCGTGCAGAGATGCGTACCCATAATTTGTTTTTCAATATTATGTGTATAAACTGGGCTGATAAGGCACATAACTATAGGTAGGTACCTTCGAAATAATAATATGATAAGATTTTAGGATAGTACGCATTTCGTATATAGGTACAGTAGGTATATCTATATTGATTACGCCGTTTCCTATTCCAAAGCCAATTAAATCAATATCGACCTTGTGGGCCTTATAATTAATCATTCTTAGTTACTACTTTAAATTTAAAGAGTTCACAAATACTTATCAATATTTTCGATTCAAACTTCGCCAACTACAATTATTGTAATTAGCGAGGCGCTTCGAATGAAAAAGAGAATTTAAATCGAGCGATTCGGTGCGACACATGGCCGCATTGAAGGAATTAGGTGCCCAAACACAATCCAGGTGCCTCTTCCGTTCTTTACAATAATAAGAAACGATTATTCATATATGAGCAAATTTTGTATATGAACAATTTATAATATTTTCATTATTTATACAGCAACTTGTTTAATTTATCTGACCGTCGATAGTAAACTAAATTACTTTTACTAGAGAAATTCAAGAAAGCAAAATTATTTCCTCGAATTTTTGCCAATAACTATCTGACGAAATATAGTTGCGATTCAAAAACTCACAAACTTTCCTACTTAACCAAATGCTATACTGCTACTTGACTGAATGCTTCGTAAAAATGTCAAAATCGATGAAGAAAAATCATCGAAAGACACTGGAGAGGCATAAACGTAAGGAAACCTTTGCAATTATTTCCCCGAAGACAGAATTACGATGCGCGATATTAATAATCATATTTAGTGTCCAGGTTAGATTTCACAAAATTACAATGGCGAAAATTTCCTTATAAAATAACCCATTGTGACCGGTTCAAAGTTATCGAATTTTTTTCTGTACAAAAACATACCTAAGTGATTACTCTTTTATCGTTCAGAGCAAAGCATTGAACGGAGACGATCATACTCTGAACAGAGCGTGTTCATTCATAGCGAAATGACTTATTTTAAAATACATTTTAGGGCTACCTATTCAGCTATAATAAAACTATCTCAAAGAAAAAGGCATGCAAAAAGTATTCCTTTAGCTTCCCTTTTGCTGATCTATAAAACTTTTTTACATTTGCCTTTCCTTTCATTTCTACACATATTCAGAGATAGAAAAGTTGAACGTTTCCGGAATAAAGTCGTAGTGATACAAATTCCTAAATTTAAACTATGCGCGAATATAGGTTATTACCAGACAAGCAGTAAGTAAGGCAAAAAGTCGCAGTAAAGGTTTTCAGTTTCTCGAACCGCTTATAAAGCAGTAGCGTACTTAGCCTGAAGGCATGAATATTCTACCCATTAGCTATTCAGAAGTATCCCTTAAGACATTACATATTATAATCGATTACTAATGTCCAAACTCTGTTTTAAGTCTGAGGCTCGATTTAGAGAATCACTACTCTCATAATCAGTGATACCGATCGGACCTATGAATTCAGAATAAAAAAGTTAAAATAAGCAATCAGTCAAGCGCAGCACTAAACAAACTCCAAATGGAAAACTAGTGTCGCTGCATAGACGCTCATAGGTTAGGAAGACGCTTCCTCAGCGAGCTTTTAACGAATATTTGGCCGTTTGAAGTTGTTTTTCGATCACCTCATTCAAGCAGGACGGCAGATACTGCGATGGAGATGCATCTAGTTTTGATGTATTTTATCTTATGTATTTGAATAGTGATCACAGGACTATCTCGAACAGTGCAGTGAGAAAAGTCCTGAACTCACTATAATCTGGAAGTTTAGTCTGATTTCAAAGCACGTACATTCATTAAATTTACCTTATCAAGTGCAATCACACCGTCATACAGTAGGTGTATGTACAAATTGATTTTCTAAGTGAAGTTTCGCAGAGGCATTTGGTTATTCGACTTTTCAAGAAAAACCAGGATGCAACTTCTTTAACTCCGACATTTTCACTAATGAAATCACCAACTAACGAATGCTCACTTTATTCGTAGAATTGTCAGAGTGCTGCGTTCTTTATGTGAGGCTGAGATGTTTCCATCTCCTGGTTAATATCGGAAACTCATTACGGCTCACAGCATTCAGATTGTCTTCACATACTATCGCAACACAGTTAAGGCGAGCCTCAGGCACAATTAAATCACACAATTTGTCTGGAATTCACATTTTCAGTTGTTTTAATTTATTTTCTTAAAAAAAGAACACAAATTCGCCGAACAAACGACTCTGTGCCATCTCCACAAACGTAAATACAAAAATATCCTTTCTGCGTTTACTTCTTCTTGGACACACCGACAGTGCGACCACGACGACCAGTTGTCTTGGTGTGTTGACCACGGACACGGAGACCCCAGTAGTGACGCATACCACGATGGGCACGGATCTTCTTCAAGCGTTCCAAATCGTCACGAAGCTTCGAATCCAAATACGATGAAGTGTACTGTGTGTACTTGCCATCGATGATGTCCTTTTGTCTGTTGAGGAACCAGTTCGGAATTTTGTAATGCCTTGGATTTTGGATGATGGTGACAATTTTGTCGACCTCCTCATCGGTGCACTCTCCAGCGCGCTTGGTTAGATCGACATCGGCCTTCTTGAGGACAATGTTGGCGTAACGACGACCAACACCCTTGATGGCGGTCATAGCGATGGTCACCTTGCGTTTACCATCGATATTCGTATTCATGATACGAAGAATGTGCTGAAACTTTTCTGGGATTACGAGAGACTGTAAAGAGAAAAATAAACAAAACAAATTAGTTTTTCGTCAGCGAAAAATTGATGCAGTTTTATGTGCACTTTCGAATGAGTGGAGTGATAAAAGTTTTCACACAAAACATCACTGATGGAATAGGAAGAAATTTCACAATATTTCTATTCATAATTGTACACGGATGTTGAGATATTTCACGGATTTTTACGGGACGTACCATTTTGCCTTTCAGAGTTCACCGAATTCAAGCGAAAAAAGACAGACAGGCGGAAGTCTGTCAAACGTCAAATGCCAATCGATTAGACAGCGCCATCTATGAATGAGGGAGAAATAGCTTGAGTGTGAGTTTGATAAGTTGTCACCAAATGGATGGCTTCAGTTACTACCTACAGAAATGAATTAGTTTTGTTGTACATACCTTCCTAAATTTTTCGCGTTCTGTACTGTAAAATCTATCTTATTTCTTTTTTTTTTTTAATAAAAAAACGAGAAACATTTTTTGCTTTCGGTATACAACATCCGATTATACAGACGAGTAACGTTTTCTCAGAAGTTGTTTAATACAAGAAATAAAAACCGTTGATTTAATGTAATTGGTTGAATATTGTACCTTTATTGATTTGGGTCATTCGGTTCCGTTTTGATCGTTTTAATGAGTGACTTTCTAAGGGCCTGTTGGACTGGCAATAGAAAATACTGTCATAAAACATTTTTACTTGCCTTCATCGTGTTAATGGACATGACTTCAGCATGAAGGCGCTTTTCATGTTTTGCGATAGGTTTATGTTCTTAAAATCATTTAGACATTATCTAACATTAACCCTTATATTGCGAAATTAATGGAAATTATAGGACATATAGAGTGTCAGTAAAAAGTTTGGAAGTCATTTCAGAAATGAAGCAGAAGTATCTAGTAAAATACTAAGCGTCACACAAAACGGCTACGACATCTCTACCTAACACGCTAAACTATCAAGTTTCGGCTTGTATGATGGTCAACCTTAAGCCGAGCGCCATCCCTTGGATTTTCATGCTGCGCTATAAACCCAAGTGCTTAGAATATTTAATACGCAAGTCAAAATATAACCACAACTTTCCACAGCCGAATCACAAACCATACACAATACATCACCCAATATTATACCAATTGCATGTATGGCACTTCGCAGTTGAGGATGCTCTGTTTTATACAAAAAGTTTATACACACACCAATTCGTCATGCAACATCATACCAAATTTTATGAATGAAATATTGTATTCATTGTACATTTGCGCGCATGCTGATTTCAAAATACAATCTTTACATTCATGGCTACACGCTAAGTGCATAGCAGGGAAAATTGTGGGAAACTCATTTCGCTTTAAGGACAAGTTTGTTTTGGTTGCCCGAGACTCCGGCGGTGGTTTCAGTTCATATATTTCAATAAACGCCACAGCATCGCGGATAAACGAAGAAAAGTTTGTGAATGGTGTTTCGAGCGAGTGTTTTTTGCGGTCTTTGGGTGTTCATTTAAAATTAAAGCATATAAAAATAAAGACGATAAAGAAAAAGAAAAATTTTACCAGCGAAAGTCAATAATTTTCGTTTTAAATTTAAAGAAGAAAATTGAAAAGTTTGTTTGAAGATTGTTCAAAAATAAACTTCTTAAGGAATAGAAATACCCCAAGTGCAGTACATAAAAGGGTGCAATAATTTATTTAAATATCTAAGAAAGTGGGCTAAGAGTGTTGAAGTGGTTTAAGTGAAAGTGCATTACAAGTTCAAGAAAAGGATACACGAACGTGGATTGGGTATGTTTTTTGACAGCTATTCCATGGAGCTATACGTTTTTTATTTATAAAACTTATATTACTGTGCTCTTGTATTTGCAAAAAGTTTCTTAATTTGGAATAAGTGCTGCTGGTGATTAGCAACAATTAGTTCACCATTTGCTTAACTTTTAGGAACCTACTAATCATTCGCACTACCTTTCTCCATTTACTTAACTGTATAGCCAAGTTTCGTAAACTTTTAATTTTATTTAATGTCGTGTAAGACGACTTTAAGACGATTATGCTTAACCAGATCAGCTTATAGTTTCTATACGGTTTTTAGAACTGAGTTAAGGATAAGGAGTGATGAAAGTTGACGGTAATTATGTCATTGGATCATCTGAGTTTCATTAGTTTGAATTGTTTTAATAGCCTATTCTAATAGGTAGTACACATAAAGTTAGTTTGTAGTTTGCGGAACAATTTAGCTCAAAACCTAAAGAATCTGTTTTTCAAATGCGTTTCTGATATTCTGTTTACAAAGCTGTACTTACAACATGACTATAACCGCTTAAGTCCTCACTCGCAGATCCGAATGGAGAACCGCTTCGAGTGCAGTGTTTTACTTTAAATTATACTTTTGCCATTGATCTTCCCTAGAGTATCTTGTCCTAAGATTTTTTTTTAAATCACTGCATAATACATTTCTGAAGCACCCAGACATCGTCCAGAACAAACTCAGCGAAAAGTTTCGTATGGCTGTGTTTGACGCAAGAGTTTCAATGGTTAACAGTTTTCCTTATAAAAAAAAACAAATGTGCAGAAAGTCACACCGAAAAGTTCCCCGAACCAAATTCTTGAAGTTATAGTTTCGAATAGTCCCTCTCCTAACAACTCATAGCAAAAATTAGAATCATAAACAACGCCCACCTGAACAAAATAGTTGAGAAAGCTTCCTTTTTCCATTGTTAGTCTATTTCCATTAAGAGATTTTCCCGCACCCAGCTGCGGTGATTTACATTTTTTGCCAAAATTCCATAAAGATACCAAAATGAGCTTCGTCTTTGTTTGCACGTTATCAATCTACAAGCTTGCCCTGCAAGTTTTTACTTGAATTATCGTCTTATCTCGGGGGAAGTACTTTATTAGAACAGATGCTGCGACTTCTCAGATGGGATCGCTATAAATAAGATTTCTCTATTCGAATGGATGCATTCATAAGCTTTCTATTGAGCACTTCTCACAAGACGACTTTCAAATTTATTTACTCTCCTTTGCAAGTATAAACAAGATTTAGAATGAAAAGTTTAATCCTTCTGATTGCTGTGGGGGTGGCCATTGGCAGTGCTAAGCCACAGTTGCAAGGTTCGGTGGCAACAAATCCAATGGGAGGAAACGACGTGAACCTTCGGGCTGGTCAACGATTCGGCACCGATGCAGCGAACGTCGGAGGTGGCGTCTTTGCTAGTGGCAATACTCTCAAAGGACCGGTGACTACAGGAGGTTTCCTTGACGCAAACAAGTAATGAAAACAAATCTTCCCGTAATTTCCGTTTCTAATCGATAACTCGTTCCTTTCACAACAGAAATGGCCACGGCATCGGATTGCAACACTCCAACACCCCTGGATTTGGGTCAACTTTCTCCCAAAATGCACATGTTAACTTGCTCCAGAACAACCAACACAAACTGGATGCGAACGCATTTCACAGCAGGACGAATATGGAGAATGGGTTCAAGTTCGATCGTGTGGGCGGTGGATTGGACTACAGCCATGCCGCTGGACATGCTGCGTCCCTGTCTGCCAGTCGAATCCCCCAAGTGGGTATGAACAGCGTCGATCTGATGGGAAAGGCGAACTTGTGGCGTTCACCCGACAGACAAACTAGTTTCGATCTGACCGGCACTGCGTCGAGGAGTTTTGGGGGTGGAATGCCAGCGAGGAACAACTTTGGAGCTGGGGTCGGAATGACTCATTGGTTTGGCTAAGAAATCTCCAGGAAAATGCCTTCGGCTAAGTCAATTTATGTTAAGCTATTTATTTATTTAAAGCAATTTTGCGATGTGCAATCAATGTTGATGGCAAATACAAATGGGAATATTTATTCTTGGAAAATGAGTGAAATTTATTTTAATTTTTGAAGCGTTCTGTGAATGGTTTCGACAATTTAAGCCCAAGCTGTGCTCGAGTGTCCCTCCAACTGTTGTGTATATTATGCGGCAGTGCATAATACATTTTATATTCTTCGACTTATGGCCACTCTAGTCTAATTCTGGCATGAACTCAACTTTAACATTCCGAAAGCTGGTATATGAATAATCAGCCAGCACTTTGGTCTACTTCTGTAACCTATATTGGATTTAATTCAAATGCCAGTTCAGTACTCGCATTTGGTTTGTTTTTCTAATACTCACTAAAAAAATAGCCAGAAATCCATTTCATTTTCAAATGTAGGTATACTTTGAATAATACAAAAAGAAAATTCCAAGTAAATACTAAGCGCAATGTGTTAAATTTGGATGTTGGGGGCTGCTGCTCTCAACCATTGGTTTTATAGTTGTTGTAGTACGAGTGTTAATTTTTAAGTGAAAAGATGGGACGAACAAATTCATGTCGAATGTGAATGGTTGAAGGAGATTTCTGATTTTTGTGGTATGAGAACTAGAGTCCCTCTGGCTTTGTAGTCCAGCGCATTCACAACTGAGTCACAGGTTTTTGCAATCAGTCATTTTTGTACGTCTTATATTGGGCACTTATTTTATTTCTGTGTCACACCTTAAGAGATTTATTCAGTATTTGATGGTAGACCACCCAAAAGAATGATAGTTATACTCAGCAAGATTGCTCGTGAGATTAATGCGATGTTGCATAAAAAACTGTATTTTTGAGCCGAACTTGAAGCAAATGTTGAATATAAAATACCGAACTCACCTTTTTTATGGACTCTAATGCCCCAGGAAATATTGCCCCAAAATCTAAATAAAAGTCAGCAATAAAAATAAAAGAGAATTCCTAGTTCTGGAGCCGTAAAGACGCGAATACCTTTCGACAAGCAAAAACTATCTTTTGATGTAGAGAGAAGCTCTATTATTGTTCCTTGCCATTCTGTGGACAATGGCTGTGTACTGCTGTTCTCTACAGCGGCTCAAACCTACTCTGGTGAGGTCAGAAAAACACCATGACCAGCATATGTAATGTGTGGTGCTAATAACTTTTCAATTGCTTACATCATTTAATTAGTCCCAAAATAGAAACTCACCTCGATCGTCAAATTTCAAATCATGTGTCTTGTCTGTAAAAATACACCCAGAAACTAAGTCCACCTCTAGGCGCTCTTGCACCCCCAGTCCAAGGGCATTCATTATCCCACGTGTACAAGCAAAAATGTAAATTATTTCTTGCGTCCTTATTGAGGTTACGTTCAATCATTTTTACAGTTTGCACGGAATTCCTTACCTATGTTATTTCGTTATTGAATTTTGCACTGTTCAAAAATAAGACCTAGTAGTCACGCTCTTTTATTGAATATCCACTTGGCTACAAAACCCGACATAATAGGTTAACTTTATTACTGTTTTTATAGGACTATACAGTAAACAAGTAGTTACCCAAGGGTAAAGACTAAAATTCAAATGCGAGTTGAAAGATGTGGTAAACCCGAAATGAACCCCATCCCAATAAATGGCGATGTTAGAGTTTTAAATTTTGTGTACAAAACTAAGTTGATGAAATAGTTTCCAGAAAGTTAGATATCCAGCTAAAGCATGTGACCCTGTGGAAACATGGAAAAATAGCATGAGTCGACTCATGTCAAAATTGAGTTAGTGTTACGGTTGCTGTGTTATGGATCAAGAAAAAACGCATAAGTCGTCTTCCCACATCTGCAGACAAACCTTTATCCTGCGCTCCAGAAAAGTGGCTAAAAATTACTTATGCTGTTTTTCCTTGTTGCCATTGAGTTTGTTACATAGGGCATATGGAAAGTTGTTTAAAAATGCATCAACCCTGCCATTTTCGCTTTACGAGTTGAAGCACAGTGAGATATATTCCTTTCATTCAGTTTTTATCGGAATGAAAATAAGTTGAAAACCTTCACTGCTGCAACACTTTGTAGATTTGTCATCTCCTATTCAAGCTGCTGGCAGCTGTCAGCTGTCAAACGTGATAAAATGTATTTGCATATCTATTGAAATCAGCGTTGTTATTTGAAGTTCAATTACTGCGTTCGTAATGGTGTGAATTTATTTAATGCTTGCTTATATTGCGCACCTTTATCTATATAAATAAATAAATTTTATTGAACCTAATAGGTTGGTTCGGGTGTTTTTTTGCAAAAAAAATTAAAAAATTTGCTAAGAAACTGTGCGAATGCGACCACGTACAGAGAAAATTTAAAGTAATGAGAGAGAAATACATTTCCCATCTTTTAATTTTTTCGTAATTTTCTCCTCGCCGAATTTCGACTTATTGAAAAATTAAAAATTAAAACTGACAACTAAGTGATAGCTCAAAAGTTTGACAAGTAAAACTATATTTATTTTCGTCTTCAGCGATGTCGGAGGAAGAAGTTATAATTGGATGTTCTTCTTGAAAATCAAATGTCCCTCCAAAATGGCATTTAGCTTATAAAAAATGCAATTCAAACTTTTTTTGTTGATGCTGCATTTGAAGAGAACCTTGTCAAATGTCCAAATGACGTTTCTTAAACTTTTTGTAAGAAACCCTTTCAGGTACTTCTCTTTAAATTGAGAGATTTCAATTCCCATTTGACAACTATTATTGGAAACTTAATTGTTCTATGTTTTAAAAACTAGCAGCGACCCTTTTTGATTTAAAGATGTTTGACTTGTGAGCAGCAAAGATCAAACTCGAAGTATCCCAGTTTTCTAAGGAAGACTTCCTAATTAGGCTTCTCATTTTTCTCCGACAACTTTGCAAGCGGTTCGAAGAAATTTGCTGAATTGATATACATATTTTATGAACCTTTCTTTTCTTATCTCTAGAAGACCATATTTTTTTTTTGTTGAAATCTATATTGAAATACATCTTCAAAGTGTTTTAAAAAAAACCTTAAATGTTGTCACACTTGTTCCTGAAAAGGCACATAGATACTATTACTTAGATAGGTTTAGAAACACAAGTTTGTTGCGACGTCACCTTAGAGTCATGAGTTGTTGCACTTTGAATTGTATGGGTTTCATTCCACCAAGCGCCGACTTAAAACCTTTTAACGTGTGACACAGAAATAAAATAAGTGCCCAATATAAGACGTACACAAATGGCTGATTGTAAAAACCTGTGTCTCAGTTGTGAATGCGCAGGACTACAAAGCCAGAGAGACTCCAGTTCTCATACCACAAAAATCAGAAATCTCCTTCAACCATTCACATTCAACATGAATTTGTTCGTCCCTTCGTTTCACTCAAAAATTAACAATCGTACTAGAACAACTATAAAACCAATGGTTGAGAGCAGCAGCCCCCAACATCCCAATTTGACACATTGCGCTTAGTATTTACTTGGAATTTTCTTTTTGTATTATTCAAAGTATACCTACATTTGAAAATGAAATGGATTTCTGGCTATTTTTTTAGTGAGTATTAGAAAAACAAACCAAATGCGAGTACTGAACTGGCATTTGAATTAAATCCAATATAGGTTACAGAAGTAGACCAAAGTGCTGGCTGATTATTCATATACCAGCTTTCGGAATGTTAAAGTTGAGTTCATGCCAGAATTAGACTAGAGTGGCCATAAGTCGAAGAATATAAAATGTAATATGCACTGCCGCATAATATACACAACTCCAGCCACAAGAGTGTTCATTCATTTGCTGCTGATTCCGTAGATAGTGCTGCAGTCCATTTGGAGGGACACTCGAGCACAGATTGGAGCTAAATTGTCGAAACCATTCACAGAACGCTTCAAAAATTAAAATAAATTTCACTCATTTTCCAAGAATAAATATTCCCATTTGTATTTGCCATCAACATTGATTGCACATCGCAAAATTGCTTTAAATAAATAAATAGCTTAACATAAATTGACTTAGCCGAAGGCATTTTCCTGGAGATTTCTTAGCCAAACCAATGAGTCATTCCGACCCCAGCTCCAAAGTTGTTCCTCGCTGGCATTCCACCCCCAAAACTCCTCGACGCAGTGCCGGTCAGATCGAAACTAGTTTGTCTGTCGGGTGAACGCCACAAGTTCGCCTTTCCCATCAGATCGACGCTGTTCATACCCACTTGGGGGATTCGACTGGCAGACAGGGACGCAGCATGTCCAGCGGCATGGCTGTAGTCCAATCCACCGCCCACACGATCGAACTTGAACCCATTCTCCATATTCGTCCTGCTGTGAAATGCGTTCGCATCCAGTTTGTGTTGGTTGTTCTGGAGCAAGTTAACATGTGCATTTTGGGAGAAAGTTGACCCAAATCCAGGGGTGTTGGAGTGTTGCAATCCGATGCCGTGGCCATTTCTGTTGTGAAAGGAACGAGTTATCGATTAGAAACGGAAATTACGGGAAGATTTGTTTTCATTACTTGTTTGCGTCAAGGAAACCTCCTGTAGTCACCGGTCCTTTGAGAGTATTGCCACTAGCAAAGACGTCACCTCCGACGTTCGCTGCATCGGTGCCGAATCGTTGACCAGCCCGAAGGTTCACGTCGTTTCCTCCCATTGGATTTGTTGCCACCGAACCTTGCAACTGTGGCTTAGCACTGCCAATGGCCACCCCCACAGCAATCAGAAGGATTAAACTTTTCATTCTAAATCTTGTTTATACTTGCAAAGGAGAGTAAATAAATTTGAAAGTCGTCTTGTGAGAACTGCTCAATAGAAAGCTTATGAATGCATCCATTCGAATAGAGAAATCTTATTTATAGCGATCCCATCTGAGAAGTCGCAGCATCTGTTTCTAGTAGCGCTATTCGAGTACTTCCCCCAAGATAAGGCGGTATATATAAAATCGTTTAAGTAAATCACTCGCCGAACAATATGTGGATTGATAACGCACAACACAGAGTCGAAATACGGTTATCTCTTTAGGGTTTTCATTAAAAAATATATTCAATCGGGAAGCCCCTTGCAAAATAAATGTTGACAATTTTGTTCGTATACTCATTCACGTCATAAATGTATGATTCGTTAGGTGTTTGCTTCGCTCATGTAAGGTATGTTAATCTTGATTAGAATCCTCCTAAACCTTCCCGCTTTTCGTTGATATTATGAATCCACCATCATCCATCTTTTTTCATTTTGTAAAAAAAATATGGAATAAAAATGACAAAGTGACCAAGAGAAGAAATAATGACCAAATTTGGTCAAAAATGACCAATCTGGCAACCGTGGCGGTATTGCTACCGATACTTAAATTCATTCCTATAAACAAGTAGTTAAAACTGTAGTCAGGTCATAAAAAATAAATAAATAGAAAGACATGACTAAAAGGAAATACTACACAAACACCACAAAACAGATGGAAGGGTACACATTGCTTTTTATTTGTACTCTGTTTCATTTTTGATTGCTTTTTATGTCGACCTTTTACTTACTCGGAAACTACATTAATGACGGACGGAACTCAAACTTCTCCCATTTAAAATAGTACAACGGATACTTAAGAATACAATTGTATTAAACTTTTTCACTCGGCAGAATCAACGAACTGGA
Organism: Cheilosia grossa; assembly: GCA_963082955.1. NCBI lineage: Eukaryota > Metazoa > Arthropoda > Insecta > Diptera > Syrphidae > Cheilosia > Cheilosia grossa. The sequence goes on along the minus strand of OY720147.1, from coordinate 17,423,381 downwards.
TTGGACTACACGGTAAATCATTTTCCTGTAGAGGAAAGTTGCGGGAAAATTTTTTTTTTATAAAAATAGGTTACGGTTTGCAAGGAAACGTGTTTCTACACTTTGGTTAGAAATATGTATTTCAGTTACATTGCTGATTACATAGGAAATTCAATAAACAATCTAATAATACATTTTAAACGCTGTAAATAATTTGACGGTACCTACGTCTTGAGTAGAAAGATAACCACGCGGAAGAGGCTACTTAACATAATGTCGGTTCATGTTTAGCCTTCAAACCATCGACATAAGTAAAGAAAAAGTATACATTCAAAATAGCTCACCTCTTTGTCCAGAATGCCCAGATAAAGAAGAGGATTCGAGAACGTTTTCAACAATGGAGAAAAAAAAATGTGTCCAGTCCGCCAATAATTATTATAAATGAGATGGTGAACTCGGAGGATAATTGGACCGAAATTTGAACACTAGTATTAATGTACAAAACGAGCTGCGAATAATAGAAAAAAGAAGGCGAGAAGAAACAACAAATACAGTCGGCAGAGCATAAATTACTAACCAGCCCCGCGAAGTAATACCTAACGGCAGTTCGAAGGGTGTGGATTAGTACGTAGGTGCACTCCTGGCATCGATTATTCGGGTTTGCGAATCGTGCAACGTGCATGTTGGTAGCGCGGGCTACCGCATCTTTAGAAGATTACCACATCCATTGGCGCAACCAAAAAAAAAAAACTTAGTACGGGACAGGTTCTTCAGTAGTTCACTATAAAAATAACTACCACCGCTCAGAGGTGGTAATAAAAACTTTATTGTACATACTGCATGGATGGCAATTTCCAATTCGAAAGGGGTATATACTCGTAGCTATTGCCAGGGACATTTTAAACTTGGGTAAATATACCTCACAATGAATTTATTTTAAAAGCGCATTCCTCCGCCTTAATTTTTCACTAAACTGTTTTAAAGACTATATCTCAAACAAAAATAGCTGCATTGATTTTAGACTTAAACTTAGAAATTCATATTTTAAAATCTGTATTTGAGTTAAAACTTTACATGTCAGTAGAAAAATAAGGAATATTTGACACCTGTTTTGACATTTTTCGAAATCCCCAACATGAAAAGTGCCATTAATCGTATGGTTCCCCCTTAACCATAATGTTGCGGATTGTTTTGAATTTGGATTTAGAATTTAGTTTTAATTATGATCGGCTCCGTGAAATAAAAACCCAGGAAATAAGACCTCTAAGTAAATATGAAAAATGTGCATAGAAAACGAAAGCAAAAATTAAAATACATAAAATCAAAAAAGAAAAAAATTTATTCATTACGAAGCTCTTCCTTAACCATGTTTGCATTCTTTTTCGTTCAATAAGTAATAAAATCTTACTTAAGCCGAAAAAGGGGTCATCTTGATAATTTTTCAAAAGGGTCATGATTTTTAAAAAGGGGCCAAACGGCAACGCTGTTTTCCAGTGACATGATCAATTACGTGACCAAAGTTTGGAGCGAATTCGACACAAATTAGCCTGTAGGTATGCAAGAATTTGTAAGACAGTTCTATAAACTGGTTCCTTGTGTGTACGGTTCGATTCATACTTTATGTTGGTTTGAGGCCGTGCTCCACCCCCGGGTTTTTTTGGTAGGTAATTTTCAAATTGTTCAATTAGATCCGACCAACCAAACATAAGTCCAATCAAAACATCATCAAAAGAAAATCCTTTGAACACGAAAATAAATACAATGTAATTAAACATCTGCTACAATATTTCCGAAATATTTACGTAGCGGAGTTGAAAGTGCTTGCGCGCTTGTATACCTAGAAATAACTTTCTGGTTACCTATAGGCTATCGAAAATGTTTGCAAATTCCTTTTAACTGAAGGTAAATCAAGTCAAACCAGCAAAAGGATTCCGAAATTACAAATACTTTTCCAGAACTGGACAAAAGGTCACGTTACACGTCTTTGTTGAGAGAATTTCTTTGAATATTGAATAATGTGCTTGCTGTTTGCTTTCAGACATATTTCACCCTTTCGGGGACAGTATCGAATATAAAGGACTGATTTCATTGAATTGTTCAGCAGATTCAATTTAAATGGCTTCATTTTAAATAAAGCTCACAATGCGGAGTTTTGAAGTCGTTCATGGTGCAGGGGAGGGGATCAATGTGCTTTGCCCTACTCGCGATCAAATTTCGTTTGAAATTCTGCAGCTTTTCATCTTCTCGAAGCGGTGTACGCGTCTACTACTTGAGTTGTTTGCATTGACAGGTTATGGAGAAGGAGATCCTTGAGCCAAACCGACCTGGTCAAGAAAGTATGGGAATCAGTCGCTTAAGATGACTGGAACATATAGAGCGAATGAACACAAAAGAAATGAAAATTTTATTAGAAAAACAGACATTTTGAAACATCGTATAAAAATGTTTACACTCAAGATGAGCGTTGCCAAGATGTGCTGTCGCCGTGCCTGCCGTTAGACTTTAAAGTGGGCACACGACAAGTAAAATATCCCCCTCTAATAGTTTGAATGTGCTTACTGTTCACACCACGCCCACATGATTGTAAATCGAATTAGAAAAATTGAAAAACGTTAATTTCATTTTATAACACTAAAGTCATAAATATCTCATCAATCGCCATACAGTGTGTCGACATGATACACATCAGAGCACAAGTTCAAGGTGATACATTTATGGCCATTACATAAGTCGGGACATATGTTTGCATTACCGAAGAGTCTCTATTGTACGTACACATAGACAAAGCCAGGGGTGGATGGAGGTTTTCACTTCAATCGCTCAACACATACGAGCAGTTACACAGATTATAAATGAGCAAAAATAAATACAAACTACCGACAGATGGGGGGTACTAAAACAATAGCAAAAAAAAGTGTTTTAAATTTAATCGAAATTTCACATTAGACTGATTTTCATTCTGTCTGCTTAGCTGGGCGGTGTTTGCTTTGGCGCCATTTACTCTGCGAATAAATTAAGTTACTCTACCTACAAGTTGTACTCTCGAACAATTATATTTTCGACAACAGATTCGCCTGTATTTATTTTTTTATACACGACTCTTTCTTTTCATTAATGTGATGCGCGTGCTTTTTTTCTTGGGGTCTCTATGGCACTCAGTTGTTGGACTGCGTTGGACTGTTGGACCAGAGGAAGGAATAAATGCATACAAGGCTATGTCTAATTACCCGACAGGACACAGGGAGGGTTATGTATTTCGCGCGTATCCTATGTTCCTACGTGACGCCCTGTAGCCCAAACGGCTTGACCGATTTTGAAGAGTGAGTTGTCATTAAAATGGTATTCTTTCCCAGAGTATCATAGGCTAAGCAAAAAAAAACAACTGTCACACAAATGTCAGTGAGAAATGTCAAGATATGGAATACACTGAACTAAATGAAATAAATTGCTTTCTGATGTATTCACAATAGCGGTCGTGTGGAGCGTCTGCATTTAGTCATGAATTCATTTATTTTAGTTGAAATATTATTATTTTTATTACATAATCATATCGAACACTCAATTTGCGACCAACATGAAATAGAAGTGAAATAAATATAATGCACCCCGTTCAGAAAAGAAACGATTTTTTTGTTATTCTTATAATTAAATACATTTTTTTGTAAATTCACACACATTTTACACATTCGCTACAATTTTATGGAAATTTAACTTCGTACATATTTTTAATCATTTGATAAAATTGTAGTTTGCGCCGTACTTACTAATACAAAATTTTAGACTCGACTTTAAGTTTATGGAAGCTCGCAACTGCGGAATTTGTATGGAAAATATAGATCTGTGAATCACTAACATTTTGAGTCGAAACTAAAAATGTTTATTGCTAAGGCTCAATAAGTTTTTTGAGAAAATAAACGTAAAAAATTCGCGCGAGCTTGGAATAATCTATAAGGGAAGAAAAGAGGTAGGTACCAATTTTGTGTAATGATAGGTTCTAGATGTAAGGGTGGGAAATGCAATATTATATATTACCTATTTTATATACTCTGGTACCAAAAAAATGCAATAAATAATGATAAAGTTTACTCGCACTTTTCTTTTCAAAAAAAAAACTTTAAGCTTAAAGAGTCTAAGCGCTACTAACGAACTCGCAACCTACCTACTTACTGTCCGGCTACATATTAAACTAAAAAGCTTGAAATAAAAAAGTTAATTTAAAAAACCAAAAAACCCGACTGTAGAAAAAGATTCAAAAAGATTTAAACAAAACACTTTCAATTTTAACTAATGGGCAGTCAGAGGCTGCGCATGTTTTTGTTAGATTGTGTAGTACGTTTCCGATTGTCAGTTAGTTATACTTGAATGTTTCTTATTAAAATCTTTTTTTACATTCAGTCGGGTGTTTTTGTTTTTTAAATTTACCATTCCATGGGAAAAAGTTCGAAAACTTAACTTTCATTTCCACCATCTGATTACATTTTGAACCTTATTTCGCGATGAGTTCTAGTCAGTTGTAAACTTTTTCATAATTCTCCGAAATCATATCCCTGTCAACTCGTATGGATGGAATATCTAAGTTTATGATCCTGTTCAGCTTTTAATTATGTAGCCGCCTACAAACTTTCGAATGAGCAAATGGTTTCCATTCTGTCGGGCACAAATTGAATCCCAACACGGAATTTGAGATTGGACTGGGAGTACGAGTATTTGCTATAGTTTACGCCTGCAGCGAATACTTAGCTCACTCATTAAATAAAGTTAGAGCGTGCCGTAGGCATCGTTCCATAAAAAATAGTATCGGAACATTTTTTATGCGCTCAAGGCAATTATAATCGGTACATTTTAAACTACTTCATTTAAATTTTGGCTTATTTGAACTCACTTTAAATTTCGGCTTCATATCACTATAATTTGTCAGAAAACCAAACATACCTAAATATTCGGTAAACTGGCAATTCGAAACATTGTCCAAGACTGATTTTTTAAAGGATGTGAAAGTGTTTAATGACATCGCGCCTTACCACTAAACAAACCAACTTCTACCGTACATCTTTAACATATATAGAAGCTAGTTCCAATCTAATGTCTATGGTAAACTGGGGCGCATTCGTCATCGGGGACCATTCGTCCTTGCAATTCAACCCAAAACGCCGATGTGTTTTTATGTTGGTGTAATTATTGAGAATTTTAGCGAAACAACTTTCAAAATAAGCTTGCTTCGGAGAGCCTTGTGTTTTTGTAAAACCCCAAATTGATGACATTTCTCTGACACTAAATAGCGAAATTAACTTAAAACTACCTCATCTAACCAAACTAATTCCGCAACACTATCTCGACGTCGGACTAAATATTGCCTAGATATTATTACATCAATCAACATCAAAGTTTGTGTGTTTTTTTGTAAGACTTTTGCATTATTTTGTTTTTTATTGTCATTCAATTTATTCCGCATTTCGAAGTCTTTTAAACTATTTTGTTTATTATTTTTCCGTTTTTCTCGTCATTGTCTTTTTTGAACTATTTTGTCTACGATAAAAGTAACATTATTTATATTGTTATTGACACAATAGTATTTAATGTGTTGTTATGAATTTTCGAATTACGTTTTAATTTTGTTTAGTGAAATATAACCATAAATTAATATAATTAAATTGACGTTCTAGTTTTTTGTTTTGTATGAAGCTTCGGTGCCGAAAGTGCCCCGGGAATTGACGTGATCCGAACGGTGGCACATTTAGCGAAATGACTTTTCTTTTTATAAATACAAAAATAATATGTGCCTTGAAGTTCTATGAAAATGTTTCTTATTGCACTTTAAAAGCTAAATATGAACGGTTTAAACAATGTATTAAGCTTTTCAAAAAGTTGAATAATTTCGTATATATGATTCCTTAAACGTTTGGTGGCGAATGTATCCCAGTTTACCATATGGTTGTCTATTATAGGTTTGCAGATTATTAAACTTGAATTTTGTGAAGTAATTAAACTTATTTAATTTTAAATTAATACAGATGCAACTATAGGTTTGCTTTCACTGAAATATGATATAAATGTCTGCGCGTAGATTTAATGTTCGTGGAGTTGTTATTGAGTTTTTAATTTAAATATTCATTAACGAATTTAACTACTAGAGTTAGAGACTAGAGTAGAGACGCTTTTAACCATAGAAGAACCACCTCGCTACCGAAAGTGGTTAATGAACACCTCCTTTGGTATTCATGTCGGGGCAATACTTCTACTCAAAAGGGATGTTTATTTCTATATATCTAATGCTCGAAATAGAAATAATCTTCCCCTTAAGTAAGAGAGTAAACGATTTTCTGGCAATCAAATTTGTTTATGGTTTCGGGCTGCCAGACTTTAAGATTTAAGAAGTAGGAATTGAGAAGAGCTTATTGAACCAAGAAGATTACTGAGTACGAACGATTACCATCCCGGTTTGTCTTTATGTTGCAGAAGTATAGACCCTCTCGAGGTTGGTGAAAAACCACTTAGAATGATTCGAAAAAGATACCTTGGGTGATATTCGGCCCTGCTTAGGAGGCCGGAGGGTACGGTATAACTCCAAGCATTACGGGCCACACAGCTTAACTTACAATGACTGAAGTAGCATATACGGGACGGTCAAGCAGGCTTTCTTTGAATATTCACCCTTGAGGGACAACGCAGCAAAAGAACATGAATAAATTGACTCGCATAATTGGGTACCTATCGATTTCTACGAAGCTGATGTGAGTAGCTGGAAGCATCTACCTATGGACATCATAGTGCTACTTGGGTTTAGGCTGAACCGCTACTTCTACCTACCTACCATAGGGACCGAACTGGGTGAAGGGGCTTATTAATTGACGTCGCATCTTCAACTGGAAAGATTTTCGAACGAGTTTCCCTGAAATGTTTATTTATTTTTTTAAAAAAAGTTACGAAAAAGTCAAGTCTATTGCAAATGTTTTATCTGTAGTTGGAAATGCAAACTCGCACTGGCCACTTTTAGAATATTTAACAAACTAAGCTACGTATAGCGTTCCCTCCATTCAGCATTCCTACAAGTTTCAACGCCGAGTAGTTACAACTAATACCCTCTTCACAACTGGCGGAAAACACTCGAAAACTATATCGAAAACAGAAGTTTTCCCATGCATATTTCAGTTTTCGAAATGAGTTTTTTAGGTAATTTTCAATGAAAACACCCCGAAAACGACTTCCAATCGTTGGATTGTTAAAACAAGCACACCTTTTGCAATATTCAGCTTATTCAGCAGAACAGCTGACCAAACATGAGTCACAACTTAAAATTATTTTTCACACTTAATTGATGGGGTATTATTATTTCTAAATGAATTCATTTTATTCGTTTATTAATGCGATCGACATTTGTAACCAAAATGGTTTCCACCGAAGTTTAACGACCAGTTTCTCACAGCTGATTGAAACATCAAACGAAAACTAGTTGGCGTTCGGTGTGAATGCATCGACGAGTTTTCCACGAAAACATGGTTTTCGGCTCGGTGTGAAACGGGTATAAGACTTACCGGACACTTATTCCTTCATATCGACTTATTTATGCCCAATTTGAGAAAGCTTTGCATTTTTTTTCTTGGCAGCTATTATGATTTTTACTATGGCTTTTTATCCGTGTCTTACGATTTTGTTTATGTTTCCATTTGCGATATACTTGCGCCAATGCGCCCTCTTGTTTGATAGACTTAGCGTGTATCCCGTGTGGGATTATTTTTCTTTTGGCTTATTTATGGGATATCGGGCTGTCAGTAATGTGCAAACACCTATGAGTACCACATTTATTCGCCATCAAACGGGATTTATAAGTTTAATCTTTTGCTTATGCTAGAGGAAATTTATTTATTTGCACTTGCAAACACTTTTAGTGAGTATATTCGGAAGGTGAATACAGACCTTTTCGCGTGGCTGAGGACGCATCGATCGATGTAAACATTACGCCCAAAACGACAGTGTTTACGTAAACATGCCACGTTCGAGGGGGGTATATTTCAACGTTAGTTTATATGCGAGCATTTGCGTCTCGCCGTTTAGATCAAAAGGTGTCATCGGGTCTGGTAGTGAGAATATACACTGATCTTACTTTTTTCCTTCCAGTCTGAGTGGTGTTCGTGTTCTTTTCAATCGTTGAACAAGTCAACGGAATGACATGATTTCCGGGGAGAAAAACCTACTTGAACGTTTTATAAATATTTACCTGAAACTTGAAGTGAAAGACTGGGAAAGGCGATTCGATTATGTCACCACGAAATGATGATGCTGAGGAACTCACAAGACCTCCATTCCACAAAGAAGGTATTCCAAGCATTCGTATGTTTGAATATCCTTGGGGGTGTGTTTATTCTGAAGAAACTAATAATGTGGACGTAGCGTCGTAGTGGGCATTTTGGTCCATAATATTTACGACACTTGAGTCAATATTTCGAAGCAAATCAAACTGGGTGGCGACTTGTTTGCGTTTAGATAAACAATCAACGCACTTGGCAATTATCCGGTCTATTATTTGTTGTAGTATGAATTCCCTTGGCGGCTATCACACTCAGCCAATGCAAACAAATAAAATGTCGAAAAAATACGATTTCCCTTAGGCGTACTTTATATTAAATAATTGAAGAAAATTTAAATTTACAAGTGGCAAATGTAAACAATTATAACTCTTTCGAATGAGAATGGGTATGAAGTGGAAAATGGATTGACAATGAGATGGAATTGGGGCATTCAATTGGTTTTAGTCAAGGCGAACGGTGTTAAACAAATAAAACTGGAATTTAATTATTTATTATCGGAAGCCATTTATTAATACTACGCTAGAGTTGACCAGGCTGCTCACTCAAGATACTGAAGGCACTGTTAAATTGTCTTCCCACTAAACTATGTATACATATGAAGGAATATAGAAAGATATCGAATAAGTAATGTCTTTTATTTTCTAATGAAAATCCCGCAATTATGTTAAATGTCTAGTCCATTAATCCACCCTTAAACCAGGGGAAAAGGTATTAGTAGGTACCTACGACCCCCGTAGTCGTTAACGTCTGAATTATTCCGAAATGAGTAGACATGTAGCTATATAGTCGGAGATTGCGGTTATTGGGATGGACGATTAATAGTCCTTAATATTGAATTCGGATTAAAGACCGTAATGGAATCAGTATATGCCTAAACGATGAAATCAGGTACTTAAATGTATCAGGTGTTGGTAATAGCATTTTATTTATTTATTTTTATTTATTCCTCATGCTTTTAGTCATTTGAATTTCTTGTTTACACCCGGTTGTCATAGAAATGAGTGCTAAACACGGAGTGTACTTTTTTGATAGGTAAATGTCTTTATTGTCTTGTTTGTCATTCAAAGCTTGCAAGGGTTCAATTTGTAAAGAAGTTAAGGAAAAGGTCAGCTCAAGATGGTGGTCTAAAGTTGTTAGTCGGAAATGCTTATGGAAATTAATACTGTCCCTCTTTGGCTTCGGTCAGTGAATTACGAGCGCTTGAGCGACATCGCCCTACCAGTTTTCCCGGATGAATCTTGTTTTTTTTAAAAAAAAAAAACTCAAGATTTTTTCAAAATAGAAAAGGAGTGAGACTTAGAACACAATTTTGAGGTGCCATTTTCATAGAACTAATATTTCATCTTTCAACTGTTTCAGTTACTCAAACGAGTACGAGTCTTTGTTTCATTAAAATTACAGCAGACAATATCCTTTCAACATTTGATATTTAAGATTGGATATTCGAAGTTTCCGTTAGCTGTTTTTACTTCTATAAAATGTTTCCGAAAACACATCTTTGGGAAGACCCCCGAAAGTTATACCTTGGCCCTCCATAAAAACCACATCACTTCCAGTTTTGGCTGTATTAAGAGGGGAAAAGCGGTTCTAAACATTTTTATTTTTTATCGCAGTACTCTAGGTATCCAATAAGGACACAATATATTTTCCTGAAGCGGAGCCGCTAATTGCTCGAAGTGAAGTCCAGGAAATATCTTTGCTAATTTATACAGCTGTCTTGAGAAAGCTTTTTAAAAACACCCAGGTCCGTTTGCTGATACTACTCGCAGCGATTTCAGTATGACATAAAATCTTACGTGACAGTTAATGACACAGAAAAACTAGCCCAAAAGGTTGGTGAGTAGAACTTAAATCGCTATGAGTAGTATCAGTCAATGGGCCTCAAAGTCATAAAACGTAAAATGCCTTAAAAATCAAATTCCTACCGCCGATTTTCCGCCTGTGGGCTTGTAATCCTGTGTTGCAATTTATTGTGAGTCGATACTGGTGGGATAAAAGTCTTCGGTTGGACACCTCATTTGTTTGGACTGGAAGCTATAGAAATATTCGGAAATAATGACAAACTTTCATGCAAAAGCTGTCAGTATTTTCCTTCCACAAGAAATGAAAACCGCGACTCTGGACACAGCTGAAAATATCTGGACAACACTGGCGAGTCAAGGTTGTCTGGCCTATCTGAATATAGGATGTAAAAAAAAGCACTGAGATAATTTAAAAATCCAAAACCATCATCGCAAGTTATATCACACTTCTAACTTTGGAAATTCCATAAAGAGGGACATTATGATATTCATTTGAAATGGGAGCACACATAATATCTTCACACAATTTGATTTTTTTTACGTGCACTTTAATTATATACGACTACCATAAAATGAAGTGCCGTTCCCGCCACCTCTTTTGGTAAGAATGTTTGAAGACAAAAATCCACATTGTACATCTTTCAGGGGGTGTTCCTGAGTGGAACTGTGGGTGGAACTGATTGGTGATGTTGAGATTAGATGCCTAAAGCTAAAAGCAGATTTGATTGTGTGCCGATCTTTACACAGATTGTATGCATGAATACAAGAAGGCTTTGATGGTTCATATTTGCAGCGTTTAGGGAGATTGTCAAACAAATTTCGTGGAAAATTGTGTGTAACGTAAGAAGGTCTCTAATTCAAAATAAGAGGATGACAAATTTGTTTGAATACATATTTCTACACTGTAAAGCGACTCTTTGCAAATTATACGCTTGGATTTAAGTTTCACCAAAAAAGGGATGTGCGTGTGAGGTGCTAGTGATGCAGGTTACATTAATACGGATGAGGAAGCAGAGATATTGGGTCTTATTTGCTTAGAAGAACATTCTTGTGGTTGCTGTTGAATATTAAGCCTTACAAAATTCTATACTCTGCGCGGGATTTGGGTACTTATAGTCTTTTTTAAGAAATATTTGAAGCGCTTTGAATATGAATGGCTTAAGGAACATTTTCAAATATTTCAGTAATCAGCGTAACTATTTTATACTTCCAACTTTTTTGACAAAAATAATAAAAAGTATGTTTGGCCGGTTTAAAGTAAATAAAGATAAAGCGTTTTTAATGTTATTAATCTTTTGTATTGAAAAGAAACGATTTGCGAAACATAATTACACTTTTGTGTACTTAGCACCGTCATCCACGAACTCTGCTATATTTCATTATTATTTTTTATATAAAGGTTTTAAGCGACATTTAGAACTCTTTTAATTTATATATATATTTTTTTTTCCTCAGGATCTGCTGAAATTGCATTTTAGTAGAACTATTGAGGTTAAATGAAACTTTATTCATCTGCTCTTTAAATTCTTATTTTTTTCCCGAAGAAACTTGTTTGAATTTGTTCCCTGTTAGCATAAAATCATGATTTTCAGTGGTAGGTTTTTTGCAGTCTTTGTTTTCGAGGTCACATTTTATAACATAGAGTTTGTCCATTTTCAAATCGCTTGAGTGAGGTGAAAGGTATTTTTTGAAAGGGCATTTATTCCCAGAGTAGTGCCATTGCCCATCAGGAAACTGTTCAATATTTTATAAATTTTCCATAAAGGTCTTAAGTTACCACAAACCACCTTCATGTGCGACATAAAATTCAACTATTTATTCTTTTTACCCGACCGATTGCGCTTAATACATTCTTCCACTAAGTTTATTGAAAAAGTGGTTGCATATAACAGCATTTTCTTTTGCTGAATAAAAACACAGAGAGAAGTTCACATAGTACAGAAATTTAATAGGACCTTCATTGTAAGGAAAAAGGCAATTAAAAAGAAATGTGCTTAAGTCCTTTATCTTCTAAGCGCTTCATTTACAAATCACCTTTGCTTGCATTTTGTTTTTAAGATGAACAAGTAGGTATCTACCGAATCTTTTTGTGAAATTAAGCTATCAAAATTGTAGCAGATGTATTGTTTTCCCACTGTTTAGCCAACAATTTAGTACAAGGTATCGTTCAGGTTGTAAGCACTACCTGCCATTTGTAGTTTTTACTTAAATCGAAAATGTAGTTATCCGACTATGAGCACTTTTGAAAGCACCCATTTCGGCAATTCGAATAGAAAACGAGGAACGCAATCATTTTGAAAACATCAATTTTAAAAGAAACGCAAATTAAAAAAAAATATTTAAAAATATGATATGTATGTATGATAACTTAGAGAAAACTGAGCTTGCCACCAGGTTAGGAATGACCTGGTTACCTTAAGAATGAATTATTGTGGAATTCGTATATACCGTTTTCGAGATGAGTACAATTTTCGAAAGTATCGTTATTCGATTTTTCAGAGTAAAAATTTGTACGCAGTCATGTTAACCTGGCCTACTTAAGATCACATTTCAATTTTGGTTCAAAACGTTGGAGTCGTTTTCGAAGATTGTTTTTGTTTTTTATTTTAAAGAATATAATCTTCCAAAAGCTGAAACAATTTGGTCTAGTGGGTTCGGACAGACGGGCAGTAGCGAAACTTATAAGGCTCGGAACATTGGGTACGGAACCTTAAAAATGGGTGCCACTGCAACGCTGCTCCGGGCATCTCCCTCTAGCACTTATAGTTCTGCCGAAAACTTGTAAAAAAAGTTGTTTCCTCCCAAAAGAACACGAAATATCTATTAATGTTGCTCCGGTTATCTAACAGAAAGTCATTACATCAATTCTGCTTAACAAACATATGATATATATACTACCGTCCTTTTTCGAGTTAATTGCCTCCACTAGGAGAGACATAAACCCGCACACGAATCTGTAACTTTCCCAAAGTTGTACCTACTTAATCTGCCATAAAACATTCTTTCACCACCAGAACTTATTGCGCCGCCTGCAGTAATTCTTTCAACCATAAAGTTTTATTCTATGTTGGCAGAGCGCAAAAAAGGTCTTTGCTGACAAAAAAGGACATCAGGAAGTTATATCAAATCTCAATATGTATCCCTACTTCGAAAGTGATTTGCATTCATTTCAACAAAGAAATTGACATTAGCAAGGCCTACTGTTTACCGCGTGTGTCTATGGTCCTTTTGATTTATGCAAATTTTTCGCCATCAAGGGAGGACGTGTCGATTTCATTCTCCTTTTTCCTTAGAATTTAATGAACTGTGCCAAGCATTTATATTTAAACGCTTATATCATTTTTCATTTCCACACCGGACGATGACGCCGACGACGAGAGATAGCGGTTGGATCTGATAAATGGGATAATGGAATTACACACAAAAAACTCAACGATATCCGTCTCTTCCGAGGAATGCAGAACCAAGGGAAAGAAAATTGTCGCTAGTTACGCTTAATCGAATTTTTACTTCGTTCCGCATATTTTTTACTCCTACCAAACCATAAGTAAACTGCGCCAGAGTTGGGTCCTTAAAATTAATTTCGGCCATCCCTGCCCGATGTTAAGCGAGTGACTTATGGGTTATAATGAAAAATAGTTGCGCTGTCTGAATTTGATTTCCATTACTTTAAGTGGGTGCGACATTTAACTTCACCCCCATGTCGGATGTCTGTCACACTGACCTTGGTCGCCATTAAGATCGATTGTGTTCATTTAGATTTCACGTAGCTATATTTGGACTCGGATCAATCAGTTTGCGTCAACAAAGTATAGGCAATGAAAGTACTTTTTAGCTCCTGCTATACGATACACGCTAACGCTGTGCGAAAGCGTCGCTTAAACATTCTGACACTTAGTATTGTGTGTTAGTGCTTATCGCGCTAAGATAAACAAACAAACTGACGTGATAAACATATGCATTCTCATGAATTACTTAAGTGACATTTCCACGGTACATCGAGGTGTGGAATAGTTAGTTGATTGGCGCTGAGGGCGGGAGAGGTGACTAAAAGGAAAATCAATCAATGTTAGTGACCGTCGTCGCCGCAGCCAAAAGTGCGATAATTGTTTCTAAGTGAACGACCCCACCTGAGACTGAGGATTATTGTGTCGGGTAAATAAAACATTTGTCTGCGAGGCTATATGCTAATTCTAGGGATTTAGGACGATACTGGGTTCAAGCTTGGAGGAAATTAAAATATAAATCAGAAAAAAAATATTTCGCGACTGTTTATTTTTTGTGTGTCGAAAGATCGTTTCACGACCAATGGTTGGTGCTAACCAATCAATCCCTGTTCCCTGCACTTGGAAAAGTTTCTCAATCGAAAAACTGATTTGGTGTCGAATTGTGTGCCAACGTTCATGATTGTTAAATGCAAAGCTTCGTTCGAAGTTTTTCTTTGACGACCTTTCTGGCTAAGCTTTTGTGATGTTCCGTTCTCTTTCTTCGACCTGCGCTTTAGTAAGGCGTTGCATGTATGTCCCCAACTGACGATCTGTACAAAACTTTTTTTCCTTTACGCGACTCCTAATTTTTAAAGGCAACCCTTTAGTTTTTTAATGTTACAACCTACCCCTGTTACTTTTATGCCCTTTTATTAGTTGGAGAAGGCGCCTCAAAAATGTTTCGAATTGTTTTATTTCCAAATAAGAACCCTTAAAATATAACGCAGTTGCCTATCACAACAATATTATAATATTTTAATATTTAGCGAGCCAATACTTGTTAAATGTCGTTCAAAAATTCTGAACCTGCAGCATACCTTCAGAAATGCCTTTTTTCTTTATCCAATTGGCCCCTTTTCTTGCAAATTTTCAGAATTCTACAGCCGTCACACTGACTGAGACATGCGATTTGAGTAGACTTTTTTCTTCTTGTCATAGTTCGGAGTATCTACACGCTCACCGATATAAATAGGTAAATTCGTACTGTTAAAAATAACACACTTTATCAGTTGTTAGGAACCAAGTTTCTAGATAAATATTAACCAGTTGGTTAAATTCAAGAGTCAGTTTGTTATTTACAACCAAGAAAAATTGATAAAAGGTTATTTTAAACCGAATTTCGTTAAACAAGTTGACTAGGTTATTTTTAATCAACTAACTCTGTAGGAGCTATATTAACAGTATCACTTGGTAGTTTTTAACCGAAAGTTGGTTGATTTTAAATAAGCGATTTTTTTGCGTGTAGTTGTCGCAGTTAAGGAAATGCAGTAAAAAGTCACAGGGAATGTCAAATGATGCTAGGAAACATTTCCAGCAGCTGTCAAAAGGGTTTTATAGAGTGACAAAGCAAGAAAAGATTCCACGACCAGTCAGTTAAGGTAAAGATAGAGCTAAACCGCCTCTACAAAAAGCCGATGCTAAGTCTTGTAAAAGCTTTTGAGAAGTGTTGGATAGAAGATCCTCTCTAACTAGCCCATGAATCAAAGCTTGCGCCCCGGGAGGTCAGCTACAGACCAAATAGGAGTATGAAGGGAGGAAAAATTCAACCGCGGACTGCCCTCAGGCTCGACAAGACTCAATTTTTATTTAGTGCGTTTTCTATTTTTTCCTTTTTGATCTTTTATAAAACCCTACCTGCTCGTACCGCGCGCTTAGCCTATAGACTATAATAATAAAGATGGCGCAAAATTATAGTCGGATAAGGCCGACTTTAAAATTATTTTAGTACATACGTGACAATGTCCATATTATTGCTTTATTGCTAATTATAGTCGACATAAAACCCACTTTATCGTTCTAACCTGGTATTAAATTTAAAACCATCAAAAGTCAATTCCATCCCTTAGTATGGATTCTGAACCATTTTTTTAAATTTTCTTTGAAGAGTTTTTAAGAAATGTTCCCAGGATATTAATATTTTTGAAAATCTCGAAACGTGTGAAGATGTTAGGCTTTTAAGAAAACTGAAAGAATTTAAAACCCGAACAAATCCTTTTGAAAGTTTTGATGATGAATAGTTTTACAGATTTAAAAAAAAAAACTGTTGAATTTGAATATTCAACAGCCTATAACAAATCGCGGGTTTACCATTTCTGCATTTTTACAAGCTGTAGTTACTCATAATTTGTTTTTTTTTTTTTCTTGCGTCGCGCCCGCTTTAAGGTTGGTACCAGTTGAAGGTAGGTTGCAAAGCGTTTATATTTATTTTGTTTATAAGCGTTTATTTGGACCTATACATTTTCATTTTAATATTTTTCAAGAATAACATCGCTCAAACTTTCGAGCGGTGGCTATTTGTTATGACGTTACAAGTTGAGAATGTAGAAAAATACTAACTACTAAACAATTTGACATTGAGTTTCTGTTTATAGGCGCTCTGTTGGAACTCTTCCCCTATTCCTGCCGCTCACTCAAAAAATAATTGTAGGTACAATGTAAAACTTTTTCTTAAATAGATACGAATTGAGTATTTCTGAGAAATTAAATTAATTGCCTTCCCTTTCATAAGGAAACATTAACGACTTTTTTTTTGTACCCATTGAGATTAATTAAATTTACTAAGCACAGTTAATCCGATATTCTGGAAGCGTATACAACCTTTAATTAAACATAGTCAAACTTAGGACCTTATTCGCTAGGAGCACATTAAGTGCATCTGACTTGAGTCCAGGCACAATCTACATAATATTTCTATGAATGGGGCCTACGGGTAACACCCACCAAGAGAAATAAAAATACTCAGCAATAAATCTACACGACTTCTTTTCATGAATATCACTTCCAATTCATCTAATTCAACGTTACTGTACCATATAGTCAATGATAATAGTGTGCATGAATGAAGGACGATTGCACAGCACATAGGGGAAATGATGTGCGATAATATCGAATGGTAATGGTGGGTCGCTGCTTGTGCAGTGATGGATGGCGCCATTGCATAAAATTGAGGGCATTAGCACCGACATCATATATATGGACTGTAACGCTTTCATTGGTCGATGAATGATGATGTCAACAACCGAAGTTCGAATTTACAGATGAAGGAAAGTAAAAACAATAACTTATGGATGACAAAAGGATCGAAATAAATGTTGACATAAAATAGGATCTCCTCCACCATCAGTTCGGTCAGGAAGGGAAGTACTTAGATTTCGTTTGTTGCTGGTTTTTTAACAGACTTGTTTCGACGAAAGCAACGTATTTGTCGACCAACCTTTTGGAAAAACTTTTTCATAGTTTGGAAGGTCGTTATTTTGCTCTCTTTTCCTTTTGGTGACGTTTCTGTTAAGAACTCGAATGACAGCTACATATATATATAAAAATTTAAAGCTGCCCCATTGTGAATTTGACGCTTGGCATTAGGGACTAGACTGGTCTGGATAAGATGTACCCTGAAGCGTAGTAAGCAGATGATCCGAAACGAAAGACCCCATACAAAAGTCACACAACGAAATCACGAACGAAAAATTTCGCTCTCCTTTTCGTTTTGCAGTATACGCAGCTGCTGCGAAATGACGGCGGAAAAGTGGGTAATTGTAGTAGAATGCTTGGTACAATTCCCCACTCTCTTTTCGCACACGATTATTTTCCGCGACATTATTTGCTTGCAAAAATTAGACATTTTTACTGCAGTGTTGCCAGCTTTTATAAGAGGTATGGAGCCAAATTGGAAAATTTTGGCGCCAAAAATACCCAAGCTGAAATATGAAGATCAAAAATACACATTTTTTTTGTAACTCATTGGCACACTTATTCTGATTAAATTGTTTTGAAAGGCGACAATGTTAAATTAAAAATAGGCGGTCATAGCAAAAATTCAGTTGGAAAAAATTTTCCCTACGAAAATAATTTAAACAAATCAACTATACCACTGATAGGATCAGAAAACAAAATTCCTGACAGATGGAACAATAAAGAAGTTAAATATTTAAGTGGAGAGATTTTTTTTTTGAATTAACTGAGAAGTTCATAGGAAAATGTTATTCGTACGGAAAAATTGATAAATTCGTTTTCTAGAAAATTAAAAGAAAATTATATTTTGATAAACTAACTTTATAATTCATAAGCAACATTTGAAGACCAAGGTTGAGTTCAACCATCAAGTTTAAGTGGTCAAAAAAAGCAAAAGAAAATGTTTACGGTTTCGTTTTACGTATGTCTATACGTAACTGGGGCCTTATTCGAAAAGAATACGTCCGCAATTGAAGTAGGTATTTTTTTATTTTTTTTTATAAATATCTAAGGCGTCTAAAAGCTACCAAACTTTAAAGTAAATAGTCTAAATTAGGATAATTCCCAAATGACAATTTTAAGGAGCCAGCGAAAAGTTCGAGTACCCAAATCGGAGATAAATAGCCGGAGATGGCAGCACTGCTACTTGTGCAGCAGCTAATGGAACTCTATACAAATTATTTTCAGCTGCCTTTCCGCAAACGTTTCGCTGTCCATTTGGAGATCACCGGCAAAAATCGTTTCGGATCATCTGCGTACTACGCATGAACGCAAAAACCAGATTGGTCATGAACGTGACTGGCTGACGTAGGAAAAAACATGTGCGAACTGTCAACTTAGTACTCAGTCGCGAATTTCTGAACTAGATTCTTTGGCTTCCCCTCCATAAACGCCACCTGAAACAGCTGCTCATATGACCGATTTCAGCTGTCAGACTTACTAAACTTGATAGTTTTACATCGCCATTGGCACTGTATATTATATGTATGTATCTACTTGAATGCATTTTATACCATCGCAGTTATTAAATTGTCATAACTGACAGAAACATTCGGAAAGGAAATAACATATATATCTCCCAGACGACTGGATATGGGCGAACTGAAAACTGAATGAACGATTGCGTAAGGCAGGATGTTACGAAAAAATGTTGAAGCTGAAACAAGTCCGCAATCCTATGAAATTTGCAATGCAAATGTAAGAAAATCTCTGAGTTTCTGTATACACATAACTTTGAACGAAGTAAGTCACGTTCCATACCGGGAGCATCTTACAACAGATATTAATCGCTTATGTTGTTCTGACGGTGGTTGGGAGTTGCATAAAAGGGTAAGTCCGGACTGTCATCAACCAACCATTGTCTGATGTCTTACATCTCAATATCAACTCCTCAAAAAGAGGGCACATACCAGATGAATACACAAGATGTAGGGTTGATAGATACCTTATGATTGGTACTCCGACTACGACATATTTGGAATCAAGATAAGCATTTTTGAGAACTAGTCAAGGTGCTGAAAAAGAGGTGGTGCTGACCGATCTAGCAAATCCCATAGATACTGCTTATGAAGTTTACTGCTGGCAGGTAAACAGGGAAGTTGAGCTGATACCGGGCTTATTTCCGACCGCAATAAGCTCTGCAAAGATGTGATGTAGTACAATAATCCAAAAACTAGGCGACTACATCTACAGTTCTAGCATTAAGATTCAGCGTGCCCCAACGGAAGATCGAAATTCCGTTTCAAAGATCAAGCCATCACACAGGCACAGCATGACATGCTTTAGTATTTTAGGCAGACACTATTCTCCATTGTAAGTAACCAAATTCAGTGGTCAAAAAATCTGGCCAATACTAAACGAATCAGCGAATGTATGCGCAGCCTTTGCAGGATTCGAATAATACATGCTGTCGACAAGAAGAGAAAACCGACTCTATACGAACTGGACAGCAAGTCCAAATAGAGAGCTAAAAAACTGTGGTAGTAGCCAATCGCTGCCCACCCACTTCGGTGGGACATAAGTTAAAAATTTGGGGCCATAGCTCCATAATTTATTTTTCAAAGATGGGATATAATTCCAACATTTTGTAAGTGGAAGAATATGCTGTCATAAAAAAGTCTAAGCCCCCCGTTTCAGACATTTTTTCTTACACTCTTAACACATTATTGTCATCAACAATTGATGGTTTATTTTAACGAATTTTAAAACTTAACTCAATTCATTTTCTTAAATAACTTTTTGTTTTATATAGTTTGCGCAACAGGTCCGTAGGGACCCAAGGCCTAGGTTCTCGCAACCATTCGTTTTGTGTGAGTTTTTATTTTTGGAACGAATGGAAGGGATCTACAATTTTATGCCGATTCCAAACGGCTAATTGAGAAGCTCTAAAGACAGTTATACTCTCGGATGTTTGTCAGACGTTCGCGAGAGGTGGCGCAGTGGAAAAAACCCCAAGTTGGAATTTGGGTTTTAGCTTCAACAAATTTGGAAAAATAAAAGCAAGAAATCTGCGCGAATTTTTGAATATCATTTTCTCACATTAATTTTTTGAAGCTAAAAGTCAATTTATTTTCTCAAACAACTTTTTGTCTTAGCTTCAGAAAATTTTAGAAAATAAAAGATCGCACAAAATAAATTTTTGCTTTCCATTTTAAACAATTTGGGATATTATAAAATAGCCCATACTCAAAATTCACAAAATGGTCCAAGCCAGCGATGGAACATGATTTTTTGTAAAATCCCTACATCAGCCTTTAAAATTCCCTACTTTTCCCTACAGGTGTCTTAAATATTTCCCACGGTTTTTCCTTTAATAATTTTTCTTCCTAAAGTAAGCTGCAGGAAGGTAGACCGAAAATTCCGTAAGAAAAATGCTTAACTATTTTTTAAAAATTTATTTTTCATACAAAGCTTATAACTTTTCATTTTGTTTGGTTCGAGCGTGTTGCTGTTTGCTGTCCCTGTCATATGATTCCGATATTTCTAATAATGAATCCATTTCCATCCTCAGCACATATTTTTTTTTAAATTTTAATAGCGTCTACCTGCAATGCATTGCATTATCAATTTGCATGACATATTATAGATAATAAAAAAAAAAATAACACCGAACGAACGAAACGGAAAAGAAAGAAGAATCCTGACACTGGTTCAAGCTTAAATGAACCATCGGCGAAACTACAATGGACGCCGCTGGATGATTAAGAGCGTGGCATGTGAAAGTGTGTTAGAAGGGGCATAGTTCCATAAATGTTTTCAATGGACTTATGTCCCACTTCGGAAGGACATAACAAAATATTAAACTTGTGCCCCACTTCAGTGAGATATAAGTAGTCCATTATGGATTTACACTCGTGGAATTATGTCCCTGCGCCGAACCTGATAGCAACCGAATTTACACTTAAAGCTAGGTTACACCGGCTTCTTCCAGGTGCACGACGGTCGGGTAATCTCCTAATTTTTCTTCAGGAAATACCTTTAACTGTTTTCCAACCTCTTTCTACCCGAATAATATAAGCTTGTGCAGCATAACGCATGGTTAACTTCATAGCCAAGTCGAACGTCTTTAATTTTCAGGAGGATGGAATGTTTCTGCCCCACCAACTGCAATTTTTTGCCTCCTTTCGAAAAAATCTTCTTTAGACTTTTGTTCTTAAATAATCCTCTCTAATTGGCCCATGCCTTTTCAACAGCGCCCCGGGATGCTTGCGACAGGCATAAGTTGTAGGTTGGATCTTTTGGAATGCTACCTTCAGGAGGTGAGTTGGGTTCGGTAGCTTGCTGGCCTGTAACCAAAGAAGTGGAAAATGGATCCAAGTCAGTGATATATTTCTAAATCAAAGGTATTCCTCTGCCGTGTCGCAATTTGAAAGGCATAATGCCCCCCAGCTCTTAAACAATGAAATCAAATACCCAAAACGGTAATCCACTTGCCGCTGTCATTATCTACCAACTTTGCCGCTTTATAATATTCTTTGTACGATGAAAACATCCAAATTATCTCAAGAAGCTTTCGAAACTAAATTTCCCTCAAATTCATCTACGAAAGTACTTAATAGAGTCCGCCTCTTTCATGTTTACCTCCTTCATTAAAACGTGCTCTCTCTGTAAGCTTATCCGTTGCGATGTGACCCTGCTGCTTTTTTGGAGAACGCTTAACCCCTTGTACGGCATGGACTTACAAATTGTCCTTCCCAATTGTAGGGAGCCTCTCATCGCTAGGTATATATCGTGTTGTTTTCTCAGTGCTTTCCTCTTAATCGAGTTCATGCAGAACTGCAAAGCGATTAAGATGATAATATTAATAGTGATTTACGTTCGTGGTCGTAAGGTGGTTGTTGTTATAAGCAAATGGGATGGCTGCAGCCTTTTGTGGAAGTGCACTTTTCAGATTCAGGTAGACAGCGTAATAAATTTAATTTATTTATCCTTTTGGCACCAGGGGTTGTTGCTCGGCCCTGTTATGATGATAGATATTCAATAAACGACACGATATGTATATATTTTGCATACGACATTTTGAGCTACGCGACCTGCGAACCACATGCCAAATTCAGAGCGGTAGCCTTAATCTTCTTAAACCTTTTTGTTTGGGCCTTCTCTAAGAAAATTTCCTTCCTATGGATTAACAGAAGATCTCTGTGTATGGAATGATTGCTCTTTTCTGGGTATCCCAAATTAAGTGGTATATTTTGTGTCATTGGATTTCTTTGATATAAAAGGAGGGTCCCTTTTAAGGGTCTATACTTTCCCCATCTCTTTTTCCTCTCCATATCAATGACAATGACAATATTATTTATTGCTACGCTGATGATGGCACTCCTAAGTCCTCCTTCACAAACAGTGTACCTAAGAATGTAAAAATATCATATAGTCAGAAAAAACCGGGCAAAATAATTCTCTAAACGAAGACCTTGGTTAAATTTTGAAGTGAAAAATCAAACTTGGTTATTTTCAATACACAGAAGACATAGCTCACAACTTTTCGAATGAAAATGCAACGACTGTTCGGCTAGTTAAAACGAAGAATCTGAACCAACCTTTTTCTGCTAAAAATCATTAAAAAAATCTGAAAATCTAGTTTTATCCGAAATAAAAAAACAATTTTTTCAAGAATTTTTCAAAATTAAACGGATCGAAAAATAAGAAAATATTATGAAGTGCTTTAATTAAATAAAACGTATATTTATTTGTTCGACAATATTATAGTAGGTAGAATATTGAATATATTATACTTTAATACTTAACACATAATTTGTAAAAAAAATTATTGCTCATAAATTAATGTTACTGCTTTTTGAAATTTTGGAACATATTTATTTTACTTTAAACTACGATTACACATGTCATGTTTCATGTCAAATTTTGACATGCCGACGTCACTATGACGTAAGCAGTTGTCCTAATTTGGGATCACCAAGTGTCGGGTCACGCGGGCTGTCACACCGTGTGAACGCCTGTCACTCGCTGTTGGGACTGAGTGACTTTTAGTGTCGTACGCGTGACATTTCACGATTTTGTGCATTGTCACGCATCTCTTGATTGAAAGAATTCTTTCCTATTGTTTGTGGAAATGACAGCGCTTTCGAAGTTTTAACGGCAGTGTGAAAAAAAAAAAATTTTAATTTCAGGCTGGTACGGTGCGAGTCAAGTGAAATTTTTACAAAAGTTCCGTGAAATCGGAAGTGAAATATTTTTATGGGGAAATTTATGCAGAGTGCTGAGAATTCTTCAATAAGACTTTGGGTTGTATAAAAAATACTTAAATTATCGGATTATTTTTTTTTTTAATGAAAACAGGTGGAGAAAAGAAAAATAGTCAACAGCGGCTGTCAAAAAACTGCAGCATCCATATTCGCAGAACTTTTCCTCTGAACTTTCCTAATATTTGAGGATTCAACGAACTATCAGTATTCATTACGAGTGCCAACTGCGAACAAATCAATTTTAAGTCTCTGTATCAAAATGTATCAATTTTGTCCCAAGTGTTTCGTCGTGTCACTTGGTTTTGTCAGTTTGTCTCTGATTTTGGGACAAAATGTGACCGTACAAGCAGTGTTCCCGGATAAAAAATCGGAAAATCTTATTTTTCGGAAATAAAACGAGACTTTTTTCAGAATATAAACGGAATCAAAAATAAAATACATTTTTATAGTACTAAAAGTACTATTTGCATTACAATGACTTAGAATTTCATTGCATACATCAAAATCAGAGCAATTTGCTTCTTTAAAGCGCAACAAATCCTTTGTAAAGATGAAACTTTCAGGTTTCAGCTGTTTCTGTTTTCAAACGATTACGGATTTGGATCGCATTAATTAACAAATTAAATTAATTTAGTGCATTTGAAAACAAAATTAAGCCATCAATTAACTGTGTGTTAAAATGATTTTAAGTTGTGAGTTGTGACATTTGTTCAGTCAGCCATTCTGCTGAATATTGCAAAAGGTGTGTTTGTTTCAACAACCAAACGATTGGATGTCGTTTTCGTGGTGTTTTCGTGGCAAACGACTTTAAACGACTCATTTTGAAAACTGAAATATGTATGGGAAAACTTCTGTTTTTGATGAAGTTTTCTTGTGTTTTCGCTCGGTGTCAAAAGGCTATAAAACAGAAATTCTGTGTGGGCACTGTTCGAGTCGCATTATACATAATAATGGAATTAATAGAAAATGTTTTCTTCTTTTTAATTTGTTCAATTTAGAAAATTATTCATATTATCAAAAATCCTAAAATGGCAAAAATTTGAGCTCAAAAATCTTGAAAAAATAGATACGTAATATAAACAGTGCTTTCTATGTGCATCCCAAATCAGAACCAAGTTCAAAAACCATTGTTGCTGATATTTTTCGATTCGATTCGATTGAATTGAATTGAATTGAATTTTGATCGTGTTCGATCTTTGTATTTAGCTCTGGGGCCCTACTCTCTATTTCGTTCCGAAAGTCAATCCTATTCGAAACTGCTTTTAAGTTGGTACTCTCCAATACTTTCGGAATTCTAAATCGGAGTAGTAGTACATTTCATTCAGCTTTCGTAATAGAGAGTACAAAACGTTCATTTTCGAAAAATATTACTTTCGAAACGAGATGCAGAGTAGGGCCCCTGCTTTCGAAAAAACAAATTCTTGCTTAATATATTTTGCTAAGTTTTGGTTCCCTTAGGTATTCTTTGTTCTCTTGACTAAGAGGTATTTGCGACAGTTCAGTGAAATCAGGAAAATAAAAACATATTGGTCAGAAATACTTCCAAAAAGAAACAATTTCCTATGTACTAAATATCCTATAACCTCCTTGAAGCCCTACAAAACATTTCCAAAAAATGTCCATGCGAAACCGTTCAGTAGTTTACATATCAACCCCGGACAATCATTAAATTCCCCCAAAGCTATGTCATATGCACAGCATTTGTACGCATATAGACCATTTGTCAAGGAACTAATACGCGTGCACACATTTTGACAACCAATACTTGTCTACAGGAATTTAAAAATGTCGTCGACTTAGGAGTTAACATGTAACAAACATGTAAAAGACCTAATGTGAACATATAAGGTGAAAAACACCTCCCCACCCGATTGGTCTCCATTGATTCCGATTATAAACTAAAAGGATAACGTTCAATGTGTGGAAATGAGGATTCAAAAGCGATTCTCACTAGGATTGTGTGCCAATTTGTTGACGTTGCTTTATATTTCAATGTTATAAATCTTCCTTTAACACCCTGCATAAGAGAAAGATTTATTTGCAATCTTTTCGCAGGGGGATTTGTTTTTTTTTTATATATTCTGTGTTAGAAGAATAATTTTTTCGCCTTGATTTGTGGCATATTTCCAGTCGGCTTTCCCATGCGAATAGATGATACAGATTAATAGCTTGCTGCAGGATATTTTACTATAGGCTCTGGCTTTGGCGGCCACCAGCTCATCCCCATATATTACATGGATCATTAAAACTTCTAAATGTGGAATAATTTAGCTGACGTCTGAGAGAGTGTAGAACATTCTTAACAAAATTGGTCTCAATTAGGAAAAAGGGCGATGTGCGAGTATCTACTGTGGTTACTTTTCACCATCAGACCGTGTCTGCGGGAAGTGGGAATTTCGCCCTTCATCGAGTTGTTGTGAATTAATCAAGTCACATTACATAATAACCGGCACATCATATTATATACTCGCATAGAAGTTCATTTGATTGGAAACACTTAAGCCGCGCTGTGTTTAATGAGCCGTTAGAGATTAATGGATTTTAATGAGTTTCTGTTTTATATTTTGTTGTCATTGTGAACGTCAGTCATAAATACTGTACGCAGACAGCAACCACATTGTGCGAAATTCGTTTGTAATAGAACGTATCTGCAGCTGATTACTTGTGACGCAATGTGTTATCGAAGAAAATCATCTCACTGTATCAATTGTTATATGGATGGAATATTCAGTCGTTTGCTATTTGGGGACAACGAATGACGTTCTTGTAACTCCCCCTATCGAATATCGAATTCGAAATGACAGTAAGCGAGTAAACACATATTTTTTCCGATTTATGTCATCATCCCCCCATCGACAAACATTCGTCTATAACTTTTTGTTACCTAAGAGACCTTATGGGAATTCTCTGTTGTCAAGTAGCTATCGGGCTGTATTATAAATTGATGAAGCCGTCAACATTGATAGGAAAATTCTGTCTATCTTCAATCAAAGCAGTTTGCAAATTTGGAAGAGTTATACAAAGATGAAAATGTTATTAGTATTTTATGACACAAGCTCCAGTTTTTAAATCAGTTTTTGAACACCTGTCAAATAATAAAGGAAATCTTTTGGAAATCCTTATATGTAATAGGATATAAAAGTGACTGATGTTCAAAACTCAATCAGAATCAGAACCCCGGCACACTCAGCCTTAACAATAACAAATTTTAATTTCGACTTTCAATTTAAGTAATTCAAAAAAGCTTATTTTCCATACAAATTTTTCACTTGTGAGCCTCCGTAAAATTAAAGTTGAGACTAAAATTTGTTATTAGTATGGCTCACTAACAACGATTCTCCGTCAGGCAGAGGTACACTAGCTTCATCATGGAATATGGCGGCTTGTAGACTTATCGCAGAGGGTCTGTTGTAATAATGTTTTCCGCGTCTTTTTTGGGTCGTGTTTTAGGAAGGGTATTTCCATTTGATAAATTTTTCAAGCGTTTCTCGACGGATTTTGAATGCGGCTAATAAAACGTTCTTCGACATGTTTTTTTAAAGCGTTTTCGACAAGTTTACCACAAAGAGGTCATTCGATCTTCACTTGATGAGGATATTGCTGAGATTTTTTTATGATAAGCTCGTAGAAAAGCCTTTTTGGGAGTAGTGTGTGTCCTAAAAAGCAAAATTGATGTTTCCAAAATTATTGTGTCCTTAATTTACAATTCTAATCATCAAAACGCCAATTTTAAAACCGCTCGTATCTCGAAAGCCTCATATTCTATTTTTTATTCTAACTTTAAAAACCAAGTGATGCCTACATCCACAACAATAATATTTCTGTGGCAATAAGTTAAAGTAGCTTATGTCAATTTTGGTAATTTTAATGTGAGCAATATAAATTTATCTTGTGCTTCATAAATCAATTGTATTACATAGTCTCAATAAACTTAAGCTGTTCAGTTCTCTTCAGATTTAACGATTTTTAATGGAGAGTAAGTGGGACCTGGACTAAAATAAAAGGAGATCTTTGTAATGTAAAAAAACTCGAATTTGGCTTATGTCGACATAAGCTCTTTCAACTTATTGCCACAGATTTAATGCCCAATTTTCAGATAAATAGTTAAAATAACTAGCATTTTACAAACTAAACATTGCAATATTTGTTACTGTTTTGTCTGCTTAGTTTTACAAAAACCGCTCTAACAATTTTTATCACAATAAATATTAAAGGTAATATTAGAAGGTATTGTGAATAAGATCCCGTACTTATTTGTTCTCATAAAATTCGAATAAATTAGATTTTTAATTATTTCTCAAAAATTACTACCTTAATCTCGATCTTAACTCGATACCGCACTTCCATTAAAAATTCAATTACAGCCACGCAAAACGCACTTTTTTTCCAACCATATTGAATATACACCAAAATAATTCCAACCACTTGGAGTAAACACAATCAGATGATCACACTTCATATGTACCCCCACATACGTCCATCAGGATATTCAGTCTATAACTGTTAATGCAAATTCAAAAACAAATCTCTGAATACACAGAATAAGTGAAAAAAGATGCAAACGTTGTCAAAAATATAGTTAAAAGCAGCTGTAAACTGGGATTAAACATAAGCAGCTCATGTGCTTGATCCATTTTCCAATTAAATTTTGTCGTCTTTCGCTTTGATGGAAGCTGCTTGCTATCATCTTTGCAAACAGGGATTCTGGAGCGTCACTCTCGTCTTCTATTTTTGCCACATATCCTGTCATTTTATAAAGTAAATGCTGGATAATTATCCCCAGTACAGCTTAACCATTTGCACATAAATATTTTACCCATTCAACTGGACTCTTCAATGAATTTTCTTACGACTTTGTTTTCAAATAAATAGAAATTGTTTCATCTTATTTAACATTATAATTGATATTAATTGATATTTTGTTCACGAGATTTAATACAGAGCTGATTTAGAAATGTGGCCTGTGAATTACTTCTCCATTCTAAAGGTTCCCTACCCAGAGGGAAAAAACGGAACCTTATTCGTTTCGTTTTTGTCCGTCTGTCCGACCACTAGACCAATTTTGTACCTAGGTCTATCTCAGAAACTACACTCAGGGAAAAAATGTAAACTAAAATGTAATATGATCTTTTTGATTTTACGTTGAATACACTTTGATAAAGAATATTTATTTTCACGTTGAAACATATTTGATTTGAATACGCAATGTTATTTTAAATAAAGTCAACCTAGATTCAAAGTAAAACGTATTCACTTTTACATTGTGACCATATTTTTTAATTACTGAAACACTTTGAATTAACGTCGTGCCACTTTGATTTAAAAATTTTCGTAGTCGAAGCTAAATCATTCGGAAAAATCTTTAAATCTTTTAATCTTTCTTTGATTTTACGTTGTTTTTTTCTCTGGGTGTAATTGACGTAGAAAGCACAACGTCCGGTATGAACTCTAGTTAAATGGCAATGGTAGCGATACATCGACTGGTTTTAGAGTAATAAGTGATTTTGTGAAATTTTCATTCGCACAAAAAGCTGTTTATTTCTCGATTTACAGAAAAATTGACACCAACCTTTTTTATAGATCATGCTCGTAGCTCAATATAAGCCGAAGACTGTTTTGTAGAAAAGTTAATATTTTAAAAGAAATTTACAAAAAATTGTCACTATATAAAGTACGCTCCTTTTAAACATTTTTCATTCGATATTGGTGTGTTTCCTTATTCGATACGATTTGGAACTTTCAATGAATACTCAACTCTACTCATTCTCATTGGAACTATTCCAATGGATACTCAATTACTCATTCTCATCCACACATATTGTTGTTTCTTGTTTGTTCGCAATTTCGAACTCTAAAGAAGTGCGGAACCTTCGGTACGCGAGTGACACTCGCACTTGGCCGGTTTTTATTTCTTAACAATTTTTCGATGGATTTTCGAACCTTGCGGTACTGTATGCAGCCACGTCCTCGCCTACTTCCAGACACACTCATCTCCCCGCTTCTATTACAACTTCTGCATATAAGAAATGGCTTCCACACTTCTAAACCCTAAATGATGATAGCCCTTTATTTTGTTGACCTATCGATCCCATCCCAACTATCAACTATCAACTAAGTTGAATATATATGCAGTATGAACGTGTAAACTCGGTTTAACTCATCATCATAGCTCGAGTGGTCCTGAATGGTTTATTCAAACTCGCACTCTCCCAGATATTGCGGTTGACTTTTATTCAAACTATCTAGAGGTAAAAAAATTAAATTCCGATTGCTCAATATTCACTAGCGTATGAGCTCACCCATCTAGGCCATTGACCTCCTTTATATCCTAACACAAAGTTATTTGCATAGTGGCTGTCTTGATTGCTTTCGATATCATTTTACATTAATTTTTGTACAAAGCTAAAAGCTTTTAGCAAATTGACTTGGCTTCTAACTTAACACCAGGATGGTGTGGCAAATTGATAATAACGAATTGTTCTCCCTCTCAAGTATGTGTGTGCGTGTGCATGGAACAGAGTTCCACTGCCAACCGATTGTGGCAGCTCAAAGTAATGTAGGCGTTACCCTTTCATGTAGGGAGACACCCGTACCAAATGCCGCTTGCATTCAATTTGAAACTGTTATCGTAGAGAGAGTAGTTTATTTTTGGGTGATACTCACCGAATAGGATAACTTAAAGTTAGTACAGCTTTAGTAGGGGGACTGTTTACTTACAGAGGACTCAGATGATACATTTTGACAAACAAGTTGATTTCAATTTTATTACGTATACGCCCCATACACCCGAGTAGGGGGTGGATGTTCTTTTAGAAAGACTCACTTTGTATTTTACAATGGAAATTATTGCTTTCTAGAGCAATGGGGGGGTTGTGTCCCTTTTTCCTTTTGTCGTAAGTGAGCATTTTCGTGAAATTATTATCTTTGTCGGGCTTTTATCAAAAAAAAAAACATGAGGCACTGCGGGAGTGCCCAGAAGTGAATACTTGAACAATTACGTGTGTATTTTTCGAATCGTCGGGAAATTTACGAAAAAAATTATTTTAGGCATTATTTTATTCAAAAAGGCATCTTTTTATTTAGGCTTTTTTTTTTTCGTTAAAATTGGTTGGCAACGCTGCCGTCAGCGCCCGCGCACCCATACCTAGCCATTTCCACCCTACGTTTTGAAAAGGAAATTCTCTCTTAGATTTGTGAATACGTGTTAATTGTCAACTGTGCTCTGTGAAGACTGAAGAGTGAAGAGTCTCATCATAACTCATACGAGAATTATTTTTTCACTAAAATAGTCTTATGAATGACTGTAACTATCTTCGGCCATCGACTCTCTTTCGTGGCGTCATTTGTTTTTGTACCATACCCAGTGCTACCAGACTACAAGATATATCTGTACCTCAAATTCATCAAATTTCAAGATTTTTGAGTTCAAGAATTTTCTTTCGAAAAACTTTTCTATTTCGGGCAGAGCCCATGCACAATTTCTGTTTTACTAAAATTCCATCAACTCTAACGAAACGTTAATTTTAACGAATTTAATCGCTTCCACACTCAGCTGCAAATGTTGAAGGAATATTTTCCGCTGTAAATTTAAATAAAACAGAAATTCGTAATCCTTTGTATACTGAAATAGTTTAAAATTTAATCCTTACAGAGGATTTCTTGCGCTTTAATGAACCGAATTGCTGTGACCTTCATATAAGCTATGAAATTATGTGTCATACTAGCTTCGCCCGTGCAAAATGTGGTTTTTGTGGCAAAACAAACATTAATATGAAATTGAATCATTTAACTCCTTAACGCCGGTAACTCTACGTCATGATTATCATTAATTTCAGGACATTTACCTTCTCCGATATCTAAAAGAAGTTTGCAAAATTCAGAATCCCCGATACTGCTCAAATATTCTGAGTCAAATGCGTGTTCTAAAGTAGCGCCAAGGCACTGAACGTTTAATACATGCATTGATTTCATCAGAGCGCGTACCTCTTGACAACCGGTAATGTTTGTCTGAAATCATCGGAGAACAAAAATGCAACTCCACCGAAAAGTCTGCTATTATTTCGTATATCTTGCAATGTTCTAAAGGGTTTACCAATAAGAGGCCACCACGAGCACGCATACGGCATACAGGACCATATCCTTTTAATGAAATTTTCCATATCCAAATCGCAAAGTGGCTGCCCTAGGTCCTCGATAGCCTCACTAATTTTATCTTTGAGGTCTTGAATCGACGCTGTGCTGTTGGCGTAGATCTTATCTTTCACGTGGCCTCAAAGGAAGAAGTTGCAAGGTGTTAAATCACAAGATCTCGGTGGCCAATTGTGATCACCTCTTTGAGAGATAACACGGTCCGGCAACTTTTGCCGTAAAAGATCAATGCTTTCGTTGCTTGTGTGGCACGTAGTGCCGTCTTGTTGAAAGTAAACGTTGTCCAGATCAATACCATCCAACTCCGACCATAATCATTAATCATCTCTCGATAGCGCAATCCTTTCACCGTAACTGTTGATCCAACCTCATTTTCGAAAAAGTAAGGTCCAATGACCCCGACGAACCATAAACCGCACACAACAGTCACACGTTGAGGACGTAGAAGCTTCTCAACAATAACTCTTGGGTTTTCCGAGCCCCAGATGCGACTTTGCTTGTTGACGTAGCCACCGAGGTGGAAATAGGCCTCATCAGTCAAGATGATTTTTCGATGGAATTCCGGATCATTTTCATGCATTTCAAGGACCCAATCAGCAAAGACACGACGTTTTTGATGATGGGCCGGCTTGAGTTCTTGTGTTAACTGAACTTTATAAGCCTTAAGACCCAAGTCTTTATGCAAAATACGGTGTAATGACGTTTGTGGAATGCCCAATTCCAAAGAACGACGATGGATGGACAAACCTCGGTTTTCTTCAACACTTTGGGCGACGTGCACGGGTTTTATTCTTCACATCATTAACTTGTCCCAACAGCTCGAATTTTTCCACCAATTTCTGTATTGCGGTCCGATAAGGTGCTTCGCGACGACCAAAAAATGCTTTAGTTTTGCGAACTGTGACTGCAAGGTTTTCACCATTTTTGTAGTGAATTTTAATAATTTCAAAGCGTTGTTGAAGCGTGTATCGTTCCATTTTTAGTAATCGCGTAATGTCAAAGAATAAAAGCTTCAAAAGTGACAGCTACCGAAATAGCGGGTCATTCACAATAACACCTCTTAGTGGAAAACCCTTTATTAACCACTTTTATTGATAATTTATATGCCATAGTGCATTCGTCCCAGACTACAAATACGCAGTCTTGTAATAGTTTAGCCCTGTGGCTATTTTTTGAAATACCTCATACTGGGTTTTCCATTTCAAAATACCTATTCGACATTTCATTCATAGATACGTTTTTTTAAGATAAACAAACCTTTCCTACATTTTTGACATTTCTTTTATGGGTTTCTTTTTTTCTTAGCAAACTAAACAAAATACTGTCTCTGTCTGTCTCCCTCTCCGTCACTGGAGTAGAAGAGATGTCATTATATTGCGCGGTTAGTATGTTTGATTTGAGAATGAAGTGCATATCCACTCAACCAGGTGAAAATCGTAGAAATGTTTCAAACTTTGCATATTTATTCAAAAACCTCTTAAATTATCGAGTTAATGGATATCCTAAGTTGTACTTGCAGGTGTCTTCTATATGGTGGTATTTACTATATTTAAATGCTCCCAGTGTTTTCGAACGCAAAGCTTTGCAAAGAAAAAAGCGAAACGAAACGAAAAAATAAATTACTCTTGTCCAATTTTTTTCCCGAATTTAGAGAGATATAGAGTTGAAAAAAAAAAGATTCTAGGTCTAGGTATCCTCTATAGGCCTGTGAAAAATTCACTAGAATATATTCAGCAGTTTCTAAGATTTTTGCATTTAAAGACATGCAGTCAAATGTAATCTTAGTCGAACAGAACTACACCAATTTTATTTATAAGGTATAAATATGTTCAAAAATTTCAAAAAAAGCAATAATATTAATTTTTGAGCACAGTTTTTTTTAGTGATAATAATGTAATTTATGTATTATGTGTATTCATATCTACCTAATCTAATTATGCGAAAAAGTAAATAATAGTTTTACTTACAGTATACATATATTTTGAAAAAATCTCTTAGTAGCTCCTCTATACTGAACTCTTATGCGATTCTTCCAATCTTACTTATATAAAGAGAACCGCGGTGTCGTTACAGTTTTGCGAGTTTATTGATTCCTTCCCATCTCAAAAGTGCCCAACGCGCCTAAAGAAGTAATCACTTCAAAAATTATTTCCTCAAAGTCGCTAACTACCTGAAAACTGAAACTGTGTTCTGTTGACTGTGACTTTTGGCTTTTTGTGCAAATTTAACTACCATAAAAACGATGCATGTTGGAATAGTTCCCTTGCGGATGCGGTCAATTCCTGCTCAATGAAGTCGAACACTTATTTGCTATCGAACTCGTTCATTTACTTATTTCGTACTGTAGAATTGCATTCAAAGAACTCGTTAATTTAGTCCGAAAGAGAATTGCGAAAATTCTTCATGCTGTTTGCGGCTAGGCTTTGGTAAAGTGGTAGACGATAGCAAACTGAGAGCCTTAGTGGGAGTTAGATTCCCACCTTTTAAATTACAATTGGAATTTTGCTCACCTCTCGAATCTTACCACACCAACCCAATACCACTGCCTTTTGTATCGCTACATATTTTATACATATCTTCGACGTCGGGGGGCTACACTCGTACATATGTATTTCGGACTTGCTGTGATGGATTTTCCCTTATTGCATTTTCACACAATTGCCGAGGGAGAGATACAAAACGATTGTTTGACTGCCATTTGTTGATCATTTGACCCAAGGTCTTGTGACACGTTACGCAATCAGTGAGAGAAATAGTACCCCAATTTTGCGATAACATCACCGCATAAATGGATTTCACCTCATAACTGCAACCCCCACGGGACTCACTAGAATTTAATTACGGTTCTCTATTTTCGGTGAGGAAATGCTCGCGTGAATATCTTCGTCCATGGAAGCGACTGCGGCTGATGTTGCCATTACCGAGCATCAGGAATATCCTGAAGTTTAGTGTTTAGCAAAAAAAAAGAAAAAACAACGAGACATAGCACATAGCAGATTACTGCTTGGCCGTAGCAGGTGCTATAACCACAGGGAAATAGCCCGAATGTCCGAGTGGGGTGAGACGTGGGAAGTTAATTTCGTTTTATAATCCGGCCGAGGTAATCCATAGTTACGAAGGGGAAAGTCTTAAACCTTTTAACTACTATTTGAGATATGGAACAACAAATTAAAACCGACTCGAGGTTGACAGTGTGTACAGTTTAAATAAAGGCAAGGGATAACCTCTGTCACTTAAGCTGATAGTAAGTATCAAGAGTTACATGCAGATAGCTCCACCTGTCATCGCCGTCAGTGGAGTAACAGACATAAGCCTACATGATAATGGTTCATCAGGACAAGGCCACCGTATGGTATTGGATTTCAATTCGGTTTTCCTTTGCAAAAGCTGATGACGCACAACAACTCTCCCACCATGACGCAAGCTTTCGGATAATTAATGTGTTTCCATTTCGCATTATTAGTTCGAATATGCACAATTGCACAGGAATATTCAAAGTTAAGTCCGTATTTTTTTTTAATGCATCTGTGCTGCAAATAAATAAGTTTGCCCGTAAAGAGTTCAGGCGCCAAAAGAATTAGAAAAATACAGAACGTGAATTTGTGAATTACAAAGTGCCCCACGTGGAGCTGTGCACAAACTGAAAAAAATCGAACAAAGGAATGGAAGGAGAACCGCAAAAAATCGCGATTGCTTGGATTATAGCTTTAGAGAACAAATTTATGAAGCGCTAAATTGGTGGGGCAGTTAATTGTTGAGTTAATTGGTTTCCTTGCAAATATGAGTGTCAGTAACCGAAGTAGGATGCTCTTTGCATAAATAAAGCCATTAGACGGCATGTCCGGTCAAAATTAGGATCGCTTATCAGTAAGTACGGAAGCCAGGAGTATGATTCCTTTTACCCTTGTCAGCCGGTTAAGTTCGTATGATTTGTGTTTTTGTGGAAAGGCTCGTCGTTTTTATGAGTGGAATACACACAGCAGTAAAGGTAATTTTTTTTAAAGATATTCAAAAGCCGGACTTCCTGAGTGGCGGAGAGTACTTTCCCTTTACCGTAATTACTGAGATGTTTATTATTCACTCATTGCTTCCACTGAGCTTACCACCTGCTATTTTATTAAACTCTGGTACGTTACTACGATTGGGCTGTGAACAAAAACATGATCTCAAAAGCGTCAAAAAAGTGACCAAAAACGAATCCAAATTTTATCAAACATTCGTCGAAAAACTCGCCCAATAACGCGCCGATAGCTGTGACAAAAAAAGGATGGAAAACAGCTCAAAGAGGAATCAAAAATGCGTTCAAAAACATGACCAAAACCATTTTAAAAACACCGCGATAAAAGTGTCGAAAAACAAGTCCAAAACCGAGAAAACATGCTCAAAATCACTTAGAAAAGCGTGTCAAAAAAGCGTCCATAACTATTTAAAAAAACATTCCGAAAAACGCACCCTAAAATGACTCAAAAATCGGGATCAAAAACACAACCGTAAACGAGGATGTGCGCTTGAAAATGAGTTGGAAACTGTGTCCAAAAATTCGTCTAAAAGTATCCAAAACGAATCGGAAAAAGCTCTCAAGAACGCGTCGAAAAGCATAACTTAAGACAAATTCAAGAACGGGACCAAAAACGTGTCGAAAAACACATCGTAAAGGGAGAAAAAATGTCCAAAATCGAATTGAAAAACAGAATCAAAAATTTGTCCAGAACCAGTTGAAAAGAGCATGCCGAAAAACGCACACGAGAACGAGTCAAAAAACGGATCCAAAAACGATGAGTGCAAAAATGAGTTGCAAGCTATGTCAACAATTTAGTCCATAAACGATTCGAACAACGCTGCCAAAAACACAGTGGAAAACAATTCAAGAACGCAGCCAAAAACCCGTCCAAAAATAGGTCGAAAAACGACACCTAAAATGCGTCGAAAATTGGGAAAAAATTACGTCCACGAACGAGGAAATCTCATCCAAAAATTAGTCCGAAAGGGTGTCGAACAACTCGTCTAAAAGCGTCCAAAAGGAATCGAACCACGTGGCCAGAAAAGCGAATGAAAAATAATCCAAAAAAGCGCAAAAACCTGTTCAAAAATAGGTAAAAAAATGGGTCCTAAAACGAGTCGGTTAGTGAAAAACCCATGCCCAAAACCGAGTTGAAAAACTTGTGCAGATCCCGCCACAGAACATTCGCAGAAATGCGTCAAAAACGGGCCCAAAAGAGAATCGAAAAGCGTATAGAAAAAAAATGTCCTAAAACGTGTCCAGAAATGGGTTGGAAATAGGGCTGAAACACGCAACGGGTTCAAATCAAAAAACCAGCTCAGAAACGCGTTAAAAAAGCTCGGCCAAAAGAGCGCCACTGTTAAAACTGTTAAAATTCGTGCATACATCTCTCATAATGATCGGGAGATCCCATACTTTCAAAAGAAGTTTATGCGGTGGTCACTTAATTTTTCTTTTCTTACCACGCCAACCGCAGTTGCTAACAACTCTTGTGATATCACGGTGTTTAAGTTGTACTTTGGACAATTAAGACCACAATCTACCATTCAATTTTCACTACGGTCTAGGATCTCTACTCTACAATCACGGTGTCAAATCACGTGCAGGGAACTGGATAATCCAGTAGAAATTGACTAACTCCTCCGCACAAACGTTTGCGTGAATTAAATAATAAAATAGATAATTAAATACCAATTTCTATAACAAATTGTTTTTCGAGCACATTTCCATTTAGCTCTGCTTCAGTCAACTCCGACCGACGTTGGACACAATTTCGAACCGCTCTTCACTGCTCAATCTAAACCCAAATCCGATTAGGTATTGATTTTCAAACTGAATCGAGTATTTAATTCAATTTATGACTATCTCTAAAATGTTCATTCGATCTTATTCAATTAGGGAAAGGGAACCCATTTGCAAGCAAATTTGTACATATTTACGGCTTTCATCACAATGGAATGCATTTCAAAAGCTGTATACAAAACTGCTGAATTCATACCGGCCTGATGGTCGTAGAAAATTAAATCTCAGTCATGGAGTGGGTATAACTGAATGGAGCCAGGAAACGATTGGAAAACAAATTTAATCACAACTAAAAGTGTACTCTTGTGTTTGAGTATTTTTTAAGTGTCACGTCTTGTTCGGCTGAAGGGTGACAAAGGAAAATGGTAGCATCTCCTTTGAATCTATGGAACCATCCTTTCATGAGAATATTCTGCAGGTATCATTCACATTTACCATTCTTCGCTTGGTATTTGTTATGTAACGTTTTAAGTGGCCTTTTCATTCGAGTTCTAATGTCGAAATAATCAAAAATGCGATTATCCTTATTATCATCATCAAGCTCATAATGTATGTGAGGTGCGTATGAACAGAGCAAAGTATCTTATTAGTAAACCGGTTAATTGGTTTCTGTGGCAGTGCGTGTGCGATTAAATGAAAAACAATATTAGGCTCTGGCGGGTGGTGTTAGAATGGCTTTTCTGAGGGCCAAGGTTTGTTGGTGACGCTTTCTCCCGGAGTTAGTAATCTGTTAAGCTGATTAATTGAACCAAGAAATAATGTCGTAAGATGATTCGATGACGAATGAAATGGTGTTTGTTAGTGTCCTACATTTATACGACTAATATTAATTTACTTTGTCGTGTTAATCGGGTAACTGTATACCTTATTTGCTCAGACATTAGTTGACGATTTTAGTAGCCAGAGAGACATGTGCTGCATTTATGTATGTGGCCATGTGGGTGATCCATCATTTCACTGGCACGAAGGGTACAAAACAAAGGTGGGAACTACATATCTTCTTTCACTCTCTGTCTGCAGCTGGATTTATTAACTGTTGACACGTGCATCTTCTACTTTAATAAACTAGTGCTCAAACTATGATGTGAATCCCTATGATCGAAGATAAGGAAGTGGAAAATTTACACCTGTGGCCCTGCAAAAGCTTGAAATGAAATCCTCTCTTTCGCTGTTCACAGACTGATATGATGGTGAGTTTGAATACTTCAAAGCACTCTTCATGCATATCAGAAATCATTCACACCCAGCGCAATAAGAATGACAGCTACAGCTGGACTGGAAACCTCTGGACTTATAAATGTAGGAATCTGCAGCAAAAAAAGTCTTAAACAGAAGGAGAATTTGGTCACTTTCGTCTCCTTGTCTGGACTTTGACATACCATTCGTTTACTCTTCCCAAACATAAATGAACTAACGATGAGAAAATCGGTAAACATCAAAACAGGTAATGGAATTAGTGAAGGACATTTCTCTTAAGATTTTAATACACACAGCTGAGGCTGTTACCATATTTATTGAAAGCCAGGCGGCTGTAAATACAGTTGCTGCTATTGAAATAAGATCCAAGCTAGTGGCCGTGAAGAGCTCAAGGCTTTCCACAGGTTTTTGACACAACCTGCAATGCGATGGCTGACATTTCGTCTGTAATGAATCAGAACCGAGTGTTTAAGTCTTTTTAGTGAAATGCTGAGTAAACAAAATTTTAAATTATGATTAAAGCCAAAACATGAATAGAGGGTTTTCCAACAAGAGGTGTTATTTTGGTATTCAAAGAAAAATGCCATTTTTTGAGATAAATGATCGGATGTTTATTTCATAATAAAGAGGAAGGTATGCCGTTAATAATGAAAAACAACATCAGCCAAATGGCCACCACGAGCACACATACAGGACCATATCCTTTTCATGAAATTTTCCATAACCAAATCGCACAGTGGCTGCCCTATGTCCTCGATAGCCTCACGAATTTTATCTTTGAGATCTTGAATCGCCGCTGGGCTGTTGGCGTAGATCTTATCTTTCACGCGGCCCCAAAGGAAGAAGTCGCAAGGTGTTAAATCAGAAGATCTTGGTGGCCAATTGTGATCACCTCTTCGAGAGATAACACGGTCCGGAAACTTTTCCCGTAAAGATCAATGCTTTCGTTGCTTGTGTGGCACGTAGCGCCGTCTTGTTGAAAGTAAACGTTGTCCAGATCAATACCATCCAACTCCGACCATAAAAAATCATTAATCATCTCTCGATAGCGCAACCCATTCACAGTAACTGTTGATCCAACCTCATTTTCGAAAAAGTAAGGTCCAATGACCCGCCGGACCATAAACCGCACCAAACACTCACACGTTGACTCAACAATCAATCTTGGGTTTTCCGAGCCCCAGATGCGACAATTTTGCTTGTTGACGTAGCCACCGAGCCACCGATCAGTCAAGATGATTTTTCGATGGAATTCCGGATCATTTTCATGCATTTCAAGGACTCAATCAGCAAAGACGCGACGTTGTTGAAGCGTGTATCATTCCATTTTTAGTAATGGCGTAGTTTCTACTTGTCAAATGTCGAAGAATAAAAGCTTCAAAAGTGACAGCTACCGAAATAGCGGGTCATTCACAATAACACCACTTTGTAGAGTGTAGAGTAAGCATTAAACTACTGAACATTTAAGTGCCCCCCACTCCGAATCCGTTTCGCCCCGATGATGGTGAGTTTCATTACTGCTGTTTAAATGGATATCTGTGTACGAGTACCTCAGGTATGAATATTACTTTCGAATAATCCATTAAGACCCATGTAAGGTTAGTGCCATAGGTCAAATTAAGTAACCACCGCTACTAACATTATGTTTCGTCATAAAAGTAAAACACCCAAGTATGGCATCAGATTTATGTTACATTCTGCCCTGGTGTACGTAGTTGGATATTATATAGTAGAATCATCTGAGCACTGTGCTGGATGGTTGTAAAAATGTTTATTGCTCTTCATAGGCGATGCCCCGTCAATAACCAGTGGTTCATTCATTGCCATTCAGACAAAAATGATTGAAAAATGAGGGATGCCATGATGGACGTATTTCTTGAGTAGGTACTCTGTCGATGGGTTAGTGAGCGTAAACAGCTACAAACAAAATTCCAAGCAAATTAGACCTTTTCTTTTCCCATTTAATCGAATTGGTGGTGGTATGTGTTGGAAATCCCTTGATGTGGATATTTGTATGATGTATGTGGAAGCGTGACATTTCAATCTGTTTTGGAATTATTTTTTGTCTGACGTCTGTCATCAGACAGGATCAAACGAAACTTTCTCGTCCGTGTTTGGTTGAATGCTTTTTGGTTTATTGTTAAAAAACTCACAAGCGATTCTAGAATCTATATGAACAAACCGTACAGAAAACATAAGTATTTACTTAAATAAAGGACACTTTTGGCAGTGCATTAAATAAAAAAGTGAGGCTAAAGCTCTCAGTAAAAAACAAGTTCTGTTCATAGGCTCTTGCACCTTACCCGATATTTGAGTATGTACCTTCAAGGACAAGCGTTGGAGGAGTTTCTGATCTGTTAGGTTCTTCTTTTTGACTAGAATAGATTGGTGATCCTGGTTTAAGGTGCCTGTTGTTGGAACTAGGGTTCATGATATAAAGAAATCCTTACACCGATATATTGATACATACATAAAATTCTGAGTTCGTTTCTTTGAATTTTCATACAAACAGGCCGATTTAAGTGTATGACAGTCAGAGTACCAATGAAGTGTTTACGGTCGTGTAATTTATTGCAGGTTGCCGTTTATTTTATGGTTTGTATTCCGAAGAAGAGCAGAAGTGGGCGATAGTTGCTAAAATGAAGTTTTGCTTACTTCATATTGCATTTTTATTAAAATTTGCGCATTGCAATAATCAAAAATATACCGAATGTGAATACAGATCGCGATTTGAGTAGCCATTTTAAAGAAACATTTTTAATGCGGCTTTATTTGCTAATTTTAAGAAAAACAAAGTATCCGATCTTATTCAGACTTGTTTTATTATTCTAAAAATGTATAACGATCAAAATCGTTAGAGTTTTTTTTGTAAAATTATGCTGAAAAAATAATAACGGTTAATGATTAGTTTGAAAAATATTAATGATACCATAAAATCTTTTTAGCCTAAAACTGAGCATTAGATATTGTTTGAAATGCAAGCATTACTTAGTTTTTAAAGTTTTATCGAAATCGAAGACGGACTTTTCGAGATATGAGCAGTTTCTGAAAATTTGCGTGTTCGGTGATTCGAATTGAAAACTAAGGACGCAATTATTTTGAAAACATCAATTTTACTCTAAGTATGCATTTTTTTCCCAATCGTATGGACCGTTTTCGAGATGTGCAGTCATGTAAGCCTCATATCTACTTAAGCTCACATATCAATTTTGGTTGAAGTCGTTAGAGCCGTTTTCGAACAAATCAAACTGGTGAGAAAATTGTGTATGGGAAGTACCGTTAATATTGAGGTTACCTTGCAAAAAAAAGAAAAAAACGACCCCTAACTGTAGGCCCACAAACTGCAAATCCGAAGTTTGAACCAAATTAGGGCAGCCGTTTAGGCTGTAGGCCTCGGGAGCATACGGACAGACAGACAGACAGACAGACAAATGGAGAGGATTTTGCGACCCACTTTTTTAAGTTCCTCTATCATCGTTATGTCAGAATTGATTAACATCTCGAGTTCGAAATTTTGTACGAATGCAATATCTTTCTCTTACTACGCAATCGAGAAAGTTAACAATCATTTTTATTAATTTGATTGATAGCTGTCAATTTGAAAAAAGTACATACATTCTAATGTACTAGGTGTTTTTGATTTAAAATTTGAATGAACATTTTTTAAAGTTAAATTACAATCCAGCCAGTTGAATTATCTAGTTTAGGGTGTCTGACAGCTGTCTGACTAGATGTATCTCGGTTTTGATTGGCTGACATTGGTCATATGAGCAGCTGTTTCAGTTGACGTTAATGGAGGGGTAGGCAAAGAATCTAGTCAATAAATTCGAGACTGATTACTAAGTTGACAAATCGCTGACATAGGAAAAGTGATGTTCCCGACCAAATTACTTTTTGCGTTCACATTAGATTTTATCCAGATCAATCTTGTAGACTTAAGGTACCTAAATAGATTCTTGAATGTGCCCAGAGTTTTAAACAATAAAAGATGTTTGCACTAGTTTTTTTTTGCTTGTCCCAGCTGGATAGCTGACATTTTGCCCTGC
The DNA here is from genome assembly GCA_963082955.1 of Cheilosia grossa. Taxonomy (NCBI): domain Eukaryota; kingdom Metazoa; phylum Arthropoda; class Insecta; order Diptera; family Syrphidae; genus Cheilosia; species Cheilosia grossa. Next base: position 17,380,677 of record OY720147.1, on the reverse strand, counting down.
CAATCCGGGACATCTATCAACGCCACCTCGCTTAGAGTCTCTGCGTTGGTATGCAAATAGTATTCCATCGAAGTGTTGCTTAACCACAAAGCTCTTAAAGCTCCTTGGCTGTCAAAAAAGAGGATGACATTTTGATTTTTTTTTTTATCTCTCTCCAATCATCAATATTTGCATGATTCTCTTAGATTCAGAGCTCCACAAATGATGTACCTGTTTGCTGTTTCTATATATATTCACGTTTAAATCGTATCGATGTAAGCCGGCTTTTATTTCTCCTTTCTGTTTGCAGTCAGAAGTTCATTTAGCGAACCACCTTCTAGAGGCGGAGGTTGAGGTGAGCGGTGGCCCTTTTGTCTTTCCCTTTCAGAACCGCAGTCCATTTGAATTGTATGCGGCCATCCCCGAGGAGTTTTTTCTTTGGCAACATCGCAAAGGCTTAAGCCGAATGTCAAAATCCATCTCATCCATATTGTTTGAGCGGGGGAGTTTTCGGGGTTCGAGATAGAGAAAAAATTTAAACAAAAATTCATTACGCAGAGTATGGGTTTTTGGTGCTTTTATTGGGCGAGTCTTACCTCGTTGATGGGCTACCAAAAAGTGGCCGAGATCATAGAACAGGAAATAAGCTTAGGTAGAAAACAAGAATTCATGGAGGAAGGTGTGGGAAAGTGTTGCGAATCAGTAGCTGTTCAGACATTCTTCATTCACTTGAACACATAGACAAATGGTTTTCCTAGACTTCTGAAGCATTACTGATCGAATATTACTTATTCGTGGTAGTTTGGGTGTACAGATGTTTATTGCCGAGGGAACTGCTTTTTTTTTCGTAAATTATACTATCGTTTTTCTTACCTGTCTCTACTTCATCATATTCGGCGGACATCAGTGCTCCTGGAGAAAGTTTGGAAGTATGTCACAGCTGTTGGCACATGTTTTGTAGACTTTGAGAAGGCATACAACCGAGTCTCTAGAGATAAGTATGGTTGTTCTTTTGAAAACGATAATTAAATTCTTACGCAAACTGTACTAGCTGTTTTCCAGTTAAATACATGTCTTCTTCGTGTGACTTGGACTTTATTAAAGGTCCGTTTTTGCTCCTGTCTTGTTCATTACTTATGTGGACTGGATCTTGCACGGCGTACCCTTGCGGGATAATCCTCCAAATTGGAAGATCTAAGCATACGCCACTTCGGTCGTTATTGGCCCAACTAACATTTCAGTTTCCATAAGCCTCAATAGAATATTACTTTTGGTTTCCAAAAGAATGCTCTTAAGCTTCGGTTAGGTACGAAAGGCGATCACTTATCGATGGTCTTTTGTCGTTAAAGTCTCCAAAAAGATGTCTATTAAGTATTTAATGACTCAATAATAAAAGCTTTATAGATACTCCCACTTTATTAAAGGCTGTTTAAGGCAATGTATAGAGGCTTAACGAAGGCTCAAACTTATTTTATAAGTGCGATAAACCATTATGGAATCTTTTGCGAGCACTGTTAGAAGTTTTACAGAAGAAACAAAATAAGAAAAGTATCTGTAAAGTTTCGGATAGTGCTTCCAATAACATGATTGGAGGTAACTTATATAAGTTTTATAGAAGCCTCATTGTTTGAAGGGAAAAAAATGCCACCGATTTTTGTATTTCCATTTTCTTTACCTCTTCCCCCTGACTGCGTTTTAAGGGCCTGGAATGGTGAGAATACATGAAGAAACAAGGGATAAATCTGTCGAATTAATTAAATTGGAAAAATCAAGGTTTTTTTATACTCACACACGGGATTTGAACTGACGACCTCCAGCATCAGAGTCGGACACTCTATCATCTGCGCTATCTGTAACATACCCGCTATGAAGTTAAAACTTAACCAGTTCAAACTTGTCTCTATATCAACAACAAGCTTCGCTAAAACCTTCGTTAGAATTTTCCATAACATTTACAGGAGACACGAACTCTCATCTTTCTCTTTCAATGTTTTTCGTTGGGTTCTCTTACGATTGCGTTATGTTTTTATTTTTTCGTGCAGCCCATAACTTCGTTAAAACTAAAAACCTGTAGAACCTGTAATAAATCGCGTGAGTTACCTATTTCATTCAGCATCTGAAATATCTAAATAAAATTAAGGACATAATTTAGGTAAGTTTGATGTCTTTCAATATTCTTAAGTAGATACTTTAATTATGTTGTTCTAGCCTTAAAATCAAATGGATCGCTTGACTTTAAGTAGTCAAAATAATTATAAAATTATTCAGACCATTGAAAATGGAAAGAAAATAGTTTCTGCTGTGCCGTCGACATGGGAAAATGCTGGAAAATTGATGTGGCCACCACCTGAAAAAATACGCCATAGAAGTCTCAAAACGTTTAGCAATGCGCCAGGAACATTGGCAGATGGGTGGACAGAGTACCCGTGCAAGGTAAAGCGCTGTAACATTGGGACATATAGAGAAGCTCTAATGGAAACCCAAGCGATGTCAAACAAAAGTGACACCAGTGACATGGAGACGGAAAGAAATGCGACAACGGTTCGTAGTAGGCGGTCAGCTGCTGCAAGAAAAACGTTTAACCCAGATAGTGACAGAGTTAATTTTAACGAAGTAAGTACCAACCTTTTTTGCGGTTTTGTTATTATAAAAGACCAATTTAGTTTTTTCAACATCAGCGACTGCACACAGAGCAAGGAGAATCGTTGAAAAAGTCACCGATTAAGCCGACAAAAATCTGTTCGATCGAAACGGCGTCCGTGCCAATTTATAATTCGGGTCCTTCAACGTTATTGTCCCCAACATGTACCAGTAGCCAAACGCTACTTAACGTTTCCCATAATACATTACTGCAGGAGCAACCACTAGAGTATATTTCCGATGGACAGTCATACATTTTTGAAACAACAGATTCGTTGGCACAAAATGAAATTTTGTCTGAAGATAATCCTCAAATAATTTCTTTAAATGAAGAGCCATCAGTTCAGAGTATGCTTTTCACTATGTTAGAGCAAGTGGCAAAATTGACTGCCACTGTAGAGCACGTGGTCAAAACACAAGAAGTAATTTTACAAAAACTGTCTGCGCATTCTGTACCTACTTCTGGAACACTAAGTCAAATTGAAGCACCGTTCAAAAGGATTGATAGCATTGAAGATTGCCATGAGTTTGAAGACAACCTAAGAAAAGAAGACTTTACTTTAGATATGGTAAGTGCCTCATATGTATTTACTTCTAACTAGTTTTTATAGATATTAAACTGCTCTTTCTTGTTGCAGATGAGAAAAATAGACACAGTGTGTGGTGCTAACTGTGGACTTTATGACGACAACGTGGCTTACTCTTTCGCCGACTTTATTTTTACCCGCCGGTTTTTTACTTTGGTAACGTGGACTGGAATTTCAAGAGGCACTGAAGAAAAGGATTGTTTTCAAAAATTTGAAAGAATTTTTCAGTTTTTTCTCGATTCAGTGAAAAAAATTGACAATAAGTACACCATTAAAATGCTTAAAGATTTTTTCCAAAAACTGATTTCAAACTCAAAGCGGCGTTATCAACAGCCGAAAAAACGAATTTCTCGAATAAAACTTCGAACTTTTACTTCAGCCAAAAAGCGAAAGTCCAGCTTTGAACGATTAGATTCGTTTTGTGATGAGAATGAAGAGGTAGATAATGATCTGAATGTAAGTATGTTCCTGTTACGACTTTTGCTATTTTTGTAACCTACGTTTTTCCCCTTTAGTTCGATCTCACATGTAACCAAACGGATGAAGAAATATTACCTAGTTGTTCCAAATAAAAACGCTTTCAAATAACAAGAAATTTAATTTTTGTTTAATAATAATTTCTGTTAATGAATTTTCATTGATTTGTATGCAATAGTGGAATAAAAACAAAGTTTGAATGATAAGTTAATCTTACCAGCTTACACTTAATTTCACATAATTTAATGATTTTGATCGACCTGCTTTTCAGTTGGTTTTCATGAAGAACATAAAATATATTTAAATGACTAGACTCTATTGGGAGTTTAAAAAAATTTAGCTTTTCCTTCCATTCATCACAACAAAGTTGAATACCGTCTTTGTTCGTAACCATTATGTTAGTCACACAAGCAATCTCGTTTTCTTTTGTTAAGAACCAGCAATTTTTGGAATCTGTGCTAAGGCTAAAGTGCTTAAGTTTAACCTTAAAATAAAAGACTGCGTTATTCAGCCCCGTCCTTAAACATTCCGGTAAGTTCTCTCCTGCGTTGGGTTGACTCAGAGTAGGTTGGTGACCTTGATTCGGTTTTTCGGTGTCTTCATGTTTTAAATATGTTGTACAATTACTATCTTCAATTATCCGCTTGGCGACTTGAGCTAGTGGACGATTGCCATTCCGCAGCATACGCTTAATTTTTCCGAGAATGTTTTCAAATGGATATGCACTAAAAGAATCAAGTTCACCAAAACGCATTACCTCGTCGACCAAATGCACCAAGTTATGCACATTACTGGTGATGTATTGCTCTCCATAAATTTCTGCAAATATCTCAATGTAATGAAGAAGCATCGCATTAGCCAATGGTAACATAGAAAAGTATTGTTTTGAACTACATATCGTTACTGAGCAGAATAAAAGCATAAAATGGTTATACAGATCAGGTGTTAAAATGTCTTTTAATGCAACGATTCCCACGTAGTGTAAAAATGTTCGATACTCTGTTCCTTTCCAATGCGTTAAGCACTCTAAACCTCTAACTACGCGATGAAATTCAGCTGGCATCTTACATCGATTTAAGTATTCCGACGCTTCGTTAGTTATATCCGCACGCCACTTGGTCTCGGAGTTTCGAAATGTTCCATCTCTCCAGCCAAATAGAAGGCGTTTCATTATGCCAAGATGAAGTAAGTGCAAGGCATCCCCAACTGGAAATTGTTCAATCATATCAATATTTAATTTTAAAAGTGGAGAAAGTGATTTGTGATGTGATCCATATGAATTCATTCGAAATTTTTCATCTGTACGTTTTTCACATTTTGTTCTGGGAAATATATTGGTGTGACTTATATGACTGTACTCGCCGAGGGTCGTACATTTTAAGCATCCGTGTTGAGCGTTAAAATTAGCCACACCTATAAGACAGTTTTAAAGATACAAATTCATTTAACATTAATATATTTTCTTACCTTTTACAAATGCTCTAGCTGGTGAATCACATACAAAACAACGGATAAGCACTGTGATTTTGTGTGAATTGATATATACGCCATTGGCCATTATTTCATCCATTTCGTCAACAAATGGCAAAAGAAATGACTCCAAATCATGACATTTTGATTTACCGCAATATATACCAATAACCATTGCTGGCACTTCTGGATATTCCGTGATGTTAAACAGGATTGGCCAAAATTCAATTTTTGAGCTTTTAAATAGTGGCAAGCCATCCATATTTATGTTCACTGAAATTATCAGTGATTCAGCCAGATCCCTGAATAGTTCTTCGAGGCAATTTTTTATTCCATGATGCCAATATTCCCCATCGCTAAGCGCCATAATGTTTACTGTTTGTGGTGTTTGCAAAAATGTTCGTGGATCTTCTGGCAAAATCTTGGTACCTCTCTTAAAACGGGTGTTTACAATTTTAAGTAAGTTTTTAAGTGCCGAGTGGTTAATGCTGTACTGCATTGCCCATTTCCTTAAATCCGAGCGAAAGTTCTGATTTTTGTCAACGTCATCATCATCTTCGCTGGATTCATCTACAGCAAAAGAAACAACATTTTCCTGATTTTCCGAAGCATCAAAACTTTTTTCTCTGGTACCTAATGAACGAAATGATTTATTGTGTTTGCTTTGTCAAAATATATTTGTTTGACATGAATAACAACTTACCCGACTCTTTAGATGAATGTATGCATATGCACCCAGAAATGTCGTTAGACGATGTCCCTGGTTCTGGTGAAACATTTAGATCGCCACTTGTTAAATTTTCAGTAGTATTTGAGGACAAACCAAAACGCTGCACTGCCTCTGCTTTTTTTTTTTAAACAACATCAACCTCTCGGGCTCTTTGTAGCATAAGTGCACGCTCTTTACTTAGTTTTTTATAATAATTTCCCGATTTTTTTACTTTTTTCCATGAAGTTATCATTTTGTCAACTTGTCACTCGCACCAAAACGTAAAGACTGAACACTTTAAACTAAATCAATAGCTTCTGGAACTCTTCTTCTTTTAATATATCATTTATAAGACTTCGCTAGTGTAATTATAGAAGCCAAAAACAAGTCTTCCATAAAATTTCTATTAATTTTTATTGGAAGTTTAATATGAGTCGACCCTCATTGAAACTTGAATAGCTATATTTAATAGAAGCAAAACAGAAGCTACGACTTCTTCTTCTTTCTATAACTGCACCTAAAGAAGTTATGACTCTAATGGTTCTTTAAAGCTTCATCTTATTTTTCCGAAAGGCTTAAATGAAGTTGCTATATAAGTCAATCCTTTTATAAGGAGGCTGCTTCTTCTAAAAGCTCTACAGAAGCTCTAAGGAAGCTTTCGCCTGTCGAACCTTAAACAATTGTGCCTTAAGGAAACTGAAATGTTAGTTGGGGGGTCAATATTGAACAACAAAAAACAGCGAACAGATTTGCATTGCTCTTCTTCAGGTAATGCGGAAGGTCGAGTTATATCTAACACACAGTCTCAAACATGAAGTATGTCCCTTACACTCACGACTCACCCAATTCGAGGTACAAACGACTCCGAACTATCTAGGGAAGCACTTTTCAATTTACCCATGAAAAAGCTATTCAAAAACCTAAAAGTGTACATGCAGCGGTTTTGTTTACCTTTCTGAGACTGTCAAGTACGCACACTCGGAATTGTGTAACCGTCAACGACAGAGGACAGCCCTTTCGCTGCCATAGAAGAAATTCATTAAAAAGTTATTTTCGAAAGCCGCCAAAACGAATTTGACTATCAAAAGGCATCAGTCTGTATCACAAGCGACTTTAATCTTTAAACCGTGATTTCCTCATATCCTGCCTGCTTAGACAACCAAAACATTACCTGAATTGTAAATTTTCAAACAGGCTTATGTATAAGATAATAATGAGATAATTTTGAAAAGGAAACCCTCTTTGCACGAAGGCAGACATCAAACGCGCCCCCTAACTACTATAGCCTGCGCGTTAGATGATACTTTCTTTACTCAGTACTAATGACAGGTCTTCCAAACCTTGCCAAAGGTGGGGTGACACACCTTCTCATTTGAAAACAACTTCATTAAGTGTTCCGGGACCGGTCATGTTTCCTCGTTCCTGCATGGCACTAACGTCCTCAATCAACGTACGGCGACGTTTATGTACTCAAGGATAACAACAAGCAAATCCACGGCGCTCTTATATACCGAGCTCATATATAAGATGTCCGACTTAATTTGTAGCTTTCCGTCAGCGCTGGTGGGTGTGTGTGGCACAGAGCATCTTACCTCATAGAACGTCGCACTCTATGTTGTCCGGGGGTAAATATTCAACTTTCACCTCGTTCTGCCAAATATTCTCATATTCCAAACTCGAATCTTGGCTAAAAACGCGGTAGGTGGGTGGATATTTGCTCTTTGCTATCGGGGGCTCCCAGTACTCGTACTGACTCCAACCACTCCCCTGCCAGGCGTTATGTGAGTATTCATGGCAAGTAAGCGTCTATACATCAGAGCTAAGACCTGTGTAATATATTCATGCATGGAATCAGACTGAACGGTCCTGGCTATATTGGGGCAGTGAAATGGAAAAATGTGTGTGGCTTCCTGAGAGCGCGCAGTTGTTGTAGAATCGAGAAGGGATTGTGTTATTTGGATTATTCACGTAAATACGTCAATAGGCTCAATGAATCGCATGACACATGGTGAATTGGTATTAGAGCTGGCTTTGGTAGGAGCATGAGAGTGCCGCAATTTTCTGAACGACACGTTGAGGAAGACATTAAAAGGATCATAGTGATGTTGCTATCCTCATGTCAGATATCCCTCATAGACGGGCGGAAAGTCTTTCTGCTGGCATATTATAAGACTAATTCAAGTGTAGGGAAATGGGTATATTGTTGTATGAAAATATGGTTTTGAAGATATCCCTCCTCCATGCCAGTACAGATTGTGTGCAAGTCATTTGTGGCAATGCTTGGTTGAATGCAGAAGACTCACGACAGAAAACAAAGGATGAGACGATATGATTTGAGATAGCGTAGCCGTTGAGACAATGCATGTATTCCAGTCATATGCACTCCAACCAGGTAGATTCCATATGTCATTGGGCTGAGGCGTTGAACCAGCAAATAGTACTTTTGTATTTCGTACGTGGACGTGTTGGGTTGGAAGGAAACTAGCCAGAGCCGATAAGCTCGCCAATTTTCTGCCTCTAAATCAGACACACTTTTAGGTGATAGGGTTAAAAATTACCAGCTCAGAGCTTGTGAGTTTTGGCGCCAAATAAAAAGCGTTTCCTCTGGTAGTAACCGAAAAACAGCCACATCAACGAAAATTATAGTTTTGTATTCGTAGAAAATTTCGAACTCGAGATGTTAATCAATTCTGACATACGATGAAAGAGGAACTCAAGAATGTGAGTCGCAAAATTCTGTCCGGCTGTCTGTCCGTCTGTCTGTCCGTATGCTCCCGGGGCCTACAGGATAACCGGCTGCCCTTATTTGGGAACTTTCATTTTGCAAGGTAATCTCAATATTAATAATAGTATTTCCCATATAAAATTTGCATACGAATTTGAAGGCGGCTTTAACAAAAATTGATATTTGAGCTTATGTAGATGAGGTTAACATGACTGTAGGTATACCCAGTTTTTCACCAAAAAAAAATCGAATAACGATACTTTTGAAATCTCGAAAACGGTAATAAAAATTAATTTCTAAGGATATATGATAATTTTTTACTTAATGGCAAACTCAGTTTTTCTCTAAATTTTCGTACAATGGATTTTTGAAAGAAGAAATTTTTTTAAATATTTGTTTCCTTAAGTTTACCTGAAAACGGCTTTAAAGATTTTGACCGAAATGCATGCTTATAGTAAAACTTATGCTTCCCTAGTTTTCAATTCGACTCACCGAGAACTTTCGATTTAGATAAAACTTTAAAAACCTAGTTATGCTTATTTCCCAAAAACATTACCTTATACTTAGTTTTCAGCTGAATAGTTAATCTATAGCATTTTTCAAACTAAGTATTGCCAATTTTTTTAATGTTTTGTCTGCCTTACTTTACAAAAACCTAAATAAGATCGCGTTCTTAGTTTTCCTTAACAATATCTGTTCTTAATTATTTCTCAAAAATTACTACCGAAAAGCCGATTTGTATATTTTTTAAAAACTTTTTTTTTCAAATATTTTTTTAAAACGCAATACCGCACTTCCATTAAAAGTTCAATAACAGCCACGCAAAACGTGTTTTTAGCAAATATTACCAACTTCTTTTTTTTTCCAACCATATAAGGAATATGCACCCTAAAAAAATTCCAACCACTTGGAGCTTACACAGTTAGAAACTCCCACTTCATTTGCATCCCCGCAAACGTCCATCATTATATTCATTCTATAACTGCTAAAAAAAATTGAACAACAATTCTCTGAATGCTTAAATATAAATCTATGTAAAGTTATTGGTCTACTACGAACCTTACTTCCAATCATAGGCACTTTAAACCAGCAGCACTAATCTATTCCATTCAACAATAAAAACATGGCCCAACAGGTCAGAAAACAGAAACTAATACTACCTTGTCCTTACTAACAATTCTTGCTAAAGTTTACAAAAAAGTGCAATAGACGCTTATAGCTCTCTAATTACAACTTGTGAAAACTGCCTGTTACTGAGAGCTTCAACTTTTAAAAGCTCACATTGTTGTTTGATATATTTTGTCATATCAGATGAATAGCCCAAAAGTGGATTTTATTTAACACTATTCCTATATTTTATGAACCATTTCTTTTACCTACCCAACTAATAAAATACGAAAACAACCAACCGCAATCTTTTGACTAACGAGAAAGTTTCGTCCGACCCAGTCGTGCACTTTATTTATGTTTATTTTTGCCGTATTTTTGTCATTTGTCCCTTCGAGCTGCGAACAAAATCTGGCAACCCTAGGGGTCACATTAATGGAAACCAAAGATCTGTAGAATTTTGACGAAAAACATTAAAGATGCAATCACATCTGTTCACTGTTGAATACAGAATGGGCTCACTAAGAGTCGACAAATCTACGCTGAACCGAAACCATAAACTAACTACTAAATAGACCGCCAGCTCCCGCGCACCTACCCGATTCCCTCCGCAAATTTTGAAAAGAAAATTCTCTCTTAAATTTCGTATGAGTGAAGACGTGTGAAGCAGCAAAAAAAAAAAAGAATTGTAAATGTAGGGGATATAAGGAAATAATGACACTGAGCAGTCATCCTACATCGTGGTAAATCTACCTTTTTGAAGAAATGTTGATGTCCGAAAAACCTTCCGTGCAAAACAGAAATAAACCATCAAAATTGTGGAAATATTAGGAATCTGATGAAAAAACAAACAAACAGGGATTTAACTTTTAGTAAAAATTTCGAGTAGCAATAATAATCATTCAACTACGATTTTTATACTGAAGGTTGATTTGATGTTAATTTCTATCCGAATAATATTTATTTTACTTTTAAAAGAAACATTTTTTCATAAAAAAAATCGAAGGAATTTGAGTTCGGTGAAAAGGGACACGCTTTTTGTGAAAAATAAAACGAGAGTGCTAAGCACAGTGCCTGACAGTAGGGTATTTGGTAAGTTTCTATCAGCTGATGGATGCGTTCCAACAGTTTAAATTTGACGTTATATTTCACCACGAAAACATTTATTTTACAAAATGGTTAATAACTAATTTAATCAACGTATCAATAAAGAAGTAAACTGAGAAATATTCATTCGGAGGAATAAAATAATACTTTTTTGTAACTACAGTAATTTTTTTTTTAGGTTGTTCTTTTTGGCGAAAGATTATTTCGCCGGCGAATGTCGACAGAAAAAATGTTGGCATTCAGGGCAGAACATTTCTGAGTGGGTAGGTAACCGTTCTAATAACAGTAAACAAATTAAATTTATTACAAAATTGCAACAATTTAATAAACAAAAGAATTTCACACAAGCGTAATTAATGAAAACAATTGATACAGCCTAGACAGCCATGAATAATGTTTATTTAGAAAAATATCCACTGAATTCTCGGCCTGTTGGTTTTCATATCATTTTGGTGCAGATTTATTTCTTTTCGAAATATTACCTTCCAAAACGATATAAAGGGTTTTTAAAAAGGGACGCTACAAAAGTAGAGCGACAGGGACAGCAAACGACGCCGAATTTCTTGCCGCTCTTTTGACATTTCTCTTCAGTAAGGTTTGCCATTTCATGATGGAAAGATATACGAGCCAACAACGAGTCGAAATTATTAAAATTAACTACCGAAATTCGGAGTCAGTGGCCTCAACGTTAAGAGGGCTACGTCCAATTTATGGTCGTCATAATCGTCCTAGCAGATCAACAATTGAGCGTCTAGTGGAAAAATTTGAATCCACAGGCACAGTACAAAATGTTCCCGTACCAGTGTGACAAAGAAGTGCCCGTAGTGTCGAGAATATTGCTGCCGCTGATGTTTCAGTTGAAGAAAGCCCAAATGTGTCTCTCACACGTCGTTCTCAAGCGTTGGGCATCTCTGTGACGTCGTTGTGGCGAATTTTGCGAAAAGATCTTGGCCTACATCCTAACAAGATTAAATTGACGCAAGAACTGAAGCCGCTCGTAACATTTGTTTACTATCTAGTGCACTTAAATTAGAAAGCAAGGTCTACATGAAAAATGCAGGTTCGTTTAAGAGACTGTACTGGAATTAAGATGCTAATAATGTCTTCTTTCGTCTACGAGCAAAGTCGCTTATTGAAAAAGCAACACAGTTCATTCGTGTTATCCAAATCCTTTTGTATAGGGGTTCTAACATTTTGCCCGAAAGTCCAAAGCATGATTATTAAATGGATAACCTGTGCTACGAGTTGCGTAGGCTAATATCCCCTTTTATGTTGTCGACCCGAAATTGCGCCATGTCGATGCTGCAAAATAACCAATGATAATATACACGCTGTACGTGGCTACATTTGAGCTCACCTACTTATACTCCTCCAATGGTTGGCATTTTCGTAAGCTACAAATAAGATACACGGCTCGCAATTAATTAGGCGAAATGTGATTCCCCACCGCCGCCGTATAGATACTTGACACGGATATCTATTTCTGGGCTATTTACTGCTTATCGGAAAACGGAGCACAGCGACAGATGTGAGTGTTGCCATTAGGGAGACTGACGTGGTTAAGGCACTCACAATTTCGTCGCAAAAAGTCTGTTTGCGGTAGACAGATGTCGATTGGGTAAAAACTTAATGTCATTGCCCATTGCTAAGCTGTCATCTGTTAAACACATTACAATATGGCAACACGCGTCACACGAAAAATCGACTGCCGCCCTCCCAATTCAGGCGCTTTCCCCCATTCAGACAGTCATTTATGTTACTGGGTTACTGGTTACTGGATTTCATAAATTGCCACGAAATACTTATACACCAGGGCTAGCTTTAAGTATAGTATAACCAGTTGGTTATTTTTAGCTTCAAATAAGTTGGTGCTTATTTTCGCCTGCTTTCTTCTGTCTCATTACTCCCGACTGCTCTCTTTCTTAATGTCTTCAAATTGCTCGATTATCTGATACGATTTCCTCTGTCTTTTATCTCATTTCATCAACTTGAGTAGGAAGGTGTTGTCAGCGGGAGACAACAGACAACAGACAACAAACAACATGAACTGAACTAGTCCGCCATCCGATAAGACGACTACAAGTTGGGCTCTTCCTTTTGATAAAACACCCTCGGGTGTTGCCCTTGTTCATAACTATCTACTGAGGAAAAAAAATCCTTCGTTGGCGCCAAGGTATTAATAATACGTTTTATACGTGGCAATTAGCCCAAGTCCTCATGTTACGACTGGCGGAACTCTACGAAGGATTTCCGTCTGCTCTCCTCAGAACAGAATAATCGAGCACTGATTGCTCGAGTTCATGTGCAGGGATAATTGTTCCTCTTCCTGGGTAAGTACAAAAGTACACACATCTTAAGCCAATTGCCAATATGCTCTTTCAGACATCAGAGTTAGAGACATATATGTACGACGAAAAGCCGGTTTGTGGAGTCATATTTCTTATAATGATGTTCATACTGAGAAGCCACATTTATCGAAATTTTGTTAACTACATACAGGGGGATTTATAAATAAACCAACTCGATAATACATTTGCAAAGCAAAATAGGCACCTCTGCAAATATGTGTATTGCTAATTGAAAGTCTTTTGGGGGGGGGGACACAAACAAACGTTACTGGATTACTTTCCACTTTCCCAAAAACGGAGAAAGTTAAAAAAAATAAACGAATGAAAGTATGAATTACTTATACTTACTTGTAGAGTTTTGTGCCTTTCCTTTGTATTTTTAAATGGGGAAATAAATTCGATGTGAAGCGACGATTTCCTGTCCAGCCTTAAAAGAAAACTAATCAAAAGAACAAAATTGTGCTATCAATTCATAAGGTAATCAAAAGTTTATTCAAAAGCGCCTTTGTTTGAAAATGTTGATTAAGGTGTACACTTAATTACACTTCGAACTTTGGAGATCAAATGATCAAACGGGTTTCATGTTTTCATGGACTCCCGAGGACGTGAAAGAAAACATTTCGAAAGAGTTGACAAATCGACTGGGAGCGGGAGTTCGAGGTCAATTTTAGGAAAAATGTTTACCTCCCCCGGATGAGTTATAGGGCGAAGTTGTTTGCTGTCATTTACTTATGTCCCTTAAAGGGGTTATATCAATGAGTTGGTGTGGAAACTTTTAGTATAAATTGTAGGTTTTTTTGGAATTTAAAAGTGATGGATGTACATATGGAGTTGCAGGACGTAACATTTTGGGGGATACATGGGACAGTCAAAATAGCGAACGTTGAGGGCGACATTTGGCTTTCATTTTTAAACCTTTCTTCGTCTTTAAACCAAGGGCAAGCGAGCATGGCGTGTTCTGCATCTTCAACTGTGTCCGTAGAAAATATTGAAATTTGCCGTTCTGCGTGTGGTGTGTTGATAAGCCCAAGACAAGCATAATTTTCAGGCGTTTTTTACCATCCCCATGCATACTTTGATGATGAACATGTATACATTTCTCTGCGTCAAACCTCATTTGTTATGGTTATTTCATCTGTGCCGCCATTCTCAGAGGATTTTTGGTTATTTCTTTTGCTGTTCTGGTGACAGTATTTTTTCGCATTTCTTTTGCAAGCCGGTCAATTATGGGACTATAAGCCAGCAGCTATACGAAAACAGCTTCCTAGGATATTGTTTGAAAAACGTAACTTACTCTCCGACTGCTGATTCAATTAATTACACCCAATTTCCTTCTATACGATGCCGATTCCGCTTCCGATTTCGACAAGCTGCCGAAATGTGATTTCCTTGGGATCTTTGTGATCCATGTCTTCATTGAACGAAGCAGTCTATGCTTTGGGGCTTATTCAAATGAAACGCATGTGCCCAACGCGCTTCCTGAAGAAACCGAGGCAGCAATCACTGTCTCCTCAGTCCGTGATCAAATGCTTGGATCAATTTCGACATCTTTTCTCTACCTGCATAGAGAGTTTCCTCGGAAAATATAGAGTCGCTGACTGAACACTGAACCGATTGCCACCTTTCATTGAGATTATTAAACGTCGATCTAAGATCTGAGCAAAAAGTGTTGTCAAACTACAAAAAAAAAAAAAAAAAAAATTGTCCGGAAAATCGAGTAGATAAATAACTTTACATACAGAGACTCTAAATCAAAAAGAGACCACCGGATAAGTGTTTCTCAACTGAGTTTTTAGCGAAGCAGATGAAGATCCCAACAAGCTCATGGCTATAAGCTCCCACGGCTATAGTCAACCAATCAAAACAACCTACACTTTCGTTTAGTTTAACAACTTCTATTTATTATTAAAATGTTTTTCACGTCTACTCCCCAGCATTTGATATATTGACTGACTCATCAGTTAATAGCCCTTTTACAGGCGTCTCGTTTATCAACGATTATCTGAACAATATCGTTCTTAAAACCTTAATCACCAGTCGAATTTATATTGCTTTTAATATCGTCAGCGACAGTATGTACCACTTTGTCTCAATAATTTGTTTGACTTCCAGTATTTAATTATAGAATAGCGATAATTAACGTTAAATGTCGTCTCATTTTTTCGGATCCGTTCCAAAAGTAAACGCTCAATGGGATTCGGGGGCTCCGGGCCTTAAAAAATCTGATTAAAATAAAAATGTTACGTATACGCCAGAGTATCTCTCATCGTGTTGTTTTACTTCTCGCCATTTAGACATGAGTTGCATCTATTAAGAGTGAAAAAGTCTTTTACCTAGAATACAAATACGCAGGAAGAACACAATTGCCTACCCCTCTCTCTTATCCCTGCAACTCCTAGATAACTCATAACAGGGGAATGCCGGCCGCTAAAATTGTTAGTTTCATTAATTTTTTCGGTGTAATCGAAGTAAGGAAATAATTCAAACTCAATCAACCTCACATAGCCCGTTCAGCAGCTTCCCAATTTCACGGGACATTGCATTGGGCTGAAACTCAACAAAGGTTAACATCTCGCGTGTAGATATGCGGCTGTATTTATTGTCCTTTAAGTGGATGTTGGGTATAAGCTGTGTAACTATTGATATATATTTTACGAGTTCTTTGGGTGAAATTTTGTATTTAACGCCAACCAGTCAGTGAGTTGGGTAACGGCGGTAGCTTCGGCCTGACAAATTCTGTAGTTATTTTATTTGTTTGATCATGGATGAAAGTGTATATATACCTTTATCGACTACGCCCATTGCTATATGTTGAAACATACTTCCGTTTACAACAAAAACCCAGAACCGTCAACTTCAATAGACCTGGTTGTGCCATTGCTATTGGTCGCAACTAACAAAGAGCTTTAAATTTTAAGGTGAATCTTTCTCATTCAAAGCGTCCTATACAAAATATGGTCATACAATTGATTAAAAACAAATCCGTTTGAAGTTCCAGAATCTATCATATTTCATGTTCGTAACTTCGTAACTAGCCGAATGCTCGAAAAGAGACAGCGGGACTTCTGAAAATAATTACAACAATAACGACTAAATTCTACCGGCTCAATGACTTTATCTTTACACATTTTAACTAACTCGGCCTCTACTTTCTCGCGTAATTTATACGGAACGCTAAACGCGCCGTGGAATATGGGGCTAGAATTTTATCTTAAAACAATAATCGATGTAAACCCAACAATTGGACTTGTTAAACTTTTCTCTAAAATACGCGGCAAATTTTGTTTAATTTTACTGACTTTAATAACCTTATTTGTTACTTATAACTTGAACACTTGTACGACAAAAAATGTTGTCTCCAATTAGGAAATATGCTACCGAACCATGTTCGAAAAAGCAGAGGCTTCTTTGGCCACTGCTCTTGAATTCTAATTAAGTTCAACACGAAACTTCTGTCTCCAAGACTGACTTCAGCATTCATACTTCCTAGTTCTTTGATAGCGCTACCTGTAACCGAACAAAGATTGTTATCAGAATTAATATAACTTTAGGGAATCTTAAGAAAAAACTCAGCTTCGCCAATAACTGATGCTGTTGCTCCGGTGTCGATTTTCATTGTAACAGGTTGACCGTTCACACTGTAGCGGACTTTGTGTGCATGCTCTTGACGAATCGATGGTATTTATTCACTCGAACTGATTCTCTGCAGAGAGACTGTCGACAGCATTTACCCGATAGTTCTTCTTACAGACAGTAGATGTGTGACCTGTTGCCTGGCACTGAAAGCATTCCTAATTTTTTGCTGGACACTTGTTGAAATTATGCTTTCTTCCACAGCGATAGCACGATGACTTGCTGGACTCGAAACGACGACTGGACTGGTTTGATTGTGGTGTTGGCTGATGTGCATGGGTTTGGTTGCTTTTACTTGGTGCATTTGGATGACTGTGGCGACTAAGGCTGCTGTATGTTCCCTGCTGGCGGTTGATTGCCTGCTGTGGTGCAGCGTGCAGCGACCTTGATGTCTTCTTGTGACAAATCCATATTCAATGCGTTTTCGCAATATTTATCGAAGGTTAACGAATCCTCACTTGGGAGTACTCGTTGAATTTTCTCATTCCGAAGGCCAATGATGAAACGATCAGTGAGATTTTCATCCTGTTTTGTCCTTATTTGACCTCAAAAACCCCCCAAAATCACATGACTGTGCCAATGACTTCAATCTCACAATATAATCGTTTATTGACTCCCCTTCCTCCTGATTATACTTGTAAAATTAATACCTTTCAGCTCGCTTATTTTTTACTTTGTGGTGAAAAATGATTTCGCTGTAATGAAATCAAAGTTGAAAAATCCTTTGTGCTTGGAAGTTCAGGCATAGTGAGGGACATCAAAATTTCATAGATTTCGGCTCCGACAATTGCTATAAAAAGGGGAGTTTTAGCTTCCTCCTGGATATCATTTACCAGAAAAAATTGCTGGATTCTGTCTTTGTATGCTTGGAAATTTGCACCCGGCACAAATGGCTCAATGTGACCAACCAACCGATTCGCATGATTTGACATTTTAATTAGTATATGAATATATATTTCTATACTTTTCTCTTAATTTTTTTTCCACGGCCAATAGTCAATTTTTGTTTCTTTTTTACTTTTTCCCCATCGCCAGATCTGTTATAAAGCGTTTTCCAATGAGAGGTGTTATTGTGAATGACCCGCTATTTCGGTAGCTGTCACTTTTGATTCACACTTTTATTCTTTGACATTTGACAAGTAGAAACTACGCGATTACTAAAAATGGAACGATACACGCTTCAACAACGCATTGAAATTATTAAAATGCACTACAAAATTGGTGAAAATCTTGCAGTCACAGTTCGCAAAACTAAAGCTTTTTTTGGTCGTCGCGAAGCACCTTATCGGACCGCAATACAGAAATTGGTGGAAAAATTCGAGCTGTTGAGACAAGTTAGTGATGTGAAGAATAAAACCCGTGCACGTCGCCCAAAGTGTTGAAGAAAACCGAGGTTCGTCGTTCTTTGGAATTGGGCATTCCACAAACGTCATTACACCGTATTTTGCATAAAGACTTGGGTCTTAAGGCTTATAAAGTTCAGTTAACACAAGAACTCAAGCCGGCCCATCATCAAAAACGTCGTGTCTTTGCTGATTGGGTCCTTGAAATGCATGAAAATGATCCGGCATTCCATCGAAAAATCATCTTGACTGATGAGGCCCATTTCCACCTCGGTGGCTACGTCAACAAGCAAAATTGTCGCATCTGGGGCTCGGAAAACCCAAGAGTTATTGTTGAGAAGCCTCTCCATCCTCAACGTGTGACTGTTGTTTGCGGTTTATGGTTCGTCGGGGTCATTGGACCTTACTTTTTCGAAAATGAGGTTGGATCAACAGTTACGGTGAATGGATTGCGCTATCGAGAGATGATTAATGATTTTTTATGGTCTATTTGGATGGTATTGATCTGGACAACGTTTACTTTCAACAAGACGGCGCTACGTGCCACACAAGCAACGAAAGCAATGATCTTTTACGGGAGAAGTTTCCGGACCGTGTTATCTCTCGAAGAGGTGATCACAATTGGCCACCGAGATCTTGTGAATTAACAGATAAGGTCTACGCCAACAGCCCAGCGTCGATTCAAGACCTCGAATATAAAATTCGTGAGGCTATCGAGGACATAGGGCAGGTTATGGAAATTTCATGAAAAGGATACGGTCCTGTATGCGTGCTCGTGGTGGCCATTTGGCTGATGTTATTTTTCATCATTAATGGCACACCTTCGTCTTTATTATGAAATAAACATCCGATCATTTATCTCAAAAATGGAATTTTTCTTTGAATACCAAAATAACACCTCTAATTGGAAAACCCTTTATTTGTAATAAAAGACACTTTAATCAATTTATTTCATTGGTTTCTTAAGTTGAAGTATAAGGTATAATAGTTGTGCAGTGAGCGACGTACAACGAGCAAGTCCCAAAATGGATGTTGGTTACAAGAGTGTGAACATATAATAACTGTTAGCGCGCCTTTAATAAGAGATTGAATGAGTACAGAACCACAACGATGAGTGAGTGAGGTGGAAAATAATATTAAGTTGATGTTTATACAGCAAATTGAATTACAAAATATATGCAACTCTCTACTTATCCAGCCAAATGTTTGCCTGTCATAATCTGGGAAAAAAAGGAATAATATGCCTGCGCCTTAAGAAAATACTTCCACTCTCAGTCAAGGACTCCTGAGCCTTCATCCTTCAGTGTTCAGTTCCTTATCTGATATGTCGCTGTAATGATATTTTTTTGGGTCAAAGAACTTTCATTAAATTATTTGATGCTGTAATCTGTATAGCTTAGGGTAACAAGACAAAGCAGACCACAAAGTCAAACATCAGTAGGAGGAATTTCAAACTCCTGTCAGTAGATAGAAACTTGAAATCAGATGGACGAAACTTGACAGAAGGATTGTTTACATTCCGTTTTGGGGCACTCAAAGTCGTCGCGTGGTAGCATTTTCAGACGAAAATGTTTACAGGGCACACGAGGCTCTATTTGTATAGCTCATGGGAACTTGCCAGCAATTTATTACAATCTTTACAAGCTCAAGTTGGGTTGTTTGAAAGGAAATAACACTTTTGAGGAATTTTCTTCCTTTCTGAAGGGTTTTGTAATAAGGACGGGTCGATGCTGAAATGGTATAGGAGAAGCTGCATGTGATGGATATTAACGAAATTCCTTTTTTATTTGAGAGAGAGAGAGAGATTATAACATCGTTCGTTAAATGTCCCCCTTTGCTTCGTACGGTGGTCCAATTTTCAATGACTCTGCCGCAGAGATCGGACTTCGCTATGCTGGTTTTAAGGGCATCTGTTAATGGAATAGACATGCGACTATAGGAAATTACACTAAATAGAAAGGCTAGTCGAGTCGAATCGCAGGATCTTGGTGTCCAATTCACGTCACCTCTGCGAGAGATAACCGTTGTTGGTGATTGTACACCAAACAGGTTGTCTCGAAGTTGGCCAATTAAAATTAGAGTGATGCAACGTCGCAACGTTTGTACTGACGAACACTCATTTTGCTGAAAAAAAGTTTTAATTTAGACTTCCTGCACAATGGTATTACTTACTGTTTTGAGGCAGCGACTGAATAATAAACATAGGATCAGACAGACGCCCACAAAGGAAGATGACCGGCACAGGCTGCCAACTTCAATTTGAAGGAACTTAATCAAATAAGCTTCATAACAGTTCACAGTATTATTCTATTAAATTAAATAATTTTTTTTTTTTTGTATTTTGGGAGGTCTAAGAAACGGAAACAACGATCGAATTAAATTTAGAGCTGTGACAAAGTCACACACAGGTCGACCCTATTGACATTTCACCTTTATTGTATTTGGTATCATTTATGCTTTGAATAAATACATTTTTCATAAGTAGTACATCGCCGTGTGTGCTTCACAATATAAATTCCCATGAACACAATTCCACACGCCATTGAACCCCACCTGATAAACACATTTCCATAAATCTCATTATGCTTACGTTTTATTTTCTTTGAAAATATTTCTTCCAGATAAGAGACGATATGACACTGACTAAATCTTATAACCAACTGTACGGCGCACGACTTTGCTAAACCATACACTTGGCATTCAGCGCGTCATGTCCTAGTAGCAATTTCCTCGCGAGGAGGGAAAGAAGCAAAAATTAAACACTTTAAAGGACAACGAATAAAAGTTCATATACCCAGCCTGAAGAACGAACAGTTAGCCTTTCAATGGTCATGAAGGATGTCCCGCAGTTTGATTTGGATGCATACACTCCTACCACTAACGAGACGATCACACTCCTGCAGAATGCCATAACAACAACATTTTCGTTTCGCAGTGCTTCAATGGCGGACGAGGATGCATTGGAATTCCTAATGCAAAATGCATCAGCAACGGAAACACCTTATGTACCGTATGTCAGTCGGCCAGAGACGTACATCGTGCCGGTGCTGTTTTTATTCATCTTCATTGTTGGTGTTGTGGGAAATGGAACGCTTATTGTAGTATTTCTTGGTGTAAGACAAATGCGAAATGTTCCGAATACGTGAGTTTGAATTGCTTAGATATGTGTTTTGTAAATGTTGTAGCATTTGTACTGGGACTGGGTGGTTAGTCAAGACCTCGCTCTATAGATCAAATGGATTTTTTTTTTTAAATGCTTTGCTAAGGGGATTTGCTTACATTCCGGTGGTTGGGAATTGATGTGTCGATGCGGATGGATACTTACTCGGGGATTTTTCAATTAAAGTTTTTTTTTTTTTTGGCATTATTTCATGGGAAAGTTTTACCAGGCATCTTTGAATTGAATCCACGATTTGATAATTAACGGGAGGAAGAGAAAATTAACATATTTTCCTTTCTCAGAGTGGTGTAATATTTCCTACCCTTGGAAGTTTTTTTTTTTTTCTTATTCGGTTACGTGCCCACGTAATTTATGCATTTCTTTCCGTGGTGGCTTTTTTTCCGGATTGTGTTTAATTGAAAAGTTACATAAATTTTCTTAAAGGGATCTTAGGGAGATGTTTTCTTGGTGTCAGTTAGACGAAAGAGAAAGATATATATCTTCGTGTCCATTTCGATAGTTTCATGAAAGCCTTCAAATTAATTCACCGTCATTTTAGTGTGTAGAAACAAATATCCAGAAAACACGTCGCTGCAAACTGTTTCCTTGGCTTAGGACGACCTTGATACGTGCAAGCATTTCCTTTAACCAATCGAATACTGGAATTAGGCCATTTTATGATGAATACTACTTGTGTATTTTTGTATTCATAAGGATAAGTCACATAGAAACAAAACCGAGAGAAACCTGAAATTGATGCCGAAAGCTGAAGTAATGTTTCTGAAACCAACAAAACAATTCAAACTTCCATAGTTTCTTTGGCAACAAAACGGCTTTTAATATATGTACCTGTTGCCCTTTTTAACTTTCTCGTACCTATACGTAGTATACAATTTCGGACTAGAATTTTGAATCAACTCCGAAATCACGATGATAGAGGAACTCAGTGGGTCTCGCAATTCTCTCCGTCTGTCAATCTGTCCGATTGCTTCTGGAGCCTGCACTCCTGCATGTCAGCATGTCAAAATTTGACAAGAAAAATGACACGAGTGTAATTGTAGCTTAACAATTGATATTATTTTGACCTTAAAAAGGTGAGGCTAATGTTACTGCATACTCAGTTTATCGCTGGGTATAATTTGGGATTCATTGTACTTTCGAAAATTGGATTTTCTCAAAAATGCATTTAAAAATTTCTTCATATCTCGAAAATCACATTTTCTTTTATAAGCAAGCTTTAAGAAAAAAAAAAAAAAAATAAATGCTTACATCCCGAAGAATAACTTGTACTCCGTTTTTAGCTAAACAGTTGAAGATCAATTATTTTCGAACAAAGTTTCGCAATATTTGTTACAACATTTTGTATGCATAATTTTAAATACATATTCTATATAAAGTAAGTACAATATTTTAAATACGATCCCGTACTTAGTTTTTCCACAAAAATTTCCCAAAAATGCCTTCCCAAATCCCGAACAGGGCTTAAACTTTTTATTTATTTTATCCGACTGTACATATCATAAGTTTTGCTCACCCAGAAAACCTAAATACGAATAGGAGCTGAAATTGAAACCAGGCAAACAATTTTGAACAATTTTCATCAATGTCTAATTCCGTGTTGGAATTTGAATAAACAATATAAAACAGATCACGCGCGATTCACAACTCTATTTTCTGTTTAGACAATTTATTTATTTACTTTTTAAATAATGCATCCTTATCCTGTGAACAGTAATGCTCTGCAAATATCCATAGCAACAGTATTCAGGACTGCTTGACGATGTTATTAGTCGTGTACGGAATGAAATGGCAAGAGTCACCTATTATGACGGTGGAATGGCTTGGCGCCTCACTTAAATTCATTTTCGAGTTCGTACCAAAAAGTTTTGGCTGAAAAAAAGAAAATCATGTTCGCTGAACAGGTATGTAGATATAAATCAGCAGTAAAATTGTCCCCCCACAGACACGACACGATGTGGGAAATGCGCTTATTTGTATTTTCCCTTCTATTAGGAACTGTCAGGACAATATTTTAATTTATTTTAATCACCTTATCTGCAAAAGTTTTGAACGTTAACAACGAAGACCGCACCCACGTGGATGGCGCGAACTTTGTGTCGTTAATGGCCACATCAACGAATGGGCATAGCAACAGGCGACACAGCAAAACTAGAAACAGTTTCGTTCGCCGTGCGATTTCCATAAAAAAAAATATTAGTTTTAGGAGAGGATGTCTTGTGTTTTTAATTATTTATTTGCACTGGAGTTGTGTCTGCTGGACATGGAAAATTAAAATCAAAAATATCGGTGCATATAAATGAAGTTAAAATTGCCATAAAAATAGTTTCTAAATGTGCGCATGAAAATATTAATAAAATTGGTTTGTTCAATGCAAGTTCCTTATCTCGCAATGCTTACAATTATTTAGCTACCTACACGCTCAAAAACTTACCCTAACCGAATTTTGATCGAAATCGAAAAAAGTGGGTTAAAATTAAGTAAGTCTCTGTTGCAAAAAAACTAGTATTCGTTGTTAAAAACTAACAAGATAAGAAGGTTAAATGCATACTGTCACTTTATCAGTTGTTATAAACCAGATGGTTAAATTCTACAGAGTTTGTTAAGTATTTACGATCGAGAAGCTTTGGAGGAAATTGATAAATCTGTCATTCTTAATGGAGTTTCCTTAAATAAGTTGATTTGGTTATTTTTAACACACTAACTCTGTAGAAGCTGTATTGACAGTATTACTCAGTTAGTTTTAACCGACGTTTGGTTGATTTTAAATACGTAATTTTTCTGCGTGTACGTCTTATTTTTGAAATTTTCAATACTAATCTATGCATAGGTATTACAAAATTGTAAAGATTTCCAGCTTACATGTGGATTTGTTCTCAATTCGTCAGAATTTTTGACTAGAAACAAGAAGCGGTATTTATATTCTGCTTCACGCAAATCTTACAGTCTTAGATGTCAGCTCACGGGTGTCTCTCAATTTTGCGAGCGGGTTTTCCGATTGTTTTATTTCTATTTTATTGGCTCCAACTTAGCGAAGCTCGTGCAAAATGGATTCAGAGCAGCTAATTTATGAACCGTTATGGGACATGAATGGGAAAGACTTCTGCAAAAATTAGAAAAACTGTTGGATGAAATAGCTGTATTATAATGAGATTTGTACTTCAAAAAGCTATTTTCTGATAAAAATAGTTTTTTTTACAAAATGGCAATGACATGATTAAACATTCCCAAAGCACGATACTTCGTAACGCGACTTCTTAGCACTGCTACGTAAACATTTCGCTAACTCCGTCTGGGTAGCAATCGCTTACACCGGAACCCCGACATTCCCTCAGTTCGCATTCGAGTGAAATTCGTTGGCAGCGGAACCGTAGCCTAAGTCCCATATAAAGCGATCAAAAAAAGTTTACGAACAAACATTGCATATACAATAAGGCGCATTTTTTGTATGGTAAAAAAACTGTAAACCTTTGTAATGAGCGTTGCCAGACATTCACAATATTTCCCCCCGGAAAAATTTGGAAAACCCCCAGATTTGGCTTTTTTTCTATAAAAAAAACCCCCAAATTTTTGGCAATATTTTCGTAATATGTTTTTACGACTTAAAAGTAGGAATTTCAAATTTGAAGCGTCTTACGAATGCAAAAAGGTTCCCCAAATAAATACCCTCAATGAAAATGTCAACGCATATTGCTTTTTGAATCATTTTGTAGAAATTTACTCAGCCCCAACGCAACTTTCATGAAATTGTTGTTAGCAAAATTTACTGATGAGGTGGGTGCTTCAATCCGGACAAATTTTTAAGGAACTATTACAAAAAACTGTTACTTTTTCCTATTGAAACTGGCATTAGCTTTTTCTTAAAGACCTGCTTTGTAAACGGAAATAGTCTGAAGATATTCGCGCGTAAATATTGCTTATAGAATCGACTGATTATTTTACAGCATTTTAAAATAACACACAGATTTTTATTTCATCCTCTATTTCAAATTTCAGTCATTTGGTAGTGGACAGAAATGAACGACGAATGTCTACTTAATAAACTTTTGAAAACTCATTATTAAGTTTATATTACTCAGCGTTTTTTACATTCACATCCGCAATGTATGTTTTAAGTTTATCAAAAAGGAATATATAACGAAATACGAATAGAATATAATTAAAAGAAAAACCCCCCCAAAACAAAAAAATCCTTAATCTGGGGGGAAAACCCCCAATCTGGCAACGCTGTTTGTAATGGACTTTTGGTTATAAAGTTGACAGCCTAAAGCATATCTGGTGCATGTTTTTTTGTGACATCTACCCTTGTTGCAAATTTGAGCCTTCGATTTATTTTTCATCTGACGGAGGATTGTAAAAAGAACATACACCTGGATATTATAGTCAGACCAAAAACATACATCTTAAATATAGAGCCAAGTTCTTCAAAATAAAAACCTCTATGTAAAAGTCAGCCGTGAAAAGTACTGAGATCTAAAAGTACGCCAAGGTTTTACTCTGGGTCACAAATTTTTTGGACACATTCATTCTTAAGCTGGAGTGAGGACAAACCAGGTCTATAGAGACTCTTAATCTTTTATACTCTAAAGTAGCACTTTCTTGGGCTTTTACTTGACCCAATTAAGTGCACACAATTATGACTTCTTACGTTAGACAAAGCTACGCAAGCCTGGCCGCAACAAAATAAGGATGACCCGGTATCAATAAGACCATTTTTGAGACTTGGCTTTTATGTATTGTGATTGCCTATGCGAGGCAGATAGGAAACTGTTCCTGATATAAGGAAGCTCAATTTATGACTTCAAATTTGGTTTCAACAGGCATTAGATCATAAAAAACTTCTATGACTAAATTGTATAGTAAGACCTTTGCCTTTTTCCTTGTCATCAACATCCCATGATTTTTTTTAAATATTCCTATGGATCCGTTGACCAAACCTAAGCTTATGTCTATATTTCGAAGTAGCATAACAGTCACAACAATTTTTAGAATAATTGTTCTTTCTGGTCCAGCAGTCAGCTGAATCATCTTCATCATCTTGGGCTTTCTTAGAGAAGTAGCGAGGGCAATCTATTGAGTCAGTAGCAATAAATTTTGTTTCGAGACTCGAAATAGAGCCAAGCATTCCACTACTAAGTTGCTTACACATATTTTTTGTAGGTAGTAAGCAAACTGTTGTTTCGGGTTGTTTGGAGAGGATAGAAGCGATTTCCTTCAACCTGTCGGTGGTGGAAATAAAATAAAGGGCAATTATGTGAGACAACAGGGTATCCCGATCTTGTTTTGTTGTTAGCCCTTCTTTTATTCTTTTAAAAGTCATAACTTTCAAGATGCGTATATAATTTAAAAATGACAATAAGCAGACACTTCGAATGAAAAATCTTAGATTTTCAAGCTGTACCGCTTTACCAAATTTCATTATTCTACAGCAACAGGAAGTGCTCGAGAACGGCTAAGTGGAAAACGGATAAGTAGAAAAATCGCCTAAGTTGCAATGCGTTTAAATATTCCAAGCCTTTTCACGCGACTTCTATACAAATTTGTTCGTGTAAGTGCATAACGCATAAGAACAAATTTCTCACTAGTGAACAATTTTGCAAACCACGAAATGCAATTTCATAGAGTTGTTTTTGAAACAGCACTTCAACAGCCAAAAGACAGACTGCCTCCCGTGGACAATCCAGAAGAAAGATTATCTTTCGATTGCCACACAATCAAAATAATGTCCTGACAAACCCGGACGAGTAGGCGGGCGGAATTAATTTCGAACTGAGACCAGGCTGCTCCAACACAACTTTCTGCATCTCTCCTCTACATAAATTATTGTCCAAGTAGATATATTCGTATCTAAATTTGCTACTCCCATACCGCGTATATGCTGAGCTATTATTGAAGTAAATTATTCATCACGTAGACATTATCGGGATATCACAGAACAGAAAATAGAACATTCACCACTGTCACCCAGAGCAATTAAATTAATTGCTGATTGGCCGGGATATTAGCTAGAGGATTTAGTAGGTCGTGCCATTTCAATTGAAATTCGGATACACAAAGGAAAGTGTTTCAACATAAATCTCTGGCATTGTACGAAATAATCGCGGGCTCATTTAAACCATAAGACTAATCATTAAGTGATTGAGGAAAGGAACCATGTGCCTAAGTGTATGTGCATAGTATACCCTGAACCCAACACATGCTTGGGTGAAAGTCTGCAAAACTTATGTCCCATCGACACATGCCATCATATCGTTGTAATTATCATTAGTTTTATCTCTGTCCCTGGGTGAAGGTTGATCTTTTATTGTCGCATGGGCCATCTCTATGTATATTATAAGGACAAAGGGAACACGATTTTATGAAGAATCATTGTGCGCCACATGCCATCGATGTGGAGGGAAGCCAAATAATTGATTGTAATGCTGCGATGTCCGCTGCTTGATGAGGATTCACTGCTCGTTAATGTGACACTTTAAGGAGATGGTATTCTATTCTTTTATAGTAATGTAAACGAAATTGTGATGACGGAAATATTTCTGCTTTGTCAGTAGTCCATAGTGCTACAACAAAGACACCTTTTAAGTTTTGTTTTTTCAAAGAAATCCAAGGCTGGGTGGCTGGGAGTAGACGTTTCTGCGCCCCGATGGGGCTTGCAGGGCTTAAGAGGTAATCGATCGAAGTAAATGGTTATCTATAGCAGGTAAATAGACGCAGGTAGCTATTGAAGCATAATTTTAATTTTCGACTTTGATATTGCATTAAGTACCAAAAACACACTTTTTTGGGTGTTTTTTTTTTTCCGGTGCCCGGTGGGGCAATCCCTATAGATCCCTATAGATCAATTTTTGTTATGATTTAATTTTGTTGTCAATGAACTACAAAGAAGCACAAATTTGATTTATTTTTTTTACCAGCTTAAAACTGCAGGTTAATATTAAATATAAATAAAATGTAATCTTTGTGGAGGAACAAGGAACCATTTTTCTTCTCTTCTTCTAATGGGCTTTGCATTTGCATTAGGCTATCTTTTTTCTTAAAAAACGATTCCTTCCATGACCGCCCAGCACAATTTTGCTCTATACATCGTTCTACAAAAATATTCTGTTAATTTTGCTTATTTTATTCCTTCACAAAACTAAAAAAGAAATATTTTTGAACCCCGCACTTTTAAAACTTGAAGTCAAGTGATATCGAACAGTCGTTCAACTTGCACGCACACCAGTTAATTTTGCGGGACTTTTGATTTGCCACAAGCCACAAAAGCCAATTGCAGAAGATAGAAGTCAAATAAATTTCACTGAGGTGGGAAGAATACAGATTTTTGGGCTTCATTCTGGGCAACGATTTTGGGCTATATTTTTTTAAGGTTTGGGCGCTTAAAGTAAACCAAATTCTGGCAACATTGAGTGTGACAGCTCGTCAGTTGGCAGAATTTAAAGTCTTTTCCAGGTTTCACCACAAAATTAAATGACGGCCTCCTTTGTGTTTTGGGTTTCATATGATTAAAGGCAATATTTTTCGACCCACGCGAGATGTCTGTAAAAAGTCAGCGGTAGTCTTGCTGCAAATTTAATAGATTGCGCTGAAGTAACATAAACTGTGTGCGGACCAATTTTCCTTCCCAGAGCTGATGTGACGAAGCGTCTTCTTAAAAATAAATAAATAGATATTTGTTAAATACTTAATGTAAGCTTTTGTAATATCACACATGGTCAACACTTAGAGATGCCAGACGTCCCGCTTTTGTCCCGCAACTGTCCCGCAGAATGTCCCCCGGATGGCCCGCCTTTTAACCTGTCGCCCTTTCTTCATTATTAAATAAAATAAATTGCAATTAATAACTCATAGAAAGTGTAGCGCTAGCCTTAGTTAAATTAGCTCTAAAAACAACAAAGTGTGAAGTGCGCCTTAATCGAATGATGATAGTTCAGTGGTCTGGGTCTCTGAACTCAAAAAATTAGCCGCAAGCCGGCTGTTTGACATTTCACTTTGTCTTAATAATAAACGGCAATTGTAAATGAGCATGAATTTACGAAATAATCCAAATTCTGAAAATTACATCAATTCAAAATATAAATAATGATACTACTTTTTGAAGAATCAGCTTGCCGCGGCTCTACACAGGGAAAGTATGCAAGCCCTTAAAGGATATTCAGTTTCATGAAGAATTCATGGAGTGATGAGCGGAATCAGCTTTCTATAGAAGTGTTGGAAGCAGAGCTTCTTATAAAGTAGAATTTTTCGATGAGTTCCTTATCGGAAAAATCCGAAAACTAAATACGTTGCACAGATTTAATTTCCAAAAGTTATATTAAATGTACCAATATGAGTTAAAAGGCTTTTACTCAAACTACGTATTACTTATTACAACATGTAAAATGTAATATAAAATAAAAACGTTTTTTTTTTGTAAATACTTCAAATGCAAAAATGTCCCGCCGGCTTATTTTTCAGATCTGGTATCCCTATCAACACTTTTATGCAAAAGTGTTATCGATGTATTAGGCAATCAATGTTATCGATTGTGACAGCTGACAAAAACCACGTTTTAAGTCAATTGCAATTAGGTAACCTTTTGCTCATCCTTCTGAAGCTAACCTCCACCGAGATAAGTTGAATTAAACAGAAACTCGTCTTGCGGTTTCATTTTCCACAAGACACAACAACAGTTATACTCTCGGATGTTTGTCAGACCTTCGCAAGAGGCAGCGTTGCCTCTTCCCCTTTCTGAGCCTCAATACCCTTGACCCCACTTTTTGTAAAATGATCAAAATGGCCCCCTTTTCAGTTTAAGTAAGTTTTTCTTCTTTATTGAACGGAAGAGAATGCAAACATATGAAAAAGAAGTGTTTCGTAATGAATAAATTTGTTAAAAACAAATGTCTTTGTGAAGGTTTTTTCTTTCCTTTATAAGTATTTTATGTGGAGGCCCCTTTTAAATACCCTTTTTGAAATTTCCAAGCGGCACCGCTGGCGAGAGGTGGCGCATTGAAAAAAAAAACCTCAAGATGGAATTTGCCTTTTCTTGGAGATCTTTTTTCTTAAAAAGTCGTCCAAATCACCACAGCAGCGAGACGTTAGCATCTGTTCAGATAGATTAGCTTCAGACATAAAATTAAAGATTTAACCGCTTTCTTTCGTTAACAAAATAACGTTTCTGAAATGATTTTTTAAACCTCTTTCCATGCTTTTCTCAAAAGCTGTGAATTTTGTGCCTTTGTACTTGGATTACTCAATGAAACTCTTTTGAAATGCGTCAATATGTCTGAGTTCCCATCCGACTTAAGGAACAAAAGGCGTTTCTCCCCTCCGACGGGGAAGAAACAGCTCGCATTCACCCACAACACTCCATTGTCTACTGTCATTGATATTTTGTCGTCACTGATTAATGAAGGAAGGCTTAATTGTCCCCATCGGTCTTACGTTCCATGTGTAAAGCTCAAGAGACCTCATTCTTATTCAAATTCCCGCAGTAGTCATTACGTGCACGTTAATCAACAGCGATCTTTTAAAAAAAAAAGTTATTTGCGTCTCGCGGCTGCGAGAAAAACCTTTTGCCGCGGCTCTACACAGGGAAAGTATTTCTATTAGCCATAAGTATCATAATAGGGCAGAGTAGGTACACAGTATACACCTACCCCTTTTGTCATTGGACGATACACAAACCCCAGACAATTCGATCAGACAATTTGGATAACAGAAATTGAACCCTTTCTGTATAATTAGTTTGTTATTTTGGAGGACAGAACAAAAGCAAAAGCACCCGAGTCAAGGGTCAATTCGCCCCCAAAATCCACTCGTACTTTGGTAAGCTCATCTCGTCGGCAGAAAACGAATCTTCTGCACCAGAGCACTTAGTCGCTTCAGTGGAGTTCGGAGTTGTTTTCAGCTTATGTTGGATGATGGCCATCTACACCCGAATCGTTTCAAAACTGTACTCATTTGTGCCTATATAATCGTACATAATAGGCAACGATGCGAGAGTTGTGCCGATGGATATTGGCTGCAAGTGCGCTCTCAGTAAGGAACTAATTATGTAATAGGGGTAGATTTAGAACTTCAGACCTCGTTCATTCCCGGACTTTGTTTGTTTGTGTATTGAAGCTTGTTTCTGTCTCCGCAGCTACATCCTATCATTGGCATTGGCCGATTTGCTTGTTATTGTGACAACAGTCCCACTGACATCGACCGTATACACCGTGGACTCCTGGCCATGGGGTAGTTTTCTCTGTACGATGTCCGAGTTTACGAAGGACGTCTCCATTGGAGTGTCCGTGTTCACGTTGACCGCCCTCTCTGGTGATCGCTACTTTGCAATTGTGGATCCGTTGCGAAAGTTTCATGCGCATGGTAAAATTTATTCGACTTTGTGGTGTTTATTTGCTAACGTTCTTCCCGTTGCAGGTGGTGGCAAACGTGCCACACGTATGACAATAGCCATTGCTATTTCCATTTGGATTCTGGCGATAATTTGTGGTCTACCAGCTATAATTGGCACAAACATCAAGGTATGTATGTCGCTCCTAGTGGGAGGTGGTGAACCGCCACCATTGCTGGCGAAACTGACAGGTATGACGACTTGAGGTTGGCATTTAAATAAACGTTATTCATGTGCCGCCATAAAGGGGACTTTTTCGAAATGAATTGCCTAAGTCGAGTTGAAAACTTTTGTGCGTCCTCAAAACTTCCCTGTGTGAAATTATTTTTGCGCCTACTTCTAGTCACTTGTCAGGACACTTGAGGGGGTGGGTTTGATATTTATTAGACCCCCCGGAGGCGTCAAGCTGAAATTTAATTTGAATAAGATTTAATACATATTAAAGTACCTTTTGATTTGTGTATTTACAGAAGGTTGACGTTAATAGCAATAAATCGTTTCGGTACTGTTATCCTTTTCCCGATGACTGGGGCCGTCAGTATGCCAAATCAGTGGTGCTCCTGAGGTTCCTGGTTTACTATGCCGTGCCGTTGGTGATAATTGGAATATTTTATGTGCTAATTGCGAGGCATTTGATTTACACAGCAAGTGTGCCCGGTGAGATGCAGGGAGCAGTTAGGCAGGTATGTTGTGTACCTATTCTTAAAACGAAAACTCCTCACCCTCATAAAGGAACCTGTTGGAATTGAATTTTTTATTTCAGTTTGTTTATTTTTTTTGTGTTCCAAAGATTTAACAGAACAGTTCTAAGGAAGATAATAACCAACCAATAATTTTAATTCTTTGTCTATAATGGGAGCGCGAGTCCACATTAGACCTATTAAGTATCGAAAAATGTTCATCAATTTGTTATATCCACTGTGTCAGCAGGCTGTTACTGATCTTTGATAGTACTGGGATACAAGTTTCATCGTAAATTCGGATATCATTCCCTAGAAAGCTTACAGAAGCTTGCACATTCTGTAGACGATTATATTTTATCCTTTCATTTCACCAAAGCGCAACCGATTTTTCCTAAATGTTGCGCTGCGATTCTTAGATGAACTCGCTGTTGACCATGAGTTAAAAAAACCAGAGTTAAAAAAAAAAATCTTTTTTAAATCGAAAAAGCGGTGGTTTAGATAATTTTTTTTAAAAATGGCAACGCTGCTTCGAATGATAACACTTTCGTTCTCTCGTTCGAATATTATATGAATACTTTAGTTAGTTAGTTAGTTTATTTATTATTTTATCATTAAAACTATTACACTGTACTTGAAAATCAACATTGGGGGTCGTCTAGTTTTGACGATGAATAAAATATCATTGTGGTTCTATAAACGTTCACTGCCAAATTTTGTGCTAGGCTTCTTACAGTTCGAAAACGTAATAGATCCCGATCTGGCTGTACTTGGGATGTCTTCACTTTCGCTGTTAATTAAAGCAATATTTATTTTTAAATTACCAGTGGGCCCTGCGAACTTTGTCGAGCCCAAAATTGATTTTCTGACTAAAGTAATTTTGAGCATTCACGTTTCCACCCGAAATAATTTTCCTTGATCAAACAGAACTTTTGACAAATATAAGCTTACTGTATATTACCTACCATTAAAATTATATTATGCACAAAATATATGGCAAATGAATTTTTTACGAATTTTGCAATTTCCCTTTAAATTTTTCCAATTTTCTCGCTTTCCTTGAACGGAGACAAACACAACGCAAACAAAAAGTTAGCTCCAATCGGACGATCCGTTCTCGTGTTATGGGCGGTCTTTCGGACGCAACTTTTTTATATGTTTGTAAGGATTTATTTATTAACTAGCTGACACGGCGAACTTGATGATACCTTTTACTCAATTTTTTTATTTTAATTAAGTTCAGCAGTTCTCTAAGGTAATATAAATGTATAAAGAAAATAAAAATGTGACAAATGTAAAAAAAATCAGGTATTTCAATGGCCTGTCAGCAAGACATTTGCTTCGATGAAGTTATGTATTTTGCTTCATTGGTTTACACTTTGGTTAATTATCTTCACTGAAGCACCTTGTGATACACAATCAATCAATCAATAAAATCAGACTTTATTTTTTTGTGTATAGAAGATAAAACAATAATTATTATTTATATATATTAAATAAGAAACAGTTCTTCTACGATTCAGAAATAAAAAGCTGTCTCTAGCGAGGTCAATTCCTTGAAGTCACCTGTGGTAATGATGAGATTTCTACCGTCAAATACGGCGACTATTTTGTCCAACCCCTTTCGAAAATGGCGACAGTAAGACTGAAAAAAATGCAGCAAACATTTTTTTATAACTAACGTTTATCTTAGCCTCGTGTAAAAAGTTCGGATAAAGAGACCTCCGAGAATTTTTGAATGGAGCCTTCACTGCAATTTCATTTTTCAAGCATCATCTTAGGTTCCTACATATATTGATCATGGAGCGTCACTTCATCAATTTACTTGGGCTGCCTTAAAATGATTAAGATAAATGTGTTTTACATGTTCTCGACATAACCTTCCTTCGTAAGCTTGGTAGTCCAATTTGTGGCAGTAACCAAAGCCATTCGGTTCAAACTCGATCTAAACACATTTCTTTCTCGTATAAGGAATTAACTTTGGCTATCTTTTTCTTAGCAAGTTCTTTGCGATTTCGTCTGGTAGACCTATTTATAGTTTTGTTTTTACATTTTCACATTCCAAAGTAAAGGGTGATTTTTTAGCTGGTTTGGTTTTGGCAACACTGGTTTTGACAGCTGACGTGTGTTTAGTACCTTGTGTCACTGTCAAACAGCTTCAGTTTGGTTTGCAATTTAACCATGGATCGTCTTACAAATGAACAACGCTTGCAAATTATTGAATTTTACTATCAAAATTCGTGCTCGGTTCGAAATGTTCATCGCTGCTTTTTTATCGAAAAATTGTGTTCAGCGATGAGGCTCATTTTTGGTTGAATGGGTACGTAAATAAGCAAAATTGCCGCATTTGGAGTGAAGATCAGCCAGAAGCATTGCAACAGCTACCAATGCATCCCGAAAAAGCCACTGTTTGGTGCGGTTTATGGGCCGGCGGCATTATTGGGCCATATTTCTTCAAAGATGATGCGAATCGCAGCGTTACTGTCAATGGTGAACGCTACCGAGCGATGATAACAAACTTTTTTTTGCCCGAAATGGAAGTTCTTGACTTGCATGATATGTGGTTTCAACAAGACGGTGCCACATGCCACACAGCACGCGAAACAATGGCGCAATTGCGAGGCGAGTTTGGTGAACAGTTAATTTCACGTTTCGGGCCGGTCAATTGGCCGCCTAGATCGTGCGATTTGACACCATTAGATTATTTTTTGTGGGGGTATGCCAAGGCTAATGTGTATAGGGACAAGCCCGCTTTGATTGACGCACTGGAAGCCAACATCCATGCATTCATTCGTGAGATACCGGCCGATTTGTGTGAAAGAGTATGCCAAAATTGGACTCAGCGGATGAAGCGCAGCCGCGGTCAACATTTGCATGAAATTATCTTTAAACATTAAATTGCAAGGTTCAAACTATCGATTCAAATAAATATTTCATTCATTTTTTCGAATTTTTTGTGTTTTTTTTTAAAAAAAAGTTCTAAACCTCTTAAAAAATCACCCTTTATAACTATACTGTTAACGAATCTCAATTTAAATCTATGAACGATAAATAATTGTTGGTCGCTGAGCAAATAAAAGTTGCGGAAAGGGTTCCCCTGTTTATAGACTTGTTTGTAAAAATTGAAAATGCGCGAGACGAGTCTAATTACCGCATCCGTAAGCGAGCCATACTTCACTGAACTTTGTGGATTTTACAAGCAACACAATAAAAAATTCAGTCACGTACTACTCGATACAATTCAACCCATGATTTACCTTGCTACCTATTTTTATTTTAATCAAAATCTAACATCCCCATTATTTTGTAGGTACGAGCTCGCAAGAAAGTTGCTGTCACCGTTCTCGCTTTTGTATTGATCTTCGGCGTTTGTTTCCTACCGTCGCATGTTTTCATGCTTTGGTTCTACTACTGGTAAGTTCATTACTTGCCCATTTAACCATGTCTTTATATAAAAAAAAAATGTATATTCCTTCATCAGGCCGACGGCAGAAAGAGACTACAACCTATTTTGGCACATTATGCGAATCGTTGGTTTTTGCCTGTCGTTTGCCAACAGTTGTGCGAATCCCGTAGCACTGTACTTTGTCAGTGGTGCATTCCGAAAACACTTCAATAGGTATTTGTTTATTAGCTACAATCCAGACGCATGATATATGTACATTTAAATTTAATCTACCTACTAAATCAACTCAATAATACCAAAAAAAAAAAGAGAACTAAACATAAAAACCAACGACTGATAAAATTTTAACAAAAGCAAAATGCGTCGTGTAATATAAAAGTCCAAGGACCAAAAATATACAAACAACTAGACCTTAAACACTTCTTCTAGTCGATTTGTGTGTCAATGTTTCTTCTTACTCTGTGTTAATGTCATATCTTGTAAATGTACTTTTTTTTATTAACCAAAGCCAAAAAAATAAAAATAAAACGTAAAACTAAACAAAACAAACATTGATAAATAATCATATTTAATGAGGACTGAAGAAACACTTTTTGCCCATCTATATAGATATTTGTTTTGTCAAGAATCTGCTGCGGACCGAAAAAAGCATGCTGACACAATGGGTGCTCGAGACACATCTCTGACAAGCACTGCATCTCGGCGATATAACTCCAGACGATCGTACCACCAGAGTAC
Organism: Cheilosia grossa; assembly: GCA_963082955.1. Lineage (NCBI taxonomy): Eukaryota > Metazoa > Arthropoda > Insecta > Diptera > Syrphidae > Cheilosia > Cheilosia grossa. Next base: position 17,344,172 of record OY720147.1, on the reverse strand, counting down.
GACAAGGAGGTGAGTTTTGGAATTATTGTTACATTATGTTTTCAAAATATGTATACCCTTAATAAAGTACGCAATATTGTGTAAGTAAAAACAGCTTGTAAAATTTAGAATGCAAACACGCTGAGAAATTGGTTCTCGCCGAGTACGATTTTTGCTCGGTTAAAACAAGTGGGTACAAATTAACTTAGTCTCTATTGAAAAAAAAAAAAAAACAGTATTCGTTTTTAAAAACTGACAAGATAAGAAGGTTAAATGCATTATGCATACTGTCAAAAAAGACACTTTATTTGTTGTTATCTACCCAGTTTCTAGATAATATCAACCTTGGTTAAATTCTACAGAGTTTGTTTAGCGACCGAAAAACTTTGGAGAACATTTATAAATCGGTAATTTTCAACCGAGTTTCCTCAAACAAGTTAACTCGATTATTTTTAATAGACTAACTCCACTTATTAATTATAACAGTATTACGTGGTAGTTTTTAGCCGAAAGTTGGGTGATTTTAAATAATTGATTTTCTAAGTGAATAAACCGTGGAACGAGGTTTCCTTTTGTTGAGTCATAGGATTTCTGAATAAATTACTTTGGTCCCTGAAATGTGGTCTACAATTCAAACGAATATGTCATCTTTTAAGAAAAATATTTTTTATCTATGTTAGGTCATTTCATCTGATAAAAAGCATTTGAACTTTAGACAATTCCCACCGTTCCGGCATGGGGAACTACGACCAGAACCGTTATCTTTCTACTTGATCTGATATGGACATAATATCTGCTGTCTCATACAATTTAAGATGCATCATGCATGTCTGGAGAATAATACTGCAACCTCATATAGCATGAGCAATAAGCATATGTTCCCTCTTTCTAAAGAGGACTTTTATAAAGCGGTTTCGCCCGTCAAACTTACCATTCCGGGTGCGCAACATACATTTTCTTGAATAAGATTTTTTTTTTGTTTGTAGGTTGGTACACATATCTAAAGTATTGATTAATTGATTTACACAGTTTTGAAAATTATAGTGACGCCCATGAATAAGCAGACTTCTGGCAATTGTCACGATTCATGAACCTTACCACCATAGCAGCGGGTATATTCGTAATTTCTGCCTGGATGCTTACCTTCATGTTTTGCACGGTTTGTATAAATGCTGGACTTAAAAAAAAACTACAAGAAAAATCGCAATCTGCCAAAACGATGGAGAACCTTATTTGAGATGAGGCGCTCCGTCAAGAATTCCCTCAAAACAGCTATCAGCTCATCTATTGTTGAAGTTGAAGCCGAATGTCCCCCTAAATCTAATTCATTACTTGGTTGCAAAACATAAATCCTTCTCAATTTTCCCAGGAGGTCGGACGAAGGACTTTTGTTCTTCTTGTTACAATCGCGATTTGACGTAACTCAGTGACCGATATAGTATTTGATTTTCGGTCCAGGGCAGGACAGTACAGGACAGATGAAGAGCACCCGTTGGTGATATTTTTCAATTTAATGAAACAAATTTAATTTTATACCGCTAGATTTTGGTAGGCAATATTGCTAAGCTTAAAATATTTGCGGAAGTGTCCGCTTCCTAAAGTTTCTATTTTTTGTATGACATTAAAAAATGTTTCGGCAAACCAAAATTAAAAGCAGTGAAATCATGATGAACCATCATTTTGGTCAAAAAACGCCCCCAAAAAGTAGGCGTGACAATGAAAGTGAACGAAATAGCCTTAAGTAATATTAAAGAAAAAAAAAAGTTCCATTCCTAACCCTCCAGTTGAGAACACAAAACTGTACAACATTTTAGGATAGTTTTTGATCGTTGGTTTTTAGCGCCGGCTGTTAAAAATCGAAATTGGAAAATATTTCGTTCCATCAAAACTACATCTGGCTACTATTAGTATCTAATAAAAATCAATTCACCCAGTTACGTGTACCAGTATTGAATATTCCTCATATCCCTTACGTCGACCCCATTGGGGTATAAAACTAAATGCCGCATTTGTTTTATTGAAAGTACATAAGGTCCTTTTCCAACCATTTTTCTTCCAATTCGTTGAACTCTACACAGTTCAATGTTCAGAAAATAAAAGCCAAACTCGATGTAAAGTTGATCAGAAATTGTTATTCTTTCAGACTACAAGAAACAACAGTGACAATGCTACCAGCTGGCAATAATGGCGTCGATCCTGAATGTGACTACAACTACCGTCATGACAGCAATCTGATGTGAAATTGGGCCAAACGGAAGCAGTACAATGAGAGTACGCTTTAAATGTAAATTCGCTAATGAAAATAGTTTTAAGCTTTTCAGTCCAAGACAGAAGCACCTGCACTAGATGCATACATTTTTAATGTTACCTAAACATGTGGCAAACAAAAAAGAGAAAAAATTGCCGAAATAAAATTAATAAAGAAAAAAAAAAAATATTTAATATTTTATAGACAACAATGTAGTTTGTAAGTAATTGCAAGAAATATTTCCTAACTTTGCAAAAAAGAGAAAAGTTTTATATGTATCTATACTTCTTTATTTGATGTTGTAGAAGATTTTTGAAGATAATAAAATATTGCCTACAAGGATTTTCTCATGAAAATGTTTTGTTTCGTTATTCATTTATTGCAATGGATGGCTCCAACTTACTTGAAGACTGGAAAATGAAAGGTATGCATGTAGTTTTGTTTTAGAGTACTGAACGAGAGACTCTTTCAGTTCTAAAGGAGGCGATGTTTTTATTTTAAGGCTCAATCGAGAAATGCACAACTCCTATCCGTTACATGAATCCCATTTGGAGTCTACTTGGGAAAGTGAAACCTCAATAGCTCCTGATGGTCCATATTCGAATTTTAATTTTTAGAGGCAGTAGTTCCATACAGATAATATTGTCCTTGATAGAACAATTATATCTTGGTACTTGGGAGTCCAATAATCCTTGAGTTTGACCGCTGCTTTTGAAGTATAAGCTGTGCTTTTTTGTTCGACCTGTACGAGTCACCCCAGTAAAGGACCGAAGAAGTCGCTTTCGAGTGCTATGAGTAGGGTGAAGGTGACAATATTACAGCTCTTATAAACCATTGCATCATATGGGAAAATCGTTGAAGAGAAAGTCACTTACTAAACTATGGAGGAACTTTATGACCTGTTTCACGAAGCTGCTGATCTGGAATTTGATTTTAAAGATGTGCGGAGAAGAATAAATATTTGGCAGCTCAGTAAGTCAGTCAAGAATAAAGGACAGCAGGTACGAGCCGCTGACCAATTTGGCAGCAGGTTATATACAACCGATCCTACGCACTCAGCCACCATTCTCAACGCGGGCACATTCCATGAGACTATCGGTGGGTCTATCTATTGGCTTATAATATGGAAAGATTCGGAGCTGATCAAAAGAAGAGATTCAGCTTTGGCCTTCTTATTTCACCTGGAAGTAGCCAAGAAGTGGTCATAAGTAAGAAATAGTCACTGGACTCTGACACTGAGGCAAATGAGGATGAAATAAAAGTAGACTACCACTAAATTAATATTTATAAGATGACAATCACAAAACACTGCCAAATTTATTTATTTGTTGACAGAAGAATTTATTCTTGCGATTGTCATCGACCAAAGATTCGTTTGAATGTTGTGTCAAAGTCGCGATTAATATGGAGCTAACAGGTTTGATCCACTGATGGGCTCCTCCAGCACATTTATCGGAGCGAAAAGCATCCTTTTTCGATATTACCTACTGTTGAAATTGATACCGACGTTTATTGAGCAGCGAGCGTTCTCATCGTTATTCTGCACAATCCAAAAAGATTGTCAGGGATGCCAAATCTAGACACGGATTTGTATAGCTCGTCTCTTTTAAAAAAAGAACCGTAAATTTGATAAAAAGATGGTGACTATCGACTTGAAATTTTTGTTGTTTTTCCAGGAGCTGTCGAAGTTCGAAAATTTGATCGGCTATGGACTCTGCTTGCTTAAAAATCCATACCCAATTTAAGTCACCTCTTCTTTAGATCTAGTTTTGAGGGAAAATTTCCCGAGCTCGTGACATACCATGTTCTTTGATTATAGCCATTGAAGTTTTGCAACAACGGCGCAGTAATAAATTGTCCAGCGTCTCTTTTCTCCACATTATTATTTATTTATTTATTTAGATGCACGAAATTATAATAAAAAGATCGAGGAAAAAAATAACAATAAAAACTTAACAATATAATCGTCTTAAATTGAACAATACTGGTTCCTTAAATCTGGATCCAGGTGATAGCATATGAAGCTGCAATATAAAATAATCTACAACAAAACATAACCAAATCATTTGCGCCATTTAAAGTGGGGTGATGAACTTCAAATGACAGATATCAGGACCTTAGAACCTTGGGGGCATGTATACAAATTAAGGAAAATAATTTACCACAGTCTTCGAAAGAAAAGCAAACACTTCGAACGGCATGAGTATGGTGGACATTATCGTTCAAAAAGAAACGGAACAATGCATAACGCAAATAGTGTTTTTTAACTTTTTCGATTCTTTTAATATCTTTCGCGGGAAACGGGTTCCAAACAACACTACAAACAACACTAAACTATTCAAGACACGGTCAAACAATGCTTGTATAACTGGCCTTTAGGGTAAGCATCTAAATGTCTGTGGAATAGAAATCAATCACTGAGGTTAGAAACAGTTGTAAAAAAACTTTATGTCACAACATTAATTTCAACTGAGCATTAATTTCCGATTGAATGAAATCAAGTTTTCTTAAAAGGACAAGAAAATTTATTGGACTGAAGGCTTTCACGAAATCAGTAAACACTACAAGCACCTATACTTACGAGTTTCAATTGAATTTAATTGAATTTAAGCAATAGGTAGTTAGTAAACTGAACTTGGTTAGAGCGTGTCGGGCGAACCTTTCAAAATCCTTTTGAGAATCACTTACTAAGCTATTTAAAATTAATACCATATGTTGCTTCACTAGACGATGCAAAAGTTTAGGAATAATCGAGAGCTTAGAAACAGGTCGGTAATTCGAAAATTTAAACTTTTTTACTAGTCTCATAAACGGGAGTAATAAGTGAATACTTCCATACATCAATAAAAAATGTCCCAGTAGCCAAAGGCTGATCGAAGATAGAGAGTAGTGGGAAACTTACAAGCTTGTAAGACCACAGAGAAAAAATGTCAGGAAATCAGGATTTTAACTCCCTTTCAATTCATTCAGAGCCAACAATATTTCCGATCTTTTAAATACAAAACAGCTTGCAGAAAAAAATCCCTTCAAAGAAAAGCAATAATATTCACACTGCTGAAATAGTCTCTTCAAATTTCTAAGCACATTTCCTGATGAGCTCGACCATTTTTGTAATACGTAAACTGCAGAACTTTTCGCGCTACAGTTTTTGTGAAATGCCCGTCTTCAAAAAACGCAGTCTGCTAGCGAGAAAAGCTCCCGAATTCCTTAAAAAAGCCAAACTATCGTTTACCATTTTCCTTCGTAAAAATCGAAAAGTTTTGTGTGTGTTTTGAGTATATATACTTATAAAAGGTGGGGTAGGGTCGATTTTTGACCACAAGCGAGACTAGCATTAAATAAATATGAATTTGAAAAAAATTTGAATTATCATATTCTACACCGATTTTCTTTTGGTTAAAAAAATTACCATATGGAATACAATGTTTAAATGATACAGCTCGCTATATTTATAACGATATCATTTTCATGACATTTTGTTCGTTTACGCATCTAAGCATTCCCATTAAAGAGGAGAGGTTATGTTTTATTTGGTATCAGTATTTATATTTCACATTTTCTTTTTCATGTGAACCAACTTGCAAACACATAAAAACAAAATTGATGTAGGACAGAAAGTTTGCATCATATTGATGAACATATTCGTCAATACGATGAATACATTCGTCACATTGATGAAATTAAAGGGAAATTTCGGTTCACCATATCGATGAATTTTTCATAATATTGATCAACAAAGTTGATGAATGATGAAGTCCTTTTTTTGTTCATTATATTGCTGAAATCCGTTTCATCATGTTAATGAAAAGGTTCACTGGACTAAAATTGATGAATTTTTCGTAATATTGATGAACTTTTTCATGCGTATGATGTACCTTTTTTTTCAGTAAAGTAATTAGCGAAACTTGCCCAAATAGGACTCTATGCGATGCCCAACTTCTATCACAAATATTCGATTGTTTGAGCTTTTATTTCTGCGATGATATTAAGGAACCCACAATATCTGACCAATCCTGAACGGTTTAATTAGGAATTTCTACCAAGGCAGTCGAGATTTGATTGGGTTTACTCGCTTAGCCAATAACCACTAATCCCTTTTCATCCCTATACTGATTGAAAAAAAAACATACGCATTTTTCAAATAAAATTTGATTACCCAAATACCTACGCTCGACACAGCCTATACAAGTCCCCAATAAGGTTTTTCAATAAAGCCACAAATTACCACTTAAAAATATCGATTTTTTTGCCTTCGAAACATTTTACCAACATTTTTTATCAGCAGTGTTCTTCGAAATCAATTTTATCGTCCTTATGAGGCGTCCATCATAAATGCCTTCATAACGCCATAAGAAAATGACATTATAATGATGCGCCGTTGAGAAAAGTTCAACCTTCATACAAATTGAAATTCCAATTCCTTCTAGAGCAATGAGACCTTTTGACACGACATGACACATGAGTGTGAATGTAGAAAAAGCATATTTACAGTAAAGGCACTCCAAGTGCCAAGTGATGTAATTTTCCTTCCCCCTCTCGTATGGGTTCGTTTAATTGAGTTCCTGCGATTTATCTTCACATGGTTTTAATTCTGTTGAGACTAGTCTTTGGGAATTTATCGCTGTTGACTTGAAATGCTTGCAACGTAATATGACCAGTTTATTTTGAGACCTTCGCGCTGATAAATCGAATATAATTCTCATTTGAAATTTCTATAATTCTATGACATTAATGTTACCCTTCAGTTAAAACAATTGTGTTTGTCTAGTTTTGCACCAAACGTAGGATTAAGGATATGCTTCTGGAAAATGGTCGGGAGAGAATGGTGCGGTCTCCTCGACGGTCGTTGGTGTGTGCATCAGTTGTTTAGGTACAGGCAGCTTAAATTTCGTTATAAATCTCTGCACCAACGTCTGGGGTCGTAGTACACAACTTTCCTATATGAGGTTCATTCAGCAGAAATTTTGTTGTTAAGAAATTTTGTCAAGGACTCAGTTTCAGTTTTCTACTATTTCTCGGAGGCAACCAATAAGTCAGAAGGCATCTCAATTAACGAAAGTTGGGGCACACCACAAGGTTCAAGCCTTTTAAATTTTGATGCACGTGTCTCATTGAGACCATACACACGAGTATGTGCGTCACGACTTAAATGGCAAGGGAACTCTCACTCAAATGTATTCCGTTTTCGAAGTCATTTATTATTTAACGGTGAGTACGGCATTCGCTTATATTTAATTCTTCTTAAGCTTTCATTGCGGTATGCGAAGTTTTTTTCAAAGAAATTTATTCCTTTGAGGTAAAAGAAATTCAAACGAGCGTTTGTTAAATGTATTTCAACAAAGGGAAGGGAAGTGGCAAGCCCAGGTCTCCGCAAGTCAGTCTAAGCAAATTGAATGCAATGTGACTCGGTTCCTTCAATCGAATTAAAAAGAGCTATGCATTTCGCTTGCAAATCGGTTCGACACACAAATTCTCGAAAATGATTTTGATTTTCTCCACCCGCAGCCCACTTAAATTCTTAATTGAATTATTCAACAGGTATTCAAGCAATATACGAGTTGATCAAAAATCCGTGAGTTAATGGGATCGATTCAAAAAAGCTCCAATGTTTTACCATATAAAGAAGTGGGATAGTCTTTCTTTTCCCTACAATATTATGGAAGTATATTTGCACTATGCAGGGTGTCCCTCGTGAAGGCTTTCGGAGTTACTATCTCAAATTTGATTAGGAAGGTAACTATAGCTTATTTTATATGGTACTAGATGTTGCCTTCAGTTGTCCGAAAACACAAACCCCAAAGAGTAAATTGAACCGCAAAAATCGAACTTTACTATTGAGAAATATCTTTTTGTAAGAGCACAATAATGTTTCCTAACAGAGGTAATAGCTGTCACTTGTCATTATGGAGCATCTAAAAGCTTTTTGTGAGCCATTTTGTAGTCGTTCAAATGAAAACTTCCACCTTTGCCCTAGCGTGAGGCCTTAAAACAGGATGATGCTGCCTGTGTCCTATTAGAAGATGCTGTAACTTGAGGCAAACCGCAACAATTGTCAGTCAGAATACACATATGAACCTCTTAAAATCGTGAAATACTCGTGACTTTGTTTCACGGAATAGTCCGTCAGTTATTTTAGCGCTATAACTAAGTAACTAAGTCCACTAGCGACTTTATTTTCTCGCTCCGGAGAGACTGAAACAATAGATGACAGAAGAAGCGCCATAAGGTCTCCGCGTAATGCTCTTTGCCACGAGAATATCGCCCCGGGGGATGAAGATGTCGCAGATGAGCCGTCAATGTCAACCAAGCGATTTAGACCTATAGTATCTACACATAACCAAGGTAATAATATATTTCACATGTCATGGCTGCCCATTGTGACTCTGACACAGAATCTGTCGCGTCCGTTGCAGCAACGTATTCGACTGGCAGGTTGAAAGAATACACAGCAGCCTATGAAAGGTCAATGTTTGAAACTCTTAAACAATCTTCATACGTAATACCCTAATCACACCGCACCGAAAACCGTGTTTTCGTTGAAAACTAGTCGATGCATTCACACTGAACAACAACTAGTTTTCGTTTGACGTTTCTATCTGCTGTGAGACACTATTGTCGTGAAACTTCTGTGTAAACTATTTTGGCAACAAATTTCGATCGCTAACTTAAGGCCATCAATTAAGTGTGGAAAATGATTTTAAGTTGTGAGTTGGGACTTCGGTTCGGTCAATTGGCTGAATATTGCAAGAGCTGTGTTTGTTTCAACAACCCAACGATTCCAAGTCGTTTTCGTGTTTTTTTTCCACTTTAAACAACTCGTTTTGAAAACTGAAATATGTATGGAAAAGCTCCTGTTTCCGATGAAGATGAAGCTCGGCTCGGTGTGAATAGGGTATACGTGAGCGTTGGATCGCTTGGCGTTCATTTTATGTGACGTTCCTGCAAATAAAGGATTCCAATTATTTTAAAATTTAATAACTACACTCACAAAATTAATAATAATAGTTGGCGCAACAGGTCCGTAGGGACCCAAGGCCTAGCTTCTCACAACCATTCGTTTTGTGTGAGTTTCATTTTTGGAACGAATGGAAGGGATCTACAACTTTATGCTGATTCCAAACGGCTAATTGAGAAGCTCTTTCCAGACAGTTGTATTCTCGGATGTTTGTCAGACGTTCGCGAGAGGTGGCGCAGTGTAAAAAACCCTGAGTTGGAATTTTGGGTTTTTGTGGGATTCGAACCTGGGACCCCTCGCTTATTAGTCCAACACACTAACCAATAAGCAACTGCGCCCACTCACCAAATTAGTTCACCAAAAATTATATCAGTCTAAACAGCCTAGGTACCGAATAATCTGTTTATTTCTCAGTCTAACATGTCATGAAAATTAATTTGGCATTACTGCCAATTCCTTCAACAAATTTGAAATTTGGCATCACTGAATTTTTTACTTCAAGTTGATTAATATAAGGTAACTGTAGAAAAACAGAGAGTAGATTCTGCAAGCAAAAGCATATAAAATAAAAACCTTAAAAACTAAAACTAATGTTTTGTTATTTCTCAAAAAAAAGGAACTCTTTACAAAGTAAAATCGAACACAACAAGTTTCACAGTACGAATGTTTGTGAGAAGCTACACCCAAGATCCTCTGTCGAACTGTTGCAGAAACTATTTCTTTTTAAATATTGAAACACTATTTTTGGAGAATTCTCCAACTTCCTGTCATTGTATTCCTACAGTATGTAGCACACTTTTGGATGCGTCTTTAAAAGTGCTACATCTGTCAGTTCAATAGGTTCTCCACTGAAGAAAGACTGAACTGAACCGTTGCGGAGCAACTTCCTCTCAAATATACAACACTATCAAGCAACCAGAGAGTGTGCATGCAGTGCACATGCACACAAAATGTAGATATACCTCGCCCTCATGCTCATGCCTCTATCAAGACGAAGTGAAGCTGCTCGAAAAATACAAAACAAAAAAAAAATGTATCGAATTCCCAAGCGTTCTTATAAGTAGGTAGAACGGTAGAGGTACCAGTACCAGTACCAGTAGCACAACAAGAAAACAAAAACAAAAACGATTCGTTCGAAGAACACGATACACGAACTAAAACCCAGAGAGCATGAATCGAATTCCCAATACAATACGAATACGTTACGTACTTTTCAAACCGAAGCCGAACCCAATGGTTTAAGAGCACTTAGTCATAAACACGCGAACACACAGGTACACACGCAAGCAACTAACTCATAGGAATTCTGGTTACCCACCCGTAGCCGTAACACTCACACCATCGCGAAGCCCAAATATACCGGCAAAAAAATATTAAAACCAAAAAGAATTCCCTATACCTCCCGAGGAGGTATTCAGGTCTAACAAGTTCCAGCTGGTAGCGTGCCCCGTATTCGCAAAGGGATGCGCGCGCAGCTTAGATCGTCGTGTCGCTGTACTGTTGTTGATCGATAGTGTTTCTCAATCGGTTTTCCGTTCAAATAGTTCATTTGTCGTTGAATATAAAACTTCTCCAACTTATCAGTGGCCAAGCAGCTCATTTTTGGATACGAATTTCGATTTATTGATAAACCAAACATCTGGCGGTAAAACGCGTCGCTTGATTGATAGCGTCCAACGGCAAATCCAAACCCTCCGTACACACTCCATCGAAACCAGCTGCCGTTTCATTTTCCTTTATTTGTTTCATTACCCTCGCCGGGAAGAGTGTGCTGTGCACGCAGGAGAAAAAGCAGATGCGGATGCAGTAGAAATAACAAAAACGAAACGTGCATGCATTTCGGTTTCTCTTTTAATCGGTTTCCTTTAAATTCCGCGTATCTGTGAGTTAAAAATAGCTGCGGCTTTCAAATTACAGTGTTCCTTCGGGAAAAAAGTGCTAAAAGTGAAGTTGTGCCCAAGAAAAGAGCGCACTACATCCGAAAGTGAGAAATCATGAAGTGCTCAATAGTGTTTAGTGTTGCACAGGTCCTTTGGATTAACCTGGCTCTAATTGTCCCCTCGACTTGCTCGTCAGCAACGGTATCCCACGAAGGTCATAGCCGTCAGCTTACCTCAACCGCATTGCGGCACGATGATTGGCGAAGAGTGGAAACCATGGATTCAAATGGATTGTATTTACTCGAGTGGTGGATCAAGGGCAAGGATATATATTTCCGCGCGACAGTGAATACCCAAGGATTTATTGGATTGGGTTTTTCACGAAAATCTGCACAAATGTCCGGCTCCGACTTGGTGCTCATTTGGATCGATGATCGCACCGGAAAACCAAACGCCTTGGTGAGTCAAGTTGAAACATAAAAAATAACTATACTTGGGCCTGCATCAAGCTTGGAAAACCCGCGCAAGTCGGTAAGGGTTGGAAGGATGAAAACGGAATACACCCGCCAACCATCATTAGATTAGATTAGATTAAGAGTCGGGAGAGCCTTCAAAGGGCTCTGGCACTGCGGCTACAAGAGTAGCCTATTGTGCCTTCCCAGGTAGGTTCCTAGAGCCATCTTTTCACTCCAGAGGCATTCAGGAAGACAAGAATCTCCCCTGGATGAAGGTCAGCGAGAGTTGCTGGATCGACAATCTCACTCCCTAGGATGTTTCTTCTAATGCGGCATAGAGCCGGACAGGCTGTGAGTATGTGAAGAGAGGATTCATCACTCTCAAGACAGAGCCTGCAGGTAGGTTCCGGTGAGACGCCAATGCGGTGGAGGTGTTTTTTCACGTGACCATGGCCACTGATAATTCCTGTAAGGATCCTCAGATTATTTCTGTCCAGATTAATTAGGAAGAGTGATTTTCTGGGGGAGAAATTAGGTAGAAATTTTTTGGTGCAGGTCTGCCCAACTGTGTTTTCCCAAATCTCGTTCGACTCGATGCGAGATAGATTCTTGATATGGGACCTGAAAAGGTTTTTGCTGACTCCGCAGAAGGGTTCAGGACCGATAAGTGGAGTGGATGCTCCGATTTTGGCCAGCGAGTCTGCTGATTCGTTACCCTCAAATCCTCTGTGGGCTGGTATCCAATGGAGGATGACTAGGTTTTTCTTAGAGAGTTCGTGGATGGCTAAGAATGTTTCTAAGATAAGTTTTGATTTTATTACAGATGAGTCGAGGGCTTTGAGAGCTGCTTGACTGTCTGAGAAGATAAATATGGTTTTACCCCGAGTGTTAGAACTAAGATTTATTCTAGCGCAGTGGTAAATTGCAAGGACTTCAGCCTGGAATATGGATAAGTTTTTACCAAGGCTGACTGACAAGTTCACCTGGGGCGACTCACCGTAGATTCCAGAGCCAGTCCCTGACTCCATCTTAGAACCGTCTGTGTACCAGATGATATCCAGATGAGATGGATTGGGTTTGTATTTCTCCCATTCATCCCTAGGAGGGATAATTATGGAGAAGTTTTTATGGAAACCATATTTTGGAAGCATGTCATCAAGAGGCATGCTAAATGGGCTTGAAAGCTCCATGGCGCCGAGTAGAGAGAGATGACCTCCCTGATAGCTATATGGGTCAAGGCAGTTCGAATGGTACAGGCGATGAATACTTAGTCTAGCCTCCATTTGAATGAGCGTTTGAAGAGGTGTTAGACCAAGGATGACATTGAGTGCCGTTGTTGGAGTGGAGCGAAGACAGCCCGTCATGCAGATTCCAGCTATACGCTGAATGCGTTCTAGCTTTCTGACTGCAGTGACTTCGTTAGTCTTCGGCCACCACACCACAGCAGCATAGGTGACCGCAGGTCTTACGACGAGCGAATATAGCCAGTGTATCATCCTAGGTCTAAGACCCCAGTTTTTACCGCAGACACGGCGACAGATCCATAAGGATTTGGTGGCTCTGTTTACGGTACGTTCAATCTGCTGATTCCATGAAAGTTTACTATCGAGTATGACTCCTAGGTATTTTGCTTCCCGAGAGAATTCAATGGTTTCGCCGAACATGGTAGGGCGAATAAGGAGATCTAGATTCCTCCGTTTTGTAAAGGGGACTACAGTTGTCTTCTTTGGATTTACAGAAAGACCTTCTTTATTACACCATCTCTGAACAACAGATAAGGCGAATTGCAGTATTTCTGAGACCGTGCTTTCGAATTTGCCACTGACAACGATTGCGACGTCGTCGGCATATCCTATGGCATAGATCCCTTGATTTGTCAAGGACTGAAGTAAGTCGTCAATGACAAGGGACCATAAGAGGGGCGAGAGGACACCCCCCTGAGGACACCCTCTAGTTGTGAGAGCTGAGATTTCCACATCGTCGATGCGGGTCTGAATTATTCTACTATTCAGCATAGACATTATCCACCGTCCTATAATAGGAGATTGGTTCATGTTGCTGAGAGCCCTGCTAATGGACTCAAAAGGCGTGTAGTTGAAAGCTCCTTCAATGTCCAGGAACGCAACGAGACAGATTTCCTTACTATTGATGGAGGATTCGATTTTGGTTACTAAGTCATTAAGTGCTGACTCAGTGGATTTCCCAGGTTGATAGGCATGTTGAGATTTGCTTAGCGGAAAAGATTTTAGGGCTATATCTCTAATGTGTCTATCAATAAGTTTTTCCATGCTTTTCAGAATGAAAGACATGAGACTAATGGGGCGAAAGGATTTCGGACTTGAATCCAAATTCCTTCCTGCCTTAGGTAAATATTTAACTGTTACCTTACGCCAGGCTTCCGGTATATGACCGTAGGCCAGACTACAGCTAAATAGTTTGGTGAAGATGGGTGAAAGTATCTCAACTCCCCTAATCAGAAGTGCCGGGAATATGCCGTCTTCTCCTGCTGCTTTATAAGGCTTCAGGGAAGTTATGGCCCATTTAATGGCATTCTGATTGCATATTTGTTTCGCAATTTTCCAGTCCCCTCTCGTCGGCAGGCAGATCCGCTCGAGTCGGGGGGATAGGTTTGGTGAGAGACGATCAATTATAGTTGATCCGGGAAAGTGAGTTCTAAGTAAGAGGTGAAGTGTCTCTTTCTTATTTTGTGTTTGACAGCCGTTCTCATCAGCAAGTGTGCCAACTGAGAAACTTCTGTCAGAGGCAAGAACTTTATGAAGTCGGCAGCTGGAAGGAATATCAGAGATATCTTCACAAAACCGTCTAAATGATTCTTTTTTGGCCTTCTTAATTTCTTTGTTGTAGTTGGTGAGAGCATTAGAGTAGGTTTGCCAGTCACCGTTGCGTTTGGCTTTGTTGAAAAGTTTCCTTACTCTTGATCTGTGTTTTTCGAGATCTTTGCTCCACCAGATAGTTTCCCTCTTAAGCTTTTTAATCTTCAGGGGGCAGTTTTCCTCGAAGGCAGATATGATAGAAGATCTTACCATTGCAGCAGAGTGCTCTAGTTTTTCTTGAGTATCAATTCGAGATATTTTACCATTGAGTGACTGACTTAGGTGCTCTTTGTAGGAAGCCCAGTCTGTATTCCTCTTTGGTCGGAATGACGAAATTGTGGTATTAGGTTCGTTAATTTCAAATCTGATGTGTCGGTGGTCGGAACATGACGGTTCAGAAGACACATACCAGTTGGATATTAGGTAATCAACTGAGGAAGTAGCTAGAGTAAGGTCTAGAACTTCACTTCTGACTACGTTAATGAAGGTTGGTTCCCTCCCGATATTGCATATAGTAAGGTTATTGCATGTAATGAAATCAAATAAGGACTCACCTCGATTGTTGATGTTCGAGCTCCCCCAGGCTGAGTGATGTGCATTCGCATCGCAGCCGATAACAATCTCTGTCCTGGTGCGTTGCGAATAGCGGAGTAGGCTATCTACATCTGCTGGAGGGCATAGATTGGAGTCACCGGGGAAGTATGCGGATACTATAATAACCTCCTTGGTGTTGTTGATCTTCACTATGGCAGCTGTGAGGTCACTGGAAATGAACTCTGTCAATGGGAAGAAGTTTGTATTATTGTCAAAAATAATGCATGTTCTAGGTCTACTGGATGAGGTGGAATAAAGAATCCTACCTGTAGGTGTTGAGAGTCCTAGAATTTTGCCGTCTGTGCTAGTCCATGGTTCCTGCACGAGAGCAACGTTAAGACCGTAGGTGTTAATGGTCTTGGTTAAGACTGCCGAGGCAGCCTTAGCGTGGTGAAGGTTGATTTGAACAACCTTCATGTCTTCCTTTGAGTAGGGGGGGCTTTTTTATTGGGGCCCCCTCTTATTCTGTCATCCCGGCCATGTGTGGGCCGACTCTTATCAGGGAGTCTTCGGGAAGAGCCAGACAAAGTCTGTCTGGAACCTGATTGAGCCGGCTTGCGAGTCGGGTCGCTGTTGCGTGGTCTGGCAGAGGAGTTGGTTGAGGAGGATGGCCTGTCTCCTTTATCCTTTTTCAGCACGGGTGGAGGAACAGGCTTGACCGTTTCTGCAACCGGCTGAGTAGACATCTGAGTAGTTGCCAGCTTGGTTTGTTCAGGAGTGGCAGCGGCTGAGCTGGCGGGAAGCGACTGAACAGCCTCCTTGGACGCCTGCTCGCTACTTTTTGCCTCTTTAGGGTTCGATGCTGCTCGAGAGTACGGATTCTTCTTGATCCTGAACTGAACCCGGTTCATATTAAAGAACGGCTGACAGTTCAGGTCCTCAAGGAGTCGTACCGAACACTCATCCATCGAGATAGTCAAGGCCAGACCCTGAGCGTTAGCCACTTTCCTAAGAACTTTCCAGTCCTTGGTGGGAAGAACTCTATTTTGCAGCCTAAGTGACCGCAAAATGTCGTCCACGGAGCGGGAGGTTCCCGGGAAGAAGGCCGTTGCCACACATGGCTTAGGGAGATCGTCCCCTTCAACTAAGCGTAGCTTAGCGTTCTCCCACGGCAAGATTTTGTCAGTGATGCTGGCTAGCCAATCTCTGGTGCCAGTGTCTGCGCAGTTGACCGTCAGCCACCCTGGCTTGTACGAGCAGCCCAGAAAACGAATCTGTGGGCCATCGTCGGGGAGCTTATTCACCTCCCTGATGATGGCATCTTCCACCGCTTTTTGGTGTACAGGCTCAAGGTGACCATCCGGAAAGTTATCCAGAAGGAGCCCGACTTTTATGGTTCCTGCTACTTCCGCGAACAGTGGAGCATTGGGCCTCGCCTTCTTACTAGGACCAGCTGGAGAGTTGGTACTAGACCGAGGGCGCTTGTTGGCTGAGGAGGCTTCTTTGTTCGCCGGTTCAGTGAGGACTTTCTCCAAGGCCTCATTGTAAGCCAGACCGTCTGCAAGAAGGCGTCTTAGTCGCTTCTTGTTGGAGGTGGTCAAGCGTTTTCTCTGAAGGGATAGCTTCTCTATCCCCAGGTTCTTAATAGAGTCGGTTTCAGGAGCGTCAGAGCAGCTCCTGTAGGCCTCCTCCGTGAGCACAGAGCTCACCGTGTCGACGGATTCTAAGTCACTGTCGACAGTTGGTCGTTCAGGACGGTCTATCCGTCCATCCCGACTGGGTTCAGCTATAGGCTGACAGACAGAGATAAGATCTTCGTTATCTCCATCAGTTAAGGTTTTGTTGTTTTGTTGTTCAATTTTTGATCCCACGAGTAGCTAGGGAAATGCCGTCCATCCACACAGAGCCCCGCATGCGTAGATAAGGCTAGATGAAACCGGAGGGCGCCTGGTATCCGGAGTACACCGTTAGCGACTGAGCTAGTTTATTGGGGCCCTCAGCCTGGGCGGTCCTGGTACGGTGCGGTTAACGCCTCTAACCCGGCCCCAGATTTAATGGTTTACTCCAACCTCAAACTAAATGGATCACGACAAACGATTAAGGCGTTAGCGTGGATCCTTAGCTGACACTAATCAGTAACCTGATTAGCCATTTTCAGGCGGGCGCCCACGTGAAGGACTATAGAATGAGGATTTGTGCCCTGGCCCTGGCCAACCATCATCACTTGTGTTGTTTTTTAGTTGATTTCATCTTCTGATTGATGCTCTGTGTAACTGCGCAACGATGGCAGGTATTTATGTCGTATCCACCACTTCAAAGAATCATTTTCTCATGATTCATGAACGAATCTGGATTGGATGGTATTATTCTGGGAGCACAATGCAGGACTAGGGAGGATTTCGCTAATGAAATTGGGTTCAAACAAATAAATGAATTAATTTGATTGACAACGCTTGGGTGAAATATTACGCACCAGTGCACAGTGTGTAGGCACTCAGTGGGACCTGGGACTCTATAAAGGATGAGTCTTTTGTTGGAAACGGAACCGTATCCAAGGGGAAGTTATTACCTTCGCACTTAGGGTTACCATAAAAAAAAGCGAATAGTCGGGACAGTTAGAAGAGAAAATCCTGATGAGGGAGCAAAAAGCATGACAAAAAAAAATGCATTTTTGTAACTTAACATCTTATAAAGGAATTGGTAGTATTAAATCTTGATTAATTAACAAAAAATATACTTATCTTGTGACTGTCACTTCATTAATCAGGGCTATCGGCAATTCCGAGGGGAAAACCCCCCCCCAGCATTTTTTGTTTCCTGTTAAATATTCCTCCTATCGCGAATCTCCAGCGGAAGCAAAATGCTTTCAGTCTGTCTGTTTGTCCGTCCTTCCACAGGACTACAGCCTAAACGGCTGCCCGGATTTCGTTCAAACTTCGGAATAGGAGTTTGTGTGCTTACAGTTCGGGTTCGTTTTTGCAAGGTCACCTCAATATTACTGGTACCTAGTTACTTGCCATGTAGAATGTTCATACCAGTTTGATTTCATCGAAAACGGGTACTTTTGTTTTTCGACATATCTCGAAAACGGTCCATACGATTGTTACAAAAATTCATTTCTAAGGTAATGTGGTCATTTATAACTTACAGCTCAGTTTTTCTCCATATTATGGTTCAATGGATTTTTGAAAATAGTCATTTTTTAAAAATTAAGTTTTGTTTAGATTGAAGATTTGTACCAAAATGCATACTTAGGGTAAAATTGATGTTTTCAAATTATTGTTTCCTTAATTTTCAATTCGAAGAAACGGTAATTTTAAAAACTGCTCATATCTGGAAATCCCACCTTCGATTTCCATAAAAATTTAAAAACGGAGTATACCTAATGCTTACGTCCCGAGCAATAACTTATAATCGATTTTCAGCTAAATAGTTAAGAAATAGTATTTTTCAAACTTACCATTTCAATATTTGGTTCTGTTTTTTGTCTGCCAAATTTAACAAAAACCGCTCTAACGATTTTGATCAATATACTTACATAATATTAAAGATTAAATGAGTATTCCTAATAAGATTCCACACTTAGTTTTACTTAAAAAATTCGAATAAATCGGTTTTTAAATATCTCTCAAAAATTTATAAATTTGTTGTTAAAACCATATTGCCAATTAATTAAATGTAATTACAACATCTTTCTAGCAAATATTTCCTATTTGTTCTTCCATATTAAATGTGCACCTTAAAATAATTCGAACCACTTACAGCCTTACACAATCAGAAACTGCCACTTCATTTGCACCCCCACCCACGTCCATTGGCATATTCCGTTTAAAACTGCTAATGCAAATTCTAAACAAATGCACAGATATCGATCCAGGCCCACTTCCAATCATAAAGACATTTTAAGCCATCGTTACTTATATAGATATTATATTCCAGTCAAAAATAATAACATGCCCCAACAGATCAACAAACAGAAGCTCCTACTACGCTTGTCATCGTACTCAAAATTATTCTAAAGTGTAAGAGCTTATAAAAAAGTACAGTAGACGCTTCCAACTCTCTAACCAGAAGTTGTGACAATTGCCTCTTACTGAGAGCTTCGACTTATAAAAAATCACCTTTTGACCTTGTTATTTGATTAAGACAGTAGCTACTGCCGTATCAGATGAATAACCCAAAAGTGGATTTTATTTAACACTAGATATTCGTATTTTTCATGAACCATTTCATTTACCTAGCATAGGTTCTCCGATTTTTACCTACCTACGTAATAGAAAAAGAAAACAACCAACCACACTTTTGACGAACGAGAAAGTTTCGTTCGACCAAGTCGTGCACTTTATTTAAGTTTGGTTCCACATTTTCGTAGAACGAGAATCGAAATTGCGATGAAAGGGTGAAAACATTTTCGTTTCACTCTTTCGCTGAACGAGAATGAACCCCCAGGGCTCTTTTTAGATTATATTTTTTGAGAATTTCAGAAAATAAATCTGAAATATTTGGTTGGATTCTATTCGAATATTTTGTTTGTGCAGTTCGTGTTTTATGAAATAATAAAAATAGTGTTATCAAACTGTATGTCTAATTTTCTAAATTATTAAGAAGATAATGGATTTTGGATTTTGCTAAATATTATCTCTCCGAAAATGTCTGACTCCTGTCCTTTCCTTGACAAAACAATTTTGAAACTTATTTTCCAATTCCTTGGGACATGTGTCCTAAACCCACTTAAGTGGGAGATAAATCCCAAAAATAAAGTCGCCCCTGCGCCAAAATGTATACTCGAAGGCAGCATTTCATTAAGACCGCTCTTCAAACTATACCAGCAGAAATAGAAACAAAAATCGGTTTGGTACTTCTTCAGTTCATAGCCAACATTCATATACAAATTGTATTTTATTTAAATGAATGTTTACAACAGTTATGCTCATTTGCAACCACAAACCGTTATGGGCTTGATTATCTTTGGTTTCAAAAGCGTCGAAGTGCTTTATTTATTTATTTCCAATTTATTGCTCTGCTCTTTGGAATTTAAATATCTTACCTTAAGCCCGCCTTGGGTATAGTTAAAGTTCCTGCACGTGACAGGATTACAATATGTCCTGCTTGATTTCCATTTATTTTAAGAATTCTACTATATCTACCGCCCGGAAAGAACGGTTTTGTTTCGTTAAGTAATTAAATGTGAGAAATATGAGCTGCAGGATTCGGAATGCCCGTTTTACTAAGAGAACAAAATACTTATATGGTTCACTTATTTCTGCCTTTGATCGCAAAACACCATTCGAACACGCGTGTACCGCCTTTTTTTATGGGAGCAAGTTCTTTAGGTCTACTTCCGCACATGAATCAGTGTACCATGTCGTTACTGTTCGTCCATTTATCTGAGGCTAGTTTTGGTTTTGTCACTCTACAGTTTCCGGTTGGCAGGTGAAGCTAATCGGAACCATTATGGCGCTTTTGGGTCCACTTCTTATTTATTATGATTGCCAAACATTGACATTGACTTCTACCCGTAGGTAGATTCCGCAAAAGCTTATATTTACATATATGGCTTGCTGATCGAAATATAGTACGCTACCTTCGCACGTTTAACCACGAACGTGCTATCTCCATGCCCCTCTTTGTTCACCTGTTGGGTATAGTTTCTCATATTCTTAACAAAAACAAAATTCAGATAATCTCAAGGAGGTAGCAGTTTTTGTATGAGCAGGTATCCAAAAACACTTGTCACATAAATTATGAAAGTAAACATGATATCACTGGCATGGATTAGGTGTACCTCTTTATTTTCAAAAAGGTTCGTGCAAGGTGTAGGACATAGGGGATGGGGGTACCTACTTTGTGCCTAAGTATTAGTCAAATTCAAATTAGGCCGTGGTAAGATCGCGTTCGAATTCAGTCATACATATTAATGGCACACGCTATCACATATATAACTGGGTACAAATCCATGTTCGTACGAGTTTTACATAAGACAACCCGTTATTAATTTTGCTCCGAAATAATTTTGGCACAAAAACCGCACGGACGCACATAACGATGTTAAGACAGACAGAGACAGATACTGAGTGTGAGTTCGTGGTTACGTCACTCTGAATTCATCCCACGGGCCCCGAAATAAAGGGGAAAAAATACCCAAAAGGATATCATCGTATTACCGTGCAGTTTTATTTTACCTGGAAATTCTCTATCACTTTACGGTTTGTTTAGCGGTTTATTTGTATTTTTTTGTTTCTGCCGAGGAAACCTCCTGTGTCATGGCAGGATATGGGTGTTATTCCTGTATTGAAATTTGAAACGACAATCTGTACCTGTACCTGTGTGTGCGTGCATGGGTTTTATTGAACACATGAGAGCTGGGTATGGCATATGGCGTCTTGCAATTCCACTCGAATATGATTTGTATATGAGTGTGGGTGTACAGTGCGTAGCCAAATGGGTCTCGATTAAGAGAGTGAATGGATTGGCACAGAAAATTCGGTGTAGGAAAAGGGATTTTTCGAAAAAATAAAGTGCAGCTCGTAAAGTTTACCTGCCTCATAATTATGTGTATCCACAGGTGTCGCATGAACATATTTTATTTATTGTAATACATAAATCGAATTTTAATATTCGTAAATGGAGAAAATCCCAACTTCATTGCAAATTTAGCGTGGTCGCTCGCTAGAGACAGCACCAGGCAGATATTCCAATTTTAGTAGTCGTAAAAACGAAGCAATTTAAATATTGAATTGAACATAAAGTAATAGTCAATGGAAAAGTTAAACGGGAGGAAGCCACCCGAATATGAATATGAAAGGACTCTCTGAACTCTGTCGAAAGTAATACCCAAGCACCTACCATTAGTTGTAGGTCACAGTAAGCAAAACGTCTTATTTGGTATACCTACTGCTTCGATCGGAGATGTTCATGAGGCAATCTTTTATGAACTCCAAGAGGACTGATGGAGAATAGGCAGCGGCATGTCTTAAATAGGGTGCTGTAAGGTCATATGTGATAGCAAGGTAAATCAGAGGGTTGCTCAGGAGACAGTCTTGTTTATGCTGATGATGTTGATGGTCTTTAAGTCTGCCTACTTCTGACCAGCAAGCGTTTCCACGAAAGAACATAACGATGGATTATTATGACGAACCTATCCGAGACTGACGCTCCCCTAATCGTCTTAAAACGAAGGTCGTTGCTTTTAAAAAAGGAGAGAATCGGTATAAAAAGTTATCATAACAACACAGGGTATCGTCACAGCTTCTAAAGAAAGTATACTTGAGGGGCATAAATTCAAAAATCTTCTGTTACACTCTTTTCCAAAAATGAGTTAAGTATGATAAAGTTTTCCTTTGAAGGGCCCTCATCTAAGTCTTTAGCTAAAATTTGTCAAAACTTGTTATTTCCTATACTTTTGAGTACTTATTATTTTTTTTTTTTTTAAAACTACACCATTCCACTAAGTCGTTTAATTCAAAACTCATTTATTCCCATACAGACCAAATTCTGCACGAAAACTCTTCTATTCCCATGACATTAAAAAACGCAGGAATTTTTGTTAATCTGAGAATATTCATGTGTTAAACTAATTTGTGTTGCTTGGCAAGCTCGCAGTTATATTAATGTTTTATAAGTTTATTTTTATTTAATAAATAAATATATTGCTGAGTGGGAAAAAAATATTTTATAAAAGACTTGTGGAATCTTGATACAGAACCTGAAACACGTCAAGTTTGTGATGAACAAGAAGAAATCAAAGATCTTCGTATTTATTATTTGAAACTTATAATTTTTATGTTATTTAAATACTTGGGTATAAAGACTGAAACTGAAGAAGTTTTTTTTTCTGTTTTTTTTTGTTTAAATATTTGAAAACTTTGCTCTGACGTTGTTTGTAAGTTTTTTCTAATAATTAGAAGGTATATTTTTTTGTGAAAGGTTTCATGTTTTTGGTTGAGTTATTTTTAAATTTCTTTTATGTAAATCAAAATGAATTAAATCGGTAAAAAAAAGTACTTTCTTTTAAAAACTCCTCCTCGCCATTTTCGAAACTCTTTTTTTCCAAATTAAATTGATTTTTTATAATTTTTATGTTTCAAAACCATTAAAAACAGATAAAGATCATTCCAAACTTGCAATCTTCCCTTCAAACCTATCGCTAATATCATTTTATCAGCTTTTAAAAGATTTCTTTTTTCGTTTTACTCAAAATGCTCAAAAGTCGAAAAGAATAGTTCTTAAATTATATCCCTCTTTTAACATATTGGAGTAATCCTGAATAGCGCACTCCAACGTACCACGAAGCGTAACATTTTTAAATGCGTCCTTCCGTCAACGAAGGGGAACGACATCTGGTTGAGTTTCTGTCCGCTCATTATATCTATATCTACTATTGTTTTCCACGTTGCAAGTCATCTTGTGTATTGTCATATTATTTGAACAGTGAAGATGTAGATCCCTATGCAAACATCCCTTCTCTTGCATACAACTACACACATGGGAATTTGATTGAGCTCCTTGGCTATTTCCCATTGTTTTATTTTGACGATGCAAGCCGACAATAATATTTCCCATATAATGTATACAGGGTCGATGTGGATCCTCGCACTGTTAACAGTAATTCTATCTCCGACCAACATATGACCAATTCACTTTGACCGACACACGCCATGAACCTCAATGGGTGCCAATCATTCGAATATAGACCAACGTCACTCACATATTATCCTGTTACTGTCATGTTCATGTGTGAAGATGCTGAAGCGGGCTAAGAAGATGACCGAAGCTGCAACCTCAGGGTGTGCATCGTCAATGCACGTCACTTAGTAATAAGCGGAAAATTATGCAGAAGTTCCAAGGAGTTTCTAAGACTTTCACAGCACTTTGCTTTCTTAGGGTTTGAAGTTTTTAGGAAACAACTCAGGTTCATTACTGATACGTCAAAACAGAGATGTACAGGGTCCGCCAAATAACTTTTTTTTTTTTTTTGAAAATGCTATAAAAAAAAACTACTGAATATTTTCTCAAATTTCTTTTTTTATTTGAAAATGCAATCCTTCCGGTTAATAATGGAAAATAATTTCATTCAAATGGCTGCCTCGGCTGGCCATGCAGTAGCCTACACGATCGGTCCAATTTTTAAGCACATTATCGATTGTGTGCAGCTGTATTTCACCAATGGCTTCACGAATCTTGGCGGGTATTGAATAAAATTATTTTCCATTATTAACCGGAAGGATTGTACTTCCAAATAAAAAAAGAAATTTGAGAAAATATTCAGTAGTTTGTTTTTTATAGCATTTTCAAAAAAAAAAGTTATTTGACGGACCTTTTAGTAGGTAATGCAAATGATGAAAACACTACGAAGACTTGGGTATATAATCCGATTACACAAATAACTTAACAAAAAACTGCGAATAAAGTCGCCTGTGGTAGCGTATACACAGACGAACCATGTCAAGTTCCGACATCTATTTCAAACTCGTCCGTCTGTGCAGAACGATTATGAACAATTGCCGATGGTTCATCAAAATCGGCTGTAGTACATCACCGAGCCTATTGATGTCAAAAAAGGTTTAGAGACTCGAATCGTTGACAAAACGAAATTGGTGAATCGGACAAAACGTCACGTTGGACAGATACAACTTCGAACCAGTAAACCCTTTGTCTAATTTGCGAAATAACATCGAAGATTCAGCGAAGAATAACTTTTGCCAATCAATATTTCTTCGGGCTAAAAAGTCATCTGAGAAGAAAACGCCTCTCTCATAGACCAAAGGCGATATTATATAGGACCTTAACTATCCCGGTCCTGCTGAATGGTGCAGATGCATGGACTCTGTCGAAAGCGGAGGTAAACCTCTGGGGATATCGTACTTCAACCAAAGATTCTGCAACACCCTGTAGAGAAGTTTTGTCAAAAGTTTTTATAACCTTGAAAATTTTCCTTGAAAGGGAAAATTGTATAGCAAATTCCTTGCTCCTTCGAAACTTATGGTTTTTGCAACGGAAAAATGTATTTTACTGGTTCAAAAGCGACGTTCTGAAAGCGACTGAAAACATCATCGATCACGTTGGGGGATGATTCAGCCCCTGATGTTCTTGACACAATCGCTTACCAGTTGTTAGTGTGTGCGACATTGTTGGAGGGAAGTTCACGACCAAATTCAACTTGTACAAATGGATTATAAAAAAAGCCTGCCTTAAGCCCTTTGGGGAACTGTCAAACAAATCAAGATCCCTTTCATTTATTCGTTAACTTAAAACCACATCCAATCACGCAGTCTTCATTTTTATTTATTTTTTTTTTTTGTAAAGGGACAAAGTGTGTGGACCTATTTAAATCACTTACTTTTATATAGTATCTATCTACATGTACACAAACACATAGTCGCTCTATATAATTGGTCCTGCGGGCGAATGATTAATTCCCTTGGTTTACCAAAGTAATTGGCTACCGTAAATCCAGCCGCAGAAACCAGAAACAGAGACCAATATCGGAATACCAACTCTGCAGTCCACACACACATGATCGTTGAGGTTTTTTTTTCGTCGTCTCATCCATTCGCCTTCGCCTAGTTGACTTTAGTCTTCAGCTTCAGTGTGAACTGTATGAATTATCTGCACCAGCAGCAACAGCGCCAGTAGGA
Source organism: Cheilosia grossa (assembly GCA_963082955.1). Taxonomy (NCBI): domain Eukaryota; kingdom Metazoa; phylum Arthropoda; class Insecta; order Diptera; family Syrphidae; genus Cheilosia; species Cheilosia grossa. The sequence goes on along the minus strand of OY720147.1, from coordinate 17,318,650 downwards.
CATGTGCAAGAACCTGACGGCACTTTGACTTGGACGTTGGGAGACGCAGAGGTGAAACCGCTTTTGGTCACATAATAAATATTCTGAACCAGTTTACGTTCCTCCCATTAACTCGCTCTCCCGTCACCCGTCTCCTATACAAGTCGAGTTACAGAGCTACCTGTACCTCTCTTTGTCTGTTTTATGTCAAAATCATTAATTACTTAAATCAATTCATCGATTTTTTTTTTGTGGTTCGGTTTCTCTTAAGCGCACCTGAGATCAAACGGGCTGATTAAAATGCTAATGGCAAGTCAAATTGAAATAGACAGAAGAGGAAAACGAAAAAAGAAATGCTTTCAACGTCATCAGTCATCGCTGAGACGCATCGCTAGACATCACAGAGTGTAAGCGATTCCGTGTGAATTTCTTTTGTATACTCGAGCTTCATAGGGTGTGCTGTGTTTTATTTGGATTTTTTAACGCATCACGTTATGACTTTCAGACAAAGAAAAGGGCTTTATGGAGCTACATTTTTTTTCTATCCCAACCGGCGTACTTATTCAGACTTAATTTTTTCTAAAAGAAAGCACATTTTACTATCATTCGTCCACGTGCATCATCACTTTTTTCACTTTTCTGCAGATAATGATAGACAAGAACATTCAAATTCCTTGGCATGGGAAAAGCCGAGCAGGTGCAGCTACAATACTGTACAAATAAGAGACGCAATCATTTTGTTTGCCTTTAATTTTCAAACAAGATAATTAAGTGAAATTCTTCCCTGAACTTTCGCCATTTCATACGAAACAAGCACATGGGATTACGAGATGAACTCCCCGGCGTAATCTTCTTCCTAGGCACCTTGAAAGCGAACGAAGTGAGGAAAAATAATTCATTTCATTTATCTCAAAACTAAAATCTTTGCTGGTGTAATTAACACATATCCGAGGTTCCCACTTCTCAGCCCTACTGTATGTTTTTCTATTCCTCCTTACATCGATGAACTTCCAAATGCATCGTGTTCGATACTGACTTCTGACTATTTCTTTTTTTTTCCCTCCACGTCCACACCCTGGACGGAGCTTTTAATTCAATATTTTTCTTTTAAGAATTAATTTAGATTGTCAGAGTTTTGTTGTATCTAAACGTCTGTTTTTTTTTTTTACCTTTTTGTGGTTTCTCCAGGCAGACAGGTAGATGGGGATTTATAGTGATGTGCGACGTACAGAAGCAAAATCGCATTTTTTATTCATCGAACGTTCAGAAATTATAATTAATTCAATGACTTGTCGGAATGAAGACTAAAATTACATGTGTAGTAGTTGGTCATCGAGTGGTTGGCGGGATGGTAGGTAGGGCTTAATATCAGATTGCATGTACTGTGTCACTGCCAATACCCTATTAATGTGTGTGCCGCATGGCATATTTCAATATTGATATGTGTGAGTATACAAAAGAATGAAAATGTACTTATGGCTTCGAGAGCATTCTGTACTCAAGTGGAAACAAAGAACATTTCAGCCTGCTTGGATGATTGATGAATATGGTGATTGCTAACGTGCACTCTTTAATATAGGTCAACGGCGGAGGGTTATAGCAAGAGTGTAGGGTTGCGATTTTTTAAATTCCGCCCCACTATAGTGTTTTCAAAGGAGCAGGAGGGCGATGTATAATTTTTAAATTGCATTGTTTTCTAACCAGAAGGGGATTGTTTGAAATGTGTCAGCTGAAATCATATAAAGTTTAGTTTCCGGGGTAGATGTCGTAAACGTATTTGGTTCAGTGTAGTTCGACTAAGCGAAGAAGAAACGAACGTGGGACCCTGCGTTTTCCAATCAAGTGAAATTCTATGTCATTCTGATATACTTACTCACCTCATCCAAGAAGAGATGGAACATTAGCTTTTAGTTTAATTGAAAATCGCAATGACTGCTTTAAAATGGAGGTCTGGTCTTCCTTCTCTAATTTAGAGCCTATAAGATTTAAAGAGCTTCTCGATCAGCTTAATGTAGCCGAGCCAATACGGTCCACGTGTGTTGGATTTTTTGGACCAGGTACATGCACATCTCAGTTCAGCTAATAAAGAGCTCGCAGTTTTGAAGATTCTTTCCTTTTGCACAGTCATTTTTTGTGTATTTTTATATGTTATATATAGTTCCATAATATAGAATGATGTAGGTGCAGTCGACATGGACAAATAACAAGCCTATTTCCTGGATTTATGTAAGTCATTCACTTTGAGGAATTTGTTAAAATGGACATAAAAATAAATATCTACGCGACAAAGGTGCGGCGCAGACATCCGAAAAGGTGTTCCGAATTTAAAATTTTGTATTCACGGGATGAGCTTCGAATGGCCGTCAGCACACGTTTTGGAAAATAGCTCGGTTCTTATTTCAAATTATTTAGATTCTATATTCGTGATGCATAACCTGAGCAGGTTGTAGTTCAGAATGACGCATACCTTCGGTTTGAAATTGAAAACGAAGCTTAGCTAAATTTTGTCAAAAATGGTCATTGCATTTCGAACTCACAATGGGGAAATTTTCCATACAAAATTTCATATTGCGACCTATAAAATATTAAGCGTCGAGTTTAAAAATGATTATTAGTAAGGCCCAGTAAAGTCAGCAACAAAGAAATATAAATTTATGAAGGCGTAGGTATCTCTTACAATTAATATATTCCTAAGAATTTGGACATGTAGACACGGGTGCAAGGCAAGGCTGCACTTAAAAGCCAATCTTGTACGATTGGTATAAGTTCCTCGTAATTCGACAAAAATTGCATCCAAAGAAAAGATTTGTTAGGCATGGCTAAGTTTTGCAAACCTACTGCACAGTTCTTTTTCAATGCGTAGTTTCATAAACGCGATTTGGTTACAGAAAATAAATAGAACATTCCACTGCTGCGCTTGACATGTCATGGTCTTTTGATCAGCCGTATAATATGTAGCGGCGAGCTGGAGAAATGCTGTGAAAACGTTTGAAACGCTTCATCAACTCAAAATTCAAATTTTAGTCTTCTGAGGTATAAGGTTGCCCGAACACAAGGACTCTCCGGAATTGTCCAGATGCTATCAACAGTATCCTGAGTCTCGCTGAAACAACAAAAATAATTGTCCAATCAAGAGATTTTTTTTAATGTTAAAATGCATTCAAAAATATTAAAATATACTACCTATAGAACTGTTCTGACATCCATCAGAAGACCTAACTCTGCTTTACCGCATGACTTCAGGGAAGAAAAATCAATTTTTTTCAATTGTATTTAAGACTTCATACAAATTGTACTTAAATGGGTCCAATTGTACTTCTTTGTAAATTTTGAGCCGCAAGCCGAAGGTAACAGAATAAACGTCATCTTTAAGTAGATTGGATTTTCGGATGCGTTCGTAGATGCAGCAAAATTAAAAATTATGTAGGCGAGTAGAAAATTGTATTAAATATTGATGAATTGTAATTGTGTATTTTCTTTGGTAAAATATATTTGCCTGGGTGTACTAAATCTTTTGGAATTGTACTTGCGTAATTTTAGAAATCAATTGTACCGAAAAAAGTACAATTGTGCGTCATTTTTCATCCGTGGCATGACATTGTTATAGACGTAGCAACGCAAACACGTAAATAGGAAGTTTTAGTATTTTTTCTTAATGCAGAAACATAAAATCGCCGATGGCTTCAATTTAATGTTTTCCCGAATATGTTATGATATCGAGCTGGCAACGCTTGTTTAGAAACACAATGAAAAGCATTGATTTGCATTTACGGACGAAAAATAACTTGTGAAGTTTTCACTCCAAACATATCCACAAACATATCGATTTCACACAACACTTTGGGGAAAACTGTAATTTCGATTTCACGCAAACAGCTAGGTAAACGTTTACCTGTGAACAATGGAAGGTTAACCTACCACTCAAAAAATCACTTTAATATGGCTTTTGGCCGTTGTTCTGATTCTGACCGCTGTTTACAGCAGTTCTTGTTTCTATGAATCGATACAAAATTCACAGCAACCACAGAATCACCACCCTCAATGCTAGTCCTTGATATGCGACTAGTTTGGGGTTCTGATTCTGGTACCGGGAAATTTACAAAACTGCCCGATGACAGTGAAAAGTGATTTAACCTGCGAAAAGTAATTATTATTCCTTGCAGATACCTCAATAGCTTGGACACGCAAAGTACCCAACCGAGCAGTATAGGTAGGCCATTTACGGCTGTGTTGGCTTGTAAATCTGATTTTGTCAGGTGTGTTTGCGTTATCAACATCAGCACAAAAGGAGTTCATGAGAGTTTAGTAGCGAGCAGGTATTTCAATCAAGCTATGGCCCTAAATGAATGATTTTATTACAAGGAATTTCCTATGTTAACTGATCAACTGACATATAGTCGAATCTATGTATGTACCTGGATAGGTAGGTTAAGCACACGTATGGTAACAGCTCTCCTGGGAGCTATTGATGTTTTCCGCCAGGTGATTTTATATCCATGTCCTTGATCGAAGTTTTGTAAAAGCATTTTGTGGCTGTCAGTATACCTACTGGGAATAGGATGATTTAAATGAATTCCTAGTACCAAATGCTTTCGTATGGATAAGTATTAGTACAGCTTTTGAGAACAAATATGCATTTTCCATTGAGTGGTGTTTCAAGTGGTAGGTAAATTAACATGAATAAAGTCATGAGGGAAGGCTTGTGCAGCAGTTGCCAATAGTTTGTATATGATACACTTGCGAAAAATAACAATTTGTCTATAACTTATACACAGGATTGGAAAATTTCTGGGACGTGTGGAAGACAATTCTATTACCTATTCGCGTCTATGGAATTCATGCCGTAATCTTTACTCTATATAAACAGGTAGGTTTGGCTCTTTCCTGAAATCGATTACAATTTCATTTCGGAGGTGCCAGAAATGTATTCCCACATCATAAATAAAGTAGGCGCAGCAATTCACGTCATTTATGCAGATAGACGTTCCCATCTAGCTAAGTTGATATAAATTTTGTAGGTCCATTCATTTCAAAAAAAAAAAAAAAAACTCACTCAAACTAATGGTTGCGAACAGCTAGGCGTAGGGTATTCGATCATATTGCCCCAATTATTTTTTTTTTACATATTTAAAAAAAGTAAGTTTAATTTTTGACTTTCTCTTTTTTTTAACAGAAAAATAATCGCCCGCCGTACTAAATGATGTTAACGGTCCTAACAAATTGATAGACAAACTGCACTTCTTTAAATGTATCAAATCAGACAATAATATTTCCTTTCTACTTCCTTTAAAAAAATAGGGCTATCGTTTAATTTTCTTACTAAGTCCGATCTGATTTTTGTAAAGAAGCGAATTCATGTATGCGACTCTGTGAAGCAACGACCTACAAACGTTTTCATGTGCACGAACATTTTTGAAAACGAAAGGAGTCACATTAATGATTCGCCATGGCATGAATTCTGTTGTTTGCTTACGCGATGGTTTGACTCTTTTGATTTCTTACAGAACTCCATCCCAGGTTTCTGTGAAGAAACGAAACGATAATCGCTTTAAACAAAAACGAAAGAAATCGAGCAAAACGAAAAACTTGGTTCATGGAACTCTTTTCGTTTTTTATCTTCCTCTTCACAAACGGTCAAGAAGCAGGTTTAGGTTTATTTAGCTTTCGTTTTTCTTCTTCTCTCGCGCAAACGAAAACTCCTTTCGTTTCAAACTTTCAGGAAAGTAAAAGTGTTTAATTTTATAGTTGTTTAACTTCAGACTTTGAACCCCCGGAGTGGATAATTCTTGAGCTTTATGTCCTTTTTTTTTTTTTTTTTTTCGTAAGAAGTTATTTTCTCAAGTATTTTTCTCACATTTTATGTAGGAAGGACATTGGCTTGCATAATGTTATATTTTCTAACTTCTTTGATATGGCTAAAATGGAAGTGCCAGCTGTTGATACAGTAGCCAGCAGGTTCACAGCTACTTCTTAGGACATTATTTAAATTTATATTAGGTCCAACTGACGCATTTGAAGACATTCAACAACAAGTTTTATAGTTCCTAATTCGTTATTGTCTTAAAAACAGCCATTGGTTGGGCTTAAATGTTCGTAGCTGAATATTTGAAAGGTTATGGACTCTGACACATCATCATTTAGGAGTAAGGTTGAAAATGAATTGTGATACCGTTTTTTCTGTTTCATCTGTATATCAGAAACTTTCCTTAGAAAGTAGGGAATTATTCGCAACTTGGAAATAAATAGTACAAACAAACAAAGTATGAAATCGCTTTCTCCAATAAGCAAATCTGCATAATGGTTTTCTACGATGTAATAGCTGCCTTGCTGGTTTATATTTGTATTGAAAATCAAGACAGTAATAAAGTATTTATGTAAATTGTACTAAAACGTACCCCAAAGTGCATGTTTAACCAGAAACACAGCCACCTGGAGTCACAAGGAGTCACAAGCCTTAAACCTACCTACCTGTTTAATGTAATCTTGTGAATGTCGTTGCCGGCGATGCTTGCAAAATAAAATTACTCCTAAATGGTCGCTATGAGCCTGGAACATGAAATAACCATAACCATATACATTTTAACATTTTATGTTGGACATTAAAATATACTTAAATTCAATTCGTCCAAATAAACGCAATAAAACAACTGCTCAGGGGAATGTGCTTTACAATTTAATGATGCGAACATTTTTTTTTTGTAGACAGAACTTACCACTCGTTTGTTTGTGTTTTGATAATCTAAGGTTGGTACAGATGGAAAATAAACAGACGGAAGTAGATGGATACTTACAACAAGTTGTAGAAGCGCTAAGCCGACGTGTATTATCAGGCTATTGTTAATTGATATTGTGGAAATTGTTGATAGTATAAACTAAATAATCTTCGATAGCAAACTACGTGCACACTGCTTGAATACAATAAGGGCTATATATTTGGAACGTGGATATATTTGCAAGTTCTTACTTTTTATAAAGAGCTGTTTCAAGCTCCAAAGAAATATTTATCGGAGGCTGCCATAGTTTCTTGAACGATTTATAGTATGGCAAATATAACCATCTTGAAGGTAGTAATTCTAAATGGAAAGCTCTCATAGCCCACTTGATTTGTAATACATACATAAGAGTTATTAGAGCCACTTCAGAGACCCATAGAGAGCCTCCATTGAAGGCTGTCATAGCCACGTTACACATGGGTAAAACCTATGACTATTCTATAGCTTCTTGAGGAAACTAGAAATTCCATATTAGATTAGTCCAAGGTCTGTGTATTAACATTAGCCGTTGGTATGAAAATAGCCTTCGTCAGAATGATGACACTTCTTATGATCTTTTTAAGACGACCGACGCGGCGTATGATATAATATCTCAGCAGTACGATGCAATGTCAAGATTCTTTTTGTCGAATTTAAGGCAAGAATAGGAAAGTAAGGCATCTTCACATCTACAACCGGAAAGGGAGGAAACGTCATAATTGCCGCCCAGGATTCAAACATTTCAATATGCACATGCACAAGGGAATTTTGTCAATCAAATTGATGACATTGCGATAAACGACATAAAATCTGTAGAAGCCGACCGCTTCTCCCTTAACCTCTCAGGAGGCACATCACCAGCAGGTGGCAGCACTACATAGTTTGCAAGTTTGCGAGGGTGATGTGCATTGATTGGCTGTCTTGTAAGGCGCTTAGGTCGCATTTTGACGAATAGTTTCGCTTATAGTTCTTCTGAACATATGCCATGGTAGTGTACCTACAGACTAGGTATAGTTTAGCGAATACCGATTGTAGATTTGAATCAATTTGAATTCAACTCTTGCACTTTGCATTTCCAATTTTATTTTGACACAAATTGATGCAGCTGACAAGGTTAGGTATCTGATGTTCTGCGGAACAGCTTTATTTACTCAAGATTGCTGGCGAACGTAACATTGTCGAATGTGTGCTTTGATATGGGAAATTATTTAAACTTTGGTTAATTTTAAGGCTAATCAACATGAATAAAACTGAAGCAAGGTATCGCACTCAGAGATTGGTATCTATTCATTTGTGCAACTAGTTTTCAATGTCACCCCCTGCCTGATAAAGACTGCGTGAGCTTCACACTTAAATCCTAACTAAAAGTTACACGTTTCATTTTTATTAGTTAGCAATTTCTTAAAACTTCAGAATACAAAAAAAAAACTTCTTCTGTGCTTTGTTTCTCGTTAGTCCGTAAAACTCACAAACTTCAGTTTCACTGAATTCACTTTTTCGTCAAACTTTTTGAATGCATAAATATAACCGAAATATGAAGGAGAAGTTTTTCGCTGTGAAATGTTCAGAAATGCAGAATCCCAAAGAATGTGTGCATAAATTAAAATACATTTTAACATAATCCTTTTATCGATTTCATAAGTGCAGCTCCCACGTTTTTGCTTTCAAATGCGCGAAAGCGCATTTTTCTATCGTCTCCACGCGAATAAATGCACACCATCGCAATGTAACTGCAGTTGACCTTATTCTATCCTACTTGTATATTTCTTTGCGCTTAGTAGCGAGTATTATGTTCTTTACTTTTGATTCACAGTTTGCAATAGCTATACATTTCTACGACGAAGGTTATCCTGTCACCAGTGTCTACACTGTGATCAGCTTTAGCTTCGCAATTCTGTCAGACTTGTCCGCACTCAAAGTGCACGATAGAAGAAGGGGATTACTGCCTATGAAAGCCATTTTCGAGTGGTTACATTGAAACCACAACCGCACACTTGAAAATCCTAGTGCAGAACCTGCAAACAAAAAATTTCAATTACATTGTCCATGTTGTAGGAAATTCTATATAAATCTACTACATTTAAGCTGTCAAATCTCAGTGAAAAGTGGTGACTTGTCAGATTTTCAAGACGTTGTTCCGGTCAGTTTTGAAATAGAGAAAAAACTGAAATAATGCTATCAAAAATGTGAGATTGTTTAAAGAATAAAATGTACAAAACTAGGTTGAAGGATGCCGGTTGTTAGATGTTGAAGTGGACCTTCCATTGTTGTCAATATTCTGACACCGACTATATAAATCATCAAAAATTGCAGTGTTCCCAGATGAAGAATCTGAAAAGCTTGTTTTTCCGAAATAAAATCATTTTACATGTTTTGTTCAAAATCTAAAAGTTACGAAACATAAAATACAATTTTGAAGTACTTTAAATGAAACTTATATTTATTTTTTCGACAAAATTATAGTAGGTAGACACATAAATAATACATAAAACACATAAATATCCATAAGAAGAATGTCGTAAATAATTAATGTTATTGATTTTTGAAATTTCGGAAGATATTTATTTATACATATTTAGAAATTCTTAGAAATTCGCTTCATTTAAGCGCAACAAATCCTTGGTAAAGATTAAACTTTCAACTGATTCAGTACTCAAATGATTAGGATTTTTTGTATTTTTAAACAGCGAAATATATTATTTTTACATTTTTTACATTTAGAGGAATGTGAAAAATGTAATTTAAAATATTGAAAACTAAGCCTTTTAATTTGGATATGCGAAGTTTCCATCCGCTGTTTTTACTGCTAAGACTTTGTTCCAAAAACATATTACATAAGTTATTTAAAAAAAATCGTTGAAATGCATTTTTCTTTAGAGTTGTTCGACTCGCATTACACATAATAATGGAAAATTAAAAGAAAACGTTTTTCTTCATAGAAAAGGTTATTTTAAATTGTTAGATCTAGTTTCGCTATATATCAAACATTTTTAAATTCGATAAGTTTGAGGTAAAAAGTCCTTTACAAATTTTGGAGCTCAGTAGGTAATCTTGAAAAAAAAAAATGTGTCTCATGATCTGGTATCACTGGCTACCTTGAGTATTTTCCGAGGAGTCAACAAAATAAAAAATGTCTTGCCTAGTGTGAAATAAGTTTTTTGGTTCAAGATTTATTTATTTTTTATTTATTCGATATGAACTTTTTACTTTTAACATTTATTTAAAAAAATACACCTTTTCCTGAACGGTCGATGCTGGAATTAATGTGTCTTTACATCTGCCTTACCACATGCGGTCCTTTATGTGTTTTTTGTTTTTAAGCGTCCATTTATCCAGAATTGGGTCGGTCTCTTCATGGTCCTTGCTGGAATGATCCTCCAATCGTACCTCCTTATCGCTACCGTCTACCAGTGATCCCAGATTGAGGGGAAAGTGATAAAGGGAAAAGAGGGACAAGCTTAAAAAAGAGAAAACAATCGAGAATGTGAAACGCAATGTTTTTTAAAAATAAAACTAAAAAGTATTTTCAATTTGAAAAAAAAACCCAAAGACTGCATTTTGCATATGAAGCATGAAAGAAAAGATCCCATCGAGCGTGTACGCAAGAAGTTTTGGGTATCGGAATACATTCACTCGTTTTGTTTAGTAGAACAGGAAATGATTGCATAATGTGTATATTTTTCATATGAAAACAATGGCAAATTTAACTCATGGGAACATTTTTTTTCGAATCTAAGGCAAACTAATCCTTTTGCTGATAAAAAAAAGTGGAAAACAGTCTTCAAATTCTGGAAACACCACCGCCTACTATTTTATACTCACTTTTAATTTATAAACGAATATTTTATTTTAGTATCTATAAAATAATGTAAAGTCAACTTAAAATTAATTACTGAGCCAACCAACAACTAAAAAAAAACAGTTCGAATAGTGATCACGACTAATATGAGTTTCAGAGGAATTTCTTCGACAAATTAAATTACTTGTAGCCTTTGGGTATTTAAATTAAATTTGATTACTTCATCTGAAGTAAAGCTTAACCTTTAAGGCAGCAACATTGGAAGCGGAAATGGGAATGCTAGTAACGTGTTAAGATTGCCACACTCATAATGAACAAGAAAGTCTTGTGCAAACGAGTCGTGCATTTAACCGCATATTCGCAGCTGTTCCCTGTCTTTCTAGAAAGGCTTAGCGCCGGTTTGTTCACAACTGGTTAAATCCTCGGTTAGGTTCAAGGCCTTACAAAATCTTGAATAAACAAAATTCAAAAAAAAAAAAAACATTTGTTAAATCTCGTTAACCGCTTAAAATCGGCATGTTGTCAATTTTTCGGAAAACCTAACCAAGATTGAACAAACCGGCCCTTAGGCTGATTGCTTTTAATCGGATCATTCGTCCACTCTTTGTTTTTTATGGCCACCCTCCTTCTAAATTACCACGGATATGCCTTTCAAAATAACCACTTGTAATCAGAACAATATATAATTTTCCAATTTCAAGAATTAATCATCCTTTGGAATGTAACGACGTAAATAGCAAAAAAACACCCGGACAATATTTTAAATTTCCCCACTCAAACGTATTCATAGCCAAGGCTACTTATAACCTAACTGAAAAGTAATTGCGCCGTTCAAGGAAGGTACTTATAAGATAATAAAACTCACTCTCACAGATTCACATAACAGGATTAATTATAATTCCATTTGGATGGACCTAAACACTTGAAACACTTGAAACAACTACAAACAACTCCGTTTCTCGTTTAATTTGTATCAAATCAAGCACAAAACTTTATCTACCATGGCGATGGCTTAGACTTGTATCGGTTTTAACTTCTCGTCCTGGGCGATACCATCAGATAGAAAATAGTCCTTGTTGAGCTGTCGCATTAAGTAGTTGCCGTATCCCATCATTACAAATTATTATCAAGTTTACGACACTCGATGGCACGGATTAAATGGACGATGACGGTTGTGTATGTGTATGCCTTGCCATCACGTTGGTACGACAGTAAATCCTTGAAGCAAACAAATTTGAGCCAGAAGAATGCAAAGATTGCAATTTCATTGTGCAAACAATTTTACCCCATTTCAAATGCGGTTGTATACAATATAAACCGCTGACAGTTGTTGTTTACGTATCCTTCGATATGTGCTAGTGCTGTGTATCTTCGTCGGTATATTGTTTGTCCTTAGGATTTATGGTTGGAATTTGTTTTCCTGTTTGACGAAGAGCTGTGAATCAATTTGGTCTTGCAAAGTTCGCTTTAAAAAAAAATCTATATTTACTTGACCTGGGTATATCCTTTATTTTTGCTTTCAATGGGACGGACTTTGTCATGGACAAATTAGTTTTGACTGATTGGTAACGGGAGGTTTGGTTTCATAGGAAATGTTTTTGTTTCTATTTTGAAATAAATCATTTAATTTTTTTGTGTCCATAATGCTGTTGCTATTCTTTTGTGGTGGGCACAAGGAACAGCGGAAAATCTCTAAAGTAAATGAGATCCATGACAGGAAAACGCATTTATCGCCAGTAGTTAGTTATTTAGAGGCGACAGGCAAAAACGAGGTTATTCCCATTGGGGTATACAACTTTTAAGTCTTCCTTGTTTTTTGATACATAACACTGACCTCCCACTTCACTCTTAGAATGCTACTTGCTGTACGTGTTGCTATACACAATGAACGAGAAAGTTTCGTGCGACCTATATTCGTGGACGTTGAAAGTATGCATACTTGCGGACATGCCATAGGACCAAGCATTCGGAGGTGAACTGTGAAGTGAAGTATCACATACAACCTTTGCTATTTGCGGGAAGGGATTTCGGAAAGTTTTTGAGGAAACTCCCCCGAAGTTAGTACGGCGACTTTATTCACGTAAACTATTCGAATTCGACACAAGAGTGTTCCATTGAAATGAAAAGGACGGACGGATTCAATTGCATTGGAGATAACTTAAACATTCCTCCCTGGGTAGTACCGCGTTGCACAAAGTTTTTGACGGAGCTGCTGCTATGGAAAGCAATTATACCATCCGGTTTGTTAGGAGGTAGATGATGATGCGGCCATATTGGTGTTATTAGCAATGCCATTCTGAAGTTGCGTCAAGACTTTCCACTTAAAAGTTTCAAAGCTGTTGCAATCGGCATTTGTTTGTCCTCGCAGGTATGAAGCAGGCATGATTAAAGCTGATTTTGCTAAGGACTACCATGGGTGTATAGTATATTTAGTAAAATGGCACAATGGGCTGACTTCTATTTCTGTCATTTGGGTTTGTTTTAGTATACGCTGAGTTTAGTGGTAGCTTTGTTGAATGAGACCTTGCTCTGTATGGAGTACTCGTACTCGATGGTGCTGTCAATGTTCAGATGAGATCTTGATTCGGTCTCATCTGAAAAACTAAAGGTCGCCTTCAATTCTGCACGATTTGTCTTTAATCTTTGTCGGTTTGATCATATTTCATCTGAAGCTTGTCACCTTCTTGGATGTTCTTTAATTTTTAAACTTATCCACAAGAAAGAACCGAATTATTTATTTATTTAATAAAATTAATTTATGTTCTTCTAATCGATTTAGTATAGCCACCTGCCACCTACTCCTGCTTAACATAATGCAGTCAATTTTTCATTTATGCTGTCAAACTGTGGAACAATCTACCCAAAAAATTCCTTCCTGTCTGCTTTCAGTATCTTTCCAACTTGAACTGATTTAACTTTTTTCCTTTTTTTATTAACTTTTTACTTGTCCATTTGTTTTCATTTTAAATTATTTTTTTTTATTGTTTACTATTATCTACCTTTCTTTGCACATTGTTTTGCCATATCCTGTACTAATTATAAGTCTATCTTGATGTACAGCGTTTCATATCAATAAATATCAAAAGTTAAAAAAAAAATCCGCCATGAACTACACTGTTGATGCTTTCAGACTTGATTTTTGTAGCGACAGGAAGACGCACTTACTAAAGTTAGGGGTGAACCGAGAAATTCCGTAGAGCTACAAGAAGATTTAAGCTCTAATAAAAGTTCAAACTACCCTCACTGGAAGGTCCTTAAAACCTATATGATTTATTTCTTCTAAGCAGAAAAACAAACAAAACGTCTTGGCTTCCTATAATCTCTCATGACATGAACAGTCAGATTGCATTTTGCTCAGCTGTGAAATGTCGTTCCTAACATAATTTATCTGTGAAAATACTCTTAGACACCTATTTTCACTTAAATTTAACAACTATATTCAGGCCGAGAATAACCTAATCGATGGGATTTTGCGACCCATCGAGCCCTCCCAGGCAAGTGTCAATATTAATCTCAGATTAGGGACAAAAATCCGCAACTCCCAATTTAAGAAAGGCAGAAAAGAATCAGCTCGTAAAAGTTCAATTATCGATACATAAAAATGTAAGGGATGTCCTCCGCCCAAGAAAAAATAAATAGATTCCGAGTTTATGTACTTTCTAACGCCTTTCTTCCTTTCCACATCCACGCACATCTGTTGTAAGCAAAAGTTACCAACAATAAGAAAAGAAAACCAGGAAAGGATGTCGTTCACATACCGATTTCCCTAATGTCAATAAAGCCATATGTGCGTGGAATGTGCAACTATATTTATGTCGACCACTTTTACTCGATTAGCTTGGAACTTTTCTGTGGCGATGAGCAATAAAGGCTACTTTTGCGTTCACAAATGCTTGTTAAACCAAAATTATCAAAATGCGTTGTACGTGACACAAGTTGAATTGAATTTTCGAAATCATACCCGAGTGGTTATGTGTGTATGTTTGACTGATTGTTGAGGATGTATTCATGTATAGCATTACAACATACAGGCGCACATACTTAATGGAGACCACAGTGTTTAATATTGTAATGGAAAGTTCAAAAAGGATTTTCGTGCAAATATTCTCTCTCGCCCTCTGCAATGGGGATGTGCCGTGTGCGACTTTAAATGTCTCTTAAATCTTCAGACACAAGATACAGCTGAGTGGATTTAGGTCTTTTTATCGACGACAGTGACTCAAATGTGGTATATTTGGGTAATCGTTTGATTTTGACTATAAGAAACGGGTTTTAAAGAGTTTTGCGGAATATTCAAAAAGGCGCCTGTGAGTTTTTTTTTCAAGGATCTAACACTTTCAGCTTAGTTAAACATCGCGTATAGATTTACGCAGCCTCCACGTGGTTTTCCTGAAATTGTTGTTTAGTTATTTATAAAAGAAAAGCAGCCTCTGCGCTTGGTCTATAAATAAGGCTGTCAATTATCCTTCTTCTGTGAAGAGCTGCAGTTAGCTGTAGTTAACCACGACCACAATCATGATTTATAGTAATTTCGATTTGTAGAAATCATTTTAATTTGATCACGCTAAATCTCAGCTTCTGAATGGAGCTGATTGATAGCTTGAATTGTTTTCGGAAGTGTTGGCTTCTTTTGTGTTGCTTAAGAATTATGCAAGTAATGACAAGTAAAACGCAATAAAGTCAGGAAGAATATAATTGTAGCCAATAACACTCATAAAACGTAGACGTCGCAATGAACGATACAAATAAGGGGGCAGTACAGAAACCCTTTTTCGCCTTAAAAATGACTGTGCCCCAAAATTCAAAATGAGTTGAAATTTTAACGCAACTTTAAATTTGATTTTTTATAAGAAAATAAAATGAAATTTACTAAAGGACGTTTGGACCAGTCATAAGATTGCAGGTCTGTTCCATTCGTCCCAAAAACAACATTTATTCATTTATCTACATAATAGGCGCAGTGGCTTTGTGGTTAGTGTGTTGGACTGCTAAGCGAGGGGTCCGAGGTTCGAATCCCGCAAAAACCCAAATTCTAACTTAGGGTTTTTTCCACTGCGTCACCTCTCGCGAACGTCTGACAAACATCCGAGAGTATTACTGTCTGGAAAGAGCTTCTCAATTAGCCGTTTGGAATCGGCATACAATTGACCCCTTCCATTCGTTCCAAAAGTGAAAAACTCACACAAAACGAATGGGGATGTGAGGAGCTAGGCCTAGGGTCCCTACGGTCCTGTTGCGCCAACTATTTATTTATTTTTTTACCTAGTTTGCACCAGTTATAGAATGATCTCTGAGGCAGCAGCTTGAGTTGGTTTCACTAAATCTACATATGATTTGAAAACCTATATCGTCTGAATATTCCTTTACCTAGAAACTATGATTGCGCTTATGATTTGGATTTTATTACTGTGATGGAACATAGTAGGGAGAACAAACCTGTCTTATTAAGAATAGTACATTCCGCACGTTGGACTTCAAGTTGATGGCTACCTAGGCTAGTTCTGATTTTTCTCCTGCCTCCTTTTCTGCTTTTTGTCCTTTGTCCATTTACATGTACTCGTATTTCTCCCATGTCTTGGATTCGGGCTTTTGTTTCACAAACGTTGCACGGTCATGAAGACTTTACCAAACTTAAGGGGAACTTCGCTGATGATATAAGGTGCTTCTACAGCAGCTCTAATGAGCAAGACGTTTAATCTTTTTCTGTTTTTTAATGGCGAATGGAGATCATACGAAAATGGGTGTGGTCATTTGTTAAAATGGGATTCGTCATCAATTTGTAGGTCCATCGTTTATCTTTCTAAAAACAAAGCTGTACTCCATATGAGACATTTGTTTTGTGGTTCATAGGACTGTTTTAATTAAGGTAGGATTTCTCCACGATATTTGAACTCGCCGGAGAACCAACTCAACCCAAAGACCGTAAAAGTAAAATTGTACCTACGTGCCCCTTTCTTCAACTTTTGAAAGATCTATGACAGCCTTAGTATAGCTAAGTTTGATTGATAGATTTTCCTTGGTGAAGCAGTCAAGGACCGTAAGTGGCATTTTGCGTACGTGTAATAATGTCAGTCGCTTACGTTACATCACTTCATAGAAGACGAATTACTAATCGACCTAAATTTCTCAACTCATGCAGCAAGTCAGTGACAGTGACCCAGAACCACAGCAGAAGCGAAAGTACTCCCCCCTCATATGGAGAACTCCTGATACTGAGACTGACTTCAGAGCTTTAAAGAAGGGACTTTTTTCCAAATTAATTGCATCGCTGTCGTTATTGTTTTATTGTGGCCAGTTTATATCTCTGTGATGCGAGGGATTAAGAAAAATTCATAACCGAAGTTATTACTAGCCCCCTCTATACCAAAGGTGCAGGCGGTGACTTATTTCAAGCGGAAAACCCCATGTTACGATAGTAATCCTGATCGTAAATAAGGCATCTTCTGTTAATACATATTTACCTTTGAAAAATGCAACACGTACGAAAGTGAAGAGAGAGATTCCAAGTCGTCTGTGATATGAAAGGACTAAGTTTCAGCCCTGCAATTAATGGTAATGTTTCTCTAAGGACAGTATAATGATTTAGGAAGGTAGGTCATAAGGTTTGTTCTCTGGCATGATGGTAGAAAATAAATCCGTTTACTCTCCTCGAAGTGAGTGGAGTTTACCTTCTATTGAAACTAAACTCTAATATGGCAGCCAATGTAGGAAAACGCTAACAGTCCGGCACTTAACCCTGTCCGGATAAATGTTTACTAAAGTTCTCTGGGGGTCAACTCTCGTTCTGTGAAAAAGTGAAACGAACATTTTTTCATCGCAATTTCGTTTCTCGTTCTACGGAAATGTGAAACCAAACTTAAAAAATTTGCATATATGAACAATTTATTTCATATATTTAATTTTCACGTTCTCATTTGCGAGTGAATGTTTTTGGTGAGAGGTTGAACACTGAGAACCTAATATCGTACAACACTAGTGAGGTCTAGAGCGTGTTCAAAGATCCGTAAGTCAGATTATTCGTTGCATAAAACCATTTAAAGAGAAACCGTATTGCCTGCTTCTCGGACTTCTATCATATTCTTCTCGGTCCTTTTTTTGATGTTCATCTCGCTTGGTCTAAAGCGATTCGGGCTGTTAATGGTGCTGGCTGTTGTGGCAGTATTTCTGGGAACATCCATAAGTGTCAAAGCTATGACTAGCTAGCTTTTTCAACCGACCGACGTATTCGTCATTGGGATGACGTTCAAACTTGAATATTTAAGGTTATTACAGGAAAAGACGTATTTGTTTGATTCTGAAAGTCTGATTTTTCATAATAATATTAACGAGTCCCAACAATTTATTTTGGCTCTTTGAGTGAATTCCAAGTGCTGCCAACCATCCGGAGTGACTTCTCTGAGATCACTTTCTGTGACATTATTCTCCCATCACTTCCGCCGTATTTTTTGTGTCTGGCAATGATCTGGATCGCTTAATACATTTTTTGGAGGACCATAAAGCTTGAACTAAATACTTCAAATAAACAGTTCGAAAGTAAGAATGTACTCATCGTATTCCAATAAGTGGTGTATTTGAAATTCCGCCACACACCAGTGTCCTTGAGAATACTGATATCCTGCCAGTCAAATGTGATCCATTCTGTGATTACATCAGTTTGTCAAGGGAGTCAAATTAGGTAGAATTGATGAAAATCTCTTTTGTGGGCAAATTTTTCGGTTTAGAAATAGAGGAGAGAGAAAACGAACGTCCTCGTAAATAAAAAGTTAATATAAATGTGATTTCGCCCAAAAAAATACAAGGGAAGTAACATCAAAATGCTGTTTGAATATTGTTACTAGGTGTGAAGCATTCAGCCGGGTGGGATATTTTATTTGCCTTTAATTTGTGTTTCTACCTGCAGTTTAATTAAAGGGTTTTTAATTCAGACGATACTGGAAGCCTGTGGTTGTCAGGTTGTGTTTCTTATTCAGTCACTGATGCCGGAGTGACACCATTGAGTTGCAGGCCCAAATGATAAAACAGTTTTCTATCAAAATAAATGACGTTGCGCAGACCCGGTTGCCCATCAAAGTCGACTCTTCAACAGTTGGTGGCCAAATTCGAGTCAACCGGTTTGGTAAACAACCATTCAACGAGAAACGATAGATCTGCCGAGAACGTTTGGCGAGATTCGTAAAATCGTACACAGGAGAACCCAATGCAGTCAATTTCTCGTTATGCACAAGAAGTCGCCTTTCGACCTTTACTTAGCGAATTTAGCGCCCGAACTTGGGCCTACACCCGTTCAAGATACAATTGATCCAGTAGCTCAAAGCTATTGTTACAAGATGACACCGGTTTTTCGCTAACTGAACTTTAATGTCGTTTTCCATTGGGACAAAAAATGAATCTTTTTAAGGTTCCGTACCCAGAGGGAAAAAACGGAACCTTATTAGTTTCGTTTTTGTCCGTCTGTCCGACCACTAGACCAATTTTGTACCTAGGTCTATCTGAGAAACTAATTGACGTAGAAAGCACAACGTCCGGTATGACCTCTAGTTAAATTACAATGGTAGCGATACATCGACTGGTTTTAGAGTAATAAGTGATTTGGTGAAAAAAATATTTTCATTCGCACAAAAAGCTGTTTATTTCTCGATTTACAGAAAAATTGACATATATCTTTTTTCTAGATCATGCTCGTAGCTTAATATGTGCCGAAGACTGTGGAAAAGTTAATATTTTAAAAGATATTTACAAAAGACTGACGATCACTTTATAAAGTGCGCTCCTTTTAAAAAAATTTCATTCGTTATTGGTTTGTTCTCTTAATCGATTCCATTGGAATTTTCAATGAATAGGAACTCAACTCTACTCATCATCAATGGAACTTTTCCAATGGATACTCATTCTCATCCACACACCACACACATTGTCGTTTGTTGTTTGTTCGCAATTTCCAACTCTAAAGAAGTGCGGAACCTTCGGTGCGCGAGTGACACTCGCACTTGGCCGGTTTTTTTTTCGATTCGGATAACTTTTTACAGATCTCGATATTTTTTCAAATTTACACACACTGCCACAATACCAATACCTACGCTTTGCACAGTTGTTTTACGTCATTTTAAGAAGTTTGCTTTCAAGACAAAAAATGAGCAAAGTTTCGTGAAAACCAAAATAATGAAATACATTAATAGCTATGGATATAATTTACGAGGAACTATTATGTGAAGTCTGCGAATCACCAAAAATACTCCATTTTTATCTACAACAGCGGAAACATTTTTCAAGTCGATATCCATAAGTGATTTTTCGAAAAACGAATGCAATTTGAACAGCTGTTATCGCAAAATTTAAAATTTAAATTTAAAATCAGATCAATTTCGAAGAGGACCATTTTTGGCCAAAAAATCATCTTTAGCGATGAGGCGTATCTACTGTTGCATGAATGGCTATTTTAACATGGAAAATTGCCGTAGATGGGACGACGCCAACCCACACGGGGTTCACCAGTTGACAATGTATCCACAAAAAGTTACTGTTTGGTGGGGATTTTGGGCGGCGGCGTCTGAACTTTTTCGAAATTGTCTTTGATGAGGTCATCACTATCAGAACGATGCTAACTGATTTCCTTTGGATCAAATTGAACGACTTGAGGTAGACGACATGTGGTTCCATCAGGACGGGGCTATGTGCCACCCAGCAGACGCCACACTAACAGCTGTTTCCCGCTCGAAATCTTGACAGGAAGTCAGTATCATACCTCCGCGGAATGAAATGAGTCGCTTTACGCTTGAACAACGTTGTGAAATACTGAAAACTTATTTCCAAAGTGAGTGCTGTGTAGCCCAAACATTGCACCCTTCGCGACAGCTGTACGCAAGTTTTTTCAAAAATTTCGGGAGACTGGTATTCTAGTGGACAAAACTCATGGCCCCCGTCGTCGAACGGTGTGAACAGACGAGAATGTATGGCTTCCGTAGCCGATAGTAAGAGACTTGCGTTGGCCACCAAGACCGTGAGTTTTGACCTAACTAGATTTTTCTTGTGGGGTTTAATGAACATGCCAATAATCCGCAATCGACCGATGCCCTTAGAGGTTATAAAACCTTACCACTTCAGCCGCATAGCTCAAATTCAGCCCGATCTATGCGGCACAGTCATTACAAATTTGGAACACTCGAATCCGTGCCACCGTGAGACCGATGGTGTATTCCATACATAATGGCATACATGGGTCCTTCAAATAGAAGAAGATTTTCGTTAATACCTCAAACACAGCTTGTTTTATTCCATTTCAACATCGGGCATTTTCTTCCTACAAACCTTTA
The DNA here is from genome assembly GCA_963082955.1 of Cheilosia grossa. Lineage (NCBI taxonomy): Eukaryota > Metazoa > Arthropoda > Insecta > Diptera > Syrphidae > Cheilosia > Cheilosia grossa. Next base: position 17,297,810 of record OY720147.1, on the reverse strand, counting down.
CAAAAAATTAAAAACTGTCACAACCCATAAAATCCATCGACGCGTCCCTACGCCTGCATCACAGAAGTAAAGGGACATAATTGCTAGACCCTTTTAGCTACACTCATTTTTCACTCTAGGTAATATCCGTACCATTATTTTCTTTTGTTGATTTTTACAATTTATCATCCAACATAAAATCTGTCAAAGTCCATTTTTTCTCTATTCACACTGCTTCGTATTTTGAATTCGCAGTTGGAAAAATATTTTCAACTCTGTAATTCCGAAAAATTAAAAGAGAATAATGACGATATCGCCTCTTAAATCAAGCAGTCCCTTTTTTAATGTGCAAAACCAAAGCGGCTTATTGTCATGTCATTGATGGAAACAGTAAACTATAAAGGAGGAGGGTTATTTTTCTTCTGTTGCCAACGATTTTTAGACAATAGATATTTGCAATGAGTGACTGCGCAAGGGGTTCCTTCAGGACTTACGGTCTGTTGAACATCAGTTCAATGCGTAATTACATTCCGATGCAAGTATGTTCAAGAAAATAAAGCAACGCTCTTTTCAATAACAGTAGGTATAATGCGGTTCATATAAAAAGATAGAATTCGTTTTGTGCTTGGAAGGCTGCTGAACCATTTATACAAGTGAATATGTAGATCTGTATATGGATCTGGAAGCTGGATATATATCCAATTTATATGGACTATTTGGGGTGGTTTCATGAGCGGGATATTCTATATACATGATCTGAGTCAGATGGCAGTTTGTTTCGCCATTAGTTAGGTGAATCCAGGCAACCCTGATATGGGACGATGCGTGGTGTCTGGTGTTCATCTTCCCGTAAACAATTTTTGATGAGTTTCGTCACACATTCTCTAGAAGCTTAAACTTGGGTGGTGAGTGACGAAAACCATTGAGAAACCACTTCATTATTCACATCTCTAAGGACTATCATTTTTGGAACTTCCCTTCTCGTAATAAGCTTGTGCTTATTTTTTACATTCTCCGAGTTACAAACCGGCAACTGTCTCGCTGTATACTACTGAATGTGTGTTTAGTCATCAATAGCCACTTTGACCAAACTATACTCAAACTAAGTCTTGATAAAGTTTCTGTTCGGGTCCATTTTGGAAACATTGGTCAAACAGCAGCTGAAGGCAGAGAGAGGTCAGATAGTTCAAAAAGTTCATTAAAATGGACCTAAATCTATACAATAAAAAAGTAGTTACTGTTGCTTCTGGTCGCCTTTGAAAGCCACTGAAAACCGTTTGTAAAGTATATCTAAATACACCGAGAAGGCAACCAAAAATTGACAACTCTTTGAAATATTCCAATTTAAATCGCAAGCTTTCGTTAGGTGACATTGAACCAACAAACGCATGGCATTACTTACATTTATGCATAACGCCCCAGCCTGACACTATACTTAATACCGTTTACTGTAACAAGTCTTTCGATCACCATGGACAGTCAATACACATCATAAATACTATCATCAATCATGGGTGCTTACATACAAGTCCAGGAATTATGTCAACAGCTTTCCGCTCAAATGAATTGTAGCAGAACAAAATGCTGAAAGAGCTTACCACAACATCAGTCAATATAAATGGCTTTTGTCAACATAGACACAGATTCAGGCAATCATTTATGATGGCAGTTCTGGCAAAATCCTTTTATAATGTCACACAAGTGAAATTGGTCACCCTTCATCACGCGCCAGGGGTGGTCCAATATCTGGCCGGACAGCTTAATCCATTTTCCATAGCCACCTTTAAGAATCCGCACATCGAAAGCAGTTACAATAGATTGGTCGTATTACCGCAACATGTTTGCGGTTCACTTAAATGCCCACAGGATCACGCAGAAGAAAACAGAGGCAATTAAAAAAGAAAAGGGACAACATTTCCACAGTGCAAACTTTTAAGGCGCAAATAGATGGAAAGATTCCTTCAGATCAATATTTTCGGTTGACGTGAATCTGTGGTAGATTGAACAAAGGCCAAAATAAAATTCCAACACGTTTCTAATTTCCCTTCTGTTTGTCTTCCTTTATTTTTTTTTAGTGAAATCGGTAGGCAGGGATCACAAGAATCCATTCTTGTGAGTTGAGTGAAAAGTAAATGTTTGCCCAAAATGTGCCCCATTTGATAAGGAAAAAGGATGCTTGATAGAAGAATGCCGCATTGGTCCAATCTATTGACACATCATTTGTCGGGTAGACCAACAGCCAACACCCATGACCTACATGGCCAGACAACTGAACTATCCGAGGCAATCAAACGATTCACCTTGTGGCTATTTTTGATTTATACATCGCCCTAAGCCGGCGAATCCGCACCTCTTCCTTAATTTTCTATTTCATATCTAACTACCGATTATGTCATACTTGAACTCCCTCATGAAACAGTCCTTGGTACAGATTTATTTTGCAACCACATCCCAATTCCAAGTCAACTCACAGCCGAAAGAGTCGTGCACTAATTTGTGGTGCGGGTGGTATGGTATAACCGCATTTATACGTTGATCCTTTGAATGATGGGTTTTCCTTTTATGTTTTTTTTTTTAGCATTTTCCCATTAACTCCTTATCGGCCATTTGATGTCGGTTCGTAACTTGGTTAGGACACAATTTTTTGGACAGTGTGTTTATGGCCATTTGCCCACTTTGTGTCGCCAAATGGAAAATGTGTTTTTATTTATGGTAGACTTTTCGTGTTGTCTATACTTTAGGGTAAGAAAACATTTTGGGTATTGAACTTGCAATTATATGGAATGAAGCTTTTAAATAAGGGAAACGTGACATTGTTGTTTGTTTTTGTGTGGATTTGTGTTGTCATCATCGTCAGTACTAACAGTGGAACCAAATTTAGACTGTGCATACCTTAAAAAATGTCAGTGACTCCTACATTCTACATAATGTAATGTGTTGAGGTGGTGGCCATTGTATATAGCAAATACTGTAACGTTTGCTTGTGACCCATGCAAATAAAATTATTTTTTAATCTATAAAGCTCTGGAGTAAGAAAACAAGAAAAACTAAAAAATTCTTTCTTTTTTTTAGTTTTTGTTCCAATTATGGTATATTTCATGAAAAAGTTATTTTTCTTAAATGTTATCCAGTTGTTAGGTTTGCAAATAAATTAAAATGTGAAAAAAAAAAAAAAAATACGAAAAATGTTGTATAACATTTTGAATAAATAAAATAAGAAAACACATTTTTTGGCAATTTTTGTGGTTTGAATAGAGCTACCCAAAAAATTAAGGATTTTTGACATTAACTATGTGATGAACCATGTGTAAAATTTAAATTGTGTTTGGAGAATTTGGAGATGTCATATTTTGTTTAAAAACACACGTTTTCCTGGTTTCGGTTTTCAATATTGGCCTTTTGAGTTCTTTCATTTCTCAAGGTGCTAGGCGCGTGAAACTTTTTCCATGTACTACCTAGGTATCGTGTAGTCATTATCTTGATTGTTTAAAAAAATTCGCCCACTTACACGGCCGTTTTAAGGTAAATTCCTTCAACACCTTAACCAAACGGGTTTTTGAAGAACGGAATTATAAAGAATGAAGACTACAAGCGCTTGATACTGCTTAGATTTGCAATGTTTCTCGAAAACAACAAAATTGAGATTTCTTGAATACGAGCTACATCGTCAGAAATACTTATTTTATCTTTAAGCCACGTTACATCTTAAAAAGGGTTAAAGAAAACACATTATATATAGGGCAAATAAGTTAAAGATAATGTTGACGCCAAGGAGTTTACTTTTGAAAATTACAATCTATAATTATTGTAAAAAGGACATTATAAGAACGTATTTTATGTTATTTTATTTGTATCATCTAATTTTTTTCTGCACAATTTTATGTAAACATATCTATCCATTACGAAACAAAATTAAGTATCCTTCTGACAACCTCTCAAAAATCGGCTCGTTGACTTTTTTTTTTCAACACACTGTTAAATTCGCAATATTTGGGACTGTTTTTAAAATAAAAATCTTAAGGAGTTAATCCTTTTTTTGGAAAAACGTACTAAGAATCGAACAGCCAAAGATTCTTCAACACTCTATCAGTGATTGTCTGAAAAAGTAAAGTTTATGTTAATTTTTTCTTCATGAGCAATAAAAACATCTAAGCGATTTATTTATTTGTTCAATAGTTATAACTTTTTCAATGGGACGCCATTTTGAAGCCTCACTGACAGGGGACAGTAAAACTGCCACTGACCACACAGATAGGAATTCCAACATGAGATGCTGGGATCAAGTCTGACCTCTGACGTATCTCCTCATTCCGTATGGAGTGGGGATAACCATGGCCACTAGCCACTCCACTCATGATTGAGAGTCAGTGAACGAGGACGGAGTGTCCACTTTCTCATTTGAACGAATAGACAGGTCATATGAAAATGTAGATGATAAAAGTCAGATAATCAAAAAACAATTAAATTTCAACATTTTTGTATAAATTAAACACATTCCCGAATATTTTGCGATTCAATTTAATGCAGATGAAATTTATTTAAAATGCAGTTAATGTTACCTGCATACGTTTTCCCTTTTGATTTTGTTATAGTTGTATTTGACTGGCGCTGTTCATGGATTTTATTTAGTGATCAGATTGAAGCATCAATAAATCGAAAACAGCAACGCAATAAAAGAATAACTTTTATTTACCAAAAGAATCAATTACAAAATAAATCATTTAATGCACACGCAATAAGGCGTGGCCCGAACTGAATTCAACTGACTTAATTTTTAAAACACCAAGCTGTTCATATATATACATATTATATATATAGAGCGTACCTATGTGTGGGAGCCTAACCTCTGGGGACTTTTTGGAAAGGTGTCCCGTTAAAATTTTACAAAATCAGAAATAAAAACCAGTACAACAATAAATTTGGTTTCTTTCATATTTTATTTAAGCAAAATGGAGTTTGACAATTGACGTGCAGTCCTCTTGAGATACCCTTGCAATCGTAGTTTTAAATTTCTGAACACGCCAGTGTTCATATCAACCTCAAGGTGGATATGGGACAATGCTTTTTGATGGCGTTCTTTAGAGTTGCCGTCAAAATAAAATTCTCCTTACTCAGTACGCAATAAAGTTTCCAAGCATACGAACTGTTTGAAAAAGCTCCAGGATCATTCTCGCTAGTTCACAGTGCACGTACATATTTTTGCGCAAAGCGGAAGTTCTTCGCAAACGCTATGAACGCTTTTTTGGCCGAATTTTTCTCATACATCAGCTAGTTTTATTATACTGAATTTCGAACAATTTTTCGGTGGCGAGACTTGGCTTTGTGCAGTTCGATTGCCCTGCTGTCGTATTGGCGAATTAAATAATTGTCCGTGAAGACGTGGTTCGCCTCAATCTGCAATTACTGGGTGAGTTTTTTCTACCCCATTGAGCTAGCGGGCAGCCTTATCAGAAGCTCGGGTTTTGGTCCACAGCATTGATTGATACGCCTTGACTGAACGTGCACGCAGGCACTCTTAATCGAAAAAGGATTTTCAATTTGGTTCCACCCGATATACCAGTGAAAAAAATATACGCAACTTGTTGTCAATTTGCTGCTTAACTAGTAGCGTTGTTGCCTGGCCAGCAGCTTCTATTTGGAACTCCCATTAATAGCTTCCCAATTTAATATGTCAATTGAAAAAATACAATTTTTTCAAAAACTAATTGTGCAATTTGTGAGCCAATTAAATACTTTATTTTTTAAAAATCAATGTTGCTCATGAGTGGTCATTCTCTAATTAGTAACAAGAACGTTTGAAACAAGAATTTCTATCCCACTTGCTAACAAAACTATTTTTATTTCACGTGATTAGACACAACGCGCCGTACTAATAATAAATTTTATTCTCGACTTTAAATTTACGGAACTGTGAACTACTAAAATTTAGAGTCGAAACTAAAAACGTTTATTGGTAAGGCCCAACGATTTTGACGCTCAGTTTTTTTTTGGATTTACGGCCAAATGAGTAAAACGAATACGAGTAGGTATATGAAAATAAAATTGTTCATGCCGATTTCCTCTGACTTCAAATTCGCCTCCTAATCCATTGCTGCGTCTGTTATTTGTAGCAGTGCTCTTGTAGGGTCCATTTTATTTGTGAAGTGAGATAACCCTGCCTTCAAACGTGAACCTTTCTATCCTCGATCCATATTGTCACCCTAAAAAATATTCACTGCGTCCTTCAAAGCTTTTCAATATGCAATATTTTCATCCCATGACATTCTGTCACTTACGTAGATGCATATCATAACCGATACTGCATAGTAACCCGGTTGTAGTTGTAGCAAGGTACGCTTAGTACTTTTCTGATACCTCCTTCAAACTGTCAACGAAATTGAAATTTTTTTTTTTATAAATACTTGTGTGCAATAACTGTTGCTTGGAATTTGATGCTGTGCTTTTTTTGTAAATTCTTACGAAACCTCAATTTATTGCCTCACAAATTATTTCTTTGGTAGCTTTGGCTGGACAGTGTTACCATATCGTAGGAATTTTTACTTTCTTATAGAATTGCAGCGCAGAAGAAACAAATTTAAGTAGAATATGGGGAGAATGTTTTTAAATACGTATAGAGAAAAAATATGTATATCTAACAACTTCCCTTCTAAATTTTTTCTATCGGAATTATAAAGTCATTATCCTACATCATTGGCAGCAGAAACCTGCTTGAAGTTAGGTCAAGCCTCGACAATTCGCGAACTCAGAATCTTGTTATATTTAATGAACTACAAGACGATAATCCGTAAATTTAGCTTGAGCGTTTACAAAATTGATAAACTCTGTGTTAAAACAAAGGGTTTTGTTGCATTCAATTGTCTTTTCTCAAAAACGAACAATGTAAAAACAAATGGAATTCAGTTTTGAAGTTATAGAAACAAAATTAAGTTAAGCAATTCCAATTTCTCAAGAGTAATTCACAGACAATTTGACAGTAGTTTCCCGACACAAACTGTCAGGAATAGGCCTCGATAAGAGAGAATTGTTTTCGAATGGACATAGCAATACCGCACGATGATGATTAGGTATGACAAATGTCCCGAGAAAGAGCGAGGTCGAAAATGATAGGAATTTTCACACTCGAATTAGCGTTTGAAATTAAAATTCAAAAACCTTGTTGACTTCAAATTGATTTCAGAATGATCGATGAATACCGGCCTTGGAGTTAAAACGATGGAAATATCTGCCGAGTTCTTCATACTCCACGTGTCATACACATTTTCATTTCATAAAGAATCTTCAGGCAAAAACAGTCCTTTGTTCGATACTGTCTTTCGCTTTTCAAACCGGTTTATTGACACACTCACATACCTATTTCATATGCATGAATCAGTCAGGATGACCTTTTTTTCCTGAGAATCTAGCCGACAGTTCATCTTCATAGACGCATCATTATTATCGTACTCACCATGAACGTTATGATTGATGTCCTGACGGGAGAACAATGCCGTAGTTTCCTTCTGTATAGATGTAGAACCGTTCGTTTATACAATATCCAATGCTCTTCATGGCCATCAGTCGTAGGTATAGCTCCCCTTTTATAGCATCTTGTACGTTTGCTTTTTGCTATCGTTGTTGTCATTGAAACACCAAATTGCGATTCTTTTTCGATTGAAAGAGATTTCAGGAACGGCTATTGCTACAGTAGTCGGGTCGCAGCAAATGGTGCTTGCTGGGTGTATCGTTTTATTTTTTCTTAATTGACTGCAAGAGGACCCCTTTCAAAAATCAATTCTATTCGAAACAGATATCCATTTACTCTCTTGTAATAGAAACCTCCTTCAAAAACTTCTGTTTTAAATTCTTGGAAACACAAACAACCAACTTAGTCGTTTTCAAATAATATTCAACATTTACGTTTTTCGGGACTTTCACAGAAAATGCCATTCATTGGAAATTCCTTTCAGGAGCCGTCCCATATTAAAGTGTATGCTGATGGGTATTTCCCTAAACCAAGCTGGTCGTCGGTGGCCTTGCCATAGACGTCAGTTATTCATTACGAAGCCGTATTTGGGCCACAGTATACTATACACTAATGGATAAATTGAAATCACTTTGAAAGTCATGTCTGTACAACTGAGTCAGTGAGGATAAAGAATGATGCGCATTGTGGAAGTGGATATGGAGCTCTATAAATTTTGATAAAATCCTTGAACAATTTTGTTTTGTTTCACCCACGATTGTGGGTTTCTTTTTGTGTTGCGCAAAACAAAAAGATATGCTCAACAACAAACCAAAGTTCACATTGTGTTTTGTGTAGGCTCTGTGGAAAAAAATACAACTGCACGCCACGCAACAGTACTCGTACCTCGGCTGTCTGATGCAAGTAGATATTCCATTATACATATTTGGTTGCATGGGTTTCATTCACAGCCACTCCAATTTACTAAAAAAAGTATGCGAATTCGTGCATTCGAATTCGAGTGGTATATTTCTGTAATTTACGGCTCTTTAAATCGGACAGATTTATATCCACTGATTTGGAAATAATTTGTCTCTCTTTAGCTTGTTAAAATATTTATAAGATACAATTCAGAAAGTAACCCTGTTCTCCTTTTTATTGCAGGACTGCCATGGACCACAGACCGGAAATGGTGTGCCAATACAGGACGATACCCAAAACTATAATGTCGTTGATGGATTTCAAAATGCCACTCACACTCAAGTGGAGTTCTTTCGTCAAATAGAAACCTGTGACCCGTACGATCTGCCATTTGGGGTGAGTAATAAGAATAGAGTGTACCTACTTGTTGTTTATTGTTAAGTGATGATGAGCTACTGTTCGAAAACTAAATTCGCCTTAGCATTTGTTATGTATGCTCTCCACTTGATCTACTGTCGCCACTGACTGAGGATTTCGAATATTGAGGAAGAAGTTTGTTACGAAAATATAAAGGACTTTTAGCTTCTCAAGTGAAAAAACCTATTCGTAAGCAACTGAAATCTGGATACGTTCAATAATCATGACAAGAAGTTAAAGCAGTTGTTGTAGCAGAAAATAGAGAGCGGGAGATGAAGAGAAAAATCTTTTTCCTTTCCATCATGGTGAAATACCAATAAAGAATCGCCACCGAGGACTTGTGTCGGAGCAGTGCATTGGGACAGTCCATACTTTCCAACACTCCGTCCTTGAATGCCCTGCTTAAATTTGTGAATGTCGTTCTGTTTGATTTCATAGTGTGGCAGTCATAAACACCAAGTGCCATACAATGCATTGATCTAAACGTATGGCGGGTAGACCTACCTACCTGTGATTCCAACTGGCAGGTAATCATAAACATACAGATGCTGCGGCACATAGGTATAGCCGATGCACGTCATTGCAACGGGACCTTTCAAGGTCCAAATCACATTCTAAAATGCTGTATAGCACTGATGTCAGAAAGGACTTAAAGTTTAAATTCATCTTCATCGCATCATTTCGACAGAATGATTCTCAAAGTCCATAAAGTTTAACAAAACACACCAAAAAAGTCTAAACAAAAGCAAAGAATATTTCCAACTGAATTGGCTTTAATAACATTGCCACAATAAATAATAAAAAAAAAAACACAAAATACACGAAACGGAATAAATCTCACAACACGAAGGTAGCACTCTGTCAGTTTGCAGGGTCCCATTAAATTTGCATTCGCTGCAGTTCGGCTGCACTCAGTCCTGCATATAGTTCCATTTTAATTTATGCAAATTTAATAAATATTTGTTATTTCTTACCATGAACCGTACGGACACTACTTCCGTGCGGATGTACGCTTTGGAAAAGTTCCACCAAATGGCGGTGACCTTTCAGCACTGCCACGCAAAGTGGCGGAATAATCGACGATAAGGTGAAATCGTAGTAGCTCCTGTGTTTCAATAATTCATTCACTGTATCCGAGCAGCCAGAATATGTTGCAAGCGTCAAAGCGTTTTGTCCTAGCAAGCCGAATAAGAGTGTTTGCCAACAGCATTAGATTATATCAAGCAGTCAAGTTATCTTTGTAATTACCAAAGTAATTGATCGCGTGCAGATTCACATGGAATGACAGGAGAACTCGAACAGCTTCAACTTTCCCCAGGCGACATGCCTTCAGAAGAGCCGTATTACCGTAGGAATCTACCGCTTCCAGCTGCTGGGGTGTGCTGGAGGTGCATGCTTTTATTAGGGAACGTATGTCATTGGCTGCTTTGAAATGTTTTCCTCCTAAGCGGCAATTATTAAAAAAAAAATGTGTTGGGGTAATACGAATTTATATTTACCGCTGGTCATTTTTGTGAATACAATGATGTACGATGGCAGTTCACAGAACTAATCGTTGCACACGGTTGACTGAGAAAACAACAAATTGATCTGACGTTGAGTTGGCCTGTCAAAAGATCAGGGGAGTTCTCCGCTCCAGCCTAGAAGTATGCAAACAGTTGGTGTTGTGTCAACTACCTTTTTGGGATCTAGCCCAATTTTTGCTACCTATTGGCCGCATTCAAGAATCTAGTTTTTTTAAGTCGACTAGATTGGTCTGGATAAGATTTAATGTGAACGCAAAAACTAGATTGGTCGGAAACGTCATTTTTCCTACGTCATCCACATATCATAAATGTCAACTTATAACTCATGTCGTTTTCCATTGGGACAAAAAATCAATCTTTTTTTTTTGATCTAAATCACTTTTCATGTTCCATTGGGCAAAAAAATCAAACTTTTTTTTTTCGATTCGGAGCACTTTTTGCAGATCTCGATATTTTTTCAGATCTACACATACTGCCACAGTACCAATATGCTTTGCACAGCTGTTTTACGTCATTTTAAGAAGTTTGCTTTCACGCCAAATGCGCAAAGTTTCGTGAAAACCAAAATAACGAAATACATAAATAGCAATGGATATACATCCGGAGGAATTATTATCTTCATAGTCTTCCTAGTCATCTGAAGACTACGAATCACCAAAAATACTAAATTTGCATCTAAAACAGGGAAAACATTTTCGAAGTCGATATCCATTTGTGATTTTTGCAAAAACAAATGCTGCCAAATAACGCACTAATACATTTATAAAAGCAGATCAATTTCGTTGCGCGTTCCATTAGCAGCGTAAAATCTGAGATCTGAAAAAGAATTCTGGTGGTCCCAATGGAAAACGACATCAGTCATGAATTTCTTGACTAGATTCGTCGGCTACCCCTACATAAACGTCAACAAAAACAGCTGCTCATATCACCGATTTCAGTCAATCAAAACAGAGATAGATCTAGTCAGACAGCTGTCAGACTTACTAAACTAGATACTTGAACGTCCCCATTGTCATTGAATAGTCGAAAGTGGTACAAAACGTTCATTTTCGAAAAATATTACTTTCGAAACGAGATACAGGGTAGGGCCCCTGGTTTGTTAACAGCTCGTTAAATCTGTGGTTATTATAGATTTTGTCTACCCGCAGGGTTATGAATATGAATCTGTGCTAACCCCAAAGCTCTTGTTCAATATTTGTTACACTTTGGTCATACCAAGCGATGGTTTTTTTCTATGTATATTTTTGTTTTTCCAGATTATTTCTTATTAAATATCGTAGGCTTAGACCTTTCGCACTCGAAGCTCCACAAAACACCTTCACATCACATACGTCTACGACAAAGACTTCTCACATGATAAAACAGTAATTCAGAAATGTCGACCACGGACTTCCACATTTTTTGAATGATACATGTCATGCAAAAATATTCCTCCTGAATTAAGGTAGTTAGTACCTATACCATTTATATCCCACGGACTTAAAGAAAAAATCGAATATTTCTGCCTTTATTTAGACACCAAGCGATACGCAAAATAAACCCCGCGTTAAGTCCTTGAATTCCAATCGAACAATTGAAAACTTATTTTTTAACTGTCCTTTAAATAGCATCAAGTTTAACTGCTTTACACTTTCCTCACCAGGCCTGATCACTGCTACTAGATAAAATCCAAGTTTGCTAAGTACAATGTCGAGTGTGTTTACAAAATTGACAAGCACCCATACTCAGATTCAGACGTGAAAACTGAAAAAAAAAAAAATTACTTTTGCTCACCGCCGGTGATGCCAACTCAGGCATAGTTAGCCTTTGAACAATAATAACTTTTAGAATAAAGCATCCTTTTTTGTGAATTGTTTTTTACAATCAATTCATACAAATCCATTTGGAATTTGGTAAATCTGGTACATCGATCAAAGTCGTGTTACTCATTTTCATTTACAACAATTGTGCGTCATACTTATTTTCCAATTATCTACTCGACTTACTCGTCGTCAAACTAAATTATATACTACGTACAATTGGGCACAAAATGCTCTGTTGAGCTGCTTGAATTGTAGAGAGAAAAAACAAAAAAGTTTTAATTACCTATCCCTATCAACCGTCGAACATTTTGTTAACTAATTTTATTCTCGATTTACTACGTATTAAAAGACAGCGTAAAATTTATCAATTAGCTAAGAAATGGCTACACCACATTTTTGTATGAAAAAAAAAACTTTGCCTCGAGCTTTCAAAATGAAATACAGACGCCAACTCTTGACGCTTTGTTTTGACATTTTTTGTGAGCGACACAACACTACACTGTGCGCTATATCCAGGCCATAACTTGCTTACCATCAACATTCATAAAATGGCGTGCATTCTGTCAGTTAAAAAAGTCGACGAAACAAGAGTTTTATGGGTTAACGCTTAAACTCCACTTCGATTTATTTCCCGTCCAATCTGTGATCATTTTTTTTGTGATAATCGACAATCTTTGATATTCTATGCAAATTTGAGAGACAGCAATTCAGTCGACTGTCGATTCCCCTTACCAGAACTACGCTTTACTGAAAAAAATCAGTTTGAAACAGTTTTTGAAAAACCAAATATGTCACGGAAATTTTGTTTTCAAATATCAAACTAAAATAATAAATATATAGGATGACTTAAAAAATGGGCCAATCTTAAAATATTTGCAACAGTTGGGCAAGGACAACACCCGTCAAGGAGGATTTGATTCCACAAGGGGCAATCTAGCAGAGGAAAAAACACCTTGGACCGCGCAATTGACGAGCTGCACGCAATCAGCCATTGTCCCCTGCGGACAGAAGATAAACTATTGTATGACATAGTTTCTCATAACCGTGTCCTTATTAAAACTTCTTGCTTCCTCATTTTTGTACTCAAATTAACAAAGTCTGCATGCAACCCTATTAAGAAAGTTACTCCCGATATCATCATTAAAAAAGTTAGACCTCCAACTAAATTGCAGTGTCATACAAAAGTTTCAAATATCTATAGATTGCTTTTTATAAATCCTCCAAGAACAGAACTAACATCCCCCCTCAAAAAAATGATTGCTTTTTTCCAGACACCCTCGTTTTTCATTGATTGTGTTGAACTTCTTTTCTTTAGTTTTAGTTTTGTGAAAAAAACCGCACAAAAGTATCCATACCTACACTTTGAAAGTCGTTTCATCGGAAACTTTTCCTTTACCTTTGTAGAGCTACTGACTATCTTCGCCAACTTAAAGTAACTCGAGGGAAATTTCCTCGCCTCTGAGCTGCTCAACTTTGGAGCTGCCATCTGGACAAGAGCTCCTTCGTCCGCTGTCATAATAAACCTACTGGTCACTGTGTGCTTTGAGTTTACTAATTCAATTTCTTCTAGTAACAAAGTGTTGAATTGAATAAGCTCCATGTGATCATTACAACGCTATATAGAACAAGTAGGACCAAACGACATGACTATGAGAAATAGTTTCGAGTTGTTTTCGTGTGCCATAGGGGTTTTTTGTATGGGCGTCAAGCTGCGCGTTGTTGAAAATCAGCACAACAATACAATGTGATTAAGGGTTAGGGTGTCGTTGTGATGTCTACAAAATTGCACTCCGTGATGTATGATGGTTTCGCACACATTACCAGGGCTGTATTTGTGCAAAGGTTCGCCTGGGCTATGAAGAAATTGTGCTCTTGACAGATGCAAATTTGCTGTATTATGTGAATATTTGCGCTCAATATTATCAATACCTTCCTACCTTTAAAGGGATTCCTGGAAAAGTTTCTATAAACAAATTCAAGCCTGGGGCGCCGGACGAATAATGATGGCGGAATTAAGCTATTACAAGATTTTTTCCTGTAGTCGTGTTTCGATCGATTTTCGACCAGCAAAACTTGTTGCCGCTTTCAGACGTATAAATTTTGCACTGAGTTGCTAACCTTGGGGGTCTATGGTTTCGACAGCAAGCTTTTCCAATTTTTTTCTTAGTGCAAGGGTAGACTAGTTTATTTCCACAATTCTTTATCTAAGGAAGCAACACCATGACTTGAGGGACCCATAAGACAAGCTCCGAGATGTAGCCTTGCGCCCCTATATAAATTATGAAGAGATACACGATACACCCCTGTGACTAATGATGCAAATGTATAAGTGCGATTTTCGGATAATGAAAGACCTTGGGCTTATTATTTATAAATCAACATGAAATTTATTGCTTTTTTATTTAAAAACGACCTCAACCTTAAGGGAATCCTTTGAATACACTTTCAATTTATTCTTACTATCAAATACTTATAATTTGAATTGGAATTAGATTAAAAGCATTATTTTATAATATATTTCAGACTGACACAATCAAAGTACTTTGGTCTTTTGGCGACAAAGATCCAATACATGGCAACCTAAAGGGACATGGAATGAATCGAGGAGTGAAGCCGTTACATTTATTGGGACCAATGTTCAAAAAGCCTACCAATAGAAACGAAGTCAACAAATGGGATGTCACTGTTCAAAATGTAAGCAAACAAATGTAAAGTAATTGATCTGATATTAGCTATATAACATGAACAAAGTTATCAAAAAATTACTTGATGCCGTTTCAAACGATTTTTTGTTACCAACAAAGATTTTACGATTTACAGGGTCTTCAGAAAACTCATTTGCCGATATAACATTTCACTCGTGAGTTTAAATTAGAGTGTTTGATTCCCTACTGCAAACAAGCTTAAAGATGCGCTGAGTCATGTTGTAATATGCATACGGCTTTTCCGTAATTCGTGCCTTATGAATACTTAATTTTATTCAATAAATTGATTTCAAAAGGTATCTGACACAATTTTCAAAAGTTGAACCAACAACAAGCTGGATTCACTATCCATTTGTTTACTTTTTTGATTGACAGCGCAAACTTTTCTGTCTTTCTCTTAATCCAGCAGCAGCTGGTAATTTTGCATGCATTGAGAAATATCTCTAAAAAAATATTTGGCGCAACAGGTCCGTATGGTCCCTAGGCCTAGGTTCTCACAACCATTCGTTTTGTGTGAGTTTTTCATTTTTGGAACTAATGAAAGAGATCTACGATTTTATGCCGAGTGCAAACGGCTCGGATGTTTGTCAGACGTTCGCGTGTGGTGCCGCAGTGGAAAAAAACCCTAGGGTAGAAATTGGGTTTTTTCGATATTCAAACCTGAACCCCACGCTAGGAAGTCCAACACACTGACAACTAAGCCACTGCGCTAAAAAATATCTCTGGTAGGGAATTTTCTCGTATCTTCAATGAAAAACGCCATAAGTTTGATTCATCGATCTTATTTGATAATTCCCGCCGTTGAGAATTAGTGTCGCAAAAAGCTGTTTACCAGGACACTCATGAAGGTTTTGAGTTAAGCTGCTGCTGTCAAGTCGCTTCCACTTAGGATAAAACTCAAAAAGTTCTATACTTATGTGGTATTCGATTGGGCGCTCTCAGAGCACTTTTTTGCTCTCAAAGCTATTTCAGAGCACTTTTGCGAATCTAGATATTTTCTCAGATTTCCTTCAGATTTACCAATACAAGTGCGTTTGAGTTTGACAACTGATGGAGTTTGTTTACGTTTGGGTGAATTTTTTCTGCAGCAAAGGCATTACATCGAGTAAATCTATTTTGGTAAATTATTTATGTATAAATATTTAGAAAACAATCCCGACGTGAATTTGGAATGTTTTAATGTAAAATTTAACCGGTGAATGAAAAGCGCTTAGAAAAGTGTCGAAGACTACCTACACATATTCAAGTCGCACGAATATCAACACAAAAAAGAGCAAGTGCCGTTTTTATGTTCGATTATAGGCACACGAAATCTGAAAGCAAATCTGAAGAAGCCCAATCGAATACCACATTATATTATATGGACTGGATTTATCTGGACTCGATGTTACCTGATACCTAGTAAAAACTATATTTTGTCGTTAAAGTCGCTTTTAGTAACCCAGCCACATAACTATTTAAAATGTCAACTTATACATCAAGCCTTCAACTTGCTTAGTAGGTACGCCGCTCGAGCTAAACTAAATTGTATCTGGTATCCAACTTTTCTCTCCAAACATCAGCTAAAGTCCTAGCTAAATTTTGACAAAGAGCACGCCGTGGATAAGTGTCAAAGAAAACAGCTGTTCTTAGAAAATAACATACTTCAAAAATTCAACACCCTCGGATTTCAACCATTTCCAATTTTATGTACTCCTCGTAGAGGTATTTATTCAAAAAAAAAAAAATCATCCTCGCTTGCTTCTCCCGTTCTCCGGAATACAAAAACGCAACAGATCACAACGATCTGTCAAAATTTAGCTCGAGAATATGTCCCGACCCATTAAATGGGTGCTGTAAATTTTGTCAGTTTGATTATTTAGCTCGATATATTTATTGTTCGCTTTAATTTAGCTCAGCTAAATTTTGGACACAATTTTGCATGGGAAAGGACATTTAGCTTGAGCAGCGTACTAAGCTCTAAGCTTTACAGATAAAAGTTTTTTGGTTCAACTCTAAATTTTAGTAATTCAAAATAGCTATATTTTCCATACAAATTTTGGAATTGTAAGCTTCCGGTAATTCAAGGTCGAGGCTAGAATTTGCTATTAGTACGGCGCATCAAGTCATTCAGCTGTAAGACCTCTTAACTCGAGTTTCCCACGAAGCGTGCTTGTTTTTCCCTTTTCTCGGCATTCAAAACGAGTTACTGCAAAATTTCTCAATTCCAAATGTTGTTTCTGCGATTACTTTCTTGGAGAACAAAATATGATAGGGTTCAACATTTCATCTTTAATTTCATAAGATCAATTGTAGTTTATTTTTTAAACTGTCAGAGAAGTAAGACTTCGGCTATGTAGGCCCCGATACGGGTTCGAATAAATCCCGCTTGGAAGCCTAATTTAAATCCAATTTCAGTTAGTTGTTAGACACGTGTATTAACTCCTTAGTCGGCAAAATGGCGAACAAAAATGATCAAGAATCGTCTGTCGGCTGTCAAATTTGTCGTTAACGAAAAAGCTTTGCCAACTCGAAAAAGAAATTATTAGTCAGATTAGGGACCAAAGTATTTCTCCAAATGACCATTTACTTAGTTATATACAAAATCTTGAAGTGGGGAAGACAAATTTTGTTTTTTTTGTCAACATATCAAGCAACACACGCTCCTTCTGGGAGTCATATTCAATTCAGGAATAACTTGACAGGCCCACTTAGGATTACACTCTGATAACACTCACGATTAAAGCCAACTCGAAAACGAAAGTTCATAAAGTGTCAATCAAGAGCATCAGCGTAGGTGGCGCCGTATAGCTGTGTTAAGTCCAGCTGAATCAAGTGCTAATTATTGCTGTTGAGCAGCAATTATAAATTAATGTGGACTCACAATGAATAGGTGTTGAAATGATTGTAATTTATCGGCTCATAGGTTTGATGTCGGTTCGTGAGTAAGAGCAGCACAGTGCAATGGAATATCATAAATTATTTCAGTTCAATTTACCCGTTTGAATGCATTCTGATTCTGAATTGAAATTCCTCCAATCTTTCGAGTGACGTGCGAGTAGCATTATATCATATATTTAAATGTTATTGTAAATGTAATATGTAATGTAATTTCGCCAAGTCGAAGGAATATCAATCAATTTCTCCTGCTCTAATGTACATATATCATTTTTCAATTTATTTCTCACAGGTATCGATTGACGCCAACATGGACACGCTGTACTGGTGTAAGATTATTGCGGCGCCCACGCTTTCAGAGAAACATCACATTATCGGCTACGAAGCACTCCTCACAAGAGAAAGGTAAGAGCGTATTTTTATCACTGCCAAATCACTGCTGTTTTTGTAGATTTCGCCGTGAAACAAGACTGGATGAAAATATTTGTCAGGATAATAGAATTAGGACGAGACGACAGCGCAGCGTCCCTTCAAATGCGAAAAATGACACGTGTTAGTATGAACGACTATTCCAACATACTTGCAAACATTGGCAATTTGTCAAGCTCCTGGAGGAATCTCAACAACCTTATCGGCAGCCACCACAAAAGGTATCGACGCACCAACTGAAGAGGTGCAGATTACCTGTAATTTGTATCTAAATTCGAAGAAAAAGGACGATATATATAGTTGGCGCAACAGGTCCGTAGGGATCCAAGGCCTAGCTTCTCGCAACCATTCGTTTTGTGTGAGTTTTATTTTTGGAACGAATGGAAGGGATCTACAATTTTATGCCGATTCCAAACGGCTAATTGAGAAGCTCTAAAGACAGTTATACTCTCGGATGTTTGTCAGACGTTCGCGAGAGGTGGCGCAGTGGAAAAAACCCCAAGTTGGAATTTGGGTTTTTTGCGGGATTCGAACCTGGGACCCCTCGCTTAGTAGTCCAACACACTAACCACTAAGCCACTGCGAAAAAGGACGATAGTCAGGAATTTAATTTTGATATTGAAAGAAAAATTTCTCAGACGGAACATTAACTTTTATTATTATGTGACAATTTGATCACTGAGCTAAAAGTTTGAATGGATATGATGTGTTGATAAAGTACCTTGAGGGTTCGGAAGTCCTTTTGGATCTGTAATTGATTAAAAGAAGTAGTAAAGCCGTCAGTATCCGTCTGCGTAAGAATGGAAAAGACTGTCAAAATGGCAGTGGTGGGGATAAGTTCTCTCAGAGAATTTAACGAAAAAGTTAGGTAACGCTTTATTAACAATCTATGAAAAATGGCAGGTACACAGTTAAAAAATTCAAACAAGTGCAACCAAAAGTCGTTAAAATATTGGATAAACTCGAAGAATTTGCTAATTTCCTTACAAATTTAGTTGACTCTTCTACCAAGTGATGAAAGTGATTCGGAAAAAGCGGCACTGCATTAAGAATTACATGGATTAGATTGTTCATTCTTACAGAAAGGAAAAATTTCGTCGCCACTTTCGACAAGAATCTTGAGGAGAACATTCAATTTTATTTTGCCACCAGTTGATACATTTTAATACGCAAATAAATCTAAACAAATGCACGCATATGCCAATTGGGACAACAAATTTGAAATCAGCTGTTAATTGTAAGGTGACTGACAGCTTTTCCACGTCTTACACCAAGAAATTTGTTGAGTAAAAATGCGTAAGATTCTCAGTGGAGGGGTAATACCATCCTCTTTGGATGACTCTCTCCTTTACGAATATTTTAAGTTAGGAAACGGCATTGAGTAAAAATTAGTAAAAATTCGTAAGATTTAAAAGTCAAGGAACATCCGTTGATTTCTTTTAAATACATTTTTATTTTGACACTGATCACTTTTACGACAAACCCCATGGCTACAACTGACGAAAACTTGACACTTTTTCCTGATGTTTCCGGGACCTTCCGGTAAAAGTACAGTCGCATGAAAATCCTTGGATTTGAGGGAATCTTCAAAGACCACGTATAGACGATTTGGCGGGGTACTACTATTTCTTTTCAATTGACACCGGAACTTCTTTCTATAAGCCCTTTTGAGGAAATACGAATTTTTAACGCTCAAACAGGTGCACAAGTTGCTTGCAAATGGCTACCGGTTCTGTATATAAATTGTTCTTATTTGTTGTCCTCAGAAAGTGAGTTCCAAGCGGATTTGTGATGTAATTACAGTTGTACTCTTAGGTGATGTAAATTGACGTCCCGAACCATCTTTAAACAGTGCACAAACTACTTCTTTTTTGTACCTGGTCCTCAACCGGTGGCAATAACATGCCCCCCATATGCACCCATTATATAGAAGTTTTTGTGGCGGCTGACAACTGGTTTAGATAGTTTTTTAAGAGCTCTCTGATATCTTGCCCTTTATAGAAGTCACTACACAGTTTTTCCCTTTTTTTTATCTTGTTTTCGCGACGTTGTTGCAAAGTGCCATTTACAATCCACTTCAGATTCAAGTACTCACCATCTTCATTCAAATGTTTTTAGAGGTTTTTCGAACCACAATTCCTTCCAATAATTCAAGCTGCGGCATTCCCCCATTCATCAACTGATATCCATTTCATCCCTCGCGTTTTTTTTTTTAGGTAAAAAACTTTTTTAAAGATTATAGAAACCTTCCCTAAGATGTCTCTCAACCTGAGATTGTTTTAAATAATTTTCATTATTTGCAGCACGACAGATGAACCACTCGTTCACCACATGACACTGTTCGAGTGCTCAACAAAATCCTATCCGGGCTCAGATCCAGCATCATGGGATGTCTGGGTTAAAAGCAGCGGCGCTGTTTGTAATAGCAATTTACTAACCCCACGCGACTGGGATTCATGTATAACACCCGTTGCTGTTTGGTCTATCGGATCCACTGGTGAGCGCTCAATCATTAATTTATCCCTCCAATCCTTTTTATGCAAGAATTCCCTCTTCTTCGGTTGATTTTCCAGGACAATTTCTACCACAGCATGTGGGCATACCGATTGGGGGTAAAACCGGACCAAAGTATTACATGCTTGAGATTCACTACGATAATCCGAACGCAAATAGAGGTAAGTGCCGGAAAGTTCTTCCTAAAATCGATACGACTACTCTAGTGCAGTGAAACTCATCAATTTATTTCTAGTACTTGACCATTCCGGATTTCGGATTCATTACACACGCCATTTGCGTAAAAACGATGGTGGAATTATGATCTCAGGCGTCTCTATTTCTGATACTCAATTAATTCCGCCGGGCCAGAAATTGTATCGTAATATTGGGATTTGTGGACCATCTTGCTCGAATGTGGTGAGTACTAGGTCAAAGCGATAGTTGAATTAGCTTGTTATTTTTGTTTTGGGAATTCCCTGACTAATTGAAGGTAAACACAATATTTAGTATTAAAAGGTAGGATAGTCTTTTATACAATTGGCAATGTTGTATTAAATACGTGCAGGAGTGCCGGACTGAAATGCACGTCTGATTTGTAGCCACACAAAGCAATAGTTAATTTTGTACTCTTCTAATTAATTGAGGAATTCGACTTAGATTGCATAAATAAATATAAATGAGTCAACAATAAGAGCAAGAGGTGTGTTCTGGTCAAATTCAGTTCTGTACGTTCTTAATGTCATTATTGACGTTTCACATTCCATTTGACTCTACAGGAGAGTCGCAAAATATATTATACTGACCACTGCTTTCAGCAAATTGTCAAAAGTTACTTCTGGCAGCTATTTTGTTTATTGTTCTTCATCTCTGTTAACTCTATAGAATGAAAATTTAACAGCAATTAATTGTTGCATGAAATTATATTGGTAGGTAGTTATGTATACTGTAAAAAGATGAATTAAGAATTGACGAATGGAGGCTAACCCCTGGCGGAAAATTTTCGCATCGGTAGGTTGCTATAGATTTTGACAGCTGGTACGTAGTTCTATGAAACACCAAAAAGTTATTGTGAGAAATTGTGTACTTAATTCAAAATATACATTTAATTTAGAAGAAAATCATTTTATAACAGAAAAATAATACATTGTACCATCTTCCAAACGAAGTTAGGAACTGTAAAGTTCTTTTGATTTAATGGGGTATTGTGCTTAGGATGGGAACAAAATTTGCCAAATGTTTTTCCATTTACAGTCGACATTTTAGAGATAAAAACATTTTGCGACCGAGTACACGGGATGGTTTTCATTATAGAAACAAACTTGAGAAAGGAGCCTTTCCCAGCTTAAACCTTTCGAAAGAAACCAGAAATTATATACGTCATGATTTCCAGAATATACGTCGACTTAAAAAAACAAAATACACCTTTTGGTCTTCAATAGAATGCAGGCAGACTTCCTTTCTTATAATAAAACTGTAAGTTTGGGCTGACTGTAAGATGTTTGTCCGGAAAAGATTTAAAAACGACTGCACGTGCAACTGACTCTGTTTTCTCACAGTTTATCCTTTCCCACTACTCCACTATGTCCAGAAGCGGAAATCATAGCTGATAACCAAGCAGAGAATATTTCACGAATACCTTTCTCATAGCTTTAGAATATCTTGGCCGATTGGAATCAAATTTCCTTTATTACAGAGATCAATTCTGTACAAGGATTTTAAGATATAAATCATAGAGGTAGCATTTTTTGTTGAGATATGGAACTGTGCCATTTGTGTCCCAAATGTATCTAAAAAAAAAATCACAAAAAAAGAATGTAATCTAAATTATTTTAGAATACGATTTGGCAAACTCCACATAACATTGTTACCTCAAAATTCCATTCAAAACAAAATATGCGCGTCCTTATTTTTCATGCAAATCTATACAATAGAAAAGAGCTCAACCTCATTCTAGAACCAAAACAATGAAAGCCGGTTACCCACTTTCATGGACAAATTAAACACGAATCCTTGTCAAAACCGATGAAAGATACCGAAACTATACGAACATACCTGGGCAAAGTTTTCAAACCGAAAACATTCCAAAATCAACCGCATTCCCAGATAAGTGACAAAGAACATCACACACCAACCAACAATATAATCCTCTCCCCCCGCAATAATTGAAGAAACTTTTGTAGTAGAAAGGAGAACTCAAATCAAATCGTTTGAAAATTTAAGCACCCACAGAAAAACAATCTCTGTATTGGGCGGAAATGATTTTTTCATAACTCCAGGCAGAGGAAATATTTTGTTCCTCTCTTTTCATATTAAGAAAAAAAAAAAAAAACAAATTCCAATAAAATACTTACTCCTAGTTCGAGTGTCATTTATAATAAATATTCCCATATCCTGTGGGATTTTTGCCTCTTCAGATGTTTC
The DNA here is from genome assembly GCA_963082955.1 of Cheilosia grossa. Classification (NCBI taxonomy): domain Eukaryota; kingdom Metazoa; phylum Arthropoda; class Insecta; order Diptera; family Syrphidae; genus Cheilosia; species Cheilosia grossa. The sequence continues at coordinate 17,274,796 of OY720147.1, read as the reverse complement.
CTGACGACGGAATTAAAATCATTTCCGGTACATTGCACTCCCATCGGGCTGGTCGCAAGATGACCCTGCGTCATGTGCGAAACGGCAAGGAACTGGAGCGCATCATTGAGGACGACAATTACGACTATAACTTTCAACAGGTACGACAGCTGGAGAATGAGACTGTGGTGTTGCCTGGTGATTACATTATAACAGATTGCGGCTATGAGGTGAGCTATTAGTACTATATTGAAGGTTGGGAGTTAAAACGGCCTATTTCAGACAACGGACAGAAAGCGACCAACATTTGGAGGATATTCCACAAAGCAGGAGATGTGCTTATCATTTATTAGTTACTACCCGAAAATCGATCTGGCAGGCTGCTACAGCATGACACCGGTGCGAGAGTTCTTCGAGACGTTCGGTGTGTATCAGTTCTATTCGCTGAACATGACCGATGTGGAGAACTTATTCCTCTATAATGGGTAAGTTGTGACTGTGTTACGTACAATATTTCTAATGGGAGTTGTGCTTTTACGAGTCATGGTTTTCAACAACTTCAAGGTGATAATACAGAACGAACTGCTAACATTGTAGAATGGTATTTTAAAGAAAAAACACAACTAACCTACATCCTTTTTTTAAGAAATGCCATTTTTTATCGTCTATTGTCGATTTGTCGAATCTCGAAGTAAAAAGATGTGAACTAAAAATAATAATAGATGCTCAACGCACGTGACTGTATATTACCCGAAGAAAGATTTTCCCAACGCGTACTAAGAGGCATCTTGAAAAGATGCGCCTCTGATGCTGGCTTGTGACTTTCGTAAAATTATTTAAAGAATAATCTTACAAAAGTTGCATGGTTTTTGTTGCATCTGTTTCTTAAAATTCAGCATCAACTACGAGTCGACTACATTGCTGCCTATAGCAGTCGTTTGACAGAACCTGAGTGGATTTTTGTTAACGGCTAGCTCCTGAAAAATCTTGACTGTAATCTTTTCCTGCTATGTATTAACCCTATCACTTGTGCTGTCCATAAGCGGTACAAAGAACAGGCCGCCTTCGAGCATTTATAGTGAATAACAATAAGAATAAGCGAAAAAACTGAACAAACTTTAAAGTAATGCGAACTTAAATTCTTTGAACTACCATGAAAAGCAAGTAGGTTCAAATTTAATAACAAATATTTAAGTTTCAATGAGTAAAACTTTCCCTAACAATTTGAATACCATTTTGAAGTTGCAGTTGGTCTCGCAAACTTTTCAATGCACAATATAAATATTAATTAATTAATTCGCTTGAACTATCTATGCGATTCGCCTAGGTATACCATTTTAATGCCCTCGAGCAACTTTATACTTAACTCATGGGCTATTTTTCCAAACTTATCAGAGGTACACTCCAAAAGGTACTACGAGAACTCCCTCAATAGAATTAACTGTCATTGAAAACCAACAAAGTGAAATGAATTCATATTTGAAAAGCTCTTACCACCCGCACAAATATTTCGGAATTTATTAGAAACTTTATCTCTCTGCAGGAACATTCTGGACTTGTTGCCAAATACGATTTTTCCAAAAACGTCGAAAAACAATCGCACCAAAGGATCCACAACATACGCGGACGAAGAAGACATGCTGTACGAGGAGTCTCTCCTCAGTAGGTTTTGTAAATATTTCTTTTTGGTCGGAAGTTCTAACTTCCTTTTGTCATTTCTTCCAGATAAATTAATAATTTCCGATCCGGTGGAATTCCACGACAGGACCTTCCTGTCACACCTCAATCAGCTGCCATGGTCTGAGCCGCTATTCACGAAGCGCGTAGAACAGAGTATGATCACCGGCAAACATATGACCTTCTGTCGCGTTTCAAATGATTCCATATCTATTGTGAGTTCCCAACAAGACGTGAGATTTCAAAATAAAACTAAACTGTGTATACTTTTCCAGCCATCGGAGATAATACGATATCCGAATTTTACGACTTACGTCAAACAGCCAAGCTTGTGTCCGTATCACATGCTCATGGAGAGCGCACCAATGAGTTCTTCAGCATCATCTTTGCGGTGGCTATCACTGGCAGGCAAAGTACAATTTGTGACGTTACTGGTGTATTATACGAGACGTCTGTGGACCTAGGGGAATTTTGGTCGTCTTCTATTTATGATGTTGTAATTTATTTTCTTTTTTTGTATTACTATTTATTTCAATTGATCTATTTAAGGTTTTACTTTAAGAACTTCGATGTATATACATTTAAAGCACAAAAGAAAAGTTGAGTCATATTTTAAGGGAAAACAACTTAGTTTAGTGTTGTAGGCTCTAAGTGGAAGAGTTTGTAGTTTGTAAGGCATTTTTCGAATCCAAAGAAACGTTAATTTTAGGCTCTAGTTAGGTAATATATAATACACCAATATTTGTACTCTTTTGTATTTATTATTTAAAGAATAAAGATTGTAAGTCAATTTGTAAAATGTAGTGGATTGATTGCCAATTTAAACGCACATATATGACACAAACAAGATGTCACCATTGCGCTCACCACGGTAGAAGTAGAATGTTTTCCTAACTTTCGTTTTGTGGAATGGGACGAAAATTAGTAGACATTGGATCATTATTTTTGTTCAGTCAAGTTCGAATAGCAACCAGAATACGGTACATCAAAGTCGATCATTTGACGTTTAAGCACTCTTGAACTATCCAGAGTCTACAAAGAGCCGAATGAGAAACCAGACACTGTGGATATTCCAGTTTCCAATTGATAACAAAGTTTTTATTCTCTCAAAAAACACATCAAAAAGCACAAAAGTGTTTGTAGTGACTGTTTGGATTATAATTTATGTGAGGACAAAGCGGGGCCAAAGCACAACACATTGAGGCTATATGATCATAAAACGGTTCACGTTTTCTTTTCTTTGTTTGTTCTAATGCGATGTGTTACTACTTAAAACTACATACTTCTGTTGGAATAAAAACGTATACACCTACCTTAAAAACGACAACGAAGCAAATGCTTTTACGTTATTACAACCGGAATATAAGCTATTCAGAATAAAATTCGGTTCTTATTTTAGATATGTTATTCAAAACACCAGAAGGATGGAACTATTCAAGATAGGTAGTAAACCTTTTTTTTAATTTATGACACACCGTTGCTAAAAGTACGCAATATTTTTTCAAGTTTAACTACTTTGGTATTCTTTTTGAATTCTATTAAATTCTATCGGGTTATTCAAATTCAACTGCTTCAAAATATTTATAGCACACACTCGCACAAAATAGGTAGGGTATATAATTTTTTTTTATTGAATAGGTAAGTATGTATTGTTAATTTGTTTTTCAGTTATACGTGAACAGTATAAAGGAAATCAGTGGTCAAATTCTGTAGGGCGAAACGTTCAAACGTTTTCGTGTGCACGAAGTAATTTCCTTGTGTAACATAACAAAATCTGACCCCAGGTTTTTGCTCGAAATATTACCAAATTTTTTTGTTCAAATCGACTTAAAAACCACTTTAATAAATTCTTACATTAATGCGATTACTAAATAAGTTAAAAACGTTCAACAAAATTGTCAAAAAGTGGGTAAAAAACGAAAAAAAACGAATGCTATCATTTAAATTCTATTTATTTCATATTAAATAAAATACTAAAAATGTGTACGGAAAGACATGTACACGTCATTCAGGCGCTTCGTCAGTCGTCACGTCTTTTACCTAATGAACAAACAATCAAAAAACCGTGAGTCACAGTGGTGTTCGGGTTCAAAAAATCGGTGGTAAATCATCGATGGGTCGGTTATATCAAAAACAAATTATCGAGTGAAATAATCGATATTTTCGTGAAGTGATTCGATATATATGTCACGCATCACTAACTTCCCCTTAATCCCTTTTTGGTTTACTTCCTTACGTTTGGGCTTACTGATATTTTCGAAGTAATTTATCTTCTTCAGCTAATTATTTTTGTTGCATCTGTATTACGTGCCCAGCTTCAATTGAATCACCTTGGGCTGCAAATGTTCCAAATGGAATAATGTCATCGTTGGCCAGTGGGTCACGTCAAGTTATAACTTCCGCCAAATGAAAACTGTTAACATTTTGAGAATTTTACACCCAAGACACAACCTTGATATAAGTTTATCCAATGAAGTACCTAAAAACGGAACAAATTTACATTATTTCGTATATTACCTACTTCACAAACCTGATACGAAATATTCCGAGCAAATATTTTTTTTTTCTGTGTCGTTGCTTTGGTTGCATTTCCGTGCAGTGTTCATCCTGTTAACGCCCTATGTTAAGATCCAATTTTTCCGACCCGTTGGAAGCGTAAAGAATTGCACCAACTGGATGTCATCAATCGAACAGCTTGTGCAGTCCCAAGCGCAACAGAAGACCCGAAATCATTTCTGTTTAAGAATATTACATCAATGTTCTCGGTAAACAGCATTTCTAATCAATACTTAAGCCTGGGATAAATATTACTTCTCCTTTTTTTTATAATTTTTTGACAACACTGTCATAATAAGTTGCGTTCGATTTGTTGGAATCCACTCAGGGATGCGCTATAATAATTATCGGGAAAATCACTTCATCGATGTAGGTTTTCCATTGGGCAAAAAGAAGCGTCCGGGAGAGTCCGGAATCGATAAAATCATTTCTGAAACCGTTCCATTACCACAAAAAGGCTCTTCTGGTGATTCTGTGGAGAGAATTTCGCTTCTCGATTTGAAATCAGAAACCACTCAAGAAGCACTCACACAAGTGTAGTTGACCTATTTTATACAAGTCAGCTGACAGTTGACGTAGATTATTTTTTGGCATTTCTCCAATACTTTTGTGGTTTCAATCAGAAGCATTTTTCTTGCTTGGTTTACAGAATGAGTGGATCCCCGAATCCCCGAGGGAGGCCAATGGAAAACGACATAAGTATTTTTTAAATAAAAAAGACTGGTTCAGGTATAACAAGAACCAAAGCAACCCACAGCCACGACCATAAACAAATTATTTTTTTTTTTATTTTGAACCATAAATTATTCTTCCAAAACATTGGGTGGGAACATCTTTTTTAAAAATTTGATTTCAAGTACCATAATCCTATAAAATGGACTCGCCGCCAACATAGAGAAGATAACAACCCCATTCGTCTTCGAGCTCAAATCACAATCCATTGGTGATTTATAATGTAGTACATTATAGCAACTAATAGTGAGCCCAGACAAAAACCGAAGCAGCTTCCATGATTCGCAATAGAAGGACGATGAGCTGAATTCGGGCCCGATTCGCCAGGGACTCCACTATTTTCCTGGTGATTCTAAAAGTTACGTTAATCCCGAGATTTTTTTATTAGACGCGCCGGTTTTTCCACTTCGGTCCATGCAAAAATAAAGATTTCAGCAGCTAATCCGGCAGAAATATCAAATTCCACTTTTGTTTTTGTTTTTGTTGTAGGACTTAAAACAAACAAGCATCCTATCTCAGCGAAAGTAAAGTACAACAACTAATGCCACCTCTTCCGAGTCAGTCTGACATTATGCAAGCGTTTGATAAAGTGCTAGTTAGATATCTCTGTTTTGCTTTTTTATCTCAATTTGGGGAGATATCTCGTGAATCGTGTCCTTAGGTTTACTGGTGAATAAATCCATAACTCCTTGCGCCTTACCAACAACCATTTTTAGTTTCGACTTTAAGTTTACGAGAGCTCACAGTAGCGAAAATTGTATGGAAAATATAGCCACTGTGAACTACTTAAAATTAGAGTCGAAACTAAAAATGGTTGTTGGTAAGGCCCCTTAACTAACGAAAATCGTCATTTCTGTCGCAGCAAAGCAAGGAAGTAGCATAATGTAACATTCAGAGTGGTTCGCAGTGAGTCAAGTCAGTTCGCTTATCTTTTGTTTGGATACCTACACTTTGGATGAAACAAAAATAAAATACCCTTTAAGCCTTTCAACAATTATTCAAAATGATTTATGCAAGCCAACCCCAACCAAATAGCCCTATTTCTGTTCAGTCCTAAAATAATCTTAAGTTCTACTTGAAGTTGTTTCTGGTCAGTGCTGCATATATAGCGGCTGTTTAAAATAACTTCCTACTTGAACAGAATTCCCAAAAGTGCAAAGCTACGATTACATAATGACACTTTTCATGTCATTATGGTGTAAACATTTTGTCCTAATTTTGTCACTACGTGTGATCGTTTGTCAAGCGTCTGGTCACGCGGGCTGTCGCAGCGCACTCTACGAAAGACACACGAGTGACCAACCAATGACCGAATATTTGTGATGTCAAAATTTGCATTTGTAGCTTAACTCGCGTCACCATTTGCAATTTTGATAGTTAAGCAGCATCTACCTATCATCACAAGGTTAAAAAAAATCACTAGTCTGTCAATAATTATTGATGTTGCAAATGGTATTCTAATAACAAAAATCAAATGTCATCAGTTTTAAGTATTCACTGCAATTGATTAGTCAGCTAACTTATTTTACTGTACTGTACTGTATAATTAACGGTCCATAAAAAAGCAAGAAAGAAAGCGAAACGAAAAACTAATTTAGTTCATGATGAGTGTTCGTCTTAGGCTGGTGGCACATGAACAATTTTGGAATCTAGTATTTAAAGTTGTTTGCGGACACTATATTGTACCTTCGTTTTGTTTAACTAGCTTTATATCTACGTTGATATATTTTTTGTTAGGTCTATTATTTCCTAACAAATAAATAGGAGCTCATAGGCTTACAAGCTCAAAGTTTATACATAACGCTGGGATATTGCTTTGGTATGCAAATGTCCCAATGCGTCACAACATTTAAATTGTTCATGAAGTAAGTCCCATTGACCATTTAATGAGTTGCATGAACAAACAAAGTGTATAATAATTTTGGAAACCCAAGAGACGTTAGTTGGTTGACAAAGTCGTGCGATTTGACGATCATTTATGTCGCTTTCCATTGGGACCACCAGAAATCTTTTTCAGATCTCAGATTTTACGCTGCCAATGGAACGCGCAACGAAATTGATCTGCTTTTATATGTAAATGTATTAGTGCGTTATTTGGCAGCAATATCAGCTGTTCAAATTGCATTTGTTTTTGCAAAAATCACAAATGGATATCGACTTCGAAAATGTTTTCCCTGTTTTAGATGCAAATTTTGTATTTTTGGTGATTCGTAGTCTTCAGATGACGAGGAAGACTATGAAGATAATAATTCCTCCGGATTTATATCCATTGCTATTTATGTATTTCGTTATTTTGGTTTTCACGAAACTTTGCGCATTTGGCGTGAAAGCAAACTTCTTAAAATGACGTAAAACAGCTGTGCAACGCATATTGGTATTGTGGCAGTATGTGTAGATCTGAAAAAATATCGAAATCTGCAAAAATTGCTCCGAATCGAAAAAAAGATTGATGTTTTTGCCCAATGGAACATCAAAAGTGATTTAGATCTAAAAACAGATTGATTTTTTGTCCCAATGGAAAACGACATTAGTTGATTTCTTTGGGATTGCGTTTGATATCTAGTCTAAGCCAGAAATGACTGTCGCCCATGAGGACAATGGAGGACAACGTTATTCGCGTCATTGGCGATAATAGGCCGCACGTGTTCACGATAAGTGGCATACTCTAGGGTCTAGGCGAGCATTTTTTTCCACATACCTACCAGTCCGGGATGCATACTTTGTACCTTCGAGGAGTTTGACTTTCGAGGGCATAAAGTCAGTCAGTTAAATCAAGGGATTTGGCGTAATATTTGTTGATCCTTGAATCTTCATAATAACACTACACAAAATAGAATTTTGAAGTTTTGGATGTATGTTTAGGTTAAGGTTTAGATGTGAGAATGACGCAAAGCGCATCAGTCTTTTTACTCTCTAATGTACTTCAGGTTTGATTAGCACTTTTCCGAATAAGTAGTTAAAGTATAGGTCAACAAAGACAACATCCTTTTTCAACCCATGACACCAGTTCCCTTCTTAATGGTATTCCCTCCGTGGGAATTCCAAGTCAGTTTGTGAGCGAGTGTTATGCCAATATAACTGCACTGCTACTTCCTCTGAAAATGGAATTCGAACGTTGTTTAATGTGCAGCTATGAAGGTTAATATAATGTTACTCCTTTTTGAGAGATTTACACTGAGACCTTCTTTCAGACACCAGTTCCAAACTGTATAAGGCATTTTCAATGACACTTGTTAGAGTTGCTTTTTGACTGATTCTGATGTTTATTATTAAGTGTTGGCGTACTTCAGAGAAAGAATTGTTAGTCAGGGAAGTTGATTTGAAGCAACCTCGTAGTCTCTCTCTAAAGCTAGGGACAAACGAACGAATTATGTTGATTTTACATGCGAAACGGAAAACATATTCCGTCATATAGGTATTACCGTAAAGGCTGACGCGATTCGACTCTGATTATTTTTAGGAAACTATTGCCGTTCGTGCGATCTTTAGACAGAGCTTATTTGACTGTAGCGGAAGTTGGTAGTACTCCAATGTTTCCGCCGAAAGTCTTTATTACTTTCATTATAAGTGCTGATCGAATCAGCCGCTTCTTAGGATCGAAGGCAGAGGATGATGATAAACTTCTGCATCTTGTTTGACGTCTTTTTCGTCGCAACTACAGCTGTGGGCGACGGCAATTCGTTGCAATTCGCAACTACCGCTATTTGGTTGCGACTATCGTTAGTGTTCATTTCTGGAAACTTGATTGGTCGCCTTGGCTCGAAACCTGGGGTGAAATACCGCATCTGTCATTGAGTAATACGTGACTGAATTTGTTATTGTTTTGCTTGTAAAATCCACAAAATTCACTGACGTATGGCTTGCTCACGAATGCAATAATTCGGCCATTGTTGTAAATATATGTGGTGCCTGGTGCGATGAGATTGTCCGATTGTGATCTCCAGTTACGCACTTCAAGTCGGCTGAAGTAACCTTGTTGGAGTAAATTAACTTAATTCATAATTCTGAATATTGAAGGTTACATATTTTATTGTTAGTTAGTTAGTTTAATTGACTATTTATTTCATATTTATTAAATATAAGTTGTTAACAATTTTTCATTCTTAGTCTATATGATTTGGCTTAAGGCCGTCTACTGAATTGTTATATATTTTATTGTCCAATTTGATTCAATTCAATTAATTGTTTTTTTTTTTTTTGTTACACTCGAAATACTCTACGGGTCAATTGCATCCATCGGCCCTGCATTTCCTAGCCATTTTAGACACTATACTGATGCGCAATTTTTTGACTAGGTCAAAGTCGTTTGATAGCTTGTATTGTTCGTCGTTGCATCTCATTTTCCAAGGCCGGTAAATAAATCTTTCTCACGAAGCTATCAAGGATTTCTTCGCCTGGTCTTAGGCCGAAAACAGAATCTCCTAGTTGTTCGGGATAGGGCTCTTCTACTTTACTGTCTTCTCAGGTTAAAGAAAGCTTTTATGAATTTATTATAGTTTGAGAGAATAACTTTTTAACAATAACTTGTAGACACAGTCACTTTGGTAGAAAAGTTAGCTATTTCGACCTACACCACTAATTCAACATCAGACTCCTTTTTGTGATTGGTTTTGTTTGCATAGTTTTGAATTCTGACAGTCAATTCTCCGATTATAATGCACTTGGGAAGACATTTCTGTTTTCCCCTGTCAGGAAATGAACTTGTATTTCGATTTTTCTCAATTGACCGAGTGACTACCGCTTGCGCCAACTGAGCGACGAGTAAAAGCCCACTAACTGGTGATAAGAACGGAGGAGAAGACCAACGTCTGTGCGTTGTTGTTGCTACGAGGTGTTTTTGCTTTTTTTATTGACAAGATAATGTCTTCGTTTAATTTCTGCTGAGATATTTTTATCAGACTTTTAAGCAGAACATAGGTAGAAAAAGCGGTCGAATCAATTGAGGCACGCTACTGCAATGGCAATGTTCGAAAGTTCTACCAAAGGGTAAAACGATCCACCCAAGGATTCAAGGCCAGAACAGAAGCCTGCAGAGATGAGCATGGGAATACAGTAGTAGATTCACAGTCGGTGCTGAGAATTTGGAAAGAACACTTCTGCAGACTGTTAAACGGCGGAGACAGCCAACAACAACCCGCTGTCAGGCAGAATGATCTGTTCAGCTTGGACGATGATAGCCAAAACTTCCGTCCACCCGACCTACACGAAGTGAGGATAGCGATATCCAAACTTAAGTCCAACAAAGCTGCTGGAGTGGATGGCCTTCCGGCCGAGCTTTTCAAAGCAGCGGGAGATGGCTTGGTAAGGAGCATGCACCAACTCATCTGTAAAATTTGGTCGGATGAAAGCATGCCCGACGAATGGAACCTCAGCATCGTGTGCCCGATCCACAAGAAAGGAGATACTCTGAACTGCGCCAACTACAGAGGAATAAGTCTCCTGAATGTCGCGTATAAGATCTTGTCGGCTGTATTGTGTGAACGCCTAAAACCTATCGCCAACAACCTGATCGGCCCATAACAATGTGGTTTTAGGCCAGGAAAGTCAACCATCGACCAAATTTTCACACTTCGACAGATCTTAGAAAAAACCCAGGAATTTCAGATCGATACACATCACCTATTTATCGACTTTAAAGTCGCCTATGATAGCGTATATAGGAACGAATTATACAAAGCCATGTCAAATTTTGGCATCCCCGCCAAACTCGTCCGTTTGTGCAGGATGACGATGGAGAAATCTCGCTGCTCCGTCAAAGTCGGCAAGAACACCACCGAGCCATTTGATGTCGAAAAAGGTCTCAGACAAGGCGACGCGCTATCATGTACTTTCTTTAACATCGTCCTTGAAGCAATTGTACGAAACTCACAAGCCAACACCAGAGGTACATTTTTTCAAAAGTCCGTTCAACTACTTGCATACGCTGATGATATTGACATTATTGGGAGAACGCAGCGAGCTGTCAGTGGCGCATTTGCAAGCATCGGAGTCGGCAAAGATGGGTCTGGCTGTTAATGAAGGCAAAACGAAGTATATGCTGTCAACGAGAAAGGACTCTCAACATCGGCGACTCGGACAAAACGTCACGATGGACAGATATAACTTCGAAGTAGTTAAAGACTTTATCTACCTGGGCTCCACCATTACTTCGCAAAATGACATCGGCGCAGAAATTAAACGAAGAATCACTCTTGCCAATCGCTGTTTCTTCGGGCTAAGAAGGCATCTAAGAAGTACAGCCCTCTCTCATAGAACCAAGGAGATATTATATAAGACCTTAATCATCCCGGTCCTGCTGTATGGTGCAGAAGCATGGACCCTGTCAAAAACGGATGAAAACTTTCTGGGATGCTTTGAGAGAAAGATTCTTCGAGTGATATTCGGTCCAGTTTGTGACGATGGAGTGTGGAGAAGAAGATTCAACGACGAACTATTCGGGCTATACAGCGACGCTGACCTGGTCAAAAAGCTAAAAATACAACGGCTGAGATGGCTGGGACACGTGGAGCGTATGGACAACAACGCACCAGCCGGACGAGTCTTCGAATCCACCCCGGAGGGACAACGCAGCAGAGGAAGACCCCACCTCAGGTGATGCGCACAGTTGGAGAACAACCTTAACCAACTTGGTGTGCGTAACTGGAGGCAGCTAGCGAGGGACCGAGCTGGCTGGAGGGGCTTTTTGGTTGAGGCCGTGGTCCACCCGGACTGTAAGCGCCACCAAAAGTAAAGTAAAGGTAGAAAAAGACCCTTACTAACTCAAGGTTAAAGGAGTCGATTTTTACATTTTTTGTCCGATTCGTCGTTCACATACATGTAGGAGTCGAGGTGTCTTCCAGGGACGCCAAAACAAGACACGACTCTGTCTTCTTAAATGCTTTCGGATTTGAAATCTATGAAAAGATGACACTTACCATACCTATTAATTTGGACTTCTTGTGTTAACAACCAAGTATTTACTTATTAGGATTGTTCATTAAGGCACATTTTTGAGCATCCTCGAGCTAGGTCATTGAATAGTCGAAAGTGGTACAAAACGTTCATTTTCGAAAAATATTACTTTCGAAACGAGATACAGGGTAGGGCCCCTGGTTTGTTAACAGCTCGTTAAATCTGTGGTTATTATAGATTTTGTCTACCCGCAGGGTTATGAATATGAATCTGTGCTAACCCCAAAGCTCTTGTTCAATATTTGTTACACTTTGGTCATACCAAGCGATGGTTTTTTTCTATGTATATTTTTGTTTTTCCAGATTATTTCTTATTAAATATCGTAGGCTTAGACCTTTCGCACTCGAAGCTCCACAAAACACCTTCACATCACATACGTCTACGACAAAGACTTCTCACATGATAAAACAGTAATTCAGAAATGTCGACCACGGACTTCCACATTTTTTGAATGATACATGTCATGCAAAAATATTCCTCCTGAATTAAGGTAGTTAGTACCTATACCATTTATATCCCACGGACTTAAAGAAAAAATCGAATATTTCTGCCTTTATTTAGACACCAAGCGATACGCAAAATAAACCCCGCGTTAAGTCCTTGAATTCCAATCGAACAATTGAAAACTTATTTTTTAACTGTCCTTTAAATAGCATCAAGTTTAACTGCTTTACACTTTCCTCACCAGGCCTGATCACTGCTACTAGATAAAATCCAAGTTTGCTAAGTACAATGTCGAGTGTGTTTACAAAATTGACAAGCACCCATACTCAGATTCAGACGTGAAAACTGAAAAAAAAAAAAATTACTTTTGCTCACCGCCGGTGATGCCAACTCAGGCATAGTTAGCCTTTGAACAATAATAACTTTTAGAATAAAGCATCCTTTTTTGTGAATTGTTTTTTACAATCAATTCATACAAATCCATTTGGAATTTGGTAAATCTGGTACATCGATCAAAGTCGTGTTACTCATTTTCATTTACAACAATTGTGCGTCATACTTATTTTCCAATTATCTACTCGACTTACTCGTCGTCAAACTAAATTATATACTACGTACAATTGGGCACAAAATGCTCTGTTGAGCTGCTTGAATTGTAGAGAGAAAAAACAAAAAAGTTTTAATTACCTATCCCTATCAACCGTCGAACATTTTGTTAACTAATTTTATTCTCGATTTACTACGTATTAAAAGACAGCGTAAAATTTATCAATTAGCTAAGAAATGGCTACACCACATTTTTGTATGAAAAAAAAAACTTTGCCTCGAGCTTTCAAAATGAAATACAGACGCCAACTCTTGACGCTTTGTTTTGACATTTTTTGTGAGCGACACAACACTACACTGTGCGCTATATCCAGGCCATAACTTGCTTACCATCAACATTCATAAAATGGCGTGCATTCTGTCAGTTAAAAAAGTCGACGAAACAAGAGTTTTATGGGTTAACGCTTAAACTCCACTTCGATTTATTTCCCGTCCAATCTGTGATCATTTTTTTTGTGATAATCGACAATCTTTGATATTCTATGCAAATTTGAGAGACAGCAATTCAGTCGACTGTCGATTCCCCTTACCAGAACTACGCTTTACTGAAAAAAATCAGTTTGAAACAGTTTTTGAAAAACCAAATATGTCACGGAAATTTTGTTTTCAAATATCAAACTAAAATAATAAATATATAGGATGACTTAAAAAATGGGCCAATCTTAAAATATTTGCAACAGTTGGGCAAGGACAACACCCGTCAAGGAGGATTTGATTCCACAAGGGGCAATCTAGCAGAGGAAAAAACACCTTGGACCGCGCAATTGACGAGCTGCACGCAATCAGCCATTGTCCCCTGCGGACAGAAGATAAACTATTGTATGACATAGTTTCTCATAACCGTGTCCTTATTAAAACTTCTTGCTTCCTCATTTTTGTACTCAAATTAACAAAGTCTGCATGCAACCCTATTAAGAAAGTTACTCCCGATATCATCATTAAAAAAGTTAGACCTCCAACTAAATTGCAGTGTCATACAAAAGTTTCAAATATCTATAGATTGCTTTTTATAAATCCTCCAAGAACAGAACTAACATCCCCCCTCAAAAAAATGATTGCTTTTTTCCAGACACCCTCGTTTTTCATTGATTGTGTTGAACTTCTTTTCTTTAGTTTTAGTTTTGTGAAAAAAACCGCACAAAAGTATCCATACCTACACTTTGAAAGTCGTTTCATCGGAAACTTTTCCTTTACCTTTGTAGAGCTACTGACTATCTTCGCCAACTTAAAGTAACTCGAGGGAAATTTCCTCGCCTCTGAGCTGCTCAACTTTGGAGCTGCCATCTGGACAAGAGCTCCTTCGTCCGCTGTCATAATAAACCTACTGGTCACTGTGTGCTTTGAGTTTACTAATTCAATTTCTTCTAGTAACAAAGTGTTGAATTGAATAAGCTCCATGTGATCATTACAACGCTATATAGAACAAGTAGGACCAAACGACATGACTATGAGAAATAGTTTCGAGTTGTTTTCGTGTGCCATAGGGGTTTTTTGTATGGGCGTCAAGCTGCGCGTTGTTGAAAATCAGCACAACAATACAATGTGATTAAGGGTTAGGGTGTCGTTGTGATGTCTACAAAATTGCACTCCGTGATGTATGATGGTTTCGCACACATTACCAGGGCTGTATTTGTGCAAAGGTTCGCCTGGGCTATGAAGAAATTGTGCTCTTGACAGATGCAAATTTGCTGTATTATGTGAATATTTGCGCTCAATATTATCAATACCTTCCTACCTTTAAAGGGATTCCTGGAAAAGTTTCTATAAACAAATTCAAGCCTGGGGCGCCGGACGAATAATGATGGCGGAATTAAGCTATTACAAGATTTTTTCCTGTAGTCGTGTTTCGATCGATTTTCGACCAGCAAAACTTGTTGCCGCTTTCAGACGTATAAATTTTGCACTGAGTTGCTAACCTTGGGGGTCTATGGTTTCGACAGCAAGCTTTTCCAATTTTTTTCTTAGTGCAAGGGTAGACTAGTTTATTTCCACAATTCTTTATCTAAGGAAGCAACACCATGACTTGAGGGACCCATAAGACAAGCTCCGAGATGTAGCCTTGCGCCCCTATATAAATTATGAAGAGATACACGATACACCCCTGTGACTAATGATGCAAATGTATAAGTGCGATTTTCGGATAATGAAAGACCTTGGGCTTATTATTTATAAATCAACATGAAATTTATTGCTTTTTTATTTAAAAACGACCTCAACCTTAAGGGAATCCTTTGAATACACTTTCAATTTATTCTTACTATCAAATACTTATAATTTGAATTGGAATTAGATTAAAAGCATTATTTTATAATATATTTCAGACTGACACAATCAAAGTACTTTGGTCTTTTGGCGACAAAGATCCAATACATGGCAACCTAAAGGGACATGGAATGAATCGAGGAGTGAAGCCGTTACATTTATTGGGACCAATGTTCAAAAAGCCTACCAATAGAAACGAAGTCAACAAATGGGATGTCACTGTTCAAAATGTAAGCAAACAAATGTAAAGTAATTGATCTGATATTAGCTATATAACATGAACAAAGTTATCAAAAAATTACTTGATGCCGTTTCAAACGATTTTTTGTTACCAACAAAGATTTTACGATTTACAGGGTCTTCAGAAAACTCATTTGCCGATATAACATTTCACTCGTGAGTTTAAATTAGAGTGTTTGATTCCCTACTGCAAACAAGCTTAAAGATGCGCTGAGTCATGTTGTAATATGCATACGGCTTTTCCGTAATTCGTGCCTTATGAATACTTAATTTTATTCAATAAATTGATTTCAAAAGGTATCTGACACAATTTTCAAAAGTTGAACCAACAACAAGCTGGATTCACTATCCATTTGTT
The DNA here is from genome assembly GCA_963082955.1 of Cheilosia grossa. Taxonomy (NCBI): domain Eukaryota; kingdom Metazoa; phylum Arthropoda; class Insecta; order Diptera; family Syrphidae; genus Cheilosia; species Cheilosia grossa. The sequence goes on along the minus strand of OY720147.1, from coordinate 17,258,991 downwards.
TACTTTTTTGATTGACAGCGCAAACTTTTCTGTCTTTCTCTTAATCCAGCAGCAGCTGGTAATTTTGCATGCATTGAGAAATATCTCTAAAAAAATATTTGGCGCAACAGGTCCGTATGGTCCCTAGGCCTAGGTTCTCACAACCATTCGTTTTGTGTGAGTTTTTCATTTTTGGAACTAATGAAAGAGATCTACGATTTTATGCCGAGTGCAAACGGCTCGGATGTTTGTCAGACGTTCGCGTGTGGTGCCGCAGTGGAAAAAAACCCTAGGGTAGAAATTGGGTTTTTTCGATATTCAAACCTGAACCCCACGCTAGGAAGTCCAACACACTGACAACTAAGCCACTGCGCTAAAAAATATCTCTGGTAGGGAATTTTCTCGTATCTTCAATGAAAAACGCCATAAGTTTGATTCATCGATCTTATTTGATAATTCCCGCCGTTGAGAATTAGTGTCGCAAAAAGCTGTTTACCAGGACACTCATGAAGGTTTTGAGTTAAGCTGCTGCTGTCAAGTCGCTTCCACTTAGGATAAAACTCAAAAAGTTCTATACTTATGTGGTATTCGATTGGGCGCTCTCAGAGCACTTTTTTGCTCTCAAAGCTATTTCAGAGCACTTTTGCGAATCTAGATATTTTCTCAGATTTCCTTCAGATTTACCAATACAAGTGCGTTTGAGTTTGACAACTGATGGAGTTTGTTTACGTTTGGGTGAATTTTTTCTGCAGCAAAGGCATTACATCGAGTAAATCTATTTTGGTAAATTATTTATGTATAAATATTTAGAAAACAATCCCGACGTGAATTTGGAATGTTTTAATGTAAAATTTAACCGGTGAATGAAAAGCGCTTAGAAAAGTGTCGAAGACTACCTACACATATTCAAGTCGCACGAATATCAACACAAAAAAGAGCAAGTGCCGTTTTTATGTTCGATTATAGGCACACGAAATCTGAAAGCAAATCTGAAGAAGCCCAATCGAATACCACATTATATTATATGGACTGGATTTATCTGGACTCGATGTTACCTGATACCTAGTAAAAACTATATTTTGTCGTTAAAGTCGCTTTTAGTAACCCAGCCACATAACTATTTAAAATGTCAACTTATACATCAAGCCTTCAACTTGCTTAGTAGGTACGCCGCTCGAGCTAAACTAAATTGTATCTGGTATCCAACTTTTCTCTCCAAACATCAGCTAAAGTCCTAGCTAAATTTTGACAAAGAGCACGCCGTGGATAAGTGTCAAAGAAAACAGCTGTTCTTAGAAAATAACATACTTCAAAAATTCAACACCCTCGGATTTCAACCATTTCCAATTTTATGTACTCCTCGTAGAGGTATTTATTCAAAAAAAAAAAAATCATCCTCGCTTGCTTCTCCCGTTCTCCGGAATACAAAAACGCAACAGATCACAACGATCTGTCAAAATTTAGCTCGAGAATATGTCCCGACCCATTAAATGGGTGCTGTAAATTTTGTCAGTTTGATTATTTAGCTCGATATATTTATTGTTCGCTTTAATTTAGCTCAGCTAAATTTTGGACACAATTTTGCATGGGAAAGGACATTTAGCTTGAGCAGCGTACTAAGCTCTAAGCTTTACAGATAAAAGTTTTTTGGTTCAACTCTAAATTTTAGTAATTCAAAATAGCTATATTTTCCATACAAATTTTGGAATTGTAAGCTTCCGGTAATTCAAGGTCGAGGCTAGAATTTGCTATTAGTACGGCGCATCAAGTCATTCAGCTGTAAGACCTCTTAACTCGAGTTTCCCACGAAGCGTGCTTGTTTTTCCCTTTTCTCGGCATTCAAAACGAGTTACTGCAAAATTTCTCAATTCCAAATGTTGTTTCTGCGATTACTTTCTTGGAGAACAAAATATGATAGGGTTCAACATTTCATCTTTAATTTCATAAGATCAATTGTAGTTTATTTTTTAAACTGTCAGAGAAGTAAGACTTCGGCTATGTAGGCCCCGATACGGGTTCGAATAAATCCCGCTTGGAAGCCTAATTTAAATCCAATTTCAGTTAGTTGTTAGACACGTGTATTAACTCCTTAGTCGGCAAAATGGCGAACAAAAATGATCAAGAATCGTCTGTCGGCTGTCAAATTTGTCGTTAACGAAAAAGCTTTGCCAACTCGAAAAAGAAATTATTAGTCAGATTAGGGACCAAAGTATTTCTCCAAATGACCATTTACTTAGTTATATACAAAATCTTGAAGTGGGGAAGACAAATTTTGTTTTTTTTGTCAACATATCAAGCAACACACGCTCCTTCTGGGAGTCATATTCAATTCAGGAATAACTTGACAGGCCCACTTAGGATTACACTCTGATAACACTCACGATTAAAGCCAACTCGAAAACGAAAGTTCATAAAGTGTCAATCAAGAGCATCAGCGTAGGTGGCGCCGTATAGCTGTGTTAAGTCCAGCTGAATCAAGTGCTAATTATTGCTGTTGAGCAGCAATTATAAATTAATGTGGACTCACAATGAATAGGTGTTGAAATGATTGTAATTTATCGGCTCATAGGTTTGATGTCGGTTCGTGAGTAAGAGCAGCACAGTGCAATGGAATATCATAAATTATTTCAGTTCAATTTACCCGTTTGAATGCATTCTGATTCTGAATTGAAATTCCTCCAATCTTTCGAGTGACGTGCGAGTAGCATTATATCATATATTTAAATGTTATTGTAAATGTAATATGTAATGTAATTTCGCCAAGTCGAAGGAATATCAATCAATTTCTCCTGCTCTAATGTACATATATCATTTTTCAATTTATTTCTCACAGGTATCGATTGACGCCAACATGGACACGCTGTACTGGTGTAAGATTATTGCGGCGCCCACGCTTTCAGAGAAACATCACATTATCGGCTACGAAGCACTCCTCACAAGAGAAAGGTAAGAGCGTATTTTTATCACTGCCAAATCACTGCTGTTTTTGTAGATTTCGCCGTGAAACAAGACTGGATGAAAATATTTGTCAGGATAATAGAATTAGGACGAGACGACAGCGCAGCGTCCCTTCAAATGCGAAAAATGACACGTGTTAGTATGAACGACTATTCCAACATACTTGCAAACATTGGCAATTTGTCAAGCTCCTGGAGGAATCTCAACAACCTTATCGGCAGCCACCACAAAAGGTATCGACGCACCAACTGAAGAGGTGCAGATTACCTGTAATTTGTATCTAAATTCGAAGAAAAAGGACGATATATATAGTTGGCGCAACAGGTCCGTAGGGATCCAAGGCCTAGCTTCTCGCAACCATTCGTTTTGTGTGAGTTTTATTTTTGGAACGAATGGAAGGGATCTACAATTTTATGCCGATTCCAAACGGCTAATTGAGAAGCTCTAAAGACAGTTATACTCTCGGATGTTTGTCAGACGTTCGCGAGAGGTGGCGCAGTGGAAAAAACCCCAAGTTGGAATTTGGGTTTTTTGCGGGATTCGAACCTGGGACCCCTCGCTTAGTAGTCCAACACACTAACCACTAAGCCACTGCGAAAAAGGACGATAGTCAGGAATTTAATTTTGATATTGAAAGAAAAATTTCTCAGACGGAACATTAACTTTTATTATTATGTGACAATTTGATCACTGAGCTAAAAGTTTGAATGGATATGATGTGTTGATAAAGTACCTTGAGGGTTCGGAAGTCCTTTTGGATCTGTAATTGATTAAAAGAAGTAGTAAAGCCGTCAGTATCCGTCTGCGTAAGAATGGAAAAGACTGTCAAAATGGCAGTGGTGGGGATAAGTTCTCTCAGAGAATTTAACGAAAAAGTTAGGTAACGCTTTATTAACAATCTATGAAAAATGGCAGGTACACAGTTAAAAAATTCAAACAAGTGCAACCAAAAGTCGTTAAAATATTGGATAAACTCGAAGAATTTGCTAATTTCCTTACAAATTTAGTTGACTCTTCTACCAAGTGATGAAAGTGATTCGGAAAAAGCGGCACTGCATTAAGAATTACATGGATTAGATTGTTCATTCTTACAGAAAGGAAAAATTTCGTCGCCACTTTCGACAAGAATCTTGAGGAGAACATTCAATTTTATTTTGCCACCAGTTGATACATTTTAATACGCAAATAAATCTAAACAAATGCACGCATATGCCAATTGGGACAACAAATTTGAAATCAGCTGTTAATTGTAAGGTGACTGACAGCTTTTCCACGTCTTACACCAAGAAATTTGTTGAGTAAAAATGCGTAAGATTCTCAGTGGAGGGGTAATACCATCCTCTTTGGATGACTCTCTCCTTTACGAATATTTTAAGTTAGGAAACGGCATTGAGTAAAAATTAGTAAAAATTCGTAAGATTTAAAAGTCAAGGAACATCCGTTGATTTCTTTTAAATACATTTTTATTTTGACACTGATCACTTTTACGACAAACCCCATGGCTACAACTGACGAAAACTTGACACTTTTTCCTGATGTTTCCGGGACCTTCCGGTAAAAGTACAGTCGCATGAAAATCCTTGGATTTGAGGGAATCTTCAAAGACCACGTATAGACGATTTGGCGGGGTACTACTATTTCTTTTCAATTGACACCGGAACTTCTTTCTATAAGCCCTTTTGAGGAAATACGAATTTTTAACGCTCAAACAGGTGCACAAGTTGCTTGCAAATGGCTACCGGTTCTGTATATAAATTGTTCTTATTTGTTGTCCTCAGAAAGTGAGTTCCAAGCGGATTTGTGATGTAATTACAGTTGTACTCTTAGGTGATGTAAATTGACGTCCCGAACCATCTTTAAACAGTGCACAAACTACTTCTTTTTTGTACCTGGTCCTCAACCGGTGGCAATAACATGCCCCCCATATGCACCCATTATATAGAAGTTTTTGTGGCGGCTGACAACTGGTTTAGATAGTTTTTTAAGAGCTCTCTGATATCTTGCCCTTTATAGAAGTCACTACACAGTTTTTCCCTTTTTTTTATCTTGTTTTCGCGACGTTGTTGCAAAGTGCCATTTACAATCCACTTCAGATTCAAGTACTCACCATCTTCATTCAAATGTTTTTAGAGGTTTTTCGAACCACAATTCCTTCCAATAATTCAAGCTGCGGCATTCCCCCATTCATCAACTGATATCCATTTCATCCCTCGCGTTTTTTTTTTTAGGTAAAAAACTTTTTTAAAGATTATAGAAACCTTCCCTAAGATGTCTCTCAACCTGAGATTGTTTTAAATAATTTTCATTATTTGCAGCACGACAGATGAACCACTCGTTCACCACATGACACTGTTCGAGTGCTCAACAAAATCCTATCCGGGCTCAGATCCAGCATCATGGGATGTCTGGGTTAAAAGCAGCGGCGCTGTTTGTAATAGCAATTTACTAACCCCACGCGACTGGGATTCATGTATAACACCCGTTGCTGTTTGGTCTATCGGATCCACTGGTGAGCGCTCAATCATTAATTTATCCCTCCAATCCTTTTTATGCAAGAATTCCCTCTTCTTCGGTTGATTTTCCAGGACAATTTCTACCACAGCATGTGGGCATACCGATTGGGGGTAAAACCGGACCAAAGTATTACATGCTTGAGATTCACTACGATAATCCGAACGCAAATAGAGGTAAGTGCCGGAAAGTTCTTCCTAAAATCGATACGACTACTCTAGTGCAGTGAAACTCATCAATTTATTTCTAGTACTTGACCATTCCGGATTTCGGATTCATTACACACGCCATTTGCGTAAAAACGATGGTGGAATTATGATCTCAGGCGTCTCTATTTCTGATACTCAATTAATTCCGCCGGGCCAGAAATTGTATCGTAATATTGGGATTTGTGGACCATCTTGCTCGAATGTGGTGAGTACTAGGTCAAAGCGATAGTTGAATTAGCTTGTTATTTTTGTTTTGGGAATTCCCTGACTAATTGAAGGTAAACACAATATTTAGTATTAAAAGGTAGGATAGTCTTTTATACAATTGGCAATGTTGTATTAAATACGTGCAGGAGTGCCGGACTGAAATGCACGTCTGATTTGTAGCCACACAAAGCAATAGTTAATTTTGTACTCTTCTAATTAATTGAGGAATTCGACTTAGATTGCATAAATAAATATAAATGAGTCAACAATAAGAGCAAGAGGTGTGTTCTGGTCAAATTCAGTTCTGTACGTTCTTAATGTCATTATTGACACGTTTCACATTCCATTTGACTCTACAGGAGAGTCGCAAAATATATTATACTGACCACTGCTTTCAGCAAATTGTCAAAAGTTACTTCTGGCAGCTATTTTGTTTATTGTTCTTCATCTCTGTTAACTCTATAGAATGAAAATTTAACAGCAATTAATTGTTGCATGAAATTATATTGGTAGGTAGTTATGTATACTGTAAAAAGATGAATTAAGAATTGACGAATGGAGGCTAACCCCTGGCGGAAAATTTTCGCATCGGTAGGTTGCTATAGATTTTGACAGCTGGTACGTAGTTCTATGAAACACCAAAAAGTTATTGTGAGAAATTGTGTACTTAATTCAAAATATACATTTAATTTAGAAGAAAATCATTTTATAACAGAAAAATAATACATTGTACCATCTTCCAAACGAAGTTAGGAACTGTAAAGTTCTTTTGATTTAATGGGGTATTGTGCTTAGGATGGGAACAAAATTTGCCAAATGTTTTTCCATTTACAGTCGACATTTTAGAGATAAAAACATTTTGCGACCGAGTACACGGGATGGTTTTCATTATAGAAACAAACTTGAGAAAGGAGCCTTTCCCAGCTTAAACCTTTCGAAAGAAACCAGAAATTATATACGTCATGATTTCCAGAATATACGTCGACTTAAAAAAACAAAATACACCTTTTGGTCTTCAATAGAATGCAGGCAGACTTCCTTTCTTATAATAAAACTGTAAGTTTGGGCTGACTGTAAGATGTTTGTCCGGAAAAGATTTAAAAACGACTGCACGTGCAACTGACTCTGTTTTCTCACAGTTTATCCTTTCCCACTACTCCACTATGTCCAGAAGCGGAAATCATAGCTGATAACCAAGCAGAGAATATTTCACGAATACCTTTCTCATAGCTTTAGAATATCTTGGCCGATTGGAATCAAATTTCCTTTATTACAGAGATCAATTCTGTACAAGGATTTTAAGATATAAATCATAGAGGTAGCATTTTTTGTTGAGATATGGAACTGTGCCATTTGTGTCCCAAATGTATCTAAAAAAAAAATCACAAAAAAAGAATGTAATCTAAATTATTTTAGAATACGATTTGGCAAACTCCACATAACATTGTTACCTCAAAATTCCATTCAAAACAAAATATGCGCGTCCTTATTTTTCATGCAAATCTATACAATAGAAAAGAGCTCAACCTCATTCTAGAACCAAAACAATGAAAGCCGGTTACCCACTTTCATGGACAAATTAAACACGAATCCTTGTCAAAACCGATGAAAGATACCGAAACTATACGAACATACCTGGGCAAAGTTTTCAAACCGAAAACATTCCAAAATCAACCGCATTCCCAGATAAGTGACAAAGAACATCACACACCAACCAACAATATAATCCTCTCCCCCCGCAATAATTGAAGAAACTTTTGTAGTAGAAAGGAGAACTCAAATCAAATCGTTTGAAAATTTAAGCACCCACAGAAAAACAATCTCTGTATTGGGCGGAAATGATTTTTTCATAACTCCAGGCAGAGGAAATATTTTGTTCCTCTCTTTTCATATTAAGAAAAAAAAAAAAAAACAAATTCCAATAAAATACTTACTCCTAGTTCGAGTGTCATTTATAATAAATATTCCCATATCCTGTGGGATTTTTGCCTCTTCAGATGTTTCCTGACGACGGAATTAAAATCATTTCCGGTACATTGCACTCCCATCGGGCTGGTCGCAAGATGACCCTGCGTCATGTGCGAAACGGCAAGGAACTGGAGCGCATCATTGAGGACGACAATTACGACTATAACTTTCAACAGGTACGACAGCTGGAGAATGAGACTGTGGTGTTGCCTGGTGATTACATTATAACAGATTGCGGCTATGAGGTGAGCTATTAGTACTATATTGAAGGTTGGGAGTTAAAACGGCCTATTTCAGACAACGGACAGAAAGCGACCAACATTTGGAGGATATTCCACAAAGCAGGAGATGTGCTTATCATTTATTAGTTACTACCCGAAAATCGATCTGGCAGGCTGCTACAGCATGACACCGGTGCGAGAGTTCTTCGAGACGTTCGGTGTGTATCAGTTCTATTCGCTGAACATGACCGATGTGGAGAACTTATTCCTCTATAATGGGTAAGTTGTGACTGTGTTACGTACAATATTTCTAATGGGAGTTGTGCTTTTACGAGTCATGGTTTTCAACAACTTCAAGGTGATAATACAGAACGAACTGCTAACATTGTAGAATGGTATTTTAAAGAAAAAACACAACTAACCTACATCCTTTTTTTAAGAAATGCCATTTTTTATCGTCTATTGTCGATTTGTCGAATCTCGAAGTAAAAAGATGTGAACTAAAAATAATAATAGATGCTCAACGCACGTGACTGTATATTACCCGAAGAAAGATTTTCCCAACGCGTACTAAGAGGCATCTTGAAAAGATGCGCCTCTGATGCTGGCTTGTGACTTTCGTAAAATTATTTAAAGAATAATCTTACAAAAGTTGCATGGTTTTTGTTGCATCTGTTTCTTAAAATTCAGCATCAACTACGAGTCGACTACATTGCTGCCTATAGCAGTCGTTTGACAGAACCTGAGTGGATTTTTGTTAACGGCTAGCTCCTGAAAAATCTTGACTGTAATCTTTTCCTGCTATGTATTAACCCTATCACTTGTGCTGTCCATAAGCGGTACAAAGAACAGGCCGCCTTCGAGCATTTATAGTGAATAACAATAAGAATAAGCGAAAAAACTGAACAAACTTTAAAGTAATGCGAACTTAAATTCTTTGAACTACCATGAAAAGCAAGTAGGTTCAAATTTAATAACAAATATTTAAGTTTCAATGAGTAAAACTTTCCCTAACAATTTGAATACCATTTTGAAGTTGCAGTTGGTCTCGCAAACTTTTCAATGCACAATATAAATATTAATTAATTAATTCGCTTGAACTATCTATGCGATTCGCCTAGGTATACCATTTTAATGCCCTCGAGCAACTTTATACTTAACTCATGGGCTATTTTTCCAAACTTATCAGAGGTACACTCCAAAAGGTACTACGAGAACTCCCTCAATAGAATTAACTGTCATTGAAAACCAACAAAGTGAAATGAATTCATATTTGAAAAGCTCTTACCACCCGCACAAATATTTCGGAATTTATTAGAAACTTTATCTCTCTGCAGGAACATTCTGGACTTGTTGCCAAATACGATTTTTCCAAAAACGTCGAAAAACAATCGCACCAAAGGATCCACAACATACGCGGACGAAGAAGACATGCTGTACGAGGAGTCTCTCCTCAGTAGGTTTTGTAAATATTTCTTTTTGGTCGGAAGTTCTAACTTCCTTTTGTCATTTCTTCCAGATAAATTAATAATTTCCGATCCGGTGGAATTCCACGACAGGACCTTCCTGTCACACCTCAATCAGCTGCCATGGTCTGAGCCGCTATTCACGAAGCGCGTAGAACAGAGTATGATCACCGGCAAACATATGACCTTCTGTCGCGTTTCAAATGATTCCATATCTATTGTGAGTTCCCAACAAGACGTGAGATTTCAAAATAAAACTAAACTGTGTATACTTTTCCAGCCATCGGAGATAATACGATATCCGAATTTTACGACTTACGTCAAACAGCCAAGCTTGTGTCCGTATCACATGCTCATGGAGAGCGCACCAATGAGTTCTTCAGCATCATCTTTGCGGTGGCTATCACTGGCAGGCAAAGTACAATTTGTGACGTTACTGGTGTATTATACGAGACGTCTGTGGACCTAGGGGAATTTTGGTCGTCTTCTATTTATGATGTTGTAATTTATTTTCTTTTTTTGTATTACTATTTATTTCAATTGATCTATTTAAGGTTTTACTTTAAGAACTTCGATGTATATACATTTAAAGCACAAAAGAAAAGTTGAGTCATATTTTAAGGGAAAACAACTTAGTTTAGTGTTGTAGGCTCTAAGTGGAAGAGTTTGTAGTTTGTAAGGCATTTTTCGAATCCAAAGAAACGTTAATTTTAGGCTCTAGTTAGGTAATATATAATACACCAATATTTGTACTCTTTTGTATTTATTATTTAAAGAATAAAGATTGTAAGTCAATTTGTAAAATGTAGTGGATTGATTGCCAATTTAAACGCACATATATGACACAAACAAGATGTCACCATTGCGCTCACCACGGTAGAAGTAGAATGTTTTCCTAACTTTCGTTTTGTGGAATGGGACGAAAATTAGTAGACATTGGATCATTATTTTTGTTCAGTCAAGTTCGAATAGCAACCAGAATACGGTACATCAAAGTCGATCATTTGACGTTTAAGCACTCTTGAACTATCCAGAGTCTACAAAGAGCCGAATGAGAAACCAGACACTGTGGATATTCCAGTTTCCAATTGATAACAAAGTTTTTATTCTCTCAAAAAACACATCAAAAAGCACAAAAGTGTTTGTAGTGACTGTTTGGATTATAATTTATGTGAGGACAAAGCGGGGCCAAAGCACAACACATTGAGGCTATATGATCATAAAACGGTTCACGTTTTCTTTTCTTTGTTTGTTCTAATGCGATGTGTTACTACTTAAAACTACATACTTCTGTTGGAATAAAAACGTATACACCTACCTTAAAAACGACAACGAAGCAAATGCTTTTACGTTATTACAACCGGAATATAAGCTATTCAGAATAAAATTCGGTTCTTATTTTAGATATGTTATTCAAAACACCAGAAGGATGGAACTATTCAAGATAGGTAGTAAACCTTTTTTTTAATTTATGACACACCGTTGCTAAAAGTACGCAATATTTTTTCAAGTTTAACTACTTTGGTATTCTTTTTGAATTCTATTAAATTCTATCGGGTTATTCAAATTCAACTGCTTCAAAATATTTATAGCACACACTCGCACAAAATAGGTAGGGTATATAATTTTTTTTTATTGAATAGGTAAGTATGTATTGTTAATTTGTTTTTCAGTTATACGTGAACAGTATAAAGGAAATCAGTGGTCAAATTCTGTAGGGCGAAACGTTCAAACGTTTTCGTGTGCACGAAGTAATTTCCTTGTGTAACATAACAAAATCTGACCCCAGGTTTTTGCTCGAAATATTACCAAATTTTTTTGTTCAAATCGACTTAAAAACCACTTTAATAAATTCTTACATTAATGCGATTACTAAATAAGTTAAAAACGTTCAACAAAATTGTCAAAAAGTGGGTAAAAAACGAAAAAAAACGAATGCTATCATTTAAATTCTATTTATTTCATATTAAATAAAATACTAAAAATGTGTACGGAAAGACATGTACACGTCATTCAGGCGCTTCGTCAGTCGTCACGTCTTTTACCTAATGAACAAACAATCAAAAAACCGTGAGTCACAGTGGTGTTCGGGTTCAAAAAATCGGTGGTAAATCATCGATGGGTCGGTTATATCAAAAACAAATTATCGAGTGAAATAATCGATATTTTCGTGAAGTGATTCGATATATATGTCACGCATCACTAACTTCCCCTTAATCCCTTTTTGGTTTACTTCCTTACGTTTGGGCTTACTGATATTTTCGAAGTAATTTATCTTCTTCAGCTAATTATTTTTGTTGCATCTGTATTACGTGCCCAGCTTCAATTGAATCACCTTGGGCTGCAAATGTTCCAAATGGAATAATGTCATCGTTGGCCAGTGGGTCACGTCAAGTTATAACTTCCGCCAAATGAAAACTGTTAACATTTTGAGAATTTTACACCCAAGACACAACCTTGATATAAGTTTATCCAATGAAGTACCTAAAAACGGAACAAATTTACATTATTTCGTATATTACCTACTTCACAAACCTGATACGAAATATTCCGAGCAAATATTTTTTTTTTCTGTGTCGTTGCTTTGGTTGCATTTCCGTGCAGTGTTCATCCTGTTAACGCCCTATGTTAAGATCCAATTTTTCCGACCCGTTGGAAGCGTAAAGAATTGCACCAACTGGATGTCATCAATCGAACAGCTTGTGCAGTCCCAAGCGCAACAGAAGACCCGAAATCATTTCTGTTTAAGAATATTACATCAATGTTCTCGGTAAACAGCATTTCTAATCAATACTTAAGCCTGGGATAAATATTACTTCTCCTTTTTTTTATAATTTTTTGACAACACTGTCATAATAAGTTGCGTTCGATTTGTTGGAATCCACTCAGGGATGCGCTATAATAATTATCGGGAAAATCACTTCATCGATGTAGGTTTTCCATTGGGCAAAAAGAAGCGTCCGGGAGAGTCCGGAATCGATAAAATCATTTCTGAAACCGTTCCATTACCACAAAAAGGCTCTTCTGGTGATTCTGTGGAGAGAATTTCGCTTCTCGATTTGAAATCAGAAACCACTCAAGAAGCACTCACACAAGTGTAGTTGACCTATTTTATACAAGTCAGCTGACAGTTGACGTAGATTATTTTTTGGCATTTCTCCAATACTTTTGTGGTTTCAATCAGAAGCATTTTTCTTGCTTGGTTTACAGAATGAGTGGATCCCCGAATCCCCGAGGGAGGCCAATGGAAAACGACATAAGTATTTTTTAAATAAAAAAGACTGGTTCAGGTATAACAAGAACCAAAGCAACCCACAGCCACGACCATAAACAAATTATTTTTTTTTTTATTTTGAACCATAAATTATTCTTCCAAAACATTGGGTGGGAACATCTTTTTTAAAAATTTGATTTCAAGTACCATAATCCTATAAAATGGACTCGCCGCCAACATAGAGAAGATAACAACCCCATTCGTCTTCGAGCTCAAATCACAATCCATTGGTGATTTATAATGTAGTACATTATAGCAACTAATAGTGAGCCCAGACAAAAACCGAAGCAGCTTCCATGATTCGCAATAGAAGGACGATGAGCTGAATTCGGGCCCGATTCGCCAGGGACTCCACTATTTTCCTGGTGATTCTAAAAGTTACGTTAATCCCGAGATTTTTTTATTAGACGCGCCGGTTTTTCCACTTCGGTCCATGCAAAAATAAAGATTTCAGCAGCTAATCCGGCAGAAATATCAAATTCCACTTTTGTTTTTGTTTTTGTTGTAGGACTTAAAACAAACAAGCATCCTATCTCAGCGAAAGTAAAGTACAACAACTAATGCCACCTCTTCCGAGTCAGTCTGACATTATGCAAGCGTTTGATAAAGTGCTAGTTAGATATCTCTGTTTTGCTTTTTTATCTCAATTTGGGGAGATATCTCGTGAATCGTGTCCTTAGGTTTACTGGTGAATAAATCCATAACTCCTTGCGCCTTACCAACAACCATTTTTAGTTTCGACTTTAAGTTTACGAGAGCTCACAGTAGCGAAAATTGTATGGAAAATATAGCCACTGTGAACTACTTAAAATTAGAGTCGAAACTAAAAATGGTTGTTGGTAAGGCCCCTTAACTAACGAAAATCGTCATTTCTGTCGCAGCAAAGCAAGGAAGTAGCATAATGTAACATTCAGAGTGGTTCGCAGTGAGTCAAGTCAGTTCGCTTATCTTTTGTTTGGATACCTACACTTTGGATGAAACAAAAATAAAATACCCTTTAAGCCTTTCAACAATTATTCAAAATGATTTATGCAAGCCAACCCCAACCAAATAGCCCTATTTCTGTTCAGTCCTAAAATAATCTTAAGTTCTACTTGAAGTTGTTTCTGGTCAGTGCTGCATATATAGCGGCTGTTTAAAATAACTTCCTACTTGAACAGAATTCCCAAAAGTGCAAAGCTACGATTACATAATGACACTTTTCATGTCATTATGGTGTAAACATTTTGTCCTAATTTTGTCACTACGTGTGATCGTTTGTCAAGCGTCTGGTCACGCGGGCTGTCGCAGCGCACTCTACGAAAGACACACGAGTGACCAACCAATGACCGAATATTTGTGATGTCAAAATTTGCATTTGTAGCTTAACTCGCGTCACCATTTGCAATTTTGATAGTTAAGCAGCATCTACCTATCATCACAAGGTTAAAAAAAATCACTAGTCTGTCAATAATTATTGATGTTGCAAATGGTATTCTAATAACAAAAATCAAATGTCATCAGTTTTAAGTATTCACTGCAATTGATTAGTCAGCTAACTTATTTTACTGTACTGTACTGTATAATTAACGGTCCATAAAAAAGCAAGAAAGAAAGCGAAACGAAAAACTAATTTAGTTCATGATGAGTGTTCGTCTTAGGCTGGTGGCACATGAACAATTTTGGAATCTAGTATTTAAAGTTGTTTGCGGACACTATATTGTACCTTCGTTTTGTTTAACTAGCTTTATATCTACGTTGATATATTTTTTGTTAGGTCTATTATTTCCTAACAAATAAATAGGAGCTCATAGGCTTACAAGCTCAAAGTTTATACATAACGCTGGGATATTGCTTTGGTATGCAAATGTCCCAATGCGTCACAACATTTAAATTGTTCATGAAGTAAGTCCCATTGACCATTTAATGAGTTGCATGAACAAACAAAGTGTATAATAATTTTGGAAACCCAAGAGACGTTAGTTGGTTGACAAAGTCGTGCGATTTGACGATCATTTATGTCGCTTTCCATTGGGACCACCAGAAATCTTTTTCAGATCTCAGATTTTACGCTGCCAATGGAACGCGCAACGAAATTGATCTGCTTTTATATGTAAATGTATTAGTGCGTTATTTGGCAGCAATATCAGCTGTTCAAATTGCATTTGTTTTTGCAAAAATCACAAATGGATATCGACTTCGAAAATGTTTTCCCTGTTTTAGATGCAAATTTTGTATTTTTGGTGATTCGTAGTCTTCAGATGACGAGGAAGACTATGAAGATAATAATTCCTCCGGATTTATATCCATTGCTATTTATGTATTTCGTTATTTTGGTTTTCACGAAACTTTGCGCATTTGGCGTGAAAGCAAACTTCTTAAAATGACGTAAAACAGCTGTGCAACGCATATTGGTATTGTGGCAGTATGTGTAGATCTGAAAAAATATCGAAATCTGCAAAAATTGCTCCGAATCGAAAAAAAGATTGATGTTTTTGCCCAATGGAACATCAAAAGTGATTTAGATCTAAAAACAGATTGATTTTTTGTCCCAATGGAAAACGACATTAGTTGATTTCTTTGGGATTGCGTTTGATATCTAGTCTAAGCCAGAAATGACTGTCGCCCATGAGGACAATGGAGGACAACGTTATTCGCGTCATTGGCGATAATAGGCCGCACGTGTTCACGATAAGTGGCATACTCTAGGGTCTAGGCGAGCATTTTTTTCCACATACCTACCAGTCCGGGATGCATACTTTGTACCTTCGAGGAGTTTGACTTTCGAGGGCATAAAGTCAGTCAGTTAAATCAAGGGATTTGGCGTAATATTTGTTGATCCTTGAATCTTCATAATAACACTACACAAAATAGAATTTTGAAGTTTTGGATGTATGTTTAGGTTAAGGTTTAGATGTGAGAATGACGCAAAGCGCATCAGTCTTTTTACTCTCTAATGTACTTCAGGTTTGATTAGCACTTTTCCGAATAAGTAGTTAAAGTATAGGTCAACAAAGACAACATCCTTTTTCAACCCATGACACCAGTTCCCTTCTTAATGGTATTCCCTCCGTGGGAATTCCAAGTCAGTTTGTGAGCGAGTGTTATGCCAATATAACTGCACTGCTACTTCCTCTGAAAATGGAATTCGAACGTTGTTTAATGTGCAGCTATGAAGGTTAATATAATGTTACTCCTTTTTGAGAGATTTACACTGAGACCTTCTTTCAGACACCAGTTCCAAACTGTATAAGGCATTTTCAATGACACTTGTTAGAGTTGCTTTTTGACTGATTCTGATGTTTATTATTAAGTGTTGGCGTACTTCAGAGAAAGAATTGTTAGTCAGGGAAGTTGATTTGAAGCAACCTCGTAGTCTCTCTCTAAAGCTAGGGACAAACGAACGAATTATGTTGATTTTACATGCGAAACGGAAAACATATTCCGTCATATAGGTATTACCGTAAAGGCTGACGCGATTCGACTCTGATTATTTTTAGGAAACTATTGCCGTTCGTGCGATCTTTAGACAGAGCTTATTTGACTGTAGCGGAAGTTGGTAGTACTCCAATGTTTCCGCCGAAAGTCTTTATTACTTTCATTATAAGTGCTGATCGAATCAGCCGCTTCTTAGGATCGAAGGCAGAGGATGATGATAAACTTCTGCATCTTGTTTGACGTCTTTTTCGTCGCAACTACAGCTGTGGGCGACGGCAATTCGTTGCAATTCGCAACTACCGCTATTTGGTTGCGACTATCGTTAGTGTTCATTTCTGGAAACTTGATTGGTCGCCTTGGCTCGAAACCTGGGGTGAAATACCGCATCTGTCATTGAGTAATACGTGACTGAATTTGTTATTGTTTTGCTTGTAAAATCCACAAAATTCACTGACGTATGGCTTGCTCACGAATGCAATAATTCGGCCATTGTTGTAAATATATGTGGTGCCTGGTGCGATGAGATTGTCCGATTGTGATCTCCAGTTACGCACTTCAAGTCGGCTGAAGTAACCTTGTTGGAGTAAATTAACTTAATTCATAATTCTGAATATTGAAGGTTACATATTTTATTGTTAGTTAGTTAGTTTAATTGACTATTTATTTCATATTTATTAAATATAAGTTGTTAACAATTTTTCATTCTTAGTCTATATGATTTGGCTTAAGGCCGTCTACTGAATTGTTATATATTTTATTGTCCAATTTGATTCAATTCAATTAATTGTTTTTTTTTTTTTTGTTACACTCGAAATACTCTACGGGTCAATTGCATCCATCGGCCCTGCATTTCCTAGCCATTTTAGACACTATACTGATGCGCAATTTTTTGACTAGGTCAAAGTCGTTTGATAGCTTGTATTGTTCGTCGTTGCATCTCATTTTCCAAGGCCGGTAAATAAATCTTTCTCACGAAGCTATCAAGGATTTCTTCGCCTGGTCTTAGGCCGAAAACAGAATCTCCTAGTTGTTCGGGATAGGGCTCTTCTACTTTACTGTCTTCTCAGGTTAAAGAAAGCTTTTATGAATTTATTATAGTTTGAGAGAATAACTTTTTAACAATAACTTGTAGACACAGTCACTTTGGTAGAAAAGTTAGCTATTTCGACCTACACCACTAATTCAACATCAGACTCCTTTTTGTGATTGGTTTTGTTTGCATAGTTTTGAATTCTGACAGTCAATTCTCCGATTATAATGCACTTGGGAAGACATTTCTGTTTTCCCCTGTCAGGAAATGAACTTGTATTTCGATTTTTCTCAATTGACCGAGTGACTACCGCTTGCGCCAACTGAGCGACGAGTAAAAGCCCACTAACTGGTGATAAGAACGGAGGAGAAGACCAACGTCTGTGCGTTGTTGTTGCTACGAGGTGTTTTTGCTTTTTTTATTGACAAGATAATGTCTTCGTTTAATTTCTGCTGAGATATTTTTATCAGACTTTTAAGCAGAACATAGGTAGAAAAAGCGGTCGAATCAATTGAGGCACGCTACTGCAATGGCAATGTTCGAAAGTTCTACCAAAGGGTAAAACGATCCACCCAAGGATTCAAGGCCAGAACAGAAGCCTGCAGAGATGAGCATGGGAATACAGTAGTAGATTCACAGTCGGTGCTGAGAATTTGGAAAGAACACTTCTGCAGACTGTTAAACGGCGGAGACAGCCAACAACAACCCGCTGTCAGGCAGAATGATCTGTTCAGCTTGGACGATGATAGCCAAAACTTCCGTCCACCCGACCTAC
This sequence comes from Cheilosia grossa, assembly GCA_963082955.1. Taxonomy (NCBI): domain Eukaryota; kingdom Metazoa; phylum Arthropoda; class Insecta; order Diptera; family Syrphidae; genus Cheilosia; species Cheilosia grossa. The sequence continues at coordinate 17,240,976 of OY720147.1, read as the reverse complement.
ACGAAGTGAGGATAGCGATATCCAAACTTAAGTCCAACAAAGCTGCTGGAGTGGATGGCCTTCCGGCCGAGCTTTTCAAAGCAGCGGGAGATGGCTTGGTAAGGAGCATGCACCAACTCATCTGTAAAATTTGGTCGGATGAAAGCATGCCCGACGAATGGAACCTCAGCATCGTGTGCCCGATCCACAAGAAAGGAGATACTCTGAACTGCGCCAACTACAGAGGAATAAGTCTCCTGAATGTCGCGTATAAGATCTTGTCGGCTGTATTGTGTGAACGCCTAAAACCTATCGCCAACAACCTGATCGGCCCATAACAATGTGGTTTTAGGCCAGGAAAGTCAACCATCGACCAAATTTTCACACTTCGACAGATCTTAGAAAAAACCCAGGAATTTCAGATCGATACACATCACCTATTTATCGACTTTAAAGTCGCCTATGATAGCGTATATAGGAACGAATTATACAAAGCCATGTCAAATTTTGGCATCCCCGCCAAACTCGTCCGTTTGTGCAGGATGACGATGGAGAAATCTCGCTGCTCCGTCAAAGTCGGCAAGAACACCACCGAGCCATTTGATGTCGAAAAAGGTCTCAGACAAGGCGACGCGCTATCATGTACTTTCTTTAACATCGTCCTTGAAGCAATTGTACGAAACTCACAAGCCAACACCAGAGGTACATTTTTTCAAAAGTCCGTTCAACTACTTGCATACGCTGATGATATTGACATTATTGGGAGAACGCAGCGAGCTGTCAGTGGCGCATTTGCAAGCATCGGAGTCGGCAAAGATGGGTCTGGCTGTTAATGAAGGCAAAACGAAGTATATGCTGTCAACGAGAAAGGACTCTCAACATCGGCGACTCGGACAAAACGTCACGATGGACAGATATAACTTCGAAGTAGTTAAAGACTTTATCTACCTGGGCTCCACCATTACTTCGCAAAATGACATCGGCGCAGAAATTAAACGAAGAATCACTCTTGCCAATCGCTGTTTCTTCGGGCTAAGAAGGCATCTAAGAAGTACAGCCCTCTCTCATAGAACCAAGGAGATATTATATAAGACCTTAATCATCCCGGTCCTGCTGTATGGTGCAGAAGCATGGACCCTGTCAAAAACGGATGAAAACTTTCTGGGATGCTTTGAGAGAAAGATTCTTCGAGTGATATTCGGTCCAGTTTGTGACGATGGAGTGTGGAGAAGAAGATTCAACGACGAACTATTCGGGCTATACAGCGACGCTGACCTGGTCAAAAAGCTAAAAATACAACGGCTGAGATGGCTGGGACACGTGGAGCGTATGGACAACAACGCACCAGCCGGACGAGTCTTCGAATCCACCCCGGAGGGACAACGCAGCAGAGGAAGACCCCACCTCAGGTGATGCGCACAGTTGGAGAACAACCTTAACCAACTTGGTGTGCGTAACTGGAGGCAGCTAGCGAGGGACCGAGCTGGCTGGAGGGGCTTTTTGGTTGAGGCCGTGGTCCACCCGGACTGTAAGCGCCACCAAAAGTAAAGTAAAGGTAGAAAAAGACCCTTACTAACTCAAGGTTAAAGGAGTCGATTTTTACATTTTTTGTCCGATTCGTCGTTCACATACATGTAGGAGTCGAGGTGTCTTCCAGGGACGCCAAAACAAGACACGACTCTGTCTTCTTAAATGCTTTCGGATTTGAAATCTATGAAAAGATGACACTTACCATACCTATTAATTTGGACTTCTTGTGTTAACAACCAAGTATTTACTTATTAGGATTGTTCATTAAGGCACATTTTTGAGCATCCTCGAGCTAGTTCAGATGTTGCAAAAAGATTGTCTTTTTTAAAAATAACAGCAGTAAATGTCTGCCACCTCTCCTTAAACCAACATGGCCCCAGTAACGCACCGAGAACGATTCAAAAACCATCCATGTGCACCTGGCCTAGGTAAAAAAAAAAAAAATTTAACTGCAAAATGAAACATAACACAGTCATGAGCGAAATTGTTTCGATAAAAAGAACATCATACGGACGAAGGATATCTAGTGCCAATGCACCGGTGAAAACCTAAAACAACCTCGATAGTCTGTCATGTAGAGTGGGCATTAGTGAATCGATATCTTTCACTTATTAGAAATAAATTGGGCTTTTTTCCACAGTAGGTATAGGCACTCCTTACCATCATACCGATCTGTATATGTGCCATTTTGCAATAGCTCGTTCGATACTTTTTCTACATCGGAGGATGTGTAGAATAAGTTGAAGAGAGCGAGTTAGGTGTGAAAAGCAAAGCCAATAACACTCGCGCGCTAGCTTCCCATACAGGACGGGCCAGTAAACAAGAAATAAAAAAAATACCAGCGCAATAATTAATTACAAACTGCAGAGGCTATAGCACAGCCAGGCAATATCAATTTCCCAGCAAGGATTCCAAAGTAAAGTTGGTTGTTTTTTGCTTTTTCCTTCCGTTCAAATTTCAACAGTATAAAAACAAATTAAGAGCATTTGTTTTCTGCACAGCAATTCATCAAGTAAAAGGACCTATGGGAGTAGGAGCTGCATGCCACCACAGAGTAAGTTCGTGGTCCCTCCACCCACCCAGGGCATAGCTAAAAGAAATCAAAGCAAATGTCCTGTTTATTTTGTTAACGAGACAGAAGAACGCCTACTTGCAGGAGCATTTTTCGCTTTCGTGTCGTTCAGTTTTTCAAATGATGCTAAAGTAGATAAGAGGACGACGCGAGCCACCATAGTAGCAAATAGAGAATAGATGATGTGCCAAAGCGTACACACATGAAAAACGAAAAAAAAAAAAAGGAAAAAGTGCACAACGAAATGCTTAAAAAGGAGAATAAATGCGAAAAGAAACTTAACAGAACCACTACAAAACTGATATACGGGGCGGAGTCACACTATCGAGGAAGAAGCTTCGCATAAGAATCCTACATCGCGGCAGCCGAACTGCATCCTAGTGTAGGAGTATTGGACAAAAAATTATTTACTACTAAGATAGGAAATTATTTACTTCCTTGCAGCTTTCGGCCCAGCTACACGCGGAGTAGGATGCGGGCATGCTTTGCTCTGCACCAATCTCATTTTAGGATGATATGACATATGAGTTAAGGAGGATGCGATACAACGCAACTTCCACTAATACCAGCACTACTCTACCACAAGGACAATATTAATGTAATCATCTTCATCATCAGCGGCGGCAGCCTCTGCCTCACCGTCGAAAAGAGAGAAACAGAGAAGCGCTACATACATGGTGTAAAACACAGAAGCAAATTTTTCTTTTTCGCTGACAAAAAAACGAAAGAGCCTAGCGCATTTTCTATCGCGCTAGATGGATATTCTCTCTGAGCAACGGTATACCGTAATATACGGTATACCTATATCCTTTATCCTATAGTTCCGCATCCGCGTGCCTCAGTATAGACCGGCAGAAAAGTGCTCGAAAACGCACGAAATGTGAAACTCATTCGTAAGTTAGTAGGGAGTTTAAGAGCTTTTTGGGCATGTGTGAATAGTATTGTGAGAACAAGGACCCGTTTGCCAGTTAGGAGAGTGCGCGATTATTTATTTTTTTTTCTTTCGGGCCTTTATTCGCAGGGAGGATGTGGGTGAATGTTCTTGTACGTTTTACTTCACAGTAAAAATGTATTTTGCGCGTTGCAAGCTTTTCTTGATGTGTGCTCTTCAATGGCAAAGTTTCAGGTGCGTTGCAGATATAGGTCTCCCTCGAAGGTTAGTTCTGTCAGGATATGTAAATGAGTATGGTATGTGCTGAGGTTGACGGAAAGTGGTTACAGGTTTATTGTTTGTTTTTTTTTTTGCGAGAGATCTATCTAACTATTTCCAGTTGTTTTCAGTCTTTTTGTGTGAATTGTATAGTTTTCTGTTTTGAGTTCATGTTTATTTGTAAATGAGTTTCCTTTTTTTTCCGAAGGAATGTGGAAGTAGCAATGGTTTGGGGTGCATTGGTAGTGCCCGATTTTTGAAGGCAAAACCGACTCAGCTCAGCTCTACTCTGTTGTGTGAACCATTCGTCTTACGACGGCGCTTCTACTTGCTTTCTTGGATAGCTCTGCAGCTCTGGGTGAACAAAAAAATCTATACGTATACCTACTGTATGACAGATGTCGCTGTAAACGCCTCAAATCGCTGAGTCAAGTTTTACGTGTCCAGGTTCAGTTTGTTTCAGTCTTAAGCAAGTTTTTATTTGGAACTATCTGAGAAGAGCCTCGTAACAGATTGATCTCGAACCGAACCACAATGTTTTCGGTTTCGTAATGATTTCGCTATAAAGATAATTTGGGATGGTTTTTTTGTGTCATCTGACAAGTCACTTCTTCAGCGAAAATATTAAAAAGTGCCGCTGGTATTAAGACGGGTAAGAATGTGACCGCAACTGATCGAAGCTCACAGGCGGACCTTATGCCATTGTCCCAATGACAGAAAACCGATTTCCATCCAGGCCAATGGTGCACGAGCTGCTGGTCCTTCGCTTAAATTTTTGTACGTGCTACGAGTTATTTGTAGCTGAAGGTAGATATATCGTAAAGAAAACGTCTTCCGCAAGCTTCTGCCAATAAATAGTCTACAGTCTTGTTCGCTCAGAGACAGCAAGGACGTCACAGATTTTTAAGGAGGCTTAGAAGCACCCCACCCCCACCTGTTCTTAACAATATAGCACAGATATCCTCTTGAAAAACAGACGGAAGTTTCCGTAGTGAATAGAGAACACTATTGTTAGGATCAGTTTTGGAGCCACTGACCCATGCAGCGTCGAATACATCCCAATACAGGTTCTGATTAACCAAACTGGATTCTTGAACGTCCGCACAGTATTAGAACTAGCAACAGTATAAAAGTTATGGAATGGGGTTGCTGGAAAGTTCGAAAAACGAGTGTAAATATTTTATGTTAATAACTAGCCACGTGAACTATTAATAAGATTTTGGAAACAAGACTTCCCGTTGGTAAAAATAACTATAGGTATTTAAATTTCATAGCAGCTAAAGCGAATGGTTGAAAGGATATTGAAAACTTTCAACTAGGTACTGTGCATTTAGGAAATGGGCCTTTGTCAAAAATTCTTTAAAATCTGCCTTTAAATTGACAAACCAATCAGAATTATATATAAGTAAGTTCAAAGTTGCTCCTAAGGAAAGGTTTACCCAATTTGGAATCAAAGATTCAGTCATAAGATTTTGAGTTGACTAGAACCAATACAGGGGCAGATTTAAAATTTGCAGTTTCTAAACATTTTAAAGCACATCCTTGAGTCAGTGGTAGGTTTGATATATTTAAATTCACTTTCAATCTTCATCTGTGTTTACTACGAAAAGTATACCTACAATGGGATTAAATTGAAGAGTCACATCTTGGTCGGTCAGCTGCATGAAAGTAAATAGTGAACTCATCGGCTTCGAAACTGCAAAACCAACCTAAACCTGATGATAATCAGTTTCTACTTCGCAAACTAGGTTTAAAAAAAATTAATTTCAAAATTTATATTGAGAAGAGATTCAAAACACTGTCTGAGCTATGACTCTGAGCATACTTTACAACATCTGCTAGAGCTCATTTATAATTTAAACAAACAATTAATACAAATGGAAAGAATCTTGGCCCCAAGACGAAACCCTGAGGAACTTCAGAGTTAAATATTTGCTTAAATCTTGGTGTCATCAATCGTTGATGGACTTTATGGCCTATTTCTAAAAAAAAAATTCAAAAATAATAATTCGTGGCTGCCAATATCAACATGCTTTTGTATTGTTTACAAATAAATTAATTCGACACATCTTCTCAGGTTTCGAAATAATTTTCAGAAAAAATGCGTAAACGACCTTTTTCTGCATAATTGACTGATACACTATTCTGAAGACCAAACTACGAGTATGCATAACGAACAGAACTTATTTTGATGAAAAAAAAACCCTGTATTTTCCAAAAGTTTTCAAAAATGTTGTCAATTAAAGGCAGAAGCAAAATCAGTCTACTTTTCCTATTCGCTGTCAGAGCCCTTTGTTAAATAAGCAAATTAGAGTGCATCAAGAAATACGTACTCAACAAAAATGTATATCACTTAAGAATCTTGCAAATACTTTTCAGTACAAAATTTGGAAAAACACGATACTCAAAAGAAGTGGAATGGTTTTGAAAACCTCTGGCATCACTCCAGTTTTTGGATCAAATAATCTACTACTTCTTTTCTTAAAGTCTGTCGGCTTGAGGACAATACGAACGAGTCAAATGTGTTCATTTCAACGCCGATAAAAAATTTGCAGATTTTTTTAAAAGTCTTTTCGGAAGACCGCATATCTACAGGTGAGCCTCCATTCACAGATTTTTTTTTGCCTGGGAAGGCATGGTCCATCTGTAAATACCATGTGCGGACACAAGATAAATCGCTAAGCTGCCAATGAAAAAATGCCTCCACATTACACGCGTTTAACGAAATAGGGCGTCTCACACGAAGTGAATGCATCTTGTGGCAAAAAAGGACTTTATCTGTTATCACCAATTTCTTAGACAAAATTGTGCGGGCAATCAAAAATCGGCTTTATGGAACGGAGTATTTTTTTTTGTTTGTAATAGTAGGTAGCTTAAATTGCTTCTTACAATTTTCCACATGCATTAAACATTTGCATTACTCATAAGCCGGGATGAGCAAAGGCCTGGTCGATAAAGATGGATATTTTTGTTTTATAGGTATGTACATAATTGAAGGAAATATAAGACTAAGACGTAGCAAAAGACATAGCCCAACGAAAGAATATAAATGGTGCCGTAGTTTGCGTTATAAATTCCGCTACGAGCGCCTTATATTCACTCTTAAGAAATAACTACGTCACAAGATCTCATACAATTTTGCCAAATTTTGAAACAAAAACAAAAAATCGTGTGAGTGTAGTCGTTTTGCAGTTTTTCCCTGACGCCTGATATCTTCTTCTTGCTTATGATGATGTCTGGAAAATCTGGTCGAAGGTCTCCTTATAGTTTGTCATATATAATTCATGGATCCTTTTTCCTAAAAAGAGATCGCAACTCACCATAGCATCGCCAGACGTGGAACCTATAATTGATTGTTGTTGACCTTTACAATAGGATGAATGGTCCTGTATGTAGAAATAAATTCTGCATTTCCATACACTTTTAAAATCCACTGCATTCTTTGACCCACCCTGTACAAATACGAAAATATATCAAAAATCCAGTTTATTTTCCATTGTCCGTGAAAAATCTAAGACCGAAAGCTAAATCTAACACATCCATAAAAAAGGCAACCTTCAAAACCAGAACAGCTAATGTACGATAGGTGGCGCAAGAGTCGTTTCTTTGAGTTGTATAGTGAACCCATTCTAGGTTATAAAAAATCTTCACGCGACCTCCTAAGAACAAAGTGGGACACTGAAAATGATTATATTAGCAGAGTGCAGAAAATTGCCCTCTATCCCATACCCAACCCATTTGATAATTAGCGCAGTTTGCTCGTGTTTTTTTTTTGTTGTATTATGAAGCTTATTATATTTCGTACCCACACACCTTTCGAGGGCTCCAAGTGTATAAGCAATTGAAGTATACCCACATCGGTGAGTGTTAATGCACAACGGCTCGCTCCTCTTTCATATCTACCTACCGTACTTTCCATCTTCTGTCGAAAACTAACCAATCTCCACCGTACAACACCGGGCTAGAGCTGTTTTCTCCTTGTACTTCGTTCATCTAATAGATGTTAATTGTTTAAATGAAATTCCTGCAATTAAGGACACACCATGGAATAATAATGAGAAGCGCCAGAAATGAAGGAGCGCGCTGCCACAGACCAGGCAAGGCGAAATTCCTTTTCCCTCCCTAGTCCTCTACATCCCTCCCTCATGTATACGAAGACATCCTCTACACCCTACTATTGCCATAGCTGCCCGCAAGAGTACATTAGGCGCTGTTCATATCGCTGTCATCGTAGTGATAGACACTGCGCCTTGGTTCGGTGTAATTTTCGCTCGGGAAAATTGCTCTGCACGTATACCCGATTGAAGGTGGCATTCTATCAGCAGTATCCTTTCAGTGAGTACATAGGTATTCCTCAAACAAATACCAAAAGAAGACTACACCCGTACAACATCGTCACCATCGTCGCATAGACTGCAGCGACAGGAAATTTTATGCCAAGTAGCAGCAGCATCATCAGAAGACCATAGGTACATAGACAGCAATATTCCCCTGGCCAACTGAAAGGTGAAGTGTATTTGTAATGCTAAATCTCAATTTATCTTGAAGTCAACGTAAATTAGAAACAAGGTCCAGAGGCATGCTTAGGCTACGCGCTATGTGTGTGTAGTGGTTGCCAGCTTCTGCAGCAACATCTGCTAATTTTATTCCAAAAATGCAGCTCCATGATTAAGAACACTCGGGAGCAAATTTCACTCTAATTAGGCCAGCCACAGGGGGGGGCTGCAGGGATGTTGATGGTGGGTAGTTGCCTCCCATCAAGACGTTGCAAAATGCGGTGGAATTTATTTATTAGCCTGCCTGACGTTTACCTCAAGGGAATCGCATTAAGCTGGCTTATTTGAAGTTAAGATTATTGTCATGGGTATCACCTTTTTTACTGACAATCACAAAAACAAATCAGGGACAGAAGCTCGTAAAGACCCCGAAGGAACAATAATCAATGTGGGGGCTTAATCGGTACTAGAACAAGTTTCAATTTTCCCCATTTTTGCAATATGAAGTGACGCTTAGCTTTTGGATGACGTAGAAAGTCGATGAAAAAGAGTTGGTGCAACCGGTTAGTAAGGACCCTATTCCTAGCTTCTGCCAGCCATTCGTTTTGTGTGAGTTTCTTCATTTTTGGGATGAGTGGAAGGGTTCTATTTACAATTTTATGCCGAGTCCAAACGGCGGATTGAGAAGCTCTTTCATGACTGTAAGGCTCTCTGATGTTTGTCAGATGTTTGCGGCAGGTGGCGTTGAGGAAAACGTTAATGTTTTTCTATACAAAATATAATTCATAATGAACACCGTCTTCAAATACAGAATTGTGCATTGCGCCTAGAATTGAGAAGTCCTTATGGATCGACACTGAAGTTCTGCTTTTTGGTAGCCTTAGAATTTGAGAGAACCCAAAAAGCTCCTGCGCGTTATAATTACATCCAAAATGCCAAACTTTCAAACCTACACAGCTCTATAGAGATTGATGAAAGTTGTCTTTCAAATGTTGGGGTCCTGGAAACTATCAGTGGGCTAGTACTGACTGCATAGACAACAATGTCCTCGGCATCTTCAATATGGTCAGATGGATAAAATATTAGATGCGAAGAAAAACAAAATCTGTCTGCAGAACTCTACTTAGAGGACAATTTTAGACAATGCGGCGGTCGTCATTATTAGCCCTAAGAAACGGAATGTTGCAATCATTGCAAAAAACAACAGAGAAAGGGCGTCTAAATTAAGATTCAATTTCTACTACTTGATGGTCTCAGCTATCACATTGTCGTCGCGCCCCTCTTGGCTTTTGGTGTCGAGGCTTAAGTAGCAATGATTGAGCGGTCTAAGATGTCAGCGGCGTTTCATTGTCCCCCACGATAGAAAGGCTGTTTTGATGAGCAACACACTAGGAACTAATGGTGTGGCCTAGTGAAGAGAGCCAAAAAGTGCATTTGATGTTTTTTTTTATACCGTAGCTGCACTTGAACCTTTGTATAGAACATTTAAGAGGCAAGTTACGTAATTAATTAATACAATTTTTTAGCTATTCCGGGCCATGGTAGGATTTTTTGCTAAAGCATCTACAGCCTTTAACACGACCTGCTTGAAAAAAAAGTCCTTTGTCCCTTCGCAGAACAGTTGCGGTAAGCTGACTTGTTCGGTAGGGCTGTAGGAGTGTTGGACATGTACTCGGTGAAAAGACGCTTCGAAGACTCAAACTATGTAGATAGTACTTAACCGACTTTAAAAGAAGATAAAGGCTGGCTTAGTAAACAGGAATTTAATACCGCGCCACCTGAAGATCTGTGCCAATAGTCTGCGAGACTCAGAAGTAAATATAAAAAAGAATACCTTGCAAGACAAATAAAAATCGTACTAACTGTGTGGAAAATTTGTGAAAGAGGCAGTTGTAGAGCTGAAAAATGACGAAAAGCTGCAGCACAAGTTTACCGGACAGCAGGGTTGCCAGTTTGGGGATTTTCCCCCCAGATTTAGGATTTATTTTTGGTCGACGGGGTAATCTGGTGTTTTTTTAAATTCTATTCTATTTGCTTTTCGTTAAAATATCCTTTTTGGCAACCTTAAAATGTGTGGTGTTATTTTAAAATGCTGTTAAATAATCGATCGATCCTCCAAAGCTATATTTGCCAATGAAAATTATTTATTCTAAAACTTTGGACTATTTTTTTGTGTACAAAAAAAAGTCTTTCAAGAAAAGCGAATGCTTTGTGACAGCGCTTCGAACCACAAGCTTTGTCGAAACTATTAACTTTCCACAAATCATCTCACACATTTTCAGAAATGTAAAAGAGATCTTACCGAATCTTAAAGTCTGTGTATATGCTTAGTAAAGGTCTTACGGAAGTTGGTATCGAAGCAATTGTCTACTTCGAAATGGCTCAACTTCGGTTTACAAATACATACTATAAAAGATCTATCTTAAGCTGTTGCCTCTAGAAATTAAAAATTGTAAGCTTACCGAATTAAAATGGGGTTGGGGTCAAAACTATGGAATTGTCAAAATTCTTTTTACAAAGTTCTGTTTTCAAAATTCTGCAAACGATAAAAAAAGGTTTGGAAAATGTTAAAAAGCGCTCACTGTTATGTTATGGTGAAGTGTTAAAATATTAAACAAACTAAAAAAAACCTTGAAAATGTGTAAATTACCAAATTGTAGACATAATTTCTTGGCAGAAGCGAAAAATAATATATATTTTGTTCAAGGCGCAATTAGTAGCCTAATTGGGAATCAAATCAAAGCGTTCCAAGAGTAATTACACTGCCAACTAGTCCATCACCTCCAAACGTGCGCTTAGAGCCAACGTTGCCCTGCACTCCATGGCGTCAGCTGACCATTTATAAAACATGCTCAAAGCAACGTGATCGACTGTAAATTTCATTAGAACTCATCCAAATGCAGCTAGTTATTTGCCATTATTAAGGACACTGTTTCCCAGAAAATCAAAACACGATACAAACGGAGACCCTATACCCTATTCGAAAGTTCTCGATAATTACCTAATGTCAGACCATGCATGCGCACACACCAACTCACTTACACACGTTCCAATACCCATTGAAATACTTAATTGTATAATCTTGTGAACTAATGGAAAGTTTCTTAGAGCATGGTGACGGCGGTGGTGGTGGTGTTGGGCTCGGTGCCTCTACATCAAACTTTATCAATTCATATTCGTCCTTCGTTCGGCATACCGCCTCTTTTCCCTTCTAATGACATTAAATTAAAACTTCCCACTTGCAAAGGATGTTATACAACGCCGCCGTGTATGCGTACTCGTATGTGCCGTGCATATGACCCATTATGAAAACTTCCATTGGTACTTGCACTATTACCTGTGCAGCAAAGGACGAGAGAGAATAAGATCAAAACTCAAAATTCCTTATTTCCAATTTCGGTGCTAATGAAATTAAGTTAAATCCTTGTCAACCTCATCAAATAGTTGCTCCATTCTTCTACACATTGCAATTGCAGTCTCCCGCAGCTGCTTTTGTCGTGCGAGCTCAGCTCAGTCAAACGAAACTTGTCTATGGGGTGTGGGGACATATGTATGAGCCTATGTGCCGTCTTGGTGATGACGACGAGAACGACTTCAAGGACGTGGACGATGATATTCGCTGTGTTCGGGTCTTGTTATATCAGTGTAGGTACTGTCTATGAGTTCTGAGTTGGTTTCTATTAAAATTTGGCCTCGCCGTAGCTGATGCTGATGCCCTTCGTACAATGCAGTGTGATGTATTCGCATTTGTGGTTTCCTTTATAGGTATTACAAGTTGTTACATGCAATAATTGCGAATATCGAAAGAGAGCTCGCTTCATGTTAATGAAGACAACCGAAGGTAGGTAGGAGATTCGAATTAAAAATCATCATTGAAATACGGCACGAGGATATATTATTCTGCAAGCAAAATTGATCTAAGTTTGTCCACAGTGCATTGTATGTTTTCCCCCCTTTGATTGGGAAATTTTATATCATAAACAACTGAGTAGGGTGAGTGACAATCTGAGACAAGTTCTCAATTTTTTCAACTCAGAAGAAAGCTGTTAGTGCGAACAATAAAGGATCAGTTTTGCAATTTCCTTTGAAGAATAGTCAAAAGTCCAATAGTCTAAGCAGCCTCTGTGCCAAGAATGGTCTGTTGGTAGCTGCCACTGGCCGAAGGAATAAGATGCCGGATACCAGCCTGCGAAATTAGATGGCTTTGAGAAATCCAAGACAATTTGGTGGGCGGAAAATCGATGTCTATGTAATCTGAGGAGCAGTCCATTCTTCAATGGTTATGCCAATGTTCCCAGGTCGGAAGTAGGTACGACATGGATTCCCTTGAGAGTAGGCAAGGCTTTGAATCAAGTCCGACATCTTTTTAGGGGAATGTCTCTGGTTAAGGCAGAGTCAGTGGCAGAGGTATGGAAGCTCTGTCCCACGACCCTTGTGGTTGATAGACAGAAAACGACGACTATGACGATTTTTCTTATTTTTCTTCCAATACTTCTTTTAAGGAAGGCGAATCACCCAAAAAAAATTCCACTGTCAATTTTACAATATGTGGCAGTCAAATTTACAAAAAGTTGTATATTTGTGTACTAAACAACAAATGCGTTCATATTCACAATTAATTGTAACTTTAACAGCGTTAGCTTAAATTTCAGCAATAAAATTGTTAAATTGATCGCAACTTCTTGTTGGAAAATTGACAGCGCGTTGTCAATTTGTGTTGTTAAATCTACATGTATGAGTTGGTCAAATCTACAACCAAAATGCAAAATGTACATACAAAATGCTGTAGAAACTACGCACAACTTGTAAATGCACAACAAATACATTCAAATCTACAACCATTTTCAGTTGATACTACATTGAGTTGTGAATATGAGAGTTGCATTTACCGTTAACCCACTCGCCCAGCCAGAACATTGCATGGCTTATGTTCATTCCTTTGTTCATTTAGTCATCAAGTCTGGAACCAACAAGACGAACTATTAGAGTGCAAAGTTGTGACTTTTTTTTTTCAAATGAATTCTGATTTGATTTTTTGTCCGCAAATGCTGAAAATGCGGAAGCCAGCAGTTTAAATAAGGATACAGTTCAGAATAATCCCGTCATAGGAAACGCGGCTAATGAAAAAAACATCACTATAAGACGTGGAAGTTTTTGAAATGGTGGTCAATTTCACATTGTCGAAAAGTTTTGTGCCGTTTTTAGCAGGTGAGCAGGTAAGGTTCGTGTTTCGTGTGTTCCTTCGTCGTCTGAGTGCCGTTTCTCGTTCAACTTGACCACATTATTCTTTCGTAACAAGGTCGTGGGTTCACTACACCACTAAACGGAGTTTACTTCTCCTCAGATCGGAGCACATCTCCCAAATATTTCTGGACAGTGAACTTGGGTTGAAGCTGGAGTTTGAGGACCAAAATATCATTTTCTACTTCATCTTCCATTAGCTATTAGAAAATCAGGACAAGTAATATACACTTGGGCATTAAGGAATTAATCCTATCAGAATAGTAAACAATATACACATGAAAAAAAATAGTAGAAATATATGCCAGTCTCTTTCAACAAAAGTTTGCTTGTCATTTTCAAACTGATGAGACTCGAGAAGTAATTTTTGTAATTTAACAAAAATACGAAATGTTTATATTCTTTTAAACATTAACAATTTTGCAAGTCCACATATTCACTTAAAAAAATTAATTGATGGGTCAAACGTTTTTCGAAATTAGTTTAGGTAGGTATTTGAATTTGTTTTTTTTTTTTGTTTTGTAAAACCATACATAATGTTATTATGCCATTTATGGATTCATTAATATTATTTACTAAAATAAAACAAAATTTCAAACTATTTGGTGCATGTTTTTTTTATTTTGGAGCAAAGATTTTACAAAAAAACAAATGTGTATACGAGGCCAAAGAGCTATAAAAATGAAAGCAACGGTTATTCGGTTCAAGAAATCGAGTTACAGATTTTACAACAAAAATTGCATTTTGACCGCAAGGTGACGTGAATAATACAACCAAAATCCGTAGTTTATACACATGAGTATTGTGTATTTTGAAAAGTTTTCTGTACATTCAACAACGAATACTGTTTTATTTACAATTTTTCTTGTTGTAAAATTTACAACAAATGCTATCAATTTCATAATTTGGTTTCGGAAAGTACAATCATGGCCCTGTTAAATTGAAGGCATTGGATGTCGGGTCGATTATGACAATGAATGCAATTGATTAACAGTGGTTTTCAACATTTCTACGACAAATGATTTTGGGTGCATAATAAAATGCCTGGACATCATTACAAGGCAAGCAATGTCCCTTTAAACATAGGTTTTTTTTTTGGGAACTTAAAGTCGACAATTGGCTTGGAAAACCTCTCTCTGACTGTTGGACATAATCGTACTTGTTCGATGCGAAGGCATAAGTATTATATGCGTACTTTTCGGCGCATTAGAGCTACGCCTTACACCAGCCGGTTAATAAGTTAGTGCGAATAAAATATGTAAATTAGTTCAAGTGCGGGCATTTGACCTCATCCTTCAGGTGACAAAAAAAAAAAATCTAAATCAAGGGGCGATGGCAAGCTAACGGCTGGTGGAACGCGCTTTTTCTTTTATTTTTTAACCTCCATGGAGGGTGTCCGGCAGTCAGTTTTTGTTGTCCTCTCCTTCCGTAATCAAAACATTTAGCCAGCAACAAAGAGGCCGCATTCAGTATTCGCTAGCAAATGAGCAAAAACTTCCCGAATGTATTTCAACAAAACGAAAATAAAAATTATCGAAAATTTCTAAAATGCACAAGGGGTGCGCGTTGCTGATGACTGCATGCTAACGGAAAAAAATGATACATCGATGGGGGGGGGGGGAGGGGGAATGGAATGTCCAATTGAAGTCGCTTTTTGTAGGAATGTGCGCCCCAACCATCGAGGAAACCTGATAAATGATGTTTGCAGGAGCAATCTCTTTCTCGCACGTTGTACCCCCACATCTTCTCTGTCACAACCGTTGCCCCCGGGTGGCAATGAGATCGACGACGATAAAACGAAGACAGGAATGATGATGACGGGATGACGATGATGCCGCAATGGTTCATCATGTCTTTTTTTCTTATTAGTAGGTACTGTCCAGTCCAGAATACAGGTACTAGGTGTGTATGTTCTAACAAACGAATTTTATGGCGGGAGACGAGAGTATGTATAACTGAAGCCCTGGAGACGGTCAGTGGGGGAATCAGTTTTTTTTTTTATTGGAATTTAACTTAAATTTTGTTAATATAGAGAAAGAAGCTTAAAAGGCATCGCATTGTGTGGACAATTATTTGACTTGAAGGATGAAGGGTGTTTTGCTTGAGACAGTTATAATTATAATTTAAGCATTTATTTCCAAGATCGAAAGACGGTTTGATGAGGCAAATAATTCTTTAGCCGATAAACGTTATAAATAAAGAAACAAAATGAATAGCTAAATATAATCCTAAGTATGTAGATGAAGTGTTCTTAAATACGGAGTAAAATATTTAATATTTATAGTAGCAGTATTTTGTTGTGCACCTTGCTCGGAAAAATATTTTTTTTTGTATATAAGCTACAGTGGCATTACTGTCAGTGGCGATCTTTATTTTGAAATGTGTCTTTAACTGAATGGCATGCTGTTTAAATGCATGGAGCAAGATGCGTCCTATTAAACAGATTTATATGTAATAAAAAAATCTCTCGATATTGACCAACAAATTGGAAAACAAGTTCGTGCAATTTAACAACACAGACAGGGCCGCACTCAGAGGTCTGGAGACCCTTCGGCAACAAAGCGGTGGAGGCACCCTGGGCCTACTTATTTTCCAGATTAAATGCACAATTTTCTTCGACAAAATTATTTATTATGAAACCAACAAACATGTATACATACATATATAAATATAATAAAAAATAACAATTATGCGATATTAAATTTTAGCGTTAACGAACGGAATCTTCTATGGTTTTCTAGACGAAAAATCGTTGATGATGTCCTTGAAATCAAGTTACCGAAGTAAATCAGTTTTAATGCTCAGCAGAGAAAGCTTTGATGGATAGCTTTGTCTCATCGTAATTCGAAGCATATTTTTATTAGTTTCAGTTTTGAAAATCAGCCGTTGGGATAGTCGATCAAGAAGGGTAGTAAATGGCAACTGCTAATCAGGGTCATTCGACATTATTGATATTTTACTGATTGGAGTGAACAAATAGAGATAAATTGTTTCTTAGTCGGATAAAGGCCTGGTCGTTATAACCTGGTATTAAATTTAAAACCACGTAAAGTACATTTTATCCCTTAGTATGGACTCTCAATCTTTTCCCAACTGTCATTTTTATTGCAAAATTGAAATTTCTAATTTTTCTTGGAAGATTTTTAAGGAAATTAATATTTTTTAAGATCTCGAAATGTAAAAATATGTTGGGCTTTTAAGAAAAACAAATTAAAACCCGAGCAAATCCTTTTGAAGATTTTGATGACGAAGAGTCTTACTCGTTTCCATCCCTGTTTTTTTTAATTTTTTTGTTGAGATTTGTTTAAAGAGAATTGCCCAAACTGGGTTTAGTTTCTCAAACTGTAAATTCTTGGGTGTGTTTGACAAAAAATTTGCGTCGCGCTCGCTCTTAGGTTGACACTAGTTGCAGGTAGGTTTCAAAGCGGTTATAATGGACTAAAAAGTTAAGCACCGGCTTTAAAGTTAGAGTGCTGTTAGTTAGTACTAGTCTCTCCCAATACACGATGACTATAATTTTGTGCCAATGTTATCATGTTTGAACAAAGTACTGAAGGTAAAACGGCAAAAAGAAAATATCAAAGGGAAAGTTTTAAACTAGCGTTTCCTAGGTGGAATTTGGAAAATTTTTTTTAAGTCTCAGCTGTGGGGCATCCCTTTTGTGGATGCCCCGGGGGCTCTAGTGAGGGCTAAGGAGCTCAAATATTTTTTGCAGACTGAAAACTCTCACTAAGTTGGAAATTTCTAATAATATCTTCCAGGGTGAAGTCCTTATGACACTACTTTATTTTGCATTCTTTCAGTCTTTTAAAACGAAACAAGAGCAGAACAATTACAATGAAAATTCCCTATAGGAGTAAGTGCGTACACAGTACACACCAACCTTATGTAGACATATCAAAAAATTCATAATTTCGCTTGAAAATTTGTGGTTGCTTAGCAAACAATTGCTACCCCCTTACGTGATACAATTTTCACCTCTTTTACACGCAGCTGATTTTTCAACATGTTTTAATTTTGTAAAAATGAGCATAAAACGAGAGAAATTTTCTACACAATTTTTTTTTTTTATTGTTAACGATCTACAGAGATGATAACTTAGTCTTCGGCCATTTGAGCTGAAAGCCGTTGTATTTTTTAAAGCCAAGGTATATATGAGGCTACATAGGTATATTCAAGTGAAGAAAGGAGAAAGGTCGAGTTTTCCTTTAGAACTGGTCGGGCTGGTGCAATTATGAGACAGCTGTGTCCATTTGTTATCTGAAGCAATCTTTTATTGGAACTTTCATTTTTGAACAGATAAAATCGGAATTTTATTTAACGTAACTCGGCTTCTGGATGGAGCAAAAAAGCTGTGTAAAACGTTCAAGGAGAGTATCACCTAACAACGGACGCAAGGATTTCTAAGCTTGTTATGAATGTTAAAGCTTGCAACCCATTTCAAACCTATTTTCTTAGTGAAAAAGTTTGTAAAATCGCATCCTTTATGATTGAATCAGGTATCTATTGTAACAATGCTTACAAATGTTTGCAGAGTTTCACATATCTAAGTGTTTGGGAAGTTAGTGAAACACTGGATATTAGATATTTTCATAAGAGAAGTGTTTCTTAGAAATCGATGTCAAGTTCGTGAAAATCCATTTTCAATGTATCAGCAAGTCATTCAAAAAAACCGGTCAAGTGCGAGTGTCACTCTCGCACCGAAGATTCCGCATTTTTTTAGAGTTGGAAATTGCGAACAAACAACAAACAACAATGTGTGGTGTGTGGATAAGAATGAGTATCCATTGGAAAAGTTCGAATGAGAATGAGTAGAATTGAGTATTAATTGAAAATTTCAATTGGAATCGAATAAGAAAAAACACAAATATCGAATGAAAAATGGTTGAAAGGAGCATACTTTATATAGTGATCGACAGTTTATAATATTAACTTTTCCACAAAACAGTCTTCGGCACATATATAGCTACGAGCATGATCTACAAAAAGGTATGTATCCATTTTTCTGTAAATCAAGAATTAGCAGCTTTTTGTGCGAATGAGAATATTTTATTCAACAAATCACTTATGACTATAAAAATAGTCGCTGTATCGCTATTTGTCGTTTAACTAGAGGTTATACCGGATGTTGTGTGTAAATTTCAACCTTCTACGGCAATTAGTTTCTGAGATGGATCTAGGTACAATATTGGTCTAGTGGTCGAACAGACGGACAAAAGCGAAACTAATAAGGTTCCGTTTTTTCCCTCTGGGTACGGAACCTTAAAAACGCAAAATTGAATTCACAAAACTCCCAAAGCAATCAATGTCGCGGTGATTAAAAGTGTAGGCTTCCACTCGTAGATATATATAAGCACTTGAAGTTGACGCAACATACAATTATGTCGTCCTCTCTGTTGACTCAATCTAGTGAATAATTCCGCAGTAAGTCCTATTTCTCAGGGACTCACGTAAGACACTTCCTAAGACTCATTTAGTCAGCTATTTCGACTGCATCTTCCATGGTTAGTATTTATTTGAAAGGTTAGAGAAGGAATAAGTTCAAAATACAAGATGGCGATTAAGAAACCGTTCATGCAGTTCCTGTAGCACACTTTGTTGCAAACAAATATCGAGACTTAAAGTGAAAGGATTCCTTTTCAAATGTCAGCGTTTGTTAGAACTTAGAGACTGTGGACTTTGTTGTTTTTTTTTTAGGCGCAACAAGTGGGGAAATTGCTTTTCATAGAATCAAAACATTCCAAGCTTCTGTTTAATAAGCAAATGACTACCCGCTTCCAAAGTAAGCATGAAGGATGTAATTATTCGCTACGTAGAGTTTAGTCCCCAGAGGGTGGTAATAAAGAGAGTATTTTTTAAATGAATTACTTTTAAAACGCCGCCATATCCGTCGATCTTTTCGCTACCAGCTTGTGTCGCAACAAATGTAGCCCACCTTGACCTGATTGTACGAAAGAGCGGCGAAAGACCTACCACTACATAGAGCTGCACATCCGAAGAACATAAACCAAACCCAACAGTATATCGAGATCGACGACTAAATAAAACGGCAACCATTCTGAAATTCAGTTGAAATTTTTATTTGCTCAACAGCAGCGAGAAAAAAAAGAGCTCGTGCCTTTTCATTTAACGCAAAACTTCACATTATTCGCTTTGCCTTGCACCCACTTCAAATACGTCGAAATCCTGACATTCACCGATGGAACATCCCCAGCACATGCATACCCATAACTCACAATCCCAACTGCATACAGTCGACTCATCCTTAAATACAGCCCACCACCCGAATCATACTGGCACGTGTCCTTTCCGGGCGTCGACGTACAAAATTGGCTAGCTGTCAATGCACCCATTCTCCGTTCGCACACATCGTTCCTCAGAACATCCAGACTCGTTTTCAATAATTTGCTCGGCTGTTGCCCACCAAAACTTGTTGTACCCCAGCCAGCAGTGTCCACTTTAAAGCCATGCAACGATTTCTTTGCGAAACGAAATGGTAAACAGGCAGGCCCCACAACCCGGTTCCATTCCATGCTCTTTGCGGTCTTGAGCAACGCAATGTCGTTTCTTAGATTTGCCATTTGGAAGTTCTGATGCTTGATGATCGCCTCAATGTCATGTCTTTGGCTGTAAAACGATTCCTTAACTATATATATGAAAGGGACGAAATGAGAAAACAAAACCTTCCCCATTCTCAACTCAATTCATATTTGTGTGGGAGTGTGCACTCACTTTCGGACAGGTCATGCTCGCCAACAACAATTTGAATCAATTCCGGGAGAGCCATCTCAGCAGCAATGAAACAGTGAGCAGCCGACAGAAGGTACCGGTGATGAACTAAGAGAAGAAAACAAAATAAGGATGTGAAGGATGTTTACCCTCGTCTATGCTTCAGAGTTCAACTTACTTATTGTAGCAGCACAAAAAGCGATACTCTCCATCTTTCGAACGACAGCTGCCATTGAGGGGAACTCACCAGTGGTGGCCTCAGTGCCGCCGGCCACTTTCAGAGTTGTACTCCACCCACAGTCACAGGGTGGCTTGAACGTCTCCACTAAGCACGAGAAGTATCCGGTTGTCGTTCTTATGGGATTATTGCCAGCCAAAGAAATATACGATATCGTTGCCCTATTGACGAAACTTTTTCTCACCAAACTGCCTGACCCGCAAAAGTAATCGGAACCAGATAGGAGTTCACTACCCTCGTGGTTAAAGTAGAATATATCGGAGCTGCAGCTGACTGGGTTTGACTGGAAGAAAAATTAGAAGCGCAAGTTGTGACGTTTGTTGATTGTTGCATCGAGAGAAAATGAAAAATATGTCACTTGTAATGCAGACATTGTTTGCATAGGGTGCGTCCTTTTTTGATGCAGGGATATGTAGGACTCGGCCGCCATTTCGGTTTGGTGGACATTTTTCTAGCGTCGGTAGTGCGACTGCACGAGCCTCATTTTAAACTGCACCCCTCTGAGTCTAATAGAGGACGTATTGCTGTTGAATACACTTAACTAAATTTACAGATACATGGCCTTCTTGGCAAATTTTTTATCTGTGGCCATTTGGGACTTTCAAGACTAACCGCACGGCTCTCAGATACAGTTGGTGGGAAAAGAAAACTTAAGTGGTTAATGGTAGCTCGCATATGCACAGAGTGATTATTTAACTTGAATAAATCAATACCGCCAAACCTTTCGCAAAAAAGTAATGGATCTGACCTATAACCTTCTATAAGGTTCAGTACTCCACAATGTTAAAAAAAAAAAGCTTAAGCAACTGCCAGAGTTTGAATAATGATGATTTTCTTGATGACAACCGAATAAATCTTGAATGGTTCGGACAAAAAAAGGCGTCCGGATAGCTCCGTGGCAGAGAAATGTAATTGTCTCATTCATGATCATGTCAATAGCACCAGGCAGAGAGTCGTCCTTGGGAGTACTTTACTCAGAGATAGTGTCAGCTGTCAAATATATTATTGAGATTTAAGATTCTGAAATCTCTTCTACGCAATTTTGACACATTTTACCCAATAAGCAGTTTTTTGTTACGCTGGCTCTTATCATAAAGCTATGCTTCAAAGATGCCACCAGCGTGAATAGCAACAGCTTGCTACTGAAGTGCGGTGACTTTAAAACTTTTCGGAATCACTTTGAATCTTTGTGGCAGGACCTTGAATCTCAGCGAGTATCTACTCATCTCTATTTAAGGGTGGTCCATCTCTATTTAAATAGGTCCACAATGCTGCCACTGGAAAACGGATGAGTTGGTTGTTTAATTTTCTTTGAAGCCGGAACACTGCGATTTAAGAACGGCTTAGTTACAAGAATGTCTGAAGGAGACTTATAAGACCAAAACTGATCTATCGCGTTTTTTGTATTTTTTAGGTACCTATTAGAAGAAATTTTTGCGGAATAAATCGTGATCGGTCCAAATATATACAGAAAAATAAAAGAAAAAGATAAAATGTGTAGAGTAACGAGTAATGCTCTCTGATTGACTGTTAAACCCTCAGAGAATTTCTACCGGCATGCAACAATGGTAAGTGCAAAATTAGAAAAAGGAATTCCAAACGTCGGTGTCGTTAAGTAGAAAAGTTTGAGGATAAAAAAGCGCGTAAAACTAAAAATTAATACATTTAATGAAGGAACTACTCGCTATTTAGTTGGAAGTGGCTCGTTGTAGCTCGATGTTTGACAGCTTTTCGTTTTTGTTTTTTGTTTTTTTAAATTAAGAAACTGTAGAAGAAGGCACGCGAATTGTTTCCTAAATAAAACTAATTACATTTCTTATGTGAAAGGTGTTAACGCATTTGCAACAGTAAAGCCAGCTGTCAAACAAAAGTTGTGAATTTAAATGTCAACACTTAAAATTTTGTGTTGGAAATATAAGGCATATCTTAATCTCAATTTCTGAATGTATTCGTATTAAAAAAAGAAATAAATAGTTGTCGCAACAGGTCCGTAATACCCTAGCTTCTCACAACCATTCGTTTTGTGTGTGTTTTTATGTTCGTATTAGTATTAAAGAAATAAATAAAATTTACTCTCGGACATTGAAGTTAAGTTTTTTGTACGAATGACAACAAAACAGCATAGCGCATTGTGAAAAGCAATTTCTCACTGCAGTCTTAAATGGTTGCCGTAAAAAATGAGAAAAAAACTCTTTCATTTTGAAAAACGACTTTTCTTACAAAATTAGTTGATTTGTCTCGGCTGCTTCTATTTTATGATCTTTTATTGATCGTTTGTCGAAAGCTAAACATAAAAGCGGTCTATGAGTACCGAAAAAGTTGTTTAATAAAATTAAGTAAAGAACAAAATATAAAAAAAGTGCTAATGTTCATTAATAATTAAATACCTATGTCAAAAGGATGTTACCTGAATGAAGAGGAATACGCTCAATTATAAGGACAAAACCATCATCTACAGTTCTGTATAGATATCATGATTGAACTGACCCAAATAAAGTCGGTATCATCTACGAAGAAAGTTGATTACAAAAAAGTCAACCTTAACGACTGAAACAGTAAGTAAATGTCCCATCTATTTATTATATGTACTAATTTCAGTCGAAAAAAGCATGGAAACAAAACATTAATCAGCTAATTTGACGTTTCCGAATTCAGATATCGCGATCGTGTGAACAAATATCATTTGGTTTTGATAAATTTGTATCCATTATAGCAACATACCGAACTGAAATTAATGTCACAACTAAATTTGAGTTCAAAGTCGATAGGTGCCTCCACAGTGTACCGGCATGATGTACCCCGAGGGTAGGAGTTTGGATAATATGGAGAGTTTATATAGAGTTTCTCTTCAGCTCTTAACTTCACTAAGTGATTGCAGTTTTTAAAGAGCCCTGTACAAAAATGGCTTCTACAGCCAATTATCAGATAAACCACAATTAACACACGACTTTTAAACATTTCAAACAGAGTTTTCAATTCGTCAATCACATTTAGCAAACTCTAGCACACACGGCTTGTAACAGCGCAGCTTCAATTTGAACTAAACCAGCAGATTAATAAATGTATCATGGTAGCTGATGGTTTGTATCTTACTCTTTAGCGCCAACATCTTGGTATTGGGATCGGATTAATTGGGCATGGCTCGAAGTTGTCTATAATGACCTATGATTAGGTATAAAGGAAATCAGAAAACATCTAGAGTCGTCAACATGGGCCTGGGCGTGGTACAGTTTACCCTATAAAAGAGTGGGCGTTGAGCGACTTTGGCATATGAGGTTGGGTCACTTCGATTTTGGTATAGGTATAGTTGCTGGGAATAGAAACTGGGAATTTGGTTTTGTGGTGAGCTCTTTCATTTAAGTCCGACCTAACTGCGTGGTAGGGTACAACATTTTAACTGAACATTTGTTGTGTGGCCATACCATATTTCCAAGCTCCATTTCATTGACTTTGAAGTAGCGGCAAACTTTAAAGTGTGTATTGACGGAAACTGCTAATTACATGGGAGGGTCGACTTTGGTTAAACATACCCAACGGACAAACTATACGATTATCGATCGATTTTATTTTGTAAACTAAATATTGTTCCTTTTCAGCGCGGTTTTGAGAGCGATATTAGTTTTTGTATAAATAGAGATTGATGAGTGTAGATACATTTAGATAAACTTTGAGAACTTTTCAAAGTGTTCTTCAGTCTAGTCGGATGCACTTCTTTTGTTAGTCGTTCGATTGCTTTGACTTTAAATGCGACACTTTATAAGCTTAAAAGCAGTAAACACAAGAGTGGTTAGCTACCTACTAGAAAAACTGACCTGACAAAATTTGATCGCATTCTAGGGAGAAGTTAAATTGTTTAGGTATTACTACTACGCTTTTAGAAAACATTACGTAAATGCACGTGGGTTAAGTGAAGTAGGTAATTTGTGACTCAAAATGCTTACAATCACATAAAGTAACGTGGAACTCGATTTATTACAATTTTATTATTTGAATATTCTTCTAATTTGTGCGTAGTTTCATTTACCCATTTTGAAGGATCTAATAGGTTAACCCTTTCGGTACTTCCTATTTCTTCTAAGGTTAAGAAATATCTATTCTTTCCTTTTGTTATTACGGAGGCTCCTACTAAGTGCATTGGAACATTATTTTTGCTAAGTGTTATTAATAGAAAAAAACGCCTTTTTAAAAATTGAAAGTTCAAGTTCAAGTACAATTTCTTGAGAGCCCAGGTTGCGGGGAACTAAAACATGAAGTAAAGGTCTGTTCACTTCCAAAGATGCAATATCTATGATATAATTTATCAGAAAATATTAAATAAAATGTTCATTTAGTAACAGATGTCTCTGATTTATTTTTGGTTGTAGCTTTAAAGTTGTTTGCAACACTAAATATAAGCTCTTAAGTGGTTTTGAGGAACCTTGCCATTGGCATCGGTTGTATCAAGTGGCAACAAAGTAAGTGACAAAATTAATATTATTTCTTAGTTATGTATTTTTATTTATTACGAAATTTAAAAGAAAAAAATATCGTAAAATTTGTTTACTAAAAAAATGTAGGTATAGATAAAGTAAAAGAATAAGTGGCTTCGAAAATGTTAAAAAAAATGTAACTATACAAAATAAAATCGGATACATGTATCTTTAAAAATATCGTAAAAATTAAGAATTAATTTTTTTTAACACTTTAAGAGCTAAATAAGGTAAAAAGTGCACAAAAACTAAAGTAAAGTATGAAATTATGCCGATTGACATAAATTTTGTTCAGATAATGCCACAAAAAGAATCACTAAACAAATTTAAGGCCGTTTGGTCTCCAAAAGCAAAATAGACGGAACTTATAATTATGTTTTTTTTTTTTTATTTTATTTTTTTATTTGAGTTCCTGCTTTTTATCATTCAAATAAATTCGAAGTTGATAATGTATTTGACAACTGTCGATGAAAACATAAATCACAAAAATATTATCATAGCAATTCGATTTCTTCTGCCGACTTTTCTTGCACGAGAGACAAAAACAGAAGGACGTCAACCATCAAGCAGAAGATTTGCCTATGTAGTGATTGAACGTATACTCCAGGAAGTTATCTAATTAGAAAAGAAAAACTAAAAGATATACCCGCAATCGGGTATGCGGCTCGTAAATTCATAAATTTCTGCGGTGCGATAAGGCAATAGAATAACTATCTATTTCATTAAATTCCTAACGTCATTGCTGCAACTTTAAAAAATACATGAAGAGCAATTCACACGACCGCTTGTCACAGTTTGACATTTGTAAATTTGCATAACTTTCCGCAGCCGATTTGCAAGCCCAATTGATAGCGGAAAATGATGAGGTCTGCGTAAACTATTCTCCGCATACAAAATCTGACAGTTCATTTAAGAGGTGGTAGTGTGGGTACGCAGTTTTTGGAAGTTTTACGAGTTTAAGTGAATACCTTTCATGATTCGAATTTTCTAAAAATCAGGGTCGTTGCATGCTTAAAGTTTTTCTTTCCCCGATATATTCGATTGTTGATATTCTTTTCTAATGGAGGTTTATTGTAACCCGTGGCTTAAAAAAGTATATGGGACAAAAACAACGAGGCTGTTATTACAACTTTTGAAAGGAGATGCATTTTCAAGAGTTTTTCCTATTTTTCTATCTATTTTTGAAAATATACATACAATATACGTCTCATTGACGTCACCATTCCAGTTTAAAGATAGCAAGGTCCACAGCCAAACGATACATTCGGAAGGAAAGCTTTCCCAGTCCAGTTATTTCACAGTGAATTCTTCGAGCTTCACAGTGATTCTGAAGTGGTCAGAAAAAAAAAACACCATCTTTACGTTTGAAAAGTCTTCGAAAATCATCGCAGTAGAGACAGACTTGGACTTCGTCACCCACATAAAACTGACATGATTCCGCTATTTTCTTTTCCGTACGCCTTACGCTTCATAGAAAGCCTCTTGGATTCCAGTCAAACGTATACCCAGCCCTATATGTACAACCTATACTGTGCTTTAAATTTTTTTGCAGAATTAACAGCTAAAAGCCTTCAAATTACCTTTTGACAGCACTCGTCCGACTCGCCTAGTTATCTACTATCCAGTCCAGCAACCATCTAAATAATTCCGCTTCACGAAATGAATAAATACCTATACAGTCAACACAGGTGTATTCCTATGTGTTCGTAGGCCATAAAGTGCCTCCAATCCTTTCTTCTTTTTTTTTAATTAAGAAGCCAAACAAAACTACAGTATAGACATTTTCAGTCATTTAGTCTTCCAGCTAACAGAATCTACGAAAATAGAAAAATTTAACTAAAAGCGAACATAAATAAACAAAACAAGCTCACACACAAAACCAACCTTCATCCCTTTGCATCTACGTTTGATCTACACACATAAGTATGTGTGTGCTCAAGAATGATAATACTAAACTGCTGGAGAGGACTGGGTGAAACTACATACCACCCACTCACTACATCATCGACAAACAAAAGTACGGGTCCGGGAAAAATATTGTATTCGAATAAGGGAAACACAACGTTGGTCGCTGTGCCAAAGCGAAGGGATGAGGACGAATGAAAAATCGGAGAAAAAACTGCGCGCCCAGTTGCTGCTATACACAAACAGTGACCATCGTATCTACCCCAAGAGCTCGCGATTTTAACTTCTTTTTTCTTTTCTTCTTTTTAACAATTTCTGCCGCAAAAAGACACACACAACGATGAATGAATGAATTTAGCATTTTTTGATAGGAATTGATTCCTGGTTTACTTTTTTCAGTGTCCCTGTCCAGCTGCAGGTCCGTCGTATTTCTATACTTTTTTTAGCTGAAATTTCGCGCCGTCCAGCGTTCACGTATAGTCGACGAAGTCCTTAGAGCCTTTTGCGAGTCCAATCTCCAATCCTCGGTCAACTACGGCGGAGTGTGTGTGTGGTGTGAGACAACGGTGGTGGCCCCCAAATTCTGCTCGCATTCGCTTTGCCTGTACCTGCGCCTGGTTCGCTGGGAAGAGTACCACAAGTGGAACACACATCGTGTTTGTTTGTCCGTTGTACTTTGCCTTCGTTTTTGGAGGATTTTCATATCCACAGTTCCTGGGTAGCATGAGAAAAGCGATAGAGGTGGGATAAGCATGAGGGGGGTAATACTAGGACGGCAAGTTGAACAATAAAAATGTATAATTGGATATGTGCAGCGTTTTCTTCTATTTTTTGCTTCGCGATACTCTGCAGAGCAGCCCGTTCCCTTAGCCCTATGGTCAACATTTACTTTTTACATGTTGTCCTTGAAGTAAAAGCAAAACAAGTGACGAAGAAGGCAGGAGTGTATGTGTGCTGGTTAATGCAAAAAACAACGAAAGAAAAACTTAAAACAAATGCAAATGAAATGAACGCAACGACTGGCCACTGGTCATCATCCAATTTGTTGGAGGAGGGGACAGGGGGACGCGTGGAAATGGTGAATGCTGGTCACCTACCTCGATGACTTCTGGAGTTGAATGCAGAGGAGAACAATCGAAAGAATCACCGTAATCATAATAAAGTACTTTTTTATGGAGGGGGTTGGTAATTTTTTTTTTTTTTTTTTTTGACGAAAACGCGGATGGCTATTTGTATTGGGTAACGTCTGTCGAATGTGTATGCGTTCTATTTTAGGGGGAGCGAGACTTTTATGCTTTAAATTATTTTCAATTATTTAGGTATACGCGCATCTGTATTAGAATGGGTGGTGTCAATAAGACGGGTGCAGCTAAGGCGATTATGCAAGGTCTGTCGGAAGTCAGGGCAACTTCAACACAATTTACGAAATCAGACTCGGGTATACCTACCACCTATCTATGGAAATTGTGCCGCTTAAAGAGGTATATCGACAACTGCTCGCAGAAAGTTATATCAAGCCTTAAGTTAGATACACAGTTAAAACAGCACAGAGATCACTTTGTAAGACATCAATAAACGAAGAGAGAATGTTTAAAACTAGTTAAAAAACGTATAAGAACACTATCTGTCTGTCAGCTAAAACCACCTACTCCCGAAGGTTGAATATTCGTCTCTTGAAGAAGGTCAGCATTTGCATGTGGTGGGCTATCACCTATCACAAATATCAAATATAAAGCTATATAGACCGAGATA
This sequence comes from Cheilosia grossa, assembly GCA_963082955.1. Lineage (NCBI taxonomy): Eukaryota > Metazoa > Arthropoda > Insecta > Diptera > Syrphidae > Cheilosia > Cheilosia grossa. Next base: position 17,212,415 of record OY720147.1, on the reverse strand, counting down.
GCTGAATGTTACTCTTTCATACCTGCACTTACTCACAGTTCAGGGTTACCTTACAAGCTTCTCCAGTTAGCCCGGTCCTTTGATTACTGCCTCGAGCTCCGCACTGCGAATCCATTTAAGTGCGCCCCTTTGCTTGTGCCCGCCACTTAAGGCGAGAGCCTCCTCCACTGCGTTATGACTCCAGCTTAGACTCCAAGAAATAAAATCTTGTTTACTGTTGTCGCGAACAGGGCAACTCCAAAATCTTGCTCTGCTTGGTCTTGCTCTGCTTGGCCGTTGCAGATAAATTCGGTCAACGAGAAAGCGGATCAACTATAGCAAGGTATGGTTTAAGATCAATCCCTCTGTGAATAATTCGCGGTTTATACGTTGTAGCTTAAAGCGGTGGAAAAAAATCGAAAGAGAGGCGGATGCCAGATGGACCTTCAAGTATTATGTGCATTACTACTAGAAATAGCTGAACATTTCTACGTTTCCTGTGATACACGAAGCAACACGGTCGTGCCAAAAATAAGTATACACGTTTTCCGAATCCCACCCCTGCTCTCGACTAGGGCCGAGCATTATGCAGCGGACATGTAACAAAGCTTCGTTTTGTTTGAGACGGTGGGTTGACTTTTCGCAACCTCCTTAGCAGCCATATTGTTTCCATCGGGAGACCCTATTCATATTTGGAAATGCGCCAAGCCTTTTATGAGGTAGAACGGTTTCGAACAGTGTTGTACTTTTATTTAGTCTTTGGAATCAGATCAGGCTGATTAATTCTTCAATCTAGACCTCCACTGTTAATAATAAAGTCATTGTAAATTCATACGTGATAATCTGCCCGACTTGTCATTCCATTTACCGTTGGCGGTAACAACTCCATTGCGGCTACCCTCGTGGATATCCTTCATTAACGAAAAGTACATTTTCATAAATAACAATCGAACATAATTGCGAAGATATTGCGCCCGAACGCGATCAACTCATAGACTGTCTCTCATCGTACCATATGCTGCTTTGCGGCCGGGCGAAATGAAATAATTTCGCAAACATTTATTTCTCGGAAAATCGCATTTGCCTACCTATGGAATCCCTTCACGAACTCATATACACGCAATCAAAGTGCCGATTCTCAGTCGCGGTCTTTATACGCCATATTGCAGCGGAATTTCCATGAAAATAGTTTCCTAATTATTTCGACTACAATTTATGAGAGTCGATGTGTGCACTGTGCCGTGTCTATGTCTACATATCCCCGCAAACGTTGCGAGCTTCGCGCAGATCCTTTCAATTACCGAACGGATATAGACATAAATCTTTCGATTGTCCATACACTGTCGAATTTCTAATTACCTACAATACTTTGCTGCGTCGCCGACTATTGTTGTCCATCCAGTGGAAAGGACAAAGCCCCTTCGAGGATTAGAAATTATCTTTCTGTTTTTAAATATTTTCTGCGCCAAAATAAAGGCTCATTAAAATAGCCTCGCTGGTGGGGACCGAACTTTGTACATAATATAGAGATATCCTTGGGAAATGAATTCAAATCTATTGAACGCGGTTTTCGTAATTAAACTAATGTCCCTTATTGAGCTGACAAGGGATAACTTCATTCATTTTCAAGTAGATATTTGTCGTATGCAAATTTGGAAGCATACCCAACCCGACCCACCCCTTTGAAATGAATTTCGTTGATCCAATTCAAATTTCGCAGTCGCCCGACTATTGTCGTTGTCGTTGTCGCTGTCAGTTGTATGGACGTCGGTCGACGACGAAACCAAATTAAAATGAACAGTTTAACAAACATTGAAAGTGGCAAGAAGATTGTAAGGGCAGCATTAAAGATGACGAAGTTATCCTTTCGTTTTTAAGCTAATGGCACGGCGAATGCGTCCTTCCTGATGGTGGTGCGGTGGTCTAGCAAGGCCGAATAGCGTTTCACACAATAATTTGTGAAAATTCATAAATATGGAACATGGCCTGTTTTTTTTTGTTGTTCGGTTGTTTGGGAAAGGGGGACAAACACAAAAGCATCTGAGCGACGACGGGAGGAGACACAATTAATGAGATTATTCAATTTCTTTCGTTGAGTCTCGATGGTGATGGTGTTGTATAGTTGATGGCGACTCAGGGCGGTCCGTTTGACTTTTGGTTTGGGAATCAAAGGGTTTTCGGTTTTCGACGCCATTCCAAGATGATAATTACGAGTGAGGTGGAATTTCATTAAGACACCGTTTTGAGACAACCAATTTGAATTTAGAAAGCATTCGCATTCGCATTCACTATATTCTTTGATTTTTGAGGAAACCGCAATTTGCATAATGAAAAATATTATATGCTTTAGAGCTCGGAATAAAGGGACCGTCATTAAAAATTACATGCCCATCTGCAATTCATCATTTTGGTTCATCTTTCCGTATGGGTGTGAGTGGTATTGGCTTTGTAGAATGCAAATGTTTAAAGTGGGTATTGTGTCGCTATAGAGATGGGATTTTAACTTGTTTGTTGAGGAGATTGTTTCGCTGTAGGTATCTGCTGATAACCGTGTTGTTGTTTTCAGTTTTCAGTGCGAATGTGGAATGCTGACCAGAGAGAACTACGGCCCTTCACAAAATCTTCAACACTTATAGTTAACGCACTTTATTTTAATATATAAAAGAAACAACTTTAATCCTATTGGGAGATTGCTCCCCAGCTCAATGTATGGACGGAAAATGTCGGATTAATTAAATTTGTATACTAGTTAAAATGAGTTAAAATGATCGTTCCGCGCACAAAACGTAATCGGCGTTCATACTCTTTCTTCTTTCGATTCGTTTCTTTAAGCGTAGTACGCACATGTTGTGAAACGAAACTTTCCAGTGGTCTCCAAATGCACAGCGAAACGTCTGCGAAGAGGCAGCGGAAAATAATTTGTGGAGAGTTCCATCAGCTGCTTCACAAGTGCTAGTGTTACCAGCACTTGCTATTTATCTCCGATTTGGTTACTCGAACTTTTCGCTGGCTTCTTAAAATTGTCATTTGGCAATTATCCTAATTTAGACTATTTACATTAAAGTTTGGTGATTTGTAGGCTAAGCAGCCTAAAATGCTTACTTCAATTTCGAATGTACTCTTTTCGTATAGTTACATTTTGCCATACGTAAAACGAATCCGTAAACATTTTCTTTTGCTTATTTTGACCACTTAAACTTGATGGTTGAACCCAATCTTGGTCTTCAAATGTTGCTGATGAATTATAAAGCTCGTTTATAAAAATAAATTAGCAATATTTTCTTTAAATTTTCTAAAAAATAAATTTATAATTTTTTCCGTGCGAAAAACTTTTTCCGATCTGAGATGTTCAGTTAATTCCACAAAAAAAAAACAAATCATTCCACTGAAATAATTTAATTTCTTTACTGTTCCATCTGTCAAGAATTTTTTTCTGATGGAATCCTATCAGTGGTACCTATTTAGTTGATTTCTTTATTTTTAAGTTAACTTTGTCGTCTTTCAAAACAATTTAATCAGTGTGCCAATAAACTACAAAAAATTATGCATATTTGACCTTCATTTTGAGCTTTGGTATTTTTGGCGCCAAAAAATTCCCATTTGGCTCCATACCTCCTATAAATGCTGGCAGCACTGCAGTTTAAATGTCAAATTTTCGCGAGAAAATAATGTCCCGGACAATAAACGTGTGCGAAAATAGAGTGGAGAATTGTACCAAGCAATCTACTACAATTACCCACCTAATTTAAGCGAACCCATTTAGCTGAGTGGTACGCAGCTCGAGCAATATAATCAAACTTTTGTTTCAGAGTGTATTTCATGTATCTGTCAAAATTTAGCGGGTCGGGACATTTTCTCAAGCTACATTTTGGCAGATCGTTGCTTGTTTTTTTTTTGCGTTTTTGTATTGTGAGGAATGGAAGAAGTAAGCAAATATGAGTTTTTAGAATAAAAAGCTCGATGAGGAGTAGGTACATAGAATTGGAAATGGATGAAATCAGAGAGAGTTGAATTTTTGAAGTAAGTTATTTTTCCAAGAACAGCTGCTTTTTGAAACATTTATCCACAGCGCTCTCTATGTCAAAATTTAGATAGGACTTTAGCTGATGTTTGGAGAGAAAAGTTGGAGACCAGATAAAATTTAGTTTACTTCTAACTTTCATCCGATGAGGTCACAAATGAGACCAATTTAGTGAACAGAAAAAAACAAAAAAACACAACTTCCATCGGACAGACTTTGATAGGACTCGCCCCGACTCCTGTACCCAGCGTATGATGAGTAAGTCGATGTGGTTACTAACTAACAGGGCCTAACCTAACCTCTCCAAGGCGCAGTCTTCCTCTACTACATTGTTCCTCCGGGTTGGAATCGAAGACTCTTCGGGCCGGACCGTTGGTGTTCATTCGCTCCCAGCCGTCTTAGATGACTGATGCGATGTACAGCCTGTAAAGTTCGCTGTTCTATATCTCCTCCTCCAAAACCAGCGACGCAAGCGGGACCAAAAATAACTCGAAGAACTATGCGTTCGAATCGACCAAGGAGATACATCTTTGATAACGTTCATGATTCTTCGCTATAGAACAGAACTGGGATGATTAAGGTTTTTTTTTAAAGAGTCTCCTCTTTTGTTACTCTACAAACTACCGAGGGATTATTTGTGAAGGGTCTTTCATTAAGGACTTGACAAATTATTTTTTAAATAAAATGAAAACCCCCAAAAAAAAAAACCTTATTGACTTGAAAAAACATTTATGAATGGAAAGCGACTTCGTTCATATATATCCACCACGGGAACGTATGCAGCGGTCGATACCTGAGTAGAATTTGTTGTATCAGAAATGTTTCTGTAACACGTTGAACCGGATGACATTTCGACCGATACGGCCGTTATTTCTCGTTCAATATTGGCTCTGAGCTTCTCTAACGTCGACGGCTAGTTGGCATAGAGCATAGACGCATGATCAGTCTTGCCGAAAGTACTCCAATAGCAGTATTGTACTACTTTCGACACCTCCGTACTCCCGTACTCCTCCTTTGACATTCGTACTAATTTGTTTGAAAATATCTTACACTTGCAGCAAGGTGCAGTTTCAACCTTTATGAATTTAATTCACTTCAAATTTTGGCAGCACTTTTATCTTCCAAACTGTCGTCGAAAAGGGAATTTCCCTCTTCCTAGTTTGCTTTTCTTTTTTGTTGGCTTGTAAATAGTACTAAAATAGGACTATTGCACTCCGGTACCCTCCATCGACAAATTGTACTCCAATTTTTAAATATTTTGAAATGATCAACGTTTTACTTTGCCTTGACATTTCTCTACCTAGTAAATTGCAAAACAAATTTTGTTTTCTTGATGCGTCTTTAAAATTGTTTTCGTTTTCGATTTTGTTAAAGTCAGTGACTGAATAATAAACACCAGATTAGATAGACTCTACCAAAGTAACATGGCCGCACAGGCTTCCAACATCGAAACCGTTCCATTTGAAAAACACTTAGCTAGAAATAAATTTCTAAATTTTCGTTCTATACTCCCCGGTACTCTCCAAAAAGTTCTATTACACTCCCCAACGCAATTATGAAACGACATCGCTGCCAATGATTTAATGTAGCCCCATAATAAAAAAGTCTAGAGACGTTAAGTTACACGATGTCGGTGGCCAAAAGACGGGTCCGTTTCTCAAGACAACAAGTTCACCGAACTGAGACTTCAATAAATTTTAATTATTTGTAAACGTTGTTCCTTCGTGTACTTCACCATGATTAAAATGTTGATTTTACTGAATATTTTGACATTGTCAGTTGTGGTATGAAAGTGTGGTATGCTAACTTAGGTATGGGAGCACAAGAACTGTGACATTTGCCCAAAACTCAATCCACTCAAGACGCAGCTGAATCTAGCTATCCCAAGGCCCCTTTAATGCCTGCCTGGGCTGCCACTACTCTTGAGAGTATTGCCAATGTTCGAAGTGAAGAAAAAATATTCCCAAAATTGGCATTCAACACAAAAGCCCTTCAAAGATTTTCAAGGATTTTCGTTATTATTTTAACTTTCAAAAAACAAAACTACAAATGGTTCCACCAAAAATTTATATAAAATAACTTACAGTGCTGCTCATACTCATAAGATAAAGAGAGAGAGAGAGGGAAGAAGTTATAAAACAAAACTGCTTTTCGTATCTGCTGTGTTGTGTGTTGTGTGACCTGTTCTCCTCTCAACCATTTACAGAGCGAAAGCACTAAAAGTCACAAGGACCATGACGATGATGATGATGATGACGACAACAATGTTGATGTTGCTGCTGATGTAGATGACAATTATTATGATGGTGATGGATTTAATGAAGACAAATTACCTGTGGGCATTTTTATGAAATAATAATTAAACAAAGGCGCACAATTTCATTGTCCTTGCATGCTTCCATTGCTGCCACTTCTCTTCCACTGCGCATAGAATTTATGCTAAGTACCTTTCCTTTTTTCAATTGGAGTGGATTTAATATAAATAAACATGATAATCGCTACGAGAAGCGAAATAATAAAGCAAAAACAGAAGGATGTCAGGCGGAACAAATAACAATTGCAACACGGAGTATAACAGTTGATATCCTTGCTAATTGGAGGAATAAGGAAGTAGGGTTTTTTTTTTCGTTGTTGCTCTTCCTACTACACCATAATACACACACTTGTACATATGTGTATGGACTGCGCTCTATGATGAGATGTGATTATTTTTCTTGCTTTATTCTTCTGCATGAATATGCATGAGTTTATATTTGACGCAAAAGTCTGTTCTTTCAATTGGTGAGATGCATTTTTGTATAGAAAAAAAAATCACCTCTGGGCCATGCTGCTTTACGTTTCTTCAAATTGGGTCAAGACGTTTTCGGATTTTTCTATAATATACTTGCTTTTAAAGAGACTTATATTTTGCCACACCTACGAAGGTATGTGCAATTGCGAATGAACCAAATAATAAAGAAGGTGCGGATGAAGTGTTCCTGCTGAGCTATTTACGGGGGTATAGATTTCAGAGCAGTTAGCTATAGAGAAAGTGTAAAGAGAAGTACATACAGGCAAACTGTGAGTATATTGAAGATAAAATTGGGACGATACCTAGCTGAAGTTAGAATCAAGCAGTGGCAGGAACAAGTTGGATGCTTGATCTTAGAGATCGGAAAATACTTTTAACAGCTCTGGGGCACAAGTGCTCATAGCTCAGCAGAGTTCCTCCCACAGATAATGTGTTTTAAAAAATGCAATTTCAATAGTTGCACAAACACCGAGCTCTCTTTGGTAAACTTAATTTTCAGCGCACAATTTCATATGAAAACGTTACGGGAATTTTAGAAGAGCATATTACTTCCGTCTACCATTTGCTGTACAGAACTTTAGTTTTTACAATCAGCATGAATTTCATTGTGCTTAACGCGTTTTACTGGCTACCATCCAACAGAGTCTGTCATTGGATGTCAATTCTCGGTCCAAATTAACACTAACCAGCCCAATTAAAAATACTGGTGCTGCGTAGAGCTCGAAAAGGGGTAAGAAGGGCAAGGCATACTCCAAAAGGTCATCGGAAAATCGCAACAAGGAAACTAAGAAGGACCAAGTCGAATCCAACTTATAGCAATTGTTTTATGACTATTGGATAAATATGTGAAATACGGAAATAAGGAAATTTGACAGAAAAGTTTCAATTTCCTTAAGAAATATCATATGTCAAATAAAAAAAATACGCAAACGAATCTGGTGCTCAAAATATATTTTTTTTTTTTTTGAAATATACAAAAGCAGCCCAACAGCCATCAAAATATGTATCCAAGCTCTTGTGGCTAGAAGTAGATCACAAGGCATAAGACGTCTTTAAACTATGCGCAGCCAAACTTGAAAAGGATCTTTTACACAGACAGACAGATAGCCACAAAAGAATTTGATGTTCCGACTACCAGACGGAAGTTGCTTAAATAATGCTGTGAATCTTTCGATAAGATTGCAGATGTGTATGTTCAGTTACCCTTTGATCTGGGTAAAAGGTCCCAGTGGCATTCCAGGCAGCTAAAAGTTGGATAAAGTTGTCAAATAGTAGAGGGCTCAACGGCCTCTATATGGCAGACATCTGTGAGGACCGCATGCACCATTGCAGTCAGTAAAATTCCTCCCTTTCGGAGAGGCCTTAAACGTTACAATAAGTGCAATAGTACCTGCGAGATGTCGGGGCAAGTCTGGCCGAAATGCGTGCCAAAAGAACTGGCAGTCTCTTTTCCATTATATAGTGACAATATATCAAACTGACGGTTTTCGAAATAACCGCAACCGTAACAAAAACAGGTGAAGCTCTTATATTGGTAATGGTTCGTTTGGGAGCTAAGACGTCATTATGATCCTTAACCGGCGTCCCACCCCAAAGCCGACACTGGTTGCAGACTAAGTGAAAGAGGTGAAACTTCCTACTCTTAAGGTCAATGAAGTTCCTATTAGTGTCAAAAGAATTGCATCGTCTTTTATAAAACAACTTTTGATATTGTATCCATATAAATATGTATTTATCCAATCTATACTCCATACCAGCGTTGCCACTTCAAAAGCAGAGGAGCGCAGTAGATCATAACAAAAAATGCAGTAGATTGGATCTTTCCGCAGTTCATTTTTTACTATACAAAAACCAAAGATCATTTGCTTAAAACTGTATTAATAATCACTTTATTTTTTTTTATAAACGGTTCAAAATTTTAATTTAATTGACTATTAAATAAAAATTTTGAAAATAAAAGTGCAGTAGATTAGATTTGGTAGCAGAAGATTTATTTTTTGCAAAAAATGCAGTAGATTTACTGCTATTGCAGCAAAGTGTCAATGCTGACTCCATTTACCGTCCATAGAGCACCAGGAAACCTGCAAGTCCCTTCCTTTTAAATGAAAAAAAAATTTCGTTTATGGCTTGCCTTCCATGAATCGATGTGCCTGAAGAAATGTCCAAAATGCCATCCTTTTTTCCACCGCCACGTCGTTTGACTTCAACCTGATTGATTTCCGTTTTCCCTCATTTCATTTTCATTTTAAAATCATTTTTCATTCTCTTAATATAACTTTAATTAAATTTATGTACTAGACAAACACGATTAAATCTAATTTAAAACTAACATTTATCTTATTCTAGCTTACTGGTTCTCAGCGAGCGCTCCAAACTTAACAATATCCTTAAAAATATTGCCTTTGGGCCTTAAATCTATCTATTTTTTATTTAGTTTGTTGTTTATTCTTCAAGAAACTTCCTTAAACTTGAATTCTTTATTTTTATCATTTTATTTAAAACTTCATAAGCTACTTAACCTACATTACCTAGGTACCGCCGAGAATCGAGCGAGGCCATATGCGTTGGTCGACTCTCGGAGGCCCTATTCATGTTGGCTAGTCCGGCCCATCCCTCTACTCTAAACCGTGACCTACAAACTTAATAGCTTAAAACTAAGAAGGATGCTACGTAAGTAGCGCACCGGTCCGGGAGAGCGTATCCACCCTCACCTGTTCATCAAGCCACTAAAATTCGGTGAACTGCTTTACCGTATTGTATTTCCGTTTACCCTCTTTCGTACTGACATTCACTCATAACGCACATGCAAAGTCCAAGAGGCTTTAATTCCCATCCCCATGACTGTTGAACTACTGACCTCACCACTAGGCCGGCAGTCAATCGTGAACCTGTTAATTAATTACATATTTTGCACAATGAAACTTTATTTAACACATCCAACTTTCTGTTGGAGATTTTAAAAGTCGCTATCATTATACTCACGCACCGGATGGAACAACTCACCTCACCGCCAGTAATGTACGCAAAGTGCGTAAAAACCATCATCCGGAATTTGTGGCCAAGCAGATTGTTTTCGATTGCTGCCACACGTTGTATGGCATCGAACACCATTTCAATATCTGCATGGGCTCGAACATGATGTCTACTCATTTAAACCGTTTAAACAATTAATGAATTTATAAATTCGGAATATTCAACTGAAAACCACCCGGAACACCATCACCTCACCTCATCACCAATATGACCCATTCTTCCGCCATCATATATACAAATCGGATTCTCTGTCGTCCCGACATCCAGCGGCCGCGTGCGTTTGCTGGGCCATGGTCATGTTCGAGTACTAGCCTCATTTGTTTGGCTGTGGAGTACATCGATAAATGACGTTGATCGTCGGTTGATGTTGTTGTTGGCTGGGGGTAACCCAGTCACCCTACTACTACTTAACTTTAAGGTTGGATGGTTGGTGGGTCATCTCTCTTTTTTGTGTGATTCTGCAATTCGAATGTCATTAACCAAAATGATTATTATCAAGGTCAATCGAACCGTAAGTGTTAATTTTACAAATGGCAGCTGGCAATGTTCTTGTGCGAGCACCCGTTGCTTGTTTTTCCCTCCGAGGTTAGAGTGTTGTCTTGATACGAAGCTTCTTACTAGTTGCCTTTTATAAGAAAACAGTGTGAAAAAACAAGTCGAAAGTGAACCCAAAAAATTGTCAAACGTGTTTAAAAACTCATCGGAAAACGCATTTAAAAACTGGTCAAAAAACGGTCAAAAACTCCAGCACAATGGCGTCAAAAGACTCATATTAAATAAAGCCTTCGAAAATGTGTCAAAAACGAGTCTAAAAACTTTGGGGTAATACCAGAATATTTTGTTGATACCATTTAACTGTGACGTGTTTTTTTGGATAGACATCTTGAAGTACTAAAAGTTTTCTTAATTCGAACTTTGTGGCTGTCTGACGGCGCTTGTTGGCCTCGATATTTTCGACGATATGCACGTTAAGTGAACACAGCTGAACGACTATTTTCAATGCACGACCACGGTTGCCGCTTGAAAATAAAGTTTCTGTCCAAAATTGGAAATAAAAATGACCAACTGTAGCTATAAATGACCAAAGTAATTTAAGTCCGAAAAGAAATACGCTTTAGCTTGCATAAAAATTTAAATTTCGTAAAAAAAAATGACCAAATGGAATAAAAAAGGACCATGTGACCAAGAGAAAAAATAATGACCAAATTTGGTCACGAATGACGAGTGTGGTAACCGTGTGCACGACGTCTTTCAAATACGTAGGCAGTTGCCTCTATATTCGAAAAAGGCGTTAAAAAATCGCGGGAACCGGGAATACACTACGCGCCAGCTTTTGGAAGGTGGGACGACCTGAAATAGTAATGGATGTGTGAAGTTTTAGAATGTCAACATTTCCACAAATTGGGATAAAGCACGTAAATTCGAGAGAAAACCTTGAGGAATACAAATTGTTGTGCCACCTTTCAACCTCTAACCAACTAAATCTCGTTTAAATCATAAATCTCGAATTTTTCACACCTACTCTCTGAATCATCAAGGTTTTCATGTAGAGTCCAGCTTGTGAAAACACTCTCCAAAGCTCGGGATGTCGAAAATGTAAAACAAACAGAGGAATGATAAAGAAGACATCAAAAATGGAAAAAATGTCTCTTACCCCCTTTCCTCTCGTCAAACGTCATTCTGTCTCTCAAATGGAGAGAGCCGCAGAGAATACGTCAACTTTATCTTCTTTTAGCCGGTTGAAAGTGGGAACACTTTAAGATTAATTTTATACCCCTTGACTCTTGTACTTAAACTCAGGATTTGTGTCCGGTGGAAACGAAGCATAACGATAGTGGAATGAGTCCAGATGAGACCCAATCATTTGTGGAAACAAACGCACGCAACGCATGTGCCGAATTTAATTGTTGAGCGATTGACTCAGTGTTTTCTTCTTAAACACATATTCACTCACAGCTACTTAATACTTATATTATTCCCTTTGAAAAACAAAAATCTTGGATCGCCTTAAAAATATTATTTAAATTTATTATACAATGGGGACGTTCAAATAAAAATAGTTTAGTAAGGCTGACAGCTGTCTGACTAGATGTATCTCGGTTTTGATTGGCTGAAATCGGTCAGTGAGCAGCTGTTTCAGTTGACGTTTTTGGAGGGGTAGACGACGAAACTAGAGAAGTGACTGTGACTGACCACTAAGTTGACAGTTCGTATATGTGGTTGACGTAGAAAATGTGAAGTTCCCGACCTATCTAGGTATTGCGTTCAGGTTACATCTCATCCAGACCAGTGTAGTCGACTTCAGATAACTAGATTTTTTGATGTGCCCAATACGGAACATAAATGTCAAAGAACTGTTAAAATTGACTGCTCACTTTGAGAGCTATCCCTTTTGAACAACAAACCCTTTGAATTATTTATTTCCAAAATTCAATTATAGCACTCGGTTATCTAAATTTCAAATTTCGACCTGACTGCAATATATTTTTTGCATTGCAACTGAAGATACAAAAATAAAGTCATCTATTAACTCGATTCGGTTTTGCCACACCGAAATGTAGGTATTAATTATCGCAGCTATCTTTAATCCGAAATCGTTGTCGATTATGAATATTTATTTAGTAATTGAATTGGATATTCAACTGGAAATCATCCGCCATGTAACATACTTCTCACCTCTCTGTACAGGATGGCGCGACGCGCCACGCCGTCCTTATGTGAAGGCTGTAAATACACATTAATATCCTTTATCGGGAAAATATTCGTTGCTGCAAATATTTATTATTATCTGTTGATTATTTATATCCGAGTTCATCTAGTTATGCAAATTGATGATGACGCAGTTTTGCATTACCCCAAAATGGGATACAAATGTGCCCGCATACGCCACGCATTCATAAATGGTTGCATACGCATCGCATATGCTACTTAGCAACGATAATTGGAATAAATTGATATTTTATGGGTTGTTTTCGTTGAACGGAGAGCTTTATAAATCACTGGTGGTGATAATATCATTATGTGATATAAAATTGAATTTTAGAACGAATAGCATTGGAATTGCTGCTGTAATTGGCGAGGGGTGATTGGCGATTGTATTATCTACTTGATTCCCGATTTTGTTTACTGCTGCTATTAACAAATACGCGTAGGTACTTGCGTTGTGGAAGTGTATTTGCACCTAACTGCTATAACTGGGAGGAGATTTGTTGTCATGTCGGGATACGATTGCGGCCTGATGTGCAACCACAATATACTAATTAATTTTCATTACTGAATTTAAATTGGCTGCAATTGGTTTATTGGTTTTCACTTCGAAGGGAGAAATTTTAATTGGAAGTAAATGAGGTTGACGATGTTTTTAGTACTTGCATTGTATTGTATTGCGATTAAACGAAACGGATTTGGATTGGAGTATTAGTCTGTATTTGTCAGAGTTTGTATACTCCAAATTTGGTCACAAAGTCAACCTAATTGGAAGTGATTTTGAATTTTTTGATCCTTTTTTTTTTGTATTGGCATTACCTATATCTGTTAGGTAGGATATATCCCAGTTAGCCAGGTCAAGATGATGATATGCCTTGGGCAGGAACGCCACAAATGTTCTGCTTGCGGATGACTATGCTGGTTACCTGCAGTCAATTGACGTCAATTTAATGAACTTAGGGGGAAAGTAGACTTGACCAACTTTTTGCTAAATCGCATATTGAAACTTGTCTGCCGAATGAAAGTTACATCTATCGAGAGCTATGTTTATATGGTCTTGATTATTAACCCAATTTTTTCTCAATACATTTCAAAGCTATTTAAAAAAATTTGGTGCACATGTATCCCTCAGTCCTACCTCATAAGTCATAATCAATAACCATTCGTCTCGGCATTTTATTTTTTTTATTTTTGGGGTAAATGGAAAGGACGTACACTTGTATGCTTAGTCAGAAAGGGTGGATTGAGGAGCTCTTTCATGACAGTTATACTCTGGATATTTATCAGATGTAGATACGCGGGAGGTGGCGCAGTCGAAAAATTTATTCGTGTTTTTCCGGTAACCGAACCTGAGACTCCTCGCTCAGTAGTCCAGCACACTAACCACTGAGTCACTTCACTTATCTTAGTTACATTTTATAGTTATTTAGTCGGGGCAAATTATTTGAAAATAGATTTTCGATTTAAGTGCTGCCATTGAATGGGGTACTAGAAAACTACCAAAAACAAAACAAAAATCCAACTGCCCAAAATCCAAAAGTAGCGTACATGGATTTTTATGTATATGTATATAGATTTACCAATGTTTAATAATAATGCAGAAAACTGTACTGAATTAAAATTTTTTTTTAATATTTTTTTTACATTTAAATAAAATAAAAATTAGAAAAGAAGACTTAAGTCAAATAAGAAATTATACCAAATGGCGTCAATTTTATTCATGGAAATGATGCCTCAAAACAACAAAATTTTATGCCGTTTGGCAACACAAAAAAAGGCGCGAAATCAAAACTTTGCCAAATCAAATAGTCCGTCTATTATTAGATAAATGTTGTCTTTATTTTTCTATTAGAGTTGCCTGTTATATATCAACCATATCAATAAATAAATAAAATGTGTAAATGAAGTCGATGAAAAATACTCTAACGATTTTGGGCGTATTTAATGAAATCAACAATTTTATGATATCGAAAGCAAAATCCGCGCCAGAACTTGACAATGCCAACTAGCTTTACATATTAACCATTTTTTTGAAATTTGTCTGCTCATAATTGACTTGGACACGCGTCTTCAAGACGAATACCGAAACCACTGATAATCATTTTAAACCTTCACACTAAATATTTTGTAGTTCAGAATTTTGTATAGAAAATTTCGCCATTGTGAGTTTGAAAAATTTTGCATGGAAACTAAAAGTGAATGTATTGGGGAATAAATATTTTATTGGTCATAATGGGTAATTTTTTATGGAAAATGTCACCATTGTGAGTTCGTTAAATGTATAGCCTTTGTTTAAAACAATAAGCGCCGTTAAAAGTGAAATTCCGCCATCACCGGTTCCCAAGTCTATCTCTGATCCTTCCGTGTAGGTGGATACCAATTGATCTTTTCGTGGGTTCATAGGTTTTCATTCGTTACTACTTGGAAAATAGCAAGAAAATAGTTTGGAGAAATATTGTCAGAAGTGACAACATTTATTAATGTGTTTCTCCAAAATTTGGGAATTACCATAACTCGTTTTCTTGTTTTCCCAATTTGTCTGGAAGATCCTTAGGACAGTTCTGGCGGCAGATTATTGAATGTTTAAATAGAATCTCTTATCTCCTTTAAACAGCTGTTATCGTTGACGCACTATTTTTCAAAACCAGGAAAGAACTGTAGAGAAATAGAGTTTCACTTAGTAAGATGCGATATGATGGTCCGTCTCCAACATCCCTTAAAGAATGTAATAAATAGACACACTCATAGGAGTGATTCGACGACGTTATTGGTAGGTAAATAACCAACCAAGAAGTTTGAGGGATCATGTGCATACATTTGTACCACCTATACCGATTATGGAAGACATGGTACACTACGAGCTAATCGCCATTAACTCCAGCATGGAGTGCGAAAAGCCATCCAATTAACGCCAAAAATAAATACTTCCTTGCAAGTGCAGGTATAGATCAGCGCAAAAGGGCAACCCTCGCAAAGTGCGAAAATCAACACTTGTTTCAATTGCATCGCCCGAGGCACTCCCGCAGCACACGAGCAGATGAGCACCTCTTTATTTTTCTTCCATCGAACAACTAGCTACATGAAGTATGCGTATTAATTAATCACAATTTCTCACCATGGATTCAAAAATCGGTTCGACGCTTCGCGTCTACAACAACACCCGACCGTTTTCAAGTACGAGCATCTATAGACATTCAATTGGCAGGATTTAATTAAAAGCAAACACGTCAAATGCATCCTTGAAACTTTCTATTTACCAATATATAATTAATGAGTCCGTCAAACAAATCGGAATCATTGGATGACGATGATGCAACGGTTGCCATAACCAAGAACACTTAGCATTACCTCAATCTATTCAGCGCACCTCACTCTTGAAAACCAATCACATGGGTATGAGTGAGTGTTGCGGGCGGAGGCAAAGTGGAACGACATGATTGCCGAGGAAATTAAATTCCAAACACCAAAGCAGATGAGTGATAAAAAAGAAGAGAAATTGCGGTTTTTTTTCTGTTTGAATTCATTAGATTTGTATAAATCCTAATGAAAAGAAAAACACAGTGCAACAAGGAAATCAAATTTTGAAAATCGTTTAAAAGTGCGCGCTCAAATTTCTATCCCAGCTCCGCAGAGACGCAACCTTTGAGGGTGCACGAGTGTGTGAACTGCTTCAGACAATCGCTCTGCACACGTATGTGCTAGTATAGGCGCTCGAATCCTTAATTAAACCGCAAAAAAATGTTTTTCCTATTTGCTAGGCACAAAAATGGGGGTGTGGCTGTTTGCAATTTTGTTTCCTATTTAGAAGAACATGGCATCAACACGCATGCAATGCCATAAGTATCTCTATGTGTATCTACATTGTTTCTGAGCTGACACGCCGACTCAAAAAAACAAAAACGTAAAAAAAGAAAGGAAAAAACGACAAATAGTGTGCAGAAATTAGTTTTCAATAGCTGCTGGCACAAGCCGAAGAGAATTGTATTGAAGATTCAATTGGAGTAGGTTGGGAAGCGTAACAAACGTGCCGAGTACCAAAGCAAAATGATAGAAGCCCATAAACGCCGGAGATTAACAAATTTTGAACGCGTTCTTCATCGGGATAACCTTAAGGAGGAGGTTTTTATTCTCTTTTTTTATTTTTTTCTATATATAAGCCTTTTGTGTTTCAGAATGAACAAAGAGAGTTATGTAATTGGAAAAGGAATAATTGAACTGTAAATACAAACTTGCTTGAGCTGCGACCGACGGACTTTCGTCTGTCTATGCAGAACTTTGACTTTCAGTTCAAAGAGAACAATTCAAAAAATATTTAATACCAGAAGATTAGTGTCTTGCAGAAGGACGCAATTAAGAACTGTCCACGACGGAAATACTATTGATACCTATAAGAAAAAATCGATTATAAGAAACGCATGTTGAAACCGTGTCACTTTGTTTATACACGTGTTCGCATAAATAAGAAGATAAGTTTGGATATAAGAAACCATTTTTTTGTTTTAGGGTTTTCTCATACCTATTTGTCGTGGACAATAAACGTTGCCAAGCGGGCTTAGGACATCATTTCGGTCGCCACGGCGGGACATCTACTGTCAAAAAAGTAACTCATTTTAATAAAAAGAAAAGGAACAAATATATAACCGAGGGTGTCCCTTATATGGGCTAAGAAAAATTCTGAATTTTTTCACACATACCCTTTATTTTTTTTAATGACAATACTACCTTCGATGCAAATATTTTAA
Source organism: Cheilosia grossa (assembly GCA_963082955.1). Taxonomy (NCBI): domain Eukaryota; kingdom Metazoa; phylum Arthropoda; class Insecta; order Diptera; family Syrphidae; genus Cheilosia; species Cheilosia grossa. The sequence continues at coordinate 17,195,143 of OY720147.1, read as the reverse complement.
TCCTGGGATGATGTTAACACGTGCCAACAGGGCAGCAAAGTATGAAAATCTGTATGAAAAATTTAGAACAAACATTTTCGACACGCAAAATATTTTATTTCAATTTCAACTTTTTACTAAATAACTATATTAGTAACAAAAACAAATTATTGCGGATACTTTCCCTTCAAAACTTCTTTCTTGCAGTCAGTATATAAATTCCTGTGCTCTTTCACACAACGAAGATCTCTTTCAATCCGCCATTCTATCATTTTTTGTCAATTCAAGTTGCGAGCGTAGCAAAAATATTTTTAACGCATAAATTGCTCGTGCCATCCATCTCGCTTGATGCATTGCTCCTGGGTCCTGGTGACCTGATTTTAAGTTGCTCATCGACATCTCTTAAGAATTTTATTGAAAGCTCAGTCAGTTCGCGGTAGTCATTTCCAACAATTGGTTTTCGTAGCCCAAAGTAAAAACTTAGAATTTCGGTAATTTCGAGGTCATTAAAATTCTCCTTGACAATTCCAGCAGCGGTTTGAAAATTGTTGGTGTAAATATTATTCCATTCATCGCGAAATTTTTAAAAATAGGTATTTCTGGACTTATTGTTAATTGGTGGACCTTCGATTCGAAGACGCTTTTAAGCACTAGCTCATACATATGATGCCGACAACCAAAAAGGACTAACTCTCTTTCTAATTCATGTTCCAAGAGCACGCATACTCCATTAAAGCGACCTGTGTTAGATGCAGTTGTATCGCAACATATAATCTGGGCTTTATCATCCAAGTTTCAGTCTCTTATTGCTCTAGAAGCAGCATTAGCTTTTTCTTTAGCAGACAAATTTTTCAATGTTGGCACGGATAGAAGTTGTTCCTCATCTCCAAAAGTAATAACAATAGAAAGTCGTTCTTCCTGAGCGTTGAATCGAAGACTTGTTGATTGGAAAATCCTCAAAGTTAAGCCCCCTAGAGCCTCCACTGTAGCCTGAAGTATATAAATAGAGTCTCTTATGTTCAACTGACATCTGTCTAAGGCTGAGACTTATTTTTAAGTAACAAAGTCCTTTCTTCCGTTGAGGTTGCCTCGCTTCGTAGCTTGCAAATATGTCGTGCTCTTCAAGAATAAAATCCTCCAACGACGCTGAAGAAGTAGATGGTATTTCCGATGACATGTACTTACTATGTTTTTATTCGTCTTATAATCGGCTTTTTCTTAACCTATCTTCCTTTTCAGCTTGTTTTTTATCAATCCCCGCTAAGCAGCTGGGTCGTCTTGTTTTTCTCGTTTCTCTCTGACGCTGTAAAAAGACTGTCCTCTTCTATTTTAATTTTTTTTAAGAGCATCAGCATGAGCTATGTCAAATATGTTATCCAAATCGTACTGGAAATCTGCTTCTCGTCGTTTATAGACCTCCTGGGATTTCTATGATTTTTTTTGCAATCCTCTCCAAGCTTGATACAAATTTATAAGCTTCTTCACAGAGTTGGGCTATTTTTTTCTAGGGATTCTTGCCTTTTCCCAAAAAATAGGACACTCGCGAATAACATGATTTGCAATTTCGCTGACTGTCAGTTTAAATTCCTCATATTAAAAAAAAAAAATTTAGCACCCTTTATTTGGTTATTTACATCTCCCACTAAGTAGATGCTTTTCGTATTGTTTCTTAATTGCAGTGACATCTTTAATCGATTAAAAAATATGTGTTTCCCGTTTAAAATCTAAAAATGCAATAAAACTTTGCTAAGGCACGTGCTTCTATTTCAGTGTAATTTGTACTGACATGTTTCGATCCTATTCGGCACGGGTCCAAATGACCAAATTTTTGTTTTTGTTGCGTTTTATAATGAAATTAATAATATAAGAACATATGCGTTCAAAAAAAAAGTCGAAAAATAAGGGACACCCAGTATATTTTAATATTAATTAGACGTAGGTGTCTCAAATTAAGCGCTTTTATTTGTCCCGGTAGAAATTTTTAAAACCTGGTTTTTTTTATATTTTTACAATTTTTCCCGTCGAGCTGAGAGTAAAATCTGGCAACCCTATTGACAGGGTCCCATGTAATTACTATTCCTACCCATTAAGGAATATGAAACAACTGATTAAAAGACGCCAGTTAAAAAAAATTTAAATTCAGCAGGAAATAACCAAGCAGTCCCTACAAAAATTAGAACCGCATTCGAACCTAATTCAGGTATAAATACTTATAGTCGTACTTATAACAAATTTTAGTTTCGACTTAAACTTACGGAAGCCCACAATTTCAAAATTTAAAGTTTTGTTTTTAAATAGTAAAAGACCAGCTTCAGCGTCTGCCCGATTAAGTACAAAAGAAAATCTCCACATCTATGAAATTTATTTTCTAAAAACTTCGTTAAAAAAATAAGACATGACGTTTAAGCAACAATAAAAAGCAGAGCTGATTATTCCCCCTTCAAGAAAGGATCAATAATTCCGATTTGAGAAAGGGATCACCGTGGACTGAAGAAAGCTAAAAGGCTAGTTCAATCCTTTAAGGTCTATGCAATTATGCAATACAATTGACAAAAATGACCGTGTTACGGAACAATGAGTGGCTTCAAATAATCAATACATATTACACACTAAAAATAGTTTTGTGACCAATCCCAAAGACTCGAGATATACTCGTAAGTTGCACATGAATTGACTACAAACTAAGCAAAATTTATTCTGACTTTGACAAGGCCAATGGGCCCTATTAAACATTTCTAGTTTCGACTATTAATGTTAGTAGTCCACAAGGTTATATTTTTTTCATGTAGGGCGAGAGTTTGAGGAGTAAGTATCAGGTGCAAGGACCCCTTAGCTGCAACAGCGTCTTGGATTCCAGTGCTCAACTTGCCTTTCGAGCAAAAAGAAGAAGCAACAGTGCACTGTTAATTGTTGTCGACGACAATCACAAAGAACTTTTCGGCAACTACCCAAAGCTTTTGACGTTTTTAGCCTCTTCAAATGCAATTGACATGGTAGAACATTGTAGAACACTGTGTGTTAGTCAGTCCAAGTCTTGGATTAATATCACAACTTTTTGTGGTACTGCTGGAGCTCCGTAGGGCTCCATTCTCGCCTCCATATTATTTTCCACTTGTATAAACGAACTTCCACGACTTATTTTATATTGTTCGTCAACGCAGAAAACGTTGGATATATTCATGACTTGTGAGTCGTACTTTTGAGTTAACTAACAGAGATCTAGAGGTCAGCAGTGGGCTCTTAAGCATAGACATAGTCAAAGGCAAAGACACTTACCTACTAGCATCAAAACACACATTTTTCGACAATTGAATATTGAGTGTTCTATAGCCTTAAATTAAGGGGTGGGTAGTCTTGAATGACACACTTGGAGCGTTCATGTGCTACTAAGATCTGAAAAGTATGTAACGATCTTCAAGATGTGTGGTCCACAATAAGGCTCTTTGCCCACTAAAATTAAAATAAATGTTAGTCGTCAAAACGGGTCTTTTACACATCCTATTGTATGCTTGTGAGGTTTGTGTTCTATGTTGGTCTTTTACTAGGCGTAGATTAAATGTGATCTACAAGAACCTAGCAAATACGACCATGAGACCATAAAAACTTTGAGTGCGCGTGAACTTAATTAGTTATTAGGGAAACTAATGGCTTAAACGACATTAGAAATATTTAAAAACCAAAAAAAAAAAAAAAAAAAAGACTACTAAAGGTGGAGCTAATGGCTAATGAATTCCCTAGATGGATCTAATGGCGGCGTCTACTTGTTTTGGCCTGAGTGAAAAGTCATGAAAAAGCTTCCAGCTCCGGCTGGCCATTTGTCAACCTGCAGCCTAATTGCGTATATGCCTTGAAGTTTCCGATGCTGACAAAAAACAAATTGTTTTCTGGCTTAACCTCCAACTTCTTGAATCTCCTCAGATGTCATCATCAGCCACTGTCGATTAACCGATCTTTGTCAAAAACATTTTCACCTATTTCGAATATTCATCGACAGAAGAATTCCTCGATAAAATTTACTCAGTCAAACTTCGCCATAAATAATGGTCAACTTTAGATGACCTCCAATACTCTGCCATTTTGGTCTAGTTGCATTACCATAGTGTGGCGTAGAATGAATCGTGGAACCTAAAATGGTGAAGTGAAAACAACCCATTAGTCACCAAACAAGTTCCACTTCCAATTGCAGACTGGAATCTGTCAAATAAGTGTAATTCCCCACTTAGCTAATTCTAGAACCGGCCGGAATTAACTGGAAATTTATCAATTGCTGAAAATGGGGAAAAGTATGTGAGCCTGTTGGAGCACTTCATTAACATTACTTACAAACAAAAATTAAATTCATTATCTTCTAAATACTTTGAATTGTATAAAGCCTTTATTTTTGAATTATTGAATTGTATTCAACTTTTAAATTTAGCGCTCTATTGTATCGCAAAAGCCATATTTAATTGAATATAGTTTCGTCAAGTTTATACCAATTACTCGCTATATATAGAGAAAATAAAGCTTCAGTGGGGGCTCTTTTTTGTAAAATATTGAACTAAACGGACATAATCGTCTTTTCTCTCGCTGCGTTTCGTTTTCTCGGTCACATAGGTCACATACCGCGTTGTTTGCCTCGCTTTGCCTAAAACCCGGAAAAGCCTTGAACCTACAAGTCCCTTCGTTGGTGGGGATTTTCCTACGGAAGTAAATTTTTTCACCAAACGGTCAGAAAATCGTTTGATCGTACATTTTTTGGCGCCCAACGTGGGGCTTTTTTCGGATAGTTGCCATAGTTAAAATCTTGCTTCTAATGCAAAATTGGCTAAAACGTGATAAATAGTTCAAAGAACATTAGAAATTAACATTCATACCAAAAGTGAGTTGTGTGTCGGTAAATTCGGTTGCGTGGAGGCGGGAAGGAAGGAGAAAGAACCTGGAGAGCGTTACCAGAATACCTCATCCCAAAGGAAGGAAGGAAGGAGAAACCAGCTACTTGAGAACATCTCAATCAAAAGTAACAGGGAAAGTTAAGTATTCCTCCCTGCAAAGGTACGTGATTATCACTCCAAAATAGTAGAATGTGCGTTGGTAAGAAACCAATTGAATAATTGTTTAAAAAGATAGTTAAAACCAAATCAAATCATCTTAAAATTGCTAAATAACGCACCTTCAACATATAAGGAGAAATACTGCATTTTAAAATACATTACGTTTATTCATAAATAGAAATAAACTTTTGCTGAAACAACATGTTATAAAAACTATATTGATGCCATACATAAATTGTCGACAAATGAGAAATAGAATCCACAATTAGTTTCACGATCCACACATTCTCTTTCATACGTCGCCTTATTCAACTCCTTTGTAAAAAGGCGCTCACCCACTCGAATGCTTATATCATCTCCGATCCGATCTCATCACAATTGCAAAGCAGGTTCTTCCGCCCGCACTCGTTCGCTCGATCGTGTTTTCGGAAGAGAAATTATACGCACTCACTCAAACAATCGTCGTTGTGATCAGGTTTAACGACAAAAACAAAAAAAAAACTGGTCGTCATATTGTTCGCACAATAAATTATAATAATTTATCATTTATAATCATAAAGTTGATTTTCACAAACACTTCAATCTAATGGAGTGCAATCTGATATCATTATTTATCATCGTTGGATTTCAAACAACTGCATAAACTTAGTTGTCGTCGTTGGAATCTTATGTCGAGTATTCAATTGTGGAGTTCGAGTTCTTTTTATGCAGACCAGAATTGTTATTGGTTTTCTATCAATTGACATTAATAGTAGCCGTATTTTATTATCAGCGTGATCTGATCCGAATCAGATCATGAAAATAAAACAATACGGATCATAGAAAAATTTTATTTTCGAGTTGTGGCAACAGTTGCTTTCAAAACACAAGGGGTAATGTATGAGCATTACAAACTTCATATTGCCACCAGCCATATTGCAAACTTTCTGTACAACGTGACGTCACAATATGATGACAATTGACATGACTTTTCATTTGCTTGTGGGGGGTGTTACCATATGAATCAAATTAATAATTTTTATTTTTGGATATTGTTTTTAAGAAAAGTAATTTAAAATTCTGTGTTTAAAAATGCAACAAATAAACAATATTTTGCTGCTGTATTTCGGTATTTCGGTGTATTCATGCGAGCGAATGATTTTTTTAAACATTTATGAAATGTTCTCGATTTGCTTCAGAAACATTTCATAAACATTTGTCAAACATTTCTGTTTTTGCCGGTGTATACGCCGATTAAGTATTTATTAAGCTCAGATTGGAATTCTTAGACAAAGTAAATGACAGCCGCTTAGGCACGAAATTCCAGAAGAACAAAATGAAGTTAGAATTAGATTTTTCTGTGATAAAAAAGAAACGTGTTTCCCAATAACTAGGTTCTAAAACAATTTAAATTTATGCAGGTAGCTAGTTTCGATTTTTTATTATTCCAAGATTTTCTGGACATTTGTATTTTATGTTAAAAGAACAAAAACACACCTCTGAAACAAATTATTAACGAACTGCGAAACATTTCATAAACATTTTTTTTGTTAAATAAATGTTTATGAAACATTTACTTAAATATTTCGCTGGTCTGGGCATACCTTTATGGAATGAAAAAGCAAAATCATCTCGAAGGCGGGAAATGTATTCGATGTGGAAAAAATGCTTTTTGATTTTTTGTGTTGTGAGGGGTGTTGAATATTTTAGTCTGGCAACGTGACTGTGTGGCTTGGCTAGTGGCTACCGTTTACAGGCACACCAACATTGAAAAATGAAACAAGCCACTTAGTACAATACATTTTCAGATCATGTTTCGTGATCTCGATGAATATCAGGATCATGTGCTGTTGTTGTAAGTGCATGTATTTCGATGATCTATATGGATCATGGCTGATAATAAAAAAGGGCTAGTAAATAGGTTGCTGTCTCCATTACTGTTCACCTACATCTACATTCTACACATTGCGCCTTTTTTGGATGCTGTTAGTTAGTTGCAGCAAATTGCTACTTCGCTTTGGATTGAGATAGCATTTATCGGATTTGAAGGGAATCGTAGACGTATTTGGTTACATCACACTGCACACGTCGTATAAAAGAACTAGTATTACACAGCTGATTAGTTCTATCATCAAACATTTTCGTCGCTGTCATCAAAATCAACATTCGGTTGAAAGTTGTACATCATTCTCCCGGAGATTATAACTGTTCATCAAACTTTAATTGTTCCTAATCCGTTTGATTCATTTTATTTTAATCAACCTTCGGTCATCATGACTGAACATACGCTTGAAGAATTAAAACAAATGCGGTCCTCTTCAAAGGGAAGCATTACACGAATCAAAAACAACATTAAGAACGAGCTGTCGCCCACAGAACTGGAATGTCGCTTAGGTATAGTTGAGTCCTATTTTAAGCAAGTTTTGGCGTATCAAACACAAATAGAACGATTAGAACCTACAGATACGGGTAGAGGTGATATTGAAGACCTCTATATTTCTACAAAAACAAAAATATTATCTGCTTTAGGTCCAAGGAGAGGTAGTGTTTTAGAAACTACTTTTTCGGTTCCACAATCGGTGAACCATTTGCAAAAACTTAGCTTGCCCAAATTCAGTGGCAAATATTCAGAGTTCAAAAATTTCATCATCTCATATAAAAAACTCGTTGATGATGATCCTAGCCTATCAACAATAGAAAAATTTAATTACTTGCTCACTTGCTTAAGTGGACAAGCACTAGGCACCATAAAGGCATTTCAAGTGACAGAGGAAAACTATCCTAAGGCACTTACGAGACTTAAAGATCGCTACGACAATGATTGTCTCATCTTCTCGGAAAATATATCACAATTATTTGAACTGCCAACTATTACGAAGCCATCTGCGTTTCTTCTGCGGAGTCTAGTGGACAATGTCTCAGCTTTGTTTAGTTCATTAAAATCGCTCGGCTCACATGTTGATATATGCAATGCAGTGATAATTTATATAACTATGTCCAAGGTGGATGTTGAAACTCAAGTCAAATGGGATGAACAGTGTGAATACAAATCACTTCCAACTTGGGATAAGTGTGCTGAAGTCTTAAACAAACGTTGCCAGTACTTGGAGGCACGTGACAGCAAGCAGTTTCGTGCAGATAATAAGAAACTGCCAACAAAAGCCAACCGCATTCAAACATCGTTATCGCTAACGCAAAAGTCATGTATTTTCTGTAAAGAAACCAATCATTCAATCAGCAGTTGTGCTAGCTTCAGCAGGCTTTCAGTGCAAGATCGTTTTGCCAATGTTAAGAAGCTAGGTCTTTGCCTGAACTGTTTAGGTAAAGGTCACAATGTAGCTAGATGCCCATCATCATACCGATGTAGAACATGCAAACAGTCACACCATAGCTTATTGCATCGAACTCAACAACAGCAAGTTGTACCATGCGATAATATCCAACCAACTACAAGCTCTGCAGCTGCAAACTCTGCATTGGAAAAGAAATTAGTTACAGGGCCATCGCAAGTAATTTTAGCTACAGCTTTGGTTTTGGTCAGAGATAGTTTTGGGTGCTTCCAACTCGGACGAGTGTTGCTAGATTCAGGCTCACAAGTCAATTTTATAAACGAACGATTTTCCAAGATCTTAAATTTGCAAAAGCAACGAAGGAATGTAGATATTGTCGGAATTGGATCAACCGAAACAAAGATTAACTTCTACACACAAACTACTATTCGATCAAGGTTCAACGATTTTGAACTTTCGCTAGAATTACTTGTCGCGCCAACCATCACAGGTTATCAACCCGACTCAGAGCTAAACATTAGGAATTGGAATCTGCCTAACGATATTGAACTAGCAGATGAGCAATTCAATCAACCGTCGCAAATAGATTTGCTGCTGGGAGCAGAAGCATTTTTTGATTTACTTTTGGACGGTCGAATCAAATTGGGAGCAGAGCTACCAACATTGCAGCGGACACAATTAGGATGGATTGTGTCTGGTAGATATAAAAACCAGCTGAAGGCTGCCAAACAGACTTGCTGTCTCAACTCAACGGAGGATGCGCTCGATGCATTCGTGGAAAAATTTTGGGAGCTGGAAGCTGTGGATGGACGCAAGTCTAAGTGGACAGAAGAACAGGCTGAAGTCGAAGCACATTTTTGCCAAACAATTGAAGAGCTGCCTAGTGGAAGACTAATGGTTAAGCTTCCTTTCAAGAGCGATCCTGGATGTTTAGGAAAATCATTTGACATTGCATTTAGAAGATTTTTAGCACTTGAGCGCAGATTGTCCAAAAATCCTGCCCTCAAATCCGACTATGTCAAATTCCTTCAAGAATATAGAGTTCTCGGACACATGTCCTTAGTAAAGAATCCTAACCTAGAGAAATCTCACTACTATCTCCCCCACCAGGCTGTTCTTAAGCCAGGTAGTGTTTCCACAAAGTTAAGAGTTGTTTTTGATGCCTCTTGCTGCACATCGACACAGGTGTCTCTCAACAGCATCCTAATGGCTGGACCCACTGTACAGGATGACCTTTTTTTGATTTTGCTTCGTTTTCGCCTGCACAGATACGTTCTGACTGCAGATATAGTCAAAATGTACAGGCAAGTACTTATTCATCCATCTGATCGTCGTTACCAATATATATTGTGGAGAGAAAACGAACAATCACCTATTCAAACTTTTCAACTGAACACAGTTACTTATGGCACTACTTCAGCGCCATTTTTAGCTATTCGGTCGCTCATATATCTCGCCGACAAATTTGCTGATAAATATCAATTAGGATCCAAGGTACTTCGCTCTGATTTCTATGTAGATGATATGCTCACTGGAGCCGACGACCTAGGCAAAATGCAAGAAATTCAGGACGAAGTAACAACAATATTGAGGACTGCAGGATTAGAGCTTTCGAAGTGGCATAGCAATTTTACAAACGCGTTCGACGCGTCAGAACAAAATCAACAGAGCAAAAATATTATTGTAGCCGACTCAAACCTAACGAGTACTCTTGGGATCACCTATGATCCCACAAACGACAACTTTTCGTTTTCATATCAAAATAGTCGTACGTACACACATTGTACGAAACGATCTATGTTGTCCATATCTTCTGCGTTGTTTGATCCAATGGGGTTACTTAGCCCAATCATCATAAAAGCAAAAATCCTTCTCCAAAGAGTATGGATAGAAAAGCTGGATTGGGATGCTGCGGTTCCTCAAACCATAACAAATAAGTGGCTTCAATTTATCACGGAGTTGCAGTCGATGAAAAATCTTTCAGTACCACGATATGTCTTATCACCGGAGAAAAAGGATATACAAATTCATGGATTCTGCGACGCGTCATTGGATGCATACGGGTGTTGTATCTACGTCAGAACCACAGATACTTCAGGTTCAATTTCTGTCCAACTGTTGGTGGCAAAATCTCGAGTATCACCAACGAAGAAGAAGCAACTGCCTCGACTAGAGCTTTGTGCAGCTCACCTCCTTTCGAAATTGTGGTCAAAAGTTGAACCAATCTTTAAAAAATCTTATTCGAAGATTCATTTTTGGACAGACTCTAGCATTACCTTGCATTGGATCGCTACGCATTCGTCCAAACTTACCACTTTTGTAGGAAATCGAATAGCGGAAATACAAGAGCATTCAGAGAATATCATTTGGGGGCATGTCCCTACCTCAAAAAACCCCGCTGATATAGTTTCTCGTGGATGTACGATTCAGGAGCTAAAACGTTCGATATGGTTCTCTGGACCTCAATTTTTGATGGAAAGCCCAGGAAAGTGGCCTTTAAATCTGAATGTCCAGCTTTCCCCAGAGCTATTGACTTTGGAAAAGCGAAAAACTACACTGCTTAGCAAAAAACACTCTGAACATAGTCCATATTTGTTGAAAATCATAGACAAATACAGTTCATACAGAAAGGTAGTGCGTATCTTTGCGTATGTTCTACGATTCATACACAGACACAAATCGAAAGGCAAAGTTGACTTGTTTACGCCTACAGAACTTGACTCAGCTCTTCTTAAGATCATATGGATTATTCAGACCAAATATTTTGCAGAGGAAATCGATACTATCCGTAATGAAAGGCAGCTAAAAGGATCACTCAAATGGTTAAACCCGTTCTTGGATGAATCGCACGGCATGCGTCTATTAAAGGTCGGTGGTCGGCTAAAAAATGCGAACATCACAGAGGAGCAGAAACATCCAATTCTTCTTCCAAAAGATTCGTGTTTTGTATTCAGTATGATTAGGGATATACACATAGCTAATTTCCACGCTGGACCCAAAACTCTGGTTGCATTAATTAGACAACGGTTCTGGATCACCAATGCACGAGACGTTGCCAGGAAAGTTGTTAGGCAGTGCATACATTGTACAAAATATCATCCGAAGTTACTGCAACAAGTCATGGGTGATTTACCCCCTGAAAGAGTTATGTCATCTCGACCATTTTCTCGTTGTGGTGTGGATTTTTGTGGTCCAATTTATACTTTTTATAGGATTCGTGGCAAGGTTCCTTATAAGACGTACATTGCTGTTTTTGTCTGCCTCGCATCGAAAGCTGTACACCTCGAAGCCGTTTCCGACCTGTCTGCTGACGCATTCATAGCTTCACTTAAACGCATGATTGGTCGTAGAGGCATCCCATATGAAATCTTTTGCGACAACGCAACGAACTTCGTTGGAGCCAACTCAAAACTAGTAGAACTGCGTAACATGTTGTTTCAGAAGACATCACAAGACACTATAGTTAACTTTTGTACTAATGACAATATAAACTTTCGTTTCATCCCACCTAGGGCTCCACACTTTGGTGGAATCTGGGAGGCTGCAGTTAAGGTCGCGAAGGGTCACCTATACCGAAGTCTTCACAACGCTAAGCTCACGTTCGAGGAACTATCGACGGCATTGGTCGAAATCGAGGCCGTGATGAATTCCCGGCCTATATCTCCGCTATCCACAGATCCCAATGACTTAGATGCCTTGACTCCTGGACATCTACTTATCGGAGCACACCTGAAAGCCATTCCCGAAGCCCCAAACGACGTATCTGACATCAGCTATCTTCAACGATGGCGTCGCATCAACGCCGTCAAAACCCATTTTTGGAAGCGCTGGACCGATGAATACGTCAGCGAATTGCAACAACGATCGAAGTGGTCAACGTGTCAACCGAATCTGCTCATCGGTACAATGGTGATTGTGCATGAGGATAATCTCCCTCCCCAGAAGTGGTTGGTTGGTAGAGTCACCGAAACTTTTCCTGGTGAAGATGGAAAAGTGAGAGTTGCCGACATTCGAACGCCAAGGGGAATCATCAGACGTCCAATCCGCAAACTTGCTATTCTTCCTGTTTGAAAGCGAACTTTCAAAGGGGGCGGAATGTTGGAGCACTTCATTAACATTACTTACAAACAAAAATTAAATTCATTATCTTCTAAATACTTTGAATTGTATAAAGCCTTTATTTTTGAATTATTGAATTGTATTCAACTTTTAAATTTAGCGCTCTATTGTATCGCAAAAGCCATATTTAATTGAATATAGTTTCGTCAAGTTTATACCAATTACTCGCTATATATAGAGAAAATAAAGCTTCAGTGGGGGCTCTTTTTTGTAAAATATTGAACTAAACGGACATAATCGTCTTTTCTCTCGCTGCGTTTCGTTTTCTCGGTCATATAGGTCACATACCGCGTTGTTTGCCTCGCTTTGCCTAAAACCCGGAAAAGCCTTGAACCTACAAGTCCCTTCGTTGGTGGGGATTTTCCTACGGAAGTAAATTTTTTCACCAAACGGTCAGAAAATCGTTTGATCGTACAGAGCCAATTGTAGAACCAATCGGAATTAGCAAGAAAGTTCTCGAAGAGATGGCAGAGCAGATATAAAAGGGCAGGTTTTAGAACAGCGGAACACAGTTGATTTTTAACAGTGATTGGTTAAAGTTCGAAATAGTAATCGGTTATGAAGATAAATAAGTGCAAAGTAATAGAGTCAATTAAGTGATTGGTTTGAATCGTTGAAGAATTGTTTAAGTAGTATTGTTTTGGTACTTAATAAGTGAATAACCGCAAGGGTACTTCTCTAGAGAGAGAGAGGTAACGGGCGTAACGACCCCGCGGACCCTAGTCACAAAACTCCAGAAGCGTCTGACCCATATTGGGCGGCTCCCTGGTCAGCGTCTGTTCTCCATGTCAGGAGCGGCTGTGCACAAAATAAAAAGTTTACACTTTTCACAAAAGTGATAGCAAATATGTATGCAATGAACAAAACGAATGATATAATTACCCCAGGTGGTATGCCAGTTGCTCTGGTAAATCCACCCTCTTCGGAGGTCGGTTCCATGGATTCTGGGGGGGACCATTTATTGCAAAGCAACAACCCATTTGGGAGAAGCAAAAGGGTAGAAAGAACACCCCCATCTAAAAAAGAAGAAACACGAGAAGCATTGAAGGCTAAATATTTAAAAGCCTGTGACGAAAGAGATGGGTTTAAGCAACTGAATGAGACACTGCTTAAGGAAATAAATAATCTTAAGCAGGAGTTGCAATTGTTGAAAGAAGAGGTCAACAACCAAAAAAAGGCGAATGTCCAACCTGTCGAGTTCTCGACTGACGAAGAGGAACTTAGAAAAGAGACAGAAGGACATCGTCACAAGGGGAATAAAAACAAAAAACGCAAAATGAGTGCATCCCCAAAAGTCTCACCAACAAAAGAAAGCTGCACAGTCACTGTGTATGCTTCAGACAAAGAAAATAAAACACAAAATCTTACCAAGCCCCCACCAATTATAGCGCTGCAAGTAAATAAGTATGAAAGCTTGGCCAAAGTATTGGAGGAAAATCAAATTAAAGCTAGTACAGCGCTTATAAACAAAAATGACATAAAAATCAATGTAGTTGAAGAAGAGGGATACAGAAGCCTCACTAAAATACTAAACCAAAAAAAGGTGCAGTGGTATTCTTATGAAAATAAGCAGACCAGACCAATGAAGGTTGTAGTGAAAAGACTGCATTATTCATGCTCACCGGAAAGCATAAAAAAAGAGTTAAAAGACCGAGGCTTTAAAATCTTGGAAGTTGTAAATATGCTTAAATTTAGAAGCAAAGTACCACTACCAATGTTTACACTCAGCTTTGAGCATGACGAAGATAAGAAAAAAGTATATGAAATTAAAAATATACTTGGGATGCAAGTTGAGATTCATACTCTACGTAAATCGAAACAAGTGCCTCAATGCAAAAACTGTCAAAGATATGGGCATACACATAGATACTGCAGCTCAAATCCAAGATGTGTGAAATGTGCAGGAAGTCACCACACCAAGGAATGTAGGAAGAAAGAAAATGAACACCCTAAATGTGTAAACTGCAATGAAAACCATCCTGCTAGCTACAGAGGTTGTTTAGTTGCAAAAGAAATCCAACTTGCAAGAGACAAAAAGCAAAAGAAGCAAACAAAAAGCTCAAATAAGGAAGACCAAAAAGTCAAAAAGGACTTACAAAAGAGCCCACAGAAAGAAAAGCCTAAAGACGAAAAGATAATCAAAAAGGTCCCAAAACAAAATACAGCGGGTCCAAAAATGACATATGCTGAGGCAGCATCAATAAATAATCAAACAGATAAAACGATAAAACGAAAAGTAGAGCCAAACACTGGAATGGAAAACCTCATGAAACAAATCCTAAACAGGATTGGTTCCATGGAAAAATCGAATAAAACGATATTAGATAGAATATCGTTGTTAGAGAGACAGAACAGCAACAAAAAAGCTGTGCCAAAAAGACAAACATGATGAATAGAATAAAAATTCTTGAATGGAATGCTAATGGTATCGAGAGTCGCAAGGACGAGATGAAAGTGGCTCTTGACATACACCAGATAGATATATGTCTCATTTCAGAGACACACTTTAAATCTATAACTAATTTTAAACTGCAAGGATATGAATTATATCACTCCCCACATCCTCATAACTGTGCAAAAGGTGGGGCTGCAGTGTTAATAAAGAATACAATAAAACACCATATAGAAGCAAAATTCCAATCATGTGCCATCCAAGGAATTTCCATAAGTGTAGAAACGGGTAGTGGGCAAATATCTGTTGCAGCAGTATACTGCTCTCCTAGCTATAGACTAAAGAAAAACGATTTTAAAAGTCTTTTCCGCATATTTCACAATCGATTAATCGCGGGAGGGGATTTTAATGCCAAGAATAAATATTGGGGATCTAGATTAACAAATACTAGAGGCAGAGAATTATATGAAACTATTAAAGAAGTCGGCGGCAAATATCACTCAACGGGGAAACCTACCTACTGGCCTACAGATAGGAATAAAACCCCAGATCTTGTAGACTTCTTTATATCCAAAAATATATCCTCAAATAAAATAAATATAGAAGAAGGCCCTGATCTTCAATCAGATCATTCCTCAATACTTCTTACACTTGGTCATAGAATAATAATAAAAGAACATAGCCCTAAACTAGTTAATAGACTGACTGATTGGAACGACTTCAGGCAGAAGTTGGAAGAATGTATCCAATTATCATCAGCTATTCAAACAGAAGATCAACTAGAAGAAGCAGTGCAAATACTTACACTGGATATACAAAAAGCTGCATGGGCTGCAACTCCCCAAAGAACAAACAAGATTAAACAAAACTCTTATCCGCGTGAAATATGTCAAATTATTACAGAAAAGAGGAAAGCTAGAAAACGCTGGCAACAGACAAGGGCGCCAAGCGACAAAACCACACTGAACAACTTAAATAATAAGCTCAGAAAATCTATAAGAGAATTTAATAACGAGTCTTTAAAAACGTATCTTACGAGTTTAACAAATGATGCTAGTACCGACTACTCGCTCTGGAAGGCAGCAAAGAAAATGAACAGGCCAATAGCTCACATTCCGCCAGTAAAAACCAGAGAAGGTAACTGGGCAAAAAGCAGTCAAGAAAAAGCAAATTCTTTTGCAGAGTACCTTGAGAAGGTCTTCAAACCTTATGAAGATAAAGATTATCAAGGAAACGAAGAAACGTGCGAAGAAGACAGACCTATTCGGCCGGTAACAGCTAAAGAACTTGCCAAAGAAATCAAAGAAGGCATAAACATAAAAAAAGCCCCAGGGTTCGATTTAATCACAGGGGAAATTTTAAAACAATTTCCTCGAAAAGGTTTAAAAAAACTAGCGCAGATTATAAATGCTGCATTTAAATTAAGATATGTGCCAAGCATGTGGAAGGTCGCGGAGGTAATAATGATACCAAAACCAGGTAAACCACCTAGCGAAGTAGCCTCATATCGCCCAATATCGATACTACCAATGTTGTCTAAGCTATTCGAAAAAATGCTGGCAAAACGTCTGCAAAAAATTATTGATGAAAAATCGCTACTTCCAAATCATCAATTTGGGTTTAGAAACAAGCACTCTACAATTGATCAGGTGCATAGAATCACAGATAAAATCGAAAAAGCATTTGAAGAGAAAAATGTGTGCTCTACAGTATTTCTTGATATAGCACAAGCTTTCGATAAAGTCTGGCACAAAGGACTGATACACAAACTACAAAAGCAACTGCCGAAGCAGTATTCGACTATTCTGGAGTCTTATATATCAGATCGATTCTTCAGAATTAAGCAAGATACAGAGTGTTCAACATTAAGAGAGATTAAAGCTGGTGTACCGCAAGGCAGTGTGCTAGGTCCAGTTTTATACCTACTCTTCACTAGCGATTTGCCTGAAAGTGTAGAAACCACCATAGCTACTTTTGCAGATGACACAGCCGTCCTTGCTGTGGGAGCAACTGTCGAAATAGCAACAAAAAAGCTTCAGACGGCAATAAACAATATTTCAGAATGGACAAAGAAATGGCAGATTAGATTAAATGACCTTAAGTCAGTCCATATTAATTTTACGTATAAAAACGTACCACACATTCCAGTCTACATTAACAACAATGTAGTAGAATTTTCTAACACAGCTAAATATCTAGGCATGACTCTAGACGCTAAACTGCGTTGGAAAGCGCACGTTAAGAAAAAACAAGATGAATTGAACATGCGATACAGTAAATTGTATTGGCTTATTGGGAGATACTCATCCCTGTCCAACTACAATAAGTTATTGCTATACAAGCAAGTTCTAAAACCAGTATGGACCTACGGGCTCCAATTGTGGGCATGCACATGCCAAACAAACTTACAAAAAATTCAGGTTTTCCAAAATAAAGTACTAAGGAACATAGTTAATGCACCTTGGTACATACGAAACGCCGATCTGCATAGAGATCTAAATGTTGAAATGGTTGAAGATGAGGTTAAGAAGGTTGCTCAGAGGCATAGAAATCGGCTCCTCAGCCACGTAAACGCAGAAATAACAGAACTTTTAAATGACAATGTAATCAGGAGATTGAGACGCATAAAACCTCTTGATCTGTAAGATTAGGCTAGGGCTAAGAAATTAGATACTGATTTCAAACAAAACAAATTTAAAAATCCGACAAACGGCGGATTTATCTCTTTAAATTCATTGAATAATTCAAAAATTAATTGCTGATTAGTCGTATGACTAGGTGCAATCTAATTCGGGATGGCGAATGTCAGTCCCCCGGGAGTTTTTTTAGATGAGTTAAAGTCCATCACTATTGCAGGAGCATACCTCGCGTACTAGCTCTGCAATGTCTTTCGATGATTTTTTACTTCCAGCGAATTCCCAACACAAAAAAAAAAAAAAAAAAATTTTAGTAGAAAAGTTTAACAGACAGCGCTTCCTATCTTTAGATTTATGTAAAACAAAGTATGTGTGAGATATCACCGACTTCCCTGGGTGGCACGCATCCGATATGTCCAATTCTCCTGACTCTGGCGCATAAATTAGGCCGAATTTGACTGATGGGTTATTTTAGCGACATCGGGCGATTGCCCGATTACGACTTCAGAGAAGCCCCCAAGAAAAAGTCAAACCCGCCAAAATCGCACGATCTCGGTAGCCAACTCACATCGTGGATCGTGTAGGGTTTCAAATGTGGCGTGCGAGCTGTGTGTCACACGTTGGCCGAACAGAACACCCTTTTCAATAAAACAATTTCATCATTTGCAAGTGTTGTTGCACGCTATGTCCGCCCAAGGTGATTTGGCTGAATTCTGAATAAATGACAGCCAATTTGACAGATGTAGCTTCAACAATATGGCCGCTTTCAACTGTCAAAGTTCGTATGTCCCTATTGGAAGAAAGTTCCACCTGTTGGACTACGTTATTCAAAATATAAAAACAAAAAGGAAAATATTCTCACTAGGAAAACAATCCCACCCTTCTGACAGCAGCAACCAACAAGTTTGATTATTGGAGATGGGGAAGTGGGATAAACTAAATTGGAAGATTTCCGTATAACCGGTGCCAAATGTTCGTATCATAAACAGAAAAAAATCATCACTCAACGTTGTACCAACTGTCTTAGATTTATAAAAAGGAAACTTATAAATTCCCATATTTTGTCATCTCGATTTTGTTGGGCACAATTGCACCCGCTCTGTTATTCCAATGAAAAAAAAAAACTGGATTAAAATTCCTTCCGACCTCACACCATATGCGGTGCGTTTTTATATCTTTTCTAAATAAGAGCAAAGTACAGCCGCACACACGTGCAGCACATATATCGCCGAATTAATCGTCCCCATACCAAATTGCGAAGGCGAATGCGAATGCGACTGCGGAAAAAGGAAGAATCGCGGTCACCCGAAATTTACATTTTCTACTACGGGGCTAACCGATTTTATATTCCTTTCTTTATTTTTCTTTTTGTTTCCAATTTATTTCTCCCATCAAGTCAGGTTTTCCGCAACACACTATACGGGCAAGGCTGTGTACCTACACAGTGTTTTTCTTGCGCGTTTATTTTCGCTCGTGCGATTTGCCTTTTTTCGATGGCAGGATATTTCGTAGAACAACACCAAGAGACACAACCAAAATCGGTATACTGGACTCGTTTACAAAATTTTCGCGGTACATAAACCGAACTAGTCGAAAGCGAAAAAAAGAAAAAAAAAAAACAGAAAAAGAAGAATAACAAAGAAACAATAATAACGAAAATTTCAAAGTACACACCGTAACACAACACACTGGCGCCAATAAAGGAGGCAAATGGAGCTCCGCCTACAAGAGAATTTCCGTGAAATATACGAAAATCATTTGCTTTGGTCACGCAAGGCGCGATTGGTCCAGGAAAATTAATCTCGCATCGAATATCGATCGAGAACGACCCGAAAAGTTGCAATGTTGCACTTTTGCTATAGGAAACTTTCGCAGGACCAAAACAACACTCAAAGCAAATTTCTTCCTCTTTTTCTTTTTTCTTTTTTCGGTTTTCTTTGGCGTTTTTGAATTCTCTGACACCCCCTTGTCCCACCAACCACCCATGATCGGATTGTTGGTTTTGTATGGGGATTTTCTTCTTGATGTGTTGTCCTTTTGGGCCTAAGCTAGAAAATGTGACTATTGTTAGAGAGACCGTCGTGAGGGTGGGAGCAAAGGATGCTGTGTTTTTTTGTTGTTCTGTTTTCAGTGGAATTCTCTTTTTTTAATGTTTTGAGAAGATTTTTTTCGGTCCCAAATGTCAATTAGTTTGGTTGATGCATACGAGGGAGCTAAATTCGGAAAGAGGCTCGAAATTAGAAGACGATTTCACTTGTCAGTGTCAGGCAGGTTGTGCAGATTTTTCCCAGATCGAACAAGGTGCTTGATGGTATCCGTTTCTTCTAGATCCTGGCAGTCTTAGACTGGTCGGGTGAATCTTTTGGGGATTCGAAACTATTTTACTGTGGCCCGCCAGTACTTACACCTGTTCTGAATGATTTTTTCTCCTTTTCGTAGATTTTTGCATAGACTACAAGAATATGACAGAATCCGCGAGTGTCTGTTAAATAAAGTTCTGATTCGATTCTGGAAAAAGTTGGTCTGTTTTCCATTTCCATCAATATTACTTATCCGGGAACAAAGCACAGGGTAACCTTGTGACTTTCGCCCAAATCGTTTCGGGCCTTTACAAAAATTCCTGACAAGATATAATTTTTCAAGTGTTTTGAGCGCCACACTACCTACGAAGATTGTAATCGAAGAAAGATCAAGTTTTTTCGTGGATATGGTTTTTTCTGTATTGTCACTGGCGAGTGTCTTACCTTGAAAGGCGCTTCATTTTTTAAAGGGGTTCTGCACAAGTCGTTCAAGCATAAGGACTCGCAAAATACTCCGACCGAATTTATTTTCATTTTTGACCCGTTCGTGGGTAGATTTGTATATTCTGTATACTTGCGTTACGTGCTGTTGCTAGCACACAGTCTGATGCCCACCTCAATTTTTATGAAAGACCACTGTTCGCAAAACAATCTATGTACACTAGAAAGAGAAACTTTACAATGTACATAACATATAGTCCAGATTCTGCCTACCATACTCTATAAACGTTTGCTCATCCCCTTCCAATGGGGCCTTAAACCGGTAGGTAGCCCACAACAGAGCAAATGTTCACACTTCGGTAGAGCTAGTATAGGGTTCATACATCCAGATGGGTACGCTCAATATTTGTATCGGTATGAAACCTTATATCACAGCTCTTAAACAGGAAAGCCATGCAAAGCAACGCTAGAGAGAGAGCTTTGTGCTACATCAAGGTCAGTTAAATATAAGATGCTCCTATACGTCACCTAGGCTCAGAACAAAATTTGTGAAAGTTGCTTCAATCTTCAGAGTTAACAGCTAAAACAATTTAAAAATAAAAACACAACTCTATGCAACTTTTGCTGATACTTTGCAGCAATTGAAGCAAAAGCGCAAAATATCTTTTGTTATTCGAACTTGTAAAACTTTTCTCTAAAATAAATTTGAAAATCCATTAAATATAAATGCCGCCCTCAAAAATAGGCAGAACTGCCAGACAGACAGGCAGCTATGGGTTAGAGATCAGAAGAGTCTTTATCCACCTTTGTATGAACCAGGTTTTGTATGAACTGTTGGGTAGGTTTAAGTTTGCCCTCTAATAGCTATTCCTTTGCCTATATAGACTGACTCCTTTCTAGAAGAAATACTAGCCTGACTCTATAAAATACCCCCATTCTCCCAGTGGAGCTATAAGTAATGCAGAAGCATGGATATTGTAGAAGACGGATGACATTTTTCAAGTCATTTTTGGTTTCCGTTTTCGTTGACAGGTTTAATAGAAGAACTCTCCGAACTGCATAAGGACAACTAATCCGAATGGGTAGTATATTAACCCTCAGGTCCATACTGCCATTGGAGAATTACACAGTAGAAGTACCCTCGTTCTAACCTTAGGACCTACTTGCAATGAAAGATGTGTAGGTGCCTAGTTTTTTCGTAAAGCCTCCGCAGCAATTTCAAATGGTGTTTTGGTCGAAACCTGCTATTGTGACGTTCACACTTCGGTAGATCTTGAAAACCCAATACATCCAGATGGGCACGCGCCATATTGGTATCGGTATGAAACCTTATATAGTTTGGTATGGGTCTCGCAATGCATAAAGTGGCGCCTCAGAGTGCTAGTTAACCTCAACCAACTTGGAGTCTACATCTGGGGTCAAAGACCGCAACAACTAAATTGGGTATTTTTTGAAGGTCATCACCGAAAATAAAACCATGGTATATTTGATAAAAATGCGGGTTTATTCAACAATTTTTTTTTTCAATGTACGTCCAACAAAATATTTCTATCAGAATGACAAAATATTAATTACCACGTCTTAAAATTTTTATTGTCATAGCAAAAAAAATGTTGTGCCAACAAAAATCTTTTCTTGTGCGTATCAAAATAATTTGTTAAATTCATCAATATGTTGTCGATTTTACAGAAAAGATTTGGCAGTTCTACCATTGCTGTTTTGTCAAACCAACAATTGTCTTTATCTTTTGTAGTTTATCAATTCAGTTATTGTATTTTGTTAAATCGACAGCAAATTTTGTGGGAACTAAATATTATAAAGCGTTTTTCAACAGGGACGCTACAAAAGCAGAGCGACAGGAACAGCAAACGACGCCGAATTTCTTGCCGCTCATTTGACATTTATCTTCAGTAAGGTTTGCCATTTCATGATGGAAGGATATACGAGCCAACAAAGAGTCGAAATTATTAAAATTTACTACCGAAATTCGGAGTCAGTGGCCTCAACGTTAAGAGCGCTACGTCCAATTAATGGTCGTCATAATCGTCCTAGCAGGTCGACAATTGAGCGTCTAGTGGAAAAATTTTAATCCACAGGCACAGTACAAAATGTTCCCGTGCCAGTGAGACAAAGAAGTGACCGTAGTGTCGAGAATATTGCTACCGCTGAGGCTTCAGTTGAAGAAAGCCCAAATGCGTCCCTCACACGTCGTTCTCAAGCGTTGGGCATCTCTGTGACGTCGTTGTGGCGAATTTTGCGAAAAGATCTTGATCCTTACAAGATTAAATTGACGCAAGAACTGAAGCCGCTTGACCACCAGAAGCGTCGTATGTTCGTGAATTGGGCTGAGCAACAACTTGAAAATGATGCGGATTTTCATCGAAAAATCATCTTCAGCGATGAGCCTCATTTCTGGCTGAATGGCTTCGTCAATAAACAAAATATGCGGTATTGGTCAGGCAGCAATCCACACGTACTCCATGAGTCATCATTGCATCCCGAAAAAATTACGGTTTGGTGTGGTTTATGGGCCGGCGGCGTCATTGGGCCGTACTTCTTCCGTGATGGGAATCGCTACCGTTCAATGATTTAAATATTTCCATGTGTGCCTTCCTTTGTTGAAGCAAGGTTTAGTTCAGCAACTTGTCCTCATCTATTTATTTAGTTCTAAAATATATTTACTTGTTCACTTTTTTCGGATATTTTTATGCGCACTAATAAACTACTTACTTCGCGAGTCAATATACAAATGACGCCATCAATAGCATTGAATTCAAAGGAATATTTTTACTGATTCAACACGTGTTTTTTTTTTTTTTTTGTTAACTTGATAGTCTGTATTTTGTTTGGAAAACAGAAATTTTGCATAAGTGATTTTTGGTTCTGTTTTTGTTTTGAATTGATAACATATCGATTTATTTAACTGAAAATTGTGTTTTGTTATTCTGACAAAGTAGTTTTGTAGTTAATGTTTTATCCGTTTAACAAAATATCGTTAAAATTGATAAAATCTAAGTTGTATTGATAGATTTCAGTTACCATTGCAACAATTTTTTTTATATATGAATTTTGTCCATATTACCTGGTATTTTATTTTCAGTGCAAGTCTGTACAAAAGGCTGAAGTGCAACCTTATTGAATAAGCAATCTAGGCTACCTCTGAGACGTAACACATTCCGCATTCCGTCTGTCAAGCATAAAGCTGCACAGTTTATCCAAGCCAAGCGATATTGGAAAGTAGGTAATCCCACTCTAATCGATTGGGTACTATAGTCCCTAAAACTTGGATTTCCTTCAAATATCACCCGCTCAAATGTCGCACATAATCCGTCACTTTGAAAAACAGAACAGAACGGTGGTATTGGTAGCTATACTTACCCGGCCCGAAACTATTTCAGTGGTTGTATTATTCTGCTCAATTGTATGACTTTGAAAGCTGCTAACCAGCTCCACTTATACTCATTTGTTATTCATAATTTTCAATTAAACTTCTCTCTAAACATTTCACATCTATACATATATTCTTGAACGTCCGAAAACTATTGTTATTTTATAATAACGCTCTCGAACAAGATATCCATTCGGAAATTTCATGTCAACACTTGATGGAGTGTGCAGTCAGACACTGGGCACCCATGCCGTGGCGGAATATGATCGGAATATACGACCAGCCAAGAGAGAGACATTAAGCGTTACAAGGAAAACGAATATAAAACAAACCCTATCAACGACGTTTTCGCTTTTCTAATTAAAATGCAAATGAGGTCTTTTGTCTGTAAATCAAATTTCTAGTCTTTATTTTTCTGAAGGTTATAATTTGTACAGATGGGTACATGTACTCGTATGTGTGCTAAGAAGTCCTGTTAATATTGCTGTAATGGTTTATACTGTCAGTAAAATTGTTAAAATCGTTAATTGGTTTATACGACTAATTTGGCAACAAGCTCTAATCAGCAAATAAGTGAAAGTTATGCTAAGAATTGATCTCATAACCCAATTCCTAAAGCTACGATTACTCATGCCAATTTTCATGTAAAATTTTGACAAACCGTCATTACGACGTAAACATTTGTCCTAAATTTGTTACTAAGCTTTTGGTAACGCGGGCTGTCGCAACGCACGCTCACGAAAGACACCCGAGTGACCTCCGAATGTCAAAATTTGCCACGAAAAAGACAAGTGAAATCGTAGCTTAAGTTTAAAAATCCTCAACAAGAATTTATTTCAACAAACTTTTCATGCATAGCTACTTGTGTCCTAAAAAATAGGGTTACCGGATTGAAAGATGAAAACGTTGGGACATGATTCAATTTTTAAATTGCGGAACAACAATTTTACCGAACATCAAATTGCTCTTACTTTTACGTTTCAGATTTAAAAATAATAAATACAACAGTATTTTAATTAATAAATTCGTTAAATGTTGGTGTTTATTTATGAAAGTTTGTATAGCACTTCGTATGGATGTGTTCACAATGGCTACGTAAAACCAAAAATTTAAGTTGTTGAAATAATCATGCCACATTTCCATTCTGATTCAAATGTCCTTGTTTCCACCTGAAGACATATATATGCATTTTAAAGAAAAGCTCAACTTAAAATTAATCTGTCAAACTGAAAACCGATCACATGTTAAATTGAATTAAACTAACATGTGCTTGTTAAATTCTCCTACTTCTTCAATAAAATTATACTTTTTGTACATCGTTCTTATTCTTTGAAATCTTTCAGTATTTACCACAAAAGGGAACAAAATAGAAAAAGTGTAAGCTTGTTTTTTTTAAAACTTATTGATTTCATCTTCTCGTTCGCATATAAGCTTTAATGCAATCGATTGAACTCGTGGAACTTTTCTGTACCCCTTTTGTATTTTGAATTTTGAGGGACAAAGTCAGTTTCTAAATGAAAATTTGTTCTGTTAAAAAGAATTATAAAACTCTATCTTGATTGCATCCTCTGTCGTAGATAATTTAAAATCACCATGCATTCAGCTTTATACCATATTCACAGCGAGCCAAAAACTGGGTTTTAGCGAAAACAATCGGAAACTTCATCGAAATCAGAAGTATTCCCAAACATATTACAGTTTGCAAAAGGAGTCTTTTAAAGTCGTTTTCCACGCAAGCGACTTCCAATCGTTGGGTTGTTCAAACAGACACAGCTTTTGCAAAATTCAGCAGAACAGCTGACCGAGCAAATGTCACAACTCTCAACTTAATATCATTTTCCAAACTTAATTGATGGGCCAATATTATTTTTAAATGCTCTGAATTAATTTTATTGTTTAATTATGCCATCAAAATTTGTAGCCGAAATAGTTTGCACAGAAGTTTCACGACGTGTTGGTGTTCGGTGTGAATGCATCAACTTGTTTTCGACGAAAACACGGTTTTCGGCTCGGCATGAATAGGGTTTAAGGTGTCATTCAAATTGAGTCCGCATTTTAGGTGCGAAGATGTGAGCTCCATTTGGCTCCCTGAGTTTGGAGAATGTCAATTGTTGGATGATTTCATTATCAACGGCCTAAATTTGTTTATGGTCTTAAACTGACTACTCTTATGTTTAAAATCTTCTAATATAAAGCAGAACCTGACCGAACCGAACTAAAAGCCTTACTAAACTGATCTTCTGGGCTAAATTAATAGCATGGTTGAAAAGTGTATTTCTATCATCAGTAAGATTTTGTAGCGAATGTATACGAAACCTCTAACTACCTCGAAGTTTTAGTTTTTCAGTCCTACTTGCCGATATTTGGTGACAGCTTATAATTGATGTATCCACAGCTTTACCCATTTTTAAGCTCGTTTTCCAATATTTGTCATCATAACGGAGACTAGTCGATATATTAAATGAAAAATTTAAGCCTCTGATGTTCGCTTCCGGGTTTTTCGCAATTTTTCAAAGTATGTTAGGGAATCCTCATGAGAATTCACCTTTTGTGTTCTTCTCTTATATCAAAGAGGTCTAAGTAAGCATGCTACCGATCTTCATGCAGCAGACCCTGTTTGGGTCTTTTGCCTTGATACAGTCCTACACGATTGCCTTTTCTTTATGATCCCATGCTCTCGATATTTTTCATTGGAAACCGAAGTTCTGGGATATCAAGTAAGTTCGTATTCAGGCCTAATTTTCTAACTTTGTAAGGCGAAATTATTAAAATGTTCCATGTTCATCCATGAGTAGGTCAATTTATTGTTCTTTCTATACAGCCCAAGTCCATTGTTTTGTTTATTACCAACCCAATGGTTGAGACTCAAGAATCATAAGACTAAAAGTAGAATAAATCGCCTTGTACTGGGATCTTTTGAGAATGTCTTTCATTATTATTATGCATTATATTAATTTCATTGGGGTAGGTAGGTGTCTATTCCTACCTATATCCTCATGCATCACAATAGAAAGCTCTGCTCAAGTGCTGTACACTTGTTAACATCTGCTTATGAGTCTACGGTAGGGTTAACAAGAACAGGAGCAGTTTGTAGGATGATTATTTTTTTTTAACAAATTGATAGGTAAATTGATGAATGTACATTTGACAAATATTTATGACTTTTTACTGTCGACTTCAAATGCCAATCCTGCGAAGGAAGAGAATAACGGGACTGGTCTGTGGTATGCCACAAGGCCGAACTTCTTGCAATCATTCGTTTGTGTCGATTGAGCGACTGAATTGAGAACCTTCTTCAGGATATCTACAATTACTCTCAAACGTAAATTGTGCTTCAGTGGTTAACTCATTAATGCATCCCAGTGATGCCAGACTTTTTTGACTGAATTGACAACGACGATTATCAAAAAAAAACCCAAAAATGGCCCTTTTGCCCATGCCGGCGTTAAAAAAAAAGAAGCAAAATATACTATATTTTTGTTGTTCTGAGGGCTAAACAAATTTTAGCTTATTTTGAAAGGGTAATTTACCACGATCTTGCATCACTGATGCCTCCCCAAGTAGTGCAGCACTCTTAGCCACTACGCCTACAGAAAACAGTAACGCGGCGGTGTAAAGCAGATGTATAGTTCCGAATTTGTAAACCCGAGTGGAGGGTCTTTGGTCCTGAATAACCGAGTGGTGGAAGCTGATTGGACTATCCCCAGATACCTCAAGTCCACATTACCTTTTTTTTTTCTAAAAGTGCGGCGTCAGAAGACCATCATTCGCTGTCTATAAGGAGGGTAGCAAAATTCTCCCCAGGACATGTTTAAAATTAAACTTCCCTTATGCCATTCGTTACTCATTATAGTCAGAGGCCCAGTCTGCTTAGAGTGTAGCTTTTCTTGTTATATTCCAGAGGTAAGCTACATGTAGTTACACACATGGACTTCGCTGATTTTGTGTTGCAATACAATACAGAACCTCATCACAATATACTGGCAGCTGATTCCGTCTATCTTGTCTGCAGTCTACCCCCCGGCGAACCCAGCCATCGTCGTTTCCTCACTACACCGATGTCAAGTGTTCTTTTGATTTCTTGATACTCTGTGAATTCTATGTCCTTTCTTTCAGGATCTCGTCAGTGTATCCACCTATTTTTAACTTTTATGTGGGAAAAAATCACTCGACGGGAATACAACAAGAGAACAAGTGGGGCGCACAACTTTACAAGACGTCGACTACTACACGAGGAGAATAGGAAACAACGGACAAGGATCACGGGGAAACAAAAAAAAAAATTAAATACGCGAACAGAAAAGGGAAACACAAATCGTATTATTATATCAGCAGTACGGGTGTGGATGTTCTTACATTGTTTGCCACAATGGGAAGCACGACGGAGTCTTTGAGTCACAGTAAAAGAGTTATCCCTTGAATTTTATTTTTTTACTCACTGAATTTTGTCCTTGCAGTTGATGTAATTTTACATATCCCCAGCATTATGGTTACTCGTAATGAGTTGGGGTTTTTTTTTATTACTATGTTAGATTTTTATTCCTTTTGATGATTATATTGTTGCAATTCTATGGTAATTAAGTCTTCCTTGTGTGTATGCAACAATTCGCTGGCAATTAGCATCTCTGGAGTGTCCTTGTTTGCAGATTTTTTTTTATTTGTTGTTTGTTGCCTCAAAATGTGTATTTTTTAATAAGCATTTGAGTTTTTATGTGCTGAATGTGCTGACGAAAAAAAGGATATCGTACTTAAATTGGGAAAAATTTAAAATTGTATCCTTCTTTTCGAAATATTTGCACGGACTTGTCAGTGAGGTTATGAACTTTCGACTTTCAGAGAGAAAAAACAACTCTTCCAGTCATTAAGGATCTGCAAGTCTGGATGTAAGGGAAGGTCTCAGATGTATGAGGGGGGTGCAGGGTGCATACGTTTTTTAAGGTGAAAAATCCTCTAAGAAAATGTATTCTATCTCTGTTTGGGTGTGAAAAGCGTTCCAATTTTCAAATTCTGTGTATCAATATATTTACAAACTTTATGAGATAACTAGTACCAAACCTAGCTGATGTCTAAATCCGGTATTTAAAAAGGGCGGCCATTTATTCTGGGGATTCAAGGTGTAAAATTACTTGTTGGAAAATATAGTTTATTGACGCGTTTCCCGAAGCATTTTCCATCTTGATTTTTGACTCGTTTTCCGACGCGCTTTCGATGCCTTTCTTCATTCGTTTTTCTGACGTTTTACGTTGTGTTCAACGTTTTTTGACGCCTTTTTTGTAGTTTTTAGGGCGAATTTTATGCCGAGTCGGAACTTCTGAATTCTCCCTCTTTCAAGACAGTTGCAGTCTCGGATGTTTGTCAAACGCTTACAAAAACTAACGAAGTGGAAAACATTTAAAATGTTAGGATCGAACCTGAGACCTTTTCTATAGTTTCCGCTGAGCCGCTGCGCCCACACTTACAGTTTAACTAGTCTAAATATTAGTCAATAGCAAAGCATAGAGGAGGCTCTGCGGTCCTAAGCAAAGATATTGGGCCTTGCTAATAATCAAATTTAACCTTGACCTCATCTATTTTGTAGGTCACATTAATGCAATTTTGTATGGAAAATGTTGCCATTGTGAGTTCGAAAAGTTAGCCTGGACATTGACATCAGTTGGACAGTAAACTTACCTGTTGTGGTAGACACACTTCACGACACACTTGCCGACCCGAGACATTTTTATTTTTGGCTCGATTCTTCACCCGCATGCTAAATAAGTTGGTATTTGAAGTTGAATTAGGCTTAGTTAGTTTTTGGAAGGCGTTGGTATCAAAATGACAAATATTAATCTCTTGACGAAATTTGCACAAGACACTTGTAAACTATTGAATTGGACGCACGAAAAAGTGTTGCAAGCTTAGAAAATAAGATCAGTTAAAAAAACTCCCTTTAGATTTAAACGATCTTAAGTGAGCATCATCGTTTCAAAGCTCCAAGGACAAGGAAAATTTTGCCAGCCTCCAGTAACGTCTCTATGAGGCGAAAGGCTTCCACCATGGCGGAACTTACTATATGGGAAAACGATAACCTAAAATTAAATAAATCAACAAAAATGTACAGTGCATAATTATTGGTTAAACATTTTTGTTTCCCCTACAGAGTCAAGTGGTTTAAAATTATTCCAACACTTTTGTACGAATGCATAAAATTCATACAACAGAAGCCATTCTTACATAGGAAACATTTTAATTGAGCCATCACTTTGGCATATCGCACCAACTGCATGACACAGTATTGATTTTAGATTTTACGGAATTTTCAATCAAAATGTCATTTACCCACTAGCATGGCCATAGAACTGCAATGCGTCGTGACAAGCTGACTACAACATTCAGGAAATATTCCTTCACCGCAAAATCAAACCGTAGTAATCAATAAATCAAAGTAAATGTCCAAAACCTCTTATACTGGTGGAATATTCTAAAATGAAAACCATCTCGTGTACGATATACATAAGACAGACAATTCACACACACGTATGTGACAGGCTGCGACGATACGTCCAGTCAGATTGTCATCCTTATGATATGGTCCATAGGCATACGAAATTGCATTACTTTATTAGACTGTGGAAAATCTTTTCCTTGCAGGCCAATGCAACTGGTGCGCACACTGGCATACACCTACCCTTAGGAAAATGCAACAAATACAAAAGTCGAAATTTCCCCAACTATAAGTGCATTAAGATAAAATTGGTTAGGTACTAATGCCAATCAGAACAATGCACCAGCACATCCCCTTCCTACACATGTATTCACGAAAATAATATGGTGCCAAAGTGTCAGACACTGTAGTGAGATTCTATTCAGATCGGGCATCGATGGTTACTTACGTGCGAAGTGCAAGGATGTGCAAGGATGTGCGTCGCAGGCATCTGCATTTTCGTTAGCTCAATATTATGTCTCGGTGATGCATTCAGATGGTTCACCAGAGTGGTGAGGAACAACTAAATAGAGGGAGTGCGGCAACCGACCGACGTCTAAAGTCGGTACCTCTGTAGGTACCTGTATTAATATTTTATTTATCGTTAAACTCGTATGTACGTCGTAAGGGCCAAGGTTATCTAAAATTGCAACCAAAACTCAGCCGTGAATTCCCGAAAGCAACCCTTTGCCTGTGTGTGCTATACCTTTGCATGCGTCATCTACAGCCCTCTAGGCAATCAACACAAATTAGGATGCACCGCCATTGGAAGCGCGAATGACCACGGGAATAATATTAGTGCAGTGGTTTAGTTGTTAGTGTGTTAGACTACTAAGCGAGGGATGCCAGGTTCAAATCCTGAAAAAAACCAAAATTTCAACTAAAGGTTTTTTTCACATCGGCACCTCGCAAACGTTTGTCAAAAATCCGAGAGTATAACTGTCATGAAAGAGCTTCTCAATAAGCCGCTTGGACTCGGCTTAGATTGCAGATCCCTTCCAATCGTCCCAAAGAATGAAAAATACATACACGCAACGATCAGTTGGGCAAACTATTTATTTTATTTATTCATTAAATACAATGCAACCATCATGTAGAGTTTTTTAACAGAGGTTTTTTTTTCGAACCCAAGATATATACCATTCTATTGCCTTTTGCTAGACCAAGACTGATGGTTAGCCTCGATTTTAACGTCATAATCAAGTAACAATCGTTATCCTCTCTTGTAGACATTCTTACAGGACACAACATGCTAAAGAACCTCACCAAGAAAATGGGAAACAATACTGACGACTTGCGGAGAGGACACTCCACACTTTCGTTGCCACTGCCCGGCACTCTGCCACATCAGATACAGGATTCTTGGAAGACCATTTTTTCGTGGACCTCCCTGAGAAGTCCATTAAATACTTAGGTACATAGATTTGTTTTATCCTCGGGATGGCTCGACTACCCGGTTTCATAGGTTCCCACAGTATGGGCGTCATTAAAACCCCAAGGGCATCATAACGGGTCTGCATTCATCAAAGTGCGGCGGTTGCAGGTTCCGCCTGTCTTGCCAACCCACTAACCTAACCTAACCTAACGTCATAAGTAGCAATATTTCATTACATTTCTGTGAAGTTTTATAAAACAATGAAACTTTTGGAACTGACTCCTCAAGTCCGCCCCTGAGAGTCTTATACGAGTCACGAGAGCTACAAAACAATCAGTGGGTTAGTCAGTAGGTTAAACTTAATGTCCTAGCTCCAAAATGATAAAAGATCTTGCATCAGGATCGTTGGACCTTTTATAAGTTGCCCACATCTGATAAGCAAGAGATTTTAAACAGACGACGGCAACTAGAAGACGTCTTTGGACTCTATTTCCTGTAAACCCTTATTAGGAAAATAGCTGATAGATAGATGTGTCATAAAACGCCAGAGGGAATACAAATCAAAACTTGATTACCTTGTAGGATATCCTAAAATACTTGACTTAAATTAAATTAAGGACATGATTTGGATCTCTTTTATACTAGGTATCCCGAACGAACGGTCAAAAAATTATGTTATGGACGATTGTTCGAGGAAGAAAAACTGGATGTGGTTTTCCGCCATTGGACAATGGAAGCAAAAAGGTTGTTGTCTTTGAATTTAACACTAAAGCCTGGATATCTCCAATGTATATCACATAAATATGAGAGTGCCACCCGAGTTTGGGGCGAATGAATACCACATACTTATGTTAGGTCAGATCAGTTAGATCAGAAGGAGGCAACTTGTACATGGTCATTTCAATAAAGGTTGTAAAAGTGAATTGAATCAGAACTTCTGTCAGAAGATTTATGAACTTGATCTATGAACATTTATGAGGATAGAGTTCGCCCGGTGGTAAAAATTCTACCATTTTAGTTACCTGGCTTATACTAAAAACATTGGAGAAATTACATAAGATGAAAACGAGATGGAGACAAGACGGGGCCTTGGTTGGCTTCGACTTGAAGCCTTACAAAACAGCTAAAGGTAGTGCCAAATTCATTGATCAAGAGTTGCATTGACCTAATATAAAAAAGGATTTGCGAAAAAAAATTTTGATTTCAAGCTCTGTCAAATGCATTTAAAATCTCAAGCGGAATGGTGGAGGACGATTGCTTCCACTTTTAGATGGGATATAAGCTATCGAATCACCATAGTAGATCTGTTGCTACCAAATTCGTATTCTCCTATTCATTAAAGGGTTTCGTGGTATTTTATTAGCTGACGAGTAAACAGCATTTCCATGACCTTGGTAAGAATAGACGATGAAGACAAACCGCAATCTTTTTGATCCCTCGAGGTTAGTGAGTCTTTGCAAAACTATATGAAATGAGTGACCAATGTTTGAAGGCGTAGTTCATTTTTTATTCGAAATATTCACATTCGTTTGCTTGCTTCAAAAGCATTTGTAGCACTGTAACAAATAATAAGTTTAATGAAATTGTACATATCTATCAATATCTGAAAAAAAAACTGAATTTTTAACTTGCTCGATTATGGGGTAAGAGAAAGATATTTTCTTCGTACAAAATTTCGAACTCGAGATGTTAATAAATTCTGACAACAAAGTGGGTGGTGCAATTCTGTCCGCCTGTCTGTTGGTCTGTCTCTCTGTATATGCCCCTGAGGCCTACAGCCTAAACGGGTGGCCTGATTTGGAGTTTTTGGTCCTACAATTCGGGGCCGTTTTTTTTTATTCTGAACGGACACCTCAATATTATTGGTACTTCCAATTTAAATTTTCATGCCAGTTTGATTTGTTCGAAAACGGCTCTAACGATTTCAACAAAAATTTATATTTGAGTTTATGTATAGAAAGTTTTTCGCTAAGAAATCGATTAAAGGTGGTTTTGAAATTTGGACATAGCTCGAAAACGGTCCATACCATTGCAACAAAAATTTATTCCTAATACCGAACTCAGTTTTTCTCTACATTATCCTACAATGCATTCTTGGAAAGTAATCTTTTATAATTGGTTTTAGTTGTTATTAATAATAATATATCAAATACATTTTCCTAAAAATTCATTTTTTTTTAAATTCTGTTTCGTTTACCTGCAAAAGGCAATAA
This sequence comes from Cheilosia grossa, assembly GCA_963082955.1. NCBI lineage: Eukaryota > Metazoa > Arthropoda > Insecta > Diptera > Syrphidae > Cheilosia > Cheilosia grossa. The sequence continues at coordinate 17,161,535 of OY720147.1, read as the reverse complement.
CGATAACGACCAAAATCCATACTTTTCCATTCGAAGTAACGAAAATTCTGATATAAGAAACTGCTCATACGTATCTCGAATACCAAATTTTCGATTTGGACAAATCGTTAAAAACCAAATACATAATGCTTTTAGTTTAGTTTAGTTTATTAATTCATCAAACAAAGTAACAATACCTTAGTGATTACTTGACAATAATCCCGACAGTATCATCTCCAGCAATTGTATTGTAACTATTGTATTTTTCAAACTAAAGATTGCAATATTTGATACGGTTTCGTCAGCGTAGTTTGATATTCAAAATACAATTTACTATATTTATCAGTACCTATTCTATATAAAGATCCCGTACTTATTCTCTCCCAAAAAATGCTTATTGATTATGTTTATTTGAACCATTCGAACCATTCGAATTTTATTGGTCAAGTCGAGGAGATGATATCGGCCAAATGGGCGCCGTCACAATTGATTGCCGGGCTCGTTTTCATCACTTCGGCGAGAACTTCAGGCGACAGATTCTCGCACTCGTGTCGAATGTCGTCCTTGAGGTTTTGTCTCGGGCTTGTTATCGTAAACACGGAACTTCAAAAAACCCCACAAAAAAAAAGTCTGGAACGGTTAAATCGGGCGATCTTGCGGGCCAGTGAAAACCGCCAAAACGAGCTGCCTTCAGAATATCGGTTGTGTATCGCGCAGTGCGTGCCGTAGCTCCGTACTGTTGGAACCACATATCCAGTCCTACTTCGTCCAATTGCGGCAGAAATTCGGTTAACATGGCCCTATAGTGCGCACCGTCCACTGTTGTCGTTTGACCAGCGGCGTTCTCGTAAAAAAATGACCCGATGACTCCTCCAGCGTGAACAGCGCACCATGCAGTAACTTTGAGCGGGTGTAATGGCTCATCGTGCATTACTCGTGGATTTTCGGTGCCCCAGAAGCGATAGTTTTGCTTGTTCACGTACCCGCTGAGGTGGAAATGAGCCTCAACGCTCATTATGATTTTGGTCGAAAAATCGTCCACTTCGTTTATTCCGCGTTCTTGGGGAGTGTATCGCTCCATGGCTTGTTCACTTATATTCTACATCTGTCTAGTCCACAAATGTCGAAACAGATTTGACATTGGCGGCCATTTGCAAAAATAAGAGCATCTTCCAATAGGGTGATCTCTTTTGGCCCACTGCCAGTGGCAGTCTGCCACATCAGGCGAATATAACAAAAGTGGATTTTCTTCCTATATTTCATGAACCATTTCCTTTATCTAGCATCGCTTCTCAGATTTTTCCCTACGTACCCGATGAAATAAGAAAACAACCGACCACACTTTTGACAAACGAGAAAGTTTCGTTCGACCCAGTCATGCACTTTATGTCATTTTGTTCTAATGCACTCATAAGCCGCCCACCCACAGTATAAAAGTCCAAACTGCATCAAAACTGTTCTCACTGCCATTTAAAGCGGAGAAGGTGACTTAACTGCGTACTCAGTTTCACCAATTGAGCTGGTTTGTTGCAAATAAAATAAACGGCAGAAGGATGCCACCAGCACCACGCACCCACAAAAAAAGTGACATCCTAAAACCCACTTAAGAAGCACACCCACATCATTTTACAATGCAACACCCTTCCAAATAATGAAATCCACAACCTCTGTCCGGAAATCGCTATGCGCACAATAATCGCATGCCTTCATCCAGATATATTCACTAAAACACTAATTAGAATCTGGTCGTATATGTGGCTCCGGTAAGTCTTATTCTCATATCATGTTGTCTATCAAGTATTCATCCGTTTCCCCTTGTATTGTATGTGGGTAAATTGTACACCCATAGACTCTACACACACGAAAAATATACATAGCATGCATGTCACCGCAAATGCATTGTTTTTAATTAAGCTTTCATTTTGCGGTAAATATAAAACAGACGGAAATTGAAGGCACCGCAAAAAAAATAAAAACAAAAAAAGTAATAACACATACATGTTGTATATCTAGCAACGGCGAAACAAAGGCAATAACAAAAACAAAAATTAACTTAATATAAAAACATAGCCATAGTCTTTTCGTTGGTCATAATGAATTTTTCACAACTCGAAAGCCGGAAAATTCATTTTAATTTAATTCTTTGCAACATATTTGATCTGATTTTTTTATTTTTATTTTTTTGTTTTTACTGTTTTCAAATTTATCTCTTTTTTCTCTTTCATTCTTATGTTTTGATGTGTGGATGCCAACGGTCTCCATTGAGGGAACACTTTTGATGGCTTCATACTTCCGCACGAATTCATTTAATTTTTGAGTGGCCGCAAAAGAAATTCGAAAACTAATGTAGCGTAGACTGGTCCATTTTTTTCATCGAAGCATTAAATAATTTCTAGTTCTTAATTTATAATGTAAAGTAAAAATAAAAAGTCCGGCTTTATTGAGTGAAGTCGACTACGGATGTGGTGGCTTGCTCTAGCGTAAGGTAGGTATTTAGTTTTTTCGTGTGTGCTCAGTTGAACATGGTTTGTCAATGAACAATATCGTAGGTATGTATAGGATGAACTATTTATTTTTTGTACAGGAGGTCCACCGAATGCGTATACGGAAATATGACTGACAAAGCATACACTCATCACGGTAAGAAGGAACAGTTTTACATGCCTCAAGGGACATTGCTATTTTATTTATTTATTTCATTATTCCCGTATTACAATTTAAAAAACTTTAAAATAGTTAAAACTACTTACTAACTTTATGGGCTCCCGACCCGTGGAGAGTCTCTGCCTGAGACACTGCAGCCTTCCATCCACTACGATCCCGGGCACGCTGCTTCCAGTTGTCCAGACCAAGCGCTCTGGCATCCGCGATTGCTTGGTCTTTGAAACGGAGGTTCGGTCTTCCTTGTCTTCTCGAACCTGGGGGCTGGGATTCGAAGATCCTCTAAGCTGGAGCATTATCGTCCATTCGCTCGATGTGGCCGAGCCGCGGTTGTATCTTCTCCTCCATTCGCCCTCTTCGCACACAGGACCAAAAATCCGACGAAGAATTTTTCTTTCGAAGGAGCGCAGTATTAGCTCTCTCTTTCTGCTTATCGTCCAGCACTCGGCGCCATAAAGCAGAACTGGCAGGATCAGGGTTTTGTATAGCACACATTTCGTCCTTCGAGTTAGGAGTTTTGAAAATAGTAAATATTGCACTAAAGTGTTGTGCATAGTGAATGGAATTTTGTATTAATTACTTGCGCAAATGTCACATTATAATAAAGCATTTAATGTATTTAATGAGAGGGTGAACAAATTAAGAAAAAGAACAATTCAAATATACAAAAACAAAGAAAAATTTATGAGTTATAATAAAATTCATTACGAAAATATTAAACGGAAGGTGTTTTTTGGAGCAGGTCGTAAAGGCTGATAGTTGTTAATGACCTACTTCTCCTCTGGCTACCTGGCTTCTGAGACGTGGTATCGAATATAAGTGTGGTCCAAAACACAAGTTTCTTTTTAAAATTAAAGTCAAAATCAATTATTTTCGGCATGTTATGGAATTGTTGTAGGCGCAGTGAATTAGTGTTTTGGACTACTAAGCGAGAGGTTTTAGGGGCGACCCCCGAATTAAATCAAATTCCATCGTAAAGTTTTTTTTTTTTCCACTGCCCCAGCTCTCACGAAGGTCTGCCAAACGTCCGAGAGTTTAATGTAGTTTTCCATTGGGCAAAAAGAAGCGTCCGTGCGATAGTCCGGAATCGGAAATATCACTTCTATGGCGTTCCATTGGAACAAAAAATAATCTTCTGGTGGTTCTGAAAAGAGAATTTCCCTTCTCGATTTGAAGGCAGAATCCACTTAAGAAGCACTAACACAAGTGTAATTTATGTATTTTATACAAGTCAGCTGACAGCAGCCGTGGATTGTTTTTTTGGCATTTCACAATTACTTTTGCGGATTCAAGCAGAAGCAGTTTTCTCGTTCCAGTGGATTGCAGAATGAGTAGATCCCCGAGGGAAACAAACGACATAACTGTCAAGAACCAGTTTGGACGCGGCATAAAATTGTAGATCCCTTCCATTCGTCACAAAAATGAGAAACACACACAAATGGAATGGTTGTGAGGAGCTAGGACTAGGCCTAGGGTCCCTGTAGACCTGTTGCGCAAACTTTTTTTTTCTTACTTTATTAGCAGGAGCAAAGATACTACCCCTATTTATTGAATACAATCTCATGCATATGGTTGCCAAAGCCAACTTTACCGTACGGGTATTCAGTCAACGAAATTTTTTCAGACTTTTTGTGGACCTGTCTCCGACGACACTCGCTTTAAGGACTGGAATTATTCCTAAATGGTTTTAAGCGAACCAAAAATGTCTCTAATGGGGTCTAGTTGCAGATGCAATTCGGCCAAGTGACTTTCCCATGGGAAACTAGAGCGGAAAAATATCGATTATTTTGGTGGGCTTTAAAGAATTCCGCGCTTTTCTGATAGCGTCACTCACAAATCCGCAACAAACCATCTCTCTCTCTCTCTCTCTCTTTGAATGCGTTGGACTTTTGACAATCACGTGCGGTTTTGCCGATCCCCAAGCGAGACAATTTAGTTCGTAGTCATAGATGAAAGTACGCCTCGGTCAAAACACATTTTCAATAAACTCATCATAACTCACTTTTGATGCTTTAAACGATTCATAATAATGTTGACTGAAAGAGAAAGGGAGAGAGAGGGAAAGAGCTGTCAGTGTCAAAATGATTAAAAACGAAACTTTTATTTAATGGAATGTTCCTCTTCGTGGGTCCATAAGGCTCAGAACATAATGGTGGGAACGAGTTTGAGATCCCACTGACTGTTAAGATCGAGGAGGACCGACCAGGGGCCTATAACACAATACAACAAGTGCTTGTTAAACAAGTGAAATTCAACGGCTGGTGAAAATTTGTCTAACACTTTCGTGTAAGTATTACACAAACTTTCAACAGTCGTTGAATTTCACTTGTTTAACAAGTACTTGTTGTATTGTGTTATAGCCCCTGACCATCCTAAACTGATGGCGCTACAAAGTGACAGTCCTTATGAAAGATTGAGTTCAAATAAAAAGGCCCCTAGTAGATATTTTGACTTAACTAAAGCATCCCCCTCAGTGACAAAGTTCTTCTAACGGTAGGCGTATTTTTCACTGTTTCACATGGCCCAAGCGATCAGTACTGGTTGGTTTAAGGATGTCCTCGATTATGCACTGAGTGATTGTTGGATGCAGGCCTGTTAGAAATCACAGACTGTATTTGTTGGACAGCGAAGTTGCTACCTTCTGATACAAAAATATACATGAGAATTCATTTAAGCAACTTCACCCATCATTTGGCTCATATTTAATAAAAATCGGTCTCCCAATAAAGCCGCAATCGGTACGACAAGAAACCGGTAGCCGTATAATTGATAAATTTGAACGTGTAAATTACCTCCGAATGGGTTTCACCCCAAAAACGTCTGCTAGATGCTCTCGATGTTAACTCGATGTTTACCCAGACTCTCATGAAATCAAAATCAAAAAGTAGTTCAAATTCTTCGTGGCGACTACATATTCACAGTAAAAATAAAGTTCAGTTTTGAAAAGCTTCGAAGCCTCAAAGTCACAAAGATCACTTGCGAAAATGTACAAAAATGCGATTTGCGACAGACTCTGTGGAAAGGCATTGGGACTGACCATGTTACTGGATATCTACTATTTAGTTCAATTGTAGGCGCAGTGGCTTAGTGGTTAGTGTGTTGGACTACTAAGCGAGGGGTCCCAGGTTCGAATCCCGCAAAAACACAAATTCCAACTTAGGGTTTTTTCCACTGCGCCACCTCTCGCGATCGTCTGACAAACATCCGAGAGTATATCTGTCTTGAAAGAGCTTCTAAGAGCTTCTCAATTAGCCGTTTGGAATCGGCATAAAATTGTGGATCCCTTCCATTCGTTCAAAAAATAAAACTCACACAAAACGAATGGTTGTGAGAAGCTAGGCCTTGGGTCCCTCGGACCTGTTGCGCCAACTAATTAATCAATTATTAATTAATTACTAGTTCAATGTTTACAAACAGAACAGCCTTAGCAAAGCTTCACAAACCTCGTCACTCAAAACTAATTTCCCTACATGCAGGTACTGATTATTATTCAAAAGTTTAACTTGGTTGAGTTCTTTTTTTCTTTTTTTGCTGACGAATTAAATCTGCCTACGCCACTGACTGCCATCATGGGTGTAAAAATAAAAGCCCTCAAGTTCAAAACTCAATGTGTAGCTAAGCGATTTTTGATTAAAATTTTAATTCATTGCAATTGACACATATAAACGCACTTGTCGTACGGCTCATTGGGACAGATAACTTCTTTCAATCTTAGTTGGGGGTAGCTCTCGCCCGCAAATAGAGGCACGCTTTGACATAAGTTAACACAGCTAGATTTGGCTGACCTAAAAAAACACAAATAGTGAACTAGAGATAAACTATAAACATCCATATGATCAGCATACGGGCGTGTGTACTCGTATACGTCGTACTATTTTGGAAAAAGGCTTCGGTCTTAAAAGTCTTCAGACAATATTGTCTATTTGCATAGCACGCATGATAAATGAATAATAATTAAAAAATTAACTGATGATGCTGAAAGCTTGGTACCTAATTTAATTTTTCACGTGATAAGATTATTCAGGAGATAAAGACAAACTTCACCGTAGCCAAGGTGGGCAAAGCCAGCCAGTGATAATATAAATTTTGGCAACAAGTTATAAAAGAACATCGCTTAAGAAGTGTTGTCCGCAAGTAGCACATCATATACAACTTGTAAGTGTTTCAGTGATGTCGTCGTCCGCGTTAACAGCACTTGGTAGGTAAGATTGATTTTTCTCGGCAGACGGTTCTAAGACTTTTTCTATTTTTGTAGGCTCCTTACTGCTGATTCAGATTATAGGGTATTCCCAAGCTTTGTTCGAAGGATGCGACAAAACATACAATCTTAATGCTGATAGTACGGCAACTTTGAAATCGCCGTACTACGACGGTAGGTATACACCGGGATCATCATGTCGTTACACATTTATTGTGCCAATGGACTATGAGATATTGGCGGATTGTTCGATTGCCTTGGACAAGGTAACAGTAACAAATATTGGACATAACTTACTTTTGTGTTTTCAGGCTCAAGCGGGTGCACGCAGAAAAATCGCTTATTTAAAATCAACTAACTTTCGGTTAAAAACTACCAAGTGATACTGTTAGTAGAGCTCCTAAGGAGTTAGTGGATTAGAAATAACCGAGCAAACTTGTTTAACGAAACTCGGTTAAAAATAACCTTTTATTATTTTATTCCAATTTTCCTCGGTCGTAAATAACAAACTAACTCTGTTGAAATTAATCAGTTGGTTGATATTTATCTAGAAACTTGGTTCTTAACAACTGATAAAGTGTGTTATTTTTAACAGTATGCATTTAACGACGAATACTCGGTGTTTTTCAAGAGAGACTTGGTTAATTTTAACCCAAAAATCGCTCTCTTTTTTTAAAGCCAATTTTTGAGCGTGTGTAAAGGGGAGATTGCAGAGCGAACTTATTGCTGAAATTTGTCAAATTCCGGTTGGTGTTTGGTAAGGGTCAGTTTAGGTCTTCTTTAGCGACGAACTGTGGGGAGTCATATACATAAAATTTAAAGACTACGTGCAAGCTCTGAGTAGTAACCTTTGAATGGGTCTTGATTCGAAGTGGTCCTCGATCAAGGGTTCTTAGACAAGAGCCGACTTGTCCCGCATGGTTTTGCAACTTTCCAGTCTTTCGTTAGTCTGTTGATGAGATTTTGTGTTTCCCCGATCTTTTAATTTATTGGGCTCAACTTTCACCATCGAGGGCTTTAAGCACCATCCCCGCGGGATCGATTCCATTTCGTCAAACTTGTACCTACACATTAATTTTGCATTCATTTATGCCTTCCTTTTAGCGATGGTTTAAGTGGGGTGAAGAAATTTGTTGAGCAAAGGCGCCATCCAAAGTACCTACTCCTTAAAAAAATCATAAAAAAATGGGTGTCCAGAAGCAACTTGATTGTTATTAGATCTTAACAGGGTCTTCCTTTCGCCGTCGTTTCAATACCGGAACAAAAAAACTTCCGGAGATTTACCTTCTTATTTCGAAAACCTTTGGGTGTCCTTCATCGATCTGCCTTAGTAGAAAGCCTCCCGATCTTCCCTTCTTACAGAGATTATCTTTGTAGTCGAACACGGGCCACGGGGATTTTTTACATGTCCGTTTTGCAGGAAAGCAACAAGTGACAGACATCTATCGCTGCCATTCTCTTTCGGGCTGTGCCACTTTTTTAACCACATCTACTGTTGTATTTGCAGGGCCCGAGTGGGTGCACCACTGAATATTTCTATGTCGACACGGAAGGCGATGAGACATTAAATAATGCATTCCGAATCTGTGGAACAGGCAACAAAACCTATACCAGTTTATTCCGGCGAATGGTCATTGCCTATACGTCTGATGCGGAACCTGAGTCTACAACCGCAGGTTCTTTCATATGTAGGCTTACTACTCGTCGTCAAGCCTGTAACTGTGGGTGGACACGTTCCACCAGAATAGTTGGTGGCACCGATGCAGACCTCAATGAATTCCCTTCGATGACGGCCCTCTATCATATGCCATCAGGCGAAGTGTTTTGTGGTGCAACTATTAGTAAGTACTATTGTTTTCCAGATGCCAAGTGTTTTTATTTACCTATGACTTATTTAAGTACATCACTATTTAATGATAACGGCAACTCACTGCACCCGTCGCTACCCAGTTGAAAGCGAACTTTTAGCTATAGTTGGAGATCACAAATTGTCCTCAGGTGATTGTCAGAATATTTTGTGGTTTTATTATTTTTTTAATGTCAAAACATGACTTTAGGTACCGACTCCCAGTACGCGGCATCATATCCTATCGGTGCAATTATTGAAGCCCCGGGCTATGATCCAGTCAACAATGCCAACGATATAGCACTTCTGGTCACAACTGTCCCTATTGAGTGGTCGCGCGGAGTGGGGCCTATATGTCTGCCCTTGGATCAGCTGTGAGTACACATCCATCAGCTGTGAAAACTGTTTCATTATTTATTCCGTTTCAGGATGAATACTTTTGACTACACAAATGTGTACCTTCTCGGCTGGGGTACGACTGCTTTTGCTGGTTCCCCATCGGACACTCTGCAGAAAGCGGCTGTAAATATATTACCCAACGCAGATTGTATGACTGTGTATCCTGACTTGGAAACATCACAACTCTGCACATATCATCAGGATAGAGATTCCTGCCAGCTTGATTCAGGTGGCCCCGTTGTACGTGTAGGGCCTGTCAGGCAATTCTTAGTGGCATTAATAAGTTCCGGAGTTGCGTGTGGCACAAATCCAGGCGTAAACACTCGATTGACATCGTTCGTGAATTGGATTCAAGGTTACACCGGTGGAACCCTTTGTGCTAAGCCGTATAATTAAAGCGCTTTGCAGATGAATGGAGAGAGGATAAAATATATGTGCGACTAATTTTTTTCCAACGGATAAAGGCTTTTCTTTTTTGTTCTATTATGAAGTTTGGTTTGGGCAGCAATTATAAAGCTCAACGTGGAGTGGGGTAAGTAGTTCATTTTTTACAGACACCACTCAAATACCATGGTTGGCTTAAATAGACGAAATTTCTGAAAGCAAAAGTCTTCCTGTGTAGGGCTCAAAAAAACTAAATTTTTGGAGAGAATGTTGCAACCTTCTAAAAGCAGCGGAACATATAAATTTCGGACGGCTTGCCGGTGCATGGAATGGTTCTTAAAAACAAAGGTATATACACGCAGAAAAATCGCTTATTTAAAAACAACCGACTTTCGGTTAAAAACTACCAAGTGATACTGTTAATATAGCTCCTACAGAGTTAGTTGATTAAAATAAACCGAGTCAACTTGTTTAACGAAACTCTGTTAAAAATAACCGATTTATCAATTTCCCCTCCAAATTTGCTCGGTCGTAAATAACAAACTAACTTGGTATAATTTAACCAAATTACTCTGTTGTTATTAGCCAACCCAATGGTTGAATTAAACCATGTTACTCTGTTGTTATTAGCTAATACACATGGTTGAATTTAACCAAGTTACTCTGTTGTTATAAGCGAACCCACTTGGTTGAATTTAACCACGTAACTGTGTTGTTATTATCCAACTCACTTGATTGAAATTAGCCAACCTACTTGGTTGTATTTAACCAACTAACTTGTTAGAATTTGACCTACTTAGTCTGTTGCTATTAGCCGACTCACTTGGTAGAATTCAACATATTCAATCTGTTGTTATTAGCCAACCCACTTGGCTGAATTCAACCAAGTTACTCTGTTGTTATTAGCCAATACACATGGTTGAATTCAACCATGTTACTCTGTTGTTACTAACCAACCGACTTGGTTGGATTTAACCATGTTACTCTGTTGTTACTAACCAACCGACTTGGTTGGATTTAACCATGTTACTCTGTTGTTACTAACCAACCGACTTGGTTGGATTTAACCATGTTACTCTGTTGTTACTAACCAACCGACTTGGTTGAATTTAACCATGTTACTCTGTTGTTAGTAACCAACCTACTTGGTTGGATTTAACCATGTTACTCTGTTGTTACTAACCAACCGACTTGGTTGGATTTAACCATGTTACTCTGTTGTTACTAACCAACCGACTTGGTTGGATTTAACCATGCTACTCTGTTGTTACTAACCAACCGACTTGGTTGGATTTAACCATGTTACTCTGTTGTTACTAACCAACCTACTTGGTTGGATTTAACCATGTTACTCTGTTGTTACTAACCAACCGACTTGGTTGGATTTAACCATGTTACTCTGTTGTTACTAACCAACCTACTTGGTTGGATTTAACCATGCTACTCTGTTGTTACTAACCAACCTACTTGGTTGGATTTAACCATGTTACTCTGTTGTTACCAACCAACCTACTTGGTTGGATTTAACCATGTTACTCTGTTGATACCAACCAACCTACTTGGTTGCATTTAACAATTCCAATTGGTTAAAATTAGCCAACTTTCTTGGTAGCATTTAACCAACTAAAAGTTAAATTTACGTAACTTACTCGGTTGGAATTAGCACATCTACTTGGTTGAATTTAACCAAACTACTTACTTCTTATTAGCCAGTCCATGTGGTACCAATTTACCAGTTTACTTGGTTGAACTTGAGTGCACCTGAAAATTGAACCATCTAAAAGGGATAATTTTATCGTAAAATAAAAAAAAAATCTTTTTCATATTAAGTACATAGATTTTTTATTATAATATCGTTTGTAATGTATTTTTGAATACAAAATATATGTTTTCTGTTTATTACATGTTTTTATTAATTTTAATGCAAAACTTAATTTTACTTAAAATATATGGGTCATAAATTTCATCATTTAAAAAGAAATGTGCAAAATTGTGTATTTTTATAAATTAATTTACATAATATTATTTTAATTAGCATATTTATGAAATCTGCAGTGTTAAAGCGAAATCATTTACATTTATAATTTAATCTATTTTTTATTTATAGTGGACTTCTTAAAATAACGTACTGCTTGGAGTTAGATAAAATATTTAAAGTGTTAGGAATTGGCGATAGAAAAAATTCAAGTGGAATAACAATTTGTTGAGGTATTAATGGAACTTCTACCTCATATGCATAGTAGTGTTCATCGAAACATTTAGTTTTAAGTACTATACCAACAAAAATCAATTGACTTGAGTCATACAAATATATTTTTTCCAATACAAAAAAGTCGTACAAATAACAATCTGAACTAAGACTTTTTACTAAGACGGATCCCTTTTTATAATGTACAGAAGACATGGTCGCCCAACTGACCATAGTCAACGTTTTATTAGGGTCCAGTGATAGCTGTGATCGTATATTATCAAGTTCAAATAACATGCCATATTTTTTGGGTCCAACGTCAAGTAGATTAGAAAGTTTTCCCCTTAAAAACATTTCATTAAGTTGAAGTTGATGTTTCATTGCTAAGGTTAAAGTGATATTCATTCGGTTACATGATGATCTAGCCGACATTTTGGATTGCCTATGCTTAGCTTCGAACCTCATTGACCACAAAGATGTTAATGGGCCGTATTTTTTAAAAGCGGTATGGTAGTGAATGAGATTGTGGAACTTTGGCTTAAGACAGTCCTCGGTAAGTGTAGTATATTGTTCATTAAGTTCAGCTATTAATACTTGCAAGAAATCTTCTGTTCCAACAGAAACATTTATACTAAGAAGTATGTCAACAATTTGTCTTAATTTTATATACATTTCCCAAATAATATTACCCCTCGGCACAAAGTCACCTATAAGTAAACCCAAAAACCGCAAAAGAGTAAGCGTTTCTCCTGAAGATAAACGCACATTTCCCCGCCTAAGATGTTCTCTTTCGATAGGGCAAGGTTTGTTTTTAGTATCAGGGCCATATGAGAAAGCTAATAGCTTATCATTGAAAATTGTTAAAGAAAAAAATTTGTTTTTTTCGGTATACTCTGAAAGTATAAAACTCAAAATGTATTTGGCAACACCCTCTAGCATATCATGCATAATATCGACGCCCACCTGTTGAAACAAGTCGAAGTTGTTTATGCCCAGAAAAACGCACTTTTCCTTAATGCCGGTTAAAGATAAATTATTTAAAGCCAGATCTGCTTCATAGCTTGCCATTGTTCGAAGAAGTGTTGTATCTTCGTAAAGTTGCTTTTTCAATACATCTTTTGTAACTTTGCACACTCTACAAGAAAAATTTGCTGAAAAGCTCTCTACGAACCCAATCAGAGAGTGTATTCCTAAATTGTCACCAAGAATCAGAGCTAGTTCAAAAAATAAAGATCCCTTGAAAGATGGAATATCTATTTCTATGCCCACTTCGCTTAAAAAATTAAACTCATCAATAATTGGTTGAAATATAACATTATTACCAAAAGATACTCTGTCGGATGAATGAAATAATAAAATAAGGAATATGTTGGACAGAACTGAGGAGCGCCAAGGTGGAAGACATGGAACTGAGACGTACACAGCTCCTAGTTTGTGAACACCAGCATGACTTCCTAGAACGTTTCCGATTTCATAATCATCGAAGTACATAAATAGAGGTAACACAATGCGATTTGAATGGTGCTTAAGTCTTTCTTTCCAATGTGAACCTTGAATAAAATTTTCCATTCCATCTTTATTTCGAAGACTGTCCATATATTCAAAAGTTTCCGAAAGTACGTTCTCGAGGGAGAAAAATCTTTGCAATATATCTCTTAAAGATATAAAATGTTCTTGGCACGGAATAGGTTCCATACGTGTTATTCCACCTTTTTTGACATAATCGAACCTTTGGCCGATTATTATTCCCTTAGGCTCAATGTATGATTTTTGTTTTGTGAAATAAGAAATTCTTTTTTGTTCTGTTCGGAAACATTCTAAGGGGGAGGTGATTGAAGGAACAAGTGCTTGCATTAATTGATTTGAAACATCATTAGATAGAGAATGCTCAATACATATATTGTCTACACAGTTCTGCAAATTTGAACTTAATGAACCGAAATATTCTGCTAAGCCATCAATCACTTTTTGCACTACGTTTCTAGGCAAGATCACATTTGCATAAAGGGATGCTATAAAAAGTGATAGTGATTTATCAAGTGACAGGGTTTCTGTATTTTCAGTTTTATTGGTTTGTTCTAATTGTTTTTCTGCAACAACACTTTCATTAAGTATATCCGCATTCTTCTCAGAATTTGTTGGATTATTTGAACATTGAAAATCGTGTTTTTTTTTAAAGTGTCTTCTAAAGGAATTGAAAATTGGAAACGATCGCTTACAATCTCCTTCGCGACATTTATAAGTTGTGAAGTTATGGTCACTGTGATTGAAATCAAAGTGGTGCCTTAGAACTTTGAGATCCTTTAAGTAGGATCTGCATAAGAAACAAACAACCATTGTAAGAAAATGAATTGGAAGGGGAAAACTCTAACTTTCCTTGACACCTAACTCTCCCAACAAGGTATTGGCCGCGGTAGATTCCTTATCGAACTCTGTCTTAATTTTAAAAAATGCTTTTTGAATAAACAGCCAAGAACATCTACTCTCTGGCGGATATTCAGCATTAATAATAAAAATTAGTTTGAAACAAACATCTACTGCCTCTAAAATGGTAGGTAGTAAATATTTAGTTTCATCTACAACTACAAAATAGGACCCAATAGCATCGATTGAGTTACCTACTACTATAATGAAGGGCTGTAATGTAAGGCCAATACCTTGTAGTTTTTCTCGCCTGCTGGTAATTGCTGCATCTATCTCTGCATCCGTTGCAACTCTCGTTATGAATCCATCCCTTGCTTCCGCCTTAGAGGGTCGCCAAATTTTCTGCTTCGATCCTTTGACCTTAACGTTTGATGTGGTCAACAATGAAGGGATTAGCAGGAATGCCGCGAGGTTACTGATCTCTTCAGAAACTGAGAAAATATAAAATAATAAAACAATTATAAGTCATATGCGTCCAATTAATTTTTCTACACAAAATGTGTGCAAATCTGATTCGAAGAATTATACCTATATAGAGAATGCGCTAAAAAATATAGAGAAAATATGATGCAGATTTGTTTTTTTCTTCTAAAGAAAACATAATGGTCAAAACAAAAACAAATTTTTCGGAACAATCTAGTAAAGCTAAAATATCCACGCTTTTTCTGAAATTCGATCGAATCGGAAATTCTTCGATTTATTTCGATTAGCAGGTTATGTATTTATTAACAAATGACGTTTTCTTACGATTTTCCCGAGTCAGCAGGTGAGCGAAGTATTTATCCTTTCCTCTTACTCCTTTTCCCTTGCTTCTAGCAAGTTGGAAAATGTCCTTTTTTAATTTTGGAAAATTTTCAACCAGTCCGTTGCAGTTGTCGCTGTATATTTTATCGAAATCCCTTACCAGCTGTAGAGAAAAGAAGAATTACATAATATTATATGTAAAGAAAAGCCTGAACTATATCCAAATAAAAAGAAAAGATCGAAACTCATAGATAACGCAAGCATTTATGTGACAACTATGAGTAAAATCTGAACTAATAAATATAAGAGCTTTTACTTGTGAAACTGTAGTTCACGTTAAAGACTAAATATATGTATAATGTATTTCTGATATAATTATACTTCTATGAAATATTACCAGTTTAAATCCCAATGGTTTTTTTAAGGCCGGATATTCCTCAAAATACTCGGATATGCTCATATCCTTTAAATGGTGAAGTCGGGCATGGGTCGTTTTCTCCCATTTGTCCTCGGTTGTTTCCCATGGATGGCTAGAATTTTTTAGCCATTGGAGATCTTCTTGGAATTGTCCTTCGAAGTCTTCGAAATTGGCAGCTGTTGCTAGGCGCTTTATAGGATGTGATACTGATGCGGGAGAGGATACTCGACTGGAGGAAGGTGACGACGTCGCAGAAGCGGAAAACGAACGCTTCCTTTTAGTGATAACACCACTTTCCCGGTATTTTCGTTTTAGATTGTGGATGTGATCTGGCAATTTTCCAGCCAATCTGTTTACAACCCCACGACTCGAATTTATCAGCTTGTTGTGAAAATATACCGATCTATTCTCGGTAGGGAACAAATGAACAATCTGATTTGTCCAGTGCCCATAAATTTGAGCTGTGATATTTTTTTCCGGGTTTTTCTTTAAAATGTTGGTGCAGACAATACGCACCAATCGCAGTCGAGCAACGTTATCCAGCGGTCGAGTTTTATCCAGCGACAGTAGACCGGTTCCTTCCAGTGAGCTTTCGAGCAGCTTGTTAAGTTCCTAGTAACAAAATATTTTAATGTGCATATAAATATAAAAAATTAGTGAAATATATTAATAATTAATAAAATAAGTGAAAAAAAAACCCTTTGTACTATCGGCTAAAGCTATTAGTGGCAATCACCTATTATAATCACCTTCTCTTAGTTGATTATAAATGCAGTGTTTTTTACTCAAACTGATAGATAAGTCAATTTATTCTGATTGATCTCTGAATGCATAAAGAAACGCAAATTGAAAGCAGAGACCATCAATCAACACTAATCACCTTTCCGATTTAAACCCTGTACTTACATCTAAACTTTCGCTGAATTGATCATCAGCAACAACGCTTGAAGGGGAATCTAGTGCATCCCCTCTGTCGCTAACAGCGAAATTTGGCAGAATCTCACTAAAAGAGAAATTAAGGCAGTCGTTTTGTTCTTGTGTGTTTGTAGCAAGAGATAATTCTGAAGTTTCAAAAGTCTGAAAAATAAAAAGACTTTATTTCTACCATTTCAAATGGTTAAATAATATGAACCAACCAAAGTCGTGGACGCATTAGGGTGCATAGCTTTCCGCCATTCTTCGAAATTCCGTGTAAACAGAACCCGATGCCCTATAACTGGGATCATTTCCTTTATCTCTCTGGCACCAAGCAGCGCCAAAGACATTGAAGTTATAGCATTTTCTGTTATAAATGAAAATTAACCAATGTCACGTAGTTAATCACTTGCAAAGTATAGGTTTTTATCAGATATACAAAATGGCGCAAATTTAATCACCCTTTCGGAAGATTTTATAATTTTTGCAAATAGCTTCGTACGTCAATCAAATTAATTTAGCAAAAAAGTAATTCAAAAACAAAATTGGAGGATTAATTTTGCACCACCTTGCATAAGAAAGTCGCGTATAAGAAAGAATCGTCTGTGAAAAACACAAGCTTCTAAAAAGCTTTTCAAGCGCAAAAGAATTTTCGTGCCGTAAGGAATCGAAATCAAAAATGCAAAACACATGTGTAGCAAAAATACTTTAAGCAAATTACAACTTTCTTATATGCGAATAATATTGTATAAATTTACGTTTTGGTATATAAACGAACCTTTAAAAATGTCTACGTAGGCTTCCAGGCCCCACTCCTTTAGTAAGGTTGACACTTCTTCATCCATTTTAGATAACTGTGAAGCACGTGTTAATATGAGCATGTGCATATCAAAATACGATCATTTAATTACTAAATTACTACTGACAGAAACATTGAGAACTAAGGCTATGCCTGGTTTTAAGACGATGTTCGCCATTTATTGGTGACAAACGATTCGAAATGATGAAAACATAGACAGAAATCATTTTAAATAGTTCGTCCCAGAAAAGTTGCGAACATCGCCATAAAAGAAAAAAAAAGCCCAAGAAAAACAAAACTAATGCACTCGCTAATGAAGAACCTGAATCCCAGAAGAAAAAAACATGTCAAAACACGATACCAGACTGAAAGGGTTGATATTAACCGAGTGCTAGGTTGAAATTCTTTGCTTTGGTTCTATTTTTTTTTCACTTGAATATCACCAAAATTGACAATAAATTGTTTAAAACTCGAGAAAAACAACATAGTTAATGCACTCGCTAATAAAGAACCTGAATCCCAGAAGAAAAAAACATGTCAAAACACGATACCAGACTGAAAGGGTTGATATTAACCGAGTGTTTCTCAACTCGGCAATTATTAACCGAGTACTAGGTTGAAATTCTTTGCTTTGGTTCTATTTTTTTTTCACTTGAATATCACCAAAATTGACAATAAATTGTTTAAAACTCGAGAAAAACAACATAGTTAATGCACTCGCTAATAAAGAACCTGAATCCCAGAAGAAAAAAACATGTCAAAACACGATACCAGACTGAAAGGGTTGATATTAACCGAGTGTTTCTCAACTCGGCAATTATTAACCGAGTACTACGTTGAAATTCGTTGCTTTAGTTCTATTTCTTTTTTCACATAAAAACCACCAAAATTGACAATAATTTGTTTTAAACAAGAGGAAAACAAGATAATAATATTATGTACTCACCAATAAATATGAATTTTTTATTTTTCCTTGTCTTTTTTGTTTTTTTTATTTTCACTTATCACAGATTTCACACCACCAGCCACTACAAAGGTTCAACACTTAATGACTCAATTACTAGTCGCGAGCAGCGTGCGTCGTTCATAATTCGCGATAGTATGCGTATGCGTATAACACGATGTATGTGTTAAAATCAACCGAGACACACTGTTTTACAGATGAACGAGAAGCCTTGTGTTTGTAGATATTAACCGAGTTGACTGTATCTGCAGCCACACACATATTTCTACCTACCAGGAATGTAAAACGAGTTTTTGGTATTGTACCCAAATGTTTTCCATTGTTCGTGAATGATCTGTATCAACAGCCACACACATATTTTCTACCAGGGATGACAAAACTGATTTTTTAGGTGCTGTACCGAAATGGGTTCAATTGTGCGTGAATAATTTGTGATCGCAAAGGCCTAGCAAAGGCAGCACAGCAATGAAAAAGACGATTTATTCAAGGCTGCTCCTGGAAGTCGAGATTGGTTACCAATACTTCCTTGGTTTCTTCAAATTCTCCTAACTGTGCTTTACAAGATGGTATATATAATTTTCTGTTTGTATCTTTATTTTAAAATGTGTATGTACCAATTGCATTATGAGTTTAGTTATTATCAACTCTCACAAAACGCATAGTTCAAAACAAGTCTGGTACTAACAAATTTTGAAATAAAGTGATAAATGCAGGACTATATATACCATATTGTAGAGCACAATTAGATGAAATCTCAGAATCTATCTTTTTGATTCCGGACTCTGCCGGACGCTTCTTTTTGCCGCGTGGAAAACGATATAAGTTTTATTATTATCATCTCTCACCAACGCATAGGTCGAAACGAGTTTGGTACTTACAAATTTTGAAGTAAAGGGCTAAACTAAAGACTATACCATTTTGTTCAGCATGTGCAAAAGTGTAGCTTTTTTCATTAGCTTGGTTCTCAAAATGATTGAATCGCAGAGTGAAAAATTACTTAATTTTACTTCATTATATCTACAGAAACAGATTAGATTAATATTGCGTTAAGGCCATTATGTCAATTGGACTCAATAAAAAGCTAATATTTATTTTGCATTAAATTTGTACCTTTGGCAAATTTTCTTACAATTAGATACCTATCTTAAATTAGTTTTCAAGTGCCTAGCTACAATTAAGAGTAAAAGTCATATTTTATCAGACAAAAATGTAAAAAAAAAATTGTTGCTTTGGCCATTTTTGTCTGTGTTCTTTTTTTCCTATTGCAAGCCAAAAAAGTAGTAGAGAAAACTTTGTTTTTAAGGCTGTATTAGCCTGTTTAGAATTTAGTTTGTTCGTGAAATGTGAATGTACTAAATTCGGAAGGAATGTCGGAACGTATTTTCAGAAGTAGAATATATTCATCAAAGTTCTGAATTTGGGCAAATCGTACTTGTATATATCTTTAAATCAACTGTGTCGATAAAAGTACAATTGCGATTATTTTTTCATCCCTGGTTTCTGCGTTTTGAAAAAGCAGCGTCGTAATTCGTGGTGTGCGTATAACTTGTTAAGAAACAACAGTATGTGTTTGTTGAAATTTACCAAGTTGAATGATAAAATTAACAGATACACAATTTCTACGTATAACAAATATCAGATAGGTACATATTTCGATGAAAATGTTTTATAGAATTGTTTTATGGAAAAATGGAATGTAAAATAAATCGAGGAGAATTCTCTTTTTTTGAACAGAATGTTACTTTATTTTTGGGAAATTCTCACGAGTAAAAGGGTTAAAAACAAACAAGTCATTGGTTGTATTTAAGCAACGTTTATTGGTTGTTTTCAACAGAGAGCTTGTTAGATTTTAACACACATTCGCTTGGTTAAATTCTCACGAGTAAAAGGGTTAAAAACAAACAAGTCATTGGTTGTATTTAAGCAACGTTTATTGGTTGTTTTCAACAGAGAGCTTGTTAGATTTTAACACACATTCGCTTGGTTAAATTCTCACGAGTAAAAGGGTTAAAAACAAACAAGTCATTGGTTGTATTTAAGCAACGTTTATTGGTTGTTTTCAACAGAGAGCTTGTTAGATTTTAACACACATTCGCTTGGTTAAATTCTCACGAGTAAAAGGGTTAAAAACAAACAAGTCATTGGTTGTATTTAAGCAACGTTTATTGGTTGTTTTCAACAGAGAGCTTGTTAGATTTTAACACACATTCGCTTGGTTAAATTCTCACGAGTAAAAGGGTTAAAAACAAACAAGTCATTGGTTGTATTTAAGCAACGTTTATTGGTTGTTTTCAACAGAGAGCTTGTTAGATTTTAACACACATTCGCTTGGTTAAATTCTCACGAGTAAAAGGGTTAAAAACAAACAAGTCATTGGTTGTATTTAAGCAACGTTTATTGGTTGTTTTCAACAGAGAGCTTGTTAGATTTTAACACACATTCGCTTGGTTAAATTCTCACGAGTAAAAGGGTTAAAAACAAACAAGTCATTGGTTGTATTTAAGCAACGTTTATTGGTTGTTTTCAACAGAGAGCTTGTTAGATTTTAACACACATTCGCTTGGTTAAATTCTCACGAGTAAAAGGGTTAAAAACAAACAAGTCATTGGTTGTATTTAAGCAACGTTTATTGGTTGTTTTCAACAGAGAGCTTGTTAGATTTTAACACACATTCGCTTGGTTAAATTCTCACGAGTAAAAGGGTTAAAAACAAACAAGTCATTGGTTGTATTTAAGCAACGTTTATTGGTTGTTTTCAACAGAGAGCTTGTTAGATTTTAACACACATTCGCTTGGTTAAATTCTCACGAGTAAAAGGGTTAAAAACAAACAAGTCATTGGTTGTATTTAAGCAACGTTTATTGGTTGTTTTCAACAGAGAGCTTGTTAGATTTTAACACACATTCGCTTGGTTAAATTCTCACGAGTAAAAGGGTTAAAAACAAACAAGTCATTGGTTGTATTTAAGCAACGTTTATTGGTTGTTTTCAACAGAGAGCTTGTTAGATTTTAACACACATTCGCTTGGTTAAATTCTCACGAGTAAAAGGGTTAAAAACAAACAAGTCATTGGTTGTATTTAAGCAACGTTTATTGGTTGTTTTCAACAGAGAGCTTGTTAGATTTTAACACACATTCGCTTGGTTAAATTCTCACGAGTAAAAGGGTTAAAAACAAACAAGTCATTGGTTGTATTTAAGCAACGTTTATTGGTTGTTTTCAACAGAGAGCTTGTTAGATTTTAACACACATTCGCTTGGTTAAATTCTCACGAGTAAAAGGGTTAAAAACAAACAAGTCATTGGTTGTATTTAAGCAACGTTTATTGGTTGTTTTCAACAGAGAGCTTGTTAGATTTTAACACACATTCGCTTGGTTAAATTCTCACGAGTAAAAGGGTTAAAAACAAACAAGTCATTGGTTGTATTTAAGCAACGTTTATTGGTTGTTTTCAACAGAGAGCTTGTTAGATTTTAACACACATTCGCTTGGTTAAATTCTCACGAGTAAAAGGGTTAAAAACAAACAAGTCATTGGTTGTATTTAAGCAACGTTTATTGGTTGTTTTCAACAGAGAGCTTGTTAGATTTTAACACACATTCGCTTGGTTAAATTCTCACGAGTAAAAGGGTTAAAAACAAACAAGTCATTGGTTGTATTTAAGCAACGTTTATTGGTTGTTTTCAACAGAGAGCTTGTTAGATTTTAACACACATTCGCTTGGTTAAATTCTCACGAGTAAAAGGGTTAAAAACAAACAAGTCATTGGTTGTATTTAAGCAACGTTTATTGGTTGTTTTCAACAGAGAGCTTGTTAGATTTTAACACACATTCGCTTGGTTAAATTCTCACGAGTAAAAGGGTTAAAAACAAACAAGTCATTGGTTGTATTTAAGCAACGTTTATTGGTTGTTTTCAACAGAGAGCTTGTTAGATTTTAACACACATTCGCTTGGTTAAATTCTCACGAGTAAAAGGGTTAAAAACAAACAAGTCATTGGTTGTATTTAAGCAACGTTTATTGGTTGTTTTCAACAGAGAGCTTGTTAGATTTTAACACACATTCGCTTGGTTAAATTCTCACGAGTAAAAGGGTTAAAAACAAACAAGTCATTGGTTGTATTTAAGCAACGTTTATTGGTTGTTTTCAACAGAGAGCTTGTTAGATTTTAACACACATTCGCTTGGTTAAATTCTCACGAGTAAAAGGGTTAAAAACAAACAAGTCATTGGTTGTATTTAAGCAACGTTTATTGGTTGTTTTTAACAGAGAGCTTGTTAGATTTTAACACACATTCGTTTGGTTAATTTTACATGAGTAGCACGGTTATTAATAACCAATCAATGTGTTAAAACCCCAAATTTAGTAGGTTTTTCTTAACCAAGATACTTGTTTGAATTTAACCAAACAGGAAAACGAGACTGGTTGGTTAATATTAACGAAGCAACTTAATTGATAACAAACATTTAGTGTGTTATTTTTAACAACATGTATTTAACCTTTTTAACACGGTAGTTTTTAACAATAATAACTCATTTGTTTTCTACAGAGACTTAGTTGATTTCAACACATTTTTTTTTAACCGAGCGAAAATTCCACTCGGTTAAGGTCAATTTTTCTGCGTGTAGATCGATCTTGGACTTAACAAAAACAGATTCAATAAGACTTTTACTCTTTTATTTTTATATGTCTAATGGTTTCAAGAATTATTATACTTTCTCCGTCAATAGAAGTGTCATTAAGATATACCTTTCAGTTACCTTTCATTAAGAAAAATAACTACCTACTATATTTATTTCTTACGTTACTTTTGTGCTCCCTCGTAATCGTACGCCGGACGTAAAATTATTTAAATTCAGTGCTAAAGCGGTTCGCATTTTATTCGATTCGAATTTAACGGAAGAAGATTTTGTTCGCCGGTATAGTTGCGTCGCAACAGAACCGTATAGGATTCTGAGTCTACCTTTATAGTTTCTAACAACAAGTCGCTTCTGTAGCATTTTAGTTGTATTGCTTAGTTGAGTCCAACACCAACCCTTGCCGCTGAGATACGAATCTCGTCAACTTTTCTTTCCAATTTCAAAATTAAACAATTTTTTCTATATAAGAGGCGGCACGCCCCCTTGTCCATAGTGGCCAACTTTTTCAAATTTCTGCCAGCAGACGACTTATGCCCATTTACGAAGTTGTCGTGTGAGTCTTGTTATTCAGTTCTGCCCTATCTAGCAAAGGTTCTTTTTTCTGACAATGCTCGTCCAAATTTCCAAATTTTGAAAAATTATATGGGAGCTCATTAAAATTTGGCTTGTCTAGTTGGACGTCCGCAAAGAACATTTAGGAAAAGTTTCTTCACCTATATTAGTGTTTTTGCAGCTTCGGCAGGTGAAGTGCCAAGCTTAGTGAATATTTAGACCACAACGCCACAGAACGAATTTTCACATGTGTTCTGAAAAGTAGGAAGTTTTATGTCATCTTTCTTTTGTGAGTTGACCAAACGGCTATCGAAGCTAGCGAACAAATTGTTCGACCCGAATCAGCCAAATCTGTATTTGAAGCTTTAGTATTATATTATCTATTTAAAACAACTTTTACTAACAATTTATCTCCTTTTTCATCTTTCGCCTTAAATATCATTAAGACACATTTTGAAAAGAGAGCGTCCAAGACATTCCCGTAACACACAGTCCACCTGAACAGTTTAGCAAAACATATTAATTAAAATAAGCCCATTGAAACCGACGGTAATTAAGAGCACTACACCGTCCAAATTACAACTGCACTAAAGCAAAAATAAAAATACAACAAAGTCGTTATCTTTTTTATTTAATTTAATTGAAAAGCTACAAAGCAGAATTTTTTTTGTTAAAACCATTTATAAGTGCACTTGGGACAAATGTAGCAAAAAAATACAAGGACATCAACAGAACAAACCTTATTAAAAGAATAAAGCACTGAAAAGTGGATGAGTCAACGGAAGGAAGGAAGGCACGGGCATAACAATAATGAAACCCTTTTCATTACGGCGAACATTTTTTGTTCTGCTCTAAGAAAAAATTATATCCAGCCTCACTTGAGGGCCAGATCTTCTGCGAAGAAAAAATGAACTCAGTCTGCGGAATATGCTGCAATGAAGCATCAAATGGATTTGTCCTTGGAGAGTATTATTTTGTTTTTGGTTTTTGATGCTGCACGTGTCTTTTAAAATATGTTCTTTTTATATTTATAAATAAATATGTACCTACACGCTCCGGCCCATCTTCCGACGCGGCTTTCATTTCGGAAACATACATCTGCGTAAATGTTTCGCTAAAATAATTCTCTCAAATGTGTTAGGTATAGCGAGACACTTTATTTATTTATACTGCTATTATTAATGTATACTGCTTGAAATACATAAAAACAATAACATCAACATAACCTATATTGCCAAAGGTACCCACAATACAAATTTTAATAAATTCCCATGACTTTTATGGATAAAAAGTGAAATATTAAAAACTGCCCTTGATTAGGTACATTGAATTTAAGAAAAATGTTTCAACGGAACTATCATACTGCCGATAAAAGGAACGGTTTGAAGCAGACATTTCCAAAAGAGCTCCTCAGAATCCATACAACGGAGGCGGTAATTCTTGCGTTTACACTCGGTTCAGTGCCACAGGGTAGTCCAAAGCCGATGACTCCCAACAAGTACTGCCTGATGGGGCCTCGATACAGAACTGGACCACCGGAATCGAATTGGCAAGAATCCCTGTTCTGGTAATAGGTGCACATTTGCGAGGATTCTATATCGGGGTAGACTTGCTGACACACCGAATTCGGTATAATATTTACTGACGTTTTTTGCAGGGCATTCGCTTTCACGCCAGCAAACGATGTAGTTCCCCAGCCGGCGAGTGTAACATTTGTCCAGTTAAAGTTGTTTGATCTGTAACGAAAATATATTTTGTATGTACATAATGAAAAATAAGTTAAGTCGATTGAAAGTTGCAGTTCATATCGGTTTCCCGGTCCACAAGAAACTAGACCTCTTTAGTTGATTTTGAAGATATATCTGGCATATTGCGCGAGCCGTTCTTAAATAAATGTTAGTTGGCCCGTGTCCGAAAGGCCGAACAATGGTACATGTTCGCTATAAATTGGTTGCTTGCAAGCACTTCTTGAATTTTGCGTCCGCTTTTGGGTGCGCTTATTCTTCAATTTTTTTTTAATTGCGTTTCTAGGCCCGTTTTTCGACCCATTTCTGGATGCGTTTTCGACTCATTAATGGATACGTTTTCCGACTGTTTTCGGCCGCGTTTTTCGACCGTTTTCGGCAGTGTTTTTTAATGCGTTTTTGACTCGTTTTTGGACACGTTGTTGGGCGCGATTACGGACTATCTTCTTGACCGTTTTTGTGTTTTTCGACCGCAGCTGGAAGTGTTTCTGTAAGATTTTTCGGGAAACATTGTTCGATGCGTTATGTACACGTTTCTCGACTATTTTTTGATTTTTTGACGACTTTTTAAATGCGTTTTTTGGCACATTTTTCTACTACTCTTGGACGGTTTTTAAACGCGTTTTTGGACGCATCTTTGAAACAGTTTTCGATGCCTTTTACGGACGATGCATTTTCAGATATGTTTCTGGACGCGTTTTTGAAGAGTTTTTGAATTTTTGACTCGTCAACTTTACATAAAATTGAGCATATGCTATTTTAAAATATTTTCAATATCTAACGTATTTTTTTGAAACATTGAGACATTTTAAGCGCGTTGTCAGTCTGATTTGACATTTTTATATGAAAGGGTGGCAAAAGTCCGCAGCGTTCCCTGACTTTGAGGAAGCGCTTCAAAAAAAACTGCATGTATGTGGATGTGTAATATTTTTGGAATAACTAATAATGTAAACAAAAAAAAAAAACATACAACTGATCCAGTGGCAAGCAAATCGGTCCAACTCCCCGTGACCACTCGATGATGTCGTTTGTTATTAACAGAACGATATCGTAATCTCCATTCGATGGATCATATCCGGGATGTTCAATGTACTTGTAAACACTGTAAGACATTGCATACGGAGATTCAGCAACAGATTGATTCAAATTATGATGTCCCGCTAATATAGACACCTCATTCGGATTCGAGAAAAGTCTAGTGCAATGAGCCGCGGACACAATAGTGCGATGATTTACTGAAAGTTAATATAGAATATTTAAAAACCAGTTGGATGATTCCGAAGCTATTCTTACTAATACTCCCGCCACAGAATATGGTTTGGGTCGGTTCATAATACAGTCCCACCATCGATGGAAATTCCAACTTCGATGCTTCCACGCCGCCAACGATTCTCGTTTCCATGGACCATCCACAGTCACAAGCTTGTGGGCGAGTAGTCAATCTGCAAGTAAATTTACCTCCGATTCCTGAATTTACTATTGCTTCAGATGTGTAAGCAATGACTAGGTGCCGAAATAGTGTAGTTCGCGTTAGGTTGCCCGATCCACAGAAGTGTTCAGCTGCCGGCAAATTGCGATCGCCCTCCCGGGAGACATAAAATTGTTCACTGCTGCATTCACTTGCATTCTGAAAGGGCAAACAGGAATTATTTTTGAAAATTTGTTTGGGAAATATTTGAAGCAAACCATTCACTCGACCATGATGAATGAATAAATTTAATAAAAAAACTCAAATTAAATTCCGAATTTCTATAGAAATCTGAGTCCAACATGATAAAGAGGACTAAAGAAGGATGAAGTTAAATTCCGCTTATGTGTACAAATCATGTATAAAACCACTCAATGATCAAGCCACTCGATTTGAAACTGAAAACCAGTATCTGTAGGTATACACACCCAAGGAAAGAGGAAAGAGCTCTGAAGCCACAGAAGACCTACAATCGGCAGGGACAAACATGATGTAAAATAAAAAGACATGCGGACGGAACAATAAAACTGCGGTAAGTAAGCCGAACGTGCCCTTAGCTCTTGCAGTGTATCGTGAGAGACCAAATCGTATATTGGAATTGGAACACCCACCGGATTTTCCATCAGCTTTCAGAACTTGCCTCCAAAAAACCCAGTCTCATGCAACCAAAGTTCTTCATGCATCGAGAAGGTACTCCGAAAAATAGAGAAAGAGTGGTCAAAGCCGAATCGGAAAAATAGAATCCAGCAGACAGCTAGAAACCTAGATTCGTTCACAAAAGTCTAGCAATCTTCAGGAATGACCAGCGCAGAAGTTACAATTATGAAGAGGAAGTAGAGTCTGTGGACACTGCACAGCCCTGTAAGAACGCTGCTTCTCTTGCATACCAATGTCCCTTGCTCTTTGAAAGCTTCGAAGATCTAGCAGAAACAGTCCTACCAGTTTAAAGAATTTTCACCAGCCGATCCGAATGGTTTTGTTCGTTGCATGTCCCTCTAGGTATTTTAGGGCAATGTTACTCAATGGCTTCTGGGTGAAAATTGCACATTGCGATCTTGTGCCCCCCCAACTATAACCCATCACTTCCAAAAGATGCATAATATCATCCATAAGTAAATACATGGAGAGTATTCAAACGTTCATAGCCCATCCTTCCAAATGCGCTGGCTCAGTTCCACCTACCTTAGAAGCAACACAAAGACCTGTACCAAACAACCCATAATTACATACCCGAAAAAGAAACCACCACTTACCCTGTCTATATTTATGTTACATTCGGCCAAAATTTCATAGTCCAACGGAGCCACAAATTCATACAAACATGACGATCCCGAGGGATATTTGTTGGGGTAAAACGGTGAATTGAATATTGTTACACTATCCGGGGGTAGGGTATAGGTGTTGTTACACTGACTAATCTGTTGCGGAGAATTTCCTAAAAATTGAAGGAACAGGGCTGCAAGAAGTCCAGTTAAACATAGCCTTTTCTATGTATTTTTAAAGCCACATACCTAGCAGTTCTTTTAGAGGCATTGTCACTGGACTCACTGGAAAATAGTCCACTAAACTCGATTCACAGTGTTCGCACTTGAAACCAACTACAAATCACAGTTACGCTGAATGAAAGCTGTTTTTAACTTGGCTTGGCACTTTTCGTCTTAAGCGTGTCCAAAGCCTGTAGGTGTAGGTATATGAATCCGCGAGATAACAAACCAATTTTGATTTTTTTTTGTAATGAAGGGTACACGTGCTGATTTTGAAACAGATGTTATTTTAGAAAATTCATTTTAATTAAAGTACATTATCCAATGACGGGAATTAATTTTTGCTAAACATCTGAATTAGTAGATAATGCAATAATTTTGTCTATACAGGTACAGTGCAGTGTGTTAGGGTGTTAGGTGTTGGGTAATGAAGGTGAATCAAAACATGGTTACACTGGGGCTTATTTTCATTCCAGATTGAGGGGAAAAGGCGCCAAGCTTAAAAAGGGGAAAAATATAAAATCTCCGTGAATTTTTAAAAATAAAATTAAAACGTATTTTTATTAAGAGTACATTTGAAAGAAGGAATTGTTCATATTAAAACTAAAAAAAAAAACCGGCCAAGTGCGAGTGTCACTCTCAAACCGAAGGCTCCGCACTTACTTAGAGTTGGAAATTGCGAACATACAAGAAACAAAAATATGTGTGGATGAGAATGAGTATCCATTGGAAAAGTTCCAATGAGAATGAGTAGACATGAGTATTCATTGAAAATTCCAATTGGAATCGAATATCGAATGAAATGGCATACTTTATATAGTGATCGACAGTTTAAAATACTAACTTTTCCACAAAACAGTCTTCGGCACATTTATAGCTACGGGCATGACCTACAAAAAAGGTAAATATGTATTCATTTTTCTGTAAATCAAGAATAAACAGCTTTTGTTCGAATGGAAATATTTTGTTCACCAAATCAATTATTACTCTAAAACCAGCCGATGTATCGCTATTTGTCGTTTAATTATAGGGTTTATACCGGATGTTGTGTGCAAATTTCAGCCTTCTACGTTAATTAGTTTCTGAGATAGACCTATGTAAATACAAAATTGGTCTAGTGGTCGGAAAGGCGGGCAAAAGCGGAACTAATAAGGTTCCGTTTTTTCGCTCTGTGTACGGAACCTTAAAAAACAGCCCATCGAAGGTCTAAGTAAGCCTTTTTGTGCATCTGAATGCATTCACTCGTTTTGATATTATGTCTAGTAGAATAAAAGGAAATTACTTTAGAATATATATATTTTCATGTGATATGCTTATTCTAAGCTCGGTACCAAGTCTTTCTTATGAAAACAAGTGCAAATTTAGGGGATAAAAACGCAATTTTTTTTTGTAATTTAGGGGAAAACTAAAGCCTTTGCTGAGAAAAAAAATTAGGTACACTGTCGCACTGATTTGCAAACGTGGGTAAAGTGGGACCGCCACATTCGAATTTCGCAAACAAAGTACATGGGAATAAGTTGCTATTTAGCTTACCCGTAAGCTAGGACCGCCACAAAATCTCCCACTTCCCGAAGAGCAACTAAATCAGGAATAGAGCAATTAAATAGCAACTAATTCCCATGTTCTTTGTTTGGCGAAAATCGAATGTGGCGGTCCCACTTTATCCACGTGATTTCCAAGGCATGTCTGCTTTGGAAGTTGGTATCAATTTTAGAGAATTGAGAAGTTGAGACCCAAAATCTAACCTAAAGTAACGTAAAGTGAAAAGTCCAAAGCAAGTATTGGACGAAATGGATTAGTGGTCGCGGAAAAATCTCAAAAACCATTGAAAAACTTATCAAATAAGGCGATTGAAATATAAATTTCGCTTTATAGGCGGCTATTTTCCATTCGTCGACCTTGTTGCGTCAACTTTTTTTGAAATAAGTGTTAAATTATGGATAGAGCTGATAAGGTTCAGTTCATCACCGAAAACTTGAAAAAGTGTTGATTAATGCTCTCTAGTCACAGTTCAAATTAAGTTGCTCCTTAAATGGCAAGTTAAAGATAGTAAAGTTCGAAAAAAACGTGCATTTCATAAAAAAAAAAAAACGGAACTAAAAAGTTTGGCAAATGAGTAGAACATAGTTCAAGATGACCTTCTGCTGAATAAAGCTTATAGCAGTTTATTGTGTCCTTTTTAATCGCTGCTGGCAGACCACCATGAACGACCTAAGTGCTTACCAAAGACGTATAGACGTTTGACGTTTTGTTCTAAGCCCACCAAAACAGGAAAACTTCGTAGTGTGACTCTACATAGCAAAAGAGTTATTATACAGATTTTGCGGCAAAACATATGAAACCTTGAACCAAACTACATGTTTACTACAACCATACTCACTTTTAACTCCAATCAAGACGTAAGTCCATCTCATTATTAAAAAATGGCATCTGACAAGCATACGAGACTATAACTGTCTTAAAAAGAGCTTCTCAATTAGCCGTTTACAATCGGCATAAGATTGTAGATTCCTTCTTTTCGTTCCAAAAATAAAAAAAACTCACACTATGCCTTGGGTCCCCTCAGACCTGTTGCGCCAACTATCTCATTATTAAAACTACATTCAAAATTCCGTCAGTGCATTCATATTGTACATGTATATTCATCTATATGGCTTAAAGCATACATTTCCAGCCGAATTTCTTTGAATCCAATCAACAAATGAGGTAACCCTTGTGTTAACACCTGGATTGGTGCCGCACGCAAATCCAAAGCTGATCACCCCAAGCAGGAACTCCCTGGTGGCAGCCTTATTTACGACTGGGCCACCAGAATCAAATTGACATGCATCCTTGTTCATAGAATACGTGCACACGTGCGTGTTAGCCAAATTCGGATACGCCGACTTACATGCTGAATTTGGTAAAATATTCACCAGCGCCTTTTGCAGTATGTTTGATCTGCTGCCAGCGAAAGAGGTTGTACCCCAGCCGACCACGTGTACATTTGCATAGTCAAAGGTGTTGGATCTAAAAGATAAGAAAAATAAAAACTATCAGCATGTTTTTATTTGTAATAGATTAATGGCATTTATTAGACAGGAGTTATTTGTTTTTAAGGGGATTTCAAGCAAGGCTTTATTTTTTTCTTGCGCTGCAATAAATAAATGGTGCAATAGAGATGCTGTCCTTCATATGAAAATGAAAACTACATCGAGCGTTGTTAAGGTGTTAAACAGAAACTCTCCCTCCGAACGAACGAACATTTTCGACCAAAAATCATGCGGTCTCATACCCTTTTTAACTTAACCTAACCAAAATTGCACTGGGAAGAAAAGATGCCTTCTACGATGTCCCGCAGTCATTATCAAACTAAAAAAAAGAAGAACAACGTCAGTGGCTTTTCGATTTGCGAATAGAGCTCTTTGAATGAGGATGAGAGCTTTATAAGACCCATTTACAGAGAAGGTATAGTGTCGACTCAAAGACCGGCTTAAGTTTCGTTGAGTAAGTAAGCATCAACTGCATGAATCAAAGTCTTGGGGCCTTACCGATAAACATTTTTAGTTTCGACTTTAAGTTTTAGTAGTTCACTGTGGCTATATTTTCCATCAAAATTGTGAGCTTTCGTAAATATGAAGTCGAGACTTAGATTTATTATTAGTACCGCGTTTGCTGATTAGGCTGCGAGACCGTTTTTGGCTAAATGGATGCACGTTTAAAACTCTTAAAAAGGTTGATGAAGCTCTTAAACACTTCGGTTTGATCACATCCGGGAAATGCTCCTGCCAAGGGACCCCAGTTTCTAAACGACAAAGAAAACAAGAACGAAAATAAATTGCACACAGGATCGCAAAGTTTGGAAGGCAGAGACACTTTGCTGGTCGCGAAACTTTTAACTTAGTAAATACTTTAACCAATGTCCGCTCAGTGATGACTTTTGCTGCCGTAAGACTGTTTATATATAGATTTCGAGAGATGTTCGAATCAGTCCACCATTGTCGGGTCTCTTTTTCTCCACCACTATACAAAACTTACCCAGGAAACTCTCTGGACTTCTCTAGAGTTATTTTGTATATTTTGTAGGTCACAATATGCAATTTTGTATGGAAAATTTCGCCATTGTCAGTTCCAAAAATCTAGCCAGGACACTAAAAATGATTTGCGATTTGTCTCATTTTCTACTCACAGTTCTCTACTAAACGAGCCCTAAATTGTTCACCTACAGCTAAGGCGGAAATTTAATATAAATATTTTGAAAGGTAAGAAAAGGTTTCAGAAAGATCGCGAATAAAATAAGGCAGAAGTATAAAAACATACGTTTGATCCAACGGCAGGCAAATTGGTCCAACTCCTCGGCTCCATTCGATGTCACTAGTTGTTATTAACAGAGCGATGTCGTTGGCATTGTTCGATGGATTGTAACTCGGATGTTCAATGTACCTGTTAACCCTATAAGTGGTCGCGTACGGTGACTCAATGCCTAAAATGAATTGAATAAAATCTCACAGCGACACCAAAAAAAAGTAAACTCTAAACTTACTCGATGACAAGTCGTGGTCGCCAGCTATAATAAGAATCTCATTCGGATTTGTATAAAGCCTGGTACAGTGAGTAGCCGTGGCAATGGTACGATGGTCGACTGCAAGCACACAAAGTCAGAAGAAAAAACAATCCCTAAAACCATTTCTTACTGATAGTTCCGCCACAGAAAACCGTACTGGACGGCATATGATAAAGTCCCACCATTGAGGGAAACTCCAGTTTCGATGCGTCCTCGCCTCCAACGATTCTTGTATTCATTGACCATCCGCAGTCACAAGCTTGCGGCCGAGTAGTTAATTTGCAGCTGAAAGAACCTCCAACTCCGGAGTTTCGCGAAGCCCTGGATTCATAGGCGAAGACCATATTTCGAAATAATGAGGTACGGGTTACACTCCCTGAGCCGCAGAACTGATCCGCTCCTTCTAGATTGTAATCACCTTCCCGAGAGATGTAGAAGTACTCGGTGCTGCAGGCACTTGGAGCCTGGAAAGAAATAAATAGTTGGTAGCTTCTTAGCAGAGAAGTGGACACCGTGGACTGTTTTTTTTTTTTTGTTGAAATTGCAACCAAAAATTTAATTTAAACAAAGTGCAAACAAGACAAGATTGCAACTACTTGTGGCCACAAAGCTTCGCTGACACAATAAGTCGGAAAGCAATATACTATATTAGGGTTAAAACAGGGTGGCAGATCGTTTTTGAAATCTTTATCGCCAAAATTGGCCGATTTTTTTTTTATTGTCCTTAGTTTTCAATGCATTTTTGGAGAATGAACTTCAGCTCTTGAGTTCGTAATTTTCGCACTTAGTTCGACGATAGTCGTCTCAAAAGTTGGGTGCTTAGGGCCTAAGATAAGATGGTACTTACTTGAGGAAAGGTTAAAATAGAAAAATCTAATTTCAATCAAATTTTCTATGTATTTTGAACGAAGTTTAAAAAATGTGATATACAACGTTGAGTTCTGGATTAATATGGATATTCATTTCACGTCACACTGCGGACATAGTTACCTAATACCCCTTTCACACCGAGCCGAGAACTTTGTTTTCGTCGAAAACTCGTCAATGCATTCACACCTAAAAACCAATTAGTTTTCGTTTGACGTTTCAATCAGCTGTGTGACAGTAGTCGTTAGACTTCAATCGCATTAATTAACAAATAAAATGAATTTAGTGCATTTAAAGATAATATTCGCCTATTAATTAACTGTGGAAAATTATGTTAAATTGTGAGTTGTGACATTTGTTCGGTCAGATTCTGTTGAATTCGCTGAATATTGCAAAAGGTGTCAACAACCCAACGATTGGAAGTCGGTTACGTGGTGTTTTCTTTTGAAAACGACTTTAAACGACTCGTTTTGAAAACTGAAATATTTATGGGAAAAGTTCTGTTTTCCACGAAGTTTTCGAGTGTTTTCGCGAAACTCCAGTTTTCGGCTCGGATTGAGTTATAACCACTTTGAAAGCACATAGGGGAAATAATTGACAGTTTATGAAACTCAAACTTTACTGAAATTGGTGGCGTAATTAAATCAATTTTAAAATGCCATAATGAAGCCTTCGTTTTTAGTAAGATCATTTTCACTTCAAAATAAATATGTATGTAGATTCCACGCCTAGTTAAGGCATCCTTTCGAAGTTCGATAGGTTACGCAAAAAACACTTGCTACTCCATTATGGTCGAAAACAATCTCACCGCGACCGTTGATGTCAGGAAAGAACTTAAACAAGGAGGTGCACTGTCATCCATCTTTTTCAATACCATTCTATGAAAGGCACGAGCCAATGGATTTTTTCAACAGAATAGGCACAAATGGGTTTAATTGTGAATGAGGGCAAAACCAGAGAATGCTGTCAACCAGAAGGGACATACAACATCAACAAATCAGAGGATTCTTCTTCTTCTGCTTCTGAGCAGCCTCTAGGGAGTTTCTTTTTTAATTTACTAACGATTTAAAATGTTTTATTTTATAAATAAAACCTCACTTTGTCGACGGCCATCCGGCACTCGGCCAAAATTTCATAATCCAGTGGAGCGGTAAACTTGTAACGGCACGAAGTCGCTGATGGATACTTATTTGGATAGTTTGGCGACTGCAGGTTCACCACACTGTTTGCATTGAGGTTATATACGTGGTCACATCCTTCGTAAAGAGCCTCCGAGAACCGCACTATCTGCAGGAGCAGAATTACACCTTGAAATTTGTCGAGTATTAATTTCGTTTGAAAATGTTAAGTTGTGACAATTTAACCAACCTACTGACATCGAATTCAAAAACATCTTTGCTGACGCACAAACTATTTGCAAATGATCTGTGCACCTGATCTCAACTGTGTTTTATTTAGTTAAATGTTTCCTCAATCATTCTTTGTTTTTGTAATTTCAATTCTTTTAAACAGATATTTACACACGCGTTATGGACCCGCGAGTTGATATCGTTAACTCGTATCTGTGAGCAGATATCAGTCTTACTGAGTAAATTTGTTGCTGTATAGTAAGATTGCATGATGTAAGTTTGTAATCTAAAGTTTTTCGGAATTCTATAAGCTGCATTTGTTATAAGATCAAGTTCGGTAAGACTTAGTAACAGTTTATTTGATAAGAGATTATTTTTTAGAAATAGGTCTCCAAATTTTTGCGATAGTCGGAAAACATCGGAGAAAATATTTACCTAAATACGTACAGTATTCCCAGACTTTGAAGACTGTTTTCCCTTTTTTTATCAGCAAAAACAATAGTTTTTCCCTAAATTAAAAAAAAATCACTTTATTTCCCCTAAGTGAAATTTGCACTGTTTTCATATGAAAAAAATATAAAATGTAACTGCGTTTTTGCTAGGAAGCGTAAAATAAGCTTATAGCATAAAAACAGACTTATACTTATTATTAGCCATAATATCCTCTATTTGTGGCAACAGTAGTTTCAGAATTTTGTCGTAGGTTCTTCGTTTATGAGAAATAGCATAGCGCCCAACACACTGTCTTGCGGTACACCGACTTTGAAATATATTTTCAATATCAAAACGAGCGAATACATGTTCAGATAGCTACACAAAAAATGCTTACGTAGATGTTCGATGTGCTGTTTCCTTCATGTTTAATTATTCAATATTCGATTTTTTTCGTTTCCAAAATACGTTTTAATTTTATATTACCAATTCAAACAATTTACGTTTCATAGTGATTTTGTATTTTCCCCCTTTTTTCAAGCATGCCCCTTCTTCATTCAAAAAGCACCAAATTAGCGCTTTTCCCTCAATCTGGGATCACTGGATTCCTATGTTTGTCCAAGTGTTTATAGCTATAAAATTTGTATTTGAACTTGTATCAAACGGATAGTATTATTGATAGATTCATTTTGCGATGTTTTTCAAAGTTCATTGCGCTCTGAAGAACAATAATTTGTGCAATAGATTGCCGTCTACAGTTGCCTACGTCTTCATATTCCATATCCAATATTTAAAAAAACATAACAGGTACCAATCGCCGACGACTGTACAAACGCAGCTACACTTTTGTTTACTATTCCATACGGGCAATCAATTCTCTAAAACCTTATTTAGAATATAAAGAGATATATCCGAACAAAGAGGCAAAGCTGAATGTTCGTCAGTTTCAAGCTGATAAGAAAATAAATTGAAACCGTACACTCGAATGGGCTGTAATATTCCGAACAGATGCCATTACATTCACAAGGCTGCACGTTATTCATGATCATTCAGTCAAGTTCAAACCACAGCTTAACGTCATTATCATCAGCTCGGAGGCATTTAACCGAGTTAGGTAGTCGCTTGGTTTGTATTATTTAACACTATCAATACAGAAATGACAGATGAGCAAAGAGGTAAACTCAGGTGCTACTGTCAAAAAGCAAAAGTCCCTCAAATTGTTAATGTTAGCCTTGAAATTTTAAACTAAACCTTCGCTACTTCTTAAACGTTTGCAAATAGAAGGAAGCACACGAAAGGAATTATTGTAAAATCACCCATAGAAAACACGAAACGAAAACCGCTTTCTGAAAACACGTTCAAACGTTTTCGTGTGCACGATCGATTTACTTCTGTAACTTAGAGCTTAAGTCTTCGCCTTACGTAATCTGATACCAGGTTTTGCTTTCGTATAATTTCTTTCGTTTTCAGAAACACAAAAGTTTCTGTTTCGTTTTTTTCTATGGGTGTCGATGGATTTTGTATAGAAGCGATATACTTTGTAATTGGTTCTCAACAAAGAGTTACGATAATGAAAACGTGTTCAAGTTTTCAAGACGAAAATATGTCGTCTTTCAAAAATATGCTATAGGTACTTAAAGGTTGCAGCAAGTAAGTGCGGTACTTACGTTAACAATTTTTGACGAATCTCTCGAAAATGGTAAATGCTGAGAAAAAGTTACTCGCATTTTACATTCCTAAGATAGAAATTGAAAGAATTTATGTACCTATTCTACGAGGTCTACATTAAACTACGACCTTGCTTGTTCTCGGAAACTATTTTAATATGAACGTTTTCTACGGTTTTACAAGCATTCTACAATAAATAGTTGGCGCAACACTTCCGTCGGCTTGGCTTCTCACAGCCGTTCGATGTGTGTGAGTTTTTAATTTCCAAATTTCTTATTGGGTAGGTCTTTCATGACAGCTATACTCTCGCGTGTTTCTCAAACTTTCGCGAGAGGTGGTGCAGGGAAAAAAAAACTTTAAATGTTCTCCCGTGGATCGAGCCTAGGACCCCTCGCTTAGTAGTCCAACACATTAACCACACAGTCATTGCGTCTTCAAGTATTTTTCACATGTGGAAACTCCGAAAAGTTGCTAAATGAGAGGTTCGGTACAAATTGTATTTGTATTTGTATTTGTATTTATTTATAAATTTGCTGTACAATAAGAAATACATTCTTTATGAGTGCACAGTTTACAAAAATTACTCGGAACAATTTAAGTAGAACTTACAGTATAATATAACATATGAAATTGAGAAAGAAAAATATAGAATAAATTAAATTAGTGGAACAACAAAAGAAAGTAAAAGAAAAGTGTTAAATGAAAATGAAATTGAAAATGAAAGTGATGACTTTATACTTACGTTACTTTAAGCGGGGGAAACATCAATGAAGCGTACAAAGGTGGGAAAAGACTGAGGACAAAAAACTTCTGTGCTTGACAGTTTATTAAAGTTTTTTCAACATCTCGTGGGCGCGTTACTTTTAAGTGAGGTATTCCATTCCATTCCATTCCATTCCAAAAGTAATCAAATGGTCGTACCGCAATTGGGAAAGATTTCGTGCTAATTTGTTTCTTAGTACCTACAAAGTGGAACGATAAATAATCTCCCTACCTTTCGTAAAGGTCTTTCAAACTACCTTCCGTAAAAGTCTTTCAAACATTTAGAAGCTCAAGTGTTATAAGAGAGGTCTTGCATTGCACCTTCGGATATCGGACCACATAATGTCCC
Organism: Cheilosia grossa; assembly: GCA_963082955.1. NCBI lineage: Eukaryota > Metazoa > Arthropoda > Insecta > Diptera > Syrphidae > Cheilosia > Cheilosia grossa. The sequence continues at coordinate 17,123,756 of OY720147.1, read as the reverse complement.
AAAAGTAAAACCACCGACACAAAATTATTCCTGCATGTTTCTTTCGACAGCAAGTACTAATGTGGCAACAGTAGCTTTGTAATTTTGTTGTGGGTCTTTCGTGTATATGAGAAATAACATAGGGCCTAACACACTATCTTGCGGTACTCCGGCTTTGAAATATATTTTCAATGCGAAGTAGGTATTCTTCTTTTTGCTTAGTTCTGAAAGATTGAAACATTTTTTTGCTTTTATCTTATAATAGAATGGAAAACTAAAGCTTTGTAAGAAGCAATGCTAGCACGGGTCAGCTAGTTACTATGGTAAATTGATTAAAAACAATCTAATCATAAATAATAACAAACAATTATTGAGTTAAGTTTAAGATTAATATTGTTTAAATGAAAACAAGAACACGAATAAGTATGTTATACATTTTTTATTAACAATCTACATTTTTGCAGAAGGTTCAGCGGATAAAATAATTTTTGTCATGAGGTTCAGCGGCTAAAATTAATTCCGTCAAAATGTTTGGGGGTTCTAATATATTTTTTCAGTAGATTTTGCGGCGAAAACAATTTTTTTTTCAGGAGGTTTAGCGTGACTATAAAGTTTTCAGGGGATTCAGCAATAAAATAAAATTGTTTTTAAGTAACTGTTTTTTTTTTTCATTTTGAATGTATGGATTATGGAGGCGAAAAAAGAAGTTTATAAGATTCAATGTGAACTTTCAATTTCAAAATATATATTTTTTTAAATAAGTTAAAACAATTAAACCTAATTTTGGGTCTTCAAATAATGGTGTAAGAATATTTGGTTTAAAATTAAAATATATTTCTAAAGAAACCAGTGTTTGTAGGTTTTACATTTTAGGTAGGCATTTTTGAAGACCCGTGTGCCCTTAAGGTAAAGACGGTACTGGCATTATAACTCAGGTACATAAGACTCTAATATTTTTTAGTATTGTTTTGGAAGAGATTTTTACAGCTTATGGACGAATCCCTTGAGCCGGACTTAATGAAAAGCCTTTGCTACATCAAGATAAAGCATATGCATACTGCTTTTTCTGTTCCATCAGTTATTCAGTACACCTAGGGTCGAGTTACCGACCGAATTTGTGATTGTTTTGCATGCAAAATGCACATAATTTAGTGACGTATCATGCCGTAATTCGAGCACTGATCTACGAGTATAGCTGTTTATCTGTTTGGAATCTGGATGAATTCGTTTCAGTAGATTTTGTTTTGAATAGCTCACACAAGTTTGACAGCAATGAGATTGTAAGAGGTGAAGTAAGTTCATTGCCTTCAACAAGCGCGAAACGTATCTAGTCTGAAAATGCTTTCATTATCAGTGATGTTTTTTCATAACATTTGTAGGCAGTTTATTTGAGCACCTTTCCCACCCGTGATCATATCAAAACTCGGAGCTTGGTGGAGCTTTTCTATTATTTCTGTGACAATTAAGATGTTATTAGATACTCTTTTTTCTTCGCACACAGATGTGAATATCGTGAATAGAAGGGGTCCCAAGATAAATATTTTACGGTCTCTTGTTGTTACACAAAACTCCTTAGACAATTAAGCTTTCAATTTAAGCAATCAAGTAGGTATACCTTATTTTAAACTATTTTTAAAACGATAAAAAACTATTATCTTATATTTTACCTGTATAAGAAAAAGAACCATATAACTATATGTTATGTATATTTATATTATTAAATTGAAAATTGACATAGAAAAATATTCAAATAGCTTGAAAGGGGCATTCTTCTTCTTCTTCGCAATTGAGGATTGCCATCAGAAAATATTCAAAAAGCTTGTAGACGCGATGATACTGTATTTACTTAGTTGTGCATAAGCTAGGCATACCTTCTACTGATAACAGAGAGTCGGCGTGATTTGATTTTGTTTACCCGTATAGTGTTATTTAGGTTCTCACTTCGTTTACCAGTTCTAGGAAATCCGAATGACGTCGTATAATCGTAGTCAGCACGATAATGTCACAGCTGCCTTCGTTCTTTCACAATCTTCATATCATAAACCTAATGATGCTAGAAGCCGTCGGCAATTCACTTGATCCGAATTATTATAATGGAAATCAAAAAGAACAAGTCAAATATTGAAGGGAATTATATTTTAAGCCGGTAAAAAATACACCTCTGTTCTATTTGTTTTGTTGTTAAAGATGGAAAATTACATTTTTCTTTCAATGTTAACACGATATTGAAATATTCAAGTTTTGAGGACAAGGGCAATTTTAATCGCACTGACAGGTATGATTTTATTAACAGTGTGCATTGCTGTGGGTTACGATAATTTGGTAGCTGGAATTGTTATCAAACGAATGGTAGACAAACAAGTGTTAAATGAGTTGCGCTTAAATGTATTTTATGAGGCAATCGTGACTATTCTAGCCCCAAAGGTACTCGTACATAATATGTCAATGAAACATCCATTAACCTGCTTTCGGTATAGTTTTTCACTCGAAGAGCAGCCACAGTTGTAAATTTTCGTTGGCAATCTTGACGTACTGACAAGTTCGTGAATTTACAAGTTTGCGAAATAGGCGTCTGTTTCTTTATTAACAGCGCAGACTGGTTTAAATATAGGAGTACTAAGAAGCGTTGCCATAAAGTGGTTATATTCCCGCGTGGGTTTCATAAACGACCGGCCTAAGTCTAACTGTTTAGACAGCCTCTCTTTATACCTAGCTACTATATAGGGGTGCGCTGTTGTGTATACAGTTTATCAAACTGATGTTTTCGAATGTAGTTGGCTTGTATGCGATGTTATTAGTTTTTTTTTTTGTTTGTAAGCTTTTTCCACTCCAAAGAAAGTGTGTTTTATTTATTGCGGATAATAATTAGCTTTTACCTGAGCTAGATACGAGTATTATGAATCTCTTAGGCTACGGAAAGACCAAATCAACGTCATCGACTCATCATGTAGTGGAATTTCATTGTTTGAGGACTAAGAAGGTACCATGAAAGCCGAAGATGCCAGCGAAGCAGTGTAGTGCGGGCAATCAAATATTCTTCTTTAAGGCCAACACACTACTGCTGATCAATAGTGTATAGTGCTTCTTTTGTAAGTTTACTTGTGCTCTTTCGGAGAGATAGCTTGTCCGGGAAAGGAAGAATTTTTGTAGCTGATGTCCTAGTTTATCTATGCACCCGACGAGTAACTAAGTGCAGAGGGTCAGATAGCATCTAGGAAAAACACAACCCTGTCTGTCAATTTTCTTTATCGTGTATATATTAAAATATTTATCCAATAAAATCCTTAAATAATTCGATTAATTGCTGAATCTGATTCGGTTTGGTCCTTCTGAATTTGCTTGTTGCGATTGTTCGATGACCTTTTGGAGTATGCCTTGCTTATTTACCCCGCCCTTCTGTCCCTTTTTCAGGTTATTCGCCGATTAGTCATCTCATTCTGATTCGCAACTAAATTGAAAAAAAAAATAATACGGTTTAAAAGACCGACCAGTTAAAAAAAAGAAAAAAAAAACATTTTTGTACAGAACCTTCAGAGAACACTTATCTATGTCAAAAGTTAGGTACAACCCCAATCCTGTATAAACCAACGTGTGATCTTAATTTAAAAACAAACAAAAAATTGACAGGCAAGACATAAATTCACTGCAAAGTCCTTGACCCTATTTGCACCTCCCACCATTCAATCTAGTGCTCTCTGCATGAATAACATTTTCACCCCTGTGCTACGTATACATATGGCCCGAAGCAGCTTTGTCCTTGAAAATCAACATGTTTTTCACTCTTACATATTTTCTTTTCTCCCACCCTGACGGTTTCTCACAGACCGCCTTGCGATTTGCGAAAACGACCAGAACAGAAAAGGAAACGAGGAGTAAAACAAAAGCAATAAAACCTTTTTTTCCATCTGTTGGATATTTGGGGGGGAAATTATTCCACAGATGCGGAACTTTCACTTCTTTATATAAATTTTCCATCAACTAGAGATGGAGTTACAATGAATTTGGGAAATATTCTATTGTTCGACATCTGACAGCGGATCTGTTCGAATATTTTTAAAACATACCTTCAACTTCTATTTCACATAATATAGACATAGACACAGACCTACACGAAGAAGACCATTTCCGTATAGTAGTCGGCAGTCACGTTAGTCACAATCTTGACATCGCCATATCAGGAGTGGAGTGAGCCACCGTATTTGCAGAGATGACTCAATTCACGATTAGCCATTGCTGGGGACTGATGTTTTTGTCGACAACTACTCAGAGTAGGTACTTGAAGGTGTTTGTCAATGTGCATTCTGCTTCGCTTAGTTCATAAACGTCAAAGTAATCCGACATTTACAAAAAAAAAAAAAAAAACAAGTTTTGTTGATAGTGCGTGAGGAATATTGCACTGCCTTTTATGGTCCTGTTTTTTTTTTATTTAATCAAAAGGGAACATATTCCCAAAAAGGAGGTGCAAATATACCTAATTCAGATAGACAACGAAATAGTAAAATTTTGATAAGTAGTTACGTTATAATGAGAATAAAACTACCGAGGTATGGTATGCAGGAACAGGGCTCTTAATTTAACAGAACCCCAACTATAGAGACACCATCAAAATGCATGCGTGCAGTTTGACCCACAAGGAAAGTTAAGTGCCACTTCCTCAGGAGTGGCTCTTCTATTCGGGGAGAAATGAATCAAAAATGCAGTCGTTTTGGAATTGAAAATTTGCGCTTCAATTGCAAACGAAATTTGAAAATTACCGCTTCTAGGTAGTAGGGTGATGGCATGTAAGTTCAAGCAGCGCCAGTAATCAGCCTCTGGAATACAAAGTACAGCGCATTAGTTATTCCTTTAGTCTTACTGCCAAGCGAAAAATATTTCTCCCATGCCTAACATTTCTTCTATCTGAGTCCAAAAACTTGCAACAATCTGGTGGCTTCGCGCGTGAAAAATATATGTGCGCGTACAATTTTGAAATGCGCAGAAAACGAGTGGTATTCAAAAAAAAAAAAAAAAAATTTTAAGTGCACGACTGGGTCGCACGAAACTTTCTAGTTCATCAAAAGTTTGTTTGAGTCAACTGGTAGGTAGGTAAAAAGTTCAGAATCAACCGTACATAAAATGCAAGAAATGGTGTAAAATAATTTAATTTATTCATTCGATATGGCAATAGTTACATAGCAAATAACAATGTGAGTTTTTATACGTTTTAGTTCTCAATAACAGGCAATTTCAAAGTTCTGCTTAGAGAGTTATAAGCGCCTACTGTATTATTTTATAAGCTCTTACACTTTTATTATCCTTAATATATTATGTTGATCAAAATCGTTAGAACGTTTTTTTTTTTTTTAAATCACGCGCTTTTGATTTTTTAAAAAAATATATAAACCCAGATCGGCTCTTGGTTGGTCATTTTTGAGAAATAATCAGGCGATCTTATTTATAAAACTTTTACTATCTTTAATTTATATTTTGATCAAAATCTTTAGAGCGGTTTTTGTAAAATCACGCAGACAAAACAGTACCAAATATTACAATGTTTAGTTTACTATTGTTTACCTATTTACCTGAAAACTGTGTATTAGATACCTTCTGTTTGAAGTGTAAGCAATGGGTACTTGGTAAGTGATGGCCGATTTCAGTGTTGATTGTACAAATACAGATCTTCCGATCTTCTTTTAGTGACCGTGCATTTGATCAATTACTTTGGAGCTGCGAAAAATGTTGTTATTTGTTCAACTATTTGGATCTATCTCTTCCTATAAATATGTATTTAATACAATGCATTTTTCTATTAATATCTTTTCTTTTTATTTTTTGAGACAACTTCTGAGTTTTTAAACCTACAAAAATCAGCTCATTAACTCAACTCACATTTATTCCCAATATAGTTCCTCTTTTGGCCGTCAACTTGAAACTTCAAATTTAAAGTAGAATAAATACAAATACAAATATAAATACAAATAAATGATAAATTGTTTGGCGTAACAGGTCCATAGTTACCCTAGGCTTAGCTATTCACAACCATTCGTTTTGTGAGAGTTCGTCGTTTTTGTGACGAGTGGAAATGATCTACAATTGACTGATCTTTGAAGCTGAGGTTCAGTAGAGACTTAATTTTATTTTGTGATGAGATGTGTCCCATTAGAAACCATCAACGAATTGTTTAGGGCTCTCTGGGCTGTTGGGCTAGAAGCTTGGGTACGCCACTGCTGAGGTTGTAAAAAATGTTAAACAATCTCCAATCTTCCAGTTTCAATTTATCAAATTGTTAACATAATTATGTATAGGGTGATGGCACCAGTCGTCAGCCTTTTTACTTGTTTTTGTTATTTTGGGTTATATTAGTCTTTAAGAATCCCTTGTTCAACTATTTACCCAAGTATTTGGTTTGTCTAAATGCTGGAACTGCATAGATTGGAAAATACTAAGCTTACTGAGTATATTAGCTACCTCATGCAAAACTATTCAAACAACAAGTGTAGAAGGTATGATTTTGGTGTTGTCGGCTGCCTTAGTTTCAGTAGTCGGCAAGGCAAGCCCCAATTTAATTTCCACATTTTCACACTGTTTCAACAGTAGTTTTCGAAACTAATTTTATAAAATATGTTACCATAAATATCATAATTCAATGTCCAATTCAAAATCCATAACAAGGATCGAGGTGGGTGTTGGACTCTTATATAAATGTTTGAATTTTTGGTACCGGCTATATAGGTATACCGATATGTTACATCATCATTTGCATTCTTATACGGGTAGGAAAGAGATGTCGTACTTGATCAAATCACTTTATCCTGAGGTTACCAAGAGGACGCTGTCTGACATAGCACGAAATAAATTTGAAAGCTGTTTCGGGACAACTTAAGGCAGTTCTAGTTAAAGATACAAGCTCTAGTTCATCAAAAGAAAAATTTAAACAAAAGATGCGTAAAAGTGTTGCAGCTCAGAAATTTTGATTGACAAAATGCAGGCTGCTATGGGCTCCATCCGGAAGGCGTCCTCTAGAAAGGCCAGTGATGAGACCGCTAAATGAAGTGAAAAAACGTTAAACTGAGCATCGAGATCGAGGATTATGAAAACACCACCTAAGCACCATACACCCACGATCCTTTTAATGCTGAGATGAGTCCTTGAAAATTATTGAATGATTCTAAAATGCATGCATTCGATCCTTGTGCCTAATTGCGCAAGAGAATCAACGACGATCGTCCCCTTCATTTCACAGTAAAAAGGCACCTACCTTCATCTAATCAAATTATGATCCTACCAAAAGATAGGTATATAAAACCTATTCCAATAGGTATAGAAAAAACAGCCATTCCTCCACGCTCTAGTAGTCAGAGTCACAGCAACAGCAATAATTATTATTGACCCAAATCTAACTCTCTAATAAATATCTGCAAATTCAAATCCAACCAACAAAAAACAAAGCAAGCTCAAAATAGAAAACAAAATCTAGAACAGCCCCTAAATATGTAGTTACAGTACCCCTGGCGTCTCTAACTACTCTCTGGGAAAAATGCGCACACTAACCAACCCGAACTAAATTACACATTCTCTCTACAATCCCTGAAAGCATGTCAACCAATCAACGTAACGCATTTTTCACGATTTATTTTTTTATTATTTCGTTGTGTATAGAGTGGCACAATATGAAGCACGCACACATCCACCGCCAGAAATATAAGAGAAAGCCACTAAGAAAAATTTTCTCCGCATCCCATCGCAACATATCTCCGCATAGCATCACATTAAGCGAAGAAGAAAGTCCCTCTCACCGTGAGAAAAAATACACGGACCATACCCCTATCTCCCCTACACAATAGCACCATTTTACATTAGCAGTAGGCAATAGATTAAACACACCCCCAAAGTACCACACCACGAAATGCTGGACAAATGCCGCACTGCCTGTAAATATGCAATTATTTACTAATTAACGGTAAAAATTCCTCCCAAATATGCAGCACTAATTTGCGCTCATACCTATGAGAAAAATAAAAGCTTTGAGTCTCGCTCGGCCAGAGGCTACACCCCTCTCAATAACTCATCGTCGTCATCGCTGTTCTTGCAGCCTGCCCCCAAATGAAACGCGCACGTCTATGGGATAGTGAGTCGATTTTCTTATACCACCACACCAGTTCTGACTATACTGTAGGTACTCATATTATGCTTAATTTTTGGAAAGAAAAGAAGGAAAAAATAATAATAATTGTCTACGCATAATCAGTGACGAAAGTACTACACAAAACTATGCACCAGCCACCACAAGAGCAGATGTTTGGCTCTGTGTGTTTTTTGTTTCTTAGCTGCCTTCGCCGTCTCCCACAGGTTTTCGGATGAATTCGAATCACATCTGCGATTCGAACCAATCAGAAACTCTGTTTACAAAAGCGTCACCACAGCGCGCATACAGCATCGCGTTGGCCGTAGAAAAAATACCCACCACGAAAAAGGTGTAAAAAAAACTCCCACGGGAATGTGACAGAAGGAAATATTTTCCCATCCCATTCTGAGAAGCGTTTGGGGAAAATTTCACCACTATTTTTTTCCTAATTAGATGTTAAGAAGGCTGAAGCGGGACGGATATATCTCGCTCTGCCGCCTAATGTCGTCCTCCACCATCCCGCTCTCGACGCCTTTTCTAACGAGAAGTACACACCCCACCCCCTGAAAGTTTCACTGACGTGTGCGAATGCGAACGGATGGGGATGATGATGATGATGTCCTTTAAGAGAGCGTAACTTCAAAAAGAAAAAAGCTTTGACATTTTTGGAATTTTCGCGCAGTCTCTCTTATTATTGTTCTCCTTGCCTTTGTTTCTCTTTTTTGGTTTTTCTTTTATTATTATAAATTTTATCTCTTTGAAGGGGAAAGTAGTTTTCGTTATTTTGTTTTTGTCGTGGCATTCGAATTGTTTTCTTTTTTTTCTTTTTGCGAGACTCAAAATCCAACTCCAGCGTGGCGCACATGGTCGATGCTTTCGGTAAACGGGAATTGGGAAAATGGAATAAAAACAAAGCAGACGATTTGACGTCTATCTGTCGTTACCATCATGCTGCTGGCCATAAAGCAAAAGCAGGTGACTAAGTTTGTTCAAGAGATGGTGATGATGAGCACCATGATGGCGATGAACAACACGTGAAATTGGCTGCAGCGCGGATAGATGTGGCGCTTATGAAGATTTTGTCAGTTTTATTTGACCTGTTTCATTTTATTTTGTGCAGAAATCACGTGGTCGTGGTTCTATTCAGCATCAGCAGTCAGCACCAATACCAAGCGAAGAGAGGAGCGGAAAAAAAATACAAGAGAGAAAAAAAAGTACAAACTCTAACTCGACATATAGAGTCATGTTTTATGTCCGCTGTTGTCAGCTTTAAGGGTTAATCACGAAGGTGCTATTATGTGTAACTGTATTAGGTATTTTTGATATAGCAAACTTTTTGACGCAGAGCTGCTACCACTGACAACTGCCTATAGAAATGAAACGTAGGTAGGTAGGTCCGAGTTTGACTGTCACTTCTATTGGCTTGTTGGCTAACTTCCTTAATCGTCCTATTTTGGTCTAAGTACCTACCTATTAGGTATAGAGTTCTAGCTAACTTAAAATGTGTTGTTTTTTTAATAGACTTCGAATTCAAGCTCAGAACGGAAAAGTCTACACGGGATTTTCGAGAAAATAAGCGCCCAAACACGAACAAGACCGCCGTTGATAACAATATTTTAGAGCGGACCATGATGATTGGCACTTATAACGGATTTTGGTTGACAAATACGGCATAAGTGACGCATGGGCTTGAATTGAATTTGTCATTTATTTACATTGATTCAACGGGTCTACACCGTCGGCCTTTTTGTAACGAAGAAGCAACGACTCGCATGCTCCGTCATCTCATTGTATACATGTCTCACAAGTACCACAGAAGCTTTTGTTGGACTAAATAACACCACTCCAACCTCCAAGTCCTTATAAAAAAGGTAAACATTTTCAGCGCAACCATCCAGGCCTATATGGTAACAGAAAATAAAAAAGAGTAATTATGTGGGCCACATTGACGAAATGAACCTCCTCTCTGATAGGTACCTACAGCTGAACACGAAAGGTTTCCTTTGGCAGTAAGTCCAAGACCAGTGATGCCAAAACTGAATAGAATATGGGTCTGCAGAAGCCCCACATTAAATATCTAAAGTGATAACTGGTATTCCGTAGCAGCGTTGCCGTTTCGCCCCCTTTTTCAGCATCAAGATCCATGGCCCCACTTTTTTAAAAATTATCGAAATGGCCCCTTGCCAGTTTAAGTGAGATTTGGTTCATAATTGAAAGAAATGGAATGCAAAAGAATGAAAAACAAGGTTTTTGTAATGAATGCATCGGTTTTTTGCTTTGTTATAAATAAATGTGTTGGCTCCAGTTTTCTTTTCAATATAAATAAGAATTTTTCATAGAGCCCCCTTTTTTTGACTCGTGACCCTAGCGGCAACGCTGCTCCGTAGCAGGTATAGCCACAACCTTACAAAAAACATTAAAAGTTTCTAAGTCAACAGAAAGTTCCAGTGCATTTAAAACTCTACTGCATTCTAGGAATCATTACAAATAATCTGAGGTGAAACCTGTCATACCGACAGTTAAACAATTTTGACTCAAACCTCGCTAAATCAGCCATGCGCAGCTTATCAAAAGACTACCCTAACGGTTTACCCAAAGAGATTGAAATAAAAACTCAGGTGGAAGCATAAAGGTGTAAGAGTTTGTATATTGTTGTCTTTAAGAAGATGTCACTTATTTTTCTTTGTCGCCTTCTAAAACAACTACTAAAAGATAGTATAAAGATAAAGTACGTCTTTCCTATTAAGACATCATCCACGGGCTTTGATAAGCCTAGACAGCTGTAAAGGCCCTGCTTTTCCCTACGGGCCACTGTTCGTTTTGACTTGCACAAAGTAGGATTCTTTGAGAGACCTACAATGTAACCCCGATCATTGTGGAAGATGTTGACATGTATATCAAAACATTTTTAGTTTCGACTCAAAATTTAATTTTAGTTTCTATCAGCTAGGCAGTTGTGTGCTTCGGTAAATTTAAAGTCAAGACTAAAATTTCTTACTAAAAAATTCTGGCTCTATGGACAAAGTTAAGATGTCACCACAAAACTTTAGAGGTATTCTAAAGTTGATAAAAACATTTAAGACCTTGGCACAAAAAGATGGTAATAGTGAAACTACAGTCTGAAACTAGCATGTATGACCTTAAGGAAGTAAAAGGCTTATCTTTTTCTCAAATCAACTTCAGAACAATAGCACTATACATACATTCATTCTTTTTAAGGTCATGGGCAGGTCACACGCTGATAAATCGTCACCCGTTACTAACATATTTACCTGTCGCAAAAATTCTCAAAGAACGTCAGATATCGAGGCTATTTGCCTTCGCGCAATACTAACTGCATAAGGGAAACAAATATGGCGCACTTTTATACTGGCAGGGCATAACCGAAAATTTATAGAAACCTTATAGAAGCTTTAAAATCACAAAATATGAAAGTTTTTCTCTTCAACTTCTTATTTTTTATTTTGTTTTTATAATCAGTATCTAATTATGGAAATTTTTATGCATTACTCTCATAATTTATATTTTACTTACATTACAAATGAGGTCGCACTGAGAATCGAACATGAGAGTCCTGCTGCGTAGTAGTCCAATACACTTCCCCTGAGCTAATTCGCCATAATTCTTTCGCAGTGGTAAATCCGAACTACTTGATACATTTAGGAGTTCCAATCGCAAATTGTTGATTGCATGACATTTCATTGCTTCTATAATGACTGCTGTCAGAAGCTCTAAGGAAGCTTCTCGAATGCGCTTCGAACCACAAGCTTTACTGAAACAATTCACACATCTACTCAAACATTTTCAGACGTCTAATAGAGATCTTACTTACCGGATCCTAGTTTCATATCCCTTTATAAAGCCTGTGTATAGGTATGCTTCGCAAAGGACGTACGAAGTTATTCTGAAAACAATTACTTCGAAATCGGTCTATTTCGGTTAACAAATACTATAGAGCCTCTATAGAATCTACAAATTTGAACCTAACCGAAGACAAATTGTTACTCGGGCGTGGCAACATTTCTACTGGTGGGCGATTTAATCCCGGTCCCTCCATCACAGCTGGAAAGGGAACTTAGAAAGCTTGGCATCAAGCTCTTGTACTAAAAACTAAAGCGCAGTCATTTTGATGGAAACACACCTTATTTTCAATATTTTTATGAACAAAAAATTATTTTTACACAAAAATATTCTATAAAGAATTTAATTGGAAGAATAAAATACGTTTTTGCAGTAGATTTATTACGTAACTAGCAATTCAGCTCGGTGGTTTTGTGAACACTGAAAAAGATCGTAGAAATAATGATCTCAGGTTGAAATTGAAAAACATTTTTTGAAAAAGTTAACTGAATTTCCCAAAAAAATACTTTTTGCTTTTTCCCCATGAGACGGTTTCTAATCATCACATGGTTTTGTTAATAGGTATCTACTTTTATTTGTTATGACTTTTCCGCTGGCAGAAAACGATGAAATTGATCTTGCAAACCCTTATTTCATCATTTATACACATTGTAGACTATGTAGAGTGTGGTGTAAGTGATTACTGATTACACACAACAAAAAGTTTTTCTCAAACAACTTGGGCTCTTGGGCTGAAATCTATATTTTCTGAAAATGATATAAAGGATCCTGCTCTGTGAGCGCAAATTGAAACTATAGGTAAGAGAATTCATCGTTTCGAAACATAGTTCCTACTATGACGCTACTGCTTCTACGGACCAAAAAATAAAAACCAGTATAAGTCTTGAAAAAAGTCAAGACTTACTGTGGTCAGTCGAAAGCAGCCCGCTTCAGACAGCTTTATATTGGACCCATTTTCGCCCCTCTGTATTTGTTAATAGATCCTGCCGTAAACAAGTTCGATCCCCGAGCTACATCTAGGTCTAGAAGCTAACAAAGACTGCTGCCATGCATCTTACGAAAGCAGTAATCTGCTACAGATGTAGTCATCTACTTTTAGCGCCATTATCTTTCCGTGAGCGTCTACTAGGAGTCCTCTGAATCTAACCATCAGTCGAGACATGCACCAACATAAATGAAGCCTCGTATTTATTTAAGTCAACATTTTCGAAGCAAGAAGTCTAATTTTTCACGTGCCAAGAGACCATCCGCTCTTTCGAGAAGACGGTCAACTGCTCGCAATCTTGAAGCTTTGCATCCGTAGTATTTGCTAGACTGATTATACACCTCTGTTGGGTGCCGGGCATAGGGACATAGATATGTTCAGGGCTGGAGGGTAATACTGTAGCTGCGGCCGTCGTCGATCCCGGGCAGTAGTATAAGCTATGTTATATTTAAGCAAGGGCGGCAAAATATTGTAAAAAAAACTCTACAGAATTTAAAATATTTCTTAAAACTAATAATTAATTACGGCGATTCGTATACGCTATACTGAGGAAGTGAACTCCTTTTTTTCAAGCCCCTGCGTAAAGTTTTCCTCAGGCGCCATATGTAGAGTCATGCGTGCGCCCTTTACTGAAGCAAATCCTTATACGAAAGTTTTTCCCGGAACTGTGTCCACGAGTACATAGCTTCAACAAATAATAATTATCCAGCCTCTCGTAATCGTATATATAATCAACAATTTACATTTCCGTTGCGCAAATAAACTCTAAACTGAATTGCATTCGCCACCCTTGAAATATATAATTATATACGATAATTAGGAAATGACTTTCTAAAACTCATTTATTTTTACAAAGCGATAAACAGCACTCAGTGAAGCTGAGATTGTACAATACCCTATAGTTTTGGCTGAATGTGTGGTTCGTGGATGGAAATGTATAATATCTACTCCACCCGCACACGTGGCGTCCCGCAATGCAGATTGGTCATAAAATTATGTTTGGGTTCTAAAATTGGCATGCAGTGTTGAGAAGTGTATTTGCAGCTTATGTATGCGCAAAATAGAAAGACAAGCAATTTGAGTTAAAATGTAAGATAAGTTCGTCAGAATGGTTGTAAGTATTTGACGAAAATTACAAGTCTATCACAATTTAAGTCTGCTTATAAAATTCACAATAGGAATTTGAAACTCTGAGTTGAATTTTGAGTTACTAAGCTTAGCACACACATTTCGACAGTATCCGCTTATACCTTCTTATATTAACAGAATACGCTCTTCATTTTTGCTATATCGATGCCGGGATGGGAACGCGTAAGATCTTTATCCGTACATTCCATTATTGTTGCCTGTTGGCACTAAGGCAGCTAGACCTCATTCTCTCCAACTTTCTCTCTAAATGCCAACTGTTTGATAGATCAGGACAGCCGAATCGCCCAAAGTGCCTTAACAACCAAATTCACCTGCTTTGTGTCAAACAACACAAACATACCTCAATTTACCTTAAAAACGTATTTGCGACTCAGTGGATATTACGCACCCTTCGCCAAATGATTTTTACTCAATGGTACCATGCTACAAAGTAATCGCCTCTTACGCATTGCAACCCTCTCTTATTACAAGTCCTGCAACAACCAGCAACCGATAGGAAGGGTTTTTATTCGATTATTGCTTAGGTATAGAGGCGCGTTTTTTCTTTTTTTCTTTCTGTTTTTACAACGTTATTCAAAGTAATGAAATGTAATTTCACGTTGATTTTAAACACGAAACGATTGAACTTAAAATAACGTCCATCCCCTAGGGCGAGTGTTCTGTTGGATTTGCTGGTATCTAACTTACTCGTAGTGCTCAGACATAGTTTTTTTTTTAAATATATTTTATCCTTGGCGGTCAAGACAAAGTATATTCTCTTAACTAAAAAGGACACACCCAACAGCGAAGCATGTTTTTGCTCTCCACAGAATTCTCAATTTCAAATTTTTGAACAACCACCCGAACTCAAAGAACATTTTAAGAAAAAAAAACCCTTGGCTTAAAAATTGCGTAGAAACTAGTGAAAACACGGAAACTCTTCATTAAAATACTCGCCGAAACCTAGTCAAAATCATGTCAAAAAGTTATCTGAAAAAGCTTCAAAAAAATTCGTCTTTAAATATCCAGAAAAAATCCATCAAAAACGTGTCGAAAGCGTGAAAAAAGTTGAAAAAGCGCAATTAAAAACGGGTAACGGGGTAAGGCATAGAAATACAATACAAAAACGCTTAAAAAAATCATTGAAAAAGGATTCGAAAATGCGCCCAAAAATGAGTTAAGAAACGGACACTAGCCAAAGATGCTAGGACGTGTCAAAAAAGGTGTCAAAAAATAAGATTTGAAATGCTCAACTTAAAACGTATATAAATGGTCGAAAATAAGTCTGAAAATGCGTCGAAAATGCATGAAATACAAAAATGCTCTGAAAATCGCTTCAAAAAATTATTGAAAAAGGCCAAACAAATTGTGTAAAGTGCGTCAAAAACAACATCGACTAACTCCTCGATGAACGTGTCAAAAAACGGTCCAAAAATATTTAAAAAACGCACCTAAAACTCATCAAAACCGTGTCAAAACAGTGTACAAAAACAGCTTGCAAAAACGACCTTAAAACGCAAAAAAATGGTCGACAACCAGTCGAATAACATATTAAAAACGCGTCAAAAAGGAAGAGAAGCACGAAATGTGCTGAAAAACGCTTAAAGAACTTTTGAAAACGCTCCGAAAATGCGACCAAAAAGAAGTTCAAAAAGCCACCCGAAAACTAGCTGAAAACCACACTAAACAAATCCTAAAAAAACATAATAAAAACGTCAAAAACTCAAAACTCCTGTCGTTTAGTCTTCGGTCTGGAGTCTGTGTAAATTAGCCGCGCAAGGATTTTCAAGATCTAGTAAACAAACTGGACGGGAGAAAAAGTTCACCTTAATGAGTTTTCGCTTTAGCTGGAAGAACTAGTCGTAGGCGTAGGCGTTTCCAAGGCTCAGGTGTCAGGTAAAATGTATTACTGTCGAAATAATGGTATTTATCTGTGACAACGTGATAACCGATCATTGTTCATTGGCGGGTTTTTTAAGTTCTCCTTTTCCAGACAGTCGATTATATTTATTAATGGGCTACGGACCGTATTCACGTACCGACTGGGGCGCCATTTCATAACCGATTTTTATGAATTAAAGACGAAATGAAAGGTGGACTTCCGTAGGTGAACCAAGTTATGAGGGCGACTCAAACGTGCCTCCATTAGCTGAGTCTCAGTCAACATCCTCAAAAAAATAAATCCTTAACTAGAATGAGCTAAAATGTTGGCCGTACGTATTCATTTAGTTTCTAAGCATATATCTAAAAGTAGTCGCTAAACCAAGCAGCTCTATGAATTTTCTGCCACTTTCTCTCCACGGAAAATCCCTCTATACCTTTTCCATCAGCAGAAATTGCGATTCTATTGATTTTATTTCGAAAATAAATAGTACCTCCACTTGAGGATAACGAAGTTGTACGTATAAATAAACGATCTCAAGACTCGAGAAATGACACTCGAATGAGAAAATAATTCGATTACGAGATTGAGATCCAAACACACTCGGAAACATGCCTCTATAGTCCAGAGTCCAGTTTCAGGTTTAGATATAGGTAACACCCAAAAGTTGCGAATAATCACATGTGGCCCCCTGCCACTGGGAAATAGAGAAAAATCCCCTTCATCGTCCTCCACGAATACGACATTTTTTCAGTGGATACGGCAGTGACGTTAGCAAGGTAGGAAGCTTCCCATCAATACTACAGCACACATCAGCATCGTCACCAGTCCCATACTCGCCGAATTCAAGCATCGCGTTAAGTTTCCGGCAGCAGGCTGGCAACCAGCGGCAGCATCAATTCAGCTTTTGCTGCGGCCATCGCCATCGGTGGACCTCATCAAGCATAAAACAGAGGCAAACATTTTCGCAAAAAAAAAAATTCAGAAAAAATAAACAAGAAAAGAAAGGAAATTACAGAAAAAGGAAAAGAAAACACGAAAAAAAAAATCCACAAAGCCGCCACCGCATCCACCACCATCGCTACGCGATGTACGAGTGCTCTCTGCCACCAAACAGAAGCAAACGGAACTGGACCCGTGTGTGACGCTCAGAAAATCAGCATCCACAGCATCAGCAAGCAGCAACATCGGCAAACGGCAGCAGCATAGTATCGTATCTACGGCCGTGGCGGCGGCGGCGTCCAGCTGCGATTGGTTTAGAATCGAAAGAAAGCCAGGCCTCCCTGGTCCCTCGTTTATTTTTTTGCACACCGTATTCTTTATTTTTGTTTTTTTTTTTTGCGTTTTTATGCCCCACAGTTTTCCTATCACATGTGTCACTTGTGTGGCTGGCTGGCGCTCGACGCTGGACCCTCGACGTAGTTAGTCCATTCCCAGTGTGCGAGTATATGGGTGAGCTTTGCTGTGTTTTGTGTTTTTTTGAAAAAATTTTGTTCTCATTTTCTTTTTACCGGTATTTTCACTGGTCCCTCTAGCCCTACTTACTGTACCACTTATGTGCCAGAGAGAATTTTCTTTCTTCGTGATCCTTTTTGTGCAATGCGTTTAGTGCGCGGCGCGAAATAAAAACGCTGGGAAAGAGTGAGAAACAAATTGGAAAACTTGATCGTTAAGGGCTTTTTTTGGGTGGGCGCATTGTGGTGGGTGGCTGGCGTGAGTAACTTTATGGAGAAGACCGTTATAATATGTGTGTATACACATGTACGGTGATGGGATATAATGACAGTACGTATGGGTGCATGTCGCTGTCGGTGTAGAGCGTTGGAATGGCTTTCTTCTTATTTGTGTGACGAATGTACAGTTTGTGTTTGTACCTAGTATGTTTTATGATTTTTGTGTTTTTTTTTCCATACGTAGATGCCTTCTCCAGCGTCCAGCCGACCCTACTTTGGTCATCTATTGGGTTTTTATTTCTGCTTTGCCATCTCGTGGGTGTAGTGGATGAGTTAGAGAGGGCGTTGGTGTGGAGGTGCAGCTATGGGGGGTTGCTTCTGTCGTTATGGCTGATTTGACCACGTTTGATTCCGTAAAATCGAAACGATTTAATGGTGTTGTAATCGTGGCTCTTTTATTAAGGGTGACACGTTTGCAATTTTTCCGATCGAGTGAGGTACTATGTTATGAAACACAATGGAGGTGGGTGGGTAGGTATATCTACACAACTTTCTTAGTAGGCAGTTGTGACAAACAAAGCGACCGACGGTAAATGTTCAGTTGGAAGCTACGCTGCAAAAGATGTAGGTAGGCTACAATTGCAGGGAAGTCATTAAATATTACTAATTACAGAGAAACTCCCTCGAACGTCTTTTTCAACATGTAATTGATTAACTGCCCTGAGAAGGCTTCGCAATTCAGCTGTTGGCAAATGGCATAGGCATCTGTAATCTAGGTCCCACCAAGAGTGCTACAAGTTTTTAGATTTTACTTAGAGAAAAAAGATCAGTGAAACCCGCAATTTTTATCTGTCCGGTGGTCCTTAAGACTTGAATTGAAGGTACCTCTACTTTCACACCTGCTGGCAGGAATTCTTCACTTGTAGATATGGGTAAAGCTAAACACTGGGAAGTCACAACCTTCGGCTAGCCATAGATGCAAAACTCGCCGATAATTGCTCATCGACCTGAGTGGAGGGCTCTGAACGCTCTCCTTGTGCTGAAATTGCAAATTCGGATTTGATCCGTACTCGCAAATGAGAAGAACATTCAATTCAATTTCAATTGAATTACCCGCTATAAAAATAAAACGTTGGCCTGCCCAAATGGAACCTTTGAGGAAAAATCAATTTTCAACACAAACTTTTACCTCTTTAAACAATTGGTTACGTTTTTAGTACAAATGGTAATATCACTGATCAAGTTGGGTCTCCGATCGCCTAAGCCCTCCACATGCAGTGGTCTCCGGATTTCTTTCTTAGAGATTTTGAGTTTCCTGCCGCAGGCAACGTTTTTCAACTCTTAGGTCTGTCTGTACTGGAACCCTACAAGTGATACCTAGTCCTATCTTCCTTTTTCTTAAAGCTCGATGCTGAATAGACTGTTGATATGCCTGGCAGTGGAGTGCTGAGAGGTGATTCATTATACAGATGAAACTTTAATGTCTTCAGGTGAGTGAAACGCTTTGGATTGACTGTGGACTCAAACAAAACTGAACCTGTCAAAGAACTCAAATCAAACACATATGAGAACGAAATTTGATTTATTCTTATTAAAATAATATTGTCAAAAAATAATTACAACGATTTCATTTATGAGGCTGCTTCGGCTGGGGGTCCAAATATCCAAGCCAGCTGGGGGCGATAACACGGCTTCCGAACTTGGCTCTCTAAAGATCAATCTTTAGTAGGTAGGCGTCAGTATAACATGGCGAGCCATCTTGCAAAAATCCAATGATCTAATCAGTAACTATCTTATACTTGTTGCTAAAAGCTTCTTACATCGGCCAAAATCTTTCTTTTCAATAAGCTCACTGCTTTGACAATACAGCTTTTACTATTAATATAAGTTTGCTATATTTCCCAAGAGGAGAAGAGAGAACAAAAACGCTGTCAGTGTCAAGATATAAATCAGAAAAAAACTTGTATTTAGACAAGTCCTTACCAATATTCGACATCAAAACATATCAAAAAAGTGTGTCCCGAAGCCGAAGGTAAGATTTCTCAGTATGAAACTAAATGAAAGTAAAAGTCCTTCAAGCCACTTGGCCCATTGAACGGCACGACTCGACGTAGAAAACCTTCAGTAACAGGTAACACTATATACATGTGACAAAACCTAACCTCAGACCTTCCCTAATAAGTGGCTATTACGCTGGTCTACTAAGCTAGCGGGGCATCAGTTTCGATGTTCTGAAAAATGAAAATTACCAACATTAGTAAGGTTGTAGTCCACTTCTCCATCTACATCGCGACAAATATTTTAGAGAAAAACTGTTTCGAAAAAGCTTCTCAATCCTCATTCAATTGTAGGTTATTTC
The DNA here is from genome assembly GCA_963082955.1 of Cheilosia grossa. Taxonomy (NCBI): domain Eukaryota; kingdom Metazoa; phylum Arthropoda; class Insecta; order Diptera; family Syrphidae; genus Cheilosia; species Cheilosia grossa. Next base: position 17,103,785 of record OY720147.1, on the reverse strand, counting down.
CATTCGCCCCAAAAATAAAAACTCACTCAAAAATTTGGTGACATGCGACTTAGTTATATGTATACATGTTTGGTCATTTTATTTAGACAAACCTATCGCCTTTTCATGATGAATTTACAATCAACTTGCAGCCGCAGTGGCTTAGTGGTTAGTGTGTTGGGCTACTAAGCGAGGGGTCCAATGTTCGATTCCCGCACCATCTAAAGGTGTTTTTTTTACTGCGCCACATCCTGCGAGCGTCTGACTATCATCCGAGAGTGTTATAACTGTCATGAAAGAGCTTTCTAATTAGCCGTTTGGACTCTGCATAAATTGTAGATCCCTTTCAAGACGAATGGTTATGAGAAGCTGGACCTTATAGGGAGCCTGCGGACCTGTTGATCCAACTATTTATTTATTTATTTTTAACAATGTGCTTGTACTAAGTCTGACTTTACTTGTGACAACTGAAAATTCAATAGAGCGTAATTCGTTACTTTAAGTCTTTTCTTTCCAACTAAAAGGAACCCCCAGAGCAAATATAAAATCTCTATATTCTGAGACCTTCAACTTTTAAATAAACGTAAGTTTTTTTTCCGAAAGTGTAAACCTATCATATCCTTTGCTGAAATTGCTTTAGAGCCGCAGATCGAATACCAGTTATAGGAAAATTTGACGAAATTCTTGAAAAATTATAAAGCCCGGACTGAACTTGGGTATAAGTCTTTGGGTATAAGTTCAAGTCTTTGATTACGTAGAATTCGTCCTTTTTCGCAAGTCAGTCTGGCAAGTCTCGTACAAAAAAATTATATATTAGAAGCACGAGTGGACTGACTTACAGACCAGCAGAGAAACTTAAAAAGTCGCATGGAAAGCCCCCCTAACAAATTCTACAACTCGGCGCCCCATTTAAGTTATAGCTACTTCTTATATCATAACCCAGTGTGTTACATTTCGTATGACCAACTCTCAAGTCCCGAAAGTTTGTATCAAGAGAGAAAAAAATCAGAAACTCATTTTAAACGTCCTTGGCAAAGCTGATGCACACCAACACACATCCTCCAGCAATTGTTTTTCGTTTCCAGCAACACACACAATTAGGAAAAAAATGTGCGGTCAGAAACAAAAAAAAAAACAAAAACAAACAAAACACGATGAAAGTCTGCTGTCGTGGCTGCCATGGCAGAACTCCGCACCGCTCCCCTTCCACAAATTCCCATAAACATCGTCCAGAGGAATCTTTCATTGTAGCACCTAGTGCAAGAGTAATTAAAATCCCTTGATTAATATGTAAATTTAATGAGATTACGAATTCAGCGAATAAGATTAGGTTGCCCCTTCCCTTGGTGACTGGCATGCCATCCTTTCGAATCAAAGGAAGAATAAACCTTCGAGCACATGCGAAAGAGGAACACAAAAAAATATATCCACGGTATGGATGGCGATGGACAGCGACTGAAAAATATATGCAAGCGAATCTCTTTCCCTGATATTTATATATTTTGAATGCCACCCATAAAAGCGCATACTTTACATTACAAGTATCTACATGTGACGACTGAGACTGACGAGCTGCTTGTGCGACGCGGACGCGGACACCAACGAGTGGCGTGCGATGTAATGAGGTTGATGTGCTCTCTTATTGACTTAAAATGTTCGCTGCTGCAGTGCAGTCTGCAGAGTACGGAATATATGAGAGCAAGGAAAGGCTAACTAACCAAACAGCTATGCAAATGAGTAGGTACCATTGGCAGCAGTGGCACTTACATTTAGCGAGTTACGAAAACATGTTAATAGTTGTGATTCGCATGAATGAATTGTGAAGATGTCAGTGCGCCGAAGGGTGTAACTCCCCGGATGCGAACGGCAATAGATTTCGAAGCTAATGAATCAGGGACCAGGGAGATGGATGGGAATGAGATGTGGCCAAGGACGGCTTTCGTGTGCTGTGGTAGCAGGTCGGATTAGAAATGCAGAACTAGCATTCGTCGGTCGCTATGGCACCGAGTCAATACTGCAAGACGATTTGAAACTGATCGGCGATTGATTCCATGAAAACACAAACTGAGTGCGAGCTGAGTTTGGAAGCTATATACGTTTGTATTTGTGGTTGGAAAAAATGTGGGAAATCCTTTGGCTACACACTTTAAAATGTAGAACCCAATCGACACGATGAATATAAACATTAAACCGGGTATTACCGTTTACTGCAACGCAAAGTCATGGTCTTGAAGGCAAAACTGCAATAGGAGACTGACTTCGCTGGAGTGGTTTGATGTACTTAAGGTGAAGACAGTTTAGAATTTCCCTGATTATAGGTAATTTAGGTTAAGTAGCTTAGGTAGTTTTAAGTAGTTTTAAGGAAAACAAATAATAAAGAGTTCAAGTTTTCTAAAGTTTCTTGAAAATTAAAAAAACAAAACAAGTAATAGAAATAGATAGATTTAAGGCCAAAAGGCAATAATTTTAAGGATATTGATAAGTTTAGAGCGCTCGCTTGGAGCCAGTAAGCTATAATAAGATAAATGTTAGTTTTAAATTAGATTTAATCGTTTTTGTCTAGTGTGTAAGCTTAAAGAGAGAAAAATAAAAAATGAATTTTTAAAGTTAAAAAAAAAAAAGTTTAGAATTTCAAATAGTGAAGAATTGAAAAGGAAACAAAGTTCAAAATAATTTATAGTTATTCAATTACTTATTTGTTTCGTAAGCAGGTAATAATAATAATAATAATAATTAGTTGGCGCAACGGGCCGAGGGACCCAGCTTCTCGCAACCATTCATTGAACTTTGGTTTTCTTAATATGTTTACTTTATTGTTTTTTAGAAATTCAATGAAATACAGGATGAATAATGAACTGCTCTCGCCATCAGTGTAAGTGGCCAACATAAGCTAATGATGCAATATCGCCGACTCAGAAAAAAAAAAAATAGTAACGCCAACAATTTTCGATGGTTAAATATAAGAATAATCTTTGATTTGAGAATGAAATTGTTGGCAATGATGTAACAAAATATTTGTGGAAAGCAGTGAGAAAATAAGCTCTGATTTTGGATTTATTTTAAAAATTAAAAATAGTATTAATAGTACTGAAACTTGAGAAGTGGTACTTGCGTACTCCTAAAAGTCAAGTAGTACTGAATTCACTACAATGGTAAGCCTTTTTGCAACTACGAGTATGTTGGAAAGTATAGATAATGTTCTTAAGCTTAATACTTGATTCTTGAAATCTTAACAACTCTTGTTATCCAAATCAATAGGTTACAATTTCTTAAAAATCTCAAAACTCTTCGATTAACAATCTGTTTTTTTTGTCATCGTGAATTCTTAAATTTTAAATGAAAAACATACATCATACATACATAGATTGTCATTCCATATCTTACGTATGGTACCTATCCCAGATGAAATAGGTACCTTTGGCAAATCTTTGAAATGTCAAACTAGTTCCTACACATAATTAAACCGCACTGAATAATAGAAAATGTTTAATGTAACCGCCCAAACTGAAGTGCGTGACTTTGAATAATAACATAAGAAAGTGAGGAAAGTACAGAAAAGAAAGAATATAATATCTACAGCCACATACAAGACCACGAACCAATAAAACACCCACTCGCGCCCACAACATATTTATTGTGGAACGCACAAAGCTGATGGGGACACTTCAGTTTGACAACGCTAATTCTTTTTCAATTGATTAAAAGTAAGTTCGTGTAATACATTGGTATTGCACAAACATTAAAGGCAATAATAAAACACAAATTTAATTAAGTTATTACCAATTATCCTAATTACCGATCAGTAAAACTGTCCCGTCACGAAACTCACTGCTGTATGGATACAGATACACACAATCGTGAGAAGCCCTCCAAACAACAGTAGTTTATAATTTCATATAATTAAGCTCGGCCACCAATTGGGTCAAAATAGGACCGGCTGTTATTAAGTATCAATGACGGCGGCATTTTATTTCTATTTACCAAACAATTTGTGTATGCCGCCACACAACAATGAGGAAATGGTGTTGTGCCACATAATGATTGCAATTACCTAAAGCGTGTTTCTATTATAAGATTAAGTTGACCAATATTGGCTTTAAGGTTACATTATTATTGTTATTGCATTTGGTACAGCTTTCGGGGTGTTGACAGTCATACGTAGGTATACTTTCGGATGTTTATTAAACGTTCGCGAGAGGTGGCGCAGTGAAAAAAAGCCTTTAGGTGGAATTTGGCTTTCTTCGGGGTTCCAACCTAGGATCCTTCGCTTGGTAGCCACTAACCAATAACCACTAAGCCACTCAAAAACAGTTTTTGTTAAAATTTAATTGGAACTTGAAAAATGCGGCAGTGGTTAATATCTAAGCTGGGCTTCTGAGCAAAGAGTCTCAGATTTGATTCACGGAATAACGCAGACTCCTAAAGACTTTTATTACATTTAGTTTTATTTTTAAAAACATTCGTAGTTGAAGCAAAATGAATGTTTTAATTCACACCTGTTTTTCGTTTTTCACTAAAATTTCAGGTAAGTAGCTACTTAAAAAAAAAAATCTAATAGTATCTCGAAGACCCTATTTCCGATTTAAGTCGTATAGCTTCCAACAATATTCGTTTTTTGCGAGTTTAAATAACAAATATTTGGGATGGATGCATTTATATGCCGAATGCCGAACTCTTTAGTGACAGTTATATGTGTCAGACATTGGCGAAAGGTGGACAGTGAAAAAAAAAGAAAAATTAAAATTTAGGACCTCTGTGTCAGTAGTTCAATTCATTAACCACCAAGGAATGACACCTTCATCTATTCTATCACTCTATCAGATAATTCAAGGTTTTCTTTTGCCACGATAATTTGGAAACGATTAAAAAACATTTATCAGGGATTCAAATACTCTGGAATCGAGTAGTACGTGACTAAAATTGTTATTGTTTTACATGCAAAATCCACAAAATTCAGTGGCGCATTACTCGCTCACCGATGCGGTAATTCGTTTGACCATTTCTCTTGACAATCTATTGTCATATAGAAGACTTCTGTGCATTCAAATGTCGTTCAATTGCATCAATCTTTCTTCCTCTTAAATGGAATGACAAGATTGCTTTCTCAGATATTATTGTTTAGATTTCCTTGTTGGCATTTTCCAATATTTAGACCCATATTAGTAGAACCGTTTGACCGTCTTTCCCATGAGAGCATACGGGGGCTCCGAATGGCAGATGTATTCACTTATACACTATAATTCTTTTTCCCATTTTCTAGCTTGTCAAAAAAACTTTAGAGAGTAAATTACTGCGTTGTTAACTTGTTATCTTCACCAACCTTATTTATGTACACATGTCGAAAAAAATGCATTGAAATGTATTGTTTTTGTCAAATTCTCCCCAGTGCTCCCAGACTTTGAAGAATGTTTTCCTTATCCTTATTTTTTATCAGCAAAAGCATTTATATTCGACAAAGAATTCCCCTTTCTTTTCCCTAAGTGAAATTTCCCCTTTTTTTCGTATTAAAAAATTAAAAAGTGCTACCATTTTTGTTAACAAGCATAAAAAATAATAATATAACAAAAAAATGTATATTATATAAAATAATTGCCTTTTCTATTTGACATAATATCAAAACGAGAGAATATACTCACATACAAAACAAATTTTTACGCAGCCTTTCGATGGGCTGTTTTCTAGAGTTCGTCCAATGGTAGAAATTCTGCCATTGTATTGACCTGGCTTACACGCAACATATTGGAAAACAAATTACAGACAGTTTTGCATCTCTGCACAATTTTCCAAAAAAAATAAAAAATAAAAAAAGCGAATATTTTGTGTTTAAGACAGTGAAAGTTGTTCTTAACTATTTCCCTTCGCATATTTATATAAAGGGTTTTCCAATGAGAGGTGTTATTGTGAATGACCCGCTATTTCGGTAGCTGTGCCTTTGAAGCTTTTATTCTTTGACATTTGACAAGTAGAAACTACGCCATTACTAAAAATGGAACGATTAACGCTTCAACAACGCATTGAAATTATTAAAATTCACTAAAAAAATGATGAAAATCTTTCAGTCACAGTTCGCAAAACTAAAGCATTTTTTGGTCGTCGTGAAGCACCTTGTCGGACCGCAATACAGAAATTGCTGGAAAAATTCGAGCTGTTGGGACAAGTTAGTGAAATTTCATAATAAAAATACGTTTTGATTTGTTTTAAAAAAACAGTTCACGTATCAAAGAGTTTTTTATTTCGTTTGTCCCTCGTTTTCCTGTTTTTTTATTCAAAAAACGCCAAAATTGGCCAATTTCCTCTCAATGTGGGATCACTGATTCCCCCTACTTTTATGGTAAAAACATCCCACTTAGTTTTCCTGTGGTCTCAGTCTATCAGTATGACCTTAGAAGAGTCGTGATTTCTGATTGTGATCAAGGAATGATTGCACCCCTCTTCTTGGTTAGTTTCTATCTTCTTATAATCTGATTCCTTAAGTCGGTTTCCTTCCTATAGTCGGTCCTCGAACTGGAGGACTCTCCACATCAATCTTTCTTCCCACAAATGCCCATGTATCGATAAATACCTACTCGACCACCAGGTTCAACGCTTGTAATTAACATAATACCAACACTAAGTTTTTATAGAGCTCATTTCACACTATCCACTACCCCTTTTCATATAGGCAGACATTGGAGCAGTATGTGTTAAGTAGGTATTCATATGTGTGCTGCGCCCATACCGTAACCATAGCCACTACTTCTTGATAGTCTTCTTCATTTGTGCAGCGAAATCCGTAAACTCTATTGAATTTGGTCAATCATCCGATGATTTATTTCAATTTGCAGTTTTTCTTGTTTTTGCTTATATTCACCGATGAATGGATAAACGGTTAAGTTGTATGCATGTATGACGCGTATATGAATCAGGAAATTAAACGATAACAATGGGATATCACTCGATTAATTATTGGAAATTATTGAAGGGCGATTCAGGCGTGCTCGTTATGGCACATATGAACTGTACTGTTTCATGGTTGTTTAGCTGCCTCATTTGCTGGATTCCATGTGCTTGAATGCTTAAATCATAGATGCGATAACCAAACGAATAGGTCAGTGATGGCGGCTAAACAAAGGACTGCGTGTAGGTATATGTGAAGCACTAGCAACGTGGGTTTATTAATTTGAAATGCGTGTCGGAAAACAATTAAGTTGCCGCAAGTCATTCGATTAGTAAGGCAATGAGGTGGTGAACGCGCTAAAGAAGGAGCACTGTACGAGTTGGATTCGCATTAAGGACTCATTGTCGAATTATACTCTGCGTGCAATTTGTTTTTACTCTTTTTTTTTATTCCTTTTTGACGGTGGTACTGGTATTGGTAGGTATGTTTTTCATTTGTATTGCTGTGAGAAGCTAATACTTATTCTTAGGTAAGGACATTATAAAATTATGATCGAGGTTGGTTTGCTTCCGAGTACCTACCTATTCAGCATGAGTAAATGTACAAAAGTAGGGGCTAAAGCTTTGTTAACAAATGTGACCGCGTTTTTACATGATGGGTTTCTTTTTAATGATAATTTGAGATGTAAATACAAGTATTTGGTTGCTCGCATTTCGCTCGCATGTGAGTAGTCCTTTATGTCCACTTTAGTGGAAGATAAGTTCATGATGGATTTATGTCTCGTGGACATATGTCATTGCGCCGATTAAGAGATATCGATGACAGCAGATTTTTTCTTTTAAATTTTAGCGCTCCTCCCCTCTGGTGACGCATTATCTTCTAAAGGGCCCTAAATATCAGTGAACCCAGTGTCCAGAGGGCGTGTATCCCCTGCCCATCACAGGGAGAACATGTTCGCAGTGCAGTTTTTGGCACATCCATAACTATAGTCCTCCCATGGGAGAAAGTCTATATAGGAAACACTTTAACGAGCTGTTTTAGAAAACACTGCGTACTAGAGCTAATGTTTTCAGTCATCAGTTTCGCTTCATAGAATGCGTCTTTTGGTATCAGTTTTCGAACTTAATTGGCGGGACCTCTTTTTAGGCTATGCTTAAACATTGCTCCCATTTTTGTGTGATACTATTTTCCGCCTGATTTTTTAGACTTTGTTCAAATAATAAAGCAACTTTTCGAGCAGAAGGCCAGAAGTAAACAGTCAATTCAACGACTTTAGGTACTAAATTTCCCATGAATCTTATATCAGAAGTCGAAACGAGTACTCCCTCAAAATGTATCGCCCACAGTAGCACCAGGCAGAGCCAGACAGCCGCCTGGTTGTTAACCTTTGTCTCCCCAATTCTTTCTTTTTACAAACCACTAACCACCATCCAGCTGCGACGACGACGAGTATCATGAATGAAAATTTCCTCTCAATGAAAGTACAAACGCCTCTTGAATGCAGAGTCTTCCTTCCGCCTTAAGTTCCACAATGTCGTTTCATATGTCAATATACAAAGGGAAGCTTCAATGATTGTAGTAGCATGGTCTACAATTTTATTGATTCACCCTTTCGACTCAGTCTAGTCGTGCTGCTTCCAACATTTGTCGAGTCCCAATCAGAGAGAGACTCAGTTCGTGTGTGCATGGTACCCCTTTAAAGTGCCTCTTTTATTTCCCTTCTTAAACTGGTCCTGCACTGACCGATATATGAGACATTTCCATTATTTGCCAGCTGGCGAGACAAGGCAATATTTCATCCACCTGGTGGTGGGTGATCCGAAGTCCAGTCCGTCCAGTATGCATGAAAAATGTCAACAAATCCATTTAGTACGGCCGCAGGGAATGGGGAGGAGAACAAAAATCTGTCCTCATCCCGTCTTGCCGTCCCTGCTCAATGGTTCTTAACCTTTTCCCTATCGCTGGGATAAACCACCGCCGATAAATTGTACGTCTCACCCGGTGGAGTAAAAAGCGCGCGAAATAACACACCCTTCTATTCACTCAACCCTCGACTTGTTCAAGGAGTTGAATTTGTTTTATTTTTTTTTTTTTTCCTTCTTTGCTAAAGGTATTTTCGGTATTTTCGGTACTTTGCGGTGTACTTTCGGTTGGTCTACAGCTGGTCTTGGGTTTGGCGCTATCCTCGTCCTCGATTATACGCTCAGCAGACGAAATGGGTACCGATTTTTTTTTTCCTTGCATTTTATAATTATCAATCGGCCATTGCTTCTCCGTCTTCGTTGTCGCTGGCGTCCTTCGTTTAGGTGGTGGAGGCGCGCACACTGGCAGAGCATTTCGTCCGTGGGCTAGGTAAATGGCTTATTTTAATGAGGCAATGGCTAATTGTAATTACCTTAATGATAAATGCTTGTGGAATGTCCTTCGTGGTTCGACGAAATTGCTTGTTGTTGGGTCGTAGGAAGCGGGCGGATACATACGTATCTATTTTGCATGCGACATTATACAAGTACCTATTGCGGCTGTGGGGAAGTGAGAAGTGACTATTGAGTATCCGGTGGAAGATCGATTTAAATTTAATGAAAAAAAATTAGCTGGGTATCGTTTTTTTAGGACTTTTTTTATCCGTCTATATTATGCATAGATGGGAGTACTGTTGCCGCCTTAGTCTGACCTTGAAGGATGGATGGAGGTTGATATATTTATCACACCTTTCCTGAATTCTTTGTATTGATTTCTTAACTTAAGGGCTGAGTTCAGAGGAGTGTAATATTTATTTGGAACTTGGATATACAAAGTGCAGACCATTTTTGTGAGACGTATAATTAAAGTGCTGCTGAAGTCAGTGATAAACTGGTTGGCAGCTGAAATTTGGATTACAAAACTAATGTATGCTTTACGACCTTCTAATTGACAAAATAAAAAAGATTACCCCGTGTAAGTATGTCTCGAAGAAGCGACTTCCAACGTTTGCTTTTCTGTAGCCAAATGATGTTGGGAAATGCGATTTTAAAGCGATGGGCCTGTTATCCCCGTCCGTGCGCTGTTCCTCTAACTATAAGAAAAGTGCTCACACCATCAGTGAAAGGTGCGCAATGTTACTTTTCCGATGACATTCCCCTTCCCTCCCCTAAGAGGACGGGTGGCCAGTCAGTACAACTTTTTTGCAGATCTGTCATCACGGTCTAACTAAGTCATTGAAAAAAATCCAAGAAAGCCATAGGCTTCTTTTCATATAATTTACTTTGAACAGTCTTGCAGGGCATATTATCTGTAGTCCTTTGCTGCAAAACACAAACCCATACATAGGCTTACCCACATTTATTGCAATTAGGCAAATGCGTACGCACCACCCTGCCACAGGCCTAAGCTGCTCTGAGAGAGAACACTTGAAGATCTGGCTCAACCATCCCAGCCAGTCTCCTCCAACAGCAGGCGGCAGGAAGAAGAACATACCCCAACTGAGTTTGTTCAACAGAATGAGCTCAATAAGGAGAACACTGAATAGGTACAAGAAGTGAGACGTCATACAATGCGTTTGTACAATGTCTAAGGATAGATACTCGTACGTTGTACGTATACGTGTAACACGGGTCGATATGTATTCCATCTGTTCAAATCCACTCTATGTCTCTCTCTCTCTCGCTAGCGCTCTCTGTGTGTGTTGGTGTTTTTAATACCGAATATGCAATTTCATTTGCAATTCGGACGTCTGTATTAACTCTAATTTGCATAACATTGAAACAACTCACCCCTTAAGGCTTCTTCCCGTAAACCCCATTCCAGGACCATCCAGAGACACAAACATTTCTGTTCGCAATTTGCACACCCTCCTCAGTGGCCAGTTCTGGTGGGGATACTCTTTCTAACGTTGCGTCTTCTTACAGATAATTCACCATCGAACTGTTTGGCAGACACACTACTATACGGGGTGGTGGCGGTGAACGGAAGACTTATGCGTCCCTTCATGGCATACTCCGAGGAGCATTTTCCCAAAAATAAATGAAATAAGAACTAGGTATGTATGAGGGGACAAAATGTAAATGTACTACGGCTGTTAATCATGGGCTGCAACGGTGGGATAAAATGACTCTTGGTGTGGGGCAGGGGGTGCTGCAAAATCACCATCTATACCTATTCTACTATGCAAGAACAACGCCTGGTAGATATCACCGTCATCGTCGTCGTCGTCGTCAACGTTTCACCGAAAATATCTAGGACAGCAAGTGCATTTGAAATTATGTAAAATGAGAAGGAGCCGGTTGAAGGGTGAATGCAAGAATACGCACTGGGTTTTGTATAGGGGAAGGCTGTTGGTAGAGTCTTAAGGATTTTGTATGCAATTCCGAGTTCCATATTAACACTCACCCCCTGGTGGACTAAAGAATCGAAAATAGTACAAAAAGTTGTTGTACATGTGTGCCGGTCGGTATACGTGTTGAAGTTATTCAGACACTTTGCCTGGCCATATGAGAAAATATATTAGAAACGATTCAGGTAGGTAGCTTTACTATACACCTGCTTGTCAGTTTAGGTGCAGGTGGAGTGGAATGGTAGACGGTGATCAGGATGTGACTTTTGTTGGAACCTATTATACGGATTAATAATTAAAATGGCCAAAAATGCGTGTACCTGTGATTATCTACTGCGGATGTGTGTGCGTTGGAGGATTTTCTTATCAAGCCGTTAACCTGCTGCCTGAAGGTGCGAACCATTTCCCCAACCTATACCAAAAACGACGAGATTATGTCACAAATTATATAGAGCATTATGGATTTGCTTTAAAAAAGGGGAAAAATACAAATCTCTGTAAAACGTAAAATGATTAAAAATAAAATTTAAACGTAGATATTTTCAGGAAAAAAATTCAAAAAATGAATTGTTCATATTAAACATGAAGGAAAACAGCCCATCGAACGTCTACGTAGGACTTTTTGTACATCTGAATGCAGTCACTCGTTTTGATATTATTTCTAGTAGAAAAGGAAATTAATAAATATATTAAATGTGTATTTTTATGTGATATGCTATTCTTAAGCTTGCTAATAAGAACAGTTGCAATTTTTAAAGTTTTGCTTATGAAAAAAGTGCAAATTTCAGTTAGGCGAGAAAAAGGGGATTTTTTTTTTGGAATTTAGGGGGAAACTTAAGCTTTTACTGATAAAAGAGGGGAAAGCAGTCTTCAAAGTATGGGAACACTTCCTAACTCATCTCAAAAATGTGAGTTACTCGTATACCTGCAACAAAATGTGCCCAATGATAAGTTAGTAATTATTCAAAACAAATGTTCGACGTGCCACGTTCAAGTTTCGAAAAACCTCTAATAAGTAGGTACATATTGCTATATTTTATTAAGGACTTGACAAAATTTGTTTAAATAAAATGCAAACTTCATGAGATATCTCAAAAAAAAAAATTACTGGTTTGAATACTGCCTATCAAAACATTTATGAATGGAATTAGACTTCGTTCATGTGGCCACCACGGGAACGTATGCAGCGGTCGATACGTTGAACCTAATTTTCGATGACTCGGCCGCACATTTCGACTGATACGGCCGCTGTTTCTCGTTCACGATTGGGTCTGAGCTCCTCAAACGTTGCCGGCTTGTTGGCACAGACCAATAATTTAATGTAGCGGTAGCCCGATACAAAATAGTCTAGTCTAGAGGCGTTAAATCACACGATCTTGGCGGCCAATAGAGGGGTCCGTTTCTCGAGATAACAAGTTCACCGAACTGCGACTTCAATAACTCGATTGGTTGCACCCGCTGTGTGGCTTGCGGCACCGTCTTGTTGGAAACACATATCACTGATGTCAAAATCCTGCGATTGAACAAAGAAAAAGGTGACGGTCATTTTAATCGACGCACGCAGAAAAATCGCTTATTTAAAATCAACCAACTTTCGGCTAAAAACTACCAAGTGCGATACTGCTAATATAGCTCCCACAGAGTTAGTGGATTCAAAATAAACGAGTAACTTGTTTAACGAAACTCGGTTAAAAATAGCCGTTAATCAATTTTTCTTGGTTGTAAATATCAAACTTACCCTGTTGAATTTAACCACCTGGTTGATATTTGTCTAGAAACTTGATTCTTAACAACTGATAAAGTGTGCTATTTTTAACAGAACGCATTTTATCTATTTATATCGGTAGTGTTTAACAACAAATACTCGGTGTTTTTCAACAGAGACTCGTTTAATTTTAACCCTTTTTTTTTAACCGAGCAAAAATCGCACTCTGTAAGAGCCAAAGAGCGTGCGAAAAAAAACGGCCCTTTTGAAAATATTGATTTTATTGAATATTTAGACATTGACAGTTCGGTAATAGGTTTAACGTTGCGTTCATACTGAAAGTTTGAAGTTCTCAAGTCGCTAATGGAAGAAGCTTTACAAGACTTTCAAAACGGACGAGCATAAAGGTTACACATTTTTTCTGTTTTGAAAACGGCTACAACGATTTTTATGAAATCGTAAATTGAATTCTCGAACTATACTCAACGCGATAGTAACAACCATCAGTCCAGGCAAATTTTTTCGAAGACAATATGCCGAAATTGTCCATACAAAGATGGCATCTTATTTTTGAATCTAAAAATATATATGAAATGTTTGTTAAACTATTTGTCACATCTTAAATAATCTTACTTATAACATTTTAAATTTTCAAACTAAATATTTTTTAGGTCACAATATGCAATTTTGTATGGAAAATTTCGCCATTGTGAGTTTCAAAAATTTTGCCTGAACAGTAAAAATGATTATTGGTGTATAGTTCAGCGTAATTCAATTTACGATCTCATAAAAATCTTTGAAACTGTTTTCGAGACATATTTATACCCGCCTTTATGAATGATCATTGATCTTCTGACTCCGACTGTGAATAAAATTGAATACAAGCTGACGACAGTGCTTAAATGTCACCAACCTTGCTTAGTTTTAATATTTCGAGTTCAGAAGTTCAGAGTTAAGAATTCTGAAAAGTCCCAAGAAAGAGGGGATTTGATTTCGTTCATTCATATTTATACAATGTCGCATGCTTTTTTCGGAACAATATATATATACTTTAAGTTATCGTCATTGCGCGGTACTAAAAACAAATCTTAGACTCGACTTTAAATTTAGGGAAGCTAACAAATGTATGCAAAATAAAGCCTTTTTTGAATTACTAAAATTTTAAGTCGAAACTTAAAATGTTTATTGGTCAGGTTCATTGGAACTTACTTACAATCATTTTGAACCTTCAAACTGAGTATTTGGTAGGTCACAATGGGTAATTTTATATAGAAAATTTCGGCATTTTTAAAATCTAGCATTGCCACTAAACATGATTATAACTATCGCGCATTGTACTCATTTTTAGCGTTTAGGTTAATTTAACAATTTGACAATTAGGCATTGTGACCTACAAAATATTAAGATCATAATTTTAAGTGTGGCAAATCATTCAGAATCAAAATTAACAGGAGCTCCCTTTTATGAAACCCAGCGTCTAGATTGGTACAAAGAGATCCGGTTGTTTTGCATGCCTCAATATTCAGGTAAAATATTGCTTAAAAGGCTTCAGCTAAAAATTGACTCGCAGTCCCACGTTCGAGCTGTTGGTCTGCAATACTGAAAGCAGTGTCTCAGGAAGAGACTATTCACATGTCAGGAATCAGGATACCTTTTAAGTTTAGTAATTTTTTTGTGCTGCAATAACTTTTCCCGTCATACCTTCAGTGCGGAAGTTCACAGGAGGATTATGGTCATTGTAATAGGCTATTTTTTTTATAGGATTCTTAACTTCCTCGCACGTGCATAAGTATGCGTAGTTGTAGAAGGATATTGTTTATATTTGCATTTTACATCCGAAACAATAATATATATAAAATTCAGTTGATCTTAATAATTGTTATTACACGCATCTGCAGACGACCTATTGCCCGCACTAAAAAACAGCCGTGAATAATTTTCATTTACAGTATGGTTACAAAAAATTCGTACAGAAGTAGATAAAGTTTTTTTTTTTTTTGTATAGTTTTTCTAAATTTCGGGATCAGTGCAATAAAGGATGTCAGCCTGTGTTTATAGAAAAGGAAATTTTTTAAGCAGTTGTTGGTGTGATTAAGAACGACAACCCTGATTTTAACAAAATTTAATAAAGGAAATTACGAAGACTATTGTCATAAGACGATCTGAAGTGAGCAGACTGGCAAAAATCTAGAGCGAACTGATAGAACCAGAATCAGATTCCGCAGTCAAGGTGTCAAGTTAGTTGGCAAAGTTCAGTTAGTTAGCAATTAACAAGTGACACAATGTTCTTGGGAATCCATTTCGAACATATCAACAAATAAATCACACAAAGAATCGAGAACAGCTAAATTGAAATTCACAAGCCATAATATAGCCTGCGATGGCAGATTTGCGAAATAAGAGTAGGGACTTCCACCGAGAAAATAACTACACTTCGGTATCACTTTAGCGTCATTTTGTAGTGAAACAGCCTTCTGCGAAACAAAATATTTCTAGAAGGACATTTTTCATTTACGGTATTGTCATGTCAGATTTGTGTGGAATTTTTCATTTCACGTCAACTGATTAATAGTATGCTTCAAAGAGAAAACGAATTCGGTTGGAAAAAAAAACGACGCGAAAAGCGAAAAAGATATAGTTACCGTTTCGAAGTAGAGCTTGAGCTGTCACCTGTCACCAATCACTCGTACTTTCTTATTTTCTTATCAGAAAGAATAGAGAAGCACGCAATATTCGCAAGGTAACTCGGTGTCAATTCCGAAGGTATTCCGCGATGGCCGCAGTAGCTCAGTAGTTCTCGTGGTTGACTACTGAGCTAGGGATCTTAGGTTCGACCCAAACCCCGGAAAAAACGAAAAATTATTACCATAAGTTTTTTTTTTACTGCGCCAAGTAAGTCTTGACACTTAAATGTGACTAGACTCAGAGATGCCACACTTTTCGGACTGAAGAGCCCACGACGTTTACCAAAAATGCCCTGACGTTAAAAAAATAAACAAATACGCTATTTTTGTTGTTCTGAGCGCTAACTGTGCGCTAAAAAAATTTAATTCTTTTGCCCTTTTTCGCGCTTTTAGCTTATTTTGAAAGGCAAAATGCTCACGAAATGGGTAATTACCCACGATATGGTATCACTGCTAGATTTCGCATGATTTTAATGAATGATTTTTTTCTTTATTTTTTTTCTTTATGCGAGTTGAAAGAAAGCAACTGACAGCACTTTTGCGCCATCCTGTGCCAGAGCATAGCCAAAGGACGGCGTTTTTGCAAAGCTGGGTATGCACAAATTATGGTGTAGAAAATTTCGAACCCTCATAAATTTTCCGGGGCGACAGAAGAAACAAAACGAAATGGACGTGCAATTAAAAAACACACATTCGACGATGACGATGATGGCGATGGTGATGGCTAAAACGACGACGACTATCGACGAAGACGGCGGAATACGAAAGACCGTGTGCGCTCTGCGCCGTGTGTGCTATGCATTCAACTGCTTGCTTGGGACAATGTGTATCAACATATGTTTAAGTATTAATTTAAAATAATGCATTGGCTTCAACTAATTATTCTCAGGCGAAAATGGTTGTTCCACAAGGCACAGGCACAGGCACGGTGCAGAGGAGGATTTAATTACACTTCTTTGATAGTTCTTATATATGCGAGTCGTATGCATGGCAGTGTGGCAGAGGCCTATACCAAGTGAATGGAAATTTAATTTAGCCGCGCTGATGATGAGAGTGGAATTTATTGGAATTTTTCGTTTTAGTTCGAAATCGGCTGGTAGAATCAGCTTTGCTTAAGGCAAGATATATCACATACTCGGAGGATAGATAAACTGCGTGTGCAAAATTACAGTCACACATACAATGGTGTGGTAATCAAATGATGAATTAATACGAAACTGGTTTCGTTTCACTTGAACCAGATAGACCGTTAAGTATTTTAAATAGCCAATGGAACGGATTGTATGCTGGTGAATGATGCGATAAGGAGCGGAAGAGTGCTTTAATTGATGCTTTGTGACTACATGTTTTTAGTTTGTACATTGTTGGGTCAATCAACTGTAGAGATACTGTTAAAATGATATTAATTTTCTCAGTGTTGTCGTTCAGGGTAAACCAAGGCTTCAACTAACAAGCCTGGTCCATAGTTGGCCTCTTATTTATCAAAGAGTCTGCCACAAAAGTATTAAGACAACCAAAAAGACCAACAATAATGGCCGTGCGGTATTGTTTAACAGACTGTTGGTGGGAAATATAACTTTAAAAGCCTCACAGCTACATCGGACTATATAGAGTATCCTTTAATGACTCCAAGCCTGATACATCCCAATTCTTTTTCCAAGGCGAGTAGAGGTAGTCAAGACCAAGTGATCGCATTCAAAACGGGTCACAAAAATAGCCAGGTTTTTACTAGAAGACAGAGCAAAGTTAAGGAAACGTTTAGACTTGCCAAAAGCGAGTTGTCTATTCCAGGTAAAAATCCTGACGATACAAAAGTGCTTCCAGATATGTAAAAGACAGTCACTTTCTCCGTCAGATAAAAATAATCTTCGTTCACAGTCATCAATCGTACAAAACAAGTCAAAGACGGTAGAAAATATAGCAACACAATGGCAAACATTACGAACCATCCGTTCAGAAGCTGTTGGGTTACCGGACATCACAACTAGGTGTAAAAAAGGTGGATAGTTAAGCAGGAATGATCATCGTTTCGAAAACTCTACAGCATAATCAGCCTCATAGCATAGATGAAAATGCCAACTCATCCTGGTTCTCTAGTGTCGTGTATTTCATACTTTAGACAAAAAGAAGACATCGAACCTCATTTGACTAAATAGAAGCTCCACACGCATCGCGCTACCAGTATATTCGAAGGACACTCGACACGCTCTGCACATGAAGTATAGAGCCCAACGATTTCTGCAGAAGGCTCGGAGATGGGAACTAGGTGGAGGCAGTCCAATATCTGCTTTGCCACTAATCTGCTCGGCAAGAGCAACGCCTATGCAAACCCTTGGTTCATGGTTAATATGGGCTTTCATTTATCGAACCTTATAAACTTCGCTTAGAGCACCAACTATTTTTCAAGACAGCCATCCTGGATTCCACGTGCAAAAATTGCCATTGAGTAGCAAAGCCTTCTCGCGAGCACCAAAGCAAGCCGTTGTATAATTCCATTATCGCTAAGGCCTATCTAAGGCCCAGAAACGTGGTCTATGTCAAAGAAAAGAGAAAAAACGAAACGAAATTCCATTTTTTTGAATTTTAAATTCATTCTTATTTTTATCCTTAGTTAAACTTGTACTCTAGGAAAAAACGGTTAAATCTGATTTCAAACTAACATTTATCTTATTCTAGCTTACTGGCTCTTAGGGAGCGCTCTAAACTTAACAATATCCTTAAAATTATTGCCTTTCGGCCTTTAATTTATCAATCTATAATTTGTTTTCTTTTTTAATTTCCAGAAACTTTAGAAAACTTGAATTCTACTTGAAAACTTCTTAAAACAACCTAAACTACTTAACCTAAATCTCATCGATTGGTCACCATCCTGATCGCATCCATGAGCGCCTGACAGCCGCCAACACGGGCTCATCCGTGCCGCCGAGCCTCGAGTGAGGCCATAAGCGTCGGTCGAGTCTCGGAAGCACTGGTCATGTTGGCTAGCCCGGCACCTCCCGAAGACCCCCTACTCCAAATCTAAACCCACTAACTTAATACTTAGCTTAAAACTACGGACCGTACCGGCTCGGGAGAGCGTATCCATACCCTCACCTCTTCCTCAAGCCACCAAAATTCGGTGAACTGCTTTAAAGTATAATTTCGTCCCGTTCCGCAATTGCGGTGCTAAAACGGAGGAGCTCTTGAGCATTGGCGGCGGACCCGTCGTGGATGAGCCGCTTATCCCTCGCGCCGCGGTGGCTGTGGTACAATACCGGCACACCGTCTTTTGTCTGGACTAAACCTTTCATGTCTACATGAAGAAATGCCTCAGGCGGAATAAAGCCAGACCGAAGCGTACTCTCGTGGTACATTAAATTGGGGTTGTAAGCCCCTGAGATCAGGTTATTATCGCTGGCCATCGCCCTTGCGACGTGCCTCCGAATCACCTTACTAAGGTAATTGTCAACCCTATTCAGCCGAGCCCCATTGTATAGGGTCCTGTTGGGATAGTATTTTATTTACTGAGATTCAGGAGTTCTAAACAACCCTAGACAGGCCCTGAGACATTGTCTCTCATTCACCCGAATCTTTTCCTTATAGGACGGCGATATATTGAACCACATGGGGCAGCCATAAGCGATGATAGGCCTTACAAGGGCCACGTAGCAAATGACCTTCACCCCACCGGAAATTCCTTTGAGTGAACAATTCTCCTTGTGGTCTTCAAAACAGGTTGTTTCGATGAATTTTAAAAGGGCTAATAAAGTAGCTCAAGTCCTCATAAATTCAAAAAAAAAAACCCAGCATGACTAGGACACAAACCTAAAGCCTTAATATGTTCCGACTCAACCACGGGAGCACGACCATTTGTGCGTTAAGTATTTTAAATTGAATTTTCTAAAACCTCTCAAATCCGACTCCATTTCAAATTACCAGTCACCCTGTATACCGAAGAAAAACCAAAAAAAAAATTTTTTCTAATCTCTTGCTATTAAATTACCAAGCGCATTTCGATTTGAGGTAATGTGCATGATCTGTTAAACCACCCAATCACTTACAAAACGCACACCTCAAAAAATGCTGCCCTCGAGGCGTTCAACTAGCACTAACTGATTCACATGCAATTGCATAAAAGTCTAATAGGCAAATGGAGCAACAGAGACCAATCGCCGAATGAACACACCAACATGACAACATAACACACGTCCAGCAATTATTATTAAAACCAAAACAAAACTGTTGTACAGTATAGTGTATGCGAGTGTGTACAATGTACATCCGTAGAAAAGGCCCACGGCACGACTTGCTCATAATCACGATTTATATTAATGAGCCCCAAACGACATCGCGATGGTACGTTGCGAATACATGTTTAAGGAGAGTCAGCCCGTACACGTGAAATGATCGCAAGAGAATTATTAATTCTTGGACAAATTATAAAAAAAAAAGTGGAGAAAAGAAGGACGAAACCACAGAAATGGTGGGATGTAAGAATGTAAGCATAACCAGCGCATGTGGTCATTAGTAATTATCATTACCATTTATTTCGTATTTTATATATAGGTGTAGATAAATACGAATATATCCAGCAACGGAGCAACTCTTTAGTGTTTAAGTAGGTTGCCCCGCTGTATAGTGTGATCTGCAAGTGAGGGTTGTGAAAAATAATATTTTTTTCGCTGATTTTCTCGAGAGGATTTGTTTTGTTCCGCGGTTTGTTGGGAGTTCTGTGAAAGGGAAAGAAGTTGACGAATACGCTGATTATATATACTCGTACGAACTCATAAAACTTGTTTAAATTTTCGAATATAGTCAGCCTAATCAGTACACTAAGCTCAACAATTACCACGGATTTACCAAATGTCACAAGCCAGGGATGTTGAGTCCAAACTTTACAGTGAAAAACAGTGCGGATCTAGTTGGTTTTTCCTCCTTTTATCCGAATTAGGTAGGTAACTCACTAAATATAGGAATCTATTTATATTCTAGTAGGACATTAATCATCTCTAACTTTTTTCATTATTTCTCGCTCGATCTTAAAATAAATTCATTTATTCTTAAAACAGGAAATCTAAAAGGAAGATTTAAATTATAAAAATAAAGCCGAAGCAATTTTAAAATCGAAATCCTTAGAGTTAGTGCTATTATTTGCAAACTGATCTATAAAGTCGCATAGATCTAAAACTTGTTTGATGGGTTTTGTCGTGACACAGTTAGAACTAAACGATCCAGATTTAGGTATCTATAGTCTCAAATCGATCCCAGCCAATCTCAATTTTTGAACTGCGTTTACAAAGTGAGAACAAATCAATCCAGAAACAAGAATTAGGTTCTTCAATGATCATGGATTTAAGAAAGTTAACCTTTGTTTCATTCGGATTTGTTTCATCCACATCTCGTTAGTCTTTTGAATTGAAAAAGTTGATATACATGATGTTTAATTTTCAATACTAATAACATTTTGCATTGTTCTTCATTCTGCTATGTTCCAGAATACACTATGCTTAGTTTAAGTCTACAAAGGACTGAAATAAAGCCCTTGAGTTCTTAAAGAAGGTGAAGTTGGGCTTAATTTAAGCACAATTATCTATACATTCCTCATTCCGACACATTTAAGAGCGCATAAGATAAATTGAAGTTCACGCTTGTCTGAGATCAAATTGTTGTATTTAAAATGAGGTCATTTTCAGCTCCATTTAAGCTCACACATTGTCAAAGCTGTCTTAAAAACATCTTAAAATGCGTAATAAAGGCTTATTAGAAAAAAGAATTAGCCAATATGAGATTTTCCCACTTGGATTATGAATTTCCCAGCTTACAGACTTTTGTAAACTGATAGGCTTGATCTGACTCTTATTTGTTCTGAGTGACAAACATAATTTCAACAAAAAAAAACCTCCTAGGCAAACTTTGGCTTAACATTTCATAAAAATATAATTTCTGTATAAGAATCCTTACGAGGCAGAACTCATTAGAACAAAATTTGGAAACCTTTATTATTTAATTCATTTGGGCAGCTTCCAAAACTACACACGGCAATAGTCAACAGGAATATTACAAACATTTTATAAGGTCTTAATAGACATTTTCAAAACAATGTCAAATAAAGTACACGGCTGGGTCGCTCGAAACTTTCTCGTTCATTAATAAATCTGTTGTTTTGCTTCTTTTTTTATTTGTGCGACTCTATATAAAATAAACCGTACAAAATTTATCTAAAAAGTGAATTCTTGGCTTTGACATATTCATATCTGATATATGGCAGTTCATATCAAATAATAATTTTAAATTTTGGTTATCAGTAACAGGAAATTTTCTCAAAAAAGTTAAACTCCCATAATGTACCATTTTTAAAATTCTAACACCTTACAAGAGTTCTGAGTGCCAGAAAAAGCGCAGCAGGGGCTTCTGATCTGACAGGGAATGTTTTTGACAAGAACAGATTTTTTTGGAGGTATAAATAACACGAATTTTGCTGTTTATCCCTGAAACCACTCATCAGAGCGGGTAAAAAACATATCCATTTGTGTCGTCTGTGTAGTGTGTCTTGCAACACCCACTGTAGTATTGAATTCCTTGAGAAAAAATAGAAATTATGCGAAACTGCAAATCAACTGAAATGATCATTTGACGTGGCCACTTACCAAACCAACTTAACTACAGTTGCTGGCTGCAGGAAGCAGCGCCGACCATATGAACTCGATTTATTTTGTTCGCTAATTATTCATCCCGTGGAGAAATTTTTCATTTCCGAGTTATTGCCAACTTGGCGTTGCGCGCTGTTAGCTGTTGGCCGTTAAGTGTTAACTACTACTGGTGACCGAAGCAGAGAAACCACGAAGCCCACATATAAATACTGTTCGAGGCGGGAGTGGCGTGTGTTGTCTATGGCCGGTCTATAATTGCTATTCAAAATGTCTTATCCTGAATGTTGAGTCATATGGCCAACTGCAAAATTACGACCACCAACACCACCGCCGCCGCAGCCGCCATGTTGGCATGAATTTAGCCGCAGGCAGGACGAATTTTCTTCCTTCCTTAAGTCCAAGAGTAGCGCATGCAATATGTGTGCGGTTGCAAGGAGGCTATCTGGAACTGTGTGTCTGTATATACGGACGTATGTTATTATTGGGGCTTAATGTGCACTTCGCATGCGTGAATGTAGATAATTAAAATAATTAATTGCGGAATGAAACAGATATGCGAAAGACTCACAGTAACATACTGTATATACAAATGCATTATTGTTATGTATCCAGTATCCTGTATCCCCGATGTGCCTGTAAGTATATGTACAACTGGAAGAACAGTAAAACTTTTAACGATTAAGCCTGACAATTGCTTGATTCGAGTCAAAATCGAACAACACATGCGGCGTTTGAGTGGGGCCTTTGTGCATGCTATTCGAATTCATTACAGAGCAGCGCCTGCGCTGCCCAATTCGATTTTCCATTACCGCACAATCTCGTTAAGTCGAAGAGGCAAACACACATTTTAAAAGTAGTTCACTGATCTGAGCACGCTTCGGAAATGCCATATGAACTCGGTACGGTACCACACCAGACTCGAGAGTCGACAGTCGAGAGCTGAGACTATGTGTGCGTCTTGTTCGAACGAATAAATCTGTGTTCGGTGTCACTCTAGTTAATTACAGGATAACTATGCAACGGGTATATACTTCACAGGTATATCCGTACAACTAGTTCTGTATCATTTTGCTTTGCATCCGTCGAAAGGATGAAGAGTATAACAATAATTGTTATTTGCTGGTGCGAGAGTAGAGCTGGTTATTGTATGAATGCGCACATGCGCGCGGTATACAGATCGAGCGGCCGGCCGTGCTGCTTTGCGGCTCTGCTCTAAATTTAATGTTTCTGTTCGATAATTATTATTAGTGTGTGTGTCGGTAAGCTATGTAGGTACATTTTAACGAGCAAAACGATTATCAATGACTTTGTAGATAGATTTCCAGTTTTGCACTACTCCCCCTGCGGTGGGAGAGGAGAGCGCATAATTTTTAATTGCACATCAATTGCATTGGCTGGAGAGTTGGGGATTACCAGCGGCGGTGATACATTCAAAATCATTTAATCTTGTTTGCATGTGTTGTCGATTGTGCTTACGGCTATTGTCGCAAGTGCCAACGGTGTCAGTCCAGTCTGCAGTCAGAGGCAATAACATTTGGTATTGAGGCTGTCGTTAAGCTACCTACTTGTGTAATTGTGAAAGTTGGTTCTTAATTTTTCTGTTAGCTTTATTTTCTGCCACTATTGAAATATTGTCATCAGGACCTTGTATGAATTTCATTTGGTTTTTCAGGGCGCTTGACAGATTTTGATCTCGGAATGTGAAACAAAAGGCCCTAAGTCTTGTTTTGTATTCCCTTCAGCAGGAATCGATAATACTTTTGAATTGTGTCGATTGAATTTTGCTAAGATATCGAGGACGTTTGGATTTCTTGCTCAGGAAGACTGGCAGCTTTTGTCTCTCTTTTCGTTGGTCTATAGATTGACCACAAGACCACTTTTTAATTGAAGTTGACGGGGGGCTAGCCGAACAATACACCAAGTCAAGAAAATCCCGCCTGACTAGGTACTCAAACTCAGTTGACATTTCGATACTCACATAGGCGCCGTTCCAAGTGCTCGTTTTTAATTTAATTAACAAAAATTGATTAGTATTTAGCAGTAAAATCAGAGGAACAATGCACTACCCAACAACGGTACGGAGTTTTGTAACTTTTAATTCGTTAATGCAGGCGTATTAATATTTGACAGCCCTAATAAATGGACGCCATAGCGCACACTTAGCGAAAAATGTGAGTATAAACGAGCACATAAATAGTGGCTTAGCAACGACAACGTGCTCGAAGTAACTAAATAAATATTTACTTCTCTTCCAGCTAATATTACACAACCCGGAACGGAACCGTAGTTGCCAATTCAAGTTGACATCTATAGTTGACAAATCAGTATTTTTCTCAGATTTACTTCAGATTTACCAATAAAAGTGCATTTCAGTTTGACAAATGGTGGAGTTTGTTTACATTTTCGGTGATGTTCTTATGTTCGGGATTTATTTGAAAGTTAACTACACGAGTTTTATTCTTAAAATATGCAGAACTGATAAACATGCGTGCATTTCGTTTTTTCCCCATTTTAAGAGAACTTTTCCCCATTTACTCCATCAAGTGAAAAATTCCCCACATTTGGCATCGCTGGCTCAGATCTTCAGATGGTTTTTTGTCTATCCTGTTTTCTTTTCTGTCAAATGTGACTGGAATTGTGCATGTTCATATGTAGAGAGGAGAAAAGGAAGCGCCCCTCTAGGAAAGCTTGTGAACAGTGCAAAAACCAGTTAGCCACAGTCTTACGCAAACAATATGTCAAGACTGTCACACAAAATAATATTTTAATATTTTTGTTTTGTGTTTTGGAACATTTTAGTCCATATTTGAGTACCTACCACCTATTACCTTTCTTGTGTTAATTGTTGTTTCTGCTTATAATTCTACCTACTAAAAATATTTTCCATTTAGTTATAATGTAAATAAATACGAACTCATAAAATAAAAACACGAAAGAATAAGTGTTCATTCTTTTATAACATTTAACAGTATTTACTACAGAAACAAGTGATTCCAATACAAACAAACACAAGGTTCTACTTGTGCGTGCATATCATCAATATTATCCTTGGATTTAACAATCTTAGACGAATTCCACCATACGACTTCGAGTAAATGTAAATCCACACCCAGGTGTATCGAAATCAATGTGGTCGAAAATATATCTACTAAAAATTTCGAGATTTCTGCAAAATTATATATCAAAAAATGTTCATATTATCTTTTTCCGGGAGTAAAGATTAATTTAATAGCTAAGATAAAACGATTTTAGAATTGTTAAAAAAATAACTGATTTATTTAAAGTTGAAAACTGCGATCTACACCTGGGTGTAATATTGTCAAGGTGAAGGTTAAAAATAACATTTTATCAATTTTTCTTGGTTGTAAATAACAAACTAACTCTGGTTGATATTTGTCTACAAACTTGATTCTTAACAACTGATAAAGTGTGTTATTTTTAACAGTATGCAATTTACCTATTTATATCGGTAGAATTTAACAAGGAATACTCGGTGGTTTTCAACAGAGACTTGGTTAATTTTAACCCATTTTTGTTTAACCGAACAAAAATCGCACTCTATTAGAGCCAATTTTTGAGCGTGCATTTCAAAGAAAAACTAAATAAGTGCCCGTACCCAATCGGTTTAAAAAGAAACCCAATCCTTTTGGGAGTTATTCTAATCATATACGACAGAAGAATAATTTGTGGCACCATGTCAAAGTTTCAAAGTATAGTCAATCTTAAATGACTGTTTTGCGACCGAAATTTCATCCATCAAGTCGCATTTAAAAAAAAACCGACGCAGCTCTACCTATACCCTGGCCTAGGTGTTGTCCCTTCAAATAGTCATGACAGATAACTAGGAACAGTTTTACTTCATTTGGGTAAATTTTACGAAATAACCTTTTTTTTTTTTTTTGAATTGACTAACGCTCGCAGTAGGCGATGGAAGGTACCTACTTAAGCACCTCCGCTTGAAGACGCTTTCACTGTACCTACAACACTGTGAAATTTCCAACACTCCGCGTTTGTGTTCATGTTATAAACAATAATTTATAAAGTCACCCCCCCAGTCTCACGAACATCCGCATAACAGTGTCTCCCCTAATCGGCAGATATTCTCCTCCCACTCACCCAAAACAAAGACCAATTCGCGACTGCGGCAAAATAAAAACGCAAACATTTTTGTTATCCACCCGTATAAAAATTGTATTTTACCACGTCGAATGTGCCTGGAATGAGCTAAAGGGAAGAGGAGAAGGATTTATTTTCGAACACTTGGACCGTTGGTTGGTTTGGGAATACAATTTATACGAAAATGCGCACCCATACACTGATGCGATGCGATGCGACGCTCTCTTGTTCACATAACTTCACTTACGGGTGAGAGATGACATTTTTACTTAGTTTTGGATTTTTTGTTTGGCCGCCGTACGTTGGTGTCCTCCCCTGATGTATGTTAAGCTTGTTGTACAGGCCTACGCGTGAGGATGAAATGACCAGACGCCCGCTAGATGTCCCGCGAATTTCTGTATATACTTACTTTTGAGCTTTCGAGGTATGGGGCTTGGTGTGTCCGGTAGACGAGTCTAAAAAAAAAGCATAGAAATGGTCCAGTCCAGGATGGCGTTTTTTTCTTTTTGTTTCTTTTCTTTTGTTTTTCTACTTTTTTTGCAACTTTATGAAGGCGAAGGTGCAGCAGTGGCGGCAGGCTGCTCCTGTCGGTATCATTATTTTTGCTGGACATGACGCATGGATTATTCCAAGTCAAGTTTTGGTGCTCTCACGATTTTCTATTTGTGAAAAAAAGCTGCCGGTTAAACTTTATTTTTGGGCATGGTTTTAGCCAGTATACCCTTGCATACTGTTGTTGTATACCTAACTAGGTATAGGTAGGTACCTACCCCACCAAATAATTCGGGATCTTGTTTATTCGGTTTTTTGTTTAATTTTTGCTTAGCCACCAGAAAGAAAAGTGTGGATATTAAAAATAAGAGCTATTAGATTTCCCGCAGATTCAAGATGCTGGTAGTGACACCAAGGAGTAAATTGTGGACGTTGGGCCCCGTTTTTTAATCTCTTTGGATGTCATGTAGGGTGTATTGAGTCAAAACACGTGGTAAATAGATTTATAGAAAAGCTAATGAAAATTCAATTCGACTGCATCGACTGAGGCGTT
The DNA here is from genome assembly GCA_963082955.1 of Cheilosia grossa. Lineage (NCBI taxonomy): Eukaryota > Metazoa > Arthropoda > Insecta > Diptera > Syrphidae > Cheilosia > Cheilosia grossa. The sequence continues at coordinate 17,076,438 of OY720147.1, read as the reverse complement.
AGACCGTCATTGATCATGTATAAACGGAGGAATTTGTGTGTCGGAGCCGTTTACTTTTTTTTTTGTATGGCTCGTGTGCAGATGAAAAAATGACAGCGTGTATGTGGAACCGGACGGTTGGAGTGAACATCTCACTGTGCAAATGAAAACCCTACATTAAAGGTTGAAAAGGAGTTTTGACCGTTGTATGTTTTTGACTTTCAAGATAACATGATCGGCGATGAAAAGATAAAATGATGCATGGCAAATCCAAAATGGCATCAGAGTTTTGGGACATCATATAACAGAAATGGTGTATCTATTTAAAATCCTGTGACGTTTCAGTACTAGTTATGTTGCTGATAAGGTGCTGGCGTGAGTTCTCGCATCTTTAAGATGAGTTACCGATACTGAAGCATCCTCCTGTCCGAGCAGAGCTTCCCAATAAACAAAAAAAATCTGACAGTCATGAAGTGTGAAGATACGCCGGGGAAAAAAGCATATGGAAATCTGGGAAGTCTATTGAGGTGTTTGCTAAGTGCTGAAAGTTTAACACGGAAGACAACATGATCAGACAGAACTACCCAACCTGGTTGTTGAAAGCCACAACACGATTTTCGTCTGAAGTTGGTAAGAGTGGCGAGTATCAAAATGCAAGTCGAACTAAGCTGTTGGTTAGTGTGTGGTTAGTGTGTTGGACTAATAAGCGAGGGGCCCCAGGTTCGAATCCCGCAAAAACCCAAATTCCAACTTAGGGTTTTTTTTAACTGCGCCACCTCTCGCGAACTCCTGACAAACATACGAGGGTATAACTGTCTTTAGAGCTTCTCAATTAGCCGTTTGGAATCGGCATAAAATTGTAGATCCCTTCCATTCGTTCCAAAAATGAAGCTCACACAAAACGAATGGTTGTGAGAAGCTAGGCCTTGGGTCCCTACGGACCTTTTGCGCCAACTATTATTATTATTATTAACTAAGCTGTAGGAGCTGAACTGTATAAGGCAGCTAGGGGCGACTTGGTGGAGAACATTCACCAACTCATTTCCTAGATGACTCAAGAAGTCCAGATCGAAACTCACCATCTTCTTATCGAATTCAATGCATCACAGAATTTATGGATCCGAGCTAAATGGAGCTAAAACTGTTGAAAAGTTTTGGCGTTTCTGATTCCAAACTTGTCAGACTGTGCAAAATGATGAAGGTCAAAGCTCGCTACTCCATAAAGACTGAAAACAACTTTACGGATACCTTTGCTGTTAAAAACACTGTCATACAGCTAGTTTGATAGATGTCTGTCCAATTACTTGCATATGCGGATGATATTGACATCATTTGCAAAACTATTATACGTATTAAAAAGGCCTTTTTCGTATTCTACTCCTGCAAAAGTATATTGGTCTTGAGATTTGGCACTAGTCCGAAAATAAGGCACAACACAAGATCGTGTGGGAACGATGGCATCTGTAACGCTAACGCATATCTTTTCAATTTAAGTATTTTTTGTGGAGTTTTACCCGAAAATCTGAAATGTTACCACTTCTTAAAAAGGGAAAATCGAAAAGAAGAGAACAATTACAGACCCACTTCCCTGCGGTTTTCAATTTAAACAATTTTTGAAAAAGCAGTCAAGAAAAGTGTGTGTTCATTCCAGCAAAGAATACAATTTTTTAGTCCAAAACAGTTTGGCTTTAGGTAAGGGTGCTCCCTTGGAGATGCTCTTTTATATTTTTTGCTCTTTTATTAATAAAGCCTTGGGTGGTAGTAACGGGTGATTTTTTAAGAGGTTTAGAACTTTTTTTAAAAAAAAAACACAAAAAATTCGAAAAAATTAATGAAATATTTATTTAAATCGATAGTTTGAACCTTGCAATTTAATGTTAAAAATAATTTCATGCAAATGTTGACCGCAGCTGCGTCTCAGGTAGCCCATCCGCTGAGTCCAATTTTGCATACTCTTTCACACATATCGGCCGGTATCTCACGAATGAATGCATGGATGTTGGCTTCCAGTGCGTCAATCGAAGCGGGCTTGTCCCTATACACATTAGCCTTGGCATACCCCCACAAAAAATAATCTAATGGTGTCAAATCGCACGATCTAGGCGGCCAATTGACCGGCCCGAAACGTGAAATTAACTGTTCACCAAACTTGCCTCGCAATTGCGCCATTGTTTCGCGTGCTGTGTGGCATGTGGCACCGTCTTGTTGAAACCACATATCATGCAAGTCAAGAACTTCCATTTCGGGCAAAAAAAAAGTTTGTTATCATCGCTCGGTAGCGTTCACCATTGACAGTAACGCTGCGATTCGCATCATCTTTGAAGAAATATGGCCCAATAATGCCGCCGGCCCATAAACCGCACCAAACAGTGGCTTTTTCGGGATGCATTGGTAGCTGTTGCAATGCTTCTGGCTGATCTTCACTCCAAATGCGGCAATTTTGCTTATTTACGTACCCATTCAACCAAAAATGAGCCTCATCGCTGAACACAATTTTTCGATAAAAAAGCGGATCCTCGGCCAGCTTTCCAAGAGCCCATTCACCAAAAATTCGGCGTTGTGGTAGGTCGGCTGGCTTTAGTTCTTGCACCAGCTGTATCTTAAAAGGCTTTACGCCCAAATCCTTCCGCAAAATTTTCCACGTAGTGCTGTAACAAAGGCCTAACTGCTGGGAACGGCGCCGAATCGACATTTCGCGGTCTTCTGTCACACTAGCTGATACGGCCGCAATATTTTCTTCACTACGCACAGTACGTAAACGTGTTGGTGGTTTAATGTCCAACAAAGTAAATTTGGTGCGAAATTTGGTCACAATCTTCCGAATAGACTGCTCAGAAGGTCGAGAATGCCGATCATAAAATGGAATGGCGCGATGAACATTTCGAACCGAGCACGAATTTTGATAGTAAAATTCAATAATTTGCAAGCGTTGTTCATTTGTTAGACGATCCATGGTTAAATTGCAAACCAAACTGAAGCTGTTTGACAGTGACACAAGGTACTAAACACACGTCAGCTGTCAAAACCAGTGTTGCCAAAACCAAACCAGCTAAAAAATCATCCTTTATATTTTGTGCTGGTCTATTTGTTGATATTACGAATGCGTTTGACACGGGCGTGCATGATATTCTTTTGGACAAATTGTATAACGCAGGATTCCGTGGATTTATTTATAACTGGTTTGCATCGTGTTTACAGGACCGCAAACAAAGAGTGCAAATAGGACATTTTATCAGCGACACTCTCACACTAAGCTCTGGTGTACCACAGGGGTCTGCCTTGGGTCCCATTCTGTTCTTAGTGTTCATAAACTCCTTATTTGCTCTGCCTTTTGCGGGTAATCATGGCTTTTGCAGATGATCTTGGCATCGCGTATGGTTCAACGAGCTCTTTGAATCTGTTATAGTAAATTAAACCATGACATTCATTTCTTGAGAATATGGTTCGCTTCACATGGGCTAATAGTAAGTAACAAAACAATATTAATGTTTTTTACATTAGGTTCGCCTTATCCTACGTATGTTGATATCAATTTCCACTCATTTCATTGTCCACGTTTCAACTTAATGATTGTGCCTGTTCTTCAACTTCAGGTGAAGCATTTAATAGAAATGCCTCATGCAACTCAAAATTGAAATTGTTAAGAACTATAAATATCTCGGTATTACTATTGGTCAAAACATGAGTTCGACACAACACATTTCGGTTTTCAAACAGTATCTACGCTCATCCATACGGTGTTTTTATCGCCTAAGAAAGTGTTCTTCTATGGAATTTTCCATTCGAAATTGCAGTTCGGAATAAGTTGTTGGGGGGCTGCGACGTAACCAACCTAAAGCCACTTGTCGTCCTGCAGAAATGTACCATAAGAAGTACAATAAGAGAATAATCGTCTTCCTCCTGATATAAGACTCATAAATCTCAGAACTAATTTTTGTATAAACTAAAGTCATGGTTCCTTCACTTTGATCATGATGAAATTGAAGTTTTGATCACCTACGTTGCATAAACATTCTTCCATTTTTTTTTTGTATGCATTATTTTTCATTTTTGATAAATTAAAAAAATAAATATTAAATATATATTGTCACCCCAGAAAAATTTGTTTAAATTAAAACTTTTTTGAAGTGGCATTTAACACTAATCACCGCTAAAAATGCCACTAGCTGTTCTCTATTGTAAAAAAGTATTAAATCAGTTATTAAAAGAATTGTTAGATATTATTGTTTATGAAAGAGAATAAAGAATAAAATAATAAAAAAATAACACTGAAACACACGGCACTGATATCTGCACACACAAGAAGTGTCTGTTTGGCACCAATAGCGATAATATGACCTGTGTCAAACCGGGTACTCGCACCCCCCCCGGCGACACCACACGATGCTATACCCTATACGAGAAGAAAGCATTGTTGTGTTGCCTTTTTTCCAAACACCCGTAATTTAATAAGAAGTGCAATACGAAATCCGAATATCGTTGAATATTTAATCAGTTGCCTTCATCTATCACAGCGGAACATTTTATCAGCCCCAGCCGAATAAGGGCACACACTCTCCTCTCTGTACCTCAAAACCCAAACATGCATAAACCGAAAAGACCACCATCAATGTTTGAACCTAACGTATCACCTCGACCAGCATAAATCAGTAAATATACTTAAAAGCGTTGCTTTGGCGCTCAATACAAGAGCAGGAAAAATGAAAATAAAATCCACAACAGCAGCCCAGTAGAACATTTATCTAGTATCTAACAGATGCAGTTTACCGGCTGACTAATTACCGCCTCGCACTTTCCATAAAGCATCAATTGGCACTCAAGTGTGTGCCAAGGTGGTCACCACCTATCTCATCAAGTGACTCCTCTACTCCCCGATCGTCCATGGTCATATAGCTGCGCGTCCAATCCGAGACGCGATGGCATAGGAAGCCTTAGACTAAAGGTATAGAACAAATTGCGTTTACAAGTAGCTCACTATGTGCGCACTGGCCCATGCCTAATGCCAGGAGAAGCTGTAGGTACCTCTAATCCGTTCGTTCATCAACCTACCACCGACCGGTAGTAGAAGACTATATACGACAACATAAGATACGAGGACGAGATGGTGCGGCTATACGGCTAGTCGGTTATCGGTAAAATTGGACCGGTGCTTCGACGAATACCAAATACGAATATATGCATGAAAGTAGTCGTAGGCGAAGTTGTACTCTGTCTGGGGGCAATTAAAATCCATCCAGAGCCCTTCGTCATCGTCTTACGGAAGACGGAGAAAATCGACTGTACTTGGGTATATTCTATGATTACGACGATGAACTTGAATTATGCATGCACACCGAAATGCACTAATTCACATTTGATGTTCGAGCAAACCGAATGGTCAATGGGGTTATCCTGCCTTCTCCTTGGGAGTACCTACTACCTATGTACGAATTTCTACGTCGTCATGTATCGATAGACTTTTTTTTTCTCAAGCAAGTCGGGTAAAAGTGTCTTACAGGGAGGTATTGTTCCGATTTTGAGCTGTCAAGTTGATTGTTTTTTTATTTCAGTCAAATTTTCACTTAGGTGCTATGTGTCGGAGTTATTTTCTAAACTTTGCTTTAAGCCTTGGACCTATAATTTATTTGAATGAGTTATGGATGGAAATGACAGATGGGGTTGTTTTAAGAAATTGTCCTCTTTTTGCCCAAACAAGTAGGTGATTTTGAAAATAAACAAAAAAATCATCGAACTCTGAATTAAAAAGAAAAACCGAACCAAAACAAATCTGATGGGAAACATAAAATGAAACAGATCTTATTTTGTGTCAACACTCTAATGTGGGTGATTGAGCACTTTTCATGTTCGTTGGGTACAAAATAAACAAACAATCCTTTTCAGACACCAGAGATTTTTTCTCAGAGCTACCCACACAAGTGCGTTTGAGTTTGACAACTGGTGGTGTTTGTTGTCATTGTTGTCAGGCATTGCATCGGGTGGATCTGTTTTTGCAAATTATTTATGTATAAATATTTAGAAATCAAAGTGTCTAAAGCTACACATATTTGAATCGAATGAATATCAACACAATAAAAAGCATGTGACGTTTTTATGTTCGATCAGACACACGAAATCTGAAATCTGAGAGCAATATTGAAGAAGCCCAGTTGAATACCACATAAATTGTTTGAGTTCATGGACCTAGTTTTTGTGTTTATTTTGTCCTCTTTTTTAAGGTAGATGATGACCTCCAAAGTTCGGGATCTTAGAACTTTTTGTCCTAGGTTATAGCTTAGACAGCTATGGCAACCCTAAGCTAAGGAGAACATCTCAACAATTTGTTACAATTCAACTTTTGTCAGTTTTTGATTAGAAAGTCGTAAGTCACACTGTAAATATGGAAGAAACGCACGTTTAGAATATAGTTATGCCCACTCACTGCATAGAAGCTAAACGCATTTAATGATATAAGACCGGGTTTATCGTTTGTTGATATAAAAACGAACAACTCTCTGAGGGAGAGCATTTCTGGTGTCAACGGTGCAATCACTTAGGTATAACACTGTTAAAAAAAAAAAAATGTCAGGTCCAAATGCCAACAATCTTATGCTACGTTTCCGCCGGAGATTAATAGCGAGACTTAGGGCAAGAGATTACAAATAAAGGTGTTTCCACCAAAAAAAAACAAGATTAATTTGACGTTTCACCAGATGTTGTCAACAACTGTCAAATCGAACAACCCAAAATTGTGACAACAGGAAAAAAATAAAAGTATTAAATTGATAAAACATGAGTTCCAGAAATCTTAAAATATTATTGGCTTACTATTTAATTTTACAAAATAGGAAAGAAAGTATTGATGGTTGCATTGGCTAGGAGAAGTCGCTATTACCGACAAAAACGCCATCAGTGTTTGGTTAATATTCTGGTAGCTAGAAGGGAACAAATCGCAATGCAGCATAGCCAGTTGATTGTTATCGTTACGTCCCAAATTTACTAAAAATTTAATTCCCTCAGAAATAAATTTGGATATGTTTTTTTTTTATGACACAATGTCAAATACAGTTCTGTTTGCTTGATATTTCTGACATCTCGAAGCGTGTTCACAAACCGGACTCAACATGCAAACCTGATTGCTAATCGAGATTTATTTCTGATCTCCCTTTCATGAGATTAACTTTTGTATGATAAATCCCGAGATTTATGCGGGATTTATGGAAAATTTTCTACATCTCGCAGTTAATCACCGGTGGAAACGTTCCATTAGTGAAGTATAGATTATCAGAAGATTTTGGCCAACAGATTTATTTTTAATAGAAAGATGAAGATGAATTCGGACTGCGCAAACACCCAGATAAGAAGGACAGAGAGGATGTCAAATCCGCATAGTAACTTTACTTAATTTTTGACAAAAAAAAATGGTAACTAGATCCAAAGCCAGCATTATATTGGCAGTTTTGAAGATCGATTCGGAGAGTCTTTTTAAGCGGAATAATAGCTCTAAACCTGACAGTTCCGCTGGAGTACTGGGCCGCCACAAAGGGAATAAGTAAAGCAATATTTCTTTCATGGTTTTCCTGAAACCAATACGACTAAGAAGAATTCAAGAAGCGGTCTTTAAATTTGGTTTTAACTCACCGTTTTCCAAAATTGTGATAAGAAATGTTTGAAAACACAGCGTTAAATTGAAGCTTTTATTCTTTGACATTTGACAAGTAGAAACTACGCCATTACTAAAAATGGAACGATGCACGCTTCAACAACGCATTGAAATTATTAAAATTCACTACAAAAATGGTGAAAATCTTGCAGTCACAGTTCGCAAAACTAAAGCATTTTTTGGTCGTCGTGAAGCACTTGTCGGACCGCAATTCAGAAATTGGTGGAAAAATTCGAGCTGTTGGGACAAGTTAGTGATGTGAAGAATAAAACCCGTGCACGTCGCTCGAGAACAACTGAGAATATTGCTGTTGTAGCCCAAAGTGTTGAAGAAAACCCAGGTTTGTTCATTCCTCGTCGTTTTTTGGAATTGGGCATGATTAATGATTTTTTATGGTCGGAGTTGGATGGTATTGATCTGGACAACGTTTACTTTCAACAAGACGGCGCTACATGCCACACAAGCAACGAAAGCATTGATCTTTTGAGGGAGAAGTTTCCGGACCGTGGTATCTCTCGAAGAAGTGATCACAATGCGTGCTCGTGGTGGCAATTTGGCTGATGTTGTTTTTCGTTATTAACGGCATACCTTCCTCTTTATTAGGAAATAAACAACCGAACATTTATCTCAAAAAATTACATTTTTCTTTGAATACCAAAATAACGCCTCTTTATAAACAGGCAAAACACCGTAGGAGAAAAAAGTCGCGTACAGGTAAGGTGACCATAATTGAGAATTCTAAATAATGGACAGTGGAAAAAGAAACAAAACACAACATAATTTTCAAATCCTCAAATACACATATAGGTATTTTATAAAGAAATAGAAAACATCTTTAAGAACTATTTTCCCTGTCCAAAAAAAACTAGACTTGTCACTTTTCCTACGTCAGCCAAATACTCGAAATGTCGACTTATTATACTCAGTCACAAAGTTCTTGACGTCAACTGGAAAAGCTTTTCGTGTGACCGATCGAGTCAGCCAGTAGCTGTCGGACTTACTAAACCAGATTCTTAATCATCCCACTGAATCTATAGCCCTTTTTTATTATCAGCCATGATCCATATTATAGATCATCGAAATACATGCAATTACAACAACAGCACGTGATCCTGATAATCATGATCATTTTCAATGTTGGTGTGCCTGTAAACGATAGCCATTAGCGAAGCCACACAGTCACGTTGCCAGACTAATATATTCAACACCCTTCATAACAAACATTTTTTTGTTCTTTTAACATAAAATACAAATGTACAGAAAATCTTGGAATAATGAAAAATCGAAACTAGCATAAATTTAAATTGTTTTCCCACCTAGTTATTGGGAAACATTTCTATTACATTGCGAACTGATTGTAGGTTAACTCATTTCTTTTTAGAAACAAAACACACCATATTACGGAAGCCGTGTTGTTGTTTTCGAGCCTCTGGTCGTGAATTTCCGACAGCAAAAAGTATTTCATAAACGTTTAATAAATACTTAATCGGCGTATACACCGACAAAAACAAAAATGTTTGACAAATGTTTATGAAATGTTCCTGAAGCAAATCGATAACATTTCATAAATGTTTAAAAAAAATCATTCGCTCGCATAAATACACCGAAAACCGAAATACAGTAGCAAAATATTGTTTATTTGTTGCATTTTTGAACATAGAATTTTAAATTACTTTTTTTAAAAACAATATCCAAAAATAAAAATTATTAATTTGATTCATATGGTAACACCCCCGACAAGCAAATGAAATCTCATGTCAATTGACATCATATTGTGACGTCACGTTGTACAGAATGTTTGCAATATGGCTGGTGGCAATATGAAGTTTGCCATTTTCATAAATTATCAGTCGTGTTTTGAAAGCAACTGCTGCCACAACTCCAAAATGAAATTTTTCTATGATCCGTATTGTTTTATTTTCGTGATCTGATTCGGATCAGATCACAATGATAATAAAATACGGCTTATGAACAAAAAAAAAGGAACCACAAATTCAGACTTGGATGTGCATGACGTCGACTTTCTTTCAAAACATCGTAAGTCACAATTTTTTAAAAATGGCATTTAATGTAATCCTGATGAAAAAAAATCACTGAATTTAAGTACATATCAATACCTCGTAACGTCATCATGATTTATTGTGCCTATATCAACCAGTTTTAAAACCTTCTAAGTCGACTGGACTACACCCAGAGAAGATCCTTGACTTCTTGAATGTGTCTAGAGTGAAAAGATGGCTCCTAGGAACCTATCTGCGAAGGCACAATAGGCTACTCTAAGAAGCCGCAGTGCCAGAGCCCTTTGAAGGCTCTCCCGTTTTTTAATTTAATCTTAGTCTACCGGCTTTCAAATTTCCATTCAAAAAATCGAATGTCCGTCTTACGTTTTACTTCAACTGTTTCCCTATTATATTTCTTGAATTGTTTTTTTTTTGCGCCTCCTCGAAAATTAGGCATTTTCGACTCACGAGTTTTTGAAAGAAAGCCGATGATGAGTTAAGCAAATCGATTTCTTTCTGTCTTAAACTACGAAAACTAAGCAGTAGTTTTAGATAAATTCAAAAACAAGGCATCGATTTGAAATCCTAGAAGCTGTCTCGAAAAATTCGCTGCAGCACTCAGAAATATTCTGATCAAGTACTAGTGTGTGGCAAAACAAAAAAAAAAATATACCGATTTATAAAGTTGTAAGGAACGAGGTTTCTCTTTCATTTTTTCGGTTGTCGATTTCACAGTTTTTTCAGCGTCAAACGAGTAACTCGAGATAGTGGACCAGTAAGACCTTAAAAATGTGTGTGTTTTTTTAAGGGTGAAGATATAAACTTAACACCCTCTGTCTACATTCTTTTACAGAAAAACAAAAAAAGAAACCAAAAAATAACACTAATAAGTTCGACACACGGACAGTCTAAAACTGTTCGAAACTCCTGCCCGAGTAAGCTTGTTTCCAATTCCAATCCCTTGTACCATCCACATAACCATCAAATCGTTAGAAAAACTATCGCTGCTGGATCCCTCATGTTTCTGTTTTGTTTAAATAATCGAAGTGTTATGCAGCAACCGAGATTTGGAGTAGAGCTACAACCTTTCATAATTCTCCTCAAGCTATCTTCTGCACCATTCTCATATCTATACACGTGATATGTGTGCAGTTCTGTTTAATTTTTTTTTTTTTCGTTTATTTTTTAAGTGGCAACGAAATATGAATCATGCACAAGGATGCGCCACATACTGTACTTAGTTTTTTTTCAAGCTTAGCGGGAGATGTTCCAATGTTCCTACGGTTCGCACGTTACGTGGAGGTACCTCATAGATCATCCCCTGAATCGTCGCCCCGAGGGATGATACTGTAGTTCGCTAGTATTGGTTATGGTGGATATTTTTTTTTATGTTCATTCGGTTGTAGCGTTGTCCGTGTATTTAACGTAAATGCAATTAAAATTGCATGCTTGAAGGTATTAGAGTTTTAATTTTCCTGCCACCGAGTTCTATCGCCTAGTTCGTAGAATTCCTAGTTGAGCACCAAGCTTGGTTGTTTTTTCTCTATTGCAATCTCTGGAGGGAGGCTGTATTTGGTTTTTTGTTCTAGTTGTGCGAGCTCCGAGGCTATTGCAGTAATGAAAATACTTTCGTGTGAGGGTGTTAGGGAAATTATTATTGCCAAACATTGACGTGGAATTTATTTTTTATCAGAAAATAGAATAGTCAAGGTTGTGTGTGGGGTATAGGTGTGTTTGAAGGTGGTGACGAATGGGGTATGAGGACAAGATGTAATTCACGGATTGCGGTAGGTAGTGGTGAGTTCTTTCAACGACTAGGGGACACACATTCGATAATGCGAATTTCTCTAAAATGTGAATCGGCAAAACTTTACATTGTCATCTTTATAATGTGAACTTCCGAAATTTTCAAACTCTAAAAGGTTTTCTATTTCTCTTGTTTATCTTGCTCGTTTTGCATATTTATACATATTTTATTTTCGTTTTTCTTCTGAATTCATAAATATTGTGCCTGTGCTTTAAAAAATCATTTTGTTTTGTATTTAAAGGATTTGAAAATATTTTCAATCAGTTTAGTAAGTACCTACTGAAAAAAAGGTTCCCATAATGTGAATCCCTCTAAAATTCTAAAATGCCTTAGTTCACATTGTCGAGGGTCTATTGTATTATAATATTTTCTACATCAACTGAGTGGGGTGAACTAAAGCATCCAAATTGCAGAATATTCACTCTGATCTTATTTACATATTTTTTATTTTTTACCTTCTACTTTCAACTATTTTAGAACTCTGTAATGTATTACAATTTATGGCTTACAGTAATTTAAAAGACTTATGTCTTACTTTGTAAGTGAATAAAATAAAAAAAAAAAAATGTTATTTTAGAAAATTGTTTTTGTCAATATTTAGACCCTGAATTTCTAACATTGATGTTAACATATTAAAATATCTTCATGCTGAAAAATCACTTATTTAATATCAACCAACTTTCTGTTCAAAACTACTAAGTAATACTGTTTATATAGTTTCTACATTGTTATAGTTGACTACAAATACCCGAGTCAACTAGTTTAATGAAACTCGGTTCAAAATTACCGAATCATGCCCTAAAATGTCCGACACAAATTTACTCGGTCCTAAATATCAAACTATATGCAACTCTGTTGAATCAAACCAACTGGTTGATATCAATTTAGAAACTAGGTTGAAAACAACTGATGAGGTGTGTTTTTTTTTAAATAAATTAACATTTAACCTTTAAAGTTAAATACATACTATGAAACCTCTTTATCTCGGTAGTTCTTAACAACAAATACTCGTTTTTTTTTCAACAGAGACTTAGTTAATTTAAGCCCTTTATTTTTTAACCGAGCAAAACTCGCACTAGGTTAGTAACAATTTTCGATCGTGTAGTAATTGCAATTTATAAACTGCACTGATTTCGTGACGACACGTTACCACACCTTCTAACCGAAGAAGAAAACAAAGAGCATATTAATTTCAACTGCCCTGCATTTTAAGAGTCGATTTTGAGAACTGCCAGGCGCGACATATTTGTTGAGAAGATCTTGTCGGAGGATGCATGCCGCAGAGTAGGCCAGTTTATGACTAGCGTCCTAATGGAACTAAGGACGATTGAGGACAGAAAAGAGGTCGACAAAACTCCGAAGAGTGTAGAACAGCCGGATATGCTTACAACCTTGCGAAGTAACAAATAAGGTAAGAAATAGGCAACTGTCAAAGTGTCTTGCCGAATCAGAATTTCGCTCTGAAGTCTGAACAAAGCTCTCAAGGCTATAAACAGAAAAAACTTCACACATAAAGGACCAAATGAAGATGTAAAAAACTCTACAAAAATTCTTTGTATAGTTAAATATGAGCATCAGGCAGTCCTTATGTGTTCAAATGGAGTGTATACAAAAGGAACAAAAGGAACAGCTTCCATCGATGCGTCCTAAATCCACCGAGAGTATCCGAATAAATAACAGTAATCACCAAACAAAATGTTGAAAGAAAAGATCATAACCCGACTCTCCGTCTCGCAAATATTTTTAGCAAACTATTTCTCTCCACCTATACCTATACCTGGATACAAACCTTATAAGCAGGGAACTGTAATAATTATAAATCAGGTCTTATTTGTAATCTTAAGCACGATTGCCCCTATACAGCAGCAGACGGCCCAACATAGTCGCGCTAAGAATTAGCTATAGCTGCAGCAAATCAATTAAAATCATAAATCATATCATTGATTTATTATTTTAGGAGGATCTTTTCTGCTCTAAGAACTGCTTTGCAAATAATTATCCACAGACGTTAATTCGACCACAGCATCGATACATCGAAGAGCACAAAAAAAAAAAAAAAAAAAAACACTAATTCTCTGATGCATATAAATAATGTTCTCATTTCCCTGCTACAATCTTCTCGAAGGGAAATAAATTAAATGTGAAATTCCACATTATAATTGCATGTGGGCGTGAACACCATGGTCTCCCTTTTAGCTCGAAAAACCAGATACATCTTGGCCCCATTGAACTGCCAATGAAATAGAGAACAAACCCAAGACCTTGATGAGGCACTGGTCCATTATAATTTTATTATAATCAAGTATTTTCTTTTATGCCCCAGCCATGTATTTATCTTCCGTTTTGTTGTTCACTCCTGTCGATGTGTGTGCTGTGGGGGCTTCTTATTATATGTGCATTTAAAATGCAGATAAGTAATAGTGGCATTCGGCTGGGAATTGTAATTTTGCAATTAAGATCAATAAATCAGGACAATTGAAAATCTCTACCATAGACGAGAAGCGAACCGATGGCGATGATACTCCGGCAGCGATGTGGCTTTAAGTACTTTATAAAGTAGTGAAGTCGATTGTTACTTAGTAGTCTTTGGATGTTTTTTGGGAGGTCTTTCTTCTAAGCTATATGCGATCGCAAAAGAGTGACTTAGAGTTCGCAAGTCGGAGTGGACTTCCAGTCAGTGCCAGCCAATTCGCCTGTGAATCTGCCAAGCTAAATGAATAAAGTTGGCGGCTAAATATCTTTTTCTTACTTTTACAAAATGGGAATCATAAATCCGTGAGTAGTCACAGTCGAATTCTAGTCCATTGTTCTACAAAGCTAAAAGCTACCTTTTTGGGGTATTGGTGTGGGGAAGCCCTGTCGTTGTTTGCTCCTTTTTATGCGTTGTGCCAGTGTTATTGCTGTCCCGCACTGGGGTGTGAGCCTTCTTGCCACGGGGCGAAGGCAACAACTCTACCACAAAATGATGGTCGCAATATTTTCCGGAGAATGTGTTGCCTGGAGTTGAGGGACATATTTTGTGGACAACAATATAGTCGATTAGTCCTGTAAAAACGGTTTTAATATATCCATCAGGTAGGGCTCTGACTTCTTCGAAGCCGACTGGCCTTACATCAAAGAGAGTAACCCTAAAACCATACAAAATCTCGGTCGGGCTCGAAAAAAAAACAAAGCAGGAATTTAGGAAAACGCATCAGAAATATTAACTCAAAGGCATCAAGACCTTCAACATCATGGGACATATTATAAAGCCGCAGAAAGGTGCATCACAAAGAGTCCCTAGGTAAAAAGTTAGGGTGACTGACTACAAACCGCAGGCCAAAAGATAATCACTTGTGATACTTCATGGATCTACTAGCAAACTGTGGTAATGTTGCTCAGTTTCTTGGCCATACGGTCCTGTTTATGAAGCGACGAAGTCAATTATCACCTCCGGTTGAATATTCGTCTCATAAAGTTCAAGCAAAGAAAATAATAGGTGGATCATTCTTCTTCGAGGCTATAGATATTGTCAGTAATATGGTCTTCATCCCTAAAGTTCGTACAGAAGTCATTTTAAATAATGTCTAACCTTCCGGCATGGTGTACCATGACATGAAACAACAACGGTTCTGTGCCAAGTAAAGTAAAACCCTCGAGCTCGGCGTAGCTGCTCCCTGAATATTTGACAAAGATGCCCAGTAATATAAAATATGTTGCATAACATCTAATGATGCATTAGATATTGTACTGAGACCTTTATAGAAATACTGGCAGCTGATTTCACTTTGCCCAATGAGTTGTGACAAATAGCTTTTCCTAGTCTACCAGAAGATAACACCTTAAATGCGTATAATCGTAGAGGGGTTTGCACCTTCTGGAATGCCGACAATAGGCCTGTATTGATGTTAGAGCATAAATAAACAGCAACCGCTCGTTCCAGAGTTTAAAGCTCTTTGAGGTGTGTGAGCTTTCATTGGCCGTCTGTATAAAAAGTACTTCAGTACATTCTGTTTTAGTAGCTCTTTAGACTAACCACGGTCCAAGTAAGGATAACGCCTCGAGACGGTAAAATTTTGGCTGGTTCAGGTATACCGTCAGATAATGGGGACTTCAAGAATGTATAGTCAAATATTGCCCGGTGAATCTAATCTATAACTGGACGTGGTAAATAGTTAAAGGCTGCTCGAAGTCGAGGCTGTGTAAGTCTGAATTATGAGTTAGTTAGTTGGTCAATGGTCTGTTTACCTTAAGCAGTCCATCTCGAATCCGGTCGCATTGAATAGCTATATATTTGAGGGTTTGAAGGCGTCAATTGTAAGCAGGAGGGAAGCTTATATGCTATAAATTTTTATTTCGTGAAGACCGCTTGGTTTTACTGTAAAGTCTTACTACGAATACATACTAGTAAATCTTTGGAGATACGAAAGCCCACATTGGAGGTTGCATAACCACTTAAAACAGTTGTGAAGTTGTGGTCTCAGGCACATTTTAGTCACAACGAGCTGCATTCTTTGGCTAGGGAAGTACATTTCTGGTACTATGGCCGCTCTCTTTAATATGCAATAGCTAACTTTGGTGTCTTATGGAGGATAAACAGCTATGGATAGGCTTGCTAAAGAGAGGTTCGATATAGCAAACAAAATTAAATTTCTCAGTGTATAGGATACCGATGGATGCACTGTTGGAGACATTTAAAATTGGGAAAGTGAAACCGGCTTCCGATGTGGGGGTTGAATGCTTGGACCCTAAACAAGACACAAAGCAAACGAGTACAAAGCAAATAGCCCCTCTGCGGTGGAATATTTTTGGACAGTAAAGAAAATTGTCCGATGAACTTTGATGTCTACTATGGTGACTTCTACACCAGGGGCTAGGGCCATCACCCGAATAAGCTGCCGACTTAGACCTTCGACGCGTAAAAACAAAAATGACGATCCATTTATCAAGGATGAATACGTAAGCGTCAGCCTGATCTTCACCTACTTTTCAATAAATAAGACGAGCTTACAAAACTGTTTCTTAAATACGGAACGCCTTTGATCATTATCAAAAAATCAATACCCACCGCATTTCATTTTACAAGAAAGGTGAGAGTAGTTGCAAAAGTTATAGTGGAGACAAGTTTTCCCATATAGGCATGTGTGCACACCTTAATTTAATTTCCCTAGTTAAAAATCGAAAATCAAGTCAAGTTCTACAAAGCAATTTACTTCCTGAAAAACGTCTTTTAATACAATTAAAACATGTCCTTCATGCAAACTGATATACACTCCTTCACCTTCTAACGTATATATCTCGGCAATCTACTCGACCGTCCAGACTTTCTCTATGCGTACAACTTTCAACTAAAATAACTTAAATACAATATTTTACAAGAATCTAATACGCTGGCCTTATATATATACATATTCGATCGAACCCACTAATTTAGGTCCTCCTGTCAGTCTTTATAAGTAAACTTTTGATGGTTACATTCAGAAATATGTTTCAACTTTGAAAGTTATTTTGTGCATCCTTTTTCATCCATATATATCGTTTTCGTTACTATCGAACCGTTGTTGGACAACTGAATGAATGGACACATACACTTTGCTTTCCTGATGGCGCAATTGGGGGAATGAGGTCCGCCTTCTCATCGATAAAGAAGAAGACGTCGGAAACTTTGCTCAACTTAATTAGTGTTCAATCAACAACAAGTATCCCATCACCATGGCTATGACTGAATAAGGATGCGATAACAGAATGGTATGTCTATGGTATAATGGGTGATGGACGATGGTCTTGGTATTGTGTGGTATTGGTCAAGAAATGAACATATGGCAATATCCTTAGAGGATATTTAAGTTTGCATCAAGAAAATTGTTTGTAACAAATTTTTCTGAAAACTCTTTTACGAAAATATAATAATGTATTGGTACTTCCAGGAAAATCTAATAAATACATTAGGGGGGTACGAGAGTAAATATTCCAGAGATAAACTTTGTATTTTGATTGAGTTTCATGGCAAAATATCTGTTTTCTGCATGTGAATTAAAAAACAAGATACCTGTAGGTATATAAAGGAGGAAGGTGCACTCGGAAATGTAGGTGTATTTTTCCTTGATTAATAAACGAATATAAGAGGCTGATGAAGCAATCGAGAGGGCTGAGACTATTTTTATTTTATAATACTGCCAACTATTCTAATAATACCTAAAGCCCATAGCAATCTCTTACGAATTTCGTTCATCAGACTTTGTAAGACAGTGATGTAGGAATCCAAAGGGACTGTTCGGCTACTCTGCTATAGACCGATCATTGTTGTATAGTGCGATCTTCCAAAAGATTTACTCCCACTGTACCTACATAGTCATTCTAAGGAGCAGTGTATACTCGAATTAACTGGATCATTTTTAACGATATTGGGATTAAAAAGCTTCACTTAAAAAAGACAAAAGGGCGATCAATTTTTATATCTAACTATAAGCCGATCTTCTCAATACTAACAGGTTCCAGACAAAACACCATTCATATCGTTCCACGGCTTTATTTAAATGGATATTGAAATAAAGGACACCTAGGGCATATAAGTTTGCCCAGATCTCGCCAATAACGCTAACAAAATTGTTCCTTACTTTGGTGCGCCTATTGACAAAGAGTAAAGATTTAACTTGAGTCCAAGAAAAAGTCTAACGGCCTTACCAATAATCAACTTTTGTCTGGCAGTTTACGCAAAGACTCCACACTTTCCAAAATCCCTTTACCATTAAGCAACTATAGTTGCCAGAATATCGCTAACTGTAGGGTTAAATGTTAATGTTGAGAAAACCATGTTTATCTCGGCTATTAGCTAAATAAAGCCTCCCTCAATGTCATTTTGAAGACAAGTGCTGCCCAACCCTCCAAAATCACGGTATTCAATTCCGCAATAGGCGCGAAGATCTAATACGCTGTTGTTCAGCCTGAGCGTTTACAATAATAAATTAGTTTTAGTAAATTATAAATGTTTCCTAATTTAATTCGTTGCAATACAACAATGCAAATGGTTTTATAGTTTAACAAACACAAATTTGTACAAGAAATGTATGCAAAAAATTGCAAAATATTGCATTTGTGTTTTATTGCTAAACGCTTGAAGCATATATTTCTGTGTTCTTCTCTGTTTTATCTTTTTTAACCGCTAGCTTTTTGATTGGTTTTCCTTTTTAAATAGTTTGCAAGCAACGAATGGATGCTTACTAAATATTTTAATGGGTTGGTGCATTACCTTTTTTATCAATCAAAATCGAACTAAAAGCTGCGGCTCAACCTTAAGTTTGGGATATTTCCAAGAATAAAATATCTTCTTACTTTTTCATTTTACCTTTTATCAACAATTCTCAGTACCTTAAGCGACTTAGGTTGATATTTGGCTGCAACCAAAACCTTATCAAAGACTTTGCAAAAGGTGTTTGTTGTGATGTTTAGATCACCAATAAGTTTTGATTTGCATCGTCAGCCTACGAATAATTAAAAGCATTCGAATTAACTGTGTTCTGTTTATTGAATAATTTGAAGGGGATTTTATTACGACACAAATACACTCATAAAACAATCGCGAAGTAGTATTATTAGTATTAGAAAACAATTGAAAGCGTACCATAAAAAGTACGGAAAATTGTGTCCGATCGAATGATAGGGCATTACTGACTTGCATATGATATTTGACAGATCAGCGGATATTTTGTGCAATTCCTATCTTGTGTTTTGTTTTTCGCTTATAATAAGCCTCAAAAAGCCTTTGAAAGATATCTGTTGGGAAAATTTAATTGCAGTTAATGTATTCCTTTCATTAGAATAAAATCCTCGTTGTGAAAGAAACCTTTGACCTTGTTTTTCACGAAAACAAATTAAGAAATTTTAATTCTGCAATGACAAAAAATTTAATAGATTCTAAGAGCGCACTAGTTAATGTGGAGGCCTAATTGTTTATTGGTACCGTTTCACAAATATTGTACATTTTTACTAAAGCTGACATCTAACTAATCATCGACATTATTGCTTGATTATTAGTAAAGCCGTAAGAATATCAAATCGACCGATCTTCAATTGACGAAAGCTTTTATAGGCTTAGGCTAAATCTTCTAGACTGATTTTATATCGCCTTTAGACAAGCAAAAGATCTTTGACTAATGTTCGTTCGAATTTCGATCGGTTCCATCAGCTGATGTATCATCAGTGTTCCCACAAGTGCCAGGTCTTATACTCCTAAGTGCTGTATCAATATGGGGAAAACGACAGAGTTAAGTAATACGGAAGATCGACAAGCTTTTGTAGCAAATCGATTGCGGCCTTTCTGTAAAAAATAGGGGAGGAATTTGTCGAAACAAACTGTAAATATCAAAATCAATAATCACATAAGAACGATCTCTGTGCAAAATTTATACCTCGCTCAAGTAAAAAACGAAAAAGTTATAGCGAAAAAGGAGAAGGATGGAAGATATATTTTGTGGAAGTTTGTTTCAAATCCAAGTTTAAGTCCTGAAATTCTCGAGCTTAATATGAAAAAATGTGCTGAAAACCGAATTATCTAAAGGATAATTCAGAGGCGACTAGCTGAACTCGATTTGGATAAATATCCTGTAAGAAAAGTACCCATTATAACAACGAGAACAAAATAAAGAGGCTACAATTCGCACAAGAGCTTAAAAATTAACCCATTAGGTGTGGAACCGGGTCTTATGAACGGAAGAGAGTTCGTTTGAGCCTCACGGATCACCGTAAAGAAGATTTGTTCGGATGCCGAAACTGTCTCGTGAAAAACACGCACCAGTCGTTCAGACCAGTTAGCATAGTTGGGAGCTTGTAATGGCTTGGGGTTTGATACCGTCCAACAGTTGTGCAGCTTTGGTTCCAATCGTTGTAACGATGATCCAGCCCAAACTTTAAGCAACTACGCATTCCCATCTGGGTGATAGACTAATCGGGCAGTCGTTTCTTCTCCAACAGGATAACGCTCCTAGTCACAAAAGCCCAATGGTGATTTAACTTTTGCGGGATATTGAGCCAGAAACAGAAAACTGACCAACCCGAGGCGCAGATTTAATGTTATTGAATATGTTTGATGTTTCATTAAAGAAAAAATAACAGTTTTTCTGACACGTAACGGAGAGGAAACTGTTTTTGTAGTAACAACGCTTTGGGATGACGTCCCTGCG
Source organism: Cheilosia grossa (assembly GCA_963082955.1). Taxonomy (NCBI): domain Eukaryota; kingdom Metazoa; phylum Arthropoda; class Insecta; order Diptera; family Syrphidae; genus Cheilosia; species Cheilosia grossa. Next base: position 17,055,855 of record OY720147.1, on the reverse strand, counting down.
GAAATGCTTCAAAAACACTTCAAAACGGTTGCAAAACAGTTACAAAATGTTATTAAGACTACGGCAGATATAGTTTTTTATAAAGCAATTTAATTTTGTTCCTTTTTTAATTTCAAAATATATCTTTTTTAAGTAAAACTTATTTGTCAAAATAATTGTGCCAAAGTAAGGAGATAATTTTATTCATTTTAATAAATTTGCATCTAAAAATAAAAATGCCATATTAAGCAAGCAAACTGATCATCAATTTTTTTTTCATTTCTTCCTAGAATTCCTAAAATTTGACGTTCAGTTCTGTCAAAATACTTCTGCCGATAAGTATATCTGTATGTCCCCTTCAATTTCAATCACCAAATGAGCATTTATTTTAACTATGTCGATGAAGTAGCGGCTCCGTGGTTAGTGTGCTGTACTGCTGGGCGATTTGTCTTAGGGGCGACTCAAAAAAACGTAAGCTCTAAGTTTCATGTAGATACTTACATAAACGAGAAAGAACATGACACCAAAGATTGAGCCCTGCAAAACAAGTACCTTACCCAACAAATTTAGCATTGGCACAGGAAATTTTAAATCATTTTCTTTAAGTTTTGCCACCTTCTTCGGATATCTTTGGAACACCCTATGCGTTTTGGTATTACAGACAAAACTTGTTAAATTGCCCAATAGAATGTCTTGATCAACTGTTCTAAAAGTTCTATGAAAATCAAGAAACACCGAGTAAATGATCTCCCTATTGTCTAAATAAGACGAACTTTCTGGTTTGCACTGAATTGGATACATTAAAAAATGTGTTTCAACTGATCTTGAGCTTTGCAAACGCGTTTACTATAGGCCTGTCGTTGGGCGCCAGTTTCAATATTTATTTTTAAGTAATATTTATAAGTGTTTGTGTCGGAACAGAAACCTTTTTAAACACAAAAGATGAAACACTTTAAAGAAAATTAATAGTTTGTCATAAAAAAAAAAAAAAAAAAAAAAAGAATAAATAACATTTGCAATCTATTAGAATTAAGAGAACTGCTCGAAAGCGGTACAAAAATGTGAAAAGAGAAAATCCACATCATTCCCTACTCTATTCTCTATGTTAGGTAGATATCTCCTCGTATTTCTCTTCGAACACATATACTGAACAAACTACAAAGTGACAAGTCAACGTGTTTGATTTCACTTGCAGTCAGCCCAAACCTACACTTACCTACATGGAAGCCAAAGCCATGCGTTCTGTTTCTGTGCAGAAAACTCTTCCGAAGAGAAATCTACCTAAATGAAATATGAGATGACAGAACGGAAAACTCAACTGAAAAGCCGGTAGTCAAACCAAAAGAGAAAGAAAAACCTAACCCACCCCAATATGAAACTCGTTTCAAAGCAAAATGGAAAAGCAAACAAAAAAGGAAGGGTTTTCCACAAGAGCAGAAGAACCGCAATGTTCTCTCGTTAGCTGCACTTCTCTTCGCAACTTGCCTTAGTGTGAGGGTGCAAAAGAATACACAAAACCTTAGCACATGGACACGCTATGCCGTAAACCCTTTTCGAAACCTGAATATCGTAGTCGTAGGTATACGTAACCCACTCCCTCAAGGGGATGGATGTGTCATATGTGCAACGCAAAGCGAATGCTCTACCGTCGCGTCATCCACAAGCCAGAGCCACCAGCCACCACACATAGCGTTCTCTTCGCAAATTGCCGGGCTTTTGGATTTCCATTCTTGGAGTAATTTTGTGTGCGCCTTTACGTTGCTTGCTGCTGCTGTTGCTGCTGCACAAACGAAGTCGGCCGAGAACCGCTTTTCTGTGCGTCGTACACTCAACACATACATAGCTGTTATTATTTCTGTGGGGTCTAACGTTCGTTTGGATATCATCCGCCAGTCAGTTAACGAGGCTTCGCCATAAAGAACGGTTGGGGTGTTCGGTTTTGTCGTCTAATTGCGGTTTGATTAACGTCTATAATAAAAAATAATTATAGTTTATGAATAAAAATACTCATACTGGTCGTTAATTTCAAGTGAATTTACATTAACGGAAATTGCTTATTATAAAGTGACTGTCAGTGCATAGAGGGCAAGATAGTGAGTGTTACACGATTGTTTGACAACTTGGTTAAAAAAATAAATACCTACCTATATATTCATAAATTGTGTCAAAACAAGAGCTATTTTTCTATTACAGTGCAATTGAAAATTATATGGTAAATGCATATTTTCTGTTTGTTTATAAATAAAACAAAAAAAAAAAAAAAATACCTATAAAAAAATAAAAATTGTGCTGAAGTAAAATTTAAATGACAAAAAAATCATACAGCAGTGATCTGCATTCAAAGTGTCATCATGATAACGATACAAATGATAATTTCGTTGGATACTTAGTTATGGGTATAAGCAGCTGATATCTTTACTCTACAAGAAAAACGCGAGCTCTTGCCCGCTTAGTTAATTTATATGTCTGTACTCTTTTTTTTACATTTACTGTTTATGTTATTTAAAGCAATGTGAAATTTGACTGCCTACAATTACTATAATGATGGTTGACGTTGTGATTTGTGAATGTGATTAGTACCTACTGACTTATGTGTCAAAAGTTTAATGCGATCATTTGCGTTTTAATTAAGTCTGCCTGCCGTACGCACAGGAAATCGTGATCGAAATTACGAGGGGATGGGATTTCCCTTAAGCCAACTCTGAGTGCTAAGGTTGCTCTGTTTGTTTTTGAGGTTAGGCACCAAACCGAAATAGGTATCTGCCAATAGAGTTTAAAATCTCTCTGAATTAATTTACTTCTTTGGTAGTCTTTAGCCCAGCTTAGACTACCATAAAAACTGATCAGCACGTAGATCCAAATATTTCTTATCAATCCTACCTATCTATATAAAAACTGTACCTGACTTAGTAAACGCAAAAACTGTGCCTTTGCCAGGAGCAGAGAATCACTAAACTTGCACCATCTACGTTGAGTTCTACGAAGGTGATCTTTTAGTCAAAAATGCAGAACTGTTCATATAAAGTACGTATCGGAGGGGATGTTAAAATGTTCGGTCTTTACTACACTTTATCTCAATAAAAACAAGCAATATCTACAGCACTACCAGCCGCATCTAAGTCCACTGCACATTTTTCAGTAAATGATTTTTTTTTTTAGTTTGAAAAATGATAGGTATATGCTAAAGGGGCAACAATAAAATTAGCTGGCTTACTACAATTGATCAAAAATACTCAAAAGCGAAGTCGTCTTAGGTCGACAAGAGGCAGGTAGGTCCTTGAGGAATAAGCCGTTGGTGGTAGCTTTGATTTGGCTTAATGTTCTCTATTCTAATATCCTAAAAAAAAGCAAAGCTAAGGGGGATAATCCGGTGGTGTTAGCTTTGATTTGGCTTAATGTTCTCTATTCCAATATCCTAAAAAAAAGCAGAGCTAAGGCAGTGATCTTGTGTCTTGTAGAAGTTGTAGTTTTAAAGGTTTCTGTAGTGATGTAGCCAGATTATATAGGAACTAACTAAATAGCCATTGTAGACTTTCACAATAACTTCATATTTGCACTGACAATCGTCTGTGTTGACAGATCTAAGACATGGAATTGAAGAATAATTTATTCTTAAATTTGTTAAACAATTGATTTACTCTGTCATAAATGTTAAGTAGTCGAATAAGGCCATAAACAAAGACTGTCGGAAGTTAACGCCACCTAAAACTCCTCTTATGTGGTCATTCAGACAGATTGACAGTTCGAAATTTAGTGTTAAAGGTTCATATTTATATTGTACACTTCTTCCAGCATAGGTCTAATTGTGTTGGCATTTATTTTTTGGACACAGCTGTTTCTAAACATCTTAACAAAATTTAGTACCCTTCTGGGATCCGTGTACGATATTATAGCTCTCCAGCTCAAAATTAGAAAGTAAACCAGAGTTTTGAGTGCAATTTATGAAAAATAATGTATTTTATTTATTAAAAATACATGTTAGTTATTTAAATCTGTGTTTTGATTTCTTAAAAATAGGCTGAAGAAATAAAATTTTCAAGCCCAGCTGAACCCTTATTCTTGAACCCGTTGTCTTTTTCAACACCGTATTTAAACTTATGTGGGAAAATGTCCACGCTTTTTTTTTTCGTTGCTAAGCTGCCGCCGAAAACATATTTACTGTCATAAGAATACCAGTCTGTGTTTGAGCTTGATGGCAATTGATTATATTGCAATGACCCTCAAGAGTATTCTTCAACAAAATACTCTCGATAAAACCACATTGAAATGTCAAATTTCGCACTGATACTTAAGGCGGACAGATCACAAGAACGGATATATTTTTTAAACCAAACTTTTTATCTTTCTGACTTCACAAATTGTACGTTCCCTATAACCGGACGCGGACAAATTTATGTATCCAAAATAAATATAATAATTGCCTGTTGAGATGTTTACTATAGGTATTAAAATAATAACAATTCAAAAAAGTTGAACTTGTTAATACTTTTAATTTTAACGACGTAGTTTCGTACAAATAACTCTTCAAAGGACAGAACTAACAGAGTCGCTCTTACAATTTCTCATAAATGATGGGGCAAAAAAACGCGACATTAAATAAAACAGGAACATTTTACTGCAATATAAACGTCACACTTATTGACGTTTTCAAATACGAGAACTCCCTTGATGTGTTACCGTATTTCTATTAAATTTTTATATAAGTCTAAGAAGAACAATAAAAACCTACGGCTTAAAAGGTCCAACCCATTAAATCCGTCATGTCCGTTACGTCGAAGGTTCAATGCTGACGTATTCAGCGTCGCATGTGACATCCATGACAGCATGTTTTGTGATTGAACTGTCATCGACGTTTCAATGCTTCTACCAATAAACGCGCTGTATCTCAAATTGTCAACGGCCCTGATAGTTCCTCTCAATCTCTCAATATTGTCACAAATGAATGTGCTTACTCTCAACTCAACTTGTGAAAGCTTTCAACGGACAAAAAAGTAAAAACGTAAACCTGCGTTTTTACTTTTTCGCATGCGGAATATGCGTAGAGTGTAGATTAGGGGTCACCCAACCTTCCAAAAGTTTCCATATATTCTATCCATTTGTCAGTTGAATACGTTGCCGCAACGGATACGACGGATAGATTGGTAACTTTACAGCTTTTCACGTTAGCTTCTTCTTGATTTGTAAATACAATTTGATCAAGTTGCACTCAAAAAACATAAAACTTGCTCACTGATTTTTAAACACAAATAATAATTAACAAAAACTTTTCGTAGCTAAACCGTTAAGCTTTTATTCCGATAATTTCTTTTCCGTTTGTTGCGTTTAAAGTATGAAGTTTCGGAAAGTGATCTTTAGTGTTTTTAACGATACATTTATTTAAAAAGAACTAAAATAGTGTCACCGTCACTCTTCGGGTAAGAAAGACCTCACTACGCTGAAGACGATCGCTTTTTTCAAAACTGTCCTTGGACTTAGCGAGCAAACGTTGCAAATCTTATTTATTAAAGAAGAATTTTGTGTGAATGTGTTTTTAAAAAAAATTGCTGTCTATAATGGGAGGAAAATAAGCGAATAAAACGACCGTCGTCTCCTATCAACAACCACAAAAACAAGGAACAAATGGAACACAAAAAAATAGTACACTGACGATTCACATCAATTCTTCCATTTCGATGCGTTAACATCCTTCTTTCCCGCTCTTATTTATAAAACTTTCTCTTTTACAGGCAATCATTGTTGAGGCAATAAGTCAATCAAATACTAATCAATACTACTGGCTTTCAGTCTGTCTCCCACATACTTAAACCCTGGTCACCTTTTTTTTTACATTTGCTTCTTAAGACTTTTCGTTTGTGTGAGTTCCGACAAGTTAGAAGGCACCTTCATTTTTCTACAGGAGCAGAGCGGCTGAATTGAAAACTTTTTAAGATCAGTTATACTTTTTGTAATTTGATTTTCCGGGGCTGAAACTGAGTCCCCTCCCTAAGTTTTTCGTTGACTCAGTCATTCCGCCGACTACTTCGATACACGTAAAATGATGCAAGAGCGTCTATAATTCATTCTTTAGCAAATAAGACATTTCTATATTCCTAAAAGGAGAACGGGAACCTGAAAATCTGATCAACTGAATAAGGCAATGCCAAAATAGGTTCCTAAAATTTAAAGTAGTCACACTACCAAAATTGCAGATCGTATAGTGATTGAGTTTGTTTTCGTCAAAAAAATATAACGAACCCAATAAAGTGCTGACAGAATGTCCCTGACAAAATTAGGAAGGACCAAAAGTTTGACCAGACCGAAAATGAGGTTAACCAACCTGAAGGATTTGTAAGCCAGCTCAAAGAACAAAGCGAAGTGATCATGTAGTCGGCCATTTATTAGAGTCCCCAACATCTATCGTGACAAATATTTAAATAACACATATTTCACGTTTAATTCAGATCCCGAACCCGTATTCCAGAGTAAGCAGCCTCTTAGCTTTTATAATGGTGATGATGGCACTTTCTCTTCTTAGAAAAATCCGCAAACTGTAACCTGAAGTTTAGTTCTCTGCAAAAATCAGTGATGTCGTGGGTGCAAAGACGATGATCGTCTAGAAGATTTTGTTTTTGAAATTTCGATGATCAAAGTAAGTTAAGTTTAGGTGGTTTTATTTGTTTGATTACCGTAAGTTTTCAAATCATTTGTTGAGAATGAACTAGATGGAGCTCTAGAACTCGGAATTTTTGAACTTAATTGATAATTTCGGAGTTCTCGTCGATAGTCGTCTCAGAAGTTTTGTCAATAGTGCCCAATATTGACTACTTATTACTAAGACGTTAAGAACTGCATTTGCAATCTCAGTGCTAAATAGAGCTTGTTTGTTTTTTAGAACCATGGATAATTCTTCAATTGTATGTCATTTGTGACATTCATGTACTATGTTTTATTTTCTATATTGTTGAACAAATTAATTTAAATAATCCTCAGCAGATGACCAACGTTTTCGTATCAGTCGAGAACTTTTTGATCGCAGAACCAATTTTATTTATTATGCTCACTAGGTTTGTGAAAAATTGTCGTTTCTGTCATCTGTCATCATGCTTTTGGACAACACGATCATTATTTCAACTCTCTCTCTCTCTCTCTCTCGTTGAACGTCTATGGTCTATCTCGGCGTATATTTGCAATAACGATGAGAAATTTTATTAGTCATATCCAGCGCTGGAGTGACTAGAAACTAGACTAGAAACTCTAGGGATGGATCTCCAATTTATATTTATAAAATAGATATGGCATTTGTTGAGCGTTGTGGTCACTAATTACATTGATTTTACACCAGTGAGTGAGGAAAGACAGTCACTTCCTACGTCCCCAAATTGTTCTTCACAAAGCGAATTTCACCTCCGGAGTTGCGGTATTATTGTAATCGATTTGGATTTAAAATCAAGTGACATGCAGGTGACCTTTTGACAGGAGTTATGCGAAAATAAGTTCTCATACCCAACACATATCGAAGTGCGTTACAATAATCGGAAGGCAAATCACTACAGTTATTTTTGTAATCAAATGACCACCGATTCCAGGCCCGGATTGTCTTGATATACCGACTTGCGTACGAAGGGGGCGGCTTTCGTCCTAAGACTCTTCATTTGTTGGGTCGTAGCACTGGGTAAAGGTTGCATTACTATTTTTGTACCGATGACCTGCCTGGGGCCCATAAAATGAGACAACTTCATTCAATTCTCCATATTCAACTCCTAAGGACCCAGTTTAACTTTTTGTCAATTTGCATGTAATTACATTATTTTTTGTCGACCGCGTTGAAAAGTTAAAATAGACACCTCTTGAAGCAGCTCAATATGTAACTATAAGGGACGCTCTTCTACCGTTGAACCTACAAGAAAAAATATCCTGATTACCGGAAAAAAAAACTGGTTAGGGGTGCTTACAGCGGTAGCGACCTGTTAGCACTCTTTTTTAAATTATTTAAAACATTTTTAACAATTTTCAAATTATTTGAAATATTTTTTAACATAAAAGAGTTGAACCCCAGCTTTCTGGTTGTTTGAGTGTAATCACGAAATTATAGGACATTCCTTAATACACATGAGTAAAAATTGCAGTATGTAAAGGAGCTTCCCGGAGATTTTATATTCAGTTCAGTTCGTTTTACCGACCTTCAAAATCTACAATTAGATGGTACTAGGCAGGATATGGTTTCATTTTATGACTCGTTCAAAGTTAACTTATTTGCGTAGTTTCATCCATTTATAACAATAACAATATCGCAATATGCCTCGATAAAAAAAAAACATCTAACGTTTTTATGATGCACCTAATGCAGGCAATATTGCCAACGTGTCGCCCAAACATCACACGTAAACACAAACACAGCATTGCAACACTTATTTCTTTATAAATATTCTAGCGCACCTATTTACACATTTAAATGCGGATTCTTGCTTCAGGCGGTAGGTATATCAATTAAAATCGCAATTAACCTAATTATGCTCATTTTGTGCTTAAGGCAATTTTAATATGCGTGCTTAGTATTTGTATAGTTAAGTAGTGGGTTGTTGTTAACAAATGGGAAAATATTCAATTTTGCAATTGCATAGGATATTACTCATCTACTCGTATAGGGGGGAAAACCACGCATAATGTTGAATATGTTAATTTTTGCAAATAGACTGGTAGTACCTACCAATTGTGTATTTTTATATAATTTTGTATCAAAGTGCTATTCATTTTTAGTTCGTTCTGGATAGCGCTTTTCTGAATGAACATTTTTATTTCTGCCAATGGAATATTGAGCGCCCCAATCCCAAGTTGTAACGTATCTCTGTTTGTTTACAATGGTTTAGGTCTATTTGTGCGTGCTACAGAAGATGCAGCAAAATTATTATCGTCCTTATTATTGAGTGTGTCGTTAGAAGTTGCTTGTGACTAGTTTGAAGGTGTCACAAGAAACGTTTAACTTAAAAGCTTACATTTATTTCGTTCAATAATAGAACGAAACTTTTGAACTTTGAAGTAATTTTGGGCAAAGAATCCTAAAAGTGACAGTTCTATTAAAAAGCATTTGTAATTTAGTTTATTTTAATTTTTTTAACCCAAAACGAGAGATGATGTCAAATAATTATTCCACTTATTAGATTATGTATCCGATGACTTTAAATTTATTGCGAGCTGAAAATGGTAAAGTGGGTTGTATGTATGTCGACTTTTATTAACAAACCAATAGTAAAAATGTTATAATGTTAAACCGACCTTTCATTACTATAATAATTGTCAACTGTATGTGAATTAAATTAAATCAGTTTTTAACAAATTCACCATTTACAGGTCATTTATTAAAACAAATATTTTGCCGCAGTATACTTAGTAGTATTTTGTTTTTAAAGATTGCTACATTTTTGTTTTGGATTTTGGCTGATATAATTTTATATTAAAAAATGTTTTGTTCTGTAAAAAAAATATAGTAAAGGCTAATGAGTGACTGAGGCTGTTAAACGAAACCGTCTGATAACCAAATGCGACAGATATTCAATCTCCGTTATCTTCCTCAACGATGCTGTTAGCGAGTTTCTAATTGCATTTAAATCTACTAAGAAGATCTATTGTTTTTTATTTAAAAAAATACTTTTACATCCTATCGATAGTGTCAGATTGGTGACACATATTCCTAATGAGTTCTGGGAAAGGCAAATTTTACTTTACTTCAAAATTACCCCACAGACAAAATTTTAAACGTTTTCCTTTGTTGGGATGGTTTTAAAAATTTGATTGCATTTCAATTGGTTGAAACCGTGAAATTAGAGAAACCTTCGTTTCAAAATTGAAGTTTGGCCAACTTGTCTCACACAATTATTACAATAAATTACCCAATTTTTCTGATTAATGCAAATGACATGGATTAACAAATGAACGCAAAAGAACAACAATTCAATTCATATCCCCTAACACAAACCTAAACGAAAAAACAACAGAGAGAGAACAAAATATTTTCCCTCATGAAACATAAATATCGGGCAACATTTTCCTTAAACAATTTATGCTGGCAATATTTTGAAAGCTAACAATTAGATAAGAAATGATTTAAAAAGAAACGCAAATGACAATGAAAATACTTCGTTCATATTTTTATCAATTTTTTCAATTGCTTTAAGTAAAAGTGAGGCAGTGTATTGTACCAATCTCAATTGACTTTTTGCAAATTTCACTGAGAAAAATACGGGTTCCGTCATAATACAAGGTGGGGAAAAAGTAAACTTGTTTGAAAGTTTTTTAAAAAAAAGTAATGGGCTCTGTTTTCACGAAAAGTCTAATTGAATTTGGAAAATTGATGGAATTTTGCTGAAGAAATGTTATCCGTTAAATGACCTGAACTGATGTACATTTGCGATCGTTTTACAGCATTTTAAGTTGATGCTCTCTAAACCTTTGATTCGAAATTGGTGATTTCAATTTAACAACCGATATGATAAGCAATCGGGGCTTATTCCTTTTCGTAAGATTGATACTTCTGGAGGATTCACTTAAGCATGGCTAAGATGGGCTTTAAAAATAAAGGAATGAATCAAAATTTAAAACGTAACGCTTATGCAACAACTTCGAAAACGGTTTAAGACTTAAAATCTTTGTAAATATTTGAACTTTAAAAATAAAAGAAATGCTACTAATCAGTATTTGCGTTCCACTTCCAGAACCTAGAAGGTTTTGTTAAAATACTTTCTGCTTTGATGTCAGCTTAGATCTCTTTTGACCATCCGATAACGACAAAACATAACCTGTCTTTAAACTGTGACATTGTGAAATATAGCCTGTCTTCTAACTGTGATATCGTGAATTGTGCAGCACGAATTTGAAAACTGATCACCTTACAGTCCAAGAACGTGTACCTACAGTTTAATTTTAAAAAGGATGCCAAGATTTTGGTTTGTGACACAATGCTGAATAAAGGTCATAACTGAGTCTTGTATAAATAAAAAAATACATATTTTTTCTTATCCACATATTTGACGACTCAATCTTATAAATTATTATGAATATTATTATTTTTAAAAAGTAAATAAATAAAAAATAAACTAAATAAAAAATAATATCGTCGAGGTGTCAACCTTTGCATTGTTTGAACTTTTCTAATGGACGATATATTATTGTAGAAAAACAATGCGCGGGATCGCCACTATAGTATCTCAGTTTTTTCCTAATTAAAAAAAAAAAAAACTGTAAAGAGTACATTTTCATACACTCGAATCATCAGATTTCAGATTTGTAAATAAAAAAAATACTGTCGGGACTTGAGTGTGGGCTTTCCGGAAGACGTGCCGTAAAATCTAGAAATGTTACGGATTTGGCTACAGGGTAATTCAATTTTGGAACTTGTGGTTCATGGGAACAGTTTTTCAATAGAAAACGTACACATATTTTAATGGAGACCCGTTATAGGTTCTGAGAAAAATACTACAAAATAAAAAATACAATAACTGCATAATGACATCAAGTTAGATTGGAATTTTTGAAGGTGTTGGAACTGTTGGAGAACTTAATGGGCCTTACTGATAATCATTTTTAACCTTTACACTTAATATTTTGTAAATTATGCAATTTTGTCAGTGTAAGTTCGAAAAATTTTGCCTGGGCCCTAAAAATGATTAATAAATAGTATCGCGGTCTAGATTTAAAAAAAAATCCTTGAAAGTTTTAAGTAACTCCTTTTTCCCTACTAATGCACTCGTTGATGAATAATGCTACTACACACAAATTTACACCCACCACGGTATTTTCACAACTTTTCCAATCCCATCATGAGTATTTTACAGGTTTTTTCAGGATCTCAAAAATTAAAAAAAAAAAAAAAAAAAGGCTTGACAATCGATCACCGACGGCAAATGCCCAATTAGTTAACCATTTATTTTAACGAACTAAAAGTGACGAAACTTTTTGTTTTGTCGTGTTATAAGTACCTACATAAGTTAATGAAGCATGATCATTTTCAGTCTCGTGAGCTAACTGCTCTGGCATCTTAATTGCCTCTGGCTATATCTAATTATGTGAGTTTTTTCAACCATCAAAAAAAATAAAATAAAAAATGATCGAGAAGTGAACCTCGTACAATAATGTCGCTCTTTACGCTAAGTCCGAATATAGAGGAATTAATGTTTAATTAGCAATTAAGGTTTGGCACGAAGTGTGATCATATTAATTGAAGAAATTATCAGCTTGCATACAGTATACACTCTTCCATAAGAAAATTGTGTGTGCACGGTCGAGTTAGGTATGAGTAGGCTATGCCACTGGCATGCACGAGCAAGACAACAATCCTTACAATTTTTCGTACTTATGTCGTGGTGCAAATGATTTTTCGAGAAAGCGGAACATTTAACAAAATAAATGAATCGAACACATTAAAGTGGGAAATATTATTAATGTTAATTGAAAGACATGCTATATGAGCTGTATATAAATTGTATTTCTTTTCTTTTTTGCATTCATTATCGTCTGAGCGAATAACAGACTCATGATTATGTAGAAAAGTAGTTGTGTGCGTTGTGTATCCAGGATATTAGGTAGAGGCCGACAAAAGCACGCAAGAAGATTGCAGATCGAGTTACTTATTTCTAGTTGGAACTTCGTTGATTTGTTTGGGAATTAATGCCTTCGGCGTCGACTTTGTAATTAAGCAATAGATTTGAGCTTGTATTCATTTTGGTGGTCAATCTTCTGACATTTGAGTAACTTTTACTTTGCATTTTACACCAGGAATGCATTTTGTAGTACTTCATTCCCATCAAGGACTTGCGTAAGTCACCCTGGAGGGAGGAGCTCTTTCTACTTCGAATATATATCTTATTTACTTTTTTTTTGTTGTTAAATAGTTTCACTTTATGGGCGTTACCTTATTGATCAGCGAAACTATTCAGGATTAGTTTAAACTCAACAAAGTCTTGGTGAACCGCCAGTTTTAACTTCTGCTTTTTAGAAAGGGACTTACGTGGGACTCGTGTACATATTCCAGGGTTGTCAACTTTAAACATAACTTTGGACATAAATACCGAAAGACAGAATAGAGAAATCAACATGGGGACAAGGATTTAATTTACCAACTGAAATTTTACACTCATTATTCCGTTTGAAAACAATTTTTTTTTTTTATGAATAACAAAACAAATATAAATTGCAAGCCCAATTCGTAATTTAGTACACCTCAAAAATAACTTCGTAAAAATTTGGTCAAAAATATTTATTCCCATGGCCATGGTTAAATGTATGTTCGCAGACTTCTTTACTTTATTGCTTAGTTTTTGTTGAATTACCTTTTTTTTGTATATTAAATTTGGGACCGATAAATCGTCGGGAAGGACAAGGGTTTAGTGAAATTTGATTTTTATCCACCTTAAGTTTGCATCCAACTTTCAGCTACTTCATTTTCCTGGTGTGGTATGACGCCAGATGTGATAAAAAATCTTAATTCCTTACTGAGGTATTTGACAAAATGTCCAAAAAGTTCCTTTTATGACCCAGGGCCGTTCTGACTGTCTTTAGTGGATTTGAAGGCATTCTCATGGTTTCTCGGAATTGAATTGCATTTGCGCCAATGGAATGGTGTAGGAATGACCATATTTGGGCACAAGCTATATCTTTTTCCTTAAAAGCTCCAACAGCTCCAAATTGAATGAGTCGACAAATGCCTCTCTACAGTAGTCAAGACCTTTTTCCTTGTTTCTTCCGTGTCATATGCCAACTTAAATCACCAACCAATAGCACATTCACACAATCTCTTAATTAAGCGGCAAAAGTCACCACCGTCGGGATCTTCAACACGCTTCTAAAACATGCCTTTCCTCGCAATGACCGCCAGAGGCACATAATTTGGTATCACTTGGCTATCCAATTAACACCACGGCACGATGCGCTCCAAGGTACAATACCCTCCTGTTTATCATCCGGCAAGTAGATGCTTAACACTGTCATCACCTCAGCTGTTTAAACCTTAAAATCATACACCCCCACGAAACGACGCCTCAAACAAAGTTGAACCGACAGAAACAAAAAAAGGAGCTCATAAACGAATGGCAACTGTTGATCCCTTTTTTTACACAAAGTGCTGTGGGTAGTCCAAGAGTATACAACGTTTAAAGAGACTTGCGACTTGCCGTTCTTTAAGGTTGAAATTACTGAAAACGAGTTATCGGGGGATTAATTATAAAAGCTGTGAAATCTCGTCGCTTTATAGAACCGGCAACAAACAAGCGTAGTCCAATGAAAGGACAATTTGCGCTAGACCCTTTTTGAGGAAAAAAATAAAGTCAGCTAAGTATAAATCCAACAAAACCGAAAACCTACTTAATTATCCGACCAAAACACACACCGCTTGGATAAGAAAGAATGAGCAATATACCCAAACCCGGCAGCGGCCCCCCGCCGCTCCACTCGGTACTTGCTGCTATTAACGACCCCTTTATTACCAGATTTGTATAAAGTACCTTATTAACCCCTGCTCACTCCACAGAAACACGTTTCGGCACCTTTCCTTTTCTTTTATTTCATCAAGCGGAACAAACACCACCAACAGTTGGTTTTTATACTGTACCAACCCAAGAAGGAAACTCCGTCGGCATAAGGGAGTTCCCTTCACAGGGCAACATCTCTTGAAATCCACCCTTTCGCATACCCAGCCTATGAATGTATGCAAGTATCGTTGGTATTTGTATGTAGCACTGGTGTTTTCTTCTAATGCTGGTCGTTGACAAGATTGCATTTTTTGATGCAACGAAACGACGACTAAAGCCACCATCTCATTGGCGATATTTTTAAGATTCCTTCGGGAGAGCTAATTTATTCTTGTACATATATATATTTTAAATGCACTTTAAGCACTTTCCACTTGCAGGGAAGGTAATTAATGCTTTGATGAAAGTCGAAGCGAATGCAAGGATAGGAGGGATAATTAGATTCGGATGTTCCACTTGTCCAGGACTTGAACAAGGAATAATACCATGAAGGCGCATCTCATACAAATTGTTGGGAAGGCATCTTTTCACTATAGTCAACTCATTTTGCATTAGTTTCTGCTGATATCATCTCAAACATATTTTTACCTATATAAGACTGCAGAATCTACAGTGTCGTGTCAAAGGAATATTTTTGGAAATGATTTTAAAGCCTCCCAGAACTTAATAGAATGTATCGCCCATTGCCACACCTACATTTTAACAGCATTTTCCACCAAAATGTACTTTTTCCGATTTCAATGCCTTGAACCTGCTTTTACAAAAATAGTTCTTCATCAACACAAGAAGGAAGAAGAATGTTTTAGGAAACCTTCACTTCCACTGTTAGCGAGCAAAGCGATCATTCTCCATAAGGGTTGCGATTTTCTGAGGCATAAACCCGCAACTCCAAGTAGCCCAAAAGAAAGAAGCCTGGGATGGTTAAATCGGGCCAAAACGGGAGATTACGCGACCAGGAAACGCTTCCTTCACAATGTGTGTGCGTTCATTGCGCACCCCACAGTGGCAGTGACTTTGAGTGGATGTAGTGGCTCTTCGTGCATCAAACGCGATTTTTAAGTACCCCAGAAACGAAGATTTTGCTTACTGGCGTTACCGCTTAAGTGGAAATGCGCCTCGTCGCTCAAGCTTATTTTCGACACAAAATCGTACTCTTCGTTGTTTAGATTATTCTTAGGCGTTCTTGCGGTGATAGGGCTCCACTGCTTGTCTGTTGTATACTCCATCTGTCTTGTTCACATATGTCAAATATGATTGACGTACGACGCCATTTGCAAAAATTATAACATCTTCCGATAGGGTGATTAGTTTTACGCCATCTTGTATATTTTCTTGTTTTTTAGACCATTTGAAGACAAAAAAAAATAAAAACTCAAACTTTAGCGCAGCGTGCATAATAAACCAGCGGGCGAAATGTTTTTTTTTTTTTAATCTGGTGCACTTTGTCAATTAAGCTCTGAAAATAAATTCTTTGCGAGAAGTTGAACAAAAAAAAACATTTTCAACCGGCCATTTAAATTCGTTGCCCAACATTTTGCAAAACATACATCTATTGGTATACTGAACACATACTCCCCTCAAAACCTCACACACATCTACTCGTACTTCACCATAAAGGAGTAACAAACCCAAACATTTAGTTAGGTATCTTCGTCCCTAAATAGGTAACGCGTATAACTTCAAAGCCGTTTCCAATAAAAGTCCAAAAACACTTGAAACACAGGCAACCCCCGCATCCGTCCGTCTCCAGTTATAAAAACCAAGCAAAACTTTATCGAAACTTTTCAAGTTCGGGTGTGAAATTGCGTGTGAATTAAAAATAAACCGCCACATCATACCTCAAAACAGTGAAAGCCCCAAACCATTAGCTCGACCAAATCCAGGGTGAAAATCCTCAGCGCTAGGACTCCTACAACCAACACTGCTACAAAGCATCGCTGCCACATAATAGCGCAGCGTTTCCACAAGGCGCCACAACACATTGACTTGCAGCTCCAAAGGTATACGGCAAAGCTACTCCAACAAATACACAAAGGGAACGGGAGCGAAAGGAAGAATGCTCGCATAAGAAAAACAAAAAAAAAAAACAAAAAAACAGCTTAATACAGTCGAACGATGTTCTTATGAATGGAGTACTACAACACCGAAGGAGTTTGGCTCAGCCGTCAATGGGAGCAGTTAAATAAGTTTCCAACTCCTGCTCTGCGCGCGATCAAATCAAAAGCTACCACATTTCAATCAACTAGCAACCGAGGGTTGATACTAAACCGAGGCAGGTCTGCGGGGTGGATAAACATCGACTTGGGAATATTTAAAACAAAATAAAGTAAATGCCCAAAGCTATTCACTTTATTACTCTGACAAGGTAAAACTCTCAACACAATGCATTTGGCAAACTTCTCTTCAAAAGCAACAGCATACACCGGCCATGCCAAACATCTTGTCGTGTTCTGACAAAAGGCACGCCATAAAAAAAAAATGATGAGGGTATTTGGTGTTTCTTTTTGCTTCAACTACCCAACATTATCCTACGAAACATCACAGGCAGAGACGGGCATCCATTTACCCCCAACCTCAGCGGCAACCTGTTTGCTTGTGAAACGTTTGAAAAAGGAGAGCACACTGTAACCAACTATATATGTATATTAAAAGCCATAAGCGTGCCAGGATAAATTCATCCTATGGACTTGTCTTCATCCCTGTTTCTAGCCACCTCTCTACACCCAAGTGCGATTAGTGTGTGCAGCACTAGGTTATTTTTTACGTACGTTCGAGGTTCGAGGTGAAAGATATTCAGGGAATCTCCCTCTGGGTGAAGGGATGGAAGTGTGGATGAACGTGACAGTCATCATCCGCTCCGCAGTGCCATCAGTCTATCAACAGCCAACAAGCACTCCCCAGAGTGCTCTTGTGTGGGTATCGTCTTAAATGCTAAATGATTAAAATTAAAAAAGAAAATATATATCCGTGTGTACTTTTTTATTAATTCAACATAATACCTCCGTATGTTTATTTATTTTAAGAAGAGCGGATTATAAAAAGAAAAAAATGTGGTATTAAGTTTTTCCATAAAGAATTGACAGATAAAAAAAATGTTAAAAGGACTGTGCATACATTTGAAGTGTAAAAAGCAGAAAAGTGTACTTAGTTACGAGTCAGTTAAAGCATTCAAGATTTTTTATTCGCGAGACGAGCTTATATTCAATTTGCGTATAGCGGCTACGTACTTGTTGTTGTGTTTAGTTTTTATTTACCACCTCATGGCGGAAGTGTGAAAGCTCTTCTGGGGATTATCATTTGTATAACTTGTATAGTTCTTGCATAATTTTAAGGTAGGTATTCATCTTAGGAAAGTACCTAGTCGATACATTTTGCAGATCGCTTTAAGTTGTGACTTAGATGAAAGTAGATCTGCTCCATTTACCGAGTGTCTTTAAGGAATATGTTGATAGATTGTGCCAAAAGATGAAAGACTTGAACCTCCTAAGTGCACAATCGTCTACTGCTCTTTCGTATCTTTGCAGCAGCTGCAAAAATATTATTCTATGTTATTATATCAATTTGGAATTACAGGTCTAAGATATATCTCACTTGATATTCTGAAGACAAATTTATCAGGAGGTAAATCGCCGTAAAAATGTTTTCAAGATCCATGCGTTTCAAGAATGCCTGCATGATTTTTTTATTTAGAATTAAAAAATTGTCCTTTTTTGACTTTTGACCGCAACACCAAGGGCTAGCTAAACTGAGAAAATTAGTCTACAAGGTGTTGCTCCAAATCTTTTACTGAAGTACGAATTTCTTAAAACTAAATATAAACAAACCGATTTTTTTACTTTTAAAACAACCCCAAATCTTAACGATCTTGTTAAAAATCTCGTGACTGTAAACAGAGGTCCCAAGATAAAACTGACCACAAAAAATGGGAGGATAAAACAATGTCACCAATTTAAGTATGTATTTAGTCAGCAAACTGTTTCAGTAATACGTTTTATGTAAAACAGTTTAAGAATGCACCCAAAAATATTTATAAAAATAAGAATATAATGGAATACACAATATTTTTGCTTTTATTAAGATTCAATTAAAAAAAAATCTATTGGTTTCATCATCGTTTACACTCAGCAAACACTTTTATTCAGCTCTTTTCGAGATCTAACGAAGGGTGTTACAAGAGGCTCCGATGATATGTCTGTATCTTATTAAGCAAATCTCCAATTTGTCGGTTTGGTGAAAAATTGTTTTCTTTGGAATCGACCTCGTTAGTAGTCTTTCTTCCTTGATGCCTTAGCTTCTTTTGACAGTGACGCTATTGGCTAATCTTGTTCCTAATAGGTTTCAAAACTATAGTCTATAGTTTGTGTTTATAAAAAACTTTTGGTTTGAAATATTGAGCAATTTACTCAAAAAGGTTTTTTTCATACATCAAGATAATGATAAAACGCAATCTAGTTGATATTAGGACATAATTTCAGCTCTTTTGAGAAATCAACGAACCCAAGTGAAGAAAAAGTTAATTCGACCAA
This sequence comes from Cheilosia grossa, assembly GCA_963082955.1. NCBI lineage: Eukaryota > Metazoa > Arthropoda > Insecta > Diptera > Syrphidae > Cheilosia > Cheilosia grossa. Next base: position 17,036,852 of record OY720147.1, on the reverse strand, counting down.
AAGTTTAGCGGGAATATATGTTTAAAAAAAAAACCTCGGCCGGTGCAAACTAAAATTTATAAATGGTTTACAAATAGTAAGTGTCGAAATTAACTGTAGTTAACGACCTGGATCTTTCGTAGCTCTATTTAAACCCTTCTTGAACTGGAGAACACCTTTTGTTCAATTTTTTGGTTATTAAAAATATTAAATATGTTTTTTTTTTTTTTATTTTCATTTTTCATTATTAACACCAGTCTAAACAACAAAGTTAAGTAAAAAAAGAACCACATTTTCCATGAAATATATCTCAATTTACAAAAAAAAAAGAAGGAAAATAAAGGAGTTCGATTTTTTTTTTTGTGTTTACAAAAAGTTTGGCTAACTTTAAACAGCTTTATAAACCGAACATGTTATTGGAAAATTATTTCGTTTGCTGGTTTTGAAGCTCTCTTTATATAAGTAGCACAAAAAATCGTTTTTTTTTTTATTTTTGCAACAAATTTTGGCATTTTGGGGCATAGTTCGTCTTATAATGGTTGGTGATTTGGACATTTTTGTTTTTACTCGTGACATTCTAATTCTGTTCAGTAGAGTATACTTGAGCAGTGCTAGCGGGCATTATTGCTGTCCTGTGCGTGTGGCTTTTGTCTTCGTCTGTCCTCCTACGTATCGTAGAGAGAATCGGGAGCAGTCAATCCTCGGCAAGGGTGACCGAAATAGTTTTTCCCCCGCCTGTTATCCTCAGACAACTCATTGAAGAGATGAGACTGAGGATGACTATTGGACGGTGTGTCTTCGGATGTACGACGGGTGACCGAAACAGTGTGCCCCTCGCTTATAATCCTCCAACATTATGTCGAAACGACCTAAACCGTTATACGTCATCAGTGATTATTATAGATCGGCCCTTACGTAATGTACCTTACTTTAGGCTTAATATGGTTGGTCAAGGGGATGACCGGTCGACAGTATGCCTTCGGATATGCGGGTGGAGTCCATATCGGTTAGACCCTCGCCTTTGTCCTCTGGCAACTAATAAAATAGGGCGGATGTTGCAAAAAGTGTAGTAGTAGTGGTGATTGGAGCAATCGACCTGTTCACTACGCATATTGCGGAGTGTTTCAACTTGGTCAAACAGGTGAGTTTGTTTGTGAGGTTTGTTTTGGATATACGAAGGGTGACCGAAGCAGTCCACCCCTCGATTGTAATCTACAAACCCGTCTAAGAGATGCGGGTGATGTTCCAGTGTTCGAAAAAATACCAAAAGTTGACGCTGAGTATTTATTGAAGATCATTGAAGCCATTCGGTTTTTTTATGTATTTGCAGATACAGCGTATGTCTGTGCGAGACAAGTCACTGAGGTCCTCAAAGAAGTATTTCCGTTAGTTGGTTTTTCGCATCTTTGCAAGAGCTGGCCATATACAAAGAAGATGAAGAACGGTTTCTTCTTCCTCCTCATCCATGCAGCTCCTGCAGAAATCATTGTACGTGTCCTGTTAATGCCGCACTACGGGCTGATTCGGTTTCTACTTTTAGAGAGAAGTCTCCGAGTCCTTTTAGCATCTATTTTTGGCCAGATTTGCCTGGATGTGACGCAGGTATTTAGTAAGTCGAGGCCCGATTTACAAGTTCACTCGCCAGTGGCTATCTCTCGAACGTAAACTTAACGCACAAATCAACCGGTCTGGCCTAAGCTTAGTCAGATCACACGCAGTCAAATAAAATTAACTTCTCCAAGGTATTAGCAGGAAACACATAGACCCATAACGTCTATTTGTTATAAACCTTCGGGCGCTCAAATTTCATCCAATACCCAGCCAGACCAAAAATATAAAAATGACATCAAGTCAAGCTACCCCGAGTGAGAATCAACAATCGATTGTCTTAATTAATATTTATTATTGCTACACATTTAATGGGCTTCAATTCCTTTGAAACCTCATTACGTTCACTTTGAGCTCGTGTGTGTACACTACGTTTGTGTGTTTATATTATATCGAACGAGGGGAGAACAACAACAAATTAAGAATTTGGTCAACGAGAACGAGAGCACATTATTGCGTCATTAAGCGTATATTTTGAAGTGGCGTTGTGCGCAATAGCCTTACGCACACATCGAGCGGACTGCATCACGAATCACGATCGACGACAACCGCTTTCGTTCTTCCATTGATTACGCATCAAAACAGAATTATTTTTTATTAGATCTCAAAGCTCTGATGCTGGACACAAGCACTGCATCGATTGTCAACCAAATTAGCCCTGATTTCTGATTATTAATAATTAAGCCTGAGTTTGCATAGGTGGCTCGTGTATTGTGTTCGTATAAATGTTTATTTATTTATTTATTTTTTGGGAAGATGCGGGGCGAGATGAATTCATTTTACGATCTGATTTATTATCTGACTGTGTACCCTTTTGCTGTGACTGGTAAAATGCACTCGATGAGGCAGCTATTTGACCCCTGGAGTCAATGAGTTTGGTTGAGTTTCAGACTCGAAGATACACTTGGCGAAAGATTGACGTATTATTCATTGAAGTTAAGTGATGTGAATGTCACATGATTGGTAGCTAATTAGATAGTTTCTGCATTCTGTTTACCCACACGTACATAGTTGCCAAACTCAAGCCAACGGTTATCGGCTCTAAAAGGAGATCACTTAATTGCGGTGTCAGAAAAATCCATTCAATATAAATAGCACAGCCAGCATGGAATGGAAATATTCAGTTACCGATACAATCTTTTTGCAGCCATAGAGAAATAAATCGGACTTAATTCGTATGTTGTATCCCTCCAAAGACACATCCCCCCACAGACCGACCGCCGTGTGGCGCGCACTGGTTTTCATTACATATACCTTGCCGCCGCCGGCAAAAACCTTAATTCATTTATAGCGCTGGATCTAATTGCATTATTAATAATAATAGACCTGCATAGATGTCAGAGTGTTGGTGTAAACTGTGCGCTCCGGCCGTCCATGTCTTGTTTGTAGAGAATTAAATGCACTACACGCAGACATTTGCAGCGAGTTATCCGATTTTTGCTCCGATTTGAATTTTTTTGCCATGAGTGTGATTAAGACTTCATATCGATAAGTTGCAAGCAAATAAATCAACAAGGATGGATGCATAAATAGATGTACTCTATATCTACCCACACACACACCCGTGATAGGTATAGGAAGGTGCACAGAAATCGCATATGATGGGTGAAAAGCAATACTATTAAGTCTGATAATTACCACCACAGACTGTTATTGGAGAAAGTAGCATTGTGCTGATTGCGAAAATGACGCGGCCAGAAGACCGGTGACGGTAGGTAACACCTGGCTTTGAGTTACTGACGTTTATCATAAAATATTTTATGTGCGGATTCTCCAGGTGATTGCGCTAATGTGGCCGATTATTTTATTTAAGCTGGCTGAACGGTCTTACGATATTGATTACGGTTTTTAAGTGAGCTAAATGTTGTTATTCAAGCTGTGTGAGCCACGAGGACAGTACCTACTCGTATGATTGCATATCCGAGGGGGGGTATTCTTTAAGATTTTGAAAGTTCCTTGTTGGCAATCATCTAAGAAAGTGTGTTACTGCGTGCTTGCAATTATTGAGATGATGCCTAGTCTAGATTGTCAGTCATAGTATTCTTTGAACTTAATTTTGAACACAGACTTTGGTATCTTTGAGGGTCTCTCTTCTCTCATGTTCAGATCCGATGGTTGTTATTTTTCCGTTTTCAGATGTGTTTAAAATTCGAATGGTTGCAGGCGTAGAGACGTAGACGGTAGAGGCACTAGTATCCGGACAGTGTTAGTGTGCGGACACTTTAATGTTTACTTGAGAAAAATAGCAACGTCAAAGATAAAGAGTCTCAAAATTTTACCAAAAATATGGGTGCAAAGTTACAGTCATCGTGTATTAGGAGAGCTTAGTTAATACTTAGTCACAGCACTCTAACTTCAAAACCGGAACCTAACTTTTTTATGACGCTTTAAGATATTGTCCCCCTATTTCCCCTAACAAGTAATTTTGAAAATAAAAAAATCATAAAAATAGGAATAGAGCCGCAATGCAAATCTGATAGGAAACATCAAATGAATCAGATCTTACTTTTACTCCCAGGTGTCAATCCTCTAAATTGATTGAGTTCATTGACCTAGTTTTTGTTTTCATTTCGTCTTTTTTTTTTTCCAAAGCTTGGACAGCCATATGTCAACCCTAGTTCATTATAAACGCTTTGTAATCTCCCTTCAACTAGTACCCACCTTAGAACGGGCGCAACACACATTTTTATTAAACAGAACCAAATCTAAGCAATCAAACACAGTTTGGGGAATTCTCTTTAAGCAAATTTTAATAAAATGACAGCAAGAAGAAAAAAAATAAATAAAAAAGAGTAAATACAACTTGCGAAAATGGGAAACCTACGATTTGTTAAAGGCTCTTGAATATTACAATTTTCGATCAAAAACTGAACGGTTTTTTTCTACTAAATCTGTAGCGAGAGTAAAAGTCTTCATCATCAAGATCTTTAAGCGAATTTTTTGTTCTCTTGTTTTTCTTACAAGCCAAACCCCAAAGATACATTTCGAGACATTCGAAAATGTAAAATCCTGGGAATATTTCTTTAAAAAGCTTTAAAGAAAATTATAATTTTGCGCCACAATCTACTATATATGTCACATAAGTAAATAAAAAGTTTCAAATGAATTGCAATGTTGTGCGACCAGTATAATCGCTCCAGGCAGCGAATGTGTCAAATTTGTCGTTTTGTGTAAAAAAAAAATTAGTGGGGAGCATTTGAAAAAGTTAGTGATATGTGATAGCTTATATTTTTTTACCTAATTTTTAGTGTCGGGCTAGGTACTTAAACTAAAATTGGAAGGACATTTTCAGTATCCGGAATTTACAGATTTGAGAGGAGAAACAAATTCGCCTTTAAATGGTGCTAAAAGATATTTTTTACATTTTAAATTCATTTTTATTATTATCATTCATTGAACTTATATGCTAGACAAAAACGATTAAATCTAATTTAAAACTAACATTTATCTATTTCTAGCTTACTGGCTCTTAGCGAGCTCTCTAAACTTAACCATATCTTTAAAATTATTGATTTTCGGCCTTAAATCTATCTATATTTAAATGGTTTGTTTTTTAATCTTCAAGAAACTTGGTGCTAAAAGACACATATCACTTAATTTTATCTATGTTCTTAAAAGAGGAAATTATGTTTTTATCACTGGTTTTCAGTATTCGGAACATTTGAATATATAGCGGTCCGAGTACTGAAATATGCACTAGTTTTAGTTTCCGGGTACCTTTTTTAGAATGTAATTTTCAGTTTTTAGTTAAAAATTATTTTAAATAGGTTTATTACGTACAAAATTGTGTGGCGGGTTAAATGGCAAAAGATTAATCGGTAAAAAGGAGAACAGATTGTTGATTGCAAGTGCGTGTTTTTTCTTTAAATGAATATTAATACATAAATTTTAAAAGGATCGTCACGAAAATAAACATGTTTACGAGCTTTTATGAAACGAAACCCTTCATTATCAGTAGTTTAACTTGTTGACTTCTTAAACAGCATTGCCGAATACCACATTATGAATGACCTGCAACAAATTTTGAATGGTGATAAAAGAAGCTTTTGCCTCTGCCCAAAAACTAACAAAGTTAAAGCCCACAAAGTGTATAAAAACATTTACACCAAGTTGCTTGTGGAAACGACAAAGAGACGTTATTCGTACTAAAAAATATCTTTCCCAGTATCAGAACAACTTTTTGATTTCACTCTTGAACTCAATGAGTCTTGTAACTATAAGTACAAAATTGTTATGTATTTAAGACCCTCAAATCTTATTGAAAAATAACAATACGTGATCTACAAAAAAAAAAAAAACGAAATCTTCGTACAAAATGTTGGTGTCCGGATACTGAAAAAATACTATACCTATCTATCTATGTATCTATCTGAAATAAAAGTGTCCAGAGACTAAGTTGTGCTGTCCGGATACTACTGAAAATCTACTGAAATGTTTAAAAAAATATATGAATGTTATATTATTACAAAACTTCGCCACTTTTATGAACACTTAAACTTTTGCGGTAGCTTGAATAGTGAGAAAATCAATGGAAGTCAAAGTTCACTAATACGTGAAGTAGTGTCCGGATACTGGTGACCTTACCCTATCTATTTATTTTTTTATTCATATATATTTATTTATTTTAAGGGCAGGTTGTTATATGTCAGTAAACTCACTGGTCTATCGCTATATCATCACTCAATTCGGATTTAGGAATACTATTGATTTATTGTGGAGGGTTTTCATAGCTGCAATGGTTGAACAGAGCCAAATTATTGACACAAAAAAAGACATTCCAGTCTAGTTGCCTTCGTTGGACTAGCATGTTGTGGACTCTGTTGAAATTAGACACGCAGTGAATTAAAAGAATCAATTAAATGCTTTTTACGTCGTTAAAAATAGCAATTATTATTTATTATTTTGAAAAGAATGGCAGATAAAAAAGATTTCAGAGTTTAAGACAAAGAAAAAACTAAGGAATTGTAACAATCAACAAATTATTTCTAATCGTAAAAACTAAATTGTTCGGCAATGTCACCTTTCCAACATCAGCCGCAAACTGTCAACTAAGTACTCGGTCAAGAAATTCTTTGCTAAATCCGTCGGGTAGCCCTCCAAAAGGTAAACTTTAACTGCAGAAAACTGTTCACCAATGATTTTGACCACTCCAGGCCAATAAAAACTGAAACACACAGTCAACCAGCTGTCATACCTTTTAAGCTAGATTTATGAACGTTCATATTCTTTATCTTCTCAAATGCTGATTGGTGTTTTAACTGTTTAATGAGGAATCAGCAGAAAAGGTCAAGCCTTGGTCCTCGTACTCTTTTCGTGCCAGCTCATCGACTATTCGTTTCTTTCAAGGCCCTCAGAATTTTACTTCACTCTTTCGGGCTGCCTACCTATTGCAGGGTAGGGTATTGAAGTAGTCCATTCCTTATTTGCAGTTGTACTGAGATTTGAGCTTAGCTCGCCCTAAGGACTTGCTTTTTCTCAGGAAGTACGTGGATAAAGACGCATATTATCTAAAAAGCTGTCATTTTTCAACCATTAAGGCCAAATTTGACCTGATATTTTAAGAACATGTGCCCAGATTTCCATTTATGTAACGGATCTGCTCACATCTCTGGCTCTGGTGATAAAGCAGCGTTTCGCTGTGCCAAAACCCAATGAAGAATATCTGTAAAGGACTATTCACATGAGGGCGAACTGCGAATAGGCGAATTGCGAACAAATCAATTTAACTGCATTTATGAATTGAAAATTGCTATTTTTCTTACCACAAAAGCATTATATTCAATTAATCTACCATCTAATCTGAGTTTTAATTGATTAAAATAGCAAAATTTACAATTGCAGCAATTTTCCCGCGAACTGTTCAAGTTCACAAACCCGCGAATGAAAAATTTCTTCGAACTTAACAAATAATTCGCGGGTACCTGCGACTAAAAAAGGTTTTCATGTGAATGAAATGTGAGAATCTACGAATATTCGCCAGTTCGCAATTTGCAATTCGCTCTCATGTGAATGGTCCTTAAAACGCTAATCACATAGAGCGATTTTATTGATAGATATGTCAACCCAAGATTATTTGAAAGTTGACAGAGAGATGGCGCGCAACTCAAAATTTATTTACGACATCCCACGGAAGCCAGGCGATTGATTTGCTGGCTTTAATCGCCTGGCTTACTTCTTTGACGAGGTGCCGTGGAAAGTCGCAACGAATTTCTAAAATTTGCCTTCTAGTGAATATTAAAAAGACACCTCTGCGCACTGCAATCTTATAGCGGCATAATGAGGTGCAATATCTTTGTCCACAAAATGGTGTTGCTATGCAACTATAGATACGGCACAGCCGAACCGTACGACAACAACTACTTGCTGTGAACTCCTATATATACGAGGTGTAATTTGCGAATGCGAACTAGTCATGCAACACTACGAGTATTGCAGAGGCTCGCAGCTCGCACACTTCACACATTCTCGTGTTCTCCTTTTATTCTCCGTCAAAGCGTAGATTGGATCACCGTCAGTTGAGTCAAATCACACCAAGACTTTATTAGTGTAGCGCAAAATAATTGGGCTCTTATGAATAAATCTCATTTATGCGTTTGTTTTTATTTAGATGCTTTGTGGTACAGCAGCACAAGCACACAAAACAGTCTATAGAGTTTGTTTTAATTTTTGTTTGCATGTGCAATAAATAATGCGGCAATATTGTATGACTCGAATGCGAAATTGATTATTAGATAACGGGTTTGTGCCGCCTATACTGTGTGTCTGTGCTCTGTACACCGGAGACTTTCCAGACTTTCCAGACTTTCCAACTCCTGTGCGGCTCCTCCACAGGGCTATGTGACGAATGGTTGATATCGTTTAAACCTGAAACTTGATGGAAAACATTATATTACTTACATATTTACGGGGAAATAAAAAAAAAAAAGGTAAACAAATTAAACTAAGAAAATCACGGCTGCCAACAACAACATTGTATTTAATTAAATATTTATATGTATCGCGATTGCGTCCACTTGGTTGGATGTTAGTTGTTTGGCCGGCAGAAAACACTTCTGGCGATGAACGACCACGACATGACTCATTACTGCCAGAGCATACAATAATCTCTGGCTCTTCGTGTAAACCAGATTTTCAAATTAATGAAACTCCTTCACCTTCTGCCCGTAGAGCGAGGAAAACTGGCTTATTATTATTATTTGTGTTCTGTTTTTTTTTTTTTGTTTTTTCTTCTTGTGTTGCCTTTTGCCTCTGTAGGCTTTTTTTTAACAACGATAATTTGTTGCACAAACTCTGGTCATAACTGCACAACTGAAATCCGGTGCTGTTTGCAGCCATTTAAGGAATGTGGTACACAGTGTTAAATTAGCTTTTTTTGTCCCGAAGAAATTTGCCATTAATAGACTTATTAGCAGTCATGCAGATGTGTGCCTGTGCAGTGGTGTGGAGGGGGCTGTAAGATTGTTTAAAATGTATTGCTCAGTTTCATCGATTAAACCAGCAATTTGAATTGATGTTTATTTTTCAGTTGGATGATTAATTATTGACTGTAATTAGCGAAAGTGAAGGGGTAGAACGGCCGGCGTGTGTCTTTGTGTTGGTGTGCTGCTACATTGTTGTCTGGTTTTGCATAGGCAATCATGTGCATTGTAATGTTTGACTTTCTCATCAACGAGGAGGGTTTATTAGCTGCGCAGGGGTATTCGAGATCTTGTTTTTTTTTGTGCTGTTCTTAGTTAGAACTTGAAAAATGTAGGTCTCGTTTTTGTTGTTATATTTATTCTCTCCCGATAGCTATCCCTAATTACTAGATATATATATGTAGTTGCAATTGCTGGTGTATAATCGTAGTTTTTTTCGGGTCAAAGGAGAAATCGCACTGCCATTGTAAATGATTGGAGACTTAAGCTTAGTACGCTGCTCGAGCTAAACAAAATTTTATCTGGTCTCCAATTTTTCTCTCCAAACATCAGCTAAGGTCCTAACGAAATTTTGACATAGAGAGTTCTGTGGATAAATGTCACAAGAAAACAGCTGTTCTTGGAAAATAACCTACTTCAAAAATTCAACTCTCTCTGATTTCAACCATTTCTGTACTCCTTGTCGAGCTATTTATTCAAAAAACTCATCTTTGCTTACTTCTCCCATTCTTCGCAATACAAAAACGCAAGAAAAACAAGAGAACACAACGATCTGTCAAAATTTGGCTTGAGGAAATGTCCCGACTCATTAAATGGGCGCGCTAAATCTTGACAGATACAGAAGTACCTACTTTCGAGCTGCGTACCACTCAGATAAATGGGTTCGCTTAAATTTAGCTCAGCTAAATTTTGGAGAGAATTTTGTATGGGAGCGAAAATTTAGCTCGTGCAGTGTACTAAGCTTTATATTACAATTTATATGGCGATCTTAAACATGTGCGAGGTGAATAATTGTGAATGCGTAGGTAAGGGTAACAGGGGAAGGCAACAGGTGCTCAACCATCACAACCTATCCGTGAGTTTTGTTTTTGGTATTAAAATTATTTGAGGAACTTCATTAGATAGAAAGTGCGCGTCCTCTTTGTCCACTCCAGTGTTAAGCTGGCGGGCGCTTTTTTAATGTAATCTGTCTGAGCTTCTATGAAGTCGGTGATGATTTTCTAAGTCGTTGCGACGGCATTTATTATAAGCCTTATCCACTTATAAAGCCTTTTTCTAGAACTCACGGGACGGCGAATATATGTAAAGTTTAAGGAGATCGATTTGTGGCCTAGAACCAAAATTTGCAGCCATTGTACCTATTTTTAAAACTTTAATTAAAAAAAGGCTCTTCCATTCTCCTGCTTTTAGAACCACCCTTATAAAGATCTATAGGCTATGGAGTTTTTTTAACTCCATGTTATCCTTTATACTTTATCAAGGAACAGGTTGTTTTTAAGGACTATAACAGCATCACTAAAATTTCTGCAGTAGTTGTGTTGTGCGTTAAACCCGATCTGCTAGTCTGCCTAACATTTTCCTGGCCCTAGTCAGTACCAACACGAATGCATTTAGCTTGACAGAAATCCATTTATAATTTTTTTTTTTTAATTGCGTGACAGACCTGTCAATTTGTTTTGCAAGGATTCTCAGATGTTAGAACAGACGCATTTGTCTACTTGATGCCCACCTACGCGGAACCCTGACTCATTGTTGATATTTTGTGATGGTCTTCATAACAAAGTTTTCTGAAAATAGAAGCATGGGTAAAGCATAGATGGAAAAATAACTGCACGACGACCCGCCAGCCAAAGTTTATAGGTACACTATACTCTTTAACTCTTTTAGCAATACCAAAGTTCATGCCAGCATTAATAATTCTTTCGATTCAGTGTCTTAAAGTCGTTTATAATTCATAATTAAGAGTTGAAATTCACACGATTAAACACAGGGGCAATAAAGAAATTAGTTTACTTGTATAGGCCAGGTGTGCAAGAACAAACTTCTTAGAGTGCACGCACGTGTAATGAAATACACATATTAAATATTAATAGCTGAGCTATATACCTACGCATGTTCAATGTTTCCGCGGCTGCAGCAGCAGTACAAGTTGAATATTTCTTTAGCTGGTAACTGAACACACGCCCTTTCGTTTCTAGAAGAAGAAATCATAACTTAAAAGTTTTGAAAGCACTTTCGATGATTCTGTGGAGTGAAACCAAAGTCTTTTAGATCGAGGGAGGTATAGGTATAGAATTCGTTTGGTGAGAGTTTTTTGTGTCTTAATTTCAGATTAAAAGTCTTGTTTGATGTTAAATTGTCCGTTCTAAAAATTAATTCTCACACCTACGAAAGGTCATTTGAAGCTAAGCCTATGAAGACCTGTTGCGTCCTATATATTTTGTTGTTTCGTTCACAGAAAAATTCTGTTGCATTCTGTCAAAAGTTGCATTGCCCTCTACCAAGCAAATTCGTTTATGTAAAGAGTAGCGTAGGTTCTAACGCCTACCAGGTTTTAGGAGTACGTCCATTCCAACCAGCAGCAGAAAATGTCGTGAGTTGTGAGACTGAAAGGCAGAAATTCCTTATCAACTCATGGTTGCAAATCTTTGCTATGAACGCACTTATTTCATCGATAAAGGTTATAAAGGGTGGTTAAATTTTAAGGGCCGATGTTGAATGTGAACCACACCTAAGCGTCAAGTTTTTTTCTGCATTTCATTTGCCATTGCTCAATTTCAGACTAACTCAATTTGAACCTTGGAAAGATACACAATCGAGCAACGTTTGTTATTCAGGCGTTCAAATCAACATACATATCGTGCACTTCGTGATTTTTTCGGTCAATTTAATCGGCACATTTTCACCTCAGTGGATTCGTCAATAAGCAGAATTGCCGCATTTGGGCGAATGATAATCCAAGGGTTATTGTCGAAAAACCAATGCAACCATAAAGAGTGACTTTTTGGTGCGGTTTATGGGCTGGCGGCATCATCGGGCCGTATTTTTTCCAAAATGAAGCCGGTCAGGGAGTTACTGTAAATGGTGTTCGCTATCGTGAGATGATAGCGAACTTTTTATGGCCCGAATTGGAAGATATGGATGTGGACGACATGTGGTTTCAACAGGACGTTGACACTTGCCACACAGATAATGGCCGTGTTATCTCACCTCGTGGCGTTGTTAATTGGCCGCCACGATCATACGATTTGACACCGTTGGACTTCTTTCTTTGGGGTTATTTGAAAGAAAAGGTGTACGTCGATAAGCCAGCAACAATTCAAGAGCTAAAGGATGAGATAATTCGACACATTAACGGCATAGAACCTCAATTATGGCTCAGCGTCATCGAAAATTTGCACCATTGGATGGAGGTGTGCCGCCGAGGTCGCGGCGGCCATTTGGCCGATATTTTGTTCCATACATAATTGAACCATACCAATATTATCATAATAAAAAGAAATGACAGTAATTTCCTTAATAATTTGTGTTTTACTCAAAATCAACATCGGCCCTTAAAACTTAACCTCCCTTAATATGCCAGTAGGTACGAGGCGTTTCTTGTGTCGAACCACACCCAGAAGTATTGTTGCGAAAATGAACAGACAGCTTTCTGATTTTTTACTTGAATAAGCTTCCGGTGGAAACCCAGTCAATGTTTCGTCTGACTTTTTGAGCAAATAGCACCTGGCGTTCTGTAAGGCGAAAATGATTTCCTCTAAGTTACAGAGGTATTGTTCGTGTACACGAAAACGTTTTAACGTTTCGCCTTACAGAACTCCGATCCAGGTTTGTGTGTTTGGCCTGTTATCAAGGCGTCAACCAACCTTCTGGTTGTACACACGGATCCTATCTTCTCACAAATGCCCCTAGAGGATCTAGTTTTCGACTTCCGAGGTAGTGTCTCATTGTCCCTTTGTATCGATCTGTAGAAGTAGAAGTTCCACTCTTCCTTCAAATCTGTCTTATTTGTTTATGCATTTGGCTGGTCTTTGCTTCAGAAATTTCACGCACATCCAATGCCCTCGGACGATTTGTATTTTTGTGACCAATTTCATGACTATGTCTGAAACAGATTCTCTGCTGTTTGAACAGATTCAACATGAACTGCTTTTGTAGATCGTCATTAGTATAGCTGACAATGGAAAGCACTTCCTGAGTGATTGATTGCAGCTGATCGTTGTTTAGCAAATAATAACTAATTCTGTTGTTAAATATACCCAATATAATAGACAGTAGATGTTAATAAACTGCCTGATGTGCGAGTAAAACACTGTTAAAGCTGTTCGTAGAAAGCGTACCTACCACCTACCTATTGAGCTTACTAATTAAAACTGCTGCATCGTTAAATATTTAACGGCCCGAAGTTTAAGATTCCAAGAAACACTCCAAACGAACGCAAAACTCTTAGCACAATGAACTCGGTTTTCCAATTTAAAACTGCTTATAGTCAATAAAAAATGTATAGTTGCTCCTAGTAAAAGTTGCAACTAGTCGGACAATGCAGTCCAATTTGAGGTCAAAAGCATAATCGATGGTAAATATTACGATGACAAACGTCAGTGACAAATGAATTGCAGCACTTTGACCTTCGGAATACCGTAGAAATATGCATAATCCGATTTATACAATCTGATTAGATGCGAAGTTGAGAGTTCTTCAGCTTGTGCCAACAGATTTTAAACTATGAATACTAATTTGTGGCACTTAAAACGCCTAATTTATATGGCATCAAATCAACAATTTTATAACCCCATTGAGCGGTCCACAAGTATCTCAGAGCTGGTCATGTGGAAAATGAAAATGCAAATCTATTCGAAATAACAGATCGAACAATGAGGTAGGTTCTTACGGTTTATTACAATTTACATAAGTAGCTTTAGTCAAATCGATTCCGTTAACACATTTCTTATTGTATGTGAAATAAGACTTTGTTAATAGTCAGGGAATGGTAAAAACTTAAATATCTAGAGTTTTTTTTTCCCCGGCACTATTAAATATATTGTCATGGTTCCGTACTTCCGGTACAGACTGCACCTATAGCTTAACAGCTTTTCTTCAAGACAGTATGACTGTCATTTGGCAGAGTTTGGCACCACCCTCGATTATATTAAGACGCTTAACTGTCACGTCTTACAAGAACTAAGAATGCCAACAGAAAGTCTTTCACTGAAGCCCGAAATTTGTAAGATTCAATTAAAACTTGAAGGTGGTCAAAGCTGTACCAATAAATTTTGAACGTATATAGACTATATTCGTCTCCGATGAAGAAGTTGATTTCTCAGAGCAAAGTATCCCACAAGTTCTCAGAGCATCTCAATTATTTAAGAGACCTAAATAAGGTTGAAGAGGTATCGATGATTGTCAAACCGAGACGACAAACTCGAATTACATTTCGAATTGTGTAGACCTGCTGTGATGTATGGAAGAACTTGAAGACTCCTTACATTCCGTACCAAAATATCCAGCTCTATGCGACAGGAGATGAACAAGTTCCTCCCTAAATAGTGGTTGGTTGGCTAAGCGGTATTTCCCGTTACCTGAAGAGGGAAAAACACAAACAGCGCATTGAGCACCGTTTTGAGACCACACCTAACGGAAGCTGAAAATAAAGGGGGATGAAGGATGTTACAGGAGCTCAAAACCAGCCTGTGGAGTTGAGAAATTTGATGATCTTGAAATGGATGCTTTGAAAAGTAACTTCTGTGAAAATTCTCTGCTGTACCAAAAAAGGAGGTTAGGTTAAGTAAGGTATGAGGTGGGTGTCTTGAAAGACACACTTAGAGATGTCGGTCTTTTACAATACCACCAGAGTAAGTGTAAGGTGGACCGAAACAATATCCTAGACCGGACACACTGATGTGAGCTATGTTGCTGCCTTCAAGCAGTGTTACCTGCACTGGCTGTTTTCTTCCAATTTGGCTACTCGAACTTTTCACTGGCTCTTCAAAATTGCCATTGGGATTTATCCTAATTTAGGCCATTCACTTTAAAGTTGGGGGATTTTTATGCTCCTTGGGAATTTAAAAAAAATGTATACTTCTATTGCGAACTTACTCTTTTCGTATGGCTAAACTTTTATAAACAGTTAATAGCGAAAGTGACTCAACTCCACTTTCATAGAGCGATTGGAAAGACTCTCACATCTCAGCAGTAAAATCATCTTTCAAGATACGCAAACGATTTTTAGCAATTTTTTAGGTAGACTGCTTGGTACATTCGACTATTGTCACCCGGACAATAGATTGTACTTTAAACAAATAAAAATAAAATAAAAAAATGCATGAATATGAAAGCACCACCGTCCCAGTCTGCAGGCAGGGTAAACTGTCCAACGGTGGACCAATTTAAGCTTGACTCGATGTTGTTTTTAAACTATTGGTTTATTCTAATCGGTTTGAAGGTACTTTTTATAAGCTTTATTAGCTTTGTATTTCACCACATCCAGCTTTAGAAAGATCATAGGAAATAGTAAATTTTGAGTTTTTTAAAACACACCTCAATTGGTTCCCTGTGTACTAGGGGGTGGACACAATGAACCTATAGTGTTTATTTATTATTTCATAAGAAAACTAAAGAACAAAATCAAGTAATTGATAAAATTCAATTTTTATTTTGCATTAACATTAAAAAAATGTAAACAATACAAAAACATAAGTAATAAAAACAACAAAAAGTAATAACGACAGGAAAAAATAAAAAAACATTAACAAAAATGACTTTCAAGGACTTCAGTAATATCACAAAACTTATAACTAACGAATGTAAGATGCTGATAGGTTGCTAAATAAAAATAGGGAATTCTGAATCCCGGAAGTGCTACCATGTTCACCATGGTTCACTGTTGGACATGGTGACTTTTTGGAGAACAATATTTTTATAAATTAAAACATTTCACACATTTTACTGACACATAATTTTAATTAATAATAATAATCAAAATTTTAAACTGAATCCCACAAATCTCGCTGAAACTTACTTTTCTAAGTGGAACAAAAATAAGAAGCACGATTTCTGATTACTTAACAGTAAAATTCACATTTTTTTGAGCACAACCGACAATGGCGAGCGCTCTCCTTCAAACTCCTAGGTAAATTCATAAAGGATCGAAACGCGGTTTATTTCCTCTTTACTTCGTTTTCCCCTTATAAGTAGAGATTAAGTAAATTTAAAAGATTCACTGTGGGACGTGAGCCACTGTGGGACAGTTTACCCTATGCAGCCTTCTGTGATTAATGCCTCGTTGGGAAAGCCCGAAGCGTTGACCGAGACTGTCGAACCTAAATACAAGATGTTAAACTTAAATTTCCGTTAAGCCATTTGAGGATTTAAGACGACAGACGGGCCAAACATTTAAGCGAGATGGGACGGATTGAACGTTTGTTTGTAGCCTCCACGGCAAACCTCCTCGCATGTTATTGGATTGCCCTACTTTCTGTCATTGCAGGTCAAAATCGTAAGTTCTGACATCAAGATGGTAATGATAACAAAGCCCCTCATCACCAAAGTTCCATTTTTCCGGTGTCTTTGGATAATACGAGTAATTGAAATGGTCTAGTCTAGGTGGGCACAGTGGTTCAGTGGTTAGTACTTTGGACTACTAAGCGAGGTGTCTTAGATTCAATTCCCGGAAAAAAATAAATTACATCTTAAGCTTTTTCTCCACTGAGCCACAACTCGCGAAAGTCTGACAAGCATTCGAGACATTCGAAAGTAGAACCGTCATAAACGAGCTTCTCAATTCGACCGTCCGCACTTTTCATAAAAATGTAGGTCCCCTCCATCGCCGCAAAAATAAAAAAATCACACAAAACCAATGGTTGTGAGGAGCTGTGCCTCAACGGACCGGTTGCGCCAAATAGGTGTTATTTTTTCAAGCCTAGTCACGTCATACTGGCCAATGGATGCGCTGTAGTAATGCCAAAGCTTTAAAAAAAGGCACGAAGCTTGGTTCGCAGAGATAGGTCTGAAGGACCCACTTTGCTTAGCCCGATTATGGTATATCATATCTCACACAAGTTGATTAGAACCTATTACGTCTAAACATCACCAAGTTCTTTTAACCCTTAACATTTAAATTTACTGCAAGTCGCAATACTTGTTTTTAATGGAAAATACTTCCGTAGTGACTCCGTAAAATTTAATATGTGTCACGGAATATCTCTTTCCTGCTGCGTATATAAGAAAGTTCAAACTAAATCAGTTTAAAGTGTCCAAAACTTGTCGGCGGCGGCAGGTTCTTATTTGATTTCGCTTTTCGTAAAGACCCGAGTTAAATGATCCAAACACGGTGCTAATGATTAACCTTACACGCTGTACACATAAAAAAAAAATGTCATCGCTCCATCCAACTTGTATATGTGCAATGGGCCTCCTTGCAACCGACCAACTTTAAGCAAACAGTCTTTATGGAGAAAATTTGCTTGCAAGTTCGAATAGAAGGATACGATTGCCACACACAAGTACCATCAGTAGATACGAATTTCACTCTCACCCTTATAATCTGTATAATGATGCCCTACCCCCAGTTTATCCCTTTTTTGGGGAATTTCACTCCTCATTTGCTTGACCGTTCAAATATCCGCACCATTTGTACTTTTCCACGGACAAGGATTTCAAACGTTCTCTCAATTTTCTTCAAACTCCATTAGTGTTTTCTCGTTTGGGGATGGGTGGCCTGGCCTGGGTCCTTCTCGAATGTTGTTTGTGTTATGCTGTGCTGCTTAAGGGGCGAATGAATGAATGCTTAGGAGGAATGCATACATATATGCTATCGCATGCAATAAGTGAAATTAATTATGGGCCTTCTGGCTCTCGCAATTGTGCAGGGGTTCGTTGCACACAAACATTCACCCACACGTACTTCATTTGGAAGGTTTGGGACGAGAAGATTGGGTGGCAGTGGCAGCCCAGCCTAATATCCTGGCGGATGGTCAATTGCACTCAGTCGCATGTATGGATTCACAAACACGAAAGCGACTTTGTTTGTGTGGATGCCGTCCGAGGCTTACGTATACGAACAACATGCATTATGTATGCGTATGTGAAATGAGCATTTACGTTGTGCCATAAGAAGGATGATAGCGATGCATACGACACAAATGACGATGTTGACGAAGACTATATGGCCGGGCCTACGACGACGACGACGATGGTGGCAATTTTGATGATGATGATGACCATGGTGAAGAACCAATCGATAGATATTCGCCCTTATTGCTGTGTGCTGAAGCTGAAGCTGAAGCAAGGATAGCAGGAAGCGCCTATGACTGTTATGATGGTGTTGTCGGTCGGTTGGCTTGAATGCAATTCGTTGCGTTGCTGTGGCGTTTTGTTTCCTTGGTATGTGTTCTTTCCTGTTTCTTGCCTTGGGTAGGAAGGATACTTTTTTTTCGGTATTCTTTTTCTTTTTATTACAGTGTGCATGTGCAGTAAACGATAATTAACGAAATTACTGTTGCCACTCAACATGAAAGTGATGTGAATGGTTTTGTGTGTTAACGTCCCTTGGAAGGTGGCGTATTCATAGCAAAGTGGGGAGGGGGGCAACAAAATAGATTAATGATGTTGAATTGGACGTTGGCGGTAGATGTCTAATTAGATGTGGAAAAATATTTGCGCACCATTTTGGACTGTTATTGCAAAGGCGTTTACCAATTTAACTTTGATTTGAATAGTACTTTAAAATAGTTCATATTTCGACCCTAAGGAGCCAGAACTTGTGGATCTAAAAAATTACCAATTTTTTACCACGCGGCTGAGGCGGTTTTTCTACAAATTCGATAGTCGAATCAACTATTCATATGGAAGTTTAGTAGGCACTGGTCTCCTTTTACAAAATTTGTTTAAACCCAACCAAACACTCTTAAAAGGCAAAATTCTATTCGATTTTGAATGTCTCTCCGTCATTTCCAGTTACACAAATTAATATGTCTCCGGCTGCTACGACGCGTGTAGGTACCTAACTGTGAAACCACTGAACGGAGTTTGATGGCTTCGTTCAAAGTATGCAGCTACCTTTCAAAATATCTTATACATTTATATTGTGAAGTTAAATCACCGATTACTGAAACTGTTCATCCCTAAAAGTCCATATCCGTCCCTCAATCAAACTTGATATTATGTAAAATGCACAGATGCAGGGCCGGCCTTAGGTATTCGGGCGCCCCGAGCGTAAATTTTATGTAGCGCCCGTTAATTTTACAAAGGACAAAGCGAATAATACTTTCTCAGAACTTGTACTTACCTCTATGTTTTTTTTCTATGCTTGTTTTCAAATTCTAAAGACTTGAGTGAAAAATGTTCCAAAATATAACTTTAGTTGTATATTTAAAATCTCTGGACCTCGTTAGCAGTTGAAAAGCTATTTGCCATGAATATCAAACCGTACTCTACCTTCTTTTGGAGGTCAAGGCTTTTGATTACTTATGGTAAATTATTAGGACTCAGACTTTACAAAATTTGGTAAAACGCTTCATCCTACGCTGCAATGTTTTCGGGGACTTAACAAAAAAGCTCTAAGTATTCTGTCAGCTCTCAAATTGATTGCCACTAAAAATAGAAGTGCAAATTTAAAAGAAAATATCCCTAAGAAAGAACTCAGTACGTAGCAGTAAGTATATTTTTCAAGAGGAGTACAAAGTTCGAAAGACCTTCATAAAATTTGTCGTTTAATGGAATTCGAACACATCCCACATAAAAACAGCTGCTTTCTATACGGGTCCGTCAAGTAGTTTTAAGCGCCAGTTATATGCTTCCCAATTATTTGAGGTAGTTTATCTCTTACGATCGATTTACATATTTTTTTCCATTACTCGTCGGTCAAGTTTCGGAAAAGCGAGTTTTAACACTAAGGCTAGCGCCTGTCATGCAAACTGTGGTGCCTGCCTTTTTTCAGAATTTCTTATTTTATTACTGAGAATTGGATAACCTATACATACTTTCTTTGTAGTCTATTTGAAATATAAACGCCCTAATCGGTTGTAGGTATGAGAAGAACCTTAACCATTGCCGATCCTTTCCTATAGTAGCTACACACATAGGTACAGTTGTAGTTTAACTCTTCAACATGGCTTATGGTAGTTTAACTTTTACTCAATCGACTGCATGCTGATCGTATTAACCCTCAATCGAGCATGTAATTAATCCACTATTCCGGAACGATTGACTAATCCACTCCAACAATGTAAGTCGGCAACAGTTGTTGTGTTCATTTATTATCCCAAAGCATATCGATTCATTGCGAAATTTATTAAAATACTCTTGTGGCCTATTAACTATATGCTTATTACAAATACCACTGCAGTCGATGTGCGCCAAGTTCCCTTCCTCATAATACTCCCCGCTTTATAATTTTCTCCATTTTAATTATTGATTTAATCGCATTACGTTTATAATTAGCATAGTAAATAGCTTATTAGTTTGTTCCTCTCTCTCTCCATCTCTGTTGGCTATTCGTTTGTTGTTGCGAGTTGCGGCTTATTGTACCAGCTAACGTGTACAGTAGGTCAGAAAAATATTCGTCGGCAATTAATTCGAATTTTACAAGAGAAAAATATTTTTTCTGTTTATATTTCGAATTGAATATAACAAGATTGCCGAGCTAAAATAAAAATGAGTCTTGCAACCATTTCCGTCTGTCCGCTAACAATCTAGGCCCTAACAACTTAAACCATTAAACATTTATTTGAAAAATGAAACAAGCGAATACGTAGCAACTGAATTCTTCCTTAGGTGCATAGGTAACTTTGACAGCTGGTTTGGACGGGAATCCATTCATAATTTCGGGATAACAATTTGTTTAAGTTTACCTACTTCCTTAAATTTTGCACGTAAACGGCTTCTACGATTCAAATTTTAAACCAAGGCGTATATTATTTAAGTTCACTTATATAACGTACTCAGTTGGATAAGTTTCCTTCCTCTGCTTTAAAAAAACAGTTCGTATAAAACAATATTTCAGATTTCGATCAGAAATGTTATCGAACACAAGTTTTAAACGTCAAGTTTTATATGCTCTGAATGACCATTGTAAATGAAATCTCATCGTGACATTTCCCGAATTGAAGCAGCTTCTAAAATAGATTTTCCTTTAAACTTAATAAACAGTAAACGCATCAATCGATTTTGAGTCGTGTTTCGACGTAAATCCAAAAATGTATTCTAAGGAAATATTATAATTGAAATATTAAATCAAAACGGTATTTAATTGATTAAATCCCACATCTGTCTGCAAATTGAAAGACCAAGACTGGAGTCATTCACAACAAGATTCGAGCTCTTATCTAACATAAAGCTATTATAACTGCTTTTGTGGCTACTTTCGGTTTCTTTAAGACGCCTCAATCTAGTTTTTGCCATAAACTGGAAGCTTCGGCCTTTAAGAACTTCATTCTTTGAACACACCTTTTTGGCGCAAGTTCAAGATTGTGATTTTTAGTTTGTTGAACTTTTTAGATTTAAATTTTTGCGGATCTGAATGTTTCAAACTTGCATCCTTATGGTAAAGCCTCAATCTAGTTTTCGCCATAAACTGGAAGCTTCGGCCTTTAATAACTTGATTCTCTGAACACAACTTTTTGGCTCCAAATTCAAGATTATGATTTTTAGTTTGTTGGATCTTTTAGATTTAAATTTTTCCGGATCTGAATGTTTCAAACTTGCATCCTTATGGTAAAGCCTCAATCTAGTTTTTGCCATAAACTGGAAGCTTTGGCATTTAAGAACTTGATTCTCTGAACACAACTTTTTGGCTCCAAGTTCAAGATTATGATTTTTAGTTTGTTGGATCTTTTAGATTTAAATTTTTCCGGATCTGAATGTTTCAAACTTGCATCCTTCTGGTAAGCCTCAATCTAGTTTTTGCCATAAACTGGAAGCTTCGGCCTTTAAGAACTTCATTCTTTGAACACAACTTTTTGGCTCAAGTTCTGAACTGTGATTTTTAGTTTGTTGAACTTTTTAGATTGAAATTTTTGCGGATCTGAATGTTTCAAACTTGCATCCTTATGCCAAAACCTCAATCTAGTTTTTTCCATAAACTGGAAGCTTCGGCCTTTAAGAACTTCATTCTTTGAACACAACTTTTTGGCTCAAGTTCAAGATTGTGATTTTTATTTTGTTGGATCTTTTAGATTAAAATTTTTCCGGATCTGAATGTTTCAAACTTGCATCCTTATTGTAAAGCCTCAATCTAGTTTTTTCCATAAACTGGAAGCTTCGGCATTTAAGAACTTGATTCTCTGAACACAACTTTTTGGCTCCAAGTTCAAGATTATGATTTTTAGTTTGTTGGATCTTTTAGATTTAAATTTTTGCGGATCTGAATGTTTCAAACTTGCACCCTTCTGGTAAAGCCTCAATCTAGTTTTTGCCATAAACTGGAAGCTTCGGCCTTTAAGAACTTGATTCTCTGAACACAACTTTTTGGCTCCAAGTTCAAGATTATGATTTTTAGTTTGTTGGATCTTTTAGATTTAAATTTTTCCGGATCTGAATGTTTCAAACTTGCATCCTTCTGGTAAGCCTCAATCTAGTTTTTGCCATAAACTGGAAGCTTCGGCCTTTAAGAACTTCATTCTTTGAACACAACTTTTTGGCTCAAGTTCTGAACTGTGATTTTTAGTTTGTTGAACTTTTTAGATTGAAATTTTTGCGGATCTGAATGTTTCAAACTTGCATCCTTATGCCAAAACCTCAATCTAGTTTTTTCCATAAACTGGAAGCTTCGGCCTTTAAGAACTTCATTCTTTGAACACAACTTTTTGGCTCAAGTTCAAGATTGTGATTTTTATTTTGTTGGATCTTTTAGATTAAAATTTTTCCGGATCTGAATGTTTCAAACTTGCATCCTTATTGTAAAGCCTCAATCTAGTTTTTTCCATAAACTGGAAGCTTCGGCATTTAAGAACTTGATTCTCTGAACACAACTTTTTGGCTCCAAGTTCAAGATTATGATTTTTAGTTTGTTGGATCTTTTAGATTTAAATTTTTGCGGATCTGAATGTTTCAAACTTGCACCCTTCTGGTAAAGCCTCAATCTAGTTTTTGCCATAAACTGGAAGCTTCGGCCCTTAAGAACTTCATTCTTTGAACAGAACTTTTTGGCTCAAGTTCAAGATTGTGATTATTAGTTTGTTGGATCTTTATGGTATACCCTTAACTGCAGTGTAAATTGTTACTACTTGAAGTTATTGCATTCAAATGGTAATACCTGGCTTTTATCATAGGCTCCAGATGGAACTTTGCAAACAATATAGGTAAAGACGATTCTGTTGCACTCTTGGGCATATTTTGTGCACATTATTGTAGTTGATTTAAAAAAAAGAAGTAGAGTTCGAATTGGGCATTATATTGTAAAATTTTAACATTTTCTCAACTATTGCTCGCAAAATCGGTTCTGTAATACTTCTGACTCGCTGTACATAATTATAAAGACAGTGGACACCCAAGTATAAGACCGCTTGCTCATTGACGACATTGTTGTATTCTATGTGGAAATCAATGTATTTACAGGAAAGTTGCAAACCTGAAACAATTTTCATTTTGAAATGGGGTAGTAGTAGTAGTAATTATGTCCAATACGATAATTAATAATACTTTTAACTACTGGTACTATGTATAGACATATGTATACCTGTAGAGAGAAACTCAGTTAAATGCAATAAATAAAAAAGAGTGTATTTAAGATTGTGCGCATTGCGTGTATTGGGTCGGTAGATCAGGTAATGCTGTTGCATGAATTTATGACAATAAATTATGTTCACTCTTTTGAGGAACATTCTCTTTTCAAAATTGAGATAAGGAACCCATTCTAAAGATCCAATGCGATAAACGAAATGGCTCTGACCGGTATTAATTCGATTTTGAAACTCAGGTGGTGGCTGTTTATTTCCTACGGTGATTTTTATTGCTCAGCTCTAAACAAATAGTCGTCAATTAAATGATTTAACATTTTATAAGCAAACTTCTGTAAAATTAATTAATGGCACAGGTATAAAGATGTCGGATCAGTAATGCTTTGTATTGGCAGCTAAGGGTTTAATCATCTAGTTAAGGTGGATTTCTGTGGCCCTAAAAGAGAATATAATCTGTATTGGAAACAACGTCTTTCAAGTTTCTCTAGGCGCATTAAAGTATTCACTAAACTAATATTGACATTTAAGCAATCTCGAGAAATAGATCTAAATAACAATTTTTCAAAAGTTTTATATTTAAAAAAAAAAATTTTAAAAAAACGAGTTTTTCCGGGATTCATCAGTTGACAACTGGTACCTTGTCCAATAAACTGACCTTCGCATACCTTGCTTGACTTGTGAACTAGCGTTCTCTCCCTGTTTGGGTATATGAAGATTAAGTTCAAGAAGCCTATCTACTTAGGTAGGTACTTAGGTGTCGGTACTCTGGACTTGAACCCCAATCAATAAGCCTCTTCTTCTAGACTCTTCAGTTCGGAGCGCTATCGCTGATACATGTTTCATCAAAACAAACTGAACCAAGTCCAAAAATCAATAAATAAATATTTGGCGCAACAGGTCCGTAGGGGGACCCTAGGCCTAGCTTCTCACAACCATGCGTTTTGTGTGAGTTCATAATTTTTAGGAACGAATGGAAGGGATCTACAATTTTATGACGAGTCCAAACGGCTAATTGAGAAGCTCTTTTAAGACAGTTACACTCTCCGATGTTTGTCAGACGTTTGCGACTGGTGGCGCAGTGGAAAAAAACCCAATAAGTTGGAATTTCGTTTTTTTCCGGATTCGACCCTGGACCCCTCGCTTAGTAGTTCAACACACTAACCACTAAGGCGTCATTTTAGTCAGCAGCCTGTTGGATTTAAGTTTAGATATAGCTTTCCACACTTCATGTGGGTCCTGGTTTGAATACATGCCCTCGCTTAAAAACTCAATTTCGGGGTGAACAAAAAATAAAAATAAAATATAAGCTTTCGGTGGGTGATTCTTCCATTTGAAGTGAGTCCACAATTGGGGACGATCGTTAATGGCGGTGTTTGTATCTGTATTAGTTTACGTGAAACTTTTGGGTGGAGGAGTATGATTTATATCTTCGCATGGAATCAGGGACAATGGTCCTGATGGGAAATTGTATTATTTTTGAATCCGATAAGCTGTTGTTGAGTTATCATATTTCAATTTCGAAATCTCGTTTCTTAATCCATCTCACTTATTTATTTGAGACAAAATAATGCATACCTACAATAAACTGACAAGCACCTAACCCGAGAACAGACGAACGAACTAAAATAAAGAGCATATAAAAATGACCAGTTTTCTTAGAGCTACAGGCG
Source organism: Cheilosia grossa (assembly GCA_963082955.1). Taxonomy (NCBI): domain Eukaryota; kingdom Metazoa; phylum Arthropoda; class Insecta; order Diptera; family Syrphidae; genus Cheilosia; species Cheilosia grossa. Next base: position 17,011,502 of record OY720147.1, on the reverse strand, counting down.
GACAAACTAAAAGGAGACGTTGCGTTTTATGATACCTTTGCATAGACTTGACTACTTAAACGTGTTTGGCAGGTCATAAAACATCAGATGTTTGAATGTTTTTGTTGGCGTTATCGTTTGCACTATTATCCATGAATATTAAGGTTTTTTTGATCGGGAACTTATTGCAAAAAAGTAAAAACTTTTAAATATTTTCAACAAAAATTCTCCTTTCTGTATTCACCTATGGAACATCATTTATTGTTTACAAAACTTACAATTTTGAAGAGAAATATCCACAGTATTTAACTTTATTTTTTGTTCACTTCCAGACGAATCGAGATGTATATCTAATATGGCGGAGGGTGTCGAAGAAACCGAGAGCAATAGTCACCAAAATAAAGCAGGCACACCAACTATGCTAGGCACTGTGTTGCCCTGTGAAGCAACTATTACCGCATCGTTGGGCGGCATAAAACGTGAATTTGACTCAACTCCTTCGCCGCTGGGTGGCGTTAGCACGGGAGGCGGAATAACTCCAGTTACACGACTACCCACCCCGTCCCCATCATCACCGCCCTCACAATTAACACCCACCTCAACGACGGTCAATCCAATTGCGGCCACAATACGTCCAGTGACCAATCTATCATCTGCCTCATCTACATCGTCTATATCGTCGTCCTTATCTTCATCGTCATCGTCGTCCTCATCATCGTCATCGTCGTCTTCAACATCTTCATCGTTAACATCGGCAGCTACTACAGCGGCCACTGCGGCTACATCAACAGTTACTGGAGTTACGGCGAACAAATCACCGTCACCGTTTCTGTCTTCATCACCGCCCGGAGTCAATACAAGCCAACATCATTCTCCACACCAGCAGCAACAGCAACAGCAATCACAGGCATTGCAACAACAATATCATCCTATCAATCTAAAACCTGAGGTAAGTCATGCTTATATAGGAAGGTTATACTTTAAGTTTTTCGAAAGCAGATGTGACGTGTACTGTGTGTACATATATATAGAAATAATGGAAAAGAAAAGAATTTATAATGAATAAGTGTACCGTGTGTTGCTTTTTCTACAAGATATTTAAAATTTCTGAAACTTTAGCTATCAATTTTATATTAAAGTATCTACGCCAATGACTTAGTCGATAACGGACAGCCTACCAAATATTCTGTGTTTCAATAAAAAAAAATCTAAACAGGGACGCGTGGGCTAGGAATAACCCATCTAACTGGCAAAACGGTCTAAAGAGGTAGGTATACCGAAGGTTCCAAAATGGCCTCGGGTGTGTGAACTGGTATTGGCAGATAGGCAGAGATGCTTGTGTGTTTTTCTTTTCAGACAAAGTTCTCTGACAGGCAGACCCGCGCTTTACAAGATTAAAAGGAAGATCTTTTTCAGGGAAATTTTAAGTCCAGAAAAATCCTCTGCTGAAAAGACTTTCTATTGAGTCACGAGCAATAAAAAAATTAAGTCAAAAAATTTAACCAACAAAAAGTTCTAAGGCTCTAGTTATAGCCATAAGTAAAATACAACCGAAAAAGTTGGAACAGTGTGAAAATGAGTTTTTTTTTCACGTTAAGGCGGTCATAGCAAAAATTCTGTCAGAAAAAAAAATTCCTGACAGATTGAACAGTAAAGAAATGAATTATTTAAGTGGAATTTTTCTTGTGGAATCAAATGAGAATTCGATCAGAAAAAGTTTTTCGTACGCAAAAATTAATAAATTATTATCTATTCTAGAAAATTTAAACATAATTTACTTATATTATTTTTTAAATACTAACTTTATAATTCATTAGCAACATTTTAAGACCAAGATTGATTTCAACCATTGGGTCGAAGTGGTCAAAAACGCAAAAGAACATTTTTACGGTTTCGTTTTACGTATGGCTAGGGCCTAAGAAGTTGGTCGGACTATTTTTTTTTTTTTTTTTGTTTTCTAAGAAATAAATTCTTCATTTAACCCACAATCTAATGGTTATAATTATGGCTCATTAAAGTTAGAGTTTTGTTCATGAACACTTACCTAAATAAAAAATAAAAAAAAATGTTACCTGTCGTTAAAACTTTACAATTTGAACAAGTCAGCCTTGCCAGTTTGGGGGAAATTGTTTACGGGGAAATCTGGGGTTTTTTTAGTTCTATTTTATTCGTATTTGCTTATAATATTCGTTTTGGATAACCTTAAAATATGCATCCGCATTTTGCGAACGTAAAAGACGCCAATTATTTTAAATTTAATAATGACTTATCGTAGATATTCGTCGTTCTTTTCTTTCCACTGACTCAAATGACTCAAATTTGAAATAAGGGATGAAATAAATGTGTGTATTTTTTTTAAAATGATGTAAAAATACTGAATTGATTCTCTAAATTTTTGTGTGAAAAATCTGATATCTTTGGACGATTTTCGTTTTCAAAACAAGTCTTTCAAAAAAAAAAAATAAAATCTAATGCCAGTTTCACTAGACATAAGTTATAGTTTTTTGTAACAGTAACAATTTTCCGGATTTAACCACCTCATCAGTAAATTTTATTAACAACAATATCATGCGTTGAAGCTGTGAAAATTTCTACAAAGTGGTTTCAAGAAGCAGCATAGGTTGACATTTTCATCATCATAAATATTTGGAACACACTTTTGCATTCGTAAGACCAAACATGTTCGCGCTTCAAATTTGAAACTCCTACTTTTTTTTAAGTCGAAAAACATAATAATTATTAAGATATAAGAAATATTGGAAAAAAGTTAAGCGTTTTTTTTTTTTTGAAAGAAAAAAGCCAAATCTGGGGGTTTTTCAGATTTTTCTGGGGGGAAATATACCATCTGGCAACGCTGCACCAAGTGCGCCCGCAAGCCAAAAATTGTGTTTCATTATAAAAGGATACAATGGATTCAGGTCATCCACGTCGAAGAGAAAGACATTTTATTTTCGCAACATATGGTCTTTGGTCTTAACATACTAAGGATATGGATAAGCAAACAGTATTCTATGCCAAAAGAGAGTTTCCGAACGAATTTGGGGTTATTGTAAATGGTTTAATTGAGTATAACTTTGACGCAACAACTCTTTGTTATGTTAACTCTTTATATCATTTCTGACAAAACAATATACGCGGAAAATCACCTACGGAGACTTGCCATGTTTCCGAAAAATTGTTTTAAAACTACCTGCAACCTTTTATTATAATGTTTCTTTGGTATCCCATGTCAATAAGTGTCAGAATTAATTAATTTTCCGGTCCATACATAATACTAGTTTATTGCTTAAAAAGTAGCCGGCGTAAGTAACAAGTTTAAGACATGCTCTTCAAAGTGTTGGACAACAATGACAGCCCTGTGCTAACTTTGTCCACTTTAGGCACTCTTTTCAACATACCAATTCCATGAAAAGATCATAACAACTCTCTCGATCTCACTACATTTTTAATTTCCAAATCGTTAAGGAAAATTATGATTTTCCCATTCAGCGCACATTCATCTCGAGTTGAATGTGTGCATATTTCTTGCTCCCTTCTATTAATATGCACGTGTGTCACAAATAACCTATATACACGCTTATCATGTTGTGCGTACGGTTTGAAACTTGCACACGCGATACACCTACAATAAGTATAATGAATGCATTTATATACCTACCACGCTTACCCCACCCATATCTCTATTGTGGCTAATTTATTATAGTTCAAGTCCGTTAATATCACAAGACGCAATGTATGTACGTACTTATGTTACTTATGACCATAAAATCCCGCGAGAAGATTCCACCGTACGTTGGAAAAAAAATAATAATAATGAACCGCCATGCACGGCGGCAGACATACTAGTATAGCATTAAAGTACACAATGTTTTGCTACAAATTCTTGCCCACGACTTCGTAAGTAGAGCTCAGCATGTTGTGTATAGATTGTCGATGGTCGATTTTGCGAAAGGTGAGGGAGCGATTAAATATGATTTGCATTAATTTATTTCAAACTTTCAAACGTATTGTGAATTCGCTGAAATGTGGGTAATTAACAGGGTGATTCTAATTAAAAGAAATTAAGCATTTTTGTTGCACTATTTTTTTTTTTTTTTTTTTAAATTTCACAACTTTTCTCACTCATATAGTAACTGTCTAAGAAAACCAGAACTAAACAAGTAAGGTTAACTACACAGTGTGTAGTCTATGAGTCAGATTATTGTTAATTAAATTAATTCTTGTCTTGCGAGGGGAAAGCTGAACATTTCTAATTGCTGTATTAATAGTTTTTATTTATTGAATTCATTAGAAAATATAATCTCTTTAAGAGCATAGCAATATTAAGCACAAACTAGCATGGCTCGATATTAATTTAACACAGTGCATTTTTTGTCATTGCTTGTCATTATTTATTAAGTTTTTGAAATAACTGCCACCTTACTGATGCAATATTTACAACATAAAGTTCTTTATTTAGCCGCCAGTCTGCTATATTCAGTCGTCAATAAAACACTGTAAAATTACATACCCATTCTGAATTCTGATGTGGACACATTTTCTGACAAATACCACAAAACTGGCAATCTCCTACAAATTGGGGTGATTTATATAATATTATAGCACAAAATGAATTAATTTACTTAAAACTTATTTGGTTTTTTTTTTTTTTAATAAGTTATTGTTTAGTTAAACCTGTGTAAGAACCTAGACCTTGAATACTATGCTTAAATAATTGGTGGCGTAGCTTTTTAATGTACAAATATAGCCACATTCTTGATAAAAACAACAAAGGCAGCCACTAGATGTAATTCAAACTACCCTCTTAACGCTACAGCCTTTCCGGTACTATTAAGAACCGACTGTTTAATTTTCGGACAAAATTTGTTTACTTAGTAGTTTTAAGGCCCGTGGTATAATTCACAATCATACCTATAGTTATGTAGATAAAAAAAAAATGGTGTATGACTGGGTCGCACGAGACTTTCTCTATTAAAGCAAGTTTCTTTGAGAAGCTCAATTTTATTTTGTATATATGTTTTAATAAAGTAAATTATAATAATAATATTCTCTTATATATATTTCCGCGATTGATATTCATTACAATTTGTACGCAAGCCTTGCAGCAAGCTCCCTTGTAAAAGGATTATACTTTTGTATCTGAATGGGTTTCGAGGAATAGTAATTTTGCCATTAATTGGCATTCATTCTTTGCAAGATGTACACAAATAAAGCTCTAGCTATGGTTAGTAGGGATTGTAAATTATTTAGAAGAAGAGACATATTTTTTTAATTTTTTTTGACCCTCGAGATTTCAAAAGTTCGTACAAAATTGAAGAAGTATAGTTTTTGAAACTACATATCCGCGGAGAAGCTGCATAGGTATAACCTGACGAATTAATCAGTGTATCGGAAAAGTTGTAGCTGGAACTGTAGGTAAATCGTGATATATTTTTCGAAAAATTTATGGCCATTTAGTGCTTTACGAAAATTGTTTCGTTCGCGGAAACTATCGATATCTTCTATTGTCCTGTATATAATTGTCATACTTCTCTAGTGCTTAATCGATTAAAATACAAGATCCTACAAATTAAATTAGTACTCTGATTTATGTATTTCCTTAACGCTTTTTGAGAGTACCCATTGTCTTGGAATTATCTACCTCTTTCTTAATTGTCATTGTTGCCAACAAAGAAGTTCATGCGGAAGTTCACCTACAGGAATCCACCTTTCATTTGGTTCACATTTCATAGAAATCGGCTGTCATATAATAACGCCATTATCGGTACGACAAGAAAACATCTTGTCCGTTAGTATAACGCTGCCATTTTTGAATTCCTCAAACTACAGCCAACAAAATGTTGGTGAAAAGGATCCCTATTAGGGCAGCCTTCTAAGGGTAGCTATGTACGGAATAGGACACAGATATTAATTTATTTTTCTCGTTTGCCAACCTTTTACTTAAATACGAGTTTATACCTCCCTACTCTACTTATGCCACACAGCGAAAAAAAAACACCAGTAAGGTAGGTACTTAAAAATAAACCCGTCACATACCCTCCTGTATGACGTTCGCGTTCCCAATACCATACATACTATACCTGGGTACCGGTCGCTTATACATACCCGCATCTCTCGTTTCTTTCATGTCAAGATCATTGTTGCGTTCAAAACGTCACATGCATCTCATTAATTATTAATTACAAATTATGAACGCCCACGCATGCGACCACGGCAAAGCCAACCCAACACACTCGTACACATCGTGCATAATGCTTTCAAAGGCAGTCGCTGTCTGGTGAGAGGATTTCAAAATTACGAACAAGAAGATCTAAATAAAATTAATATTTCTACTTAATTGCGGGCATTTCAGGTGTGGGTATATTCTGCACTGCAGACTCCAAAGTCGGCACAGAGTGCGGCGCTCATATACTGGACGCACGATCTCGTCCCAAATGATACTCGTGAAAGAAACTCGAAACCAATCCTCTAACTCTAACGCATTAATAGTACCCTCGTTCGTACCCCTCGTCTTCACTTCATGTCTTTTTAAACATTGCCATGGGCTTCGCTTAATCCTTAAGTGTGCCCCTTCTGCGTTTACCCCTCAGACTAGTCCTATGTTCAACCAGTTGATTGTCACGTCGCGGCGTCGGTCGTCGGTTGCGTTTGTGTGCGCACAACATTATGGATCTCGTAGGCAATTCTTTCATTTCTTTTTTGGGGAGTGGTGGATTTTGATGGCGCATAATTGCACGCTTTGAACGAGAAATAAAATTATGAGGGGACTTATGTGCATTTTTGTAGACAAGTATTTTGTTGCGGGTCTAGTAGGATTTTCTTTTTCTTTCTTTCTCAACAGTGTTTTCAATGTAGAGGGGATATCACTTTGTAATTATAGCCTTAGTAGCATAATTGTTGTGTGTACATTAGAGTGTAGTTTTGTTTGTAAGTTTTTTGATTATTTTAATAGGAATTTTATCGCTCTGAGGTAAGCAAGTAAATAGTTGGCGCAAGGGCCCTAGGACTTGCATGTCACAACTATTCGGTTTGTTTTTTATTTTTATATTTTGTGATGAATGGAAGGAAAGAGCAATTACACTCTCAGATGTTTTTCAGTTGTTCCCGAGAGGTGGCGAAGTGGGAAAAAGATGACATTTGTACCGCACTGAGCCACTGCGCCCACTGTTGGTCCTCTAAACCTTTTCACCCAACTGTTAAGACGTATTTTTAAAAGCTAAAATCACCCTGTATATTCTTTACACTTGCACTCAACTAGTACGACTTTTTCAATCATTTTCAACACATAAAGCTTGCGGTTATCCAATTTATTTCTATTGAAATAGATCTTGAATTGGTATCATCTGCCTGAAAAATGTTTTCACTTGAAAAAGCGATATTTGCTCTTGCCATCGTTTACAATTCTTAACAAATAATTTTGCCTAAACATTTGTATAATAATTGTTGGAAAAAATGAGATCGCCTTTTCTGTAGATCGAGCTTTTGAAGCCGATAATTCCATAGTCTCCGGGCATGAATTCTTCTATCCACTGATGTTTTGCGACATGACCAACATACGTCAGCTGCATGCAAAAAAGGGGTAACTTCACTTTCCACACTTTTGAGACATCGACAAAGTAAGTTTTATTCTTCTTATTTAAACGACCTCTGACTCAGCTACAAGAAATTTTTAGTGTGTCACTTCTTGAAGTAAAAAAGCGACAAATATTTATTGGGTTTATAAATATGTTTCTGAGATAAAAATATTTAAAATATAAAAAAAGACAGCTATCCATTTTTTGCACCAACTATTTTAAACTGATTGAAATATCAGCTAAAGTAAAAGTTTCAAAACATATTTTACTTCTTCTTCAACTTAACGATGAGGCAAACTTTTGAAAAAGTCAAAATTATCACGGCCCTGAGGACGGGCAACATTTTTATAGTTTAATAATAGAATTTCAATGATCCTGAAAATTGAAATTCAATTTATGAACGAGGGGACTCTTTTCTGAATTGGAACCAAGACATTTTTTGTATAAGCACTTGTTCTTAAGAAAAGTCTGTTTTTCTCTTCGTGAGATATTGGTAGACAAAATTCTTCTAATCAAGGATTTTGTCTGGACTAACATCGCGTACGACATAATTATTATTACTATTATCGCTTGTGGTCGAAAATCGACCGTACCTTTTATAAGTATGTAATAAAAAAAAAAAAACTAACACAATTAGGTATTTTCGACATTTATAGATATCGTAAATGAGCTGCTCCATCGGAAACAAATTCTAATCTAAGATGAATGAGGTTTATTTGTTAAATGTCACCAAAATCCTTTCAATTACCTGCTTTGTACGGGGAATCCATTAGTTAATTTTACCAGCCTCAATGCGACTTATACCCAAGATTTTTTATTTGTGCACATCTATGTCTCAGTACCTTTCAAATAACATCAGTTTCGTTCTCCTTATTTCATAATAAATACTAAGAATGCGTACAAAAACTTTGGCTGTTCACGTATTAATATAATTATGATAAGTATGTATACAAGGGGTTGTTGTACTGCGACCTTTTGACCTATTATACCACCTGATTACGCCTCACGTTAAGAATCCTATAGCACTCTCTCTAGTCCAGTTTCCTTTAAGAATCTAAGGATGAAAACTGGTTCCTGTGACAGTATTTCGTCATCAGATAATTGGTACCTGCCCGAGTGCCTGACAGTCTTGTTAGGACTCTCTTGTCATTTATCCCACGAAGCGTAGTCATTTTTCCCATATTCCTCCCATTTCAACGTACTTAAAATCCCTTAAAAATCCTTCGATACTTTTATGCGAAAAATTCGAATTTTTAGAGTAAAATTTGTATTACATGGAAAACAAATAATATTAAAATAGCTTTTAGTATTGAAATCGCAGATTGTTAACATTACTTTGACTATTTTTTTGTTATACCTAATAGAAATTTTTCATAAAAGATTTCACATGAGCAATTTTTTATGGACACTTTTTCATAGCAAAATGTAGTTGTCTTGATAATATTGCAGATTGCTTTTTGCTAGAATCCTAAGAATCCCACGATTTCGAACTGTTTCAATTTATCCCACGGAAGGCCTTAGACATCGAAAATCCCACAAAAAGGTATAAATCCCACGATATATTAACACTGGTGTCTGAGTCTTTTGTGGGTCAGTGTCCTACATGATCCTAACACTGGACTCATCGCAGAATTTGCACTCCAGATTCTGAAAAACAGAAATAAATGAGTCAAACTGTTATGTAGAAAAAAATTACAAAATTGACTGGACACAAAATAAGAAATCTCAAAACTACACGCTGAAAAATCGCTTATTTAAAATCAACCAACTTTCGGTTAAAAACTAGCAAGTGATGCTGTTAGTATATAGCTCCTACAGAGTTAGTGGATTCAAAATACCCGAGTCAGGTTGTTTAAGGAAACTCGGTTAAAAAATAACCTTTTATCAATTTTTCTCGGTTGTAAATAACAAACTACAGGGTCCGCCAAATAACTTTTTTTTTTTTTTTTGAAAATGCTATACCTAAAAAAAAAAACTACTGAATATTTTCTCAAATTTATTTTTTTATTTGAAAGTACAATCCTTCCGGTTAATAATGGAAAATAATTTCATTCAAATGGCTGCCTCGGCTGGCCATGCAGTAGCCTACACGATCGGTCCAATTTCTAAGCACATTATGTCTCTGGACCGAATTCCGCACCAAGCAGTGACTCGTTTTGGGTATATCGGCTTTTCAATGTATGCGTGCGTCCTTTAGTACAAATGTCCCAGTTTATCTGTTCACGCATCGCCTGCACCCTCTAGCTAATCTCTTATATTTCTAATAGCCTTGGAATCAAAAAAATATTGGCGACTGCAACACAAATCCCACACTTTCTTAATATCTGCAATATCTGGTCTCTTGTTTCGTCATTTCGGTCGCCAACCGCACACATCCCTTTTATTTCACTTGTACTACTTCCGCACAACTACTAATCTACCCATAAGTCCTTATGGCTGTCAATATTTTATTTGTCCAACTGCCAGAGCATCCAACACAAACACACAACTCAAAAACTATCCACCTACAATGTTTTTCATAGGTATATATGTATATATAGAGCGAAATAGCTTGACGAGTCGACTATATAATTAGAAATTATAATGAAGGCTACCTTCCGGAGTCTTCTTATTAAATATCGCAAAACCTCAAGTAACTTTCGCATCGTCATCCCAAGCATAACCCCTTCGATCCGCACCCTATACCTATACCACCAGTCACCACTACATTATAATAGCCACAACCGTCTATGGCTAATTTTCTAAAATATAATTCCAGACTTAGCCCATAGCCGGGGGAAGGGGTGGCCATGTACCTTCCGTAATGTGTGCTTCTATATCGCTCGCAACTAACCCCTGCTCTCAATGATATAATTTCCATTTGCGCCAGTAGAGCAATTGTATGTATAGTAGGCAGAAGTTATATGTGTTGCTGATTTTGTGAACACTGAACAGTGTTTGTTGTTGGCCATATATCTTATGCATATTCCTACCTTCGTCGCATTTATAATTTATTACAGGAATCTCATTAAAGAAAAGCCACAATTTCAATCAAAACACCCACAACATCCTTCTGATGTGAAAAATTCCTCACCCCAAGTTCTATACCCTTTCGTCGTTGTTCCTTAAGTCCTCATCACATCGTCGTATAATTTAATTCCGAAAGGATATGCCATCACCGACCAACAACTCGTTCTACATCTGACAATTCAAGCCCAATGTTCGTTCGTTCGTTCGTTCGTTCGTTCGTTCGTTCGTTCGTTCGTCTTCGTATCCGTATTCGCTTCCCAAATGCTGGCCCTGTCCACTGTGTGTGTGCTGTGTGCTTGGATGTATTGAATGTGTTGTATGTAATACTCTCCGAAAGCATTAATATCCTTTCTATCCAGCCTGCGTTGCTTCTGCTTCTTCTGTTGCGCCGTTAGTCTGATTCCACTTTCTGCTTACATTTGTGCTGACGAACTAGCCCCTATTAATGTGTGCTTTCTTGGTTGAGCCACCAGGCCACCCTCTGCCGCTTCTAAACAGTCAGACATGTACACACATATAGTTGTGTCCAATGTGCAACTAACCACCACCCAAACACAATATCATCATCATCTACACTCTACATCATAGTTTTGCTCAATAAGGACGCCAGAGTGAGTGTGATGTGTTGTTTTGCATGCATTAAAATGCCGGGTTGTCCTGGTGGATAAGACGTCGTCTCTCCCGTCACCCACACGCTTTATTCTATCTGTCCGTTGCCGATATGAGCAAGCAGCAGCGCGGAGCGAGAGCGAGACACAGCCATCAGCAGTGGGTTCAACAAAACAAGGATTTGAATTTAACTTTCTTGAAACACTTAACTAAAATTAATTATAAAAGGCGAATAAGGTGTAAGAGCCGGATACCCCAGTCCCCCAAACAGCCACAACACATCCGATTTATGTGGGACGGGGAGGGCACACAGGGCGCCTCAGATGAGCATATATAGAGGGCGCACATGTGTATGAACCTGTGTGTACTCTAATTATCCTTATGGTCGTTGATTTTACATTTTATTAGATGTAAAGAAGGACCTATAGCATTAGCATCCGAGGTGAAGATAGTGTGTGTACGGATGAAGTGGAAAGAGCGTGTTTGTGAAGTAAAGCAATAAGATTTCGAAAGTCGATCGTTAGTCAGCATACACTGTACTATACTTTTGAATAAGTCCAGAACATGTGGCTGTGCTTTGGTGCGGCCGATGAAGGGGCAGGGACTGGTGTTTATGGAAATTGGGTAATTTTAATTGAAATTTCACAGAAAGGTCGATACCTCATGAACTTTGAGACGAAGCTCACACTTGAGGTGCAGGTATGCATATAAGTAGAGTGTATACGAGTATACGGGGATAAAGAGCGGCCTACGTGATGGCATCCATCTTTGATGCGGATGGCAGGAATGAGTTGGATTTAGCATCTGATATCCTGTTACTCGGTATGTTTTGGATACTGAGCGGAAGGTTTTTCTTTTGCTGATTGCTTTGAGAAGGCGATGGGGAAAAAGACAGCACTTGCCTCCGAGGAGTATGTCCTGATGAGAGAAGCTGTTCTTACACAAAACTGCAGCGACCCAAAAGCTCTTCGTTATGTGTTGGGTATTTCTTTGTGACGAACTCTCCACGTCAAGAGAATGACATTAACGACTGATCCTTCAATTGAAACCAACTTTCGGTTAAAAACTACCAAGTGATGCTGTTAATATAGCTCGTACAGAGTTAGTGGATTCAAAATAACCGAGTCAGGTGGTTTAAGGAAACTCGGTTGAAAAATAACCTTTTATAAATTTTTCTCGTTGTAAATAAAAAACTAACTCTGTTGAGTTTAACCAACTGGTTCTTGACAACTGATGAAGTGTATGGAGTATCTGTGGGTGGGAAGCACTCCATATTCGACAATTTTGTTTGTTTATGTTGCCGTTTAAATCGAAATGGACCTCCTCAGACATAAAAAAACAGTTCAACATGTTCCCGTTCTCTTCCACCATTTGAAGCATTCCAAGCGAATCGGCAAGTCTGCTGCGTTCACTTTCTTGGCGATTTGAATTTTATATGGGAATAAGTCCAAATCATTGTGCCTAACTGACTGCAATGACTGTCTGCTTATACCCATTTGAGCAGATAAGATTCTTGTCGAAACTCTTGGATTGTTTTGTATGGCAGCAGCTACTGCAGCGAGTGTTTCCTCCATCCGAACTGAAGGGTTTCGGTGGTAAGGTCTTCTTTCGACTGTCCCATGCTCGGCAAAATTGTTAACAGGTCCCATTATGGTCTCGCCTACTCTATTTGGACCGAAACTACGGACTCCAGTGCGTGATAGCGGCGGACAGTCCAAGTTCTTGTTTCAGTGTCCCAGTTATCCATTTTTGTTAAATCTAAAAATCAGTCTGCAAAATAAAAAAAAAATTAACCAGATTCATCAAATAGAAAAAAAGTTATTAAATTTTCACTAGCCACCCTGTATTTATATCGGTAGTATTTACTCGTTGGTTTTCAACAGGGACTTGGTTAATTTTAACCCATTTTTTCTTAGCCGAGCAAAAATCGCACTCTGTTAGAGCAAATTTTTGAGCGTGTAGGCTGGAATTGATAGTTGAATTTGAATTATTGGTAAAATGTTATCCCAATCCTCCTGTTCTTCACTCACGAACCTTCAAAAATAATCCAAAACAGACCATCTGAAAGTGGATGCGAAGTTCTGTAACTTTCTGGCAACGCTATTCGAAGACTCCTTAGCTGAATTTATTCAAATATTTAAATTTACACCGTAATACGAGTATTATTATGAGTATCCAGATTCTCCAGTTCATGGAAGAAGTAAATGTTGAGGATCCACGATCGATTGCTGAAAGGTGTTGCGAAGTAGGTGACGCACAGATTCCATTTCTTCGACGTTTCTTAAGCTTCTGCAACAGTTCCAGCTATTGCACGTATACGTCCATCTTACAGTGTCAGCGTCAACGCATGCCACTTGTGGTCAGTTCGATCAAGAATTTTGTATATTATTTGGCTTTCAATGATGAATTGAGTCCGGTAGCGCCGCCACACAGGGGCAAGTCATTTATTTCCTACAGGTCTTTGCTAGACATCTAAGGCAGTTTGTATCCAGTTGGTTTTACCTCCAACCTTCCATTCTTGCGCAGGTCTTACTCTGCGCTCAGCCCACAACTGGAACTAGGTTGGCAGTTCTTAGTCCTTTGGGTTTCTGTCTTTTGTGACCCTTCTGACGCTGTCTAAAAGCATAACCTGTTGAATCATAGCAGCTTAAGCCTCCGCACCAACTTCATTGTGACTGCCCTAGCAATAAGACGGAGTAGGCCAGAGTAGATCTTTTCACTACTCTTGCAATCACTATGACTAGTGATTAAGTGACTAGTTATTAGATCATGCGTTAAAAAGAGGTCCTAAATGCTCTTTACGATTGTTACCGCTAATGAGTTTCCAACGTTTTGAAACCTCAGATTTTCCTTGATATTGTTAGTTGGCAAACCACGAATTTGAATGGTTCTGGTAGCGTTGCCGTTTGTCCCCTTTAGGGTCTAAATTTCTCCCTTTAAATGCCACGAGGCATTCACTTTTTTAAAAATGATTTCAGTTTAAGTATAGGATTTTATTCTTTATTGAACGGAAAAGAATGCAAAAATATGAAAAAAAGTTTTTGTAATCAAAACATTTATTTGTTTTTGTGATAAATAAATGTTTTTGCGCTGTTTTGCCTCTTTTAATCCCCCATTTTGAAATTGTTCAGCAGCAGTCAACGCTGGAGTCCCTCGTGACCTGGAACCCAGAAGAGAGTGACTTTGTTGCATGCAGCAAGTTGTTCAATTGTAAAGACTTGAGCTTAGAAAATCGTTGTCTGACTATGGGGGACTGAGTTGTTGCAATGAGGTCCACCGATCGTTGCTCTAACATCAGGAGAAAATACTTCCCGCTTTGCGTTTGCCATCATATAAATAGGCGATAGCTAGGAACAACTTCCTGGAACAACTAGAAGTATTCTGCAAAGACGCAATGCTGTTTGTAATTTGTTTTCCAATATGTTGCTCCCTACAACCGCCTATAGATAAAATAAATGAGCAAGTAACGTGCGACCCGCTCCTGCGCTTTTTCTTAACTACATTCGACTGACTTGCGAACGTTGTCAATCTACGCTCTCTCTTGTTAGGAGTCTAAAAGGGAAACTCCATGCAATTTACAAATGGGTTTCACTCCACCATGTCCGAAAAGCGACACCCCTCTGAATAATATGCCCACAATAACATCCCCTTTCCACAGGCAGCGACTATCCCCAATGAATTTAAAAAACTTTTCTTCCGTAACGCATGCATAACACGGGCACCAAACAAGTGTCATTTTTAATCCAAAGATCCAAATAAACAGGATGATTATAATGCCGCATGGCCAACACAAACATAGCAATAGGAACATACGAATTTCCATTGAATGCATACCGTGTTTTAGCAATAAAATATGTACGTACAACGAATTGCGAACATTTAATTTAATTGAAATAATCGCATCTTAGTTATGGTATTAATTATTTTCTGGTCTCATTACGTCGACCTTATATTGTTTTCTCGTACGTTTTTATGTGTTTATTACTTATAAATCCACACATACATCTACAGAAATTGTGCATGTTCCCTAGCTGGGTATGTGGCTTTAAATATCATCATTATACGAAAGATAGATAGATACATATTCATAGATTGAAGGTAAAGTAGCTTCTACAATGTTGCAATTGCAACAAACTTGCAGCCGCCCTTGTAAAGGGTGTTTACGTAATGTTGGCATAAGAGCGAATACAGAGTGGGCACGCCGACGATGAATACTGACTGCTTTTTTTTCGTAAATGAGGGGTTCCACTTAATAAATAAATATGTATGCATTAGCACATTAAAAACAACTTAAGACTTATAGGCTGTAGACCACACGATTCTGCGATACTGCAAGAAACCCAATGACCATTTAGTTTGGCAACAATGTAGCATGGTTTCGTTTTCTCCCAATGAACTTGATAATTGAGACTTTTAATTTGCTGAACAGAATGCATTTATACGGTGTAAATTACCTCCAGGCACTAGGCAGCTATAAAGCTTTGTAAAATATTACCATCGATAAAGGTATGGGTTCTGGGTCGATGAATTGAGCTAGAGGAGGTTTAAAATTTAAAAGGCGATAGTGCCAAGTCTGTTAACAACAAATATCGACTTAGAGTGCGATGTTAATATGTTGATAGCAACGACTTACTTCCAAAATTTCATCGCACTCAAATGGTATCTTCTCACCCGAAAACCATCACCAGCAAATCGATTGCACCTAGGCATACTTCCATCCGACCCTCAACGTATCAAATGCTCATTGTACTTTAGTATTGAGTACATTTTATACGGAAGAATGTTTTCTACCAGTGAGGTCGGCTATCTCCTTTTCTATACCATTCGAATCGCTGGAAACAGATGGCATCTATAGTCATTTACGGCAGAGAGTTAATCTGGAAATTCCTCAGCTAATTTTCGTCTTTAAATAAAGTACTTTCTTAGATTTCATACCAAACGTGGGAAGTGTAAACTTTCTTTTATACCTAACATAGGGTAAGCCACCCAATGATTGATATTTAATTTGTTGGGGCCTTATTTAATTTTTACCATTGGGGCCTAGTTTCATAATGAATTAAGGTCCCCAAAGAATTAAGACCCCAACTATATTTTGGTCCAATTTCATTTCATTTCATTTCAATAGCAATGATGGGCGCAATGCCAACATTTGGAACTCTGTTAGTTATGTTTGGAATATTTTAATTAATTTTATACAAAACATACCTTGAATTCAGTATTTTAATATCAGGAATACTAATAAAAAATACTAAACTTGTTAACTCCAAGAACAGAAACAGACCCTTCCTTTTCACTGTTACCCGTATGAAGTCATTGGGGACGTTCAGTAAAACGTTCAGTAAAACGTCAACTAGATTTGTCTGTACTAAGTATACGAACGAGTTGACTAGGCGACATGAATTTTTTTTTTTTATCCTAGTGGTCAGCGTTACAGTTGTGCGACTAAAGTCGAAATGTGGCACTTTTTTCGAGATCCGGTCACATTTTTTTTTCCTATTTTGAAGTTTTTTATTTGGAAAAGGCATATTTTTCAAAAATTGTTTTTTCCAAATAATTTTAGTGTTATGCGGGCTAATATTTGTTAAATATCGTTCGAAATTCTTAATTTGCAGAGTACATAGCTTCAGAAATGACACATTTTTCTCTCGAAGGCCCTTTTTGGGCTTTTCAGAATTTTGCAGCGGCCGCCCTATTTATTGTGAATTTGACTCTTCGAAATGTGAACTGAGTAGGTATGCAGGCGCCGAATTTTCTTGTTGGCTTTCCGTCCATAAACGTCAACCGAAAAAGTTATACACGTGACCATTCTGGGCCAACTAGAAATGAAATATATCTAGTCAGTCAGCTGACTAAACTATAGGAATTCGAAATTCCCCATTGACGTTTATTGCAATTTGCAATATGGGAAAGATTTATGACAGTTTGTAAGTTAACACTACCAGCATAAAGCTACACAATAGTGCTACCAGATAAACACAATATATTTTAATTAAAAAATTGTTAAGCGTATTTGCGGGGAAAATCTTTTAAAAACTTAAGCTAAGACTGTTTTAAAGTTCCTGTGCCAATCAATTTAGGGTTACCAAGAATATGCTACTTTACCTATCTTATTCTTCTTAACTGCTATACACTTTTTAGCTTTTCTTCTTTCCAACCTCGCCCTACCAACTCGTGACAACTGTGCGTTCTGTGTTCTGTCCATTACGTTGAGACAATGAGACAAAAAAGGACTCCCGACTCGACTTTGCCATCGATTTTAATTGTATTTTTAATTTCACTAGGTTCTAGAAAAATGAAAACTGTCAAATCTCAAAAATCGAGAGAGAAATCACTATCGGTTTTCTCACAAATACTTTAAGAAATGTCATTTTGACACCATCGTAAAATTAATAATGGAATTGAATTCAGCTAAATACCTATTAAACTTACCATTTTGAATGCGATGATATGTTTGAGGAGAACATCCATTCAAGTTCTTCCTCCGACCTCGTTGAAGACGAAAATAAATAGAGTTTTACTTATCAGTCTATTCAGCTGTCACTAATTGTCAGTTTTAATTTTTAATTTTTCAGTAAGGCGATTAGAAAATTACGAAAAAAATTAAAAAGAGGGAAATGGATTTCTCTCTCATTTTTTTTTTTTTAATTTTCTCAGTATACGTGGTAACATTCGCAACTTTTCGTAGCAAATTTATAATAATTTTACGTTTCGCAAAAAGGTCTCCAAACGAACCTTTACTATCTCCCACAATGTCCATCACTCCAATGACGACTGGTTTTTGCATGTAGCCACGAGGTGTAAAAAAGTGACAGTCATGCACATACACCTACTACGATTGTAAATGCCGACTGAATAAAATAGTGTTTCCATGAAAAGTGTCTATTAATGAGACGTAATTTATCACAGACTATAATTACTGCAACATTCTGATCCTTGTGGGCTCATCAACTATATTTTCTTCAAACGTTATTTGAAGTTTTATACAACTGACTTTCGTTACAGGAAGAAAAAACAAAAACAAATGCAAAAAGTATTACATAAAACCACCCCAAACAATTTTCCAACATTAAACTCGTGCACAATACGAATTTTGCTGCAACGCCAAAGGGTTTCCGTTTCCGTTTTCGTGTCCATCAAATTATACTTACGTGAAAAGTACTAATGAATAATTACTGGCTCTAATTCATATAACCATTCCTCGACCTGTACCAGTCCTTCATCCTTATATCTGGTTTCAAGCAAATCAGCTTGGTTGGTATTGGTATGATGTGCCATGATGGTGGACACTAACGCAATCTCTCCAACATTAGGTATCTTGGTTCGGCTCTCCCCTGGCGCTCAGCCGATAGAACCGAATTGTTCTCTTAAGTCTGAAATTGGCTGGCATGAGTTCGGGCCCTAGGTGGGTTTTCGAGGAGAAATTATTAACAGCCATAGATACTTACGACCATAGGGCAACCGGATAGCCCATCAACGTGAGACGAACGTGAGGGTGGTTTTGTTGAAGGCCGTTTCAGTTCCACATTCCCTAGTCTACTGGGCAGTCAGTGCCTTAGTAATATGTACGTCAGTGTGTGGCCCCAACTCCCTCTGATTTGCAATTAATTCACCACCCATTTTAGATGGGGTTTGGGTAGTCAATTCGATATAAGGGTTGTCTGCATTTACTATAGAAACAAAACTGCAAACTGAATTAACTTGTATGTTAAACAGTCTTCCACAGTCCTCCACAGTCCTCATCTCTAATCTGGGTGGATAGGGATTGCCATTCCTAAAATAGGTAGAGACCAGACAAGATTCTTGCACTTTCTGCAAAAGCCTCCTAGAGAACTAAAGACCCCCAATGGGTAAAATCCCTGCGCCTTCCTCTGGGCTGTTGTCGGTTCGGGGCCAGGTTGGACACGCAGACAAGTCATGGAAGTAGGCTATGAATTTCGTAAATTTCCAAAGGTCTGTGCTCGTGTTGGTGTAAACGTATGCATGTATATACGTATATGCGGGGGACTGGCCCCATGTGCCGGTGCAATGCATAAACAGAGACAGTAGATTGGACTTAAATGAGGTGGATAGGTGGAAGGAGTTGCAAAACTTACAGAGGATAGGCAAGGTAGATAGTTAGCGTTCTGGTGTTGTCGTCAAATGAATCTCATTTGCATTTAAATTAGGAATGAAGGACCATCGGATTTTTGGCATATACATTTACATATACATTTGGCTACATAGATACGTGGCATAAAGGGGTTTTTCGGGGCTACACCCGTAGATTGCTTGTTCTTGGTTCGAACTTTTCGGTATATTCTTCCTCTTAGACGCTTGTTCGGGGGGCGATACGGGGGGCACCCACTCTGAACCGGGTGAGAGTAGCCCTTGGATCCTTCGCCTTTCAATATTGTTGTTATAGGTATTTTTACATGCGACGGCAGCCAGAGGAGCTTTGCCTGAGTATCTCGTATATACACTTGGTGCGACATATATCTAATATTCCAACCTCAAGAATGCCGTGATGGAAATTCCTATAGTGCGTTTTCACATCGGACAGATGAGATCTTCTGACGAGATGGGGTCGATGGTGACATTCTAAAGTTTCAGAGTTAAGATTCAATTTTGCGTTATGTTGGTGTGTTGCTATCAAATAATATTGACCCGGATGTGTGCATCGGAGAGCTTGTTCTGGATAGGTATGCGGTCGTGTTATATAATGTGCTCGGCGAGTGTGTATAATAAATTTATCGGAACATTATGCAAGTACAACGATTGGAAGTCAGTGCGTAAGCTCGGATGTCAGTATGTTGATTGCTGGCCCTGGTGGAAGCGGCCATTTTCATCGTTTGACACTTGAGAGAAATGGTAAAAGTCACCGTACGGTTGGTAGCGTCCACAGAAACATCGAATTTAGGTTCAACGCAGTAATGCCAGACTGTGGATAAATAACTATTTCGTGGGCATTTTGAATTTCAAAATATCGTAGAAAAAAAAAAAAAAAACACTCAATTAATTAATCTGAAGAATTTAAATAAAAAATGAAGACTGTTTTTGTTTTTTACTTGTGTTTTTTATTTAAAGTATAAATATTTGTGTATGAGTGTTTCTAAAAACAGCATTGGAAAAAGGTTATTATTTATAATCTTCGTGGCAAAGTCAGTCCGAAAAGTCTGGCATCACTGTAACGTCGATGTTGCGCTGCTTATGTAATAGAAACCATTAAAAACCAGGAGTTCTAAAACGATGCGCTCTGGTTGCAGTTGTTAAAGTTCCTGCGTATAAATTTTGTTTCTGTCGCATAAGAAAAATGCTACCCATGACACATTTCATGCTTTGTCTAGTCAATAATAATACCCTATTCACACCGAGTCGAAAACGCTAGAGGACTAAATCGGAAACAGAAGTTTTCCCATACATATTTCAGTTTTCAAAACGAGTTGTTTAAGTCGTTTTCCACGAAAAAGACTTCCAATCGTTGGATTGTTAAAACAAACAGAACTTTTGCAATGTTCAGCAGAACAGCTGACCGAACAGAAATCTCAACCCACAGCTCAAAATCATTTTCTACAAATAAAATTATTATTTTTAATGCTCTGAATTTATTTGTTAATTAATGCGATCGAAATTTGAAACCAATATACATAGTGTGCAAAGAAGTTTCACGACTAGTTATTCACAGCTGATTGAAACGCCAACCGAAAACTAGTTGATCTTCGGTGTGAATGCATCGACGAGTTTTCTACGAAAACACGGTTTTTGGTGCGGTGTACGCATAGGGTATAAGTTAAGTTGTAACCTAATATATATTTTGGCAGCTATTCCTAAATCAAATCCTTTTGTTCACGTTTTTGTTTTTCAAACGGAAGGTATCAAGCCTCGTTTGGCATCACTGTCCGCATTTTAAGAGGTGTTATTGTGAATGACCCGCTATTTCGGTAGCTGTCACTTTTGAAGCTTTTATTCTTTGACATTTGACAAGTAGAAACTACGCCATTACTAAAAATAGAACGATACACTCTTCAACAACGCAATGAAATTATTAAAATTCACTACAAAAATGGTGAAAATCTTGCAGTCAAATAGTTCGCAAAACTACAGCATTTTTTGGTCGTGAAGCACCTTGTCGGGCCGCTATACAGAAATTGGTGAGAAAATTCGAGCTGTTGGGACAAGTTAGTGATGTGAAGAATAAAACCCGTGCACGTCGCTGTAGAAAAACTGAGAATATTGCTGCTGTAGCCCAAAGTGTTGAAGAAAACCCAGGTTTGTCCATTCCTCGTCGTTCTTTGGAATTGGACATTCCACAAACGTCATTACACCGTATTTTGCATAAAGTCTTGGGTCTTAAAGCTTATAAAGTTCAATTAACACAAGAACTCAACTCGGCCGATCATCAAGCAACGAAAGCATTGATCTTTTACGGGAAAAGTTTCCGGACCGTGCTATGTCTCGAAGAGGTGATCACAATAGGCCACCGAGATCTTGTGATTTAACACCTTGCGGTTTCTTCCTTTGGAGCCTCGTGAAAGTTAAGGTCTACGCCAACAGCCCAGCGTCGATTCAAGACCTCAAAGATAAAATTCGTGAGCCTATCGTGGACATAGGGCAGCCACTTTGCGATTTGGTTATGGAAAACTTCATAAAAAGGGGTTTGGTCCTGTATGCGTGCTCGTGGTGGCCATTTGGCTCATGTTGTTTTTCATTATTAACGGCATACCTTCCTCTTTATTATGAAATAAACATCCGATTATTTATCTCAAAAAATGTAATATTTCTTTGAATGCCAAAATAACACCTCTTATTGGAAAAGAAACCCCTTTATATGTCCAAGGGGAAGGCTATCATTGAAGTATTACTTCGAGTACAACAAATTTATTTAAAACACACAATTGTAGATATAAAAAACGCTACGTTTTAACTACTGGAAGTCCCACTTCCCGTTTTCCTATCCTTCCTTTTTTCTGCAAATTTATTGTCTATATTTAGACAATTCCAAATTTTGAAAGATTAAATGTAAAGAAATAGCTTTCTGATTTTGACCACACTTCCCAAAAACACTCGCGGAGAAAAATCAATCAAAGCCCACGGCTTGGCAACAATTCTACTCAAATGTCAACAATGGAAACGACCAACAAATATATAAGTGGGAATTCAGCGCCACCTATCAATTCGGCATAAAAAAAATCGCCAAGTGCATGAAACTTTATAAATCGTCTGATTAGTTCTGCCTAAAGGGGAGAATGTCCTTCAGAAACATTCATCCTATTTAATACCTTTTGATACCTAAGAAGTGAAGTTACTACTAGTGTCCTTAATATGAATTTCTGAGCTACGTAGTAAATTCAAGCCAAATATAAGTGAAGGACTAAGCCTTGACTTAGTTATTGGTAGCTACAATTGAACTAATGAAAGTATGTAACTTTGCATGGCCGAGACTGACCGGATATTTCTCAACTTCGAATTGTACATATTTCTATGCAGAATGGGCATCTCATCAAGTGTAGTGCTGGCAACGGATTTTGATGTACAAATAAGTAAGGGGTGCTCCTGTTCCGTCACGGTTGAAATTAAACAAGCGCGGCTTTTTTGCGTGGGGAAAATTATACAAAAAACCCCACATTTATTTACCTCCGGTTTAATCGAGACAAGAACACGTCTCTCTTGCTTCGCAATTGAAACAAGAATTTTTTTTTATATACAAATTTTGGATGCTCGAATGGCTGGTGTTGCCATTCGTAACAGCTCCAGTGTTTTTTTTTTATTAAAATTTTTGAGACAACATGTACGATACTCTGGTGTGCACAATTCACATACCTTTTATCTGAAGTGTGGCTTCATTTAAAAGTTTACCCACGTACGTAGCCATCAACTACTCAGCCGGTGGCACTGCCGAATGGTAGATACGCCACACTTCGCGGTGGTAATGTTGATGGTTATGATTTTATTAATTTGTGATCACCTGTTGACTCTTCTGCTGGAAGTTCTTCTGCTTTAAGAATTATCTTGAGCCCTATACACTAGGAAAAATAAATAAATAATTAGTTACATATACATATACATTTATATACAATACAAATTGGGCCATTGGGTCCAGGGATTTTTTTTTAGAAAAGACAATGTGCAACTTATGGCAGACATTTGAGGACAGAATATCCATCAGCAAATTTAAATAACTTTGGCATTCTTCAGGACTTCCACTTGAGTGTGCCCGCTTTAGTTGGCGCAGTTTTGGATGGATGAACAAATTGATTCTCGTAGCCAAACGCCATGAAAAAGGCCCCAAAGTTGCTAAGGTACCATCAACTAAATGATTTGCACGGTTTGACTACCAGATTATAAAATTCTTATTGCAGAATTTAGCACCGTGTTTAATACATTCAGCGGAAGAACTATAATCAGTATGTGCTAAGCGCTGTGATAGCGATATGTGATTTTTTTTCTTGCTTTTTTTAAATCAACTCAATCCCGATTTAGACTCAAATTATTATAATTTCAGAGTGCTGTGAATTCGTTTGAATATCGGAGCAATCATCGAATATTTACTGCTGGTAAATTAATTCCAGAAAAACAACATCAAATAGGCACATTCTACAAGTAATTTAAATACTTACGGCTTGGTACAGATTCGATGTAAACTTATTAGACTGTTCAATTAGAACGGAAAAACTTAAGAAACACGTCTGATCGCAATTCAAATTTGTACGTAAAGTAAGTTTTAAAATATTGGTGTTCTGAAAAATACGTCTATGGGATATAATTGGTTCGACCCTTAACCCATTCGGAACCGTGTTAATAAGGCCACAAGATCTTATGCTTAGAAACTCTTCTGTGCAGCTGGTAACACTGTTATGAAGGTACGAGTTGGCAAAGATTCACAAAAGGGGTCTAGAGCCCGAACCTACCCTCCAACAGCAGAAACACACAACCAGAAATATGAAAGCACCAAACACCGCTTAGGACATTCCAATAAACAATCTTATTGTTCCATTGATTTTTTTATTGACTGCAAACAAACGAACTGCGCGCTCAGCACAAGAGACAAGTAACAGAAAGGTACTTGCCAACGCCGCGACGCCCATGAACGTGAGCCTGAGCGCATCAATTTAATTCTTTTCTAAATGAAAAAGGACTGTAAACAAATAATTTTAAAATGCTTTTTTGTGGCCTTAATTATTGGCACGTTTCCGTCGCTTTGGGTTTCCCTTCCTTTCTGGTTCCTTCATTTCCTGGACAAAACTTTGTCGGGACGAATCGAAAAGGGGCGGTGAAATAAAGTTTGGGTATCATGACACCTGCAAAGTAGACGCAATTAACCACTTTTTGTTCGTTTTCCTTTACAGTTGGTCTTTCGACGGTGTTTTTTTTTTCTCTTTTTTCTTTCGACAAATTTGGCACCCTTCGTCTTTTAATTGGTATAATGGTGAGCTCATTGTTGAGCAACTGTTGGTATAGCGAATGGAAATAAAAATTAATTTGGGTTGGTGGATCTGTTTAGTATTTACCTACAATTACGATTACCACATAGTAGCGATTTTGTTGCTTCATCTTTAGACCCGTGGGTTGATGGGATCTTGTTTGTTTTTAAAAGTGCACTTGGGGTTAAATTTTGGTTTCAAAACTAGATTTCTTGAGGAATGATGTATGATGCATGAGTTCTAAAATTAGGACTACTTCTTAAAGTGAATAGGAGGCAAATGCAACTCGAATGAGACAAAAAAAAGTCATGATCCAATTTGCGATAAATAATTAGAGCTACGCCAGTCCATCAATGTTATAAGCGGACTATTTCACGGGGGGTTATAAGTTGAACATAAAGGGTCCGCCATCTAACTTTTTTTTTCAACTAGTGCTTATTTCGCGAATGGTAACAGTTAGCTCATGTCTGATTCGACAGATAATTAGTTTTATCCTTCCGCTGAACGAATAGGGTTGTGTATACGTTTGAACAACGCTGGGAAATATTGCGACATTACTTTGAAAATCATGGTAATGTTGCAGAATGTGTGCGAAAATTGCGTACGGAATTTGGAAGAAGAGAAGCACCGTCAGCTCCGATGTTCGTTATCTTGTGAAAAAAGTGAAAGAAACTGGCATCCTCATCGATAAACCAAAGCGTGAAAAGCCAAAAACAGTGCGTACACCCGAGAAAATTTCTGCTGTGGCAGAAAGTGTGCGTGAAGCATAATTGGGCCATTTTTCTTCGAAAATGAGCAAGGAGTGGCCGTTACAGTCAATGGCGATCGTTATCGGGCCATGTTGAACGAATTTTTGTTCACAAAAATTGAAGAGGAGGATATTGGCAACATTTGGTTTCAACAGGACGGCGCTACTGCCACACAGCCGAAGCTACGCTCGATGTTTTGCGCCCTGTTTTTGAAGATCGCATTATCAGCCGCAGAGCTGATGTCGTTTGGACACCTCGGAGCTGCGATTTGACACCGTTGGACTGTTATTTGTGGGGTGCCGTAAAAGATAAGTGTTACGCCGACAAGCCAGAGACAATTGACGCTTTAAAGGACAATATTCGTGAAGACATTGGTGAAATAGAGCTGCACACAATCGATAATGTGCTTAAAAATTGGACCGATCGTGTAGGCTACTGCATGGCCAGCCGAGGCAGCCATTTAAATGAAATTATTTTCCATTATTAACCGGAAGGATTGTACTTTCAAATAAAAAAAGAAATTTGAGAAAATATTCAGTAGTTTTTTTTTATAGCATTTTCAAAAAAAAAGAAGTTATTTGGCGGACCCAGTACAATTAATCAACAACAGACTTTTCAGGCAAGAGCCAACAAATAGTCACAGAAGATGCCCAAATTGTTCTTCCCTGATTTGGATTACTTTGTTAACACTAAAACAACTAGGAACTTATTTAGAAAAAAATATGTTGGACTATTTTTGAAGTGAAAAGTGTCGTTTTCTGTAAAAATCTTTCTTCAGTCGCTGATTCTGAAAGACCCTGTAAAGCAATATTCCTGTTTTGTATAGTTTATGTCGTCCTTAGAAAATCCTATTAGCAAATATCTTTATTTTTTCAAAAGTTATGATTTTTTCAAGTAAAAATCAAGCCAGTCTTTTTGATGATTTAGAATCGGTGGCGGAAAATTGAGAGCACCCTATTTCCTCCTCTTGAATAGACGGGTCACTGAAAATTATGCTGCTTTGCTAGGGTCCAAACGTTTGTCCTATTCCAAAAGCAGCTGCAATTCCATGGGTTTTTTTTTTAATATTTAATTTTGGTGTAGGTTACCGACGATTTCTGGCAACATTCCCACTGCCGTCTGCACCTTGCAACATTCCTCCTAAATAAGTATGCTATTTTGAATGGCTTTGTTGATGTCCAGACAACCTACGGCTGAAGCATTTCCACATTCCTCATAAGCCGTTCTATTATGAAAAGCTATTTACTGCTGCACTGCACAGCCTCATAGGTAGATTTCCTTCTATAATTGAATTAGTCTGCAAGCGACAAACTCTAGACTTTCCTTTTGTCTGTGCCTACATCAATTTCCATAAAATGTCAATGACAAAGCGCCAAATAACTATGTAATTGCATTTATTATTGAACCTCAGTTGATAGAGAGAGAGAGAGAGAGAGAGAGAGAGAGAGAGAGACTAAAATCAACTCGACGTCATTAAAGACACTCTAACTCTATTCATTGGGCCTAAAACTGGGTGGCAACCTGTACCCGCCGCCTTGACATTATTGCGGCAATTTCTAAACAATGCCATTAAGTTAGGCACATTTGCGAGGACAAAACTTTTGATAACTCCTTTTGCAGAGTATGCTACATTACACATGTACTTCCGTGTTAGCATGTACGGTGCATATGGCACGGAGAACCAGCTCCACCCAGCACCCCCCGCAACAGCGATAACTTATTCCGCCAGGATAAGGCTGCGCGCCTGATGATGGCGAACCTGCATCGCCCCTCATGCCATCCAACAAATCTTCATATATAAATAAAGTAAATTGATATGGCAGTGCCTTGTTATACGACACACAATATCCAAACACAAAAGTACGTAAGGCAGGACGCGAGTGCCCTTGAAAACTATCGTTGCCTCGATCCTTGCTCTGGATTTTGGGTTGACTGTTGACTCCATACGAAAAAGGATGGAACGAGTGCGCCAGGGGTTGTGCAAAATATATGCACAGACATGGCAGCCAAATGATGGGGTATCCGCATGTCGTTGCAAAAAAAAGAGCCCCACACAATGATAGGGTTCCTTCCTCGATAATGCTGGTGTATTTCCTTACAAGAGACCGAGGCGAACGTCAACTGTGACATCGGTTGCTTAGAATCAACAAAAAATATAAAAAAAACGAATTATACACCTAAGTATACACGTTTATAAAGTGTCGAAGAGAAATGGTGAAGAAGCAAGGACGAACAGATGCATGGTGTACTATACATAAAATAGTGAACGTCAAAGTTGAGAGCTGAACAGAGGAACTAGGAGCCTGATGGTAGACGACAGCGAGGAACGCTCATGCAAGGGCTTAATTACCCGGTCTATTGATGTTTAGCATAACTTAACCTGCTTCAGTAATTAATTTACTATTGTTCGCTTAAATTAGTCTTCCTCGAAATTGTGAAACTAGATTATAGTTTAGGGGTACGCTGCTTTTGTGGGGGGTAAGTGCACAGCTCGCATAAGCCTGTGTAATTGGGATCTCTATTCGATGGTAATTTAATTTAAGTGGGGTTTGATTTTTTTCTTTTCTTTCCAAAGTTAATTCGCGTGTGCAATGAGCACCAACCCGCATCCGTATTGTTGTATGCATTAACGTGGGTTAGTGGCAAGTCGTATTTTGTATACCTAGATGAGTTAATCAGGCAAAATGTCAGTTGAATGTTGAATGCTGATTATTTATTTGCTAATTCATTGACTGCAGATTCGGCGAGCTGTCAGTGCTACACTGGCAAGTATTGAAATGAATGTGTCGGCTAATGAGAGCGAAATAAATTATATGCTATCTTTGAGAATCTCAACATCGGCGAAATGGGCAAAATATAGCAATAGACTGATTTTTGAACAAAGTAGGTCAGGGCCTTCCCGGCTACTATCAACTCGTAAAATTTCATCGGCGTGGTAGTCAAGCGAAGAATCATCCTCAACAATTGGTAGTTCTTCGGGCACTTAAGGCGTAAACTATTTTCACGTAGAACTTGGAAAACGTCGAAGGAGACCCTTTTCATCTCAGTTTTTCTGTTGGTTGGTTTAAGTGGCTGTATGACGGGAAAAATACAAATAGCGCATTGAGCACCGCTTTAACGGCACCTGAAAATAAAGGGGGGTGAAGGATATTAAAGGAGCTCAACACCAGCCTGTGGAGTTGAGAAATTTGATGATCTTGTTGAAATGGATGCTATGAATGGCATCTGTAGGTAGGGTTTTGAGGAAACGATTCGTTGGGTCGAGTTTGTATCAATGGATTATGTTGATTCAATGAGACGCTTTACAACGTAAGCAGCTACCTCATAAGACGTCGTGGGTTAAGCGTTTACAGATACAAACTAGCCCGACGAGACTTTGAGTCCAATCTTGAGTAGCAACACAGCATGGAAGAACTGAACAAACTGAACAAACAAGTAAGAACTCAACAAATGTGTTTTGGAAACCTGTATCGGCAGCTAGCTACTTGTCGAGCTTAAGCCGCAGTCTTCGGAATGTTTTATTTTTTTATTTTTTTCAATATATAACTAATTTTCATTTTTTTTTAAACTTGCTAAAGGTATTGATTGAAGAACACGAAAAGACTTTTTGACATTTACAGAACCATACAGTAAGAGCTTAGGAAGCTATGTCCCCTGCCCGCATTTAGACCGAAACCAAAGATCAATTGTGAAACCACATGAGGGAAGGTGGCTCGAAGACTCTACCGAACAGACGTTTGGCAGCCCTACTAATGCTGCTGCAGAAGTGATCGAATTAGGCTTTTATGACGATAATAAGTAAGAGTGACAAAACCTTGTTAAAAATTCTCTATGATCTAGGTTTAAGCGGAAAAATCTAGGAATAGTTCTGACCTCTGAACATCGGTTTGTCTAGAGAAAAATACAGACTGACTGAAGTAGCTGCTGATAATCCCCGTTTAAAGTCGCCCTAGAAGGTCCTTAAGTGGATGAATACCCTTTTTTATTTCATAGTACATTGCGCGGATGGAAACTGAGAATCCAGGTGATTGTAGCAATCTACCCCCAAAGTGATGGTCGGATTTAAAAGACTGTCTGCTGTCATAGGGATTGGTACCAATATCTAGCCAGTGGGACCTAGCACCGAATTTTTGCTACAGCAAACTTCAGTTCGTGACAAGCCACTCATGTCATCGATAAGTAGTAGATGAATTAATCCCGCAAGATATGCAGCCAAAATTTTAAGGATACAAAGGTGTGTAATGAACATCGTTTTTTCTTCATCTCCACAGCTTCTCTAGAAGAAGGTACCCCCATTAATCCCAATCATACAGTGACCCCCTGTCAGGGGCGATTCCTCTCAGTTAGCTAGTTTGGCGGCGCTAAACCAAGAAAAATTCTTTGAAATACAAACGTTAAGGTTTAAGTAATTATGAAGATTATTAATTGCAATAATCAATCACATACTAAATAACAAAACTACCTATTTACAAGTCATATTTGCCTACACAAACACATAACACAATCCTACCATATAAATAGTTACCTTTTCTTAAGCGTTAAAATTTGCGACACCAAATTCACTGCCTGTACACCACACACACGATCCAAAACTCTCATAAAAAAAGTCTCCTGCTTGTAACATTTTAGCGCAAAAATTTGCGCTAGGTACCAAATTTCATACAATTTATATTTATAAGAATGTTTATCTACCATCGAAGCAAAGCCCAGTAAAATAAACTGAAGGGTTAGCGCGAACAAATGCGATAAAACTTGAGGGTGGATTGTAAGCAGATATTATAAATTTGGTGCGTTCTCTTATTTTGTACTTTCGTATGTTTCTCTTTCTAAGGAAATTGTAGTAAGAAAAGTAAGTCGTTATTTGATTGAGTAAACAATTTTATTGACCAACAGTTCAGTGCGAAGTTTTTTATTATATTACCTATTTTATATTTTCGTGGATTATTAATGTAAGTAAATAATATATTTTTGGTGCTTTGCAATATGAGAGTACACTCTTGTTTTGTTTTTTTTTTTATTTGTGAGAAGTGATATGAAAGTAATGCAAAAGCCCTAAAAATAATGTTATACAGATCATACATATTTTTTTTTTTTTAAACTTTCCGTAGCTAACCCAATGCTTAAGACCAGGAATCGCCACTGCCCCCTGTCGCTTCCGCAATGGAGCTGACTTTATTTATATTTATAAAAATAAGTCCTCCAAGTCTCCTTATGGCTTCAAATTTGTCTGCATATTGTACATCATTCTGCTCCTCGGCATTGGTGCAAGATCCTTGTTGGCCCTGTAAAACCGATACCATCGAATACGCCTTTGTTTGGTAGCGATTTTTCAATTACCGGCAACGCCATTAATATTAAATAATATTATTTAAAACGCAAATTACATCACCAAAGCATTAACCGTAAGGAACTTGTTATTATGCACCCACCCCACTCTTAAACTATTCCCTCCTACTTGCAGTACAATTGCGCACGTATAGGCACAAGCAATAAGCGCACGCAAACTGTAAAACCGCACCTAGTTTCGTAAGGGTGCACCGCCAACCATACATGTATATAATACCACCAATGCGCCCACAACTATAGGTGCAGAAAATAATTATTAATTGCAAGAAGCATTATTAGCAGCACCACCACTACCAACATCAAAC
The DNA here is from genome assembly GCA_963082955.1 of Cheilosia grossa. Taxonomy (NCBI): domain Eukaryota; kingdom Metazoa; phylum Arthropoda; class Insecta; order Diptera; family Syrphidae; genus Cheilosia; species Cheilosia grossa. Next base: position 16,980,534 of record OY720147.1, on the reverse strand, counting down.
TGTAAGTCAGTTTCGAACCCCTATTTAATTAATCACACATTTATTGATTGTCATTTATCCTCGTACACGTAGCTGTAGTCCCATTTTTGTTTTCTCTCCAGTTTAGCCATAACATTGTGTCTTGTATGTGCCTACCGCTTCACAAGAAGCTATTTCTGTGTTACCAATTGCGTGTAAGTGAACAAAACACAAAAAAGAAATGTAAAACACTGACGCAAAAGAAAAATTAGTCTTTGAGAAATCACCTAACCACATTGCAAACCTAAAGTCCAAGCAATAATGTTTCATTATTACATTAGACTCACAGGCAGCTACCAGCTACACTTCTGTACATATACACAAGTAATTTTCTAACTTATCCCCTTGTACTTAAAGATATAATTATGGTATGGTCTATATGGTGTCGCTTTCAAAAAGTTAAGCCTGTCCATGAACTTTTGTTTCGTAGTTAGTTGAGTGGCTCTATGTGTGTGTAGATGGACAGGGACAATTGAGTGACAGTTTGTTTTAAATGTGCAAGTCGATATTATGCGGCCATTTAGCCTGCATATTTCTTAAATGACTAGGAAAATCAGTTTCAGACATCAATTGACAGGATTGTAGGTATAGTTTGTGCTTTTCTTGACAAGCATTTTTGTGAGGTCTACTTTAACTCTTTCGGTGCTAAAATAAATCGTGGCAAACAACTATTGACTTCTTTGTACAACTTCGTACAAGGTGTCACAAAAGTTATCACCCGATATTGTTTGGCTGTCATTTTTGTTGTGAATTAAAAACGTTGGTTCTGCTTTTCGATAATGTTTATTTAATGGCTTAACATTTTTCCCACTGAGCCGCCAGCCGTCATCGATAGGTCGTCGCATTCTTGGAGGGTATATTCTTTGAGGGCTTCAAAATTCGGAGGCTTTTTGAAGCCCAACCCCACAGTGACCGGCAAAGCATCATCTGCTATTTTTCTAACAGTGGATATTCCTAAATTTTGATGTCGACTACGCAACAGTTCTTGAGTGATCCCATATTGAGGGGAAAAACGCCAAATGGCGATTTAAAGCGAAAAAGGGGGAAACATCAAAAATCTCTGTGAAGCTTTAATTGTTTAGAAGTAAAAGTAAAACAAACGATTTTCAAAGTTTACTCAGAATGAAATGTTCATAATAACCATGAAAGAAAACAACCCGTCAAACGTCTACGTTCATGTACAAAAATTAATGAATATACTTAATTTTAAGCACTCTGAAAAGTGTGCATTTTTGTTTATTTAATTTATGATTTTTTTTATTTTTTTTTTCATGTGAAAATATATGAAAATTTCACTATGGAACATGCTTATCTTATATATAAATAGGCAAAGGAGAATAGTTGAGAAAGAATTTCACACCCTGCAACACTACATATTCGCTGTATTTTGTATTTATTTTTTTTTTTTGTGTTGGGAAGATTGTGCAGGTACGCAACGCTGTGTGTAATTTGTTTTCCAACGTGTTCTGTTTAACACCCAGAGAAAAAACAACGTAAAATCAAAGGAAACCACTTGGATTTAAAGATTTTTCGGAACGATTTAGCTTCGACTATGAAAATTTTTAAATCAAAGTAGCATGACGTTAATTCAAAGTGTTTCAGTTATTTAAAAAGATGGTCATAATGTAAAAGTGAATACGTTTCACTTTATTTAAAATAACATTGCGTATTCAAATCAAATATGTTTCAACGTGAAAATAAATGTTCTTTATCAAAGTTTATTCAACGTATAATCAAATAGATCATATTAAATTTTAGTTTACATTTGTTCCCTGAGTGAAGGCAGGTTAGTATGATGGTCGAATTTCAACCACTGGGCCAACTCTAGTTTAAATTAATAGCAGAGCTTCCTGACTCTTAAGTATCCAGCGGCGGCCATTGTAGTGCGGGCGATAGTTCATCTAAGCTTAGATTATTTTGCGCATTTTAAATTTCAAAATGTAATTTTGGGCGATCTGGATTTGTTCTATTATTTTCTCAAAACCGAAATTATTTCTTAAGAAAAAAAGAAATTTGGAGAAACTGAAAGAAAAAACTTGTATTTTAATTACCTTTTTATTTTTTTATGATTTTAGTTGCTCTGTGTTTTTTTTTTCCCCCTTTTCGTTAAAATAAATGTTAAATTGTTATACATGCGTTAAGAATGTTGGTTTTATTTTTATGAATAGATTGTGAAATAAAATGTGTTTTATGATAAGTACGATCTTTTTCTACCTACGAGTACTTATGTCTCGTGGACTTATGTCCCTACGCCGCCAGGGTCCAACAGAACATCAATGTCCCCTAAGTGAAGTGAAATTTGCACTTGTTTGCATATGAAAAAATTAAAAAAATTATTAATCAGCTTAAAATAAGCATACATTATAAAAAATATATATTATACAAAAGTCTCCTTGTCTATAATAAGACATAATATAAAAACGATCGAATTCGTTCGGATAGGTATACACAAAAAATTCTTACGTAGACGTTCGATGCGCTGTTTTCTTTCATGTTTAAGATGAATAATTAATTTTTTGAATTTTTTTCAAAATGAAAATACGTTTTAGTTTTATTTTCAAACAATTCAAGTTTCAGAAAGACTCTTTATTTCTTCCCTCGTTTTCCCCTTTTCCATTATAAAAGCGCCAAAACTGGCGCTTCCTCTCAATCTGGGATCATTGACTGGATTCCTTAAGCTAAGAACACCGTTGAGCAGTTGCAACAACTGATTTGATGAGTTAGAATCTGAATGGAACCACGGCGGAGCTAAACAGATCATCTTAGAAACATACGAATGGATTTATTTGCCCATCAGTAGGAACAATGTACATAAATCCTTCCAATTAACATCATAAAGTCAGCTCACAACCCGACCCACATCCTCCATTTGATATCGTAGCATTGTGCGCATCAACTTGAAGCCGCAAATCAAAAGCTTTTCAATCCAATCTACATAATCGCATTCCAATGCACCGCTCGGTATCAAAAGCCTCCACTCCATCAGGGCATCGCAGAGCGGTGTTATGAATGATTAACACGTAATGGGTTACGTCTCCAGAGGCATCCATCCAAATTAGCTTCGTTTTTGCGCAAAAAACTGCGTGCAGAGACGCTTAGCCTGAGATACACCTATACCTAACAATAAAAAATTCGTTGTGCGCTGCATTTCAGTGGATTCAGATGATACTTGTCCTACAAAACAATTTATTAACCTTATAATTCTTCTGTACGAACATACGTTTCGCGGATGCACACACAAACTGGACGCGGATAAGTGTTCCGATGCGACTTGGAGTCGGACCTAAAAATGCAAATTCCCAGCATCGACGACGAATAACCGTCTCCATAAATAATGCGACATCATTATCGTATGAGACCAACTGTTTTCGTCTTGTTGTTATTTATGTATCCCCTCACCCCGCTGTTGGTTTATCTTAAAAAGTGATTTAGATCGGGAATCGTTACGATATACATTGTCTCTATCTGCTGGCTTGTGTATGCATAATCATCGTAATGTACGGTGTGCGTGTGTGTTATTTGTTAGCATTGATTAATAATCAGTAAACGATATAGGTGGTTCCGTTTCAGAACAAGGAATTGAGATCAACCCGAGACCGAGTCTGTATAGGTATTCCTCAGATCATTCCAAAGAACAGCATTGTTTTAATGAATGTATACTCTTCCCGTTGAACCCTTTTTGTCCACGCGATTACTTCGATCCATTAAACGAATAATAAATCTAATGAAAGTCTTCACAGAGCCAAATGGATGAGCTCTCGAGTGCCTACGTCGCGTCGGTCGGAGCCTCAAATGCGCGCGGATAATCCTCGCAAGAGAATTTCATTAGCATATATGTTTACGTTAATTCGTGCGGGCATCAGTTTCTTATTTGGTTGAATAGATGAGCGCGTTCAGGCTCCTTTTTGACGGATCTCGTCTCATGGTCGTAATTTTGTATTCAAAATTTTGAATTGACAACCATGACGAAAGGCATCGCATTTGACGTTGCCATCGCCTTTGCGAACATTGAATCAGCCTTATCATCATCATTCAACCATCCGGCCCCGGTTATCTCATTGTATGGATATGCGCGACGGCGAATGGGAAGGAACAGGAAGAATTCCAAATGTGCCGAGAGAGATGCAGTCTGCCCAGATATACTCGTATGTATACATGTTGCATATATTAAATTAATTTAAGAATCTATATATATGAAAGCCACATTGGTTATGTAAATAAGAACCAAATGCGAGAAGCGAATGATTACAGATGAACAATTTTATGCAGAGCGGAGTGATATGAAGGATGCATCAGTTACGGCGAAGGGACGCATATCCTACATGAGTGCTGAGTTTAACTCTAATTGGGAATTCAATTAGGAGCTTTGAGATGATATGATTTTGAGGATAGGTTTGTCCAATTACATCCTGGGTATAGGTATATGATGGTGTTTTTGATGCCTTAATCGGCGTTGCTCGGCAAAAATTACTGACGTGTTAAATCACACAATCTTGAAGGTCGATGTTGGTCGATTCTATAGGATGATGCTACCCGGCCAGATGCTCTTTCAACTAATCAATTGTTCCGTTGAAGTTGATATCTTTCTACTGAATGACTATCTGTTTGCCAATTTTGGGTGCGGAGACGAGAATCCATGTTACATCGATTTGCAGCCTTTCAAATTTAAGATCTTCCCTTTTTAGAAAAAAATGCCCATTTCTCGAAAACTATGGACGCCATTATGTGCATCCTCTAGAAAACACTCTACTCAATCTAGTTACCAAAAAACTACCGACAGACGACGAAGTGTCAAGTCGTGCATTCGTTATTTCTTTTAAATAATGTGATTTCAAATTTATTAAGTACAAACATTTTTGACGAACACTTAGTTTTCTATAATAAATAATTTATGCACATCTTTTTTATTTAAGTCCCATGCCCAGTTGGTTGACACTGCGACCTGAAAGATCTATTGTATCATTATATAAACCTTACGCAATCTTCAGTTTGACAGTTGAAGAAGTCGGTGCTTTTCGAACCAAGCATTGCAATATTTGCTGGCATTTTATTTGCAAAAAATTCCAAATGAAGGGTCTAACGAATTTCTCTAAAATGCATATTTGAGTTCAGATAAATTTTTTCTAAAAAGATCATCTTTAAAAATGATTACAAGTCCAACTCTGTGTCATCACACTATAAAGTTCAATACAGGTTCAATACACTAACCTTTAGACTCTCTTCATCCATATCAGACCCCCATGCAATTTATACCTGAAAACAATATGTTCCAAAATATTCCTGAATTTTAAACAGCATACTTTCAACCACATTCACCTACTCTCAGCTTCAGCAATCTGTTCCACTTCATTCAAAAATATCCCTTGAAAGGTCAACAACTCCGAATATAGATTGCGATAGTCCTAGCAACTTGGACGGAGAAAACTATAATGGTGGAAAGTAAGTGATGTGATTTAAAATACGAGCAACCAAGTCTGTACTTGAACAGAAGAGAAGAGCCGACTTGCCCACCGGACGCTTTTATAGCACCAACCGAGATAGGAGGGCAAAATCGACCTTTTAAGTGAATCGACTTATAACTTAAAAAGGAAAAGTGTACGTTTATTTTGGAATTTTTTATTCCCAAATCCAGACGAAAAATTGTCTTGAACGTGCCTGAATACCACAACTTAAAAATTGCTTTCCAAAGCTAACCGAAAGAAATTATGCAGTTTTAAGTACCTAGTCCTAGAAAGATGCCAAAAAAAGACACTCCTAATTAAAACACACCAACAAATTTCTTGAAAAAAGAAACAAAAAGAATAAAATAAACAGTGAAAACCAAGCAAAAAAAAAAACAACCCAAAAGCGACTCAAAACTCTCTGAAAAAGGTTCGAACTTTCAATGTGAAAAAAACAACCGAACAAATGTACCAGAACAATGTCCCAAAAAATGGCACCAAAACCAAAAGGACTACAAACTACAAACGTTTCGAAAAATGACAGAAAATTCTCTGAAAAAAAAAATTATTAAACAAAAAAAGGCAAAAAAAAAAAACGGAAAACCGCCTTAAAATGGGACAGCAAATTTCTTAAGCAAAAAAAGCGATTCCCAAGAATGGTCACTAAAATAAGCCACTAAAAGTAGACATTTATTAATTGGTAGCTGCCTTTGACTTCATAACGTGCGAACCGCTCTTCTTTTAACCTTCACTTTGTCGCTAAATAAAAACTCCTTATCCTGACAGCGAACACCCCGGTGTAGAAATTGTCTTTCATTAATTGAACTTTTTCAAAAATATTCAAGCACATACAAAAGATTTCGTTTTTGAATCTGGATCCCAGCTACTAAGTTTCGCAATATTTAATTTTTGTATACTGTCAATTTCTAGTTGAAAGTCACCTACAATAGCGGGTGACAATAAATAAAAACTATTTGACGTTGTGAACCAGCCTAACAGTTATTGTATTTCATCGTATCGCCAATATTTTTTTAATGTTATTAGTTAGTTATTTATTCGTTTTAGGTTTTATTCAAGTAACAAAGTAAGCAAGTTTCTGCTATCGTCCATAAGTGGAGTAGTCAATCAAATAACAATTCCTACCGTCAAGATTTCTTTTGGTTGTTCTTATTTCGAGTAGCGGATTGTTCTGGAAAAGTGTTTGCATAAATAACGTATTCGTTCATTGCTTTGTTCCAAATGGAAAATGAAGAAATGCAATTTCTCAATATTGCACAACTGCAGAGCTATTATTTACGTTAACATTTTGGGCGTTCGAGCTCAAGAGCTGCAGGAACCCTTCATACCAGATGATCTGACGGATCGGGATGAATCTGGTCGTCCTACACAAATAGGGCAATGTTTTTTGTGCTACAGTATTCTTTTTCTTTTTTAGTTCAGAGCTGAGCACTGAACTGAGCTCGAGCACTATGAACGCGCTCTGAACCGAGTGTGCTCAGATCGTTCTGATGGTTTTTTGTCTATCCTGTTTTGTTTTCTGTCAAATGTAACTGGAATTGTGCATGTACATATGAAGAGAGGAGAAAAGAAAGCGCCCCTCTAGGAAAGTTTGCGAACAGTGCAAAAACCAGTTAGCTACAGTCTTACGCAAACAAAATGTCAAGACTGTCACACAAAATAATATTTATTTTAATATTTTTGTTGTGTGCTTTGGTACATATTAGTCCATATTTGAGTACCACCTATTTCCTTTCTTGTGTTAATTTTTGTTGCTGCTTATAATTCTACCTACTAAAAATATTTTCCATTAAGTTATAATGTTAATAAATATGAACTCATAAAATAAAAACACGAAAGAATAAGTGTTCATTCTTTTATAACATTTAATAGTATTATTTACTACAGAAACAAGTGATTCCAATACAAACAAACACAAGGTTCCACTTGTGCGTGCATATCATCAATATTATCCTTGGATTTTACAATCTTAGACGAAGTCTACCATACAACTTCGAGTAAATGTAAATCCACACCCAGGTGTAAACAGTTAATGTGGTCGAAAATATACTAAAAATTTCGAAAGTTCTGCAAAATTTATTAAATATCAAAAAATATTCATATTATCTTTTTCCGGGAGTAAAGATTAATTTAATAACTGAGATAAAACGATTTTAGAATTGGTAAAAAAATAAAGGAGATATTTAAAGTTGAAAGGTTAGTTTAACGTTGCCGCTGAAAAATGTAAAAAGGGGACAAAATACTAGTAAATATATTAAAAGAAGAAAAAACAGAACAGCAAGACATTTATTTACATTACAAAAAACTTCTTTTCATATGTTTACATTCTCTTTCGTTCAGTAAAAAATAAAATCTTACTTAAACTGAAAAAGGGTAGTTTTCATAATTATTAAGAAAGTGGGGGCCAAGAATCTTGAGGCTGAAAACGGGGCCAAATGGCAACGTTGGCTTGCGGTTTGGGATGTGAATGGTGTATCTGAAGATAGCAGTAAGATGGGGATGCATTTTCAGTTCACTCTCTCCTTGGACAGATATAATATCTTATAATGATGACATTGGCGTGTCTGGTATAGATATTGCAGTTGCGTTGCCAAAAGCTCGTTGATCATTCATCAATTTGCAACAGCATTGAGCGCCCACCAATATGCTAGTATGATGTTGACAATGGACATGATAAATATGGAAAGAGGACTCGTTAAGAACTATTGACATGTGGCCATTTTAAATATTGTGATTTAGATCCTGCTGAAGGAAGTTGGGGTCATGTTGTATGTGGAAGTGTGCTTGCCAAGTTAGTATGTGTCCGGTGCGCAAAGGAAAGGCGGCGGAGAGTTTTGTGAGCACCTCGAGACAGTTTTTAGTTGGTACGATTAAACGAGGACGTCAGATGGCTGCCTTGGGAAGCACGATAGGTTGCCACGAATTGGGCCAATAGGAAGGGCCCATGCGAAAAACATCCTATAAATATCTTTATTTGATCGTACCTTAGAATTTGATTTGTGTCCATACCAAGCGGTCTGCAGTTGGTCTAATAATAATATCGGTGGATGAATTGTCTCGCCAGTACCCTTTTTGGCCCGTTGCTTTGGATATTGCTAGCTATTTGTTTGAACTACCGCGTTGTCAAAACTAAGAATTCTGTTTACCTCCGAATGGACGCTGTTCACTTCGCCGACTCTGTCACTATTCTACAGAAAAAATCATATCTTTCATTTAGAAAACAATGTGTGACACTAAATCGCCCTCCGATGAACAACCCGTATTCATTTAGTTGTACATTTTTAAGAGGGCAAACTTAAAATTAAAAATAAATCAAGAAAACAAAATTCCTTACTAATTGTACATTTGCCGAAGTAAACAAAACTGTTTTTGTTGTACAGTATAAGATCGAAGCATTTCACTGGCCCCTGCACACCGCACCCATCCCCGACTTGCACAATTAAATACCTAATCAGTCCCATGTATATAAACGCCGTAATCAAGAGTATAAAGTACATCCACCATGCAATGCAATTAGCTGTCATTTATATTACTACCACACACCATATGCAGCACCACAACAAGCCAAGTACACAAACAACTGCGACGCCGACATAACGAATTGAAACACCCTGTAGCGATACAGCGAACTCATTTAAATCGTATCACCGTTTCGACAACGTTCCTACCGTTACCCACAGTTTGCGCCCCGTTCTCCCGTGCCCAGTCCACCGCATGTCCAATGAAGAATTTTCGAAGGAGCTTACAATTCCGTCCGACTATACGCAGATAGATGCTGGTACCGTCTATCGAATCTCAATTTACTATACTATAGCAGAGGTACTCGTCGTACAGAGCAAAAAGAGACAAGTTACCCTGATTATAATGCTAAAGTATCATGCTATATACGCGAGTGTGTGTGTCTATATACCAGGGGGTAATTAAAATCCTTTGATTAATATGTAAATTTAATAAGATTTCAACAAGGACCGATGAGGATAAGGGGTGAGGAGGGGGTGGGCCAGATATGAACGCTGAGATTCGCAAGCCTCCAGGCAGGACAATATCCACGAAGGAGACCATAAAGATTACCGCCACCGCGCTCACCACGGTGGTGCGGGCACACAAGATAAACTAAAATGATATTCCCCTCATTTAAAATGTGCAGAGTGGATGTGTATCTTTAACTGCATGTAGTTAGAGATGCTGGTACTGGGCATAGAGTGTGACGATCCTCACATGATGTTGCCACTTAATTGTGCGACTCGATGTGACCAAAGTGTTAAGTATTTAGTTCTACCATCAAAATCTCAATTTATATAGTATCTGGCGGATGTATAGCAACATTTAACGCACCACCACTACACAGTGGCTGCAAATGAACTATAGGTGTGCACTGTGCGCGTATCTTTCTTTAAAAGTGACTGTTTAATTTATTTTGTTCGAATCGTTGTGCCGGCCGTGGTGTGTGCACGTATCTCTGGGTGTAATAAGCAATAAATTAGCCCCCTTTTGCAAAAAGGTGTTTTTATGTGAGTAAACTTTAATCCCGCATTATATTGATATTAACCGCCAACAGAGGTGACACACGCTCAAGAGTGAGGATAAATCTAATGCGCACTATACCCACTTGCATATTTGAGAAAGATTCATCGCAACATATTCAAAAGTGCATGCAAGCCAATCCTCCTGGACGTGTTCTTCGATCACTCCTGACACTATGGAGACTGTGTGCGTTGCATAGAAGTAACTGTATTCGTGCACTTTAATTACGACTGTTTATCGTGATTTATCACAGTCGATGGTCGGAATCAAGTATGTCGGCCTCGACCACTTAAACATTAATTTCAGGTGATTTAACACAAGTTTCTATGTTGTAAGAACTCGTTCTTGATAAGTGTGCATAACGCAGAACGCTTTTTCACAGGCCGGCCCATTTTCAAGGAAGCCCAGTATTGCGTACCAGTGGGTGGGAGATTTGTGTACACCCCTTAGACGCTTTGCGAGCTCTGAGTGAGTAAATCATTTTGGAAATAAAGGCCCAGTTTTGCAGCCCTACTTACATGTTCTTAGAAATCTGTAAGGGGTACTGAGAAATTTTATTTTAATTTGGATTTACTTGTGTTATCGTTTTTATTTCTTGCGCCTTCAGATTCTATCAAAGAAAAGGATCACCAACAGCTGAAATTAATCGTCACAAATCATCGTTCTTATTGCAGTTAATTCGCACTGCACCCTGCAGTGGAATCCGTCAAGCGAGGTTCGCTCAGGCGTGGTATTTAAATGATTTGATGGTGATTTCAAACATCAGCTTGTACATAGCTCCGACCTTGCATTTTAAAAAGACGCCAAAAAAAAATAAAGATGCCTACACTTCAATTCACTTGTCAGCACATCCGCACCCGATCACAATTCATTGCACTTCCGAAAATTCAAGATATCAGCACTTTCGCATTAATCTAATTTAAGTTTACCATTTTCTGACCTAGTTGAAGCAAATTTCAAAGGTTTAGAAGAGATAGAATTATGGAAAAATTAAAATTGAGTTTTAGATTGACAACCGAGTGTGACCGTAATTTAATTTATATTTTTAAACAATTTCAAATATATTTATATACGAGCATTCCTAAAATGTTTGGACCTTGAGCTATAAGCACCACTCAAAAATTCACTAAAACTAGTTGCGTTTTGATTGAATAGTGGTTATAATTATCAAAAAAATAACGTTTTTTTGGTTGTACAGCGCCAACGGAACCAGGTCAAATCCGCCCTTCAGTTTACTTGGACTGCCAATCATCCTTCATCTCTCTTAGGAAGCTGCAGGCTAAAATAAATCGAGAACGGTTCGCATTTGGTAAAACGCGAGTTTATTCGAAGACACATATTTAAGGTTGTTACTCTGTTTTGGGGCTGGTTATTAGGGTTGCCAACCGTCCTCTAAAATAGAGTATTGTACTTTATAGCTTATAACTCTAATTGAGTACCCTAAAATACTCGTAATTTATGAACTTCCTTTCTATGACTATGCAACAAAACAGAAATTAAGACCGTTGAACAATCACCACCTGACTTGTTTTAATAAGAATAAAAGTAATTTTTATTTGTTTATAGACAAATGTTTTATGTATTTACAAAAATGCTTTAATTTTAGAAGTGATTATTAGCTGTCTTCATTAAATTCAATATATTTTAAAACTTATATGGAATTTTAACATTTAAAACAAATTATTGAAGGAAAATTCAGTTTAAAATTGACAGTTTGTATTCAAAGTTAATAATTTTAAAGAACAGCATGGCGAATTTATTAATAATTCTGATTTTCTGCAAAAGAATAATCCAGAAAAATGGTGACTTATTTTTTAAAAATGTACTGAAGAATTTGTATATTCAAATTGTTAGTGAGGTGTGAACTTCTTAAATTTAGAGTCGAAATTAAAAATGTTTATTGGTAAGGCCCATTGAAATTAATACAAAAAACGATCTCCTTATTTATATGAACCTAGATTTAGATTGGTTAGATTCATATAATTATTTGCTATGTACGAGAAAAATTACAAAAAGGTACATTTTTAAAAAAATTGCACTTATATGAAACTCTACTCTTTATTTTTACCGGCTCCGAATTCAAATATACACAACTCCTTCTTAAAAAAAAGTTGGCAAGCTAGTGGTTGACCAGCTTAAATAGATATTCATAACCTTTGCTTTTCTTGCTTCTTATTTTTTCGTACCTATTTTTTTACTTTTACAATTTTGTAAGCATTAAATCTATATGTAAAATATGTAATAGTAGTCAATAAATTAAATTAAGTGAAACGAGACCAAATACAGAATGCTCCCATCTAACTTAAAAAAACAAAGAAACTGAATGGATTAATGAAAAAATGTAGCTCAATCTAGTATCCTTAGCTTAGTAAAAATATAGTTACAGTGAACAATTTCGCTGTGAATGCAGTTTTAAATATAATTTTTAAAACCGACTTTTAGAAAATGCAAATTTAGAAAGCGTTTTCAGAGCTTGACTTTTAGAAAATTAAAATATGTCATACAAGAAAAGACTGAACGGCAACACAACAGCGAAAATTTAATTAAATTTTCAAGTGGAGAAGTGAACTAACAAACTACCTACCTATACGTTTTTTTCTTTTATTTTTTTTTTGTCGTACCGATATCGGCGCTGTTCCGTAGAAGGGAAGGACGTATTTATTTTAATAAATCAAATCAACGTTTGCCTTCTTCTTTATAAAGGAAATACGCAGATGACAGATAGATTTTAGTTTAGTTCATTTTACTCTTGGGAATGTCCAGTAATTGAAGGCTTAGGAAGTATCTACCAAATACTCATTCTTTAAAGTTGGCTTAAAAGTTAAATTTTTATAATAGCGTCATTGACTTTAATATTTTTATAGATAACAGAATTTTCTTGGCTTAATGCATTGTACTAGTTTCTTCAATCCAAGTGTTAATTTTGAGTCGATAGTTACATTTTTTGAAATGCATAATAATAACAATTTAAAAGATTTTATTGCTGCAGCTCGAGAAAAATTCCAAGTGCAGTAAGGTAGTGTCATATCCTTGCAAGCCATCTGCATAGAAATATATTTAAATCAGCACCGATAGAGAATGGATACAATTAATGTCTGTTATATGATTTAAGGCAGAACCCGCAAAATCAGTCAGTCAGTAATCCTTTTAAAGGTATATTAAACAATTTGGTTAGAAAGATTATTGGCCCTAAAACGAAACCCTGGCTGTCATCAACATTAATTCTTTGGGACCTAGTTCTAAGGTAGGACTTGAACTTATCATGAAATGCTGCATTTTAATTTTTGCAAGCAATACAATAGATACATATTGACCCTTAACCACATCTAAAGCTTTCTAACAACAAACAACGTGCGTCTATTTTATCCAAGCAGTCATTCGATTTTTAGACGTGGATCTAATTACATCTACAAGATGCCACCAACCACTTTCATTGATCACGTAGCCCAAAGGATTTTGCCAGAACTGCTCCCTGATAATATTATGATTTTTGACTTACCGAACCCATCAGCAAACCCACCACTTCGAAGGATCAAAAGTGGAAAATATTTCAATGACAACTTTTGGCTGCAAAAAGAAAAGCAAGCACATCCGACATTGGCAGCATTTCTTCAACTATAACCATCCGAGGAATATTTAATATCAGCAAAAGTCTGCGGTTCGGCAAATGTATATTACCAGTAATTGGGATCATGATAATTCCGCCAAACAAGCCAAAAGATACATATTTTGCATAAAATGTAAATGTGTGCAAAACTCCTTTTTCGTTCGCTTTGGCTGTGCTACTTCAATCTGCTGGCTGTATGTATTTTTCTTCTTTTTTTTTCTGTTTGATTACTGAACAACTTTTGTTTATTTGGTGCAGTCGGTGGTCAACAGCTATCATGGCCACATCCCGATTTTGGTTTATAATTCTCCCCTCCTTGCCTCTTGGCCAAATGTAAAGAAAGAAAGAAAGCCAATCGATTTGTGGTTGGTTGGAAAATATCATGATTGCATTAATTCGTTGCTGGATCACTGAAGGCGGGATTATAGTTGTAAACACTTAAACAGTTGTTGCCGTTCGGACATGTCCAGTCCATGCATACTTGTTTTTTTACTTTTGATTTGTTTTTTTCGACGAAATTTTATTTTTATTTCAGTCAGTGCTTGTGGAATCCTTTTTTTTTCGCTCGCTCAACTAAATGCGCATAATTACATTTATCAGCGCTTAGTACGAAATTCATTAAGAATGCAATGCGAGGGTCAAAGAAAACATCGTGTGCTGGAATAAAATTGCGAGAAACGAAAGACATGTTTAGGTTGGCCAGGGTAATTCTGTGTAATTTGATTCCCGGGACAAATGCAAATTCGATTTTTTTTCCCAGCCTGGCCACCAATAATATTGAGAAATAATTGAAAATAGTGAAATCAGTCGGGAGCAGATGTATACCACTGATTTCGAATGCGACCAGAAAGTTGATCTCAGTGTTGACTAAGAAATTTGTTTGTTTATCTTGGGATTTGGGACTCAGTTTGGAAGCCGCTCGTATATCTACTCGGATAAGTTATTTTTGTAGTTGTTCTTCTCTCGAATAATCGTTTTCATTAGATCTACCCAGTCCTCATCAAGTGCTAAGTAAATCCGCTGGCAATCGCCAAGTTATACTCGTACTTGTGTGTCACCATGATCGTAGAACATCGCATTGAGCTCATGGCTATTAAAACAGTTCGAACATTTAAAAGAGATTTCGTTTACAATTTGGAAGTGACAGGAATTTATAAACTGAATTTGGGAACTGGTCTTATTAAAGCATTTGCTGTGGCTCTTTACGACGGTAACTTTCTTTCATTTCCATCAAGCTGCATAATCGGTAACCTATATTGGAAACATGCACAAATTTACTCAATATAAGCTCTGATGCAGACTGCGACAAGTTGAGACCTTACATTGCAGGGACCTAAGACTTTTGGAATAAGTCCATCTCTAACGAACTAATATGCTCTTTGAAGCACTTTTGTGGTAGAGCATACTCCATACAGTTTTACTTACTTTTCTTGGACTTCCCCTATCCGATCTTATTTACTGAATAGCGGATAGATGAGTCTTGTACTTTGCTAGGGCAACGAGTCGTTCTTTTCCATGGGATTTATTTAAGCCCAGAACATCCTACGAGAATTTCTTAAACTCTTTGCGTTTATTTCATTTGCAAAAGTCGTCACCAATTGGGCCGTTTAAAGCCGATCCTTATCGTTGTTTCGAAAGACCCTGTTCAGTTCCTAAATGAATCCAATGGCTTAAATGGGCCGGATGTTCCTTTGTTAGTACTCCTTTTCGAGGATGTAGGAGCTGCGGTTGCCCCAAAAGTACTTATCTAGCGCCATCTCTTTTTCAGCGCCCTGACTAGTATCTGCCACCTTTACGAAACTATGGCTTTGGCCTAAAGAATTTAATCTATCTCCTATCTACGTCCTCCATTCTGAGGGGCTCATTTAAGACTTGGCTTCTAAAATGCATTCAATCATCCAGTTTTGACAGATGGGTGCCATTTACATGTGTTCATAATTTTAAGAAAGTCGACTACAGATGGACAAGAGCTGCCAATTTGTTTTTTTTTTTTCTTAAATTAGTACAGTTGGTCTTGTGAAAATTTTGTATTACAAATCTTCTTAAACACTTACTGCTTCAGTCTTTGCGGTCCATAGCTTCTTATTCTTGTTTATACCTTTCTTTTTCGCAATTATTTTAATTCTTTCTTTAACACCTTAGTCATTTTAATTTTACATTTTGCATTTTAAATTCATTTTTATTGAGATATTTCATTAAACGTACATACTAGACAAAAACGATTAAATCTAATTTAAAACTAACATTTATCTTATTCTAGCTTACTGGCTCCAAGCGTGCGCTCTTAACTTATCAATATACTTAAAATTATTGCCTTTCGGCCTTAAATCTATCTATATTTAAATGGTTTGTTTTTTACTCTTCAAGAAACTTCCAAAACTTTAATTCCTTATTTTATTAACACTTCAGTCATATATAGCCGTGGCTTGCAATGGTTACACCGATTATTTTAATTAAAATAATAAAAACTAGCAAAACACAGTGGCCGATAATTTACTGCTTGTATCTTACTCGTAGGTACAATCACGGTTGCCATTTCAGATTAAAACGATTAAAATGACCAAAATAGTTTAAGTCAGAAATATTTCGTCCGCTGAATGCTATCCTGTTCAATGACCATTTTTAAAAATGTTGGGAAATCGGTTTTTAAAGTTGAGATTGAAATTCTTTGTTTATATCAGAAAATGTTTGATTGGTATTGATTTTTTTCTGAAAGCCTTGAAAATTTTGTTCATAAAACAAGTCACCGAAATTGTTTTTATTTTATTTTGAATTAGTTATAAATTAAAATCGACGAGGAAGTCATTTTGGATACTGAACAAAGTTGTATGGAGTGACAACAAGTTCGTAAAATTTCGGTGGATATTGAACAGAAAAACTCAATATTGAACATAGAAAAAAAAAAAACACAAGAAGATAGGAAACATAAAGTTGATTATGTTATGTAGAACAAAATGACATGTCAAAACGTTCATATTGAACAGTTCTCTGTAACTTGAAAACTAAAAGACAAAATGGTTTGCGCGAACTGCAAGAGCGTCCCAAAATTATGACTGCATACCCAACTCAATTTCGTAAAAAACGGGCTTTAGGACAAGATAGCATTCAGCCGACGATTTGTAAACGCAGAACAATCAGACCAAAAGAAAAGCGCTAGTTGCATATAGTAATTAAATTCGAGTTTCTTCTTTCATTTTGTTCAATATTCATGCAAATATTGTGTTCAGGTTACTCGTGTGTGTCTATCCATGTGCAACGAAACAGATGTCGAAACGAGACATGTATGAGCAACCGATCTCACGCATTGGTATTTTAGGGAACTACTATTCGAAACCACAAAGACCGTGGTCGTAACATTGATTAAAATGCAACGCAATTTTTAAGCTATACATGCTTTGTTAATTTTTCTCACTTGTGACGGAACTAAAAAAAAATAATCCATGCACGTTCGTTCCTTTTACGAAGCTGCACCTTCCCTTTGGTGCATTTTTAATAAAATTGATTTTGAAACAAAGGCGCAATCGGTACGACAAGAAAAGGGAGCATATTAATAATTAAAATAAGGCGTCATAAAATATTTTTCAACAATAAAAATGTTCATTCTAAGACTGATTTTCTGTTTTGTTCGCTTGTCAATTAAGATAAAGATGCAGACATTTTGGGCCCTTTGGCGGAAAAAAAGAAAGTGTCACCATCGCTGCCCGCCTTGGAGCACTTTCAATTTTCACTGGGCATTGGTTACCAAGTTTTCTAAGACGACCAGGGACATCATCCTAAGAAAATTGGTAACCGAAGCCTATTTAACTTCAAGTCCCCCCCCCTCGAGACTTACAATACCCGGCGTCCATGTAATTCTATGTAAGTGGATGCAGCTTTTCCATAGCTCAACCATAAGTCATCGTATTTCCTTGGCGAGAAACAAAATTTGCATACAACATTGAAAATCATCGTGTGATTCCTCAGCTTCCAGCTTAATGTCATTCTATGGTATGATATACACCATTCCCCCCCAATTCGATTACACAACGCCGGCGAAATTATTTCTACATATACATCTGCAGTTCGCCCACAAATATACCTATTCGTGTGAAGGTATGCACACTGTACTGTGCAGGAGCATACACACTACTCAATGATAAGACAGTGTTCGTCGAAAATGTTATTGGCACTGCTGCAAAGTAAGCTGTTGCTGCATCTAATTATAATGACAGTTGTGGTGAAATTATTATTTGTCCTTTCCCTTGGTATATACGTACTCCGTTATGTACTAGCACAACAACCCCTTTTCCGTCCGTTGTTACACACATAATGTATACGACTGGGTACATGAAATGTTAATTTCTCATTTAATTTTCTGTTAGTGATTAGTGAGATGAAGTGTCCTTTGCTTGGATACCAGTATCTCCGCAAAGTCATACGGACTGCGTCTCATCTAATATAAGTTGGCTTGTGTGCACTGTGCATACGTGTCGAGCCCACCCACCCATCTACGCACACATAAGGAATAATGAACATTTATTTTGTTAGCCATCATAACATCTGAAATATGCATACAAGGACCCACGCATAATAATAGGTACGCACAATGCCAATGGCTCAGTACACACACACACCCACGTAATGAGAGAGAGAGAGATCGCCCTCAACCAAACAAGCCCCGAAGAAGATTGCTCCTAATCTCCAATGCACTTATATTACATAGGGTGAGGCTACAAATGTCGGAGAGGATTTTCACTGGGTTGTCGGCTGGCTCTGCACTGTGCACAGCCGGGCAAGTTTTCGTATCCTTAAGAGTCCACACAATGGAACAGACATAATATGCAATTTAATTTACTTGAATTTGCGATTCGGACGTCTGCATTAATTCTAATTTATGCATAACAACACTCAAACATTGAACGACATAGAAGTGGATCCTCTCGCTCTCTCAGTCCGCCGCTCATTCCACATTGAAAATGTCTTCCTCGCCCGCACCACCGAAAAGCATCCAAAGGAGATATTGGCACAGATCCGTTCTTGCACAAAAGTGAATGCTTGATGCAATTTTCGGTGGTAACTGACTGTAACCAAACTCTTCTGTGTGCCACCCTCGTATGCCACATTAAGGCCACCATCAGCATTTGTTTTACCCCAGCTACCACCGGCACCACCACCACCTGAGTGAAATGAAAATGTCGTACACAGAGACGTTATATTGTGGGGGTTTTACACTATCTGTGTGTATCCTCTTCGAGTCCTCTTACTCAGATAATTTCCTACATCTCGGACCTACTAACTACTATTCGTATTCGTACATCCATGCTTCATTCCGAAA
The DNA here is from genome assembly GCA_963082955.1 of Cheilosia grossa. Classification (NCBI taxonomy): domain Eukaryota; kingdom Metazoa; phylum Arthropoda; class Insecta; order Diptera; family Syrphidae; genus Cheilosia; species Cheilosia grossa. Next base: position 16,961,612 of record OY720147.1, on the reverse strand, counting down.
ATCTCATTCAGTTTGTAGAACCAACTAACCGCCTTAAAACTTCCAAAATGAGACTAACCGGTAGGGAGTGCACATGACGGGGTGCTTATGTAGGGGGAAGCTTACAGTACTGCAGATGGATATAACAACATCGGACCGTATAGACAAATTAATGTTGCATTTCAGCAGTGGAGCGCCATGCAAAGTATAGAGTGGAAGGGAGAGTCATTGTACATCTAGGAACATTTTATAGGTTATCCGAAGGTCTCATTACACCTTATAGGAATGATTTCAGAAATTGCATGTATACGTACATGATATGGGAAGAGATGAGAGCAAACAGACGAAGACATCGAATAGGTAGAGATGTTGGTAGAACTGATTTGCGGTAGCGCAGGAGATTTTACAGGCAGCTGTAGCTGAATGGCAGCTTATAGGTTGTCGAAGGTGAACAATTTTCAATAAAATTAATACCAACCAACGGAAAATGTTGCCAGGCGTGCTGAAGTTCGGATTGATGGATTCTGTATATTTTATTGAAATTTTGTTAAAAAAAAAAACACAGTGGCGGCCACAAAAATGATCAGATTCGTACCTTATATTCAAAGCGTGCAGTTGGAAAGGTCATATTTTCCAGTAGGTACTTTTCGATTAACTACAAATGTACTGAAGTCCTTTTGAAATACCACAAAAAAAAAAAAACCAATGAAGAACCGTGCTTGGAAACTTAGACTGTTCCGGAAACCAAGCACGAATTTTATTTCGAAGTGGCTACCCAAACCGAAATTCTTCTTTTCTTCGTAATTCAAAGTGTCCAAAGGTACAACCTACTTTAAAAAAATGTCAAAATCTCATTAGTGCTTTGGCAGGTCGAATTAAAATCTAAATTAACTTCATAACAGGTGTAAGAATTTTTTTTAAAAATTCATTTAATATATTAATAATTCAAAATTAAAACTGATTCGCAGAAAGGGCTCTCCACCCGTTATTAAGCTTAGGCACTCCGGGAACTGTTCGTGGAAAACAGCCATCGATGACTTTGAACGAAATGTCCTCTAAGTCGAACATGTCTTGGAAAAAATTACATTAGCATCTCAAGTGATCGACGGACTCGAGTTCTTCGTCTTGTCACATCGTTCGAAAAATAGGTCTCGAAGGCGAACCCACGCTTCTCGCTAATTCAACCCACCCCTGCTTGCATTGACTAAAATAATAAATTCAAGAGCGGTAACGAAGTATATTATGATACACTGGTCATAATTAAGTACGATTTGGTCAAACTCTGTTGGATTTCCGTCATAAATAGAGGACAGAGGTCAAAGATTTAGCCGAAAGCGATCGGATGGCTATTGAGTTAATTCGATATCTATAGACACATACTGCCAAACCTTTGCGAACAACGACTGGCGTTTACCTACAAACACGTTCTTCACAAGCACCGCAGAGTTAAAGGTTTTCACAAATCGGAACCCATTTTTCAGAACCCATTCACTTCAATAGAAGCTTGTGACAAAGGCAGTCAGAAAGTTCAGAGGTTTTGGGAGTGATCAGCCTCACTTTTTAAAGGGGAAGGTGAGTTCTCTTTTTAACACATCCCTTCATAATCTACCTTATCTGACCATCGCATGTTTTTAAACCTCATGCCCCTAAACCTTATAAAGGGTGATTTCTTAGCTGGTTTGGTTTTGGCAACACTGGTTTTGACTGCTGACGTGTGTTTAGTACCTTGTGTCACTGTCAAACAGCTTCAGTTTGGTTTGCAATTTAACCATGGATCGTCTTACAAATGAACAACGCTTGCAAATTATTGAATTTTACTATCAAAATTCGTGCTCGGTTCGAAATGTTCATCGCGCGCTGCTTCCATTTTATGATCGGCATTCTCGACCTTCTGAGCAGTTTATTCGGAAGATTGTGACCAAATTTCGCACCAAATTTACTTTTTTGGACATTAAACCACCAACACGTTTACGTACTGTGCGTAGTGAAGAAAATATTGCGGCCGTATCAGCTAGTGTGACAGAAGACCGCGAAATGTCGATTCGGCGCCGTTCCCAGCAGTTAGGCCTTTGTTACAGCACTACGTGGAAAATTTTGCGGAAGGATTTGGGCGTAAAGCCTTTTAAGATACAGCTGGTGCAAGAACTAAAGCCAGCCGACCTACCACAACGCCGAATTTTTGGTGAATGGGCTCTTGGAAAGCTGGCCGAGGATCCGCTTTTTTATCGAAAAATTGTGTTCAGCGATGAGGCTCATTTTTGGTTGAATGGGTACGTAAATAAGCAAAATTGCCGCATTTGGAGTGAAGATCAGCCAGAAGCATTGCAACAGCTACCAATGCATCCCGAAAAAGCCACTGTTTGGTGCGGTTTATGGGCCGACGGCATTATTGGGCCATATTTCTTCAAAGATGATGCGAATCGCAGCGTTACTGTCAATGGTGAACGCTACCGAGCGATGATAACAAACTTTTTTTTGCCCGAAATGGAAGTTCTTGACTTGCATGATATGTGGTTTCAACAAGACGGTGCCACATGCCACACAGCACGCGAAACAATGGCGCAATTGCGAGGCGAGTTTGGTGAACAGTTAATTTCACGTTTCGGGCCGGTCAATTGGCCGCCTAGATCGTGCGATTTGACACCATTAGATTATTTTTTGTGGGGGTATGCCAAGGCTAATGTGTATAGGGACAAGCCCGCTTCGATTGACGCACTGGAAGCCAACATCCATGCATTCATTCGTGAGATACCGGCCGATATGTGTGAAAGAGTATGCCAAAATTGGACTCAGCGGATGGGCTACCTGAGACGCAGCCGCGGTCAACATTTTCATGAAATTATCTTTAAACATTAAATTGCAAGGTTCAAACTATCGATTCAAATAAATATTTCATTCATTTTTCGAATTTTTTGTGTTTTTTTTTTACAAAAAGTTCTAAACCTCTTAAAAAATCACCCTTTAGAAGAAGTAAGTGGGGACTGTTTTTCTGAGCACTTGTCTACTCTTCATAGACAGTAGTTAGATCAAGCTTGCCATTTGTTCAGAGAACCGGAGATTGACTGACAAATAAATATGCAATCAATACTATTTTGGGCTCTAATGTGGAGCCAAATAGGGCTGTTCAAAGCGAGACTATTCTCAAGACGAAAATTTCAATAAATCGATTACCAAACGGTAAGGAGATCGGTAACTGCGCCTTCCCCAACCTAAGTTGATCAACCCATCGTAGTATGCCACTTTGCGCGTCTACATTCGGGCCTCATCTAAGTGAACAAGTTTTTTTTAACATTATGAACGAAGCCTATTTCGGTTGCCGTGTAGCTTCAATTTGGCCCACAAAAGTCTTGCAAATGATAAACGATGTTGTGTTTGAGTTGAAATTTCGCAAATAGCTTCGGACTGGAAGTGACGACCATATGCCTTGGAACAATTAAATGGAAATCAAGTGATCGGTCCATAAATGCTTAATAGATTTGTCGGAGCGACATCAACCCTCTTCGCTAAAACACTTCCGGGGAAACATTTCTTTTTTTTCACCTTGGCAACGCCTCGACGAAGTCCATTTGCATCTTTTTGTTTTCTTATACTGTACTTATTTCGAAAGATAACGCTTCCGAGAAATTCCAACAACCCGCACCAGGCGAAAAGTTTTCGGTGAAAATGCAAAGCCCAAAACCAATTGAAGATGTTGCCGGCCTAGCCAGTGATGTTGAGTGCCATTGTCGTAGTGTGCCCTGCCATCCACCTCTTACTTACTTCCATTGGGGGGTACATATACCGCCCCCCCCCCCAAATACAAATTGCAAAGATATTTAACACCGGAGCGCTCTGGCAGTACGAGGGAGGCAAACAACCTAATTGCGAAGGAGTCCAGCGTGCTGGACTACATACCAAAACACAATTTGCAATCACACCAAGATACATATCGGTCCTTATTTCCCTTCATCCTCCGATTATACGTTCACATACATTCGTGCACTCCCTTCCTCAGCGCTGCATGTCCTTAATCTTATACCTCCTATATAAAAAGTTGTCAGTCCGTTGGTTTGGTTCGGTAGGTCGCCGGATGCCTGGTGTAGTTTGGTCAGTCGCCTGGTTTGTTATAGTTAGCTGGGGCATGGGCAATGGGCATACCCGCTCAAGGTTTGCTCTAGAATGAAGAAAGGTGGCATAGAGACGCCACCACGGGCGACATTTTCTGGAAAATTTTGAGTCCCCAATTAAGCTTCCAGTCTGCATTAATGAGAAATGCTAATCCATGTTTTGCCTGTTTTAATATGTCTTATGCGCATTGCTATCGCATTCGTATATGTATGCGGCCCTGGCTCTTCTTCGCCCTGGCTCTTCTTCGCACTATGCCATACACGAATACATTGATAGATATATAGATAAATTTTCTTCGAATAAATAAGTAAATGCGACTCCATGCCCATGGTCGTGCATGCATGCATGCGGTCGGTGGTCCTCATACTATGCCTTACTTTTGCCATAGGCACATGTGTGTGTATATGTATCGCCGAGCACACTCTGTCATACAGGCACGGTATTTCACTCCTTAATGTTATACCAAAATGGTAAGTAGGAGAGACAGTGAGTGGGAGCCGTGCTACCGTGAACGGGGGTGGAACGTAGGTAAAGTAGACGGCAAAGCATCTAAGCAAGGACAATTGCATTAGAAGGCTTCCTATTTGCCTGTGCCACCGCACACCCTACCCCCGGTGAGGACCTAATTATTTGCCCGAACAATTTTAATTTTCTGCATAATAACAAGGTGTGGAAGCTGCCCACTTGCACATACATATATGCATAATAATTATATTACTGTTCATCATCGTCACCCATGCACATATGGCAATGTAACAGTGCATACTGGGAACGGGCTGCGTGTACGTCACACATCGCACTGTCCGGGAATAGAAAATTACAAGCTCTAAGTTAATATACGAAATGATAAACGCACGCAGACGTTCAAATATGTAGGAAACAGGACGAAAAAAAAGAAAGAAAGCACAACGAATTGAAATTTCCAAATGGAAATTATACCGGCAGGCTGCCAGAAGGGGATGTTTTAGTGGGGTGGTGGTGGTGATGGTGACCTACCGTATACCTTGAACGGTTGCGATTTCTATAATGTGTTCGAGGATACGACAAGGGTTACTATGTAGCGTAACACCTTGAGGGAATTCGTCGATGAAGCTCATGTGATTATAATTAGTAGATATAGAAGGGTGTATTGAGGGTATTTACAAATGATATTTAATTTAACGTGCACGTATTCCCTTTATGGGGACCTTTGCCTGGCGAGCGACTTTATTTCATTACAAAACGAGCAACTATGACGGTAATCACCGTTTTTATGCAGAGACTTAAGCAAGTGTGCATTTTTGTTGTTCAAATAATAATTATATTGAAGTTGAATTTTTATTGAATATAAAGTTGGTTGTGGTTATGGTTTCGATTTTCGGTATCAAATGTGATGCTCAGATTCTTGCCTTATTTGAAGGATTTGCTAAATTTTTTGATCTGTTATTTACGGTTTTATAGGGATTCAACTATCGTGTCGCCTGAGAATTGTTTCCTCCCACACGTCATTGAAATCGTCTCGCGATAAAAGAAGTTAAAGGTTTGTGGACTTATTATTAAAAATCTGAATGATAGGTTTTTTTAATTATTTTTTCATATAAAGTGTGTTTTACTATGAGTTCAGGTTCGAATTTCCACGCCGTTTAACCATACCCTTAAGTTGTTAAATAAGTTTACGCAAAAGTCAACTTTCTTGTCATTTATGTCCAAGTACCCAGTCCCAACTCATATCTTATCTTTTAAATAAATAGGCGAAGGGAAATAGTTAAGAACCAGTTTAACTGCCCTAAACACAACATATTCGCTCGATTTATGTTGTTGTTGGGAAGATTGTGAGCAAATTCAATGCGGTATGTATTATGTTTTCCAATATTATAGGCGAGGTATATTGCATATTATATTTTGAGAGATATTCGAATCAGACCACCATTGACGGGTCTCTTTTCGTCTCTCTGCCGCTATAAATCTTAACCAGATAGACTCTGGATTTCTCCAGAGTTCTTCCCTGGGTTCGATTCCTAGTGTTAACGTTAGCATCTGTTTATGTGAGATCCGTTTCATCGACTGAGTATCCACCCAATGATGTCCCAAGATCCTCATTCTTCTGCCAGCCAACGCTGGACATTGACACAGTATATGTGCCGCCGCCTCAGATTCCTCCAGGCATAGTTTACAGGTATCATCTTCTCTAAGGCCCATCTTCCTTAAGTGATATCCGAAATTACTTTAGACAAAGGCACCAAAGCAATCAATGTTCCTCGACTCATGCTTAGAACCCTTCTTTTAGTGGAGCAGGTCGGCCACTTAATTGCCATTTTATTCTGTCTACATTGTTCCACGGTTGACCACTTTCTCAGGTGTTCTGCCGTGATCCATTTGTGAATCAGCTGTTCAACCATTCCTCTGCCAATTGAAGAGAATGGTTCTGATCCCAGCAAATTTTCAGTTGACCCCTGTTTTGCAAGGGAGTCCGCCTTTTCGCTGCCTTCGATCCCTATGTGTCTTCGTACCCAAGTCAGTGTTACTTCATTTTTAGATGAACACTTATTGAGCTTGAGTTCACATTCCAGTGCCAATGATGTTGTAATGTTTGCTTGTTCTATGCGTCTGATCACGGCCTGATTGTCCAGTGCTATAAGGATATTTCTTCCCTCCACCTGACTCTCAAGCAAGTAGTCCAACGCATGCAGCAGTGCAATCATCTCAGCCTTGTATAGATGAATTTTGGAATTCATATACGAATAAAAAATTCCCTTTTCTAACTAGCACTTGCCACAAAACTGGACGAAGCAGTCGTTTTCGTCAAGATCCTGATGGTGTCGTTTTGCGCTCTGTTAAATAAAGAAATGTCAACATCCTGATACCAGGGTTTATTTTTTAGGATGAAAACTGACATAGGTAACTGAAGTATAAGGGAAATAGAATGGCAAGCTTCGTACACATTTCTCAGCACATGAATCATAAATAATGTTTTGAATACACATTTCCGTCGTCGTCACTCTGACATAAATAATTTTAATGTGATAAGGAAGCAGGAAAAATAAAACAATTCTTAAATATAAGTTAAACAAATTTGTATGAAAAATTTGTTCTAATCGCCAAAAGATGGTTTTTGGTACAAACCAATCTTACAAAGCGTTGATTTGGATGGACGGATTGCAGATTTGAAAAGAGCATAAAAGATTATACCTTATAAATCGGTCAATCATTTGTCAGAAGGTCGTCATGGATATTCTTCTCCAAATATCTGACTGTTATTTGTCTTTTCTGATTTTGGTTCGTTTAATTAAACAAAAGGGAATAAAAAGGCCCCCAAAAAAAGTTGTCGCACATAATTTACCTTATAGCAATCATAAAAACAGCAGCAAACGAATTTAGTTACAACAACAAAAAAAATGCATCACAAACATTTTTTTTCAATTAGTTTGTTGCATTCATCCTGGTTCGATAAAGATTCAAATCTCTCTTTAACTGAAAAAGGGGGCATTTCGATATTTTCGTTGAAAAGTGGAGGCCACGGGTCTTAAGGCTCAAACGACAGCGCTGCTGCCCACCTTGCCAGAGTCCAGCCTTACTTAGTATGGCCACGCTCTGGACTGTAAAATTTTAAAAGGCTCAGTTGGCAATCCTGATCATGCTTTCGGTCAGAGTTTCTGTCTTTGTTAGCGGCCAGCAGCTTGTAGCACCTAATCTTAGTCAAGTGCTGGATAACCTTGAGTTGGTTTAAGCTGTCCCGCCGACATCATTGTGCCTGACGTCTATTGCGTAAAGATGAATACAAAAGGACGCGTCGTGCCAACCATCCGAGAAAAAAATCGTATCTACATTAGCGGCTCAATCCAGGTATGGATTTGGGCCTCAAACAAAACGCCTTTTCGGTGAACCCGGTCCTTGTCTAACTACCTCCAGTTGGTCACTCCAAGTTGAGGGAGTTCCCTTTTATTTATGTGTATGCGCTCTCGTGCCATCTAACGTGAGGTCTTCGTCTTAAGGCTGTCTGGGTCTATTTAGCTCTTCGCACCGCAACGTCGTAAGCTCGGTAACACTTTTCTGAACGGGCCAATATCGACGCACAGCTCGTAGAGTTAGCCTTTAAATCCCCTCCTCCAAAGCGTGTAGTATATTATACTCGAAAGTGTTACTTAAACTCCCTTTGAAAATGGAGTCTTCCTTCTTTTTTAACTTTAAAAATTCATTATTTATTTACTTCTTTTTTTAAACTTACATACTAGACAAAAACGATTAAATCTAATTTAAAATTAACATTTAAATTACTGTAGTTTACTGGCTCCAAGCGAGCGCTCTAAACTTATCAATATCCTTAAAATTATTGCCTTTCGGCCTTAAATCTATCTATAATCTATGATTTGTTTTGTTTTTTAATTTTCAAGAAACTTTAGAAAACTTGAATTCTTTACTATTGGTTTTTTTTTACAACTAATTAAAACTACCTAGGCTACTTAACCTAAATTACCCATAATCAGGGTGGTGAGCAATCTCATCGATTGGTCTTCATCCTGATCGCGTCCAAGGGAACGGAACAAGGGTTCATCAGTGCCACCGAGACCCGAGCGAGGCTGTAAGCGTCTGAAGTCTTCCATCTTGGGTAACGTGTACACGTATGCGGCATTTTGTAGGAATTCGATCATAACGGTCTTATAGGCATACCGTATTTAGAGTCTATAGAGAAAGTACCACTTTCCGCTTGATACTTGTAGCGTAAGTATATCAAAGCCGGTCCAAAAACCAACTATGGCAACAACGAAGATTGAAGGAAGCAAATCTCCACTCATTCCGTAACTTTTTAGGCGATTATCGTCGAAGCGATAGACCCCCAAAACTAACAACTCAGTGCAAAACTTACCAGCTTCAGAGCTTAATCCAGGTTCACTTTCCTCAAATAGGCTGTGTGAACTAAATTATACTTTATGGTAACCAAATTATCGACTGTAATGAACGCATTTTCTAAAAATTAACTGAAAGCGAATTTCAGGAAAGAACCCGAAGTTGACCAGCCTTTGAACGCGATTACATCAGCCCTGCATATGAATTACCTTCATTTGGCTTGCATCGCACATTAGGTTTCCCAAAGCCTCTCTCTGTATTCCTCGAAGTGCTATCACAGGCCTCGCATCTCACAGTAATTTCGCCTCAATACCAAATACAAATACCGACTGATTACACTTGCACGTGCAGACGCTCGGCTAAAAAAGAACGCGCACTGGAAAAAAAATCCGCAATTAAAATTTGTTACCAACCCCATTTGTTCGCCGCCCACATGCAGTTACAATAATATTAAATATTGTTCGTTCTCTACAATAGGCATCCCCTCACCTCACCACCCCCTTTCCACCAATTCATCCCCTAATGGTCCATTTCGTAAATCAATGACGATGAAAACCCTTTATCATGCGACCTGTCAAAAAATTAACGAAAAAAAGGCACGCAAAACCTCCCCTCATTTGCCAAATTTATTACAACACAAAATATAGGTATATGTTCCTGTTCATAGATGCGAGTAGGTATTTTGGGACAAAATAAAAGAAAGCAATGCGCCGCAAAAAAAACCAAGACCGATACAATACACAAGACAAGTGCTCTGCACATCGATGTTATTCGGTCTGTCAATGCTTTGTTTCCCTTAATTAATGTTTAATCAGTAGGGCTAACGCGAGCAGGGTGTGAGCCACTGCACAACCATCCACCCGGTCCTATGGACAGCGGGAAAAGAAAGAAAATTATAAAATTGCAAAAAAAAAATGTAGGTACATGTGGTTCTGCTTCTCTTTTTGAATCAAAAGTGTATTTTAACGAAAACCAGCACTCCCCAGCCCCCACCTGTGCACACTCGCATTCAATCACCTAAATGTGTGTGCAGCACCGTAGGAGGACCATTTGCGTTTTCCTTCATAATTTTTCTTTTTGGCGGTTGCCCCTCAAAAATGATAGCAGACGCCACATGAGCGGGGGTCGGGTCGAGTTCGAGTCCCCTTGAATTCGGAATTTCTGTTTTGCGCGTACACACAATGTGTCTCATATAACACGGAAATTCCTCAAAATAAAATAAAAAAAACCGTCACAAAAAACGCCGAAAAACTCCCCTCATACAAAAAAAATAAAAACCAAAATAAAAGTTAAAAACAAAAAACAAAACACCATCACTTCAAATATTGTGCTGCAATCCGAAGCACATATAATCATAATATTTCGATGGTGGACAATGGTCAATTGAAGAGTTAATGGCAATCGTCGGTGGTGGTGGTGGTGGTGCTGGTGGCGGCGGAGTCAGAGGGATGAAAGGGGGCTTGCTTAACGGAAAGAAAAAGAAGCACGCAGGCAAAATCACTACCCATTCTTCACGTGATGCGAATGGGGCGAGCGAGGCGAGGCAGTATGCAAAATTTATTGGTAGCTTATTTTATTTTCTTCATTTTCGCGAGCCGCGAATGGCCAGCCAGCCAACGTGTGCAGCGTTCGTGCTTTTTTTTTTTTTTTGTTAAGGGTTACGAGAATTGGAATTTTCGGCGATGGTCATGATAGACATTATTCGTACGGTACATATACACCATGTGGATTTTCTTCGTTATTTTTTTTTTTGGACACAAAATGAGTTTTCTTTGTTTTTTTTTTTTTTTTTTTTTGTGTCAAGGGGATAGATTGAATCTACACCTACTCGTAGTATTGGCCGAAAGGGAGGAAAGACGACTATTTGATGCATAACAACAATGCGATTATGGCAAGGGAAAAAGCTGACATTTATCCAAACGTTTTTGCATGTGCGGGCCTGGTTATTGTTTTTATTTTTTTGTTGTTTTGCTTTTCCTTGATATATGAACATTGAATGAGTTGTCTGGTTTTAGCGATGTGTTAGGTGGTGGAGTTAATGGGAAAAGGTTGATATTATGACTGGGGGAGAAGTCAGCTGATGCTCGTTAATATCCTTGTTCAATTTTTTTTTTCTCCTTTTTAACGTCTGTACAAATTTTAATTGCTATCGATTTAGGACGACAATGGAGAAGAATTTTTCTTTCTTTTTTTGTATTCGTTTAATTAGATGGAATTAAAATTCTAACTAGATGTAGATGCGACCCCTTTTCAGAGGTCTAAAAATCTCTTCAACTTTGTCGGACAGCGTTGCTGGTTCTGAACGCACTGGCCAGCAAAACTGAGCGGTGTTAGAGGGGGAATAGACCTGTCCATCCTGGCGTGGTGTTGGTCTTTACATTTAACGAGCGATTGGTATAAAGCGCCTCTCTGCATGCAGTCGTTGGATGATGTTGAGCGTCGCTTATGCATCTCAGCAGTCTTTATAGTAGGTCATAAGAGGCAATATCAAAATCGCTTGGTTATTAAATCATTGTTAATTATATCAATATGAAATGAAAGTCATTTTTTAACTTTAACTTAACTAGTAGGTTATAAAAAACAAACAAGAAGTTCTACTCACCTGCAAGCGTCTGGGGGCGATGTTGAATAGGTTCTCCTTTTTTTGTATAGGCTAAGTAGTGTGAATTAAATCAGAGGAAATCCCTCTGAGTCACATTTCGCAAACGTCCGAAACTCTCCTGCATAACTCTTCTGAGACAGATTCCCAATTTATGTCCGTCAAATTGTAGATCACTTTGATTCATCCTTAAAGTAATAACTTACACGAGGAATAGTTTAGAGAAGCGATGACCGATGACCACACCCTTAAAGAAAACAACGCGTTCATGGAACTAAGTCGACCATATTGCGAGTGTCTAACAAAAATCTGGATTTTCTACAGACTACTTCTTTCATATATCTTCGCTTTATGCGCCCTCGTTTCGTTTGGCCCGGTAGTCGACATTGTTCCTCTTACAAGAAGTTTCGAGGTATTCTGAAACCCCGTGCATAAGAGTCTTATGATAAGACGCTGCATTATTGAGGTATTTCTGGTCATTGTTGCCACTGCCACTAGTCGCATGGCAATTGGATACAAGTTTCCTGAATATTATGTCAGTCTCTTGCTTTTGTACGTTTCGACGACATGCTTTCTCACATTATACTCAAGATTGCTTTAGCTTTAACTGATATAGGTACCTATAACTTTTGTTTGTTGTTTACGTTTGTTAAGGCTTTTTGGAAAAGCTTCGTTGTCGCTGTCGTAAGCAGTTGCATATCCATTTGGCTGAAACATTTGTCCCCGCCGAAGAAAGTTGAGTAATCTCTTTTTCATTCCTTGAGGCTCCCAATAAAACAAACCGCACCCGACTTTTTAAAAGACTATACAAATGTTATATAAAATTCATTTTAAATCGCTTGTCCATTAGCGGCTTCGTTAGCGTTTTGCCTACAAAAAAAAAGGACTCCAAAGCAATTTCAATTATCAAAGCCATCTGCCCTGATCGGAAAATCACAAGATAGTCTCTCCAAATTTTTAGAACAAAAGACCGATGGCCGAACAATCATAATCATATATGCGCCTATCAAGGTTGTGAACAAAAAATGGCGGCAAAATACCGAGGACAGGGAAAAAATATCAAGAATTATTCTGAACTCGAAATGGAAGTGCATATATTAAACCCACCCCACGCCACCAAACCGGACCGATGGGCTACTATATTGAAGACTACCAGTTAGCTACCGGCTGCTCGTTTCAAAAAAGAATGATACCACCTCATTCCACAAAGGCAGACTCACCTAGGAGCCAGGACAAAAAAAAAAACGACTTGCAGAGTTAACGAACGTGGACACGAGTTTACAGATTAAAAAAAAATAAATAAAGTAAAAGAAGTTCAAAAAAATAACCGACATAGCAAAACGAAGAGTAAAAGATGGAACATAATTCAAGCAAACTCCACCAATTTCCGAATACTCAAACCAATATTTTTTTTGGATTTGTACTTTTTCTGCAAACCACTCTACAGAGGGTGGTCAAGTGAGAGAAAAGAGGGAATGCCATAAAAAGCGGCCACTGATGAAAAAAAATGAATTCACTCTCGATATCCACCCTTAGCCCCATGCCATACAAGCAATTGGCTTGCCTCAGGACTCGGGAGTTGATGCTTGTATGTTATGTTATATCCTTCTGCCAATATTACGTATATGGTTATACATATAAGTTTTTCTTTTTTTTTGTCGTTCATATCCTGCAAAACAGAAGCTAAAAAATATTTCGCAAAAAAGAAAGTAGAACAAAGTCTGCGACCAGGCTCCTGCGGGAGTGTGGAATAAAAATTGACTTTATTTTGTATACAGCATTGGGCATAATCTCTTCGTTGCAAAATGTTACCACTCACCTGGGAGCTGGGAGTAGCAGCGGCGAAAAGGAAGCAACACCTCGCAATGGAGTTATTTGCATAGTTTTTTGGACAGTATCTTTATCTATTACATAATATTTTAATTTGTTCAGCCTTATTTTAAATAAAAGGTATGTAGAGTATGGACATCTGATGTGGTAATTAGGAAGATTTTATGTTCTTCTTTCTCTTGAGCTTCATGAGAAAAACGTCAAACGGGGTAGAACTTGATTGGAAATCACAGAACGCGTCTCAGTGTAGCACATCCCCATAGCACGAATCTTACAATGTGTTTAGTGTTCCTTTGTGTATCTCCTTTTAGTTTGAAAATTCCTTCCATCTTGAATGTAGATTGGGAAACTGCATTTCTAGGAATAATAACAGTGGGGCTGAAAAGTATTACCGGTTTAAAGTCACGAAAATATTTCCACTGGTCGATGGCAATCCTCCAATTGAACTTTTTCGAATTGTGAAGCAGTTGTAATTTAATTATTGTTCATTTTTAGATTAACCTACGAAGATGATTTCTATTCAAAAGTCCTTGTAAGAAATTTAATAATAACAAAATTCTGTTCCAATCGGGGATGCAAATCTTCTCATTTTTGAAATAATTTCTGCTTAGAATTGACCTTAGATCTCTAAATATCGGGTGGAAAAAAGACACAAGCATCCTATCTTTTAGAAGAGACATTTTGCAAAGTGCCTGTGGAAGCAGGTGTCAATTTAGTCATAAAATCTATTCCGGACAGGAAAAAACAGTCGGAAAAAAATTATATTTGCTTATACTTCTAGTAAGGATGAGGCTTTATCCTCCCTTCTAAAGTCTGCAAGAGACTTTATGATTTTCGCATTATGTTCCGTACTCTTTTGAGCACAGCGCGGTGCACATCTCATTCGAAAGCTATAGATTTTTAACATTCTGAAGTTCCAAATTATTTCCAATTTTTCAAAAACGATGAAAGAACTAGCACTTAGAACATAATCTTCTGATAGATGACTTCAAAGGGGTATTTAAATATCATGGGGCATGTGTGTAAATAAAGTAGAACCAGTTCTTGGGAAATTTCTATCCCATAGTGCAATGTTTTCAAAAACCTTAGAAATACTAGTCTTAAAAAAATTGCCTACGACTTGGAAGCGACAAATACAGTTTCAAAATGCCTTGATACATTTAACAAAACTCGTTTTAAATAAAGTGGATGATATTTATTAGAGAAGAATGGAAATTATTTAAAAAGTCCTCCACCTGTAAAAGAATAAAAGTCCTACTAAATTTGCTTTTATGATCGCCGATCTTCGTAACAATTGTTTCGGAAATCTTTATCGACGGACTTTATTCAATCCTTTTGTCAGAACTCCAGTTCACAACAGGTCCATATTGCAGCTTGAGATGGATGAGTATTCTGGCGGACAAAACTCGGAAGGGTGACCTGTGGAAAAGCCTATTACATACAGTACAACTAGGTAGTCTCTCAAAAACCAACATCCATTTGAATGCTCCCCCAAAAGGCCACCACCACAATTTAGGTACCTGTTTGTCAGAAAGATCAGTATCAACCAAAATGTCACACATTTCCTCCGATTGACAGCGGAAAACGTGTCAAATTGAGTGCCACGTTTACTATATAATTTCAATGGATCTGACTGCAATAGCTTTTTACCCACAAAGTTGTGGGTTTCCACTCCCTCCCATCCCAAAGTGGCACATTTCAGTGGTGCCACCACATTGTTTTGGCTTTATTCTCTCCTCTCCGTTTTCACGAGCATCTGGGTAAACCCCATACAATTACCGCTGACACTAATGCATAATTACCTCTTGAATTCATTTGGTTTGTACAACAACTTTGTGCTGCACATGCCACACTCCAACTCCACACATATATCCGCGCACTCTTGTTTTAGTGTGCATTTGCATCTCAGCAGTCAGCACAGCACCTCACACATTTACCTACGTAATTTGCTTGATTTCAGTTTTCCGAGAAAACGAACAAAATCGCAGTGGCACGGCGTTAACTTATCACACGTGAACAGGAACACTGGACATCGTAGCTCGTAGGTACGTTACGTACGCCTCACATTTAGGTGCGCGTATCTACTCTCCGAAAAACAGAAAGAAAATAGAAAACAACAAGCTTACGGGGGAGAATGCGGGATTTTATTTTTTTCCTGACACAAGTTTACTTTAAAATTTTTATTTTTTGTCCTGTTTAATCGTGGATTCGAATATCTACCATCTCTCTTTTCCTCGTCTCACTATGCAAAAAAAAAATTCTGTTGGTCCTTTTTACAAAAGAGGGGTGGCTTTTTCGATCTCTTTCGTAGAAGAGTTGTAGGTAAACTTCCGGTGTAGAGTTGTATACATCGATGCATTTATCGAAAAAAGGGGTGTAAACGAAGTTGATTTTCAGTTTTTCCAACTGTTATTTTTTTGTGTGTTTTCCTTTGCAGGGGGATAGGGTGATGCTTGGGTATGGCAGTTCTTTGTTTTCTTCTTGCAGTTACGAATTTTTGTCGGATTATTTTTAGGACCCATGATGTCTGACGAAAGGCGATTGGATGCTGGACATTGGGCTATTTTGGTCGTTTTTGTTTGTTTGTTAATTACGAAAATTCAGCGTATAGGTACGAGATAGGGACCATTTTTTGTCCGTCCTTGAGCTTATGTGGTATAATAAATTTCGCGCGAAAAAAAAACAATATAGCTACTAACAAACTCTAAATTATTTTTACGTTTTTTTTTTGTTGAGATTTTTGTGCTTTTTTTCTGTTGCATTTCGTTGCATGTGCGCAACCCCGCGAGTTGGGTTTTGTTGGTTACGTTTTTCGCAAGGGTTGCGGCATACAAAACCACACCCACACATCAAAAAAGTATTTCAAATGTAGAAATGAGCAATCAAATATGATTGAGAATTGTTAACTAGAAATGAATAAAAGACACACATGCATGGATGTGTACAACGCACGTGTGTTGCTGTTGCTGCGGCAATGATGTTGCAAGGGTCCATCGTGGTCATTTGGGATCTTTCTTTTTTTTTGTATATTTCGAATCTTAACCCTTTTTTTACGGGGGGGGGGGTTACGAAAATGCTCACTTCGTTTAATGGAATGCTGTTGTTCGGAAGCGTGGTCTTTTTTTCGAGGTCGCGTAAATAATTATTATAGCAGAGGAAATCAGTCCTACGCCTGTGATGATTTTGATGCTTTTGCGTGGGCTTATGGGGGATGGTTAACTCGTTGTATACGTAAAGGTGATGGTGTGCATAATGAGTGAGGATTGCCGATTTAATGTTGCACGATGGATCAGATAAGGGATTGGGTAGCGGGTATAGTAATAGAGGAAGGGAATATAAGGACATTTTTTGTTTGCATATCTACCTACCTAATATTAGATAGGGTGACGGGGGTTTGTTTTTGTTTTCTTAATAAAGACGATTATATTCAGATTGGTATACCTACTTGAGGAGTTGTTTTCTTTCAAGGTAATGCTCATCGCATTCCGTTTTTCGTGGGCGCAAAATTTACCAACAGAACCTTCCTAGATTTATTTCTTAAATAATGATGTGGCAGCCAGCGCATCGGCAGTTTCTTAAGTGTTGTAGGTATGCTCGTGGGGCATTTTCCTTTTAGTGAGTCCAAAATTTGATAAAGGGAGAATTTTTTTTAGTACATTATTAAGTTGGGGAAAGCTAAAAAATAAACTCAAAATTCTTAATTAAATTAAACTTGAAAGAAGCAACAATTTTTATTCGTTGTTTTAGGTACCTAACTACATTGGAGAAGTTTGTTGATTGCATGCGTGGTTACTTTTAGTTTGGTTGTTTCGTCCTAACTGGTTGTTCATAAGTATATTTAAAATGTATGTGTTTTACTACCATGTTTTAAAGTATGAACCGGGCAATAAGGGCTGGATCTTGTTGAAATCTAAAAACTTAAAACCTTTGGTTGCTTTGAAACACGCTTCCTAAATTTGGTGTAAGTACAAGGTGGGCCAAATGAGATCACCCTATTGGAAGATGCTCTTATTTTTGCAAATGGCCGCCAATGTCAAATCTGTTTTGACATTTGTGGAGTAGACGGATGTAGAATACAAGTGAACAAGCCATGGAGCGATACACTCCCCAAGAACGCGGAATAAACGAAGTGGACAATTTTTCGACCAGAATCATAATGAGCGATGAGGCTCATTTCCACGTCAGCGGGTACGTGAACAAGCAAAACTATCCATTCGGGGGCACCGAAAATCCAGGAGTAATGCACGAGGAGCCATTACACCCGCTCAAAGTTACTGCATGGTGCGCTGTTCACGCTGGAGGAGTCATCGGGCCATTTTTCTTTCGAGAACGCCGCTGGTCAAACGACAACAGTGGACGGTGCGCGCTATTGGGCCATGTTAACCGAGTTTTTTCTGCCGCAATTGGACGAATTAGGACTGGAGGACATGTGGTTCCAACAGGACGAAGCTACGGCACACACTGCGCGATCCACAACCGATATTCTGAAGGCGGCGTTCCCAGGTCGCCTCATCTCTCGTTTTGGCGATTTGCAATGGCCCGCAAGATCGCCCGATTTAACCGTTCTAGACTTTTTTTTTGTAGGGTGTTTACGTGAACAAGCCCGAGACCCCAGAAGCCCTCAAGGACAACATTCGACACGAGTGCGAGAATCTGTCGCCCGAAGTTCTCGCCGAGGTGATGAAAACAAGCCCGTGTGGCAATCAATTGTGACGGCGCCCATTTGGCCGATATCACCTTCTCCGCTTGACCAATAAAATTCTAAAGGTTCAAACATACATAATCAAAAAACAGAATCGAAGTTTTTGGTTTAGGAAAAAAATTAGAGCCACCCTGTGAAAGGAAAAGTATTGGTATTAGGGAAAAAAAAACCAAATTCCATCTTGAGGTTTTTTTCCACAGCGCAACCTCTCGTGAACGTCCGAGAAACGCACGAGAGTATTACTGCCATGAAGGAGCTTCTCAATAAGCCGTTTGGACTTTGCATAAAATTGCAGGTCCCTTCCGTTTGTCCCAAAAATGGAAAACTCACACAAAACGAATGGTTGTGCCTAGCTTCTCAAAAGTGTCCCCATGGGTCTGTTGCTCCGACTATTTATTTATCTTATATTTGCTTCGAGGAAAATCGTACATTTTTCGATTCTTAAGGCGAATCCCTGCTCGCATTCAATTGTGAATTTCTTTTCACTTGATTATGAAACACAATCTTGTGGTTACAAGTTTCCGAAGGAAATATTTGATTTAAATAATTCCGGGTTGTTTTTAGTGAGTAGGAAAATTTTGGTATTTTTAGAAAAAGGGACAGTTTCTCTTTCGGCGTGGGAATTTTTGAATCAATGTGGCTTACGCATTTACCAGTGCTCGCGTATCGTCATTTTAACAGAATGTTTCCATATAGAATCCTTTAATTAAAATTTAAACTAATTATTTATTAACGTGTAGTTTGAACTGCCAACCTATAGCCCCAACTGTAGGTTGACGAATGTGGAAATGGAAAGATTGACTCCCCACGACAGAACTTAGATATACTTGTTTTGTTGAACTCTGGGATTCCGGAAAATCGTATAGTGGCACACAATTCGTGCCAAATTCTCACCGCTAAGTGACCCAATTGCGCGTAGAGAATGGACCCACCCAACTGTCAGCAAATGGTTCGTTTCTGACTTGCTATAGGTTGGCAGTTCATACTACACGTTAAGATATAATTAGATTAAATTTTAATTAAACGATTCTATGTGGAAACATTCTGTTAAAATGACGACATGCGAGCACACTGGTACTGGCGTTATTATTGTTTGTTCTCCTTCATCGCATTCACTTTCCTTCTCATTTAACCGGCCGCCTCTGTGTGAATACGGCAAACTTCATTTGAAGCCTCCTGTTGCGTATATGTCATTGTATCTCTGCCGTATTTAAACTCATTATGATAAGCACGGTGGTACTGCGGTAGATATACAGTATACTACCCTCAGCGCTCACTTCACACTTCAGGGCTTCGTTCGGTATGAAAGTTCGTGGCACTACGACTGAATTCATTCCAGATGCGTGCTGGTCCAACATCCGGCTATGGTTGGTGTTTGCCGTGTGCTTTGCCCCAACTGTAGCTATACCTACTCTGGCGTATTATAACGTCAGCGTTGTATTTATCATGTCACTATGTTGATAACATGTGAAGGGGAAGACTAGTTACAGTCACTTTATAACACATGTAACACATAATGAATTACGGAGATAATTTAATGAAAATCCGTTTTAATTCATTGTAGACGATGATGTATGAAAATGTACAACTGAAGCTACGTTACGTAGGCTCTTCAATAAATACAGTCGTACGTCCATTATGCGAGCGTATATCTGATTCGTTTATTATTAATTGGATGTGTTATTGATGATGGCGAGTTTGTTAATTAGGCAACCAATTTAAATAATTGAAAGTGGCCATTTAAAAAAAATAAAAGCCTTCTTTTCCCTTTAATGAAAGAAATGTGATTTTAATTTTTTTGACTCCTATAACGTTCTGCTAAGGCAATCAAATCCTGACGATGAACAAAAGCTTACAATTTACGAGCACCAGCGAGGCATAAGCAGTATGCAAATTAAATGAGATTAGGTAGATGAAAATGATGTCGTGTTGGAAAATCTGTCGAAGCTAATAATGAGGGGCGCACAATAGATATTGACTTTGTATTGATTTGACCTTGGACAATGTCTGCTAACATGAATTTATTTCTTCTGTCGAAGGACACTATATGTTAGATCCATATATCCAGGCACAGGGTTGTTTCGTAAAAAAACGGAAATGCATAAGATCAATAATATGAAAAGGAAAATTTAAAAACCTCTCTTACTAGACCAAGTGTTAGCCATTTTTTTTAGAAGAACGTTTTGGGTTACCTACGAGATGATTCTTCTTAAACACATTTGCTACTGAACTGAACTTCTTATATATAATACCTAAATCATTCGGGAATATTTATGAAGTTATCGCACCTAATTTTGACTTATTGTGGGGCTTATTCGTAAGATTGTCAGGGAATAAGGAAACGAGATGGGCTATTCTTACTTTAACTGATGCATTAGGACATCAAACCATCTGCGAAGGAAAAAGGTATCATGGAAGTCTTACATTTGGATAGAAGTCCATGAATCAGTATACCAACATCTAGTCATATCGCCTTTACCGGAAAAAATGTGTTATCTTTTGAGCGAGAGTAAAACCCTCGATCTTCAAAATTGTAAAGGTTGGCCAAATACCAATAAATCCTCCTTTTAAAATTGTTATATTTCAGCCACTGCCAAAGTTACCAATGACATTTATAATAATAATAGTTGGCGCAACAGGTCCGTAAGGACCCAAGGCCTAGCTTCTCACAACCATTCGTTTTGTGTGAGTTTCATTTTTGGAACGAATGGAAGGGATCTACAATTTTATGCCGATTCCAAACGGCTAATTGAGAAGCTATAAAGACAGTTATACTCTCGGATGTTTGTCAGACGTTCGCGAGAGGTGGCACAGTGGAAAAAAAACTAAGCCACTGCGCCACCAATGACATTTAGCTGTCAAAATATTCAGTAAGTTTTATCATTTTATCATGGGCCTTTTCAGACTTACCGAACTTGCGGAAATTATTAAAAAATATTATTGAAAATCCTTCTCTGTTGTTAATACGCAATGTGAACTTCGTCGCTGGGTCCAGCTGAATTTGGATCCGGATTTTGCCCAAGAAATCATTTTCCCGGTCAGGGCTCTGGTATTTGCATCCACAATGGTATGGCGGCACAATCGGACCTTCTTTCGAAAAAATTGAACCGACCGGTTAAAGTTCTACCAACGAAGTTGAGACAGCCATTTTATTGACACTCCACAAATATTGGCTTAAAATCAGCTTCAAAATAAAACCAGATTCAATTTTATATCTCATACCTACAAAATTGTACTGGGACATACAAAATAGTAAGAGTCTGCATCCTTTTTTCCTTTTTATTATTTGCAACTGCCCGACAAGCCCAAGTTTAATCGCGAGGAAGGTGCTCGAAAAGATTCAGCCAACGAAAGTCAAAGTTGTTAGACATGGTATTGGTCAATTCAAATTCTTTATTCAAAACTTATACTAATACAATAGAAAAAACCGAAGTATAGCAATGTCGATGTGTTTTAATCAAACCGCAATGATTGACGTGTCGGCCAACATATTCCCCTTTTTCACTAAAGTACTTTATGAAATGGTACACGACGTCCAAAGCGGAACGTTTGTACACACCTGAGCACGCCACATACAATTGACCATGTGAGAAACGTGGGAGTATAAAATTGATTCCACAAATATCCAGCAAATGTACTTGCAACCTATTAATTGTCATAGCGAATGCGAGACGCACGGTAAATTGAGGACGCTTAAGATGCAATGGAAAATCGTTCTGAATAAGCGGAAGCCGCGGAATGAAAATGTCTGCATTTGAATTATCCCTTAAAAAGCGTCGCTTGCATGGAACTTGATTCGAGATTCTTCACAATCAAATCAAACGCGATCCGATAAAAAGTTTCGGTTCATTTCGGTTGCGCAACAAAATAATAACTGAGCCGACTTTCAATTACAAATTGTGTAGCGGTGAGCCAACAACTCCTTCCTAGCATCAAAAATATTTAAACTATTAAAAATTTATTCCCCTACAACAAATTTAAAATAATTTTAAAATTTTATTTTAATAAAAATATAAATTAATGAATAAATACTAATTTATAATTAAATAACTAAAATTTATAATTAATAAATTTATATTTTAAATTGTTTTTGTTGTATTTTGAGTGACACTCCAGTTTTTCTTTCCAGTAAATTCTTGTTCAAAGTGCGCTTCTCCATACAAATTTCTATCCCCAATCTTATCCCCTTAAAGTTGTATTTTCACGACAAATACGAATCCACCGGTCTCAAAATCGTAAAAATCGAACGATCCATTCCCGAGTTATGAGAGCACATGCGGACGGCATTCTCTGTAATAAAGCTGACTCACCCAGTTTTGGCCGTGTCTTTCGTATTAAGTCCCGCCCACATTTCGCAAAGTGCTGTATAATATGTCCCGCTTATCTTTTGCAAAGTGCCAATTATCGGTTCCAAAAGTATCCTTTCTTTTAAGACTGCCTATAGACCTAAAATACAGCAATACGAACAAAATAAAACTAGAATCATGAAAATTGGCCAAGCAGTTATCCAGTTAGAACTTCATCGAGTTTCACCCCTTAAGCTTAGTACGCTGCTCGAGTTAAATTTTCACTCCCATACAATTCTCTCCAAAATGTAGCTGAGCTAAATTAAAGCGAACCCATTTATCTGAGTGGTACGCAGCTCAAGCTAAATAATCAAACTTTTGCCTCAGAATGTACTTCATGTAGGTATCTGTCAAGATTTAGCGCGCCCATTTAATGGGTCGGGACATTTTCTCAAGCTAAATTTTGACAGATCGTTGTGTTCTCTTGTTTTTCTTGCGTTTTTGTATTGCGAAGAATGGGAGAAGTAAGCAAAGTTTTTTGAATAAATAGCACGACAAGGTGTAGGTACATAGAATAGGAAATGGTTGAAATCAGAGAGAGTTGAATTTTTGAAATAAGTTATTTTCCAAGAACAGCTGTTTTCTTTTGACATTTATCCACAGAGCGCTCTATGTCAAAATTTCGCTAGGACTTTAGCTGATGTTTGGAGAGAAAAGTTGGAGACCAGATAAAATTTAGCTTAGCTCGAGCAGCGTACTAAGCTTTATGAATTAAATTTCAAATATAGAAGATTGTAGCAGTTCAGTGAATTGAAGTGAAAAACGAAATATGTGCCTACAGCGCTACCTATTTTCCTAAACCATCCCTGATTCAAGACGAAAGTTAATCATTCAAATCGGTCGAGCCGTTTTGGAGTTTCCACCCGACTCACGCACTGCAATTGATTTTAATATATATACATAGAATATAGAAGATTGAAGATATTATACGTAGGCACGATTCAGTTCACATTTACATTTACTTTCCGTAGAAGTCGGCCTTAGCCACGTATACACCTACTCGGCACTCGCGTATATTATCCTCGGTCAGTTGATATGAATTTGCTATTATTATTTTTTTTTTTACATTTAATTTTTTTATTTTGCATCGCACAATGCCCTTGTGTAAATTATCCACACGTAACCTTCATCTCGCTCTCTGTCTGCCCCATCGCGTTGCCATACATCCGAGGGACACAGCTTAAACGATGATCATTCAATTTGGCGTCTACATGTCCTGACATACCACATAGTGTCCTAGCCACAAGCAGCGCGAACCCGATGGATGGAGGTTTTAATACTATGTATAAGCAGAAGCCGTTCTGGCGGTGGCGAATGCACAGAAAAAAAAAAGGAACCGAAGTGCCATAACATATGCATTCATCGATTTACATCATTGACATAATGAAGTTTCCAAATGAGTTCTATTGTGAACAGATGGACGATGGTGTCGAAAGCTGACTTCGATTAAGAATTCGCAATGTGAAGCAGTCAGTATATATAGGTATATTGTTGGTGTTGTCGTTGGATTTGTTTTCTGTCAATGACGGGATGCGAGTTTGGTGTCTGTATCTATACACGATGAGCAGACATTAATATGATACGTGAGGAAGCAGAAGCCTTCTTTGTAGTGAAATGGCATCGGTATCCTTGTACTCGTTTGTGTTAAACTTGGACCCTGAACGAATTTGTTAGAGTTGACGATTATTGATAATGTTCACTTTACCCTGTTTATACCCTCTTTACAAAAACAGTTGAGTCAAAAGGTATTTAGGTGTCAACCAGCAAAAGTCACGAGAAATGTGAACGAATCAGCTGGAGCGCATTATGACCTTTTAAAGCAGGTGACAACAAATGACGATTGAAGGGTAAGCGGTCTTATAACCCCTTAAAGTATAGTTTCCCCCTGATATACTGCAGCCTTCTATGCTCTGTTATCTCGGCCAATTTACTTCCATTTTTTTAAACAATAACCAATCGGACATCGTGCCTTATATGAAATAAAGTTGTAGTCTTCCTTGTCGTCCGGAACTTGGAGATTACATTCGAAGTTCCACTTTTGGCTGACCTACAAGCTCATACCACCAGTGTTTCGCCGCAAAACACAAACTTTCAGCGGTTTCATAGCCTATTTCGTTTCCTATTCTCAAAAAGTGTCATTCCAATTTCAATAGTGTCTTTCAATTGTTTGTCGTTTGTTCTTCAATCGCTGGCGAATGCCTTAGTTCGTATTTGAAGAAAGCTTCCCCGAAGACTGAAACCTGTTAGCCAAAAAAAAAAAAAAAAAAAATATTCTACTACTGTGCCTGAGGTTAAAATTGAAATGAACGTCCAATCTTACATGCCAAAGAATCCACTTACACCTTCTCAGAGTCGCAGTCAGTTCAGTAATGACATGGTGGGCAGAATTTTAGCGAATATCGCAAGGTCAGCTGCAAGTTAAGTTACCCTTTAACGGGAGAGAGGCATAGTTCAGTCCGAAAGACCTCCACCTTCTTTAGAAAGCACAAGCTACGGCCTCGAATATTGCTTCACTATATATGGAGCCTTACTTTTCACTTACATTTAATCTGAAGTCGCTTGTTTACAAGGCCGCTCTATCCGGTGACCTACGCTAGGCACAACTATGAATGTAACTGAACGAAGTTATACCTCCAGATGCGACACATGAGTCTCAAGAAATACAATCAACGCCAATCACCTATCGAACAGCATTTTTCCCAACTTAGCCGAAGGTACAAGTAGCTAGTGCTGAAAGACCAATTAAACTGTAATTTATTTACTTTTTAAAAATAATAATAATAATAATTATTCCCAAACACCTTTTGCCTCAGGAAATGTCTCGCCTAAAAAAAAAAACAGTTGGCGCAATAGCTTCATAGGGGTCCACTCCTAGCTTATCACAAACATTCGATTAGAGTAAGTTTTTTAATTTTTTAGACAAGTGGAAGGGATCTACAATTTATGCCGAGTCCAAACCTCTAACTGAGACGATCTTTCTAGACAGTTATAGGTACTCTTGCATATTTTTTAGACGTTCGCGGGTGGCGGCGCAATAAAAAAAAAGACCCTAAAACCCCTCGCTTTTAATATTACTGGGGATAAATTTCCAGAAGGATACACAACCTACAACAATTTAAATGCGACACTTACATTTCCTATATGCAAGCATCTGAAGCATATAAAAAAGGCGAGTTCCTCTAATAAACCAGTCTACCTACTATTTCCTACACTTTGGTGCCTTGGGCCTTGGTTTCATTCGCTGTTTCGAAGAGCCAGCGTTTCGGTTGCTTTTGGCTCTCAGATGAAACTCCCACATATTGTTTTAATCGACAGTCTGCAGCAGTGTTCCCGGACTTTGGAGACTATTTCCCCTTTTTTATATCAGCGAAAGTTGGCGTTTTTCCCCTCAACCGGGTAACTGGCAGTGGCGTGGCGTCCATGTAACCCGATTCCTATCGACTTCCCTTTTAAAATCTCCAAGAGGTAGCACTATCTATCTAACAAAAACCAAATATAAATGAAACACTACAAAATGAATTTGAACACTCACAAAATAAATATTATGTGTGTATCCATTTTTATACAACATCGTCATCGTCGCGTCACGACAAAGCGAAGGTAACCCAAAATATATCTCACTTGATAGTTGATTTTGAGAGAATATTTGCTTGTTATCTCTTTTTTTCTTCACTGAGCACTGTATCTGACACCTCTTTGTTCAACACCCACTTGGTTATGATATGAACAAAATTACACGCTTTTCTTCGAGTTGTTCGATTTCGATTGGACTTCTTCTTTTCTGATTGTGTGGATAGTTGCAGGTAGTATGTTGAAGTAGGTAGTGTAAGAGTTTGGTCGTATGACTTAAGTGAATTTAGTATTGTGAACCCAATTTGCACTGGTGTAAGGATTTTCTATATTTGTATGTGATTAATTTTGCTTCGACTTCCCATTTTATAATATTCACGCCACGCCACTGGCTAACTGGTCTACAGTGGTTTTGGTATTCCCTTTTGTTGATATCGCGATGCTGAGACCACGTCTCTGGTGGACAAATTAAGACTTTGCAGTTTCTCATTGAGACGCTCTCCGATCTAAGCTTTTTTCATTGTTACGCAGTCGAGCTCGGAATTTAGCCCGCAGAAAATTAAGTCCCCGAGCATGACGGACTCCGATCATTTTCCGTAGGTTCCACCCATCAGGATGTTGTAAAAACCTCTCCTTTAAGGGGTCTTTTGCCTTTTCGACTGTTGCACGTGCACATGTTCGAAATCAGAGGACCTCACCCTCTTTTAATAAGACACTACCACTCCATGCCCTCGATCTCTCTATAGATACATAAGTTATGTATACATAAGTCTTAGTAGTAATTCCATTTCGTTAAATTTTTCCTTGCAGGACTACGATAAGGAAATGACAAATCAGAAGCACTCTCCACCCGCCAACCACACACTGAAAGATCTGGAGTTTTACAAGAGTCTCTCGAACAACGTGACGGCTGCGTCCGCAGGCCCATCGGAATGTCTGCCGCCGTCGCATGATCAAACGGATGCATCAGCGCTAGCCGCAGCCGCTCATGTGCATCTGAATGGAACTAGTGAGTACATATCGATCCAATTTGCTACATGACATATCCCAGCCCCACCGTGTGAGCATCGCAGCATAATCTCTATAGACTGCCGCTTAATTTCTATATAATGAAAATTGCTTGTCCATGCTCACACTGTGACTGGGAACATGAAGCTCTATCAATTAAATGGACTTACCTAAATTTCAATTTCAATAATTTTCGTTTGTGTGTTTTCTTTCCATCTCTCTCTCTCTCTCTCTCTCTCTCTCTCTCTCTCCCTCTCGCTCTCGCTGCCGTCCACTCACAACCATCTATCTTAATGCTCTGTCGCAGTGCAAGACATGATAAATTTGCAAAAGTTACAAAATTTGGCTACTCTGCAACACCACCATCAGCAACAGCAACAACAGCAACAACAGCAGCAGCACAACCATCACCAGCAAACCAATTCGACGGTTGTCAGTCCTCCGGTTGCTGCAGCACTTGCCAGCCTTCAGGGATTAGCCGGTATCTCATCTGCAGTAGCTTTAAACTCACCTTTGAATTTGAGTATCGGCTCAACAACATCAGCAGCGGCAGCAGCAAGTTTATCATCATCAACTGGCCTGGCTAACAATATCAATAATAATAAACCCCATGGTCCAGTTGGATCAACATCTACATCGTCGTCATCGTCATCATCATCATCGTCATCGTCGTTGCCCATTTCGTCATTATCTATATCTACATCGGCACCAATGGCATCGTCACCAACCCATGGTGGTGATATTGGTGTCGGTGTCGGGGGCTCACCTGTGGCCAGCAATTTAATTGCAGGCGGTTGTAGTCCACCGACCGCTGGCGCACAAATGCCACAATTAATTTTGGCGTCAGGACAATTAGTTCAAGGTGTTCAGGGGGCGCAACTATTAATACCCACAGCGCAAGGTAAATGATGCGACATAGACGCACCGGCTTAACATTTCACAATTAACTCTTTTGGTTTGCTTATTCTTCTTCTTCTTTTTTTTGCCCCCCATACAGGAATTGCAGTGCAAACCATTTTAACTATCCCTGTGAGTCAGCAAATCAACACCAGCGAGCAGTTCGCTCAGAGCTTCGGCAATGGGCCATTTGCGACGCCTTTGCCACCGCCACCCCCGCCACAAAGTTTACTCAAACCAAATCTGTTCTCCAATGGTGTCCAGCAGTTGTTAGCAGCTCTTCATCCGGAATTATTCGCTGCAGCTGCCGCCAACCATTTGGCGACCGCTGCAGACGTCCACCATCACCATCAGCAGCAGCATGCGGCGGCCGCAGCTGCTGCAGCGGCTGCTGCTGCCAAATCTTTTCACATACAACAGCTGAAGCAGGAGCAACAGCGTGATCAACAATCAGTTGCACATCGTTCGGGCGGTCATCAGTTGTCACATCTGCATCACCATCACCCACACCAGCAGCAGCAGCAGCAGCACCAATCGACTGACAATCATCACCTTTCGCCAAAGTTAGAATCGGGCGCGATTAAGTCACTTCAGGACTGTCATTCGCCATCGCCACCACTGCGGCGCTACGGTTCGACGTCTCCCTGCCGAAGGTCGCCGTCAATGTCGCCACAACCGCCGCCAGTAGCAAACTCACACCCTGCGATGCCTCTTCATTTGAAACAAAGTCCGAAACGTGAATGCCCCGCAGGAATTAATCTAAGTCATCAGCAGGCAGAGAAATCACCCGTATCCCCCGTACTAATGGCACTGAGCAGCGGCGGCAGTGGCGGCCACTGTGCATCCTCCAGCAATCATTACTCCGCCTCGCCGCTGAGTTCTCAATTGTTCAGAAGTCATTCGCCAGCTGGCAGTCAGCATCTAACATCAATATCCACCCCATCGCCGTCAAATATGCAACACCAGTCCCGGGAACAGCAGCAGCAGCAGCAAGTGTCCGCATCCAGTGTACTTAGTAGCATCAATAGGTGAGCTGCACGTCTGTTTCGACAAAACCGAAAGTCTATCTTTTGAATTAGCCTTACTTAACTTTTTTCATGTGTGTGTGTGTGAATGGGCACTTTGCCGGTTTTTCCTTCTAATTTCATGCTTGCCCGAGAACAGACTTACATCCACCAATGGCGAATTAACGATAACGAAATCCCATGGTCCAAGTTCCACAGCCCAATCGTCTTCACCCTCGCCTCATCATCAGTCTTCACATCACCAGCAGCAGCAGCAGCAGCAACAACAGCAACAACAACAGCATCAACAGAATTCACATCATCCTTTACATGTTGGCGGACATCATCAGCATCTGCATTCTGGTGGGAATTCGTTAAAAATGAGTCCTTCATCATCGTCGTCAGGGATGCAGCAGCACCAACAAATCTCACCGAACGGTACAGATGGCTCGGGCGCTGATTTGCTGGTCGACTCTCCAAGTAAGTATCAAATGAAGTCGGGTCTTTGTTGTCTGTCTTATACGTTCGCGTTGTCCTTACCTATAAAATACGGTCAGTCGGTAAACTTTTTTTTATGGAATCAAATATGAGTTTCAAATACTCGTATGAAATGTATCTATATCTTTTAATTACTTGATTTGCGGGTGAAGCTCTTCATTACAGGGTAAGTGATATTTTTCGCTAAAAAGGTTTCGACATGTATTGCATTTCAGTGGCGTTCTTGGATATTAAATATTTCGTAGCGCGGAGTAAATTTGCGCCCATCTGACGGTGAGTTTCTGCCATTTTCATGGTGGTGTTCGAGTGCCGCTTTCTGGAACAAAAATAACCGATGTTCATTGTACATGTACCCAATATTGATCATTGTCCAATGGCCGGATTCCACCAGTTGTTTCCTTCCTTGGAAGTTTATCCAACTGCAGCACTTAAGCATAACGACTGGTCCATGGTACTGATAGAAAGACGCCTGCGTTTCTCTATTCGAGGAAACTGTATAACAGGCTTCTAATGTGGCCTACGAAGCCATCAGTTAGTGATGCACAGATCTTCTGGTGGAGTGCAGTAGAGCAGCCGCAGATTTCTTACAAATAAGTAAGAAGAAGAGTAAGTCTACCACAATTGCTTCACGTGATCTGACAGAGTTGCGCCATCGACAGCTGCTTCCATTGGAGTCAGTCATCAATGGCACTCGCTTCCGCAGATATTCGGACAAGCCCTATGTATGTTTTGGAGTCTCTTGTATATCGTCTGCCGAAACGAGCAAGTTTATTGATGAACTCGTTACCCTTGCCACCTTGAATACAAATCAGTTTGGTCTTGCGACTGACCGTTTTTCAAAGTAGCTCAGCACTATCAAAGAGGTGGCTTCCTCTACATACTTTACTTGCTATTGGCCTTGCCAATAATCATTTTTAACCTTCACAGTAAATATTTTGTGGGTCACAATGGGTTGTATGGAAAATTCCCCACTGTGAGTTCGTAATATTTAGCCTGGACATTATCAGCATCGCGCGTTAGGTTGGTTAGGCTATCCCCAACCTTGAGTGCCGTACCTTGCGTCAACGTAAGAATTTTTGTATATTTTGTGTATTTTGTGAATGCATTCACTCCTTTTGATATTTTGTACCTATTATAGAAAAGGATATAATTGTAAAGGGTTTTCCAATAAGAGGTGCTATTTTGGTATTCAAAGAATACTGCCATTTTTGAGATAAATGATCTGATGTTAATTTCATAATAAAGAGGAAGGTATGCCGTTAATAATGGAAAACAACATCAGCCAAATGGCCACCACGAGCACGCATACAGCACCATATCCTTTTCGTGAAATTTTCCATAACCAAATCGCAAAGTGGCTGCCCTATGTCCTCGATAGCCTCACGAATTTTATCTTTGAGGTCTTGAATCGACGCTGGGCTGTTGGCGTAGACCTTATTTTTGACGTGGCCCCAAAGGGGCAAGGTCGCAAGGTGTTAAATCATAAGATCTCGTGGCCAATTGTGATTACCTCTTCGAGAGATAACACGGTCCGGAAACTTTTCCCGTAATAGATCAATGCTTTCGTTGCTTGTGTGGCACGCAGCGCCGTCTTGTTGAAAGTAAGCAATCCATTCACCGTAACTATTGATCCAACCTCATTTTCGAAAAAGTAAGGTCCAATGTCAGCCGCCGAACCATAAACCGCACCAAACAGTCACACGTTGAGGATGGAGAGGCTTCTCAACAATAACTCTTGGGTTTTCCGAGCCCCAGATGCGACAATTTTGCTTGTTGACGTAGCCACCGAGGTGGAAATGGGCCTCATCCGACAAGACGATTTTACGATAGAATTCCGGATCATTTTCAAGCACTTCAAGGACCCAATCAGCAAAGACACGACGTTGTTGAAGCGTGTATCGTTCCATTTTTAGTAATGGCGTAGTTTCTACTTGTCAAATGTCAAAGAACAAAAGCTTCAAAAGTGACAGCTACCGAAATAGCGGGTCATTCACAATAACATCTCTCATTGGAAAACCCTTTACGATTATTTGCGTAAGAGCTTATTTTAAGCTTGTTATCGAAAACGGTAACATTTTGTAATTCCTGCATATATTAAAAACTAAATACTTTTGCTGATAAAACGAAAAACTGAAAACAATCTTCACTGATTGAACCTTTTCATATACTCGTAGAGGACACTCAAGCGATGCCTGGTTTGTGTAAAATGGTCAACGTCGATTGCAGAATCACCGGCGCCTTATCACTCTTAGGTGGAACGGATTAACAGCTCCATCCGGTCACGCAAATTAATATCCTTTATAATGCTGCTTCCTTAATGACAAAATTTGTAAATCAACTTCGATTTTCGCATTTCTTATTCCTCGTTTTTCTCACCAAAACCAATCACATTTCTTGTACCTATCAAATATCGCAGCATGTTTTTCTAAACTGAAGTCGCATTGCTCAAACAAAAACCGAGCTTATTAGATTATAAGTGTCGCGCTCAATCTAAAAAAAAAAAAAAAACAAAGAGGGACAGCAGCAGCTGCAAAATTTATGTTCATTTCATTTCTTTCTGTTGTCAAGCAAATATTCATCTAGAAGATCACGTTCGCCCATCAGTGGTTTTGCATTCTTGGTCGTTAATACAAAACAGATGCGTAAAATGTTCAGCGCCGAAGGTGCGTAGTTATCAAATTTTTTTCAAATTTAATTTCGTGTTAACAATTGATTTCGCCTGAAGCTTTCCATCAGCATGTCTTTCTACAAAAATACTGGCACAATTTGGTCAGTGTTGGGTTGGCCGCTTTATATTTCGTTGCGTCCCATGTTCCATCAGTGCAAAAATGTTAATTTTTTTTCCTTTTTGTCTACTACTTGTTGCTGGTTCTTCCTGCATTATCCTGCTACTTTGTACTCGTACACACAACAAATTTGAGTGCAGCTAAGATTCACCCTAGCCCCGAAGGCATTCAACAAAAATGAACCCACGAAAGTTTTCCCATCAACTCGCACGCGAATTTCAGAGCCAAACAGCAAAACTTAATAATTAACTGACTTATTTGCAAATTCACTTGGAAACATACGCATTATATCAAATAGATCCTTAAGCCTTTTGCCAGAATGATTTTCGTTACTAGGTGCCTACACCAGCACTAATTTTGTGCTCACCGTGCTTAGATTAACACCTCGGGAAATTAATGCGCTGTGATAGGCTTTCAGGGAATATCTAAATGGATTTATGTACCGTTACCGTTTTGTGGTACGTATACCAAAATGAACTGAAAGATGTTTAAATGCATCTCCAGCACCCACCAATCCCCGCAGGCCTAACAGTGTATGCTTCGCACAAAGGGATATGACTGAACGAGTCCTTATGCAAAAACTTCAAAATGTCGACGTCGCTGGGAGTTAATAATTCACCATACATGACATAGAACATACTTCCACCTTGATAGGTGTTTAGAGTTCATTTGTTTGGCTGTCGGAGCCGCGTTGTTTGTCACATCAGCGACGTTGTCGTCGTCGTTGTGTGCAAATTGGTAAGAAATCTTTGGTGCACACAAATAGGCAGCCTGATGACTTCGCCTTCCAAGTTTGACATGCACTAATTACGGTAACACAACAGCTAACAACCGATATTCGATTATGCAATTAAATATGCATTATGCCATCAATTACGTTGCACTAAGCTAATTATTTCTGATGTTCCTGTTGTGGTGGTGGTGGTGGTGGTGCTGCTGCTGCTGCAGCGAGGGTCTGTCGTCTGTTGACTGTTAGCGCAACTCTTATATGCGCGTCAAGTCTACAGGATAAACTAATTTTTTATCCATTAAATGTGTACTAGTGCTACTGCTGCAATGAACCTACCTTGTGATGAAGATAATGTTCGACTTAGTAATTAGTTGTAATTAGTGGTGCTTTTGACGTGGGTGTTGTACACCTTGCAAACTAGATAGCGGTATATAACTAACTTCAACTCGTGGCTTGCTTTTGTTACTTTTTTTACTCTGCCTTTCAGACGAACAAACCATCAATCAAGCCACAAGCAATGTGGTGGATGGCATTGATTTGGATGAGATTAAGGAATTTGC
Organism: Cheilosia grossa; assembly: GCA_963082955.1. Lineage (NCBI taxonomy): Eukaryota > Metazoa > Arthropoda > Insecta > Diptera > Syrphidae > Cheilosia > Cheilosia grossa. Next base: position 16,928,172 of record OY720147.1, on the reverse strand, counting down.
CAAAGCATTCAAATTGCGGAGACTGTCGCTGGGACTGACGCAGACGCAGGTTGGCCAGGCACTATCGGTGACTGAGGGTCCAGCGTATAGTCAAAGTGCCATATGCAGGTGAGGTAGAGTGTGATCAGCGTAAAATTATAATATTTACCTTACGATTTTCTTTTCCATGTAGAATTGTTTGTACATATTTTTATTTTATTTAAGTTTTTTGTTTATTTTTTCTCAATTGTTTCTTGTCAAAGTGCTCTTTTGTAAATCTAGGAAATATTTATCAAAATATGTCGTATAGTTTATAAAGCATTATTAATCGGATTACATAAAACGCCTTAATATGTGTGAAATTTTTTAAATATGAATGGCAACTTATTTTTAAAGGGTTTTGTGCTTAGTAGACACAGCTGAAATAGGGAGTGTTTTGGTCTATCTGGCCAGATTTAAGCTGAGTAATCTATCTATGGCCAAAATTCTAGGCATTGTATACCGGAAAAGGTTAAACTGTCTGCTGAGGATGCGCTGGAGTGTTTTTATAACGTGCGATTTATCCCTTTTTGTGGGAATTTCGATGTCCGAAAAGTCTTCCTTGGGAAAAAGGAAAAATATTGGAATTTCAGAAATCCAACAAGAATACTTGTTTCTTTTTTTGCCGAAATTTCATTAATATATATTTGCATTTACCACGATAATCAACACACTTAATGTCCAAAAATCGTCCAAAAATCGCCTTTAATCAAAATTTTTTGGTACCAAAAAATATTAATTGTAATGTGGTTTTTGCACTAAGTATAATTTAATCACTCTTATTCCGAGTGGCGCTTTACTTTCACGACGATTGACATTTGACTTATTCCCTAACTTCTACGTCAGGGTAAAACGTAAAACACCAGCTGATATGCGCCAATGGCAGATAAATGTCAGTTTATGGTATTTATATTTAATTATTTTTGAAAGAAATTGTTGTAATTTGTATCCAAAAAATGAATAGTGTAAATTATTTGTACTAACCGGTTTGGACTATGTCCAAAATAAAACACCAAATGTAACGCCGTCTAACAGAAGACCATATTTTATTGCTACAAAATATTTGTTTCAACTTGACATAGTGATAAACCCATTAATTAAATAATTAAGCGCTGACGCTGCACTGCATTCCTGGCGTGTCGGTAAGCAGGCGCTGACACTGCGGTGCATCGGAAGCGTGTGGATTATACAGAAAGTGAGAAGCACGGGAACATTCTTAAACATTTACGCAGATTATGCAAAGAAAAACTGACAGGAGAAGAAAATGAGAAGCAAACAAAATGAAAAAATGATTCTTGTGTTAACTTTTACCAATGTCTTGGAGTAGTGATGCTGATGACAACGATGACATGAGAAAACCTGAGCTCATTCGCGTGCGGAAACAGATAAGGAAAAAATCCAATCCATTGGATCTACCGGATACAAAGTCAGCACAAGAACAAAAAATTCATTTAAAAAAATCCATTTAATCAAGTATTTTCAGATTCAATTCAGTTTCTGGTTGGTTATGTTTACCCTAGAAATTAATCTAATTTAGTCTAGTCATTTGAATAAATTACCAATTTAAGAATACTTACATTTTCGTAAACGCCACTCGGAATAAATGTGAATGTGATTTTCTTCGCTTGTGCATATTTGTGTGCACTTTTGAAAATTAGAGTTTTTGAGAAAAAAGTAGCGAATACGAACAAAAGGGATAAATGACTACGCTTCGTGGGAAAATGAAGAAAGAGTGTTTCCAACACTGGGATGCAGTCTGACACATGTCCGAGTGTAACCTGCCCTGAGAAACATTTCCAATTCAGTCGTTCAGATAGTTGTAGGTCACCGCCATTCCTCCAAAAATATTGGTACTATTTAATTGTAAGAATGTAAGACTAGGGTCCTATGTGAACCGGTGGCTGCTGGTTTTTTTGTTTAATAAATCGTTTCAAATGAATCTGGCCAGCAGAAGTAGTTTTGACAGACGTATTTGCTGGATTCCTCGTTTGTGTGGTTGTGTGGACTTGGCAGCGAATAGCATAGGACCTTTGAGTTTTGCAACAAAGTAGAAACCGAATACAGGTATTGTACAACATAATTACCTTTTTTACGACCTATTTTATGAACCAGATTATTTGTTTATTATATGAGTACCTACATATCTAGAATTTAAGTTTACAATGTTTTGAAAATCATATCAGATAGGTGACACTCCCCATTGCACTACATATGCTGGCAGTTCCTGTCCATATGTTGGCCTTCATGTATCGTAGGGTAGGTACCTATTTGGATGGTTGACGAAGATGTAGAAACCCCACACAAAAATTTAAAAAATCGCCCGGATCGGAAAAAGGGAGCCCGCTTCAAATCCCCCTTATTGAGATGAGCCGCTACGGTCTATCCCGATGAATCCAAATGTTGCCTTAGTCGAATTCATCAAAACACAGACGCATGTTGGCGGCCAGGAGGCCATGACGTTTTCAAGATTGAAGTTCTCACTGCTCCAATGTTCTCAATGTTGATCTGATGGCCCGAAGGACTTCAGTTCTTTGTCTTGCCACATTCGCGGGTTGTCTGACTTTAGAAATCGCTAGGTTACGATCACAGAACATCCGTTCGAAAAGTAGGTTCGATGGTCGCTCATCATACTGTTCGAACGCATGCTGAATGCGACTGCCTTGCTACGAAACTCCCATTTACTGAAACTTAAAAACTTGAGGTAAAATCCTGAAAAATGTACAAAAGATATAATGAAACACCAGAAATATGAACCCATATTCCAAAGTTCAAAAGGTCTTATTTCTCACCTTGCATTTATTTTAATTGGATATAAAAATGAGAATATTCGTGAAGCTGTCAAAGCATATTTTTCTGGGGCCCTACTCTCTATTTCGTTCCGGGAGTCAATCCTATTCGAAATTGCTTTTATGTTGGTACGCTGTAATACTTTCGGAATTCTTTGCCGGAGTAATGGTACATTTCATTCAGCTTTCGAAATAGAGAATGAACGTTTTGTTCATTTTCGAAAAATGTTACTTTCGAAACGAGATACATTAAAGGCCCCTGTTTTTTAATTAAAAGCTTACGTTAAATACTGCATGAAAATTGGTACCTATCGTATCTTTTGTTTTAGAAAGAGACACGAGGAAAAGAATCGACTCGAACTTCTTCAACACTCCAATTTAGTTATAAATTTTCTTAAAGGTTTTATTTTCGTCTTATGCTTTTAATTTTTGATTTTTCTTTTACATGGATTTGTTGCCCCTTAGTGGTCAGTTTGAAAAAAATACTTAGAATCCTTAAGTCGCTAGTTTTGCAGTTGAAAAGTTTCCTTTTTGTACTTATTACTTATTTTGATTTTGTTATAATAACAAACTGGATGTCTTTTATGAAATGTAATATATAAAGCGTATGCTTAATGCTTGAGAAACAAATTCATGCAACATTTTTATATGTTCCGTCGAAACTAAGGTCATATGCAGCAGAAATCAAGCAGCAAAACTTGATAAATCCCCCAAAATTACAAAATGTGAACTGTTAATTGTGATTGGTGCTTTCTTCTTAGATACACCTTCACTTTTGAAAAACTCAATATTTTTTTATTGCTATTTATCGGTATTCTTTTGAATTTCTGCCGTTTTTATCGTTTTGGAACAGCATGTTTTCGTAGAACATTTTGAAGTTCACACTTATGCATATGACGTAGTCATTCTTAATAAAACTGATTTCCCCCGAATACTCATACTCACGGATTACGTGTACTCATCTCTTCTTCCACACAATATCAAGAAAATTTTTTATACGAAAACACTGATGTTGATGGATAGAAGAGCGCATCGCCCGAAATGCAATTTTTTGTTTCTCTAATTTTCTTATAATACGTATCTACATTTTCGTATCAAGCAAATAAAAAAGACGCATTCAGTTGTTTTTTTTATACTAAATACTTGTAGCACACTTTTATTGATCGCAAAAATACCCAACGAATTTGATCTTTTGCGCAATGTCAAGTCAACGCACAGCTACACCACAGGAGAACCCAACGCCGCCCAGTCTCCACATAGACTCACTAATTAAATCTTCACCCAAAATAAGTAAATTAAGGAAAAGTCTTGCGTATTTGACGTCTTAAGAGCCATCCAGCAGCATAGTGTTGCCGCTTCTAAAATCTGAAGCATTACTAAGAGTAGTGTTCCAAAGTCTATAAATAAAATTAGTATCATATTTACTTGTAGCTTCACTGTAATGAGAAGACTGATGTACAATTTTACAAAAAAGCTAGCTCCGCTCGCAAAGAACGAACGCATAAATTGTTTCCAGTAAATGAGGCTAATTTTTGTCTCGATGGGATTATTTTTTAGAGAAATTGACAGCAACTATAGTGAGATCGATTTACAAGAGATTCTACAGCCAAGTATTTGTATTGTGGGTTCTATCTTTTTTTATTAAACATAAGCTAGTTCACAAATTTATAAAAAAAAGTGCAGTTTACACGCTGATCGTGGGGTTACTATTCTGTCGTTTTTGTGAGCAATAAGAATGGACACAATCCTGGAGCTACTTTCCTTGACTCTTTAAAATCCAAAATTGAAGTGAAAGTGATTTTGAGATTGAAAAACTTAAAATTAAAAAATTATGTATTCACGTTGGAATTAAATAAGTAAAGAAATGCAGGAAAGCAACCGAAAGTCGTCAATAGTTTTCTGTAGCCACAAATATGAAAGCTGAACAATGGCGATTGCCAATTAGCCTTAAGGTATGCAGGTATTTTTAATAAAGCGCTATAAACTTAGTCTTTTGGTGCGTGTCTCGACTTTTGCTTTCATTCCTGCGTTCTCCAGGTGGGTACCAGCGAACTGTTCCCAATACCTATGTCTTTAAGACACTTTCCCCCTAATGCTCAAGCGAATTGACGCCTATGAGAGTCGTGACAGGTACAAGGTAACTATTTTAACTACATTAAAATTGACCAATTGTCAAACATATCCAAGCATCCTTGTGCAAGAGTTTTGCTAGTTTCAAAAAATCTTAAAAAACACTATTATGCTGCCACGGCAAGTCTGCGACTTCCCTACACAAAATTTATTTTCGACTCGCAGTTCACACTCGACTGTTTCTTCTAGATCGAATAAAAACCATGGCGAGTTCGCTGTTCAAACACATTATTCGAAGTGCCTTCTTGATTACAAGCCATGACAGGTTTACTTCTGTATCAAATAATCGAATTCACCCCACATTATCTATTTTTTATTTATAAATAATATATTTATGTGAGTTGATACTTAGTTTTTGGAACGGTCCTTCAAAAGAGAATTCAATTTCCTCGGGGACCAAATAAATAAAATGTGCATAGAACTAGATTTAACAAAGTTGCTTATTTCGTCGCAAACTTCATCTGGTAGCTGCTTAGAAGATACGAAATTTATTAAGAAGTCATGCTGTCATCAAGAATTTGCACGACGCACACCACGGTCCTCTTTTTTTTAATTTTCGCCTTTGTGTGCAGTCAGACGTGACGTGATCGTGCGTAGGGTAGTATGTGAATATGCGATATGGATATAATTGCTACCATATGTCAATGTCCTTCCAAACTCTTTTAGAGTAGATGCATTCGTTTTATTTAATTTGTCTGCTATTCATCCGTACATGAATATAAATTTGTATGCAAACACGAACCTAATTTTTTAAATACATTTTTTATTGGAATCACACAAGTGAATAGACATAATCAATCAGCAAAGGCAACCCGATGTCTGATTCCCTGAAAAGTGGAAGATCTGTCTCAGTGCTTTGGCTTCGATTTTTTAAATTTATTTAGATATTTGTTTTTTTTTTTCTTGCAGTTGTTGAGAACTATTCTCACACTAAGCGAAAATTTAGTAGGAATATGAGCAGGTATAAAAAGAAGAATGAATGGAATGGACCCACATTGTGCTTTTTATATTCTATTTCTATTTTATTTTTCTGCCATTTAAACTTCGGATGACAATTTGAAATTAAGCTCTTTAGGTCTCAACAACGTGTTGCTAATTTTAATAAAAACTTATTTAATTTAGGTTAGGTTAGGTTGGGTAAACGGGTAGGTAAAACAGAGTGAGCCCTGCAGCAATACCTAACTTAGGTCCTTGTGGACCCACTGTGATGCCCTTTTTTGGGGTTAACCGTTGGTGTTAATTGGTGGTCTCAATTCTCCTCCTTTCGTGGTTATCTGACGCTGTCAAGTCATCCCGACGTCCTCAGAAACCTGTAAAGATCAGACAGAGAGACATCAGAAATTTCATGTACGTCATGAAAGTAATAACTTCCAAGTGTTCTGTTCCTCAAGTGACAGAGACTCGGGCAATGACAAAGGAAGTGAAGTGTGTCCTCGTGGACGTCCTCGTCCTCGCAGCCTCTACGTCTACATATGTCGTCATCTTTGAGATTTAGTTTCATTAAGTGGTTTCGTAGGAAGTTATGTCCAGTCAGAGCTCCCACTAACATAGATAGCGATGACCTATCAAACTGTAGAAGTTTGATGCTTCCGTGAGACTTCACAGGTCGTAAGTTCTTTCCACCCGTTGTTGGTTTTCATTCGAATTTTGTTATCCACTCGCTCTCTGAGATTACTAATTGGTGGCTTGATCGATTGAAGTGCTCTATCAAGATCCATTACGCACCCCTTTCTAGCCAGTTCATGCGCCCTCTCATTGCCGGTTTTGTCTCATTTTGTTGTCCAGAGATTTGTGGTGTGCTGCATGCAAAGAACCTAGAGCTCTTCACAGCAGCGGTAAACTAGTTTGGATTTTATTTCGTTAGCAGAAACTGCTTTTATAGCTGCCTGACTGTCAATGAAGATGGTAATATCGCTACGAGGTATTGCGAATATTGACGCCTTACGGGCAGCTTCAGCGATAGCCAGAACCTTCGCTTGGAAGACACTACTGCTGACATGAAGTCTGATGGAGCAGTGTGTATTTAATTCCTCAGACAATATGCCGGCACCGGTTCCACAGTCCATCTTTGAACTATCTGTGTAGATGGTTATTGATTTTCTTTTTGTGGGTTCATTGACATTCGGCTTCCAATTAATTTTCCTATCGCGGATAATTCCCAAATATCTCGCACTATCTGCTACCCTTGGGGTATTCCCTCCAGAGTTGGTGGCTCGAATCAGGCTATTATTCTTTTATTCGTGAACAAGACAAGTTCGGTTTTCTGCGGATTGACCCCAAGGCCGCATTGTTTTGTCCACGTACTTAACTCCCTAAGTGAGTTTCCTAACAGGTCGCTTATGGTCGGTAGCAACTTTCCTTTAGTAAGAATAACTACATCATCTGCATAAGCATACGCAGTTACCTTAACTCCTATGTTATTGAATTTCATAAGTATTTCATTAATGACAAGGACCCAGAGTAAAGGGGAGATGACTCCTCCTTGTGGAGTGCCCCTAGAAGCAGTATTGTAAATACGCGAAGAAAATATTAGTACCATTTTGGCTTACTATAGAGTAAGTTCGCTGTGTTCTGCTTATAATGTCAATATCGTCGGCAGAGAAAGCATTCACAATCTTACAAAAGTCTGTACAACTTAATGAACCTCTGCGCGTTGTCCTTGTGAGTTTCGCACAATTCTTTCATGTATATATTGAAAAAATCACGTGACAGCGTGTCACCTTGTCTGATTCCTCTTTTCACATGAAATATCAACTGTCTACCAGCATTGCATTGACTTTTTTGGCATGAAAGCTGATACCCGTAATGAAGTGTTGATGAGGGGTTTCAGGCGACCACCAAGTATGACAGATGGTGAGGAGGCTAATCCCTTGTTACTCACTTTGTCTTGATTAGATGGAGGGAAGTTCTGTCTACCACCTTTCATTTTGCTGCGTTTGATAGTCAACATTATTTTTCTCACTGAGTCATTTCTTTTTTTATAAAGGTGCTTGAAGACGTAATTCGTACCGAACGCAACTTTCTATGTAAAATAAAATACTGTGGGATTAGTACTAATATTTCTGAAAGCATATTCCGGCACAAACAATAAAATAGCCATAGACTCAATAGTTTCGAATATCAGCTTATTGTAACAGCTTTAGCAGAAGTGCTTTCAATGATTGAAAAAAACTTAACTTTTAAATAAAAATGAGATGTACAAACATTTTACAATTCTTTTCGAAAGCTTTCTTGTACCGCAATCAAAAAATCAACTCTGGCGAATTGTGTGGCGACTCAGCTAAACATTGAACTGTTCGCTAGATTCCTGCAGCAAGAACGATCGGTAGAATTCAACTTAATGTAATATACTGTCAGTTAGAAAGTTAAAAGAAAAGTTAAGCTCATAGTTGTACCATTTCCAGAGCCACCTCATAATTTAAATATTCGAAATCTACAGAAGACTGACTGAAAATCCCCCCAAAACGAAAGAGTTGAATAGCAAACTGTTTATTTTTATTCATTATTATTTTGCTTTGAAGTTAATCCTTTCTAAATTTAAGTGCCAGGACATTTACAAAAGAAACTATCTAGATATAATTTCATTTTTATTTTTGTATGTTTTATTTCATTTTCGGATTGAACAAAATTAAAAAAATAATAATTTCTTAAATGTAAACAAACTCATTTCAAACACTACCTTGCCACGGATGCGTATACGGACTTTCTGCGAATCCCAATCAACAGTGCCCTCGCTGCACAGATGTATGCTGCTCAACTTTCATCGCAACAACAAAATATGTACGTTTTCAATACCAAACCAAATTGAGTTCTTCTGTGTATAATTTATATTTTTTTGTCTGAACTAGCGCTTGGCTTTTTGTTTTTCTTCTTTCTTATTATACTTGCTACTAAAAACAAAAAAACAAAGAATTTGTATTAACACCCTAATTAAGTTAAAACCAGTTGTTGACCCTCTATCGGACGGCTCCTCTTCATACTGTTCAGGGTCCCCACTTCTTAGATGCATGCAAATTAGGTAGTGCAAGGATCGGTTCTCCTCTGGAGATGTGCGATTGTGCGAGCGTAAAAGTGGGAAACGAAATCAAATGAATACACATTATGTTGCACATAATTAACACCACACATGTTGGTAGCACGATGGTGGTCCGCTCTTCTTTGAAAAGGGGATCAGTGCAGTAACTTCGCAAAGGAAAAACAACATTTACATTTGTGCCAACGACACTAAGTGGATGCGCGATTGAATGATCGAGAGTTATCCCCTTTTAACACATTCACTCGCGAGAAGCTGCGATTTGCAACAGGCTGGACTTAACTTAATTGGGTCGTAATATGCAAATTCGAAACATTCTTTCTTTTCGTACTAACTTTATCTAAAATGTAACTGATTTTATAACCTCTAAGTAATGTATGTGTATGTGCTGCTAAATAATCTTAAAACAAAAAAAAAAAATCACTGGCCAGGGCATTGCCAAAAGTATATTCACAAATTTGTGTGAGATCTTCCGAAACAAAATTGTAACTATTTTACTTTATTTTATGGTTTGCTTAAAAGATTTTCTCTTTGAGTTGAATATTTGAAAACTGACAATGTCCTGGCACTGATAATGCGCATACGAGGCTTTTGTGTTTTAATTTTTGTTTTTCGTAGTCGTTTTGATTTTTGACCATCATATGAAATGCCCACTAATGGATTTGAAATGATATTCCTAGGTTTGAAAAACTGGATATAACTCCCAAGAGTGCCCAAAAGATTAAACCCGTCCTCGAACGTTGGATGAAGGAAGCTGAGGAGAGGTAATGTTTCCTGTTGAACGGCCTCCTATATAGTTGGGGAGTTTATTAATGTATTGTTCTCTTTTGTAGCCACTGGAATCGGTACAAAACAGGCCAAAACCATTTGACGGACTATATTGGTGTGGAACCTTCCAAAAAGAGAAAACGAAGAACTTCCTTTACACCTCAAGCTTTAGAGTTGCTGAATGCGCATTTCGAAAGGAATACTCATCCTTCGGGTAAGGTTATGTGAACGATACTTTAGTCATAAAACAGTCTAATATCACTGTGCTTGAAATATACCCAAGTAGTTCCCGTAAAGTATTTGCCATCATGACTGCTGGGGCGAGGTAAGCTGGGACACCTGTCATACAGCACTATAAGTTTAGAGAAAGAACTCGAGCACTTTCGCACAGAAAATCAATTAATTACTCTGCAGAATCTCTGTAGCCTCAGAAGTTGATGTAGCCTTTGGCCTCTATCCAAACCTTCCAAGATGTATTTTTCAACGAATTTGTATGTGGATCTGCGATACTTCTCCACATAAGCACAGTTTGTGTGTTACCTTCGCTACGGCTACGGGTCACCTCAGAACCGCATCATATTAAATCCTGTCGATCTAGAATTTTGTTAGTTACCTCACTAGTCAGTGCTCCGCTTGGGTTTAATGTAGTCCTCTGAGTTTATTCGTTCTTAGTTAAAGAACTAGCCTACATATTTTTTTGTCCGAATACGGCTAGATGTCGTTAGATGACGGGTTAAAAGGTTTGACCACCTTCGGTCACTATATTCTGATTTCATCTGCCGTACGTCCTACTTCTGAGACACTGGTGTTAGTCCGCTGAGATTCCATTTCAGTCATGCCAGTCATTTCAGACAGAATAATGTCAGTTAACACTCAAGCCTCTAAGTTTAACAATTCGAGTGTGGAGGGACAAGACTTTAGAATTTACCTCGTGTGCCAATTAATACGATTATGTTGCAGAACTGTTAAAGCGACATAAGCAGGCGATTCACTTCGACAGGTGCTGCCCCTCCTATGGGTCATAGGTAGCTGATAGTCCTGTTATCATACTCCTACTATGCTGTTCGCATTATATTGGTTTTACTAACAAGTTCTTGTTTCCTTGCAGGTACGGAGATAACAGGTCTAGCTCATCAGTTGGGATACGAGCGCGAAGTTATTAGAATCTGGTTCTGCAACAAGCGTCAAGCACTTAAAAACACAGTACGAATGATGTCTAAAGGAATGGTGTAAATTTCCAACCAAAACAACATCAATGCATCACCAAATTGTGTCATCCGGGATTTGGCGGAAGACGTACGATTCACTTTGTAAATAAAACACGTATATATATTAATATTTAGTTGATATTTATAAATTAAATTAATCGAAAGAAAAAATGTGTAAATTAAATTACATAGTAAGTAGTTTTCCAATTTGTTTTAATTTTTGTTGAATAATTGTGATAACTGAATGAAGTAAATTATGTATACGATCGATTTCAGGAGATCTACAATCTAAAGGTTTATCATTTAAAAGTTAACCATTGGTTTTGTTTCCCCCGAAATCAAGTTGACTGCATTTTACAGCAAAAATTATTTATCAAAATGCCATAATATTAGTACAGTTTAATGAATATTCTAATAAGGGTCATGAAAGAATAATTGAAAATAATGAAGTTCAACTTCTTGTATAATGAGGTTTGTCAATTTCTGTTTAGGGTTTTTGATTCTATTTTTAAGTTTGATGTATGTACATGTTTAAAAAACAATAACCTGTGCCATTCCAAAAGAACATTAAAAAATGTTAAAAACAATAAAAAGAATAAAATGTATTATAATAACAGCATTGATACTGAGACAGGTGTATGTGCGGTGCGTGTAAATATATAGTTCTCGAATCAGGCAATGCAATTGTGAATTTAACAAGTTAAAACAAAAAATTGTCTACGAATTTTCCCTCCTCCCATTCCTTCAGTATGTGATTAGTAGATGTGTATTATGTTTCTTTTTTTGTTGGTTTTATTAGAAAAAAACAAACATAGTTTTCTTGGGAAAACTCCGTGCGAATGTCGGACAATTTGATATGTTTAAGTGTATCTTTAGGATTGGTGTAATATTACCGATACAAATATTTATGTAAAATAGCTATGAACATGTAAAATAATAATTTATGGATAAAGTATAAATGAAGCAAACTAATGGATACCATACAAAAAAAAATAATTAGACATATACAATGTTAAATGTAGGTATTTGTAAGTATACAAATGAATAAATATTATAAAAATAATAAAAGAAATTAAGGCCAATAAAAAACGAAAAAATAATAAAGAACAATATTGTAATATAACGGTGTTGTGTTTGCTCTTAAAAAGTACAAGGAGGTCAGTCCACGATTGATATAAGAACAAATTGCCTATAAGGCTTCGATTACACGTGACATTTTTCGTGGCAAATTTTTGCTGACCTCACAAAAAATCTTCCATTCAATGGTCTCTCGTGTTTCTTACGTGAGAGAGCGCTGCCACAGCCCGCGTGACCAGACGCTTGACAGCCGATCACAAATTTAGGACAAATGTTTACGTCATGACGTCGGCATGTCAAAATTTTACATGAAAAGTTGCATGTGTTCATAATCGTAGCTTAAAAAATACGATTGGAAACAGAGTAAACTCTGTTTCCGATTTCGAGTTTTTTCTTGGAATTTAGAGGTTTCTTATATTTTCCTCTTGGACGTACTCGTAAAAGTAGCAACGGTTAGGCTTATGTTTGCTTTTGCTTTACTGCAAATGAGCAGTACTCGGCCCGCTTTCCCAGACCGCCACTTGCTCAATTTAAAACCTTATACCATATTAGTAAAATTATCCAAACCCAAATCAAAAAAAATTTACAGAGTGTAATGTCAAGTGTGTATACACAAAAACTGTCACTTACTGTTTAGATGTCAGGTCAAACGACAAAAACAGCACGAAAGGAACAGAAGCAGCAACAGGTTTCAACCTCAAGGTAAGCATCCAAGATGATTTACGTCATAAACTTTGCGTTAATTCAGAAACGTCAAACATTTGCGCAGTGATGCGGCATCACTGTTTATTGCGATGCACAGTTTAAGATGATGCGTTGCTGATTGAATATGACGTTTAAGTTTTAGAACGCATTGTTTCTGTCAAAAGCATCTTTCTTTCTTTTTGTGATGCTTTTTTTCGTTATGTTTGCGCATCAGTTTGATCAACTTTGCAATAATGAATACTTGACGTTGAAAGTGATACCGTAGTTGCATTGATGAACATTATGCAAAGCATCATGATGCCTGTTTCGTCGAGAAACGGAAAAGCTTCTTGACAGCTGGCAGAGAGAAGGCAAAAGGTTGGCGAACAAAAAGTCTTGGTTTCTCAGATCTAGATAAGGTTAAACTGGAAGAAGCTACGTTAGAAAAACGGCGAATAAAACAACTTATTTGGACCACGTTATAAAAGATAATGATTTCTTCTTTCTTTATTTGACATTTAACAATTTCAAATTTGTTTATACGGGTTGACATTTTCGCATTGTTTTTACTGCCTGATGCATTCAGTACTCTTTGGAATTCTTACTTTTCGGCCATACTTTGCTTTGGAAGCGTCGTAGTTTCCAACATGCCAGTGATGCGTTACTGAATTTACACTTTTTTCATAGTTAAAGTTTTTGTAAATGAAATTCTATTCCAATCGACCAAGAAGCAAGAAGTGAAAGGGCTGCCAATTTTTACATCACCAATAACTATTATTTGTGAGTTCAAGGGTGACTTGCACAACTTAAAAAAAAAAACTTACCTAACTCTATGTCTGTAATACTTTATTTTTCGGCAGACAAATTGTTCTTCTTCCACAGAAAGTGTTAGGAAATTGGGAACGCTCGGGTACTTAGTTTATGAGCACCCCGTCGGCGGAGGGTCGTAGCGTATAGTATGTCAATTAGATTTTGTTTGAGTAGGCTTACGCCCCGTAAACTTTACTTGTCACTTACGTCAGCTTTTCCAACGTCAGTACGAAATGTGAACTTAGAAATCAATAACGAAATTCTTGAGTAGATTCGTCGACTAGCCCTCCACAAACGTCAAATCAATAAAATAAACTGTCCAGCAATTAAAACGGATGCGGTTTTCGATTGGGCTTCTTCAGATTCGCTCTCAGATTTTAGATTTCGTGTGTCCAATCGAACATGAAAACGTCACTCGCTCTTTTTTATGGATAGTTGTTATTCGAAGCCTTCGACACCTTTCTACGCGTTTTCCATTCACTGGTAAAACTTTAAATAAAATCACTCGACATTTGCGCCCCGATTGATAACCAAAAATTTGTAGGTACATAAATTCTTTACAAAAATAGATCCACCTGATGCAATGGGTTTCTTTGCCAGCTCCAATAGTTGTCAAACTCAAACGCACTTGTATTGGTAAATCTGAAGTAACTCGACAAAAAAAATCTCAAAATTGCTCCGAAATCTAAACAGACAACTTTTTTTCGTACCAATCGAACATAAAAAATAGACCTACGGCAATAGAAGTGCCCTGAGAGTGGCAATCGAAATAGTTAATGCCACACAACCTACAACAATATCCACAAATATGTTATAACAAATAACGCAACAATCGTATTCTTATTTTAAATCATTTAATTATCCTCTAAATTATGTACAAAATAGTTCAAATACTGATAAATGCTATGGCCAATTTTGTTTACATGTTATTAGTGTCTGCGTGTCGGTCTTGTTGCTCAACAAGTTCCACGTTTCTCCTGTCCACTAAACCCTTTTCTTTACGTTCAATGGTTTCTATCGCGCCATAGCTGTAAGCGAACAATTTAAATAATCCATGTGTATAACTACTTATTAGTTAAAAAAAAAACATTATTTTGTGACAACTTACCCTGCGACACCAACAGTCATCACTACCAAAAGCAACCTCAGCTTCATCGATGTGCACAGTAGTGGACTGATGACATATCCAATAACAGAACCAGTTGATTCCCACAACCGAAAATTGCTGTATGCTGCAATTTCCTTACCCGGAAACAGTATTCCGCTGAAAGCTGAAATTAAAACCATGCAGTACCAGTTAAGGATTATTTATTCAACAGTAAACTCGGATATTTGACCCAGAATCGGGCCCTAAGGACATGATTCAAGATCCCCAAATTTAGATAAAAAAATTAAAACGGAGATATCTAACTAGCACTTCATCAAACGCTTGCATAATGTCAGACCGACTCGGAGGAGGTGTTAGTTGTTGTACTTGACTTGAGATAGGATGTTTGTTTTAAGTCCTGCATCAAAAACAAACAAAAATGGACCGTTCTTCAGAATTTGATATTTCTGTCGGCTTAGCGGTTGGAATCTTAACTTTTGCATGAACCGAAGTGGAAATAACCGGAGCCGTCCAATAAAAATAAAAAAATCTCCGAATTAACGTTAGTTTTAAGAAATTCACCAGGAAAATGATGGAGTCCCTGGCGAATCGGGCCGAAAAATTATTGTTGAAAACAGTTGTGAAAGCGGTGATGCAAAATAGTGGGATTGGTGATTTTATAGGAATTCTAATACTAATTCGAGTAATATTGGTGGGTGCATAGACTGGTAGGTGGATAGACTAATTTTGTATAACAGTATGTACAGAATTAAGTGTGTGCACTTGTAAGGTATTTTTTAACAGAGAAAATTAACTATACACTAGGTACCTGCCACAACTTCACTAAAAGTAATATGTAATTTTAAAGTAAATTGAGTGTTATGGGGGTAGTATCTTTTCATATTGCTATTACGTAGTATAGGAAGGAATCCAAGTCTAACACCCACAGCCTTCCGATGCTAACCATCGATAAGAGCTTAGATTTGCATGTGAAAGTAAAGGGTGATTTTTTAAGAGGTTGAGAACTTTTTTAAAAAAAAAAACACAAAAAATTCAAAAAAATGAATGAAATATTTATTTGAATCGATAGTTTGAACCTTGCAATTTAATGTTTAAAGATAATTTCATGCAAATGTTGACCGCGGCTGCGTCTCAGGTAGCCCATCCGCTGAGTCCAATTTTGGCATACTCTTTCACACATATCGGCCGGTATCTCACGAATGAATGCATGGATGTTGGCTCCCAGTGCGTCAATCGAAGCGGGCTTGTCCCTATACACATTAGCCTTGGCATACCCCCACAAAAAATAATTTAATGGTGTCAAATCGCACGATCTAGGCGGCCAATTGACCGGCCCGAAACGTCAACTTAACTGTTCACCAAACTCGCCTCGCAATTCCGCCATTGTTTCGAGTGCTGTGTGGCATGTGGCACCGTCTTGTTGAAACCACATATCATGCAAGTCAAGAACTTCCATTTCGGGCAAAAAAAAGTTTGTTATCATCGCTCGGTAGCGTTCACCATTGACAGTAACGCTGCGATTCGCATCATCTTTGAAGAAATATGGCCCAATAATGCCGCCGGCCCATAAACCGCACCAAACAGTGGCTTTTTCGGGATGCATTGGTAGCTGTTGCAATGCTTCTGGCTGATCTTCACTCCAAATGCGGCAATTTTGCTTATTTACGTACTCATTCAACCAAAAATGAGCCCCATCGCTGAACACAATTTTTCGATAAAAAAGCAGCGATGAACATTTCGAACCGAGCACGAATTTTGATAGTAAAATTCAATAATTTGCAAGCGTTGTTCATTTGTAAGACGATCCATGGTTAAATTGCAAACCAAACTGAAGCTGTTTGACAGTGACACAAGGTACTAAACACACGTCAGCTGTCAAAACCAGTGTTGCCAAAACCAAACCAGCTAAAAAATCACCCTTTATATGCGAGCTATGTTTTTTTTAACTAAGAAATTTAAAACAAAAATCCAATGCAATATGAAGATATCTGTCTATAAAATAGACACATCCACACAAATAGTGCGTTTTGATTTTGGAATTTATTAGAGCTGTCTTTCAAACTTACCGTTGACATTCACCAACCAAATGCCATCGCATATGCCCCATAATGCGGCCATTGAACAGTACGCCATGTAGTCTCCTTCCACAGCAACCCATTCGTGCATCCATATCAACAGGCAGCCATGCAGTAGATATACTGTGACCATAATAGATATTCGTCCCACCAGCTTAGCCAATGCGCCAGCAACTCCGGCAGCAATCGCATTCGCCACACCGAAACAAATCATTGCGAAACCAATCCGAGAGATTCCCCAGCCGCAGGCAACAAATGACTAGGGAATAAGTAATTTAAATTTTCGAGTGTCTACAGGCGAATATTAATGCTGTATATATACCGCTGTAAAGTCCACAGCCACAAACGCTTCCTCTAGTCCAATGAACATCGATATGGGCAGCAGCAGTAACTGATAGCGTTCCGCAAGTAACTTGATTGTCACAGACAGCAATTTACATCCGGATAATCCTTTGCCAGCTTCCTGACGATCCATCCCGTATCTGCAAAGCATGAATAAATAAAACTTGGTTGTGAACTGGAATTCAATTGTTGGTTTTCAAAATGGGTGCGCAATTAACTTCGATACATTATTTAATAAAAGAGCAATTTTGTTGATTTTTGTAAGGTGTACTTGAGGAAAGAAGAAAACATTTAACAGTCTTCAAGTTGATTTATGCAGAAGATTCCAATTGAAGCGAAGCTCATGGGACTATGAGCTCGCGCTCACAATTTTTTCAGATAAAAGGTAACCCATAGATTCATAAAAAAAATTCCTTGATTCGAATTCGCATTGTTTTACCAAGTATTCAATCATACTAAGCAACGCCTTGACACGTCATAAGTAGGTAAATGCGTGAATAGTAGTTGTTATCGAAATTCAAACCTACCTGCTCAATGAGTCCACTCCAAATACGACCAATAGACAAGCAACCATCATACAGCAAAGAAAAATGCCCGACAACATTTGTAGCTTAGCTGGTTCCGGTGGTATCAAGTTCGGATTGATGTTCGCATCAACGCCAGGACAAAATCTTGCTCCGCATAGCTCGGGTACGTTGCTTCCTAGGCTGGTGCTGATATTCGATACTACTTCACTGAAATCGGTTCTTATCGTGGAAAATGATAGCACTGTAAAGAAAAGTAAACCCTTTCAAATGACTGAATTCAACTCAGACAAATCACACATGGCTAGTGATTTATTGCACTTACCCGATGATGAAATTAAATTGCCCCAAACTTGCGCCATTTGATAGAAGACAAAGAACAATCCGAAAAAGCGAACAACGTTTACTTCTTGTTTGCTGTCATTGCCAATAATGCGGGTCATGGCCTCAGAAACAACGGAGAGATAAGTACATTTGGCACACCACATTGGTCCGCCACCGAAACCAACCCCCAGTGCTGCCGGAATGAATGTGTAAAACCGTGGATAGAACTGAGCAGCGATATATGGCATGTAGGCGATAAAAGATATAGCTATTGTCCATTTACAGCCAAACCATCTGGAATATAGAAAGAAAATCAAACTCATTATGCAAATACGTGTAAACATGCGTTGTAGATTGTAAATAGTTAAACAAAGAGGAGGTTCTAGACATGAAAAGTGCACGTTTCGAATTAAACAAACCCCTATTTTGTTGTGATAATGCTTGAATGGGGGCTATTTGACCTTGGGCTGCCCGTGTTATAATATTGTTCATATTGACAATGACACCCTACAAAAGCATTCGTAGGTGAGAACATGTGCGGCAGAAAAGAGGACACAAGCGAAGAGAGACGAGTCCAAAGGAACCCCTTTTTCAATTATTCCTAATTTTAGGTCGCATGGTGCAAAGCTATATTTTCCTTTGAACCACCCAGTGAAAAGTAAGAGCTCAATTTTTAATACAACCGCTTCTCTGGGGATTTCGACTGAGCTCACTTGCAAATGGTCTGAACTGGCAACTTGTATATTTTAAGGACAGTTAGTCAAATTATTGTTAGGCAATTAAACAAGTCAGTTCATTTGATTTCCCATCTGTTTTTCGATACTAGGCGTGTTTTATTGAACATCTTTCTCACACAAGCAAAGTAAGCAGTAACAAAAACCACACTTTATTTGACACTTTGGAGATTCACATTACTAAATGACTAGTGGCTGCTTTCAGCGCTAAACACTTTCAGAGAGATGAAACTAAGAGAACGTTGAATCAAAAAGTCAAAATAGCCAAAATTATTATCAGTTTATATACCATTCCCTCACTGTGAGCTGTTTTATTGAGCAGGCTTTGCTTTACTTAACATCTTTTGGGCCGAACTATATTTACGTATGACGTGGCTGAACGCATTCACTTTTATTAACTTCGAACTCACTTCATAAGGTTGTCAGATTATTTTCCGTTTTCAGTTTGAACAATTGAGCACATTTAAAAATGTAGCCAATTTAAGTAGGTAGACTTCATATCGCCTAATAATCATTCTTAATCGTCAAATTAAATATTTCATTGGTCACAATGGGTAATTTAATATGGAAAATTTCGCCATTGTGAGTTCGGAAAATTTAGCCTGGACACTAAAACTGATTATTAGTACAGCGGAATGTCACTTTTTCGACTTCACCTGAATTATCAATTCGCACATTCAAAAATCTTGTTATCTTAAGTCAACTAGATTGGTCTGGACTAGATGTTACCTGACCGCAAAAACTAGATTAGTCTGGAACGTCACTTTTTATAAGTCAGCCACATATACGAACTGTCAACTTAGTATTCAATCACGAATTTCTCGACTAGATGCGTCGGCTACCCTCAATAGACGTCAACTGAAACAGCTGTTTATCTGACCGATATAAGCCAATCAAAACTGAAATGCATCAAGTCAGCCATCTGTAAGACTTACTAAACTAGATACTTGAACAACCCCAGTTGTGCTAAATAAATGTCCCGGTTAATATTCTGGCACCATAGTGGTGAAAAAATTAATGTTTACCTGTCAAGAAATTAACCTGCCTCGGACACAAGACAATGAAAATAATTATCTTATTCAAACTTTTGCAAAGGTCGCGCTGAAGTTAAAAATGAATGTAAAAATACTAAATAGTGACAACAACTTCCGTTTAGCTTATTCTAAACTTTCTCTTGTGTCACTACAATCTGACTCGACATTTTAATCAATTCTGGTTAATAAAAATAAATAAATAAATAAATTGCTGGCGCGACAGTTCCGAAGGAACCCCAGGGGTAGCTTCTCACAACCATTCTTTTTGTGTGAGTTTTTAGTTTTTTTTTTGGAACGAATGGAAGAGGGATCTACAATTTTATGCCTATTCCAAACGGCTAATTGAGAAGTTCTTTCAGGACAGTTATACTCTCGGATGTTTGTCAGACGTTCGCGAGAGTTGGCGCAGTGAATTGGAGTTGGAATTAGGCTTTTATTTTCTGCGGCACTCGAACCTGGGACCCCTCGCTTAGTAGTCCAACACACTAACCACAAAGCCACTGCGCCTTTTCTGGTATTATTGCAAATTTCTCTAAGGCATTAATTTTAACTTTCTTTTAACCAAACTGGCAACGAAAATAAAGTTTCGTACGACCCAGTCGTTTCAAGTCTTTCGTGTTGCAGACTCCTTCAGTGTTCAATTCCCTTGTAGGTGCTCCTGAGGAGTAACGTTGAAGCATTACCTACTTATCCAAAACCTAGGAAAATCCCAAAATTCATGGTCTAAAATTTGTGTACCTACAGTTGAACGAACCAAATGAAATTTAAAACAGCAAAACGAACAATTCGCTATATAACTGCATCATACAGTTACATGTGACGACCACAACTCACCAGCTACGATTAAGTGACCAGCATTATGTGCATCCTCTACAACCAATAAATATTTACTAGCTGACCCGTGCTCGCATTGCTTCGAAAGAGTTCCACTTCTTAAATTTAAAATGACAGAATTAGCGTTACAAATCTACTCCGCGAAATTTTCTGATAGAAAAAGAACCTTAATTATCGGTTTCCTGCTATAATTGAAGTATAGCCAGAAACAAAGGAAACAATGACTTAGTTTTATAATTCCTAGTAGGGATAGGGATTTATTAATTATAGAAGTATGTATGAAGCATTTTTATATGAAAATTTCGAAAGACAGCAAACAAAAAAAAAACAATAGGTACTGGCCACAAACATGTTTTGTGGCATGGACATTAATAACTATAGCGCATTTTTAATCTCAACTGAGTGAGTGTGACTCCCTATCAATCTCAATTATATTTCATACCCTATCTCCCTCAATCCCATGCACCACATACGCTCCACTACTAATATTATTTATAATATATACTCCTCCAGTTCGAGAGCAAAAAAAAAAACAACACAAAGCACAAAAGGTGCATAAAAAAGAAAGAAAAGCACACACCACCCAGCTCAAAAGGTACAGTGAGAGAAACAGATTTTGCCGCACTCACACAAAAAATGTCCTCCACTGAACGCTAAGAAAATCCAACGATCTAGCTTCAATCGAACATTTTACTTTTTTGAATTGTATACAATTTATAGCTAAATGATTATTGTTCGATTTCAGGATAACGTGCAAAGATGACTTACATGTGAAGATCTTTGTACATAATTGAACTTAATGTTACAAAAAAAAATTCGACGCTAAGAGCTAGAAGGCATTCGAGAATTACCACTTTACTTTGATTCTTGGATTATACATCCACATCAGCGTTGCGCAGAAGTACCCAACAACGGTTGCTGATCATTTTCGATTTGAGAAAATAAATTTAGTTTCTTTATTTTAGATTTTGAGTAGTAGCTCAGCTTCTAGATGACACAGAAAGCTGATTGATAGCTTAAAAAAAATTAAGGAAGTGTTGGCTCTCTTAAGTATTTTGTTTTGTTTGCATTGATTAAGAATTGTTTGAGCAAAAGCGAGTAAAAGGTAGTAAAGTCAGAAAAAAAAACACATTTTGGTCAACAGTACTACCAAGAAATATGCGTGGCAATGAAAGGAATAGCCTATGTCCTTCTCAGAATCTTAAGGAACATTTCAAAAAAAAGTTTGATCGAAATCTGTGCAGTAGTTTTCACGCCCACCGCGAACACATGAAAAGGCTACAGTCTTATTATAACTATAGATATAGATATTAAGTGATTTAGTACGAATCAAATTTAAATGCACAAAACACGTACATTATGCGGTTATATCCCATTAAAATCGGACAAGCTGCTTTATTGCACAAATATCGATTTTGCTGTATACGTTTTCCTCTTCAAAGTCATAAATAATGATCCCACATCAATTTACACCTTAGTGCCACATGGAAATCTCCTATCCCATGTGAACACGATGATCCAATTACCTGTGCATCATTTTCTGACATTTGACCACGTAATATATTCATCAGACAACAATTGCTAAATACTCATCCGCAACGCCCTTTAATGTCCGTTACGTGATGTATACTATGCTCCAATTTATCACACACGTTAAAGAGAAAACAAAAGAAAATCCGCACTTCCCTTTCATATACATAATTTATCCGAATCCTGCACACGTGTGAGCCGCTGTTCTGTGACCTGCAATAAAAATAAAACAACTCACCACCCACCACCCACTCACCTTATAACTGTTACCGGCAAGAAAATATTCGACAATATAAGTGATCCATAAATGACGGCCAAGGTCGTGGTACCCAAAGCCGCATCCGAATTCACCGAACTTTGCAAGTTCGATGTCCCATGGAACGCAGTGAAGTGTATCATGAACGCAATTCCGATGATGACAACATTTTTGGTAATGCGCACATTCTCACTCCTTTTAAACCCGGCCACCATGGAGGACATGGGCTTGCCGCTACTGGAGTCATTTACCCCATTTTTATTGTGGATTATGGTTGACGACTCAACAGACGCATCAGTGGCGGTCATTTTCATCGTCACCGCTCAGTGATGACAGGGTATGAGTTATTTGATTGACCGCAGCCGAGATGATAGCTTGGTTATAGAGTTGCAGGGTAATTCAATTTGACCGCACCGCACTTGATGGCAGCGATTTCGCATACAACTGGACCGGAAGTACCACGCGCTCTATATCCTAAAATAAAAGAGAAAAATAGAGAATTTATTTTTAACTTGGCGAAAATTTTGTTTTTTTACTAAAAATAAAAAACAGGCTGTACGTGTTTTCCTACTATCATTCCACCGCTCGATTTAAAATCGTATGGTTTTCAGGCTTCACCATATACAACTGTCACCCACTTTAGCGTAATATTGAAAGATTTCAGACACTGCAGTCTGACTTCCTTTGTGCTGACTCGAAGCGTCTTCGAAATAACCATCTGCGTATTGTAACAAACACTTCCACTCCAAGCAACAGCTAAGAAACAGACAGCAATCACTAAGAAAACGCTTTTAAGGAAGACTCGAAGAGTTGTAATGGAGAACTAATAAAGTTTTTGAATTCCACATGTTGGATCTATACGTGTCCCTTCTTCGCAAAATAAAATAACGGACTTGTAAATATAATTAAAATCAGTTTGTTCAGCGCTTCTTATTAAACGCGTCCCGTGCGCTCATACTTGTCACCACATCTATAATTTCGGACCCATTTTTAAATCATTTCAAGAGATGGTCAAGAGGTTTTTATGTTCGGCTCAGAGCAGAGCCTGAGCCCTTAACGGTAAAAAAAAGCTAATTTTTCTATTTAAGGTTAGAGACAACAGTGCTCGTTGACATTATGTTTCTTTTTTGTTTCCAACCTTGGTCAGAGCGAACTCTGTGAGCTCAGAATAAATTGACTGAGCAGTATTAGTAAAAATCTGAGAACGGCATATTTTGACAGCTATAACCTTATAAGTAATACAAGAAATATTAGAAAATAAAAATAACGTAGATTGGAAAAAACTGTAGGGGACTAAGAAAGTCGTTTATTTTCAATTCAATTTAATTTTATTTTCCCTACTTTTACAAATTGACAGTGACAGCTATTGCTTTATAAATGAACACTCTCTGTTCGGAGCATACTCAACGTTTTCGAGGTCTCGCCCAACATTTGGCCATACTTTGCTTTGGTTTACACTGGAAATCAACTGTCAGATATGTTGTTGCCATTCAAATGTTATTGCTCTCAAAAAAAAAAAAAAAAAAACATAAGCCACGTCTCGCTTTCCTCGATATATGCAGTAAGTATATTTAATACTTCTTTCGGGAAACACTTAAAAAATATAACGTCTCAACGACTAGATGCTAAGTTATAGAACTGAGACTCTAGTCGGTTGACCGGGCTTCTTTCTAAACGGCTTTATCGGCTGGCTTAAGGAAGCACGCTTATAGTCGGACCGTTACTCAGGAAACATGCTCTATTATAAGGTCCTGATCCTGACTATATCCAGTTCCACAGTAACAACAAATTCTTCGGTGCCTACAGTACAAAAAATAATTTGCAGATTTACTCATAGTGAAATGTAAAATCAAATAAAAAACTGAGCATCATATACCATTTGTCAGCTGACATATTCATTGTCGCTGAAAACAGTGTTGCCAATTAAAAAATCAAAGCTCTGATAAAAAATATTTATATCTGCCGGAATCAAATAGATATATTTGTCTGCGGCAAACTTGTGTGTATATAGGGAAAAACATTTTATTCTAAATTCCAGCTTTTAAGGTCGTAACCTATTACATCTTATTTTTTTGACATACCTTTTACCATCAGCCAATTAAACTTAATGCACAACTCGAATTACCAATGCATAGCTCGTTTGATGCTTTTCTATGCGTTCGCTCACAGAATCCCTTGGTTGCTCTTTAGTAGACATGACACCAAGTCATAAACTCATAGTCATAATCCAGAAGTCCTTTATCATTCTTTTGTCGCGCCCATCCCATTGCAATTCACTGATGGTAGTACGTAGTTATATCTGTTTTATAGCAGTCTGGCTGGGTCTTCGTTCGAAGTGCTCTGGTGAGTACAGCAGTCACGCTTCCACCAATGACCTTTCCCTTAAGTGGCTAGTCTCGGTATCGGTATAGTCATCAACGCGAAGATGAAAACGCGAGATTAAAAGTTAAAGTGAGTGACTAAGCATGTGCTTTCATTTATTGTTCCTTCGAATGTCTTAAAGAGCGTTTCTTTTGGTTACCATATTCCAAACCATATCAAAATATATTCCTTCACAATAATAGCTATCTCCCTTTGCGATTACACCCATTAAGCGTGGTGGGTGGAAAATTGGAAATTCGCTTTCAAGATTAGAAGACATTTATAAAGTTAAGAAGGTACCAGCCACCTCATGTTTGTTATTGTTATTAAGAAGCGGGAATGTGTGCTTAAATATTCATAAATACAAAAAATATTCCCGAACTCCGCAAGGGATGTTAAAGTCATTTTTATCTCATCTCCTTGGAGATTGTTGTACATTTTTTTTTCTCTGTTGTGATGATGTTTTGTTATAACTATGAGTGTTCCATATTTGGACTTTCTTATGATTTATTATAAACGGCGAAAACATAACCTCCCAAAGTGGAATACATTGCGGCTATATATAGGTATTGGGTTGGAGCGATGTGATAGGTCTCAGGTCATAAAAAAGCCTGGATATTCGGATAGATTTTTATGTGCACAATTTTTATTAGGTAATCTGTAATTGACGCAAAGAGAGTTCTGATGATGTAACAGCTATGTATGCGAGCATCCACGCCATTGCCCTTTGTATGCGTGCATGCATGTTGTATTCATCCTCCTCAGAGTAATCAATCAGCAAACACGCCTTGCCTGTTTGTATGTGCTTTGGAATTAATGGCGGATAAATAGATAGCACCCTTAATTGAATAGCAGATAATATGACAACACAATTTTCTTATTTAAAACGGAAACCAGTTTCGTATTTTTATCTTTCTGCTTTTCGGATGAACGGAAAAGTGCCTTTTGTCTTAATTCACCTTTCGTTAAAGTTGTCATGTGGCCGGTGGTGAGTTTGCGGTAATTCATTTTGAGTTGATTAATTGTTTGCGTTTTGTTTGTTAATTGAGCGTAGTAAAACGACAGAGAAAAAATGAGGGAAATTGTGCCTCGGGTTGGTGGCGAACGGTGGCTTGTCGTCTCCCATTTGTGAGTGGTAATTAATGGAAACGACACTTCATTATGATAAAAGATACTCAGATTTTCGACGAAGAAAGA
This sequence comes from Cheilosia grossa, assembly GCA_963082955.1. Taxonomy (NCBI): domain Eukaryota; kingdom Metazoa; phylum Arthropoda; class Insecta; order Diptera; family Syrphidae; genus Cheilosia; species Cheilosia grossa. The sequence continues at coordinate 16,902,339 of OY720147.1, read as the reverse complement.
AACGTTAAGCTCGTTGGGTTTGAAAAGATTTCACATAAAAATAAAATCCAATTAAATTTGGTCGACGGGTTGGTCAGCATTTCCAATTTTAGTTTTTTTTTTTCTTTCTTAATGAGAATTGCTTCTAGTGTTATAAAAAGTAACACGAAACAGATTTAATTAATTGCGTCCAATCAAATAAAGGCAGTCTTTTAAATTTATTTAAGGGAATAATAGCCATAGATAGAGATTTCCGAATAATTTTAACGATTATTAAAAGTCACTGTGGATTCTTTCGGTGGATGTTTATTCAGATATATAAGCGCAAAATGGCTATCAATGTGTTAAACGAAATCTTTGCGGTGTCAATATATGTGTTCAAGGAATGGATTAATAACAAAAAGCGGTAACAAACGCTTCTGACATTAACTATTGGGGAGGACCTTTGTTACAAGGAAATCAATAAATAGTGCGGTACATGAAAATTATGTAGTGTCCGTTTATTGACAAAATTCTAAACTTGTGACTTGTTTATATGTGTAAAAAGTCTGGAGAATATTGCATTAACCTTCAAAAGTCTTGTGGCACCTCCCTATCTCCCGATCTTCTGCCACTGCCTCCAGATATCTTCAGACCCATCCACGTTAAGGCATAGGTATACAGTGCTAGACTCTTGATCGAACCATTTCATCCTGAACACCGAGAGCACGTCTTTGAGTCCGAATTGGAGACATGAGCCTTACGTGACCAAAGTACCGAAGCTGCCTCAAAATTGCTTGGAAAATTCACTAGAGATCTAACAATCGCCCTTAAAATCACAACATACGGAGTAACTACATTAAACATTGCGTTTCGGAGACGATCATCACATCATATTTCTTCTTCTTCATATCACAGTCGACTTCAAACCTATCGAGTAGGCGATGAAGTTCAGTATAGGAGAACCTATTAATGACAAAGTCATCAAGGAAGAATAGAAAACGTATCCCTAGGCCTACCAATTCGAAACGTTCTTCGCCCAGGCCTGTGCGCTGACATACAGTCTATACAAACTGAAAGGGAGAGGAGTCGTAAGACACCTCTGATGAATATATGCGCCCACGGATTTATGTAGGTATTGAATTAACGCCTTTTATTCGAACACAGTCTACCTGCAGTACACTCCAGAATTTACTATGATTCCAATGATTTCTCCAATATTGCAAGACATGTGCAAGAAGTGTGGCACACTTAATTTAAATCAAACCTTCCCAAATACCAATCTGAGAGTGCATTAATGATCGATGGTGCCCGGATAAAAACCGCGATTTTTTCATGTGATTCCAATACGGCTCTATAAGCGTGTTCAGTATTTTGGCAAAGACTTTTCCTGAGGGACTTAAAAATTATAAACCCTTATAAGTGAAGCAAACCCCTTGATAACCCTTTCTTGAAAAATGTCATATTCACCCCATTTTGCCAATGTCCAGATTATTGCTGCGTTCACAGACCTCTTAAATAGCACGAGAGAGTCATTTCATTTAACTCCCTCTTCAGCGTTTTTGACCAAATTTCATCCACTCCGGCAGATTTGCCAGCTTTAAGCGGTTTGTGTCTTTCTCCACCGCGAGTCTTTTGTCTCACGTCCTGTTTGAAGTTATGCATCTGGCATTTTCAATGCCCCATTTGTGGGTTGACCAACTAAGAAAAGTGCGCGCTTTATCTACACAAGATATCTTTTTCCTTTTCATTCTTCAAAAGACAGCGAATATTCCGCCAAAAACACCTTGCTTGCAGATCTGTGATCGATGCTTAAATTTTCACCGACCTCCTTCCAAAATTGTTCAAACAAAGTAGAAATTACAAACAAAATTGATTATAGTATTTTATAGTATCAACTCTGCCGACAAATAAGCTTTCCAAATAGTTTTTTTTTATTTTTTATTGGTTATATACCTACTTAATTTTCAATTGAAAAGGCAATAAAAATAATAAAAGGAAGAATTATTTTGTAAAGAAGAATTATTGTACAAAACATTCAAGCGCTCAACTCAAGAAAGTATACAGTCCACCAGTTATCGAAACAAAGACCTTAACAGCCGATTTGCAAGATCTTCGGGCCTCCTTACACCGATTTAATTCGCATTTCAAAGAGCTTTATCTTCCTTACAATGGTTTCTTGTCTAGCCCCGTTCCTCCATCGAAAATTTCAAACAAAAAATTCCCTTCCCTACAAGACGCTACCACAAGGAAATCTATCACCAAATTTTGCTGAAGACTTCGACGGTGCTACATAATGTGTATTTATAGATGTCTTTGGGTTGGTGGAAAGTGTTTATAATGGACCATTTAATTCGCATAGCTAGAGTCCAACATCTTCTCTCCCTTCGCATTTGACAGCTTTTCAAGGGATGTCTTAACCGATTCTGGCACAAGAGCCAGAGACCATCTTTCTAGTATTAACATTAAGATGGCAAGTCTCCTCCTAATATACCCTGAGACTTATGAGTATGGTAAAGATACAATTTTCCACCCTGGCTAAACTCCTTAAATTCACCAAACGTCTTTAATTTTGTAAGCCCACGTCCATTTTCCAGTACATGTGTCACCAAAAATACCCTAAATTCAAATTTCACAACTCACAAGTCGACTTATTGGGTGTTCATTCTCTGTTTGAAATCTTAAAGCTTCATATTTAAAAATTATATAACAGACTATTCTATCATTCCTAGTAATGCAAATCAATGACAAGGTTATCCTTACTTTTAGTAAAATTGTTGGCACTGTGGGTTTCATGGCTTCGAAAATGTATTTCAGATAACGCTTTCCATGAAACACTCAACCACTCAACTGAAATAATATTCAACCTGACCCACTCTGTTTTGTATTCCCAGAATCGTGGAAATGGAATACTAATTCCAAATGAAAACGCATCATCATACACAACCTACCTCACGCTGTCCATTGACATGAATGTAGGAAATAAATTAACCAACCTTTACGTGTATACATTTTGCTAGACTTTATCCCAGAATTTATGTCATTAAAGTCCTAAGTCGTGTAAGACATTAAAGGTCCAGCAACAATTCGAAAAACTACTCACACCGACACCCTGGTTATCCAATTATGTTCTTGCGTTTCATTGAAAGCAATTTATTGTAGCTCATCCACTTCATCATATACCTGCTATAGCTATTTGCAGGCGGAAAGAAGTTTCAACGGAAAGTGGTTTGATTTGTACTTGTCTTGTGGAGTTGAAAAGTCTATACTTGGCCGAAGTCTCCCCCAGTGTATTGAATAGAACCAAGCGTCAACAGCATACTGAACCTTCGTACTCCAACTGTACCTATGCTATTTGTGGATTACTGCAATTTGTAAAAATTTAAACTCACAATCTACATAGCAAGACGTAGTTTTTTAATTCGGCTTTTGGGTTAATTTAACTTAGCTACCAAGGCCAAATGAAACTTAAAAATGTGCATTGCAATTCCACAATTAAAGTTTTAGATTGGTTTCCGTTTGGATGCAAAAAATAGTGAAGCTTTTTAACAGAGAAGCGACACTTTATTTGATTCTCTTTTACTTTTGAGCTTTATCCGGAAAAAGGAAAAGAGAAGCGGGCTAAACTAAGACTGACTCTTGTTGTCTCTCTTTTTTAAGTATTCCATTTTAGAATTCCAACATCCAATTTTCAAGAGGGTTTCAGATTAGCTTTAGTAAGTATCTCCTCTACCAAGCATATACTCCAAATTCAAATCAACAGACAGCTGGGAAGCTGTGCACTTCATTACCTTAAACAATAGGCGCCTGCATTTCCTTTAATTGACAACAAAAGCAACCAGCGCGGTTAAGGTTAAGATTTGAGTAAAGGTTAAGGCTAAAAATACACGAATGCCATTCGTTGTGTCTATGGTATGCAAACTCATTCGTTCACTGTTCACTGTGACATTATTTGTCGTTGACGATAAAGTGAGATATTATTTATATCTACTCTTAAAGCACAGTACAGCTTTGTTCAATTACTTGAACTGCACAACACAACAACCAACAAGTCCGTGAATTAGATACCTACTTGCAAGCTGCCACCTGCAAGTGTTGTATTTGCTGTCCGACAAGAAAAATGATTATTATCGCCACTGAGTCATTGCGAGTTTGACCGAATAGGAGAACTAAAATTATGGAAGTCTTTAAAGCACAGCTGTGAACGAAGTTATCTCTATTCAGAATTTTAATGGATTTCGCTTTAATAACTATAAGCGTGTGCCTGGCAGCGGTCCCAGACTGTTTTTGCCTATTTTTATGAGCAAAAGCATTAGTTTTGTCCTAAATTCGAAAAAAATTGCCCTGTTGAATGTTTTTATATGAAAGAATTATAAAACGTAAGCCGTTTTTATTAACAAGCTTAAAATAAAAATGTCAACGATTTCCTTTTCTACTAGACATATTATATCAAAACGAGTGATACACAAAAGTTCTTACGTAGATGAGCTGTTTTCTTTCATATGTAGGTAGTGTGAACATTTCATTCTAAGTAACCTTTGAAATTTGTTTGTAATTCATGCACACTGTTAATAAATTTTACATACTTTTACATACATTTTATATACTTCAAAGTATGAATAACGCTAATAAAACAGGGACTTTTACTTAACTTTTGAGTCACTTCCAGCGCTAAGTAGCCACCAAATAGCTTCTAATATACCTTGGCGTATTTCGCCCGACTTAGTGGCTTAATGCCCCAATATTTGCCGAACCGCCATTCATGTTGTTCTCCAAACTCGCGAGCTCCGAGTCCCATTTGCCCGAACTTCCTCATAGGAGCTATAAATTATTGCCCAATTGCCGATCTAGGCGGCCAATTGATAATAATGGCTTTTCGTGATACCACGTGACCCGGAATTTTAACCTCCACTATAATCTACAGTATTTAGTTTCATGGTCATATGTAATCCTCACCCTCTAGTGGAGCGTGGAGGCAATCGATCAATATGTTGAATCTGGAGCCGTAGGCTTCAAGCTTGGACATCTTAATGCTGCCAACAACTGCCAACCGTGGGGAATTATGATAGGATTTCGGGAATACCACATTTTAACACAAGGTACTGAATGCTATTGGTTGGTTATTGTATATTTTTAAAAGGCGAATAATATAATTTGCTTGGTTAATACAACTATCTAATTGCGATGTTTTATTTACTAGAAACATATAAGGACAATAATGGTTGTGTATTTACCGCTTTTGAATATCAGTAACTTCATTGCTCAAAACGTTTTTATTTTCGCTCAACTAATCTTAATTGTCATGAATATTTTAAGCAAAAGTACACTTATTCCTAAAAACAAAATACTATCCACACGTAGGTAACGAATGACTTAAAATTTAATGAATAAAATCCTATGAACGCTGCTAGCAAACTTACCCACAGCGGAAGTGGCTCATATTTTTTGCGAGTGTGTTGATGAGCCGGAATTTTTGAAGTTACATGAAACTTGTCAATACGTTTTTCTATGTAACAATACTAGCGCACTAAATCGTGACCACTCCATAAAAATATAGCTTTGTTGGATTAGAAACGGGAAATCGGCCGAAGTTGGGGGTCTCAGTATTGTCTCTGCTCCAAAGGATTTATATATCCCTCAACTCTATCTACTGTCCATGCATCATATTAATAGTCCGCCAACGTCGATGAATAATAATAATATAAGAATAACTTTGTAGCAGTGGATTGTGTGACCTATATAAGCATGAATATCAAATAGTCTCCCTAAATGAGGGCATGGATATGAATAACAATCTTAAAGTGTGAGAACTAAATTGGACGACCAACCAGTCGCAGTAAATTCGACTACTTATTCAATATCGCAATTCAAATTCAGAAGTAACAACATTTTTTCAATAATTGAAGGTTCGGCTTTCGCAGGAATATTATTAAATAAAAAAAAAACACCAACTTTCCCTTTTCGTGTTGTACGAAAGTAGCAGTTGCAGATGCAATGCGCACACAAGGACGTCCGAATTTTAAAATGCTACTCTTTTGTTTGACTGTTAATCTCAACCAATATTCAGAATTGTTCATTGAAGCAATTAGGGTAGAGACAACTTGCTGCCTACTGGTAAAGTTAAGAAAAGCTACCTTTTACTTCTTTGTTGTAGCAAAAATTGGTTCAATTTATTGTTACTTTGAAATTGGCCAGGTGCGGTTGGAAAAGTTAACCCTTCTTTCGCGGATATGTAAAAATACGCTTCTAAAGGCGAAGAAAAGTTTTTCTTTTCTTTTTGTAAAAGTTACCCTTTCAACTGATCAGTAAACAATTCGGGTCGTGTTTAAGTGGCGATATCTATGACTAATTTTGAAAGAGTAGCTTATACAGTGCCTTTCTATTGTGTCCTGCCTGGCAATGTCTGTTTAGTTCTGTTATCACAGGTGAAGATGCACTCTCGAAAATACTTTGATTTAACTAGCTCTATGTTTCCGTACAACACAACACAAAAGAAAAATCTGGCATCACTTAAATATAAATAGAAGACAATTGACTGACTTGATGTATTTCAGTTTTTTTCGGCCTAGACTGGTCACGTGACGTTTTATCAGTTGACGTTTATGTAGGTAGTCGATCAATCGAAGTGTCAAATTTAAAATAAGCCCGGAGAATATAACAATCAGAGACAACACCCCCAACTCCGGCCGTTTTTCCGTTCCGTAGAAATTCATCTTGACAAATGTCATGAAACTTAAAACATTCCGGGTCACCAACACACGCTCAAAAAAAGAGCACAACTACCGTTATTGGCAAAGCTGCGGGAAGCGCTCATAGAATTTTATACGTTAAATTTGAAATTATTCCTTACGTGTGGATAGTATTTTATTTTTAGGAATAAGTAATGTACTTTTGATCAAAATATTTATGAAAAATCAACAATGAAGATGGGTTGAGGGAAAATAGAAACATTTTGAGCAATTTTTCTTCAGTTTTTCAAGAAAAATTCACCCATGAAATCGAAGTTAGTAATATTCAAAAGCGGAAAATACACAACCATGCTTATCCTTACATGTTTCTAGTATATAATACATCTCATTTAGGTAGTTTTATTTAACCAAACACATTATATTATTCGCCTTTTTAAAATATTATTTAATAACTAACCAATAGCATCCAGTAATGTAAAAATGTGGTATTCCCGAACTCTATCACATTCCCCCACGGTTGGCAGAGGTTGGCAGCATTTATTTTATATTCTTTGTATGATTTGCATGTCACACGGATTCTGAATTGACATAACACCGATAGTTAAACAAAATGGCGAATTTGAAATAATATTGAGGGGGTCTCAGTATTGTCTCTGATAACAATAAATTAAAGTCAACCCGTTCGTATACCTAGTTCAAACAAATCTAGTTGGAGTTTTACAGAACCTTGGCATCCGAACGACCCATATCTTTATTCAGACATCTCCGAATACAACTGAAATTAATTTTCACATCTCCACTGAACCTCAAAAGCGCTACACGTTATGTTGGAACCATTTTTTTTTTTCCAGATTTTGTATAAATTGACAGTTCGCTAGCAATTCATAAGTAGGTCATTGGTTCAGACGACAGTCTTTATGATTTTTAACAGGTCGTATAAGATATGCGTGTGCAAGTGTACGTGATTGTTGACAAAAATATTAAAGGGAAACTTTACTCAGATTATTATTTTCAACAAATTAGATGCAATCTATTATTATTTGTTGGGAAAAACAACAACTTATGTATATATTTAAGTAATGTTATTCATATATTGCTTTTCTGCTAGGTCAGTCTGAATAAAGTATGTGAATATTTATGTTCCTGTATTTATCTGTCTGACTACATCACGAATATAACCACAAGTTAGAACGTTCGTTTTCGAACAAACCACAAAACGAATGCAGGTACATACCTACAAGTTGGGTTAATGGAATACTCATATCAGACTTAAACGATAATTTGTTTGCATTTCATTGAAATCGAGGTAAGTGAATAGAAAATTCCGAACTAGCATGTGTGTCGAGAACAGGAAACTGCTTTTCAATATACATCTTTGAGAATAAATACCTAGATGCGGTGTGAACACTTTGTAGTCAACCGGTTGTTGACAACTAGTTATATATCTCCTTCTCCTCGACTTAGTCTGTTCAGCAATACAATGCATTATTTTGAATAAAATACGAATACGTATTGCGTTGCAACCGCTTTTCTTATTATAGGTACATCAACACAACGTGCTGTCACCTCAAATTTGTTTTCGAAATCGTGTTAGTTTAGAGAAGCTGCGACAGACACCATGGTACATAAATTCAAAGTTCCATTTATTCCAATGGAATCCTATTCAAATTCGTAGTCATTGTCTTAACAATCAGCAATAACGATGTTGTGATAAGAGATGTCTATTTTCTCTTTTGATTTCGATCTAGATGTAGATGTGTACCTTATATATTCCATTTACATTTTTCCCCCATAATATCCGTCAAATCGAAAACAAAGCCCATGTGCACACAGTTGAATAGTATGAGCAAGGCAGCAGTACTTTTTTTGGGAAATATTGCATAATCAGCCGCATATAATATGCTATGTTCGTATACATAAGAGAAAGCCACTCTGCAGCATTCAGTGGATGTATATATTTCCGTACATCTATGGGTGTGTCCACAAATCCTCAATGATCTTATTTTTAGCTACTATTGCATCAAACAAATGGGGTGATTTCCTTGAAAATCAATCAACTTAGGTCTACCTTTTTCAATTTACCAGCATTATGACCAGTTCTACCAGAACTAATTGAAGGTAACTTATGCTTTAGTGAAGGCGGAATATAGATAAGTGTCACTCATGTTTATTCATCGTTGCTCATTTTGTTACTCTCCATGAATAGTTCAAATGACTTGGCAGCACTTTAAGAGTGTAAGTTGACAGATTAAGGAAACTGCTGTTTTATGTGATTGGGCACATTCAAGACTAGATTGGTCTGGATAAGATGTAACCTGAACTCAAAAACTAGATCGGTCGGGAACGTCACGTTTTCTACGTCAGCCACATATGCGAACTGTCAACTTAGTACTCAAGCTATAGTATTAGACGATATGTTGAATGAACATATCTATGCTGATATTTATCATTTGATAACTATTCTCAGCAAATATGCATATGTTCGTCAGGTGTATGATGCCCTATTACACGATACGTTGAATTTGTCCCAAAGCAACAAATTGTTTGTTGGCAGCATATGCTAACAAACAGTTTGCTATCATATTTTTTCAACACAAATGAAGCCCCACTACACGATTCGGTATACTGACAAATTTGAAGACCTGTATAATTAAATGCTGACAAATGTACAGATCGCGATATTAGCATAAGTGCTTGTTACCAAAACCATTGACGAAGTCGTTTTTTTTAATGATGGTTATCATTAACTTCTAAAAACAACATTTGTTTGAAATACTTCCAAACAGGCTCAGTCGATTCTTTGGTGGCTTGGCCGGATTTACTGGCGCGATGCTTAGCCAAATTCGTTTTATAGGAGACCCGCAGATTGGTCCACTTTGCCCTACAATCCTCCAACGGCGGATATATTCCAAAGTGCGGCACTGCTCGACGGTTTTTATTAGTTTTACGATGTCTTCGTGCAATTAATCTCCCTTTAACTATGTTGTGGTTATAACATATTTTTCAGCATACGTATGGTGATTCAATATATCGTCTAATACTGGCATCAGTCAAGAATTTCTTGACTAGATGCGTCGGCTACCCCTCCATAAACGTCAACTGGAACAGCCGCTCAGATTACCGACTTCAGCCAATCAAAACCGAGATACATCTAGTCAGACGTAGGTACGAAACTAGATACTTGAACGTCCCCATTGTTAAATTACGACTGCATCATTGGATTATGATTTTTCGTATATAGTTTCATGTTAACATTTCTTGTTAACCTACTTGTTATTGGTACATTGGATGCAAGAACTTAAATGTTTGGACAATTATTGGGTAAGGTCAAGTTGTATACAGCCTACAGCTGAATTGCCATGTGAAGTTGAAAAACTGTGTCAGGTTTCAAGATTTATGCTGCTGTCAAGTCACTTTCACTTGGGTAAAAACACCTAGTGTTGGATAGTATCAGAAGTATTTTCGAAATTAGAATTTATCTAGTTCACGTAACAAACATGCATCAGCCTCACATTTTCACATTTTATAAATTACCTCAGGCGAATTTGATCGTTATAACCGAAACGCCTCGTTATATCACTCCCCGAGAAACACATGCACTTAAACAGGCTATGTATGTTCGTGCAAACTAATTTTGCAAGTTGCTTGTTTCTCTTAAGTGTAAGCCGAACTCTAAGCAAGCGCAATGCAAGCAAGCCATTTATAGGTTACACACCATGTCTTACATTTTGATTACAATAAAAGCGGGAAAAGATCGATGTCAGTCTGTTGTTAATAATACGTCTGCCCAAGACTATATAAATGTACCGCAAGCATTCGTGCATGCTGCATGGCCTGTTGAATTATCTTCAATGTCATAGTTATGTGGTTTTATCCAACTGACGACGGTTACAAAATAAGTAACGTAAATATCTCTTTATCTCTATGGCAGTTCTTTAGATCGGGGTGAAAAAATAAAAATACATACAAATGTACTAAATAGTTGAAAGCAATGAAGTTGATACATTAAATAAATCAGCCGTCAACCTCTTAATCAAGATTCATTGTCGTTTGGACTATACTACAACTGTAGCAATGACATATGACCTTGAATTTTTCATATAAATACATTTCAATTGTTTAACTGCCACCAAGCCGCAAATCACAAAAATGACATTCAAAATTCCAATTTAACAATATATAACCTACCTTTATGAACTATCAGTTATCATTAGATGAATTTTTGAAAGTTTCTGCAAAAACATTCACTTGGCATTGGCCATAAGTATAGCGCGTTTTAATCTTTACGATACCTTAGAAGGTAGACACTCAATTTATCTGACAACCCGCGGTCACTCTCACTTCTGTTATCTAAACTGTAACCCAATTTCAACGCTTTCGTTGTTACACTTGCAAAACGTTACAATTTTTTTTTTTTTTTGAATTGAATTTATCCAAGCCAAACAACGCCTAAAGCATTCAGAGATCAACGACTAACTGACTGAGATTTCTCAATCCGCAAAACCTGGCCATCGTTAAGGGTACACCCGACCAGTATCACTGCGGCTTTGGTTTTATTATAGGTAATCATGCATATCACCTAAGTCACTCACTAACAAGTCACAATGCTGCTTTGGGGAGGTGGTGGGTGTTTATTACAGCAGGTTTGAGAATCAGTATCTGAGATATACGATTTTGTAGTAAACTGATATAAATGTACCTCTCTCCGTAGCATTCCGATTATAAAACTTAAAATGTGATTAAGATTTGTGAGCGCGAATTACCTTGGGTATAATAATTGACAAATCCTTTGCACTGTCTTTTGCAGAGTAATGAGCTAATGCTTTTATGGGCTTTTAATGATGTTAGTTTTTAGGCACAGCTGATTGCCTGCTCGTGCTCATGTTAGACTAATTTTATGGCTGATGCATACCTAGTACCTACTTATCAATTATGCTACGAGTTTGAAAGTAGATGTTTTGCTGCCTGACCTCTAAGCGGTCCTATATACCAAACATTCATCCGGCTATTGTGAAACTTTTGTGAGTTGCTGTGCGCACGCCCCGCTAAGGTTTCTGAACTTTAAGTGTGCGTCATTCGAAAAAGGGGCGTGGAGAATCCTATACAAAAAAAAAAAAACATTAAAAAATGCGCTATTTTTCGACGCTCATGGGAGCAAATGTTTTGTCAAATTTGTAACATTGATGTTCTTTTTATTCAAGATGGTTTGAAAAATGTGGGCGGTGGTTTGAAAAAAGGGGCGTGGTTTCTTAAATATGTAGGTACGGCAAAATATTTTAAAAACTATATCTTGACATGTATGGCAGCTTTTGCCATCAATTTTGGTAAATGGACAGAAATTGCCTCTTGGAAGCAGCTGTTGGGAAAATGTGGACGTGGAACCTGGTCAAAGAAAAAAACTCCTTGGTACCTCTTGTACACCAAACACATTTGTAACGCTATGTTTGAATCATGAAATTGTAAAACCAAGCACTTCATAGAATGTGGGCGACATTTAATGGCTGGAGTGGAGCCCTTTAAAGGACGGAGCTATATAAAACTGTAATAAGCGACATTCACCCCACATTTTGGGAATGATTCTGCAAAAACATTTTTTCTTCTGACCTTATACCTATACTCCCTTTAACTAGTATTACCCAAGTAAATCTCAATGTAAAAGCACCTTAAGAAACCTACTACCTATTTCTAGCTCTCAAGCATCTTTCTGTGTCATCCACAAGCTACTAAGCAATATCAACTTCAATCGATTATCAAGTTTAGTTCATCAAATCGAAACATGTAAGTAACAATAATGGTTTGTTCTGTTCTGGGGTGTTGAGTACATATCGAAAGTATACTGTGTTTCGTTTTGTCTGTTAGTGCGCAACGACACTCAAGCAAAACGAACGTCTAATCTGTCTAAGCCCTCTCCAAACATAGTTTTCAGGGATCATCCTCTCTTAGACCCAAACTTCACGAATGATACCGGAAATAGTTACGATGTTCTGTAGATATCGCTACTAGTCATTTCAATGGTCCACGTTGCTTATTTATAACTTTTCCCCAACTTAATTGTTGAACAGTTGCCTATTTTCTCAGGTGACCTGCCGCGATCCATATGTCGACCTGTTATTCCTCTACCAATTAAAAAATTCTTCTGGTTCCAGCACTTTGAAGTTGGATCCAGTTGCATTTGCATTGCATGCGAATCAATGAAATACAAGTTATACAGAACTGGTTAGGTTGATATAACGCATGTTAAAAACCCCACTTGGGTTATTGGTAGAATATCGGTACATCTATAAATACATACATATAAAGCAGTACAAATTTCGAATGACGCTAGTATTTTGAACTAATTTTAAGTTCGACGTTTCTGCCCTTCAACAAAATAACTTGTTTTGCTGCTGATTAAATTTGAAGCGTCATCCTAAGGGGGTTTTCATGAGACGCGAATACCTATGATTCATCGTCCATATTTTGTTTAAATAAATCAATCGCTTTTTATTATTGCTTTTCAATTGATGAATCATAATTGCACGATATGGTAATGGTGAGTTCAGTTTACCGGTCCTTAACTGACCGAGTTTATCGCCCTGTGAATCAGTTATCGAAGAGCCTTTCTCCATGATTAAATGTATTGTACAGTCCACGACGGACATAAGAAGCACTCATCTAAGAACAAATCGCTAATTAGAAATATGGATTTTATAGACTTCTTATAAATGTAGGTATATCCGTTGTGAACTCAACCAATCAGTTAAAACGTATGCTCGCATAATACGAACGATATACTTACCTCTAAACTAAATTAAAAACAGTTGCAGCACCAGTTCGGTATTTGTACATACAGTTGCGTTCTTCAATTTAGATGATTTTGCTACTTATAAGAGATCTTCTTCTGGCCACTGCAAGCTTAGGGCCCTTGATGTCAATTCACACTTAATGTCCATGATAAATTATGTTAGCTACACGCCTAATGCGATTGTCGCTGTAAATATCGTCTCATTCAAAAACCCAGAATGCAAACGAAAACGTACGAAAATGCTGTCTCTTGAAATGAGCATGCACATGCTTCAAATCGGATCTAGAGAAAACAACTCAGGTTAACTGCGTTGCTTTGTTTTATCTTTAAAGACATTTTTGCAATAGTGCTTAATTTTAGCCCGCCCCGCGTACAAGAACTGAGAAGATGTTACTCTTTGCCCAACACTTATGTACCTACATATTTTGTGATCGCTTGTGCTACTTGCTAAATTTGCTTTTAAGACTTATAACGTCCATTTAGGCTCTGCATAAATACCTAATGAGCTACCTACTTTTGGTAGGAACTTAAATCGCTAGTGTGGTATTCGGTGGTGCGCCCAAGGGGAAGGTGACCACAACCAACTTGGAGTTCGCAACTGGTTGAGGCTAAGGTCCATCCCGGACCCGGACTGAAGCGCCACCTAAAAGAAGAGAAAAGAGAGATCAGCTGTGAAGTTCTTGAAGCAAAAATGGTATTTTTCGCTTAATGGGGAGGGTCACATTTATTATGTTTCATAAGAGATAATAATCTTCTATAATTAAAGCCAAAGCACTATTAGTACCTATAGATAGCAGCATCTAATCTTTTTCGTGATATTATCCTGTTTGTTGAGTTCTTTTATACCATTATTTTTTCGTTAGACTTTATTGGCACCCAAGCACCGTCTGAAACCGTGGGTTTTGATTTGCCTTCGCGTTCCTTTTATCGTCACTGTGGTCCCAGCTATAAAGATAAAAACTCGCAATGCCAGATCACGCGTTATTATTACACATATCCGTTATTTCGTGAGAGATCCCAATAAACGCACCTTCATAACAAACTGTGAAGAAGGTGTTGTGGTTCTTAATGAACTCCTAAACCTAAATCCCGTAATTGTTTCATAAATTAAAATTAATATTTCATATTTGCGTAGATGTGAATACAATAATTTTAATTCTCTTTGAGTCATTTCGTAAATCAGTATAAATATACTATGCCCTGTAAATATTTGTTTTGACTTGGCGTTTCATTCCTTTCATTGCTTTTTACCTTCAATTGCCCACTTAGAGCACTTTTTTGCTCTAAGTGCCCAATCGAATACTACTAAGTTCCTACCAAAAGTAGGTATATATATAGTTGGCGCAACAGGTCTGTAGAGACCCAAGGCCTAGCTTCTCACAACCATTCGTTTTTGTGTGAGTTTCATTTTTGGAACGAATGGAAGGGATCTACAATTTTATGCCGATTCCAAACGGCTAATTGAGAAGCTCTTAAGACAGTTATACTCTCGGATGTTTGTCAGACGTTCGCGAGAGGCGGCGCAGAGGAAAAAACCCTAAGTTGGAAGCCCATAAGGTATTTATGCGGAGCCTAGATGGACGTTATGAGTCTTTCCTTGCCTTCGGTGGTAGGTAAAAACAGCAATGGTACGAAAACAGCAATATTTTTCCGATTTCAGAGAACTTTTGGGAATCTAGATTTTTTCTCAGATTTGCCTCAAATTCACCAAAAGAAGTGCGTTTGAGTTTGACGACTAAAGTGTCTATCTGTCTGTTCTGGGTTTTAAGATAGTCTTCATGCTTAATAAAAAAAAGCATAGTTGGGAAAAGAGTGCCTCAAAACATGCTGTCATGTTGCTCAAGCTATGTATTTATTTATTTATCTGCGCACCTCTAACTGTCGGATATCAAATTTTTGGAATAAAAATGAACACTTCCGTTTTTCAGAATAGATTCCTACCTTTTACAAAAATTCAAGAATACACCACTGACGGAAACGAATCGCCGCCAATTTTGGTACCTACCTATGGTGGATTCACTAATCAACGCATACTAGCAAAGAACTGAGCGTAGGTATATGAAATCAGTTTTATTTATTACAGCTACATCTTCCACTGGAATGGAAAATTGGAAAGATTTATATAGGTAGTTGAAGCGGATCTGTGGATGTGGAGTGCGCTTGAAGGTTTTGCAAAAGTATACAAAATCGTAAAGTAAACAAAACAAGTAAAAGAAACCGCTTCGGAAAATTGATCTCGATTCCGATTCCGAAAACATTGTTCACTAAAATCTAAATTTATCGCTCAAGTAAAAAAAGAATACCACCTCATTCATAAGTGCGTGCATTTAATTTGTGGAATGTTGGAAAACAATGGACGAAGCAGAACATATAATCGCAGCTGTTAAGGAAAGGGATATTTTGTGGAATCGGACAAACAGAAGCTACAAAAATGTAAAAGCAAAAGCAAAGGAATGGCGAGCACTTTCCGAGGAACTCAATTTGCCGGGTACGTACCTATTTGTGATTTTGTTTTACAAACCATTTTTTTATTGTCGATTAACATTTCGTCTTAATGTAATAAATTATGGTTTTCCCTTGCAGTTGACATCGTTAAAAAGCGGTGGAGAGGCCTTCGCGACAATTACGCCAGAAACTTGAGTAAAAATAAATTTTCTGCTCAAGGAACCGACGATACGGAGCCAGTTGGAAAATATTCAGTACAAATGGAATTTCTAAGACATCATTATTTAAAGCCCAAGCCGTGAGTATTCATTTGGCTTAAGTATATAGAAGCAGATATTTAGACATGGTTTTTCATAGATCAACTGAACAGTTAATCGAATCTGCAGAGGATAGGAGCCAAAGGGATTTGGATTATTCTGCCTTCGGCATGATGTTCGTTGACGTCGGAAATACTGTCCCAACTACATCATCTGGCTCTTTCACTTCGCTGCCGAATCCAATTCCAACACCTTTTTCCAATTCCTCAAAGCGGCGAAGAGTAATGCCAAGAGCTTCAGTGATTGAAAGGATGTGCCTTAGCACATTGACTAGTTCACAGACTTTTATATCAAATTCGCGTTTAGCTCCAGCAACCGCTCAGTCGCACTTGCCTGCGCCGTCAAATTTGGAGGATGAGTTCTTTTGTCGCTCTCTTGTTGAAAAATTCTCGAGCTTTCCAATTGAGCTTCGCAACAGCACAAAATTGGAAATCCTGCGGTACATAAACGACGTACAATTGGAATGGTTGCGTCAACAGCAAAGTTAAACTAACAAAAAGCTCTTACATCGGTCCTTTTGAGGACCACAAGAAAGATCGCTAAGAGATGTATTTATGATTTTAAGTTTATGGTTTCGTCAAATTAAACTCCATTCTGTTACTTTTTTTCCAGAGTCAACTACGAAACGTGTCGTCCATGAAAGAGAAATATGGGATGAAACTAGCTTTGCTTTTGTATGATAAAACATAAATAGTTGCGAAAGATCTTTGCTTCATCTGTGATAGGGAGTGCAACGATAGATCGATTTCCAAATATATATCGTACCACGAGACAAAAATTCAATGTATTTCTTATATTTACAACTAACATGATACAACTACTAACTACGCAATTAATTGTTCTGCTGTTTGCTCTTCGAACGGTTCATTTGGCAATCGGGCGGGGTTCTGCAAGAAACATTTACTAAATATAGATGCCTTGAAAGGAAAACAAATGGAACTTACAATTTTCTTTGCTCTTTTCTCCAGAATACCGTACGCAAAATGATTTATAATTATTCCTGAGGGTAGCGCCACCCCCTGTACTCGATAAATGCTTCCATTTTTATCCTCCTTAGCTACTTCATGCACACCAGCAATTGTACATTTGCCCAGAAAACGGGTTGAAGATATCATTGGACCGCGAGAAATATCAATATGCTTTCCCACTCGGTAAAGTGTGACCCGTCCGTGATTCTGAGATAGAATACTGGGAAGTTGTTCCTTTTTGTAGCGGTTATCGGCAAACATATGATTTGCCAGCTCACTGTTTACATCAAGACGTTCGATTGCAATGTCTTTAGCGGCTAGTTTCACCATTTCTGCGGATATGGAGCGAAGTTCGTTATTGGAGGGAACCCATCCTTGGGCAGAAAGGTAGATATCATGTACGAAACTGCCGGATTTGACTAAAAATTCAGAAGTTACCAATTCAACATACAGTAATATAAGGAGTGGTTAATCGTCTGTTGCTTTTGTACTGATGTTTGACCATCGTTTAAGCAACGGGCGAATAGCCACTACGATAACACATTCGTACTGTTTGGTCCTGGAAAACTGTGAAGTTGAAGTCCGGCTTGTTCTTTAAAGCTCTCCTGCAATGCTGCACCCAGTATAAAGGAACAACTTCTCCAAAATGCCCTAAAATATAGAGTTCCGTTAGAAATGGATTTCTATTTAGGCTGAAATTGTTGATATTACTTATTCACCAAATGTGGATCTGTTACAGTAAAATTCAACAACTGCAATGTACAAGACTCCTTCAATGGTCTGTGCATATCCCACGGCATGTTTCCATCGATCAAAGCCAATGCGGAACGCTTGCAATGCCCCTCAGTCAAGTGCTGAGCACAGTTGTAAGGTGTAGAAATCCCACGATTCATCATTAGTGTCACATCTTCTGGTAGGCCAAGGTAGCGCACTTCGATTTTCTCAATACGGCCAATGCTGTCCTTTTGTCGGACTTTCTCCTCATCGAAGAGTTCGTTTCGTTTGAGTATCGATTCTGTGGTAGACATAAATCCTGAGGATTGAAAAAGGTTATGAAATGTATATCAAACTAGATGTTAGAGAAAACTTACGAATTGGCGAGAATCTTGAAAGAACTTGCAGCGATTTCCATTGCTGATGTAAAAGTTTTGTAGCTGGTGTCATATTATTTTAGATTTGTCTGTAATTATTATATTTTTAACTAGTTATTCAATATTTTCAATGAAAAAATTATGAACAATTATTTGCGGCTGATTTTGTCTTTGACAGATAGCGGCATGCCTTCAAATTGTCAATGAAGTGATGCCAGACTTTAAATTTTTTCATTCCAATAACGTAACATATTTTTGGTATGACACAATATTTTTAGTTAAAGTACTAAAAAGCAGATGGATGGTAAAGGTAAATCATAGCATCCGATTCGCAGCGAGAGGAAGACGATGGATGACTTTGAATTTGAACACCAAAAAGGAAAGTGGGGAGTCCATCCGCACGCAATTACAACATCTACGCTCCACTTGAGACTTCGAAAACCAACAGTAAATTAATTATGGTAGGTACTCAGCAAAGTGATTATCTAAAGCCTGCGGCAAAGACAATTTATCTTCGTCAGTTTTGTGTGGAGTCGCCCGATTGTGATAATGAAATATTTATTTATAATCTATTATCTTATTTTCGTAAACATAAAGTCCAAGATCTCCTTCTAGATCAGTTTCATACTTGTCGTCCAGCGATTGGCGTGAAAGCGTGTCGGCTTGTTTACCTGGTGTGTATATGACTTGAAAACAGAACATCCTTTGCAGCCTGGGTGTCAAGTCGTTAAGATTTTTAGTTGAATTTATGGCCACCAGTGAATTGTGATCAGTCTCCACTTCAAACTGCTTCAGATAGTCTCGAAATCATTCGCCAGCCCGATTGAGTGCCAAAGACTCCTTACCTATCTACGCGTATCGTTTCTCGCTTTCAGAAAGAGAACGCGAAGAACCTATGCCGAAAGACGAGTGGTCTGCTGAGACGACTGTTCGACGCTTCGGGTTGAACGGTAGGAGAGCAGGATGAGATGTTATGTTGTATTCGATTGGGCTTCTTCAGATTTGCTCTCAGATTTCAGATTTCGAGTGCCTAATCGAACATAAAAACGTCACTAGCTCTTTTTTGTGTTGAAATTCGTGCGACTTGAATATGTGTAGTCTTCGAAACTTTTCTAAACACCTTCCGTTCGCTGGTTAAATTTTACATTAAAACATTCGAAATTTCCGTCTCGATTGATTTCTAAATATTTTTTTTTTTAAACAAACTGAATGTAAACTGACAACTGGTGGTCAAACTCAAATGAACTTGTGTTGGTAAATCTGAAACAAATCTGAGAAAATATCTAGATTCGCAAAAGTGCTCTGAAATCTGAAAAAGACAGGCTTAATTCTGTTTTTCTCTTAGTTTGTCCATTAATGGGATCGGTACTCTACGCGCGGAACGTACTGCGTATGGTGTAGCATCCTTTTTCAACTCAATGGCGTACTCTCCCGGAAAACACACTAGACCATTAAAGAGCTCTGGGGATTCTGTGGTAATGTCGACTCCACTTATCTCTTTATTTTCTTTGTTTCTCGCAAATTGGTTCACCCGAGAAGTTATGTTTAACGCTTCACCATCTTTCAGGCTTAAAAGCAGTGTATGCACATAGTCTATTACGCAAACACTATTGTTATTACGCATTAATTGTTGTATTCTAACTTACTGTCAAATTTGCCCGAAATCTTTAGTATATTACCAGTAGAACCTGTAAGCACACGATCTGTTTCCACAGCCTTCATCGTTTTTAACTTTGATTTAAAAAGAGAAGATGGAATGATTGTGACCGGTGCTCCCGTATTGACTAAAAATACTGAACTGAGCTCGGGCATAATGAGCGCGCTCTAAACCGAGCGTGCTCAGAGCGTTCTGATGTTTTTTTGTTATTCCGTTTTTTTTTTTTTCTGTCAAATGTGACTGGAAGTGTGCCTTAGCAATTTATATACAGGGCGCTTCTGTTCCTTTCTCAGTAGATTGTGTGAAATTTCGAACGAATTTGGGGGAATAGGTTGCATAATCTTTTTCCATTTCGTAAAAAAATGACCAAATATATATAATGTATATAAATTGCTAAAAGGACCATGTGACCAAGAGAAAAAATAATGTCCAAATTTGGTCGCAAATGACCAACGTGGCAACCGTGATTGTGTATGCTGCTGTTGCTTGTGGTAGTTTGTGAAAAAAGTTCCTGTTGTTGCCTGTGGACTGCGTCGCTTTGTCTTGCAATGCGTATTCCACTTTCCAGTGTGAGGTTTGATTCCAGCTGTAATTTTTCTGACAACCGTTTGTCACGAACGCCAACGACTAGACAATGGCGAATCATTTCTTCTCGATGGGAACAACTGTACTCAAAATTTTCAGATGATGTGTAGAGAGCTGTAATAAAATCATCCATTTTCTCTCCATCCACCTGATTGAAATTCAAATTATTGTCGAATGCGTTCATGACATCTGTGTAGATTTCCCTGTTGCTCTCCCCTAGGTTTAGGGAAAGGAACATCTCGTCGCCCTGTGGGCGCTCACCTGCTCATTGCTCGGTTTATTCAATAAACCGTATGCAATCCTGAATCGCTCAAAGCGTCGCTTCCACATCGGCCATTTGGCATTTCCTAAATGTAAATTTAATCCCAATCTATTGTCACATAAATTGCTGAACGGGTCATCCTGTCTTAATTATTATACTTCCATCCCTATCTACCACAGGTATGCAAAAGCACACCTCGGGGAGTAATGAATTAATTCATTTGTACCTAGCTATAGTTTGTGTGATTGCGGTGACCCGGCTTAAGTCATTTTGTCATTTCATTCGTATCATAATATATTTATATTTCTTAATTATTACTATCATCTGATAACGGTATAAAGTTAAACTTTGGTCAATCACCTCTCGCCTCGTCAATAGATGGCGAAAAAAAATGTCTAGCATTTATTACGGTAACAATAGCTAAAACGTACGTATGTAAACATTTGTATATAACATACCTACAAACAAAAATATTGCTGATAATTCTCTGGGCGAACAACTTGTGTATGTAATGTAACTCACCTGCATACTAAGTATATGGTGAAGATTGGAACGTACAATGTTTTATTTGATGAATTGAATTTCATATATTCTAATGGAGTTAATTGCTGTAATTTAAATCCCATCAACCAATAGAACTTACCATCAAATGCTTAACGATGAAGCTTGGGGTACATAGCTACACAGCGCTCCCCCGAATGAGACTGTTAGAAACATGTGGTGATAACAATGATAAGAACTGTATTTTCGACCATTTGTGGGTGGGGCAAGCACATGCGCAAATAAATTGTGAGCAGAAACTGTTATAAAACAGTGTTTTTAGTACTAATAAATTTTAAGGAAGAACGTTAGATGAGTGACGAGTAGGCTGCATTGTGTATGCATTTTAATTTCGCTTAAACTTTAGACGAAGACAACAGGTAAGCATTTCGGACGCATTTGCTCTGTCAGATTAGCCAGTAGAAAATTAATATAATCTTCATAAACTCCTTTGTTGGGATAAACGAATTCTCTCTCAAAATAAAATGACGGTGCATCTAACTATTTCCGCATCCTTCATAGACAATTTATTTTACATAGCACCGCACATTCTTCACACTCATAACTATGAGAGAAGGACACTATATCAGAGATCGAGGAGGGATTTTTTTCCAATCGATGATTCTTTTAAAGATAGGACTCAATTTTTGTATGTCGAAGAAGCATATATGGAATCGTGTCTTTAGATAGACTTTTAAAAGCCACTTTTGATTGTTTTAATTTAACAGTTTTGCTGGGTTTTGTTGCTCAGAGTTAGGTTCGAAGAGTATTATAATATTCTACCGAATAATCGAAGAGTGTGTTTGTAAGGTGATACAAAAAATAAACATCGAGCGTTAACGAATGAAATGCACTAAAAAAGATTTTTTTTATATCCTTAGGTACTTAAAATTTTGATTAAAAAAAAAAACATAAAAATAAGGCATTGGTTAAGAAATTTGTGTTGTTAGATTTTAGAGACCTGTCAAAAATAGAAGTGACAACTGAAGTAGTTGTATTTAGTAATAGACTATTTATTTATGTGATTTCTTTTCTCTTAAGTCTTTGTTTAGTTTGGCTAACAGCCGTCTACCAACCTGCCAACTGAACAAAATATGAAACTATTTGTTGAAAAATGAAAACTTTGTTCACATTTTAACTATACCTACCCTAACATTTTAGTACCTACAAGTAATTATTTTAGTGAAATATATTCTCCCAAATTTGTCCGAAATTTCACACAATCTACTGAGAAAGGACCGGAAACGCCCTGTATACAAATTGCTAAGGTACCTATTAGAAGTAGGAAAATGTTAAGAAAATGTACCATATTTATATGCTTACTTTAGGACTAATTCTTTTTTCCCTCAAACTTCTAATAATGCCACTTTTTACTTATCCAGTAAAATTCTAAATTGACCATTAAAAATTGACACTTATCGGTATTATATTGACAGATCCCATGAATAAACTCTGTCATAGATATTCAAAATGGGGAAAAAAGCAGTGATAATTTCATTATGATCATGTTTTAGCTTCGATAAAAATTTCGTCAGTTTTGACTGAAGTCCAGGGTTCCTAAACGAGTTCAAGATTAGCATAGGTATTAGTAATACAAAGTGATCTGTCTTTGTGAGAAGATTCAGTTATCAACTCCAACATTATTGGCATTAGGCGTTTTTCTTTTTTAGTTCAGAGCACAACCTGAACTGTTGTATAAAAAGTTCTTGTTTCTTTTTTAGCTCAGAGACATTAGAGCTAAAATTTGTGTTTCTATTTTCGTTCAGAGCATGATCAGAGCGCGCTCTATGAGCTCAGAATAAATTGACTGAGCACGCTGAGGAAAAAGCTGATGACACATGTACAAGCACACTTCCAGTCTCATTTGACAGAAAAAAAAAAACAGGAAATACAAAAAAGATCAGAACCCTCTGAGCGCGCTCATAATGCTCGAGCTCAGTTCAGTTCTCAGCTATGAACTAAAAAAGAAAAGCGCCTATTGCAACAGGATTCAGTCGTGGATTGCTCCTGTCTAGAAACAATGAATGGAATCAGAAATGACCCCAAAAGAAGATTTATAGAGATACAACCTAACTTAGGGCGTATTCCAAAATCCGTCATTATGGGCTATTTTACTTACAGCGTTGACAGTTGTGACAGTTTGAAGGAGGGAAAATTAACAAAATAAACAATGGACAAGACTGTCAAGGCACATGGAGACTCCTACGGTGAAGTGCGCACTTTTCGGGTTGGGCAACCACAGCCTACGGCTTTCTCGCCGATAAAATATTGTAAGAGTTCAATGCTTTGAAAATCGTTAAGTCTCTTAAAAATTACCCAACAGTAAAGCAACCAATATAATAATGTATGTGCCAGTGTCCGCTATAGGTACGCACAACTCGCGAATATCTAATATGTACAAAAACATCCAAGAGTAGGTACCTATAACTGTCTGAGGAAGCTTCTCAATTCAGCCGCTTCGGATACGTCAACTTCTGTATTTGTTCCGTTCGCCATACAAAAATAAAACCCAACCAATCTGAAAGTACTCACGTACGTATGTACACATTTGTATTTATTCAGTAGTAATAGGTTTTTCCCAAAAAAATAATGAAGTTTATGATAAGCTTCGGGCGAACCTCTGAATATGCAAATACACCCCATTGGTTTAAACTTCATTTTCAAGTTTGTATACATAACAAAGCAAATTTAATATCCTCTTTTCGGTTGACACGAAGATAATTCCAAAAACCTACCCTAATGCTAACAATTCCACTTTGGTTTCTCCAACCGTCTACCTGTTTAACTTTACCAAATTAATTCCAATTCAATTGAAGCTTATCGATGACTTTTCGAACAGTCAATTTTTAGCGCTGACATACCCGTGTCATGGAAATTCATTCTTTTCTCTCACCTTCCACTGACGATATAAGCTTCTTTGAAAAATTTATAAATTTCTACCAGAGAGGTAGAAAAAAAAATAAAGCAAAATAGACTTCACAACGTCATTGGTTTTTCCCGTACTTTTCCGCTGGTTGTTTATTTTTATTTTATACATCCTAAAATGTGATTTTATCCTTCAGAGTTGAGAAGATCCACTTTCATGCCCGAGCATGTGGAAGAGCCATACACTGATACACCTACGAGTTCTGTTTTATAGAACTTTGACGACTAATAAGAGTTCAGTTAGCGTTATACTAACTAGATATAGCTAGCTACATGTAGTATTGTCGCACCTTAGTAAACTCACTTCGCTTTGGTCATCCACACACAGTTCTTGTTCAGGTGGGCTATATATAGGTACACAGAAATCACTTTAGTGTCGTATCCACCAGTTGCTGGATTTCCTTTGGTACCTATCGTTCTTGTTGCCGACATGCTACAAAATAATTTGCGGCTTTAGGTGGATACTTCTTCTTACCCATCCGTACAATAAACCACCCACTGGCGCTTTCATTCACAAACCTGGCACTTTTCGCAGGTGCCATCGTCTTTATCGGTGGATTGTGAACTGGCGAGAGTATGGGTGAAGGTCGTTCGTCGCGATAACTTTCACACTCCTTTTTTATCTTTTTGCAGCCGGAGTAGGTATGTGCTAACAGCATGTAGTTAAGGCGCTCAAGAGGCCATTTGTGTTATTACGTTCCGGTTTTAAAGTTTAGATGTGTGGATGGGTGTAATTTTATGTTCCGTTCGTAGACGGCCCTAGGTAGTACCAACCTAATGGGAAAGAGTGAAGAGTAAATAAAGAGGTCAACGCGTACAACCTCCAATCTCGGATGTAGCCTGTGGAAAAGGATTCTGTCTTCTTAACCAATCACACTTTTGCTTCTGGTAAAACGTTTGTTTTCAGAAATTAAATGGATTGTTGCTACCCTGACCTATATTAAATACATATTGAATGCAAGCTAATGCAGTTCGGAGAGGGATATATATCTACAAGTAATCTTGATATTGTGCTTTTAAATTTATTGTTAAATGGTCGATGCTATGTTTGCAGTAGGGGATCAGCGGTTTGTTTAGAGCTGGCTAAATCTGGTTAGGTAAGACTGTAATATCCTTTTCACACCGAGTCGAAAACCGGGTTTTCGCGAAAGCACTCGAAAACTTCATGGAAAACAGAAGTTTTCCCATATATATGAAAAGTAATTCGAAATACGGAATCAATTTTAATTAAACAAAACTTAACTTTATTGAAGAAGTCAGAACATATATATCAAGCGTCTATCTCCGTCGACGGTTAGGAAAAACTTCATTTTTAAATTCATAATAGGCTGTCAAAGTGACAGCCACGTCAGGGTAGGCCTGTTCGAAATGACATTTTTTATGTAGAACTGTTCGTTTATATTACTATGCAGGGAATCGGCTTACATCTCGGCCAATCCTGTTTCACAATCGTCCTCGATGGGTTCTTCATCATCAGCACTGATTTGGTCGTATTCGTTAGTGACGTCTTCCGAATTGTCTGCAGTACTGAAGTCATCATCGTCGTCATCTTTGATACCATCCAAATCAGGAACCAGCGAACACCATGGTTTTATCTTGTCCGCCGCATAAACAGAATCAAATTCCCGTCCACTTCTTTTGAGGCCTGGAACACTCTTAATAACATAGCGGTCACGTCCCAAAACCTTTCCAATAATATAAGGGCCTTTATATTTAGGCTCTAATTTTCGTGATTGCCCAGTCGCGGCTGGTTCGTTTTCGATCAGGACCAGATCTCCTTCGTTGTACGATTGTGGTAACTTATGCTTTTTGTCGTAACGCTGCTTCCAATCACTTCGTGCTTTCATAATATTTTCGCGAGCACAGCTCTGCTTTTCGTAGATGGTTTCTTCCAGAGGATCATCTTGGTCAACTGTCACAGCGTCGATGAGTATATTGGATTGTATGTCTCGTAGATTAAACCCGAAAATTAATTCATTGGGACTATATCCGGTAGTTGCGTTTCTTTGTGAGTTCACCGTCCATTGAAGATTTCTCAGGTTAAGGTCCCAATCGGCGTCTTCTTTAGTGGATGTTCGCAAGTAGTTCAAAATGTTCCGGTTGGCCCGTTCGACTTGGCCATTTGCACGTGGTGTCCTCACGGCAGTTTGAACATGACGTATATTTAGCTTCCTACAGTATTCTGTGAAGGTCCTTGAAGTAAAACTTGTTCCTCGGTCTGTTACGATCCGCTGTGGTAGTCCGAAGTAAGCGGTCAGCTCATTGATTATATTAAGAACCGGTTGCGTCTTTGTAGTCCGTGTGGCCTTCACTACCAAGTATTTGCTGAAGGAGTCGGATAAAGCTACAATATATGAGTTTCCTCTACGGCTGCAAATAAATGGGCCAAGATGGTCAATGTGTACAGTTCTAAAAGGTATAGGAACTATATCGTCAATGTGCAGTTGACTCTCCGCTTTACCTCCACGCTGCTTATTGTACGCACATGATAAACATGAAGTAATATAGCCCTTGACATACGAACGCATTCTGGAAAACCAGAAATGACGTTTGATACGTTCGATGGTTTTATCTAATCCAAAATGCCCACAATCATCGTGACAATATTGAACAACACGCCAACGGATAGACTTTGGTACAACTAGCCGCTTACCTTCAACCGTTTTTCTATAGATGCGGCCATTCACCTCAGCGTAGTCCTTTCGAATATGATGCGCTTGATCATGGTCTACATTCCCTTTTATAACAGCCAAAATATCGGATAGCTTTCCGTCATTTAACTGCATCGCCAAAACCCAGTCGCTGGTTGCTATGTCAATGCGCTGAATACTACTTCGCACGACATCGATACCAGAAGGTTGTTCATATGGTGCCCGACTTAGCGCATCAACATGCTTCATTCTGTCGGCGCTTCGATGTTCTAGTAGAAAGTCAAATTCTTGGAGCTTGAGCCACCACCTGGCTATTCGTGGAACAAGCTCTTTCTTAAGTTTAGTCGTAGTCACAGCAGCACAGTCGGTCACAACTTTAAACTTTCTTCCAAGAAGATAAATCTTAAATCGTTCCAGCGATTCCACAATGGCCAGTACCTCTAGCTCATGGCTGTGGTAGACACGTTCGGCGGAAGTTGTACAGCGACTAAAATAAAATACCGGTCGAAAAGACTTCATGTCTCTGGATTGCATCAGGATTCCCGCTAGACCAACACTACTGGCGTCTGTGTGCACTTCGTGGTAACATTTTGAGTCGAAGATATCCAGCACAGGTGCAGTTGTAAGCAAAGATTTAAGTTTAGCAAATGCATCGATCTGTTCCTTTTCCCACTTAAACGGTTGTTCTTTTCTCAAAAGTTGTGTTAACGGCTGGGCAACAGCGGAGTAGCCCTGCACAAATTTACGGAAGAAACCACTTAGTCCGATAAAACGGCGGACATCGTGAACATTTTTAAGTGGTGGGAAATCTGAAATTGCTGCCAGCTTATCTACACCCGGTCGTATACCCATCGCATTAATTCGATGGCCTAAGAAGACTATTTCGGTTGCAAGAAATGTGCACTTACCCAACCGCAGTGTTAATCCAGTTTTCTCAAAAATCTTCAACATTTTCTCGAGCCGATATAATCCCTGTTCGATTGTTTCACTTGGTATGACGATGTCGTCCAAGTACGCCAGTGCCTCTCCCTTTCCCATTTTGGATATAAGCTGGTTGATCATCCTTTGGAAAACACCAGGCGCGTTGACTAACCCAAACGGCATACGGTTATATTCGTAGAGGCCGTCGTGAGTGACAAAAGCGGTATACTTCCTTGAATCCTCCTCTATTTCAATTTGGTGGTATCCCGAGAGCAAATCAAGTGTTGTAAAATATTTATTTCCAGCTAGTTGAGACAGTAACTCATCGATCACCGGCATTGGAAATCCTTGCTTCACAGTCACAGCATTCAGTCTTCTGTAGTCGACGCATAACCTATCCTCGCCATTCTTCTTGCCCACCAAGACGATTGGAGACGCATACGGAGAATTACTATTACGAATAATTCTATTCTCCAAAAGCTCGGAAATTATAACGCTGACTTTATCCCTCTTCGCAAACGGAATACGATACGGTTTCATAAAGACGGGTTCGTTCGTAGTCAATTCGATAGTCATCTTAGAAAATTCGCAGCTTCCAAGATCGCTTAATTTATCCGCAAAGCAAGAAGAGTAATTAGATAGTATGTGTTTTAGCTTATCGCTATTATTATTATTTAACTTTGATTCAATATCGGAATTTGCCTTTTCTACGCGACAAACTCCTTTCTCAATTACTAGTCGACTGTCGCTTCGGCACAGTATGTCCAATCCAAGTAATAGCTCGTCCTTAAGTTTGTCGTCATCTACTACGTGAATTGTTGCATCATATTTGTGGTCATCAATGTTAAGTTCACAGATAATCTTCGAGTCACACAAGTACTGACCACCGGCAAAACCCTCCAAAACAAGTTTACGGCAGGGAAGAATTTGTGCTATATTCTGGGCAACGGATTTCTTAATAAGTGAAGTCGAGCTTCCAGGATCCACAAGAGCCACGAATTCATGTTTGTCGTTGATAATAACAGACTTCGTTATTTTTTCAGAATCCGTAGGAGTAATCAATTCGCGTTCTAATATATGATTAACATTCCTTGAGTTTGGTAACTGCGGACATACCTCGGACTTATGCCCAATACGATTACACTGGTTGCATCGATCCCTTCTCTGGGGCTGTGAGCAATGTATGGAAATATGACCCCTCTCATGGCAGTTATAACAGCGCACCGAATTTGGTTCCCGTGTTGTGTTAGCATTTGGTTTCGATGCCTCCAATTTCGGTCGCTGAATTTGTACTGTTTTCTGCATTGGTGCGTTGCTTATGTACATCCGAATCGCCATAAGGAAATCTATCAATGTACTAAATCGATGTGCCGAGAGTGCTAACTGCAGTTGATTGTCATTTGCACCACGTATTATGTACTTCACTATCGACTGGTCTGATACATTTCCCTTTCTTCCCATGGCACACATTCTATGAAAGTAGTGCTCAAGACCTTCGTCACTATTTCGATGACTTGTAGCGAGCTCCAGATGAATATCCGCTTCTGTAGTGGTAATCGGAAAATTTGTTAAAAACGCATCAACAAACTGTTGCCACGTAGTGAAAACTTCCGGATATCCATCCAGCCATAGCTTTGCTGCTCCCTTCAGTTTTGCGCCCACAGCCAGCAACAGTACATGCTCAGGCCAGTTATACGCCGTAGTCAGTTGGTTTATACGTCTGATAAACTGATCTCCACTTACAGATGTTCGTGAAAGTGGGTCGAATTCTGGCAAAATCTCCATGATAACTCCGACATTTATGACATTTGAATCTCTGGGTGAAAAATCTTGCTGCGCCGCTTCGCATTGCTGGTATAAGCAGGATGGATTCGTTGGGTACGTTGATGCCATATTTCTGTGCGTCGTCGTAGGAGCAACATCCCTTGCTGCATATACATAACCTGCATTGACATGCAAAGAAGTGTGGACACCATTATCCGCGACATGTGACTGTGGTGAGCCTTTCACTAAAATATGTTGTTGGGTCGCTTGACCGTCATGAACGACTGTTGGAGCCAATCCACTTTTCTCGTTCGCTACTTCCGTTGGAAAATACCTTGTTGACTGTGGCATTTCTTGAAGAGTGCCTCGCAGGGATTGGAATTCATCCGGAGAAGCTATTCTAGATTCTTGAACAACCGTCGTATTGCTCAGTCCCGCCACCAGACTCTCTACCAGTAGCTTTAATTTTCCAACCTCTTCGACCAAAGCATCAACGCGATTTTCCTCATTTTCCGACATAGGTACTGCAGATTTTGGGCACGATCCCACTTCTGAGATGAAAAGTAATTCGAAATACGGAATCAATTTTAATTAAACAAAACTTAACTTTATTGAAGAAGTCAGAACATATATATCAAGCGTCTATCTCCGTCGACGGTTAGGAAAAACTTCATTTTTAAATTCATAATAGGCTGTCAAAGTGACAGCCACGTCAGGGTAGGCCTGTTCGAAATGACATTTTTTATGTAGAACTGTTCGTTTATATTACTATGCAGGGAATCGGCTTACATATATTTCCGATTTCAAAACGAGTCGCTTAAGGTCTTTTTCTACGAAAACACCACGACAACGACTTTCAATCGCTGGGTTGTTGAAACAAACACACCTTTTGCAACATTTATGTGGTATTCGATTGGGCGCCCTCAGAGCACTTTTTTGCCCTCAGAGCAATTTTTATGTTCGTTTGGTACAAAAAAAACAATCTTTTTCAGATTTCAGAGCACTTTTGCGAATCTAGATATTTTCTCAGATTTGCTTCAGATTAACCAATGCAAATGCATTTGAGTTTGACATCTGGTGGGGTTTGTTTACATTTGCGTGAATTTTTTCTACAGCAATGAAAGGCATTGCATCGGGTGAATCTATTTTCGTAAATTATTTGTGTGCAAATATTTAGAAATCAATCGGAACGGAAATTTCGAATGTTTTAATATAAAATTTAATCAGTGAATGGAAAGCGCATAGAAAAGTGTCGAAGACTACACATATTCAAGTCGCACGAATATCAACACAAAAAAGAGCAAGAGCGTTTTTATGTTCGATTAGGCACAGAAAACTGAAATCTCAGGGCAAATCTGAAGAAGCCCAAACAAATACCACATTAGCAAATTCAGCAGAATGGCTGCCCGAACAAATGTCACAACTCAAAATCATTTACCAAAGTTAATTGATGGGCTAATATCTGGTTAAAATTTTCCTAAAAAAAAACATCTTATGTTGCCCCAGCTAGAATAGCTAATCAATATTGAACAAATCGGAACGTAAAACGGAACTAAACACAAGTCATAAAAATATCAGCATACTAAATTTTTTTAAATGGGTTCCATCACGCCGAGGTCGAGGTGCTTTTCTCCAAAAAACTCTAATGTGGTATTCGATTGGGCGCTCTCAGAGCACTTTTGTTGCTCTCAGAGCACTTTTGTTGCTCTCAGAGCAATTTTTATGTTCGTTGGGTAAACAAAAAGATACCTTTTTCAGATTTCAGAGCACTTTTGCGAATGCGGTTATTTTCTCAGATTTGCTTCAGATTTGAGTTTGACAACTGGTGGAGTTTTCGTGATTTTTTCTTCAGCAAAGAAAGGCATTGCATCGGATGGATCTATTTTTGTTTATTATTTGTGTATGAATATATATAAATCAATCGGGACGGAAATTTCGAATGTGAATGGAAGTCGCTTAGAAAAGTGTCTTAGACTAGGTACTCATATTCAAATCGCAAGAATATCAACACAAAAAAGAGCAAGTGACGTTCTTATGTTCGATTAGGCACACGAAATCTGAGAGCAAATCTGAAAAAGCCCAATCAAATACCACACAAGTAGATACCTACAAAGCGGAAGAAACTTATGTGGTATTCGTTTGGGCTTCTTCAGATTTGCCCTCAGATTTCAGATTTCGAACATAAAAACGTTCTTGCTCTTTTTTGTGTTGATATTCGTGCGACTTGAATATGTGAAGTCTTCAACACTTTTCTATGCGCTCTCCATTCACTGGTTAAATTTTATATTAAAACATTCGAAATTTCCGTCCCGATTGATTTCTAAATATTTGCACATAAATAATTTACGAAAATAGATTTCTTTTCTGAGAAAAAATTCACGCAAATGTAAACAAAGTCCACCAGTTTGTTGTCAAACTCAAAAGCATTTGCATTGGTAAATCTGAAGCAAATCTGAGAAAATATCTAGGTTCGCAAAAGTGCTCTGAAATCTGAAAGAGATTGCTTTTATTTTGTACCAAACGAACATAAAAATTGCTCTGAGGGCAAAAAAAGTGTTCTGAGAGCGCCCAATCGAATACCACATTAAAAAACGTAACCTTATTTATTTAAATTTCTACCGGTACATTTACTCACCACACCCAGTTTATCGTAAGTAGTCGCAATGACGTACCTATTTCAATTCGGTTTTTTTATATGGAACTCACCACAGTGCGTGGTAACATATTGAGCGAAACTTCACTGCCGTTTTGAAGCAAAAATAAATGACATTAGTGACATTTGGTGTTTTTGGTTACTTTGAAGTTTGCGGATTTGGGAAATTTCGCCGGAGAAATAAAATTAAACCATAAGAAAGTAAATAATTAAAAATCATCTAAGTTAACCAAAAAGAAAAACTGTACTGATTTGATAATTCCTTTAGCTTTAACAGGAGAGCCGAATTGATTGCAAAAAAAAATCAAGACAAAGAAAAACATCTCAAAATTGTTCGTCTAAATATTTCTAGTTATTGTTGTTAAAATAAACTAGTAAACATGACTACCGACATCCTGATGGCACAAGACAACACTGAGGAGCCACACGCAGAAACTCGCAACCAGTTGGAACAATTTACAATTCTTGCGAAAACAGCTCGTGGAGCTGCCTGCCTAGAGCTCATAAAACAGGTATTGGAAGCGCCTGGGATTTATGTCTTTGCGGAGTTATTGGCCATGCCGAATATTATTGAGGTAAGATGCATTGGTCCAGCGAAGGACATTGAAATTAATTTTTTTTTATGTTTAGTTGCAGAATGGTCCGAATGCAAACTATTTCAACACACTCAATCTTTTTGCCTATGGCACATACAAGCAGTACTCGCAAAAGCAATCCGATTACCTGGAGCTAACCACACCGATGCGGACAAAACTACA
Organism: Cheilosia grossa; assembly: GCA_963082955.1. Lineage (NCBI taxonomy): Eukaryota > Metazoa > Arthropoda > Insecta > Diptera > Syrphidae > Cheilosia > Cheilosia grossa. The sequence goes on along the minus strand of OY720147.1, from coordinate 16,869,371 downwards.
GCACTTAACAATTGTGTCTCTTGCCATCAAAAATAAATGCATTCCCTACAGCGTTCTGTTGGAAGAGCTGGAGGTCGAAAATGTGCGTCATTTGGAAGATGTCATCATTGAAGCGATTTATGCTGGTAAGTGTTACCGGTTTAAGAAGTCGTAGTTCTATTGAATCTTCCCATTACGGCGAGGGACACCTTTTCACCGCCCCAGTAAGGGACTTTTTCTGCCTTTATTGACACTACGACGTAAAAGCGATAACACACTAATAATGAAAGCTAAACCAGGAAGGTTTGCTGGTCTTTCTTCATCTTCTTATGAAGCCGATTTTCAGTTCTAGTTCTATTTTGTCCCATCTATTCGTGTTTTATTTTGCAGCGTTTGCAAGTAAACATTGTTCGCTTAACCAGGTATTTCACATTTATGGTGGTCGTGTTAAACAAAGCACATCATACCCGGTGGCTAGCTATTGTTATTGCAGGACACATCGGGAAACACGATTGGCATATACGTCAGCAGTATTTCGTGACTGCAAAATGTTTCGTTGTTGGAACATCCGTGTTCATACTTCAGCAAGAACAACGTAGTAGGTGGGACTGAAAATATTCTGAAGTTGAAATTGGATGTGTTATTTGAATTAATTTTCTGATGTCGACTATAACAGTTATAATAAGACTTTGCCCCCCTCGAATTTCGGTTCGATGCTAATGGCTGACAGCTTACGAACGGGCCTGGAATTTCATTGGTGGGTCGATAAGCTGATTCTGAATCAGTGACAGTGAATGAAATATTTGATCCGCAGTAGTAGTCTATCGTTCAGTATAATGATTTCCAACATCTCACCGTAGCCATAAATAAATCCAATGCTGCCTCCTCTTCCAGCTTGCACTTTCAAAGGCATGACGTTCCGGATTTGCAATTATTCTTCGGACAACTAACTCTCTTCCCATGGAATCAACCTCATTAAGCGGTTCGAGGAGAGTCGAATGTGTATGTGCAACACTATCTGTCTCATAATTTTTACACAAAAATGTTTTTCTTCCTAGAAACCGCTTTTGCTGCCGAATTTGGCATTTTTTCGAGCTATCAGTTTTTCAAACATTTTTATCAACTCCTCTAAAATGCCTATTGTTCCCGTTTAATACGAATCCCGGTTTGGTTTTACATTTCGTATAAAATAGGTTTCCATCATAAACGTATCCCTGTGGTTCAACTGCGTTTTCCTCAACAGAGAGCGCTTTTGCACTTAAGTGCAGGATTATGTGTAGTTGCAAAATGTTAACTTTTACTGGAAGTATCCAATTTTGCAGTATATTTTGTATATTTTCTGCATTGTAACAATGTAAGCAATATAGAACAGTGCCAGCAAGTGCACAGTTTCAACTTCTCAATTGCTCTTACGTGAATGCTGTTGGAGGATGCAACTTGGTTTATATGAGATTTTTTCATATATTGCTATACGAGCTGATGAATTTTTTTTACTATTATCCTCATTTAATTAAATGGAAACAAAGGGTGTGCTCAGGAAAAGCAAATAAATATGCTCACAAAAGAGAACCGCTTGACGTGGATAGTTAAATTTCCATTGCCTTTGAGAACTCAAAACCACTATGCTCTTTCGAAAATAAAACGTGTTAAGTGCCAGCAGTATAAACCAAATGGTCAGATGGTGATGCGTTTTTGAAGAAGTTTGGGCTGGAATCCGAAAATAAAATATTCGGAAACAGAAAATCAACTATCACGTTTGCAGTTCATTTCTTTTACAAAGAAAATAACTACCAATCCCAACAGACAACAAGCAGTAAAATCTGGGGTATTCATATTGAATGAACTGAATTTATTTGGTTTATAAATACATTTCTTTGTTTGGTTTACTGTAATAAACTTTTTAATCTTATTTTAATCTTATCTGCACCGTCCGGTCCGGGCTGAACCTGCGCTCGACTAAAACGTCTCTGCAATTAGTTCTTTAGAGCTAAAAGTTGTTTGACTATATAAGTAAAGCCGAAAACTGTTTCATTCTTATTTGCGTGCAGCTTCGGCAATGGGTATTATGGGGGATGTCAGGCTTAGGTAGTTCCTAATGGTTACTGACGTGTAGTCATTGCACAATCTGTCGTTAAATGAAGCATTCTGGAACTGAACCTTCTAGTTCTTTTTCTGGTAAACTAGCCCAATCTTCACCGTTTTATCGTTTCGTTCAACACTCGCGCTTATATTCTAAGCAAGTCGAATTTAGACCACTAACAGATTGCAAAAATTCCTACAACATGGCTTATGTATGATTGATTTATGTGACAGTTACAACAAAGCACATCGCCGTGTTGACGCCACTCAAAGATTTCCCCATTTAAACAACTTGCAACCACCGAACAGCCAAGTTTAAGGACAGTAAATGTTCAACTAGAATTATTTCTAAGGTAATGTAATTTCTTACCACCACATTTTTAAATTGACCATTGCAGAGTTCAGCCATGCAAGTTAAAGAAAATATACTGCACCTACAAATTGAATATACAGCGAAGAACATGAACTGCAGTAACATTGAATGCGAGGAAGATGTTTGTCGATGTCCTTGAATTTGCCTCTGAAATTTTGCCTCGCTTGTAGTAGAGTAATGGCATTTCATAGTCCTCATTAGGAATGTGGGCATGCTGGTCTCCCGTTGATGTTAAATATCTTCGAGCCATGTGGTAATGGAATTTCGGAAACGACATACAGGGAGAATGTGTGAAGTTATGGTAGCTCAAGAACGCACCCCTGTAAATGGCTAAATGATATTTAAAATTATAGCAACATTGCGGAGTATTGCATTAATAAGGTTTTTAAATAAGAAAGCAATTAGTTGGTTAGTACTTTTGTTTTTCATTATGTTAACTGCAAAAGTAGGTGCACTTAGCATCCAGAGTTTTGTTGAAAATAAAAAGGTATTGTTACATTTCTTTAGACGTTCATATTAAGCTGTTTAAAAAGAATACTTTGTTCAAGAAATATTAGAGTGACATTTTGCTTTATTTGGTTAAGAAGAGAATGAACAACCTGAAAACTTGGAATGCGAACTTTAAAGCAAAAATGTTGCCAAAATCACTGATATCGATTCATCTCGGCAAACTGTACACAGAAATCTTCACCTGTGTTCGACTTCACTGCAATGTGCGCTAGGGATTGGTTAGTAGCTTAGCTTGGCTGTCCAGTGTTCATGCATGACCTGTGTTCGATATCACTGCACTGTCAAACACTCTGGCTGATGATGCGGCGCTTTGGTTCGTCAATAGTGAGCCTGTGTAAGACTTGAACTATCCCCAATCTGTAACTCTGAAGAAATTACAATATCAATGCGTTTTAAAGACCCGGCGGTGCCGAGAAGTAAGACAGCTTGTATGATGCAGGATTACAGTGAACAGATTCAATGATTGGTCTTGAAATTATGCCTAGGACCGATTGAGAACTTTAGTATGAAACTGTGGGAGCTGTGGATCGGCTTTTTCGCGTCCTCTGTGCTGTGATATGCATTCTTTTTTTCAAAGTCGCTGGAAGGAAAATTCAGCAAGAGACATGGCAGAAGTGTTTACGCGAGGGTGCCTGCTGTTGGCTGTTGACTGACTAACTAGCTAGTCTACCGGAAGTCGGACTTACACTTATCCTATGTCTTCCATTAAACGTGACAATTTTCGGCTTTGTTTGCTTTTTTTTTTTTTTTAAGCATGGGATAGTGTAGAGCAATTGTTTCTATGTCACGTTTCATGTTCTTACAAAATCAGTTTGGAGATCTCTATAAAATTTTTGGAACTTGCCCATATAGCGATATCGCCTGCAGAGGCTAGTATAGACACTTCCTGACTTTCATTGTAAGTAAAAGGAAAAGTATTAAAGCACTACCTTGTCTTGAGGTACACAAGTTTTTAATTTTCTTTATGTAGAGTGTTATTATTTGCCTTGCTTAATTCTAATGGCTGTAATATTCTCACACAAATAACGTCAGGAGCTATTTTAAGCCTTTCTCACCTTCTGTATGTAGAGTTTTGGACTGATTCTGTAGGTATCCAATCAAGGTTCCAGGTTTTGTCTTTATTGAAAATCTATCTCTTCGCCGACGAAACGTAGCCCTCTTTGACTCTAGTAGTCTACATACCGATTTTTCAGGCAGGTTTATTCAAACTTTAACTCTACTTTATCGAATATCTGAAATATATTCATTAAACGTTCAAACTGTAACTTTTTGCATATACGGTGCATATTCGATTGTACACAGTACATACCAATTGCATGGATTTTTATACCTTTACTTAGAACATGAAAACTATTGCTTCAGCGATTACGCTTTGACCTCTTTACCTTTATCAGTTTTCCAATATGTTCAAAGTAATATCATGTATGCAGGAAAACTTTGCTAAGTGCGGTTTGTGCAGTTCCTTTACAATATGCGTAGGTACTCGTATGCAGTAGGCACTCGTATGCACACGGACCAATATAGAAGTCCAGATGATTAAGTTCAATAAAGTTGTGCAATAACCATACCAAAAGTTTAAATGACTGCAATAAGCTGGTGTCTTTTTCGGTCACCAACATCGCAAAGTTGTTATTTCGCACTCTTTAATTAATAGTTTCAAAACATTTCAGCTTGTGCATTGCAACATCTAAATAATATACAGCCAAAAATTCCTACAACTTTGGTAACTAATTCGAGCAGTTACGAAACTGAAAATCACTCAAGCGTAACTGCGCTTAAGTCTACATGAAGGAACAAAAAAACAAAACGTGTATGCATCGGTCCTGCTACGAAGTTACAACGTTCGAGTTTTCCTATATTGTGGGTGCTTGGTAGTAGAAACTATTTGAATAATGGCTACGTTGTATGAAGGATGTCAAAAGGACAAAGGACCAGATAAGTTCACAAACAAGTAAATTGAGAACTGATCATTCAGAAAGGAGCAATCTCTTAATCATCGTAATCAAGTGCGGTGCGTTTTTGTCTCGTTAATGACAGCAATTGGCAAAAGTGATTCTTCGGTCTACCTGTGCCAATTAAGGAGATAAGTGAAGCTTATTTGGACAAACAGCTTCTGTGCTACAGCTGTGCGGAGTTATAGACGCGGTTGCTTAAAGTTCGGGTGGTCTCTTGCGTCAGTAGGTGCTAGGTGTTGGGGCTTGATGAAAGTCCAGATTAGCACTACTATTCAGAAGTGGTCCGAGTCTGTATGTAAACGCTGATCTTGCCTGTTTCTCACCTTCACTTCACTAGCTTCACTTTTTCTGTAAACTGACCTTTTCATACAACACCCATCTACAAGTGAGCTGTCCTTTTGGATATTATAAACACCTTCAGTCACTCTACAGTACTTGTACAATCAGGTTTGAATGACAACCAATTAAAGCAATCAAATTTGACGTCTGATTTCATTCTCCAATAAAACCACTGTGCTCGTCACTTCAATACCGCAGATTGAAATTCAAAAGAGATTGTTCCTGTGTGCTGTAACAATGAACTTGTGTCTGGCTCTCCCTCATCGTATACCTACAGCTACGATACACATTTATATTGAAAGGCAAAACAGCAATGGCATCCCTACATCTCCCTTGAACAATCCCATAGCATATTGACTATTAACGGATTTTCTGGAATTTCAATTATGAGTTTTCCGTAACGGCAAATAGTCGGAAAACGTTTCCGTAATCTTCGTTAAAGAACAAGGGACTGGCAGTAGAATGTTGTTGTCATGAGCACTGCAAGCCGGCAGAGTGAAAAGTTTCCTTATTACCGAACTTCATTTTAAGTTTTTCGTAGTTTTTCTTTAGCTAAAGTCTCAAAGCAGTTTGAGGTTTAACTGCACTGCCGACTGAACGCAGCATGTGTGTGACATCGAACAAATGGAACTTTCTCGTGTCTTAAGGATACGTGGTTCATTGGCAGGCCAATTTTGAGCAAAATGTGAATATGAATATATATTTGTAAACGATTTTTTAGCAGCTGTGAGCACCTCCAAAGATAGTCTGAACGTAGAGGGAGTCAGTTCTGCAATCAAAACTGTTTGAGTTGAAATATCTCCCAGATAAATGCTCATGGTCCTTATTGTGGTAGTTTCTTCTTTCTTGTCTCGTAACGATTTGCAAATTTGAGTGATTGTGATACCCTTTTTAAGAAAATGATCTTAAAAATCTAAAATAACAAGTCGACCAACCCCCGAAATTTTTGTAGGATCCATTTAAGTAAGTATCTCACACACGATCGTCTTTATTCAATAGACGGAACAATAAGAACTATGGTGAGCATTTACCCACTAACCTGCCCCACAATCAGCTATTCTTTTCATAACTAGGCAATATTCTCTGGAGGATTTGGGGGGAAAAACCGTTCCCAACATCCTCGAGAACACATTTTACTGTATCAACAATTCGAAACCACGTGTTAATTGAAAAGCAATTACCCATCACAATTGATGAATTATAAATGGCTAAGCTGTGCAACGTTTTATCCTACCTACAACAACGAGTATGTTTAGCGTAACATTGCACGCACACCCGTAAAGCCATCTATCTTCGATCAATAAAAACAAGGCTTTATTTAATATTCATCGTTGCTAAGGAGCAAGCCCCGAAAATTAAAACCATATAAAGGAGAAGACATAGTATCCAGAGCTCCAACGGTATTTTATTTACACTGCGAATCCCCCTGGGCTATTTTTCTAATGAAACCGAAACACGATTAGGGCGTTTCTTAGATTACACTGTGTTAATAATACCGGATATACCAAAGAGCCTTCCTAGAATTAGAGATTTGTAATGGAATTCCACACCATGCCATTGCACAGAAATATGAAGCTATTTAGTATTCGAATAGAAAAGAATTTGTTTCGACTTGTATTTAACAAATATTTGTGCAAATTACCCAATGCGTGGGGTGTGGTTGACCATATAAGTAAGAACTTTGGTTCGTAGGTACACATTTTAATTGAGAAAAGTGCTAAATGAATGTGAAACTGAAAAATGAAGATTGCAATTTGTACAGTGCCTAGTGCAATCGGATGGAAATATCTCTATTACCGTTTAACAAATTTAAATTTAAATTTAGTCCGACTACGAATCCCACAGAAGCTATAATTTTAATAACTCGCGATAGTTGGAGTGGTCAATTATATCCATGTTGAGTCCTTCTAAAGAGTCTAATATAGAATTGGGTACATCAAAAAAGGTATATGGTCTTTGATCCCTCACAGAAACACCTTTGGAGATACCAGCTATTTGCCTTGCCAGTATAACAATTAATTCGCTACAGCGATTTTGCTGAACGTCGCCAATCAGAAAGGAAGAACTTACTTCCACTTGAATTGTACTGAGCTTTTGTTCCATTTGTTGGAACTCAAAATTATACCTACTATACTAATGGTCGGTAACCGTTGAATTTCTTCAGAGCTTCATTGTCACTGTTTGTTTGACTGTCCTAATCGTCTTAACATAAAGAATATGATATATTGAAAATTCCTTCGGAATTACCATCCGGTTCCCATAGCTGTAAAGTTCGCAAAACGGTACAACCTCCCTCTCTTATTTGAAAATATTTCTTAAAGTTTCTGCTTTGTTTTGGATCCATCATACCCTGGCAGTTGATTTCCTTATTTTGACAATGCAAAGGGAAATTGATTTTTCATTCCATCCGTCAAAGGTATGACTCGGAAACATATTACTTACACAGGGTGCCCTGACGGAAGTGACTTTCTAATGGGGTAGCTATGAAATGAAGTAGATATCCCTCGCAGCACTTTCATCCGCACATATCATACCCTATCAAACGTTTTGTTGGCTGATATTAAATGCTCAGGAACATAGACAACTCTGGACAAAAGGTTCCGCAAACGCTTCGCGATTGAGCTGTCTACACAAACAACCCTGGAATTTTATGCAAAACTCATTCTTCTTTGTTTATGCCTTAGAGCAACACGTTGTCAGGTCTACAAATCAGATTAATATTTTCAAGGCAACATTGAACTTTATTTTAAATTCTTCTTATATTTTCTGTACAGTACGGTAATGAGGTACCTACCTACTAAGATAAAAAATAAAAATAAAAACAAACCAAACTTTCAATGAACGGGAAAATTTCGTGGAACCCAGTCTTGCACCAAATTTTATTTAAAGACAATTCAAGCTCCCATAGCAAATATTCTCACGAGATAGAACCAGAAACAGTCACGAAGGTCTTGAAAAATCAGGTCTTCCTTGTCGAAAATAGTTGACTTGTTTTTTAATTTGATTTTATAAAAAAACTATTTTAAATTTCCCGATTCTTCTCCATGAATTCGTGTGTACGTTTACCACCGCCTGTCGTTTCGGGACCAAATGCTGATAATAATCTACAGCTTTTAAGCTTTTATTTTGTAAACTGTTGAAAGAAAACTATCTCGCAGTAACAAAAAAATTGTTTACGGAAACCTAGGCCTAGCTTCTCACAACAATTCGTATTGTGTTTGTATTTGTATTTGTCTCTTTAAGACGAACTATTTCATGCCGAGTCCAAACGGCTAATTGAGAAGCTCTTTCATGACAGTTATACTCTTTGTCAGATGTTCACGAGAGGTGGCGCAGTGGAAAAAAAACTTAAGATGAAATTTGGGATTTTTCGGTAATAACACTGACAGTAGTTAGCGTGCTGAACTATGTAGGGAGCTTGTGTGAAACCCCCAAACATTTCACGTTATTTTACTGCCATAAATCTGGAAAAAAGATTGACAAACATCCGAGAGTATATATGTAGCTGTCCTGGAAAAACTTCCCAACTCAGACCACTGGACTCGACATAAAATAAGATCTGAATGCTAACCAAAGGAATAAAATGCTCTCAAGTTCGAATACAACTAGGTTGAGTAAAAGAAGCATACAAATGCCCGTCATTTGGAAAATGCTCAGCAATTGAAATGTATGTGTCTATAACAAATGAGCATACCGCCTTGGCTCCACCACAAGTGAATTGCAATACGTTCAGGTGGCACAGACTGTGACAGATTACACCGGTCGGACACCAACACCTAAGTTCTTAGTGATGAACTGCTTAATGGACGCATCAAAATTAATTATTACTCCCAGCCACAGAAACATTACCTATACAACACCCATAAGTAATGAATGCATGTTCGTCTAGACTCTAAACTGTTGTATTCCTAAATGATTGTATGGCCTTTATTCCTTTTGTAAGGACAAATGTTCAAAGCATCATTTATCTTATCGCAAAGCCAAACATTCAAAATACCCCAGCTCCTTGGATTAAGTAAATTAATGTTTCTTAACGATATAAGATTCAGATCCTTTCTGACAAAGGATATCCATTTTAATTTACATTTCAATCATACAAGGTCAACATGTTGCCAAAGCTACTTCAAAAGTCAATGTTTAAATTAGATGATACACAAGATGGATATAATCACATAAGTTGATGATCGAAATACAGCACAGCCATCATACTGTTTCAGTTACTTTAGGTTGGTACAACTGCAAACCACTTAACAAATTCAAATCTTAATTAAAATTGAGTTCATTTATGTAAATACGATTCCATCTAAGGGGATAATGAATTTAAATAATTTCAGGAATTACATTATATTTACATGTGTAAACAGCTTGTGCTCAAAATGTGTAGCAAAAGTTTGCTCCTGTCGCTTTACACCCGAATGGGTGGTTACTTTGCTTGTGAAGAAACCATGCAACATAATGAAAGTGCACTGTTTGCTTGAAAATAGAACTGATGTCGATATGGGGTCGGGTCAAGCAGGAAAAGTGCAGATGCCAAAATCCGTCCTTCAGAAGGTCATAAAACTCCTCATTGATCGAACATAATACTCCGAGCAGGTTTCGTAGTTCCGTATTCTTCACTCAAAAGATAATAAAACTCCTCATTGATGGCGCTTTCTACCTGTTATGTTTCATAATGTAGCCTTTAAGCAAATCAAAGCTTAAGTGGCAGCCTACTTAAACATGGCTTAGATTCTATGAACATTTTTTCGCAGCTGTGAAATGAATGTCACAATTCCTATAGGTACCAATCGTAACTCTGTTATACTGCGCTTATAAGGCGTTTATCTTTTTTAGTTCATAACAGAACCTGCACGGTTATACAAAATGTTGGTGTTTCTTTTTTCCGTTCAGAGCATGATCAGAGCGCGCTCTATGATCTCAGAATAAATTGACTGAGAAGGCTGATTATACATGATATGCAGACTTACAGTCACAATAGACAGAAAAAAAAAAACAGGAGAAACAAAACAACATCAGAACTATTCAGAGCGCGCTCATAATGCTCGAACTCAGTTCAGTGCTCAGCTCTGAACTAAAAAAGAAAAACGCCTATAACTGCTGTTTACTATATATTATAGAATGCTCTTCTAATTTTCATAGCTCAGGTAAATAAAAGGTTCATTGGCATACGTTTAAATCGACCGCAATCGATATAGATCGATCGCAATCGCAAAAAAAAATTACAGACAAAGAGAAAACTAGCAAAGTAACGAGTAATGAGTAGTTTCTCTCTTGGCTCGAAACAGCTCAGAGAATTTCAACTGGCAAGTACTGATAAATATGTCAAATGCACAAAGTTGACAGGAAACAAACTTAAATCCATCTTAAAAATCAATTGCACTGAAAAATATAGTCCGTGAAGGTAAAGAAAATTCGGTGGTGGTCGAATGTTCTCTTAGAATAAAATATATTGCAATAAGGTAAGTTATATATTTATTTGTGACATGGATTAGATGTCAAAGATGAAAGTGGCTGAACTAAAAGTAGCTCGAAGTCTATCCACGTATACTTTTGAGCCTTCTGATGTCGTTTTCCATTGGGCAAAAAGAAGCCTCCGGGAGAGTCCGGAATCGAAAAAAAATCACTTCTGAAACCGTTCCATTGGCACAAAAAATACTCTTCTGGAGATTCTGAGGACAGAATTTCGCTTCTCGATTTGAAGTCAGAATCCACTCAAGAAACACTCACACAAGTGTAGTTTATGTATTTTATACAAGTCAGCTGACAGCTACCGTAGATTACTTTGTTGCATTTCACCAATAATTTTGTGGATTCAATCAGAAACTGGAAATCGACATGAGAGAGTTTCGTTCAGATGTTTTGAGTTTGACAGCTTTTTAGTGCTTGGCTCTGGAAAGTACGCGAATAGACCCAAAATTTGTGTAGGCACTACCTTAAGGTAGCCCCCCTTTCGACATAATTTTATTGTCATTATTTGGAGCGGCCGCCTGCTTTAACTTTGACTTGTCACGCAAAGTGACATCTCATTTTTGATAATCCTCAGTCAAAAATTTTGACCGTTTGCTTAAGAACTCTGCACATTTACAAACATTTTCCGCGGTTGTTTCTAGATAAATAACCAGGTAGGTAATAATTTTTTTTTCTGCAAATTGTGCTTTTTTACGTCTGCAAATTTTACCCAGCTTATATATAGGCTTCATGGTCGGGTTAAGTTTAGGTCTTGACCACGCAAACCAACACTTAACACCCGAACACGTTGATATCCCCATCGACCGCTCAAATTTCATGCGTTTGAACTAATCCCTATTTCTGTACAGTTCATTAGTTAAGTAATTAATTTGATTTCATAATTCATAGGCAACTGTTTCGGTTTATTCCACTCGATTATCCGTGAAATGAATCATTTATGAAAATATTCACATCGGTAAATAATTAAAAATAACACTTTATTCTATTATATTTTCCTCATTACTTTGACGTCATTAATGACTTATTACCATAAAACAAAATGAACTCGACTTGATTGCGTGTTTTTATTTATAGATAAAATATTCCGCGTTGAAATGGCTTTCGTTTAAGTTATCGTGACAAACAAATTATACCTTTATCAAATATCTACCGTGTCCTATAAACTAAAGAGGATATTTGTCGTGAAACTTTGTTCCTACCCCATTGTTGAATTAACACCTACCAGTAATGCAGGGGTGTCAAACTCAAACTCATTATGCCCCAAACACATGTGCAGAATTCAATGCGCAGCAAGTTTAGAATAAACACGTTTATATGGATATAGCCACACGTTAATTCTGCACAGCACTGCAACATGTCTCTGTTTCTAAATTTGAAATTTGAAAATTCAAAAGTGCCACACACAAAAGAAAATAAATTGCAGTTTCAAGTATTAGGCATCATCGCCTTTTGACACTGCTGATTGTGTCTGTTTTTGTTTTGATTGGAAACACATCAGCTGCTCAGTTGACGAATGACAGCAGCCCTATTAGCCGATGCAATGCATGTCAAACAATTTTCTGCACATGTGTTTTGGGCTTTAAGTGCATTTTTTTTTGTCTCAAGCATGAAATACTTTGTAAAGGGTTTTGATATAAAATATTTTATTTAAGACAAATGTTCTATATTATTTAAGTAGATAGAAAAAATATTTTGATTTCGATTTGATTGATTTCAGATGATTTCAAAATAATACTAATCCGTGAATTCTGTTCGGTTCTGCTGAATTTGCTGAATGTTGCAAAAGGTATGTTTGTTACAACAATCCAACGCCAACGATTGGAACTCGTTCTCGCGGAAAACGACTTCAACAACTCGTGTGTATGTATGGGAAAAATTCTGTTTTCGATGAAGTTTTCGAGCGTTTTAGCGAACACCCAGTTTCCGGCTCGGTGTGAATGGGGTATTACTCTTTTCGAAATGTAAAGAAAGTATCTACCTTTCAATTTTCAAAATCAAATATTTCCATACTAATAACATTATGATTTCAGTTTTCTGACCAAATCCGGTAATAGGCCATTGTGGCAACACTTTTGGGCCGTTGCATTGGTTGGTAACTAAAGTAAAGTTGATTAGCTAATTAGATTTGTATTCAAATTGGCGTTTTTGGTGCTGTACTTGCAATCGTCCAGTAAACGTTTATCTGATTAATCAGATATTCATAAGCTCACGCGACGCGGGGTTTAGGTTAGCTTTTGTATTCTGTATGCAAATTCAAATTCAACGCCGACTTTTTTGATTTGCATTTATCTGCGTCAACATGAACTTGGTAATTAGATTTAACTCTTAATTAGAAGGCATTGTGAAGAAGGTTATGGTATGTGCCGACATAACTTACCGGGTGCCTATTAATTAGAAGTTCATTACTTAAAGATTTGATGGAAGTTCGGAATATATTTTAGCTCTATACAAATTTGACGAACAAACAGACATACGTTTGACTTTTGTTATTTTAAATTCACAAATTAATGGGACTTTGGCTTGTGCGAGCAACAGCAACTATAAAAAGTGATGCAAAAAGAGTTTTTGTCACAACGGTATGAAGGGTAAACGAAGGTACCTGTCTTATAGGGCAATGTTTGGAAGTGGTCCAGTTGGATAAAGCAGCATCCCAAACATTAAATGTATCTCTAATGAACTTCTTCTAATGAACATTTGTCCAAAAACAGAAGGTTGTATATAGAATTTTAAAAAGGCGTCAATCTAATATAGCTGGCCATGTGCCGTTTAGGATCTGTCACTGTAATGGGTTACCACTTAAATCTTTATCTTGGGCATATTGTTGGAAACCACACTCAATGGCGAGTAGAAATAGACTCATTTATTTTTCATGTTAGTATTTTTCTGTACTAAGACCCGTATCCATTAATTTTTTTATTTGAATAAGTCGATTTCCCCAAAACTTGCTTCCATCATCCATCCACGTAATTGCGAAAATCGATGGAACCGCAAAGTGCGAAATCCCGTATTCATAGAAAATCAATCACTGCCCTGTTTCAGCGACTTACTTTGTTCACTGAACACACACAAAAATCGAAAACAAACAAGTCGTTAGAGGCCAAGTGAAAGTTACTTATTGCATCAGAGAATAAAGTTTGAATTCCTCAATCTGGCACATCGTAAGGGAACATTTATTTCTATGGGTCGGTGCTGGTATACCGATTAGACAGATTAAGAAGACATCACTTTACGTAAAGAGCTTGGGAAAGAAAATTTAGTTTCTTACCTCTTTACTCGATAAAATGTTTTTGATTCAGTAATGAAACTTGATTAACCTTAATGACATGTTACTGGATTACAAGCCAACGAAACTGAGTCTCTGTAAAGAAATTCTTGTCTAAATTTGTCCATTAGCGTAAACGACAACTGATAAACCTTTTCACGTGATCACTCCAGCCCTAGCGATTTTATTTGTTCCGTTGGAAACATAGCATAATTCAACTTAGGAGATCAGTGCAAATCAAACACTTTCCCCGATTTCCTTTTAACCTGAGTTTCAAGGCCAACGATAAATTTTGTGTACACAAAAACAAAAGCATTAATGATTTAGAACCAAAAGCCTTATACATATTATAAAATTACAATCCGCGCAGTGGAACCATCCATTACCCTAAATGAGCCCTGCCCTCAGCAATGGAATCGTACAAAATCGTTACGCAAAAGAGCAGTTCGGCTCTGAGTGTCCGCATGAAACGCAGCCCATGCTATAGACACAACTTAAATCATTTCTGTAAACAAAGTGGCTAAGTAAAATGTTCCAAGTTGCAATCGCCAAGTTGGTATTCGGTATACCGCTTAATGGATGCTACTTGCTGGCAGTATACAAGTAAATTTGCTTTCCTACTTAAACTGATATTATTCATTCCAGCAAAACATTTCCAAAACGTGATTCCGCTTAGCAAAAGTTTCTTTTTTGATAATTTGTAAAAGTGATTAGGTACTTAGTTCTCGAATTGGTAGGTAGGTAGATACGCGTACCTACGGAAAGAAATCCCGTCGGCTTAAACCTCAACATCCGCTTAATTCCCCTTCATTGGTACTTTTAACACTTGGACAGATCTCAGCGCAGGGTTCGGTTGGTCGCTTGGGAAATTTAAATAAATCTGATAAAAACGGAAACACAAGTAAAGTTGTAAAGGTACATCCGCAATATAGAAAAACAAAATTTAATTCCATGAGCTGAGCATGGCACCTACCACCGTATGCGTTGTACATTTTTTATCATATTTTTTTGTTTGTGTTTCCTTCTCCTTGCAGATATTATTCATGGGAAACTTTTTCAAAACAATCGATTTCTGGAAATTGATTACGCACAGGGACGAGATATTCCACCTGGATATACAAGTAAGATTGCACAAACTTTGCAGGAATGGTCCGAGGCATGCGATACTATTTCCAAGTGCATTGAGGAGCAAATAACTCGTGCCAATTCCGAGAAGGCCAAACGTTTAAAGAACAGGGACCGCATAGACCAAGAAGTAAGTAAATATTGATGAGTTAAAGTTTTTCTCATGCGAATGTCAGGTTGATGTGAATAGATTGGGACTCAAAGAAGTTTGCTGCTGAATCGAACTATTGAGAAATATTCTTGTGTGTGGTGCCCATCAATTATTCCTGCATGTGTGGCGAAATGAATCCTTATGATCAAAGTTGGGGGAGATAGTTTCTGCAGAGTCATCGTTTTGTTATTCCCATGTGTCTGGGTTATTGACGAGTCGGCTTGTTTGTCGGTCATCGGTTTTTTCTTTCATAATAAGCACGCGCTAAAGACGTTGTGACTACTCTTATAATGTAGTGCGAAATATACAGCACGGGCATTAGGGAAATCGGGTTAGGTTAGAGAGGAGATACCGAAGGACATTGGTTTTAAATGCCTGCAAATTGCAACAAGGAGGAAAAACAGAGATTGGTAAAGCATTCCGAGTTCGTGTTGCACGGCTTATAATGTCTTTACTCGATAAAATGTTTCTCTATTTCATAGTACGATCGAAAATAGGCTTAAGGGTGAACAGATGTGCATTCCTAGCATGACGAGTATTGCGGTTGAATTGGAAATTTTATTTGAGCACTGTTAAAGTAACGATAGAACGGTGAGAGGAGACACGTAACATTTCTACGATGTTCAGGGGAATTTAAAAAAATTCCCATGTTCAAGCGAACTTAAAGAAAGTCCAATATTCGTATCTTTAGTTTAATTGCACGATTTTGAACTCTATCTAGTAATTGCAATGTGGTTTTCGGCGCACCAGACATGGGAGTTCTATACTTAAGTTTTGGGCGGCTGTATGTATGGTTTATATATTTGGTTTGTGTTCAGTAATCAGATTCATCAGTAAAAAGGCTGATAACTTATAGTTTCTCAAGTTGCCAGCCCTCGAAAGTTCGGTGAGTATATCTGTCGAAGCATAAAAGTCTGTTGGCTGGTTAGGTGTAAATCGGATTAGAAGTTGCATATAGAGAAGATCATTTACGAAAATGAGAAATAGAGTCGGAGTCCGAACAGAACATGGTGAAATACGAGCATTTTTATGGTGAGTTTCAGACTCGAAAACATCCAAACGGTTTCTAATCCGTTGAATGATAGACGCATTTTCGACAAAAGAGCTTGATGCTAGACTTTTTAAAATGCCTTTAAAAATTCAAGCGCACCAATCATCGTTGCAAAAGACTGGTGGTGGTTACTGCCACAAAAACCGTACAGTCTGTCATGAAGGAATTTCCGTGAGTTAAGATGTTTGTTACGATTAATCAGCGTTTTCATGATCTTGGAAGAATGGCCGTAAGTAGGTCGGTAATGGATGGCAGAAGAAGATTCGCGGTTTTTTTTTTAGAATGGGCTGGAGGAATCGTCCTCGAAAATAATCCAGGCGAATAGGACCGATCACTGTTGGGAAATCGTATGCAATGGTATTGGCAGCGTTCAGAAGGAAGGGACAGATACAGAAAACAAGTGGATTTAATTTATGTACCTCGAGTGCGATAATGGACATGTAATAAAGGTCGGAGGACCCAAGGCCTAGCTCACAACCATTCGTTTTGTGTGAGTTTCATTTTTGGAACGAATGGAAGGGATCTACAATTTTATGCCGATTCCAAATGGCTAATTGAGAAGCTCTTTCAAGACAGTTATGCTCTCGGATGTTTGTCAGACGTTCGCGAGAGGTGGAGCAGTGGAAAAACCCTAGGTTGGAATTCGGGTTTTTGCGGGATTCGAACCTGGGACCCCTCGCCAACACACTAACCCACTGCGCCTACATAATGGACATGTATCAAGGTATTTGACCAAGTACAGGTGGAGGCAAAGGTCAATATGGCAACGTGCAACTAGGGGCGAAATGTGGTTTACAAGCAGACTTTGTCTAATGTGCTGACAGCTGGCATTTCACTGTATTCCTGCCGAGTTCTTATTATTTAAAAAAAAAAACGACCAAAAGTTCTTATTGCGCTTGGGGCATTGTAGTAGTTTTTGCCTCAACTTTTGCTCACATTTGAATTTCATTTTTTGTTGCAGTCTTCTCTGGCTGTTCTTCCGACCGTTTTGTAAAATCTAAAACTTAACTAGCTTAATTTAAAAGCCTTTTCACAGCTCGAGTTGTATGAGGAATAAAGGATTTCATGCCTAAGGTGATTTACATTTGACGCCTTTATTCAGGAAGCATATACCGATTAGTTGAAAACACTCTTGAATGTCGTCCATCTCTGCCCGTTTTATTTACGCCCAGGAAAAGTTGAAGATACAAATTTCCCAATGGACGTCTGCATTTGCATCTTAAACTACTTTATTATTAAACGTTTACCCACCCAAATTGGAAACAGAGGTAGCTGGCAATTAATTGGCTTCAAATTGTACTTTTTCCCCGAAATGTGTTGTCGTTATTTATTGCTTCGAAGTGGTGGACTTGTGTTACCAATGCAAAGAAGAACTAATAGCCAAATTTGCAGTGACAATTTACTATTGCGAAGGAGTTGCAGGTTTTCCATATTTTAGCCAAATTCCCTTGTGGATGGATAAAGGCCATCAAAAGAACAAATTGCAGTACAAATACAAAATTAAAGGAATTTATGTAAATCACTGTCCGGCTAACAATCTGCACTCCACAAAGTCGCCTACCCACTGTCGACAACACAAAAACGAATCGTGTACCTATTGAGCTATTGAAAATTGCAATTTGCGATTTATTGAAACACCAAATCCCGTCAGGAGATGTGAGTCACATAAATTGATATCGATGATTTCGCTATACGCGCACACATCAGTTTGGATAGGGTTTTATTATTTACATTATGCTGAAACGGAACGGAATGAATATTCGCTCAATGTGTGTTTGAACACGCATCTTCCGACCAGCCACTGTGTGCGTGCGCCCGCATACATCAAACTTTTATGGAATTTCTCAATTGATTCATGGCGTAATTTTTCATTTCAGTTGGTGTACACATACAATCGCCTTTGCTGCGAGATTAGAGGGTTTGTTGAACGCGCCCACGCGAGAAGGTATAGATGCGTGTGAAGACTGAACATGGAACAGATAAGTGCTTTGGTATCTGTATGCCCTCGGATTTGCAATTGGCAGGCATGTGGGCAAGGCTGTGGTTTGGCTTGTCGATTTTCGCAAAGCGTGTTCATTAATCATATCTGCCTGTCACAGAGTGAATCCTTGAATCCTGCTAAGGAATTATATCTATTGAGATATTAATAGCCACCTGTGGGCGAGGCAATTTGCAGCTGATATTAGTTATGCTTTCGAAGAGATTCCATTTATTATTATTTTTGCTTGTTAGGGTATGCAACACCAAAAGGCCTTAAGTCTAATCATGGATGTTTGGGAAACGATTCTTTTAGAGTAATTTCCCAACCGTTTAGAAAGTATCTTGGAGTAGTTACTAACGATGTTCTTAATTTCGAGAATTCTGGCTAAGTGCCTTGAAAGTTCAGTCATAAGTCTGTCTACCGGCTAAGCGCACCAAGGGTCGCCTGTTCCTTTCAAGCTCTTCGTATTTTCAATGTAACCTATCAATTATGCGAGTGGGTTCATATGGGTGGGGTAGATAAGGATAAAAGAAAACTTCAAAGGAGCCGGAAAAGCCCAACCAGATAAGAGCAATGTAACGAATCGTTAAACGAAACAGTGATTTACGGATTAACCGAAAGTATGGCGAAACAATTTTCTGTCTGATTAAGCTCTTCACTGGTCGTGGATGTTACAGTAGATATGTCTTTAAACGCGGACATCATTCATCCAATACTGTCCATATTTTGAAACCGTTTAGGAAAACGACGAGAAGTGGGAAAAAACCTTACGCAATTTTGTTTTTTTTTCCGGGGGCTTAACTTAAGAAACCTCACGATTTATTCATTCACTGGGATAAGCATTGAAAAGAGTTCGAGTACGTAAAGCATGTTCTGAACGAGACGTATTCAGAGCGATGTGATTTAGTTATGAGAGCCACATTTGAGCACTAGCTGTCATTTATGAAGATACAAATAAAAATGTAAAATGTAAATGCGACAGCGCTTTTTCTTTTTTACGAAATCATCTGCGCACACATTTTGTTTGCGTGCAAAGAATAGTAACTGCCATCTATTCATACTCTTTGGCATTGCAGTTTAAATTAAAAACAATTATTGTTACAGTGAATCAAAATTAGATTTACCCAAAATTCGATGACTTAAAAATATCAAACATACCATTACCACTTCTCAAATTGATAAATTCTCTTTTTTCTTACTTCCAGATAGTTAATCTTAAGAAAACGCTGAAAGCTCAACTCAATGATACTGATGAAGCAATGCAAACAGAATCGCGTGAGTCGTCTACAAGTCAAGAGGCGCGTAAAAAGTCCAGCAAGGCAAAGGCGGCACGCCCATCTGGTAAGTTGTCCTGGTTTAAGTCGTAGAAGAAAGCAACTATCTGCAATCTCATAAGTAAATGTCTTTCAAAATGTTAGATTTGCTGCTTTAAACAAAAAATATAATAGTACCTAATATTTAAAAAAGAAAAAAAAATACATTTTTTTGGCAAAACTAAATAAACAATTTAACTACAATTCTGAATTTAAATCCGAAAAATGCCTAAAAATCATCTCTTCTAGGATCCTTTAAATTTTCGTCGCTGGGAAAGTAAATAATAAGAAAAAAAACATTTTTTTACTGGATATCATATAAATAACAATCGACCCGCTATGAATTGGATTTCGAAATATATATTTGAGTGGATCTGAATTAAAGATATACATGTAGGAATGATTTGATTTTTATACCTTTTGTTGGATCCTGTCTCATTTGAAATGTTTTTAAAAAATATTTTCAGCGTTTTGTTTGTTTCAAAAATAAAAATAAAACAATTAAACTTTTTAAAATTAAATTAAATTGAAATAATAACATAAATCTAACAATTTGGGTTTTATTTTTCCAATGATAAATGAGTAAATGTTCGGCGCAACAGGTTCGTATAGTGAACTTAGACATAGCTTCTTGAAAGCACATATAATCGTGCGTTCTTATTTGTATGACGAATGGTAATGCCCTAGAATTTTATGGCTGAATTGAGAAGCTTTTCCAGGACAGTTCTAATTGCGGATGTATGTCGGAGGTGCGCCTAGAAGTGGGGCGTCGAAAAAACCATAAGAAGTTTGTTGTGTTTTTCCGGGAGAGGAACCTCTCGCTCGCTCAAAACAGAAGCACAGCATTCTAAAAAGCGAAATCAAGTTAACAAGCGAGTACAATGGATGATCACTTCAAAATCATGTACACGTAAGTAAATACCAAAATGCATTTAAGGTTGTAAAAGCTATCAAACTAGATACATGTTTCATTTAAAAATGTGGAATGTATTTTCTATTTAGATTCTAAACATAGACAATTCATTACCCTTTGACCTGACAGCTATTCTGAGACGATATACAAAATTACTGAAATGATCCAACTTCCAAACTCATAGATGTGCGGAAAAAACTATTGAACGCTACCAAAGATGAGGGTAAAATCTCAACGGCGAATTCAATGCACCGCACCAATAATCTTTTGTAGTGTGGAGGCGTAATTTTACAAGATTAGGTTAGGTTGGTGGGCTGGCGGGGAGTGTTCCAAGCCACGTTCATATACAAAATATCAAAACTGACCAGTTGTGAAACCCGTCGGGGGAGGAGAGTGTTTATCCCTTACCCGTAGTAACATATTCTGTACGTCTTATTGTTAATTAATTATTTACTGTGCCATTGCACACAAACCATCTTGACGATCTGATGAAGTTCATGATTTTGTCCGTTGGTGTGCTAGATAGCTCGTTCAGATTGTGGTAGAAGAATTTTCCGAGGAATTTGTGCCTGGAGTGTTGGAGACCTGGACAGTAATTCTACAAACTCGCAATGGCGACATTTTTCATACAAAATTATTTAGGTGAAGATTTAAAATGATTATTATTAGTAAGGATCATTCACTTTATACAAAAAGTTAAAATTTGTGCTTAATTTTGTCCCAATATTTCGAGTTCAATATTATGTTAGAAATTCAAACGCGCCCTTAAATATTTTTTAACACACTTCACTTCACACACATACTCATGTGTTTCTGCTGAAACCCCAACGAACCCAGCAATCTATAAACTGATTTCATCCTTCACTTCAGCAGCTTACCGCTACGAGTATAGCTACATACCTCGTCACTCATGACATACCCTGTTGCACTTAATTCTAATACGATATTGATTATTCCTATGGCGGTTTAATCGATGTAATGACATAACTGCTTTCTAATCGGATTTAATAAATGATCAATTAAGTTTAAAATTGGCTGCCCAATTTAATGAAATAATAATTTATAGCAGAAATAATACCGCATTACCGTTTTATACTATTTCATCCGCACTCTATTTGAGGATTTGCAATTTTTAGTGGATTCATCAATTATACTGATTACTTAATAAACACTGCATAAATGCAACAGAGCCTTAAAGTTATGTCATGCACTGACAACTCTAAATGCATGGTAGGTAATGATAAAATCCAACCAAACGGAAACCGCTAAAGTACATAAGCATGGGCCAACACCCAGGACTGCTTTTTGTTTTTAACAAGCAAACACTTTGCTTGCGATACGTGATGATTTTTTTGTGTGTAAATATTTACTATTGGTATCATGAATGGATGTGTACAAACACTTCAGCTGGGTATTAAATATTTATTATATCATAAAACGAATGCAAGGCTGTTGGCGAGCACCATCTCAAGTGCAGTAGCTTTTCGTTGTTTTTTATTTTCAAGAGTTTGCAAGCACTTTAGAAACTACAAACATTTACCGTCGTTAATCAAGGCGATAAATTTAATATGTAAGTCTGTTGACCGTTATGTGTTATCATGCGCTATTTGTTTATTGACGTCCTCGTAGCTCGCATACTCCGAAAGGGAGTCACAGAAGAAAAATCCACCGGAGCAGATTGAAGCTTATATGAATAAAAAAAAACAATCGCGTCTTACCATTACCTACATAGATGTTTGACAGCACTCATATCATTGACATTTCTTGTAGGACTGTCGGAATGCAGGTGACTGATGCCATTCGCCTTCGCAATTCGACTCCTGAACACGAAAGGTGATGCTTCTGAGCAATCGCTTACCACCTCTTCGCAGTGTTGGTGCCGTAGGTACTAAAATTTTAAAATCCCTCGCTACGAGCTCCAGAGATAATAGGTTTGTTTGACGTGGGCCCTAGTGGGCCATGGTTTAACCCTAATGTGTTCGATATAGCACTGAACTCGCCCTGGTAATGAAAACCTGTGTTTGACAAGACTTCTAGGGCGCCCTAGTTGTGCTCTGAACTGACCCCAGTTAATTTGTCGGGGCCAGAATTCAGTGCTGATTTGCGCTGTCATTTCGCTTGCTGTCATTCACTTGTTTATAGGGATAAAGGTAAATAAAAATAAATTTGGTACTCAAAAGAATTGAGGTCACTCATTTTTAACAATAAACAAAAAAATAGTTTTATATCTTTACACTTTGTTCAACAAAAGATAAATATTTTTCAATGTCAAATACTGACAGACCTCAGGGAAACATATTTTGCGTTCGATATAGTAGCCGAGTTTTCAGGGTTGTGCAAGGTTTTTAGCAGGTGTGGAAATCAGCTGACACTTCTCAGTGCGCACTAGTGTGCACAAGTGCTAGGCACGTAAAACAAACCTAATATTTTCACAATCACTTCAATTCCCAAAAGCTTTTTTTAGTCTTGTAAAACGACTGGCAGTTTCACATAAGCAGAACAGAAAAAAATGTGTCGAGGGTAAATAAAAATCTGAATGCACAATAAACATAAATATTTTCCTGTGTTCAAAATGTTGCTGCCTAAAAATGTTAAAAGTCCGAAAGACCAACATAGAGCTTGGAAGGTACTACTATCCGGTGGCGCTTTTCATTTTTGTAGCAAAAAACATTCAAAGAAGCAGACGGTCATGTTTTAGTTGGGTTCTTGATATTTATGTGTCAACCGAGTTGATATTCAACAACTACCTGTCAGCTAACGTACGAGTTATTGTTGCCAAGTGGTTACTGAGCAATTTATGACTAAAATGCGAATGATATCTTATACGGAAGAACTAAATACTATTGCCAAGGTTCTTGAAAGCAGCCACTTGTATCTACAATTGGCAGGAAAAAATGGAAAACTATATCCATTGTATTTATTATTTGTTAAAAAGAAAACATCCTCATAGCTTGCAAATCGGGACACATTATTTTTATTTGTATAATGAATTCTCGTAAAAGTGTACATTTTTTGATTTTTTATTATTTTTTAATAACCTTTAGAACAGCACCAACAGAGGCCTCGAGCTTTACTGCATCCAACTCGACAATTTGACTGAAAATATAAAATTTCACTAATTTTACTAGTTTTTCGAAATATTTTCCACTCTTACCCATCTTCCAACTTGGACTGTACAGATGCTGTAACAACTTCGACTTCGTCGGCACTGATATCGAAGTAGTCTCTCAAATCGACAACCTTGTCTTTCTTTCCGATATTAAGAACAATCACATATGCATCGCTTCCGGGTGTTTCTCTTCGAAAAACGTTAAGAGAACCATTATACAGCTTATAATACAAACATTGATGTGGAAATGTACCTCTTATAAATCAGAAGTTCCTTCGAAGGTGCCTTCATGTTGAGGGCACCATCTTCGAATGAAGGTTCCTTTCTCAAGTTCAGCAACTTCATGAAAATCGTCAAATGGCTTCGTGGTTCGTCTAACTGTTTTTGAACATTTCTTGAAACAAAGTCCGGATTGGTTGGAAGCCATGTAATCTTAGCACTGCTAAAGCCTATTTTGAAAGATTTAAATTATGTTTGTCCTTAAAACTATTATAAAGGTGAGAATTAGAACTTTGCCAAAATTTAAATAGAAAGCCACCAATTGCTAGAGTTAGGTATATTTGCTGTACTTTACAGCGAATAAAGTTATTATTATTGGGTTAAAACAAATACGGTTAAATAAATTTCGTAAATAGTGTTTTCATATGCACGTTTTTTCAACGTCCATTTTCGCAAAATAAAGTAAACTAACCAAATGCGAAATAAAGGTGTCCCGTAACATTTGTAATATGTTGTATAAAGTGGTATATTTTGGTGGGTGTCTCGACTTTAAGTTTGTTCCATCGCTCTTCTAAATTCCGTTCGCTGAAAGTCAACGGCCTTGAAAGAAATTGACTATCGCAGTTCTGAACACACCTCAAAAAGGTTAGCTGCTGTTGTGAAGTCACTTCCAAATACCTGTGTAAGCCTCGGAAGTATCAAATCGAGTGTTTTTTTTCCAGACACCTTTTCCCAGAGAAGTTAAAACAGTTTTCTCTAGACCTTGTTTGAATAAAGCGACTTAAAATAAATTGCAAATAATGATCCGTCGCTGGATGATTGAATCGATCTCTTCCGATAGAAAATGTTGAAAGAACCGATCGCAGAACGACTCCGAGGTTTCTATTAATTATAATATTTCTCACGTTCCATGATAAATGTAAGCAGCATGATTCGAATCCCAAATGATGTCTAACCTTGAAAGCAATTGTGCAATTAACTTACCAGCGTTTTGCGATGAGTCCCATTGGAAGGGTGATCGTGCTGGATCACGAGAATAGCTGTTGTAATTTTCTGGGTTTGCGTTGCAGCCCTGCGGATCTACAGTATCCTCCCATGAGATTGGGGCATCTGTCATTCCGATTTCTTCGCCCTAAGTATAGACAAATAATTAGACTAGAGGTCAATCGAAACTATATTTTAAGTCATAAAAAAAGTGGCTTGCTTCAAAGTGGTAATGTTTAGCTAGATGAGGTCCTAAATATCCATCCAAATTATTTCAAATGAATACATTCAAATACATTTGTATGCTTTAGTTCGAATCGCGCAATCACCAATTATGTTGAACTCAGTGAGATTGCAATATTTATTTTTAAAGACATATGACTAAATGAATAATTGCAATAAATAGAAAAGAATGTAATAATTGAAAGCAATGTTAATGATTGGAAATATTGCAAATGGTTGGAAAGAATGCAAATGATTAAAAAGAAGGAAAATGGTTGGAAAGAATGCAAATGATTCAAATGATTACCATTGATTGCATCATTAAATAGAAAAGAATGCAAAATGATTGAAAACAATGTAATGATTGAAAAGAATACAAACTACAAGTGGTTGGAAAGAATGCAAAAGATTCCGAAGAATAGTCGTGATTGCAAAGAACATCTGTGATTGCAAATGATTTTGATGATTGAAAAAAAAAAACATAATAACAATGACTGCAATCTTTTGCAACCCAAAGCCTGAAACTGAAAAGTTAAGTTACGCAAGCTCTGCAGCGAAAACCTAGTTTACGATTAGTCCATACAAAACTATAACTCACATTATATGTAACAGCGATGCCGGGCAGGGTTTGGAGTAAGATGTTTAGCAAATCAGTTCTGGCTGGTCCAAATCGAGACGCCAACCTCTTGTTGTCATGATTTCCCAGCACCCAGTTGGCATAAACACCCTTTGGCATGGTCTTCAGCCATCTATTGATTTGGTAAGCAAAGTCCTGGGCCGTACTGTTAGTATTCATGGTGTTCAAGAGTTCAAAATTGAATGGAACGTGTGACCCGTTGCGTACGCCATCGCCGTACAGCTTCATTAAATTGTCAAAACTAGTATATGCCTCAGTAAGAATCACTTTTGTCTCACCGCCGTGGTCCTTTTTCCAATTATCAACCAACTCACGCCATTGGTAGACCAGACCGAAAGTTTCCGGTTGACTGTTCGTGTAGATATGGTCCAAGTGACAGTAATCATCGGGATCTGGACATCTTGGATCCGTGGTGACCGGCTCGTCTGGATAATTACCACTCTCATCAATATGCTCGAAAATGAATGGGACAGCATCGATGCGGAAACCACTGACACCTTTGCCCAACCAGTAGAGCATAACGTCCTTCATTGCCTCTACGACAGCTGGGTTGCGGAAATTCAAATCCGGTTGCATAACACCGAACTGATGCAAGTAGTATTGTTGACGTTGTTCGTTCCACTCCCAGGCGCTGTAGCGGAATGATCCAAGCCAGTTGTTCGGTGGCTGACGTTCTCCTGTCTCTGGGTTGATAGTTCCATTGTGCCAGATGTAGAAATCGCGGTATTCCGGATGTCCCTGAACGGAAAGCTTGAACCACTCATGCTTGTCGCTGGTGTGGTTTGGCACAAAGTCAAGTATTATTCGCATGCCAATCTCCTTGGCCCTCTTGAGCAATTTGTCAAAATCCTCCACAGTACCGTATTCAGCCTGGATCTGGTAGTAATCAGATATGTCGTAGCCAAAGTCTTCCATTGGTGACTGGAATATCGGCGAGAGCCAAGCGGCTGTTATACCTATCTCCTTGAGGTATGGTAGCTTCTCAGTTATACCTGTGGGTAAGAAGAGAAAAGTTAAACAAAAGTAGTTGTTGCTGCGTAGCAGTAGGGGTTACCATTAAGATCACCAATGCCATCGCCGTTACTGTCCTTGAAGGAGCGTGGGTAGATTTGGTAAAAGTTGGCGTTTTCCCACCAATCCTTGGCACTAGCTGCAGTGCCAACTAACACAGCAATTGTTAACAAAGTCGCAGTTTTCATCTCAGGCTTGCATGCAGTCGTTAATTGGATGCCTCCATGAGTCTAGAGCCGGCTATTTATAGCAGACTTCTCAATGGAAAATCAGGAAAAAATTCGAAGGGCCATTTGCCGCCCACAAGCTAATTAGAATTGCTTATGAAAAGATCGGTTACACTTGTGCGGCGCGTGTTTGTAAAGTGCAACAAGTGCTTGCGCGTAATTAGCTCCGAGCAACAGATGTGTGCTCAGCTCAAATGTATAGCAAGTCAATAATTATGTAAAGCTGGTGTTTGGCTACAAATGGGTGTTTGCCGTATAAACATTTAGTTAAACAGTTGTCGCTTGAACCAGTTACGATCAATGGCGAATTGTAATGCGACTTCTTCCTTAGGAAATTAGCGGGGAAACGATTTGCAATATTTAGTGCGGGTTTGGCTGGAGTTTTGTTGTCCACTCGTGTCGTTCAGTCCCTCGTGAGAATCCGGATCGTGGGTAACAAACCTCGACTTATATTCGGAAGACTGGCTGCCCCCTGATCACATTGCGATCGACTCAAGTCATGCCTGTGTAAACATCAATAACAGGTGTTTACACCGCTTCTGGGTTGACAAAGCAACATCGAAAGTAAACTTGCAGATCGGCAGTATAAAGACGAAAAGTTAAGTCAACGTTTTCCCATTACTTGTATTTTTCCATCAAGACAAAACCCATTGTTTAATGGCTTTTTTAGGATCTAGAGAAAATCTGTTTATAACGCGAGGAAAGAAGAGCCCAAACCACTAAAATATAGGAAGATGTCAGTATAGGAATGGGGTTAAACAGTTTAACCAAGGCTTAAACCATATTATCAGGGCTGAGCTGAAGCCCGCAAAGACGAGGAAAGCAACATAGGAGAGTCGGTGGTGGGGACTTGGAATAGCTGACTTCTTAAACGACGACGACGACAAAGGTCTCGCTGTCGAAAAGCATGTCCAATGAACTAAATTCCATCACCATTTGGCCAGTCCTGAACGCAGATCCCACTGATCTGCAGGGGCAAAAGTCTTCTCGATAAAGCATTCAAGTATTTATCATCAGATCCTAAGGCCGATCTTCAGCAACTTATTATGTCATCATCAGGACAGTTTAAGACCAGTAAATGGGAATTGCACAAAAGCGGGATCTTAATCTGAATCACCGGTCAAGGGTCTGCACTCTGCAGTCTTTATCCGCACTATCCGAGACTCTCTACTGCAATAATCCATTGTTGTTTGGATTTATTGGAACACTGCTTCTTGGCATCAGTGCCAGGTGAATGTAAGTAAAGAATTTCATGTTCAAGCACTGTAACTACTCCAGGCTAATAAGGCGACCAGTTTTTCTCCTATATTGGCGGTTCGCAGCGTGCCCTCGTTTAACAATTGAATACTAAATGTAAAGATGATCAGAGGCGAGGTTAAAAAGTAACAGCATCAGATCTGAAATGGCGATCTCGGCCAAGCTTCCCGCAATTATCTATCTGTGTAAATTTGTATTTTCGGGACGAATGAAAGAGACCAACAGTTTCATGCAGAGTCCGAACGGCTTTCTCAGTAATACAGTCGGGCCCCGGTCAGTAGTCTCACAGACTAACCACTGAGCCACTGTGCCTTGGCATTTGCAGTTTTGCACCATTGAATATATTCATTAGATATCATATGAGATGGGCTGTGGAAAATTTTGAGTGGCTGGTCCTTTCACTTACGTAAAACACGTCTTTGTGATAATTATCATTGAAGTGGACTATTTCCAAACGTAACCGAATCGAATAGATAAGGTACAAAACGAAGAGTGTATAAAAAAGAGATAACATATTTCTGCGATCTATGTGCATCACACATCATAATTATTGTTGCAACTATATTTACATTGTCCAAAAGAGTCGAGCAGAATGACTTCAATTGTCCAACCGCATCTATATAAAGTGCCATTGACTGCAATTCGCATGTATAGTTTGCGTTACTGTGCTCAACGGAGGCAGTACGTCTAGTAAGACATTTTTTTTTTTTAAATTGATTGTGTCAGTTACATATATTAGAAATGAAATTAATAATCTTGGCAGCTCTAGTCGCTGCAACATCAGCTGCGAAAGCCAGAGACTGGTGGGAAGGTGGAAATTTCTACCAAATTTATCCGAGATCCTTTCGCGACACTAATGGTGATGGTATTGGTGATTTAAATGGTGTGTAATATACAAAAAAAAACTTTTTCACGTTATTGACTGTGAGAATGAATTGCCCTAAAGTTGCTAAGCTTGGTGAAAAAAGTAAAAATAAAAGAAATATCCTTAAATATAATTAAATGGCCATAGTTGAACGTGATAATTTGTTCTGGTCCTTAAAAACTAACTTAACTCCCATGCAAGTTTTTTTTTTAAATTCGTGAATTTTTGTATGAATTACTAGCAGACCTGGTAAACTTCGTGCCGCATAAAATTGGTTTCTTGATTTAAATAATTTCGAGCGTCTAACTTTTGTGATCGATTACAGATATGCATTTTACAGATTGATTCGGCCGTTGTGGGCATTTGTGAGGATTCGATAACATTTTCCGAATTCTACGATAATCCTCACAAAAAATTCCCTTTCAAATGGGCACACAATTTTCCATAAATGTCCGAACTCGTGCACGAAGTTAGTAAAAATATATGAAATAAAATTTGAACACAGAAATGTTTTAAAACTGAACTGAAGGATACAAATAAAGCCATGTTCAGGTCATTAAGGGTGTGGAAATAGGGAACCAGAACCATCAAATGCAATAATGATTGTCACTTGGGACTGGTTTTTAATTTTGTGACCTGCTCCCTAGTAGATTACAAATTCGATTGTTTTGTGAGCCTCACAAGTTGTGAGTGTGCTGACAGAATACGGAAACCTCAGAATCGGGCTGTTAATTACTGATTGAATGACACACAATGCAGAAACTTTGTACTGAAACTTGAAAAATATTTAAACTTATTTTAAAGTGATATCCATCCTCTCCATGGCAGAACATGAGTGGATATTGAAATGCGTGGTATGAATGATGAGTCTTATAAAGTTCGTCTTGCATGAATTCTTGACTTTTCGATAAACTGACCGGAACCACTGAAACTATGCTGACGACAAGAAATCTAACGCACTGAAAGACGAGGCACTAAAGACTTGAATATGAATCTTCATAGGAAAAAAATAATTTTCACAAATTACCGAAAATCCAATTTCAACTTAGCACAAAAAATGGTTTCCATAAAGAAAATTTCCGAAATCATCAAAATGCGGCAGAATGTTTGACAAACACAATCTCACTGTATATTGCGATCAAAATTAGAAAAAAAATTCCCCGTACAAAATGATTGGAAAATAAATTTTTACGAATTTTCCAATTTCCTTCTAAAATTTTTCATTTTCTCTCAAGTTATGGGCGGTCTTACGGATGCAACTTTTTTTTATAGGTATATATAGAAGATTACTAGTGACCTATAGGGGAAACAAAAACATCTATAAAATAAGCTGATCATATCCGACCGGGACATACTCTTTTATCGATAGTTAGTTTTTTGTTGTACGTTCTCTCAGTGAAACAAGTGAATGAAAGACGTGTCGCTTGGATAAGATAATGTCGTTTGTGAATAATCGGGGTTTTAAGGTGCAAAAGCTGTGTTCAGACGATTGCCAGATCTAACAATATTGTCAGGGATACAAATGAAAAAATTGTCCGAAATGTCTGCCAGCCGTGTGAACTGACAGTTTTCTACCTTAAAATGTTGCCAGAAAAATTATTTGTAAGCATACCAATTGCAATTGAAATTGTCAGAGTTTGGGATAAAACCTGGCAACCGTGAGAACTGGCAATTTGGTATTGTAAGGTAGTTTGCCATTGTCAGATCATTTGCAGCTCATTGCTTTATCATTTGTAGACCTGACAATATTGGCAATCGTGTGAACAAAGCTTAACTCAGGTTAATTTTTCAAATTTGTGTCTTTCAACCTCTGAAATCCGTTTTACGATATATTTATTTGTTAGTTTTCGAGGGCACTTACATTTTAATTGTACTTTTGTGCTAGGGCTGTGCAACAGTTTTTTATATACGAAAATTAATTCATGGACAGTCATCGTTTGGAAAAAGAGCTCTTCGACACGAAATAGAATATCGACTTTCAATACTGCCGTTCAATGATTTAAAAAAAAGACATTCAAAAGCACAGTTGAAAATACAGGAAACGCATAATTAGTATAAAAAGTTTTACAATCGGGTTTCAATACAAGTCCATTCTCTAAGAAAATACTAATACGACAAGTGGAAAGAAATATTCGAATACTCGCAGTATTGACAGCTTTAACTTTATGAGAAACATTCGGAAGAAGAAGTAAAACGAATGCAGAGCGACATAAATATAGGTATCCAAAACCATGGAAATCAATGATCTACCTACATCATGTGGATGAAATAAAAAATGCGGGTTAGGTAATGATTCGGAGAACGGGAAGTATTATTTCCACCAAATGTCGTTAATAACTTATTTGTGGAAAACAGTTACTTCATCAATATTACAACAAGCACGCCAAACACCGTTTGGTAGCCAACTTTTCATAAATCAAATCTAACCGCTTGAAAATATTCTATTGCAGGTGTCGCTGAAAAATTGCAATACATCAAAGATGTGGGCTTCACAGCCGCTTGGCTTTCGCCGATCTTCAAATCGCCAATGGCTGACTTTGGCTATGATATTTCAGATTTCTATCAAATCCATCCCGAATACGGTACAATGGAAGATTTTGAAAATCTCTTAAAGAAAGCCCAAGAAGTAGGCCTGAAAATTATTCTCGATTTTGTACCAAATCACACTAGTGATGAGAATGAGTGGTTTATAAAGTCCGTCAACAAGGATCCGATATACAAGGACTTTTATGTTTGGCACGATGGCAAAATCAACCCACAAACTCGTCTACGTGAACCGCCCAGCAATTGGCTCGGTTCCTTCCGCTACAGCGCCTGGAAATGGAATGATGTCCGTCAACAGTACTATCTGCATCAATTTGCAGACAAACAACCCGACTTGAACTACCGCAATCCAGCTGTAGTCGAAGAAATGAAGAACGTCATGCGGTTTTGGTTGGCAAAAGGCATCGGTGGCTTCCGAATTGATGCTTGTCCATTTTTGTTTGAAGTTAATGTGGACGCCAACAACAACTATCCAGATGAACCGGTGACCACTGACCCCAATTGCCCAGACAAAGATGATTACTGTCATTTGCAACATATTCACACGAATAACCAGCCAGAAACAATAGATATGGTTTATCAATGGCGCGAGCTGACAGATCAGTACAAAAAGGACCACGGCGGTGATACGAGAATCCTGCTCACCGAAGCTTATACGAGCTTCGATAATCTGATGAAATACTATGGTGACGGCAAACGTAATGGCTCATATGTTCCGTTTAATTTTGACTTTTTGGGCCAAGTGACCAAAGATTCAACAGCCAAGGACGTTGTTTACAATGTCGAAAAATGGCTGAATGCAATGCCCAAGGATGTGTATGCCAACTGGGTTTTGGGTAATCACGACAATAAGCGATTGGCATCAAGATTTGGAATTGATCGTGCGGATTTGTTGAATATTTTGCTTCAAACTTTACCGGGAAATGCAGTTACGTACAATGGCGAGGAACTGGCGATGACAGATGTGTTCATTAGCTGGGAGGAGACTGTAGATCCACAGGCATGTAGCGCGAATCCTACCAACTTTAATAGTTACTCTCGCGATCCGGCCAGAACGCCATTCCAATGGGACGCCTCCCCGAATGCAGGTAAGCGAAATGACTAATGCGTCTCAATGAAATCCACTGCTTAACCCTTAAACTGTAGTCATTCTATTTCAAAAGACACCATGCATAACTGGATATTTTAATTTCAGGCTTCACTACAGGATCTGGAACTTGGTTACCAGTAGCTACGGATTACAAGACCAAAAATGTGCTCATGCAATCGAGGGCTCCACACAGCCATTTGCAAATATTTAAAAAGCTGATCCGCCTCCGGAAGGAACCAGCATTCTTGGATCAGAAAAACCTGAAAATCCAAGCAGTCCTAGATAATATCGTCATCTACAGCAGGTTTGGAAATTCAAATGAATTATTTTTATCGAATTTGCTTTTATTCTTTCTGAATATGTGCTCGATAGCACAAATTTTGACACAAAGCAACAAGAATTTCGTGCCTGAGTAGTAAGGTGATTGACAGTTCATATATGCGGCTGGCGTAGGAAAAGTGAACTTACAGAGCAATCTATAGTATTTGCATAAACAGTACAACAGATCATTCTAGTCGACTAACAATAGTTTTTTGAAAATGGCCATTTATCATAAATGTCAAAACACACATGCAGTACGACTGACCGTTTGACAGTTTGACCATATTGTAACAACAATAGACTCTTTTACTGCAAGTACTTATTCTGCTCGCTTTCGAAAATGAAAGCTGGCGGTATAATCAAAGTTTCAAAAGACAAAGTTTTCTTAAATTCTTAAATTTTAGTCAGAGGTTAAAAAAAAGTCTCTAGTAATATCGTTAGATACAACAACATGTCATTTTTAGAAATTTTTCAGGAGCGCTTCAGATTTGAGAAGACCGTAAGAGATGTTTGAATACTGTGCATCCGATCGTAACATTAACTTAATTTTGACATAAGTCGACTTATGCTGTTTTCCCTTGTTGCTACAGATATGTATGTACACTGACATTCATATAGAGACCAGTGCTGCCAAGTTGTGCTATCCAGTCAGAGATAAAACAATTATTCACAATTGCGCTAGCAATTTTTCAAACAGCACTTATTCAGATTCAGATTTACTATTGCTAATACTAAAGTTCGTTGGTAAATCATAAATCTTTAAATTCATTTACAGGTCTGCAGCTGGTGGCGACACATACGTTATTATTTTGAACTTGGGCACAAAGGACCAGACGTTCGACCTTAATACTTATTTCAAAGTAGGACCTAAAGTTGAAGTAATAACAACATCAGTCCAGTCGAATTACAATGATGGGTAAGCATCTTAATTGGTAACTAATATGCGTCGCAGACATATCTAATGTTTTCACAAATGATTTTTTAGCGATGTAATCGATGCAGCCAATTTTAATGCTAAAGGACAAGTTGGAACCGTTGTCGTTGATATCAAATAAATTCATGAAGTCTTGATATCAGTAATGGCTATTGTAAAATATTTAGTATTATATGTGTAAAAATGTTTATGTTCATTACTAAAAATCCCGAAATAAAAAATAATACTGATAATGCTTTTAAATAAATAACGCTCTTTAATTATTAATAATAATAATAGTTGGCTCAACGAATGGAAGGGATCTACAATTTTATGCCGATTCCAAACGGCTAATTTTTATTTTATCTTTAATTAATAGGAAATATAAATCTTTCAGAATGTAATTACATATAATGTTTGTATATTTTCAAAATAAGAAAATTAATAATTGGACGTAAAGGCATTGAGGCATTGAAAGTGAAATGATGAACAGGCCGTTGGTCAGCATCAGCGATAATACACTACAAATAAGGTAACAACTTGTTGGACCTGAAAGAAATAACAACGATTTTTTTAAATTTAAAGCTTCCTGATCTGTAACGAAACAACTGTCCAGCCATATTTACTAAACGAATTTATTGCGGCGAACGGTGCACTAAACTTACCGATTATGCAATTATTATTAAAGTTTACGTAATAGGATCGAAATGAAAAACCGCCTTTTATTTTAACTACTAAGCCTTGTAAGAAATACACAATAATCATTCTCGAAAAGTAACATTCAGATTCTTATTTGTTTTTTTTTAAGAGGAAATAATACCCTTGTTCATTTTTATTTCAAATCATTTGCAAATGAGAATCGTCGCATTTCACAAAATGATTGATACATGTTTTATATTTTTATAACGTCTTTATATTTAATTTTTGACTTCAGTAGCATATTGTTTCCAAGTTGCACATCTTGTTATAACAAGGTACGTGTATTTCAAGTATGGAATTTCTATGTACCGATTTTTGTTTGATTTGCTTGAACTGTACATACATCAACATACTTTCCGAGATAAATCCAACCATGTCAAAAACAGCGCATCGAAAAACTGGTCAAAAACTGCCCAAGAATCATGTTGAAAAAACGCTTCCAAAACGAGACCAAAAACGAATCGAAGAACACATTCACAAGTTCAAAAACGAGTTCGAAATCACCTGAAAAACTCGTCCGCAAATAACCCGTCGGAAAACGTGTCAAAAGAAGCGCCCGAAAACCTAATATTTTAACAAGCGGATCACACCTTATCGAATTAAACGTACAGTGTTAGCATTATGCCATCGACTTGTAAGGGAATTCACCACTTGAACTCAATGTCTCAGCACATTTGAAGCACTTCACGTAAAAACATATTCCAAGACAATGTAGTTTCGAGTATAGTCCTTCTTCAAACAACCAAATCAAACTGATAAGGAAGCTTTCGTTCGAAAACCTTACTTATGCGATACCAATACGACTCCAAAGAGTAAATAGCTAGAAAAGTGGATAAAAATTGCTGAGATTTGTGTCAAATTAAAAAAGAAAACCTATTTGTCGTGCAATTATACATTTGAAGTGCAGATAGGGAGAATCGAGGACTTTAATTGCCAAACCGCGTCTATATAAAGTTCCATTGAGTGCGAGTCAGGACAGTAGTTCGCGTTGCTGTTCCTTATCGGAATTTTCAATCTCAGTCGTCCAGTGTTTATTTGAAAATGAAGCTAGTCACACTATTAGGACTAGTGGCAGCAAGTTCAGTTGTTAGTGCGAGCGATTGGTGGCAGAATGCAAATTTCTACCAAATTTATCCAAGATCCTTCCGCGACAGTGATGGTGATGGAATTGGTGATCTAAATGGTGCGTTATTGATTTTGTGAAGTACCTAATCGATTTTTGTCACGCGCGGTAGAAATGTTGCTTAAAAGTTGAATAGCTATCTAAAAATGCTGTAACAATTCTTTTTATTTAAATGTAATTGGCCATGGAAATAACTGAATATCAAATAGTTCGTACAAACAAAAAGGAAATCGGGCGAGCAATCTAGGACTATACTGGGAGTGTCTTTTAGAGATAAAATAAAAAATTAGGAGCCGTGTAGGTACTCTAGGCCTTGCTCCTCCTAACCATTCGGGAGCGTTTTTATTCCTTTGAATGAGCGGATGAGAGCTATAATTTTAATGCCGAGTCCGAGCGGTCGAAAAATCGTTCATAGAATAGTTTTTTTTTGCAAGTTTGTCAGTCGTTTGCGAGATGTGGCGCCGAAGAAGAAAATGTACAAAATCTCCAAAACTGCCATATCGAGCAGCAAAATGTGGAAATAAAAAAATACTAACTTTGAAATCGGCTATTTAATCGTTTGATTCACTACTTAACCTCTCTTTGACACACAAAATAAATAAATGAATATTTTTAAATTATTTTCCTTATAACTAGATATAAATAACAAAAATATACTTAAATAAATAATTCTAACACTCGATCATAGAGGAACTCACAAAAGTGGGTCTCACAATAATTCTGTTTCAAACTTTTGATTTTTGCACTACGCGGCCATTTTTTTTTTTGCTTGACAAAGACTTAAAGTTTGATTCTTTCTAAAACGATTCTTACGATTTGAACTGGCTGCGAACCAAGTTTTTCGCTGAAAATTCGACTAACGAAACTTTAAAAAATTGCACTTATTTCGAAACCGGTACATACGATTCTAACAAAAAGGTAATAATGTTCTTATATTTCCTGTACGGTTTGTTTTACTTAGTTCCTTACCTATTGAATCAAAATAGCGCAACCAGACTTGTAATGAGTGAGAAAGTTTCGTGCGAACCAGTCGCGGACTCTACTCTACTTTTATTACACTTTTCTTTGAGTTTGGTTCAGTTTTCTAGAACAACTAATCTCGATCTGTGATCTGTTGCAGGTATCACGGAAAAACTGCAATACATCAAAGATGTGGGATTCACCGCCGCTTGGCTTTCGCCAATCTTCAAGTCGCCAATGGCTGACTTCGGCTACGATATATCAGACTTCTATCAAATCCATCCCGAATATGGAACGATGGAGGATTTCGAAAATCTTATAAAGAAAGCTAAGGAAATCGGGATCAAAATTATCCTCGATCTTGTGCCAAATCATAGTAGCGACGAGAATGAGTGGTTTATAAAGTCCGTCAACAAGGATCCGCTATACAAGGACTATTATGTGTGGCACGATGGTAAAATTAATCCACAAACTGGTGAACGTGAACCACCCAGCAATTGGCTAAGTGCCTTCCGCTACAGCGCCTGGAAATGGAATGACGTCCGCAAACAGTACTACCTCCATCAATTTGCGGAAAAACAACCCGATTTGAACTACCGCAACCCGGCTGTAGTGGAGGAGATAAAGAACGTCATGCGATTTTGGTTGGCGAAAGGCATCAGTGGCTTCCGAATTGATGCTTGTCCCTTTTTGTTCGAAATCGACTTAGACGAAAACAACAACTATGCAGATGAGCCTGTGACAAATGCCACAAATTGTCCAGACAAAGACGATTACTGTCACTTGCAGCACATTTACACAAACGACCGGCCAGAAACATTGGATATGATCTATCAATGGCGGGAATTGACTGATAAGTTCAAGAAGGACCACGGAGGCGATACGAGAATCCTGCTCACCGAAGCTTACACGAGCTTCGAAAACATGATCAAGTACTACGGTGACGGCAAACGTAATGGCTCATATGTTCCGTTTAATTTTGACTTTTTGGGCAAAGTGACCAAAGATTCAACAGCCCAAGACGTTGTTGCGAATGTCCTTAAATGGTTGAAGGCAATGCCCAAGGATGTGTATGCCAACTGGGTTTTGGGTAATCACGACAATAAGCGATTGGCATCAAGATTTGGAATTGATCGTGCGGATTTGTTGAATATTTTGCTTCAAACTTTACCGGGAAATGCAGTTACGTACAATGGCGAGGAACTGGCGATGACAGATGTGTTCATTAGCTGGGAGGAGACTGTAGATCCACAGGCATGTAGCGCGAATCCTACCAACTTTAATAGTTATTCTCGCGATCCGGCCAGAACGCCATTCCAATGGGATGCCTCCCCAAATGCAGGTAGGTCCAAATACGAATGTGATTTTGTAAAAGATTTGAAGTTTGCTTTTTCAAATTAAAACTCATATATACTAATTGTGGTTGGGACTTTCAGGCTTCACAATGGGCTCTGACACATGGTTGCCAGTCTCTGCTGATTTTAAGACCAAGAATGTCTTGATGCAGTCCAGAGCTCCGCATAGCCACTTGCAAATATTCAAGAAACTCATCCGCCTTAGGAAGGAGCCTGCATTTGTCGCTAAGAACAACTTAGAGATTCGAGCAATATTAGACAACATTGTCATTTACAGGAGGTTTGTTGAACGAAATTACCTTTTTCTATGAGAAAATACAAATTGCATTGTCTTGCAGATCCTCGAACACCGACACTTATGTTGTCATTTTGAACTTGGGAACAAAGGACCAGACGTTTGACATTAATACATATTTTAATGTGGGTTCTAAGGTTGAAGTGATTACAACATCCATCCAGTCCAACTACAACGATGGGTTAGCAATCGATAATAATAACTGTTTGGAAAACATTTAAATTCTTACTCAAATTTTAGAGATGTGATCAATGCCGCCAATTTCAATGCCAAGGGACAAGTTGGAACCGTTCTTGTTGCTGTCAAGTAGAGGGTGAGATGTCGCTCATGGAAATGAGTTTTAAAATACTTATTAGAAGATAGTAATGTACCAAATAAACACATATCTCTTGGTTGCATATATATTTGTTGTTTTGAAATGACTCTATATTATTTCTGTAGTATATATTTACCTCTTGCGGTTCACACGCTCAAGGCTCAGGGCTCATCCAATCTTAACAAATTAAGTGTCAATTAAAAGAGATTTTCTGTGTGCTTATTTTTGCATTTTTACTTTCTTAAAATACATATTAACAATGAAAAAGGTTGAATTTTATTACATTACATTTCAACTCCGCAGTTGTGTACAAACTATTATTCCGGGAAATACGTTGCGTCAAAGAGAGTCGACGATGGGTGGCGCTGTTGTCGATTTCCGAAACCACTCAACCGATTTCAATGAAATTTTGTGGCTGGGAACCTATTGTTGGTTCCAGTTTTAAAGATAAGAACGTTTTAGACTCGATATGTTCGAACGAAAGGCACGGACAAAACCGGGTGGGTACATCTATACATATAGACTTACGTCCGTGTGTGCACTCATAACTCGAGAATTGATTCTTCGATTATATTACGACTTTTGGCTTTGTGGATTCGTATTGGGCCAAGGAAGGGCATAATGCTATATAATTGTCGAGAAAATTAAAGTTTAAGGGGATGAAATTGGGGACAGAACAATTTATGGGGATAGAAAAACGGGTACGTGTCACTTCCAATACAACAAAACTTATTTCAATTGTTCAGTTTTTAACTTCTTTGGATGTTCCGGGCTTACCGCTACACAATTTGAAATTCAAAGTCGGCTCAGTTATAATTTTGTTGAGCAAGCCCAATCCACCGAAACTGTTTAACGGATCGCGTTTGATTTGATTCTGAAGGATCGGAAATCAAACATTCCGCTTTGTGCGTCGTGTACCTTAAAGCATTATAGTGAAAAAGCGGAAGGTTGGCCGACACGTCAATCATTCCGGTTTGATTGAAACACATCGACGTTGCTATACCTACTTTAGTTATTTCTATTGGATTTAATATAACTTTTGAATACAGAATTTGAATTGACCGAATAACATAAAATATAGCATGTGCCCGTAATGAATTTGGGGGGAACGAAGTTCGCCGGTTCAGCTAATAAACTATAGAAAGGGAAATAGACTACACGACCTACCTACTTGATTTCGACAAGGAAATTGGGTGTTTTTGCAAGAAAATATATAAGATCTCGCGAAGGGACAGTAATTAACATTAACTGCTTATAGAACGTGTAAAGCGAATGGACATTAAGGCTCCCAACGCAGTACCAGCAGATCGCGTTGAAGGACTTCAACGAACTTCGAGTGCGCAACTATGCCCAGTTGTCTATGTTGTTCGTTGCGATCTAATTTTACCTCAAACTGTAGAGCTACCTAAGTAAGTATCTGCGAGGCGAAGGGCAAGCGAACCCTATGAGCTGAATCTTGGCTGGAAAGACACCTTCGATCCCATACGCCAAAGTTGGGAAGAAAATCGAACCACCATTCGAAGACAAACCCTCTGGTATGTGGGTCGAGTTCGTGAGTGAATTATGTGGATTTCACATGCAAAAATGTTAAAAAAAATTACATCGCGTAGACTCGAACTTGACACCTGAAATCTCTCTGACCGGGGTCGGATGGAACGCTGCAAGGCTTTAGAAAAAAAAAACTAATCAAAAACGCTACTCAACTTAAATTTTTATTATGAAAAATATCCATTCCCTCGACTCAATCAATTAGCACAGATGGGCTCTTCTAAATGGTCCTCTTTTGTAGCCGTATCTTTATTCCGTTATCGGACTTTAATGTTAACACTGCGGACAATATCGGATCATATTTGTTGGTGGGCGTTTTTGGCTCAAAACCATCTTTG
This sequence comes from Cheilosia grossa, assembly GCA_963082955.1. Classification (NCBI taxonomy): domain Eukaryota; kingdom Metazoa; phylum Arthropoda; class Insecta; order Diptera; family Syrphidae; genus Cheilosia; species Cheilosia grossa. The sequence goes on along the minus strand of OY720147.1, from coordinate 16,828,838 downwards.
GAGCATAATCCATCTTCGGGCGGAAGAATTCTAAAGGCTCGCACGATTTTCGCTACAACCGACTTCAGCTCCAGCATTGCGAACTTTTGTCCTAGAAATGAGAAGGGCTTTGTCTATTCAAGCTTCACTTTGTTTAAAATTTCACAGACCTATACAATTTCGTGGACCTGCACTGAAGGGGACGTATTCATATGGACTCGCTTTGGCACGTGACTCCGGATTGAAGCGTTCCGGATCGAATTTGTATGGGTCCGGGAAATATTTCTCATTATAACCCATTACAATTATAAATATGTTAAGGGTCGTGCCATCCGGCAGAAAAGTTCCATCTGTATATAGACAAAGTTAGCCTTGCTTGCAACAACCCTTGTTAAAATCTTACTCATGTCAAATGATCCTTCATTAGAACGGCCGATAATGGGAACACTGGGATACATGCGCTGCGCCTCTTTTATTACCGCATCCAAATATTTCATCTCCTGTATATCGGCGAATGTAGGCGACCGTGACATATCCCCCTTAAAGATTGCCATTTGTTCCTCCAACACTTTTTGCTACAGCAAAGAAGTATATCAATTGATAAATCGGTATCAACAAAGGGTTACAGAAAATCCTTATACCTGCACTTCTGGATGTCTAGACAGCAGATAAATAGCGAACGATATTCCCGACGAAGTAGTGTCATGACCCTGAGGGAGAAGAATGGATTCAATTTGACTTTTGCGAATTCTGCTCATAAATCCGAATGTTGGGCTGGCTTACCTCAAACATAAATGTGGATACCTCTTCGAAAATTTCCTTGTCTGTTAAAGGCCGCCCATCGATTGTAGATGTGAGTAGCGTGTCGAGGAAGGCCCGTCTTTTGCGTGTATATATTTTGTCGTCCGAGTCGTTGTTGCTGCCGACGAGTTTGGTGTCATTTTGCATGGCTTCACGACGTTTAGTTATAACCTTAAGAGACAAAGGAGTGTTTTAAAGGACAAGACGCATTCGGCGAAAGCTAATGAAATGGATGAAAGAAACAGATTTCGCAAGAAGAACTATACAACCCACACCTCATATGAACACGCTCAAAAATTGGCTCTAACAGTGTGCGATTTTTGCTCGGTTAAAATTAACCAAGTCTCTGTTGAAAAACACCGAGTATTCGTTGTTAAATACTACCGATATAAATAGGTTAAATGCACACTGTTAAAAATAACATAACAATATCAGTTGTTAAGAACCAAGTTTCTAGATAAATATCAACCAGTTGGTTAAATTCAACAGAGTTAGTTTGTTATTTACAACCAAGAAAAATTGATAAAAGGTTATTTTCAACCGAGTTTCGTTGAACAAGTTGACTCGGTTGTTTTTAATCCACTTACTCTGTAGGAGCAATATCACTTGGTAGTTTTTAACCGAAAGTGAAGGCGTGAAGCCGTTATAACCTCTGCTCACAGCGCTATCTTTCTATGAGATAAGTAACAGTTTAGAAGAAGAAGTTCATAAAGAAAAAGACACAAATTATGTCTGTTTTCCCCCTGCGCCATCTATTGCGCACGTCTGGCAGATACCGAAGCACCTAGAGTATAAATGTCCTAAAAAAGCATCTCAATTCAGTCATTCAGACTCGGCATACAATTTTAGGTCCCTTCCATTCGTCCCAAAAATGTATTTTTTCTTAAATCAAGTCGTTTAAAAGACAGCAAGTTTATTGCAGCGCTAATTACAGCCAGCTGGGTTTTTTTAAGACTTAATGGTAATTTTTGGTAGACGCAGTGGCTTAGTGGTTAGTGTGTTGTACTACTAAGCGAGGGGTCCCAGGTTCGAATCCCGCAAAAACCCAAATTCCAACTTGGGGTTTTTTCCACTGCGCCACCTCTCGCGAACGTCTGACAAACATCCGAGAGTATAAACTGTTTTTAGAGCTTCTCAATTAGCCGTTTTGGAATCGGCATAAAGTTGTAGATCTCTTCCATTCGTTCGAAAAATAAAAAAAACTCACACAAAACGAATGGTTTCGAGAAGCTAGGCCTTGGGTCCCTACGGACCTGTTGCGCCAACTATATATAATATATAATGGTAATTTTGACCCGTTTCAAATTTGTTTTTTTTTTTTAAATGTTTTTGATCCTTTTTCAACCCATTTTTGAAGCGATTTCCGGTGAGTTTTTGGAGCGCTTTTAATACCACGTTTCTTATGAGTTTTTCAACGGTTTTAACGCGTTCTTAGTAGCATATTTGATGCGATTTCCAATGTGTTTTTCAGCGCTTTTAATAATATTTTTGACCTGTTTTCAATTCGTTTGTTCGACTGGCAAGTTTCTTACACATTTTCCGATTTTTTATTTTATTTTTGACGAGTGTTTCTAAATTATTTTACTGTTTTCTTAATGTGTTTATTAAACGGTATGGCCCATCTTCCACCAACCAGCAAAGATAAATACTAAAGTTATTCGCCATCTTTCTATGAGATAAGTAACAGTTTAGAAGAAGATAAAGACTGATTCCGAGAATTTGATTAACGCTTTGCTATCTGCAAAGATACCTACCTTTATCTTAAGTGGATTACATGCTTTCTTTCAGCCAAGATATGACTTCTTTTCTTCACCAGATTTCCGGTACAACGATTGGGAACATAAAAGTTGTAACCAACCATTGTTTTAAATCCTTGCAGAATATGTTAATATAGTTCAGGTTTATGGCACAGTAAATTTTTTTTTTGATATTCCCGAATGTATTCAGAATGTATTGTAATCCTTAAAAAACCTATTTACTTACACCCATTGTGAAATTTGTTAGTGTCTGCAGTGCCTTCCTGTACTTCGAGTACTCCGGTGTGAATTTAAACAAAAACGTATTCTTCTTGAGTGGGTTAATTGATCTCATTTGCACGGAGTAACACATGCTACAGAAAGAAAAATGCTCACTAAAATTGAACTCATTACTCTTCCACATAACATACTATTGAAACGACTTGACAAGATCTGAATCATTGTTGCCCATTGCACTAATACTCACACCCATGGCGGTTTCTACAAAAGCAAATGCAATCTGTATAACTTTCCATTGGAAACATTTCACGTACTTACCGCAAATGATGTCCAAAGTAAGATAGCATACAAGACTCTGAAAATCAAATACAGCTTCTCCTTTCGATACGTTTTCCAAAATTGACAAAAACTTTGATGAATTCGCATTCATCGTGTCAAAAAAATCCACAAGTATTTTGAAATGAAAGGATGGAGTTATCATTTTACGATGACTGTGCCATAAGGACCCGAAGCTCGTCAGAAGACCTTGACCCAGCCACGGATGCAATAAGTCATAGATGTTTGATTTCCGTTGACATTTTGGATCCAAAAGAATGCTCTGGGAATCAGAAATGATGGGATATATGCAAACCAACCATATATGCAACTTTGCGGAATAATTACCTCCATATCCTTCGGATCACTTATGAAAACATAGCCCTCCATGCCAATCCAAAGTCGGAATTTATTGCTGCCATATTGGCGCCACCAAGATTGAAGATTGTGAAGTATTTCTGCAATAAAAAGAAGAATGTAGAATGTTTTGGTAATTAAATTGCAGTTTAAAAAAAAAAAAATATTTTCATCAATATAGAAAGTCTGTTAACAAAGTCTTAACATAACAAATATCAACGAAAGATCGACATCTAGATATAGATAGATATACGCCATTTTGAATAAAATGTTTAGGTACTCAGGATTTACATTTCAATACGTCTCTATGAAAATTTAGAGCAAAAGACGTATGTCGAATAATATTCGTGTCCAGTAACATCATTGAAACGAAAATGGCTGGGCAACACCCCGCAGAATAAACTGGATTCATATTTTTCTAAAAGGAGGCGCTGCATGGAAAATAGGTTCGAACCTAAGGTGGTTTATATTAGAATACATTATGTACTATGATAATAATGGCGACGACAAATTGATTGTCACCAAAATACTTTCAATTAACTGTCAAGCATTTTGTTTGGGGAATTGTTAACTTAATTTAACCAGCCGCAGATTTCGCCGAATTCTTAACGGCCATTATTGTATTCAAAATTTATTATTGTATAATTTTTTGTAAGAGACTTGTTCACACACGTATACGAAAGATCTTTGCTCATTTAGTAGTGATCATCAGGATTCCATAATATGTGAGTTCAGTGCTAGAAATAATATTGCGATTAAAGCTTTTCTTTGGCGGTATTTCGATTTTGTACGAGTAAGTGGAAATAACTGCGCATTTTGCCTTTTCGTAAGGATCAAAATCTGTAGAAATGTTAGTACACTCTGTGTACATTGTGCGCCTGCCAAAACCCAGTAAATATGTGAAGTGCACCAAACAATTTGTCGATATATACCTAGTCACATAAATTTGATTTAAATTTGTTTGTTCTTCATAAACTTATCTTCAACAGAAATACTGTACAAAATGTAGACACAGTCGACTACTTTGATAGCAAATATAAGAACTTTATGAATAAATATAGAATCTACCATGAAATATAAAATGGAAAGTAAATTTGCTTATACATACATACGTATCAATAAATTAGTTTTGTTTCGGATTTTCTGAAATATTTACAAAAAAATAAAAACAAAAGTTCTCCACCAATGGTTAAATGGGAACCGAACCTTTAAATCGTTTTATACACCAATAGGTATTTACATGGAATACAATCTTAAATGATCCACCAATTAAAGACTCATTAAAATCTGTTGCGTTAACCTGAAACCTTTCTGTAACATGATGTGTCTGCTATCATGCATGAGGAACACTTTATAATACTTCACAACAAAGCTTCACTCTGGTAATCTTGACGCCTATTTGCATAGCTTTAATTAATGCGATTAGTTAAGGGGGATGCTATTTTCTATCACATTATTCTGATACCAAGGGGTATTAATTATGGCCTTACTTGTAATTGTACATTCTTGATTGGATATGATGCACCTACGGTGGTTATCAATTTGAGTGACATAAAGCTAGTTGTCTTTGCGGATTAGTAAAGGGCAAGTTACTGTAATAATAAAAATGGAGAAAGGCTACGCTAGGTATTTAATTCATCTACTGAGCCCATTATAGATCTCGTATGTATTCGAAACATGTAAGACCCATTGAATAGAAAATCCTTAAATTCGGGTCCTAAAATGAACGAAATAATTCTTGCAACAAAGCTCTGGCTCCACGAATCGAAAGATTCCTTACCGGACGCTGCCTTGTCAAAAAGAACAGGACAATGACTGATAGTGTTCAACAAAGCCAAAGAAACAGCGGAGGATAAGCCTTCAACATGCAGGTATAACAAAACTGTCATGGAAAGCATAAGCCGCTTTTATAACAAAAGGGAGCCTCGCAGGACATTACAATAGATCAATTTGTTGTGGAGCGATGCAGGATTATCCCTAACGTGTCTACTCTAGAATCTATTCTAATCTACTCTGATCTATTTGAGCGACGTAATTATTTAATGCTGCATTTTTTTCCCAGCTAGGTCTATGACGATGAGTTTTCACATTAATTTATGTTCTAATTATCACTGTCGATATTCAATTGCAATCATTTCACTTTTTAAGAGGCATCGGGCATCGCATGCACATAACTACCATTTTCATAATACAGCGGACGCTCAGAATTTAGAACCACTCTGTTCGTGTGGCCAATTTTCAGATGTGAAGTTCGTCGATATTTATTATTAGGCCTACAAAAATATGTACATCCATAGATGCTGACGTTAATAATTTACGGGGGACCGAATTTCCCGATGTCATGGGCAAGCGGTGGTTGACTGCAAGCAACTTATGGCGAACGCAACTGAACACAAGGATGTGCCATATAAAATAGGTGGATCGAGTTATGTAGAATATTTTTGTTTATTTATGTAAGACACCGTTTATTTTCTTCGATTCACCTTGAGGATTCTTTCCCACTGTGTGGGCATTTCCTAAAATCGGTAACCCACGTGGTCCAGGGATTTTATTAATAGCACGGCAATATTTTCCAAATCTAAAGTTCAGATAAGCCACCGAAAAACCGATTAATATAAGCGCAACAATCAAGGCAAACATTTCTCTTATTGCACTTTGCGAATGAAATTTATATGCACTAAGCGCCTGTGATGCGTTCTTCCGTGTTGTGCACTATTGACTGATTCAAAACGGAAAAAAAAAACAACAACCAAAGCCAGCCCAGTAAAACCCACATGAATATGTATGGTTGTCATTTTGTCATCATCTTGCTCTGTAGGTACCAGCGTTGCCGATGAACATTTTCCGAATGGGGCTTTAAAAAGGGGCCCGAGGCGAAACAAGGGGCCTTCACATAAAATACTAAATTTCAGTAATTCAAATTTTCAAAATTTTCTTATTTCTGGAGTTTTTTTTTTTTAAATTCACTTATAAATGGTGGAACTACCTCCAAAGTTTATTATTTTTATATATATCTCTTTTATTAGTTAAAAATTAATAAATTAAATTCACTTTGCAATCGAGACTGAGCCAAATAGGTACACGCGTATTGAATATTCACGGACGTATAACCAAATATGTACCAAGTATGGCAAAAAAAAAAAAACGCGAAGGGAATCACCTCCTACATAACTATTTTGGGGAGTCCCCTTTTCATTTTTGCCTTGCTGAAGCAAAATAAACACAAAAATGGAGATTCACCGATGTGTAACAAAGCTAAGAAAAGAAATCGCTCAGGAATAACTAGAACCTCAAGTTCTAGTTTTAGAGCATTCAATGCATTAAAAACTCAGGTTCTAATTTCTGGAAGATTCGAATTTCCGAAAGTTCTAATTATGTGAGCGTCCGCTCGCTGCATAGCAAAAAAAAAAAAAACAGAGTATTTAGACATTTATTTGTAACAATAAATAAATTTATTCATACGAAACACTTGTTTTCAAATGTTTGCATTCTTTTTCGTTCAATAAATAATAAAAACTATCTTAAACTCTAAAAGGGGTCATTTTGCTCCATTTTCAATAACTTTGCCCCTGAAGCTCAAAAAGGAGCCAAACGGCAGCGCTGGTAGGCACTACTTCACTATCAAGGTCCACGTCCAGCTGAAAGCAAAAGTGCTACCGGTGTACCTTGTTTATTTGCATGGAATGTATTCGAAAACGTACAGCAGGTACATTGGCTAAAAAGAAAGAATCACTGAGCAATATCAGTATCAGCTTAATTCATTTTTAATCAGTCTCTTGGCATATATTTATTGTGTTTGAGTATAGGTATTTGTATTGTGTGGATATTATTCATACAGGGTGTTCAGGTAATTAGAAAAGAACTACGTGCTGTTTATTATATTTTAAAAACCGTTTAGAAGGCTAAACGTTTTTTTGACTAAGATAAAAGCTGACATTTTAAGAGAACTCTTTCTAAATATACAACTATCAATGTATAGGTCAACGATCAGCTAGTTTTTGAAAAAGTGGATCATTTCGCACGATTGGCTTTGTACCATTCTGTTTTATTAATCATCCCTTAACATTTTGTTTAAAATATAACATCGTCGAAAACTTCTAATGCTAACATTAAGCCCCAAAGTATAGCCTTCAAACAATTTTGTACAACTGCCATTCCATGTTCACAATGAAATGTCACAAGCGTAGAAAAGGTGCTGTTGGGCAATACATCCTTTTCGGTCGTCTACCCACCTATTTAGAGAACAATAGGTACCTTGCTGAACTACTGGCAACTGGAAATCGCAAATAGCTGCGGCAAGCCGTATGATTGAAATGCCAGCTTTTGGTGAGTAATCGTACCACCCAGGCTTGCAATTTTTGATCACATAAATTTAGTAAAAGTATATGTAAAACTATTTGAAATCAATACAATGTCAACATGCTATTCGACGCCAAATAACTTTTTTTTTTAAAAATGCTATAAAAAAAACTACTGAATATTTTCTCAAATTTATTTTTTCATTTGAAAGTACAATCCTTCCGGTTAATAATGGAAAATAATTTCATTCAAATGGTTGCCTCGGCTGGCCATGCAGTAGCCTACACGATCGGTCCAATTTTTAAGCACATTATCGATTGTGTGCAGCTGTATTTCGCCAATGGCTACACGAATATTGTCCTTTAAAGCGTACATTGTCTCTGGCTTGTCGGCGTAATACTTACCTTTTACGGCACCCCACAAATAATAGTCCAACGGTGTCAAATCGCAGCTCCGAGGTGGCCAAACGACATCAGCTCTGCGGCTGATAATGCGATCTTCAAAAACAGGGCGCAAAACATCGAGTGTAGCTTCGGCTGTGTGGCACGTAGCCCCGTCCTGTTGAAACCAAATGTTGCCAATATCCTCCTCTTCAATTTTTGTGAACACTTTTTTCACAAGATAACGAACATACGGAGCTTCTCTTCTTCCAAAATCCGTACGCAATTTTCGCACACATTCTGCAACGTTACAATGATTTTCAAAGTAATGTCGCTATATTTCCCAGCGTTGTTCAAGCGTATACACAACCAGCGGAAGGATAAAACTAATTATCTGTCGAATCAGACATGAGCTAAGTGTTACCATTCGCGAAATGAGCACTAGTTGAAAAAAAAGAAGTTAGATGGCGGACTCTTTATAAGGTACCTATGTGTGAAACTTAAATCACCCTATGTTGCTTTACATTATTTTACAAAACTTTGCATTCTGTTAGGCGGAATAATATAATAATTAAATCGGCCTGTTATCGTTGACCAACAAGGCCCCAAGGCACCCTATTAATTTATAAGCTTCTTTTATAGTTGCTTACTTTTGGGTGACCATAATTTTGACGGGGGATTAGGATTGCCCCCCTCCTGCTTCTCATCATGAAAATAAACTACGCACTTTATTTACAGGCACAAGACCGAATTCTATTTTTATATTTTCTTAAAGGACACACTATTATACAAAAATTATTCAATACTTCTAAAACCATAAGTCCAGATAGCCTCTTCTATTCGGTCCTCTTTTGTAGGCGAATCTGTATTCCATTTTCAGACTTCAACGTAAGCACTGTAGACAATATTGGATCATATTTGTTTGTTGGCTTCTTTGGCTCATATCCATCCTTTGATAATAGTCCATCTTCAGCTGGGAGAATTTTAAACGCTCGCACGATTTTCGATACCACAGATTTTATCTCTAGCATCGCGAATTTTTGTCCTTAAAATAGGAAAACCATTGGCTATTGATTTAATTTACAACTGGTTTTAGATTTGATCCTACCTATGCAATTTCGCGGACCCGCACTAAAAGGAACATATTCATAAGGGCTCAACTTGACCCGTGACTCGGGATTAAACCGTTCGGGATCAAATTTGTATGGGTCCGGGAAATATTTCTCATTATATCCCATGGCGAAGATGAACACGTCGATTGCTGTACTATCCGGGAGGATTACTCCATCTTTACAGAAGGAAGAGTACCTTTTAGTATAATCGCTTTGGCAATTCAAATTTTGTTTACAACTTACTCATATCATAATTTCCTTCAGTATAACGACCAATTAAGGGAACGCTGGGATACAAACGCTGTGCCTCTTTAATAACCATGTCTAAATATTTCATCTCCTGTATATCGTTATAGACAGGGTGTCGAGTTATATCTCCAGCAAAGACTTGAAGTTGTTCCTCGAATACTTTATTCTACAGCAAAATGAATTCAATCAATAAACAACTCATATACGTGTGCACAGAATACGTACCTGTACTTCTGGATGTCTAGACAGCAAATGCATTGCAAAAGCTATTCCCGATGAAGTTGTATCATGGCCCTTGGCAAAGGAAACATTACCACACTTAGCCACTTAAGGGTCACTCTGTCGCTTACCTCAAACATGAATGTGGAGACTTCTTCGAAAATTTCGTTATCCGTTAATGGCCGCCCATCGATTGTTGCAGTAAGCAGTGTATCAAGGAAAGCTTGTTTTCGCCTACCATTTAGCTGGTCGTCAGCATCGTCCTTGGTAGTACTGTCATCGGCGGTATTTTGCAAAGCCTGTCGGTGTTTGGATATTACCTTAAATGGCAAGGAAAAAAAAAAAAACATGAACAACCAATCGTGCAAAAGGATTGTGATGCATGTTTCATCAAACGTGTTGTTTTCACCATACTTACATCCATAGTGAAGTTCTTCAGAGACTCCAAGGCATTGTTGTATGTAGAGTATTCTGGTGCAAATTTGAAAAAGAACCGATTCCTTTTTAGAGGGCTGAATGCGCGCATCTGAAGTGAGTAGCACATGCTGCAAGGATAAAAGACTGCTAAAGCAACATTATCATCTAATGTGATATTTTTTCTACTTACTATTTAAATGCTTTAACAATTTCCGAGTCATTGTCGTCCATTGCATTGATACTGACGCCCATTGCAGTTTCTATAAAAAAATACACCCTCTAATTCTAAATAACTTTAAGTACTTGATGCACTTACCGCAGATGACATCTAATGTTAGATTACACACAAGATTCTGGAAATCGAAAATAGCGTTTCCCTTCGAAACCGCCTCCAACTTTTCTATAAACTTTGCTGAGTCCGTATTCATTGTTTCGAAAAATTCGACAAGTATCTTAAAGTGGAACGATGGAGTTATCACTTTCCTATGACTACGCCATAAAGACCCGTAACTTGTCAAGAGCCCTTGGCCTAACCACGGATGCAGCAGATCATAAATGTCTGATTTCTTGAGGATTTTTGTGCTGGAAAGAATGTTCTAAAAATGCACATTAAAAACTGAGAAAATATCAAAAACAATTTTACAAATCTAACCTCGACATCCTTCGGATTCGAAATAATAACGTGTGCCTGTGAACCAATCCACAGTCTATATTTATCTTTGCCATATTGATCCCACCATTTGAAACAATTTTCGAGCACTTCTATTAGGAAGTTAATTTAATTTTTTTTAATTAATGTTAAGAGCATATTTTAGTGGATACATTTTGAAAGAAGAACTGCCGAGTCGAACTAGAAAACTAAGTGTCTGTTTCACAGTACGAGTATTTTGTATTTTGAAAAATAATGTTATGCAAATATATACCTAACATATATTGGTTAACCTAGAATCTTTTTTAATCAATTAAATTGGCGGATTAACTAATACAAATTGAACTCGGCGATCCCATTTTACATTTTTATCAAGCCGAACGCCAAAGTTTATTTACTCAATACTCTGTTTATTTTTGATTAAATGAAAGAGAATGGATCTTATATTGATAAATGTTTTATTTAATGTCGGCAATTATGTATGGAATGCAATATCAACTAAATGTCCGCCATTGTTAAAAAATGCGAGCCCTTTTGAGCATATTTTTCATTACATTCTCACACATTTGTTTGAGTTGCTCAAGCGTTTCTGGTTTGTTTGCATACACCTTGCTTTTCGGATATCCCCACAAAAAGAAGTCCGGAGCAGTCAAATCAGGCGACCGTGGAGGCCAATCAACATCACCATTTCCTGAAATAACTTGTTGTGGAAAGAGGTAACTTTCTCATCGTCACAGTAATCGATGATTGATTTTGATAAAATGTTTTAACGATTAAAACACGTTGGTTTATCGAATATTTTTCCATAGTTAATTTGCCACGTGTCTATACTTCACGACTGCCAAATATGAACTGTCAAGACTAATGCTTACCAAAATGGCGGCAAAACAAAGTAGTATACCTTCCCAGTGGACACCCTGTATAAGACAAAAATCTAAATCGTTTTATGCATAAGCGTAGTGCCTCAGTGGTTAGGGAATAACATAAAATTGTAGGTTCGTTCAATTCGCCAAAAAAAAAAAAAAAAACAATATTTGTCAGCAACTAGTCTTAGCATGCATAGATGGACATGTTCCGACTAATTTTTATTTAAATAAGCACTGCTGCAGGAATAAAAGAATGGATCGTTTTAACAAACATATGAGGGATGACCTGAGGACTTCGGGCTAACGCATAAAACTGCACGCAGAAAAATCGCTTATTTAAAATCAACCAACTTTCGGTTAAAAACTAGCAAGTGATACTGTTTATATAGCTCCTACAGATTGCGTGGATTAAAAATAACCACCAAATCAACTTGTTTAACGAAACTCGGTTAACTTGGTTCTTAACAACTGATAGAGTGTGTTATTTTTAACAGTTTGCATTTTACCTATTTATATTGGTAGTATTTAATAACGAACACTCGGTGTTTTTCAACAGAGACTTGGTTAATTTTAACCCTTTTTTTTAAACGAGCAAATATCGCACTCTGTGCTTAGCAATATTGTCCGATCCACCTTACGAAATTTGAAATTTTTTTTTTTCTATTCCAGCAAATTTAGTATTCGGTTATACCGAAAGCGCTTGATGGTGAAATATCCTGGAGGCAAACGACCCAAACTACAAGCAGGTAAAAACCAACACTGAAGACAATAATTTTGTAGTAAATGCATTATGATGGGACAACCTCAAAGTATCCTTAAGTTACCTTAAGTCCGCTTAATCTCCCTCAATAAAATTAAACCAAGTGCGCATGAAATAATACTTCACACTCAAAATCTCTCTTCAGTTATCAAAAATTTGCGCCAACATGTTTAGTGACAAACATTAAGACTAAAATTGGCAATGGCAAGTTCAACAATACTAAACCGAAAATCAATCGATGATAATCCACAATTAACCCTAGAAGCTGGCTGATTGTCGAAGTTGGAAGATAATATTAATTATACCAAACTAAAATTTGTTAAAATGTATTAAAATGTACGGGTGGGCCAAAAGAGATCACCCTATTGGAAGATGCTCTTATTTTTGTAAATGGCCGCCAATGTCAAATCTGTTCGGACATTTGTGGACTAGACAGATGTAGAATACAAGTGAACAAGCCATGGAGCGATACACTGCCCAAGAACGCGGAATAAACGAAGTGGACGATTTTTCGACCAAAATCATAATGAGCGGTGAGGCTCATTTCCACGGGTACGTGAACAAGCAAAACTATATCGCTTCTGGGGCACCGATAATCCACGAGTAATGCACGATGAGCCATTACACCCGCTCAAAGTTACTGCATGGTGCGCTGTTCACGCTGGAGGAGTCATCGGGCCATTTTTTGTTCGAGAACTGGAGGACATGTGGTTCCAACAGGACGGAGCTGCGGCACACACTGCGCGAGCCACAACCGATATTCTGAAGGCGGCGTTCCCGGGTCGCCTCATCTCTCGTTTTGGCGATTTGCACTGGCCCGCAAGATCGCCCGATTTAACCGTTCCAGACTTTTTTTTGTGGGGTTTTTTGAAGTCCCGTGTTTACGTGAACAAGCCCGAGACCCTAGAAGCCCTCAAGGATAACATTCGACACGAGTGCGAGAATCTGTCGCCCGAAGTTCTCGCCAAAGTGATGAAAACGAGCCCGTATGCCAATCAATTGTAACGGTGCCCATTTGGCCGATATCATCTGCTCGACTTGACCAATAAAATTCTAAAGGCTCAAATAAACATAATGAAAAAACAGAATCGAAGTTCTATTTAGATAAAAAATTAGAGGCAAACAACATCGGATGACTTCTTTTGGCCCACCTTGTATTTGCAAAAGCTCAATCAAGATTAAATAAAATATTTAAAAATAAAACACTACAATCAGTCAGCAATTGCTGCCACCGAAAAATATATGGCTGGGGCTCGAAATAGTGCTGTAGGTAATACAAGTCAGATAACAAAATAAAATCCATTGGATCTTACTCACACAGAATGAGATAGTAAAGTTGGGTAGAGGTTGTTGTTTGTTAGATAATCGACTTTATTTCCATGTTGAAAATGAGCTGTAGAGAATTGGTACCGTACAAGAAATACTTGTCCGATTTCTGAGTAACAACCATGATCATCAAAAAGACAAATACTAATACTAATATATTTACATACCGTAAACAATTAAAATGTAGGTCTACTGAAAGAGACTTTGAGAGACCAGGACCCATGTTCCGTAATTATCACATCGATATAAATTGAAAAAATGCTCCTAAGCTTTCGATGCGAAAATTTATCGCATGAGTTACAGAACATTGGCCCAGATACCAACTATTTTTCACAAACTCCAGCAACGAGCTATAATGCTGTGTGAGTAGTTTTCCATTTCCACAAATTCAAGACAAATTCAAGGAAGAAATTCTAGATTATTTCAACTAGAAGTGATAATGTCCTATCTGATACTCCAATCGATTTTCTTAGCGACTCTCTAATGTCGCAAGTCGGACGAGGCACGATGGAACTAACGTTGTTGACAACCTCGCCCACCATAATTACTTGGACGGTTATCGGTTTAAAAACGAGAGAACAGAAAAGTCAGGTTCGAAATGATCATAGGACTTTGATGGTATAGGTATATTTTTGTTAACATCAAAAGTAACATAATACATTTCATACTTTTAGCGGACGTCAACCGACGCGACGTTGCAAACATTAAATCAAAATGAAAAAGTCACATAGGTATGCGTGTTAACAAACACTTTTCGTTTTCTATTTTACACAACATTTTGACTGATAATTTATATTTACCACTGGGATTCTTGCCCATGTGGAGAGCATTCCCTAGGAGAGGTAACGTCGGTGGTCCTGGAACCTTATTTACCGCCCGTTTATATTTTCCAAATGTTAAGTGGAAATAAGCGAAAGAAACGCCAACTATGACCACGGCGATAATCAAAGTAAACATTTTTATACGATTTTATTTTCAACCGCCCGTTACACGCACTTCCATCAAACACCAATGTCTGATTCGAAATGAAAAGCGAATAGGTAACAGCCGAAAAAAATAAGTCTTTTGTTTAAATCATGCATGGGTTATCGTCGTTTTAGCTGTCGTTTCACATAGTCACGTTAAAGTGATGCCATTGTGCTTCTCTAGTTGAAAGATAGGTAGTGATGACAATAACTTCTCAGCGAATAGCTTCGAGTTCCCCGGCAGGTTTGTTTGTTTGTTTGGTCACAGTTCTGGAAAGCATGAGTTTGTACAGTTTAGTACTAAGTTTCGACAGGAACAATCGTGAGGCATATTCGATTAGCAAAATCAGTCATCAATATAAACAGTTTGATGGAAATAGTTAGAGCAGTTTGAGTGGGTATTATAGGAGCCAACAAACATTACCTGCGATTTGCGACTTCTTTTCAACGGATTCATTATCTATGTTATCTTTAATACGTAATGGTATAAATGGTCCTTTCAAATCAGGTAGGAATTTTATCATTACCTCACACACAACTCGTTTTATTAAATTTCAACATCGAAATGTCCTAATATCTTTTTGAAAACATCTTTAAATGTTGGCAAATATTGGCCACGAATATAAAAAAATCTAACACGAAACAAAACTTTGTGGACCATCCGGAAAGCAAAATTTGCTTTGCAATTTACTATACGTATAGAAATGTCAAGGCAAGTGAAAAAGTAGTGTACTACTCCCATTGTAGTGCTTTTGGCAGCGCTTTTGGTTCCGCTTTGTAGCATTCCCATCATGTTTTTACTACTTGTTAGAAAATAGAGGTCAAACTTGTTAGATTTTAAAGGAGACATTTCGATTCAAATTGATAAAATTTAGTGGGCTGACTGTACAGATTCATGATAGCGCTGATTGTATTGATGTCAGTATTTGCTTTCGCCCTATTGTTTCGAGTTTCCACCATTCGAACAATTTTTATTTTCTATGACGATTCTACTCACCTATTAAAATTTTGAGTAAAATGAGATAAATTTATGCTTTTTTTTGCCGATTGAAAGTTGGGAAGCACAGGGTTGTGTTTATGTTTTGTTTTTTGTTTTCAACGAAATTATGGGTGACATTATTCAGTAGGTGGATAGTCAACAATAAACACCTCAGGCCGTCCTAATGGGCAACGAATTGTGAGTTTCAGACAAGTTAGTTCCGAATTCTTATCAATCTGTTGCTCTAAGTAATTATTAAAAGTTTAAAAATAATAAAAAATCATCACTCTGTACAACAATTTCTAGGATAGCAAATTCACCGCTGGGATTGAAGCCGACGATGTGCGAACATTTTCTGTTATGGGTAAAGTTAAACAGCCAAAAACTACTCTTTGGCCATGAAAGTTATCTAATCAAAAGATAGTTTTTTAGTTGAACTCAGTAGCTTCTCCGCAAATAGCTTCGAGATCCCCGAAAGATATTTTTGAAGCGCTATCTGCAAGTGAGAAATCCATCAACATCATCAATACAAATCTTATTGAAGCCATCAAAATATTCGTACGATAAAAGAGCATGTTGTGCTCGTTCATTGTTGTAATGTCCATATTGAGGCATCGGACAGTGGGTAGTGTGCCGATATACTGATTTTTTAATTAAATTAAGCATTTTTACTTTTCCCTCGTGCGAACGTCAAATGACCACCCGAGGGCTTAACAGTCCTAGGAAAGCCTCTCAATTCGGATGCTCGAAGTTGGCAGAAAGCTTCAGAGCCCCTGCCATATATCGCAAAAACAAAAACAGGTAGCGCCAACTATTTAGTATTCCTAGCATCGTCTTACATCCTTTAACTTCAAGTTACAACTTACTCCGGTACACTTATAGGTGGGTGGCTAGGGGTTGGTGTCTTCCTTGATCAAATTGTGCCCCTAGTCTAAATCTGTGCAAGCGATTTTTGCAAAATCATGAATTGTTTCTATGTATAACATCTCCTTTTTTATTATGTTAAGGCCCACTTAACACCATTAAAAGCGTTTGTTTTTGTTTTTCTTTTTTTATTTTTTCATTTATTTTAATAATAAAAAATTGTTAATGCATTGTATTTTCTGCAAAAGCTTGGCTTGGGCTTGTCTGCAGATGATTGATTTTTTAAATTAGTTTTTAGTACCTATACTAACTGCAATTCATCATTGTTGGAAAAATTCCAGATAAAAAGATTATTCATTTGAGTTTAAGTACATTTTCTTAATTATGTTTCAAAAACAATGTTTTTGAAATATTATTTAAATATGAATTAAATCGGCTGGAACAGCCACAGCATACTTTCTACATCCGTACTCGTTCCAGTATCTTGGGACAATAGAACATTATTCGACTCGTCTGTTTTTCCTGTAATATAATTATAAAGCTTGTTCACAGGTTGAGATACGATTTGGAAAAAAATCCTTCTTCGCTCATATTGCTTACTCCATAAAATTAACACCTTATCATTGGCATTTATAAATAATAGTATAGCAAAAACTATTCTGTGCTAAGATACTGCCTGTTGCTTTGGTATCTTGTATCTATTGTCATCGTTGAAGGTTGACATCTCCATCTTATACAAGTCTTCTATGTTCAGAAACTGTCTGTCGTTTACACCATGTTGATGTTGTGACCTCTGCCGTCATCCAGTTGTGTTTTGTCTATATTTTTTTGTTCTATAGTATGACACAGATTTCACTGTTGTTGTTATAGGCATTTACATTACTTAAAAAAATTCAATTGGATCAAGTCGAATTGTTTCGGTCACGTTTGCTTGTGCGTTTCGTTTGATGTTATGGTGGCGCAGTATGTACCATCATAATGGTCGGACAAATTTAGTTCTACTACTGCGGACATTATGTTCACAGTAGTGTTAAGAAAACATCGCTTGTTGGAGTTTTCGATAATCGATAAACAATCGATAATGATATTAGTATAAATAATAAATAAAATAAGTTCTCCATATAACAAAACTTAAAATTTTTAAATTAAAAAATTAAATTAACATGAAGCATGTAAATATTTTTTTCTAAATTTTGTTGTCTTAAATATAAACGTTCATATAAGACAACGTTTTTGGAAGAATAATTTCATTTCAACCGGTTAGAAGGCTTATGAGAAAATCGAGCCCCAAAAAATAATCCATGGCTGTTTTTCCATGATTGACTGTTACCTCGAGTTCAATTGTTTTCCGAATCCAGCACTTACTAATAAATATAAAATTAAAAAAAAACATTAGGTGAACTCAACTGTCGAAACAGAACAGTGTTAATTGAGTATGGTGTAGGGTACCTTCAAGAACCAACTGAACTTCAGCTCGGTTCAGGTTTTTTTTTTTGCCTTTTATTTTTCCTATCGGTGAACGTAGATCTAGTTCGAATGTATTGCCTATTTTAGTGACAACGTCGTATACGTTTCCCTTGGATTTCATTGGAATGATAAGTGCAAGCTCAACAACTACCGATATTCCGCCACCGACTCTAGCTGCTCAACGGCGATCCCAAAACGGGTGAGGAGATTTATAATCATCTCAATCTATGCCCTATGGGATGGATTCTATAGCTCGTCTTGTATCAACCATCATAATATTAGGTACATGATATACAGTTCTTGGGGAGGCACAATTGTTTGCTACTAAATATTTATGTTTATGCTTATATTAACTGTGGCAGCTCTTTACTCATTTTCAAGGTTGTATTAAATCGTTACTGTCTCAGACACAACATATTCGCTTGATTGTGTGTAATTGGTTTTCCAATGTGTTGAATATAAGCCAGGTCACTATATTGGTAGAATTTCTAACACTGGGCGAACTCAAGTCATATCGTACTAAGCAAATATTAAGACGCCACTGCTGTCTTCACTGGCTCTGCTAACGCCGCAACCGTGTTTCGTATATCACCGTGCTTGTTATGATCACTCAAAACTGGTTTTACCCATGCGAACATATATTGTATCAGTCATGAAACTAATACCTTAACCAAACAGATATTTGGTCGAATTTAGTATCTCGACGGCAGCATTTTGAGCAAGTCATGCTGTTTGTTTGTTTTTTTTTTAGTGAGACAAGGCATAATATCTAGCGCAATCATCTTTGGTTGGCTGATTACATTGGTGAATGGCTTGACAGTCTGTATGGCTCTGCGATAGGACTTAATTTCAGAGTCCAAAGTAGATAGGGTTGCCATGGCTGTCCAAGCTAACCTAGGACAGCAAATTTTTAAATCCCGGGCTTTGGAAGACAGCATCTACATTAAAAAAGAGGACGAAAAGAGGACAAAACAAAACAAAACCTAGGTCCAGGAACTCATAAAATTTAGAGGGTTGACACATGGGAGTCAGAATAAGATCTGTTTTCTATCAGATTTGTATTGGGTCTGTTTTTCTTTTTAATTCAGAGCTCTATATTTTCAAAATTACTTGTTAGATGAAAAAAGAGGACAATTTCTTAAAACGTTGGAGGACGTTCCGAGCCGGGGTTAAAAAAGAAGACATGTCGTCCAAAAAGGGGACGCATGGCAACCCTAGTCCAAAGCTAAATAGCCAAAGTATTTGGCAAACTCCATACCAATAAACAAAAAAATGCGCCATACAATTGTTGATTGTTTTTAATTTTTCATCACTTCTCCAATCACTGTTTCGTTGTTTTTCAAATAGAGCAACAGCTTATTTTCAGCAATAATATCGTGTTTCTGTGTCGCACTCATTCATGACAGATTCCAAAAAAAAACCTGGAATGTATGAAGCAAAAAATAAAATAAAAAATTCTAACAAAACAAAATGTGTTTTCATCGGTTTCTAGAGAATGTTATTTTGTCTTTTATATACAAACACATCCACCTAAATTTGTTTGTGCTGCCTACATGTTTAGTATAAAATAAAACTCTCTATTTAGTAAGGAATTCCATGCCTGAAAATAAGAGATAACAAACATGTAGGTATTTGAGAACAATAATTACAAAAACAAGTAATTTTTAAATTTGAATTCACAAATACCTACGCATTTTGCTTCATTGAGGCGAGGAGCATTGAAAAATATTATATGCTATACTGGCGATCACTAGTATGAGGCAATACATTTTGCATTCGATTTTCACTCTTTATGGAAATTTTGTACCCGGAAACTTTTACTACCTGTGAAAAGGTACATATTTTCCCAACAGTAAGTGAGTAAAAAACTAGGGCTGGAATTTTCCAATATCAAACAATGAACTACTTGAAAAGCGTATAAAAAGATGCGCCACTAGGATGAGGCCATTGCGAATATTTCACGTCATCGATCTTTTTTTTCAAGGTTTTGTTAAGAGTATTTAAAAAGGCGTTGAAAAGAACAGTTTTTCATTAGTTTGGACAAAAAATGGGTTCCGGAAAGACTTTAAGAGCGACAGAAAGAGGAAAAATAGACGCTTTCAAGAACTTAGCGACTCTCAGGCGGAGAAATTGCAAGGAGGCGAATTAGAAATAAGACTGTTATCTTGCGGATCCACAACACTATCGGAAAAATCAAAAAGGACGCACGGCAAAAGCAACAACATTGCGAGAAAAGTGGTTAATTCTACAGCTTGCCTCAAATTCTACTCTACCAGCGACTTAAATAAGGGCGAACAGCGGAGTATCAGCCAGCAATTAAAAATACGAAAAACTGGTACTATACAGAGAAGAAAACTTAAAAAGAAAACTGAACATGTCGCTTGGAGCAGTGAATGGGAACGCGTTGTCTTTTCGGATGAAAAACAGTTAAACTTGGCCTACGCATTATAATTGTAGAAAAACTTGATAAATAAATGTTTTAAAATCTTAAAACGTAAACATTTTATTAATTTTTTCCTTTCTTTCGAAGATTTTGCATGTGGCCTCAACCCAGTGGAGCATCTTTTTATACGAGTAGTTCATTGTTTGAACTTGGAAAATTCCAGCCTTCGTTTTTTATCCATCCTTATTATACGACTTACGTACTGTTGGAAAAATATGTACCTGTTCGCGGGTAGTAAAAGTTTCCGCCAGGTACAACATTTCCAACTGGTCGCAACAGAGTGAAAATCGATGTATGGCCTCATCCTAGTGATCGCCAGTGTATGATACGGAATTCTTATTTAACAACACAAGCCATTTCCATCTTTCTGATCGCTTGGTCAATTTGTATTACAAGAAATCGCGTATGTATGTTTTACCTATCTATAACTATATTGCAGGAAGTTGTTGAATGTCAATGATTGTTGATCACTTAAAGTGAATATTTTAAGTATCACTTTGGAAAAAAATAATTACGTAGGTATGTAGAAGTCTTTGTCGTACTATTTATAACGTATAGCAGATATGTGCTTTTATGAAAAACAAATTTTACGTATATATTAAGTATGTAGGTACGGCGTGCAGGAAAAAGAGAGTGTGCTTGTGACCACACAACATTATAGGTAGTTCTCTCGCTATATGTGGATATATTTATAATGTTAGTTTAATTGAATTGTGTTTCAATTGGATTGAATTGAGACATTTAATTTAAGAACCAACTTTTTATGTATGTTATCTAACAATTATACAGCAGTATAAGTGCATTCATTCGATTGAAAAGTTTTCATAACACAATCCAATCCAACGTTTTCTATTGTTAGAGTTTTTTTTGGTTACAATATTACAACTTAGATTTAATTAAATCAAAAGATTCCGTAGTTTAGTGTAAGACAAACTTGAAACTTACTGGTTGAAACCGAAGTTTTTTTAATTTTATAAATTTAAATTGAAGAGAATTGACTACCGTTGCCCTTGCCAGGTCACAATATTCGTAACACACTCACCTTTTCACTCCCCAGGTCCAGAGTGCTCATAGAAGTATTTACTTAACAATTAAGTTGAAAGAATTAAAATATATTTGAATCTCAAAAACAGTGCCAAATATGGGATCAAAAACTATCCTATCCCTGCTCCTGAGCTCTACAGCCTAAACGGCTGGACTTATTTGTTTCAAGCTACGGATTTATTTGTAGTTAGTGGGCTTACATTTCAGGGACACTTTTTTTTACATGTTAGCCCCATTATAAACAGTACTTCCCATATAACTGTTTTAAATATGTTTGAATTTTCGAAAACGGCTCCAACGATTTCAACGACAACTTTAAAAAAACCGAACTCATCTCAAAAATGGTAGATACATACGATTTTAACAATAATTCATATATTTAAACATTTTGTAGAATTTTTATTTTCATAATGATTGCGTCCTTCAGTTTCCATTTGAATCACCGAAAACGGTATACCTAGCCATTTTCGAAAACTGATTAATGTTCATATTTCGAAAACCCCCTTTTTTATATATTGACTAAAAGCCAAGTAATATACTTATATCCTAAACAATACCTTGTACTCAGTTTTTAGCTAAATAGTTGATATTTATTCGAACTAAGCATTGCAATATCTGTTACTAATTTGTCAGAATAATTTTACAAAAACAGGTCTATCGATTTTGATGGAATCACATGTTTAGGATAATGAAGTAAAAAATGTAAGAAAAATCCGTTATAAAACATTTCTTAAAAATCAATACAAAGATCACATAACGCTATATTTTTGTTTATTTATTCACTTTCAATAAAAACACAATAACAACTATCATCCACTTCTGCACCTAGATCTACACGATTGAAAACCCTTCTTTTGTACCAACTGTTTCCGTGCGACCTAGTCGTGCACCTTATTTTACTTGTTCAGTGTTCGCTATTATTGACAGGAAAAGAAGATTCCATCATACGATTTCAGTACTTTTCCAGATATTCCACAAACTATTCCCAGGTCAACTATTAACAACAGAATTCATCTCAGCGAAAAACAAAAAAAAATAGAAAGGGGGAAATTCCCTTTTTGACGAAAGCTTGGAAGATAAAAGTGCTTGCCAAATTTGCATTAAGTTTGAAGTGAATTACAATTTACTGCACTTTGCTGCAAATGTAAAATATTTTAGATCCTTAACAAAACTAAACGGACGAATGTGAAAGGAGGAGTACGGGAGCACGAAGGTGTTGAAAGTAGTACAATACTCCTATGGGAGTACTTTCGGCAACACTGCTTAGCATGGCCATGGAGTAAAATGGAAACACAATTGCATGCTTTTTGGAGCTTTACTATTTATGTTTAATAATTTATCGAATGTACCTAGTAGATTGTTGTTTACTTAGGTGGTCACAATCTTAGTACCTACTTATTATTTGATGTGAGTGAGGAGAAAAGGGATTTTAATATCTTTAAAATAGGTATTTAGGAAGACTTTACATCTCATTTGTGCGGATTTGTTGGTATCTACTATTTGGTTGGAATGTTGATATCATGTGGACTTTTGTATTCCACAAATAATGTGGACTTGTTTGCTATAAGTCTTGAATCTCTGTACAACAAAAACGGTGCCTTGTGTTAATATTCACCTCGATTGAGTTTATTCAAATGCATTCCCTATCAGCTAGAATAATAAACAATTTTTACTAAAAATACATTCTTTTTAATTAGTTTTAAATTTTTTATATAATTTCATTTGTAACCACAATCACTCATAAGGCCTTTTCTTTAAACGAATTTGAATGCCATTCTCTGACTGCAAGGTTACTCTAATATTCAAAACCGGATCGTATGTGCTACCGGGAACGCAATCCACTTTCGTATGATCATTAATGCCACTCAACAAACCGTCAATAGGAGGTAGTATTTCAAAATTTCGTACTATTTTCGACAGAATAGCCTTAAGCTGCATCATTGCAAACTTCTCGGCTGAAAGATGTAACATTTGAAATCATATCAAAAATTAAAAAAATAAGATAACCAACCAATACATCCCCTCGGGCCAGCACTGAATGGAACACTTTTGAACACACCAATTCCATCGTCACCTTCAACATTCTTTCGATTGAACCTTTCGGGATCAAACTCACAGGGATTTTCGAAATATTTTTCATTGTAACCCATCGCCAATAGGCAAAGCAGAACTGTAGTCCTGCTGGCAATTTTGATTCCATCTATATAAGAATAAATGTCACATTTTATTGAGAATTTAATAGAAACAAATCCAACTTACTAATATCTATGGATTTGCGGTTAGTCCTTGCTATGACTGGTACGCTTGGATACAAGCGTAATGTCTCCCGTATAACTGATTCCAAATATACCAATGCATCTAGATCCGCTGAACTCGGTGTCTTTGATAGATCTATTCCGAGAATAGCTTGTAGCTCTGCAGCTACTTTGGATTGTATTTCTGGATGACGGGAGAGCGTATAGATGGTGAATGATACTGCAGACGCTACGGTTTCATGACCCTGGGGGTAGGGAATAGATGTAATGGAAGTGTGGTCACTTGTTTTGAGAAAATGCGTGCTAAATAAATATTAAGGATAATATCTGACTTGAAATTTACCCCGATCTGCACTGGTTTGTGTACAGTTGAACAAGCCGCTCTGAAATATATCATCAAATTACCTTAAGAGCCCGCCATTCAATGTTCATCGATGGCGTTCGATCTCCCAGTCAATGTCGCATTTAAGGTACCTACCTAAGTCGATATAGTGACAAGTTCAATATTCAGTTAAGACCATTGTGCCTTCTTTTTGAGTTTCAGCATTTTTTTCAGCTTACAACTGGCACTCAGAATTTTCAAAGTTCATTACCAATACAGATACACCATATGTACAGTATTAAAAGTGATGGAAGCTGAATCTTACTGCACCTCGTCTTTATTTCTGCGTTTCTCTTGACCATTACGTAAAGTTTTTATTCTAGATTAGATTGTCCATGTATTTTTCTACACCAAAATGTATTTCTTATCTGCTGACAAATCTTGTGCATAGACAATTTATATGTGCCGCTCTAGAAGATGATTACGGCTTCTTAAGATAGTAAGGTACAATGTCCACTGCGTACTGTTACTACTTTTTGAGTGTTTTTCGCTTTTTATGCTTAGAACTTTGTAGTTAGAAGAGAATAGCTATTTAAATTCTTAAGACTACTTTCTTGTTCACATTTGTCGTCATCTGGCTTCAGTTTTTACATTTATTGACTTTGAAATTTGAGGCTAACCTGTGTTTGGCATATGTAAACGATTTTAGCACATTTGTTTAATGTTAGTACCCACTCCAACGACTATTGGTCCGATCAGAGCTATATGAGAATAAACTCTCCACTTGCATCTGATCCGATGGTATAAGTGAAGTCATATTCTGGGCTGGATACAAAGACACAGACGGCTGAAAAGGCCAACCGGTCGAACCGCCAACCAAATCGATGCGAGGTACGCCTCCAACATCCTCAACGTGAACACATTTTGAGGGGAAAAACATCGATTCCCATGCGGCTAAATTTAGAGATCACATGGCCAATCGACATTGGACGACTTGTGAGTTGTTTTTTTTTCGAATACTAATAACAAAAACCGGCCAATTGCGAGTGTCACTCGCGCACCGAAAAGGTTCCGCACTTCTTTAGAGTTGGAAATTGCGAACAAACAACAAAGAACAATATGTGTGGATGAGAGTGAGCGTCCATTGGAAAAGTTCCAAGGAGAATGAGTAGAGTTGAGTATTCACTGAAAATTCCAATTGAAATCAATAAAGAGAACACACCAATAACGATTTAAAAAGGTTAAAAGAAGCGTACTTTATATAGTGATTGGTTTCTTATAAATATCTTTTAAAATATTAACTTTTCCACAAAACAGTCTTCGGCACATATAAAGCTACGAGCATGATCTACCAAAAAGGTATGTATCCATTTTTCTGTAACTCAAGAAAGAAACAGCTTTTTGTGCGAATGAAAATATCTTTTTCACCAAATCACGTATTGCTCTAAAACCAGTCGATGTATCGCTACCATTGGTATTCGTTATACCGGATGCTGTGTGCAAATTTCAGCCTTCTAGGTCAATTAGTTTCTGAGATAGACCTAGGTACAAAATGGGTCTAGTGGTCGGGCAGACGGACAAAAGCAAAACTGATATAGTTCCGTTTTTTGCTTCTGGGTATGGAACCTTAAAAAAACGTCTGTACTACCATAATCTATAATGCAAACCAGAGCTGACTTTAATTTTCCGAATCCACTTTGATATTTCTCCTGATTGAGTCAACGCTTCAGAGAGGAGAATATTCCACTAGGGCCAAAAAAGGACGCACAGGCAACACTACACCCAGCAACTTCAACCACTTACCGTGTATATGAATGTTGAAATTTCTTGGAAAATTTCGTTAAATTTCAAGGGCCGATAGTCGATTTGCGCTTTCAAAAGATTATCAAGGAATGGCTTTTTATGTTTGCCAGCCTCTTCTGCAGACCTCTCAAGAAGCTCACGCCTTTGGTCAACAATCTGAAAAGAAAATCGCCGTTCATAACTGTAAAGATTGAAAACACCAAACAACTTTCATATACCTGTCGTATATTGCGCTTGAGCAGAAACAGACTTTTCATTTGCCTCCAATAGTGAGGTGTTAAGACGAACAAAGTTCGAAAACGTTTCACAATACTAAACGTCCTCTCATGAATAACTTCACACAGGCTAAAAATAGATACGATTCGTTATAAGGCTATCATTTGCGCAAGTGTAACATCTTACTTCCAAATACACTTGTGCACATCCGTCTCTTCGCCACCCAAAGTATTACTTTCAACTCCAGTGGCGTTCTCTAAATTTCGTTCAAATTATTAGGGTACATTATTTCTAAATATAGAACATCTAACCATAAGCAATATCCAAGGTGCATTTGTACACCAAACTCTGAACATCGATTATGTTTCCATCCGTGCAGACATCCTCGCACTTTGCAATAAATTTAGTGCTCGTTTGATTTACAACTTTCATGTAACTTTCTATGGCAGGCATATCAAAGGCGGGCAAAATGAATTTGCGATGTTTCAGCCATCTGGCACTGGATGCTGTGAGAAGACCTTCCCCCAGCCACGGACGGATGTATTTGTATAGGTCATACTTATTCAGAAGTGTGCGGCTGGAGAGAATTTCCTGTTTGGAATTCCAAAGGAAATATTTTACTTTTGCTTGTGAATGAATGATCGACCAATTTTTCGTCAAAAAAAGGGTTACGCGTTCATTTGGCAGTTATTTTTGTCGACATCAAGACACATGTTGGTATAAAAGGAAGATATAGGTACGTACCTTGATTTCGGATGGATCACTGAGAATGACATGGTAATGGAAAAATACCAACGACCGGAATCCTTGAAACTCATATTTACGGCAATACTGGAGGAGCTTCTTCGGGTATTCTGTGGAAATTAAGTGGCAAACAGTGTGGCATTTTAATTTAAGCTCTTATCATTTTACCGGTACCTATTTATAGAAGGAATGGGCAGAATGCCTGCCAAGTGATGAGTTTTGGTTTTTCTTAATGATTGGAAGTATTGACATAACATTTGTTACACCCTGTTTCCACCAACGTGATTCAGCTAAATCATCTCATAAATGACGTGATTTATCACACATTTTCGTGATTAATCTTTACGTTATTTACACGTGTTTAAATTTTAATTGCATAAATGTAATCGCAAATACACACAAAAAAATAAATTACCATACCTGTTATAAAAATTCGAATTTCAAATTCAATTTTCTTCGTGTTTCGGTGAGTTTGGGTATTTTTATTAAGTAGATACATAGATATAATCATAAATTGTTTTATTTTTGGCAGGTATGGGAACAAAAAAAGAGCTAAATTGTCCGAAGTGGACGAATTCTTTCTCCTGGAGCTTTGGGAAGAAAATTTTCAAGTTTACGTAAATGTCACAGTAAAAGGCATAAGGTTCAGTGGGGACGCCTTTCGTGATTTATAAATCACGTTGGTGGAAACGTGGTATTAGGTTTGTCCATATATAGACATATTTTTAATTTAGTCGCGAGTGGTACGAGACCGTTGGTAGGAGAATCAGATTGTATGCGTAAAAAAATGTAAACTCAATATCTTAATAGGAGAACCCAAAGAAAGGAATAAAAGCCGTTGAATAAATATTTGTCTACAATGACTATCCAAACGTCGATCTGAAAATGTCGCTAAAAATATCGTTAAAGGCTTTCCAAAAGACATATGCAAGGTAGTATATGTGAAATCATAATCAACGCTTATCAGAGACGACGTAACTCCTCCTTCCTATAGTTCATCAGCAGTACAAGTGTAAATTCCTTCAGAACGATGCGCTATGAAGGCTATCATATCCTCTCCCATGTGCCTCTTCAGAAGACATTTAAAAACTGTGTAAGATCCTGCAACTCGAATGGAAAAGAACTATTGATGGGATGCGATGCTAATGCCCACCATACAATTTGGAGGACATCAAAAACAAACAAACGGGGGGATCACTTTCAAACTGTCTTATATGAAATTCTATTTTGAGCTCAGGCAGGGAACCAACCTTCTTAAATTTAATCAGGCAGCAAGCTTGCAAACTTGCACCTCCATTAGAAATATCACTACAAACTGGCACACATCCAAAGCGGCCTCTATATCAGATCGTTGTCATATGACCTCTGATGTAGAGACTCCCATATACCAATTCCTCAGCAACAAAGTTCCAAGAAACACACTGATTGGAGCTGGTCAGATCTGAAAATGACTGCACAAACATTATTTCCATCGGCTAGCTTGGCGAGTTTTCGACGCAGCTCAACGTCTTCCTCACATCTGCGTACGAATCAAGCTGTAAGATCAAGTCAAGATCAACAAACAAAGACGTCACATAATGGAATGTAGTTCACAAGTTCTTCAAGTTGCTAATACATTTATCAACATTATATCTATCAACTGTGATCTAAAATAAAAGTAATGCCAAAGGAAAGCTTACTGCAGTCAGTTAATAAAAACTGGTGAATCGGGACAGATCTTAACCCGCATCTTATCCGATTGTCTTACCACTTTCTAGTCATTAGAACTTTATTTAACAAACTTAAGCAAACCTAGGGTTGAATTGCCGCATCCTTGATCGAGTAATACGTGATTGAATATGTTATTGTTTTGCTTGTAAGATCCACAAAATTCAGTGACGTATGGCTCGCTCATGGATGCGGTCATTCGGCCCCAGCCTATGTGGATGAAAGACAAAGAAATTAATTCTCACCATCGGGTCTTAGTCCAAATTGGAATACATTCCCAACAAACGGATATGGCGTTGGACCAGGTATCATCTCCATGATACCAGCCACATGATCCACGTAGTTTAACACCTTCAGTCCTTTGTAGAAGAGTAAAGACATGATCAAAATCAATACCACAAACAGATACATTCTTAAGCCAAAACGGGAAAATGTCTACTCAAACTACTTTCATTACCGCGTCTATTCAAATAACTGCCGAAAAAGTTGCTAACAAATTCCCATATCAATTGGAAATGGACATTTGTCCGCAGTAAAATAATAAAAAGAAAAAGAGTCCAATAGCGTCTTATCAATACATCAATTACCCAGGAGTTTTTTAGTCTAATGGTAGATAAAAACCAACAAAAACCACCCCGAAGAGCTCTATAGTAACTGCATTCGGATTAGTCACACTGCAAACTGTTCCCACTTTGGTTTTGCTTTCCCCGCATTATAATTCTTATCTGAGCGCAATTGCAAAAAGAAATTTAATTCAATGGTTATTTTTTTTTTTTTTTCATTGTTTGCTATCAATCTTTGGACAAATTATAGATAGCGAATGGGCAAAGTTCGAAAGTATATTATATTCAAGTGAAAATGATGGTTCCTTTTTCGTATACCTACTCGTATCAGCCGGGTACTTCAAATACCGGTGATTTCGTTATACGCCAATGATCGTGCGTGTTCCTACAACATGCTGTGTATAACAGCTGATACAACAAACAAACAAACACAAAAGAAGTAGTTTACTTGGTAGTATGACTTGGTGATCAGAGACAATACTGAGACCACCAACTTCGGGCGATTTCCTTTTGCTTTGCCTACAAGCTATATTTTTACGGAAGTGCCTTGATTTGGTGCGCTAATATTGATACAGAGAAATTCGTATTGACAAAAATTCCGGCTCACCAGCGCACTTTCAAAAAATAGGAGCAACTTCCGCTGTCGGCAATGTTGTGGCAGTGTTCATAGAATTTTATCCGTTAAATTTGAAATCATGCGTTACGCGTGGATAGTATTTTTTTAGGAATAAGTGTCCTTTTGGTTATAGTATTTATGAAAAATCATCAATGGTCCTTTTTTTATTATCAGCCATGATCCATAAGATCATCGATTTACATGCACTTACAACAACAGCATATGAACCTGCTATTAATAGAGACCACGAATCATGATCTGAAAATTTATTGTAGATACTATTTCCCACTAGGTGGCTTGTTTCGTTCTTCAATGTTGGTGTGCCTGTACAGTACACACAGTAACGCTGCCAGACTAAAATATTCAACACCCTTCATAACACAAAAATCAAAAAGCATTTTTTTCACATCGAATAAATTGCCCGTCTTTCGAGATTTTGCTTTTTCATTCTATAAAGTTATGCCCAGACCAGCGAAATATTTCGTAAATATTTATTTAACAAAAAATGTTTGTGAAATGATTTGTTTCACAAGTTTGCCTGCAGAAAGGTGAGAGTTTTTTGTTTTTCTTTTAACATAAAATACAAATGTCCAGAAAATCTTGGAATAATGAAAAATGGAAACTAGCAGGCTGCTTAAATTTAAATTATTTTCAAAACTACTAATTACTGGGAAACATATTTCTTTTTTATCACAAAACTTCAATCGAATTACTAACTAACTTCAATTTGTTCTTCTGGATTTTCGTGCTTAAACCGCTATCATTTACTTTCTCTATAAGAATTCCAATCTGAGCGGACCAGAGATGCAAACTGCAGTAAGATTACATTTCGAACTGATTGTAGGTAAACTCATTTCCTTCTAGAAATAAAACACACCACATAACGGAAGCGGTGATGTTGTTTTCGAGCCTGGCCGTGAATTTCCGACAGTAAACATTTAATAAATATTAAATCAGCGTCTACACCCGTAGAAACAGAAATGTTTGACAAATGTTTCTGAAGCAAATCGAGAACATTTCATAAATATTTAAAAAAAAAATCTTTCGCTTGGCTGGATACACCTTAATATGCCAAGAAAAACCGAAATACTATAGTAGTATCGTTTATTTGTTGCATATGTGAACATAGAATTTTAAATTAGTTTTTGAAAAACAAATCAAAAATAAAAATTCTCAATTTGATTCATATGGTAACACCCCCGACAAGCAAATGAAATGTCATGTCAATTGACATCATATTGTGATGTCACGTTGTACAGAATGTTTGCAATACATACGTATACATTTTCTGTCGTGTTTTGAAAGCAACTGTTGCCACAACTCCAAAGTAAAATTTGTCTATGATCTGTATTGTTTTATTTTCGAGATCTGATTCGGATCAGATCTAATGTAGACTGGGTGAGGGAAATTAAAAGCATTTAGACAAAACTTTCATCAGTTATTTAAGAAAAATGTACACTTGAAATCGATGTTAATGATACCGAAAAGGCATAAATACATAAACATGCTTGTCCTAATATATTTCTAGTATAGAAAACATCTCATTTAGATAATTTTACTAACCGAACAAATTATATTATTCGCCCTTAGAAAATAAATTATCACTAACCAATAGCATTCAGTAATGCAAAAATATGGTATTCCCGAACTGCAGGCAGCATTTTATTTTACACTTTTTGTGTTTTTGCGTGTCACACGGATTCTAAATTGATATAACACCGATAGGAAAACAAAATGGTGAATTTGAAAAAAAAAAAAAAAAAAAAAAAAATTAAAGAATTAACTTTTGCCTCTGTTGGAGATGTGCAGTAGTAATTCATTAATTGGTCCTTTTCCTTTTAAACTGCAGTGTTGTTGTCAGAAAAAATTTACTTTCACTAAAGGGAGATGTCAAAATGAAGAAAACTAATAATGCCGGTCGTCCAATACATGTGCAATCCACCAATCAATTTTGTTCAACAGCTTTTTAAAATTCTTTGGCTGAACACACGAATTTTGAAGCTTGTAATCGTACACTAGTGGACAAACTCACGTTGTTAATATTGAGCAACAGCATTTAATAAAATTGAATAGTTAATCATCTCATTTGTTGAATGTCTCGAAACACTTAGTTGATCAACCCATTCGATTTTTAAATAACCCCGTACACTAAGTTGTTATTGTTTGTTGTCTTATTTAAATTTTTATTTAAAGAAAAAACTAAGTTCCCATCATAGTCGGTCAACTTCGTTTTCATTGCGGACGCCAAAATAGGGCGTACACGTTGGTTGGCCAATCCGTTGAACACAGTCGGCATCTGACAACTACATTAAAAGTCTGCACACTCTTTCGATCTTGATTAATCTTGGATTTGGAACTGAAGACACTACTTTGTTTTGTCTTGCTTATGATTTGCCGTGAAAGAATAGAAAAGGTGCTACAGCGTTAATAATACGTAATTAAATTCAATTCATTTCAATTCAATGCAATTCAATTTATTTATAAAGCAAAGGACAAAGTATTAGCCTTTTCACTTGGTGCCGAAAACTGGGTTTTCACGAAAATGCACGAAAACTTCAGCGAAAACAGAAGTTTTCCCATTCATATTTCAGTTTTCAAAACGAGTCGCTTGGAGTCGTTTTCCACGAAAACACCACGAAAACGCCTTCCAATCGTTGGGTGGTTAAGCAAACACACCTTTTGCAACATTCAGCAAAATGGCTGACCGAACAAATGTCACAACAGTAGGTATTGGGTCGCTTGAGACTGGGAATTCCGTGCTAGAGTGAGAGGGAAGATATGACCTTGGAGTGAGTGTGTTTGCTTTGTCGTAAGTGTGTTATCTAGATATGTAGTGTGTTTGAGGCGCCGCCGTGTGTTTGAAGTGCCGCCGCCGCCGCTGCCGCCGCTGTTGGTTGTTAGTTTTTGTTATCAGTTTTGTGTGTTTTGTGGGTGGTGTTGGAATTGTTTAGAGATGAGGTAATTATTGGTATTCGTGTTGGGTTGTTGTTGTGATGATGAAAATTAAAAAAGAGTGATATGTGTGTGTGTGGTTTGAACTTGGTACGATGTGAGTTTGGGAGTTGGGGGTGTCGTAGCTTATCGCTATAGCTGTGCGGATGCTGTGAGATGTATGTTAAAGTGTTTGAATATATTGAAGGGGGTCCGCCGCGACGGGTATCGTGAGCCGTGACGGTTATCGTGTCTGTTGATTTGTATGGTGGTTCGTAGCCATGGTCGCTGTGTATGTTAATTAGATGTGTTTTTGGTATGGTTTATTTGATCGAAGGGAAATGGTCTTAATTTATCATATTTAATGTATAAGTAGGAATATTAAGATGGGTTGTTATAATTGGTAAACTTATTCATTGTATAAAAGAAGCTAAGTTAATGATTTTTAGTAAAATAAAAAAAATAAAACCATTAAATTAATTGTTTTTTATTTATCCATGAATTGTTAGTGGATGGGAAACCCAACCATTTGACATATACTTTTTCGCCTTTTGTTGCAAGAATCTTTTCCACGAGAAATATGTTGGGAAAATTCGTCTTTTGTAATTCGTGTGCATAGAAACTCCCTCTAATAGGCTGACCTTGAAAATCTTCAATTAGATATGTAATAGGGTTTGTTATCTGAACTTTTCTTATTTTGAATATTTCAGTTGTCCAATTTGGTGTGTAGCCTTTTTCGAAAGCATGTTTAAACTTGCTTATTCGAACGCTATTGCCAACTTCGTATTTTCCCTTCTCAGCAATTTTTATTCGTTTATAAACTCCTGATAGTAATTCTTTGGCATTGTTTTTATTTATATCAACGGGGCGTTTTTTTATTGTTCTATGTATCGAGTGATTATATGCATGCAGCAAATCCTTATAAATGGGTAGCCATTTGTAGTTCCCATTGAAACTGAATTCTTTCCACATTTTCTCCTTAAGGGTGCGGTTAAAGCGTTCAACAATTGATGCTTTTAATGTACT
Source organism: Cheilosia grossa (assembly GCA_963082955.1). NCBI lineage: Eukaryota > Metazoa > Arthropoda > Insecta > Diptera > Syrphidae > Cheilosia > Cheilosia grossa. Next base: position 16,795,188 of record OY720147.1, on the reverse strand, counting down.
GTACGTTGAGTAGTGATTAATTTTGTAGGTATTCATCAAATTTTGGAAGACCTTGTTGAAGAATTCTTTACCATCATCGGTTTGCAAATTTTTAGGTGTTCGATTTGAATTGGTAAAAATTGTTCTCATAGCTTGTGCTGTAGCTGATGCAGTCTTATGTTTCAGAGGAACGGCCCAAGCATACTTTGAAAAGGTATCAATTACGGTTAGTAAATAGTTGAAGCCCTCATTCTCATCGCTGTATGGTATCATTTCAACCAAGTCTGCTTGCCACAGATCGTCAAACCCCATAATAATAACTCTTCGTCTGGTGAAATTCCTTCGAGCTGGCCTATTAACAACATCTCGTTTACTCATTACAACAAAGAATGGATAGAAACAAGCAAAGTTTGTATTTTATTAGATATTTTATTTAGCCAATCGGCGATAAAGCAACATCAAATTCTTAATTCTAATCAATCTGCTTTCAACCATATAGCATGCGCAGGTATCTGGTCCTTCTTGACAGAGATTTTCAGACCAGGGGCAGTTTATAAAATGACACCCATGAACAGAGGTGTTGGAAGATACGTTTTCAAAGTTCCTCAGAAAACTAATGCAATCAATAAATTCATTGAAATGTTCCTCAAGAAGAGTTTGGTTATTTGTTTTTAGAAATTTTAACACCTCATCGAAGATCGTAGACGTATTTACTGTAGACATGATTTCAAGTCGAATTCCGAATGCGTACTAAATTGGTGAAAAACTATTTGTTACCCCTCTAATAGGTTCACCACTGTTTTTATACTTCTCGAAAATATCCAACATATTATACTTTCTAATATTGTTTAATAATTCAAGAGTCTTCAAATTTTGCTCATCAGTGTATGACCGCAAATCCGCACCCATTTTTCTAAGTTTATCTTCGATGTTTTGTAGCTTCAATGCCTCATCATTTATAGTCCCCATGAGTGCTTTGAAATTGTTGTCTACATACCGTCGATGATTTAGCATGTTTTTATTATTAATGACTATAGTGCTATCTACATATTCCTTATTTACCGCCTGTGTTGGGTTTACAGGTTTTCCAACATTGTTTAGACATTTTCCCTGAATATCGAAATCACCATTAGGTAGTAGTCTAAATCCTACGCCAGCAGGTCCTCGCGAACTCTCGGTTGTTCTATGAAATTGTTTGGAGCTTCGTCCGAACTTGTCAACACTCATTTTATTAATAATGAAGATTATTCTCTAAACGATGTCTAATATGTAGATAATGTTCGTTTCCAACGCTTTGTTTTTTTTTTTTTATTTAATTTCCAGATAAGAATTTGTCCAACAGGTATACATTTTGTAGGGCACAGCAATTGCTATGGAGCGAACATTTTATTTCACAAGGATAGAGTCGCTTCAATTCGTTGAAATTAGGACAGCCAACTTCTTCGATATTCATCACTTCAACATTTTCATCACAAAGTAACTCCTTTATCCATTGAACTTTTTCAACTCCTTTGACGTACAAAATTGTATTTTTTATTTTCATGCGAAGGTATTTCCGAACTTTCTTAAATTCGGTGAAACCTCCATCCCAAGCTAGGCCATGATGATTTTGGTAAAGCCATTGAACTTGTCTTCTTAATGCAGATGATAATTGGTCAGAGTTGAATGGTGGTTTGATGATGAAATGATGATGATGGCCATTGTGTAGTATTGCTATTTCTTTAGCGATAAACTTATTATTAGGTCCTTTGAAACCTTGTACGTCAAGTATAAAATACATGGTTTATGCGTGCGTGTCTTTTCCCAACAAGAGTTAACTTTGAACTAAGAAATTAGATTTCTCGCGAAACTATTTGACTGAGTGGATTATATAATTATAATTTATGACGCGATCGTGTAACATTAAACAGTAGGCTGACGTATTTGCTGGGATTGGTTTTGTTCCTGTTGTTTTGAATTCAATGCGAATATCAACTGGACCATTTTTGATTATTTCACTCTGATGTCTGCAATCTATAACGAAAATTGTCGCTTGAGATTTAAATGTATCTCTTGATAAGAGTGGTTCAGCAACTAGTCGGTTGTAGTAGGTTTTTTGAAAGTCGCAGTACATATTGTATAGTAAACTGTAATTATTTTTATCAAAGGATAAATTTAAATCTTCATAAGGGTAAGCATCAGAATTTAAGTATGCCTTTACGTTTGTAATATCACAATGATCGAAATAAGTTGGATTTCCTTTTAGTAGATTACGTTTGTTAGTTTGCAATGCAAGGAGAATGTAGCGTGGCTTCTCCATTTGTGAGGTTGTCTTCACATTCCAAATATGATGATTGGTGCTGGGCAAAGTAGGATATTCATACAGATCCCAGTTACGAAAAGCAATCTTCATAGTTTCACCATTATTAATAGGTTTGTAAAGTTTTAATTTGTAAGAATCGGACAGTGTAATATGAGGAATTTTCCATTGTACTTTAAGTAATTTTATCTTTGCTTTTTCATCATCGTCAGCAATTAATGAATTATCATCTGTGCGTGATCGTGTTAGAATCAAATCATGGCGTCCATTGGGTATTACTCTCTTATAGTCTTCAGCAAAACCCAGTAATTTATTTAGAGGTATACAAAAATTAAAGTAGAAACTATCCAGATTAATTGAAGAGTTGGGCGACCAAGATGCATTCAATAGCATATCGCTTTCGTTTTTGTTTAAAGAAATGTAATTTTTAATAGTTGATGTTATGCCGACACTACGATTGCTATCAATTTCCACGCCATTTAATTCATAACGTATTTCGTCAAATAAGAAAGCTATTCCGTTGTTTACAAGTTTTGTTTTCGTAACTGCCGATCCATCAGATTTCGATACAGTACCTTCAATATAAATGTAACTTTCTGAAGGCAAAATATTAAGATTTTGATGTTGGACACAAATTTGTATAATGTCATTTTTCTCAAAGTTATTCAGATATGGTGAATAGGTGTGATAATCCAGTTTTGAGATACTCTCCTCAAACTTTGGTTCTTCGAAAATATTCAGCATGTTGTTAGGATTGATTTAATGTTTTAATTTATATCCCAGTGACAATAGAAATTGTTGATTTTCTATAGTAAGTTTTGATGTTCTCTTATCAGAAGATGATAGAATATTGCTAGAGTTAGTAGTGTTACCTGCTCTTTTATAACTTGAGGGGTAATTATATACTATCATTATTGTGGTTTCAAATGCAAGCGAATTGTTATGATTTCGTTTCGAAAGTTTATACGATTTCCGTCCTGATCCAGGAGATTCAATGTTATAAAACTTATCCTCTTAGCGTTCACTGGCAAATAGATGACATTGTGTGGAACTTCAACTATTTTATATCCTGGACTAACGTTGACTGAAAATTCATGTAGTATATGAGCAGGTTGACTATTGATATATGTTTCGTCAACTAAATTACATTCAACTCGTACAATATTCACTCTATTGATATTAACATACTGATCAGATACATGAAGAATATTAGGAACTAGTTTCTTCTTACTGAATCCTAAAAGAGAACCAATAGATTGGTCTTGTGTAAAATCGATTTCCACATTGCTGTACACTTGTACAGTTCACATTTCAAAGTATTATTATTGGCTTTTAATTTGATTATAACTTTTTCAATGCTATTCTCATTGTGTGTGTTCAGAACCTTCTGAATTATTTTATTAATATCCTCAATTTCATAAGAGCCCACTGTAAATTCAATCTTGATTTCTCCATCACCACCACCACCATCACCACAATGAAATAAATTATTTAATTCATCCACATTAGGTATGGAATTATAGGTTTGCAGATCAACTAAGCCACATACATAATCAGAATTTAGGACAATTGGAGGAAAGTACTCTGCAGTGAGAGTAGATTGGTTTCCACTTAAAGTGAGTGTTAACGACATAACTATTGGAATAGAAATGAAACACAATATTTTGATTTTACTCTATTTATTTATAGTTTGCTCAATTAGAAACTTTAAACATAGATGACCACATATAAATGTATTGAAATTTTGACAGCTGTTATAATTATAGTGAATATTTTCACCTAAATATCGTACAACTTCTAGGGGTGGTCTTAAGTTACCAAAACTATCGAAATATTTGACAATATTTTTATTCTTAATGTATGCTACCCAATGTGTACCAGTCCCACTATTAATATCTAAATTAATTACTCCACATTCATTAATGAATGGTTTTGATGGTAGTGTATCTCTCATGTAAACACCCCTGAAGCATGGTATATTCAATTTTCCAAATTTCATAATATCAATATTGGTGAGTGGAAGATTAGGTAGTGAATTTAAAAGTTTTTTGAATCGTGTGGTTTAAGGAAAAGTCCAAATCCTTTTTTATATGGCTGTAGATAAAGTCCACTACCATGCTTAATTTTAATTCCTTCCATAGACTGATTGTGACGTTTATTCTCTTCCAATTGATTCTTGGCTACCTTTGATTCATTTATAGCTTTAACTACACCCGCAGCTCCTCCGACTACTGATCCAATAGCCGATAGCCCAGCTAAAATAGGTAACAATGGTAAGAAACCACCAATTTTCGGTAGAGGTATTACTCGAGGAATTATAATGCTCTTTCGTTTATTTTTAATGATCTTTTAAGCTGATTGTAGAGCACTTGTTGCAATTACGTAAGGATCTTCGCTTCTAGTGTCTCGAATAGCATTTCTAGCCTCCATAATGGCTTTTTTAAATAAATTATTCTTTTTGCGTGGGTTTCTTTTCCTTCTCTTGGCTTTGCAACCCATACCAAGTTTCGTTTTAGCTTTCATCATATTCGTTACTAATATACTATTTATTTTCTCTGCTATCGATGAGTCTTTTGCCTTTACTCTCTGCCAAGCGTTTTCAGTTAAAATTTTGTCTGCAATATGTCGTTCAGGTAGATTTTTATTGTTAGCATATGCAATATCGTGTTCGCGACAAGCTTCATCCAACTGATTAACTCCCCTATCTCCTCTAGCAAGGCGTTCTTTCAATTTAGTCCCAGGCCCACAGAAGTTATATGAGGGAAGATGTAATTCAATTGGTAATTTCTCGATTAAGGAATTCACTAATCCGTACCCTTTGAATGTATCTTTCCAACTGTTGGCTTTCACACTATAATCTATCATTTTATACGACTTTCTTGTTGTATATGTTGAACAATTCTGAATTTCTCAACTATAAAACATGATCTTTTATATTGATTAGTTTCATTCAATAGCAGAATGAGGTTCATAAAACAACAACAACGAGATTTTATTAAAGTCAAGAACTTTGATAGTAAAATTAAAGTACGCAGGAAACATGGAGCAATATTTCCTAATAGTATTAGAGGAATAATTGTGGGTCCTTCAAATTGTGGAAAAACCAATGTCATGTTGAGCATTCTCCTCGATCCAAATGGTTTAAAATTTGAAAATCTCTACATATACTCAAAGTCTCTGCATCAACCAAAGTATACATACCTGAGAAAGCTAATAGAGTCCATCAAGGGTATGGGATATAATGAATTTTCAAATAATTGCGAAATTATTACGCCTTCTGAAGCAAATCGAAACTCAGTATTTATATTCGATGATGTGGCTTGTGATAAGCAAAACAATATTCGAGAATATTTCTGCATGGGTCGACATAATGACGTGGATAGTTTCTACCTGTGTCAATCTTATACACATATACCAAAACACTTGATTCGAGACAATGCAAACTATTTAGTTATTTTCAAGCAAGACGAACTTAACCTGAAGCATATATACAACGATCATGTCAACTCTGACATGACATTCAATCAATTCAAGGAATTGTGTAAAAAATGCTGTAAAGATACATATGGGTTCTTGGTTATTAATAAAGATTTTAGTTTGAATAAAGGCCGATATAATAATTCATTTAAAGAAACTGTATCTATATAAATCTATTCAGTCGTAAATCAACGGTTTAAATGATTACATCTGCTTTAGAACAGCCCTGTTATTAAACTGCCCTGTTATTAAACTGCCCTGTTAATAAACTGCCCTGTTATTAAACTGCCCTGTTATTAAACTGCCCTGTTAATAAACTGCCCTGTTATTAAACAGACCTATTTGAAACCTGTTTCATATACAATAATAAATATGGATATCGATGAAAGTTTGCTCAAAGACCTCATAAAAACTAAAAAATCTTTGAAGAGAAAATATATGTCCCTCAAAACTGGAAGAATTGCAAAGGAAACCGAATTTGAAAATACTTTTAAACCAATAGTTGAACCTTTAAAGGAGATCGTGGAAAATGTCAAAACAAACAAAACTCAAAGTATCGAAAACATAAAGAAACCATTGAAACGAAGGAAGTTAGAATTTAAATCAGATATAGAAAAGGAGTCCCCATTACACTACTCAAGTCCGGTTGAAGAAGAAGAAGAAGAAGAAGAAGAAACAGAAGCAGAAGAAGATGTTTCATTTAGAACACCCACCAATTCACAAGTTTATAATCAAAGCACACCATTCAACCGATCAACGCCGTCATCTGATGAAAATCGCGACAAAATCTATGGTCCATATTTCGATGCACAGTCAAATTCAACGAAATTAGGCAGATCAACATTTTCAATTAATAAACACAATGATTTCATTATTGATGATGAGGTCGTTAATGGAACAGACGGACTTTATGAGCTAATTATGCGAAAAAAACCTAGAAAAGCACGTTATACCAATGACGACTTACTGGAATATCGAAAAATATTACAAAAAACTAACTTGCACATGAGAAACCATGATAGCAGCTCACAAATTAAGGGTAATAGAGGGCAAAAGTACAAACAAATTATTCATCCCCTAATTCAAGAGCTATCGCAACAGAAAATTGGTAAATCATATGATATGGCATATTCTGAGAACCCCATCGATTACGTACATTGGGATGATCCTAATGAACTCGTTGATAAACTTAGACTTTTAATCGCATCGCAAACTGCTGGCAATAATAATCATCAGAATGAAATAAACTCAATTGTGGAGGAGTTACGTGAATCAAATATCATATATTAAATACAGTTTGGCCGTGGACCAGATACTTGCGCTTGTTATATGTTAGAGAAAAGATTGCTTAGAATTAAGAATTTGATGTTGCTTTATCGCCGATTGGCTAAATAAAATATCTATTAAAATAAAAACTTTGCTTGTTTCTATCCATTCTTTGTTGTAATGAGTAAACGAGATGTTGTTAATGAGTTGCATAGGCCAGCTCGAAGGAATTTCACCAGACGAAGAGTTATTATTATGGGGTTTGACGATCTGTGGCAAGCAGACTTGGTTGAAATGATACCATACAGCGATGAGAATGAGGGCTTCAACTATTTACTAACCGTAATTGATACCTTTTCAAAGTATGCTTGGGCCGTTCCTCTGAAACATAAGACTGCATCAGCTACAGCACAAGCTATGAGAACAATTTTTACCAATTCAAATCGAACACCTAAAAATTTGCAAACCGATGATGGTAAAGAATTCTTCAACAAGGTCTTCCAAAATTTGATGAATACCTACAAAATTAATCACTACTCAACGTACAGTACATTAAAAGCATCAATTGTTGAACGCTTTAACCGCACCCTTAAGGAGAAAATGTGGAAAGAATTCAGTTTCAATGGGAACTACAAATGGCTACCCATTTATAAGGATTTGCTGCATGCATATAATCACTCGATACATAGAACAATAAAAAAACGCCCCGTTGATATAAATAAAAACAATGCCAAAGAATTACTATCAGGAGTTTATAAACGAATAAAAATTGCTGAGAAGGGAAAATACGAAGTTGGCAATAGCGTTCGAATAAGCAAGTTTAAACATGCTTTCGAAAAAGGCTACACACCAAATTGGACAACTGAAATATTCAAAATAAGAAAAGTTCAGATAACAAACCCTATTACATATCTAATTGAAGATTTTCAAGGTCAGCCTATTAGAGGGAGTTTCTATGCACACGAATTACAAAAGACGAATTTTCCCAACATATTTCTCGTGGAAAAGATTCTTGCAACAAAAGGCGAAAAAGTATATGTCAAATGGTTGGGTTTCCCATCCACTAACAATTCATGGATAAATAAAAAACAATTAATTTAATGGTTTTATTTTTTTTATTTTACTAAAAATCATTAACTTAGCTTCTTTTATACAATGAATAAGTTTACCAATTATAACAACCCATCTTAATATTCCTACTTATACATTAAATATGATAAATTAAGACCATTTCCCTTCGATCAAATAAACCATACCAAAAACACATCTAATTAACATACACAGCGACCATGGCTACGAACCACCATACAAATCAACAGACACGATAACCGTCACGGCTCACGATACCCGTCGCGGCGGACCCCCTTCAATATATTCAAACACTTTAACATACATCTCACAGCATCCGCACAGCTATAGCGATAAGCTACGACACCCCCAACTCCCAAACTCACATCGTACCAAGTTCAAACCACACACACACATATCACTCTTTTTTAATTTTCATCATCACAACAACAACCCAACACGAATACCAATAATTACCTCATCTCTAAACAATTCCAACACCACCCACAAAACACACAAAACTGATAACAAAAACTAACAACCAACAGCGGCGGCAGCGGCGGCGGCGGCACTTCAAACACACGGCGGCGCCTCAAACACACTACATATCTAGATAACACACTTACGACAAAGCAAACACACTCACTCCAAGGTCATATCTTCCCTCTCACTCTAGCACGGAATTCCCAGTCTCAAGCGACCCAATACCTACTCACAACTCACAACTTTAAATCATTTTGCACAGTTTTAAATTAAATGCACTAAATTCATTTTATTTGTTAATTAATGCGATCGAAATTTTTTGTAACCAAAATAGTTTGCACCGAAATTCAACGACTTGTATCTCACACCTGATTGAAACGTCAAACGTCAAACGAACACCAACTAGTGTTCGGTGTGGATGCATCTGAATGGATGAATATTTTTCAAGAAAACATTTGAGGAAATGCATATAAAACTGTAATCTATTGATCCTATTGCGTCTGTCAATGCATACTTGTGTTGTCTTGCTTGGGAATAGATGTAACATGGATTTTTTATTACTTTTACAGCCGAAATCAATTGCATGACCATTTGCATTGAAAGTTGATTGATTCCAATGGCTCGACTCGTAAGGGTACACAAAATAGGTCCTCAACAAAATCCATGAGAATAAATAGTTAAAAAAGTTGAGCAACGGGTCGAACAGATTATATGCAGAGAATTGTCGTGAACTATGTAACGAACGCGGAGCCCAACCATGTCTTAAGAGTTCCTAAATTATCTACACTAGATACTTATTGCACAGCGGGTTGAGCATGAGCACTCGACTCCAAGGGAATCAAACTTGTGGTTTGCGTAGAATTGAGAATATTGTGTATTTGAATGTGTTGAAATGGGAATTGATACTCGTATGTTGCGCACTCAGTGGACGACGGGCAAAAGTTTCAACATTTTGTGCGTAAGCAAGTACCAGCTTTTCGTTTAGCTTAACAAAAACAATTCCTACTAAGACCAAGTCGAGAGTTTATTCCAAAATCCGTGCACTCAATTTGTATTTAGACGACCACAAGTCTAGAAAGTTACATGCGCATTACCTCAGGAAAGCTTATCTTTCGTTCCGCTCTAACAAGGGATACTACACACAGTGCCTTCGATGTAACAATCATTGGTTATATCTTTCTATTCGATGAAAGTTTCAATCATGTTCGATTTTGGTCAGTAGATCGGCTTCTGAATCAAGCACAAAGCTGAGGTAGAACTTTACATATTCGGCTGCCTTATAGGAATTATCTTATTTCTTGTTAAATTTTCTATTAATTTACAACCCTTGAACTATCTCATTAATTTCAATGGTAATAATAATTTCATAAACTTACTACGACTCTGTTCCAAAGGTATGATTACACCTAATACTCAACTTAGCGTAAAACAACAAAAACAGCCCACTCGAAGACCATGAGAAACTCGTTAATCATGTCCAAAGCAGATAAAGTACGACCGTCCACTCTAGTATGATAGATATGCGAAGCAAATGAACTAATCGAACCACAGTCAAGCGTGTGCACTTTTTCTTCACATTTGCATTATAGAACAATTGCACACAGGAAGCTAAATCTGCAGCCAACTATCTATAAGGGGTTATCGCTCGTCTCTCTTAAAGGGAACATAGCAAAGCAATACACTCTTTCTTTCGTAGCCTTTACCAGGACTTGTTAATTCGATGCTCCCTTGATAAGGTGGTTCAAAGTCAGACTCTGCAACTAGACAACATTGATTTGTTAAAAAAAAAAAAAACTACTTACTTCATAATCGAGTCGAGATTGTGACTTGAAAGACTATCTTGAGCACAACGATAGCTGACAGATCTGTCCTTGTGAATGCAACTATGCATATTTATTTATGTAGGTAAGTGGAGCAATAATAATTGTGGAGGTTCATCGTAATTTGTGATGCATGAAAGCCAGCAGCCGATGTGTGATATTTTCTGATCAATCGCGTCTGAGAACTCAAATTCAGTTGCGTTTCGGTATCGTTCGAAATCGTGTGTGCGTTGCGTTGTTTTAGAAAAGGATTTCCAATTAATCTCTGCAGAGAATGTTCCTCTTAATAGTTCTGTTGCTGGGCGCTTGCATTCTTTACTGTCTGTGGTCAGTTCGAAGGTATCGAAGTACAGGGCAATATCTAAACAAATTTCCAGGTAATCCACCGTATCCACTAGTTGGAAATTTACGTGATTTCGGCACACGGCCCCATGGTATGTGAGATTGAATTTTATTTGCTTCTAATACAAATGTGGGTATTATATGGGACAGTTGGTTGCACTTGTATATGATGTTGTTATACTAAGAATTTTTATTTCATAATTTCGAAGGTAACCCGTTCCAATTCTGTTGCATAAATATTTGTAAACAAAAATTATTTTATGTGATTGAAGTCTAGGTCTGGATTTGTAAAGATTTTAGCAGCGAACATATTTTTTTTCTCTCTTTTGTGTGGAGCGTCCTTCTGACCAGGGAATGGAAAATCAAACTGGATTTTATGGTGATTAAAAAGCGAGCAGCATAAATGAATGTTCAGTCGTGTGGGAAAAATTGGAAGATAAAAACTAAACTCATATACAATTGTTTGGCGTACAAAGAAAAAAAGCGTATTCCATGCGAGTTTTGGCATGGAAACAATTTACAGAATTGACAATTGGCAGAACTCAAAGAATTGGCTTCCAGTTAGAAAAACGTGTTAACAACATTTTTGTATGCCTTTCAGTTTGGGAGGAAACGTTTTCAATTTGCAGTAAATTTTGCTATGCTAAAATTGCGAACAGATTCCAAACAAAGACTATCGATATTCGAGATAGTATCAATTTTTTCAAAGCACTTAATTTGTAACCGATTGAGTTAGTGTGTTAGTCGCAAAATCTCACTTTCGATGGGCTAAATCCGAGACTGCACCGCATTAAAAAAGTTTAAGGAGATAAACACTGAGCTTCGTTTGGAATCTGGTAATTTAGAGAGATAATTATAGTTATGAGTTAATATTGAACACTAATTTGTTGGCTTTTAACTTCTTGGCCATTTGACAGACATATTGCTGTATCCACCCTTAAATAACCAAATGCGGCTAACGCCATCTATATAGATTATCAAAATGAATACCAGACACAGGTGCAACAAACTCTTTTTAGTTCCAACATTTGGGAAGGCGAAAGTATAAATAACCTAGCATTGGGATCGTTCAAGAATCTAGTTCAAAGGTCTGACAGCTCTGGCTGACTTGATGTGCTTCAGTTTAACTGGCCTAGATTGGTCAGTTATCCGTTTGAACTCGGAATAAATTTGTAGATCCCTCCATTTGTCGCAAACATGAGAAACTCACACAAAACGAATGGTTGTGAGAAGCTATGCCTAGGGTTGCTACCGACCTGTTGCGGCAAATATTTTTTTTAATTACTTTAACTAACCACCCTATTCCCTTGACTTGATGGGAAGTCAATTTTATTAAATTCAACAGCACACATATGATGCTGCATGGTTTAATTTATTTCTTAGAACATTTCGAAGTTTTGCGCGGACTATGCTATAAATATGACCATCAAATGTTTCGTGTATACGCTGGAAGTCAGCCAAATGTTATCTTATCGAGCCCCAAGGACTTGGAGGTATACATACTGCAAATGCTATTTGAATGGTTCGATATACTTGATTTTGTACTTGCAGGCTGTCTTGTCTAGTACACAAATTCTATACAAAGATCATATTTACTGTTTCTTGAGGCCTTGGCTGGGCTATGGTTTGTTGACAAGTTTCGGTCAACGTTGGCACAAACATCGACGAATAATAACACCATCATTTCATTTCAAGATTCTACAGGATTTTCTCAATGTTATGAATGAAACATCGGATAAATTTATCGAGCTACTGCGAACAAACTCGAGGGGCGATGCAGTTTTCGACATTCAGCCGCTGGTGGCGAGGAGCACTTTGGATGTGATCTGTGGTAGGTTATTATTTGAGCGGACTCAAACTCACGTATGAATACCATCAGAATACTGCAATCGTTAGACCAACTATTTCCACCAGGCATTGCTAGGACGAATGCCCAATGGAATAACCACCTCTGCAAGCTTCACATTCAGAAAAAATATCCCACTTCTTCCTAACTAGGTCAAAAGTGGCTGATTAATGAATTTCGCAACTGATTTCGAAAACAACAATAAAAACTATAAGTAGATTTGTTCTGTTTTTTCCTTTTTTTTCAGAGACCGCAATGGGTGTGCAAGTGAACTCAATATGCGGTAAAGATAACGACATCGGAATGGCGATCAACGAGTAAAGATTAATTCGCAATATATTGGGTTCATTTTATTCCACATTTTGTTGATAACAATACTTGCAGCATGTGTCACGTCGTCGAGGACCGAGTTTTTAGCATCATCAAAAGATCTGACTTTCTGTTCAAATTCACTTCATCGTACAAGACCCAAAAGAGGGCCTTAAAAGTTCTGCGAACGGAGTTGTCTAAGGTTAAGAGTGTGCCTATTTATTTTTATAGTAAGATAATTTTCCCAAGGAATTCCTTACCTCACGATGTGCAGGTTATTGACAAACGACGAGGAATCGTGAAGGAAAACCTCAAGCATGAGCAAATTGATGGAGATGATTTTGAAAGACCGAAAATGGCGTTTCTGGACAATTTAATTACAGCCGAGGTTGATGGTATACCTCTCACATTTGAGGAGATTTTCGAGGAAGTATCAACTTTTATATTCGAGGTGAGTTCGTAAAAATTACTGATTTTATTATTTTGTGTCTAATTAGGATTCTCCTTTTACCCAATGAAATTGTATTTAAAAAACGGGTATCGCCCAGAAAATAATCCTAGCAAGAAACACTACAAACAAATGCAATACAAAGGCTGGTAATATATTATTATAATATATAATCTTAATATAAGGTATTTGTTATTATTTATTAAGCTATGGTCCTTCTTGATTTTTTTATTTTTAACATGTACCTTATCGGAAAAATCTGAAAACGAAATACCTTGTACAAATTTGATTTGAAAAAGTTACATTAAATGTACAAATATGAGTTAAAAGACTTTTACTTAAACCACATATTACTTACTACAACAAATAAAATGTAATCTAAAATTAAAACGTTTTCACTTATAATCTAAACACACACTTCAAATGCAAAAGTGTCCCGCCGGCTAATTTTTCAGATCTGGCATCCCTAGTAAGACTGCTCTTTCGATCGGGTGTGGATGATTGACTCCCAAACTGATCTTATCTGCAGTAAATTCCTGCTTTACCTTGTTTCAATGGTGACTCGTCCATAATGTTCTGACCACAATCTGAAAAAATGTTTCACTTTTCGTGGCTAATTTTAACATGGTGACGTGAAAAAATTCGGAAATTAGCTGATCAATCGTGTGTCTTTCGTGATAGTACGCTGCGACAGCCCGCGTAACCAGACGCTTGACAGGCGATCACTCGTAGTGACAAATTCAACACAAATGCTTACGTCCTAATGACCTCGGCATTTCATAATTTTAAATGAAAAGTGACATATGTTATCGTAGCTTGACACTCTATGTCGGACCACCATTGCTGCTGGATGTACCTAGTCCGAAGGGATCGTATATTTTCAAGATGCATGGATTTCGGTCTGATTTGAAGTATTATATTATCTTCATATGGCTGCCCGTCTAGTTTTGTTTGTAGGTATGCACTTATGCATCATAAATGTAGGTAAATAATATAATCTAAACACACACTGATTTTCGATTTTTTTGTTTATTTTCAGGGTCATGACACAACAGCCTCTGCGATTATTTTCACACTTTACTGCCTCTCACGTGATCCCAGGGTTCAGGAAAAGTCATTCAAAGAACAGCAACTATTGTTTGGCGACAACTTCTCTCACCATCCTACGTTTCAAGACATAAGTAACATGAAATACCTTGAACTGGTGATAAAGGAATCTCTGCGGCTATATCCGTCTGTTCCGATTATAGCAAGAGATACCACGGAGCTTGTTGAAATCAGTATGCTCATCATTAAATCTTACAATGTTTCGGTTTCATTGAACACATATCTCAGCAGAGTAAAGCAAATCAAACTATAACTATGAAACTAATAGACGAATACTCAATAAGACAGCTCAGAGTGGCATTTGTGATTTAGTGGTATAAATTGGTATACTTTGTTGTGTGTCTCGGCTTTTAATTTGATTTCACGTTGCCCTAATATCCACCAACGGGAAGTGAAAGGGACTGGGAAATCAGCTTACCAGCAGCGTTACACAACACAAAACCAAAAATATTTCCCCATGAGCTGCTTCTCAAGTGACATCTACTCGGGATCGGGAGAGTTGACTGTGGTCTAAAGTTCAATTAGACTTAAACAGGCCCGATTTATAGCCATTCCTCTTACGTCCACCAAATGCCATTTTCTTCTTTTCACAGATGGAAAACTCATACCACCGTTCACCACAATCGTCATGGTACTCATAGCAGCTGGCTATAACGAACAGAGCTTCGGAAAGCCCCTGGAATTTTTACCAGAGCGTTTTGAGAGCGACCAACGAGAGAGGTCTAACCCTTTTGACTATCTGCCCTTCAGTGCTGGGCCACGAAATTGCATTGGTGGGACAGCGACCGCCTTACTGTCAAATTCACATAAACTGATCGTCTTTATCATTTTAGGTCAAAAGTTTGCCATGATGGAGTTGAAGTGTACGATTTCGAATATTTTGAGAAACTTTGAAATACTACCTCCTATGGACGGAATGCCAATGTTTGTTCAGGATCCACGTGTTGCAAGGGAGAAGACGCGAAACAATTATAACCCATTACTGGCAGCATTTCTGACATTAAAATCGGAGAACGGTGTTTGGATAAGGCTTAGGGAACGGAAGTAAACTGAAATCAAATGGCAAACTTAGTGTTGTGCGATTAAATAAAATGGATGAATCATTTTACTGAAACATGCAGCAGTCAATAGAGTGTTTCGTCAAATCCATCCTTTCATAGATGGGCCATTTATTGGGTTGAAACGTAAAAAAAAAACTTGTAGTCTCAGGAATTATGTCGAAAAAGTCACATGACAGCGCGTCACCTTGTCTAAGTACTTTTTTTACATCAAAGACATCTGTGAGATTGTTTTTAACCTTTATGGAGCAGCGAGTGCTGTGTAATTCTGCGACAACCTTGGCAGGGATGCAAAAATAAGACATTGCTTTGAATAGCACGTCTGCATAAGTGCTGTCATATGCGGCTCTAAAATCGATAGAAAGATGGTGAGTATCGAACTGGACTTCTTAGGTTGTTTTCCAGCAGTAGGTATTGGGGCGGTTGAGACTGGGAATTCCGTGCTAGAGTGAGAGGGAAGATATGACCTTGGAGTGAGTGTGTTTGCTTTGTCGTAAGTGTGTTATCTGGATATGTAGTGTGTTTGAGGCGCCGTGTCGTGTGTTTGAAGTGCCGCCGCCGCCGCGATGAGTTTGGGAGTTGGGTGTGTCGTATGTTATCGGTATAGGTGTGGATGGTGTGAGATGTATGTTAAAGTGGTTAGATATGTTGAAAGTTTTTGTTATCAGTTTTGTGTGTTTTGTGGGGTGGGTGTTGGAGTTGTTTAGAGAGAGATGAGGTAATTATTGGTATTCGTGTTGGGTGTTGTAGGTTATCGTTATAGCTGTGCGGATGCTGTGAGATGTATGTTAAAGTGTTTGAATATATTGAAGGGGGGTCCGCCGCCGCCGCGATGGGTATCGTGAGCTGGGATGGTTATGGTGAGCCGTGACGGTTATTGTGTCTGTTGATTTGTATGGTGGTTCGTAGCCATGGTCGCAGTGTATGTTAATTAGATGGGGTTTTTGGTATGGTTTATTTGACCGAAGAAGAGTAAAACTAGAGGTATTATTATGAAAAAATGCGATAAGAAGTCATGGTTGAATTAGCTTTGTGTAAAATGAGATGATTAGGTCATAGAGTTGAGTTGGATGTAAACAAATAGGGATGGCGGCGTAGAAATGAATCATGCTGTGTTTGAAGTATGGTTAGTGATGTGGGGGTGGGGGGAATATTTTATAATCTTGGGGCAACAACAGCTACAACTGAAATCGTCAAGGGCTTTTGGTATGGTTTATTTGAACGAAGGGGGGTTAATGTAGCACGATGGAACATGTTACTCTTATCTTACTGACCATATTGTTTGAAAAGAAATTGTGATATTTTCGGTCGCTGTGTATGTCAATTAGATGTGTTTTTGGTATGGTTTATTTGATCGAAGGGAAATGGTCTTGATTTATCATATTTAATGTATAAGTAGGAATATTAAGATGGGTTGTTATAATTGGTAATCTTATTCATTGTATAAAAGAAGCTAAGTTAATGAGGAGAGGTCATACATTAAGTAATGTTGTATGAGAATAGAACACAGGAAGTTCATGTGAAAATATCAGGCGATAGTTCAGTTCATCGATCAAAGAGACATTTTAAGGAGCATTTAGTAAGGTTCAGATTGACAACGAAACCAATAAGAAGGGGTCTTCAGATATTATTGAATATACTTGTAAAAGCGAAATGTTTTGGTGCGAATCATTGAGAGAAGGTGATAATCTATGTATTTGTGAAGTAGGATGGACGGAGATAAATTTCTCATACATACAATTTCATAGAACGACTTGTGAGCTTTATATGACTCCTGAAGATGGAAATAGTTGTTTAATTTTTCGCTTAAGAAATGGAGAATCAACATCTTCTTTAGCTAGTTTTAAAATAAAACTTCACAGATTTCAACATATCAAAATGTATGTTGTTGGTGGTGAATTGACAATGCATGGAATAGTTTCATCAAAGCCAAAAAGGAAAACCAATCGGTTTCCAGCGGATTGTCCCTTTGGTGATGATATTGAAACATTAAAATTGGTCTTATCTGAAGGCAAAAGAACCAGTACTCGAAAAACTAGGGCAACGGAGAAGGAGGAGGAGGAGGAGCAGGAAAATGCTGTTGTAGAAAATACTTTATAAATGAAGGATATAATTCGCAGATTGTGATATTAATTTATGATTTAAAAGAAGTTGTTGACTTTTAATTATTCATTTCAGTGATATCCTCTGACGAATTACGACTTATTTAATACGAGAATGTTTTTAATTGTTTTATCGATTTTCTCAATTTTTCCATTATTTCTCAATGGATTACCGCTTGAATTTGACTTAAGAAATATAAATTCTATGGAAAATGTAACTTTTGCATTGAGTTTGCCCAATAACGACACAGTAGAAGTTGGATTATCGTTTCGCTTATTGACGGTTTCAACATTAAAAACTAACAACAAAAACACTACTGCAAACCCATCTCTTAATAATGACATCATTACACCAACAACAGAGAGAATCGAAGGGAAAAAATTTGTTACTGTGCATGAAGCAATCGAAGGATTTAGGCAAGATTTGATTAAAAAAGAAATCGAAATATCAGGGATAATCGAGAGCAAAGAAGTTTTTTATAGACATTTTAAACTGCAGTTCGATGACAACAAGGAATTAGCTATTCGCTGCACATATGATAGCAATTATAAGCTACGATCTTTGGGTATTTCATGCTTCGAGTATCGAGAATATGAACAGGAAAGGATTTTAAGTAATGGTGAAATCGAGTTCTTTACAAATCAGGAATTGAGGCATGAGCCCAACGTGGAACTAGTGAATCTCAAATCGATGAAACAAACATATAGAATGGCCATTTCATAGAATTGTTATTAAGTTTTAGTAAAATAAAAAAATAAAACTATTAAATTAATTGTTTTTTATTTATCCATGAATTGTTAGTGGATGGGAAACCCAACTAAATGTAGCACGATGGAACATGTTACTCTTATCATTCTGACCATATTGTTTTCTTGAGTTTCTTTAAAGAAGCATGGTGTTATCCGAAAAACCAGCCGTTAATGTAGCACATTTTGTTGAAGAATTCTTTACCATCGTCGGTTTGTAAGTTTTTAGGTGCCCGATTTGAATTGGTAAAAATTGTCCTCATAGCTTGTGCTGTAGCTGATGCAGTCTTATGTTTCAGAGGAACGGCCCAAGCATACTTTGAAAAGGTATCAATTACGGTTAGTAAATAGTTGAGGCCCTCATTCTCATCGCTGTATGGTATCATTTCAACCAAGTCTGCTTGCCACAGATCGTCAAACCCCATAATAATAACTCTTCGTCTTGTGAAATTCCTTCGAGCTGGCCTATGCAACTCATTAACAACATCTCGTTTACTCATTACAACAAAGAATGGATAGAAACAAGCAAAGTTTTTATTTTATTAGATATTTTATTCAGCCAATCGGCGATAAAGCAACATCAAATTCTTAATTCTAAGCAATCTTTTCTCTAACATATAACAAGCGCAAGTATCTGGTCCACGGCCAAACTGTATTTAATATATGATATTAGATTCACGTAACTCTTCCACAATTGAGTTTATTTCATTCTGATGATTATTATTGCCAGCAGTTTGCGATGCGATTAAAAGTCTAAGTCTATCAACGAGTTCATTAGGATCATCCCAATGTATGTAATCGATGGGGTTCTCAGAATATACCATATCATATGATTTACCAATTTTCTGTTGCGATAGCTCTTGAATTAGGGGATGAATAATGTGTTTGTACTTTTGTCCTCTATTACCCTTAATTTGCGAGCTGCTATCATGGTTTCTCATGTGCAAGTTAGTTTTTTGTAATATTTTTCGATATTGCAGTAAGTCGTCATTGGTATAGCGTGCTTTTCTAGGTTTTTTTCGCATAATTAGCTCATAAAGCCCGTCTGTTCCACTAACAACCTCATCATCAATAATGAAATCATTGTGTTTATTAATTGAAAATGTTGATCTGCCTAATTTCGTTGAATTTGACTGTGAATCGAAATATGGACCATAGATTTTGTCGCGATTTTCATCAGATGACGGCGTTGATCGGTTGAATGGTGTGCTTTGATTATAAACTTGTGAATTAGTGGGTGTTCTAAATGAAACATCTTCTTCTGCTTCTGTTTCTTCTTCTTCTTCTTCTTCATCTTCTTCTTCTTCTTCTTCTTCTTCAACTGGACTTGAGTAGTGTAATGGGGACTCCTTTTGTATATCTGATTTAAATTCTAACTTCCTTCGTTTCAATGGTTTCTTTATGTTTTCGTTACTTTGAGTTTTGTTTGTTTTGACATTTTCCACGATCTCCTTTAAAGGTTCAACTATTGGTTTAAAAGTATTTTCAAATTCGGTTTCCTTTGCAATTCTTCCTGTTTTGAGGGACATATATTTTCTCTTCAAAGATTTTTTAGTTTTTATGAGGTCTTTGAGCAAACTTTCATCGATATCCATATTTATTATTGTATATGAAACAGGTTTCAAATAGGTCTGTTTAATAACAGGGCAGTTTAATAACAGGGCAGTTTAATAACAGGGCAGTTTAATAACAGGGCAGTTTAATAACAGGGCAGTTTAATAACAGGGCAATTCCATACAGAGCTGTTCAATACAGAGCTGTTCTAAAGCAGATGTGGTCATGTAGACAGTTGCTTAATAACTGAATAGCTTTATAGAACGGCTATTTCTTTAAAAGATCTATTGTACCGCCCCTCATCTACACTACAATCTTTATTAATAACTAAAAACCCATATGCATCTTTCCAACAATGGGCGCACAATACTTTGAATTGATTGAATGTCATATCAGAATTAACATGATTATTGTAAACATGTTTAAGATTAAGTTCATCTTGTTTAAAAAGAATTATAAAATTAGCATTGTCACGAATCAAATGTTTTGGTATGCGGGTATATGTCTGACATAAGTAGAAACTATCGATGTTGTTATGACGCCCCATACAAAAATAGTCGCGAATATTATTTTGCTTATCACATGCAAAGTACAATGAAAAATTCCTCATATTACACTGTCTGATTCTTACAAATTAAAACTTTACAAACCTATTAATAATGGTCAAACTATGAAGGTTGCCTTTCGTAACTGGGATCTGTATGAATATCCTACTTTGCCCAGCACCAATCATCATATTTGGAATGTGAAGACAACCTCACAAATGGAGAAGCCACGCTACATTCTCCTTGCATTGCAAACTAACAAACGTAATCTACTAAAAGGAAATCCAACTTATTTCGATCATTGTGATATTACAAACGTGAAGGCATACTTAAATTCTGATGCTTACCCTTGTGAAGATTTAAATTTATCTTTTGATAAAAATAATTACAGTTTACTATACAATATGTACTGCGACTTTCAAAAAACCTACTACAACCGACTAGTTGCTGAACCACTCTTATCAAGAGATACATTTAAATCTCAAGCGACAATTTTCGTTATAGATTGCAGACATCAGAGTGAAATAATCAAAAATGGTCCAGTTGATATTCGCATTGAATTCAAAACAACAGGAACTAAACCAATCCCAGCAAATACGTCAGCCTACTGTTTAATGTTACACGATCGCGTCATAAATTATAATCCGCTCAGTCAAATAGTTTCGCGAGAAATCTAATTTCTTAGTTCAAAGTTAACTCTTGTTGGGAAAAGACACGCACGCATAAACCATGTATTTTATACTTGACGTACAAGGTTTCAAAGGACCTAATAATAAGTTTATCGCTAAAGAAATAGCAATACTACACAATGGCCACCATCATCATTTCATCATCAAACCACCATTCAACTCTGACCAATTATCATCTGCATTAAGAAGACAAGTTCAATGGCTTTACCAAAATCATCATGGCTTAGCTTGGGATGGAGGTTTCACCGAATTTAAGAAAGTTCGGAAATACCTTCGCATGAAAATAAAAAATACAATTTTGTACGTCAAAGGAGTTGAAAAAGTTCAATGGATAAAGGAGTTACTTTGTGATGAAAATGTTGAAGTGATGAATATCGAAGAAGTTGGCTGTCCTAATTTCAACGAATTGAAGCGACTCTATCCTTGTGAAATAAAATGTTCACTCCATAGCAATTGCTGTGCCCTACAAAATGTATACTTGTTGGACAAATTCTTATCTGGAAATTAAATAAAAAAAAACAAAATTTCTTCTTTTTTCTTTATTTATGTCTTTTATAACCATATGGAAGGGAACTATTGTCTTCGAGAAATCTACGTTTTTCCGACTTGGGTTTGTATGTTTTTGTTTCAGCAATTGTTATGACCTCGTGCTCTCGTGTCCGGCGAATATTATTTGATAAAATTTGGATATCATCGGCATTCGCAGCATTAAGTACAGCTTCTTTGATTGTCTCAAAATTTACTTTCTTCGATGCTGAATAATTCAAATTGATTCCTTTTACTTTACACACGATTTTTTCAGTGTCATCTTTTGTACTAAAGACTTTGTAGGAATAATTTTTGGGGCCTCCACTTACGAATTCAGTAATATAACTTCCATACCCATAGCATTGTAATTCGTCAGTCATATCCCCTATAAATTCACCAGTCTGTGGATCAGGTTCTCCTTCACGACTTACATAGATTACGGAATCGGTGTCGTAGTACAAAACTCTACCTCCTAATATTTCCAGGTAACTATACAATTTCAGACGAGCTTGTGCGGTAGTATAAGCTGCAATACACACATTAACAGTTGATAAGGTCTCCGCTTCTTCTTCTTTATACAACCAACTTACTATAACATTTTCCTCATTTATAGGTAGAATGTGACAGACTTCAATAGTTGGATTTATAAGCATTTGGAATAATTCTGATGGACTATTAATTATACATGTTTTCTGTTGATTTTCTCTTTGTCCAAATTTACCCCAAAATGAATTAAGTATGAGCTTAGCAAAAGATCTCTTCCCAGGGTTATCACAAATTTGTGCAAAATCGAGTTTAACATCTTCATTACCCAAAAAGTCAGCTACATATTTCTTTTTCTCTTCCATTGTAGCACATTTATCTGGCCACCCTGATGCTTCCTGTTTCATTTTAATGAATTTATTCATCATTTGACTGAAAAGGCCATCTGATTTTTCCATTTTATTATATTGAACCATAGAATATTCCCATATTTCGAAAATATCTACTATCTTATACCCTTTCTCTATTGCTTTTAAGACCTCATCAATAATCCAGGTTCCGTGTAGAGCTCTTTCATCATCAGTGTGGGCGCAGTGTTCGTCTTGAGACATTTGTTTGCTGCATGTTCTACACAATGTAAACATAAGCTTATTATTTTGTTTAATAGGCAATACCGGATGTAACAATTGCTCTGGAGGTATTATTTTACACTTTATAACCCCATTCGTGTTTTTTAAGTCGATTTGAGAACAATCGGTGGTGTGAACTTTAGGGTGATCCACTGGATATTTCCCATATTTGCAAACCCATGGGTATAGAGAACATACATCTATGTACTTGATTTTTTCACCTTCCTTACATTTATAATAATTATATGTGTTCCCCGTACGGCCCCCGTAAAATGCGTCGCGAGGATTTAATGGGCTTTGTTGTATTAAAGGATGTGTTTTTAAATATTTGACATCATCAGTACTCAATTGTTTCTCGAATTCACATGCCCACATTTCAATTACCTCGTATCCGAACTGCCTTAGCCGTGTAGATTTAGCCATGGTTTGTTCATAGCGTAGATTTAACGTGTCGCACGGATCTTTGCTTAAAGGCATGTCGCGAATCGTCTTCAAACATGAGTGGCCATGATAATAACAACCGTGGAACTCAAACTCAAGGAAAATATTTCTGAATTTTATACATGCTTCAGATAAGATCTGTACATCGCTTTCACAGTATGCAACAAGGTCACGCTGCATATTAAATTCACTTTGTTTATTTTCTTCATACCATTTAAAGAATACATCCCGATCATTTATCTTCATGGCATCCGGATTGTAATATTCTGCAGGCGGCAGTGGACCGATATAGTTTTCATTTTCGATGTCCGCTGGAAACCGATTGGTTTTCCTTTTTGGCTTTGATGAAACTATTCCATGCATTGTCAATTCACCACCAACAACATACATTTTGATATGTTGAAATCTGTGAAGTTTTATTTTAAAATTAGCTAAAGAAGATGTTGATTCTCCATTTCTTAAGCGAAAAATTAAACAACTATTTCCATCTTCAGGAGTCATATAAAGCTCACAAGTCGTTCTATGAAATTGTATGTATGAGAAATTTATCTCCGTCCATCCTACTTCACAAATACATAGATTATCACCTTCTCTCAATGATTCGCACCAAAACATTTCGCTTTTACAAGTATATTCAATAATATCTGAAGACCCCTTCTTATTGGTTTCGTTGTCAATCTGAACCTTACTAAATGCTCCCTAAAATGTCTCTTTGATCGATGAACTGAACTATCACCTGATATTTTCACATGAACTTCCTGTGTTCTATTCTCATACAACATTACTTAATGTATGACCTCTCCTCATTAACTTAGCTTCTTTTATACAATGAATAAGATTACCAATTATAACAACCCATCTTAATATTCCTACTTATACATTAAATATGATAAATCAAGACCATTTCCCTTCGATCAAATAAACCATACCAAAAACACATCTAATTGACATACACAGCGACCGAAAATATCACAATTTCTTTTCAAACAATATGGTCAGTAAGATAAGAGTAACATGTTCCATCGTGCTACATTAACCCCCCTTCGTTCAAATAAACCATACCAAAAGCCCTTGACGATTTCAGTTGTAGCTGTTGTTGCCCCAAGATTATAAAATATTCCCCCCACCCCCACATCACTAACCATACTTCAAACACAGCATGATTCATTTCTACGCCGCCATCCCTATTTGTTTACATCCAACTCAACTCTATGACCTAATCATCTCATTTTACACAAAGCTAATTCAACCATGACTTCTTATCGCATTTTTTCATAATAATACCTCTAGTTTTACTCTTCTTCGGTCAAATAAACCATACCAAAAACCCCATCTAATTAACATACACTGCGACCATGGCTACGAACCACCATACAAATCAACAGACACAATAACCGTCACGGCTCACCATAACCATCCCAGCTCACGATACCCATCGCGGCGGCGGCGGACCCCCCTTCAATATATTCAAACACTTTAACATACATCTCACAGCATCCGCACAGCTATAACGATAACCTACAACACCCAACACGAATACCAATAATTACCTCATCTCTCTCTAAACAACTCCAACACCCACCCCACAAAACACACAAAACTGATAACAAAAACTTTCAACATATCTAACCACTTTAACATACATCTCACACCATCCACACCTATACCGATAACATACGACACACCCAACTCCCAAACTCATCGCGGCGGCGGCGGCACTTCAAACACACGACACGGCGCCTCAAACACACTACATATCCAGATAACACACTTACGACAAAGCAAACACACTCACTCCAAGGTCATATCTTCCCTCTCACTCTAGCACGGAATTCCCAGTCTCAACCGCCCCAATACCTACTTCCAGCATTTGCTGTTGTGTAAATATAAAGTCGGTTGTGGACTCGCAGGGCCAAAACTGCAATGGTTTCAAATCTTGGAGACGACTAGGTAGATGCTCACAACCTATCTGTTGCCGCCTTAGAAAGGCTTAGTACATAAGCTGTTCGGTCCAGCTTGAATATTGCTATCCATCAACACTTCATTTTGGCCAGGTGGACGGAAGTTTCGGCTTTCATCGCCCAGGTTGAATGGTTCGTCAACTTGACAACGGAATTTGTGTCAACTTGGCAGTTCAACAGTCTGCAGGAATGGTTTTTCCATGTCCTCCGCACCAACTGTGACTCAACTACAAGGTTTCCTTATTCCTTTCTACATGTCTCTGCTCGGGCCTTGTTGCTATGACACGTTCTTCTTACCTTATGTCTATAAAAATTATTCCTGGAGTATCCTACCACACTCTTCTTTATCTCCCGGAGAAGCCGATAATCTTCCGTCATCTTTTTCTCGCAGAGTCCACGTGCTGCTCGCATCTGCTCAGCACCGGTTCGTAGGCGTGGCTTCGTTGCGTCCATGCCAGTGCTTCTTAGGACTTCAACATTCTCAACTAAAAAAAAAACTGTATAATAACAGTGATGCCAAGTAGTTGAACAAAACATGTGTGCATAGCTGACGCTACTATTATTTTAATCTCACCAGTCAGCGCACCCTGAACCAGTTTAAAAATATTTCTTCCAGTTATCTGAGCGCAGCTACTGCACAGCAAAATCCTATCACTTTATTAAGAATTCATTGGGCCTCACACAACTTCAGCAGTGACCACAACACGCCCTAATCAATTATACAAATTGTACCGTATGTGCGTAGCTACTCGCCTGGTGTAACTATTCTCCTGTTTTGCTATACCCTACCCATTTCATATATCTGTACAAACCACTACAGGAAACCGACGAAAAGAGCCTGAGAATCGGGTCCAGGCATGAATGCAAACAAAATCTGTTTCCATTCCCATAGTTAAGTAGTTGTTTGTCAATAGAGCATCATCATGTTCGACAATATATAAATTACGATAGCTTAATTGGAACATGGAGGTAGATGTATTTCATTTCTAATAATTGTTCATTTTGTCTGGGAAATGAAGAGAGCTTCTCACAGATGCGTTCAATCACGTTTAGACAGGCGTTAATAATATGTAAGCAACATGTGTACATATATAAGAAAGCCATCAGGGCGTAATCAAATACGAGCACAGTCCGTCCGAATCCGAACACCTGATCAGAGCATTCACCGATAGGTTAGGTTGGGTTTGGGTCAGTGGCGTAGCGTGGGTTGGGGCCGCCCGGGACAGACCCAATTTATGCCACCGCTAGTAATTTAAAAAAAAAAACCTTTGTCTACGGTTTCAACTAGTTTTACCTACACATATGTGTGTCAATAAAATTTCAATACTAAATTTCCTTTTGCAGTCCTATGCTTTTTTACAATTACAGGAAGGGCCAAGGAGAAAACAAATTGTTGGTCCTTATTTAGAAGTCGTAAATTAGATATTCTATGCACGGCACGTCGCGTCGGCACAACACGAGATAACTGCTTATTTTTTATTTTCATAAGGACGTTTAAAAACACGACTTAAAACTTCTTATTTCTGTGCTCTTATATTCGTTATCTAGTATACAAATCGAAAAATAATACGAACTTAATCGCCAGCGCCAAAAATGCTAACTGTTCGTATCTACATTAGGGGTGTTCCTTTACTTTTGTACTTAAATTGGAAAAGACTGTCAAAATGGAAGTGGTGGGGATAGATTCTCTCACAGTGAAAGACACTTGCGTAAAAGTTGGGGAACGTTTTTGTAGTAATGAATGAAAAATGACAGATACCTACATAATTCAAATGTTGAAAAAAGTGTTACGAAAAGTCTGATAAACTCGAGGAACTTGCTAATTTACTAAGAAAACTAGGATCATCATCTAAGTAGCAATGAAAGTGATCTGAAATTAATCGAACTTCTTCTTGATGAGTCCGAGTATGTGGACGAATTTGACTGATCGAAATCGAACTACAAGCAGTCGAGAAGAGGAAAAAGCGAGGCTGCACTGAGAATTACACGGTAGAGATTGCTCCTTGCTACAGCGAGGAAGGATTTCGCTGCCACTTTCGAAAAGAATCTTGAGGAGAACATTCAATTTTATTTTGCCGCCCGTTGATGGCATTTTAATACGCAAAACATTAAAACAAATGTACGCATTAATGCCAAATAGAGGAATAAATTTCAAATCAGCTGTTAATTGTAAGGTGAATGACAGCCTTTGCTGTCAGTTAAAATTCGTAAGATTCTCAATGGAGAGGGTTAATATATTGCTCTCTCGACGACGATCTCTCTTTACGAATTTTTTCGAGTAAAGGAACAGCACTGAGTAAAAATTCGTGAGAATAATTAAAAATTCGTAAGATTTAAAAGTAAAGGAACAGACGTATTATGTTAAAGCTTTTCTTATTAGTTGCCTGAGTACGTAATTAATTTTCAATAATAAGTAGCACGGCAAACGAGACAAAACTGCAACTTCTATTGCCAACAAGAATTATTGTTTATGTTTGCAAACTTCACTGCGTTTGAGCAAAATTGAACACAATTACACGAACTCAATAGAAAAGTATACACGCAATGTTAGCACTGATCTGTACTGTAAGAGTTGCATGTTATGGCGAGAGAGTATCTCTACTAATTACCTTTATTATATACGTCTAAAGTCTAATACCCTAACAAAAGAAAAAACAAAATAACTTATTCGCAAGAACTCTTTTCTCCAGTTGGGTTGTCATTTCTGATAAAATGTAGTTGCATACTAGGGAGCAGCGCTCATTGGATTTTGTTGTTAAGCAACACAAGGAATGTCTGATAACTTACTGTGAAGCAGTGTTAATGCTGGTAAACTTTGTGAACGAATTCGCTGGACTGAAAAAATAATCCGTTTGGTAAGTTTAATATATTTAAAAATTGTAGCCGCTCCAAATTTCTGCCCGGGGCCTATGCCCCCCCATTTACTACGCCCCTGGTAGTCATTGCGATGGATAATAATCAGCGACGGACTAGGATACCCCCGATTGGTACGATTCAACTAAAACAGAACAGAAATGCCGTACATACATTCGGTTACTAGTGGGTTTCTATGAGACAACACAACAAGAAATTACCTACAACAAATTTTTCAGTTTTCATTTTGATAGCTATTGATTTCAAAAAGCAACACCAACATCCTTTACGCTTATCATCGATGGAATACTTCGTAAACGGCATCGGGTCGCAAATGTTCAATGTAACGTTTGGCTCCTTTGCTTCTGAGGCGGCCAACTCATGAGCCAGGAGCAAAAGCTTAATCAGATGTTTCCAGTCACCCAAACTTATCTTCATACTAAACTCTTCTTTGATTGAGAATATAGTTATGCATTTGTCTTTATCGAAGGAATACTCCTTCATAAGAGTACAAATTGCTTTATCTAAGCACAAATCTCCACCGATGAGTGGCCCTAATTTGGCTTTGACATTCTCTTGAATGCAGTTGTTGAAGGAAGACGCCATACCTAAAAATAAAGAAAATTTAATTACTACTCCTTAAAGAAGACTGACTGAGAAGTTTGATTGTCTCAGTTTTCATATAGCATTCAAGGTATATTTATGAAAATGAAAAAAATTGACATTTTACTAAATTTTCGGAAATATTTTTAGTGTTTCAACTGGACTATCAAATAGGTACATATTTTTAACCACTAGTATTTAATTTTTATTTACTAACTTCTCTTCTAGTTATTTAAATAAGCGAACTAAATTTGTATTAACCTATTCAAAGAATTGCCCTCAGACCTCAGATTTCGCGTATGCAATCGAATGTAAATGCCAAAGTTGTTGCCTTTATTTTTGGTACTCTTTTGATTTTGGACACAACTGTAACAATCGGCCATTGTTTGCAAGAAATATTGGTGTTAAAATGTACCTACCGAGGAAATTAAATTCAAATGAAAGCCGCTCAACGATTTCATTTTATCCAACGTTTTCTATTTCTAGATTTTTGTTTTGCATTTTGTTCCCATTTGGTTAGAATTTAGACTTAATTAAATCAACTGATTCTAGCTTATGAATCTCACAGTCTCAGGTTCAATTCCTTCTTGAAGCTAAAGTTCTTTAATTTTAAGAACCTATTCAAATTCGGGAGAATTCGCTTGTTTTGCTAAATTACAGTATTCGAAACACATTCACCATTCGCTTGCCAGCTGCAGCGTGCCATAGAAGTTGAAAAAATTATAAAAAAAAAAACTATATCTCCACAACGACGCCAAACATTGGGTTCAAAACAATCCTACCTTTCAAGCTGCAACCAACCGCACACATCCACTAGATTTCATTGAAATCATTTAAGTGGTTTCGAATATCACCATGCAAACAAAGCGACACGTGATTTTTATATAGATAAGTACATACCAAAGAAGATTAACATACCTTTAATTATATTCGCAATTGAAAACTTTCGTTGTTGTTCTGAATACTGGCAGCCCTTGAGAACTTATTCTTTCTTTGTCATAAATAAAAGATAAGGGTACGTATAGTATATACTTTTATCAATACTAGGAAAGAAAATTCTAAACCTTTTTTTTTAATTTAAATAGGTACAAGTAACCTTGAGTCACACGCGCCCTAAAGAAGAATAACGACGAGTGGTCCTTGTCAGCTTTTATATGTTGAATAAGAATGGTAGGAATCCATAATACCAATAAAGGTTTCAGTTACCTAAAGTTTCTTGAAAATTAAAAAAAACAAAGCAAATCATAGAAATAGATAGATATAAGGCCATTATTCAGCTTTTATATGTTGAATAATGATGGTAGGAATCCATATACCAATAAAGGTTTCAGTTACCTAAAGTTTCTTGAAAATTAAAAAAAAAAACAAAGCAAATCATAGAAATAGATAGATATAAGGCCGAAAGGCAATAATTTTAAGCATATTGATAAGTTTAGAGCGCTCGCTTGGAGCCAGTAAGCTAGAATAAGATAAATGTTAAATTTAAATTAGATTTAATCGTTTTTGTCTAGTATGTAAGCTTAAAGAAAGAATAAAAAATGAATTTTTAAAGTAAAGTAAGTCAAGTTTTACATCGACGCACATGTATCACGTCGACGGGTGACGTGTTTCTTATAATGTGTATGACTAACATTATAAGAAACACGTACATAGTTGGGTATGCACAATAGGTACAGTCTGAAAAATATTCTTATCGCTATAGTTGGTGCATTATGTTTATTCGTCGAATCTTATCGCTTTAGGTTGTAACTCTGATTTTCAAATCACGAAACGACGTTCGATCTGATATTACATATAGGCGAAGGAAATAGTTAAACACCACTTTCAATGCCCTAAACACAACCCATTCGCTTGATTTATGATGTGAAACATCTGTTGGCGCCACTTGGGAGTAAAATTAAAAGGATATGATTCTGTTTATGACCTTTAGGCGGAAATTGGCCTTTCGCCATCACTACGCCGCCGCTCTCGACTACTAAACCACTCAACCGGTTTCAATGATATTTTGCGGGTGTGTATGGTTGGTTGCAATTGAAGAGATATGATAGTTTTTGACCCTATAGGTGGCGCTGTTGTCTGTCTCCGAAACTACTCAACTGATTTCAATAAAATTTTATGGATGTATGTATTTTATTGGGAAGATTCTACGGAGATTATTTGTTTTCCAATATTTTTTGTATAAACAAGTTTACCATTATGGTCGAATTACTATACCACTGGGCGAAATGTGCTATGAGAAAAAAATGGTTTTTAGAATTCTTCTTAACAAACTGCTACCTATTATTTTTTTGAACAGCTCTCCGCTTTTTGAAAAGGTTCTGATAAATCGCCTTGCAAATAATTTGTTCTTAAAATGAGACAGTTCTTAAAATAATTTTTACTACTCTTACTTTTATATAAGTAAGATAAATAAGCATTTTTTTTTTATAGTTAGCATAGCATATAGCATAGTTTAACGAGAAAAGCCAACATTTAACATTTTTAAGATATACGGATTAAACTCGCTCACATCTCAGACTTGAAGGTATTTTATTGAACAAACGCGGAGCAGTAACATTGTAGAAGGTGGAAAAATGCGATTTATTGATTGTAGGTAGGTACATTGACGAGATTACTAGTGTTGACGCGCAAATTACGGTTTTCATAAACCGTAGGAGAGTTGTACCCGGACTTTTCAAAAAATATTTTTAAAACTTTATAGAAGTAAAAATGTTTCAATGGAAGAAATCCAAGACTTTTGAACAATCCAAAACTGGGACTACGACGGTTAACTTTACACATAATACGAACAGCGTGTTTTTGTTTTATGAGCAAAGGCTCTAATTTGTTATAATGTGTACCACCCCAACAAGCTATACCATACTGAAGTTAAGATTTGAGAAGACCATTATAGACTAACTTTAAGATTGGCAAATCACAGTATTGGCTGAGATTATAAATCTGTCTAACAACATTGTTTAGATATTTTTTTAAGTACATAGTATGTTCCAACCAACCAACCGAGCTTATAATCTAAAGTAATACCTAAGTACTTAAAGCTGTCGCATGTGAATCAAAAGTGGGGGAATTATGATTGTGTGTACAAGGATTAATAAAAGGGGATCTATTGCAATTTGGCGAATGGTATTGTAAAGGCATATCATTACAGATTTTACCCATAATGTTAAAAACATGAACTCCGTTTTGTCACTTATGACCAATTAATGAAATTTAAACCATCTCCGCAGTGTATCTAGATCATAGTTCACATCCATATATAAATTAAAATAACATTTACCATAATAAGACACAGCAGTATCATCAGCAAAAGCTGTGGGTTTACCCCTAAGAGGTTGAAGAAAAATTAAAAACAAGATAGGACCCAAAACAGAGCCTTTTAGTTTAACCTAAACTATTTTGAATCTTAACTCTCTGACTACGGTTATCAAGATAAGAAGCGAACCAGTCATGGATAAGACCTCTGAAACCCGCGTTATAAAGTTTTTTAAGCAATATATAAGGTATACGATGTGTCAAATGCTTCAGTGATGTCTATGAATAAGGTAGCAGGGAAATCAGAAACATTTAGACTATATAAATTTCACCGCACATTTTCATCAAGGCATCTTCAGTAGATTTGCCACTTCGAAAGCCAAATTGTGAAATACTAAAGAAATTAGTTTTGTCTAAGAAAGACAGCATTCTAGATTTGACCCCTTTTTCAAAGACTATGGAAAAACAGATAACAGGGATATAGGACGATAATTGTTGGTATTTTTAATAATAAATCACATATCATTATAAATTCACCAAAACCAGAAGATTTAAATAGTTCAAAACATATATTAAGAGATGGTGTCAC
This sequence comes from Cheilosia grossa, assembly GCA_963082955.1. Taxonomy (NCBI): domain Eukaryota; kingdom Metazoa; phylum Arthropoda; class Insecta; order Diptera; family Syrphidae; genus Cheilosia; species Cheilosia grossa. Next base: position 16,762,710 of record OY720147.1, on the reverse strand, counting down.
CTTTTTTATTAAGAGGAATTATAACAGCTGTTTTACATCACAAACAAGGAGTGATATTCTTTTTAAGACATTACTTGAGATTTGATCACATGACATTGAATTTGACGCTGTTGAAAAAAATTTAAAGAAAAAGCTTTGTCTTTGAAAAGTGTCATACCTATACAGAGAAAAATTAGAATTATCACATTGAAATTAACTCTCAACGAGGTAAGAACTGTAATCAACGAATAAAGTTAAAAAAAAAACCCCAACTCTGGATATTTTTCTTACCCCTCACGAGTATACAACCAGCGACAAGGATCATTCTCGACGCATCCTAACAATTGATTTCTCCAATTGATCACTCCACCAAGCGATTAAATGAAATAGATTTTAACATAAAAGTCAAAATTTTGTAGTGTTTTTTAAACTCTAATCTTCATACATCATGATGTTGTAAACACGAAAAGTCAATGTCGTGATAAATATTAAATCAACGAAAAATCGGAAAAAAATAACTTCGATGATATTGATCTTACAGTTGTTATTTCAAACGAACTGCATTCACTACTGTGAATGCTATATGACTCACATTATTCGTATCGTTTGTAAATAATGTGTGGACATTTCATCTAAAGCAAGTGCCGATCAAGCAACAGTAACTTGCAAGGGCAAAAGTGGCATAAACAACACACAAATGGTACCTGCTTTCATTTCACTTCATTCCGCCATTGTTTTATGAGATTGTGCTAAACTCAATCGAAATCTAATCGTTTCAGTGAAGACTTTCAAGCATTCAAGTCAACAAACATGTCGTATCAATTAATTAAAAAATTTCATTTCACTCCAGCAAGCGATCGTTGTGGTCTTTGGAACAATTGATAACGCGACAATGGGGGTTCATACGAAAAAAACTACTTTAGTCGAACGTACTCCGTTAGCCAGAAAGACAGACACTGAGATGAGAGCATCAATTGTTTTCACTGTGACGCTCCTGAGCGTAGCGTCGTTCGTAGCATCTGCTGATTGGTGGGAAGATGCATCGCTTTATCAAATCTACCCCAGATCTTGGAAGGACAGCGATGGTGATGGTGTAGGCGACCTAAAGGGTAAGCAATCACACAGTAACTACTACTGTAGTTAAAGTCTACGTTTTATTGTATTCAATTAATTGACAGGAATCACTACTCAGCTGGACTATCTTAAAGAAATCGGTGTCACAGGTACATGGCTATCGCCGGTATTCAAGTCGCCCATGTCTGACTTTGGGTATGACGTCTCAAACTTTTACGAAATCGATCCAATTTTCGGAAACATGGACGATTTCGACGCCCTTATCGCGAAGGCCAAATTGCTGGGTGTTAGGATTATCTTGGATTTTGTTCCCAATCATTCGAGTGATGAGTGTGAATGGTTCAAGAAGTCAATAGACCGTGTCGATGGCTATGATGATTTCTACGTCTGGGATGATGGTGTGGATGACGCGGCCAATCCTGGGGAGAAGTTGCCGCCCAGCAATTGGGTAAGGAGTGCTGTGCTGTCATATCATATCATATCATATCATTTACTATAGTCATATTCGTAAAGGTAAGCGTTTTTGGCGGCAAAGCTTGGACTTGGAACGAGAAGCGCCAACAATTCTATCTGCACCAGTTTCAGGACAAGCAGCCCGACTTGAACTTCAGAAACGCCAAAGTACGTGCGACCATATTGGATGTCCTCAAGTATTGGCTGGATCGCGGTGCAAATGGCTTTAGGATAGACGCTGTCCCGCACATCTACGAGAAGATAAACAGCGACGGATCATATCCAGATGAGCCGTTGAGCGGTTGGACCTCCGACCCGAATAGCTATGACTACTTGAATCACATTTATACGAAGGACGAGCCGGAGACTGTGGAACTTTTGTACGAGTGGAGGGAGTTTTTGGACCGCTATCAAAAGGAAAATGGCGGCGAGACACGGTGAGTCGCAAGAATGAATAGAAATTGGATGGTTTCTATGTTTTATTTAGAATTTTGTTGGCCGAAGCTTACTCACCCATCGAAGTTTTGGATCAATACTTTGGCAATGGGACACATTTTGGCGCGCATATTCCGTTCAACTTTAATCTGATGGGCTTGGGTGGCCTTTCGAATGCTCGGGAGGTTGAAAGTGTCATCAACGACTGGATGAATGTCATGTGGACTAAGCACCAAGTTGCCAATTGGGTGGTAAGGCTTCTATTCAAAGCATTCCCTTGAAACTTTCTGTGGAATATGAACCATCTTGCAGCTGGGTAATCACGACAATCCAAGAATCGGTGATCGTTTCGGAAAACAAAAGAATGACTTGTTGAATGTTCTTCTCGCAGGTTTGCCCGGAACCACTGTTACGTACTACGTGAGTTCTAAAGCCATCACACTTGGGCTTCTTTGCAACTCGCTAAATTCTTATCTGTTAGGGTGAAGAAATCGGTATGGTGAACGTACCGACCAAATGCACAGCTATTTCCTGCGACAATCGTGATCCAGAGCGTACTCCTTTCCAATGGAATGATCAAACGTCTGCGGGATTTTCTACATCTACGAGCACATGGCTGCCCATAGCCGAGGATTATAAGAAAGTAAATGCAAAAGTCGAACGAGGAATCGAAAGGAGCACACTGAACGTGTTTAAAGGTCTGCACGGTCTGAAACGAACCCGTGCATTTAAGGCGTTTAAGGAAGCCGGTGGTTGGAGTTACGGTGCCGTAAATGATCAAGTATTCCAAATTATAAGGTACACCGTATCAGGATAAAAATCAATACACCTTTCTAATGACATTTGATCGTTGATAGAGGAGCTGGACCTGACCAGTATCGTATTCTCATAAATTTTGGTGACAAGCTGGAAGCTGTCGGCCCGTTGAGCAATTCGGTTCACGACAACGAAAATATCATGGAGTACGTTTTGGTGACAAGGCATTCGCCACATCGTATTGGGTAACGTTTTGATATGCTTATTTTAATTGGGACGTGTTAAAATATTTTCCTTTTTTTTCGATCTTGCAGGGAAAAGGCAGACTTGAATAAGGTCTATATGATGCCGTTTGAAGCTGTTGTGTTGAGAAGCGTTTCTTAAACGATTGCGTGGCTTACATTTTGCTAGAGTTTTACTTCATGTTCAATAAATTTGTTTTCTAGAAACCGCATTTTCATTAACTCGTGTGCAGCTCATGTTGTAAACAAAAAGATATGAAGGAGACTGTCACAGAGCATCGAAAACTAATGTAAAACTGACTTGCAAGAAAAACAGGGCTTCAGTGCAGGGTGAACCACTGATGCAATCAACCGGAAAACCTCTCCATCCAGCAAGATCAGTCAGAAGTCATTGTAGAGCTTAATAATGTCTTGAACTACTTCGAAGTTGTATCTGTCCATGTTTTGGGAAAGTCCCTGATATTGAGATGACAACGAATACTTACTTGATTTTATAAAAACCCATCTCCATTTCAATACTTGCAAATCCGTCATCAGCATCCATGCAAGTAGTTAAACGGGCTGTAAAACAAATTGAGCCTCTGCTGTTGGCCTGTGGGTTTTGTACAATTGCTTCAAGAGAGACGTTTCAAAGACGTTACATGACTGGGCGTCACCTTGTCGAAAACCTCTCTTTCCGACTTCGACTTAGAAGGATGTAACCTAAAAGAGTCAAAGCATTATTAAAACTTCCTTTTGCGTGGAATGGCTGTGAAATTGAAGCTCTTCCGGGATAAAATAGAGACAGACAGGAAACAGATACCAGATTATCTGTCCACCACGATTGGACTACAGTTGCAAAACAATTATAAATGCGGGGCCCGTCCCATTTGTGTGGCCTCAAATTATTCAGTTCTCTTTGAAAACAGATGTGCATCGACTCATTACCTTCTACAAGTATATAGTCCTTTTAACATAAAATTCAATAGATACTACTACTCTCGAGTTAGTTTAGCATCCCAACAGGATTTGTCCAAAGTACTTTCAAAGCTAAACCACGTCCACGCCGAACGCAACCCAAATGTGTAACAAGTAGGACCAGTTATACCTATACCTACTTTTGCACGTTCTTGTAGATACATAATTCATGATTATGCAATACGAGCGGTTATCGTCAGATTAATGATACTGTAATACGTCATGAGATAACCGCAAATCGTGGTTGCAATAAAATATAAATGTCATAAATATGTTCATCAATAATCCATATTGTGCCACTTTGGATAAAAATAAATACAATAGTCTTCATAAATTCCGTAAAACGAATACCATGTCCACATGCGGCTTTGGACACATACCCTTACAATACTTGTTCCAATACTGCTGGTGTTCTGTTGTTGTTTCCAAATTATTGATTGTATTTAATTAAAGCATATTATTGACGGACTATTAATTCATGTGAATTTTAATGTTTTGTGGGTGTATAGATGCAGAATGACACGATACCGAAAACTGTAAGGAAAACGAAGCGATGAACATATTTTAATTACCACAGATGCTTTTTCTGATGCGGAATTCAATTTAAAAAAGAAATGTTATTGAAAGTTTATTGTCACCGCAAATGGACGCACAAAAGATGCAACTCTGATAAAACAATTGTGCGAATTATTGAACGATGTAGGTATGGAACGAAGAGAGGAACTGCAATTCACACATTAAGTCCGTCAACGAGCATGCCACGAGAGAAGAGAGGAGCAGCAAGCTATGACGGTGTATGATGATAACATACAGTACAGGCTACAGCCTACAGGGTTTTGTCTCATTCTAAAAGAAGTTCGGCATCAATACCTCCACGCGGTGCCCTCTAAACATAAATATTTTTATTCGTGAGCTTAAGACGTGTTTAGAGTCTGACTATGCACATGTAGAGCTGAGTACTCGGGATAACAGAAGATCAGCTCGCTCAAAGTTAGAACGATTGTAAAAAGAAGAACATTGGTCTTCACTCGAAGGAGTGACAAAGTGCGGCCCCGCACATAAACCTGTAAGAGTAAGAAAACAAAACCTAATGATCAAGGAATGCTTTAATCCACACTTCGAGAGTACTTTTGCGCTGGGCAAGGACAGGAGTTATCGTCAGTCAGTTTGACTTGTGCTTGGCTATTAAAAAAATAAAATATTTTAGTTGGAAGAAAATCTATTCACCGGTCCAAAATCTTAAGTTAACGAGTAGCGTATTTAAAAAGCGTCCAAAAGTGCTTTCAGAAATACCAAAGTGCCTAGGAAGTTGGAAAAAAATCTATTCACAAGTCCACAACGATGACAACATATTGGCAGGCACTCTGAATGGCTCAATATAAATTGTTAATTCCCAACCACTTTACGTGGAGAGAAAGCTAATTTCTTATTGAGAGCAGAGCAGGAGATAAGTCGGTCAAATACTTCAATATACCTATTATGTTTTTTGTCTGATACTGGCTGCATTTTATCCATGCGCAACTACCTGTAGTTTCGATAGATAAAAGGGAAAGGGAGTACCTAGATTTTTTGGTGGACAAAGGTCTGACAATTGACCTGCTGCAGTAAAATTTTTCTAGTTACCATTAAAAACACACACTTCCGAACCGGAAATTGTTCTGTAACATGCAGTAGTAACATAATGAAGAAATCACTGTCTTTCTGGTATCGTAAAGTAGGTAGGTACATTGAAAGTCTGAACGTACAACCACAAAACCTCATGAGTTGATTGGCAAACGAAGATAGTTGCAGTTTACTAAGATATAAGCAAATGTTGGTAAAACGTTTGTAAACAAAATTAACGATGGTTATGCTATAGTTGCCAAGCTGTTTAAAAGGTCCGGAGAACTCTTGAATTACCTACGTGTGTTTTCAAAAATAGAATTCCACGAAAAATTTCTCAAAAAATGCATCCAAGCATGTATCCTGTAAAAAAACAATAAGCAATTTGAAGAACGCTTTCAAAAATGCGTTTAGATACCAAGATCTCAAAAAAATAAAGTAAGGGAGGACATGTATTGTGCCTAAAGAGCGTCCAAAAGTGCTTTAAGAAATGTAGAAAATTGGCTACAAACATGCTTCAAAAAACCCATAGAAACACGCATCAAAAATGCTCCAAAAATGGGTTCAAAAACGCTCCAAGAAGGGCTCATTAGCTGGCAAAAACCAAACTCCAAAAACACGTCTAATAGAACGTCGAATTATTTTAAAAAAAACCTGTTTAAAAACGAAAAGAAAAGGTGCTGAAATAGTCTTATAAAAAAACAATTGACTTCAGAAAAGAGTTCAAGACCGGGACATAAAGCGCTTAAAAGAAGCATCAAAAAATGTCTAAAAAACTTGTTCAAAAATGTTTGTTTTCTAGGGGGAATCTGCAGTGGGAAGGCATCCGTGACTGTTTGTAAACCACGAGAAGTACGTCATTTGTGTCTGGTAATTTCAGTTTGGATTAGCCGGGGGAAATAAAGATACCGGCTTGGTTCTCAATTAACATTGGGAACTGCGAACATACATTACACCCGCCGACCATGCATGTATGGCCAACAATTGGAAAACAATTCTACTGAAGGCGGCAGTGGTGTCGAACTTTGTCCTTATGAGACCATGCGGCAAAGGAAACGAATCCATTTCGGGCTTTTTAAAACAGGCTCACGTAGGAAACGAGAATATTTGAATTTCTGATATTGATATTTTATTTTCTCATGAATAATATTTAAATTATAGCAAAAAACTAATACAACTGATGACTAAAAATATTGTTAGACTAGAGGCAACGACACTGCTAGCTGACGACCTTATAACTTCTCTCAGAACAACAGCTTCCTTCGGCATTAATACAATTTGATCGGCATTGGTGAGATCTCCCTTCCTTCGAAGTGACCTGCCAGTCACTACGATATATTCCAGTTCAATAGGCAAGCCGCTGAAGGGCGCCGTCAAATTGACAGTCTCTACGTCGTCCATAATATTCAGCAAAACGAAATATGTCAACTCGTCTAGCAGCGACCTTCAAAGAACCACAATTACCTCATATAAACAGTTAAGAAGCTATGTGTTAAGAACCTACCTTTTTACTGCCAAAACGTTTTTGCTTACTGCCTTAATGTCTGCATCACCTTCGGTGAAAGTGCGATCAGTTCGCAGAACTTGCAACTGCTTGTAGATATTTAGGTGACTGTATGGAATACCACGTTCCCTTTCAACATTAATGAGGGGATACTGGTCAGACACGGGCAACCAAGTGTTTTGGCCCGTCGTAAATCCAGAGTTGTTTTTACCATTCCATTGGAATGGAGTGCGACATGGATCGCGAGACATAACCTCATAAACAGATGGATTGGCATTGCAAGCCTGTGGATCCACGGTGTCTTCCCATGAGATCCAAATATCAGTCATGCCGATTTCCTCTCCTTGATAGGTTACGCTGCACCCAGGCAAGGTAAGCAAAAGCATATTCAACATGTCTATGCGGTCTACTCCCATGCGCGAACCAATACGACTCTTGTCGTGGTTTCCCATCTGCAAGTTAAAATAGAAACCTCTTTAGAGTACAATGAGAGGCGGGAGTTATTCCAAGTGCACTTACGACCCAGTTGGCTGTTTGGCCCTCCGGCATCTTGTCCAACCATGTGTTGATCGTCTCGGCGTATTGATAGGCATCAGAGTCACTGGTCAGCGATGAAATCATAAGGAAGTTGAAAGGGAGTTGAGCACCCACTGCGGTATCATTGCCATAGTATTGCATTATAACGTCGATCGCTGACAAGGATTCAATCATTACAATCCTATAAAAAAAAATCAGTACACTTGATAAACCCCTGCAAAAGAATAGGCCATACCTGTCTTCCCCACCGTTTTCCGCTTGGAAATCGTCCAAAACCTTCCTCCACTCGTAGACCAAGTCAATCGTCTCCGGCTGATCGAATGTGTAAATGTGACTCAAATAATCATAATCATCCGGGTCGGTAACCCATTCTTGGCGAGGCTCGTCTAAGTAATTTCCTTCTGCATCTGGAGCGATTTCAAACAAATGTGGCACAGCATCGACACGGAAGCCCGAAATTCCCCTCTTAAGCCAGAAGCGTAGAATATCCTTAAAAAAAAAATATTACTTAATCAGACCAAGCCAAACAGAAGAAGACCCATGCATACATTCATATACTCCCTAACTCTTGGGTTACGGTAGTTCAAATCTGGTTGCTTGTCTACGAACTGATGAAGGTAGTACTCCTGACGTTGCTCGTTCCATTGCCACGCGCTGCCACGGAACACACTCACCCAGTTACTGGGGGGCTTCCGAACTCCATCGACAATTTTACCAGGATGCCAAATGTAAAAGTTTTCAAATTCAGGATCACGTGCGATGGACTTTTGGAACCATTCACATTCGTCACTGGAATGATTTGGTACGAAGTCCAAGATAATTTTCACTCCAACTTGCTTGGCCTTAGCAACGAGCGCATCGAAATCGTCCAATGTACCAAAAAGCGGATCGATATCCGTAAAATTGGAAATATCGTAGCCGAAGTCAGCCATGGGCGATGTGAAAATGGGCGACAGCCATGTTGCCGTGATTCCGATTTCCTTTAAGTATGGCAAGCTTTCAGTAATTCCTGCAAGAAATTGTGAATTTATTTTATTAATAAAGAATAACAAAATATTAACAAAATCATCTTATACATTGTTTTGGAAATAAATTTCCGGTGACTTTTCAATACTTTGATCACCTCATAGATGTTGAGAGCTGCACCTTCGTGGCTTTCCAGCACAGCGCTAGTTTCCACCTATCGTTACGAGATCTACGGTTATGACAAGAACAAGTTTTTATTGCTATTTGCAGTTGTTTATTGGCTCCTGGCTCTCGGTGTAGATATCAATGTTTATTAGCAGTTCAGTTGTTTGACGATCAAGCACAACTTCTGCCTAAAAACACTACAGTTATTTGGTAGTTCGAAAGGCAGGGCACATGGAATTTTTCACATGACTATCGTTGAGGCGACAGACTTCAAGACGGCTGAAGGAAATTACGCCAAAATTTTCTTTTCTATAGAAAATGTCTGGCCTTTTGTTTTAAGAAAAAAAAAAAAAAAGACAAGACTTCACTTCGGATCTTTTTGGAAATCCGATTATGGTTTGCAAATAATTTTCGGAAAAACTGATTCTAGAAAAGGTTTTTTTTTTCTTATCTGAAACTGCAGAAAACTATATTGCTATGTTTTTTTTTAAAGTTAACATTTATTTAATTCATTCTTTTCGGCATAGTGTCTTATGGTAGACTTAGTTGCCTTCGAGTTTTTAAAGTGACAGTGAAAGTGAAATTTTACCTAAAAAATGATTTCTGCCAAAAGGCTGTCCCAATCGAAAGAGCCCTTGGGATCAAAAAGTACAAATTGACTGCACCAAACAATTTCATTCCGATTCCGAGAAAGGTAAGGAATTAGGACACCTGGCCTAAAAGAAACCGCTTCGAGTTTTATTTTTTATTTACTCGGAGTTGGGTCTTAAACTTCTAGCTTTGTAGTCTCACACAGTAACCACTGAGACAAGGCATGAAAATCACATCCAAATTTCACCTGAGCTTATTAAATATAACAAATTTTATATTTACAAATAATTACCCAGGTTTGAAGCCACAAGACAAAACAAAAAACAAAATTTGTAAAGCTACAAAAGTAACGAAATTATTTCACACGCATTCCTCCAACTCTCCACAAAAATTTACTAAACGAGAAACCTAGACGAACATTTTATAATTGTTACGTCTACATAATTGTAACAATATCACTTTCAAATCATCACAAAAGTAAAATCAATTTAAAATCAAATACTGACTATTCCCACATCATTGGTTAAAAAATATTACACACTTAATTTAAATAGACAATTTCTCACCATTTAAATCGCCAATACCATCGCCATCACTATCCTTGAAGGATCTTGGATAAATTTGATAGAATGAAGCTGTTTGCCACCATTTATTCTCATCGGCTCGCTCCTGTGAATTTATGCCAGTGGCTTGTGGAACACCCGCACTAGCACTGAGTATAACAAAAACTACTATAAACCCACTTTTCAGTAGCATCATTGTAGAGGCAAGAGGAACCGCACTGGCCGCTGCCAAAAATCAAACTAAGGAATATTCCTATCGTTTACCTCTATAAATGCAAGTAAGAAACTATGATTCTAAAGTCTATTTTTCGAAGTGTCACTTCACTACACGTCCTTAATACGACTTGCGAATGATCATTATTTGTGATATATTATCTCGAACTGATACTGATACCTGGAAGTAATAACTAAAATTAGTTAGTCTGCATTAGATAAGCACGATTAGACATCCGAAAAATACTGTTTAAAAATCAGTTATTCAATTGTTGGTATTTTGTTGTATTTTTATTTCGTGCGAAGATTATGATCTTCTTCAATAGGTACGCAATTGAGTCACTGACAAAGTAGGCACCATATCAATTGTAAACTGTTGTCAGCAAAGCAATCGTCGGATCACTTTCAAAGGGCAATAGTGGTAGCCATCATCGCCTGGGTTTTATCTTTATGTTTTGTTACGCGAAGCCCATCTAGTTGTTAACAAGCGCACAATTCCCATTAGTTTAACTTCTCCGCTTTTACCAAACAGCTGCGTTTGATAAACATAATATTCCATTTCGAAAATGCGTTTATCCTGTTTTGTGTACTTTCTAATAAACTTTTCAAACTTTTTTTTACATAATTAACATATAAAATACGTTTCGTTTTTATTTTTAGGTACCTCTTGATTTTCTTCTTCGTATTTGAAACTGACGTTGTCCGGAACTTCCCTAATGGGCTACGAAATGCGTTAAAAATCGGGCCCAAAAACGCGTTTAATGTTTTAATGGACAGTCACACACTTTTTACATAAGGAAACGAGTAAGAAGAATATTATAACCCTTCTTGGATATATCTGATATATTGAAGCTGATCGCAACCATTTCGATGCTCATTTGAGGAACCACTCGCTCTTGCTAATGATAGAAACAAAGCTACCATAAAGACACTCATAGCTGGCATCACCGCACGCCGAAAGGAACTGAACGTAGCTCCAATCGAAACGTAGCTTATTTGCAATTTATTTATAGCTTAACCTAGAACTGGGAAAACAAAAATTACAACTTAAATACAAAGAGTCACTTTTGCTCGACCTACGCTATACGATATAAGTTATAGATGCAAGTGAAATAGAACGTGACAAATGAACCAAATGTTTGTTATTGTTTTGCTATAGAACAACTATTTCTCTCTATAGCCACATCAATTACATTGTAAGATCCTCACCTGACTTATACATTTTCAGTACCTACTGCTGACAATGAGATCGAAAATAACCTTGCAATTAGTGAAATTCCTCTCTTCTCTCTGAGCAACACAGAGTGGCACACTCTGTTCAGCAATCGTTACCCAGGTTACAGGGGTCCGACACAGTGTTCGTATGTACCTGGGATGGTTTTTCCCTCGGACAATTAAATTTTTTTCCCAATTTTCCCTTTCGCATCTAGTCAAAATACGCACAGTTTTCCCACTTTAAAGATACAAAATACCTTATTTTCAATATTTTTATGAACAAGAAATTATATAGGTAGTATTAAAAAAAGTCAAAAAAAAAAAAAACAATAAAAATACAGATTGAAGTAAGAAGGAGAAAATGAAAATTCGTTTGTATATGAAGGAGGAAACTAAAATATGTCATTAGTCTGACGTGTTTTTTGTTTTTGTACTGTATCTATTTATTATTGTGAATGAGGTAGTAGAAATATGATCTTAGGTTGAAATTTCTGTTCATCGAAATTCACACGAAAAGGTAAATTTCCCACGAGTTATAACCCTGGTCCAATAGTTGTTTTTCGATTTTTATAATTTCATTATTTTAGAGTTCAATTTGAGCTGTTGATTATCTTTGATTATCTGGCGGTGGGGTCTGATTCCAACTCCAATATCAGCACAGCTGAGACAGGAAACTTAGAAAGCATCACAGATCGTGGGAGTCCTTAGACACATGGCAGGTAAGCTTTATAAAAGCTATAATAATTGTTTTCATCAAAAATATTAATAATACCCTTAAATTGCATCTATTTGTCCCATCTATCGCGCACATCGTAATGTATTGACGAATGGAACAGTTTTCCTGCGACACCTGGTGGATAAAAAAAGAATATGTAGAGACATATAGAATCTTGACGTCTGTTTGTTTTTCAAAGGACTTGGATAAGGCATACGTATGTTTCGTGTTAGGAAATTAATTATTCAGTTAACCAACTAATTGAAAACAAACTTAATGCAAGTCTTAGTACTATACTATTCCGCAATTTGTGTGATTCAATTTATCACAATCTGTTCAAAGAAGTGTTGAATGTTAAATAATCAATTTGCTTTTGTTAATATATTTTGGTTGCTTTTTATCTACAAAAAGTGTGCTAATTATGATTTTAACAGATTTGCTTGCTTTGCTAATGAAGGATCCAGCCAGTTTAGAAGTTTCTTAGGTTGTCGCAATGTCGCTCTGTGGAATAATTGCCTATTTCAGTGGTGTTAAAAGGTCTATCCGGGAAGGCGGAGAAACTGTTAAAGCTGACTGGATACAGCCCAGCAACATCAGCGGCGGATACTGATTTGCTCCTGTAAAGCTGGAAAACGGCAGAAAATGCCAGCACATAGCTGCATGCCTTATTCAGATAAATAAGTACGGCAGTTTCTTTGTTTAAGTCATGTATGTATACAAACATACAATTAGGTAACACAAAACTCTTTAGACAACCGCATATGCGACAACTAAGCACCACGGAATTGACACAAAAGTGGGGTAAACTGAAAACCATCCCGTGTATTCGGTCGCAAAATGTCTTTACCTCTAAAGTGAAGACTGCAAATGGAAAAACATTTGGGAACATTTTTCCCATCGTTAGCACAATACCACATTGAAATCAATATAACTTTAGAGTTCCGAACTTCTTTTGGAAGGTGGGCCAATGTAATTAAAACCTTCCGATATGAATTGCATTGAGGAACTCCAAAATGCTGAACTTCAATTGTTTTCTGCGTTAACAACAAAAATAAAAACTTAACAGGTATTCACTTTTATATCAACACTTATCACTCACATTTTTTTTCTTTTATAAAATAAGTTTTTTTCTTACATTAATTAACAATTTCTCACATATCTTCATCTTTTCATAGAAATACATACCAGCTGTCAGAATCTAAGGCAACCTACCGAAAAATTTCGTCAATTTTACTTCAAAATTAAAAGGCAGAGAAAGCTATTTGACGTTTTCTATTGTTCATTTTTCAAAGACGTAAACGATAACGAAACTTAACATTTCGGTTTGGATTCCAGAAAACTATAATTCAGGTACAGTGGAAATCATTTAACCCTAATCCTACCAAGGAATTTTCATTACATGCCATAACAAGGTGAGCCTCTCAGGCCTATTGAGTCTGATTAAATAGCTAACTATATTAAATTATGAAACACACATGTATAAACAAAATGTTATATACATTTTATTCATTTTAGCTCTTATCGAACATACATCAATACATAAAATATTTAAAGTACCCATTTATTTAATTTCTTTTCTTTGCAGTTTCTGCAATTAAATGTTTTCTCCGAATGCACAACACATACTGTAAGGTTACATAGGGGTAGAGGGTGTCAGTAAAGCATGTTTATCACGATATCTAAAATTCTGTTAATATATTAAAATTTATTTTAGTTGTTTTATGTGTCAAAAAGCAATTGCTTGGAATACTAAAATACACAGTTCGATTAAAATTGTATCTAGAGAAATATAGCGCTTTTAGAATGGAATGTGCCTCCGAGGCACACCTTGGTAGGATTAGGGTTAATACGACTTCCTCTATAACGACGAACCATTTTAAGCGACGTAGACACACCAACTTGTTAGGTTTGCATACGAAATGCGATGAACGAACATCCGCTTAGAGCGAGTCCGGTTTGAGCGACTAACCGCCCTCTAAACGACGTAATTTACCGATAAATCGTTCGGGTACAGGTTACAGCGACTAGTGGTTGGTGTTTAAAAAAAAGAACCGTAGTGTGCCACTCTTTTTGAATTTTCTCTTCTCTATGCAATAGCAGTAGGTCACGTAAGTGGGAAAGAGATGAGCGGATTGGCAAGCTATGGCAGATTGCTTACGGAGATTCTGACACTCCAGAAAAGTGAGAAGAAAGAAAAAAAAGATTTTTAAGTCGGCGAGCTGATCGGACGTGTTGCTGCGGAGGATCGGAGATTTTTTTTTTTTGGTCTCGAAACGATAGACAGTGGTGGCGTTAGAAACTCTTCAACACACTTATAACAACTTATAAAAATAAGTAATTTATTGAACGGTCGTAAATCTCGTGTTGCTAATATCCACGTATCCAAAATGCCATAAATTAAAACGTTCACACCAGAAAGTGCTTGAGGATAATAAGTTTCATTAACGCTACACCACGCGGCCCATGAGCCGTTGCCATATCGCGACCACACCATCTCCTCCCGTGTCTCCTTTTGCGCGACACACCGTCTCGATTCAGCCACAGATCATCGAAGCAAGGTCCATAAAGGAAAATCCACGGTAGTATAGCATCGCCTAAAACCACCTAGGATTAGTGTTCGGAGCTTTTTTTCGACATCGTCACACTAAGTGGAATCCATTGTAGGGACTTCAGCCCGAAAACACGATTCCGTGCATGTTGTGCTCGAGTCCAAGGCCACCATCACCGATCAGTGAAAGTGATTGTAAGTGCTGCCACGCCTACTACAACTAGGCACGTCACCAGCTACTATAGAAGGTGATAGAAGGTTATATGTATTTCGCCCCAACCATCTCACCGATATCGAAACCAAAAATCTTTGTGGGAAAAGCTTTTCATCAGAGATCGCATCCAGCAAATCCATCGCCGAATTCGCCAACCAGCAACATCAGCAGCAGTAATAGTTAGACACGCTAGTGCGCACTAGAGGGCTCTATTTAAGTGTCTAAGTCTGAAAAGTTGTTCAAATGACTTTTTTTCTTTCAAATCACTAGTTTATATACAGGTTGTGTACGCGGAACCACAAGGGAAGGACGGAATGCGGTGCACCTCATCTCCCCACCCTTGGGCAACGGTTTGGTAAGGATAAGATATCCCTTATAATATTGAAGGGAAGGGGTGAGTACATTTAATTTTTTTTCTTCATTTGAACACCTGTGAAAGTGACCTAGTAGGAGGTATTTTATTTTATCTTTTTTTTTATTTTGGCGCGAGCGACCTATTGTGTAGTGCGGTCAATTAAGCTCTCATAAGCTCAATCTGAGATTGATAATAATCATTAATTTTGTTAGCGACTTTTACTTTGATATAGTGAGCAAGCTAGTGCAACGTTTGTAATTTTATTGTTTGTTCAAAGTGCGATAGGGGCCGCAAGAATAGTCCTGGAAGTAATTGTTTAAATTTTTTTTTGCAACCGAATACCGACCTGCTCGGGTATCGGATTATTTTTGTAAGTACGGCTGATTTACTAAGATCTATTAGCAAAATACTTCAAATCTCGTGAAGCGATTATTTTAAATTTTGCGTTTGTGGTAAAGCTTTAATGAAATTCGTTCTGCACGAAAAGTCTATGGATAGTTTTAGTAGATATTTTAAGTAAGAATTTAGGTTATTTTTCATTTTTTTTTCTTTTAAATAAAAACATTTGTTATGAAATTTTGGAAACGACTAAGTCATCTTTTTATTGAGATATGGAAATAATTTGTCCGGAGACGCGTGCGAGATATTAACGTTTTCGGCTGAAAATTTTTGGGGATGACTTCGTTTTGGATTCGTTTGATTGTTTTTAAGTCGGTGATCAAGATGGTTATGAGGTTGTAAGGTTCTGAGAGGGGATGTGATGGAAAGGAGAGAATATTTAGAGAGATGGGAGAGACAAACAATTAGGGGTATTTAATCGTTCCGATTATAAACCCCCTGTTAGTTAGGGGTCATCGTAAATAGAGCGTCGCGGTGACAAAGGTACTGAACTTTACGTTCAGCCAGGGGAGGGTCAGCTCGTGGAGGGGAATTTCACCTTATCTCTCCGCCTCATCCACATCACATGGTTGTCATGATAAGGGAAATGTGCCGCAGCTTAATTCGGGTACAGCATGAACATAGTTAAGATAGCAGGCATGTAAAAACAAGTAACCGATGCTCAGGGCTTGTGGCAAGATCGCCACCCATCGACGAGCTAGCGCGGGAAAGCGGTCATGCCTGAGCCTCAATTGCCTAGACACCCCTCATGTCCTGCCGCCCGGACTGCCCCAAGGGTCCTGTGACCTTGGGTCATAGGGGTGGGAAGAGTCGACAGGAGGGTTACACCATTATCAGCAGAAGCGGAAGCATTTCGACCATGCCGGATTCGATCCTCACTCGCATGGGTGATAGTGCAAGAGGGGGTTGAGTCCGAACACTTAAACCCTTATCCTTTTCGGTTCCTGATACGTTTCTCGTGGTGGCGGTTCGTTACAAAGCACCAAGTTGCCAATTGGGTGGTAAGGCTTCTATTCAAAGCATTCACTTGAAACTTTCTGTGGAATATGAACCATCTTGCAGCTGGGTAATCACGACAATCCAAGAATCGGTGATCGTTTCGGAAAACACAAGAATGACTTGTTGAATGTTCTTCTCGCAGGTTTGCCCGGAACCACTGTTACGTACTACGTGAGTTCTAAAGCCATCACACTTATGCTTCTTTGCAACTCGCTAAATTCTTATCTGTTAGGGTGAAGAAATCGGTATGGTGAACGTACCGACCAAATGCACAGCTATTTCCTGCGACAATCGTGATCCAGAGCGTACTCCTTTCCAATGGAATGATCAAACGTCTGCGGGATTTTCTACATCTACGAGCACATGGCTGCCCATAGCCGAGGATTATAAGAAAGTAAATGCAAAAGTCGAACGAGGAATCGAAAGGAGCACACTGAACGTGTTTAAAGGTCTGCACGGTCTGAAACGAACCCGTGCATTTAAGGCGTTTAAGGAAGCCGGTGGTTGGAGTTGCGGTGCCGTAAATGATCAAGTATTCCAAATTATAAGGTACACCGTATCAGGATAAAAATCAATACACCTTTCTAATGACATTTGATCGTTGACAGAGGAGCTGGACCTGACCAGTATCGTATTCTCATCAATTTTGGTGACAAGCTGGAAGCTGTCGGCCCGTTGAGCAATTCGGTTCATGACAACGAGAATATCATGGAGTACGTTTTGGTGACAAGGCATTCGCCACATCGTATTGGGTAACGTATTGATATGCTTATTTTAATTGGGATGCGTTAAAATGTTTTCCTTTTATTTCGAACTTGCAGGGAAAAGGCAGACTTGAATAAGGTCTATATGATGCCGTTTGAAGCTGTCGTCTTGAGAAGCGTTTCTTAAACGATTGCGTGGTGTAAATTTTGCTAGAGTTTTACTTCATGTTCAATAAATTTGTTTTCTAGAAACCGCATTTTCATTAACTCGTGTGCAGCTCATGTTGTAAACAAAAAGATATGAAGGAGATTGTCACAGAGCATCGAAAACTAATGTAAAACTGACTTGCAAGAAAAACAGGGCTTCAGTGCAGGGTGAACCACTGATGCAATCAACCGGAAAACCTCTCCATCCAGCAAAATCAGTCAGAAGTCATTGTAGAGCTTAATAATGTCTTGAACTACTTCGAAGTTGTATCTGTCCATGTTTGGGGAAAGTCGCTGATATTGAGATGACAACGAATACTTACTTGATTTTATAAAAACCCATCTCCATTTCAATACTTGCAAATCCGTCATCAGCATCTATGCAAGTAGTTAAACGGGCTGTAAAACAAATTGAGCCTCTGCTGTTGGCCCGTGGGTTTTGTACAATTGCTTCAAGAGAGACGTTTCAAAGACGTTACATGACTGGGCGTCACCTTGTCTAAAACCTCTCTTTCCGACTTTGACTTAGAAGGATGTAACCTAAAAGAGTCAAAGCAATATTAAAACTTCCTTTTGCGTGGAATGGCTGTGAAATTGAAGCTCTTCCGGGATAAAATAGAGACAGACAGGAAACAGATACCAGATTATCTGTCCACCACGATTGGACTACAGTTGCAAAACAATTATAAATGCGGGGCCCGTCCCATTTGTGTGGCCTCAAATTATTCAGTTCTCTTTGAAAACAGATGTGCATCGACTCATTACCTTCTACAAGTATATAGTCCTTTTAACATAAAATTCAATAGATACTACTACTCTCGGGTTAGTTTAGCATCCCAACGGGATTTGTCCAAAGTACTTTCAAAGCTAAACCACGTCCACGCCGAACGCAACCCAAATGTGTAACAAGTAGGACCAGTTATACCTATACCTACTTTTGCACGTTCTTGTAGATACATAATTCATGATTATGCAATACGAGCGGTTATCGTCAGATTAATGATACTGTAATACGTCATGAGATAACCGCAAATTGTGGTTGCAATAAAATATAAATGTCATAAATATGTTCATCAATAATCCATATTGTGCCACTTTGGATAAAAATAAATACAAGAGTCTTCATAAATTCCGTAAAACGAATACCATGTCCACATGCGGCTTTGGACACATACCCTTACAATACTTGTTCCAAAACTGCTGTTCTGTTGTTGTTTCCAAATTATTGATTGTATTTAATTAAAGCATATTATTGACGGACTATTAATTCATGTGAATTTTAATGTTTTGTGGGTGTATAGATGCAGAATGACACGATACCGAAAACTGTAAGGAAAACGAAGCGATGAACATATTTTAATTACCACAGATGTTTTTTCTGATGCGGAATTCAATTTAAAAAAGAAATGTTATTGAAAGTTTATTGTCACCGCAAATGGACGCACAAAAGATGCAACTCTGATAAAACAATTGTGCGAATTATTGTACGATGTAGGTATGGAACGAAGAGAGGAACTGCAATTCGCACATTAAGTCCGTCAACGAGCATGCCACGAGAGCAAGCTATGACGGTATATGATGATAACATACAGTACAGGCTACAGCCTACAGGGTCTTGTCTCATTCTAAAAGAAGATCGGCATCAATACCTCCACGCGCTGCCCTCTAAACATAAATATTTTTATTCGTGAGCTTAAGACGTGTTTAGAGTCTGACTATGCACATGTAGAGCTGAGTACTCGGGATAACAGAAGATCAGCTCGAGTTAAGTATCCATAGCAAAACATATTGAGAAAAAAGATAACATTATTTGTATTCAATGATATCTTTAGTCTCTAGTACAGTCTTGCACACAACGCTACAATGATAACATATGTAAAAGAGATAATATCGTTTGTATACAATGTTGGAATATTATCTCTTCTTCATTATCAAGCAAGACGATTGTACGCTTGGGTCTCCTTGTAGATAGATAAGAAAAGTATATAAATACGACTGTATGATGAATTTATCAACAGTCTTATTGTAACTACATAGTAGCCTTAAGCTCCTTTTAGAATTAGTAAAAAGTATTTCAATAATAAAGGACATAGTTCCAAATAAATATTGTTTAATTTTAAAAGTAAGAAACAAGTGTTCTAATTGGCGATCCTGCCAGGAGGTTAAATATACTTTTTAACTTCAATCGAGCGGACCTCGGGAACAAGTAGTGAAATCTAGTATAAACAGAACACTCGCGTTACCGGTTACAAGAATTACCTAGCATAGCAGGTACAAATATAGCTTCTTCGTACGAAGCAGCAAAGCAATTCAGTGAAAGTGTATATGTGGAGAAAAAAAACACACAAATTCGACGACAACAGACACGAGTTCAAAATGGAACAACTCGCAGTATTAATGGCAAGATTAGAAGCTTTAGAAACCAGGAGCAACACAGTAACACAAACCCTAGAGCACACACGCACAGAGAATGCAAGGTTAGCAGCAATAATAACTAACCAAAATCAAATAAACACTAATTTAGAAACAAAACTAAATGAAGTAAAATCTGGATTAGGCATAGTACCAAACATACCTGTGCTAGAGGAAATAAGAACCACATATACAGATGGTAGTGAAATACAGTTAGACGCATTTAAAAGCCTACCTATTTTCAACGGCGATCAATCAAATTATCGGTCGTGGCGCGAAGAAGCATCCAGATTAATGGACAGCATTAAAAACTTCAAAACACACAGTAAGTACGCAGCAGCATTGACTATAGTGAAAAGTAAAATACAGGGTGCAGCCGCGAATGTGTTAACTAATTATAACACAATTTTTAATTTTGAGGCGATACGTAACAGATTAGATTATACGTACTCTAATCAAGAACCTCTATACGTGCTACAAGACATGATGAAAGCCATCACGCAAAAAAGAAGCACACTGTCTGAATACCACGACGAGATAAATAAAAATCTCAATTTAATAATATCAAAAATCACTATGTCAGGTGATCCGCCGAATATAATCGACAGACTAATTAAAAATGCTAACGACGACGCAGTTCGTATATTCATTGATGGTATGAGTGACAACTTTACAAGAGGATCATTATATTCAGCTACAATAAATGATCTAGAACACGCATTCGCAATTGCTCGCAGAATAGAACATGATAATGTGCACAGGCATTTACATCTCACTCAGGATAAGCACCACAAAAATATGCCACATGAACGCAGAAACGAAAGAAGACCAAATTATTCGAGCCAAACAACGAATTATCAACCCCAGAAGCAATACGATAATATGCAGCAACACAATCAAGGACCACAGCCGATGGAGATAAACTCGAGACAAATTGTACATGCACAGCGACAAAATTGGAATCAATACAAACCCGATGTATATAATCCACCAGCGAAACGTGAACACAGCGGGAGTTTCAACACACACAACAGACCGCAACGATCTTATCAGCAGAACTTCAAGCAGCAGAGAGTAAATAACTCCCGACAACAACGCAGAGACGATGTCAGCAGTACATATGCAGAAGCAGATGAAACGGAATGTATGGTAAATAATAACATAAGAATAGATCATTTAAACTAGTAGACGGGTTGCCCTGCTTAAATTTAACTAGTACTATTTCTAAGAAAATTTATAAAATTCTTATTGATACTGGTGCAACCCATAATTACATTAATAGAAAATGCGACTCTAGCAAAAAAATTAAAATTAAACCTATAAAAATAAAAACAATGCATGGTTATTCTATGGTAGATACAAAGAAAGTAGTTAGGATATTAAAGAAAAATATAACATTTTTTGAATTAGAGGATATTCAGTCTTTTGATATGATATTAGGATATGAAGGACTTAAAGTTCTAAACGCGGAAATAAATTTCAGTAATATGACTCTAACTACCATAAGCAGTGTCGAATCTATTCAGAAAATTAATTACATAATTGGGGAAAATAATATTTATAAAGCAGACATAGATAGACTGATGAAGATTAATAACAGCATAGGACCGTTACCCTTTACAGATACTATAGAAGCAAGCATTAGGACGACCAATGATAATCCGGTTTATGTTAAACAATATCCATATCCCATAGCAGATAACGAATTCGTAAACAAAGAAATACAGAAACTCTTACATGACGATATAATAGAAAAAAGCCATAGTCCTTATAACAGTCCCATATGGACAGTACCTAAAAAAGGTTTGGACGAAAAAGGAAAACCAAAACGGCGCATGGTTGTTGATTTCCAAAAACTTAACGCTCACACTGTAACAGACAGATACCCCATTCCGGATGTCAACATGACAATTCAAAATTTAGGTAAAGCCAAGTACTTTACAACATTAGATTTGGAGTCAGGTTTCCACCAAATTAAAATCAAAACAGATGATAAAGAAAAAACAGCTTTTGCTATAAATGGCGCAAAATATCATTTTAAACGAATGCCTTTCGGGCTCAAAAATGCACCAAGCATATTTCAGAGATGCGTGGACGACATTTTGAGAGACTTTGTAGGTAAATTCGTACACGTTTACATTGATGACGTATTGATATATTCTTCATCTGAGGAAGAACATATACAGCACATAAGTCAAGTATTCGACGTACTCAATAAAGCCACATTAAAAATATCTGATGAGAAAAGTAAGTTTTTTCAAGAAGAAGTAGAATACTTAGGTCACATAATCAGACATGGTAGAATCACTACGAACCCTGAGAAAATAGCAGCTATAGGAAATTTTCCAGTCCCACAAACGGTAAAGGATTTGAGAGGATTTTTAGGTCTTACAGGTTACTATCGTAAGTTTATAAAAGGATACGCAAGCATAGCCAAGCCCCTGACATTATATTTACGAGGAGATAACGGTAAAGTAAACAAAAAACAAAGTAAAAATATTAAGTTAAATCTGAATGATTCAGCATTAGAAGCGATTAGAATTTTAAAAAATTATTTGAAAGAACAAGTCGAACTTTTTCAACCGGATTATAGTAAACCATTCGAGCTTACTACTGATGCATCCAACATAGCTATTGGAGCCGTACTAAGTCAGAATAAGCAACCTATACACTTCTTGTCAAGAACACTGAGTAAGACAGAAGAGAACTATAGCACAAACGAGAAAGAGCTATTAGCGATCATATGGTCCTTACAAAAACTCAGAAACTACATATATGGTATAGCAGACTTAACCATATATACCGATCACCAGAGCCTTATATATTCTGTATCAGAAAAAAATCCCAACACAAAGCTGAAACGTTGGAAGGGAATCATTGAAGACTTTGGAGCAAAATTAGTTTATAAACCAAGAAAGCCTAGACTTAGATGACATTAAAAATATTATTCAACATGAAATAATTCAAGTACCCATAATAAATATACTTGAGTACTCTAAAATATTATTAGCTAGAACTGATGAATTCTTCATCACAATATATAAATATCCAGTTCTAATTAAATCATGTAAATTGTATAAAGTAACACCTTTAAATTCAAAACATGGAAAAATCATTACAGATAAAACAATTGCCTTATGTAACCAAACTTATTTAAGAACAAGAAATTGTCAAAATCATCTAAGTAAAAACATTTGTGAAATTAACTTTGAAGAAGAAAATTGTCTTATTCCACTTTTAAAGAATATAACTTCAAAATGCAACATTAAACAAGAATACGATTACGACTTAGAAATTGAATCCGGTGTTATGTTATTAAGCGGTAAGCATAAGTTAAATAATCAAACAATTAATGGTATAAACTTAGTTACTTATGAAAATACTATAAATCTAGACGATAAAATATACAAAAACATGCATAAGCAAATTAAAGAAGTTATATTAAGAAATCATAATTCAGAGTCTTACATCGACCAAATAATTAAAGAAGATACAATGTACAAATTCGATAACATAGATACTTTAAAAAAACTAATTATTCCTTTTGAAGAAAAACCGATATTATCAACTATATACACAATTGTAACACTGATTGTTATTCTAGCATTTACGTACGTAATGATAAAAACTATACAATGTATAACAGATCGTCAAAAACAAAAAAAGATTGACGCATATAACAAAACTTATGAAAGAGAAATGTTAAAAATAGCGTCGAAAAATCGGGACGATTTCGTTTAACAAGGGGGGGAGTTAAGTATCCATAGCAAAACATATTGAGAAAAAAGATAACATTATTTGTATTCAATGATATCTTTAGTCTCTAGTACAGTCTTGCACACAACGCTACAATGATAACATATGTAAAAGAGATAATATCGTTTGTATACAATGTTGGAATATTATCTCTTCTTCATTATCAAGCAAGACGATTGTACGCTTGGGTCTCCTTGTAGATAGATAAGAAAAGTATATAAATACGACTGTATGATGAATTTATCAACAGTCTTATTGTAACTACATAGTAGCCTTAAGCTCCTTTTAGAATTAGTAAAAAGTATTTCAATAATAAAGGACATAGTTCCAAATAAATATTGTTTAATTTTAAAAGTAAGAAACAAGTGTTCTAATTCTCGCTCAAAGTTAGAACGATTGTAAAAAGAAGAACATTGGTCTTCACTCGAAGGAGTGACAAAGTGCGGCCCCGCACATACACCTGTAAGAGTAAGAAAACAAAACCTAATGACCAAGGAATGCTTTAATCCACACTTCGAGAGTACTTTTGCGCTGGGCAAGGACAGGAGTTATCGTCAGTTTGACTTGTGCTTGGCTATTTAAAAAATAAAATATTTTAGTTGGAAGAAAATCTATTCACCGGTCCAAAATCTTAAGTTGACGAGTAGTGTATTTAAAAAGCGTCCAAAAGTGCTTTCAAAAATACCAAAGTGCCTAGGAAGTTGGAAAAAAATCTATTCACAAGTCCACAACGATGACAACATATTGGCAGGCACTCTGAATGGCTCAATATAAATTGTTAATTCCCAACCACTTTACGTGGAGAGAAAGCTAATTTCTTATTGAGAGCAGAGCAGGAGATAAGTCGGTCAAATACTTCAATATACCTATTATGTTTTTTGTCTGATACTGGCTGCATTGGTCACTTTTGTCCATGCGCAACTACCTGTAGTTTCGATAGATAAAAGGGATAGTGAGTACCTAGATTTTTTGGTGGACAAAGGTCTGACAATTGACCTGCTGCAGTAAAATTTTTCTAGTTACCATTAAAGACACACACTTCCGAACCGGAAATTGTTCTGTAACATGCAGTAGTAACATAATGAAGAAATCACTGTCTTTCTGGTATCGTAAAGTAGGTAGGTACATTGATAGTCCGAACGTACAACCACATAACCTCATGAGTTGATTTGCAAACGAAGATACATAGTTGCATTTTACTAAGATATAAGCAAATTTTGGTAAAACGTTTGTAAACAAAATTAACGATGGTTATGCTATAGTTGCCAAGTTGTTTAAAAGTTCCGGAGAACTCTTGAATTACCTACGTGTGTTTTCAAAAATAGAATTCCACGAAAAATTTCTCAAAAAATGCATCCAAGCATGTATCCTGTAAAAAACAATAAGCAATTTGAAGAACGCTTTCAAAAATGCGTTTAGATACCAAGATCTCAAAAAAATAAAGTAAGGGAGGACATGTATTATGCCTAAAGAGCGTCCAAAAGTGCTTTAAGAAATGTAGAAAATTGGCTACAAACATGCTCCAAAAAACCCATAGAAACACGCATCAAAAATGCTCCAAAAATGTTCCAAAAATGGGTTCAAAAACGCTCCAAGAAGGGCTCATTAGCTGGCAAAAACCAAACTCCAAAAACACGTCTAATAGAACGTCGAATTATTTTAAGAAAAACCTGTTTAAAAACGAAAAGAAAAGGTGCTGAAATAGTCTTATAAAAAAACAATTGACTTCAGAAACGAGTTCAAGACCGGGACATAAAGCGCTTAAAAGAAGCATCAAAAAATGTCTAAAAAACTTGTTCAAAAATGTTTGTTTTCCAGGGGGAATCTGCAGTGGGAAGGCATCCGTGACTGTTTGTAAACCACGAGAAGTACGTCATTTGTGTCTGGTAATTTCAGTTTGGATTAGCCGGGGGAAATAAAGATACCGGCTTGGTTCTCAATTAACATTTGGAACTGCGAATATACATAACACCAGCCGACCATGCATGTATGGCCAACAATTGGAAAACAATTCTACTGAAGGCGGCAGTGGTGTCGAACTTTGTTTTTTTTACATTTTAAATTCATTTTTATTAATTTCTTCTTTAACTTACATACTAGACAAAAACGATTAAATCTAATTTAAAACTAACATTTATCTTATTCTAGCTTACTGGCTCTTAGCGAGCACTCTAAACTTATCAATATCCTTAAAATTATTGCCTTTCGGCCTTAAATCTATCAATATTTATTTTTGTTTGTTTTCTTATTTCCAAGAAACTTTCTAAAACTTGAATTCTTTTATTATTTTTTTTATTTACAACTACTTAAAACTACCTTACCTACTTAATCTAATCTACCTATAATCAGGGTGGTGAGCAATCTCATCGATTGGTCACCATCCTGATCGCGTCCATGGGCGCCTGACAGCCGCCCACAAGGGTTCATCAGTGCCTCCGAGACTCGAGCGAGGCTATAAGCGCCGCTCGAGTCTCGGCAGCACTATCATGCTGGCTAGCCCGGCCCCTCCCAAAGACCCTCTACTCTAAGCCTAAACCTACAAACTAATAACTACCTTAAAACTAGGGAGGATGCTACGATAGTAGCGCACCGGCCCGGGAGAGCGTATCAACCCTCACCTCTTCTTCAAGCCACCAAAACTAGGTGAACTGCTTCAACGTATCGACCCTGTCCCGTTCCGCAATTGCGGTACTAAAACGGAGGAGCTCCTGAGCATTGGCGGCGTACCCGTCGTGGATGAGCCGCTTGTCCCTTGCGCCGCGGTGGCTGTGGTACAATACCGGCACACCATCTTTTGTCTGGACTAACCCTTTCATATCTACATGAAGAAATGCCTCAGGCGGGATAAAGCCAGACCGAAGCGTACTCTCGTGATACATTAAATTGGGGTAGTAAGCCCCTGAGATCAGATTATTATCGCTGGCCATCGCCCTTGCGACTTGCCTCCGAATTACCTTAATAAGGAAATTGTCAATCCTATTCAGTCGAGCCCCATTGTATAGGGTCCTGTTGGGATAGTATTTTATGTACTGCGATTCAGGAGTTCTAAACAACCCTAGAAAGGCCCTGAGACATTGTCTCTCAAACACCCGAATCTTTTCCATATAGGCCGGCGCTATATTGAACCACATGGGACAGCCATAAGCGATGATAGGCCTTATAAGGGCCACGTAGCAGATGACCTTCACCCTAGAGTCAAGTTGACTGCTGCGAAACAGTCTCCTTGTCAGAGCGTAGGCCCTCTTAGCCCCAGCCAGACAAGCAGCTATATGTTTGTCAAAATACAGATACTGGTCGAGCCAGATGCCAAGATACCGGACCACGTTTTTCACCGCCAACGGCCGTCCCTGCTGTCCAATAATTGTTAATTTTCTCCAGTTTTTTTGGGTATCCCCAGAGGCCCCAGCCAATGTTGTTCTGAACAGTATTGTTTCCGATTTTTGGAAATTGATTTTCAACTTCCAATCATCGCAATACCTCTTAATTTGCTCGAAGTCACGCTGCAGAAGGATGTTAATGACCTCGATTTTTGGTCCTGACCTGTACGCCACTAAATCGTCCGCGTACGCTATACCATGTCTGAGGGAACCCACCAGATCACTTGTGTAAATATTAAACAGGACCGGAGAATTCACTGCTCCCTGTTGTAAGCCGTTTTTAATTTCGAAAACCCTGCTCGAAGTCACGTTGCCAGCTTTGACAACGAACTTCTTTCCCATAAGCATGTCATAAATCATATACAGCAAAGGTTTTTGAATGCCCAATTTGGTCAGCTTATAGAAGAGCCCCTCCAACCATACGGTATCGAAGGCCTTCTCAAAGTCGACCAGACAGGCACCTGTGCATTGCTTCTTACTATGTCGAACTTTGTCCTTATGAGACCATGCGGCAAAGGAAACGAATCCATTTCGAGATTTTTAAAACAGGCTCATGTAGCAAACGAGAATATTTGAATTTCTGATATTGATATTTTATTTTCTCATGTATTATATTTATATTATAGCAACAAACTAATACAACTGATGACTAAAAACATTGTTAGACTAGAGGCAACGACACTGCTAGCTGACGACCTTATAACTTCTCTCAGAACAACAGCTTCCTTCGGCATTAATACAATTTGATCGGCATTGGTGATATCTCCCTTCCTTCGAAGTGACCTGCCAGTCACTACGATATATTCCAGCTCAGTAGGCAAACCCTTGAAAGGCGCCGTCAAATTGACAGTCTCTACGTTGTCCATAATATTCATCAAAACGAAATATGTCAACTCGTCTAGTAGCGACCTTCAAGGAACCACAATTACCTCATATAAACAGTTACCAAGCTTTGTGTCAAGAACCTACCTCTTTACTGCCAAAACGTTTTTGCTTACTGCCTTAATGTCTGCATCACCTTCGGTGAAAGTGCGATCAGTTCGCAGAACTTGCAACTGCTTGTAGATATTTAGGTGACTGTATGGAATACCACGTTCTCTTTCAACATTTATGAGGGGATACTGGTCAGACACTGGCAACCAAGTGTTTTTGCCCGTCGTAAATCCAGAGTTGTTTTTACCATTCCATTGGAATGGAGTGCGACATGGATCGCGAGACATAACCTCATAAACAGATGGATTGGAATTGCAAGCCTGTGGATCCACGGTGTCTTCCCATGAGATCCAAACATCAGTCATGCCGATTTCCTCTCCTTGATAGGTTACACTGCACCCAGGCAAGGTAAGCAAAAGCATATTCAACATGTCCATGCGGTCTACTCCCATGCGCGAGCCAATCCGATTCCTGTCGTGGTTTCCCATCTGCAAGTTAAAATAGAAACCTCTTTAATGCACAATGAGAGGTGGGAGTTATTCCAAATGCACTTACGACCCAGTTAGCTGTTTGGCCCTCCGGCATCTTGTCCAACCATGTGTTGATCGTCTCGGCGTATTGATAGGCATCAGAGTCACTGGTCAGCGATGTTATCATAAGGAAGTTGAAAGGGAGTTGAGCACCGACTGCGGTAGCATTGCCATAGTATTGCATTACAATGTCGATCGGCGACCAGGATTCAATCATTAGAATCCTATAAAAAAAAATCAGTACTCTTGATAAACCCCTGCAAAAGAATGGGCCATACCTGTCTTCCCCACCGTTTTCGGCTTGGAAATCGTCCAAAACCTTCCTCCACTCGTAGACCAAGTGAATCGTCTCCGGCTGATCTACTGTGTAAATATGACTCACATAGTCAAAATCATCCGGGTCGGTCACCCATTCTTGGTGAGGCTCGTCTAAGTAATTTCCTTCTGCATCTGGAGCGATTTCAAACAAATGTGGGACAGCATCGACACGGAAGCCCGAAATTCCCCTCTTCAGCCAGAAGCGTAGAACATCCTAAAAAAAGTATTACTTAATCAGACCAAGCCAAACAGAAGAAGACCCATGCATACATTCATATACTCCCTAACTCTTGGGTTACGGTAGTTCAAATCTGGTTGCTTGTCTACGAACTGATGAAGGTAGTACTCCTGACGTTGCTCGTTCCATTGCCACGCGCTGCCACGGAACACACTCACCCAGTTACTGGGTGGCTTCCGAACTCCATCGACAATTTTACCAGGATGCCAAGTGTAAAAGTTTTCAAATTCGGGATCACGTGCGATGGACTTTTGGAACCATTCACATTCGTCACTGGAATGATTTGGTACGAAGTCCAAGATAATTTTCACTCCAACTTGCTTGGCCTTAGCAACGAGCGCATCGAAATCGTCCAATGTACCAAAAAGCGGATCGATATCCGTAAAATTGGAAATATCGTATCCGAAGTCAGCCATGGGCGATGTGAAAATGGGCGACAGCCATGTTGCCGTGATTCCGATTTCCTTTAAGTATGGCAAGCTTTCAGTAATTCCTGCAAGAAATTGTGAATTTATTTTATTAATAAAGAATAACAAAATATTATCAAAATCATCTTTTACATTGTTTTGGAAATAAATTTCCGGTGACTTTTCAATACTTTGATCACCTCATAGATGTTGAGAGCTGCACCTTCGTGGCTTTCCAGCACAGCGCTAGTTTCCACCTATCGTTACGAGATCTACGGTTATGACAAGAACAAGTTTTTATTGCTATTTGCAGTTGTTTATTGGCTCCTGGCTCTCGGTGTAGATATCAATGTTTATTAGCAGTTCAGTTGTTTGACGATCAAGCACAACTTCTGCCTAAAAACACTACAGTTTAATTTTTCACATGACTATCTTTGAGGCGACAGACTTCAAAACGGCTGAACTAAATTACGCCACAATTTTTTTTCTATAGAAAGTTTTTGGCCTTTTGTTTTAAGAAAAATAGGCTTAGTTGCCTTCCAGTTTTTAAAGTGACAGTGAAAGTGAAATTTTACCTAAAAAATGATTTCTGCCAAAAGGCTGTCCCAATCGAAAGAGCCCTTGGGATCAAAAAGTACAAATTGACTGCACCAAACAATTTCATTCCGATTCCGAGAAAGGTAAGGAATTAGGACACCTGGCCTAAAAGAAACCGCTTCGAGTTTTATTTTTTATTTACTCGGAGTTGGGTCTTAAACTTCTAGCTTTGTAGTCTCACACAAATTTTGAAGCCACAAGACAAAACAAAAAACAAAATTTGTAAAGCTACAAAAGTAACGAAATTATTTCACACGCATTCCTCCAACTCTCCACAAAAATTTACTAAACGAGAAACCTATACGAACATTTTATAATTGTTACCTACATAATAATTGTAACAATATCACTTTCAAATCATCACAAAAGTAAAATCAATTTAAAATCAAATACTGACTATTCCCACATCATTGGTTAAAAAATATTACACACTTAATTTAAATAGACAATTTCTCACCATTTAAATCGCCAATACCATCGCCATCACTATCCTTGAAGGATCTTGGATAAATTTGATAGAATGAAGCAGTTTGCCACCATTTATTCTCATCGGCTCGCTCCTGTGAATTTATGCCAGTGACTTGTGGAACACCTGCACTAACAGTGAACACAACAAAAATTACTATAAGCCCACTTTTCAGTAGCATCATTGTAGAGGCAAGAAGAACCGCACTGGCCGCTGCCCAAAATCAAACTAAGGAATATTCCTATCGTTTACCTTTATAAATGCAACTAAGAAACTATTATTCTAAAGTCTATTTTTCGAAGTGTCACTTCACTGCACGTCCTTAATACGACTTGCGAATGATCATTATTTGTGATATATTATCTCGAACTGATACTGATACCTGGAGGTAATAATTAAAATTAGTTATTCTGCATTGATAAGCACGATTCGACATCCGAAAAATAATGTTCAAAAATCAGTTATGCAATTGTTGGTATTTTTTTGTATTTTTATTTCGTGCGAAGATTATGCTCTTGTTCAATAGGAACGCAATTGGGTCACTGACAAAAACAAAAATAAAGTCAATGGATGTAAGTAGGCACCATATCAATGGTAAACTGTTGTCAGCAAAGCAAGCGTCGGATCACTTTCAAAGGGCAATAGTGGTAGCCATCATCGCCTGGGTTTTATCTTTATGACGCCGGTTTTTGTTTTGTTACGCGAACCCCATCTAGTTGTTAACAAGCGCACAATTCCCATTAGTTTAACTTCTCCGCTTTTACCAAACAGCTGCGTTTGATAAACATAATATTACATTTCGAAAATGCGTTTATCCTGTTTTTTGTACTCTCTAATAAACTTTTCAAACTTTTTTTTACATAATTAACATATTAAATGTGTTTCGTTTTTCTACCAGCTTATTTTTAGGTACCTCCTGACTTGCTCCTGTAAAGCTAGAAAACGGCAGAAAATGCCAGCACATAGCTGCATGCCCTATTCAGATAAATAAGTATGGCAGTTTCTTTGTTTAAGTAATGTATGTATACAAACATACAATTAGGTAACACAAAACTCTTTAGACAACCCCATATTCAACAACTAAGCACCACGGAATTGACACAAAAGTGGGGTAAACTGAAAACCATCCCGTGTATTCGGTCTCAAAATGTCTTTACCTCTAAAGTGAAGACTGCAAATGGAAAAACATTTGGGAACATTTTTCCCCATTCTTAGCACAATACCCCATTTAAATCAATATAACTTTGGAGTTCCGAACATCTTTTGGAAGGTAGTACAATGTAGTTACATCTTTACGATATGAATTGAGGACCTCCAAAATGCTGAACTTCAATTGTTTTCTGCGTTAACAACAAAAATAAAAACTTAGCAGGTATTCACTTTTATATCAACACTTATCACTCCCTTTTTTTTTCTTTTATAAAATAAGTTTTTTTCTTACATTAAGTGTAGATATATATTTCGAATTAAGTACACAATTTCTCAGATATCTTCATCTTTTCATAGAAGTACATACCAGCTGTCAGAATCTAAAGCAACATACCGAAACATTTCGTCAGTTTTACTTCAAAATAGAAAGACAGAGAAAGCTATTTGACGTTTTCTATAGTTAATTTTTCAACGACGTAAACGATAACGAAACTTAACATTTCGGTTTGGATTCCAGAAAAATATAATTCAGGTACAGTGGAAATCATTTAACCCTAATCCTACCAAGGAATTTTCATTACATGCCATACCAAGGTGAGCCTCTCAGGCCTATTGAGTCTGATTAAATAGCTAACTATATTAAATTATGAAACACATGTATAAACAAAATGTTACATACATTTTATTCATTTTAGCTTTTATCGAACATACATCAATACATAAAATATTTAAAGTAGCCATTTATTTAATTTCTTTTCTTTGCAGTTTCTGCAATTAAATGCCCAACACATACTGTAAGGTTACATAGGGGTAGAGGGTGTCAGTAAAGTATGTTTATCACGATATCTAAAATTCTGTTAATATATTAAAATTTATTTTAGTTGTTTTATGTGTCAAAAAGCAATTGCTTGGAATACTAAAATACTAAAATACACAGTTCGATTAAAATTGTATCTAGAGAAATATAGCGCTTTTAGAATGGAATGTGCCTCCTAATACGACTTCCTTTATAACGACGAACCATTTTAAGCGACGTAGACACAACAACTTGTTAGGTTTGCATACTAATTGCGATGAACGAACATCCGCTTAGAGCGACTCCGGTTTGAGCGACTAACCACCCTCTAAACGACGTAATTTACCGATAAATCGTTCGGGTACAGGTTACAGCGACTAGTGGTTGGTGTTTAAAAAAAAAGAACCGTAGTGTGCCACTCTTTTTGAATTTTCTCTTCTCTATGCAATAGCAGTAGGTCAGCTCTAGATCTTGGTTTCCACTTTGCTGCAATAGCAGTAGATCTATAGCACTTTTCGCAAAAATAAATCTGCTGCCACCAAATCCAATCCACTGCACTTTTTTGTTTGATCAACCTTCTCTTTGGACAGCTGTAAAAAAAAAACCATTCATACAAATAACAGCTGTAACGAACGTCTGAACGAGCCAACGAACGTGTGAACTTGGCCATATTCTCTTTTAACATATGAAATGAGTTGGCCTGGCTGTTTGCATTCATGATAATTATCAATTTATCATGAATCAGAAACAAATCTCGGTCTCTGTCTGTGTTTCTGTTGTTTTCTCGTTTTCTGCTAAATTGACGCGATTCTGACTCTGTGGGCTTATTTGCAATTTGAATTCGTGTTTCGTGTACCGTGTCCGTGTCGAAAATACTTATTTTACAATATTTGGTAAGGCATAGTGCATCAAGGTTTCATTTGGAGAAGTCCAAAAATACAAGCCTTATTCCAGTTTTGTTTCTTCAGGTTTCCTCAAGAAACAATAATAATTCAAAACTCAAAGCAGAGAATAATTGTGTAATGTACTGTGTCATAGTTTACGGTTTTCCCTAATGGATAGTGTTCTTAATTTTTGCAAGGAATTGAATAATGTCAGCAACGGTCGCTGGACACCCTCAGACTCTCCTTGTCCTTGGAGTGTTTTCAAAATTTTAGTTATTGATTATTGATATAGCTTCAAGGAAATGATCTTTGGTTTTTGTATAAAAAATGAATCTACTGCTGCAGTTTATTTTTTTTTTTATTGACATTACTTCCTTACCTACAGTCTACTGTCTACAGTATACAGATATGTTAACATTGTTAATACATATCTACATATAAAATCTTCAGTTCGTTTCGTGCGTCGTCCGGTTAGAACGACTTAATGTCGCCGGTCCCATGACCGTCCTTATATTCGGATTCTACTGTGTTTATAAAAAAAAATCCAGTATCTCGTGCTCTTTTTGATGAGGTTCAACTACACTTAGGTGTAGTGTTACCAGACTTTGAAGACTGGTTTCTTATTTATTATCGGCAAAAGAATTGGTTTTCCCATAGATTCGAAAAAAATCGTCTTTTTTCCCCCATTAGTTAAATTTACACTTGTTTTCTAGTGAAACAATTAAAAAATATAACCGTATTTATTATCGAGCAGAAACACAAAAATTCGTACGTAGACGTTCGATGGGATGTTTTCTTTCATCTTTAAATGATTAATGTTGAAATGCGTTTTAGTTTTATTTTTATCAAGGTTGTCCGTTGTTTTTCCCTTTTCCAAAAACGACAAAACTGTGACTGGGAACATCGCTATCAGAAAATCGTGGTAACCTACTCGTCATGGTAAAACTACTACTCTACTCATATCATCTTATCAGTAGTGAGCGTCAACTCGTCTGTCAACTATTCTCTTGGAAAGTGTTCTATAGTTCATTCAATTGCCAACTTAGAAAGAGTCTGACAGTTCCTCCACCCAAACTTTGCCAGCCATGTTTATGTTATGTTTATGTTTATGTCATATCAGTTGCTGGTTAGCTATAGGTTTATCGACCCACTAGCACTATTTCGGTAAGTTAGTTTTATGACGAGAGACTTTTGAACCCTCTTGTTAAGAGCCTGCCAATTAAATTGTGGTGTAAGCGTGTGACGATTAAGAGGTTGTAAAGATTTAATTGCAAATTTATACGCATGTAGCTATTTAAATATCAAGCTGTAGGCTCGAAACCACAGGAATAGTGACCACCTATACGTTACGGTTATATAGGTACTCGTAAATCGATTATGTAGGTACTTGAACATTTTTTCGTTTTTATTTGCGAACTAAATCTAGATACGCAGCATTTAAGGTACACAAACTTTGAAGCGGAACCATTATATAAATGAAGGAATCGGCTACTGAGACTGGTAACCAAATTATGTGTGAAAAATACGGAATTATGTCCAGTTAGCATACGCTAACAAAAGGGACCTTAATCAAATCTATATGGCTACTACATCGGCTTAATACTGGACACATTCAAAAATCGAGTTATCTTAAGCCGACTAGATTGGTCTGGACTAAATGTATAACCTGAACGCAAATTCAAGGTTGGTCGCGAACAAAACTTGTACTACATCAGCCACGTAGGTATGCGAACTGTCAACTTAGTACTCCGTCACGAATTTCTTGACTACATTCGTCGGCTACCCCTCCAAAAACGTCAACTGAAACAACTGTTCATATATTATTATGACCGATCTAAATCAATCAAAACTGAAATACATCAAGTCAGACAGCTGTCAGACTTACTAAACTAGATAATTGAAAATCCCCTGTATCTGTAGTTAATATAATGTAACTACATACTGCATACCGTGCGTCGGATGACAGCTGAAACTCACTAAGTTTATTTAGGGCTAATTGCGATTAATTCATGATTTTTTTTTCTCCCTTATAAAACGCAGTTGATACTATTTGAAAATTTATTTTTTCTGGCGATTGATTATTGAAAATTATAGTAGGTACTTATAATTATAAAAGGTCACTTTTGCTGAAATGTGTACTTAGTGAATTTTGCCTGGCAACCGACGATTTTCACCTGCATATTCATGTTAAGAACTTCACACTGCGACATAATCACAATTCGAAGAGCGAGAATAAGTTTCGAGTTGAAAGCGTTTATCACTTCTGATTTAATCGATTGCTGTGATTTTACGGAATAAGTATCAAGGTTCAAGGTATGTACTTCAAAATACATGTCATGTGGGCTCCTTGCTACTTGTTAGTAGCTGTTGCACAACTTTATCGCACATTAAATCTTCTTTTACCAATAATACATTTATGCCAACAAGTGGGGTTATCAATATCGTTATATTATAAACAATGATAATTCAACTGCTCAAGCGATTCAATTTACTTATAATCAATGTTCGTGCAGTCACCACCTCGATTACTTATAACGATAAGCGCATGCGAATAATATCGTGGGGTACAATACACATTAACTTTTCGTTTTATCAACAATCAACCCCACACAAAGTCAACACAAAGATACGGCAGCTATTTCAGTTCATTTGAATTTTTTGTTTTCTTTTTTTAAACCCCAATTTTTAGCGTAAGTTCGACATGTTTGACTCATAAAAGCACGCAGCGGAATCGCAGAACGTACATGTTTTGACAACACTTGTACGAGTGATCATGAATAGCAATCACATTGGAAAAGAATTTGCTTCGAGTGGGTCCGATAACAAATTCGTTTCAGATAAACGAACTCAAATACTGGAATCACTTTGTGCTTATCAGCGTATTATCAGAACTTGTTCATAAAAATCATAATCTTGAGTTTGACAAAACAAGTGCAGTAGGAAATATCATATGACAGAACGATAACCGCTAACATTTGATGCACGCTCCATTAAAATTACCTGTAGTGACCTCTAACAAATTAAAGGTTAGAAATAATTATCAGTAATAGTTTTTCTGAACACCGATCCACTTTTAATTTTCTAATGTGACCTTCAATAGAAAATTTTATGTGACGAATGTCGTCTTTCTAAGAATGTGGGGAAAACGAGCATGGACACTCAGAATTATTATTAGCCTCCCTGTAATGTTGCAAGTCCTTCAATCATTCTCGGATCCTGGGAGCTAAACAAAAAAGTTATGTTTTCACGAGTTGAATGGCGGAAAAGACTTACACCACAGAAGCAAGGCTTAGCACCATCTCCAATGGAATGGCTCACCTCAGTGTTGTTAGCACTCTCAGTTTTCAGTTTTCCCACGAAGTGTAGTCATTTTTCCCTTTTCGTACTCGTACTTTTAAAAAGCCTCGATACTTTTAGTGAAAAAAATCTTATTTTAAGAGTAAAATTTGAATTCAGTGGAC
This sequence comes from Cheilosia grossa, assembly GCA_963082955.1. Classification (NCBI taxonomy): domain Eukaryota; kingdom Metazoa; phylum Arthropoda; class Insecta; order Diptera; family Syrphidae; genus Cheilosia; species Cheilosia grossa. The sequence goes on along the minus strand of OY720147.1, from coordinate 16,725,993 downwards.
ACAAAATCACATTAATTTAAACTTTTGTATAAAAGTCGCAGTTTGTTAATTAATAATGCCATGATAATTTGTGGGTACTAGAAAGATTTGACGATTTGCATGGAATCTCAGCAAAAATTTAGAGTTTGAATTGTTTTTGTCAGATTCCTGAAATTCTCACGATCTTGTTGCTTTTTGCTTTTTCCCATTGGAGGCTTTTCGGACATTGAAATTAACACAAAAAGGAATAAATCCCACGATATTGTAACACTGATTTGTCTACCTATGTCAAATGGTCCCAGAATAAGAGAATGGAAAAGTTGAACACGAGGGACAAGCTTAAAAAAATGGAAAAACATCGAGAATCTCGGTGAAACTAAAACTAGCTTATAAGTAAAATTAAAACGCATTTTCATTAACAAACAAATTTCAATGTTCACTCAGAACGAAATGCTCATATTAAATATCGAAAACAGCCCATCGAACGTCTACGTAAGAATTTTGGTGTATCCGAATGCATTCACTCGTTTTGATTCTACATGAAGGGTATAATTTCAAAATTCTTCTTTTCCACTTTTTTTTTTTTTTTCAAAAATGAGTTAAGTATGATAAAATGTCCTTTAGAAGGTCAATCTTCTAAGTATTTAGCTAAAATTTGTCAAAACTTGTTATTTCCTATACTTTTGAGTACTTCAAAAGTGAAGATTTTAACAAAGCCACATTTCCCACTGAGTTGTTTGATTCAGAACTCATTTATTCCCATGCAAACCAAATTCCGCACCAAAACTCTTCTATTCCTATGCAATCGAACCTGAACCTGAACCTGAAACCAATCAAGTTTGTGATTAATAAATTAAAGATATTCGTAGATATATAAGAATTTAAACTTATAGTTTCTATGTTCCTTAAATTTGTTTTTTATTTCTTTTCTGTCTTTTGTTTCAATAATTCAAATTCATTGCTCTGACGTTGTTTTTAAGTTTTTTTTTAATAATTAATATAAAGGGTGGTTAAATTTTAAGGGCCGATGTTGAACCACACCTAAACGTCAAGTTTGTTTCTGCATTTCATTTGACATTTCTCAATTTCAGACTAACTCAATTTGAACCATGGAAAGATACACAATCGAGCAACGCGTTAAAGTTATTCAGGCTTATTATGAAAATGGGCGTTCGTGATTTTTTCGGTCAATTTAATCGACACATTTTCACCTCAGTGGATTCGTCAATAAGCAGAATTGCCGCATTTGGGCGAATGATAATCCAAGAGTGATTGTCGAAAAACCAATGCACCCACAAAGAGTGACTGTTTGGTGCGGTTTACGGGCTGGCGGCATAATCGGGCCGTATTTTTTCCAAAATCAGGCCGGTCAGGCAGTTACTGTGAATGGTGTTCGTTATCGTGAGATGATAACGAACTTTTTATGGCCCAAATTGGAAGATATGGATGTGGACGCTATGTGGTTTCAGCAGGACGGTGCCACTTGCCACACAGCTAACGAGACAATGGCTCTTTTGCGGGAGAAATTCAATGGCCGTGTTATCTCACGTCGTTGCGTTGTTAATTGGCCGCCACGATCATGTGATTTGACACCGTTGGACTTCTTTCTTTGGGGTTATTTGAAAGATAAGGTGTACGTCGATAAGCCAGCAACAATTCAAGAGCTAAAGGATGAGATAATTCGTCACATTAACGGCGTAGAACCTCAATTATGCCTCGTCATCGAAAATTTGTACCATCGGATGGAGGTATGCCGCCGAGGCCGCGGCGGCCATTTGGCCGATATTTTGTTCCATACATAATTGAACCATACCAATATTATCATTATAAAAAGAAATGACAGTATTCAAAATTAACATCGGCCCTTAAAACTTAACCACCCTTTCCTTTTTTGAGATCTAGTTGAGGTTTGATGTTTTTGGTTAAGTTTTTTTTACATATTAAGTAAACCAAAACGAATTAAAGCCGTAAGAAAACAATGTTCGTTCTTTTCAAAATAAACCAAAACCTATTCCTAAATAGGTTGAATCAAAAGTCAACTATTCCAATCGTCATTTTCTAAACTCTTCTTTTGCAAATTAAATTGTTTTTTTTTTTTTTTATAATTTTTACGTTTACCTTATAACCGTAAGAAATAGATAAAAAACTTGGAATCCAGCCTTCAAAACTATCGATAATATAATTCTAGTAGATTTTAACAGTTTTTTTTTTTTCGTTTTACTCAAAATTGCCCCAAGTGGAAAAGAAGAGTTTTTGAATTATCCCCTCAGGTATGCCTGAGAAGGAAATTATTATATGATATATATGTCTTAGTGTTATATATTTATGTTAAGCTTGTTAATAATAACGGCCTGAATTTTTTTTCCTTATGAATAATACATGCAAATTTCACTTGAGGAAAAAAAAGGGATTTTTTTTGGAAGTTAAAGAAAAGCTAATGCTGCTGCTTGTAAAAAAAAGGGGAAAACAATCTTCAATGCCTGGGAACACTGCCTATTTCGCAAATGCACAGCGAAACCACTCATCGCCATCACTGCGTTCGTAGATCATTCGCTATCAAGTTGTATGTGTTGTTTGTTGTGTTTGCGGTCGCCCGGCACCCTACAAAGAGAGCGAGTTTTATTTTTATATTTTTATTTTTGCCCACAGAACAGATATGTTGATGCTGATGCATCCCCCGCATCGTAAGAAAACAGCCCAGCCGCAACAAAGAGCTGTACGCTGATACACAATCAGACACATTAGCTGATTAAATTGTGTTTGTGTTGTTGTTTACGAAATGGAAAGTTGAGTTTCTTCCTCAGTCATTGTTCGAGTGCGACCAGTAAATTGCTGTACAATAAAATCGAAAGAAGTTGCTAATCGCTAATCGCGTTTATTTCTGAAACTGATCAATGCTTAGGACTGATTTGTTGTTGTAGTTTGAGATAATACAAATTCGTATGTTCTTTCGATGGCATTCTGTTCAAAAGGACTAGAAGAGTCGTAATACATTTGAGTTTCGTTTCTCGTATATGAAGTGAGGAGCGTTGGCGAATTTTGTTAGTCGAGGTTTTAGTTGCGGTCAGAATAGTTTCTCTCGCGCTGGCTACAATGATTTTATATAATAGTGTCTTTGTTGTGACTTTACTGGTGGCAGCTGCAAGTGCTAGTGTTTATCCGAATTATCACACTGATATTGAGTTTCATTCTATTGGGCAAAAGGTCGAGGAACGAGATTCTTATAACAAATGGTGGCAGACAGCTTCTTTCTATCAAATCTATCCGAGGTCATTTAAGGACAGCGATGGAGATGGTGTCGGAGATTTGAAGGGTAAGAAATTAATGTTGCATTCTTTTTGTTAACTTATTTTAATGAAATGGGAGTCATTTGGGTAAAGTTGTCTATAGTGTTAAGGGCCCAATGTTCGATGTCTTCTCACTGTTTGACACTTCGGTAGGTATGTCGTGTAGGATAAGTAGAACTAAGACTAAGAACTAAAAATAATATTGTTTGATAAACCAATAATTTGTCCAAAGTACTTAAATTTCTGACACTATTCATCGGACTATGAAATACAAGTTCATAAAATATCAATAAATTATGTACAAGTTACGGATGAGAACCATTTTTTTTTTACCAGCTGAATACAGGGCATAGCTAAATTCACAAACTACCCTGTATAAAGAACCAATAATTCGTATTTCAGTAGATCCATTGTTATGAAATTCATTGTGTGTGAAAGCTGAAAGCCTTTGGAGGGTAGGTTCTTTAAGTGTGAAACTAAGAGATCGAAATATATTTCCGCAACTTATTTCCGCAAGATCTTCCTTTGTTCTTTAAATTTCAGCTTTCCCGGCCTTATATAGGCTTTGAGCTATTGCAAAAGATTTGCTTAGACGACAAAATAGTCGTTATTAGAGAGGGCTGTCTGAAGAATACTTAGAATTTTGCTTCTACATCTATGCTTCTGCATCTCCCTGATTTGAAGCTGAGCAGTTCTCACAACATCATTCAAATACCCAAGCAATCTGCCCCTGCCCATGCAGCAGTAGCTAAAGGGTGGTTAAGTTTTAAGGGCCGATGTTGATTTTGAATAAAACACAAATTATTTAGTAAATTATTTTAATTTCTTTTTATTATGATAATATTGGTATGGTTCAATTATGTTTGGAACAAAATATCGGCCAAATGGCCGCCGCGACCTCGGCGGCACAACTCCATCCGATGGTAAAAATTTTCGATGACGCTGAGGCATAATTCAAGTTCTATGCCGTTAATCCTTTAGCTCTTGAATTGTTTGCTGGCTTATCGACGTACACCTTTTCTTTCAAATAACCCCAAAGAAAGAAGTCCAACGGTGTCAAATCGCATGATCGTGGCGGCCAATTAACATCGCCACGACGTAAGATAACACGGGAATTGAATTTCTCCCGCAAAAGAGCCATTGTTTCGTTATCTGTGTGGCAAGTGGCACCGTCTTGCTGAAACCACATATCGTTCACATCCATATCTTCCAATTTGGGCCATAAAAAGTTCGTTATCATCTCACGATAGCGAACACCATTCACAGTAACTGCCTGACCGGCCTTATTTTGCCCGATTATGCCGCCAGCCCATAAACCGCACCAAAAAGTCACTCTTTATGGGTGCATTGGTTTTTCGGCAATCACTCTTGGATTATCATTCGCCCAAATGCGGCAATTCTGCTTCTTGACGAATCCGCTGAGGTGAAAATGTGCCGATTAAATTGACCGAAAAAATCACGAAGTGCACGATATGCATTTTGATTTGAACGCCCATTTTCATAATAAGCCTGAATTACTTTAACGCGTTGCTCGATTGTGTATCTTTCCATGGTTCAAATTGAGTTAGTCTGAAATTGAGAAATGTCAAATGAAATGCAGAAAAAAACTTGACGTTTAGGTGTGGTTCACATTTAACATCGGCCCTACAAATTTAACCACCCTTTTTAACGTGCTTCCATAGTCATTGTAATGAATCAGAATACTGTTTTTAGGTAGCTAGCTTTATAGCGCAATTCTCGCTTCTACGATAAAAGATAAATCAAAGACTCTAACGATTTAACAACTAATTCCATTTCCAATTGCAGGTATTGTAGACAACTTAGGCTACTTGAAGGAAATCGGCATCACAGCAACATGGCTGTCACCCATTTTCACATCGCCCATGGTTGATTTCGGCTACGATATTTCCAATTTTACGGATATCGATCCGCTTTTTGGTACATTGGACGATTTCGATGCGCTCGTTGCTAAGGCCAAGCAAGTTGGAGTGAAAATTATCTTGGACTTCGTACCAAATCATTCCAGTGACGAGTGCGAATGGTTTCAAAAGTCCATCGCACGTGATCCTGAATTTGAAAACTTTTACGTTTGGCATCCTGGTAAAATTGTCGATGGAGTTCGGAAGCCACCCAGTAACTGGGTGAGTGTGTTCCGTGGCAGCGCGTGGCAATGGAACGAGCAACGTCAGGAGTACTACCTTCATCAGTTCGTAGACAAGCAACCAGATTTCAACTACCGTAACCCCAAAGTTAGAGAGTACATGAAGGTAAGTGCTTTAAAAAAAATAAAAAAAATCACCAAGTCATTTAACGAACAAAATCTTGTATGCAGGACGTTCTTCGCTTCTGGCTGAAGAGGGGAATTGCAGGCTTCCGTATCGATGCTGTGCCACATGTGTTTGAAATCGCTCCAGATGCAGAAGGAAATTACTTAGACGAGCCTCGCCAAGACTGGGTTACCGACCCAGATGACTACGGCTATTTGAATCACATCTACACAGTTGACCAGCCAGAAACAATTGAGTTGGTATATGAGTGGAGGAAGGTGCTGGACGATTTTAAGGCCGAAAACGGTGGCGAAGATAGGTATCTATCCAAATAGAATATAATAAATACAAAATTTTATCTGATGTTGGTCTGTTTTGCGATACAGAATTCTCATGGTTGAAACTTGGTCTCCTCTCGATGTTGTAATGCAGTATTATGGCAATGCTACCACGGAGGGCGCTCAAATCCCTTTCAACTTCCTTATGATTAGCTGGCTGACCAACGACTCTGATGCCTATCACTACGCCGAGACGATCAACGCCTGGTTGAACAAGATGCCGGAGGGCCGTACACCCAACTGGGTCGTAAGTGCTCTTGGAATAACTCCCACCTCTCATTGGACCCTAAAGAGGTTTCTTTTTTAACTTGCAGATGGGAAACCACGACAAGAATCGTATTGGTTCGCGCATGGGAGCAGACCGCATGGACATGTTTAATATGCTTTTGCTTACCTTGCCTGGGTGCAGTGTAACCTATCAAGGAGAGGAAATCGGCATGACTGACGTATGGATCTCATGGAAGGACACCGTGGATCCACAGGCTTGCAATTCCAATCCATCTATTTATGAGGTTATGTCTCGTGATCCATGTCGCACACCGTTCCAATGGAATGCAGATAAAAATGCTGGATTCACTAACGGTTCGAAGACTTGGCTGCCGGTTTCCGACTTGTATCCCTCGGTCAATGTTAAGAGGGAGCGTGGCATTTCGTACAGTCACCTCAATATTTACAAGCAGCTGCAATCCTTGCGGTCCGAACGCACCATCAAACAGGGTGATGCCGTCATTAAAGCAGTCAGCAACAGTGTTTTGGCTATCAAAAGGTAAGACTCCATTTACCAATGAATCTTAAGTAAGTAATCTTTTTCTTCAAGGTCACTGAGTAACGATAGCTCGTACATCGTTCTGCTGAACATTTTCGATGACGTCGAAGCCGTTAATTTGGATGCAGTCTTCAATGATTTGTCTAATGAATTGGAATATGTTGTGGTGACGGAAAAGTCCTTGCGCAGGAGGGGAGACAAAACCTATTCTGATCAAATTATTTTGCTACCAAAGGAAGCAGTCGTTCTGAGATCAACGACTAAGTTATCGGCCACAAGTTACTATGCCTACAATCTAGTTTAGTCCTTAAAAATGTTTTGTGATTATACTTTTCGTGACAGCCAAACATTGTTTGTTTTATTTGCCGGTCGTTCGCCACTTTTCGCAATCAACTACTGATGCACTTTATTTAACCGTAGTAGTATAGTTTTCGTTCGATGAGTTCAGTGGCGTACGTAGGGGTGGGGGCCCTGCCCCCAAGAAAAATCCTTCGCAGGCTATTAGATGAGTCCATTTTTATTCACGCAAATTGTGGGAAGACTCTATCTATTTTTTAATCGCAACTTTTTGCTATGAAACTGTCAAAACAGGAGCTAATTTCGTGCAGTATATAACTAGTGCTTAAATCTACTCTGGATAGATAATAATTTCACATTTGGAAAATTCAGAAATATGCACCCTAATCGAATCCCTGTCGAATAGGTTTACCCAATGACTAGTATAACCTAATTTGAATTTATTTTCACACACATACCAAAAAGACATCGCTAGCAGTGACTCTTCTTGTATTTAATTATTTGCCATTCCAAACACGCACCCCAGACAGATGGGGTAAGCCAGAGCAAATGCACATTCCAATTATACCTACTGTAACACAGTGAAAGAGTCCTAAGGTGTAGGACTAAAAAAATCCATTTCCATCACTCTGCCTTTAATGTAGGCAGGTATACAAAACAAAGTTATCCAATCATAACCCTAATACCTGAACCAATCCAACTGGTGTTTCTTTTCCGTTGTAAAATGCAGAAAAATGTAAAACAAGAAAGAAAAATTACAAATCTGAAGCAAAGAAACGTGACTGGGTAAGCTTAAGGAAATGTTTGAAATTCCGAAAACTGACAACACCAGAAGTCAGAGGGTGAAAGGGAATATTTCTGCTCAGCCATAGCCATTGAGGTAAAACACAGTGTTTAGGGGTAGGATTTGCGGGATACCTTTAACCGCCATGGACGAAGTTCTTGAAAGAACAGTCGACTTTCAGGGGCATTTTAACTTGGGTTACTTTGTCATTTGATAAAATTAAATTTCGATAAAGGCAAAACATGTCCGAATGCGTATAAAGCTGGACGAAAATGGTTCTGGTTCACAAGAAGATATGAAGCGGATTATCTTATTGGTTGAAAGGAAATATTACTCTAGAGGTCGAGTTTCAGAAATAGTCCAACCAATTATCTAGAATATTCTCGCACAATAATAACTGATTAACTTGTATGATTTTAGCATGTTGCAAAACTATCCCGTTTTAAACAAATAAAAAAAACGCGATTGCAGATTCGGCTGCGTACCCGGCGGTAAAAAGTCGAGAATGACGGAGGGGCGAAAAACCAGATGGCAAAAAGGGCGTACGAAAGGGAAAATCGTGTGGAACAAAGCAGCGCGTTGGTCGCTGCCACTCTCGGCCACTCAGCTGGGGTGGGTCCAAAAATAAATTGCAATAGGGTGGGAGCCAAACAATCTTTGAAAGGAATTGTTATCCCTTTTGAAGAAAATGCCAACGATGATTGCTGTAGGGTAAAGGATAAAACAACGACACGGTGGGTATTTTGCGTTATAAAAACTCGATGTGAGCACGGCTGTTTATTGACGATATTAATAATTTACATTTGATTGCGATGCTACCAGACGGTCGTTATAAAGAAAAAAAAAAAAAACATGTCGGTTGCAACAAGTTGGAATTTGATGACGATTTTTAAGCCGTTGGTATTGACTCCTTATCGCGTCTTTTGAACGGTTAGGATACCCACAGAAAGGGTCGCGCGTTCCGTTGTTTTCCGGGAGTGTAAAGTAACGGAAGCCAACGGCGTTACTTCTCAATTCACCAAATGTCTAACTAACGATCACTTTATTATAAAGGGTTTTATTTTGGTAATCAAAGAAAAATGTCATTTGTTGAGATGAATGATCGGATGTTTATTTCATATTAAAGAGGAAGGTATACCGTTAATAATGAAAAACAACATCAGCCAAATGGCCTCCACGAGCACGCATACAGGACCATATCCTTTTCATGAAATTTTCCATAACCAAATCGCAAAGTAGCTGCCCTATGTCCTCGATAGCCTCACGAATTTTATCTTTGAGGTCTTGAACTGACGCTGGGCTGTTGGCGTCGATCTTATCTTTCACGTGACCGCAAAGGAAGAAGTCGAAAGGTGTTAAATCACAAGATCTCGGTGGCCAATTGTGATCACCTCTTTGAGAGACATCACGGTCCGGAAACTTTTCCCGTAAAAGATCAATGCTATCGTTGCTTGTGTGGCACGTAGCGCCATCTTGTTGAAAGTAAACGTTGCCCAGATCAATACTATCCAACTCCGACCATAAAATACGGTGTAATGACGTTTGTGGAATACCCAATTCCAAAGAACGACGAGGAATGGACAAACCTGGGTTTTCTTCAACACTTTGGGCTACAGCAGCAATATTCTCAGTTGTTCTTGAGCGATGTCCACGGGTTTTATTCTTCACATCACTAACTTGTCCCAACAGCTCGAATTTTTCCACCAATTTCTGTATTGCGGTCTGACAAGGTGCTTCACGACGACCAAAAAATGCTTAAGTTTTGCGAACTGTGACTGCAAGATTTTCACCATTTTTGAAGTGAATTTTAATAATTTCAGTGCATTGTTGAAGCATGTATCGTTCCATTTTAAGTAATGGCGTAGTTTCTACTTGTCAAATGTCAAAGAATAAAAGCTTCAGAAGTGAGAGCTACCGAAATAGCGGGTCATTCATAATAACACCTCTTATTGGTGTATCCTTTATAATCGATTCGACAGTGGTGCCAAATTGCCGTAGAGCCTTTAAAATCGAGTTTTATTTATGTTTACACATTATTTTTCGATTATTAAAATATTTCCCCACTAATACAAGCTAGTTATCATTGAAAAGGCGGAGAGGTTCATGGAGACGATAGCTTGGGGACGGCGGACTTTACTGTTCGTCCTTTTACAGTGCAGCTAGAAAAGAACGAGTAGTAAACATAACTCGATATTTCGCGTACCCTACACTGTTCCGTGGACCGCAGCGCAGATTTTGGATGACGAGACTCGCAGATAATGAGCCAATTCCTTACAAATTACTTAGTGGATATGGTGGGCTCTCGGCATTTCAAGTTTATTCTTAATTCTTCATGAAGATCGCATTCTTAGCGAGCGGAGGTCTCGGTATCTGGACCATGTCATTATATCATCGTTGGAGTGTCTGTCTAAGGGATCATCCTCCCCCTATCTTCATCCGTGCGTTTACGTGTCGGTTGGTTTGGGGTATTGGTTCTCGGGGAAAGTCCTCCCCCCACCACCACATCGTTGCGAGGTTCCCGACCGTCCGTCTGGGCTCGACCTGCTTTTGTCGCTTCCTTCGGACGCCTTACCAGCGGGAGTGCTGAATTGGAACCAATTAAGGAACACCCCTTTGGCCGCTTGTCCCTCGAAAGTGACGGGAATGACCGAATGGGTAAAAACAGTGATATGGAATGGAGAGGAGGGATGAAGGTGGTATTGGGTTTTTGTAGCGTTTTATAACGCAACAAGCACAAGGAATATGTTGCTCGTGGTTGTCAACTTCGTGATCGATATGGCTGCGCAAAAAGTTGTTGAACGCGTTGATACCCTCGTACATCAGAGAAGCTCATTCAAAGCTGTAGTCTTGTTAACCTATGAGATTTGTGACTTGGGCAACAGCAAGAGCGACTACATCAGAAGTGGCAACCATACAGGGTATATAAGAAAGAAAGTCTGCATGAGGTGATCAATCAGTGCTTCAACTCGCTCTCACTGCCTTCAAAGTATTGCTCAACGCTTTGACAACTTCTATAGCCAACTACTAACAAAGGCACCGATCGGTAGCCATCTCCATCGGTTTATGGCGATGAGATCCTCCTATATAAGAGTAGAATCTTAAATGTCCTAAATAGGAGTTTGAAGAGTTGCACACGTAGTCCACGACTGCCATAAGTGGGGACGTTTTTGCCACTAAAGTCGTGTTGAATATGAAAATGGAATATTAGTTAACAGTTGCGGACTGTAAACTCGGCTTTAGAGCGGAATATTAAACGATTCATGCCCGATCGAAAGTGGTCTCCAAAATTCGATGGAACAAAAACAAGAACCAATGCTCGGTTGCCTGCCTGGACAACTTTGAGAAAGCCTCATAATCGGAGGGCTCTTCGATAATTTGATTAGGTTGGGTATTCAAAAAGCATTGCTAGAATCATTTGTGACATGCCTATGGGAAAGAAGTTCGTTGGCAAAGCTAGCAGCCAAACTTCGAGCAAGGTCTTTGATATCAAAAATGGCTGACCGAACTTTACAATCCTATTTAATGTATATACACTGGTGTTCTCCCTCAGACATGCGACAGCCTATGGAGGCGATTTAGTGGGGCACAGATCAGGTCCAAAAGTCGAGATCATTAGCATTCTTTTGCTGTGTGACTTCGATCGAATTAAGAGGATTGCAAGTTGGAAGGAATTCAGTATAAAGCTCCATCTACTGAGGTCTTTAGGGATACCCGAAAAAACTGTCGAAAATTAGCCATTAATGGACAGCTTGTGCAACCAATGGCGGTGAGAAACGTAGACAGGTATCTTGGCATCTGGATCCACCAGTCTCTATCTATATTTTGACAAACATACCTGAAAGCAGTTGTCTAAGGATCGGGCTGGTTGGAGAGGCTTTTATATTGAGCCTCCTAAAAAGGAGAATTCCTGTCCAGTTGAAAACAATTCAAAATTGTTTTTCGAAACGTCATATAGGGTGGCCGAGATTGCTAACAGTCCTGGCCTTGGAACCTAATATTCTGCTTGCAATAATTGAAGTGACCAAATTCTTGAAAATTGGCCCTCCACCATAGGCCAAAGTGGTCGTAGCCAAAAGTCATGACTAACACATAATGCCATCATTTCGAAAAAGGACGTTTAATTCAAACTCAATGCCTTTAAAAAAGTTGGACAGCCCTTGGAAACAGAAGCCCTTTTCTTGGGCCTGGTTATTGTTACATAAAGGTGCTGGTAAACCGAGAGTAGTTGCATGGTCTTAACAGTAACTAGTCGAAACATTTCTCGAGCAAGCCTACCTTACACCCAAACCGAAGTCAAGACGGCTCTTTTTGCATTTTCCTTTACATCTCAAACCTCTGTTTGGAAGATACTCCTTTTGGCATCGAGTACCTCTCGTTGAAAACTGGGAAAAAATTTAATCCAGTTCAAGTACTTTATAAACAGAATTCAAGACCCCATTCATCGCCATTGGGCGATTTGATTTCCCAAGGCAGTTCTTATCAATTAGTGTTGGAATTACTGCGAGATTATTTTGCTGATGAGTGTTACGTTCTTCTTAATTGGAAATTCGTATAAATACTCAAGGGTTGTCATTAATTTGTCATCAGTTTGCGATATGCGTGGCCTCAGTGTATTTCTATTGGTTGGTGTTTTCCTGCCGGACAGTGTATTCCCCTGTCAGAGTCGTCAAGATGTCGTAGAGCAAAAGGATTGGTGGCAAACTGCCCAGTTCTATCAGATCTATCCGCGATCTTTCATGGACTCGAACGGCGATGGAATCGGCGATCTAAATGGCATCACATCGAAGTTGGAATACCTCAAGGACATCGGTATAACGGCAGCATGGCTGTCTCCGATTTTTAAGTCGCCGATGGTGGACTTCGGGTACGATATCTCGAGTTTCTTTGAAATACAACCAGAGTACGGAACAATGGAGGACTTTAAGAGCCTCATCGCGAAGGCTAAGTCCCTTGGCATCAAGATCATCCTCGACTTTGTTCCAAATCATTCAAGTACGGAGAGTGAATGGTTCAAGAAATCGGTTAGACGCGAGACTGGCTACGAAGATTTCTACGTCTGGCATGACGGTTACGCGAATCCCAATGGAGGCAAACGACTCCCGCCGAGCAATTGGGTAGGTGTATGCGAAAGTTGCATTATTTTTTTGTTTAATTCGCTTAAAACAACCAACAGTTGCAAGCGTTCCGAGGATCTGCCTGGGAGTGGAACGAAGAACGCCAGCAGTTTTATCTACATCAATTTGCAGTTCAACAGGCGGACTTAAACTACCGCAACCCACTAGTTGTTGAACAAATGAAACGAGTTCTGCGGAATTGGTTGGATCTCGGTGTTGACGGCTTTAGAATTGACGCTGTGCCTGTGCTCTTTGAGGCTTTACCCGTAAATGGTCGCTATCCCGATGAGCCATTGAGCGGCACAAACAACGACCCAGACGATACAGACTATTTAGAGCATATTTACACCCAAAATCAACCCGAGACTATTGACATGGTATATCAGTGGCGCGCAGTTATGGACGACTATCAGCGCATTCATGGTGGCGATACGCGGGTGCTTTTGATTGAAACATATGCTCCCGCTTGGTTCACAATGCCAATGTACGGGAATAGAACCACAAGAGGCGCACATTTGCCTTTCAATTTCAATTTGCTGACAATGCTGAGCAAAGGATTCAAGGCTGCGGATCTAGAGAAAAGTGTTTCTTCGTGGTTGCTCAACATGCCGTCAGGACAGACGGCAAATTGGGTGGTAGGTTCAACGAATTTCAGATATGAATGCACCTGTTGGATATGTGTTTTATTTGCAGACTGGTAATCATGACCGCAGGCGAGCTGCAAGTCGCTATGGAACTATGCTAGCTGACACTATGAATATGGCGGTTATGATGCTGCCTGGAGCAAGTGTTACGTATCAGGTAAGCGTTTCAATAATTTTGTCTTATTCTGTCCTTCCTTGGGAGGAATTTCCGTCTTAGATTTGTTTAACTGCCAGTATATGTTGCACTAGTGAGTGGTGCGGCGAACGCGTGAGCCCTTCTGTGATTACTGTTCTATATTATGTACCTCCTTGCGGTTTTGTTATTTAAGATTCTCTCATATTTTGTTCTCCTCACCATGTGACTATTACTGACAGCTGTCAAGTGAAACATCTCTGGTCAAATTAAAGCCATTTTCATTTACACATACTTGTACACACTGACTGCACGTCTTTCCAAAAACTTTTTTAATTAAAATCCACTTTGAAAGGGTGAGGAAATAGGCATGATTGACGGTGAAATCTCCTGGGAGGACACTGTTGATCCGGCTGCTTGCAACTCGAACAAAACTATTTATGAGAAATTCACCAGAGATCCAGCAAGAACACCATTCCAGTGGAATAAAAATGAAAATGGTGGATTTTCCAGCGCACAAAAAACATGGCTTCCAATGGCGAGCGGCTATGAAACTATAAATGTAGAGGATGAGCTTAAAGATAACAGAAGTCACTTGCGTATATACAAGGCTTTAGTTGATCTACGAAGGTCGAGTAAAATTCTACAATTCGGATCTTATAGGTACAGAACTCTCAACGAGGACGTTTTCATTTTGGAAAGGTAGCTAATTCGATTTAATTAAATCTGTAAGTACAAAATAATAAATTTTCTGATGGTGAATTTTAGATATCTTAAAACTGGTGAAAAGATGGTTTTCCTAGCCAATCTGGGTAGTGCAGGGTATACTGTCAATATTAAAGATGTGGACTTGAGCTTGCCTGACACCGTTAAAACTTTAATCGTTAATCGTGAATCTACAAAGGGAGAGGGGTGAGTATTCGTCATTGAAGACCTAACCTATGGCTGCTATACTATAAACTTGTTGATGTCCTTTCAGAGCAACTCTGCGATCAACAAGTTTGCAGCTTAGTCCTTACGAAGCTTTAGTGTTGGTGAAGGCATAAATGCACAGCGAATAAACAACATCGCTTAGTGCTGAGTGTAAAGTTGGAAGCGAAATTGAAATAAAGAGTGTTATTGTTACCTAAATGTTGAGTAAGGTTTTTTTCCTGCGTTCCTAAAGGGGCTTTCAATTGGGATGGGCCGGACGGGAGAGCCAGTTGCAATCAATTCTTCGGGATTTGCCGGACTTCGAATCGTCGATTTTTGCGTCGGGACTGGTCCTACACCCATACAAGATCCAACGGACCCAGCAGATTAAATTTGATGATCATAGACAACGCCAGTTGTTGGCTGACTGGGCTTCGGGGCGTTTGCAATAGGACACCAACTTTGTCCGAAAAATCAACGATAACCTACACGATGTTCGCCAGGTGGCAATGCATCCACAAAAAGTTTCTGTTTTGTGCAGTTTCTGGGCCGTCATAATTTTTTTGTGAATGAACTTGGTGAGGCCATTCTTTTGGTCCAAATTGAAGGATGTGGCAGTAGACGACATGTGGTTTCAGCAAGACGGGGATATACGTGGAACACAGCAGAAACCAACCATGCCTCTAAAATTACAAAAAAAAGAGAGAAATTTCTTCAATGCTCATACTCACACGTAGCTGGTTTTATTACATTTCTACATCGACCCGTTGTTTTTGAAAAACCGTTTATGAGCGTCTCCTGACACGGATGACATTAGTCAAAAAAAAAAAAAATTTATAATAAATGATATTGCAATTGTTTATGATTTGGTTTCGTTTAGTGGGCAAAGCCGCTCAGTGGTGGACTACTTAACGCGGGGTCTCAAGTTCGATCTCCGGAAAACCTCATAAAATTGGATACGTCGTAATGTTTTTTTTTTTATTTTGACTCTGTTGACTCACGTGAACGTTTTGACAAACGGCCAATCCTGAAATTAAACGCAGTTTTAATTTAGTTCGAAGATAAAAACGTGTTTATTCTGCCCTAGGCAAAAGAAGAAGAAGGGTAAAAAAAAGGAATCGACTTGACATTTGATGTCAAGCGCAGATTAGACAGCAGATGGCGTGTATCATAACCAAGGGCGTGTACGCATTTCAACAATTCCACTCGCCATTATAAATTACGTACGTCCCTCTCAATCGTAAAAAAAAATAATATATATTTACAAACGAATGGTTGTCAGTTTCACTGGATCTATTCGGCCATCTATTTTTACTTACTGTGGATTCGTTGTCACTGAGGACATTTGTGCCAAATTTTGGCTCCATCTGTGGGCATTCGACGGAATCAAACAACCTGACTCGAGGTATTACATACAGTAATTTTCGAACTATTTTATTTAGCCTATTGTTGAACATTTATTCTTCTTGTTTCTTTTTAACTTTGACAATATGATTGAAATTTGTTGTTTGACAAATTTACATAGTTCTGATAAATATCCCTATGTACATTTGAATTTTGTTCATTAAATAAATATAACACAATATGTAGCTATTTTTGCACATTATATTTTCTATTAATATTTAACACATTTTTAACAAGTAATTTGTAGCTTTTGTAATATTTTGTGCAATTTAGGTGTGTGGTTTGATTTACTTGTTTGATCTTAATTGTAATTATGTACTAATTTCAACACAACCGAACAACAGAAAATACACGTTCCATTGACAAATAACGACTTGTTCACAATTTAGGAAGAATCTTCAATATTTTAATATGTACACGTACCATTTACAGAGAACATTAGTATTTTAGAGTTGGGTTAAGTTAGGTATAGATACAATAATGGTATCGGCAAATTTCACGTTGGGATTCGGGGCTCATGAACTCAGTATGAAATTGCTGCCGAATTGTTTTACACCTTGTTTTGTTTTTTTTTTTATTGTTTTTTTTTTATAAGAATTAAGTCCCAGAAGGAAGACCTATAAAATTTATATTTTAAACTTCATTAAAATGCAAGCACAATAATCATTTGAATACCTCCGGGAACCCAATTGGTTGCTATTTTCTATTTTCTATTTTCAGTATTAATACAACATTTTTTTATATCTATTTAAATTTATATTAACATTAACTCTGCCGTAAGAAATAACTGAAAGATAATTTCATATGTAGTGTCTTTAACTATGCTTTTTACTATCTATATTGATTTGTAACATTTTTATTATTTATATTTCTACTAACAGTAAATAAATCTAATTCAAATGGATAGTAGAAGTTCTATTTGATTTTTTTTTATGTCAAACACTAAAAGATACAATTTTTAAGTTATATATCACATTTTGAAGTATTTTTTTTTTTGTTTTGTTTTAGCGAAATCGTTTCTATTTTACAAATAAATTGTTTTATCTACATTGTATGCATGTGTATTATTTACAAACGCTTACATATATTTTTTTTTTGTATTTAATCACTCCAATAGACAAGAAGGATTGATGATAAAAGTAGAGTCCCTGTTTTTGTTTGTAGGCAAATGAATTACTTCTGAAAATGAATGGGTTTGAAATTGAGTTGGTGCTTGCCGGAAGGTTTCGAAGGCTTGTTCTTTTGAATTTTAATGAATGATTACACAAAAAATGTTGCAGGGGGTTCTTCTTCTCGAAATGGATCAACTAGGACTATGAATATAAATAAAATGGACAAACACTCGAAAGTACCTACTCAAAATTGGTAATGAGATGTTTTTGAAAACGTTTACGAAATTTATTTAAAAACCATACAGAGAATGACCCTTGCCAATCGCTGTTTGCTTCCCTGGACTGACTACATAGTAAGTGGAGAAAAGAGACATTTTTTCAATGAAACCTTGATTATCCCAGGTGTTCCAGCTTGGACTGTATCTAAAGGGATGAAGACATTCAGGTTTCGAGAATAAGGTTCTTCGTAAAATGTTCAGCAGCATATCATTGAAGATATATTTCGCGGAGGGATAACACAATAGAGGAAGGCCTTGTATTAGGTGGGACAACGACGGGCCTAACTGCGGAGAGATTTATTAGATGAGGTCTTATTTTTTACGCTTTTTAACTTGTGCCGAATATAAGACGGCTTTTTTCGGGGCAGTAGCTGAGCTGTGTTTTAGGAAACAACAATGCTTTGTGCAACTGTCTAATAATCTAAGGAAAATAATTGAAAGCTCTCTTAAAGCAAATGTTGCTGTAGGGCAGGCGAGTCCTTCTTGACATTGAGGGGATTGTTGATAGTATCTCACACCATCGGCCGATACCTGTGAAGGAAACGGGGTGAATTACACTTCAACCGGGTGTGTGTCTGAGCTGCTGATAACCAGATCACCAGAGACTGAAACCAGAAACTCCAATCTACAATGGATTGGCTTGATCGAAGGAATTGATAATAAAGCTCCATACCCCCCTGTCGATCGTCGAATCGATTCCAGTTGAGTGGACTACCGAAACCTATGTGTTAAAGACCAAAAGCGGATGTCAGAGCACTTCTTCGTCTGGGTAAGCAATTCTTCACAGGTCGGAGGTAGTGCGAGGTTGAGCAGCACTACTAGGGCAAACATAAGTAAATACTTTGCGACTGTTTGTACCGAATTAACAGCCGAATTCCCACGTCCCACAATAGCTTCCATCCACTAACCTTTCTGCTAGACCTCCCTGATCATTTTGCTAAAAAAAAAAAACGAGGCTGCCGTTATCAATTCCAAAGCTTGTTTACCAAAAATGCAGACTCATCTCCGAATAGCTCTTCATTTCATTAGTCCATCCTACTCGACCAAATTAATGCAAATTAAACTATTTTTTTGTATGTTTATAGACAGAATGTGCACATTAAAATTTGTGCAACCTATTTTTGTACGTGATGGGCAGTGTAGAAGAATATTCACTTAATGGTCCGTATTATTATCTCGGATTTTCATCACCCGAAAAGTGTCGCACAGTAAAATCTTTTTGCGGTAAGTAACCTCCGCTAAGTGCCTTCACATAGTGATGACACCCTCGAAATGATAGCATCTGAATAAACGGCCAGCTTTACTGCCAAGATGAAGAATGGTGGCGCTAGCCCAAATGACCTTAACGACCCACATGACAACAGACAGGGACATCAACATGGACAATCTTTTTGTTTTTATGTAGGTGGCATAATTAACGTTACTCTCACCTGGCACCTGGGCCACCTGGACTATGCATAATGCTGATTAGACCCGATGTTACCAAATGAAATAACATTCAAGCGTAATCAACACCCCATTCCACGCCTAATTACATACCTGCCGATAGATACACAGCTATAGACAATTTGAGTTAGGGTGGTGCCGACCGATTTGTAGGGTATCATTAGCCGATAAATTAGACCACAATGAATGTTCAAAGGTTCGCCATGGAATAGAGAAAAGCTCAAAGGTTCCATAGTAATGGAACAGAACAAGGGTGAAAACACCGATACCAAATCACGAACAATACATCTGCAGAGGTTGAGGTTGACGGAGATAATCGCACCTTCGACTTGGGTTCGGATTAGATGAGATTTTCTAAAGGGAATCACTTGAGTTATGGGATGCACCGTTGTAAACTATGATGGGGTCTTATACCAGCAAAGTGTGTGTTCGATTTATGTTTCTCTCTTCAGGTCTTGTAATGATTACTGCTGTTGTGGAAGGGACGATAAAAATGAAACTTCTGCAAATATGATATGAACGCCTGCACAGGGTGTACGGTATACCTCTCTACGTATTGTAGTGCCCTTCTGTTTAACTAGTTCGTGAGGGGTTTCTATTCCTTTAGCACTGGATTTATATAGTAGAGCTAATATATATATATATATACTACAGTTGTGCATCCAAATTGGAAGGGGATGCTTTTCACATGAGTGTTTTATTCGGCATATTAACGACCTCCTATATCAATATCTCAGAGTTCGTCTGAAGATAGACCTTATGGCGAACTGTTGGGCTGATGAGCTAAAAATGTTTGGAGGGTATTGTTGGTAATTCGAAAAGTTACTCAACAGCAATGATTGTGAGGATAAAATTGTTTTCAGAATTTTATCTCTATCGACTTAAAGCTGTATACGACTATATGCCTTCGGAATCCATCCACTATCCAGTATAATTGAATGAAGATTTATTTTGATGGAACTGACAAGAAGGTCTATATGTTTTAAGTCTGATTGAAGTATCTAGGACTTAGCTGCATCGATTTAGGAAACCGCCTCATTCTTGAGGACTTGGTATGAAATATACGATAGTTGCAAACAAATATCGAGATCGAGCTCGAGCAGAGCAGGTCGAACAGAGCTGAGGGGATCAGCATCTTAAATACGGTAAAGACACAGTCGATTGCTTAACTCGAGTTAACGACGCGCCCTTTCGACTACAAGATAGTCGAAATTCTGTAAGTCGAAAGGTTCAAATGTTTACGTGTCCACGAACGATTTACTTCTGTAGCTTAGAGCAAAGCAATCGTGTGCACAAACACGTTTCAACGTTTCCGCCTTACAGAATCTCACGCTTGGTTTTGAAAAACATTCACCCCAACTGTCCGTGAACGGAAAGGAGACTTTAGAACCTTGACGTTAAAATGGCATGATAACAACGAACTGTCTTATCGTTAACAGTATAGTTGCTGGCTCATTTCTTTGTGGTACTGTAAAATGATGGGATATTAAAATGGCTGAACTTTTAGACTGATCACAATTTAGTGTTGTTCAAATTGCATCTTAACGAGTGCACTTACCTGCCAAACCGTAAACGGAGAGGATGTTGGATGAATGCCAGTGGGGGTGGCGGTCCTTACAGAAGGATATAGAGCGAATTTTGACGACCAACTTTTGAAAGTAGAGACAAATTGGTGTTCGTTCGTGAGACCTCAGTGCAGGAGATATTCGCGGAGTAAAGCGGATCGAAGTGGTGGCTGCTGATGAGAAAAGAACTGCTTGTAAAAACTCTATAAAGCCACAGAGAATGGAAGTGTACATTCGGAACACTCGGCATCCCGAAGCCGGCGCCAGAAACGTTCGAATTGTCTGTTAAGGCTGTTATAAAATATTTATTATCATTTAGATGATACACTGGAAAAAGTAGTTTGGCGAAAGTCTAGACAGATCGATAAGCAATGTGATCTCAAAACCATTCGGGAAGAAGTGAAATAGAATTTAGGGCATCAAATCCACAGGTGGTACGAGTGCCTATATAGGTACTTCCTTCCGATGAGAAGATCTTACGAAGATGGAAGGAGCACTTCTCTGAGTTGCGACAACAGGCCCCTGAAAATCGCAGTCAAATCGGTAAACTCACAATTATTACCATTAAATTGAAAATCTGTCAAAGCAGATGAAATGTGGACAGCATTTCTCAAGATGAAGATTGAGTTTAATGGCATATGTTATACAACACCCGGCACACTGTCGTTGTGTGTACATCTTTTGTAGGGTGTTAGAAACGAATATTCCATACCGGTTTAGGAGTCAAGATTTTGCGTGAAAACAGTTCTTGTCGGGCGAAAACACGACTACCAGCTTCTCACTCCCATCAGAGTTCTACTTGAAGAAACTTCTAAGTATATGGTGCACCACAACTTTTTTTTTTTTTATTTAGAGAGGGAATACCTACTACCGAGCGAGCCCCTCAAGGTAAAGTTTGAATTTCGGGTGTGGGGCAGAGAAAGAATGCATTGTTGGTTTTCCCCTGAAAGTCGTTTGATCTCTTTTTCTCTTGCTTAAAGATGCTTTTGGTCTCCTCCCTTTTTGCTTATGTAAACGGTGTAGATGGTGTCGTCTAGTGAAAAATGTTTCAAATTGATAGACTCATGGATAAGTTACTTGCTCTTCGTGGAACTGGACATCCCTAGGCTATCTCCGACTGAGCTTCAGTACGCACTGAAGGATAACACGATTTTGAAGTGGTGGCTATTTCGAAAACTTCCGTTCAATAAGTCACATTTATTATTTCTTTTACAATTCCAAAATTCTTGTATGAATAGCTATCGCAGCATATAAATATTTATATACCTACTGCTGTGTACATTGTATTAATGTGACAGCTATACCCACGACCACTCGTTTACACTAGTTATACCTTTATAATATTTATAAAGGGTTTTCCAATTGGAGGTGTTATTGGGAATGACCAGCTGTTTCGGTAGCTGTCACTTTTGAAGCTTTTATTCTTTCACATTTGACAAGTAGAAATTACACCATTACTAAAAATGGAACGATACACGCTTCAACAACGTCGTGTCTTTGCTGATTGGGTCCTTGAAATGCATGAAAATGATCCGGAATTCCATCGAAAAATCATCTACGTCAACAAATTGTCGCATCTGGGGCTCGGAAAACCCAAGAGCTATTGTTGAGAAGCCTCTCCATCCTCAACGTGTGACTGTTTGGTTCTGTTTATGGTCCGGCGGGGTCATTGGACCTTACTTTTTCGAAAATGAGCTTGGATCAACAGTTACGGTGAATGGATTGCGCTATCGAGAGATGATTAATGATTTTTTATGGTCGGAGTTGAATGGTATTGATCTGGACAACAATTACTTTCACCAAGACTGCGCTACGTGCCACACAAGCAACGAAAGCATTGATCTTTTACGGGAAAAGCTCCCGGACCGTGATATCTCTCGAAGAGGTGATCACAATTGGCCACCGAGATCTTGTGATTTAAGACCTTGCGACTTCTTCCTTTGGGGCCACGTGAAAGATAAGGTCTACGCCAACAGCCCAGCGTCGATTCAAGACCTCAAAGATAAAATTCGTGAGGCTATCGAGGACATAGGGCAGCCACTTTGCGATTTGGTTATGGAAAATTTCATGAAAAGGATATGGTCCTGTATGCGTGCTCGTGGTGGCCATTTGGCTGATGTTGTTTTTCATTATCAACGGCCTACCTTCCTCTTTATTATGAAATAAACATCCGATTTATCTCAAAAAATGACATTGAATACCAAAATAACAAAAACCCTTTATAATTGCTTTTATTCAAACGGTGTGTCAAGATCGAAGCATTAGGTACGTTTGAATAAAAACCGATCAAAGCTAACACTTACTTTTGGCATGTTCGAAAAGTGGCGCCACCTGCCTTTTACGCAGATCGGTATGAATAAAACGTAGCAATTGCTTCGAAAGTCCAAGTCTGGTATTTAGCTGACTCAGAACTTTTGCTTTAAATTTTGAACGAACGTTTTT
Source organism: Cheilosia grossa (assembly GCA_963082955.1). Classification (NCBI taxonomy): domain Eukaryota; kingdom Metazoa; phylum Arthropoda; class Insecta; order Diptera; family Syrphidae; genus Cheilosia; species Cheilosia grossa. The sequence goes on along the minus strand of OY720147.1, from coordinate 16,703,225 downwards.
AGAATACGACAATCCAAGCATTGTGAATTTTTGCTGTTTTCTTTATAAATAGTTAAGTTAAATTATGTTTTTACAGGAAATCTAAAAAAAACATCTATGAAAAAAACAGCAATTGTTTCGTGTCACGCAGTGTGGACTGTGGACTATTTGGCTAATATTTCCTTCAGGTGGAAATGTTTAGACAGAATCATTTCAATACGAGATCCGTGCTTTTATGTTGACAGTTCAAAAAGCTCTCGGTAATTCATACACGTAGAGCGAAGTAAATGCTAATGTTCGAATTTTCGAACTTATAAAGGGTCCGCTATCTAACTTTTTTTCAACTAGTGCTTATTTCGCGAATGGTAACACTTCGCTCATGTCTGATTCGACAGATAATTAGTTTTATCCTTCCGCTGAACGAATATGGTTGTGTATACGCTTGATGAAATGACCATCCAATGCGTTTTTGCTTCGCTAAGTGGGCCTGCGGTCGACTCAGAGAAGATGCCGATTTTGCCAAAAAAATCATCTTTTCAGATGAAGCTCATTTTCATCTTGGCGGGTATGTAAACAAGTGAAATTGTCGCATTTGGGGCACAGAAAACCCGCACGCATACATTGAAAAGCCGAGATACCCAAAACGAGTCACTGTTTGGAGCGGAATTTGGTCCAGAGGCATAATTGGGCCATTTTTCTTCGAAAATGAGCAAGGAGTGGCCGTTACAGTCAATGGCGATCTTTATCGGGCCATGTTGCACGAATTTTTGTTCACAAAAATTGAAGAGGAGGATATTGGCAACATTTGGTTTCAACAGGACGGCGCTACGTGCCATACAGCCGAAGCTACACTCGATGTTTTGAGCCCTGTTTTTGAAGATCTTATTATCAGCCGCAGAGCTGATGTCGTCTGGCCACCTAGGAGGTGCGATTTGACACCGTTGGACTATTATTTGTGGGGTGCCATAAAAGATAAGTGTTACGCCGACAAGCCAGAGACAATTGACGCTTTAAAGGACAATATTCGTGAAGCCATTGGTGAAATACAGCTGCACACAATCGATAATGTGCTTAAAAATTGGACCGATCGTGTAGGCTACTGCATGGCCAGCCGAGGCAACCATTTGAATGAAATTATTTTCCATTATTAACCGGAAGGATTGTACTTTCAAATAAAAAAAGAAATTTGATAAAATATTCAGTAGTTTTTTTTATAGCATTTTCAAAAAAAAAAAAAGTTATTTGGCGGACCCTGTACTTTAACAAAGTTGGTTTTATTCATGCCGATTGAAAGCAATTGCTAAGAGCTTTTACTTTGCTACAACCTTTTGCTCAAGGCAGATGGTAGATTTTGTGTTTATACGACCCATTGGCGGTCGTCAGATTTTCGATGTTCACTACCAATAAACAATAAACTTACTTAGTTTTCACACAGACTTTGCAGTTTTAGATGTCAGTCAGATGTCAGTGTCTCTCATTTTGAAATGTTTGTACTTGGAATGGTAGAAGCGTGTGCAGTGCAGTGTTGTTTTCTATCATTGGTTGCTACGAGGCAGTAGACAAAAAACCGCCATCGTTACAAAATTTCTGTGGTCTGTCAAGTTCATTGGAATAGATATATATACATATACACGTTAAGTGCAGTCCTTTTAGTCTCAGAGTAAGAAAATGAAATAAAATAGCAGTTCCTGACAGAATGCAATAGAGAGAATTTTTGAAATCGGTTCAATAGTTCCTGGGATTATCCGCTTCAAACAAAATGTACCATTTATCCTTCTAATACATATTTTCAATTTTAGTTAAATGTAACCCCCCGCACCTGAAACGAAATAGAAAACATTTCCTAAGCCACATATTTAAAAGACCTGCACTTACAATCATTGAATAAATTATTTTATTTTACGAATGGAATGCATTGCGAGCATGCTTTCCAATCAGATAACATTTCACTGGCGACCAACAGAGCGTATGAATTTCACACATAGATCCAACGAAACTATGTAACGCACGGACACACATCTACTCGTATGCAAAGGAAATAAAATATATGTGTAGATAAGTTCTCGCGTCCCTGTCGATTTATTGTTAGGATTTATTAAAACGCTTACTCTCAGGAAAAAAAAAAAAAAAAACAGAGACAAACCAAAACAAAAAAATAAAAAAAGATTGTTAAACGCAGAAACGCGCCAGAGAGGCTTGTAGGCAACAAAAGGTGTCCTGGGTAATAAATCACAGTACATAATTTAGGCGAGATAAGTTTGTTGTCACTGCTGCCTGTTCCTTTAGTTGTTATCCTTGGCTTAATGGTATGGACTTTATTGCTACATCAAGCAATTTTATTATGATAGTTATTTGGTTGGGTGTGCTCTACAACAACAGAACTATAGTGTCATAAAAGAACTTCCATTTCACAAAAATAGAGAGGGAATGCCAACGCGAATGTCTCAGGTTGATTCAACCCCCACGCACGACCAATCCACTTGACCGTGGAATATACAAAGAGTGACGGCGAAGTAACTATGGAAAGCCCACTGTGCAATGTGTTGGTGTTCTCGACAATAGCACACATTATTTCGTACCTAGTTGGTGCTGGTCATTGTTGGGTGTTAATCTGATCGATTGCATAAGGACAGGTAGTAGTCAGGCGGCACGAATTTTATTTGGTCTCATATGTACTGCTTTTTTAAGATGTCGTTCAGAACCATAAATTTTATGATAACCCTTCAGTCGGTCCGGAGAAAATGTCTTCGTTGAACAAACGTAGGTCGTAGGGCAGCTAGTAAATGGACTCCGAGCCATCGATTATAACCCCCGCAGTAATGAAGGGACAACTCAGAGGAGCCATCCTAATATTTAACTATCCATAAGTTCAGCAATCCATAGATGATAGGAAACTTGTCAACTAAGGAGCTTGAAGGTCGTTGTTTCTGATTGGTATCGGCGTGTTGAAGCCATGCTTATATCGGCGGAACTACCCCAAGAAAATGTCGCGGGGAGGTTTGCCGATGGAGGAGGCGATGTATATGAGACATTAGGAACGAGGTGACTTTTCGCTCTTTAGCAGGGTTTCAAAACATACTTAAAAAGGAGCTGTACAATTGACCCCAGTGGTTTGAATTGTTTTGCATTTCTTTAATTAACGTTCATTTGGATCGCACATATCTTCAATTTACTCTAAGACCCCGCACTCTCTATAGGTATACAAAAAAGCTTTAGAAACTATTGCAAAATACAGATTGAGCTTCGTAAGCATGAGCTTCTCTTAGGTACCTGGCAAACATAAACAGACAAGGCTCATTCATAACATTTTTTACAATGGCGAAGAAAAATTCAGTTCCGGTGGCATGTGCATGTCAATACACAAAGGTTACACAGCAAACGTCTTGTATATTTTAAAAGGCTTTTAGGAACAGACGAGCATGACTATATTTGCACACTGAATAAAATAATCAGTCTTAGCTGGTTTTGAAATACCTTTTGGTTTGTTCAGAAAACCGCTCAAATTTGTATCAAGATATTTCTTTTTAATATGTATATTGTTTACCAAAATTTACTCCATTCGAGTGTCCAATAAACTGTGAGCATTTTTAAAATTAACTCCCGCCAATACCTAGTTGGCAAGTCCAATATATTTACTTTAAATTTTTTGCGTCTACCCTTTAAGTACCTATTCAAAAAAAAAAAAAAAAGAAACCTCCCCTGCATAACCAAACACAAATACCCCGTTTTTGACATTTTCTCGAAAACAGTTGCCTTAATTTAGGTTACAGTACAACTATAGTATTATATTCCGTAAAAAAAGGTGCATAATCACATCGAATATCTAAAGCTGGTTCCACTCTTTAAAAGTACCACGTTTGGGGGTGGACCTGACATAATAAATACAAACGGATATACACGTATATTCCTAAACGGGTATAGCATATCGTTTCTTATTCTCAGAACTACTGTTATCACCATTGCTATAATCTCGTTCAATTTTATTATTGATCTCACCTTGCTATAAGCTTGTATCTATGACATTGTTCTCACTGATTGTTGTCGTTGCAGATATTGTATGGATTTGATTTGGCTGCTGCTGCATCACATACTTTTCACAGTCATCTTTGCCAATCGATTCGGCAAAGCGGGTGGGTGAGGTCGTTGTGTTTGTCGTTGTTATACCACCTGCGGGCAGCACCGAATGCGATGAAGACTGATTGAAGTGGCTGCTATTGTTGATGTTGTTATTGTTGGTCACATGTTGTTCAATATGATTGTGATTCATTACTGAATCATTTATGTTTGGCACAATTTGATCGACGAATGGTATACTTTGGAACGTACTGGATAGACTGGCATTTGTGAATATGTTGGAGAGTGTTATTGTTTGTGTTGCCATTTCGCACAGTTTCACTTTAGCGGTATTGTTGTCTTCTGGGGGAGGATAAAATGTATACATATATTTTATAAAAAATGTACTTTCGACTGAAAGTATTCATACCTGTACTCGAAGGTGTGATGTGTTTTTGAATTTTCTCCTCTTGGGCACATGTTGCTGCTGTAACAACAGCTGCTGCCATCATTGAAGATGGTCCTGTGCCGGTGCCACGGTGCATTCCATAGCGTGGTGGCATCATACTCTGACGGACATTGCGCTCCGGTCGGATTAGAATAATGTAGAGCTGGAAAATGAAAGCAGTAAATATTGAGACACAATGCGCGATCCAATTTCAAGGAGACAAAGTGTCGTTTTACTTATCGGTATACAAGTAAACAAAAAAGGAAAAATCGAGAAGAACACGCAGGGCGCTGTTGAAAAAGGAGTTTTTACTTATACTAATACCCATACATCGACTAGACGTAAATGGGGTAAATGGAGCACTAATCCTCAGTGCCAGCAACTCCAAATGGAATTTCGAGTCTCTATGGCACGTGATAACCTACTTTCCCGAGCTCAAGAAGCGATTAAGACATTGATAGTGGTATTTTGGGAGAATTTGCTACTTTTGCGCAATCTTTGACAGAGAAGAAAGAGTTGGATGCAGCAATTATTACTGCGTCGGGAATAGATGACGGAGAATAAGAGTCTGAAACTTGGCACACTTGGACGGTTTGTATATTGACTTTCGAGAGAGTTTTGACTCGACGAATAGACGCCCCCCAATGTATGAACTCTTTACCAGATGAATGTCTTAGGATTTGCAGAAAAATCACTTATTTTAAATCAACCAACTTTCGGTTAAAAACTACCAAGTGATACTGTTAATATAGCTCCTACAGAGTTAGTGGATTTAAAATAACCGAGTCAATTTGCTTAACGAAACTCGGGTAAAAAATAACCTTTCATCATCAGAGACTTGGTTAATTTTAACCCATTTCTTTTAATCGAAAAAAATCGCTTTCTGTTAGAGCCAATTTTTGAGCGTGTAGGGTTAAGGAAACTCATTCGTCGCAGAAAGAACTTTCATGATTTTGAGATTACTAAGATATTGAAAAAAATTAAAGCCCCAAATTAATACATGCCCACTGTGCATTTTATTTTTCCGTCTTTTTATTTAAAGCTTTTTGAAACAGCCGCCTGCGTTCCAGTAAAAGGTATACAATCCTGTCTTTAGAAACCCGTATGTATAAATGTTTGTTACTATAGACTAAAGGGCTATTTAGAGAGCCTTAAGGTTGAGACTTCAGTTCGTCACTGTCGAGTGTTTGGAGATTTTCCTTTAAAACACTTAGATGTGAAATGAACCTTATTTACCGGTCTAGTTGAAAAGCTTGAACTTATAGCTTTGGAACACATCCAAAGAGTATTACAAGCACCTTCTTAGTCTAATAGATTTTGGTGATATCAGAAGGGCTTCCCAAATATTGAAAATACCGACGACGACGAGCCGAGACATCACTGTAAAATAATGTATAGTCCGCAAAAAACTTATGATTGCGATTGAACATATTTAAAATACGAACTATAGTTCTATAGTAGGCGCGTGGCTTTGTGGTTAGTGTGTTGGACCTGTTGCGCCAACTAATTATTATTATTATGAGTTCTAAAATAGCTTTTACACTCTAAGATCAATTGCCTTATTTGCTTCCTGAGCTGTAAAGTGCAGCTTCTCCAGCTAATGGAGCTTCACGATTTCATAGAAGTAGGGTTAAGTTGTCACATGCAGAATATTTCCCAAATCTCTTCCTTTAAGACATCATAAATGCAATATAAAGAGGAACGATCAGAAAATCCGAAACCAATTCGCTATTATGGCACTTACCTTGGGTGAAAACAAGCAGGCTATCGTAACACTGGCCGATAAGCTTATCGTTACCGACATCGATGTTATTCGTAATGGAACATGGTTTGCTGTTCCAAAATACAATGGTACAAATGCCAGCCAAATGACACATGTTGTGTACATGGTGAATCCTGCACCATGTTCGATATAGCATTGAATGGAACAATGCATTATTAAAAATATATAACACCAGCCATCAGAAGCACAATGCACATTAAAAGAACGAGAGCAATACAAAAAATTATTAAAATACTTGAGTGTTGAACATTATTATTAATTTATTTTAAGAAAAAAACAAAACAAAAAATAAAACTCACCAATATGTTTGGATTCGTTGAAAGCTTCGGGGATTTTCCTCGTGAGCACCGCATACACTGTACACACAACTATCATGATAATCGGATAGAAAAATGCTATCATATACGACGCATCTATGTATGAGTCGCAGACGAGCAAATTGTCCTCCCTGGTGGGGTAATGGTGCATAGCATGCGATGGCGAAATAATCATCCAAACTCCATTGATGAGAATCTGTAGAGGAATGATTTTTTACAAACAATTATAATGGAAACACAAAACATGAAGTGGAATGCATTTGAGAAGGTGTTAATCCCCTTTCTGCCGGTAGCCACCAATCGCAAGTATAAAATGTTCCAATAAAATTTGTGTGGTTGTAATAACTGCGATGATCAAGCGACATACCTGGATAAAAATAAAAAACGAGCAGATGACCAACTGTGATCTCGGACTGATGAAAGATGGCCTTTTGGCAGACTGTTTGCCAGCTTTGAATATCCTCGCGATCCGATTCGTCTTGGTTAGCAGAGCTGCATAGACTACAGTGAAGCAAAAGCCCACACTAAACCTGTTGGGAGGAGGAGAAGTTATAAATTGATTAGAATTAGAATGGTTTAGATTTGTTTTAATTGTGGAGAGGTTCTGTTTGTATCATGAGTTGAAATGCAGTACCAGCTTGGAACAATATAATAGAGCAGCAATCTTCAAAAATATGAACTGAAGCTGGGGCTGGGCAGATTGGCAAATGAGAAAATACATTTTAAGAGGGACATTTTTTTCATTCGGGGAACAGTAACTTTAACGAGCATCTAAATGCTCTCAGTTCTCAGTTTCAAGTTTAAGAAAATTGAAATAGACATATTTTCAAATATTTTATTTAGTAAATTCGTTAAATGGACAATAGGCAGACGGGAAACGGATTTTTTTTTTACTGAAAATATATATGTAAAATGTAGACCTTTTGCCAATTTTGACAGCGCTGCGAACTGTATTTTGGAACAGCAGTTAATAGAAATAGTTGTCGCAACAGGTCCGTAGGGACCCAAGGCCTAACTTCTCACAACCATTCGTTTTGTGTGAGCTTTACATTTTTGGAACGAATGGAAGGATCTACAATCTTATGCCGATTCCAAACGGCTAATTGAGAAGCTCTTTCAAGACAGTTATACTCTCGGATGTTTGTCAGACGTTCGCGAGAGGTGGCGCAGTGAAAAAAACCATTTTTTGGGAATTTTGGTTTTGGCAGGATTCGAATCTGGGACCCTTCGATTAGTTGTCCAACACAATAACCACCAAGCCACTGCGCCTACAGACTATTAGACCTATTAAAATAAAGGGTCTTCCGTTAAAAACTTGACATTTTCTTTTTTTAAATAAAATGCAAACCACTTGAGATATGTCAAAAGAAAATTAATTGGCTTGAATTAGTCGATAGTTTGAAAAAAGGTTAAAATTAACCAGGTCTCTGTTGAAAAACACAGAGAATTCGTTGTTAAATACTACCGTAAATAGGTAAAATGCGTTCTGTTAAAAATAACACACTCTATCAGTTGTTAAGAGCCACGTTTCTAGATAAATATCAACCAGTTGGTTAAATTCAACAGACTTAGTTTGTTATTTACAACCAAGAAAAATTGGTAAAAGGTTATTTTCAACCGAGTTTCGTTAAACAAATTGACTTGGTTATTTTTAATCCACTGACTCTGTAGGAGCTATATTAACAGTACCACTTGTGGTAGTTTTTAACCGAAAGTGGGTTGATTTTAAATAAGTGATTTTTCTGCGTGTTTATTCGAAACTCGATATGAAAATTTTTCTTCGTCAATTTGCTTTTGGTATTAACAGCATAAAGAATCACCCCATATCCGGCGAGCGAGCGAGACCGAGCCTTGCCGCAAGCATGCCAAGTACAATGCTTTGTTAATATCATAGAAAATTTGTATCTGGTATCTTTGTCATCCTTCAGATACGCAATAATAGGTTAGAACTATTTATGCACCGAGAACATTTAACTATACACATATACATCGGATATTATTTTATCAGTATCAACAAATCTAACGTCATTAACAAAAAAAATACACTATACTCCATTTCGAAATCATTTACAGCGATAATCGCTCAGCCATCCTAACACTCAAGTATTAATCCACCGCATCACCGTGGAACAAATATCACACCATGCTACATTGAATCCATCTTACCTCTGAATGGCGCAAACGATATTAGTTGGCTTCAGCACAAGGGCGAAAGTGACCGCATAGCACATAAGTATTCCAGCCAACAGGATATAGCTAAGCTCACGTCCGGATGCTCGTACAATTGGTGTGTCGTTGTGACTGTAATTTTGTGCGCACAAAGAAGAAGTGTAAAAAAACAAATTCATTTATGTTTCCGAAGAGAATTATCCTATCTAAAGGGTTATAAAACTGAAGTAAACCACTCACCGTACAAACACTCCGACGACAAATAGTGTCACTAGAATGCCAGTGGCGCTGAACGCCATAGCACCGATTGCCCATGCTGACTCGGGACGAAGGTAAACCTCTGGCAAGTTTCGGCAGTACTCTTTCGTGGTATCCGGCAGTGTGCCCAAGGAACAAGTCAGGCATTGCGTCTCATCAATGGGATGCCTTATCTGAAAAAAGAAAAAAAATTCGAACCATTGCGAGTTGTGGTTGTTTAATTACGTCTGCAATTGAGTTGAGCTCTTGAGGATCGGACTCACTTGATATGTTGAACAGTTGAAACAATGCCAACAGCAGCTTTCACCTTCAACATACTTTTTGGCTTGGCCGCGTTCACAGGGAAGACTGCACACGGATTCGGGTGGTTTTGGATGCAATAATTTAAACTGGACCTCTGCAAATTAAATGAGAATATTTTTATCAAAAATTCGATCAGCGTCAAAATTTCTACGTTCAGATGCATTCACTACACTTTTTTTATCCTACCGATTAAGGAGTTACTTTAAAGGCGAATACAATTTTGGGGCAATTTTTCATTTTTGTTTTGGGGCCATTGTTCTCCGGGGCCAAATTTCATGTACTCGATGATTTTGACAACTAGTGCTTATTTCGCGAATGCTAACACTTAGGTACCTCATGTTTGATTTGACAGATAATTAGTTTTATCCTTCCGCTGAACGAATATGGTTGTGTATACGCTTGATGAAATGACCATCCAATGCGTTTTCGCTTCGCTAAGTGGGCCTGCGGTCGACTCAGAGAAGATGCCGATTTTGCCAAAAAAATCATCTTTTCAGATGAAGCTCATTTTCATCTTGGCGGGTATGTAAACAAGCGAAATTGTCGCATTTGGGGCACAGAAAATTGATACATTGAAAAGCCGATATACCCAAAACGAGTCACTGTTTGGTGCGGAATTAGGTCCAGAGGCATAATTGGGCCATTTTTCTTCGAAAATGAGCAAGGAGTGGCCGTTACAGTCAATGGCGATCGTTATCGGGCCATGTTGCACGAATTTTTGTTCACAAAAATTGAAGAGGAGGATATGGGCAACATTTGGTTTCAACAGGACGGCGCTACGTGCCACACAGCCGAAGCTACACTCGATGTTTTGCGCCCTGTTTTCGAAGATCGCACTATCAGCCGCAGAGCTGATGTCGTTTGGCCACCTCGGAGCTGCGATTTGACACCGTTGGACTATTATTTGTGGGGTGCCATAAAAGATAAGTATTACGCCGACAAGCCAGAGACAATGGACGCTTTAAAGGACAATATTCGAGTAGCCATTGGTGAAATACAGCTGCACACAATCGATAATGTGCTTAAAAATTGGACCGATCGTGTAGGCTACTGCATGGCCAGCCGAGGCAACCATTTGAATGGAATTATTTTCCATTATTAACCGGAAGGATTGTACTTTCAAATAAAAAAATAAATTTGAGAAAATATTCAGTAGTTTTTTTTTATAGCATTTAAAAAAAAAAAAAAAAAGTTATTTGGCGGACCCTGTACAAGTCCGAAACAAAATCAATACAGGACGAGTATACTAGCATTTAAACTGCAATACATTATTACCAATGAATTGGCATTAAAAACACATCAAAACAAATGAAATGTGAAAAATGGGAAAAATTCATTAAGAAGGTATTTCCTTCAACAAAATAGGGAAATCGCGTTGCGTGTGCATTTTAATTGAGTCATAATTCGACCCAACCGAACTGCAAAACAAAATACCTAATTATTTTAATTGGATGCTTGCGTGCTAGTAAATATACATGACGAACTTTCTGCGTTGACATTGAAAGCTTCTTAAGTACAAAAGGTTTTGTTCGGTCACTCAGTATGTTCGAGTTAGTTTCAAATTGTAAACTTGTATACCTTTGGCCTAAAATTCAAAACTTTGCACAAAATGAATGTGAGATGATTAGGTGTATGGTCCTTTATCCATTATCAATGGACTTGTTCTAACAACTATTTATTTTTAATGTATAGGCATTCCTAGGGGAAATGAATAATTCAAACTCGAGTGGTGACTGCAAACTGGTTGAGAAGGTAGGCTACCTAAACCATTTATAGGTTAACCTCCATCCACACAATGTACTTTGGTGACAGCAACGCTAAGCATTAAATTGTATAAACGGAGGCAGCACAGCATCGATCTTTGGAAATCGGCGAGGGCACATCTGCAACACTCGCGGATTTGGTGGATGATGTATAAAAGGTATCCACATCAGTTCGGTGAATAGAGCTTGCGTAGTTATGGTGGACTGTGTGCGGTGGAATTACTCAAACCCTCCCAGTCAGTTAAACAATTGAATTCCACGAAGAACCCTTTTCAACTGATTGAATTGAAAATCCTTTCTATTTCTTTAATTCGATTGAAGTGATTCAGTTCAATTCAATTGATAAGATAGAGCTTTTGTTCGCCATGCCAATACAAAATGTTCTTATGCGACTTTCCAGCACAAGGGAACCGAATCAGCTCAGATTGTAAATGCAAATTTTATTTGTCCATTTGAATGGTGAGCAGCAGGAATCTTTTGCATTGAATCTGTGGTATGGGAGGCAAACTGCAAGGATTCTTCTTTATTTTTTTTTTTTCTTACACCATTATGTGAGAGCAAATTGTGGCAAAAGTGTTGGAAATACATACAATTCATATGTAGTTCTAATAGATAGAATAATGATTCAGAATCATTGAAAGCAGTTACCAGAGGCAATACTTCGGCCAATTTGAATGTCGCTAAATTTCTCCCAAAATTTGCGTCTTAGTACGAGCTATGTGTGATGTGGCAACGTCCTGTAGGAACCCCATTTACTGTTGATCGAGTTGGGACACACGTAAGCTTCCATGACCGCGGTAACCGCTGGATCGCTGCCTCTAGCATCCTGAAAGAAATATGGTCCAATAATATTGCCTGCTTAGATGGCATATGAAGGTTCACTCTGCGATTGATAAGTGATCTTTGGTGATTCAATTATGCAATGGTTTTCGGCGGCTATTCTGCCAACCAAGTTGAAATGTGCTTCGTCGCTCTTAATGATTTTTTTCGCCAAAAACGGTAGTGGCCTCTGTAAGATGCTCCATTATAAATTGCTATCGACCACTCTGCCCGACTGTTGCTGACTGATAAATGTCATCCAAATCGAAATGGCGGCCAAACAATATCGACCTGGAACACAAGAAGCACCTCATAATATTTGAAAATGTGACAGTCTTCAATTAAAATTAATTCTTTTCATTTGTATTGTTCTGTCTTGTGACGTTATTGAAAGAAAACTTATCGTGATTAGAATATTATCATATTGTTCATCAATTCTTTGGTGTTGTTTTAATTTGATGTGTATTTTTTTCCACGAAAAGGTACCTACAAAGGCATTCCCGTGGAAGGCAACTCTTTGGGCTGCCTCAAGGAGATTTTAATGTTCCAGGTAGGGATTGTAGTCTATTCTTATTTAAATTCTTGTTCTTTTTATGACACTTTCGAAAAAAAAGTCTTAATCCGATATAAATAATATTCCATTACCTATAAATGAGCCCGGTACATGCATTTTTTATTTTATATGTCCATTTTCTGAAAGATTTGCTCATAATGATCTTACCTCTTATAGAGGTAGAGACTGATGTTTCATTGGAAATTTTGTCGAACAATTGCACACAAAAAATCTATTTTCAATTTTCCCAACTCCCCGACGTTTCTATACATTTTTCAAACCATTTTTATATATATAGATTTATTAAATTTAATACGTAAAACTTAATTGCATCACATTTAACCGCAATTAATCATTAGTCCAACCAATCAAAATAAAAAAATTGATAAAAATTAACGTGATTATGAAATACAAATATTCAATCTTTAAACTTCATTTCCTGAAAATGATGTTTTTGAGTTTATCACGTGTTCTTTATGAGCCAATAGAAAAACAACTGCTCACATTCCACATAAGGTCGGTATCCTTTCGTGGACGTGTGTAAACTTTATTTTCAGCCATAAATAAATACTCTTTGTTGTGGACATTCTTCAGATAACGGCTATCCCCAGCCAGCTCTATGTACCATAATTTTGCATACAAAGTTGTCGGGCGTTGTTCAAGTTTCACGATATGCCAAGTGTCATTGAAGTTAATGAAATCTTCGGAGGCATAGAGATAGTTATTCGGCGCAATCGAACTTTCAAATATGAACGCGTTATTAATCTTATGTACGATGAATTGTAGATCAAGCTGATTGCCATAAAGTAATTGTTCGGCTTTCACATTCCATATGCATACTCTTGACAAGGAGAATAGATTTCTTACACAACCAGGAAGGTTGTCCACCATATTGTAGAAGGTGTTTTTCATAGTGAGGTCTAAGTTTTTGAAGTCGGTCCGATCGCGCAGTTGCCTTACCTCCGATGCCAGATTCAGAAGAATGGTGTCGTTAAGGTTTTCTGCACTTTTGACTTTTCGTAAAAGCAAACTGAGATTCGAAACAACCTGCGCTGTGTTTGTGTTTCTGACAATAATTGCAAGTAATTGCACTAGATCAACACTGTTGTTGCATCTGTGAAGCGCTCTCCTGATTACTTCACTGTAAATCTTGGGTTCCACATAACTGAGTTCCGCTATCAACGAGCTGACATCTGTGATATTGTTGCTGCCCTCTAAAGTGTTGATAAGAGATTCTGTGATGAACGCCTTCAATGCGGGTGGGTATGGTTTTAGGCATTGCTCTAACTGATGGGTACGATTGCTTCTGTTTTCCTCCTTATGTAGTGGACTAACAGTCGGATTTATGAAACTTTCCTTCCGAGGAGTGCCAATGATGTCATTCGATAAGTGCTCCTCAAGATTGCTGATGCGTATTTTCAGGTCGGCCAAGTTTTCTAAATTAATTTCCCCCGTGAGTACTGCTATGAGAGCGTTATTGTTGACGTTCACGATAGAAACATCGGGCTTGACCGCAACGATATTCAAAAACACCAATAAACAACCCAGAAGCACATGCGAGCGCATTATACAAATACTGACGGCTAACTGACGATGTCTCGTTTGTTCAAGACAGTTGTCGGATGTTTTCGCCTCAGTATTCAGAGTTGTCATGCATTTCGATTGGTACTAATACAAGTATAATTATATGTATTTTGAGTAGCATTGAAAACAAAAATTAAATTTAGATTTGCGACCCGAATGGACGGATATTAAGATAAAGTGCACGACTGGGTCGAACGTTACTTTCTTGTTCATCAAAAGTTTTGGTGGAAATGATGTTGGATTTGCTGATTGTGTAAGCTCCAAGTTGTTGGAATTACTTCTCGGGTGCATATTCAATATGGTTTGAACAAAGATAAGAAGTTGGTAATAACTATTTGCTAAAAAAAAAGGTTTGCTTTGCCTTAATTGGGGCATTGTTATTATTTCAAAAATACACCGAAGATATGTAAACACAGATCGGGATTTGGGTACCTATCGTCATTTTTGCGCAATATTTAAGAAATTGATTTGTTCGATTTCGTTGGGAAAAATTTACGATGAGATCTTATTAAGAATGCTTACATTATCTTTCATATGTATTTTAATCATGATCGTTATAGCGGTTTTTGTTGAATTATGTAGATAAAACAGTGGGTAACAAATACTGGAATATTTAGTTTGGAAATTATGATTGCTTAAATATTTAACTGAAAATTGGGCATCTGATATTGTTCGGCATATAAGCATTACTTATGTTTCAAGGTTTTATTCAAGTGGAAAAAGGAGTTTTTGAGATATGAGCAGTTTCTAAAATGAGCGTTTTCGGTGATTCGAATTAAAAATCATCAGTTTTACTCCAATATTCATTTTGCTCAAATTCTTTAGCGCCGTTTTCGGGTAAATTTTCGAACAATACAAACTGGTATGATCATTTTATTAAAAAAAAAAAAACGCCCCGAACTGTAGGCCCCCAAACTTTAAGTCCGGGGTTTGAGTAAAATTCGGGCAGCCGGTTAGGCTGTAGACCTCGGGAGCATACGGATAGACAGAGGGACAGAATTTCGAGACCCATTTTTTTGAGCTCCTCTGTCATTGTAATGACAGAATTTATTAACATCTCGAGTTCGAAAGTTTGTACGAATACAATATCTTTCCCTTACTAGGAAATCGAGAAAATTAAAAAAAAACATATTCCCTAATATGAAACACATTTTTGAACCTGGCGCAGTACCTTAGTGGTTACGTAGTGTGTTGGACTACTAACCGAGGGGCCCAGGTTCGAATGCCGAAAAAAACCCTAATTCCAACTTAACATTTTTTTTTCCACCGCGCCAGCTCTCGCGAACGTCTGACAAACATCCGCGAGTATAACTGACATGAAAAAGCTTCTCAATTAGCCGTTTGGACTTGACATAAAATTGTAGATATCTTCTTTCCAAAACTGAAAAACTCACGCAAAACGAACGGTTGTGAGAAGTTAGGCCTAGGGTCCCTACGGGCCTGTTACGACAAGTATTTTTTTTTTTTATGAAAAACAGAAAAAGTTTAAAATAAAATTTGTAAAGACCTACTATGACCCAAATATATAATAAGTTATATCCACAGTCCAACACGGGTCATTCATTTTTTTATGCGTAATAAATTATTTTTCTTTTGATACAAGATTATTTTCACATAAGAACTTAATTTTTTTATCACTTGTTTTTCGCATATAAGAAACATTTTTTTTTATTTTAGAGGATTCTTTTATCCGTGGTGGACGGTATTAATTTTCAAAAACATTTATCTGTTTTTTTTTTTCAGCGATGCAAAACTTCTGTTTTTAATTTTGCTTTGAGTGACATATTTTTCACCACAGGTATTTTCCTTGTGTACTTGACGAAGGAGATTGTTCAAACACCTATTATGATCAAATTGAACCCACAGGCTCATGTGGTATTCGAGTGAACAGGAAATATGCTTTTTAATGGTGTCAAATTGTTTTCGAATTCATTTTTTTAAAGTAATGTTTTTGATCCGGAAGAAAAATTATTGAAATCTGCTTGCATTCATTCATTGTTGCCTACAGATGTTTTATTTGTTATTTTCAGTTGTCTTGGAACATGAAACACCCATAATAAATAAAATAAAATAATTGTAATGACCTCCATTGCTTTGCTGGCACATACGCTTTCTTTTGTCGCAATTTTCCATGGACATTTTGCATAAATGTGTCGTTTCGTTGATGCAGCTTGTGGCTTGTTTGCATAGACCATTGACTTCAAATAACCACATAAGAAGAAATTCAATGGTGTTAATCTAAATACTCGCTGCACCCAGTATCAGTAACAGTCTGACGAATTTGTTTTTCGATAATTACATGTATCAGCGGTCGAAATTTTTTTTCGGTTGCAAACACTCTCAATGGCGGCAATTCAAATATTGCGTGAATTATGGGACAACCTTTATATCTTTACACATTTCCGGAACAAAAGCTTAAGAACTATTTCCTTCTTCTTTATTTTCGATCAACTTATCGCGATCAAATATCCAAATTAATTCTTGGAATTGCAAAATAATCTCGTTGACAATTATATCACCAAAATAGCTAACACTAATTGTTTCCCTGTCACCAACCATCAACTCAAAATTAATTATTGAACTCAGCATATGGGAGACGCTCATTTACAGAATTCGTAATTCTGTTAATAGGATATTTTGTCACAATGTCAACAACGTTAAAACCAAGAAGGATACCACACCAGCATATCCCTGGAAATCACATTGAATTGACATAATTCCACTCAGCTTACACAATGCCACTCACAGATTGGTCATTCTCATTATGAATACCAAAATCCCTCTTCAGTCACATATCAAGCGTATGGTCTATTTGTTGTCGTGTGACATAATCACTTTGCTGTCAACTTGTCTTAATCGGACTGTTCAAATATAACTTACCAGACATGTTCAACCGCAGTTCGCCTTCGTAGTATTCGCCAACTTTAATCCAACGATATTGACCAATATCCGACTGCTTGAAATGTATGATATTGTAACGAGCTGGACCATCACCGTTTGCGTCGAATCGAAAGTTGTCACCACTGAGTCCTGCAATATATTAACAGATATATATAAATATATCTACATTTATGAAGGAATGCACTGTTAGTGAATTGGGCATGGAAATTATAATTTTATCGAAATTCAAAAGAAATCGCATCATTAATACCAGCAATAAATTGGAAATGTAAATTTTAAAAGTAAAATGAGAACTGATATTCACATGAACGCATTAATATACCGAACTTAACCTGATGGCCTTGTTTTTATTGTAGGACGTGAAGGAAATTTTTAAATAATAAAAATAACATCGACATGATATTTATTGGCCAACTGAGAGCAGAAACGATACATTTGCCTACAAGCGGCTTGTCCTGCATAGGAATTCCTAAATATTCGTGCCTGTACAAATCAAAGGAGCGCCATTGCTACCACACGCATACTTAGTAAATCCTATGCAGGGACTTGATGTCAATCAACCAGTGTTATTAGGACTCTCTCTTTATTTATCCCACGAAGCGTAGTTATTTTTCCCATTTTTTTCCATTTCATAGTCCTTAAATTCCCTTAAAAATTCCACGATATTTTTTTGCGTAAAATTTCTATTACACGGAAAAATAATAATATTAAGCTAACCTTTAGTATTAAAATCGCAGATTCTTAACACTTCTATGACTATTTTTGGTGGTACTAGAAAATGTGCATAAAACAATTTACAAGAGCATTTTTTTATGGACACTTTTTCACTGTAAAATGTAAATATTTTGATGAAATTGCAACAAAAATTTATAGTTTGAATGTTTTTTGTTAGTTTCCTAAGAAGTCCACGATTTCATGCTGTTTCCCTTTATCCCACTGAAGGTTTTTTAGACATCGACATTGCTGTACTTCAGTTATTTCTATTGGCCCTTAGCAATAAAACATTTGACATACGACTTTTGACAACATATTAACTCTTGGTCTAACTTAAAGGAAATCAAATATTAAATTTGACTTTAAGTTAGGAAATAATAAGTTAGATTGCAGTCATGCCATCCGGTATCTAAGTTTTTATGTCTAAGGCCGAAAAAATTATGCCTTTTATTGGTGAAAAGGATAAAAATTGCATATCTTACAAAGGAATTGCAACTAGCCTACAAGTTGATTAAAATTTGTTAACAGAATGTTGGTCGATCGATAGGTAAATCTATCTTTTTTGATCTCTGTAATGCAAGGTTTTTATTTGGTGAGAAAATCAAGTAGAGAATTGGAAAAAAAGCAGGACACACAAGTTGAAAATCAAAATTAGTGATGCTACTTTGGTCAAAGAATGTGCCAGATTTACCAAATTCAAAATGTATTTGTATGAATTATTGTAAAAAACAATTCACAAAAAATTATGCCTTTTTTTCTAAAAATTATTATTATTCCTAAATGCCTCAAGCATCGGAATTATGCCTAAAAGGTATAATTGTGAATGAATTGTCATCACTGGTCGGTCACCGCTTACTAATGTGGTATTCGATTGGGCGCTCTCAGTTCGTTCGTTTGGTACAAAAAACAATCAAACAGTGAATGGAAAGCACTTATGAAAGTGTCGAAGGCTACACATATTCGAATCGCAGGAATATGAACACAAACAAAGATCAAGTGAAGATTTTATGGCCGATAAGATACACGAAATCTGAAATCTGAGAGCGAATCTAAAGAAGCCCGATCGAATACCACATATAAGTCAAATCCAAAGTGGCATTTGTCGTCAAATAAGACAAGTCACAAGCGTTTTTACTTTTTGGAATTTTCCCGTGCTTTGTCTGTCAAATCATAACAATTTTTGTTTATTTAGTTCACATCAACGACAATTTGAACCTTGAAGTTCGCCTCTGGTAAAAGCAGCAGCAGAAGTGTTAAAATTGTTTCATTTCTTTGAAATGCCAGGTGGAATTTATAGGTGACGTGCAAAAGTGGACTTTAGAATCGAACTCTGTTTTTTTTTTTTTCTTTATTTCTAAGTCCCATTGTATTTAATATAACTGTTGTATAAGGAATTTTAATTGACCAAATTGCATACAGGACACAAACATTTCGGTGTTAATATTTCGCGTAATTTGCCCAAACAAATAATTTTTTATCAATATAGATAAATTTTATATATGTATTTTTATTAACTTCGTGTACGAGTTCGGACTTTAAGGGAAAATGCTGTGCCAATTTGAAACTGACCATACTGAGGTAAACTTTTTGGAAGTTTCGTTGTGACTATTATCCCAGATTTCGAAACAGAACGCACCTCATGAGAAATCAACCTCACTTGTGACTTGTGAGGGCTCGCAACGCCAGAATCGGGGTGAAAATAAAAACAAAGGAATTGTTTTGTTTGTGGATGCCAAAAAGTCTTTTATTTTTCATTCATTCATTATTTTTAAAATTCATTTTTCTTGTATGCTATTGATTACTTTAGTGCGTATAGATTTCTTTAATTTATGGGTGATTAATGAATTCAAGATATGTTTACATGCATACTTTTTGAGACAATTTAGATTTTTTTTCTGACTTTGTTTGCCATTAGGTACTCATAAAACCAAGGACGATTGTTCTTGGTTAGGTGGGTTGTTCACATCAAAAGAACTTTGTGGCGTTTTCTCTGTTGGTGCGAAAACGAAGTAAGCAATGTGCATTGGAATGTAATATGTAACCAAGAGCGGCAGTGTTTTTTTTTTCTGAGGAAAATTTGCAGATGCCTGATGAGACAACTGCCTTTAAATCAAATTTAGTCGAAGTTTTCTATTCCATTTCATTCCTTTTTACAAGAAATTCATTCAAAGAATATTGATTTTTTTTACAAAAAAATCCAAATGGCTCTTTTCAGATGCACTCAGGTAAGAACGACTTCGATATAAAGTTAATATACAAAGAGATACAAAAGGCAAATGCAAGAGGTGGCAAGATACCCGCTTTCAGACGGAAATCGAGAATTGAGAGTGTAAATTAGAATTATGGTCCCGAGAACAAAGAGTAGGTAGAGGAAAATGCTGTATAGGTAGAGAAGAAAAAATGCAAAATGCAACCATCGATAAGGAGTTCGCATTTGGAAACTTCGTTCCAAAGAGTCACACATTTTTACACCGAATCATCCGTTGCTTTAGCAACTTGCGATTTGAATTAAACGAGCTGTAAATTGAGATTTTTCGTTCAGTGTAAACAACCACGCACAAGAGTTTTTAAAATGAAAAACAATTCTTACACACGTCGACATGACACCTTTGAAAATGTCAGCCATTCTTTCTAATATAACAAAGACCTGATCCGATTATTTATGATCTGACTTAGATAAGCACTATAGAAATGAAAACCAAAAAGAAAAAGCGACAGTCGCACAACAATTCAGATAATCAGATTATTGCCTCGGTATAGTTGCCCTTATGTCCGGGTCACTGAAGCGTTTCATTGAATTTATCCTTTTCCAAGGGAATACGCTTATACGGACACAATTTTCCAGTTAACTGAATTAAATTATAATACGATGTATACAGCTACACACAGTCCCAACGTACCTTGGAATTCCACTTTTCGTAGATATTTAAGTAAATCAGCGCCCTTTGTTGGTTTCATGGCATCACACAGCGAGGGCCGCCCACCGCACAAATCACGATGCATATCCCTAAAGGTGATGGAGATGTTAAGTTAAATTAGTTGGTGATCTGAAATAACTTGGATATCTTAATGGACTCACCTCAGAGCGTATGCAAATGCCATAACTGCATCGCTAACGAATTGTAGTTGGTCCTCAAAATCAGTATTGTTCCGAGTGAGCTCCTCCTTGCCAGTGCATGTGCGATTGTAGGTGTTGTACGGCGTAGCAAAACTGTTCGGATAACGACACTGAAAATGATCCTCCCAGAATTCTATAACGGTTACATAAATAATAATTAAATTTCTCAATAAGTTGGAAAGGACTTGAGTTTTGTATTTACCAACAAACCACGGATTTCGTTGGTTATTTTCAACAGTCAGTCCTAGGAAGTATTCCTCGAAGCCTTTGACTGGATTAGCTTGTGGCTGCACGGAGAGGGTACCCTCAACCTAAGTAATGTGAAAGTTATTCAAACAATTTAACTATAAATAGCACGAAACGAATAAACAGTTTGACGCTACATGTTCCTATAAGATCAAGGGCCTTGCCTCTCATAACCATTCGTTTTCGAAGGTTTTTAGTTTATGCGACGTTGTTAAGTACCGAAATTGTTTGCTTAAATATACTGAGGAAGAACACTATCTATAGATAAATACTTGATTGAATTATAAACTATCTGCAACTTGTTGGATTTTGTAACATGTAAACGTTCACTTGTTTTCGCTTGTTAAAACGTTTCGCTTTAAAAGCAAAAGAAATATATTTCATTGACATTTTATTTTTGCCTATGTCTGGCATATGTAACTTAAGAACGAAAAAAGTTTTCGTTTCGGGCAAAACGTTTTTCGTTTTCTTTAATTATATCTACACTAAATACAGTAGCCATATTCCGCTTGTTTCGCACTAAGCAAAGAGGGATCCAAAGATAATGGGATTCCCTGGAGCAGTAGTACTTTGAAATGCATAAAATTTAGCTGTGTGTCTTCAAGTTCTAATGTGAGAAACCAAAGTTCCCCAAAATAAACAAATATTCCTAAACACAATTTTAACTACATTGCCTCTTATGCATTTTCCGAAACTTAAAAGAAAAAAACGAAAGGCGTTTCGTAAATATTCGGTTTTTTCTTCCTTTTCTTGTAATGCGAAATTGGATAATGTTTCGTTTTTTTTTTCACAGAATCTCACATCGCGTCTGCACCATCAAATGGGGAGAAACAGAAAAGAATATCAATCAAGGTAGAAGTCTTCACTCAGTCGCTTAAGTGCGAAACTGAATGCAGTCGGAAATGAACACTTGTCACAACAGAAGGTTTATCTACCACCATCTTGTTGACCTGACCGATTCGGATGCGTTTCTTATGTCAAAACTAGAAGCTCAACGGACAAACCTTAACCTTAGAGTTAACAAATTTGCATTGTTTTTCTGGTCATCGGCGCAAATTGTATAATCTTAACATCGCGAACAGGAATATGCTATCTCCCTATAAAGAAAGCCGATCGCCAGCGACCTGTTTGCTCCTTCTCAATATGTTTTTAGGCCAGAAAATTCACACTTTTCTTATGAGGTCACTGTCCTGTCTACAGGTCATAAGATTTGAAGCTAAATCTCCTTCATCGCCCCCTTAACCTTCCATATTAACCGCTGGCCTGACCTTATGAGCCATAAAAACATCCTTAGCATACCCGTAATTCTAATGAACCAGTAGAATAGGTACACATGTATTTCTTAATTAATTCCGAATCAATCAGCATAGTCAATGCACCTAGTGTTCGCCTATGCCCTATCACCCAATTCGTACATACAAAAACAACTTGAACAGCTCTCGATAAAACCATTCGATTAGGTGATGATATAAAATACTTGCAGTGCACACACAGTACTGCCATCGCATTGCTGCCACGATAATGTGTTCCAATCAATTTAACAATATTCTTGAATAATGATTCCTATTAATTATTAATCAAGCGGAAAATCATAAAAAAATACCCACAGCACGCAGCGCGTTATACAAAACAATAAATCAGCAAACATTTCCCATCTATCATCATCGAGGCGGTGCTATACAGCTACATATACACTTCTGAATGCGTTATTTAGGAACAGACACAACCTCATTTATCATAACAATGAGTGTTGTTTTCACAAGTTCATATAAACTTCTCCCCCAAACACAAACACAAACACAAACCCAAACACATGACCACGTTCTGGGTGAAGTGTGAAAACCCAGAACTATACAACATTTATAATGAACATCGGTATACTTACTTCCGGTTCATTGCCATCCGATACGAGATTTCTGGCGCTCCACCCATCCGAACCAATCCATGAGAAGGCTCCAGTTGCATTATTCCTGCGAACGGCACGCATAACCTCCCGCACCTCTTGATCTGACCCAAAAATGATGGCACCTGGAAAAGGTTACAAAACACATGAACACAAGTGATTACTCCTAAGCGAGACTATGGTTTCTTGTTCGAAATAATAATCAGATTCAGGTGTGCTTAATCGATGGATCGAAGGATAACATCGCACATGTGTCGCCTGGCCTGACCTCAACCGCAAATACAGAATGTACGTATGTATACGCTCGTTACATGGAGGAATTTTAATGTCATGCACCAGATGAGCTTTTTAATTTAGAGAAACTTGCAGTGGTTTTTGTTCTCATGCAGCTGCATTTAAAATGCACACTGAAACTCACGTAGTCACTTTGAAAAAAAAGTTCACTTTCGGTATCAATTTGCGAACAATTTTCGAATTAATTATTGTTTTAAATGATTTTTTTTTTTAAGAATTGTTGCTCAGGTTTTATTTTTGATACCTTCCCAATGCTGTACACAAATCTATGGAAATAGTTAAGAGCAATTTGCTTTCCATGTGCTCTATAATTATTTAAAATTGGTTTCATTTAAAAAAAATAATTCCCAATATTTATCTGATTGATTTTTCTTAACTTTCTTCCAATGTCTACTATAATTATTTTAAAATAATAAAATGATTTTGCAACCCCTTACTCTGGGGAAAGCCTTAAAATGTTTACACAAATTGCCCCAATCAAGCGGACTGTCCAATAATTTTCGTATCCCTTTAGCCGTATAAAATAAATCATTGCTATGGTTAGCGGTACGAAAGTTTTGACTCTTAGGAAAAGCACACAAAATGAACATTTTGCCCCCCAAAAAGGGGTCACTTTGAATGTGAAAATAGTTATCCTATCTTACATATTTATTACAGTTGGTGTTATAATTTCAAATGGACCTTCATTTCGAATAAGGTTTCTCTTTAATCGTCAATAGGACATTGTTAAGAAAAGCACAAAAATCAACATTTTACCCCCAAAAAGGGGGCACTTTGGGGTTATCATTTTAAATGGAACTTCATCTTGAATAAAATTTAAAAAATAGAATTGCGAAAAGTCAGAATTCAAGAAAAAGATGAGCTCATTGCTTATTAGTCAGCATCCACGTTTTGATGTTCAATAATCCATTCAACGAACTCTATTCTCTGTGCAGTGGGCATGTCTTTTTGATTATATTATAACTGATTGTATTGTTCTTCGAAATCTGTGGATTATAAGTCGTATATTGAATGAATGAAATTGAAATTGAAAATTGAAAATGTGCATGGTCATTAGGCTTTTAGTTCTTGTGCCAATAGAATAGCACAGATCGTTAGTGACTTCAGCCTATTAAGAGCTTTTTGACATTTTCAAGTCTTATCCATGACGCCAAATGGAAC
Source organism: Cheilosia grossa (assembly GCA_963082955.1). Classification (NCBI taxonomy): domain Eukaryota; kingdom Metazoa; phylum Arthropoda; class Insecta; order Diptera; family Syrphidae; genus Cheilosia; species Cheilosia grossa. The sequence goes on along the minus strand of OY720147.1, from coordinate 16,678,859 downwards.
TTTTGCTTAAACTTTGATCAGTTTTGAAATATTCTTCAACAATGAAAACATGTTGTTCTTTCGCTTAGTGGTCAATAGTTACCTACCCAAAGCTATCAACTGTCAAACTGTTTTTTTTTTTTTGTTACCAATACTCACCGCACGAAACACAAATTTTTAATCAGTTTTGGAACACCATTTATTTTTAAGTCGGAATTGTGTAGCATTTGGGAAGTTGTATAGCTTCTAGGAAAGGTGTATTCTCTCAGCAGTACATTGCTTCAAAAATTAGCAGAGGGGTGCTTTAAAAAACCTCCATACAGCAATCAAAAAGTGTTTTTTTTCTTGCCAAGATTCAAAGTTTTAAGGTAATACAAAACAAAGTTCGGCCTTATAGCAGTTATCAACACGGAAGGCACCACGAACAGATCCGTTTAGCTACAGGCTACAGGGGTACTTGGACGGTTTCGGAATAAAGCAGTAAAAGCAGCTTTCACAAATTTGATTTGTCTTGAAGTAAGAAAAGACAAGACTAAATGCTGTCAATATTGAAATATCTGTTCACAATTTAGACAAAGCTTCATTCTTTATAGGAGTAGCTTCGAAGCATTTATGGAGCTCAAAATCTCGGAGTTCGTGCTGGAGTGTGCTGGAGCACTGACCTACTACAGTCTTGGTAAATAACGTCTTACGTTTATTTAATTCAATATTAGCAAGAGTAGATTATTAGTTGATGCTACAAAAGGATACGACCCTTCTAAATCTCAATAGATATCAAAGAATATGAGATACTTTTCCAACGTTAACAGATGTGAAATTTTTATACCGATCTGTTCCTGGCACAATACCTCTAGATTTCAAGGTTTTTGTACATCCGCGGAATAGTAATAGATTCGAGGAGAAACCGTCAACCCCTCCCGCAAAAGGAAACCATCAAAGAAAGTGAGGATACGCAAATTCCTTTCAGGGGTAACCGGTTGCCATCTACTTAAAAAAGTACCTTAATTAAAGGAGTCAACCAGTCAGTCTTTCAATATTTTTCGCAAACTAGGTAGAACTTCAAGAGAAGGAAACAAACAATGCGAGGCGCCATCGAAAGCATCAAGGCGGTTAACGAGTTTGTCGTAACTGAAATGCATGCAAGAGATTAAGGACATTAAATCTAAAAAAATAGTTGGCGTAGCACGCTCCCCTCATCCTAACCAGTTGGTTTCGGAACTTATTTCGCTTAATTCCAAGATATATTTCAACCATCTTGTTTCCTTTACACACATTTTTCAGATGCCTTTCACAAGAATAGCTGCGTAGGTATTACATACAATCGGACTGCAATCGTTTTACTAGAGGCTTCCTTGTACTACTTGCAATATGCATTTTCTAATTTTAGGCAGCTTTTTCCAGCATGATGCTCTTCAAACGGATTCTTCTCTAAAGGTACAAGAAGATATAACAAACAATTACCTAAGATATAATATGTGATTTTGAAACAAAGCAAGTTCCCATTTCCGAAGGTCTAGAAAACATTCCGGTTTGTATTTCACCACAGCATCGTTGAAACAAACGCGACTGATATAGATGTTGAAATTGTCATTTCATTCTATGGAACAAAATAAGGTTCAAACAACGTAGAGAAAAGAAAAACAAAAGCCAATCTACATATTATTATTAAAGAGCAATTATGTGCGAAGGAATTTTCCCCTGGAAGAAGGCACCACGACTAAGCTTCTAGAGCAACTACACCCCTTAAATAAAACTGCTGTCAGGTGCGTAAATATTTTCCAATCCAATAAGATACTGTCATGTTTATGACATCTGAATCCTTCTTGAGCCTTTCCTTCTACAATATATTTAACATCCGGTATGCATACCTGTGTAGGGTTTAATCTATAAATGCTTTCCATAATGGCCGTCGTCTGCAGCTCTAGCTAGACCTATAACGCCGATCGTAAATATACAAATATATCCATATGCAAAAGACGCTTTGCATCCCTTTGCTTAATCAGTTTGGTTTTGTTTTAAGGTCACTGTGTACATGTGGTTGTTTGCAAAACACTTTGTCAAAGGGATAAAGTGCTCTGTTGGACGTTCTACGAAGGGATCCTTGTATTCAGGATTTATTCAGTTCCGTAAGAAATTTGAAGCATACGAGTATAGCTGGCTTTGTGAATGGATGATTTTATGACAACAATAGATTGGCATATATGGGTGTGCGTGTATACTGGCAAAGGAATAAATGTAGTTAGTAGGTTTTTATGTGGCATTGAGTAGGAGATCGGGCATGAAATATGCATTAAACCTTGGCAGACAACAAAGTTGTGTCAAAGTGATGAATATGTTTCGCCTGTAATTTGCGTTCAAGCGAAGGGACTTGGATTAAGTACTTATACCTTAAACGTAAACAAAGGAGAAGAGTTATTGGTAGGTCCTGTCGAAATCGATTTCAGGATAATAAAATGTAAAGAACACGAGGTACCATCGTACGGTTCGTCCAAGCAGCACATCCTTTTGGATTAACTTTAAGAAGAGGCAATTAAACGGTGTGGGGCTTCGACAAAAACAACTAAGGCGATTCTGGAGCAAGTACAAATAAAAACTTCGCTGCTAATTGATTTTCCGCCGCAGTGTGTGTGTATATAATATTCTTGTAACTCCTCCTCCCAGATGCATACTCCAGCACATTCGGTTTTCAACCACACAACTTTAGTGGGCAAAAGAGAACCGAAAACCATACACTTTAAATGCAATTATATAATGAAAAAAGTTTTGCGTTTTACGGTCTGAACATCAAAGATGGGTCTCTTCAACACTTGAGCGTGAGAGTAAAACTTTTATCACTTAAACCACAGATGCTGACGACATTGCAGCTCATACTCACAAATAGAAACCGTCTATTGCCATGTGGGGTTTGTGGCTGATGATGACGATATGCTGTCAGTGTAATGTCCGAAGCTAGACGCAGGACGTCTCTTATTATTCACGCAACAAGAACGAGGAGGATTTTAAGTTGTCTGGGTCTCGTTTATTTATCATTCCATCGATATCGGGGGAGGACTGTGCTGTATAGCAAACGGTGCAAAGTAAATATATCAAGGGAGGGTCTTTTGCTTTACTGCTAATTGTGCCAAGCTTTTAGATAATTTTTAGACCCAGCTTTCGGTATGGAGCAATTTTTTGGAACACGTTTTTGTTACAAATGGCCCTTAAGGGGGAGCACGCCTTAAACTCTGTCATTAAAATAATACTAAAAGTTGTGGTCTGCAGCATGTCGCAGGAGAAGGAAAGGTTACTTGAGTTGTTCAGCTATTTGAAAATGAAATCGAATCCATTATTATTTTTCGCAGATGCTGCTATTCTGTTATCCTTTAATTGCAGATTCTTTATAAATGAGGTGCTTATGGAGGGCTATAGCTATAGCTTTAGTTGATTGTTATATATTTATGAAAAGACACTTTTATCAATTTTGCGGTCGCAGGTGATTATTTTTTCACGTACCAATACAAATCGCTGACTTACTAAAGAAAACAGTCTATCGGACTTTAAAACTTTTTGGTAGAACAATAAATTAAACACTGTGCGCAAATAGAACTCATCCTTCCTCAACTTGTGGCTCTGTACAAGTGCCTTCTATATTAGGAAGGGATAGTGCGGTACATTCACATTTATACCAAGCTTTGTGAACCAAACAGCAAAAGCCCTAATTAGGACGCAAAGCTTCACATCTTAATTAAAAGGAAAGGCATGCGGTTGTAACCAAGCATTTGGTTTCCATCATTTCTGTAAACAAATGGAAGCCACTGTGCTGTTGGCAAAATAGCTACACCCCTCCATAAACCTGCAATGTGCGCACATCCGTATCGGTGAGAAAAGAACATGGATTTTAAATAGAAAACCGAGGTATGTGCCCGATGATATCTTGCAAACTCTGCCACCATCAATTTCAAGCAAACTTTTGCAGAGCGGCACGTTGTTCGTTGAAATGCTGCTATAAATAATTACTTACCTCTGGCTCTTGGCTTCGTGAGCAACTTCAAGACAATGTTATCGTAGGCTATTTCCTCCGCAACGCCCGAGTCCTTCACTAGCTTCTCCTTAATCGCAATACAAATGTTGTGGATCGCCAGCAAATCTTCGAGTTCCTCAAATGCCTAAAATGAGTAGAAACAGAACCATAAGAGCTGTGGACACATTCATCTGTTAAATCAATGCAGAATTGAGACAAACTTTCACTTGTAATAAGGGATAACTTGTATTAAGGGACATTATGCTTAGAAATGTACGAGGGCACAAAATGGATGACTTCGTTGAACTGCAGTGTGAGATCTGAGATCCTACAAAAAAAAACAAAAAAAAAAACAATAAGAATACGTTTCGCAGATTCAGATGGAGGTTTGCATTGTGAGGTGACGCGTCTTAATTTTTTTTTTTTTGACTTCTAAATACAAAGTAGAATGCCTTTAAACTCAGAGGCAGCCAACAATCCGCTGCCTGGCAGCATAATCCCTTCAACTTGTAAACTTGACTCTTCTCAACAAAAGGAAGCAGCGATGGCTGTATTAATTTAAGGTAGCACAAGGCTGCTATAGCAGGCGCAGGGACATAAGTCAATAATGGACTTTCGTCCCACTTCGGTGGGACATCAGTTCAAAATTTGATTGTGGAATTAATGGTCCTTAATTTATTTTTCAAAGATGGGACATAATTCCGACATTTTGTAAGATGAAGAATGGAGCAGGGAAATAAATCCACAGGATTTAACTCCACTTAACAAAATTTAACAAAAGTGAGAACTAAAAATAATTTCACTGAAAAATTTGTGCGGATTAATTCCCTCGGACAAAAGAAGCAAATTCCCAGCACGTATTGCTACTATTTGCGCTTAAACAGATTTTATTTCTCAATATATGCAATATTTAACGTTATGAATAGCAAAAATTAAATAAATTCGTGCAATATTTCTGCTTGGGGCAACTCTTTGCAGATTGGGTATGGGCAAAGTTTCTTTAAATGCATGCAAAACACAAATGTAAACAATATAAACTTCCTCGCATCTACACTAAGCTCCAAACCCTTAACACTGAAACCAAGCAGGGGGCTTGCTGGAGGGCATCATGCCTCCCATACATATTCGATTGTTTATGCATTGTGGTTAAGTTTTATTTCTTTTAGTTCTTTTTTTTTTTTCATTATTTCGAATTGTTTTTCAAAATGGAGAGTGGAATTTTATTCTCACTTGAATTTTTAAGAAGTGGGTTCAATGCACAGCTCAGTGGAATTATTTCCCAATCCAATCTAAGTGCGTATTTGTTAAGTGGACTTATTTCCCAATCAGGGTGGTTTTGATTCCCATGTGGAGCTAATTCCCGTGGATTTATTTTCCTGCACCTAGAAGAATATGCTTTCACAAAAAAGTCCAAACCCAATATTTCAAACATTCTTAACGCATTAGTGTCATTGACAATTTACCGCCGTATTTCTTAGATTCCCTAACGACGCCTCTACGATGTTGTTTAGTTCAACATCGCGTAAAGATTTACGCAGCCTCTACGTGGTTTTCCTGAAATTGTGAATTATATACATTTTGCCGCGGTTACTTTACTAAAAGAGGTTTGTGTATAAATAGGTAAGAAATCCGATAAACTATTACAGAAAACACTGAAATCTATTACATTTTGCAACTAAAACTGACATGTGAATGTTATTTATTTTGTGTTTGAAAAATATTTGAAACGGATGATACAATGGACATTTTTTCGACATCTTAAAATTGAATTTTCATTTATTAAATCAATTATATTAATCTCGTTGACGAAATTCACAAGGCTGAATGGCATTTTCAATTGTTTTGTTTTCAAATTTTCAAATTTCAAATTTACCCCGAAGAAAATATTGTCAACAAAATGACATTTCATAAACGAAAAGTTTAAAGTCACGCAGGCAAAGTGCCTTTTGTTTTTAAATCACGTTTTCCTGCGTAAGGCCATTTTAAGGGTTGCTTAAAGTTAGGCAGACTTTACGCTGGGTTTACAAATAAGGCTATTAATGTTTAGTTTAGCGAGAAAAAAAACCCTGGAAAGTCAATTTGTTTACTCAAATATCTTTTTGTTTTAGCTTCCGAAATTTTGAGAAAATAAAATATCGCCCAAAATAACATTTCGCTTTCCATTTAAAAAAAAAAATTGCAATAATTCAATATGCAAAATTGCCCAAATTTAAAATTCACAAAATAGTCCAAGCTTAAATGAACCTTGGCCAAAACTACAATGGTCGCTGCTGGATGCTTGTGACTCTGACATGGCAGCTCTGCTATAAAATTCAATTAACTTAAGCAACAGGTACAGCATTTCTTAAAATTCAAAACATGTTTTGTCCCACTTCGGTAGGACAGAAACTCCATAAAAAAATGTTGAACTTATGTCCCATCACAGTGAGACTTAAGTCCATAATGGCTTTATGTCTCGTGGACTTATGTCCCTACACCGCTATAGCAAGGCTTTTCAAAATAGTGAAACATGACTTCGTAGGGAGTATGCACTAAGGTCTGCAAAATTTGGTCGAATGGAAGTATTCGTCTAGCAAATAAAATCCGAGCATAGAATACCGCATGCCCAGCTACCAGAAAAGAAACATACTGCTCCAGTTGTAGAGGAATAAGTCGCCTGCATATCGCACTGGAATTATCGTAGTCTATAAATACAGTGTGATCGCCTAAGCACAATAGCCTTGTTGTACCTAGACTTACAGATAAGCGCGTCAACTTCACATCTTAAGAGTGCTTTCGATGAACATAGTAGCAGAGGATGTAAATGATCGCATTCATTTTAAATAGAGTGTCTATAAGTGAGCTTCCTTTCTGCCTCATATAATGGCTTCTTACACTTTGGTGTTTTGTTGAGCTAGGAAGGCATCTCAGAAAGAGAGAGCCCTCTGCCGTTGAATCAACGATTAAATTCGTGTATCCCTCTTCATGTTGCTGCAGCCATCCTTTACTCCTTTAATCCACTCCGGTCATCAACCTAGTTGGCGCGCACAACTGTAGAGCGACCTTAATCAAATCAGGGAGGCATGTATCTAGGTATATCAAACTTGCTGGATGGGGCCGTGAACCCCCTCAGACTCTAAGTGACCAAAGTTGGTCAAATCTCCTGCCATTGGCTCGAATAGGTAAGTAGCACTATCCTCTTCCAGAATTGGTTTTATTTCGAATTTCAACATTAAGACCGTTCGGATCATGAATAACTTGTTAGGTATGCACTCGCCATGGAGTATAATATTCTCCTACTTTAAGTCATTTCTGCAGATCCTACGTATGTGAGTTTGCCAGCCATTTGGTATGGGCAGTCGTCCACTGCCATGTATTTCCTTATGCTGGATGTAAGGGATTTGATACCGATACAACGATGTTTTTCTGTAATATACCGCCAACTATTCAGCGGCCTTACTGCCACAAAGAAGCTGCAACAATTTGGGGGACCAGAGTAGAGACTGATGTCAAGCACTTGGAATCTATTTTAAAATAAGCTAAAAATTCTAAGAAAACTTTCTTCAATAAAAGAAAAAAAATTAAAAAAAAATGTGTTCCTACCTTAATTCCGTAGTTACTCTCTTCGTATATGATTGACACGTAACTCCATCCCATTCGTTTAACAATCTCGACCATGGCCTTTACTTGATAGTGATCGGATGGTATAGTCCTTGAAAAATACTCAAAGCGTTGTTTGTTACTCAGCTCGGGACTTGTAGAGAAAAACGAAACCTGAAAGAGGAAAACAGTTTTTTTTTGGAAACAAATTCAATCTACATACATATTAAATAAATTTAAAAATGTCAAGTGAATTTTTAGCGGTTATTGTCCTTAATTCATCGTCAAGGAATTTGTGCAAGTGCCCGCAACAGTTGGCCACCCCACGGCAATTTTTTCGTGCAAATGTAAAATGTAGAAAATGCGAACAATGGCAATTAATCGAATTTCCGGAATTTTCTTTCTGTCTAAACCTGAAATATAGCAATACGAACAAAACAAAAACGGAATCATGAAAATCGGGCCAAGCAGTTATCGAGTTATAACTTCATGGAGTTTCACCCTGAAGGAACTATGTATATCGATAATCGTTTGTTTGAAGTGGCGCAGATATGGTTTTTTGGAAGGCTTATCCAAAGAAAAGTTCCCAAGGAATATAGCTATGCTGTTAAGGACTTCAAGCTATTTAAAGCAGCCATTTATGTGATAAGTATTTTGTCGTTCCGTATACATTCACATTCAATACCCAATTGAAAGAGTACACAGGTGTTTGCAATATTTTTTAAGCAGTAGGTTTCCAGGTTGGGATGCTGAAAAAAACGAAACGCGAATCACTTTCGCATTCCGGAGAAATGAATGAAACCATTTGAAAGCGAAAGCTTTCTTCAGTTAACTCCTTTCATTAATGGTGAATAGAAGTTTGAATTTCATAGTTCGCGGAGCTTTACTTTTCTCCAACTTATGTTTTCGGAAGATAGTTTTCGGAATAAAATAAGCTCGTAATGATGGGCAATTTTTCTTTATTGATACCGTTCTACGTAAATAGGTCCAACAAATAATAAAAAAAACGGCCAAATGCGAGTGTCACTCGCGCACCGAAGGTTCCGTACTTCTTTTTTGCAGACGAGGTAAACTACATGAATTTAAGCGTAAGAGTAGAGAAAACGCTTTAAGAATGAAATGACCGAGAGGATGTTTGTGCGCAACAATCAACAATCAACAATATGATGTGTGGTAGTGGATGAGTATGAGTATCCAATGGAAAAGTTCCAAATTCCATTGAAAGGAAACAGAGAAGATGGTTTAATGAATGGAGAATTAGAGAATGGATATGACCGAGGCACAAACACGAGTGTGTTGTGTGGCTGAGGATGTGGAGTGTGGAGCAGGGCTGGCTTCGACGATTTTGAAAGAGTCGCAAAAAAAGTGGAGTTGAATACTAATACTTAACAAAAATGTTGCATTGAAAATGGAAGTTATGGCTACATAGCTAATGGCTTAACTTATGACAAAAGCTGATAAGAAAAGTCCTCATTCAGAACCCTATTAATAATTGTGAACTATAGTTTCGTGAAGCAGTATGGATTTATCCCTTTTTGGGGGATTCTCGATGTCTAAAAATGAAAAGCCTTCCGTGAGATAAAGGGAAAAAAAATCAAATCGTAGGATTCTTAGGAATCTGACAAAAAACATTCAAACTATACATTTGCTGCAATATCATGAAGATACCTTCATTTGACCATTAAAAAGTGTCCATAAAAAATTGCTCATGTAGATAAATTGTCTTTTATGAAAATTTTCTAATACCACAAAAAATAGTCATAGTAATCTACGATTTTTATACTAAAGGTTAATTCAATATTATTTTTTTTTTTTTCAGTGTAATACAAGTTTTACTTGAAGAATCGAATTTTTCCCAAAAATTATAGAGGTATTTTTAGGGGAATTTAAGTAAGTACTGTGAAATGGGGAAAAATTACTACGCTTCGTGGGATAAATGAAGAAAGAGTCCTTACAAGACTACGTGAAGTATTCGGAATAGTGGTCTCACTGGGTATAGAGAGAAAAAATGGGGAACTATACTACCTTAGTCGCATAAAGTCAGCCCTGGTTTGGATTGTGGAATGTGGAGTCTGTTATCTGGATGGAGTGTGGTGTCGGTGTGTGAATGAGCATGAGTAGAGTTGAGTATTCATTGAAAATTCCAATTGGCATCGATAAAGAGAACACACTAATAAGGAATGAAAAATGGTTAAAATGACCGTATATAGTGATAGACAGTTTTTTTTGTAAATATCTTTAAAAATATAAACTTTTCCACAAAACAGTCTTCGGCACATTTATAGCCACGAGCATGATCTACAAAAAAGGTATTCATCCATTTTTTTTGTAAATCAATAGATAAACAGCTTTTTGTGCGAATGAAAATATTTTTTCCGCCAAATTACTAATTACTCTAAAACCAGTAGATGTATCGCTACCCTTTGTCGTTTAACTAGAGGTTATACCGGATGTTGTGTGCAAATTTCAGCCTTCCACGTTAATTAGTTTCTGAGATAGACCTACGTACAAAGTAGGTTCGGACAGACGAACAAAAGTGAAACTAATAAGGTTCCGTTTTTACCCTTTGGCTGCGGAACCTTAAAAAGAGGGTTAACCGCAAAAACTCTGAAGATAATTGTTCGCCTTTCAAAGGGCAAATATTTTCAATACCTATGTAAAACAGTATGAAGTTCAAAATGCACAGCATGGGGCCATGCGATATACATACAACCAGATTGATATAAAACTTGTTGAACTAGAAAATGCAATCAGATAGAGTCATCATTTTGCACGTCTCTCTGCTTGATTTTGTTATCGAACTCAATGATTAATACGTACTTGACTTTGGCGCTTCTCATGAACATTTTCATTTTAATTTCATGGCAAAAATAATCATTTCATATATGACAGAGCACTGCAACCAGCTCTCTTTTGAATCAGTCAAACGCAGCATGTAATCAGTTTTTGTTCATTTTAATGTTTTAAATATTTTTGATTGTGCTTTCCATCAGCCCGCCAGTGTTAAAACCAACTTTTTACCTCACGCTGTGCACTGCAATATTTAAATTTAAACAATCCATTTCAGGAGGTTTAAATGGACAGAGGAAAGTAAATGCAAAACTACTATAAAAATGCCCATTAGTTGGGGTCGCCTTTTGAATTTATTGTAATGCTCATGCTCTTCTCGACAGCAACCGTGCTGAAACTAAAAGTGCATTAGAATAACACAGTGCAGATTGTTTTACCAGCACTTCCGTAATTCAACTATAAAACTCGCGTAAAGCACTATTGTATTGTATGCTGCATTGCTGCTTGTGGTGTTCTTTATTGTGTCTCATGGATTTTATGTTTCACCATCACCGTCATTAGTTGGAACCGAGTATCCCGAGTTGCAGTTATCGTCCGCTACAACTCGTGAGGACCCTTCTCGGGATGCATGTAGTTTGGCTGCACTATTCAGCTCTGTTCAATATGCAATAAACATTGCAACTTTAACAAAGGGATAGAATAAAGGAGGTTCGTGGTTACACTTCTAAATCAACGTCTGGAAAACCGGATGTACACTATTTTTTTTTTTTGATGCTCCACCTAGCGCTGAAAGAATTTCTTGTAATGGATTTTTGCTGCACAGGGTGTTTTTTTCATTTTCATAGTTGCGGTCAATTTAGATATTTACTGATTAATTTAATTTTGCGACACAAAGTCATCTTCTTGTTGTAAAACCAGCCTGGGACTTTCTCTGTTTCTGACTTTAAGTTGCTACTGACCTTTATGTAAAACATTATAATTTTTTAAACTTAATATGCACGAAATTAAAATTCCAGCCCGGATATGATATTTATTTTATTTAAATTTACCCAGATGTAAACTATTTTATTTCCTGACTAGGAAACGAGGAGAGAAATGAAAATCGAGATCCAGATAAAAAATAAATTCACTGAACATCAAAAGAAAGCAAATATCAGATGTTCAGATGGATAATACAAATTTTAATTTCTAACTTTTGTGTGAAAAGAAAGTTCTAAATTAGAGCCGAACATGAAATATTATATCTTTTGATCCGGATAAAAATAAATAAAATTATCTGATATTTTTTAAGTGGCTACCCATGTAAGAAAAGAACACGAAAAACTTACCTGAACATGAAAGGAAATTTTTAGCATCTTGACGCGAATTAGAAAAATTATCAAAGGGGACATGAAAAAAAATATATATATAAACTCTGTTCGCAACCAGATATGAAATAAGCAGGCATTTAAGTTTAAACTGGATAGATAATAAAACTATGTAGCTTAAGATACCCGTTAAAAAAAAATGTCTAAGACCACACCGGTCTTAGCCGGTAAAGCTAAATTAATAACAACCTCTGCTCCGAAGGGATGGTAGACGTAAGTCTCCCTTTAAGATAGTCTTTGTTATGTTTCGGGGATTGACGGATACATGAGCATCCAAAGTTTGCGTACCCTTTTTTAGTAGTTATTATAAAAGCCAGGGAATGAAACCAATGCTTATTAATAAATAATGAAGTATCACGTTCTCATAAAAAGTATGGTTGATTGTTTGACTATCAGTCTCAACGGAGGCTATAAAAGTGACTCTTGACGGGAGTTTATTTGTATGTATTCAGCTATCGTTTCTGATATGATGACCCAGCAAAACGTGAGAAATCTAACACACCTCTTTACCTTATTTAATGTTTTAAGGGTTTCTGATTTTGAGAATCGGATCTTAAGGTCTCATTATGACCAAAGATTACGTCGAGGTACATTACAGGGAAACGCTTCAAATAGGCCAGAGGCTTAATATAAAAACCGTATGGGTCGTATGACCGCATGCCTTGTGGTACCATCCTGCTGAAACCAAATTACCCGTAGCCCGTGCTCTGCAGGAAGTTACTGACAGAGCGCAGCTTTCAGACTGAAATAGGCCCAAATGATTTAATCACGAGTCACACAAATATCATCTCTTGGATTGCCCAACAGATGGTGTCAGCCAAACAAAAGAAAAGAAAACAATGCTTCATTCGGAAATATACTTCGACTTCGACTATACCGCATGCAATTTATGTCAATGGAACAGAAGATTGCCAAAATGAAAGCTCAATTACTTCCCCTTTGACAACTTAACAAATACAAAATAGTATAGCAAATATTAGACTGAGGCTTAAACTGCAAACTAAATAATCTGAGAAGCGAAGAAATTCGCTTTTGTTTTGACACTGAACTACCCTGTATAAATTAATATCTGTGCCATCTGTGTAGATAGAAATGTGACAATATTTAATCAAGTCACGTTTCCTTTTTCTTTCATTGGTCGTTATCGTTACGTTCGCTTCATTTCGGCAGAATCAGTTTGCCAGGAAAGCAATTTTCAGCCATGTATAGCAAGTTGAATAAGGTTCCCACAATCTAGGCGGTTAAATGAGTGTTTTCCAAATTGCCAAGAGATGCTGTGAAACAATTATTGCCTTAAGGACAAAAAAACTTACCTGTGGTATTCGGAACAGCCGAAGCAAGTTCGCAACTTGAATCGATGTCACTGAAGATGCAGCACCAACAACTCCCGATATGACCTTCCGTACTTGAGTTTTATTGCAATGGTACTCGGCGTCATCGATGTTACTTATGGAGCCTGCAAGAGAAATAGAAATTACTTAGTAAATGTGGGAGAGAGTGATGAGTGTTTTATTACTGAAAAATAAACAAAATGACAATTAGTTTTAGTTTTTTCAAGTAGATATTTGGTTTCGACGCAGTTGATTCAGGCTTTAGCATGGATATTTGTCTCTGACGTGACTCTCTGTTTTGTTAAATCTTATCGTTTGCACTCAAACAATGCGCCTGGGAATCACCCAACAGAAAATACGCTTTCATTTCACGCACAGTTCATAAAAACCCGGGAGCGGAAAATTCTTCGAGTAATTTTCGGTCCCGTCTGCATAGACGGTGAATGGAGGAGGCCCAGGTCCACCCCGGACTGTAGCGCCACCTTAGGTAAGTAAGTTAGTAACTTTATCGCAATCTACACTTAACATCTTAGTTATATTTATGTTAAGGACTTCTTCCGAGTGAAATGCGCACCCTATGCAAACAAATGATTAAGGCATCTACGCTTTTTGTTAGCATCTTCTCGCTAGTACGCATACACAATAACACATACAGTGAATCGAAATAATCGCCTTAAGCGCGTCGCTCTCATCCGCACTACCATCTAAATCCAAATTAATTTTCTTAGAAACCAACAAACAAACCAGACGTCGACTCATTTCGCAATTTATCCCAAATTAACGCGAACAACAAACTCTATCCGGGCGCAATCGTAAAACCATTGAACTCTGTTCTCCCGACAAACAAGCTGCCAGCTTTAGCACTGATGCTTCATCAGATTAATTGAAATCCGCAGGTGAGTGCGATTTTCTTTGAACGTTTTGCACTTCATAGGCTTGCTGGTGATAGATACATTGACATTACTTGCTTTTCATACTCGAAATGCCGTTTGGTTTCTCATGGATGCACGCCAAGTACCGTAATGTGGTGCGATTCGTTTCAATTCCTCGAGTGCCTGCAGCCATAACAATTCCGTCAATGCTTTGTTAAGAAACAAAACCATCTGTATAAGTATTCACCTCTTGGATATTGTTTCGATAGTTGCATTTGCGTAAACAAAACCGATTCTCTTAAGAGGGCAGGGTTAGTTTGCCTTTCAGCTATCGCTGGCAAATGAAAATATCTACAGAAATCAGCATGTTGTCCCTTTTCAATTTAACTGTCGACGAATTTTGTCCGTGACCTCTGCGTCAGAAAATAAGTTCAATGCGAAAAAAGTTAATCGAAAAAAAAAATCCATCGCGTTTCAAGTTCACAGAAAAGCTTAAGACTGAAACGTACTATGAATAGAGACAATTATACTATGCATGCGACCTGGAAGATGTGTGCTTTCGGCTTCATAGTGAGAAAAGGACTTAAAAAATGATAATTCTGAAAACGTATTTATACAGCTATGTAAGTTCTAAAGATCCTGTCAGGCTCAGGAGTATGATTTTTAAGTTACGGTCGGCCGGCTTTGGACGTAACACCAAATCCTGGATATCAGGTAACGTGGAACCGACTATCGGTTTCGCAGCTGGTCGTAAATACAGCGACAAGTAGGGGGAAAGCGAGATACTTGAACATATGGGAGACTTGAGCCACTCTCAATAATTTACTTAAATTCCATTTAAAAATCCAGCAAGAGTAAGTGCATGCGATGCAAAAAGTGCACACAAAAAGAATTCTAAATCATAAGTTGTCTGGAAGAGAAAAGTAGTTTTCCAGTGCAGAAAGTGAAAACAATTTTTTTTTCTTTTTTCTATAAATAAATATAAATCTGTAAGTAAATAAATTTGATGTTACCTAATATAATATATTCTACATAGTAGATATTAGCATAAAACCATTTTTTATTTGTGTATTATGTATTTAACAAATACGATAAACATAAATTTGTTAATAAATGTGAGCGGGAGACGTGAGACAGTTTCTGAAGGGAGAGTTGATCAGTGCTAAATGATATATACATAGTATGTAGTTTGATGCCTAAGTAATATGGTTATTTAATATTAAATTAAGTTATTTATTTATTTTTATTAAGTTTCTGAAGTTTAGTTTTTGTTTACCTACTTTATGCTAAGAAACTGAAGTAGGTATATACTTTTTTTAATTTATGTAATGTAAAACGTTATATTCAATGTTTTGTTTTTTGTTTTCAAACCACAATAACAATAAAAATGAGTTCTACTCACATTATAAATTAGGTATTTGTTTTAATGTTTTGCTCGAAGAATTTGTATATGTTCAAGTCTCCCCGAAGGGGTGTTCAAGATTCCCCACGAGGCGGGAGGCTTGAGCCGAAAATCTGTTTTGAAACATTTGGCATTTGCCAAAAATCTCTGCGTTTATTTTAAGTTTATGAGACTTTTATTAAAATATATGAATGTAGCTATAAAAAAAATCCATTGGCTGTGATTGATAAACAAATTTTTATGAACGATCTAACAAAAACTGACTCAAGTCTCCCGCTTTCCCCCTATACCACTATATAGGTTTTTAAAACTTATAGGATTAGAAATATAAACTGGGCTCTCTAACACGATCAACCCGCCAAACAAATTGATAATATTCTGATCGATGGTATTTATGCATCCAACTTTTTCACCAGTGAAGAAACGTTGACTCTGATTTTTAAAGTGTTGCCGTAAGACTCAGGGTCAGGATTCGACTGGGAAGAACCGCTTCCCAGCACCAACAAATAGAAACCCGAGTCACCCACTGATGATATCCCCAGATATATATATATTTCTTTTGCTGCCAACTAGTGTGGGAATCCGACACAGTGTAATCTTCCGACATCGCAGCCTTATTCAGGTACCTTTCGTTTACAGGTACACCCTTTTTAAAGTCCATTTTTTGTAAATGATACTTGAAACTCGCACTTGACTAAGACCTTGCATTATAGATGAAGCTTATGGGGCACTTTCTCCCATCTAAGCGTGGCTACATTATTCAATAGTTGACCAAATTCTTATAGGCTTCCCGGTCGGACACATTTGGGGTCACAAGATTCTATTATGTTAAAAAAATGAACAGGACCGCATTTATTTAATTTCAATTACTTTGGACTGGCTTGTTGCGAAAAACTTCAACCAAAAGGAACCGCAAATGAAAATTTAACCAAAGCCAAACTGATCCCCCGTCACTTTGCAGTATAAATGACCCTCTGTTTCTAATTGATAACATCTCCTTACAGAAAATCCTCTATTGAAACATAGTATGTAATGTGTGTATGTATGTATACTCTAAGAAAGGTTCGACGTCTACCCCAGTGATTAATGTAAAAACTGTGATTAATGGTGAACTTAAAAATACACGTTGTTAAATATTTCTGTGAGGGCAAGATTATCATTTCTTTTTGGTCACGTTATCTCTGTGTGCTTTACAAGGATCTCCTCCACTCGGAACCTGGACAAACTCAGTTTAATAATAATGAGTGCATTCCATCCGGGGCAATGTAGCCATTCCGAAAAATTAAATCCCCTCCACAGAGAGGTCAGGCTAAGTAGTGTCATTGAAGTTTAAATTTCAGCATATTAATCTTCATTCAAAATAACGCAAAATCCCTCAATTGCCAATCTACCACGATACTACGAGTGTATGCGGCTCTAAGTGGCAAATATCATTTATTTTATCTTTAGTTTGTGTGAAGATTATTTTCTTCGTTAATCCTCCAGAAATTACCACCGCAACTGTTCTAGTAGAAACGTGCGCTAAAATTATATACGGTATTTACTGTTGTCGATAACTTATATTAGACTTTACTCAAGGTTTGTTATGAGTGTGAGAGAATGTGTGTGTGTGGGGATGTTCCCTGGAACGTTTTCATTTGCATTAACGCAATTTGGTAGTTAGAAGCAAGCCGCTACTATAGTTAGGTATTTACTTAAGTAATTGCGTTTGTAAAATAATGATCCTTTTTGAATGTGTACTGAGTACGGAGACGGAATCGGAGTCGTAGTCAGAGTCGGAGTCATAGTTCCTTTGCTACGGAAATAGTCCTTTGCACCTACTCCCATCGAATCGTAATCTTGACTAATCGCTTCCTTGACAGAAAAATCAATTTTCACATGCAGGCGCAAAATGCTACAACACAATATGGCTTGCTATTTTGTATTCACTAGTTTGAGTGGTGCTAGCCGTAATATCTAATCTCCATAATTCCATTATTTATGAGAGAAGGATTCATTACAAAATATAATTTTCCGAACCACTGAATCCAGTGGATGTACTGCCGATCCCGATTCCGATGCCGACGCCAATCGATTTTCGCACGCATTAATATGTTAGGTTGTGAAGAAATTGAAGAGTCGCTTCTAGTGCGTGGTATTGTACCGAAAGGATACTGACGATATTATCTAATTCGGTTTTTCTGCAATACACTGCGAGCTGTATCCTGCTGCTTCCCATGAGATAACAACAGATTCAATAATCCTTTCGTTGAGTCTCGGTTTTTTCTTTTTTCTTTTCTTTTTCTTTTTTTGTTACCCTGTAAGTGGAATGGATACATAATATGTATATGAATAGGGGTCGGGTGGTTGACTTTAGCAATATCCTTTTAATGTCTCATAATTGTTGGGAAAGGAAAAACCGCCTAGGGACTTTGCAACAAAAATGCCATTAAGAAAGGAAAGAAGAAAAAGGGAAATTAAGTTCTTCAGCGAGTGTATATAGTTCCATTTTCTTTTTCTTTATTTTTTAAATTCAGTTCTGATTGAGTTTTTGACTCACCGAAATGGTATCACTTTAAGCAGAGCATCTTCCCTTTTGCTTAAGGTTTAAGTTTAAGTGCACCGTAAAAAATTTGCATAAACGAGATTAAGTTTCGCGCTACTGGGTTGTCCATGAATAAAATTGATTTTCCTGCGGGCAAGTCGGTCTTATAAGCAATTTGAACTAAATTATAGCACGTTAAAGTCATTTTCGATGTATTTTCAATTTGGGAGCACTTTCTGAAAAAGTTTTTGCGATCCAAATAGTGGGGTGGAAGGATACCTGCAGCAAAATCGTCGCTTTAGTGCGCTTAAGGGGATAAGGCTCATCGCATAATGGCTATATGCGGAATGGAGCTCTTCGGAGTAGAAAAAAGACTGCAGTTTTTAAATAAATGAACACTGTATTTATCTCCGCCATCAGTACTCCCTCTCTATATTGGTTTCGAAGTCGCTTTGTTTTACACATCGATCGAGGTTCAATTTTGCAAGGGAATGATAAAACAACACGGATACACCGCATCTCCTCTGTTAATGTTGCTATTAGTTTGAATGTTATCTCGTTATCCAGTTAGTGTAATGTGGTTTGCCATCAGTGACGATAGCAGTAAAAGTGCAGACACTTCTTTTTTAATTCTATTTCTTTTGTTTTTGACAAGGGGATCTTGAGTTATTTAGGTCATGGAGTCTTATTGGCTGTAGTCGAACACGAGAAGCCACGGGGTTTACTGATGGTGGCTTGTTGTTTTTAATACGAAATTTAGTCCAAAATTTGAGAGCAATTTTAAGGGAAATATGCGGTTCGGCTGAAAGAGGAGAGATTTAATTTGAATTTGTTTATCTGCCAAAGAGCCATAGAAAATCATATCGAACTGCAATAATGAAAAATAAAGTCCACGACGGTATCGCCGTGAGGTTTTTCTTTTGTGGAACGACTTTTCCAATTAAATGCTGCTATTGGGAGTTACGAACATATGACGCTTCAACAGCGACTAGAGATGGTAACAGATGTTCTGCTTTAAAAATTGTATAAGTTTAAAATTTTTTTTGGGGCAACAGGTCCGTTTGTGCGTTTTTTATGATGAAGATCTTCAAATTTATGCCAAAAGGCTAATTAAGAAACTCTTTTATGACAGATATACTCTCGGATGTTGTCAGACATTCGCGAGATGTGGCACAGTGGAAAGACACCTTAAAATGTATTTTATTTTCCTTCAAGTTCGATACCTGGGACGCTCGATTTTTGTCTTCGAAAATTTATCTTTGGGAAAGAAAGCCAGTAATCAGAAGGGATTTCAAAGAAATAGATCTTGGTGATTATCAAGTGGGTCATAGGCACAGCTTGTCCATCTTGTAATGTCAAATTTCTATTATACATTTTTGTTGAGAGCCTTTGCTAAAATGTCCAAGTTTTTGCCAATGATTCATGACTGCTGTAACAAAAGCACTATCCACACTTTCATTTGTCGTTCAACGTAGCAAACCGGGGATGAAAAATGACCTTTTTGGATTGTATTCAAATCTTAGTTCAAATTGTTTTAAATTGGTATCAGTTGTTAAAATTTTTTTTGTGTTTTGCCGCAGTTCTTAGCATGTTTTACACTAAGCGTGGTTCATTCAATAAAAAGCAGACATTGTTGCGACGAAGAAGTGGTAGTTTCGACAGTCAATTGGAAGCAAGCATAACTTATGGTAAAAAAAAGTTGGTGGGCTTAATACAAAGGCGAACTTTTTGATGATTTGACAAGATCAGTTAGAATGACCTGAAATTGAACTAAGAAAATTTAAAAAAAAATCACATAAACTCAAGACAACATTTTAGTATAGGAAATGGGTAGTCTCACTGTAGACTATAATAAGTGTCCTCTGTCTGCGCTTTTCTATCTGATGGAAAACAGTTTTTTTTTTCTTTTTGAAACGGCAAACTCCATGTTGCACTTATCAAAGCCTAGTTCAAGGAACATTTAAAAAGTATCCAATTTCTTGTGAGTCGTCATGTAAACTTACATTAAATATAAGGAAAAAAGTTCCAATATCATCCAGAAAACTTGTTCAACTCTTAGATTTTTAAACGTATTTTTTGACAAATTTTTCGAACTCACTTTTCGGATCGTTGCGTTTTTGGACGCGTTTCTTAACCGAATTTTTTAATGCCCTCCTTATTTTTGGAAAAGCTTTTGTGGTGTTTTCAGATGCATTTTTGGTCGTATTTTTAAAGCGCTCGTGAACTAGGTTTTGGGTATATTCTTCGACTATTTTTTATATTTTTTTTTATTTTTTTTTAACGCCCTTTTAAGGGTATTTGCCCGCGTTTTCTACGCATCTTTTGATGAGGTAAATCCTGAAAAACACCTATAAATATCGGCAGAGTCTGACCACCTCTTTCAATGACTTCATGGCCACGTACAAATAAACATGTTTCCAACGTCGTTCAATAGCAACAAGTTATATCTACCGTTGATTAAAAACCACTCCTCGAATTACACACTAGAAGAGATCCCTCGAAAAAAATATACGGTAGGGACGGTTCATTTCAAAAACCAAGACATCACGAAACCAAAACAGCTGGATCGCAGAGGATTAAGCAGGAAAATTAATTTTTTAGGAAAATTCGCGATTGACAACTGAGTCGTCATCGGTCTGTTCCTTCAACGGGATTTCCAAAGCATCTCAGTATGTGGTTTCAATCGTATGAATGGCTTTTAGAGTTATGTCCTTGTTCTGCTCCTTGCAGCAAAAACTTGTTCAACTAAAACAGTTGCCAATTTCGGTCGCCAATGATTGAATATTTCGACCCAACGGCGTCGGAAACTTGTTCATCCTTTGATTTTTTTTGATTCGTTTGAGTTGTTTTCATTCGTCACGTGTTGCCAGATGGTTAATGCTCAATCTACACTTTAAAAATGTTGTAGGTTTATTACAGAGTAAAGCCAGAAAAATACAAGTGTTTCAAAAAAATTATAGGATCACATTTCACCTTAAAATAAAAAAAGGAGTTGCATCCCTTCTGAATGGTTAGATCTTTATGAGTACCTAGCTTACGAAAACTTCTCTTTAGACAGTAAAAAAACAATAAATTTTATAATAGGTGCTGAAGTACTTAACCAACTTACTACAATCTTGACAAAATAAAGTCGAAATTTCATTCATTGAAAAATTAATGACATCTCATCCACCAACCACTCAGCTCCAAACGATTAACGACAAATAGAAGTCAGTTGCTGAGATTTTTGCGGAGTTGTGCAGTCGGTGGATACGTCCCAAATCCCATCCCAATATATAAAGTTTCATGCTTTATTTGTTACTTTTTCGCTCCTTCACTCCGCTGAGGAGATGCCAATTTCGCAGCTACCACCAAAATAAATTATAAGAGCCAACGGCTTTGAATAAGCGGATATGATGGGTGGACGTGGATGGGTTCTATTCCAACATTTCGTTTCGTTGCTGTTCCTTGCTCACTTTTACGAAGTATTCTGCATAAATTAACACTGCGCGTCTTTTAAATTCGGCCAAAGTGTAAGGGAAAAGGAAAACAATATTTAATATAGATTATAGTTAAATAATGTGGAAACTAGGATGGGGAAAGTGATATTGCCTCTTCAGTTTGCGTCTACGAAAATAGTTTTTCTTTGCCTTCCCACTTTGTAGGTGGGTGTTTTTGGAACAATGGCCGTCCAAAAGGAAGTGTTTTCCTACTGCGACATAACAATTAATCAAAGACAAACAGATTTCCCATTGAAATACTTTATGTGTACCTGTAGCAAAAATATGTCTTATTTTCGAGTTCAACAATGCGTCTCATTACGCCCTACGCCCGGACATGCTAAGGCTACACCCCACCATCATTTGCTATTAATGGAACATCACCATGATAGATCTAAAATGATAAGTGGGAATATTACAGCCAAGGAAAGGGCATCGCTCGGAGACATCATTTACTTGAATAGCAGCTCGACTATTAATCTCTTCCTTCGCAGGATTCTGTTTGTACTTTTATATATTAGCGCAAATGTGTATATTTATTTGAATGGGTGTAGACATCTTTTAGTTGTTCTCTTTTTTCCATGAGAATTGGTATATATGTAAACATAATCGTAACTCATGAAGATTTATGTGAATGTTTGTTGGCAGAAGTTTGGCGTTATGCTACACGCAATTTTTCTTCAGGATAATTAATCTTTGAAATTGCGTTGATTTTAATCGGATTCCTTAGGTGTCTAACATACTTCTTCGGCAGGCATGGGGTGCTAAACTTGAGTGTGTAGCCGCAAAGATAGATTAGTATTCGTAAATTTATCTCAGGCGTTCTCGAATCGAAGGTTATGTGACCCGTACCCGGTTAATAGTATCATTGATCTTCTATAGTATCATCCGCTTCTATGGCCATTGCCGTTAAGTAGATAAGTAGATTTCTGTCAATGGCGTTGACGGTAAAGTATTAATCGAAATCATTATGGAAGGAAACCAGAATTCTGATAAACGATATATATTTCACAGAATGGGTTCATTTTCACAGAATGGGTTTGTCTGCACGACATTAACAGCAAAAATAGCGACGCGAAAAATTCAATTAGACTGCTTTCATCAGAATCTAGTGAGTGTCTTTTCTCGAGCCACGAAATAAAATGGCAACGTTTTGCATTTGCTTATTTCAGATGCCGAACATCCGTGACGGTAATTTTTCTAACTAGTTCAACCTTCAAGGTAGTGATTTGTGAATTGCAAATTGAACAGCTTCGGTCAGACTTTATAGTTTATTTTATTTATTTATTTGCACGCTTGCGGTTTAAGATACAATATCTTATAAACTTCTGTTTATCAACAATTTTAAGCAAATTAGAAAAAAAAAAGAAGGTTTAAATACGTATTATTAAGCTTAACAATTATTTTAAAAATCCATTCCTCTTTAATATTCTTAGTTAACATTTGATTTTTATAAAAAGAATTAAAAATAAAAAGAACAATTTTTATAAATATTTTCACTAACTAAATTATATTAGTTTAGATAAATAAATATTCTGGTTTGGTTAACACAACGTATAAAACGAGGAAAACAAAAAAAAAAAAACCCATTATTTAATGAAACGATAAATGTGTCGCTAGTTCTTTTCTAAAACACTCGATATCCCCAATTCACCTGATATTACGCGGGAGGGAGTTCCATATCCGAGTGACATTTATAGAAAACTAACGTTCAGAGGTTAGACAAACGAGAATCGAAATTGGGAAAGTTGTTGCGATCAACTTGATGATTTGTGCTACTTACTTTGTACCTGGGACTACGAAACAATAAATAAGGCATTTGCAGCGTTTGAAATATGCAAACGAATGCTAATTGACCTTAAGACCGCACCTGCAACAAATTTCATCATATGCTTGGTACACAAATAATTACACTTACCCTTGATGAAATCGACTGCCATCTCCAGGCCGTACGAGTCCTTGTCACAATCGTCTAGAATATGCGCACCCAGCGTAATATTTGGCAACAATCTCTGTTCATTAATCCAATCGATTGTGAACAGCATCGCCTCTAGGGCCTGAATACCCCCCTGTGGCATTATTTGTCCACATATAACCGTATCTTCGCGTGAGTGCACCATCATAAGACCGCCAAGGATCAGACCTCCCTCCACAATGGCCTCACGCTTAACAGGCCAGTGGCGTGTACCATGATGCGGGTCATGAGATTCTGAGACAATGTCTGGCAATGAGCGGAAGACCTTCCTGTTTCTGTATCCTGCCAGGGGCAACAATTCCTGTTCCATGTAGTTTTCGTGGAATGTAATATCGTAGATACGATGCGGTTCCTCTGCAAGACGGTACAAAGAATAAGACTCTTGTACTTGTTCATCTTTTTCCACCGGCACCCGCCGATGGAATGCATCATAGTCATAATTAGATTCCTTATGGTGATGAGCATATTGGAAGTGATGATGATTTCGTTCCGGCAGCTCCTCTTCATGGCGATGGAAGCTTCTGTGTGAATCACGCAAATTGGGATGGTGTTGGAAGCCATTGTGATTGTAGCTGGTGATTGGTGTAGCTGATGTCGCAGTTTCCTCAGCTACACCATCGAGATTCGCCTTTTCGATGTTTTTATCTTTCGAATGCATGTGCTCGTGAA
Organism: Cheilosia grossa; assembly: GCA_963082955.1. Lineage (NCBI taxonomy): Eukaryota > Metazoa > Arthropoda > Insecta > Diptera > Syrphidae > Cheilosia > Cheilosia grossa. The sequence goes on along the minus strand of OY720147.1, from coordinate 16,654,892 downwards.
TGGAATCATCTTGCGTCGCAATATCATGCTCATGCGGTGGCTGCTGGCGGTGAAAATACGGCTGATGCAGCTGCTGATTTTTATGAAAGTGGTGCCGTTTTCGACGATGATGATTATTACATGTGCTGCTGCTGCTGCTGGTTTCTTCGCGGTTCTTCTTATCCGTAAAGGCGGGATGATGATGATGGTCCGATTTATGCCGCCATCGTGCACTGTTGCCTGCAGTAAAAGCACCACCCGCTGAACTGTGTTTCGTAAGAAAGTGCTGAGATTTCATATTGCGTGTCAAGTGCTCAACTGCAGGTTGTGCCTTTGAGTTTGGCGATGAGTTCAGAATACTAGTTACGGTACTGAGGCCAAAACAAAGGAATAGTAATAAGTTGGTTGTTGTACTTAGTTTTGTTGTTGATATCATTGTTCAGTGGATATGTGTAGAGGATGTGTGGATAGTTTTGTGGGATATATGTTTGCAATTGTCCTTTTTTGCCTTTTCAACACTTTTCTGTTGTTTATCACATTTTCTTTCTTTTTCTTTTTTTTTTGATAAAAACTTACTGTCCGACGAATAATTATTCACTTTAAAAAAATATATATTTATATAAAATAGATTGAGTAGGTTATTGTCAATAATTTCCTTAGTATTTTGTGTGTCTTTTCTATTATGAGAAATTCTTTACTGCGTATAACGATTTTATGAGAACGTTTATTTGAAGGTAAGGCTAATAAAAGGCTTAGACTCTAACACAGGAAATATATCTACTGCCTATATTCCCAAAAGCTCAAAGCTTTCAAGTGAAAAGAAGCTGCTGATTTGTAAACTAGCCAACTGGATTGCATCAAGCCGGGGTTTTTGTTTGTTTCGTATTTTTTCTAGCCTCACTGTTGGACCTTTGACAATTGTAGTGCGAAAACTTCTTTCATGTTTTCATTTACACCTGTTTCTTCCGTATATTTATTCAGCAAAAATACATGATTGATTGAAGACTCATCCTTGATGGGTGTGTACTGTGTATGCAACGTCAAACAAAATTTGCTTAAACAGTCTCCCATGCTTGATGAGTTTTTGAACTGTGTACATGCCGCTCAAAGTCTGTTGCCAGCGTTGCCTACCAATTTTGACGAAAAAATGCGTAACTTGAAAAAAAGATGCCTATTTCAATAAAATAATGCCTAAAATATTTTTTTTTTTGTCAACTAGAACAATAAATCAAGCATTAAACATAAATATAAAAAAATAAACAAAAACTATTTTTGTTTCCAAAAAAAAAAAACTTAAATTATGAATCACAGAATTCATGTTTCATCCATTTTAGAGTGATTTCGTTCAATATAGTCCTAAATTTCAAGACTTACTTTCTTTATTAAACAACAAACTCTTTCTTGATACCAAAAAAACGCAGCCGAAGCAAAGAAACGAACAAAAAACAAACAACAAACAGCTTTCAAATTTGTTTCCAATTTCAATCCACTTACTGGAAGTGGAAGCTGAAATTATTTTTAAAAAATGATAAAGTTTTTGCAAAATGAGCAGAGTTTGAATGTGGGAACACATTCTTTAAGACCGAGGTCACATATAAATTCTTTTTGGCCAAGATTTTTTAAAAATGTTTAAAAAAACAAAGAGTCAATATTAAAATTAGAAAAATATTTGAAATAAAAAAAAAGGCTTAGCTGTCTGTTGCTGTTGCTTACTGCTTTTTGTTCTCTCTTCTCCATGTGGAAAGACAACAGCACAAGATTGAAAGGCCCAAGGCCAAGCCCCAACACAAAGAAAGTCGAATCCAGTGATCTCATTTGGGGAAAAATTGAGAGAATGAGAAAGACTACACCGCTCAAAAATTGGCTCTAACAGAGTGCGAGTTTTGCTCGATTAAAAAAAAAAATGGGTTAAAATTAACCAAATCTCTGTTGAAAACCAACTAGTATTCTTTGTTAAATACTACCGATATAAACAGGTAAAATGCGTTCTGTTATAAATAACACACTTTATCAATTCTTCCAAGTTTCTAGATAAATATCAACCAGCTGGTTCAATTCAACAGAGGTAGTTTGTTATTTTCAACCGAGAAAAATTGGAAGAAAATGAAAAAATGCTTTTTATAACCGAGTTTCATCAAACAAGTTGACTCGGTTATTTTTAACCGAATGTTGGTTGATTTTAACTAAAAGATTTTGCTGCGTGTATCATGGACATGGAAGACTGGATATAAGAAAAAAACTTCGATTACAGTTCCAATCAGAAAACATTCTGTCTACGGAATTATTACGCATCGAATATTTTGTACAACAAATGCGACGGATTTTTTTGGGACTGTTTCTTTCGTTGAATACAGATACGTTGACTTTTATGTATCCCCGACGCAACGGACATAACGGATTCTATTGGCTGGGCCGCCCAACTAAATGCCTCATGGAATACTTTTCTTCTCTACGAAAATGAAAGTGAAATATTTATATTTACTCGATAGAACGCATACAAAAGACTCACCGCAAATCGATGGTCTTTTTTTCTTTAACTTTTGGGAGACACTTCACTTTTTCAGATACCTGTTGAAAAAGCAAGTCTGCTTTTGTCATCTCAACGCATCTTTTGAACCATCGTGGTATATGTTAAAATTATAACTGTGAATTATGACCGATATTCAGCCTCTGGTTATAGTATTGGACTACTGTTAAAAAAAAAAATACCTTGTGCAACACGGCCCAGCACATAATTATGAACAATCACCTACGAGTAAATACGCATACCTTATGATGTCTACCCAAACGGCTACAGCACAAAACTACACACCTCGTTAAAAGTCAGAATCACCAATGCCTGCGAAAAGTTAAACTTGTAATACTACCGTGATGCTCTCTGTTACAAACTTTCCAGGAGCATAGAGAAAAATAACGCAACCATACTTTCAGTCTTCCTGCAAAATGTAAAAAATAATAATAATTTTGTCAATGTTATGCATGGTAACATACTTTTCGCTACTAAAACACAAATCCCCAGCACCGTTGACTATACATGTGATTATAATTAGAAAAGCAAATTCTGAAAGCTTCCATATTTCCGTTGATACGCGTAGATACTCCTGCCTACCACCCTCTACAGTCTACATTCCCTGTTCCACTATGATAAGTTGGACCACTGTTGCTAATGCAATGGCTAACTTTGGTGAAACAAGATCCATGACAATTTTTACATTTTACAAACTAAAACGAGAAAGTTAAAAAAAGAAGTTAAAATATATTTTCTACCAACCTATTTCCTCTAGAGTATCTACATTAGGTACATCCCAACATGTTGTTATTGTTGCATTTTACCAGAGATGAAATATTATCAAATATCTGTCATCTGAATACCCCGATGAGGTAGAACGTAGAAGTCATTATACGAGTGAGCATTAAAAAATAATATATATTTTCTATTCCTAGATATATATCATATTCTTTTGCTAATAAAAATGTATGAATTCTCTTCTGCAAAATGTCGGGAGATTCAATTTCCACAGAATCAAATGAAAATGGTTATTTTCCTGTGGCACTCCTGCGTGTGGAAAAATGTACTCTTTCAGTGAATGCGATTTGTCATACCTATCTACTCCCTATATCAGTGGAGTGCTTTTTATGAAAACAAAAAAATGTGAAGCGGGTACTACATTCGCCGTTGTTGTTAATGGTACCTACTAGAGTTGACATGTTGTTGGTGCTTATTACTATTCAAACTATTATAATGAATGTCAAGTTAATTTAAAAATAAAACCCTCTCCTGAGTGCTCATAATGGGTGGTTGATAAGTACCCGTGTTTGAAGACAAATTACGGCATTGATGAAAAACCTGTATGTCATTGTTTAGTGTCATCTGTCAAACAACGACTGTCAAAATTTCAGATAAATTCATCGATTAATTTTGTTTTAGTGGCTGTTGAAAGTGAGCAAGTGTAAGTTTTTTCTTATTATGGAAAAAGTGCAATACCGGGTGATTGGATTCTTGTATTTGGATGGGAAAACGTGTAGTTAAATTAAAGAAAAGTTGGACACCTTTCTCCTTCGGCCTTGACATTGTATTCGCAGACCGGCGAGTGAAGATAAGGGATATTGTTGCGATCCTAGGCATCTCATTTGAATGTGTGCAGGGTGTATTGCATCTTCACTTGGGCATGACAAAGCTATCGGTAATATGGGCGCCGCGTTTGCTCACCGTCACCAACAAGGGGATTCGAATGACCACAGCAGAATTTGGACTTTTTAAGCGCAATCCGAAGGAGTTGCTGCAACGATATGTGACTATTCGTGAGACAAGGATTCATCACTCTACGCCTGAAATGAAAGAACAGTCAGAACAGTGGGATGCACGCGGAGAACGCGCCAAAGAAGGCGAAAACAGTTCCATCGGCCCGAAGGTCATGGCCACCGTTTTTTGGGATTCTCAAGGCATAATCTACATCGATTATTTCCAAAGGGAAGAACGATAACAGGACAATATTATGGTGAATTATTGGGAAAATTTAACGACGCATTGAAGAGAAAAGACGTTTCGGTTGCTTTTCCATTAGTATTCAATTTTGTTTAAATTGATTTCAATGTTTATATAGGTCGGCTCTACCACATGGCTGTATATGAATTGAGAATACATTATTTGAGATCTAAAATGTAGGTATAGGCTAAAAAAACTTCACGACGTTGGACTACGTCAAATATTAACCGATCGAGGGGAATTGCGGGGACGAAGTAATTTTGTTTGACTAAGGTTTATTGCATTTGGGCATTGAGGCAGCAAAGTTAAACACAACGAATACAAAATCATGTGGTTGCATTGGCAATTCATTAGATTATGTTCCAGCAAACATTTCTATTAACAATAAAGTTTCGCTCAACCCAGTCGTGCACTTTGCTTTGCCTATGGAGAAGGCCAACAAAATTGAACTTCGGTGTCGGTGTCTCAGTGCAAATTGCATGCCTGAGTAAACTCTTGAATTACAATCCTTTTTGCTCATTTTATAACTAAAATAGGAGTCCTTTTAAACATTTAACTGAAATCACTTCTCGATCGTTTATATTGCCTCCTTGTTTACTCACATCTGGTACGCTGTCAGAGCAAAGCCATCGTTTTAAGAAATGTTCCCATAAATCCTGTGTAATTCGGTTTCTCTTCCAAAGTCGTTAATTTAAAGCGTCTTATATCACCCACTCTACAGCTTGTGCACATTTCGCTTATCACAAATGTTCACACATTGGAAATTGCAACGCCTTCTGGGAATTGAAAGGATATAAGGGGAAGGTTATACGACATTCAATAAGCAGTGAAAGGGATAATAAACGCATCGGTGAACAGCAAAAGCTCAAAGTAAATCGTGAGCAAAAAAAAAAAAAAAATACAAGGGAGGCAATAAGCTATAGTCTTGGTATGTGTGCTTCCGCTCCAACCCAAGTGCTTTTGCTCATTCATAAGGATAGGGATAAAATGCCACCATATGATATGACTTACTACCTTTGAAGTTCGCTCTATCATTGCTCGAAGAAATTCATTTGTTTTTCCACACATCAGACAGGGGAACCATGCAAAAGTTAAACCAGTTTTTTTGTTTTTTTTTTTAAACTGTGAAAGTGAGGAAAAAGAAGTGCACCAGGACAGGAATGTGTCTAAAAAAAACAGCAAGTCAACCAACTGCCTTTGTTACTGCCGGGTTAAGCCAAGGCTGAGCCCCAATCCAATGAGGGCGGCGAACGAAAAAGGATGGATTCCTCATATCGAGATATTAAACTCACTCAAAAGGAAGTTATAGATCTAAAGGAGAATTCGTGTAATAAAAATTGATGTGTGTAAAATTTGCTGGGGTCTCCGGATATCCGGATAGTGTTACCGTTTCTGCTACACCTTTTGACATATGGCACAGATACGACGTCGATGAGGGAGCCTTCTCTCATTTATTTATTTATTTATTTATATGCATACGGAGGTTATGCGTGCGAATGCCATATGCGTTCGGAATTTATTTCGTATTAATGTTTTATTGTTTATTGTTATTGTGGGTTCTATTTTAATCTGGCGCACGCAAGCTGAGGGGCAACAAAAAGAAGAACACCACCGCATAATTTTTCAGCGTGTGACATGGATACCCTTGAGGATATGTGAGGCCTGAAAATGTTAAAGTTCAGAACAGTAGTCATCCATTCATGTTTAAATCCATCTTTTGGAATTCAAAAGATTGATTGAATTTCCTGAGGGGAAATGAGCTCTTCAATCTTTGATATTTCTTACATTTTTATGTGTATTGTGTCTGCTCCAGACAAAGAGCACAAAGTGCCTTCTATGTGTTAGAGCCAGCTTGACACTGAATTCATGTCCATAGGTTACGAACAAACGAAACATATATTCAATACGGTATTTGAGCAAATTTGGATTCCAGCGGCAGTCTCAGCTTCGGAAATTGCAATTTGAATATTTTCGTGTTCAAGAAAGAAGGCAATTTCTTCGAAATATTCAAACGACTTTCATACTCTCTCATATGCGGCTGGTGGTGGTTGGGGATTGAGTTTGTACAAAAAGTTTGTTTTGCCACTGGCCCCCTCTGCCGAAAATTGCCATGTCAATAATATAGGAACGTTTTCATTTATATACACTTTGATGCTAAGACGAGTGTGTACCGACATCCCTTGGACTAACAAAGTACAAGTCCTCAACGTGGTATTCCATTAAGGAAACACACTCGGAAGTTGCAAATTACAGCAATAGTTTGATGCGATAACAGGCTGTAGGAGTATTGCCAGCCAATGTATCAACTACTAGGGGATACCAACTTATATACAATCGAAATAGACTCCTTATTTATGTCGACATCGATATTAGATATTCTGGCGGAGATGGTACACTGTCATCTAAAATTCGTTATGAGCTACAAACTATATTGCAGTGATATACTTATTTATCCCCAGTCTGTGTAGAATATTAGGGTGAGTTACTCAGCTTCATAGCCCGAAACGGAAGTGACGTAAACAGATGAAGCGGCAGTTATACATATCCAAATGCAGGCAGGCGGATGCATTTGCAGGGATGCTAAAACTAAGTCACAAGAAAATACACAGCGGTTCTCCTTTAGACAGCTATCCAACGTTCGCTCAAACGTACCATATCTACGACCATATCTACGAGCACTCGTAGCTTTATTTCAAATCTATGATAATATTCATCCCATACATCCTTTATGCATGAGATGTCAATAAGAAATGTATCATCTGCAGCGCAGATTCCAATCAGTGTCTGTGGAGTAACGCAGTTAATCCGACACCAGGAAATTTTCATGTGAAGCGTCACATTTCGTGTGTCAATATCGTATGCAAATTTGGGTGTTGAGTTCGATATTTTCCATTCCTTGGATTTTGATTTAAGTTATATGTTTGACAGAAATTAATTAACTACTAAGAGTATTTTTCAACTCAGGACCTAAAGCTCGCTTCACAAACCATATTTGAATTATAAGGTCGTTAAAACAAAACGAATGCGAGTAATTTAGGATTTTAGGTCTCTAAACACCTTGGTGGAATTGGATGCAGCACACCTACAAAAAAAATGATTAACGGAACAGGTCCGTAAGCGGCACTGGATCTCACAACCATTCGTTTTGTGTGAGCTTTTAATTTTTTGGGCGAATAGAACGGATCTACAATTTTAGGCCGAGTCAAAACGGCAAACAGCTAATTGAGAAGCTCTTTCATGACAATTCTAGTCTCAGATATTTGTCAGACAATAGCAAGAGTTAGCTCAGTGAACAAAACCTTAAGATGTCATTTGTGCTTATCCGTTCGATGAGCCTGGGGCACCTCGTCTAGTAGTCAAACACGCGCCTTTTATTAGGACGTCTATGTGTTTGTATTTTATACGTTCACAGAATCTTTAACCGATGTGGGTCATACGTGGGTCTTCTGAGAGTTTTGCTAGCAGTATTCAAAGGCTTTGATCTTTGTAAAAAAAAAAAAACAAATAGCCACAGTTTGAAATAATTTGACTGACGTCCTCTGCAAAATGTGTGGCGGTTTTGGGCAAGAGGGCGTGCCACTCCAATACAGAACTCAAAATTTTAAAATTTCTTTTTACGAACAGGGTATTTTAAGTTGATAACAATTTGGTAGGCGCAGTGGGTTAGTGGTTAGTGTGTTGGGCTACTAAGCGAGGTGTCCCAGGTTCGAATCCCGCAAAAACCCCAATTCCAACTTAGGGTTTTTTCCATTGCGCCACCTCTCGCGAACGTCTGACAAACATCCGAGAGTATAACTGTCTTTAGAGCTTTTCAATTAGCCGTTTGGAATCGGCATAAAATTGTAGATCCCTTCCATTCGTTCTAAACATGAAACTCACACAAAACGAATGGTTGTTAGAAGCCCGGCCTTGGGTCCCTACGGACCTGTTGCGCCAACTATTATTATTAAAAATTTGGACTATAGAAGTTGTGGCGAGGGGAAGAAATAGAAAACGGAGCGTTTCATGGAGCGAGATTCGGTTAACGAAAATAGCAGAACATGGATCTGGCATACCAAATCTCTGGGTATGTCACAGATCTTCAAAGGTGCAATTATAAATTCGAACGAGTGCATTTTGGCTTCAAAGAGAACCTTAACAAGAAACACTTATTCGAGTCGAGAGCTTTTATAAATGCGATCGTGTCACACAGGATTACGCGTAACTAGCTCGATAAATTAATATATTTTAAAAACTTTCCAATTACATGGAAAGCCTGACAGTGACAGCTGAAAGACACAAAAAGGCCGAGGACTCAAGCACAATGTATGGTGAAACAAATCTAAAATCATAAAAGCTTTTCAAAATAGAGTGAAATACATCAGAAATGAAGATCTCCATCTATAGAGATCTTTGACTTCCCATATTGCTAAAGTCGAAGCGCAGGCATTGAATTCGATTATTAGGAAACACCAACAAAACTGTTCGTCAAAATGTGGACGAAATGTCATATGGATGCGGGAATGTCCTTCAAACTCGAAATGGTTTCGAACAGTTCACTCTTTACATGTTATCAAAGGAAATTGTTAGCCCGATGAAACGGCATATGGTGGGTATTGTAGTTTCTAGGTCTAAGGACATCAAGCGCTTCTCTAATTAATGGCAACATGGGTTGGATGCCAATACTGGCGAATTCGTCCTCTTTTACGCATCCGGAAATATACAACGCCTAATACCACTGTCCATACCGTGTTGTGGTGACATGGCATGGATAGAAGCGCAGATTCAATTTAAGGTTGACCATAAGTTCAGATTGATGGTGTTGTTCCAAAAGCTCATATCTTGCTTTGTTTTTCCACGCTGTCCCATTCAAAAGTATTTTAATTAGTCTGCACCAGATTCTATTTTACGCTGCAGATGACTGTCGTATCCAAAACGCGAAATAATTTGCAACAGCAGGTAGAAACCAATTTAAAAGTAGCAAACGTTAACTAGCTTTATATGTTTTTGGTGTAGAGACCTAGGGCGTGAACGTGTTTTCCACAAAATGATATTCACCGCCCTCTGGCAATGTCCTTTTGCCACCTGTGATGGTGTATTTATTCCACTTGTGTACCTTGTGTCACAGCAATTAGGCGAAAGCAGTCAGTCTTTTGACGACACCCACAGTGGGGGAAATACCGGAAACTCAAATACCTATCACCTGTTCAAAACCAGTCAATAATCGTTCGCACAAGAGCATCTTGCCTTCAGATGCCGGACGCTGCGTGTACCAAGCATCACAATCACCATTGGGCGTCTCTTGTTTACACTTGAAAAGAAGAGCCTCGAGAGAGAATCTAATTCTGTGCAGATATGGATACCTATTCTTACGTCTAAATTTAACACCGAAAGTTCAAGGAGGTGGTGGCGCCCACCTTTGCCTTCGTCCATATAAGTACGCTCAAGTTTGGACACTTTCACTCCACTTGTCACTTAAGATACTTATCGTTCAAGAAATCCCTTACACTCATACATACCTATAGGTGACCACAAATACTTGCCAAGCAAAAAAAAAAAAAAAAACTTTTCAGACGATGATTGATCTGACATATTGCTCAGCAACCGTCCACTTTACTAGCCAGAAAATAAATATTTCCACTTCATGTTCAAGTGTTTTTCTTATTTTGCTTGATAAAATTAATGATGATCCGCAATTGTGACCGACAACTAGGTGGGGACATCCATCACAGTAAGTCCACTCATTGAAAAATGGAATTTTCCTTAATAAATCAAAACAGCAATTGCTCTCTCATTTGTGTAGGTGTTTGCATCTTTGATCTGGGTATAATATTGAAACTGAAAATAGGATAGTGACCCCATGTATCAAAAGAGGATTTAAAAAGTTGCTGCCTTGTTGAAGGGAATATTTGCTTTCAACCTCTGTCATTAGATACTGTTTGTCACTAATGGTCTTATTTTTTAGCAGTCGTCAATATCCAAGATTCATGGTAAGAAGCGAGCCACATCTGCACTCATAAGTTGCACTATTCAAATGGTCGAATCGAACGCATGTTTGAAAATTAATACAAATATTTTTGAAACCTGAGTTTGAAATGAGTTGGGAATGACAAAATAAACTCAGAGGCAGGCATGTTATCAAAGTGGCATCCGCATTTTTTTGTTTAATTTATCGAATCGTCAAACTTGAACAAAATTAGTCTGAATACTCGGCGTTACTTAAAATAAATGCCAAGCAATGCGGAAATGGTGATTATGTTGAGATTTGAGGCATATCTGGAAGATAAATAACAATATTACAAATTAAAATCATGCACCGTGGAAATTTTGATTCCACGAAACGAATAATATTTGCAGCCATCCGGTAAATAAAATTCCTGTGACTCTCTGTAAACAGGAAAATAAAATGTAATCATCAGTTTGAGGTACTCGAAATCTCATAAAAGTCTGCTTTTCAATGCTCCGTAAGATACCTTTAAAAAGAAATAAGCATTACTTCATCCTGATTTGAATTAGAGCTACGAAGAGATCAACATTTTAAAAAAGTGTGGCCGAGTGGTAATTTACAAAAGAAGTGAAAAGGGAAACCAAGCAGACAGTCGCATATTTCCTTGTGGAACAGGCAGATATAATATGAAAAGTCCTTATTTGCAGAACGCAGAACCAATTATCATGGACAAATTGAAGTCGGTATGTACTTAGTAATTTAGTAATTTATAACAAACCAGCAAATTATTACGAAAGCAATTTCCACATTTTCAAAGTGTGAACTGCCAAAAAAAAAACTTTGAAGAAACGGCAAATTTTTGACAACTTACCCGCTTCATAGAGATGGTAAGAAATATGCGTCAGACGAAGGTACAAAACTTGAGTAAGTGCAAGGGTCTGTTTCCAAGTGCATTTTGTCATAAATATGCGAAATGGTTGCTGAAAATTGTGTACGGCAGTTTTTATCAAAATAATTTGGGTTCAAATCTTGGCTGAAGTTATTGTTTAATTTTTATTTGTACGTGAGACCATTATATCTCACATTTTTTCCTACCTCTCTTTTACATTTCCACAAATGGACCAAAGCGGACAACAATTATAAATTCACAGCAATCGTATGTTTCTCCCAACTCGATTTGAAGTTCTGTCCAGTAGCACTTCTCCCAATTCATTTGGATGTCACTTAGTGAATTTTAAATAAAGCACGTTCGTTCAGCTTGAAATGGATAGCCCGTGGGGGATTATTTGCTTATACACGAGTTAACCGATGATGTGTTACAGATCCACAAATCCTTAATTATGTTATTGAGATATCCACAAGCTTATCCAAATCCAAAACAATAAGAGGAAAGACATAATCCCACTTTAAAAGGTTTCTTTGTTGACTTGGCCCGAGGCGCACATGTTCACCAAGTTACATAATATTTTCGGTTACTGGGTAATTACGAATAATCCTCAAGTCGATTGCTTTGCTTTTTCGTAAGCCCTCTTAAAAAAATCTCCCAATGAGGATTATACTAAGGCAACTCCAGACGCAGATGTTGGACATATTGTATCGTTAGTATAAGACTTGGTATACCGACCTTCTTCAACGGCAAAGTGGACAATCGTCCTAAATGATTTCTCATTCCTGACTTAAGTTCATTTTCGACCTCCAATATGAAACGTAAAATGACGGACGGACTTCCCCACGACGACGACCGACGCTACGAAGACTGAATTCCATATCAATTGCCTCGCACCCCTACTTATCCTACTATCCTTTCTCTGACTAATCACCTTACACCACAAATTGTACAACTTTTATCCTCATCGATGTTCGAAAGCAATAACGATGATTAACTGTATTAACTGAGATGGAGGCCTTAAACTTCCTCTGGATACCAAAGTATCTCACAATTGCTGATTGTATACATATGTGCATTCCCTTTTGTGAGACTTTCGCCAACAACATAAAAGGATAAATTAGCCGAAGCAATCAACTCACAAAGCACAATCGATGCAATGGCAATGGCATAATCTTCTCGGGCTTGTGCTGTAATAAAATTCAATATTGCACACCATATTGTGTCTGTGTAATTAATTAGAAGGTTTAATACTCGTACATTTTCGTATACGATTGTTGTTTTATTCGCAAGACAAAACTGCCCTTTAATTACGGGCCGGGGGGAGATGATTTGCAAAGGCACAAATTATAGGAATTCCTTGAGGAATTTTTTTTTTGGTTGCTTCGATTATAAAATGGGATATGGCTCTGTTGGTGTTTTACTATGGAAACTGGTTTCGGAAATTAACAGAACGTTTATTGTTGTGACAACATTCCGGCTTCGATATTAATCTCAATTATGTCTCTTTTGTTGAGGGCGACTTTTTAGTCCTACTAATAGGTAGGTATTATGGTTATTGTTACAAGGGAATAATGACGTCCTGCTTCGTTTTATAACTTTTTTTTGACTTAATCTCTTTGGGCAACACCTGCGATATTTTTACACGGGTGGGTATTGATTTCAGTATCAAAGAACTAAGATTAAGTAAAAAACAAATTGTCTGCTGTCTGGTTATTCATTAGATGAATTTAGGATGTGGCAGACTAGCTACGTGCTACTTCAATAGGTAAAACACTTCGGTAAATTATATGCCACAAAGCAAGGGAGACAAGAATAATTCACCTATAAAACAAGGGCTTGTGGTTGGATGCTGTTTGAGAAGGGCAAACTCTGGGGTGGAATTCTATAGGAAAAGAAACGAAAAACACTTTCGCATTTCAAAAAAACGATGGTAATCATGAAATGGCGGAAATTTGCTTTATGTAGCTCCTTTCGCTTTCGTATTCCTTTTCGCAGACAATTAAGACCACACCTTGGCTTTTTGGGTTCTACGCTAATGTATCAGGTATCATTTCTTTCTTTTGACACAATTATTTATGAAGGAGGCTTGGGTGCGAAAGCAAATAGTATTTTTATACTCTAGGAATATGAAAGAAAGAAAGAAAAAGCAAATGTAAAATGTCAAAGAAAAAGCATTCGTTGTTTACCATTCTCACGAAACGAAAGTTTCTTTCCTTTTTGCAGTTACGTCAAGCAAAAAAAAAATGAAACGTCTATAGAATTGATATTGACACAAGAAGTTTCGCTTCTTCCTATTCTCGAATGCTTGTATTTCAATAAGTAGAAACTCTTCCACATAATATACTTGGATTCATCAAAAAGAAGTTCGATTAATTTGAAATCACTTTCATCGCAAGGTAGATGAATCAACTAATTTTGTTAGTAAATTAGAAAATTCTTCGAGTTGATCAGATTTTTTAACGACTTTTCGTACCGATATTTTTTTTAAATTTGTTTCAGTCATTTTTCGTGTCTCTTTCTGTGAGAGAATTTATCCCCTATACTGGCATTTTGACAGTATTTTCCATTCTAAATACAAAAAGTACAGTATCCCACGCCCACCACCCACTGGAATGTCACATTATGTAGGTACATAAGTGGCGTTAAGTTTACTTTCCATACCGGCACCGGGTCTGCTCTTGACTAAAAGAAACAAAATTTAAAAGTTGCCGAACAGTTTTATTTTGGACACAAGACCTTTTTTCAAGACTGGAAGTGACCTTCAATTTTATGCTGGGGTGTCGAATCGGAGACACTATATGTCACGAATTTTACTTTCTAGATTATTAACCGCAAGAGTAAATGACGTAATCTGGCAATATGCTATTTTCGTTAAGCCGAATAAAAAAGAGCTGTCAAAAAGAACCTATTGAAGTCCCGCGACAACTCGATGGACTTCCCGCCTGAATCTATAATTTTCTTTCCGAGAGAATTGGAGTCGCGTTTGAGTCAAAAATCCTAACAGTTTAACACGACAAAAAAAGTAGAAACTCTGTCATGCTTTTTCAGAATTGAGACTGGGTAAATGTAGATCTGAAGTCTGTCATGGTCTTATCAGAAGAAGGGCGTACGGCTGAATTTAATACGTTAAACAGTCAGGAGCCCAAAAGGCAATACGTACGTTAGCTTATGCAATATATTTGGAGCTTTATCAACAACAGACTAACAAGTTGCACACTCCTTCCAGTTGCGCATACTAAGTCGGTTGCGGTCTTCGTATATCCACTTTTGTGCACCACTTACAGCGAAGGGTTTCTCTACTGCGTTTTCTAAGTATGGCAGGCATGAAGAACATCAGAAGAAAACCACCGCAGCGATTTCTGTTTCGAGCCGAGCCAGGAAAACATATTTCTGCTTACGCCTACAAATTTCGGCCAGAATTTCCAAACTACAAATGAGACCAACAAACCCCAAACTTCGTTGAATGCCAAATGATCAAATATCATACAAAACTTGCCAAAGGCGACATCGAGACATATGCAAATATTAACTGCAAGGCAAACTAATTTACCGCAGCCGCAACGTATTCTTCAAAACTCCCGACAATGGCGAAATCAATAAATGCCTTTGAGAACGATTCAATAATTTCATGCAAAGACAAACGAATTGATTGTTTCACCCTTCTTCCCATGAACTAGTGATGTCCGATGTAGAAATCAAAGCACAATTGCGAAAATACTGCGGGTGTGCGAATGACTACCTATTTGTGGTTTGTGCTTGTTTTCGCAACGCTCCCGGCAGCGTTGTCTTTAGAAGTTGCTTATGAAATCATAAAACAATTTGTTGTGATAAATGTGGCTGCGTGGACCGCAACGAACTTCGATATATAGAAAACCAATTCAACCGGAACGCCCAAAAACCCTGAAACTCTTTGTGGGGGTTGTAACTAACTAAATACTAACTCCAGAATAGTACCCCAAATGTAACCACAAACTGCGTTCAACATTTTTTAGTTTTCTAATTTGCATGGATATGGACTATATTGTCCTGTCGTCGCCGCAAGTACACAATGAGCTCGTGTCACAGGCTATACGCATAGCAAACATATTCCCGGCATGTACTCTGCATCACTGTGGTGACGAGTTCTGTTGGCTGATGCTATCGTTTTGCTCTGCGCTATCCAACAGAGTTTGAGAAGAATTTCCCACTGAACTAATCTGAAAGCCACACCATAATATACATACGTAGTGTGCCGGAATGCAATGTGGATAGCCGATGACAGGTGCTGCTTAGTACTCATCAAAACGAATAAAATACTGAACGCCGCAGAACCGTAACTGATTTGAATATAATTCAAAAAAAAATAACACAAAACCCGACTGTTTTATTTGCCATACAAATCGTTTGAGTCTAAAGTGAGGTTAAATGTCCTCACTTGTTCAAAAGTAAGACAACTTTCCGAATGAGTATGACTATCTCCCAAATTTATCTAAGCAGACTGCTTTTGCTTTATTTATAGGAGACTCTAATGGACCCGCAAAAGCTTGTGCAATTTCGAAAGGATAATGAAAAATATAATGTCTAGCTATATTTGGGATTTTAGTCGTTTTGTTCTTTCCTGTACAATCCTCAATGTTACGTAATTGGCACAAAATTGTTCTCCTTTGCAAAATCAATACCAATTTGTGGCGTAAAATGCTAACACATGGTGGCAATTTTGAAATGAAATCGCGAATTTATGTGCGATGCATCCCATTGCGCTGTGGCAGCCTATATTGAATTCAAATAGTAGGCACCTACATTAGCAAATGCAATTTAGAATTGCAAATGTATAAGGGTGCTGCATTTGAAGTTTCACTATTTGACCTCGACAGTGTCGGCGGGTACAACATTGAGTCCTAAGGACAAGGCTGTTATTATTTTTAGCCACTCATGAATGTGGCGAATTCGACATTCAATTATGTACTTGCTTTGAATATGAGTGGGCTACAGTGTGTGGCACAGCTATGTACCTCATTTGTGGGCGAATGGCCTTCCAAAAGATATTCTTGTACAAAAAATCACAAGTATAATTGAGAAGCCTGGGCACTCATTTCGTATCTTTTCAGGCGAGAATCGTCGAAACGATAGAGCCCCAAAACTAGCAACTAAGTGCTAAGATTATAAATTCGAGAGCTTAATCCAGTTCATTTACCACAAATGTAATGAAGGCTGACGATATTCCAAAAAATTTTAGCACAATATAACTTCTAATGGTGATCAAAGTTTCGAAAACGATATCGTTCAGACGATCGTTAATATACGGAATCTGCGCCCAGCTTACACAGTTAAGAAGTAATAGATCGGTAATCACAGTATAATTAGAGCGTTCAATCTTCTCTTTGCCTTTAAGACCGTGTCTACACTTGGCTTATGAAATAGGGTCCTTTATTTTTTTTCTGATGATCGATATTGCTCAGGTGAAAATAATAATAAGCTTAAAGTCTGTATCTCATGGTATTGGTCGTTAAAAAGCGAATTTAATACTGTGAAAAGAGAGGGAATGCGGTCAAATTTACGGCAAATAAATAGAGCTCCAGGATCAGTGGTTAGTGTGTTGGGCTACTAAAGAGGGGCCCCAGGTTCGAATCCCGCAAAAACCCAAATTCCAACTTATGGTTTTTCCACTGCGCCACCACTCGTGAACGTCTGACGAACATCCAAGAGTATAACTGGCTTGAAAGAGCTTCTCAGTTAGCCGTTTGGAATCGGCATAAAATTGTAGATCCCGTCCATTCGTTCCAAAAATGAAGAACACATGGTTGCGAGATGCTAGGCCTTGGGTCGGACCTGTTGCGCCAACTATTTATTTATTTTAACAGGACTCCGTTATATAATTATTGGCAATTTGTTTAGGGCTTTCAAACGATTAAAGACCTTCGGAGCTGGCAACTCAATGCTCAAAAAAAAGTAGCTATTTATTTTAATTACAGAAAATAGTTTGCAGCCATAGACATAAATAGATACATAGTTTTTTAATTCATTGAACATTTCTTAAAATTAAATATTTAAATAAATATTTAAATAAATGCTCTTTATAAAGGGTTTTCCAAGTTTTCCAATAAGAGGTGTTATTGTGAATGACCCGCTATTTCGGTAGCTGTCACTTTTGAAGCTTTTATTCTTCTACATTTGACAAGTAGAAACTACGCCATAACTAATGGAACGATACACGATTCAACAACGCATTGAAATTATTAAAATTTACTACAAAAATGGTGAAAATCTTGGAGTCACAGTTCGAAAACTAGAGCATATTTTGGTCTTCGTGAAGCACCTTGTCGGACCGCAATACAGAAATTGGTGGAAAAATTCGAGCTATTGGGACAAGTTAGAGAATAATAGAGATGTGAAGAATAAAACCCGTGCACGTCGTTCAAGGACAACTGAGAATATTGCTGCTGTAGCCCAAAGTGTTGTAGAAAACCCAGGTTTGTCCATTCCTCGTCGTTCTTTGGAATTGGGTATTCTACAAACGTCATTACACCGTATTTTATGGTCGGAGTTGGATAGTATTGATCTGGACAACGTTTACTTTCAACAAGATGGCGCTACGTGCCACACAAGCAACGATAGCATTGATCTTTTACTCGAAAAGTTTCCGGACCGTGTTGTCTCTCGAAGAGGTGATCACAATTGGCCACCGAGATCTTGTGATTTAACACCTTTCGACTTCTTCCTTTGCGGCCACGTGAAAGATAAGGTCTACGCCAACAGCCCAGCGTCGATTCAAGACCTCAAAGATAAAATTCGTGAGGCTATCGAGGACATAGGGCAGCCACTTTGCGATTTGGTTATGGAAAATTTCATGAAAAGGATATGGTCCTGTATGCGTGCTCGTGGTGGCCATTTGGCTGATGTTGTTTTTCATTATTAACGGCATACCTTCCTCTTTATTATGAAATAAACATCCGATCATTTATCTCAAAAAATTACATTTTTCTCTGGATACCAAAATAGCACCTCTTATTGGAAACCCGTTTGTATTCAGCACGTTCAGGTGTGAGATTCTGTATCGAAGATGAAAACGATTTGCTTTATGCAACTTCAAAAACAAAACATAATGTTACAAGGTTTTTTTATTTTGCAATGAGAAAATGTTTTTCATTAAGCTTGCAGCCAAAGCTTGTCTTCTTCCTCTTGCTGATACTCATGCATGCACTTAGGTAATGCTTAGAATGATTGAAACACAAGCTTAGGAGAGCAAAAATTACAGTAGAGATTGTGTTTTCTCATGCTATGCATATCGTTTCTTGTCAACAACACTTTTCATATTCGTATGCCAATCGTAAGTGTTGTGTGGTGTGAAATGCAAAAATTAGTGACACGTCGCATTTGATTCTTTCAAATGCAGCCATGCATGCGATGTCCATAATAAATACTGGTACGTATATGTAGATTGCATTACCGCCTTTTAAGCAATAAATAACTGCCATATCCTCTCATCATTCACATGCGATATATATTTTTCGTCGACCGTCCATTTTCCTTGAGCGAGTTTCTGCTTTCAATACACTGAACATATTTTTAATGCACGAAGTATGTAATTGCAAAGTGAATTATAATTACCCACGGAAAGGCCAAGAGAGTTTTCTTTCTTTTGTGATTTTCATTTCTTCCCCCGACATTTTGCCCGCACACACATAAATTTATCCTTTAAAATGCAACGCGATATTATCCGTCCGCTGGGAAAAATGTTTTCCCAATGCGCCAGCAAATGGCTTTCATGCTGACATACAGAGACTACAACAATCGTAAATATTCGTAGAAGGTTAGAAATGCCAGGCACTGGCACTTGGTGACATGAGAAAAAATAAATTAAATTGCATTCTCGTCGCTTTGTGTGGTACCTAGTTAAAGTGCTCTGCGCGCTATTTAAGATGCAGACTGTTGAGAAGCCTATTTGTTGAAAAAAAAAAAAAAAAAAAACATGACTTAGTATTAGCAGAACCGTAAATTTCAGTCAAGTAACATACACCTATTCCAGTGCGGCCCAGCTAAATTATTATTGAGTGGGGAAGCGAGGAGTAACAACGATTCTCGCTAGTTGGGGGTTGACCCCTGAAATTATGTCGAATTTCAGTTTTAGGAATTATTGTTTGAGAGAATAACTTTTTAACAATAACTCGCAGGACAGGACAGTCACTTTGGTAGGAATGATATAGCTATTTCGAACTACACCACTAGTTCATCAACAGGCTCCTATTTGTGAGTGTTTTTGTTTGAATAGTTTTGAGTTCTGACAGTCAATTCTCCGTATATAATCCACTTGGGAGGACATGAACTTGCATTTCGATATTTCTCAATTGACCAACTGACTACCGCTTGCGCCAACTGAGCGACGAGTACAATCCCACTAACTCGTGACTAGAACGGAGGAGAAGACCAACCTCTGTGCGTGAGATTTCAACAGAATCATAACGAGTAGAGAGCAGTGACGCCAGACCCACGGTTATATCCAAAAAATCCCTTTATCCCTCGGCAAAACTAAAAAAAATCCCACATTTATCCAAAAATACAAATACAAAATATTAAACTAAAAAAAAACACATATTTCATTAAACTCAGTCCTTTTTTATTATTAACAAATACAAGTCACATTAACTGAGCAAGATAACAAAAATAAAAACAAAATCAGAAATGCAGGTTTAAAAGATTGCAAGAAGCACCCTAAAATTGCTTAAAATGAAAATTATATTCAACATAAGATAAATATATTATAAATTAATCTCGTTTGAATTCTTAAAACCATCAAAACAAATTACCTGAATTAAAACAAACCGCACACATAAATTCACGACGACAAGAGTCAAATTGTTGTTTTCGTTTGAAATTTCATCTCATTAGTATGTGTGCTGTGATGTGAGTTAAGATTTTCACCACAGAATGCCAGTTTATGAAACAGTTTAGGGAAATAAAAAAAGTAAAATGAACGCATTCAGATATTTTGAATGACCTTTTTTTAATTTGATCGTAGGTTGACTAATTTTTTTTATTCTTAATTAAACTAGCAAATTAGGAACAAAAGTTGACTAAAAAGTAAAATCCCTTTTTTTGTACTATTTATATATATATAGTTGGCGCAACAGGTCCGTAGGGACCCAAGGCCTAGCTTCTCACAACCATTCGTTTTGTGTGAGTTTCATTTTTGGAACGAATGGAAGGGATCTACAATTTTATGCCGATTCCAAATGGCTAATTGAGAAACTCTTTAAGACAGTTATACTCTCGGATGTTTGTCAGACGTTCGCGAGAGGTGGCGCAGTGGAAAAAACCGTAAGTTGGAATTTGGGTTTTTGATGTGTTTCTCCGGGGATCGAACCTAAGACCCTTCGCTAAGTAGTCCAGCACACTAGCCACTGATCCATTACACCCAGTACATTGTACAATGTTCATACCCAATTCGAAGGTCGTCGTCGAACATTCTTCACTTATTCCAAACTCCGTTTCACAGTATGTAAGTATAGTTGCAATTTTGTGCGTAAATCCTTGAATCAATGCTTACCTTATCGCAAGGGGAGAAATGCACCCTTCCAAGTGCGGAGTGTACTTGCATAACATTGGCTGCTTTTGTACATTGTTCGATAGGATAATCGTCATTCGAAAAGGATACTTTTTTGTAATCGAAAGTCTCGGTAGAAAATAGAGAGATATTGAAATAGTTCGCTAGAACTTTGCAGGCGCAAAGAATGAAAAACGCAAAAAATTAGGCGCAAAAATGAACCATTTCTTTTTCCACTTACTTTACTTAAGGGGCGGAATTTATCCTTCAAAGCTAAGGATACTTACTCAAATGTGGGCGGTGAGAATTCAGAACTGGGAGTATTTAGCGATATGCTTACATCCCCGCGATTCTGGATGGCTATCTAAAGTGGATGCGGCTTAATTGCAGAGCGGTAAATATTTGACAAACTTTTTTGTTGTTTGAGTACCAAGCTTACTCTTTTTCCTCATAATCAGCGTCGCGATGGAGCTTTGCTTGGTAAGAGAAAAAATATTTTCTCAACATGCTGGACATTGGACACGAGGCCAATCTATTTCAGTAGTGCCGTCTCAATGCACTCCAATAAATCGCTCAGTCCCAGATATTGAAATGGGGATGCTGCCATGCCAAACCGAATGAAATTGTACGTGGTCAATGAAGTTAGAAACGTTTTAGTCCATGTAGACTTACGTGGCGTGTCTACTTAAAACCCATTAACCGGCCACCGGAAAGTGGACGCTGAATACTTTACACAGTCGACTGAAATATACCAGAGCCATTCTCAGATCCCATTCCCAGCGATAAATAAGAATTCTAAATGAGAAAAAACGTCTTTATTACTTTGGCGTAGTAGGTAGTAGTAATAAATTTTATGGGCATGATAAAATGTAACCAGCTCAAATGGTGAAATTTATTTAAATCATATACTTTGATATATGTTACACTATAAAATGTTATCATACCCTTTAACTTATTTTTAGAACTTTCTCGGATTTTGACATCTGTCGTCTGGCAAAAAATGTACCCCAACACATTGTATCGCTTGTTTTGTAACCTCATTCTAATTCTTTTGTTTCTCTTCTGAATTAATCTTTAATTAGCAAATCTTGAAATTAAATAGAAATTTTAAATCCCTTTAATTATCTTAGAAAAGTATATAGTATAAGAAATATTTTGAGTGAACGATATAGTCATTTTTTGCAAGGCCCTTTCTCCCAGCTTGCATCCTAATATTGTAGGTTCTATTTAAGCCAATCGTTTCCAGTATAATTTCAAACAGATTGTGTCTGCACAAGAATCATATTAAAAAGGACAAAAATAGACTCTTAAAGGAAGAGGGACGTTTCTACAGACTAGGGAGATTGGTTCTTTTTCTTTTAAATAAATTTCTCTTGATATTTCTTTTAGAATTTATATTCTTTGGTATACGTAAAGGTAGGTATGTAAAAACCATAAATAAATCAGTGGGGCGCACAGCTGTGAAATTAAATTATGTCCCATAATTGAATTTTTCCAACTTATCTGTGCACAATGAATGTGTATAGGTACATTATCTAGCAATGCATGTTTTTTTTATCTGCTTTTCTGCGGACATTGAATTGAAATCAAATCCGATGCAAACAAAACGCCTGTACCAGCAAAACAAAAGGAATGCGAAATAAAATACAAGCTGTGCCTCGAATTTGCATAACAATATGGTGTAGGTACATATTATGTAAGGTGGCTCTTCTGATTTGAATAACATTATGCATATGGAATTCGTGTTTTGTTTCTTCCAAAAGGGCAGGAGGGCTTTTTTAATCCTCAATTCAATAAAATCATCACCGGCGCCGGATATTGCCATAGGTAGCTCCTTCCGTGTGTAGGAAATTATTATTTATTTTTTTTTAAGAAAGAAGCAAATGTTAAAAAAGTTAAGTGTTTCAGCTGTTACTTTAAGGCATTCAAGGTTAATAAAAAAAAAACACATTACAATAATTTTGCAGCAGGGTACAGAAGTGAATGGATACTCACTAACACTTCTCGCACACTAAGCTAAAGATAAATTTGGAAATATCTATTTTAAATTATTTTCCAATAGGCATACCAACCACAAATTCTTTGTTAACATTTTCGTCAAAGTATTGTTACTAAAGCTTTGGGACTGGCCCAGACTCTGTTCACTTTTGCTTTATATCTACTTATAGTAAATGCACGCGTCACCTTTCTCGTGAAGTGGCCAACTTTCGATTTAAAATATTTACCATTAATGTCGTTAGAATGGCAAAACAATACATGGCGGGTTTCACCTCCATAAAAACACCCTTCGTTTGGTTCGTAATTCATAAAAATCCACTTCGAAATAACTCGGCAATCGGATCGAAAAAGAATCAAATTATTATAATAACTATACCTCGTAAATTCATCATGGGGATGCATTTACCTATACAAGTAACCACTATGCCCATTTTCGATTGAATGGAAGAGCTCAAAATTATTTTACATGCTGTGATGTAAATTGTATAGCCATGTTTGAAAGAAAATATATTTTTTTATTGTTTTTATATTGAACCGAGGACATCGATAGCTGGCAATCTTTTGACAGGTGTACAAGAAAACAACAACGCAATATTAAAATCCTTGAAATTGAAATCCTGGGAATTTCTTTATTTCTCGTTTATTTTTGTCGAAAGGTGAGAAATGATGAAAAATAAATAGGTATGCAGTTCAATCTTCACGCTTTATCATAAAGTTTTTGTTTGTATTCAAGAAAAATGCAAAGGAAACCATAAGCAGTTTTTTTTTTTTTTGCCTTCCATATTAAACAACGATTATTACTGAACGTTGAAGGCACACCTTCTGAATATTAAGGACGTACTTATTTCCAGCACGGCTTAGGTGGAAGGTTTCATTGTTTGTTTGTTCGGGTTGTGTTTTCTTGCCTTGCATATCGATCATTCGTTGGATGTAGATTGGTTTTTTTGGATAATAGAGTTTGTCTTATTAATAAAAGGAAGAAATAATATTTTCTTAATAAATATTCTTGAAATGGAAGAAGGAAAATTAAAATGTCTGCTTTGTCGTATTAACCCTAATAGGTAGGAGCTGTTTCGGAAAGGGCGTTTGAATTATACGCCAGGAGCCAAGCGCTTTGTGCGTTTATTATTTTTTTTTTTTGCCTATTTTCTTTATATTCATAGAACTGTAACCGAAGGTCAGCACTTCTCATTTTCCACTGTTCAAGAGAGTGATTGGATTTTTTTTTTATATTATAGTAGTAGGAAGGTTTTCGTTCAAAGGACCTTAGGTATTTGTTAATGAAACTGCAATGGAAATTGCGGAAGCCCCTTAACATAATGAGGACTTATAGTTATATTGTGCGAGAAGTGGGAGTGGGTTCCGCCGCGAATGTTGAACTAGTATTGTGACAAGATGTGGTGTAATATACCTTAAGCATTTTTTACGTGGGCTAAGTTAGGTAAGGTGCGGTTAGATCAGGGTTAACTTGGGTGTCTGTCTTGGCAAAGCCAAGAAACACTTCGACCAGAGTTTTAGGACTATAGATCTATTGTGAAACCATAATTATGAGCGAGGGGGAAAGAGGGGTGAACAACGTTTCTGTGAGGGATATAATAATGGGAGCTCTAGTGTTGGATATACATGTCGTCCGCTGAATGCTATCTTGTCCTAAAAGCCATTATTTCCGAAATTGAGTTAGGTATGCAGTCTAATTTTGGGACGCCATTTCGTTTGGCGCAAACCAGTTTGTTCTATCTCTTTTAGTTTTTAAGTTACAGAGACCTGTTTTGTTCAATATGAAACTTTGGCCATGTCATTTGTTCTATATAACATAATCAACTTTATGTTTCCTCTCTTTTAGTGTATTTTTTTGTTTTCTATGTTGTTCAATATTGAGTTTTTCTGTTCAATATCCACCAATACTTTACGAACTTGTTGTCACTCCATACAACGTTGTTCAGTATCCAAAATGACTTCCTCGTTGATTTTAATTTATAAATAATTCAAAATAAAATAAAAACAATTTCTGTGACTTGTTTTATAAACAAAACTGTCAAGGCTTTCAGAAAAAAATCAATACCAATCAAACATTTTCTGATATAAACAAAAATTTTCAATCTGAACTTTAAAAATCGATTTCCCAACATTTTTAAAAATGGACATTGAACTAGATAGCATTCAGCCGACGCTGTCCTTGAAGAACTGAGGAGGGTGACTGATATAATATTGACTATGAATTTGAAGGCAATTTTGTTTAAATGTTCGAAGCGCTTTTTCTTCCACACCAAATTGAAGGTATCCTGTGCGCTTTTAATTTTCTGGCAGTGTAAGGGATCTTTTGGCATATCACAGAGAATTTTATTTGTAAAATATGTACGGCTATGATAAGACTTTTTCTAGCTTAAGGCGCGTTGTTTGATGAAGAGGGCTTTCGCGTAGGTATATTACTGCCTCATGCAAACCCTGTTTCCGCTGCACCGGAGGTTTTCCTAAAATGCTCATCAGGTCCAATGAAGTCTGCTTGACTTACGCTCCTCGTTCATACTTTTATCAGGAGTTGGCAGTGGGGAGTATATAGCCGATGGCCCCAAAAATAATTAAAATTCGACAACACACGACTAGCAAGCATGCGCTTTTTCTTCAAGCTGAAATCTATATGCTATTATTTTCTGTTCTTTCAAACACAGTCCCTCTTGGCTTTCACCTACATTTAAAATAATTCTAGTTAAGTGGGTGATACCGGATTTGCTTCCTACTAGTAAATATAATGGGCCATTTGAGAGCCAGATCTTCGGCACCAATTTTCGTCCTTCTTATAAAAGAATGGCGAAGTTTCAAAATCGACCCCCAGACTAACCAATCCAGCTCCTCCGATTTGTTCACACTGACAATCGTCAAGTACAGTCAAAGAGAGCCTAGGACAGTCAAGTCATCAGCAAAGTGCGAATGACCCATTCCTAGGACATTCAGTCCACTTAAAAATGGAGAGAACACATGCCCCCGACAAAGTTCAACGGCCACGGTGGAATGAATTGATATAACGCCACATCCGAAAAAAAATAGCCACACCCATCATGGACTTGTGAGTGCCAACGAAAAACATCAAACGAATGCTATTTGTTCACGTAAATTATGTTTCTTAAATTCCTACCTAAGCCATATACCCATCCCTGCAAGAATTTACGCCACAAGCTTCAAAGCACTCATTAAAGAATTTGTGTGGTTAGAATTTAATTAGCTTCGTTGGCAGTAAAGGCAACCCCAAAGTAGGCATTCATCATTAACAAATGCATAGGGTGTTTAAATCGTTCCGCCCACCGCTTCTAACATAAACATCCACAGAATTAGAACCAATTAAACACACAACTAGGTGCATACCCTCACAGCGCATACAAAAATGTTTTCCATCCGTATGCAGTGCAATTTTTTTTTTATTATTCTTCTGCTGTAGGTATTTTTTTCCTCTCCTGGTTTTGTTAATAAATTCTTAATCCGTTTGGACCATCCAAGCTGGCTTTATTTTACGGCCGTATTATTGTGTGTGTACATTTAATAGCTGCGTATGCATTTTTTTCGCTTCTAAGGTTTATTACAGCATTTGGTCATGTTAATAAAATACACTCCTGCTTACACATCCACTTAGAGGGTGAACGTTTGGCACCCAAACTGAAGTAAACAATCCATTTCAGCACGTCACCTGAATGAACAGCAAACACGTAGATGCTTGTGTGCGTAAGTAGGATCAGGACCTTGTTGCCAATACTTGAAGTAATAACTGTGGTAATTACTTACATTCACCTCTTCAGAGCTCTTAGTCTGGCATTTGGTGGGTATAGTATAATATCTCATCAAAGTGGATCATGAATTTATATTTGGCAGACCAATGCTCAGTCTATTATACTCAGTCTGTGCCAGTCAGTCCCGTGGCCGTAGCCACGGCCATAGATCCTGACAGTTCTTGCTTTATATGGTATAAAAGTGATGGTCTCAATGATGAGGTAAAAGTTTCGAAAAGTTTTCACTTAACTTGCAGCCCACGCAATAAATTCCACACAGTAAAACCATCAGGAGCGCGGTAATTTATGACTTCCCATAAGGTGTGGCCAACCAATGCCCGCGGTTTACTTAATTATTTTCCATAGCCCAGGTATACCTATACTTGGATCCAGTTGGATTGACTCCGCATGTAATAAGGTATGATATCACGGGCTGTTGTTGGGAATCCATTCAATTTGTCAGAAGAGAATGAAAATGTTGACTACGGTTGAGAAAGTGTAATTTATTCGTATTCCTGACAGGGGATAGGCGTTGAGCAGAAAATGACCACAGAATAATTAGAAGAGTTCGTTAGCCTGTGCTTGAGTTGGTAACGGAGGTATTATGTTGAGAATGGGGCCGAAAGGAAGCCGAAAGTGAATTATTCCTTTCCTATCAGCTTGTTCGATATTCGGTTTCATCGTGAAATCTTAACATAAAAGAAGTTTCTACTTCTATTGATATTTGATCAACCAAATCAGGTTTAGCGAAAAGTTTCATAAGCTTAACGCAGGTTTGTATGTTGGACTACTAAGCGAGTGAGCCAGGAAAAACACAAATTCATTCTTAAAATTTTTGAACAGCGCTTACTTGCGAGATTATAACTTTCTCTGTTAATGAATCCGTTTGGACTCGGTATAAAATTGTAGACCCCTTCCATTCGTACAAAAACTGAAAAACAACACCAAAAGTTGTGAGAAGTTGGCCAACTATTTATTTTTCTACAGAATCCATTCATCACAAAAATCGGCATCAAAAATGGCTGACTATTCTCCAAGTTTTATTTAAATTCACTAATCAAATAAATATTATTCAGATCTAAAATCCGCTTGCTATTTTTGGCCCAATCACGTACGTTTTCAACTTCAAGCACAACCGACGATACCCTTCAGTCCTGTACATCCATATTGCTCCATCGCCAGGATGGGACATCCATATTCAACCCAGTGGTGCACTTTATTTGATTACTGCTTAGAATCCACAGAATCCACTGGCGTTGTACCACCTTGATGTGGAAATACAAGACAGAGTCGTATGTTGCAGATATGGCAGAGTTACCATTCACCATGAAGGCCTATCCCTTCAACACTGAAAGTTCTCCTTCCTCTATATTTATGCTCTAATAAGCAGAGCGGAAAAACCTAAAACCAGCTTAATTACTATGCCCGCAAAATTGCATTTCAAAGAACCGAGGACTTTATTCTAAAATGGGTCAAGAGGCAGAGTTGAAAGTCAGATTTGAAAGCATGTGACAGAATGCGGGAAAGTTACTTAATATACCAACCCACACACAAACCACGGACCATTTAAATCGTTGAAGATCAAGTTTGCATATGCAACCAGCACCCACTATGTTAGACGTAAGAGCGGTCACATCACAATGTTATTTAGGAGACCGAATTCGCGAATGGGAGCCGTCAACTGCATTTCCTGTAAATTAATTGAAATCACTTGCTCAGGCCATTTCCTTAACGATAGACCCTTCAACCAAACATAACTCTCACATAGCAGAGTCGGTATTAATACCAGATACAATTATCGAGGAAGTTTGTTTTCATATGACAAATCGCGTACAGCCCACTCCGGAAAACCATGTTCACGTCGAAATGTATACTCGGAATACGTTCAAGGCGTATCCCTCTCAGCATACAGACTGAGATAAAAATACAAAACACAACCAAACCAGTGATAGCCTAAAAGGCGATGATTGCAGTCACAAGTCATTATGCGGCGACGCTTGTGGTGAAAATGTTAAGGATCCAACATGAAAACAAAACGAAAACCCCCCGAAGTGACAGAAAACAGGAGTCGGTTCTCCGTTGGGACAAAAAAGAACTGACACCCATCTCAACTTTATGGCAATGTTGAGTGCGCATAAAAACCATGAAAAAACATAGAAATCCTCCGGACCAATGTAAGAATGTTCGTGTGTATAGACAAGTTAAGTGTACCCTGGCCAGTGTCCATGGGCAACCATGACATGAGCATCAGATCTGCTGCTGTAGAAAAATAAAAAAAAAATTAAAAGCACCCCAAAGCCCATACATAGAGAGTGCTGGCTGCAGAGATTGAACGGAAGTTTGCTTGGCTGAGTTCGTGTTGTTGTAAATCGAGATTAATACGACCACATTACCGAAAAGAGGATATTAAATGGCAGAGAAAACCAACAGCGACATTTTCTGTTATCCGAATGCGAGTTCTTTTTGGTATTTTCTTGGAATTTCCGGTTGGTAAACATTTGCTATGGTATATTCCTACTTTTTCATTTGATTAAATATTAGTCCTTTTGGACGTTGTGCGGACTCCCTCAATCGCAATAATGAAATGTCACTTGGTAGCATTTTGTCAGCGAAATCTGAGATTCGGCCAAAAAGAGTTTAAATGACACACGGGCGGTGTAATATTATTTTTGTTAAGATAATTAGGGTACATAAATGCGCATTGTTGTTATTGAAATAAACTGGATACAACTCTTAGCGAAGTCAAATGTGGACACCAGACATGTGCACCGGATGTGGATTAGTTGAAGGTTGCTATGGTAAGCAACTGGGTCGGTGGCATTTGTGTGAGGGGGGGGGGGGGACCACAGATCAAGAAGTGATATCTTAGCACGGTGATTAGCAAATAGCAAATATGATTGCTACAGAGTTTCATAACGCATATTTGGAACCGTGCAAATACCAGGTACGAAATGCTTCGATTTTAAAATCTGTTGCAGCAAGGAAAAATGGCTTAAGTCGAATTTGATAATTTTTCAGGAGAGCACATTAAAGATTTGCTATAAAGTTTTAAATAACAAATGGTTATAGACGATCTATTAAAAGTCGGCTCCAATTTTGAAGATACGAATTTTTTTTTATAGCCAAAAATGTATCTTGAAAAACTCATTCCTCTAAACTGGACTTTAGGTGTTTTTGGTTGTGGCAACAGAAATATGAAACCGGCGCATTAGCACGGTGTACGAATCTAGTCTTCAAATATGCTTCGGAGAATTTTTTTTCACAACCCTTACAGCAACACGAAGCACTCGTCTTTCTCACGGTTAAGAGAGAAGATTATTGCCTTTCCACGAACTGCGGACCTTAATTCTATCAGGAAAATTGAAGATAGACCAACGAAGTGGATTGAACATAAAGCTGAATTTCTTCTTTTTTTTGGAGGATTTTTAACAATTCATCGTACTTTTGATATAACTAAAACCATTAACGAAAAACGAACGTACCTACGTTTTGTGGATCTCAGCGCTGCGTTTCACACCGTAAATAAACAAAGGCCTGGTTTGTAAGCCATCGTCACTCAAAACCTCCCATAAATTTCTGTTCATGGACATTGTACACATAGAAATTTTGACTTCAACTCAAACAGCGGTTTGGGGTAAATGAATGATATCGGACTAGTTTGAAACAATATCTATATAGAGCTCCACAGGGCAGTGTTCTTAGTGCAGTACTTTTTTCAGTTTCTAATGGAATATGTGATATTCTCCCTGGAGGCAGGCTGACGACATGCTACTCGCTGTATGCCCGTTTGCTCTTCAGCTTCAAATAAACAGACTGTTGAGTCATCCGTGAACGAGCAATAGATTTAGATTTAGATTTAGATTTAGAAAATAGGTAATCGAAGCCTTTAAGGCCAGGAGAGAGCTAATTAAGCTCAACTTTATGTACCAAATAATTAGCGATCCCAATTTGAAAGCTAAGCAACAGAGGACCTGAGGAGCGACTAGAAAGAAATCCATGTTCAAAAATGTGGATTTTCATATAAATCCCTGACTGACCTCGAAATTTGATAAAAGTCTTCATATAGTAACAAACATTTTCATCCTCAGAGGTCAGAGTCTGTATGCAACCCTTTGTCAGATTTAATTAAACTCTGAACCTATTAAGATCGGGATGATGAAATTCGAAACAAAGGTATCGTATCGTATAGGAAATAGGTGCCAGAATATATTTTGTGATCCTAATTTTATTTTTCCAGTCCATCAAACTGAGCCCGTTTGAGTATACGATGGGATTTTTTACAGTAAATTTACAATAACACAGAGCTCGAAACTACTTACCCTAAAGGCCACCCGACGGACAACAATGCCAACGATGCCAACACATAATCTACCGACACCTAATCTACCGACACCGGACCTATTTCAAGGAACCGCTGACAATGAACCTGCTATAGTCATACAAATCTGATTACATCAAAATCCTAAATTATTCATCTGAAATGTTTTAGATCAGGAAGCGAGGGAAAGTTTAAATTAGATCACTTACCTCACCTCGCTTTTCTGTACCTTTCAATTTAGCACTTAACAATTGTGACTTGAGAACAATCTTATATAGTTGTTGCAGGAGGCTTGCTATTATAGACAGTCTCCCTTTCAATGAGCTCATCTCCACCGAGGCAATTAGTAAAAAATCTTCAAAGTTTTACCGCACCAACATTGAAATGACAACCTAAAACAGCTACCCTCGATGTAAAGAAGAATGTATACCGTACCCATCTACTTCTTTTGAATGGTGTTTTGATTGAAATGTTTATTAGTAAATTAATCGAAAAATTAATGAGTTTCCGACGGCTACAAGTACTCGAGTTTTGCGCACAATTTGACAACAATCTCTCAGCATCATCAGGAGCAGTCCTTTAGGAGGCGCATTTTAATCATTAACTTACCAAGATTTTTCTTTTTTTATTTTGTTTGCTCGTTATTGAGGGATAATAAAAATCGAGCAAGTCTCTTCACTTCCGGGTGGGTGCAAAAATGTTGTTTTTCGTATTTTCCCACTGAATGTACTGACGTTTTGAAGGGAAATATGTGCAGTGTGTCCTAAGAATAAATGTCTGTTGATGGCATGGTTAAGACTGATTTGTGCAGGCTGAATTGAAAAAGTTCGAAGGTAGGTAGGAAGTTGAAGAATTCGGTTTGCAGAAAGTTCCCGGATTTGTATTAAATAGTTGGGTAGAGGGTCACAGAGTTTTCGTCCCGTACCCTACGAAAATTAGTTTAGAAATGATTAGACAAAATCGTTCTATTTTTTAATGTAATTTGGATTGAAATGGGTTCTTCTTTTGAAAGAAAATTCTACTAAAAATTACAGCAGTCCTACTTTTAATCCGGCGGAAAGAAACTTGTCTCGAATTTCGAACATTATTAAACATAAGAGAAACTTTTTGAGTAGAGTTTTTCGTATATACCTATTTTTTCTTATCGGACTTTTGTCCACTATTTGTACTAAAAGATGTCGAGTATGGAATTTCAGGTCGAGTATTGAAGTTCAGACCCAATCAATTTGTGTTCGCTGTAAGCAAAGACCGAAGGATGCATATAACGGCTGGCATACTGGCAGCATTTCAAAATATTAAAACTTACTTTTGAACTGGATGCTGTATTGACGAATGATCAACATTTTCTGTTCAGTTTTAAAGGTACAGTACATTGTCTACACTTCCGCCAATTGTTACACATAATTCTTTTATTTTTTTCGTGATACTGCTATCAGCCGTTTGCACTGATATTAATTTAAATTGCTTGAAAAATTACAAAAAAGATACATTATACATTTTTTGATACACTTGTCGGATAGAAGCAATAATGGACGAACATTTACTGTCAAATAAATTTACTTGTTGACATCGTAATTTGTACTGATATTGCTCAGTGGCTCACTGATTTATGTTTTGGAACACTGACCGATCGGCCTCAGTTTTAACTATGGGAAGAGCTTAAGTGTTACACCTTAAGCGAAAATGATATCTAAAAAAATCGATTCGAATCGTGTCGAAAGTTAACTTGTGTAATTCGGGAGCAATTGTGTAAAAAATAATCTGGAAAAGTCGGATGGTATATAAATTAGGGGTTGAATTACAGCATCCCTGATCGAGCATACTGCGTGACTAAATTTGTTATTGTTTTGCTTGTTAAATCCGCAAAATTCAGTGACGCATTGCTCGCTCACGGATGCGGTAATTCGACCCCTGGACTAAACCAATATGCTAGTTTCTTTCAAATGGAAACAAATTACAATTTCGAGTGGTTACCTCTACATATCAGTGGTCATAAAAATTTTAACCATCACATTGTCTCTGCTGTGACAATCAATTTTATTTATTTGAGTATTTTTTTCATGCAGTTTGTTTTAATACAAATCTCCACTTGGCTGTATTTTATGTCCTGCATTGGATGATAGAAAAATATACATTGCCCACTGAGACTGAGACCAGTGGCAGTGTGGGGAATTACAAAGATGACATTCATTTATCACGTTTTCCCAACTCGTTTGTTCTTACTCCAGTTCTCCAACTAAAGCGCACTCTTTACTCAAATTAGCATATATAAATATGTGACAGTGAACTATTATAGTGTACGTCTAGATGTCATGATAAGTTCATTTTTCTCGAATGACCAAGCGAATGCAATGCATCCCCATGCACTTGTCATAGCCTTTGCACAAACTACGGATCAACAGCACATTTTATATAAATTCAGTTTTATGACTCAGCTTCTTGAGCATATTATGAATAGCAAGGTGGCATCGCTTTATACAGTTGTTGCTTTTTCATGGGTTGAAAATCTGTACCTAGATCTACCTAAAACAGTAAAACCCTTGCGCTTTAATTTGTGTGACTTTAAGCAATCTCTCTCTATTTCTGAGTCAATGTTGTTGTATAGCTCGTAGAATTCGCAGATAAATCTCCTTCTCCAAAACCCGTAAACGCAAACGGAACCGAAAATCACTCGAAGTATTTCGCGTTCCTAGCGAACAAAAATTGGACGCAATGGAAGCAATAACATCCCCGGAATGAAATAGAAAGGGGCGGAGAAAATGATTTGGTCCATTGAATATCTTTTTTGGTCCGTTGATGGAATGATGTTCTTTCCCACTCTGAACACTCGTGAATCTGGCTACTGAAGGAGAACCATATTTTGTTAAAGTATAGTCATCTTCAACTTATTTGAAAGTGAAAGGAATATCAATTCCACCTACAATGTATCCACGCGGAATGCGAAGTCATCGAAGATCGAATGCTAAATGATACTCAAATACAAAAGTGCTGGGTCACACGAAACGCTCTCGTTCATTGTACGTTTAGCGCTTGAACAATCTTTTGAACTCGCAACGTCATTCTTTCATCTGTTTTCCATTATGTTACGATTATGCGCCTAAGCTCAAGAGTAATAAAGGGAAGTTGAAATTATTAAAGCCGACAAAAAATACTTAAAAAATATAAGGAAATTAAGACTGCGGAGTGTTTAACTCTTAGCTTTTTAAGCTTAGAGATCCTATTTGGGAGGAATTTTAGTGTCAATAGGAATGTTGATGTCAACACTTTTGTTGGTGTGACACACCATTCCAGAATGACTAATGGTTCGGTGAGTTACGAAAGAAACCAACGGAACAGACAAATTTGATTTGAAGGGACCTCTGGGTTCGAGAATTATTTAGACCAGCATTAGGCTGAGTGTGGAGTAAGATCTGTGCTAATGTTCTTGTTAATATGGACAGTAAAGTCCAGCTCTCTGTTACAAATAACTGCCAAATCACGAATTTCGGTTTATGAAGTTGTCAGGTCATAACAAATAAAGTATTATTTTGAAGCAGGAGGAAGGCAGCGAAGCTTGGTGAAGGTGAAGCCTCAGATCGTTCAAAAACGAACGTCAAGTTTAACCGGGCTACTCCTACGGCCTTGACTACTCTCTAATCAGTTATCATTGTAAAGATCGAAGAGTGTTTGCATTTTAAATTCAATATTATTATGTGAAAAAAAAAACTTGCAAGAAAAGCAACGTTCAACATAAATATGGTGTGCATGTTTTAACTTGTACTTTTGGAATCATTTTCCAGTTCGATCCAGCTTTTCTCGTTATTAGATAATTGTATTCATCTGGCTGATTACCTAGCATGTCACGGGAGCAACAATTTCACAAACTATTCGACCTTATTAAAACAGGTCCGACATTTCATATTTAATCACTCCTATTTTGGAAGCCCACTGAATGTCCTCTGGCCAATGGAACATGATGATAACAGCTGTTTTCCAGAGCAGAAAAACTGCTCTGAATCTGAAAAAGTGTTTTTTCTTGCCCATTGGAAAACTAAATTTATAGCCTTCGAAATGTACTCTCGGCTATAAAATTAAATATGTTCCTGCACCTATTTCTTGTCAGATCAGGTGAGGCCTCTCAAGTCAAGAGTTTTTGTTGATTCCTTGTGAGGTTTGTTATGATACCATAACATTTTCAGTATTCGGCGACCTAACAAAATCAATTTCACCTCAACTTGTGAGGGTTTTGTGACTTGTGAGGTATCAGTGAGGTTTGCCAGAATCGGGCAGCTAGCTTAATGGATCTAAAAGTCTTTGAGTTTGTTCAGAGGACAAACTGATTATTATTGTGAGGTATAGCGTGTATTTTACCTTCCCAGTAATATATCATTCTCAGTTTATAAATCGACTAAGCTGTGTGGAATTAATTTTGGAGATTTTAACACAAAGGTAGATATAGGAACCGCCATATTGAGGACAAACAGTATGCAACGCAATTTGCTACTGGAAATTCGGTTTCCTTTCATATTATTCATTTGTAAAGATTGTGGTTGTTTAAATTACATAAGAGGATTTTGTGTTACCTAGGAATTTACTGTAAAGTTCCATTAAATTGGAAATACATGCTGGAATCCACAAACGCGAGTTAGTGTTTTAGCTGAGCCTCTCTCCGAGTAGATAATACTCCATCTGAATGACAAATCTCTCTTTTGCTTCCATATTTCATGAGTATTTTCTTTATAGAACCAGTATTTTCTCACGACCATTGCATTCGCGGAACAAAGTTTATATTTCTGTTTAAAAGTAATTAATTTTGTAAAATTTATGAATGAAACAACTTCTCCCAGTATTTTATATATCAGTACTATAGAGCGCCGATCTATGTCCGGTTTAACTTGCTTCCTTTCAGAACAAAGACTTTAAAATGCTATTATTGCAAGAAATGAAATGGAAATAATACTGCTGGCAACAAAAATGAAATTTCTCTACTGCAAACACCTTCGTCCGCTCTCAGTCACAAACAATGGAATCAATTGTTCTACCTATGACTTTGTTTGTTACGAATCTTCAGAAAATACTAAACAATGCTTTGATTTTATTTACACAATATTCTCAACTGCAAGCAAAAAGAAAATGTTTTCATCCATAAAAATTGAAAGAGGTTGACGAGAAAAGTTACTTTGATAATACAAATATTGCCAGCTATACAAATTCCGCTTTAGTTTGTAAGAAAAAAGTCTAAACAATTAATTAAGAAAATGAATTTTTCTGCTGAGAAGACCAAGGAGCGAAGACCATCCAAAGAACACCTACCTACTATCATAAATAATATTTTTGTTGCCTCAGGAAAACTGAAATACACAGTTGAATTTTATTTTAAATTGAATAGGTAACAAAAAAAAGAAAGAAAATTGATTACTCGCATTCGCAGTACAAACTATAATTGCATATCACTGAAAATAAAATATCAGCCAATATTGACAAAATCCTATTGTGAAATTTCAACGAAAATTGTTTTGTTGAACTGAAAAATAATTGTTGTAATGATAACTGAAATTTATCAATACAACTTGGGTTTTTTCAATTTGAAAGATTGTTTGTTAAACGGATAAAACATTTCCTACAAAACTGCTTTGTCAGAATAAAAAAACACAATTTTCAGTTTGATAATTCGATATTGTTTTTGTTATATACATAAATACAGAACAAAAATCGCTTTTGTAAATGTTTGTAAAATTGACAAAATCTATGCAAAATGTTTGTTAGCCACACAAAATACAGATTGTAAATAAAGTTAAAGTTTCCCAGAATGCCTTTATAATTATTGGAAGGACATTAGAAATGCTGGAAGGAATATGGACAAGGATGGAGGAAAACAAAATTATTTTGTAATATTCATATATACTATAATATTTTGTATAACTACTTTTTTTTAATAACTCTAATTAATAAACTTATTTGTTTTGCGTATCATTTATTAATACCTTATCTATTTTGCAAGGGTATTGTAGACATATTTTGGATATACGTTCAAGGACAACTGCAAGTGAGTATTAACTATATCGAGAAAATAGTTTATTTAATTCAGTATAACAATAAATAAAGAATTAACAGATTATCTACATTCACTCAACAATTCTGTAGTTGAAAACAAATTAAACTGTTGTCAAATTGTAGCTACGTAACCAACAATCTGTTTATAGATTCAACAAAACGCAACGGCAGTGCGGCGAAATTATTTCTGTACAATCAACAATATTTTCTGTTGATTTAGCAAAATACAATAACTGAACTGACTACCATATTATTAACAATTTGTTTGTTAATTGACAAAAAGATAATGACCAAATTGATAAATTTCTTTGTAAAGGCAACTGTTTATCGTTGATTTGACAAAACAACAATGGTAGAATTGGCATAACTCTTTTGTAAAATTAACAACGTTTTGATTAATTCAACAAAATATTTTTAAACGCGCAAGAAACGATTTTTGTTAGCACAACAAATTTTTTACTGTCACAACAAAAGTTTTTAGAACAGATAAAACTTACCAATATTTTGTCAATTTGATGGAAACATTTTGTTGGACGTATATTGACAAAAAAATTGTGGAATCAAACCTCATTCTTATCAAATATTCTAGGGTCTTATTTACAGTGATACAACTTTCCTATCCCACATCACTATATTTGAAAGTCGATCCCTTTGAGTTTTGAAGCGGAAATATTGATGTGACATGATTTTTTGATTCGGGAAAATAAAGGAATAACTATCTATCCATGAAAGTTGTATTTCAATCAGTACATGACATATCCTTATTCTTTAGAATCCAATATGAGCTAATAAAAACCAATAGACGATGGTATTTGGAGAATTTCCAGCAACATGTTACACGCGAGCTAACAGAGTAGATACGGCATGTGGATTCTCAATTTGAATATCAAACCGAAAGTGGGTAGTTCTTGCCTATGTAAGTCGATCTGATTTTTTTTCAAGGTGTACTGGAAATTCTTCTCATAAAAATATATATCTGTGGCAATAAGTTAAAGTAGCTTATGTCAATTTTGGTAATTTTAATGTGAGCAATACAAATTTATCTTGTGCTTTATAAATCAATTGTATTTCATAGTCTCAATAAACTTAAACTGTTCAGTTCTCTTCAGATTTAACGATTTTTAATGGAGAGTAAGTGGGACCTGGACTAAAATAAAAGGAGATCTTTGTAATGTAAAAAAACTCGAATTTGGCTTATGTCGACATAAGCTCTTTCAACTTATTGCCACAGATATTATAAAATGAGGACGTGGAGGATGACTATCTAAGTGTAGCTTGTAGCAGTTAAAAGGTCTTACGGGGCGATTTGTGTAAGCTTATATTGCAGAGAATGTCTTGAATCTAAATGCATTCCAGGCTACACTATTTTGATTATAAGTAAATATTGGATGAACATCTTGATTTATTTGTGCATTGTTTGGATATTAAATGGGGAGCAGCACTTTTGCCTAGTTCTTATAGATTGAAGTGTAAGGACGATAGAAAAACATTCTTGACAGAGCGAATTACGGATTTGGTAACATTTATCAACATCATTATTACGGTTGCCAAAACAAACATTTGAACTATATTTCCATGGATGCGAACTGAGGCAAACAAAAAATTTCTCTTTCAGCCTCGGGCTGAATTTAATTAGCAGAAAAACAGGATGAAACAAAACGAAAAAAGAAACACAAATAGGTACACGGTCAGAGGAAGCAAAATGTGTTTACGTAGTCAACGAATGTCACCTGATCACTTCGCAGATATTGTGTGTAGGAAATAAAAGATTACAAAACGCTTTTAAATCTTTATTCACGTATAAATTCGATTTTATCACATTTTTTTGTTAATTAGGCTTTTAAAGAAGCAAAACATAAAAATATTTATACCCTATTCACAGCGCACCGAAAACTGGTCGACGCATTCACACCGAACGCCAACTAGTCGTGAAACTTCTGTGTAATTTTTTTTTTTTTGTTTTTGATTATAAATTTCGATCGCTCTAATTAACTAAAATGAATTCAGACCATTTCAAAATAATATTAGTACATCAATTAAGTGTGGAAAGTGATTTTAGGTTGTGAGATGTGACATTTGTTCGGTCAGCTGTTCAGCTGAATTTGGTGAAAATTGCAAAATGTGTGTTTGTTTTAACAACCCAATGATTGGAAGTCATTTTAAACGACTAGTTTTGAAAACTGAAATATGTATTGGAAAACTTCAGTTTTCGATGAAGTTTATAGCCTTTTCACACCGAGCCGAAAACCGGGTTTTCGCGAAAACACTCGAAAAGTTTTCCCATACATATTGCAGTTTTCAAAACGAGTCGTTTAAAGTCGTTTTCAACGAAACTGTCATCGGCTTCACCAGTACTCTTTTATCGTGGGATTTCTTCCTTTTTTATGGGAATTTTAATGACCGAATAGCCTTCCGTGGGAAAAAAGAAAAGTTACAAGACACATTCAACCAAGATATTTTATTTTTAAATTTCATCAAAATATGCATCTACATTTCACCATGATAATCAACACGTAAATGTACATACAAATAACCGCCTTTTAGCAAGATTTTTTGACTACCAATATTTTCTAGTACAAAAGGTAATCATAATAATAGTAACAAACCGCGATTTTTAGACCAAAGGTTATTGAATGTGATTCTCCTTCTGTAGGTATAATATAAATTTTACTTTTAAAAGTTATTTTTTTTTACAAAAACGTATCTATCAAGGGAATTTGAGTTCGGTGGAAGGGGAAAAATTACCACGTTTCTTGGGCCAAATAAGGATAGCGTACTTAAAACACTGCCTGTCACCGTATGCGACGAATTCTATGGTACTGCTCGTTCCGTCGAATATGGCATTCCGTCGACGCGACGGATGCAACGGATTCTATGGCCCTGTAGTCAGCGTTGCCATAAATGCAGATTTGTCTGCATTTTGCAGATTTTAAACCTAGCTCCAAACTTTTAACAACCAAAAATTTTCAGGAATCTGCATTTCAAATTTTGTATATAACAATAATTTATTTTTAAAAATGATTTCAACATTTTTTGCACACTTTCTTTCGCTGCATGCTGTCGTTTTCGTATTCAGTTCTTTTTTTT
Source organism: Cheilosia grossa (assembly GCA_963082955.1). NCBI lineage: Eukaryota > Metazoa > Arthropoda > Insecta > Diptera > Syrphidae > Cheilosia > Cheilosia grossa. The sequence goes on along the minus strand of OY720147.1, from coordinate 16,614,898 downwards.
CTGGCAACACTGGTCATAATTGCAGATTTTTCCAAATGTTTTTATGACAACACTGCCTGTAGTCCTAGTCTTTTTATTTTGCCCTCAGTGCTCAGCCACTGTCTTTTAAACTGGGACGTTTTTCGTTCGTTCGCAAATGTGACCTGCGTGTGTGTGTAAGTATATGTCGTGCTTCGTTCGCTTGGTCGACTGTCGTGTTTCGCCTTGCCCTTGATAGCTGTGCAAAATTGTTTACGTTTGTTTGTACCGCAATGGCTCAGTGGTTGCTCAGCTGGAGGCCGGGCTCCTAGGCGAGGGCTTACCGATTCACATCACATACTACACCTTAAATAATTTTTATATAGTCCAATCTCTCGGCAACTCTGGGTGGTTATCATGGTGAACTACTGAGAGATGGGTTTCCCACTTTAGCCCCCGAAAAATCTCATAGAACACCTTTAATACTCAACGATTACTATGCTGGACTACTGAGCAATGGGTTTTCCGGTTCAACCCCCAAAATATTACATGTAACCTTCTTTTCACAGTGTCCTATATCACGGCAACGTTCAACGATTACTATATTCGGACTATGGATCAATCGGTTTCCCGGTTTAATCCCCAAATAATCGCATTAGTACCTACATCTCGAATATTTCTTACAATACACCATTGGCGGATTCTATGCAGCGCTACTTAGTGAATTTTTGTCTTAACCTTGAAAAATCAAGTAGTAATAAGCAATAAATGTTGTTCATACTGCCCTAGGTCACAACAACCCTCAGTGGTTACTGCTGAACTCACTGACTTCTGTGACAAACCTAAAATTGTACCCAGGCCGAATTAAGAGGCTTTCTCAAGAAGTCTTTTGAACTCTAAGCACAACATGCAGACGGAGTTGAGGGACCTACATTTTTCAGTTTAACTCTATTGTGTGAAGCCAATTGACATGGAAGTAGTCTTTGTATTGTTTTCTGTGAAATATATAGCGGACTGAGAACCTAGCTTATTCGTTTATTTAAACCTTGTCTCTACTACGTTGACACCATAAATAAGCTGATTGTTTAAAACCCCTGTTGCCTCTTGGTATAATCAGATTTTAATTTAAAACAACTCTTTTAAGATAAACTTCCAGTCGTAGGTACACCACGTTTTGATGTATGTGCAGCTATTTGTTTTAATAACAGAAAAGGTCTGTAGGTATATGAAGAAAAATCTCTGCTTACACTTGGACAAATTACTGTTTTCAAACCTCATAATTTAATGGTGAAAAATGTGGCATTTTATCATTTCTACCTGACAACGGGCCAGGAAAAGGGGTAGGTGTATTTATGCTCAGATGAAAAAATCCTATGGCACCAAGGCTCAAGTTTCCGTTCACGCTACCCGCTACAATGGGTATGATAGTTAAAAAGTTTGGATTTTAACTTTTCCGTCACCAAAGTTGAGGCAAGCATTAGCAGTAGAATAGTAGATGTGCATAATAGAAAAAAATTAGCTATTCTCTTACCTCCTTGCGTTTGACTGCTATTCAGTGGTTACAATAAGGGGTTCTTATGAGGCAAGCTCAGCGCTATCGAATATCAAAATAGGGAAGAAAGAACCTATGAAGCTTACTCTTAGAAACAGACAGTTTTTGGAATTATTAAAAGACTTGATCTGAAAGTTAGTGCGTAACTTTTCGATTCTATATGACATGCTCTTGGACAATAGAGTTTTCAAAGGTTATTTGATGGCAGCATCATACTGCATTTGTATCACCAACATTTCTTAAAGAATGGAAACTGTCCTTCAACTTTTAATCTTTCTCGACTTGTATAATTAAAAATCTTAAATATGATTTTGGAAGGCGCGAAAAATTAGAAACGCGTCAAACAGACTCGAGCATCGTTCGATTTTAGACTTACTCTGGAAATTTGAGTCTCTAGTAGCAACTAGCTTTATTGTACTAAAATTATAAAGTTCTTCTTGTTTTGTTTTCGCATAACCTTGAAACTGCTTACCCAATCCAATATGGTCGTCTGAAGAAAACATGGGGCGCAGCATGGAGGAAGATTTTGTTGCCATTTCAGTGAATTCGGCCAACTCATTCGGAAGATATCCAACCAATAATTTAAAGTTTTCTGGAAGATGGCAAACGTGTCATTGTCAGTCGTCTAAGGCACGTACAATTTCTTAGATGTCAGGTCACTAGTATTTCTCATTGTGAAATGTTTGCGCTCGTATATTGCTTTTTTGCCGACGTCTTGAAGTGGGTAAGAGGGACATAATGCATTAAACTTCAAGCAAACTTTCTTTACTCTTGAGTGTACGAATTTAAAAACATTGGAGCAGAATAATTTAAGATTTCTTTGACAGACTTTATCTGACTCAAAGAGCATCCGAAGACAATTGGTATTGGAAGCTGATCCTTGATCGGGTATATTGAAGGAAACCAAACATATACGTATACGTAATTTTATATATTGTTAGTTAGTAATAAACTCTCAAAATATTTTGAAGAAATACAATGTGTCAGAATGTGGCAATGGGCTATATGGAGTATTTTTGGAAATAATTAAAGGGTAAGTCTTTCTAGCACTTACCGTGTCAGATAACACACCTCCTTGTGGAAGTAGCTATAAGGCAGTTTTGCTTAGTAAATTACAGTGGCAAAAAAAAAAAAAAATAAACGCAATTCTGTCTCTCCGGTAAATGCCAACATGACATTAGTAGCATTGCTTTTCGATTGCGAAAAAAGCTTCTTGTATTTCCTTACCACAGAGTGAACCACATACCTTACGATCATAAGTACAGACTTGCTTTGAATAAAATGTTTGGGCCTTGGTTAAATTATTTGAGTATTATACAGCTTGCCATAGATCCCCTGGCATTTCAAGTAACACAGTAGTTGGTGTGGGGGATTCTGAGCGAGTTGTATCAGACATAGCCCCCGGAGAAAGACGCACATTTTAAGGTTTTTTCCACCTCTTTTCAACTCAGCCGGTCAGAGTTGGCATACAATTATAACCATATTCCTTTGGTCCAATAAATAAAAATATTAACAATTGGACCGTTCTATTTTTATGGAAATTAACTTAATTCCAAAGAGACCCCTGATCGGCATCACTGCTTTTAAATTCCCTCCTATCCCAGCTGGATATTGCGAAATAAAGAAACATCTAATTAATGAGGTATTCTTAATTCGGAAAAGTGTAATAAACTTTTACTTTCACTCTGTCGGCACCACGCTTCACATCGATGGCACAGAGTTAAATAAAAACAATCAAATTCTTGTGTGCAACACCAGTTGGAAAAAGCAACAAACAATTAATCACCCCCGAGGGAACAGGTATTAGATTCCCAGTGTCAACACGATATAATTGGATGTTTCTCTTAATAGTCAAGGTTACTTTACGAATTTAATTGTTCTTAACTTTTCGTTTTTGTTGCCAAATAAATGAGATGATTTGCCATCGGTGTGAAAACTTTTTCCATTTATCCCTATACATGGGTGTCTCTGTCACGATGAAAGGAAAGCAAATAATATGACTGGCGTTTTGCGTATTATTATGCTCGCACTGCGAGCCTGCGATTGGGGAAGTTTCCTTAAAGTTTACAATGGCAGACTTCCTTGTAGCAATTCCAAGCGGCAAGGATATGAGGTGGCTTGCTTTGATGTAGCACCGCACTCACGAGCACTGTGTATTTCTCTGATTTGTGTGGTTAATTTTTGTTTTGTTGTTGTGGAGTTTCTGTGCTATTTTATCTTTGTGTTTGCACATTCTGTTAATTCACTGCAATACTTTGTGATGTTGTTTTTCTTTTTTCTTAAGCACAAAGAATGTGTAGATGTAGATAATATATTTTGTTGCGTAAGTTAACATCTTGTTTCTGTTGGAGTATTTATTTTATACTGCCGGTCTGTCTAAAATGGCTGAATAGCTTCCATACGGTGGATTTTAACGAGATAAACAAAAAACCAGAAAGTGTATTTAGTACACAATCTGCCCCTGGGGCTGGAGCCCTTAGTCCTACACTCATATTGCTACCTACTAGTGTCCAACAAATAATACAAAATCGTATTATTTGTGCACAGCCCATTTATTTAAAAATACACAAACAGCACAATTTGTATGTCCTTGTTCGACTTAGTCGTCTTAGCGACTTGTTTATCAGACTTTAGAATTGCAAATCCAAAGTACTTTGTTCGCTTTAGGCAAACAGCGATAATCCGATTTTTACACACTTCGAAATGTTGTCATCCGGAAACTTTTTCACCGCAATCTGCATTCGACGCCCTATGTGCTTGGCAATAAATCGCAAATCTAAATAAAAACAAAATGCTTCTCCCCAAGAAGTAATAAGTCTAATGGAAACATTTTGGCAAACGAAACAATTCTCAAATCCAGTTGGGACTTGGCAGAATCAGGTCGTGTAATCACAATTACATTGAATATTGCAGGGTTACTTAAATAAAACAATAAGCTGTTGGTAAAAGTTTTTCGCCTGCGTTATTTATTTATGTCCTTTCTTTGAATTCAGAATAATAGCAATTTCATCAAAGGAATAGTTAATACTGGCGACATATTTCTGTGTGATTATGAATTCTGTTGTATTAGCTCTGCAAGTAATTCGTTTTGCGTGAGTTCCAAGAAGTCGGCTTCCGAATGTCGTTGATTATTAATTTTGTGTCTTCGGTTAGTCACCGTCCTCCATATATTTACTAACCATTGGTGGTGGTCTGTTTTGCATGAATTCAAATATGAGCGGGTTTTTGCGAGTAATGTGGATTTGTAACATACCAAAATTTGTATTTCCAAATTCCTTTCCCACGATCAAGCTAATTCGCGAAGTGAACTAGTCGCTGACAGAGTTCTCGGAGGTGTCGCATATCCTCTTCAAGGTAATTTGGTATCTAGACAAAATTAAGTTCAGAGACAGGACAGAGAATAATTATTAGTTGAGTTGAGCAGTTGGCAGTCTGGAGCTGAGTTTTAGATTATTAATGTTATTAAAATTTCTTATGACTACAAACCGAGTGTCTAGTTGAAGTCAGTTTATGTATTAGATTCGCAGATCGAAAGTGTTTTTAGTCGTTCGATTTATTGCGTGTAAATTCAAAGCAACAATAACAAGTGATGTGAATTTTCAAAAATAAATGCTAATTAAATAAATGGAGAATCAATTTGAATAAATAAAAAGTGGGTGTAGAATAATAAATATATAATATATATATTTTTAAAAGATTTTACCTAAAAAATGGTAAGCGGACGATTTGGTGATACTGGTGTCAGGGAAGTTTTCTTCCGTAAATTAGTGAAATTATGGAAAACGCTCTAGGGAAGGTTAGTACATGGGCCAGGAGGTGTGGTCTTGGTGTCAACCTGAGCAAAACCGAACTGATGCTTTTCACCAGTAAAACCAAAATACCCGACTTCACACTTGCTCGCCTAAACGACCACCAGCTATCCTTATCCACCAGTGCTAGGTATCTAGAAGTGATCCTGGATCCCAAGCTCAACTGGAAACTGAACATCGAGCAACGGGTAAAGAAAGCATGCATAGCTTTTTATGGGGCCTGCAACCAAAATTGACCCTTTGGATGTACACAGCTGTCGTACGACCAATCCTTACCTACGGGTCAATTGTTTGGTGGCCGGCTCTTAGAAAGCTTACGATATAATCAAACTAAACAAAGTAAAAAGAACGGCATGCATAGGTACCACAGGTGCCCTATGGTCAACACCGTCAGACGCCCTTACAGTCCTTCTGCATCTGTTACCTTTAGACCTTCACATTACAAACATCAAAGCACATAGCGCGATCAGACTCAGGGAGTCGGGGTGCTGGTCTGCGAGACTCTACGGCCATAGTAACATTTTGCTTTCTTTATCATACCGCCCCCAACGGACTATATACCTCCCAAAATGTTTTTCACTAAACATTTTAAAGTAGAATTCCCTTCGAGATCAGATTGGCAAGATGGCCGAGGGAATAGGGATACGAATCTAGCATTTTACACAGACGGTTCAAAGAAAGGAGACCCTCTGAACTGCGCCAATTACAGAGGTATCAGTCTTCTAAACATTGCCTACAAGATCTTATCTGCCGTTTTGTGTGAACGCCTGAAGCCTTTCGTAAACAACCTGATTGGTCCATATCAGTGTGGCTTCAGGCCAGGAAAGTCCACCATAGACCAAATATTCACACTGCGGCAGATCTTGGAGAAAACCCAGGAACTTCAAATCGATACCCACCACCTTTTCATCGACTTTAAGGCCGCCTATGACAGCATTTATAGGGACGAACTATATAGAGCAATGTCTAGTTTTGGCATCCCTGCCAAACTCGTCCGTTTGTGCAGGATGACGATGGAGAATGCACGCTGCTCCATCAAGGTCGGTAAAGAACTTACCGAGACCTTCGATGTCAAAAAAGGATTTAGACAAGGCGATGCGCTGTCATGTGACTTTTTCAACATCGTTCTTGAAAGAATAGTGCAAAACTCAAACGCCAACACCAGAGGCACTATCTTTCAAAAGTCCGTCCAATTACTCGCGTACGCCGATGACATTGACATAATTGGCAGAACGCAGCGTGATGTCAATGGCGCGTTTGTGAGTATTGAGACTGAGGCGGCGAAGATGGGTTTGGCGGTTAATGAGGGCAAGACGAAGTATATGCTGTCAGCTAAAAAGGACACCCAACACCGACGGCTCGGAGAGAACGTCACAATAGACAGATATAACTTTGAGGTGGTTAAGGACTTTGTCTACTTAGGCTCCGCTATGAACTCAGACAATGACACCAGCGCTGAGGTTAAACGTAGAATTACTCTTGCCAACCGCTGTTTCTTTGGGCTAAGAAGGCAATTGAGTAGCAAAGCCCTCTCTCGAACAACTAAAGTGACCCTTTATAAGACCCTTATCATCCCAGTTCTGCTATATGGCGCAGAGGCATGGACTCTATCAAAAGCGGATGAGGTTACTCTTGGCTGCTTCGAGAGAAAAATTCTCCGTGTTATTTTTGGTCCCGTCTGCATTGACGGTGAATGGAGAAGGAGATTTAACGACGAACTGTACGGGCTGTACAGCGACATCGACCTAGTCAGAAGAGTGAAGGTCCAACGACTGAGGTGGCTGGGTCATGTAGAGCGAATGGACACGAATGCTCCGGCCCGGAAGATCTTCGAATCCATACCCGAGGGAAGGCGCAGTAGAGGAAGACCGCGACTCAGGTGGCGCACGCAAGTGGAAGGGGACCTTAACCAACTTAGCGTGCGAAACTGGAGACAGCTAGCTAAAGATCGCGCTGGCTGGAGACGCTTGTTGGTTGAGGCCCAGGTCCACCCCGGACTGTAGCGCCACCTTAAGTAAGTAAGTAAGGTTCAAAGATGGACTGTATAGAAGGTGCAGGTTTTTTTTCTGAGTCTCTAAGCATCTGAAAACCCTTTAGGCTTCCGGATACGTCCAGTCTGTTTCAGGCGGAACTACTGGCTATCCGCGAGGCCTGTCGTCAAATCAAACTACACCCAAACATAGCTCCGAGGCAAAAGATAGACCTTTTCATTGATAGTCAATGTGCCATCAAGGCTATCGCCTCAGTCAAAATAATCTCAAAATTAGTTCTAGAGTGTCGTAAGGAGCTGGGCTCGCTTGACAAGTTCAAGGTTACCCTGATTTGGGTTCCAGGTCATAGCAACGTTTACGGAAACGAACATGCTGACGAGCTGGGCAGGCAAGGCTCAGCTCTTCACTGCTCACTTGCGGAATCGGTTCAGGTACCGAGCGGAGGAGTCAAAGCAAAGATATCCTAAGTATTCTTATCGAAGGCAAACCTCAGATGGAGGAGGCTGACGAACTGTATCATATCCAGAAAGATGTGGCCAAACTACAGCACGGAAAAAACAACCTACCTTCTAAGTAAATCACGAAAAGATATTGCCAGAACAACAGCGATAACCACAGGCCATTGGCCATCAGGGGAACACGCAATTAGATTAGGCATCCCACATAATACACACTGCCGCAGCTGTAATGACGCAGCCGAAAAAGAAACACTCACTCAATACCTGTGCGCCTGCCCAGCACTAGCTAGGGTCAGACAACTATCTCTGGGTAAACCCTTCTTCGACTCCCTTGAGGAGGTCTCGAAAAATAGTAAAGGGTCCGCCAAATAACTTTTTTTTATTTGAAAGTACAACCCTTCCGGTTAATAATGGAAAATAATTTCATTCAAATGGCTGCCTCCGCTGGCCATGCAGTAGCCTACACGATCAGTCCAATTTTTAAGCACATTATCGATTGTGTGCAGCTGTATTTCACCAATGGCTAAAATATAAAAACCGCCACTCCTACCTGCCTACCTACCTACCTAAATGGTAAGCAAATACAAATTCCATTTTTAGACGCATATAAAAAAAAAGGGGATGTTAAAACAAACGTACTTCAACTTCACGCCTTTTCAACATCAGATTGTTGAGTTGCCTTTTAAATTGAATCGAAGCCAGCGTATTGCATTTTGAGTATCGTGACGGACACCAACAGAATATTGAACCGATACCTGAACATATATTGCAAGTACGGGCCCTCCATGTTTTTATATTTTTGGTAGACCGTAAATTCCATGGACAACAGGGCTACATGTAATTCTTTTTTTTTTCCTCGGAGCTATATTTTGCTCAATTAAGGGTTTGAAAGGTCATGCATGGGCTTCGTTGGTTCCAACCAAAAATCTCTTTGATTATCACCAAAAAACTGCACGAAAGCGCATATGCTGAGGCCATACATCCAAGAAAATAAGTTTAGCTTCTTTAAATATGTGCTACCTTTCAGGGCGGTTTAAAGCAATAACTATACTTCTCTTTAAAAGCTTGAATATTGCCAACACACTTCCGCTTAATATTCTTGCTATTAGTACCTATCCGAATAATCCCTACAAAAAAATAAAGAACACAAGTTGGCAGCTGGTGCATAATTTCAAAATACTTGGAGATTATACATTTCAAAACACCGGATACCACCAGTTTAATATTTGAACCCGAGTTGACCATAGGAATACCGAAACCGAATAACCACAGCTACGGCATTGGGAAGTCACACATCACACGTTGTATGCAATCGCACACACGCAGAACAATTGTACCTTCTCATGGACAAGTACTGTCATAAATATTTACGATTCAAAGAAAAAAACAAATACATAGCTCAAATTGTGAAATTAAGAAATTTGTATTAAAATGTTCATCTTCACCTTCTAGTTCTACCGAATCCGAGCTCCCCCACAGCAAATTGTTTTCCTACGACTCCAGTCTACGATTTCACTTATATCGAGGTTGACTCAAGTATCCGTCGGATACGACTTGAATAGGTAGACTCATTTCATTACAGTGTGCCAGAAATTCATTGATAGTAGTAGGACCACAAAGTCAGACGTGTCTAGTGGTGTGGTACATCATTTCTGTGAAATCAAAGAACTTGAAATGGCTCAATTCCTGGCAAGGTTTCGTCTTGCAAATTCTATGACATGTCCTAGCGCATGAAACTATCTACAAAGAGACAATCAAAAGGTCATCCCACCTCCCCACCCCCTAATACCACCATAAAGTACGTTTCTATGCGTATATATTTTGTGGGTACAAATTTTCATGTGAAATTTTAAATCCGCAAAAATAAAACCACTTCGAATCACTTTGCCCTTACCGTAGGGATCAATTGCCACTTTTTATCGTAATGAAGGGAAACTTTTCACGCCTGATACAGTGCCACCTGTGCTAATTTTACTTATCCCATCCGCTCACTCCGTCGTCTATTAGAAGTCGTAATTAAAGTTGACGCTTTAAGTATTTCGATAAGTTCCTCCAAATTGGTTTCACAACAAGGCAGGCGTTAAATTAAAATACACCCAGGTGTGCGATTTCCGAGAACAGCAATGGAGACGAAAAGAATGGTAGGCTTTTCAAAAAAAAAAAAATCCCACTTTAATGAAATATCATATTTCATTTTAATTGCCGCAAATCTTCTAAGTGTTATATATAAATACATATAGGTAAATGTTTGATCCTGGACTAAAAATAAATAGAACTTAATCACTGACTGGAGGAGTTTTCCAAGACAAACTCCGATAAAGAAACAGAAGGCCAATTTAGCCATGATGACTGCCCCCCACTCGCAATGTAAATAAACCAATTATAAGTTTCTTCAGACGACATTAGAGAAATCCTTCTTGGCAATAAATTGCCCTAATCCTCTGACAGACGCGCAGTTTTCTATAGCAGTCTAAAGGATTGAACGGTAGATAGTGCCAACGACAAGGAGTTGCTTGATGAGAACGTTTCCATTTTGATTGAATAAACATTCAAAGGCAGTAGGATCTTAAGGAGGCTTGTATACTTCAAGCACTATATGCCAATTTAATGGGGCATTGGGTATAGCTAGCGTGTAATGAAATTAACATTTTAATTGCTTCACTTTTAAGCTCTTCATTAAATTAGTATTTTTTCCCCGTCTCATTGTGGAGCTCTGTAGATTGTCTTGAATTATTTTTGAATACTTGTAGCGGGTGGTTGGGAGGCTTTAGTAATTGATATCAAACATTGCGAAACCAACTGAAATCAGAGTTAAGTGCGAGAAATGCTTTTGCGAATGGATTGAGTCGATGGAAATGTGCGATTTCATTTACACTTTTTGGACTGCATTTCATATTTGAGCACCCTTTTTTAAAGAATAATACCTAACAGAAGATTAACTTGTTAGCTTGGAGTGTTTAGAAAAGAGCTTTTCGTCTTGTTTTGTTTTTTACAAACACTATCAGTGCTGTTTGTGTTGTTTTAGAAAAAAATGTAATAGTTTAGGTTAGAAGCAATCTTCATAATTAAAAACCCGCTCAGGATCTTATCAATGGTAACAGTAGCTAATGGATCACTTCAGACTCCACTCGTATATTACTTTTATTCAAAGAGGGACAGAGGGAGAAGGAACTGCCCATTAAAGAATAAAAATAAAGCAGCCACTGCCAACGTTAATTTAAGTATTATATCGGATCGTAATCATAAAAACCGACTTATGCACTGCAATAATAAAATTTCCTCATTTACACGCTCTCATTCATTTCGTTACCCAACGGCAAAAAGTATAGTAATGTACAATGTAGCCCACTGTTCAACTGTTCATAATCCTGAGCACCCACATTCATCTATTTTCCGCTTTCCCGTCAGTAATAACAAGTTTTCAACTCATATATGGGAAAGTATGAAAGAGGAAAACGAAATTGAGATAGAATATTATTTTCAACCCAAAAGCACCCTTTCGGGTGCGTATCCTTTTCGGGATATTGTTCATGTGGGAGGCGAATGGTTCTTCGTTCATATTAAGAACTTGTATACAAATGCAAGTCCGAAATATCAACCGTCTTGGATGACATCTTTGGGAAAACCTTCATAAGCACACCATAAAAGTCCGGAAAATAATTACATAATTTGGTTGAAGTTGGAGACGGGACATCTACGTTAACAAATCTTTATTTTTTTTTTCTTTCGTCTCATTTATGAAAGAATATATTCATAGCTTTTATGGAGTCATTCAGATCTGCCGGCCAACAAGGCAGAATAAAAATCTGCACAGCAGATAGCCCTCGAAGGAACTCCTCCTTATCTTCAATTCTGAGATATGCTATACATACATTTGAGTGTGGTAAAAGTGTTTGCTCTTGGTATACCGAGCAAAAGAGGAATTTATTTACATTTTACGTAATTACTTCCATGAAGTAGGCTTTTAAATTGTTATAAAGTACTACTTACTTTACACTGAAAAGTGAAGGACCAGGAGGTCATAGCCTAGTGCATATATACAACCGCACTGTAAGATGTTTGAATAGTGTGATTGGGGCCGAGTGCGTTTGACAGTTCTTGAATGGGTTCTTTTATTATGCATATTTTAAATAAATGTTTGACAACTATTTTCACACAAATTTATTATTATTAAATATTATTTGACAGGGGTTGTTGTACCTACTGCGACCTTTTCGGCTATAGTGATTTGTAGCCCCAGCTTACCCCTCAGAGAATTATATTTCCTCATATAATTCCTTTCGGAATCAATTTAGACGGGTTGGTACTCTTAGTTTTCCTTGTACAAATTTAATGGGGACAGCAAGTTGTGACAGGGAATTACACATTAATATTAACTAGTCTCGCTTGTTGTCGAAACGAAATTCTCAATATATATTTTGTTGTTTTTTACAAACGAAAAAAGCGTTGAATAGATAGATATCGAAAAAAACGCCCTCAATACATTAACATTTCAATACGTCACTAATAAAATTTAGAGCAAAAAATTTGTGTCGAAAAATGTTTGTTTTCAAAGTTACATCTTAGAAACGAAAGTGGTTTCACAGATTTATATGCCCCTGAATAAAAATTATGCAATTGCTTACTTTTACAGGTAAATTGCATTCATTTATGAATAAATGAGGCGCTCCATTGAAAATAGGAAATAAAACCATTTATTTTTGAGTACGCTACAATGGCAATCAGATCCGAATCAGATCACGAAATAAAACAAGACGTACCTATCATAGAAAAATTTTATTTTTGAGTTATGACAACATTAGTTGCTTTCAAAACACGACAGATAATATTTGAGTATGACAAACTTCATATTGCCACCAGCCATTTTGCTAACATTCTGTGCAACGTGACGACATGACATTTCACTTGCAGTATCGGGGGTGTTACCATTTAAATAAAATTTGCATTATTTTTTTTTTTTTTTCGATAAATACAAAATCTTAAATTGTAAATTTTAAATTTTTTTGTTCAAATATGCAACAAATAAACAATATTTTGCTGCTAGTATTTGGGTTTTTCTTGGCATACTTTGGTGTATCCAAAGAAGCAAAAGATTTGTTTAGTAAATAATTTCGATTTGCCTCACAAACATTTGTCAAACATTGCTGAAATGTTTCTGCGTGGACGCCGATAAAGCATTTTTTAAATGTTTATGACGATTAAAAAATTATTAGCAGGTAGCAGCGTTTTTTATTATCATAAGAAAATTAGAAAAAAAAAAAACACCAACAAAGACATTTATGAACATATTTTTAAACGTACAGTTTTTGTTTTTAAATTTATGGCTCAGAGATCCCGCAACACACCATTTAATTTAAATAATTATATTAAATGTATCACTTCCTCAATATTCCAAGCTTCTCTGGACATTTGTACTTATTTTATGTTAAGAGAAAAAAATATCTCTTTTCTTTCTGTAGGGAAACTTGTGAAACAATAATTATTTACGATTAGGAAACTGCCACATTTTTTTTTTATTCAATAAATGTTTATGAAACATATTGATCGACGTTCAATATTTTGGTCTGGCAACGTGCCTGTGTCTCTTGGCTATCGCTTCCAGGCACACCAGCATTTAAGAATGAAACAAACAGCGCAGCAAGAAATAGTAGAATAGATTATCAGATCATGATTTGTTATCTCGATGAAAAGTAAGATCATATCCTGTTTTTGTAAGTACCTACATTTAAATTGATGATCTATAGGGATCATAGCTGATGACAAAAAACGGCTTATGACGTGATAGTGCCCCAAATTACATTTTGGTTGCAAAGTACAACATTTATTTCCCCTTTTCGTTCTCCGAACTTTGGTATACAAATTTTGATTTAACATTTTAGATAAAAGGCCGAAAGCGACAGATTGTGTCGGCAGGGATTAGAAGCTGACCCGGAAAAGGTAGCCCTATTCTGAAAGTCATCCCCCAAACATACAAATCGACGAATACAATGTCGTTTGATTTTCACCCGACTTGACCCAGAAGAAGGGGAAATGCTTGTCGCGTGTATGTCCGTAGAATTATTGTGACCTCCAGTAGCCCAAACGGATTGACCGATTTTAAAGAGTAAGGTGTCATTAGATTCGTATTCTGTAAAAAAAAATATCTAAAAAGATGTAAACAAGACACATTCAAGTCTAACTAATTGCAACTCTGAGGAAACGTATATTTTTCTTATTTTATGTGTGTAGCCTTCGATTGTCAATTAGTTATACTCGCATGTGTCTTGCTGATATCTTTTTAGTTCCGTCTTTACAGTCTTTCGGGATTATTGTTTTTTTTTTTTTTAAATGAATAATTTCTCAGGTACATAGGAATCCATCTAAGTAAAGTTCCCTGAAACTTGATGCGTAAAAAATACATAGATCACAGTGTATATTAAAATATGATTGGGGACAGCTGCTCAATTAAGCAGACATAAAAATGTTGATGAGAAAACTTCTGTGTTGGTATGTAAACCGAGCATTTTGTGGACAAACATTCCAAGCATAAACGTGTCACAGATGCAAAACGTGCCTCCACCACAATATAATCAATCGAGCCAGTGATTAGCTAAAAAGAATCTGGCTTGCCTGTTCTCTCTTCAATCGGTATATACTGCGCTGAAATTTCTTAAAAGGGGGCCCCTGAAATAAATAATCTCCATCCTGTTTGTTAAGTGAGTATCATAAGACACGTTAAGTCCTTTTTGACAAGCACAAGATAGCGCAAAAGAAAAGTTGTGAAATTTTAAAACTGAAAAGTGGCAGACATTTATTTATTACACCGTAGACTTCATGCGGAGTATTTTTAACTGAAATAATGAGGCTTAAGTAAAAATTTGCTTTTAGGATGAGATTTTCGTTCTGTTTATATACCTTGTGAAATTGGCCATTGATGGTAATGATTGATGGATACTGCAATGGAATATGAAACTATTAACAAATATACTGACGACTAGGTAATTTATGAAATATTCGGGATTACTGTTTGTACGGTTGATGTGCGAAATCATCGCTGAATGGGCTTCTGTTGAGCCTTGCGAACTTAATTTCCTATCATTCATCTGCAGCAAGTCGACCTGCACACTAGCAGTTGGCTGATTAAGAGTACGTTTGTATTGGGTCTATTGATTATTGATTTCCTAATATAGTATTATACCTACTTCAGTTTTATTCGGTTGATATGATTAAGCGTTTAGAGTGCAACTAATCATTTATGTAGATAGGGAAATCGCTAACAGTCTGTTATAATTTGTGGAGGGCTTTGAGAGTAAAAAGTAAAAAAAAACAGTAAAACTTGGTCAGACATGAGGAATTGTAATTATTAAACATTTTATTTATTTTTTTTAAACACCTTGATTTGTAGTATTATCTGATGCGGATTTTTGAGGAGCGAACATGTTGAAGGTGAACTTTTCTTTTTTTTTTTTTTAATTTCCCCGAATACGTACATAGTTATATACAAATATAGTAAATTGTGGAGCTTGAGATATTACTCAAATTAGCTGTAACGGCGAAGTGTCGCTCCCATACCAGTCGATCTCTTCGGCTACAGAGGTCAATAGGGCTGAAGGTTTTTACTCATACAGTTTATGAACATTTCTTTGCTTTGACATTGCAAAGGTGGTCAGCCTAATAATGACGGCAAGAATCAATGCGTCTGCAATTGCATTAAAAAGACAAGGTCATGGAAAAACTCGTAATTTGTTGAGCCAAAATTTGACTGCGTCAAGTGCAAACCCATGTCCAAAATGGTTACAAAGTTGCCAAGGCACTATTCAATTTCAATCAAAATAATGCAACAAAAAGTTAATAATTATCAAGATCGACAAAGGGGTGGTCCTCATCTTCGTCCTGTTCGTTCTGACTGTTTGGTAGTTGACCACTTTGTAATTTTTATTTGTAGATAATTGAATGAGGGTATTATAGGCGATTCCGTTTATTTGTCCGGAAGTTCAGTCAATAATCGTATAAACAGACGTTTTTGTGATATTGTTGTAAAGTGTACAACTTGATGCATACCAAGCACTTTACAATCCCTTGCAACCTCTTTCTTTGTATGCGGATGTTTAACTCAACGATTAATGTTGCAACTTTGTTACAATATATTGATTGTCCCAAACAAACATCCTCCCGAATTTCAGCTTACCACTTCCAGCGTCAATGCCCAACACTTGCGACCTAAATAAACAATGCTTATTTATGGTCTTTCTTTATTTTTCCCTTGCGCAACTAAAGCCTGTTTGCTGATACTACTCATAGCGATTTAAGTTCCACTTAAAGTCTTATGTGACAGTTTATGACATAGAAAAAGTAGCCCATAAGGTATTTAAGTAGAACTGAAATCGCTATGAGTAGTTTCAGCAAACGGGGCTAAATGCACAAGCCAATTAACTCGTTATGCTGATGTCGCACTTCACTCACCGTATGCGCGACAAAGTAACACGAGGCATTTGACTTGTCCGGGAATTCCCTTTCGTATTTTCCTATGCTTGTTGTTTCTATTTTCATTCATCGAACCCCGAATTGAATGATTCAATCGAGGCTATTTATTTCGGTGACTGTGTAATGACGCGGGACTCAGTTAATAATAGTCGATCGGCTCGGACCCATTTAACTATATCGTATTTTCTAAATCGTGTTCTAATTCTTGATCTAGATTCTATATTCTAAATCGCGTTCTAATTCTTGAACTAAAACAATCATTGATAATTTCTATCTATTTATTAATTTATTTTTTGTTTTCTCATTTTAAATTTCGATTTCTTTTTAATAAATAAATAATGATGTAAATAGCTTAATAAATACATTAAATTCAAAATTCTTAAATTAATTTAAAGGCTTTCAAAATTTATGAGACTTTTGTCCTACTTTGTAAGCGATTTTGAATTAAATAAATAAATAAATAAATAAATCATATATTCTAAATCCTGTTATAATTCTTGAACTAAATCGTATGTACTAAATCGTGTTCATTAATCCTAACCAAATTTTCATAGTGCCGACATAATTATAATATTTAGTTAATACCTACATATAATTTTTAATATACCTAAAATAAATTCATAGAATAAAACCGTCTTTTTTCATAAATAAATAAATAAGTGTTAGAAGAATCTACGTTGTTCTACTTTTGGGACAAACGACCAAAAGGTAAGACCCAACTGAGAGTCGTACCTCTCAGTATAAAAGACAAAAAGTACAACAATATCTCGTCGCTTGACTTGGGGATAGTTAGATAGCTTCAATTGGGGATATAAAGACATTTTTTGTTAGGCATCGTTTAAGACTGATGCTATGCCAATCAGCATAGAACCGTTGCCAAGAACAATTATCCTTGACAACCTATAGGTTTAGAAAAAAAAAATTCTAACCAATAATTTTGCATCAAAATATTGATTTTCTTAACGAACTAAATAAGTAGGTACAGCGAACATTTAATTAAAGGAAGGTGTCTATGAGCTTAGTCAAATAAACGGGTGCAATAATTTAGGACGTTGTCCAACTCGGTCTGTAGCCGTCGTCTAGGAGAGGGATACATGACAAATGTGTAATGTGCACTAAATTTTTACGAAATTGGTCACGAATAGTCAGATACTGTATATTGGATTACCCAATAAAGTACCTAATATATTTTCACGTTCCAAATAATTCGAATATAAACCAATCCGTCCTCATAATCCCCCATTTTGTAAAGCATATTACGAATCATTGATTAATCTCAAACTTTGGATACTATCCTCACAAAATCAGGATCTCTTAGCCAATATCCAATACCATAAACAAAGCCTAAGTGAATAAATCGATTTCGACCTGCATAAGAGATATAAATCCACACACTCACTGGCTGTAAATTAGGTGAAAATTACAAAGCCCCGAGGAATATAAATATCTTACGACCTACAAGAGTAGTAGAATACTATACACAATAAATTAGTAGAGAACTTTTCATCGATACAGGCTGTGTATATGGGCAAGAGTGTTAGTCCTCCCTAGACCCTGGGGTGCCATTCCTCTCTACAATTGAGCAAAAATGTGTAGGGTTACCTAGAGATCGATTTCTAATTGATGATACTTAGTTCAATATTTGATAATATCGCCTTAATGTGTATGTTGTCAATTGTTTTATTGTACGTTATTTATAGCTAATAAAGGGTAAATAAGGACAATATCCTACTTGCAGTATTCCAAAGGAATACAAAAATACTCTTAGAAATACATAGGAACATAAGGGAAATATAATGAATATTGCTGGTGCCCTTTGCGTGAACTGTTTATTGGTTATTTGCAACCAGGCCCATCCTCTTAAAACTACAGGAGCCTGGTTCTGGAGCCTTTGTGGAAAGCGAGAACATTAGACTACACTGCCCCTTAGGTAACCATGCGTCTGTCTTCCATGCGGAGTTTTTCACTATCCTTATGGCTATGCGCTATATTGTGACAAACAGGTGGAGGGGTAGAAGCATAATGCGTATGCAGTGATAGCCAAGCTGTATTAAAAGCGCTACTTAACCCTCTCACCTCGTCTAAGTTAATGCTTGAACTCAAGCTTTTTCTGAACTTGGTCGGAATTTTGTTTGGGTCCCAGGTCACACTGGAATCCAGGGAATTTAGATCGCTGATGAGCTTGCCAGGCTGGGTTCAGAAGAAGCTGTCTCAGGACCTGAACCTGCGTTGGGTCTGCCTTTATGTGCGGTTAGGTCATCCATTGATACCCGTGTTTCTCGTGAACACGAGTGTCGGTGGCGTGAACTTTTGTCAAACACTGTGTATTGGGCTTGAGCGACTCCACCAATGGTCCTGCTTGTGGAGAGGACGACGATACAGCGGAACACTTCTTCTGTAGCTGTCCTGCCTTTCCTCGCATCAGGTGGCGGATCTTTGGGGCTGATGTGGTGAGTGCCGAACATGTAAGCTCTTCATCAGTGAAGCGCCTTCTGCTCTTCTCATCTTTATTCGAAAGACGACAATACAATAATGTAAGGTTTCTGTTTTGGCAGTACAACGTACCAGTAGTTCTGTCTGAGTGCTCCATCGGATAGTAAAGTAACAACCTCCGACAAAAAAAAAAAAAAAATGGTGGCACACGGGAGTGCCGAAAGAAGTGACTTGAACAATTACGTGCGTATTTTTCGAATCGTCAGGAAATATTTTACTGTTCAGGAAATACTTTTAAATGATGTGTTTTTTTCTTCATTATTATAAACTACTACTACGAAAATTATGTTACAATTTTCATTTTCATTTAATGCTGTACATGAAAAATAATGCATATTATTTTACATAAAAAATTCAAATCTATTGCTTAAAACGTAAATTTACAAATACATGAAAAATTAAATTTAATTACTTGGTATTCCTTGAAATGAATACCAATGAAACTTATGAATTTTCATCCACAATTTCAACAACTCTTCCATCATTATCATCATTGTTTTTATCAATATATTCCAGAACTGATACTATAGGTTTATGGTAATTTAAATAGGAAACAAACAATTTTTATTCGAATTTATTTAAATATCTTGTAAAGATTTTGCTAGGAATATGAGCTAAGATTGCGATCATTGGTCATCGTTAAATCAAATTCGCTATGTAAAAATTCAATTAATGATAGGTTTTTATTAAAATTTTTGTTTTGTTTTTTGTTTTCTGTTACTACACAGAAAATTCATGAAATTCATATTAACTCAAAAATGTTACCCACTCAGAAATATTCATATCTCTCCCCTGAACCCCAACATACTCCAAGTTTCCTTATAAATTCTTCCCTTTGAATTCGTTGACCTTTTTCTGTGGACATTCGCCGGCGAAATAATTTTTCGCCAAAAACAACAAACGAAAACAGACACAATAATTGTAGCAACAAAAATGTCTTAATTTATTTCTAAGAATGAATATTTCTCAGTTTATTCCTATATTTATTTTTGATTACATTAGTTATTGACCATTTTGCAAAATAATACACTCATGACGGTAACTCTCTTCGGCCATCGACTCTATTTCGTGGCGTCGGCGTCGTTTGTATTGTACCATACCAGAGTAAGCTCTCAGTAGCGAAAGTGTGCCATTTATATGTATGTATGTCTTTTTGTTTTTCTTTCTCTTTTTCTTACTTTTATAAAGAGAACAGCGATGTCGGTAGGTTAGGTTAGGTTTATGGGTGGGTACGGCAAAAGCGAGTCCTGCCGCACCCCACTTAGGTCCATGTGGACCCATTGTGATGCCCTTATTGAGGGGTTAGCCGATGTTGTTGGCGTTAGCGTTGTTCCCTCTCGGTTACTCGACCTTGTCCATCCATCCTGATGTGTTTATGAGCCTATAAAGATTAGATAAAGAGACATCTGAAAGTTAATGGATGTCATGGAAGTAATATCTTCCAAGTGTTCTATTCCTCAAGTGACAGAGACTAGGGCATTGACAGAGGTGAGGTGTGTCCTCGTGTACCTCCTCGTCTCTGCAACCCCCGCATATATCGTCATTCTTGAGTTTCATATCCATTGTGTGGTATCTTAGGAAGTTATGACCCGTTAGGGCCCCTACCAGTTTATACATAGATGTTCTATCAAACCGCATAAGCTTGATAGTCCGACTTGGATTATGCTCCGGCCATAGCTTCCGTGATATTTCGCAGGTAGTTAATTCTTTCCACCTGTTGTAGGCTTTCATCCGGGTTTTGTTTTCCACTCTCGCTCTAAGATTACAGAGTGGTGGTTTGATTGAATCAATCCCCCGGTCTTGATCCATAGCAGAACCATTTCTTGCCAGTTCGTCACCATCTCATTGCTTCCTATCTAAGATTGTTCCCAGATATTTGGCGCTCCTGGCTACCCTAAGGGGTATACCTCCAATAGTTGGAGGATCGAAGTTTGGAATCACTCTTCTATTACTGTGAGATCGAAAAGTCGTTCAACTTGCAGGCACAGCAATTTATTTTGCAGCCCTTTTGATCTGACACAAGCCACAAAAGCCAACTGCAGAAGATAAAAGTCAAATAAAATTCACGGCGCGAATAATTTAGTTGTGTAAGTGGCATTAATAACAGAATTTTCAGTGATTTTTGGGCTTCTTTCTGGGTAAAGATTTTGGGCTAAATTTCCTTAAGATTTGGGCGCTTAAAGCAAACTTAATTCCGGCAGCGCTGCCCTCATTTTGCACATTCGTATTCAAAATATTGCCCTAAGCTTGAAACTCACAACAGGATGAGTTTCTTATGAAAAGTAGAATCCGAATCCATGCTTTGGGTAAAACTTAAAACAAATAGTTCGTTAGTTGATTTGATTTTCTATTTTTGGAAAGATACAAATCGAATTTGAAAGACACGGATAGATAAATTGTATCGAATTTAAGTAAATTGTACTTTCGTATTCGAGCAAACTCATTTGTATAGTAGGTATTCGATGCAATTGTATCGACTTTTCCATCTCTGGGCGGTAACAGTGTCGCGAGTTTATTGGTTTCTTCCTATCTCAAAGTGCCCAATGCGCAACAAAAAAAAGGCTCATCCCCATTCCCACCAGTGATCATCGAAATAGCTTGCGCTTGGAATTTTCATCTCACAAACTCTAAAGATTATTTTTCATCCCAATCATGGTTGAAGTAAGCCTACCGTTATTAGGCTATATATCATGTTCTCATTATGCTTATTGAATTGAGTGTAACCAAGGACGTTTTCTACCTCTCAATCGCTGACGTTCGACAAAAGCAATGTATATTTGAGATGACGCGAGGGCTAAAGTTTTGAAAAGGTATCAATACAGCAAGCTGTTGTTGTTCCATCAAAGAAGAAATCGATAGGAAATCATTCACTCTCATTGAAATGTAAAAAGGATTTTCGTATTGTTCCGGTGGAGAAGAACTACCCCGACTGCGATTGAAGCCACATTCTACCGACATGCATAATAAACCTCTCTGTACTTGTCTGTTAATAATTTTAGAAGACGCTTCATTAAGGTAAAAACATTTTGTTATTACCACCAGACAGCAATAAAATAGTCCTTTACAGTCACAACAATTAAGTAGCCCTAAAAAATTGCCCACATGATTCATCCTTTGAATACTTTGATTCCTGTATTCCAAACACCTGAAAGTCGTTTCTGAAAAAGGTCAAATGCCTACCAAACACACACATGTTAATTAGCCATTAACGCGTGATTACATGACAACAACAGGAATTCGTCTGAGTGCCATATCTTAAGTAGCTTCATGCCGAACGACTATTAGCTCAAACAAGGCGTGTTGCCACATAAATTTGGCTTTTTATTAAAATTATTTGCTACCGCCACCTTAAACCTAATAAATTCCCCTAACATTATTATTTTATGGCATAGCCTTAAAATGTTAAAAAATGAGGACACTTCTTCCCACAAAGACCCAAATCTCTTGTATATTTCACATCCAATTACACCGCAAAAAAAGAGTCTAGAAACCCTAACAAAGTTATTGCGTTTTCCACACAAAAACAAACAAAAATTAAAATCGTAATATTCCGCCAAATCTGATTATCCTCTTTAGTGAATAATGAGAAAAAAAAACGTTGTCAAAAGTATATTATTAATCTCGTTAGGTATTTCAGCAATTTTCTGAAAAGAAAAATTTCCCTTTCACCATCGAAACGCCTATTTTAACTCCTTTCTTCCTTTTTTTTTTTTTGGTTGAGTAGAAACTTTTTAATTTTGTTGACCTTTGCCGGATAAACGACAGGAGATGTCCGTCCCTTGGAATCTCTGTGAGAATTTTTTTCGTATGGTATATCCTCCTCTTGTGTTGATGAACATAAGCCCAATAATAATCACCAATCTTTGTGCAAGAGGTAGGCCCAGCTTGTCAGCAAAGATATAAAATAAGTCACGTCTCCCACTGAATTGATAAAGGTCGGATTTTTCCCCCCTTGTGGCCAATGATAACCGAAAAATTAACATAGCACCACACAACAGCAATAAACGAACGTAGCCATAATAGTAGATCGAAGGACCCACCCATCTCCGACACCTTAAACACAAAAAGTTATAACTCGAATGGCTGGGGTGAGATTCTACTGAAGCACGTCCTATTCCACGTCTCCCCCTAAGGGCGAGCAGATTGTCACACTTGTTTTGCAAGGTTCCGTTTTTGTTGTCAGCACAGCACAGACTTTCAGCTCGAAATGTCGAATTATTTTTTGTGTGAAGGAATTGATTTGATTCACAATTACTGGCGGAAACTGAGTGCAAATGCGCAGAATGGAATTTTATAAAAAACAAAAAATCCAATCAAATGGACGAACCTGTAAATGAATGACAGTCGAAATGTTTGATTCCTTTCAGTCATTGATCTGCGGGTCATTTGCAAAGCTGTCTTATACAAATATCCTGGAGGCAATTCTGATTTGGGCATCGATATCAGGATTTGAATAAATTTTTCTTATTTGTATTCGCAGCGCCCAAGGATTCCGTACAAGAATTTTCCCCTGCGAAATGTGTTTATTATCGGTTATTTCACTTTGAATTATTGATTATGGGGAGTGTTTCATTACAATGAAATTTATTCGCCTTATTTCCATAGGCGTATATACAAAATGTTATTTTCATTATTTCGTCTTTTTATTTTCAATAGGCCTCTATGTGACAATAGGGACAATAAAGTGTGCGGTGTTCATTCAAAACTTCGGGTGGGAAGGGCACATTCAATATTTGTATCCACTGCTCTTTTTCCAATAATAATCGCACCGCACTTTTAACCTCGGGGAGAAGATGTGACACACACAAAAGGTCTCGGTAATTGGAATGGTAAGAGGTGCCGTTGTGTGCGGCGGAAGGAAGCAAAAGTATGAAGAAAAGTTCCTTAAATGAATGACAAAGGAAAATGTAGAGAAATTTATTTTCATTTAAATCTTGCAGATGTGTGAATACTTGTTGCTAAAAAGTTTCCCCGAGCGGAACTTTTTTAAATTGATTTGCTTTTATATTCTGCCGGATTTGTCTACAGAATGTGTGTTGTAGATATTTGATTTTTTTCGAATGCGGATGTGGTTTTCCAAAGGCTGAGTGGAGTTACATGAAATGCAAGGGACATAATTCGGAGTTTTTAACGCTATTTTAAATATGTAACAGGACTCTTAGATTGGTTTATCCTCAAGATATTCTTCTCTTTGCGGTTCCGGATTTGCGGATTACGGGTTTTGTGATCAAAATAAGTGCATTCTGTGATAAAAACAAGTTGGAAGAATGTGCTATGGCTCAGATGGTACTGATCCAGAGGATTGGATATATAAAGTCAGTCTTCCCACACCTCAAAGAGTGTCACTTGAATAAAATACAATTTGGCAGTGGATATAAGCTGGCGCATAATATTCATCTACGCTGATGCATAAAATTCGGTTTTATGGAAGGGTAGCCGTCATAATAACAGTTCCATATGCCCTATGAAAACCATGGGACTACTACTCCTGTAAGGTACGTCGCTTATTGGGTCCTGGAAGTGTAGAGGATAGTGGGAGGAGGAGGAAGGCTCAACGCGCCATAAAGTGCAATAAAGAGAAAAACAATTTGCTTGAAAGTCAAAATGACTCTGATTTATTTTTCCTAAACGTTCTACTTATATACTAGTTGATCCTTCTTAGTATTCCCAAATCTATTTCAATAATTGACCCGAATTGACAGAGTCCGATTACTCCTTAAGCCAACATCTGGCACTTTGGAAGCGATGAGTAAATGTATCGCAAACTATTGGATTGTATTTCTTTGTGATTTGATTTTGGGTTACTTTGATTGTGGTTTGTGTGGCTACACTACACTCTATGGGAACTTCTAAGGGGGAATGCCTTCTCTAAAAGAGCGTATCATATCAGTGTAAGTTAAGGTCACCCTTTTCAAATGAATCGGTCTTGAAATAACGTCGCAATCGGTACGAGAAAAAAACGTGTAGCCTATTAATACAGAGAGCCACTTCTTTCCAAAACTTTAATATTGACTAGGGAGGATCATTTCAATCCAAAATGAAATTTTTCAAGTGCCCTGTAAGTCACCTCAAGTCGGAGTCCGAGTTATTTATTTCTTGCACACAGAGTTTGGACGATTTTTTTGCTCAATATAATTCCGTTTCATAACAGCGAGTTGTACTGAATATCTTGTGACTTTTGAATGCCTTGTGAGGATTGTTTAGCGTGTGAACTCTTTTATAGAACATCTTATAGTAACAGCTGCGTTTTTAATCCCATCTCGAGATTATAATTATTAAAAATTGTCAATTCTTTAAAAAACTCAAATTCTTTTTGTGACGATTGAATTTCCAATTCCATCCTAAAAAGAATCGCGTTCAATGTGGTTGATATTTTGGCTCTTCTCGGGCACCTTTCCCGAATTGTTAAAACGAGCTTATGTGATTCCTGTCTTCAAGAAGGGCAATAGAAAAGATAAATTTAATTCAAGACCGATTTCCTTACTCTCTGCAATATCTAACATTTTTGAGAAAGCGATAAGATATAGAGTTTTGAAATTTCTCACTAACATTAAGGCGGAAACCAAAACCGAAGATGCTCTACAAGAAAACTTGCGCCGGTCTCTTCGTAGTTATAACCAAAGCTTTTCACATGGTGGGTCACGAAACTATTTTAGGTAAAATGCACCGCGTAGGATTTCGAGGCATCACCTAATCAACTTTAAACTTATGTCATCTTGAAATTGTACAATTGTACCTTCTCTTTGTAACTTGAATTTCTTGTCTTACATTTACATACCTTTATATTGTACCTACTGTTGACCCCACACTGTATTAATTTACATAATGTGACATAACATCAATTTTTTCCCTTAAATTTAAATTTCATATTGGGAATACTTTGAATTTTAATAACATTTACTATGTTATAATGAATTTTGAGAATAAAGTAAAGAAAAAACAAAAACCTCACACTACTGAATTGATAATTTTCACAACATCAAGACAGAGTTTTCAATTGTTGTAATATTATTTTTCTATAGCTAGCTAAAAATAGTCGAGTCAACAAGTCGGGGTACGACTGCGAGGCTCTTAAATCATGCGAAAACAATCGCTGATTGTAATTTTCTTTCTTTTTATCTATTGATTTTCCTTTTTGCTAGTTTGCATCCGATTTTTCTTGATGCCTACCCATTTTTATCCATCCCTCATATTTCTAAATCTATTTCAAAGTCCCTGACACCATCCCTTTTCCATATGGTAATCTTTCTCCCTAGTTACATTTCCTATGATTTTTCGAACGTCGTAAAAGAGTAAAGGTTTCTTTGCCTCTTTGCAACCATCCGACAACGTAAAGTAAACAGCGAGAGAGAGCGAAGAGCTGGTCGGTTTATTCAGCAGAAAGCAACATAAAATGCATGACGAAAATATATGCAGATATGAACGATGTATGGGGTCCTTTTAATGTTGTTCTACGCTTGCTAAAATAATATGTTTACATAGGCGGTACTTTGCGAGTGAACCCTTTCCATTGCATTCTATTTCCATTTGTTGTCTTAAAAATTATGGCCCAGGATACAAAATACTAACGCACTTAGGAACATGAAACCCTATTCTCCCTTTAACCACAAAGTTCGAAAGAGACACTGTTTATATTGTGCGTCCCCTTACATTGCGAGAACATTTTCACAACGCTGTTGTTATAGTAACTACTGATAGTATGGGTATACCATTCCGAGGCCACATGCAAATAGTTGTAGAATCTTCATACAGAGGTCAGAGGCCTCTATACATGGACCTGTTGTGGTCAGTATTTGTCCTTTCATGGGTTCTATTCAAAGCAAAAGTCGGTGCAATGGTCAGAAACTATACAATATTCCATCACTACAATAAAAAAACACACAATCGGCCTTACTAACAACCAAATTTAGACTCGACTTTTGGGCAAAAGTCGAAATTAAAATAAATTGTGTACCAATAATCAAGTTATCTTTGACTTTATGATAATCGAGACTGTAATTTTCGATCCGAAGAAAGTCGAGTCCAACCCTGAAGTTAGACAGTTGGCCGTTTTGAATTAAATTAGGTAAGTTGAATTGGTAAGCTGATAAAATACATTTTAATACATAAGCAGACAGCGCTCTACTATTCCTAGTTATTGGGACAATATCATCGCGAACTAAATTTATTATAAATTGAGCAGTGTCTTTGGTAAATCTGTAAATCTCTCTATAGTTAGTTTCGAAATTAGTTAACTCGAGTTTACTGTTTGGTTATTGGTAAGGCCCAATGAAAATAACTCCGATCCTTCGGCTAGTAATGGCCGCAATATTGGCGTAAGAAGAAATTGCCAAATTTCCCTAAACACTAACTTATCCGGAAATACAGGGTCCGCCAAATAACTTTTTTTTTGAAAATGCTATAAAAAAAAAAACTGAATATTTTCTCAAATTTATTTTTTTATTTGAAAGTACAATCCTTCCGGTTAATAATGGAAAATAATTTCATTCAAATGGCTGCCTCGGCTGGCCATGTAGTAGCCTACACGATCGGTCCAATTTTTAAGCACATTATCGATTGTGTGCAGCTGCATTTCACCAATGGCTTCACGAATATTGTCCTTTAAAGCGTCAATTGTCTCTGGCTTGTCGGCGTAACACTTATCTTTTACGGTACCCCACAAATAATAGTCCAACGGTGTCAAATCGCAGCTCCGAGGTGGCCAAACGACATCGGCTCTGCAGCTGATAATGCGATCTTCAAAAACAGGGCGCAAAACATCGAGTGTAGCTTCGGCTGTATGGCACGTAGCGCCGTCCTGTTGAGACCAAATGTTGCCAATATCCTCCTCTTCAGTTTTTGTGAACAAAAATTCGTTCAACATGGCCCGATAACGATCGCCATTGACTGTAACGGCCACTCCCTGCTCATTTTCGAAGAAAAATGGCCCAATTATGCCTCTGGACCAAATTCCGCCACAGCAGCCATTTTCTTGGGTGTACGCACTGTTTTTTGCGTTTAACGCTTTGGTTTATCGATGAGGATGCCAGTTTCTTTCACTTTTTTCACAAGATAACGGACATACGGAGCTGACCCAATTTTCGCACACATTCTGCAACATTACCATGATTTTGAAAGTAATGTCGCAATATTTCCCAGCGTTGTTCAAGCGTATACTAAACCATATTCGTCCAGCGGAAGGATAAAATTAATTATCTGTCAAATCAGACATGAGCTAAGTGTTTCCATTCGCGAAATAAGCACTAGTTGAAAAAAAAAAGTTAGATGGCGGATCCTTTATTTCTTGGTAGGTAATTACCTCACTTTTATCGCACACAGCGGAAGTTCGATCACTCAGTCTGCGTACACACAAAACAACAACAACAAAAAAAAAAAAAAAAAACAGATGAATCCTTGCAAAATATGCAGTATCCTTGCCTTAGCAGCATTCGCAGGAATAATTTTTTTTGCAGTCAACCTCTAATGTCCCACCGTGAAACAATAAAAAAAAAACGTTAGTTACGTGAGAGAAATGAGTTCTGGATTTTGGGATTAGTGGGAGGCATGGAGTGGAATAAACTTGTGTTTGCGTACGTAGCTTTTCCGGCCTTAACTGTAACATGCGATGCCATATTATCTATGTAGAGAAAAAAAAAAAAATTATCTCCAGCGATTTTTTATTACTTACCCTTGTTATATAAAATACACATACGCGGGCTTAGCCCGGGACCTTTATTATATACGTCAATACATGAGCCATTGCTGTAGATGAATTAGTTGGTGCTCTAGAAATGCTACATATATAGACAACACTACGGGTGGAATATTAATGAGAAACCAAACGAACGGGATGTACTTCTCATACGCAAAGAACTGTGTTGAACTGTCCAGCACCGTGAGTGTAATCCTTGAGTTACAATACTTACTCGTAGGAAGTCTTTCGTATGAACGTTAATTGATTATTATGTTTTTTTGGATTTTTTTTTTTTTTCTTTTGCCAATTCACTGTTTTTTCATCTACAAACAGGAAAGGAGAGAAGCGGCGGTGACCGGTGATTGCCTAAAGATGTTCGGCAGATAGTTTTGTCCTATTTTTTATGTCTTATATGTCTAGTTAGAGCTACTCGCATGGTGATTTGTATAGACAGAGATACAAAAATGAACATAATTTGATAAAAATACAACCACGCAAAAGTCGCAAAAGTCGTGCTGGGGATTATTTAACGAAGACCGTCATTAGTATGAACCAGATATAACCATTAACCTGCGATGGGATATTACGGTCACAAACTAGTATAGTTTTTCTTTTCTGTTTACTCAACAAATATTTGTCAGTAATAAAAGTTGAGTCTATATAAACAGCGATGTGGAAATAGAAAGGAAGAAGGATGAAACAGTATGGTGGGGTGATTGTCCAAAACGGAAGAAACTTGACGTTTTCGATATGATTCTCCCGGCGGACAAGGGCCCTCTTCAGGTATTTCTGGACGTTTATTTACAATTGTGTACAAAACTTGAACTGACTTATGTTACTTAGACTGACTGGTGTAAAAATAACAATTTTTGAAATGCAGACGACTACCTTAATAAGGACAGAGCTTAATGCATTTAACGGCGTGGCGGTAGGAAGGATTTCGGGAAGGAATTGAGCTTACACAGTGATTCTAAGGCCCACTCTACCCCCTGCTTACTAGGTGACAATTTATTCTAACCCTAGAGTGCAAACATGGTGTTCCTGCGGTTATTATGCGGTTCACTAAAATCAACAAGGTCTTGTAAAATTACAAAGCCAGCAACCTATAAAGCTTTACGGAAAAAGCGACACAGCCAATGGAACTCTCAGAATTAGAGAGAACAAGGTTCGAAAATGAGGTTCAGTTTAGAGACCGGATTTATGCTGACTGGGAGAATGGAATTGGGCCACTCTCAGTACTGGCGCAGTGCACCCAGGACCCCACAACACCATATCATTCGCGACTTTAGTTTTTTCTTCTGTCACTTGCTTCGCGTTTGTTCTCAGAATTTAGAAAGCTTTTCAAAAACTGGCATAAAGGCTAAACTCCTCTGCGCAGATGGTTCAGAGACAGAGATGGAATTGGGAGTAGTAGTCTTCTCTGCTTTATTAATAAAGCATTTTAAAGGCAGTTAAAACAGAAGATTACACCGAGTGAGGAATGTTTGGATTTGAAAAAAAAAAAAACTGAGAGCTTCATTCATTCAAACCAAAGGAAACTGCGCTTGTGTCATATCGTATACGACAGCGTGTAGCCCACAATCTTAATATAAACGCCCAAAAACTGTATGATCCTTTGAGTGAAACTAACTTGCAATGGGAATACTGATTTTGTTAATTTGGCCTTATTTCGTGCTTCCCTTGCACTCGAAACGGAAACGATCCGCCATTACTTTAGGGTGGAAATTGTACAAAAGTTGTAACAAGGTTAGGTTACATTAGCTGGCTGTATTAAAAAAAAAAAAAATAATAATAATAATAATAACTAACCGGAGGTAGAGCAAGATAGCCAGGAATTTTAGACCGGGTATACTAAAGGCAACCTACGTACCTTTGACAAGCGGTGACTCATGTCTCTTTGGGACGACCAAAAGGCGACGAACAAAAAGTCGATCTCAATATCTCACAGATGTGGATAAGTTATAGGAGGAGATGATTGATAAAATACGTACCACCGGATGACGATTTGTCTTCGGGAAGACAGAGGGTGACTAACCCCAGTATATGGTATCTGACAGCCTGTCATTGGTTGTGATAAATTTGTTTAAGTGGAGGTGAACAGGTGACGATTTGCCTTCGGGAAGACAAAGGGCATAATTTAAACAGTCTACCCATATCTTTCTTAGCCTCCTTTTTCTGTTTATTTTCATTAAAAAAATCTGCTGAATACGGGAGCACCTACTTTATGAAGAATCTTCAAAATTGACATCTTCTGAGCGTAAAAAAAAAATCAGTGTATTTTACAATCAATCACTTTCGAAGCGAGACAGTACCTATGCTGGAATCGGGTAAATGAAGAGCATTTTATACAATCGGAAACTGGAGAAACTTATAACACAGGTTAATTGAGTTGAGGAAATTGAAACGGACAAGACGGGAGAACCGCACCAGTTATAGTAGTGGATAAAGGCAAACGCAACATTTGTCTAAATACATTACACAACAACCTGTAGCCGATATTCTTATTCCAACATTTAATAAGTGGCAACACTCATTGTAAATACCTATACTTACTTATACCTACATGGATTAATGAAAAGCACTTTATACCACTTATACGAACTAAATATACAATAAAAGAGTTCAGTTATTGACGCCATTAGCCCTTTTTTATTATCAGCCATGATCCATATAGATCATCGAAATACATGCACTTACAACAACAGCACATGATCCTGATATTCATCGAGATCACGAATCATGATCTGAAAATGTATTGTACTAGGTGGCTTGTTTCATTTTTCAATGTTGGTGTGCCTGTAAACGATAGCCATTAGCCAAGCCACACAGTCACGTTGCCAGACTAAAATATTCAACACCCTTCACAACACAAAAAATCAAAAAGCATTTTTTTCACATCGAATACATTTCCCGCCATCGAGATGATTTTACTTTTACATTCCATAAAGGTATGCACAGACCAGCGAAATATTTAAGTAAATGTTTCATAAACATTTATTTAACAAAAAAAATGTTTATGAAATGTTTCGCAGTTCGTTAATATGTTTCAGAGGTGTGTTTTTGTTCTTTTAACATAAAATACAAATGTCCAGAAAATCTTGGAATAATACAAAATCTAAACTAGCTACCTGCATAAATTTAAATTGTTTTGGAACCTAGTTATTGGGAAACACGTTTCTTTTTTATCACAGAAAAATCGAATTCTAACTTCATTTTGTTCTTCTGGAATTTCGTGCCTAAGCCGCTGTCATTTACTTTTTCTAAGAATTCCAATCTGAGCGGACCAGAGGTGCAAACTGAATTAAGATTTCTATTACAATTTGAACTGATTGTAGGTAAACTCATTTCCTTTTAGAAACAAAACACACCATATAACGGAAGCCGTGTTATTGTTTTTGAGCCTCTGGTCGTGAATTTTCGACAGTAAAAAGTATTTCATAAACGCTTAATAAAAACTTAATCGGCGTATATACCGGCAAAAACAGAAATGTTTGACAAATGTTTATGAAATGTTTCTGAAGCAAATCGAGAACATTTCATAAATGTTTAAAAAAATCATTCGCTCGCATGAATACACCGAAATACAGCAGCAAAATATTGTTTATTTGTTGCATTTTTTAACACAGAATTTTAAATTACTTTTCTTAAAAACAATATCCAAAAATAAAAATTATTAATTTGATTCATATGGTAACACCCCCCACAAGCAAATGAAATGTCGTGTCAATTGTCATCATATTGTGACGTCACGTTGTACAGAAAGTTTGCACTATGGCTGGTGGCAATATGAAGTTTGTAATGCTCATACATTACCCCTTGTGTTTTGAAAGCAACTGTTGCCACAACTCGAAAATAAAATTTTTCTATGATCCGTATTGTTTTATTTTCATGATCTGATTCGGATCAGATCACGTTGATAATAAAATACGGCTATTATTAGCGACAGTGATTTTAGTGAAGAATTTGAAGAAGTGCAGGACACTCCAGGAAGTGAGTTAGTGGGTGTTGTGCGTGATCTCCAAAAACAACTAAGTGCTGTGAAATTGTCCATGAACGATGATAAGTTCAAATTTTATTTAATCGATACGCGTAGTCCGGTTAGTTTATTAAAAGAACAAATTATAAACCATTGTTATGATAAAAATATTATTCTTAAACAAGATTTAGTCGGCACTATTCAAAGTCCTTTAAATATTCTGGGAGAAGTTTTAAACACTTTAAATTTTGAAGCTTATTCGGGTAATATTAGTTGTTATGTTGTTAGTGATACAACAGTGCATGTCGATCTTCTTTTACGAAGAGATTAATTTAAGAAGATAATGAAATCCAAGATATATTACAATCCTGTCTGTCGGAATGTGTCAGCGTCGGCAATGATATTCGACTGTGTTAAAGTATTGTTTGTTAAGTCAAAATATTTCCACTCGCTAAAACCTTGGCCAAACCTAAGATTCGATATCCACCATCTGTTAATTGATTTAAGTGGCCTCAATAATTGAAAAAAATTATAGTTTGTCTAAGTTTAGTACCTTGCGCAACATCATCAGCATACAGGGGAAACTCAAAAATGAATCACCGAATAAAAACCTCTTAAGAGATGGAAAGTGCAACAGGCTCGCATTGAAATCTTGCCCAGCACCTACCCCTGTACTGAACCACGCCTACAAACCTTTTCCAATACTAAACCTAAGAAAATCTCTAAAATTACTCGACTATTATGGCAGATTGGTGTACAATTTTGTATATGCAGAACTTGAAAAATGTCTTCAACTGTCTGTATGGTATTAAGCTTAGCTTCAAAATCAATGCACAAGCTTTAAAGCGGAAGTTTTAAGTTGCGCACCTATTAAAGTTTTCCCAATATTTCGCAGCAACAAATAGACCTGTAGAGGCTCAAGTTTGTCGTATAAACAAGCTTCTAAAACGCTTGTAAAACAGTTAAGTGAATCATTCGAAAGGCAGGTTCCGTTCTTATTCGATAAGTTTGACGTAGTGCTTTAAAAATTCGGAAAAGGTGCAATACTGCTGCGGAAGAATTATATACTCCACTACGCATTTAAAAAAAAAAAAACTTTTTATGGGAACGAAGTAATATGCACATTCATTATAAACAATGCCCACCTATAATAAAAATACATCGATGACAGCTCAATTAACATAAACAAATAATATACATATTGTAAACACATTTTATCATATACCTAAAAAACTATAAACATATACAAAAACAATTATATATTGTTAAACAAAGCACATTAAATAACACATGGATTGGATTTAGTGCACGAAGTTAGTATACTATCAATTTTGGTACCTTTTCCCATAAAAACCTTTATTATGTGATGAACGTTCTCGTCTTTTTCTCTCTATGTCTTTTGTTTGGTTTCCTTATCAGACCATTAAAAATACATATCGTTACATTTTGGTCCTTCGAGCCGGATATGAACCAGCGACCTATGGAACGTTTTTCTGGAGATATTGTTCTTTTTCTGCAGTCAACAACTTCCCAACTTTGATTTTCCCAATAAAATCGTCATTTGATATTTATAACCAAATTACTACAAAACCGTCTTCGCTCAGAAAAGACAGTCTTCTATCTACAACTAATGTATGCTGAATAAAGAGCTTCTCACCCTTGCAGAAACTAATGGGATACAAAAAAGTGCTTGCAGAAGTCAGTAATAGACGGAAATGGTCGACTTATTCAATTAACATAAATTTCAGTATACGCCTTGGTGTATGCTTGCTACTGGTATTCCACAGTGCACAGTATTTAGTATTCTTCTCACATAAATATCAATTTGTAAGTGCTTTCTTTCTGTACTGCAAATACGGGTATATGTGCGAGAAAAACTTAAGGTTCATAAATAGTGCTGACATAAGCTTCTCCTTAGTGCAGTTGGAGGTGAATAAAAAGACAATATCGGCTGGTCCATATATACATTTCCTATCTTATGATTATAATAACGTTTTGCCTTGGTGAAGGCCGCAGGATTCATTGTTATTCAAGAATTAGGTTTACCTACCATAGAATTCGATTAGATATATGAAGTGTTTTGTATATATTATTTTGACAGTAAGTTGGAAAGCAGGGAGTGTGTTGTGTTGACGAAATAATACGACGTGGAATGGTACTTAGTTTTGCTGTCAGATGAGGTTATTTAAGAGGTGGTTTTTGCGTTAATAAAACGCGTGATTGATGGCAGACCAAAACGCCTCACTCTAGTGTCACACTTGACTTTTCGCAATTCCGCTGCAACATGGCGAAGTTTGCGAAAAGACTTGGTCTGATTGCTGATCCAATTGTAATTGGTATGTGCATTTGAATTATAAGAAAATGTTAAGGACGAAAATCCATGAAAGATTATTGCCAACAAATTTATCCTTCTTCGTTTACCACGACTTTGCAACGCTATCAAGCTTTCGATGAAAAAACTGATAAACAATCATCGAAGCTACGATTTTAAATGGAAAATTCAAACAAAAGGATGTGTTGCCACGAATCCCAATGATTCCGACAGGCATGCCATTTGAAGCGTTTTAAAAAATGCAATCGCAAATCATTTCCCATCAACTGGTATTTAATTTATTACAGCTTCTTTTCAAGTTCGTTCTTAAAATACATATCCGTTTTGCCGCTTGACTAATTTTTTTCCGCTTTCATCATCACACGTCGCACACTGGGGCAGAATAACCTTAAAACTGCCATCAAATCAACTAAAGATGTGAGATTTTATAAAGTGGATCTATCGTTTTTATTGGTATATGTTATATTTAAAAAAACAAAAATTAGGCAAAAAAAAAATGATTAGTATTAAAAAAAAACGCAATTTTATAATTTATTCAAGATACAATAAAGAATCATCATCGTCTTCATTATAACTATCATCATCAATATCTTCATCAGCTGTTGTGTAATCATTTTGTAGAGATGGAGCTTTCAACATACAAAGTGCTTCTTTAGGAATATTTTTGACTTTGTTTTTGACTGGCTTTTGCTTGCTGGTGATAACAGGATCGGAGCTCAATAAGAAAAAGTTAAAAATATCCCTATTAGATTTTTCTCTGCTACATTTTCTGGAATTATGCTCTCTATAACGCTTAAAATCTTTATTCCTTGCCTCCTGCGATTCTTCTGTTAACTGTCCAATAGGAAGCATAGCAAAGGAAATTACTTCTGGCCCATGAATCAAATACTTATGCATAGTAGGAGGCATGTTGTACCAAGGATATAATGAAACGAAGTATCTAGCCGTATCAATCGCAAATATTCTGTATTTTTCAGGGTCTATATCAAATCCACTTGATATAGTGATCAGAATTATATGAAGTCTTTTTATCTTCGTTATTTCTGCTGACAACTCTGGATTTTGAAAAAATCGTCTGGCGGTGTTTCCATCGTTGCTGTTGCCGAAACCCGGCTTTGGTTTGTCAACAATAAGGCCACATTTTTCTTTAAATTCTTTTTGGATTCGAGTTTTATTTTCCAAAACGATTTGCTTGTCTTCCACCCCACGAGCTTGCCATTTTGCTATAGGAAGTTTGTACGCTAAATGAAGAAGGCATTCGAAGCATCGAATCCAACCATGTAGAACTGAGAGACCAAATTTCAAATTTTCGGTATTCACTTCCCTTGAAACTAATTCATCAATCTTATTGAAGTCCTTTGATGTTGCACCGCACAAGAAGCATTTCATGGTTGAGGTGGTTTCAGTTAGTGCATTACACACCTTCCCGTCAACCATAGATAAAATTAGTTCATGGCGAATTTTTAATGTTTTTGCAGCATGGTTAACAATGCTTTCGTGCAGATTCAAAATTTGGTTTTCTATCTGACGGTGTTCTCGCACAGATACATCAACAGATTCCTTCTGAAATTCTATTTTTATTGGTCTGCAATATCGTGTTGACGCAGGGCGTGGGTTTTGCCACACAACGAGGTCCTTAGCCATTAATCGGAGCGGTACAATACATGTAATAAACACAGCTGAATCGTTAGCTTCAGCATCTTGAAACGCTTGTTTGTACGAGCTGTGTCCTGAAGACCCGTCAAACCCCCATTTGGATATTAAGCGCATTTCACTTATTTCTTCATTTTTCAATGTATTGATGACAGGAGTTAATGTTTCGCATAGCCGCATTATGGTGTGATCTAAAAGAGGTTGCAACAAGACGGAAGCTCCAGTTTCAGTCACACTAATGTCTGTTGGATAGCATAGCTTTTTAGCTAACTGAACTCTTTTATATGATGGAAATTTTTCTGGAGCACATCTTCTTATAACATCATACTGTTCTCGGGATAGTTTAGCTTCTACTAGAACTGATAATGCATCTTCATCTGATAAAAGACTGTTTGGCTTTAAAGATCTCTCCTTTGCTTCTCCATACATTTTGGCATGCTCTGGATAAGCAGAAATGTCCTTTAAAACTTTTGAAACTTTTACTTGGCCTGCAGCACGTAAGCTCATACAAGTAGCGTATACTAATTGCGAGGTAGAAGCTGATTCACGGAGTTCCTTGGTCTTAAAACGTTTGCTGTTTTCTGAAGAATTTTCAAAAGGAATAACCTGTCGACCGCGTTTCGGCTTTGCAATACATGGGAATGAAAGTGACGTCTCAAGCCACTCTTTGTTGGTTTTTTTAAATCTTGAATCTATTCTACATGCTTTCGCCCATTTAGATCTGTATTGGAATTTGAAACTACTTAGTTTCTTCTTCAAGTCCTCAACATTACAATTTGTTCGTTTTTCGAGCTCTTTTATCAAAAAAATATATTGCCCTTCAAAGTTATCCACTCCAGAACAATGCATAATATTTAAGAGTTCTTGTCTTGTAATAAATAAATTATTAGAAGACATTCCTAAAGTAAAATAATAAATTTTGATGAACAATGACGACTTTAGTGTAATTTTTTCTTTTCGCGAAGTACTTTAAAGTTGATCTATTTCGTGAAGTAGCAAAAAGTAGCAGGAAATTTCAATTGTTTTTAAGACCTTAAACAATAACGTTTATTTTCGTGTAATTTTCATTGCTTAATATTACTTAAAACCTAATTAAAATATCAATTGTTAATCAATTTTCTGAAGAAATTACTATAGATCAAATTTTGTCTTATGTACAAAAAACTATTTATGTAATGAAGAAAAAAAATCACTTAAACACAGTTTCATACCTGAAGAAGAAGGTTCCATACCTAAATAACACCAAAAAGTAATTAACTTTACCGAAAAAACTAATCTGAAAATGAACGTAATTCACTTATAAGAATTGCTTGACCTGCAAGACGTGAGTATAATCTACCGCTGTAACGAACCGGTTTTGTTGCGAATGTTTTAAATAGTGTCCAACTGTGCCCTAGTTAGTACTCTATGTAAGTAGTATATAAAGCTTTCCCGCAAAAAAAAAAAAATTTTTGTAATTATCGGCAATTTTTGGTGGTTTTGCCCCCATTTTCTGCGTCGCTCAAAAACGTTCGACTTAAATAAAATATCGCTATTAAGTTTTCAAACATTGAAGCGTTACATACTGCTTTTCAACTCCGGTTAAAATGACAACTTATTTCTCAACCAAGTTTGTAGCTATTGGACCGCTTAATGTATCACATATTCTTTGAAGTAGCTAGCATAGCGAACTCAATTTCTAATTGACACCAGCTCGACACACGAGGTAAGTCTCCTATTCAAAGAAAATTATCTCTTTGTTCTTTCGAGTGAATGGAACGAGTTTGCTTGAACTGTTAATTGAATACACAGACTTGCAGGCAGACTCCCAAAAATTCCATGAATTTTGTATGTATTCCCTAACGATTTTTATGAAAGCCATTGGCAAAATAAATCCAGATTGTAACTTAAAATTTCAAATTTCATTCGATTGAAAATAGAAACATCAAACGTAGGAAGCGCATGGCCAATGGCTGTAATGGCTAAAAAAAATATGGAGCCATCACAGGTAACGTCAATTATGGTAATGGAATGGGCTGGCGTTTGTTGACCAACACCGAGTCCCCTGTTTTTATTTCAGAATTTTTCTGTTTGTTTTCATTTTCCAGAGGCTTTCGTGTGCTTTTTGCTTTATCTCATGGTTCAACATCGATGACCAGAGCGTGCGATGTAGGCTTTGTTGAGGGTGAATTTTCCAATTATTGAAAAAGGAAAATTTCGCTTTCTTCCATTTGAGTAAATTTTTCGCCGTCATTCGATAAAACCAGCAACAGCTGGTTACCGAAATTTGTTTCATTTGTTTCATAGAGTCAGTGAACTTTATTCATTCTCTTTTTTTTCGTATGCGTGAGTGCGGGGAATTTAATAAAAATGTTAATAGAGGAGCGGTTTTCAGGCAAATGGCGATTATTTTCACTTGGTTGAAGCATGAAATTTAATTAAATATCTTTTGTTATTTTTTTTTTTTTTTTTTTCTGTGGCCAGAAAGTAATTGTTTCTGTTTTTTTTTTGTGTTCTGTTGTGTCTGGTGATGAAACGGTAATAATTACAGGAAAAGGACCCGAAATGTGGGATTTTCTTGTGTGACCTGTTATGATGGCATATTGGTGGAAAGTTCATCTGGTTTTTGGTCGTGTGAAAAATCATTCAATTAAGCAATTGGTTAATCGATTAGTGGGGGTGATTGGTTTTTATGTATTTGCATCTGTATCGAGTATGATAAGTAATAGGGCACGTGTGTTGTGTTTCAGTAATTGTTCAAGCGGAATATGGGTCCCGAGAAACACTTCGAAATTCTGGGGAAAAAATACTTCACATAAAGTTGACCGTAGCGGAAATGTGAAAGCATCATTTGGGACCCAGGAGTGGTGCTTTCTGAAATGGAATCAATAGAGAAATAGGCAGATAAATGTTTGGAAGCAGGATAATGGAAAAGCATTTGCTACATTTTAATCGCAATATGGTTTTCAATGAAAGTATAGAAACCAAAATTAGTTTCGTGCAGCATCGAAATTAGGTACGTAGAATAGGTTTATAGTAAGCAGAACTGAGGGCCCTTGAACTTCCAATAAGGTGTTTTATATATCTGCAGAGTGCCTTTGTGTTAGGCTGGCAGCTATAGCCGAAAATTAACAATCGCAAGTCACAGACAAAACCCAAATCACATGGCGAATTCTAGGACGATTCGTGTAAGAAATCAATCCTTTAGCAAATATGCTGTCCGACTCTTTTTGAACCACCCCTGGTGTTCCGCGAGGTCCCATTCTCTTCATACCAACTAAATATTTTAAATCCTGGAATTGTTTTCATAGGTATGCTGTGTCCTTTATATTTATGCTGATGATACTAAATTTGTCAAATGTTGCGGTTAAGATCTGGAGGTCCGCCTCGAACTGCAGATATCAGTTGCTTGATACCAAATATAGCAAATATGCTAAATGAACTTCATTACGGATTCTTTTACATTTTTTTGCTGCCATAGCATCGCTTCTGTCTCCATTGACAACTAAAACTGTAATCTCATTAAAAACATAAAATTGAGCCAAAAATACTGCAAAAGCACACGCAAAAACCAGTGGACCTTGAAACAGCAAAAAGTATAAAATCCCCCTCTGCTCAAATCTGGGCGCCTCTTTTTTTTAACCCCTCATTTATTTTGTTCAATCTTTACCCTCTCATTGTTCGTTCATGTAATATGGCATTTAGGATATGGTGTATGGAATCAATTTGGTTGCACTATTCCAGATTCTCCTACATGAAGAGGGCGAGGAGCATTGAAAAGAAAAAGATTGAATCAATACCGGACCAATAGCAATAAACTGTAATAATGTATTATTGAAGGGCTAACAAAGTCGGATAAAGTCTTAAACGAGGTCGTTAACCCTATAATCTAGGGAGGGAGAAAAAACAGATGTCGATATCGAGCTTACACCATTTTGGCTTTAGGGGGTGGATGCGCCAAGTGTAGATAAAAGGGTCGTCTGTTGGGCATTCGGGCTATGGGACTCGATTAAGTGAAATCAATGACGACCGTTTACATGAAGACAAAATTTAAAGCTCTTCAATAAAACAATTTTTGAGCAGATGGCTAGGGAATAGCTCCACATTACTGATCAAGGTTGTGTGGAAGTCGCTTCTAGCAAGGGTTTGT
The DNA here is from genome assembly GCA_963082955.1 of Cheilosia grossa. Taxonomy (NCBI): domain Eukaryota; kingdom Metazoa; phylum Arthropoda; class Insecta; order Diptera; family Syrphidae; genus Cheilosia; species Cheilosia grossa. Next base: position 16,574,411 of record OY720147.1, on the reverse strand, counting down.
CTTCTTAACTTCATTCATGAGCTCGTTTTGGCTGATTTATTTCTAAAACCTTATCCAGATAAAATCTAACCCACAATAAAATACGACTAATGTACACGTTTTGCTTTTAAAAATGTCCTTCTCGAGGAAATCTTGTTTTTAAAATCGAGTAAAGTATTTGGGAGCGCGGAAATTAGAACGTCCCATTACTTACAATAAATAGCCACCGCAACAGAATATTTAAAAACATATCAAAAGGTGGACGAGTTACTGAGTTGATGTGCGTTTGCCTTGTGCTTATTATATCGAAGAAGCAAACAATAAAAACTGGGACCTTGAGAAAAACAAATAGCAGTTGTGGACATTTTTCAAGATTTGTTGTTCAACTTCTGTGCTGTCATGGAAGATGCACGTGACATCAGCCTTATCTACACTTACATAGAATTTTCATCACAACAAAATAGAAAAAAAAAAAATATTTCCAACTTAAGTACAAAGTCGAAAAATCAATTATTCGAAACACGGCACAGTGTTTATTTTCTTTGCACCAAAGCATAGGCTCAAGTTAATGTCCCTTCAAATATGCACACAACATCAACTAAATATGTCCATTCATTTAGGGAAAGAATATATACGCCAAGTACAGTCAACACACGTTTGCTTTGATCCTTAAGGCCTCCCGCATTTCAATCAGTGCCAGCTGACAAATAACATTTTAATTTATTTATCAATGCGCAGACAGAATTAATAAGGATACGTTGTGCCTGCAAGCATGTGACTGTCTGTTCAATTTTCATGTACCTAAATATAGTAGCTGTATGTATGTTTGTATTTCCAGTTTACAGACGCCCATGCTGAGTTAAGGTAAAAAGCCAATATAAGTAAGTCCCAATCTCCAAATGTATGGAATAAATATTAAAAAAAAAAAAATCATGAATAACTCGTTCGAAACGAAATCATTCTCAATCAATTACACTCACCCTTAGCACGTACCGCCACACATTTATTTTTATTTGAAGAAAACCGCTTTAGATTGTATATATAAAAAAATATATTACCTATTACTCATAATATTTTCGAAGCGAACTCTGCGTACTGTCAGGATAATACAACAACTCTCTCTGCCTGACGCAAATTTAGATGGATCGAAGTGGCTGGTTCCCATCTCAAAGTACACAGATAAGAAGTAAGATGCTACTGACGTTCACTTTCAACACAGATAACATGCGAAAATCCTTCAAGTCTTTGGATTTAATTGAGTTTGAGAAGAATTTATTTTCCTCAAATGGAAGAGAGGATGATATTCAAAGTGCAGTGGAGGCGACAAAAACTACCAAGCGACACACAAATTGCCAAAGTAAGACTTTCTCAATTTGTAAATTATTTTGCCAGGCAAAAGTTCTGACTGGTGGAAATGAACATTTACGAGTCAATTAGAAGACTGCGAACAGTTTCCGTTTGTAAGTTTCCTTCGAACGATGTTGCTTTTGAGAGGAATAAATCCAGATGCTGTGTTTTCTGTAATTTCTTTTTTATTGTTACTGTTTGTGAGAAAATATTTTACCTTATAGTTGTTTTTAAGATAATAATGAAAAGTTTTATAAAATGACGTTCCTAACGGAAGTTTACGAATAACTCCGTAAAATAGCTCTTCCGCTGGAGGATAACGTGAGGGAATGGTTGCGATAGAGGAAGTCAACAAAAATGTTGTAAATCGGCGATAACTTGTTTCAAACAATTCAAAAAAAATATCGCCCACGTAAACAACAAATAATTGCGAAACACTTTAGATCCTTCTTCTGACAAACTTTTATTCAAGTTGTTTTAATTTTGAGGGAAGATAGAAGTGCGTTATAAAATAAGATGGACACAATTGGAAATTAAGTAAATTGCCTGAGTGATTTTGGGAGGATGAGTGCTCTCTTTCAACTTTCAAATACTATATTTATGATGACCGGTACGTTTCAGTTTCCTTTTGTTGGTTTCTTGAAATTGAACCAACTTTCAACTCTGTAAAGTACTGAATTTAAATTTTATTTATTTATACATATAAAATCACACTCTTCTCAGATAATTCCGACGAAATCCGTTCTGAATGTGGATTATTCCACCTCAATTGCTTCAATTGCAGAGCGAAAAATACTTTCAAGTATTTATATAGGTACTATCTGCCTTTTCAATATTTTGTAGTTTGAAAGGCGATTATCGTAGTATTGCTTCATGATTTAGGTTTTTTTTTTCGTTTTTTAAAACAATAAAACCATACAAAATAAAGCTATAAATAACACCCACAAGGCTCCTCTCAAGCATTTGACATATTTCCGCAGGAACTGTGATAGGAAAATGTGAATGTAAATAGATTTCTAATTCAGCTCATTGAAGATGATGCGTTTGGCTGTGATTATGTGGTTTATTCCGAATAAAGCGCTGTTCTATGTATACAGAGGGTGTCTGGAACCCTACCGATAATAACAGAAATCACTTGAGCCGTAAATTATTATTTCACGTGGAGCTGAACAAAAAAAAATGACTTTTTTAACTTTCTAAAACTGCGTAGGTGCCTCAGGTGCTTGTGGCAAGATACAGTACGCCAGTATACCTACTGACTGGCATTCTAGTTAATTTATGGATTCACTTATCGCGAATCCATGATACGGTAATATTTTGCCACCCAGCAGTTTAGACTAAACCCGCGTCTGCACATGTATAATAACTCCCCGAAGATTTAATTATATTTTCCTTACCTTTGACAGGGAAACCCATCCTTTGCTGTGACAGGTACATGTATCTGCTACCCGAAACACGTGTTCCAGATATATGGCACAAAAGAAAATACAGGATATGCGTATCTTAACCTGAGGTGTAGAAATTAGAGTAAATCATTTAAGGATGTATCGAAAAAAAAATCGCAGAAGGGAAATGAGTTTATGCGTGAGTTATTACCTTGATGAGTAGGAATAGGTTTTGAATTTCAAGCGATAGGTGTATGGAGTTTATGCCTTATTGGGGATGGGGAAATTAATTTAATCAAAATTATCACTTGCGTTGAAATTAAAATGCCAGAGATTTATTACCAACGTGGCACAGCATTCGCTTGCAAAGTTGACTGAAGCAAGTTTTCAAAGTTGATGTGTATCTGAACATTAAGTTGGAACACATACCTACATACATGGGGAGAGCCATCTGACAGTCTAATGTTTATGTAATTTTGAGTACCTTATGAAATAGGGCGGAAAAGGAAATCCGATATTGAGATACTTTACGCGTGATATGAAGAGGGATCACTGTGCGAATTCACTTGAGACTGTTTTCGTATACATCTTCTTATCAGCGAAGATGTTGTGCTTTCAATAGAAGGGCATCTGCCAGGGAAGAGTTAAGAGGCGTTTTGGTATTTAATTTTTGTGCTATTGCTTCGTTGTCCTAAGCTAGTCAGCGATTCTATTCTAACAATTTTATTCCTACAGCGTCTCCAATTTGAAATCACAGTACTTTCATACTAAAATTCGCATTTGCTGCCAATATACACAATATGTAGTCAAATGTATTTTTAATCCCAGAGCAACCTATATGCATAAACAGAGTGTCCAATTGTGTCCTAAATACATTTAAACAAAATTATTGTCTGCCACCGGCAGTGATGGCACAAAAGTATAACATGTAGGCGCAGGTTTTTTCCACTACGCAACCTCTCGTGCACATCTGACAAACATCCGAGAGTATACCTAAATGTCATGAAAGAGCTTTTCAAAAAGCCGTTTGGAATCAGCATAAAATCGTGCATCCCTTCCATTTGTCCCAAAAATGGAAAACTCACACAAAACAATCGACTGTGAAAAGCTAGGTCTATGGTCCTTACAAACCTCTACCGCCAACAATTTTCTTTTTCTTTGCTTATGTAAAGGTATATTTTCTACAAAACTATTTTAAATTTAGATGTTATTTCTACAAATACGCCTTTCTAACAATTAATGTATTGCCACGTACTGTGAAGCATTTGCATTCGTTGTGCCCTGTTAAAATTTTACAAACTCAAAGATGTGAACTCCTCGATTTGAAATGTTTTATTAGAAAAATCTATTTAGAAAAATTTTAAACAAAATTTGTAAATTTATTTCTCGCCATCCATTCATGGGAAAAGTATCAAAGATGCCCTATCTAAAAAGACGAATTGATTGGCCTACTCAAGGCAACTATACTTTCGGGTTGTCACAGTGGAAAAGAGCCTTTTTTCAGTTGATTATATATCCAAAATTCATGACCAACAAACTATGTAAATTTTTGGAGAAAATTCCACAATCACAAATTTAGAGTGTTCGTTTGTATAAGTACCACAAATTAATTTCCCTATGCTTTGACTAATAACATACGCTCACTGCAGCAATTAATTACACACACTAAATGCTACTCCATAATTTAAATAAAGTGGACTATTTAGTTACATATCGATTGTGAAACAAGTCAAGTAAAGGCCTATAACTAATTATTTTAAAAGGCGCGCCGAAATGGTTTCAAGCATCATTTGGAAACGTTGTTTATTTTCAAAATAGAAATAAATAACCACTCATGTTATGAGCTACCTGTAGTGATATGAATCGCACACCTAAAATCAAGAGAAACGACATTAATTGGCTTTGCCATACCTAGTTGCAGTCAAATATTTTGATTTAAAATATTCCACATACGCCCGAGTGAACATTTTTAATTTCATTTAGCTTTTATGTGTCCCATAAACAAATTATGTAAATTCATTAAAAAACTGATAGTTGAAAAACAGAAAGTTATTCTCGCAAAACTCCACACGGTTGAATGTTCATATTTTAAAACACAAATATAGCTTTTCCCATTTACCTATCTCCCTTTTAAATAACCTAATACACATTGACGAACATTATTTTGACATTCAGGAAGCATTCCTTCGTACATTTCCTAAGCCAGCACAATGAATCTGCTTAAATAATAACATAAAAATTCACAAGACACTGTACGCACCCTTGCGCTGTTAGTTTTTCCTCCTGAGAAGTTTAAAAATTGTTCAAATTTGAAATATGCAAATTGTGTATGCGCGACGACAACCATTCCAAAACAGGAGTCCTCATTTCGCGCCCAGGGGTGAGAGATTTGAATCTTTTATACCAAACCTCTATCACAGTTAACAGAGGAAAAAATACGAATTATTTTTCCCAAACAGAATTCAACACAAATTAAGTAATCTCAAATAGAGGTAGATACTTTACCAAAATAAAGGAAACTCCTGTGACAAAGATAAAGAAACAAATTTAAATAATCTTCCACGCAAGGATTTTACGATTACTTTCCGAGAACGATTTAACTGTTCGAATAATAATAATAAAAATAATCTGCACCTGAAATGGCACCACGTGAAAGCCGTTACATTTATTAGTTTTCGGTTTGATGTCGATTTTGGCATTTTCCGAAATTTCCTTTGTTTTAATTTTGTTCTCTTGTGTGATCGCATACACAATTGGATTGGAATAGAAAACATAAAAAACAGATTCTACTACGCAAGTATGTTGTTTTGTTTTATGCTCGTTGTTTTCATGTTATCTTTCACTTACAGGTAGCTTTGTGTGTGTGTATGGTTAAAATTTTACGATGTATATGATTTTTTTTTTTTTTTTGAACGAACAATATTTCCCCTGTGACGCTGCATTTTTTGTTCAAGGATATCATAATGGCTTGGAATTTTCTTTGTATATTACTGTGTAAGCTTCGACAGGTCTTATGTGTTTGTTCAGTTATCTCGTTATTTTTTGGTTTTATGTGTTTTTGGGAAAAGGATTTATGGGAAGCATTGTCAAACGAGAAGAGAACATTCTCATAAATCACTCACACGCCCGCCCGAATGAATGGCTGGCTTGCTGGCTGGCTGTCTGGATGAATGTTTTGACGACGACTGCTGCAAGAGACAAATCGTTGTTGGTGTAAGGACAGTATGGAATTTATTCGAACGTTGTCTATTAACGACTTTGGGACGAAGCAATATCTCTTTGGTTGGTGTGTAATGGGTGTTCCAACATTTGCACTGATTCGTTTGCGTGACTGAACATTCCATGTGGTCGTACAGTATTATCTGGGAAAAACTCTTTTTCGCTTTGAAAGTTTTTGAGTACGTAATCATTTAAGTTGGTACTTTAATAAAATGTGTTTTTAGTGGTCAAGCTAAAGTAGAAAAGTGTGTGTTAAAAAGGGTAATGCGAGGACTCATTCACAATCTGTACAATCTGAACTGCCAAAAGTCGCTTGAACTAATTTGGCTGTCTTCAACTATATTTGTTGACTCGAAGCTAAACTCTTTGAATGAAAAGATGTTTGCTCCTCTGAACGTAGGAATTCAATATCCGTTGTTTTTCTGAATCCTGCCTGAAGGTTTGTTTTTGGGGTAAGAACCGAAAATCGGTTTGGGTAACATTCGGAAGAGCAACAAGATATTGAAAACTTTACATTCCCTGAATAGCAACAGCAATATATACGTGAGTATTTGAGTTGATACCGAGACTGACTACATTTCGCATGTTTGTATTCATTTCTATGACACGTCCCACACAGGCTCTTTCTAAAGATTTGCTCTGAGATGTGTTGAGATGTAAGTGTAAAACGAATATCGCCTTTTCTCAGTGACAAAGCAAACGGAAATACTACAATTTTAGAAACAGCTTTAGAGATGGAATGCAACCAGTGCCGAAGTCTGCATATTCGAATTGACTTGGTAGTCGCCTACGACGGCACTTGTGGAGTGAGTTACAAGAGGCATTACGTTCGTCTGTGCAGGATGAATTAATTAAAAAAAAAATAGTATTGCTCCGTCAAAGTCAAGCAAGATCGTCACTGAATCATTTGATGTCAAGAAAGTTTAAAAGAAAAAGAAGGTGATGTGCCATTCAATAGCTTCTCTTGTTCATAATTCAACGTCAGATAGGAAGGTAGAATTTTTTTATTGGTCCTAGTAACTTTCAGGTGGGTACAGACCTAATACGGGTCAACTTTTATCTCGCAAAATGGTAGAGATCGTGCGAAGCATCACTCTTACCAGTCGCTTTTTCTTTCAGATTCTTAGAAGACATAAAACAATCAGGGAGATACTTCATAAGAAACTTATTATATAGGGATGGATTTGACACACCATTCTCGCTTGAAATCTCATGAGGGACAACATAAAATAACACTTTCCAATTTTATACGAAGCACACTATTGGAGAGACACCTCAACCACTTAGTGTGTATAAATAGATGGAGCCCATGTATTTTTGGAGCTCACTGTTTAGTCATGAAATAGGTCATAACGTTTAATTTCAAAAGTCCAGACTTGCGTATAATAGATTTCAAACTCTAGTACTACATCTTTTTAGGTCGTTCGAAATAAGCCTATCTGAAAATAGCTGTGGGGTAAGGCAGCTGTCATTTCATATCGCGATAATACATGAGAAGAGTTGGCAAGAACACTAGATAAGATTTGGATCTTTATTCACTTTAACTAAAAGCTGACTGAAATATTTTGTACCACTAGTTCTTGTCGTCGCAAGAAAACGACGCTAGAGATGCCTGTTGCCATACTCAAATGATGTTATCGTCAATTTGGGTTTAGAAACAAGCACTCTACAATTGATCAGGTGCATAAAATCACAGATAAAATCGAAAAAGCATTCGAAGAGAAAAATGTGTACTCTAAAATATTTCTTGATATAGCACAAGCTTTCGATGAAGTCTGGCATAAGGGGCTGATCCACAAACTACAAAGACAACTGCCGGAGCAGTATTCGACAATTCTGGAGTCATATATAACAGATCGATTCTTCAGAATTAAACAAGAGATAGAGTATTCAACACTAAGAGCAATTAAAGCTGGTGTACCACAAGGTAGTGTGCTAGGTCCAGTCATATACCTTCTGTTTACTAGCGATTTACCTGAAAGTGAAGAAACTACTATAGCAACTTTAGCTGTGCTTGCTGTTGGAGCAACCGTCGAAATAGCAACAAAAAAACTCCAAATGGCAGTAAACGGTATTTCAGAATGGACTAAAAAGTGGCAGATTAGATTGAATGACCTAAGGTCATTCCATATTAATTTTACATATAAAAACGTACCACACACTCCAGTATACATTGATAACAATGTAGTGGTATACTCAAATACAGCTAAATATGTGGGCATGACCCTAGACACTAAACTGCGTTGGAAAGCGCATGTAAAGAAAAAAAAATTAGCTCAACATGCGATGCAGTAAAATGTATTGGCTTATTGGGAGATCCTCATCCCTGTCCAACTACAATAAATTACTCCTATACAAGCAAGTCTTGAAACCAATATGGCTCCAATTGTGGGCATGCACATGCCAAACAAATTTACAAAATAAAGTACTTAGGAACGTAGTTAATGCACCTTGGTACATACGCAACGCTGATCTACATAGAGGTCTAAATATTGAAATGGTTGAAGACGAAGTTAAAAAAGTTGCCCAAAGGCACAGAGGTAGGCTTCTCAACCATGTTAATGTAGAGAGGCGGGTAAAACCTCTTGAGACAAATGATCAGATGTTTATTTCATAATTAAGAGGAAGGTATGCCGGAAATAATGAAAACCAACATCAGCCAAATAGCCACCACGAGCACGCATACAGGACCATATCCTTTTCATGAAATTTTCCATAACCAAATCGCCAAGTTGCTGCCCTATGTCCTCGATAACCTCACGAATTTTATCTTTGAGGTCTTGAATCGACGCTGGGCTGTTGGCGTAGACCTTATCTTTCATGTGGCCCCAAATTTTTGATCACCTCTTCGAGAGATAGCACGGCCTGGAAACTTTTCCCGTAAAAGATCAATGCTTTCGTTGCTTGTGTGACACGTAGCGCCATCTTGTTGAAAGTAAACGTTGTCCAGATCAATACCATCTAACTCCGACCATAAAATATCATTAATCATCTCTCAATAGTGCAATCCATTCACCGTAACTGTTGGTCCAACCTCATTTGCGAAAAAGTAAGGTCCAATAACCCCGCCGGACCATAAACCGCACCAAACAGTCACTCGTTGAGGATGGAGAGGCTTCTCAACAATAACCCTTGGGTTTTCCGAGCCCCAGATGCGACAATTTTGCTTGTTGACGTTGCCACCGAGGTGGAAATGGGCCTCATCAGTCAAGATGATTTTGCGATGGAATTCCGGATCATTTTCATGCATTTCAAGGACCGACGTTGTTGAAGCGTGTATCGTTCCATTTCTAGTAAAGTGACAGCTACCGAAATAGCGGGTCATTCACAGTAACACCTCTCATTGGAGAACCCTTTATTATCAACCAAAGACGTACGCAGTCTAGTACGAGCCTTATTTCTTTTGTGGAAAGTCTTGCGAAACAGCTTAGGAAAACAACTATACAGACTCACCAACGATTAAGCAACGCTTCTGATTCTACCATGATACCATCTTCATAGCTTCTTTACTACCGAGAATCCAAACGTTCATTTATAGTACAGGGTAACAATTTCACAGTACGTTCATATTTAAGCTGAAAATGAATACCATTCATATTATCAACAAAACTTAGTGTCCCTAATTTTATCTATCCCTGTATCTAGCTTTTGGGTTTTATTGACTAATTTTACATTTTTCGTGAAACATCTTGTATTCGAATTAAATATTATCCAAGGAATATTTTCAAAGCTAACCGACATTCCTCCAAAAGCAATGAGGACCTACACTAACCAACAGCAAGTTAGCTGGAAGACACTCTCACGTTGTCACGCTATATACCTATACCACGGACTCGTCCATCCCATAACATGTTAGACGCTTGACAGCCTTTCGTTTAACCTATTATCCGCTTATTCTTCATGTGTGCCACGCAGTCAACATGTTATACACAGCCTGTTCGAGTGAGCCATCAAAATCGATACGTATCTCCTTCATTTTAATATCACGATATGTATGCACGGTTACCTTTTGCTTTTGCACAACGGAAAAGTCTTGTTTTTCCAAGTCAACTTGTTAAGTTTGATTTTCTTTTCAATCGACTGGCAACATGTTCGTGAAAAGTTACGATGTGTTTGCACCTTGAAATATCACCAAGTCATACTTCAAACGGGAAACCCAAAAATAGATCAAGTAGGTATATCCCAATGGTTCACAGCATGGAATAAATTCAATTTCCAAATCGATTATCAAGCACACACCATCACAAAAAAAAAAAAGGCGACAGCTTTCACAGGCAATTGATAAGATGTCCCATATCTGAAAAATACAAATAAACCCGGAGTTGTTCTTTTACCGCCTGATCCTGCAGAAATTTCCGAGAAGGGGATGTTTGTAGCAATGTAATTTCGACTGCAATAGTAATTTCCCATGGGATGTTACTGCTGGACCTGACCCTATTAAGGTTCGTTTCATCGTCAATGATTTTGGTGACACTGATAAGGGCCTAGAGTCGAGTAATATAAATTGGAGCCAACTAATTCTGGCAAAGAAGACTCTGTGACATCACCCAACAGGAGTGACAAAATGTAACAGCTCAATTGGAAGATGACAACAGCGAACTATAATGAGGGTATCAATCCAACGTAGATATAAAGTATCCTTGCTGAGGGAAGCTTACGGAAGCTTCAGTAAAGTCCAGCCAATCATCTGTGTTTCCATTGCAAGAGGGTGTATCTATATGAGTTTGAATAACATCGTGAGACATACGAAAATCTTCGATTATTGGTCGGGCACGCGTTATCGGATAGAGCCAGCAAATTAAACTAAATCTGATTAATTGCAGACGGCCCGTAAATTCGCAAGGAAACGATAGCAGATAATGAGTTCGAAGGAACCCTTATGATTTAGCTATCAATCATGGAGTTTAGTCAAAGACCAGATGGATACATCTACAAGGATTTCTCGTGGGATTACTGCAGGCGGTGTATAATTCAGCAATTAATTTTTAGATTATTCCCGTCATCAGTCAACCTGCCTGGGGGAATATACCGACCAAGTTGTAGCCTGTCAGCGAACACACTTTCAAAATAATTTGTATTCCTACTTTTCGGTAGAAATATTTACTGGCACTCCAAACTTAATTGTAATTCATGGGACAGCACGAAATCAGATTAAACAAAGACGAAGGGAGGCGGATATATCAATGAAGTCCGAAATACCTAGCGATTTAAAGTTCAGGTGTGTTTTGATTTTCATTTAAATAGGTTCATGGGGCTTTGGGCATTTGTTTTGGTTTCTGTTTTTTCTGCTCCCCGTGGCATGATTATGAGTGAGGTGTTGGCACGTAAACTTGCCCTTAACGGTGCCAATATAATGCGAAAGCCTCAAACAAATTAACGCTCCTGGTCCAATCCGGAATATAATTTCAAATGGTTTAAATTCCATGTCTGTAGGCAAATAAAAAAATAAATAAATTAAATAAATACTAACTCTTTCGGTACTTTGACAGCAACATGAAAAGAGTTCGATTTGCTGTCAGACTCCATAACATGAATTGTTTCTTCGCTTCGAATCTTTAATGAAATTTCAACATTTTTGACAGACAATACCAGAAGCAATTTGCATACATGACTTTGCTGAGGTAAATAGATTATTTCGGCTTGTTAATGGACCAACACGTGCACCAGACGTTGACGGCGGTCAAAATGCCAACACAATGAACATGTTTCTTACCTCAATCGGAATGCAATCTCTTGTGAAGTATCTTCGCCTGCTTGAGATTACGAATATCACAATTCACCACACTTCTTTCTTTTTTTTGGGGTAGGTATCCAAATAGGATTTTCCAATCCAAATGCTTGTTATGAATCGTATAAACGATCATTCACACAACCTGGGAAAAAGAAAAGAAAACAAAGTATAAAGAACCAACAAAAAATAAAACACAAACTTCCCCTTAAATGGTGGGGGGAAAGTGTGACAGGAAGCCGATTGGATGGTACCGCCTCGGTCGCTCAGCTGGGTTGCGTTCAGGACTATATCAATTGAATTAGAGTATGAGTGCTGAAAACGTAGGGGACTAAGCATTTTTTTTTTTTCAAAGATGATAAATCCAATTTTGGTTGGATTACAGTGGGCGCCACAATCTTTTTATATGGAATTTGAAACCTTACAGAACAACTTCCCGATGATGAAATCACGAATGGTATTTGACGAATTGAAAAATGAAAAGAATTTGTTTTTCTTTCGAGCGGAGGAATAATGTCGTTTAATTTAGCCTACTATCGCTACTTCCCGAATTTTTACGGTTGGGTCGACGGGTCGCGTGCCCCGCTTTTCTGGGGCTTTTACCGAAACGAAAGCCAACGTAATAAGATTAATGCTTTATGTCCTGACTAAAGCGATGCTATGAATAATTTTACAGGTGCACGTAAAAAAATACATGCAAGCAACAAGTCGGCAAGAAGTGTTACCGAACTGCTCATGTATAGAGTAGATATATGGTTGTAGCCTATTTTATCATCTGATGGTACTATTTTCAGCGTCACTGTATCGCTTGTCATATAAGGTATGCCTAATCACATAAGCCTTTGCCATACTGATCGAACGATCTAACCGAACTACTTCCAGTCGACGAATACATAAGAATTTACTGTACTTCTATTGTCTATAAAAGAGAGTCCAAATCTATTGTTCACAGAGTTCGATATTACCGATTAAAGACACTTGTACCAGCGAACATCTTTGTTGTTTTCTCTCACATCGTTTGTGTCCGTTAAAGTTCCCCCACAATTTTCAGAAGTGGGATAGAGTACTTACATTAGATAAGCGCGCAAAGTATAAAAAAAAAAAAAAATTGTTTTACTAGTCTTTTGCTGAGATTTTTTTTAGTCTTTGATAACTTGTGTACGTGTTGTTCGTGAAGAATCATGTCTGATGAGTGGACTTTGTTCTTGGAGTCAGCAACAGTGCTTGTTCTTAAAGATTTGTTAAGAATGTTGGAACTCCAAACAAGTGGTACAAAGGCAGAGTTAAAGCTCCGTATACAGGAAGAAGTCAAAGAGTACAGCCAAGCTGATCTCAGGAAGCTGATGCACCAGGGGGACTCAAAGGAATCAACGCCATCCGTGGACGAACTTTCTGACGACGATGATGTAGAAAGCAACGAGAACCACCGCTCAGAAGAAGAAATTCTCGATGAGGAACTGAAAAAACTCCGCAACATTTGTAAGAAAAAAGAGGAAATCGCAAAATTGAAAAAACAAATTTACGAACTTCAAGTGCAGGAATCATCAATCAACACTAAAACAACTGTGGCTAGTAGTTACAAGGACATTGAGGACTCAATACCGGCATTTAGCGGAGATGATCATTTACCTGTGCAGCGCTGGTTTGAGCAGTTTGAGGAATGTTCAGAAATACTGGGACTAGATGATAGAACAAAATTTCTCTATGCGAAAAGGCTGCTCACAGGTACCGCAAAAATGTATATTAGAACTATTGTATTAAAAAGTTGGTCAGAATTAAAAAACGCTCTAAAGAAAGAATTTCAAAAAGTGGTGACAAGGGCAGACATATATCGTGACCTTCAAAATAGAAAGAAACATCATAACGAGACCATGCAACAATACGTTCTATCTATGCAAGAAATTGCATCTCAAAGCCATGTCGAGGACGAGGATCTCATGCAATTCATAATAAAAGGGAAATAAATAAATCGATCCTGTATAACGCTAATAACATGATTGAACTAAAGTCAGCCCTGCGTAAATATGAAAAACTAAAAACCAATTGCCGTGACACTTATGCAAATAATAGACCACGGAGTTCGCCAATTAATTTTCAACTGCGCAACATTCCACCAAAGCGAACAGAGAACAACGGATTTCCTAACAAAAGCAGTGCTCATCCACGATCCGGAAGTAAGAGAGAACCAATATGTTTTAAGTGCGGACAGCAAGGACACATATCACCTAACTGCACAGCCAAGAATTCGGTGATGATGTTGCAGCAGAAAAGCAGTAATCAACCTGGACCTCGAGAAACGTTTGCATCATTACCTGAGAAATATAATACAATGGAGAGACAATCATCTAACAACGAATTTCAAAGGAACATCAACTATCGATTTGTCAGCGATGAAATGGAAACCTCAACGACATTGCTGTCGCTGTTGGACTCTGGGAGTCCCATCAGTTTTATACAGATGCGATTCCTACCGTCGTTTATGATATCAAAACTGGACATGGGAAATCATCGGTACTGTGGAGTAAACAATAGCCCTCTGGATATTTTAGGAAGTATTAGTAGTATCATTTTTTATGAAAATTCTTTTATTAATTTACAGCTTTTAGTAGTAAAAAATTATTCAATGAATTATCCTGTAATTTTAGGAAGGGATTTTTTGGAAAAAATTGGTTTGGTACTGCAGAAAAGAAACCCAAAGTATTCAGCTGGAACTAATCAGGATCTCCATTTTACATCCGATGATCACCATTCAGGCAGTTCAGACGATCAGGAAAGTGAGGCCAGAGACATGGAGGACTTTATTCATCAGATTATGAATATTGACGTGAGCAGCAAAAAGAGTGAGTTAGAGCTTAAGATTAATACAATATTACCGGAAGTTATTAAAAAGGAAATAGTTAGGATAGTTACACCAGCTTTTTCAATTCAAAACGATCAAAAACCCCATAATGATTTTAAAATGAAAATAGTTTTGTCAAAGGATAATCCATTTCATTGTGCACCTAGAAGATTGCCTTACGCGCATAAACTAGAACTTCAAAAAATTTTAGATGACCTAATAAAAAAAGGAATAATTCGTGAATCAAATTCCTCATTTGCATCTCCCATAGTTCTTGTTACCAAGAAGAATGGGGAGCTGAGGCTTTGCGTTGACTTTAGAGAGCTTAACAAGATTACTTTAAGGGATAACTATCCCTTGCCCTTAATCGAGGATCACATCGATCGTCTCAAGGATAAGACATTTTTTACAGTTTTAGATCTCAAAGATGGTTTTCACCATGTCGAAATAGCTGAAGAATCTATAAAATACACGTCATTTACAACACCTTTAGGACAGTTTGAATACATAAAGATGCCCTTCGGGCTTAAGAACGGACCTTCAGTTTTCGAGAGATTTATAAAACAAATCTTTAAAGACCTCATCTCGAAAGGAAAAATTTTAAACTTTCTTGATGATTTTCTAATTGCCACAGAGTCTGTGGAAGAAAATTTAAAAATTTTAAAAGAAGTTGTCGATGTATTGGTAGAACATTGTCTACATCTGAGAATGGACAAATGCCTATTTTTACAAACCGAGATTGTATATCTTGGATACAAAATAAACAAAGATGGCATAAGGCCAAATGACACTAGCATTAATGCTATCGAGAATTTCCCAGTGCCAACCTGTACAAAGAAAGTACACAGTTTTATAGGACTTTGCTCCTATTTTCGAAAATTTATAAAAAATTTTGCAAATATGGCAAAACCTCTCTATGATCTTGTGAAAAAGGATACACCATTTGTC
Source organism: Cheilosia grossa (assembly GCA_963082955.1). Lineage (NCBI taxonomy): Eukaryota > Metazoa > Arthropoda > Insecta > Diptera > Syrphidae > Cheilosia > Cheilosia grossa. The sequence continues at coordinate 16,558,966 of OY720147.1, read as the reverse complement.
TTTGGGATCAAACAGGTTGAAACTTTCGAATTGTTAAAAAGAAAACTAATGGAGGCCCCAGTTTTGTCCATTTATAGCCCCCACAACATTACAGAACTACACTGTGATGCCAGTAGCCTGGGATATGGAGCAGTCCTTCTTCAAAAACAAAAGGATAATAAATTCCACCCAGTTTTCTACTTTTCGAAGCGTGCGACAGAAGTTGAAAGTAGATACCACAGCTACGAGCTGGAAACACTGTCCATTATCTACGCTCTAAGACGATTTAAAATATATCTGATAGGAATACCTTTTAAAATAGTGACAGACTGCCAAGCGCTAACATTAACTTTACAAAAAAATCCCTAAATCCGCGTATTTCCCGTTGGGCGCTAGAGCTACAAAGTTTTGAGTATAACGTAGAGCACCGCAAAGGAAATACGATGAATCATGTCGATGCTCTTAGTCGATCGTTTAACATCCTTTACGTCGACGATGAATCTTTTGAGTTTGTGTTAGCAGCAGGACAAAGGCAGGACCCTAAAATACTTGGTATTGTTAGAGAACTAGAAAAGTGTGAAAATTCCTTTTTTGAAATGGTAGATGGTTTAATATACCGCAAAACAAGAGACAAAATTCTCTTCTATGTCCCTAAACACATGGAAGAACATGTGATCCGCACTCACCATGAGGCAATGTGTCACCTAGGTGTTGAAAAGGTCTTTGACCATCTTTCTGGATGTTATTGGTTCCCAAAAATGAAGGATAAAATACGAAACTACATCCAGAGGTGCTTGAAATGTATATATTTCTCTCCAATTTCGGGAAAAACTGAAGGAACCTTGCATTCCATACCAAAGGGTGATGTGCCCTTTGATACTCTGCACGTTGACCACCTTGGTCCGTTGTCAACGGGAAATAAAAAGCACCTACTCTGTGTTATTGATGGATTTACAAAATTCGTAAAACTTTATCCGGTTAAGACAACCCAAAGTAAAGAAGCAGTAGCCTCCTTAAGTTCGTATTTCGAAAACTATTCGAGGCCAAATAGAATCATTTCCGATCGTGGAACTTGTTTCACTTCAAAAGAATTTTTCGACTTTTTGAACGAAAACAACATCCAACATGTTAAAGTCGCTACTCATTCCCCTCAATCTAATGGCCAAATAGAACGAATAAATCGAGTCCTTGTTCCCATGTTAGCCAAAGAATGTGATCCCCAAACAACGAGTGCTTGGGATAAAAACATAGCCAAAATAGAATTTGCCATAAACAACACCTTAAACAGAAGCACAGGGTTCTCGCCAAGTACTCTATTATTTGGAACAAATCAAAAGGGGGAGCTTTGTGATCGCGTTAGGGAATTTTTGAATAGCAAAGTAGGAGCAAAAAGATTTGACTTAGAGGAAGTAAGAGTTAATGCTCGACAAAACATTGAAAAGAACCAAATGTTGAACAAGATCTATTATGACAAACGTCACAAGAAACCTTTGGTGTACAAGCAGGGAGAATATGTTATGATAAAAAACATCATAAACACCCCAGGTATTAACAAAAAGCTATTTGCTAAATATCGAGGGCCATACGAGGTAGAGAAAGTTCTGCCAAACGATAGATACATTATTAAAGATGTCGATGGCTTACAATTGACGCGATTACCATATAAGGGGATTTGCTCACCAGCTAATATGAGACCATTCATGCTGAAATTACCTGAATTAGAGAAGTGTGATAACGTCGTTAAAAATGGAGATCCCGATCTGCCTGATAGCCTAAAGTGAATACATTTTGAAAGTCATTTGATAAAAAAGATATATCAGAAATCAAACCTTTTTTCCATCTTATTTGTTTATAATTGTTTATGTAAAAAGAAAAAAAAAAAGAAATGATAAAATATGTTATATCCTAGATACTAAAAAAGAAGTAAAATGTGTATACGAGTATTATGTGTAGTATATAATCGTAAAGTATCTACGTATTTATCAATTTCGTTTTAATATCTATATTTAAAGTACGTTTATTGTTATTATAAAGCGATAATATTTTATAATTCGGAAGTAATATGTAATCGGGGCGATTACTTGATCAGGTTGGCCGAGCTGTAGCCTATTTTATCATCTGATGGTACTATTTTCAGCGTCACTGTATCGCTTGTCATATAAGGTATGCCTAATCACATAAGCCTTTGCCATACTGATCGAACGATCTAACCGAACTACTTCCAGTCGACGAATACATAAGAATTTACTGTACTTCTATTGTCTATAAAAGAGAGTCCAAATCTATTGTTCACAGAGTTCGATATTACCGATTAAAGACACTTGTACCAGCGAACATCTTTGTTGTTTTCTCTCACATCGTTTGTGTCCGTTAAAGTTCCCCCACATGGTCAAACTGACCCAAAAGTCAATCTTTGTGTGCGAGGCATTAACGTGTCGGGGCGCATACTCACCGATCTTAGAAGTTTCCAATGCCAACGGAAAGCGAATAGATCCAAGAAGTCTTCATCTAATACTTTACGGCGTTTCCCCGGAGACTAAAACCATTCTGTTCGGGTGCAAAGTCATTTTAACCGGCAAGAATCCTGCACATCGTTCCATTGGTGCTTCATTCAAGGTTTCCGCCTTTCATCGCAAAAAAAAGAACACACTAAGGCTCCGAAGGGTCTTCATCTCCAACCCAGGAAATAATGTCAATCCCAATCACTAAAGGATCAGCATTTGTGGCCAGCCGTTCGAAATATGGTGACAAAAAATACGTTCTTTCTGAGTGCCGGGCCAGATTCGCCAGCATAGAAACAAAACATCAAACAGAGTAAAGCTACTTTCAGACGGTTTGTAGATGTACACAAATTTCATTTGGGTACCGCGTACACTAATTGTATATACTGTGTTTATACACAACTTCGAACTGTACAATTTGTGTATCAGACGGTTTGTGCACATTATACATAAATTTATTAACAAAATTTTGCTTATACACAAACTGTCTGATAATAGCTTAACAGCTGGCAAAGCCTCAATAATTTATTCTTTCGTTCAACCTTCATAACACAGCTATTCAAGATACCTAATGCATTGTACTCACCAGTTTCAATAAGTCTCTCTTTGAATGTCTCCATTTCCTTTGATCATTTAAAAAGCTAAGTGTATCTAACATTTTTTGCAATTCAATTTAACCTGACAACTTTTCGGTTGAACTGAGAGTGTAGGTACAAAATAAAACATTGCGACCTCTATAGCCATGCCAAACTAAAAGGGCGGACAAAAAAGTTTTGCGTTCCTCATCCGGACAATGATTTTCATGGAATATACAATCATTACTGTAATGATGCAGAAAGAAAAACGCACACACAGACAATTTAACAAAGATAATGTCTCCTACGGAGCGAATTACGGCCTTTTAAAAATTAATTAGTTGTATCTATACTTCAACCCTCATCATGATTGCGATGGTATGTTTGAACATTTTTACCAAATAGAGTTAAAAGGATTACACTCCTGGCAGAACAACAAAATTAAATAAATAATTAAATTGGGTGTAAAGTTTTGGAGCTGGATTTCAAGACTCATTGTCATTATACAATGGAATAAGGGTTGGATTGGTTAGCGATAAAGGTGAAATCTCGGGACCTTTTACATGTTGCTTGGCCAGAAAGGTAATAAATAGAATTTCATTTGATGCTTATACTTACTGAATGGACAGTTGATTTGAAGAAAATGTTTAAAGGACATTACCTGAGGCCAACAAACAAAAAATACAATTTGAAATGTACAAAATGATTAAATTATTTAAAGGGTTGAGAAAATTTATTTTGGAAACATGTTCAGGATATAATTCACCAAATTAGTTTCACCGAACTTTTAGCTTTATCTTCTTCATATATAAAAATGTCGTGTCACGTTGTTTGTCCGCGATGGAATCCTAAACTATACTGAACCGATTTTCATCAAATTTCGCACACTGTGTGCCTGTGCAGTTTGATCCAACTTGAGAGAAAGGATAGTTTATAACTCAATTTATAGTGGCATAATTTTTTTATTGCAAATTTTTGGTTTATTATTTAACAAAGAGTTGTAATTATCTGTGAGCTCCATACGATTGTAACAAATGGCGGTGTAATTGAATAAATCCAATAGATGGCGCTTCGTTAAAAGTCCAAACGTTTCATTTATGCTACATTTTATTTGACGTCACAGGCGTGTGTTCAAAATTTAGCAGACTCGGCCACGCATTGCTTTGGCTATAGGTATACGTTAAATTTATAAGATAGTAAAGTATGCAAGGCAGTAAAATTATTATTGCTTTTTAAAGTTTTAGGTATTTATTGTTTAAAACTAACTCATGGAATCCTAAACTTTTGAACTGATTTCAATCAAAGCAACCGGTAGGACGTTTGTAATATCCTTGACTCTTGCCAAGATAAGGTCACAACCTTCCGGTTCGGAAGCTTCCTTCCTTCTAGTTTGGTATAAATTTCCAAAAAGCTGTGTCACCTTGGTATGGTATCGAAAATTTTGTTAATATATTTGTCCCTCCTTACGAAGTTATATATGTATCTACAACGCGTGAGGATCGGCCTCGTACTCCTATGTTCTGACACAAAAAAAAAAAAAATTATGACACTTCTGTCAATTACTCAATTTAAAGTAACGTCAAAAATGGCATCATGGAGATATATTAATCAATAACCAAGTTGTACCATTTTCCAATACAGAAACCTGTGGTTACATTTGTAATGACTTTGGATGCGAAGTTAAAATAGAAAGAGCGCATCAAAAAAATAAGTAGTAGAAGAATTTAACTTGATCTACAGAAAAACTAATTGTATGAACAAGTGTTACAACCTCTTTGGACATGGACCGCATCCAATTACAGGGATGTAAAGGGTTTTTCAAAAGGGACGCTACAAAAGTAGAGCGACAGAGACAGCAAACGACGCTGAATTTCTTTTGGCATTTCTCAGTAAGGTTTGCCATTTCATGATGGAAAGATATACGAGCCAACAACGAGCGCTTTTCATCGAAAAATCATCTTCAGCGATGAGGCTCATTTCTGGCTGAATGGCTCCGTCAATAAACAAAATATGCGGTATTGGTCAGGCAGCAATCCACACGTATTCCATGAGTCATCATTGCATCCCGAAAAAATTACGGTTTGGTGTGGTTTATGGGCCGGCGGCGTCATTGAGCCGTACTTCCTCCGTGATGATCAAGACCGGCACGTTACTGTGAATGGGAATCGCTACCGTTCAATGATAACCGAATATTTTTGGCCCCAATTGGATGATATGGACGTGGAGGACATGTGGTTCCAACAGGATGGCGGCACAAGCCACACAGCGAATGTCACAATCAATTTATTGGAAACCAAGTTTGGAGAACGTGTTATCTCACGAAATGGTCCAGTCGCTTGGCCGCCTCGGTCGTGCGATTTGACGCCGTTAGACTATATCCTGAGGGGCTACGTCAAGTCTATGGTCTATGCCAACAAGCCAGCGACGATTGATGAACTTCGTACGAAAATTGAACGTGAAATTGCAACAGTATCGGCCGATAAATGCTTTGGGTTCAGCGTTTGGACTTCTGCAAGCGTGCCCGTAGTGGCCATGTAAAAGAAATCGAGTTCCATACATAATGGCATCGAACGTACTTTCACAGGAATAAAGAATTTCATTGATATCCAAAACCGTTTTTGTTTTATTTAAAAAAACATTTGAAGCGCTCTTATTGAAAAACCCTTTACAATGAAAGCCAACGCAGGGACCATACAGACAATTCGAAGTTATTATTGCCATTTGTAGGAAATAGTGACTTGCACTGTCACCTATAGGTAGGTATAGCAAAAAAACGCATAGTAACATTAAAATGTATTATTCCCGAAATAGAGACATTTAAATCCAAGAGAAAATACAAAGAGATTAAGAAGTCCCATGAGCAAGTCAATTATATAGTAGTGAAGAGAATTATTTTCATCACTGGCCATACCAATTGCCTTGAAAGCAATTAGGCAACCACTTGAAAAAAAAAAATTTAGAGCAATTCATGTGTATATTTACTCAACATGCTCCTGATGTGGAAAGAGGAACAGCCATTACACTTTCAAATCTACTTCAGCTATGAAGGTAGCGAAGTAGCTACCTACCTACAGTCGGATGCTGAAAATTCAAGTTATCAATATCTTAGTATATCAATATCTTTGTATAACTACAGTAATTCCAGTTTTCCATGTAATTAACTTAATATATATTTTTGTTTGTTTCAAAACTTTCATGCATGATGATGATGGATGGCACTAAATGCATTAAATCTGTCTTATTTTTCTTCATTTTCTGAAGGAAATCGATCACCGTAAAAAAAAAAGAACACTACACACCATTCTGATAAAGAATAAGACATGATATCTTCCTCTGAGGAATTTTTTAATGGCAAAAACCTGTTCGACTTGTCTCTGGAAGACTGGATTGAATACGTCAATTTAGAATTTTGTTACATCTACTTTTTCTTTGCATAATATACTACCTTCCAAAAGTATGTTCCATTATCAAGGCCAGACATCATACCCGGGTATTGCCTGGAGGGATAGTGAATGAATGTTCTGCCGTGCCCACTGGCAGGATGAATTCTATTATTAGACAGCAACTATTTTCATCAATATAAGTTTGATTATGATTTCAGGTAACGAAAAATCTGACCTAAGGCTTCATCTCCCATGAAACGGAGGATAAACGAAAAAGTTTCATCATGAAATAATTTCTATACATTCGTCAGCAACAGAGACGGATTTTCATTATTACTAAATGAGCAACAAAATAAAAATTTAAAGTTTTCTTCTTCTTTTCATTCACCGCTTCATCGCAAGGGATGCACATCGCAATTTTCATGCAAATTGAGACTTGATTGGAGTAGTTGCTCCAGATAATTGTTATTTGTGCAATTTGACTTTTTTTTTTGCTTATTTAGCTTCAGGTTATGAATGCTTTCGGCTACAAATTTGGTGAAGAATTTGCTTTGAAAAAGGGTTTTCAATTATTTTTAACCCTTTCCTTCCCAAATTATTAATATGTGTGTAAAAAAATAAGTTGGATGCTTTTAAGGTTAATATCGGCATTCTAAAGATAACTGCATATTTTATTTTTAAGTGGGAATCATCGGGTGGGCGTGGCGAAGTGGTAGTCATATGGCTACATTGGGGTGCTTAAAATTGGGGTGTTAAACCAATTATCTGTGAATACTTTATAATTTTCGTGCTATGGTAAACTCTGCCACAGTCGAATCACAACATCTCCACTTATTCCTAGTTTAGTTTTTACAAGTTCGGTTGACTTGCCTGTATACATCTCAAAATCGTACAAAAAGCCGCTTGATCCAGTTCTGGCAAACATTTTGATTCCCCATTTGTGTGGTTTATTGCGTATATATTGTTTTATGCTGTTTCTGCACTTGCTCGGAATCAATACTTCATCAATAGAATTCATTTCTTCAGGTTCGACTGATTTTATCCAGGAAAGGACGAATTTTAAAAAGTTTGTCGTATTGCATATCTGTGCGGTCTTTCATTTTGGAACTATCATTTAAGTGCAAGTTTTTCTTCAACACATCAAATCTATTTCGTGGCATTATGTCATTGGATATTGAGGTAAATGTACAATACTTGCCATTAAATTCATGCCAAGGAACTTGCAAGTTTCGCTATAATTAGTATTGAGTGGATTGCCAATATCATTTTGAACGGAGTACAGATAACTTTGGAAAACAATGTCTTCGATAATAGAGTCGTCAATAAAAAGCTTAAAATATTGAAAAGGAGTTAACTCTGGATCGGGAGGAGAAGAAAAACTTAAATTGCACTGGCTTGAAACTTCATCAATTTCTACTTTTCGCCATTTCAGTTCCTTATTTATATCTTTGCTGCAAGTAGCTTTTGATGAATCTGGTTCTGGATTTGCCATCATGTCAACTATTTCGATGGCGCTCTCATCTTTAATAGATATAAGAGCAATTAGTAACCGTAGACAATTTATATGTAAAAAATACAAGACCTACCAATTTCTTCAAGAAACTGAATATCCTCAACTGGAATGTTCTCGCAATGTTTTTCTATATATTCTCATCTTCCGAACAACCACCTTCTAAAATTTTACAGATTTCTATCTCCAAGCCTCTCAAATTTCGTCTACTTGACATGTTGATCTAAAGGGTCCGCCATCTAACTTTTTTTTTCAACTAGTGCTTATTTCGCGAATGGTAACACTTAGCTCATGTCTGATTTGACAGATAATTAGTTTTATCCTTCCGCTGAACGAATATGGTTGTGTATACGCTTGAACAAAGCTGATGTCGTTTGGCCACCTCGGAGCTGCAATTTGACACCGTTGGACTATTATTTGTGGGGTGCCGTAAAAGATAAGTGTTACGCCGACAAGCCAGAGACAATTGAGGTTTTTAAGGACAATATTCGTGAAGCCATTGGTGAAATACAGCTGCACACAATCGATAATGTGCTTAAAAATTGGTCCGATCGTGTAGCATGGGCAGCCGAGGCAGCCATTTGAATGAAATTATTTTCCATTATTAACCGGAAGGATTGTACTTTCAAATAAAAAAAAATAAATTTAAGAAAATATTCAGTCGTTTTTTTTATAGTATTTTCAAAAAAAAAAAAGTTATTTGGCGGACCCTGTATATTTAATGGAAATAAGTACTTAACTAATTCAAACCAAACAAAATAGCACTGTTTACATACCTGTTTTCTTTTCAAACTTTATGGAAAACGGGCTCTATTATGTTGTTTTCAATGGCTTGAAAGACATCATAGTCAATAAAAGTGAATATAAATAAAAACGCAAAGCTTTTATCGGATTACAAAGTGTTTTTGTTGTTATAAATTTATTCTAAATATAAGACAGCAAAGCAGTTATCTTTCTCGATTCAAATGCTTGATAGCACCCCAATGTAGCCAATCGGCAACCACTGGTTAATCGTGCATTTCTGCAACGTGCTATTACATTTCGTTTTATATTTTACTAAATTCATCGTAGAACAATGTTATTTACACAAAAACATTTTTTTTCGGCACCAAAACTAATATTTACCTGTTCAAATTCACGACCAAAATCCACTTTGCGTCAACAGACCACTAGAGGTTGACGTCCACGAGCAAAATGTCGAAATACATCGTTACCAGATAAAACGTATAAAATTATTTGCAATAGATTGAAAGGAAATGATCTTGCTAGATTAAAGAAACTATAATTCTTTTAATTTGGCCTGTTTTGTAATAGTTACTTTTAGAAATGCAGGCGGTAGCCAATTGGCTACCGTGGGAGGGAAAGGGTTAAACCAAAAAACAGAAATGTTTGAAAGGGGGAACCTTTAGGAGAGTTGATGGCTGTCGTTGCTAAGGGTAAGCCGATTTCTACATTTTTAAGCTGCTAGCTTTGAGGTAGTCGTCGTGTTTAAAAAAAAAAAAACGAGTCACGCAATATATTCCATTTTATTTTTTGAATGACGTTAGTAACATGATCTGAAAGATGTTTCTGTTGAGGCGGTCTGGTTCGTCTGTGTGATTAAGAAATCAAATATGATACGGATGAAACGCGATATTCTTAATTTAATAACTGAAAATTTATTCCAATCCACTCTCGTCTCTTTTTATCGAGCGCTATGCAAAGGCCACATCACCTATTTTTGACATTATTCTGCCTACCCGTGGTTGTTCTCAAGGCGAATGATGTCGCTGATTTGTTTGTTACTATACTGGGGTGTAACTTGCGCTCTTCTGGAACCATACGATGTGCGCCCACCATTAAACGAGAAAACGGGAAACAAATTCAAACTCAGAATTCAGATTTTTTCGAATTCAACCACAAACACGATCTGTTTCAAATTTTTTGTTTATTTTTTAAGCTCGGCAGTTATCCAATTTCCGTGAAAGTCCTTATTACCGCCCGCTTGGAGCTATTGATGATGGAGATATTTTCTGCATACGGATCTACGAAAAAAATAATCGTATAGAAAGGTGTAGCGTACAGTGGCGGTTGTAGGTCGTTGTGAATGGTTAGCCTGGAGGGGTCCAAGTTGGTATGTGGATCAACCTCGGTAGGTACTACTATTATTCGGCGATTATAAAAGATTTTGTGCTTAACAGTCGATACAATCATTGAAATCCTCGCGCACAATCCGACATCTTACGCCGAGCAGCCTCCGTCTAGAAGGGCATGAACATCCTTCTAGCGTCGTCATCTTCTTAGGTGGACGCATGTGAACGCTTTTTGAATAGCTTAGCGACTAAAAAAAAAAAAGTCTAAGCCTATATCCCATGATCAGTCAGCTTTATTGCAACTTATTCTATTCTTCCTTGTGCTATCAACATGAAGACTCCTATACAATTGTTTAGCTTACCTTGGATACAGTTCAATCCACCCTATTCGCAGACACTATCTGCAAGGTATTATAACTGGCTTGAGAGTTGAGATGAGACCTCCCTTACAAGTGGAATTACACGTACTTTCCTAAAATTGAACGACATTTTTTAATGAACATGACGTCTCTCAGACTGTAAAATGGGCACACTCGCATGTACCTACACAAAAGTCACGAATTTGTTTTATTCGCACAAGCTCTACCGTATTCTGTGTAGTTATTTTAAGTCCCACCTCAGTCATAATCCTATTGATTTGAATTGTCCAATAAAATTGTGTAGAGTGCTATGGCGAGGATGGCATAAAGTTTGCGCATTGGATTTTACGAGTATACCGTCTGATGAAATCTGCAAAGTCTGCTCGTAAACAAGGGCCCTTGTGAAATTTGTTAAAATTTCCTGCAAATATAGTGACTGAATTTACGCGACCTACCCCCAATGGTTCTAACTTCTGAGTAAGATATGTCACAAAACGGGGATATTTTGACCGAATTTCAGTCGAATTAATTTTATTACGAATTAAATGAGTTCTTGACTGATATATCAAGTGAGAGTACACTCAGTGTTTCCAATGTCTGAAGTTGTGTGATGGCTGCTTTGTCGCATCTTCCATGATCGCAATGTAAAAGCAAATGAATTGGTACACAGTAACAAGTAATACCTACTTGTCAGGAAAACAAAGCCAACCCTCAGAGCCTTCTCTGAATGATTAAGGACAAACTTTACAAATGGGAGTACACATTTTCTAATACACAACAGTGAAATGCCCAAGAGCATCCTTATTATTTCAGTTTTCCTTGGACGGTCCTTCGCTGTGGAAGCAATAATATGTATTGGTTTTTTGTTTTTTGTTAGCTTTCAAACTGTTTCCTTAGTTAACCAGGATGAGGTAAATTGTCCTTGCCGCTAAACTTGACAGCTTTAAAAAAGGGACTGCCGAGGAAAAAGTTTTTAGGCACTTTCCACAGGAAATTCCTTTGTGTCCGACTTTTCATTCATCTTGGACATAGTCTTGTAGGGATTAACTCTTAAATTGCTGGCCGGTTGTTATACTGGAAATGGAATGTCGTCTAATTTAAATGAATAACTAATTCTCTTTGTTCCATTTTTGCTTGTTTCACATCGTTATATGAGTGAATTTAAATTCCAAATGAATTTGAAATTTATATCATGCTAATTTCGCCAAAAGGATACCCAGATGGGTATAGAACAAGCTGAATATTAATCGATCTCATGAAACGGATGTAGCGGTTCTTACACTTGTCCACGATTTGTTTCGGTCGCCATTTATTTACTAATTGATTGTAATCATTGCGTTAGCGAGTGCTTTTGTTAAAGTGATTACGGACATAGGGATGCGTGGAAAGAAAATCTTTTTAGTCTAAAATTGTTTTTTTTTTTTTTAAGATGAGTCACCTTAGATGTTGGAGAGTGCGGAAACAGGTGAGCACAAAATGTAGATATCGAATCCTAGACCTACCTTCTATTAACCAGTCGTTTTTGCAAGTTCTATTTTTGGACGAATGGAAGTTCCCTACAATTTGATGCCCCATCCGCATCTACCTAACAGTGTTTGTCAGACGTTCAAAGTTGCCTACTCTCGCAGCGTTCTAAGTTACAATTGTTAGGGTTAAGTTTTGCCAATAACATCTTCTGTGTGACACCCCATAATTGATGACAAATCATTTTCATAAATTAAAACATTCAAGACGAAATTCATGCTCCGCAGACCAACAGTACGTTTTTCAATCACATCTTCATCAAGTCTGTGCTACATACTTGCGGAAATATTCTCCCGCTGAAGAGCAATTTTTGGCGCATTATAAACACTCCGCAATGCCTCTTCAACAATGCACAGAATCCACTTAGCCAAAGTACATCATTTGAAAATAAATGGTTACATGATGACATTATGCCCGCGCCGTGGATACCAAATATAGATTGCCGGACATGGAGTAGCATCTGGGAAGATGATATCTTCAGAATATTGCATTCCATAGGAATATATTATGCAATATCTACCCCCAGGGAAGTATGCGAAGTACAAAGTAAAATGTAAAGTTCTTCTGAATGCATTCTTGTGTAGATGCTTTCCAGTTTGTGCCAGTGGGTGCATATCGATATCGAAATCCGAAAGATAAGTGAATCACGGTTTGATACAAAACCCTTTCGTTTACTTGCCAAACCGATACGTAATCCTCAATGCGAAGGAAGAAAAACTTGTGTTTTGTTACATGATGCATTTGTTTCGTATTCCGTCAATTGTATTTAGCTAGGTACGTCGCAACGAGTGTGCTATGGTAAAGGGATGTGAATATTTAACGTTGCATTTCAGTGCGATTTCTACACAAATTGAAATTTTTCAAATTTTATATTTTTTATGTATAATTGAGTCGAGCGAAACGCTACTCGAATTTGATAGCAATTATTTTGTTGCTTGTGATGTTTTTGATGGTGAAAATTGATATGTGAGCTTCCCCCACATTTTGGAAGTGAGTTCAGTAAAAACAGTGGTACAATTTGTTTGATGGTGAATAAACCCCTTTTGGGTATCGCTTATGGTTGTCCCAAGTGGTTCAATATAGCGCCGTCCTATATGGAAAAGATTCGGGTGTTTGAGAGACAATGTCTCAGGGCCTGTCTAGGGTTGTTTAGAACTCCTGAATCTCAGTACATAAAATATTATCCCAACAGGACCCTATACAATGAGGCTCGACTGAATAGGATTGACAATTTCCTTATTAAGGTGATTCGGAGGCACGTCGCAAGGGCGATGGCCAGCGATAATAACCTGATCTCAGGGGCTTACTACCCCAATTTAATGTACCACGAGAGTACGCTTCGGTCTGGCTTTAACCCGCCTGAGGCATTTCTTCATGTAGACATGAAAGGGTTAGTCCAGACAAAAGATGGTGTGCCGGTATTGTACCACAGCCACCGCGGCGCGAGGGATAAGCGGCTCATCCACGACGGGTACGCCGCCAATGCTCAGGAGCTCCTCCGTTTTAGCACCGCAATTGCGGATCGGGACAGGGTCGATACGGTAAAGCAGTTCACCGAATTTTGGTGTCTTAAGGAAGAGGTGAGGGTTGATACGCTCTCCCGGGCCGGTGCGCTACTAACGTAGCATCCTCCCTAGTTTTAAGCTGGATTAAGTTTGTAGGTTTAGGCTTACAGTAGGGGGCTTTGGGAGGTGCCGGGCTAGCCAACAGGATAGTGCTGCCAAGACTCGAACGACGCTTGTAGCCTCGCTCGAGTCTCGGTGGCACTGATGAACCCTTGTGGGCGGCTGTCAGGCGCCCATGGACGCGATCAGGATGGTGACCAATCGATGAGATTGCTCACCACCCTGATTATAGGCAATTTAGGTTAAGTAGCTTAGGTAGTTTTAAGTAGATAGTTGTAAGTAAAAGAAATAATAAAAGAATTAAAGTTTTAAAAAGTTTCTTGGAAATAAAAAAAAACAAACAATATTAAATATAGATAGATTTAAGGCCGAAAGGCAATAATTTTAAGGATATTGATAAGTTTAGAGCGCTCGCCTGTTTCCCTTTTCAAGAAAGGACATAAATTGGATTGCTCACCGACAAATTCTCAACTTGACTTACTCGACGTCAAACTAGCTTGTATGGGAAAAAAGTGGGAACAAAATCCTCTTAGATTACTAAGAGCAAAAGGTTACCTATCGATCGACCAATGTTTTGCTACAAGATTCACCTTGTACGGTAGGTTCGTTGTACCACCATAATAAAATATGCAATATCTAACTTTTTATACTTTTATTGAAAAGCGGCACTATTTTTTTCGGAAATTATATAACAATTTGTTTTGCCATCACTGATTCATGTCCCAAGACCCACCCATCATGACATTCTTAACAAAACATGATTAGGCAAACAAAATCGGCATGCACATTGACTGATTCCAGAAACTTTAAATCTAAATTATAAACTTTGTCATTCTGAAATTGTCTCCGTCAAATCAAAACTTTCCAACTTCGCGCGGTAATTTACGTGACTGCACAAAGTAAACGAGCGTATCAAGCATAAATCTGGCTTTTCTTATTGAATAAAAAAATAACCTTTGTAAAACGTACGACCCTAACTAAAACAAAAGATTGAAAAAGTTAAACGTGCTGAGGCAAAATATTAGCAGCATTCGAGCATCAATAAAATTGTTCCTAGGGGAACAAAGTTATTCCATAAACTTCACAACAGTAACCTCTCAATGTTTTCTTTCGAATCAATGCGAATTGGGAAACATGAACAAGTTACCGTTCATCCTCATGAGAACCATTTGATTGGTTACGAATTAGTTCAACGAACCGTTTTTCTATGGAAATGTTTCCCCTATGACCTTAATGCATTATGGATTTTATTGGGTAGTTCGAGTGAGTATTACCTCTGAAAAGGTACATTTTCTAATTTTGAAATATGTAAGGATATTGAATTTGAAGGCTGGGCAACGTTCTCCAAGCCATAGCAATATATGAGAGCAGTTGCCGAGATAAGCAGCCATGCTGACCATCACAATGTGTACCAACTTGCAGGTCTCATAGAAGTTCACAATGTAAAAATAAAAGTAAAAACTATAAGATGTATACTGAACTTTGAAGTGCGTGACTTTCTTTTGGGGATCCTAGAGAAAAGAAATTACCGACTAACTTCTACTAATGCTGCAGCTGTTCTGTCTACCATAAGTGTTGGCTTTAAGGGCGAGGATAACTGATGCGAACGGAGAGCGTGGAATGCTCGCTCGAGTCTCGGCGGCACGGGTGAACCCTTATGGCGGCTGTCAGGTGCCCATGGACGCAACAGGATGGTGACCAATCGTTGAGATTGCTCACCTCCCTGATTATAGGTAATTCAGGTTAAGTAGACTAGGTAGTTTTAAGTAGTTGTAAGCAAAGCAAATAACAAAGAATTCAAGTTTTCTAATGTTTCTTGAAAATTAAAAAAAAAAAAAAACAAATCATTGATATGATAGATTTAAGGAAATGATAAGCTTAGAGCGCTCGTTGAGAGCCAGAAAGCTAAATAAGATAAATGCTAGTTTTAAATTAGATTTAATCGTTTTTGTCTAGTATGTAAGTTTAACTAAAAATATCAATAAAAATGAATTTAAAATGAAAATGAAAAAATTCAATGGCCCTACCTAAGTTTGGAAAAAGAAGGAAGGCCAAACTGAATACCTAAACATTACAATGATACAAAAATAATGAAAAATGTCCTAAAATGATGTTCATCTTAAAGAAAAAGTGACAAATGATCACTCGTATCTGACAAGTCTTAAATTGCGAACATCAGCTCTGAAAAAAGGTCCAGATCAGAAGAAGCAGTGAGATGCTTAAATAAAATTGGAGATTTATCAAAGCAAATGCTGTCTGTCGGTTACAGAAAAATATTCTGCTCAAAAACACTTGAAAGGAGAGATTGTTACTCGAAAGACGGACAAAACTTTGATAGGAGCGGAAAATGCGTTACGGTCGCAGCGTTGTCATAAGTGCAGGCTTTATTTTTTTTTTTTAATTTTTAGCCTTTTTAAAAAATAATTTCAAAATTTGCCATGAGTGTTGGTTTTTTTTTATTTAATTTTTAACCTTTTTAAAAAATAATTAATAATTGCATTTTTTGCAAACTTGCTTTCGCTGTATGCTATCTTTTTTCGTATTAAGCTCTTTTTTTGTTATTGTGAAGTGAGATTTGTTCAAAAAAATGCAGATTTGTCCAAATATTTTTATGGCAACCACCTTCTCTGTTTGGTCAGAATTTGTAGCTTGTTGGCTACATAAAGACTAAGTGATTTGTCAACTCACGGTGTTCCGGATGAAAAACGTCAGAAGTTCAAGACTCTACGAAGAAGCCTAAATCTAACCGCTGGAAAAGTATATGGTCACACTTTTTCAGAAAACACTCGGGAATACCTCCAGCCATCCAAACCCACTAGTCCGAAGGATTGCGGACCTGCCACACATCTCACAGCATCGGTACCTTCATGTACCGGCTCTGTTTAACGAGGAGTTATTCCTAAGCGACACAGACAGGACAGAACTGCCCATCTACGAATCAACCGAGACAACCCACCATGGAGGATAAAACCAAGATGACCAACCACCCCAAAATACAAGATCATCAACACCCGGACTTGAACACCCTGAGGTCAACTCGGACAACGATGCATACTACGAGTATGAATCCGAGAAGAGTGCCACAGTTTATATAAAATAGATTTAAGAAAAATAAAAACATTCTATACCGTTGCGCCCCTATTGTTGAGCCAACGCATTGAAATATTTATTATTCACAACCATTTGTTATCTAAAAGTGTATGTATGTATGTGTGCAACTCACGGTGTAGCTTGATCTATTGTTAAACCAGAAATGTCCTTCCAAGAGAAACGCATGCGGTAAAAAGACGTTCACAATATTAATTTCTTATAACTCGCATTGAAAGTGGTCTAATAACAAAATAACTATTGTAAAACCAACAAATAGTCACAATTTTAACCGAAGTATTTGTGTATCAAGCGGTTATGCTCTCAGTGTTCGCAGAATGGAGGTTTTGAAACATATCTGTTTCCTGGCAAGTACCATCTTAAACAATTCGTTTGTGTAGATATGTGCCTAATTTTTCAGACTCTCCATATGTCAAATTCATTTAAGATATTCGAACAGTTTAAGTGGCTCAAGAGTTCGCGAGTTCGGGTGAAGACTACCAAAATACGTGCGGTACTTAATGTCAATCATCTTCTTCGACCAGCCGTAAGATGCATGTTTCGATGGTTGGGTCACGTTTAACACAAGCCCCTAACTCAAGTTCCAAGATGTGCTATATTTCGTTCTATTACCATCTGGCAGACGGTCTCTTAGCAGGCCTTGGATAGGTGGTTGAGTCAATACCAGCAATCCCTTCTTGCCATAGCAGAAGTTCGAGAGGTTTAGCATGCTGCACTTATAACCTACTACAGAGGTAACACCATCTACTATTCCAAGGGTTATAATTTATGATGTTGAAATAAAATTTCCTTAATTTTCTAGTTAATGCTCCTTAAGTTCAAAGTCAAATTCTTGCAGTTGCGCATGTGGGCAAAATATCACTACAGCTCGTTATAAATTGTCATTGGCCACAAATAATATCTTACCGAGAATTGTGGTCTGGAACTGTTTTTGAATGGCAAAGTGCAGCATATGGCTGTAGATTGGAAGCCAAACGACAAGATTGGAAGTTGAATAACAACGTGGAGATAAATCAGCAGTAGCGACCGAGCCGAAACCGGGTTTTCGCGAAAACAATTGAAATCTTCATCGAACACAGAAGTTTTTCCATATACAGTCATTTTCCACGAAAACACCACGAAAACGACTTCGAATCGTTGGGTTGTTGAAACAAACACACCTTTTGCAACATTCAGCAAATTCTGATCAGGCGATCAGGCTGACCGAACAAGTGTCACAACTCACAACTTAAAATCATTTTCCCCACTTAACTGATGGGCTAATATTATAATATGAATTTTATTTGTTGATTAATGCGATCGAAATTTGTTACCAAAAAAGTCTAACAGCTGATAGAAACGTCAAACGAAAACTAGTTGGTGTTCGGTGTGAATGCATCGACAGAGCCAAATTTGTGATAAACTGACAGGAAGTGATATATTGTGTTGTGTGCCTCGCGACTTTTAATTTGACTCAACGTTTGCCCATCCTAATTCCTTTTTGCCGACACTTAATGGCGCTGTTAGCAGTTGTTCTTTACTAGCATATTCGGAACATATATCACCAGTTGTCATCTTGAAATCTTTATCTCAATCTCATGGCAAGCTGTTCAACACCAGATATCGTATTTCAAAGCAAATGTGAAAGAAAATACAAAGCAATTTGTGCAAACGAAAGGTTCGCTTGCGTTAAGAGAGGGCAAATTACCGGTCTCGAGATTTAAATTCCCATTCTTACCTTGAACAGTTGAATACATTTCGCACAAAGTGTTAAATTAATGCCGAAACAACCGAAAAGGGTTCCAAAATAATTTGTTATCGTCGTAGCCAGTTAACGTTAGGTTAAGTTACGCAAACTACTTCGGTTGCTGGTAAAGGTCGCCTTCAGTACATAAGGTCTACGAAATAGAGACCTTTGCTAAACGTTGCCCATAATAAATCCTTTCTACGCATGTTATTGCTTTATAATCAGCGCCTTTAACGGCTCGGATGTTATTACAAATTAATTTGTATACTGTACATGGGTGACCAGCGACCAACTGGGCATATTGCCTTTTAAATGTTTTAAAAAATTACATTTTCATGATTTTTCTACGAGGGAGAAAGAAAATGGGGATTACCTATGAATCCTTATACAAGAGGTCCAGGTCATATCGGTTTGGATTGAATTTAATGGCGTTACCTCATAATAATATTGGGGCGCATATATTTTGAGTACTTTCGCATAACGAGGGTCAGGAAAGTTTTTGTGTATGTTTTGGGCCCTTAAGGATAATAGCCCTTGAGCACTAGCGAAACTACGTTCACTTCACTTTTTGTGGGCGAATTACTTTCATTTTGGGTCTCCTATGATCTATTCACACATCGTTGACTCGTTGACTTTTATTCCAAAGGAAGGTAAATATTCCTCTTCATATTTGGAGATTGATTTCTCCACTACGTGGGCATAAGGTCAAATTAAAACACTTTTTCTTCCTCCGTAAGGCCAACTTATAACGCTTTAATATCCCCCCCATATAATTATGTCGAAAGTAGGAGTATCCATCAAATTTAAGTGGAAAATCCGGAACGATAACTTAAACACTCTTAGAATGAAAACCAATGTTAGGGAACGACTTAAACCGAGTCGCGTCCCTTTAACAGATGATGTGAGGGTAGAAGTCTATTTTACATAACATCAAGTTAGACAATTATAAATAATGATCCGTGGAATCCTTATGCTGTTAAATCAGAGACCGCGTTTCCGATGAAACTAGAGTGTAACATATCATCTCAGAACTCCAGCGGCATTCACTTCAAGGATTTAATTTTAAATTTTTTTTTAAATTTCTCTTTACCTGTTTGGAAGGCCGTTCCCTGGGTAAAGAGGACGAGGGAAAATCTCTGCTATGTGTTTTAATTAAGATGCATATTTCATGGTCTTTTTCCGGAGTTTAATAAAGGTGTAAGTAAGTCTTCAATAATTAATGGTAGAAACTTGTTGCGGTGGACTTTGAACTCACCCATGGCCATACAAGAAGGAAGCACAACTGTTTGAATCACATTTGGAAAAATGCAACACTGATTTTGTTACGTGCTCGTCAGTGTGTTATGTCTGGAAAGTCCACCATTGAAGAATTATTGCATAAATATGTTGATGGAAAATACTCTAAGCTCACAAGCACCGTCGAATTCAATATTATGTTAGCTATGCCACAACTTGTTCTCGAATCTGCCCAAAAACAGCAAAGGAGATCGTCGGAAAACTGCTGCTTCGTAAATATTAATAAGAATAACCTTATAATATAACCTTGTCGCAAAGGCTTCTAAGTGGGATTAAGCACTTGCGAGTAATTTATTAACAACTTTGGCTAACTTGGCGTGGGGATAAAATCAACGAATTAATCTTTCCAATCGCCGTTTCCAGGCAAGTGAGCAGCGCTTGAGCTGTAGAAAAGAAGGTACAATATGAAACTGTTCACCCATGCAGAGATGCTTTGACTACATTACCTTTGAAGGGTTGCTTGTCAGAGGAAGAGCTTAAGTCTTTTCGATGGTTTAAACATTTAAGCGGGGATTAGTGTTGCTATGTGGGAGTTCATCAATGCGAACATCAACTCTTTGAGCAACAACAACGAAAACGCAGTTGACCAACACGCGAACTCAAAAAGTTGTTTGTCGAAATAAAAAGTTGAATAAACCATTCGTAAAAATTGGTTGATGAGTTGCGCTCGGGTTATGCTTATGTGATACAGTTTCAACTATATATAGATAAAAATGCAGTATAGAAGAAAGTGCGACTGAAGAGACAAAATGGGTGTAAAAAAAGAGGTTAACGCACTTTTAACGAGCCATATGTGCTCTTCAGTGGCACTTTCATCTAAAAGGCTGCCATGTTAATATAATCTAACAAACCGCCCCGAGATTTTGTCAGATAAACAACTTTTGTAGTTATAATTTGTAGTTCTCCAAGAATTAAATTTTCAGGAACCAAGTTCCAGAGTTTGGCAAGGGTAATTAAGTGTACTGCTAGGTTATTCCTTTTCGTACTCAATGTCGAATTTTATGGAATACCTACTTTCACTAATCTCCTCGAAAGGTCTACCGTAGTAGTATATTTGGATTATTTTGTCAGCAACTACTCTTCTGTGCCTGCCTGCGGTTGCAGTGTACAGATTTCTTTGTACAAGTTAATACGAATAAAGTTCAAAATCGGTTCCTATGTGTCTCGCTAAAGAATTCGCTGACATCGTTGCGAACACATCCTGGAATATGATTGCAACATGTTTCGACGACAGCGCTGGATCTGCACTCCATCACTTACGGTGTGATATTTCTGTGGGAACACACGTAGATTTTGCAGTCGCAGCATTAAGTTAGTATTTAAGATTTAGTTTTTATGAAAATATAGTTCAGTTTGTATCGAGGCAGAACCGCTGTCGGTTTTAAAAATAAATAAATACTATTTTTTTTTTATGAAATGAAGATTTAATTTACACAAACAGCTAATCTATATAAGCTTTTCAGTAAACTGACTGAATGTTTGCTGCACATTATATTTATTAGAAGGTAGGCAAAATATTGCGGGGAAAAAAATATTTACAAAGCAGGTACAGCGAACCAATCTTTCCTAAATAATTCCCTGAGTCCGCAGGAAAAAATTGTACGCCTTAACAACAGCTGCGGTTGTAAAAACAAAATCATTTTTTGAACAAAACTCTTTTAAAACATGTCACCCAAAATGTGCATGTCAAAAATAAAGTATACTTAAACCCAACCTCAAAAAAATAATCACACTATTCTACGACAATTTAAAAAAAATATCCCCCTTTTTACATGCACCTTGGTTTGCGTTAATATCTAAAAAAGATAAAACACAACCATTTCAGATTGGAATGGAAACCAGGAAGGATGTGTCATTAGCGACTAACAGAATACTGAATACCTAACACTAATCTACCTTTTAGTCTTCACTGATGTGGAGTTCCGGCATAGGAAATTGTCAAAAAAAAAAAAAAAAACTTCAATTTCATGGATCACCGCTATCCTCTACTAATCCGTGAGTTGATTTATTTAACTTTCTACGTTTCGTACGTAGGATAACAATATGTGCTGTGTACCTTTGTCGATTGCAAATCAATACACCTCGGTCAATAGTAACATTTGGGTCTGCCTGTGCATAGAATTCCTGATGAGAACAAAACGCAGAGTCAATAAAACGTAACAACTCGGAAACGATATCATCAGAAGGATTTGTGATGTTTACCCATTACAGAGCAGACAGTTGGGTACGAGGTTGTAAGTAGGTAGAATATATACCTGCTCCGATAGAACCAAACAACAAACATGTTTGGCAAACACAATATTGGGTTAATGTTTTTTTCAGCTGACTGAAGTTTGGCCTATAATAATATAAATGCCCTTTCCTCCTTGGGGCCACAGAACATACGCTCAGTAACTTATCGGCCCTACAATTGCACTCCGGATATGGAATCATTTTGCTGACGAATAAACTTCCTACTCATTCAACACTCTAAGCTGGCATTAGAGAATTTAAAAAAAAATAAAAAAATAAGAAGTGCAATTGGTTGTGGTAACCGGTTTCCAGCTATAACAATGAACTCAGATCTGCCACTCAATAAATATTTAAGTATGAATGCCGCAAAGCACATGATGTGAAAGTGTGTGGCCGATGCAGGTACCCATACTTGGATAATGTTTTATTGAAGTTCTTCCCTACTCCCGCCAAATGAAACTTTATACTTTCCCAACAGATAAATCCGACACCGAGAGTGGGTACGTATGCTCTGCTGATTACATAACACACTTTGAAATGTAGCTGTCGATGGATTGAATAATTGAATTGCATCAATATTTCTATATGTTCGATCGAAATTGCATTGCAGAATAAAATGAAATATCACTGAAATGAGGTTCGGGTCTCGTTTATAGTAAGGGAAAACGACAAATCTGTGGTGATGCAAAATCCCCTGGAAATGCCTGCTGGTGTCGAATTAAATCTGTATTTTTTATGCATACATCTACAACTGTATTGTGAGAGTAGGTTTTTAAGTTTTTATTGTGGGTAGTTTAATAACATGTTCGTCAATTTTGTTTAGAAAAATGTTAATAGGGTAGATAAAAACAAAAAATAAAATAAAAAATTATTTATGCACGGAAATATATATTTTACCTATAGCTAATAAGGAGGAAATCTCTTTGAAATATAGTACAATTTTGTAAAATAGCTTCCAAATTAGATAATTTACTTTGTGAAAAGAAAACCGAGTCTGTTACGAAGAATAATAATTATTGTTATAGATCCATGGAGTTGAGCAATATGATGAATAATTCCTCGCAGGACGACATTTCAACTTTATTTAAAAAAAAAAAATATGTTCTGCATAGGTACTACTTGCATTGTACCTGTCACGATTGTCACTCTCCTCTTAGAGAGAGCAATTTGCAGATTGATGAAAGGTATCACATATTTCACGAATTCATTTGAAAATTTCTACCATTGACCTCAAAGGCTTTGAGGCTTTCAGGCTTATCAAACATCACT
Organism: Cheilosia grossa; assembly: GCA_963082955.1. NCBI lineage: Eukaryota > Metazoa > Arthropoda > Insecta > Diptera > Syrphidae > Cheilosia > Cheilosia grossa. The sequence goes on along the minus strand of OY720147.1, from coordinate 16,535,807 downwards.
TATCACTTTTCTCTTGCAAAAGATTTTATTTTGGCTGACTATTTAGAAGAAAAATCAACTGCGCCTATTGTAATAAAATTCTCTTTTAGTACATTGCATCATAGAAGCTGCGTATCAAACCGCTCGAACGCTTTAAATAAAGCTACCAATTAAAATCATATGGTTTTCAATCAGGGATGTTGGATTTCTGCCTAAGCGATAGAATTCAATGTGTGTTTCGATGGACGGTATCTGCTCAAAATATTTCAAATCCGGAACTCCACATTGAAGCCATCTACACCTGGAACCTCTCCTGTTTCTTTTCATTAAAAATTCATCGCATCGTCCCTATCATTTTGTCGATTCCTACTTTTCGCCGACGTCGCCAAGATATCTAGTCCCCAAAATCAAGTCTTGCTTCTATTGTTTCAAAATGACTGACTATATGTTTTTATTTGGTCTTCTAAGAAATAGTTGTTGCTAAATCTGAAACTTCAAAGTTCAATATAAGAAACATCTAAAATTAAAAAAAAAAAAAAAATAAAAATCCAGTACATATTTTGGACATTTCATTGGGCACATTTGTTTACCCTCTTACAAACAAAGAGTTCTTCTCATTGATTTCAAAATGTTACAGAAAGATGGAAAAATTTAGAAGTTCTCTTCGTTATAGAGATTCTTAGCTATAAAATAAATTATCTTTATATTGTTTATAGCTCATAGCTCATAATAACATAAATATTAGAAATTGTTTACTTTAGGTTAAGTATGTAGCTTTTAAGAATTTTGGTGTTGGTTGGGCGGAATAAATAAAGAAATTACATTAAGTAACAGCTAATTAAAGCAATCTAACGAGTCCTCTTCTCTCTATTGAGGTACATACGTACTTATTTTACAAAATGTTCATTCAATCATCAATTTTATCATTCATTCATTCCAAATACAAAAATTTGTTGTTTTAAATAAATTTCGAGGTCGGTACGTGTGTTCACTAAGGTAAAAAAATACTACGCAGAATAATTGCGTTTCATATACATTTATATTAAACACATTTATTTAAGTTTGATAAAAATAAAAATCCAAATTTTGACATGCAATACAATGGAGCAAACGAAACATTGAACTTTTTGTAGGAAATATATCCAAATTGACATTCAACTCGCAGAAAAATCGCTTATTTAAAATCAACCAACTTTCGGTTAAAAACTTCCAAGTGATACTGTTAATATAGCTCTTACAGATTTAGTGGATTAAAAATAACCGAGTCAACTTGCTTAACGAAACTCGGTTGAAAAGGACCTTTTATCAATTTTTCTTGGTTGTAAAGGGTGATTTTTTAAGAGGTTTAGAACTTTTTTTTAAAAAAAAACACAAAAAATTCGAAAAAATGAATGAAATATTTATTTGAATCGATAGTTTGAACCTTGCAATTTAATGTTTAAAGATAATTTCATGCAAATGTTGACCGCGGCTGCGTCTCAGGTAGCCCATCCGCTGAGTCCAATTTTGGCATACTCTTTCACACATATCGGCCGGTATCTCACGAATGGATGCATGGATGTTGGCTTCCAGTGCGTCAATCGAAGCGGGCTTGTCCCTATACACATTAGCCTTGACATACCCCCACAAAAAATAATCTAATGGTGTCAAATCGCACGATCTAGGCGGCCAATTGACCGGCCCGAAACGTGGAATTAACTGTTCACCAAACTCGCCTCGCAATTGCGCCATTGTTTCGCGTGCTGTGTGGCATGTGGCACCGTCTTGTTGAAACCACATATCATGCAAGTCAAGAACTTCCATTTCGGTAGCGTTCACCATTGACAGTAACGCTGCGATTCGCATCATCTTTGAAGAAATATGGCCCAATAATGCCGCCGGCCTATAAACCGCACCACACATTGGCTTTTTCGGGATGCATTGGTAGCTGTTGCAATGCTTCTGGCTGATCTTCACTCCAAATGCGGCAATTTTGCTTATTTACGTACCCATTCAACCAAAAATGAGCCTCATCGCTGAACACAATTTTTCGATAAAAAAGCGGATCCTCGGCCAGCTTTCCAAGAGCCCATTCACCAAAAATTCGGCGTTGTGGTAGGTCGGCTGGCTTTAGTTTTTGCACCAGCTGTATCTTAAAAGGCTTTACGCCCAAATCCTTCCGCAAAATTTTCCACGTAGTGCTGTAACAAAGGCCTAACTGCTGGGAACGGCGCCGAATCGACATTTCGCGGTCTTCTGTCACACTAGCTGATACGGCCGCAATATTTTCTTCACTACGCACAGTACGTAAACGTGTTGGTGGTTTAATGTCCAACAAAGTAAATTTGGTGCGAAATTTGGTCACAATCTTCCGAATAGACTGCTCAGAAGGTCGAGAATGCCGATCATAAAATGGAAGCAGCGCGCGATGAACATTTCGAACCGAGCACGAATTTTGATAGTAAAATTCAATAATTTGCAAGCGTTGTTCATTTGTAAGACGATCCATGGTTAAATTGCAAACCAAACTGAAGCTGTTTGACAGTGACACAAGGTACTAAACACACGTCAGCTGTCAAAACCAGTGTTGCCAAAACCAAACCAGCTAAAAAATCACCCTTTAGATAACAAACTAGCTCTGTTGAATTTAATCAACTAGTTGATATTTATCTAGAAACTTGGTTCTTAGCAACTGATAAAGTGTGTTATTTTTAACAGCTGCATTTAACCTATTTATATCGGTAGTATTTAACAACAAATAATCGGTGTTTTTCAACAGAGACTTGGTTAATTTTACCCATTTTTTTTTAACTGAGCAAAAATCGCACTCTGTTCGAGCCAATTTTTGAGCGTGAAGGTGATATTAAGTCAAAATCAAAGTGAGCAACAGCTTAAAAAAATAAGATCCATAGTTGTAGGAGATAGGACTGTGAGTCTAATTTCTCACAACAATCTGTTTGTATGCATTTTTTTGGGACGGACAGAATTTTATCTCTCTGCAACATGGTTCGTGAGGGGGAAAAACGTTGTCCTTTATTTTATAAAGAATATTTGTAATTAAAGTGCCTACGATTCTACATTTGCTTCTTCAGACAGTATATACCTGCTTATATAAGAAAGTAAAAGAAGTTGTTTGACTTCTGAGCACTATACACTTATACAGTATACGGGTTTAGATTTCATTACGATTTTCTGTTTATTCAGTAGATTTTTTTTTTTATTTTTTTTTTTTCATTTGAAAGAGTTGCCTGCCTCTAGCCTAGAAGGAGAAGTAGAAATTTCTATCTTATTTCATTACTCATGGCACAGGATGTCATTACCATTTGTGCCAAATATTGGCGCATTTGCTTCTCCCTCGTTCCCATGGTGTAACTGCCGCACACCTACACTGGCTCAGTGTCAGTACCTATTACGTTCATCGCAGGTTTTAAGGATAGCAAACACCGTAATATGCAATGCACAAAAAAATTGTCTGTCACAGCTTGGGTTGTTGGCAGGTTTTTTACGTTCATGTGTTTCCACTGTCAACGTGAATAAATCAGCAAAGACGTTACAAAATCCTTTGATCAATTTCTATTTGCGTTCCATTTCATTTCGCTTATAGTCTTGATCAGCTTTTCAGATATTGCACTGCTGTCAAATATAAATTCAGAGAGAATACCTCCATTCGAGCGTAGCCAAGAAGGGCGTAAGGTATCTGCAAATGCATCTGACATTTATGAAAATATTTTACCCTTTTGGAAGCAGAAATGGAGATTCTATTAAGGGGTAGTTCATGCTTCATATTGCAACAAGTTGATTTATTTTATTGGAAGGCGATGGACACCTTACGTGGTGCCAACGAAATATGTCCATTTATTTTTCTTCAGAGAGAGCTTCATTCATGATAAAATATAATTTATTTCTAGTTTCCCAAGCGAAAGCTATTTTAAATCAAATTTACTTAATCCTTTTTGCAGATACTGCTCGCGGCTTGGTCGTGTCTCAATGTGAAGACATTTTCTTGTTTGGTTGTTGATTACGCCATTGAAACTTAGCCAATAAAATACAATTCTTGGAAAACTAAAAAGAAAATCAACAAACTCCAACGCGTTCTGTGTGGGAAAAAAGATTTACACAACACACAATTATCCACCTACCATTTTCTTCCCAGCTAGTGTTTAAACAAACCACAGGCAGCTGCAATATCCAATTGTAAAAAACAGCAAGCAAATTTAGTCCAACCTTACATACGAATGAAACATATATCTGCTCGCGCTTTGCACTGTATTTTTAAGATAGTTGCATCCCCGTGAGCACTCGCAAAATATAAAATAAAAAAAAATTAAAGAAAAGTTTGAGTGAAAAAAATAATATTTCCATTCACTTCAATCAGCCTCAGTTGAGTGATGTAAGCTTTGTAACAAAAGTAAAGTTTAATAGCCATAACTAATAATAGTTGCCTTCATTGGATAACCATTTTAAATTGAAATAATATTGTCCCTGAAAGGTACATTCGGCCAAGTTTAAACTAAGCGGTTTCTAACGAAACAAAATATTTAGATTAATAAACGGAACCCATGCAGGTAACCTACATTAAAACCCACACTCTCAGTTTCTACAGATAGTAGGTTCCTAATTTTCGAATTCCGTAAGTATCCCAACAAATTGTTATTGGGTTCAGGCTATTCCTAAAAATAGCATAAATTATCTCTACCAAAATGTGGAAATTACCATACCAGCATCAGACCCAAAATACTTCAGCCGATTAAAGGTACCTAATCTGCGAGTCTGAACAGCTATGACAACATGTTAAATTGCCCAAATGGAAAACCTGTGTAAAACGAAGTTATGAATTTATTTATGCTGTCGCTTGAGTGAAACATTAATCGGCCTCATGAGGGTGCCATCAGTTAATTACGATACAAAGTTTAGGCGCACGCGGATGCTCCGCCCCCGACAGATATTGTATATTTAAAGGACTATAACCGCATTGGAGGCAATTATTTTCTATATAGAAAAAAACCTTAAAAATAATTACCACGTTAATGCAACCCTTTCAGTTGACTTAATCTACCCTCAAAATTACCAACAAATTAATATGATATACATATAATCATCAGTGAGCACCCAAGTGGTTGTGCTTCACGTTTACGAGCATAAACGTGATTATTCCATATCCAAGATTTAAGATTACCTATACCTACAAGAAAAGTTCGTCCTTTGGATTCCTTTCTTTCGGTTTTAGCCTAACACTCAGTGCTCGTCAACTTGGCGTTTCGACTTCCCCGACACCATACTAAGGAAAATATTGACAAATTTTCTCTCTTGTTGTAAGAATTAATTGGTATGATCCCCGCACACTCACATTATAACGCGTTCAGCTAAATTATTCATAACATAAACACAATGGAGACCATATCGCATTAAGCTTTGTGGAACTCTCCGTGTTTATTATAACCACAACCGTAATTCTATTTTAAATCATTTCACATGGTAATGATTATAACGAGCGCACACGATGACACCGACCGACGACGCTGTCAAAAACGAAGACGACGACAACGACATTGTTGACATTTTATTCCGCAAGCGAATTATAATTAAGATAAGCCAAGAAAAAAGCAACGAAAATCATCGCACCACCCGACAGCGAAAAGGACAACATTTTGAGCACGTTAACATTTAAAAAGCACACACTCACTCATAACAAGGATATCATATCAGTAGGATGAATCGCGACGAGGTAACACATTGCAGGTTGGGTATGCTAATATAACTACATGTACTATGCGGATCCGCCTTCTTTTACTTTTAAATGCTGGTTAGACAAAAAATAAACCATACACTAATTAAGATGGAAATTATTCGCAGGATGGTCGTTAAAATGATAAAAATCAAATGTCCAGCATTACTTTGGATGTTGTTTATTTTTATGCGTAAACAAATCCCGAAACACTAAAATCCATACAGAGGCAGGAAAGTTTTTTTTTTTTTTGCCCAACAGTTTCAGTCCTGCGACCTCTGAATATCCCTAGGGTGCGAATAAAGAGTAACACGCGTTATTACTATAGCAGCAAGTCTGAAGTAGTTCGTCCGTCTTTCGAGAACACCGGCTTGTAACTGAAATGTTTTTAAACGAACTTGTAAGTTGTAGGTTGTTAAGGATGGCCCATAGAAGTGAAAAGGATTGGTATAAAAAATGTAACGTAATATGCGATGTAAACAAACTCCCCTCGAAGACAGTGTGCCATATCAAATTCTCCTCTCCACTAGGAGATTTTTACAATTGCTCGGTTGCGCAGGTCCGTATTTTAACACTTGTAAAGTTATGAATGAAAGTTGTTTCCCCTCATGGTGCACTGTAACTGTAATACGCTTTAGTACACTATTGCTCAGAGTTTTCCCTTTATTGGAGAGTGTATGACATTTTATTTGTGCAGACTGTGCAATGTGTATATTGACGTGCAGTTTGAAATGCATTTATTTTATGTCTGTATACAGTTTTGTATATGACGAAACGGGTAGCATATTAACACCCCGACTGGTAGAAAACTTAGTGTCTATCTGATGGAGGTAATTGTGCGAATTCTTGGTTGTTATGCAACGCTATGTACACGTTCAGAAATTGGCTCTAACGGAGTGCGATTTTTGCTTGGTTCTAAAAAAATTGGTTAAAATTAACCAAGTCGCTGTTGAAAAACAACGAGTATTCTTTATTAAATACAACCGATACAAATAGGGTAAAATGACACACTTTATCAGTTGTTAAGAACCAAGATTCTAGATAAATATCAACCAGCTGGTTAAATTCAACAGACTTAGTTTGTTATTTCCAACCGAGAAAAATTGCAATAAAATGATAAAAGGTTATTTTCAACCGAGATTCCTCAGTCAAACTTACTCGGCTATTTTTAATCCACTAAATCTGTAGGAGCTATATAGCAGTATCACTTGGTAGTTTTTAACCGAAAGTTGGTTGATTTCAAGTAAGTGATTTTTCTGCGTGTATGTTTTTATAAAACTGAGCATCAATTACATAAATTTATGTATTCAAAACTGTCACCTAAGTTATACCAAATATCATTTTTATTTTACTAAGACAATTTTCGAACTAGTTTAAAATTTTAAAATGAACGTCATGTCTCTCTCAAACTTCCTCCATTTCTGCATAAAAACCCTTTAACAAATCGAGCTATTCGATGTCGGTATTGGCAAAAACCTTGCTTCTTACACAAACAAGTGGTTGTAACAAGCCTAGGGTCGTAAATACTTTTTATTTATATACCAGAAATAGAGTCCCTGAACAAAAAAGTCAGAAATAGTTTCTTTTACGTGTTTGTGGCAGATCCAGTGGCTGGATATTTTGAAAGAATAATAAATAAATAGTTATCGCAACAGGTCCGTAGGGAACTAGGCCTAGCTTCTCACAATTATTAGTTTTGTGTGATTTTTTCATTTTTAGAACGAATGGTAGGGATCTACAATTTTATGCCGACTCCAAATGGCCAATTAAGAAGCTCTTTCATGACAGTTATACTCTCGAATGTTTGTCAGACGTTCGCGAGAGCTGACACAGTGAAAAAAAAAAACACAAGTTGGGACCCCACGCTCATGAAAGAATGCGGATTAAAAATGACTGTGCTTGCCATCTTTTCAGGGTTTAGGGGCAGAGAATTCAACAACCATACCGACGTTCGGAAATTAAATAGGCCCAACTTATTTGAACCAGCATAAGGGATCAGTGTTGTTATATGGTGGGATTTATTCCTTTTTGTGGGATTTTCGATGTCTGAAAAGTCTTCCGTGGGATAAAGGGAAACAGCACGAAATCGTGGGATTTTAAAGAATCTAACAAAAAACATTCAAACTATAAATTTTTGTTGCAATTTCATCAAAATATCTACATTTTACCATGAAACAGTGTACAACCCTGAGCTTTCTTCTATATAATGTGACTCTATTCGCCAATTGATAAAAGAAAAAACGTCCCACTCCTATGGCGCACAAAATGTTCATCGGAGTAGGTATCCTAGTGTCCATCACAACTTAGCTTTTAAAATTGTGTACATAATCTCGTGCGAAATTTTTTAAATTTCTCATTCGTCCATTATACATATGAATACGATGAATTCATGTCTGGTTTTATTTCATATAATGATTTTGTTAAAAAAATTTAAATTAAAAAAAAAAAAATAATTCGTAATGCAAATAAGCAATCTAAATTTGGAAAATCAATATATGGAATAAATTTCTGCTTGACCACTTTTCCTGAAAATCGAATCGTCCGTATGATGTATATCTCCCACGCTACGCATTAAGGATTTATAAGAAAAGCCGATTTCGTTGCCTAAATAGATTTTCCTTCCAACACTTTTTATTACATTAAATGGATCCAAAATGGCTTAACTTCGAAAAAAAGGTTTCAAATATTGATTTTGTTTTTCATACCCAAGCGCATTATTAACGTACCCTAAATGTAAAAAAATATTGAAAGTTATATCTGTTTCGGGTAATATTATTTTGTATTTTATTTTTATCACATATCAAAATTAGCATTTAAGGCACGATAGAAAAAAAAAGCTTACATACATTAAGGGACATAGTTATTTATGTTTACATTAAACATTAAACAAACATGTTAGACGTTATATGAAAGCACATAGTTTTGCGACTTGGAACTCTTTTTTACTGCATTAAAACATTTATAAACACATTTTCAAAGACAAGATATTATCGAGGGGCTTAATTGAAAATGCGATACGGAACAAATCATGTCTGCATCATGTTCTTCAAGAGCATGATGCAGATATGCTACAGTGTGCATTCAAGGGTTAATACATAAACCGCTTTTGGTATTGGGAGATCCACGAACTTCAATTGCACACCCAAACGCATATATTAACGACATCTACATTTATGTATATTATCATTTGCTGCCATTATGCCACAATAATTAATAAATTAAAGTATCAAAATTCATTACTCATGGGTGAATTTTAATATGTACTTGTCTGCAAATTTATATTGAATAATTCGAAATCACATTAACAAAAGGATATTTTAAAAGAGGCGCAAAAAATGTAAAAATTAATTTGTACACAGTACCCAGTTATTCGAAAATACTCGTGTAAGATGTGAGTCATCATAACAAATGACATTATATATCCTTATTGGGCGGTGTTATAACGAGATGTGAGCTGAAAGACCGGTATTTTCTGGCTGACTGATACTCTTTATTGAGTCGAGTTGTCATTGTCACTCATATATGATAACAGGCGGTATCAGCCATTTAAATAATATTTTTCGCTTGCCCATACCCTCGTGCTGGCTGTGATTTATCAAAGGATCCACTTACATCTTCCATGGGAGTTTTATAATAATCATTCGTCAACAGGTTGGTGGGGTGTAAATTAAACTGTACCCGTACATACCTGGAAGGAGAAAGCGAAACAGTCAATGTCAGTATATAGGTATGTTAGAACTCGTAAGTATGTAATAAAAGTATTTTGTAATGAACTCAGAAATTATCACCCGATTTTAATTAAATTTTCATTTTATCAACGACGAAGAAAGAAACATTTTACAATTGTCTCCACCTAGCTACTATGAAGTAAAAGAAATTGGAAACGAAGAGAAATAATTAATAGCATTAAGCAGGTTCCGCTGGGATAGGATGGACAACTTTCTTTCTAAAAATTGTTTCTTTTGAGGTACGCTGTCGTTGTCATAAGACTATTAAAGTTTATGTCATTGATGAAATACCCAATCAAGTAAACATGATCAGCAAAAGACTTCATCGCTGCATTCTTGCGGTTCATTTAAAAATATAGTTGAACGAAGGTCCTTAAATAGGGATCCAATATACCTACAATGTAAATGGTTTATTCGAGTTATGAACATACCACTCTTAGAAAAGTAAGGGGAGACTTGAGATCAACAGAAATGCATTTCGATTGTCAAATCAACATTTTTGTTGGTGCGGTCTACCACTTTTTGCATAAGTTCACTTTCTGGCAGCATTCCCAAATATTTTTATATGATCGTTCCATAACCTATTCCACTAATTTTCGAATTCACTCAGCTAGTCACTAAATAAAGCTTTTTCACAAAAAATACTTCTCGGCTGCATCGGAATGGAAGGAAAATCCCAAAAAAAAATCAGAGATCGCCGAATATGCAAATGAAATATTCACTCTTACACTCAAATCTACCATCGCAGAATTTATTATGACCATTATGAGAGCGAAACACCTCTCTTGTGACGCTTACAAAAATTAAACCCATTTTACATACCTCAGTTAATAGAAACCTTGATTACCCAAAATGTTTTCATCTTACGAATTATAATCTTCCATTTATTAAATTTTACCGTGTTTTCATGACAATTGCTAATTCCTCATCCCCCCCGGGCTAGCCAATCAAAAATATTCCTAACGCAAGCATCCAACAAGACGTTTTATATGGTAGAATGCTTTTAAATGGCTGTGTATGACTTCATTTTTGAGATCCCAAACACATATGGCATCCTGAATGCTCAGCTCATGTCATTAGTGTGAGTCTTTTTTTTTGCACTGAAACCCTATAGAGGGTGTATGGTTGCCTTTATCTATGTTAGCTACCTGCTTGAGAAAATGCTCATAAAAAGCTTACACAAAGTCATCACAGTCAGTCTTTAAATAGAAAGATTGCAAATTTATTCAATTTTTTATGACGTTAAGGAGCAATAAAAAAATGTTTAATGAATCTTTCTGCATTTTTCACCCAACGAGCAAAAGAAGCTGAATTCTCGATGTTAAAAAAAACGAGACAAAATTAAATGTGTTTGGTTAAGGATAGGGAAATAACCTCAGTTTCCATTCTGCAGAGGAAGCGGGTTTTTTTAACGTCAGTAATGGGATGTCGGTTGGTAATCCTTCTTCCCTAAAAAATATGTCGAACAGGCGTTTCCTTTTTCTGTTGTTTGTATTGATAGTTAAGAGCTATGAGGTGGTTGGAGTCGGGACATAAGAAGCCGTAAATGAAACCTTTTAAGAACTACATCAACTTGAGCAAAGACAGCGCCGTACACTCATCCTCATCCTCACTATGGATAATCAAGCAGTAGAGTCCAGTGGATATTGAGTCTGTCCTTCAAGCTTAAATCTAGGCGAAACTGATCATAGTTCGGTGACAGGGAAGAAGCTCAACACATCAGAGAGAATTCAATTCACGACTTAACATTTTTTCATTAAAAGGCTGAAAGACAATCGTCATAGCTGGAAAAGTTATTGGACTTATACATAATTCGCAAACCCCAAAAGGGTTGTTAGTGTTCGTTACAATATCTTCGGTGTAATGGAAAAATGCAGAGAGTACTAGCACATAGACGTCTTTTTTATACTCCATTTGGTCGATACTTACCTTTCCTATTTGTTTGCAGCAGGAAGGGAAACACGCATAAAGCAAATAAACGTTCTTAGGTCACCCATTAATGAACAGCATATAGAGCACCTTCTTTTTCTCAAATTTATCACTTGTACGATAACTGCCCTCTCTGCTCAAATTTGCATTAGGTCCCTGGGTGGTTTTATTAGATAAATAAGACCCGTGAAATCATTTGACGCAAAAGGGGAGTAATAAAATCCGTAAGTGAGTAATTTAAGTTCCTTTAATTTACGCGTAGTCTATTTTTTTTTGGTTTTTTTTTTCATTCCAAATCGCTGCTGTAAAGTAGGACATCATTCCCATTTTTATTATTTCATCTCATCAATCTTGTGATTGGATTGTAAAGGAGATGACATTAGAAAATAAATTGCAAGGTCAAAGAAGTTGATTTTGTAACTGGTTCATTTAATATTAAGTGGCAATAGGATTTTGGAACTTTTCGAATTTAATAAGACAAAGTAAAATGATGCATAGGAAGAAATTGTCAAAACGAAATTATCCAACAACGAGCCATCAATAATGGAATACAGTTATAATCTGAAGAAACTTTTAATTGAAATTGTCATTTAAATGAAACTATATTCAATAACGATGTGTTTAAATAAATAAATGAATAGTTGTCGCAACAGGTCCGTAGGAACCTAGGCCTAGCTGCTCACAATCATTCGATTTGTGTGAGTTTTTCATTTTTGGAACGAATGTAAGGAATCCAAAGAGGTAATTGAGAAGCTCTTTCAAGACGGTTACACTCTCGGATGATTGTCACATGTTCGCGAGAAGTGGCGCGGGGGAAAAAAAACTTAAGATGTAAATTGTGTTTTTTTCCGGGAATCAAACCTGGGTTCAAAACACTAACCACCATGCAACTGCTCCACTTTTTTACTAAACGTTACAAAAATGTCAAACGGCGTTTAATTTTAAGCCATTTTAGAACTACGATTAAGCTGCGGATAACCATTTTTTTATATACCAGACAGATACGCTTGTGAGCTCATTTTGCACTTTATTCATCAACAAATTGACTGTAGAAAATTAGTAAGCAACAGGCGCCACGGAAACTGGAGCTTTTATTGGATTGTTGTCTTGCTTTTTGCGAAATTGAAAAGGAGGCATCCATTGATTTGACGTGTTAGTATCGCTTGATACATTTTTAAATAAATGGACACGCATTATTTATAAGCGAAAAAGCTACATATTGATATCAAATAAATTACCCTCCATTGAAAAGAGGTTTTTCTCATGACTAATGTTTAATAGACTTGTAACTTGTATGTTTTTTGATTGCGGTTTAATTTAATGCTTAAAGCGCTTTAAATATGACATAGTTGCCCTTGAATGAAATAAGTTATATTCTCCACTTTTTATTTCAAATATCCGATAAAAAATTGTACTTTTGACGTTGACGTATCAAATATAATTATTTTGTGTTTACATATTCATTCGGCCAGTCTTCCACAGTAAGGAACAGCATCTTTTTAGGCACGAACATCTTAAATTCGTAAAGGGTTGGACTAAACCCAGGGAAAGGCTTTTCGAATTTAAACAACATCAGCGTATACAAATACGGCCTTACTAATAATCAAGCACCAATGTCGACAGTCAATTGGCTGCCAGCTTGAGTAAAAATGTACAGCATTTGTGGAAAGGTACCGATAAAAAATTAGACCTCCACATTTCCTGGTCCGACAACTTTCTTAGAATCTCAGAATTTGTTGTCATCGCAGAACTCAAATTTCATGATTTATTTCCGTGAAAAATAAGTGCACCCTTCATAGCTAGTATTTTATTATAAAAAAGGAGTACATAGATCGAAATTAAATTTGGCTTATTATTTGAAAATAAGAAATGCCCAAAATATACGCTGATCTGTCAAACATGATATGTAAATAAGTAATGCTCTGTCGTTCGATCGGACACAAATTTCGGTAGTTTTTGTGGTATGCTTTCCCTTGTTTTCTTATTCTATTTCACGATTGATTTGTCAATGCATTTGTGTCGTAATAAAATCCCTCTCAAATTATTCCATATATGAAACACAATTTATTAGAATAAGAATAAACTTAAATTTCTATAAAGCTACAAGCGTTTTAAGAACCTATCGGTTTCGTTTCTTGAAATAAATAAATACAATTTGATGTTTTAAAAATTGTATGGCTTACGTGTTACTTAATTCGGAAAACTTAGAAACTCAAAGGCAGAGAAAATCATTAACCATTTCATTTAATCAAAAGTGCGTTGAAAGATAGAAATATATGCAAAGAGTATATTTTTATCTCTTTAGAAATAAAACAAAAATGCAATATATTTTCAACTGACTAACTTGTATTGTTGTTTTTCAACGAATAAAATCAGAAAACATTTACAATTTACTAAAATTAATTTATAACTATAAACTCTCAGCCAGAACAACAGGGTATTTAAATTCGATATTCAATACCATCATTTTGGATGGTTGGGAAACACTCCTCTTCAAAATGACATTAAGGGAGTATTTATTTAGTTTATTCCCGAAAAAAAACATGGCTTTCTCAACATTAATATTTGACTCTACAATTAGCGATATTCTGGCAAGTGGCAACTATATTAGTTTATTGGTAAAGGGATTTGGGGAAGTCTGGAGTCCTTGCGTAACTTGTCAGAGACTTAAGTCGATTATTAGTAAGACCGATAAACTTGAGAGGTTGAAAGTTTTTCAGTTCGTCTGTATACATGGATAACAATAGCGGAATTGAGAAGTTCATAATCAGAATCGATTGCCAACAATTTGAATAGGAGGAAAAGGAAAACACATTCGAAACCATTCATTCGTTTTCAAATAAATTATTTTCAAACATTTGCAATCATTTCCCTTTAGGTAGGTAGGTAGGAGTGGCGGTTCAGCTTTGAACCCAAGTAGCACTATGATGTGCCTTTTTGTTACCACGACTCGTGTTACCTGGTTTGTTATGATTGCTAAGGGTGTGATGCGCTCTGTACTTATATCCAACCTGTGGAGTTGAGGAAACGGATTATATCTGATATCCCTTTACTCGAAATGTCGCTAAGGTACTCGAAAAAAGGTTGGTTCAGAGGAAATAGAAGAGAGTTTCTTTCTCATTTGTATTTCCGTAACTGCGGCAGTGAGGGTTATATGGGATCCCAAGTTTGACCGCGTGGTCTCCAATTGGCCAATGCCCCGTGATTATTGCCGAGTCTCTGGCAATATCCAGGCGGGTTCTGTTTAGAAGGTTTCTTGTTTTATTTTTGATCGTATGTTGGCCATATCTTCCTTGATATGACGCAGTTTGTCAGCCCCTTCCATTGGAGATTGGCTTTCTGCCGAAAAAGCGAATGAGTTTGTCCCTTGACCACTCCTAGTAGAACGTGGACCCTTGCCGCGAGTGAGCTGTGTAGAGCTGATCCCTTTAAGATGATCATTAATCAAGCCCATAAAGGTCAAATTATTCAAAACAAAAGGTCGCATGTCTTATATCCGTTGAACTTGTGAATTCTAAAGGGGGTGCAAAAATGCAAAAAGACACTTATTTTTCTCTCAGTGGATCTTGCAACAAAATACAAATCCAAACACAACGAAAGCTGTACTTGGGAATGTTTACCATGCACACATTCTTTGAACTTTTACTGCTTTTAACCTAAACTCAAAAATACGGTAACCACGACTGGTTGCGACTGCTGTGGAAATATTTATTGCTTTTACCAAAAGATGAGAACTTTAACACTGATGGTTACACAATGACCTAATACACTTTCAACTCCCCCCATAATATATCAAATCACTTCTTCTTATTGCTCTCGATTTCCATGATATATAGGTAGCAACCTAATTATGTTTTCAAAAGACAATAAATTATAATAAATCAGACAATCGTGTGATGGTCATGCATTGGAAATCCCTACAAATCGCATATGTTCCATGTAGACACGTGTCAAGTTCTGAGTCGAGTATGTTGATCTTTTTTCAGGAAAAAAAGGGTCAATCCTACATAATCCTGAACATGAAATCCGTATGTTACATGAATCGCCACAAAAAATAAATCCCATTGACAAACGACATTTATGAGGAGTAAGCTAAAAATGTGTACGATGCCCAGGAGTCGCTCATTTATTTTCTGCTGGTCGATTAAAGTGGGTTAACCACTTCTCAGACCAACGAATAAAAGCAAAAAGGCATTCATAATTCTTTTATTTCCATGATTTGGTTTTGGAATACCCATTTGTCTCTTTTTTTGCTATGCAACTTCGTCCTCCTCCTGTTGAATTTTAGGATCCACAATAAATCAACACAAATATTATTATTCACCAATGAAGGAGGGATGCTTATTCTGTATTTTGGCTATTCATTGCCTGTACACAAAAAGCTCAAACCACGAGGTTTATGTCCCTGTGGTTGAAATTGAAATAAAAATGTACACGTTGGAGGTTTTCGATGAGGGAGAAAAATTCAAATAAATAAATAAGCAGTTAAAGTTGTGTTCCCACATGTGGGGAATAAAGACAACCTAAAACATGTAATAGAGTTGAGGTTTTATTTAAGTCTTATGGAACACCAACGACTTAACAAACATTAACTTGTGGCTTTAAAAAGCTAAACCGTACCTCATAGGTAATTTTTTGCCTGATGTGTGTGCCAATTTTGCCGTTTACACAGAATCTGTAAAGCTAATTAGTTAAAACCAATTTCATATCCATGATTAACAGTGACAAGTCCGAAAAAAAAAATCCAAAAAAAGTGGCTACCTGTAGTGACAGCAAAAATCAAAAGTGACACCCGAGTAGTGCTGTTAAATTAACCAACTAGTACTTAGTGCACATAGTCAAAAAAAGAGAGGAGAGAATAAAAAATATTGATAATTTCCTACACCAACCCATTTGTTGTATCTTCCAGAGACCTTAAGGTACATCAGAGGAGGATGTATATATTCCATTATTGCGATATAGTTCCGTAATACGAAAACTAAGGTGGAAAACTTTTCCAACGGCGATACTGCAATGTAGTAATGACCATTAAAAATAAATTCTTCAATTTGCACCAAGTTTAATGTGAGGATAGTAACCGAAGAGAAACTAATATAAACAGCTTCAGTATTGTGTTCTTTTCCAGCCCTTATATACGACACTCCACAAGGACGAGTTTGCTGAACTTGCGTTGCTGCTATGCTGCATTGTCATAAAAAGTTAACATGCGTTAGGAACGGTCTTAGAGGATACTCGACGTCAGAGGATGCAGTATGAAATTCAAACTTTTCACGATGTAACGAGGATCTTTAAGTTGCACTTCCTTTTATAAACAACACTAATGGTGCTATGCGAAGTTCACACAAGAAAACAATATTTTAACAAAAGCTTTTCGTATACGTGCACGTTGTTCTGGAGTCGACATGAGTCTTTGCGATTAATTATGTTTGCGTTAGTCAATTATCACTGATGAGAACCTTAAGGCAGACAATTAAGTTGTTCCAAGTTGGCATAGAAAAAGTTTTCATAAACATGTTTGCTTTTGTTGGTCGTGTCTTAGGAAAAGTCGCTTGTAATCTCTGCTTAAAATTTACTGAAGGAAGTTTGGATGTTCAAAATTTAAAAAGGCAATCGGCATTTTCGTATTTGGTACCATTCAATGGTTTTGCATCGCATGGAATGCGGAGATACAGCACACATTCACGCTTCAGATACCTAAGAGATTTAAAGATATTTCAAGTGTAGAGTACGAATGTCAGTGGGTCTTAAAAACAGAAACAAAAACAACAGAGCCATCGTTCAGGGAAAGATTGGCACGTTTCTGGTACCATACAAACTTCTTTCTAACTTAGTCATGTCTATTTAGTCATTGCCGCGTTCAGCGGCAATTTATTTGGAAAGACGCTAAATTTCTTGCTTAATACTATTAAACTAAAATAACAGCGCTATTTTCATCACAATAATATTTCAATTGGAATCTAGACCCCTAGACCAATCGTCTTGTAATTCAGCAAAGAGCTAGTCCACGAACCGAACAAGAACATAGAGATCAAAATTGGACAAAAGGGGCGTTGGTACTTTCATAAAAAAAAATAACATTCAGAAGCCTTTATCTTGGAAGCCACTTAACCGATTGTTTTTATGAAGTATGCCGAATTCCAGGGGATGAATTCAGAAGCTTTCTCATGATTATATGATGTTAATGGTTCGCGGGAGGTGGCCCAGTAAAAACCTAAAGGCCTGTATGTATTTTGTTTCTCCTTCCCAAATGGCGTTGGTTCATAGAAACCAAATGCACGGTGGATATTTTCGCTATAGGACCCAAATTGTTTGGGATTGTTGCTGTTGCTGCCCTCGACTTAAGTGATGGCAATAGGTAAATAGGCATTCCCACGGTGTAAGGTCCAGTGTCCACAAAACAGTCGCGTCGAACTTTCCTATACGTTAACCCGGTATCTGTTCGTTTACAAGCAATCATAACTTTTCTGCTGAGCACCCTTTAACTCTTCAGACTCGGGCAGGACAATACGATGCTAAATCGTTCCTCAAGCCGCGGAACACGTGTCCTTTCGAAAACGAGATCATCTCCCCATGCGACCAATTAAGGTAGTAGCAAATTTCCAATAATAAAGTGACATAGTTTTAGCAAATGAATGAATGAATGTAGGACCATGTTTGGTGTTTGTAATTTCTTCAATTGCCCCTGCTTTGTAGGCTGTGATGAGAGCGTTACCCCTTATACAGTTAGCAGCCCAAATAGCTGTCTTTTTTACCAATCATCCTACAAAAATAATGCAACAAATTTAACTGATATTGCGATACCATTATAAATGCGAAAAATATTTTTATTATTATTATTTTTTATTACATGTATAAGTATATGAAGTATAAAAAACAATATAATACAGCGCTAGATGGCTTTCGGCTGATGCGAAAAATATAAAATATAGCCGTCACAAAAATCCAACAGCAAGGAAATAAATTATCCACAAATCACAGTCTACACAATAGGATTTTATTGTCGCTCAACAGCTCTCAAGGTTTTTTGGTTTGCAAAGTTTATCGCACAAACATTCAAAATTGAAAGACGAAAACAGCAAATCGTAAAATCGATCCCATTTCATTTTACAAATGCAAGTTGCACGGTAAAACAAAAGCAGAAAACAAAATTCCAAATCATTAATTGCCGCTCTGGGACTTCAAGTGATGGCAGCAGTGCTACCTAGTATCAGTTGATTGCCTTTGTACCTACTTTATTGTCTGTTATGACCGTAAAGTTGAGTTATGAAATATCTCTATAAAGAAGATTATAAGAATGAAGAAGATTGGGTTGCAATTACAAGAGCGGATCGTAAAAATTAATGACTACAGTCCTTAGTACATTCGAAGTACTTAATTATTTAATCGACAAGTCAGTTACAGCTTATTAAATTTACTCCATTTTAAAGATGCAAAAGGAACTGATTAATGATGGCGTCTCCGCGACATAGCGCGGACACTGCCAATGGGTTGAGGTATGCTCAAAATTAAGCACAACAACAGTGGACAGTGGACCGTGAGGCGAGGTACAAAATTTGAAGGAAACCCCTTGTTAAATCATTATTTATTCAAGTAATCATTCATGAAGTAGATAAAAGTTTTCCAAACTTCGACCAGCGATGTGAAACAAAGTTCAAGTGCTCAAATATTTCGCAAAGTTATCCATACTGAGAGAGCGGCAGCGACAGTAGTCTTTAACCAATTTTAATAGTTAATGTGGGCATCATAAATCAAAATGTCGTAAAAGGAGATAACAGGCCTTCGAGGGAGCATAAAAGCGATGTCTACCGCCAGCGGGGCAGGTGTAATACAAATTGTGTTGGGAGCAAAATTAGCATGACTTTAAGGAAATTAATTACATGATCCGTGTACGCATTTTGTTAATTAATTTAATGTACGTTCAACCAACTTTACATTGCTATGCGTGTGTAGGGATATAGGAAAGTAATATGAGTTTGCAAAAGGGAAAATCCAGCAGGAGAAAGAAGGGAAAGGCGGGGTGGAAAAATAAAAATTGAATTAAGCCCAAGGCAGCTTAAATCTTATTCACCCCTTTTCTCAGAATAGTAGAATCGGTATAGGTAATGCCTTGCTTCAATATTCACATATGGGCCTTGCCTGCGGTTCCCTGGAGCTATGTAAGTATACTAAGTCAGAGATTGCTGTTTTCGTAAGGGGTCCGCCGAACGAGAACAGAAAAGAAAGGCAATTGCCTTGCGGCATTTCTAACCCTAAATTAAAAACTCTGCCACACGGATGGAGACGAAAATATGACAGCGGTATAGGAACTACGATAACCGGCTTCTTCTGCACAATGAGACGAAGCTACGAGATGAGTCATGTCTTTGAATTTGCTGGAAACAAGAAACAAAACATATTTTAAAACTTATCTGTTTGTGAGTGGATTTTCTAAACTACTCACGCAATACGTACGGACTTCTCTGAAAAACTTTGAGCTTGTCATGGAGAAACCCAAGGCTTACAGTTTCATATGTCAGGTCGCAGGGTCTCTCTCATTTGGAAATGTTTGCGCATAGACTGGTGGTAAGTGTGTGTGTAGCACTGCTATCGTTCGTTTGTTGCTTCGTGAATTATTTTTATCGACGCTTGAAGGTGGTTAGAACAAAATATCTAATAGAAAAAAGTCGACACTTGGTGCATGTTTCGGTCTGCGCAGAATACGATATCGAGGGTATAGGTAGTGGCAAATAATGATGAAAAATCCCTTTTTGTAGTTAAGCTACAAAGTAGTCAGCTACAAAGCCATTCGACATCTTCAGTAATCCTACGATACCTACGAACCTAAGCCTCTGGTCTGCGAAGGTTTAGTCCTTTTCAGATTCCTTGAAATCGCTGCTGGAGACCCTGTTCCGCTCAACCACACTGGAGCTTGGTAACGTGGTCCTCCTGTAGCAACAGGTGATTTTTTTCAACACTGTAGAATTGTAGAACCTTTTAGGGTGCTTGAAAATCAAACCAGGAGCTGAGGTCAACTACCCTGAAAAATAACTCACAGAACTTCTGATAGCACAAAAATCAAAGTAGCTATTACAGCCAATAACTAACCGAAGAATAACGTCCTTCGGCGTTACCAGTGCAATGAGAACAACTACTTCAATGGCCAAAATGCGTCACTGGGACAGATAACTATCACAGGCCTTGCTTCGTAATCAGCTTATTTCTATACGAAGGTTGTTGGACAGCTCACACTACAATCATGTTAGTCTTTTGAGACTCAATTAGCCAGTCAATTTTTACTCAGTATATGTATCTATCTATCTACAGCGGTTATAATCTTTGCCCAGATGTAAAGGAAAAAGTATATCTATTTTATCTACCACTGGGAGTACAATATAAATACGTGGGAGACCATTCCAACGTTTGGGCACGGCCAAGTTAATGCCAATCATAATCTTGTCCCAGACACTTCAATGACCGACTTTAAGAGTACTCCGCTTACTCAAATAAATCAAAGCAGATTCCTTTATGTGAAATTTAAAGGTTCTTATCACAAAACTACCGGATTCAATTAAGGTAACTTTTATGTACAGTAATAGTGTTCTTCCGTACCGCCTTTTTGGAGCATCCTGAATAACAAACGATTTTTTGTCTTCAACTGTTTGTTTTGTGTCTGCTCGCAGACATTTCGGAGGTATGCATTTCAGCATTTGTGCCCGGGCCACATGCACCAGAATACAGGTATATCTGGTTCTTCCCACATTTAAACTGAAAGGGTGTGCCGACATTATATCACACGTCTCCTTATACATCTTTGCTTCTTAGGGAGAGGATTAAGGTACACACAAAAACAAACCTTGCTCGTATATTTGCTTTTTATCCATCCCTTTTCGAAGCATCTCTCCGCAAACATTTGATACCGCAATAAAATTGTGCTTACTTCTAATTTTAATATTCCATAAAAGTAGCAATATAGCAATTTCAACGAAGTTTTATCGACACCCAAACACATCCAATCGAAAAAAAGGTAAATCGGCA
This sequence comes from Cheilosia grossa, assembly GCA_963082955.1. NCBI lineage: Eukaryota > Metazoa > Arthropoda > Insecta > Diptera > Syrphidae > Cheilosia > Cheilosia grossa. The sequence continues at coordinate 16,514,453 of OY720147.1, read as the reverse complement.
ATAAATTTCGTTTGTAATAAAAAAAAAATCTCCATACACACACAGTCGCACACTCGAATACAACCAAAAGGACTTTCCAATTGCAATTCTATTCTTACTTATGATGATATCAGATGGTAATACAGTCCTTTTTTTATATATAACGGTCCGTGTCAAATAATCGATGACGTTATAAGAGCAGCATTGTGACAATGGGGAATAGTCAATGATGTTGCTGATTTCTTACCCAATTGTGAGTTGAGGCCTTTCTTATTTTGACACAAATGTGTACAATACTCGTTTGGAGGAAGGGCTGAAGTCTGTTTTCTACTCGTTGCTAGGAAAGTCCTGCACGAAAATGGGAGGCAGCAAATATTCAACAAATTCTATTCACATTACAATTTAAATAAAAAATATAAAATGTTACGCTATGAGAGATGCAACATTTTTTATTGTATACGTTTAGATTCATATAAATTTTATAAAAAAAGGAGAGAAAATTAAAATCTGCTGGGAAATTTGAAAATTTAAACATAATTACAGAAAATTATTCCTCTGCGGAAAGAATCAACTTGAATCACATCTTTTTTATAAAATTTGAATAATAATAATAATATAATAATAATTCTAATAATTTCTTAGCAACATATTTGAAAATGTACCGTTATGTTATTTTTTTTAATCTGAAACCCTAAATTATGATCTTTTTGATGCCTGTTTCAGTTTTTGAGCGAAGTTGCACAATCAGCTCCCACGCTAAAAATTTATAAAATCCCCCCTATTCCTAAGCCTGGCTTGTGCGTTTGAGCTTTCCTCTGTCTCGTCTCCATCAACAGCTCGTTATTCTGTCTCGTCTGCGTGGTGGGTTGTTATTTGGCTTGTCTACCTGGTTGTCTTCGTGCCGCTCCATCTGAGCACGCTCGTTTGAATTCCATTCCCGTCCCATATTATCCAGTTCAAATAAATTAATTAATGGTCTCTACTCCATATGCCTAATAAAGTGTCATTTATGTCGGTGCCGTTAACTATCCTTATGTGATTCCATTTTAAATTCAAATGCCTTCCTTTCGAAAAACTATCTCATTTCTGGCCAAATGTAAATGTGACTCGATGGTTGCAAAAAAGCACTGACATATAAAAGTTATAGCCGGCCATAAAATGGCAATCATGTCCCAAATTTCCTTTCTCCGGTCCTAAAACCGTCAATAAAATATATCTAATTGCTCATTTGTTAGATCAAATCGTAAAATCAGTATTGAATTGACTCCGACTGCCTATACTTGAAGACCATGGAGGTAATTTGAGTAGAAGCGGGTACTTACTACTATCCGAAACCCTTCATAAGAATAGGACGAAAACACCTTTTTTCATTTTCTGTTTGAAAGATACTATGATTGCCTGTTTAATATGTGTGCAGGCAATATATAAAATATTGGTAAAAGGATGTAAGTGGCTATAGATTTAAAGCCTTTTTTAAATCGGGGAAGTGGACCTAAGTGAGAAGTATCTAGAATTGATAGGAGCACATATTGTTCAACACTTGTAATGATGTTGACCCTCATGAGCTAATACTGTGGATGCTTTATGTATCCGCAAACACAATCCTTCATGGGAGGGTGGGTAGGTAAAGAAGAACAATCCATTTCAAATATACAACGAATGTTATAAACTGAAACTCAGAAGATGGCGCATAGCTTGCGCAAAAAAGCTGATTTATAATAAATACACGTTTGAAGAGATTTCGGTTGTTGTCTAGAATACGTATTGAACGAAATTTATTCAGTACCAACACCATTTAATGTGTGGAACCGGACTATTATATTTGGCTGCCTAAAAGCATACTGAGCGTTGGAATTGGAACTTATCTTAAAGTTTGACAGGACGAATGCTAAACTTGCCGATGTATAACAGATAAATTAGAGCAATGCGTGCTTTCACCACGACTGTAGTTGCTTGAGAATTCATTTCTTAAGGTACATAGTTGGGATTTATGCTTTTCACCAGCGGTGATAAGATAAAGCACTTTAGAAATGAGCTTTACCACTTTAATCACTTGTCATTATTGTGACTGTTAAATATTTGGCAGGAATAGATTAAAGGACTACTGCACGGATTTTCGCAGTTGTATTTCAAAAAGTCGAGTTTAAGAAAAAATAATAATCATATTTAGGGTCCGGGTAGATTTTACAAACTCGAAATTTTTAAAATAAAAAATTAGAAACCCTTTGTGACCTAGATGATATTTAATGTGAAAGTTAAAAATGATTAAAAGTTATAAATAATAAATAAATTATGTGTAGGTATGTTATAAATAAAAATTAACTAATTCCGTTAAAGCGCTGTGTTTTTCAAATGACAATACTGGAGACATTTTCCGCGATAATAATAATAATTTTTAGTGTCCATGCCAAATTTGTTGAGCTCACAATCACGAAATTTCCCATACAAAGATGCATATTGTGACCCACAAAATACAGTATCATTAATAAGGTTAATTATGTGTGCACCATTGGCCTCCCGTGTACTTATAATGCTTAAAAAGTTCTTCATGAAAGCGTTTTTTTTTTTAAAGAATATACCTATGGTAAATGGTAAATGGTAGTTGTGAGCAAAATCCATTTGCAACTTAAAAATCCGAAAGTTCAGTGAAGAACTCCATCCTCCGATAGGTCTGGGAAAGCGTCTCTATTTCACACTTCAATTAGGGCGAAAGTTTCTTCTATTCATTTGAAAAAAATTATTGTCATAACACAAATGAATGGGAAAAGTTTTTCCCTACCTACTGTGCTGAATTATTTAGTTTCAAAGTTTTAAGAATGATTATTAATAATTTAACAATGACAAGGAACATTGTCCTCGTCTAAATTTCCGTATTCATGAGGGGTTTATTTGACTTGATAGCTGACAATGCTCAGTGAGGAATCCTGCGGCTAAACGATTTTGACTCCTAGTTTTAGGCTTATTTGTTCTTATTAACACCGATCCATCCACCCATATGAAGGTTTGTTTTGTTTCAAGTACTGGCAATTTGGGAAAGTGTAGCCTTGAAGTTTGGAAGTTGAAATTATCTAGATCATCATTTAAAAGAAATAAATTTAAAAACAAAACATTAAGGTACTCAGTGCACTGTTCCCATGTCCCATCCACGCATACTAAAAAAGCCAATTGCATTCCACGACAAGTGATTGCACAGAGCTCACAAGGGAAGTCTTTATATTCCCTACAAAATGTGAAACATTTTTCAAAAGAAGCATTATAAATAGATAGCGCACAAAATTGAATTTCTCTTCGTTCATCCTTATTGTGGATGAAGGGAACAAACTTGTTTTCTTCTATCAACTCGATGACAATATGGGGGCAACATCAACCAAACACCCGCACTCTTTCAGATTTCAACTTTCAACACACACCAAGCCGTATTTATAAACTGACAGTTTGGTATTTTGTTTTCCACTCAGTAGACTTCTATTTTTGCCTTACTATACGGATTCTATCGGCAACAACCCCGCCATGTCGTGCTCCAGCTTTAAAGGTGATATTTTGATGTCAATCATCCGTATTGGTTGAATCACTCTGCCAAATCAAATATTTTACTAGAGCACTTTCCTTCTCTCTTTTTTTGTTTTTCTTGATTTTAATGTTTACCTTACTATTCATATTTTCAGAAAAAGGTTGGGGCGCCTTAAAAGAACCCACAACAATAATTCCTTAAAATAAATAATAATGGATACAGATTGTTGGGCATATTTGTTCAGAGTGCTGTCAAACACTTGCCTCAGAGATGTAAGGATTTTTATTTTATTGTCGGTTAACGTCTTTCGATATGAGGATATTAACTTGTTTATTGACAGGTATAAAAAAATAACGGATTTCAATATGTGTACCAGGTAAAGCATATTATTTGCTCTCACATAAAACCGGGTAGGTTCTACATTTATTGAAAATTGGGTAAACCTGTTTGTTTTTCTTTTTTCTTTTTCTTTTTTAAAATTGTCCCTAAGTAAGAGAAATATGTCAGTCACAAGAGACTCATTTATATATATATATATGGCTGAAAGAGACAGATCGCGCCACATCTTGCGAACGCCTGGCAAACACCCGAGAATATTATTGTCCTGGGAAGTCTCTTTATTAAGCTGAAAGTACGATGGAGACCCTAGGGTGGGTATATACATATGTTGCGCCGACTATAATATCATACTTCTATTTGGCCTGTGGCAGGGAACTATAGCTCTCGAATTATGAAAGATTCATGCTACAGAGCTAGCTACTTATGCCAGTAGCTAACAAAGTAATGAAAGCAGTGGTCAATGGACAAAGGAGCCCGTTTTTAAATGGAAATACCACCGAGTTTAAATTTTTTACTGATTTCTACCTTTACAAAGTGTAGCGTTTTAATTAGACATTGAAATTTGAGTTGTGATGTGAACAACAAATACCAAGTAGCTGTTGCCTGGGCTACCTAAATATTTTGTGTGATTTTCAAAAGTGTCAAATAGGAATTTTATTTGCAATTGTTCCGGAATGGCTTTTCGAATGGAAAAATAGAAGATTCTTAGTGGAAAGCTCTGAGAATTCCTAAAAAAAACCGAAAAATTTAAATACCTATTTTTTTTCTACGGAATTTTGAATTTTATCGCATGATATGTTGAAGCTCCTCTACTCGCCGAAGCAAAATATGTAGTTTTAAAAAAAAAAAATTTTAACGCCAAGCAAAGCAGGCGGGGTCCGCTAGCATAAAAACAGGTTGATATAGCCTATACTATAACCATTATCGTCTCAGGATACCTACCAGGCAAAATATACTGTATATGACAAACTTCCGGATAGTTGAAAAAATCCTCTCTAGCGCGCTTAATCTTGAAAAAATACATAATTACACTCAATGCATATTTAATACAATGACCTGTTACAATTTCTTTTTTTATTCGTTTATCCATATTATTGCTATATTTCTTACGGACGCATAAAATTTCACTGTGCAACGTATCTTATGTAAGCTTCCCCTTAAAAACAAGTGAAGCGCTTTGCAGTGGATATATGGAACAGCTAAACTATACCTTAGTGAGTGCCTTATGTGGTATTCGATTGGGCTTCTTCAGATTTGCTCTCAGAGTTTGTGTGAGCAATCGAACATAAAAACGTCACGTGCTCGTTTTTTTTTGTGTGTTTATATTCGTGCGATTCGAATATGTGCACCCTTCGACACTTTTCAAGTCGTTTATATTGAAACATTCGAAACTTGCGTCCCGATTGATAAGGTAAGCCTAAGAAAAAATACAGATTCGTAAAAGTCCTTGGAATCTGTAAAAGATTGCCTTTTTTGAACCAAACGTACATAAAAAGTGCTCTGAGAGTGCCCAATCGTATACCACATTCAATTTTTGTTATGACTGTGAGAGTAAAGCCTGAAGCCCTGAACTACATCGAAACAAAAGTTGAAAAATGAACTAGAAAGTGGAAAAAATCGGTTGAGGTCTTAGTTGCTTTGACGATTACTGCAATTTTTTTTTCAAAAAGTATTGTTCTTCAACTATTAAGCTTAAAACTGAGTAAGTACGATGTGTTGTTCTAAATGCAACCATCGCCTTCCAAATAAATTTTTATCAAAATCAAAAATATGGTTTTCGAGAGACGAGCCGTTGCTTAAAACATTGAAAAACATCTCCAAATTTTGTACGAAAACGAGAGGATAAAAAATACAACTGAGTCCAAAAAAATACATTCGGAACTAAGATTTATTAGTTATGGTCCACACCAGTTCAATTTCCATCCCTGATTGAATGGTGTTGGTCACCTTTTTAAATTCAGTAATTTTGCATTCAATAAATTACATCCACCTCTTTCTCGCTATTGCAGTTGCAAATTTGCGCAATGAGATACCACAGATACTCACCAGAAAATAACTGCAAGCTGAATTTTCCTATAGGTACTACATTGTTCTATTTATTTTATATATAATTTTTCTCTATGTAAGAATTTGAATACGCCAGGTAAGAATTTAATTACGTCTAAAGATACAATGAAATGGAGTTCAAGGGCCATCTACGTTCCCTATTTATTTAAACAACATCGCCCACGCCGTGTAGTAAAAGGAGGTAGGTAGGTAGCTATGGGTGCCATAACTTAAAAAAAAGGTATACATGCGGTTTCAAATTTGTATTACTCATGCATACAAATGGCTTAGTTGAATTTTGCCTTCTTTCGCCATACGATGTGATCAACTTTCTTCGATGCATAGTTGCCAAAGACAATAAATCATTTTTGTGTTTACTATCGCAAGCTTATAATATTTATAATGTCTTATATAAAAAAAATTTATTTTCCCCTTTAAGTTTAAATAATGTAAAAAAATGTGTGCAACATAATTTCGCATAGTTGTAAATGTTAATAGTTTTTATTTTTCAAATTCATAGTCCATTCTATGCCCCATCTGATGCCTACATTTTAATGAAAAATGTTACGAATACGACCGAGTTTATTTCATTTCCTTCCGCACATTAAAGAGAACTGTTATGTATAGGTACAGCACAGCGTAACGTTGTGCCCTTGCATACACAGGCCAGGGGTAGCATAAATCGAAATAAGTCATATATGAAAAAATTCTGATATAGTAAGATCGCTATAAAATACATCATGCTCTGGAATAACATATATTCACCAACACAAATCGTGAAAAATGCAATAAATACGATTCTGGAAAAAACTGCTGACTACTATGAAAACAAATCATACCCGTAGTCCGTTGTAGAGATCTCATTCGGTGAAAAATGGTATTCAACGTTTTTCGCTGCATATCACTTTTGTGCCATTACTCAAAATAATTGAACTCCTGTCGGTTGAGCTGCCTCGATTGCAATTGTGGAGAAGGTTAAGACGCATTCACCTGCTCTTGTTCCACCGACTTCCGAGTGCACTGCCAAGTAGGCACTGGAAATTGTTTTCAGAAAACTTTCCTGTAAAACTTTATCTGTGGGGACATTATTCTTGAAAGTAAGAGAGAGTGCAGTCAATTGAATGGAGAAAAGACCGGAATACTCGAAGGAACTAGCTAAAGCATCATAATTTCCTTTTAGCTTGAGTGGTGATGCTTTAGCAAGTGGCTGTGCAGAAGTTAAAATGGAAATGTCAAATCATGATGGGTTGAACTCGGGGAATGATTAATGTTCAGCATGAATGCGCGCAGAAATACGAGATAAAACTGAAACTAAAGACGACATGAAACTCATCAACATTTTGTGGTTCTTCTCAGGAGTGATGAAACAATTAATCAGGAGACTCTTGACTGTCAGCCAGCTAAGGTTTTTCGAGTAAAATTAATCGAGACGTCATCGTGTAGGTACATTGAGTTTAGGTCACGGTGCGTCTTCTTTTCGAGCACGTTCTAATTGGATGTATCGAGTCACATTGACTAGCGTACGAGAATGACGATGCAGTGAAGAAGACGTTTCACAATCTTCTCAAAAGGCCTACGATAAATGTCTCAAAAATATCATCAAGAAGATCGATATTTTTCTTGGCAGCTAAACACTAGAATGCAGCTGAAAAGTGCAGTCTGCACGGCTGCCGACAGAACAGACTCAGCTTTAATAGCTGTGGAAGCATATGCGGAGAAAACTAATTTGAAGTCGCATCAAGTCTTGTATTGAAGGAGAACACGCAATTTGTTTTCTTCTGCGTCTTCTTTCAAAAGCATATATGAAGAAAGGCAAGTGCATACCACCAATGTAATGTGCTAGGGACGGGAAGAGCAATCCTCGAGCGATGGAGAGAGCTACCTGGCACATGCAGGAAATAACTCAGCCGATCAATCAATGCTGCTGGCAATACAGATTTTGTTTGCATTGTTCTGAGAAGTTTCTCTATACAAACGGTCCCTTCCCTTGAGCCATGGTTCTTATTCTATTCTGCACTACTTTCCTGAGTCTTTCAATGGCATCCCAAAATGTTCCATAACTAACTTAATAATAACTATTGTAGTCCAATGTACATCTCATATAACCAAATGAAAGGAAAATAACTTTTAAGCGAAGGGTTATCAATGTGAACGTTTAAACAATGGGATAAGTTCCTAAAAGTTTTGTTTTTCACTCACTATTTGTGAAAGTTCACCCAAAGTTTTCTTAGAGCATCCATGGCGGAAAAATATTTACTCAACATTAAACAAATAGCTACCCCAAAGAACAATTTGAAGTGATTTTTCAAACAAGCTAAGTGGGTTAGTTTAACGACGGCATGGGTAACATTTGAAAGTCATTTTGGCATGCACTGGATCTTACACTTTTTGTGCTTTACATGTGAATGCACAATCGCATCACTGCGAAATTAATCATCGTTATCTCCCTGTATGAAAGCGTTCACTATCAAAACTATGATGACACATGGATTATGGTATGAGGGAGCTAAACAGGGTGTAAGAAAATTATAATAAGGGTGCGTTTCAATGGGTGCTTTCAAAGTTGTTGTTATGGAATCGAAAAACTTAAAAAATTTGGAGGGGTTAGGTGAGTAACTGGTAGGTAACATTGTGAAAGACATAAGACTGGCAATGGTATTTTTAGATCTAAGATCGTTCTGGGCTTTTATGAGACGATCGCTAGAAAAACCGAAATTTGAATGGATTTCATTTCAAGTGTTCTGGATCATGGGTTGTGAATCAAGTGGTGGAATACGAGGCTAATTCTTTAACTTGAAGGACTTCAGTCCAACAAGCCTGCTGAAAACTTAAGAAAGACTGATAGGCAATGATGAAACAGATGCAGTGTGTAGAATATTAAGCAAACTAAATATTGACATAACCGTCATCAACTGGATTGCCAAACGTCTTCGAAGGAAGACACATAATTGTAGAAATTGGATATTCTAGTCTGGAAGCTTACGCCTGCATTGGAATGTCACAATGCCAACATTTTTGTAGTGGTTGTAACTACAGCTGTCGGTATTTCTTGTGCAAGGTTCTGCTTGGCACGTCCTGCTAGCGCAACTAAAGCTCGCCGGAATGGGGTGGGATCGTGCACTTTGACAGCGTCTTGATACCACACAAAGAACCACTAATTTGGCCCATCTTGAAATGTATTTTGTATATTATTTGTTGTGCAGGCACTTTCTGAACAAATAAATGGAGCTCCATCCACATTTCACATGCGACACCTGCGCCAGGAACTGTGGACTAGCTATAAACCTTGAGAAGACTGAAATAGTAATTTTCACGAACAAAAGGAAAATACCGCAAATTGCACACCTCCTGTAGATGGTATCTATTCACCTCTGAATATTCAAATGACAATGGGAATAAGCAACAACAACATTTTACTTCTGTTTTAGCATTTTTCGGAAAACCTAGGAACCTTCTGCCAAAATTAAACTGTGGAAGGCTATACTCATCTCTGACAGTCTCATATATGGTGGCCACTTACGAAAAGGCTATTACAAAAGAACAAAGACTAGCTTACAGCTACCAGCGCGATTAGGTCAACTCCAATTGCCGAACTTGAGGCATGAGGCTATCCTGAACCCTCAAAATTATTTTGTACTTTCTCTAATACGTGCTAAGAGTAAGGTATTGTATTTGTACATAACTTCAAACTCGAGATGGTGAAAAATTCTGACATTACAATAGTAGAGGAACACAAAAAAGTGGGTCGCCAAATTCTGTCCATCTGTCCGTCTGTATGTCCCGAGGTCTACAGCCTGAATGGCTGCCCTGGGTTTGGCTTAAACTGTGGATTTGGAGTTTGCGGACCTACAGTTTTCGGGGACATTTCTTTGTTTTTGAAGTGTAACCTCAATACTTCCAATAAAAAAATGTTCATACCAGTTTGTTTTGTTCCAAGACTGCTGTAGCGATTTGAACTATAAATGATATTTGAGCTTAAGTAGGTGAGGTTAACATTATTATTAACGCTTAAAGCTGGCAAAACGGCCAGAGTGGATGAAATTTTTGTCAAAAACGCGACTGCATAGATACTCATTTTTTGACTAAAAAAATCGAATAACGAAACTTTTGAAATTTGGATATGTCGAAAACGGTCTATACGACTGTAACGAAAATTTATTCCTAAGGTACTTAATAGAAACTCAGTTTTTGTCTATATTATCGTAAAATGGTTTTTTTTAAATAGTTGAGTAATTTCTTAAAAAAGTTGTTATCTTTAGTTTACCTGAAAACGGCAATAACCATTTTGACCAAAATGCATAATTAGGGGAAAATTTATATTTTCAAAATTATTCAGGCCTTAATTTTCAATTCGAATCACCGAAAACGCTCACATCTCAAGAATCCAACTTTCGAGATGTGAGCTAAAATTATCTCAAGTACCCAATTTTCGAGATATGAGCTAAAATAAGCGTTTTCGGTGATTCGAACTGAAAATTAAGGACTGAATAATTTTGAAAAAAAACTTAAAAAAAAAAACCGGCCAAGTGCGAGTGTCCCTCGCGCAGCGAAGGTTCCGCACTTCTTTAGAGTTGGAAATTGCGAACAAACAGCAATATGTGTGGATGAGAATGAGTATCAATAATTGGAAAAGGTCCAACGAGAATGAGTAGATTTAAGTAGGTATTCGTTGAAAATTCCAATTGGAATCGACTAAAAGAACAAACCAATAACGAATAAAAAAGGGTTCAAAGGAGCGTACTTTATATAGTGATCGACAGTTTTTTGTAAATATCTTTTAAAATATTAACTTTTCCACAAAACAGTCTTCGGCACATACATAGCTACGAGCATGATCCACAAAAAAAATATAAAATAATGTATCCATTTTTCTGTAAATCAAGAAATAAACAGCTTTTTGTGCGAATGGAAATATTTTTTTCACCATATCACTTATTACTCTAAAACCAGTGGATGTATCGCTTCCACTGGTATTTATCGTTTATCTTGAGATTTATATACCTGATGTTTTTCAGCCTTCTACGTCAATTAGTATCTGAGATAGACCTAGGTACAAAATTGGTCTAATGGTCGGGCAGGCGGACAAAAGCGAAACTAATAAGGTTCCGTATTTTCCCTGTGGGTACGTAACTTTTAAAACCAAGTGATGCCTGCACCCGAAACAATATTTATTGCTCAATTTTCAAGTATTTTTCAAACATTGCATTATTTTTTATTGTTTTGTCTGCAAAGTTTTACAAAAAACCGCTCTAACGAATTTGTCACAATACATATTAAAGTTTCGCTTGTGGTAGAAAATGGAGCCTACCTTTTATAAGGATGTAATACTCTTAAACACTCACCACTTTTTATAAGCGAAACAAAAGCGAAAAAGCGACAGCTAGATATCGAAAAATATAACATTTGAAATTAGTTTTTACTCATGTTTTAAACATGATTATATTCGGTGACTTCACTATCAAAATTTTGAGCAAAAAATTCATGTCGAAAAATGATGGTTTCCATAAGATAATATCATTGAAAACAACCGTGTCGTCATCACCTCGCAGATATATGCCCCTGAATTAGAATTATATACACAATTGCCTACTTTTAGGGGTAGGTTAGTTGCATTCCTTCCGAAATGGGTTTTGATCTAAGATGAGACATATTCGAATACGTTACTATGGCAATATGGCGGCGACAAATTGAATGTCACCAAAATGCCTTAAATTATCTGATAAGCATTTTGTATGGGAATTCTTAACTTCATTTTATCAGTCTTAATGGCGACATATACCCACAATTTTTTTGTTTGTGCACATCTATAGCCCAGTACCTTTAGGAGGATATAAGTTTCATTCAACTCATTTCTTAATAAATACGGAAACTTCGGATGTTGGGATGTAAGTATTCTAAATAAGATCCCGTATTTAGTTTTTCTTTAAAAATTAGAGTAAATCAGGTTTTTAATTATTTCGCAAGTCCCGATCTATTTTCACACATCTTCGGTATATTGTTGTTTAATTTCAATGCCCCACTTCAAATAAAAATGCAATAACACTACGCAGAGCTAGTTTTTAGCAAATATTACCCCCTTCTTCTTTTTTTCAACCATATGCACCTTAAAATAAATTCAAGCACTTGGAGCTTACACAATTCGGAAATCCCACTTCATTTGCACCACACACAAGTCCATCAGGATATTCAGTTTATAGTTGCTAATGCAAATTTTAAAACAAGTCTCTGAATTCGTTCATATACGTATATAAATATATATCGAACCCTACTTCCAATCATGGACACCTTAAACCAGAGTCACCAATCTATTCCAGTCAAAAATAAAAGAATGCCCTCATAGATCAGAAAACAGAAAATCCTACAACGCTTGTCCTTTTACTCAAAATTCTTGTAAAGTATGAAAGCTTTTATAAAATAGTACAGTAGACTCTTCAACCTCTTTAAACAGAAGTTGCGACAAATGTCTGTTACTTATAAAAACTTACATAGTTATTTGATGAATACATCCATATGAGATGAATAACCCAAAAGTGAATTTTGTTTAACGCGATTTGTACCTACCCACCTGCCTGAAAAAATAAGAAAATAACCAACCAAACTTTTGGCTTTATTTTTCCACACAAACATCTTTTCAGAAATCAAAATAAAATCCCCATCAACGTTTTTTCTTTTCTTTTTTAAATGTTTGGAAAGCCATTCAAACGACGTATCATACCAACTTTCACACCTGAATATATTCATTTAACAAATTAATTAAATAAAATATTTGAAAACAGCTCGTTATTTTTTTTTTTTAATCTGAAACTGAAAACCAAGAAATTTTTCGATTGTCTACCGTAAAAATGTATAAAGTTCCCCTTTTCCTCTTCTTTGCAAATTGCTAACCCTAAATGGAATCCTAACATGGTTTTTCTTCAATTCTTCCCCTTTTCACGAATCCGCAACCAAATTACCACTGATTCTGTTCCGAATAGCAATATCCGTAATAATTACCACTTTTTGCTCAGAATTGCTGTACCCTCTCCATTCTATCGCATTTGCTTTGAATGCTGTACTGTCGGCTTGGTAATGTTGTCACGAGTCTTAAGCAAGTGAGTCTTTCAAGAAAGAGTTTTGTTCGCATTTCGATATCGGTGTTGTTATAAGTTTTCAGCAACATAGCTCCAGAAAGAAAAACGTCAAATTTTCACGTATTCACATTCTCTTTTCAAAATAGAGAAAACATTTCAGGTTCACTACGAAATGGTTGCACGTACGAAACAAAGTCAGTTGTCAGATTGAAATGTATTGAAAATAAATTATGTGCTCCCGCTAAAGGATTTAGCTATCCATTTTCAATGCCGGTTGAATTTTTCTCATACGTATAGGTACTATTTCCTGTCTCCCTCTGAATGTCAAAAACAAATCACCGCCAATTTATATTCACGTTTTATACTGTGCTAACTTTCACATCCTAGGCAAAACCTTTACAGCATTTTTACTGCACCACTAAACAAAAAAACAATTGCTCTCACATGCTACCTATAGTAAAAACAGTCACGTTTCAGATAAACACATAAGAAACATCCTTGAACCAGTTAATAGCTGGCTATTGGATAAACATTCATCTATTAAATTATTCAACAGTCGGTGCGGATGTGCTCATAGATTTAACAAAATTAAATGGCCGAAATCGAGGCCCAAACTCACCTTTAATAAAGTCCACCGCCATCTCCAGCCCGTACGTATCCTTATCACAGTCGTCCAGTATATGCGCACCCAATGTGATATTGGGCAGCAATTGATTTTCATTTACTTGGTCTAATGTGTAGAGCATCGCCTCGAGGGCCTGTATACCACCTTGTGGCATGATGGGTCCACATGTGATGCTGTCCTCCCTGGAGTGGACCATCATAAGGCCACCTAGTATAACATCCCCTTCAACAACAGAAGCATGCTTCACTGGCCAAAATGCGGTCGTATTGCCAATATTCACAGTGGACGTTGATGCTGGTCCTATAGTTGCTGCTTTTGCTGTAGGTGTCAGGAAATATCTGCTGCTTGTAGGTGACACATGGATACTGTGGATACTTATTGCGCTTCCACTACTGCTGGCATTTTGGAAAGTCGCTAGAATTTGGTCAGTTGCTGGACTTGTGCCAGGCACGATATTCGTGCTCGCCACTGGTATTGCGGTGCTCCACGGACTTGGCGCTGATGCAGTTTCTAATGATAAATGCGTCGCCGCCGCCTCCGCCGCCGCCTCAGTCTGTAATGATGTCGGGGTGTATGGGGAGGTCGTGAATTCCTCAACTGTTTTCTTTTGTTTTACTAGCTCAATTAACGTTTGTTGCAGCACTTTCTTGCTGGCGGAGGAGATGTCGACGATTTTATCGTGTTCGTGAAAGCTAGAGCTAGCTAAACGATTCCCTCCGAATGATGGCGTATTCAAATTATTTATGGAGTTGCCGTCGGTTGTTGTGCTTTGCTCCGCAGTGGGTACTCGTAGAGTGGATGAGGTCGTTAGGGTGGCTGTGGTCCGTGGAATCGGTGTTGTAGTAACATCATCATCGTAGCTCCATTTGCTAGCGCCGGATGTGCTTGACTCAGCTACAGCAGCTAGTTGCACTGTTAAGTGCAAAATGACGACAGCGATAATAATGGGAGTAAATAAATTTAAACGATTTCCCATTTCCACCAGCATTAGCTAAGGGCAACGGTGCACTCTCGAAATAAAGCCACAAAGCTGCTTAAATTTGTTGGATGCGATAGCAATTATAGTGGGTTTGCTATGAGCTCGTACATAGTGGCACTAGGCGGATTTTTTGAAGGACATTTCCTGTCTAACGAACGCAGCATGTAGACGTGTCAGCAGTGAATACCAGTTTTGCTGTTGTCTGAAAGTAAGGAGAAAGGCAATTGAAAGTCTGTTTTGTGGGTAATTTGCTAGTTGGAAATTAATTAAAATTGGATAGAATTATTCTGAGCATCCATTTCAGTTATATTGACTATCGTTGGCCAGATAAATAACGAGGTTGCTAATGGAAAAATCGAAAGGTCAAGAAGTGAAATCTTTGTCAACCAGCTGCAGCTTCTAATGAAGAGTAAGAGACTTGGAATGCTTCTTAGAAATCTCCCATGTGGAGTTTCAATTTATGTGTCAAAACGGCAGCGGTATTTTCGCAAAAGAGAAACTGGACCAACACACTCATACTGTCGAATGTATGGCAAGATAAGTGCCACGATATAAAGAAGCAACATCTGCACTCAGTTTTATACTTTTCACTTATTAGTTGTTAATCTTTTTTTTATTTTTATTTTCTATTAATTTTCAATTTGTTGGAAAAACGAAAGATTTGAAATCAAAGCAAAATTAATGAAGGGTTTTTCAATAAGAGCGCTACAAAATTAAATAAAACAAAAACGGTTTTGGATATCAATGAAATTCTTTATTCCTGCGAAAGTACGTTCGATGCCATTATGTATGGAACTCGATTTCTTTTGCATGGCCACAACGGGCACGCTTGCCGAAGTCCAGACGCTGAACCCAATTTTCGACGGTTTTCAAGATCGGTCGATACTGCTGCAATTTCACGTTCGATATTCGTACGAAGTTCATCAATCGTCGCTGGCTTGTTGGCATAGACCATAGACTTGACGTAGCCCCATGGGGTACGTGTGGATTGCTGCCTGACCAATACCGCATATTTCGTTTATTGACGAAGTCATTCAGCCAGAAATGAGCCTCATCGCTGAAGATGATTTTTCGATGAAAAGCGCTCTTAACGTTGAGGCCACTGACTCCGAATTTCGGTAGTAAATTTTAATAATTTCGACTCGTTGTTGGCTCGTATATATATCCATCATGAAATGGCAAACCTTATTGAAGAGAAATGTCAAAAGAGCGGCAAGAAATTCGGCGCTCCCCCTGTCGCTCTACTTTTGTAGCGTCCCTGTTGAAAAACCCTTTATAAATAAAAAAAAAATAAGACTGGATTTTCATGATGCCACCTCTTAGGAAACAAAAGGTTAATGAAAGGAGTAACAATTTTACAGTCTATTTTCTTTACCAGCTGGGCTTTCGACAATTTATTTTAGGCCAGTTTGCTGATACTACTCACAGCGATTTAAGATCCACTTAAAATCGGACGTGAGAGTTTACGACATAGAAAAAGTAGCCCATAAGTTATTTAAGTCGAACTTAATTAGCTTTCAGTAGTATCAGCAAACGGGCCTAAGAGAAATTGAAACCCCACATGGGAGACAAATTATCCAGAACCCTTAACAACTGGCCGCAAAACTACCACCACTTCGTATATCTTGGGCACTTGACCTGCTCGCAATTCGTGAGCTTTGTATTCAGCATCCCTCCCCCATCAGCCGCTTCACTGTTTTCTCGTTATCCCAACACTCAAAGGATTTAAAACACATCACCCCCGAGCACATTAGTTTAAGTTCTCCAAACATCTGTTAAAAGCGCATCAGCGAGAAGCTCATAATGTGCCCAAGTTTACCTTTAGTCAAAATTCTTCCAGCATGAGATCCAAGTAGAAGTCTACTTTGCACTTCTATGCTTCAGGACGATTTATAGCCGTGTAAGACAGCAGACTCAGTAGGTAAGATCCCATTTCAACCCAAGCATCACGTTTAAGGCAACGTGCAGTCACTTAAATCGACATTGTCCCAGTTATGTAATCATGTCACTTATTCCTGTCATTTAGAGGAAACAAAGCAATTTAACTAGAAGCGCCATTGTTCATTTTCGTAGCTAGTTCTGCTTGTAGGTGTATAAAATGATTTCTCGTCGTCCTTTTCGTAATTTTTTTTTTAATTGAGAGCAATGAGCGGCATACCAAATTTCCTTGTCACATACAGACGAACTCACAAAGTGGCACTCGGTAGTCTTTAAATGTCTCTTATGGGCTAGAGCTGTTTCCTTGACTGCGCGATTCGGTGATGATGGAACTATCGCAGCCGCACCTAAACTACATGAGAGGAATTTTAATCATGCCTCTTTTTTGGTGTGCTAACAGCCACTGCATCGACAGTGATATAGTGATGTGCCTTCATGTGTGTTAGCTTATAAGCTTAGGATGCTACTGTTAAAGTTTGTGAATATTTTTCGAGGTAGAAACAAAAATAAATGTTTGTTTGTTTAAGACAGTCTTGTTTGTGTAAAAAACAACCTCCAAGAGTGACGTTTACATTCAAGAAGTGTTGACTATCCTCTAAGTAATTGTTATCGAAGGCCTTATGTCACATCAACGGTTTTAAACGTAATTCTGTAATATTTCAGTCCCCTGCATCCGTTCAATGGATCACTTTATTAAGCGGCGAAGAATTCGGGTGACACCAAACTGAAACACGTGTTTCAATGGGGGTTTCACTTGCAACAAAGCAGGGAGTTATTTGCGTCGTGGCTTGGCAATAAATCAACTCAGTGAAGGCAATAAAGAAACTGTCCCTATGGGTGTACGTCCATCAGTCGCTGCTCTATGCCGATAAACTAATGACGATGGACGATCTAGGAAAACAGCATTGTTGTGAACATTCGCAAAACGTAAAAACGCTGTCGAAAAGTTGACATTTCAAAAGTTCGCATTGTCAGAGATAGCTTCGGTGTTTATCGTATATGTGGAATTTAAAGAATAACACTTTTTTGAAGCTAGGCAAATCTCGGCAGAACTGTTTTTAAAGACTTTGGATATTAAACTATTTTATTAAGTACTCAAGAAGGTTAAGTGATCCAGACAGCGTGACTGAAGCACAATTTGTTTCTATTTTGGCCCTCTTTGAGTTGAAAGAGGAGCGTCGAAAATTTTCCAAATGCTCATTTCATTTTTCATTTCATTTCATTTATTTCAATTAATTGGTTTATACATTAAGATAAAATCTTTTATAGTATTAAGGCCCAGTTTGATCAATCTTGGTTATCTTTAATCATCGGGAACCAGTGAAGTGGTTTGTTCAGCTATATATTAATCAAAGAATCAGTGGTTTGGTTAGTTAACCAGAGAAATCGATAACCAGCCGATTTTTAGCGGTTGAAGAGATTTATCCACTGTTTTTCTGTAATTTCGTTTGTTCAAGATTTTAAAGGACTACGTAAGTATTCATTTTGGCGTATCTGCTACACAACAATTTTTGTACATCAAAAAGAAAAAAACAAATAATAGAATGATCGAATATACATATTTATAACGCAAGATGGAGCGAACCAATAAAATCGTCCACATCTTATTCATTGACGTTTTCAACTGGAACATTTTATGTAGATTACACTACACGCCAGTCAATTGAAGGTGAGGGTACAGGTTGCTAACTAAATAACGGATGCAAAGGATGAATTAGGATTATTTTCAACATTTTTAGCCGATGAAAGTTCTCATAAATTGGGATAAAGCACACGCATTTGAGGAAATATTGAGAGATAAAGAAAATGGGGATTGTTATTAAATAAATTAACATGAGGCCTATTAATTTGTAGTAAATTTTATTGGTTTTATTGATTTTTTTTTCCAAAAAAAAAAAAAAAAAAAAGTCTCATTCTCCAGTTCTTAAATTCTGTAAAAATCTGTATTATTGGATTTTGAAATTCTCTTTTTGTGTTTAGTAAGATAACTAAAAATAAATACGTTAGTAAAAAATCTACCTCAACAGATTACTTATCAAAAACAAAGGACCCGAAAAACAAAAAAAAAATAATTAACCATTGATTCGGTCAATCACTGAATTGACAAATAAACTGAAAAAATGGAGCGATTTGTTGTAGGATTGCACTTTTAAAATATGAGTAGTTTGAAATATTTTTAATTTTTAAAAGTTCCAAAGTCTGACAGTATGAATGAAAAATAAACGTGAAGAATTAAGGTAGTTACAACGAGGGGGAATAAGGCTGATAGTTCTTGAGGAGCGAGTGAAATTAAGTCTGTTATATAGGGTTTTAAATTACTAAAAAAATATTAAATTAAAAATGATTAAAAGGTGTTATTGTGAATGACCCGCTATTTCGGTATCTGTCACTTTTGAAGCTTTTATTCTTTGACATTTGACAAGTAGAAATTACGCCATTACTAAAACGATACACGCTTCAACAACGCATTGAAATTATTAAGATTCACTACAAAAATGGTGAAAATCTTATAGTCACAGTTCGCAAAACTAAAGCATTTTTTGGTCGTCGTGAAGCACCTTGACGGACCGCAATAATGAAATTGGTGGAAAAATTCGAGCTGTTGGGAAAAGTTAGTGATGTGAAGAATAAAACCCGTGCACGTCGCTCAAGAACAACTGAGAATATTGCTGCTGTAGCCCAAAGTGTTTAAGAAAACCCAGGTTTGTCCATTCCTCGTCGTTCTTTGGAATTGGGCATTCCACAAACGTCATTACACCGTATTTTGCATAAACACTTGGGTCTAAAGGCTTATAAAGTTCAGTTAACACAAGAACTCAAGCCGGCCGATCATCAACAATGTCGTGTCTTTGCTGATTGGGTCCTTGAAATGTATGAAAATGATCCGGAACCTCGGTGGCTACGTCAACAAGCAAAATTGTCGCATCTGGGGCTCAGAAAACCCAAGAGTTATTGTTGAGAAGCCTCTCCATCCTCAACGTGTGACTGTTTGATGTGGTTTATGGTCCGGCGCGGTCATTGGACCTTACTTTTTCGAAAATGAGGTTGGATCAACAGTTACGGTGAATGGATTGCGCTATCGAGAGATGATTCATGATTTTTTTATAGTCGGAGTTGGATGTGTATTGATCTGGACAACGTTTACTTTCAACAAGACGGCGCTACGTGCCACACAAGCAACGAAAATATTGATCTTTTACGGGAAATGTTTCCGGACCGTGTTATCTCTCGAAGAGGTGATCACAATTGGCCACCGAGATCTTGTGATCTAACACCTTGCGACTTCTTCCTTTGGGGCCACGTAAAAGATAAGGTCCACGCCAGTCCAGCCCAGCGTTGATTCAAGACCTCAAAGATAAAATTCGTGAGGCTATCGAGGACATAGGGCAGCCACTTTGCGATTTGGTTATGGAAAATTTCATGAAAAGGATATGGTCCTGTATGCGTACTCGTGGTGGCCATTTGGTTGATGTTGTTTTTTATTATTAACGGCATACCTTCCTCTTTATTATGAAATAAACATCTGATCATTTATCTCAAAAAATGGTATTCTTTGAATGTCAAAATAACACCTCTTATTGGAAAACCCTTTACAAGTAAAACGGACATTGAGTATTTATAATTTTATGTAAAAAGATACAATTGCTGGCATTGATATATTCTTGCAGGGTGCAACAAATTAAAGCTCCTAGCAAACATAGAGATATGGTCATATCTTCGAACGACATAACGCACTGCATCGTTAAAGGCAACTTGAAGTTTACGTTGGAATAACGAGTCCAGACTGCTGTTGACCACCTCAGCATACGTTATGAGTGGTATGCTTAATGCCAATACCAGGTTTTGTCGTTTTTCCTGTGGAATAAAATAAGCACTGATCCACAATTTGCGTAGACATCCATAGCTACGACCAATGATCACGTTGGTATGATTATAACGAGACAAGTTTCGGTTAATTGTGTAGCCAAGGCTAGTGACTGACTCAACAGCTTTAGTTGTATTGTTATTCAGATATATATCAGGTAAGAGACACAGATTAAAATTATTTCTGGAAATGCGAGTTACTTGGGATTTTGATGGATTAAGTATTTAGTAACCAATTAGTGTGAATATGTCGTAGCTCCTCGTTCATACAAAAAACAAGTTATTTAGATTGAGGTTGAGGCTGAAAGGTTTCGCTAGGCGTAATTGGACATCATCTGCATATAAATGTACAGAAGCATATTAACATACTGATGGGAGGTCATTTATGAACATCCAGAAGAGTATCGATCCCAATATTGACCCTTGAGGCACTCCCTGCTTAATTTCGTTTGAAAATGAAAGACGTTCACCACAAATAACCCTTTCCGGTCTACCAGAAAGAAAACTATTAATCAATTTTACTGCCCTCTCACTAAACCCAAAGTTATTCCTAAGCTTCCAACACAGGATTTTATGATTTACATATGAGAAGTCTAGTAAGCAAAGCAACGAAGCATAACCATTGTCGTAGTCTTGCCTTATCTCTTCAAATAAATTAAACAAAGCTGTAGAACAGCAGTGATGAGCTCTGAAACCTATTGAGTGTTAAATGCTTCGTTATCTGCTTTGCCATAATTTTCTCAAATGCCTTTGACAAACATGGAAGAATGCTTACCGGCCTGAAGCCAGAAGGAGATGGGTTCGTTTTCTTTGCAATTTGCAGTACTCTTGCAATTTTCCAGAGCTGAGGAAAAGTTTATGTTGTTATTTCCAAATAAAAATAAATATGGTTCAAAAATTCATAATATTAATGAAGCTTGCGACTTTTCGGAATTCTGCAGCGATCACACTGGAAACCAGTCATGCTTATGGGTGACAACTTGGCACAGGCACTTAACACCCACAACTAACCAACAACTAATTCAGTTCCTAGCTCAGGGAGATTACCTTTGCTTGTTTGTTGCAAAATTAAGAACTAAGTGTTCCCTTCTTTGGTATGTTCAGAAACTTTTGCAACACATTTTGAACGAATTAAAAATAAAGCTTGAATACAAACTCCCTTACTGTCTTAAAATGCATTTCTTATTTTGTTAAAAAAAGAATCACAGCAAAATTAGAAAGACCTACTCAAAGTTGGAGCATAACTTATAAATAAAGTATATTCTAAAAATAGTAAAAGAAAGGGAAATTAAAATCAACATTCGTTTGAAGTATCATTTTTAGACTGATAGGTTTCGTCAAATTGCGCAGAAAATACTCTCCCCACTATGTAATTTTGAAATTCCATTACACAACTAGATACCGAACATCCGGGGAGAGACATTTCCCAAGATAGAGTATCAATTTCGTGGAACCATTCCCGTTTTACTTTGTCATTCGTAATGCGTTGATTTGGAAAATAGCACGTAGTCATATCCCCCGAGGAGATACTCGTACTACCTACAACACATCCGCCCGGAAGGAATAAATCAAAACAATACTCCTGCTCCTGAAATATACGTGTGACTACTTCTTCATTGCTTTCGGTATACTTAGACACCAAGATTGGAATTCGATACACACTGGTTGTGTTCGTGTGGGCTTCCTCTTGGTATGCTTGTGGAAATTGCAAGAAAATTCCATTTCGAATTCCTGGTGGCATTCCTTTAATTTAATTTTTTCTTGCATTGGCTTCAACGTACTGAGATATCGCATTTAGCTGCAAGAGGAGTGAATTACAAATATTGCATTCTCTGGCTCTGCATTGCAGGAATAGAGTCCATTCAGCCTTTTATTTCTGATCCATGTGACTTGCAAGGGCGTCACATATGCCTTGGTCTGGGTTATGTGTCTTTGAGTGGACACGTCTTTTGGGGAATATTTATTTTTCATCACGCCTGTTTGGGGACCATAACTTTTCGTTCTATGCTGTCATATACCATATTTCATTGGCATCTCTTAAATTTGTTGAGGCATTAGGAAGAGTATAAAGTTTCAATGATGGATTCAAAACTTGTAAAGGAACTCATGGAACAGTAGGTATCCCCTATCAGCTTATATTTTAGGTAAAACTCAGTTTCAAGGAATACACAAAAATATACCGGTTGTCAGTTTATTTGCTGTATTTTTATTTATACAAAAAGATGCCGATATACTGAATGGCGAGGGCTCTAGTGGGCAGATGAAAATTAATTTTATGTGCTCCCTGTGTGGCTAAGCTAATTCTATTTATGGATTGGCAATACGCCAGACACACTCTATGAAGACAGTAGCTGGATATATTGGAAAGTCCTCCTAACAGCAACCAAATTTATTTACTAAAACGTAACGCACGTCTAAAATACTTTTCCTTGCGCCTTTTTGGAAGTGTCCTTTTTTTTCTTCCAATTCATTATTGTGTAAATATTCATGAGTTCTAGGAAGGCAATAATTTGTTTATTTATCGGGTTCTCGAACACTTGTGTCCATAATTGTACCCAACAAAGTGACCTGTTCGAAATTGGTTATCTACATAAATAAAAAAGAATGAAGTCCGTGTGTGCACGTATAACTCAAGAACGGATTGTTCCATTTTAACGATTTTGGGCATGACGGTTTCGTTTTGGACCAGTTTTGTCGCGAAATGTATTGGGAAATGCAACTTGAAAAAAAAACTGGATAGAAATCTAGTAGTGACACTACAAATACAAAAAAAAAATCTTTTTAAATCTTATTATATTAATTTATGCTCTATACATCTATTCTCTTTCTGTTTATACTATACATACAAATATTGACGTTAGATATAACTCGATAACCACTTGGCTTATTTTCACGATTCTTTCTTTGTTTTATTCGGATTGCTGTATTTGCTGTTTAGCAAGACTTAAGAGATAGGATACTTTTGGACCCAATAGGTGGGACTGTTTTCGATTTCCGAAACCACTTAACCGATATCAATGACATTTTGTGGATGGGTATGGTTGGATCCAGTTTAAAATATAGGATAGTTTTGGACCCTAAAGGTTTTACTTTGCAAAAGATAAGCGGAATAGGAAAACAGGTTGTTGTGTCTCCCATTAAAAAAAAAAAACACCCTATTTCTAAAGTTGTATAATTAAAATTACTAACGAACATTTTCAAAATAAAGCAGTTTTGCGGAACGGGGAACCTCATTTTGAAACGAATACAAAAAAAAATTGCTTAAAATGTTAAATTTTGTGATTCTTTGGTCGGCTTGGCTATAATTTTGCTGCGCAACCTCAATGCTCCGAAAGTTAGCAACGGAACACGTTCGATTTGATTGTGTAGAATCTCAAATCAAATGTCATGCAAGCAAACGATTTTGAGGGGAAAATTCAAAGGCAAACATTTTCATTCCGCGTATTCCGCTTATTCAGAATGATTTGCCATTCGTATTTAAGCGTCTTCCCGTGCGTCTCGTTTTCGCTATGACAATTAATACTTTAATAGGTCGCAAGGACAGTCGGAAATTTGTTGTATCAATCTCGAATTCCCATGTTACTCTCATGGTCAATAGTATGTGACGTGGCCGTCACGTCAATCATTTCGGTTTGATTGAAACACATCGCTACATGTACTTCAGTTATTTCAATTGTATGAGTATAAGTTTTGAATAAAGAATTTGAAATCACCGAAGTAGGTACATAAAGCAGCATGTGCATTGTGCACTATTATTTTCATTACAATAACAAATTTGGGCGGAACGAAGTTCGCCGGGTCAGCTAGTGACTAGATAAATCTAAATCTGAGGACAAACTACAGGGTCCGCCAAATAACTTTTTTTTTGAAAATGCTATAAAAAAAAAACTACTGAATATTTTCTCAAATTTATTTTTTTATTTGAAAGTACAATCCGGTTAATAATGGAAAATAATTTCATTCAAATGGCCGCCTCGGCTGGCCATGCAGTAGCCTACACGATCGGTCCAATTTATAAGCACATCATCGATTGTGTGCAGCTGCATTTCACCAATGGCTTCACGAATATTGTCCTTTAAAGCGTCAATTGTCTCTGGCTTGTCGGCGTAACACTTATCTTTTACGGCACCCCACAAATAATAGTCCACAAATAATAGTGTCAAATCGCAGCTCCGAGGGGCCAAACGACATCGGCTCTGCGGCTCTGCGATCTTCAAAAACAGGGCGCAAAACATCGAGTGTAGCTTCGGCTGTGTGGCACATAGCGCCGTCCTGTTGAAACCAAATGTTGCCAATATCCTCCTCTTCAATTTTTGTGAACAAAAATTCGTTCAACATGGCCCGATAACGATCGCCATTGACTGTAACGGCCACTCCTTGCTCATTTTCGAAGAAAAATGGCCCAATTATGCCTCTGGACCAAATTCCGCACCAAACAGTACTCGTTTTGGGTATATCGGCTTTTCAATGTATGCGTGCGGGTTTTCTGTGCCCCAAATGCGACAATTTTGCTTCTTTACATACCCGCCAAGATGAAAATGAGCTTCATCTGATCGGCATCTCACATTCTGCAACATTACCATGATTTTCAAAGTAATATCGCAATATTTCCCAGCGTTGTTCAAGCGTATACACAACCATATTCGTTCAGCGGAAGGATAAAACTTATTATCTGTCAAATCAGACATGAGCTAAGTGTTACCATTCGCGAAATAAGCACGAGTTGAAAAAAGAAAAGTTAGATGGCGGACCCTTTAAGTATATGGAAATGTAAAACCAACGTAATAATCCTGAATGATTGACATCAAGTGTTACTTTAATCTTACCAACAGGATCATATATCTATCTTACATTTGGCAAATTAAATTGTTCCATTCCATGGTGGAATGGTAACTATGACAACCCAATGTCAAGAGAATGATAGCAATGATTACAATGGCTATTGAATAACCAATCATTTTGAAATGGAATTTCATTTTAACTATCTAATGATTTTGTCGGGTGAAAGGTGAGGTTCGAGATGCCGCAACTTGTCAATTAACTTAATGAATATGGTATTATGGTAAATATCCACACCAAACTGATTACGTATATTACTTCCCCTTCTTCCTTTTGTTTCCAAGGCCACAGCACTCTGTATTCTATGACAGAAAGCAACAGTGATAACACAATAAATGGGTCGCCCCTTAAGTACCACTTATCTAGTAAATGTCTTATTTCGAATGTAGTCTATTCACTTGCTGTACACACCTACATACATGCATGTTGAGGACTTTGTATGGGCTTTTGTCGGACCAAACAATAAAGAGATTACACGTCCACTTTGCCGTCTGAAATCCGGCGGACATCCGTGGTATTATCCCATTCTCTCGGGCGTAGACACAAAAATTTATCAGCCAGCATGGAGATTATCTTGATGATGCTTAGCTCAATATTTCTCCTAAAATTGTAGGAAGCGGCAATTTTGTTATAAACATTATCACCTGCGACCACAGTCATTTTCATTTTAATTTACCGCTCCTGTGTCGAGCATTCAAAAGTCGCGTTAGTAGAGATCCGTTTGATTGTTTTATAGCCTTGTCGCTCCGTGAAAAACGACCGTGTTATCATGTTCTTTTGCAAATCACCGCGCTATTTCTTTCTATACGGACGTTAGGTGGGTTTTTTAAGTTCACCACCAACGCGTTTCAATTTTTAGATCATCACCTTTATAACTGCTAGCTTAATGGTTCCACTTTCAGGGTTGCTCGTTTATCCTATTCACCTGCCTGCCTATGCCATTAGCATCCTTATTATTGCGTAATGTATTCCGAAATGTATTCTCGTCCCTATCAGTGGTTGGTTGGGAAGGATCCTTATTATACGTATCATTGTGCTTAATTCAAATTCAGGCTGTGACAGATACAAAACGGGATATGTTAATTTGCGTGTAACCGTAGAATGGATTTTCCCTATTACGTGTGTGTACCCACTTTATATCGGCTAATAAAGTAGAAAGTACCTATGAGCCCTACCTTTTCATATTTTTTTTTTTTTTTTTTTTTTGAGATTGTGATTACCATGTTTTGGGGTTTTGTGTGCGTTAAATAGCGGGGACACATGTTGCGTGTGATTGAAGTGTATAATTAGTTTTTTTTTTCTCGTTTAGCATGTGTGTGCACAGATTTTAAATATTTGCCGATCTGGCCACGTGAAAACGCCAATCATAATGGAAATGGTAGGTACTTACAGTTCAAACGAAGATATATTTCACTGGACTTATCACCGGATCCGGCACGCGCAAGTGGAAGCAGACCTCAACCAAATTGGTGTGCGCGAATGCAGGCAGTTAGTTCAAAGTGTATCTTTTATTTTTGAATAATGTATCAAAAGTATCTAAATTTTAGTATCTACAATTTACCAAATGTATCACAAGAAAATATCGTTTTTTTTTTTTCAAATAGGTTAGTAAATTTATTAAAAACGAAAGAAACAAAAATATAATTACCAAATAACAAAATCCTTAAAACAAACATCACATTTCACATCACCTGATAATCAGTCAATTATTCATTTAGTACAAATATAAAAGAAAAAATTATCAGAATTAATATAATATCATATTTACTTATCCATTTTGTGCCAATCGAAACCGAACAGAAACACGCAAATAATAAAACGCAGTACAAAGTTGAAGTTAATCAATGCAGTGATTATTGACATTTGGCAACTGTAGAGAGTAGAGGCTCGAGTCGTCTGAACATCAGTTCAGAATGAGCAAAAGTTACCACAGTCAATTAAAAAAAAAAAAAAGAAAACAAATTAATATTGCCAGATTTTTAAATTTATTTCAAAAAAAAGCTTAAAATATATGAAAAAAGGGAGATTGTGCAGAATTTTAAATGAAAATTGAAAAATGTATCAAATTGAACAAAAATCAAAAACAAAGTATCTAAGTATCAATTGCACGGAAGCAAAAATGTAGCTAATTTGATACAATTGTATCTTTGTGGCAAAGCTGTTGAGGACCAGGTCCACCCCGGACTGTAGCTCTTAAGTAAGTTTGTAAGTATGACCGGATCTTCTTGAAATATACATAGTTGAGGGAGGTGCTACTTATAAGCAGCAAAAAAAACAACACAAAGCACTGAACGCTGGGAAAATCCATCAAAATATCGCTTAAACCCGACAATTTTTAATGAAACTGTGAAAATTTCGTGCAGTACTTTTTTAATCTATTCCGAACAAACACCTTACAGCCGGAAAAAAAGTTACAGTGTTATTATACCTAGTAAGGATATTTTAAAAAGAGTTAAAATATTTTTTTGGATTTTTTGTAGTGTCACTCCTCGATTTCTATTTGGTTTATTTTTTTCAAAGTCCATTTCCCCATACAAACTTTCATAACCTCTTTCATCCCAATTCACCTCGAATACTTCTCTTTCGTTTTTGTTCAAATGAACGTGCGTGTGCGATGAACGTCTGCGCCAGCCCACCACCCCAAAGCAGAACAACGATCAAGAACAGCGGTTGCTGATAATTTTCGATTTGAGAAAATAAATTTAGTTTTTTCATGTTACATTTTAGGTTGTAGATCAGCTTCTAGATGACACAGAAAGCTGACTGATGGCCTAAAATAATTATGAAAGTGTTGGCTCTCTCAGGTATTTTGTTTCGATTGCATTGAATAAGAATTGTTTGAGCAATGGCGAGCAAAAGGTAGTAAAGTCAGAAAAAAACACATTTTGGTCAAAAACGCTCCCAAGAAATAGGCCAATGTCCTTCTCAGAATCTTAAGAAACATTTAAAAAAAAAGTTTCATCGAAATCTGTGCAGTAGTTTTCACGCCAACCGCGAACAAATGAAAACGCCTACAGTCTTATTATAAGTATAGATATAAAGTTCTACAGCTTACTCTTTAATCTACTGTCTTTTACCTATAGCCTTACTGATTTAAGAGTTTGTGGGATTACAGTTTCTAAAATTTCAATGCAATGAAAAAGCACAATCACTTCAAAAGTGGAACAAAGAATATAAGTTCACTCCAAACAAATCAAAAAGCCACCAACAAAGTGCTGAGCTAACAACAATAGGCCGACAACCCAACACCGACCCAGACAGACTTCCAGGAAAAATAATGCCCTACCAATGATTCCGATTGGAGCTCTTGCCCCTGCATTCAATGCTGACCAAACAATTTTTTATTATAAAGGCATGTGGAGTAAATTAGTAAGTTCAGTCTTAGTCTTAAATTTGTAATCAAAACGTTCAAAAAAAGAACATTAACTTGTACCCAATCGTTTTGAATAAGAGCTCAGAAAACCAGGTCTTAAGGAAATGAGAGGTTCTGGCACGCTTTTCCTTATCAACGTCATGTTGTCAAATTTTGTACACAGAATCGGACAGATATTTTATGCAAAATGCGTTACTGTCTTGCGTTGCTATAAGCATTTTTTTTAATTATAATCAAAATATTTTCTTTTCACTTAGGTTTTGTTCTTACAAAAAAAAATTGAATTTGAATAACAAATTTTGGTCTCGACTTGAAAATATACGGAAGCTCAAAATTAAAAAATTGTATGTATAAATAATAAGTCTATTTGGAATTACTAAAATTTCGAAGTCGAAACTAGAAATGTTTATTGGTAAGGTTCAATGTCAATATCCACATACCACCTAGACCAGTTCTGGCTTTAACGTATTTAAGACCCAGTGAATATTGAATTTTAATTATTCAACTCCCAGTGTAACATGTACGAACCTTGTGTGCATTTTTGAATTTCATCTGACTCCTTCATAAAGCAAAACTTGCATAGTTGAACGGGTTTTCTAAATATAAGCCCCTAAGCCAACACATGAACAGGTTCTTTTCAAATCCAACAAATCAAGCAATGTTGACTCCAAAATTGCTGGCCGCCAGCAACTTCGTAATGAATACGACTGCAGATAAATGAAAAACGACCGAGAGTTTGTGTGCCACTTCTTGAATCATAGACTTTGCCATTATACACTTATACGCGATCTAGGTATAGGTATATGATTTTAAACCTAAATTCAGTTTTCCACGCATATTGAAGAGGACTTTCGAGTTGAGGCTGCATTTTCCGGGTAAGTGCCTCGAGGCAATTTGTATTCCATTGTGCTCGACGATGTACCTAAATTGGATTTCACATTCATTTGCTGTGCTCTGGATTATACGGGTATGGACTTCATCATATTGCTTGTTGCCGTTATTGCATTTTAATATTACAGCATATATATGTATGTGTGTACCATGGACGGTTGAAGTTGTTTTTTCATAATTGAATGTGGGCTTAAGTCGTCCTTTAGAAAGAGCTGTATACTTCGACACTAATTTATTAGATATACGATTCCCATGGCCAGTATATTGGATAGTCTGTTAAAACTGGATGTGTGACGATAATAATTAATTGTGTAAAAAAAGCCTTGGTATTTTTTATGACGCTTAAGTGAGGCCGCCATTTCAGTGGTTTATTTATTTTTTCATGTTGATGTTGTCAAGGGAGTGAACGGCCTGCCAGATTCCCAAGTTGCCATTTCACACAACACAAAACTGATGAATTTTTTATCTCGAAAAATCGCACCGTATACAGTTGCAAATTGGAATCAAAATTTGAAAAAAAAACATAGAGGGATTTAATTTATTTTATTGCTAAACAAAAGGAACAACTTCAATTGTTGTTGGGTAATCTGAAACAAAATTTAAATTGAATTAACTCGACTAACAACAATTTTAGAAAAAACTAAATTCAATTTAATTTCGAATAAAAACTATTTATGAAACACATTTGATTAGTTTTCCCAGTCTTGGTAGATAATAGACATTGATAGTTACGCACTACGTTTCGTTTATAAGAGTAATATTAGCGCTTGTAATTTTGCGTGAAAACACTTACCTACGCGCAGCAAATAAAAACTTTCAAATAACGAATTTAGTGTGACATGCTAAAATTAAAACTTTTAATAATTTCAATTATTGACGCAAATGTTTTTTAAATAAATGTGTTCATCTGGTGATTTTAGTGGCAATTTCGAAGGGCTTTTTGCATTTAAAGCACTACGTGCTGTGACTGGATGCTCTTTCCAGAACCGGGTTACTTACTGGTACCGAATGTACAGACAAATTTTATAATTGATTCATGTAAAAAATAGAGCTTCACCTGCAGTATTTTTTGATTCTAAATTCTGCCCACGACTTTACTTCATCATCATATGCGAACGCTTTCGGAAAGTAATATTTCCTACCAATTGTCAGAACTAGGAAACCATCTTATCTCACAGAATTCCAGCATTCTTCGCAATTTTTTAATTTTCTTTTTGAATTCAAATAAATTCAGCTGAAATTTTATTAGTATCGAAATTTAATTACTTATAAATATAGTATATAATAATTATTATAAATGAAATAAACCTAATAAACTAATGGAGATTTTTGGAGGCTACATACAGGAACCTTGGACATACTTCAGGTAAAAATACTTTAAGCAGTTCCGAGAAGTTGATGCGGAGTCAGACAAACTTTTGTTGATTCCACTTAAAGGAACAAATTAGAAGCTCGGCAACATTTGTTCATCACCGGCTTTAATAATAATAATAGTTGGCGCAACAGGTCCGTAGGGACCCAAGGCCTAGCTTCTCACAACCATTCGTTTTGTGTGAGTTTCATTTTTGGAACGAATGGAAGGGATCTACAATTTTAAGCCGATTCCAAACGGCTAATTGAGAAGCCGTTTTTCAAGATAGTTATACTCTCGGATGTTTTTCAGACGTTCGCGAGAGGTGGCGGGATTCGAACCTGGGACCCCTCGCTTAGTAGTCCAACACACTAACCACTAAGCCACTGCGCCACCGGCTTTATTGTTTATTTATATTTTTCTCTTACTCCTTAATCATCGATAGGAATTAGTTGCAAAGCATTAGCTGTTGGTGAGAGTAACCCACTTTATGAGTGCTGCGTTGCACCGACCTTCTCAGTATGCAGAATAAGTTCTGAAAAAATAACAATATTTGATTGATTCAGTCGTCACTTGGCCCAGGGGTTGAATTACCGCATCCATGATCGACTACGTGACTGAATTTGTTTTTATTTTTCGTGTTAAATCCACAAAATTTAGTGACGCATTGCTCGCTCACAGATGCGGTAATTCGACCCCAAGATTGTGGGAAAATTTAGGGCCTCCTTTTTTGAAACGACTTAACCTTGTCATTCCTAAGACCATTCTTGACCATCTCAAACACAGAAAATATTTAAAATGCACCAACACCTCTCTAAATGTAAATCTATCAATCGGCTTGCTCATCAAATGGATTTTCTTTATCAAATCGAAAACTATCAGCAACGATTGTTCCTGTTTGTACAGTTCTTCTTTGCGTTGGTATTGGCGCACAGCCAGAGCACATTCACTTGAACAAACCATGTGCGTCCTTTTTTTCTGTTAAGCCGCAATATTTATAGCAACTGTAAGACGAAATGTTGGGGTAGTAATCAAGACACCGACACCCCAGATTGAAAAACACTCGTTTTCAACTCAATCCACAGTATAATGTTGTTTACCTTTGAACCCTGGTATGTACAACAAATACCCATGCAAATCGAATGTCAATAATGACACAGAATTAACCCAACTCATGTACGGGCTCAACATCGTGCCATCGGCGCAAGTGAAAAGTCTGCAAATTAAATTTGTTTGTTGTAGCCATGGATTTCATTCCGTTCCGGTAAGTAAATGATTTCTTCTTTCCATATTTACACCCGCTTGTACAACATATCCCCACCAGCCATCACTCATCCTTATTTCCTCATCCCACACTACCCACAGTCAACTACGTTATCACTCTGCGACAACATGGGAGACGTGTTCTTGTCAAAAATCGAAATCCCATTAAATATCACTGAGCAGTGAGCATACCCAACCCATACATTGTATACGTATGTAGGGCTAACGCCATCATGCAGACTGCATGTCAAATATATCGATTGAGCTTGCCTAATGCTACCCAGAACGACACAAAACCGTTGTGTGAGCCTAAATATTGACAGCATGACAGTCATTACAACGAGGTATCCGCTGGAAGCATGAAAAGGAAGCTTCTCTTTCACTTAAATCCCTCGTGTGTGCACAGTACGTGAGATGCAAACGGCTCGAATTTTTAAGTTCGCCAATAAAGTAAATATTCCTATACACACATGCCCAGCATATTGTGAAAGTGCCTTTACATTAGGTTTTACGGACACAGAAAGCAACTGCTGACTTCATTTGTCAATGTGCCCGAAAATTGTGTATTTCATGCATGAGCAGACGGGTTGGATTGGATCTGAATGCTTTCGAGAGTGCAGGCGCATTTTGCATTTGTACTGTAGGTACTTACGATACGAGCACTTCAAGTTCAAGTATGATTTTTATACAGTGTCATCGCTTCAAATCGCTTCATACTTTCTTTGAAAGGAAGTTATGAAAAGGCAAGCGAAACTTCTACGAGAACTGAAAGTTTGACAAACGTGGGTATATATTGAATTTCTATTAAACTTATTCAGGAAACACTATCTTTTTATTATTTAAACATTTTTTGTTATACTTTATTGCACGAAGGAGAATATGCAGTTGCCGACTGTCTAACTGGGACCTGGTTATGCGGATATTTGTCCATTAGTGGGCGGCAAATTTTGGCGCAGCTACATTTTTCGCAAAGAAAGCTTTAAAAGTACCTAAGCCAGATTTGGAAATTAATCAATAAGCTTCGATTTTTCGGCACCGATTCAGGCTCATGAGGGGCAATCTTCATACGAGTGGAGAAGACTTCGTACTTGAAATAATCTTTCCATCCTGAGCCTGTGAAGTCTGTCTGGTGGCAGTACTTTTGTTTAGAAGCCGTTGCTATTTCGGTCGAAGTGACACCTGTTTGGGGACGGCCTTATCTGACAGGAATAGGATTAACAATGAGGATAACTTATTTCTACTTATTCTCGTAAACCGTGCGGCCACCATCGCTCCATGTTGGATTGTCCACCCTATAGATATCTACCAAGTACGGTGTTTTTTCAAATACAAATATTGTGATAATTATATCCTCCAAATCAGAGGTGAAGCTTCGTAGAAGGCGCGAAGGTATTTTTTTAAGTTGAGCAAATGACAAAAATAATAAATTGGTTGCATATCTATACGCCAAACGTTTTTCAGTCATTCCAAAAGAATACTAGGTGAAGGTATGTTGGCGGTTTAAATATTTGGTCGGACAAACAAAATATTTGTAACTGAAGCCGCATGATTGGCTATATTTAAGGTAGAGTTTCCGTAGCCGCGATAGTTCGACTTGATCTTCACTTTCCTCATCGCCGAAATGTGTATTTTAGAGATGGATCAGAGCACGCGGCAGATGCTATCTAAGTCTACCAAAGATAAAACATTTTTCCTCCTTCGAATTGAATAGAACTGTCCATTGATTTATGAGTAAATGGAGAGAAGTCGAGAAGTGACAGCCGTGGGACGCATATTGTCTCACTTAGGCCCGTTTTATTCACTCGAAGTTGAACACAACTTGGGGATTTTTATTTTCAACTTGAGAATTTGCTTTTATTCACTCAAAGTTGACTCGCTCAACTTTGGATATTCCGAAGCTTAGAAAACCGAAAGTTTATCTACTTTGGGTTCTCTCAACTCCCCGAAATAGTAGAAGTTGTAGAGCAAACTTGGGATTTTTACGTCTAATGTCAGATGTTTTTTTTTTCTCACTTCTGTTTTAACTTCAAATCAAGTGGAGAAATTAATCAAATATTAATTCTTAAAACTTAGCATCGTTCAAATTATTTCTGGGAAGATTGGCCATCGTCGGATTCGGGCAGCGAAGGAGACGGTCGCAATTTGGTCTGCGAAAGACGAGACAAGATGCTACCACGTTTTGGACTCGTAAAATGGAACGACCGCAACTTCATAAATCGTTTTCGTCTCTCAAAGCGGACGACGATGATGGTGCTTCATCTTATAATGAATTCGTTGCCGTGCATTTATTTTTTTATGTTTATATTTTTTTGTTTTCTTCTTCACAAGATCGCGTGAATTACGATCCAAAACAAAGATCAAGTGAATTCCGACCAATAACCCAGTTATTAATCGTTGCTACGCTGCTATGGACTTGGATCAATTCAGTTGGCGCTAACTGTTTCTTTAATCAAGTGTCCAAAGCTATTGGCAATCTTGCAGGAACTTCTGAAAACAGCTAGTTACTTTTTCGCAAGAGCGAAATTCCCTCCAATAAATTTAAATTGTATAAATGTATATCTTCTCAAATCCCAATTTGAACTGACAAATTTGGTGTCATCTGTCAGAAATATCCCAGGGATATTTCGGAAATAGCAAGTACGCAACTTTTGAATTTCAACTGAGGAGTGAGGAGTTGAGAATTAAAGTAGTGAATAAAAGCAATTTTCAACTTGCCGCTCAACTCTCTCTTTCGAATCAACTTCGAAGTTGGCTAACCGCGGAGTTATCGGCAAGTTGAACGATAGTGAACAAAATGGCCCTTAAAGAACTAGGTGTCCATCCCTGATCAGTAGCTTTCATAGAATATATCAAAACATCAAATTATCCATTCTTCATTGCTCTGAATCGCATTGATACCTTGGGAAGTTTGGCTTTCCCTGCCGCAAGAGTCTCAGCTACATGGGTGACCTGCTGTTATGCATATGTCTCACCATATATCGTACTCACACAGCCACCTGCTTTTAGACAGTGCTCCTTTTTACGGGAAAAACAAAAATAGTAACAAAACATTCTAATCACAATTGACAATCCATCAACCTGTCAGTGAAAAGTAAACTCGCGAGGTGTCTCCCATCTCTCCCCAGATGCCAATCTTTGAAAATTAATTTAACGATTTCCATTCATGTCTTCCTGCTAATGGCATGTTGTCACTCAAACTTCACTCCACAAGAGGCGAAAATTCTATTCTGACTTCACACATGCCTTGTGCATAATTAGCAAGAACTTTCTTATTGTCATTGGCATGGATTTATTAGCCTTACGCTCCAACAATAGAGCGGTGACGAATTTCTACATCAATGTCCTCCGGTCCGGAGCGAGTTTTTTCGTGACCGCGTTAGCCGACAGCTATAAGATATCCGGCCTCTAAATTCTTGATACCTAATGGTCTGAGTGTGTGGCCAAGATGTCCCAGGTCCCAGCCAGAGATGCGTCTCTTGGCCCTATCGCAGTATATTTTGATTTTCCACTCTGCTCGTCCCATAATTCTAATAAAATTATATACTGTTGCCACTGAAGGACCTCGGATGGCGGTAATTGCCTGCTGGTTACTCTTGCGCTCATATGGAAGCCGTCGCTTAAGCCACTCCGCCATGACAAGGCTTACCCATTTAGCGACAAATTGTGATTTATGAAGAATTATCGTTGCCTAGAGTCATTTATCTATTTCGTTTTTTGGGGCTGCTGTTTGCTTTTCTGTTTTTGTACCCTGCGGTTGTTGCTTGGGTGCCGTACACACACAGCTTACATTCGCTTTCACAAATTTTGTCCTTTTTGTTTTGGAAAATTTATTATCCCCTCCAAGTCGAAAACGGAAACTCTAGTGGCAGAGTGATGTGTATTCATTACCAGCAAGCTTTTCATATGTACATTTTATCATGGTGATATTAGTAACAATATGAACATTAACACTGTACATTGCACAAGTAGGTGCACATGTCGAACAATTGTGTCTCGGATTGCTTCGTCAGTTGAAATCTATGACATTCCCGCCGGATAGTCCTGTTTCAAAAGCCCTTTCAGTGAAGAAGTGAGTGTGTGATGGGTATGAGGTCACCTTCAATACGGGTAACGCATGGTTGAATTTCATTTCGCCATGGTGATCGATCAATACATCATCTCCAGTTGAGGAGGCGTTGTTTCCATATTTACAGACCTAATCGGGCACATGGCCCAGACATCAAACGGGCTTCGAGATTAATTTGTTTGTTTGAAAAAGGGACTGAGCGTATTTTTGCAGGCAGTCGTATATTGCTTTGCACCGGCATATATGTATATATAGTCGCACTAAATGATATGAAGTCCACAAAGTCCATTGTGAGAATTAGTAGTACATGTGTATTTCAAATTATTTTCTTCCCTGTAAATACTAAAAAGCGACAGCATCAGTGAAAAACAACAATTACCGATGGAGATTGGCATTTCAATGTAATTTTTTGCCTGCGTCTGCATATATTTTCTTGCCTGTCTGTATACTGTATAGTTATCCCTTTCAAAAAGGGTCACATGTAATAAGTAGAGAAAAATATAAACGTGACTCTGGTTAAACAAATATTAATCCCAAGTAAGATTGTTGAATTGTGTACTAATTGATCAAAGGCTTTCGCTTTGGTTGCATTTTGGATAAAACATACCAGCTAAGGATTTGTAGCTTATTTTTTATTAAGGATATTAATTAAAATCGCAGGAAAAGCCTTCAGATTAGATTTGTTGAGTTTTCATAGCCACCGAGGCTTATGATAAAAAATTATTCCGATGCTTGTTTCGGGTGCGTGGGAAACGCTTTTATCGCCTAAATGAACTTTAATTGCTTTTCACCACAGCTGGAACGTGCGGTATTTTGTTTCAAATTACATTGGCATACATTGTTATATGTACTGGCGGATATCCTTAAATTGGAAAACCATAACAGCAGAGAATATACTTGAAAGTTTGTAAAGAATGTGAAAGCGGGTGGATGTTGTAATAAGAGTACATAAAAAGCCAGAACTAAAACCGTTGAGAGAAAAAAAAGGTCGACAACATTTGTTATGGAAGCGATGTAATTTGAGTTGCGTAGTCAATAGTCTGTTGTGGCATTTTTGCAAATTGATTGTAATCCTTTGGAAAAACATTTCCATAACAACAAGAACATTGCGATATGGTAACACGCACAGTCGCACACCCATTAGCGACTGGCACTGGCACATTTGTGTTTGCATGCTCTAAGCTGGGGTTGTTGATTCAGAATTAATTGTTGCTACTAAGCGAGTGGTCCTAAGCTCGATCACAGGAACAACCTCGCTGCCTCTCGCGAACCTTTGACAAACATTCGAGAGTATATCTAATTGTCATGAAAGAGCTTTTAAATTCAGCCGTTTGGACCAGTGGTTCCAGATGGAGGGGAAAAGCGCCAATATTTCTCCGATAATTACTGGCAATTCCAAAATGGAATGGCGTCCTTAATTGATGCTAACGCACATACCATTCACCGTAGGTATGTACAGTTCTTCATTGTAACATTCACAAAAATACAAGCGATAATTACAGATGGGAATATAAAATATCCCAATCTGACAGAATACAAAATACAAAAAGACATCCACAATCCAACTTAGCGATTGCTTTTATGAACCGATAAAAGGGATATAACTTCAAACGAGTGACTCCAATGTTACATTTTGCTTAGACCAAGTGGGGAATTCAAACTCTATCTTTTATGTATTTCGTTGTTGTAAATGGTATGCTATACTGCTACCTACTATTCATCCGATTTACTGCTATTGGAGCCAGAATGTGGAAACGCGACCGTATAATATACTCTGGGCCTGACCGACTCCTGATAAGTAATAAATTACCAGATATAAGTGGACAATAAATTGCAGTATAAAGACGAACAGTTGATGTAGGTTTTTTTTTTTCAGTGGAATATAATAGAAAATTAGATTTTCGAACAATTGATGGGGCTAGTCCCGGTTTGTCCTTCGGTGATAGGGGGAAATAAATCATCTTTCCGGAAGAGGGAATTAATGTTTTAGGTACTTTAATAGATTGTGTCACAATGGACGAAGTATATTATATGGAGGTGCCGATTTGGCAGGCGTGAATTTTTGTTTTCCTTAATAAAGTGATTTATAGGATGACATAAGAGCAATTCTGATAATGGATGGCGAATATGTTTGAAATTGAATTTTATTACATGATTTTCGATGCGTGTAATGGCGTTATTTAGCGCCCCCATCGGCCGGTCTTAGTTTACAACTAATTTGATTCTGGCCTTCATTATTTTTTATAGCTGGACATTAAGGATTAACATCTTCGGAATTATCCGAGTTAAAGTGTGTAATTTGAAATCATTGTGTGAAAGAACGGGCAAACGAAAGGGAAAACGTTTTTATCTAAATGGGCAAAAGCCAAACCGCAAGTGGTCGTAGCTTGAGTTATTCGCCTTTGAAGTAATTAAAATTATTTAGTTAAATTATTTAGATCCTTATCAAAATAGTATTTGGTTTGTCGTGCTGTTTTATATTATGCTTGAAGAATAGCTGTTACATCCGCAACGCATTACAAGTATGAAGCCAGTGGAAAGGATGGTGCTTGAAAAAATACCTTTAAGATGCTACCGAAAAGGAGTAACTGCTATGAAGAGTGGATCAAATGTCGAATGGCACTAGGGCCTCAGCCCGTAGAACAGAAAATCTATAAGTCAAAGCTGTGCCAATCGATCGAGTCGGAACTCAGCATTATTGTAGAGAGGAGAACAAAGTCGAACATGCTAAAATTTGCCTACCTTCCACATTCCGCTGGCCAGTTTTATGTGGGTATGTCCCATATGTCCATATATGTTGCTTAGGGGATCTGGTGGACACACTGCAGTTATGCCACTCGAGAAACCTGTAGGTAGTGTAAAAACGCACGGAAAACACTTTCAAGAATACAAAAAGAAACCATTCAAAAATGAGTTTAAAAGCAACTCCAAAAAGGTGAATGTGAAAATGAATGAAGAATAATAAGTCTAAGAACTCGTCTGAGTACGCGTCCAAAATTGAGTCTAAAATTTCGTTCAAAAACGAGTGTAAAAACGCGTCCAAAGGCAAATCAGAAAATACTTCCAAATATTTTAGAATGCGTCCAAAGATAAATTTAAATACGTGTACAAAAGGTACTAAGAACGCATTCCAAATGTGTTCACAAAAGCGTCAAAATTCTAATAATGATCCTAATAATTCCCAAAAACGAGTTAAAAAGGCGTCCAAAAATACATAAAAATGCATTAAAAACGTGTCGAAATTTGTTCCTTATGTGCGCAAAAATGCGTCCAAGAAATAGTCAAAAAACGCCGCCAAAAATTACCCCAATAAGCTGTCAACAACGCTTTCAACAATGCGTCTAAAGGCGCTCCCAAATAAGAGCAAAAGCACGTCAAAATTGCGCCCAAATATGAGTCCAAAATCGCGTTGAAAACGATTCTAAAAACTCGTCAAAAAATGCGTTCAAAAAAAGGTAAAAAAATGAACGCATCAACAATTTGTATAAAACCGCGTCCAGAAACGAATCTTAAAATTCGGACACTTTCTACAATACAGTCTCCTTTTTGGTCGTAAATTTACAGTCCTCATTTCGAATCGTTTCTTACGGAGAATTAAACACTTTTGGACACAAAAAATATGTTTGTGTCATTAAATACGAACTATTGCATCAGGTCAATAAAGGATATTGTGTATTACTACTTCCTACTTCCAACAGGAAGGAAGATTTCTTCATTAGGTACGCTACTAGTGTTACTCTTCATTTTTTTTTTTAATACAAATTTTTCAATACGAGCAGCTCGATTGTCTGACGATTTTTGTATAAGTTTCCAATCAAAAATTTCAATTTAGCCATAGCAAAAATGTCTTACTGGTTGTCGGTCGTCTGCATCATTTCGACGAGAGAACGATTCCGCTTCAAATATTTTTAAATGAATATTGATTCTCGTTCCGATTGAAAATATTTTCTTTCGCTTGGTAATTCATGGGGAGCAAAATAATCGAAGAGGAAAATGAGGGAAAAATTATTTAGAAATAAAGTAATGGCTTGCGATAAAAATGTTGGCAAATAGTTACGGAGGTAGATATGCGTTTCCATTTTTTTTTTTGTTATTGTGAACAGTATAAAAATGTTGCCTTGAATTTCGTATGTCTATTAAGAATTATCTCCAATATTGGGAATATTCTGTTTTTGGTCAAGATTTACAAGCAAAAACAACGTGCGTCTGCGTGTATCTAAAATTCACATCACTTGTAGTTACATATTTAAAATTTAAATAAACCCTTCTATACTTGTTGGTATAGTGTCAGGAAAATTAACAATAAATTCAATGTAGTTTCAAATCAATTACAAATGTACCTCGTTCCTTTTCAATATTTAAGGATGATCTCATAGCGCACTTCAGAAATCTTAATTTGCGCTAGATGCATATAGTCAATAATGAATGTGTTTTTGTTTTCCAAGTTTTCCTTTGTAATACGTAAATCGGTTTCGATATAAGTTACAAACATCGTTGCGGGTTTTGGTTGATTTCCGGTCACCATGGGTATGCAATCCAATGGTGATAGTGCTTCCGCCGGTAGCTTGGACAGGCTTTGATGTGGGCATAGTTCGTT
Organism: Cheilosia grossa; assembly: GCA_963082955.1. Classification (NCBI taxonomy): domain Eukaryota; kingdom Metazoa; phylum Arthropoda; class Insecta; order Diptera; family Syrphidae; genus Cheilosia; species Cheilosia grossa. Next base: position 16,473,722 of record OY720147.1, on the reverse strand, counting down.
TGAACATTGTTTTGGCCAAAAATACATGCTCTTGTGTTGAAATGAATTCATTTAGTAGGTATATACAGTGGCAATTCATTAAAGCTACCGAGGACATATCCGGATTAGGACAATGTCATGTACTCGCATATTATTGTGGTTATATGGACATTGAACTCGCGAAGAACAAGCTTGTCTCTTGTTGCTGTCTCTATTTGTGTTGAATAATCGGCTGAAACTATTGAGTGTGTGCGAAGTATAGGTTGGTTGTTCTGTGTCCTGTGATCTCAAGCAAATCTCCAGAAGCCTTTATCTTATTAGGTGACTTAAAACAGTTGTATTAATTGGAGAAATATTTCTTTTCTTACAACATCAGTTCGATTACATATATTTAATTTTAATGTTTAACAGGATGTGCGGTTGGGTTTTGCTTTATTTTTAATAATTGCCACGGAGGCTTTAGGAAAAAAAAAAAACTAAGTACACAACTTGATGAATCCAAACGTCCTCGCTCATAGAAAGTACGTCCTTAGATTAGAATGACAGAATTACGAGACCAACCCTTTTGATTTCCTATTGCATCGATAGGGCAACCTCTGACAGTTATCAGTCTGGCGATCCTGTGTTGTTACATTAATTTCGCTCGATAAACGTGAGTGTTAAAAATTGAAAACACTTCTAAAATGCTCTCTACAATAACTGGCAGAATAATTGTCAAAAGTCTTACCTAATCCCTAAAAGAAGGACGTAGGAGGATGATCTTATTACTCGTATATAGAATAAGAAAAAAATTGAGCCAGTCCTATAGGTAGGTACCGTGTTAAAATCAATCAAAACTTCTTCTATATTGGGATGACCGAACGCTCTGAAGTGTGAACTTAGAATATAGACTCCGACCTCAATTAAATTAAACCTGCAATTTAATTGAACCCCCATAAACCTGCAGTGCGCAACAAGTGCCGAGGATCGCATTTACATCAGGGCCAAGAAGCCATCTCCACGAAACTCTTTGACGGATTCGCGGAGATCAGCAATTGTGCTACATATTTTTCTTCGTAATCAGATCACATTAGTCTTAGAAATTGGAATTTTTCTTTCTTCGCATGCATTCAGTATTTATTTATTTATTGTTTCTTGTGCATAAATAAATTTTGCTGAACACCTTTAAACTGAAAAACCAAAATGCATACATACTTACCGTCACCGACGTTCAGTAGATGTTTATTTGTGAAAATTTGTGAAGGTTCTCCACAGCTTTTTAAATGAAAATGAATACTGAAAATAACTATTGTAGTTGCCGACCGCGGTACACATTAGTTTGTAATTTAATGCGGCTGTAATGGTATATGCGGTTAAACAAACTCAGAGCACAATCATCCATTATCCAATTGTGTTGTGATGCATAATAGATTGAAAGATTGAAATACAGTTTTGCACTGTTTATTTATACAATTGGTGGGAATTTTAGGTAAGCTTTATGAACTTAGCAAAGTTTATTGAGTGGGTTCTATGATCACTTTATATAAAAACTTGTACTGTTAAATGTAAGATAAGATTATGGTGCTCAGTAACTAAAAATTTGAATCATTTGTAACCGACTTAAATGCTTCGAGTGTGATGGAAGGAAGTTCTGACCATCAACACATCATACTTACATTTCGTATACCTAATGGAATAGACGGGCTTGAATATAAGCCTTAACAAACATCCATACAAGATAAACCTAGAACCACGAAAGCGGCATCGAACTGATCAAAAAAGTACGCATCAGTCTTCAAAGATGACTGGAGATATAAATCGAGTGGATACCAACGCTCCAACCCGAAGAGTCTTGCGCCATGCATGTAGCCCCACCTTAGTAACGGAGGGTGCCCTCCATGATGTTTAGTAAATACTCGTACTCTTTTTTTTTGCTAGTTGGTTACAGGTTCCGTGTTTCCCGATTGTATTCACACTAGCGGACGCCCAGGTGTATCAACAGCCATCGGATAACATTCGACGACTTAGCCTATATCCCTTTCGCAGTCTTTAGGGACGTTCTTAAAGAAGATCCATCGAAAACAAACACAAAACCCTAAAAAAAAAAGTACTCGTGGCAATAAACATTAAAGCCTCTTCAGAGACTAGGATAACATTTCAAAAAATAATCCACTCAAATTGGTCTAGAAAGACAACCGGTGACACAAGACCCCCGCAAAAAGGAGGCGTGGCAGTAAGCGAAAACACTAACAACCTTCTTGAAGTTTAAGGACATTTCTTAAACAAATTTGTATGTTTTATAAAAAAAATCCAAAAGCGGATAAGGTAGAAAGAAAAGATAGTAGAACTATCCTGAGAAAGCTTGATTAAGCGGCATAAAGTAGTGGGTCCTTCTTTTTGAAGCAGAAATGAAGCACACGCAATCAGAAGTGGTGCTAAAAAATTATACCCATTAACTAATACGTCATAGGTCCCTTTTGCAACCGCAATTGACTTGAATTTTTGAAGAGCTGTTTTCTCGAAGAAGGTCCATTCGAAAAACAATTCCTATCATATTCTTCCAACATGTTTGCATAATGACGGGTCTCCAATTAGTTTGAAATCCATCTTGCAACTAGAGATACACGCCAAATGCACGGTTGCCACTTTGGTGATATTTTACCAAATTTGGTGACTTTTTGTTTGATTAGTGATTTTTGGTAGTTTGGTCAATTTTATTTGGTTTTGCTCTGGTCCGAAGAGCACCAAAAAAAAATTATTTGAATTTGGAAAACCACTGCGTTTGGTAAGGATCAGGAAAAAGTCTTAAAGTATTTATTTCAAGTACTTTAGGAAGTTAAGACCTATTTAAGTCTTGCTGAAAGACTGAAGAAACTCCTATACTTGCATAGTTGAATTTGTGTTTTCAATTCGAGAATGTATTTTATAAATAAAAATAAAAAGAGTTCATGTCTAAAGTTTTTTTCCGTGAAATGATTTTTCACTCCGAAATGTCAAAAATTTAGAGCGACACACGAAAAAGCCAACTGAAATAGGTAGCTGTGAATGAATTTGAGTACCTACAAGTCTTTGAAGCAGCTATTATTCACACGAACTTCGTATAGGCTGAAATTTCCACATGGAAAGTTAATTTTGACATTTCGGCTTGAAAAATTCGTATGAAAATTGGACTTTACGTGAAGATCAAAATTTTCTTTCATTATTAATTCATAAATTTGGATCAATATGGTAGGTATGAATATTTTTTCGTGTTTTATCAACTTCCAAGATTTCTTGTAACTTTTAACTTGATTTTATACTACTTTTGCGGTCTAATTTTTTGCCAAATGTCAACCATGGCCAAATCATTATACCAACTATTTATTGCGGTGTACCTTACCCATATATCTGGGGCTGTAAAAGACAAAAATGTTTAAACAACCAGTAAAACCAGCAAAGGGACACACAACTGTTTTAAATATTAAGCCGTCTAAGTGCTTATGTGTATTTCAAATACTCTTACCGATTAGGTGAAGCCAGTAAGCCCTGTTTTTGAAATGTAAACACGAAGACACTCAATCCTTTCAAGTGCAATATAATTTTATATTTATGTTTCCCAAAAATGCTACCGATCGATCCAATCTTCGTTTTATCCTGACGGGTGCAGGCGAGGGCTTGAGTAATGATGTTTATTGTTATGTCAGGTCGTAAAATGCCTTCATAACAAAAAAAAAAAGACGAACAGAAAACAGCTTCGAAACAAAAATCGCACTTACCAAATCATCCATTTGGCTGCTGTGCACTCATATCAGTCTTCACTCACCTGCTACTACAGCAATAGTCAGTAAATTATGTAAATTTAAAAAGTGGAAGAGTTTTACCAAGTCTTCAAGGACGCCCATGGTGTTGGGAGTAAGTGAATTACATTTTTCCTCGCTGTACCACATGTGACCCTTCATTCAGATTCATTTGATGAGCACCCCGTATGAAGAAGGGTGGATATATGAGAATGTGGAATGGAAGAAGTTTTTTATTTTCACAAATTGAATTTTATTGGAAAGTGCTATGGACATTTTGAGTTTTGTGAAAATTTATATACACTCGCATCTTGTTCAATGGAAACCGTTGGGGTGTGCTTTCATTCAAGATTTGTTTTCATTTATTTGTGTGGGAATGTGTGTTGATAGTATTGCAGCAGCCCCTTATAATTAGTGAAATTGGGAACGTGATGAATAGATGCTTTTAAAAAGATCCGAATAGATTTGCGCGTGGGGTCACATATACGAGTAGGTATGAGAAGAAAGTTGGATCCAAATTGAAATCTGATTTATTGATGTCTAATCTATTGCGTCGTTGATGACTTTATACGAGTATGTAGGACATTTTTATCGATGCACCAGTGAATGCCAGCAGAAGGAACTACTAAGTTTATAAGATAGCACGTATGGCATACATCGTTAACACAAAAACTTTAAGGAAAACCAGGAGCCTATGGAAAATATATGACCGAAAAGTGGGACATCGAAATCCTTGCGCACAAATTCTTGGCGGGTATATACGCTTAACTCAGGCTGACAAACTTATCCCCATAAAAGTAATGGAGTAGAATGGAGTGGAGAGGTTTCTTAGAGGATCTTAGTAGATTTATTTAATTAATTTAAAAGGTAAAGCAGCTTGAGTTAATGAAAAGTGGGCAAAGGTCCGCTACATCACACTCAAATATAAGTCCTTTGCAGTAGTTTTATGGAATAGTTCCTTTCTGGAAAACTTATCTGTCTACGGTATACCCTTGGCGGGTAGCCTTTTCAAAATGTACGGTACCTAATCCTTTAGCACGTTTGCATAGAGGTATTTCATGAGGGAAGTACTTTTCCCAAGTTGCTTGCTGTTAAGGGTTACTGTTTGCGGTGAAGCACGAACAATTTCTGACTGCCTGTGAGGTATTAGTGCGTAGTGAATCAAAAATGATCCTATAATTCTCCCATCTTAGGGGGAGAGAAGGTCGTTACGTTTTAAAGCAATTATTACTGCGTATATTCATCTTATCTGTGTGGTCGCAGGTGACGGGAAGTTATAGCACCGGTTGTCTCCGTTTAGTGCAGGTGCCAATAACTTTATGGATGTTTATTAACCTCACCCTCGGGAGATTGTTTTTAGTTCGAAAGGTTTTAATGGCGCTTAACACTTTGTGAATTATTTATGAATACAGTTTCAAGTCAATGCCATGGGATTTATTTGTAAGCATTCTAAAACAGATTTAACCTTCTCAAATCATTCCCGTTTGGACCTCGACTCACTGTTGCCATGTCGCTTAGAAATTGAGCCTTACTTCTGGTACCTCTTTTGTAAAATTTGGCTCTAATAGTCTTGCGTTGCTTTTAATGCAAATAAAACACGTTTTATACATCTTTGCACCATACGCTTCGTTGAATTTTTGCCAACATCCTTAGGGATATTCGTTTCATTTCGAAGTATTTTTAAACATTTTGCTTTACTCCTCTCAACGCCGACCAGAACCATTGTCAAAAATCATTCATGTCCACCTTCCCAGATTATGAATTTCTGTATAGCTACTTATATAGAAGCAGGTACGATATGTCGCTTGAAAAGCGAATCTTCCTGGTACCGCACCTCGGTTGGCCCACCTTCTTGCACTCGACATTTATCCTATTTTCCCTACTAAGTGTTGAATTCATTTCGAATTACTAATTTCGTTTAAGTTGTCTCTCATTCACCGAAAATTAGGTCAAATTTGTAAGAAATTTGTTTGAAAGCAACTCATGTCTGTTCTCGTCCTGTCAAAAATGGGCATTTTCTGATGGTTTTTTAAGTGCGTGCTCCACTCACCAGAAAGCTATTATCATTTATCAATCGAGAGCCTCAACTAACCCAAATGAAAATAGGACAAACGAATATGTATTAGGTAATTTCGAACATATGCATATGTTCATATTTCTCATTCATGGACCAAAAAAGCTTTTCGTGGACGGAATCCCAAGAGCCGACCGAAAACGTATAAGGTAGCCATTGTAATAATAATAATAATGGCTAGAGGAAAAAAAAAACCCCTATACAGCAATACAATACAAGCATCTTGTGATTGCCAAGGACAAGTTTTATTTAGTAATGAAAATGAAATACACAAAGGCACAACCGTTGCACCCCCGACGGCCCCAAACTTTGCTGTCAAAGTGTCTGCTTCTGTTATTGAGGGTGCATAATAGCTCTGCTGTATACGAAGTACGAAGTGACGACTATTTATACGTAAACAAAAACCGATCCCCAAGCAGAGTCCTCATGCGTAAGGAAAAAGGTATGGACAAAAAAATCGAGGAGGTGCCATGGAACCGTGGTTGTCGGTGGCTAACGATGTGGGGAGATTCATTTTTTTTATACAAGAAATCTTGTTTGGTAGGCATAGTGAACTTGATGCGTGACAGCTTCTATAAAAGCATGGAATAGGTACGTGTATTTTTCAGGTTGTTTTTTGGTCAGTTTTAGTCGAGATTTTTGAAGCATTTTGTGGATAGTTTTCCTGGAGTTCTTATATCCGTTTTTGGGCGTTATTTTGCGAGTTTTTAGCTCCTTTGAGGACGACTTTCGGGGGGGTTTTCGACGTTTTTTGGTGAGTTTTATAGGTTTTTACTGATGATTTTTGCTAAACAATTTGCCCGATTTTTGGGGTATTTTTTGCATCGCTTCTCTGGTCGTTTTTTTATTTACTTTTGTGCGCGTTTACGACATCTTTCGTAAGGCGGTTTTCGAAAAGTTTACGATGTTTTTCGGGTCCTTTTTTGTTCCGACTTTTGATGAATGTTCAAGAAATTTTATGGGTTTGAAGAGTTTTCTAAGCGCATTTTGATGCATTTTTCTTAGCGTTATTCTATTTTCGGGGATTTAGTAGGTTTTTTTTTTTTTTTTTGTGAGTTTCTTATAGTTTCTGGAAATTTTTTTTAAATTTTTTTTTTTTTTAATAAACTTGTCGTTCTAAATTTCGCTAAGCCTGGAGGCCGAGAGATTTCTTGGATCTGCTTTAGCAACGCTAGTTTTTGGACGTCAAGGCTTGGGCTGATTTGACTTTACAAGGAGTGGTGGAGTAAAGAGATATTTTGAAAAACATGTTCCTGTCGCGTAAGCATTCAAAACCATTAAAGCAGTGAGCTCCCCAGCGTTTAATATTTGAAGCGATTATACAGTACGCCCTCGGTAAAAGCAACCCTCGATAAACGCAATACCTCGGTTAAAGCGACACCTAAAATTTTACCATTAGTGACTCAGTAATTGCAACTTTTCAAAAAACTGTGACTCGGTTAACGCAACTTTCCATCCATGCTCTTTTAATTTTTGTTTGGATTTTTTTTTGATTGGTTTAACTGTAACTGGGCAGTTATTTTATAGGTACTTCTCTCAGAACTTTAAACACACATAGATCGTAGGTGCATTTTTTTTGCATCATACAAGAATAAGAAGAAAACGAATATTTCCCAATTTTTTAAGGCAATTCAACCAAAAACTGTATTGACTGTACTTCATAATGTATAACTATTTTTTTTTTAAATGAATTAAATTATATTCCTGTTCTTTTCTTTTCGACGAACAATATTCTTTTATTTTGTATACCTTAAAATCTAATTCAAGGCATTTTTTTTTGTGACTCGGTTAAAGCAACGACCTCAACTAACGCAACTGCTCGAATTTCCATCGGTTGCTTTTACCGAGGGCGTACTGTAGATGTTTGTGTGCTCTTTGCACTTATTTTCAAATTAATAGAAAAAAATGTCTTGACAAGGGATTTTTTTCAGGAAAGCCCACCAAATGTTTAAAAAACCCAGATTTCCCCCCGTCGACCAAAAAACCCTTAAACCCTGGGGGAGGGGGAACCCCAAACTGGCATTACGGCCCACCGCAAACAGTTGAAGCGCTGAAGTGAATATGCCACAGAATAGACGACAGCCACATAATCTCAAAGAACCACTTTTAAAAATACAAATCGACCCAAATTTTAACATAACCGAATACATGTACCTACACATACCTATTGTACAAGTAAACATTTTATTTGGGTACTTATATTTATTGGAAAGGGTAACGAAACCTCACAGTTCCACCCATCTCTTAATGATTTTTTATTTATTATCATTGAAATCAATGACCCAATGTAAAACAAAAATGTGCACAGCAGAAATCCCAGGAAAAAGCATCGAAACCGATATGTGTGTGTGTTGGCATGGTTCTGTATGTATAATATATAAACTCTACCCAAAGATGAGGTACCATGAAGAAAAAGCCTAACAACATCCCAGCACTTTGCGCTCAACCCTTAGGACATACAGCACTTTTGAGCACAGAATGGAAGAATGGAGTGATGGGCATATATGAGCAATCATATTCCACATAAAAATACCACAGAGAAAAAACATGAAAGCAAACCGGAGTAGGAGTACCTACCTAAACTTTAATGGGGTCACACGCGTAATTGAAAAGAAATAAAAGATCCTGTTGTGCGAAAGTGGTGGAGCTATATTTTCACATGAATAGTAACCCAAACCCAAAAATGAGTTCCACAGCTCCGTACGGACTAACGAATTATTTTCTTGTGGTCTCTGTACACACATATTCACATTCGGAAAAATTTCCATTCGCATACTCGGCCATTAAATAAACATGAATTTAACTATTCCCTCTCGGTGGCAATAATTTACACGAGAACGGGCTTAATTCGTTTTACTTACTTCGTTTCAGCTTCATTCGTTTTCTTTCCTTTGTTTCGGTGTTTTTATTTCGCGTTCGCATTAAATCGTTTAGCAAAAACTTTTCATTACGTCGCTTTTTCCACATTGCCATCCAATCAGGTCCCTCTGGTGCCTTACAACGGATCCTCGTTTGTTTTCTTGCTCACATTTTTCAGAGGGCTAACGTTTCCACCGTTTCCACATGTCTGGCACAACTTCGTTTGGCAGATTTCCCTTATTTTTTCTGCTGAAATGTAACACTGTTGGATAAGGTGATTAAGATGTCTTAATTCATTTAACTTGGAGCTTCTAGAGTCACATTCTCATTATGTTGATATACGGTTGCATCTGTAACGATGACAGCACGCGTTAATTGTGAAAGGAAGGTTTATAACGCTGTGTATTTGAAGAATGCCACCATGACACGTTCTCCAGTTCGCAGTATACTCTACGGTGAAAGTTCCTCTTCCACTTTGTAATTACTGTGTACAGTTGCGGAGAAAAAGTAGCTGTTTGCTGATATGTTTGCGAACAACTTAAATTTCATCCTGCGTTTGACTGAAATTTACCTGGGGCCTGAGACTGAGACTGATTTCAAAAACTTAAATTTGACTACGATTATAGGCGGTATCGGGGCTATTTTCACTGAATGTTATAGGCCTTCTACAAATGAATTTAGTGTTGAGTACTTAATTACCATAGATTAAGTAGACTTTGCTGCACAAGTCTCACTGAAACTGTTGTATATATTGCAGAAAAAAATGTGCAATGCTGGGTCGCACGCAACTTGCTCCCATATGCTATGTTCGCTATATGGGACGTAGCGTTAATTTCTGAGTTAACTTACAAATTCCGTAAAAAAAACTACTAGGGAAGATCACGGCACTTTATTACACCCCAAATCACTGTAACAATTACATGATACTTGTTGTAGCTACAAATCGGAGCTTTGGGAACAGGAGTAGTTTGCGAACGCACTCGAAGATGTAAAAGGAGTCCAATTAAGTTTCCGGTTGTCAGTTTTCCTTCTGTCGTTGTCCGCCTGGGTCAACTCTCTCTTTCTTTGGCTGTCAACGTGTGCGCATCGACCACTCCACTCTTGTGTCTAATTGATGAATTATATTTGTACTATAAATTAAGTTAACTACCACTTTTATTGAATTACAATAAAGTATATTTGAAGTCGAACCCTTTTCAATCGTATTAATACTAGCTGACCCGGAGAACTTCGTTCCGCACAAATTCGTTAATGTACCTAATGAAAATAATTATTCCGAGCATGCTACTTTATGTAATTCGGTCAATTCGAATTGATTGTGAGCCTCCATTAATTCATAGTCGACACCAAAATTTGTATTTAAATATTTTTGTTGTATTGGAAGTAACAGTATACGGTTTTTCTATTCAGTCATTCTATTATCAGGTTTGCAGACAAATCTGCGAACGTCGGAGTTTATTTTCTCCATCGCATCGTAATCAAAGTGTTGTTTGCCTTAAATTGCTGTGGAGTGACGTTTTTTGTCACCCCTGTTTGCCCTCTATACTTTATCGACTTGATAATTTTCCAACCAAATTAAGTACACCTGCAGATTTTGTAGTGCGTCTCTATTTACTGGCAAGAATGCAACCATCCGATGGTAAATTTGTCCTTGAAGCTGTTAATCCGAATCCTGCAGGGTAGAAACCCGTGGCCTTGTTAGAACAGTTGTGTTTGCATGATGTACCGTGCGGTTCGCCCTTAAATTTAAACGCGTGCAATGGTGGCACATATCGAAAATCGCATCACCAATCACTTCCATAGTTTACTGTCGGCAACGATGCGCGTCTTGCCACGCTTCAATTTGAACTTGGTTGCAGCGTTGTTATGTGATCGTATTTATCGTAAATGTTACGATTTCCGAAGGTTAATACGCCCCTACGCTATTTGCTTTTTTCGGCCCAATTTCTACGATTTTGTAAATATTTTTACGATTATTTTTTCCGATCTAATACAAACATTAATACGATGGGTAAACCGAAACACGACAAATTACAATAGAGTGTTTCGCGAAGCCCATTATTTCACAAATAGGCTTTCTTTTTTTATTCAAAAGTTAAAAGAAAAACTTGTAGGATAACAAGTTAAAAAACCATACTGAAATGTTTCTTAGTTGTTACCAAAATACGTTTGAAAAACATAGTTTTTCAATTCTACAGTGTTTTTACCTTGCTTTTTAAACTTTACTATATAATTTTCAGGGTTTTTTTTTTTTAACAGAATTATACTACAATCATATAAAGTCTGTCCTTTTTTCCTACAAGTTTTTTTAGCTGTCACTTGGGTTTTTCTTCTTCTTATGCGACACTAACGTTGTCGCCCACTACCCTATTTCAGACAAAGAAGCTCCAAAGATTTAGAAATGCTTTTAATATGACTACCTTACCAACACATCCCTAAGCAATTAGCCAGCATCGTTTAACGAACATACTATTTTGTTTTTTTGCGTTTTGTTAACTTGTATTATGATATTTAATTGCTCATTAAATAAAGGTGAAATACTGATATGAAACGAATAATCACGTTTATTTCGTTTTGTGTTTTTATGTTTTTTTCATGATTTTTAAAAACACGGAACATTTGGTTGCTTTAATTTTAAACATTGCAAATTGGTTGATAAATGAAAATGGTTAAAATTTAAAAGCATTTACTTTTCTTGAGGTTTATAAATTCTCAACCACTAATCATAGGGATGTGAATTTTTCATGGTAATAAATAGTTTACAATAAGTTATTTCATAAATTTTATCATTTTAAGTATCATGGTAACACGCGCTGCGTAGTCAATGTATTTATTTATATCAAATGACTTTCTGATGCGTTCTGAGCACGAGTATCAGATTCCGAATACTCATGTAAAATGAACGCGAAGGGCCAATTATAAAATAAGCATTTTTTTTTAGTACATAAGATAGGTAAAGACGATGAGTTGTTAAAGAAACTTCATGAGAACTGGATATTTTTTGTGTTGACTTCCCCCCACCAGAGGTAAAGGGTCGACCAAATTGTCAAGGAAATTACTAAAAAATTTCCAAAGCCAAATACGACAAATAGGATTTTGAACCGAGAAAATATGCAATTCGCAAACAATATCCATAACAACACTGCTTGGTTGCTGTCTCACAGTACGATTTGACGCAGCTCTCATTATTTTATGCACTCTCAAATATGCCTTTTAGGCACAGTTCCGATGCTTGAGGCATTGAGGAATAATTTTGAGAAATATCATGAGTACATTTTTGTGGAATGTTCTTACACTCAATCCATCCAAATAAATTTTTGAAATCTGGTACTTTCATCAAAGTTGCATCACTCGTATTCATTCGTAACTGTGCGTCGCGTCATGCTTATTCTCCAGTTGTTAACTTGACTTACCCGATACAAAAAAGTGGGAAGAAAATCCTCTGTTGGCTTCTTGATTTTTTTTTTTCTATTTTAAGTGACGCTTCTGTTCGGAGTGAACCTGTTCCTCTGGGCTTCTTGAATTGCAGAGAACAAAAAACATTTCGTCAGCAAATTTAAATCACCGTGTATGATATATAAAGGGTTTTTCAAAAGGGACGCTACAAAAGTAGAGCGACAGGGAAAGCAAACGACGCCGACGCCATTTCATGATATGCGAGCCAACAACGAGTCGAAATTATTAAAATTTACTACCGAAATTCGGAGTCAGTGGCCTCAACGTTAAGAGCGCTACGTCCAATTTATGGTCGTCATCATTTCTGGCTGAATGGCTTCGTCAATAAACAAAATATGCGGTATTGGTCAGGCAGCAATCCACACGTACTCCATGAGTCATCTTTGCATCCCGAAAAAATTACGGTTTGGTGTGGTTTATGGGCCGGCGGCTTCATTGGCCCGTACTTCTTCCGTGATGATCAAGACCGGCACGTTACTGTGAATGGGAATCGCTACCGTTCAATGATAACCGAACCTTCTACCTAAACCTGATATACGAAAAAAAACCAACAAAAAAGAGTTAAAAGAAGATATATTTTCCCAGTGAAAGCACCTGGAAGAAAAATTAATAATAATTCACTTTGAAGTAGCGAATTTCGTGTTTGGAGTTTTTGATTTTGTGTTAAATTCCGCACGTAAAATCGCGCTTGACAGGAATACGCCACAGTGTTGAGGACACTACTCATTTAACTTTTTTGAGTTCCTCTATTATCGTAATGTCAGACTTGATTAACATCTTGAGGTCGAAATTTTATACAAATGTCCACAATATCTTCTACTTACGACATTTGAAAGATGCCAAACAGATTTGTATTTGTATTTCAAGTCAATTTAGAAAAATAAGATCACAGCACACGAAATTAAAATCGATAGGTGGCTTCTTTGAAACTTTTGCTGTAGGTATTTGGCCTAACAAATCAACCGTAAAGTAATCTCATAAGGCACACACGACTATGCCACAGTCAAATGGGGACATCAAATAGTTCAATGATATCGGTGAGCTTGGAGAGCTTCGTAATTTTGTTTACGTCCTACCAGCAGTTACCTATTTTTTCACCTCCACTCACCATCACCACTCACAGAAATTCTGATATATTTCCAGTTAACCCAAACTATGGGATTCGCCACTTAAATAGACGCATTGCCGCAGAGGTCAAAGGTTTTATTTTGCTCCCATAACAGATTAAATTTGTTGATGGTAGACCGAAATGGATGAGATAATATGGGGTCATATGTAAGTTACTGCCACTCGGGTTTTTCATCTCCTTATCCTCAATAGCTGAAAAAGGCTATACGCTACCTTTCCAAGCCCTCCGGCCAATCCCCCATCCCTTCTTATCAGCTCAGTACATCCACACCGAACCATATTCCTCTGCACACCAATTAGCGTGTCAGCACTTTCTATAGACCTTGCACCTTACTAATAACCAATTTTAATTTCGACTTTAAATTTATTGAAGCTCACAATTGCAAAATTTTTATGGAAAATATAGCCACTTTGAACTATACTAAAATTTAAATTGTATTTAAGTTCATCACTTTGCAGATGCAGATAATACAAAAAATATTCGAATAAGTTCCATTTTTTTTTATGATCTATTTATGCACTTTTCGGCGCCTAAATGGGACTTGAACAAAACATCTTGTCTTCTCTGCACGAAAACCAGAAATTTGACTTCTTGCTCTTTTGGTATATTTCAGAAAAGCATAACAATTTGTTTAAATTATTGGATAGCTTTTCGTTTCCCTGATTGTGCCCAAGTTTTCCCTCCATCACTTCCACATAATAGCTGCAGATAGATTTAAAACAAAGCCTAATTCTATTATGAATGGATTTCTCCTTCCGCCTCTGGGTAGCGATTCGCAAAATGCCTTGGAAAAATCGAAAACCATTTATTATTTTCCTTTATCCCGATCTAATATATTATTTGCTTATTTCGAAGCTCTTGTATCTTATTGCGCCTGGGCCTGCACCAGCTGTGTTGGATGACCTCATTTATTCCAGCAATCGCTCGCACAAAACAAACACACTCGTAAATTGAATGACATGTGCGGTTCATTGTGTGGTGAATTGACAGGATTCGATTGGAATATTATGTTCGTACCTACAACTCCATATAAAGGTCTATGAAAATATTGCCAGCCCTTGGTTTGTTTTTGTTACTTTGAAAAGCAATTTCTTCGAACGGAGCGAAAGTTATGTCTTTAAGTAATCTCGACTATAGCGAGTTTTGGTAATGACAATCGAATTGTCACTAGTAATTTAATTTTGGGCTGGACATGGTAGGTAGAGAAGAAGTGCCAATGTCACGTCTTACAAATCACATATTAACAAAACGTGACCAAACCATTGACCATGTCCATTGCTGATAAATGATATACATTTACAAATGGGAATTGGTTTTAATAGGTCTGCAGGGTGGGTCTTTTCGAACATTATATTTGTATCGAACACTAGCCTCGAGCTTGAATGTAGTTGTAACAAATAACAGAGATTTGTACTCGATGTTATGATTTAGTTTTTACGAAAGAAAGAAAGTTAATAAGTGTTTTTTTTTTTTCCTGTAATCTTTTTCGACTTTAAAGAAAGCGTGTTTTATTTTATCGAAATTATAAATAGTTTCCAACTGAGCTACGGCACAATATTTAAAAAAATATTTGATAAATCTGCCAACATTAAGATTTAGATTGCAACAATCCTTGGTCGCCAAAAGTCATCCGCAGTTACTTTCCAAATAAAATGTAAGTCCTTATCGATATCGGAGGGCTCGATAGATCCAAGGGCGCACGTTTCACAAGCGACGAAAGCTTAAAACTTGCTTCTTTCGACAGTGTTCTCGATTTGCAGAGTCGAAATGAACGGAATCAGCGTGTTGCGGTATAAGGTATTCGCTAGCCATGATTAATGACTTCTTCGTTCCCCCGATTAAATTGCAGGATGGCGCCGCCACTCATTTAGCAAACGTATTACCTAACCAATTTATGAACGCTTAGTTTAGCCTAATGACCCTGTACGTCGGCTTTTAAAGATCTTGTGATTTGAAGGTTCCTGATTATGTTCTTAGTGGAAATGTAAAGAGCCTTACAAACCTTTTTTCCATTTTCCATACAACTTTTGCAATTACGAGCTTCCGTGAATATAAAGTCGAGACTAAAATTCGTTATTAGTGCTGCGCAAAGTCCCGAGTCTACTCTGACAGGCAAAAAACTTGGTTAAAAATACTTAAAACACTAAGGCTCTTAGAAAACTGTATCGACTGTTTTATAAATAAAGGTGAACGACTAGCCTATGGATCCCAAGGAATATATCGACATTATCGAAGGCACAGTCGACTCGCGGGAACAACATGACACTCAATCAAAGATCGCAAGATCAGCTTCTTAGAATTTAAGAAAAAATAAGCAGGAACCTTTGCTTCTCTATAAAGCACTAGGTCTTGATTATTATTCACATATACGAGTATACGTGACTGAGCACTAAAAGATTCACTCAACTTACTCAAAAGCATGTGCAGAACTGCAGAGATAAGCAGTTCGACTAGTTGGAGATTCCACACCAACATAGATTTTTCTCCAGCCACCGAATGACTATATTGGACTACTATAAGCGAGGGTCCTAGTTTCGATTCCCGAAGACAACTCAAATTCCATCTTAAGGTTTCTCTCCACTGTGTCACATCTCGCGTCTGACAAACATCCAAGAGTATATCTGTCATGAAAGAGCTTCTCAAGTAGCCTTTAGGACTCGGCATAAAACTGTAGATCCCTTCAAATCTTCACACAGACGGTTGGTTGTGAAAAGCTAGGCCTACGGACTTGTTGCGCCAACTATTTTAATTTGTATCCACTGATCCCTGGCAAAGGCCTATACGTTGTTCCATGACAGCTACTTTGATGAATTTAATTTGATTTTTCACAGCAAGCAGTGCAGTATGACATGTTACCTATCGTTACCCTTAACAGGTCAACAGGTCAGTCGAATGATTTATTCAATTTTTCGCCATGCTCACCAGAAATATCTTAATTTATTTTTATAACTATTTCTTTTGCCAGAAAGTCGCCTGTGGCAACGGGGTTTCCTCTCCCCATTGTGTGAGACTTTTCACAAAAAGTTCTCTTCCTAAAGGCTTGATATCTTCAACAGGTAACTGGTGCTACAATTTACGCAAAAAGACCATCAATTATGCTCAGTACTTGTGCGGTAAGTTTACTGGACGGGGATAGCGCTCGCGTGATCGTAAAATATTCTTTAAAGCTACCGCTGGACGCATAGTTCCCTGATATTCGTAGCATCCTTGTTACTGCACCCATATTTACATAACAAATTTCGTCTTTAAATACAAAACGCCGTAAAATTAATTTTGAAGTGAAAAAACACCGTTTTCCGTGTAGTAAACAATATCGGATAGACACTCATAAAAAGAGCACTTGAAAAGTCACTGGGCAAACTCTACCACGCCATATAAAACTCCCCTTGCTATCGAACTGATTTGAAGCACTCAGTGGGCGGAATAATTAAATCATCATTCCGGGTGCATACAGAATAGCTCAAAGCCAGAAAAGATAAACCAAAAAAATCTTCACAATGAAAATCCGAAAGGATTCACTTTCACTGTTGCCGCATTTCATCACTTCAAGCTCCACGCCCAACCAAAAAAATTCAGTACAATGCAGGCATTTGAGCATGCATTTCACACAATTCGAACAGAACTATGCCTAGGTAATTGAATGCACATGCACGAGGCATTTTCCTTTTCACCCTGCAGCCATTTTTACTTTTTGTTTTACATTATCTTTGTTGTTTGTGTAGCTCATTTTCCTGGCATACGAATAAAAACATAGTCTCGTCACGGCCTTCACATCAGAACCCGGAAGGATAAACGGAGTAAGACTACATATAGCAGGAAATGCTGTGAAAATTATTTCGTATCCGTAGAGGTACACCATACCTTCTGGTGTGTCAGTTTTCAATTTTGCCGGACAGCAATTTGTGTCCGTAGCCGTAATCATTTGGGCAGCCAGCTACAGCTTTAAATACTGTTCTTCTCGAGCTTATTTTTGATGCATGTGACAGTTGAAGCTCAGAGCAGAAATTTGTTGTGATATTGTTGAGATACTTTGCGATGGACGGACTCAAATTAATTTTAACTTATAAAGGGTGTAGAAAATGTTCTGGTACTTCCATTCACGTAGCTAACCTCAAAGTTATGCTGTCACTTGATTTATGGTATGAAAATGTATTTTATTTTTGTGTACGGATGCATGGGCATAAAAATGGGAAGGCACCCAAAAATATTGATTTAGCAAAAGCGCCTCTTGCCGTCCAATCTATTTGTTAACGTTTCCACTTTAGTATATAGCTTTCCACAGTTTAAATAGTATCGACTTACAATCACAACTGTCTCAAATAGGGTGCTGAGATCTCAACGAAAGGGGCAAAAATCCGGTTCAATTACGACCCTTAATGTGAGGGTAGATTGGTTGGTTGTCATGGCCAAGCATATTGTGATATACCACAGTCGAGAGGGGGAGAGGGAACGTTGCACTCCACATACTGATTTGAGCCATCTTGTTGGATATATGCGAGTTCTTCCCTTCAGGAATAATGGAGGCCTGATGGGTGAACCAATCAACCCAGTTATTCTTATTTGCTATCAGTTTAAGCGCACAAGTAGAGGTTACTGACAGGGAGGTAAGTATCAAATTGCTTGCCTTTCCAGACCACCCTGCATTAGGGAAGATAGGACTGATGAAGAGCAGAAAAAGGCTGATTAAAGCTATCGACCTTGGAGACTGTTGGGAATGCTCGGTGCGGTTACATACTGTTTGCCCACAAAATGAATGACCTATGACGCTGCATGTCTTCAGTAAAACCAGATGGACTTTGTTTAATAAACTTCAGTTTGTGACAATACAAACTTTAGCCTCGACTTTAGATTTCCAGAAGCTCGCATTTTCAAAATTTGTATTGAAAATATAGCTTTTTTGAGTTACTAAAATTCAAAGTTGAGCCCAAAAATATTTATTGTTAAGGTTCAATTTGTTTAGGTCTTCAAAGCAGTAGTCCAGAATTTTAGCCTATTTGAAGGTGGAAATTCGAGGTGTCCAGTTGCAGACTCTACTTTCACTTTGTTCCACTGAGAAAAATGGGACATTATTCAAGTAGCACAAGAAGTAAAGGGCCCAGCCCATAGAATCCGTTGCATCCGTCACGTCGCGAGCAGTCCCATAGAATCCGTCGCATACGGTGACAGGCAGTGTTTTAAATACTCTATCCTTATTTGTCCCAAATTTTGACCAAATTTCGCACCAAATTTACTTTGTTGGACATTAAACCACCAACACGTTTACGTACTGTGCGTAGTGAATTCGTATCAGCTAGTGTGACAGAAGACCGCGAAATGTCGATTCGGCGCCGTTCCCAGCTGTTAGGCCTTTGTTACAGCATTACGTGGAAAATTTTGCGGAAGGATTTGGGCGTAAAGCCTTTTAAGATACAGCTGGCGCAAGAACTAAAGCCAGCCGACCTACCACAACGCCGAATTTTTGGTGAATGGGCTCTTGGAAAGCTGGCCGAGGATCCGTTTTTTTATCGAAAAATTGTGTTCAGCGATGAGGCTCATTTTTGGTTGAATGGGTACGTAAATAAGCAAAATTGCCGCATTTGGAGTGAAGATCAGCCAGAAGCATTGCAACAGCTACCAATGCATCCCGAAAAAGCCACTGTTTGGTGCGGTTTATGGGCCGGCGGCATTATTGGGCCATATTTCTTCAAAGATGATGCGAATCGCAGCGTTGCTGTCAATGGTGAACGCTACCGAGCGATGATAACAAACTTTTTTTTGCCCGAAATGGAAGTTCTTGACTTGCATGATATGTGGTTTCAACAAGACGGTGCCACATGCCACACAGCACGCGAAACAATGGCGCAATTGCGAGGCGAGTTTGGTGAACAGTTAATTTCACGTTTCGGGCCGGTCAATTGGCCGCCTAGATCGTGCGATTTGACACCATTAGATTATTTTTTGTGGTGGTATGCCAAGGCTAATGTGTATAGGGACAAGCCCGCTTCGATTGACGCACTGGAAGCCAACATCCATGCATTCATTCGTGAGATACCGGCCGATATGTGTGAAAGAGTATGCCCAAAATTGGACTCAGCGGATGGGCTACCTGAGACGCAGCCGCGGTCAACATTTGCATGAAATTATCTTTAAACATTAAATTGCAAGGTTCAAACTATCGATTCAAATAAATATTTCATTCATTTTTTCGAATTTTTTGTGTTTTTTTTTTTTTAAAAAGTTCTAAACCTCTTAAAAAATCACCCGTTAGATACATATTTTGATGAAATTTAAAAAAAAAATCTCGGTTGAATGTTTGTTGTAAAGTTTTATTTGTTCCCACGGAAGGCTTTTCGGTCATCAAAATTCCCAAAAAAAAAAGGAAGAAATGCCACGATATAGAAGCACTGGTGACAGCCGATGACAATTTCTCTCACCCGCTCAATATTTCCACAAATGAAAAGGCTTCCTCTCACGATGTGGCAACTGCCAGCCAACTGTCAACGGGTGCGACGGACGGAAAAGTAGAAAGTAAACCTACTTACTTTATCCGTCGCATCCGCCACGTGCGCTGCTTGTGGGTCACCTTCCATAAGCTACTGTGTATTCTATCTGTCAGTCGAAAACGTTGCCGCAACGGACGCGACGGATTCTATGGGTTGTGCACTTAAGAATTGAGTAACTCAGTGAATAAAAAAAGAAACCAAAGACTAGGCGGTGTACACTAATAACCGCTTTTACCGGAGATATAATATAAATAACGCTAGCGACGACACCAGCACTGAAGTACATAGAGAAATTGGCGGTCAAATTTGACCTACCTTAGAGAGGCAAACATGAACCAGCAGCAATTAAGTTAGGTTGCCTTGGTCATGGAGCATTAAGTCGTGTTAAACGAAAAATATAAAATACATCGTATGTAAGTTTATGACAGCATGACATTAGGTCTGGTGCTATTGCATTTATATTGACATTTTTATCTCAGCGAGGCACAGTAAAGTGATAATAATTATGTGAAAAATAAATTCATGGGGATCTGAGAATTGAGAATTTCATTGTTTTTTTACAAAGTTCTAATTTAACAGAAATGAATTAATTAAATTAATTTGCGTCGTCACGAAACATTGTCAGTTTTTGTGATTGGGATTGTGAGTAACGAATTGGTTCCAGGATTTGAAATAAGTCATATTTTATTTATTTTTCGCTTGGAGCCACTTCTCTAGATTGAAGTTTCATTTCTCACTTTATTTGTGGTAAATAGCTGGCGATTCCTTCACGGCATTGTCTGCGACGTCATTAACAAAATTTTGACGTTTCCTCGAACGCATACTCACCAGGTAGGTAGTCTCCTTGTAGAGCAGTCAAAGCGAAAGCTATCGCCTGGTTGCTGGCATATCAAGTGAACAAATAAAAATATTTCAAAAAAGCTATACAACGATGATTTTCATAAACGGAAAGAGTCGCATTTCCATGCTCAAATGGAACAGACAAGTTACAAGCTGCCATTCAAAATGTTATGTTTAACTTTCTCGCATGCGTAGTAAGAGTCTGCTTAAAAACGTTCGGACTTAAGATGTTTATCAATTCTGACTTTACAATGATAAAGGAAAGCAAAAACGTGGGTCTTGAAATTTTGACCGTCTCCCCGCACTTAACTCCGGCGGTTCCATCCGAAAAGGATAAACGGATTTGTTTGAAAATTCGAATTCGGAGTTTGGGGGCTAATAGTTGGGGGAAACTTTTTTGTTTGCATGGTAGCCATGATACTTTCCAAGCAACTATTTTAACCCAACCAACCAAAATCAAACAAAATTGATACCCTAGCTAAAGTCGTAATGCTTATTGTAACCAGTTGCCCAGGTTTTTTTTCTAAATATTTTTCGCTAAACATGCGAATAACGATTTCCCGAAGATAGTAGGTATACATGCGATTTCAACAAAAATTAATTTTTAACGTATTATGAGAATTCCTATTTTGAAAGCAAAAGCAGTTCAATTTTGCCTAAGTTTTCGTATAACGAATGCAGGAATAGACACTTTTTTAAAAATTGGTTTTCTGTAGTTTACATGGAAATGGGCACCACGATTTTGACCAAAATGCATACTTGATGCAAAATTGGTATTTTCAAAATCACTGCCAGCTTTGTTCTCCATTTGAACCGCCGAAAACGCTACTTAAAAAAAATGTTCATGTCCCGGCAACCACATTTTTATTTTGATAAAACTCTACCTAATATTTTTTTACTGAACAATACCCTGTTATATTACTCTTTTATTTTAATAGCTATTAAGTTAATTTAAAACAAGTAATTCAATTCAAAATGAAAGGAAATTATAAATTAAGTGATATAATTCGCTGGATTCACTTTTTACTTTACAGTCTGAACATTCTCGGTCTCAGCTCTGAATTCGGAATGAATAAATACAATAAAAAAAGGTATTATTGGCTGTCAAAATTAAAAGTTAAGCACTCAAGTAGATGGGCCGCCACCAGGTAGTTGACAACCCTGTATTCAGTTTTTATCGGAAGAGCAGTACTATTGTAACCAAACATAGGAAAACCTATTTTGTACTACCTTGTTAGAATAATTTTACGAAATCTGCTCCAAAATTTGCACCAAAATACTTATTTAGGAAAACATGATTATTCAAAATCAGGCCCTGAACTTAGTTTTTTTCCAATAACGCCAAACAATAGTTTTATAAACATTACTCAAACGACTAATGACTATATTCCTCAAAATGGCCCAAATATCGATCTGTACTAATACAGAGTATATTTTTGAAAAATTTTGGACTACTAAACTAGGTTCGATTCCCGGAAAAACACAAATTCTATCCTGAGTTTTTTTCCATTGCGCAACATCTCGCTAACGTTTGACAAACATCCGAGAGTATTATTGTCATGAAAGAGCTTCTGCAATTTGACGCTTGGACTCGGCATAAAATTGTAGATCCCTTCCATTCGTCCACAAAATCAAAAGCTCACACAAAACGAATGGTTGTGAGAAGCTATGATCCTTACGGACCTTTTATGTATATATTTCAATTTTCAACCACTGAAATCAGTTTCTTAGCAAATAACACACACTTTCACTCCCATTTCATCCAAGTTATCATCCTCCTTTTAAAGTAAATATGGATCGCAGTCTCTGAACTGCATAAACAAGTCGCTTCTATTTATTTACATCAGTATCTACCTCCTACTTTGAACCTACCTTGGTCCGGGTAAGGCCACCTGAACAAAACCTCGATAGCTATTTTCTGGCACCTTAAAAGTTTCGCCTCGCGAATAATCATCTTTTCAAATCTTAAATATGTATATATCTGTCGGAATTTTTAGGAAACGGACAAAGAAGAGATACTACTTGATATATTTTTCCAATACACGCAAAGTTATGCCAAAGCAGCACCTGAAAGTTTGCAAGCATTGAGGACTCTGCTGGGTCGAACAATGCTTCACTTATCAGATTTAAAATATTTACCAGTTCGTGTGAGAAACAGCAAAAGTTTTGCCCAAAATGTTGCCCAAAATGTTGCCCGTGTAGTATACAAACTTTAACAACAAACAAAAAAATAATGTAGGTATGCGTAAAAAGAGTATGCCGTGCGGGGCCGTCTTCTCACCACCAGTAGAAGAGTGCCGCATCATATCATACCGCGACACACGCACTCCAACAGATTCTTTTAACTACCTCCACTTCGCTGTTTTGTTCTCGTGCGACTAGTTATCAGACTAGGAAACTCTTCAGTTTCTGGTTCAGTGAAACTTCAGCTAGTGAAACGTGTTTGACTTGACCTGAACCATGCAAACTGTTCTTACAGCTAGGTAACGTCTGCTTTGGTGGCTATGAAAATAATTACTTTATTTCGCTACGATTTATATACAAGTCTTCTTACAAAGGCAACTTATGCCTCTATTGTTTACGGGCCTTAGCAATTAAGATTTTTTAGTTTCGACTCTAAATAGAAATTTAGCGTAAATTTAAAGTGTAGACTCAAATTTGAGTAGTTATCGCTAAACCTCCACCTATTATATCATCTCGTTACTTGATTAGGCTCAAGTCGATAAAGAGTATAAACGTAGACCGCATCACAGTTGACTATCTTTTGTAATATCTACAATCACGTGTAGTTAGATCTTTTCGACTTTCAGAACAATTCCCTTTTCTGATGATAACACAATAGACTTTTTGCTGAACGTCATTGGTATCGGAGTGCCTGAAGTTACTGAGAATTTGAAATTCCTAACCAGCATCGCCAGTCCGACGCGCGCTTGCATCTTTCCAAACCGCAGTCCAATGCAGTTCCTGGGTCCATCTCCAAATGGGAGCCAAGCCATTGGGTGGCGCTTCTGAACTTCGTCGGGCGTAAAGCGATCCGGGTCGAACACCTCGGGATGGGGATATATTTCGGGATCTTTGTGGATGCCAAAAATGGGAACTATCACAAAGGCACCCTTGGGGATAACATACTTGGGATCACTTGTTGGGTACTCAGATTTAGCCTTCCGCCTCACATTGGACGCTGGCGAAAACTTCCGGAGGGTCTCTGAAAAAGAAGGCTTAGCATGACATCTAACAAGCATTAACTTAAAACCTACCGTTGATCACTCGATCCAAGTACACCATCTCCTTGATTCCCTCATAGGTTATATGCCCCTTGTGCCTGGCAATAGTTTCACTGATTTCCGTTCTCAATTTGTCCTGAATTTCCTGATTCAGTGCCAACTCGTAAAGGGCAAAGCCCATTGTTGTAGACGAAGTCTCAAAGCCAGCCAGAAAGAACACAAACGACTGGGCGATGATCTCGTTCATAGTCAGAGGCTTTTCAATCTCGCCATTCTCCAGTTGAATCGGTTGTTTATTCTTCAAGTCAATCAATATGTCCATGAAATCGTTTCGCCTGATGTTATTCGCCTCACGATACTCGACAGTTTCCCGGACAATGCGCGTGTAAAAGTTCGTCATATCGCTTGGAATGCGTCGCAAGCGTAAAAACCTGGAAAGACTTTGAAAAGCTTCAGTGAAGAGCGTACGAAACAAACTGTTATCGCCGCTAAACGCCTTCTTTCCCATGATCCTGAACTCTGCATTGGGATCCTTCAAACTATTACAGTCGATACCGAAGGCGCACGTTCCGATAACGTCTGTCGTAAATCTGGCCAGTATTTCCCTCATTTCAATGTCTGGATCGGTGGTGGTCTCCTCTTGCAGCACTTTCACAAATGCCTCACCCAAACTGACCATCGTCGGAAACATGAACTTCATCTTGCCAGACGTGAATGTCGGCGTCAACTTTCCTCTCAGTGCTCTCCATTTCGCTCCATCCAAGGCGAACAAGTGTGCTGTTAGCGGATCGTCACGATCGTTATAAAATAATCCACGATCATCAAAGAGGTTAAAGTCTTTAATGAGAACATTTTTAATCAAGTCCAGATCGAGCAGCACTACCGATGGTGTAGTGAACATCCAGAATCCGACAAATGGACCAGTTCCGCGATACTTCGTATAGAATCGGGTGAACACTTCGAAGAGACCCACAGTCTTTCGGAGACCCTTTAGGTTTCCCAGTATGAAGTGGGGCTCCTCGTAAGGTATGCCTCGCTTCCGCCAGTAATCTTGATTGTTGTTGATCACATAGTATAGCAGTGAAATAATAGCTATAACAGCGCACAGCGTTAACCAACCGACTTCCATGGCTGTGAGAATCAAACTGATGATTGCGTAGACCAGGCAACTTGTTGTGACTGTTGTGAGACCGGCCGCTGATGGATGGGTGGATACTACTTCTAGTTAAAGTGGTAGGGGAGGCAGGGGGCAGGCGGAGCCATTTCTATGCTCCTCTGTATATTTTTTTTTAAATTTCATCATTATAAAAATGATTATAACTGATCCATAGTTGATTTTGCAATCGAAATTCGCAAACATTTAACTACTTAGTGAAGCGGATGGTAGTGATCTTATTATAGCGAATAAATTGTTTACTATCATATAAAGATGAGAAGTGAAGTGCAGCTGAGGAAGTGGTATTATAGATATATTAGCGCTGACGGCAAAATATTTATTTAAAACAACTAATAATGGTTTTCCCGGGAGCAATAGCAACAGCAAGCCGAAAGTTGGCGTGTATTGTTTAATTTATTTTGGAACTTGCTATGTCTTCCAACCTTGGATTTAACGCTCCTTCTACGAACTGAATTAGAACAGATTTAGCCAAAAACTGCTGATTTTGCTTCGTCAATTCGAAAATGACTCTTGGATATTTAGAGCTAAATTTATTTCAGATTTTTGACGTGTTTTCCATCTCATTTTTGGGCACTTTTTTCGACGATTTTCGGGAAATGCTTTTGGACGAGTTTTTGATGTGATTTTGACTCTTTTTTGATGCGCTTTTTTTACTTTTTGCAAACCATTTTACCGACTCGTTTCCTGCGTTTTTTTTTCACTTAATTTTGGACGCATTCTTTTCGAGACGCTTTTGGACGAGTTTGTTGTCCAAAAAGCTAGATCTGGAACAAGGGCTGTCCCAATTACAATGGATTTGGATCGATGTAAGCCAAGTCCCATTGACAGTTGAACGAGGCACATCTCACTTTAATTCGCTTGCATATCATTATTTCAATTTATATTGTTGAAAATTAATATTGAGGCAATAGCAATAGTTTCGCTTTTTCTTGGTCATTCAATATTCACTTTTGCAATTTGTTCGAAAGATTGAATGATGGGCTAGGCTAAACCACCAAATCGCACAGCTACTTAAATCAGCAGAAACTACATGTAAATATATTCATTTGAAATTTTTTGTAAAATTTTAGAAGCAAATTCTGGTCTTATAATTAAAAACAAAATCAATAAGGTTTCGCCGTTCCGTTCAGCGCCCAATCTCCCCTAACGCGTGGACGTTTTTGTTTAAAATCAGTTGCGCATAAAATTGTCTTTGCTCTTTCGTATTATGCTTGCTATGAAGGGGAAAGATCTTCAGTTCATTTCAAGCGTGTAACGTAAACGATTAACTGATAATGATATTCCTATCCGAAATAAAAAAAAAATGCTTTTAATCTTAGTCAAACGGTGCATTTACAATTTATTTGTTTTGGCTTTCTCATACATATTTGGGTATACTCGGGTAAATGCACTGAAGTAATGAACTGCAGAAGGGCTACATGAAAGTGTCACGTGGGCACAGCAAAAATTCCATGAGTTAATGTCAAGTTAATTACCTATTTCTTCATCCTATGATTTCTCTCACTTCTGGTTTTGTCTTTGCGAAAGATCGTTTGTAGCACAAATGTATGACACAAAAAGCTGCATCTGATGTTCTCAGTATCCGCTGGCCGGCATATAAAACTATGCGTAAGACCAGCAAAACACCAAGCCACGAAATGTGCCGCTTGACAAGGGCTGATCGTCAGCTCTTGGTATATATGAGGAAGTCACATTAGCTTCTCCGGAGGAAAAAGAAAAACTAATTGAATAGTGACAGAGCTAGGTACTCAGAAACAATGTTCGGATGACTTCCTAAAACATAAAAATAGGGAAACTTTCAATTTGTTTAGAAAATGGCCAAATCAATGTTTCTGCAGGCGGTTCTTTGGGTGGTCAACGTTCCGTTTGCGTTGATGCTCTTCGGACGTGGAGGCTTAACAGCAAAATCTACTGATCGGGGTACAAAATTAAAGTCGTAAAGCCACTATAGTAGAGCGAGGGCGAGTCTTCTACTCCAACCCAGAGAAACAACGCATCAGAGTAAGACCTGGTCATAATTTGCGCACTCGAACAATAGGAAAGGGATGTCAACTGAGAGCAGTGATCAGCAGATAAAAACCCCGAAAGTGCTTATTTTAAGACTCTCATTTACCCTGTACCTACTAAAAAAATTGTCACCTAGCTGGTAGCTAGGGATCGGATTTTGTTGACGTCAAAAATCAATAAAAGGCAAATACAGCTCGCAGGAGTGATTTGTCTTATAAGAAAAGCAACTAAGTAAATTGCTTCAAATTGAAAAAAAGTTGCCTACATCTACTTTTTTTTTTTTTAAGTACACGCTCAAAAATTGGCTCTAACAGAGTGCGAATTTTGCTCGGTTAAAAAAATGGTTTAAAAAACACCGAGTATTCGTTGTTAAATACAAAGAGGTAAAATGCATACTGTTAAAAATAACACACTTTATCAGTTGTTCCAAGTTTCTAGATAAATATCAACCAGTTGGTTAAATTAAACAGAGTTAGTTTGTTATTTACAACCAAGAAAAATTGGGTAAAAGGTTATTTCTAACCGAGTTTCGTTAAACAAGTTGACGCGGTTATTTTTAATCAACTAACTCTATAGGAGCTATATTAACAGTATCACTTGGTAGTTTTTAACCGAAACTTGGTTGATTTTAAATGAGCGATTTTTCTGCGTGTATGTCAACCAACTCTGTTGAAAACATAATGCTATGTAATTTCAACCAACTTGTTTGGAATGATTCCTTCGGTTCCTTAATTGACAAGCTGTAGCTGGATGTTTTAAGGCATTGAAAACGAATTTTGAAAGCTTAATTTCTGCTCCACCGGGGGTTAAACCTCGAAATAGTACCTACCTCAGTAGAGCAACAATTATTATGGTATTCAATACTATATTCACGATAGCTCGTCATTCTAAGTCAAACAAAGTAACTTAAAAATTTTCCAAAAATACTTAAAAACTTTATAGATGCTGCCTTCGTAGAAATATTTGAGTTTCATCTTTGACCTATTTACCTAGCTATTGATGTTTGAATTTCAAATTTACGAAAGGGCAGAAAAGTACCTAGGCAGATGAACGTGGTAAAGATTCCATTGTTTGTATTTCGGAATTAATTTCTCGTCAGTTCCGAGGATTAAGGTAAACCTGAAGTTGCTTACTTGGGTTATTATCCATAAAATGTAGAAAAATAAACAGCAAAACTATTCTGCATAGGAAAATGTCTGTTCTGTTCTGTTTGATGCTTACAAAACTAGCTGTACGAATGCAGAAAGTGAGTAAAATGCGTCGTGGGCATTATGGAGCGGGAATTCACCTTCCACTTGATCCATGTTTCATAAAAATCAGTTTTGCCATCGGTACGACAAACAAACGTGATATAAAAAAAGATGTAGCTTATATTGGTTTGCTTTTCGTACTTGACCTTAAACTGATTGACTTTTCTCAAATAAAACAAGAAAGAAAGAAAACATAAAATAAACCGTAGGTAATAAAAAAAACCTTCATTATTGTTTAAACGTCTTCAATTACTTTATATGACGGATCAAGCATTCAAGATCTTTGAGAACTGAGGCTGACGGATGTTATTGTAAAGATAAGGTGGTTGATCTGTAAGTAGAACATTGTAAAGCTTACGTAGCTTTGTTCTTTACTTAAGAAGGTTGACAAGAGTAACACATGAAATGGAAATAAATTTTTTATTAGGTAATTGCAGTCTCATTCTTTATTTTCTGCTGTACACCAGACTAACAAATGGCTTCAAAAATAGGCAAAGCTGAACAAAGCACATATTTGTCAAGACGCCATATAAAGCTGAGTCGCAGTTGACACATTCGTTAATATTTCAAAAAAATTCCATAATAATGCTACCTGAAAGCGGATTGCTAACTGGACTCAACTTACGTCCATTACTGCGCGTAAAATTATGTGTAGCTTGCAGTATTGATAAGTGGTAGTTTATTAGGCTTAACAAACATTGTTTTTATAACAAAAAAAAATAACTAAAACAATTTGAGTCGTTAGAAGCTTTCACTGTCCCATTCGGCTGTCATTATCTACAGTCCGTAACCATTGGATAGCCTCAAATATTGTTTTATTTGTAACTAACTGTTTCGAGAACTCTTTCATGTTCACGCAAGGAAAAATGCATTGAGTGACAGGCTAAGAGCGGAGTTTCTGAGATTAAGAGAGCTTTTCACATTTTTTTAAGAGTTAGCTGGACTTTTTGAGCTAGTTTTGTATACATTCATTTTAATGTGAATTTTTTTTGGAACATTAGAATAGCCTCAACTAACTTTCTTACTCATTGTAAGCGAGAGTTTAGCAGCGTGATCATCGGAAAGCTATCGGGAGTGATAAACGGTTTATTTTTTGTGTTTATGATCTGATTAATAGTTTAATAGCAACTGTAATTGCTTGAATAGAGGCTTACCATGAGCAAAATCTCTCTAATCGCGCTATAGCTAAAAAACTTCATCGAAGTCCAAAAATAATCAACAGTTATTTAAGAAATCCATTATTTTACGGAGAAATTTACAAAGGGCCTACTTCTACTGTACTTTGAAGCCGAGAAAAACAGCAAATTATAAGGTTAGCTTTCCTAAGTAAGATTAGACACGAAGCTGGGCTAGAAGTTAATCGAATGACCATAAGAAGAGTAATTAAGAGTGCCGGACACCTGAAGCGTCTGAAACTAAAAAAAAACAACATTTAAAAAAGTTCGAAAGCAACGGCTACTTTTCTTAATAGATCGTTTTCATTTTAACTAAAAAAAAAAACAAGGTGATTCTATTCTAATGGTCCAAAAAAAAAAATGCATTTTAGTGAATCAAAACGAAATAACCTCAGAAAAATCCGTTAAGTTTTCGAAACTATTTGAAACTTTTCTTAGTCTAAAGAACTCAGTCCTGCCTTTCAACCCAATATACAATTACATATGAACAGATGAAAAAAGTACAAAAAGCAGTTGATTTAAAAATAAATTATGTGTGAGGTTATTGAGACTAAGCGCAATCGTCTGTACGCCATCAATTCAAGTTTAAAAGCAGCAAACATGATTATGGGTTCACAACCGCAGGACATATTCACAATATACACAACAATGTCAGTATCTATAGGATTGATTGCAAAGAGTTTCAGTTTGGAAAGATGACTTAGAATTAAAATGTCCATTAAGGTCTGGTACTTTCAGGTGAATCTCTCCCCAGACAAAACCGAATTACCTACAGAAATAAGAAAATGTTTATGCGATGGCGAAAGAGGATATAAAGCCATAGTAAACTCGCAGAAAACACCATATAGTGACAAAAGAGTCCGCAAGGTATAGTAAATATGTGTTGCTGTGAAAAGAGAGAGAGAGAAAATAAACTGCGCACCAAACACAACAAGGGGGAGCGCAACAGAAAAAAAAATATATGTATTGTTAACCTCAATAACATTTCACCTCAATTTTAACATCACAAGTAACAGTATAGGGACAACAAAAGGTACAGTAACCACACCAATTTTCCATCTTTTCGGATACAAGCAAAGTTTTTGTTGTAGAGCATTAGATTGGATTAAAATCAAGCAAGAAGTCGGGTGCATTTGACAGGATGTTAGAATGGGGAAAAGAAAGTATCCAACATGTTGTATTGTGAGTGAACAAATATTGCAATTATTTTCAAACTTCTGGAAAATAGCTGTTCACAGACCGTCGACCGCAGGTTCCGATGGGAACAATAACAACCTTAAGGAGGTATGTCTTTGTTAGACCATCTGAACTTACAGCTATTTAAGTGCAGAGGTAACACCGAGTTGCGAGCATCTCTTTAAAGGTTTACCCTTTTCGAGGGAAATGTTAAAACCAATGAACTTTCTTAGAGCACTTTCAGTTTTTGGATTGGTAGAAACTTCGACCCACCCACTTTCGCTCGCACCCAAAACTTTAAGTGGTTATGGTTCTGTAAATAATGGATTATCATCTGGCCTCGAGTTAAAAAATTATGAACTCACCTAACTGGTCGAGTAAACATAAAAGCAGGAGAGGGTTCCTAAATTGAGCATAAACTTAGCACGACGTAGCCACTGATGCTGTTAATGGTGAGCTATGATTTACAGCTAATATTAATCAGGGATTAACAAAAAGCAAGCCCTTGTGGAGTTGGAATCGTGCATTCCTCTTAAAACTTTCTCTCATACGTATAATAGTCGTGAAAGATATCGATCGGCGCAGTATTTGTAATCGTTTTTAGGTAAGGTTTTTTTTTTCCCGCAGTTGCAATTTGTTCCGCTTAAAATTACATATTGTGAACGCTTTAAATGTGGGCAACACGTTCATAAAGTTGCTGAAAAGGTGAGGGCTGCGGAATAATTCCATCTCTCTGGGAAATATGTCTGATCTATAAAGGTTCAGAGGACCTTTTTTCAAGCTGCCTTCATGCGGGGTACTTTTTTTTGATAGGTACTTATTTCGAAATACTATATGGAAATTATAGGAAAACAGTTTCCCACAGATTTGAAAATAGTTCCATACAAAACGAAAATGTTTGCTAAAACAATGGGTAAGCAGTTCTGAAAAGAAAATTTCAAAATCACAGCTAGGATTACAAGGGGACTTTTTGGTACGACTTTAACTAAGTGCTCGCTAAAGTCGCCTTTGTAAACTACCCCACGTACATGGTGGCGGCCCATCTACTTGAGTGCTTAACTTTTAATTTTTGACAGCCAATAACATATTTTTTTTTTGTATTGATTGATTTCCGAGTTCAGAGCTTAGACCGAGAACGTGTAGACTTGTAGAGTATAAAGCATATCCAGCGAATTATTTCACTTAATTTATAATTATTTTCTTTCATTTGTATTAAAGTACTTGTTTTAAATAAACTTATTATTATAAATAAAATACAACAAGTATAAATAGGAATATAACACCTTGTAAATGATTTGATGGTGGTTTTGAACTTCTGAAGGAGAAAAGGAAGAAACCTGTAACAATTTGCATAGAGTATAATGAAACACTAGGCGTTTTTCGTTTTTCTTGACTTGCTTCGCCAGTCTACAGCTTAACAATTATAAAATCCAATGGGGACCATTATAAAACTTGACCCCCAATTTTTCAGCGTGTAACGGTTATGTGTTCAAAAATCTGCTAACAAAAAAAAAAAAACAGCACTAAAGGCACATCTCCACTGGTCGTTGATAAAGTTTATTTTCGTTGATTATCAATATTTATTTTTTTTAATTTGTAATTAATTTTTTATCAAAGGTTTGATGATGAAAATCTTAAAAATTAATTTTATTTCAATTCATCAACTTTTATTAGCAGATTCCCACTGAAACACTGGGGATAATGATAGGCAGGACATGATAAACAGATTTACAAAATACAGTTTAATATTAATAAATATCTTAGTTACAATTTTGAGGGAAAAAATATAGATAAAATAGTTTTAAAATAGTTTTTCAGATAATCACATTTTTTTAATAACATCGCACTGTGGGTCAAAATGACTTTTTGGGTTGTAAAAATCATAGCTTTCTAACGACTTAATGCTACGTTTCCACCGGGGATTAATCGCGAGATTTAGGGCAAGAGATTACAAATAAATCATGAGGTGTTCCCACCAAAGAAAGCAAGATTAATTTGACGTTTCACCAGATGTTGTCAACTACTGTCAAATCGAACAACCCAAAATTGTGGGAATAGGAAAAAAATAATAAGATTTAATTGATAAGAGGTGATGAGTTCCAGAAATCTTAAAATATTATTTTATATCTACAAAAAAAAAGAAAATGTTGATGGTTGCATTGGCTAGGAGAAACGCCATCTGTGTTGGGTTAATATTCTGGTAGCTAGAAGGGAACAAATCGCAATGCAGTATAGGCAGTTGATTGTTTTCGTTTCGTCCCAAATTGACTAAAAATTTAATTCCCTCAGAAGTAAATTCGGATGTGTTTTCTTATTAATGACACAATATAGCTCTGTTTGCTTGGTATTTTTGGCATCTCGAGCTGTGGAAGGTGTGCTCACAAAGCGGACTCTACATGCAAACTTGGTTGATAATCGAGATTTAGTTCTAATCTCCCTTTTCATGAGATTAGCTTTTGTACGATAAATCCCGAGATTTATGCGGGATTTATGGATTTTTTTCTAAATATCGCAGTTAATCTCCGGTGGAAACGTAGTATAAGATGTCTCGGCAATTTCCAAGTATAAGCGGTACGTTATGAGAAAACTGCTTGTATTATCAAATGCCTGTTTTGGCGTGTCAGTCATTAACTCGATTTGTTCCCTAAATTCTTTCATATATTCCTTTTCATATTTTTTGTTTTTGTTTTGGCTTCCTTCGTGTCAATCGTCTCATCTCCTTCGTATAGCCCACAAGCAAGTTTAACAACCGACATCTGGAGCGATAAGAGATTAGTATTTCCTTCCACCTGGTGGGTTTATGGGATTACCTACACAAAATTTATCCAGGATTGGATGGTATAAAGTGCCTTTTTTTCTCAAGAGTATTTTTGCTTCCCGACTAATTATCAGTATATTGCAGCATTTTTTTAAGCAGGAACCTACATAAACGTCTTCCACTCAGGTCTGGTGTACAGCACACAAAAGAACTAAAAGCGGAGACTTCAGTTTTCAATGGAATTGTCGTCAGGTTCCGTTAAGTGTATGTTATGCTTGGGCATGTTAGACTTTAGCTTACAGTTACCATCATAAGTACGCCGCCTAAACACCTGAACAAAGCGAAGTAAAAGAAGACAAAAAATAAAAATAAATCTTCCTCTGCTACTCCTTCTTTTCCAATGAAAAGAGATTGGCTCAAGTAACAAGGGCAGAGGGATATTTGCGAAGAAATCAGTAGAAGCTGAAGGATTTAAAGGAAAAGGCAAAGAAAATGATTTCTTAAACGAAATTTGAGTTGGTAGGTACATTGATTGCAATGACAGGTATAAAGCTTAAGTTAATTTGTAGTTAACTGGCATCCAAACCTTGAAAGGTATATCGGGCTGCGGCACTTCAGTGTAAGTGTTGGGAACATTCCTTTTTGCGGATTTCAGGATTTTTTTTTTTCGCCATTCATGAGCGGGTTTTGCTTGAAGGGCGAGACTCTACAAGGAGGTTTGTTTGTTACCCTGACATGTTCTTTTTTCCATTTTACTTACACCCCCAAACAGTATTTCCGTAATAGCACCAATCAGTTAAAAATTTGTAGTTTTTGAAATACAAACACAAAAAATACTTACTATGCATTTATTTAAAAAAAAAAATGTTAAATCAAATTTTCGGTATATACCGCACCGTTTTTGACGTTGGTGAAATCAGTACCCAACAACGATCACAAGTGCAGCGCTTCTCTCTTAATTTTAATTATGAGGCGCGAAAAGTTGACTTTGAGCACTTCCATTCCTCTCCCGAAATCTGTACCGATACTGACGACTGAACTCGTTGGCAATTGGAAGTTACGAAATAATTAGGTACCTCAAAATTAATTTGCAAGCTCGGTTTTCAATTAACTCATTTTCATCAGCTGTTATTTTTTCCACCCACCCAACTCCAAGTGAGCATCTATAGTCATGCGTGGCTTTCCATAGGAATAGACAGACAGAGTGACCTTCAACATATCCATTAAATAGAACAATGAAAGTCATTAGGAGCAGTCGAAAAACAAAAACAAAAAAAAGGAGCAAAAGGGCCTTACCCATAGAAAATCACTTAACTATGAAACCGCACCTTCAAACTAATTTTATGAGAGAAATGCCCAACATAAGCGGAATATGCAAAAGGAAATGACGAACGGCGAAGAAAACCCAAGTTTATTAATGTGTTCAGGGAACAAGTAAAACTTTTCCGCTTTGGTAGGCAAAGAATGAAATCCTAATTATTAGACACAGCCATTCCAGCTCGAGCTAATTTCAATTAAGAACACTAGGAGAAACTTTCATATTTTAATTTTTTTTTTTTTGGTCCTCTATCTCATACAATCACGCCCCATGGTAAAGGGCCAATCGATTGCATGATTCTTTTTGAATGGATGGCAGATTGAGGGACTGAATTGAAAATTGGATTATTTCTCGGCGCCAGGATATCGGGGCAGTGCAACGGAAATAAATGAATGTATGCTGTAGGCTGTAGCCTTGAATTCAGAACTTTTTTATTCCATTCATGGGACCTGCTGTCGCCTGGACTGCTTAATGTGATGGGCTCTGATAGCACATACGCGGAAAAATATGATGGTTCATTCATACCGTCCGTTCCACATCCTTTCGCCGGAACAATGGGTTTCCGATTTTTCTCTTCAATGCTAATTAACAAATAATATAAATTTTCTTGTTTGTGCTGTGCTGTGTGGCAATAGCCACGACACGTGGGAGGTGGGAGCCTGTTTGTTTCCAAATTCTGGGAATTGGTTCTGTGAAGAGTGGATATTTTGTTCGCCACTGGTGTTGTTAAAGCTATAGCTGATGGTTGCTCTTAAGCAAAGTACAGTTTGTTGGGACCTAATAGCGCGGCAGGATTTCTCCATATTTAGGTCGGATCCAGCACTTTGGAGCGCCACCAAAGCTGTGCTGATGCGAACGTATGAATAATGGATGTTTATTTTCCATCAACGTGATTGACATTGCAAATTGGCCACATTTACCAGCTGTATGTGTTTGACTTTAATGGAAGAGGAGCTAAATTAAGGTATTAAAGTCCACAAATATTGTAGGTAAAAAGATTTTTATTTTATTCAGAGGGGTGGACGCTCCTCGGAAAGTTTCAATAGGACATCAGATGAAGAAACTTCGTAATGGTGGGATACACGCGGAAAAATCGCTTGTTTAAAATCAACCAACTTTCGGCTAAAAACTACCAAGTGGTACTGTTAATATAGCTCCTACAGAGTTAGTGGTTTAGAAATAACCGAGTCAATTTGTTTAACGAAACTCGGTTAAAAATAACCTTTTATACATTTTTCTGGGTTGTAAATAACAAACTAACTTTGTTGAATTTAACCAACTGGTTGATATTTATCTAGAAAATTGGTTCTTAACAACTGATAAAGTACAACTGATACAGTACAAATGAAGGTACTGCCAGCGGGTTGGCTTTATCTAAGAAGCTGACAGCTGGGGTGTCAATCTAAATGAGGGTCGGAATTTTAATTGATGAAGAGGCTGGTCTCTTGATGTTCAAAACAAACGACTGAAGTTTGACCACTTCACGTAGGACACTGTACTATTTTCGGCCTCAAATTTGGTCATATATGAGAACCTAGAATCAGGAGAATCTATTCACGCAAGATTTCATGTGAAAGTCTTATATGATAACGATCTTGCTTCTTAAATGCCAAAGTGTTTCTACCTTACCTCTTTTTGGTATCTTTCCAAATGAAGCCTATACACTTAAAGAGGTCTCACTGACTGGTTGACACCTGGATAGAGAAAGAGATAGAGCCCATTGAAATGGCGACTGCACAGGACATCGCCGCCCGTGAAGTTTTTGTTGCATTATTTCTCGGATCTCTGATGACATCTCTGTTCGACGATTTAGAAGGACATATTCCAGAAAATATTTCTCTCGCAGACTGCTGCTGTCGAACTTTTAACTGACGTGATTGCGGAAATACACAATTAGCATTCAATTCAAACTACTTTGTCTTTCCTCATTCGTCTGGAAGTGTTCTTGCCAATTTTTCTTCCTACATATCTATATATGGTATTGATGCAGCAAATCCACCTCTTGTCTTCCTCTATGATAGAATATCGCAAAAGGAAGTGGTCCTATTGGACGTGCTTCAATACAAGTGTCTGACAGAACCCCTTCTTTGTAGGAAAGCAATAAAATACGAGTTTGAACCTTTGCGACTGACTCTGAATCGTTTGACACATGAGGCGATCCATTTCTCAAAACCCGTCAAAGAAAGTGATACAATCAGTCACTAAAGTTAATTTGATTGAGATTCTCTAGTGTCGTACATATGACATGCAGTGAAGCAGATCGCAGTCTTAGCTTTAGTGAATCCTGGTTTGCATAACTTAATTCCACTTTTCGCAATAAAAAGGGGCGGATGCAATGCTTTGTGCCCGCAGAACATGGCACGGAATTGGAAAAAAAATGTATTTGCAAAGCTAGAGAAAGTATTTGAATTTAGATCTCAGCAACGAAGAATGCTGCAGGAATTCCTATTCCCTACGATTGAGCAAAATCACATACATGGTCTACGCGTCGAAACTGTTACGAGCTTATGTGCAAGTAGGTACTATCGATTCATGGTTTGCATGGGAAATTCTTTTCATAAATTGGTTCGCATTGCGAAATGCTCACAAAGGCAAATTACTTTATCCATGTATAGTGCACCCATATTCAGAGGATTTTACTGCATCCTATTAAGCAGGATATTTTCCCCAACAAGTATCGACCGGTCAATAGGGAAATCTGCAGGCGTTTGTTTACATTAATTGTATCGTTTACTATTGCACCGCATCCCACGGGATATATTCATTTTGATTTATTAGATTTTGTACGATCTGGAAGGAATACCTACCTATCGAGTCCCTTCTCCCTTAAGTGTGCACATTATTTTGAAATCAATTCAATTCAACTTATTAATAACTAGCTGGCCCAGTGAACGTCGTTCCGCCCAAATTCGTGAATGTAATGAAATCAATAATTCCGAGCATTACACGAGATGCTTCTTGTAATTCGGTCTTATTCAATTTTTTTATTCAAACTTATACTGAATGCAATTGTAATAAGTTAATTACAACATTGTCGACGTGTTTCAATCTTTGTTTGAATCTTCCTCTCAAAATCGTACCTTTAAAGACATTTGATTTGAGATGCTTCACAATCAAACGCGCTTCGTTATAAATTGTAACCAAGCCGACATTTCAGAAAATTACTAAATGATTTTGAATGACGAAATTAAAATGAACGACATCGTTGTTTTTCTCAGCCAAAATCGCTCATGCATTCAGCCAATTAGGTGGCGTTTCTTAGTTCAGAACAGAACCTGAACTGTTATTGAAAAAGTTCGTGTGTCTATTTTCGTTCAGAGCCTGTTCAGAGCCTGATCAGAAGGCACTCTATGAGCTCGGAATGAGTTGAATGAGGAGGCATTTCAACCAAAATAGATGAAATGGCGAACGAAGCTTGTTGTTCCGCCACTGAAGATAAACCAATTTAATAAATAAAAATTGATAAATATTTGTTGCAAGGACAATGAGAGAATGACCGCTTAGTTCAATGATTCGATAGGAACTGTATCATTTCCCTGAAAGTACCTACTAACAATTCTTGTAAAGAACAAAATACTGTAACGTAGATGACGTGACGTTTATGTAAAATGAATTAGCGATAGCGGGTAGTGTTATACAATTAGAAAGAACAAGACAAATATTTGCCAATAGGGTGTTAAATTATTGTTTAAAAACACAAAATAATCTTTTTCTTTTAACAGTATTCGTGCTCAATTGTGTTTCATAAATACAGTAGAACGATCTGAGCCCGCTCGGTTCAGAGTGCGCTCATAATGCTCGAGCTCAGTTCAGTGCTCAGCGCTCAGAAATAATGTTTGTGCGAACTCATCGCCTCGGCAGGTTATAAAGAAATTTGTTAATGTTGTGTCATTTGCTCGATCGGCTCGATGGGTTGCATTGGCTGCCATGAAATAAACACATTGCCCGCTTTCCAAGTGAACCGCCAAACTAACGACAGTTGCTAGGTGACGCTCGTGGATCGGAAACAAAAAAATCCGCAACTCGGCATGGTTGCAGTTCAAGTACCGGAACCAATTGATAGCGAATCGCCTGATCATACCTATCAGGAGCTTGAATCTCGAACACCATATCATTGCCTTGAGTACGTATTTTTATATATATATTTGATTGATTTGATTGATCAACATACCTCAACATTGATATGAGTCTGCAAGACTTTGGACAAAAACGTGCAGTACGACACAGTGCAGTGGTCACAATAACGGGTCACACAATCATATGAGTCTTCACGATTTCATAAAGTTCGGAGTATGTCCCGATCGGGAATCTCAGCAGAAACGATTTCATCATTTTTGTCGACTAACCACAAAAGCATATGTGAATGCGTACTCCCCGTTTCTGCCCCTTTTTTAACTTTAACTTTAAGATTCATTCTTATTCCATCCTTTCTTTAAATTTACATACTAGAAAAAAACGATTAAATCTAATTCAAAACTAACATTTATCTTATTCTAGCTTACTGGCTCCAAGCGAGCGCTCTAAACTTATCAATATCCTTAAAATTATTGTCTTTCGGTCTTAAATCTATCTTTTTCTATGATTTGTTTTGTTTTTTAATTTTCAAGAAACTTTAGAAAACTTGAACTCTTTATTATTTGTTTTATTTAAATACTACTTAAAACTACCTAAGCTACTTAACCTAAAATACCTAGCCTAAAATCCGAGCTCGTCCATGGATGCCAGACAACCGCCAACACGGGTTCATCCGTGCCGCCAAGCCTGGAGCGAGGCTATAAGCGTCGGTCGATTCTCGAAAGCACTTTTCATGTTGGCAAGCCCGGCCCCTCCTAAAGACCCCTACTCTAAGCCTAGACCTACTAACTTAATATCTAGCTTAAAAGTAAGGAGGATGCTACGTAAGTAGCGCTCCGGCCCGGGAGAGCGTATCCACCCTTACCTGTTCATCAAGCCACCGGAATTCGGTGAACTGCTTGACCGTATCGACCCCCGCCTCTGCCCCTCCAGCATTTAAACTGCTCCAAAAATATCGTCTTTCATCACGACTGCGACGTGGTGGCATGATCTGTAGCGTATTTAAATAAATACACTCCACAATTCAAACTTCCCGC
Organism: Cheilosia grossa; assembly: GCA_963082955.1. Taxonomy (NCBI): domain Eukaryota; kingdom Metazoa; phylum Arthropoda; class Insecta; order Diptera; family Syrphidae; genus Cheilosia; species Cheilosia grossa. The sequence continues at coordinate 16,433,952 of OY720147.1, read as the reverse complement.
TTCATCACGTTCCACAATAAGTAATACTGTATTTCCAAATTCATTGCCATTGTTTAACGTTAAGCCGTCAAAGGAAATAGACGCGAATTAGTCAGTTGCTGTAGTGAGGTACTAGGCGTTGGTCACGCGTAATCGCGCATCTTATTATATACCTACATTTAATTTGTTATAGTAGTTATTAAGAAATATTAAGAGTTTAAAAATAAAGTGAAGTTTATATATTTAAACAATTCGCAAACTTTTTATTAATACCTACAATTGGTGACCCCGATTAAAACTTAAAACTAAAGCTAACACCAATTACATCGAAATATTACTTACACGTGTTCGTCTAATAAACCATAAAGTGCAACAAAATTAATTGTAGAACTATACGAGAACTAAAGTATCAAAAGAAAACGCGCGCGTGGCCAAGAAAAACGCCACTCAAAAAGAAATAAAAAATAAAATACTAAAAAACACGAATTAATTAAATCAACCACGTAGGTGGTAACCTGCAAATCTATACACATTCATCAAGTCTGGACAGAGATTCGTCAAAGAGCATCAGTATTACCGGCAATCAAACACCGTACTTCTAAGCCGTACGTCATCGATCATCTACCACCCACTACACAAGCGACACCACAATCTACTCAAACCGCACCATTGCATACTGCATGCGACGGTTATAGCAGTGCGAACGTCCAATACCTATCGCAGACATCATATCGGAAAAACAGTTGCGACACCAGCAGCGGCGCAAGACATCATCATATTCATCATTGTATCATCATCATTGTATTTATAAAATCGTATTCTTTCCTATTATACCTATTATAAAATATTATAAACATATATACTTATACAATTCATTTTCCATATATAGAACATACAAATAGGACAAATAGAATCGAACATATGACCAACAAGATAAAACAAAAATGTGCGTACCAAACTACAACTTAATTTAATTTTTCTATTGGAAATCGGTAAGCCTGCTTCAAATATTATATATACATATCTACAGATATACACATATATGTGTAGATTTTTTTTTTTTTTTTAATTGTTAATACGAGATACTAAATATTAACTAATTTACTAAAATGAGTGATGAAGAAAACAAGGGCAGTGTGAATGGTGGGGCGGCGAGTTCCACGAGTACTATCGCTAGGGTAAAAATGCCCAATTTCTGTCACGCCAGCCCTGTTACATGGTTTGCTTTAGTAGAATCAACATTTGTTATTAATAACTTAAGAAGTGATGGCTTAAAATACCATCATACGCTCACAGCTTTACCAGAAGATATCTTAATGTCGATTACCGATTTAATTAATAATCCACCCGCGGATAACAAGTATAAAACACTTAAAGAAACAGTAGTCGGAAGGCACACGGAGAGTGAGAATCGTAGGGTGACTAAATTATTGGACGGTGTCGCGATCGGAGATAATACTCCTTCACAATATTTTCGGAATTTGCAAACAATCGCAGGCGGGTCGAAAGCGGTAACACATGATTTGTTAAAAAGAATATGGTTAAATGGTCTGCCCGCGTATATAAAATCCATCCTAGCTGCGACACCAGATGCTGAGACCGAAGACCAGCTGAAAACAGCAGACACAATTTTTGAAGTTGGCAGACCCTTAGGTATAGCATCCGTTTCTAAAGACCCAATCGCGAAAAGACTAACAACAATCGAGAATACATTAAGTAAACTTCAACTATCCGTTTCATCTGTTAGATCAGGCGCTAGATCGCGAAGTAACTCCCGCAGTCGACACAAATTTTTAAAAAAAAATCACCAAACGCGTGATCGAAACGAAGTTCAGAAATATCCCACTTGTTACTTTCATTATCGCTTTGGTAAAAAAGCTCGAAACTGCAGGAAACCATGCAATTTCAGAGAAAACGAAAATCAACAAAAAAACTAATTTCGACTGCATGTGAAGCGGCCACAGACAGTCACGTTGAAACGATTTCTTCTAGCCGCCTTTTCATAAAATGCAATAATACAAAATTTCCATTTTTAATTGATACTGGAGCAGACGTTTCTACCGTACCCATAACATTTTTCCCTCGCGATAGAGTAGATGCAGACTTTTTCTTATCGGCAGCCAATGGTACACCAATTCGTACGTATGGTACGCAGCTATTAAAACTCGATTTGGGGCTGCGAAGGGACTTCACCCACGCATTTTTCGTTGCTTCCATTCCGCATCCTATCATTGGAGCGGATTTTTTATCGAAATTTAATCTTTTAGTTGACCTAAGAGAAAAACGTTTGGTAGATAAAAAAACGCTAATAGCCGTCTGCACGATTGAAAAACATTGGAACACTCCCACTCCAAAACATTTCGCACTTTCGACCCATTATGGAATCATAATACAACAATTTCCAAGCCTGACATCCGCACCAAACTACAAATTGCCAATAAAGCATACCGTAGTGCACCGAATAGTCACGACTGGCCAATTACCTTTCGCAAAACCACGTAGACTAGACATCGCAAAATTTAAGTTAGCTAAAACTGAATTCGACTATATGCTCAGCATAGGAATTTGTCAACCTTCTTCGTCTCCGGCATCTTCTCCTTTACACTTAGTAAAGAAAAAGGATAACAATGACTGGAGACCATGTGGGGACTACCGACGTCTTAATGCTTCCACAATACCAGACCGCTACCCATTACCACACATACAGGACTTTGCAATGCACATGAGAGCATGCACAATATTTTCCAAAGTAGACCTTGTGAGAGCCTTTCATCACATACCGGTCGCAAAAAGCGACATACACAAAACAGCAATAACTACACCTTTTGGGCTATTCGAATTCTTGCGAATGCCTTTTGGGTTAAGAAACGCCGCACAGACATTTCAGCGATTCATTAACCAAGTAGTTCAAGGTCTTAGTTTCGTGTTTCCTTATATCGATGATATACTGGTAGCTAGTCGTTCTGAAACAGAGCATAAAGAGAATTTAAAGTTATTATTCAAAAAACTCAGCGAATATGACGTTAAAATCAATCTGTCCAAATGCGTTTTCGGGGTAGAAAGTTTAACCTTTTTAGCACATACAATAGACAAGAATGGAATATACCCGTCTAAAGAAAGGGTTGATGCTATTATATCTTTAAATCCACCCACTAATATTAAGCAAACACAGCAGTTTATAGGGATGATAAATTTTTACAATAGATTTATACCCCGATTAGCAGAATATCTTGCCCCAATTTACGCTCATATTTCTAAATTCGAAGACAAAAAGGTGAAAAATAGAACACACAACAATCGAAAAATAAAACCAAAAGAGTTTTTTTGGCCAGAGGAGTGTAATGTTGGTTTCGAAAAAGCAAAAGAAGCTTTAGCTTCTGCTACGCTTCTCGCCCACCCAATCGAGAGTACGAAATTTAACCTCACAACAGACTCTTCTGATATTGCGGTGGGGGCTGTTTTACAACAGTTCGACACTAATAGGCATTGTTGGACACCTTTAGCTTTCTTTTCAAAAAAACTACAACCAGCCGAAACTAGGTATTCTACTTTTGATAGGGAGCTTCTAGCTATATATTTAGCAATTAAACAGTTTAAACACTTTATCGAGGGTCGGGATGTGATCGTATTTACAGATCACAAGCCTTTAACTACGGCTTTAACATCTAAAACGGCATAATCACACTTAAAACGGTATAGTAGTTATTAAGAAATATTAAGAGTTTAAAAATAAAGTGAAGTTTATATATTTAAACTCTTAATATTTCTTAATAACTACTATAACAAATTAAATGTAGGTATATAATAAGATGCGCGATTACGCGTGACCAACGCCTAGTACCTCACTACAGCAACTGACTAATTCGCGTCTATTTCCTTTGACGGCTTAACGTTAAACAATGGCAATGAATTTGGAAATACAGTATTACTTATTGTGGAACGTGATGAAGCGGGAAGTTTGAATTGTGGAGTGTATTTATTTAAATACGCTACAGATCCAATGAGAATGGGAACCGTTGAAATCAATAAGTAATATAATTTTAAAAATTTGAAATATTTAGTTTTGTTTTACTTATTTGAAGTGTATACAAACTTTCATAATTTCTTTATGTTTTTCTTTCCGTTTATTTTTTTTTTTGTTATCTATTCTGCTATTCGGGGCGGAGACGAATTCCACAAATCAGAAATCTTCCATATCTGTCCAGCCGTTCTTGAGTAATAAATGGTGTAACTTACCCGACTTTGTTTTATATAATAATAATATAGATAATACTTCAAAAAAAAAAAATATATTTAATTGTTGACATCTGCAAAGAATTAAGGGGATTGTCTGCAGAAGATTATGTACAAAATGAATGTTGAATATGGACTTGATTTTTATAATGAAAAAGAGCCAAATATAATTTTAGATATTATTTGAAAAAAAAAAAAGAAAAACTGTGCAATCGTTAAAAAAAACTAAAGAATTAAATTGGTTTTGATAAATAACGATATTCTATATCACATTTGCTGCGGCCGTAGGTACTGGTTCTATGTAATATCTCGGTTTTGACAATTTGCTGTGCTGGAATTTTATAAGCGCTTTCATCTTGAAACTGTATAAGTATCTCCACCTTGAAAAGTTGTTCTATTGTTCGAAGCGTTGTTCCTCTATAGGTAATTTGAAGCCGCTGAAATTCACGTTGTCGTATTTTCGGACCAGGCATCGAATTTGGATTTCAATTTGAAGAGAAGTAAAGTCCAACTTGGTAGGGAAACAGTAAGAAAATTCTATAGAGACATTTTTTGTTGCGTGTTGCGTGTCAGAAGTCTTCGTCGTGTCTCGGAGCCACAATATAATTAAGACATTGACTGAAAAACCTGAACTGACAACGTTGACAGCACATCAGGAGACACGTAACGCAGACGAGGAAGCAGATATGCTGAGCTTGCATGAAGGGAGAATGAAAGCCAATTGACGGTGAAGAGATTTCGAAAAACTGGGTCAGTTTCAACCAACAACAGAATGAAACAACTTTGGAGAACGTACCGAGTTATATTTTGAGACGAGATGTAGGTATATTCCTATCATGCGTTGGAGTCAATCCATGAGAAAAATATCTCTTTGTTTACGCCGCGTTTCTGGCACTACAAGGATTTGTCCATGAACTGGTGCAGAAATTGGATGTCAATTTGCACTCCAAACCTAGTGAAAAAGTACAACGATGTGGTGGAAGTAGACAACAAAAAGACAACTTTTCACTGCGATTCGCGAAATCTCGCATGATAGCCTGCTGTGCGATATGTGCAAAAATCAAATGGTATAGACTTCTATCTATTTTGAACAATTCTGTATGGGAATTAAAGTTTAGCGAGAGCAGGACACTGGGCTTTAAGTAAAATATTCGGCCTTACCAATAATCGACTTTAGTCTGGCAGTTCACGCAAAAACTCCACACTTTCTAAAATCGCTTACCAATAAACAAATATAGTTGGCAGAATATCGCTAGCTGTGGGGTTAAATTTTAATGTTGAGAAAGTCATGTTTATCTCGGGCAATAGCTAAATAGATCCTCCCTTAATGTCATTTTGAAGACAAGTGTTACCGTCCAAAATCACGGTATTAAATTCAGTAATAGGAGAAAATTATAAATTAGTTTTAGTAAATTATAAATGTTTACTAATTTTATTCGTTGCTATACAACAATGCAAATGGTTTTTATGACTAATAAACACAAATTTGTACAAATGTATGGAAAAAATTGAAAAATACTACATTTTTGTTTTATTTCTAAACACTTGAAGCATTTATTTCTGTGTTCTTCTCTGTATTATCTTGATTAACCGTTAATTCTTGCTTTTTGACTGCTTTTCCTTTTTCAAGCAACGAATGGGTGCTTACTAAAAAATTTATTTTATATAAGTTTCGGATATTTCCAAGAACTTCTTGACAGTCGTCGCAAACCGAATAAAATATCTTCTTACTTAAGTTTGGAAGGCTCATATATTTGTACAACAATTCTCAGTACTCTTTGGAAAAGGAGTTTGTTTACCGAGAATGAGGATCTCTAATGAAACAATGGTTGGTGTGAAAAGGTTCACTTCGCGGAAGATATAGTTTTAAGAATATAATTATAAGCACTCAGCAAAATAGACGCGAAATAACAAATTTATTAACTTCTGGAGGAATATCGGATAATACGAGAATATGTGTGAATTCACAGAAGAGGAAACTGACAGCTTTCGTGCATAAAAATGTGCGCTTTATATTTTTCAGCGAGAATTTAAACTCTTGTCGGTTTCTAAGTTTCCCGAATTAAGTATTATAATCCATAATATACCATTGCTAACGATGCAATTGTGATGTTTAGACCACCAATAAGTTTCGATTTGCGTTGTCAGCCTACGAATAAATCAAAGCATTCGTTTAAACTGTGTACCGTTTGTTGAATAATTTGAAAGGGATCTTATTACGACACAAATGCACCCCTAAAACAATCGCGAAGTAGTATTAGAAAACAATTGAAAGCGTGCTATAAAAAGTACCGAAAATTGTGTCCGATCGAAAAATAGGACATTAATGATTTACATTTTATTTTTGACAGATGAGCGGATATTTTGTACATTTCCTATTTTGAGTTTTGTTTTTTGCTTGCAATAAGCCCCAAAAAGCCTTTGAAAGATATCTGTTGGGCAAAATTAATTGCAATTTATGTATTCCTTTTTTTAGAATAAAATCCTCGTTGTGAAAGAAACCATTGACTTTGCTTTTCACGAGAACAAATTATGAAATTTGAATATTGCAATAACAACAAATGTAATAGATTCTAAGAAAGTTGTCACACTAGTAAATGTGGAGGTCTAATTGTTTATTGGTACCGTTTCACAAATGCTGTACATTTTGACTAAAGCTGACATCCAACTAACTGTCGACATTTGCTTGGTTATTAGTAAGGCCGATTACCAACATAATCCAACTTCCAATGATTATGACAGTTGCGTGCGATCAAGTCGTGGACTTCGAATACTTTCCAATAGAATATCCTCTGACATGACATGACATGTTTTAAAAATCAAAACCATCAGGTAATGATTTCTCAGCTATCCTGTTTCAAGGAGTTCATATTTTTCAAAAAAAAAAAAAAAAATTCCCTTCAACGCCCTTCCAAAGAGGCTTATTCAAAGTAAATATAAATGAATGGTTTGCGCCCAACCCAAGGAGGCGTAAGTGCGATGTGACTGCATAGAATCGCACTGAATCCTTTTCTATTCAGCCTTTAGCGAACTTGTTGATCCAAATACGAAGAATGCATATTTCTTCTCGCATGTGGATATGACACAAAAAGATTGCAGAAAATTCAACCGAGCTAAGTACTTCATGTTGCAGCTGTGTTGTACCGCTCGCCAAACAAAAAGAAACGTAGAGGGTACTTTCTAGAGTTTATTGCGTAATTTCTCCCCAACGTGCACTTAACATCCATCCTCCACATATGTCCTATGCTCCTTAATAATGCACATTATGTACATGTATTTGTATGTAGGTATACTTCAGTCCAAGATTGTTACACATAGTTCAAAGGACCCGCAAAAGGACAGCATCTGGTAAAACTTCATTCCATGAAGTAGTCTGAACTCGTGTGCACACCAACAAAAGGCTACCACTGCTGCCATAGGTAATGGAATTATTGATTTTATCTTGGCATTTTTCTGCCCTTGAAATAAGTGCCTACTTAGCTCATTGTTTATTTTTGACACAACATATGAGCGAGCGTCTATACATTTTTCGCCCAACTCCTCCTACACCTCCTAACTCATAATAATATCTAAGGAGGGTGCCTTCCAAACCCTTTTCAACAACCCCTGCTACATGTAGTGATTTAACACGTTCAACATCGGGATTGGCCTGCTACAACTACAGCACACCGGGCGGTGTTCGTTTGCATAAATTATATCATTATGGCTAGCAACATAATACCGTTACCGTCACACACAGCGACAACACTCATGTTATCGCGATGGGTCAGTGGAATGTAATTTTGTTTCAACAGCCTGGCGAGCGGCTGTGCGAAATTTGCATACTTATGAAAGGCGATTAAAGTTTGATTATTTGGCCATGGTTGTCATATTTGATAAGCAGTTCGGAGAATCTAAGGCCCGAGGGTGACATCATCTTCAGTGCCCGCGAATAAGGACATAACATGTACCTTTTATGTGCTGGACCGTGATGAGGAGACGAAATTAAAGCGTTTTCAAGGACTATTCTTCCAAGGGATATATTAGCATTTTGAAAATATGGAAATTCTTTTGCCGTGTTTGGCTTTAGCCATTACGGTAAACGCTCACTTTGAGGTTAATGTGAGTGATAAAATGGCAATTACGTCGTTCGAGTGGTGACTGAGTGATACGGTGGCGGGTGGCATGCACACAATTATTAAAAATAAACGCTCATGGATGTGAAAAATATTTCCTGGAAATTAACTGTCAAATGTGTTGAGCGATATGGCATTTTCTGCTACTTGGCTAATGGGCTTTTGGAATTCATTTATCATAAATGAGTGGCGTGCTCAAAGAGTGACAGCTGTTCTCTTCGAGTGAAATAAAATCGTAACAACTTTGGAAGATATCTTTTCTGTACCTAACTCTTTTAAAAGCAGAAAGATTCTGTCGCACAGAAAATATGACCGAAACTGGTATTGGCGAAAAGAACGTACATCTGCACATGAAGCAGGAAAAGCTGCACAAATGTAATTGCATGATGCCAATTCATGAATTTGTGAACACTCGAAATATTTCATTTATGAATGGGGTCGTAGTCATAACAGGTCACAGTAGTGTCCATCCTTATTCGACATCATTAGAGAGAAAGGACTGTCTGGCACCCGATAGATGACAGACACTCGTCGAAAAAATGTAGAAACCGATTGAAAAGAATATACTGTTCCAATTTTTATGAAACCTAAAGCGTATTTCTTTTCGTCTGATTGTTCTGTGTTTACAAATATTTCGGACTTAAATTACTTTGGTCATTTATAGCTACAGTTGGTTATTTTTCCAATTTTGGGCACAGACTTTATTTTCAAGTGGCAACCGTGCAACCGTAAATCGAAAATTGGTTAGGGAGTAGTAAAAAATGTAGGGGAGACCGGGGCTAGTTAAAATATAATTTACATTTTTTCCTTTTCTCTTGAAGTAAGACTGATATCAAGACTGCTCAAACATCATTAAAAAAAACATCCTATGGTATTTCTAAACAAAGTTGTTCGATTAAAAAAAAAAAACTGCATGAGGAAATTTGTTCTTCTCGATTGTGTCAACTGGCCGGTACCGGCTTAAGTTGACTTATGCTATGGGGAAAATTGACCAATGCCGGGCGGACCTGAATTCTTACAACAAATTTAAATATTTGTATTTGTATTTTGTATTTATTTATTTATAATGCATCGCTATAGACAGAACAGAAAATAACAAAAAATAAAGGACATGCATGGGCAACTAGTACATAATATATTATACTATGCGTCTTCCCAATAAACATTTTAAGTTTCAACACAAAATTTTGGTAGATAGCTCACAGTGGCTATATTTGCCATACAAATTTCGCAAATGTGAGCTTCCGTAAATTTAAAGTCGAGACAAACATTTGTTGTTAGTACGACGCGATGTTCCAAAAATATAAAAAATTCCTTCAGGCGCTCACAAAACGGCCGGAAAGAGGAATTAAGAAAAAAAAAGTCACATACCGTAGTTTTTCCTTAAAATTTATTAAATGGCATTCAAGAGTATTGAATGTGAAAACAGGAATGGCCATTCAATTCATCTTAACTCCTTAAAATAAATGGCAGTAAGTCAGTAAGGCCCCTGCTGCCAACTAACCCCGGTCTGCCCTACTTCATGTGGTATCACAATAAAGCTTATACTGGTCTAGAAGTATCGAGTGAGTGTCGACAGTCACTATTCCAAGCAAGGAGTTGTGAAAAACTCGATAGAAATGAGATTACTATCCCTGACTTCACTTCGATAAATATGAGAGTGTACAGTCGCAAAACAGGCAGGCATCCTCATCATCATGGATTTCAAAAATGGCGCAAAAGGGAGCAGAGGACATTCAAAAAGTAAAAAAGGAACCGTTATCAAACAAAAGTCGCGTCGACGACGAATCGTGGTTTATTCAGTTTAATGGTTTTCAATCTTGTATTCCATCACCATCGCCGTCATATTCAAGCCTATTTGACATTCTTCGCTGGACATTGTCTGTGCATCCCATTTTAAGCAGTCATTTCAGTTGGTGCCCTCTTATTGTCTTTTTATTTTGGCTGTGACCGTGCTACCATATGGCAAACGATGGTGATGAAAAATCACTCGCCGGAAGTCTGACGCCATTTCAATTTTTTTCCAACTATGTTACTTTGTAACTCCTTCAAAACTTAAAAATACTTATGAAAGTCATTGCATCAGCAGCTTTAATTCTCAATCAACAAAATGGAAATAACTCTAACTCAAGTGCGGGCGAGGATGAGGAGAACCAATTTTTTTTATAGGCTGATGTCATTGATTTAATTCCTCATAACGCCTGAGAGAACTTTATCTCAGTCGAATGTAATCGTCCATCGGCCTCTCATGAAATCATAAAACCAGTTACTGAAGAAAATCAATCGGATATCTCCCAAAACAGTAATTTTCCGAAATATGTTTCTATACAAGAAGCAAACTCGTCAAAAACATTACTTTTCCGAAGAAGTGCCTATATCTACTTAAATTTCACTTTAACGATTTGTTGCCACTAACCGTATTGGTGGGTTCAGTTGTAATCATCGTTATATAGTCAATGGTCGTTTTTTACTACGTGCTCGCTATGGGGTTGTTGCGTTTATTTTTGGGTCAAAAACCAGAGCATCATAAAATGTCCTTGCTCAAGAGAGCAATCACTATGGAGTAGTAATTTAGTCTTCGCCCGACGCTTTTATTTATTTACCTCGCAGGCCAGTGTGGTCCACGGAAATAATTGACTCAAGAGCGCGTATATCGCATTTAAGTAATTTGAACTGGACTTCTGCCCACAAATGACATTTTACTTCCTAGTTCCCATTTCGTCTGACACACAGCTGTTTGTCGTGGAAAGAGTCAGTAGTTTATTTATTGTCTTAGTTTCCGGTTGTAATTTCTTGTCTCAACACTATACCAATGCAAGCAAGACAATATTTCAGGCACACACCAGTGTCCTGTCCGGAAATATTACATTTTAGCTAAATGTGGATTTAAAAGTGGGTCAATGAAGTGATTTATCAATGTTGGGGTTTCTAATTTGTGACATTTTGTAGACCCATACTTAGAGTTGTAAATGGAAGGCAGATGGCTGTAGGAATGGAGTCTTACAGTTGGAAGGTTATTCGTTTTAAGGCTGTCACTGATCCTATCATGAAAATCCAGCAGTAGTCATATCATTGTAGTCCCTATAAACTCCTAAAGGAAGTTTCATTTAGATCGATGGAAGGAGCCGTGGAAGTCGAGTTGAAAACTATGAAACGAGCTAGAGAAGCTGCGCCGTATCAATGCGCATTGGAAGTGGAACTTGTAATATAAACGAGTGGATAATATGTTGGTTCAGAAAATAATCAAAAAGCGTAACGAAAAGTGAAACACAATTGGGTAGCTCCTTAGCTGAGAGTGGGAGCGTTACGAATATGGAAGGTCGAACCTCAGTCTTTTTTTGTGTTGCTGCGCGTACAGTGGGACTTTCAATTGCGTTTCATTTTTCGTTACTTTTAGGAAACGTCAAGCTTACTAAAACATGACGATATTTCGCTTCAAAAACTTATATAGAAACCTATGTCTTTCTCATGAACTTGCTGAGTTGTACTAGAATGCTTGCTTACAGGGTGATGGTGGCAATATTTGCATATCCTGTCACAGAGGGACAACACACTACAGGAACACCTCACCTTAGGTGGCACTCACAAGTGATCGGAGGACATCAACCAAAGTAAAGTGCGCAACTGGAGGAAGTAAGCCAAAGAGGAGTAATCGTTGGGTCCAAGGTTCCCACCAGACTGTAGCGCCACCTAGGAGGAAGAAGAGAGAGAAGAATTTGTCGCAGCTACGAGATTTATTGACGTTATGCTGGCCGCAAAAAAAATCAAAGAATGAACGTTTTTTATAAAGACGGCTTAATAGAAAAGCCCTTTACTAATCAAAGCTCTGAACCGTATTCTAAGAAGCATAAATATTTTAAGAGAGCACATCAACGTAGGCCCCCATTTTTAAATGGACGTTTTAGCTACACGAAAACTTAAAAAAAACCACCCACCCGAGAACCGTGATGAAGTAATTAACTCGAAGATAGGTTCGAAGGGATTCATAAAAAATGTTTTGGGTACGGTGACCATCAATTCATTATAACAATGAACAGTTCTGTATTTGAAGACGATGTTCACTATGAATGATTTTGTATAGCAAAACGCATAAATTTTCTTTATTTTTTCTGTATTTCATTGAAATTTTTAAAAACCAATAATGAAAACCACAATTCAAGGAAAAAAATGATATTGTTAAAGTACCAAACAATTAATGTAGTACTAAAAAATGTGCTTTATTCAGTTTCTTAAACCTTTTTATCAAATGAAACCCATGTTGCCTTTTTCTATTGTTCATTATTTCAGCTGCAAATGAAGCAACTTAGTCCATTTCCGACGCAATCAATTTCTATTCCTGTGTGCAAACTATTAAACACAATCTTGGGCACACACGGCACAAGCATTTCCAAGTGTGTTCGCATTGTTGTTTGCCATTTTGCTTTTGTAGTGCACGCGATTTAATACATCACCACGGGGCGATTAATTACTACACAGCGGCCAGCACACAACTATGACTACAGAAATCAATTGAAGTAAATACATATTCAACTCCATATGAGAAATTGACCAACAGCGTTACCTTGTGTTGATAAAGACTCAGCATTCTTATTCTTTTCGTTCCCCTTCTTGCATAGTAAGTATATCATTTTAAAATATTTAAAATAAATGGTAGAGGATTTAGAAAGATAATTTCGAAATATTTTTGTAAAATAAATATCCCAGCAATAATCATAATCGGCTCTTTGTAGTTCTATTTTTCTGATTTCTTATTTTACTGTCTTAAATAAGGATAGAAGAAAAATTGTTTTCCAAACGATTGCTCCGGAAAAAATATGCATCGCAGACCTTACTAGTAATCATTCTTAACCTTTAAATATTTTCTTCGTCTCACAATGGGTAGTTTTATGTGGAAAATATCGCGATTGTGAATTCGCAAAATCTAGCCTGGACACTAAATATTATTATTAGTATCGCGCAACAACTTTACCACTAGGATTGCAAAACAGGATAGAGCAGCTTGACCAACATGATTCTAGTTTGCATACGCTTTGACTATTTTGTTCGGTCACTACAATATATTGCAACTTTTTTCGGTTAAAATTGCCGTCACTCTATCATTTTGAACTGGTATCTAATTGTCTTTTACCTGCCCCCGTGATTCCAGGTCCTTTGTAAGTAAATTACCCATATTGTGGGCATTTTTCACTTCGAAATAATCTTGAAGGGCGAAGAAAGGACATTTTTATATCTCTCAGAACAAAAGAAAGAATTAAGACATTTCAAATACTGAAAATCAATAAAAAGAAAAGGCTTTTTTGTTTTGTTTGTGTTCATCCTTGAGCTTTTAATATGTAGTATAATTATTTATGTATGCATATTTTCGTGGGGTTTTTCTAACAACGGCATAGGTAAAAATGGTATTTTTGATAATAGTCGTTTGCAAAACAGCCCGAGAAGTCTGACTCTGACCTATATGAGTTTTCATCATCAGCGAGGACTCAATTGCAACATTTATTTTTACTTTGCATTTTTGTTTACAAATGCTGGCTGCGAGATTTCATTTTTTTTATGTCTGCAAGGAGGCTGTTAAGTCGCAGTAAATTTGATAGCCTCATCAAGACTGACGATTCTATTTGGATTAAATAGGTTACTGCTAAAGGAAATGCTGGTTGCCTCTAGACTTCTTGGTGATAACAAAAACATGTTTGCGCTTATGAAATATCCTTCAGACTAATTTAACAATTACTTCCATTGCTATGGGTGCAGTGAATCATGGCCGTTCATATAACTGTTTCTGTGTTCCTGGTTCCTGTCGTTGTGCATTCAATTCACGTGCTCCATGAACAACTTCTGACTCAATATTCAATTGTCACGTAATCTGTACGCCTGAATTTATGTGATAGTAACTCTCACATTTTGTTTTATAATAAACGACTGTAAATAAAGTGTTCCGCTTGCGAAAAATGGACTTATCAACTGTCGTTGGTAATTACTGTTCTCGAGGCGAAGTGCTGAACGATCGATGTGAGAATATTTTTGAAATAAAAATGTAGAGATGGGTATTGGAATGGAAGTGAAAGCAATTTTCCTTTGCTTAAGTAGGTGCGTACTCCTTTTGGTACGTGATGAACAAGTCGAGTGGTCCCTAATACTATACGCTTTTTTTGATGTTTTTTTTGCGCGCGTTTTTCGACCCGTTCTTCGACTTCGACTTTTTACATGCCTTTTCGACCTGTTTCTCGAGGCGTCTTCTGACCCATTTTAATTGGTTTTTTGACTCGTTTCTAACAAAATAGTACCAGGTACGTACAGGTTTTCATTTATTTAGTTCTGGAACTGATGGGTATTTTGAGGAGGAATTTTTTATAAAAAAAAATTGTTATATTCTGGCTTAGTAATTACTACACTTCCATAAGAAAATTATTATTTTTACGCTGAACAGCAAATACATCGGATCTTTCGCTGGAAACAGTGTTGCCATTTAAAAACATAGAGGTAATTTATGTGACTATTAATTGTCAGGTTGCCGCCAATCATAAAACATCCGATTTCGAATTTAAAAAACACAACGACATGCCTCATGAGGACTCACCATTCCGTTGGTCATATAGCTACCGATACAAAATTACCATCACAGAATTTCTCAACCAGCTCAATCTGTATAATTCCCTTTGTAAAGCCACAAATTCAATAAACGACCGATTTATGCCGTCATAACAAAACCAACAACTTATGTCAACAAACATTTTTTATCAAATCATACAGACACAGAGAACCAAACAAAAAAATAAATCATTTTTGTTGACATGAAATTCAAGGATTTTCTTGCTTAAACAGCAGGTGATTTTTTAATTAATTTTCATTTGCAATTGTGATGAGATTATACCCATCAGGAGCGAGCGAAAAATAATTCACTGTTGGAATTATCTACGAGTATGTGAGCACCGAAATGAAATTTGCAATATAAATGAAAATATGTTAAACGGGACGATTCCTTTTTACTGGCACGTAGTCTAGGTACACTAGGTACACGTTCGTGTGCTCGATTTATTGATCCTTTTGGTTTGGGGAAATTAATTTAATCGGATTTCGATTGAATTAAATGGTTATATTCGTATTTGGATCGAGTAGTCCTTTCAGTAGGTGGATCTGATTAATTAATTACAGTTGGACAGTGAAACGGAGAATGAATGGAACTTGCCCACTGTATTGAGAAATTGTTTGCTCTAGCTACAACTTTCATTTAAGGTTTTATTTCATGGAATAAAAAGAAAATAAGTAAATTAAAGTAAAGTAATTAATGTTGATTCACTTACTACGCATCTTAGTCATAACCATTATCGAAACAATAGAGCGCGGTTGTGCAGAACAATATTCCGGTCAAATGTTGACCAAGACCTCGATCGCTCGAAATTTAGATCACCCTATCAACACTTGCGGCTGTATGCCGCCAATAGCTTAATGAATGCTGGCTTTCAAACAATCCGAAGTTAGTCGATTGATAGCATAGAGCTGAACTTTGACGAAGCACCATAACAACGGTGGACATTTCACAACTTAACAATACTTTTTAACAGCCGTCAAACGCCGCGTGACGAAACTGAATACTCTAGACATGTAACTATAAGTAGAAAGCTGAGTGACAAAATTGTATTTATGTTCGCAAAAACCTTATACGAACTATTGCACCGATTTGGAAGTTTCTATTTTTTAAATGCATGAAATAAATGTGAGCAGGTTTAAGGCTACTTTTGTTTAAAAATGCAGCATTTTTCATTTAACAAAATTATATTCTTGCACACTCAAACGTCAAGCAAAGCAGGCTGGAGTCCGCTAGTTATTTTAATACTTGAACGTACAAAAGTGTATCCCAAGAATCGCCATACAAAAGTGATGGTTGGGTAATATTTGGACATAAATTATTAACCAGAAGAATCCTTATCTAAGAATGGGAAAAACTAGCCTCCGTTTGGATAACATACATCGCTTAAATATCCATCCAATTCAATTAAGTTGCATACTCTACAAAAATTAAACCATAAATCGACTGAGGCCCATCAGTGGATGTGCAGTGGATATCAGAATGGGATGCTACTTGTTAGATGAAACTTATTCCTTGAATTGAAGCTCCACGAAATAGATAGGCAATGGTTAAGAGTAAGAGGACTTAGTGTGTGCCACATCGTGTGCAGGCTTCAATCAAGTGTGATCCATTATGAAAACATTGTGCTCCACTTTATTGCAATATGTTTTGTGCACACAGATTTTCGAACAACTTTTTCGTATGTCCTGGAAGTGGAGACGAAGTTGGGATGTATCGTATAAGCCTACTTGGAATGAGCTGCCACAATCAACATAGATTGTTTCGGAAACTTTTGCAAAATGGAAATTCCGTTTGGCCAATTACTTTGTCTTATCAAGTAGGAAGTTATTATTTCAATAAGTTGATGCCGTGCTAGACAGCGTATGCGCAAAGCCAAGCCATGGAGAGGTAGATGCAAGATTAATATTTTTGCATTTAGTAAAAATCATTAAATAAAAGCCAATTACGCTCTAAGACTAGGCGGTTGCTACACCAATTCTTTTATCTTCTACCCTCTCCTTGGTGGCAGCAAACAATCTCCAACAAGGTATACTTTGAACCTAAAGGCACCTTCTTCCATATGCTACATTTAAAGCTGCAGTAAAATAGACCTGTCGGAAAACTCCGTTGAGTTCTTGCCGAAGTGTGTATACTCGCATCAAAAACCGCATATCTAATAACGAAGTTTTAACTTCTATTACAATGAAATGTAACCACCTTCTTGCTATGCAATCTCTTTTCCATAAGTAGATTTACCTCCGACCCACTTACCTCTGCAAAATTATATTTCCAAGAACTTTTCCAGCAAGCTATGACATTGTTTCTACAGCGGAGACGACGCAACCCGACGTTGAGAATAATGATGTAAATTACGTTGTCAGTCTTGTATTATTCAAGTCCTCTTGCTTGTTGCAGTGACCTGGGAGCGGGTGGATTGTAGATACGTCCCACACCATTCCTTGCCTTGGTTACGAAATATTTTCTTAAAAGTACGAATAGATGCTTACATTATTTTCTGATAAATATCGTCAAGAGAAATGATATTGCTCTCCCCAATTTACATGCATGTAGTCATCGCCTAGGGAAACGTAAAATGTCTTTGTCGAACTTCGGAGAATTGAAAGATGTTTTCCTGTGAGTCTTACTCATTTCGTTTCAAATTAAAAGCTAATTTGTGCCTGTCAGCTTTATTGTTCTGAAAAATTCACAGAGACACAGTTGCACATTATAAGGGGCTTTGTTATTGGAAAGGCTTGCGAAACCTATTCGCAAAATCTTGTTGCGAATTTTAAAAATTAATTTTGTCCTAAATTGAGAAATAAATTCTAATACTATTCTAGACATTGGTTTGATGTTTGGCGGCTTAAATACTCTGCACACTGAGCACATGTATCCTCACCGAGTGAGTCTGACTGTTTGGAGGTTCATGCAATCAGGTTAGGTTAGGAGTAGTTGGCTGGCTTGATGGAATAAACACACTTGGACGAATTGTAATTACAATTTTTTTTTCTGTGAAGATATTCACAGCAGCAATAAATCGATTTATGTTCGACTATAGTCGGACGAGCACTGGCTCGGTGTGACTTTTAAGCAGCGTTGCCAATTTGGGGGTTTTCCCCCCAGATTAAGTCGTTTTGATAACCTTAAAATATGCATCCGCATTAATAATGAGTTATTGTAGACATTCGTCGTTCTTTTCGGTCTACTACCAAATGACTCAAATTTGAAATTAAAGGATGAAATAAATGTGTGTGTTATTTTAAAATACTATAAAATAATCAATCGATTCTCTAAAGCTATATTTATTTGTGAAAATTCTGATATCTTTGGACGATTTTCGTTTTCAAAACAAGTCTTTCAAAAAACGCCAGTTTCACTAGGAAAAAGTCATAAAGGGTTTTTCAACAGGGACGCTACAAAAGTAGAGCGACAGGGACAGCTAACGACGCCGCTCTTTTGACATTTCTCTTCAGTAAGGTTTGCCATTTCATGATGAAAAGATATACGAGCCAACAACGAGTCGAAATTATTAAAATTTACTACAGAAAACCGTTTTTGTTTTATTTAAAAAAAAACTTTTTTAGCAGTCTTATTGAAAAACCCTTTAGTTGTTTGTAATAGTTCCTTTAATACTTTTCCGGATCTAAGCACCAACCGTATCAGTAAATTTTATTAACAACAATAACATGCGTTGACGCTGTGTAAATTTCTACAAAAGGGTTTCAGAAAGCAGCATGCGTTGACATTTTCATCATCATAAATGTTTGGGACACACTTTTGCATTAGTAAGACCAAACATGTTCGCGCTTCAAATTTGAAATTCTTACTTTTTAGTTGTAAAACATATTAAGAAAATATTAACAAAAAGCTGGGGGTTTTTTTAAGAAAAAAAGCCAAGTCTGGGGGTTTTTCAGACTTATCTGGGGGGAAATATTTTGACCGTCTGGCAACGCTGCTTTAAAGTGAAGTCAGTCATCCTTGCTCAATCCGATTGTGAGGCGTTTATCCGGAATAGGCTTAAAAACTACTTCAGGAAAATGACTTCGGTTATAAAAGTTTCATTACTTAATGTCAAGACTAAAAGATAGGATATGTTTTATCGTTATAGGCTAAACAGGAGCAAAGTTCTAAGGTAATATCAAAGCCGGGAGCATTTGATAGGTAGTTCATGCTGCTGCTTCTCTATAAGTTCTGAGCAGTTTCAATTTTTATTTTAAATTAAAATCGAACTGCCAATAGCGCGAACACACACAACTTTACGCGCAGTAGTACCTATTTGAAGTAGGTTTCTGTAATGCTTCTTTTTGT
Organism: Cheilosia grossa; assembly: GCA_963082955.1. Classification (NCBI taxonomy): domain Eukaryota; kingdom Metazoa; phylum Arthropoda; class Insecta; order Diptera; family Syrphidae; genus Cheilosia; species Cheilosia grossa. The sequence goes on along the minus strand of OY720147.1, from coordinate 16,414,752 downwards.
GTTTTGACTTTGAAGCGTGAGGCTGGCGAAGCGAGTTGAGCACAGCTCAGCAAGTTTTGATAAGCATGCATGTATGAGTCTCAATTGCGAACCACTCAAAATGCAATGAAGAGAAACAAAACGCAACGTAATAATATCCTTGGGCTTTGGCCTTATGTCGACAGAAAAAAATAACACCAAATGTAAGCACTGATACTTTCTATCCTCCCGTACAAAGTAATTCTACTCGTTATTCTTTGTCTACAATCAACTGTAGTTGCTACTCCCTCAAACAACAGCTTACGCTATAATCCTTATCGTTTAAACACAATCCCCAGAATCTTCTAATGAATTTTTAAAACCGCCCGCCTCGTTCTTGAGTATTGAGTGCCACACATAGGACAACGATTCTTTGTTCGCGCATTTTCTTTTAAATAATAATTATTATGCTCGATAAAACAGAAATCACGTCCCGTGATTAAATATTCAGTTTCAATTTTTATCCCAAAAATAAGCCCCCAATTTACATCTGCTTAAAATAAGGCCATAGCATTTCCAAGCCATATGAATCCTAATTCCTTTTGTTGAATATAGAAATACCATTAAAAAACATACGACAAGAGCATTTTCATCTGATGGTTAAATAGCCCCGTGATTTAATATGGCATGAAAAGCGAGAACAAAAAAAAAAACCTGTCGCATTTATAAATAATAAATATAAGTGAGCTGTTTATAAATATACGCTTTACGAGGATATAGAAACACAAGGCGAAAAATATGACTTATCGTGTTATTCCCTTGTGGTCTTTGTGAATTTTGTGGAAGCTCTTTTCTTTGGGTAAGGTAATACCACTTCATTTACACAGTGCTATAGATAGCTACTTAGTGGGTTTTGCCGCTTTTTTACACTAAGAGGGGATGGGCTTTATGAATGCTTATGATGCCTAAGGAACGGTTCTATTATTTCCTCGTGGTTTTGAAGAAGAGTGTTTGCATGAAAGTGTTAGCGTTTATTAAATTCATACTCCGCCATGTGGGTAATAAATATTTGGAAGGTACCTTCTCATACCGCGTGAAAAAAAGTTGGGAACAAAATGTAATTGAATTAAAAATTGCGTTCCCTTTGGATTTATGGTCGATCTTGATCGAAAACTCAATTATTGTCCTTTATAAAGTGGTTTGTATACTATGGGAAAGGTATATTTCATAGAAGTCAGTGTGGAAAAAAACATGTTCAAAGTCCACCAATGTGATGAGTCCTCCTTAAGAAACTGAGTGATATGGAAATTTAAGTCTACCGGTTTTGTTTTACACAGGTCTTTTTATCAATGCCAATTCCATGTGTACATCTTCATGTGGTGGCATAGAAATTGTTCCTTACTCTTTTTCAATTTGGCTCTTTGCCTCGCCACCTGCAGTAAAGATTAGCAATACGACCAGTGCTACGTCCAAGTAAATTCATTCTTAGTGCAATAGCTACTAACGAGTGCAGGAGGAAGCTACAGCGATTTATAAACTTAAAGGTTTGATGACGGAAACTCCTCAAAAGTAGCTTCCTTCTGCATTCGTTGGTGGCTTTTGGACTTTTGGTTCAACCGATATTTGGCAACATTCTTGCGAGGGGTGATTGGAGGACCTATGTTTTTTTTACCTGCCTTAACGTAAGGACAATATGTCCTTTATAACACCGATAGGTATCATTTCGCGTGGTTTCATCACTTCGACACGTTACTGGAACTGATTTAGTATGCTGTTCTGCAAAATGTGGGTCAGCAGTCCCGAGCCAGGCTTTGTTTATGGAGATTGTTTCGTTTGTTATTATCTGAATCTCGTTATCCCTTAAGACCACCCTGCTTAAAGTGGCGAAGACCTGAGCAACAATTACTTAGAAACATGTCCAAATGTGATTCCGTTGCAAAATAAGTACTGATTACCACAGTCAACCCTAGATCAATATCTTACAACATTCCATATCCACATCCATATCCTTCTGGATATTCTCATTGCAAAGTCACTGGTACACTGGCTCTGTATTAGTATACCAAAAAAATTTACGTCCATCTCTATGGAGGTATGGTATACAACTTTATGCATATAAAATGTTTTTCATACGCCCCGTTTGACCCCAGAAAAATTTAATAACATTAAGTGCATCATTTTGCTTAAGACACTGACAAACATGCACACTTACAATAATGTGTACACGTCCCAATGCAAAATGGAGATGACACATTCATTACATTTATAGAGGGGACGAGGTGGAAATTGATGACGTTCGGAATTTAAAAGGACACGTTCTGCAGACACTGGAATAAAGGCACGGGACATTTTTTTTATTTTGTGGGACTGTAGGCGGTGAATTAAATTAGGCAAAAACATTCGACACATAATTTGGCAATTATTCTTTTTCAACGCAAAGAGGAAAGAGCCACTAAACGGAATAAAAACACAAGAAAACAAAAAATAATAATAAATTTAAAGACCTTGCGGTAAACGAGAAACGGGTAGTTTTACGAGCAATTTATTACCGCTCGAGTTTATTTATTCATTTATTCTTTTTGCAACGTCTTGTCTTGCATTGGCCAAAGGCAATTTAAGGCTCGAATTATGTTGTGCGCGTCATAATTAAACGAATTAGATCTTCCTCTTATTGTTATTGCTTAGGAACGGGCTTAACTCAAATGCGGATGAAAGCTTCGTTTGTTGATGCGGAAATTCGATCATTTGGTACAAAAAATTAGTTTTTTAATGTTAGTCATTTCTTCATAGGGCCTTCCTTCTTAAAATTGAAGGAATTTTGTATAATTGTCATCTTAAGGGTGGAGAATGTGCGGAGTTAAAGAGATCTCGAACAATTCGTTTACAAAAAATTGCTGTTTAGCGCAGGTGCAGTTGTAAGCAAAAAATCAGTATTATACTTTTTAAAGTAAAATTTGGAAGGATAAAGAGAAACCACTTTAATTTCCTTAAAATACAAAGCAAACTCATTAAGGGTTTGTACACCTGCACATCTTTTTATTGCGAAGAAAATCTTTTATTACTTACGTACATGCTATTTACAGGGACTTCTTTTATAGCTCAGGCTGTTGATTAAGACATTTTCGAGATATAAAACAAATATCTCCCAACAGTCGCTTTATATTTGTAAGCTGTGACTAGGACTTTATTATTGCTATTCCTCAATTGCTTGTCAGGAGGAGCGTTAAAAATGTCTGTAGGATGATTTCCTTTTACTTCCTTTTTTATAAATCACAATTCGTCAACTACCTACTACCTAAAAAAGAGGAAATATTATTCCATAAGACAAAAACGTTAAATCGATTTCGTTTTTACCGTAGTTTTGCTTCATTTAATTTTAAAATGACTAGGCAAACAAAAAAACAGAAATGTTTTCGGTTATTTTACCTACTTCACTTACCTCTTAAAACGGAAGACATTTTCGTATTGTGAGCCATGGAAACAATTGCCTTATTGAATTGAATTGAATTGAATTGAAACTTACATTGGGGCATTAAACCTGTGTGCCTTCAAATAGCGACGAAGCACGTGAGTTATTTGTTTAAAAAAAATCACAACTATGTAGTTTAAAACATGCCTATTGTTATTGCAGAAAATATGTTATACAAGATACCTAAATCAAATATAAGTGCAGAAACAGAAAAGCAAATGCTGTTTAGAGCTAAAGTTCCTCAAACTATGCATATCATCCCAAAACTATGCAATTCTAACAACTTTAAACGTTTCCGAAGGGGAAGACAACAACGAAAAGAGCACATTTTCGTTTTCGCATGATTTTTTTTTTTTTTTAAGAGAAACTTCTTTAGGCACGGTAGTAAACTCGATCGAGCGAGTTATAGGTACTGAAGTCAAGTCTCAGGTGTGTCTTTCTCTTTCTCTGAATTTTAATGTGATAATATTTATATTTATATTATGTAATATATATTTTATATTTATATATTTATACAACACTAGAGCCTAAAAAATCAAAGATTTGTGATCTCATTTTATTTCAACTGTTTAAACTAATGCATTTCTTAAAAAATATTTTAAAACTTAGTTCTTATCGAATTTGTACTATATTCAAAATCTTCTGCGAAAAAAGTGTACGTTTTTTAAGATCCACTGCGAAATTTTATAACTGAAGTCCGAACCCTGGATATGACTGCTTCTCCTCGACTGACTCTTCGCTGTCACTTTTTGGTAATTTTTCTCACAGCAGTGAGACTACTAAGCGAGGGGTCCCAGGTTCGAATCCCGCAAAAACCCAAATTCCTACTTGGGGTTTTTTCCACTGCGCCACCTCTCGTCTGACAAACATCCGAGAGTATAACTGTCTTTAGAGCTTCTCAATTAGCAGTTTGGCATCGGCATAAAATTGTAGATCCCTTCCATTCGTTCCAAAAATAAAACTCACACAAAACGAATGGTTGCGAGAAGCTAGGCCTTGGGTCCCTACGGACCTGTTGCGCCAACTATATATATATAGTGGATACTGTTGCTACTGCACTGCTGATGCTGTTGGCTTGGGTAGAGTATCAGATAACTTAGCAGCGGTACTTTGCTTACGTACAATTATGTACACTTCGTGTTGTTTGTAATTGCTTGTGTGTTCTGCAATACGATCCGACCATCGAAGGGACGCCAAACTAGCTAATCTGTTGTGTGGTGCTGTACTCGTGGATTATTAGTTGTTTTGGTGGTTTTCTGTTGTTATGTTGCGTAAAGAGGAGTTGCATCATATGCATAGATGTGGAGACAGACCGTATCGTAACTAGCGCAACCGAATTGTGTTGCGCACCCAAATTCCGTCACGGAGTATAATATAGTATGGACACTGCGTGGAGCTCTCTAAGCCCACTGTAAGCCCACTTTTATCCACCGAGTGAGAACAACTCGAGTATATGGTTTTTATTTATCAGCTTACTACGAGAGCATCTATCAGCTGTCATTTTTGACGCTCTAACCGTTATAACTAAATCTTTATCAAATTAATAAATATCGGTGTGAACTCATCATTTTAATACTATCAAATTGCCATTGGAAAGTTTCATAATCTATCTTTGCATTGAAAAATGTTGTTGGCTATGATTAATTATAAATTCTAAACATTGATACCGAAAACAGCTGCAAAACAAGCGAACGCGTAATGACAGAGGAAAAGTGATAAATATATTAAATTGGTCGTGTGATAAAAGCATATTCCATTAAGTGTTATAACCTATAATTAAAATAGTAAATGTCTCAACAATTGAAATAATTTGTCATAATTTATCAACAGCGCATAGAGAGAGAAAACGTCATAATTTATCAACAGCGCATAGAGAGAGAAAACGTGCCATAAATCCGCCGAGAAACAGGCCAAGAGTGGGAAATAGAAAAGCCAAGAATTCAAATTTAGGACTAAGAAAATTAACTGTGAAATATCCCTAAAACTTATCCCTCTCCTCATTGAATTTAATGTTTAGTGTTTGCCAGGGGAAGTTTCACTTCTGTCGCGCGTAGTTCTACTCGCACAATTTTTTTTTTTTACATAGTATTCTCATATTTTTTACAGAATCCATCTCGGAATCGCATTGGGAGAAGATTTTCGAACTGCTAGACACAATTTTCAGACACTTCGTCAATCTGTTGGTTGTTACCTTCACATTTTGAGCAAAAAATTCGCCTCTTATCTTTTTAACACGCCGATAGAAGAAAAAACGAAGGCAGCTTACTTGGAGTTCAAGTGCAGAGTTCATTGCTTCATTGGAGCCATTGAATTTTCAGGTCAAGGTTAAGATTTTGTCTGCAAACATAAAGAAAGAGTCCCAGTGGTTGGTGGGCGGATTACAGTTAAGTGATTGCCTTCAAATGGATTAAAATTGTAGGTCGTTAAGTATAGAAAAAAGTACAAAAACAAAACTGCGCTATGGTTCTATACAGACAGTTGCACTTTTTCCACAAGATCTTCCACAAAGAAGACATATAACATATTTCTTCTGCACTATGTGAAGTAGATCAGTTTGAGTACTGGCCCTGAATGACAATAACTTCTACAATTGTGAAGTTGTCTAGAAAACCCGAAATTCGTAAATAAAAAACTGATCTCCGAAAGACTGTCCAGTCATTCCAACAACACATTGTTAAGAGGCTTCTGTATAATAGTATAGAAAAGACAACTTATTGAAAATATAAAAGCTGAAAGTATACCCTCCGTGTTAAGGGAATAAGTTAACGAGTATACTTATTCAATCTTTTGTATTTTCAAACAACCCTGGAGTGACTTTTTCTCAGAAATAAATGTTTGCTCCCGTTTTGTGCTCATCAGGCGAAACCCAACAGTTCTGCTAATGAATTTCCAAACAGAAACATTCATTAAGTAAACACTTATCACTTAGGCTACAAAGCCACCACTTTCGGTGTAGGAATAACTCAAATGCAAGTCTTTCCATAGAGGTATTAAAAAGGTCTTATTCCAGATACCCCCATGAGTATATTAATCGAAAGTCAGCTTTTGCCGACTAATGCGTTCCTATTAGTGTCCTAGATTTAGTCCCAGAAACAGCCATAAATACCAGACACAGTCTGAATACGGGATACTGGTGGATGCACACGTTAACCACATACTCTCGACAATGTTCGCAAGCAGCATGCGCTTTTCAGGTGGAAACAAAACTTTTTAATGCAATTTCCACCAACAAAGTTGAGGCGCTCTCTGCGCTGTGCGGGATACAACCACATTTCCGTGTTTTATATTCGGGCATTCGTTGATCTAAATTAACTTTGTTTCAAATTAAGTTCTTAGCACGGGCTCTGAACACTATATGGAATATGTCCTCATTGATTTGTTTTTTTTTTTTTTTTTTGTTCCTAGTTATGGAGTTTTATAATTTGTTTAATCGGCTGGAATATGCGTGTACTTTTCACATGTATTAAAAAGTTTTTCTTTGTTCATGGAAATCGAGCTGTATACATTGACAAAACACTGGAAAAGGCCGTTACACACTCCAGGAGAATTGGAGCGCAACATTAAAAACAACTTTGACAGACGGTCTCAAGAAAATTGCAGTAAATTAATGAAAGCACTAATCTGCATCAGAAGTGCTAGTGTTTTTGTAAAACATCTCGCGTTAAATCGCTGCAGTCTCTTAAAATTTAATTGCGAATCGCTTCAATGGCTCTTGGAGGACATTTTTGTATTAAAAGTCTAGCTCCATTACAAAGCCAAATTATTCAATTTCTGAGCTTAGGAAAAGTGTGTGGGAGTGTTTGAAGTTGGCAGCTTAATTTGTACTGAGCTATCCAAGAGTAAAACTGTTCTGAGAATGTTCTTTGGCTCAGTAACTCAGGCCGGGCTTGGTTGGTTGGTTACTCGGCTTACTTAACAAAATCATTCTCGAGCCAATACCAAAGCCTGATCTGAAAAGTTTAGCTTTAAAGGTTTGGTTTTTTTTTTTTGTTTTTTTTATGGGAGGAACCATACACCCTTTTGTCCAATTTTGACCACACTATATTGTGGCCTTCTTCAGGTCCCAGACTTCACATGTCTTTTGGCTAAGTTACATTGTGAATGGTTCAAAGGTTTACTCGGAAAAGATAAAAGACAGCAATGCTGGCACATCTTCAACCATTTAAACTTCAGGATCCGTTTTTATATTGGCGGCTCTAATGTAGCACACACTGTACAAACCACTTTATTGTTTGAATTGAAATTAAATTAAGCAAACTTGAAGACATTGCAATCAAAATGTAAAATGTAAATCTTTATCCGTATCAATTAAATGATCTAATGAAAAATTTCTTTAAAATGGACCTGCAGTTTGATCATCGCACAGAGACTCTGAAAGAAATGTCAACACCTATAAGTTCTTCGCGACTAACAATCGCCCTTCATTGTTGTTGCGCATGACGGGAGAAGTCGTAGAGACTTTACCAGTCAAAACAGCGTTTATCAAATATATTACAATACAACCAAAAGTCGGCAAAAGAGGTCACAAATCCGCGAAAGACTTCCGACCCATTAGCTTAACCTCCTTCATACTCAAAACTTTATGACGTAAGCTTGACCTTCAAATAAGAACAGGCCTTGGAAGGTCTCCCTTATGTCATTCATAACACGCTTACCTCAAGGGCTAGTCGACCGCTCTTCATGAAATAATGCTTAAGTTGAAAGGTCACTCTCCCATCACCAATATACATAAGCTACCTTGTTAGATATAAAGGGTGCTTTCAATAACGTCCACTGAATCGATCCATGAATATCTGTTAGAACTAGGGGTAGAGGATTTCGTCACTTCATGGCTCATTTCCATGCTCAAAACAAGGATCATTCAAGCAAAACTTAGTAACACCCTTCTTAGCAAATAAGTAAGCAGAGGAACACCTCAAGGTGGGATGATCTCACCGGTCTTATGGTTTAATGTACTTAACAAAATCCTGTGAAGCCAAGTGTCAAGTGGTTGTTCTAGTATCAGGAATGTTTCCGAACGTGATTAGAGAAATCATGGAAAGGGCTCTGGGTAAGATTAGCGGTTGGGCCACAAGTTGTGGTCTTAGCCTTAACCCAAGCAAAACTGAGCTGATGCTTTTCACCACCAAAACCAAAATACCAACCTTCTCAATTCCCCGTTTAATTCTGGATTTTCTGCCAGTGGATCTGAATATTAACAACGTTGCAACGTGTAGTGCAGTCAGATTGAAGGAAGCTAAGTGTTGGTCCGAAAGGCCTTGTGGTCATTCCAGTCGTAAATAAATTCGACATACCTATCTTCACAGATGGTTCCAAAATGAACTGTGGAGTATGAGCAGGCATTTACTCAACAGAAATAGACATCAACGCAGCCAGCGTCTTTCAAGCAGAAGTACTTGCAATTAAGGAGGCGTGTAGACTGCTCCTTAACATAGCGACACCCAGAAAAAAACAGGCATCTTCGACAGTCAGGCCGCGATTAAGGCTTTCGGTTCAACTAAGTCAACGTCCAAGCTTGTGATGGAATGCAGGGAGACACTGACCAGGGCTTGTCATCGGTTTGAAATCACTCTCGTCTGGGTTCCCGGCCATGGGAAAATTGAGGGGAATGAGAAAGCCGATGAACTTGCCAGACGTGGCTCTGCTCTGTGCGTGTCGCATGCGGAGGAAGTCTTCCCTCCGCTGGGATATGTAAAGGGAGAAATCCTTCTGCACTTCACCTCAAGGGCTGAGACTAGATGGGTGAACCTGACGAACTGCGTCATTTCAAGAAAGATCTGGCCAACGTCCGATGGTGCCAGACTAACGGCAATTAGTACGGGCCATTGGCCTATAGGAACTCACGCTGCCAAACTTGGCATCACCATAACACCCACTGCGCCGTAGCTGCGCTGACACAAATAAGAGTGAAACCGTGTTCCATCTTCTTTGTGAGTGTCCGGCTCAGTGCACTAGGTCATCCCGTTTATGATGGCCTTTCGGCCATTCAAAGCATCCATTGCAACAAGATCATCAAATATCTCAACTCCACAGGCTGGTTTTGAGCTCCCTTAACATCATTCATCCTCTTTATTTCAGGTTCCGCTAGTTGTGGTCTCAAAACGGCGCTTAATGTGTTATTTGTGTTTTTCCCTCGTCAGGTAACGGCCACTCAAACCAACAAACCACCAAACAACCAAAAGTGGAGTCGACATTATGAATAAATAAGAAAGGTAATTTAAAAAACCAAAAAAAAAAAAAAACGACTGACTGCTAAAAATACCTCAAAAGATGTAAACAAGACCCATTCCAGAATAACTAATCGGATTCTATCTACACAGACTAACAAAACTATGCGTAGCCTGAGCCTCCAATTATCGCAGTCCTTTGTTGCGATCAGCTGTCAGTAGAAAAGACAATTTGCTTTAAAAAATGGCATTCCTTCTCTTTTTTTAAATATTCTATTTATTTTGAACATCGCCCGTTGTGCCCAAGATTCCTTATTGTAATACAAACATTTCAGAATAACTAAAAATTTCAACGTGAGAGTTCAAAGCCGATCAGTATTCTAACACTTTAGTAGATGCTGGTCTCAACAAGATCCATAGCACACAGTATATTTTCCTCCAGTGACTCAGCAGATTCGACTGGTAAGTAGTTATACTTGTTCTCGTTTCACTTGTTTTCGTGCCATAAAAAAAATTGGTTGTAGCGATAATATGGTAATACTTTCATCTTTACTGCACTCTTTTAATGGTTTATTACTTTCAAAGTTTATAAGCGTAATCGCCATTAAAATCACTACCCAAAGAAGCACTCTAAATCGACCGCTTCTTGGATTTTGTCAAATCATTGGAAGAAAAGAAAAGAAAAGTGTCCACACTTTAGTTCGAGCAAAATATTAACGATCCCACAAAAATATGTATTTCTACTCCTGCACACCAGCCCTCAATTACCCGCACACCGTCTTACCCCATCAGTCAATGCATTTCAGCTGTCTGTCATAAACCACCATTCGGGTGGTTTATTTTTGTTTCGCGTCCGCCACCCCGTAGCTTAACAGTCAATAAAATCACCCGAACGACAGTTTTATGAGGCCATTTTCGAACGAAAATGAGATTTACTTTAATGGATATTCCATCCCGGTCGATCCATAGCCTCGTGTCCTACCCACCTAGCCGTCAAAGGCTCACTAAGTATAATTCATAACTTCTAGCTGTTTGAATTTATGATTAAATTGACTTTACCCAAAGCAACAAAAGCGAATGTAATGACGATGTAGTTAATTTCGTTTACTGGTTGTGGCTAAAAAGGCAATGTCATTAAAATAGTTCATGTGGCTAACATTGTTATTTCATCCTTAACACAGGCACTTTCACGGCAAGCGTAACATTTCCCATACTCGCTTGCGGACAGGTTGAATAGAAAACTTTACCTTCTGGCTTTGGTTACTGTGTCTTGGTCTAGTGAGGACGGACAGTGTCATGCTGGTACATTGTGAGACACACTTTTCGTAATTAAAAATAGGATTCGGTCTTTGAATTTGTAATGTCTATGGTTTCATTGAACCTACCGCCATGAAAGTTGGGCACATTTTTGGCTTCGTTTCGACTCCAGACCTTTACCATCGTAATTTATGTGCAGGTTTCAGTTCATGGGTGTAAGCTTAATTTAAAACGGACTATAAATGTCGCCAACTTTTACCGAAAACAGAGCCGTTTACATTGCTCTTGCGAAATGTTGAAAACACTATTGTAGGGTATTTAAATAATTTATGAGTGCTATGGGTTTGGGCAGGGCTTATAGCACAAAAGACGGTAGTTATATGGTAAGGTCCTTGCTTTCACTAAAATATAATCAATCAAAGCGAACAATGTTTTCTGTTTCGGGAAAGTTACAAGTATACTTTGCCTATTGTGTGTGTGTGTGTATAGCAACTTGGGTGAAAATTTATAAAAAGAAGCGTACTCTTTCATTCTACGAAACTCCATCTTTCCTTTGGTTCATTTGCATAGGGGAATTAGCCCCGTAATCCGTCCGACAGAAAAACGTGTACAACCTGTTAATGTAACATTTTGCTAAGAAATTGAACTAGAAACCAGCTTTTTTTAAGGCATTTATGTCAAAGAGAGGAATTAAAAAATATTTTAACACGTTGCAATGTCCCGCCTTTCCACTGTTCCTTATTCGTCACAGAATTTACTACGTTCACGAAAGTAAAACAGCCCCAATTGTTGTGGATGTTTTTTATTCTTCTATAAAAATTCAGAGAAACCTCCTACCACACCCCCGATGCTTACACGAAAACATAAAAACCCACACTGCGTCAAAATGTCATCCGTAGACGTAGGTAGCTCGGGCCAACTCAAATGTCGTAAAGCGCTTCGCCTCACTGTCGTAATTTACTAGCAACCAATGCAAATCTATTTTTACAACTGATTTACAATAAAATACAAGTAGTGCACTGGGTGTAGCTCCCGACTATAGCTCTGTCTACCTTTTCGCCACCAATCCCTAAACCAATGGCAAAGAGTTCTTTAGAGACCTGAAAGCGAACACAAACATTGGTCAAAATGCGACAAACGGGGCGTAGGGTACCTCCAATACAAAACAGAAAAAAAATCTAAATCTTGTATTACCACCAAACTGCTAAAGCTTAAATTTTCAGAAAGTCTGTGGTATTGGCCTGAGATTGAATTTTTTAAGTAGAGCAAAACCAAAGGACTAAACTTAAAAAAAAAACATTTTCGGTCTTAATCTCGGACGTTTGTGGAAAGTGACCGATGGCTCAGTATTCCAATACACATATCAGTGAGCAAGTGAGTAATATCAGAACAAATTACGATGCCAACTTCCAAGCCCAAGACACCTTTCCTAAATTTAGAAATGGGATTTCAGATGAATCTCTTATGAAACTTGGATCGGCTTTGTAACAAGGCTAGAATTTTCTTACAAAAACGGCTTCCAAGAAGGGATTCGCCATTCAATTTCAAGCGACTGCTGCATTAAAGCGAAAGATGTTTTTCAAAAAAACGACTAGTTTTTGTGCTTACAACGCTTACATTGCAAAATTCAAATTTTTAACCGCTAACTAGGTATCTATAGGCAGGCAGATCGAATACCAATGAAATTGTAAACAAAATGCTTTGTTGTTTACTCTTTGAACATTCTTGCAGCATGTTTCGGATTTTTTTATGGCATATTTTGGATTTTTTGTGACATTTTTTGGATTTTTTGTGACATATTTTGTCATTTAAAGTGCATATTTTGTGTTTTTAGAGCATGAAAATCCGAGCCCTGTTGATCAGTATTAAGTGCTAAATGATAAAATAACAACAACGAAAACTAATTTATTAAATTTTTGTAGAGGAAAAAAATAAAGCAGAAAAACGAAATTATGGTCGCCAGATTCTGAACCCCGAAGTCCTTTCAGCCAACCTAATGATTGTGCATAATTTTGAACCATTCATTTCGATCGAACCGGTGATAACTTACAAAAGAATTTTTTTTCGCCACAGAATTAAATACCAACCACAATTTATTACAAAAGACGAATGAATAGTGAACAGAATAAAACAAAAACAAAAAATATATAAGGGTCGTTCCACCTCAGTTCTTTTTTCCTCTTCATTTAATCAATTAGTCCTATTTATTACAGATTCTCGATGGTGGAAGCGAAGCTCATGGGTCTCTTAGGAACAGAAATTTTATGTAATTAAGTGCATGTATGTGTATTCGGTTCGAATGAAGGTGTGGAATCGTATTTCCTTATTATAATCAAGTACCTAGCTCATTATTCGACGACGCAGAAGGTGAGGTGTTGGGAAGGTGAGGACTTATATAAATAATTTTGTTCAGCAAAATAATTTTTGGGTAGTTTTTGTCCTACTTTCTACAACTCCCTAATGTATTATGAAGTTCGTTCGTGATGATTGGTAGTCGTAGATTTATTTCTCGACGACAGCCAGGGAAAAGTATGGAATGGAAATAAATTCGATAACGACCGAGTATTTAACTTAACTTTTACTTTTTGTTTATGTACAGTAAGAGAAGAATATTATTTCCTATTCGCCCAGAATAATTATAACCTATTATTATTATTGCTACTTTATTTCAATATTCTTAATTCAACAATTGATACACTGATACTTAATTCAACTTAATTAAAATTAAAAATAAGTAGTGGCATCTATCTTATAATATAAAAATGGTGTGAAAAATGTATATTAATTCATCAGTTAAGAACGGTTGCGCCGATTTGGCTCACGTTTTTTTTTTCAGTTGTTCGTAATTGTCAGGAGAAGGTTCTTACGAAAGAAAATTTTGGGAAAACCGTCCGGAAAGTCGGGAAATCGGAAAAATCTAAAACTAATTTTTTGTATGGAATTTTGTGTGCAATTGTTCCGGAATGGCTTTTCGAATGGAAAAATAGAAAATTTTTGTGCAAAACTGGGAAAATTCCTGAAAAAAACGCGATTCAAAATTTTTTTTTCCTCGAAATGTTTCATTTTATCGCGATTTGGATTTTGGACGATGGAAAGTTCGTTCGATGAACGATGCATTCCATCGCGAACTGCAACGAGCAAGACTATGATCGATATGATCTAGCTGAAAGAGTCCGAACTCATGTGAGTCGAGCAACCGGTGGGTGGGACAGGCAAGACATTCGACATTTCGTTGCACAGTGACGAAGAATTCGGCGATAGCGAAATTGATGCGAGAATGCAAAGTCATCATTTGGGCCGATGGCGCATAAACGAGCTTTTTTTCCATTTTAAATTCAAAAACGATTAAATCTAATTTAAAACTAACGTTTATCTCAGAAAACTTTAGAAAACTTGAATTCTTTATTATTTCTTTTATTTAAATACTACTTAAAACTACCTAAGCTACTTAACCTAAATTACCTATAATCAGGTTGGTGAGCAATCTCATCGATTGGTCAACATCCTGATCGCATCCATGGGCACCTGACAGCCGCCAACACGGACTCTTCCGTGCCGCCGAGCCTCGAACGAGGCCATAAGCGTCGGTCGAGTCTCGTAAGCACTGTTCATGTTGGCTAACCTAAACCTGCTAACTTAATATCTAGCTTAAAACTAGGGCAAAAACGAGCTTTGGAGGCAGTTGATCGAACGATGAAGCATTAACGAGGTGATTCAAGACGATTTGGTGCGGCTATGATATTGCTCTCCGGAGATTTGTATCAAACGCTTCCCGTCATCCCGAAATCAACTGCTGCCGATGAACTTATGGCATGCCTGAAATCGTCGCCTTTGTGAAGTTGAAATTGAAAAAATTGCAGATCGACCCATCGGCTGCTGAACTCTCGAGATAACTGCTGGCGCCTTACAGTGGCCAAATTCCTGTTTATGTTTCGTCTGGATTGATATCGTCCCTTGCGAATTCACATGTTCGAAGGAGGAACTCATCGCCAACGTGTTCTCGATTGGATTAGTGAACGTGCAATACTAGAAGCGAAGAATAAGGACGTCGATAGCTTGAATTTTATTATTCAAAGTCAAATCTCTGGAGAACTGCATTCGCACAAATCCGTTGACAGCGTGACCGATGAGGATGAAGCGTGCAACTATCCGACGGAATTTTTTAACTCGCTTGATGTGCCACGAACTCCGCCGTATAATTTACAGCTGGATGCATCGGATCGATCATAATCACGTTGCGGAATCTGAATCATCAGAAATTGTGCAACAGAACGCTGTTGTCCGTCAAGAAACTGACACTATATATATTTACTATACTGACTAATTCCGATTATTTGAACTGATCTTCCATTCCAATTCAAGCGGATGCAGTTCCCCTTTCGATTGGCTTTTGCGATGACAGTCAATAAATCGCAAGGCCAATCGTTGGAAGTTTGCGGGATTAATCTCGAATTTCCCTGTTTTTGGCACGGTCAGCTGTACGTTGCCTGTTCGCGTGTCGACAAACCGTCTTCGTTGTTTGTTTTTGCGCCGGAAAACATGTAAAATATTTTTTATCATATCGCTCTCTACTGATTTCGATTCCTTTCAAATAAAAGACATCGAAATTTGAACTATCTATGTTTTATTGTCACTCTTAAGTTTATCTGAAGGCGTTAAATTGGAGCGAGACGAAGTTCGCCGGGTCCGCTAGAGTCTTAAAATAAAAACAGTGGTTATGTCACTTCGTGAAATATAATATTTTGAATTTCGAACTCAAGATGTATTCCTATGCGAAGCAGTACGGGTACATAATATATGATCTATCTGTAAGGCTAGTATTGTGAATGTCCCCAATTTGTTTTCACAAGACGGACACATGAATCAGAACAGTATATATAACTTTAAACGTATTGGCAATAGATGGTGTATCAGTCTCCATTAAGGTGGAATCCTAAATTGTACGCAAAAGATTTTGCGCCATTTGAAAACGTTTTACGTCAAAAACAAATAAATTTTCTGAAAGGAATCTACCGGAGTCTTTAAAAACTGCTAACACCTCGAAGAAAACGTGTCAATTGTCGAAGTAAATTCGAGAATTAAAGTGAACACATTTTAATTACCTCGGTGAATTTAGCGGGTCAGTCTGAGTTCGATTCTAAAATTTTAAAATTCCTATATTTATCTACCTAAAAAGATAAATCCGCAGATAGCATAATCCATTTCAATACCTTGTGATTATTTCTCCATCACTCAGGGCACAATATCCTTACTAACTAATTAGAAATAAATAGGGCAAAGTGCATGGATTGCTTGAAACCACCGTCACAATAGCCATCAGAGAGAAGTAGTTATACGAGTCCTAAGCACAGCTTCGCACAGATAAAGCCTTTTAAAAGATAGACTAAAGGTGATGTTAAAAAGAAGGAACCTTTTTGGAACCTGCAAAACGGCAAAGTTTATCGGCTCAGTAACAGAGGATACCACTGAATGAATTTTGACCTAATTTTGTCATAAATATCTAACTGCAGATGGTGTAGCTTATTTCCGAGACCGAGCTACTTATAATCCCCAACTTTGCCATTCTCTTCAAGTCGCACCCTCCAAATAATACACTCGCCTTAAAAATATCTGACAATGCGAAATATCATAAATCGTTCCTGTCAAACCCAGAAGAAATATTATTTGTAGTCGAGAAAATTGCTTGGCCCAAAAATAACTGGGTGCACACTTGTACGAGTACATTTGAAGTATAGCTACAGTTCGAGGAATTTGCTGAACAAAATCTGAACGCAAACCAGGTGCACTATCCACGATAAACAATATAATATGAAATATGTGGGGAGTGGAACAACCGACATTGGTCTACATATTTTGTTTATTCATAAGAGGAGGTAGGTACCCATTTCCATTGTCAAGTTTCTTGCTAAATAGTTCGTTTTGATATTTTTTCCGGTAGCCTTTTCGTAGATTCTAAAGGCCATGTCACCACTGAACTGAGCCCTATATCAAATGTGTTAGTCAGCAGCTTTTTGTGGCTGCAGTAAGAAGGTTTTTAAACAGACAGATAACCTAGGGAACGTACACAAGGTGGAGGTTGATGGATCAATCGTTTTGGGTCACAGCCCTTTATTCGTTTAACGCATTTTCTAGGGGCAACATGAAAAGAGAAAAATCACTCTATTCTGGTTATACAAAAAAGAAAGTTGGCAAGTCAAAGAATTGGAATTCTGAATTTTGTTTATATTTCTGGAGTTCTGAATTCATGGGCAAGATTTGGAAAAGGTTTATGATTCAGTTGCTGCCGACACAACCAACTTGTGCTCTATAACCCATTCCTATTTAAAACGTAGGTATAAGTATAGATCTAAGGGGGAAATAACTGCAGAAATATATTACGAAGGCTCTTGGTATCCACCCCACAAATTAATCGAGTGCCATGCCCAGTATTCAGCTAGTAAGGAAACATGACTTTAATCTGTCATGTTTCAATTTGCAAGATTGTTCATGTTATTTTGTAGCATGTACGGCTATGGTTTGACTCCATCTGTGCATGTCAATGAGTGCATGCTCTACTGTTGTCGTTGTCCTTTCCCACATAAATGTGATCTATAGGTATGTTGCGGTGTCCAATTCCCGTTTCCAATAAGCATATAAACAAAAATATCTCGCTGCAGAAGTGGCCAAAATAAAACAAAAAATCCTCACTGATATGAAGCTACTCATATACATTCATATACTCGTAAAGTTGACTGTTTCATCACCAGCTGGAATGAAATTCGCTGAATGATTGTCTTCAGTGAAATAAATCGAGCATGTTTATTGTCCGGCTTGGAGATAACCTAACCTTATGAATGGTTTATAGCTGAAACGTATAGCTTCCTTGATGAATAGGTATATCCCACACAAGAAACCGAATTAAGGATAATCTTTTTCTAGAATTAGAGAGGTACACCGGCGGCGGACGTTTTTCTCATTTAAATTTGTTCTCTCGACTTGGTTCGTGGTTGATTTTTATTTCATGTTTTCGTCGATGCATGAGGACCAAGGTATAGTTTATAAATGTAATTCGAAAAGGCACACGCTTCATTCCTATTGAATACAAGTAAGTGATGTATTTGTGTGTTCTGCACATTTTGGGGTATTTGAACAAATATCGTCGAAAATGGAATAAAAGAAACCGAAACCATTTATTAACCGGTTGTATGGATGTATGCTGGCGTAGTGTACATACCTATATATATATAACCGCTACGGTGGTGTATATCCATAAAAGAATAAATTGGGACAGAAGTAATTTATTTTTACTGGAATCTCTACATTCAACCTGGAGCGTTCTGGAGTGAGGTTCAACCCCCATTCAAAAAGTCTTTGAACCGTACCAATAAACCGGAAATAATTTAGGCCTTCGAAATTGATAGTCGTGGTTCATTTTTTATACCAGATAAGATTTTCGATTCAACTTTATAATCGTATTCAAGTCGATATTACAAACTCGTATAGCTCTTAAAATACATTGCTTATAAAAACTCCAACAGGCTGTGTCTTTTGATAATAATACTTTATGTAAGCTTCTCTTAAGAGGAGGAACCGTCAGCTTTTTTTTTTTTTTTTTTTGAATGGAAATATCTGCTTCTTATCTGATCCAAACACGTTCGTATTTATTTTGTAAGTCTATCAACGAGAGAAATACCTTTCATAATAATGATTTTTTGGCTCTACTTGATTTTCCACTTTCAAGTGTCAAAGGTGTCGGCGCAGTCTTCTCTGTTGTGGAGCATTTTTTACCCACAAATGTTATACATGAAGTGACATTACATTCTGAACGTTTCACTGTGTGATGCGGTGATGTCTTCGGACCATGCTAGTTTAAAAATGAAGGAATTGGAGCCACAACCGTCAATAGCGACCGCTTTAATTATCTAATCTTGCCTACCCAGGACTCAAGAATATTGATGTTGTAAGTGGTTCCAACAAGATAACAGGGCGCTAAAAGATGAGTTTGGTAGTCGGATCATCTCACGACCCACGGGTGTTTTGTAATACAGAACATTTTATGGCTACCTCAATCTACATAAAATCTTTATCAAAAGACTTTGGGTCATTCGTCATGTCTTGGCGAATCACCAAATGGAAATGGTGATCAGCGTCAGTGTTAACAAAGCAGAAGACATATTCTGAACATAAGTTCATGCTCTAAAACAAAGTCGAAGCTAAATTGCCACATCGATCCGCCGCTTCAATTATAAAAGACTAAAAATCCTCTTTAAAAATGAATGACATCGCGCCGTACTAAATATTACAAAATTTATTCAGTGTCTTCTTTAAAATTACGGAAGCTCACAATTGCAAAGCTTGTATGGAATCTATAGAAATTTTGAACTGCTGAAATTTAAAGTCGTAGCTAAAAATGTTTATTGGCAAGGCTATTCGACTTTTAACTTTATTTGTATACAAAATTTAGGTTTACAACAATTTTTGTATGGCAAATCTCTTGTGACCTGGTTTAAAAAACGTCCATCAGGGCTTTTAAGAGTATTTCTACAAATGAGTCTTTTTTTATTAAATAATGCATCATATGGGATTTCAACATTTCATTTTACCCGTACGCTGTACGCACGCTGTGAGCTATGACTCAAATGCAAATAGTATGTATACGCCACAGTTTCCGTA
Source organism: Cheilosia grossa (assembly GCA_963082955.1). Lineage (NCBI taxonomy): Eukaryota > Metazoa > Arthropoda > Insecta > Diptera > Syrphidae > Cheilosia > Cheilosia grossa. The sequence continues at coordinate 16,395,249 of OY720147.1, read as the reverse complement.
TTCATATATCCTATACATTTCTGCACCTGGCAGAAGTCGTCACATCCCGAAGCGGAATATATTTAATAAACGTTTTATTTTACGAGCAACTGTTACGTCGAGTGTGTTATTCAAATTTTAACTGCTTTACATTCTGTCGGGCAGAATCAATCGTATAATCTCTAACCAAAAAAAAAAAAATGGTTCTCTGTTGTGTAAACACATTCGTTAGCCGTATACATTTTATTTAAATTTGCATACTAAAAAAATGCAGCATTTTTTATTGAAAACAAAAATAACAACAATGAATTCAATACCACTTTTTTCATTTATGCGGTTAGCCTTTTAACATGAATGCATCGCTAGTTTTCCCCATGAATATTTGGTTATAATTGAATGCGAGTACCTATGCAAATCAAACTAATTCCCTGATGATCTATGGAGTGGTTTTGGTTAGTTTATTTAAGGCCTTAAATGAAATAAGAATCAATATATTGAATAACAAAACAAGTAGATGATTAGTTATATTATTTGAACCGGTCGTCAACTACATCCACGACTCATGAACCACTGTTGTTCAACAGTTTATTCGGCTCTTTTTGGCTCGTTCAAAGTCCTTCCTACATGTTAATTATGTTGAGCAAATTGAGTTACTAAGTGCTGAAGGCTTTGTGACCGCGCACGCCTAGTTGATCAACATTCTGAAACATATAGAAGTCCGTTTAGTTAGATTAGATTAGATTAAGAGTCGGGAGAGCCTTCAAAGGGCTCTGGCACTGCGGCTACAAGAGTAGCCTATTGTGCCTTCCCAGGTAGGTTCCTAGAGCCATCTTTTCACTCCAGAGGCATTCAGGAAGACAAGAATCTCCCCTGGATGAAGGTCAGCGAGAGTTGCTGGATCGACAATCTCACTCCCTAGGATGTTTCTTCTAATGCGGCATAGAGCCGGACAGGCTGTGAGTATGTGAAGAGAGGATTCATCACTCTCAAGACAGAGCCTGCAGGTAGGTTCCGGTGAGACGCCAATGCGGTGGAGGTGTTTTTTCACGTGACCATGGCCACTGATAATTCCTGTAAGGATCCTCAGATTATTTCTGTCCAGATTAATTAGGAAGAGTGATTTTCTGGGGGAGAAATTAGGTAGAAATTTTTTGGTGCAGGTCTGCCCAACTGTGTTTTCCCAAATCTCGTTCGACTCGATGCGAGATAGATTCTTGATATGGGACCTGAAAAGGTTTTTGCTGACTCCGCAGAAGGGTTCAGGACCGATAAGTGGAGTGGAAGCTCCGATTTTGGCCAGCGAGTCTGCTGATTCGTTACCCTCAAATCCTCTGTGGGCTGGTATCCAATGGAGGATGACTAGGTTTTTCTTAGAGAGTTCGTGGATGGCTAAGAATGTTTCTAAGATAAGTTTTGATTTTATTACAGATGAGTCGAGGGCTTTGAGAGCTGCTTGACTGTCTGAGAAGATAAATATGGTTTTACCCCGTGTGTTAGAACTAAGATTTATTCTAGCGCAGTGGTAAATTGCAAGGACTTCAGCCTGGAATATGGATAAGTTTTTACCAAGGCTGACTGACAAGTTCACCTGGGGCGACTCACCGTAGATTCCAGAGCCAGTCCCTGACTCCATCTTAGAACCGTCTGTGTACCAGATGATATCCAGATGAGATGGATTGGGTTTGTATTTCTCCCATTCATCCCTAGGAGGGATAATTATGGAGAAGTTTTTATGGAAACCATATTTTGGAAGCATGTCATCAAGAGGCATGCTAAATGGGCTTGAAAGCTCCATGGCGCCGAGTAGAGAGAGATGACCTCCCTGATAGCTATATGGGTCAAGGCAGTTCGAATGGTACAGGCGATGAATACTTAGTCTAGCCTCCATTTGAATGTGCGTTTGAAGAGGTGTTAGACCAAGGATGACATTGAGTGCCGTTGTTGGAGTGGAGCGAAGACAGCCCGTCATGCAGATTCCAGCTATACGCTGAATGCGTTCTAGCTTTCTGACTGCAGTGACTTCGTTAGTCTTCGGCCACCACACCACAGCAGCATAGGTGACCGCAGGTCTTACGACGAGCGAATATAGCCAGTGTATCATCCTAGGTCTAAGACCCCAGTTTTTACCGCAGACACGGCGACAGATCCATAAGGATTTGGTGGCTCTGTTTACGGTACGTTCAATCTGCTGATTCCATGAAAGTTTACTATCGAGTATGACTCCTAGGTATTTTGCTTCCCGAGAGAATTCAATGGTTTCGCCGAACATGGTAGGGCGAATAAGGAGATCTAGATTCCTCCGTTTTGTAAAGGGAACTACAGTTGTCTTCTTTGGATTTACAGAAAGACCTTCTTTATTACACCATCTCTGAACAGCAGATAAGGCGAATTGCAGTATTTCTGAGACCGTGCTTTCGAATTTGCCACTGACAACGATTGCGACGTCGTCGGCATATCCTATGGCATAGATCCCTTGATTTGTCAAGGACTGAAGTAAGTCGTCAATGACAAGGGACCATAAGAGGGGCGAGAGGACACCCCCCTGAGGACACCCTCTAGTTGTGAGAGCTGAGATTTCCACATCGTCGATGCGGGTCTGAATTATTCTACTATTCAGCATAGACATTATCCACCGTCCTATGATAGGAGATTGGTTCATGTTGCTGAGAGCCCTGCTAATGGACTCAAAAGGCGTGTAGTTGAAAGCTCCTTCAATGTCCAGGAACGCAACGAGACAGATTTCCTTACTATTGATGGAGGATTCGATTTTGATTACTAAGTCATTAAGTGCTGACTCAGTGGATTTCCCAGGTTGATAGGCATGTTGAGATTTGCTTAGCGGGAAAGATTTTAGGGCTATATCTCTAATGTGTCTATCAATAAGTTTTTCCATGCTTTTCAGAATGAAAGACATGAGACTAATGGGGCGAAAGGATTTCGGACTTGAATCCAAATTCCTTCCTGCCTTAGGTAAATATTTAACTGTTACCTTACGCCAGGCTTCCGGTATATGACCGTAGGCCAGACTACAGCTAAATAGTTTGGTGAAGATGGGTGAAAGTATCTCAACTCCCCTAATCAGAAGTGCCGGGAATATGCCGTCTTCTCCTGCTGCTTTATAAGGCTTCAGGGAAGTTATGGCCCATTTAATGGCATTCTGATTGCATATTTGTTTCGCAATTTTCCAGTCCCCTCTCGTCGGCAGGCAGATCCGCTCGAGTCGGGGGGATAGGTTTGGTGAGAGACGATCAATTATAGTTGATCCGGGAAAGTGAGTTCTAAGTAAGAGGTGAAGTGTCTCTTTCTTATTTTGTGTTTGACAGCCGTTCTCATCAGCAAGTGTGCCAACTGAGAAACTTCTGTCAGAGGCAAGAACTTTATGAAGTCGGCAGCTGGAAGGAATATCAGAGATATCTTCACAAAACCGTCTAAATGATTCTTTTTTGGCCTTCTTAATTTCTTTGTTGTAGTTGGTGAGAGCATTAGAGTAGGTTTGCCAGTCACCGTTGCGTTTGGCTTTGTTGAAAAGTTTCCTTACTCTTGATCTGTGTTTTTCGAGATCTTTGCTCCACCAGATAGTTTCCCTCTTAAGCTTTTTAATCTTCAGGGGGCAGTTTTCCTCGAAGGCAGATATGATAGAAGATCTTACCATTGCAGCAGAGTGCTCTAGTTTTTCTTGAGTATCAATTCGAGATATTTTACCATTGAGTGACTGACTTAGGTGCTCTTTGTAGGAAGCCCAGTCTGTATTCCTCTTTGGTCGGAATGACGAAATTGTGGTATTAGGTTCGTTGTCCGTTTAGTTGGTCAACTGTGTTTTAGTGGTGTTGCCTCAACGAGTCTTTGGATGTGTTGATACCGTCGTGCACTTAACCAAGCATTATTGGTTGGACATCACATTGGATTATCTCGTCATGGAATATTTCGATCATTGTTTTACGACAAATTGCTCAACTCATCGAAATATTTTCCTAGGCTACACACCATTTCGGTCGTGTTTACAATTCTTTTATTTTTATCGCAATGTGACTGAGAACAAGAATTGTTATTTTTTTTAGAATATTAAGCTGTGATCCAATGGAATCCATTCTAAAGGCTCAACACGCACAGGCAAACAAGTTTCTTCGAGCCTAACACACCTTAAGTCAGCAAGAAACGCAAGGAATTGAGAAATGTGTTGAACAAATAACGTGCAGCACATGATTTTATAAATTAAACGACATGAGCTCGTGCACCAAACTCGTATACTTGCAGAGCAACGCATTTAGCAACGATTTTTAATTGGATTAAATGGCTTGGTTACTTAGAATTGAAAAGATCTTACATTAAAGTGTAATGGGTTGAAATGGCTATATGCGTTACGCACTTTGTGGACTACCGGCATCAGAGTAGTCGAGAAACTTACAAGGCTTACAGTAATTTATTTCGAAAACTTTGGAGTCCTACGCTTTGTTTGTGAATATAAGAATTTTACTAACTGCTAACGGCGGTCAACAATCCGCTATAGTGCAGTACTATTTATATGTGTTCAGGGCTGACTTTATGCATTTTTCCCCTTTTTTCTCTCTATGAGACCACTTTCCCAAAATTGTCCAAATTAGCCCCCTTTTCTGTGTTTCGTTGATACTTTTCCCCATTTTGGAATGTAATCGCGTTTCATTAAAAATACTTCATGTAGTGTTGTTAGGACTGGGCACATTCAAGAATCTAATCGAATCTTAAGTCGACTAGATTGGTCTGGAAAAGATGCAACCTGAACGCAAGAATTAGATTGGTCGGGAACGTCACTTTTTCTATGTCAGCCACACATGCGAACTGTCAACTTATAAATAGTACTCAGTCACGAATTCCTTGACTAGATTCGTCGCCCACTCCTCCATAAACATCAACTGAAACAGCTGCTCATTTGACCGATTTCAGCCTAAACCAGATACTAAACTAGATACTTGAACGTCCCCAATCTCTCTTCATTTATCCCACGAAGCGCAGTCATTTTTCCCATTTCACAGTTGTTACTTAAATTCTCTTCTACATCCCTCGATATTTTTTGAGAAAACTCGATTATTAAAGTAAAACTTGTATTACACTGAAAAAAATTATATTTAATTAACCTTTAGTATTAAAATCGTAGATTGAAATTATTACTATGACTATTTTTCGTGGTATAAGAAAATTTTCATAAAAGACAATTTAAATGAGCGTGGCCACCTTTTCATCGTCAAATGTAGATATTTTTATAGTTTTATTGCAGCTAAAATTTATAGTTTTTGTCAGATTCCTGAAAATTCTCCGTTTTCATTCTGTTTCACTTTATCTGACGGAAAGCTGCTTCGCGAAATTAGTTCACAGTTAATAGGGTTCTGAATGCGGACCTTTTTTTATCAGCTATTATCATTAGTTCGGCCATTAAATATTTAGCCATAACTTCCATTTTCAATGCAACATTTTTTTTTTTAGTATTAGTATTGCCCCCTTTTGATTTCTAATCCCCTTTTTTTTTGCGACTTTTTCAAAGTTTTCGAGGCCAGCCCTGTATATGTTCTGCTTGGACGATGACAGTTAACTTTTCGTTCCTCCAACAAAAACGATATCAGAATTTAAGTTCACCAAGGGGCGAGCGGCCTACTAGCAGAGCAAAATTCAGTCGGTTGTATGTGTACTACAAGAAAGGAGATTAAATAAACACCGCTCCATATAATTGAGTAAGGCACCTAAACAGCGAATACGCAATCCAATCGGCTAGGCTGCGTAAACGCCTAAGACCATTTGCCAATGACCTGATCTGCCCACATCATTGACAGTCGACAGTTAAAGTCAAAACAGCCTTCTCAGCTTGCTGGATATTTAACAAAGTCGGTGATATGGGATCCAAATTCTCACTTAGTTCGGTAGTCCTATTTGCAAAACTATTACATGAGCACATGACGTCGCAATTTCTTATTCAGGAAATACTTTGTAGCGCTTTCTTTCTTAGTATCCCGAGAATGACTGCTAACAATTTCGTGCGAGAAAGCGGTAAAAAACTGAATCTGGTCAGAAGGTAAACGCCGAATGGCATCCATTGATTTTTTCCCAAGCTTATCGTTAGGTTGCTAGCCTTATACAAAAATATAGACAAAAAGGCCGTAATGCATGTGGAAAAAGAAGCCCACCGAGTCTTAAGAAAACGTATGGCAGTAGGGTGGCGGCAAAATACTCATGACTGTCGTGTCTGTCTTTTGGAAATTGTGATGATGATGATGGGATGACTAGCGAAACAAAATTGAACTTAGATTGCAATTAGTTGGGTCGCCTCAATTACCTCCTCAACCTTATGGATGAAGCAATCGTTTTTTAAACTCTCGATAAGAAGTAATGTAAGTGGTATCTGGAAAACAAAAAAAAAAGTGGGGGAGAAATTAACCTCCAGGTTCAAGAACGCCATCCATACTAAACTGACAAACATATCCATCAACTTTTAGAAGGACAACAACAACAAGGAAAAATCAATATCGCCGACACAGAACTATCTATAGTTGGCACATGGCTCCATAGTTGACATCATTCTCCTGCGTGACACTGGTAGATGTTGTTTGCCAGCCCCGGCAAACACTCAATCCACTTCTAATTATCCGAACTTCATACACTCCCATGTTCTCAATCCTGCCCCGCCCACTGCTGCCTCCAATGCTGCTCTTCCCGCTCTTTCTCTTCATAAAGAGACACCTTCACCAATCTCTAAGGCCCCTGCAATTTTCGATCCTCTACTTCCCCCAGCTGTTAAACTTACTTCTAAGTGTTCAAACCACATTTCCTCCCCCAACGACCTTGATGGCCGATATACTATGGCACGACTAAGAGATCACAGGCTTTTCGAAAATGTTCGACTTTACCTTGCCTACCTATTTGATAAGCCTGAATCCATCTGCATTGACGGAAAAACCAAAACAAACGTTCAGATATCTATAATTGAAACCTAGCTTTAACTCCTAGTTATAAGTCTTAGTTTTTAGTTCTAGTATTGTAAGTATTGTATTGTTTTATTTTCTAGCTTGTATTAAGCCAAATAAATGGGACATTTTTTTTTGCCCCACCAAAATTAAAATCAAAATTAAATTAAAATTGTCGGCTTGGAGAAGCAGCAACAAAACCCACCAAACAATGCACAAATGCACCCGGTCATAATTTCAGTACTTACGTCTGACAGTATAAGCATTTAATGCTGTGTTTTGTTGCCTTTTTTCTGCGCGCGGATTACAGTAATCCTTGGTCTACGTAGGTACTTCTATTAACTGCACAGTTGGTTGTTGTAAGTGCTCGACGAGCCAGCGGCCTTGAAGTGTTTCTGTGAACTACTGTCAAATTCACCTTCCCGCCTGACCTTAAGCTACTCCATATTGTTAGAGCAAATTTTGCTCAATGTAAACACCAAGCAGGCACACATGTGAAATTGGGAACAGACAACGGTGATCATCTGACCTGAATTATTGTACGCACGTAATTGGTATCGATTTTAGAAATTAATTTCAAAACCATTTCAGATAGGTATATCTACCGGCCCAGCACAAAAAGACGACATGGAGTAATAGCAATTTCTATCGTACTACAATCCAGCACAAAAGCGAGTACTAATAAAGCCGGATTACTTAGCTTCTCGGTTAGTTGCACACGATACCGGAAGCCATACACCAGCCATACTTGCTGCTCATTTTATTTAGAAATTCCTATGGACTTTTATCGTGCACCGATTGCTGTTTCAAATGCCAAACTCAGAAGAAACTTTGCATGCGTGTGGATATAGATAGATCTGGAGTTTTGCAATAAATCAAAGGAGATATTCGATTTCAAAAGACGACTTTTTGTATCCGCTCATACTTGGGCGCAAGCTAACATCTGCTGGTAAATGCTTTAGCATCTACAGGTTTTAGGCGCCCCCAGCAAGCATCAGACACCCAACTAGAACTGCTCCGATGGACAGCACTACCAGGGAGGAGGAAACGAGGTGCTGTATACGACCGAACATTAAATTACGCCGTCATTCGGCAACAATTTATTTTCTCCCGGCTATAAATACTAATAGCCTGAAGATATTTTTGCCTGTGATAGCGTTTTACGTCCAATGACGAGCCTATTATGGTCACCATTAAAATGTAGATAGAATTAACGTATTTGGGTTAGACACGATTAGAGCTGCTAGCGTCCTGCAACTTTTTTAAATGTATAATTAGAGTAAGCATACTTCGGGTGCTAATAATGGCAAAATGCATTTTTACGGGGGCTATGCTCAGCGATATTAAACAGCCACATCCAAGGACTAATGTTCATCGATCTGAACACACCCAGAAATATATACCTACATTTTTCAATAGATTGTAGTCTGTTAGTTTTCCCATGTAAACGCTCTCAAACGTATAAAGATCCTTCCATATAATTTGCCCAGAAACCCTTGTTTGCCGCTTAAAAAAAATTTCAAATACATCCTAATACCTTCTGTTCCTGGAATGGCAACAGGAAAATGTTGGGCATCAGATTCGATGCTTGTTTTCGGCATTCGGCACCATTTGTCCCTTTAATAGAATAACCACCAACGATGGACTCATCAGGTTTCTCTACACCATCTTCGACATCTTGCGAATCTTGCTATAAAGTTTTTTCAACGTCGAAGTATTCATTTGACTCCATCTTGTGAGAAGTGCCTATCAAATAATTTGCTTCCTCCTCCGGTAAATACTGAAGACTATGCTCGTCGTCTTCCACAGATTTTATTGTGCTGAGCATCGAATTCAGGTAGTTTTGCTGATGTTTGTATGACAGCCTTCCTATCAAGCACCTATCTAATTGATGACCTATTTTAAAATCAAAAATAATACACATTTTGGGTGTAATGCCGCACACGATATATATATAATATATCTTCTCACCGTGACACGATGATTTTTGTAGGCTCAGGTTTAAGGGCCGAAGCGGAGCACCCACTGGAATTAATTTATATCAAATCCATTTCCATCAAACAGACTAAGCCCACAGAATTTTCTACTTTTTAAGACTCTTCCATTTTAATCTTCTTATCACTGCTCATACATCGACAATTTTTCTTTTTTATAACTTTATTTCTGGGAACTATATTTCAAATACTTGGACTAAGTCCAAAATTATGTAAAACTTTTTGCAGGAGCGTTTTCTGCAGCCTGTTGTGTACCGTTTAAGTGGTCGAAAAAGAGTAAACAAACTCATGAATGAATGTTGTTCTGGTTGTTCAAGTTGCTTCAAATTTCAATAAAAGTAAGTGGGGAAAACTTCAATTCATTGAAACCAAAATATCTTCTAGCTCTTTTATTAAGGTCGGAAAAAGTAAATAGAGGTAACCAATCCTGGTACCGAACATCAGGTTCTGATATAAAAAAAAAATCTCCCAAGGCTATGATGAAACTCCCTAAACAGACAGTTGTAGCTCTAAATACGCCTCAGCGAATGTACACACGGAAGGGTTAAATGTTTACCCATTTAAAGGTGACTTACCTTAAAGCATCTACAGTAATCCCTTCATTCCAATTTGAATTCGTTTAAATAATCCTCAATGTGGTACAAGTATCTCAAACAAGCTCAGTTAAAATGAGCTGCACATCAAAATGTGAAAATTAAAAACGGAAAATAATTAATTTTCTAATTACACTTTCATATCGGAAGTATGAACAATTTCTCACTGAACCCGCTTCTCCGTAGAGAGCAATTAGTTACACCTTGCAGCGAGCAAAGTTTTAATCAACGATCCACCGCATAGAATACCAGATAGAATTTCTCCCTTTCTATTGAATTTTAAAAGGAACCACCCGAATTCCTCAAAGTTCAACCGATAAGGAAAGTCTATATGCGAATTCCGACGAGCTGATGTACTTCCACGTTTCTGTGTACGTCTCGCACATATACAACACCGAGTCTACCACTCTCTTGGTACCGTAAAGTTTCAAGTTTGTTTCAACGTTTCTAATCCAATCAATTTAAGGATCGACCACGAGCACGGTTTGTTAAATGCCCGCGAGGAACCACGATGTAGGTTGAGCAAGTGCTGGCAGTTTTATCAGGATAATCCTTTCGTTTTAAAACTTTTCCGTTTGAATAACAAATATAAATCGTTGAAATCCGCCAGAAATCGATTACGGATTAATGTTGGCAGGCCTTTTCGCCCGCACCTACTTAGACCATATTACAAGCTCAGGGCATACAAGGCACAAAACCCCTCAATCAATTCCCGCGTGATTAATCCCAAAACAAACTAAATCCCAAGAACAATCAAAAGGGATTTCACACAGTATATAGTATCGTTACAGCCGATATCTCTGCATGACGTCCTTGAATAAATATTTTACGAAGCGAGGCTCTATTAAAATTTATTCAGAACGCGCGTCAACTAGTTGTCAATATTTATTCAAAACATATTGCACGACAGTTATACCGAACTAACGACCAAAACGAAAGTGAAATTTCCACCGAATCACGAAAAGTACGAAAATCCTTTGATTCAGCCAACAGAGCATCACGTATCGACGCGACAGATGCAGAACTTCGACTGCCGTTCGTTGGTCCACAATAGCATCCATGAGATGCCGGTAAAACACTTTTTTAAGGACAAAAATATTGTTTGAGTAGATGTACGATGTAGGGCAAGGAATATCATCCTTATCGCAGATGTACCACAATGTTTCAAATGGCTTACTCTCTTTGGTTGGGTGAAATGGTTCTCTTTGGTAGTGATGTTACATTTTATCCATTTTGCGGATAAAAGCTTCGCGTAAGCTCAGGCTACAATTTTCATTCATAGATTTTCGCATCTCGCCGACAGTAGAACATCTGAGTTCAGCGAACGGAGTCCTGGACGACAGTTAGTCCTTGAGGAAGGAGTACTATGGGTTACCCAGCTGATTAATATCAGATGGCGGATTTTGTTTTCATCAGAATGCTTTGTTCGGGGCAGATGAAAAAATACTTAAAATTAAAAAAAAAAAAACAATACAACGGCTATACCTACAATATAGATTTATGACAGTTTTGAAAGCCAGAAGTCTGCTCTTCTTATTATTTTTAAATGTAGCACGTGTTATTTGTAGCAATAGTTACGGGTATTACCCCAACTTATTATTAATGGAACACCGGAAACAAAATTGTTTAATGTCTTTTAGTTTTTGAGCAAATTGATAATTACGAAAGCTACTTTTGTATTATTTTGTAAATTAAATTGTATTATTAAATACTTAATTGCTTTCTAGGAACTATTGCTAGCAAAATTTTACTAAAACAAAATATTCCGTATACTCTCTCAGACTTGCACCGACCCCGAACCCAACAGTCACCCCAAGCAGGGGGCTTGCAGGGGAGCATCATGCTCCCTACAGCTTTAGCTCTCTTCAGTGTCGAGAAATACCGTTTGTAATGTAACGATAGATGGTAATGCCCCTTTGCCCCCTCTTAAGCCAAACATTACAGCAACACTCTCGGACAGATACCGACGAATGCCGGCAAATATAAGCTCAACCGTTCCGGTGGTTATGTCAACTGTACATTGTGGCAGTTGATATGCTGCAGCGCCAGCTAGTGGTGAGTAACAACAACTAGTGGATGTGCCAACTTTCATGATTAATGGGTAAGACAATGTTGGAGTTTATAAACTCTCCATTTCGTCGTTTGAACCTTGAAAGTATTCCCGAGGTCTACTGACACTGCTCCCAGCTAGCTGTCTATTTATTTCAGTAACAGAATAAAGAAGCAAAACCTCCAAGGGGGGCCGAGCCGAAAAAGAAGGGCCACATTATTTATATAAAGAATAAAATCTTACTTAAACTGAAAAAGTGGCCATTGTGATAATTTTTTTAAGAAAGTGGCGACCAAATTGTCTTGAGGCTCAAAAAGAGGCATTTGCAACGCTGCTATGATGACCGAAAGTATTCTAAAAGTATGTTCGCAACTCATTTATTCTTGCATGTTTTTGTCTTTAGCACGTAGAACCGCTTAAGGTAGGTGTAGGTAGGATCTTAGAGTTTGTGATGTTAGCCACAATTGCTCGTCAAACGATGGAGTGCTAATGGAGAGAGTCCATTCTTACGAAACAGAGTTAGCGACGTTAAAGTAGGCTTGTGTTGCATGTTGATTACTACAAATAAATGCATTCTTTGTGGGAACCTTTTGCTACACAACTGTGTAACTTGGTTACAGAGTTTGCCATTTGAATTTACTTTACCTTCACTCTATATATGAATTCCAATAGATATTATTAACACACGTACTCTGAAGGTTCGTGCTCGCTCAAATAGGCACAAGCGAATTCAATATATTGAGAACCGAAAACCAATTAAACTTTTGTTTGCTGACTCAAATATTCTTAAATGCATAATAGCTAAACACTTGTCTTGCAAATGTTGGGTATATCTAGGTATTCTGCTTCAAAGCTTAAACCAGGAACGTAACCTCGGGTTACAAGACTGGCATAAGGGTGCAGCTGCTACTTGTAAGCACTCGCAAGTAATAATGAAACGACTTTGCTCTTAAGTTTATGTTTTCAAGTATATTTAAGGTGCAAAGTGGATGCAAGTTGTTGCAGTTCGTAACTTGTACCTATCTGCTGAGTATACTGGTAGCGAGAACAGTTTTGTGTGGCACTTTTATTTGTCCCAGGCTACAGAGGAAAAACTTACTAAAACTTCATGAGATACATTATAGTGTCTGCGGTTGTTGTTAGCCAGGTGTTTGCTCTGCAAGAGCTACTCAGGCGTCTTCGATATATTCGTAGTGTGGATACGTTTTCTTACAATCCTGGCAGTTATTTGTGGAGGAATCATTTACTTGCCAACAACAGTGATTGGCTATAATTATGGAAACTTTTAAGACTCAAGCGAAATATAGTAGGAACTAAGCGAATTAAGTTTTTGATATCCCCTATATAAAGTTTAAGCTGTCAAATTTAATTATACTTCGTTCGTTCATGATTTAACTGGGAAACTTAAGGAATCCCTTGTTGAATCAAATTTAACACTAAGCTCGAGGAGAAATTAAAAAATATGGACCTTGATTGAAATCGATTAGCAAATACCGGGTGAAGCAAATCGCTTTACTTTCGATTCGAAAAGTAGACACAAACAATTGCTTATTGTTCATAATCCATTTCGAAGAACTTTCAAAGTAGCAACGGGATTTTTTGTTCATATTTTTCCTTCCTGTTGAACTTAAGTGAATATCAAAACCACCACTTGCCCTTTCAGTGAGCATAAAACATAAAAGTTTCCACGCAGCCATTTCTTGGGATGGATACCAAGAAAACAGAAAAACATTCATGGACCAAAAAACATGAACACACTTAATTGTTTTGAGAGCTGTACTAAAGTTATCTCTTCTCTTTGACATAGACGGAAGAATGTCCACGTATGTATGTGTAGCTGTGCTACGGAAATTTGATTACAGCGTGTGTATCTTGCAAATGCATTACCCAAAGGCAATCAGTGGTAAGTGGATGTAAGTTATTCTTGATAATGGCTTCTTCCAATATTGATTGGTACTGCACTGGAAGCACAGCATGGGAATGGACAAGTTTGAAGATAAAAATGTAACGTACTTCCCATCTATATATGCAAAATTTGAGCCTTCGTTTGTTGCCGACTCACACCTTAACGTACTTACCGATTTTAACCAAACTTTCACACATCTTTGGTATAGGTCTATATATGGTTTTTGTTTGGTTATAATCGGAAAATGTATGTTTGTGTTGTGCGTGCATTTGCTCCGTAAAAATTGTCGAGTTATATTGCATTAAAAGGCAAGAAGTGGAAAATGAATACAAGTGACTCAGAGTTAGATTTTTTTGCATAGGGTTCTGATTATGTGGCCGAAATTTCTAGCAAAAATTATGACACAATGATCATATTTTAAGGCGATTGCAGAAAACTATGTATCTATCAATATATCGTAGATATGTAGGCGCAGTGGCTTAGTGGTTAGTGTGTTGGACCACTAAACGAGAAGTCCCAGGTTCGAACCCCGCAAAAACCATAATTCCAGCTTAGGGTTTTTTTCCACCGCGCCACCTCTCGCGAACGCCTGACAAACATCCGAGAGTATAACTGTCTTTAAAAAGCTTCTCAATTAGCCGTTAAAAATCGGTATAAAATTGTAGATCCCTTTCATTCGTTCTAAAAATGTCGCTTATGTCGAATCCTGATAGGTGGCGCTGTACATCCACTGCTGTATATTTGTTGGTCGTCAACAACGAGCATTTGAGTAGAGTTGTAGTATGTTGTTCAACTGACCGCATAAACAAATACATTCTCCTTCTGTATTCGCTAGGAAGTGTTCAAAATCAGATTGAAGGGCGTGTAACCTATACGCCTCTCCAGAAAGCGCGATCTTTGGCTAACAGCCTTCACTTATACACTCCATGTTGGTTGAGGTCCCCTTCCACTTGCGCGCGCCACCTTACCTAAGGCGAGGTCTTCCTCTACTGCGTTATCCCTCAGGGTTGGAATCGAAGACTTCGGGCCGGAGCGTTGGTGTCCAATGTCCATCCGCTCTACCAACCATCTTAGACGACTGATGCGTAATTTTCTGACTAGGTCGATGTCGCTGAACCCGTCAACGCAAACGGGACCAAAAATCACTGGAAGAATTTTGCGTTCGAAAGGATCAAGGAGATCTTCACCCGGCTTTGATAGCGTCCATGCTTCTGCAACATAAATTAGGACTGGGATGGTAAGGGTCTTATATAGAGTCTCCTTTATATTTCTCGACAAGGCTTTACTAATCAATTGCCTTCTTAGACGAAAGTAACAGCGGTAGGCAAGTGTGATCCTTCTTTCGAATTCTGAGGTGATGTCATTTTCAGAGTTTATAGAGGAGCCGAGGTAGACAAAGTCCCGACCTACCTCAAAGTTAAAGCTGTCTATCGTGACGTTGTGCGTCCCTTCTTGTTGACAGCATATATTTTGTTTTGCCCTCATTCACCACTAAACCCATTTTTGTCGCTTCTGTACTGGTACTTGCAAACGCACCAGTGACAGCTCGCTGTGTTCTGCCAATGATGTCAATGTCGTCAGCGTATGCAATTAGTTGCACAGACTTCTGGAAAATTGTGCCTCTGGTGTTGGCTTGTGAGTTTCGCACAATCTTCTCAAGAATTATATTGAAAAAGTCACGTGACAGCGCGTCACCGTGTCAAAATCCTTTTTTAACGCCAAAGGTCTTGGTTAGATTGTTTCCGACCTTTATGGAGCAGCGGGTGTTCTTCATTGTCATTCTGCACAATCTTACAAGTTTGGCAGGGATGTTAAAACTAGTAATGGCTCTGTGTAGCTCGTCTCTATAAATGCTGTCATATGCGGCCTTAAAATCGATAAACAGGTGGTGGGTATCGACTTGGACTTCTTGGGTTTTCTCCAGGATTTGCCGTAGTGTGAATATTTGGTCGGTTGTGGACTTACCGGGCCTAAAACCGTGTAACCGATCGTCTCGATACTTATGCGGGGCTAAAGTTGATAAATTTGGATCTTTGATGGAATTGACTAAACAAAGCACCACAAAAATAGGTGGGTCAGAAAAACGGCACTTCCTTCACATAAAAGTTATTTAAAATATCTGGAAAATTGTGAGAGCTTCAGCCTTGAAATTTCGTAAAAAGACGTCTACCGACTGTTGGACGCATAACAAACTATCTGTTCAGCAATGGAAAAAGGGGGCGTGGTAGCTCCCATACAAAAAAGAAAACATTTCAAACAATATTTTGTAAATTTCGTAAAATCGTAAAATTTGGAATATCAATGCGAATTGTTTATATAAAGCACTTGTAGGTGGGGCTTGGTATAAAAAGTAAGGCACGGACAAAGTGCGTCCACTTTAAGTACCTATATAAAAGACGAAATCGCAGGTAAAAACACCCCGCACCCTTAACAAACAGTTCAACATTTTAAAGATACCAAGCCATATGCTTTCAATCGGTTTGATAACTTATCAAAACCGTTTCCAATATCTGTTCAGTTAAGAAAAAAACGTAAATCACTTTTACGAGTACGTTTCTTTCTTTTCAAGTCTTTATCTTTTTATGTACACAATTCCTATTTCACTTTTCTCACCATAAAACGATTTCCCTTGCTCGGTTCATAACAAACGGAATTATTTTTGTTCACCAAGTTCGACAAAATTTAAACAATCAACAAATATCTTCATTTCGAACTTTTATTTGATCGATCCGTGACCCAAATTCCGGGATTCCGCAAATAGAATTGAACACATCCACCAGCATTATAAGGAAGCCATTACTATGAATCCGCATAAGCTGCCTGAGACTGCCATTATTCTGAACGCCCTCCAAGGGATATATGCGAGTAAATGTTTGCACAATATTTATGGCCGTAGTTTCGTTGCGTGAGTTGTGTGGTGCACGTGTTATTTGGCACAATAAAAATCATAACATCGAATCAGTATCGAATCATCATCATCAACACATCATGAAGAGCATTCGAGTTAACCAAGTGGGACTGAACGCCTACTCGAGCACAACAAATATTATCTTTCAGGCCTACTAACTAACTGTTTACGTCTAAGTCCTCGAGTTAAGCTGTCACTCCATCGGTCGTGCTAATAAATTTGTAAAACCAAACATGGTGAGCGTGTGTGCTGAGCAATATTCTGAAACATAAATCGACTAATAAGATGCCACTTGGGAAGTGTTGCGATGTGCAGCAGACACGGCGTAATCCATTAAAGGCTGTTTTGCAAAATTTGCATAAATTGCGAGTGGTGCATGTGTCCTTGGGTATACATATTATTTATTAGCAACACACATACACACAAAATGCGGGCACACCACACACCGAAATGCATTTAAGTAACAGTTTGCGCCAGATATTACAATGCTACGTGCAACTTGCATGTAAATCTATTTCGCTGGCTTCAAGAATCTTAAGTCGTTATGGCAGCAGCGCCTTGCAATAGGATACGCACCCTGCACCAACGAGATTTAATCTGTGTAAACTCAGTAAAGGTTTTTTTTTTCTTTAAATCGATCTCTGGAATAGTATTAGGTACTTGAAATAAATTAGAGTTCTCTGTGTGGGTGCGGTCCTTTTTTAAGGAATAAAAAGTTGGTGTTTTTATATAGGTATATCTATACAAAATCTCTGACCTAACTTATCGCCAATACAGAGGAGAGACTGTTTGCACAGAGGAAACAAAAGAAGGAAAACATATTTCGTAGCATCTTAAGGGACATCGACAGCAATGGCAATGGCTATGGAAATGATCAACATTGTATGGGACAGTGAGATAATCCGGTGTCCTTCAATTCACTGATTTATCTTTTTTGTTTTATTACCGCCAATAGCCCGCACGAGCCCAACGTTTGCAGTAAGAAAAAAACCACAATAATCTCACGCTTGTGGTTATCATATTGAAGTGATGGACTTGTATCATTATTTCGCTCAATATTTTGTAGGACTAAGACGAATTATAGGGACCTACTTTGTAAACAATGGATGCTGACAAATATAACTCAAACCGACCGTCATTTATTTGGAGAACCCGGCTGTCATTTTGTGTTATGAGTATACTGGAAACTAGAGAATGAAAACAGTGCTATAGAGCACGGAACGTAAGGTAAGCTTGCATCAGCTGCGTAGAACGGACATTGGAGACTTACGGAGCAACTAAAGAACCTAGACAGCTCAGAAGAAGTACAAAGAAGAACAATTGGGCAAACACTAGTTAAGGAGAAAGCTGTGATACTTTCTTAAAGGAAGTTAAGTACAGAGACGCTGAGCATCGCAAGAGGAAAGCGGGTTCAAAATACCTACACATTTAATTCATCAAAAGCTCGCAATATTGCATTGGTATCCGGTACATCCTTATCTTAAGAACTGACAATAGCTTAGGTCGTTCCACATATGATCATGGCCTTTTTTAGAAATACTTTTCTTGAATTGGCATCACTTTACTACCACTACCAATTTCTGAACAATATTTTATTCAGCACTAAAATTGAATACAATTTATTAATATAAACCTTTCCCCGACTTGGATAAAAATAATTGTATTTTCCAAGAATATGTTAAATGTGGAAATCCAGCGAACATAGTTAATAATATCTCTCACAAAGTACACTGGCTTGAAAGTAAATCCTCTTGCTGGTAGTTTCGAAATCCTTTCCACTGCCATTTAATTCAATGAAAAGTTTTGCTCCAACACTATACCAAGACTAACCGATTCGGGATGGGGATTTGCTCAAAACCGCAAAATACGGAAACCAAGGAAGGAAAGCAAAAATTCTTGCCCATGGAAAGATAAAATCACGAACTCGCTCTCTGCTTTTGGCTATAAATTCGCCGACGAACTATAAGAAACGGAAGATGTTTACGTAATCGCAATTGAAGTGGGAAAAGTCTTAGAGTAATAAATTTTAGAATTCCAGGCTTAGACAAACCCGAAAGCCAAAGCAATACCTAAATCAACTCTTTGCAATTTTGTATGCGGTACATCCGATGGGAATGCCTGCCAGCAGTCTCCTGAGACTTTAAAAGCCAATCCCTTCCATTACACTTATACACCGTTCGCAAAACAAATGAACCGTAAAGACAAATCCATTTTACACGACAAGCTGTGGTTTCTCGGGGGATTGATATATGATTTTTTAGGCACTCGATGACGAAGAAGTGATTTAAAGACAACGGAGTTATGAAATCTCATAGCCGGCGAACTGGAATCAAAATGTCCTTGGGGTGGAAGAAATATATTTTTTTTCTCTTTACTCTTGTTGGCGCTGAAACTGGTGTCATGACAAGGGATGGAATTCAGTAGGCATGTGTAATGAGTGTGTATGTTTTGTTTAATTCACGCATCGTATCGTTGACTGCGAAGGACTAAATAGTGCTGTTTAGTGCTGTTGATAAACTCGTTGAGTACTCGTAACAGAACAATGAAATAAAAGCAAACTGCTAGTGTGGTGACTGGAATTAGAATTTTTTGTGCAGACGCGGATCGGGACGAGATGGAGACTGTTAAAGGTTCGTCGAGTGTGTGATAAAATAATAGAGCGCGTCTGTGTTGAATGTGCTTCTCATGGAAATTACTTATGTCAACAGAAGGCAAGTCGACAAACTAAAAAAAAAAATATATACACATTAGTAGTTGCTAGGCCACATAAACCCTTCCTTTCTGTCAAACACATTTTATTGCCATCTGCGAATAAGAGGTTGGTTGCTCGAAGAAAATTAATTTGCATATTTTATAATTTTAAAGGAAGTCGAGCCAGTGCTGCAGGTACAGGGTGTAGTAACTTCATTTAAAGTAGAGTGCCTCCTACTTTGGGTAGTTTTATATTTTACTAGGACCCGGCGAACTTCCTTGCGCCGAAATTCGTTAATGTAATGAAAATAATAATTCCGAGCATACGTAATGCACAATTGCACAATCTGCTTTATGTAATTCGGTGAATTCAAATTTCGCTTCCATGACTTATGATTTCAAATTCTTCACAATCAAATCAAACGCGATCCCTTAAAATGTTTCGGTGGATTGTGGTTGCTCAACAAAATTATAGCTGAGCCGACTTTCAAAGAATTGAAAAATTAAACAATTGAAATAAGTTTTTTTGTATCGGAAGCAGCGATGCCGTTTCATATTTTCGTTGGGGAGCATAATAGAACTTTATGGGGAGTACCGGGGAGTACAGAACGAAAATTAAGAAGTTTATTTCTAAGCGTTTGTCAAATGGACGGTTTCGATGTTGGAAGCCTGTGGCGGCCATGTTGCTTTGGTAGAGCCTCTCTAATCTGGTGTTTATTATTCAGTCACTGACTATCAAAATAAGTGTTTGTTAGTGAAAACAATTTCCAGGATCCGCAAGAGTTTGTCGACGCGAATGTAACAAAATCGAACACGAAAATAATTTTAGTGAAGTATTTAGAAAGTGAAATTTGTTTCGCAATTTACTAGGTAGAGAAATGTCAAGGCAAAGTAGAAATAGATCAATTCGAAATATTTAAAAATTGGAGTACAATTTGTCGATGGAGAGTACCGGAGTACAATACTCCTATTGATGTACTTTCGGCAGCGCTGCATAAGCCAACAAAAAACAAAAGCAAACTAGGGAAATTCCCTTTTTGACGACAGTTTGGAAGATAAAAGGGCTGCCAAATTGCATTAAATTTGAAGTGAATTAAATTTATAGAGGTTACAATTTGAGCTTGCTGGAAGTTCAAGATGCTTAGGGTTTTTAAAAAAATAGGAGTACGAATGTGAAAGGAGGAGTACGGGAGTACGGAGGTGTTAAAAGTAGTACAATACTCCTATGGGAGTACTTTCGGCAACACTGATCGGAAGTGACACTAGATATAGATACCCGTTTTTCCATCCAGTCTAATTTTTTCAAAGTGATGTTCCATAGTTCTATCCCCAATCTCACCCAACTAAACTTTTATTTTCACAAAAATTAGCATATGTCCTTCCTTGGGCCAACACGAATCCACCAAGCTCAAAATCGTAAAAATCGAACGATCCATTCTCGAGTTATGAGTGCACACACGGACGTCAGTCTCTTTTACATAAGGCTGTACCCACACGGTTTTGCCGGTGCTTTTCGTTTGGACCTATTGGGTCTAAAACTATCTCATATTTAAAACTGGAACCAATAATACCCATCCACAAAATTTCATTGAAATCGGTTGATTGGTTTCGGAGAGTTTCGACAACAGCGCCACCTATCGGATAGACCGTCAGCTCCTGCACACCTACCCACTTCTCTCTTTGATTTCCTATCTGCGAACAGTGAATACGTGTGAAGAGAAGAGTCATGTATTCACTACCTATTCGTCGACTCTCTTAAGTGGCGTCGGTCGTTTCCGTTTGTCGGGTATGAATATGAATGCATAATGCATGATTAATGAAAGGAAAATATTTCCCGGAATCAAAGCTTGTACACAACTGCGTTGTTAAAATTTAATGTAGTAAAATTCAACTTTTTCAATTGTTAATATTTAAAAAAAGTTAAAATGCTAATGTAAAATGGAAAATCAAAAAAATAAAGTAGCATATCGCAATACTATGCCCCGTTTTTGAAATCGCTTCAATAGGTGCGGAGGTTGCCGCTGATGAGCTTTGTTTTGGGAGCCGACGCAGAGTGAAGCAAGATACCCCAAAATCTGAAATCAATTCCTGCAATGGGCTAGCTATAATTAAAATAACTTTTTTATATAAGAATCACTTATAAGAGTGTAAAAAGAGTATGTTCTTATTTTTGAAAAATTCTACAAAAACACAACATTAAATGGTTCCGCATTTTGTTGTAGGTACATACTTTGAAACTATGTATACGAATCGTTTAAATTTATTCACATAAAATTATATAAAGAAAACTAAAATTCAGATTCATCTGAAAACAATTCATTCTCACTCTCATCGCTAATATTGGAATTGGAGGTCGCAGAATAATATTTGGTGCAATGATTAGTTCGAAAACATTTTTTGGAAATGATCTAAGCGGTTTTTTTGGATAATTATTGTCTCTAACTTGTTATCAGGTCTGATAACGCTTGCTGAGTTCCAACTCATTTGTCAGTGCACTGACGTACCAGAGAATAATTGTCAAGCTGTCGAATTGGCTAGACGAGGTACATTCGGTATAGTAAGGTTGAGGGAAATCTATTTTTTTTAATATTTTAAGTTTCACTTCTACTTCCACTACGTGATAACTGGAAAATTGTGAATCTCACCATATATATAGCTCTTGTTATGTAAATACCTACCCAAATTCGTTTCACGTCACCCTATAAAACGTTGTCTTTCTCTTCTTATTTTATGCAGTCACGTGTAACCAAGCCTCGCAAAGGTACCTATAGTGAGGGTGAATTTCTGGACACATCTTAATTCATTCCAGAAGAATATAGCACAGCCAAAATGCCACCTCATTGGCTTTTATATTGTGAATTAGATTTTGTACAGAAGGGATTAGCCCATTACTTACAAAAAGTACAGGATAAGACAATTCGTTGAACAAATAATGGCACAGATGTGATGAGAAAAAAGGTCCTTGACTTTTGGGATATTTACTTTATGAGTTGCCATCACCTCAACGGCCGCATTTCCTTTTGGTTGGACAGATGGGATTGACAGGAGACAAACAAATCGCAAATAAATCAGCACACAAAGTAACAGAGACAGACATAGGCATACCAAATGTGTTTTATAAAAGCTAAATTAATGTAACTATGTGAAATTAAATTGACAGTCGACTGGAAAATGAAAGGTGAATATTTTAAGTGTACTTTCCGCCAGCTGATCATTGAAGCATCTGAGCTAAAACAATTGAGCTAAGGTCACATTATTTATAGTTGCCTCATAACCTACTGAAGATATAGAAAAGTGCAAGTCCCCGGGACATATGTAAGTCCCAAGTTTAACTTTTGGGACTTATGTCCCACACCATTGGGACACAAGTCCCAAACAAAAACAAATAAACACAAGTAAAAAACCTCGCACCCACCGCGTAATCCAACAGTATTGGAAGTATTCGATGCCTAATGGAGATCCACAACATTTTGCTAAATATTATCTATGGTAAAATTTAGGACTTAGGTCCCATCTTCGACAAAACAATTTTGGAACTTGTGTCCCAATAGGGTGGGTCATAAGTCCCAAATTGATTCGGGACTTTATGTCTCACTTAAGTGGGTTATAAGTCCCAAAAGTAAAATTTGGGACTCATGTCCCGGTGACTTATGTCGATGCGCCTGGTATAGCAACTGGATACTGGTCTTTTTTTTACATTTCTGTGTGCTTACTGGGTGAATGAATCTCAGGACCCTAACATGTACAAATGTACACTCTCAGAAGGGCGGACTAACAGCGGAAAATTCACTAGACTAAATCGACGGCATCAGTCAGAATTGTGACATGTATCTAGTCCGACCCTTATTCGTCTAGTCCTATTTTAAAATAGTCACGAGTGCTGGTCGAATGTCTTAAGAAATCCCCTCCGTCATACTATTGGCCATAGATTGATCTGGTTTATATAAAGGCATAAAGACAAAGAGTAATCAAATTCAACTGCGAGTCTTGTACACTCTAAAACCTAGATAAAGTCCGAAATAATTAAAAAATGCTATCCAATCATTGGAAGAGTAGGTGTACCTACTGCACGTGCACATTACTTATTCATTACCTTGTGCAGAAAAGAAAATTCACAAATACATAAACTGAATGTTTAGGATGCGTTCCTGGGATGACTCATAAATGAATGTCCCCTAACTGTAGGTACCCAATTCAGTTTGTAGGACATCAAGTGAACCAATATAGGCTTTTAGTTGTACGTGTTTTTTGTTCAAAAGGACATTCGAACAATACATTACATGGGGAAGTTATCTCCTATTACCTTGGTTAAGGTACCCATACACGCCTAGTCACTTGTGTGGGTATGTTATGTTATTTACACTCACTTTAAGTCTTTTTATTTGGGACACGAATGATCATCCACATAAGTTCAGCTAATTCTCTTCATATGAAAATTATTTTCGGTCTCGGATTGAACTTGTTTTGTCTGCCTAAGTAAGCAGGTGTCAGCCTTATAAAAGAATGGACATGGGTTGCTGAATTATTAATGATATCAGGAGAAAGTGGTATCCGAAGTTTAACAAAAGTTGTCTTGTCTACTGTCGTTCTTGCAAATTGAATCCAATCCTGTCATTGTGTCTCCTGATAGATATTGTTTGTATGTGCGCACCACAGTTTGTGAACTGCTCGTGCGGTTTATTTGTTTGTTTTCCTGTTTGCGTTAACACATGCGACCATCCTATTTAATATTCATACAAAGAAGTAATTTATTTTCTTTCCTTCAAGTGGACATTTGTTATATCTCCATAATACTTAAATAAATGTTACATAGAAAACACTGTGGTGGGGATAATGTTTTTAGTTTAATGTTGACAGTGCATTAGCCAACGATAGTCGTGTTTGTCAGGAAGTTTGCATGTTGATACCACGTTTATGTATGCATTGTTAAATTTTACTGCTTTTACTTATGAACAGATTTAACGACGGTAACAGTGGTGCTGCTGCCCAATTTAAGGGGATAATGTTGCTTCACCTCTGTTACCACCATACATGCTAAAATGGCAATTTTCTTCTTAGCCCGGGAACAATTGACACATCTGAATATGATGATCAAGAGGCAACCGACACATGATGCTGCCTGTACAACAAGTGGAAGCGCGGAGTTTCTTAATGTCATTAAATAGCTGTAAAACCTGGTAGCTTCAAAAGTAAATCAGCCTCAATAAAAATATTATAACAAGCAGTTCGACGATAATCTTTGTTCAAAAAATCCCTGGTCGAAGACAGTGGAGAAGGATGAAGACCTTGCTCCCAAACCACCTAGTGGAGGATTTGTAGTTGTGCAAGCAGTTCCAACTTTGTCAAAGCACCCTCGCAGTATAGGTCCTGTGCTAGGGTAACTCTTGTTAATATCTCTGAGTCGATCAAACTTAAGTTGATATTTCAAAGGATTTTATCATAGGCTTCCCATAAGGTTCAGTTCTTGGTCCTCTTCTTTTCATTATATTTGTTAATGGTCTTCCGACAGTCGACAGTGGTCGGCGCCAATAAAATTAAAACCTATATGGTTCACTGAGAAATTTAAACTATAAGTTGAATGCCAGTATTCATTCCAGTCCTGCTGCACGGCTCTGAGGCATGGACTTTATTAAAAGAGGATGAATATATTCTTGGTCGTTTCGAGCGTAAAATCATTCGCAAAATACTCGGCCCTGTTTGCGTTGATGGGTTCTAGAGAAGAAGATTCAACGACAAACCTTACGAGCTGTACAGGGACATTGACCTAGTGAAAAAACTGCGCATTGGGCGCCTGAGCTGGTTAGGACATGTAGAGCGGATGGACAACAACGCTCCGGTCCGCAGAGACTTCGACTCATGCGCATCTAGAGGCAGCTAGCTAAGGACCGGGCTAGTTGGGGAGGCATTATGATTGAGGCCCAGATTCACCCCGAACTATAGTGCCACCTAAGTAAGTAAGAATGCCATCAACATTTTTTCTGATGCCCGCATCACAATCAAGGCTTCTGAAAACAGCTATTTCGTCAAATCAAATGCTACGACAAATCTTACTGTTGCATTCAACAAAACTGCTTGGTCTTGTCTCTGTCCCGAAACGAAATGATCATGTTTCTGTTTACGTTAGGATTTTTTTTGGATTGACACCTCCAAACAGCCGCCATATTTGTTGAATGTACTAATTTTTAAACAGTCTAGTAGGGTTTTAGGTTTATTTTTATGCGATTCGCATTTGGAATATGCTCTTTCTCAGAGTTATGAGTATTCGACATTTATGTACAGGCTCAAACCCCAGTATTGATGGAACAAGTCGACACATCTCATTTGTTAGGACTGAGCATACGATGGCAAAGCTGGGTTGGTAGCTAATGAATGAATACACGCTTCTAAAGAGCTATGTGGCATAGTGAGATTCGAACGTTATACATGACTTTTTTCAAATGTTCCCACTTTTATTTTAAATAGGAGTATATTTGGCTTTTTTTTTTAAATTAACTTGTTAGCTTTTGACACATTTAGAAAAGAGCGACAAATTATTTTATTAAATGTGTTAATAGTTAATGAATACACGCTTCTAACGAGCTATTTAGCATATTCGGATTCGACCGGGATATATGACTCTTTGCAAACTTTCCATATGAAAATAAAAGAGTTGGATGTGCGAACTGGACTTTGGAAGATTTTTATTCTATTTTTACGATTTGACACATTTAGAGAAGAGCGAGAAATGATTTTATTGAAGGGTTTGCGAGCTAATGAAGCTTCCAATGAGCTATGAGGCATTGTAGGATTCGAACGAAATATGTGACTTTTAAGTCTTTGCACAATTTTATTTTTGTATTTTAAGCTTTTTTTTTTTTGGTTATAAAATAAACTTTCTACTTTTTGACACATTTAGAGGAGAGCGACAAATTATATTATTCAATGTGACTAATGTGACTATGTGACTTAGTAGAATTGTAGGTATCAGACTCTATTTCTTTTTTTTAATTTTTGAAAATGTTTGTTTTTCATAGATCTTATAGTTTTTTCTCCCATTTAGAGAAGAGCGACACAATATTTGATTCAAACGCATACTAATTTACGCTTCTTTTAAGATAAGTGGACTAGCAAAATTCAAATGGGTTAATTTTTTATTAATTTTTTCATAATTTGTTTGCATTTCCTTGAAAAACAAAAGAGTTTTATAGCAAACTGACCGTTACAAAAAAAAACGTAAATTTCAAATTGTTGGCGAACGGCTTATCCGATTGGAAAAAGTTTGACATTTCCCCAGAACGATTCAATCGGTAAGATGGTATGCGCAAAAAAAAGTTCAAAAATCCAGCTCTACCGACGAGCTAGGTCCGCCATAAAATCTCCCACTTCCCGAAGATCGACAAAGTCAAGAATATAGCAATTTAATAGCAACTAAATCCCATGTAGTTTGTTTAGCGAAATTCCAATGTGGCGGACCCAGCTTTACCCACGTCAAAATTCCTTTTATTTTGGAAACTTTAAAGTCTCGCAGATAGGTTAGAGCTTGCTACGAACCAAATATCACCGCCAGATTAAATAAGTCAATAGTGCAGTTGGTATGGCTCCTTGACTGCGTTTTCACTGGTGTTTCATCAAAAGGTGGTCGAAAATGCCAACGGAAACTGAAACCGAAAATTCGCCTTCTCCAAACTAAGGAAACTGGTCCGAAGGATAATGAAACGGTAGGATCTTGTTTCAGTATCTGCCTGTGAACTCGAGTTCATGTCGAAAAATTTTTAAATCCTTTTCTTAAGAAAAAAAAAAAAACATGTGTACTAGACAGAGATAAGATAAGGCAGACAAAATTTTCCAAGACAAAGACTCTCGCGTGCAAAAGTTAAGTAAGTTAGTTTTTTTTATCCAGCCAAAACATAAAATTGGGTAAGCAACTGAGAATTCATTATTTGCCAACATTTCATTACACAATGTACCCAGTCAGCATCAGCAAATGGGGCAAATATTTACCCTTCTTTATCTTTCCGTATGGTTTCTTGAAAACGAAGAAAAAAAAAACACCCACAATGTATTACTCCACGACATGCACGCTGCTTGTCGACCCATTAGCATAATATCTCCGCCAAAATATCGTTCCGACATTTTAGTCACTTGTACATATACACTTATGTAGATATTCAATTTAAAAATGTCGCCAAACATATACATTGTGTATGTCGCCCATTATCCTGCGGAGGTGATTTTCATTGGACCTACTATATCCATCGTGCTATTAACTATAAGGCATAGTGAATGCGACATTCGGTATTATGTTTATACTTGGGACCGGCACACTACTCATTTCAGGGAGGAAACCGTTCTACCTAGACAACTGGAAAATTCGGAGACTAGTCGATTCCCAAGATTACCATAATGGAATCTACATAGCATGACAGTCATGCGGAAGTATTTCGCATTTCCTTTACCACAGTCACACGATGACGATACTCGTATACCTACTGTTGAATGGGTAAAGTTGCTTCTTCAACCAAAATTTTTGTGGATGGGAATGAATTGTTTTTTTCTCTTCTTTTTTTTTTTTTTTTGTTGGGTCTTGCCGTTCTTCTCGCTGAGCAAGCTGATTTGTCCATTCCGATTGAAGGAGCAATGATTTGCTTAAAGTGTTGCAAAGTTTTGTTGGTTTGTTTTTGGGTTTCGTAAAACTGATAGTGAAAGGGACCTGCGGATTTTCATAGCTATAAATTTGGTATATGCGAAATGGGGTTTAACCAAATCTATGTAAGAGGGACTAAAACCAAATCTGAAAGTATGTGTGTCTAAAGTATGACCGATGTCGTGCAAACAAATGCGTAATCATAAAAATAGTAATGTGTCCTATTGGGAAAGACCATTTACTTAAGGGGGGTTGGATTAGATGCAGTGCCGGCCTTGGGGCGGCGGAGCAAACAGCGCGAAAGTGCTAATGCAGCGCCTTATGTCTTGACTAAATCACAAAGAAGAGCTTCGCTCATCGCTTACTTGTTCTTATTGGTGCTGGTTTTGTTGTTCGGTTAACATCGATCACAACTGTTCGCTGTGAAAAAATGATAGGTGGCCTCACACCAATCGAAAGCACCTTTGGTTTCTGTCGAATGATGAGCTCTTTAGCATTCATCGTGCATATTTCTTTTAAATATATGTATTATTTGTTACTATACTTCAAAGCGCACACGAAAAAAAAAAACACCGGCATTATAAGCAAGGAGCCCTCAAAAAATCTCGCACGAGGCGCCCGAATGGCCAAGTCCGGCCCTGGGTGGGTGTGTGTTTTTGTGACCTAATATGAAAGATGATGAGTTCGGATATGAGCCTTTGGTTAAGTATTGTACACTGAGGTCTGTTCTTCGTTTGACTAACAAGGAATAACTTCCACATGTCATAGAAATTTATGACAAACTATAGTAGGACATTGGGCGTAGTTCTAACCATATTTTTTCCTATACTTCTGGAATTTAGAAAATGCTTTGCTTTATTTAATAAATATTTATGGGTCATTTATAGCGAACATAATTTACTGTGAGCTCTTTCTGTTGAGTAGGAAGGGTCAAAACGGTATGTTATGTATAGACGTAAGGACAGGGAGTGTGCGGCTAGCTTACGTTTTATTTTGGGAAAACTGCAACCTTCTGCGAATGAGCATACAAGAAAACCAACCATATTACGCACCAGTTGTCATTATCTTTCAGCGCTATAATAATATTTAAAAAGAAAAAATATCGGTTTTGAAATGCAATTTTGCACGAAGTGTTCAGTAAAAGTGCTATTCATATTTTTGAAAGCTTTTAAATATTAACTGTAAGCACGGCATAAGCCCTAGAGAACAACATAACGTCTCAATTAGGCATACCACTTATGAGTTCAGTGATAAAGTTATTTACTGCAGTAATACATAAATGTATTTGTATGTTTATAATGCAATATGATGGTATCTGATCGAGGTCCCGTGGGGTCACACAACTGTTGACAACATAATAAGATTAACAAGAAGTATTGCTCAGTCCTACCTGACTTGAAAAAGCTGTACGCTTTCTTTCTGTATTTAGGGCAGCGTTGGCTAAACATAGTCCTTCTATATTGACAACATTATTGATGAGACAAGTCGTTTTTAACTGGTAAAATTATCATTCTGACCAAATCCCTTATACAGATATTCGTATAAAAGTACCACTTGCACAAGTGAAAGAAACCTTTTTTTTTTTTTGTTGGAGGTATAAACCTATCCGTCGCGGACTATATTTATGAGGACCTTGATTTCAAAATTACCAATATAAAAAGCTTAAAGAACTAAAAAGTGCAATAAGTTGCAACTGAATCTCCGTTTTAAACAACACCAAATGTGTTGTTGCGCAGTGGCTTAGTGGTTAGTGTGTTGGACTACTAGGCGAGGGGCTCAGGTTCGAATCCCGCAAAAACCCAAATTCCAACTTAGGGTTTTTTCCACTGCCCCGCCTCTCGCGAACGTCTGACAAACATCCGAGAGTATAACTGTCTTAAGAGCTTCTCAATTAGCCGTTTGGAATCGGCACAAAATTGTAGATCCCTTCCATTCGTTCCAAAAATGAAACTCACACAAAACGAATGGTTGTGAGAAGCTAGGCCTTGGGTTTCTACAGACCTGTTGCGCCAACTATATAAAGGGTGATTTTTTAGCTGGTTTGGTTTTGGCAACACTGGTTTTGACAGCTGACGTGTGTTTAGTACCTTGTGTCACTGTCAAACAGCTTCAGTTTGGTTTGCAATTTAACCATGGATCGTCTTACAAATGAACAACGCTTGCAAATTATTGAATTTTACTATCAAAATTCGTGCTCGGTTCGAAATGTTCATCGCGCGCTGCTTCCATTTTATGATCGGCATTCTCGACCTTCTGAGCAGTCTATTCGGAAGATTGTGACCAAATTTCGCACCAAATTTACTTTGTTGGACATTAAACCACCAACACGTTTACGTACTGTGCGTAGTGAAGAAAATATTGCGGCCGTATCAGCTAGTGTGACAGAAGACCGCGAAATGTCGATTCGGCGCCGTTCCCAGCAGTTAGGCCTTTGTTACAGCACTACGTGGAAAATTTTGCGGAAGGATTTAGACGTAAAGCCTTTTAAGATACAGCTGGTGCAAGAACTAAAGCCAGCCGACCTACCACAACGCCGAATTTTTGGTGAATGGGCTCTTGGAAAGCTGGCCGAGGATCCGCTTTTTTATCGAAAAATTGTGTTCAGCGATGAGGCTCATTTTTGGTTGAATGGGTACGTAAATAAGCAAAATTGCCGCATTTTGAGCGAAGATCAGCCAGAAGCATTGCAACAGCTACCAATGCATCCCGAAAAAGCCACTGTTTGGTGCGGTTTATGGGCCGGCGGCATTATTGGGCCATATTTCTTCAAAGATGATGCGAATCGCAGCGTTACTGTCAATGGTGAACGCTACCGAGCGATGATAACAAACTTTTTTTTGCCCGAAATGGAAGTTCTTGACTTGCATGATATGTGGTTTCAACAAGACGGTGCCACATGCCACACAGCACGCGAAACAATGGCGCAATTGCGAGGCGAGTTTGGTGAACAGTTAATTTCACGTTTCGGCCCGGTCAATTGGCCGCCTAGATCGTGCGATTTGACACCATTAGATTATTTTTTGTGGGGGTATGCCAAGGCTAATGTGTATAGGGACAAGCCCGCTTCGATTGACGCACTGGAAGCCAACATCCATGCATTCATTCGTGAGATACCGGCCGATATGTGTGAAAGAGTATGCCAAAATTGGACTCAGCGGATGGGCTACCTGAGACGCAGCCGCGGTCAACATTTGCATGAAATTATCTTTAAACATTAAATTGCAAGGTTCAAACTATCGATTCAAATAAATATTTCATTCATTTTTTCGAATTTTTTGTGTTTTGTTTTTAATAAAAGTTCTAAACCTCTTAAAAAATCACCCTTTATATAAATGTCCATCAAGTCCGGAATTTGACGCTCAGAGAGAACCATCAAAAGCAACGCAGAATAACTTTGGGGTTTTTAGTGGTATGATAAAGTGAAAGAATCACAAAAAAATAGCGACACAAATGAACATAAAATTAAAGTTGCATTTAACTACCCAGATCTTCTTAAAACCCTCAAATCTCTGATGATACCCCCCTACGATTGTCTCTAAGTGGCGCAATGAATGATATAAAATACTGCTCGACTAAACTATATACATTCACTACAATGATTTCGAGGAGCTTAAAATTCTCATCGCTAATAATTAATGTATTTACTTGCTCAACAGTGTTAAGTTTCACATTTGTACTAAAAACGGAAGTAAACTTCTTAGGCGACTTTCGCTGATATTCTATGAAGTTAAAAACACTCCCTCGTATTGATTTTCCTCGATATAAATAATGTTTTGTTATACGAAGTCAAAGTTCTGTGAAATGGGTGTTGAATAATTTAATTTCACATAGGTCAGGTATCCTCGACCATCTCTCGGAAAGGAGAGATAATCACATTAGTCTTTTTTTGTAGCACAGTAACCTGGTTTCTCTGTAGTTTTATCGATTGTTTGCAATTACTTCTCTATAATTAATGGGTTTTACTCTGGACGATTGATTTTGCGTCAAAGTGTAAATCACAAGGTACCACCATTTCTGTCATATCTATGGGGAACTTATTTTTATTTTTAGTTCCAATAATGAAGATTAATCTTTTCCGGGTGCTTTAATCTTTTGATACTGCTTGTTAAGAACAATAATTTTTTATTTTTTTTCATTACTTTTATACCACCAATAATTCAAAACAATTTTTTTTAAACTTCCTCTCGAAGTTCTGAAGCTATACCTATATCTCCTCCAAAATCAGGTTCCTTTTATGCCCCATCATCAGTGTTATTATATTCTGGGATTTATCCCTTTTTGTGGGATTTTCGATGTCTAAAAAGCCTTCCGTGTGATAAAGGCAAACAGCACGAACAAAACCATTCAAACTATAAATTTTTGTTGCAATTTCATCAAAATATCTACATTTTACCATGAAAAAGTGTCCACAAAAAATTACTCATGTAAATTGTCTTTTATGAAAATTTTCTAGTATCACCGAAAATAGTCATAGTAATGTTAGCAATCTGTGATTTTAATACTAAAAGTTAATTAAGTCATTTTTTTTCGTGTAATACAAATTTTAATTTAAAAATTCGAATTTTGCAAAAAAGTATCTTTGGATTTTTAAGGGAATTTAAGGACTGTGAAATGGGAAAAATGGCTACGCTTCGTGGGATAAATGATGAGAGAGTCCTAACAACACTGATGCCCACCATCCAGTAGTCCAGTAGCTCAACTGAGGTTGTTCTTTTCGATTAGTTAAACGTAGATTATGGTATGCAGCACCATCGCTCCATACACTCTCACTTATAAGTCGAGTTTGGATGGATAAGAGTAGTACTCTGTAGCAACTATGCGAAGGTAAGCAAAGCACAGCTGATGTGTGCGAGATAGTAATAACAGAACACACCCGTACTTCAGTACAGGTAAGGTTAGGTTAGAGGGCAGTTTGCATTATACCTACCTTTGCAATTTCATCCAAGAGCCATATAGGCCCATTGCGTAGGTACAAGGTAGGACATGCAACTATCAAAACCATTCGGATCTGTTAGCATAGAATATTATTTTATAAATAGAATTTTGATGTTGGAACACAAAACGGGAGATCGCAGGCTCAATCCCCGAAAATTCCACATTTCTGGAATAGCCCCATTATTAATGAATACATCGCCTTTTTAATGAAATTGAAATTTATTGAAATTAAACTGATTATAAAATTTCTGGAGTACCCAGGTTGCTGGGAACTTAAAAATTAAGTGAAGGTCCGTTTACTTCCAAAGATTCAATATCTATGATATAATTTATCAGAAAATGTTAAATAACATTTTTTTTAGTAACAGCTGATTTATTTTTGCTAGGTTGTAGCTTTTACAGTTGTTTGCAACAAGTCCTGTTTCCGCTGTTTGAGCTATTCTGACCCATTCGAAGGTCTGTCAAATATCCAATATCTGTCGCCTGAGAACTTATCAATTAAGCCTTTCGAAACCTGCTGAAAATTGTACGTCCCCACCACTCGTTCCAAAAGGAACTCTAATATGGAGTAGAGTTGTGAGAAAGTAAGAACCTGTTACGCAATCTAAATATTTCCAGCTCGCACTTTAAGTTAATGCTGGCCTATTTATTTTGCCCACCCAAGAGATGCATACCAATTTAATAACATCGTTCATCTTTCGCAAAACCCTATACCTGTATATTGGAATTTCGCCTCAAATCGAGTCCATCAGGACCACACTCACGTCGTCTCAAAGGATCAAAAATTATGCAAATTAGATTGTCCCCAAGAGGAAACAAAATCAGGTAAATATACTTCATCGCCCACAAAAACAAAATATCAAAAATAATGTAAAGTAAAACCATTGAAGCGGACAAAAAAGATTTTAAATCCATCTCGGGGTCCATCGACTTGCCACTAACACCATAGTTACAATGAATATTTTACCCACATCTTCAAAAGCACAATATTCATTATAGGCGACAGGGGGAGTAGATCCCATTTTGGCAAACACAAGACTTGTGAAAATATATAATTCTTCCAAGACCAACCGTTCGACGAAGGAGCTCAGATGTAAGGTGCCGAAGAGACTGAGAAAAGGCGATTCCACCTTCCGTCAAAAGGTTAATTTATATCCAACGTAACACAAGACTGTGGTGGTTGATTTCGTGGCAAGCAACGCGTTGAGGTGGACACATTCAGTTTTTTTTTTTTTCTCAGCTTTGTACAAATAAAGATGGATTTCGTTTGGCGATGCCTTTCACATTTGACAGATGAAATACGTAAGTTGTCATCGGTGCACACCCTTTTTAGAAAATGAGGAACAAAGATGATGGCTGGAATCAAACCCGAAAGGTCCAAACCAATGGTGAAATTGACCAAACTTTTAAGTAATTGCAGGCATAAGATAAACAGAAAACCAAAAGCAGATAAAAAGTGAGTAAACGTTGGATCCTCAGTCATCAACTCTGTAGGATCCCGCGCCAACTTATGGGTTCGCAATACATTTTTATCGGGATTAGCATTGTAAATGTGATTCGATAGCTTGATAGGGTGTGGGGAGAATTTCGATTTTAGCTCAATTGGATGGCAACTTTGTTGACTATACTATAACGGTCAGCTATTATTGCCTATAGGTATAATGGATGCGACAGCTTAGATGGGATTCAGTGTTGAATTTGGAGATACATAGCTGCGATGTAATTACAAGAATATCCGCCGCTGGCAGTGCGGATATAAGACTGGGTGTGGCCCAAGTTCCGCCTTGGAATGAGCCGTTAAGTGAATTTTCCCCGCCAGATTTATTAAGTTGTTTGCGGGATGTTTTATTTTTCTCTTTTATGATTTTATTGCGACATCGATTGAGTAAGGTTGGGTCCAATCAGGGAGATTGCTTTTTTTAATTAGCGGCGATTGGGTTGATTGGGATGAAAAAGGTGTGTCCGTTTATATATTTTAAAAATCAATAATTGTGGGTTTGAGTTAGCGACCTTCTGCGGATCTTATGATCTTTAAAATTTCAGTGAAATGTTTTAATTTATGCGAATTTTTGGGAGCCTTTACGTCGCTCGTCGTCGTCAGGCCTTCTTTAATGACAACAAAATTCAGTAGACATCAAAAGTAATAGCATTCGAATGAAATTTTCTTAGAAATAGCTATGCAAAAAAAAAAACGCTTAGTAGAAAAAGGTAGACATTCCACAAATATGAGAAATTAAACTAAGAATGCCAAAGTGTAGATATTTCTATAGCGCAACGACTGAGGACTGAGTCAAAAAAAGAAAATTTAACCTTTAGAAGTAGGCAGGCGCATTAAATAAATCGAAAATGTTTCGTTTAGTGGAAAAAGGAAAACATTTGCTGAATATTTACCTCTTTCCAGTTCACTTATAAAATAATTCGGTAGGATCTGAAATTTGAAAAATTCCTTATGGATAGCAAATTTCCGTCTCTTATTCAGTGATTATAAAAAAATGCAAATAGTCACTTTCTTGACTTAAAAAGCTTTATTTTAGAATTTTAGCTTTTATTACCTTAAAAAATACCTATATATTGTACTATATTATATTGTCATTAAGTGCTTTTCAGCTAATGTAAGGTTTAACGTAATTGCACTAGAAGTGGTTTATTATTAGTAGATAGTTATTATTTAAGCAGGTATTTTATTTTCAAGTTGTCGTTAGGGTTTTTTTTATATTTAAAATAAAGTTTGTTATAAAAAGCATTTGCGTAGGATTTTTATTTCCATTAGTGGAAAATGGAAAACATTACAGCCTCTTTAACTACCATTATTAGGCCTTCCACTTCGGACTTTAATTTAAAACAAAATGTAAACAGAGTGACATTTCAAAAACGAAAAAAAAAAATGCAAGCTTTACGCAGCCTCTAAAGACTTAAACGTTTAAAGTTACGCAGGCTTTTAAAGCAAAGTGCTTTTTGTTTATAAATCACATTTTCCTGCGGTGAGTTTATAAATAAGGCTGGACGGCAGGTTATGTTTTGGGATCGTGCGTCTACACAGTTTCTACGATAAACGGTTTTTTTTTTTTTTAATTGCCAGAAACTATGATTTGTGGAATGTGTACATTTTTCTACTCAGTGGTTTGTACTCCGCTCTCAAGTTTATTTTAAGGTATAACATAGACTTTATGAGATAAAATTAAACAAAATAACTCGAGAACGGATTGTTCGATTTTAACGATTTTGTTCTTGACGTTGTCGTTCTGGTCCAAGGAAGGTTAGGTTACTTCTTGTCGCGAAAACAATGCTTTGAGGGGAAGAAAGAGGTAATGAAAGTTTGTATGGGGAAATGCAAATGAAACAAACAAACTGAATAGAGATTGAGTAGTGACACTTCAAATAAAAAAAAATTATCTATATTGTATAACATACATATTTTCATAAAACTTACTTGATATTTCGTGTGTTTACGTATAACCCTGGTAATTTTCAACCCATATACTTGGTTTTTGTTTTAAACTATTAAGAAAAATAATGAGAAGGACATAGGCTACTTTCTGTTGCGAAAACAAAACTGGATAGAAACCGAGGAGTGACACCTCAAATACAAAACAAAATTATTTAAAATCCTATTGTGTATATTATCATAGAAAATTTATTTTTACATAATTCTTTCGGCTCGATCGCCGAAACCGCTCAACCGATTTAAATGAACCTTTGTTGATGTATATGGTTGGTTCCCTCTTGAAAGATAGGATGCTTTTGGACCCTATGGGTGGCACTTTGCAGAAGACAGGTTGTGGCATTACCCATTCCAAACAAAAAATTAAAATTAAAAGTTCTATAGTTAAAATATTAGCGCACATTGAAAAAAATAAATCACTTTGCGAAATATGGGCGTGACTTAATAGGGAAGGCACGGCCCAACAGGGTGGGTACAGATATTTATAAAAGAGACTGACGTTCGCATGTGCACTCATAACTCGGGAACAGATCGTTCGATTTGGTGGGTCAGTATTGGCCCAAGGAAGGACAGTTGCCACTTTTTTTCGTGTAAAAAAAAAAAAGTTTAAGGGGATGAGATTGAGGATAGTAAATACTTTGTATGGAGAACCGCTCTTTGAAAAAAATATACTGGATAGAAAAACGAATAGTGTCACTTCCAATTCCAATACAACAAAAATTATTCAAAATTTTAAATTTTTGAATTCTTTGGATGCTTCGGGCCTACCGCTAAACAATTTGAAATTGAAAGTCGGCTCGGTTATAATTTTGTTGCGCAACCTCAACCTCAATGCACCGAAACTTTGTATGAAAGCGACGATTTTGAGGAAAAATTTACAAGCGACCGTTCCTCTTTCGCGAATTCGGCTTGTTCAGAACGATTTGCCATTGGTATTTAAGCGTCTTTAATTTCCCGTGAGTCTTGAATCCTGATTTTTCCCATTGTCAACTGTATGTATGTGGCTTGCCTATGTGTCTGCAAACATGCCGCTCTGTCTGAAGTGTTTCGCGGAGCCCATCCTTTCACAGATGTGCTCGGTATCTTTTTCGTTCAAATGGCCAGAGTAGTATTTCGTTCAAATATTGTTGAAAAGCGCACAATTCCCATTTCCTTAACTTCACGGCATTTACCTAATACATTTGAAAAACATAATTTTTCATTTCTATTTACAATGCTTTTATTCTGTTTTTTGCACTTTATGCTAAAATATCTGTTTTGTTTTCCTACACGTTTTTTAGCTGTCACCTGTCAATTGTCAATTATTATTTGACACTCACGTTGTGGCGAAGTATCAGTTTAAGTTTTGAATAAATAACTTGAATTGCCCGAATTACATTAAGCAGCATGTGCAATGTGCATGCTCGAAAATATTATGTTCGATTTCTTCTTCAATATTGGCTTTCAAGACTTTCAAGGCTTATCCGCAAGCTATATTCTATATTCGGGATTTTAAAAAGAACGAGACGCTTTCAGCTTTAGTGTCAACCAGCATTTTTTTAAGTTTAGGGGAAAACTAAAGCATTTTCTGATAAAAAAAAAAGTAACCAGTCTTTGAATTATTGTTGGCAAAGTTGGTCTTTTCTTCAGTGTTGGCTCCATCGAAATTGAGGCGGACGCACAAAACTAAAAAATTGTAGTCTCGACTTTAAAATTATGAAAGCTCACAATAGCGAAATTTGTATGGAAAATATAGCCACTGTGAACTACTAAAATTTTGAGTCGAAACTAAGAATGGTGATTGGTAAGGCCCAATATTTTTGTGTAGGTACATATTAAAAAATTATTCTTTATGGACATGTAGAATTAACTTTTTCAGGGCTGTACGCTTAAGATTTAAAAGCACTAATATAATTGGATTTATCTTGCATGGATCACATATATAACCACGTCTTGCTTTGGACTGGGGTCTATGCCAGCACAAAGTTACCGATGTGCGCAACGAAAATGATGGTTAGGCTACTGGTTGGAATTTGGATTTCAGTTGTTAGAGCACTGACCGAATTTATTAGCAAACAAAGTAACTAACCAGTTTACGTACGAGTAAAGTCATTCTAAAAAGTAGAACTTAGGTTAGGGTGGAAGGCTGTAGCAAGTGCAGCCAGAGTAGCCATTTTGCAATACCACAGGATCTTGATTGTATAAAATAAATAAAAGAAAACAATTACCAGGCCGTTATTTAAATAAAACTCCACAGGATTCGTTTTTAAGTTTTAATAATTAATATTATCATTAATATTGTGTGCCTTCTCGGTCTGCCGCCTCTTTTTACACTATGGCCAACACCAACCTGAAGTTGGTTTTCTTACATTTTACATAACTGACTGAACACGTCCAGAGCCACGTTCGTGTTTTCTTATTTTATCGCACAATTGAAAAAATTTAAATAAATTGATGGAAATAAACCGGTAGGTATAGGTAGATAGGTAAAAAAAGTCATCGGCCATAGATTGGCTGTTTTCAATTTTTGTCACAATCTCTGTTGTCGTTGAAACTATATTTCAATTTTTTTGAAGCTTCTAATCAAAAATGTTAGCAATTTTGCTTATTGGTGTGACATACCTCTCTGTTAGCGGTATTGTTCTCGCCTAGGTATAATATAATTTAGGTATGTATTTTTATAATTTCCACCTGGAAAAAATTACAGCTTCTTTTTGTTCAGTATACGTGACTGAATTTATTATTGTTTCGCTTGTAAAATCAACAAAATTCAGTGACGTATGGCTCGCTCACGGATGCGATAATTCAACCCCAGGTTCACTGAATGACCAAAATGCTAACAGAAAAACCAATTCTGTTTGTTTTCATGTTTTGCAATTACAGCTTTAGGGATAAACAAAATAAACATGCAAAAGTGACTGGAATTCTTATTACCTATGCCTTTGTTAAGGAGCCCGCCCTGTGACTTTGATTGCGATGACGGTACGTATTGTGTACCTACCTCTGTTGTTTACATTTATATATTTTTCTTGGCGAAATAGATTTTACCATACTTCTTATCGTGCTAAGTGTTTTGTTTAGAATCATTATGTCAAATATTATTACGTGAACATCGAAGGTTTGAGTACACTTTTTTGTTATTTTTATGAAATGAGAAATGTTGTAGCACTCAAAAATATTTGTCTTTTTTAGTTTTATTAAAAAAAAAAAGTTTCCTTACGATGCAAACGCAACGTGTTCCTCTTTCTTTATTTCCAAAAAAAAAGTGAACCAACCAAACTCGAATGTGAGAGAGAAGATCAAAACGTCAAAGATAAAAAGAAAGATGGCTACCACTTACTTGAAGTTGGTTGCGATGTGCCTTTGGTTAAGACGTGGACATACTTCATAACCTACTTCAATATCAAATATTATAGTACGTTTTTAATACTAAATACTTATAAAAGAAAGGGTCGTTGTTCGATCACAATTGAGACTAGTAACAAAAAATTTGACAAATGTAAACAAATTTACTGCGAACTGGTATGCGGAAAGAAAATCATTGGCAGAGAGTTTTAAATAATATTGAAAAGACTTATTCATAATGATCCGCAGAAAAAGAGTGAGGTGTTTGAAGAAACGTCAATTCAGTACAATTTTCAAAATTAATCATTTCACACCGAAACAACAATTATTGACAAGCTCAAGGTAAACATTCGTGTCGAAATCATCTCTATACATACCGCCCGATATGCTGGAAAATGTGATGGGAAACGTAGTAAAAGGCGCAGGTTTTGCTTTGGCCAATAGAGGCGACCACTTTATTGATATTTGTATTCAAAAACTAGTCCAAAGAAATCGTAAAGGATCAAATCAAATAAAATAACCTTATATTATTGAAATCGGCAGCTTAATTTTTAACCGACACGTACCTGCAATATACAAAGATTCAGAGGACATCCTTTTTTGCTTAAACTATTTTATAAGGTAGCTGAAATTGTTTCCATCTTATGTTAGGGACTCCTCTTTTCGAAAACAACAGACAATTTTATCAAAAAAGCACACAATACTTGGAAGATTTTTAGCGCTAGTATTTTTGACAAACATTTCTATCGGCTCGCAGCCGATCAGGCTGGGATGCGTTTGTCGGGAAACTTTACTTATTTTGCGAGATCAGTACATCAAAGTACAAATAAAATACGACTGACTTTGGAAATGACGCTGAAGCGAAGTTAGTGTTAGTGCAATGTTAAGCAGCCTCAAAATAGGCAATGAAAAAGTCATTATCACTGTACTTTTTGCAAAGGCGATTTGTAGAATCGTGTTCTCGCTGTTTTCGGCCACATAAAACATTTCATTTTTCGCACAATACTTATAAATTGAAACTTTTATAAACTATTAAATACAATAATTTCCATTTTTTTTAAATAACAGTGGCTCGATCCTCAGGTGGATTCCCCCTTTTGAGGATAAAACGGTAGACTTCACATCAAACTTCATCGGGACTTCCATCTGATCGCTAACGTGGAACCTGAATTTCTTCAGCAGTAAAATCAGCCCTATGTGTGTCTGCATTTTTCCAAACCGCAATCCAATACAGTTCCGAGGACCATCACCAAAGGGCAACCAAGCTATTGGGTCGCGTTTTTGTAGTTCCTCAGGGCTGAAGCGTTCGGGGTCAAACAGCTCTGGGTTTGGATATATCTCGGGATCATGATGGATGGCCTCGGACGGAATGAACACCAAGGTGCCTTTCTCGATTTTGAGATTCGAGTTAGGAACAATGTAGTCTTCTTGCGCTTGACGGAACAATGCGAATAAAATCGTGTACTTTCGAAGGGTTTCTAAAAATGCAAAATAAAAAAAAAAGCCAGCTCATAACTTGCAACACAAACTGGGTAAAATTAATCTTATTACCACTTATAACCTGGTCCATGTAGTGCATCTCCTTCATGCCCTCATAGTTCAGCACTCCATTGTGCTTTGCAAATACCTCATTCACTTCTTTCCTTAGTCGCTCCTGGATGTCCTGATTCAATGCCAGCTCATAAAGCGCAAATCCCATGGTCGAGGACGACGTTTCAAACCCTCCCAAATAGAAGACAAACGCTTGTGCGGCCAGCTCCTCCATCGTGAGGCCGGTTATCACTTCTCCACTCTCAGTCGTCGTTGACTTGTTGTTCTTCAACTCGATCAGCATATTCATGAAGTCATTTCGGACGATGCCGTTTTTTTCTCTATACTCCACCGTTTCGCGTACGGCTCTCATAAAGAAATTATGCACATCAGCTGGGACAACACGAAATCGTAGACGTCTTGCCAAATCGGGGAAGCTACGTATGAACGCGAGAAGCAATGCACGATGTCGGTTTGTGGTGAAGAATTTCTGTCCAATAATGCGGAACTCTGCATTCGGATCCCTTAGGCTATTGCACTCGATGCCGAATGCACATGTCCCGATCACATCAGTGGTGAACCGCGCCAAGATTTCCTTGATTTCAATGACCGAACCTTTGCCTACTACTTCGCCGACAACCTCTACGAATCGGTGGCCAACGTCTACGACAGTGGGGAACATAAACCTCATCTTACCAGAGGTGAAGGTGGGTGACAGTTTTGTTCTCAATTGACGCCATCTATTGCCGTCCAATGAAAATAAATTCCCGGTAAGTGGGTCGTCTCGCTCGTTGTGGAAGACTCCGCGATCCACAAAGTTGCTG
Source organism: Cheilosia grossa (assembly GCA_963082955.1). Classification (NCBI taxonomy): domain Eukaryota; kingdom Metazoa; phylum Arthropoda; class Insecta; order Diptera; family Syrphidae; genus Cheilosia; species Cheilosia grossa. The sequence continues at coordinate 16,353,521 of OY720147.1, read as the reverse complement.
AAATCCTTAATCAGGATTCTCTTTATTAGATCCAAATCCAGTGCCAAGGCAATCGGCCGAAAGTAGAAGTAGAATCCGCAGAACGGTGTCGTGCCCTTGTATTTGTTGTACACCTCACGAAACGGCTCGAATATCGTCTTGGTGCTGCGCACACCTTTCAAGTTGCCGTAAACGAAGACCGGCTGGTCATGTGGAACGCCGCGTTTCTTCCAGTATGACATTCGGTCAATAATGAAATACAAAGCGATCGATACGATCGCTACGATTCCATAAAAAATTACGTATATTAGACCCATGGTCGTCGCGTAGTCCCTGTCAGATAACCAAAAGTCGACTGAAGCTTGCTTCTGAATGTTGTGCGATTATATTCTTGGTGGATGACTGAGTTATTTCTGAGTGATTTTGTTGTTGATTACATTTGGAATATCGTCTGTTTATGATAATGTTAATCAGCAGAACACATACTGTGAATGTCTAATCAGACTACGACAACACTATCAAGGAAAACCTTACCTTGAGGCAGAGGACATATCTGACAGCCCACTCAAAGATCTACCGGGATTCATCACCCGGTCCGGTATCAGGAGCAGTGATATGGCAACTTGCTTCCACCTCCCCGAATTAATCTAATCCGATGATAACGTTACGTTTTCCAGTTCAGAAACGACAAACGATTCGAACTAACGAGGTAGATAGACTTGTCAATTCTCCGCATCAAGATACACATCTCAAAGTGGGAATTCTGTTTGGGGGTGTAGGAATTGGCTTCAGCTTATCGGACTGTGTATTTGAATATAAGTCACGCTAATCTCCGATTAAATTAAAAATACATTTTTAAGAGCTCTTGTTCCAGTATTCTGCAGTGGGGTGGAACGACGAAATTAAATCTTTCCCAGCTATCACGTTGGGTGGTATGAATAAAATTGGGAACTGGTTTTACTTAAAAGAAATGTCAAAACCAAAGCATTTGCTAAGTTTTGTATGAATGAAAAAATAAAACTATTGATATTTTCGGACACAATATAACGCTTGTGAATTTTGGCTATTTTGTTTTTAAATATGTAGTTAAATTAATTAATTTGTTTATAGTGGAGAACCATCAACAAAATATAGTTGCAAAAAGCTGGCACATTATTTTACCTACCTCATGTTACTAACGTTTTTGACAAAAAAATAATTCCCTGCACCTGAAGAAGACACGTGACATCACCAAGCAATTTGGCAGTATATTGCACTCATATTGAAGAATTTTCTTTTCACAACTTCGTTCGCCTTTGTTTGCTTTTCCACAAAAATCGTGGGACACTCAAGCATACACTTAGTATTAAATAGATTGACAGCTTCGGCCAAAAAAGAGGTATTGCCCCAACCTGAATTTTACCTTGGATGTAGCTCAGTTTGAATTCATGTATTTGTGACAATGTTAATCAAAGGAGCAGACACATTCTTGAAAAAAAAAACAGCTTACACATCCGGCTGCAGCTGGATGCCAGGTACCTAGTCTGATATGGGCTCTAATTTCGTAAAAATGTCGCGTGTTAAAGGGCGACAGGCGACACATTCATTGGTATTTCAGAAAGTCTTACTGCAAGACCGTTTTGACCCGACCGCACAGTGGTCCAAAAGCTGGCATTAATTCAAATTACTAAATTAGGAATATCTTTATTCTTTTTTTTCGATCAAGTAATATCCACATTATTAAAAAATGAAAATTATTTATTTTTAGACTTATCTGATTCATCACAACGCAGCTTAGTTGATGCTTGATTTTTCCTCAGTTGATTCAGGTGTTTTTTTTTTTTTTTTTTTTTTTTCATCTTTGTATGAAGACAGAATTTTTTTTAGAAATCTTGACATATTGGTAAGGAACCTTCAACTGGTATGTAACAATATGTAAAGCACAAAACAAAACAAAATATGAGAAGCTCTGGGAGTGTAATTGTTGAAGAACAGTTAAATTTCTTAAAAGAAGAACTTATTAAAATTACAAAAAGCACTGAAAATACCGAAATAGAAGTTGTAAAGAAATCACTCTTGCATTTCAAAACTGATTTTAAGACAAGGTGGCTCAAAGCTTCTAGAATCGAGGAAAAATTTGTTAAAGCTAATGAAAAATGGGTAAACAGTTATATTGCATTCTAATAAGTACCAGATTCAGCAAAGAAACGTGGTCGTCCGGAAGTGAGTTTTGAGACTTCTTCCGAACGAACAAAAAGTGTCAAAACGCAAGACTTGAGAAATTCTGTACCTCTTAATGTCCTCAATTATGCAACCCAAATGAGCTTAACAGCTTCCGGACGGATTCTAGCCTCCAAACTCATAAAATAGTAATAAATGTGGAGCAACTTCGAAGCAATTCAACAAAAGCGAAGATATGATTACACAACCAGTAAAAACAGAACACTTAGCTTTTGGAATGTCTGTTTTACATGGTTGGATACGAATGTATGAAACTCTTATAAAAAAAAAATGCACACAATAATGATTGTAGTTGCCAGTGGATATGAGATTGATTTAGAAAAGTTCAGGCAATTTCCGCATAACATAGCGAGATGCTTCGTCAATAAATATTCCTGGTATCATATGCCTCCAACTTTGCATACATATTTTATTCATGGCCCAGAAATTATATCATCTGCACTGTTGCGATCGGCCAACTTTCGGTTGCAGCGCAAGAATCTCGCAACAAAGATTTTAAAAATTTCCGCAAAAACTTCTCAAGAAAATCAAGCCGTGAAGAAAACGAATGAAGATGAGTATTTAATTTCTCTTTACTGAGCTCGGATCCGATTATAACATCCAAAAATTGCATAAAAAAAATTCAGTCTTTTCCCAAAGAAGCACTCAACTTGTTAAAACCCCCTAGTGCACAAGAATCAAACGCTCTTCCTGAGTCTGATTATAATAATGATGACAGTGATGACATCTGAGTATGTAATAACAAATTTTGGTTTTGTTTTTTATTCAATGGACAAAGTTAATGTAATTGTTTAGTCTCAATGCTTATGCACAGTTTAAAAAATGTTTTTTCTTCACGATAAAAGGGGGCGTAAAAGTGGGTGGGGAAGGTAAGTGTAGTTCATAAAAATTGGATCTTCAATAAGTCTTCTTTAAGTATGATATTTCAGAAAAGTGAGCGTTTTAGTGGGCGCGTCGGGTGGGCCGGCTTAAAAATATTTTGGGACTGGTCTCAGTAGTGCTTTCAATTTGGTAAAGAAAACTTAACTTACCAATTCTAATCTAATTGTTCGATAATTAGCCTTGCTATTTGATTTGCCTATTTTTTTTACCTTTATTGGTCTCTGTTATACACCAGTAAAATAATCTAAAATAATCTATAATCGATACACTTGTTAGCATTTTAAAAAAAAAAAAACGTTAAGTCCAAACGAAGTTATCTATTGATAGTGTCCCTTTGCAATTTTCAGTCACGAAATATCATCTACAAGATAAAACCATAACTTCCATCGGCGCATAGTGTAGAACTGAAATTTCAGGCGGATAAATGACCTTTAACAGTGATTGCGAATTGCGTATCATGCCAGGTGATTATCATTTCTAGAAATTGCTTTAAACAATGAGGACTGATAAACCTACCTCACAGATTAGCTAGATGAAAAATTGGACAACTAAGTTTCGCAAACGTTCTTACGCAATCGTAAGAATATTTACTTCATTCATAGATAAGTAGATAAGCTAATGGATCATTCTATTAACATAATGCAGTGATAAGAAATAAAACGAATAGTTCGCTTTGGAAACACACTCCCCACGGGGAAAACAGATGAGACTTGATCTGCAATGTTGTAGGTACCGCCAAGAAGAGTGCCAACAAAACTCGACTAAAAAGATGTACCAAAAAAAGCGTCTGAGTCAACGAGATGAAAAATTCATCTGATAACGCATTCTTACCACAAAAACGTCAGAAAACCTATCAGAAACTCCATCGGAAAAAGAAACAAGAAACCAACCAAAAGTCTTTTGTGTCCAAAAGGAGTCGTTAAAACCCCACTGAAAAACCCCGTTAAAGAATGCTCCCAAAAACGAGTCGAAAACGTGTCAAAACCTCATTTGAATTGAAGGTTTAGCTAACTACTGATTTTGTCTAAAGGCTCACAAAGATAACGTCAGTTTTACATTGATTTTAAAGGAATAAAGTTTGGCCTTGTCTTGTACAGACACTACATTAACCATAACTTTTGTTTGCTTACTTCCTTTTTCGCAAGCCTTGCATGCTTCTTTTAGCTATTGCACTGCATAGTGTCCTAAAAAAATTGGAGTCTCCAATCAAAAATACACTTGATACCATTTAAATTTAAATACTATAACGTGAATCAATATTTTAATGCAATCCAAAAGAAAGTACTTTTCATCCCTAGTGTAGGTGTATTGTATACTGAATACTGATATCGTTTGGTGAATTGACAAAAAATGAACAAAGTTGGGTTCGCTGGATCGGTTCGGTGTTCGCTGCAAAAAGTGTAGCGATAAGTTGTTCGCTCTCAGCGAGCGCTCTAAAAAAGGATAATGATAAGTTAAGTGCGATCGCCAAGAGCCAGTAAGGTAGAACAAGATAAATGTTAGTTTCAAACTAGATTTAATCGTCTTTGTGTAGTAAATTTAAATAAAAATACAAATAAAAATGAATTTAAAATGAAAAATAATAAATTCTAGTTTTATAATTTCCATTTCGGGTCAATTGAAGAAAAATTTATGTATGTTACTAACTAGGTATGCTGTTTTGCCAAAAAGGAGAAATTTTTATTTCATTATAATATATTAGATGAAGAGTTCCCATTAGAATGATCTGTCAATTATTGAGAAAGGAAATTGAATAAAACTTTCGCCGTGAACACCACTTTAACCTCAAAGTGATTTAAGAAGTAAAACTTTGCTTAATTTTCTTATTTTAGTTTAAAATTTATAAATATTTAATAAATAATGCAAACCAAAGTGATAAGCAAAAAATTGTATATGGATTAAATATTATGACAGACTTATTGGTCTATTTCTATTTGAGTTATGTGATGGGGTATATATCCTTTTATTGCTGAAGTATCTAATACTTTTAAACAAATAGGTACTCACTAAAGTATCGCTAAACGTTGTTTCGAAACCGATTATAGTAAATGCTGAGCAAATAAATTGTGAATTTCTGTAGTTGAGTTTTCGAATTTATGTGACAAATCACAAACGATGCAAATTATCAAAACACAGACTTGTTGATACAGAATGAATGCCTTTTTTTGACGACTTTAACCCAATGGTTGAACTCAATCTTGGTCTTAAAATGTTGCTTATGAATTTCAAAGTTAGTTTATCAAAAAACCAAATTAAATAAAATAATCTTAAAACTTTCTAGTAAAATAATTTACTAATTTTTCCGACCTACTTCTCAGTCAATTCCACGAAAAAAAACTAAATCAATCCACTGAAATATTTCATTTCTCTACTGTTCCATCAGGAATATTTTTTCTGAAGGAATCCAATCAGTGGCGATTGATTTGTTGTAATTTTTTTCGTAGGAAAAAAATTGTCTGACAGAATTTTTTGTCCAACTTTTTCGGTTGCATTTCACGTACAACTGAGGCCTAAGAACTAAGAATTCATTCCATCATTTTTTTTCATTTTAAGCTCATTTTTAGTGGTAACTTTTATTAAACTTACATCCTAGACAAGAACGATTAAAACGAATTAAAAACCAACATTTATCTTACTCTAGCTTACTGGCTCTCAGCGAGCGCTTTTAACTTATCAATATCCTTAAAACTATTGCCTTTCGGCCTTAAATCTATCTATATTTAATTTAGTTTGTTTTTTTTTAAGTTCCAAGAAAGAATTCATTCCATATAAATAGCTACCTACACCCTTTGTCCCGAAGATTTTATGTGAAGGTACAAAATGGAATGGAACAACATTGAGTTATAACGCACATGCATTTATGCTGCCATAAAAGCAAAGTTAATGTGCCTCAATTCACTGGGTCTGAGCCAAATACCTAACTAAATTAATAAAAGCTAAATTTAAGGTGATGGGGTTCCTAGTTTATAATAACAAAAAGTTCTTCCAAGCTCGTTCGCCCAATTTATTTGAATACAGATAAATATTCTACTAGGTTCTTAATTTATCAACTATAAAACAGAAGGTTGATATTTATTTTAAACTTGTATTTATCTCGTAAATATTTTTTCACAAATAATTGTATTTCTGACAACAATTTGTTCACATTCACCTACGCCCAACCAGTCCTTTGAAATGAAAAGTGATTACATAGAAAGTTTGTCTTATAGTTCCACCTTAAGAAATACATTACATCAGTCATCAAACAAAAATTTATTTAGTTTTTAAAGCCTCACAAAGCACAAAAATCCATTAGCATAAAAGACACTGCCGCAGAACGTTAAAAAAACATCTCTGTGTAAATGAGGCACTCACTGCAGATGAAAGAAAACATGCAAATTCATGCACTTTTCTGGTTTTATGTGCATGATTAATCCATATTATTATGAAATTCAGGAAAGGATATCTGTCCGTATCCATTGTGTAATTGGTTCGATAAAACGATATGTACAGCTACAGATATGGATTAAAAAGTATACAAAGTACGGAACGTGGCGTATAAAACACAAAAAGTTACTCGAGCTTTTGTTCAAGAAGCAATTTCGATTTTAATTTCACTTTATCATTATTTTATGAGGATGTATTAATGCATCGCTATTTCCATCCGTGCGTCATCAGCTTAAGGATTGGGGGCATACTTCAGTGGAATAAATGGCAACAAATTGCCTTTGCTGTCAAAAGAATCGAAATTACTAGAGCATGAACGAGATAATAAGTGAATGTGAATTTATTTACTCGCCAGAAGTGATTGTAATCTCAAAATTATTTTTGAAGTCTGAATTTTTTCTCCATTAAGTTTAAAGTGTGCCTACCCAGCCTTATATATTCACATTACAAAGTTTTGGTTTTTGGAAGTACGGGGTTTCAATTGACAGTGGCAGTAAATTTCACAGTTGAATTGAATATTTACTATGCATAACCATTCACAATGAATAGACCATCGCCAGGCTTCCGCCAATATACGAAATAAGAGCTCGATAAAATATTTGAAAATTGGGCTTCCAGGTCAATGCTCATTTCTCTTCACTCTTTCTAACAAGCGCTAGGCACTTTACGCCCAAACAGGCCGTTATTTGTTCACTTATTGTTTTCGACTAGGTATAGGGTTGCGCAACATAGAACACACGACATGGAAAACCCCACGAAACACAGCGTATGTGTTGTGTGTACCAAAAATGCTCTCGACGAGCGTTAGAAGTCACCAACCACCCCCAAAGCTGGGCTATACTAAATATGCAAACAGAAGAGTAATTTGTTGCAGGAAATGAAGAAATCAGTTGAACGAAAATATATTGCAAGCATACGAACTCAATAAATATGTAAATAACTGAACCAAATAGGCAGTAATTTAATGTACTACCTAAAAAAAAAGCAAAATTTATTGTCCAAACACATACGTGAGAAAGCATCTGTTGCCTTGCCAATTCGCATCAACCTCAGTAAGTGCCTAACGTCCTGATGTAAAAAAGCGACAACTCCCCACAGTTAATAGAGTTGTTCACCAAATGAGTTTGGTAATGAGCCTCCGTTGCAATGCCAATCTAATTGCTTTCCCAGCCTTGACAACGTTCCCTGTCATCAGCACACATTCCTCTTTTTACCATCTGTTGATGGCGAGAAAATTACTTAATGCCCTACGAGCTACGACGTCAAACGTATTTCGCACAAATTGGAAAGATGGCGAATTCTCAAAGGAGTTCTCAATTTTTCTATATGAGTGAAGTTAGGGTGAAGTGTGGTAGTAGATGCAGGGACTTACCTACATATGTAGAGTTTACCTTCCTGTTCTTCTGAAGCCTTTAAATACATATACAGAATAGCTTCGCACCACATGCTGGAAACGAAAACGTTTTTTTAGTGCGTAAACTTGAGCAGTATTTCAATTACGTTAATGAGAAAATATAGGAGTCAATTTGCGGTTTTTCAGGAGGGCACAAGTACTTATTTGCTCTCTTGGCACTTGGCAATGCCGCGGTATTGATTGAGTTCTTTGAAATATTGCCTTGATTTTGATTTTAGCATTTAATTGCATGACTGAGATTAGAACACTTGGCGCTTTTCAGAGAGTCGTTTAAATGTTAACGAGTTAAATGTTCGCTCATTGCGAATGTGCGGTTGCCTTTTCCATTAATCTGATAGAAAGTAGTTGTGTAATATATCATATCTTTCTATGTTTTGTCATACATTAATTTCTTAGCCGAAACAGAAACAGAAACGTCGTCACTTAACAGTAGCTGGTTAAAATGATTCACCAATTGAACTCACCCAGCTCGTATTTATTGAAATTAACAACGGTACGAAATGGATACATGCATTTTGCATCCAATACAGTGCGGACTTTCAATTATCTAGTTCAGTAAGTTTGACAGCTGTATGACTAGATGCATCTCGGTGTTGATTGGCTGAAATGTGTCATATGAGCAGCTGTTTCAGTTGACGTTTATGGAGGGGTAGCCGATGAATAAAGGGGTTGCTGCCAACCTCTTTAGTCAAGAAATTCGTGACTGAGTACTAAGTTGACAGTTCGCATATACGGCTGACGTAGGAAAAGTGTCGTTTCTGACCAATCTAGTTTTTGCGTTCAGGTTACATCTAGTCCAGACCAATCTAGTCGTCTTAAAATAACTAAGATTCTTGAATGTGCCCAATTCTGCGGCCAGTTGCCAAATGGAATGTACGACATTGGGTGGCGCTTTTCCAATTCCTCCGGACTAATGCGTTCTGGGTCGAAAAAATCAGGTAGAACTCAGGGTCACGGTGAATCAGCGGAGTTAAAAAAAAACCAGGTGCCCTTCTCGATTTTGTACTTGGTATCCGACACATCATAGTCTCCCAAGTGGGTATTTGCGAAGAGTTTCTGATAAGTAAAAGGATTACCTGCATTGAAGCAACAAATTGAGTGTAAATCTTACCACATATACAACCTTTCTCATGTAAAGCATGTCCCAAAGTCTCTAGCTCAGCTATCCCTCATAAATGGCTTAAATATCATAGATCTCCGTCCTTAGTTTGTCTTGCATTTGCTGATGCTGAGCCATTTCAAAGAGAGCAAGTCCCGTATAGTAGACGAAGAGCTTTCAAAACCACCAAAGAAAATCCCAAACACTTGAGCTGCCAACCCCTTTATTGCAAGACCAGTTTTTGCCTCCCCATCAATATCTTTATTGTTCTTCAGTTTCATCAGCATATTCATGAAATCGTTTCGATTGATGCCATTTTTCTCCCGATACTCCACAGTGTCAGTAATAGCTGCCTTTAGCCTTTTAGAATTAAGATAGCTATAACCTGCATTGCAATTTGTACTTCTACTACAATTGAGAATTTGCATGAATTTGAAAGTGTTGGGAGGGCGCTGGCAGATAACAGGATAAAAACGAAGGAATCGCAACAGTCGACCAAACCAGATCTTCGAGTTGCAAATAAATTTAGATAGTAAAACCCACCTTAAACAAGGTTTGTGCAGCTTGTTGAATAGTAGTATACCTTTTGTAAAGTTCTAAGTAGGTATTGGCAACACTTGGCTATGTAAGAAGTGCGAATAAGATTGTAGTTGCTTAGTCTTTTTATCACCAGCGTTAAGGTTATCTATACCACTTTACCAACAAAGGGTAAAGTGGTATAGATAACCTTAAACGTTCAGTAGGTATAGATTAATGAAAATCTATACTGCATTAACTGTAATCGCACAAGGTAATCTATCTATACTTTGTATGCGAACAAAGCAAAGGGTGCTTCAGCTTACCAGATAAACAACTTGTCATCCCTTAAGTTCCACAATTCAATATCAAACAACAAATTTCTTATCAATAGGATTTTTTCGCAACTGTTACTTTGAGGTTTAGTCTTTTGGCAAAGTCATGTCATTTGCAAATTTATCTACTCGCCAACAGAAGGGAGTGAAAAATCAGACCAAGCCGACTCCTTTATAACAAAAAATACATTTGCAAACCAAATAAACATAAAAGATGGGCGAGGTTCTTAACCCATACCTTAAAACACTTCGTTTGAACTGAAACAAACCGCATGTGTATCAATAGCTGGTAGAACACTGATTGAATGGGATTTCAGTTATAAAGAACGAGCAGTATGCAAATAGTTTTTAGCGGATCTTATGGCAAATTGGCCAACATTTAATGAATTTAGAACCGAGAGTCTAATACGAAAGGATAGGAAATCTCTGTCCATCCTCGTAGGTATCTTAACGGGACACAACACTCTGCGGTGTCATATGAAGAAACTACGCTTAACAGAAGAAGAACTCTGTAGAGGCTGCGGTGATGAGGAAGCGCTTGAGGACACAACCCACTTCCTATGCCACTGCCCTAGTCTCCAACACAAAAGGCACAGATTCCTAGGGAGACACTTCTTCCACGAGCTAGACGAGCTTTCCAGCACATCAATAGACAAGATAATGAGCTTTATCAAATCCACAGGATGGTTTATATGCGAAAGCACAGTGAGTACTTAATCCACAAGTACATTCGCATAATATATAGGGCTATTACGGGTAAGGAACAACCTTTCCCCCCAATGGGCATCACAATGGGTCAATATTGACCTGAGTGTGGCACGGAGTACTCCACGCCAACCCTCTTACCTAACCTAACCTATAGCAAATAAATAACTTATTGAAACGATGCAAGGATCTATACAAAAGCCAGAGGTGGGATTCTGATTCTGCAAACAGAAAAAAAAAGATGGCCTTGTAGTTTTGCAAGTACCTACAAGTAAAAAAAACACACTCACCACAAAGGTGGGAATTTGAAAGCGCTACTTATAAATACTCATACTTATAAACGAAAGCCTCGAAGGCTTTCTGGCAGTCTTGGACCAATGAATTCCATACTTTAATTTTTAAGGGGTGCACCTGTTTGGTTTCGTAGTTGCCTTCACGAGATTCGTATTCTTTAACGTATATTTGGGGCAAGAGTAAATTGCTTACAATTACAATTTTCCCTTGCTTATACTACACCATACAATGTTTGGCCCAGGGAATCTCTTACATCTCCAACAACGCGATGTTTTGACGCTGAACAAAATTGTTTAACCACTCTGGTGTTTTGAATGGGTTCGTTGTCCTGCTGTAATTTCCACGGCAAAGAACCAAACAGTTCTGGTAATAGAAGGTAAAACCTTCTCGCCAATGTAGGACTGTGCATTCATACGAGGAGTCAGGAACTGCAATGTAATGGGTCCCAAACCATAACACCACCCACTCGGCTGTGCAAACGATTTAGGTAATGTTCCTCCTTGCGCAAATTATGAAAGTAATAATTAAAACCGTTAGGACCCTCTAAATTAATTTTTCTTTTTTTTCATCGCAGTATACAACACGGTAGGTACCATTCCTTACTCGACGTCATGCTAGCACGACAGAAACTAAGGCGTTGCTCTTTACGGTATGGGTTAAGCGGTGGTATTTATTTGCTTTTAACCGCTTCAAGTTCGTAGATTTCGAGATAATCCGCTTTACCGTAGACACGCTTGCTTCAACGCCACTTTTTTCTCTTATTTTTGACCGCAGAGTCGTGTGAATTTGAGCCGCAGAATTGCTCTTTTCCCAGCAGTTGCAACGGCACTAAATGTTCGCCCTTTCATATTTTTCCCATATTTGGACTCGTTCCGTAAAAATGTGGATATGTCTTCGCGGCTTCGTTGAGTTTTTTTCAGGTATTTGGTGAATAGACAGGCCACACTCGATGTAAGCCTTGATTTCAGCTTTATCATCCCCTGTCAATGATTTACCACCACCCATTTTAACTGAATCTATCTTAAAATGACTAAAAGTTATAAGACAGTATTTCTGCATAACTGCGTGCATTGGCTTCCACACGAAAACTGATAATAGAGAGGGGGGGGAGGGTGCTATTCAAGTGAACCAAAATATAACGATACTTTTCCCAGTAATTTGAAACATCATAACAAAATCTAAGTAACGGAGCATTAAAAATGCATGAACTTGCTCACAGAGAAAGAGGTTAAGAAGATAATCAAAATATTATTATATTATTTTAATTAATTAACATACAATATTAAATATATATGCTAAACATAATTTTTTGTGAGCACTAGCTGCGGGGGCTTTGGGCTCCAAATTCAGAGATTCGAAATATAAGTGAACGGCACTGTATCATTATATTGTTGGTCACGTATTCATAGCTAACAGAAGGACGACAAAAAGATCAACTTGAAATAAATTCCATTTGCATTCAAATATCTCCCAGAACGAATTTTCAAATCTAAAATAAAGATCAACCGTCATCTCATCATAAAAAGCAACGCGAACAGAAATATCTCATCGTTTCTTTTGCACGGAAACTACTCATACATGAAACTCTCATTGTGTGAGTAACACAGAAAAGAATCCCAAATGAAGTTCTGGTCCCTTTATTTGCTACCTACCAGCCACCACCGCCAACTGTTTCGGTTCACTCTTCACAATCACAACAACAAGTTCGCATATTTTCTCTCCATTTTGGATACAGCGCTATCTGACGGATGTGGTAACTGGTAACCAGCAAAATCTTCGTGTTGATGATACTATAGTGATAGTGCATAGGTGCAATGACTAAGCTTATTTTTGTTTGCACGCAAGGTATAGATAGATTACATAAGGCTATTACAGTTAGTGCAGGATACATTGTTAGAAAGTAATCTGTACCCCATTTAATCAGCAAAGTAACGCTGATAATAAAAAGATGACATAACTACTATAATTTATTCGCAACTCCTATATAGCCAAGTGTTATTCCGATGCCTGCATATAGAACCTCATAAAAGGTATACTATGATTCAACAAGCTGCACAAACCTTATCTTTAATGTGGGTTTTCTGTCTAAATGTGTTGGCAAGATCTGATGTGGTCGATTGTTGAGCTTCGTTCTAAATACAAAGGTAGCAAAAAGTTTGCACCTATCTTAATTCCAAATGCAGGTATATATTAAAAGCCGCTGAAGGCAGCTGTTAGTCTATAACCGTGTGCAACCCTGTAAAGATCAGTATGGCCTGCCGCGACGTAACAGCCTACATGATAATTGCAATAATTTCGCTTGCACTGTATTTTATTAAAAATCGTTTATCCTATTGGAAGAGTCGAGGCGTCCCCCACAATGAGCCGAAATTCATCTACGGCAACATGAAAGATGTGTCGCGCACCAGACAGCTTCGCGATGTAATGCACGAGATGTACACAAAATTCAAAGGCGCTGCACCCTTCTGTGGATTCTATCTGTTCATGCAACCGATTTGCATTGTCACGGACCCGGAATTGATAAAAAATATCCTTATTAAGGACTTTAACAATTTTATCGATCGCGCCGTCTACCACAATGAAAAGGACGATCCGTTGACGGGAAATTTATTCGGTGCACCTGGCAATAGGTGGCGTCAATTGAGGTCTAAATTTACGCCCACCTTTACGTCCAGCAAAATGAAGTTAATGTTCCCAATTGTGGTCGAAGTTGGTAATCGATTCCTTAAGGCTTTTAGTGAAGTAGCCAATCGAGATTCAGTTGTGGAAATTAAGGAGCTATTAGCCCGATTCTCAACCGATACAATTGGAACGTGTGCCTTTGGAATTGATTGCAACAGCTTGAAGGATCCCAATTCCGAGTTTCGTACCGTCGGACTGAGCTTTATAAACAATCCTCGACATAATCGTTTCACGTTGGCATTTATACGTAGCTGCCCTGATTTGGCAAGAGCCCTAGGATGTTGCACTGTTCCCGACAATGTGCACAATTTCTTCATGCGAGTGGTACGTGACACTGTGGAGTATCGGGAGAAGAATGCCATCACTCGAAACGATTTCATGAATATGCTGATAGAACTGAAGAACAATAAAAATATTGATGGAGAGGCAGTAACCGGACTCACGATGGAGGAATTGGCAGCACAAGTGTTTGCTATATTTGTGGGAGGTTTTGAAACCACGTCGTCTACTATGGGGTTTGCTCTCTTTGAATTGGCTCAACATCAGGACATCCAAGACAGACTTAGAAAAGAGATCAACGATGTGCTAGCCAAGCATAATGACGAGCTGACCTATGAGGGCCTGAAGGCGATGCCCTACATGAGCAAAGTTTTGAGTGGTAAGGTTTATATGATTTGTATAGATTGAATCGATATTCACATGAAGGTGATTCCTTTATTTCCAGAAACCCTGCGCAAATATACACTTCTGACGATTTTAAGCCGCGTCGCTAGGCAGGATTATAACATTTCGGGTACGAAGTACAAAATTGAGAAGGGGACAATGATTTTTATTCCCATCGATGCTATTCACCGTGATCCTGAGTTCTACCCAAATCCTGAAGTTTTCGATCCCGAACGCTTTAGTCCGGAGGAACTGCAAAAGCGTCCCCCAATGTGTTACATGCCCTTCGGCGATGGGCCCCGTAATTGTATTGGAAGGCGCTTCGGGGAAATGGAGGCGTTCATTGGCATAAGTCTTATATTGAGACATTTTAAATTGCGCGTCAGCGATCAGATGAAGTTGCCAATGCAATTTGATGTTACCCTCAATTTTCTGTCATCGATAGATGGCATTCATCTATCCGCTGAGCCGATCAAATAACCTGGCTTAGATGGAAGTGTTTGTTTCAGTGCTTGTTAATAAAATATGAAAACCAGGTCTTCGAAGCATCATTTTTGAATGTTCACAGTTTGAGGCCAGTCCTGTCGTTCTTAAAGCTTTAAAGTCTTCACAAGTCCATGTTTGCGTTGTGTCAGTGTGCAAACTTATTTTCGTCTGCTCTTTCCATTTGTGGCAAAGAGTTCAAACTCTTTTTTCGCCCCCGGGAATACACAGACAGAATTTGAATAATATTCACTTCACCAAAAAAAAAAAAAAAAAAAAAAAAAGCAAATCAAGCTGGAAACCCGACACATAAAGCAACCCATCATCATCAAAAAATCACAATCCCAATTGTTTTCAAATAAATTCCTATCTGTGGTACACAGGTGACGGCAACGAAATGAAATCAATAATGTAATGCGATACCTGTTTATTCAGTTCGGCTACGCAGCAGGTGTAACATTGACTCAGAGTGGTTTACTCAATTTCCAATCCCTTTCAGTTACAGGCCTCGTTTGTCGTGGGTGTCATGTGTGTGCGCTGAAATAAAATCGATTTATAATTGTGTTATGGTAAACACGATGAAAATGTTATAAATTCTGTACAAACAATTTCTTTCAATGTACAAATATGAATCTCAATTTGGCAAATTTGAATAGGGATTACACGCATGGTATTACTTCATAAGATAACGGGAAAGGTGGTTTATATAGCCCAATCGGTTGTCCTAACTGAGATGATTATATCCTTTCTAGGAATTTACACTCATCCGGTGGAAATTGATCTCGGGCAATGGCGTGCGTTCGACGTACACGCGTCTTCTTATTGACGGAATGATTCTTAGCCAGTGGCGTTATCCCTTACGCCATTTTTAATCCATCGTTGGTGTAGGATTGATTTAAGTCGAAATTGGGGCTGAATTTGGCGTTATATCGATAAGTATACACACGTTTCCACCGTATTTGATTCTTTGATATGAGTGCGACTGCAGAAGAACACTATCTCGCTCTTTCTTTGAATTGAACGTTGTTTCCCGGTAGGCGAAAGAACTGTGCTTGGCTAGAGCAGAAAGGCTTCGAAGGGTGAAAACATTGCGTAGCCTAATAGGCCGAGAAGCAATTTTTGTTAATGACCGGATTCCGTTTTAAATCTTATTAAAAATTCTAGTTAAAAATTAAAAGCTGTGGCGCATACTTTTCTAATTCTCATTTACCACTAGAATGACAATCATGAGTTTTTCCTTACCAAATAGTTTATAAATTTACTTTTTGTAAATAAATGTATTTGAACATAAATAAATAAATAAAATTCCTGTAATGTTCGCGTTTTGTTCCATGGTGTGGATTTTGGGGAATTTTTCATCGACAATTGCGACCGACTTCGACCATTTCTCACTATGTATTCATCGCCGGGAATCCTCAGATGGGAAACGAAATCTTCCTCGGGGAACTCGACGGGAAGGAAATGCGAATCGGCTGATTTTCAGGGGTTGAACCAAATATCTGCTACAAGCCGAACATAATAACTTTGTTCTCTATAGACGCATTTCCACTGTAATAGATCTCTTAGTTATTATTATCTTGCGAGTTATCCAAAGTAATAAAATGATTAAATAATGTTGGCTGGAACTTATTTCAACTTATTTTCTATTGGATATAATTGAAACAGATTGATAATGAGCAATATGTCAACCTAGCAGACAAGACAACGAAACCATGCATTAACTTTTTTATGGAAAAACAATTAAGTCAGCTCTTCAAGGAAAAATAAATTAGTCAATCTGTGTCTGGTATGTCTAATAAAAAGCTTTCTACGTATAAGGTTCTACAAAATTAAAATAAACACGGCATTGGAGCCGTGCAAATGTGCAGTCTGTATTTTTCAACTGCGAAGCTACTATTTTAATTTTCAATTGTATGTCTCTACAAAATATGCAGATGACAGTCGTTGGCTGATCGTGATCAGCGTTGCCACCTTAGTCCAATTGCAGAAGATCTACTACATTTTTCCGATATTTAATCTACTGACAAAAAATGTTTGTGT
Organism: Cheilosia grossa; assembly: GCA_963082955.1. NCBI lineage: Eukaryota > Metazoa > Arthropoda > Insecta > Diptera > Syrphidae > Cheilosia > Cheilosia grossa. The sequence continues at coordinate 16,336,783 of OY720147.1, read as the reverse complement.
GCACATCTAGATCCAGAAAATATATAATTTAGTAGAAGACAAAGCGAACAACTTTTCGAAGAAGTTGAATTGATATCAGTGAAGTTTTCTATTTTTATTAATGTTGTATTGTTTATGTTATTATTCGTTATTTACTTTCGTTTGAAAGGAAATTAATGGAAAAAAAATCAATCTAAAGAAATTTTTTAGAGAATCTACTGCCAAAAGTAGTCCTAAAGTGGCAACGCTGATCATAATCTAGGAATTCCATTGACACGCCCCTATGTAATATCATAATCTAGTATATGATGTAGTTAGTAGTACGCTCGTAGGAATATAGGTACGGTTTGGCTTTTGACACTTACCGCATTGTTGGAGACAGCACCTCCAACTCGCAAATCCTCTTGCCGCTGGTCCCCTCAATGTTTTTTTTTAAATTCGCCATTTTGTTTTCCTATCGGTGCTATGTCTATTTAGAATCCGCGTGACATGTAAAAACAGGCAAAAACTATAAAATAAATGCCAACCGTGGGTGAATGTGATAGAGTTCGGCAATACCACATCTTAACATTAGGTTTGTTCCCTAACGATTATGCATTCGAACATATTAGCCAAACTTAGTCAAACTTCGTTCCCTTACGCAAAAGTTGGGCAAAAGAGAGCCAAGTTTTTTTTTCACCTCCATAAAAAACCTGCAAATACTAGCCCAAGAAATTTCTCTGACAGATGGTTGTCAAATCGTTCAAATGCTAATGCAAAAGAATTGAGCTGTTTAATTTCTGCAATAAAAGCGAATCAAACATTGGTCTTAAATATAGATTTGTGCCTTGTTCTACTGATATTTGAATATTCCCGCCTAGAAAAAAATTCACATTTCTCAAATTTGTGGTTCAACGCGTCCTTTTCTTTTTGCTTATGTTTCATTTCTGTGAGCGAATTCTCTCGCAATGAGAGAAATGTGACATATTGCCAAAATTTAACCAGAAAGTAAGGGAGTTATTAAATATTTTTAAAAGGCTAATAATATAATGTGTTGCGTTAATAAAACCACCTAAATGAGATCTATTATATATCTACTTGAAACATATTAGGATAAACATGATTTTGTATTTTCCGCTTTTGAATGTTATTAACCTCAATTTCATGAGTGAATCTTTCTTGAATAACTGCAGAAAAGAAAAATTGCTTAAAATGTTTTTATTTTCCCTGAAACCATCTTTATTGTTGATTTTTCATAAATATTTTAAGCAAAAGTACACTTATTCCTAAAAAAAATACTATCCACCGTAACTAATAATTTCAAATTTAACGTATACAATTCTATGAACGCTGCCAGCAACTTTGCCCAAAGCGGAAGTGGTGCATATTTTTTAAACGTGTGTTGGTGAGCCGAAATTTTTGAAGTTTCGTGACATTTTTGTCAATACGAATTTCTGTGTATCAATACTAGCGCAAAAAAACGTGTCAAACACATAAAAATATAGCTTTATTGTCTCTGGTTGGAAATGCATAATTAAAAGCAATCACATCAGACTTCACACATTTTACATATAGCCCTAAAGGCCAGGCCATATCTCAGTCATAAACAATTATTCTCTGGAGTTGGCAGTCTCTGAACAGCGGCAAAGCAGTTGCTCCTACAAATATGCACCACGGTTGGTTATTGATTTAAAAAGTTTGCAACCACAATGGCAAACGTATAAATGCATTAACCTCACTTACTTTCCGGAGCAGATTTGTGTAAAACCGCGGCCCGTGACATTCTACAAAAGTTGCAAAAACAAATTGTGTGTGCCGTAATCTGTGCCCTGTGCTACTCGTGGGAAAGTACTTATGCTTGTTACGCGTTGAACAATAATTGCAGTCCATGTCCAGTGTAACCGTGTGTCAGCAACTTGAATGCCGGTATTTTTTCTATTTCTATACTGATGGACTAGACACGACCGCGTGTGTGGATAAAAAGCGTGACATTGTACGCCAAGCTTATCAATTAGCGCACCGTTCCGCGTATTAGGTACTAGGTGTAGGGTTAATGGCCTCCACAGTTTTGCAGGCGAACACGCATTTTTATTTTTATTTTTACTTAAATAAACATTATGTATAAAGGTGCATGATCTCTGTATACGTTGGCACGGAATATTGATACGTAGTTAATGCAGTTGTTTCACAACAACCACTCGTAAACTTTTTGAACGATCAAGCTGAAATTAAAAAATGTCGTGTTGTAGCTACTGCAACCTAATTATTTTTTAAAATAGTATTATATATCGCGTTGGTGTATCGCTCCATTTTTAAATAAACCGAAACTACCAAGCTTTCTCAATGCGTGGTTTCTAAATATTCTTTCGGTATTAATTTTGTCATCCACAAGCCAGTGTATCGCGCAGAACCCTTATTAAACTTTCTCAGGTTTTCGAATACTGTTCGGTGTCAGTTGAAACTTCTTATTTTCACAGCGAGGTCATATTATATATAAAATAACTAGGTACTATTGCTGGTACAGTATATTGTTTATAGCTCGCAGCTCGAAGAACTCTTTGTTTGCTTCGAAGTTGAGTTTTATAAATTATCTATTTGAACAGCGCTCTTTTCTTGACTATACAACAGAGGGAATAAATTCCTAAAACCCTGTAATTTTACAATCAGTGCTGCCAATTTGGGGGTTTTTCTCCCATATTTAGGGGTTTTTTTGGTCATCGGGGGAGAAACTGTTTAGGGGGAAATCTGTTTTTTTTTTTAATTCTATTTTATTAGTATGTATTTCGTTATAATTTCCATTTTGGTAACTTTAAAATGTGTGTTTTTTTTAAAAACGCAGTTAAATAATCGATCGGTCCTCCAAAGCAATATTTGCCAATGAAAATTATTTCTGTGAATATCCTTGGACTATTTTTGTTTACAAAACAAGTCTTTCAAAAGGTTGGTATGTATTTCCTTAAACATTTTTCCGGATTCAAGCAACAAAATCATCTGTAAACTGTATAAATAAAATTTCATCAAGGTTGGGTAAGGGCTGTGCAAATTCTTACAAGATGTTTTCAAAATGCAACATGAGATCTATTTACTTGGCGCACACTTTTGCATTCGGAAAACCAATCTTTTATGTTCCCGTTTCAAATTCGAAATTCCTTCTTTGAAGTCGCCAACACATCTTAAAAACAAAATAATAAAAAAAAGTTGGCTGTTTTTTGGGAAAAGTAGCCAAATCTGGGGTCTTTTCAGATTTATCTGGTGAGGAAACATTTTGACCGTCTGGCAACGCTGTTTATAATATATATTGCAATCTATTTTTTGTAGACCCTACTAAGGTCTTGAATGGCTGAGAAAATATTTGCTGAAAATAGGATGGGATCTGGGATTCCATAAGAAAGAGAAACGAAAAACCCTTTCGCATTTCGAAAAACGAGAAGAATCATGCGAAAGCTAAAATTTAACGTAACTCCTTTCGTTTTCGTTGTCTTTTTCCTATTCGCTGACGTTTAAGAAGTTGTGTTTCTGAAATTGTATAGTCTTGGGATCAGTTTAATAGTTTAAGGCTCTCATGTAACTTTTTAAACTTCTTCGGGTACTTTACGAATATCATTAGACTGTAAAAAACTTATTTAATTGTATGTACGTAGGAATATAAACTTTCTTCTCAGTCTTTAATCACAAAGTAGTCACGAGCAGCATCGTCTTTCCGTTTTTGTTGTATACGAAGCAAAACGTTCGTACAAGCAAAAACGATTGAACGTTTTCGTCTTTCAGAGTCCTACCCCTGTTTAAACTTGCTTGCGTGATTTTTACCGAGTGTCACTGTATTCCTACTTGTCTCACCGACTATACCTATAGGCAGTGCTTATCTCTGCTTGTGCTTGGGTGGTCGCCGTCGATTGCATAATAATTGATTCACTCATATTAACATGTGTCCAAAGCCAAAGCTAGTAAATGAAAGCAAACAAAAATAAAAACAATCGTTCTGCCCCAGTGATTCATAATAACATCAACAGAATAAAGTTCTTATCAAAATAAAAATTCACCTATAAAACTTTAAAAGCCAGTTCATTTACGTCCAAAGCTTTAGCGGTTCTCCGAATCGTATTTGTATACAACAGCCGCCAATTCAATGATTACGCTGTAGGCTGTACGAAACGACCGAAGCTCCACTTCCATCATAGTGCTAGCTGAGTCTTGGTCGTGAGAACGTGATAAACGATGGCGGCGAGTGCGATCGGTATATACGCAGTGCTCGCTATTGTAGCGCTTGTAGTGTTCCTAGTGAAAAATCACTTTGCCTATTGGAGGAAGAGGCAAATTCTACACGACAAACCTGTTATACCTTTCGGCAACCTGAAGGGAGTCCGAAGGACGAAAAACTTTCATTCGATATTCCGAGAGTACTACAACAAATACAAGGGCACCGGTCCGTTCGCTGGTTTCTATTTGTTTACAAAGCGAGCGGCATTTATTTTGGACTTGGACTTGGTGAAAAACATTCTCATCCGAGACTTCAGCAACTTTGACGATCGTGGCATGTTTTACAATGAGCGGGACGACCCGCTCACTGCGCATTTGTTCGCTTTGGAGGGCTCCAAATGGCGAAAGTTGCGCAACAAACTGTCGCCGACCTTTACGTCGGTCAAAATGAAATTCATGTTCCCCACTGTGCTGGGCGTTGGACACGAGCTAGTGAGTGTGCTCGACGAGTTGGTGAAGCATAACCCGGACGTCGAAATGAAAGAATATTGTGCTCGCTTCACCACCGACGTTATCGGCAACTGCGCCTTTGGCCTGGAGTGCAACAGTCTGCACGATCCGAATGCCGAGTTCAGAGTTTGGAGTCGTAATACCCTTGAGCTAAAGCGCAGCCGATGGGTGTTCATATTCTCCGAGTTGTTTCCCAAATTGGCGAGGTTTCTACGCCTCAAGAGGATACACAACGACATCACCAACTTCTATGTGCGAATTGTGCGCGAGACTGTGGAATACCGCGAACAGAACAATGTGCATCGCAACGATTTCATGAATCTGTTGATCGAACTCAAGAACCAAGGAGGAGGAGAGTCGGCCGGGCTGACCATGAACGAGATTACAGCGCAAGCGTTTTTGTTCTTCATGGCTGGATTCGAAACATCATCGACAACGATGGGGTTCACGCTGTACGAACTCGCCTTGAATCAGGAAATTCAAGAGAGACTCCGAAGCGAAGTGATGGAGGTTACCAGCAGATACGACGACGAAATCACGTATGATGGATTGCAGGAAATGAAGTACATGGAAATGGTAATTTTCGGTAAGTGCAAGTTGCGAAAACAATTAATTGGCCGCGTGTGCGCGGTATATGTGCGGGATGGGTATTCATAAATCACAGTCCGATATAATAGGTTCAGTGGTGACGGGTGTGATTGATGGTAAAATAAGCGATTTGTTATCGCTGGAGACGTGTGTCATGTGTGTGTCCCGAAATTATCTATCTATCAATTATTCGCGGATCGCTCCTTTAATTTTAAGTGACTGTAGATATTGGATACATGCACGTTACACTGAGTGAGGCGTTAGAAAGGTGTAGCTACTGAAGGAACAGCTGACCTTCAACGCCTGTGAAGTGTGAACTACCAACTCAGGTGCCATCTGATAGTTTTGTATATTCCCTATCAAATGGAAAGGTGTCACATAAATTAGTTTTTATTCACTGTGTGTTATCGCCCAACGATACAAGGCTTAGAGACCAGGAAATGATGTAACGTCCACAAATTGGGTTGGCGAACTTCGCTGCACCTAATCTTGGCGTGTGCGTGTGGCTGATATTGAACCTATTTTTGGGTAATCTGGCAATGACAATGACGATTTGAAGGTTCTTATTGAAAAATAACTGCGCAACATTGCGGCTGGCGTCTGACAATGCCGACCGTACAAACCTTACTTTAAAAACGTGTGCTATGGTATGTGGAGTAGGAGAACGAAGTTGGCGAAGCCCCCCAGGGATATTTTTACTTTTTTGTTTCTACCAAGCTCTCTCAGACAATGTACCGGACTTCTACCACTACTTTAGACACTGTTTCTTGATAAATTTAAAATTCCTAACCTCTATGAGCTCTTACAACCCTAGCTTCCGCTTTTGCAACGTTCTTTCAAATCTCTGCGATGAGCACGCTGCTCAACTGTCATATAGTACCTAACACAGGGTAGATTAGGAATTGACATACCAAACTTATGGGCGCGCGTATTGAATAGGAAGCAAATATTCTAATCACTTAACGAAGATGGGGATTATACAGAGGATTAGACGCATAAACTATGTCGGCGGGAGGAAGCTGAGACAGCGGTACACATAATGCGTCAGCTGGGAGAAGAATGCAGATCTTGGGATGTCACTGGGTTGAAGACGTAATTCGCAGGGATTCTACGAGTACGTCTGTCCGGTGGGGTAGATAGTAGAGTTATGGTATTTATGGAGCTGAGCTCTGTAAAAAGTAAATGTAATATGCTAAGGGACAACAAAGTAACCGGGCGGTAGTTCAATGTCAGACGCCTGTATCGGCCTACATTAACATTGGACTTAAGACTAAGAACAAATAATGGTGAATAATAAATATGTATTAAGTCACCAGTCAGCTTTTCGTTTTATAACAGAACCTGAGCTAGTAATAAAAATCTAATCAAATTTATTCCACGAAACGGAAAAATATCAATTGTTCTTCATATTTTGCTTCAAGTTGAAAAGTGCGCATTCGCATGTCGTTTTCTCACTCTAAGCACGGAACGAAAAATAAGTGCATAGCTATGTGATGTGGATGTGAACGTAATTAAAAGTGACAATAATTTTCTGAGGAAATGGGTAGATGGCTGATGAAACACCCAGTGGTGGTGTGAAAAGAAAAGCTGCGAATAATAAGATAGATAAAGTAAGAGCTTGAGTTAGAAAATATAATGCTGTACAGACCCTCGAGAAGACCCTATAAATCTTTATATTTATATTATTTTAGGAGTAGTTGCTTTAGTTATATCAATTAGTATTTCTACTGGAATTTCAAAGAAACACCCGGTTTAGTGTGAGTGGACTCATTCAATCAACTCAAAATACACTATTCACTCACTCCCATAATCGGACCGTGTCGGAACGAAAAATTCCCCGAACAGCTGTTGGTTGAAGGAAAAATCCTCCGTATCAGCGTTGCCAGACGGTCAAAAAATTTCCCCGCAGATCTAGCTACTTTTTCCAAGAAAACCCCCAACATTTTGTCATTTTTTTAACGTGTTTATGTACGACTTAAAAGGAGAAATTACGAAATTAAAACGCGAACATGTTAGTTTAGTTTTCCGAATGCAAAAGTCTGCGCCAATTAAATGCAACGCATGTTGTACTTTGAAAACATCTTGTAAGACTTTACACGGCCCTCACCGAACTTTGATGATGTTTTTTTAAAAGGATATTATAACAAAATGTAAGTAAAATAGAATTTAAGAAAAACCTCGACCAAAAAACCCCTTTATCTGGAGGGGGGGGGGGGGAACCCCCAAACTGGCGTCACTGCTCCGTATCGTACAAAATCGGAAAGTTTGTAAAGCACTCCAGCGTTTTGCGTTGCATGTTTGTGTTTGAGTGACATTTTTAACAGATTCAGAGGATTTTCATTTGGCGATATCCTCATCCTCCGACAGCAAATAAGTCGCGGAATTAATTTACTACTGCGAGTGAAGTGTTAGGTCGTGGTCATCGCATTTTAATTATGCATTCTTTTCCGAAAACAGATACCTCGAATGTCATTTAAACCTCCGGCGGAGTATGATTGCGGAGAACTTTTCGTTTCGACGGCTTATAGTTCTTTTTAAGGTTCCGTACCCAGAGGGAAAAAACGGAACCTTATTAGTTTCGCTTCCGTCCGTCTGTCCGACCGCACTAGGCTAATTTTATACAAAGGTCTATCTCAGAAACTAATTGACGTAGAAGGCTGAAATTTGCACACAACATCCGGTATAACCTCTAGTTAAATGGTAGCGATTCATCGACTGGTTTTAGAGTAATAACTGATCTTATATTTTTGTATTCCTTTTCAACAATGGTCTTATACAAAACTTTTATTTCGCTTTGAATTGCATTCAAATATTGTCCCCTTCAACCCATACAACTTTCAACGAACCTTCCTACCAACAATTTATATTTTCCTCTTCTTGCAGAAACCCTTCGCAAGTACTCCATTGTTTCGCACTTGAATCGGCGAGCTAAGAACGACTATGCCACATCCGATCCAAAATATTACATCAAAAAGAACACCATCGTACTCATACCAGTTGATGCCTTCCATCATGATCCAGACATATACCCCGATCCGGACACATTCGACCCGGACCGTTTCACTGAGGAGGAGACTAAAAAGCGCCACTCCATCGCTTGGCTACCGTTCGGCGACGGACCAAGAAATTGCATTGGACTACGGTTTGGCAAAATGCAGGCATGCATTGGACTTGCGCTGCTTCTGAAGAACTTCAAATTTGGTGTATCAAGTAAAACGCCCATTCCCCTCACATATGATAAGAAAAACCTCCTCTTATCGTCCGACAAGGGTATTGTACTGACAGTGGAATGCATTTAAAACGCTAAACGGCTTTCTGCAATTTTAATCGATGACCGCACATTTACATTCCTAGTTTAGATAACAACACAACATTACAGTCCACACACACACCCATTATATGAATGAAATTAGCTTTAAGTTACTATCTCTGTGCCGTATTGTACTTCAGACTCATTATGAACTTAAATATACTTACGATTACGATACGAGTTATTTTTCGCGGAACTTTGTTCTTTATATAGCATAGCGCTGGGGCGTGTCGTAAAGTAGCAGTTGTTAGACTAACGTCTGATTGATATTTTTAAAGTGTTGCTTTTTTACTGCTGGATCAGGTGCTGGGATGATTTTTAATAAAAGAAAAAACAAAAACCTCCAATCAAATCAACATAAAAATGCAGTAAATTTTGAGTTTGGCAAATGCTGCTCTTTGGATCAACTGGAAAGGCAGTTGATGCGTGCAGGTGATTCCGCTTTTATTATAGACTCATGTTTGGGAGCGTGCTTTTATTGTTCTACAATCTACATAATGCTGCGATACAATTTGATTACCTCCTCTTCGTCGGCGTCAGACTGATTAATATTTGAAGTTGCTATAGGCTGTGGGCAAACGTAATCAGGTAATCAGGTGGGTATTTCGGATTCTATTTACACTTTGTGTTTTCGTTAGAAATTATCCACGCATTAACAACATTCATTATCGATACATTGACAAAACGCTGGAGCTTTGTCTACGGCTTGCGGATGATGAAATTTAATTTAATTGCACTCAGATTCAGAGTGTTGCAGCATTATATAGCAGAATTATGAATAATTACAGACGAAAATGTTATTAGATAATTGCGAACTCTACGTACGTATTTTAAAATAAAAAAAAAAACACAGTCGTGAATGAAAAAATTCTATCACACAGAATAATGTGTTTTGGGCAATTCTTTTTCAAATGCAGGACTTGGATGAACTTAGGTGTTAGTAGGTACTTGCAGCACTGTCATGCCTGAGAAAAAAATAAGGACCATCATATGCAGTAGCAGCGCTATTAATAAGAACCGTTTAGAATGTTAATAAGGGACCAAGTAAGTATAATAACCTTTTCCTCTTAATAAAAACTTTTATACCACCAAATATTTATTTAACGTGTCAGTGCAAAAATCGTATTCAAGTGGGAGCACTGCTAAAATGCCACCTGCAAATTTGTTGCCAAAATATTTATTCACACACTAAACTACTTCTGGATGTAGTTTAGCTATTCACTCGTTACTTAAACGTCAAATAGCTGTCAGAAATGTTTATTAACAAGATCTATATTTATTCGTTGGATAAAACTATTTTTTAACCTAATGGGCCGTTATTTTGTGTTTATTAATAGCGCTGCATCGGTGTAGCTCTTTAGTTCAGCGCGACGAAAACATGGAACCTCGGCGCCTCTGTACTATTTTGCACACAGAACGCTTCATTTAAAAGTTTACACAACAGATGGCGCAACTTCAAACAAAGGAGCAAATAAATGCAAAACAAAGTATGGGAAGCCGGGGTACAAAGGCCGCCATTTGCATTTATCTGTTGAATAACGGCTCTGAAATACAGTACCTCTACCTATATCGCTGGTATTTATAGGAAGATATTTATTTTTTGATCATGGGAGAAAATAATTTGTTCAAGTTAGTTCTGAAAGTGGTTTGCAGGGCAGAAGAGGAGCGACATACTCGTAATTACGGTGACCTTCCTATCATAATAAGAAAGAACAGTTTTCTATTTAAAATGCATTATGAATTATTTTGTATGCAAAAATAAACAAAATGAGGAAAACCAAAATCCAATGAACAAAATGAAGATGCTAAAAAACCATAACTCTTGCTGAACGAGCGAACAATAGTACAAAAAAATGTATGGCAAGATATATACCATCAGTCTTGCACATAGCTTACATATTGTCCATTTTCACTGACAGTTTTCTAAGGCATCGGCAGTCAGCTTTGTGCCACTTCTATTCAAATATATAGAATGCATTAAAATGTGCCCCAATTATTGACGCAAAATAATTGCAAGCCAATTGCCAATGGTTGCCGGAACTTGCAAATTTTAACTGCATCTTTTTATTGGCTTGTGTTGTGTCTTCGATGTTCATAAATATTTATATGAATATGATCTGTGCAACTAGTTATACCAAACTGAAAAAAAAAATTTCTGTCATCTGTCAACAGAGGATGCAGCTGCATTTGGAAAGCCATTCGTGCATGAATTGAAATTACATTCTCATATTGGAATTCTGTGAAAGCATTTGTTTCCCTTCTGCAACAGTGTCTTGTTTTTGTCAAGAAAAAAAAAATCATATACTGGATGTACCCTGATGGGATTCAATCTGAAATGCAAACTTCTTTTAGCATAGCCGTACACGCAGTCCTTGACTCCAGCAATTGGCAATCAATGCAATCAACTGGAATGTAGATTGGACAGGACAAGTACACGCAATTGCCAAACGAGGCTATAAGTTCGTACAGTTTTAGCAGAAGGTTGGTATGAATTTGAAAAAGGAAGGTAAAAGAAACTGCCTTTTCTACTTCAACTTATTGCGTATCCTGTCAGTGGGGGAATTTTTTAGAATCGTTTCCGGTGGATTGGCAATCCTTTGTCTATGCAGACGCCTACGAGTACCTATACTGAATTTCAAAATGTGATGAAAGGAAAAGACAGGTTGTCCAACCTTGGTACTATGTGAAAAGAATTTGCTAATTGCCATCTTTTAACATGTTTGTCGCTGTGTTCGCATTTTAACAATTGGCGATAAGGCTTTTCAAAGTCCTGCCTTAGAAGGTACTTCTTTAAATACACTCTACTTAGAAATCAGCCCAGATCTCCGTCCCTGGACAGCAAATAATAAAAATATAACCTATCTTTCAATCTGGATTTCCCGAAAGGCAACTGTGAAAACCGTGGTCAATTTCGGGCAGTATTTGAAAAAAAAATATTTCGGTCAAACATCTTAAGGTAGAAAAAGATGCTAGGTCTTAAGTATCGTTGGTTTTCTGAAAGTGTACCCAGCGCAAGACAAATGTTTTTTAGTTTAAGGGGTGGCACCTCCCATACGCTCTACAGACGCTAATCTAGCCAAAAGGAAGAAAACCTAAAACGATGTATCCTCGCACCTGGATGCAGCGTGACCGTTTTGCGACTAAAGTTGCAATTTGGCACATTTTTTGAGAGCCTGCCACAATTTTGGCCGTTTTTATTAATTGAAGAAGCCGCTTTAAAAATTTTGTAAATGCTCTTATCTCCAAATAAAAACCTTTAAAATATAACGCCGTTGCCTATCACAACACTATTATAGAGCTTAGCGAGCCAATGCTTGGTAAATTTTGTTCAAAATTACAAAATGTGCAGAATAGCTTCAGATATGGTACTTTTTTGTAATTGGCCCTTTTTCTGGGGACTGTTCAGAATGCTGCTAAATAAAGAGCAAAACCTTATTTTTTTGACTCCTATAACTGCTAAGAGTAAAATTGTTACACTTGTAACTCTGATACTAACTGTCCATACAAAGCACTTGGCCATATAAGCTATGACCCGAAATATTGAGTATCTGGTCGCATAACACTGAAACTCAGTCCAATCGACTTCCTTTAGTAATATAGTCGTGCACATGATATCGCATTGCACTTCATTGAATCATCAATTTCCACAGCCATAAACAACAGCTATCAAAATTCCGAGGAAATCGCCGACTCAGCGTCTGCGACTACCTGCGACACTTTTGTTTGCTTCGGATTATAAATAAATAGATTAAGTGTGAGTTTTGTTCAAGTGTCGTGCCAATAAAGAGCTTTGCTCCTTGAAAATAATTTTTTTTAGCGTTTAAACTTAAAGAAACGTTATTTATATGCGCCGGCTTGTTAAATGGGGCGCCTCCCAAACAACAAAGTCATTCAGAACGCTATATCAAAACAAAGCAAATTATGACTTCAAGAGGGCTGCAAGGTCTGCGCCAATGCAGGATCATGCGAATTATAAGTTTTACCGAAATGATAGAAAGTACAGCACATAAATATAAGACAAGTCTAATCAAAACTTCCTGTTAATTTGAATGTTGGCAACTCTTTACTGCTTATAAATTATTTACGTTTACAGTTTTAAACAGCCGAAATAATCAATCAAATATCACACCCTCAAATTGCCGCAATATGTACATGGAAGGCCCTTATTAAGGGTGTACGTAGCCTCTGAACGACCGAAGAGTACGCAATATTAAATATTTTCGGTTTGAGGCATCAACTGTTGGTTTTTACTCGTTGGAAATGTGCTATAGCCCTTCTGGTGCAGTTTTGATGAACGTTAACCCACGTCGCCGGTTCGTATGCATCCGCATGAGAATTATACGTGCGCACCAGGAAGGATACTAATTTGGCACATAAGTCTGTTTATCAATAGCACATAGTTGCAAACTGGTAGTGGTTGTATCTTGTACAAATTTAGCGGGCGGCAGCAGGGCGTAAGCAAGAACCAGTACTTAGTTGATGGACCGCATGTTAAAGTCCATTACGCGATGTGTGGGAAATTGGTTTACAGCGCATCTGAAAACATTTGCAAGTAGCCATAAAGCTGAGGTGCTGATTCTGATTGGACTGGCAACTCAACATTGCTGACTAGCAAAGTTGAGGGATTTAAATTAACTAGTTTCCGATTTGCATCCAGTGTCAAACGGTTTTAACTACTGACTAATTCCGAAAATGTAGTTGAACTACTGTCAAATATTATTCGCGTGGTTTTTGAAGTTGCAACAATAGAGGAAACTCCGATTGACACCCAGCTGGGGATTCGCCATGAAACACGCCATTTGCAATTTTGATATATCCTTCCACCGGGTAGGTACTTGTCTATCTGGACTCCCTTAGGCTTATATACTCGTACAAAGAAAATATAATGCATTTTCTGGCTGAATGAGTGTCCAAAGCCTAACATGAGCGCTTGAGAAGAAGAACTTTAGCTCAGTTTATTGAATCAACGGTAGGTCGTCAACAGTCGGGATGAAAGAACAAAATGTTTCGCAAAACCTCTCCGACATAATATACACCTGAGGCCTGAGGTCGGTTGGCAGTTCTCATAACAAAACTACAAAATTATGGGTCAACGGCAGCTTTCACCCGAGGTGAATGACGTGCACTGATATGCCCAAACTCTCCAAGGGCCTCAGCAAAGTACCAGACAAGCGGTTGTATCCAGCGTTGTAAGTATCCTACTGAACGCAACAGAAAACGTTGCGATGTATCGGATTTTAACGACCTCCATTTCAATACATTGCCAATTGACTATAGTGACACCTGACAGCTCACATTCTTCTCCCAATAATATCGACAACGAAATCTTTATGTCCGTGTAGCTGAATGGGCTTTTGAAAATCTGAGGTTTACTTAAAGATGTTATACGATAGCGGGTCACCTTATGTCTTAAGCCTTTTTCGACTTCACTTCCAGCGATAGAGGCCTTTGATATGACCGACACAGAATGTCTTTATATACAGAGGTTTTTTAAATCACTTGATGACAAAAATTATGTTTGATTGTTTGTCCTCTTTTGACTTCGAAAAACGTACATAATCGGAATGTACAAAATCCACACCAACAACTCAAATACCATCGGAAGAAAAGTGCTACCCAAAAATTGTCTGCCCCCATTTGTATATTCCAATATTCCAAAATATATACATACACAATCTAATCTTGAAGCTTAGGTACAAAATCATTATTCAAGATAGTAAAGATGGAATGCCGCCTGAAAAAAAGCATTCCTGTTATCTACTTCTAATTCTATTATCGAATGAGTAAGAACTGGTGTCTTCAGTTTTTTATCGAAAGTGATTGGACTTAATTTACGGAATTTTGTAAGCCGTTCTAGCGATCTTTCCCGTTTCGTACTGTAAGAAGCGTGGCATTCCACACGATAGGCCATTATTCATCTACGGCAATATGAAAGGATTCGGTCGGACTAAACTTTTGTTCGAACCGGTTAGAGAGCTGTGCAACAAGTACAAAGAAAGCGCCCCATTTTGTGGATTTTAATTCTTCTTTCGGCCATCTGTTATCGCTTTGGACTTGGGCCTGATTAAGAGGATCCTCATAAGGGACTTTCACTCACAGGACATTTGTTTGCCTTGGATGGAGAAAGATGGCAAAAATTGAGGACAAAACTCTCGCCTACCCTTACCTCGGGCAAAATGAGGTTTTTGTTTCTCACAGTGGTTGAAGTTGGACATCGGTTTGCAGAGGTATTGAGTGAAATGGTTGGCAAGGGGGAAGTTGTGAAAATCAAGGAAATCCTAGCCCGATTCACCATGGCTCATGTGTCTTTGGAACCGAGTGCAACAGCTTAAACGATCCGAAAGCAGAGTTTCGCACTCTTGGACAAAAGTTTTGAATTTCGGACTATGATGCTGTCAAATGTGCGTACATTGAATGTGGCTGCATTTAAAAATCAAATCAACGTCAATGTTGCAAGATCCCTGTGGATAGATGACAAAATATATGCTTGAATACATTCTCCAACAACCTGACAATATTGTTTCTCTCTATATGCTGAAAATACTTGTCATACAAGCCATCAAAAGAAAATATTTTATTTGCCAACAAGGATATTGTAAGTGAAAACAATTTCCAAGGAAAAAGGTAGATCCTCTGATCGGCTTCAATTACAACGTTCTTTTCTATTATTGGGACGATTTTCTATTTGATTTCCAAGAGGTTCGAAATAAAAATCAAAACTCCCTTTACAAATTTTCAAAACAAATTCAATTGATTGCATGGATATTGCTAAGGCAAATATCCCGGCGCCTCAAATAGCTTGACGTTGTCACAATTTCTGATTTATTTATGTCTAGCCTTTGACCCACTTGGTTTCCATCAAATTATTTGCTCCTTTTTTACCCAACTCGCACTTCATCACTTTCATCTTCGCCAACGGCCATGGATAATCAATCTTGTCTTCATTTCATTCCATTCACCTCCGTCGTTCATTTGTGCTCCTTGAGGGTGCGTATCAATTTGCTTTCATACTCCAGTTTTTCTTTTAAACATTAATATTGAACGTTTCTTTCATGTATTCGTTGTGTGCGAGCGTCTGCCTGGTGGGAGACTCCATGGACAGATGTTAGGACAAGGCCTGTTTAAAGTTACCAATTATTAGTCGGCGAACATACCATTTGATTGCCTGAGCATGTGTTTGTTTGCAAACAGCCATGTATAGTCAGATAATGTGCTGTCCCCGTCGTATGTCTTATTTTTGAAGCCGACTACATAAATCATTCCGTTGAACAATAATTTTGAGATTCTTTTGAATTTTTGATTTAGCATTCCGATTCATCGGTTAGCCGGTTAGTTCAAATCGTTATCTAATGGAAAAAGGATACATAATTTGAATAAATTCAGGATTGCCTTGAAGTGATTTCGTAAAATAAGGGCTTGCCAAACAAGCAGCAGCTCCTTAAATATCACTATGGTTGGTGTGGCTCTGGTTAAGTCTACTTCATGTTCATTGAAATATTTTGAATAGTTCCTACCAGCGATGCCAGATGTGGGGATTTTTATCCATTTTGGGGGAATTTTTCACTAAATAGGGAAAATGGGGAAAAGTGCTCTTAAAATGGGGTAAAACAAAAAACACGCTTGTTTATTAATTTTGTATAATTTAAAAATAAAACTAGTTTAGTTAACTTTCAAATGAATCCCCAAATAGCATCATTCTGTTTATAGAATCTTAGCGACTTAGCTCTAAGCGCATTTCGAACTTTACACCACCTTTTATGGGCTATCTAATATCTATATTGTTTTTCTAATGCATTTTGAATAAATTTACCTGTAATATTCGATATTAATAACTTAGTCTGTATTTCTATATTTATTTATTGTTTTATCGCTTTTTGTTAGGAGTAAGGACAAGTTTTTGTTTAACCTGTATATTAACTTTAAAGCAAATGTGAATTAATTATTTATGTTTTAAATTCACATGAATTTTGTGTAACCTTCTTAAAAAAATCATGTCTTAATAAAAGAAAACAGATTTTTATTATAGATATTAAACATTCATCTTTACTTTTCTTCAGTGAATCGAAATGGGGAAAAAAGTGGGGAAAAAGCGGATATGGAATGGGGCAAGATGGTGAATTTTGGCAAAAAAATCTGGCATCACTGGTTCCTACATCTACAATTTGATATGTAAAGTACATATTTTATATTCAGGGGACTTTTCCATTGAAAAATGTAAATTTGCATAACAGATATGAAAAGAGAGCATTGTGAAGACTAATCTGATTTAAGGCTCTCTGCGTGGCCATCCAGATGAAAATTCAATATTTTTGACCCCTGCGTAGATCGTTATTAACTGTCTTTGGTGTTTTCGTAGGGGTATTTCTAAAAATAACTAAACGAATACGAATCATAATCAAGAATATTCTTGATAAAAGAACAATACTTCTTATCAATTACATATTGATAAACAGCAAGAATAGTAGAAAGCTACAAACACACATCTGTTAAGAACTAGATACTAGGTACAGTTGCCTGACTATTGGCAACATCCGAGACTCGCTTGGCTCGGTCTGGTCCCAATTAAATCCATTTTTGGAAAAACACCCTTAAGCAACTCCCATCGATTTCTTCAATTTCCGTGTTTCAAAATAGAAATCTTTCCTTCGATTCAACCAATATTCAATTTTTCAAACCAGCATCAGCACTCTAAACTATTAGCAACATCAATCATTAACCGCCCTCAAACCACAACAACAATATCAACAGGGAAAATAATCCTAACCATCCAATTTCGACTCCTTCGTTAGCTCCAATTACACACGCACCAACGAATGAAGAAAAAAAATATAAAAACAAGACGAATGAGTCAAAACAAATTCTGCCATCCGAAGCCAGGAGCTGCAGATCAATCATTCAACAAGACCCACAAATCGAATAACAGCTCCGAATGGCCTGTTAGCCCCAATCAACCACAACAACTACGTGTTCAATTTCATCTCTGCTAACATGGCACCCACTTTATGGAACACGAGGCGTGCCAATGACTTTGTTCTCCTTAAGCAGGCAGCCACAGCTGCTGTCAGCGAATTAAACTATTACCTACTCTGCCACTAGCCGTTTGTGAATACGAGTGAGTTTTCGTAACCTCTCTATCATTCATCATTAGCTTTAGCCCACCCCATCGCAGGAGCAAGTGCCATATGCTGATAAAATTGTGACCAAATTGTCAACTGGCCTATACGTTGAGCCTCATCCTGCGAACCTTACACGCATACGAAGGTAAGGAACGTGCACAACCGTCCAGCTGTCAGGAAAAGTATTTCACACAAGTCGCTGAAGAAAACCGGATAGCAAAAGTCAACGCAAATAAACCTGCTTTATCCTATCAATTGCCTTACGGAGCACTCTCAGAGCCAGAGGTCGAGGTCCATAATACCATATGTCAATCGGGACGTGCTCATTCATCATGCGGAAAGGAAATGTAGGTGTGAACAGCAGAGTGTTCAGGTAACCCTCCCCCTCGGGGTGCCCAAAGAGATATCCTCCGGGAATGCACAGGAAACCACCACATCTTGTGTTGGAAATTGTTTACTTGGCAGAATCCCCAACCACATTTGTACATATATGGTGTGTGGTTAGACAAAGTTTTTTTTTCGAGAAATTTAATATTTTACAGCCCGAGTGGGGGGTGGGGAGGGTGCGAGTGAAAAATTAGATATACAAGGGAAGGTGACAAGTTTAAGGGACTTTGGACACCCATGATGTCAATAATTTATTGAGGTTATGTTTGGGTTTTGCAGAGCAAAGATTTCTTAAAATAAATGGACGGTTAACTCTTAGCAATGTGTACGAGTTTGTACGTATGGCAGAGGAGACAATGTTAGCTCAATATTGTCGTAAAACATTAAAGGACATCTTTATGTCAGGGAAGGATTTTTGTTCTTTATGTGGCTAGAGCAGCAGACCATTTTCCATCGCCGCTTAGTTGAAGTTTACTTAGGAGAACGAATGGTTCAAGAACTGGCAAGAGGGTGTTGCAGAGTAGTGGCGAGCAGAGTAGCCATTAACTATGGAGGGTAAGGGCAAAGTTACATAAGCGGTTTAGCTACAGATCGTTAAATCCAAACAGATTGATGGGGTAGGCTTACGTACGACTTATTTTTATGTTTAAGTGATTTTGGTTATTTATTAGGCCCATACAATAGTTAAGAAATGCTGATTCTGGTGTATTCATGATTTTAAAACGATGTTATCCCGCACAGGCCTATTGTTTGCTGGCCTGTAGAGCATTGAGTCATTTGTGTGAAAAAGCATTGGAAGGCGATGTAAAAAAAAAAATAGTTGACAAAACAGGTTCGGAAGGACCTTAGGGCTTCTGACAAACATTCGTTTTCTGTGAGTTTTTTATTTTGGGAACGAATGGAAGGGATGTACAATTATATGGCGGGAACAGCCGGCTAATTGAGAAGCCCTCTCATGACAGTTATATACTCTCGACAGTCGCGAGAGGTGGCGCAGTGGAAAATAACCTTAGGATGGAAATTTGTTTTTTCCGGTGATTGAATCGGTCCGCTCGCTTAGTAGTCTTACACACTAACCACCAAGCCACTGCGCCAGGATGACGATGTTAAATTAAAAGAATCAAGCAGCACTTGGAATGCAAATGAATTTTCGGATGGGAATATACAAAATCGGACCCACTGGTGAGTTCTAAGTTCACGACCGTTGAAAATTCGTTGCTTTAAAATAGAAACCTCGCTTTCTAAAAACGTCTTCGATCAGATGAAGTAGATTCGTAACCAACCCATTTACTGATAGAATTAGTTAACGGCTTTTAGGCACTTAGGCACTTTGGCAAGTTAAGACCAATATAGTACAAGTTTTCTAAGTCCAACCACCTAAGCTTGGCAAAGATCATATAAGTTGTAGTCGGATGCAGTGGAGTCATTACGCGGACACAAAAAAATAGCTTTCCAGGAGAGGCAGCACGTGAAGGTGATGCGAGAGGGTTTAAACGAACTTATCTCTGACTGCTATAAGAGATTCAATGAGGCATAACCAGTGTTTAAATATCGTGGGATTTATCCCTTTTGTGCGATTTTCGATGTGTAAAAAGAGAAACAGCACAAAATCGTGCCACTTTTAAGAATCTAACAAGAAACATTCAAACTAAAAGATGTTGCTGCAATTTCATCTAAACATCTACCTTGTACCATGAAAAAGTGTCCTTAAAAAATTGCTCATGTAAATTTTCTAGTACCTACAAAAATAGTCATAGTAATGTTAACAATCTGCGATTTTAATACTTAAGCTTAATTTGATACATTTTTTTTTGGGTGTAGTACCTACAAATTTTACTTTAAAAATTCGAATTTTGCGCCAAACAGTATCGAGGGATTTTTAAAGGAATTGATGATGTTGATACTGTGAAATGGGAAAAATGACTACTCTTCGTGGGATAAATGAAAAGAATAACTGCAAAAATACAACCCCGTGTTTATGTATAGAAACCTCAAACTAAAATTGAAATAAAAGTGGAACATGAGTTTATAGGAATTTTTGGACAAGTTGATTCTACTCACATCAGCGCGAATTGCGAACAAATCCAATTAATTGTATTTAAGAATTGAAAAGTGCTAGTTCTTCTACCACCAAATCTAATCTAGAAAAACAAAAAACAATTAAATCAATTGATCTAATAAGCTAAGTTTCCAATTCATAAATGTACAAGTTGGCCAGCGATATCTGGTGGCAAAGAAAAGAACCCTATCAGACATACCGGAATCTGTCATCTGTAAGCGGTACGTGCATTTTTGTAAAGGTAATTTATTTATTTTATAAATGACAAACTATTTTAATTGATATAAATGCCTTGTCGGTCTAAAATTCAATTATTGTTTATGAAAAATAAAATAACCCCGGGTCCATAAAATATGTTTGAATCGTTTAAAAGTAGAATGAAAAATTTGTGTTGGTTTCGTGTAAACAATTTTGTTTTTTGGATTAGACTCTTTTTTAACTGTTTAAAGTTCTTTAAATTGTTGTTAAGATTCTATTTATTGTGCAGCATTAGCCTAAATACCAATGGCGGACCCACCTAACCGAGATTTATCTCAGACTTTCTCGATAACCATATGCGATATTGCAGAATGTTTTTGCCAGATTTTAGCGTCATATAACGCTCCATTCGCGAAGGTGAAGAGCTTGTCAAGGTTGGTATATGTGTGATACCACTTTCAGCAAACAGAGATGTAACTGGTCTGGTTATCAATGCATCCTCAGTGAATTCAAAATCCCACGAAATAAAACTAGGATATCTTACAAAGTTTTGGAAATTTTGGACTTGTACTTGCTTGAAGGAAGAAAATGCAAGCACATCGCAGCATGTCACATAAATATTAACAGGCTCCATTTAAAAGGAATCGAGAATTTAAGATTTCTTTTGGAATTTTGTACATGGTAATACCAGTTTGTTTAAATGAGTTACCCTGGGGCTGACCACGATGAGACGCTCGATCCAACACTATTACTTTATTTTCAATTGCTGTTAACTATTTAGAAATGTATTTGTATGTTTTTAATTAACAAATGTATTTATTTTCCACAATATTTAAATATTTAATCTCGCTAAGCTTCTTTTACGCATATTTTTCTCGCTTATCCGTCAAACTTGTATGTCCAGTAGGGTTCAAATTATAGCCGCTAGGGTACCCCCTCCATTTCTCAATTACAGCAATTTTTACCGTGAATTGAAAATTCTTGCCGCGAACTGTCACAGTTTATTCACAATTCACATAAAACAGTCGCGATCCAACGAATAAAAACTCGTTCGAACTTAACCTTTAACAAGAGCTTTCTGCTCTGGAAGAACTAAATCAGATGCGGACGCAATTCCGTGCCATAACCTACCTTCTGTTACAGTACAATATTCCAGTGTCAAATGCATGATGTTGCAGAACATTTGCGCCTCAATTCTTTGCTCACAGACACATTTTAAAATTGCAAAATTATCCCCGCCACTATGGAGTTAAATCAATTTGACTTTAGATTTATTTGGAAAGGAAGCAGCTCTACAAATCGTATTATTGCAATAATAACTCACACATATGAATGCGGTACCAGTTGTTCCAGAAACGCATAATATCATGAAGGCAGCATAGGGGAAACCATTTATTTCACAAGAAAGCAATTTACAAAAGTTGGACTTTGTTGGACGTGCCCTATATAATGTCAGAGTCGTATTTTAAATGTTAAAGACTTGCACTGAAGAAGAGAGCACCATGATCTTACTGCTGAAGGCGACTGGCGCCATTTGCCCTTTTTCCTCCCCAAATTCATTCAAGGAATTTTGGAGCTTAGTATTAATCATGCAGTGTTCGTTCTTTCCGTCTTATCCAAAGTCTTCCAATTAAGGCCAGTGACAAAACATCAATTTTGAATGTGGCAGTGTTTACTTTTTTACAAAACTGACCATGAGGTACTTCACCAGGTACTTCGATCTTGCGATTCTTAATAAGATGTGACAATTTGTTTGTCCCTTTGTACAGTGCCGGATTTTTCGCCAGTTTAGAATACCTCTCTTTCCGAACAGACTGATGTCATAACCTCCCAACAATATTGCAGGGTAGACCGTATCTTTCAACCTTATTTTTTTATGTTGGTTATGTGTCTAACATAACACAATACGAGCCACTAACGTCGACTTTATATGGACCCTCTGTCACCAAACTTTTATCTTCAAAGCCTAGTATCCTGCTCGGGCTGAATTTTATCTCCCATACAAAAAAGTCTAAAAAGATTTTAGCGAGGCAGTTAAGCAAAGCAGTATTTGCTGTTCGTACGCTTAGTTCTTAACTTCATATAGATGGTCCGATGACAAGAATCCTTAGTTCGACAAATGAATTTCCGGTACATTAAATTGAAGATAAATTTTGACATAAAAAATGGAGGAAAAAGTTTGTGTAGTGTTTACTTTGGATTTTTTTTGCTCGATGTAAAACAAAATTATATACATATCTATAATAATAATAATTTTTTTTGAAAAGGTCGTAGTTTTTTTGAAAACGACATAATTTTGTCATGCTTAGCACAAAAACTTCAATTCGGGCTGGCATCACTGATTGTTTTTTTTTTATTCAGGCTTAATCACAAAAACTTCGTTTCGGGTTGGCATCACTGATGTGGTCTTATGCGACGTCCCATTCCCATTCTGTCGACTTTGCGTTCTTCTTTAGTTTGCCTTCGTTAATAAATTTTCATTTTTTTTTGTTGACTTGCTTGCCTTGTTCGTCGGCCAATATTTGCGCGTCTTGACCTTTTCAAAAAATTACTCAAATTTACTTTTCAATAACTATTTTTTCCGCTTTTAAACTTTTTATATTCTAATTTTTACTTTCAATCATTCATTCAAAAGCGATGAAACTGCATAAAATCAAAAACAAAAAAAATCGTCGTACGGTCTACGTAATTTTTTTTTTCTGCGGTTTTTCGCTAATTTTCTGTGGTATTCTTCTTGTTTGACCGGATACCACTCCGAATCGGTGCGAATCATCGAAATCGCTCCAGGCGTTCTTGAGTTATAAGATTTAGATACTACTAATTTAATGCAAATTTGACAGCTCTTTTATCTTCGACAAAATGCACTGCAATTTTTAAATATTTCGAATTGATCTATTTATAATTTGCATTGACATTTCTCTACCTAGTAAATTGCAAATTTTACTTTCTGGATGCTTCATTTAAATTGTTTTTGAGTTCGATTTTGTCACATTCGCGTCGAACAAACTCTTGCGGATCCTGGAAATCATTTTCACTGACAAACACTTATTTTGTTAAATCAGTGACTAAATAATCAACACCAAAGTAGAGAGACTCTACCAAAGCAACATGGCCGCCACAGGCTTCAAACATCGCAGCCGTTCCATTTAAAAAACGCTTAGCTAGAAATTAATTTCTAAATTGTCGTTCTGTACTTCGCGGTACTCCCCAAAAAGTTCTATTATGCTCCCCAAGGAAATTATGAAACGGCATCGCTGATTACTGTCATGAAAGAGCTTCTCAACTAGCAGTTTGTATAGATCGTTCCATTCGTCCCAAAAATGAGAAACTTATATACATAAAACGAATGGTTGTGAGAAGCCAGTCCTAGGCTCAATACGGACCGGTTGCACCAACTTCTTATTTATTTATCTACCGTACACATTGCCACACCAAAGTCCTCCGCGCAAAAAAAAAAAACACCTCCAGTTGAAGACCTTTTTTTCTGGAATTCAAAATAAATCAATGTATCCAACTCTCGCACGGTGTATCCTACCGTAAGTCCTTTAGCATGCTGCTATAATATTCGAACACTCTTGAACACTGAAATCCATGAGTACTATACACATCCCTCTGCAGCGCACTTCAAACGAACCGCATAAAGGAATATGCGGCGCAAGTTTTTGTGTGCGAAATGTACTCAACGTTATTTGTTCGAATAAATAAATGGACATTATTGCAGACTTGATAGTTGATTGCTCTGTTTCTGTTCAATGAATGGAGAGATTCTAAACGCTGTAGGTATCTACATTTGCTCTGCTACACACGTAGCGCATACCTACAACTGAGTGAGTAGTTCGTCCTCGTCGCCTGTGTGTTTTTGTTCTCTTCCTTGCAAAATGTTTTCTGTTGAAGTTGAAAATTATTGAAGGTGTCACAAGTACAGCTACCTGCCAGAACTTAAGTGAACATAGTATGAAAGCGATAGTTTAGTACTGAATTCTGTTGGTAGGTATACCAGAAGTCTGCCTTTGTTTTGTTGAGACTTGCAATGCTTAGTGGACATCCCTCTTCGAATGTAAGGTGTTTGGCCGGAATAGATTTAAAAATGACTGCTCGAAAATGACCCCGGTTTTGACTGCCGCATTGCGAAATGTCGCGGTTTATATATGAGTGGAATGGAATGTTTACCGGTTTTCCCTCGACTATTTTAAGGTCGCTCGTTGTCAAAGGGGTGCCAGATGCCATGCAAACGATTTTGAACGACTATTTCACAGATATTGTGTTGATGTATGATACAGAAGACCCGCCAAGGCATAACAGCATAGATGGGGATTCGTTTATCAAGCTGCCGTATTAGATTTGGTATAATGAAACGATGACATTTTCAGACTAAGGATCCCAAAGCCGTCTCAGATAATCGGCTTTACCAGCGAAATAACTACTGTGGAGTTAGCTTGACTTCTGAAAGAGCTAGAGCTCACGAATGCAACGACGCGATTGAATTTCTGATTCCAATTAAGCACCGAGAAGACAGAAATTATCAGCAGCCAAAGGGTTATGGAGGTAACTGCCGTTCACCATACCAAGGCCTTCAAACCAAAGCGGCACTGTCATAGAGACGCCAGACTAACGTTTAATCAATACACATCTGAAAAGCAAAGGTAACCGCTGCACTATCAAGGATATTGCCCAGTATTGGGGGACGCAAACACAAAAGAAGACTTATCCAAGCCAGAGTTTCAGTGTCGAAACCTTCGTTAGTGTGCTCACGGCGACAACCCTTTTGGCCGTGCTGTGCTGTCTTACAAAAATTCAGTAGTTTAACTGTCCTCAGAATACAAATTATCGGTCCCTTTTCGCGCTTTTTAGCACACAGAAAAACCCTTCACAAACTTATTGCGCTAATTGTTTATTTTTAAATTAAATGTGACCATTGTCCATGGCCTTTCCGTCTTCATAAATAGAAACAAGTTGAGACTGACAGCTCTGTATATTCTTACCTGTGTTGGGTCTTTTCCCCTACATTTGCCCTCTGCATACCTACACAAACCAATGTCTATCGAACGCAATGGATCATGAAAGCCCCATTTAATACCGCCGGAGAGTTTTTAATCTCCCAATGTCCTTAAGTGATTAATCCAACCAGCACAACCATTTCCCCCCACTTTGTCATGAACACAGGCCTCAAGGTGCAAATACATCATTCAGAAAAGGATCTTGGAATCTAATTTTGTGGAAGACAAAACGCTCTTTTTGAACTTTTTAACTTTACGCGTTCGTCGTTTCCCAAAGAAAGATAGTTACACACAGCCACCCACTTGCCTCTAATGACATCGTCGTTAGAGTCGCCTCCATACAGAGCGCCCTAGATGATTTACACAGAAGTCATTTATTAAATTCATAAAAACATCGCAAGCCAAAAAGAGAAGAAGAAAAAGTCAAAAACCACCAACAGGATGAAATTTTTCATTACAATCTAAATTTGTCCACTCGAATACGAACGCATAGACAAGTTATATGTATGCGTACAACTTTAAGTTTGGGGGTGGTCGTAAAACAAGAAGCGTTTCTTATTCGGTTCGGTCCCAAGGAAACATTTTTGGAATTTCTTCTGGATTAATCGGAGTGTATGGTTGCAAATGGGAAGCCATTGAAATTTTTGCGAGAGGAAACATAAATATTGGCACGGTAGGTACTTGTAATATATTTCTCCTTTTTATATCTGTTTTTGTGGGTGGGTGGGGGTTGGGGAAATTGTCTCATCGTTTACCAGCTTTCCCATCTGATTGTACACAGTGCTTGACTTAGATTTCCTTTACGTGCGACACCGGGCTCGGCATCGGAATAATAAATACGGGGTTCGTGATTGTGCGCCGCGAGTATGCCATATTGAGCAGGGCGAAGTGTCCTTAAATATTTCATTGATTTATTGTGTTACTCTAATCGCAGAGTCTTATTAACTCATTAATACTTATTACAGCATTAATCTTACCCCAGGTGGATCGCATTCCTTCTGGCGCGTCACTGGAATTCTTATTGGTTACTCGTTGTCTCAGGCTCAGTTTCGGGGAGATATTTTTTTATCGTCAACTATGTGACTTGAATGCGGCCGTAAGCCGTCAAAAGAAGTCATTAAGACCGTCGGCGTATTTTTATTAGGAGGGATTATATCTGAGATTACTGATTAATGGAATTATAACCTTTTTCGAGAGAGACGACTGTGCTCTTCGGTTGAGGTTATCTTTTGTGTTCAGCGTTGCCAGACGGTCAAACTATTTCCCCTCAGATAAATCTGAAAAGCCCCCAGATTTGGCTTTTTCCAAAAAAAAACCCTGAACTTTTTGTCAATATTTTCTTAGCATATTTTACGACTTAAAAGTAGAAATTTCAAGTTTGCAGCACGAATGCAAGAGTTTGCCCGAAATAAATACACTCGATGAAAATGTCAACGCATGTTGCTTTTTGAAACTTTCATGATATTTTTGTTAATAAAATTTACTGATGAATCCGGAAAAATATTTAAGGAAGTATTACAAAAAACTATAAATTTTTCCTAGTGAAACTGGTATTACCTTTTTTTTTTAAAGACTTGTTTTGAACTTGTTTTGAAAATCATCCAAAGATATTAGAACTTCCACACTTAAATAAAACTTTTGATAATCGATTGATTATTTTAAGGAATTTTAAAATAACACACACATTTATTTCACCCCTTTATTTCAAATTTGAGTCATTTGGTACTGGACAGAAAAGAACGATGAATGTCTACCATAACTCATTATTAAGTTTAAATTACTTAGCGTTTTTTTACGTTCGCAAAATGCGGATGCATATTTTAAGGTTATCAAAAACGAATATTATAACCAAATACAAATAAAATGGAGAAACCCCAGATTTCCCCCCGTCAAACATAAAAAAAACCCAAATCTAGAGGGAAAAATCCAGACTGGCAACGCTGCGACTATGTTTGTGTACGGACAGCTACACATATTTTTTTCTAAAGCTTAGTATGCTGCTCCAGCTAAACTAAATTTTATCTGGTCTCCAATTTTTCTCTCCAAACATCAGCTAAGGTCCTAGCTAAATTTTGACATAGGAAGCTCTGATAAATGTCACAAAAAAACAGCTGTTCTTGGAAAATAACTTACTTCAAAAATTCAACTAGCTCTGATTTCATCCACTTCCAATTCTATGTTCTACTCGTCAAGCTATTTGTTAAAAAAAACTCGGCTGTGCTTACTTCTCCCATGCTTCGCAATACAAAAACGCATAAAAAACAACGATCTGTCAAAATTTAGCTTGAGAAAATGTCCCGGCCCATTAAATGGGCGCGCTAAATCTTGACAGATATATGAAGTACATTCTGAAACAAAAGTTTGATTATTTAGCTCGTCACTCAGCTTAAATTTAGGTCAGCCAAATTTTGGAGAGAATTTTGTAAGGGATCGAAAATTTAGCTCGAGCAGCCTACTATGCTTAAACCCAAGGTAAGATGTTCCTCTTGGAGAAGCTTAGGGAGTGTACCTACTGGTTGCTTGCAGTTATGCCGCCACGATGGAAAAAAGTTTTTTTTGGTGCTATGTTGCTGGCGGTAAAAAAAGACTTTTCTACACGGGAAAGTTGATTAAAATAATTATTGCGGAGTGATTGTATCCAGCGCCAAAATCAGAGACATAGAAAATTGTCTCTGACCAAAATTACATAGGCAATGAATGAAATGTCAAAAAATGCGAAATATAGAGAGTCTCGTCAGTGCTCCCAGACTCTGAAGACTGTTTTCCCTTATTTTATAACCACAAGCATCAGTATTCCCCTAAATTCGAAAAAAATCCCCTTATGAACAATTAATTCTTTGAAATTGTTTCGTGATCAAAAATACGTTTCAATTTTATTTTCAAACAAGTTACATTTTACAGGAGTTTTCCCTTTTCTTTAAGGTTGTCCCTCGTTCCCCTTTCCCTGTTTTATTCAACAAGCGCAAAATTTGGCACTTTTCCCCTCAATCTGGGATCACTGCCTCTCGCACCCAGAGAATAGTTCAGCCGGAACAATAAAGCGCCCTCTAAACGTTAATAGCATAATTAGTTGCTATCAGCTCCACTTAAAGGTTGATCCAGTGTGTATGGGTGGAAATGCAATTGAACACCATAAATAGACTTCGAACCCAACGTTTTAATGTTTCCGCTGTTTTGCGACTGTTGGGTCTTAAAATGCGATTTTTGGGAGAAAAGATTCTTGTAAAATATTTTCCGTCGGCCCTGCGCATTTGGTAAAAGCCGATTTTGAAAAGATAATAGTGTGAACCTATCGAGTCGAAAGACTAGACATTGGACATTAAAGATGGATGCGTAGACCGACTCATTACAAGATCTTTGATTGTATAACCGAAATGGAGAGAGCAGTGAATAAATTAAATCGAATAAGGTCCATGTATGAACGTTCCTCAACCAAATTGGACGTTCTAACTATTAAGAACATCGCCCCGTCCTTTAAAGTTCTACATGGCCAACAGGCAGTTCGTAGAACTTAATAAAGGGAAATAATTTGTTTGCACAGTTGAGAAAAACGTGGCTCTGCTGTTCATATAAGGACCAAAGCCAGCCATACTCTATGCAGCGTATCAGTAAAACCTTTCTTCCTTAGGATTCGAAAATCAACCTTTATACAAACGAAGAAATTCGTCTTAAAATAACAGAGTCCTACTCAGCTAACAGCTACCAATATAGCCAATTGCTGTAATTGCTTGGTAAACGAAAAACTGAGTGAAAATACGAATGAACCACTTGGGATAACAACTACTTAACCGAATCCGAAACCATTTCAATCGCTCCTAATGCCACCGTTATAAGGACACACCCCCATGTAGCACTCACATAAAAAAGCTTTGGCTACATCTCCATTGGGGATGATTGGACGGCAGAAAGCATAGCAAAATAGAGTGACTTTTGATCCGATGCCAAATACTTTTGACAGGTAATAAACAATCCACTGAACTTGCTCCCCAAATTGTCCTCAGTTAAACATTTGGAAATGGACTGGGAAAAAAATCCAAGCAAGGTATTTCGCAACTGCACATGTGGAAGGCCAAGTGGTCATATTTTGTTTTTCCTTGTCTCCCTCCTAGCTGGTGGTTGTAAAGCTGACAAATTCAAAAATAAATAAAACTATCATTTATGATCTAACTCCAATGGTCATGGATGCAAACAAAGAGATTTCAAGTGGGTGAAGTACACCTTCCGGCGCCGCCGCCATCAAAATGCACTTATGGGGTGCAGAAGCTCGAAAATTGTGTATCACCTTCACAGGGTAGAGTGGAAAAGGATTTATTTCGCAGAACAAAGTCCCTGTGTGTAGAAAACATGTCATTACTTATGCGAACTATTTGCTGCAGTTACTATTTGACGCAGAAATATTTACACTGTGTACCTACATTCATACACTTAATGTTGTTATTTGTCCGCTGGGTACAATAGTTTAAATTTGAGCATAAAATTTTAGGAAATAGTGTTTCGGAAATATTCAAAATTAGAAGATAAATCTAACTCTCTATATGTCTAGGGGTGTCAGGACGGCTCTCTGTGACTCAAAAACTAAGGACCTCTACCTCGCATGTATGAGTTTACCCCATAACATACGTGATTCCAATTCTGGTTGCAAGTGTCTCTTTCATTCATATCATTTCATTTACTTCAATTGAATGCTTACACATTAAGACATAAAATCATCTTATACTTTAGGCGGTCTTGAGGAATTTATTACAATTGCACCAACTCAAGTTACCATAGCCTGAAAAGGTTATACTTGCCTTATTTTGGGATTGAATCAGAGAACATTTTGCGGATCGAAAAGATGTGATCTGGAAGCTTTGGGATCTTGTAATTGACAAATCTAAAGGTAAATATCAGCAGAACTATACTAAAGCAGATCTTCCAATCGATATAGGAGTAGATCGATTCGCAATAAGTTTTCACTTTTTTTCGGACTTCGGAGCTGAGAAAATATTGAAGGGGCGAACTGAACCGATGCAAGGTCCAACACCCACACGACGAACGCAGTTGACCGGCTAGAGCCATTCATTTCGATACCGCATTATCACAAAAGTTGACTGAACTCAGTGAACGACAGTGCTTGCAATCCATTTAAAATATCTGCAAATCATGATTTTTATTCAAAACTCAACTTTAAAATCAACAGAAAAAATTGAAGGAATATAAAAGTAACAACATTTACCTACACTTCTGAATAGTGTGGTAAATTGCAAACAGCTATACAATTTTTATTGAGGTGTAGAAAAAATAATCCTGCATGATGTTTGTTGTATCGAATATGAAAGATTGAAAGGGCTTCATGTTTTTGTTATTCCAAGTGATGGAAAACAATTTTGCGAGTGCAGAAAATACAACTGAACTGACATAACCTCCAGCTGCAGCTGCTTTGTATATGCGTTCGACAAACAACCAGTGGCAACGCCACACAACGTGGATGCATCAATGATGTTCACGTACCTTCCAATATTAAGAAAAATAGAAGAAAAGAAAAAGCTCTTTTTACTACCACACACAGATAGGTTCATATACTTTTTCCTATGTTGCATTGCATCCCTTTCAACTGACCCAACTTCTAGAGGAAGACGTTTCTTTTTCAACACCACCTATACAAACGAAGAAGCTTTATTCCTGTGGACGGCAGGAGCAGGAAATCGCAAATCCAATTTATCTTCATAAATCAATCAGGGTATAAAACAAAGAAGACGGCGAGGGCGACGAAAGTGGAAAAACCAGCATGAACTACTGAAAGGGCCAACAAAATCTTTCGATAAACCTCATCGCCATCCCAAGCTAATGGTTGGGATATGTGCGTACGACGGTTGATTGTGTTTGGCGAAGTGAACTTGTATTACAGGTAATGCCATATGTCCCCAATTTACCTTTTTCGAGAAAGAATCGCAAAAATGTGTCAGCACCTCACATTCAGGCTATAATATCCGAGAATGATTGCCCTTAGGGGTGTGTGCTGAGGACGAACTCTTTGCATGGTTATAATAAACACGGCGACAAAGCTAAAAGTGCAAAGCCTTTCATTAGAGTTGGAATTTGAAATTTATGTCGGAGCTGTGTCTAATATTAATGAAGGTAAATATGCAGGTGATTTAAGAATTATGCTTTAAGACAAATGTGACTCAATAAACAAAGCAAACAAAAACGTCCACGACTGGGAACTTACATACAAAAATGTACAGGCGGATATCACTACCTGCGATCTCAACTTTATTCGCGGGGTGTTTTGGAAAACAAAACGCTGTGACTGTGATACAAACTAGGTATCGGAGCAGTGCTACACTCGGGACGCTTTAGAGTCATTTTTTAACTCCTTTTAAAAATGTAGACCGTATCTACAAAATTGTTTAGCCTATTTAGTTGAATTCGAAAGAATTTGATTTTATCGATCGGAATTTGACACATTCCTTCATCCGGGACTCTCTTTCTGAACATTTTTAGGGGTAATACTGATTCCAAGTAGATTATTTTCAGGGCAGTCAAATTCAGGCTCCGCGAAATAAAGCTCAGGAAAAAGCAACCCAAAGTAAAAATTAAATAAGGTCCCAAAAATATGCATACAAAACAACAGCAATAAAAATTGTCTAAATCTGGGTTGAATTTTCGTTCTTTGGGGACCTATTTAATTTTTTTCAGTTCGCACCTAAAATAAAGCCCCAATGAGTTAAGACCCAACGTTATTTGTCCGGCTGAATTTAATTTTTATTTAGCTTTTTCTTAAATAGCTGAAGAATTAGATTTTCTCACCGCTGATGGTTCTTAACGTGAGGCATACATTTTTAATGTCCGACCGATTTATTTAAATTGTAAGCAGCGCTTTGAAAACAATCAGCGACCCACAGAATAGAGGAACAAATCGCACGATTTTCAACATGTAATACAAGCAAGTATTAGAATAAGTGAAAAAAAGCCTCGAGCCTTGAATATGATTTATTAAAAAATAAGCCTCATTTCATTGGTGACTAGTTTCCATAAAAAAAATTGGGGCATAATTTGATTATGAAAATTCACCTTAATTTCGGGGTTTATTTCATTTCTTTCTGGGGTCTTATTTCACTTCATTGGGGCTTAATTTCTATTTAAAAAAGGGGGCATAATTTTATTATGAAAATTTATCGCTATTATGGACACTTTTTCAATTTTATACTTTTGGGACCTTATATCCTCATTTAGAGGAGATTTAAAATATTTTCACATGTTACTGCTTTATACGTCTGTAAAAATATTAAATTTTATGATGCATCTTTTGAATTTACCTTTCACTTTAATTTTAAGTTCTAATTATGGAAAAAATAAAAAAAAAATATTAAAACACACGCAGAAAAATCGCTTATTTAAAAACAACCGACTTTCGGTTAAAAACTACCAAGTGATACTGTTAATATAGCTCCTACAGAGTTAGTTGATTAAAATAAACCGAGTCAACTTGTTTAACGAAACTCTGTTAAAAATAACCGATTTATCAATTTCCCCTCCAAATTTGCTCGGTCGTAAATAACAAACTAACTTGGTATAATTTAACCAAATTACTCTGTTGTTATTAGCCAACCCAATGGTTGAATTAAACCATGTTACTCTGTTGTTATTAGCTAATACACATGGTTGAATTTAACCAAGTTACTCTGTTGTTATAAGCGAACCCACTTGGTTGAATTTAACCACGTAACTGTGTTGTTATTATCCAACTCACTTGATTGAAATTAGCCAACCTACTTGGTTGTATTTAACCAACTAACTTGTTAGAATTTGACCTACTTAGTCTGTTGCTATTAGCCGACTCACTTGGTAGAATTCAACATATTCAATCTGTTGTTATTAGCCAACCCACTTGGCTGAATTCAACCAAGTTACTCTGTTGTTATTAGCCAATACACATGGTTGAATTCAACCATGTTACTCTGTTGTTACTAACCAACCGACTTGGTTGGATTTAACCATGTTACTCTGTTGTTACTAACCAACCGACTTGGTTGGATTTAACCATGTTACTCTGTTGTTACTAACCAACCGACTTGGTTGGATTTAACCATGTTACTCTGTTGTTACTAACCAACCGACTTGGTTGAATTTAACCATGTTACTCTGTTGTTAGTAACCAACCTACTTGGTTGGATTTAACCATGTTACTCTGTTGTTACTAACCAACCGACTTGGTTGGATTTAACCATGTTACTCTGTTGTTACTAACCAACCGACTTGGTTGGATTTAACCATGCTACTCTGTTGTTACTAACCAACCGACTTGGTTGGATTTAACCATGTTACTCTGTTGTTACTAACCAACCTACTTGGTTGGATTTAACCATGTTACTCTGTTGTTACTAACCAACCGACTTGGTTGGATTTAACCATGTTACTCTGTTGTTACTAACCAACCTACTTGGTTGGATTTAACCATGCTACTCTGTTGTTACTAACCAACCTACTTGGTTGGATTTAACCATGTTACTCTGTTGTTACCAACCAACCTACTTGGTTGGATTTAACCATGTTACTCTGTTGATACCAACCAACCTACTTGGTTGCATTTAACAATTCCAATTGGTTAAAATTAGCCAACTTTCTTGGTAGCATTTAACCAACTAAAAGTTAAATTTACGTAACTTACTCGGTTGGAATTAGCACATCTACTTGGTTGAATTTAACCAAACTACTTACTTCTTATTAGCCAGTCCATGTGGTACCAATTTACCAGTTTACTTGGTTGAACTTGAGTGCACCTGAAAATTGAACCATCTAAAAGGGATAATTTTATCGTAAAATAAAAAAAAAATCTTTTTCATATTAAGTACATAGATTTTTTATTATAATATCGTTTGTAATGTATTTTTGAATACAAAATATATGTTTTCTGTTTATTACATGTTTTTATTAATTTTAATGCAAAACTTAATTTTACTTAAAATATATGGGTCATAAATTTCATCATTTAAAAAGAAATGTGCAAAATTGTGTATTTTTATAAATTAATTTACATAATATTATTTTAATTAGCATATTTATGAAATCTGCAGTGTTAAAGCGAAATCATTTACATTTATAATTTAATCTATTTTTTATTTATAGTGGACTTCTTAAAATAACGTACTGCTTGGAGTTAGATAAAATATTTAAAGTGTTAGGAATTGGCGATAGAAAAAATTCAAGTGGAATAACAATTTGTTGAGGTATTAATGGAACTTCTACCTCATATGCATAGTAGTGTTCATCGAAACATTTAGTTTTAAGTACTATACCAACAAAAATCAATTGACTTGAGTCATACAAATATATTTTTTCCAATACAAAAAAGTCGTACAAATAACAATCTGAACTAAGACTTTTTACTAAGACGGATCCCTTTTTATAATGTACAGAAGACATGGTCGCCCAACTGACCATAGTCAACGTTTTATTAGGGTCCAGTGATAGCTGTGATCGTATATTATCAAGTTCAAATAACATGCCATATTTTTTGGGTCCAACGTCAAGTAGATTAGAAAGTTTTCCCCTTAAAAACATTTCATTAAGTTGAAGTTGATGTTTCATTGCTAAGGTTAAAGTGATATTCATTCGGTTACATGATGATCTAGCCGACATTTTGGATTGCCTATGCTTAGCTTCGAACCTCATTGACCACAAAGATGTTAATGGGCCGTATTTTTTAAAAGCGGTATGGTAGTGAATGAGATTGTGGAACTTTGGCTTAAGACAGTCCTCGGTAAGTGTAGTATATTGTTCATTAAGTTCAGCTATTAATACTTGCAAGAAATCTTCTGTTCCAACAGAAACATTTATACTAAGAAGTATGTCAACAATTTGTCTTAATTTTATATACATTTCCCAAATAATATTACCCCTCGGCACAAAGTCACCTATAAGTAAACCCAAAAACCGCAAAAGAGTAAGCGTTTCTCCTGAAGATAAACGCACATTTCCCCGCCTAAGATGTTCTCTTTCGATAGGGCAAGGTTTGTTTTTAGTATCAGGGCCATATGAGAAAGCTAATAGCTTATCATTGAAAATTGTTAAAGAAAAAAATTTGTTTTTTTCGGTATACTCTGAAAGTATAAAACTCAAAATGTATTTGGCAACACCCTCTAGCATATCATGCATAATATCGACGCCCACCTGTTGAAACAAGTCGAAGTTGTTTATGCCCAGAAAAACGCACTTTTCCTTAATGCCGGTTAAAGATAAATTATTTAAAGCCAGATCTGCTTCATAGCTTGCCATTGTTCGAAGAAGTGTTGTATCTTCGTAAAGTTGCTTTTTCAATACATCTTTTGTAACTTTGCACACTCTACAAGAAAAATTTTCTGAAAAGCTCTCTACGAACCCAATCAGAGAGTGTATTCCTAAATTGTCACCAAGAATCAGAGCTAGTTCAAAAAATAAAGATCCCTTGAAAGATGGAATATCTATTTCTATGCCCACTTCGCTTAAAAAATTAAACTCATCAATAATTGGTTGAAATATAACATTATTACCAAAAGATACTCTGTCGGATGAATGAAATAATAAAATAAGGAATATGTTGGACAGAACTGAGGAGCGCCAAGGTGGAAGACATGGAACTGAGACGTACACAGCTCCTAGTTTGTGAACACCAGCATGACTTCCTAGAACGTTTCCGATTTCATAATCATCGAAGTACATAAATAGAGGTAACACAATGCGATTTGAATGGTGCTTAAGTCTTTCTTTCCAATGTGAACCTTGAATAAAATTTTCCATTCCATCTTTATTTCGAAGACTGTCCATATATTCAAAAGTTTCCGAAAGTACGTTCTCGAGGGAGAAAAATCTTTGCAATATATCTCTTAAAGATATAAAATGTTCTTGGCACGGAATAGGTTCCATACGTGTTATTCCACCTTTTTTGACATAATCGAACCTTTGGCCGATTATTATTCCCTTAGGCTCAATGTATGATTTTTGTTTTGTGAAATAAGAAATTCTTTTTTGTTCTGTTCGGAAACATTCTAAGGGGGAGGTGATTGAAGGAACAAGTGCTTGCATTAATTGATTTGAAACATCATTAGATAGAGAATGCTCAATACATATATTGTCTACACAGTTCTGCAAATTTGAACTTAATGAACCGAAATATTCTGCTAAGCCATCAATCACTTTTTGCACTACGTTTCTAGGCAAGATCACATTTGCATAAAGGGATGCTATAAAAAGTGATAGTGATTTATCAAGTGACAGGGTTTCTGTATTTTCAGTTTTATTGGTTTGTTCTAATTGTTTTTCTGCAACAACACTTTCATTAAGTATATCCGCATTCTTCTCAGAATTTGTTGGATTATTTGAACATTGAAAATCGTGTTTTTTTTTAAAGTGTCTTCTAAAGGAATTGAAAATTGGAAACGATCGCTTACAATCTCCTTCGCGACATTTATAAGTTGTGAAGTTATGGTCACTGTGATTGAAATCAAAGTGGTGCCTTAGAACTTTGAGATCCTTTAAGTAGGATCTGCATAAGAAACAAACAACCATTGTAAGAAAATGAATTGGAAGGGGAAAACTCTAACTTTCCTTGACACCTAACTCTCCCAACAAGGTATTGGCCGCGGTAGATTCCTTATCGAACTCTGTCTTAATTTTAAAAAATGCTTTTTGAATAAACAGCCAAG
Source organism: Cheilosia grossa (assembly GCA_963082955.1). Taxonomy (NCBI): domain Eukaryota; kingdom Metazoa; phylum Arthropoda; class Insecta; order Diptera; family Syrphidae; genus Cheilosia; species Cheilosia grossa. Next base: position 16,299,800 of record OY720147.1, on the reverse strand, counting down.
AACATCTACTCTCTGGCGGATATTCAGCATTAATAATAAAAATTAGTTTGAAACAAACATCTACTGCCTCTAAAATGGTAGGTAGTAAATATTTAGTTTCATCTACAACTACAAAATAGGACCCAATAGCATCGATTGAGTTACCTACTACTATAATGAAGGGCTGTAATGTAAGGCCAATACCTTGTAGTTTTTCTCGCCTGCTGGTAATTGCTGCATCTATCTCTGCATCCGTTGCAACTCTCGTTATGAATCCATCCCTTGCTTCCGCCTTAGAGGGTCGCCAAATTTTCTGCTTCGATCCTTTGACCTTAACGTTTGATGTGGTCAACAATGAAGGGATTAGCAGGAATGCCGCGAGGTTGCTGATCTCTTCAGAAACTGAGAAAATATAAAATAATAAAACAATTATAAGTCATATGCGTCCAATTAATTTTTCTACACAAAATGTGTGCAAATCTGATTCGAAGAATTATACCTATATAGAGAATGCGCTAAAAAATATAGAGAAAATATGATGCAGATTTGTTTTTTTCTTCTAAAGAAAACATAATGGTCAAAACAAAAACAAATTTTTCGGAACAATCTAGTAAAGCTAAAATATCCACGCTTTTTCTGAAATTCGATCGAATCGGAAATTCTTCGATTTATTTCGATTAGCAGGTTATGTATTTATTAACAAATGACGTTTTCTTACGATTTTCCCGAGTCAGCAGGTGAGCGAAGTATTTATCCTTTCCTCTTACTCCTTTTCCCTTGCTTCTAGCAAGTTGGAAAATGTCCTTTTTTAATTTTGGAAAATTTTCAACCAGTCCGTTGCAGTTGTCGCTGTATATTTTATCGAAATCCCTTACCAGCTGTAGAGAAAAGAAGAATTACATAATATTATATGTAAAGAAAAGCCTGAACTATATCCAAATAAAAAGAAAAGATCGAAACTCATAGATAACGCAAGCATTTATGTGACAACTATGAGTAAAATCTGAACTAATAAATATAAGAGCTTTTACTTGTGAAACTGTAGTTCACGTTAAAGACTAAATATATGTATAATGTATTTCTGATATAATTATACTTCTATGAAATATTACCAGTTTAAATCCCAATGGTTTTTTTAAGGCCGGATATTCCTCAAAATACTCGGATATGCTCATATCCTTTAAATGGTGAAGTCGGGCATGGGTCGTTTTCTCCCATTTGTCCTCGGTTGTTTCCCATGGATGGCTAGAATTTTTTAGCCATTGGAGATCTTCTTGGAATTGTCCTTCGAAGTCTTCGAAATTGGCAGCTGTTGCTAGGCGCTTTATAGGATGTGATACTGATGCGGGAGAGGATACTCGACTGGAGGAAGGTGACGACGTCGCAGAAGCGGAAAACGAACGCTTCCTTTTAGTGATAACACCACTTTCCCGGTATTTTCGTTTTAGATTGTGGATGTGATCTGGCAATTTTCCAGCCAATCTGTTTACAACCCCACGACTCGAATTTATCAGCTTGTTGTGAAAATATACCGATCTATTCTCGGTAGGGAACAAATGAACAATCTGATTTGTCCAGTGCCCATAAATTTGAGCTGTGATATTTTTTTCCGGGTTTTTCTTTAAAATGTTGGTGCAGACAATACGCACCAATCGCAGTCGAGCAACGTTATCCAGCGGTCGAGTTTTATCCAGCGACAGTAGACCGGTTCCTTCCAGTGAGCTTTCGAGCAGCTTGTTAAGTTCCTAGTAACAAAATATTTTAATGTGCATATAAATATAAAAAATTAGTGAAATATATTAATAATTAATAAAATAAGTGAAAAAAAAACCCTTTGTACTATCGGCTAAAGCTATTAGTGGCAATCACCTATTATAATCACCTTCTCTTAGTTGATTATAAATGCAGTGTTTTTTACTCAAACTGATAGATAAGTCAATTTATTCTGATTGATCTCTGAATGCATAAAGAAACGCAAATTGAAAGCAGAGACCATCAATCAACACTAATCACCTTTCCGATTTAAACCCTGTACTTACATCTAAACTTTCGCTGAATTGATCATCAGCAACAACGCTTGAAGGGGAATCTAGTGCATCCCCTCTGTCGCTAACAGCGAAATTTGGCAGAATCTCACTAAAAGAGAAATTAAGGCAGTCGTTTTGTTCTTGTGTGTTTGTAGCAAGAGATAATTCTGAAGTTTCAAAAGTCTGAAAAATAAAAAGACTTTATTTCTACCATTTCAAATGGTTAAATAATATGAACCAACCAAAGTCGTGGACGCATTAGGGTGCATAGCTTTCCGCCATTCTTCGAAATTCCGTGTAAACAGAACCCGATGCCCTATAACTGGGATCATTTCCTTTATCTCTCTGGCACCAAGCAGCGCCAAAGACATTGAAGTTATAGCATTTTCTGTTATAAATGAAAATTAACCAATGTCACGTAGTTAATCACTTGCAAAGTATAGGTTTTTATCAGATATACAAAATGGCGCAAATTTAATCACCCTTTCGGAAGATTTTATAATTTTTGCAAATAGCTTCGTACGTCAATCAAATTAATTTAGCAAAAAAGTAATTCAAAAACAAAATTGGAGGATTAATTTTGCACCACCTTGCATAAGAAAGTCGCGTATAAGAAAGAATCGTCTGTGAAAAACACAAGCTTCTAAAAAGCTTTTCAAGCGCAAAAGAATTTTCGTACCGTAAGGAATCGAAATCAAAAATGCAAAACACATGTGTAGCAAAAATACTTTAAGCAAATTACAACTTTCTTATATGCGAATAATATTGTATAAATTTACGTTTTGGTATATAAACGAACCTTTAAAAATGTCTACGTAGGCTTCCAGGCCCCACTCCTTTAGTAAGGTTGACACTTCTTCATCCATTTTAGATAACTGTGAAGCACGTGTTAATATGAGCATGTGCATATCAAAATACGATCATTTAATTACTAAATTACTACTGACAGAAACATTGAGAACTAAGGCTATGCCTGGTTTTAAGACGATGTTCGCCATTTATTGGTGACAAACGATTCGAAATGATGAAAACATAGACAGAAATCATTTTAAATAGTTCGTCCCAGAAAAGTTGCGAACATCGCCATAAAAGAAAAAAAAAGCCCAAGAAAAACAAAACTAATGCACTCGCTAATGAAGAACCTGAATCCCAGAAGAAAAAAACATGTCAAAACACGATACCAGACTGAAAGGGTTGATATTAACCGAGTGTTTCTCAACTCGGCAATTATTAACCGAGTACTAGGTTGAAATTCTTTGCTTTGGTTCTATTTTTTTTTCACTTGAATATCACCAAAATTGACAATAAATTGTTTAAAACTCGAGAAAAACAACATAGTTAATGCACTCGCTAATAAAGAACCTGAATCCCAGAAGAAAAAAACATGTCAAAACACGATACCAGACTGAAAGGGTTGATATTAACCGAGTGTTTCTCAACTCGGCAATTATTAACCGAGTACTAGGTTGAAATTCTTTGCTTTGGTTCTATTTTTTTTTCACTTGAATATCACCAAAATTGACAATAAATTGTTTAAAACTCGAGAAAAACAACATAGTTAATGCACTCGCTAATAAAGAACCTGAATCCCAGAAGAAAAAAACATGTCAAAACACGATACCAGACTGAAAGGGTTGATATTAACCGAGTGTTTCTCAACTCGGCAATTATTAACCGAGTACTACGTTGAAATTCGTTGCTTTAGTTCTATTTCTTTTTTCACATAAAAACCACCAAAATTGACAATAATTTGTTTTAAACAAGAGGAAAACAAGATAATAATATTATGTACTCACCAATAAATATGAATTTTTTATTTTTCCTTGTCTTTTTTGTTTTTTTTATTTTCACTTATCACAGATTTCACACCACCAGCCACTACAAAGGTTCAACACTTAATGACTCAATTACTAGTCGCGAGCAGCGTGCGTCGTTCATAATTCGCGATAGTATGCGTATGCGTATAACACGATGTATGTGTTAAAATCAACCGAGACACACTGTTTTACAGATGAACGAGAAGCCTTGTGTTTGTAGATATTAACCGAGTTGACTGTATCTGCAGCCACACACATATTTCTACCTACCAGGAATGTAAAACGAGTTTTTGGTATTGTACCCAAATGTTTTCCATTGTTCGTGAATGATCTGTATCAACAGCCACACACATATTTTCTACCAGGGATGACAAAACTGATTTTTTAGGTGCTGTACCGAAATGGGTTCAATTGTGCGTGAATAATTTGTGATCGCAAAGGCCTAGCAAAGGCAGCACAGCAATGAAAAAGACGATTTATTCAAGGCTGCTCCTGGAAGTCGAGATTGGTTACCAATACTTCCTTGGTTTCTTCAAATTCTCCTAACTGTGCTTTACAAGATGGTATATATAATTTTCTGTTTGTATCTTTATTTTAAAATGTGTATGTACCAATTGCATTATGAGTTTAGTTATTATCAACTCTCACAAAACGCATAGTTCAAAACAAGTCTGGTACTAACAAATTTTGAAATAAAGTGATAAATGCAGGACTATATATACCATATTGTAGAGCACAATTAGATGAAATCTCAGAATCTATCTTTTTGATTCCGGACTCTGCCGGACGCTTCTTTTTGCCGCGTGGAAAACGATATAAGTTTTATTATTATCATCTCTCACCAACGCATAGGTCGAAACGAGTTTGGTACTTACAAATTTTGAAGTAAAGGGCTAAACTAAAGACTATACCATTTTGTTCAGCATGTGCAAAAGTGTAGCTTTTTTCATTAGCTTGGTTCTCAAAATGATTGAATCGCAGAGTGAAAAATTACTTAATTTTACTTCATTATATCTACAGAAACAGATTAGATTAATATTGCGTTAAGGCCATTATGTCAATTGGACTCAATAAAAAGCTAATATTTATTTTGCATTAAATTTGTACCTTTGGCAAATTTTCTTACAATTAGATACCTATCTTAAATTAGTTTTCAAGTGCCTAGCTACAATTAAGAGTAAAAGCCATATTTTATCAGACAAAAATGTAAAAAAAAAATTGTTGCTTTGGCCATTTTTGTCTGTGTTCTTTTTTTCCTATTGCAAGCCAAAAAAGTAGTAGAGAAAACTTTGTTTTTAAGGCTGTATTAGCCTGTTTAGAATTTAGTTTGTTCGTGAAATGTGAATGTACTAAATTCGGAAGGAATGTCGGAACGTATTTTCAGAAGTAGAATATATTCATCAAAGTTCTGAATTTGGGCAAATCGTACTTGTATATATCTTTAAATCAACTGTGTCGATAAAAGTACAATTGCGATTATTTTTTCATCCCTGGTTTCTGCGTTTTGAAAAAGCAGCGTCGTAATTCGTGGTGTGCGTATAACTTGTTAAGAAACAACAGTATGTGTTTGTTGAAATTTACCAAGTTGAATGATAAAATTAACAGATACACAATTTCTACGTATAACAAATATCAGATAGGTACATATTTCGATGAAAATGTTTTATAGAATTGTTTTATGGAAAAATGGAATGTAAAATAAATCGAGGAGAATTCTCTTTTTTTGAACAGAATGTTACTTTATTTTTGGGAAATTCTCACGAGTAAAAGGGTTAAAAACAAACAAGTCATTGGTTGTATTTAAGCAACGTTTATTGGTTGTTTTCAACAGAGAGCTTGTTAGATTTTAACACACATTCGCTTGGTTAAATTCTCACGAGTAAAAGGGTTAAAAACAAACAAGTCATTGGTTGTATTTAAGCAACGTTTATTGGTTGTTTTCAACAGAGAGCTTGTTAGATTTTAACACACATTCGCTTGGTTAAATTCTCACGAGTAAAAGGGTTAAAAACAAACAAGTCATTGGTTGTATTTAAGCAACGTTTATTGGTTGTTTTCAACAGAGAGCTTGTTAGATTTTAACACACATTCGCTTGGTTAAATTCTCACGAGTAAAAGGGTTAAAAACAAACAAGTCATTGGTTGTATTTAAGCAACGTTTATTGGTTGTTTTTAACAGAGAGCTTGTTAGATTTTAACACACATTCGTTTGGTTAATTTTACATGAGTAGCACGGTTATTAATAACCAATCAATGTGTTAAAACCCCAAATTTAGTAGGTTTTTCTTAACCAAGATACTTGTTTGAATTTAACCAAACAGGAAAACGAGACTGGTTGGTTAATATTAACGAAGCAACTTAATTGATAACAAACATTTAGTGTGTTATTTTTAACAACATGTATTTAACCTTTTTAACACGGTAGTTTTTAACAATAATAACTCATTTGTTTTCTACAGAGACTTAGTTGATTTCAACACATTTTTTTTTAACCGAGCGAAAATTCCACTCGGTTAAGGTCAATTTTTCTGCGTGCATCTGGAAACCATTTTCAAATTGCTTAGTCATCGGTTTTGTTTTATAATTTGTTTAAAAGCGCTCATCAATTTGAAGCTATCACTAATTGAAATACATGTATTGTCGAAAATACCTCTCAAGACAGACGGCACGATGTTGGATTGTGGTCGGCTTGTGGATGAAGTGGAAAACTGATTGAAAGCTTAAAATATTTATGAAGGTACTGGCTTCCATAAGTACTTTTTATTTTTATATGAGCAATGGCAAGTTTAAAACAGTTGCGTTAAAACGAGGCATACATTTTGGACAAAGCATCTTTCAAAAGGAGGCGTGGCAATTAAAAACACAGCCTTAAGCCAATCTAGGCGGCTAAGGACAAATTTCAACAAATCATAAAAATCTGTACCGCACCCCCTTATTTCAGACATTTTTGTCTCTCAAATTAGAGTGCGTACCAACTGAAGAGAGTTTTGGGTCCCTTCAGGAGAGTATTTAAGAAGATCAAAATTCATGGATTCGCTTTTCAGTTTAGCTGTTCGATGACTGCATAAAATAAAATTGCAGATCGCTTCTATTCACAAAAGAAAAAAGCAACCCACACAAATAGCTGTTAAAAGTTTGGATAATAAAGACTGCATTGGCCGAACTAGGTATTTGATTTTAACCATTTTAATATCAGCCTACAAAAATATCGCCGTACTTCCCTGTAACACAATTCAAGCGCACATAGAGCTAATAAATATTGAAACAATAAGAGGCTCCATTATTGGCTGGTAAGCAAATGCCACCTAATTGCCATTTTAAGCCAGCCACATCCTCACGATAAACACGTCCCCAACTTGCAGTTTCCAGGCAAATACACCCGGATCCTCGTGCACTAACATACTCAACGCCAGACCCGCAGTAAGTTTGCTATCCCAACATAACAACACACACAGCATGTGCGAGCTATAATAACATTGACAGGCAAACACACAAATTAGAAACTACTGGAACAAAATTTCCGTATTTTCTGAAATATGGTAATCACGGTTTCACATTTTCACTGAACACAAATTAAGCCTCACAGCACGAGGCCTGTAGCACCATTGTTTGCTTAGTAAAGTATTGCTCCTTCCATCCAGTGTATACAGAATACTCTCATTAAACCAATTAACCGATTAAGGATAGCTTAGATTGGCTGAAACTTTTCCACTAATCCCATTAACAAGACACACTTTGTTTCATCGGAGTTTCAAGTCCATGTTTCCAATCGATTAGGGCCGGGGGCGATATATAGTTGAACGACTTGATTGATCGCCTGATTGAACAATGGACAGGGACACCTATTGATACTCGCATGTGTATAATATGTTGATTTTATTCTAGGTTGGTCATTTCCTTTAGGATGTTGGACATCTGTTTTTCTTTCTTATGATTGGGTAACATCCGACTGTGTCACTCTGGCGTTGATGTCAGGCATACGTAATGACTGTTTTTCCAAAGGCGGTGGAAGGATTATTCTGGCATTCGCATCGATTTTAGGAAGCAATTCCAGAATAAGCAAGTTGTGTGGCATATTGAATGGAGATGTAGGCATCTACTGGCTGATATGTTAATTCATGTAAGTACGTGCTGCTTTCGGATGTCCTTGTGATTTTAGTGGGTTCTAGAAAATTGCTGATTAACACGGACTAAATAAAACCTGATACTTAGTCGGAAGGTATGTTTGCAAATGGATATGATTAATGTAATGGCATTAGTATGCCCACATAAGAGCGGCGGGAATTTAAAACGAACAACTGTGAATAGTTAAAGGTATTACACTGTCAAACACAGATCCACTGGCAAAGGGGATTCTATTTGACTTGGTAATCAATGTCGTGCAGACCTAGGATCCATCATGATAACTTACTTACACACAACTTACTCTAAATGGCTTCCGACTGATGAAAAGCATATATCTACTTGAGAATCTTCTTCTACAGCCTTGCTTCTATACTACCCAGCGCGCATTGCTCTAATTATTGATGACTTTGTAAAGTATATCTACTTACAGTGAATAGGGACACTCTCCACGTGTTTCTTATGAGTTTACAATTTGGATTACCACTATGTCTCATATATACACGAGAAATAGACGGCAATTGAACTGCTCTAGTAAAAGAGGGATGGATGATGTAATTTAGGTTAAGTAGCTTAGGTAGTTTTAAGAAGTTGTGAGAAAAAAAAAATAATAATAAAAGAATTCAAGTTTTACAAAGTTTCTTGGAAATAAAAAAACCAACAAAATTAAATATTGATAGATTTAAGCCAGAAAGGCAATAATTTTAAAGATATTGATAAGTTTATAGCGCTCGCTTAGAGCCAGTAAGCTAGGATAAGATAAATGTTAGTTTTAAATTAGATTTAATCGTTTTTGTCTAGTATGTAAGTTTAAAGAAAGATCAAAATAAAAATGAATTTAAAATAAAATGAAAAAGAGGGATGGAAGAGTAGAAAACGATTTCGAAATGTGCCACAGGGTGTGACTTAAGAAAAAGCAGGGACCGAATTACCGCATCCGTGAGCGAGCCATACGTCAGTGAATTTTGTGGATTTCACAAGCCAAACAATAACAAATTCAGTCACGTATTACTCGATCACGGATGCGGTAGGTAACTCAACCCCAAAAATCAATTTGTTATTATTTTTACTAAATATTTTATAATATATATACCTTCACATGTGTGCTACAATTATATATATATACATATATTTTTTTTTTTTGTTTTTTGTTATCTTTATTGAACTTTTTTAAAATATGATAAATTGTAAGAAAATTAATTTTTCAAAATGCCAAAAATATTCACCTCAAAATTATTTGTAAAATAAATATTGGGAAAACAAGAAATAAATTTTTGTTCAAGATTTTATTTTCCATGAAAATTCAACTCCGACACGTACGAAAAAAATGTAAACAATCCCCTAATTAGCTTGACTATAAAATTTACTACCCAAAAAGTGCTGGCAATAAAATTTAAAACCGACAAATATGGAATTTAACGAAGTCCTAGTAAAGCAAAAAGGTTCAATTTCGTACGATGTTCAAAATATCCATAACTAAGCCCATTCAATCAATAATCAAAGGCAAAAACTGCAAATATTACACACTTTACGAAAGCAAAGCTGGTTCCCTGCTCATACCAATTCATCCCTGGTGCCTGGGAGTAAATACGACTTCACTGACAATCGTTTCAGAACGCCTAAAGAAAAGCATTATGGGAAAATGTACAGTGTAGCCGCATGCGATGGTGTATGTAAATTTCGGTGTAGAGTAGGTAGGTGGCGGTCCAGCTTTGAACCCAAGTACCTGTTTTATTTTAAATGGACATTTTTTGTGATGATTGTTAAGGTTCTTGTAGGCGCAGTGGCTTAGTGGAAGTGTGTTGGACTACTGAGTGAGGGGTCCCGAATCCCGCAAAAAACAAATTCCAACTGAGGGTTTTTTTCCACTGCGCCACCTCTCGCGAACGTCTGGCAAACATCTAAGAGTTAACTATCTTTAAAGAGGTTCTCAATTAGCCGTTTGGAATCGGCATATGATTGTAGATCCCTTCCATTCGTTCCAAAAATGAAAAACTCACACAAAACGAATGGTTGTGAGAAACTAGGCCGTGGGTCCCTACGGACCTGTTGCGCCAACTATTTATTTTATTTCTGTTAAGGTTGTGATGTATTCTGTACTTATATCCAACCTGTAGAGCTGAGAAAACGGATTATATCTAATATCTCTTTACCCGAAATGTCGCTAAGGTCGTCGAAAAAATGTTGGTTCAGTGTGCGCAATCTGGCTCTTGCTAGTGTCGGACATTTGCAGAGGAAAGAGGGAGAGAGTTTCTTTCTCATTTGTTGTGTGGGGTCCCAAGTTTGACCGCATGGTCAGTGATGCTTGATTGCAAGATATGTATATCCTTTTTTTCAAGATTTTTGAGCTCTTCAATATGTTCAAGACTTTTTACCTCAAATCCATTAAATTTCCAGATTTTATGATAACAAACAACTAAAATGAAAAACGCCTAATGAAGCGCATTGCTATAATCTTGATAGTTGCAATAAAGTTCTTAGTCATAAATAAATATGTCCGAAATTCCAAAAAGGAATAACATTCATTTATGAGCAATCATTTTTGTATCGATATTTATGTAAGTTTATAGTTTACCTACTGTAACTTTGTCGAAATAATAAATATAAGTTTTATTAAAGCACTTATCAATTGTGTTTTATGTTTCCTTATTTTATATATTTTGAAAAAAATCTTGAAAAAATGATTTTTTTTTTCGGAAAAACAAGATTTTCAAATCTTTCAATGCCCCGTGATTATTGAATTATATTCGAGGTTGGCCAACTTCGGAGTTGATTCTATCAAGTTCTATCATTTCGCGGAGTTGAGAGAACCCAAAGTTTATCAACTTTCCCAAAGTCCTAACAGAGTGTGATTTTTGCTCGGTGGATTTGATGAAGCTCATTATCTTGTCTACTGGTGTGTTTGAAATCTGTTCTAGGTCGTGGAAGACGTGTCTCCTTAGGAATCTGTGCCTATTGTGGTCGGGGAGGCGTATCGATTTTGAAATACCTAACGACTCGGAGAAGACGCCTGACTCGAGGGTTTCGATCCGTCCGTAAAAACGGCTGTCGATTGCTTGCTAGGCACTAGTCCGTCTCTCCAGTCTTCCCTGCTGTCATAGGCGTCGAGAATGGTCTTGTTAACTTTAAGTATGGCGTAATGTAATCTGTGTTTGGTACATAGGCAAAATATCTCCCGGTTCGACGAATGACCCGTTTCAATAAGTTTCCAGTTTACTGGTTGGCTTATTCTCATGGCACTAAAGACGGCTGAGAGTTGTATGAAGACTGAGATTTTGGATGGCCTCAAGATCTGCGGTTGGAGTTGTTCTCATCGCACTTGTGGTACCAATCCACGCTAGTATTTGTACTTTCGTAATAGCCTTTAGATAGGTGACTTAGGACAGTATAGGTCTTACTTTAGCCTTGAACAACCACAGTTTGATTTTGGGGGATGGTCCCCAGGTTTTTCTAAAAATTCTGCTGCAGGAGTAGGTTACTTTGGCTTTTTTGATTCTCTCATATGTGTTCAGTTTCCAATTAAGTTTTTTGTCCAGCAAAAGTCCCAAGTATTTAGCACTGTAAGATATTCTGATGGGTATACCGCCAACAGAAGGTGCGACAAACTGTGTTATTCGCCTTTTTTTTGTGAATGGTTATATTCAGTTCAGTTTTCTGGGGATTTATAGTTAGGCCGCAGTTCCGGGCCGCCCAGATGTTGAGGATTTTGAGGGCGCCACGAATTTGTTCGGAGAGTGCTGGAAGGAATTTACCTGTTGCCAACAAGCTGGTTAAATTCAACAGAACTAGTTTGTTATTTGCAACTTATGTCTCAATGAGACGACGGAACAGTTCAAAAATTCACCTCATTTGGTTGGCCGGCCATAGGTACTCGCCAGGTATGGCGATTCTGCGATTCTACCACAGAAGGAGGATCTTAATCTCTATATGCATTTAGTAGTCTCCGAATAATTCAATGCTTCTATTGTTTGGTTCAAAACGCGCAAGCTAAAAGACTAAAAGACTCTTTTAGTGTCTACGTCAGATTTTACGAGTGTTGACATTCGCACCAAATTAGCTATTGCGGCCGATAACATAAATCCGAGGGTGAGGCCGCAATTGTGTATCCTCCATCCATAAAACAAATTGCTTTTACAATTCTGTCGCAGCTTCAGTACTCCTTATACGCAGTTTCCTATTTTATGTTCCATATATCCTTGGCTTCCGTTCAACTGCTGTTGGAAGACAGAGGATTTCCTGTTTTCTTTATTGTTCACTTCCTTACTGTACACGCAGTATTACACCCCCCCTCAGTGTCATCGCAGCTCATCAATTTCAATTACTCATCGTCGTGATATATGCAAGTACAAGTGTAGGCATTCAAAGTTGTCCTCACACTCAGTCTAGAATATTGATTTAACAAATCCTTCCCTTTGTTCAGTGGCGCACTCTCACGCAAATATATAAGATGCGATAGTTAGAAAGACACCCACGACCGTCAAACAACACGTGTCCTTTTTGCAAGTGCTAAATTAACAAACAAACGAAAACACATGTCGCGATTGATATTAATCCTTCCTGTTTTTGTATAGCATACGTGTACATCCTGTTGGTGTTGTTCATTGTTCAATCCCTTTGGTATTCAAAGGAAAATCAGATATTTTAAACGAAATTACCATTGTCAGCATCAGTAGAGCGAAACGTGGAGTGTGTCCTTTCGGCATAATTTGGAATTAATTCCATGTTATTAATCCATTTTCGGGATCAGTTTTCGAAAGCGAAATCCACCACACAACGTTGCTTGCGGAATTGTCTATAGTATCAAATTTGGTCTCGGGTATTTTGTGTCTTAATAATCCTGGTGCTGGTATTAAAGGATTCTCGGTCGCATGACAAAGACGTCTTTAACATACAAAAGGGATTTCGCTTGTGGTTTTATGGAGATATTTCCAGAAATGCGATTTTCGGGTAGAGGGAGCGTTGAAAATTGTTATGTGAATTGTGTTTGGGGTTGGACCTTCCGTATGATGGCGCGGTTGTCTTATATCGTGTTCGAATTTCAGCTGTCGATGCGAGGATTTAGAATTTTGTTATGGTATTTGTTGGGTTATGCTCGGCAGATGGAATGTCAAAGCGGGTGTTATTTTTGAGAGGATGGAAATCGGAAACTTGTTCAAAAATGGCTATTAGCTGAAAAGATTGCTTAGCTAGTTCTGGCGACGATTAGTCGTTGTTCGTGGTCCAGAGAAAACATTAAATGTCCACTGCACCAATGTCGAATGCACCCGTCTAAGAGATTATTCTCTCAATCTACAGAGCAAGGAGCGTTTTCTTTCTTTTCTGGATGAATCATTGGGCTATTTTTATTTTACCCACATCTTCTAAATATATATAAATATATTATCGATTTCCATGGTTTTTGAACAACAGCTGGATCTCATACTATTGTTGTAAACCATGAAAATCAATGATCTAAATAGATCCCATTGTTAGTCTCTTAGTGCGGGCTTACCATCCTTCTGGTTAGAATTAAGTTATTTTGTTGCATCATTCATGCCTTTGAAATGAGGTCCGTGTGCCGATAATCTGACAATTCTTGTGAGGGCCAGGTTTGTTGAAAATATTCCCGACTGCACTCTAAGTATCAGAACCGAAGAAGGCTTACTACTAGAAAGAAAACAAATCTGTATATTCAGTCATTGAACTTACAATTTTTGGAACGCATATTAAATTACTTCAGAGGGGCTGCGAGGATTTCGCAAGAGTCAACGTATTTGATCGACTGCATTGCAGTTATTTATTTCACAAATACAACATATTTTAGCCGTTTTATTTTAATACTAAACTAGCCGGGCCCAATGCTTCGCTACTGTTAAATTTTAGTAGTGCTTTGGGATCAATAGGTATTTTTTTTTTTCGTTCTTTTCGGTATATTTTTTTCAAATCAGAAGGTCACGAAGAACTAATGCAGGATAGTTTCCTTCTGTTCAAGCATGCCTCCGCCAGCAACTTTTCATGAAGGTTACTGCAAGAAAGGGACGAAAGAACGGTTTCTTATGAATGATTATAGTGATTGGATAGTCGATATCAGTACCTCGCACAATCATACAAGACACAACCACTCGCCTGCCTGCTCAAAATAAATAATACCTAGCCCATACCTCTACAACAACCCCTGTCAAAAAGTGCACCCTTTCGAACGATACACAGCTTCGCCAACCGCATGTAAATTTATAGCTGCTTTCACAAAGCTGATTTATATAAAGTACACGACTGGGTCGCACCAAACTTTTTCTTTCGTCAAAAGTTTGGTTAGGTAGGTAAAAAGTTCAGAAGCCACCGTACATAAAATGTAAAGATAGGTAGGTAGTGTTAAATAAAATTCACTTTTAGGTTACTCATTCGATATGGCAATGGGTACCCACATATCAAATGGCAATGTGAGTCTCTTTAAGTTTTAGCTCTCAATAGCAGGAAATGTTCGCAAGTTCTGGTTAGAGAGTTATAAGCGCCAACTGTACTGATTTAAAAGATTTTTGAGTACGAGGACAAGTGTAGTAGGATTTTATTTTCGACTGGAATAGATTGATGATGTTGATTTAAGCTGTCGATGATTGGAAGTATTGTTCGTGATGGATCGATATCTTTACATATAAATGCATGTATGTTGTTTGCATATGTTGGAATTCAGAGATTCGTTTTTGAAGTTATAGGTAGTTATAACCTCAATATCCCAATGGACGTGTGTGGGGGTGCAAATGAAGTGGGATCTTATGATTGTGTAATCTCCGAGTGGCTGAAATTATTTTAAGGTGCAAATTCAATATGGTTGAAAAAGATGAAGTGGACAATATTTGCTAAAAATAAGTATTGCGTCGCTGTTATTAAATTTAAAATCGGCTTACAGATCGGCTTTTGAGAAATAATTTAAAAACAGATTTGATCGAATTTGTTGAGACAAACTTAGTAGGGGATCTTATTGAGAATGCTTATGTTATATTAAATATGTATTTTAATAAAAATCCTGCAGACAAAACAGTAGATACGAAATATTGCAATGCTTAGTTTGAAAAATACTATTGCTTAACTTTCTTGCTGAAAACTGAGTATAGATTATTGTTCGGGATGTAAGCATTACGTTTTAAAAGTCTTATTGAAATCGAAATTGGGGTTTTCGAGACATGGGCAGTTCTTAGAATTAACGTTTTCGGCGATTGAAAATTATGGACAAGAATTTTTGAAACACCACTTTTGATCTAAGTGTGGAATTTGGTCAAAATCGTAATTGTCGTTTTCAGATAAACTAAAGAAAACAACATTTAAAAAAAAAAACGATGATAATAAAAAGAAAAACTGAGTTTTCTATTAAGTTATAATTCAGGAATGAGTTTTTGTTATAATCGTTTGAACCGTTTTCGAGATATATACGTCCAGATTTCAAAAGTTCTGTTATTTGATTTTTCAGCGAAAATCTGAGTAGGCTGCCATTTAAACCTCACCGACTTGAGCTCAAGTATCAATTTTGGTTGAAATCGTTTTCGTTTCGTTCGTTTTCGAACAAATCAAACTGGTATGATCATTTTATATGGGACGCCTCAGGACAGACGGACAGAATTTCGCGACTTTTTTGAGTTCCTCTGTCATCGTAATGTCAGGATTAATTAACATCTCGAGATTTTGTACGAACACAATATCTTTCTCTTTCTACGTAATCGAGAAAGTTAAAAATGTGAAACTTCTGTCCATTCAGCATTTGAATAAACTTCAAAAGAACTACCCCATTTTGATTTATGCTTTTACTTTTGCCTTCTCCGTACCCTAAAATGTCTGCCCTCGTTATCAAATAGTTTAATTTTGCACAGCAATATTCAACTTTTTTGTAGCCATTACAGAAGAGAGCAGTATAAGTTGTGTTTTAATAGTCTCGTCAATGCGTCGGCTGTCAGTGGAGCTGAAAAAAATTTCAGTTGAGTTGGACTTGCTTATTTTTTTCATGATGTTCTAAAGGCGAATGACAAATTCAGAAGAAGTTACCCAATATTTAATCGGAAAATGAAACGAATTCCATCATAGAACCCAAATAATTGCGCACCTTGGCTAATCTCGTTTTCAAATCGATGGCATCCTCAACTGCCCGTACCTTTCTCACCTTTTGCCGAATCTTCACTGATACTCGTAAACTACACAGTTCAGACGTCTGAAATGTGTGCAAACAAAAATCGTTTAATTAAACAGTTTGTTATATATACTACAAACTCCATTAGGGAAAGTTCCTCATTTAAATCTTCCGCATAATCCTAATTGAATACAATCATAAAGTTTTCTAATTCACTTAAGGAACTGTTAATGGTGACATTTTCTCGCAAAATAATTATCACTGCTTATCCAGATTCCAGATTGCCTTTGCCTTATTTCCTTTGACGTGTTTCGAGCTCCCCAAAAGGTCCTTAAATTCACGAAAAACATTTGTGCCGTTTAAATTTTCTGGCTGTTTAATTATACGTCTTCTGATTTTGTCTGGATGTCCTTGGCTTTGTCCTTGTCATCGGAATTCACTACTTTTTCGGAAACATGTAAATGTCCTTTCTGTTGCTTTGTGTATAGGACAAGCTGAATAGAGAGAAAGACAACGGGTATATTCACTTTTGTGTTGCCTTTCAATCCATTGTTGTCCTTCGCGTATGAATGGTGCGTTGAAATAGCAACCGAAGTTATTATATAAATCTGCAAACAAACTCTAGCTGCAGCGTTCCTAGACGGTCAAAACATTTACCCCCAGATAACTCTGAAAAAATCCCAGGCTACTTTTTCCAAGAAACCCCTGGTATCACTGCCTAGCTGTGAATGGCATGCTATGGCAATTCTGGACAATTATATTTACCTTATTTTTTAAATCGGTCTTGTATCGTACACACATGAGGGTGGGTTTTCCTTATACAATAGTACATATAACATCACTGGTTGTTCTCGCTGTATAAACATCATTCTGTTTTAAGACAAATGTTAGCTTTAAATTAGATTTAATCGTTTTTGTCTAGGATGTAAGTTTAATGTAAGTAACAAATAAAAATGAATTTAAAATGTTAATCATTCGGGAGTAGCAGGAACTCTGTTAAAATGTGAATCTCTTTTAAAATGTTCTCTTCCCGTATAACAGTTTGGATGCGTGTTTTGTGTCGAAACTTATCAAATGCACTTTTTCCTATATTTTTAGTGCGTTAGACAAGCATTGAAATTGAACACGTATTTTTCGAAATCCCAGTAAAATGTTTGAGAGCCATTCTTAGTTTTTCATTAGCAAGTTCCACAACCATAATCTGCTAACTCCACTTGTGGTGAAAATAATTGCAAGTG
This sequence comes from Cheilosia grossa, assembly GCA_963082955.1. Lineage (NCBI taxonomy): Eukaryota > Metazoa > Arthropoda > Insecta > Diptera > Syrphidae > Cheilosia > Cheilosia grossa. Next base: position 16,282,522 of record OY720147.1, on the reverse strand, counting down.
TGCACATTCACCAAAGCCGGCCCCATATTTCACCTTGCTCCTTTATCACATTTTGGTGCAAATTAAATAACAATTAATAAAAAAATGCCGGCTATTGCGGGAAAGTTATGATAGTTTTAAAAGAAACAAAAATGGGAATAAAAATAATTTCCTATACAAACACTTCGCAGTGGAAAAAGCAAAGGCTTGAATTTTCGAAGTCGCCATTTATTCGTTGCGTTTTTTTGTGACATTTTTGGCCAGTTTTCAGCAAGTTTTTCAATGCGTATTTTGGACCGTTTTTCTGATATTTTTAATGGATAAAACTTGTAAAATTGATGGTTCATATTATAATAAATACGATTGACATTAATTTTGTGTTCTGATACCAGCCTTCGATTATAATTTTAGATCCGTCTTGCTGCTATTATTGAGCCGACATGAATATACCTACCGTTCTTGACATAATATGTCTTAAAAGAAAGGATCTCTATTCTGATTCCTCATTCTCAGTAAAGGAAGACAAAACGGAGGGAGTGATGTGTAGTTGACCGTGTGGCGTAGCTGGTCTTTGGGAATCGGACCACCTATTTATAAGCTAAATATTTGCTTTAAGAGATCCAGCAGGTGACGCTGGCTTAAGCTGTCTATGATTGGAAGTAAAGTTCGTGATAAAACTATATCTTTTCATCGATATTACATACGAGAATGTAAGAATTCAGAGATTTGTTTTTGAATTTGTCGATGGACGTGTGTGGGGATGCAAATGATGTGGGATTTTCTGATTGTGTAAGCTCCACGTAGTTGAATTTATTTTAAGGTGCATTTTTATAATGGTTGAAAAAAAGAAGAAGGGGGTAATGTTTTCTAAACCGATTTTTTTAATTTCTAGTTGCATTTTTATCGACAGATTTGAAAAAATATAAAAACACAGACCGGAATTTAAGTAGTCATTTTTGAAAAATAATTAAAAAAACGGATTTACTCGATTTTTTTGTTGATAAAAATAAAGTAACTTGTTGTAACTTGTAACTTATATTATCTATAGAATGTACTTTGATCGAAACCGTTAGAGCGGTTTTTGTAAAATTATGCGCACAAAACAGTAACAAATACTGCAATGTTTAGTTAAAAAAAAATGCTATTGTCTTACTACTAGTATTTAGCTGAAAACTGAGTGTTAGATATTGTTGTTTTATTGAAATTGAAATTGTGGTTTTCGAGATATGAGTAGTTTCTAAAATTATTTTTTTCGGTAATTCGAATTGAAAATTACAAATGCAATCATTTTGACAACATCGATTTATTTTATTCTAAGTATGCGTTTTGGTAAAAATCGTTAATGCCGTTTTCAGGTACAATAAGGGCAAACCGACCTACTTCTTTGGGTTTCTCTATCATCGTAATGTCAAAAAAATAGCGAGTTTAACATTTTGTACGAATACAATTGGCCTTACCAATAAACATTTTTAGTTTCGATTTTAACTTATTATTATTATTACTTTCCATACAAATTCTGCAACTGTGAACTTCCGTAAATTTAATTTCGAGATTTGAATTTGTTATGAGTACGGCGCAATATCTTTCCCTTAATACGCATTCGAGAAAGTTAAAAATCATTAAGTTCACTGCTGGGGTGTATGAAGCTTTCTCGGTAATTGTTATTTTTTTTTTGTGACATCTTTTAGTGGGGAAAGCTTAATGAATTTTTCTTCAATCTTCCAGTTATTGTAAGCCAAAAGGTAAGCTATGACGTTCATAGGACCTCGTGAGATCCTTGTGAAATTTCGAGTGTTGTCTTCGAATGGAAAAGTAAAAGATAATGTATTAGATGAGTTGCGTTTAGGCGCTTTTCTTTTTCAGTTCAGAGCAGAGTCCAAACTGTAAAGAAAAAGTTCGTGTTTCTCTTTTAGCTCTAAGGAGAATTTCCGATCTTTATTCGGGGTATATTAGTTGAGAAGTACAGTGCCACCTAGCGAGGACTCGTTTAGTCGAGGTGGTTTCTCAATGTAAAAATGCAAATTCAATAAAGTCATATTATCCGTTTATTATTTCAATTAGATGTCCTCCCGCGCATGCATCCTTATTAAAGGTAAACCTACAAGTACAAAAAACAAGTCTTGCTTCTGAACTGAGATCATTTAAAGAAATCAAAAATTGTTCTCGTTTGAGGAATGCTTGCTAACTTCTGCGCTTCTAATTGTGCAGCAAGTTCATAAACTGAATCAATTGGTTCATACTTAAAATTGTACAAGTTTTTTTTTAAATACAATCACCAGGATAACCACACCACTAATTACCATTAACTGATTTAAGTAGTACTCGTAGGATATGTTGCCTGTTTGCGGATCCACAGCAATGGCCATCATCTCGTCCAGCTCTTCCTAAAGCACAAACATCATTCCAGTTGGTTGCGGTCTTTTCCCGTCTAATTTTTCACAAACCTGAGTAAAAGGCTCTCCTTCTTCCATCATGATTTTGGTCATGTACTCTTTGGTCAGATAGCCTTTGCCCTCTGGATCTAGGACTTCAAAGGCTTCGAGGAGTTTCTCTGGTGCTGCCGGTTCCATCCTGTAACCGATTTTGTTAACAAAATTCATTTTAATGTTAATTTAACGTAGGTACTTTCGTTCGATCAAAAGCTGGCACACATGAGGGAGGAATCGCGACAAATGGATAGTGCCCCTGGTATCCTCAAACTCAGTGGCAGAGATTATCTCATTGATTTCCTGCTCAGTCGGAGCGCAGCCCAGAAATCTGAGGATTGTTCCAACTTCTCTCACATCTACGGTCTTATTGCCGATATGATCGAACAAAGAGAACGATTCGGCAATTTTCTTCTCCAAGTCATTGGATATGGTGACTGCAAAATATAACTTTAATTGCAAAATTAGAAATAAAATAGAAAATTAGAGTCATACCCGGTATGTCGAACTCCATGTCAAGCTAAATACAAAACGAGACTAATCGATCAAGCGGAATAGTTTTCCAACGAGTTGATGTTACATATTCAAGCAAGTGTTGTATACGTACGGTTTCTATAGCGGATTGTTCTGTTGTAGCAACGAAGCAATTGGTTTTATTTTTTTTCACTTTTGCTTAATCAATTATAATAATTATTCAAAGTCAGTGGGCAGATACAAAATGAATAAGGTGAGTTGGACATATGCACGGAGACTGTCAAAAAAAATGGTTGGCTTCTTTAACTTAAAAAAAATCTTCATTGCTACTGCGCATGCAGTATAATCCACTGCAGTCCTTGATTTGTCTATGATCTCCAATGATTATAATTTTATATATGTATGATCATATTTTTCATGTGATGTTTGGTCCAATGACTTATCGTCGACTTGTTATAATATGCTGGTGAGGTTCTTAGATAAAAACTTTTGTGTACCTTTTGATCTCCCAGATGCAGCTGGCTGCTAGTAAAAATTGGAACCACAAGGAAATACCGCCAAAGTATTGCAGGGCTACCCCAAAATATACACGAAATCTTATCTTGAGCTCAAAATGTCGATTCGATTGATTCCACATTCGACATGGTGCCGCAAAAGAGCTTTCTCATCACCCAGCAGCCCAGCGCCTATAAAACGAGCCAAGCAAAGAACAATGTTTTTCAATTTGTTACACTACGTAGTAGTAATGGAACTGAATCTCGGGGTGTTGTACGTATTAATAATCGTAGCGATTGTATCAATCGCTGTGTATTTGCTTAAAATGAGCGTGTCGTATTGGCAGAAACGAGGCGTTCCACACGATAAGCCGGTCGTCCTCTATGGTGATCTGGAAAATATATTCTGGACTAATTTTTTATTTGAGCCGGTGCGAAAGTTATACAACATACACAAGGAAAGTGCGCCATTCTGCGGATTTTACTTCTTCCATCTGCTGTCGCGTTGTATTTGGGCCTGATCAAGAAAATCCTAATAAAAGATTTTCATAAATTTGTAAATCGTGGCGTTTTCCACAACGAGAGAGATGACCCACTCACAACTCATCTATTTGCGTTGGACGGTCAGAAATGGCACCAAATGAGGATAAAACTTACCCCGACATTTACGTCGGGCAAGATGAAATTTATGTTCCCCACGGTGGTCGAAGTTGGTCATCGTGTTTCGCAGGTTTTCCGCGAAACTGTGTCCAAAGGCCCAGTAGTGGAAATTAAAGAACTATTGGCTCGCTTCACCAGTGATGTAATTGGAACATTGGAATTGAGTGCAACAGCTTGAGGGATGCGAATGCAGAGTTTCGCATTTTTGGAAAAAAGTTTCTCAGCTCACCTCGGAACAATACGAGTGTGAACTGGTTTATACGCAGCTGTCCGGAACTAGCAAGAACCTTAAGGCTGCGTATTATCCCCGATGATGTTCATAACTTTTTTATGCCAGCCGTTCGGGATACGGTTGAGCATCGGGAGAAAAATGGTATCGTTCGGAACGATTTCATGAATATGCTGATTGAGTTGAAGAACAACAAATCGAGGAATGAGAACGGAGACGTGATTACTGGTCTGACAGTGGAGGAGTTGGCCGCACAAGCTTTTGTTTTCTTTATGGCGGGCTTTGAAGCTTCATCGTCTACTATGGGTTACGCACTGTATGAGTTGGCTTTCCATCAGGACATCCAGGAAAGGCTAAGGAAAGAGGTGAACGAGTTAAGCAAATTCAAACTGCGTGAAAGACTAATGTCAATAAAGCTAAACAATTATACTGAGTTTTGGGTCTTAACTTTTCGTTTACCTCCGAAATTTGCAGTAGGATTTCTCCAGAAATTTATTGATTCATTTATACAGGGGGAAGCATCGCTTTATTATCCTTTCGATTGATTGATCGTGTCATTGAGAGCTAAAATAGATACATTTCCTTTCCAATGAACACGGCAAAAAGCAAACAAAAACGCGTCCGAAAAATTTTCGTCCAGAAGTTAGGAAGTGCGTCAAACCGGGTCAAAAAAGTCAACAAAATCGTTTTAAAAAATTTGAATTCGAACTAAAATCCATTAGGCAAATATCCTACCAAAAAAAGCCTTGGAATACCCACGCGCTAAATTTTCGTTTGGACCGTATCAAATATAAGGTACAAAACGCGTCCAAAAACTCGTAAAAAATTTGTCCAAAAACATAATATCAATCAATATAAATGGCCTGCGCAGTTGGAGACGTCTAGCAATGGATCAAGCTGACTGAAAAGAGATCCATATTGGTTAAGAAAACGCGTCAAGAAACTCGACACGAAACGGATCAAAAAACGTGTCCAAAAACGTGTGATGGTTTTTCCAGGCCGCTTAACATCTTCAAAATAAAATTAACGGAAAGTTTTGCCTATCAAAAGGATCTTAGGTTCATAATAAATCAAGATGAAGCTTTGAGTGTCGGTGTCTCTTGCAGCTCAAGCCACGAACCTCTAAGGCAAACGCTCTTGATTTGCTTACCTGATTTTACAGAAAGAATATGTACTACAATTTCTGCACAATTAAAGCCGTCCGCACTGAAAGCACTGTACTCATTTAGTTAAATATTTTCAAATATATTTCAGTTTCTCAACATGTTTTATAAGAACATTTTTTCGATTGCTAAAAACTAAATAATTATAAGTAAACGCTCACATTATTATTATTTTTAATAAGTTTAACCTTTAAATTAAGAGAAATTAGTATTTTTTTTTACTTTTTTTACAACAATCAACCGAATCTATATTGTAATTTGTTCTAGTAGTGTAACATCCATATGTGGGTGTGTGTGTGTGTGTTTCTCTATTTCACAAGCCTACTGTGAATCTAATTTTCATTTCCAATTATTTATTACTTTTTGCATTACAATATAATTTGTCTATATAAAACAACCTGTGGGTGTGTTCATATTTTCTTTCTATAAAGTATACGTTGTTAAATCGTTTTCCATCGATATTGATAGATTAATCAAGGCACAGATAAAATTTTGTTGTATTTGCTCTAAAGATTCGGTAGCAGAAATGCGGTATAGAGGTTGAGATTAATAAGTGCTTAACTATGTCTGGAGAACCAGTGGTAAATTATAGGCTTAAGTTTTGGGATGGAAAAAGAAAGAAAAACAAAATATTACAATAACCTTGTTAGAAGGTGCGAACGACATTGATTTCGTAAAAACACATTTTTGTAATAACTACAACTACGTTTAAAAACCGTCCAAGAATCTCTATTAATGAACATTTAAATATCTTTTAATTCAAATCGTTCAGCGTCTGTATAAATGTCTACGTTATATGGCGCTTTGTCGCAGATATGTGGAATGTGGGTCTTAGAATTTGATATTTAAATGTTCTCTCATATTGTTGAAAAAAGTGATATGTTTGAGACTTCACTTAAAAAAAAAAAAAAAAAAGTATGTTCTTTTCAAACTTTCTTCGTTAAATGCAAAAGTGCACAATTCTCTCGTTGTACTTCATTATACAATTCATTTTGGATTAGTAGAGTAGATCTCTCGTTAGTAGGTACCTAAGAATAGATTTAATAATTTCAGCTGTTTGTCAATTCAAGTTTGTTAACTTTGTTAAAATTGCTGTTATATCAGCGGCTGTTGTAATCGATCCATTAGAGTTAGTGTTGATTGATTATTGTGATGGATGACGTTTGTGATGGCGTGGCGATGACGATGATGTTCTTTGTTCGGGTTTACTTGGCATTTTGCTACGCAGCATTTGCTCGTGCACGTAGAGAAGAAGGCCAATATCCCGATGTCCAGCTTGCCATGCGATCTTAAAAGCAGTACTTCCATCCTGGAACGAAAAAGAAAAATGAATTGATGTTAGTACTAGATCAAGGGATGTCTCTCCACAGCGCGGGATATCAAAAATGTAAAACAAACAGAGCTGCATTTGGAAAAATGACTCTCTCTCATTCTCTCGTGAAACGTAATTTCTTCTCTCGAATAGTCGAATGCAGTGATACCAGATCGTGGGTAATTACCCATTTCGTGGGTATTTTCACTTCAACATAAGCTAAAAGGTCGAAGAAGGGCATTTTGACATTTTTTTTTTTTTTTTAAAAAGGGCATTTATTCAAATAGGTACTGCATCTTATCTCTTAACTCGTTTTGTTAAGTTTTGTATCTGAATCCAATCATTAAATAATGCATTTAAGTTCTTTATTTATTTATACATTCTATTAACTCACTAATAGCGAAAATTATATTATTAGGAGAGATTAGCAGCACTCCAACTTCAAAGGTGGTGCCTAACTTTTTAGTAAATAATATACGCTTTGTAACCGGCCTACAACTAGAACCAACCTTCAAGCGGGTGCGACGCAAATATTTGTCAAACAGACCCAAAAATGTACAGTTTAAGAAACTAAACACAGTTTAGGGAGTTTTATTTAACAAAATTTTATGTCGTTTTCCATTGGGACAGACAAAAACCTTTTATCAGATTCAGAGCAGTTTTTATGCTCTCGAAATCAGAAATCAAAAAAGAAACACTTTTTTTGACAGTCAGAGCAGATTTACACCTACTTACACTAACACCAAAATCTGAAAATCCCAATGGAAACGACATTAATGTAATGACAACAAAAGAGAAAAACAAAAATGCAGGAATGGAGTGAACAGGTTTGTTATTGAATTTGTAGCGAGTAAGATTCCTCCTCATTAATATTTTCAAAATGATTTTCTGAGGTTTTATTTTGTTTTTCTTAAGAGCCCAACATATTTAAACATTTCGAGATCTCTAAAAACATAACTATTCTGGGAATATTTCTTAAAAATCTTAAAAAAAAAATGTTGACAGATGGTAGAGGATTGAGAGTCCATACTAAGGAATAAAATGCCATTTTGGTGGTTTTAAATTTAATACCAGGTTATAACGTTAAAGTGGGTTTTATGTCGACTATAATTTAAAAAAATACTAATACGGACATTGTCACGTACTAAAAGAATTTTAAAGTGGGCTTTATCCGACTAGAATTTTGCGACAGTATTATTAATGCTTTAAAAATGTAAATCTGAAACCATTCGAATTAAATATAAAGAGAAGACTGTTTATGTTTAACTTTACTGTTTTTTTTTTATATATTTATGTATGTATGTATGTATGTACGTACGATGTACGAATCAATCCGATGCATCGAAAGCATCCGATGTATTGCATCTTGACGCAGCTGAAGCAGAATCTTAGGCTCATTTCTTTAAAGTTTATATATACGGTTTCCAGAACACTCTTGTAAAGAGAACATGTCCTCTCTTTTGTCAGCGATCTAGTTTATAATTTCTTTTTTCTACGGACGCCCTAATTTATAGTTTTTCGAAGGTATTGATGTTACAAAGAATTAAGAAGTATTGGTAAATCACCCCAATTGAGGTATCCGTTCGGAAGAAAATCCAAAACGAAAGTCAGTTCTGTTCGGACCTCAGATTGAGTTCGGAGTATCCGTTTCGGAACGAAAAGAGTTAAGCACAAAAAAGGCTTCATTTGATATTAAAATATACCGCTGCAATTGGTTTTCGGAGAGCTTCGGAGAAAATTTGCCGTATAGCTGTCAAAAGTAAGTGACATAACGCGGTACAACGCAATGCGGCAAGGTGCCGTCGTATATGTCATCGGAGCAGTGTTCCCAGATTTGTGGTTTTTCCGACCAAAATGGTGGGAACTCAACGCTAGGGTGGGAAGAATAGGGGGAAACAAATTATGGTGGGATCTATGGGGAAAACTTTGCCAGGCAAGGCAAGGGATGTTCGCGAAGAATAGTGCAAAACTCAAACGCTAACACCAGAGGCACTATCTTCCAAATGCCCGTCCACCTACTCGCCTACGCCGACAACATCGACATAACCAGCAGAACGCAGCGTGATGTCAATGGCGCGTTCGTCAGCATTGAGACGGAAGCGGCAAAGATGGGCTTGGCGGTCAATGAGGGCAAGACAAAGTATATGCTGTCATCAAGAAAGGACACCCAACACCGACGTCTTGGAAAGAATATCACCATAAAGGATATAACTTTGGGGTGGTAAAGGACAATGACACCAGCGCTGAGATTAAACGAAGAATAACTCTTGCCAATCACTGTTTCTTTGGGCTAAGAAAGCAATTGAGTAGCAAAGCCCTCTCTCGATCAACTAAAATGACCCTTTGTAAGACCTCAATCACCCCAGTCCTACTTTTTGTAGCAGAGGCATGGACTCTATCAAAAGCGGATGAGGTAACTCTTGGTTTCTTCGGGCGGAAAATTCTTCGTGTAATTTTCGGTCTCGTCTATGCAGACGGTGAATGGAGGAGGAGATACAACGACGAACTGAAGATCCATCGACTGAGGTGGCTGGGTCCTGTAGAGCGAATGGACGTGAATGCTCCGGCCCGGAAGATCTTCGAATCCACACCCGAGGGACGGCGCAGTAGCGGAAGACCGCGACTCAGGTGGCGCACGCAAGTGGAAGGGAACCTTAAACAACTTAGCGTGCGAAACTGAAGACAGCTGGCCAAAGAGACGCTTGTTGGTTGAGGCCCAGGGCCACCCCGGACTGTAGTGCCACCTTAAGATGGTAAGTACGATCAAGAAGAAATAATAAATTCATCAGAATAAAAACGAACAGATTACCAATATTCACAAAAAATGTTTTCAAGTGTTTGTCTTCTTTTGGACCTTTGTTCTTAAGCTTAAGACATATTTTCAGTTTGCTTAGATGAAAAAATGAGAAGTTCAAGTATGCGATCAATTTGCTTACTTAGCATAAAATGATTTTTACTTCATTATTTGTGTAATATATTTAGTTGGTAGGAAAATGATAGGTTTTTTTTTCGTCCCAGTACAAATTGGGCGGGATGTTTTTTTGTAATTTAGTGGCTTTTTTAAATCTCTGGCATCACTGCATCGGAGAATTTTTCCGGAAGTGAGCATTTTAAAGTTAGGAAAACTTAATTTTATAAATTATCTACTGATTGGTACCATATCAGGATTAAAAACAATTGGCCCCAATAACTTAAAAGAACAGTATAATATTCTTTGGTAAATACCACCCTTAGTTTTGGCCAAGAAATGTGTTATTCACGCTATTTTTCTTAACCGACTGGAAATTCTACAAAAACCTCTTAAGATTTTATTTGAGCTCTATATATTTAAAGTTCGACCCCCAACTGTATCTGCAACAAAAAAAGTACAAGTAAAGTATGAAGTAAAGGCTCCAATTAATTCCGACAGGCGTGCCGACACATCTATTGGAAAATAAAGAGCAACGTGAGGCGGAACCTTAATGATCCCCCATGGTAAAACCAATTTTGGGGCTAATTAGTGAAATTACTATTAAATTTAAGGACACGATATAGGTAGGTGGGTACGTGACTTCGCATCATGGTGGTAGTGGTATCCGTCTTTTGTCATGAACATCTTTTCGACTCCCTTATGGCTCGGGTTTCTATTCATGAAGTTCTATATGCGGTAAATTAATTATACTCACCACATCCTGAATCAACGAATCACAATCCGATTGCGACAACAAATGCTTTACAATATCCACGCGACCGTGTTCTGCAGCACACATAAGGGCAGTGCTGCCATCCTCGTCCTGAATGTTGATGTCAGCGCCAGCGCCTAACAACATTTCAACCATATCCAAGTTTCCATGGGAAACAGCAAGCATAAGGGCAGTTTGACAGTGCTACAGTTGAAATGAAAATAAATTAACAACAGCCCAGGAAATAAATAACATAGATTTGCGGAACCTTTTTAGCTCGTATATTGACATCGGCCATCTGGAACAATCGTTCGACGACTGTCCGATGAGCGGAATTCTTCAATTTCGCCAGCGAGACGAGCATAACACACGTATATCCAGCATTATTCATCTGGTTTACATTGCAAACCTTAGAATCAAGTAGAATGGATACAACGTCAAAGTTGCCATGTGAAACCGCATAGTGCATTGCTGTGTTGCCCTAAGTGAGTGAGGAGCGTTAAAATAACCTCTTACATACACATTGGCATGACTTACATTGCTGTCCACCAAATTAACAATGTACTTAAGCAGGGCGATCGAAAACTCCTCAAAGCAGTCCAGGTAGTCCTCCACGGTCAAGGGGTTCGCCTCATCCGTGCTGGAGATGTGGAACCATTCCATTTGCACTACGCCTGTGGCGCTCTTATGGTCGCTGGTCTTCGAGGAGAATTTCTGCAGTGAATCGTTGATCACTTTCAGAGCAGCCTGCATCTCTTTCGATGGAAAGACCCTAGAAAAAGGCAAACGTCCCATAAGCTCTGGTAACACCCACAAACCCTTGGTATACTCACTTTTCTCTGGGAACATTCTCTTGGGAAACAATTTGATTCATTATCCGTGTTTGTACCTCACGCTGACTTCTTTGACTAGAAACTGGCGGTGCTTCGATACTCTTCCGCACCAAGCCTTCGGCAGGACACTCGGTCGCCTCCACATCGTCCGCCTCTTCAGTCGCAGCACTGTTATCAATTACGGTTTGTACAGTCGACGATGTGGAAGTGGATGGAGCTGGTGAATTTTCCCTCGACCATGATATGCTAACTCGGGTTTCCTCTTTCACAATAAGATCCTTGGCGATATCCGAAATGCCACCTTCTTGGCAGAGTTCGCGAATTCGGGAGCTATTCGCGCTACTGGAAATATCCTCAAAAATGTGTTTCTGCTTCATTTCGTTGTTTTCATTCTTCGATAGAGAACTTTTGGGTGTTGAAGTCAGATTTACCGAATCCAGGCTGACGTCGTGAGGTGTCTTTTCATCTAATGATCTGCAAATCGGACGAAAATTCAGTTACAAGCACTCGGATATAATTTTCACTTCACATGCCGTTTTATTATTAGTGATGACCTTTCCCACAAAAACCAATGCAAATAATTGGAATAAAATAAAGCAAGCAAAGAATTATGGCGAAGCGAAGATACTACTACTGCGAAGCTAACGTCGAACAAAACGAACACAAAATTAATTTTGCGGACTAGTTGTGATGTGACCGTGAAAGGATATAATTTATGATACGATTGTGCGTAGTACGCGTCGAACACCTATTTCATGAGCTGATGTGTACATACAGTTGACTGTAAAAACACCTGGCATCTGGGCGCAATACACTGCACACATTGAAAGGAGTGAGTTTATTGACTATTACGACGCTCTTATAAACATTGCAATGCGCATGGCTTATTCATAACAACCCTTGAGATGGAGGAAGGAGGGGATGTTTGTACAGTGTACAGTTGTACACCCCCCAGAAATGAATTGAAAGAGAACCTGCAACGAAGCTAGTGACGAATGAGTTCATGCCTCATGTGATGAATGATAAACAGGGTGGCGCCTATAGTGGAGATCGATATACTTTTCTTTGACACCGCAGTCTTTGTGGCACTACTAAAAGTACTGTTTTCAAAAAGAAGGGTGACGAAATTCAACTGCAGCTCCGTTACCAGGCTGAGCAGAAACACTTACAAAGGCTGATTCTTAATGGTACAGGACTACACAATAAAACAAGGTCTGTTCCCTTACTTTCTGGTTCAATAATGGCGATGCCTCATTTGTCTCATTGCGCGAGAATTCTCTCACTGAAATGAAATATAACTAAAAAGAAAAGGAACAAATAAAGAACAAAGAACAAGTTTATGTTTAAGACCAAGATTTGAATTGTTTGAATTGCAGAAACTAAAAAATTCAATAGCATTTTAATGCTATAAATACAAGCAAAAAACATAAATGAAATTAAATAAAAAGTCAGTTAAAAATTAGCATTTGAACGATTGGACAACCATCTGTCAGCTATAACCAACTAGCCCAAAGAAATTTATCGGATTATAATATATGCAGGTTTTTTATGGTGGGAAATGTTTTGTTTTCTCTTTTTGGCTGCCTTCTGTCCAACTTTTGCGTAAGGGAACGAAGTTTGACTACATTTGGCTAATATGTTCGCATGAATTATTCTCGAAATCCGCATACGCGAATTTCCCTTCGAATGTTGCTCGTCTGTGTTTTCCAAGCGGATTTGCATCTCGTATACGGAATTATGAGGTTGATACTTAAAAGAAGGTTTGCTTTTTGATTTGTGTGTGAGAAAATAAGAGTCAAATTAAAATAAATCAAACAATTTAAACGAATCACTTTTTGAATGATATCCCTTCGCATTAATATAAATATATTCGGAATTAGTGTCAATCGTTCGAAGCAGTCTTGGGGCTCTCGGATAGTTCAATTTCCTCTAACGGCTTCATTGAGAATCGACAATTGTTGACCTCATATCGCCTAAAGTAGCCGCCGTAAATACCTACATTAGTATTTCTTTTTTTGTCAATCGAAAACAACAATTCCCAACCAATTTGAATGTTGTGCCAAAATGGTTTCCTTGACGTGCTGTAAAATTCTACCTCATTCGAAAGGTGAATATAATTTTCGCACAGGTGAAAACAAAACCCGAATAGCTTTGAGAATAACAATTTTGTTCCCATGTGAAAATTTCAGGCGGATTTGCTGGTACACGAATTATTTCATGCGGAATTTGAGAATTGGGGTCCGGACCTTCAGAAACAAGCAACAGACATTGTTCGGAAAATTGTGTTTGTTGTTTCAGTAAGATTTCGGGCAAAAGGCGGTATTCGGGCGAACAGAGCGCAATCTGGCAGTCTAGCTTTCAACTAGTTCTTCGAGCCGCCCCAAGCTGCAAGCCTATAATCATGGCGATGTGTCAAACGGAAGTCTACTCATGCTAAAATGGCAAACCGACGTGCCCTAGGTCACCCGTCAGCTGACGAATTGGTTGTCGCTGGAAAAGTGTTGTCAATACGAAAAACAGACCTTAGCTCGCCCCTTGAGCAAGTCACAAGATTGAAAATGTTTCCGAAAGGGATCAGTAGATATTTAAATTTTGGGTGGGTACGAAGTAGTGGAAGAACAAGTAAAGTTCCGAAAACAAGTAAATTGTTTTTAATCGGAAAACCTATAGCCAGGCCCTCACAGACTCGCAATGGAGTATTTCGAGATCTGTCGGGTATAGGTCACTTTCATACAACTCATCCACGGCCATTCCTTACTCGTACAACCAATCTATTAGGCAATTGAGCTTCAGGCCAACTCATCTCTCGGACACTTCATCCACAAAAAGTTTCGGAGTAGCTCGCTTCGCTCCCGACAAATGCTTAAACCTAAGATGTATAATTTTTTTTATGACATCTTACGATAAAGACTCAAATGTTCCTTGGAAATATTTTCCATTTCAAATAAACTCTATATACATGGAGTTGTGAATGGGTAGGAGTCCATTACTGTGGATGAGTTGCGACGGCCCCCTTCGAGAGGACCATCGCAATCAGAAAGTTATCACCTTCAACAGAGGAAAGATCCGAAAATGGGAATTCAAACCCATGCTTGATGAATCTTCAGCCAAAGCCTACATATATTTTCAGTGAGGGTGAGGTCTTTTGTAAATTTAACTATAGGAACTCACCTCAAAAGGGACTTCTTTTCCGCTACAGGGCTCGGCGTGGGCGACGGCGTAATCGTGTAAGTATTCTGTCGCATGAACTTCTTTCTAACCGGACTGGGACTGGATAGATGCTTGGGCCTGGGAATCCTTGAAGAGTCGCTCCTCGTTACCGGAACCGCGATTGGCTGCTGAACTTTGGAAAAGTCCTTTGCCAAATGCTTTATGGCCTCCTTGCAGGAATCACAGTAATTATCGGCGCATGCGATCGAAATGTGCGGCTTGACAATGTCCCCACAGCCAATGTCCCGTTTGTGCAGCTGCTCGGTGTTGGACGAGGAATGTGTAGTCTTCGCCGGCGGTAGTGTATTGACTCCATGATCAGTCGTTCGCACAAGGTCGGTATTACAAGAACTATTACAGGTTATTGGCTTCGAAGGTTCCGGCAGTTCGTCGGTGTTAACATGAGACGTACGAAGCTGTATCAGACCACGAGTATCGGTTTGTCGGCTTGCATTTTCCACAGTGCACTGAGAGGACTCAGAATGCAGCAGTGGCACATTTTGAATGCCAACCGAGGCAACTGGGAAGGACGTTTGCATTGCAATCGAATGGGTAACCCATTGGGACTGTGTACCGACAGTTTTCCGTTTTATGTTGAGCTTCTCGTTCTCTCCCAGGCTGAAGGTTTGACTGCGCCCAGGCATGTCCATCAGTTTAAGGGACACTGACTTTCTCTTCTCCTCCTCGGGCTCGGGTCCACAGCCGACAGTTCGTTTTGGTATATCACACTTATCGCAGATCCTGTCTGTGGTCCGATGATCGGAAGAAGCAACTGATCGAGTTTCGGGCTTGCATGAAACCATAACATCTCGAAGGCTCGGTCGTGCCATGACTCCGATGGAGAACTTTTGAACAGGTTGCTCGGCTGTCGTTTGTACCGCGCTGTTGCGCATGTCTTTCTTGGGCGGACTAAACATTTGTGTTCCAACCGAGACCACCTTCTTGGTCGGGATGATTCTCGTCTTCTCCTCGTATTCTTTGATGCAGATCTGAACGTGTTCGTTGAGCTCTTGCTTTGTGTACAATTGGTCGAAAATGTCGCCGGTATGAGACGAGCTCGTGCCGATTGTACGACAAATAACGGGGCTACTGCCGACAGCAACATCACGCGTATAGGCCGTGCACATGACGGCCACGTCACGCTTAAGTACTTGGGGGCTGGATGATTGCTGTTGGTCAGTTGTGGACGACGGGCTGTTTCTTAGCCGGGCGCTGAGACTTTCCAAAGACACTGGACTGATGCGTTGCGGTGTGAATGTGACTGGTGATGCCAGCCTGGAACTGGGACTGCTGGCACTGACCTGAGGTACCGGAGAAGCGGAAAATTGCTCCTTGGCTTTGGCAAGTTCATTTTCTTTGCTTTGTAGGTCCTGCTGTAATTTTTGCTTGTCCGAACGCAGTTGGGATAGTTCGTTCTGTAATGAGATGAAAGAGGGAGGGCTTAATAAGGGCTTCATTGACAAGTGTTATGAGTTTATAATGTGCCTACAGAGAATCACCTGGGACTGTAGACTTGTCACAGTGCGTATCTTGAAACTTTGTCGCCGTATTGCACACAGGCAATGATAGGGAAAAATAATAATGCCAAACGCCAACCACCGAGAATGTCGTAAACCTTATCCACAGCCGTATGGGATGCGATGCAGCAATAATCTTGAGGGAACTTTGGCGGTTGTAGAGTTTCAGAAAGGGAAACAATGGAAGCCAAACAAAGAAACGCTGAACTTAATAATCCACCAGCAACAGGGAAATCAGATCACAAATCTTTAGCCAGCCCCACAAAGCAATACCGGCATCTGGGGGGGAGTTGTTCAGTTCCAGTTTCGTTAGCTACAAAGACGGGTATTCAGGTTTGCGAAGTGTGCAAACCACTACCTAGTACCTTTGGAAGTTCACTCTATGGGGTTACCGAAAGCTCATTGTGAATGGGAAACATTTTGCACGTTTGTAATGAGCTGCTTGACACGAAACATCGGAAGAGTGGGCAATCCTACGGCCTCAAGCAAAGTTGAACATCCATCCGTTTGATCAAAATCGCCGCGTTCTTCTACGATTATATCACCTGCGCGAAGGTCTAGACAGCTTTTTGGCATTTGCCGGCATTCGAACTTGAACCTAAAAGCAATAGGTAAACCCAAACCGCTATAACATGAACCCCTGTTAAGTAAAACCGGTTTCAGTAAGCACTAAAATTCATTATCAACATGACAGCATTATGGGAGTCATCGCTTTGTACGACTGCGCTTGATAAGCGTATAAGGTAACAAACTATATCAGTCTGATAAGGAGGTGAAAGGCGCACTGATCACAAACAAAAAAAAAAATCCCTCCCAACTCACCTGCAGCTCTGGAATACTTTTCACTTGTTCCTCCAAGTCCTTCATTCGATTCAAGCTTATGGCCATTTGCTGACGGATGCTGTATAGAGTATACGCCTCCGAGATGGTCTCTGCAGGTGGCGGCGCCTTCGACGCTTCATCGTGATCCCTGATCCTTCTCGGTGGAGGTGGTGGTGGCACCTTTGACCGTATGATTTCCGGTTCATTGTGACGCTTCGGCTTGGGTGAACGAGATCTGTTTCCAGCAACGCAGGAATCTGCAAACAAACGAAACAATAAATATCCAACAAAATTTTAAATTCAACTTGAGTGGCATTCTAAAGAAACGAATTGAGGAGCGGAAAAAAAAAGCAAACCCCCTACCAATCAGAGATATTTTTATTCGAAACCAGCGTTTGCCAACTGACATTATCTACTGTCAGCTCGCCTCTGTTCAGCTGGCCGTTTGTAGAAGTGCCTTGTGTTGAGTGGATGCGCTTCGAAAGCTAAAGCAGCAGCTGTTGAACTAATTTATTTACTTGCGAAAATATTATCACCAACCATAGTGACACGTATTTTAAGACGCGATGTATAGTCAAACGGCAACAACAACAACGCAGAGAAGGAATAAAATTAATAAAATTAGACAGCAATTTATTAATACTTGTATAAATAGTGTGGTTCGAGTGTTTGTTAATTTTATTCTCTTATTGGCAAACGGGTTTTCTGAGGGATTAATTCTGGTTTGTTTTAGAGGTTGCTTGTTCTTATATATCTGCATGCATTTAGATGTTGGTTGTAATAATTCATTGAGTGCAAAAATACGACTTCCTGATTTGAATTGTGTTTTTGAACTCTATGGTGAAATAAATTCACAATCAAATGTAAACTGCTAATTTTCATTTTGAATGGAACTGGTTATTGAACAAACAGAGGTAAATTGAGGTGGCGATTTGGCAGCACTTGGCATAGGAAAGTGTGAAGGATATGTTAGAAGATCAGTTGACGTATTGGCCTGATATATTTAGTTTAAGGTGATTATGTTCAGATTTTACGGTGACACTCGTTCAGCAGCACTTGCGGTCTTACTAAGTTCAATGTTTTCCGATAAGGACGGTTCGATGTTGAAATGGAATAAAACGAGCTGTGTATGCAAGTATAAACGAATCTCTTTTTAACTTTCTCGATTACAATGAAAGAGAAAGATATTGTATTCGTACAAAATCTTGAACTCGAGAACTTAATCAATTCTGACATTACGGTGGTTGAGGAACTCAAAATAGTGGGTCACAAAATTCTGTCTGCCTGTCTGTCTGTTTGTCTATCAGTCTGTTCGTATGTGTCGAGGCCTACTGCCTAACCGACTGCCCGGATTTAGTTCAATCTTCGGTTTTGGAGTTTGGGGGCTTACAGTTCAGGGCGGTTTTTGGTTTGCAAGGTTACTCAATTTTAATGGTACAAAATGTTCATACCAGTTTGATGTGTTCGAAAACGGCTCTCACGATTTCAACCTAAATTTATACTTGAGCTTAGGTAGATGAGGTAACTATGACTGCATACCCAGTTTTTGACTGATAAATCTAATAAGTACCTACCTACTTTCGAAATTGGAACATATACGTACATCGAAAACGGTGAGTACGATTATAACAAAAATGTATTTCTAAGGTAATATGGTCATTTCTAACTTAATAGCAAACTCAATTTTTGTCTATATTATCGTGCAATGGATTTTTGAAACAAAAGGCATTTTTTCAAAATTTGGTTTTCTTAAGTTTACCGGAAAACGGCGATAACGATTTTGACCAATATGCATACTTAGAGTAAAATTGATGTTTCCAAAATTATTGCGTCCTTAATTTTCAATTCGAATCACCGAAAACGCTAATTTTAAAAAAAAAACTGCTATATCTCGAAAACACCAATTTTGATTTCAAAAAAAACTTACGTTTCGAGCAATATCTAATACTCAGTTTTCAGCTAAATACTCGTAGTTTAGCATTAGCATTTCTTTTTTTTAAACTAAACATTGCAATATTTGTTAAAGCTTTCTCTGCATAATTTTACAAAAGCCGCTCAAGCGATTTTCATCACAATATCACAACAAAGATAATATAACTATATTCTAAATGAGATCCCGTACTTAATTTTTCTCAAACAATTCGAATAAATCAGTTTTTAAATTATTTATCAAAAATAACTACACAAATCCCGATCTATGTATTTTCACATATTTTTAAAAATGCAATTACAGCTACGCCAAACCTTTTTTTAGCAAATACTACACCCTTATTATTTTTTTCAACTGTACTGAATATGCAGCTCAAAATAAATGCAACCACGTGGAGCTTACACTTACACAATCTGAAAATCCGACTTCATTTGCACCCCACACGTCCATCGGGATATTCAGTTTATAGCTGATAATGCAAATCTTAAAACAAATCTATTAGTTGTTTCATATACACATTTATGTAAAGAAAATAACCCTTCTTCCAATCGTGGACACCTTAATCCAGCGTCACATATCTAGTCCTAACAGATCGTAAAACAGAAGCTCCTGCTACTCTTTGCTTTGTTTTAAAATAGTACAGTAGGCATACATCTCCTTAATCAGAACTTGCGACAATTGTTTGAGCTTCATCTTATAAAAACTCACATTGTTATTTGATATAATATACTGCCGTATCAGATGAATAACCCAAAGGTGGATTTTATTCAACACTATTCATCTGTTCTGAGATTTTTACCTACTGGGTAGG
This sequence comes from Cheilosia grossa, assembly GCA_963082955.1. Lineage (NCBI taxonomy): Eukaryota > Metazoa > Arthropoda > Insecta > Diptera > Syrphidae > Cheilosia > Cheilosia grossa. The sequence goes on along the minus strand of OY720147.1, from coordinate 16,263,000 downwards.
TAACCTAATAAAATTAGAAAACAAACAACCAAACTTTTGATGAACGAGATAGTTTCGTTCGACCCAGTCGTGCACTTTATTTATCATTTGCACCTGCTACTTAGTCGTCTTACTTGCCACAGTGATTTGGCTCAGTGACTGAGTAATATACATTAGACTAGGCAGTAGCCACCAAAGCAAAATCATCGACCCGTCCTAGTTGAAAAACATTTATTTAAAAAATAATTTTCGGTAAATATCGCGTGAACTGTGCGTCAAGAACAACCAATACCAATGATCAGGATGGTGACCAATCGATGGGATCGCTCATCACCCTGATTATAGGTATTTTGGGTTAAGTAGATTAGGTAGTTTAAAGTAGTTTTAAATAAAATAACAAAAATAAACAATTCAAGTTTTTCAAAGTTTCTTGAAGAAGAAAAAACAAACAAAATTAAATATAGATAGATTTAAGGCCGAAAGGCAATAATTTTAAGGACATTTAGGTTTAGAGCGCTCGCCAAGAGCCAGTAAGCTAGAATTAGATAAATGTTAGTTTTAAATTAGATTAAATCGTTTTCGTCTAGTATATAAGTTTAATTAAGGATATAAATATAAATGAATGAATAAAAAGCAGAGACCTATACTTCACAGATGTTACAAATTCGAGATTTATTACAAATGTTCACCTACACAAATTGACATATTGCCAGAAGTATTTCAGAAGAACGCTCAGTCACACAACCAGCGATGACAAGAGACTGTCTTAAATGCAAGAGACAACATCTGATGACTAAACTGACGAATTGTATTCTGAACGTCTAAACGTTGGGCCAATATTGTGCAAAATACAATCATGGACATGAAGACCTTACAAAATTGCTCTGGTTTTTAAAATAATTGTATCCATAATTGCAGATGAAATGAAAGAACTTCGATCGATCGATTATTGATATCAACCAGAAAAATTGTGAAACATATGTTTATAAACTATTTCTATTTAGGATTGCAAAAATAAGCGGAAAGTCTCGATTCTAAAAAAATGTGCTTCTCTAATGCTGTCACTGCGCAGATTTGTGTACGATCACAGTCCTTGACTCTCCGCAATCTGAGAACGTTAAAAATACCTCAGAGAATATAATTGTAACTTATTAATTAGTGTAAATTGTACCACCGTACATACAATAATAACAAAGGCCACGAGAATCTCATATTGAGATAAGCACTAGTTGTTCTCTTGCTGTTTTTATTCAGTGGCTGATAATATCACAGATAAACAAAATTCCTAAAAGAAAAACTGTATATCGTGACAAAATATCTGTATCTATAAACAAAGCCTCTTTCGCAACCAATTATATGTTCGAATTTAGCGTGCGCAATTTATATTCCGATAAAGATACAAGTAATAAATATACAAAATCAATTAGTGCGGTCTTATCAGGCAAAACACATGTTATTTTTAAGTTAAATTTGAAAGCAATAATAAACACTTAACGTACATTTCCTCCACCATTTGTTGTCAATGAAATTTTCTTCGTACGAAAAAGTGCCGATAGGTGCATACATCATTTTTTTGAAATGATTTTTTCTTATTGCGAATAAACGATCTATAAAGCGCACAAGCACATGCAAATACCAGCAAAAGAGTCCTTTAGAAGCACTATGGTTTGTCTTCTTTGGTATTGGCTGCAGCGAAATTGCACATTAACACATCCACAAGAGTAAAGTCCGTAAATAAGTTAACTCACTCAATAGTAGTTTCGATTTGATTGACCTAATAAGTTTCATATTTTTCTTATTAAATTTCAACAATATACGCTCCGACTCAATCAATATTTCGTTTTTTTTTCGACTTCGTTTTTCGGCTGCAATCAGTTTGTCTTTTACTAATCATATACGCACGAGACGATTGGGTAAAAAATAAAATAAAATATGGAAACAAAATCACGGCGCGACACTTAAAATTCTAATTTAATCGATGGGCAAGTCGGAGGTTTACTTATTTTATTAGCGACGGCGATAAACAACAACTTTTGGTAATTAAAAAATGTTTTTATTAAAATTAAAAAAAAAATAATAATAATAAGTTCGTTCGTGTTGCATCATCGAACACGTTTTCGAACAAAAATTCGTCGTCGACTAATTGGACAATTGTGTCCGCAGCTAAAGCTTCTAGTTCTAGGAGCTCTTGGTGAGTGCTTAGAGTGGTAATATTTTTTCGCGAACACAGATAAATTGAACGGCACACTATGTGGCACAAGAAAAAAATATTTATTTTTTTGCAGCATGTGTTTTGAAACTTTGAAGCTAACCAAACTCTGGCAAACAAATGACAAACTTTCAAGAGCATTACTGTCGTGTGAATAGTCTCAATTAAGATATTTGGATACAAAGCTTGCTTTCTTTCGGCCTAAAAATAGGACTCGCCTGTCACCGGCCGAATTGTTGTGAGGAGCTCACCCCATCTCTGTAATGACTAATTAGCTGTCACTTTCTTTCACAATATATACCTTCACTTTTATAAAGGACATACAAACAGAACTAAGCGCAGTTTGTTCAATGGATAACGATTTATCAAACAAAATAGGTTGTCCAAATTGTTCGCATTTCAATTTACATTTTGACAAAAAGTCGAACTTTAGGGGCAAGCTAAATTTTGTAAAAAAAAATACAAAAATATAAGAAGACAAATGAGGGTCTAAAAGGTTAAAACTGGATTCTGAAAGAGAATATTTTATAAATATGAAATTTTTCTCCTAACACTTCTGTAAGGTCGTGAAAATCAAGGCTTAATTAACGCTTTACTTTTGAACTTTGCCTTCATCAGTGATTTCTACTCCATCAACCTGAATATCGAAAGAGCAACGACATTTTTGAAACATTCGTTTCAAATATAAGTGGGCAGGGACCCAATTGCTTAGCAGAAACAGCACTGACGTCAACACAGAGCAACCACACAAGTGAAATGCGACGACATTCTCAAACTTTTCACGCATTATTTGCACACATAAAACCTAAAAATAGTTGCTCGATAACAAACTTGAACAACATGTGTAATCAATTTATTTTTACACCATTATGACCTCCTCGCTAAAATGTTTGGGTGTCTTTTTTTATGTTGAACAGACTGTGTTTCTTCTCATATAGTCAAATATACCTACTCTTTCGATCGCAAATATTAAGCTCGTTGATAATAGCACAGCACACTGAAAAGTCTGCTATAGGTAAGATAAGCGAATCGCGTAGTGCTAAAGGCCTGCGCACTTTCCCCTGGCAAGAAAACAAAGCACAATTGAGAGCGAGCATCTTGTTAGCTTTATACGAGTACTATGTACTGATTGTACTGACTTTTTTTTCTTCAGTATAGACCAATTTGCCATCTACTGTTCAAGTTGAAGGCGCTGTTTGGGTGAGTCTACGTCTAATAACCAGATTGGACTTCAGGCTGTAGGAATGGAGAGATCTTATCGTGGCGACGATATATTTTGAGGCCAATAAATAGGTGATTTGTAAATATTTTCATTTAATTGGGGCAGTTGCGATTATACCTTTTTGGCTGTTACTAGCCGACATTTGAAGATCGTATCGACATACTATGACAATCCAAAATTTCCACTGTTCCACTTCTGGTCATTTATACGGACTAGGTGGCAGATAACAACCTTTCGGTCGGACAGCTCTCCACATCTTGAAGTTATATCTGCCTAGATCAAGAGCATAAATGAGGTTACAAATGCCGGAAAGTTAAACCATCCTTATAGAAGCTGAAGGGATGAAACCATTTTGAAACAACAATGGGCCATCAGCGGGGAAAATCTATACCCACTATTGTCAGACTATATCATTTCGAAAGGGAATCTGATCTACGGGGTCAAAAACTAATAGCCACCATTAATTTATTCTTGGCACACGTCTTATTATTAAAAGCTAATGTTTACATTGTCTCCGTTCACTTTAAGTGGCGGCATTGATGATATTACACACTTCTACCTCGTACGCACACTTGATGCGAATTAAATATAACTAACTTTAGAACAGAACTTTAAGTTGGGTAAATTTCCGCTGTTTAAGTTTTTAAGATCAGCCTGGTGACTGTTTGGAGCTTTTTTTGCGTTCACGTTCTTCTGATGGTGAGCGAGTATTTTTAGGAAATATTTAACATTAGTATATGTAAAATACTCTTTGAAGTTTTTAAGTTTAAAATTAATATACTGCTCGAATGTCGGTGGAAAGAAAATTTATTGGAATATAGATGATTCAGAAGATTTATGGCTCGAGAGTGCCATGAACTGTTTTGTTGTTTAGTCAGCGGAGATGTATATTTAAATCAAGCACACTTTTAATGTTAGCCGACCATTGCCCTGATCTACAATTTTAAGTATGATCACAGTGAACTCAAGGATCAATATTGCTTTTTTAGTTTTGACTAAATGCTATTTTTCTTTTTTTTTTAACTTTAAGAATTCGTACATAAAAGCTTCTTAATTGGAAAGAATGTACAGTGCGTTTTACGGGAGAAATAAAAACACATAAAAATGTTTATTTGGGGCGAAAATCATCAAAAAAAAATACGCATTTTTGACAGCGTCATAAAATTAAAACCCAGATCAACTGAATTTATGTCACCAACTGCTCCGGTTTATTGGCATTTATATCGTCCACCCACGCAACCTGAACATCAATTGAGGAAGGTAAGCCAACAAATGTTAACTTTGGTTCCTGTAATTTTAAAATCAATTTCCTCAGTGTGATAGTTTTACAAACAAATCATTTCTGGTTTTAGCTACAGCTGGTCCACCATGGCTGTATGATTTTCATATCAGATACAAATATACTGTAAACTTTAGGTATTCAAATTAGTGTCAATTTGATAACGAATTTCAAAAATTCCAGCCTTATCATGATTACACGAGGATTTCATAAAAATAATCGCGATCTTCGTTTTGGCCTTAGGCAAACAAACAAATTGGAAAAGAGAAGGTCATACTTTATGGCAAAGATTGGCTTTATCTAGCGAGCTCTTACTCTTTGAATTCATTAGTATTGGAGTGACATAAATTAGTCCAAGGCGGAGGTGAGCGAAGCGAAGCCGAACTATTTACTAATGTTACAGGGATGAAAATTAAATGAGTGTGTTATTTTAAAATGCAGTTAAAATCGATCGATCGTCCAAAGTGAATATTATGTGTTCTTATGTCTTTGGGCGCAGTGGCTTAGTGGTTAGTGTGTTGGAACAACGCCACCTCTCGCGAACGTCTGACAAACATCCGAGAGTATAACTTTCTTGAAAGAGCTTCTCAATTAGCCGTTTTGACACGGCATAATATTGTAGATCCCTTCTGTTCGCACAGAGAACGAATGGTTGTGAGACGATAGACCAAAGAAATTAAAAAAATTAATAAATAAATACTTGCCGCATTTATTTATTTTAAAATCTTTGGACTACTTTTGTTTACAAAAGAAGTCGCTTCAAAAAAAGCTGATGCCAATTTCATTAGGGAAAAGTTATAAGGCCTTAATAATAATAGTTTTTAACTTTATATTTGTTGTTGGTTACAATCAGATAATACTGAGACCCCCAACTCGCAATTCTCTTGCCGCTGGCCCCCTCAATCTTTTTTTCAAATGTTATGTCAAATTTAGAATCCGTGTGACATTCAAAAACATACAAAAAGTATAAAACAAATGCTGCCAACCTCTGACAGCCGTGGGGGAATGTGACAGAGTTCGGGAATACCACATTTTAACATTACGGAATGCTATTGGTTAGTTATTGGATATTTTTAAAAGGCGAATAATATATATAATGTGTTTGGTTAATAAAACTACCTAAATGAGATGTTTTATATACTAGAAACATATCAGGACAAACATGGTTGCGTATTTTCAGCTTTTGAATATCATTAACTTCGATTTCATGCTCAATTGGTTTTTTTTTTTTATCAACCAATCTATATTTTTTATTTTTAATAAATTATTCCTAAAAAAATGCTTTCCACACGTAACGAATAATTTCATACTTAACGGATAAAATTCTATGAACGCTGCCAGCAACTTGTCGGAAATGGTTTATATTTTTTGTATGTTGGTGAGCCGGAATTTTTAATGTAACGTTACATTTGTCAATACGTAACGGGAAATCGGAAGAAGTTGGGGTCTTAGTATTGTCTTTGGTTACAATATGCAATTTTGTACGGAAAGTGAGGTCGAAAAATGTAGCCTGGCCACAAAAAAATTATTATGATATCTTAAAATTTCATATTCTGTCATATTCGTCTTGTGCCTCAGCTGTCTAATTTCCAAGCCCTATATCATGACATTAATAACATATTTCAAGGTCGGCAAGCTGTCAATTTTTAAAACAAAACCAGGGAACTAGTGTCAATCCAGTTTCCTGCATTTCTTTGATTCATGGGTAGTACTATAACTGACTATGTTTCAAAGTCTCACATTTTAGCTTGGAGTGAGCTGAAGAATCAAGTGACATAGCATTTAATTTGTTCTATCATCACGAGTCTTTTAAGTTGTCCTCCTTCACAACGCTAATCTTTTTAAAAAGCACCAACACACTGTGGTCCAAAATGACTTTTTTGGTTTCAAAAATCAAACTTTTGAACGCATGAACATATCGCTACAATTTTTTTTTTCTTTACTATAGGAAATTTCTAAGCGTATACAAAATGCTTTACATGATGTTTCTAAATCTTAACAGAGAAAGGAATTGAAGAAAAACTTTAAAAAAACATGTAAAATTTACGAATCTTGTAAAGAAATGAAATGAAATCTGTGGCTATTTGATTGTTCACAGGGTGATCCAACATATTTTTTTACAACAGTGGATGCATAAAACTAACGAACCAATCTTTGATGTTAATTAATTAACATTTCTGTTTTATTAGATCATAAAATAATAATCCACAATTTAATATTTCCTCCAACTTTTTGTAATGTTTAAGCAATAAATCAATTAATCCCTTTCTTTTGGCAAGTTAATCCATGTTTACGTATACTTAAAGAATAAGAACATAGTAATTTAAGTAATTCGAAGAAACGGAGTTACATAAAAAAAAAAAACCCTTTTATTTAAGGAGGAATTTATTCAAAAAGAGTCGTTAAAGTGGGCGGATTACCAAAACCAATTGGCATTTATGTAAGAATGGGCGTGGAAGTGGGTAGATATTTTCACGCTCTCAGCTCTTATGAGGAAATTTGCTTTTAAGGCCAAAATGTCAGCACTGGAAACACGAAACACGCAAATTATAATTTCACCAAACATTGCAAATAGTGTCAGCTATGATTTTGCATGTAGCTTAACAAATAAATAGTTAGGGTCAATTATCGTGGCCAATTTTCCGCGGGAGCTCGCGAAAATTTGTTGTTCTACTCAAACCAAAAAAAGTTCTAAAAAATATGTTTTTTTTGTGTTTTATTTATTAAAAATATTAGGTAATTTTTTTTGTATTTAGAATTTTAATTTACCTACCTATATGTTAAAGAAATAGACTAGATTCAAGAAAATGATGATTATTCGTTTAATATCCCATAGTTGCAAAAAAGAAAATAAAGTAAGTTTTTTTTTACTCTAGAACAAAATTGACCAACTTTGTAGGCTCAATAAGTCAAACATGTTAGCAGAAAAATATTTTGTTTTCTGTTTTTGAAACTCCGTTTATATATCTATTAGAGATTAAAAAAAAATAAAACATCGAATTTAGTATTTTTGCCACAAGATTTGCCTTTTTAGACCACAGTGCAACGTGTGACCATGTTCAATTTACTTTTAAATCGTCCAAGTCAATAAATAAATTCGCTTATTTATCTTGTACATTTGCTGGCAGGCGAATCTGGGTCTTAAAATATACAACAGCATTTTTTTTTTTTGGCAAAGATCCCTACAAAACGTACACAGTTTGGCTGATTTAATGCACACAACTCGCCACTGCCATATGGCTAGGCAGGCTATAGGAGTCCGATTGCCTCTGCGACTCGTGTGATGAGACAGCAGATCGTCGCATGGCTAAATCCGTTGTGTGCTTAATTATAGATACGAATATGTTTGAAGTTTCAATTTTGTTTTTGTGTATCTTACCAATGACATCGCTGAACTCATCCCATGAGTGGCAACTTCGTTTCGGTTTCCTCTTGATGGACGTGCGCTCTAAAGTTCGTTCAAAGTCACTGACAACCTCATCCAGAGCGTCATGCAGAAACGCTGATGTTTCTTCAGGTGGGCTATTTGTTATTGGCTGTATACCGCTGATGCTCAAAATTGCATCTGTGGCTGCAGTGGATGAAGATGTGCACGACGATGTCAATGAGTCACCGTTGCAGGAATCGTGTACTGCCGGATCGTTTCGACTGATGGATTTATTTACAGCCGCTAGCCTTGGGGATTCTGGCTCAATCTCAACGGAGACCTATAATAAAAGACGAGAAACATAACATCAATAAACATCACAAATTGGATTTTATGGCCCCGTTGCGTTTTAGGGGAGCTCTAGTGGGCACAGATTTGACTACGTGTTAAAAATAAACGATATATGCGGTGTGGGTATATTGTATGTGTGATCCGCTACATGTGAAGATGACTTTATTTTTTGATGAGAAGTTAAAATTTGAATTGTCACCTCGGGTACAGACTGCACTCGTGCAGCTGGTTCCCAGTGTTCGAAAAGGCTCTCGAGACCGAGCATAAATTCCATGGACTTCCGCGAACGGCGACGACTTCGACGGCGTAATTGTTCCTCGGAGGGTTTTGCATTGGCCAACGATTCGCAATAGCGTACAAAGTCCAGGTCGATGTGATAGCCATATGGACAGCAATTGCAGTTCCGTATCCTCTTGTACTGCAGACCTGTAAGAAGGAATTTATTTTAAATTGCGGCGCATATGAGGCAAAGTAATATTAATAATGCACTACAAGTGGTAAAGGTTAGACAAAAACATTATCGACGATCTCATAGAAGTAACACCTTTTGATAGAACCTCAGGCCTTATGCCACTGTAACGTTTAAATGACAAGGTTGAAACAATCGTCTCTTTGCAAATTGACTAGATGTGCACTTTGAAGTGCTGTGGCTGACAAATTTGCTTGGGTCCGGTGAATCAAAAGGTAAATCTCACCCCAGCTATTGCGTTTACAACAAATTGAAAGGGCCTTATCAATAAACATTAAGTTTTAGTAGTTCACAGTGGCTTATTATCCATACAAAGTCAAGACTAAAATTTCATATTTGTACGACGCAATGTGGTTTTCATATAGCGCTGATTTTGTAAATTCGATTTGGACGAAAAGCGACCAACCGCAAGTCAAAGCCCGTGCAGACTTTAGGGGCTAAGCCTTTTCACGGGAATTAAAACTGTTACATCCAAAAAGTTATTTCCCAGCAGAGAATTCTTCGGCCTGAAATTTTGAGCCTTAGGTATATTTTTGTAACAATGCTTGGGAACGCATTTTGCGGATTCTCATGTGATTTTTGTAAAGAACGTTCAGGAACGTTTTTTTTTGCAGAGCTTTGGCCCGTTTTTGGCGGCGTTTAAGAAGGTAATAAAATAAATTTTGTGTGTATATAATAAAGGGTCCGCCATCTAACTTTTTTTTTTCAACTTGTGCTTATTTCGCGAATGGTAGCACTTAGCTCATGTCTGATTCGACAGATAATTAGTTTTATCCTTCCGCTGAACGAATATGGTTGTGTATACGCTTGAACAACGCTGGGAAATATTGCGACATTACTTTGAAAATAACGGTAATGTTGCAGAATGTGAGATGCCGATTTTGCCAAAAAAATCAGATGAAGCTCATTTTCATCTTGGCGGGTATGTAAACAAGCAAAATTGTCGCATTTGGGGCACAGAAAACCTGAACGCATACGATATACCCAAAACGAGTCACTGTTTGGTGCGGAATTTGGTCCAGAGGCATAATTGGGCCATTTTTCTTCGAAAATGAGCAAGGAGTGGCCGTTACAGTCAATGGCGATCGTTATCGGGCCATGTTGAACGAATTTTTGTTCACAAAAATTGAAGAGGAGGAGGCAACATTTGGTTTCAACCGGACGGCGCTACATGCCACACAGCCGAAGCTACACTCGATGTTATGCGCCCTGTTTTTGAAGATCGCATTATCAGCCGCAGGGCTGATGTCGTTTGGCCACCTCCGAGCTGCGATTTGACACCGTTGGAATATTATTTGTGGGGTGCCGTAAAAGATAAGTGTTACGCCGACAAGCCAGAGACAATTGACGCTTTAAAGGACAATATTCGTGAAGCCATTGGTGAAATACAGCATCACACAATCGATATTGTGCCTTAAAATTGGACCGATCGTGTAGGCTACTGCATGGCCAGCCGAGGCAGCCATTTGAATGAAATTATTTTCCATTATTAACCGGAAGGATTGTACTTTCAAATAAAAAAAGAAATTTGACAAAATATTCAGTAGTTTTTTTTTATAGCATTTTCAAAAAAAAAAAAGTTATTTGGCGGACCCTGTATATGTATCATGTTAAGAAAAATAACGACACAACTCAAAACGTCTCTTTAGGCGTTTTTCTTTCTTAGTTCAGAGCTTAGCACTGAACTGAGTTCGAGCATTATGAGCGCGCTCTGAACCGAGCGTGCTCAGATCGTTCTGATGTTTTTTTGTTTTTCCTGTTTTTTTTTTTTCTGTCCAATGTGACTGAAAGCGTGTATGTAAAGTCTATTTATCCTGAGCTCTGATCATGCTCTGAATGAAAAGAGAAACAACAATTTGTATAACAGTTCAGGTTCTGCTCTGAACTAAAAAAGAAAAACGCCGATTGTCACAGCCACTCAGGCTCTGGTCGCAAAAACAAGAACAAAATAAATTAGAACAACTTCTTTTTTTTCAACGAGTGTCTTACTTTGCTTCTCGTGTATCGTGGTTTTTGTGACTTGACATTTTAAAGACAACAAATTTTGTAAACAGTGGGTGTTTTTCTGCGGCGGACCAGAAGTGTCAAATATATTACAGAAACAGCTGGTATTTCTGTTTAAATCATTTTGCCTCGAGTTATTATGTGGAATTGGATTTATTCTCATTATTTATTGGCGAGTTGCCTGAAACCAATTTATGTCAGGTAGAAAAATGATTCAACAGTGAAACTGTTAAAAATCGAACCAAGAATTTTTTGAAACAGAGGGGGACAAAATGTTGACAGCTGACAAGTTCGTTTTTCAACACGGTAGTGTCAGAGAATTATCCGTGGATAATTATTTAGCGCAATTGACACAAGACCTAAAGTAGGCAAAATGCGAATCAGCCTGCTGGTATGCAAAATTGGTCTAGTGGTCGGACAGGCGGACAAAAGCCCAACTAATAAGGTTCCGTTTTTTCCCTCTGGGTACGGAACCTTAAAAAGGAGTTCAACAATTTTACAACGAACCTATTACACCAAAACCTCGCTTTGCGTTGTTTCGATTTGCGTCGTGGTTTTCTGTTCCCAATTAACGACGCAAAGCGTGGGTTTTGTATATTTGCTTTATTAGGTATATGTCGTGGTTTTATGGGGCACATACAGCTAGTATATAAAAGAAATGGTCGACCTTTGATTCCGTGCGTCAGCCTTCTCTTCAGTGAGTGATTCTAAGCCTTGTTTCTAAATTATATTCGTTGCGAGAAAGAATTCAAAGGTCAGATCTTGAAGAATAAGTAGGTAGGTATTTTACTTCTAGCAGTGAAGTTCTCTTTTTCTGCAGCCAGGCAACATATGGCCTCGAAGACGTCACTTCCGCGTTTGGGACAAAAAGCAGCAAAAAATGGTTCAGCCCTAAATAAGCACAGAAAGAAGTGCATACTGTCACCGGAAAGTGACACGCAACATCGACGATTGCCGTAGAATTTCATATTTATTAGACAGCACTGTAACTTTGCGGTAGTAAGGGACTTTTCCTACCTGTCAAGGCTTACCTACACTTGATATAATTGCTATTTCCTTCGACTAAGACAAAAAATTTTTAGCAGAAGGATTTGGTTAGTAAGGCCTTCTCAAAAAACAACTCTACGTAAGACCCTGATCATTCTAGTTCTGCTGCTCTTTTGTGAAGATGCAAAGATGTTCTTAAAGGCTGTGGCAGATATTTAGGATCAATTCGAATGCAAAATGCTTCGACCGATTTTAAATTCCATAGACGTTTGACGAATTCACAGAAGGAGATTTAGCAACGAACTTTCTACAGCCGCTTTAGTAAGTAAATGAGTTAGTGAGTTAGAGCGCAGTTTCTGGAAAAATACTTCTTTAACTGGTTTCTATTGGTTGTGACTTCTCCTCAAATATTGTATGCCAACAAGTTCACCTGCTCTTCTACCATGTGTAACAAGTTTAAATTGTAGTACCAAGCTTAACCAAGACCCTAGTATAGATAAATACCTCAGAAGTTGACTTTTCCAATAGAACTCAGACGATACCAATTTCAATACACAGATGGTGCAATACTTCTTCACCGCCTACACCGCTATTACTACACTTTGCTGGATCTCTAGCCTGTGCTAAAATGTAAGACCGATGTAGTTGTCCCAACGATACTTTAAACTAACATTTACAGCATCACAACTGACATTCGCTTAATCCAATTGAACAGCACCACAGTTCACAAAGACAGAGACCCCTAGTTATTAAAACGACCCACACAGTTTGGACATATTTTTAAATATTTTTTCTGATGTTTTTCTTTTGTTCAAAATATATCTGCTCCATGTGCGTACCTACTCTAGTTCAAACATTAAGCCACCTACACGCCACAACCATTTAAGTGCATTTTCACAATATAAACGACAACGCAAACGGCCTTAGCTGCTGGTCAACGTGACTATTCGCAACGATCTCCGATACACTCGCACAACCTACCTTAAAATCGGATATCTCCGTTTCCGTACAGGGGGGCGTCCATTCAAGTACCGCTACATAGCTAAGCCATTAAGCTCCAAAAAGAAAACCAGATTTTGACAGAGATCGTGGGTGCTGGCTTTGGGTGACAAATTTCTGGAATTTCGTTTCAAGTTTTGCACGCACGACTTTATTTCTATCTCGGCACAATGTCAGCCCATTAAGTGACTCAGCGCACACAATCTCTTTTGATGTCGCTGTCTATTTCGTACAAAGAGAATTTCGTTTAGTGGTTCCCGCATTTTTATTAACTCGAAGGGACACCTTTTGAAATAGATTCTTCGTCGTGGGCTCATCGAACAACTTGAACTTAGTTATGTGCTAAAAGGGGAGTCATGATTTAATTGCGCGCGCTATTAGTAAAATTTTAATTTGAAGTGCAACTGCGGCTGATTGACTGGCGCGGGCAACATTTAGCAATTAATAGTCTGTCTGAAAATAAACCCGAAACGGAAAGAAACTATGTCAACGCCCATGCCCATGTAGTGCATATTGCTGTAACTGAGCGGGAGGAACGCCGATGGTAGCCAGCCCACGCGATAACCCACGGATAGCGAGATTATTGGGAAACGATCAACTGGGGCAGAGGAACTGCCGCCGGCGGCGGCGTTGTTGTTGTTGTTTGTGCTGGCAAAAATGCGTACGCGAGGTAGTGTCATGGGTATTGCTTGGGTATGCAATATTTGTGCACACTGCAAATGTGGTATTGGGTTTTAATCGGTAAATTTGATTTGATTCAATTTGAGGCTGTAAAGTTGTCGGTGCGGGTTCTGTACTTTTGATGATATACTATCAGGAGCATTTATTTGGTCTGTCTGGCTTGGTTGGAAGAACATTTGATGCATTAATCTCAAACATCGTGACCGTTGTGTGACTAAAGTTTTAATTTGGCACTTTTTCGAGAGCCTGGCACAAATTTTACAAATTGCTCTTATTTCCAACTAAAAACCTTTAAAATATACCGCAGTTGCCTCACAACACTATTTATAGTACTTAGCGATCCAATGCTTGTTAAATATGGTTAGAAAATTCAAAATTTTAAGAAAAGCTTCAGAAAAAAACACTTTTTTTCTCCTTGGCACATTTCTTGAGACTTTTCAAATTCTGAAGCGGTCACACTGCTCGCAAATGCACCTCGACAGACCGTTCGACGACTCTTCCTCTTATGCGAGTTATTGCACAGACTTTCAAAGAAGTTCCGAATTTTATTTTTTAGTAATTTGTTAATACCTCAAATGTTGATGTAGCAGAGATAGCACAAACGAGCTTGATTTTTATAATGTGGACATCCCTAAGATCGCTATAGGTTTCTGGATCTTTTCGAGAATTGCCGCAGCGCGAATATTTGGTCGATTGGTGGCTTTCCCGGTCTAAAATCGCACAGGTTGTATTCTATAGCCTTTCACAGATTATTGTTGAGGAGATTATGCCTCTTTATAGTCGGCGCATATTAAAGTACCTAGTTTCTTAAGGACCGCACAAATACAGCTGGAACTCCATTTATTGAGCAAATTTCATCCGGTGGAATTTTACAGATGAATTTGTGCATGCTATTTGAAAAATAAATTCCCCCAGCTTCAATATGCTGAACTTGAATCGATTTAGGTTTACATATTTCATTTCAGCCAGACGGAAATGTAATCATCCTCAATGTTGAATTGTATTCCACACTGCCTGACTGCGGAATCTCGATTGCTTCACGGCCGCCGATTTACAGTAATTTTTAAAAATCTCAGCATTGACTTTCTACTATAGTTGATATTTTTGCAACCTTCTGTTCAAACTTTATGTATCTGAATTGGCATTATGTGGAGTAACATTTTGCAACGTCAATTTTTTGTGATGTTTTTTTTTTTTGGCTTTTTTTCCAAAGGCAGATTTTCTTTAGATAGATTTCACGCCTTGGATGGTTTTAGAAAAATAATAATCATCAAAAATGTCCCTTTGACATGCTACGTAAATCTCTCTCCCCCATTTATCAATGAAATCTAATTCAGAGTTGCAATAGTTTTAAATACAAAAACATCTCTTCCCAGCCGAACAATAAAAAAGAAATGTGAATATTTTCAACATGAAACATGAATAACATGACTTCGACAGTATCCCCAGTCCGTATATTCCTATTCCCTTTCTTCTGTCATCAGTTTGCATTAGCTGACGGGCCAACCATCAAGAATCCACAAAAATTTCACACGTACGCCTGCGAATTAACTACCAAAAATCTGAACTCATCCAACTGGAAAACATAAAAACCATAACATACTATCATAAAGTTCAACATCCCATACTGCAATCAAAAATAAATTTCAAAACACCATTCCACTCACCGTTTTCGTCTACAAACGCTGGCGACGTTCGCATCGCCACTGACCTGAAAACAAAGTAAAACCAAAAATAAAATTATAAACAACCATTTTCTGTTTTTAATTAGTAAACTAATTTTATATTTCTGTGGCAACAAGGAAAAACAACATAAGTCATTTTTCGCCACTTTTCAGGAGCGCAGTATAAAGGATAAAGTTTGCCTGCAAATGTGGGAAGACGACGTTTTTTCCTGACCCATAACACAGCAACCGTAAGAGATATTTCAATGAAACAAATATGACATATAGAGCAGGATACAGTGCATCTGATAGTAACATTAACTCAATTTTGACATAAGTCGACTTATGCTGTTTTTCCTTGTTGCCACAGATTTATTCATGCAATAAAATATAAATTAGAAAAAGGTTAATATTTTGCTAACGTCATGTTGATGTTCTGTTCAGAGGAATTGATGTCAAGATTTATTTGATGTGTCGGGCAGATGTCAAGCCGCAAGGATTCTCAGATAAATGGACGGACTTAACGAAATTTAAAAACTAAAAATGTGCCCAAAAATCAGTCGAAAGGTAGGTGCTCTATGGCGGTGTATATGTGTACGCCCAACACAATTTTCATAACAACGAATTCAAATGATAAATCTTCGAATGTTGTTTTAGAGTGTGAAGAAGGTGCCGGCACCGTATTTTTGTCATTATTCCGTGGGGCCTAATCCATCGGGAAAAGTGGATTAAAAATACTCCGTGTTCTATTTAGGGGATTACGTACAAAAGCTCGGCCGGAAATTAGTCTGATGGAAACAAGTGGGCGATGCAAATGGCTATAGGAATATATATTATGTTTGACATGAGTACGAATAAGTCAGAGGGATATGTTGGGAACACGCTGCCAAACATGGGAAACTAATTTACTGTGACACTGTGGTCCACCTCGTGTGCACTGTTTCCGAACTCCAATTAAGAGGCGTTTCCGTTCTAGTCGTAAACAACTCTGAATTGATGTAAATAAATTAAGCTAAGATAACGCGCTACCAAAAATACATTTCAAACGCAAATATTTGACATGAGTTTCAGGTTTTTTTATTTTTCAATGCATTCAGCGAACAATTAGGGAGATAAAGTATGTTTTTAAAAAAAAAAAAAACAACTAAACTGTTTAGTTTTAAGGAACTTTTTTCTTAGAACGCTTCTACAAAACTAATTGCCACTTGACAGATGACATAGAATAGATTCACACAAGATCAAGATACTTATCGGATGTTAAAAAATGTGAGCAACTCAACTTGGAAGGCTTAGTTTGTAGTTAATGTTGACACCTTTCGCTATGGATGTGTTCATGACTGGCACTGGGACCCGGTTAACCATTGACTTTTAGCGGGCGAGTATACCAAAATAATAATGAATCAAATTAAAAGTCGAGACATTAACAAAGTAACCAGTGCACTGCACTTTAGCACAAAATGATTGCAATGCTTGCAAGCTGATTCGGAGTTAGCCAGCTCAGTAACTAATATCTGCTCTTTTGTTCCCGGCCGTTCTAATAAATTCAAGAACTCTTTGGAATAGACAAGGACCTGGCCTTAGTCTACACTTTGTTGCCAAGCTATTTGTGTATTTTGTGTGTCACACAAACGAATTGTAGTTACAAGCTAGTTTTAAAGTCTTACATGAAACTGTTACGCCAACTCTATTTATTCTCTATACCCTGCAAGACCTGAAGCGCCAAAATCCCGACAGAAATTGTCCTCACACCTGCTGCTTTGCTGGTACATACATGTCATGCTCATGACAAACCAAAGAATTCTACTTATTCAGTATTTTAAAGGTAATGGGGGCGTCAGCAAGACTGTGTAAAACAAAACTTTAGATACGTATACCCGTACTTGCAAATAATAAAAATAAATTTGATACAAAAAACTAATTTTATTGGATTTTATATGAAAATATTCCACTATACTAACAATCATTTTTAGTGTCTAACTCACGGTGGCGATTTTTTCCATATAAAATTGCATATTGTGACCTACAAAATATTTGGTGTGAAGGTTAAAAATGATTATTAGTAAGGCCCACTGTCCATAGGTCATTCCACAGAGCTCGTCAGATTAAAGAAATTGTAGAAAGTTAGATGCGTCTCCTTTATAATTTATACCGCAATAAAACTATGCGCACGGCAAAATACGTCCAGTAACCTAATTTAAAGTCTGCAGCTGTCATGTCAAGATATTGTGTTTTCTTTTCAATTCTAACCTTTTTGGTGCAACTTTCTTCGAAAGAGGAGCTAAAACTCAGACTTAAATCAGCAGATCTGATGTTTGATCTGATAATTTTCACTTCCTTTTAAAACGTTGGACTCGAATCTATGTCAAAACTCAAAAGCACTCCATTAAAGCACATCACAAACTACTTGTTAAGGGCGAACCTAAGACAGATCTAGGACCGTTTGATGCCAATCACATTTAGGCTAAGAAACAGCTTGACCTACCCGATCTCATGATTCTTGCCTACTGCAAACAAATATTTGAAACAAAATAATATGTTAAGTGCTTCGTCATACCAAATGAATTCCTTCAAGACTTTATCAAAGATGAGTTTACTCATTTTCCTCGGCTTTCGTTTTCGTTTCTTCTCATCACTTATCACAGCTTATCACTAGTACAACAATTCCTTCTGAGATTCCCGGCCAATCAATAATGATTTCCAAAAGCCAATGACTTATTATCTGTCTCCGAAACGAGTGTACAGATTGTACGACAATCTCAATGAACTTACTAGCATCTACTTAACAGAAATACGTGTAAAGTATAAACAAAACACAAGCACTAATCACTAATGACTCATTAATGGGGCTCACAAATTGGAAACACAAATTTTCGACAGGCTATTCGTTTATTCACTGCAGTGGGGATATATTAGTAAACTACTTCAACCGAAAATAAACCAAAACAACCCCAATCGCTGACAAAGACTTTTGACTATTCCATTGCGTTGCGATAAGATACGCGCACCCATTGGCCGGGCTTTACGCAACCTCACCTACAGCGAATGTTCATATAGCCGTGCTGATAACTGAGATATCCAAAAATAGAACGCACACAACCTCAGGAGTTCTGTATGCACTTGTTTGCATAAAATTTTGCGATAACGCTTATCACCTGTACTTGAGGTTCTTGGAAGTCTATAAATGGGTCAACAGTTGGGATTTCCATTGGTGGTGGATAAATAGAGTTTGTGTTTGTTCTCTAAATTCAATTCGATATTTCTATTTTTTTTTTGATTATTATTGCTATTTGGGGGGAAAATCCTTTTCGTTTTTTTTTTGTGATATGCTGATTTGAAGGTCGGTTATGTTAGGAATATTAATAGTGTAACAAACAGATAGAGGCGGCAAAACTTGATATTCCAGTTTGGAAACTTCGAATGAAAATATTGATGTTCTAAGCGCGTAGGAATGTCGATGTTGGACGGAGATCAAATTCAGTGAGTTATTTTGTTTGTTTACATGCAAATTATGAATGTAAACATAATTCCCGTGCGGGTTCGCTCTTGTTCAATTGTTTGCGATTTTGTTTTTGAATCTCCTAGGCTGAGATAGTGGATCACGAAATGTATAGTAAATATTTTTGGTGACCCTCGAGGGTGCGTTTGGAATTTTTAAATTTCTCGCAAAAGTTCCACCTAAACAAAGTTGTAAGTGGGGTCTTCCATTAAGTCCGTGTGTATGTACTAGCGAACGGGAACCTTCCGCTTTTAAATGCAATTGAGCCAATGAGGCTAAGACCGAACCCGAACGTGTCGCAGGAAATGACTCCATATACTAAAAAATGGCCACTACCACATATTGTTGAGTTAGTTCAATTACTTACTAGCAATTTTGTTTTACGTTAACCAATAGCTATAATTAACCAAGTTTTTTTGGCAGCCTTGGATTCGATGAGACTTATACGGATTGCAGGTACACAGAGTTCTACATACTCATGCTACATTCAGGGTTACCTTTGGGACCCCTAAGGGTCCGATTGAACCTTTCTTCCAAACTGAGACCCTAGGATCCGCCTTTTGCAAAAAATAGTCCAAATCTGACCCCTTTACGAAAATTCAGGATACTTTTTAACGCGTATGGAACCTTTTTTCCGAATTGGTTATTGACAAGACGCAAAACATTATACATATTCTCTCTTTACACAGCCATCGACTATCGACATAGAATCGACACAACTCTTGTTTTCACATTCACATAGACAGAACACGTGCCTACTATTTCTAGATTTTAAGTATGGTGTTTGAATCAACGCTAAAAAATGGTACATCCAGTTCCTCCGATTTATTCCGGAAGCTCAGGTCTCAGTTTCAATTTGAAGTTTTTATAACAAGCAAACAAAATATTTCTATGATGATTTCAGTATTCTATATGACGTAATGTATATAATGTCCATGCTTTTTTTTCTTAAATGAATTAAAAACATTTGGGATACTGGTTAGATACTGTTATTTTTCTTTAATTTCATTCGGGACCCTTTTTGAATGCCAGGGACACCTTTTTCGAAACTTTTCGAAGGGAGCACTGGCTCCGTTTAACCTAAGGCAGCCCGAATATTAAACGAACAGTAGAAGCACTGACAGTGAAACATGCGCAACAGAGAGACATTCAAAACACTAAAATGTGTTAAAAGTTAAGTAGCCCAGTGTTCGCATTTCTATCCTAATGTGGTAAATTTCGCACAATTCCTGAGTATTTGTCCAATCTACCCCAAATCTCTTTAATAGCTATTCCCTCTCCATATTTCCTGTACTTTTAGATTTTATTAAGAAAACGAAACCAAGCCCACTTTGAATGGATATTATTTTTATCATTTGTGTCGACATAAGCCCAGCAGCTCGTATTTCGTTCGTCAGCAAGCTCATCTGAGAATCCCATGCGATACATGTAAAATGTGAAATATGCTTGCGCAAACATGAGATGGCATAATGGACTTATCATGTTTCGTGCTGTTGCGCTCATTCGAAGAGGAGGAATACGGTATAAGTTTTTTTTTTAAAAATACCACTTACGTGATGGATTCATCTAGATCAAGCATGTCATACTCGCGGCCCGCGGCAGTTTATAATTTGCATTTTCACACACATTATTTTTTTTAATGAGAGAATGCCATCCATATTAGTAATTAATATAAACCAACAGGGAAATTCAATTGTTCTCAAGTACTCCATTCCAACCCCTACGCTAAAATGGTCCTCTCTTTGCTTTATATGCGCTGTTGTGCCTCTTTTTTTGAATACTCTTAGCGATCTTAGCCTCGTTTGAATTTGCATACGAACAAAAAAATTCGTAGTTTATGTGGGCGGATGTTTGCGCTTTATATCCGTTCTCGTCTAAGCTTCGGTAAACTTATTCACATCCCGCGATACTAATAATCATTTTTAGTGTCCATGCTAAATTTTCCAAAATCACAATGGCGAAATTTTTGGTGTTTGGTGTGAAGGTTAAAAAGGATTATTAGTAAGGCCCATCGTGTTTAGTTTCTTTGACTGTCTCGTTTTTTGTGCGTAATAGACATTTTTATTATATCTATATTTCATGTTTTTAGTAAAGAAAGTCGGTTCGGTATGTCTTTCTCAAAACCAAGGGGCTGCAAGCCTAAGCGAAAAATTGGGATGCTGCCCATACAAATTTAGATCCAGCTGTGTTGGCCCATGGTAGCCACTGAGTTTGACATGCTTGATCTAGATCAAGAAGAACGCGTTCGGCCACTGGTTTTTCAGCGAACATACATTATTAATGCGACTTACTAATAACCAATTTTAGTCTCGACTTTAAATTGACGGATGGTCACAATTGCGAAAATTGTATGGAACATATAGTCACAGCGAACTACTTAAACTTAAAGTCGAAAGTAAAAATGTTTATTTGTAAGGTCCAATGTGTTTTGGATTATTATTCATACGTTTTTAATTTTTAATCTTCCACTCAATTGGTAATCTTTTGCATTTTTCAAGTCATGAAGTGGCAACACTTTACCTTCATCGATCTAGATGAGTATAATATTTACATAATATTACATATTTATTTATTTCTTTTTATAGATGAAATAGTAATATATAGTAAATATACGCTCATAAAATCATTTCCGTAAATGCGTTTTTTGTAGTAAATTTTATTCTTCATAAACTGTGTTCTTCATAAATTTCCTAAAATGTCAGGTCGCCCTTAATGAGTCGGTGTCTTACTGACGTTCAACTGTATTACTTTTATGAAAATATATTATTACTTTTTATAAATGGGTAATTTGTTGACTGTTTCTCATTTACATACATTTTTTAAGAAACAATTAAAAACATATCCAAATAACTATTGAAATACCATTTACCTTTTCGTACGTACTACATTAATTATTATTTATTTGCAGCCTTCACTTCTTATGGATTCACGGCGATATCTTTATTTTATTTTTCCATTTAAGCAATGACATTCTCATCCCACAAGTTAAAAAAAAAAAGAGATCTACTACAATAAAATAATGTTCATTTTATGGGAAGTACATACCTACAGGCAAAATGAAAGCTGCCAGCTCTATTATGTCTACTTACGTGCAAATTTTTTCCCACAGATGGAGTTTTCAAATTTGTTCGCATGTTTGTATAAAACTCACATTTTACAAACAGCGAATATATAATACGTCAATTACTGCGGCTCTCTATTTGCCCTGTTAAATTTGATTATAATGCAGGTATAATAATCTGTCAAAAATACGTTTTCAGGGCATGATCGGGTTTGCAATTATTATAATAACAGCACGCGAATGATTGATAAGCCTAATGAATATGGCTAACATGGTGACGAATTTAATAACTGTTGCGTTGCACAACTGGTTTTGAATTGAATGTTTTACGATATGAACCTAACCTCACCTCAGTAGAAATGGGTTAACACTTCGCTAACAGAACTCCAATAACAAGGTAAATTAAATAAGCAGGTGATGCAAACGCCTTGAACTCCAATTAACACTAAGATGTTTACTATACATTCGCACTCAGAGATTTGCGAGTGTTTTGAGTTACACGCGTTCGTGTGAAGTGTACGTTTGGTAAATGGAGTGCACAATAGAATTGTTATGTACACAGTTAAAATCTGCAACTCATGATGAAGTACATATAGGTATACCCAAAGAAATTAAATCGGAAGTAAATAGACGTCACATGAGCTTGCAAAATCGTATCCACTTAGCGACACTGTGACACAAACGAAAAGTGAATAAGAAGTGAGTGTAAGCGAACGCGACGAGAATTCGTGATTGAAAACGAAGTTCCGTCAAAGAATACAAATCAGTTTCTTACGTCTTTGAGGCGGCGCCACGTACAGATAATTGGAACGATTTCTATGGGCGATTACTTTGTGCCCGATTTATTTTTTACATCTTCTGTACTTTTCTACATAATAGAATAATCTACAGTACAACATTGAAAAAACGAGGGCGTCTGTCGTATGATATTGCGAAAGGAAAAGTGATTTGGGATTTCAAATTTACTGCGCAATCACTTTTGTTCTGTGATCGCGGGGCCTCAGATGCGATCTTAGGAAATTTCAGATTTATTCTTATCTCACGGTATACTAAGAATTCAAATTGACACCTCAGCAAGTCGTCTTGTCAAGGAATTTTAAGAAATCGCTGGATCAGAGGGCCTTTGTTTTCTTTTTTATAATGATGATGATTTTGTGAAGTCCGAGACTTCTGACAGAGTTAAGCATAAAACTAAAGTTACATTATTCTACGGTAGGTAGTTGAACGTTGCGTATCGATAACGACGATAATTGCCAAAAGAGGTTGAACAAGATATTATGACAGATTGCTTACTTCCATAAAAACTTGTATGAATTGAACTTGTCTAGTAAACCTACGTTCTGCTATTCGGTGAGTTGGGAACTTAGTACAAACTTTTCATTAAATAGGGTGTCAGTGAAAGAAATCGTATACAAGTAGGAGCACTGCTCAAAGATACAAGAACAAATAAAATTGCACCGCTCTCTGGACCCTATTTGGACGATATGATCAAAAGTAAAATCCTCTTTAACCTTTAACTCTCAACACGAACAACCTAAAAATAATTTTGAAACTTCACCTTAAGCTTATTATGGGTCACAGTAGGTAGCTGGTTTTGTAAAGAAAACAGTGCTACCACTTTACATCAATAGCAGTAGATCTACTGAACTTTGTGCAAACAAAAAAAAAAATGATATACTGCCACAAATCAAACCCATTCACCGAACACAAAAATTAGAATCGATTTATATACCTCAAAATATTGTCTTCTTACAGCTTTTATTTAAAAAATGTTACTTTTTTGTTGTGAAATAATAATTTGATGCGTAAACTCCAAAATACTATATTTCCTTAAGGATTGAATGCGCAATTTTTTGTTTGGGTGGCATCCCTGTTGAAAATATTGCCATTAAAGCTGAGCACTTATTGTTGGCCCGTACCACGCAAAGAATGAAATAGCTTCCCAAAAACATTTAACAAGGCTCTTTCAACACACTCTCACTCTCTACAGTCTAGACAACGATGTTATACAGAATTGATTTATAATAACATTTCTATTGAGAATGCACATATGTATATGCAATGTATAACCACAGATTACACGAATTGGAGTAGATATATATTTCGACTCGACACTCTCAAGAGTGCAGTCAGACAGCACAATCACGAAATAAATAAACGCGTTCATTGCAAATGATTGGAGCAATGAAAACCCCTGAACTTATAGCATTTGCTTGATCACCACTATACTCGCAACACCGCATAAGCTTTCACAAGTGCGCCCAAATGATCGAATGTCTCTCGAACAATAACAAACATACGTCACGTCTAGATAGTTCAGTGTAACCGCACTGTGTGTATATACGATGGTCGCTCGTGAACAACAAACAAAAATGCATAAAAAAAATGCTATTCCAATTTTGACTTCATCTGCGAGTATTTATAAACCGACAAACGGACATATTTGACATAGGTTTAGAGCGTTTCTTTGGCAGTTCAGACATACTTCAATAGACATTCATCAATCAGCTGCCAAACGGAAAACAAACTAACAATAGACGCGAAGCTTGACGCAACCTATACTCGTGCGTTAATGATCTAAGGGAGATCCAATTGGATACAAGAAATATAATCAAAAAAATGTTGAACTCGTATCCCAATATCGTATTTTCTGCAATAGTTACCTAATGAATTTAATAAGGTCGGCATATTGTACAGGTATGTCATAGCGGAAACAGAAATTGGTCCATAGGTACCCGCAGCAGGTGAAAACTTATAATATGGTTGGCTGATTGTTTGAATTCAGCATTCAAAATGCATTAGTACGAAACACAAAAACTGACTGTACCCTGCAAACATTTTTCGTCGATGCCGGGTGCAGGATGTCGATGAGGAAATATCACTGTCAGCAAGAACACCAACGAACCGTTTGATGTCAAAAAAGTTTGAAGATCAGTTGACGCGCCACTTATAACTTGATTGTCATCGTTGGTAAAATAATGAAATTCGCAAGCCAACATGAAAGGTTTAACTTTTCCTATCAAACTGTTTGCTACATGCAGAAGAAGTCCGCGAAGTGTCAGATGTCCATACCCAAAAGTGGCGCTGAAATACGCGAGAGCTGGCAGGATTTAGAGTAGTTTTGGTTAGTTAGTAGATTAGCTACCCTATAGCAAAAATATTTTTATGAATAAACATTTTCGACAAGAAGATTAAACACAAATTAGCTCATTTGACGTGAGTTAGTGGAAACCCTGAAAGTCTATTGATTAATGGAATCTAATGAATAATACTGTAGAGGTCTATTATGGTGTACTTTACCGAGCCACGCACTAAAAGTCTGTCAATTTTCATTTAATTATGAAAATGGGTTTAGTTTAAAGGAAAACAAAGTATTTTCCAGAAAAATAAGTTAAGAAAATATTCTTTGAATAACTTCCTTTTTGCAAATGCTTGCATTATTTTTTTGGTATGCAAAATGACAACACAACCACACTCTCGGAGCTCCGTCACGGAATTGGCGATTATCTCTTACATTATGCAGATGCTTGATTTGAAACTTTACATGAATATGAGTGACACATAAAGGATTGTATTATTGTTGATATTTGAGACTAATTATGTGTGCTGTACCTATTTTTCTCAGATAAACAAGATAGTGTCCGGACACTAACACCGTCCGGATACTAGTGAATCTTCCCCACGGAGATGATACCGACGTTACTGACCTTATCAGGGTGTTTAAAATAATAAGGAAAGGTGCTATTCCTATTGAAGTGGTCTCGCATAGACACAGCGAGCCTTCAATATCGAATTATTGTTTGCGTTGACTCAACTAACCATCGGCATCGACCGGAGTTGTCACATCTTTCGCACGCTTCTTCTTCAATGAATGCCACTTCACCGCCAACATAAATACGTTAGCAAAAGCTATCTCGATTTTATTGATGATATTCAAATGAACTGGGAAAATATTTCTACCTCTGTGAGGTAGTAAACATCACCTTAAGGCGGTCTCTGTGTGGTTCTGTATGCATCGTCAAAGGCCGCATGTGGCATGCCTATGATGTAAGCGACCACGACGACCGACCGACTGTAGCACGTCATTACAACCAGTCAATCAAATCGCATGCTAATCGATCGGTCATTTCGAAAATGCGCGCTCTAGCTAATTGCATCCGCACTTGGCCGTTCGCGATCCGCACCTTCACAGAGTAGCTCGGTGTCCCATTGTATTAGCTCGCATTAAGAAGATTTACTAGATTACACTGGCCAATATTGCACAATTTGCTAAATATAGTCAAATGAAGTAGCAATTACGACATAAATCGTGTAAGGCATTCAGAAGCTGAGATTGAATTATCAGAGATGATATCACTGGATGTGGAGAGGCGCGCGGAATGATCACGTTGAACAGAAATATTTCAGTCCCAACTCGATGGTTATTTTATATTTCACTATAGATCTTCCAAACGATCGATGATAGAATGAGACAATAAGGCTTCATTGAGACGCAAATGAGTTTCTAATATGACTGACCCTAGGCGGTTACGGCATAGCAAACTAGCAGTTCGATGCCTTGAATAATGCCTTGCAATCGTGTCGTGTAATTTGAGGTTAACTATCCGATTGTTGAGGTGCCGCATGATCGGATTACGGATGGATTGTATAGTCAGACTCAGACCTACTAACAGTGCGCTTAGCTGGGCTATTGTTACGCAAAGTAGGTAAGCGAATTTTGTAAGGTTCATCCACCGTTGGCAAGGCGGGTGTGTTTACACACAGTCGCTGGTGTGTGTTGTTGCCTAATGGCGAGCTTTTGCAGTGCACGAGCCGTGGAATGAACGTACTAGTCAATAAAACAGTTAAGCATTTTTGCGAGTTGAGTTCATTCAAATATTTTCAGTAAAACTGGCACATAATTGAAGTCTCATCAAAGGCCTCGGGTGTTTTTCTAATTAATTCGCATTGCCAGGTCTTTCCCGTTTGTCACACCTTCGTGCATCGATCAGTGGCTTATCACAGGTGCGGCTTGTTGTAGGTAGCCCATCTAGACCTGCCTCTACACTTCCATTTATTAATTTCAAGCATTTGAAATGTTTTTTTTACTTATTTTGGCAAACAGTCGGGTGTGTCACTGTCTGTCACATGATTTCATCTGAGTAAATTTGTTTTAAAAGTGAAAAGTGTTGCACAAACAATAATGCCAACCTTGCAAATGTTTTCGCAAGGCAAAATGTGGCTCAAATGCCAAATACTCAAGGTGCGAGCTGTTTTCAACTGATTTCCCTTCTAACTCAATTCGGTGTTACGTTTCAGCCAATGATTGGAGAAAATCTCAGAAAATAAAAGTAGGTAGCTTACAGTCCAGTATATACCTGGGCCTTCAGGACGGCCAGTGCACTTCAGGAATTTAAGAGCTGTATTTGACCGGCCAAGGGGTTCGGCCGCCACCAGCTCTCACACACTGTATTTACCTGCTTATCTCCTGTTTCTGGATTTATGGCCCCGTTTGGCGCCGACCATGATGCTTTAATCAGGTTTACACTCTTGTAAATATTCAGCTTCGACAATTTGCGCCTAATCTTCTTATGCTTACGCAACAGGTTTAGGTTTACAATCTCATTTCATGGCCAGCACAACCTAACCGCGATAACTACCTAGTGAAAAGAGGTGTTATTTTCAAAACTCATAGCATAACACAATAAAATAAAATCACCTCAAGCGAGATGTGTCTCCATTCACCTCACAAAAGAATGTGTACCTATTAAGGTCTTTATATAAAAACACCGCTGAGAACAGTTAAGCCTCCTACTTGTTCTAAACTAGCATGCGAAGCGAAAAGCACGCACATTTCAAGGACAAGTAATAGGAGAGGTCTGATTGCTGTCCGTACCCTTTTCACCACCCAGCCCTATGCTATGTATTCATATTCGTATTGTCCTTTTGCTATATTGCTATCCCTACTACAGATTTCAAACGTTTCCAAGCCAAATGCACAAATCCTCCGATACGTGCGTTTCAACAATGGGCAAACTAACAATTATTCGCCTTGGGCAGATGCGTTCAACATTATTTATATACAAAATACAAGTACTCACATTTTTTGTTCCTCTTCCGTATAATAGATATACCTACTATACTCAAAGGCGCACAGTGATGAAAAACAGATTGAAAACAGGTTGTAGTTGCAGATACACAGTTTGTTTTCTTTCTGTTTGTCCGCTCTTCTCTTTCGCGTATCTTCTTGTATATAGAAATATGTTTTGATGCTGTTTTTCTTTAGGCCCAGCCTTTACACACGCTCACAGTGACAGAACAAATTCCTAGAAACATATTTGCACTTAATTAGCACCGAAAATACACACCGATACCGGTTTACAGTTGAGTGTCATTCTAGTTTATAACTATGAATGGAAACCGAACGCGACGCGACTAGGCACAGTCTGTGAGTAAATCTACACATAAGGTCGTTCATTGTGACAACAACTGCTTAACCAACAAAAGAACGCTACGTCTGGACCAGTTTCACTGCATAACCAAAATAAAAAACACACACACCTTTAGAATCAAATTAACCGAAGCCGGCTCTGGCTGTAGTCCAGACACATTGGCCAAAGTGTATTGATGTTGAAATCGCTATGAGTTCATTAGGAAGGAGTTCCGTGTTGACCTGCGCGAATGCTGCGAATTTCAAAAACGAAGAGGAATTCCAGAATTTAATTTGATCCGTGGATTGGAGGCGTTCCAATCTTGGTCACAATCGAGTTTTGGTTTCTTTCCACTGCTCGACGGGGATAAGATTGCAGTAGTTTTTGAACACAAACACACACATGTGAAGTACAGTTTGCGTTCACTTTTGCAAACCAACCTTTCCAATTTGATAGAATTGCAACTACTGTGCGGAAAAATTGGACAAATAACTCGATTAGCACTTCAGTTACACTTTCTCTTCAAATTCAGCCGCACAAATTATTGTGCACTTCAAAGGACACCGCAAATCATTGATCGGGGATCACTAGAGCGCGCGATGACTTCCACTTGTGAAATTCCTCAAATCAAACTGCCCGCAGCGGCAATTCGCGACACCAAACACCGAGACAGTAAGAAAGAAAATGCAACAGAAAAAAAAACACCTGTTGATGTATCCGTTAAATTTGAGTAGATCTTTTCGATTTTAGATCACTTGAACAAGCCAACATATATTCCAAGTTTGGACAAACACCGCTGTCAGACGTCACTAACACTTTTAACCCCCACCTGCTTCGACAATCTTCACGGTCACTAAAAAAACTAAAATTTGCCTGCTTACTTGCTATATTTCGTTCTTTACTCCAACAACAAAAAAAAAAAAAACACAAAACTCACATCTTCGCGACCGAAACACCAGCATCAGTGCGCAATATTTCTTGACTGACTCTTGGACACCGTCAAGTAAACGCACAAGGCGAATATTTTCAAAGATTTTGTGTTCTGGTGAAACCAATTTCATCCGATTTACAAGACTTAACAATAACACACAGTGGATGGTAGATCGAGGCAAAAACAGTCCTATTCATCTTCCAGTTGAACAGTATTCACCACACTTGGCGTTTCCAGACTAACGTCTGCCGCCTGTCGTCAAGTAAATCAATCTATCTAATGCAATGCAACAGCAGCGGCACGATCGCGCTACGTTCTACGGACCAATGCTTGTTGCGGCTCTTTTGTTAGCAATAGATGCGGCTTTTTGAGTGCGTACCTTTTTCAATCGACGACGAACTCGCGCTCAACTGGAATGGATGAACATATAGATTGAGTTTTTGCATTAATAGGTGGATGGAGTGGAAATGGCTGCGGACTGTGGAATGGAGTAGAGTGAGTGAATTTTTGTGTGAATGACTATGACAACATCTCCCACTTCAATTTTGTTTTATAATAGAGTGTCATACGTCGTGTTTTAAGTTTTTGTAATAAAAATAATGGCAGAATCTTTGACGATGTTGAACGGAAAATTTGTTGTAACTGATATCGTTTTCTCCAAGCCATTTCCAACGAACATAAGAACTGAGTAAATTGCGTGAGCAATTGTGTGTTCTAAGTCGGCCGCCACCAACACGTTGTTTTTTATAATCGCTTTTAATACGAAATTGCATACGCTTGTCCCACATTATTGCTAAAATATTTTCGAAACATTACTTATGTATCGTAGGAATTCAAATTTATAGTCTTTTTGGAAGCCTCATTATACGTACTATTAATGCCCCACTGGACCATTTTTACCTTTTGGTCCCATCGAATTTCATCATCTACCAAAAGAATTAGGTAAATATTTCCTTGATGATTTAATAAAAGTTCCCAGATAGTCTATATGACAGCATCGAACGGAGTAATTTTTTTCAATGACGTGTAGCTATTCTCTGGGTTGTATTTCTGTGTTGTTATAGATACACTCGACACAAGTTTTGATGCATCTCTTAACTCTTTGGGTCATTCAAGGAAACCAGTACCTAGATTTGAGTTGTCTTGTTTTCTGGAAAATGTTCCATTAAGTCAAGTCTTCCTGGCATTACTTGCTGCCGCAACCTTTCGGGATGTATAATCTTGTCTCTCCTTCTACCAGCCTGTACAGCCGACCCTGTTGTATCTTATAGTCTGTATGTACTTGTTTTTCATGCTTGTCCATTGGTATTCTTTTGAGAATGTCCACTATCTGGACTTTGTCGACATCTTGTCATTGCAACGAATAAATCATGTCGTCTTCATCAACATTTATTCCGAAGATATCCATGTGTGCTACTTCTGTCTCTGTTGCCTTATGCGGTCTTCGAGAAAGAGCGTCAGTATTTTGACCCTTTGACCTTTTGACCTTTTGACCTTTTGACCCTTTGACCTTTTGACCTTTTGACCTTTTGACCTTTTGACCTTTTGACCTTTTGACCTTTTGACCTTTTGACCTTTTGACCCTTTGACCTTTTGACCTTTTGACCTTTTGACCTTTTGACCTTTTGACCCTTTGACCTTTTGACCCTTTGACCTTTTGACCTTTTGACCCTTTGACCTTTTGACCTTTTGACCTTTTGACCTTTTGACCTTTTGACCCTTTGACCTTTTGACCTTTTGACCTTTTGACCTTTTGACCTTTTGACCTTTTGACCTTTTGACCTTTTGACCTTTTGACCTTTTGACCCTTTGACCTTTTGACCTTTTGACCTTTTGACCTTTTGACCCTTTGACCTTTTGACCTTTTGACCTTTTGACCTTTTGACCTTTTGACCCTTTGACCTTTTGACCTTTTGACCCTTTGACCTTTTGACCTTTTGACCTTTTGACCTTTTGACCTTTTGACCTTTTGACCTTTTGACCTTTTGACCCTTTGACCTTTTGACCTTTTGACCTTTTGACCTTTTGACCTTTTGACCTTTTGACCTTTTGACCTTTTGACCTTTTGACCTTTTGACCTTTTGACCCTTTGACCTTTTGACCTTTTGACCCTTTGACCTTTTGACCTCTTGACCTTTTGACCTTTTGACCCTTTGACCTTTTGACCTTCTGACCTTTTGACCCTTTGACCTTTTGACCTTTTGACCTTTTGACCTTTTGACCTTTTGACCTTTTGACCTTTTGACCTTTTGACCTTTTGACCCTTTGACCTTTTGACCTTTTGACCTTTTGACCCTTTGACCTTTTGACCTTTTGACCTTTTGACCTTTTGACCTTTTGACCTTTTGACCTTTTGACCTTTTGACCCTTTGACCTTTTGACCTTTTGACCTTTTGACCTTTTGACCTTTTGACCTTTTGACCTTTTGACCTTTTGACCCTTTGACCTTTTGACCTTTTGACCCTTTGACCTTTTGACCTTTTGACCTTTTGACCTTTTGACCTTTTGACCCTTTGACCTTTTGACCTTTTGACCTTTTGACCTTTTGACCTTTTGACCCTTTGACCTTTTGACCCTTTGACCTTTTGACCTTTTGACCCTTTGACCTTTTGACCTTTTGACCTTTTGACCTTTTGACCCTTTGACCTTTTGACCTTTTGACCTTTTGACCTTTTGACCTTTTGACCTTTTGACCTTTTGACCTTTTGACCTTTTGACCCTTTGACCTTTTGACCTTTTGACCTTTTGACCTTTTGACCTTTTGACCTTTTGACCTTTTGACCCTTTGACCTTTTGACCTTTTGACCTTTTGACCTTTTGACCTTTTGACCTTTTGACCTTTTGACCTTTTGACCTTTTGACCCTTTGACCTTTTGACCTTTTGACCTTTTGACCTTTTGACCTTTTGACCTTTTGACCTTTTGACCTTTTGACCTTTTGACCTTTTGACCTTTTGACCCTTTGACCTTTTGACCTTTTGACCTTTTGACCTTTTGACCTTTTGACCTTTTGACCTTTTGACCCTTTGACCTTTTGACCTTTTGACCTTTTGACCTTTTGACCTTTTGACCTTTTGACCTTTTGACCCTTTGACCCTTTGACCTTTTGACCTTTTGACCTTTTGACCTTTTGACCCTTTGACCTTTTGACCTTTTGACCTTTTGACCCTTTGACCTTTTGACCTTTTGACCTTTTGACCCTTTGACCTTTTGACCTTTTGACCTTTTGACCTTTTGACCCTTTGACCTTTTGACCTTTTGACCTTTTGACCCTTTGACCTTTTGACCTTTTGACCTTTTGACCTTTTGACCTTTTGACCTTTTGACCTTTTGACCTTTTGACCTTTTGACCTTTTGACCCTTTGACCTTTTGACCTTTTGACCCTTTGACCTTTTGACCTTTTGACCTTTTGACCTTTTGACCTTTTGACCCTTTGACCTTTTGACCTTTTGACCTTTTGACCTTTTGACCTTTTGACCTTTTGACCTTTTGACCTTTTGACCTTTTGACCTTTTGACCCTTTGACCTTTTTACCTTTTGACCTTTTGACCTTTTGACCTTTTGACCTTTTGACCCTTTGACCTTTTGACCTTTTGACCCTTTGACCTTTTGACCTTTTGACCTTTTGACCTTTTGACCTCTTGACCTTTTGACCTTTTGACCCTTTGACCTTTTGACCTTTTGACCTTTTGACCTTTTGACCTTTTGACCTTTTGACCTTTTGACCTTTTGACCTTTTGACCTTTTGACCTTTTGACCTTTTGACCTTTTGACCTTTTGACCTTTTGACCTTTTGACCTTTTGACCTTTTGACCTTTTGACCCTTTGACCTTTTTACCTTTTGACCTTTTGACCTTTTGACCTTTTGACCTTTTGACCCTTTGACCTTTTGACCTTTTGACCCTTTGACCTTTTGACCTTTTGACCTTTTGACCTTTTGACCTCTTGACCTTTTGACCTTTTGACCCTTTGACCTTTTGACCTTTTGACCTTTTGACCTTTTGACCTTTTGACCCTTTGACCTTTTGACCTCTTGACCTTTTGACCTTTTGACCCTTTGACCTTTTGACCTTTTGACCTTTTGACCTTTTGACCTTTTGACCTTTTGACCTTTGACCTTTTGACCTTTTGACCTTTTGACCTTTTGACCTTTTGACCTTTTGACCTTTTGACCTTTTGACCTTTTGACCTTTTGACCCTTTGACCTTTTGACCTTTTGACCTTTTGACCCTTTGACCTTTTGACCTTTTGACCTTTTGACCTTTTGACCTTTTGACCTTTTGACCCTTTGACCTTTTGACCTTTTGATCCTTTGACCTTTTGACCTTTTGACCCTTTGACCTTTTGACCTTTTGACCTTTTGACCCTTTGACCTTTTGACCTTTTGACCTTTTGACCCTTTGACCTTTTGACCTTTTGACCTTTTGACCCTTTGACCTTTTGACCTTTTGACCTTTTGACCTTTTGACCTTTTGACCTTTTGACCCTTTGACCCTTTGACCTTTTGACCTTTTGACCTTTTGACCTTTTGACCTTTTGACCTTTTGACCCTTTGACCTTTTGACCTTTTGACCTTTTGACCCTTTGACCTTTTGACCTTTTGACCTTTTGACCTTTTGACCTTTTGACCTTTTGACCTTTTGACCCTTTGACCTTTTGACCTTTTGACCTTTTGATCCTTTGACCTTTTGACCTTTTGACCCTTTGACCTTTTGACCTTTTGACCTTTTGACCTTTTGACCTTTTGACCTTTTGACCCTTTGACCTTTTGACCTTTTGACCTTTTGACCCTTTGACCTTTTGACCTTTTGACCTTTTGACCTTTTGACCTTTTGACCCTTTGACCTTTTGACCTTTTGACCTTTTGACCTTTTGACCTTTTGACCTTTTGACCTTTTGACCTTTTGACCTTTTGACCTTTTGACCTTTTGACCCTTTGACCTTTTGACCTTTTGACCTTTTGACCTTTTGACCCTTTGACCTTTTGACCTTTTGACCTTTTGACCTTTTGACCTTTTGACCCTTTGACCTTTTGACCTTTTGACCCTTTGACCTTTTGACCTTTTGACCTTTTGACCTTTTGACCTTTTGACCTTTTGACCTTTTGACCTTTTGACCCTTTGACCTTTTGACCTTTTGACCTTTTGACCTTTTGACCTTTTGACCTTTTGACCTTTTGACCTTTTGACCTTTTGACCTTTTGACCTTTTGACCCTTTGACCTTTTGACCTTTTGACCCTTTGACCTTTTGACCTCTTGACCTTTTGACCTTTTGACCCTTTGACCTTTTGACCTTCTGACCTTTTGACCCTTTGACCTTTTGACCTTTTGACCTTTTGACCTTTTGACCTTTTGACCTTTTGACCTTTTGACCTTTTGACCTTTTGACCCTTTGACCTTTTGACCTTTTGACCTTTTGACCCTTTGACCTTTTGACCTTTTGACCTTTTGACCTTTTGACCTTTTGACCTTTTGACCCTTTGACCTTTTGACCTTTTGACCTTTTGACCTTTTGACCTTTTGACCTTTTGACCTTTTGACCTTTTGACCCTTTGACCTTTTGACCTTTTGACCCTTTGACCTTTTGACCTTTTGACCTTTTGACCTTTTGACCTTTTGACCCTTTGACCTTTTGACCTTTTGACCTTTTGACCTTTTGACCTTTTGACCCTTTGACCTTTTGACCCTTTGACCTTTTGACCTTTTGACCCTTTGACCTTTTGACCTTTTGACCTTTTGACCTTTTGACCCTTTGACCTTTTGACCTTTTGACCTTTTGACCTTTTGACCTTTTGACCTTTTGACCTTTTGACCTTTTGACCCTTTGACCTTTTGACCTTTTGACCTTTTGACCTTTTGACCTTTTGACCTTTTGACCTTTTGACCCTTTGACCTTTTGACCTTTTGACCTTTTGACCTTTTGACCCTTTGACCTTTTGACCTTTTGACCTTTTGACCCTTTGACCTTTTGACCTTTTGACTTTTGACCTTTTGACCTTTTGACCTTTTGACCTTTTGACCTTTTGACCTTTTGACCTTTTGACCTTTTGACCTTTTGACCCTTTGACCTTTTGACCTTTTGACCTTTTGACCTTTTGACCTTTTGACCTTTTGACCTTTTGACCCTTTGACCTTTTGACCTTTTGACCTTTTGACCTTTTGACCTTTTGACCCTTTGACCTTTTGACCTTTTGACCCTTTGACCTTTTGACCTTTTGACCTTTTGACCTTTTGACCTTTTGACCCTTTGACCTTTTGACCTTTTGACCTTTTGACCTTTTGACCTTTTGACCCTTTGACCTTTTGACCTTTTGACCTTTTGACCTTTTGACCTTTTGACCCTTTGACCTTTTGACCTTTTGACCTTTTGACCTTTTGACCTTTTGACCTTTTGACCCTTTGACCTTTTGACCTTCTGACCTTTTGACCTTTTGACCCTTTGACCTTTTGACCTTTTGACCTTTTGACCCTTTGACCTTTTGACCTTTTGACCTTTTGACCTTTTGACCCTTTGACCTTTTGACCTTTTGACCTTTTGACCTTTTGACCTTTTGACCTTTTGACCTTTTGACCTTTTGACCTTTTGACCTTTTGACCTTTTGACCCTTTGACCTTTTGACCTTTTGACCTTTTGACCTTTTGACCCTTTGACCTTTTGACCTTTTGACCTTTTGACCTTTTGACCTTTTGACCTTTTGACCTTTTGACCTTTTGACCTTTTGACCCTTTGACCTTTTGACCTTTTGACCTTTTGACCTTTTGACCTTTTGACCTTTTGACCTTTTGACCCTTTGACCTTTTGACCTTTTGACCTTTTGACCTTTTGACCTTTTGACCTTTTGACCTTTTGACCCTTTGACCCTTTGACCTTTTGACCTTTTGACCTTTTGACCTTTTGACCTTTTGACCTTTTGACCTTTTGACCTTTTGACCTTTTGACCTTTTGACCTTTTGACCTTTTGACCTTTTGACCCTTTGACCTTTTGACCTTTTGACCCTTTGACCTTTTGACCTTTTGACCCTTTGACCTTTTGACCTTTTGACCCTTTGACCTTTTGACCTTTTGACCTTTTGACCTTTTGACCTTTTGACCTTTTGACCCTTTGACCTTTTGACCTTTTGACCTTTTGACCTTTTGACCTTTTGACCCTTTGACCTTTTGACCTTTTGACCTTTTGACCTTTTGACCTTTTGACCTTTTGACATTTTGACCTTTTGACCCTTTGACCCTTTGACCTTTTGACCTTTTGACCTCTTGAACTTTTGACCTTTTGACCCTTTGACCTTTTGACCTTTTGACCTTTGTTTGGCATAAACTTATCAATAAAAACACTGCTTTGGCTACATAAAAGCGCTACCTTGTCCTACAAGTCACTTCTATTTGTCACTTTTGTTTTCTCATGCTCATTTGACATTTACGTTGTTAGAAACTACTCCATTCCATTTCTCCATTTCTTATGATTTTGCATAACACGTGAAAATGTAAAGCATAACTCACTTAAGAAACCAGAACATTTTATCGTTATTTCTCATTATTTTGCTATAATAAATTTAACGACTTAGCTGCCAATAATACTCCAATAACCATTTGTTTGGTACTTTTTAATTAATGTCCACCCAATAATTTGCTTTAGAACTAGAGACCGAAATTCGTAAGGCAACACTGCCACGAATCTAACCTGGTTGCACTTTGAAAAAAGCCATGTTACCAGATTACCTTTTTACAGGGGTTTTTTTGTAACATTTCTAAAATATCATGAAAAGACAATCTTTAATATCTCATCAGCAACCTTTTAAATCTTTTTTTGTACTTGATTAACAGCTCAGGTTCAGTTCAAGGTAATACTTTGAATGCCATATCCTCTCCTACTTATATTTATTTCGATTCGTTACAAACTCTTTTGGAGCTTAGTTTTTTCATAGAATGCAAACATATAAATATCTACCTATCCGCCCTTCATCGCATATTCATACCTAACTATAGCCATCGGTATAAGACCAACACGACAATCAACAGTCGGTGTCCAATTTGCATCATGTCGTTCTATATGGGGGACCATTTCAATTTCCCTTCATCTCTAGTG
Source organism: Cheilosia grossa (assembly GCA_963082955.1). Taxonomy (NCBI): domain Eukaryota; kingdom Metazoa; phylum Arthropoda; class Insecta; order Diptera; family Syrphidae; genus Cheilosia; species Cheilosia grossa. Next base: position 16,225,807 of record OY720147.1, on the reverse strand, counting down.
AGCCGACGACCAAAACATTCAAAAATAAACGAAATCTGTTGCAGAAAATGCTGATTGCCGAGTATTTACCATCTCCCACTTCCAGAGATCTTTCGCCTCTACAAACTACACAGCACAGCACTTCAGACGTTCCAATGTTTCTCCAGGAACGCAACAGCCAGAATCTTTTCGTGACTTTGCCCAGAACGAATTGCAGAATATGTCTGGACAACACCGACGTTGTTTGGCTGTGGTTGGTTGAACGACGGTATAAAAACACATTTTTATTGAGCTAGAGGATGAGGATCCAACATCTGACTACAAAATCTATTGCCATATATAGGTATAGGTAACTGCTGTAGGTATCCACATCACTGCCACCTATTCAGACTGGGGAGACCACCATCGAAGCTGATGGAGACACAAATCTGTTGTGGCTTTCTTAAGAGGCAGAAATATACCTCCTCCTTGTTGGTGACATATTGCTTGAACGCAATTAGCTCCTGTAGTTGTTAAACAAAAATGCACACCGCTTTCCACCCGGATTTTCATCATAGATAATGCATTTTATTGGAATCTTTGGCATTTTCGTTCGTTCTGTTTTTTAATTGTACACTGCACGCTACCAGAAACCAATTTTAGTGTTCACTTCTAATTTAACGCACTCCACCAGTAATATAGTATAGTGAATGCAATATGGAAATTGTGGTGTTGCCAGCTCGATTGAATTTAAAGTGAACTCTAAAAGTAATTACTTAGTAAGGCGCATTAACTTAAAAATAATAATAATACACAGTAATAAAGCCGTCAAACTGTGACGCGGATTCCCACAACATAAATTAAATAAAAAACTGTTATAGTTAAGAATTGGCTAGAACTTCACAACTTATTGTAAACAAAAGTTAATTAAGTATGTTAAAGAAATATGTTACATAAAATAAGATTTTGTTTGTGTGCAGGCATTAAAGTTTAGATTTCAGCATGGACTGGATGTCGGGCGATTCTTCAGTATCCGATTTTAAATTTCCTGCAGCGAAAATGTTCTTGGGATCTAGCTCATTTTTCGCAGCTTCGTAGAGATTACATCCAACCTGCGAGACTGTTTGTTTGTACCATTTACTGCGAATTTTCCCCACACCATGGTGATGGGATATGGATCCGCCCGAGGAGAGGATCTCCTCGCGTGCGCTGTTCTCAATTGACTCGTACGTTTCTACAGGATTCCTGATGCCAGTGTATTTGAAGGCAAAATAAAAATAAATACAGCAGCCGGCATCGTAGGTTTGTGTTACCCGACAGGATATTAAGAAATGTTCGATTTTGTTGCGGGCACATTCCTGAAAAAAAAAAATAATAATTAAGGCATTTTTTTAATTTTGCTCACACTAAACAAGCCCCCACAACTGAAATATTCTATTTACAAAAAAAAAAAAACAATGATTTCATGTACCTAACCTATACACTGACCGGCGATAGTAGACAAAAGTACTGGAAGCGCAGTTACTGCCCTTTGGAAAAATTGTTGTGCATTTAAATAAGGATTTTAAACCTTTTTCATATGGGAAATAATTTCACACCGAGTGGGAAATAATTTCAATTATTTTATGTGAAGTTACTCCCCACTGAAAGTGAGCAAGTAAGTTAGTAAGAAAAGTGAAATTATTTCCCACCAAGGTGAAGTTATTTCCATGCACCGCCTTTTTCTCCTTTCGTTCAAAGAAAGTCAAAGACATATCGAACATTAAGCTGTGGCCTGTGGGTAACTATCTAGACCATGTCACTTTATAAATTTTGTTTGTCATAATAGACAATTCTATATTTAAAAACTCGCCATTGTGAAATTCGGGATAAAAAACGAATATTAGTTCCGCGCATAACTAATAGAACTAAAATTTGAATATGTCAAACGAAAAGCACAATGGCTTATAATCGTATTTGCCGACTAGTGATACAAATCCAATTTTCTCAATTATACTGAAAAGGAATAGTACTGAAACGTACATAATTTTCTTAATAACATAAATATTGAAAAATAAGCGAAAAAAACGACAATGTTATTCATTTCGAGTTAATTTTTTTTAGCCCGGTGATTGGAATTTATAATTATAATATTCACTCAAGAACATGCATTAAACACGCTGGATAAAGATGAATTTAAACGCGGTGCTTAAATATATTTTAGCTCGATTCAAATTTACGAAATGTTAAATTTCACATGAAATGACATTCATTTTTTAGGCGCAAATAATTCCGAAAATTCACGTTATCATTGACTCAAACCCTAGTCCGCTTGTGCATTCGATATTAGTCGAAGATTTCATCTACTTCACTAATTGAAATCCATTTTTTTAGCTTCTTGCTAGTTTTTATAATCTATATCGGTTCCACTTATTTCCTGAACGAAGAAATGTCAATATTATGAGCGTCTTAACACGAGTTTAAATACAGTTCAAATACTTAAACTGATTTTATGTTCGGGTTTGATGACATAATATTATACACTTAGGTTTAATTTGTGAAGTGAATATTATGGCCGTAAGTGAGTTAACCTCATATTATGTTCGATTTATTTAAAAAAAAAACTTAAAATAATATTAAAATAAGACTTCCGTTACTCACCACCTCAACGCGACGCTTCACATTTCGACATAGCGAGCTGCATCGATCCCACGATACTGAAGTCTCAAACGATTCCGCCACAATCTCATGTTTTAATGCAAAGTCCTGCAAAATATAATCAGATCGTTAAAATTCCTTTCATTCTGTAAAGGGACAAAACCCACCCTTATATATGCGATGACAAACGTCAGAATATAGCCCCTCTCGCCATTCTGACCACCTGCCGGGAACCCTTTGTACTTTTTCGCAATTTCATAAATTAAATGCTCTTGTCTTTGTACGTCGACAAATTCGCCCTCAAACAGTAGTGTTGCGGCACAGATGTTCTTCAACTCCAGTCCTTTGATGGCGGTCAGGTATGACTTTTTCAAAGAGTCCACCAAGTTGCCCAGCCATCCTTTAACCGGCTTAAGACTTTGTCCGAATATGAACTGTTCATTGTCCATAAGGCGTACGCTGGCAGGTTGACAGCGCCGTTTCGCCACCTCTCGCATAAACATCACTCCGTATTCGAAATTCGGAAATACTAAGGAACCGTACCGTTTAACTGGAGGTAGGGGTCGCACTTTTAAGACCACCTCTGTCACAACTCCGAGTGTGCCTTCCGAGCCCATAATGAGGTGGTTGAAGTCAGGTCCACAGCTCACGCGAGGTGCTGAGCACTCTCGTTCCAGAACACCCTTCGCAGTGACCATCTTCACCTTGACAATGAGGTCTTCTATGTTTCCGTAGACGTTCTTCTTCATTCCCGACGCTCGTGTGGCCACCCAACCTCCGAGGGTCGAAAATTCATAGCTATCCGGCTCGTGACCGACTGTGAGACCGAGTTTTTGGAGCTCTCGTTCCAGATCCTGCCCAACGATTCCACTCTCGAAGCACACAGTGAGGTTTTCCCTGCTGAGCCACAGCATGCGGTTCATCTGAGACGTGTCCAGAATGCAAATCATTCGAGTTTCCTTCTGAGGGCATGTCACCGATCCAGACACAGAAGTTCCTCCTCCGAACGGTATTACCACCACATTATACTTCTGTGCAAGGCTTATAATAGACACAACCTCATCGTGACACTTGGGCCAAACCACCAAATCGGGGATTCGCTCATATGCATTCCGCCACAGATAGTAAATATCGTGCAACGTCTGACCGTGACAACGTATCAAACGATCCTCGCCTTGCTCGGAGAAGCTTATTCCTGATGACTTGACTAGCTCCAAAAAGTCTCCATTAACAATGGGATCAGGGAAATCGGTCGGCATCTCCATAAATGGAATGTGCGAGTCCACTTGGAGGTTGAACTTCTGGTACACCCACTCTGTGAAATAAGGCAGCGCACAGCCCTTCAATGGATACCTGAAAAATCCCGAAAAGAATCCACATAATGCACCAAACGAATTTAGTCGAAAACAAGTCTCACCTATCGCCCTCGAAACATATCATATGACCATCCGCATAGAACTGCGAATCCTTATAGCCCCAGCCGTACCATTTGAGAACGTCTTGTCTGAAAAGATTAGCAAAACACTGAGCATTTCGAAAACTGCACTGACACATCTTTCGAACCTTCGTTTCGGTATAGCGCTTTTGATTTCTTGTGACATCATCGCATCCACAGCGACGACGGCGGATGAGGACGTTAGATTGCCTTGAATGTTCATTTTCGTTTGGTTTTCTACAGTCAATCTTTATTAAATGACAGTTTTCGAGTATTCTAAATGAAACAAGTAAAACTAATTGAGTCTGCGATCGACTTTATGCGGTAAAAAAGTTAACGTTTAAAAAACACTGCAAGCGGAGAGCAACGATGTTGAAAACGCGAAACACAAAACTCTCTGACGTCCGATGGGAATCGTAAATGAAAACATTTCGAAAGTTATGCTGAAAATCGATTTTTTTTTTTATTTTTCAAAGCACTCTTTCGCTCGTGCAGACAGCTTCTCTCTCTCTAGCTCAGTGACAGTGAATGTCTTCGTCTCTGCACAGCGTGTGAGACACACATCCATTCATTGTTTGCATCACGGAGTGTGATGTGCGCAAGGCCGGCATGGGGTAGGAATGCGTCCGTTTTTACCGCCCGCCGCCGCTGTCGATTCTCTAACGAATTCATATCCTACGTACATGAATATCTACCATTCAAAAACACCAACCATGTGCGTGCCAATGCTGTGTTTGGAATGTGTCGAAAGGGGATGCGCGACATGGTGGGGCAATTAGTTGATGGTTTTTTTATGTATACGCATACAACCCTTACTTCGCCGGCTTTTGAGCAAGTGCAAGCGGGAAAAACAAGGGAAAATCCAACGAACGGGTGAGCAGCAGAGAAGAGAACAAATTAATATGCAAATCGCAGGGAAAACAACACATGTGCTCTACTTTTTGCTGCCGGAAAATGACTGGGACTGGGACTGTGGTGTGTGCTGTTGCTGCCTATAACGGCGAAAGAGTAAAGTCGGGTAGTTCGAGTTGAATAATTGAAGCGAATACCATATCATGTCACAATTAAAATTAAATGGTTTAAATTATTTCAGGCGTTGCTGAGCTTCGAAATGACCGAAAACAATGGATGAGTATTATGTGTCATACATTGTCTGGACTATGATTACTGCTACGAGTATGTGTCATGAGTATACCATTATGCACTGAGTCTGGACTCTGCATAGAATATCTGGATTGAATATCTATTTTGACAAAAAAAATAAAAATAACGATCTTTAATTTAACTGCCCAAGTGGCATTATTAATTAAAATGAGTTCTTAAAGTTGATACAGTGTAATTATTAAATATTAGAATTTATTAAAGAACAACCGTTTTGACAGTTCGAGGCGTTCGAAGCTAAGAAATCTAACAAATCCGAGAGCAAATCTGAAGAAGCCTTATCGCATACCACATAAGAAGTCATGTACAAAAAAGTTTTCTTAGAAAAATTTTCTATAAGAACTCCGAAGGTAGAGACGTCAAACCTCCAACTCCTGTATCGATATAACTGAAACGGTCCAGTAATATTTTATTGTTAAAGTATTAAACGCACTACGACATCGATAGCTTCCCCTTCTCTAAAGCAATCTATACATATACACTAAACAGTCGCGAAACTGCTGAACCAGAAAAGAATTCCTTGCCCTATAGTCTCATTATGACACTCTTCCACTACTAGTCTCACCACTTTCATAAGTCAGAAATGCGTAGCACCCTGATGCCAATAGGATATTTCGAGAAAAAAAAAAGAAGAAGAAAAAGCCAAAACAGAACAGATTATATTTGGCTGTAGTGTAATTATATAAAAAAAATACTGAAAAATATATAATAAAGTGCAAAAACAAGATAAATGCATTGTAGTTGAGAATTGAAAAATTCATTTACCAAACGTACTTTGTATGAGCTGAGAAGTTAAAGCAATGGGAATTGTGAGAGTTTCAAAAATATTTGAACAAAGCACTACTCTGGCCACTATTAACCAGCTTTGTTTACAAGTTTTTTTTTGACGTTTGAACAAAAAAAATAGCCCATCTGTGAAAGGATTGGCTTCGCGAAACACTCTATAAAGACACAATCATAAGATTGATTGCGTTGACCTCTTGGTAGAGGGTGTTTCTTGAGAGAAATGTTTTTCGAATTGGCAACACCTTTTTGAAGCGGCAACTCATTTGACGTGTGAAGGTGATTTGGTTTGACTTTAGTTTGCCATGACTTTATAATAGTTATGTTTCTAATTTTATAAAACAAACGTACATAGCGTTATTATGTCCCGCTCAAGAAACTAGTCGTAAATTAGACGACTGCACTTTATTCGGCGTAGTCTCAGCGGACCTTAACAAAAAACATTTTTAGTTTCGACTCTAAATTTGAGTAGTTTACAGTGGCTTTGCTTTCCATGCAAATTTCGCAATAATTGTGAGCTTCCGTAAACTATTCGGGACTCAAAGTTGTTATTAGTGCGGCGCAGGGCATTAATGTCCAAATTTACAGATACCTAAGCAATAATGCGATTGTCGTTCTAATAAAGTCAGTAAGATGGTCTATTCAATGACTTGCAGTGTATGTATTTTACTTAATTTTGTAGTTTGCACCGTATCTAGGGCATTTTTCATCCCAGTCCAGAACACAAACGTTTGAAAGAGGTCAATACGAAAAGTGCACAGAAGCACCCAAAGCCCAACCGACTATAAGTAGAGGATTATTCCCAACTTAGTTTCTCATTTGTCATTTGACAATTTACAACCTCCATGCGTCAGTATGTCAAAGGTTCGAATTCACCGACTTAAAGGTGAAATCAGCGAATTGATGCCAACTCTCCTACAATGCGCACTATATGTGTGAAAGTGTGTACTGTGTAAACTTGCACTAGGTTCGATTTCGCTGTTCAAACCAATTTCTTATTGATTGTTCAAAATAATAGATGCCTAAGTCTGATACATCACATAAATCAAAACCAATCTGCTGATGGAGTTGATACTGACGTATGCTCAGGCTCACCTTTTGCTCACTGCGATCCCTCTTGTCAATTAATTTATAATCGAAAAAAAATGTAATAGATCGCGCCATGTTTCCTTCACGAAAGCGCCAAAACAACATGCAGAGTCAGTTCGATCGCAAATTACAACATCCACAGCATGAATTCAATTAAAATTGTATAAAGCCGAAAATGTACCTGTGCTCAGGCACTTGCCTATGCACACACATTTACCTTCCCACTTCTACAAATGGTTTTCTACGGCACGAAGGTTACACCATTCCATAATGGTTTTTAATATCGTGTACACACACTCAATATGTAATTTTTAAATTACCACTAGTTTTTAAATATTAATAACAAAACAACATCCACAGCCGCACACTTAGGTCGTAGGTAGGTAGGGGTTATTATGTATTTCGTCTGTCGCTTTGATTTACCGCACTAACGAAAGTCTTGTACGTACATTTGAATGAGTACGTTGTACGCGCTGGTTTGACTGCACTAAAGCGACTGGGATCGTGATGTTGATGCGTTAAGTACAGACAAGCGGCAATAGATCGTCATCTAGAGCGTGTGTCAACAATTAGTAAACAAATAAATATAAAATCGACCGACACGTAAAGGGTGTGTAAAATACACAGAATTGTGAATTACCATCAAAATTGGATTATGTAAGCAGTTTCGTAATTTCAATAAACTCTAACTAAAAAGTACTTGACACATTTACCGTATGTTTACTGTAGGCAACAAAAGATGAATGATGTACTCGTACCTATGGAAACTTCTCCATTGTGAGCTTCTACAATTCAACCGCGCATTATCTTTAAAAGCAATCAATATCGAAAAGCTTGTAACCGTATCATTTCATTAAGAACTGTCACTAAGTCACTAAAATGTTGAAACTAATGGTTTTCATCTTCAGTTGACCCATTAGGTAAAGGGGGTGGCCAAAGAGCCATGTTGGTAGATCTATTTTAGGAAATTTTCGTTCACAGAATCTAAGAAAAGAAACCGGATCTGTTTAGTTGCCAACGACAAATGTTGAACTGTGTCATAAACCACCTGAAATAAGGCAAGGCATACTTCAAAATATTCTTTTGAGCATACCCTAATTACATAAGGTATAAGTGATTTCAATAATTCAATAGCTGCTAAGTGGGGACGAAAACTCATTAATACGATTATAGACTGTGGCAGCACAGTCTAGTAGTAAGACACAAACATGGCAGCCTCAAGTCAAGAAAAATGTTAAAGGGCTACCATGTACATGGACAGAGACACTCAGAAACAATGATAAATGAGAACTACATCTACACCAACAGCTGGATTTAAGGCCACCCCTTGATCTAAACAAATGAACAAATGATTGGAAAACAGAAAGTTTCTGATTTCTTGCTGGACCCATTGTTTAACCTCCTTAATATTTAAATAAAACCACCGGATACGTTCCGATTCAAGTTAAGGTGGGGAATATGAGACCCCTATCAACGAAAACTAAATACATAATTTGAAAATGAAGAAAAAAGTAATAGAATATCTGCGCCAGCATTGCCAAGGGCCAACTGCCTTGCAATACATGTCTGCTGTCAATATTTAAAAATAATAAACTTAATTTTATATTCAGGCAATGCATTTTTTAAAACAATGGTACTTTAGTAAGCTGAAAATACACTTAGCCCACCTTCTCCTACTAAATTTATTGATTTGACAAGATTTATACTGTGATTTCAATAATGGCTACTTCGGATACGGATATAGCCATCTATTTCATTTAACTTCTTTCTCTTTTTTCTTACGTCGCCATTGCCAAAATATAATTTGCTTACGATACTTTAAATTCAAATTGGAATCTATTACAATTGGAAAACGTTTTTGTAAACATTCCAGAATTAAATGTGTTGATGGAATTAGAGATCTGGGTTAGTGCGGTGAATGTGGAATGCTCACTCACTCAATAAGTTAGTTAACCAATGCTCAATCGCATTTTGGATCGACCAAAATGTACAAGAACTTTGACTTTCTGTGACCAACGCAACCCAAGCTGTAAAAGTAAAGAGGAGAGTAATATTGATTCCAATTATTTCAATCGATTACCCCTTCGACTTCAAGTAACTGCAATTACATATTACCTTCGCAGCAACGATTAACAAAGCTCAAGAGCAAATACATCAGTGGACATTGGAAAATCGATGCTTTCACACTCAAATGGCTAATTATTATAAATAAGTTGCCTATTCAACAGTCTCTCCAGCAAAGAACACTTTTTATCCAAAAGGTTTGCAAATAACCAATAGAAGCACTGAGCGAGAGTAGCACACATTTTTTCCCCACTGTACAAAAAGTCTCCACAATAGTTCATAGTTTGATTGTTTCATGGAATAAAATCGCTGTCAGCATGACAACTTCAAATTGAAACAATCGGGATGTCAATTATCTAGTCTGAAAGCTATCTGACTTGATTTTTCTTGGGTTTGATTGGCGTATGGCGTTTTTCACTGAAGATCCGAGAGAATGGCCCCGAAATTCAGAATTGCTTCTTTCTTTCTTTTGAAGTTTGTTGGATTGCTTTTGGAATAGCGGTAAAAACCATTTATGTAAGATTTGGTTTGCTGTTGCTACTTTTTTTCTTGTTTTCTAAAATAAATAGTAATGTTTTAATGAGCCAAATCAATTTATTTAAACTAAAGCTTACATTCGCAAGCTTAAATTGAATATTTTAGCATCACATACCGCAAAATTTCAATCTAGCATTTTGCTAGTGTGTGTTGGTGGGTTCAGGGCAATTCTTTAAAAATATCCCGGAGACTTCTGTAGTGTAAGGAATTGACCTGCACTTCTAGATTCTATCCTTTGATAGAAAGGGCAACTCTTTTCTTCAATCGAAAACGCAATTAGATCGGTCATATGAAAATCTTTTTTAGTTGACGTTAGTGGAGGGTTACGCGACGAATCTAGTCAGTCAGTTGATAGTTCTTTTATGTGGCTGACGTAGGAAAAGTGGCGTTCCCGACCAATCTAGTTTTGGCTTTCAGGTTACATCCAGGCCAGTGCAATCTAGTCGACTTGAGATTACTAGTTTTTGGATACACATATCCATTGTATTCAAGGACGTTCGGATTTCTATTTTAGAAAGTTTGGCACCATTTGTCTCTTTTTGTTGGTGTAGAATCTTCACATGACAAATTGCGATTGATGTTGACGAAGGGGTATCCAGCCTAGATCTATTGGCGAAAATACTGACTATAGGTACTCAGTTGACATTTCGAATTTCATTTAGAGGCCATTCCAAGGGCTCGTTGTTCATTTAATTAACAATAAATGCTATCACTTGCGTGAGTAGGGGCACATTGCATTTGGAATGCCTGACAACGGTACGGAAATATCTAATGCCGCTTTCCATTGGGGCAGAAAAAGTAAATTCAGATTCAGATCAGTTTTTCTGCTCATTCATCTCATTTTATTGTTCCATTGGTCAGGAAAAATCTGAAATCTGAGAGCAAAATCAGAAAATCCCAATTGAAAAGGACATAACGCCCTAATAAATGGATACCAAAGCGCTGCCACATTGGAAAATGTGTATATTATAAGTCACTATATATTGTCTTCCATCTACACGTTGAACTGTCAAATTTAAGCACTTACCACTTAGCAAGTGGGGGAATTTAATTTCCAGTGAGATTTTTGAATCAAGCAGATTTTTAATATGACGTTAATTCTACACTTTTACCAATCAAAAAACTTGAGATTACCCTCCATTTACAAATTCCACTTATTAACTATAACGTCAGCCCTAGATGTATGTTACAATTAACACCTGCAACAGGAAGCAAGGTCTCGGATCGAACTAACATCTTGTAGCTACGATAAGATGCGGAAACCTACTCGTACTGCACATAACTTGAAGGGGGTGTGAAAAATCACTGCAGACAATTACCAACTTTTCAAACTATTGTTGGAAAAAATAAGTTCACCACTTACAAAAGGAAGAAAGAGCTAAAATTATCGGTTACGCAAAACTACAGTAGAGATTGATATGATACTTAAACAGAGATCAGTACCTAAACAAAAATTCTCAAGATTTTATCACAATTTTACAAGAATAGAATCAAGAAGACTGAAGCACAGAATAATTAAAATAATGTGCACTTGCAATTCATCACATCACATCACTTCACTTAGCACTTCAAATTGACTGAAAGAGCAAGTGTGAGGAGTCCAAAGTCCTGCATATTATTTAATATTTATCCTCACGATTTGAATCACATATCCGTACACTTAACGTATCCCGTTCTAAGCAATTTTGATTGCAAATGTTATTAATGTCGGCAGTTAAACGCCCATATAACTTAGCTCTAGGACTTACAGTTAATGTTAATGAAAAAGGTAAATCGATTAGTTTGTAAATCCGTTCCTTCTAATCGCTTACACAGTCAGATTACATTTGCTAGAGACGCATTGCAGGTTTACAACTTTTAAGCTTTTTACGAGTCAAACTTATGTGCAATTACCATGTAACTCTTAAAGCAAACATCAAAATTAAGATGTGCAACTATTTACATTTGAATGTTTGTTTATTGATCAATGATCACATACCGCTCGCAAGCGGGACAAGGTACTATTATAGTCACTCACTATACCACCACTATTTTTTTTGTAGTAAATCGGCTGCTGCGCTTTGTCGTGCAAACGTCGTATCGTAACTGGTAATGAAAAGTGTTTTTATTAATGGAATTTGTTAAAAATAATTTAACTGCAACACTATTGACACGACTCTTGACATAACTTCGCGAGAGTGTATCTCTCATGTCTGAGATCATATCCGCACGTGGTAAGACTGTAAGAGCCGAACTTTAACAACACAACACGGTGTCCCATTAGCGATTGAGACTCAAGCTAAAAGTGTTTAAACGTGGTCTCGATTCGATTGTTAAAACAAAGGCAGATCACCGCATACATTTTTGAACACCGGCGTAAGTGTGCTTAAGGATCATGCCAGTAATAATAACAGACGATGTGTATACACTATACACAATATTGAATATCCGAAAAACCCACTCACATTGATCTGTAATCTGACAAAGAAGACAAAATGTGCTGTGATGTAATGAATGGGCCCGGGGATGGTGTCTAGGGTACAGATACCATATTTCAGGTATGGTAGGTATATGTGTTTTTTGTCGCATCTCTCAGTCTCATAACAGACTGTGATTGAGCATACCTACCCACACATGGAAACATTTTAAATGTTTTTTAAAGATTAATTGCCGGCACACACATTTTTCGTAGTGTACTGTCAACTGTGCCAGAGTAGGTACATAATAGTGGGTAGGTTTAAGGTGTGAAAATGAAAAGCAAACAGCCAGCGATTGGACTTGCTTTACGACTGCAGTCAGAAATATGATGCATGCCTATTTTTTGCAACAATTTCGTGGAACTTAATATGATCACGTAATAGCAATGACAAAGAGAGGCATGTCTGCTCGTTGGCCACAATTTTTGTTTTTCTTGTTTTGCTGTTAAACTTTCTCATCTCGAAAAGAAATAGTTAGGTATGCTCATATTGGCTCGTGAGCACTTCCGATTTTGAGTACCTAGTAGATAAGAGTAGTGATGTTAAATATAGGATGATTAAAGAGCGTACCATGTCTTCTATTTATGTATGCATATGTGGTGATCTGCGGAGACAGTGCGGCTAAGTGGTTAGAGTTTTGGGCGACTTGGCTAGTGTTTATAAAAAGTAACATCTGAAGATTTGTTCCACTGCCCCACCTGTCGCGAACGTCTGACAAACATGCGCCGAGGCACATTCAAAAGGTTGGTTTTCTTAAGTCGACTACAAATTTTGTTTACACGCTGAATCTAGGTTGGTCATTACATCACTGATGACAGACCAAGGTTGATCATATAAAACAAAATTCAGTTGTTGACGTTTATGGAGGAGTAGACCACAAATCAAGTCACGATTTCACTGAGGGTACGAAGTTGATATTTTATTTGTGGGTCGGCGAAGCAAAAGTGACGTTGCCGTAAAATCTAGTTTGTCGTGTAGGGATAATCAGGCCCATCAGAAAAATCTACTTAGTTGTCTTAAAATATGTGTAGGGTCTTAGAAGCAAAGGTCAAAAATACAATCAAAACATCAACTGAACACAAAGTTTGCTATTTTGCTGAAATAAACTTTTGATAAAAGGCGCTTATGGACTCATCGGATTGAACGTCATAATATACACCTATAACTTTGAGGTAGTATTTGACCTTATACCCTTCGGCCCTGCTATAAGCTGAAAATTAGATCACATTAAAAATCGAGCGATGTATCTTTCATCGGTCGCTGACTGACTAGTTTTTGCAATATCATGAAATAATTATTAATAACTTTATGGTTTTGTTAACTTTCTGTACGTAGTGCGACATTATGTACCTACGCATACGATACAGAGGTTACTTACATTCAGGCTGAGGACCGAAAAGATACAACATTCTCTGACAATATTATATTAAAGATTATATTTCTATTAGACAAAGAATCAATTATTCAAGTTATTCACTTATTTCGTAATAGCACAATACTCAAAGAACTCTTAGTTGATTTAATCAATAAACAAATTTTTCAGTATATTTTATTTCTAATTATTTAAATCCACAACCGATTTATATTTCGAGCTTAACTTATCACTGTTTAAAAAGAAACTGTCTGCTTCCACCAGCCACTTTTGTATCCAAGCCGTTACTTAACGAAACATCTAGTACATTCTCATAACTAACAGGTTGGTTCGAGAATGAGCTCGTTCCACCTGCCATAATAATGCGCCGTAGTCAATAAATTCAATGTTTGGAATTATTATAACTGGTATAAGTGAATTTATGGAATAAGCAATACATATTGTCATCCGAACATACTTCTACTTCTGGTTTCCGAGGGTTTTCTTTTCAATCCGCATACCTTATTCAAAACGGAACATTCGAAATGAGTCTGCGTTAAATTTGTTTATTGCATGTGTAAAATATCAAATGAAATATCAGTAAATTAAGTTGTTGCGTTTATTTACAGATTTCTACTTAAATTTAAGTATCTACAATTCACTCGTTACGTGTACACCCTTGGTCTCCTGGTTTCTAGAAGAAATTCTTTTTCGACCTGCGAACCAGTTGGAACGATATAAAATAGCAAAGATCCACCGCTGACATAAAAGCTATATGCATCAAATAAAAAATTACCAAATATATCCTGAGAAAACACTTGGATGTAACTTACTCCTTTTCTCGTATAATGTTTGATACACTCTTCTTTAAATCAACTTTACACGCCCTGGCTGCCTTCCTGTTCTCATAATAAACGCTCAAATTTCCTGGTCGGTATCGGCGTTCCTTATCGCATGGCAATGGTTCTTCAAACATAGCTGCTATGACATCCATCATTCTGTAAGAAAACATTTGGTAATACCTATTCCACTCAGGTTATTTGAATTTCATACATCGCATCCTCGTTGAGGTTCTGTTGAAAATCGCTGAAAAGAAATTCTGGATAGGAAAACGCAGCTGGCCATATCATTACTCCGATTTCGTCAAGATGTACTGGGAAACTTTCCAGGGGTAGAAACTTTGGTCGGAGAATTTCGGTTGCAATTGCGGTGTTTTGTTTCACATCGTCAAATTTAATTTGACGCACTTTCAAAGCCTCAATAATTCGATGAAGGTCTGCCAATTTCTTCTTCGCAAGTAAGGCTTCTTTACGTTCATTCCGTTCTTGTTCCACCTGAGGAATGAAATGTATAAAAAATGGTGTCAGGAAACGAATGCAATGTTATTAACCATCTTCGTTTTGCTCTTCTTTGCAAGATCCTTAGCCGCCGCATTGCCAACATCTTCCTCCAAGATTTCATTGCATAACTGTATACACAAAGTAAACTTGTTGACATGGAATGCACACTGAGCTGCTCGCCACTTGGCCTTAGCATAGTCCGGCTTTAGTTCCAATGCTCTTTGCGCATCAGAAAGCGAAGATCTAAAGATTGATTGACAATGATGCTGAACAAAGATATTTAATGTATCATGTTTTACCTGTAGTTTTTCAAAAAGAAATGAGATGCACTCCTATTGTTGTACAATATAGCATTGATTTCGGGTTTATCACATTTGGCTTTCAGCCCTTCGCTGAAACTGTAAATTCCCATACGGAACTTCTTA
The DNA here is from genome assembly GCA_963082955.1 of Cheilosia grossa. Taxonomy (NCBI): domain Eukaryota; kingdom Metazoa; phylum Arthropoda; class Insecta; order Diptera; family Syrphidae; genus Cheilosia; species Cheilosia grossa. The sequence continues at coordinate 16,210,571 of OY720147.1, read as the reverse complement.
TGTTTGAGATAGAAATTGCCATCTTCTTTGTAGCTTATGGCCAAATCTTCGGCTGTGTTTTCATCGGGATCGTATTTTAGCTTCTGCAACCCTTCGAAGAGGGGATTAACAGGATCACCTGGTTGTGGTGCTTTTTTCATGAAAAAAGGATGCTTGTCCATTTCCTACAGTTAATAGTGTTTGCATTTGATGACAACTCGGGAAAATAATATTATAAGTAAGTACCTCTTGCCATCGGTCTTCTGGCCATCCTTCGCTGTATCGTTTCTTCTCCAGGCCATTGATGAAATCATCCAATTCGCTGTCCAATTTCGCAGCCAATTCCAAACGTTCTTCATCTGTGAACTTTTTCTTTTCGGTTTCAGACATTGTTTTTGCGATCTATTTTTGTTTGGCTTATGTTAATTGGAAAAACGTAGGTAACAAAATTGTTAAAACGCCTTGGCACATCGAATCCAAGTTTTTGACAGCCGACTGACAATACTATTAAAATGAAAACAACGTGCGAAATATGCGGGCTGAATGTAGTTTTCAGCCAATGAGGGCATTCAGACGCAGGAAATTGAAATACAGAAAGACAATACCAAAGAGGATCCAAACTAGAGGGCCAACTGAGAGCAGAAACGGTACATTTGCCTACAAGCTGCTTTTCCTGCATAGGAATTCCTAAGTATTAGTGCCTGTACAAATCAAAGGAGCGCCATTGCTGCCGCACGCATACTTAGGAAATCCTATGCAGGCAATTTATGTCAATCACGAGGCCATTTTGTAAGTGGGGGCGACTGTGTTCAACATTTTTGGTACCCTTTAGTTACACGGCGTTCACATCGCAGCTATGTTTAAAAGTTCTTATAGTTTATGAAATTGTTGGAAAAAGGAATTCCTGATATAATTTGTTCACAATGCCAAATACCTTAATATAATCATAGTTTTTTTTTTTTCAGTATCTAGCAGAAATCTATCTCATGATATTAATCAGAGAAAAATCAACTTATACGGTTCTTCCACTTTTCTTAAATGAGATTTTATAACTTCAAGCTTTTATTGCAGGTATACTTTAAAGAAAAAAATGTCTTTCGTCGATTTTCATTTCGAAGCCATATTGAAACAAAGTAGATATTTTATCAGAGTTTGGGGAAAGCGTTTTTTTATTGTGGGAAAAAAGATATTTTAGTGTTAGCATAATTTTTAATCTGTAAATGGTACGTAAAATGCATATTTGCACAATAACGTATTCAAGTATATTTGTTGAATTCGAAATTTTTTTTCCGTTTTCTGGTAAATCCCATGTTAAAAAAAAATCGGTATAGATTTTTAGAAAGTATTGATAATACAACACACACTTCAATTCAATTCTTTAGGGACTTTCTTATGTGGTATTCGTTTGGGCTTCTTCAAATTTGCCCTCAGATTTCAGATTTCGTGTGCCTAATCGAACATAAAAACGCTCTTGCTCTTTTTTGTGTTGATATTCGTGCGACTTGAATATGTGTAGTCTTCGACACTTTTCTATGCGCTTACCATTCACTGGTTAAATTTTATATTAAAACATTCGAAATTTCCGTCCCAGTTGATTTCTTAATATTTGCACACATATAAATTTACGAAAATAGATCCACCCGATGCAATGCCTTTCTTAGCTGTAGAAAAAATGCACGCAAATGTAAACAACCTCCACCAGATGTCAAACTCAAATGCACTTGTATTGGTAAATCTGAAACAAATCTAAGAAAATATATAGATTCGCAAAAGTGCTCTGAAATCTGAAATCTGCTTTTTTTTTTGTACCAAACGAACATAAAAATTGCTCTGAGGGCAAAAAAGTGCTCCGAAATATCACTTCTTGCATTTGTTTTTGTTAATTAATAATTTAGAGAGGCTTATAAAAATATCAGCGAACATTTCAAAATGCAAAAGCACATTACCTATAGAAATACGGGATCTGAAAATTAACAAAACAATTTAGATTCTTAATTTCGATTGAATACGCAAAATCTGAAATCGGATCAAATTAAACACCACATTATATTATCTATTTGTTAGGAATTTAATCATATGTACTCGTTTTTACGAATTTACTTTCCGAGAATAAAAAAAATTTTTTTTTGAATATGTATAAAGTTTCCATTTTTTCTGTTCCTTAGTTACATCAACACTGTTCACTCTTATTAAACCACAGTATTCCTAATAATATTTTCATTTTGTACAAATACGGTGCTAAAAAAACAAGTTGAAAACACCCACCAAGCCTAATAGAAATTTATGCAATGTTTGCGAATATTTTAAGGAATTCACTTTTGCCCTAGTGAAAACATGGGTTTAAATTGAATGGAATTAACCTATTTTTGGAACAACTCCCCAAGGTAGCTTCATGAATTTTGTTGTCAAAAAGATTTTTCATGTAGAAAAATTAAAAAAAACCTGAAATGTGAATGGATGAACATTTTTTGGCGCATAAGATGGATAGAGAACAAGTAAAGCTATCTAAAACACCATACTCAACATTTATTCCTTTTATATTTATTGTTATAAATTCATTTACAAATTGTTTGTTATTGGAAAAGTTCCACTCGGCGGCCATTAATAACATGTATTCACAGACAGGAGAAAAAAGAGCGCGCGAGAGAGGGCTGTCATTCAAAATTTGCGGGGAAAATCGGGTAGGTGCACGGGAGTTGGCCCTCTAGTTTGGATCCTCTTTGGACAATACTATTGTCTCTGATACCAATAATAAACATTAACGTTCTTAATAAATGCATAAAAAGTATCAAATAGGTAGTTGCGCAGGAATTCCGTGGAACTTTGGTTTTTCGTATGCTATCTTAAACACGTAGATTATTCAAATCGGTTTCCATAAAACCGACTTAATTTGCTAAATTTGCAACTGGGCTTCATTTCATTTATAATGAAGATGTGGATCAATCTTCAAGAAAATTGCATCGACTGTAAAACAAACTGATATGAACGACAATCCAAAAACGAACCAAATACGCACTAGGTACAAATAATAAAAAATAAATAATTTATTCAAAGAAGTAATAAACTATATCGAAATCACAAATGTTTGGCAACGTATTGTCGCACTTCATTTACAAGAAATGATCTCGCGTATTTTGTTAGAATATTCGACACGTTCAGCGTAGGCGTGCAAAAGTATTCCAAATATGGTTCTATCTCGTCCAATGTCCACTTTGCTTTCAACTTGAATAGTAAGTTGATTCTATCCTGAATATTAATAGTGATGTTCTCCTCATTCAATGATCGTATGCATGGTGGCTTCGAGTCTAGATCTATGATTCCGATACCACGAAGATATTTCTCCTGTGCGAAACAAAGAAGTAAGATCAAACGTAAAATAAAGGGTTAACAGCAAACTTACATCGACTTTCATGCTCTCTATCAAGGCTTCCTGCCAAGTGGACATGAATTCATCAACTCTGAACTTCAGTCCAGGCTGGAGGATATTCAGCGCCACAATGCGAGCAACCAGCTTCTCCTCGTATTGGAACTTCCCTGTCTTCGATGCACTGGGAACGGCATAAATATTAAAAATTCCCTCGACAACCTCTTTGGGAGCAATGCCTTGCAGTGCTGCTATTGTTTCATTTTGATCAACTTCATCTAGAGCCCATGAGTTTTCCGTAATTAGCCCCATCATTACACTAACAATACGATACTCGTAATCATACTCCATTACTCGAATGTAGCCCTCCAGTTCCAAGGCACGGAGCTGCTTCAATCCCACATCAAACTGATTTCTGCTACATTGAACGGTATCCAACAGTTGGTTGTATGTGAAAAGTAGTTTCTTCTCAATCAGATATTCATTTTCGGGCCCAGAGTAACGTGTCATCATTAAAAGATCGCACAGCTTTCTAAATCGTGGCTGAACCTCTCGACACTCCAAGTACTCATAGAAAATTTTGTGTACCTTTTTCTGTTCCAAAACTCGCTCTATCGTCACATCGTCATCGCTATCATCATTCACCTTTTCCAAACAACCATTTGCACCGATACGTGGACTTTTGAGAGGCGAGGTGCTAGTATCTGCTGCAAATTTCAGATCAGAAACCAATAGCAAACTATTGGATATTTCTGTCTCTTTAACTTCGTAAGTTCTTTCGTTTGTGCATAGCACAACACTCTCATGAAGGCCACCTTTAAATTCTAGAGTATCGTTGTCGCGAATACTTTTTAGTATATGTGAGTCCAGCTCAAGAAGACGCAAGTTTTCGTAACCGGCATGTCCTCTGTTGGGGTAGTAGAATGACTACATAATCGTATCAGTAGGTGTTACTAAATAAAAAGAGATTAACAAGTTTACCTGAGTTACGGGAGTCAAATTACGTTCATCCAAGCGTGCATATCCGATGATCTCTTTAACATCCTCCAGTGTTCGAATGTAACTGCAATAAAATGGGTTTTGTAAAATGCACAGAACATAGAAAATAAATAACCTACGGTGGACGGATTTTTTCTTCGTCTGTCTCCATTTGAACATCCATTGTAACAATGTTATTAAATATGTGAAAAATAAATATAAACAATAAGAAAAATGCCGCCAGAAATGGTAAATTGTCAAAATGTCTTGTCAGAAAAAGTCAATATCAAAGATAGTTCACAATGGTGCTTTTTCTTAGAACTGCAATGGGTGCATTCAGTGTATATGGTATTTAAGAAAATAGGTAGGTGTTCGAATCTGAGCCCACATACTTTTTCTGCCAGCCGTTGGAGTTAAGATCAACTCAATAAATAATCCACATTCGCAAGTGCTATGAAATCTGAAAAAGATTGCTTTTTTGGTACCAAACGAACATAAAAATTGCTCGGAGCAAAAAAGTGCTCTGAGAGCACCAATCGAATATCACATAAGATCGAACAAATGGCTACCAGTTGTGATCAAAGGAATATAGTTATAAGGTCGACAACGGTTGGATGGACTGTTAGCGAATGAAATAGATAACAGATGATTTATCTGCCAAGGTATATCGAGGGAAAAGGAAGTTCGAAGATTCAACGCTTAGACGATAAGATACAAGCAAATCCTCCAAGTAAAAAATTCGTTTAAACAATTTTTTATTCAACTTAACAGAATCTAGGTCCTTTTTCTTTTATTTCTCATCTTCTTCTCCAGTTTCAGATCATCAATTGCCTTCTTCATGACTTTCACTGCACTATTGACAGTAGTTTCGTCAGTCGGTGCAGCCATGGTTGGAAGTTCAAGTTTGCCAGTACTAGTTGGATATCTGCAAATATTGATATCGAATTTCTTGTTTAGACTTATTTACCCATCCGGTTAGTAAATTTGTACGCACCTGTAGCTGAATCCTCTTGGGAAAATTGCCTGCCCAATAGATTCCTTCAATTTTTCTCTCACATTCTGCAAATGCATGCGGTTACGTTTTTTCTCAATAATGAAGGCATCTTCATCATTGCTGTCATCACTGTGTAGGTGAAATTAATGAATCGAAAAGCAGTTTAAAATGTGGTCGATTGTACTTACGAATCATCGCCCATGCCATCAAAGATCATCTCCATCTCGTCTGCATTCTTTTTCATCCAACCAATCTCAGATTGGGTTCGTCGAATTTTCAATTCCAGTTTGTCAACTTCACGTGCAAGATTCACACGCTCTTTCACTGGAATCATATACCTTTCAGAGATCGGAAAAATAGGTAAATCATCACCTGGAGGAAATAGAAAACTTGGATCAGAAATATCTGAGAAACTGCAACTGATTCAGTTCGGCACTACACATAGACTCGCTCCTAACCAGAAATAAGAACTATATGAAAGAAAACTTACTTCTATCGAGCGTTCTACAGAGCTTTAAATAGTTCTTCACCTCTCCTGGCTCCATGAACATCAAAGTGATCCCATCGCATTTTGCGCGGGCAGTTCTGCCCGACCTATGCACATAGTTTTCACTAGTTCTAGGCACCTGAAAGTGTGTAAATTTTTCCAATTAAGCACTAAGCATACGCTTTATCTTAAGATACGTACCTGATAATGGATGACATGTTGAACATTAGGAATGTCTAGTCCTCTCGCTGCTACATCAGTCGCAATCAATAGACCATCAGGATTGTCTCTGAACCTTTCAAGATTTTTTAATCGCTGTTTCTGGATCATGCTCGCATGGAGAGGCAGCGCTTTGCATTCCAACAAACCGAAAAGCGTAGCCAGTCTCTTGACACAGTCTATGGAGTTGCAAAAGACTATAGTCCTTCCGGGATGTCGCTGAACGAAGTAATAAAGGTAATAGTCCTTGTGTTCCATGGGACAAACCAACCGACACTCGGTTAGGTTGTGAGCAGTTTCTAAGGGTTAGACTATAAAATTGAGTTATTGTTTAAAGCATAGAAAACTCACGACTGGATGTGGTGACATCGACAATCTTAGGCTGGGAGATTCCCAAGTCTTCGATAAGGTTTTGAATTTTCAATCCAGGAGTCTGTTTTACCAGCTTATTTTTCCTTCCGATATTTCTTTCTAGAAACAAAAAAGTTTAGGCAAAAGCCAACGCACTCGGAAGCGACTTACTTTGTAGGTGATCTGGCAAGTCATGAACTAGTGTCAGGGTGGCTGAAAAAACAAAATTCTGGCGCACCTGCTTTTTAGCTTCGTCTTTATTCAAGCGATTCAAGAGCAGTTTCAATTCTTCAAAGTGTCCCTTCTCCACCATTCGATCTGTTTCATCGATCACTAGGAAACTAACATCATCGATCTTACTCAGATGCGGATTCTCCTGTTGTAAGAGTTCCCATAACCGACCTGGTGTAGCTACGACTATTTCTGGACATGTTCTCATTACTCGTTCTTGCTTAGCTATCGACAAGCCACCGAATATTGCCGCAACTTTAATGCCCGTGTATTGAGCAGCAGCTGTTATGTGATCTCTTACTTGGACAGCTAGTTCCCGGGTGGGAGTAAGTACTAAAGCGTATAGTGGTTTGTCTTTGCCATCGGCATCACTATCGTCGACTTCTTCTTCGACAGGTAGCGACGGATATTCAGTCAATTCCTCTCTCGGCGGAGTCAGATTCTCACGCTCATCTCTTTTCTTCTTAAGAGCTAATTTTGGCGCCTTTCGTATACCACTTCGAGAGTTTTTGGCCTTTAATTCCATAATCCCAGCCAGAATAGGGATGCCGAATGCCAGAGTTTTACCGCTGCCCGTCTCGGCGGCTCCCAAGATATCTTTTCTGCCCATAATTGCGGCTGGTAGTGTTCTAGCTTGTATTTCTGTTGGAGATTTAAATCCCCTCTCGGCTAGACTCTTCAAGATCTCATAAGGTACTCCAAGTCCGTTCCATCCCTACAAAAATCAATAAAAATAATCGAATTCACAAGTAAAGCTCAGACTCACCTCTAAGTCGTCCATGCAATTACGTGTAGTTTCTTCGTCATCCTCCTCATCACTTAGGCCAGGTTTCAAAAGAACGAACCTCCCGGGAATAGATTTATGCTGTTGCTCCCCAGCCAATTGTTTACTCTTTGCCTTTTTGTTCTTTTTTGCCGGCTGTTGAGGAAAATCTTGCGATAAAACTCCAGAGTTATCATCAATAAGTTTTCTTTTTTTTGCAGATTTCTCGGCTTTGAGTTCTTTCTTTTCCTTCTTGGATAGTCTGTTTTTCTTTTTCTGGAAACAAATTGATATGCAGAACTATAATGTTTAAAGCGACAAAGTCGCAGAACAAACCTTTTGTTTTTCAACTAGCACTGAATCATAATTTTCGAGGACTTCCAGACCAATCAACCCCTCGAATCCTCCACCATCGTCGGAAATAACATTTCCTTTGATTTTTACTTTTTCCCAAGTTTGGTTTGAAATATTGTCCACAGATATTTTCGTATTTTTCTTGACCATGATTATTTTTCCGTTTGCTAAATAAATTTATTATGACTAAAAACAAATTGACATTTGATTACACGTGCCTGTGACAGTTTAATGACAGTTTTAGGGTTAGATTACACTAGGCACTCATAGAAGATATTGTATGGTATGGCGCATATAGATTTTCGTACACAACTCAATGACGTACTCAGCGTAACTTTTACGCTTCGTTTACTTACGCGATATTTAATTCTTAAGATTTCAATAATTGGTCTAACTGTGCAAGTGAAAAATAAGGTAAGGAGTCTGAGAGTTCTGGCAACACTCACAGCCGTATTTATTAGAATTCCTTCCTTAGTTAAACATCGCGTAAAGATTTACGCAGCATCTTCTTGGCTTTGCTGAAATTGTTTTTTTATAAACATTTTTCCACGGTAACTTTACTAAACGAGGTTTGTGTCTAAAAAGGTAAGAATTTCGATAAACTATTACAGAAACACAGAAATCTCCAAACGCAAATTTTCGCGTTTAACTTACGCAGCCCTAAAGTAAAGTTGCTTAAGTCAGAAAAATATTTCAAAGGGTGTATAAAGATAGTCAGACTCTACGCTGGGTTTATAAATAAGGCTGTCAGTGTGTAAAAATGTTGACGTTGGCGTTAGAGCAGTTAAGAAAACGACTGTCGGTCAAGCGAAAAGTTATTCTTGCGATAATGGAAAGAAACGCTCTTAGAACCGATAATTCAACACTGTAGATTTATTTTCGTTTGGTTTAAGAGATAACGAGTTTTGTGGAAAGTTCTGCGAAGCGACCGCGAAGCGTGGCGGTTCTTTCATCCTCGATGTTAATCTTTCGGTTTGGTGAGAACACAGAAGTCAGTGAGCTTTCTGCATTTATATAGAGCGCATATTAGAGCACTGTAAAGCGAGTCTATATCTCACTACGAGTTCCAGAAGGTGAGAATACTTAACTCAGCTAGTTTCGCCAAGAAAAACGATCTATGTAGAATATAGTTTTTACCTATATCTACCTACAGAATGAGCTGTTACAGTTTTTGGTTAAACTGATATTGATTTAAATTAGGCCCACAAAAGATTGTAATCAAGTTTCTGCCAAGATAGGACATAAATCAAAAACAGCACCCACAACAATTTCAATGCAGTTCGGAAAGCCTTTTGTCACAAATCAAGGTCATTTACATTGCATGTTATGCATCCAAAAAAGGTAGACAAGTGCTGAACGTGACTAGAATTTGCCTCATCTGCCAACTTGACTTCAGCTTTAATCTACCTATTATATGTAGCATAGGTCATGGCCTGTATCAGTAGCTAGCTATCAAATATATAGGTACTTTGAAGAATAGTGCTTCCTCTTGGACGATCCTCGTTTTTTAAAGTTTAATTGCGAGGATTCTAAGTTAAGCGAGCACAGGCGAACCAGCTCCTAAACGAGCGTAATACTATTATGGTTGAACCTTAAAAATTAACGTTTTTGTCTGACAGATGCCGTGTGCTGGGTTGTTGGCTTCTATAAATGTATTGCATAGTTATTTTATATGCAATTATACGCCAGCTTTTTAATGGTCGTGTTGCTATAATGGCTACCTTCTCATTTCACAGAAACCTATTTCTTTCATTTTTGTTTTCGCTCGATTGGATATTAAATATTTCGATTGAAAATATTCAAAATGCTACACAGTTATATTTTAATTCGACACGTGCTTGTCATACAAATTAAGCTATCGGTAGTGTGTTAATTTGTTGGCGTTAGCTTCTGTAAATACCTAAACTGTAATTGATTTTCGTAAATTCAACTTAATGTTTACACAATAGTACATCATGTACTTGGTAATGGAGTTTCATTGATGTGGGCGAATTATTATGGGTCAATGATATGTCATTTGTTTTTAAAATTGTATTAAATCATTGGCCACGACTTGCCATGAACATGATACTTATATTTCTGGTCTTATTTGAAAGCATCTTATCACGCAATATTATAGCTGCGTTGTTAGTGTGATTTTTGTTTGGCTTTTTTATGAAAAATTATGGTTGAGTTGTTTACATTATACATAGGTATGTGTATTCAGAATAAAGAGGAAGCTTCGCACTAACTCTGTCTACACAAAAAATGAAGTTTTGAATATGAAGTATGAACCCCTTGCTCTTTGAGAGGGTTATCATAAATTTAAAAAATGCAGTGTATTAAGAACTTTCCACGTTTCTAAAGAAGTACAAAACTCTTAAACAGGTGCGTTTTGTTATTGCTCCCAACACTATCATGGGAGGGGAGGTCTTTCAAAAAGGAAGTCATTTAAAAAATTTAAAATTTAAATTTAAAAAAATATTTCATACAAGAAACTTAAATCAGTTAGCACGCAAATGAGCAGCTTATAATTTTAACAATTTTGTTGTTTTCCTTTATGCAATGTCAATGACATTTAGATAAGAAAATGTATCAGAATAGAAAGAGTGAGAACAATTAAAAACCTGGTTATCTTAAGTCGACTAGATTGGTCTGGACTGGATGTACGCTGAACGCAAAAATTAGATTGATCAATCACATATGCGAACTTGCAGTCTCGAATTTCTTGACTGCAGTCGTTGGCTAAACCTCCATAAACGTCAACTGAAAAAGCCGTTGACCGATCTGATCGATTTAAGCCAATCAAAGCTGAGACACACTAAGTCAGCTAACTGTCAGACTTAGGTACTAAACTATATACGTGATAGTTCCAAGTTCCATTTAAAGGTTCACTCGCGTACGCAGTTTAAATCGTAATAAATCGGTCGCAATCGCACAAAGTCTACACACGTTCTCATCAAAAATAACAGAAAAGAGAAAATTAGCAAAAGAACGACTAACGCATAACGAGCAGTTCCTCTCCTGGCTCGAAATGTCAAATTCACAAAGTTGACAAGAAACAAATTCAAAATCCGTCTTAAAAATCAGCGAATGGTCGAATGTCCTCCCAGAACTCGTATGTTGCAAAAAGATAAGTTATATTTTTATTTGTGATATTGATTAGATGTCAAAGATGTAAGAGGTTCAGATCAGCTCGAAGTCTATTGACGAACTTTGGTGTATATTTTCAGATTTCTGAGAAGTTTACCTAATATCTGTATCCCTTCTTTTCTGGGCTCTTCGTAATAAACAGTTAACCTAAAAATCAAACATGGTGACTGTAATACCAAACCCCATTTTTTATTGAAAAAAAAAAAAAAAAAATCAACAGTCTGATCGGTCATGCCAAGCGACCTCTTTGGCGTGCACCCAAATTTATGTCACAAATGTACAAGTAGTGTCATTCAAATCGATTTCTGAAAACTGCCCGCTGCAATTATGTAGATATACAATGCAATATCGTTCGTCGACGAGGGCTGCAGCGACGGCGCGCCGCTGACGACATGTCACACTCGAAGGTGAATAGAAACCGAGGGTCTACTTACTCATCGGCGGCGTTGGCGACTGCCTGCTTAATTACAGACATTGCAAAACTGATGACAATGGATCCAAAGACCAATGGCGTTCACTTGCATCGCTTCATAGACTGTATTGTCTGGTGTCTGATGTAAGAGGGTTCAACATCAACATCAACATCAACAGAGTTTGAAGGAGTTTATTTCTGTCATCTTTCGTAAATTGTGTACCTATATACCGATGATTGCCACTATTTCAGTGCTCACTAAGTCATTAACAAGACAATCAGATTTTTTTTTTTCAAGTAGGTACCTGAGCCTGCGATTAAACAACAGATTGATCGAAGGTTAATATCAAGTGCTCGGATTGCGAGGAATTATGAACCTGTAGTTTATTTGCCTTGTTGCGAATTAAAATTACCTATGTATATCACTGCGGATTGTTCAAATCGTAATCAAGGGTCAAATCACGCTTTCTTGCATAAAAGTAAACAGACAATGATTCCGTCATAGAAAATGTGTTTTTTTAATGAGTTTGATAATGGATAATGTTGGGTGTTTTATAAATATAGAGGATTCAGCTAAAAGCTGAGTATAAAATACTCAGCGTATTGTGTATTCAGACAGACAGGTGACGGAGACCTGGAGTAATGCTTTCTTTTGGTAAGGTTTCAAATCTAATTTTGGAAGTGCCAAAGCGATCTTTGAACTAACCGTCACTATATAGTTTTGGGAACTGAGAAATATTTATCACAGTCATTGTACACTTTTATTTGTTAACGCTTCTACGAATAATATTTCATGTCATTGCTATATCTAGCTGGTTATTTGACAGTTTGGCATCACATGGTGTCAAAATGACAAATGATATTACTATAAAGTGTCAACGCTATCATGAACAAACATGATGATTTGACAAGAGTGTGCTGTCAGACAGAAATATGAACATAGTCTACAAACTGCTGGACTTTGCACACGTCACAAAATATGAGTTGGCATTTTCTTAAGTTTTAAACATTTCTGCGAGAAGAATGTTCGAAAACAGATATCTGATAAATGAGAAAACATGTGCCGCCGCCGCATTTTAATTTCCATAAACATCTTGTCGAAACAGATATCGCTGTTAACATTATGCTTCTGCCATTTTTGCTCTTTTCCACTGTTCGTAAACTAAGTATTAAATAGACCGTCAGCTCAGACAACTTAAGTGTTATATTATATTATTAAGTTGAATACTTTTCTCCGTCACTGTAATATTAATACATAATTGAATTATATAGATAACGCTACATGTGTGCGTTACACTTTGAGATCGGCAATAAACCAATCTTCACTTGTCTATTGTCATCCAAAGTGAGCGGGTCTTTTTTAATTGCGGCTCTGTTTAACATTAAGAGAAATAGCCTACAAGCTGTTTTCCGTGTTGTTATGTGGGAAAGTGCATATGGTTTTCATCTTAAAGTAAACTAGCCGCACTCATACACTTGAAAATAGTAACCTGGCCGTTGACTTATTATATAAATGGACTGCTAGTAGCCAACTTCATGCATGTTCCAAAAATACTGACGCGCTTCTCTTTTAAAGTGGAAAACAAAGTAAATTTCAAACGACCAAATTTACTTCCATTACAAATTCAATACGAAAAACAAAATAAGTGAACAGCAATATGCCCATAAAAGCAAGAGTATTAGCAACATGCATGGAATGCAATTACAAAAACAACAATGTAAACATTGGGGGGACTGACGTGCGAAAGATGCCCATCTTTTTTAGCTCTGTCCTAGTCCTAGAGTATAACTGTCCTGGAAGAGCTGCAAGAGCAATTCAGGTGTTTGGACTAAAGTAAATAATATGCATAAAATAAATAAAGTCCCCTTCCAGTCGTCACAAATAGAACACACAAAACGAATTGTTGTAAGATTGCGATAAATATTTATTTATTTTCTTTGTATAGCTAGATGTGGACATTTTATTATTCAAATACAAAAAAAAACGCTAAGAAATCAGTCATTTAATGCAGGTATTAGATCTTAAAACTACATTATTAGAAATAAAAAATAAGGAACTAGACGCATATCTCCTGATGAATAAAATGACTACCTATAAGAAAACACACAAAAGAAATACGTCGGCACGATTGACTACGGCACTAATTTAATTTCCATTCCCGCGACATTTTAGTCGTTTGTGTTTTTAGTTTATGGGCTAATAAGTAAAGAAATTGTTATTTTCGTTTTCTTTTTCAAAATAATAAACATTCCAAAATAATTGAAAATCACTCTTTGTAGCTTTGCATCTTTCGAATAGATGGCGCTCTTTTGTTTACACGATTCGTTACTATGAAAATGAATCCATTCGCACAAGATGTCGTTCTTTTGTTTACAAGTTTTTGCTATGGGAATTTCAATTTGACGGCGGCATAATGCTTCTTTGCTACTCCGCTTTAAAACAGTAGCGCCTGTGCTGTTTTGGAACATATTTTCTCGCAGAAGTATATGAAAATGACATTTCACTAGCAGTCCATATATTCTTTTTCTTTTGTGTTCTCCCGCCATTTAGATTTATCTTTTTGCTGCTTTACATATATTCATTCGCAGACATGAAATTTAACATTTGCGAGGGAAATCGGGTATGTGGGCGGGAGTTGGCGGTCTATTTAATAGGTACTTAGTTTATGGCGCTGTTGATTGTTCTTTTGAAAGCTTCTCTCTGTTCCTCTAAATTTGCCTGAAATTGTTTCCATCGGCCGTCACTTCTGAGGCAATTCTCGTTGCGTTTGAGTTATGACGGGAGGGACAGTCTTCATAAAAGTACTCAAGTTGCAAACGCGTTTTTCTTCGGCAGCATATTGAGACATTCCGCTCTTATTGGGTTAATCTCAATTCTCATTGTGGCGTTCACTATGTAGTGTATTACTGCCTTGAGTTGTACTTCTGGCCACGTTCTTTGATTTCTTTGCAAAGCGTTTATTGGCGAATTGCTCACTGACAGTGTAGTCCGTGATTACTTTCCGGTTTCTAAACTAAGATTCTTCATCTGTTGTGGCGCATCTTAAACGTTGATTCCCTCTCCCAGTAGTAAGTTTTTCTATAAAACAAAGCTCGCAGATAATACTGCGGGCGATACAGTTCTTTATTTAAGAAGACCCAAAAACAAAAAAATACTGGCTTTCCACAATCGCCAGCAAGCCGGACGAGATAATTGGCAGTGTCTAGCTTTGCTGTTCACAAATCGACCGCATAGCTGGCATTGTAGCTGTCTTTCTATTGAATTCAGTTTCGAAATCGTATGGCTTTCGGTATCAAAATATGAATTTGCATAAAATGTTGCAAGTTCAAAGATTCGCCAACAAAAACAACAACAGCACCACGAATACCAATATTCATTTAGCGAATTAAGCGCTCAACTTTGAGAACTCCAACATGCTATTATGCACGCACATAGCTCGCAATTATTATTTCGAATATTAATCACTATTTTGGTCGTTAAATGTCCAATTATTAGCAAATTTACAACCATGCCTCGAGACCTTATCCGCGGCGCAAGAAATGAAGATGATCAAACAAAAGTCAAACAAACATAATGAGGTTTCACCTCTGTGCGCATGCCCAACCGTTGGCACGCGATGGTGCGCAATGACATTGAACTTGATTTTTTTATTCATTTTTGTTTCATTTTTTTTTTTTAAATTGGCATCGCAAAGACTTTAGCCGTCTTTTGGTCAGAATTTTTGTTGTTTGAAGAGTCGATGACCATTGACCATGTTGCACCATCAAAGGGGCAGATGAATGCGTTATAGGCCAGTCTGTACGTGACGTCTACGTACGTGGGCCATTGCGAGGATTTTTCGAACAATGACAAACTGTTGTAAAATAAGCTGCGCAGTGGGTTGCATACTAATTGCACGGGTGCAACATGGATTTATCAGTTGGGGGTATAAAAGCCTAAAAGTGCGTTTTATGGGTAATCAGTTTGGTGAACACAGTTGATTGGATTGGTAGCCATGTTTGTTAAGGTGAGCAGCGCAGTTAATTTTAGTTTTATTCGAGTACAACATTTTGTGTTTCATTTTAGATTGTGATATTCGGTACTTTGATGGCGATTGCCTTTGCGGAATTCTCTGCGAGTGCACCATACGCACCATCTGGATGGAGACCACAGGGAGCCCCTTTTGATCTTCCAACTGAATTTGTTCTGCCGCTGTCACAGCGACAAACACCAGTTGAGATCGAGATCACCAAACAACGTGTAGACTTTGCTGGACAACTTTCTGGCAGCAATGCCGGCCAGGTTGCGCCAAACATCGCATACCTACCTCCAAACGAGGTTGACGATCCCTCGGGTATTGACATCATTCGTGTGCAAGGTCTTCCGAACCGACCAACAACTCAGTTTAACACATTCCGTGCCTCACAGCTAAATACCCGGGAGTATTTTCCTCAGCGCCAAGTCGGTCAAGTTCGCAGGCCAGCACAGAAATTCTCCGGAAACTTCAGACAGCAGCAATTTGGTAGACAAAAAAGTTTTCCAGTTCCTGCTGCTCAATACGGAGCGCCTGTAGTACAGCCAGCAACTCAATATGGCGCCCCCGTTGCACAGCCAGCCACAGAGTATGGAGCTCCAGCAGCTGAACTAGAAGGGTACCCAGAGCCGCGGAAGAATACAGACAACGGATTCAAGTTCCCAAATGAGGAGAACGAGGAAATCAATGACAGCAGCCATGTAACCAAAGGGGAATATTTTGTGCTGACACCGGAGAAGACTCTGCAAAAGGTCACCTATCAGACCTCGCAAACCGACGAGGAGGCACAAACGAATGCGTTTTCCGCGCAACTCAAATACACGCCGGTAGAAGAAATTAATGGGCCGCTGTACAAGTACAATGAACAGGGACAGTTGGTGAGAATTTACAAGAAGTAACCGATGAGGCTTGCCGCGCACAGTATTGCTTGTTATTTAGTATGCATAAGTTGTTTTGTTCTGTAATTGGCTGTAAAGTTTTTGATTTTAAAATAGCAATATCTTTTGGATTAGAGTGTGTGTTTTATTGAAGTGTTGTGGAGAGATATTTGAGAGCAAGCTCACTGAAATCTATCGCGATCACATCATCGGGTGAGGTATACATATGTGGCAAAAAAATCAATCTTTATTTCGATTCGGAGCACTTTTCGCAGATCTCGATATTTTTTCAGATCTACACATACTGCCACAATACCAATATGCTTTGCACAGCTGTTGTATGTCATTTTAAGAAGTTTGCTTTCAAGCCAAATGCGCAAAGTTTCGTGAAAACCAAAATAACGAAATACATAAATAGCCATGGATATAATTTTGGAGGAATTGTTATCTTCATAGTCTTCCTCGTCACCTGAAGACTACGAATCACCAAAAATACTAAATTTGTATCTACAACAGGGAAAACATTTTTGGAGTCGATATACATTTGTGATTTTTGCAAAAACAAATGCAATTTGAACAGCTGATATTGCTGCCAAATAACGCACTAATACATTTATAAAAGCAGATCAATTTCGTTGCGCGTTCCATTGGCAGCGCAAAATCTGAGATCTGAAAAAGATTTCTGGTGGTCCCAATGGAAAACGACATTAATTTACAGCTTCAGAGATGTCACGAAACAATGATTCGATAGAGTGGGGCGTTTTTTATTTTCAACTATTCTTTGGTCTGTGTAAAGCGATCTCTAAAAATGTTTGGGTTCTTGGCAGCATTTACAATTCTAACAATAAGAAACGTCATTTAGGTCAGTTGTTGGTTGGTTTCGTTTGTGAAAATTGGTTGCAATTCTTTGTGTCCCAAGCTTTGTTCTTCCTGCAAGGAATGTAGTGTCGTTTTTCGTTGGGATTTTCAGATTTCAGATTTTTCGTGACCAGTGGTATATAAAAAGAGATTTTCTTTGTTAGCTTTTTCTGTCCCAATAAAGAATTGATACTAATATTTAAATTAATGTTTTCTTAAAGCTCATGGGCAACAAAGGAACGAATTTACAAACTCCAGAATATTTGCTTTATTTCTTAAGTGAATTCCGACCAATAGGACTTCTTTGTAATTATTTTCTTCATTTCTCACTGTGGCATAGAATTCCATTAAAGTAAGCATTGCGCTAAAATTACTAAAGTTTTATAACTTTGAAACACTTTGTTCACAAAGCTTTAGATTTTGGGTTGAATTACAGCAGAGCCAACCTACATTGCTCACTTAAGTGACACAAAGCGTATCAAGACGACACCTAAATAGCCATCAGAAGCAAGCGGGGGCAAAAATGCGATAGTCAACATTACAATTACCTAACGTGAAGCCAAAACATGAATTTTAACTATCAACAATCAACTATCACCTTAGCCGAGTCCACCCCAGGATCGGCCCCAAAACAGAACCTTGAGAAACACCAAAATTCAGATTTCAGATGCGACATAAACTTACTATGTGTAAAGTTTGTAATAGGGCACGTCTTTATTATTTGCTTGTTCACAATCCAGTGGGCTTATTCTAGCAATATATCCAACATATTAGATATTCATATTCGACAATTTGATCATACTCATTTTTATAATAATACAGTACAGATTTTGTCGATATGACACTATTCATTGAACCGCCCTAAAACCCGCGTTATATAGCTTTTTTAAGGAAATGTACCAACAAAAAGCCCAGCACAAGATCGTTATTCATCTGGTCCATTCTGAATAATGCAATAGAACTCTAATAGGGCATCCTTAGCAGATAGCCCGCAGCTCTAAACCGGAACTATATTGGACTGAATAACCTTTATTCGTTCAAAGACTTTGCCGACTTAAAACAACAATGCGATCGGTCTGTAAATCCTTTTCTCATTACTGTTTCCCTTTTCAAAACGAGGAAAGTGTTTACACAAATTGAAAATATTTTTCAAAATATCTGCTTTATTTAAGGGAAACATTTGCATTTAAAGTAAAACCTTGGACCTACAAATTGGTTCAGGAAATCAAAATAGATATTGTTTTGAAGAAGATAGAATACTGAACGGGTCAGACATTTAATTTCTTTCCCTAATTAGCAAGCATTTTGTTCAACACCGGACAAACAGAGTTATTCATAAACATTACATAAACAGGATAAACCTTTTTGTCATACCGATTTCTGTGTTATTTCAATTCCGATTTGTACGAAAAATTTCCAAAAGAAATGTTAAGCTCCATAGGTGAATTTCCGCACGTGTTTTTTTTTTTTTTGTCTCAAACAATAAGATTTAAAAAAAATTTAAAATTTAATTAAAAATTTTAAATTTAAAAAGCAGTTTTGGAAAATATATTCTTGCAACCTGTTCAATTTAACAGAGAAGTTATTTTCAACTCGAAAATGAAAATTATAGAACAAAATCAATTGCACCGAATGCTCAACCGAAAACAAACGATTTAGGTGGCCAAATGATAATGTACACCTCCATTTTAGAAAGTACTGAAAGTACTTTCAGTTTATTTAACTTTTGCACCCCGCACATGAACAAGAGTAAAACAAAAAAATATTTTTATATTTTTTTACGTATAAAACGATTTTTTTTATTACAAATATTATACAAAATATGAATGCAATTGATATAATGGTATTGTATACAAAAAATATATATAATAAAGTTTGTGAATTATAAAATATACAAAAAGTGCGCTTAACAAGTAACTTTTTTTTTTTCTTCTATTTTGTTAATTATGGCAGTTGGCTTTGCTGTGTGGCTTGCGCTTTTGTGGAGTCGATGAATAATTAAATAAAAATCAAACAAACAAAATTCAAAGGAAATAATAATAAAAAAAAAAAAACAGAAAAATAAAAGCTGATGGTAAATAATACTACATTGCAATGAGGGAAATACAAAACAAAAAAAAAATAAAGAAAAGTATTGAATAACAATGAAAAACCACACAAAGAAACTGGCCTACAACCTAACACAGGATGACAAACGACTTTAGGGTTTCTCCCTTAGCAGGATACTAGAATGGATAGGAGTACTTGGAACTGAATAGATCCTTAGTTGTATCTGCTCTGTGCGTTGGCGTCATAGCCAGCGAATGCACCGTCGCGACCAGCAGCACCGGCACCACCACCATTACCACCACCATTCTGGGCGCCACCATTGTAAGCGTTTCCAGTTTGTTCATAAGTGATGGATGGACGGTATCCGTTCTGGTCGGCTTCGTAGTCTACAACCTGTTTCCTGCCATCGGGCAAGAGGACATAGTAGCGGCCAACAGTCCTATCACCGTCGCGAGCTTCCATATGTCCGAAATCATTGCCAGATTCATAGTCCTGTACGTCATACTTGAATTCGTATTTAGCTGGACCATAGTTCTCCTCGCTGCCATAACCGCTGTAGGCATTGTTGTTGCCATTGCCATTACCATTACCATTACCATTACCATTGCCGTAGCCGCCGCCGTTTGAGAATCCCTGGCTAGCTGGATAGTTGCCTCCGTTCGATTGTTGTTTTGGGAAAATTGCCGATGTGATTGCTGGCGCTGGAGCGGCAGAGGATGGGGCAGCGTATGCACTTTGTGGTGCATTGGCAGGCGATTGACTCCTTTGGGGTGGCAGATAATTGCTGGCAGGTGACTGGTATGACTGGGTGGGTGGCAGGTAATTATTCGATGGCTCAGCAGATTGTTGATTTGGTGGAAGGTATGTATTCTGGGGCACTGGAGGTTCGCACCTAACCAGAGCGACGCAGGCCAAAACAGCTATCGTTGCAAAGCACTGAAAAGATGGTTACACCAGATTAGAATGAGAGGCAACACAAACAAACAAAAGTGAATGCTACGCGACATAATTGACAAAAGAGACGGTGGTATTTTGTGTTGCCTTAATTGCAGTGTTGACTGGTGGTTATTATGTCGTCGCGTTGAAGTAATTATTTTCAAAAATAGATATCAAACCAGCAGGGGTATATGATTAAGGTTGGCAATACGCTGTACCTACGTTCATTATTGACATTCATTAGCATTTTATTTGTCATCATATTCATCATGCGATGAGGCGCTTTGACAAGCTGGAGCTGTGTGCCACGGATGGGGAGTAATTATGAAACTCTCGAAATGCCTTGCTTTTTGATCGTGCATCGCGCCTATTAGTTTAGGGCGGAGTAGGTAATGAGTCTGAAGATGTGTCGTTGAGATGAGCATTTAAGCACTGTTCAAGCGTCAGGTGAAAGGAGATTTGAAGTCACGATTTATTGTATCTTCGAAAGAGATTCTATTAGGAAACAACAGATTTGTGTTACGTATACGCAAAAGTGAACAAATTGTGTGCACGAAGTTCAACTAATTGCCAGGCGTTGTAAAATTACTTGTCATTTGGTGAAAACTAAGTCACAAACTGAGATTCTTAACTTCGATGACATAGGCGCAGTCAAGTGGCTTCATTTTTTGAAAACAGTTTTCCGAGGGTTTATTGGAAACACTATGGGATTCTTCAAAATAAACCAGGGAAGGAGTATTTTACTAAACCATGTTCAAATTCCATTTCAGGAATACCAAAATCTCCATCAGCAATATTCACTACAAACTTGGCAGCAGGAATTTAAATCGTATTCACTTTAATTCGTCTGAACATCCTTATTCCTTGTTATTGCCAACTATCCACAATCACTGGCACAATGTCCTTTTTTGCATACACACAATGCACACCAAATATAATTAAAATTTATCTACGAACGCGGTATTTACGTACCTTCATTTTGTATATTTTAAAAGCTTAATTGATTTATCACAAACTCAAAGGAGTATCCTTATTGGTCTTCTAGCGAAGATGGTTAAACAAGATTTGATACTGATCCAAATCCAGACACCAGTATTTATATCACGTAAAAGTACACAACATACTCACTCACTTCCAGCGGCAGAAAATCTCAATCTTCATCTTGCCAGTAAAGATCTTCTATATTCACAACAACAAAACCGAAACACACAACAAAAAAAAAAAAAAGAAATAGAAAACGAACGGTATAATAGTAATAATAAAAGTTTAGAGCAAAAATCTCACAATGAACGCGACTATCGCTAGTGGTGGCGGTGTTGCTATCAAAAAATCCACAAACAACAACAAAGCTACAAGCGAAAATAATAAACATAACAATATTGGTATCATAGTTACATCTTTTGAGAAGCTTAAAGATGCAAAAATAGACAAAAAAAAATCCCCAAACCAACTAACAAAATCTACACCTTTTTAAAAACCTTATCCGCACACATCCAAACAGAGCGAAATATGTTTAGACACATTTTCTTGGTGCTGTTACTTTTTGTTAAACTTATTTGGCTTAAATGTATCTAACCAATCAGATGTTACCGCAACGAAGAGTGTAGATTTCACGTACATCGATGTGAAGCGAAATGATGAGTACAATACAATTTTTGGCTATTGCTGAAGACACACAATGCAATTGGTTTAGATACTTACGAGTATGTAGCCCACAGTGAAATTAGTGCAGACATGGATCTGTCGCTGTGTGTGTGGCTTCAATGCAGAGAATCACGGCGCACAAGATATACTTTCTGATGGCAGATTCATTCACCAGACGATCCAGGTGAAGGTGTTTGGTTTGGCTCAAACCACATACGACGATATCAACATCTTTGTGGCTCTCATCACAAACGTTTAGACCATGATCGGGTTTGGTATGGAATTTGCACATTCGCTCATGTGTCATGTGTGTGTTGGATCTTCAAGGGAAGAACACCTTGAAAAATAACCGCGACAAAAGTCTATCTTTTGAGTTTTTGTCTGGCACTCTCCACTCTCGAATTTGGAGTCTTTGAGGATTAGTGTGTGATTTTTCATCTATGCTGTTCTCTTGGAAGCAGGTGGCTGTTAAGGAACAAAATCTTTCAAATGAGTGTCGAAATGTTTTAATTGGTGTTAAAAAGCTATGCAAAGATATGCAAAACTCTATACAGACGTGGTATGGAGCAAAAGCAAATCAGTCTAATTTACTTTCAACGTGTTTAAATTAAACAGAAATTGAATGATTTGAAAATTTGAAAATATTAAAAAAAAAAAACTTTCAAAAATTATTTGCATAATTGTGGTCCTTACAAAACGCGTATTTATATTGCCATCGGAAAGTAATTTTTTTTTCCGGATAAATAAGGACTTTCCAAGCAGAAATGATAAATTGATACGGTGACCCACAATAGTGGTTTTTATAGAATATCCCTGTCCAATGATCCATTCGATTTATTTGCACACTTTCTTTGTATTTGTCTCCCCTCGATCATACATTTGCAAGAGATACATTCATTCCGCGATACTTATAATCATTTTTAGTGTCCAGGCTAAATTTTTCAACCTCACAATGGCGAAATTTTCCTTACAAAATTTCCAATTGTGACCTAAAAAATATCTAAGTTGAAGGTTAAAAATAAGGCTTATTGCCTCAAACTGATGTTGCCCAAAATATTCTGGAGATTCGGGATATTGAGGCTTATACATACAGCCCCAAACGAAACCCAACGTGTGCTCCTAAAGGATTCCTGCAAAATTGTGCAATAACATTTTCTTTCAGTGCCATTTGCAAACTAATTTGTACGACATTTTTCCACTCGCTTACAATGCAGGTCTTTAAATATTTTTTTTTTTTTTATAATGAACTACTGCGCAGTATATCCTTGAACTTGAACAACCTTTTGATGCGCAACGACGACTTTGAAAACGACAGAGGCATTTGCAAACTTTCCACTATGCTAAAGCTTCTCAAACCTCTAAGGCGAAGTTAAGGAAATTTTAGCAATTTTTAGTATTTGGTACGACCAAAGATCAAAGTTGTAAGAATCAGCGTACTTTTTGAAGCTCGGAAAATATGCTCGAAAAACGTTATAAATTTGCAAGGGCAAATTTCTTACTCTTCAAGAAACCAGCGATGCATCTTTTGTTTCGCTTATTTTTAGTATCCGGGAAGATCTATGGAAGGAGTCATCAGAGGCTCCAAGAAAGAGCTATATCAGCATTGAAAAATGCCAAACGTCCATCCGGATATAAGTAACGATACATAAATACAAAATAATGTGAATGAACTTGCTCAGGACATTTTAGAACCGCCACATGTGCCTATTGTAAAAATATGTTCATGAACAGACTTTTTTGGATTTTAAATGAAAAATGGTCGCAGTAGCTCAGTTGATTACTGAGCTAGGAGTTTCGGATTCCATCCCCGAAAAAAGCAAACACAAGTAGTCTAATTATTTTCGATCAGTTTTCCAGCAGTTGGCGCCAAGTGTCATTATTTACCACAAATCAGGAGTCAGATGCTTTAAGGGGAAATGCTGAATCATTTTCGTGCCACGAATGATTTGCTCTACGTTGCAGAATTAATGCACACGAAAATGTTTGAACGTTTCGCGCTAACAGAATGCCGATCCAGCTGTCAAAGTGACTGTCACTGAAACACTGGTTGTCAGTTTAGAAAAGAAACATCTAAAAACTAGCTTTATTCACATGTCTGGCTACGAGTACAATGACAATTTGAGATTGAATTTGTTTTTTCCTTAAATACGTTTTATTCCTTACAGCGCTTTTATGATTTTTCAGCAGAAGTTTTCTTTCTTTCCATGTTTTGGTTATTTCTGTCGAACTGTTTTCGTTTTTCACTATCCCGTACATATAAATAGGCGCAGCGAAATAGTTAAGAACGACTTTTCACTGCCTTAAACACGACATATTCGCTTGATTTTATGTTGGGAAAATTGTGTAGAGATGCAATTTAGTCTTAAATTTGTTTTTTTAATATACATAAGGCTAGGTCAATATAATGGTACAATTTCTACCACAGGGCAAACTCTAGTTTTCATTATTCGCCGGCGAAGTGACAGCCAAGCAGCAGTTTCATAGGTAATAGGTATTTTTTTATTCTTTAACTAAACACGATTATAAAAGGTCATTCGAACACGTTAGCCAAATTTAGTCAAACTTCGTTCCCTTACGCAAAAGTTGGGCAGAAGAAAGTCGAAAAGAGAGAACAAAACATTTCAAACAAAAAAAAAAAACACACATGTCAAAGGAAATCGTTCAAACGTTTACAAAATAAAAAAAAAAATACGAAACCGCGGAAGTGTAATTGTGATAAAATTTGTAATAACGTAATTCAGATAGGAATTCAGATATTGTTTTCAACATATTGTATCATTTCTTTAATTGTAGTGTGGAAATAATTACGCGAAGAAGAGTGCCAAATGTCATTTTGCCGTTGGCGATATCGTTCAAGCGTGGGCGTTCCTTCATCTGGGATATTTTGTGCTAGGCGTCTAGCGGGCAGTGGAACCCGGCCATTTATATTTTGTGCTTGTATAACACTAAAAGAGATGTAAGAAGCATTGAACTTTTTAATTTCTGCAATAAAAGCAAATCAAATATTCTCTATAAATTTGTTCTTTGTTCTACTTTTATTTGAAGATTCACATTCAAATTCGTGATTGTGGACGTCGTTCAACGCACTCCTTTTCTTTTTTGTTATGTTTCATTTCGGTGAGCGAATTATCTCGAAATGTGAAATGTGACATGTTGCCAAAATGAACCCGAAAGTAAGGGAACAGACCTATAGTTACGGAGGGTCAAAGAGTGGACATGTGCTAAGTGGAAAGCAACTAACTTCATCGCACTTTGTTATGCCAAATGTAATTGGGGTTTTTTGTGTTTGTTGTGAAGATGAAACGGCACCGCGATATGATATAAAATCATCAAAATCCTGTGCAAGTAATCACAGTTTACATTGTTAATCACAGGTTGTGACTTTGAATTTTTAATAGCAAATAAAAAACTACAGGTTGCTATGTTTTTCTTGTCTGTAAATGCGTGTATGTGTAACAAATGTTTACACGCATAAGACCAAAAGTGTGTACGAGTACAAGCAGTCACCCGTGGCTTCAATCACGTTACAGTTGCCGCCGTCAAATCACTGATAAATGTATAACTAGTTGTTGCCCCGCGGCTCCGCCAACGAATACAGTCGGACAGCAAATTAATGAAAGTACTAGCTTCTGTTTTTTGGTAAAGTATGCAAGTAGCTTAAGCTTGTTTGCAACTTTTTAGTGGTTGAAAATATTGGAATGGAAAATTGAACCGGATATCTAGTACGAATCGGAATGAATTAGTTGAAAAAACATCTTGTTATAATAATATAGCTGCTTCAATGGGACTTGGAAGTAATTTTTGTATTGCAAGCCAGGCCGAGGTGTAATCAATCTCTATAACAGAATAGACAGAGATTTTTTTTTAAAAATGAAGCAAGAAAGACGCTCTACTTAATTGGAGAACTCTGTTATGCTCCAGAAACATAAAATTCGGTTGCACATAAACTTCTTTAAAAGAACATATTTTCCGACCACTGGCACCGTGGAATCATTAGTTTTACAAACAATTTTCCTCCTTCTGTCCTTTTACAGGTCTTGGAACATAAATCAATTCTATTATTTAGCGAACCTATTAACAGAAAAATCTTAGTTATACCAATAAAAAATCCAAGCTGTCTAAAAAATATTTACAACACCTCTTCTCTCAATAACTTTTATAGATACAAAAGCAGCGCTTGGTGGAAGACTCCTTAAAATCAGCCCACTCGCCTTAACTTTGCTTAGTCCGACCAAGACCACCCCAAAACCACCCAATATTCAATGTGCAGTGTTATCTATAACCAATTAACAACGAAAAAAGTGAGCAAAGTGAAAATCATAACACTCTTGAAATGCTGTAATGAATCACTTCAGCCACAATGAATAGGAGCTTCTTAAATGTATCCAAAAACACACGCAACAATCCGAAATCACTTAAGTGAGACAAGTGCGATTTTGAGTGTGTAAGTCAAACTGGGGATAAATAGAAAAAAAACGGAAAGATTTTTATTTATGATGATGACTTTAATTGTGATGACTCGAATTTCAAAAGAGTGAAATTTTATCACACCTAGAGAGTGGACTGTAGACATTTCCGGTCTGCAGACATTTCCGGCCAACGGAAAATTAAAGCCTTTTCACAAGTGGAAATCAATTGATTGGCAGCTGGAATGTTATGAAGAAATAATTATTATAAGACTTGCATTACCCTCTTTAGAACGTTACCGTGGAAAAAGTTCCGTCATTGCTGAGGTTGAGTGTTTCACATTGAAATGGTTGCGGTAATGATCTGTTTCCGTCACTCAAAATCATTTTCTAATTCAACTTTGGAGGTTTGGTGTAGAGGTCATGTTAAAGTTGCCGTCAAGCTTCTTGAAACGAGTTTATCTTGACTGTAAATAAGCAATCGTTATTAAAACTAATTTGCATGAGAAAGCAGCTATCACTAGAAGAAATTTGCACTGCCTTTGAAGGAATTTAATAACGTCACCATCAAACGAGCCCTAGAAAGGATTAATCTCGAGCTAAGCCTTACCAATTGGTTATTATGTGCAATATAAATTCCACCCTTGGACACAGTTCAATATGGAAATCTGTTTCTAGAGGTACTCCCCAGGGAGGAGTCAACTATGCCCTTCTCTGGGTGGCTGTCATAGATGATGATCTTAAAGAACTAAGTAAGGCAGGACTAAGCGTCACTGCTTATGCGGCTGATGTCGCCATTGTTCTCCACAAAAAATTTCTAGGCACACCGAGCAAAAACTATGGAATCAGCTCTCAAAGCTGAATGTGGGATGAATGTATCGGCGCACTAGACTTCGACACACGATTTAAGTTGCGGTCGTCAGACTGAGTTTAAAAAGCGCTACAAAAGAGAAAAAGAAAACTAAACTATTCAGGAACTTTCGCACAATTTGAAGGCAATATGCTGGCAGGACTGTGTCAATGTTGGGCACCACTGCACTCGCACTGTGGTATTGAGTAACGAAAAGCCCGACGTTCTGCTTAAAAAAGCAGCTCCAGAAAATGCAACAACCCCTGAATATCAAGAATATCTTGGAGAAGATGGAAACACTTCCAAAGGTACTTCTTGGATAATTTCTTAGACAAAATTGAGATCATAACAAGATTTTGTAAGGGAATTGAGTACTTGGGAGAATTGGATAAGTTTTGAACCGTAAGAGGAATGGTCTAAAGCAACCTGCCCTAATCTAAACCAAAAATTTGCGATAAAGCGGTTAAAACTGGTACATTTTATTGTACTGCCTTTTAGTTTCGTAATCGTTTATTTTTTTCGATACGTCCCTTAGACCACGCATGCATTTTTAGTTTTTCCTGTTTATGTTGTTGCTTTCGATATCTGAATTAAGAGAAAATCCACCCGCTAAACAGTGTCCGAAACCTATTCCTCTGTCCTGTCAACTCTTTTCCTCAGACCAGTCCACTTTCTCACGAATATCAGGGTCTTCGAAGACTCTCTATCAATATTGTCTCCACTCGCGTCTACTCAACATGAACCTCCATTACAAGACTAATAGGACAGGTCTCCCAAACGGTCATCGGCAGAAGTATTCTTACAAAATAAAAAGTAACATTTTATGAGTTCAATATCCTGTATAAGTTAAATCACCATTCAGCTTTTGTGACAATAGGAGCGTTATCCTGTTGAAGAATAAATGACTGCCCGATTAGTCTATCGCCAGATGGGAATGCGTAATTGTTTAAGTTTGTGCCAGATCATCGTTGCATCGATTGGAAGCCAATCTGCACAACTGCCTCAACAACACTGGACGGTGTACAACCCTAAAACTTTATATAACTTTTTCGTTTTTGACTCGAGGGAGGTAAATTTTGCACATATAGATCGTTCTTATGTGATTGTTGATTTTGATTTTTACAATTTGCTTCAACAAATTAAATTCTTTCCTTTTTTCAACACGAAGACCGCAATCGTCTCTTGCGAAAAAAGCTACTCGATCTTCCATATTTAACTCTGTCGTTTTCGCCATATTTTAATCAAAATGGACCTGTATACAATAAATCTACCATATTTAATATAAATAGAAACCATAATAGTATTTTTCGCCAAACAAACCTTGAAAAATTACAGTCAAAAAATCGCACTTTAAAACAAAAAATAGGACAGAGTTTTTTTTTCATTTTAAATGCATTTTTATTAGGATATTTAACTAAACTTACTTACTAGACAAAAACGATTAAATCTAATTTAAAATTAACATTTAACTTATACATATTCTAGCTTACTGGCTCCAAGCGAGCGCTCTAAACTCACCAATATCCTTAACATTATTGCCTTTCTGCCTTAAATCTATCTATGATTTGTTTTGTTTTTAAATTTTCAAGAAACTTTGGAAAACTTGAATTCTTTATAGTTTTTTTTCCTACAACTAATTAAAACTAACTAAGCTACTTAACAGGGTGGTGAGCAATCTCATCGATTGGTCACCGTCCTGATCGCGTCCATGGGCGCCTAACAGCCGCCCTCAAGGGTTCATCATAGTGCTGCCGAGACTTGAACGACACTTACAGCCTCGCTCGGGTCTTAGTGGCACTATTCATGTTGGCTAGCCCGGCCCTCATGTTGGCTAGCCCGGCCCCTACCAAAGACCCCCTACTATAAACCTAAACCTATAAACTTAATATCTACCTTAAAACTAAGGAGGATGCTACGTAAGTAGCGCACCGGCCTCGGAGAGCGTATCCACCCTCACCTGTTCCTCAAGCCACCAAAATTCGGTGAACTACTTAACCGTATCGACCCTGTCCCGTTCCGCAATTGCGGTACTAAAGCGGAGGAGCTCCTGAGCATTGGCGGCATACCCGTCGTGGATGAGCCGTTTATCCCTCGCGCCGCGGTGGCTGTGGTACAATACCGGCATAGGACAGAGCTATTCAGCCATGGGTCTCAAATGATCTCATTTACACACACAATTATAGGTCACACCACATGCAATTACTGAGTGAAAACTGGAACTTGCATTTCTGTCGAAATATTTTTGCCGACTAGTGTAGATATATAAAGGAACAGTGCCACCCACAGAATTCTAAAACACTCCCTTAAGGATTGCAATTATATTAACAGCATCGCTATAACGACATCTATCGGCAGAACATCCATCAATAAATGTTTAATTGGCGATTCTTACAGAGCAGAAACTCAAAACCTCGGTTGCTTGGTCTTGTAATCACAGAAACTTCATAGTAGTTTCGCTCGCTAGAGCTTACCCGGTCGAAGGTTAGGAATAATAGTGAATAACTTTGGCATAAATGATCTGCGTAGTTCTATATCCGAAAAGAATATAAATTTGCAATCCATCTTAACAATATGGTGCCCTTCTGTAATTGCAGTTTAACGACTAGCTGGAGGTTCCCATATACCTTTAGGCACGATATAAGTTCTTCCATCAGTGAAGCGTGTAAGTTTGGCCGTTCCCATCGAGGACATCGCTTTTAACCTCTCACATTTTCGTTTCTAATCAATGTTGATGAGTTGTGAAGATACCAGTAGTACGTACATTAGTGGATGTACTGCGTCATGTTGGCTTACGTCCGTTTGTAGCATTGGAAGGTTGATGGGAGCAGCACAAACCGATTTGAAGCGTTAATTTCAAATTCAAAATTACAAGTTAATGTAACGCCGGTATTAATGGGAATTTATTAGTTTCATGATCGCGATGGAATCGATTTCAATTTTTCGCTTATTTAATGTTGTTTCTTTTTGTAGTAAACATTTCTTACTTGATTTTAATTACCAAAACAGGTAAGCCGATATGGGCTGTTATTAATTACCGAATTGCCAAGGTAGCATTTCGAAAATACCTCACAGGCGCATTTTGCACAAAACAATTACTCAAATTCGAAGCAACAATTGAGTGGGAAGGTGGCTTCATATTTATTAGTTGCAGACAGAGCTTAGGGTATACCTTTTTGCAGATAATTATGCAGCGATTGTCTATTTCGCAACAATTAAAATATGCAGGGTAATTAATCTGTGCCTATCAATATTGGAAACCAAAAAATGTGATTTTCTACGTTCTTGTTGCAAAAGATATGTGATTTATTTAAAAATCAATGGTGTGACTTTAAGACTGACAAGAGCATCTAATCAGTTATTGAGTTGTTGCGGGATTTGATGACTTTGAATGATGAACGATGGAATATAATTTGTGATGGTTACAGGGCTTGGTGAACGTCAACAGTATTGAAAGAGTGTTGGCATCAAGTGCTTTCGGCATGCGGTTAGCATTCAATACTAATAGGTATTAGTTTCGAATTTCGAGAAATCACGCAAACGTGGTGTGGACATAATTGTCAACGTTAGGAACCAATCATGGGTCTAATTGCGCTCCGTTTCATTTCCATTTGTGAGTCTTAATGATGTATATATAAAAGATAATGGAATACAGAGATACATAACTTTCCAGTGGAGGTAGTAGACAACTTTCATGCATAATAATGTGCGCCTGGCTTTATATTTCTCTACGAGAATTTAAACTTTTGTCGGTTTCAAAGTTTCCCGAATTAAGTAATATATAAGCCATACAATTTTTAAAACATAAAGTTTTTTTCAAAAACGGAAGGCGATAGGTTCTTAAAACGCTAATTGCTTCCTACGTGAGATTTAAATTTATTCTGAAAAGAATTGACAAGCTTTTTTTTCTATTTTCAAAAATACTCACTTGCTATCGATTCAATTACGATCTTTAGGCCCTGTTTGTTCAGTCTTGTTTATCTTTATCGTTTATTCCAGCTGGTAACCAGCGAATGTGTTTGTTCATCAATATATTAATCAAGGAATCAGTGGTTTGGTTAGTTAACCAGATAAATCGATGACCAGCCGATTATAAGCGGTTAATGACATTTAACCTCTATTTTTCTGTAATTTCGTTTGTTCAAGATTTTTAAGGACTACGTAAGTATTCATTTTGACGTATCTGCTACACAACAATTTTTGTACAATATTGTGCGAACAAAAAGAAAAATGCAAATACTAGAATGATCGAATATACAACGCAGGGCGGAGCGAACCAATAAAATCTTTCACATCTTATTCGTTGATGTTTTCAACTGACACATATAAAGAATACACTACACGCCAGTCAATTGAAGGTGAGGGTACAGGTTCCTAACATAATAATCGATGCAAAGGATGAATAAGGATTATTTTCAAAATTCTTAGCTCTCATAAATTGAGATAAAGCGTACGCATTAGAGGAAATATTGAGAGATGAAGAAAATTGCCATTGTTGTTGAATGATTTAACATGAGGCCTATTAATTTGTAACAAATTTTGTTGGTTTTATTGATTTTTACTTTATTTCGGTTCTTAAAAAATTCCTGTATTAATGGATTTTGACATTCTTTTTTTGTGTTTAGTAAGATAACTAAAAATAAATACATAGATAAAAAATCTATCTAAACATATTACTTATCAAAAATTGACAAATAAACTGGAAAAATGGAACGATTTGTTGGAAAGCTATGGTTTGGTGACCGAAGTGAAAAAACGCTCAACAAACACTCATTGGTTTTACTGATTTATAAACATTGGTTTACCTAAATCTATGGTAACCTAACCGAGGATTTAACCTGCTGTGAACAGACCGGCCCTTAGTCCACCAATAAGTTTTGGTTTGTATCATCAGCTTACGAGTAAATCAAGACATTCTAATAATTTGTGTTCCGTTTACTGAATAATTTTAAAGGGATTTAATTACGACACAACTGCACTCAAAAAACAATCGTCAAGTAGTATTAGAAAACAATGGAAAGCGTGCTATAAAAAGTACCGAAAATTGTTGGCGAGCGAACAGTATTTTATTACTGATTTGCATATGATATTTGACACAGAGATGAATGATTAAAAGAGACCTTTGATTTGGCAGATGAGCGGATATTTTGTTTATTGGTACCATTTCACAAATGCTGTACATTTTTACTAAAGCTGGCAGCCAACTAACTGTCGACATTTTAGTGCTTGATTTTTAGCAAGGCCGAATGTTTAGTTCAAAAAAATATGTTCTAAAACTGGGTATCTGAACTGCGTACAATGTATTGTTCAGAATGGTTCAGAATGTAGGTGTTACTTGGTTTTCAAAGTTTTATTTCAATCGAAAACGAGGCTTTCGAGATAGGAGCAGCTTTCGATTTACATTTTTTCGCAGCCTTTGTTTTGGGTACAATAACTCCGGTTGCCACTGTTCGGTGGCTTTTGAGAAAGTGTTGTATAGAAATGGAGCTGCGGCCGATGGCAATTGGTCACTATTAACTGGAGAAACCAGTACTTTCGTTCGTGTTGCGTCTGGTTGCCGCCGGCCGCCTGTCAATGTCCCAAAGCAATGACTTATCAGCTGTCATCAGCTTTAGCTGAGGTTAGAAGTGTGAATGGCGTCTCTTCGCTAATATATCCACTTCTTCACGCTGAAAATTTAATTAGACTTTGATGATCCCATAACTATGTGTTCTTCAAAAAATCGCATCTGGTCTAGTGAGTGAAACCAAACAGTAAAGACACAAACCAACCTCCGAGTGGTTGGTGAAGCGTACGAAATCTTCCTTTCTTGGTCTACGCCCTATATACTCGTAGTGGCTAGAAATACGATTCCTTCTGGGAAATAATATCGTCGGCTGCCTTCATTCACGATTTTTTTTCGGAATTGCATCATCTCTACACTCTTGCAGCCGTTGCGCCGTTTGACCTGCATTAGAAACAAATGAAAGACGAACAAAACATAGCTGATTGAAGATAAGTGAATTATATTGTTCCACCCCCCATAAGAACATGTATCCATAAAGCCAAGCAACGTGATTTTTTGTAACAAGCAGAGCAGCAGCACACCTCCACCAGGATCTGTGCGACCTCCGGTAAGCGCCATCCATCCACCAGCCAATACACCACTCTCGCGGATTCAATTCAAAGTCATGATTATGCAACAAGATGCGATGCGATGCAGCTCCAGTTACACACAACCTGTGTGCATGTGCAAATGCAAACAGTGTGTCAGTCGTCTTCGGCTTTGTTTGCGCGGCGCTAATGCATTCATGAAATGAAAATTAAAATTTCTTCGTGTTCTACATTCGTTATGGTGCGGTTATGCCGCCAACGACGGAATAAGAAAAAAAAAAAAAACAAACACCAAAGCGCACCACTCATCCACTCGCAGTACGAGTGGGTAACATGTTATGATCCGAAAATGTCCACGATTTCAGTTGCACGTGAAGTGAACGTAAACGATCTACAATCTGGTTGTACCGGGTCAGACCTCTGGTACCGTCTTCGTCGCGCACAGATCACTGGCTGGCAGTTATGTTACCGTCATCGCGTTGCACATTCTCGGTCATAAAATTGTTCCAAACGCGGCCAAAGTTCTTCACAGTTGCGAATAGATACAATTGGCGAAGTTGCTTCTGAAGCGCTGCTGCGCCTACAGGCCATGGATGAACAAATTGCAGATGACGTTATGTGTGCTGACGCAGCAATTTATTTGATGAATGATCCACAGCTGGGCGACAATTGTCGACTGTAAGTCACTGTTTCTTGTAAATGAGTGCTAAGCCCGATGGTCAACAGGAATGCGCTCCGCTGTCAGAGTCCCCACGCCATACGCAGTCACAGTTCACAGAAGGGAATTGAAGGTACTCGAGCTTTAATGGTTGCTACCAATTTGCCAAGAGTCTGCCATTCAATGATCCCCTCAGATCCATGCCCGCGATACACAGTAACATTAACAGTAACACACTGATCTGTAAACAGGTTACGCTGAATTGTCTTGGGGGATCTATTGTTGGTCTTGCTCGCTGCCAGTTGTTGCCACATGTGGTAAATACGGGGGGTTCTTGATGATTCGGTGGAGCGTAAATGTTGATGAGGGCGTGTGATTACTGGTCATTTCAGAACATCGGCGTCACGAATATAAATTAAAATATATGAGCCAAGATTTCGAGCTATGATTGTTATTAACATGTCAACCATTAGGTAGATCCGCATCGTAGGCAGCGGCATCATAAAACTTATCAGCGCCATTGGTAAAGCCAAACAGAACCGAAGTGAAAGGCCTCCTCGTTGTGCGGCGACGCGACGATGTGGGAGGAATTTGATGGAAAATGATAAACTATCTGCCAATGATTTGTTAACGACAATGCATAACGGTTGTACTAGCATTTTTGTATTGAGAGTAAAGTGGGTAAGTTATTAAAGGTCACCTGTGCGGAGATCATTGATCCCAGCTCAGTTTTTCTTGGCCAATTAATCATTTGGCTGCCCTTTGAGTGAAAACAATACCAGTTTCACTATCAAATGAGTGCAAAATCGCTTTTAGATTTCGGGTTTCGAGTCTCCCATCGAACTTATGGTGTTCTTGTGTTGACTTTTGTTTACTTACTTGATTTTCATCCAAATGAACGATAAAGGTGAGGCGTATTCAACCGTTAACAACTAAAAAATCACCAAACAGTTCTATCGCTCTTATAGAAACAGCCTATGCTGTTCAAGCTATTCGAAAAGATATTAATAAAACAAACGTCGGCATAAACCAATCGAAGAAAAATCGCTTATCTTAAACCATCAATTTGGTTTTAGAAAAACGAGTACTCCAAGATAGATCAGTGTATATAGGATATTATGTATAGCAAAGGTAGTTTTAAGTAGTTTTAAATAAAAAAAAATAAAAATAGAGAATTCAAGTTTTGGAAGTTTCTTGAAGATTAAAAAACAAACCATTTAAATATAGATAGATTTAAGGCGGAAAGGCAATAATTTTAAGGATATAGTTAAGTTTAGAGAGTAAGCTAGAATAAGATAAATGTTAGCTTTAAGTTAGATTTAATCGTTTTTGTCTAGCATACAAGTTTAATGAATGATAATAATAAAAATGAATTTAAAATGCATAGCATAAGCTTTCGAGAAAGTGTGGCACAAAAGACTGATGCATGAATCTGCCAAAGCTATTTTCAGAAATTCTAAATTCTTATATTTTACAGTGATATACAGAACTAAACAAGGAAACGATCACTACACGCTAAGATTAAAATTGGAAGATAATATTTGATAGAAGATACAGTTGATACAGCTTGTCCCCACGCCATTAGTCTCCAAACGGTTTCAATGAATCAAAAAACACATCAATTAATTATCGATCTAAGAAACGTCGGAAAGTGCATAAAAAGTGCCTTAAAAATTCCTCAAAAAACGGGTCCATACACGCAACCAAAAACGGTTCAAAATACGAGTCAAACACGCTTTACAAAAATCGTAAAAATAGGCATTAAAAACCGCGTAAAAGAACCTATCAATCATTCCGTCACAAATTACGTCCAAAAATGCTATAAAATAGGGATAAATAACCGTACCAAACACTGATTCTGTAGCTTTGACGATTGGCCTAGTTTGGCCAATTTGTCCTCATCAGTACAGGGTCCACCTCTTTTGGTGCAATGAAAAATTGTTTCTTGTATTTTATGCTTTTTTATTTAGGATGAACTCTTATCCGTAGTTAAAATAATTTTTAATATTTATTATATGTATGCTGTACGAGACTGGTGAAACTTAAAAAAAAAACAGCCAAAGGCCCAAAAGTTAGCCAAGGCAAGGCAAAAGGTCAGCAAAGGGGCAACAAAATTTAAAAAAAAGTTTCAAATGTGCGGAGTGATTTCCGAAAGGCAGTTGTGAACTTGGTAAGTCACCTTTAATTTGACAAGACAAAAAATTGTTAGAATAAGCGCGCAAGAAGTGTTGCGTGTTTCCCAAGAGACAGTCAACTTCTGACTGATGAAGAGCGTGTAGAAGATCGGTGCCGGCCTTTTATTTGGAGTGGGCGCAGGCATATAAGTTCAGGAGACATAAATCCATTATGGACTTATGTCTCACTGTGTCCTACTGAAGTGGGACACAAGTACATTAAAAAAAAATTATGAAATTATGTCCCTTCTAACATGTTTTTATTTTATTTTATTTTATATTTCTGTACCTGTTAAGTTAATTGAAATAATTTATAGCAGACCTGCCATACCATTCTCTTAAGAATACAGCGGCGCCCATTTTGTGAACTTTCAATTTGGGCTATATTTAACGCAAAATATTATTTTGGGCGACCCTCAAATTTTCTGAAGCTAAGACAAAAAGTTTGAGGAAATAAATTGACTTTTACCTTTTTGCCTTTTCGTTCGTAAACATTGTGTGTGTGTTATTTTTATGGCTACTTTGTAAAAAAAATGTCTGAAACGTGGTTTTTTGACTTTTTTGTGATAGCATTTCTTCTATTTACAGAATGTTGGAATTATGCCCCATATTTGAAAAATAAGTAAGGGACTTATATCCCAGTGATATAATTCGAAAATCCATTATTGAGCTTATTTCCCACCGAAGTGGGACGAAAGTCCATTATGAACTTATGACTCATGGACGACTTATGTCCCTGCGCCTTTTGGGTGAGCTCTGTGGATAAATGTCACAAAAAAACAGCTGTCCCGACCCATTAAATGGGCGCGCTAAATCTTGACAGATGCATGAAGTACATTCTGAAACAAAAGTTTGATTATTTAGAGGTTTAAGTGTAACTTTGGTTCCTGAACAAATACAATAGATAGAAATACGTTTACATATATAAATTCCGCATATCCACATTTTATTGCGCACTTTATATATGTTATCACATTCCAAAGCGCCATATATTTGTGGCAATAAATATGCAGGTTCACATGAAATATACGTGATCTAAGGATGCACCAGCGGACCCAATTTACAGACAGCGAGCAATGAAATAGGTCCAAGTGCACGACTCTTTCAAATACTTCCCCTATGAAATTGCGAAAGCCGATCTGACTGTAAGATTGTGAAATGAAAATTACTTCGAACCTTGGCGCTCAGTTGCAGGCTAGAGTCCTACCCTATCATGTACTCATACGTCTTAAATCTCACCTCAAGTAGGCTTAAAATTTTAAGCTTGCTAAGGTCTTCCTCGTACACTCGCGAAGAGGTTTTCAAATTCCCAATTAAAAGGCAAACATTGCCCCAACTGAACCGCCAGGGTCATTAGTTTCGAACAATAACCCACTGTGTCAAACTACACTGACGGTTATATGTCCAAACGATACTCCAACAAATGTATTGATTGTCACTTAATGGCATTTTATTTATCTCAATGGCTATCTTTACCAATTCAAACATATTAATGGAAATTATTAAATAAAACTACTGCATCCATCACCACTCATCGCTGACCGCAATCAGATGTTATCTGCAAGCGGAATGTATTCAAATGACTGAAGCTATATTATCCGCCAAATTTAATTCAAACTCGCTTTTCAAGAAGTTTCGCCGACCAATCCATCGAGCGATACGGATCTAGAAGAAACTGCTTATTTCATCTCGTTAACACACCTTTCAACGGAACCGGAAATATTAGCAGTGAAGGATGTTCGCCGTGCAGAGTACCATATATACATTTTTGAATAAGCCTGGGCGTAAAGAAATCAGTTGAAAATTCATTAGAAGATTTCGATAACACACAGAAGACGCCAACGGAACGCCAGGTTAGTGACATAAGCCCGAAACAGCAGTCATAACAAACCTTACATCATTTCGTACACAGTTCACCATTTTACGCATATACAGTAGCTTGGTATATGGCGGCAACAAATGTCTTTTATAATAATGTGCGGAATTTGTGCGATTCGTGCCATTGACGGTGTCTTTATGGTGCACGCTTTTGTCACAAAGATATTCAATGAGCCTTAAGGGAATCACGCTGTCGACGGCAATGTGAATGTGACAACCACTATTAGCTGTTGAAATGATTGTGTGTGCGCGATCAGAAGCGGTGACGCTGACGCGTTCCCTTATGCATACGGCTCTGTCACCTCGCTGATGACTGTTTACTCTACTGCCACAGTTTCAATACGTTATTCGCGTATTGTTCTGACCCGGGGGCAATCTTTTTTATTTTTTTTGCCAAGTTTTGCGACATCACTACGACTATATGGCGATCGGTATTGCCCGAAAGGTGTAGGTACCGTGCGCCTACTTGAGATTTCATTTTGCGAATTGCCGTCCCATCAGCGACGACGCTTCGAGGTGATTTGTGGCGAATTTTTAATGAGTCGATTCCAAGCGCGCATATAATAATAGTCGATGACAAATTCGACATTGGATTTGTCCGATTTCAATAAGGAATGAGGCAATGCAGATGCAGACAGTTAGACAGATGGATGGACGGGGTACAAGGCGCAAAAGAAAACGATACAAAATGGTACAAGTGGCCCTAAGTGGTTCCCCTGAGGTAGTTTCGCCCAATTTCGCCACACCATATAGCGAATGGTAGGTTTTCAAAGGAATATTTTCCATGGGATTGTCTCTGTATTTAGGAATCTTTTAGTTGAACGACGACTTAAGTAGTGCACATTTCTATTTTACCAACCGGCAAGTAGGTACTCGACGCCTAGGCACGTTTCAAGATATCGAAATCAGCTTGAAGCGTTTTCAGCTGAGGCTACGAGAGCGAACTGTGGTCGAGTTGGGAGTAATTGCTTTAGTCATGGGTGCGGATTGATTGGCTTCCCAGTCAAAAATATAGGGATTACTTGGACTAAGAGTCCGTAGCCATATCAAAGGTTTGGTAAGCAAATCCATGTAGCTCTTTCTTAACTTCCGTGTGAGACCCATAGCGAATGGCCGGGGTGTACGATCTCGATGTTGTGCCCACGAACTCCACAAAACGACAGTTGATAACGGCTACCGGATAGTCTATTGTTCATAATGCGGTTATAAACGATCCAAGGCCTCCAAAGCTATGGATTTTTGCTAACCGTTGCTCTCGAAAATTGTGTATTCCCATGCTATAAACCGCCAAGACTCGTTTACAGAAACCACCTCGGAAAACTCTACGACAAGTGTAGCTGCCCGAGTAAGAGTGTAGCCTTACACAAACATGAGAAATATCGGAGAACCCATAGACAGCAAAGAAGGGCAGTTCTGTCAAGCACATTGTGCACAGTAAATCAGCGACCGTTGAAATTCAAGGCTAGGGCGCTTTTTGGCATCGAACTATAAATAGTATAAAAAGGCTGAACGCAGTGTGAACGACATGTGGATCTGGGGCTCTACTCTCTATTTCGTTCTGAAAGTCAATCCTATTCGAAATTGCTTTTAAGTTGGTACTCTGTAATAATTTCGGAACTCTAAATCTATATATATACTTAAAATTATTGCCTTTCGGCCTTAGATCTATCTATATTTAATTTTGTTTGTTTTTTATTCTTCAAGAAACTTTGAAAAACTTGAATTCTTTATTATTTTAATTTTATTTAAAACTACTTAAGACTACCTAAGCTACTTAACCTAAATTACTATAATCAGGGTCTTGAGCAATCTCATCGATTGGTCACCATCCTGATCATTTTCATTTTATTTTAAATTCATTTTTATTCATTTCTTTTTTAAGCTTACATTCTAGACAAAAACGATTAAATCTAATTTAAAACTAACATTTATCTTATTCTAGCTTACTGGCTCCAAGCGAGCGCTCTAAACTTATCAATATCCTTTCACCATCCTGATCCTTATTATTATTATTATTATTGTTATCAGTTTCTTCTCTGCTCAAGCATTCAGAGCAGTAAATGCATCCTGTAGTCAATAAAACTACAAGGACTCCGTGGCGCAACGGTAGCGCGTCTGACTCCAGATCAGAAGGTTGCGTGTTCAAATCACGTCGGGGTCAAAACGGCTTTTTTTTCATTTGTTTATTGTTCTATTTCTTCTCATTGATTGAGAATGAAATGCTTGTGCATATTCTATTGCATTATATATTATACATACTCTCTTTACTGTCATTGTCGACCGTATTGTACGATTCGGCAGTGAGTTAGAGTCACCGCAATGGTTAATGAATGGGGTTGGCGTTTGGTATTCCATTTGCCTTTACGTCTCCACTCCAATCCAGTTCAGTTAAAGCACTTTGCAAAAGATTTAGCTAATCCCGAAGACCGCAACAAATATTGCTAAATTCTGATATTTTCCTTCGAACAATTATTTGGTTGCCTCGAAATTTAGTCATCAGTTTTTAGTTGAAATTATTATATTTTAACCTATATTATATTGGTCAAAATCTTTTATCCATTTATTGTGTTATTTT
This sequence comes from Cheilosia grossa, assembly GCA_963082955.1. NCBI lineage: Eukaryota > Metazoa > Arthropoda > Insecta > Diptera > Syrphidae > Cheilosia > Cheilosia grossa. The sequence goes on along the minus strand of OY720147.1, from coordinate 16,170,298 downwards.
CTGTTATGAATTTCCATACAAAAGTTCAAACTGTCAAAAAATCTTTTACATGCCTTAGAATTGGTATTCTGTGTGGAAAAATCTGTTATGAACTCTTTGAAAAACCATAACCGTAACTTTTATTATAAAAGTTTTTTATTTAATAGGAAGTTTATGGATTGAAATGGATCTCTATATAATTCTTCGTCAACGAAATGCTTACAAAAGGAGACAAATGTAATAAATGTGTATAAAAAAGTATAATAATTGAAAATAATTTCTAAATTTATATTTTTGTCTAGCCGAAAACACCCATCACTTTTGGTGAAACTAATAGTAACCCATTTGATCTTCCTGAAGTGCGTAATAATTCAAAACTTACTCTTTACTCTATAGGCCCATGCTTTCGTTTTGCAACGAATACTGTGTTTTTTCCGAAAACTCTAAAAAAAACAATTAAAAAAACATTTTTCAAATTGTATTGTTAAACAAGTGATTACTGTACGTTAATCAGCAACAACATTGATTAGGTGAATAATATCATTTTTGCTGAGGAGATTGTTTATGTTTTTTGCCTTTTGATGTCTGTTTGTGCACCACGATTTTCGCATGTGCAACTTTAATGAATACGTCAAATTTAGTTCAATTCGATTAATCCCACCTAGAAATCTCAAGTGACTGGCGATGGCGAACAAATTACTCAATCTCAGTTGTGATTAATCACAAATAAAATCCACAGCACAATGAGCGTATAAGTGCGAATTTAAATTATTCGCTCGTTCTTTTCGCTCTAACAAGATGATTGATTAAGCGCTTTGTTATCCTTAGTGTCGAAACGAAGCCTCATTTCTCATGCATTTGGAAAGATGTGGTTGTATTCTTATTAAACTTCTGTTTCAATTGAACGATGAATTGCAATTTACGGTGGCACATTGTGGGCTTCATTTCAATGAACAGCAACGCCACTTAACCAACGATCGACAGATCCATACCTAACTGCGGTGCATAACTATTAAAATGATCCGCCAACGCACCCAACTATGATAATCATTAGTGTTTCTCTTTCTTTTTTTATTTTTTTGTAAAAATGTTTCTTAACCTTACTCTCTCGGCTTGGCATTTATTTAGCTCTTTGCCTGCAGAAGCAATTTTTTTTGCGGTAAAATATCAAAGGCAACCAATTAAAATACGCAATAAAATATATACAATCGCAGAGATCGGTCAGCAAACTAATTGCCAAAAGGAGTAACAGTTGTACAACTTTTAAAGCACATCACCAGCATTTATATAACTTTGTCATGCTGTGTATGCGGGGAAAGTGAGCGCAAATTGATGCAGAATCGTACGATAATTCAATTCAATGCCATTAGGTACTTTGGAATTGAAATTAGTTCGGTCGTTTTTTGAAAGTGCGATCGCTTTCAATTAGAATTTGCGCGTCAACTGACAGCTGTACAATTTTATTAACCATTTCGGCAAGTGAACATTGAAGAGGTATTAGCTGTAGCATAACGAATTGGAACACGCTTAATGGCAATTGGCAGTGCATTATTTTTCAATCGCTTTGGCGGGAATTGAGTCGATGAATATTGTGAGAGCGCGTTTCCTTTGCGACTTGGATCAAGAGCTCAAGGCCAAAACAGCATGTTGTTCAGCAGCAGGTGTAAGTGTATACTTAAGGTATGGGTTTTTTAAGAACAAGTATTGCGGATAGTTGTGTTTTGATGAGACACGTTGCCACATGCAAATTGAAAACTCATAATGAAACTTGGTAAATATTTCAGGGCATGTACTGAGCACATTTTAACAACAAAATAACAACATAGGATTGAGTTGACTGTCTTGAAAGAGTGGAGCGTCTGCGTTGGCTCATATGGGCTCACGTTCCCTCCTTAAGACCTAATCAGACAATATAAAACGAAATTTTTACATGTATTTTTTCATGAAACCATCGCGAATGTATGGAAAATGAAGCTTCTAGACTCTGCATGATGTTGACCAAGGACGCGTCAGTCTGCAGCTTTATTGGGAAATCGGGTCAGAAAGTATAGTGCGGAGTCTTCACAGTCACAAGGTGAAGCCCATTTTCAGAAAATAACACACCTCTACCAAAAAAACAAGAAACCGTCCTTCAAACTGCAAGGGCATGTCAACGTTTCGATCCGCTAAGTCTTTCAACCTTACCCAGACTTTCTTGGATCCTAATGCAATGTTGCACAATTCCGGTGCTAGTTTGCTTAAGTTAGTCTCAATAATTTTATTTCTTTCAGCTTGTCGTTGCCTGTTGTTTGAAAGTTCTGTTAATATGACTTTTGGGTATCAAACTCCGACAACTTTGTATGTATGATTCAACTTCGATGACTTAAAAATTCGCTACAACACTTGTTGTGAAATGAGGGCCCTACAGCTTTCGTTACAAGAGATCACTCAACACGAATTTGCGATCGGAATGCCACAATCCCAGCAGCTTGTCATGCGGAAAGGTTCAGTTGCAATCAAAACCTATTAGATCTATTTTGACTAAAGAAAAGTATCGACAACTGCGAACACGCCGCAAACACAAGCAATCTGCACATTCGCACGTTAGTTTGCCCTATAACAAGATCGTTATCCGCAATCGTGTCTTCCTTTTACATACCAGAACTGTGCGAATTGGCTAACGCTATAGCTTCGGGTGCAGTTTACGACTCTTGCGCATCATTAGCCACGAGTATTTACACCAAAGGTTTCCATATTTATCTGACAGTGCGGCTGTCGATGGCGAAAGTGCTCCTCTTGCAATTCCCGTCTCACATCAGAGGGCTCATCAAATTGCGCCATACTTTTGCGGACAACAAAACGCACGCGTTGCCCAAAACACTCAACTGTACTGACCATGAACTCATGACTCGTCATATCATGAACCATGTCTGGTGTCTTTGATCTCACAAGCAGATGGGCACGAGCTGGAAGTGGCGTTAGCCAGATCTTTATCATACCATTCTGCAATCTAGACATTTTAATCAACTATACGTGCACCTACGGTAAAGAAATCAACCCGCGTAGGCGCCACTACCATGTCGGAATCGGAACTATACTGTGTCAAGTCAAGTGTGTGCCAGCGAATAACACACACAGTACACACAATCTGATTGCAGCAACAACAACAACATTATATCCGCTAATTCCTGTGAAGATAATTCTTCATCAAGTAATCAAGTACTCACGGATTAAGTATTTACCTTAATCTTGAGCACACATTGAGGTGTTTCAGTAGTGAATCTATATGCAGGCATCTCTACCTTGTTGCGCGAATCTCACCTTGGATTCGCATTGAATACTTCTTCAAATTATTTTCAATTAACATATTTTGTGCGATTTTTAGTGAGTAATTGTTTCGGAGAATATTTGTGGCGCACACATTCATTAGTGTCACGTTGTGTATGGCGGATGATGGATTTAGTTCGCTGACGGCCAGATGCCATCAAAATATTGAATGGTTTTACATGCTTTCGGTTTTTGAGCTTAATGTGTGGTGAAATATGTTGGCGGTAATATTAGCGAATAGCAGTTTTGCATAATTTTGGCATTTTCATGCCTTTTTTAGTGTTTTTGTTTCGAAGCTTAAGCGCTTCGTGATTTCCAACTGTTTTTGTTAAATTTTGAATTGTCTTAAGTGATAAAAATTCGAGTTGTTGTTTGGGTAAAAAGAGGGTCCAAACTCAATGCGAAGAAGTTGTTTTTTCCTTGAACAAATGTGTGGCTCAGAGTTCGCCAGTAACTAGGTACAGTCGATGGGCATGTTTTTGTATATTTGAAGGACCCTGGTTTGACGAAGATTGCTATTCTACTTGATTTGTATATATTTGAATGATAGCCGAGAACTTAAGGTCGTATTGAAGGACATCTGAAGTATGGCATTTTGGATTTGGACTAGTATATGCTGTCGGACAAAGTCATCCAACGCTTGTATTAAGCAGGTCAGCCCGAAAGGCCGACTAGTCCATAAGTATCCTATTTTTGGACTTGGATTGCGATAGTTCTGACCTCTTTTTACATTCGTCTTGTGGACAGAAGCCTTGGTTTTCATTATTATTGTTGAATAAATTGCGGTCGACTTCGCATTTTAAGAGTCTGTAGAAGAAGTCTTTTTGTACCGACTGTGACTCTACTACAAGGCGTTCTTGTTTATCTCCACCTGGTCTTGTCACCTTCATACGTTTATTTAAGCTTTTAGTAAAGATTTTCTAGTGGTATTTTTTGCTTAGAGCCTTCAAAACGTTCTCGTACAGAAGAGAAGTCGCAAAAGCTTGCATTTATCCTAGCAAGGGTTGTTCTCAAGGCTAAAATAATTGATTGAACGTATTTGTTTTAACTAAGCAGAGATCGCCCTCGGAATTGCCTCAAGTGCATTAATGTGTATTAGCTGCTAGTTTAATGTCTTCAAATATAAGCGTTTGCTAATATGTTTCAAATAAAACAATGTCCATTCAACATCCACCTTTCCATCTTGTGCAGGCTTACTTGACAGTTTGACACGTTGCCGTGCCGCGCCATCTGCTAAAATATGCTCTATGGCTCCATTTATTCGCACAGTCGTTATTCCTTTTTCTTTCTTCTCCGATGAACTCTGGTCGTTATAATTTCACAATTTGCCCTCTTCAAGGAGCAAAAGAAAACAAAAACAATCAAACCTAATGGAGTGTCTTTGTTCCAGAAAAAAATAGACGATGTCGACCAATGCCACTTTTGTTTTCTTGGACGTTTTTTTATACAATAATCTAGATTGTTTGTGGCCAACAATGATTGACGGCTTGTTTGCGAAATCTCAATTACTTTGGCTAAATGGGTGAAGAGTGTGATATCATTAATTTGTGATTGGTAAAAGTAGTTTATTTTATATGGGAAATAGGTATTGTGTCATAATTTACGAGTGTACGGTATACCTGTCCAATGTTGCTTTCTTGCGGTTACAAGTGAGGTTCACTTTAGGGAATATACTTCTTTTTTTTTGTCCTACTGTAGATTTGTTTTTATGTAAGATGTCTCAAGGTTGTGTAGGTAGCGGAACATGTATGCGAAGAAGAAGAGGAGAAAGTGAATTACTCCAAAAAGCCGTTGGGGGTCTAATAAAATGATCGTTCGAAAGATATATATCTGTAATTGCTGTGGGGTGAATGTAAATGGCCGAGGTGATGAGAGGAGATTAGGTGCTGAAAGTAGGTTACCTATTTCAGGATTAAATAATTTTCAAGAGGCTTGTAGACTTCTTTGGGCTGACACTTGAAGCTTCTTACCTTGCACTTGGTGGTAAAGTGCACACGTGGGTGTGGGCATCGGCAAAGTAATCAAGATATTTCTTGTGAAGATAGACACATATTTCTAGGTATCTGCTTCCATAATATCCTCGTGACAAGTTTCTATTACTCGCCATTTGAGAAGTAGAATTATGCTTCCGCATCAAAGTTGTGACACAATCAGTTTTTGAGCGAAATGGTTCACTGAACAAGACTAGTTCACAAGATTTCCAACCAAAAAGTACTAAAAGCACTATTGCTACACACACAGTACGTTAGTTAACGAATTCGTGTACTTTCAGCATAGAAAAATGAAAAATGTCAAATCTCAAAAATCAAGAGAGAAATCTGTCCATTTCAAGAGAAGTACCTGACCGGTTATCTTACAAAAAACTTAAGAAATGCCATTTTGACATTTGTAAAGATCCTCTTTAAATGCAGCATCTGCAAAATAAGTTCGAACTGAATTTCTTATAAGCTAAATCCCATTAAACTTACCATTTTGAATGCACTGATATGTCCTAGGAGAACATTCAATAAACTTCTTCCTCCGACATCGTTGATGACGGAAATAAATAGAATTCTACTTGTCAAACTTTTGAGCTGTCACTTAGTTGTCAGTTTTCATTTTCCAGTAAGTCGAAATTCGGCGAGTATAAAATTACGAAAAATTCTAAGTACGTGGTCGCATTCACACAGTTTCTTAGCAAATTTTTAATAATTTTACGTTTGTGAAAAAGTGCCCGAACGAACCTAGTGCCACCCATTACAAGAAACATAAAGCTTCAAAATTGAATGTTTTCAGCAGCGAATGTTAAAGTAACAACATGAAATTCCTAGTTAAATAAGTAACGCAACAATCTATGCATGACTTCATGTTTGACCTTTTTTCCATTGATTTTGACGCAATTATAATCTGTATTTGAACTGTTTATTCGTTCGATACTAAATAAAATTGCTAGTACAGCTCCTAATGTTGGTTCTTTCGATGAACTATAGGTGTTCATAGGCTCTGAGAGATTGATGTGTTTGGTTAGCGACTTATTTGCCACAGATGAAATGCTGAACCATGGCTGCTTAGTTATAATAAATAAAGTTTAAGGCTTTGACAACGTATTTTTTTAAATAAAATGCAAACTTCTTCAGCTATCTCAAAAAAAAAATATTGGTTTGAACTACTATCGAAACGTATGCAGCGATCGATATACGTTGAACCCAATTTTCGATGACTCGGCCGCACATTTCGACCGATTCGGCCGCTATTTCTCGTTCAATATTGGCTCTGAGCTCCTCTAACGTCGCCGGCTTGTTGGCATAGTGGCATAGTCCAATGATTTAATGTAGTCCCCAAAGTCTCGAGGCGTTAAATCACATGATCTCGGGTCCGTTTCTCGAGATAACACGTTCACCGAACTGAGACTTCAATAACTCGATTGTTGCACCCGCTGTGTGGCTTGTGGCACCGTCTTGTTGGAGCCACATGTCACTGATGTCCAATTCATGCACAATTGCTCAAAGAAATAACGTTCCAACATATCTCTGTAGCGAATAACATTTACCGTAACATGACGGTCATTTTCATCGACGAAAAAGAACGGCGCAATGACGCAACCGGCATGAAAACTGCACCAAATAGTGACTTTTGTTGGATAAAGTGCTGTTTCATGAAGCACATGAGTGTTCTCACCTGTCCAGTAATGGGCATTTTACTTATTGACGAAGCCATTTAACCAAAAATGTGTTTAATTGTTAAAAATTGAAAATTGGAAATTCGCGTTAACGCTCTTAAAGTTGCGACTGGGAATTTCGGTAGTAAATTTTAATTATTTGTAAACGTTGTTCTTCGTGTAATTCACCACGATGCAAATGTTGATTTTACTAAATATTGTGGCGTGGAATGAATTGTGGTGAAATGAAAACAAACTAAAATGGTGAAATGAAAACAACCCCCATTAGTCACCAAACAAGTTCCACTTCCAATTGGAAATTGGAATCTGTCAATTCCCCACTAAACTAAATGGGAATTTATCAATTGCTGAAAAGGGGAAAAAGTATGTCAGCCAATTGTAGAACCAATTGGAGTTAGCTAGAAAGTTCTCGAAGAGATGGCAGAGCAGATATAAAAGGAGAGGTTGTAGAACAGGGCGACAGTTGATTTTTATCAGTGATTGGTTAAAGTTCGAGATAGTAATCGGTTGTAAAGATAAATAAGTGCAGAGTAATAAAGTGAAATAAGTGATTGGTTTGAATCGTTGAGGAATTGTTTAAGTAATATTGTTCTAGTACTTAATTAGTGGATAATCCGTAAAAGTGTAATAAAAGTGATTTTGACTAGAAAAGTTTAACAGAATAGTGTTTTATCTTTTCGAATCCCAGCCCAAATGTAACATTGGTGTCAGAAGTGGGATAAAACTTATTCTGTGTTAAAGCGTGTGTGATAAAGAAACATTTAAAAAAAAAAAAAAAAAAAAAAAAAAAAAATTAAAGTGAATTTGTGAATTTCGAAATTACAAGTGACACAAAAAAAAAAAATGGGTCGTGTATTGCTACAACTAAGCATACCCCAATTAAAAAGTGAATTAGAAAAGAGGAATCTCTCCACAGCTGGAGGGAAAAGTGACCTCATACTTCGTCTGCAGGAGGCTGTCGAAAATGAGGGAGAAAATTCAAAGACCATGCTTTTCGACGTGGCAGAAGAACAAGTAAGTACAGGCGTTGATATTAGCGCTATGATGGAATTACTTCTTGCCAAGATGGAAGAACAGAAGAATTCTATGGAATCTAAGTTCGCAGAACAGAAGAATTCTATGGAATCTAAGTTCGCAGAACAGAAGAATTCTATGGAATCTAAGTTCGCAGAACAGAAGAATTCTCTAGAAGAACAGAAGAATTCTCTAGAAGAACAGAAGAATTCTCTTGAAGAACAGAAAAATTACATTGCCGCCGCACAAAAAGATGCCGTGGAAGAGTTTAAGAATGTTCTAGATATAAAAATCGTCGCGATTGATGAGAAATTAAACAAACATGAAACCAAGTTTGAGGAAATTAGTGAATCTCTTCATAGACACGAAACAAACATCGAGAACATAGCTAAAGAGCTCGGCACGAACATCGAGAACATAGCTAAAAAGTCAAGAAACAGAAAGCTCGGGAATATTCTACTGACTGCCCAAAAAGGAAGGAGATGCAACCACCCGTTTTTGATGGTCAAACATCATGGCCGATCTATAAGAGACAGTTCGAAGCAGCTGCAATGACCAATGGATGGGACGACGAGGAAAAGTCGATTGCAGTAACGCTCGCATTACGAGGTACAGCTGCAGAATTGCTTCAAACTATCTCAGAAGAAAAACAGCGCGACTATGATGCTTTGGTTAAGGCTATTGAGATGCGGCAAGTGTATAGAGTGCAACTGCGCAGTAGATTCCAGAAGAGGGGAGAAACACTCCAGCAGCTGCAAGCGAATATAGAACGGCTAGCGCACTTGTCATATCCCAATGCCGGCGAAGATGTCATCAACGAAATGGCTATTGAGGCATTTACACAAGCCATAGAGGACAGACAGCTGCAGATGGCTCTACGAATGGCTGGAAAGAGAACTCTTCCTGAGGCACTGGCATTTGCATTAACTATGAAAGCTGCTGACCAGGCATCTCAAGGATTCCACCGCGTAAGAGAAATAACATCCGTCGAATGTACATGCCAGAGAACAGATGAAGAAGACCGGAACAGTACTCGCAGGGGACCGATCCGTTGCTGGAACTGCAACAAAATTGGACATCTTCAACGACAGTGCAGAGCTGAACGTAGAGAGAGTAGTTGTCCACATTGCAGAACTAGGAGTCGTATCGAGGAGGGATCTGAACAATCGGCGGACGGAACCTCACAAAGCCATCAGTTAAGAACCAACTTCACGGGGCGGAAGCTTGTTTCTGGAATCGACGCCCCCAGGACCACAATTCAGGTCTCCCAGACCAAACGATGTAATAGGAGCTTGACAGTGGAAGCACATATCGGCCAGAAAAAGTGTGTGGCCACAGTCGATACAGGTGCCACCGCTTCCATAATCAGAAGGGACATCGTTCGCCAATCATGGCTGCACAACACCAGCAGCTACTGTCTGAAAACAGCAACTGGAGCAACGGCAAAGGTGTATGGTGAGGTACTCTTGACGATAAATCTAGCAGGAATAGTCTTCTCCCATGCATTCTTAGTGGCCGATATATGTGACGAATGCATCATTGGAATCGACTTTATGAAGACGCATGATGTAGTCCTCGACATCGGTTTGCAAGTTCTAAAGTACAGAAACGTCGAGATTCCAATGGTTTACGGGAACGAGAACGTCGCAGCTCTAAGAACAGTTGTAAGTGAGGACGAAATTTTACCACCTTCGTCAGAGACACTTATTTGGACAAAGCTGGAAGGTGATCCTGGGAGCCACCGATTCTTCCTAATAGAGCCAGATACAGAAAACTATTACCAGAGCTATATCGTTGGAAAGATCCTTGTTGAACCTAAAAACAACTTGGTTCCCGTTCGTGTCCTCAATGTGGAACACAGAAGCGTAAAGCTGAAGCAAGGGGAAGTGATCGGAAAGTGCGTACCAATTACTGCGGTCACAAAGTTGTCAAATGAAAGTCCTGCGAAACCGGTTAGACCTACGGAAATGTCGGAAATGAAAAAGAATATACTCGGAGAGTGCGAGCTGGATCAGGAGCAGCGGGCCATGGCAGGGAGTCTAATCGACGAGTTCGCTGATATATTTGCTTCGCAGAGTAGCGAGTATGGCCGAACACATCTCGTACAGCACCGAATTGACACCGGGGATGCAAGACCAATTCGTCAGCCTCCCAGACGACTACCATTGGCCAAGCAGACGGAGGTTGCAGAAATGGTGTCGACGATGGAAAAGGAGGGACTGATTGAGAGCTCAAAAAGTCCGTGGGCATCACCCGTCGTCCTGGTCAAAAAGAAAGACGGAAGTACGAGATTCTGCGTGGACTATCGCCAGCTAAACAACGTCACCAAGAAGGATAGCTACCCTCTGCCCAGAATTGACGATACCCTGGACACACTATCCGGGGCCAAATGGTTTTCGACTCTTGATCTGAAGAGTGGCTACTGGCAAGTACAGATCCATCCAGAAGACCGCGAGAAAACAGCATTCACAGCAGGAAACGGGCTTTGGCAATTTACAGTAATGCCATTTGGACTGTGCAATGCTCCAGCAACTTTTGAGCGTCTAATGGAGCGTGTTTTGCTGGGACTGACGTGGAAAACCTGTTTGGTCTACCTGGACGATGTCATCGTGGTTGGTAAAACGTTCAACGAACATCGAAATAACCTTAGGGAAGTGTTCCAAAGGCTACGAAGTGCACAGTTAAAACTGAACCCGAAGAAGTGTTCTCTATTCCGACCAGAAGTGAAGTATCTCGGGCACATCATCTCTTCCAAGGGAGTTAAGACTGATCCAGAGAAGATCGATGCAGTGAAAAACTGGCCGGTTCCCAAAGACAAACATCAGCTGAGAAGCTTCCTGGGACTTGCGACCTATTACAGACGATTTGTAAAGGACTTTGCCAGGATCGCAAAGAGCTTGCATCAACTGACAGAAAAAGGCAAACAATTCAAATGGTCAGGTGAGTGCGAAAACAGTTTCAAAGAACTTAAGCAACAGTTGTGCGACGCCCCCATATTAGCGTACCCCACCCCTGGAAAAACATTTATTGTGGATGCAGACGCTAGTAATGTGGGAATTGGAGCCGTGCTTTCCCAGGTACACGAGGGCCAAGAGAAGGTAGTTTCGTTCTTCAGCAAAGTTCTCTCAAAGCCAGAAAGGAACTACTGTGTTACCAGGCGCGAACTCCTTGCTTTGGTACTGGCAACGAAACATTTCCATAAGTACCTCTATGGGCAGAAATTCATCCTTCGCACAGACCATGCATCTTTAAAGTGGCTACTACACTTTAAGAATCCTGAAGGACAAGTCGCAAGGTGGATCGAACAGCTGCAAATGTACGAGTACGAAATACAACACCGAAAGGGAAGTCTTCACTCAAATGCAGACGCTCTCTCCCGTCGACCGTGCAAAGCAGATTGTAAACATTGCTTACGACACGAGGAAAAAGATGTCGTGTCCGTTCAAAGGGTGAGAGCAATGCCCATTGGTGGCTGGAGTGCACGGGAAATCCGGGAGGCTCAAAAGGAAGATCCGGATATCGAACCAATCCTCGCCTGGAAGGAGCATGAAGGAAAACCAGACTGGCAGGAGATATCCAATAGGAGTCCCGAGCTGAAGGCATACTGGGCGCAGTGGGATTCCCTTCATGTCCAAGACGGCATTCTAAAAAGAAAATGGGAAAGCCCGGATGGAAAGTCGTACGTAATGCAGCTTGTTGTTCCCAGGACAAAAGTTATCGAAGTGCTGAGGGAATTGCATGATGGAGTGTCTGGAGGCCACTTGGGAATAAACAAAACACTCGGAAAAGTACGAGAACGTTTTTACTGGGTCCATTCAAGGGAGGATGTTGAGAATTGGTGCAGGAAATGCGTAATATGCGCGGCCAGCAAAGGCCCGAGAGTGAAAGTCCGAGGCCAGATGCATCAATATAATGTGGGAGCCCCTTTCGAAAGGATAGCCGTTGATATTGCGGGACCGTTTCCTGAAACGAACAATGGAAATCGTTACATCCTTGTTGTTATGGACTACTTCAGTAAGTGGCCTGAAGCATTCGCTATCCCAAATCAAGAAGCTAAGACTGTGGTGGAACAAATCGTCTTCAACTGGGTAAGCAGATTTGGTGTGCCTATGGAACTGCATTCGGACCAAGGACGAAACTTCGAGTCCAGGATTTTCCAAGGAGTGTGCCAGTTACTCGGGATTAAGAAGACAAGAACAACACCGCTTCATCCACAATCAGATGGGATGGTGGAGCGCTTCAATAGAACGCTGAATGAACACCTCTCTAAGGTCGTTGGCGATGACCAGAGAGATTGGGACAAACACATTCCCATGTTTTTATTGGCCTATCGAAGTGCAGTGCACAACACCACAGGACATACTCCATCTCAAGTCCTATTTGGTCGAAAAGTCCGCCTACCTAGCGAGTTAATGTTTGGATCTCCATGCGAAGAATCCAAAAATGAGGAGGACTATGTTACAGACCTCAGGGATATCATCAGGGACGTGCATCGAGGGACTAGGGCTAATATTAAGATAGCCAGTGACCGCATGAAAACGAGGTACGATACTAAAACAACAACTACAGGCTTTCAAGAAGGAGATCTGGTATGGCTATATAACCCTCATCGACGAAAAGGTTTATCACCTAAGTTGCAACCAGACTGGGAAGGGCCCTACAAAATCGTAAAGCGCATCAACGACGTTGTCTATCGCATCCAACGAGGAAGAGGCAAGCTGAAAGTCGTTCATGTGGATCGTCTTCATCGCTACAATGGTGCAAATGTTAACGAGTTTGTTCGGGACGAACAAGTTTAAGAGGGGGATATTGTGGCGTGGAATGAATTGTGGTGAAATGAAAACAAACTAAAATGGTGAAATGAAAACAACCCCCATTAGTCACCAAACAAGTTCCACTTCCAATTGGAAATTGGAATCTGTCAATTCCCCACTAAACTAAATGGGAATTTATCAATTGCTGAAAAGGGGAAAAAGTATGTCAGCCAATTGTAGAACCAATTGGAGTTAGCTAGAAAGTTCTCGAAGAGATGGCAGAGCAGATATAAAAGGAGAGGTTGTAGAACAGGGCGACAGTTGATTTTTATCAGTGATTGGTTAAAGTTCGAGATAGTAATCGGTTGTAAAGATAAATAAGTGCAGAGTAATAAAGTGAAATAAGTGATTGGTTTGAATCGTTGAGGAATTGTTTAAGTAATATTGTTCTAGTACTTAATTAGTGGATAATCCGTAAAAGTGTAATAAAAGTGATTTTGACTAGAAAAGTTTAACAGAATAGTGTTTTATCTTTTCGAATCCCAGCCCAAATGTAACAATATTTTGACATTGACAGTTCGGTAATCGATTTAAGGGTGCGTTCTGAAAGTTTGAAGTTGCCAAGTCACTAATGAATTACACTTTACCTACCTACCAAGAACGTTCAAAATGTATTTTTATAGAAGCCTTATGCTTTATAACCCCTTCAACTCAACCTACTGCAGGTGTAAACATTCCTGACAGCTGTGACATAAAACGTACACGTCTTGGACGGCCTTCGTATTTACCTATTGCAGTAATAACTGCCCATGTTTCCCAAACGCAGCAAAATACCATCGATTCGCATAAATCAATTTAAAGAACCAAGATCTATGATTACCTCACATTCGCCACGTTCGGCAGATGCCATAAATTCACTTTTTATTAACGCAAGCACATTTTAATTGACCTGCCGTGTAGAAGCCTCAGAAGAATCGCGATTTCCGATCACACAAGTTATAGCTATATCATCCAGTCTGCAACTGTTAGCCATATCAGTGTATGGCTGGTGAGGTGAATCTTTCAGATGCAATTCTGCGATCTTCACAGTCTGCCCGGTGAGTATGCGATGGAATGCCATATTACTGAACAAATTGGTTTGTCTGATAAATGACGGATAAATGCAACAGTGAATTTATTTCGTGAATCGCTTCGTATTGTTCACAGTGGATGGTTGCTGCTAGCGAAACGAAGGAGATGAATGAGCGTCTCGCGTCTGCATGGAGGCCGCAACAATTCAATTACCATCTGGAGCGGATGAAGAGGTACGAACGATCTTCTTTGACTACTGCGCTGCAGATTCCCTTGCCGGATAGCTGTTGCAGCTTGCAGCACTTTTAATGCGGATATAGGTAAAGGAAAAAAAATTCAAAGAATTTTTGAACATTACACAACATGTGTGGAGTGTGTGCCACTCTAAAAAAAAAGCAACAATCCAATCCAATTACATCATAGGCTTGTTGTAAGGCAGACGATGCACATCGCAGTTGAAGTTGAAGACGTGGTGCACTAGGTGCCCTGTAAAGTGCACGTGGTGATTTTTCTGGGTGGGTAATTCAGTGTTAAGCGTAGATGGCACCGTCCACCGTCCAGTACCAGTTCCAGTGCTTTGAGCAATGAGTTCCTAATCATCGGTTGCAGTGAATGGAACTGATTTGCTAAGCAGCTCTGTGGAATCGTCTTCAAGTGTGTGCTCCGTGCATTCAAACTTTAGTTCGGAAGTTTGACACTAACGAGATCGTATACTTTTTATGATGTGCCATGAATGCAGTTGCAATTTAATTAACAAATTTATTACTGTGCAGTTGTTAGGTTTTTAAAGACACTTTGCAGCTAAACTTTATGGTTTAAGTTCTCATCGTTACATTAATACATGAACATCCGAAGTTTCCGTACATTTTTTTAGTATTTATTCTGAAATGAGTAGATTAAAACGTATATCATTCAAAAGGCACTGGGCCATAGATAGTTGTCGTCATTAAGACTGGTAAAATGAAGTTAAGGATTCCCCATACAAAATGCTTATCAGTTAATTGAACCTATTTTGGTGACATTCAATTCGTTGCCCCCATACTGTCATAAAAACCTATTAAAATGTATATCGTCTAAGATTAGAACCTATTTTCCAAAGAACGCAATTTACCTTTCCCTAAAAGTAAGCAAATATGTACCTAATTTCAATTCAGGCGCATAATATCTGAGACATGTTGACGACCATTGGTTTCAATGATGTTACTATGGAAAGAACATTGTTCGACATGAATAATTTGCTCTAAATTTTCATAGTGACGTATTAAAATGTTAATCATGAGTTAAACTATTTTCAAATGAGCATATTTTGTCGCTTTTTCGCTTATAAAAAACACCATAATTATAGAAAATTGTGATACGGTTTTTAGTATTACATCCTTTTAAAACGTATGGTCGATTTTCGACCACAAGTGAAACTAGCTATGATAATTCCATGAGAATCAACGCCTTAAAGTTATTAAAGTACAGGTGTTTTTTAATTCAATTGTTGCGACTTTATTTTTGCATTTGAACAAAGTCGAATATATAGTCACGAACGGCATTTGGAATCTAGAAAGTCTCGAAATGCTTAAGGATTCAGCTCACTCTTTAGAGCTACCAATCGGTTCTTTTACTAGATAACCGCAACTCAAATCATTAGGATGGCTTCTGGGCAGTTCTTTTACTCGTTCTTAGCTTTTATAGTATTCAAAATTCTACTACTACTGAAACACTTGTATTTTTCTGTTTTTCAATTTCAAAGAAAACAACTCTTAAAAAGGTTACAGTCGAATCGCTAACAACTCAGGGACTATTTTTAACCTTCACACTTAATATTTTGTAGGTCACAATGAATAATTTTATATTGAAAATGTTTCAATTGTGAGTCCGGAAAATCTGGACACTAAGAATTATTATCAGTCTTTTTCGTGCACTACATTCAAAAATATTTTTTTTTCTCATTTAGGATACAGCACTGAACAAGTGAACAGAGCTCGAAATCTGAACCGTTCAGATTCAGTGCGGCATTTTTTTTAATAAAATTAATTTGAACATATTATGGGAACAGCATCTAAATATTTTTTGTGTTCTGCTTTTATTTAAACAAATATTTGTTCTTTTTAGGGACCACCGATTCACATCCCTGATCATCAGTAATTATTTATAATATAACGTCGTACTTATAACAAATTTTAGTCTAGACTTTAAATTTACGAAAGCTCACAATAGCGAAATTTTTATGGAAAATATAGAGACTGTGAACTACTAAAATTTAGAGTCGAATCTAAAATTAGTTATTGGGGAGTTCAAAACAAATTTTTAAATTTCTCCAAAAACACGTTTCAAGTACATTTTTCTGTCTGTCACACAAATCACTTGTTTCAATGCAGTTTTTTTTTTTTTTTGGGGCAAATTGAGCATGAAATCTGACAGCCACCTGATTTCGAGAGCAGATTAACTGCTGTGAATCTGAAAATTTATCTGTCCCAATGGAAAGCGACATTAAATTTGAGCCCCCATCTACCCAGGCTGTGTTCGGATATACGTACAGCAATAAGTTTGTTCTTTTACTTTTGTAGACACTTACCTAAGAAAAAGTTAGGGAACACTTTTGTAGTACCTAATCTATGCAAAATGACAGCTACATACTTAAAAAATTCCAAAAAAAATTGGTACGAAAAGTCGTTAAAATCTTTGATAAGAACGAGAATTTATTAATTTACTAACAAAATTATATTTGATTCGCCTAGTGGAAAAAGTGTTTCGGAAGTAATCGAGCTTCTTTTTGATGAATCCGAGTATGTGGAGTTTGTACTGATTGAACGGCAAGCATTCGAGAAGAGGTTATTGTCCATTCTTACAGCGAGGAAGAATTTCGTCACCCCTTTCGAAAAGAATCTTGATGAGAACATTCAATTTTATTTTGCAAATCAGCACCACTTTCCACTTCTTACACCAAGAAATTTGTTACGTAAAAATTCAAAAGATTCTTATTGGATTGATAACATCTTGCTCTCTCGATGACGTTCACTTTTATGAATTTTTCGATTTGAGTAAAAATTCGTAATTTTTTTTAAAATTTAAAAGTAAAATTTATGGCTCTTCAATAGGTAGAGAAACATAAAAGTTTAAAAAAATCTGTGATAGGCGCGATAATAATAACCATATTTAGTGTCCAGGCTAGATTTTGCGAACTCACAATTTTCCATACAAAAATGACCTAGAAAATAGTAAGCGTGAAGATTAAAATTAATTATTAGTAAGGCCCAGTCTTTTATACCTAAGCGGGGTATTGCCAACCGAACTGGCAGGCAAAGTCTAATGTGGTTTTCCATTGGGACAAAAAATCAATCTTTTTTTTGATCTAAATCACTTTTCATGTTCCATTGGACAAAAAAATCAATCTTTTTTTCGATTCGGAGCACTTTTTGCAGATCTCGATATTTTTTCAGATCTACACATACCAATAAGCTTTGCACAGCTGTTTTACGTCATTTTAATAAGTTTGCTTTCAATCCAAATGCGAAATGTTTCGTGAAAACCAAAATAACGAAATACATAAATAGCCATGCATATAATTTTGGAGGAATTATTATCTTCATAGTCTTCCTCGTCCTCTGAAGACTACGAATCGCCAAAAATACTAAATTTGTATCTACAACAGGGAAAACATTTCTGGAGTCGATATCCATTTGTGATTTTTGCAAAAACAAATGCAATTTGATCAGCTGATATTGCTGCCAAATAACGCACTAAGACATTTATAAAAGCAGATCAATTTCGTTGCGCGTTCCATTTGGAGCGTAAAATCTGAGATCTGAAAAAGATTTCTGGTGGTCCCAATGGAAAACGACATAAGTTTTGAACGCTTTCCAAAATATGTCGTAACAACACAAAGAACTTTGCAACCTAGGCAAAAGAGCGGGAGTGATCTGACAGAAACCACACACCGTTCCCCGAGGCCATAGAACAATACAAATAGAACAAACGAAAAATAGCCCCAGATATCAAAAAGTTCTGTTAGCCGGCTTACCCCCTAAGAAGACAGAACACACATACACGATACACGATGTGCTTAAGACCAACAAGACAAGACTACTCGTTACCAATTATGGGAAAAAGTACGTACCCGTTACAATTTCGGGTGAGTGTCGCACATTAATTCCACTGACGTCGAACAAATTAGTTTGTTTTTCTCTAATGGGACATGCCGTCTGCCTAATCATATTCGATATGGTATGGTGGAGTTATTGGGTATTGTTGGGCAATCCGCTCCATTGTTGCCAATTGTTGTCAGTTGTGAAAGTGAGTAAAATTTAAATGCTTTGTATGTGCTTATGGATAGTTAAGGTATAGAGGTACTCATTCATTGAAAACATATGTGCCAACACTTGACTTATGTCAATTAGGCCGCAATTGATGTGAAATTTTTAATTGTATGATCGATCATAATTTGCAATTTGTGTGACTCTTTTGAATACAATGACGAGTGTCAGTTAATTGATAAAGGCAAGCGTCTTGAAATAACATCATCCATCTTAACGTGCACAGGTAATTTGTTTTATCCAATTACTGAACCACGAAACCAATAAATCCTGCTGCTGTGTCAGGCGAATTCCCGTCTTGTAAGTCACTTCTTGGATTTGTCATAACAGAAAACACGAACAAATTCAACAATGCAAATGTACGATTCGCATGTTGAATTAACGTCTCGCTACTATGCGGAGATTAATGCCTTTCTACTTGAGCAAATTATTATCTAGTTAGCAGTTAACTGAAGCAAACTATGTAAATGCAAGTCGAACTCGAACGCGGATTCCTTATAGTGCAATGGTGATAAGCTGAATAAATTTCAATTTATAAGGCTTGTTGCTTTTTGAATGACTTGTTGATGAGGTAGTAACGTTGGAAATTTGTTTGGTATGTGTGAAATGTCGACATAATCTAGATCTAGATTGTGGGATATATGGTTAGTTAAGGTAGTTGTTGTTATGTAAAGCGTGCAGTCTTTTTGTTGATGGTGCAAAGTTGTTAGAACGGATCCTTTATTTCGTTCATACCGAGTTTCCTTTGGAAAAGTGGTTGTAACTTATTCTGATGAGAAAATAAAGCCAGAACCGCATTTTTACTGTTGGTCGTTTAAACGTTAAATAAAAATAAAATAGCAAAACTAAGTCTTTACTATTAAGATTGAAATTACATTTTTTCGAGTAACATCTTACTGGTTAGTGTAGTCAAGTTCCTAACCAACATGGCTGCACTGTGACCAATTCCATTCGCCCTTGACAGGAGGCAAGACGGAAATCTATAAACAACATATGATTAGTTAGTCGTGAGAGTTCTTTCCTACTCAATAAAATAAGAAACGTAAGTTTTCAGAACTTTGGAAAAATCGCAACCAACCAAGTTACTTGTGATAACAGGCAAACACGTCAAAGAAGTTTCGGAAGAAAACACAAAAAGCACTCCAAAAACCCCTCGCAAAACAAGTCGAAAATCCCACAAAAAATACCACCAAAATGAGTCCAAGACAAAGTGAAATATTGCGTCTAAAAAAGCGTCAAAAACCAATCGAAAATTGCTTCAGAAAATGAGTCAAAAAACATGTTGTTGCGCGCGAAAACACTTCAAAGAACACGTTGAAAAACGTCCCCTGAACACGTCTGAAACGTCCAAAAACACGTGGAAAAACGCATATCCAGCTATTTATTTGAAAATATAGAAGAATGAATCTTGTGCCCCTGTTAATATCTAGTTGATTTGATTTTGTATAGTTACGTGAGCTGACACATAAACAGTATCCGTATGTTGTGAAATAGGGAATCCTATTTCGATTGTCCTCTCGTAGTCAGTCCTTAACGCTTCACTAACCATCAGCACCTGAACTGACATAATAATCTCACACAAGCCGATTGTCTTTCCAGTGATGCAGAACTCCCCATCGTCGTCTTAATATGCTTCTCCTTCAGATAACTATCTCAATAATAGACCAATTCTCATAAAAATCACTTTAGTTTCACATAACTTTCAATTGAAGCCGTGATTCAGCAGACGCTCTGTGCTTCCTTCTCTTCACTTAACCTACGCAATAATAAATATAAATTCCGAAATACAATTGCAGTGCCTTATCGAAGCCACTGCTTGTATGTACTTTCGCTTTTTGTCTTTCCGTCGATACGGCGAGATACACCTCGTCATCTCCATGTCGATCGCTTTCCCTTCCTATTCGAAGCACTTGTACGATGAAACCCAACAGCTATTGGTAGATGACAGAACTTATGCAATCAATTCACCAAATCACATACTCGTTGGTAATTCTGCTCAATTACCATGCGCAGCACATTCATATAGGACAGGACGCACTGTGAACATCGCACGGCATACACAGCGCCGCCGTTTGGAGTAACAAAATTAGTCCAGAAGATACCATCACAGATTGCATATAGCTCCACTTCGTGCCACAGTTCAAATTGGAGTTCTGTGACGTCGCGTCGGTGATCCTCAAGCCAGCATTGCTCGTCTGTGCCATAGTGCAGACTGCAGAGTATCAACATCATCTTCATGAATGGAATTCAGGTTTCGTCATAACTACGGCTAAATATGTAAAATGTGTGTGTAGAAGTCATAAATAAAATTGAGCCGGGTTCAGGGGTTGGATCATTTTTAACACAACATCAGCATCATAATCATCAGCAGCAGCTTGAGAACAATCATTACTCAATAATACAGTTCGAATGTGATTCGTAGGGAGCTGTGGATATGGCGCACAAAGGGGCCAAAAGTAACTCCGACTATGGTGGAAAAAAATACATGTTTTCCAAGCACTGACTGCACCTATGCATTTTGCACGATTATAGTTTAGATAGGTATACTTTTGTATATTTACAATACAAAATGTGAAGTGAGAACTGCAGACGCCGCGCAACTCGTCAATAATAGAGGAATATGTACAAGGGATGATGTATTTCACTGGAACCACAAACATTTTCATGGCACCAAGAAGTAATAAAAACTCTCTGTAATAATACAGACCATGGGAACGTTCGAGAATCTAGTTTAGTAAGTATGACAGCTGCTGACTTTTCGCGTCTCAGTTTTGATTGGCCTAGATCTGTCACATGAACTGTTTTTTTTCCAGTTGATAGAGGGGTAGCCTAAGAGTCAAGAATCTGACAGTTCAGACGTAGAAAAAGTAACCTTACCTACAAATCTAGTCCAAACGAGTGAACCTAGTCGACTTAAGATAATTGGGCTTTTAATTGAGCTCAACTGGCAATCGTACATCATAAGCAAGACCAATCTTTCTCCCTAATACCTATAAAAGAAAAACATAAGTCAAGTGGACATTTGAACACATACCTTTGTATAAAGTAACCTAATGAGAAGGCCATATTGTTACAGCCTCTCTTTCTGTTCAGTCCAAGAAACAAAACTGTATACTATTTATAAGAAATCTGCAATCAATCAAACAAATGGGGTTTGGGGGGATAGACCTACGAAAGATATCTATCTCTTTTAATCATTCATCTCTGATTCGTGCTTATTGTCCCATTACAGTATGGCCATATTTTGACAGGAGAACTGTCATAAATTGTCCTTTTATGACCACTTGGCATACCGTATAATCTTACCTTTATAATATACATTATAGGTGAGGTCTATGAGAAATGACGCTATGCGAGATGATGCTAAATGTGTCGGATAAAGTAGGTTTCCTTTTCCATTATATCCGGTTAATCCGTTGCCATCAGTTTTCTCAATAAAACGGTTCATTTTTGCAAGCGCCTGTCTGTGGAACAATTTTGAAGAAAAACGTATTTGCAACGGATATGCGGCTGTCACCTTACGTTAATTGCTCGTACCTTAACGTATTTATCGACATAAGGAAAGCGGTTGTTTGTATTGGTTGGGACCTGAAAATGTTGACAAGCTCATAGTCTCCCTCTCCATCCGGCAAAAGATGCTGCCGTAAGCTATACGTCCATTTTCGGACGATAATCTGTCGATTTGGGAATGTAGGTGGTAAGTTGTTTAATCAGAATCCAAGTGAGGTGAGACCAATGGTGTATTGTGCAGGATTTCCAGCATATTGTTCAGAAATGATTACGATGATCAATTCATTGCATATTTCCATATTTTTGACGGCAATATGAACTATACTTGAACAAACCAGTTTCCATTTCAAATATCAAGCAATAATAAGAATGAGTTCGAGATCGAAAAATTTAGGCCTAGCGATTGAACGTGTTTGGAACGCAGCCAGCAGCCACTTGTTCATACAAAAGAATTTGCACAACATTGAAAAAAGCCAAACTGCGGTGCAGTCCTTAAATGCCCCACTGTGTCTGCAACGACCTACCACCTCCTTCCACCCTCACTAGGACTGTGTACGTTATTTGTAATTTACACTTAAGAGGAAGCATTCCGTCTACGAATGAAAGTGTGGACTATAGCTTGCCAGCATTCGACTTGATCGTGAAGATCGCATATTGACGCCGACGACGACTACGACGATGATGATTATGATGATGATCAGTCGCCTCACTGTTTTGCCAATCTACTATTGCAACTATTCAAATTATTGCATGGGACATAACCCCATATACCGCTTTCCACGAGGATGCAGCATTATGCTCTTGTACTCTGTTTGTATAGGGAAATTTGTAGGTTTGTGGTTAATATTTGGATCCTAATGTCTTATAACACGTGCGTTCCACATTAAAGATTGCTTCATGACACGCTTTCAGCATTCCTTTTGGATGCACAATTAGAAAACGACGAAACAAAAATAAGTATACAACAACGTCAAGCCAGGCGAACAAGACAAGTATGGAGTCACTATAGGCAAGCCGAAAGGAACAGCGCTCCTCCACGCCAGCAGAGAGTTGCGCACCTACCTCATCACATCCGACATCAGCTGTGTGCTCGAAAATCACTTTAATTGCAATTGGAATCAAAGTGAAGCATAGTGGCAGTGGGTAATGAGATTTTGTGGCTTTTGTTGGTTTTCCTTTTGTAATTCAGTTTGTCCGACGGTAAATCACACATGTGAAAGATATGGTGATTATATAACGTCGTGGCACTAGTAACTACCTACAGCTATTTGTGTGCATTTACTTTGAATATGAAAAATATTTTCGTGGATAGTTGTGCAGACAATCGATTAGAGCTCATGCAGGAGTCTCTTGCGCAGATTCAAGATAATGACCTTGTAATGTTGCACAGATGGTGGGTTGTTTGCTACATTTTTGTCCTGAATCTTTGTTCGAAACTCTCGGAAGTGTCAACAGTGGAATTAAATCCTTAAACCTTATTCTTTGAACGATACCCGAACGAAACGGTAAAACCTAGCCCACTATGAAGAGGGTTTTTGAATCAATCAACAGTGGCTACGATTAATGATACAAATTAAAAGCTGCTCTTGCGGGTCCATTTTGTTCAGGGAGTGCAGAGGTGCTGCACATAATACTGATTTCGAGCTCTACGAATCTAAGAGACGGGAGGAAGAACATCACTTTCTCTGGATAACAAGGAAAGCATCAGATGCGCACGAAGAAGATGTTTTACACCAGGATTATTCTTAAGTTTTATAGACGAAGGTGAAAATAACAAGTCAATCCTCCAACAGATGAAAAAGCTATGCTGGGTATTCAGCTAGTTTCGGTTTAAAATTGAAGGATCTTGTTTACCCAAAATACGCTGTGGGACGTGCGACAGAGCGACCCACATTCATTCAATATGGACGCTTAAAACCAAGACTTTCACACCAAACAGCTATAGCTAAACTCAAGTCAAACAAGGATGCTTCCTCTAAGAACCTACTTAGGTTAGGTTAGGTGAGGTAGCTGCCTAGAAAGACACACTTAGACCAAATTGGTTTAGGTCCTTTGTGATACCACATGAGTTAAGGGAAGGGAAGGGTGGGAGGCTCTCTATGCCGGGTATTATAGTGGGCGCATTAATGCTTTCTTGTACGTGTGACAATTTGTCTACGTCCGCAATCCTCCTACGTCTCGTAGGGAGAGTCGGGGGCAGTTTATCCTCGGATAAGGGAAAGGTGCCCGAAACAGTCTTCCCCGCCTGTAATCCTCAGACAACTCCTTGAAGAGATGAGTCTGGGGATGACTATTGGACGATGTATCTCCGGATATGCCACGGGTGACCGAAACAGTGTGCCCATCGATTATATCCTCCCGACATCTCGTCGAAATAACGTAAGCCGGTATATGTCATCGGTGATAAGTAGATCGGTCATTTCGTTATGCACCATACTTGAGGCTTAAAATGGTTGGTATGCCTTCGGATATGCGGGTGGTGCCCGTATCGGTTAGACCCTCGCCTGTATCCTCTAGCAGCTTATCAAATAGGGCGGATATAGCAAAAAGCGTTGTAGTAGTAGTGATTGTAGCCATCGACCGGTTTGTTTTCAATATACACGAGGGGGTGACCAAAGCAGTCCACCCCCCGATTGTGATCCATAAACAGCCCATCTGAGAGATGCGCGTGGTGCCAGTAAGATAAGATAAGATCAACTGCTGATGTTGAGTATAAATGTAAAAACATTGAAGCCATTTGGTCTTTGTAATGAATTTGCTCATACAGCGTATGTTTATGTGAGACAAGTCATTGAGGTTACCGAAGAAGTAGTCTCCGAAGTTGGTTTTGCACAGGTGTGCTGCAACAGTCGTTGTAGGGTGTTCCCAATCTCCGAGCGTGCCTACCTATCAAACAGTGTCCTGTTAATAATCGCACTACGGAGCTGCTTCCATTTCTACTTGTACAGAGAAGTCTCTGAGTCCTTTTAGCATCTAGTTTTGGCCAGATTTGCTTGGATATGACGCAGGTATTTATGCTGTTCCACCTATTATTAACGACCCTTATTATTATTATTATTACAACTTTATTAACAAGTAAATAAATTACAAAATCAATATTTTTTTGATCTAGTTCTAGCTGCCAGGAAAGGATGTTATATGAAGTCTTCGAGTTTAAGATGGCAAATAATTTTGTAATTAATTCAAACAAAAAATCGTATTATATGTGTTTGTAGTTAGTAGATCCAACAAAAAGAAGTGGTTGCTTATCATATTTATTTACGATACTAAGATTGTGTTTTTTCAACTACAAGTTTTGGAAAAGTCATGCAATAGTCGTCTACTTTTTATGTTCTGCATTAGCAGATGACACTTCTACGTGTCTTTCTTACTCAGTTGTTTCTATCCTCGATAAAAGCAAACAATACAAATTTTCTAATCCTTAATTTACATCTGTAAATTGTGAATTTATTTTCCGAACATATAATAGCAGTTTAGCAACATTAATGCAGTACTCCTGTTCACAGCAACTATTAAATTATAATTCTTATTAATCAAATAAAGAGAAAACTACATAAATAAACGAAAAAAATGATAGTTACATATTATTTAATAAAACAAAGTACGTTTTAGACAATTATTCAGTCATCAAGATGCACATGTAGTGTCGACGATGGATGCAAATTTGCATCTTTCAGTGTTTGCATGACGCAGTCAGCGTCTAGATCCACTATTTTCCTTGGGAATGGCGAAATCAATTTGAATTTCTCCTTCACCATTGGAAAACGTTCCGAAATGTATAACTGTAGAGCACGTAGCTTAGTATCCGATGGCCATTTTATTGTAACACTTTCATCTACGTCTGCATTTACCAAACGCAACTTGAGTGTTGTTATTTCATCTGAAAGAGCAAAGCAAACATTTTAAAAAGCATTACATTTAAATGTTCATCGGCTATAACTGACCCAATGAGCTGCCGAGAAATTCAGTGTGGACTTCTGGAGCTGCCGCCGCCTCGGGCTTTTGCGAATCGTCCTCCTTGGTGGGATTCTTTTCCTTAGTAATTGTTTTAGCAGGTACACTTTGTACATCATCACCGCTGTCAGATATCTCGTGGAAAGTCTCTTCGTCATCGTTGTGTTCAGAGATTTTGGGTTTCTTAATGGTTGAATGATAACCGCAACCGTTTTCGCGAAGCGAATTGCGGACAGCCATTAATATTTGCTCCTCTTCAGATAATTCGGTGGCTTCTTCGGCTGGAGTATTTCGTTTTCGTTTATCGCCCAGCTGTTCGGTTGATGATGATTCTTCAGATGACTTGGAAGAACCAGAGGACGATGGACCCGCTTTCGCATCGCTATGGAAGAATCCCTTCAAATGATGGGATGAAATTGGAACTTGTTACAATTAGTCGAACATTGTTGTGGACACTTACTTCTGATGCGTTTTCACTGATGAATGTTTGTAGCGATTTTAGAAAATCAATTTTATTTGGCTTCTCAGATTTCCACAGTTCTTCGCCAGTTCTGGGATCAATTATGCAAATATACGGAGTCTCATTGCAGTGGTAGAACGTAGAAAATCGAGCCCCTTCAGTTGTATCTGATGCAATCTATAATGAGGTTCCATTATTTGCAGGTGCGTATGCATACAATGTGGATTATGTTGGTTGACTGAGTTTTGTATTAGTTTGAAATGGACAGGCAAGGGTCGGTCTACACAAGTTAAAACAAATGCACTTTTTAAGCCAAAGTGCATACAAAAAATACCATTAACGGAAAAATAACCTGTAAAAAGGAAGACGAAAAAAAGCTTGCAATGCGTCTTACACACCGCGTTGTGCTCAGTGGCAAAATCTACAGATAGAGTAGCCAACTCTTCAATGTGACATTTGGCGAAAGTAAAGAAGTGCGTTCCTAGTGGCGATTTGAATAAATGGATACGATAGTCTACTTAAATTGGAAGCAAAAGACGTTTTCTAGTGATGTTGAAAGCATTTGTGTTTTCGCCGACGTTTCAGGCCTGCTTGATAAAATCGTTGATATATGTATGATTGCGGGTACTTAATGTAAGTAAGTATACACAAACGAGGTGTTAAATAATGGATTATGGATACTACATAGCTGATGTCGCTGGTAGCAGCAAAAAGAATCGACATGTTGACCATTTCTATAGGCAATTCGAAAAGTTATGAGACAGTGTTCAACAAAACTATCCCTAACAATTCAACCTGGATTGCAGGGTCATGTATAAAGCAATAGTCTGGACTTCTTCTCTCAAATTTGTACATGCGCAAGACGACCCATCCGAAGTAACATCTGCCTTGAGCAGAGAGTGCGCAGATCTGGCGAAAAGTATTTTTCGCTTCTTGCATACCTACCACAATTTTATCTTTATAAAAGTGAAAACAAGAAATATGAACTTACCTGCCACAGTAGAAAATGTTTTTTAACCAAACTTCGCACTTTAAACTGAGACCATACATCTCTGTTCAGCAATTGCGAATTAAAGTTATCACTCTGGACGTTGACCAGCAGCCAACGTTTCATATTTGTTGCCCTTGTGCGAGCATATTGAAAAGTTCCAACTACTATTATGTCTGTAGGAGGACGGAACAAGTCCCCCAAACGGTTAACAGATGTCGACGTTGAGGACGAAGATCTAGTAGATGTAGAAGAGCGTGTATTTCTGCCCATCGATGCGATTCGCTGTGATCGTGTTTGACGATCAGTTAATGGAGCTGTTGCGCCTGCGCCAGTCAGACTTTCTTCCATAATACTACCTTCTCGGGCAAAATCGCGCAGTGGACACACTTTGATTCGAGGCAGGGAGCGAGCCTTGGCAGACGCTCCAGAAGCATGAGTTGCTTGACGAAAGTTGTCATCTTCTGGACCAATCAATTGCTCGCGTATAGGTGCAATGGGTGCGCGTACTTCATCTTCCTTATTACACTCGACAACGGATCCAACGTCAACGCTTTCGTTCTCCTCATTTGCAAGGAAAAGATCCACAGCAGCTTGCACATCATTGGCACACGCGGAAAGTAGGTTTAATGCAACTTCTCGAGTGCTACCTAGAATAGAAGCATTTAGGATGTATTTGATGTTGATATTGAGGATGCAGATACTTCATGTAGCAATTGTGTACCTGTAATCTCCATTACGGCGGCAGCTGGATCTGGAGAAGACATGTTGGCTTTGTACAGCGATCTGCAAATAAACAACAGGATTTTTTCATAAATGATATCTTCAACGCGATCCGTTGAATAAAAACTATAAATTTAGAAGAAACATTTTTTTTATCAATTTAACGAGCTGGCTGTGAGCATAAAGTAGTTGGCGCCACTACCAAATTCAAATTTCCTGTGGCAAGAAAACGTGCTTGATTTAGCAGCATCCGAAGCAAAGCGTGAAATAAATAATTGTCTTACCAGACGACGTCTACTGAAAATTATCTATTTTTTTCTGGCTTCAATACTTTTACAATTTATGTCATTCTATTGACTCGTGCACATTAAATCCAAGTGAACATGACAAAATAAAAGCAAAACCTTAACAATTATGCCTTGGTTTCTCTAATATCTAAATAAATTTATTGAACAAGTTTCGCACAACACTGAAACTTTTGATTTGAAAAACTGAGATACTTTTATTCAAGATGTTGAAAGTTGAATTTGTGTTCTGGGTTCTGACAGACCAAGAGCAGTTCTTCTGACGGGCGTCATGTAGAAAGAGAAAACCATGCTACCTGCAGAAAAATATTTTTAACCTGCTATCCTGCTCTTGCAAGTGTATTTGAAAAAGTACACAGAAATATTTCTGTTTAATGCTTGAGGTGAAATTCGAATGGTGAATCCAAAATCTGCAAGATATTCTCCAGGCATGTTATAGGCGCCATTGGAGATGAGACAGTGGATTTCGAAAAATAATACAGCTCTACAATCCTAATTATATGGATTCTAAAGTTAGGTACTCTTTGAAATGTGTATTGCAAACGATAAAACCTTAAAAAGAAAACTTATAAGTCCTAGGTTGTATAGAGGCTGTATGTATTAGCTAAACGCTTTTGGAGGCTGAAAAGTGCATGTCAAGAATAACTTTACGTTGTTTAAAACTCAAGCCTTTCGCAAAAAGCTATGCGCAATACTAAATACACATCCGATTAACCCATGCAGCGGAAATGTCTTTCTATGCTTGTGGGTATCCTGACGGGACACAACACCCTGCGATACCACATGAGGAAAATGCGACTGACCGAAGAGGAGCTTTGCAGAGGCTGTGGTGACGAGGGAGTCATAGAGGATACAACCCACTACCTATGTCACTGTCCAGGTCTCCAGCACTCCAGGCACAAGTTCCTTGGAAAATTCTTCTTCCACGATCTGAACGAGCTATCTAGCACGCCAACGGACAAAATCATGAACTTCATCAAATCCTCAAAATGGTTTGAATGCAATGACACAACGCACTGAATAGGTTACTACGGGTAAGGGACAATCTCTTTCCCCCGAAGGGTATCACAATGGGACAATTTTGACCTGAGTGTGGCGCGGAAAACTTCCCGCCAGCCCACCAACCTAACCTAACCTAACCTAACCCATGCAGCTCACGTCCAAGTAGGTTTATTTTCTACTTTCCTGTCCGTTGCATTGCACCCTTTCAAAGTTGGCACAGCGTGAGCGGAAGCACTTTCTTTGATTAAGAGAATGAGATCGCATCGGCTGTTTGTTCAATCGAATACGTCATTATTGACAGATCAATCGATGCAACGAAAGCAATGGATTCTGTTGTAATATTCGATTGGGTTTCTTTAGATTTGCTCTCAGGTTTCAGAACATAAAAACGTAACTTGCTCTTTTTTGTGTTGATATTCGTGCGACTTGAATACGTTTTCACAGACGGGGGTTGAAATTAGAAAAAACAACAATCTAAAAAATGGGTTTTGGAGGGGGTAGAGTTACGAAAGATATCCATCTCTTTTAATCATTCATCTCTGCTATGAAGTCTCGCTTTCCTGCAAAACGAATACACTATACTTTGGGCGTCTGATTTTTGATCTCATTCTAACACCGTTATTAGCATTGCCTGAGGACAAACAGATCTTGCTGTCTAATCTCGTACAAAAAATTCGGTGTCGGATAATGTAAATGCATCATAATACGAATTCGCAACCACTGCTTTCTATCTTAGACCTTAGAGGCACTGACCGGAGTCGACGTGATATAAGCAATCTACTTTTGAATGAGAAGTAGATTCAATCAAATTGGTTTCCATAATTTCTCTTAAAATAATCCAAAGACGACTCAAACAATTTATGATATTACATTACATTGCATATAAATGAATCACTGTATTAGGGTTATAAAATAAATTACAAAAAAAAATTTAAACAAATTAATATCTAATTGTGCAAACACAATAAATAGCATACACCTCTTCCGGTGCCAAAGTCTTTTCATAGCGAATATCGATTTCGCTCAGAGACGGTTTATGGTAAATGTTAATAATTCTTAAATCTCTCCGTTGCCATATTCCTTAATCTTCAGTAAATCACAGCTGAATTTGAAGAGTTTTTCGCATTTTTCTGGATTTTTAGCATCGGGATGCATTGGTCCTTTACCGCCATTACTAAGATATGTGCCGCCTTCACCCTCGAGCGATGGTTCGATGGCTGCGTATACAATAGTTCTGGATCCTTGTTCAGGAGTCTAAAAAAAAAAAAATCAAGAGCAATGTAATTGCACTTTATTAAAATACACAAGTTACTACCTTAAAGATAAGCTTCTTTAAGAGCGGCACCGCTGTTGTGGCTGAATACTCAAACAGATCAGTGTCGACAACGCCTGGATGCACAGCAACCACTTGCACATGAGCTTTCTGCTCAGCAAGGATTCTATTTAAATGCCGTGTAGATAGAATCTGGGCCAATTTGCTCTGATTGTAAGCAGTAGCAGGATAATAATACTTCCTAAACAGAGCTCAAATATTAGCCGCTGGTGACTGATAATGTCTACTTACTCTCCATTGATATCGTTATAGTTAATGCGTCCAATTAGATTTACTACAGATGAAACATTAATCACGCGTGCGTTCCTACCCTCGACTCCAGCTGCCTTGAGCTGTGGCATGAGCAGATGTGTCAATAGGAAGTGTCCCAAGTAGTTTACGGCGAAGTGCGACTCGAAACCCTCTGTTGTTCGGTGTAAGGGAGCAAACATTATGCCAGCTAAAAGGGGGAGACTTGCGGTTATATGGAGCGTATTAATCAAATTGGAGTTGCTTACCATTATTTAGAAGAATGTCAATCTTTTGAAATTTGTCCTTTACAGTTTTCGCGAATGCAATGACTGAGCTAAGCTCACCAACGTCCAGCGTTTCACAAAAGAATTTTCCTTTTGTCTTGGACAAGTCAACAAGTTGTGCTACTGCCTTTTCACCCGATTTCGGATCTCGGCAACCTGAAATACATTAAAAGAACACGTTTAAGAGCATGGAATCGAAATGCTATGGGCCTGGTTTCACAGCACTACTACTACTACTAAGTGGATTATGCTTCCAAACACTAATAACCGCCAGGAACTTCAATCTGTAAAGTTTTCGCTAAAATGTTTTTACTGACAATTGATTTACGCTCTACACTGTCCACGCCTGATCAGTATGCTTGACATGCTTTTCTACCCAACTCAGACGTGTCAATTGTAGTAGGTAAGCCCACAACTGAAAACACAAACTTCTTTTTTCCAAACGTTTAACTGCTGCCATTTGTTAGCAGACAGAATAAAAGTTCTTGATACCTATGTAACTGTCGAAGAATTCAGCCTCATGTCGTAACGTACCCATAATAACAGTCATTTCACAGGCGAGAAGTTTTTCAATGATTCTCAGGCCTATTCCACGATTTCCACCTGTGATGACAGCAACTTTTCCCGGTTGTTGGTAAAGAACTGTAATAGACAAAATTAAATAATAACAATTAGATTCGAATTTGTTGACTCGACACTATGGGTACACTTACCAACTTTATCTCTGGGTGCGTAAATCCAATCATGAATGAGACCCACCGTTCCAACATATTGAAATCTGAGCTCAGTCTTCCATTCGTACCAGTTTTTGGGCATCTCCTTTGAGGTTTTGAAAAAGTAAAACATGCACCATAGCAAGAGCAGGAACACGAATAACACGATTAACATTTTAGCAGCAGGTTAATTGGAATCTTTGGTCAGTGGAATGTATACAGTTGGAGCTCTTTGTTTTTTGTTTTCTGTTGAGTTTGCTCTCAATTCAGCTTCTCACATTATTTTCTCTGAAAAACAAGTACGAATAGTTGAATATTTTTGTTTTTCTTGTGTCCCTTAGGCCCGTTTGCTGATACTACTCATAGCGATTTAAGTTTTACCTAAATACCTTATGGGCTTATTTTTCTATGTCATAAACTGTCTCATAAGTTTTTAAGTTTAACTTATGAGTAGTATCAGCAAACGGGCCTTATTGGTCTACATTATAAATTAAGGTATTATCATGACAGTGTCAGGGAGAACCGGTTGTATGGCAGATCGGCTCCCAACGATTCAAGCGCCCAATCGCTCTTATCACGACGAACTTGAGCAATTTAATCGCTTCTGGGGTACAAACAGTCTTCAAAGTCCCATTTTTATGATGCATGACTGCCATGACTTCATTAGCAATAGAATATTTGAGACTCTAATCAACACGGACACCGATGACTCAAGAATAAACTGCGAAGTCATCGCGGGGTATTTCTGGGAATGTTGATAGCATATCTGAATTTGCATGCATGTTTTACTATACACTAATACACTTTGCCACATTTAATACAATCTCTCTGCAAAAGGTGTCAATATAGGGCGTTTTTGCCAGCGCCCCTAATCTGACACTTACTGCTAGGAAAATTCTCCAAAGACTCTCGAATGTGTAACATGGATAACATGCTGGAAGATCGCATTAATATTTTAGAAATTTTCTAGGGACTATCCGACAGACGAACGTGTTGCCTCAACATGGTTTTGAAAATGAGAAAATTCTTCTTCTTCCAAAAATGATCTGTCTTTGAACACCATTTTCAACCGATTATATTTATCAACAACATTGGACAAATTTCATTGGTGGTGTTTTTTGTATCCGCGATAAGCCATGCGTCCCCATAGCTATCGACGCTCATGCCCAAAACACATGTGGAACACACTCGCAGAATGATTAGAATTCGTATGATTATATACCTTAATTTTGCGCCCCCTGTAGCACTGCCACTCATGTCTTGTTCTCTAAATTGACTGCAGTGAAATACAAACTTACATCAATGTCTTTCGGCCATATTCACACTATGATTCACTCCCTTTAATCCGGGTTAAAGGTTACACTCGGATTTAAGTAAGTTCAACCCAAACATTAAACCCAAGTCCATAGTATTCAGTCGTTAAACCCAAACATAAACCCAGTTTTTAAACTTGACAGCTTTTAATCCGATTTAATTTGAACTGCACCAGTTTAAGTACTTTAATGGGGGTTAAAACTCAATTTCATAATATTCACTGTTTTTGCAGGAAATAAAATAGAAAAAGTATCTCCCTATCAAGACGCTGAGAAAAAATGGATTCCATTCGTGATTTTGGCCAACTATTGATGTCTTCGTCGTCAGAGGATGAATTTATTGAAGAAATGATGGCAGATGGTGAGTCAACACCGTTCTCATCGAAGTTCGAACGTATCGAATGCACAAGCGGGCTGGATTTCCGGAAATATTTCCGGCTGAAAAAAGAGGCATTTTGGAGGCTACATTCGACGATTCGACAGTAATTGAATGGCGATGAACGTCAGCATGTTACTTATTACCTACATATCGTTATCGGTTTATTTAGTTTGATTTCATTTTAGATCACGAGAGCTTTCAGCCGAACATAAGCTGTTGGCTGAGTTACGTTAGTTTGCATGCGGCAATATGGAGCAAACTGCAGCCAATTACATTGGTATTTCGCACCTACTGTTGCTAATATTTTGCCAAAGGTATGCGATGCCATTTTGCAACACCTTCACACAGTCATCCGCATGCCTCGTACAGAACAAGAGCGACTTGCCCAAGCGACTGCATTCGCCGAATTGGCCGATTTCCCCCGATGTATTGGAGCCATTGATTGTACCCATATTGACATGATTTTGCCATAAATCCTTTACATATTTTTTTATTCACTTGATTTTGCTGTCATTCATAGAGCGAAGCACTTCGAAATCGCCATGGATATTTTTCATTGATCGTGCAGACGGTTTCCGATGCCAATTTGCGAATCCAAAATGTTGTCGCCCGGTGGCCAGGTTCTGCCCATGATCAAACCATTGTCAGCCAGTCAAATGTCCACCAGGAATTAGAACATGGTGTATATGGCGATTATGTTATTGTTGCCGATAGTGGCTATCCGAATTCATTCTTCTTTGTACACCATTCACACGTCATCGGAACTTGGGTCAATCCACGGTTGCAGAGAAGCAATATCAAAAATCAATATTAATTACGCGTAACGTGGTCGAACGCCAAGTTGGCGTACGGCCATGTTATTCACTCCGGGTGTAACTCAGGTTTAAGTTAATTTTACACCCGACAATTAGTCCGCATTTTTTTAAGCCCGGCAATTTAAACCTGTGTGCATAATTATTTACTGAAAAACGTGCATTAAGCCCGCTGGATTACAGATGGATTTAAATGCGGATTTAAAACACTTCAAACCGTTTTTAATCCGTTTTAAACCTCCGTAATGTCAAATATTTCCTTTTACATAAGCCCGCTTGTACATTCGATACGTTCGACGATTCGAATGATGTTGACTCACCATCTGCTGTTTTTTTCAGCGTCTTGATACGTACTTTTTATCTCCTGCCCCCTGCGAGCAAAGAAAGGTCAAAAATTTGACCGAAAAATAAACAGTGAACGTTATGAAATTGAGTTTTAACCCGAATTAAAGTACTTTTACTGGTCTCCGGAGTGCAGTTTAAATTAAATAATATTAAACCCTGTCAAGTTTAAAAACTGGTTTTATGTTTGGGTTTAACGACTGAATATTATGGACTTGGGTTTAATTTGTGGGTTAAACTTACTTGAATCCGGGTGTAACCTTTAACCCGGATTAAAGTGAGTGCATAATATGGACATAACGGTTTTCCAATGTAGTTTCCTGTTTCTGAGACACAAGGAAACCAGCAGATGATTCAAAATATCAATTTTATTTGAAGTTTTCACACGATATAATTTGACGCTCAGTTATTGATAGACAAAGTTGTAGAAGTTGTGTGGTATTCGATTGGGCGCTCTCAGAGCGCTTGTTGGGTACAAAAAAAGCTATCTTTTTCAGATTTCAGAGCACTTTTGCGAATCCGGATTTTTCTCCTGTTTGCTTCAGATTTACCAATACAATTGCATTTGAGTTTGACAACTGGTGGAGTTTGTTTACATTTTCGTGAATTTTTTCTACTTTGGTAAATTATTTATATAGTATATATAGTTGGCGCAACAGGTCCGTAGGGACCCAAGGCCTAGCTTCTCGCAACCATTCGTTTTGTGTGAGTTTTATTTTTGGAACGAATGGAAGGGATCTACAATTTTATGCCAATTCCAAACGGCTAATTGAGAAGCTCTAAAGACAGTTATACTCTCGGATGTTTGTCAGACGTTCGCGAGAGGCAGCGCAGTGGAAAAAACCCCAAGTTGGAATTTGGGTTTTGTGCGGGATTCGAACCTGGGACCCCTCGCTTAGTAGTCCAACACACTAACCACTAAGCCACTGCGCTTATAGTTATATTTATCTATAACTATTTAGAAACAAATCGGGACGGAAATTTCGAATGTTTTAATATAAAATTTAAGCAGTGAATGGAAAGCGCATAGAAAAGTGTTGAAAACTACACATATTCAAGTCGCACGAATATCAACACAAAAAAGAGCAAGTGACGTTTTATGTTCGATTAGACACACGTTATCTGAAATCTGAGAGCAAATCCGATGAAGTATCGCACCAGATCACATGAGAATAGTTTGGGAGGGTTCAAGGTACAAACACGACGGGGTAGATACGTAACGTCTCCTCGTCGCCATACAAAGTCCAAACATGACTCGGCTTTAAATTATCACCTAAAGGGGTATTAAACAAAGATACATTTACCAAACGAAGAGCTTTAGGTTCTCAAAGAGCCGATATTTGAACAATTATTTTGTAATCAATTTTGACTGAGAGATAAGGATCAATGTAAATTATAGCACCATAATCAATCACTATTGCGCCTTTTTATCATGCTTTACAATGCATTCTATAAATCTCTATCTTCTCTATATATAAAAATTGAGCCTTCAAATAGTGGTCGTTTGTCGCCGGTTCACTTCTAAACGCATTTACCGATTTTAACCAAACTTTCACAGATCTTTGGTTTTGGTCTATATATGGTTTGTTGAAATCTTCTACTGTGCTTATTATCTTCCTGGGTGATCCATAACTTAAGTTCTAATTGAATCCGTCCCAAATAGTGATTGCATTTACACACAATGCTTAAAGGCATCTTACATAAAGAGGCGAAGGCAAATAGTTAAGAAGCACTTTCACTGCCAACACAACATGTTCCCTTTTGTTGGAAAGATTGTGCTGAGATGCAATGTTGTGTGTAGTTTGTTTTCCAATTTGTTGTGTATAAGCCAGGTCACTATAATTTCTACCAATGGGCGAACTCTAGTTAATAATAATTAACCCGACCAATGTATACATATTCAATTAGTGTTAAACTTACTTGTATCAACAAATTACAGCAATTTGCGAACACACTATATTAACATTAATTAAATTGCATTTAGTATCACATTGAATTCGTAAAACCCACTCTTTAACTGTGTCTTCTTCAACTTTCTTAATTTATGTAAATTCTATGCGGCAAAACAAGCGTTCTATCTGGAAAAAAAAACGTTGTGTTTGAATCGCTTTCTCTCGCTCATTAAATTAAATTTTTTATTTTTATCGTTTTATAACAGACAAATGGTTCCTCTAATCCAAGGTGTATACTGTGAACAAGTTTTAATTTGTTATAGCACTGTTGTGTTTATAGAGAACTTCACAGTTGGGGAAACATTTAGCATTTAATTGCAAAACAAACAGCACACATACGAAGGTCAAGAAAAATCTCGATTTCCTGACAATTTACAAATAATGAACTTCATTGCGTTTGAAAATTCCCAAATCAAATAGAGATGCAATCAGCGATGCTAATTTGTGTGTGAAGTTTGCTAAATGCATTGAAAAGGTGCAAAGGTGAGCACTTTATCACAAAGGGAACAATCAAGCACGTGGGATTGGGATCGAAGATGAGAAGAGTAATTTTGATGGCGCAGCATGAATAACAAATATCCACTTAAACTACGATCAGAATTTTCAATTAAAGCACTTAGATTTCATTAAAATCCATACGATACCAATCGGGTCTTTGGAAACTCATATTGTGATTGTTGTCGATTTGTTATGTGTGTATATTGATCTTTGGGTTTGTTCCCACCACATAGATCCTCAACATTGCATACAAAATCTGTCGGCAATAATCTGTCTGCATTCCCGCCAAACCCGTCTATTCGACAAGGATGACGTTGGAGAATGCACCATAAAGGTTGGTATGAGAGCACAGAGAAGTTTTTTTCTCTGATTATATTAATTTTTGTGCATGTAAAAAAGCACATGGAAGCAAATTTGTATGCGAATCTGCTGATATTTGAATTCACACCTAAGAAAGACTCACGCCTGCAAATTTGTGGTTCCAAGCGTTCCGTATTTTTTGGTTATATGCAGCAACTAGGGATACCTCTCGCGCCGAGATAAATGTGACAGTTAGCCCAGAAAGTATGGGAACATAAGTAGTACGAAGTCTTTATGGGCAAATCGCATTTCCAACGCGAAGTTAGTTATATGAAAAAACGGGTTTAAGGAACTGATGAGAGTTCAAAGACGAAAATGGCAGCGGATCGGGAAACATTTTTCTATTGCACGATAGATACGCGATGCAATGGTTCGGGCGTTAGTGCCAGACGGAAGAGCAGCTTCTCGACCTTGATTTAGAAATTTTGGGAATCCTGTTCGATCTTCGTACTAATAGCCATAGAAACAAACAGTTATTTCCTATTAATTGAAATATGAACACCTTTATGAGCTTGTTTAGAAAAGAAAATGCATAAAAAACCTCTGGGTGCTTGACGCAGTACAAAACTGGAATTAAAATGAGAATGCATGCGATTGTTATCTATAAATCGCCATAGATAACACGAGATAATACTGTGATGATCGAGTTTCCAATGGTTGCGCCGAATAACACCAAAAAACGCAATATGCAATACAAATGAATTTGGAAATCGCATGCACATTGCATTAAATCCGCTCATACTGGTCGACTCCCATTTCATAATGATTAAAAATCGCAACTAGTGAGCTGTACTGTTCGACTTCTACGGTAAAACGGGAAGTAAAATGAGACGAGTGCTGTGATCAGCGAAGGTATGCAACAATAAATATGCCTTAAAGGCGTTTGAATGTGAGTACTTTGGTGCATAAGTAAAACTGTTGTAGGGAACATGAA
This sequence comes from Cheilosia grossa, assembly GCA_963082955.1. NCBI lineage: Eukaryota > Metazoa > Arthropoda > Insecta > Diptera > Syrphidae > Cheilosia > Cheilosia grossa. Next base: position 16,132,119 of record OY720147.1, on the reverse strand, counting down.
TTGATGAATTTAATCAAGTAAACAGACGAATGTAGTCTAGTCTATAGTTAGCGTTAAGACACGCATTTCCCGGCAAAAGAGCAAAATGTCAAAGCTTGCTCAATAAGAAACGCAAACTCATTTACATTATTGGTAGTTATACGAGTTATACTATATAAAAGTAACAACGACAGGACACATCACAGCATACTCAAAGCGTATAGGTGATACCCGCTTAGGGAGGCATGTCTTTGTTACTGCTCAGTTTCCAGTTGACAAAGTATGAATTTGCTTTGAAAGGGGTATCTAATCAAGTAAAAAAGAGAAATACTTGGCGCAACAGGTCCGTAAGGCTAGTCCTTCTCACAGCCATCCGTTTAGTGTGAGTTTATAATTTTTGAGATGACTGGAAGGGATCGAAAATTGTATGCCAAGTCCCAACGGCTAATTGAGAAGCTCTTTCATGGCAGTTATATTCTCGGATGTCTTTCAGCCGCTCGCGAGAGATTGCGCATTGAAAAAAAATATATATGAGATGAGAACTCCCGCTATAAAATGGAGTTGTATGCAACCATAAGAGGAATGTACTTCATAGACTGCGACTATGACTTTTGTGTTTAATAAAACCTGTATATCATTATAGAAACTGTAAGTTTCTGGGCGTCTTTTACTGCAACGGTATTACGTACATATACAAGCAGTTTTTTGGATGAAGCGACGACAGAAATAAGGCAATTATGCTTTAACGCAAGGCACTAGGTACGCCTTAAGGGGATCTGCGGTTCAGTTTTGTAAGGAAATTTAAATAAATCAAATCTGCCGTCAACCGGCCACATTGAGATGACAACTAGAACAAGCTACAAATTAAAAGCCACAACTCTGATGCTTAGGTATTCGTAGAATAAAGTGTTGTTCCTTTTAACAATAGGCGTGACTTTGACTTATGACTACTACATCATTATGAGCTACAAAATTCATACAGCAGTCGTATGGTATTGAATGGATAATCATGTGCTAAAGTAGTTGTGCCTCTGGATGGTATAGGTATGTGTCAAACAGACGTAATTTGGCATAACATCACCTACATAGTTAGGAAGATGCGTATACATATTCCAGCACAAATTTTTTGAAAATGACTATTTCCGCAGTATACATGCCTATGCGCCTCATACCGTACAATTGCATAATATGAAACTACTAATACTCCTAAAGACTTTGCAATTCGCGCAGAGAAATGTGAAATTACTATCGCTGCAAGTGCATAATAATTAATAACATCGTATCACTATAAGAATACGACCATGAACTTGACACAATGAACAAGATCAAGGTACCTACAATCAAAGAAATATGATTGGTTCAGCGCCATCAGGCACCAGCAATCAGCAACGCAACCTATACAGTAAAAACCGATTGCAAAATCTATCCCTGGTGCGCAAGACAAACCATGGAGAAATCAAAACGAGTTTTAATTTTCTATTGAAAACCAATCAATTAAAAGAAAAATGATAGAAACATAAATTTAAAAACGACAGTTTCCTTCCTAGCTAACTATTACTCGGACGCGGATCTGTCCAATTTAAATATTCAATAGATGCGAAATGCAAACGAAAATCTCGCTGCTGAAGATGCGAATAAACTTCGTTAACCTCTTTGGCCTCTGCTGCTTTAACAGACCCAACAAAAATATACGAAACTTTCTTTTTTTGTTTCTTGGGCTAGGTGCACAACCATTATACCAGAGTGCCGATATGGCACGCCGACATCACCAGGACAAGTTATTTTAAGTTTCTTGAGATAGAGTACATATTTGCGACGTTCTAATAGGCAGAAAGCATAGAAACAGATAACAGTAAAGTATTTCAAATTCTCAAAATCGATAACACTCGTTGTGCAAGAGAAAGCTGGAATTGAATATACTTTTCCAATTGTGCCAATAACTGTTTAATCTGCTTTAAGAATGACTTACCTAGGCAAATCCAATCGAATTTCCTTGTACTTCACGTAAGATCGGGGAAAAGAATGGGAATCTCAGAAGACGTAGGTGTAATTAAAGAGAAATTCAAGAACGAACACTGGCGAAGCCCCGGGACTTGGCAACCGAACCGATGGGGATTTTAAAGTAAACTGAACACAGTTTGTCTGGGGCAGAAGATAGCTAAAACGAACTTCAAAACACTGGACACAGCAAACGTGGAAAAGAAGACATGGGAATTTAAAGCGGTGTACGAGTACGATTATGATTGGAAAAAATATGAGCAACACTTTTTTGTTTATTCTGTAGTGTTGACAAATGGAAACGTCAAGGGAAACGTCACTTGGCAAATGACATGTTGAACTGTTGTTCAGGGATGTTATTGAGATTGGCGAACTTCCTACCTAATATTTTTTGGTACTTGCTTAATTTTCTTTCCAACAGCGTTATTAATAATGTGGTATTCGTTTGGGCGCTCTCAGAGCACTTTTATTACCCTCGGAGCAATTTTTATGTGCGTCTAGTACAAAAAAAAGCAATCTTTTTCAGATTTCAAAGCACTTTTGCGAATCTAGATATTTTCTCAGATTCTTCTCAGATTTCTTTAGTTTGACAACTGGTGGACTTTGTTTACATTTGCGTGAATTTTTTCTACAGCAAAGAAAGGCAGTGCATCGGGTGAATCTATTTTCGTAAATTATTTATGTGCAAATATTTAAAAATCAATCGGGACGGAAATTTCGAATGTTTTAATATAAAATTTAACCAGTGAATGGAAAGCGCATAGAAAAGTGTCGAAAACTGCACATACCTATTCAATTCGCACGAATATCAACACAAAAAAGAGCAAGAGCGTTTTTATGTTCGATTAGGCACGCGAAATCTGAAATCTGAGGGCAAATCTGAAGAAGCCCAAACGAATACCTACCACATAAGAAAAAGTTACTACCTACGTAGTAAGTCCTTTACTCGATGACCGTTCAACGGTTGACATTGATACGGTCTTTATTAATAGTGCTGCAAATGTTTATGGCAACCAATAACAAAAAATAATTTAGTTTGTGTCTCTAAATGTGTATGAAATTTGTTGATATTTGGAAATAAATGATTTATATTCACATAGGCCTATTCGCACCGAGCCGAAAACCGGGTTTTTACGGCTTTCGACGTCAGCGTTCATACATATATTATGCACAGCACATGTAAATACGAATTTGGCACAAGCTTAGACAGTTTTCGAAAACCTATTTCCTAAAGTGCGGAGGTGCGCATGTATAAAAAATTACATAGCGTAGTTGTTGTAATTGTGTGCTGAAAACTTTGCCTTGCTTAGATCGAAGCACAAAAAAACAGGCATTATGCCCCATTCAGTCGTATAGGTATTGACGTTTTTCTTCGACCGCCTTTCACGTCATTTGGTTTTGTAGACTAATCCAACTAGAATCAACATCTATTTGAACAAACGAACAAAAGTTGTTTTTTTAATTCTTATTTCTAGTCACTCCTCCAATAGATTTGAGGTACCTAGGTACCTACTAGTGGCGCCCAACTGGTGCTTGAAACTTAAATCTTGTGAAAGGAGAAAAATCTCGGTATAGTTTTAGGAGCTGAAAAGACATTTTGTTTCAAATAACTGTTGCATACCCCTAAGCATATAACAGCTGAATGTATATTGTATTTATTAGTAGGAAGGATTTTCATTTCCATTGGCGCTGATATTTTTAACTTTTAACATGTTTTCTTATACAATATTATCTTCCGTATCCATGAAAGGGTTTCTTCTGACAAACCCTTCCACACACAGTCAAATTATGATGTTTCCAAATATTTGTGTAAATGCGGTCTATGATAGAAGACAGGCTACGACTTAACTGCCCCCTTCGTGCAAAATTGCTCTTTAGAAATTACTTATCAGCATGGAAATTCCAGTTTTGTGTACGATATGAGAAATCAGAGACAGACCACTTCCTGCAGCAGTCTAAGGCACTCTAGTTATTTTATAACAATCGGTTAGAAAGAACGCAAAATGATTTTTAAATACATAATCCTGACAATATTGGCATCAATATTTCCCAGTAGCACTATTGCCAATAAATTTAATATAAGTCTATCGGACTTAACCACCTGTGAAGTGTATAATATCAAAACCAGAGGATACACATATGCGGACTTCTTCCAAGTGGATTCGATGAAAAACAATAAAATAAACGGCAGTGAAAGATTGCATTTAAAATTCTACGTAATGACATCGATGGATGCTCACATTCTTTTATCGGAAGTTGATAAACCAAGAAAATCAAATCGTGTATATGAAATCGGTATTAGAATGTCCAAAGGATTTAGTCAGAAAAATTGTATTCATAAATATATATTTTTTTTCTTATCAGTTCTTGGCGCCGGATCAAACTCATTTTCCGCAATTCGCACAAAGATGTCTAGCGGGCGAGTCGCAACGACCTTGGTCGGCGATCTGTTATCAGTTTTTGATCCAATGCCAGTTGAAATTATACAATACAAAGGTGGGTGTGGTCGCTATGTAGAGAAAGGATAAAATCCAAAGCAACTGTAACAAAATGCTTTCTGTTTTTAGATGGCTTGCTAGTTGTGAATATCGCGAATGTTTCGGAGCCACATTTAAACTTTACAGATGCCAGCCCTTTGAATATTCGCTATGTTAGCTTTAGCTCATATGGATCGACTCCAGCTAAATGGTATTACGATTGTCAATTTGATGGATTTTGTAAGTACTCTTAGATTTATTCTCTATCGAAAGAAAACGTTTCTAAGGTTTTCTAATGTACAAACACACCTCTTGTTAATTTTTATTTATTTACCGAAAGAAACTGGAAAGAAAAATAATGTTGTTATTTATTTTAATGGATCAATTTATATTGCATGGGGTAGAAACAGTGACCTTTAACTGTCACTTAGGTTGTGCATAGAAAAGTCTAGTCCAGAAAAATATTGTCTTTCTTGTCGGTGATAGACGTATCTACATATTTGCGAAATTAATTTGTCTGTTTAGATTGATTAGGTTAATTCAAGGCGTTTGATTGTGTAAATATTACTATTTTAGTTGGTGAAATGGAAATGGAGAGTCGCCCACTTGCCAATGAGGAGAGACTTACAGCCGATATTCTTAATGTGAGCGAACCGGATCAACCGCCACCTAATGTGACACAGATCTTGTTTTCCTTTAAAGTACGATCAGTTGAATTTGATCAACGAGCTTCGGTTATGAGCACTAGACTTCACCTGAACATGGTAATGTAATAGATATAATATGTAAAAGAATTCACTCAAAAACGTCGTAATGTTTGTTACGAATTTTCTTTAGGAATGGATCGATACTCGCCTTAAATGGAATGCTAGTGAATACGGAGACGTGAAATACATAGTACAGCCTCTGTTCAAAATATGGCATCCAGTGCTCAGAGTTGAGGAGTAAGTATTAAACAAATTAAAAATATCTGCATATTCAGCATTAAAGTCATGCTTTCAAAATCTAGTGGCGCTTTGGACACGTTCAAACAGTTTAAACCATTCTATAGCATTCGAGTTGATAGCAATGGACGCGTTAGAATGTTTGCTAGAAATGCTGTGCTGCATTCGTGGTGCTTTGATGTGAACGAAAATTGGCCAAATGATGTTACCAATTGTGAGATAATCTTGGACACAAGCCACGATTACATTAAGCTGGCTTATAATAGCTCAACACCACTGACAGATCAAAGCATAAACGAACTGTCTGAATGGTCAATTAATGAAATCAAAGTGATGTATTCAACTTATGAAAGAAACGGAAGTGATCAACAGACAAACAATACCAAAACGGCATACCTGCAAGCGATTGCCGATGACTTGAAGATACAATTGACAATTAGTAGGAATAGTGACTTTTATCATTGTGTCTTTACTGCACCTGTTTATGGTAAGAGATTGAAATGTTTAAAATGTTTTGAAACTGTTGATTTATTCTTTATTTAGTATCAGAAGCTCTCATATTGCTGGCATTCTTTTTGGAGGAGTATAGGCGAGGGGGACTGAACTTAGTGGCCATAGTCGTAGTGTCCATCGGTTTTATGTTCATTGCAAAGCATGCACCTCCGACCGTACTGTCTGATATTGGTGAGTTTAAAATTAATTTATTTTATAACCTAAAACGAGTAGGCACTATATACAGTGAACAATGAGGCCCAACACTTTTGATGTGTCACAGTTTTGATTGGCCTAGATCTATCACTTGAACAGTTTTTTTAGTTCACGCGTTTATGAAGGCATCTCAAGAACTCGCTTCCTACTACTTATGGATGTGATATTCTATTGGGCGCTCTCAGAGCACTTTTCATGTTCGTTTGGTACGAAAAAAAAAAACAATCTTTTTCAGATTTCTGAGCACTTTTGCGAATCTGGATTTTATATCAGATTTGCTTCAAATTTACCAATACAAGTGCGTTTGACAACTGGTGTAGTTTGGTTACGTTTTCTTGAAGTTGTTCTACAGCAAAGAAAGGCATTGGGCATAGGGTGAATCTATTTTTGTAAATTATTTATGTACAAATATTTAAAAATCAATCGAAATGCAAATTTCCAATGTTTTGATATAAAATTTAACCAGTGACTGGAAAGCGCTTAGAAAAGTGTCTTCATTTATACACACATTCAAATCGCGCGAATATCAACACAAAAAAGAGCAACTGAAGTTTTTATGATCGATTAGAAACACGAAATCTGAAATCTGAGAGCGAATCTGAAGAAGCCCAATCGAATACCACATAAGTTGACAGTTCGCATATATGGTTGACGTAAGAAAAGTGACGGTAACGACCAATCTAGTTTTTGATGACCATAGTAAGTTATATTCTGTGCGAATCTTGCTGGACTATCGGCAGCTTTCATAAAATTTGTGGAAAATTAACTGGAGTATTTTTTTAATAAGTTACTTGTTATTAGGCGTGATTTTTTGAGCTTCGGTCTCAACAAAGCAAAGTAAAGTAGGATCTTCAGCACGCAATTACAACAGCTATATACGCTCTACTTGACAATTCGAGGAGTCACAGTAGTTGTTGTAATTGCGTGCTGAAGATCCTTCTTTACTTCTTAAATTACAGATTATTTTCATTGACGCGCCAGGTTGGAAAGGATTTTGAAATTGTGATTTTGACACAACCGGTGGTATTCCCGGACTTCATTTCTCTTTTTGTTATTTTCGCGAATAACGAAGCGCTGCAGTTTCAAATATTAATTCTTTTTCCGAGCTGCTTGACATTTTGCAAACAATTATGACAGCTACAATTCTGTTTGAACGTCGCGTTCAAATAATCTCACCACGGCGTTAAAAACGCGTTCAATTTGACGGAGCCTTAAGTCTGTTGTTAAAATTTTTGGAAAAATAAGAAATGAGTTATTGATATGAATTTATAAAAACTAGTACTATACTCAGTTAGCAAAAATGTACTCAAAAACTACAAAAAACCTACAATTGTACCACGGGACGCTATCTGACTGTGCTGGGAAGAGAACATACACAGCACATCAGGCGATTCATTTGAGTTCCGCCTTCAGTCTTTCACGTAAAAAAACACTTTCTGTGTCGTCCTTTTCTTTGAAATAAAATTAACTACACTCCTACATGCAGCCAGCAGCCTTGCAATTTTAGATAGACTCGTTTAAGTCGTTAACCACTGCAATCAAGTAATCAATTTCCTAAACGAGTACCTGCCAGCCTCGGTTTTAGGCAATTACAATTAAGTAACGATTATACCATTTTATAGTTATGTAGTTAAATAGATGTTCTAGTATGGTACAAAGTGGGTTTTAATTTCTAAATTAAAGTTTTAATCTATCGGACAGGCACTTCGGATAATGATTAAACATTAAACATTAATTTTTTATTTTTCCCACTCTAGTCTATTCTTACGAAGTCCTCCTGCAAGTTGCGACTGCCACTTATATTCTTCACGTTGTCAGCATCTGGCTGGACTTGTACCCCCCCAAAGTCCAGCCCCATCTATATGTGATGAATGTAATAAATTGTTCAGCCTTGAGGTTCATTCTCGCCATGAGATTTGAAGATGTAAGTATAGTACTAAATAAAATTACAAGTTCCATCCAAATGATTTACCCTCTCTCCTCCGCCTTAGTCAACCGCCTATGTCGCTGCCCAGGAATATCCATGGCAGGAAATTTCCAAAATGCTCAACCGCCTAACATTCATCGGGTTACTCATAACTTTTGTTTGTATTAATTGCACAATTTGAACATGCTTGTTTACGAATATCTTAATAATAATATTGGTTTTAAAAAAAAAACTTTACTCGGTCTGCAGATGTGCAACCATTTGCAAAAGAAAAAAAAAAACAGCATTTTTTCTCAGCATAGTTGCAATACTATTTTTAATAAATATTTTATACACGCGTATGATGTAGAAAATGGTAAACAAATTGCGAAAAATAATACGTGACATGCTATAAACTCTACCAATCAATAAGATGACTATACTAACAACAAGTGACACTAGGATTTGTTAATCGTTCATGTTTGCATTTAATGATAGCCATAGCCGTGTCCGCCATAGCCGGAAGAGATGATGGTCGGTGCAGCAGCGTACTTGATCAGGGGTTGTGCTACAGCAACTGGGTGAGCAACGCTAATGGCTGGGGCAGCATGAGCGACAGCAACCGGTGCAGCTGCGTATTTAATCACTGGAGCCGGATGGGACACATGGACCTATAAGGACGGGCCTAAGTCAAAGCACTTGGAAAAGACTACGATTCTTACCTGACTGAAAGTGGCGTAGCTGGTGGCAGCTGGTGCAACGGCCTTAACGTAGGTTGGAGCCGCTTGGACTACAACTGGAGCTGGAGCATACGATTTGACAATAGTGGGAGCAGCAACTGCAACTGGACCAGCAACTGAAATTCCACCCAAACCATATCCATGGCCTAGTCCATATCCTCCGTATCCGCCATATCCCAAAAGTCCACCAGGAGCAGCCAAACTGGCAGCGATCAACGAACACAAGATCTACAAAAGATCAGATGGGTGAACAGATATCCATATCTATCGCTGATTAATATTGTGTGCAATTCTCTTACCAAGAATTTCATTATGAGTTTATTGCAAGTTCTCCAAAAGGATGCGATGTAACTATCAGAGGTCGGTTGAACTGACTATACTGGATACAGCGTTTGGATAGTCTTTTATACCTTAGATCTGATAAGTTGATCTCTCAGATTTGTCCGTTCGTTTTTGAGTATTATTTTGTAAAAGTAGTGGGGTGTACGCACCAATTTACCATTCAACATCGATTTGAATGTGTGCCACTTTGTTGGACGCGTGCCTTCCCGCCCCTCGTGCGATATTAGAAGCTAAATTGTTGCTACTGGAAATAAAGCTAATAGAACACGAAAAATGTGATACAACTCCTTTTACGAGCACCGACAATTGGAGTGTCGTGGTGTCCGCTCTTAGGTGAACCACTTATCCATAATGAGTGAGTAGCAGCCAGAAAGCTTGTCTTCTTTCTTGTCTGATGTGATATACACTGTGGTTCGTGAAGCCATAATGGCTGCGGTAGCTTTTAGCTTGTCTGTCTATGCGAGTTCGATTATTTTTTAATGAACAAAAAGTTAAACACGTACCTGTAGCTGACATCTGTAAGTAATTTTTTGTTTTGCCTACACTATTGCAAAGTTTTGTTGCTCAAATGCAGGAAACATGTCAATGATATGTTTTGCTATTCGATAGCTGAATCTTTTGTTGTTTACAATTTATTTTCAAGAAATTAATTAATTTCTGTCGAACATGGCTCCGTAGAGATAATAAGATACAACAAGAGGGAGATAATGTTGCTGGTCACAATTATATAAATATACACGAGTAACATTACCAACAACCAAGTTAAATTTGTGGACTCACATCATCCGAAAACCAAGCGATTTGCTTTACGTTCGCATCAAGACGGCAGGTGAGTTCATCTAAGAATCTTAGGCGATACTTCCCTCGTGCTATGATGTAGGTAGTTCGATAGAAAGCCTCGCGGAAGAATAAAATACGAACAGGCAGGGGCTTTATAACATGTATATGATCGTAGAGGACTAACAATGTTACTTGTAGTATGACAGAGTCAACACGCTCCAGCCAACGTGCCTCCAGGCCGATCATCTCCTCTAGGTCCATTTCAAAACTAAATGCTAACTGCTGCAATGTGGATGACAAAAATGGCAGTGGGTCGGACAAGTTTAGCACATACTATGGAGAGAGAGAGAGAGAGAGAGAGTCGACCAGGACACGAATGCCGCAAAACTGTTGATATGGAGATTTGAGGCCCTGTTAAGAACCTTTCACGATGGCGCGTATGCATAGTAAAGGGTTTTTTGAGATGCTATAAAAAAAATTTACTGAATATTTTCTCAAATTTCTTTTTTTATTTGAAAGTACAATCCTTCCGGTTAATAATGGAAAATAATTTCATTCAAATGGCTGCCTCGGCTGGCCATGCAGTAGCCTACTCGACCGGTCCAATTTTTAAGCACATTATCGATTGTGTGCAGCTGTATTTTCACCAATGGATTCACGAATATTGTCCTTTCAAGCGTCAATTGTCTCTGGCTTGTCGGCGTAACACTTATCTTTTACGGCACCTCACAAATAATAGTCCAACGGTGTCAAATCGCAGCTCCGTGGCCAAACGACATCAGATCTGCAGCTGATAATGCGATCTTCAAAAACAGGGCGCAAAACATCGAGTGTAACTTCGGCTGTGTGGCACGTAGCGCTGTCCTGTTGAAACCAAATGTTGCCAATATCCTCCTCTTCAATTTTTGTGAACAAAAATTCGTTCAAAATGGCCCGATAACGATCGCCATTGACTGTAACGGCCACTCCTTGCTCATTTTCGAAGAAGAATGGCCCAATTATGCCTCTGGACCAAATTCCGCACCAAACAGTGACTCGTTTTGGGTATATCGGCTTTTCAATGCATGCGTGCGGGTTTTCTGTGCCCCAAATGCGACAATTTTGCTTGTTTACATACCCGCCAAGATGAAAATGAGCTTCATCTGAAAAGATGATTTTTTTTTGGCAAAATCGGCATCTTCTCTAAGTCGATCACAGGCCCACTTAGCGCATATTTCCCAGCGTTGTTCAAGCGTATACACAACCATATGCGTTCAGCGGAAGGATAAAACTAATTATCTGTCAAATCAGACATGAGCTAAGTGTTACCATTCGCGAAGTAAGCACTAGTTGAAAAAAAAGTTAGATGGCGGAGCCTTTAGATACCTTTAGGATTACGACCCATACATGTAGGAATTAAGCACATTTTACTTTTACGGCCACGCTCAGGAAGAAGACAGAGTAAAAATAACAAAGCCATGTTATCTCCCACTGCGCCATCTCTTGCCAACATCTGACATCCGAAAAAAGCGAAATGAAAATGCAGGTTCCATTCATTTGTCCAAAATTTAAAAACAGTATGTTGTCCTGTTGCTACAAGTCTTTCTTTCTTTTTTAATACCTTCCCTTTCTAATCTCAAATAAAATATAACAACATTTTCGATGAGTTAGTAAAATAAAATACTGCACTAAAGTACCACACACAAAATCGCATATGCCTGAGTATTTGTGAAATATCCAAAGCTGTCACATCACATTAATATTAACTTCAAAGTAAAACTCAACTGGGCGTTAAATTGAAAAAAAAAGAAAAAAAAAAAAGTACCCATGATCAGTTGACCACCTCCAGCAATGACGGCGCGTACAAAAATTTCATTCGGCAATCCATCTAAGCCAACGGCCTAAATCGAGTAAGCACCAGGTCGACTGCCGTGTATAAGTTCTATGCTCCTTTTAGCACTATAGCTTGGAAGCGGAGCGCGCGATTCTTGATGCTGATGGGCAACATAGTCATTCAATAACAAGCACCGAATGCGTTTTGCTGCAATATTACGCCTTTCCATAAGTGGCAAAACCTAATATAAGAACTGATTCTCATAGAGTCAGAAAAAGTGAGAGTCGTTTCAATTTGTTGTGCCTTTAATGCGTCATGAAATCTTGAGGCAACGCAAAAAAAATGGAATTTATGATCTTAATTGATCCAGATAACAAGACAGCTGCAGATGTATAGCGTGCGCACTGCTCCGAATGCAGCAATCGCACTTGCTACAAGTGTTTTGGAGCAACAGCGTTCCGCAGCTGTACCCATTCGAAGTGGTCGAAGCCACGCCAATAGAGCTTTACATGCGTGGAATCGAAAATATCAATACACGTGATTCTTGTTGTAGGCCATGAACAAATGTGCGATTATCTGCGGATATAAAGATTGCAAAGGCTTTTTTTTCACCACGATAATTTATCTCAGTGGAAGTGGGATAACATTCGGACAGGTGTTTAATTTGAAGGAGTTGAGCACCTTAGAAGCTTATACCTAGTATCTGATTACGACCGTAGAAAAACTGAAAAATCGTTTCGTCGATCGTAGACACTATTCATATAGTTAATCCAGTTGAATTAGGTTTAGAGTCAGTTCGCATGCAGTATATTTATTCGAAGGCGACGCATTAGAACTGAAATTGTTGTAAAGCTTTAAGTAGATCTTGGGTATGGTGCACTACTTTCTTGCAGAAGGATGATCGAATCAAGTACTTTCTGCCAGTCCAGAATGGTTGGACGCAAAAACAGTGAACACTGATGTCGTTTTCCAATGGGATTTTCAGATTTTACTCTCGGATTTTAGATTTTTCGTGCCCGAAGAAACATAAAACGAGATTAGCCTTTCCTTGCATTTGAAATGGTGCGTGATTTAAAAGTCAGCTGTTATTAAATTTTAATTTGTGTTTCTAAAAATCCATTTAATTTACATTGATATCCATTGCAGCGGCCAAATGTAAATTTTATTTTTCTCAGACTTGTGTATTTTGAACAGAGATGACATCTCTAAAAACGTAAAATAACACAATTTTAAAGTTCAACAATTGACAAATTTGTTGGTGTTAGTGTAAGTAGGCGTGAGTATCGCTCAGAAATCGAAATGAATTTTTAAAAACAATATAGGGCTTAATATGGAACAATATTTCGATTGTATTTCATCGCAAAACTTTCAATTCAATTAGTTGACGTTTTGAGTGGACAAGAGCAGAGCAGGCCCCCTCAATTTTTGTTTGTCAAATTCGCCATTTTGTTTTTCTATTGATCAGTATTGAATCCGTGCGACATGCAAAAAACATACAAAAAAAAATTTTCTTGAATAACTGAAGAAAAATTGCTCAAAATGTTTTTATTTTCCCTCAACTCATCTTCATTGTAGATTTTTCATAAATATGTTAAGTAGATACACTTATTCCTAAAAAAAAATATCATTCACACGTAACGAATAATTTCAAATTTAACGTATAAAATTCTATGAACGCTGCCATCAGCTTTACCCACAGCAGTGGTTAATTTTTTTTGACAGCCAGAATTTTTGAAAATTCGTGACATTTGTCAATTCGAATTTCTAACCAGCGCACCAAATCTGCACCAAATCGTGACCACTCCATAAAATAATACCTTCGTACCTGATCAAACAATTCAAATTGTACTAAACTAGTCTCGATGACGTCAATGGATAACAGACACATTACATCTACCAAACCATTTCAAATGACGTATCTGTCTTTTAATCAAGCCAAAAAAAAAGAGACAGCTATATGCATTTTTAGAACATCCAAGAGAGCTCGTCGATTTTCAATTTGAATTTTTCAGTTCCCGTTTGGTGCGTTTATTTCTTCGGAATAAGTCCGATTAACTCAGCTATGTGTGTATTTACCTAAAATAAAATTTTGTTTATTTATATTAATAATTATTGTTTTTTCTTCTTTGTATCGTGAAATAGACAATATCAAAATGGAACACCGCAGATTACTCTACAAAACCAATCTCTCCGCATTAAGCCCGAAAAATGCACGTAAAGCAGTGCACGAAAATCGAGCTAGACAGCGCAGTGAATTATATTCATCAACAAGAAATATATCATTAAGTCCTGCTCCGAAGTTAGAAAAAGTTGTTCACGACGAAAAAGAAAATTTTAAAACACCAAATGCCCAAGCGCCATTAAATGGAAAGGATGTAGTTCCATCGGAAACTGCAACTAGCTCTGAACCACCGCCTGCCAAAATTAGTGAAAAAATTTCCCGACATAAGGCTTTTGCTCTGAAATTTTTGGCTTGGAAAGCAGAAAAGGCTAAACGAGAGCAGCTGGAGAAAGACAAATTGAAGCGAGCACCATTTGTAGTGCCAACAGGAAGAGCGCCAAAAGCCGAGTCAATTGTTACAAAAACGACGCTTGCACCGAAGAGCCATGTGTTTCAACCGCCCGCAAACTTAAAAGAAGTCACCTTGGAAGTAGTAGGTGAGAACACCATCCGCTGTGTAAATGGATCCGAGCAAGTGACTTATCGTTTCGTCCAAACTCCAAAGAAGAAGCTCAACCCAGAATCCAAAGCATCGTCGATGAGTGCTAGCTCTTCGCGAGCGTTGGTCACAAAACCATTCTATTCTTCTAAACCTACAGTACACAAGACTCCTAATCCGGCACAGAAAATAGTGAAACCAGCAACAGCAAGATTTCCAACCCCAAATGCGGTACAAGATTGTTTGAAACCAACAGAAGCAGTAGTGCCAAGTACATCTAAATTTCCCAAACCTAACTCAGTACAGAAGAACTTAAAATCAACAGAAAAAGAAGCTTCAGGTCCGTTCAAATTTCCAAAACCTAATCCAGTACAGAAAAGCTTGAAACTCGTGGAGGAAGCGCCGCAAGCTACGTCAAGATTCCCAAACAAGGGCACTGCGAAGACAGTCTCTAATGTAGCAAAGCCAACGGCACTGCGAAGTAAGACGGCTATGCCTCCGCCAGCCAAACCGGCCCTGAAACCGCTTGTCGCCAAACCACAAAGCAATGTCCCAAAGCCAAAAATGCCCCCACCGTCTCAGCCGGCGACAAGAAACACCCGTAAACCGCACACAACCTCTGTTGCCACAGCCGGCTCATCCAACAAACTTCTAAATTCGAAGGCAGGACTACCGCCTCTCAAGCGACCCGCATTTAAGGCGGCCAAAAAGACCAGCACATCTATTTCCCAAGCTGTAGTTGCAATGAATGCAAAATCTTCGAAATCCGCCGCCCTACTCCCAACTTTTAAACTAAATGGCAAGTCGTTCTTACACAGCATGGTGGAAACGACGAAACTCTCCGACCCGATTCCAGAAACACCAACAGACTCCAATCCTGACCATTCCTACATCAACTTCGTGACATCAACGAAGCGCAAGTCATCGTCATCAAAGGATCTTCGGTCAGATTTACTGTTCGCTGAGCTCGGTAACACTATCAGTCCAGTAGACGATGTTTGTTCCGCCCCCGTGGAAACGAAACCGAAGGAAGCAGACGACAATAAATTTAACTTTGTTCGCCACTCCATTGTACAGTCGGGCAAAGCAGAACCATCTAAGCCCATGGAAGCAGAAAAACCCAAAACTACTGAAGAGGTACTTATTACCCCGGAGAAAACTGTCGCGGCTGTCACAACATACCTGAGTCCATATGTGTCGGTTTCTCGAGGCAAAGTGAACACGAAAGCAGAAAAGGAAAAGCGCAACAGCATCTACATGCCGGCAGACGATAAGGTCAAGTCTCCAGGGATGTCTCCAACATTGCGCCGTACTCTCGCTACAATTCATTACCACCGCCAGCAGCTAATGGAAGAAATCAGCCGTTTGGACGCCCAGTGCCATATTTGGGAGCTGTACAAGGAGGCGAACTCCCAGCTCATCGAAGACGGCGGAGTGGATATGATCAATGTCACCATTGGTCAAACCAAGCTGCTCACTTCAAAAAAGCTGAAACAGTTTGGTGGCCTGATCGATCGATGTGAGGACGGTGTACTGGGACGAGCTGCCACAAGCAGCGCAGGTGGTGAAGCCACGAAAGTTATTTTACCCGAAGACTTGGAAGGGTTTTGGTCCATGGTTGGGCTGCAGATTGAAAACGTAGACAAACGCTTCGCCAATCTTGAACGCTGGAAGGCAAACAATTGGACAGATCCCGACGAAGTATTGCCAAAAGCCACCAATAGCTTGGCAAATGTAAAGAAAACGAAAAAACGGAAGTCAATGGTTAAAGCTAGGCCAAATGGTGGCCTCCAGAAGATGTTAAGAGCCGCTCATGCTGCCTACCTCAGCAAGAAAGGTGTCGGTGGAGCTGATGAGGATGTTATTCTTACGCCCTCGAAAAGCCGTCAAGTGGTGATAATGAATCGTCGCTCCCGGTCTGCGGCTGCCACTGTCATAACAGTCAATACACCACGACGCAAGTCATCGCCCCTGTGCCAAGCGGAACCCTCAACGGGTTTGAATGAAACACCCAAAAACTTGCCCAACCTAAATGACCATCGAAAGACTGTCAACCTTTTGAAGAGCACACTTCTTAGTGAACTGGAGAAGAAGTCTCCAGCGACTGAGTGTGGTACTCCCATTCGACAACCAGTGATGTCCGGAAAGTCAATATTAAAAACTCCGGGTTCCATAATCAGGCCAAAGAGAAGTGTCATCTTCAATAGTCCATCGCTGAAGTTTACCATTGAAGATGCAGTCGGTACACCTTTGGCAGAGAAGCAGCAGGAAGAAGAGGTTCAGCGTATGTACAAGTTACGGAATAGAAGAATCTTTTTGCGAGATTCAGCCGAATTCGTGATTCCCAAATAGAATTGGCTTGCTTGTAACGATCATAATTGATTTTTTGTTTGTCTGTTTTGCATTTTAGTTTCATTTTAACACGTTTCGATTTTTATGTTTTGAACATCATCTATATTCCCATCACTACTTCTTGTTCTTTCTTCTTTGTAGATTCTAAGTCGTTATAGTAAAATAAAATTGTAATAAACGGAAACGAGGACTGCGTTCTTAATGAAGTCGCTTACACACATAGATGACAATGTAACTGGGGACAAATTGAAGAGAACATCATTGTGTCAAAGAGCAGATGTGTGGTACATATTCAGTTAGAACTTGTTTCAATTGACGGGAAGTCGGTGTCAGTTGTTGCAGCGGATGTGTAGCGAATCTGGGCCGTTTTATTTGATTTCATTTCTCGGTTGAATGTACTACTATTATACACGTAAAAGCACTAAAGTGTTGCCGCCAAGAAGTAGAAGTGGTTGTATTTAGAACTGGTCCATTCATTGATGGAAGGCGAGATCCCATTTCGTAATGAATGTTATCCGAGTTGGGGGAATATTGGTGAAACTTATTCATTTTGAAACACACCTTACATAATCGTATTACATTGGGAAACACCCCCTCACTTTATTACTCATTTCAGCGAATCAAAATTCTAGCCTATCTGTTTTTTTTACGATCAAACACACAAGTTTCTAAAATTGGTAAAACAACATACCTAGTCGCCTTCATAATTCGAATACCTGCATTGACAACTAGCTATATGGAGTTCACTTAGATTATGCGTTGGGCCCCAAAATGTAAACTGATTTGTGAGCGTTCATGCTGTCGCTTCATATTGTGCCATATATTCCTAATAATACTGCCAACAAAAACAGACCCTATATGGATAACAACTTAATTTGATCGGAATTTGAGTATGCGTTCAGCTTGGTGCACATTAGTTACATAGTTGTTTTGCAATATCAGCGCTGTTGCACTACCACGGTTAGCCTGGACGTCAAGTTAGAAGCATGCCCAAAAATTAAACATTCGGTGTTGCTTGCATTACTGGCTAGGGGCAAAAGAAACATCCGGGCTGTATTTTAAGGGAGGACCATAATCGGATCGCATCAGCGTAATCTAGCTTGAGCAAATGCGCGATGAAACTGAAATTGTGTGTTGAGGTCAGCTTATTATTGAAAACAGCTTATGATTGCCCCTGAAGCAATTATTCCAAATTCATTTCCGAATTTGTCCTTTATGACTGGACTGTATTTTTGGAATACAACTAAAAAATTCTTTATTATTTCATTTTTTTTTTGTCAGGAAAGTGCAAAAGAACTCTCAAATTTGAATTTGTGAATGTGCAAAGCTGGCACTCAAAAGAAAACTAAAGTCCATGAAATATTGTAAGGTTAGGAAATTTCTCTAATTGTATGACGATTTGCAACTAATACTAGGCACCGTACGTTCACGAAATCTCCTTAGCTCAAATATATTATTGGATTTTATTTTATTTTGTATAAACTTAAATCCAATTAACAAACCTGAAGTCAAGTATTTTTGTTGCCTGCTTGCATTTATCTTAGGAAAAAATACTTAAAATCACTGCATATATTTAGGAGTTTGCAAATATAAGAACGCGATGCAATTCCAGTACTAAAATGTACGGAATACTTCAGGTGGCTGTACCTACAAAGATAAATTATTTCTCGTCTAACAAATTAATTTATGTTGTGGAATTCTAATTCGATCCGGGTGGTCATCACTCGCTCAATTAAGTCTATTTCTGACATTTTTAATGATGTAAAAGGTGGTCCCTTGTTAATTGAAACCCTATATATAAATAATTGCATACATACGGTGCTGCCACAAACATTACCAATTGATAACGTTGATTACGTCTATTGGTGGGATGGAAAGCTCGTCGCGCGGTCCTGAAAGAAGGAATTTTCGCACCTAGTGTGTTGGGAAGGTGGTCAGAGGTCAGAGCAATAGAAATACTTCACCCTAGCTTCGAGACAGCCACACAAATCAATTGCATGAATCAAAGCCCGATCGTGTCTGTTTTGATCCGTTCATTATTCTTCATTGTCAAATCATTTCAGCAGTCTGATATTTTAAGCGGTTTGGGCTCAACAAAAACAGTGAAAAGCTGTGGGGTCTATTTTTTAGTTGTTAACTTGATGCCAACGATGCTTAAATCAGTGTGCTTCGTATGATAGCAGGGCTCGTTAAATCAGTCTTTTCATTCAAAGCTTGTTCCTAACTTAAAACTTTCCCATTCGTTACTGCTGTGCACGATGTGATTACGAATCTTCAAACGGTCCTTCAAGGACGCCGTTTGCCATATACCCTAACTGAAGTCGGTCAAATGAACCCTCTATCCAAGGGGCACAGCATGGAAATAAAAATGCAAATATGCAAACTCCTGCAAGAGCAACCTAAACAGTCCAGTTGGTACAAACGATCATGTTGGTACATTTAACCCGTCTCGGGCGGTCAGCCAGCATAAATACATTATTTAAATATGATTACGTAAAATGCTACATCAACTTTCGATAAATTGCTGACAGCCTGACTATAAATAGCACATCTCAATGCATCCCCATTCCCACCCAGTTTATGCCAAAGAAATTGCGGATCGCACAACAAACTTGAATAGCTATAAAAGTGGTAGTGACAGATTCTCAAAGTTATTTCTAAGAATTCCATTGCATTGTTTGACGTTGACATATTGTCTGTCAAATAATCCACTCTCGCTTCATGGGTTTCTTTTTCAAACTATATGCCCGTTGTCCGCCTTTGTTTTGGCAAGAGCAATTCCGCTACAACACTGGTGGTAGCTAACAGATAGTTTATCGATATGCGCATATTAAATATCACTATAACCTTTCTTTTGAGCCCTAAAGCCATAACCAATACTTCATGTGTGACGGCGGCGGCAGAGTGCATCATTATTGCCCAGGTATAGTGCGGCCAGCCATATATACAGGGAGGGAAATCAAAGAGAACTGCCTGACGAACGGACTTCTGTGTGATTGATTTGCATACCTACCTGGCACCTGTAACCGCAGTGCAGCAATTTCTTAATAAGCGCGCATTGCTACTCACTTGTTGCCTTAAAGAAGAAACTTTTGCGCATTCATAAGAGTAAGACCGACAAAACCTAAGAACTATTGCCGTTTGAATTCGTCCATAGAAATCAGCCAGTAGAAGAGGTAAGAACTACCAAACCAACTCAATAGACAGTTTGAACTCTGCCGGTACGTGCGAGAATGTGCGGACAAGTGTGCGCGTAGGAATACTCGGTGAATATCTAATTTCAGGGAGTATGCCTACGACGAAAAACAGTTTCATTGTAAATATTGTCAATTAATTTTAGTTATTGGAATAAATTAATGCAACGATTATGAGTGGATGACGTGACAATGTTGGAAAATGTCTTTGAAATAGCTCTGATGGATACTTGTCTTTGGCGATACCATAATTACGCATGCATGTGATAATGTACATGAATGGCAATTTTACAGGTGGTTTGGTATCGATTATTATCTGTGAGATTACAGGGTTACCTATCTAAAAAAGGTTGTGAGGGATGTGTGTTATTTTCAATGCAACGACCTTTATGTTTCTTCTCGTTTACTTGAGTGCTGAAAGGTGTAATGTGGAAATTGTTCGCTTTGTGGTTCACTGAATGTGGTAACGCGTATTAGAGGGATAGACTTCTTGTTTTATTTTTTTTTATGTGCAAGTGAGGATGTAATTAGTAACGCAACGTGAGCTTCCTCAAAAACACACAAAGTCGATTGAGACTGTTTGTGCGGCTGAAATTTATTTCGATTGTACCCAACTATTATTTGCACGCGAGGTAAAATATTTGAATAAGTTTTTTAGCAATTGCAAGAAGTTATATTAGAAAATTGAGCAAAAGAAAAATTATATAGTTCAGCAATTCGGTGGTCAGCATAATGATTTTTATACCATGAAAACGAAAAAAGTCGTCTTTAAAGTGCGTGTGCTAGTAAGGCACATGACTACTCTATGAAAGAGAGGAAGATCCGAGGATTGCCTCCGAAACTCAGTATAGCTACAAAAATTCAATGACATTCGGCTGAGCAAAAGTAATAAATGACACAATGCACATCATACGCATTGCTTACTTTAATAGTTTTGGATCTTTATACCTAGCTCGGACTTTTCTGTCGTGTTGCGAAATGACTTCTTGCACCTTCTTCTTCCGTGAAACCTAGAAACATAGAAAAAGTACTTGCACAGTTCGCTCTTTTGATAGAAAGGGCAATTCTTCAACCGAAAATGCCATTAGTGTGATTTACCGTTTTACTTTCCCTCCCGCTGAAAGTTAATCGCTCTGAAAGCAAAACCTCCAAAGCAATATTTGACAATGAGAATTATTTTTGCTAATATCTTTGGACTAGGTATTTTTGTTTACAAAACAAGTCTTTCAAAAAAAGGGAATGCCAGTTTCAATAGCAAAAACGTTACATTTTTCTATGTAGTTCCTTTATTACAAGATGTTTTCAAAATGCAGCGTTGACATTTTGTGCAGTATTTACTTGGCGCACACTGTTGCATTCGGAAAACCAAACTTACATGTTGGGGGTTTTTTTTTTTTGAAAAAAGTAGCCTAATCTGGGGGTTTTGCAGAGTTATCTGTGGGGAAATATTTTGACAGTCTGGCAACGCTGGTTATGTTTCACCATATACTGTGCCTCTGCTGATGGCACAGTAATGTGGAATTCGTTTGGGCTTCTTCAAATTTGCCCTCAGATTTCAGATTTCCTGTGCCTAATCGAACGCTCTTGCTCTTTTTTGTATTGATATTCCTGCGACTTGAATATATGTAGTCTTCGACACTTCTCTATGCACTTCCCATTCATTGGTTAAATTTTATATTAAAACATTCGAAATTTCCGTCCCGATTGATTTCTTACTATTTGTATACAAATAATTTACGAAAATAGATTCACCCGATGCAATGCCTTTCTTTGCTGTAGAAAAAATTCACGCAAATGTAAACAAACTCCACTATTTGTCAAACTCAAATGCACTTGTATTGGTAAATCTGAAGCAAATCAGAGAAAATATCTAGATTCGCAAAAGTGCTCTGAAATCTGAAAAAGATTGCTTTTTTTTGTACCAAACGAACATAAAAATTGCTCTGAGGGGAAAAAAAGTGCTCTGAGAGCGCCCAATCGAATACCACATAAGAAAGTACTAACTCAACGTAATGCCTTTTGTCTCTTATGTAAGGCAACATCTTAATACATAGATATGACTGCCAATGGTCAAATATTTACAGTAATAGGTCTATTTACTGAATCTGAGTTGCGGAGTATACCTCACTTAGACAAAAGAACTCACACGCAACTATCTCTGGCCAACTTAATTTGATCTAGTGTCATATTAAATTTGACTGTTGACTGTTGTCCCTGGTAGTCAAAGCAATACTCCCCATATGCAAGAAGAGTTAAAATATGTATTTAATAAAGACCTCGCAGCATTTGCTTAATATATATCGCTTGAGCCAGCTAACAATGAATTCCATTCAAAGCAGATACACAGACAATTGCTCATCTGAAAGCTATGCATGTAATGCTCTAAGAATATTAAAGTCAACTCAGAATATGACCCTGGCGTTCTACGGACGCGAAATAGATATTGCTATATCAAAAAAAATGTTCAATGCACGTGATTTTAGGAAATTACATGACACCAACGTGCAACAGCTCTCAAGCTCTCAAGCAGAGAACAATGCACAAACTTTTTAAAGCAATTCACTGCACACAATGAGTTTGAGTATAGAATAATAAATTTGGTAACGAATACAAAGCATTTTCCTATTAGTTCCGCCACTAAAACACATAATACGCCGAAGAAAAATTGTTGTGTACAAATTTGCAGTGGTAAGAGTACCTTCAACGTATACCCACAAGAGTACCCAAAAAGAAAAATCCTCCAACCTTGTGACCTAATTCGTATAACGAACGCAATACAGCGAACAGAATAAATGTGTTTATTAATTGTGAATCCACATTCTGATACACCTACGCGGTGGTAGGCGCAAATGGCCGCTAGGTGGAGGCGTTAATATGGTTCAATAAAAAGTCAGTCCAGTTCCAGATTAGGCCCAATAATCTTGCACAACCGATTAAGCGGCTGCGGCGGTGTAGTTCACAAAACAGCTCTAGAATAGTGGTTGTGCCTGGAGCGGTCCATATATTGGAAACGACATAATTTATGATCAGTTTTTCGGATTTCAGTAAAGAATTGCCGTTCAATATGAGTTAATGAAGTTGAACACTCTTTAAATGAGTTTCATTCATTTTTCATTTGGCGAATCTGCACTTCGAGAAACATGCTTCCTCTTTACATTCATAAAAACAAACACAAATCTGATGGAATGTGTATAGCATAAGAATGTTATTGCTGTTGGTAGTCGGGGACGGGGACGGTGGAAGCATAAAATGATTTATTTCACAAATAAGGATGGATTCAAATTTGAAGAGCCATTTGGACAGGATTTGAGACGAGTTTCCGGGCGGTCTTTGACGCGTTTTTTTATTTTTTTTTTTTTTAACGCAAAATGTTCGTGTTTTTGGGCGCTCTGAACACGTTTTTTCTTGGACACGACTTAGGAATACATTTTTGACACATTTTTCCGCAAGATTTTTGACGAGTTCCTAAGGATTATTCACATGAGCGCGAATTGCGAATCAATTCAATTGTATTTACGAATTGAAAATTGTTATTTTTTTCAACCAAAAAAACATTATATTTAATTAATCTAACGTCCAATCTAAAAAAAAAAACCTGTCCAAATTGATTTCAATAGCTAAATTTGCAATTACAGCTATTTTTCCGCGATTTGAAAAACTTGCCGCGAACTGTCACACTTTATTCACAATCAACATAAAACAGTCGCGATCCACAAACTTAACCTTCAACATTGAAATTGATTTGCGGGTAAATGCGACTAAAAAAAGTTTCCATGCGAATGAAATGTCAGAATCTACGAATGTTCGCAGTTCGAAATTCGCTCTCATATGAATAGTCCCTTAGATGGTGTTTTTGACGCATTTTTAGGTGTGAATTTTGAAGCGGTTTTTGTGTCGTTTTCGGAATGTAATTTTTGACGTGTGTGTGGGCGCTTTTTATTACACGATTTTTAACGCGTTCTTGGACTGAACTTATGACGCGTTTTTTGACTCGTATCCACACGCGTTTTTTAACACTTTTTAAGTTGGCTTTAGATTTAGTCGTGCTTTTTGACGGTGTATTTGATGCGTATTTTTACGTGTTTTTTTGATTACAGGCACAGAATTAAACTTAACTATTTATAAAAAAAAAAGAATGCCAATTCACAATTCTTAGATTGTTTTATGTTACAAATGTACGTACAAAATATTTAGCAAAAGGTCTGAGTCAAATAATAGCAGACTCAGAATGAATAGCATTTACTTTGTCTGATAAGTTTTATGTCGTTTTCCATTGGTTTCACTCGGGGATCCACTCATTCTGTAATCCAATGGAATAAGAAAACTGCTTCTGATTGAATCCATAAAAGGATTGGTGAAATGTCAAAAAATAATCTACGGCAGCTGTCAGCTGACTTGCATGAAATACATAAACTACACTTGCGGAGTTCTTCTTGAGTGGATTCAGACTTCAAATCGAGAAGCGAAATTCTCTCCTCAGTCCTCAGAATCACCAGAAGAGTTTTTTTTTTGCCAATGGAACCTTTTCCCGGACGATTCTCTTTGCCCAATGGAAAACGACATTATTCATACCGATCTGAGTAAAAAGTCAGGCCGCCGCTTTTCGACCTTGTCAAAAGATGGAACTACCTCAACTCAAATTGGTTTTTATTCATACGCAACGTAGCAAATGCTTCGATTTTGACATTTCTCTTGAGTAAAAGCAATTGCTACGTTTCATTCATGTGACCCATTGCTGACATATTTCTGGCAACAATTTCACTGCCTACGGAGCGGTGTGTGTGGGTAGGTAGTTGTTGCACCACCTTGCTGAAACCAATTCACTGAAGGTTGTTCTCTGCTTGTACCAGTGGAAAGAGAAAGTTCTACAACATTGCTCTGCAGCAATACCCTACATATTGACGGCAACAATAGCAATAGCAACTGAATCGTTTTCAAAGAAATATGGCCCACAAATAATGCTATGAGAAACAGTAACAAGCAGTTGGTGTTGAAGCCTTTGGTGGAGATTTTCGAGACTCTCTCCAAAAACTTTGTAATTTTGAATCGAACTTCATTAAATTGCCGACATTCACTTTGAATTCTTTTTTTTTTGTCTTGTCATTTCCCAAAAAACGGTGCAATTTCATTATCAAATCTCAAGCCTTGTGCCAGAAACAAAATAGAATCTCAAAAATATTTAAAAATATTAGCTGTTGATAGTGAATAACGAAAACGATGTCCAACCGAGGCAAACTTTTAATCGAACTGTGCATTTTATACATATTTCAATAAACCTCATTATTATCAGGAGCAAGACACCGGCACATGTTAACTTTATAAACCATCATAAGGCACCTTTCAGAATTCCGAATCCTCCCACCCCTTGACTAGACATTTTTTCGATTTCGTCACATGGTAGATGGAAAAAATGGGGTGCCCATAAGAACACAGGCCACACATAGAGGAAAATAGCCGCCAAAACCCTTCAAACGTGCTGCAAGCTGCAACCATCCAAGCTGTCATATTATATTCACCTCCAAAGCAAACATGTTGCACGTCAAACTTCAACACAGCTTCATTCCGTTTACCTTTTTCATTTCATTTTGGCCGTCATAATTCTATTCACCTCGTAGCCGTCGTTTGGGACGAACGTGTATTGTTAATTTACGCCGCGAACATAAATAAATATACAACAACACCAATTCTAGTTTGTGCTGTTCAATATACATATTTTTAAGAAGAAAAAAAAAATAAATCTGCGAAATCTGGTTTTTGGCAATCGGACCGGACAACAACAAAATAAATCGTGTTTGTCTTCGCGAACAGGGCAAGGTTACCATTACCACGCGATCTACCGAGCAGCACCTGTTGCACACCGACCCGCGACAATAACAATCGAAACATTCGCGCTTCGCTTCGTAAATAATTGAAACCAAAAGCAAACACAAGAATGAACTGTAATAATAATAACTACTAGTAGTTGATAGGTACATTTGTGCATTTGCATAGTGGCGTTCTAAGAGGCGAATGTAGTTCACCACCTACTTGACTTGCTTACAAAGTGGATGCGGAGTATCTACAAGAACCAATTGCAAAGTATCTATCGGTATAGTGTCACGTTTTGGTCTAGATTCGGGCGGAGTGGAAAATCGGTTACTCTCTGAGCTCGCATTTACATAATAATGAAAAATAGCGGTTTTATTGTTTTGGATTCCCTCTGCTCTATGTCTGTCCCATGGGCCATGACTCCATGACTCCATGACTCCCTGACTCCATGAGTAACATAATAATAATTCTTGAGAGTGATTTATGAATGCGTTTTCAATTAGCGACTCTTTCGAGTGAAGAGTTCTATTTCAGTTGCTTGTTAAATGAGCCTGCTCCTGCTCTCCACCAGCTGGATGGATGTTCCGCGTTCGTGTGTTTAGTGGTGTTCGTGCAAAAAACAGTTAAAGCCCTCAAGTGTTAAACGCAATCATCCGTGAAATAGTTTTCTTGGTTCGCTTGTATTTTGTTTTGTGTATCGAATTGAGACCGGCAAGTGGTTTTTCGAAAATTGACCATGGATCGATGGTGCTGGTGAGCTTCTTGGTTCTACTTTTAGACAGCCTACCCAGGCCCACCTAGGCTTGGAATTCACATCGAGTGGACGTAATTCTGATCGACCCGCGTCTTGTGGCAGTGCAACACGTACCTAGTTATTCGCGTCAGATAATCTTCGCTAAATACGTGATAGCTGGCAATATGCAAGTCAGGCTTGGAATTCAAAGCCTCAATTGACGTTCGCTTCGTTTTAAATGTACTAAACTGCTAAGTAGAAAATTCATTTCAATTGATTATTACTGCAAGTGTTACTCCGGTCGTTAAGTGCAATTTATCACAGGCTGCATCTGCATAATTTAAATCAATTTAGATTCAGCAATCTGCAATCGTATTCAGCTGACAACGAGAGTGCTTCGAAATTGATTAATAATACTCGTCTTTCGTCTGTAAGAAAGAACGCGTGATATACTGCATAATTCGTTAACAATTGATTTCTTTGTTTGGTGTTACATACGAATACAGCACAATAACTGACTGTGGTGTTGGTGTCTTTATCTTGTTGTGCACAATTTGAATTGGATAACGCATTACTGATTTCTTCGCATCTATGTCTATGGAATTTATTGTGTGCATTTATTCAGCTAACTGGAAATAATAATGCTGACGAGTGTGGGTCTCCTATAAAAGGTTGGTGTGCTACTTTAATTTATATATATTCCTTACGGTAAACCAGGCTATTGGTTTAGTTACACATTATATGTTTTGACAAATCAAACAAACAAGGTAACCATAAATCATTGTTCGAGTAAATACCTACACTTGTATACGAGTTAATCATCGCTTAGCATATACCTACCTAGCTAGCTAGTGGATCAATGGTGTTGGCGATTTAATGAACTTATTGCTGTTGAACAAATAGGCTATTCGTTTGA
This sequence comes from Cheilosia grossa, assembly GCA_963082955.1. Classification (NCBI taxonomy): domain Eukaryota; kingdom Metazoa; phylum Arthropoda; class Insecta; order Diptera; family Syrphidae; genus Cheilosia; species Cheilosia grossa. The sequence goes on along the minus strand of OY720147.1, from coordinate 16,104,769 downwards.
CACTATTTATGGATTTTTGAAGACATGTATTTATAGATTTTAATGACCACAGGAAATGGGTTAATAGTTAAGTAGCCTTGTCTGCATCGTTAGTTAGCTCATAATGTAAGTAGGCACCAAAATAAATTGTTCCTCTTTGTTATGTTGCTGTATGTAACGCACTGATGATACTCATGCGTCTTACTTTCCTTCCTACCTAATTTGCCGGTCTAACAAATTGACTTTTGGATATTAGTTGCCAAGTCGAGCAGGTATATGATGGATAGTTACCAACGTCTAGATAACAAGGAACTGAATGGAACTTACTAGCTTTAGGGTAGGCGGAAGCTTTACTTAATCCAACTTCCCGACAGCTTCGGCGTTAATTATGCATGCGACCATCTAACCATTTGTTTTTTTTTTACACAATACATTCAAAGATGTAATAACGGGTGATTTTTTAGCTGGTTTGGTTTTGGCAACACTGGTTTTGACAGCTGACGTGTGTTTAGTACCTTGTGTCACTGTCAAACAGCTTCAGTTTGGTTTGCAATTTAACCATGGATCGTCTTACAAATGAACAACACTTGCAAATTATTGAATTTTACTATCAAAATTCGTGCTCGGTTCGAAATGTTCATCGCGCGCTGCTTCCATTTTATGATCGGCATTCTCGACCTTCTGAGCAGTCTATTCGGAAGATTGTGACCAAATTTCGCACCAAATTTACTTTGTTGGACATTAAACCACCAACACGTTTACGTACTGTGCGTAGTGAAGAAAATATTGCGGCCGTATCAGCTAGTGTGACAGAAGACCGCGAAATGTCGATTCGGCGCCGTTCCCAGCAGTTAGGCCTTTGTTACAGCACTACGTGGAAAATTTTGCGGAAGGATTTGGGCGTAAAGCCTTTTAAGATACAGCTGGTGCAAGAACTAAAGCCAGCCGACCTACCACAACGCCGAATTTTTGGTGAATGGGCTCTTGGAAAGCTGGCCGAGGATCCGCTTTTTTATCGAAAAATTGTGTTCAGCGATGAGGCTCATTTTTGGTTGAATGGGTACGTAAATAAGCAAAATTGCCGCATTTGGAGTGAAGATCAGCCAGAAGCATTGCAACAGCTACCAATGCATCCCGAAAAAGCCACTGTTTGGTGCGGTTTATGGGCCGGCGGCATTATTGGGCCATATTTCTTCAAAGATGATGCGAATCGCAGCGTTACTGTCAATGGTGAACGCTACCGAGCGATGATAACAAACTTTTTTTTGCCCGAAATGGAAGTTCTTGACTTGCATGATATGTGGTTTCAACAAGACGGTGCCACATGCCACACAGCACGCGAAACAATGGCGCAATTGCGAGGCGAGTTTGGTGAACAGTTAATTTCACGTTTCGGGCCGGTCAATTGGCCGCCTAGATCGTGCGATTTGACACCATTAGATTATTTTTTGTGGGGGTGTGCCAAGGCTAATGTGTATAGGGACAAGCCCGCTTCGATTGACGCACTGGAAGCCAACATCCATGCATTCATTCGTGAGATACCGGCCGATATGTGTGAAAGAGTATGCCAAAATTGGACTCAGCGGATGGGCTACCTGAGACGCAGCCGCGGTCAACATTTGCATTAATTATATTTAAACATTAAATTGCAAGGTTCAAACTATCGATTCAAATAAATATTTCATTCATTTTTTCGAATTTTTTGTGTTTTTTTTTTTAAAAAAGTTCTAAACCTCTTAAAAATCACCCGTTACATACGCACTTGAGTCGTCGCACCAAGGAAGGATGGCATAAAATCTGCTTTAAAATGGTTGCGAAATATACCTACGTCCCCATTGTGAGCTTACTCTGTTTCACACCGCACCGAAAACCGTGTTTTCGTCGAAAACTCGTCGATGCATTCACGCCGAACACCTACTATTTTTAGATTGACGTTTCAATCAGCTATTAGGCACTAGTCGAGAAACTTCTGTATTAATAAAAAAATAAAATGAATTCAGACCATTTAAAAATAATATTAGCCCATCAATTAAGTGTGGAAAATGATTTTAAGTTGTGAGTTGTGACATTTGTTCGGTCAGCTGTTCTGTTGAATTTGCTGGATATTGAAAAAGGTGTGTTAGTTTTAACAACACAACAATTGGAAGTCGTTTTCATGGTGTTTTCCTGGAAAACACTTTTAAATGACTCGTTTTGAAAACTGAAATATGAATGGGGAAAACTTCTGTTTTCGATAAAGCTTTCGAGTGTTTTCGCTAAAACCCGGTTTTCGGCTCGATGTGAATAGGCTACAAGTGCTGTTCGACGCTAGATGACTTTAAATTTTTATGGCGTTTTCGAGTGATTCCGCTTTCTATACAAAGAGCGGATCTACGTAGAAGAGAACTCTCTATGTTTCGTTGAAAGAAAGTGCGCACTTGCATGTCATGTCAGGAAAAGTTAAATTGTTCTAATATGAAATTGGGGGTTCTTCTGTAGGATAATTGATGTTACTTTATGTACCAAAGTATGTCTAAGAAAAAAGCATAGAGCCGTGCATTCTTTGAGCAGATAAGTACGAGCTTCGCGGTATCGTTGTGTTGTGAAAGTGGTCTCAAAGCTGGAAGTGATTAGATTCTTGATACACTTGATCCTTTGAACATTGTGCATTTTTTTTGAATTCATTGCGGAAGCTCTCCCTCAGCGGCATCAGCTTCTTGCAGACCACAATTAGTTTTCCTAACTTCAAGCTGTTAAATATAATGCAAAGTTTAGGACGCAATATAAAAAGGTATTGGTCCAATTTAAACTCGTTTTTTTTACCAGAGCATTCGACAAATCGCAGTCTTCTTCCTGTTCCCTTATTGGAACTGATGTAATGCAACCTTTAAAGTATTGAAATTATAAATGTAGACATTCTGTTATGACTGTATTTTTTACCAACCAAATTTTCTATATAACTGTACCTACCAGCTGTCAACTGAAGCTAGCTGTGTTTATTTCAGGTACCAAAAACCCAGCCAAGAGACGAACTGATTTTTTTTTTAGCAGGAATCCCTTCCAATGTAAAGAATAAATTAATCTGGAAAACTTGCGGGAAAAATTGAACAATCCTTTTAAAAAAACAAACTTTTTGAAACGGAGAGTTGTTGGACGACGACTTATAACGAAAAATTGCTTAATCTGCTGCTCTATACCCGTATCCCAGGCAGCTCAAGTATTAATATAGTCACTTGAATCCAAACAGATCAAATATTAAAGCTTTGATGGTATGATTTCTAAAAATACCTGCTTTGGGAGCTACAAAGCTTCAAAAATTTAAACGGTTCAGAATTAACCGCACTGAGGGCGTATAATAACAGCCGATCTGCAAATGTGGGAGACAGTCCTGAAGAGCTGTCTAGATCTGATTTACTTTCCTCTGACATGGCAAAAATACATAACAGGGTACACCGTGTCAGAAGAACACCTCAATATACCTCTAAGCAACTCTTACAATGCAAGAAGAGGCAGGCACTTTCTTCTCGATTCACGTGGTATCACCAGGGAGCTTATAACGTCGGCTTTTTACAGAAAGACACTTCAACCTACTCTGACATACCTTTTCGTAAGTTTGGGCTTAAGGCTCAGAGTGTGCCTCACAAGGGAGCTTATAATTTCGCCTGCTTTCAGATAAACACTTCAACCGAACCCAACCTATCTTTACAGAGGTTAAATCTTAAGGCGCGAAATACCGCTTACCTGTTGTTAAGAAGATATTGTTTTGCGACATGCAGGTCAATTAATACGGATTCAAAATTTAATTCAAATTAAGTTTGATAAGCAACTTTTTCCAGTCAATTTGAATATTCAATGTTGTGTACAAATCTCGTCACATAACATAAGATCCACCTACTTGTTGCCTTCCAGCGAAATGATTTCAGTCAGTGATCGCGCAGATCCTGTTGAGCTTAGATGTTTTTTGTGTTTCTGATCACAGCAAATGTGACACTCTCAGAATATTTGCCGGGTTCCTCTATCCAGTGTCTACCTCGATTCTTTTTTCTATTTTTGATCCAAACAAACTAAGCTGCCAGACACCACAGAAAAGAAAGATCTTAAATACTTGCACTATTGGTAGGGTGAAAATACTTTCTCAATCAGAATCATAAGTCAACTTATTCCGATGTTTTACCATCTATTAAATAAAATGTATTCGTCATAGCAATTAACCCTTTCATCTGTTATTAAAATAAATTTACAACTCGATTTAAAATGTACCGAGGCATAACGTTAAATCTAATTGAGGTCATCGTTGAGTATCACGCAGCAACAAACAAGCAAACAGCTTCACAACTATACTCAGAAACTTAACATAACTAGCGTTTTTAACATTGACATTTATTTTCGGTTAATTGATCATCGAACATCAATGGCCACAATCGACAAAGTGTTTCCTCTCTTACGGTTTCAAATTTAAATTGCATGAGCAACTGACCCATAAGATGACCAAAAACAAATCGGAAATCATTTTGAATTTAAATATATTACCATGTGGGATCGTTCGTGAAGATAACACCAGATCGTGATGGCCTTCTTCAATGTTAGATATATGTCTAAACAGTAGCTTAAATTTGTTATGTAAATTTCCAAACATTGGAATGTTGGAACTAGTGATCTGTTAAAGTTAGAAGAGTTTTTTTTGGTTTTCTGAATGATTTATATTGCTTTACCCATATTATGTCATGTAAATTTGGGAACAATGTAAACTGCATGATCTCGGATTCTGTCTGGAAGAACATTTTTCGTATTTGAAATTCTTTCGGAAAGTCTGTTCCTATAACAATAGACATATCTAGCTGGGTGTTTCATTTTTGTTTGTTCCAAATCCGTGATGTCATTCAGTGATTAACATAATCTTGTTCGATGCGCATCAATTACCATTTCAAGTATGAGTTGATGCAAAAATGCCGTATTCTTGCCAACTGATATATGTATATGTGATTCTGTTTAATTCAAAAAACGTCGATTAATGAATTAAAAACAAACAAAAATAAAATTTGTGCTTATCTATAATTAACTCACACGATGATTTATGTATTGCCTATGCAATATATTCCGAGTTCAAAGTGCTGATGACAGAAAGTTGACCAGCTGAAGTGTTGTTTATGCAAATTTTAGAAAAAAACAAACAAAAAAAAAAAAAAACAATATACCAACGATGGCAAAAAGGAAATCGTATATTTTGTCCGCAGTTGAGTTATTTTATGGACAGATTTTCTAAACGTGAGCAACTTCAATGATCGCGGATTAGATTTAGTTGCGAAATTTAAATCGTAACAAAAAGAGAGAACCTGACTCAAGCAGATACTTGACGGTTGGCAAGAAATTTGATTTTCCTATTGCAATGAAAAATAACGAAAATGTGTTTAGATGCGGTATTTGAGACTCTGGAGAATTTTTTTTGTCGGTGATGTCCCATTATGAGTTTCCACATGATTGTATTCATTGGCACCTCGCATGCTTATTCAGCTCCTCTATCGAAGAAGTTAACTTCAAATATATGGTACAATTTATCACCAGCAAAAAAAAACTAGCTCTCTTTGTTCGGTATTAGTTATTTCAATTATTCGACATCAGCCCGATTAAAGCTTAACTATTTGCCTGGACGCCGGCTTGATTTTGACAAATTTGTGTTCACACTTAACACTTCGCAATAAGACAATTTATTCCAATCTTGCTTTCACGTTACCATAGCCAGAACGCTTAGCTACTATACTTGGAAACACATTCAGTCTGATAGTTTGTGCATTCTGTTTCCCAGGCATACATTTTTAAAGCTACCAATTCCTCTGATTCTAGTCCAGAAGTTCAGCGCAGTGATACCAGATCAGGGGATTTATCCCTTCTTGCGGGATATTCTGACTTAAAAGTAGCTTAAACGATCAAAGGGATTTTTCGAACCTCATAGTACCTACTAAAAAAAGGTATATTACTCTTTGGTCAATGTTCGTTTGCTAATTTGCTAGTTTCATCAAAAATAAAAAAAAAATATTCAACCTACTATGAAATTAAATATTTTGTAAACAAAGCAGTGGCTTAGTGGTTAGTGTGTTGGACTACTAAGCGAGGGGTCTCAGGTTCGAATCCCGCAAAAACCCAAATTCCAACTTAGGGTTTTTTCCACTGCGCCGCCTCTCGCGAACGTCTGACAAACATCCGAGAGTATAACTGTCTTAAGAGCTTCTCAATTAGCCGTTTGGAATCGGCATAAAATTGTAGATCCCTTCCATTCGTTCCAAAAATGAAACTCACACAAAACGAATGGTTGTGAGAAGCTAGGCCTTGGGTCTCTACAGACCTGTTGCGCCAACTATATATATAAACAATTATTTGTAAAAATCGAGAATAATGAGACTTCAAACGTAGATAGAGTTTTTTGCATACCAGTCATTTTAAAATAATACAAAAGATATTTATTTTATGTAGAATATTATTTTCATTTTATGCCGAATGCAATTTTATGTTCCTTTTTGTAACGTTTTAAAAATATATAAGATGTACCTACATTTCTATTTTTGTATTACATATAAAAACAAACGTATCTTATTTATTTAGTATTTATTTTTTTTGTGGGATTTAGGTTACCTATAAAATAAAAAAATTATTCTACTAAACAAGTAAACAGCTGGAGGAAGCAAATTGGAAACATCTATTTTTGTGCATCATGTGCTACAGTAAAATGTATTGACTTATTGGAAGATATTCATCCCTGTCCAACCACACTAAGTTATTGCTGTACAACCTGATTCTGAAATCAGTATGGACCTGTGGGCACCAGTTGAGCCTATGACCACGCCAAACGAATTTCTAAAACATGAAGGTCTTTCAAAATGTATTACAAAGGAACATAGTCATAGTCAATGCACAACGCTGATCTACATAGAGATCTAATTATTGAAATAGTTGAAAAATAAATTAAACAAGTTGCTTGAATGCACATAAGTAAGCTTCTCAGCCACGTTAGCCTAGAAATAACCGAATTATTAATTACAGACAATGCAATCAGGTGGATAAAACTTCTTGATTTCTAAAAATGAACTTAGTCAAAGAAATTCCGTAATATTTTCTAACAAAAAAGTTCAAGTTTAAGATTTTTTTAATAATTCAAACATAAATAATTGACGATTATTCTAAAGGCTTGGTGCCATCCCATTCAGTATGACAAAAGTCAGTGCCCCCGGGAGGTGTTTTAGATCGGTTTGAAGTCCGTCCCCCTTTGCCGAAGCGTCTCCCTCGTACCTACTACCTCTGGATGTTTTGTTCATGACAATTTTAATAGTTTTTAATTTGGCAAATAATCTCTGATTTGTAATAAAATAAGGACAACCGTCAAATTTAAACAATTAACAGTGCAGGGAAAGTATACATATTTTCAAAGATCCGTGAACTCCTCTGTTGGCTTCTTTTGAGTAAAACTGCATAGAAAAATATTCTTGAGACAACCTGCTAATGGAAAACGTTATCCATGCCACCAAATTGTTAAACACCCAACACTATCGCACTATATTCAATGAAAAAAACTATTTTAAAAGTGCGAAAAACTAAGTAGATATTCTCTTAAAGAAACTGCTGAAATTCCAATAAATTTCTAAACTGCTTTCTTACAGATGATTTTTCATCCTGAAATGTCAAAAAATTGATGCGACGGACAATAAAAACCAAGTGAAATAGCTGTGGAGAGATTTTAGTATCGCCACCTACAACTCAGTTTTGGAAGCGATATTTTCCACTCCAACAGCGTACACTGCACGGTGAAATTTTCATATGGAAACAGCTTTTCTTAAATTCGAATTCCATTTTCCAGGGAAAAAACATGTTTTGTTAAGAATCGATTACAATTATTGCATTTTCGAAACGGGCCTAAATAATCTATATACTTAGATTTAAGTGACAGCTGATAACTTAGAAAAAAAACTGGCTATAACTGAGAACTGCCTTTTAAACTTACATTTGTTAAATTGCACTTTAGAAAAAAACAAAACAGGTGGAATAGTTGTTGTCGTAATTCATAGTAAGTGAAAATATTTCAGCCACACCCGCACTAGTCGAGAAAGTCGAGTTTCACGCGACCCAGTCGTAAACTTAGCTAGTTCTTAATTCAATTAAAACAAAAGAATTCCTTGCTATTTAAAACATGGCCAAAATGTCGTTGGCACCATCCATTCAAATATTTGCACAGTTACAAAAACTATGCAAATTACAAAATCAAATTAAAAATCACTGAATTTTTGCAAAAACAAATAAAGAAGAAAATAAAACCTAACTGGATATCAAGACCGATTCGGGATTCTGTTCTTAGCTACGACCAGGCCACTAAACCAGCTTCGGCTTAATACGAATCTTAATAAATATTTCATGATTTCGCTAAAAGAATTTGAACAAAAAATTTAAATATGTGTGTGGTGAAATAAATTCCGCTGGCTTATCTTTTATACGTAAACAATAAATTTAAAATCAAGCAAGTTGATTGGACGTTGCCAATTAAGGTCGATTGACGGTAAAGTTGTAAAATGAAATTGTTACAGAAGGCTATTTCAGTTACCAGGCAATGACGACAGCTATTTCGAAATTGCTAATTTATTTCCCAATTGATTTGATTAGAGGAAATGTTTTCACCGTGGAAAATTAATTTCAAAGTTTTCAGCGATTTTTTTATTGGAAGTAATTTTGTGACAGTTTGCATGGAATATACCTTTAGATTGGACAACAGTTTATTTTTTTTTTTTCTCTTTGTAATGGGAGCCTTAATCTCGGTTCTAGCTAAGCACCTACAAACCTTCTCAAACGAAATGGAAAGCTACTGAAGCATCATCGTTCAATAATATTAAAAAGAAACAAATGTATAATCAGCAAAGCGCACAGTCCACACATTTTGACAGCCAAGCTGAGTTCTCTTAAAACTTTCTTCACCAGCATTTCACATGAATTATTACCTATTTAACAATAGGAAACTTTAAGACCATCATTACAGCTAAAAGATTCGAATTACGTAACTAAGCAGTTAATTAAAATGTACACAGTGATTCCGAGCGCAGTAACTAATTGAAAGTGTAGACTTTTAATTAAGTAATAGTTAGGCGAATGCAAGATAAAGGCAAAATTAGCTATGAGGCAAGATATAGAATTACTATTGGTAGGTACAAATTAAAAGATTTATAGTGGCATCGTAATGTTTATGAATTTTATTAGGAAAAACATTTGACTTTTTATGAGAGAATTGCATTGTAAAAGGAAAGTGTGGTAAATCGTGGCAATTAGTGTCAGATAGTATTCTTGGATGGGGTGGTGGCTTGCAAAGATTTTGCGCTGAATTTGAAAACATGAAAACACACAAGAAAGCGATAAATGAAGTCGGTGTGCCGATGCTTGATATCCTTTTTTTGAACGTCCTCCTGAAATCGATAATACTGTAGACATGGCTGCCAGAATTTGAATTGCTTTAAGCGGCCAAGCCTTCAAAAAACGAGACGCAAAATCATTCCCCAGGAAGTATTTTTCCCACTTACCCATCTCACTTATGCACTCCGAGAATTGGAGTTTTGTGGCTTGTGTCAAATCAAAAGGCCTGTAAAATAAATTGGTGTACCGGCAAGTTGAATGACTGTTCGATTTCACTTCACGGCAAGAGTGCTGGCAAGTTTTAAAAGTGCGGGTTTGTTCGAAAATATATTTTTTTTACTTTCCTGGAAGAATCGAAATAATCAAAATTAACACACAATTTGTAAAACGATATTTTCATTCCTATCATTTTATAGAGAAAAAAAATATAGCCCAAAATACGACAAAGCGCCCAATCTGGCAACCCCGACTGTAGGTAACAAAGGGATAGCCCTGAAAGATGCGGTTATTGACGAAGAAAATTTGAGTCGGTTATGAACACCACAAAGAAAATAATACTGATGCAACTTTTTGAGTTTTTCTTTTTTTATAGCTGTCATGAGCTTCTCAATTGGCCGTTTGGACTCGACATAAAAGTGTATATTAGACTCCCCTTCCATTCGTCCCAAAAATATGGAAACAAAATTCCACAAAACTAATGATTGTAGATGTTATTTTTTTTATGTACGGTTCCCCATATCTGAAAAACAATTTTGGACAAATTACGTAAGGTAGGTGACCCAAACCAAGCCCGCCTTATAGTTTTTTCTTTTATAACTTGCAGGCTCTTAAAATGTATTTTCTGAATTGACATTGATGGAAGTCTATATGAAGTTATCCATATAAAAACGCATTTTTTATTTGTTAAGATCCAAATTGAAACACATTTTTTGAGTGTTTTGAAAAACCCTTACCTTGGTTCTATTAAGAGCACCCATTCCGAATAAGGACCATACATAATTTTGGGCAATTACTTAAGTTTTCCTGGAAGAAGTTTTTTTCAAAGTGATCACCGTCAATGTGTTTGTTGGGCTTTTGGGCTCAAGCTAGATTTATCATTTGCGACTTACAAAAATAGAGATATCTGGGTGTCTCTTTCAAAACAAACATAGCCATTTCCTAACCCCTGCAAAGTTACTATGATTAAAGCTATATTGTTGACGTTCAAAAAATGCAGAGGCTTGGAATCGCAATATGTTTGTTTACAGAGGCATTTAGGCTTTACCGAGTCTATCGATCCTTCTGGATTGATCGTCTTCTTGTTCGGGTGTAAACATGAAGCGCTCTTTATATAGTTCCTCGAAGCTGTTTTTGGAATTTTATAGCGCCTTGAAGCATCATGTTGTGGTAAAAAAAAAAACCTTGGGTAGTCTTCAAGGCAGCGTTGCCGCTGAAAAAATAAAAAAAAGGGGGCCAAAAAAGCGGCTCTAGCCGAAAAAGGTGCATACAAACTACTAACATGTACATATAAGCTTAGTACGCTGCTCGAGCTAAATTTTCGCTGCCATACAAAATTCTCTCCAAAATTTAGCTGAGCTAAATTTAAGCGAACGCTGCCCGAGCTAAACAATCAAACTTTTGTTTCATCGTGTATCTGTCAAAATTTAGCGTGTCCATTTAATAAAGTGGCACATTTTCTCAAGCTAAATTTTGACAGGTTCTGTTCTTCTGTTGAGTTTTCGTGTTCCGGAGAACGGTAGAAGTAAGCAAGGACGAGTTTTTTTTAAGATATACCTCGACGAGGAGTACCTAGAATCGGAAATGGCTTAAATGAGAGAGTTGAATTTTTGAAGTAAATTATTTTCCAAGAACAGCTGTTTTCTGTGATACTTATCCAAGGCGCTCTCTATGTCAAAATTTAGCTAGGACCTTAGCTGATGTTTGGAGAGAAAAGTTGGAGACCATATAAAATTTAGCTTGGCTCGAGCAACATACCAAGATATAGCAATGAAATTTATTTATAACAAAAACAAATTTATTCCAGCCACTTCTTTTCATGTGTTTGAATTCTTTTTCGTTTAATAAAGAATAAAATCTGACTTAAACTAAAAAAGGGGCCATTTTGATTACTTTTAAGAAAGTGGGGGCCAAGGGTCTTGAGACTCCAAAAGGGGCCACACGGCAACGCTGCTTCAATGTCATTCCCATATCATCTGACGACCATTCTGACCGCTTTCTTTAATTCAATTTGGTGACCTTTGACATTTCGTCTAGAAACAATTCAAAATTCATATCCTTAATATTTTGGGTGGGCCTTTTTAAGGACATTAAAGACTTTTTTTTAACATTTCTTAACAAAAACCTACATAAAAGATAAAAATAATACATAAACCATAGCAAAGCTTATTTTCGATGTAACATATTTACTGTAAGACTGCACTTACTCAGATGATTATTTGTTTTATAAATAATAAGTAACACCACTTTATAATAAACCGCGTGGTGCACCTTCAAAAACGTATGTCGACTGCAAGAATGAATACGGTTGCGTCAAATTAACATTTTCATTGTTTCTGATGTACAATTAAATAGCCACACCATACAAAAAAAAAAAATAATATAGTTTTGCTTGTCGGATGTGCAACTTTTTGCGCACTGGTCATTATTAGGTTCCGGGCCTTATTTAGACCACCTACCTTGGGTAATTACCGGGTTTGAATTTCAAGAGACTACACGCCAGCCGAGAGCTTCCTCGATCTCTGCCCTGATTATCTAAGTTGTACCTAAAGGTCTTATATAAAGCTTCTAAGAGGCTAGGATATCCACCAAGGTGGACTTCTTATATCCTTATACCTATGGGTATAAAAACACATTTTTTTTACTTTTGTGTAAGCTTATGTCAGTTTCCCATCTTTACTCTAAAATTCTTTTGTGGGAGTCATCATATAAATACATCTATACGATTTTAACACCGTCCATACTCTCCAAAACATTGATAGTGCCGCAGATACTGCCCTATTTTGAAATAAAGAAATATATATTGTGTTCTGGAGTCTCCTTCCCCAGAGTGCGTATATAAATACAAAGTGCTTTGCAAATAAATACATTTTATCTCTGACCGATATCACTCTGGAACAGCAAACACTTGTGCGCAGCTCTCATGATAGATATGATATATTCATGTACAATCCACAGAGACCTCTTGTATGGTCTTCATCCTCGCAAGTAATCTTGCCGCTTGAAACGTCTTAATCCCGACTTTACAAGCAAATCACGTTTGTCACCCAGCAACACGAACAAATAAAGAACAGAGTCATTAAAAAACTCCTGCAAATTATACACAAAGATGACAAAACGAAGAAAAAAAAACCCAACAACCGACTTACGTTAAAATTTTACACCTAAGTAACTCGTAGATAAAAATCTCCTCATCTGTACACACCGTCGCTAACAACAAACATCAACATCAACATCGCGCAGCCGAGCAACTGCATCAAACAAACAAAACCCCTAATGACAGCTCAAACGACAGTGACTAGTTAAAGGAAAACGTGTTGTATCAGAGTCATATTTAATTCCACGTAATATGAATGCATGCATTCCATCATCCATTCGTTGCTCTTTGCGAGTACGCAGTAAGACTCCGAGTGCAAGTGCAATTGCGAGTACGAGTACGAGTTAGAGTACTCTTAGTTCGCATTTCTACGACTATAAGGGTTCTTAGACTGCTTACTTCTTTCTTCTGCTGGGCTATAAGGCTATAAAGGTGTACGCGCACGATACGGTGCAACTTGTGTCGTTGATCCTGAGTGTGAGTAGTGTCGACTGTTGTGGAGTACGAAAAAAAACCGAGTATAAAAAGTCCATTTTGTGTGGTTGATGAATCTGTGTCCACCTTCCACCAGCAGGCGCAATTGTTGATGGTATGCCAAGTCGCAGTGTAGATGACAATAACCAGCAACTGGATGATGGAAAATCAAAATAACAAATGTCCAGTACGAGGAACGGGAGAACTCGCGGAGGTATGCGTTTTCTGCAGAGAAATGTTTTATGAAAGCCAATCGGTGGTTTTTCTTATTTTCCTAGCTCGCTTTTCTGTACACGCTGAACGCTGATGATGTGAATTCCTGAACTGTGTAGATAAATGTACGGCGAGTGCTTCTCGTAGATAAGCTATCCGAGGCGATAACGATACAAAGGCACATTGCGTGACTGCATCTGCTGTATAGCCTCGGGGCTTTTACATTCTCTTTTTTTTTTTTTACAAAAAAGTGACAATTTAATAATGATGAGATGGAAGAGTCGAAGATTGGTAAAAGACTATTTGTATGTTCGCGTGAATGAAGCTACAAAGCCACATGAATGAATCACAGGCATTTCAACTGCATAAAGATTAAGCGGGCCTTTGAAAAGATTAAAGTTACAAATAAGCTGGTATTTGTGCTAAATGTGGCCGCAATAACTCGAAAAAGTACCGAAGTCAGTTCGTTCCAACTCACCGTTGGGGCTGCCAATAGTACTTTTAAACAACGAATAAAGTGCGCGAACTTTCTTTTAATCACTGTGAGCACTTTCTGGTTATTATGACTTTTATTCAAATCGTTATAGCACTGGGCACTTTTAAAAATGTAGTTACCCTGAACGCAAAAACCAGAGTTGTGGATCACCTGTCCTACGGCAGCCACATGTACGAAACTACGAACTGTCAATTAGTACTCAGTCACGAAATTGTTGACTTCGTCCTTCCCTGAATATACTTCAACTGTAGACCACTCTAGACCATTGACAAGTGAACTGAAAAACATCAAGTCAGCTGTCAGAATGACTGTTCTAAATGTTCCTGAATGCCCTCATTGTATCTGAAAAATATTCAACAGGTACTAGCGAGCGAGATTGGATTTCTATTTGACAGCAGGCGTAAATAAAAATTCGTTGACTGTTTGTATTTGTTAACGGATTTTTATTATTATTATTATTTTTTTTTTGAATAACCACGCGACACAGCTGAAGAGTTTTGTCGGCCGAATTCGGCCATCGCCATATACAGCTCCTGACGGTGAATGCTATCTTTGAAAATATTTTGAGTCTCGTTTTGAAATTCGTTGATCTTTTCCAGGATTTGCCTGAGCCTGAAAAAAAACTCGCCGACTCTGCTCCACCTCAGAACTATATTTTTAGCTGCTTTAGCTCTATAGAATGAAGAATGATAAAGCGGCCACGAGCGCACATCATAATTAGGCTGACTATCGCCCAGTCGGCCGAAAACGTCCAGGGCACTCAAGTTACCGTATACAAATTCTTAAAGGTCATAAAAATGTGTCATTACATATTCATCTGTACTGCAGTGTTTGAGGGTTTGTGACTGAGCCAGGGAAGAGTTTCACAGAACTTCACTGCGTATGGAACTCTAAAGATTTCTTAAATATGTGCACAGCTTCTGCCACTTAATCAGTGGTCCTGGAGCTCGTCCAATTTCAATTCCTTTATTTCTGCGCTCTGTGCCGAGCATGTTCAGAGCGTTCTGATGTTTTTTTGTTTAACCTGTATTTTTTTCTGTCAAATCTGACTGGAAGTGTGCTTGTACATGTGTAATCTGCATTTTCCTCAGGCTGCTCAGTCAATTTATTCTGAGCTCATAGAGAGCGCTCTGATCCTGCTCTGAACGAAAAAAGAAACACAAATTTGAGCTGTGATCTGTCTGAGCTAAAAAAGAAACACGTACTTTTTGTATAACAGTTCAGGTTCTGCTCTGAACGTAACTCGCTGTGCTACAGAAATGCGTTACACGAAGTTTCCTTGTTTTACAGATCCCAGACCGAAAACACAAAAATCACTTTGGTTACCAATAATTATCTTGTGTATTTGCTTCACAAACTTGCTGAAGTATTTTTACAGGTCTCTTTTTAAAATTCAAACTGTTTTAACAACTCATAACAAATATCAAAGCTCGCAATGTTTCGAAAAGCGATCCCGTTCGTAGCGCAGAGCTATAATCTTGTGTTTCTGTTGCTTTTTTGGCCCCAAAATGCCGTCACGGTCAAAATGACATGTAATTGAAAAGCAAACCAGCAGACAAGACAGCCCACCCTTTGTATGGGAAGGTACGACAATTAATTTGCACAATCATTCCTTATAGCAAAACGGGCTAACGGATGTTGTTGGCTTCCTCACTTCTGCTGCCCAAGAATGGGCGAAAGTACTGAATTCATGTGTGCACCTCCAGCCGGCAGACGACTCTGGTGCCCCCGCGTGGACGTCATCGATATTGTCGGGTGATTAAAATTCAAACGGCAAATGACAAGTCTTTATTAAGCTGTATGCTTTTGGAAATGTTTCACCAAAAGGTGAAGGAACTGTGCGAATTTGTAGACATGAGTCAGACCTCACGACTAGCTAATTTGTAAAGAACTTGAAAGACAGATAGTCGACTGCGAAAATAAAAGAGAATTAGTGTCAATTATAGCGAACAAACGACCATGCAAAGATAGATAAAGCAGGGATGTAAAAAATAGCAGGAAATGATTTGCGAATAGACCGATTGCAATTATTTCGAAATCACACGCATCGTTGCATGCCATTTCACTTGAACTAATCAACAATTGAAAACCTGACAGATCATCATTTCCGCTCTCCTGAACACCACCCACCTACAGGGCAACCACTATTCTATCAGCGCCAGCGATTCGTTCCCCCATTTGTATGAGTTGTATGCGCGCACGTTGCTGCATCCACTTCGCTGAACTGACACTTGAACTCAGAAATCAAACTGTTGTTGTTATTTTACTCGTTTTTTGGCGGGCGATACTTTTGCTTTCCGATTTTGTGTCGGTATCGAAGCCACTTGACAAGTAGTACCAACTGACTGACGTGTACAAGAAGATAAAAGAACGACTTTAAATCTGAAGTGATTTTCCGACTTGCGGCAGACATTTTGTTTTATATTTTTCCTTTCACGATTTGCATTCAAAAAAAAGAAAAAAGAAAAAAAGAAGAAAACACAGATAATTTTACTTTCTTCAATTACTTGAGTTACAGCTTCCAAGTTAGTGTCTGGGTGGAGAGCAATGCAGACCTAAGCGAGGGAGCAAGGCCAAGTGGTCTTGTAGAGAGTTTAGTTTGCTGTCACATGAAAGCAAAATGACCGGCGAAAGATAAATAAAGGAAAATGCATGTGCGATTTTGCAGCAAACCAAACCAGACACACAGGTGTGCAGATGTAACTGGGTGCAAAAAAGTAGCATGACACAGCAGTTAGTTTCTGGTTGCAGTCGCCAATGTCTTTATGGAGACAAACTAGCTTCTTGTTTGTGTGGTGGTTTTGTTTTTTTGTTTTAGGTTAGAAAGTGATTTCGTCTGTGCGCGCGTTAAAGAGAATTTGATGCCGGGGAAATGGCTTATACGGAAAAGGAGAAAGGTAAAAGACGTTTAATTAATTAATCGTGGATAACGCTAAGTAGTTGTCCTAGTGGACTGTTATTGACTGTAAGCGGGTTAAGTAGAGGTTCGCGGCACTTTATAATGTTACCGACACACTTTAGACATCTCTGCCGATTGTCGGATAAATATTAAACTGCCCGGGAAAGCTTCTCAGGGTTGGATAACGCATAAAATTACATCTGTGGCAGACCTTATGACGACGTTTTTCGTTCCTTCTTTCCTTCAATCATCTGACAGAACAGATGGAGTTGATGTTGATGTTTTTAAGCTTCTAATCTGCTTCGCATGACCTTAGCTGCTGTTCGTGCTTCTTCTCCTTGCAACCTCCAGGGGTGCTTCAGCTGATAGCTTGAGTTGTTGACAGTGTGACCGCTACAGCATTCTGAAAAGTCGCAACAAAAAGGGCCAATAAGATCCTTTTGGGCGGACAGCCCAATTTTAGTATTCTGGTGTGTTTCGTTAAGATCTCGTTGCTAAGTTCACATGCTTATAGGTTATAGTCGGCCGCATGTGTCGCAAGCAATCCTAAATTGTCTGTGTATGCAATGACTTTGACACCCCTGTTTTTGAATGTCATTGGCCTTGGAATTCCTCATGTGAATTATGCCAATATCTTAAAAGGTTTTAATTATATTGCAAACAGAAGCAGGTTTGGGAAGCAGGTATTCATAACCTGGGTTAAAGGTAGTTTTCGAAAGAAAATAGCGAAAGCTGTGGTCTGTTAAAGCCTGTGTTTTGGGGGTCTACTTCCCGATGTTTTCGTCTTATTCAAGATTAGTTGACCGGAATAAGACTGTACATAGATTAACCACTTATTAACAAGCTATACGACTGCTCCTCCCAGTCTGTCTGGTCTTCCAGTGGATATTCTCGTATTTTAACAGACATCCATGTTCAAAAGGCACTTCTCAGTGATTATAAAGGCATCCAGCGGATTTCTCATACTCATTAAAAGAGAGCTTCGAGTCAATCACAACGCTTAAGGGGCCTCTACCCAGAAAATGAGCAAAAGTGCATAAAATTACATTTTGTTTCACTGACTGATAAATCATTACTGTATAGCGATTGAATTGAAACTGAATGCAAAGAACAGAATTTCGTCTTCAAAAACGTTGGAGGAGGTTTTAAAAAAAAACAACTCAGCTATATTTTATTTAAAGAACTCCCAGAGGTTTTTGGGAAAATTTGCATAAAATGATTTACTACTGGCCAAACCATGATAAGACGGAGTACGATACATCTGAGATCACTAACTCAGCTTAAAGGTAATATCCAAAACACCAATAGCGTCAAGACAGATCTTGAAATTTTACACTGGTTTGGAAAATACTGGTTGGTGAAATACGCTGTGACACCGTGCTTTCTCGTAGGAGAAGAGTGCCGGGCAGAGAGTCAGTAAATGAAAACAAAGCTTTTTATTTTATTTTATGACAACTGACCCACTGTCTGTAGCTTGGCTGCGATCAATCTGAATGTTACACTTACTCTTTCAGCCGCATGACTTGTGCAGAAATGTTTTTAAAACATCACTTCGGTACAATTTTAGCCACGAATCCCTTCACACCGAAACAAAGCGCCGAACTAGTGACGCTGTACTTTGAAAGTTCTGCTTTTAAGCTCTTACACCAAATTAATCTTGTCCAAATTAAGAGAAATTTCCGACACGATTTCAAATGCATAGTACAAACTTCCTTCAATATGGCCGCAATAAGATCACCAAAAGTCTAACTTTAACCAAGTAATGAGAAGAAAGTGCGCTGTTAAAAACGAAACTTTCTCGAGCTGCTGAAAATAGCCCAAAGGTATGAAATTTTAACTGCACCGTACACCTTTGATACTCTTGGCGTCTTATTTGGGATTTCAGTCTTACGCCTTTATTAGTATTGACTAGTGACGGATCTCTCTGTCCCGTGTCGTGCAAAAATGCGAGTTTAATTGTTTGAAAAGTCCATACGGATTGGGTGATTAGTTTTAGCGTGATGCGTGAACAAATCCACTTACAAACAAAGTTGGTCTTTTTATATTCAAAAATGGTTTTCGTTTTATTTCGTTTTACAAAATTTCGTAACTGGTTCGGTTCTACTTCTGAAGCTTCGACAGCCTGTAAGAAGCTGTCTCCCCGTACATGGCCCATGAGTGGAAAGTGTTCGTGGCGCCTGTTAATAATCTGTATGTAGGTGTGTACTACAAATCAACTGCCGTACTTATTTTATAACGACCTTAACCAGCTTTACAGAATTGATTCTCATTTCCCTTTCCTCATTCCACACCCTATATCTACAAAAGCATTGAGTAGTGTTTCCCTTTTAACTGCAGCCCAATTAGCATACAATGTTGGCACCTCGATTACTCAATACCTCAATTTTGGCCCATTTGATCATCAAACTGAAGACAAAAAGACTGCATTATTATAACCCAAACCAAGGAGTCAACAAATTGCGGTATCTTCAGCAATCGTCTTGCTCGCGGTTAATTTGGATACACTCCAAAACAGCGCACGCTTGCAACGTAATCCCCTGCAGCTGTACGTACTTCATTTGTTTTTAATCTTGTAACAGGTGCATCAAACACAATTTCCCCGTATCTATAAATCAATCCGAGAGCAGATTAACCAAACGCCAACTTCAGCTAAATTGGATTAGGGAACAACAAAAACAACAAAAAGACGCAAAGAAGAAAATAATCTCTTGATCATGATCATGATCTCTTAACCGTGGGAATGAGCTGCAACTACGCGCACACTGTTTATCCATTATCAGATAATTGCATCCGTTGTGAGAGATGGACGAAATGGAAAACAAGAGAGACGTCCATTCCCCCTCCTGCTACTGAATATGATTTTTTAATTGAATTCTTCTTCTATGTACCGATGATGGTGCATAGAAATGTTTGTTACAAGGATAGGGGAATCGAAAAAGGCCGGGTCACCAACTGCGGCTTTTAAGTTCACGCAGCTGGAAATCGGTGAAACGACTGCCAACAGTAACAACGGTGATTGGTATTGTACCGGGAACCGGTACCTATCGCTTTCTTTTAATTGCTTATTTCAATTTGGGTAGGTATATACTTTTACAGGCATAACGTTGTGGCACAGATGTACCAACCATCAGTACCTATGCCTACATCTGAATGACAATGGAAGCAGAAACTGAACAGAAAGTCTGTCACTTTCGTCAGCGAACCAATCATGCAGTTGTCAGTGTATTGACCTCGGATTTACTTCAATTACCGCCACATGTTGACATCGCAGTGTTGTTATCAGCGACATGTTTCATTGTTTATTGCTGAATGCGTGACGGAACAATGTTGTTGGCCTGGGGTATGCTATTTACTAGTCGGTAGTGTGTGTTTAAAGATTTGAGCACTCTGATTAGGTGAACTCGTCAAGTGTGACGAATTGGCTTTAGCGGAAGCCGTCATCGCAATCATGAAAGTCTCGAGTTAGACAGGATGTATTAATACGGTACGTCTTCGTTCATGCATTTGACTGCCTTGCCAATATCGAGCATTTGTGGCTTATTGCAGGACATGCAATCTAGAACTAAGAGAGATTTTAGAGTCGATATAGGCAGGTTTCAGACTTTAGAAATTTTATTTCGAAGTAGATAAAAAGAAAAAGCGAAGTAAATACATTTTTTTTTTATGTAGATTTTTCGATTTATTAAAAACAATGAATCGGAAATATGTGTAGGTACTTCAACACAAAAAAAAAAATTTGACGAACAAAAATTGCACATTTAAATTAATAAAACAAAAAGAAAAATATATTACTATTTTAGACTTCATTGAATTTTTTAAATATATTTTTTTTAAAGCGACAACATTTAGATTGCTGTGTGATTTATAAAAATTAAAAATTATGTTTTTGAAAAAAAAATTACCATCAACAAATTTATATTGCTTTAAGAATTTCATTAAATTCGAATATACCTTCGAAAAATTCCGGGGGAAATAAATTCCGATGGTGGAACATAAACATCTTTCATATTTTCCAATAAACATCTTAAGAACACTAGATTTTCAATTGTTTTCACATTTAATCTATTTCGGAATATGTTTTGCACTAAATTAGTTTCGGAGAATTTTCTGTAAGCCGCTGCAGTACTATGGGGTTAAATAGCTAAGGTTAACATTTACTGTGTACCGGCTTTGTTAAATTCTTAAACATTTTTCGACAGTATTTTTATGCTCGGATAAGGAAAGGCAAAACTTGACCAAGTCTAACACGAGAGAAAGACATACTTTTTTTGGGTAGCGTGAAGCGAATTTGAAGTTTATTTCAAAAGTAAATCTTCGATAATTAGTGCTGCCACATAATAATAATCTATAAGCGAAGTCGCTGACAGCGTTCATAGAATTTTATCCGTTAAGTTTGGAATTATTCGTTATTTCATTTTACTTAGGAATAACTGTACTTTTGCTTAAAATATTTATTTAAAATTATAAATGCAGAATGGTTGTAGGAAAATAAAAACATTTTGAGCAAGTTTTCATCAGTTATTTAAGAAAAATGTATAATGCAGAAAATACACAACCATGTTTGTTATAATATTTTTCTAGTATATAAAACATCCCAGTTAGATAGTTTTATTAACCAGACGAATCAAATTATTCGCCTTTTAACAATATATAGTCAGGGCTATCGGCAATTCCGAGGGGAAAAAATTCCCCCCGTACATTTTTAGTTCCCCGATGGAAAATACTCCTTTATCGCGAGTCTCCATCGGAATTTATTTCCCCCGGAATTTTTCGAAGGTATATTCGAATGCGTTGACAGATGTCAGTTGCGATTTAAACAATTGTTAATTAAGCTCATATTTGGGAATGTTTTGGAAATATTTGTTTGAAACCAATTAATTTCAATAATTTGAGCAATTGTAAAGACGCGAATTAGATTTATTTGTATTTTAGTAAAGAAAGTGTTCGATTCGGTAAAAATGTATAGCGCAGCGTTTAGATTGCTGGCCGAAGAACAAATTCAACAAGAAGAAAATGAAGTGAAACTGAACAAAAGAACCATGGATAAATCCAATCCCTTTGAATTACCACTGGCGTTGTAAGTAGAAACTAAATAGCGTTTCAATATAGTTATTACATTTTCATTCCTTATTAGATTTCAGCAGTACTACAGAGTCATTAAACCAATGTCTAAGTATCTGCTGGATTTTCTCTCAGACAACAATCAAAAAACCATTCACCACTCCTGCCATATCGTCAAGCTGAGTTCATTGGAGGCCCAGCACTGTTCAGCTCTTTTTCTAGTTCAAAAACTTCTTTACATCCTCTGCTCCTATTCACACTGAAACCGTTAGCAATGTCGCGCTTATCATCGAATAAATATACCATCATCTCCAATTATTGTTTTTGAGCTACACCCATTATTTTATTTTAGTACATTTTGAAAAAAGGACTTTATCTTCAAACAAAATACTTGCATGATTAAAAATTGTTGCTCTCTGTTGTTTGAAGTATACAAATCCTATTCAACTTTTTTTTCTTGGATCAAATAAACCAAATTAAAAATAGAAGACTTCAAACTCCCATAGAAACTGCTTACGTTTTGAATTTCTACCTACAAATTTACGAAGCAAACATTCCGGGGGGAATGCCATCAAATTCCGTGTGGAATTTTTACTCACGATACCAATTTGTTCCGGGGGGAATTTTTACCCTTTTACGGAAATCATTGCCGATACCTCTTTTTGAAAAATGCGAAATATTTCGGGGGGGATAAGAATAACTAACCAATGGCATTCAGCGAAGTAAAAATGTGGTATTCCCGAATTATATCGCATTTTCCCACGGTTGGTAGCGGTTGGCAGCATTTATTTCTTATTGTTTGTATGTTTTTGCATGTCACACGGATTCTAAATTGACAAAATACCGATAGGAAAAGAAAATGGTGAATTGTTAAACAAATAGAGTGGGTCACGGCAAGCGGATTGCGCGTTGCAGGTCTCAGCAGCGTTGGGCCTCTTTGGAGATTCAAGAACCACTTTCTTAAAAATGATCCAAAGAACCCCTTTTATAGACTTAATAAGATTTTATTATTTACTGACCGAAAAAGAGTGAAAATATATTGATATAAGTTTTTCGTAATGAATAAATTTGTTTTTTTTTTTGTTATAAATAAATGTCTTTGCAACGCTGGGTCTCAGTATTGTCTCTGGTTTCGTTAACAGTGCTTCATGATTTGTCGGTGCGGATTCATTGTCCTCGACCTCGAACAACATTTTATATTATGTTCCATCTTTGCAGGTATTTTTGTTTAAAAAAGCAAAACCTAATCAAAAATCCCTACTCGATCTAAATACCACATCTTTTGTACTATTACAGAAATAGTCTTCGGCTAGTAGATTTTCTGCTTTTCTAAGTACGGAAATAATGTTTAGCAGAAGATTTCTTAATTCATACATTTGATTCCATTTTAGAACCATATTGCTGGCCCATGCATCTCTGTTAAAGATCTCTAAAGAGAAGCGTCTATTGAATAATAAAGACTTTGGTAAGTTTTGAAATTTCGGAGAACAAAGTCATCAGTTCCGGCTGTTAACCACGACTTATCTCATTCTTTTGTGCCTAACTTATTTATATGTATGGCTTCTAGGCAGCTATGGGGCAGGTTCGCATGGCTCTAATGAGACCATTGCATGCGAGAAGTTGTGCTCTTGTAAGCTTTATGATTGCTACCCTTTGGTTTGCTATAGTCCACCATATTAAAAAAGCATACCTATGATATGACGGGCCTCATCATTACTGTGTAGGTCCAGTCTCCATGTTTGCATGCATAAAATTATTTTTTGCTACATGTATTTGGTCAGGGAAAACTTAAAAATTGGTCAGGGAAAGTCAGGCATAGTCAGGAAAATTATTTCTAAAAATAGTGGCAACTGAAATTAGAACGTATTTTCGTAACGATATAATTTCAAAGAATGAATAGTTGTTCATTTATTTAGCACTAAAGAAAAAAGCCCATCGAACGTCTACGTAAGAATTTTTGTGTAGATTGCTGAATGCATTCACTCGTTTTGATATTACATCTAATAGAAAGGGAAATTATTTTGTAATATGTATTTTTTTATGTTAAGTATATTATGTATATTTAAAGCCTGTTAATAAGAACGGTTAATTTTTTAATTTTTTCTTATGAAAACAAGTGCGAATTTCATTTAGAAAAAATCGTTTTTTCTTTTTCAAATTTAGGGGAAAACTAATGTTTTTGCTGATAAAAAAAGGAACACTGGGCTTTGCTGCTGACGACTTGCTAACTGCTGTATTTGTAGATTCCTCATCACTTTTTCGACAAAGAACGAGGTTATAGTGAAAGGCTGATGTCTTTTTGGCACCACACCGGACCAGCAGTTGTGTCCCCAATGTCCCAAATCTATCTATATGACAATGAAGAAGAATGACTGAAATAAATCGCTGTCTTGTCTTTTCAATGAATAGAACAAGATTTCCTCCCTGACAATCCCAAAAAAAAAAGAGTTGAAAAGCTAACTCGAGCTTGTAGCACCCCCAAAGAGTAGCAAAGATAACTCGGAAAGAAGTCCAAGTCCCATACAACTTGAGCTTTTGTCCACATTTTGACATCAATATCTCATACCTAATTTACACCCATCCAAAGGTGCGGCACAATAACTAATACCTGCGTCCATCGCACCTACAAAACAAGAAAACAAATAATACATTCAATACAATTCCAGTTTAGATAATAATACCCAACAACACCACATTCCCGACTCATGTGTCCAGCGCTGACACAAAAATTCCAGTTGCAATCATGCAACCGTATCATCATCGCACCGTCCACAACGGCGTCGTCGGTCAGTCGGCTGTACGAGTACAGCTGCTGCACGAGTCCGACAACTATACGTTTTGCAACCATTTGTAATACAAAGTTCTGACTCTACAAGCGAGATACAATTATGGGATCTGAATCTAAATGCACTGCCAGCCTGACTTATTGCGATGGGTAATAGAGAACCTGTGCTGCCTATAATCAGCTATTTATATCTGACTATCATTGCATAAGACTCTCATTAGTGGGCTAAAATGATCTACTATAAGCCAATAATAAGAAAACTGGTTACCCTCACTCACAACTATATAATCATTCAATACCGTTCGCTAGTTTAGTAACAAAAGAAATAATAACAACAGTTACTAACCTTATTTTCGCGGCAAGTGTGCTAAAGTGAAGTGTAAATAACCTTAGCGAGGTAAAGGCCCATATCCGATGTTTTGGTCCGCTGTTTTCCTACTCAACTGGTAACGAATATTAATCCATTCATTACTTTTATAATCATAAAAATTAACAGACCTCCAACTCTGGCCCAGTGAGGTTAAAAAGAAAAGGAAACGCGCATACCTTCGACCAGTCTACAAAAGTCAACAAGAGCCCATGGTGTCTGTCAGGAAAGACAACCGAATACCAAATGCACAGAACAATGCCAAGTTCTAAGAATTACAGCTAAAAGAGGGCGAAGTGTATAGGTGTACGTATAGAAAAGAGAAAGACACGTCTGACGCGTCTGCTTTAACTTCAATAATCAGTTTTCGTGGCACGATTTTCGCGCGTACAGTTCTTCGCAAATGTCACCAAGTGTGTTGAATAAGAACAGAGCTCCATTATGTACATGGAGCTTACATAAATATTTGTTTTGTTTTGTTATTGGTGCTAACTGATTTGACAGAGATGAATGGCTAAGAGTGTCATCACGCAGTTCTGTCAAAATATGACGTTGAGTGCGTGTTCATCGATTAAGTTCGAATGAAGTCACGAAAGCTGTCCCAAATATTGTTGACGGTACACTCAGCTGATGAGTGTCGACATATAAATATAAATGTTATTGCCATATTCACATTACACATCGTAAGGGCAATTGGAATTAGAATTTTAGATGCGCAACGTTTTGTGTGCACCAATTTTGAGGAGATGACATAAAGAAAAAGCGAAAGCTGGCTACTAACCTTCTAGGATCTGGTAGGAAAAAATCAAGATAGGTTCTTAAGTTATGCCCTATTCACACCGAGCCGAAAACACTCGAAATTTTCATCGAAAACAGAAGTTTTCCCATATATTTTTAAGTTTTCTAAACGAGTTGTTTTCGTGGAAAACGACTTTCAATCGTTGCGTTGTTGAAACAAACACACCTTTTGCAATATTCAGAACAGCTGACCGCACAAATGTCACAAGTCACCACTTAAAATCAGTTTGCAATAAATTTATTGTTTTTAGATGATCTGAATTCATTTTATTTCTTAATGTGATCGAAATTTGTAAACAAAATAGTTTACACAGAAGTTTCACGACTGAAACTGATAGAAACGTCAAACGGAAACTAGTTGGTGTTCGGCGTGAATGCAACGGCGAGTTTTCGACGAAAACATGGTTTTCAGTGAGGTGTGAATAGGGACTTAAAAAGAATAGCTCTTCCAATAACGAAACATGTGAGCACTATCTGGGTGTGGAATATGGTGTCTCAGTTCAGTTTTATCTGGCTGATGAGTATAAAGATTAAGAATACCCCACCGCGGCTTGAATTGACTTTAGCGAAGTTTTTGATATAAATCATTTGTTTGTTTTTTTTTTTCGTTGTTTTGACTTGACTGCTACAAATTTGCCCATTATCCAGTTGTCAGTTTACAAATTTGGTCACTTGTCGCAAATGTCAACTCACATGAATCAGTGACAGTGAGTGTGGTGGTGTAAAATGTGGATACAAAGTGAGTGCAACGTTTCCCCAGATCCTTGGCAAGAAGCACTCGATTAAGCGTAAGAAAAAAAATCGCTTTCGTCAAGTTTAACGAAGCACTTCGTTTTCGAACTATTATAGGTCAATATTTTAGGAATACATCTCGTTATTGTCGGTGTCATATATCACATTCGGTGTCATCTCCATTTAAATAGAACCCAAGTCAAGTGGTATTTTGGAGTGTGTGGCCCCCGTCATGTATATCTACCCTGGGAAACAGAAACTTTCGATTTTGAGACAACTCGGTGTAGCAATTTATCAAGTACTACATACACCGGGCAACCTTCATACTTCCCTTCATTAGGGAAATACCTAATGAAAGCTCGAACCCAAAATGGGAAAGCCATTTGTTATTCACACGAATTTGACCATCAACGACTAATGGGCGGCTGCGCAATGTTCACTCAAAATTGAAATGGCCGACAAGTCGATAAAGTGAAATGAGTGTAAACCTTTCGTTTATCCTTTCACTCGGCTGTGCGCACCGATGGGATTTTATTCCGTTCACGTTCCACGGCACTTAAGAACAATATTTCAAGTTAGATCGCAATAATTACCTCTATGTACGTACCTACGTACGTTACAGCTAGATGGCATCTATTAGCCGTCAATCGGTTTTCTTTTTCCGCTGCAATTGTACGAGTATACTGTTGTGTTGATGATAACGATGCGGCGGCGGGGATGTGCTGCCCCGCCATGATGCGGTGCGTTCAACTGTAACTGCAAGCATTGCTCGTATCATCATCATCATCAGCATCAGTGTCAATTGATCAAGTTGAGTACTGGGAATTGCGCGTGCTATAGCTGAGTACGCACTCTCTCTCCCTCTCTCTCTCGGGCACACTCTGTGTGGCGAACTCACTTAGGTCTTACGTAAAAGATTTGTTTCGAACGTCGCGTCGCGTCGGCCGTCCAAATTTAGCCATAATCTTGATTTAATTATCAATTCTTAATCTGGTCAGATACAAGTACATATGCACACCACCTATATAGAGATGGCACACCTGAGACAGAGAGGCAGATCTAGTCGCGAGGTAAACGATTCGCTTTTACCAATTTTGGCTAATGGTGATGGAAACACGCGTTCCATTGTGGCAATGGCAATGGCAAGACGCAGTAATGCACAAGTAAAGCAAAAGCTATATTGTTGACCGGACTGTCCTGGTGAGCTCCGATGCTACCTATAGCAGTAGTGCACTACAACAAATCTGATGATGATGATGGCAGCGACTACGACTACAACGTCGAAGGTGAATCCCAATGGAGAGGAGCGTACCGTCAGTATATCCCGAATCGAAAGAGGAAAATTGTTGTTTTCACTTAGAATGATGACAACTATGCTGTTGTTGTGGCCACGTATACGCAGTGAATTCACAATCAGAGCCTAATTTAGACATCGCGCATAGATACATTGAAATATCTATACATACACTCGTAGTTACATTATATTGTCCGGTCTGGTATGGTGGATCGTTGTTAGAAGTTCGTTGAATTAAAAGTAAAAATTCCATAAATCGAATTCCATTCTGAGAATTTTGTTATTGTCCATCGGAGCATCGGTTCGGCAATCTATCGATTGGATGATGCCAGGCTGGAGCTATCAAGTATCCCTTTTGGGCTTGATATATGGACGTGAACGCATGCTGCATGTCGAGAAGATTAATCGCTTTCTGTTGCCGTTTGCTACTGCTGTTACTTGAACTGCGTCCATGATTACTATACGGATATACTATGTATGTGATGTTAGACCAGTTGATTGTCGATGTTCGTTTGTCTCGATTTGCGGGAACGAAGTCAAGATCTTAACCTGAGCTTTGCTCGGATTCTTGGAGTGGTTGGGTTTTTATTTTTCATTTTAACATTCGTCATAAGCTGTTGGTGTAGGAGGTGGCAGAGCAAAACTGCACAGGTGTTGGCGGCTTTTTCTAATAGACAATTTTATTCGCCGACTATGGCCTGCCTTTTAGCGTGTCAACAAAATTGTAACCTCTGTTTTTGGTTTGCGGATGTTTTTATGGAAAGTTAAACGACGTTGGAGTTTCTTAACCAAGTTAATTGCCATCGACCGGTGGTCTGGTTGGAAAATACAAAACTGTTGAGTTAGTGGGCTGTCGATGAAGAGTACTCCGTGTCACAATTATGTAGTCTCAGGGCTATACCGACCCACAGGAAGGTTGTCACTTAGCCTTTCTTAACCTTCAATTTTTTCAAAAAATATTGCAATCATTAAGACTGCCTGCGCTGCTACATGCAGAGGATTCGAACAAGTGCATTAAGGGCCATTTTATTCACTATCGTTCAACTTTCCGATAACTCCGAGGTTAGCCAACGAAAGAGAGAGTTGAGCCGCAAGCTGAAAATTGCTTTTGTTCACTATTTTAACTCTCAACTCCTCAGTTGAAATTCAAAAGTTGGCGTACTTGCTGTTTCAGAAATATCCCCTGGAATATTTGTGACAGATGACACCAAATATGTCAGTTCAACTTTGGATTTGCATTTCGGCCGTCACTTTCGTCATAGACAAAGCATACTTTATGATTTCCGTCTTAGGGAGTAGATATACACATAAAATTTAAACTTATTGGAGTCACTAGCTGTTTGCAGAAGTTCCCGCAAGATTGCCAATTGCTTTGGACACTCGTTTCAACAAACAATTTACGCCAATTGCATTGATCCAAGTACATAGCAGCGTAGCAACGACTAATAACTGGGTTATTGGTCGGAATTCACTAGATCTTTGCTATGGGTCGTAATTCACGCGATCTTATGAAGAAGAAAAGAATGCAACTCAAAAAAAAATATGCAATAAATTCCAACTCTTTGGCGGTAAACAATATCTTTTCCAGGCGCCTGGCAACGAATTCATTATATGATGAAGCACCATCATTGTCTTCCGCTTTGAAAGACGAAGTCGCGGTCGTCCTATTTTTCGAGTCCGCCACGTGGTAGCACCTTGTATAGTCGTCTCACAGACCAAATTGCGTTCGTCTTCTTCGCTGCCCGAATCAGACGATGGCCAATCTTCCCAGAAATAATTTGAACGATACATCGTTTAAGTTTTAAAAATTAATATTTGATTATTTTCGCCACTTGATTTGAAGTTCTCACAGTCAAAAACAGAAATGAGAAAAAAAAGATCTGACATTTGACGTAAAAATCCCATCTACAACTTCTTCTACTTCGGGGAGTTGGGAGAACCCAAAGTTGATTAACTTTCGGTTTTCTCAACTTCGGTGAGTAAAAGAAAATTCTCAAGTTGAAAATAAAAATCCCCAAGTTGTTTTCAACTTCGAGTGAATAAAACGGGCCTAACTTTGGAATCTGGAAAGCTTGTCAAGGGCCTGAAAAAAGTACCTCCCAAGCAATTTGTTTAAAGTATTGCAGGCAGTGACATAGAAAGTGAGCTTTGGACGTCCTCAAGAACTCTTTAATCGCGGCAGTCTCTGCAAAGTTCATCATTTGTCAGGCGCATTTTCTTATGATGTACCCCGTTTCGAGGGTCTTAAGGGTTCCGTACATTTTGTTCGCTAAGTAAGAAACCGACTCTCGGACATCTCAGGCTTCAAATTGAACAACCTCATTGACGTCCCTAATTCCAAGTAGGTTCTAAGCTGTACTTCTTCTTTTATTTAGAAGTTCGTGAGTAGTGGTTTCAAAGTCGCTCTTAAAGGCTTGTTTCGTTTCCTGACGAGCATTGTATATGTATACTACATGTTGTATGCCATCGTAATGTACTACATAATGACTGCTACATTAGGACACGCACTACCTATATTGTGCTACAATGGTATATGTAGTGTACTACAATTCTTTACTACATGTATGTCTATAGTATACATAGTATAGTATACAACATTTATTATGCTACAATAATATACTACTTTCTACAGTTGAATACTACAAGTACTACGCTACATTACTTAACTACATTACTTAACTACATTTAACGACGATGTCCTTAGACTTATAGGAATAGTTGTGGACAAAATCAATTGTTTCCATCTGATCTGAAGTACACCAACCAAAAACCAACATTAATTAGCAAAAGGCCACATCACTATTTGCGTAAATTATAGGTAGGGAGTATGCGACATGAAGTAAACTACGGAATGGCATATGTCTTGCTACATTCTCAACTGTGCTACAAGTAGTACGCTACAGTCGTATCAGCGTGACCGCTGCAGAATTCTGAAAAGTCACAAGAAGTAGGGCAAATGAGGAAAAGAAAAAGCCATTTCTGAAGCCATTCTGCACATTTAATATTTTTGAACGATATTTAACAAGCATAGGCTCACTAAAAACTATAATAATGCTCTGATAGGGAACCTTCTTTACATTTTCAAGGTTTTTATTTGGATATATGCAACGAAGGATTTCAAAAATGTTTGAAGCGCCTTCTTTAACTAAAAAAAGGGCCAACATAGGAAACATTTTGGCAGGCTCTCAAAAAAGTGTCAAATTGCAACTTTAGTCGCACAACGGTCACGCTGGCTGGCATACTCCATTTTACAACAGTATACTACATTTATACTGCTGTCAGAGAGGAATTCTACTGTGCTAAAAATAGAATCCTTGTACAGTAAAACCCGCTCAAGAGAAACAGCAAAATGTCACAGTCTTTCTTTCCCTTAAACGGGTTTTTCACTCAAGCGTAGTCCGGATAGGTAAAAACAAAATGTCACTTAAGCGGGCTTAAAAATACCATTGCGTAGATTTAAAGCTTGAAAAATTTGTATTTATCTTTTGGAGTGGGCTGGAAAAAATAACGTTTGTGACTTATGGCGCCATCTGAAGTTCAAATGTCATTTTCGAGAAAAAAGAACTGAAAGCATCTAGCAATTTTTTTTTGTTCTGTTCGATTCAATATTAAGAGAGTTTTCTTCAATGAAAAATATAAAATATAACTGAAAATATGTTTCAGGTATCCGGGTTTTTCAATAAACGAGTTTCGCCTAAGCACTGACTCGGGAATGAAAAAAGTGTTTAAGATAAGCGGGTTTTTCTCTCAAGCGGGTTTCTCTTAAGCGGTTTTGACTTTATCTGAAGGACAGACACGCGAATGTATTAATTCTTTCAAAACCAAACAAATACATACACATATATCAATACTAAGAACAAATTTAAGTGTAGAGTTTAAACTTAGGGAAGCTCACTGTTGCGAAATTCGTATATAGAAAATATAGCCATTGTGAACCACTTAAATTTAAAGGCCAAACTGCAAATTTTTATTGGTAAGGCCCAAAGTGATAGCTTTATAGTGTTTATATACAAAGAATACCAATGTCAAAGGTCTCGACTCGATGCCCACCGCATTTTGTCATTACCATTAAGTTGGTACCTTCAATTTCATCTGCGCATACGATAAGAAAAAAAAAACATTCACATCCAGAAACAAAAACTGACCACACAGACACATCAGCCAATATTCGCGAACATAACCTTTTATTACCTCATAAGCCTAATTGCTGCGCTTCGCACCACCGACCGGCGAAACTGCACTAAGCTAATTTGCACGTTACTTATGTTTTTTGCCTTGAGTCTCCCTTCGTTTTTGCTGCCATCGACAGCCGGCATAATGGCTTTCTTTCGCCGCACACAGAGTCCAATGACATTGAATGGCAAAGCCACCACGGATCACCGCACACGAAAGCCTATAGCTTGACCCAAACACCTGGTCATGGCGGCGACTTGTTTTCTTTAAATTTCTTCGATTGTTCACTCACCGTCACAGCGCAATGAATTCGCTTCAATGAGCGCTCTTAATAGAGTAAGACGCTAGAGGAATCACGGCATGACTTTCACATAGAGTCCACTCAATCGCGCTGGTTTTATGCATGCAAACATTATAATATGAGTGGTCGCCTTGTGCCATCATTTACGCTGCTGAAAAACTGTTTTCGATCAATTTACCTTGGCAAGCTGGGGATGGATTGGGACTGGAACTCGAACAAACCGCAAACGGCGGCGGTCACCCGAGCTAGCTGTTTCCACAAAATGGTGTGAGAATGAGGCGACTTCCCCATTCAATTGCAGCTATAGGAATAGTGGAAGACAAACAACGCGAGCGAAGGAGAGAGCAGCAATCCAAATGCACGCACGTTCTATTATACTCTACTAAACATTGCAATCATGCAAGCCACCAATAATTCAGGTCTCAAATTGGTTATTTTCCTCACCGGCGAACTGATCTTTGATGCCATCAATCAATGGCGAACGGAATGGTGAATGCCTCCGACTTGCACTTGGACGGTGGACGATGCACGATGGACGTTGGACGACTTTGTGCGGTATCTATCTAGATGGCGATAATAGAAAGCAGTCCTACCGGAGTGTTTGCTGTGGACATCTGCGATTGCATTTGTTGTTCGTTGGTTGGAAATATCTCGCAGATAGCCATTTCCAACTGGTGCGGAGTGGTACATTGTTGCAATTAGAGAAAACTGTTGCCTGGAAGTGTTGAGAAGAGTTGCGGATGGTTAATTTGTTTTTTCTTTTTTCGTACAAGCCATACGAAGTAGCTGCACGAACTCGTTCGTCCTCAACTAAGATTATGGTATCTGCGAATAGTTTCCAAAGAAATAATGACGAAGGCGACGCAACTGTCATGAAACTTAAAAAAAAAGAGCCATTTTTGTCAAATTACATCAAATTGACTGACTTTAGGTCTGTTTCAATAAGATTCGCATGGGTATTTATCCAAAGTAGCAGCGACTTAAATGCTACTTTTTAAGTAAAGTGAAGTTCATGTCGATGCCCAACGGTTATCCATGTGTTCATGCACAGCAAACAACAACTATCAGCTGTTTTCATCTTTGCAGAGCGGGTAATAGGAAAATGGAGAACGCTGAGTTAAACCAAAAGTCAAGTACAGCTGACTCAAAGCAATACACTCTGAGCTGTTCTCTTTGGCATAGCTTTACTGAGAAAGGTGTTCAATAAAACGAACCTTCTGTTGTACCTCAGATTAATTTGGAATTCAGTAGAATATTAACTAGGCAAAATAAAAAAAAACCGACCTTGGATACAAATTTGGAAGATTGCAACCTCAAACCGCAAGAGGCTTTAGTGAGTAGGTGTAGGGGTTCTTGGTAAAACCTCTAGTACTTGTACGTCATACGTCAAAGCTGTTTGTATACCTATTTAAAAAAATCTTTAAGGGTGCCTAACAAGCTTGAAATCATCACCTTTCTCAAAGTGTAATTTGCTTCCCACTGCGGTAAATTCCTGTACAACAGCGATCTACAAACTTGTGGGTTGGATCGAGAGCGACCTCTATCGGAAAAACTCTCATATTATTTGCATTAATGCGTCGATTCTTCCACAAGAAATCGTGAAATGCATAGCCTTGCTCAGGCTCTAAATTCTCGGCAACTCAGCAATCTTCAGAATTCAGTCTGAAGTTTGAATTCACTGTTATGTCTGAAGTTCCCAATCGTAAAGTGGTAGAAGAAGCAAAACCCTCCTTCCAGTCACTTTGGAAAGCCTCGAATAACCGCACCAAAAGACTAACTTCCTACATTCCACAGGCTTGCAATGTTTTTAAAACAAATTCTAAAATAAAATGGATTGCTAAGAAATTGTAATAAACCCGCCTGTTAACTGCACCAGGTAGTTTTGTGAAACTGGGCCAGAGAGTTCTAGGAACAAAACGGCGCATAATGTTTCTTTGGTTTTTCAACGCCGCAATTTATGTACCTTCGTACGTAGAGATCATTGTTAAGTCTTAAGTTAAGTATTACTCTATTTTAAAAATTATCTTTACATTGTAGTCCAATTGTAGAGGTTCTCATGTTTGTTTGTTAGTGGCGTAAAAACGCCTGACAGATTTCGATGGAAATTTTTTAAAATTCGTTTTAAGGCTACGAAAATACTTTTGACAATGCGCATCATAGCCACGCCTACTTCTTGTTAGCGTTTTCCACCAAAATTTACTTCTTCCTGACTTGACTGCTTTTAATTCTCATTTCTTAAATAATTCAAAACAAATTTAAAAAAGAAAAATAATATTTTAAGAAGCCAGCTTCCTGTGGTATTGAGCAAAAATTGCTCAGCTTTGTAACAATGTAGATATAAAAGTTCATCTAATCAAATCGTTCATAGAAAAGTCATTTGTTGCATACTTTGCCAATCAGTTTCAACGATTTTGTTGCACTATCCACCAGTCTGCCAAACTCGACAATAGAATTTATTTAGTATTGAGATCGAACAGACTGACATTTTCGAAGTTTTATTTTGTACGGAGCATGCGATTAACAAATGTTTTCAACGTGTTTTGTTTATTTTTCATTTTTGTTTTTGCATCTTTTACGAAAGGCCTTAGGACCGTTTGCTGATACTACTCATAGCGATTTAAGTTCTACTTAAATCCCTTATGGGCTACTTTTTCTATGCCATAAACTGTCACATACGATTTTAAGTGGAACTTAAATTCCTATGAGTAGTATCAACAAACGGGCTTTATACCCTATTGACACCGCACCGAAAACCGTGTTTTCGTCGAAAACTCGTTAATACATTAACACCAACTAGTTTTCGTTTGATGTTTCAATCAGTTGTGAGACACTAGTCGTGAAACTTGTGTAAACTATTTCGGTTACAACTTTTGATCGCATTAATTAACAAATAAAATTAATTCAAAACATTTAAAAATAATATCAATTAAGTGTTGAAAGTGATTTGCCGCTTTCAAGATTCTAGTTAGGTATCTTAAGTAGACTAGATTTGTCTGGATACGATGTAATGTGAAAGCAAAAACTACTTCTGTCGGGAACGTCACTTTTCCTACGTCATCCACAAATCCGAATTTTTAACTTAGTACTCAGTCACGAATTTCTTGACAAGATTCGTCGGCTACGCCTCCATAAACGTCAACTCAAACAGCTGCAGAGATAGACTAGTCAGACAGCTGTCAGACTTACTAAACTAGATACTTGAACGTCCCCATTTTGAGTTGTTAGTTGTGACATTTGTTCGATCAGCTGTTCTATACTGAATTTGCTGAATATTGCAAAAGGTGTGTTTGTTTCAACAACCAAACCATTGAAAGTGGATTTTGTGGTGTTTTCGTGGAAAGACTCGTTTTGAAAACTGAAATATTTATGGGAAAACTTCTGTTTTCGATTAAGACGGTTTTCGGCTCGGCTTGAAAAGGTTGTTAGTGTTCAATCGGGTTTACAATAAAACGTACATAAACATAAAAACAGTTTGATTCTGTCAACGCTGCTCATACGTCATGATGATCCACAAAGTATGAAGGCTACTCGCGAATTATAAGTAGACAAGGGTAAATATCTACCTACAAACACGCAACCCAACAGCCTTAACTTGGTTAAAACGCCATTCGAAGATTTTGTATGAGCTTTTTAATTACAAAAGTACTTTTGATTGATGTTCATTGCTCATGGTTTCTCATATCATTAACATTCCACTTGGATATAATATTCTCAAAATACTTGAGTTACAACTGGCCTCTGCCTGAAGAGCGTTAATTGTTAATAAGACATGCATCGGTTGGTGTACAATACAATCATGACTTATCACTTAACATTTTACACCTTGAAGATATCCCCAATAAAAAAATTTCGAAATGCCTAATAACCAAACTGCCTCGTTTCAACTGAAACTATAAGTACATTCAAATAATCCTACTTAAAACCAAGTCATACAGTTCTTATGTGTCTTTTCGCCTCGCTGCAAGCAGAATAGCTTCAATTACAGTAATTCTTGAGAATTTGTTTTCTTTTTCTTTTTGATGCGTCATTGAAAATCGTTATAAATCTCCAATTGAGAAGGTTCAACTGTTCGAGAGAAGCACAGAAGTTCGTCCTTATCAGCAGACCACAGAAGCCGGGTTCTCTGTCAGATTGCGGCTGACATTTCTGAAGAAATACACTTGTGCGTGTATTTAAGTGTTGCTAACAGTATTTAGATTTCTCATAATTAGTGCACTACACCGTTTCGATTGTTTATTCTATTTTTTTCTATCCATCAGTTGCTGGTGTTGTACTTTTAATCCTCTCAAACAAGTTCACACCGCATCTGTGAATCTCTGCGATGAAAGAATTTTGCTGCGCTTTAGATGATTGTTCATTAAGACCTCTATTGCTATCCCGTTTATAGATTTATTTTCCACCATTTAATGACCCCCTGTGTTTGAGTTGGGTTGCGCTGCTGCATTCTGTCTCGTTTATCATCTTGTCTTTTTGTTTGTTACCCTGCTGCGAGGAGATAATAATGGTGATGGCGATGATGATGAGTGGCATCTGGTTTGCGGTCATTTTCTTTATAGGCCTAATTGAAAAATACTGTTAAATTTATAAAAGCTGCGTGAGAATTACATAAAGCCGTTGCACGATCTCTGTTGAATGATGGTCCATTATTGATCAGCTTTCCGGTAGTGTGTATTCCCGAAACATGGACGTACGTATCTGTTGGTAATAAGATGATCTTCTTACTAAAATCGAACCCAATCAACCTTTGGAGGCTCCTTTCAAATGACACTTGGTGAAAATTAATTGCAGATGATATAGGAACAAGAGACCATAGATGTAATTAAAACCCCATTTATGTTAATAGTAGTTCACCCAACATACTCGTGTCTGCTTGTCAAGCCTCACACTCAATTTGATGCTGGGGGGTCTCTGATATTTGCATCTTTATTTTAAGCGATTCCTGTTATGTCAATCGGGGATAGAGGTACAATTAAAATTCAATTACAGACCACACTTATAAAGAACTTAGGATCGTTAGTGTACAACAGATACTCAGGCTTCTTTCCAAGACAAAAAAAAATAGTACAGGTCCTTAATTGGAACCGAGAGGTACTCGAGAAGTACGTTTGATATTGATGGACAAGTTTAATGGTCGTTCTCTTTAAAAGAAATGAAGAGACCTCCGGTTGATATATAGGATTCCGTGATCCACCTAGCCCCGATATTAATATCGAAGCGGATTTCAATTTAATGGGCGTTTGAAGTGGCAGTTGTTTAGCCGACATGAAAGTTTGATCGCCATGTGTTAGGGGCGACCATTATAGGGTGTCAAGCGAGTAGCAAGGGTTGATCGATTTGTGGAAACACTGTCAGAGTCTGAAAGACGAAAAGTCTTTGAAGTATTTATGTAGTTCGAGGAGTTGCTTGCACATTACCCGCAGACCGTCTGAGCAAATACCCATTTCATAGTTCTTTATACCGCTTTCATTTGCCTGTGGAACTTCACTGACAGTAACATAACCACATCAACCACTGTCTTGCTGTTAGTTAAAAATGTGTTCGAATTTCCTGAAGAAGGCTGTTTTCGCCGGCGAACTCATCTGAGAATCCCAGGCAATACTTGCATCGTGTCAAATAGTTGACGTCACGCGAAAAAAACTTGGAAGCTAAGAATGGTTGGCGCAACAGGATAGGAACCTAGGCTCATCTTCAATTGAAGATTTTTTTTAATTTTCGGAAAAACGAAAAATGCTAAAAACAGCTGAACTTAGTTTGTCAGACGATCGGAAAACCTGGGGCAAAATATAAAAAGCTTAAGAATAAATTGTTCCTTTTCCATGGATTGAACCTGATCCCCTGCTCATTAATTCATTCAATTAATCACAGTGGGACAGAAAGTGACCAACATTTTGTTTCGGTTCATTATCTCTAGTCAAACAGTAACGATCGGTCAGGATCCTCAAATAAAATAATATCCTGTACATCAACTATGGGTCGCCCATTGTTATCATACTTACACATGAACTATTTATATTGCACTACCAGGCAGCTTAATATAACCCGTAGGATAATGAGTAATAAAAAACTGCCAACACATTCAAGCATATCTTACATAATTAATTTGCCTCGTTTGGCAACTCTGCACTGCGTGTTCGGTGTCCAGTTGGATTTTATCACACTGGATGAATCTGCACCCAAGCACGATAGAAGGAGTAGACAGCTAGAGAAAAGATCCGATCAGATATGATCTTATATCGGACATTGCAATCAAGATGTCATCCAATGGTCGAGCATGAACTTCACAATTTGTGACATCCCGACACATCGCATCGTCCAAAGGTTCAAGGGAATAAAACAAGCTGAAGATATAAATCCATTTCTACTCAACTGACACGATGAAGTGAAGATAGTTTTTGTATTCTTTGTTCGCATTTGATGCGCTTAGTGTGAATTGTCACACAGCGAACAGCATACGCCGTATATGATTCATCTGTCATGTTAAATAAAAATAGAAATCCCTCATGCTTGCTGAAGTGATTCAATTTGACAAGTTGGGTGGCAGCTTATTGAAATTGTCAACAAGGAAGTAACTAGGAGGATTACCTATACCTACATTCATGACAGAAACAATAATCGCAGAGTGGCCGTCAGACGTCACGTGTTGTTAGTTCTTAGTTTGATCATCGAAGTCATTTCAATAATTGTTGTCAAGTATTTATTAATAATAGCAGTGTATGTGAAGATGAGCTCATGCAATTTATACAAGTGACAACTGACAGATAACAGTCAATTATCGGAAGGCAACTGTTCAATTAATTTAAGTCGTTGGTGGAATTAACTGATGGCTCTCCAAGTGACAGTTCGATTGGCGAACATCTCTGTAAACATCAAACGAAGCCTCTGTAATCAAAATCTAGTACTTTTTGCACCCAAATGCAATTTAATCAACGTTTCCCACGATTGCTGTCTTTAGTTAAATATCGTTGTTTAATAACAGTCTGTTAGTTCAACTGTTGTTGTCCAATATTTAAGTTTGCAACTAAGCCAATAACCGACGCACAACTGTGTAATCGCATTTAGATGTAAACGCAGTTTGTAATCGATAATCGTATATGCTGCGAACCGCAAATGAAATCCTCATACTATTGCAAATCAGGTCATCTGGCTGTGGTTGTTTGATTGAAAAATTGCACAATATGTTTTGTATTCGATGAAATTAGATTCAATTTTTTACGTTACGTGCTTGGATTGGATTTGTAATCAGAACGGCTTACCTCATGTTGACCCTTAGTGTGAATGTTTCACTTCTGAAGACAATAATTCAATTGAAATAAAGTAGTGAATTCTCTTCCAGATAATAGTACGCTGTTCCATCGGGAAAGCTACAATTAAACGCCCCTTCAATGTTTCTCATCACCATGTTCGCTTAATTTTGACTGTTGAAATGTCAGCCGAAAAACAAGCAAACAAGCATTATGCATTTGGTGATTTAAATTTAACTTGGTTGTTTGTCCTCAACCTCGCTCTTAATCCGCTTGATCTGTCCAAATTGAGTTATGGAAAAATGTAAATGCAAAGTAATCCATAGTTTAAATTTTTTGGACACTTTGGTACAAATTTAGCTTAAACTGCGTACTTGAACTACTTTGGTTGATATTACTTTCGGAAGCTTTTCTGTGTGGGGGCTTAATTTTCTGAATTCAATGAAAAGAAAAGTGTTTTCACAAGTTTACACGCTAAATTCGATTCTCGTTCTATGAACAAATGAAAACAAATGTCGGAATTTTTTCATATGTTAACTTTCTTATCACAGCCATTGCGTTTGCGAAGAACTGTGGAAAGCATAGAGAAATCAAATGAGACCGACAATGGAAACAAAAATAAGCGCGGAAAAGGCCTTCAAAAACTCTGAATCCATGAATGACTTTAATTAATTTATTAGATCCATACAAAGATGTTTTGGAAATCTATAAATCTGAGTAAAGTGCTCCTCAGAAGTAGCATCGAATGGGCGTTCATGGGAACGTCTCAAATTCGCCAGTTTATTGCTAGGAAAAAACATATTATCTTCGTTAAAAACAAAAACAACGAAATCATAAATCACCATTTCAATTCGACGCCTCTTGTTAATAATTACTGGTATTATTTTATCCGACATTCTAAACTGAAGAAACAAATTAAACTAAAACAGAAAGTGCACAAACAGGGCCGGATAGACGATGTCGGGGCCCCTAGGCGGCCCTGTTTACCCTAGCTTCCTAGAGTACATTTTTTCCACCACAATGCGATTATATGCACAATTACGTTTTTTTTTTAACGTCATAACAAAGGTTTGCCATCGCCCTAAACAATAAAACAAATGAAAGAGTACGCGAATTTTTTCATTAAATTGGTACAATAATATTAATACAATTTCGGGTGGCTGGTGTTTTTAAAAAGAATGTAAATTCAACTCACAAAGCGCAATTACATAAACGAGTGTTTTTAGACCTTGATTTTGATTTTTATTTGATTTTAGTCGGCGTTTAAATCGCCAAAAATCGAATAATATTCTAAAATAATTCGAAATATGACTATGTATGTAATCTTAAAAACCAAGGGAATAATAATATTGTCATTGAGTATACAAATCTTCAAACTAAGTTTTCACTCGATGAAACATTTTCAAACACTTTTTTCTCGGTGCACGAGGCTGATGCGAAGCCCCTAGGCAGTTACCTACACTGCCTTATGGACATAAATGCGCACAAATGACACATAGGTGACAGGATTTATCATTTAGTACAAATTTGACAGTTAATCATGTTCGAGAACCGCATAATGCGTGCTCGTGAAGTGAATAAAATGAAAAACGGCTGTGAAAACTGAAATGTTAAATTATTTATCACTTCAGAGTTTCACAGATCGGGAATTGACAACCAGGCTTAAGTTTGCAGTTCTGAGAATTTGTAAATTCATCAAACCAACAAAATTTTATAAAATGAAGACGAAAATATGTCAAAATAAAAGAGCTCGCTGTTCAAAATTGTAAACAGTGTACATGACACATCTCTCAAGCACATTAGCGCACACTTATAAAAAAAATTTCAAACTCCATACAAAAAAAATTTACATTTCATCATTTGCGCTAGACGTCTAGCACTTTTTGTGAAGTATCCCTTACAGGTAAATTTCCCAATCTAGCGCAAAACTACCCACTGCATTGAGAGAGAGAGACAGAAACAAAACCGCCTGTCA
The DNA here is from genome assembly GCA_963082955.1 of Cheilosia grossa. Classification (NCBI taxonomy): domain Eukaryota; kingdom Metazoa; phylum Arthropoda; class Insecta; order Diptera; family Syrphidae; genus Cheilosia; species Cheilosia grossa. Next base: position 16,063,308 of record OY720147.1, on the reverse strand, counting down.
AAAACACTTACGAAATACGAAGCCGAGCAAGTGTAATTGTGATATAATTGGTAATAAGGTAATTAAAATAGCATTCAGAGATTGTTCTTACAATTTATTGTATCATTTCTTTAAATGTAGTGTGGAAATATGCGAAAAATAATGTCAAATGTCACTTTGCCGGTGGCGCTATGCGCAGGCGTTCCTTCATCAGGGATATTTTGTGCTAGACGTCTAGCGGGCAATGGAACACGGCCAATGGCTCGGGAGAGTTTATTTTTGACAGTTCATGTCAGCGGTGTGGCTAAGAAGTGGAGCCACAGAGATTCTATTGGCACTCTCCTAAATTGGTTACAGATATGTACTTCTTTCCGAACTTTGAAAATTCTTTCTACCTACGCCCTTGGCCCGTGCAAATATTTTCATCGATGTGACACTGACAACATATAGGAAGAGCGAAGAGAAGTCCCAGTTGTTTTCACAGAACTGACGTTTACTGGGAAACTTTATCGAAATCGCTCACTTATATAGAAGTTTCTCTAAAAATGTTACTTACTATCAGAGAGTAAATGTATTTTGGCTCTAACTGCATACTTAGCTTAAACCTGTACGATACTCGAGCTAAAATTAAGTTCACTTACAAAATTCATTAAAGCAAACCAATCAAGCAATGAATAACTCCCTCAATTCCGAATCATCGCCTTTTGCACTGGCGCCTGCCTCTTTTGCAGTCTCCATTTTAGGATTTCCCCTTTGGAATATGAAAGGTCAAAAAAAAAAAAAAAAAAATACTTAAAGTATTTTTTAATCGACTAGTCGGCAACACCAACTAACTAACATAACCACAATCTATCTATAGAGTAAAACTGAAAACATTAACATACATAAGGGCATGGGCAAAAATTATTATCAGAGATGCCTCGTGTGTGTCTGCCCTGTAAAGGCGTTCGAGTAGTTAACCTTGAGCGTTGTTCTACAAGAATGCTTAATCCAGGCTCCGCAAACAACACGACCAAAACCAACTGCCGACGATATCAGCGATGCATTAATAATTATGTCAGTCAGTGACTTTGCTGATGATGGTGGCGGCGACGACGCGACGTTGGAATATGGAATTCCTTTCCTGGACTATTTTTTTTTTTCCTTTCCATAGAACCTGTAATTTCTTAAAGCTGAAAATAGATTCAGCACTTCATGCTGAAGGAAAGGAATTTTTCGTTTTTGACAGTCTTTTGGAGCATCAAACCCATTGACCTAGATGCACGAGTGAGGCATTTGATTTGATTGTGATCGCGAATTCCATTTATATTCCAAATCCAATGCTGATTATAAACGGTAGTTTGGGACGACTGTCTTGAAAAGAAAATACGTTCACTTTTCCTGCTGCAAAATTCAACGAAGAATGCACAAAGCTTCGTATAGTTTATTGAGTGCATTTATGGAAATTAGCAATTCAGATTCACCACAATGGTATGTGGCCTGGGGACCCATGGGACCCATTGCCACTGTTCGATAGTTTGATGTCATTGGTATGACATGACATCACTAATGTGTATTCCAGGGAAATTATCTTGTTTTACTATGCATTCCTTTTATACACTCTAAAACATAGGGTAGAAGACATTTTGTACGAGGTTTACATGTAGAGTTAAAAATATCACGCTGTGATTGTAACTAGTAGATTTGTGTTGTAATATTTTATTACAAATTCAAATTAAATACTAAATTTAGCCATTACTTTTGTTTCTTTGGCGCTATTATTTTTTGTTTATGTTAGCTGTCCGCTACATGTGTCATTAAAATAAGCGGTACAGGTAAAAAAAGTTCCCCCAACTTAATAACTAAAGTTGATTTTGTGAAGGTTGAGATTAATTTGTAGTTTAAGTTTTTTCCCGAAGATGATCTTTCAACGGAAGGTAGGTGCAAGCCATTTTTAATAAACCCGTAAGTATTCGTAAAACTTGCTTCAATGTTTCAAAGGACAAACTGCATTTGATTGGTTTTCAAACAACTTTCGATCGAGTCTGCAATAGAATGAAGAGCGATTTTTTGTGAACTTAAAGCACGAAATCGCGGGAATTCCAGGAATCTAACAAAAAACATTCGAACTATAAACTTTTGCTGCAATTGCATCAAAACATCTACATTTCACCATTAAAAAGTGTCCGTAAAAAACGGCTCATGTAATTTGTATTTGTGAACATATTTTTAGAACCACAAAAAATATTCATAGTTTGATGTTAAGAATCGGCGATTTTAATACTAAAGGTCGATTTAATATTATTTATTTTCCGTGCAATACAAATTTTACTTTACAAATTCGAATTTTTGCAAAAAAGTAATGTGGGATTTTCAAGGGAATTTAAGCATATAGTAGAATGGGAAAAAAATGGAAAAAATGACTACGCTTCGTGGGATAAATGAAAAGAGAGTCCTGGAAGACACTGGAAGAAGCTAACAGGAAAGCTCCCGTTTTGTTACACCTTCTGACTACAAAACTTTCGACAGCTGTGAAAAAAAAAAAATATTTGTACTAGATTGTTGACAGCTGTCGTGTGGGGTTTTGTAACTGTTCATTAATCCGGCTGTCAACATTACCATATTCATTATAATATTCCATACAGTTCTGTTTCAAAATCTTTATATTGCTGACAGTCTCTCATTATAGGGTATCACACAATTCGTGTCGGACACATTTTACTGTTCTCATTTAATGTGCGATTCATATTCGCATTAACTTCTGCGTATAAGTAGCACAGCTGCTGGCTGAGATTCTCACTTGTCTCGTATATTATGTTTATTTACGCATTTAGGATACACAATCGACACTAATGAAATTAAATAAATAATTAAATGAGTCCAAGCTTACGCGCAGTTTATTGATAAACCAGCATTCACATCAAGTCGAAGTCGGCGGCAACGATGTTCGAATTGAGGAATTTACTGCTTGTGGCGAACGATTTTATGCTCCGACTGGAGCTGAGGACACATTTAAAGTCTTTCTCGTTTGCCTTCGTTCTTTATTCGAATTAAAATTGCATTTGCAATTAATTTTTATCACATAAATCTGTCGTGTAAAATTCTTTGATTACCTAAAGGTGTTGCAAAAAAAGAACTGCCTGTGTATAAGTCCGCGCTTGTGTGGAGGACATCATGCTAATAACCTGGCGGAATATTTATTTGAATAAAAAAATTTTAATGCTTGCTGGTGTGTAATTTATTCAATAGGAATTTGATTAAATAATTTTTATGGTAATGATTTTATGGAAATAATTTCTTATTTTATGTTTAGCTTTCTAAATTGACTTTTGATCAATTTACTGTTGGAGCAATGGGCTCTGGCGCGCCGGCAAAATGAAACAGACCCAAAACCAACAGCCGGTCATATACTGACTTCTGGGGTGTTTCGCTTTAGGTTGACGCCGTCGGCCCAGTTGACGAAGTGATAATTCTTGACACGTGACTTTTGAGACGACTGTATTCGATTTTGACAGCGTGCTACGAGTATACGATTCCATCTTTATTCGACGCTTAGGAACAACATTTTTAAGATCTTGCATTTAATTCGGGAATCGATTTGACTAAGGCTACGGTTACAGTAGTGGCGTCACGAATTTGGATTATTTACAGTACACAAGTTTGTCAAAACATTTCGATAGTTTGTCTCAACAAAAGATGGAATAAAAATGTTGAAGATGGAAAAAGATCCTTGCATAGGTAAAAGCAATAACCAGCTGCCATAATGTTAGGTTTGGGATAAAGGGACATCCTTTATTGAAAAACTAAACACTCCGCTCTTGTTGACACATCATCTGTTTAGCTTTAGTTGAAGTCATGTAAACGTCTCACGACGCGATGATCTAAAACCTAAATTGCCCAGCTCCGCCTTGTTTTCGAAGCGTACACAAGCACGACAGTAACTTCATTCACTCTTATGCAAGCAGAAATATTTTCCCACATAGCAGCGAGTTTTCCATTTGGATTAATCATACATACCAACCACAAGAGTTGCAAATGTCAGCTTAGCTCAACACCTGCAACCTACCTACTCACTGCCTGTAGTTCGTTCCCAAAACAAAGACTTGGCGAAAGCATCGCATCACTCATCAGTCGACCTTCGGGAATAGATTGATGCCAATCTTCTTGATTGGCCAGTGTGTCAGATCAATTTCGTCCGTTCGCGCGGCTGAGAAAGGCGTCAACACAATGAATGCGCCTCGTCTTTTCATTCCCCAAAAATCGATTTGAAGCAATTGTTGACGCGTTCTTCAATTTGGGTTAAGTGCTACAGCTATAAGTGAACATTGACTATGAATTGAAAGAGTGCGCGTACATTGAACCGACTGAGTTATTTCGTTTAACTCTTATCGTTCGGCAATGAAAAATTATTGTGGGATTATTGCCACACAGCCCAGAAGAGAGCAAGGAGGGCACCCGCATCAACTACGAGTACATCAGCAAACGGGGTATTTCTGGTGCGAAAATGACGAATCGATCGGTTAGTGAACTTCTGATCTTGCGAAAGCGATTTAATGTCGTGTTCATGATCAAATAGTGTTTGCTGCCTCAGCGCGCAAGACGACGAGTACCAGTTGAGTGTTTTGATTGTGGCAGGCAAAATGGAAATATAAATCCAAAATCCGGCTCCAGATGTTAAGCTCCTTAAGATGATTCTTGAGGGAATGCAAACCAACCCGAAAATTAACAAAGTGAGTTTGAATGATAAAAAGAAATATGGGCGCGGTGCTGCCCAAGCTAGCAAGCGAATGTTCGCAATCTTTTAAGTTTCATTCAAGATTCACCTTGCGTTAAGTACGAGTAGCTTCTTCTTCGGTATTGGGCACTAGCGACTTTCATTTGCGATTTATAATAGAAGATTCATTCGCGTACATATTTCTTTTAAGTCGATCGCAGTTGCATGAATCATGGGTGACAGAACAAAACGGGAACAGAATGAAAATTTCATACATGTAGCTTTTTATTATTCTCTACCACTTTATAGAAATAGATCGAGTCACTCTTTTAATTTGGAAGAACGAACGCACGTTTTAATCTTTCGCTCGGAAGTTGTTTCCAATTACAGAGTTTCATTTAAGCCGGGAAATTTCTCCAAATTATTTATACGCGAACGATAATTAACAAACATTTTACAATTTGACCAAAGTCCAAACATTTTGCAAATGCTTTATTTTAAATGCAATCACAAAATATTGTTCCTTTATTTTCGCAAAAAATCTATTACTTTTATCAGACATTTGATACTTTTCAATTAAAATAGAACTTGTCATCACTATCGTTCATTTTCATGCGTAGCAATTGCTTTTACTCAAAAGAATGTCAAAATGTCGTTAGGTTTCGAAATAAATAAAACTAACTTAACTTTTACTCAGATCGATGAGATTAAAACGTAGAAATTGCTACAATAGTCGTATTTTATTATCAGCGTGATCTGATCCGAATCCGATCAGGAAAATAAAACAATATGGATCATAGAAAAATTTTATTTTGGAGTTGTGGCATCAGTTGCTTTCAAAACACGACATGACATTTCATTTGCTTGTCGGGGATGTAACCATAGGAATCAAATCAATAATTTTAATTTTTCATATTTTTTTTTAAAAAACTAATATTAAATTCTAAGCTCAAATGTGCAACAACTAAACAGTATTTCGGTTTTTGTTGGCATATTAAGGTGTATCCAGGTGAGCGAATGATTTTTTTTAAATATTTATGAAATGTTCTCGATATGCTTCAGAAACATTTCATAAACAATTGTCAAACATTTCTGCTTTTACAGATGTAGACGCCGATTAAGTATTTATTAAATGTTTATGAAATGCATTTTATTCACCCCTATCGTGGCATCCATTCGGAACGGAACTTTCTCCGAGATATACGAAATCGGAGAAATTCCATTCGTGATGTCCGTTCCGATACAACTTTTGGAAACATTTTCCGATGACATATAGCGCACCTTGTCGCATTGCGTGGAAGGTTGAACCGCGTTATACCACTTACTTTTGACAGCTACACGACACATTTTTCCCGAAGCTCACCAACAACAAATTGCTGCGGAATATTTCAATGTGAAATGAACGCGTTTATATCCTTAGTTTATTTTGTTCCGCAACAGATACTTCGAACGGCATTTGAGTTCCGATCGGATTTCACTTTCGTATCGGAATTTTTTCCGAACGGATGCCTTTATTGGGGGTGATCGTCGGAAATTCAAGGCGTAATATGGTGGGTTATATTTCTAAAAGGAAATCAGTTTACAATCAGTTCGAAATGTAATAAAAATCTTACTGAATTTTGCACCTCTGGTCCGCTTAGATTGGAATTCTTAGACAAACTAAAAACCGGGGTTTAAGCACGAAATTCCAGAAGAACAAACTGAAGATAGTACAAACTAAGCATTCTACGTCTCATAACAATACTCATAGATGGCGTCCTCACAAGTTGTGTTCGTTGGCATAATCCAGAGAGTGGTCGTTCTGTTGCATTTATTAGTTTGCATTAGGAGATCATCAACTCAAAAGTGGTACGCGTACCTACGATTACCAGCATCAGTGCGTGCGGTTTTTCACCCATGGTTAATCCCATTGGCCGCGTTCCACTGCCCGCTAGATGAACAGCGGCATGAGAAACTCCATATAAAAAAAATTGACATTTCCCCATTGGCGCTAGATGTCTAGCACTTTTGGTGAAATATCCCTTTCAGGGAAATTTCTCAATCTAGCGCAAAACTACCCGCTGCATTGAGAGAAAAACAAACAAAAAAAAACAGTTGTCAAAGGAAATCGTGCAAACGTTTAGAAAATAAAAAAAATACGAAACCGAGCAATTGCAATTGTGATAAAATTGGTAGTAACGTAAATAAAATAGGAATTCAGACATTGTTTTCAACATATTGTATGATTTCTTTGATTGTAGTGTGGAAATAAATATGCGAAAAAGTGTGTCAAATTTCATTTTGCCGCTGGCGCTATCGTTCTAGCGCGAACGTTCCTTCGTCTGGGATATTTTGTGCTAGACGTCTAGCGGGCAGTGGAACCCGCCCATTGTGACCGCGCCATAGCTCTCTCTCTCTCTGCACACACAAAAAATTAAATCGCCACTTCACATAATTTTAATGCTATTAGTTTAAAAAAACCCGGCGATAACCTTTGTAATTAGATTTTTCTGTAATATTTTGTGATAAAAAAGAATTGCGTTTCCCAATAATTAGTTTTGAAAATAATTTAAATTTATGCGAACTGCGAAAAGTTTGATAAAGATTGTTTTTTTAAATAAATGTTTATGAAACATTGACTTAAATATTAAAGAAAGGGAACTAAGGGCTTAAGAGATATTCGATCGGAAACGGTTTTCAATAGCCAGTAAATCGACGCAGGTAACTAAAGGGTGATTTTTTAGCTGGTTTGGTTTTGGCAACACTGGTTTTGACAGCTGACGTGTGTTTAGTACCTTGTGTCACTGTCAAACAGCTTCAGTTTGGTTTGCAATTTAACCATGGATCGTCTTACAAATGAACAACGCTTGCAAATTATTGAATTTTACTATCAAAATTCGTGCTCGGTTCGAAATGTTCATCGCGCGCTGCTTCCATTTTATGATCGGCATTCTCGACCTTCGGAGCAGTCTATTCGGAAGATTGTGACCAAATTTCGCACCAAATTTACTTTGTTGGACATTAAACCACCAACACGTTTACGTACTGTGCGTAGTGAAGAAAATATTGCGGCCGTATCAGCTAGTGTGACAGAAGACCGCGAAATGTCGATTCGGCGCCGTTCCCAGCAGTTAGGCCTTTGTTACAGCACTACCTGGAAAATTTTGCGGAAGGATTTGGGCGTAAAGCCTTTTAAGATACAGCTGGTGCAAGAACTAAAGCCAGCCGACCTACCACAACGCCGAATTTTTGGTGAATGGGCTCTTGGAAAGCTGGCCGAGGATCCGCTTTTTTATCGAAAAATTGTGTTCAGCGATGAGGCTCATTTTTGGTTGAATGGGTACGTAAATAAGCAAAATTGCCGCATTTGGAGTGAAGATCAGCCAGAAGCATTGCAACAGCTACCAATGCATCCCGAAAAAGCAACTGTTTGGTGCGGTTTATGGGCCGGCGGCATTATTGGGCCATATTTCTTCAAAGATGATGCGAATCGCAGCGTTACTGTCAGTGGTGAACGCTACCGAGCGATGATAACAAACTTTTTTTGCCCGAAATGGAAGTTCTTGACTTGCATGATATGTGGTTTCAACAAGACGGTGCCACATGCCACACAGCACGCGAAACAATGGCGCAATTGCGAGGCGAGTTTGGTGAACAGTTAATTTCACGTTTCGGGCCGGTCAATTTTGGCCTCCTAGATCGTGCGATTTGACACCATTAGATTATTTTTTGTGGGGGTATGCCAAGGCTAATGTGTATAGGGACAAGCCCGCTTCGATTGACGCACTGGAAGCCAACATCCATGCATTCATTCGTGAGATACCGGCCGATATGTGTGAAAGAGTATGCCAAAATTGGACTCAGCGGATGGGCTACCTGAGACGCAGCCGCGGTCAACATTTACATGAAATTATCTTTAAACATTAAATTGCAAGGTTCAAACTATCGATTCAAATAAGTATTTCATTCATTTTTTCGAATTTTTTGTGTTTTTTTTTTTAAAAAAGTTCTAAACCTCTTAAAAAATCACCCTTTAGTTTACTATTTTACTGGATTTTTAATTCTGTTTCGTATGCAATGTAGTTCACAAAATATCCTTTGTTTGGTGAAGTTTTAAGTATTATTGTTTTATATTTCCTTGGAAAAGGCATTTATGTACAATATTTGTGTTTTTAGTTGGATATTCTGAAGTAAGGTGCTTACTAATTACTACTGCTATGGAGTTCAGATAATTGAAAAAAAAGAGCAAGAAGCCGAAAGCGTTTAAAAGGAAAACACTTTTATTTGGCTTTAAAAAAATAAATTAAATTGAGTTTTCGAAAGAAACCATCCAAATTATTATACGGAAAAATTATTGAATTCATTTGTGGGAAGTTTCTTTCGTTAAATTTTTTTATAATTTATGTAAGTTAGAATAAGCGATAAATTGTGGGGAAAATATTTGAATGTAAGTGATCCAAAGAAGCAAAACAACATATTATGGTTTCCTTTTCCGTATGGCTATTGATGTGATCTATTTAAGAGTTTTTGATCCATTCCCGATTGTACAGTAAGTGGTAGTTTCCGAAGAAATTATTTAGACGTTGTCAAAATTGTGTGGACCATCAAAAGAAACATAGTTCTGGGGTCAGATTCTGTAAGGCGAAACGATCAAATATTTTCGTGCGTACCAATAAACGAAATCGTTTTGCCTTACAGAATGTCGACCCTTCATTTCCAATAATATGTATTTTCAAACGGAAAGAAAAATTCCCCAACAATTTTAATTAAGTTACCATAGCGTTCACATTCTCGCTATGTTCCTCTTGTGCGATGTGATCCCGAATATTTGTCAATAGATTTATGTGCAAATTAGTTAGGTTAGGTGATGCCAGATCTGCGATGCTATTATAGAGAAAGCGTCAGATTTTGTAAGAGTTATTCCACTGTTTAAGAATATTAAATTAATGAGTTATTTCTTTAACTGGCACTTACGAGTTTTTGAGAGAATTACAATACAAGCCGAAGACACAAAAATCTAGTCAAGGAAACCACAGCTTACCCCAGTTTGCAATCCGCACTGAGTTAGTATATGCCAAGATAATTTACTATTTCATTTTAAGGTTCTGTCCCACTAAACAAACCATGTATACAATGAATCGATGCATTCTTATTTTCTAGTAATGACGCTTTTACAAATTTTGTATGCTAACTTCAGGTCTCGTACAAATTACCAAATTGTCCAAGAATATGGTAGCACTGCTGGAATGTGACGACACAATTACCATGTACCCAACAGCCAACAGCTGCTAGACGCTCGCCAACAGTTCGATTGATGCACAATTAGTTTTTGTGGTCATACGGCTTGATATCAAGCTTATAAGTGTTTATTTTCATTTTCATTATGGTTATTAAAATTCAAAATTCATGCACGGCCAGGTTTATGATTAATTGCATGTCATCGACCACCTGTTCGACCACATCTCGCCTCTCGCAATATCCTTAGCCACAATGCAAGTCATTTTGTTTAACATATCAAAATTCAGTTGATTTATATAGGCAACTATTCGGACTTGTAATACCTCGAGTGCAGCAATAACATATTGAGTAGGTATCAGAATTTTTTTTTTTCTGTTCAGTCAGGTCCAGCGAAATACCAAGTGGCAAATAACTTAAATTCCTCAACGAGAGGGAGAAGGAAAGACAACGCAAAGGCCGAAGCAATTCTGAGCCCAGATGGGGCCATAAATGGTGTGATTTTGTGTTCTCTACTGTGCCGCATAGTGCCAATCCAGGGCTGGATTTGATTATGCTTCGCGTCGCAGGGAAGAGGAGCTGTGGCGGCCTAACAACAATATCACTTCAAAAATTATCAAACGTATCTACAGTGTAAATGTCAATAGAGTTGCAGTTTTACAACTACGAAAAAGGAATTTCTTACTGCAAAAACCAAGATGTGTTTATCGATAGTTTTGCGAGAACTCTTTTTGTGTTAAGTAATCGTGAAAGTTTCTTACGAATATCAATATGACAGCTGACACCTGATTCGTGCTCAATTTACTTTGGTTAGACTTATGTTCTCCATTTTCCATTTGATAAACGAGTACAATTAAAAAAGTAAAAAGAGTAAATTTAAAAAAAGCTTCAATAAACACATTTATTAGTACTAGATTACTTGTTTGGTCATTCAGGACGTCAGGGCACGTTAGCATTATCATTTTGTTCATTAAATTTTTGTTTTCTTAACGTTTACGTCATTGCTTTTACGAATTTAAATGAAACACAGAACGAATAATAAACTTCTGTCAAAATACAGAAAATTTATTTGTTTTTGGATACTTAATAATTCATAATGAACGTCGCCTTCAAATACAGAACTGTTCATTATTATAATGAACGGATGGTCGACGTTAGCATAAGTTAGCCCGTTACTTTGTCATTCCAAATTCCGAATGTCAAAGCAGGAGTACATTTTCAAACAGAAATTATTTCTTTGTAGCCCGCACAAAAAACTACCCCAAACCAATTTTAAACTACCTCCGAATCCGGCCCTGGTCTATATAAGTATCTCTCAGTAGATAACAACAAAATACTATTTGGTCGCAAGCCGAATTTTACTTGTTGCCAATTTTAAGTGTATATACGTGCATTGCACTTATTCACTGTGAGAAAGTTGTTTTGGCGCTTAAAGTACGAAAATGTATCCGCCAACGATAAACTCGCCCAACCAGTTGCTTTGCAATTGCGGTAGCAGCTTAGGGTGGCTTGGCATGCCCGGCATTTGGTATAGGTGCACTTATGCAGTCAGTACCTTTGGCGGTGTGGTTTGGTTAGCCGTCGAGACGCCCATCAGACATGTGTCTGCCGAGATGAGATGTCCATCGGTGATGAAATTTTATAAATTCCACTCGTGGTGTTGTGCAATATCATACTTCAGATTTTGTGGGGCGATATTTTCACTTTTTAACTGGTTATTCTTGGAAAATTTGCTGTAGTCTTATACGTCTCTTAAAAGGTATATTCGCCAATAATGCTGTAGATGGGTTTTTTCTTACCAATTGGCTGTTTATTTGGGTCTTGGGATTGAGCTACTTTAGACCCTATCAAGGCGAGTAGAAATAAAGATGACTGAAACACATAATTATACAGATCTAGTTTGAACGAATATTAGAGCAGGGAGCAATTCAGATTTTTTTTGCTTGGTTTTTGACCGCTTTCTTGGAGATAAATCGAACTCGAAGTGCAGTAAGTTAAGGGCAGCGTTAGCAATATTTTCATAACTATCGCCCTGATCTAAAAATTTATAAATTATGCAGTATCTTATTTAAAATCTAACCATCTTATTTCAGCAACTCCCAACATGTCCAATTTATATTGACTTAACTGCTGTTCAAGTTGGAGGAAACTGACATTCGAAGATCATTCATTACCTGAATCGAGAAGATTCCTTTCATTTGGGAATCCAACCCTAATACGGGCATTCTTGTTCACAGAATCACTTGTTACGCTAGTAGCTAAAAAGTTTTGAAAAGTCTAAGTTCGTGTACCTTCAGCACAGAAAGTACTCTCAAAAATCGAGAGAGAAATCTCTCAATTTCAAGAGAAGTACCTGACCGGTTTTCTTACAAAAAGTTTAAGAAAAGTCATTTTGACATTTGACAAGGTTCTCTTTGAATGCAGCATCTACAGAATAAGTTGCTCATTCTAGGAGAACATTCAATTATAACTTCTTCCCCTGACATCAGGCCTGTTTTTTGAGCTTCGATCTCAGCAAAGCCAAGTAAAGTAGAATTTTTAGAATGCAAATACAATAACAACGCTCTACTTGACACTTCGAGAACTATACTACTGTGAGCTGGAATTGCGGGTTAAAAATGATGCTTAATTTGCTTTGCTGATGAGATTGAAGCTCAAAAAAACACGCCTATAGTTGGAGAAAAAAATAAATTGAGTTTTACTTGTCAAACTTTTGAGCTGTCACTTAGTTGTCAGTTTTCATTTTCCTTTTTTCAGTAAGTCCAAATTCGGCGAGTAGAAAATTATGAAAAAATTAAAAAAGGGAAAATGGATTCCTCTCTAATTTTTCCTAACTATCTCAGTTTCTTCGCAATTTTTTTTTTTTTCAATCTTAGGTTTGCAAAAAAGCACCCGAACGAACCGATGCTCGACCCTATTTTGACAGCGACAACTGTCAGACTTCGTAAGCTTGAGCTCCGTAGGTACATACTAACTTATGGAAATTTCAAAGTTTCATTTCTACCTACCCAATTGGACTAAGCACTGACAAATCACTGAATCAGAAATCGACAAGGAACTCTAATGCATTCGCCATAAGTGTACGCTTCTAAAAACCCAACAACTGCAATATTCCATTTGCACATATCCACCAGCAGAAACGAAGAATTCAACAATCAAACAAAGAACTTCTCAGTTGACCGCTTCGTTACAAACAAAAACCACAAACACTCATTCGTTAAAACAATAAAAAAAATCCCGTTCGCATATCGATTTGCACTCAAGCATTCGCAATAGATGTCGACTTCGCGCTTCCATCGATCCACGATCCACCTGTAGTTATGCGTCTGTATTATCCAATTTGTTTACCAGAGCGGACATACAAATAAGCATACCTCGTTGAATTCCGCTTTTTGTTTGCGCGCTGTTACCTTGTGTGAGTAAGCTAACCATCCTCAACATTGCATGTCGCCTGATGTACGAGTATAGTATACCCAACCCACTAGACCAACTTTTAGCCAGATATGGCTGTACACCTCAAAGGTGGGCCAACGCTACACGCTTGAATGAAAATGGAAACTTTTTCTGCGCCCGCAGGCGCATTTGCGAACGAAATTCACGCGCGCGCATATAATTAGCAAGGTACCACTCTGCATCTGTGGTGGAGTGGAATCAAGCGGAGGCAAACTGAAAGTGAAAACCTCTTCAAAGAGTGGAGAAACCAGATTCTGCTAAATATTCTATATCTGTATACAGGCGTAAAGGTAAAGAGTTTGCTGGTCTGCCCAAATCGGCAAAAATATAAAAATGAAAAAAAAAAAAAGTGGAAGCCGAATGAGGGTTTGGTTGTAGTGTTCTACCGTGCACTGGCTAATGCTGTCCATCTTGTTGCACAAGTGCTTAGAAAATGTCTGCCTGTTGTGAGCATCTGTAGGTTAGTAGTTTACTATGGGAACTCGCATATAAAGAGGAACTGCAAATGAGGCTGCTGCGTTAGCATTATGCAGTAGCGCGATGTCGAGTCAAGGTTGAATGAGGAAGCGTTGGTCATTTGGAAAGGTGTGAGAATGTGAGTGCATGATTAATGGCTTCAAGGCGTCTCGTTCTTCTTCGGCTTGTTCCTTTTTCGCCGAATTCGGTTATTGCAGACGGTTTATGTGCGTATTTGCTCCTGCAGATATACTTTTACATGGACAAGCTGAGTTGGTCGGAGTTGCTAATTACTCGCGAATGGTTGTCAGAGGTGTCGCAGTGGAACATAGCTTATGTGTTGCTGGAGGTTGAACTTAGAAACGCTTGCTATAACATAGTAACCGATGAGACACTGCGTCCACCGGATCTGGCAATGCAGGACATATACGAGGATCGCTTAAATAATAAATAAATAATCCTTCATAAAGTTGTTAATAAAATATCCACATCGGATCGCCTGCAACTCCCACGCGTATTCACTGTTTCAGACAACCACCATGACTTTGGTACCTACTAGTTAATATTATTTATTCGGATTTCTGACTAATTGCTTTCGCTTCGTTCTGATCACTCCCGCAGTGCGTTCGGTTCCTCAACCGTTGTTGTCTTGTGACTGCAGCACACTCTCCTTTCGACTTCGACTTTTGATTGCCACCACGTTCACTGCACACAGAGAAACTATACCTCTGACTGTCAAAATTATATCCACTCTTCACGTAAATTTAAACTTATTTACTTAAAAAACGCGACGAAAACCGTCGCAAGTACATATTTTTTCATATTTTGTGATTAAAATCAAATGGGTTTTTCAATTATTAGTTTGGAAAATAATATAGAGGTTCGTTCGGGCACTTTTTGCAAATGTAAAATTATTTAAAATTTTGCCAAGAAACTTACCTACTGAGAAAACTGAAAAAAATCAGACCTAACCCTCTTTTCATTATTTCTTAATTGTCTACTTGCCGAATTTCGACTTCTGGAAAAATGAAAAATGAAAACTGCCAACTAAGTTTGACAAGTACTCTATTCTATTTAATTTGTTCTGCTGCACAAGTTTACTGCAGCTCGCAGAATATCTTCCTAGACTCGAATTCCATTCCGTTTCGTCTTCACTTTCACTGAAAAGTTCGAAAATTGCTTCTAGATTAGTATTACACATTTTATAACGTTGACGTTTATCTTACGATTTCAAAATGACATTTCTTAAACTTTTTGTTGAAAACCCGGTCACAGGTACTTCTCTCGAACTTGAGAGATTTCTGTCTCGATTTTTGAGATTTGACATTTTTCATTTTTCTATGAAAGTACACGAACGAACCCTAAATTTAGGGCAGCCTGCTAGTTTCCAATTTGACAACAAACATGTTTTCAATGTGTGTGTTAACAAAAATAAAACCAAACAAAATTACGGCCTTTACTCTAGGATCTAGGTTAACGATCTGTCAAAATATTCAGTCGACTGAAGACGCAATTAGACGAGCTCGTTGACTTTTGACAATTACGTACAAGTATATTTTGACTTTAAAATTTGCAGAAATATTGATGGAAAGGAACTCTCGAGTATATCGTGGTCAGCTTCACAAAAGGACATACCAGGGATTTTTACAGGTCCTAAGACTGCAGTCCTAGCGTTATTATTGGTAGGAACACAAGCTATATAAATTGAAAAGAAAGTTCAGTGTTTCGTGTTTAAATTGTTAAAAAAAAAAACTTGATTAGTGAATACGACGGGCACATATCGATCCATAGTTCTTACCCACTAGGACTGCCAACGCCAATAACACTCACGGACCCTTTTCTTAGCTGACAGACAGTACAGAAATCTGTATAGCAATCGGAACGCAAAAAGTGGATCACTTAAGACAAGACGAAAGCGTTTTGGAAATTTCCCAACCATATGCATTATATTTACTAAATTATAGACCGGCTTTAAAAGATTTGAGGCAACTGTACAGGAAACTGCTTTCAAACTTGGCATCGAGCAGCCAGCTTCACAATTCAATCATTTCGATTGCAATAGCCTGGAAAATAAGTAACATTGACATTGATCATAATGAATTTTGACACCCGTAGCGTGTCAGTGTCAGATTTTTCACCTGCAGCAACCGGAAGCGCCAAATTGTTATTTTTCCCTAATTATGACTCACCACACACAACACGTCATCTTTTTCTCACTTTGTATAAACACCTTTTTACAGTCAACTCTTTAACAATTCTCCATCTTCTTCTTTACAGATTTCCCCTGCCCCCACTTGCATTGAGATCTGTGCAGGCGGCAAAACGACAGCAGACAATTTACCGCCCCGAAGATGCGACTCTTTAAGTCTCGCAAGTCGATAGACACAATTAATATTTCATCATCGCCAAGGGCAACGTGTGGTAGTGGCTTAAAATTGTCATCGGTTGGCATGACAATATCTTCATCGTTGCCAGATTTACATGATTCACCCGTGATGATCTTGAGCTGTACAAATCTGGGACTGCATCGGAATTCCACACTGCAATCGTCCACACAATCAATAGCGGCGACGACGCAAGCATCGACGACAACAATATCCACGCTACCTTTGACGTATTCAGAGAACTGTGGCAGTGGCAAAAAATCATCAATGAACGAGGTGAATGGAAAAATCACAGCACACCTGCAGCAACAATTGTTTGGGAAGAGTCACTCCGCTCAACAACAACAACAGCAACAATACAATTCGCTTGGTGGCTACTATAATAAGTCAACGTCGTCGACGACGACGGGCCATACTCGGTCGTCTTCCACGGCTGGTGTCTTTGAAAAGAACAAAGGCAACGAGAAGACAACTTCGCAGCTAATTGGACAAAATGGTGAGTCGAATTGAGATCGAGATTTCCTGTTTTGTGGATGTAGAACGATTGGATAATGAGAAAGAAATACTTAAGAAACTTATTATAAATTTGTTTTGTGTCGATTCCTTATGCACATTTGCGTGGCATAGTTTTATATACCATCGCGTTTTGCTGTGTTAAATTGTAATTGGTGATCAAGATGTCAGGTTTTTTGGGCGGCTGTCAGAGGGCGGCATAAATTATCATATTTAGTGTCCATGGGATACATTTTACGAACTCACAACGGCGAAATTACCCATGTATGTATATCTTTTGTGACCTTCACTAAATTGAAGGTGAATCATAGAGGGCGCAGTTCGCACTAAAGACCGCTTGATTGGTTGTGTAGAATAAGTGTGTAGATCGGTGCATAGAAGTTGTGCCAAATCGAGTTAAAACTGTTTTTTTTTTTTCTTGAGACCCCAAAATTTAGTTTAAGAAAATGTGCCGCGCATTATTACCAGAGTTAAAAAAATAATAATAATAAACAGAGTCAGAGACAGTTCGAGAAGAATGCTGCGAAACTCAGCCTTATTCATGAGGTTCCCTTAATAGATTATTATCAGTGTATTCACTAACTGAAGTCAAATGAGTTAATTTGCCTTTAATATTCTTGTCGAAAATGTTTATTCATCAAAATAATTTTGTTGCCGAGTGGCTAATCTATTTATTAAGCAAAACTACTCTGAAAATCTGACAGCACTCACACATTTCAGTGTCATTTTTGTGTATGGACATTAATTAAACAAATGGAAAGTGTTTGAGCAGGAACGAAATTATTAATGCGAAAATGATTCAGATATAGTTTTGGTCAGCGGCTAACGCTTGTGTGAAAAGGAATTATCAAAGTCTTATGTACCTACAGAAAAAAAGAATTGAAAAAAGAAGGTATAAGTTTTTTTTTGTCTTTGCAAAATTTATAATTGTTTCCAAATTCACAAAACTTATTCAAACTTTTCGAAAATATACTCAAAGTCTTGAAACAAACAGGGAATCCCAAAGTTGTGACTTTGTGAATAAGGTTTCCTGCAATTAAACTAAAATTAGCTCTAATTCAGCTTTGACTAAATATTATGAATAAGGCTGAAAGTGTGTATATATTGTTTGGCGAAAATGCTTGCTTGCTTTTATCTTTTGCGGAATTTTGTAAGAAAGCAGCGCACGGTACTAGGTTTTACAATCATAACTCTGGAATTCATTTCAACAAAAAATGCTACTAATAATTCTTAGCCTTCATTTTAACTGGATGTAGGTCACAATATATTATTTTCTACAAAATATTTAGCTAGTGTTTTTAAAATTAAACCTTAAAAGAAGATTTTTAGTACCCACCGCGATGAAGCTGTCTAAAAAAACGGCGTTTAAAAACTGCAAAATATTGGGTACAAGTACAAAGTCTGCTCTCCAAAATAGGCGAGTGTCCCCTTATCTGAGTTGTGGTTGCGGTCAGAGACAATACTAAGGCCCCCAACTTCGGCCGATCTCCGGTTACTTGCACCTACAAGCTATATTTTTATGGGTGACAAATGCTAAGTACGATAGTATTGTTACATAGAAATTCGTATTGACAAATGTCACGTAACTTCAAAAATTCCGGCTCACCAACACACTTGCGCCTTGCATATGCCACTTCCGCTATCGGCAAGGTTGCTGTCAGCGTTCATAGAATTTTATCCGTTAAATTTGAAATAGTTCGTTACGTGTGGATAGTTTTTTTTAGAAAAAAGTATACTTTTGCTTAAACTATCTATGAAAAATGATAAATGCGGAATGGTTTAGGGAAATAAAAAGATTTTGAGCAATTTTTCTTCAATTATTTAAGAAAATTGAATCATAAAATCCAAGTTAATGCAGAAAATACACAAACATGTTTATCCTAACATGTTTCAAGTATAAAGAACATCTCATTTAGGTACGTTTACTAACAAAACACATTATTCGCCTTTTAAAAATAATTAATAACTAATCAATAGCATTCAGTAATGAACTCTATCACATTCCCCCACGGTTGGCAGCATTTATTTTATATTCTGTGTATGTTTTTGCATGGCACACGCATTCTAAATTGACATAACACCGATAGGAAAACAAAATGGCGAATTTTAAGAAAAAGGGTAAGGTAAAAAGGGTCTCAGCTCTCAGTATTATCTCTGGTTGCGGTGTGGTGATGAACAAGCTACTTTCTCGCCTGACGTCTGGTGTAAGTTCTATGCCAGAGCTAATACCGGAATCGAGGTAGACAAATTTCTTTACTACCTCAAAGTTATATTGATGCCAATTATGACGTTTCGTCCGATTCGATAATATTAGGTCTGTTCCCTTACTTTCTGGTTCAATGTTGGCAATATGTCATAATTCTCGCATTGCGAGAGAATTCGCTCACCGAAATGAAATGTAAGCAATTCTTTTGCTTCTTACATCTATTTTAAATGCTATGCAAGCACAAAATAGAAATTAAATCAAGTAAAAAGTCAGTTACAAACTAGCATTTGAACGATTTGACAACCATTTGTCATCAATAACCAACAAGGGACCACAGAAATTTCTTGGGCCAATGTTTGCAGGTTTTTTATGGAGGGGAAATGTTTTGTTCTCTCTTTTTGACTCTCTGCCCAACTGCCCAACTTTTGCGTAAGGGAACGAAGTTTGACTAAATTTGTGTAATGGGTTCGAATGCACTATCGTTAGGGAACAGACCTTTTGTCCCTCTTGTTGACTACATTTACTTGAGTGTTGCTATTGTCATTATCAACTTTTGCCGCTTCTGTCCTAATAATTGCAAACACGCAAGTGCCAGCTCTCTGAGTCAATGTGATCCGTGTAGGCAAGTAATTCGCTTGGCATTGGCATACAAGTTTCGCACAAATCTCGTCGAAGATGTTAATTGACAACAATTGAAATGGTCTACATCGTTTCAAATATATTTTTGGCATCAAAGTTTATCTGACATGTGAAATAAATGTCACGCATTACGCTTCTGTACCGTATTCAACCGGCTGTTTGTTTTCCCATCACCAACCCACTTAACATAAATTAAAAGAAAAGTCACAAATTATCTCCAATCAGTACAAAGAAAAAAAAAAAAACAATATCATATTTCCAAAATAAGGCTGAGCTTATAAACACTTCGTAGACCAGATAACTCTGATTGAAACCCAATATCCAAACCCAACCCATATCTGAATGCATATCTTGATTTATATAACCAATTTTCCGGCATTTTATGTTCTATCTTCTTGCATTTTTCAAACATAAATATTTATTTATTACACAATCTCCCTAATCGTGCAATGTCCAATGTCCCGTCCGAGATCGGTTATATTCTCGCTTGCCAGTGGTTATCACATTATCACTTTTGTTTATTATTTTTTTTTTTTGTTTTGTTCAGATAAATCTGAAATCGTCTCCACATAAATTAAACATGTTTAATTCCAAATCAGCTATACACGATGGAAAGAATATTTCATATTTCCAAAAGAGATCATTTCTTTCCGACTGCTCTACTGTTTCGTAATGAATTCGTCTTCTAAGGTTCTAAGGTTGTAAGGTTGCAAGAGCGGACCCCAAAGAGCGTTCCCCCGATTAGTATGCGTTAATCACATGTGAATAGGATCTCGGTTAGTCTAATTCACTTGCCATTGTCGTTTGTTCAATCTGGAAAGACAATAAATTAATTTGCCGCTTAATGAATAACAAAGAAAAACCCCAAAAGAAGATCTGAAATTAGAGAATGTCACTCTCTTGCATAAGCAACAGGATTTGGGAGAAGATCTCATAATACTTTTGTTCTTGGAGGTTCCGCATAAATTACATTTGCTTTGTTGTTCTTTGTCAAATGCGGTTTGAAGAAAAAACGTGTCTACGATATAGATATTCGAATATAATCTATTCTTGTAGAAATTTCAACTGTCTTTCTCTACACAATTAGTGCGAATTTTATGTAAATGCTTAAAATATGTATCGGATTTATCGTTTTTACTGTCATGCTATAAGATAAAGTTCGCATAATAGTTTTGCCCATGCGTATAACTAGTGGCCGCGTTCAAAGTTAGAGGTAATTTGCTATAATGAGCTGAACAGGGTTTTTCGAGTGCGAAATTTATGACAGCATTCCAAAGAACATTACATCACTAAGTTCAAGTGTTTCGCTTTGGAATTGTTTTGAATAAATGTAAACCAACTGTCAAAAGAAATATAAAAATGCTCTTAAAGCGACATCAGCAATCGCAGTAGTTTGTCACGCTTCCGATCAGTGAATATAGTACGTATCTGCCTGAGATACTGCAGTCTTGTATCCTCCTTTGTACTAACTCTTTTACTAATATAAAAATCCCTACATTTTACAAACGATAACTATTTTAAATTCACGAGCTCATCGAACCTGAATACTCTACCTCCATGCGGGGTTTGTTTTTTCGAACTGGCTCCACTCTTTTCCGTAGAATTAATTTGACAGCTGACAGCTGATTTCTGCCTCATCATTTCAACAAAGACTTAAGTCCGTATGACATTACATTTTTCTCTGATTTTTATCACATTAAATCATGCTGAAAAGTCAGCTGCGTGTAAAAGAGACAAAAAGTGTATCACGAAAGTGGTAGCATTTGTTTGCAAAACAAACATAAATTTTCAAACGAATTTACTTTCGAATAATGTTGAAATGTCAAAAACAAAAACTGCCAGCAGCTGAAAAATATATTATTGTGACTCACTCCTATTGGAAATTTTAGTCCTAATTTTTCCTACTGCTCTGGTGTTCTGTCTATCTATCTATCTATCTATCGAATCTTCTATCTTCTTCTTTTGTATATACAGGGTGGGCCAAAAGAAGTCCTCCGATGTTGTTTGGGTCTATTTTTTTTTTCCAAATGAAAAACTTCGATTCTGTTTTTGGATTATGTTTATTTGAACCTTTAGAATTTTATTGGTCAAGTCGAGAAGATGATATCGGCCAAATGGGCGCCGTCACAATTGATTGCCATACGGATCTCTGTGTCAAAGATTAACTAGCAAACTACGCATGTGCGGTATTATTTTGTTTTCGAACAGTCAATTGAGAAAATCGAGAATTTCAGATTAATGTATTATATGTTTGTCAACAGAGCTGGTTTGTTTTTGACTTCGTGCAGTTGATTTAAGGTAAAAATTAAACATAAAAACCGTAATAGCGGACAAAATAGTGATTGAAAAGTGAATTTCAGCAATTATTGGCCCACGAACAAGGCAATCTAGTCAACAACAAATATATCAACGAAGCCAAACTGAAGAGAACGCAAAGCACATAGGGAAGTCGACAGAATGGAAATGGTTTTGTTTTGTGCCCAAACCTGAAAAAAAAATTAGAAATTTTTAAAAAAAAATTATGCCGTTTTTGTGCAAAAGGCAAAAATTGCCTATTTTACTTTGGTATAGTACAACGAACCTATCGTACACGGTGATTAAAATTAGTTAACGAAATGTTGGTTGTTCGATAGGTAATTAAACGTTTTTTTGTTCTCTGCGATTTAAGTAGCCCAGAGGCCTAGGTTCACATCGATCAGTAGCATCCCCTGAAATAAAAAAAAAATCCAAGAAGGTAATAGAGGATTTTCTTCCCACTTTTTTGTATAAAACTTTGCTTGACGTCGGGTAGGTCAAGTTAAAAACTGCAAAATAAACATGACGTGACGCACAGTTACGAACAAATATGAGTGAGGCAACTTTGATCAAAGTACCAGATTTACAAAATATAAAATTTATTTGTATGGATTGTAAGAATATTTCAGAAAAAATGTTAGCTTTTTCTCCAATTTATTCCACAATGTCTCAAGCCTCGGAACTATGCCTAAGAAGTATAATTATGCCTGGAATTGGCATCACTGGACCAGATCAACAGCCAAGCAATTTGAGAGTGCAGTGATGAGAACTGCGTCAACTCGTACTGGGAGGAAGCAAACAAGTTCAATTTGAAATTGAAGTCGGCTCGGTTAGAATTTTGTTGCGAAACCTCGAGGCACCGAAACTTTGCAACAGGTCGCGTTTGATTTGATTGTGGAGAATCTCAAATCAAATGACATGCAAGCGACGATTTTGAGTGGCAAATTCAAAGGCAAACATTTTCATTTTGCGGATTCCGCTCATTCAGAATGAATTGCCATTGGGTCTTAAGCGTCTTCAATTTCCCGTGCGTCTCGCTTTCGCTATGACAATTAATAAGTCGCAAGGACAATCGCTGCATATTTGTGGCATAAATTCTCGAATCCCAATGTTCCTCACATGGTCAATTGTATGTGACGTGCTCACGTGTGAGCATCAAACCGTTAACTTTGTACGTCGTGTACAGTAAAGCACTTAAGTGAAAAAGCGGAAGGTTGGCCGAAACGTCAATCATTGTGGTTTGATTGAAACAAATACATTGCTATATGTACTTCAGTTATTTGAATTCACCGAATTACATAAAGCAGAATGTGCACTGTGCACACTAGGAGTAATTATTTTCACTAACGAATGTGGGCGGAACGCAGTTCGCCGGGACAGCTCGTTTCAAATAAAAAAGCATGAAAAATGCAAATGTCAGACGGGCCTTATGAATGACACATGACCCGAGCAGCTCGAAAAAAGAGGCACATTCAAAAATATTGTGTCGGCGAGAATCGTGTGGTTAAGTTGTACCCTAAACGCAAAAACTAGATTATTCGGTAACGTCACTTTCAATACGTTAGCACCATAATTATATAAACTGTCAATTTAGCACTCAGACTGATCCTCCCATTAAGTAATCGTTCTCATATCCATCAACCGAAAAGGATTCTGTGGCTTGGGCCCTTAACTCTTAAGTTGAACACATATCTTTCAATATGAAAATGGATCCACTACTTGACATATGGAAATTAGAAATCGCTCACTACGTGTCTTAAGTTTAAATGAGCTCAGTTCCATTAAAAGTTCTGCATTTTAATTAATCCTCTGTCTACTTTATCGTGCGACGAAATACGAGTCTGTGCTTTCATATTACAAAATTAAACTCCTCTTTTATTGATCATTGATATTTACTCATAGTCAACATGCCGACATCTCACATTTCCTTGGGAAATCTAATATCATCTATAGGTACAGTCCGTCTGAATCCACTTTGATGATCTCGTATTAATTAACAAAATATAAACCTTTATTAAAAATGACCAATAAACACTAAATGAGGGATCATTAGAGGGACTATAAAACTCAAAACGCGTAGGCATATCAAACGGTATGCTTTGCCGAGCACCTCTTTACCGATCAGAATTTGTTCCTTCACTGATATGCGACCAGCATTAACTTAAGGAGGCGTACACTCAATGGCAATCAAAAAGTTAAAAGATCATTCAGAATATGACCCGTAGGCATTTAATGATTACTTGTTTGTAAAGGTGTACACTCGAGTAAGGTATAGATACGTGTGTAGCTCGGGTATTAATTAACAACAATCATAAAATAATAAATGGATTCGATTAACCCCGCACAGAGTTTCGGGTTCGATTCATACAGCCCCTCTGTCGGGGATATAGGGTTTCAACAAATAAACCCAAAACGAGAAGACGGCCATCCGAGTGAAAAGTCCCATCCATATTCATTATGCCAGAAGCACTGCATTCATTGTGATTGTGAACAGTGGCAATTACCACATGCTGCTGTGTGTCTTGAGATTTTTTATTTTATTTTTTCCTCTCCTGCAGTGACCCAATCGAAGCGATAGTTATTTTCATTGTTTAACGGTTCAATATCAATTAACGAAGAGGAACACGGGCACCGAACCGACATTGGAAATTGAAATGGAAGTAGGGTGCAAGAAAATGGATTTGCGCCGTACTAATAACAAATTTAAGTCGCGGCTTTAAATTTACGCTCACAATTGCGTAATTTGCATTGAAAATATACCCACTGTGACATACGAGTACTCGATTTAAGAGGCGAAACTAAAAATGCTAATTGGTAAGGCCCATTGTCAAATGGAGGGTGTCTCGAAATTCAAAAAAAAAAAAAAAAATTTCTCACTGTGGCATAGAATTCCATTGAAGTTTACATTGCGCTAAAATTTCTTAAGTTTTATAACTTTGAAACACTTTGTTCACAGAGCTTTAAATTTTTGGTGGAGTGTAACCCCGAGCCAAGCCACAATTGCTCACTTAAGCGACACAAAACGCATCAAAACGACACCTAAATAGCTGTCACAAGTAAGCGGTGGTAAAAATGCGATAGTCAAAATGACAATCACCTTACGTGGAGCCAAAACATGAATTTTGACTATCAACAATCAACTATCACCATAGCCGATTTTATTGTATTTTATTAAAAGAAATTTTTACCTTTTTCTGGAGGAACAGGATTATTTATGGAACATCATTAAAAATAAGGTGATCACCGATTAAGGCAATATTAAAGAACAAATTCAAAATCTTAATAAAATTATCCCATAAGAAAGTAAATCTAATCCTAAAAAATAAAAAATTCTTACTCAATAATTTGTAAAATAATTATAAATAATTAATATAAATATAATTAAAAATAATATATTTTGAACCCTGTTTCTCCATATTCACAAAGTTCAATTGACACTAGAACTGTGGGGGAACTTTAACGGACACAAACGACGTGAGAGAAAACAACAAAGATGTTCGCTGGTACAAGTGTCTTTTATCGGTAATATCGAACTCTGTGAACAATAGATTTGGACTCTCTTTTATAGACGATAGAAGTACAGTTAATTCTTATGTATACGTCGACTGGAAGTAGTTCGGTTAGATCGTTCGATCAGTATGGCAAAGGCTTATGTGATTAGGCATACCTTATATGATAAGCGACACAGTGACGCTGAAAATAGTACCACCAGATGGTAAAATAGGCTACAGAACTGAAGCCTATAATAAGTAATGACTAATGACCATATGCACAGTTCGTTAAACGGTTTACTGAATATCAAGGGTGGATGCTGATTTTTCGCTCAAAATCGTCCTAAAGCGATGAAGCTCATCACCGTGATGGCTTTGTTAACTGTGGAGGTCATTGACGGATGGCTTTAGATGCAAAAAAAAAAAATGCAACTGATCAAGAAAACTGTGTTTTCTATTTAACTGAATTTTGGGTCACCCTTTTAAGTACAGTGGGGGTTTTCTTCCGAAAAGCAATAGAAAAATGAGAAATCAAACGAAAACGAGTGCAATATTGAGTGAAGCGAGGAGTGACAACATTTTCGCTAAATTTGAGATATACAGGGTCCGCCAAATAAATTTTTTTTTTTTTGGAAATGCTATAAAAAAAAACTACTGAATATTTTTTCAAATTTATTTTTTTATTTGTTAGTACAATCCTTCCGGTTAATAATGGAAAATAATTTCATTCAAAAGGCTGCCTCGGCTGGCCATGAAGTAGCCTACACGATCGGTCAAATTTTTAAGCACAATCAAACGATTGTGTGCAACTGTATTTCACCAATGGCTTGCCGAATATTGTCCTTTAAAGCGTCAATTGTCTCTGGCTTGTCGGCGTAACACTTATCTTTTACGGCACCCCACAAATAATAGTCCAACGGTGTCAAATCGCAGCTCCGAGGTGGCCAAACAAAATCAGCTCAGCGGCTGATAATGCGATCTTCAAAAACAGGGCGCGAAACATCTGGTGTAGCTTCGGCTGTGTGTCACGTAGCGTGTTGCCAATATCCTCCTCTTCAATTTTTGTGAACAAAAATTCGTTCAACATGGCCCGATAACGATCGCCATTGACTGTAACGGCCACTCCTTGCTCATTTTCGAAGAAAAATGGCCCAATTATGCCTCTGGACCAAATTCCGCACCAAACAGTGACTCGTTTTGGGTATATCGGCTTTTCAATGTATGCGTGCGTGATACACAACCATATGCGTTCAGCGGAAGGATAAAACTAATTATCTGTCAAATCAGACATGAGCTAAGTGTTACCATTCGCGAAATAAGCACTAGTTGAAAAAAAAAAAGTTAGACGGCGGACCCTTTAGTTTCTGTTAGAAAATATCTACCGAATTTCCATTTGAAACGCTGTTTTGAGGAAATAACAAATTGCCAAGGCCTTAGTTCTATTTCCCGTCTCCTTATACCTCAAACATAATGTACCTATCTGTCTTTAACCCTGTCAGATATATTTTCCAATCTGACACCATTCCAAGAAGCAGTCGCATTAAAGTACAAGCCACAAGAGAAGCCCAAACGAGTCAAGAAAAAAAAGAGAAGATTACATCACTCCTTAGCCGCCGACCGATTGCGTAACTGCGACTGTCTTCCACGAACGAGAACATATTCATTTGTAACTATTTCACCTTCTCTCTATAATAAACATCGACCTGCAATACCAGTTTTCCAAACATATTAATTACCCCCAGATAACACCGATAAAAGCGCCCAACTCAAGAACAAATGTAATCCAATCTATTGGCGTTTAATAGGTCTACCTCGGCCTCTACAACAAAATCATATGTGGTTCTCAACATCTGCAACCTCCCATTAAGCAAAACGAGAAAGGAAAAAATTATTTTGATTCCGTCAAACGTGTAAAATTTATAAAAAGAAAATCTCCGATAAAAACTTCAGAAAAGCATTCACCTCCAACAAAGCCTCAACGAAATTCAATCTCCATCTTATCGACACACATTTGCATAGGAATGCGTTCGAATCCGAAGATCATTTGGAGTTTTTATTTTTTTTTACAAATCAAATGATTGACAGCAATTTGACACGCTTCAAAGCCACCACAACATCGCATTTGACTAATCAGATGTGTACGCTTACAAAAGACCGCCGCTGCAAGGGTATTCAGTTGATGGTCCGTCTGTGTCCGTGTTCCAGTTGGAAACGAAATTGCAGCCGCCCCGACTTGGATCGGTTTGCACTAACGCTTGATAATAACCGCAATTAGCACAGTGTGCTATTGAGATGTTCACAAAATGGCCAACAATGAATGCAATTGAAAATGTATGGATTAGGTATTTAGGTGTTTGCCTGGTTTGTTGATGAGGTCCTATTATAAAGGGTGATTTTTTAGCTGGTTTGGTTTTGGCAACACTGGTTTTGACAGCTGACGTGTGTTAAGTACCTTGTGTCACTGTCAAACTGCTTCAGTTTGGTTTGCAATTTAACCATGGATCGTCTTTCAAATGAACAACGCTTGCAAATTATTGAATTTTACTATCAAAATTCGTGCTCGGTTCGAAATGTTCATCGCGCGCTGCTTCCATTTTATGATCGGCATTCTCGACCTTCTGAGCAGTCTATTCGGAAGATTGTGACCAAATTTCGCACCAAATTTACTTTGTTGGACATTAAACCACCAACACGTTTACGTACTGTGCGTAGTGAAGAAAATATTGCGGCCGTATCAGCTAGTGTGACAGAAGACCGCGAAATGTCGTTTCGGCGCCGTTCCCAGCAGTTAGACCTTTGTTACAGCACTACGTGGAAAATTTTGCGGAAGGATTTGGGCGTGAAGCCTTTTAAGATACAGCTGGTGCAAGAACTAAAGCCAGCCGACCTACCACAACGCCGAATTTTTGGTGAATGGGCTCTTGGAAAGCTGGCCGAGGATCCGCTTTTTTATCGAAAAATTGTGTTCAGCGATGAGGCTCATTTTTGGTTGAATGGGTACGTAAATAAGCAAAATTGCCGCATTTGGAGTGAAGATCAGCCAGAAGCATTGCAACAGCTACCAATGCATCCCGAAAAAGCCACTGTTTGGTGCGGTTTATGGGCCGGCGGCATTATTGGGCCATATTTCTTCAAAGATGATGCGAATCGCAGCGTTACTGTCAATGGTGAACGCTACCGAGCGATGATAACAAACTTTTTTTTGCCCGAAATGGAAGTTCTTGACTTGCATGATATGTGGTTTCAACAAGACGGTGCCACATGCCACACAGCACGCGAAACAATGGCGCAATTGCGAGGCGAGTTTGGTGAACAGTTAATTCCACGTTTCGGGCCGGTCAATTGGCCGCCTAGATCGTGCGGTTTGACACCATTAGATTATTTTTTGTGGGGGTATGCCAAGGCTAATGTGTATAGGGACAAGCCCGCTTCGATTGACGCACTGGAAGCCAACATCCATGCATTCATTCGTGAGATACCGGCCGATATGTGTGAAAGAGTATGCCAAAATTGGACTCAGCGGATGGGCTACCTGAGACGCAGCCGCGGTCAACATTTGCATGAAATTATCTTTAAACATTAAATTGCAAGGTTCAAACTATCGATTCAAATAAATATTTCATTAATTTTTTCGAATTTTTTGTGTTTTTTTTTTAAAAAAAGTTCTAAACCTCTTAAAAAATCACCCTTTAGGAAGCATGTTGAATTCGCGTCGTTTTTGTGGAAAGAGGTGTTGCTTCTGGGACAGTTGATGATTCTTCTGAGTCTTCAGAGTATTGGCTGGAATTGGTCATTTGAGCAGCTGTTTCGAATCTATAGTAAAGAGATAAGTGACTGAGTACTTTAGGACTATTCACATGAGAGCGAATTGCGAACTGCGAACGGACGAATATTCGTAGACTCTGACATTTCATTCGCATGAAAACTTTTTTTAGTCGCATTTGCCCGCGAATCAGTTTTGAGGTTAAGTTGGAACGCATTTTTTATTCGTAGGTTTGTGGATCGTGACTGTTCTATGTGGATTGTGAATAAAGTGCGACTGTGCGCGGCAAGAATTTTCAATTCACGCGAAAATTGCTGTAGGTTATTGTAAATTTAGCTATTTAAATCAATTGAGACGCAGTTTTTTTTTAAATAAGATGTTCGATCCATTAAATATAATTCTTCTGTGGTAAAACAAATAGCAATTTTCAATTCGTAAATACAGTTAAATTGATTTGTTCGAAATTCGCGTATTCGCAGTTCGCGCTCATGTGAATGGTCTTTAAGTTGACAGTTCGCAGAAAAAGTGACGTTCACGACCAATCTAGCATCTGAGTTTCAGGGGCCAAATTTGTGTGTACTTGAAAATAGTATACACTGGCTTCTTCCGATTCCGCAACATGTGAGTGAGTTTTTATGATTGTTTTCGTGCGCTCGATTAAAGAAATATATTCATTCTGATTTCGGATGGGAGTTGAGGTAGTCTGGCAAAATGGGCGGACCAAAACAAATAAAAAATTCCAGTGATGAGCACAAATAATACCTATCTGGAGGGAAATACAAGTGAGATTTATTTATCTACCCAATATTATGTTTTCTAACGTCGTTTTCCATTGGGCAAGACAAATACTTCAGAGCCGTCTGCTCAAGAAATCAGATTTTGTCAATTTTCATTTTCTATTGAACTCACAAAAACAGTCTTAATCAGAATGAGAACAATTTTGTGAATATTGATTTTTCTTTAAGGGGGAGGACCTAATAGAACGGCGCTTCATTTCAAATTCAAAAACTTAAAACTTGGTGCTTAATATAAATGAATGCGTTCAGAGAGAAGTTGGTTCAAAAAACTATGAATTCGGTTAAGTGATGTTCACAGTGTCGCTATATTCTAAAACTGGTACCTTTTGACGGAAACGCTTAGATTCGCTTACCAAAGACACATAGTGCCAAACACACAATTTTCCCTGCTAAATCGAATGCAAACGTAGTAGAACTTCGCAAGTGGCCTAGGTTTGGCATCACTTTAACAAATTTACAAGCAGTTCGTTTCAGAACCAAATAGTAAGGTAATTTTCCAAAAAAATGCCGAAACATATATATTTAAATCATTTTGGTTTTGCCTTCCCCTAAATGTTGGCGATTCAGCTTTGTGCCCGACGCTTACAACAGACTATTAGGAGTCAGTCAAAATATTTGCTGAATGCTTTTCTATTCCCTGTAGGGTAAACTGTCCAACAGTGGACAAATTTGCTTTTGACTCGATGTAGTTCTTAAACTATTGGTTTAAACTCTAAACGGTTTGAAGGTTATTACTATTAGCTTTATTAGCTTTGTGTTTCACCACATCCAGCTTTAGAAAGATCATTGAAAATAGTAAATTTTGAGTATCTTAAACCGCGTCTCAATTGATTCCCTGTGTACTAGGGCGTAGTGAACCTATAGTGTTTATTAATTATTATTTCATAACAAAAATAAAGAACAAAAACAGGTCATTGATAAAAATCAATTTTTATTTATCATTAACATTTAAAAAAAGTAAGCAATACATAAATATAAGTACGTAACAATAAAAAGAAACCAAACATTGACAAAAATGTCTTTCAGTATTATCACAAAACTTATAACTAACGAAAAGTAATAGTAATGAATGTTAACTGCTGATAGGTTGCTAAAGGAAAATACGGAATTCTGAATCTTGGAAGTGCTACCATGTTCACCATGGTTCACTGTGTACGACTATGAGATGGGTCACTTTTGGACACAGTGACTCTTTGGAGAAAAATATTTTTATAAATAAAAACATTTAACAAATTTTACTGACATACTAATTTTAATTTATAATAATAATCAACATTTAATTTTACAAATCTCACTAAGCACATTTCTTTTTTGAGTGGAACAAAAATAAGAAGCACGATTTCTCATTACTTACCAGTAAAATTCACATTTTTTTGAACACAACCGACAGTGACGAGCGCTCTACTTCCAAAAAGCGGTTTATTTTTTCTTTACTTCGTTTCTCTCTTATAAGTAGAGATTTTGTAAATTTAAAAGATTCTCTGTGGGACGTGGGACAGTTGACCCTTATCATGTTAAAATTCAGAAGGCTTTTGCTAGCTGTTCGGAAAGCATAGTTAGCCTTCAAAAAAAGAGGGGATGGAGGATCACTTTGGAAAATGGTGAAGCACCCTGGTTCCACGGCAATGCCGTCGCATGCAATGACACCGGAACTTCGGCTGCTACGCAAATTCAGAGTCACTTTTTCTTTCGTTCAGTCAGAATCTGAGCCTGGATTGGGATATATTACAGGTGGCTTCAAAATTTTTAAAGGATTCCTAGAAATAGACAACAATAGACTTTATTACTCGTTAGGCAACCAAAGCTCTGTTTTTCAATCAAGATCTATGTTTTCCCAACGGCTGCCGTCTATTTTGTTAGGTGGCAGTGTCAGAGTAGCTGCATTTGTTCCGATAGTCTGGCTAAGGCCTTGCTGAGCCCTGTAATCGGTTTCAGAAAATTCAACTCAAAACTTTCTCTAAGCATAAATACCACCCACAAGTTCTACAAGTTTGAACCCCACGAACTCCTAATGGTGGTTTTTAGAAATGTACGTACTGCACAAGTGCCAATTCAGATTAAAGTGTTTAACCCAAACGTAGCTAAATGATTCTCCAAATGATTGCGTCAATACCAATCGGAGGTATGAAGCTCGTATAGCTAGTACCCATTTTTATGGGATATTTATGTGGCCTAAACTGTCATTACAGCTTCGAACTAACAACAAAATTTAAATCACCCTCATGCCTTCACCTATTTTTCGAGACTTACATTCTTTTCCTCACGCATCCTTGCTCCGACTGCCCACTTCACTTCATTCGCATTTTCCTGATCTAAACAAACATCTCATCTTCCTTATGGGCCCATAATCGATTATAAAACTGTATTTCCTTTGTATCAATTCCAGGTCACTTACCAGACTATAAACTGGTAACAGCTGTGCCGGTCGTTGTGCTCGATGACGATCACCGCCGGGAAACCAGGAACGGTATGTACCTATACCAACTATCTACCATTATATTTTCATTTAGAGACAATATTCCCTGGTCGGTTCGGTTGTCGTTCTCCTTCGTATTGAGATTGAGACCAGTGAAGAGTAATTGAATACCTTAAGCCCCTAGCACAGTAAAAAATGTGAGCGCATGTGCCGTCGTGTGCAATAACCGCATGGTTGCGTTCATGTGCGAAGAGATTGAAATGCCCCATGTGCCATATTGCCAGAGCCACTCACGCCCTTCGCTTCGTTTGACATATTCAATGATGATGGTGATAGGTGATGTGTCAACAAGATCGATCAAGGGCGTAGAGATGCAAAAATGCATTCTTCGTAGGCATGCCAGATCGACAGACACTCCAACTTGAAAGTATGTACCTACAAATGGGGATGCCTATAGTTCTTAGAATTTATGTATCATGTGACACATTCCCTTGTGTGGCCGATGATCTGCTCTCGGGGCTATAATAAATATGTACAGAGAACTGAAAGATTTTTTAAGTTTCTTTGAGTTCAGCACCTCACGACAATCCAATGGAAACTGAAGAAATCCACTTCTTAGTTATCATTGGGTGGGTGGGGATTGGGGTGTATTTTTTAATACAAAAATCGATTGAAAAATGAACACTTAAGCGACAATCGCTCTTTACGTTAAACAGACTACCTAACAAGACTTTAATACTACACCGGTCACCATTTAGCCCATTCTGATCCTCTTACATAGCAAAGCGATTTTTTTTATGCTTCGTTCACCATGCCCACTGACCAGTGATCCCAGGTTGAGGGGAAAAGCTCCAATTTTGGTATTTTTATAATGGAAAAGGGGAAAACGAGGGACAAGCTTGAAAAAGAATACACAATCGAACATCTCTGTGAAGCATTTACACCATCATGCACACGCATTTTTGCACGCGATGGGACAGAGAAGTCCGTTTGTTCGCCGTCAATGCTTATAAAGGTGTCATGAAAG
The DNA here is from genome assembly GCA_963082955.1 of Cheilosia grossa. NCBI lineage: Eukaryota > Metazoa > Arthropoda > Insecta > Diptera > Syrphidae > Cheilosia > Cheilosia grossa. The sequence continues at coordinate 16,029,982 of OY720147.1, read as the reverse complement.
TGTCATGAATGTTCTACCCATAATTATAGATACGTAAAAAAGAAATAAACACAAGTTCCGGCGACCAAAATTCCTGCAATCACTTAAAAACATTTCTATTTCTGATTTAAAACATGTGAAATGTGAGTGGTCCTAATTAGTTGCAGTAAGTTAAACAATCATTTATACAGTTCATCATTTCCGGAAGCCATTTTGTTTTATAGGGAAAGCAAAATTTCTTAAGCCATCGCTATACAAATATCAACATGCTGAACGTTCCCATTATTCCAACTATACGTAAACAAGATGGCCGCCCAAAATACGTGTCACATATTTTTGCGTTTTAGGTTATGCTGTCCCTTTCAGTCAAACGGCTATTTAGTATTTCGCATCGCTTTAATCTTCCGTGTTAGGAATGTGCGATGGTGTAAATGTAGCATTTAATTGTTGGAAGTAAAATTAAAACGCACTTTCATAACAAAAAATTAAGAAACTTGTTCGTTCATCATAAGTTTGGTTGGTTGTTTTCTTATTTTATTACGTAGGCAGGTAAAAATCTGTGAACCGATGATAGATATAAGGGAACGGTTCACGAGATATACGAATACCTAGTGTTAAATAAAATCCACTTTTGGGTTCTTCATCTGACACGGCAGTAGCTATATATCAAATAACAATGGGAGTTTTTATAACTTGAAGCTCCCAGTAACAGGCAACTACTGTCGCAAGTTCTGGTTAAGGAGTTACTGTACTATTTTATATGCTTTTACACTTTACAAGATTTTTGAATTCTTGTATAATAAAAAATCTACTGCGGAAAGATAAAATCTACTGCATTTTTTGCGCTCCTCTGTTTTTGAAGTGGCAACGCTGGTAGGAGCTTCTGTTTTTTGATCTGTTGAGTCATGTTGTTATTTTTGATTTAAGATGTTCTTGTTTGAATTTGCATTAACAGTTATGAACCGAATATGCCGATGGACATGTGTGGGGGTGAAAACGAAGTGCGAGTTTCGGATCCAAGGCTACTACTGATGACCTGTGCAGAGGATGCGGGGATGAAGATGTGAAGACTGCCCAGCACTCTGCCACATCAGATACAGTGTTCTTGGAAGACATTTTTTCGAAGACTTGGAGGACTTCTCTGAGAAGTCTCTGAGAAATAAATAAATAAAACGGATTTATTCGATTTTTTTTAAGAAAACCTAAGTATGGAATCTTATTTAAAATACTCATTTAATCTTTAGTATGCACTTTGCTCAAAAACGTTGGAGCGTTAAAATTTGGCAGACAAAACAGTAACAAATATTGCAATATTTAGTTTGAACAATGCTATTGTTTAACTATTTATCTGAAAGCTGAGTATTAGATGTACATATAATTATAGTTGGCGCAACAGGTCCGTAGGGACCCAAGGCCTAGCTTCTCGCAACCATTCGTTTTGTGTGAGTTTTATTTTTGGAACGAAGGGAAGGGATCTACAATTTTATGCCGATTCCAAACGGCTAATTGAGAAGCTCTAAAGACAGTTATACTCTCGGATGTTTGTCAGACGTTCGCGAGAGGTGGCGCAGTGGAAAAAACCCCAAGTTGGAATTTGGGTTTTTGCGGTATTCGAACCTGGGACCCCTCGCTTAGTAGTCCAACACACTAACCACTAAGATACTGTTTGAAATGTAAGCATTAATTGGTTTTTAAAGTCTTATTGAAATCGAAAATGGGGTTTTCGAGACATGAGCAGTTTTAAAATTAGCGGTTCGGTAATTCAATTGAACAAAAAAGCGCAATAATTTTGAAAACATCAATTTCATTCTAAGTATGCATTTTTGGTCAAAATTGTTATTGCCGTTATCCGGTAAACTAAAGAAAACCAAATTTTAGAAAAATTTTTTTTTCAAAAATCCATTGCGCGATAATATAGACAAAAATTGAGTTTGCTTATAAGTTATAAATGAATTTATTACCTTAGAAATGAATTTTTCTTGCTATCGTATGGAACGTTTTCGAGATACATAGTCGAAATTTCAAAAGTACCGTTATTCAATTTTTAAGCCAAAAACTGGGTATGCAGTCATGGTAGCCTCACCGACTAAAGCTTGGATATCAATTTTGGTTGAAATCGTTAGAGCCGCTTTCGAACAAATCGAACTGGTATTATGATTTCATAGGGGAAGTACCATTAATATTGAAAAGAAAAAAAAAAACGCCCTGAATCTTAAGCCCCCCACCTCCAAATCCGAAGTTTGAAGGAGATACGGGCAGCCGTTTAGGCTGTAGGCCTCGGGACATACGGACAGACAGAGAGACAGAATTTTGTGACCTACTTTTTTGAGTTTCTCTATCATCGTAATGTCAGAATTGATCTCTAGTTCGAAATATTGTACGAAAACAATATCTTTCTCTCACTTTACGTAACGGGCAAAGTTAAAGATCAAATTTTACTCCGAATGAAATGTTCATATGAAACATGAAAAAAAACAGCCCATCGAACGTCTACGTCAGAATTTTTGTGTATCTGAATGCATTCACTTGTCTGGATATTATGTCTAATATTTAGAAAGGGAAATTACATATTTGTATCTTATGAATATTTTTATGTTAAATGATTATTTAGAGTTTGTTTTTTAATTTTTTGTATATTAATACAAATTTCACTTGGGGGAACAATTTTCAATTGAGGGGAAAACCAAATTTTTTACTCGTTCAAAAAAGTGGGAAACAGTCTTCAATGTCTGGGAACACTGACCATGTCCCAGTTTATCTGACACCAATCGTCCAAACCCTCTCCATCTTTAGACGAATCAGCTCCAAAACAACATCCTGCATCACTGAACCGAGTCTGGTTAGCAAAATGCCCGTTTTGTTGCATTCAAATGACTTCGTCACATCTTTTGTAGCGCGAAAGATTTAAAGATCCAGCTCGATCAACATATAAAGCCAAACCAGGCCTCCATCCGATTGTCTGTTGCCGCTGAATGTCAATGAAATTCCATTAAGCATCCATATGCAAACATGCAAACCAATCCAGCGCACGGCCATTAGCAGTCAACGTCAAGTTAAACATTTGCTCTCCGAGCAGCTGAGGAGCGCTAACATTTTGCACTTATCTTTGCTATCACCATGCTCACCAACAGATAACTGTCAACAAATGGCTTAGCAAATAGAAAGCTACCGCACAATCGCTCTATCAAACACAGCGTCCTCGTATCGGAATCGGTTTCAGCCAAAGCAGGAACCTCACATGAGAGGAGCACATCACCCTACATACGCATCGTGGATAAAGGTCATTATTCAGCCACTCCAATGATCATACAGAGAGTCGCAGCCAGAGGTTGTGTACTCAGCGTGTTCGTAGCACGCAAGCGGTCGATTATCAGTACCAGACTGAGTAAATATTACAGCAGAGATGCAGCGCGGCTGGTTGCTGCTGTCGGTGTTGGTCTCACACTCGAATAGGCTTATAAGCGTGAAGATCTCTTCCTGAACAGCAGCATCGTGATAGTAAAATTATATAAGATGACGGAACTGGTAGCCTCTCTTGCTGATATGGTTACCAGCCACGGCACCCATAAAAGTCATTTTGACCGCAGTCACTGCACCACACCGACTACTGCGCAGCAAATATGAATTCAACCTGACAGTTGGCGGGCGGCAGAGGCTATAAACGCCACCACCAACATCATCGTCATCATCATCATCGAGGAGGCTCAACACGATTTGATTCGGGATGCAACGGAGAAGGAAGAAACATCGACTCTTGACTTGGTTGCGTAACGAAATGTGATTTGTGCAATACGCTCGGGGCCAAGGTACGTACAGCTTAGCGTTGGTAATGGTTATGGAGGCGCTGTGCATGCTAGTAGCTGCACATATTGACAGAGTAGCTGCCCAGCCAGAGTGACTTTGATTCGGCTACTGGGCGGAAGTCTTCAGAATTGATTTGATACGCTGAGCAGTTTTCGACGAGATTATGAGTTGGAATGCTCGAAGTTGTGGTGAATCCGCTGCAGAAGGGTGCGGTTTGTTGTTATTTCCGACTGGAGTTGGAAGCCGGCAGTGGTACTTACTTGAGTGCCATGCAGAATGGTGCGAGGATACAATGTAACTTTTTTTATGCCAATGACAGGCAGGCGACAGTCTCCTACAAAGGAACGACTACACGGCCATTTTTTCAAGTCATTTAAATAACGCTCTGACGTCAGCAAATAATGTCGCATTAGAGTGACATTCAAGCTACTATTCGTCATTTGGTCATTTGCGAAAAAATGGCGATCACACGAAATGACTATCATCGTCATTTTTGTGGCAATATCAAATGACGGACACTGCAAGTCATTTCGAATTTTCCGTTGGGATGCCATTAAAAGACGAGCGAAAAAATGGCGATCACATGGTAATGACTTGCCTCATCAACATGACAAATGCCACCTTAAAGAGCGAACACACGGCCATTTTTTTCCGACATTTCAGTGGCATAAAATTCATGCCATTTGGTTTGCCATTTCCCTAGTCATTTTAAATGACGCCGAAAATGTTATCCGAAAAATGACGATCACACAGAATGACATTAAAATGACGGCTTTGTGACGCGATTTTGACGTCAGAGCGCCATTTAAATGACGCGAAAAAAATGGCTGTGTAATCGTAGCTTAAGTCAGGGGTCAGATTGTGTAAGGCGAAACGCACAAACGTTTTTGTGCGCACGAAGAAATTTGCTTGTGTATCAAACATTTGACCGTTTCGCCTTTCAGAATCACACTGAACTGTCAACAAACCATAAACCGCCATTAAGTGGTGCTTTGTTGTAAGCGGTCCGTCTTAGTCGCCTCTATCCAAAAACCGGGCAACAGTATAGAAGGTTCTTCTGAGGGGAACTTACCTCCTACAATGTGGGTAGAGGTCTCTCAGTAGTTGCTACCCTTAAAGACAGAATTTGGTCGATTTATTGACCCACACTGTTGCATATTGACGACGTCAATGTGTTCGCCCTGGGAAGACCAAGTAGACTTTCATTGGGTGTTATAAGGTGTTGCCTTCGACCGCACCATCGACCAAAAGTGCCAACAAACTTTCCTAAAAAGTAGAAATACACCCTAAGCAATACCCACGTAAACCTAAAAAAAAAAACCAAGCACTTTTGGCATCCCAAATACCCTCCTAGGACGAAATGGCTGGTCCTGCAGCTCTGGGAAACAGGTTTTTCTATAGAGTAGGTAACATTATTACTTATAACATTTTTCAAGTATTTTAATGTTTGCCCCTCAAAAAGGGGTGGGCGCAGGAGGGGTCAATTTAAAAAAAAAATAACTGAAATACCTTCCTTCGAAATAACCTCCCCATTGCGGTGGGATCATAACCAAAAACGGAAATTCCATCTTAGCGTACTCTCCTGGAATGCACCCTCAAAATTTCATGACTACTGGGCCCAGTGCCGGCCCACAGAATCCGTTCTGTGCGTCGCGTCGACGGTTTGTCGTATTCGACGGAACGAGGAGTCCCATAAATCCTTCGCATACCGTGACAGACAGTGTTTTAAGTACTCTATCCTTATTTGTCCCAAGAAACGTGGGAAAATGTTCCCTTTCCACGTTCTCAAATTCACTTTTCTGTGCAAAAATCAAACATTTAAAAGTAAAATTTATATTACACGGAAAGAGAATCCCATTAAAAAGCATTTGGTGCAAAAATCGCAGTTTGTTAATGTTATTATGATTACCTTTTTGTACTAGAAAATGTCGACAATCAATAGTCTTGCTAAAAGGCGATGTAAATAAGCTATTTTTTATGTACATTTATTATTACTAAAAAAAAAATCTCGTTTGAATGTTTTTTGTAGCCGTTTCTTTTGTCCCACGGAAGGCTTTTTGGACCTCAAAATTCCCAAAAAGAGGAATAAATCCCACGATATAAGAGCACTGGTGACAGCCGATGACAGTTTCTCTCACGCTCTCGATATTTCCACCATTGAAAAGGATTCCTCTCACGATTTGCCAACTGTCAACGGTTGCGACGGACAGAAGAGTAGAAAGTAAACCTACTTTATCCGTCGCATACGACACGTGCGCTGCTTATGGGTCACCTTCCATAAGCTACCGTGTGTTCTATCAACCTGTCACTCAAAAACTTTGCCGCAACAGACGCGACGGATTCTATGGGTTGTGCCCTTACGACTAGCGACTTGGCCTTTGCGTTGCCTGTCAGTTAATAGTAATAGTTGGCGCAACAGGTCCGTAGGGACCCAAGGCCTAGCTTCTCACAACCATTCGTTTTGTGTGAGTTTCATTTTTAGAACGAAAGGAAGGGATCTACAATTTTATGCCAATTCCAAACGGCTAATTGAGAACCTCTAAAGACAGTTATACTCCCGGATGTTTGTCAGACGTTCGCGAGAGGCTGCGCAGTGGAAAAACCCCTAAGTTGGAATTTGGGTTTTCGCGGGATTCGAACCTGGGACCCCTCGCTTAATAGTCCAACACACTAACTACTAAGCCACTGCGCCTACCTGTCAGTTACGGAACAGTTTTATTACAGAGAGATTCTGCCCCCACGCGTTAGTTGAGTCCGACGTTATAAAAGTAAACCGCAAGGATATATCCCGCGATCAACGAAAACCGTTTCCATCTGCAGCGTACAATTTCTGACAGCAATTCAGAGCAAGAGCGCAATTTTTCATCAATCATTTTGTAAAAGTTTCGATGCCATTTTCTATTCTTCGTCTCTCCATTTCATTCTAAGCGCACCGCTAATATTTTATTTCCCATCAAGCATCACTAGGTGCGTGCACACTTACGAATCATACGTACGAAACTCGTTCTAGTTCAAAATCTGTAACACGATTAATTACTCCACTTAACAAGACCCAATTAATTATTTTTAATAAATTCTCTTCAGATGAATTTTAGACTATACGCACAGCCGGCAATCTTATCTCGCGAGATAAGTTAAGAAACAACAACAAGACCAACTTAAAAAACTACTCACAATAAATCTCAGCACACAACCTCGATTGCAATGTAGTTGCACCGAAACGAATGTCTGGAAAAGTTTCTCCCCAACGCAGATATTCGTATACACGCGCACCAGCATTAGTGCACGCACACGCCTCAGACTTAATTATGTGTCTGGAGGGGTACTTTAGCACTTAAGTATAATAGTTTTTGGTGGCGTTATACTGTGGCATTTATTAGCCCAAAGCCGAAAACGAATTCCGCGACTCTCGGAGACAAGTTACTTACGCAAGTGCATGAATCAAATTACAAATAAAAACAGAACATGCGCCTTTGCCGCGGCTATCGTGCGAACAAGGTGAACAAACGACCAGCAGCGCACCTGTCTCGTAATAATATAGTGGCTTGCATATGTCACAGCTATTCGGATCAGTGGGCGCGCGTTGGGGTCTCGAATTGGCCGGGTTTTATGATCTTCGAATTAGCCATGGGCCCGACTGAACCAGGTGATATCTAGCGAAAATACCAAGCGTTTTTGACACACTTCCCGGTCGCAGTTGCAAACAGCAAACTATAGATGGCAAGACCGCAAATTGTCGTGACGTTGTGTTCTACGAGTATGCTATCTACCTTGGCATCTGAAATCAGAGTCCAATCGAATAAAATATACTTTAACACTGATTAGATGCCCTCCAGCTCGAGAAGTTATTAAATGATATTCGATGGAAATGGCAAAAAATAATTCTGCAATCGTTAGATAGATATAGGTAACCCAACCCATCGAATTATTGTAACAGCCGCAACGCAACGCTAACTACCTATATATGTGAGGCCGCCCATTGAAATTGGACACCGACCATAGACTACTTTGGGTTTACTGCGATGAAACTGTGAACGCACTCGGTGTTCCTATTCGTCTAACGTGTTTTCTTTATGTGCCGATGAGTGGCCGAAAGTGCAGCCTGCATTTGCATAGCAGTGGGTGGGAAACCATATACAATTAGCCGCAGAACAAGCTAGTCAATTAATTTTATCTACTCAAGCTTACGATTAATAGAGATATGGAGTACGAGTTTTTTAATGTTAACTATACTGAACGAAAAAAAAAATCCGGAAAAAAATATACTATACACGTTTGGGATTTTTGCACGGCGACATCTCTCGAGAGAGTCATTGCGCGTCGGCAAAAGAATTGTTCAGCCAACTAAGCTTAGAACCTGTATGGAGCTTCATAAATATAGTTGAAATGAGCAAGCTTACCCTAGATTGTCCTATACACTCACCCACGAGGTACAGTGGTATATATATGCCAACAGTCATTGAAAAGTTGTCTTTTTTGCGAATATGTCAATCGCCTGACAGCTAGTTCTACTCAAAATCTACTACATTTAGCTTTAATCAATTACGATTTACGAAACCCATTTTTACGGTGAAAATAAAGGGTTTTTCAACAGGGACGCTACAAAAGTAGAGCGACAGGGACAGCAAACGACGCCGAATGTCTTTTCGCTCTTTTGACATTTCTCTTCATACGAGCCAACAACGAGTCGAAATTATTAAAATTTACTACCGGAATTCGGAGTCAGTGGCCTCAACGTTAAGAGCGCTACGTCCAATTTATGGTCGTCATAATCGTCCTAGCAGATCAACAATTGAGCGTCTAGTGGAAAAATTTGACTCCACCGGCACAGTACGAAATGTTCCCGTGCCAGTGAGACAAAGAAGTTCCCGTAGTGTCGAGAATATTGCTGCCGCTGAGGCTTCAGTTGAAGAAAGCCCAAATGTGTCTCTCACTATTGGCCGATTTATGCTTGAAAACCGTCGAAAATTAGGTTCAGCGTCTGGACTTCTGCAAGCGTGCCCGTGGTGGTCATGCAAAAGAAATCGAGTTCCATACATAATGGCACCGAACGTACTTTCACAGGAATAAAGAACTTTATTGATGTCCAAAACCGTTTTTGTTTTATTTTAAAAAAAACTTTTGTAGCGCTCTTATTGAAAAACCCTTTAGCTTAAAGTTACAAAGCTTATGCTTTTTTGTTGTTGGTGAGCTTTGCGCTACTTCGTTGTGTGCACGTTTATCAACTATTGCGAGTGACAGCGATTTGTTTATTTGATTCGATTAATTTTATTTCTTCACACATTTTATAGGCTTGTCGGAACTAAAAGCAACTTGAACACAGTACCTAGGTGCTATCTGTCGTCATTCTAGTTTTATTAAATTTGTTTGAGTTGTTAATAAATTGCATAACCTATAAATAAAAGAATTGATTGATCTGGACTGCACCCTGAACGCAAAAACTAGATTGGTCGGCAACGTCACTTTTCCTACAACAGCCGCATTATAAAAAATGTCAACTATGTAATTTTTTGTTTTCCATAAACGTCAACTTAAAAACTGTTAACGTGACCAATCAAATAAATAAATAAACCAGTTTAAATTGAAATACAATACAACTAGATTCGTGAACGCCCCCATGTGCTTATTTGAATCTCCCTGCATCCAAATTTACGCGATTAAATGTCATTTTTTTACAGGGTGCTTAAAGTTTCCACTTAACATTCTTTAATCTCAACCGTGTTTAGTACTTTTATAGTATTTTTTTACAATTTGAGACACTTTCATTATAGAAAATCCTGACATAGTTTAAACCCATCGCAGGAATAACATTTTTAAGGGCCACTGTACATTTGTGGGCAACTTAAAAACTAAAAACAATCTGCTGATGACACAGCCGACCGGAACCAAAGCTAAATCACAGTTGGAAACGTAAAACGGAAGCAATTTTGCCTCTCACTAACATTACTTTAAACAAATTTCACTCCACTTGGCTTGAGGCCCTTAATTGTTACTTTCCAGTTTCCACTCTGGCAGTCCTCCGGCCTCTGGGGGCCCTTAAACCAGCGATAGGTACTAGACTTAAAATCCGCTTTAGATAGGTGAACTGAAATGGATACTCCTCAGCGAAATAGACACATGTTGCACTCGCATATAGCTGGTGTATTATTGAGAAACTAGGTCATTACTTGATTTAAGTATTAATTTCAACAAAGCGACGGCTTTTTCACGTGTGACAAATGAGGTAGGGTGAGTCTGTCATCGTCACACTGAAGTGAAGACATAAAAGCCTTCGGTGACTATTTCCTATATCGCGTGCAAGCGAGGTTTTGCTCTTCTATACCAATATGTGTATACGTTATAGCGTTACCCCATGCAATTCATATGGGGTTCGGATTAACGCGGTGATTGGTTAGGAATCGGCTCCGCTGGTTCAAAAATCTAAATTCGTGAAACTTCGCACTGGCCAAGTTACTCATTGGTTATGCTGGCAATCCCAGTGAACCATTTTTATATGAATCTGTCTGTCGTTTTTTTTTTCTATCTGCATTCCAATCGTGTTGTCCATAAATGTTTTCGGTGAATGGCAGTAAAATATTAAACCTAGCGCGGTCATCACAGGACTGAATGATGGTTTTTATATGACTCTTTGTCCCATCGTAATATTGTGAAGATTATGTTTTTATTTTTATTAGGTTAGGTGTGGGACTGCTGATTTGTTTTGATAGCGGTTAAGGCTGTGTAAGGTTGAAAGGGTATTATTACAAACGTTACAACGTATACACGCAATAACGTCTTTTTTAGCTGGTTTATCCTGAAAGATTCGGAGTAAGAAAAAGAAAAACCATTCGAAATGTGATTTTTTATGGCAATAATTTTGGTTGTATCTTTAGAATTGTATTTTGAAAAAATATAAAAATGGGCAATCTATTGAAATTTTATTATAAAGTTATTACCCACGTGCTGTGTGATTATTGTAGCACATTAACTAGTTGAATGAATTGGTATAGAAGCTAAGACGTCATAAGAAAAAATAATAAATGGGATAAGCGGTTTTATGACACTTTTGGAATTTAAAACTATGAAAAATTCTTCGACGCTTTAGAAACCCGGCGTGGACAGTGTCAAAAGTCAAATAAAACAAGTTCAAGTTTTTTGAAGAATTCGATATTTGACATTGACGGGTGGTAGAGGCAGGACTACCGTTGAACATTTAAAAAAAAAAAAACAAATCGCACCATCTTGACCACCGATAACAGATGATATTTTTTTAAGTTCTGTTATACGCACCAAATGTGTGAACAAATGAATACAAATAAACTCAAATCGTTAAGAACTGCCCAAGCTAATAAAAAAACTGCCTTTACAAGAATTATGAGGGTTTTGAAAGTTTTCAAAAACTAAATCGTAAAACCAGACATTTTGTGCTTGAACAACAAAATAAAGCAAAACCCATCAACAACAAAGCAGCACAACCTTAAGCCTTAAGCCATTTACACAGTGAAAAGGATTTGTAACAGATTAAAGTTAAGTGTAGTAGACTTGGAGTATAGAATGAGCTCCCTTCTCGTATATAGCTTAATACAAATGGCAAATTCTATATAAATGACACTTTTGTAATGTTTGACAACTGCCGTACGATAATACATCCGAAAGTTCTCAAACTCATTTCTCGTTCACAAACGAGAAAAAAAAACACTTCCTCTCCATAAAAATGAATGGACATTTTAGGTAGCCCAAGGAATTTCTAAGGGCTTGTTCGTTATAACTGACAGATGGTTGTCAAATCGTTCAAATGACATTTTTTATTGTAACTGAATGTTTATTTGATTTGATTTTTAAGGAGATGATGTTGTGTTTGAACATTTTATTGCACAAAGCGCGTTGAATGAAACTTGACATTTATCGCAATCCAGAAGGTAAAATTAGCACGTAAAACTGTAGGTATTATGCATCGCCAGGTTTATGCCAATCAGTGCGCACCCTATTGCAACAATATCGATCGTTAGCCTAAACTAGCGAATAATAATATGCCAATACACTAGACTACCATACATATCAGACCCAGCAAACATATTCGCGAGCTCGATAATTGCGTACACGCAGCTGCTATTCCGGCAGATTTAAATCTTAATGTCCTATCCAATAAAATTGTCTATCGCCTGAAACCATCCACACTCTTACATGGAATAAACATGTCAACCTTTTCCATCAGTTTAGTTTACGTCAAACCTCGGAGAGATACACACTAGCTCTTAATCGAGTATCGAACAAACTTTTAATGGTTTTTGAAAGTAGTAAGGACATATTTCGAATACATCGATGGATTTGGAAACTCTGCGGATTCATTCCAGCCGAGAAGGAACGAATCCTTTATTGGCTGTGGGCTTTTTTTATTACGTTTGGCATACAGTTGTACTATCCCTTTCACTTGGCCATGGGTCTGATTGAAGCTCGCAGCAAAAGTGAAGTTTTAAGCAACCTTTCGATTTTGCTGACGGTTCTGCAATGCTCCCTAAAATTCTTCATAATTTGGTACAACTTGGATAGAATTTGGCTCGTCGAGGATATCTTTACAACAATGGATGAACGCATTCAAAGTAAGGACGAAAGGAGGCACTTTCGCAAAACCATTCAAACCTGTATGCGTATCACTTACGGTATAGGTTCTGTGTATACAAGTACAAGCATGCTATCGCAATTAGCTACTTTACTTACAATCGAAAGGCGACTCATGTATCCGGGGTGGTTCCCATTTGATTGGAAGAACTCTACTACTAACTATTGGATAGCCAATTTCTACCAGATAATCTGCGAAATTATCCAAACCACGGCCACCTATGGGAGTGATACGTATACGACATTAACGCTGGCGACGTTAAGTGGGCACACACAATTGCTCGCAATGAGGCTGTCAAAATTGGGAACGGACCCCAGCAAGAGCCTAAAACAAAACAACTTAGAGCTGAGGATGTGTATCCTAGACCACAAACATTTGATCAGGTATAGTTGGTGCAATATAACGTATAGTGCAATCTGTAATCGTCGGTTTTTCATTGCAGGCTGTATCACGTGTTGAGTGAAGTGCTCTCGGTTGGAATGTTCTTTCAATTACTATGCACCGGAATAAATATGGCGTGCTCCATAACGTTCTTGGCATTCTACGTTGAGGATGTGATGACTCTTCTCTATTACTGCATTTATCTCGCAGCATTGTGCCTGCAAATTTATCCCAGCTGTTATTTCGGAAGCGAGTTCGAAATCGAGTTTAACAATTTACCATATGCATTGTTCTCGTGCAACTGGTTGGACCAGGACAGAGAGTTTAGACAAAACGTTTGTACATTCTCGCTACGTGGTCTACACAGGACCGAATTTATTTGCATGGGTTTCTTTAAAATTAATTTAAACTCATTTGTGGTAGCAGTTAAAAGTTCATATTCGCTGTTAAGTTTAATTGAGCGGAGAAAGTAGTGTGAAATCTGAAACACTAGACTCCGAGTCCACAAGACTCCGAATTTATCTACAAGTTCTTAGGATCTCAATTTAACTAGTTGTGGTACTGTTTTTTTGGCTACAATTGTCTTTTCAGACGTCGTGTAGCAGCACGCGCAACACAATTGAACATCAACGGCAACACTCATTGACTTTAGCTGAACGACGTCTTTTGCCTACACAGGCAACACTTACCTTTACTACGGTAAACATACACATCTGCTGCTGCTGCAGCGGCATTTTCGCACCTTGTTGTTGTTATTGGCAACGGTAGTAGTCAATGTTGTTGTTTCTCTACTCTTACTTTTCATTCTTCATTTCCATCAGAAAAAAGACAAAAAGTCAGCAAGTCGATTGCATATAAAGTTAACAGCCTGATCATTAAAGTGTTCCCTGAGAACTTATCAGATTTTGTTTTAAATAAAGTGCAATATCCACTGAAGTTTTGTTCTCGTTTCACTCAAACTCTGATTGACTTGTTAAATGTTAAAATAAAGCATTCACACTGGACGGTTGCTTTGTTTCTTTTCATATGTGATCGATTCGGTTAACATTCGCAAGAGGAGTAGGTACTAGAATAATGCTGGACTTAAGCGCTCGTTCATGAACTTTTGCGTATTCGTTTTTACGAAATCATTAGGTATGTTCCATTACTTTTAAGTTTTACGAATTTTTACGAACGCTTGCGAATTTTTACTCAATGTCGTTCCTTAACCACAAATATTCGTTAAAGAAATCATAAAGGAAAAAAAGAAAAAATATTCATTTTCGTATTACCTACTACATTGAAACGAAAGTGGTTGGAATTAGAACTTTTAGGGGTCGCTACTCCATCGAATAGAGGTTCTTATCTAAGAAGATTTATACTTGAATACGTTACGTAAGTTTCATTCAACTCATTTCATAATAAATACGAAAACAGTCTACAGAAACTTTGGATGTTCGCGTATTAATATAATGGACAGTCAAAAATTAAAATATATTATTGTATTCTATTTTTGACCGAATCGTTTGTCAAAAATTATTATATTCACTTTTGACAGATCTTAAAGTAAAAATATTCGGTCATTCGGTCAGATTTGAGCGGATTCACTTTTTTGTAGTGGCAACACTGTTTACGCCCGGGGCTATGGCGGCAAAATTTGCAGAACCTATTTTACATGTTAGAATAATTTTAAATTGATAAATTGAAAAATTTGGAATATAATTCTGACTTTACCCTTTAATTTGTCGGCGTGAATTTTTTTAGATCAATATTTTTGGCCTTTAAATATGATACACAAAAAAGTCCTGAGTGAATTTCACTCCTATCATTTGAAGTACCGGAGTGATGAAATGGGATACTGTGCGTGCAGAATAAATCTGAATCTTTTTCAGTGAAGTTTGTAATAAATGCGTTTGGCATTTTTTTTTTCATCAAACAAATAAAACATTTACAAAAAATTGTTTTTCGTTAGTATAAAGACAAATTAAACTTTGGGAACATTTTTGGGTCAGTTAAATTAAAAGTAAAATTAAAAAAAAAAAATTAAAAATTTGGAAAAAAAATTTATTTTTTACTTTTCGTCGCCTGAGAATAAGTTTGCTCCATCTAGTCGTTTTCGAGAAAAACGATGAAGAAGGTTTGCACATATTTTTCTCAAAAACTGTCCGATAGAATTTTTCTAAATTTATAGGAGTTATTCCTAACTAGAGTACAACTTTTAAATCATTCATGTTTGACGATAAAGAAGTTTCAACTTTTATGAAAAGAGGATTTTTTTATTTTGTGCTCCATATCCTGCTTTGTTTCAAGTTTTAGCTTTTTCATACACGTGGAACAAAATAATCTGGATATAGAGCAAACCAATATGAATTATTGAGAAGAACTTTGTAAGGAATGAGTTTCAATTTTAAATGAGACTAAACGTTATTCTCTTCATTTCTATAAGCTTTATTGATAAAAACAAAAAAGAAAGTATAACAAAAGTGTACTAAACAGTTCTACTGTTATTCTAAGACAAAATCAACTAAAAAGTTCTATATATACAATATGAGGTACATCAAGTAACTTTAATTAACAGTCTCATTTTTATTAAGTACATTAGGTACATAAATTCCTTGGTACTTCTTCTACGACGTTTTATAGGCTGTCGTGTAACAAATTTGAAATAAAAACTATTTTTTTCGTCATCGGTCACCTCCCAAAATGATCGAAGAATATTAAGCCTATCGTTATTCGTAAATATTTTGGTGCAAAGAAAGAAACCACCACAAAGTCTTAGTTTTCTGGCAGGTACATCCTTGTTACTTAGCGTTACATACTGCTATCCTGATTCTGTAAGTCTTTTCCTTACACTGGATTTCCATAAATCTGGATGCTTCTGTCGTTTTCTTGATTGGCTTGGTAAAGATTCGTTTTCCATCCATAAAATTAAACTTTCGCTTTAAACTTGCATCTTCAAATAAAGCATTGATATTTACCGGAAGTACTATTAAAGCCTGAAGGTAAGCTTCGTATAGTAGCGCATTCTGGAGACTCTGAACAAATCGCTCCAATTTCCGATTCTGAGGTGTAGTCAATTTACTGAAAATGGAGCAAACCAATTGTTACTAACCACTGAACTTGTTGGATGTGGAGCAAAGTCGATGCTGGATATCTCCGGATTGGTAAGCATTAGCGCAAAAATGGTGACAGATTCGACAAGAGCACCCTTAAATACCTTAGTTTTGATGCCTAACTCAAAATACTCAAAATTGGCGTATGGAGCAAACCAATTCTCAGGTGACGTTTTATCCAACAGTATTTTTTTTATAAATAACATACGGATAGAGTAAATCAATTGAAAATCATCCACTCCGCATTTACCTCGCACATTTTTACTTCTTCTCTTCAAAATATTATATCGGGTAATTGCAATCGTTAAATCACTTGCAGTAGGAGGATTGCCGTTTCGAGGACATTCAGAGAGAATTGCAGATTCCCATAATGGTAATTTCTTAGCATCAGTAGAACTTGATGCTGAATTCAAAAATCCATTTCTATCTGAACATCCGTATGCGCATCCTGGTAGTGGCAACACAGTCAAGTATTAAAGCACATTTCTTCTGAAGTGCAGTCCGCTTAGTACTTTGGTATTATTGTAGACCCCGTCTGATATTGTTCATGTCGATTAGCAAACTATAATTGAAAGATTTTTAGAATTCATACCAAATACTGGTCATAAAGCTAAGGATATTGAAGATGCTGTATTAAACTCATTAGAAAAAAATGGCTTGAACTGTGGTGGTCAATCGTACGGGATATATTCAGGAGTTCAAGCACGAATAAAAACAACCAATCCATTAGCAGATTACGTTCCTTGCGCTGCCCATTCTTTAAATTTTATGCAGCTGAATCTGTACTTGAAGGCCTGAAGCAGTTGATTATTTTTCTACTTTGCAAGAATTGTTTAATTTTTTTACGATATCTATACACATCGTTGGGAGAGGTCCTGCCGCAACAGCCAATTTAAAGACTAAAAAGTCTTCCTCAAATGCGATGATCTGCTCGGCATGATGTATGTTATGCGATAGAAAAAGAGTGGTGTGCAATAATTGAAGCATTGGACTTCATTGGAGAAAGCAATGACGAGAAACCGAGTACACGATCTGAAGCTATGGGATTGAAAGAAAAAATAAAAGCATTAAGAAACAGCAATACTAGTCATAGTTTGGAATGTAATTTCATATTGTTCTTATGCTCTTAATAAGAAACTTCAGGAATCTCAAGTTGATTTATCATCCGTAGTCCAACTCTATGGTTCGTTGTCCTCTTTTCTTCAGGACGTGAGGTTAAACAATTTTTAGAAAATGAAGAAAAAACTGTCTGGAGTTCAATATTATTATCGTTATGATACTCGCCGCAGAAAAATTAGAAAACTTCAGCCACCTATTTCTGGTCAAGCAAATGTTCGTACAAATAGTTACTGCCCTATTTTGGTTACTCTAAGTACACAACTAGCCGGGCGTAAAAATGGTAAGCTTTATGCACAATTCAATTTATTTGATAATCTATCTGAAATTGATGCGAATGTGTTGAAAAATTAATCAAATAAACTAGTCAATATGTATCCTGACGATTTAGAAGAAACATTAGGAAATTAATGTACATAATTCACTTTCGTTATCAACTTAAAGATTCATAATGCTGAATGCTGATGATGTACGATCTGCAAGAAATATATATTTGCATTCACAAAATCTTCGTGATATTTACCTTAATTTAGATATTGCTCTATGATTTTTTTGAGTATCCCA
The DNA here is from genome assembly GCA_963082955.1 of Cheilosia grossa. NCBI lineage: Eukaryota > Metazoa > Arthropoda > Insecta > Diptera > Syrphidae > Cheilosia > Cheilosia grossa. The sequence continues at coordinate 16,012,447 of OY720147.1, read as the reverse complement.
GCAACAAATTGTTCTGGAGAGTTTTCTTCCAACCCTTGACAGATTTAACACCCTTGCATTGTTATCTTATGAAGCTGAATAGGTACACCAAGAACTGGATTACGTGATAAGTGATCATTGTAAGTTTGTAGCCTGGTATTTCCTCCTTGAAGGAGAATAAAAGATATCGCGGGTAATTTTAAAAAAGTACGGTTTTATTTTTATATCTAATTAATAAATTTACGAACGAGAAAAAAGAAGCGACGCTGTTGTTGATATTTTGGAGGAAGACTGAGGAGAAGACCTTGTCTGTCCACCAAACCAACAATCGCCGCGTAACAGTAATTACCTCGAACCTCCTAGGAAGATGCCTTAGAGTATTCGAAGTTGTGCCGATTCGCTTGTCGAAGGAATTAATTACCAAGCAATATTTCGGCTGTCCTTTTATACTGCCGAAATGAAGCTTTTACAAAAAAAGCTTCTAATTTTGTTTGAGTTTTGCAAGGAAAGTTTGTATTTGAATTTTTTCATAGGCAAAGTGATTTTTGAAAAAAATAATAATTGAATATTATTTAATTTATTAGTTATGCAAGTTGAATTAATAAGGAGCGTTAAAATATTACTGAGTAAATAGTAAAAGTATTAAAAGGAAACAAATGAAAATAAGTAAAAGTTGTAATTTCTGACTGCTCCAAGTTTTATTTATTTATCCCTAAACAGTCATATTTAAATTAATAGCTTATATATAAGACTTAACTAATTAAAGGTTGTGTTTAAGTTGGTAAAATTTGATCCATTTAATTTAAATATTTAAAAATTGCATAATTCTTTCTTCATAGAGCAAAAACAAACAGGCGAGTGTCACTCGACTGTTTTTAATTGCGTACACGCAGCTGCTGTTATTCCTCTAGACTTTAATCTTAATTTCCCATCAAATAAAATTGTCTATCGCATAAACCCATCCACACTCGCACATGCAATAAATAGGTTAACGTTTTTCTTTAGTTTAGTTAACGTCAAGCCTCAGAGAGTGATACACTTTACACTTTTTATCGAGCTAAACTTGAATGATTGTGGAAAGCAGTAAGGACATCTTCCGAATTCATCGGCGGATTTGGAAATTCTTCGGGCTCCTGCCGCCCGAAAACAATCGAATCCTTTATTCGTTGTGGTGTTTTCTTATTTCATTTGGCCTAATGTTTTGCTATCCCTGCCACTTGGCCATCGGTTTGTTCGCAGTTAACACACAAAATGAAGTTTTTAGTTGTCTTTCAATACTGATAACAGATGCGCTGTTCTCCCTAAAGTTCTTCCTAATTTGGTACAATTTGGCAAACATTTGGCTCGTCGATGATATATTAACAACAATGGATGCACGCATTCAAAGTAAGGAAGAAAGCAGACACTTTCGCGGAACCATTCAGATCTGTATGCGTATAGTTTACGGTATCGCGTTTGTGTATGGAATTGCAGGCATGCTATTGCCACTGGCTACTTTGCTTGCAACAAAAAAACGCCTTATGTATCCGGGGTGGTTTCCATTCGATTGGAGGAGCTCTACTACTAACTATTGGCTAGCCAATATGTACCAGATCATTGGCAAAATTATCCAAATCATGACCAGCTATTCTAGTGACACATACACCACATTATCGCTTGCAACGTTAAGTGGGCACGTACAGCTACTGGCAATGAGGCTGTCAAAATTGGGAACAGACCCTTCGAAGAGCGTAAAGGCAAACAACCTAGAGCTGCGGATCTGCATCCTGGACCATACAAATTTAATCAGGTAGGTGTTGTGATAGAAATTGCTTCGTGACATGTAATCCCTTGTCTTCCCTTACAGGCTTTATCACGTGTTGCGCAAAGTATTTTCGATTGGAATGTTCTTTCAAATACTATGCGCTGGTATAAATCTGTCGCTCGGCATAACGTACCTCGCCTTCTACACTGATAGTGTTGTGTCTCTTCTCTATTACTGCATTCATATCATAGCATTGTGCTTGCAAGTATATCCGAGCTGTTATTTTGGAAGCGTGTTTGAAAGCGAGTTCAAAAATTTGCCATACGCATTGTTCTCGTGCAACTGGGTGGACCAGGACAGGGAGTTCAAACAAAATCTCTGTACGTTCTCTCAGCGCGGTTTGCATACAACCGAGTTTATGTGCATGGGATTCTTCAGAATTAATTTAAGTTCGTTTGTTTTTGCAGTTAGAACTGCGTATTCACTGTTAAGTGTAATTTTGCAGACTAAGTAGTTCGAAGTGGTCCACCAGGGGTTTTTTGTTAAAACAAAACCGCAAGTCGACAAGTCTTACATGTGGCAGTGTTGAATTTGTCTACAAGTGACCAGAATATTAGCTTTAAGATTTGATGTTATTTGTTACCGAAACGTGTTGCACTTGTATCAATAAAAACCCTTGTAGGTGCTTCAAATACAAATAGTGTTATGTTATAAAACCGTGGTGATAATAAGTAGCTCAAACTATCGTTACAGACGGGATCTTATCACTGATTGACTTATTTGTGCCACTAAAATTAAGCATTTACATGGCAAGGTTACATTCTTTCTTTTAAAAGAAAACAAAAAGTGTTTCCATGTTCATCGGGTCGGTAAATAAGAGATGAAAATTACTAATGCTTGACTTCTTAAGTATCTATATACCTACTTTAGGAAATTGCGTTTCTTTTCACGTCTCACTTGTAAGGATTGACTGGAGTTGAGCGGCGCAAAAAGAATCCCTTCAGAAATGTATTATATTCGCGAACCCGAGGGGAGATAAAATATGCACTCTTTTGTGTCCTTAGAGTTCAAGTGGAGAACATTGCCAGGTGAGCACCCTATTTCTACAATAACCATCGTCAGGGTGAACATGCGGATAAACATACCAACTAGTGACTGCAGTACATATCATTTATGCAAAAGTCTTAAACTTGATAATTGCGTACAAGCAGCTGCTATTCCGGTGGTTTCAAATCGAAATTGCCTTTCAATTAGAAGTGTCCATCGCAAAAGAACATTCAAACTTTCACAAGCAATAAGTGGGTTAACGTTTTTCTTTAGTTTAGTTAACGTCAAGCCTCAAAGAGTGATACACTATAGAGCGTTTATCGATCTAATTTTTAATGGTTGCGGAAAACAGTAAGGACATCTTCCGAATTCATCGCCGGATTTGGAAATTCTGCGGATTTATTCCAGCCGAGAAGAAACGAATCCTTTATTGGTTGTGGGTCTTTTTTGTTACGTTTGGCATACAGTTGTACTATCCCTTTCACTTGGCCATGGGTCTGATTGGAGCTCGCAGCAAAAGTGAAGTTTTAAGCAATCTTTCGATTTTGCTGACGGTTCTGCAATGCTCCCTAAAGTTCTTCATAATTTGGTACAATTTGGATAACATTCGGCTCGTCGAGAATATCTTTACAACAATGGATGCACACATTCAAAGTAAGGACGAAAGGAGGCACTTTCGCAAAACAATTCAAACCTGTATGCGTATTAATTACGGTATTGGCTCTGTGTATACAAGTACATGTATGGTATCGCAATTAGCTACTTTACTTACAATCGAAAGACGACTCATGTATCCTGGGTGGTTCCCATTTGATTGGAGGAACTCTACTACTTACTATTGGATAGCCAATTTCTACCAGATAATCTGCGAAATTATCCAAACCACGGCCACCTATGGGAGTGATACGTATACGACATTAACGCTGGCGACGTTAAGTGGGCACACACAATTGCTCGCAATGAGGCTGTCAAAATTGGGAACAGACCCTAGCAAGAGCCTAAGGCAAAACAACTTAGAGCTGAGAATGTGCATCCGGGACCACAAAAATTTGATCAGGTATAGTTGGTGCAATATAACGTGTAGTGCAATCTGTAATCGTCGGTTTTTCATTGCAGGCTTTATCACGTGTTGAGTGAAGTGCTCTCGGTTGGAATGTTCTTTCAATTACTATGCACCGGAATAAATATGGCGTGCTCCATAACGTTCTTGGCATTCTACGTTGAGGATGTGATGACTCTTCTCTATTACTATATTTATCTCATAATATTGTGCCTGGAAATTTATCCAAGTTGTTATTTTGGAAGCGAATTTGAAATTGAATTTAACAATTTACCATATGCATTGTTCTCGTGCAACTGGTTGGACCAGGACAGAGAGTTTAGACAAAACGTTTGTACATTCTCGCTACGTGGTCTACACAGGACCGAATTTATTTGCATGGGTTTCTTTAAAATTAATTTGCGTTCATTTTTAGCAGCAGTTAAAAGTTCATATTCGTTGTTAAGTTTAATTGAGCAGAGCAAGTAGTGTGAAATCTGTAACACAAGACTCCGAATTTATCTACAAGTTCTTAGGAACGCAATTTAACTAGTTGCGGTACTGTTTTTTGGCTACAATTATCTTTTCAGACGTCACTAAAACGCTCATCGTGTAGCAGCACGCGCAACACAATTATAAAGGGTGATTTTTTAGCTGGTTTGGTTTTGGCAACACTGGTTTTGACAGCTGACGTGTGTTTAGTACCTTGTGTCACTGTCAAACAGCTTCAGTTTGGTTTGCAATTTAACCATGGATCGTCTTACAAATGAACAACGCTTGCAAATTATTGAATTTTACTATCAAAATTCGTGCTCGGTTCGAAATGTTCATCGCGCGCTGCTTCCATTTTATGATCGGCATTCTCGACCTTCTGAGCAGTCTATTCGGAAGATTGTGACCAAATTTCGCACCAAATTTACTTTGTTGGACATTAAACCACCAACACGTTTACGTACTGTGCGTAGTGAAGAAAATATTGCGGCCGTATCAGCTAGTGTGACAGAAGACCGCGAAATGTCGATTCGGCGCCGTTCCCAGCAGTTAGGCCTTTGTTACAGCACTACGTGGAAAATTTTGCGGAAGGATTTGGGCGTAAAGCCTTTTAAGATACAGCTGGTGCAAGAACTAAAGCCAGCCGACCTACCACAACGCCGAATTATTGGTGAATGGGCTCTTGGAAAGCTGGCCGAGGATCCGCTTTTTTTATCGAAAAATTGTGTTCAGCGATGAGGCTCATTTTTGGTTGAATGGGTACGTAAATAAGAAAAATTGCCGCATTTGGAGTGAAGATCAGCCAGAAGCATTGCAACAGCTACCAATGCATCCCGAAAAAGCCACTGTTTGGTGCGGTTTATGGGCCGGCGGCATTATTGGGCCATATTTCTTCAAAGATGATGCGAATCGCAGCGTTACTGTCAATGGTGAACGCTACCGAGCGATGATAACAAACTTTTTTTTGCCCGAAATGGAAGTTCTTGACTTGCATGATATGTGGTTTCAACAAGACGGTGCCACATGCCACACAGCACGCGAAACAATTGCGCAATTGCGAGGCGAGTTTGGTGAACAGTTAATTTAACGTTTCGGGCCAGTCAATTGGCCGCCTAGATCGTGCGATTTGACACCATTAGATTATTTTTTGTGGGGGTATGCCAAGGCTAATGTGTATAGGGACAAGCCCGCTTCGATTGACGCACTGGAAGCCAACATCCATGCATTCATTCGTGAGATACCGGCCGATATGTGTGAAAGAGTATGCCAAAATTGGACTCAGCGGATGGGCTACCTGAGACGCAGCCGCGGTCAACATTTGCATGAAATTATCTTTAAACATTAAATTGCAAGGTTCAAACTATCGATTCAAATAAATATTTCATTCATTTTTTCGAATTTTTTGTGTTTTTTTTTAAAAAAAAGTTCTAAACCTCTTAAAAAATCACCCTTTACATCAACGGCAGCACGCATTGACTTTAGCTGAGCTACTGCCCCTGCATGCGAGCACATACCTTTACTACGGTAAACAAACACATCTGCTGCTGCTACAGCGGCATTTTGGCACTCAGTTATTGTTGTTGGCAACGGTAGAATCAATGTTGTTATTCCTCTACTTTTCGTTTTCCATTTCCACCATAAAAAGTCAATAAGTCAGTCGATTGCATATAAAGTTAATTATTATCCTCCGAAATTAATCAGATTTCTGCAATTAATTAAAAACATTTTCATCACTCAATTAAATTGTGTCTATAAGAATACCTAGTGATTTGTTTCAGTAAAATAAACCAACATTTTCAGAAAATCAACGAAATAAACGAAGTAAAAGGTAATTCCGGAAGCCATTTTGCTTTGTAGGAAAGCAAAAATACCAACATGGATAACTTTTCCACAGTTTGCTGGCATCACATAAACACATGATGGCTGACCAAAATAAGTGTCACGCGCTTTAGTTTGCAAGTTAGGTGTTAGCCGTCCCTTACAATAACAACACTGTTTATTATAGATCATTACACTTTTACTTTTCCAATTAGTCCACACTCGAGCCGCATGTCTAACTTCGGAATGACAGTTTTTCAGTAACTCCATCCGCTAATGGAATTCCTTGCCTCGGCATGTGCGAAGGTTAGGCGGCACCGAACAGTTGCGGACTTAACTCGAGCCCCTTTATTTAGAGTTTCCCGACTGATTTTGTTTTAGTTATTCTTTTCTATTAACCTTAATTGATTGAATGGAGGTTATGTTTATACTGTTTTTGATTTTTATAGTATAGTACAATTTCCTTAAGAAAGTTACATTTTTTTGGTTTTATTTTTGTCTCTTCTTTTATTTTTTAGATCTCTGAACATGTCTCTTGGTAGATTGTATCATAATTGAATTTATCGATATTAAGCTTTCACTAAATTATAAGATGATTTTATGTCTTAATGTGTATGAACTAAAATAAATGAAAATGAAATTATCGTGCTAAATGTACTAAAACTCTTACACGTTTTCTCAGCACAAGATCAATTACGTATTCTTTGATTCTCTCTCTCTTTTTTAGCATCTCATTTAGAGGCCTTAACCCAGAAATCGAACAAAAGTGCAAAAAATGACATTTTGTTTCTCTGGCTGATAAATTATTAATGGAGCTATTGAATTGAAACTGAATGTATTTGAAGGAACAGAATTTCGTCTCCAAAAACGTCGAAGGAGGTTTTAAAAAAAATCATCTCAGCTATATTTTATTTAAAGAATTCCCAGAATTTGCATAAAATGATTTACTCTTGGCCAAACCATGATAAGACGGAGTACGATACATCTGAGATCACTAGCTCAGCTAAAAGGTAATACCTATCCAAAACACCAATAGCCCAAAGACAGATCTTGACATTTTACACTGGTTTGGAAAATACAGGTGTTTAAAAACGAACCATATTTTGAAATATTCAACTACCTTTTTCATGTGAATATTGATGCACGTATCGCTCCAGTAATAATTTATCAGCCAGAGAAACAAAATGTCATTTTTTGCACTGTAGTTGGTAGGCGGTAATAGCCCTTTTTTTATTATCACCAATGATAATGGCTTGTGGCTTGTGCCTGTAAACGATAGCCACGCCACACAGTCACGTTGCCAGATTAAAATATTCAACACCCGTCATAACACAAAAAGTCAAAAAACATTTTTTTCACATCGAATAAATTTCCCGTACCTCGAGATTTTGCTTTTTCATTCATGAAAGGTGAGAGTTCCTCCAGAAAATCTCGGAATTGTGAAAAATGAAAACTAGCAGGCTGCATAAATTTAAATTATTTTCAAAACTAATCATCGGGAAACGCATTTCTTTTTTATCACAAACTATCACAGAAAAATCTAATTACTAGCTAACTTCAGTTTGTTCTTCTGGAATTTCGTGCTTAAGCCGCTGTCATTTACTTTGTCTAAGAATTCCAATCTGAGCGGACCAGAGGTGCAAAGGCAAACTGCAGTAAGACTTTCATTACATTTCGAACTGATTGTAGGTAAACTCATTTCCTTTTAGAAACAAAACACACCGTATTACGGAAGCGGTGTTGTTGTTTTCGAGCCTCTGGCCTTGAATCTCCGACAACAAAAAGCATAAACATTTAATAAATTTTTAATAAATACTTAATCGGCGTCCACACCGGTAAAAACAGAAGTGTTTGACAAATGTTTATGAAGTGTTTCTGAAGCAAATCGAAAACATCTCATATATGTTTAAAAACAATCATTCGCTCGCCTGAATACATCCTAATATGGCAAGAAAAATCGAAATACAGCAGCAAAATATTGTTAATTTGTGTAGAATTTTAATTTATTTTATTTGAATATAGAATTTTAAATTAGTTCTTAAAAAAAAAACAATATCAAAAATAAAACTATTAATTTGTTTCATATGGTAGCACCCCCGACAAGCAAACGAAATGTCATGTAAACTGACATCTTATTGTGACGTCACATTGTAAAGAATGTCTGCAATATGGCTGGTGGCAATGTGAAGTTTGTCAAACTCATAAATTATCCGTCGTGTTTTGAAAGAAACTGTTGCCACAACTCCAAAATACAATTTTTCTATGATCCGTATTGTTTTATTTTCGTGGTAATAAAATACGGCTAATGGCGCAGACAGTTTGTGAATCATCAATAGAAACTATATTAAATATAGATCTAGCTATTAGTTTGTAAGCTCCTCAAAAAGGAAGTCTAAAAAACGTTACTTTGTTCCGTATTTTTCTTTCGTTAAGCAAATTGTAAAGGGTGTTATTTTGGTATTTAAAGAAAAATGCCATTTTTTGAGATAAATGATCGGATGTTTATTTCATAATAAAGTGGAAGGTATACCGTTAATAATGAAAAACAACATCAGCCAAATGGCCACCACGAGCACGCATACAGGACCATATCCTTTTCATGAAATTTTCCATAACCAAATCGCAAAGTGGCTGCCCTATGTCCTCGATAGCCTGACGAATTTTATCTTTGAGGTCTTGAATCGACGCTGGGCTATTTGTGTAGACATTATCTTTCACGTGGCCCCAAAGGAAGAAGTCGCAAGGTGTTAAATCACAAGATCTCGGTGGCCAATTGTGATCCCCTCTTCGAGTGATAACACGGTCCGGAAACTTTTCCCGTAAAAGATCAATGCTTTCGTTGCTTGTGTGGCACGTAGCGCCGTCTTGTTGAAAGTACACGTTGTCCAGATCAATACCATCCAACTCCGACCATAAAAAATCATTGATCATCTCTCGATAGCGCAATCCATTCACCGTAACTGTTGATCCAACCTCATTTTCGAAAAAGTAAGGTCCAATGGTCCGCACCAAACAGTCACACGCTGAAGATGGAGAGGCTTCTCAACAATAACTCTTGGGTTTTCCGAGCCCCAGATGCGACAATTTTGCTTGTTGACGTAGCCACCGAGGTGGAAATGGGCCTCATCAGTCAAGATGATTTTTCAATGGAATTCCGGATCATTTTCATGAATTTCAAGGACCCAATCAGCAAAGACACGACGTTGTTGAAGCGTGTATCGTTCCATTTTTAGTAATGGCGTAGTTTCTACTTGTCAAATGTCAAAGAATAAAAGCTTCAAAAGTGACAGCTACCGAAATAGCAGGTCATTCACAATAACACCTTTATTATACTCTCAAACGAAATCAAAAAAGCCAGCCCTGTTCGTTATTACAAAAATGATATAGACCTATCCATGGATATATTAGGGTAAGGCATGTTTTTTTTCTTGACAAATATTTGATATCGTACGCGTGCGAGAGTTCACACGATCTTATTTTTTCAAGCAAACTGGAAATAACGGATATGATTAATCATTGCATGTGCAACTTTTAAACACGTCCTGGCCTACAATCCTTTTCGTTTAAGGCGTATTAGCTTACTAATTGCATTCAAGCAGCTGCTACCCACTCGTGTCATATAGATTAAAATCTACATTTTAATACAGAAAACCACAACAATCTCTGCATTTTTAACCATGTGTCGTATGAAATCATCCGCACACTTTTGCATGCAATAAATATGTTATCGCCAGTCTTTTGGTTTAGTCAGCGTGAAACCTCTAAGCGATACACTCTAGGTCTTATATCAAACAGCATTTTAATGGTTATTGAAAGTAGTAAGGACATCTTCCGAGTTCATCGACGGATTTGGAAATTCTGCGGATACATTCCAGCCAAGAACGAACGAATTCTTTATTGGTTGTGGGTGTTTCTTACTTCGTTTGGCGTAATGTTTTGCTATGCCTTTCACTTGGCCGTGGCACTCATTGAAGTTCGCTCGAAAAGTGAAATTGTCAGCAACCTTTCAATTTTGCTGACGGTTCTGCAATGCTCCCTAAAGTTCTTCATAATTTGGTACAATTTGGATAACATTTGGCTCGTCGAGGATATCTTTACAACAATGGATGCACGCATTCAAAGTACAGACGAACGGAGACATTTTCGCAAAACCGTCGCAAACTGCAAGCTCGTAATTTACGGTATCGCGTTTGTGTATGCATTTGCAGGCATGCTATCGCCACTGGCTACTATACTTGCACCGGAAAAACGCCTTATGTATCCGGGATGGTTTCCATTCGATTGGAAGCACTCGATTACGTACTACTGGATAGCCAATATGTATCAAATCATTGCGCAAACTTTTCAAATAACTGCCACCTATGCCAGCGATACGTATACGACGTGTTCATTGGCGACTTTATGTGGGCACACACAACTACTTGCAATCAGGCTGTCAAAATTGGGAACAGGCCCCACCAAGAGCGTAAAGGAAAACAACGAAGAGTTGCAGATGTGCATCCTAGACCACAAAAATTTAATTCGGTATGTATTTCAATAGAAATGTCATTGCAAACTGTGATACTTGTCCTTCCATTGCAGGCTATATGAAGTGTTAAGTAAAGTGTTCTCGGTCGGAATGTTTTTTCAACTACTATGCACAGGCATAAATATGTCCTGCAACATAACGTACATGGCCTTCTACATTGAGGATGTGATTACTCTCGTCTATTACTGCATTTATCTCATAGCATTGTGCCTGCAAATTTATCCCAGCTGTTATTTTGGAACCGTGTTTGAAATCGAGTTCAATAAGTTGCCATACGCCTTGTTCTCATGCAACTGGGTGGACCAGGACAGGGAGTTCAAACAGAATATTTTGATATTCTCGCAGCGTGGTCTACAGAAGACCGAATTCATTTGCATGGGATTCTTTACAATTAATTTAAATTCGTTTGTTGTGGCAGTTAAAAGTGCATACTCGCTGCTAAATGTAATTGAGCAGACTAAATAGGCTTACAGTTTGTAAATATCTCTTTTCGTTTTACGCATCTACTGGGATAAAGAACACAAGGACGAGATTATCAGCATTGGAATTGGATAACACTTTGTTACAGAAATATGTTGCTTTGATTTTAAATTGAAATAAACACGCACAAGTTGAGCAAATTAGCCCTCGTATTTTTGAACGTCTCAGGAACTGTTTTTTTTTTTCTCCACATTTCGAGCGCAAATATTGCGCTCAATGTTGACTTTACAAGGCTGTACTTTCTTTCCAAGTCATACTACAGCAATAACTAACTAAACTTGCTTCTCAAATCTTGCTGTAAAACAAATCATTGAAGTAAACTGCCCCTCACGCCCTATTTAGTACAATTTGTAAGAATCTGGTACTATTTGTCTAAGCTGCGTGCCTTCGATTTTCCAGGCTTTAATTTCCTGGTATTTATGTCATTAGTTTTTCAACCAAGCAACCAGAACACAACCAAATAAAAAAAAAAATTAATTTTGTAAGGAAAAGTTTACATTAATGATTAATTTTATAGCAAGACTAGGAGGCAAGTTTAGTTAATTATTATTATATCATGTCTTGGGAAACAAGTTCAGCTAAACAAGCCTGTTGGATGACTATAATATCCCTGTAAGCAGGGCCAATTTAGTCTTTCCATTTTCCCATCGTTTAATTAGCCCTAGAGCCGAAACGAAGATTGCTCAAGTAATTGGGCTTAAGTGATGTAGGGGGAAAGCGGGAGCCTTGAACCACTTTTTGTTAGATCGTTCATAAAAATTTGTTTATCAATCACAGCCACCTGTTAAATGCATTTTTTATAGCTACATTTATCTATTTAAAGAAAGTTCTCATAAACAAAAACCAAAAAAAACGCGATTGCAGATTCAGCTGCGTACCCGGCGATCAAAAGTCGAGAACGACGGATCGGCGAAAACCGAGATGGCGAAGGGCGAACAAAATGGAAAATCGTGTGCAACAAAGCAGCTCGTTGGTGGCTGCCACTCTCGGCCACTCAGCTGGGGTGGGTCCAAAAATTAAATACAGAAACGATGCAATAGGGTGTCGCCGAACAATCTTTGAAAGAAGTTACTAAACCTTTTTAAGAAAATATAGACGATGGTTGCTGTAGGGTATAACATATAGAAAGACAAGGTAGGTATTTTGCGTTATAAAAGCTCGATGTGAGCACGGCAACATTTATTGACGATATTAATTAAGGTTTGATTGCGATGCGACGGTCGTTATAAAGAGAAATTGTCGGATGCAACAAATTTAATTTTCGATTCAATGACGATTTTCTGGCCGTTGGGAATTGGGTCGTTATCGCATTGTCTGAACAGTTAAAAAACAAGGGAAAGGTTCGCCCGTCCCGCTCTTTTGCGGGAACTTAACGTTACGGAAACCAACGGAGGTACTTCTTATTTCAACAAATACCTAACTAACGATCACTTCATTCCACTTTACTTATGTTTTTTTTTCTGGGTTCCTCTTCCTTCTTCTCCTCTACTCTGCTGTCCTGGCGTTTTATACTTTCTTCACCAGTCCTGCCACTATACTCCTCTCTTTTCCTGATCTCTTTCCTTTTTTTTCTACTGAACTATTGTGTCCGTTCTCATCGGACTTAAACTTCACCAAAATTTCTCCGAAATTTCTCACGAACACAAAAAAACTTCTGGATTTAAAAAAACATAAAACTGGCAATTCGGACACTGCCTGCTCTCCAATCACTGGCCAACTAAGAAGTGATTATTTTTCCTACATTTCCCTTTGTTCCTTCTCGAACCTCACACACTCATGCGTTCGACCATTCAGCCGCAACGGGATCATTAACAGTGTTTTTGAGCGTTACTCACAGCTTTTTCGCCATGGTACACGACCGTTAAAATTTAAAATTTCCGGTGCCTGACGTTTCGATGGACAAGTACAGAACAATTCTTGTTATTTATAATTGATTCGACAGTGGTGCCAAATTGCCTTAGAGCCCTTAAGATCGAGAATTTTATATAAATATTAGGTATTACATTATTTTTCTACTATTAAAGTATTTCCCCAACAATGCAAACAAGTTAAAATTGAAAAGGGTAGGAGAGGTTCATGGAGACGATTAAATTTTAGTCGTTTAGGTTACAAAGAAAATTAAAAGTAAAATTAAATTCCACACCCATAACATTCCATTAAATGAAACCACTAAACAAAATCTAATACGTTTTTCTACTATCGGTCAGATTAGAGCACTGCACAGAGTTAGAGCAGTGCTCAGAGCGATGGCTTATTTAAGAGTACAAGCCCTCATATGACTATAAAAGAACACCATCTGAAAAGGATATGACAAGTTTCTACTACCCTATTGGTCGATCTACCACGCTTTTTTTCCATCTGTTTTATGTTTCACATTCCTGATCACCGAATGTATGGTCAGGGTTTACTGCGCTCAGAACTGAAAAATGAAAAACTCCTTTAGAAAGCATTTTCCATTTCTTACATAATTTCACGAACTCAACGAAAATAACATTAATGAGTGTGTTCAGTGTATTTCTATTGAGTAGTGCACTTACATTAGATATACATTATTTGAAATGAAATTTTTTTGCGCTTTTAGAACTCAAATACACGTGTGAGGTGTGACAATGTTAATAGAAATCGCAAATGAAAGTGTTTGCAAAAACTCTCTTCGCTTTATTTGAACTTGCACTTCAATTTATGGTAGTTGTGCAAATTTATATCGTAGCCCACTTCCAATATCTAACCACCAGTCAGAAGGCAAAGGCATGTGCGTACCTATTTACATTTCTACCCGAATCAGCAGCACGTGATATACCTCTTTTAAATGTCTCCACTCCAAACTCCGGAAACCGGAAGATTAGCATAATAAATATAAGATTGTAAACTAAAACTCTTTCTCGGTGAGGTTATAATCTGCCATCTAACTGAGTGAAGCGAAAAGCCATTTGACAATAAACTACTGAGCACAGTGGCGTGGAATATCTGTCATGCTGTTAGCCTAAAAGTATACTTTGCTTGCACGATTTATCTGCACAATGTAACCGGAAATACGTCAAATCTCCAAGTTGTACAATTTACATGCATGCATAGATCGCAGTGAATGAAATTGACAAATCAAGTTGACAATTATTGTCTCTACTCTAATAATAACTTGATCTGTAACGGACTATGGTATACCTATAAGAGGAAAGAATCAAAAGCAATTATTAGCTCATGCGTTGGAAGTCAGGCAAAATTGTCTATACCTACCATTAAACTGTGATATCTTTTTGTAGCGCTCAAGCCATGACGACGCGACACATAGAAATTTGTGTTGCTTGTGCACATTGAACTGTGAAAAGGTGCTCAGCGAATCAAATTTTTGCACAGGTGTTCGCATTCGCATTGCACTGGACGTTGACGTTTGTCTGTGACGTAAATCTGCTCTGCGTTTGGAATGTTTTGCCGGGAAATAGAATTATTTCGTTTAAACGTCATCATTAAGTAGTACGGCAGTAAGGTTTTAAATTGTTGGAATACTTAAATGAATATGCTTTCGACACTGTGACGAGATTCATGCCTCGGTAATCTGTATATAGCTCAAGTTTTTTTCTTCTCGCGTTTGTTTTAGAGGGGTTTTGTGTAAAGTGGTTAAAAAATATGTGGCCGGTTTCATTTCACATTATGTAATGGAATTCCAGCCCAAATAATGAAACGTTATATTTTATAAGCTCCGCCTGCCATTTCGCGGTAAATGGAGCGCGGTCTTCAATTTATCGCATACATACCTATTTTACTTTAAATATCATCCTGACAGTACCCGAAATTATCATAACAGCTGTCATTTGATTGATAAAGATTGAAGTAAGAGGGTACGTTTAAAAATTTTGCTATATTAAGTCTACTAGATAAGTCTGGACTAGATGTAGGTAACCAGAACGCAAAAACTAGATTGGTCGGTAACGTCACTTTTCCTGCGTCAGCAACGTGTACGAAATGTCAACTTATGTGATTTTCGATTGGACACTCTCAGAGCACTATTATTTTGCTCTAGGTCACTTTTTATGTACGTGTGGTACAAAAATAAAAACAATCTTTTTCAGGTTTCAGAGCACTTTTGCGAAAAAGTGGATATTTTCTCAGATTTGCTTACAGGTGGGCTTGAGTTTGACAACTGGTGGTGCAGTGCATCGGGTGAATCTACTTTTGTTAATTATTAATGGACAAATGTTTGGAAATCAATCGGGGTGCAAATTTAGAATGATTTTATATTAAATTTAACCAGTGTATTCAAAACGCGTAGAAAAGGGTCGAGGGCTACACAATGCACATATTCCAGTCGCACTTATATTGAAATATAAGAGCGAAAAAATCCATTTCCTCTCTTTTCATTTTTTCGTAATTTTCTACTCGCCGAATTTCGACTTTCGGAATAATGAAAAATCGAAAACTAAGTGACTGCTCAAAACTTTGACAGTTACAACTCTTTTTATTTTCGTCTTCAACGATAGGCGTGTGTTTTTGAGCTTCAATCTCAGCAAATCAAAGTAAAGTATAATTTATAGCACACAATTCCAGCAACTACTGTGAGTTCTCGAAGTGTCATGTAGAGCGTAGTTGTTGTAATTACATGCTGAAAATCCTACTTTACTTTGCTTTGCTGAGATCGAAGCCGTGATTGCGGAGAAAGAAGGTATATAATTGAATGTTTTCCTAGAACATATCAGCGCATTCAAAATGGTAAGTTTAATAGGTATTTAGCTTATAAAAAATGCAGTTAAAACTAATTTTGTAGATCATGCATATAAAGAGAACCTTGTCAAATGTCAAAATAACATTTCTCTCGATTTTTGAGAGTTGACATTTCTCATTTTTCTATGCTGAAAGTTCACGAACGAACCTATTAATTCTTTTCTTTTACAGTTTTTCTTATGTGAACTGTTGTCGGAGAGCTGTTTTCGTTGTCACCTTATAAAGGTGGGCCTACACTACATACACTATGGATTTTGAACAACTTCATTGCTAAGTTATCGTAACTTCTTGCACCCACTGTTTTTGATCGTTACCTTAAGTCTTCTGTGCGCCGATTTAAATTTCTTTCGATCATGTGCGAAATTATACAGGCACCTACGTAGATGCATCCATAAATTTTTTAGAAAGTTGTAAACATGAATAGTATATAGGTAGGTATTCACAGTAATAATGCAAAGCTATGCATCGATAACCTTAAGCCATACAAATGTCAATTACACATAAGTGAAACTATGCTTGCATTAATCTATTGACTCAACTTTGTATCCAGGCTTATGCATAATTGTGCACTACAACTGGCAATTTTCCATTTTGAAATGCTCACAGTGCATGCAATAAAATCGAATTACAATTTACGTGCAACATCACCATTATCAACATTATCGCGTGCTTATTCGAAAGAGCCTCTCCAATTTGCAAGTTCAATTTGGCGCAATGTGTTTTTAATTATGGCAAACCGCAGACCTGCACGCTTGCGACACAAAGCCGCCCGACTTTACATTTCTAGATTAACATTTCTACTTGTTTTGTTTATCAACTCTGCAGACCTTGGGGTTATAGCAATCTCTACCCAAGATCGAACAATGTCCATTATGCACATCGAAAATGTTTTTTTTTATAATTTCGAAAATAAAATTCATTTCCAATTATTTATGCATCATAATTAGATGTCATTTCTCATGATGTGTACAAGTTGTAATTAAAATTCGTAACGAAATCAAACTATACTCCCGAGTCTTTGACATTAATTTGGCATAATCGCATAAATTCGAAATCTAATTCGAATAATAATCTAATTTATTTACTGAAGAAATACGAGTGTAGATGAGTGTGTAGCCCCACAGAAAACAAAGAGACGACATATTGTGAGGGAAACAAAAAAAAAAAATACGTAAAATGAGTTCAGCGTGTTCGCTGTTCACCTTGAGAAAATGCACCATCTGTCAGAGATCAGCTTATTGCATGGACAGCAATTTGGTCATTGTTCATTGATATGCATATTCAGTTGCAGTTGCCCAACAATAGTTGACCACGTCCAGCGATCACTATAGGCAGAGAGAGCGATATCACGATCGAAAAGCCAAATCACATGTTAATCGGTAATCACATTTTTCTGGAAGAATACCTTACCTACCAATACCACGTGTGCATGGTGGGAGAATATGTGTGGAATGTGGAAATTGCAACTGGCCTTGCGAAAACGGGATGAGAAATAGTTCAGGGGCTGTCGTCCTTTGGTAAATTGGAGTTCAAAGACTTGCTAGAATTTTTTTTTTTACCTATGGAGGTTTTTTTTTTCAATGACTTAAGTTAAGCGCTAAACGGATAAACACATCAACATATTAAACAGATTAGGCGTTTTTCTTTTTTAAGTTTACACCAGAGCCTAACCTGTCAAAAACATATTTCTGTTTCTTTTTTAGCTTAGACACATGAAAGTTCTTAAATTACGGATGTTAAAGAATCTAGTTTAATGATTCTAAAAGCTGGCCTAGATCGGGCACGCGTAGAGTTCTTTCAGTTGACGTGTGGTATTCGATTGGACTTCTCATATTCTGCCCTCAGATTTCAGATTTCGTGTGTCTAATCGAACATAAAAACGTCATTTGTTCGCTTTTTTGTTGATATTCGTGCGATTGGAATATGTGTAGCCTTCGACACTTTTCTACGCGTTTTCCATTCACTGGTTAAATTTAATATCAAATCATTCTTAATTTGCACTCCGATTGATTTCTGATTCACCCGATGAAATTCCTTTTTTTGCAGTTGAAAAATTCCCGAAAACGTAAACTCCGTTAGTTTTCAAACTCACATCGATTGGTAAATCTCAAGCAAGTCTGAGGAAAAATACAGATTCAATCGGAGAAAGATTGTTCTCTTTTTTTGGTACGTAACATAAAAAGACACCTAAGCCCAATCGAATACCACATAAGTTGACAGTTCGCATTAGTTGCTGACATAGAAAAAGTGACGTTACGATCAATAAGATAAATTGTTAAAGACAACGGCAGACGCAGACTGAATAAATACAACAAACACTGTTCACAAACACTGTTCGCGTGGTGCATTTTTATAGTCACAATGTCAGCTAGTGCTAAAACGTATTTCATAAACAAATCAGGCCATTCTGAACGCACTCTCTGTTCAGTGCTGTACTCGTAACCAAGAAACCCTCTTAAAGAATACCAACAATTTTTTGTTTTTCGATTCGATGTGACGCAGAGAAATGTGAAATCTGTGAGCGAATTATGAGAATACCACTTCAAAGTCGCTAGTGCAGAAGAGCGCTTCGTGGCTGTCAAAGTTGCTGTTGAGGTTGCTGTACCAATTTACTTGTCGCATACGAACTTCTATGAGGTTTAGAATGAGACAATATTTCTTAAGGCTTAAGAAACTTGATTTCATTATTTCTCTCCGCTGTCACTAGTTTTCAAGGCCAAGTACTCTTCGATCAACTCAACAGCACAAACCTTCGACTTTACTGATCTCGTTCGCATATTTAACAGCAGCTACCATTACCTTAATCCAGTTTGCTGAACTGCATTCGCTTCGCTTCTCTCGATTATTAGCAAATACTTGTTCGCCTACCTATCATAATGTTTAGTACTAACTGTAATGTTAACAAAAAGAAGAAAAACACACCTAAACCATATTGTAATCCAGTTTGACATTGACTTTAAACAAATCAATTTCTCTACTACAATTTATAACAATGCTCGCGGGTCATTTGCATTTGAACTATAACAACTCGCCATCTCGGCAATCATAATTATTGAATGAATTTGCAATCATTTCACACTTTCGAATTAATTATCATCAAATTATCGCATCAGACGAGTATCGTACTATAACCTTTCATTTTGCTTCGTTTAGCTAAAAATAGAAGAAAAAAAAATGATTGTCAGCGCTCCATAATAATATATCTAACCTCTGGTAACCGTGCACTGGAACATTTATTTCTTTTACTCAAAAATTTGTCCAAAAGTTTACCAGCAGCGTGTTTTTTGTTATATTTTATTTTTTATCATTTTTTTTTTTTATATTCGCTTACTATGCAATCTGTGTATTGGGCTGATTTAATTAATGTCTATGTCCCGCAGATTGACCATTGACTATTGGCGTATTTCGATTTTTCAACTCGTCAGTTTAACTTTTTCAGTCGTGGTGTTCAGATGCGTGCGCTTTGTATTTAACCAAAAAAAAAGAAGAGCGAAAAGCGAAAGTTGTAAACAGTTTTTAGCTGTACGTACGGAAAAAACCTTGCGGGCGAAATTTACGGAGTTCAATCCGCGACAATGTTCGATAAACTTGTTTTGACAATTCGTAGTTGTACAAAATTTAAAAACACCAATTTCCAGTTCCAAGTGAGCAAGTTTAGAACCAAAAAGCGCGGAGTACATTTCAGAAGGACATTCCCAAGGGGGAGGGTCTGTTTGGCTTAAACTAAATCTGAGTAATATAAAAGTTAATTAATGTTCTGCTTACCTAAGGGAGTTATTCAAAAAATGTTTCTTATATCAGTGTCCGGAGTGCAGAAGAAAGCGAAGAAGTATCAAAAGACTGTATTTAGAAAAGGTAAGTTGTCAGACATGAAACCTCCGAAGAGATTCATCAAAACCAGCTGGCATTTGTCTAACTAAGGCTTTCTAGGGAGTCTTCCAATCATTGTGAGTCGCATTTGTTGTGACAGATTCACGGCATCAAGTTTTAATATAATTTTATACGCAAAGGGGGCCTTACTAACAAATCGATTGCCACCTTCACCTTAAATATGTTGTGGGTCTCATGAGAGAACTTTCTCCATTGTGACCTTACCAACTTGGTTATTAACACCGCTTAAATGTTTTAGGGTCAATGTGCCTGATAACAAATTGTTTGTTTGGTTTCAAAATACCTATTTACGGAAGCTCGCGAAAGTTGTTTGGAAAATATAGCTATTGTGAACTCAACACATCTGAGCATGAATACGTTAATGTCAATGGATTCAACGAAAGAAACAATTTTTACAAAGTCTGCCGCGTATCCATTGAAAAATTCCGTTGTGATTGAAAGTGAAAAGTAAACCTACTTTATCTGTCGCATCTGGTACATGAGTTATTTTCACGAACAGGCGTGTATTCCATCAAACTGTCAGTTGAATACGTTGCTGCAAAGAACACGACGGATTCTATGAGTCGGACCCTTAACTTAGGCGTTGGCCTTTCTAAATGCATAGTTATTAGTTTACTTGGAAGTTATACAAACCAAAGTAAATTGAATAACAATCTACCGCATGATATAGTCAATTACCATTAGTCCAGATGGTCAATAGAATATGAATTCGATACACTGGTTGGACATAGCGACGATAGAATTATTTCTTAACGCCTATATAGGTTTGAAAGCACGCAACCAATTGTGCCAACTAGTTTGTAGATCTTAACGCAAAAGGGTATGCTCTTGTTTGTCCATACTTTGTTACTAAGAGCAATGTGAATTTATTTTAAGTCATGTCCTTTAGCAAACGTCACATTTGTCGGTATTATCAAACGGATTTTATAGAGAGACAGATGATGTCGGAGCTCAGCTTATGTTTATGGCATTTTTTTAGAAACATAACAAGAAAACTTTCCGAAAAGTAATATTTATTACTCGAGTTACTATCCAAAAATAAACTCATCCATATTTAACTTTATGCAAAAGTATTAGCACATATGTCATTTCAAATCCATGTAGCTACAACTAATGTCGTTTTCGATTGAAGACAAGAATTACATTTTCTTTCAAAAGATCAAATCTAGAAATAATCTTCCGTTGTTTTCAGTTTTCTATGTGTATTGAAGAAAAAAGAGCCCTTCCATGTCAATTCTTAACAGGACAGAAGTGTTGGGGATATTTTTAAAGAATTTGCCTGAACTAACCAACAAACACTAGCAGAATGTCAGATTGAAATGTTTGTTGTGTTGTTCGAAAATATGCAATTTAAGCGTGCCAACGTAAACTTCAATCGAAATCATTTATTTGGCTTTATTTTATTTACTTTGGAAAACAACAAAAATGAAAACCAAATCTCACATAAATGGTGTCAACAACTATTGCAAAAGTGCTCGGGGCAATTATCTAGGATCTTCAATGAAAACCATAAAACAGACTAGTTTACGAATTCTGACAGCTGGCTGTCACGATTTTTCTGAGTTCTTATAGAAAAGTTGCCGACAACGTCGAAAAGAAGAAGTGATATACCAAGCTACATAATTATAGATTGTATAAAAACAATATTCCGTAAGAGTTCAGTTTCTCTTTGCATAGGGTACTCTGCAATGCATGGCAAAAGAAGTACATTCTTCCTATTTGTGTAATATGAAGTTTCCATTTGGAAGTGAAATGGGACGTCGTTCTGTCTAATGCGAACGCAGCAAGCATTTGAATGATAACCGGATGATACACCTACAACAGTACATATATAACTGTCTGGTAAGTCCCGGGGATGTTTTTTTTTCACCTGAATTGAGAATTCTATATAATGGTTTTGCAAAAGACACACATAGTGTCAGTGTGGTCATTCTTATTGGTGGGCGATTGAAACGCTGGCACGTGCTCTTGCGCGCACACTGAATCCTGCTTTATGGGGCATTTCCGATAATTTGCAATAATTTTAAAGTTACGACTATTGTCGAGGCAGTGCATTCAGAAAGTGGCTCATTATAGAAGGGATAGACGTTATCTGTTCGTATTGAGTGGAATTTTATTTATAGTTTGTTGTAGTCATTGTGGGTTTCCGAGAAATTAACAGGGTGATGCATTTTCATGTGCTCTAAATGTGTTTTATCGTTAAATTATTGCACATCCTTCGCACAGTGGTTGATAAGCTTTGTTTTTCTAAACTGTCCCACAGACAGCATGATTTGTTATTGAATTGTCCACGGGGTTTCAAAGTCGTTATCAATAAATTGGGGAAACTGTCATCGAATTGAACGAGTACTTCATCCGTCACATCTGACGTATCCGTTCCGTATGGGTATGCATCTGTCATATGAATGATTTGGCATTCATTTATTCGCACTTTTGGAACGCGTTACAGTCAGCTCTTTCGATTTGCGTTCCCAAAAATTGATGCGGTGGCTGAGTGATATTTGTGCTGGAACTACCTGTCGAGAGATTTTAGTTACTTTCGACTATTTCGATGCAGAATTAGTGATGCAGATATGCATAAAAACACTCTAAGCAACTGTCTAAACTCTAAATCCATCCGATGTGGGGACGAATTTCATAATGCTGTATATGGTATGACACAATTTTATAAAGTAACCCATGCACGGAACAGTCATTATTTTCCATGCCACTTTTATGGTTATTTGGAGTCTCAACATTATCAAACAATTTCTGAACACAATATCGGCCAATCTGTGAGCTGAATGTTTATGTATGTACGTGGTTTTATCTTCATACTTCACTATTAAAATGTGTCAACTTCCGTACTGAAAGCAATTCATGAGCGGAAATTCGACATTTTAACAGTTTTCACCCAACCATTTCTTCTGAATTTGAATTGTATTATATTTTACAAAGTCATATTCAAGAAAAAAACTATTGTTCACATATTAAAAAAAATACATTATTTTACCTTTATCGAACAGCGCATTGGTCGCGTTCCACTGCCCGCTAGATCACTCGCGGCGTATGTCAAACTCAATACAAAAGAAAATAAATAATTCACCATTTGTGCTAGACGTGTATAATTTTTTGTGAAATATTCCTTTCAGGGAAATTTCTCAATCTATTAGAAAACTAACCCCTACAATTAGAGAAAAAAAAACACCTGTCAAAGGAAATCGTTCAAACGTTTAAAAAATAAAAATAAATGTGAGGCCGAGCAAGAAGTGTAATTGTGATAAAATTAGTAATAAGGTAATTAAAATAGCATTCAGAAATTTCTTTTATAATATTTTGTAACCTTTCTTTAACTAGGTGTAGAAATAATTATGCGAAAAATAGTAGCAAATGTCACTCTGCCGCTGGCGCTATGGTTCTATATTTTGTGCTAGACGTCTAGCGGGAAATGGAACACGGCCATTGACAGTTCGTTCCTTTACTCTTTATTTGTCTATCTAGGGGATAATTGTACGCTATATCGAGAAATTTCCCATAAGGGAAAAGAAAAAGGAAATTTAGATATATGCTAGAGCTCCAATCCAAATGCTTCGATTTTCAAAATTATTTATATGGAGTTTGACATTCCGTTAGGGTCAATGGAACGCGACCATAACTATGTAAGGAATTTCAGATACATTGTAACAGTTCGTATCAAAAGACCTACATTTATTATAATTAAGTAAGTAAATATATTCTTCAACAACGTCTCCAATTTGAAATGTGTCAAATCAATTTCATCTGAATCACCCTCTGATCTGACACCTAGGAAAACGAATGCACCGCACACTTTGGATATTAGTAAAATTCACATTCGACCACTAGCTAGCGTTCTTGTACACCCACACTCGAATGAAATTATTTAAGTTATGATATTTTGATATGTTCCCGAACTTGATCACATTCAAAAGATTAGCGGATACATTATTTCTCTCCTTTGCATATGGGCTATGTCTACCACAAAAGATCATAATTCTTGATGTTTATTACAGCCGTTCCGGCGCAGGCATAGAAATCGAGAATCTTATCCAGTGGGTTGCATTATGCATACCACTCACAGTTATACAAACTGCACTTCGATTTGGATATGATAAATGTTGTCAGACATATTCCTTTTGCGAGGCGTTTTCAAATGGGAGAAATTATTAAATTTGGAAATCGAAATATCCATCGGGGACTTGTTTTGCAGTTGTAAGCTTTAATAAATTTTGATGACACATCATTGCAGAAATCTCGCATCTGTCCAAGGCATAAAAAGAGATGTCAAGGTCTCAGGCATTTGTCCATTTATTGAGTTGTTCGTCTGATATCTTTGAATTATTTATGAAGGCGAATGAATGTCGTATAATATTAGTGGATTAGTAATTG
This sequence comes from Cheilosia grossa, assembly GCA_963082955.1. Taxonomy (NCBI): domain Eukaryota; kingdom Metazoa; phylum Arthropoda; class Insecta; order Diptera; family Syrphidae; genus Cheilosia; species Cheilosia grossa. The sequence continues at coordinate 15,988,327 of OY720147.1, read as the reverse complement.
AAAAAGACAGCATTGTTTGGGAAATGATCTGACGACATGTGGGTAGCTATTATAAACAAATTCAAAGCTCTGATGTGTCTTAGCTAAGACGAAGCACGAACTTTTTGACAGTTCGGGGTCAGCTTTATAAAATACGAAGCGATTTACTGTCAAAAAAAGCTTTGTTCAGATTTTTACGCAATCTGCTCGGTAAATTTATTCTGATCTCATACATTGCGCTCATAAATCATCACGCTCTGAGCGAAAAGAGAAACAAGGAGATACCCAGCGGCGATGACAGTCAATTATTGGAGAAAGCAATATTCTAGTGTGACTTTTGAGACAGTGTAAGATTACTCACTGATCATAGATTGATAAAAAGCCGGAACCTTAAGCGAAAAACCTCCCGAGTAAAGAGAGACAGAAAATAACAACCTACCACTAGATCGGATTCTAAATTTCTCTGGGATCTCTCATCGAAGACCCCGAATACGTCACTGCCTGAAATGCACTTTTTGCTACGACAACCACACCAAGAATGTCATGAAAGCAAGTCTTTCTGTGGACTTGGTTACGGGGGACGGAACCGAATGGGTTCGTTTTTTATTTAAGATACACTATAAATAACTTTTTTACATATGCAATATTTTAAACTCCTCAATCATAAACCCCCTTTAACGTTCTTCTTCTTTCCATTTCAGTCTTCACATGGGGCAAGCGAATGAGCCGCAAACTGGACATCCTCAAGCGAGGTGAACAGAAAGGCCATGCCGATCTTCAAAGCATCTTCTATCCACCACCAGCAAACACAACAAGTACTCTGAAAAAATGCAAATCCGGACCAATAGAAACAATCAAATCACATCAACAGGATCAACAACAGTCCACGAGAAAGTCTTCAAAAGACTCACCAATTTCTACCCCACACAATACACCACCCAACAAGAGCGCATCCCTAACAAAGGACCGACAAAAAGCTCTCAAATCGTTCTTCCATCGAATCGGTTCGACAGGAATGCTTAACCACAAATCCCATAACCTAGCTAAAGCCTCAGAACCCCAACTTTACCGCAGTAGTTCCACCAGCCAATTGAGCACCTGTTCCTATGTCAAATGTGACGATCCCTCGGAAGGTCTCAATTTGGCCAACAGTAAGAAAATCCTTCATAAAAACTCAACCATTGGTCCGTCAACTCTGAAATCTTCAAGCTGTGACGATATAGCCAAGGCGGGAATCTCTAACTCTAGCGAACAGCCGCGCCGTGGCAACTTTCCCTACGCCTTTCTTCGCTCCCGTTTGTCGGTGCTGCCCGAGGAGAACGGAGGCTCCGTAATGAACAAACAATTGACAAGTCTTCATAATCGTACCACAGAACACAACATCATGTCGTCGCCGGCAATTACAAATGGCGGACGAGACGGTGACACCGTCTCACTGACTAGCACTAGTCCAAATCACCAGCAGAAGGTGATTTATCGGAGTGGCGTCATAAAACGCTACTCCTCGGATGATAGTGCGATAAGTAATTGCTCCCCACAGGGAGATGTCTCGCGAAATAATAGTATTTCGTCAAAGGACTGGGAACCACTTTACCAAAGATTAAGTAGTTGCTTGAGTTCCAATGAATCGGGTTACGACAGTGATGGTGGTCGTGGTCAAATTGATGATGCGTCTACGAAACGGAATAGTCTGGTGTCGATAAGTTCGATAAGGATCGGCAGTGGTCTGGCATCTTCGACAGTGACCAGTGGAAATGATGTTGGCAGCGGGCCGGTATCAATGGGTGGATATAATTATGATTACGAAACTGAGACGATACGACGGCGCTTTCGACAAATCAAATTGGAAAGACTGAGTGAAGATGACTTCATTGGGTTGGTGCTATCACCGAAGACGGTGCTGACGAGCGCCAACGAGCAGCAGTTTCGGTATTTGATCGTGGAAATCGACACTTACGGAATTGCCCATAAGTAAGTTGTACTTAAAAACATTGGTGAGATTTTTCAGGTTATCCGATCGAGGTAATGCTGTAGGCTCTGTCGGCGGTGAAACTGTTGACAACAAATAAATTAAGGGACGCAGCCTTTGTGAAGTGATGTCTCTTTCTTTAGCTGATGGCCGACAAACGAGAGGCTTTTCTGGTTGTGAAAATAGCTACTTTCCAACAAACTTGCAGGGAAGGGTTTCGAAGAGTGAACGGTCTTCCACCTTGGGTAATCCTTCTTTGACACGTTTGAAAATTAATTAGATTTTTTTTTCAAGAGACGATGTGCAGTCCAGTTTCGTTAAACTATACGGGTCTGGTTGCAGAATCCTCACAGACCTGCGCATGAATGTTGCACCTGTTAATGTTTACATCTCCGCTGCAGAGATTCTCCCACGGGTTCGAAGTGTTTTTTTTATACCGTAACAAGATGGTGCATTTTTAGAGGTTAACATTTTTGAATTGCCAACAAATTTGACAGCTGCCATCTGATTTGTGTTAACTTTAATTTGCCATTTCACAATTGAGCAAAAGTAGAGTTACTATTCACCACCATAGGTGTTTGAAAAACTAGTCTCAAATTAAAAATATAAAGTGCACATTTTTAGTGGACTCGGATTTATAGCACATTTATCCTGTGACTTAACAGCAGCAACTCAATGTGTCAACTTTCTGTTGATGTGCTCTTGAAACTGCTTTCAGCTCCATTCACTTTCCGCTAGCGGAATCTAGGACAACGTTATTAATCAAAGTCACTTTATAACAAATTGCACTTACTCTTATTCGCATTGAAGCATTGCGTCCCTCTGTGATGTTATTCCTTAAGACTAGTGCTGTGTTCTCTGACGATGTTTCTCGAATCTCCTTATCACTTTAAATTGTAGAGAAGAGCTCCTAAAAATTTCAGAGAAGAGCTCTTCATCATAAGCGTTTCACATACGCCACCGTGCCCAACATTTTCGATACGGTTTCGATCGTCATGTAAGCACCGACAGACTTGTTTTTTTTTTCTATTGTTTATTAATAAAAATTTTATTCAAAGTTCGGTCTTATGAACTGTTTTATTTATACTCTCCGCTGGGTTGCATATTTCTGAAAATACTTATCGCTTTCTTGCAGAGATGGACGACTCCGACTGGGTGATGAAATTGTCAACGTCAATGGAAATCATCTACGTGGCAGTCAATCCTTCGATCAAGTACAAAAGCTTCTCTCAACCTTCGTGGATAACTGCATTGATCTTGTGATAGCCCATGACGAAGTTGCAACTGTAACCGATTTTTGTACGAAAATAAAAATAAATTGCAATGATCGCCTAATGCAGTCGAGCGAAACCGACGACTACTATATCAGAGCGCGAAAACGTCTATCCTACTGTCATCGTACACACAGCACAGACAGCATCAACAGCTACGATCTGAGTAGCCTTCAGGTAGCCCTCGAAGAAGATGATGATGCCAGATCTGTGATCGGTTCAACGATGGCATCTCAAAATCTCCCGCAAACAAGATGTTCAACACCCCGTAGCGCAATCGGCAGTACTGCCGAAGAAATGGAACGCATACCGCGTGTTCGAACATCACGTAACCTGGAACTCACCCCACTCTATAGTACGTCCGAGTATACACCCGTCTATGCTAATCGCGTAACAACAATAACCAACACAATCAGTGACGATGAGAAGTGGCAACTTCTCAGTCGAAAACGAACTGAAGCTCTCCAGCAATCCGATTATGCGCAATTGCTGAGAGCTACCACCGCCAACCGCAATAGTAGTCCAAATACTAACCCTGTTTCTAAGCTGCCCACTTCAGTGTCAGCTTTGTGCAAAAGTTCTGAAAATGTACATCGGCTGCATATTGAAGCGCCTAGGGAAGCAAATCAAACGGAAGGCGGTGATAGTAGCCAATTTCCGTCCCGTACACATTATTCTCGGAATTCGATAAACTATTCGAACTCGAATTACCGATCACTTCGATTTTCCCATTCACGCCTGAGCTCTAGTCGGTTGAGCTTGTTCGTTCAGCCGGCGAAGAGTGACAGCGACAGAGGAACTTATTGTTCTACAGACTCACCCAAAGAATTCATAACAAATTCAGAACAAAGTTTAACCAATAACAGTACAAAACCGAATCGAGGTTCTCTAACAACTTCTATCACCGTTGAAAGTAACAATAACAATCATTGTGATATCATAATTAATCATTGTAAAAAACCACAACCACAACAGCAATTAAAGCAAGCAGATACTCAGTATTTAAAGTCTGACAGTTTGATAAACCGAAAAGAATTCGAAACTGCAAAGACGACCACGGCAACACTAACACTTAAGAATGAGCCGACCACGGATGTCCGGTCATCTAGTGAAGGTAAGTAGTTGATATTTCATAGAGGGGATAACAGATTTGTAGAATTTGGATTAGTGCATACTGACGGTGTCGATTTGGGGAAAAAGTAAGAAAAAGATGGGCACTAACTCCACCACCGAATTTTAATGAATCCCCCAAACGTCCAACAATATTTAAGTTCAAATTAAGAGGTTATGTAAAGCGTCTACGAAATTATTCTCATTCCTATACTCCTTCGTCTCTGTTAGTGAAACAAATAAGATTTAACTATATTTTGACAGATCGATAAACAAATTATTATGTTAGTTCGATGGATTTTAGAATAGTTTGCGAACATAATAACTTGAAAATGAAATAAGTAACTATCTCCACCAATGCTGGCACGACTATACCAACGATTTAATGCAAATATACTACTTTTTTTAATGCATGAAATGTCAAAGTTTATGTGGAACTGCATTTACTAATGGCGTTTTCGATTGAAGAAAAGAATTGCCCTTTCTATGAAAAGAGCAAATCTAGAAGTGCTCTTTCTATGTTTCCTATGTTTCATTGAAATAAAAAGTGCATTTCCAGGTCAATTCTTAACATGACAGAATTGTCCGGGATATTTTTAAAGAATTGCCCTAAGAGTCGCAAACGGCATGGGCTGTTCACCACACCTTCCAACGCATTTGGTAACTCATCGCATTTGTGGTTAAATTGAATCAAGTATTTTGTCTACCTCCTGCGTTAACAGGTGCGAGGACTGGTAAATTCCACAATCCACATCCAGTTGGCCTTGACAATGTTCAGCCTACATGACACTCGTACATCCATCCACCCCTTCACTTCTTCACCCACAACTTTTGCCCATATAACACTGGAAAGTTTGTTTTCATTACAATCATTGATTTTTTAATTCGGCATTGGAGTACGTACTTCACTCGCTGTTGTTGCGGCTTATTTATCTAAGTAATAAAGATAAAATACAATTTGTTTGTGTAGAAAATGAGCTCATCGGATGATTCTGACGCAGAAATTGATGCCGGCTTCTGGGAGGAAGAGACTGCAACTACTCCAATTCCCAGAGAAAAAAATGGCTCACTACGTACGTACTAAAATAAATTTATATGGTATCTTAGCACTGATTGTAATAAACATACTCGGTTGTTTGTTGTTTATTATTGTAATTGTGCTTAAATTAAATTATGTACGGTTACGGTACGTACATCGTTTGCACCAGAAAAACATGGCCGGCTGTAATAATCTACTATAGAACATCGAAAATTTCTTTTAAGATTGCAAACATTTAAACTGTGCAATAGCAACCTTTTCAGGTCTTTTGTTTGAGCAACATATGTAGTGTATTTTCAATTGATTGATAAACAAATGGAGCACTTAGTATTCGAAAAGCATCCTTTCTTTCACAACACTTATAAGAGGTAAGTGTGTATTCAAAGTTATCTGTTAAAGATCTGGAAAGAGTCTGAGCAGGCTCCGATAACAGCTTGATGTGTTTTTTTAATTGAACACATCAAAGAATATCTGTCATATTTTTTCTTAAATGTGCAAACATTGCGGGACTGTTCAAAACTCTAGTTTAGTAAGTCTGACAGCTGGCAACTCGACCTATTTCAGTTTTTATTAGCCTGGTCAGTGGTCAATTTAATAATTTTTTTCAGTTGAAGTTTATGAAGGCGTATGCCGGTATCGCGTTGCTAAAACCCTCATTTGAAAAAAAAAAAAATGGAAAATAGACAAATTGTAGGCCTAAACTTGTTAACCTTTAACATACCATCTGAAACTGCCAAGGAAACGCGGTAACTGCTTGGAGTTGACTACACTCAAAAAAATGTTTTGGTGACTATTTTGTTTTCTGCTTTTGTGTGTACTCGCGTGATCGGTCTAATTTGTAAATGAGGTAAGAATGAGAATGCGTTTAAAATATCATCTTTATGTTAGCTATGGTTTGTGTCTGTGATTAATTGCATATACTTTTGCATCCTATACTGAATGAGTGTGCATAAGTCTGCCCGTTAATTAAAAAAAGTTCTGTACATAAAACATTTTTTGGGGTGGCGGTCTTTGGATTGAAAGAATGATTTTCGAGTATAATTGTTTAACTGCATATTTATTACATTTAAAGGACTCCACAGATGTCAAATGAAAACGGTGACCTTCTACAAAGGACATGGTATGAAATCCTTAGGTTTCAGCATTGTGGGCGGACGTGACTCACCTAAAGGAAATATGGGAATTTTCGTGAAAACCGTTTTCCCCTCTGGGCAAGCTGATGACGATGGGACCTTACAAGCTGGTAAGTTGTTGTCATTTGTTTTCAGGAAAGGTGTGAGTGCAGTGGGTTTTCACACATTTGCATCTGCTATTCCTCGTTTGAGTTATAAGTGAGAAAACTGGGCTGATGTAACTGTACCATAGCTGAGGGGACGAGCTGATGCACATAGTAGAAAGTTCAAGAAGAACCCGAGGACAGTCCTTATCCATTTTTACCTGCCACCAGTACGAAAAAACCTTCTTAACTGCTCGTTTCGTATATTCCAGGTGATGAAATTGTTGAAATCAACAGCATATCAGTTCAAGGTATGAGTCATGCTGAGACGATAAGTCTGTTCAAAAACGTTCGTGAAGGTGCCATTGTCCTCAAGGTCCTAAAGCGAAGGTACAAAATTTATTTATTTCATTTTCCATCCCCTTACTAATCAATTAATTTATTTATTCTGGTTCACAGATTCCACAAGGCTAAATCCATTGGAAACTAAATAAATGAAAGGAAAAGTAATTTACATATTTATATAGATATGTACTTCAAAAGTGCAAATTAGGTGTGTTTGCGTACACACAAATTGTAAGCGCCTTCTTTTCTGTACGCAACCACACCTACTTCAAATATTTGTAAAAACACATAAAAGAAAATAATATTAAAAATGAACTTATCATTAGTGTCCAACACATAAAATTGTACCTACAAAGGCATAAATATTATCCAGCCTCTTTTAGTTAAGAAATAGAAATGCTTATAGTGTTTTTTGGAGTAAATTAGTCTGCAATGATGTAGTTTTAGTTTAGTTGTAAAATATGCATGTTCATTTCTACTGTAAGGTTTAGTGTAAAATTATTTCTAAGCGCAGATTTCTTTATGACAAAAAATCGAATGAAACCTGCAGGTATATATTATTTTCTTGTTGTTTCTATTTTTTAATTAAGAATTGGCAGATAATTTTACGCTTAATTTAGTTCCAAGAAATAATATAATCTCTTGAATTTAGCAAAGGCACGATTATTTTCGCGCTTACCATGCAATTGTTGGTAACAGATTTAAAAGCCTGCTGTAAGTTGTTATTCATTTTGTATATAGTATTTTTTTGTCTATAGAAAATGTTTAATTATTTTTGATATCTAATCACGTACGTATTAGAATTCTTATGACTGTCTAGGATTAGTGTTATTTGAAGAAACATTTTGTGTTGTAATTAAAAGTTATTGATGTTGAAAATAAATAAAAAAATAAACATTTATTTCGATTTTGCGTCTGATTTTTATTAACTAGTTTGATGCGTGTCCTTCAACATTAGATGCAATTGGTAAGTTTTTTTGCAGTGATATGGGTACGGGTATTTGGCATCCTCGGGGATAGCTGTTTTTTCTGTAGTATTTTTTATTTTCTACGTGTCTTTAACAATAAGACGCTGTTTCTTGACAAAATGCTCAATCCGATTTTCGAGGCTTTCTGAAAAGATATACAAAATGATTTTTGGAATTCGAATTTTTCCCAGTTTGAAATTTGTAATATTTAAATCTTTTCTCAATGCGGAACAAGAAAGCAGACCCTCTAAGCTGCGGACTCATCAGGCATCAGGCTTTTTAATATTAATACAAGATCCTGCCTATCGTGTTGTGTAAACGCTTGTCAACGAGCTGATTGGCCTCGGTTTCATGTACACACTGAGCAAACATTAAAATTACTCACCGCATCGCTTTCGTGTCATCAACTTTTGATACTGCTTCCGTCGCACACATTCTTGAAGCACATTCACATGCCCTTTGGTTGTGCAATTGCCGTACATTTGCTTACACAGCACTTCGAGACTGCTAAGAACATTTCTTATCATGGTGGATCTGAAATGAAGCATTATTTTAATTACAAATTCCATAATTGAATTATTCTTGTCGCTACTTACTTGACACTAAACTGCGTCCATTCACCTTGTATGGTCTGAATGAGTTGCGTCAAGTTTTCCTCATTGTGAACCCATTCGGTTGTATCGGGAACAATGTGATCATCTTCCTCAATAGATTCTGATGGTACATCATCCGCCGCATCGGATTTATATTTAACAGAATTTTGTCGAAATTCACAATCGTATAGGTTAAGTGGTATTGCAGCCGCTGGGGTATATTGCGGTTTGCTTTACAAAAACGAACATTATTCATAAATATATAAAAAAAAAACCTCAAGATATGTAGATTACCAAGGGTTGGAGTCAATGTTTAACAGCTCCTGAATGACATCGGGTTCCTCATTCCCCTCTCCAATGAGCAAGAGTACTGCCATTATGCAGCGAATCTGGTGCCACAGGAAAGAATTCGCCTTTATTTCCAAATAGCACATTCTATAGCTTTCGTCTTCTGCCTGGTTCGGACATTCCTGTATCGTAGCAGAGTAAATATGCCTTTTGTAGTTCATAACACCATTGTGGACATCCATTTTGCAAAGATTTCTAAAGTCAGCACCTCGAAGGTTACTTAACAATTCGCATCCTGCACGCATGGCCTCGAGGTTTAGATCGCCAACGGGAAAAAAGTAGCGATAAGTTCGACTTTTACAGTCGAATCTCGCACTATACTCCCTGCAACGCAATGGCATCCATGCAATGCATTGGATATTCTTTGGCAGGACTTTGTTCAATAATCCACAGTAGTCGATATCATTTTTGATTGCATCGGCACTCAGTTGTTGGTCTTCGGGGAACTTGCTTCGTAAATCGATTGATATCACCTGGCAAAATGCACTGACTTCTTTATCAGTTCGACCACAACGATGGTAATTTGATGTTGCGCGTGATTCAATGAGACACGTCCTGGTGAGCGCTTTAAACAAGTGGTATTCTAAAAAATAAGATAATGTCAACCATTTGGTTGTTTCTCAAGTGAAAGACACTTACCAATAGTTGCATTGGAGTCCTCCTGAACGGCCAATCCATGATAGTCCCAACCAAAGTAAAGACATTTAAGCAGTACATGCCGCTTATGGCATCTGGGGCAAATTAAATGTGTTAAGAACAGGCTTGGATTCGTTACGGCAGAATCTTACTTAGTGAAATCGAATTTTCGTTTATTTCCTTTTGGATTTACGAGCTCCTCGGAATCTGGAACAACCCTATCAACAGCATGTTCATCTAGTTTCTTCTGCAGAATGTTCTTCAGTTGGAAATTGTGTGCTTGTAATTGAATTATTTTCTCGACGAGTTCTTCTTTTGTAAGATTTTCTAGTTCATGACGAGCTAGATTTTTTTGTCGTTTATTCACAGATATTTGCTGCTCCATATTATTATTTTGCTGGATAAAACAAATAAGAAACTACAAAATATGGGTAGATATGTCTAGCTTCTGGAAAGAAAACAAAAGTACCACTACCACTGGGAGGAATTATGACATTTGTAAAATCAAAAATTCAAAATAAAGTGACACCTTCATGCACAATTTTGAATCGTTCTAATGGGACGTGCGAATTTAAAACGAGGTGTACATTATAACCAGCGATGCCAGATGTGGGGATTTTTCCCCATTTTGGGGAATTTTTCACTTGATGGGGAAAATGGGGAAAAGTGCTCTTGAAATGGGGAAAAAACGAAAATGCAAACATGTTTATCAATTTTGCATATTTTAAAAATAAAACTCGTGTAGTTAACTTTCAAATAAATCCCGAACGTAAGAACATTACCGAAAATGTAAACAAACTTCACCAGTTGTCAAACTCAAATGCACTTGAAATCACTTGAATCTGAAAAAGATTGCATTTTTGTACCAAACGAATATAAAAACTGTTCTGGGAGCAAGAAAATTGATCTGAGAGCGCCCAATCGAATACCACTAACTGCAACCTTTTTTCAAATTCAATATCAGTTGTGAAGTTCAGCCATATATGACGCTGTGTTTTATGGATTACCTATATTGTTTTTCTTATATATTTTAATAAATGTACCTGTAATATTAGATATTAATAATATTACATATAATTAATGTATTTCTTAATTCATTTATTATTACTATCGCTTGTTTATAAAGAGTAAAGACTTGTTTTTGTTTTTCTTGCTAATCCAAAATGAGTAAATACTTTAAAGCCAACGTATAGTGTATTGATTATTTATGTTTTAAATTCACATGAATTTTGTATGACCTTCTTTAAAAAAAAGATGTCTCCTAATAAAAGAAAACAAATTTTTATTATATTAAAAATTCATCTTTAGGTTCCTTTTTTCAATGAATCGAAATGGGGAAAAAACGGATACGAAATGGGGAAAATTTACAAAAAATTTCCCCAAAATGGGGAATTTTGGGAAAAAAAATCTGGCATCACTGATTATAACGTATAATCGAACGATTCGGGCACAAAAAACTATCACAAAATGAGAAATAATAAGCGTTTTTATTTTTTAGTTCAGAGCTGAGCACTGAACTGTCAAATGTGACTGGAAGTGTGTTTGTACATGTGTAACAGAGATGAATGATTAATTATTATTCCATTATCTTTGATGTGTAATCAGCATTTTCCTCAGGCTGCTCAGTCAATTTATTCTGAGCTCATAGAGCGCGCTCTGATCATACTCTGAACGAAAAAAGAAACACAAATTTGAGCTCTGATGTATCTGAGCTAAAAAAGAAACACGAACTTTTTGTATAACAGTTCAGGTTATGCTCTGAACTAAAAAAGAAAAACGCCTAATAGCTGACGGTTCGAGGATCCGTAACAGCAATGTTCCTTTATGGCTTTTGAGGTGCTAGCTACAATCACGCTATCGGCATAATAAACGTAATACTTGAAAATTGTTATACCTTTGATTCTCCAGCTTAAACAAATATGTATATTCATTAGGAAAAAAAATACTAGTTTCAATTCTGCAACGCTTTCTTCCTCTATTTCGCTCTCAATCATAAATTCTTAAACAACTTTTTCATTGGGCACATTCAAGAATCTAGTTATCTTAACTCGACTAGATTCGTTTAGATAAGATGTTAACTGAACGCAAAAACTAGATTCGTCGGGCACGTCACTTTTCCTACGTCATCCACACATCCGAACTGTCAACTTGGTACTCAGTCACAAAATTCTTGACCAAATTCGTCGACTACCTCTCCATAAACGTCAATTGAAACAGCTGTTCATATGACCAATTTCAGCCACCAAAGGAAACTGTCAGACTTACTAAACTAGATACTTGAACATCCCCATTGTTTTGCTACAACTTTTTGTTAATGTCACTTGGTTTCTTTTCTTCTCATTGACGCTGACATTTGGCTTGTTTTTTGAGCTTCTATCTCAGCAAAGCAAAGTAAAGCACTCAATTACAACAACTACAGAGAGTCATCGAAGTGTCAAGTAGAGCGTAGTGTTTCTACCTAATTGCGTGCTGAAAATTCTATCTTAATTTACTTTTCTGAAATCGAAGAAGGCCTATTGACAGGAACTTCACTTATTTATTTATTTGCAATCTCGCTTTTGGTATAATGTGCTCATATTTTTAACTTGACGTACTTAAATTATATTATCTGCTATCTGCATACAACTACCTATCAGTGAAACAAAATATGGACACAATTCTTTTGGTCTGAGAAAAAAAGTTTCCTTTTTCGCCCTTTTAGCTTATTTTGTAAGGCAATTATCCACGATATTGGTTTCACTGCTCATACCTGCTACAAATTTTAACCTTTTAGTACAACTGCGGGCATGTTCAATACTACCTTTGTATGGCAACGCCATTCAAAAATAGCATCAATAAATCGGTTGCTCTCTCTCTCGCACGTCCACTGATGGCAAAGCGTCCATGTTGAATTTTTTCGTTTGCAAGAAGTTTTTTAATTGTAAAGTTGTGGTTCGATTTAACACAATAAAAGTGCATCCTTATTAGAAAGAATATTATTTAAATCTTCGCAAGTATCCGTACATTATTTTGCGACTTTATATTCGTCTTCCGCCCCGTTCCAAGTGCGTTAAATGTCCATTAGAAAAATCTAGCCGCCGCCATTCATTTCTCAGCATAGAACCAGACCAGAGTATAAAAAAATAATTACAGAAGTGCGTGTACTGTTGGCATTTTCCCTACTTTTTCTACCCAACATTTTTTTTCGTTTTTATTTCCTTATATTTCCGAAAATAATTTCCATTAAACATGCCCTAATGAAAGCTGTTATATTCTTTCTCTGTAGACTAACCACTAAATGAAAAAAAGGATTTTTTGAAATAAAAAAAAAAATAAAACAAAATTGAAAGAGAAATATTTTTGGTGTTTTGCGCAAAATGAGTGTCGTCGCCGCCGCTATGACTCTTGATGAACAGAAGACAATTTTAAAGACGTGTGGTACTGCTGGTGGTGATCATAATATACCAGATAGTAATGATGATGAGAATCATATCTTACATAAATTAAAGACAGCGCCATCATTCGCAACATCAGCAGCTAATTCTGTCGCCACCGATGGAGGTAGTAATCCCAGTGTTCTACCTCCAGCTTCGCCACAAACCACCACCATCAACAACTCATCAGCAACAGAAACAAGTTTCACAGCCCAGCATCGACGTTTGTTGGAAGGTATCTAAACCAAAAAATAAACTCTTAAAAATCAAAAACAAAAAAAAAAAAGAAACTAATATCAAAACATTTCCAAAAGAAACTGTATTTTTGTTGCGAGGCAAATATTCTCGAATTTTTGTCTTTTGTTTTCCTTTCTCTATTAAAAAAAAAAAAAAGTACGTAGATATATAAACACAAATGTGCGGTTAGAATCAAAGAATATTTCTATACACCATTGTTCTATTTTAATTTTCAAAATTACCTACTCACATATTTCTTACGAGTATTAAGTATATCGTTGTTGCTCGAGACTCCAGGTTTAAGGCCGAAAAAAAAGAAATCGAAAAAATTAAGATACAAGTGTTTTGTCTGAAAATGGAAGCAAAAAAAAAAGAAGTTAATGTCCGGCGCTTGGTAGAAATCAATATTTTCGGTTCTTTCTCTTAGCAGGTGACCGGGTGGACAGTGCAAGAAAAAATAAGAGAAGTGAAAAAAAGTAAAAGAATGCATATGCCCTTCAAGTGTAAAAGAAAAGAAAAAGAAATAGATTTGTCTATCCATTGTTTTCCTTGTAAATATGAAAGTAATTTGATTTTTTTTTATTTAAATGCAAAAATTAACGGTGAAGTGATTACTTGAGCGCGCGATCGTTACCGATTGTGATAATTGCAAGAGCAAGCGTTTCGAAGATGCTCTTCAAATTAAGTGGTCATTCCGATGTAATTTATACGAAAAAAAATGTGCCGCGATTATTGAATTAGTTTATTTGTTCTACCAACCTAGTAAACATGTCACAGAAATCACTTGCAATGGAGCGGAATTTTATATTTATGGTTTGTCTGAAGGCTTAAAAATGCATATCATAAACATCTCCACAAGTGATTGAGTTTTTATTCGATCTGGTCATAGACGCATAATTAATAGAATGAGCCCATTTTTGTACATTCATTTTTTTCTTTAAATGTATTATCTTTGAAAAGATAAGCAAGTGTAGATCTTGAAGGTATAGGGCCTTACATCGGTATGAATACAAACGTCTCTTACCCCCCACAGTTGTAACGAATTCCTCGAACAGATTCTCATTCAAAAATGAATGCGTCTAACATATTTCTGATCCCTTTATTCTTATTCGTACACGAAGGTTTTCTTTACATTTCAGGGTTTTGAAAATAACGCGCAGGTGTTCCAGATGTGCTTTCTTTCCTTCCCTCGAACATGCCTTGTAATACATTCTGTATGTTTATAAATAGCACACTAAATTCTAAAAAAGTTGACAAGAGATTAGACGATTTTTTTTTTTTTTTAATTGCACTAGGTTACCTATTCTAATTCAAAACTGATGGGTTATTTAAAGTGTCCGAAAAACGATGCTTCGGGTATCATTTAGAAAATGATTATATATACAGATGAGTTGAGAAATTATCAAACACTTAGAACCCCTCCGTATTAATAAAAAGTTAGTTTTACATATTTAGAGTCGGTCTTTTTTTAACGCCGAAAGAAAACGCGTTATACGATGTGCTTGCTGCACATTTCAATGATCCCAGATTGTGCTTTGTTTCCACCTGTACTTGAGAATCTATTTTTTCTTAACAAACAGTGTTCAAACGACATTGTGTGTTGTATTTCTCCACTTCAATAATACTTTTTTAAATTAAAACCCCAGCTTTGACGAGTATAGAGCTAGATAAATACCATTTTGTGTCGGTAAAAACAATTTATTTTAAATAACCTCCTCACTTGTTAAGGTTGGAAATTAAGCCCATTTCCGACGTTAATTTCGGTAACAGTATACCTAGGGATGAGTTATGTTTGTCGGCAATTACAGGGAGGTTTCAACATTTAATGTGCCTAGCAATCTGACGGGAAAGACGAAGACTGTGACAAAATCCAAGACATGTAAGAAGTGTAGTAATTTGTATACATATAATGGAGTCGCGTTAAGCTTGTTTTCCAAGTGCATCTCGTTATGCTTCTATTGTGGAAATCAAATCATCGTCTCTGAGGAGTACGCTTACCTCGTGTCTGCTTCAGAGATATCAAGCTTTGTGCCCGGGACGATGTTCCCATTCCTCAAGTTACCTTCTCCAAAAATATTGATTGTGCGTTTAAAATATGTCAACTTCTCCCGGAAGTACATTTTGTACGATACTCTGAATGTTTATACCTATTCCTTGACTACTGTCAGCTTCTTCCGAGGTTCATTTTCCATCCTTAATGTATCTTCCCATCTGCACGGAAGGTTTGATGCGGTTCAGTATAGGTAGTTGCTTCATGTTTGGTAGGTATATTTCTGAAACAGCCAATTTTAAAAATGCTGCCTGTAATAGTCCTATTCCTCAAACAATTATTCATTTTAACATTATTCAGCTGTTCGACTAGGGGTCAGCTAGAGTTTCTTGAACTTATAAAAAGTTCTTTTCCTTATCCACTATCAATTTTACACATTCCTTGTCTGCATGTAGATCAACTTTATGATAAAACGTATGCCCATGTAGGAAAGCGCAAATACCTAACCCTTATCGCAATACTTCATCCCCTTTAATGTAGACAATTAATAGCGAGGTAGTTTTGTTATTTCTTAAACCTATTCCTACCTATGGGTCTTTCTTTTTCGTCAACGTCAATAGTAGAGAATTTTGGCAGAGAGCTTGGTCGTATGGAAACATGTTCAATGCCCTGGAGTAACTTTTACCCTACTTAATTCAATTGTAACTAGTCGCAGTTCCGAATCAAGTGAAGGTTTTGTGGATATTTGATCTTCAACTCTTAACTGCATCTGTGAATTGTCAACGTCTATGACGACTGCCTCAGTTTGTCTTCGTATAGGTATTTGCATTCAGACAAACCATATAATAAATATCTATCTGAAAGTGAGCTTAATTTCTGTGTGCAATATTATTTATTTAAATAGCAAGTGAAATCCTTGAAATATAAAAGAAAAAAAAAAAAATGTTTAAAAAGTATAAAGAAAAAAAAAAACTGTGTAAGGGAAAGATTACTAAAAAAGAACAGTGAAAAATAGTGATGTGCCGAAAAATTAGTTTGTAATTCGTAAATAAATCCTTAAAGTTTTATCCGAGAGTAGTTCACAAAATCTTTCCCTATAAAGTGTAAAAGAGAAAACAAATGTTTTTCCATTCGAAATCGAAATGAAAATAATTGAAGTGATTTAGTTTGGTGTCGCTGCGCCCACTTATGAGTCTCGGCAATTTTCTCGGTTAACCTACTCTTACTCAATAATCGCTAAACTCGTCCAATCGTACGATGTGCACCTTGCATCCCAAGTCAAGGATTGACAAGAAAAACGTGGATGGACGATTTGAGTCTCTCACGCACACAATTCTAAAGAAATTTAACTCGTTTCTTTTATTGGTATGATTTCGAATAAGTTTATGGTTAAAGATGTATATTAATATAAAAAATCAAAAAAAAAAAATTAATTAAAACAATGGACCCATATCAATCAACTAACTTGTTCCTTTCTCAAAATTCACAGAAGAAATACACAGCCTCAAGGTCGAACAAAGTCGACTTCAGCAGCAATTTACTGATGCGCAACGACGAGAGAAAATCCTTATGCGGAGGCTTGCCAACAAAGAACAAGAATTTCAAGACTATGTTGTAAGTTACAATCGCTTTTATAGCGTCTGCAGGCGGACTATCACGTTGTTTAATTTTACAGAGCCAAATTGCTGAATATAAGGCGGCTCAAGCACCGGGCCCAGCTGCATTGCGGTCTGCCCTTCTCGATCCGGCTGTTAATTTACTCTTTGATAAGCTCAAAAAAGAGTTGCAGGCAACGAAAGCGAAACTCGAAGACACGCAGCAAGAATTGTCGGCGTGGAAATTCACTCCGGATTCTAATACGGGAAAACGGCTGATGGCAAAGTGTCGACTTTTGTATCAGGTAAGGCAAGCGTCCTTGACAACTGTGATTGATGACTACAGTGGGTAAATTCGTTTTCAGGAAAATGAGGAACTTGGCAAAATGACGTCCAACGGGCGACTGGCAAAGTTGGAAACCGAATTGGCCATGCAGAAGAGCTTTGCAGAAGAAGTGAAAAAATCTCAATCAGGTAGGAAGTTTTTGAATAAGAATGTGTTATTATGCAGAGTCTATTCAGCAAGTCGGACAATTTAGGGCAAATGTTGACATGAAGCAAGTGCCAGCAACTTGGCAGCACTTGATTGGGTGCAATAAAACGCCAAGTTCGGGTTCGCATTGAACGCTATGACTATGCGTGTTTTATTGTGCTCCAATCTCAGTACAGAAAAGTAAAGTAAAGTTGAAGTGTTTGGACACTTCAGTTTTTTTGTTCATTCATCGACTTTACTTTTCTTTACTGCAAAAGTTTCATCTAGTAAGCATTAAAGTGTTAACTGGGTTTCTCAAAAACCCTCAAACTTTCCTACTCCAGGAAATATATGAAATAAAATCACGAATACTTTTAACACTGTCACACGTGTTTTTTTTGCAGAACTAGATGACTTCCTCCAAGAACTTGACGAGGACGTCGAAGGCATGCAGAGCACGATTTTATTCCTGCAGCAAGAATTGAAAACCACTCGCGATCGCATACAATTTTTGGAAAAGGAAAACTATCAACTCAAAAATGGTAACACCGATGAACCTACCGACACCGCAGCTGTATTATTACCATCCGCCCAGCAACAACAACAGCAACAGCAGCAGCACCGCTCCATGAACGGTGCTGGCACAGTCAAAGAAATCAGTGCGGCAGAAGATTATTCTCAGCAGTCCACCATAAATGCGACTAATTCAAATTTCGCTGTCGGTACTAATAATAATTTTAATAATATGCTCGAGACAATCGATGAAAATTCTTGTCTAAGGACGCAAAATCCCAACAACAGTAACAATGCCAATAAAACCTTGGGTAGTGCAAAAAATAGTGAGTTTTTTAACGGATCCGTTTCGAATGACGGCAACGGCAACGATACTGAACTAACACAACCAGTGTCCGCGAACAGTGACGACCTTATTATCGACGCAAGCAGTAATAGTAATAGTACAGTGGGTGGTGGTGGTGGTGTTACGGTCAAAACGCGATTATCCGCTCGTAAACGTAACTACGACAGTGATTCAAGTGAATGCGGCAGCACAAATGGCGCAACAACGCGCAACTCGATTGTAAAGAAGGCGAAAAAGAAGACTCGTCGGTCATCGTCAGTGCTGTCGATCGATTTGAATGAAGATGATTCGCGAATTGGGGGGGTTTCAGTTGACCGAAGTGACGAGGAGAACAGCAATAGTCAGCCAACGAGGGTGATGACCAGACGAAAGTCGGCTCGAAACCATCAAAATGGTGGCGATACTAATATGTGAAAATAAGTAAATAAATAAAATACAAACCGGGACAAAAACGAATGTAGTAATAATTTTTTTTTTTGTTTGTTTTTCTTTTTAGTCTTTAACTGAAAATATGCCCGTCTTTAGTATCTATTAATTATTTAAGTTTACCACATAAAAGACTAGAGAAGTTAACAATTTCCTTGTTATACATACACAACTTTTTGACTTGGTTGATGCAGCGTACAATGATGATTATTTTTTTTTTTTAATTTTCCACTGAGGAGGAAAAGTTATTTAACTTTTTTTTTTATTATTATTCAACTTGTACAAAATACGGAAGAAGGAAGAAGTTAGTAGTAGTAAATACCTTGCACGATTTTTTCGAAGCGTGAAATCAACTGTGAGACATCAAGAACCGAAAACGGAAGTTTTCGGCCGTTAATTTAACGCAATAAATGCATAACTAAAATAAAATATAATTATTAACAGAAATATATATAATATATAGTTATATACTTAGTATGTTAAGATCACTTAGTTATGTAATTTTGTATGGATGTTTATTTATCCATTAAAAATGTTTTAAACGAAAAGAATGCAAAAAACCTACAAAAAAAATATGTAAAAAGAAGAAAAATACTGACAAAAACAAATAGTAATAAAACTTAATACAGAAATATGAGAAAATTATAAAAATTGTATGTGTTTTCTTTGATTCAAATCCACAAGTGTGGTTTGTGTTGTCACGAGAAATAGGGATTCCTGCAAAATGCATTGCGCAACAGGATGTTGTTATGGGCATACGATTTGATCCCTCAAGCGTTGGAAAAACATTTAACTAGTTTACTTGTAATAAGCACTTTTCGTGAAAATCTTCACATGCTTGTGATGTGTTTGATTAGATGTGCTGACTCCTGAGCAGACAATGTTTGATTATTTTCATTTGCACTTTGCACGTCAGTCACACGCACAATTATAATCTTGATGACGGTGTTCTTTGTTGTTTGATATTTGTAAGCACGTTTGCATGAGCTTGAAGTTAATAGCTGGAGTCGCATTCAAAGTCGAATTTAGATAAATTTGAGCGAATTTTGGGTTGTTACTTATCTCGAATGCTAAGGCAAGGACAGTCCCAGTCTTCCCAATTCGACTGAATCAATGTTGTAGTTGCAATTTGTTTGCTCTGGGGAAATTACGCATAAAAAAGACCTGAAAAGATTTGTTCCTGTGGAAATAGTTATTTAGGTTATTTCCGATGAATTTTGCGTAAGCTTCGTTTGTTTGTTAGTTTTTTAGTGTTTAAAAATTACACATCGACGATTCGAGTTAACTCAGACGTTAATTAGTGCGACACTGGTAGTAGGCGCAGTGGCACAGGGGTTAGTGTTTTTGGACTACTAATCAGGGGTCCCAGGTTCGATCCCAAAAGAACGTGCTTTCTTACATAACATAGTGCCGCTCACAAGACGTACGATAAATTGAGTGGCCCCATGTAATGTAAGAAAGGACAAGCGACGAAAGCATAAACAAGAAACCATCTTTCTAATGTTTGTCATTTTACAACAGTTTAGGACTTATGCCTATTCTTTCCGTTGAAGGCAAGCTTTTTGCACATTATCAATGTCGTGTTGCGTCTCTGGACCTGCTCAAAACAGAGTCGCAGTCTTGCGCGGCGAACTAATAGCGCATTGAATAATTGTTCATCAACACCATATTGTGCTCCCGACTATGAATAATCACAGTATGACTCTTTGTTCATCATTCTCCCGTCCTAAGAAAAAAAAAAACAAAATCATTCCTGTAAAACCCAAATAAGACACATCGTTATAAAATTTATGAAATAATCGCTTCATTTTTTCATTTATTGTTAAATTGTTAATTTGTATCTTACAGTGTTGTGTATTTCATATATTATTTTCGTTCTTGATATATAATTGAATTGGATAAATATTTGTTATATTCAAAAACTCATCTATATTATATACTTTATTTGTTATTATCAATGTTCAACGTTCGAGAACAAGAGTACCTCTTCGTAGATTTCTTTACATTGTATTGGCTTATGTCTAACAATACGGATAAATAAATTATGCTAAATAAAAATAGAATTACGCAAAGATATATATATGAGGACAGAGTGGAAGAGAGGAAAGGAGAAAAATATATAAATTATGTTGGAATAATAGTTTTCAAATGGCTCATCTCCTTTGCTTTCTTTTTCTACTTCATACGCTGAGTAAATAAATTAAATTTACAGTTTGACGTTTTCTAAAAACTACACGCAGCTTATGTATAATGTATATAATATTATTCCATGCCAAAATGTTCGCAGTTTAAAAATTAAAAAAAAAAAATCCATAATGTATAATATATAAATAATTTAAAAATAAATTACTAATCATACGCTTTAACTGTAGTCAATCACTTATACTAAAATGGTATACTTAATAGAATTAATACATTTTATATTTGTTTTATTATCTTTCCAAATGTAGAAATTGAATAGTTGCTTTTCCTCGCTATATGACTTAAGTATAGTTTCAATGCTATAATTTATTTTTTGTTGTGTTGTCGTAACGCCTTTCTTGTTTTAACTTACTTTATATCTACCGCATCACATTGTTGCAAGTTGCCTCGCAATCACTTCCTTTTAACAATAAGCATGCATAGACTAGACATTTTAATTAGTTGTCATATCAAAAACAGTTTCCCGACAGATTATATACAGTTTGTCTTTTTATATAGGTATTAACATTTTCTTAAACCGCATGTAACGCTTGCTGAGAGTTATTTTCACAATGCTCCGTACTAATAACAAAATTTTAGTCTCTACTTTAAATTTACGGAAGCTCATAGTTGCGAAAATGGTTTGGAAAATACGCCACTGTGAGCTACTAAAACTTAAAGTCGAAACAAAAACCGTTTATTGATAAGGTCCAATTTGTTTAACGATATTTTTGTGTTTACTTGTTTGTAGCCTAAATTTTTAAAAAGTTTCAGTTTTTATTTCTTTTCTATTACAATTGTTCTATTTCTATATTTAGTCTCGTAAGAATACCAATCACAAGCAAACAAAGACACTAGGCGAAGGTTTACTGGTGCAGGTACATCCTTTTCTAGGTAATGCTTTTTTTGGCGATATGCAAACAAAAAATAACCAAAATCTAGTTGAAAATACATAGCAATGGAAACGTTTAGCACTTTCATGGGGTTTGATATAACTATCAAATGACTGAACGTCAGGACAGGACATTCATCTTTCAAATATTTCACCTACCATTGTTTTCGCAACGTTTACCTATTAATGCGCATAGCCCTTCCCTAAAAAAATACAGCTAACAATAGTGAACACCGCAATCAAATCCGTTGTGTTTCTCCAGATTAGGGGAAAACAGCAGATAGCAGGAGATCCTTTTATATTATTTAGTGATAAAGTCCACTCCAAGACAAAGTTTTCCTAAAATCACTCGACACTTTCATCAACAACAACGTTTCCCAATGCAGTTCTAAAATGTTCTTCTTGAAACCTAACGGTAAAACTTCAGGATTTTACAAAGCAAACATACCCAGCAAAAAATGCTGAATAGACTGCTTCTGCTTCTACTGTTCTGTTTAAACATTTTAATCTGTAAAGTACGCCTTGAATGACATTTTTTTCTTTACAGTTTTTTCATTAGAAATTTAACGAATTAACTGAAAAAAAGTATACGAACAGACCTTTGTAATAGCAATTTTCAATGTTCACCTTGTGTCAACATTAAATACGTACATGCAGAATCAATGGCGGGCGCACATTTCGCATTCGAAAATGCAAAATTTGTGAATTCTATACCGAAAATATCGACCCAAGAGCTCATAGATTACGACATTTTAAAGAAATATTTAAGAAACATTCGATAACGACGACGATTCATATTCTGTCGCACGTACCAAAAAGAGGCATAGCTAAAAGAGAAAACTGCTGTTCATGACGTTTGAAACCTAACGGAAAACTTCAACTTCGTATGATGCCGCCATAAGTGGCCTCTCGTTGTCTCTTTGAACAGATAATTAACAAGCACTTCTAATAATCATTCTTAATCTTCAAACTAATTATTTTGTAGGTCACAATGGGAAACTTAGTACCATGCCGAAGTTCGTAACATCGAGCATGGACACTAAATATGACTATTAGTATCGCGACAAGAAACAAAAACGTCACATTATAATTTCCCACATATTTTCATGACAATAATCATCCTATTCCGAATTATAACAACTTTTAACTTGGCCATTGTGACCCATCTTAATGAAAGAACAGAACATGTTTTCCTTCATACCGCCGTAGCTGATCTCAATGTTCGTAAATTCTTGGAACAGATCTGAAAAGCAAATCCTCTCTTAATAATTATTGTAACTATCCAAGTTTCTGAATAAATTAGAATGTTCTTTTTGAAAAATCTTTATTTAAAAAAAGGGTCTGGTCGAATATGTCAATAAAAACCTTACGCACAAAATAAAATTAATTAAAATCTTAAAACATTATTGCTAATTAATATGAAAACACAAAATTTACTCGTACAATTAAAAACAAAACTTGTACTAACAGGTCGTATAGTCTGTATATGCCTACGTAAAACTACATGAATGAGTGTGCAAAATACTAAACATACAAAGCTTTGCATACATAAATGGATTTGTAGTGATTTTCATTGCCATAATTCAGTAATCCTACTTCACACAGGCTTGGGATTTGTACTGAATTCTGGAAGTGAAAATCTGGTACTTAAACTGTCAGTTAGACAAGAAAAAAAAACGCCATTCAGAAAAAAAAGCATTTCAATTTCTTAAAGCTACGCGATCACAGGGATAAAAGTAATGTCAGACGAAAGATGGCATTTTTGTTTCGACTTTTCGTCTCTTGTCTACTCACTTGCAATCCACCGTTTTCACTTGGAGATGACTTTCATTCCCGTGATCGAGATGACACCGTTTAATAAGACCATTGGACGTGCTTTTGAAAAGTTCACTTTGTATGGTTAAATATATTATTATTAAGCGCTAACATTATTCGCCCTAGTACCTTCTAACAAGTAACATAAAACATCATGAACCGTCAAATTGTTTCTTGTGACGTAAGGTATATTCTTTGTTCCCCTGCATCTATTGTTTGCTGTGGTCGCTATTTAATTTTAAGTATTCGTTTTGACGCACGACTTTCTGACGGTTTTCTTAAAACTTACCAAAATTAAATCAAAAAAAAAAAAAAATATTTATATAAAGCAATAAATAATAATCATACAGAAAGTTGCGACATACAATTATTGTTACCCATTGCACTGCCGCTATTGCTGGCGTTATCGTTTTCAGGATGATTACTGCCACTGGTAGTCGAATCGCCGCCGCTGCCATTGTGGTTGTTCATTTCATGCGTTGACTCTAGAATATTATGAGGTAGTTGATCAGTATTTAGCAGTAATGGCGCTGATAAGATATTTTCTGGACTCGCTACTGCTTTTGTAAACGAGGACAGTAGTTTATGTGATTGTAGGGAATACTGACTTAAATCTACGGGCATCTCTCGACTGCTGTCAGTATCCATTGGATGAAAATTGGATTCGGTACACGATTCCTTTTGTATTTTCGGCAAGTTTATATCAACATTCATGGGCTTTAAAAATGTTTTCTCCTGTGACCGCAGATGCAGACTATTGTGTTGTATAGCTGATACAATTGGCGATGGTATCCTTTCGATTGACACCGAACATGGTACAATTCGAGGTTGACGGTATTCTTTCGGTATTTTTGGAATACGAAATTGTCGTAAGGTTTGCGTTGTTGATGGTTGTTGATTGTTGCTATGGTTGGCTGCTGGGCTGTCTGCACAAATGCTATCTGTTGGCAAATGTTGAGATCGTTCAGATTGTGCCACTTCACCTTGGTAGGTTTTTAGAAATTCTGTAAATCTGCTCACAAAATGCTCGTGTAATTGGCTGTGTACTAAGCTAATGTTTGATCGCTGAGCGACGTTTTTTAGATCTAGCGGGAGATCTAGTGGGAGAGAAAACAAACATTTTAAGTAAAAAACCACAACAGTATAGTAAGTTGATATTTGTTATGCTAGATATGGTATTTACTTTCCAAAAATGCTTTTAGGTTTTACACGGAGATGTCGTTTCGGTTTGTCATTTTCAATAGTAAATGTAACAAATTATTAGAGATTAAATGTCATGAAGAGGATTGTTAAAAAAAAAACTCCAAGATGTGACACGAAACAAGATACTTGTTTTGTTTGCATGTACTTTAAAGTTGCAGTTTGCAAAAGAGGTCCAAAAAGCCAGCTTCTCACTTGTAATTTGTGTCTAATGAAAAAAAAAACGCGTCAAATTGAAAAAAATTGAGCGATAAACTCAAACAGAGCGAAATACTAACTCGTCGCAAGCGTAAACTCTGAATACCTGGGTACCTTCAGTTTTAATGCAATTCCTCTTACCTGAATACAGGGTGTGAGTGCAGGCGGACAAACAATAAAACAATATTTCAAACAAAAATAAAGCGAAGAGTGCGGACCGGCCAGGCGCCCCTAGCTCAACTAATACTGACCGGCAAATGGGAGTAAGTGCGGATGATGCACTGTTACACATTTCGGTCGGGGAAAGCGTTGGAGTGATTGATGTTAATTTAGAAAATTCTTCTGGATTCTAGCGACACTTGCCCCATCGCTAGCTCATCGTTTTCCCATAGTTCCACCAGCTCGAGACATGCAAAAAACTGTAAACAGTTATGAGACTGGGGACAAAGAAATGGGATAAACTGTCCGATAACGATAATAGGAGACTCCACAACGCGCGGGCCTACCTTAAGGGGCTTTCTCGGCGGGTACTCCAATGGACTGCTCCCGTGTCTGCAGGTCTCCGACAAGCCTCTGCCAATCGGGCCCAACGGCTCGGAGTCTTCAACCCTCTCAGTGGTAACTCACAAACCAGCTGTAGACCCATCCTTCTCAACGACGATCGGGGCCGTCCCGCGGTTGAGCTTACCATTGATAGTTTCATTATCAACTGGATTATTAGCATACTCGAAGAAAGACACATCATAGCCGAACAATGGCGTTAGAACATCGGCTTATGCCGATTACGTAGTGTTGTTTGAACAGGTAAATTCCTTCCAACACTCACCGAACAAATTGGTGATGCAACAAAGCCTACTACCTTAAGGCTATTACGAAAGTACAAAGACTAGCGTGTATCGGTCTTGAGGCTATCCTCAATCTGCTGCCGCTAGACATCTTAATACAATTTTCAGCCGCCATAAGTGCCCTGAGAATAAGCCAATCAGTCAAATGGAAACTGAATGAAAAGGGTCACACGTTGATCTTACAGAAATATTTTGGCTTTGCCCCAAACAAAGATTACATTACGCCATACCTAGCGGTTTTTACGGACGGATCCAAAATGGAAACCGGGGAGGGTTCAGGCGTCTTCTCCGAATCGTTGGGTATTTCAAAATCGGTATGCCTCCCCGACCACAGCAGTGTCTTCCAAGCAGAGGTCCTGGCAGTGACAACAGCAGCCCTTGAGTCTTTGGTAAGGACAATACCACCTGAAGGTATTACCTTCTTTATCGACAGCCAGGCAGCAATAAAAGCAATAACTGCAATAAAAATAAAATCAAAACTTGTGAAACGCTGTCGCGAAGAACTCAGGGTTCTTGGCACTCAGCATAAGGTACTGGTCTGCTGGGTTCCGGGACATGCCAGGAAACGAGAATGAACAAGCTGATCCCTCTGTGTATATCCGGCCTTGCTCACTCAAGCTTAAAGCAGGAAGACAGGCCACAAGAGAGGCGAACGATAGATGGACTGCACTAGAAACTTGCCATACAACAAGAATGCTTTGGCCAACCTTCAATGAAGCAAGAACCGATGGTCTCATACGAAAGGAATCCTCCGCGTAGGAATCATAACGGGGCACAACACTCTGCGGTATCATGTGAAGAAATTGTGCTTGACGGAAGAAGAACTTTGTAGAGGCTGCGGAGATGAATAAGCTCTTGAGGACACAACTCACTTCCTTTGCCACCGCCCAAGTCTCCAACACAACAGGCACAGATTCCTATGGTGACACTGCTTCCACGACCTAGACGAGCTTTCCAGCTTGTCGCGTAGCGCCGGTTGTCACGTTGTCTTTTGTTGGCAGCACTTTACCGCTCTAAATGGGGCCCAATTCAAATCATGCGTTAATTTTGGTACACCCTTTAGATTTGTTAATTTTGTCCATTGCATGGACAAAAGGTTAAATACTTGATCTGAAGTAAGTCGAGAAACAATGATATTCAGTGAGAAATGACGGATAAAAAATGTTCAAGTCATCAACATCGTTGTGTGAATGGACAATTGCAGTTTCGATTCTCATAACAGGTTCGCAAGAATCTTTCTCGTTCATTGCCAGTTTGGCTGGAACAATTTTTATTCGAAAGGTATCTTAAATCGATATCCTATAAAATAAGCCATTCTTAAGGTCAGAATGCAAAATTGAACACAAAATTGAATTTTTATATCCGAAAGTGTTATTTACGGAAAAATAAGTAAATTATCTTTTTTGTTTGTCAATTGCCATAAGCTGCATTCGCAGGCACAGCCATTCGAAAATGGTTTAAAAAAAAAGCAGAAATCAGTTGTGGCGTTCTTTTAAACCCAAGGTAACGTCATGTTTTTTTCTCTTGTTCTGTCAAATAAATCTTATATTTTCTTTTCATATCCTGTGGGACCGTCCGAAACTGCTGAAAAATATAAAAGTAAAAAGTTGTCACAAAAAAGCTGGCGTAAGGTATGTTTCTGGTTCAATATTCGCAATGTGTCACAGTTCGCTCTTTGCGAGAGAATTCGCTCACCGAAATGAAATATAACTTAAAAGAAAAGGAGCACATTGAACCACAAGTTTGAAAAATGTGAATTTTTGCCTAGGCGGGAATATACAAATATCAGTAGAAAGCACAAATTTATATTTAAAACCAAGACTTGAATTGCTTTTATTTGCAGAAATTAAAAAATTCAAAATTCGAAAAATTGCTCTGACTCTGAAACCCAAGGCCGCTTTTTTACGGCCAATGGAACATGAAATCTGACAGCCAGCTGATTTCGAGAGCAGAAAAACTTTTTCTGTCCCAATGGAAAACGACATTACTATCCGTTTTTTTCTTTTTGTAAATGGCAAGGACTTCGGAAATTGCAACACTCTTCCTTCATCGGACTATACAGAAAGCTTAAATTACCGACTTTTTGCTAGAACTTGTGATTGGCAAATATTACTTACAAAGTGAACCATGCCATACGGCGGTCTTTGTTTCACTTCGTTAAAAGCTTTCTGTTACATTTACTAAGCCGGCACTTACGATCAATATTCAGTGGATGATTTCTCAGTCTCCGTGTAAAACCCATAAACCGACCTATTTTCTTCAGCATACGTAATTGTTTTATTTTTTTTTACATAATGTTACGCTCATATAATACAAATAAAATAAAATCAATAAATCGATAAAAGTTAAATCGCAAAAACTGTGCACACTAATATTTTCAAATGTTTTCCTCTCTTCAGTGTAAAAAAAAAAATATTTTTCTTTATCAATATTTTTCTGAAAATCTTTGAAATTTAGATATGTGTTAAATGGTTGGATTAGTAAATTGTTTAGATATTGACACACACAAGCTACCATCATAATGCAACATAATATTGTTAGTGAAAAAAAAGAACGAATAACCAAGCATGCAGTGACAATTAAAAAAATGTGTTGTGTGTAAAAATTAAAATCCACATACCTCAGAGTTTGTATATATAGTTTTTGGGTTGGGGCTTAACTATAATAAAAATATCTGTTTTAGAAAGACAAGTTCACTTGTCCCCTTGTGACCAATTATTATTTATTTACATGTTTGAAAATGTCATTGTTTTCAGTCATTTTTCGAGTTATGATTCCAATTATAATTGTTATATTTGTGAGTCTCAGAGAGCTAATAACACCGCCTCCGATATATCGTAGCTGCAAAAAGTTGTTGTTGTTTTTTTGTGTTTAAAGAATATTTTTTGTTTGTTAAAAAAAATAATAATATATAATAAATGAAATGGTTAAGTCCAAAATAGTTTCAATCAATTTTACAAAATTTTCTTTCAATTTAGAAATTATATTTCACTTCACAAGAAGTCTACAGTTTTTTTTTGTTTTTTTTTTACGAATTCAAATAAAAAATAAATCAATTTACTTTAGAATTAAAAAGAATACAGAAAGAAGTGCAAACAAAATGATACAATGGCCAATCGAGTATCAAATCAAAGTTTTTATAATTACAAAACAATACTTAAACATTTAAGAAGGGCTCGGTGTACTTAAGCGGAGTATTTTGCAGTGAAACCATTTTACATGTGCTAGCGTTGCATTTTATAATTTTAATTCGTTTATTGGTTATTCGGCGATGGGTACTTTGTTTCTTACCACAATCGTTAGCGTGCAAAATGGAACATTGGTTTAGTCGTATAGCTCCTACTATACACTACAGGGGAGTGGAGTTTGAATGAAGCGTAACACATTCGTGTTTTTTAAAAGAGGCACCCTCAAGAGCGTAGGCGTCGCAGAGGGTCAGGGTGTGCAAGAGTCTTGTTATAGTGGTATAGCTGGAAAGTTGGTATTGCAATAATTATCAGTTCAGGGCACATGCGCTCGATCGTAGTTTCGAAGTTCCCTGCGCGCATCGAGTATATTAGAGTTTAATTAACTGAAATCGTCCAATATTTGCATTTTGTAACAAGTCTTGGCGATCCACAAATGCGAGAACAAACAATTAATTTGCACCAACCACTAGCAACTTTGCGCAAGGCTTCCTTAGCAGAGCACTTCTTGAGACCTTTGCTATTTACCCTGAACATAAACATAAAACCACAGTTTCTCAAAGTTTGTATGTGCACCACAACAAGGGTCGCACCAGTACAAATCCTCTGGATATGTGTGCCTTCGAAGACTTCCACCTAACATAACCTAGGCTCAAAATGAAAACAAAATCCCGTTCAAAAAACTGACGGGTTATATTTGAACATTGATGCGACCAAAAATGTGTTCATGTGAACCAAATGTCAAAATACACGAATGTTCAATATTAATTCGCATATGAATAGACGTTAGACGCGTATCGGATTCTTTCTTTTGTGGGTCCTGCAAATTAAAGGTCTAGTGGATCGTACTTTGCACGAAAAAAAATTGATTGTCTAGTTGCTGAAGGTGTTCTATTTCATTTCCTTGTTACTACAAATTTTTTCGTATGAATTTTGCTTTAATTTAAAATTTTCGATCTTATACTGTTTAAGGTAACTATGGCGTGTTCATGTCTTTAGATCATGCAATACAAAACTGTGTGTTTGAATAAAATACGATTATTAAAAGAGCTGGTCGAAAGCATGCAACATAAATTGTTTCAAGTGTAAAAACAAACATACAACATTCAAATTGTTTCAATAAAAACTTTTCTGATTGTAGAACAACTACGGGCAATTCGTTGCTTTTGGTTTTAAGTTCCAAATCGTCGTGTGTTATAATTCAAGACAAGTTTTTACCGAACATGCAATTGTAAACTTAGTGTATACTGTTTATTTAGACAATTAAGGCGCGTCGAATTTCCAATGTGAAATATTCGACAAAGAAATTTGTACATTTGTATTTAAGAATGTCAAACGCGCGTTAATGTCAACAAGGCAACATATAGGAATAGAATAGCGCATTACATTCGATTATAAAAAAAGAATTTATGTGAAATATCCAATTCGTATCGTAAAATACTATAGTACAATTTATATTTATCTTAGCTCTAAAATGCTACATAACTAATGGACGTAAAACTATAATTTATATAAAAAGAAAACATATTCTTAAGTTCGATATGTTTCTCACTGAATTCGAAGGAATAAATGCTACAAAGGTTGACATTGAAGATCCATATGTATCCCAAAAGGACAGAAAATATGACAGTTAAATTCGTTTCGTCAAAACGATAAGTGTTCTCCGAAAGGTTTTAATACGAATCATTCATACTATTGGTCTCAAACTTTGAATCGGGGGTCACAAATGAAGAAGTCCTGCTGTGATCAGTAATAATGGATGTCTTTTGTGGTCAGCGAAACGTGAGTACTTTCTTCTTTCTTAGGATGACATTTGTGCTGAATACGTCCTGTGGAAAATTGCTATGGAAACATCTCTCATCAAGACAACCTATGATAGGTTTGGACTTAACACAAATGTCTTTCAGAGGAATTTCGAAACCAAAGTAGATCTCCGTAAGGGATGTCTTTTCACAATTTGAGACGGCAACCTCGGAACTTATTTATTGCCTCGAGTACCTACAGATTGCCGGGCAACGCATACAACTCATCAATAAACAATTGAACTTCGGATATCACCCTGGACGATACGGGCCCAACTTAAGTTGAAGTTGGATGAAATTCCCATGGATGAGTTGTATTAAAATGTTGTTGTTTCATAGATGAGTAAGATGTAAAATGGGTTGCAACAACTTGCTATAAGCTCATCCAACCAAGTCAGAAATAGCTGCGTCTTAGTCGCATAAAAACTTTCGAGGCAGTTTTTTCATACTAGCAGCACCTGTGCTCGGAAATAAATTGGAGGGACTGCAAGGCAACAGGATAATCCTATGAAAAGAGCAACCATCTCATGAGTAGGTAATCTCCTCATCACTGAGCCTGCACACATTTGCCTTAAGAAGGAAATGGAGTTATCATTCCGCACCAACGTTTTAAGCTGATCCAGGTCGAATGAAAATTCCAGCCTAGCCCGTAATTTATCATAAGGATGTACGGTAGGGGCGTAGCACAAACTTTAGTCCAACAATAAAAAACCATCGGACGATGCAAACATGCAACTTTTTGAGGTACACTTTGTGTAAAATGAGTTTAGCATTTTTTCTTTACGCGACATTTATTCCTTAAGCTAAAAATCATACACATGCAAATTGTGCATTAAATAATATTCAAATCCAGTGAAAAACAATATAGAGCTTGTCAAAAACACACCAACTAAAAACAAATACAAATGTAAAAATGAAGAAAAAAACTAAAACTGTCCTAACCTCTGGGCTACTTACGTACGAAAACTTTCAAGAGTTCTACCACACAATTGCTACACTAACTAGTCGAGATACATACACAAATACAGCAAAAATCACAAACAGTTATTTGTAAAATCAGTTTTCGTTACCTAATCTCTTTGGTTTCCAGCATTGAGGAGCCATTCACTTCGCTGACAGCGTTTATCATCGAATTGGGTGAAAATGGCAAGTGATAGAGTCCTGTAGTGTCCATGAACTGATCGCCCTTGATCAACAGCTCGTTTTTAATATCCATAAACTGAGGCTGGTCCGAGTGGCCGCCGGTATTGTTATTGCTTTGGCTACTCGAAGTAGTGGCGAATGTGTAGCCGCCGCCACCCGATGCTGTGGTGAAAGGACACAGTTCGATCTCATTCGCATTTATTAGTTTTGGCTGATAGGCATGCAAGCCGTCTGGGGTGATAATCTGGTAGCTCTGCACGGTACCAATGACATGGTTGTTTTCATTCGTGGCCGGCAAGTACGATACATTTTCGAGTTTCGTCAGCGAAGTCATGTCCATTTGATGGTGTTGCTGTTGCTGCTGATGATGATGCTGCTGCTGTTGCTGGTGCTGACTGTCCAGTTGCTGTTGGTGGTGGAGATGATTGTTGTCGCTGTTATTATTGTTGCTGTGGTGATGGAGCTGGTGTTGTCGCTGCAGCAGGTGATGACTTGAATTAGATGTCGCAGACGAAAGCGTTGTTGTCGAGGTGGTGTTCAATGGTATCGATGTCATCACATGTTGAGAATTCTTTATTTGAATGTGTGGCTGCGACGAGGACTGGTTTAGCTGTGACTGATGATGGAACATGCTGCTATCGAGGTTGTTGTGAGTTTGAATCGTTTGCACTGGGAGCAGGCTGCCATTGGGAGTCGACATCGGAGTTTGTATTATAATATTGTTCGCATGCAACTGATTCTGCAGCAGTGCGTTATTCAAATCGATTTGGTTATACAGTATCGTTGCATTTTGCAACTGTTGCTGCTGCTGTTGTTGTTGCTGGTGCTGATGGTGTTGCAGGAGCTCTGCGGTACTTATTTGCAGTTGACTAGGTAGAATCATGTTGCTCAAATCGATTGTTTGCAGCTGATGAGAGGAGCTCAAATTGCTCAAGCCCTGACTGCTGTTATTATTCTCAGGATTTGCATCGATGATTGTTGTTATGGTTGTTGTTGTTTGATTATTGTCACTTTGTGACTGCTGCTGCTGTTGCTGTTCTTGCTCTTGCTCCTGCAACTGTAGCTGCTGTTGTATTTTTTGAGCCTTGCTCAATCGCTTTCTTCGGACGGGTGTCTTGGTAACTACAGGTTTATCGTCATCAGCAGCGGCGGCCTTCAAATGCTCCTCCAAGTCAACGACTTCGCTGTGCTTCTCCTTTTTATGCATTTTCATCTTGTCCGGGCGCGAGAACTCTTTGCTGCACACCGGACAGGCGAATATTTTTCGATTGTCGCCCTCGTGGAAAAGGTAGGCGTGTCTTTGGAAACTGTATTTATTCTTGAAGGTTTTGAAAATCTCCTTTTTGGCACAGACCCCGCAATAAGCGACTCCGTCAACCACATGCTCATAGCGTTGGATATCTAGACCGCGCACAGACATTTTCTCCAAGTACTCGGACTGCTCGTTGGGCTCGTTGCGCAGCTTTCGTTTGCGTTTATGCTTGAGGTTGTAGAAAACTTTTGCTGAGTAATTATTTGGGATACTATTGAGGTCGGGTTGGGTTGCATTCTGTGTGTTAGTACTAGTAGGAGGCGAAGTTTCGCTAGTATATTGCGAGGTGTCATCACACGTCATATTCGACAGTGCAATTTCCTGCGGTTGTTGATTTATGATGAACGTTGTGTTATTATCAGTGGTGACCATGTAAACCTCTTTATTTATTTGTTATTTAAATATTTTTTGTTGGGGTTTCGTTTAGACAGATTCATATATACACACACATGTATATATATAGAGAGAGAGAGACGTTAGGAATTAGAAAAATAAAATTAAAAACTACTTCACAGATAATATGCTTTTTATTTTTTTTTTTTTATTTTTTGTTCATATAAAAATAAGTTCAAATCGATTTTTAATTGCAAGTAAAATAATAAAAATAGAAGAGAAATAAACTCAAAACGATATTGTTCTTCGAAAATTAATGAAAACAAAAGTAAAAGTAAAAAATAAAAAATAAAAAATAATAGTAACG
Organism: Cheilosia grossa; assembly: GCA_963082955.1. Classification (NCBI taxonomy): domain Eukaryota; kingdom Metazoa; phylum Arthropoda; class Insecta; order Diptera; family Syrphidae; genus Cheilosia; species Cheilosia grossa. The sequence continues at coordinate 15,954,588 of OY720147.1, read as the reverse complement.
CAGAAAGTGATATATAAACAATGGAAATAATAATGAAAAAAAAAAAAACAAGAAGCTAGCTTGTAATTTTCTTTTTAATCTTAAGTCTTATAACGTAAGTAACTCTATTTTCTGTATTTTTTTTTTTTTGTAGATCAACTGTTAATAGCGACGAGTATTATTGTTATAATTTCTTGGGGGATAATAATGGTAGTAGTTTTGATATCTTGAATTATATGCATTGTGTCTTGAATAATGGGCATTGTAGTAGCGGTAGCGGAAGGTTTTTTGATGTCTTCGATGGACTACGAAGAGAATTACACAAAGATAATTTATGGAATATTTGGATATCGATACAGCCGCAAAAAAAATGAACAACTCGATAAGAATAAAAATTAGCAAAATGCACCATTGTGTCACACATGAAGAAACTATATAAACGAAGTACGGTGGAATCAAAATAGGATAATTAATTTGGTAGTTGGTCGAGTTTTTGTACACAAAACAAATGTAGGCATATGTGAAGGTTTAGTGCTCGCACCACGATAATTTGTTTTGTTCATCTGTGGCGGGTGAATATTGCAACAATAGTTTGCATCTCTCTTAAGCCACTGTACAGGCACATCTACTCCCGTTTACATCATATCCGATTTCAATCGGCGTTTGAAGCTTTTCTTAAACGACAAACTATTCGAAAGTAAAAAAATTGACAAAGTACAAATAAAATATGGTATTTGCGGAGCAACAACGTGAATTGCGGTCGGACATCTTTGCAAAATGATGAGAGGTTATTGAAACAGTGGACATATTTTCAATGCTACAAAAATGTTACAAAACAATAGGGGCGACCCTGTTTTATAAGTGAAGATACACACGGCACAAATTTACGTTTGCAGAGGAACGTAAACGAAATAGGGACGAAAAGATTCGCGGCCATAACACGTAAATGTAGTGGAAAGATAACAGTGGCGTTTCTGTTTTTTTTTAACATGTATTAATCCCGCAAAAACCCAAATTCCAACTTGGGGTTTTTTCCACTGCGCCACCTCTCGCGAACGTCTGACAAACATCCGAGAGTATAACTGTCTTTAGAGCTTCTCAATTAGCCGTTTGGAATCGGCATAAAATTGTAGATCCCTTCCATTCGTTCCAAAAATAAAACTCACACAAAACGAATGGTTGCGAGAAGCTAGGCCTTGGGTCCCTACGGACCTGTTGCGCCAACTATATATATAATCTGGCTACTGGCAGTCCATAAAACATACCTCAATGATTGTGACAGAGAATACCTTGATTTCCAATTGTTTCTAGGTAGCAGAAAAAAGTGATTGAAATCAAATTGCTTCTAATACAAGATCCTAGATATGTACAAAGCCGAGAAATGGAGGTTGGGAAAACAAAAAAAAGAATGCAATTTTGGCATCTCCTACGGCGATTGTCTCAGGCATCGAGGCCAGGGTTTTTTTTTTTTAATCCAGATTAGTTATAAGACATAAGAAGTCTTTCGTAATGTGAGCCTTATCCTGAACCAAATCCAAATCAAAGTAAAGGCAATTATTTTTCAGCTCACTCTAAACAACAAACGTATTTGCTTCTGCTAGGCACAATGGAAAATGTTTATTTGGGGAGGAGCCCAGTTGAACGACTAGTGTTTGACACGAAAAGTTGGTTGCTTTGTCACACATTTTAATTGAAGCTTAAGTAAATACTAAAAGAACTCATCACCGAAAAGCAACACTCAAAGAACACGCGTCCGTTTGGGACGTTAGTGCCACTTTGTAATCAGAATCACTTCCTGCCACTTTGTAATCAGAATCACTTCCGTATGTCCAATGAACAAATTTCATCGTGAGAATAGTCCCATCTGTGCTCTTAGTCACCAGAAAAAAAAAAAAAAAACAATAAACAAGACACAAGCATCCCAAATTGCACTCCAAGACATTGCATTCCGCACAGCGACCTAACCTGAACTAGAAAACTTTCGATCTTAATATAATTTTCGGTTGAATTAAACTAATCAATTAACGCATACGACTTACGTAATTTTTCTCTGTGATAATCACGTCACGCAACGGTGCTTCACACATTTGTTGTGTATACAAAAACAATTAAACAATAAAACTGAAACAACTGTTAAATGTTTAAATGAGTAAAAGTTATGACAAAAACAAAAACATTATCAAATACCAAACAAAAATAATCCAAGCAAATCCCCAAGGAATAAATGTCTTTGCAAAAGAAACAACACGATCCGTTAGCCAATGAAAAGTAATTAGTAAACAAAAAGGAAGCTGGTTAACGTCTTTAGCACCTTATTACCGTTTTTTTTTTTTTTTGTTCATATAGAATTTTAAATAATTAATTAAGATGAATGAGATTAAAATAAAAACTAACTCTTTTTGCAGTGTAAAAGAAAAAAATAAACCAAATCTCTGATGAAACGAATTTGTGCAAAATTTTTGCGACAACGGTAAACTAAACGAATGCAAAACAAAATAAACTTAAAATAAACCATAGAAAAATCAGATAGAAAGAGGTAAAAAATGAAATCAAACAAATCAAATTGACAAGAACAATATTTTGATTTTATTATTTATTTTTTAATTGAGAATATTGCTTACCTTGTGTTGCTGCTCCTGTACCATCATTCTGACTAGCGTTCGAATTTATCAACTCCGAACTGGCATCACCACTGCCATCACTGTCAATAATTTCACTCTTGATGTGCAGTGCAGCACCATCCGTGGTTGTGCACATTTTATTTGCAGTAGTATTATGCATTGCGACTGGAATCGGTGACAATGTTGTTGTTCCACCTCCGATGGCTTTGTACACAATGGTAGTATTCAGTGATCCATTGTGATGACTAGAATTGTTGAAAACAGCTGCTGCAGATGCGTTGCCAGCTGAACTGTTCGGAGATATTGTATTGAAATTTAGACACAAAGTGGATGGCGGCGATGATAATGCTGAGTGCTGTTGTTGCTGGTGAAACTGATATTCACTCACTTGGTTCAGACGCTCTGATGAAGGAGATTTTTTTAATATTGGAATTTTCCCTTCAAATTTAATGGGATGGTCTATGAACTGAAGAGTAGGACTTAGATTTTTCATCAAATGTTCGTTGAGTTTACGAAGGACTTCGCTATCGGCTGGTTTTGGAGTTGTAGATGGAGATGATGGTACGGAGCTTGACGAATCTAGAGAAGGAGATACTGATAGAATGATTGTTCTTGCAGAAGTTGCACTTAGCATACTTCACGTACCATTGTTCTCCTTCTTCTTTCTTGTTGGTGTCTTTCGTGGCGTTTTCTTAGGCGTCTTTTCTATCTTCTCCGTAGAGAGACGTTCTTTTTTTATTTTCACTGTGCCCTCCGCTGGTGATTCTTTGCCCTTAGGACTACGTCCCTTGCCGCGGGAATTAGATCGGCGCTTACTTTCATACCAATCGTCGTCGTATTCAGCGTCAGACTTTCGTTTTTGTTTACGCTTTTTGAATGCTTCCTCATCATCGTCAAATTCTAGAACGAAGAACAGAGAAATTTTATAGAAGTTTACTCGAAACATAAGCTCTCTATAAATGTCTTTGCTTATGACAAACTGAATAAAAAAAAACCAACAATAGACACTGTTTGTATCTTGGGCTTTGTTTCACAGTGTTAATAATTGGTGTTAATGTATTTGGTCAGATGGATTTAAATTGACTAGTTTGGGCTGCAGCCAACGAATGGTGTTGGCTTTCGACGAGAGCAACGCCGCATGTAATAAAACGGGCGATGATGGCTGTTGGTGTGTATTATAAGAATTTGAGAGTGGGTTGGGATTAAAGAGAAATTCAATTTTTTTTTCTATCACCAAAAACTGGACCTTTATAGGCAATTTATCACGTAGATAGGTGTGTATAGGGTATTTCGCTGTTTTAAACACTGAACAGATAGGCATGTGATCAAAGATAGGTGGACATTAAACATGTTGGCGGTGTTAAAGTTACTATTGGGTAAGTCCCAAGCAGCATGATATGAAAAATCTCTCTTAAATGGCTCTGAGTTGCAGTGTAATTTCTGCTGCATTTTTAAACACACAGATGATACAAATGCAGGTCACGCATTTTTAATATGGTTGAAAATGAAAACAACGAGATCAATGCACGTGGCCGTCAACACCGATCTATAGCCTTTATTAATAGGCGCCCAAAATATCGCAGCTTCTGCAACCGCCCAACTCCTTTTGGCTCTAGATATATAGATATATACACAGTGTATCTAGCAATAAACAAATATCACTTAAATTTGACTGACTAGCCTTATCTGAACGTTGTCCAAAAAGCCAAATCAGTGGGCAACAAATGACTACCTAACCTATTAAGCGAAAGCAATCGGTCTATAGAATATCAAAAACGATAACTGGTTTGCAGGCGAAAGCTCCATCAACACAAATGAACTTTCTTGTTGTTTGCTAACAGAACACACAAGGCAGTAAAACAGTTCTTGTGACATTCACCTGTCTGAAAGTCTTCAAGTACAACAGAGTTTCCCAGGTCTCAGTTCTCAAACTGTGTTCCTTTCGAAAATTGAAAATCTCTGCTCGTAATATTGTATCCTCTGTCGAGCAGCATTAACAAAGGCGTCAAATGCTGCTCGACAAATGAGAATTTGTGCTGGGAATGTCGTGACAATCAAGCGACAAATCCATTCTTTCAATCAATGGAGCTCATTATAAAGAATTCGCGCACTCTGCTCTGAGTCATAAAGACCGATCGTCCTGATATCCGCCACAAAGCCACTCCAAGGGATGGATATACTCTACGACCTATATTTATTTACACTTGTGGACTCCCTACGACTTCTTTTGTCCAGTTTTACCACTCCTAGTTTAGCTCGACCCTTACTACGGCATATGAATGCTTAACCACCACCAACGACTTTTTTTTTTGACAATTCATCAATCATTTCAATCAAAACAAACGCCACGATAGACAGCAACTTTTCCAGTAAGTAAACGATTTTAGATAACGACTCCAGCGCCGACTTTGAATGAAGACTCACTCTTATCACTAGTCGGTTAATTATCGAATAGCAAAGTCCTTCTTACGAACATAGCAAATTTTACAAACAAATACAAAGTCCTACTGTCCGCATGCCTGAATCACAATACTCTTTCTGACAACATTTGGCTGGGCAGAGTTAACTTTGAACAGAGCTTTGTGATTCAAGCATAACGTCTTTCGAAATATCACACATCTAGCTACATACTCGAACACACACACACACACACACACACACACAAACGTTTAACACTGAGAAGCACAAAAAGAACAGCTACAACAAACGAGCGAGTCAAAACATCACTTACCTGAACCATCGTCTATATAATCCAACAGTTCTTTCTTAGTTTTCAAAATGGCAGGGCACATTGTGCTCATCTGATTAGGCTGATCCAGAAGAGAAGGTACCTCGTCCTCCTCTTCAATGTCCAGTGTAAGGACACTCTCTTTGAGTACAGCCTTCACGTCATCTGGTATATTTGGATTCAGTTGGATCTCATCGAGATCCAGGTCGGGGTTGCGCTCTTTAAACGATTTCTTCTTTGTAGGATTACATTGTTTCTTCATTCTTTGGAATAATTGTACAGGTACATCCCCATTTCTATGGGGTAGCCGTGTGTTATAGAATAAAGAAAGACAATGCATTTAGTAACGAGTAACAATCAAATCAAATCAATGTACAATGACTTACTTCTTATTGCACAGAACGTCTAACTGTGTTGGCGGTGGTGCCGCTGTCAGTGCATTTGGTGGATCTTCCGGATGTTGGCCGATGTCGGTGCCCTCTAACCACGCTTGGTAGCGATCCGGTTGGAAGCGTTTGACAAATGTGTCCATGGATATTTTAACCATATCATTACTGTGCGAAATAAATCACATTTATTGATTGTATTCGGCGGGAAGACTATATTATTTACCTGCAGGTACATTGTGTAGCACGTTTGCCATACTCAATCCAACGTTCCATTGCGAAATTTGTTGATTCGGCGCAATTGAAGCCGTGGTTGAAACCAGCATGATAACCAAAGGGAAATGTGATCATTATCTCGCCAGCTTCTTGAGTAATCTATAAGAAGTCATTCATGAATCATGAATTGTTTGTGCCAAGTTCACTTCTTTGTATACCTTATTGACTGGAACTTCATGTTGTTTGAGAATTTGCGGGCTTATCAGTGTCATTTTATGCCGCAAATACGCATTACAATTCTGATAGCTCGCAGGGAAGTAGCTGTTGGCAACCTTTTCCAATTTCCTGCCGTGCTCTGGTGGAACCACATACCACGTCTTGGCCGCACCAAAATGCAAATAATTGATGGAATACAAATCCATATCTTCGGTGTGCCAGGCAAATGTTGTTTTCCACATTCCAAAATATAGGTACGCTGTGTTTACACCATCGATTTGGATGCCATAGTCTTCATTCACAAAATCTAAGATCGTGCCCAAACGGTTGATGTTCCAACTCTAAAAAGGCAAAAATGTATGTTCATAAGATCGATCCACCATTCAAACCGCCCACACATCTGTACTTACATCCATATCGGGATCTGTAATACTGCCGCTAACATCTGCACCATAAATCGGAGCCACGTAGGTGATATTTTTCCAGTACTTCCGTTCAAGATCCTCGAAATCAAAGTGCTTCGGTGGTTGATAACGTTCAGTGTTTGCCAAGTCGGAAAATTGCTTAACTGTGAGTGGTTTCTTTTGGATGTTGATCTGTTGGTAAAGTCCCTGTTTGCCAGTGACAACTTGACAAATTGGCGCAGGAATAGTTATATTTAGGGCATCCAAATCCTCGTAACCGCTTTTCCTTGGTACCCATTCTGGGGGTGGTACAACCTATAAAGATAAATACTTTCTAAGTGCTAACCATGTTTTGGGGTCTTTGCAAAGAATGTTTACTTTAGCGAGTCCGGCTTTGTGTGCACCTTGTGATTCCATGTAGGCAATGTATTTTGGGAAATCTTTGAATTCCTCCCATGTTGGCCGAAAGACCATTATGCGGGGAACTTTGGAGTCTTGTCCTCCGGTTGTCGAAGCCATTTTTATAATTTTTTTTTGAATTTTTTATTTGCGCGTCCAGTTAAATAAAATTCTGAAAACAGAAGAAACATACAGAAGGATAAGCAAAGAATAATGCAGCGTACATATACACGAGTCGCATTTGATTACAAAAGCGTAAGGTACACTCTTAATGGCGTACGCTTATTTGGAAAACAAAATCTACTTATGTGTATCTTTCACATACGACTGCATTATTTAAAGAAGTTCAAAGCATACATAGTTCTTCTAGAAGTAGCTACCTACTCTACTCTACTTTAAGAATCTTCAAATTGGATTAGTACATAATGTATACATAGGTTTCGTTAGGAATTTGCTATTCGTTCATTAGGAGAAAAACAACAAAATACGATTTAAATCGATTGCAGATTAGAAAAGAAAACACACATACAGCTTAAACCCACGCAGCATCGAGAAAAAAAAAAACTACAAACCTTATTAGTATGAGTATGAGAGAAAGGGGTAGGTATAGATGATTGGAAAGGAAAAAATTCACAGACTCACTACCAGATGTCACTAACAAATTAATCAGGAAACTATTGGCCAACGCGTTATTCAACTGACATTCACGACACACGGTTCACTTTCAAACAGCCCTACAAGAGCACTATTCGAGCGACTAGAACGTTCCGAGTACAAGTCTAGTAACTTTTGTATCGATTTCAGGGAAACATTTTTTTGCGAAAGAAAATTGGTAGTTAAATTTATTGTAGAAACAAATAATGGAGAAACCTAATCAAATTGCTTATCGTTTGCTTAAGAATTGAATGACAGGCAATAATTCAATTTTAAGATTTCAATCAGCATTAACCACTGGATTGTGAAATTTCACTACTTGTGCTGTCCGTAATTTCTATTCCATTCTCTCAGAAACAGTCGAAAAGAATGCTGCAAAATGTCAAGATTACCTCAAAAGGGGCAAGACAGATTTAACCCCTTCTGATTTGGGTACAATATTATGTAAAATTGATAATAGTAATCATATTTAGTGAATAGTGCGATCCTTGCATGTTTTGTATTTGATTAGTCCCGGATACAAAATTCTGATGCAAATCGCACATAAAATATTTTTTGTAGCTGCGACCTGTGAACACACCCAATGTTCACTCCAATATGAAGTTCTACTGTATTATAAATATATGCAAACAACAATTTTAGGGTAAATTGATTTCTATATTACTTCTAAACAAAATAGGATCAGCTAAAGGCCTACTGGCATTGACTTCACACATGTTCCGAAAACATAGACGCGTTCATGTTTTACAGCGGAAATGAAAGTAAAGTTGAACGACTAAGTTTACTTTCATTAAAAACTTGCATGTGGTACATGCGTTGAGAGTGAGAACTAATATAGGATTTTTTTAGTGTTTTTGATTTATTTATTTACCTATAGACATTTGTATCTTTGTATAGCGTTGACGCAGTAACAAGTAAGCAGGTTAGTGTGTTGGACTAGGAAAAACACGAATTACAGCTTAAGGTACCACCTCTCGCGAGCGTCTGACAGACATCCGAGATCATAACTGTCCTGGAAGAGCTTCGCAATTCAGTAGAAAGAAAAAATAAGAAACGAGTCGCATTTCTCATGATGGGCAAAGTGGCCGCTACGAATGACTATGGCACTAATTTCAATTCCACGACTCCCCTCCAGCTCCCACGATTAAGGTATCATTGTCATTGAACGATACATGGAAGCTACGGGTGTAGGCTATTTTTTAAGTGTATGTATCAATAAGTTAAAAAATCGATTGATTTTTCGTGTTCTTTTTCGAAATAATAAACACTACAGAATTAATTTGAAATCACTGGGGACGTTCAATTACTTGTTAAGTAAGTCTGACAGCTGACTTGATGTATCTCAGTGTTGATTGTCTTTTTCCATTTGGTTTTTCAGATTTTAGTCTCAGATTTCAGATTTTTCGTGCCCAATTGAACATAAAACGAAATTTTTCTTCCTTTGCATTTGTGTTGTTTCGTGTTTTAAAAGTCAGCTGTTCTTAAATCGTAATTTGTGTTTATATAAATTCATTTAATTTATGTTCATATCCATTGCAGCGGCCAAATGTACTTTGTTCGCTTTTTTTCTAAAAACCTAAATAATAACACACTTTAAGTTTGACAAATGACAAATGTGTTAGGGTTAGTGTAAGTAGGTGTAAATCTCGCTCAGAAATCGAGATTCGCAAAATTGTTCTAACTCTAACAAAATCTGACAGCCAGCTGATTTCGAGAGCAGAAAAACTACTTGAAAAAAAAAATGCAATTTTTGTCCCAATGGAAAGCGACATCATATCGGTCACACGAACATGTTTCAGTTGACGTTTATGGACGAATCTAGTCAAGAAATTCGTGACTGAGTACTAAGTTGACAGTTCGCGTATGTGGCCGAAGTAGGAAAAGTGATGTTCCCGATCAATCTAGTTTTTGTGTCCATCTAGTCCAGATCCAAACCATTCTAGTCGACTTAAGATAACCAGATTTTTTAATTTTCCCACTCCTTGTAGCTTTGCATCTTTCGAATAGATGATGTTTTTTCGTTTACACGTTACTATGGAAATGAATTTCATCGAACAAAATCTCGCTCTTTTGTTTACATGTTTCTATGGAAAGGAACTTTTTTTTTGAAAAAATGTCGTTTAATTGTTTAAGTTAGTATGGAATTTAGAAATTGACGGCGATATGTGTTTCTTTGCTAATCCAATGTAAAACAGTAGCGCATGTTCTGCTTTGCAACATATTTCTTTGCAGAAGTGTATGTACCTAAAAGACAAGCAGTCCATATTTAGTACTATATGCCTAATTGGCTCCAACCATTGGATTTCTGATTTTTCACAGTCTAATTAAATGTCTTTTGTGATTTTGAAAATGGCTTTGATATCAAAATTGTAGACTTGTTCCACGAAGCCCGTCTGCAGACAGTCTTTTATGAAAATCTGCAATAATGCACTTTGCACTTAATGTTCGGTTCCACTCTGAACTACAGAAAGTCAAAAATGTGACGCGGTTTCCTTCCACAACATCATAATTTACAGAGTCCTGAAGCATTTCAACACTTGTTAAAAATATCTTTGACAAACTTTCCAAAGAAATGCCAAATTTGTTTCATGCCGACGCTTTTCTTAGGAATTTTCAGAATTCTGTAACGGTAGCCCTGTCCCACATTTTGTTTGCCTACCCTGTCGCGAAATTGTGCTTACAAATTAATGACACAAAATTACCTACATTTTCATTCATTGAAACTTGAAAATTCATTTAACTTCCTGGACGCCTTTTTAAAAATCTAAACTAAAACCATCTCCTCAAAAAAAAACAGAAGACAGTTTTAAAATCGCACATAAAAAACATTTCGTAAATTATTCGACTTTCATACAAACGCTTAATATGTAATATCTTACAGTGGATGTTACTTTGGCTTTAACAATAAGATATTTTGTTTCCTTTTCAATTTGTTAAAAATGAAACATTTCTTTGTAAAATGTAAAGTTTGACACAGCTCTTAAATTGCTTGATTGACCTGAGATGACCTTTATTGATTCAAATTGATTTCCAGGAATAATAAGGCCCAGATATTAACACTCCTTTAACCAAACTCTGCTTGAGTTTTAATTTTAATAAGAAATAAAAGGTTGTCGTAGTTCATTAATGGAAACCCACCCCCTTGTCTGCATCTTTTATTTAATTTTAATTTAAATGATGCTCAAATGCATTACCGTTGCCATTGCACTGGCGCACCACTATTAACACCATTGTCACCGCTAAACACTACCCACCTTTTTTTTTAGTGCATTTTGTAGCTTGTAATATTGCACAACAAAATAGTTACAATAGGTATGTTAGTTGTACTCAAACATTATCACAATTGTATCACAGAAAAAATATGTGTTGGTCACCAAAGTCCAAGGAATAAATTTATTTATAACAATAGAAATAAAAACAACAATACACGGAATTCCCGATGAATCTGGCTGTGTCTGTATCCTGCGATTAAGTTTTTACAATTAAACTCCAACGAACTGCATTCAGGTCTGCTGGGAACCCCAAAGTTGCAGGGACAGATGCACATCAAATTTTAACTATCAAATTGAACCGATTGTGAACTGGACACGTTACAAACTGAAGCGAGGTATAACGTTACGAGAAGGAAAACGAAATTAGGTATCACACATGGAAGACTGTGAAAAGTGGTTTCACAGCATAGTTCCCCTCATCGTGTTTATGCTTGATGCACGCCGAATGGCAGTAATGTCCTGCGTTAGCATTTGGGTTCGTTCCCTTCTTGTCACGGCAGGGAACAACGAAATTACATTTTATCCGTTACCAGTGCATATATTAATGTGTTTGTGTAAAGCCAGTTTGTGCAAGGGCTTACTTCCGTTGATATTCGGGCTGCCGATGACGGTCGATCAACCCTCCAGCGAGTGAGTCCTGCTTTCGGTTGAGTTTCCAACCAAATCCATTTTTTTTTTATTATTCTTTCTTTTATGTATTGAATGACTATGGCATACGGCACGGGCTATGAGCAACTGTTCCAGTGTGTTAATAATTTCTCAGGTAGGCAGCAAGCAGGCGCAGGATAAAGATATTTAGAGAATCAGCAGTACGTAAGTACGGTCCTCTTTTTGTTCAGTGTCTAGTCGAGTCCTTTTGTTACGCAGCCATTGTTTGCGCATGTATCCTGGCACACAGTTTGTCTACATATTTGATTCTTCGGCGTTACTTTTTGTTTGAATCAGATGTATCCCAGAATTTATATGGTTAACTGATCGCAGATGGCCTGCGATCGGAATGGGTGAGTGGTTTTGTTTGTTTTTTTCTTACAACCAGTATGTGTATGGATGTAGGTAGCTACGTAAAGGACAAAACAAGTCTGATCGGAAAAACATGGCAACTAGGTATGGGATGGCATGTATATAATTAAAAAAAAAATATCGTTCCAAAAGTAAATGCCATTTTGAGTGAGGCTTGCAAGATTATCAAAAGCAGAAAGATAATGCCTTGGTAGTGTAATTATTTGTCAAGCTAACATTTAAATCGTGCAAGCGGGATACAGTCAAAATCATAAAGACCCCTTGAAAAAGCAGATTGAAACTTAGCTCTGCTACACAACCGCCAGCAGATCAGAGGATGTCCGCAAGGACGGCACCTATCCCTTATAAAGTGTAATCTATTTGTACCTAGTCTGTCTGAGGCACACACATTTTACACATTAATTAACATAAATTAAAATAACAACTATTACATTCAGAGTGCTTTACACTCTTTCCAACAACAAGCCGACAGCCATCAGAAAAACTTGGAGAAAACGTCAGAGAAACAACGCATTCACATCTTTAAGGGATTCTGGCATGTGGGTACCAGAATGAACTTCCTACACTTAATCTTAGCAAAATCACCACCTAACCACCACATGTCGGTGGCCACCGCCGGCGAACTCTAAGGGTGGATCCTATATTATGATAATTTGACATGTCTTCGTAGAACTGTTTACTTGGTGCATTGAACTTGAATTTCACAGCAACCTGTGCTAAACTGTATGCCATAACATTTGGTGGTTTATTATCAACACCCTTAATATGGGCCTTGCTTTTAGCGCATTTTCAACCCTTAATCAACAAAAAAAAAACACATAATTTTTACCCGAACCTATGACAATATTTGAGTCATGTGTTTTTATGGGTACTTTTGCTTAAATCTGCATACCAGGGCACAAGGTTCTTGTTGTACAGCTTCAAATAGTCAAAATGAAAATCATTTCGATATCAATGTAACCTAAAGATCTCAATTTCAAACAATATACCTATAGGTACATACCTACACTCAATCCACACATAGGTATACACAGCTCCGCTTTTAGACAAAAGGAATTAGGTACCTGCCCAGATTTTGTTTTTTTGTGGAAGTGCGAATTTTAAAATGTATATTCAAGCTCAGAGATATTATACCAACGCCCGGCTACGGCTTTAAAATTTTAAAAATTATCGAGGCAGATAAACCTGCTTGTCTAGGATATGTTTGAATAAAACAATTTCCAATTTGGTCTGCATCATACAACATTACAATCGCAAAATAAAATGGGTAATTTGCGAAAAACAACTGATATAATTTAGGTACATACCTACCTAGTAAAGAATTTGTGTACCTACTAATTAAACAATCGGATTGTCATTTCAACTGTCAGTTCCATTGGGCAAACAAAAAAAAGAAGTTATCCCAAGCACTTTATTGATATTTTACCAGTTGCGACATTTTTTGGACAATCTCTGTACCAGCTCCTAAGTTCAGCCCCCTCCAGTAGTCACCCTCTGACGTTCAGAGTACAGCGCAGTAGTAAATACCTTAATCTTACATCCAAACAAAAAATATTACTATCTTGGCTAACAGTTCTTCTCTCTGTGTGGATAAAATCGACACAATCCAGGTGATGCTTCGGGCGTAAAAAATATAAGTCTGCGTACAGTTTTCATAAGTGCAGGATACGAGTGGTTTACCAAAAAAAGTGAATTTGAAAAAGTGATATAATTACGAAAATACTGAAGGCATGTGTATTTTATGATTATTATTACGATATTGACACTTTATCTTGTTTCTTGACTTAAAATGTCAAAAATGTTTTTTATTAAATAATTAATCATTATTTGTATGATTATCCTAAGCTCAGCACTTATAAGAAGCACATTGGAATTTGGATTCAGAATCCCCGTGAAACCAATGAATGCAAAACGACATAAGTTCATAAAGTAAACAAATCTATCCGTCAAAATAGAGGTACCTATACAATCAATTATTGAAATACCTATTGAGAAAATGAGACAAAGTGTCAAGATTGGGAATGCACTGAGATAAAACACAACCATTGGTGAAAACTTTCAAACACCCAGAGTTCGATCGCTAACTACTCTTCCCCGTGTTTAAGAACAATTGAGCACCGGTAAGTTTGCTAGCAGACGTCGGAAAAAATAAAATAAAGAAAACATTTGACGTTATTGTTAAGTAACCGCTTGTTAGCTTTTATGTAGCGTTCATTAATAAGGGGGAGTGTCTGCGAAATTATTATGCAAAAAAAATTTCATGTTAGGTAGATAGGTATGAGATAGATTTATGGGACTGTTTCTTCTGTTGCATGGTTGCATGTGTCAACGGGGCGATGAATTCTATATTTGAATAAATGACTGGACATTTAATTGTGTTGCAAATGTGAAATTAAAGCACAAGCCAAACAATCCAAAATGATTAGAACTTACAAACAATCTCGTTTAACCCTCACTTTAAAATTGTCGTTTAGTTAAATTTTATTAATTAGCATAAATTTATTAAGCGTTTTGGGTTACAGTTTGAGCTTAATATTTGCTGTAGGTCACAATAAGAAACTATGCAGAATTTCGGGCACTTATGTCGTTTTCCATTGGTTTCACTCGGGGATCCACTCATTCTGTACTCCAATGGAACAAGAAAATTGCTTCTGATAGAAGCCAAAAAAGTATTGGTGAAATGCCAAATAATAATCTGCGTCAGCTGTCAGCTGACTTGTATAAAATACATAGCGCCGTACTAATAACAAATTTTAGTCTCGACTTTAAATTTACGAAAGCTCACAATAGCGAAATTTGTATGGAAAATAAAGCCAATGTGAACTACTAAAATTTAGAGTCGAAAAACTAAAAATTGTTATTGGTAAGGCCCATAATCTTCACTTGTGTGAGTGCTTCTTGAGTGGATTCTGACTTCAAATCCAGAAGCGAAGTACTCTCCTCAGAATCACCAGAAGAGTATTTTGTGTGCCAGTGCAAAGATTTAAGAAGTGATTTTTTTTCGATTCCAGACTCTCCCGGACGCTTCTTTTTGTCCAATGGACAACGACATAAAATTTATAAATAAAACCGCGCATAACTAGTAAACGGTGTACTTGTCTTTGAAACCAGCTTATTTATTTTTTTCTGGATTTCATTCCTTTGATTTGTTTGGATTCATTTTTGCAAGAGTTAGGTTCAAGGTAAATATTTAATATTTAGCTGAAGCCTGCCAGCTTTAGGTATAGATATTCAGCAGACAAACTGAAGTGAAATCACTTGTTTACAGTTTGTCCTCCATCGTTTCTGTCTTCTGTAGGTGCAGTCGTGTGCTATGGGGTGGATGTCATTTAAATTAGGTTAAGACAAAATTATTTTATTTGTTTTCTATTTGTATTGATTCCCTTATTTTGTTAATAATAATAATAATAATACCACGGAAACTATTTAAGATAATAGGCATAAATCTTTTCTTCGATTTAACAGAAATATTGTTTCCTCATGTTTATTTAGCAATGAAAATGGGATACAATTAGGCAGGTAGCTATATTAAGTGAAAAAACGTACAAAGTCACTCTTTTTTTAAGGGAGGTAATAGGTAGTCATGTATTATTTAGACAAAACATTTGTAATTGTTTTAAGTAGAGCTCGCATAATGAGATAACTGAGACAGGCATTTAGGTAGAATGTCTAAATTCTGTTCTTATAGGTACCCCTTAACATTATATAAATTATATTAGGTAGGTATAGGTGCTTTTACTTTAACCGTTTCCTTTCATTTTCAATAAAGTTATAAGTAGATACAAAGTACCTACTACGCAACCCTCCCGGTGACACCCTTTTAATTCTATTTCGATTACCTATAAAAGTGACATAAATTAGGCGGTATGTACAACAGTTTGTCCATTGGCAATGTCCTTATAGAGTTAACTATTGTGAACTGAAGTGAAGATTAAAATAATGATGGAAGGCCAACAGAAAAATTAAACGATGGCGATTATTATATAGGTCCTATTTAATTGCAAATAATTGTTTTTACATGACGGGTTTCTTTCCAGTACTAGGTAGGTATACCTTTTTGGGTTGTTGTAGAAATTCAAACGACTCTTCAAACACGTGAGGCTGAAAGCGTTTTACATTTACCGAATCAGATTTACTTGGGATAGGTGGTGCGTTCTTAATTTCATCATTTCATATCTGATGAAATTTTAAAGTCTTTGAGTGCATGCATACCTAGGTAGTTACATACGCATTGTTCTTATTGGCTTCAACTGGAAATATTACTGCTGCAGCTGGATGCTATTGTGTTATGACTGGCCAATGACTTTCTATCGAATTTTCAAGCGAACTTCAACTCAAATGTTGAATAAATATCACAAGTCAGATTCATGGGTCAAAAAAAAATACAAATTCTAATATCAGTGTAGCATTAAGGAGTCAGATACATGTACATAAGCAGTTGCACTATACGTAGGTATATACCTACACAAGAGAAGTAGGGTCCTTGTCCTTTTCAAGAGCTCTAAGGACGGTTTTCATTGTTTTCGACAATTTACATTAGTTCTTCTTATATATCGGGGGGATTAAATTACTTTATATCCTGCTTGGAAATTGCACGCCATCATCGCTTACGTATCTGTTTCGATGCGGGTTTAAAGGCTTCGATTACTACTTAGGTAAATGTTTTTTTTGTTTTGTCATGAAAATGTGCTTGTACAACAAACTGCGAGGACAAGTTTGTAAAAGAAAAATTTGTACAAATCTAATTATCCACCTATCTCTTTGATCCCTCTATTCTCTTTTTTTAAGCTCCCATTGTGAATTACTAAACACACGCCATTCCATACACAAATCTGTATGAATACAACCAATACTATTCCAGCTAAAACCGCAAGCAAAAAAGCAGGACAACAAGGAAAAACACCAACAATTCAATTAAGTACCATCAACAGCAAAAAAGGGAAATAAGAGGCAGATGTCCACAAAATTAGGGGAAAACTCGTTCTACTTTCCCAATTCCACTATGTCGTTCTTGCTCTTGTTTTCGTTTTCCAAACGTTTTCTTCTGCATTCGCAAATTATTTTAAACCAATTACACTTTTCGAAAATTGCATACAACAGAATAAATTATCAATAAACTTACCATAAACTCCGTATGTAGTTGTTCTTGTTACTATAAAATAGGTGTACGTGACAAACGGCGACTGCAGAGCTAACACTAGAAACACGACCGATTCACAATAACGAAATACAATACAATTTTTGCTACCAGAGGTACACAATTGCACAAGAAAATAAGAACATTGAGCACAACGAATAAAGTACGCTCTTGTTTCTCGTTTTTTTTTTTACGAGTGTTGCGTAAATTGTTTACTTTTCATTTTCACATAAAATTCTTGTCAATTACATTTTGTTTATTAGCTTTCGCACAATGTACATAGCGGCGAAAATTATTATTCACTTTTCATTTTTTTTTTTTACTTGAGTAGAGAACTACTACACTCGAAATTATTTGGGGTGAGAAAAAGAAAACAAAATGGTGGTGTAGTTGTGTAAATGTTGCCCCCCGACTACTTGAGATTTTGCACTTGGATTTTAATGGAATAAACACTTTAAAATGATGAACTTTTTGCTCTAGATTGATGCTGCGATAATTAGGAAGTTATTTTTAACTTTTTAATGTTTTTCTTTTTATTAAATTCAAGATAAACTGGACTGCAACGCGAGCGACGATTACCCGCACGCTACACTTCGATCAATTTTCACTCGGACTTGCTATTCAACATACAGAAATTTTTATTTACCAGTCCAAAAGTGGTGGTGTGGTGAGTTAGATATTGGATTAACGTAGCGCCACCGTGGTGCGAGGCGGGTGTTTAGTAGTACCAGTAACCGCCAATAGTTGTTGCAGCGGCCAAGACAGTAGCGGCCGTAAGTTCTGAAGATATAATAACTGTTATATGTATGTATTTATTTTGTTAGCGAATTGATTGTTTTCATTTTGTTGTGAATAATTGATGCATCTATTTTTAAAAAATTCACTTTTCGTTGTTACATTTATAGACCCAACGAATTTGTGGAAAATGAAGAAATTTTTGCATTTGGCCGCTGCAATGGCTATGTAATTAAATTAACGGTACTTTATAAACCCAAATTGCAATTTAAAGGGGAATTTTAAATCACATACCAACACGTGCAAAAAAAAAAAGAGATTTATCATATTTTATGTTTCATTGGCTACGAAAAATCTGCAATGGAAAACAACATTACATGACCTGCTGATATTTCTGATATTGCGCAAGCTAAAGGCAGAAAAACTATTTGCGTTTTCAATTGAAATAATTGGATTTTCGTTACAAGAGAAATTCTCTATTCTAGGTTTTCTCTTTCATTGAACAAAATATTGCACTTCCAGGCCATTTCTTAACAAGAATGAAGAGTCCGTAACATTTTTAAAAGAATTGCAATTTTTATGTTCGTTTGCTACAAAATAAACCATCTTTTTCAGATTTCAGAGCACTTTTGCGAATCTAGTTATTTTCTCAGATTTGCTTCAGATTAACCAATACAAGTGCATTTGAGTTTGACAACTGGTGGAGTTCGTTTACATTTTCGTGAAATTTTTCTACAGCAAAGAAAGACGTTGCATCGGGTGAATCTATTTTTGTAAATTATTTATGTACAAATATTTAGAAATCAATCGGGACGGAAATTTCGATTGTTTTAATATAAAATTTAACCAGTGAATGGAAAGCGCATAGAAAAGTGTCGAAGACTACACATATTCAAGTCGCACGAATATCAACACAAAAAAGAGCAAGTGACGTTTTTATGTTCGATTAGGCACACGAAATCTGAAATCTGAGAGCAAATCTGAAAAAGCCCACTCCAATACCACATTAGCAAGGCGATTAGAATTTCGTTCGCTTTCAGTTTCCCGAAAGAAGTTTGCATCTCAAGCGATACATTATAGTATCGTGTCGTCTGAAATGGTTGACGTCGCGAATAATGTCGATAGAAGAATAGCCGCCGTTTCGCCAAAACTATTTTGACTTCCCTATTCACCATGTTCTATCAAGACTGAAGCATTGGGTATAGATATTTATGACAACAACCTTGTTTCTATTTGGCAGACAACAAAGCCTTCAGAACAGCTCATATGTCGCAGCTCGCAGCCAATAAGACGTAAACAAAGCTAAGTATATAGTCAAAAGTGACTCAAACCAGTTTGACATTTTTCAAGCACGCGAACAATTAAGCGCATTTTCCAATAAAATATAAACTGTGACAAAAACCTAAAGAATATTAATATTTCAATAATCTGTTTACGCTCTACGGATTGAGTCTTTTGAACTGATTATCATGCAAGCTGAAGGACTAGCTATTTTAATATTTGTTTATTTTTTCCTATCTCTTTCCCAAAGAATACTTGACAAATCTCTACGATAATGCAGCTAATATTATTTTTTTTTGTTCTTCTCCCATTATCGTTCTTCATACAATCTAGGCAATTAATGTTATTAAAATAAGACAATGGTTATGAACGGCTTTTCCGGAAATCCGAAATACGAAGCCAATAAAACTGGTTTCCATTTTATATGTGTCGGGATCTGTTAACTCTTTTATCTGCTATATCAATCGCGATTTCAACAACTTCTAGTCGCAAAAATAAAACGTCGGAAAGCTGATAATATTCTCTACCGTAGGCTCGCATAATCTTACCCTTGAAGTTTCTTTTGTTCTTCCGCGTGTATTTTAGACCAATCGGAGGTGATTGTTGTGTCGATATTTGCTGCATTAATCGCATTAAAGATTACTTTTATTGCGCCGTACTAATCTCGACTACGGAAGCACACAATTGCACAATTTGTATGGAAAATAAAGCAAATGTGAACTAGCAAAGTTTAGAGTCGAAGCTATAAATGTTTATTGGCAAGTCCCATTGAATTTAAGAGAACTATGGCTATTTAATAAATTCCGACGGAACTCGAACAAAAACTATCAAATAGGCCTTAAATATCCCCCAGAAACTAGACTGGCGTTTCTCTCAATTCCACTTGACAGTTCTGTGATACCCCAATCCCAGTCTTAAGTGTTCTTGATAACCATTCTCAATCTTCACACTAAATATTTTGTAGCTCACAATATGGAATTTTGTTTTTAAAATTTCGCGTGGACATTAAGGAACCGCAGTCATTGACTGCCTAAACGGCGAAACTAATAATCATTTTTAGTGTCCAGGCTACATTTTTCGAGCTCCCAGTGACGAAATTTTCCATACAAAATTGCATATTGTGATCTACAAAATATTTACTGTGCTTTTATATGGCCCTTACTAATAATCATTTTTAACCTTCACACAAAATATTTTCTAGTCTCTGGTTAGAGGTATTACAGCAATGCTGTTTTCGCTGGACATTTTTGACAGCTACTGAAACTGATTTGGTCAAAAGAATAAATAAATGGGAATATTGTGATATGATATTGAAATTGAACAATGGGTGCAGTATAACATCTGTCTAAGAAAATGGCTCAAAAAGATAGAATTTTGAATATGAATGGTGAAATGGAGTACATTTTTTTGGAGTACATATATTTTTTGTTTATTGTTAAAAATGAGTGAACTCGATTTTTTTGAATACCAAATTTATTTGTATTTACCTTTATCATGATAAACAAGCGAATGACAGCACGCGAAATGACAGCGCATCTCAGCACTGAATTCTAGCCCCGATAAATTTACTGGGGACAGTTCAGGGCGCCTTAGAAGTCATGTTGTCAGTACCAGGGCGAGTTCAGTGCTATATCGAACACATCAGGGTTAAACCAGTGGGCACTAGTGCGCACTAGGGCCCACGTCAAACAAACCTATAGTCTGTGTCATTCTACTAATCATTTTTTTATGATGAGGTAGTAAACTTTTACTTTAATTAATAACTATATCTATTTGTTTGCGAACACCTTTTCGGCCTTTCTATAACTCTACATCAGATTAAAAAGAAAGGTCGAAACCTAAACTTGGTTCTACAAAGCTTAACAAACTTTCGCTGTTTGTCTCTTTCTTTTATTTAAAAAAAAAAAAAAAAAAAACAATTAATAAAAAAAAAAAAAAAATAATATGCAACAACGTGCCGACAGATAGGCCATTAGAAATTGAAAAAAATAAAATAAAATTCTGAGTGATAACCCCGTCCCAGAAAACAAATACTTACCGAGCGTTTGAGCCATACGCAATTTTTGTACTGATATTTTTCAACTAACATGCCCAAGCTGTTTATGTGGCATTTATATAGGGTAATAGAGATTTGTTGTCCTTGTGTGAGTATAATTAATTGGCGGTTTATTATGCTAAATAAAATTAATGCCGCAACTTCTCAAAACAGATGCATAATTACTTGGCTTTTTATGAAGCCAGTATGTTTGAAACGCTGATGTAACTTTTAGATAAGTAGGTATAGTCTGAAATTACATGAAGGGAACAATAAGTAGACAACAGACTCGCTATTTTCTGACAGGGTCGATTGTCGATGTCGCTCTAGAGCTCGTAGGGTCGAAAGCGATGTATCTGTTGCCACGAGCAAAAACAGCTAAAGTCGAGTTAAGACGAAATGAGTTTTTGATACAATTAGATTCAGCATGCCCAAATCTTCAAGATTCGTTTTTTCCAGCTTTTTATCTTCAAAATTGGAATTTTAATGCCGACGACTTTTAATAGATAGTCTAGAACCATTTGTCATTTTAAGCTTTTTAGCAAAACGTTAATATGCTCTCCTGAAAAATTATCAAATTCGACTTTAGCGGTTTTTCCTTGTTGCAACAGGTATATCTTCGTTGTCATACACACCACAAATGTACACCCCTATCGAGATATCCATTCCGTCCGATACAACATTCGGAGAAGTTTTCCGAGGACATATAGCGTACCTTGTCGCATTTCGCGAAACCACGTTATACCAATTCCTTTTGACAGCTACACGGCACATTTTTTCCGAAGCTCTCCAACAACTAATTACTGCGGAATATTTTAATGTGAATTGAACGCGTTTATTTGCTTCATTTATTTTGTTCCGAAAAGGATACTTCGAACGGAATTTGAGTTCCGATCAGATTTCACTTTCGCTCTTGTGGTAAAACAAATAGCAATTTTCATTTCCTAAATACAGTTAAATTGATTTGATCGCAAGTCGCATGAATGGTCCTTTATACTTGGTGGACAGAATTTCCTCTGAACGTCAAAGCTAGTCTGGTCAGAAACGGCACTTATTTTACGTCAGGCCGTAGTTGCAATATCGAAATTCGTGAGTTGATGTGTCCCTTCATAAATGTCAACTGAGAAAACTGTTCACGGCGATCCAGCTAATTTAAATTTAGACACACGATTTCTGCCTGCTGGTCAGACTTCTTTACGAAGACTTTTTAACGTTTCAGCACCCAGCGTATCTGTCTGGGATTACTAAAAGCACGAATATCACAAGATGGGTTGAGCACTTAATCATTTTGCTCAAAACATCATAAGGTCTCATTTTTTGTTCGCAACTGGATTAAGGGCACTAATCAAGGACCACGTACACACAAATATTTATATAACACACCCCAGCTTAAAAATCAAAGCTTCAATTATAGCATTGGGTCAGCGTCCAGTGACCGTTTACCAACGTCTGTCATTTCGCCCGCCTGGTAAAAAATAAATCATCTCGAATCTGCCTCGAATTTTGACCCATTAGACCTCCGATGCAGATATGAAGTTTTAAATAAATCTGGCTAGCGACATAGGCAAACATACATACTTAAATGACGTACCAACATTTCAATTTAAACCGATTAGTGGTAACAGTCCCATACACACAAAAAGTATCAAAATCCTGACAAATAACGAACGCATTTTCAAAAATGCATTATACAAGCGCTACAGTCTGTTAGCAAGTATATATATATATAATACTTGTTTAAAACGCCTCTTAGCTGATTTATTTCACTCTCCCCGATAAGAGTCCATTTTTTGTGGGATTATTTCAAATCTATTTAATAAATAACCTCGAAAAAATAAGAAGATTAAACTTAAATATAAGCATTTGCAAGGCAGCTACTAGCTCTCATTTGAGTTCGACTTCTCAAAGTGAATGTGTTAATCTAATACCTTCTCGTCTGGTTTGCGAATTGTTGCGTCTGTGCCGAGTCTCGGTGATTTTTTTAATATTAAAAGAAAGGGGAAACTCTAATTCTCCAAAAGTAGAATACATATTGCAAATATTCATAACAAGAAATCGAAAAACTATTGTTTAACTGCTGAAAAAAGTTGCGATTTACTATAATTCAACTTAAACTGACTTTACGAACTTTAATGGTGATTTTCAATAAGGCTAAGATCGATTTTAGTGATTTGCTATTGCTTGTGAATTTTAATAATCAAAAAATCCACTTGGACTGCTTTTCAAAACGGATAGTCGCTGATAAACTCTTCGATCTTTGCCGAGGTATGTTTACTATTTTTTATTGTCTTTATTTGTTCTAGAAAAAAGAGTAATATTTTCAAAAGAGATAACATTTAACCTGCAAATTGTTTGCATGTGTTGATTTATTATGAATATGTGTGTAAAAGGCATATGCCTCGATTGCCTAATGGATTTTGTTTGCCAATTTATAATAATAATTGTAAATCCAAATTTCAGTAGTAGGTATATTAAATTCGAATTCGATTTCGAAGTTCATGACAGCGTCGCTTAAGTAACATTGCATTTGCATAGCAATGTTGCTGTGGACAGGCTGCAACCTGTCTTAGATTCGATAACAATATCGTATGCATTATACAGGCGCAGCAATTGTAATTATATTTGTATAGTTATCATGCGAAAGTATTTACTGCACTGATTAGAACGATTTATATAATAACGGCAGGCTGTAATGGCGGAACTGACAAATGGAATTAAGGTGTCTGTTGTTTTTTTTCCTTTCACAACAACAGTCCGAAAGGGCCTTGTACTGTCTTGAAAAAGCTTCTCAGGGCAGCCGTTCGGATTCGGCATCAAATTGTAGGTGCCTTTTATTCGTCCCAAAATTAAAAAAAAAAAAAAAAAAAAAAACTATGTCTGGATCTGGATCATCCTCTATACTTTTAGTTTACGTCGACTTACAAGATTGTACTTGTGTTTTTTTCGATTAATGCATATTTTTTGTTCAATCTTTTTTTGACTCAAGACCTGCAAATAAAGTAAAAGTATGAAAATTAAGACGGGACATTGTTAATCTGACAGCAAAATTTTTTTTTATATGAAAGGTTGAACATTTTTGAGAGAATCGGAAAACAAGCGACTTATGGCCTGTTTTTTTTTTTTTTGAGTTTCTACGCTACGTTCTACTTGACACTTTGAGGACTCAAAGTAATTGTTGTAATTGCGTGCTGAAAATCCTACTTTACTTTGCTTTGCTTTGCTGAGATCGAGATTTGTCTGGACTAGTTACGAATGAGCTCGTGCGTTCGAAGTTGTTTATTGTTTCACTATAATGAAACTAATTTTTCGATGTTGGTGCGCTTTGACGTCTATATTAGGGTAGTTATAAATGCGTGGGGTTGCATTTGTTGAAAACCATAAGTAACATAACTTCCTAAACATTTTTAAAACTGTCAAATCCTAACAATTTTGTGGAATTTTCTGAACCGAATTGGTCGGTTACTCTTCCGTGAACGTCAATTGATAAATTGGTAATTTTCTTTTCAGACTGTAAAGCAATGGCGTCAATTCCTCAAGGGGCATTTGCCGCTTGCAAAATGAGTGCCCACAAAGAAAATGAGTTTACCATTGCTAAGATGAAAAGTAACACTGAGAAACCAGATATGAGGAAGAACTTTGCCAATAAGAAGCGTAAGTATCAAAATAATTTGGGTGACAGCCAGTGCTGTCGAACGTACTGCAAAAGCAATATTTGTATTGCTTTCGGGAGCTGCGTACTGCCGTACTGCTCACTTTTGTTTTGTACTGCATTTTCCTTTTTGTATTGCTTTTTGTAGTTCGTTGTTTTCATAAATGTATCGAAGAAAACAGTACAGCTGGCATCACTTTTTATGTTCTCATAAATATCACATTCCAGCTTTTTTCTTATTATAGTAGTAATTGTAACTATATTGCTGCATTTGTCATGCAAACACAATTTGAAATGACTGTAGTGTCATATCCATGTCTCATTCGTCTCGCTTGCCCTGTCTAAAAGTAAGATCATGTTGCTTGACTGTTTTAACTTAAACGTCCATCCAACCCAACTAACAAGAACAACCGCTGTCGCTGTGTTTGTCAGTGTTAGTGGGGTAGTTTTTGTTTGATTTCGGTTACCGCTATTTGGTTATTGCCTGTGTCTCCGTCTCCGTCTGGCAATTGTTTTTCGTAGGCTTGATTGCGATTTCCGACTGCTGTGTTTTTTGCGTACGAAAATTTTAAATTTGTTTTTCAAAGGAAAATAATTTCTTTCAATTCCGCGGTGCAGTTCTTAAATAAAGAAAACGATAACATAACATTTTTTACGCGTTACGGTGAAGTGAATTTTTTTTTAATATCTTTGGCTCTGATGGTGCTTTATTGGTGATTGTTGCGCTGCTGTGTTCAACAGGGACTACATTACAACAACATACGAGTTAAAAAAAAAAACTATGGATAGGTATATTAGTATTCTTTTGAATAGTTAGATAGTGAATATTTTATAACATATCAATTCTTCCTAGGTGGCTTCAGAAGTCCGTAAAAATAAAAACCGATAAGTCATCGGATTCTCCGCAAGCTCCAACACTACAGCAAATACAGCAGGACGTCAACAATGACGATGAACTAGATTCTGATAGTTTCGAAGAATCTTTTCAAACAAACGATTTTAATACTGCGTAAGTAAACGAAAGAATTTGTATTTTTCTAATTCTAATAGTTTCTACTAATTGCATTCAGATCTTCGAAACAACAAAAAACAAGCGATTATTCTTCACCCTTATCAACTGGACCATCAACATCAAAAGTAAATCAAAGTGAGAATGACACTACTTCGTCAATAGGTCCAAAACGTAAGCAAAAGTTTCGCCAGATATGGTTGCAAAAATTTCCATGGTTGGAAAAAAAAACAACACGATGGGGCGAAGACAAACCATTCTGTAAGTGTTGTGCCAAATTTGTAACGATTAATATTGGAAACATTAAACGCCATAATGATTCCGAAATACATAAGAAGTCTGTGCAAGCGCTAAGGAAACAACCACAGATATTCCAAGCTGATGAAGAAGAATTTCTCAAGAGCAAAAAAAACAAACTAAAGTCGGCAGAGTTGAAAATAATTTTATTTCTTCTTGAATTCAATTTGCCCTTTACATTAATAACTCCTCTTATTTTATTGATTAAAGCAATTGCTCCAGACTCTGAAATAGTAAAAGATTTAAAATGTGGCAAAACAAAAGCCACAGAAACAACAAACAATTTATTTCTTAAAGAAG
Organism: Cheilosia grossa; assembly: GCA_963082955.1. Taxonomy (NCBI): domain Eukaryota; kingdom Metazoa; phylum Arthropoda; class Insecta; order Diptera; family Syrphidae; genus Cheilosia; species Cheilosia grossa. Next base: position 15,928,250 of record OY720147.1, on the reverse strand, counting down.
GTCAAGAAGAGATAGCTAAGGTACTTAGATCTCAAAAATTTTCAATTATTATAGATGAAACCACTGATGTTAGTACTACAAAATGTTTGGTACTTGTGGTCAGGTATTTCGATAACATGTTGGGTAAGGTCATCGACAGGTTCTTCGGTCTTATTAAATTAATAAATGCTGATGCTAAAACAATATTTGAGGAAATACTTAAATATTTTGCAAATGTCAATGTCCCAGTACAAAATATGATCGGATTTGCGTCCGACAATGCGTCAGTTATGATGGGGGAAAAGGGAGGTGTTAAGACACTTTTCAAAAACATTGAACCCAATTTATTTGTGATGGGATGTACATGTCACTCATTACATTTATGTTCAATTGCAGCATCAAAAAAGATACCACAAAATGTCGAAAAACTAGCGAGAAATATTTACCTTTTTTTCGCCCACAGCTCTAAACGACAGACAGACTTTCGTGAATTTCAAGAATATTTCAACATTAAGACCCATAAGATATTAAAAACATCTGCTACTAGGTGGTTATCGCTTGAAAATGTAGTGTCGCGAATCATAGAACAGTGGGTCCCTTTGAAACATTATTTCATTTCCTATCAGTTGGAACAGAATTCAGACCTAGCTCACAGCATTTATGCAGATTTGACAAACGAAGCAAAGTTATATTTCTATTTCTTACAATATATTTTAAAACTAACAAACAAAATTAATATTGAATATCAGTCGGAAGAACCCCGTATTCACGTTTTGCTTTCAACAGTGAAAATGTATTTTAAAACGATTTTGTCGAACTTCATTAAAAACGAATTTATTAATGACGCCTCTCTGGATACAATCAATTTTTGCAATGAAAATTGCTTTTTAGATTTAAAAGAAACTCACCTAGGGGCACAAGCTAACCTTTTAACTTGCAATGGTAGCTTATCAGAGGAAGCTATAAAAAATGTAAAAAGTAAGTGTAGAGATTACTACATTGAACTATGTACGCAAATAAGGAAAAGGGTAAAGTTTCAAGACAAAGTTTTAGAAGCCGTACAAATAATAAATCCGCAAAAAAAATCACCAAGTCTTACTCCACTCATTCAATTGTTCCCAAATTTAATTGATAAAAAACTCATAGATGATCTAGATGACGAATGGCGAACTCTTCTGCATCAAAACTTTTACAGAAGCGAGCTTAAATTTGAAGATTTTTGGTGCTCCACATTCAATTTAAAAACGTCTTTAAACACTCCCATGTTTCCCCTCCTAAAAATATTTGTAGGCTCTATTTTATGTTTTCCGCATAGCAGTGCCAGTGCAGAGCGTATATTTTCTCAGGTAGCATTGATTAAAGATAAAAAAAGAAACTCTTTGCTGACATCCACTGTCAATTCAATTTTAATGGCAAAAGAATTAATAAGGCATAGTAGCGCTATTGACTGGAATCCATCCAAAGAAATGTTATCAAACTACAAATAAATTAAGGTCGTAATAAATAGTTTAATGTTAATGTCGTCTTTTTATGTGATTTCCGTTATGAAACAAGTATTTGTATGGAGTAGTTGCATATTAAATATGTGTTCAATAAAAACCAAAAAAATGAATTGTAATGGATTATGACATTTTTATTTTCAAAAAATAAATCCTAATTTATTAAATTGAAGTATAATCTAAGCCTCAACAAAACTAAAAAGAAAAAAAAAACAAAGACTTTTATTTATAAATAAACTAAAAAAATATATATATTTATGTGTATTGCTTTTTCCCCAAAATTATGCAAAAAAAAATTGAATGTACTGCTCTCGATGTTTCTAAAACGACAGCACTGGTGACAGCGGCAGCGGATGCTAGCTAGATGCTAGCAAGTCAAGGTTGTATCTCGTGCGCATGACAGAGCATCCACTCGTCTTAATAATTTTTGGACATCAATGTTTTCCATTATGAAATAACCCGCCAGTTGGCATTCAGCTTGGATGTTCGAACATTGTTCGTATTGCTCTTCGATTTGATTAGGCAAACGGACGTTTTACCTTTCACATAAACTATGAATGGATTTTCGTAATACTTTTCGTAATTATGCAACTTTTGTCAGTATTGTACAACGAAATATGTATACATGTGTTTTCTTCTATTATAAATTTACTATAATATCTGTCTATCTTTATATTCTATCAAATAGCGAAGTAGCATTCCATCTGACTTAGTATTATCTTCTTTCAGTACTAGAATATAGCCCGGTTAAGTACAATAGCAAACTGATGAACTCCATTTGGGGCTATTACAATCGCTATTCACCTCATAATATTAAAAGCAACGATTACGAAGCTGCGAGCAAGAACTTTAATAAGCAACAGCCGTAAGTATTTTTTTGGTTTTATTTACTAATCTACAGCGTCGGCAGTTTAAATTTTTCAAATAATTAAAACTAACCCGTCCATTTGATCCTGTCTTCTCTTCTTTTTAAAAAGGTTAAATTTATTTAAACAAACACAGTTTCAACTGCCGAACTACAATAACAATTCTTAAATCTTCGTTATTAAAACTACTTAGTCCACTTCCAGATTGGCTGTTGCATCGTATGCCATTGAGAAAAATCTATCAATGGCACATCAATCTGGAAAGGAATGGAACTTTCCATAATAATTCTATAAAATCAAAGCGATATAAGTTACTCTTATAAGTCGCAACCATTTAATATAAATAATAATGTAAATGAAGAACAATACCTACCCAAATAAATAAACAATAAAAATTCGAAATTAGTTTTTTTTTGTACGTAAAAGAAACATTTCGCTTTGATTTAATTAATATATTTTCTTTTTTTATTTTACGAACAATAACAATTAAATAAGATAACATCATGAATAAATATAAATAACAATTACCACTGTACTCATAAACGCTGCGTAGAACTTATCAACCAGTCAATAGTAACGGCCAGTAGTTGCACGCTATACACAGGTTGCGTACAAGTTATTAACTACTCGTGTGTCACATTTTGTATGCAAACTGACTTCTGTTAGCTTTCTAACTTTTTTTTATGAATACGGCGGTAACTGCGCAGGTAAGTATAACATTTTAAAATCAACTAAATCAGCGAAGTACATAGAACTTTATAGTTTTCTAAATTATATTTAACATCATTAAGCTGTCAGATAATTAATGTTCTTCATCATCTAAAAATTTTGCATTTAAAAATTACTCTGGATCAAGATCTACATTAGAGAAATACATTATTTACTGAAATTAAAGCAAAAAAAAAAACAATCGTTTTCCATTGGGACCACCAGAAATCTTTTTCAGATCTCAGATTTTACGTGGCAAATGGAACGCGCAACGAAATTGATCTGCTTTTATAAATGTATTAGTGCGTTATGTGGCAGTAATATCAGCTGTTCAATCTGCATTTGTTTTTGCAAAAAACACAAATGGATATCGACTTCGAAAATGTTTTCCCTGTTGCAGATACAAATTTGGTATTTTTGGTGATTCGTAGTCTTCAGATGACGAGGAAGACTATGAAGATAACAATTCCTCCAAAATTATATCCATGGCTATTTATGTATTTCGTTATTTTGGTTTTCACGAAACTTTGCGCATTTGGATTGAAAGCAAACTTCTTAAAATGACGTAAAACAGCTGTGCAAAGCATATTGGTATATGTGTAGATCTGAAAAAATATCGAGATCTGCAAAAAGTGCTCCGAATCGAAAAAAAGATTGATTTTTTTGCCCAATGGAACATGAAAAGTGATTTAGATCAAAAAAATAGATTGATTTTTTGTCCCAATGGAAAACGACATAAATGTGTCGTTATCAGATTGCCAGTATCCACTGTTAATGAATTATTTTAAGTTTTGACTTTTGACTGGATCTGGATCTGCACTGTTTTAAATGTCTTTTTAAATCGACTTATATTAATATTTAATAATGTCAAAATTCAGCACGCATTTAGCAAGGTGGTGTAAACGCGCTTAATTTTAGCTTCTCGGAAAGAGCGTTCTCAGCTTAGCTTAGTTAAAACCAGAGGAGAGATTTTTGTGCTCTCCGATAAGTATTTTGTTAAAATGTAGCAAGGTGCAGTACGCTCGGCTGAAGCGTATATTTTTTTCTGACTTTTGGGCATTTTGCATTAGAGTTGAATTAAAGCGCAAGCACTAGGTTAAGAAAACAATAGTCAGTAGGATAGTTAATTATCTAGCTCCCAGAGCCTTGTATTTTTTGACACCTTACCAACAAATAAGAGACTGAAATTAGTCAAGGACAAACATTTAAACCTATTTAAAGCAGGACCTAAGAAGACAACAAGACACCATCAATAATTCAAAATTGACTTAATTTAAGAAACACGATTCGTAGGTTGGTACCATATACTTGATATTGATGAAAGCATCTTCACCACCATGCATTTCCAGCACTTGAAGGGTTTCATCAATCAAATCTCCCAAATTCATGTTATTCTTTTGACTATAATCGATTTCATCACCGCAATTCACTGAAAAAAAAAATCACTTCTGTTATTTAAAATCAGATACATAAACACTAACACGAACGTACGATTTTTCACTTTATATGAGTTGAACATAGGTAATAGTTGCCGGTAGAAAGGCACCAAAGCTGGCCCGACTAGATCAGATGACATAACCAGTTGTTGGAGAATTTTTAACGTAGTGCACATAACTTCGAGGTTTTTTGTACCCAAAGCATCTGTAAAAATAAACGTTTCTTAGTTTAAGCCAAATGTTGAGTTTTGTAAGATCAGACTTTTAATTGGTAGGATAAGTTGGGGTATAACCGGATGAATTTTTTCCTCGCCATTCGTTAACAAATCTAAGACACCTTGACGAGCATATGTCTTGTAGGGGTGCTTAGTCTCGGAAAGTCCATCGAAGAAAAGCGGTAAGTATAGGCTATAGTCGAGTTTCTCAATGTTCACCTATAAATGATATGAAAAGTTTATAAAATTTGTTCTCTGGTCCGAATTTTGCCGCGTTTTTTGGGGGCTTTTTTTATGTCGTTTTCCATTGGGACCACCAGAAATCTTTTTCAGATCTCAGATTTTACGCTGCCAATGGAACGCGCAACGAAAGTGATCTGCTTTTATAAATGTATTAGTGCGTTATTTGGCAGCAATATCAGCTGTTTAATCTGCATTTGTTTTTGCAAAAAACACAAATGGATATCGACTTCGAAAATGTTTTCCCTGTTGCAGATACAAATTTGGTATTTTTGGTGATTCGTAGTCTTCAGATGACGAGGAAGACTATGAAGATAATAATTCCTCCAAAAATATATCCATGGCTATTTATGTATTTCGTTATTTTGGTTTTCACGAAACTTTGCGCATTTGGATTGAAAGCAAACTTCTTAAAATGACGTAAAACAGCTGTGCAAAGCATATTGGTATATGTGTAGATCTGAAAAAATATCGAGATCTGCAAAAAGTGCTCCGAATCGAAAAAAAGATTGATTTTTTTGCCCAATGGAACATGAAAAGTGATTTAGATCAAAAAAAAGATTGATTTTTTGTCCCAATGGAAAACCACATTAAATACAGAACTTTCAACAGATGCTTAATGGTCCTCATGGAAAAAAAACTGACGGAGCAAGAAGAGAACATTGGGCCAGCCAAGAAAAAACCAGAACAACAATGGCGTCAAAGAAAACGTAAATACCTCAACTGTCACTTAAGGTTCCCATATGCTGGAGATATGACATATTTGGTTGTACTGCATACCAATTTTGCATTCATATGTAAAAATATCCACATACTCTAACCCCTGACGTTTCTTGTCACGCGATGTTCAGTTATAATTTATTTTACTTCCAAATAAAGACAATTCGGGGTATGAAGTATACATCCAGCAATCAATACCATCTTTTAGAGATACTACTATGAACATATTTTAAGACTTCTTGTTTCAATTTAAGGATACGCTAATTTGATATCCTAAACAACGAACTTTCTAGATAGAATTTATAGTTTTTTTTTTCCACAAAACTGCATCCATCATTACCGTCCATCCTATTTTATCGCCTCCAGTTAGATATTCCATTTTAATCGGCAAGTCACCTCGATCATAGTACATGCGAAATGATGTCGGTCTGTTTGAGTGGGATCCATGTCCTATAGATGAATTTCTATTACCTTCTCCCTGGCTTCGTTGAGACATGTGAGTGACTTACTGTGTTTACCTCTGGCACTGAATTTCGACTCCTCAATAACAATGGTGTTCTTTTGTTGGGATTGAATTGAAAACGGGGGAACAGGTCTGGGAGTTCGATAACGCTGAAGTGGAGCCGACGAAAAGCGTGGCTTATTGGGATTTAGTCTTTCTGATAGACGTGTTTCACACGGACGAGCCGTTAAAGACATTTTTCCACAAATTGATGAATTGATATTTTTAGGGTGACGCGGTACAGAATCCTATGCAGAATTGAATACTACTGAACAAGTAGAGGCTTGAGGTATGCATAAGCAGTAAAGTACAACGACCACAACAAAAAACTGTGCGTTGCCATGGGGTTTGTGCGCATGTAACGAAACTTTAAATTCCAACAGTCTACAGTTCACGTCTGGCATAGTCCAGACCAATGATTTTAAAAGTTTCTGGGAGTGTGTCTGAAATATAGGTAGGCATAGGCAGATGCCTACCAGAGCTAGACCCTCAAGTTTCAACTCGCAATCGCTGAGTGTTAAATTGACTGACGCGATTTGTATAAGGTTATAAGGGGCGCTTTTATGATAAGTTTTTAGAATATTTTTAAATCGTTTTTTCTTTAAGCAAATGGACATTCACAAGCAATTTCTAGCCCAAACGCATTGCACCATACTAATAAAAAAAATTAGTTTCGACTTTAAATTTACGGAAGCTCACAATTTCGAATTATGTATGGAATTACTCAAATTTAGAATCGAAGCTAGAAATGCTTATTGGTAAGGCCCATTGTTCATAAGCTTGCATGTTGCAAATTATGTGATAGTTCAATTTAACATTGTTTCTCTCTTCTCTTGCAAAGCTTAAAATATGGGACCGCAAAGGAATTCACGAGATATCAACCAAAATTGAAATAAAAAAAACAAAACTGACTTAACGAACGAACGAACACTTAACTTTCAGAATTTCAGACTGAATCTGCGGAAGTGAGATTGATTGTTGTGCTTTATTTTGGCTGAGATGTTATTTTAAGTCGTACAAAAAAAACCTGAAAAAAAATGGATCAATTATTACGATTTGTTATTTCTGTCAGTTTAGGGGGTTTAAATCGTTATTTCTGCATGGACAAAAGTGGGAATAACCGGGACGTCCAAGAAAAATTAAAAAAACACAAATACTCCGGATTAACATAAGTTTCAGATAAAAACAAGTTTTTCGGGTGTTTCAAAAGTTACTATTATTACATTACCGACATGTGACTTCTTACCTACTTACATTCGCATGTGGAACTTAAATGAAAGCCACCCTACCGACGTATGAAACTGTCGTACCTTCAGTCTATTTTTCATCGAAATGAACAAATTTCGCGGCGAATTCATTAATAAGTCAAAAATTGCAAAATTTTGTATAAACATTTCAATAAATTGTTGTGGTCTAGTGTGTTACCTATCATTATTATAGTTATAGGATTTTTCCTTTAAATAAGGTAAGATAGACTATTCGCGTTCGTATTTTATGGAATTTTTCATTTCAACACAAAAATATCAAGTTTGTACCTACATACCAAAACTCTCTGACATTGACACCTGTCAAAACTGATTTTTTTTCATTTGCAATTTTAAAACGCATTTGCTTGATGCAACGCGAACGCATTTCAAGTTCATGAAAAACGAAAATCGTTTATAAAATATTCTTATAGAAGGCATTATTGCTCGAATTACTCGAGTTTACCAAAACTTAAAACAAAAACAATTACAACAATCAGGTAAATATAAGAAATATGCAACAAGTATCTAATCTATATACACTCGAAATTTTAAGACGCGAATCGGCGTTCTTCCAATATTTTTTGGAACTCTCTTTCAAATGGAAAATCCTTATATAATTTGATTGTAAAATGCAAAAGAAACTTACTGAGAAATGTTGAAAAATGGGCTATCGGCTACTCATCCTACACGGCTTTTAGTTTTCTTACATATTTATTTTGCTGTGAAACAAACATCATGCTCTGAAGTGAACTACGTGACTACGATTAGTTACATGTAATAAAATTTTTCTTTTTAAGGCGGGAGCAGCACAATAAAGTTTCTTTTCACCCATCTTCCAAATATATCTCTTGTATCTTGACATTCCACTGCCTATTGACCTTTTTTTCCATTGAAGTTCAATAGTAATCAGCTCCACTTCCCGGTAAGGAGTGATTTATTGCGAAACTGTTGGTGGCAAATAAATTTCGCACAGCTTACCTCCTCATCCGACACTGCTATAAAGACCTTATTCAGGAAGATTCACAGCGCGATAAAGGTCTCCGAACACTCCTTTTTCACACATGGATTCACATTGGCAGTACGCCGTTTTTTTTTTTTTTTTTGAGCGAATTAAGTACCTTACCAGGTTTTTTTTGCCAATCAATGCATTCAATCAATTTTCCACACGAAAGTACAAAAACCCGTAAAACTGTATTTTTCGCCAAATAAAATGTTTAATTTCTCTACAGCGCTGATTGCCAAGCCTCACATTGAGTTGAATGATTCTACCAATTGAATTGCTAAACACTCTACAAAATGAGCTCGAATTGCTCGCGCGCTGATCCCATAGCGCTCAGCTTTCATGACACCCTGCTGCGGGTATCTGACATACAACTCTTGCAAGGACCACACTGGCTAAACGATCAAATTCTCTCGTTCTACTTTGAATACCTCGAACGATCGAGATACAAAACCAACAGCGATCTACTCTTTGTATCACCAGAAGTGACGCAGTGTATGAAAATGATGGACGACACTGAACTGGAAAGTCTTCTCGAGGAACTCACTGCCGATAGGAAACCATTCATATTCTTTGCTCTCAACGATAACGAATCACATCGTGCTGGCGGTACTCATTGGAGTCTTTTGGTGTTTTCAAGGCCAGAGCGTACGTTCTTCCATTTTGATTCGCTGGGCAGTTCCAATCAAGACACAATGCACCAGTTTGTCAATCGAATCAAAGATGTCTTAAATTGTAGAAATTGCCACATGAAACCGATCCGTTGCCTGCAGCAGTCGAACAGTTACGATTGTGGTATACACGTCCTTTGTATGACAGATAACATTGCCGATTATGTGAATCGGTTCGAGTGTGTCGATGGAGTGGGTCCACTACATCACGACACGATTAGCGCAAAACGTGGTGAACTCTTAAAATTGATCTCGTCGCTAGGAGGCAAAGTCTAGAAAGCGATCGCGGCGAAATCCTGAAATGTAACTCATACCTAATTTCTCTGTATTTGTTTTGAAAATTGCATTCTGTTTTAATAATGCACTTTTATAATTTTATTTGCAAAAGAAACCCTCTCGTCACACACCCACACGATTTCATTGTCTATTGAAAAGTTTAACTCTGTAAGTTGGCTTGTATAACATTAATTTATAAAAAAGAAAACAAAATAAACGATTGAATAGTTTTACTTTACTTCTGATCATCTTAAACTCAGTTTGATTTAATTGTAGGTGTGTGGTGGTGGTAATTATTTGTGCATACTCTTTTCGCGAAGTGAGTTTCGTTTTCATACATTTTATATAAATCTCAATAAAATAGAAATCTTGCCGACGGGTGATGGAAGGCAAAAATGATAACTAGTTCCTTATGAAACATATTGAAAAATACAAATGTTTAATTGTATAGGTACATGCATAAATTGACAAAGAAAAAGAAACTTGGTTTAACTAAGGAAGAAAAAACAATGAAACGAAATAAATTGTGTTTCCAATTTTTATCGAACAAATATATTTGGATGATGCATTCTTTCCAAGTTGGTGTGTTCTTTATTTTACGGGATTCTTATGGTGATGGACCATTTTCAGTTCAAAATGTGCCTAATTTGTGTAATATTTATGCCAATCAAATGTTGTAAGTTGTATTTCTGAAATTTCGTTTTAAACGCCTATTGATATAGTCAGCTGAATTTACATATCTAGAGCTCCATCAATATTCAATCTTTCTAAGGCATATATTGGGGATATAAACTTTTCAAAGAGAAACCGCCCGATGAGACCTTCCTTCAAACATCAATCACTTACGATTCGTTTCGGTTCTGTGCAAATGCGCTTCCACTTCCCGAACAGCAATCTCTGATTAACTGACGCCTTGATAGAAACAAACTGCATTACCATCCGATACGATCTTCTGTATAATTTATTGACACATTCAAAGCAATTTACAAAACAGTTGACCGTAATATATTGTATTTAGAATACAATAACACCTCCTCAGCACAGTTCGTGTGATGCTTTTTTAATTTAATTTCTACTATCGTTTCGCTATCCGATCACAAGAGATCATAAATTGTGGTTATTTACAAAAAAAGGACGAAAACGTACGAATACACAATAACATTTGTTTATAAAAAATATATATGTATGTATATTATACGCTATATCCCGCATACTTAACAGTATACATATATGTAGATGCAATGCATTAAATATTAGTAACATAGACCTCTCCGCATGAAATAAATTCTTTTACAAAACGTACATTCGAACAACAAAAAAAAAAAAAAACGTAATATCCTAAACGTTAACTTCTGGTCGGACCCAACCACCAAAGGCTCTTTCGAGCTCTTCTGCTACAGCCAAACACAGTCCATCTTTATTGAAGTTAGCAATCACTTGAACTCCGAGCGGAACCCCTTCACTGCCCAAACCCAGGGGCACTGCGGTGGCTGGAAAACCCAGCACATTTACGATTCCAGTGTAAGAGAAGTTGATGGGACGCACCAACGGCTCGTTATGATAGGGCGCTACGGTGGGATGGGTTGGATAGATAAAAACACCATTATCGCCCAGCATGTCTTGTAACTCCTTTCGCAAGTCGTTTCGCTTCTTAACCAAGTGATGGTACTTTGACGACCCGAACTGTGGTTGAGCTCTGTCCACTAAAGCTGTGATCAGTCCAACAAAAGTGTGTTTTGATTGGCCAACAAAGAACTTGATCAATTCAACTATCGGATTGATTTCCCCGCTTAAATTGGCCAATTGATGTGCAAATCCCTTCCCAGAGTCGTCTTTCATGTTGGCGAACCAAATGGCTGCAGATTGCTTAAATTTTTCCAACTGAATTTGCTTCGGCTGTGAACCAGTGACCTTGTGCAAATGCTGGACGACGCCTCGCAGAGACTCTGTCAACTCCCAATCGACTGGTGAAATGGAGCGACCACCTCCGTCGCTCTCCTGAAAGAAGAAGTTCAATTTCTTCACATCCACTGGTTCGTCCAGGTTTAGAAGGCTGGCTTTGTCGCCCGAAATGATTTTCAACATCGGTTTCAGGTCGGTCGCGAATCGACAGATCGGTCCGATACCAAGGAATGATTCTTGCTCAGCTGAGAACGGCATGGGAAATTGTCCCTTATTGGAGACGATATTTTTCGAGGGTTTGTGGCCGAAAACTCCGTTGAAAAATGCAGGCATGCGAATGGAACCACCAATGTCGGAGCCGAGCCCAAAAGCAGAGGCGGCAGATGCTTGGGCACAGCCCTCACCTCCGCTGGAACCGCCAACAATGCGTGTCGTATTGTATGGATTGCGTGTGCGCCCGTGAACTGTGTTGGAGCTCTCCCACCTGAGGGCAACAAACATTTAGCAAGGAAAATAGGTGTGCTGCACACTTTCCACTTACCACATGCACATCTCTGACACATTTGTAAGGCAGAAAGGAATAGCTCCTGCTTTTCTCATCAAGCCCATGGCATCTGAATCCTCCTTGGATCGGTGGTTTTTCCTGGCATATAATCCAGCAGTGTGCAGGAAATCTAAAGGAGAAAATTAAAGTTTCAAGAATTATTCCAATTTAAGAAATTCAATTATTTCGAAGGGTTATATAAAGAGAAGGCAACAAAGCAGGCCATGCGATTGCAAACGAACTGCCAGGAAAGGATCACTCCACACTCCACTATTTTTTTGTTTTGTTTTAAGTACTGAGTTGCAAACCAATTAAGCGTGCGAAACTGGAGACAGCTTGCCAAAGACCGTGCTGGCTGGAGACGCTTGTTGGTTGAGGCCCAGGTGCACCCCGGACTACAGCGCCACCTTAAGTAAGTAAGTAAGAGTTTAGCTACTGTCCTTAGAGGCTTCGATCGCCTACTTGTTTCACCTTGCAGCATATATCCATGTTTCAATTAAACATTCATTCTGCAGCTGTCATAACTATTAAAAAAAAAAAATCATGCAATAAATTGCCTACCTTTAACAGCAATGCAGTCCTTTGTGGAGATAGGCACTCCCAAAAACGGTTTTAACTGCGCCAGTTCTTCTGTGGTATATCTTCCCGATGCTACTAGAGCATCAGCTTTGGCAGCATCCTCCAGGGCTTCTTCAAAGCGCTTATCAACAACACAGTTGAGAATCGGATTAACTTCTTTTATTCGACGTATAAATGCTTCTAAAACCTCCACACTGGTGGCCTGCGAATGAAACAATGCAAACCATAAGTCGGTCACAAAGAAAATCCCGTCCAACAAACCTTTTTAGTGCGAATTTTCTCCGCCAATGACGTGGCCGACTCCAATAACAGTGGATCTGTTATTGGTGGCATGGAGCTGCCTTTCCGGCCATAGATTAGCTGACAGACAAATCTTCCAATCTTGGTAAATAGTGTGAAAAATACATGCTCTATAAAAAGTTTTATAGATGAAGGTTTTGAACGTTGTGGTAATGTTTCGGTGGAAAATGCATTCGTTTCGCCCATTGTGTTGGTTTTTTTATGTATTTGTACTCTTTTGTACCTAAATGAATTCCCAACTTGGAATGCTTCAAATGCCTAGCCTTTTTTAATTCTATGCTTTTGTAAAATTATTTCAAAAATATTCTAGTAATGGTGGGTGGTAAGATTGTATGGCTATGCGATGTTGTCATCCTGAAAAGAGAAAAATTACAAGTTGATTAGATAGGTACATACTTCTTAATACAAACAAACAGTAAAAGTAGAAAATACGAAGCCTGTAAAGAGTGTTGCTTACAGGATTTTTACTATGGAACGGAGACGGGTACAAATCCGAACACAGCAGATAAGAGACCTGCAAATATCAAACTCCTGAACGAAATTTGAAAATGTACCTCAAGAGACTCCGAAATATGCCCTCTCCAGATCTAGACGACATGTGTAGGCAAGTGGCCTTCAACTACCACTCTTAGGGTGAATAGTGGCTAGGCAGATGGTCGACGAGATTATCTTGTTTGCAACTTCAGATTATAATCAAACAAAACAAAATCTTCACTCAATCACGCTGCTTTAATTATATAGAAAGTCCATATCGACAACATTTATAGCGCTGCATGAACCTCACCTAAAAAAAGTTGCCTACTGCGCCTCCAGACGAATTGACCTGTAACGTTTAAGCTTTAAGATTACATCCCATTCTCTTAATGGAATCCACTTCTGTACGCTGTCTGCCAGCCTGATACATGTGAGTATGCCCACTCGCGAAATTGTACAAATTGAGAAATAACCAAAGGAATTTCCACTTCGCAGCGTTCATAATTTTGAAACACTTCTAAAGGAGACATCAACTATAATCTAGTCGATAATTAAAAGTCTCCCAAACAAAAACGAAGAAGGGGTTTCTGTGAGCGAATTGAAATGTTCAAATCCAAAATGAAATCGTTCTTGTCATCTTGAGCGTGTACTCATGACTGATGTTAATGAACCATTCTTCGAAGCTATGCGAAAACTAATTGCTGCGGAATATTTTAATGTGAAATGAACGCGTTCATATGCTTCATTTATTTTGTTCCGAAACGGATACTTCAAACGCAATTTGAGTTGCGATCAGATTTGACTTTGGTATAGGAATACTTTCCGAACAGATACCTCGATAGGGATGTATATCACAAATCACCTCCATCTTTCGAACATTTGTCCGTTTCGCGTCAACCTCCATATAAAAAACGTGTGGAGATATCCTAAATTTTGTTGTTTGCTTAAAATTAACCAAACATTAACGACCGATCTGTGCGTTTAAGGATATCTAGGACAGACAAATCTATTAGACTTCCGACGACTCGGTTTTGGAATGTGCCCAATATCTTGTTGACATGTGGATAATTCCCAAGCCCAATAGTTTCTGTATTTGATTTTGTTTTATCTGAACACAATTCTGGAAAAATTAAACATTAAACTTGATAATGAAAATGCGTAACGATAGTAAACAATAACGATAGTATGACGTTTCAATAATTCTGCTTTATCAATAGAAGATAGCGATAGAAAAAAAAAAAAAAAACTTATCGACACCAAAGTAAAGTTTTTAAATATTATTACGGAAACAAAAAAGATAAAAAGCATGCAAGTACGGATAAGGCTTGGATAAGATTAACCATCACATGCTTGAACCTTTAGACAAGTCTGTTTAAGATAACAAATCTGGATCTACAAGACCAATCTCCTTGCTCAAAATTATACCATATTTTTTTGCGAAGTCGTGTCGTATGTACTCGTATGTGCCGTACGTCTAAATAATTACTGACAGTAATTGAAACTAGTTTCGTTAAAAAAAAAAAGCCAAAAAAACGTGTTACATAAATCATAATATCAACATAATCAACCTCGGATATGCCCACTTGCGTTTCCTCAACTCTTGGAGGATATTCTTAGGCCCATTTGACACATACCCGGCAACCGGTAGACCGGTTCTAAAAAACAAATCGAATTGTTATAAGAAGCTAGGCCTTTAAGTTATTTTCCGTTATTTGGTAATACAGTTCATCATAATCTACAAACGCAATCATCATTATTCTTTATTTTTTGGGCGGTACTTTAGTGTTCGCCAAATTGTTGCTACATTTGGTCAGTGTATGAAAAGTCCAATTCACACGATTTAAGCCTCCCTACCTGTCCAATATTTAAGTAGATTTTAAATGTTAAAGGAGCCCCCTATGAAGCAACTTTTTTGCCAAACAGGATTACTAAACAGCCATCAGCCTTCTTTTTAGTGATATTATTCCAAATATGAAATAGCACGTATTTAATCGGTGTTCACAAAAACTATTCTCTCAACAATAGTAATTCAAATGTGATACTTTTTACTTCGAAAATATGTATTTATCTAAATACTTAATCAGTAGACGTGCACTGATTCACTAAAGTACATTTATTTTCAACAGATCTAAACATACTGTCGATAGAAAGGTACACTTTCAATCGCATAACCTTGTATCAATTACTTTTAGTACATTAACATGTTCACCGTAGGGTCAAGCTGATTGCTTATGAGACAATTCGATATACATTATATACCAGAAATGAAATAAATAGAATAGTAAACGAATAAATAAAGTGATTCAAATAAGTGATTTACTATAGCTACAAAACTAATCAATAGTTCTTCAATTGGCCTTTTTAGATATTTTACATGCGTTTTAATTTACGAGAATTAACTTGTTTCCCGTTGAACGCAATGTAGTACTGAAACTGATAACGATGGACGGACAGACTGCTGCCTATAATAATGGAGTAGTGACATGTTCAAAACATCAAATTAACGCGCTGTTGGTTGTTGTTATGTTTTATATGGCTTTGCTTTTCGAATTTTCTCTTCTTTTTTTTGGTCATTTAGAACTTTAAGTCTGTAAACAAGCTTCATCCAATTAAATAAATTCTTAGCCTATAAGCCTTTTCTATATAATGTGTTGGGTGGTGCCAAAAGCTTCACTCGAGGATGAATAAATAATTATCCATCTACTTGGATCAAATTGATTGGCTATTTCTTGTTCTAGGGCATTTCTGGCTGCTTTGTATGGGTCATCTGCATTCTTATACCCTTATAGGTATTCCCGGAAGCTTTATGTCCTTGAGTTTCTTGAATAGCGTTCTCTCTGGTCGCCGCTTGTGTTCGTGGTTGAAGCTGCTGTAACAAATGAGGTTCTAGATCATGAGTGAACTTTTATAACCTTTTACTACACAAGTCCTTTAACGAAGGCAATGAAAACTTAAAACTGCATTATGCCGAAATAAAAAACACTTGACAAAAATGCCAGCCAATAACAGATCATTATGATTCTGGATAAAGTTCTGTCTTCTTTTTGCCAACCATTTACTATTGACTAAGACATCTTATCGTTCGCACCTGCAGTTTCGTGAGTCATTACACAGGAGAATTACACAAGTTAAACACGGTAAGCTTAACTAACCACTAGTTTCGTACGACATTGCTTGAAATATATACTGCATACCAAGCTTATATTTGAAAAATAAATCTCATTGACTCGGTTGTTGATAACCTTTGAGACATTTTTTTATCTGTTTTTTTTTATGAATTTCTATTTTTCTGTGCCAATAGTTTAGTAACGATATCTCAATTTGTGCTAAAATAGTTACGCGTTAGAAACGGTTTATTTAAAAAAAAAGTGAGCAGCGCCAGAAGGTAAATGCGACATCCTTTGGTTACTGACTTCAAATTTAGTTAAAACACACGCCGCTTCCAACGGAACACGCCCGACCGTATCAATCACTGACTGGACTATATACTAGCAAGATACATCAAAGGTATAAACTCGTAAAAATCGTGCTAACCATGTGGCACTAGGTATCTCCTGCCGATATCTAGCAAACAAATTTGATTAATTCACTGTGTTATACTTATTCGATTGCTTTATTTGAAAGCACGTTTCGAAATCTGATATCGTTATTATAATGAATTGACTTGTTCCCCAGTCGAGGTGTTCATGAGTCATTGCTAAACATTATTTTCTTCGACCCATATGTTTGATATCGAAATCATCGCCTGTAAACATCTGTTGCTACCAACCTCAAATAACGTCCATGACGCATGTGTC
Source organism: Cheilosia grossa (assembly GCA_963082955.1). NCBI lineage: Eukaryota > Metazoa > Arthropoda > Insecta > Diptera > Syrphidae > Cheilosia > Cheilosia grossa. The sequence goes on along the minus strand of OY720147.1, from coordinate 15,911,295 downwards.
AAGAGCACGGTGGGGAATGTTTTAGATACCAACAAGTATACCCTTGTCTTACTCTATCTACATGTTATTGATTCAACAAGGCTGTTGACTGTTGATAAGTTTTATTGTTCAGTTCACGCAATTTGTTGGTGCGGCAAAAGGGCAATACAAATTGGAAAAACAGATGCATATGTAATGTAGTTCGTCTCGACAGACCGTCTTAAAGCAGTGATATCATCCTTTTGGATACATATTCAAATTAATTATAAATGAAGTCAAAGCCAACTATGTTTGACGACCTATGTACATTGTTCTAGCAGGACGGGGGTGGAATTGTTTTCTTGTTCCTTGTACTATGCTAATAAAATATTACATAATTATAACTGTGGCCCATATTCTACATACACATAATTAATTTAATTGAAATCAATCGCAGAAACATAATTACATGGAATGGGAGAACGCACCTAACAAAGGATAAAATTTATTTCGTTGAGCAATTAAATTCTCTTTGTTCAGTAGATAACTTACGCACGCCACAGTGGTTATTAGTTAAACTCTCGAACAAAAGTCGTTTTCGGTAAGGAATTGTGGAAATATTCTCGAAAATTTGCAGAGAACTCAAAATTAATCTAATTTACCGGAAGGTGGAATTACTTTTGTTTTCTCCACTAGAAATTTAACTTCAAATTTTGACGTTTGACTAGTCATTTGTTTTAATGACTTGTGGATTGTAAATCTTTCTGTGGATCTTGTGGCGAATATCGAAATGTGTAGCTGTAGGGTTACCGTGAAATCGCAAATAAATGTTAGTTCCTTGGGAATTTTGAATAAAAACTAGCATTTGCTTTGGGCAAAAGGTTGGAGCAAAGTAATAGCCCTTAGAAATTTAAGTTCGAAAATTATAACATAACATTTACTTCGCTGTGCGTGTACTTGCCTTGCAGTTCCTGTCAAACCTGGTCAGTAAATTTGAATTTTTGAATTTTTCTTAAGATTCTAACAACATTTGTGGAAATTGAAATCAAAAATTCAATTGCACCTGGAAATATGATTTTTGGTTGCCAAATAGCTTGTCGATGCTTCATTTCTTCTTCAGGTGGCGGGAATTGTATCCGATATTGATTGAACTATGAATTACCGAGAGGTTTTTGAACTGCGCTGTATACCAACCTTACAAATGATTCTTTCTAAATATTTCCATCTGAGAGAAATAATATGAGCCAAATAGTCCATAGTCCATACTTCGCTTGAAACGAAACAATTGCTGCGTTTTCCGTAGGTATTTTTTTGGTTTTCCTGTACAAACCGAATTAAACTTAACTATTTATTAAAAAAAAAACAATGACAAATCGCAATTCTTAGATTGTTTTATGTTAAAAATGTGCGTACAAAATATTTCGCAAAAGGTCTGAGTCAACTAAATAGCAGACTCGGAATTAGCATAGCATTTGCTTTGTCTGATAAGTTTTATTCATACTGATCTGAGTAAAAGGTCAGTGCCGCCGCTTTTCGAACATGTCAAAAGTTGGAACTATCTCAAATTGGATTATATTTGCTTCGATTTTAACATTTCTCTTGATTTATTCATTCGACCCCTTATAAGATTTAAGTGGTATTCGATTGGGCGTTCTCAGAGTACGAATATTAACACAAAAAAGAGCAAGTGACGTTCTTACTGGTTCTTACGTTCGATTAGACACAAGAAATCTAAATTCTGAAGAAGCCCATTCGAATAACACATTAGAGAACCAATTAGAAATGCTTATTTAATCAATTGCGGTAAATATTTTAAAGAATTTAACCGGACAAATATTAAGGTCACACAAAATTATGTAAATAGTGTTCTACAGACATGTAGTTTAAACACACAGGCCAAACAAAAATTTGTAGTTTTATTTCAAAACGAAGTGACTATTCGCACGTTATTTTTGTACTGACTGACGTTTGTCTGGCTTCGGGACACGGCTACGTATTTTGCGTCGTAACGTGCCCGAAAATTAAATACTGGAGTTTAGGATCCTTTTTGCGAGCGAAGCGAACCACATTCTCCTACTTTACCCGATTAAACTTTGACATTTCGTTACGTAGCCGTGTCCCGAACGAGTCTACTGAAATGTGAAAGCTGAATTTGAGAATGACAGTGAAATACCACATAAATATATGTTGCCTATGTTATATATGTTGGTTATGTTTAACCCCCATCGCCACAGAAGCGATGCCTTGAAGTTTCAAAGACACATACAAACTTATGTTTAAATTAAGAACCGAAAGATTACTTAACGTTATTTAAGCTGTTTAACCACAACAAGTGCCTCAAAATTCTTTTGAATACACACGTAATTTATGCAACGGTTAGAAAAAAGTCCAAAAACACAACTTTGAGACATATGCTCCGATTTGTCATCACAAATAAAAAGAATACCAACTCATTTTATCTTCGTTTTAATAAGGTTGCCAATAATTCGCACTTCTTTCATTTACATGTTAAGACTTAAAATGTCAGTGCCGCAGAATACGAGTCTTGGGATTCCCTCAACAGCAGCTAGTCTATTACCTTCAAAGCAGAAACAAAATGCAGGATCTGCTACAGGTAAATCCAGTCGTATTACTTCACGATATATACAACAAAATCGAAAATAATCACTTTTAAGGGAACCCACGCAATAAATGCGCTCTCAAGCCCGGCCATTCTCTTATGGACTGGATACGCTTGGGAAACTCGGGCTGTGATTTATCAGGAACAAAGGGTGCTATCATTCCCGTGAGTACCTGTGAACTTAGTAAACACTGCACCCAGAATGATGCTTGGATGGCGATACGAGGAAAAGTTTACAATGTTACCAGATATATGGACTTTCACCCGGGTGGTAAGTTAAACTTGTTGCTCATTTTTGTTTTCTTTGATGTTTTACAATCAATGAGCGACATGAATAACTATTTACCATAGTCAAACATAATAGGATTATAGTGTCTACCTTAGATTTACGAATGGCGACAGCTAACATTCTTGTATAATTAACGTCAGTCAGTCAGAAAGCAGTTTATTTCCTCAAGTTTTTGCATTCACAAACATGCAGATAATAATGTGCACAACTGTGGCGTATACGTAACTTTTATTAACTTCTTTTTCATAAATGTTGTGCATTCGTCGGTTTTTTCGATTGCTAATACCAATTTCCAACAAAAAATCATTTGTGCAGTTTACACAAATGTTCAATAGAACGCTCATTGAAAGCTCGTTTTTCCCCATCTTTAGTGGATCTTTAGTGGATAATTCGACCGTCATTCCAAGGTAAGGTAAGCAAATCTCAAAGCTTAATATGTCAAATTGTAATAGGTGGCTCGCTTCGCTAGCAGCAAAAGCTGTTTATCATTTTCGGATATTATACTCCTAAATCGAATTAGAATTTTATAAAAACAATTGCGTTTTCGACAAATATAAATATAATTAGGTCTCTCTCTTTTTAACTTCATCAGTTGGAAGCACAACAGCGACCGAATTTATCACATATTTATTTTCTTTAAAAATAGTGTTTTAAGAAATAAGTTGGGCCTTATATAAAAAATTAAATTATGAATTAATAAAATTAATCAAAAACAATTTAATAATACACAGGCCCAGATGAACTAATGCGCGGAGTAGGAAAAGACGCAACCAAGCTATTCGATGAAGTTCATGCATGGGTTAACTACGAGCAACTCTTAAAATATTGTCTAATTGGACCACTGCGTAACGTTGTCAAAGTTGATGTCGACTTTTTAAAGCCCCCTAATGTTGATTTCCGTCCTCCTGCTAAGGTATTGGCTGCGCCGAAAATACCACCCGTATCTACACAAATCATTCCGCGTTTTGACTGGATTCAAAAGAAGTCGGAAATAAGTTTATACTTTTACACAAAACAGTTTTGCAACCCCGGCTTGATTCTTAAGAAAAAGAGCAATAAGAATATAGCCGTGAGCATTTTTATTGAGAATACTTGTCATTTGTACGATTTTGAGCTACATGATGGGATTGAATGGCCACCAGCTACTGTGAAGGTTTCAAGTGAATCGGGAAAGATTGAGCTGAATTTTACAAAGTGCGAGAATAGTTTGTGGCCAGCTTATGGGACCAACAACGTTTCGATGGTAAAATTATTGGAAGATAATCGTTACGAGTTTGAGATTGTGGAGAATCATAAATTTAACCATGATTCGTTTGCATTGCTCCTTAGAGGACGAAATGACGTAGTTTTTGGTCTACCTGTTGGATATCATTTAACTGTTTCGTGCTGTGTTGCGGGTAAGTTTATTCTGCAAGTTTTTCTGAACATTAACTTATGGCACGGTTGCATCTGTCGTCATTTCGTAACGAAATGATTTGGAAAGTCAATAAATTGTTTTTTTTTCCGTTGAAATTTTTGAAAAACCACAGAATGCACACACTTTCACTTTTGTACCGTAAAACAAGCTATTAAAGAGATTTTTTACTGTTTTTACTGAATTTTGTTGAAAACAGGTTCCGAAATAAGCCGTAGTTATACCCCAGTTCCGAAAAACTATTCCTTAAATGACAGTGGTAGCTCCCTGGACTTGCACTTTCTTTTGAAAACGTATGACGATGGAGTGTTTGCAAAACACATAAATGGGTTGCACGTGGGTTCTGAATTGGAGTTATCACAACCAAAAGGAAGCTTGAATCTAAACAAGTTCCTTGGTCACACTAGAATCGCCTTACTTGCGGCGGGCAGCGGAATAACGCCTATGCTAGGGCTCATCGATCATCTCTTATCCAGAAACACTAACAAAATGTAAGTAGTAGAATCGTTGGCAAGTATATTAAAATAACAATTCAATTTTTATGGTCAAAAGAGATAAGCTGGTGCTAATGTTCTTGAATAAAAGCGAGGAGGATATATGGTGCAGAAGAAAACTGGAGGAAATTACAAACACTGATGACAGGTACAGTAGTAGGAGTTTTGGTCCGTATTCAAATAGTTATTTGACTGTTCATTTCATTTGCAACATCTAAAATGATTATGATAGGCGTGTTTTACTGAACATTTATCTCTGCAAATAAAAGTAAAAACGTCAGCACACAGTTACAACAAAAACGCTCTAATTGACAGTTCGGAGATTCATACTAGGTATTTAGGTACCTACCGTAAGCAAAAGTGACAGTAGCAGTTCCAACCTTTTTAGTGTTTTGTTGAAGAAATATTTGCGCTTTGTCACGCAAAGTATATATAACCATGCAGAAGTACAAAACAGTATACAAAGCGTATTCACTCGTTTCAATAAAAGAAAATATTCTCGTAATCTTTGATGTGCAATTAAGCGATCAACTCGACAAAGTGACTGACAACTATTAAAATGCGGATTTTATTTTAGAAAATCTTACTTATTTTTATTCTTGTAGACTACATCTCACACATGTACTGTCCCAGTCAAGCGACGAATGGAAAGGAGAAAAGGGTCACATATCCAGAGAACTTTTGGCGACCCTCAAAGACCAAACATCAGCAAACTACTCTACATTTGTATGCGTTTGTGGACCACCAACGTTTAATAATTTAGCTGAGACAATTTTCAAGTCAATAGAATTTTCTGAGACGGCATTGCATTTTTTTAACGGTTAGAATTCAAAAATAATATTATATGACTTGTGTTTATCTATAGGTACACTTTGCAAGATCAATTTAGTGTTTATTTATTACTTAAACCACCAAATTGTATACACTACATATTGCTGTTAATAGGAAAAAATTTTACTCGTATAGTGAAAATATACAATCATAATAATTATTACGAGCGATAATTTTATTTACATTGGGATAGATTAGTTCGCATTTATGCCGGATTCTCTCGAATGTAATCGAACTCAAGGCATTTAAAATAAGACATCTCAATCAGATCTATCTTAATGAACATATCCAATTCAAATTCCAATGCAAAATGAACAAAGAATCCTTTATTTTTGAGTTGTTCCCGAACGATAACGCATTCGAACATTTTAAGCAAATTCATTTAGGTCCTGTATGCATACGTTTCTTTGGGCTTGCTTGTTGTAATTTAACTTACACAAAATTAACAATCGAAAAATAGAACACCACTGGTTAGGTTAGGAAAAAAGATTGATTAATTACTTTTAAGTGCAGTTTCTACGCGCACTTCAACTGCTATTCACATTTTCACACAAACATTTCAACATGAGGCAAGAGTATAACATCCATGCAATACTAAACTCTTACTGCACGCACTCAATGAAAAGTATTTGCCCCGAAATTTGGTATGAAAATTCCGTGCGAGAGCGTTTGTAGAATGCCCCAGCGTTGTCACTCTTAGTACATTTATTTTCATGTAAAGGCAGGTCCATCCACCCGACACCAGCCTCTCGTTTAATATTTGTCATTCGCTATATATGAGACAATCCAGACTTTTGTGTGGATCCTGGAAGACCAAATCTATACGATGAGACACAACGACTAGGTCAGTTCCAACAGCAATACCGTAAAACATTAAAACAAAATACAAAAATACAGTTTTTAGTTTACGCTATCCTTTGTTTCATTTTATAATACGTATATCATCCAAAAAATTATCTTCATGTTTGTCACAATGATAACCGAAATAATTTACATAACAGTAAAGTAAAATAAATAGCAAAAGTGATCTTTGTTTCTCCATATAATGTTTATAAACGTTTTATGACATTGTTTTTTTTTTTCTTGATAAAATAAAAAAAAAAGTTCTAAGACTTGAGAGGCATTTTCAATAAAATAAAAACTAAGCTTGTTATTTTTTGTGAGTTTAATAGGAGCGAACCGCTGGAGGTACTGTTTGTACTGTATCGTCTAGGGGCTTATCAATAACATTTCTGTATTTAATTTCGACATTGCCGTTGTTGGGGTTAATCCAGAGGAGAGTGTGTTTACGCCAGTGCTCGTCGAGAGGGCGCCTTTGCTGTCCTTCAATGGGTTTGCTGAAATCCTGTAGAAGAAACACGAAAATGCATTCAGCAATCCTGTTAGTAAATGATGACTTAGTTTTATACTTACGAACTCATCAATACGTGTTTTGTAGTCTTCGCGGGCGTGGGCACCACGAGATTCTTTACGATTTTCGGCACCAACAATCGTCATCATAGCGTTAGTGAGTAGATTTTGCAGTTCGAGGGTTTCAACTAGATCGGAGTTCCACACCAATGATCTGAAACAACAAATAAGAAACACGAAGGATGTATCAGAGCAGTTTATTGAAGTGGTTGGATAGAGCTATCTTCATTTGATTCATTCCAGAGTCGGTGGAAAAGTATTCATGGGATCCTCAATGAAAAGTCAACAAATTGAAGCTCGTGCGAACAAATTTTTCCGATCACGAACAAATAAACAAAAAATTTTTCTAGCAAACTTAAAGACAACTTATTTTTTTTATAAGATAACTTTTTAATTCGTACACAACATTTTAAGATCAAGATTGAGTTCCATTCAGTTTCAGTGGTGAAAAAAAGCAAAAGAATTTTTTTTTACTAGTCAAAGATTAATTAATGAAAAAAATGTAATAATAGAAAAACCTTATTTGGGAGATATCAGCGATTCAGGCGGAGACTAGAGCTACAAGAATGCAATCCACTGAAATGTAGCGAAAATATAGAATGAAATTATCACTTTTGTGATTACGAGCAGAATTTTTCTGTTAAGAACAAAGCTCAACATTCATAAAGGCAGGAAGCAGCGCATTGGACAAAAAAAAAACGAGTGAATGCAAAACCCTGGAAAGGAAAGTCTATTCTAATGTATAATATAAAACAGTCACGCACGACAATAAAATCTCTGCAAAAGTAAACAAATACTGTCCAGAAAATGTGAAACTTGTCTCTCTTTCATTTCATACGTTCAATTCCAAAATATGCAATGCATCAACAGAGAAGGACGACAAATCCGGTTATTGTCAAAACACTAGAACAATTTAAATTAAATTTTGACTTACCTGTCGGAAACCTTAATATCTTTGAACTCGTTGAAAATACCGGCGATCAGTTTGCAACCCTCCTGAAGAACTGGACCATCACGGAACACAGCAGCATGTTTCTGCATCGTCTTCTGCATTTTCAATCTCAAATCAGCAGTGCTGATCTTGCCGTCAGCATATCGCAGTTTGTCCAAATTTGCCACCGATATCTCTCCAGCGTTCTACGTATCAAACAGATAAACAATCGTTATTCCATTTGTCGCACCAATAACATTTCAACTTACATCGGGAAGTGATGGTGCTGGCGCACCAGCCGTGTTCTCCTCAGCAATAGTCTTAGCACAGGCACGACCAAACACAACCAAATCCAACAAAGAGTTAGCACCCAAACGGTTGGCCCCATGCACTGACGACGAAGCAGACTCACCGCAGGCATACAATCCAGGAACAATGACATCGTTACCACTCTTGTCGAGGGTCAACACCTGGCCACGATAATTTGTTGGAATGCCACCCATGTTGTAGTGCACAGTTGGCAGGACAGGAATTGGTTCGCGAGTTACATCAACACCAGCAAAGATCATAGCTGTTTCGGAGATACCGGGCAACCTCTGTGCCAACTGCTCTGGGTGCAAATGGTGCAACTGTAGGAACACATGATCCTTTTCGGGTCCACAGCCACGGCCTTCCATAATTTCAATGGTCATCGAACGTGAGACGACGTCACGAGAAGCCAAATCCTTGGCCACTGGCGCGTAACGTTCCATGAAACGCTCACCCTTTGAGTTGACTAGATATCCACCTTCACCACGGGAACCTTCAGTGATCAAACAACCAGCACCGTAAATGCCAGTCGGATGGAACTGCACAAATTCCAAATCTTGATTTGGTAGATTTTGGCGGGCAACCATAGCGGTACCATCACCAGTACATGTGTGCGCTGAGGTACAGGAGAAGTACGCACGACCATAACCGCCAGTTGCGATGACAGTACTGCGAGAACGGAAACGATGCAGAGTACCATCTTCAAGGCATAATGCAATAACACCACGACATTCTCCATTTTCGAATAGAAGATCGAGGGCAAAGTATTCAATAAAGTAGTTGCAATCGTAGCTAAGCGACTGACCATACAGTGTGTGCAGGAGCGAATGGCCAGTTCTGGAAATAAAATCAAATGAAAATGTTAATGACGATCCGTTGCCAGTAGATGAAAACGAAGAAACAGATTGTTTAAGCTCGGTCGAACTTGGTCTTACGAAATTCTAGCTTTAAATGCAAATTGTAGGACCTTACCTGTCAGCGACGGCACAACACCGATGCGCCTGACCGCCTTTGCCAAACTTCAAACTCTGACCGCCGAACGCCCGTTGATAGATTTTACCCTCCGGTGTGCGCGAGAATGGCATGCCGTAGTTTTCAAGTTCAATAACAGCCTTCATTGCTTCACGTGTCATATAGTGAATAGCATCCTGATCGCCCAACCAATCGGAGCCCTTGATCGTATCGTACATATGCCACTTCCAATCGTCGTCTTCCATATTGCCGAGTGCGGCATTGATACCACCTTGGGCGGCAATTGTGTGCGATCTGGTGGGGAAGAGTTTTGTAATTACGGCTGTTTTGAAACCTTCGGCAACCAAACCGAAGGCAGCACGTAAGCCAGCACCACCGGCCCCAACAACAACGGCATCGAATTCGTGATCAACGATTGGGTACTCCTTTGAGATCGCATCTGATTTTGTAGTCGCGTTCGTATTGCCAATGTGCAGACTACGCGTTGGAAGTGCTGCTGCTGCTCGTGTCTAGAAGTTAATCAAATATGTACATTTGTTTTATTTATTCATTTTTTAGTTCTCTTTCATTTAAGTCTGGCAAACAAAAAGCAACAACAGTATAATAACTTTTACTTTTCACTGCAATCGTCAATCGAATACCATTGCGTAATTTGTTTTACAACAGCTGTCGGGTTCACTGCTATCACTGCTTTGAGCTCTAATCTTCAAAGGTTTACCATAAAGTGTACGGTTGTTGTTTTTTTTTTTTTGCGATAATATCGCCAACAAATTCGCGTAGTTATTACTAATCAGCGGCGAAGGTATTTTATCTCCGACGGAACAGCACTACCTTAGATTGAATTGTCAGGCATAAAATAAAACAAACACACACTTAAATCGCTCGACTGTCAAATTTAGATTGTAAGTGAGCTGTCGGTTGCTGGTTAAAGGGGGGGCAGTGTGCAGCTTATTATCAGTCTGTAGTGGAAACTGTTATCTCCGATTGCAGTTAAATCCGCAATCTACAGATAGAAAGCAAAATTATAAACGATACTTAAAAGTCAATGATTGCAGAGTGTATACAATAACGACCACCATTATGGACCCTCTTAAATAAGGAAAGGTCAGCTAAATCACGAAGATTAAAATGTCCAAGCATCGACGATTTGTTCTACGTTGGGGGGATAACGCCGCAGAGCTTATTAAGAAGGGAATTGACGATTTGTGCAGTTGTGCTTCAATATCAAATATTTTTGTGACAATAAGCTTTCGATAGCTAAAAGATTCATACAATTCCATAAAATACCACAAAACTGCTACCACATAACTCAAGTGTATTATTTGGCTTATCACTATCTAAATATTCATCACGCTACTTAATGCGATAGCGTAGTAAGAAGGCAAACTCTGCAATATCCAAATGTATATTTTTTGTCAACAATTTCTGCGCAATCAAAATCGAAAAAAACCCACGGTAATTTTGGAAGGAGACTGGAAGGTTAACAGATCAAAGATCAAAGAATATAGAATAGAGAAATGGATACATGAACATGACTATTACAGTGCGTTGCTACACCTCCTATGAACGTAGAATCGAGGTTTATTTCGATTAGGTAGAAAAAGAGAGCAATGGAAAATTCCATGTAAGTCGGCAAGCGTCTTCGAAAAAGGTAAATCTAATGATACATGTACGACATTTGTGAAGAAAATCTTTGACCTGCTGGAAACACGATAAGATAACCGCCAGTACACTTTCGAAACAGGTTTTGTGTGTCTGGCATGTTATCTTACACGAAGAAAGTGGTATATTGGGCGTGGCAACTAATGAAGCTATCAGATGTGTTATTGCATCCTTTGTTAGGTGCATGTCGCCTTGTGCTGATGGACCACATCCAGCAACAACTTTTTAAAATTTCTACTCTGACACGAAACTTCCCTTCTGGTTTAACTGACGCTTGGTGAAAGTAGTTTCCCATCCCTTTATTGGCAAAAATGTATAATCCCTCTGCAGGATAGCATACTATAACATGCAGAAAGGACCTTTCAGGGAATACGGCGCGATTCTAACACTGGGAGACGCTCTTGGGACTGATATAATTTTTTTTGTTACGCGGCACAGTTGGTATAACACCTTTAAGCTACCCAACCGATGTATTTAATGCTAATTACCTTAGCGTGCGCCTCTTTCTTAGACAATGAAGCAAATGGGAACATTAGTAAAAGAGCAGACTGCTGTCTCCATTTCGTAAAATGTTTAGTTCAGTTAAGTTCTAGTTATCATAAGGAGTTTCTGTTCATAATGTATGCAGGTGATGGGGACATAGTCACTGATTTCAACACATACGAAGCAATTTTATCAATCAGCCGAACTGCTGATTCGTTTGGAACAAACACAGCTGAACAAAAGTTAATTAAGCGTTTTTCAAATCCCTATTTCAAGGCATGCCTCAAATGTCATATTATTTTTTTTCTAGCCACGCGACTAACATTGAACATTCAAACAAAAAAAGTAGGAACACAAACATTTACCTACAACTGCAGCAATGATATTTATATTTGTGGGTTTAGGCAGTCTAATAGTTGACTGTAATAAAAGTATTCCACATACTTCAGGATAAGTAGTATCAGCAAGTGAAAGATAAATATTTTCATAGTATCTGTGACATAACACTTTTTTAGTATATCAAAAATGTGAAATAGATGGATTTGAGAAGAAATAATTATGAAAATCAAAAGTTGTTTGTGATATTTAACCTCGAAGTATGTTAACAGCGAAGTCCCATACCGATAAATCTTACTTACACTGTATTCTGCATTTAAAGTTTGATGTATACTGGTATTGTTAACTTTATCTTAGCGAAATGCTGAAGAACATTGCTTCTACTTCTACATTAAATTCAGAGCCAGCGATTATGTAACACCTAAATATTCGTTGCTTTTAACGTACACTCCAGCTGCGTGTAACTACTCCAGTAGCTTAGAACATGTTTTAAGCTGTTCAGCCGAAAATGCCCACAATTTCTTACGTTTCCATCAAACGCCACATGTACCTATGCATTGTGCATTGTGCGATATGCATTTGCATACAAAGTGCATTTCAAAAATTGTGAAATACCCATATATTTTACACCCCGCTAAGAACCCGTTTGAACCAAAATTAGCGCAATTAGTTTGTAGTTGGATACGGTCGAGTTCTCCTAACCTATTTCTCTTCCAAGTGAAAAGTACTTCACCATTAACTAGTACCGATACCATAGCAAGACATGCCTCCCAAACAGAGCATTCTTATTGGGCAATACATTGTAAAAGAAATGATTTTGTGGAGAAAAATAATCTAGAAAACGACGAGTTTTCTTTTCTTCATCAGGACAATTACATAACAATTGTGACGGAGGCTATAAAAAAAAAAAAAAACCAGCCAGCAAACCCCCAGCACCAATTCCGAGTTGTGCAACCGATTGTCTATTTCAAAGCGCTTCCGAGTCACACCTTCACGATTACGATTGCGATTATATATTATCATTCGTCTGATAAGTGATTTATTTTAGAATAAAATAAAATGGAAAATATATTACCATCGCGGCTGCGTTTTTGGCCAAAATCGATGGCAGTCGTATTAGGCTGGCCATATTCACAAATTATGCACTCGATGCGCTTACGTTTAACTGGCAATGAAGTCAAAATAAAAATATTATGCACTTGAACTGATGGTGTGGTATAAAAAGTCTTCAACTTTAAGTTCACTTTTCCGATTTTTCCTAACTCTACCTTCGCTTTCGATGAAACTTCCTCGTTCGCACCGATCGACTGAACTCGACAATTATTTGCAATTCCGAAAATATACGAAAAAAGTCAAAACAAGCCAGCTGCCAAGGGGGGATTTTGACACTTTGCTTGATTTTGACGTTTTGTTTTTTTTCTTTTCGGAAAATTAGTGGGGTGAGTTTCATTCAATAGTTACCAAATCCACCACCAGCAGTGTAAGGCTATGTCTATTGTCACGATTGTCACAAGGTAAGGTAAGTACATCTTTTAGTAAAATGCTCTAGTCGACACCAGAGACAATACTGAGACCCCCAACTCGCAATCCTCTTGCCGCTGGCCCCCTCAGTTTTTTTTTGAATTCGCCATTTTGTTTTCCTATCGGTGTTATGTCAATTTAGAATCCGTGTGAGCTTCAAAAAAAAAAGCAAAACAAAAAAAATGTGGTGAATTTCTTTTGACAGAAGTCGAGTGACAGACTGTCAAAATATGGAAAACAAATTGTATTTTTTCTCCAACAAATTGAAAGAATGTAAGTTTTCGCGTATTTTAAGTGTTTCAATTAATAATTAAATACATTTGTCTTACAGCTAAGGAAGAAGCCGACGTTGAGATGTTCGCTAACCTTACCATATATATAATGGATCGCACTGGAGACAACGATGAACATCAATCGGAATCGATATAAGTGAGCCATACTATTCAATGAATTTGTCTCACTATATATATTTGATTATTAGATATTTCTCAAGATCATGCTAGAGAAGCCCTTGATTTGTACACGATGCAGGAGAACACACGCCATCAAGAGTGTATGGCCAAAGTCAAGGAATACGCAACACATATTGGCGAAAGTTGAACACAAGCGTATCGATCACGAAGAGCGTAGGAAGACCCTGATTGTAAGTTGGATTTGAATTAACATGAACCTGACGACGAATTGCTAACCATTTGTATCCACTTCTAGGAAGAGACCAAGTAACAACAGCATCGTGCCCAATATCAATACCAATTGGCAAGGCGCCGCTATGAAGATCAACTGTCGCAGCAGCAACGTATCCAGGAGGACAATTTCAAAAAGTAAGAATATTGTAAAAGTTGTCTGAATTGATTCTTTAAACGGTTACACTTACTAGGCAAGAGGAAAGTGTCGCACTCCAAGAGGCAATGCGCCGGCAAACCATCGAACACGAGATCGAAGTGAAGGAGAAAAACCGTCTTAAACTACTCGAGCACGAGATGAGAACTAAAGCCAAGGTTGACAGGGAGAATCGTGACAACAACATTGAACAGATTCGTCTAAATGCACTGCTGCTGGTCTGCCAAGGGAGCAACTGGGCGTCACAACTATTTACAAAGTTTTCGATTAGGCCAACACCAGTAATCTTAGTTTGTTGTTGTCCAAAACATTTTAATATATGTATTGAATATAAAATAAGTTACATGTAAAACTATCAGTACGTGTTATAAATATGAAAGATGAAATGAATCTGCACTCTATTCTGGTGGACCCATGTGTGCACTCCAGCCATGGAAACATTTTGTGAAGCGCTTCGACTCCTTGTTCTTCAGAGTGAGGAAAAGTTTGCGCGCACTTTCTGGTTGTTTGATAGATGTTGTGTTGAATACCTGGAATAAATGTTATTAAATGCATATTTGTGTAAACTGAAAGAGTTTCTGTCGTCGGCTGTGTGACTTACTTGTGCAGTTTTCTCGGCTTATTTGATTTCGACTTCACTGCATATGGAGCCGAGCCAGAGGAATACTTGTTCGCCGTTGTCCAGTATCATGATGTCGTCGTCGGCTAAATCGTCTTGGCAGAAGTCAGCAATTTTCGGCGACGGTGAAGTAGCCCTTTTCTTTGGAGCATTGGTAAAGTCGGGTGAAACTCATGTATCAGGGATGGGATTCCTTCGAAATCCAGTTTGTTGTCAATCAAATACGGAAGGCGTAGGTTCATCAGCTTGAAAATTAATGAAGGTAGAGCTTTCAGCTGGTTGCGCGACACATTCAAGATCTCCAGCTTTTGCCAAAACTCGACCACGGATGATAGTTCGCTTATTTCATTATCGCTCAAGTTGAGACCAGGTTGAGACGTTTCAAGTTGGACAAGTTGTATAGGCAATCGGTACCTGGCAGCGAATTTCACGAAAAAAAAAAAACAGTTCGGATAAGTCAGACTAGTTGTCAGTGTCAGTGTCAGATTTCAACCGTGGTGAGCTGTGACTGCGTTCAGAAGTACAGCTTTTTTTAGGAGAAGTTCAACTCAAATTTGGTGAATAAGTATATTATCTCAGTACATTTTCATCAATTTTATATTAGTTTTTTCATAGCATTCTGCATTTCTATTCAACCAAAGTACTCATTCACCATTATTGTTCCATTTTAATACCAAAATAAATAAATAATATAAATGTAGGCTTTGAAACACGAGACACGTACAAATAAAACAAATGCACATACGTATACTACATTTTAAATTATATTTAGACTAACAGAGGAACTCTTAATTTATACTTAATAACAGCAACGATATTAATCTTGGTATTTATAAACTATAGCTAAACTCTAGAAGTATACTAAGCGACGTATGTGATAAGCATATTCTACTCGATTTATGTTAAATGCCTTACGAATGTTCGCTAAAAATGTTTTAATTTGTTTATTATTCTTCAGAATTGTTTATTTTTCTTATATTGTCAACAAAGTATACAATTATTCTTAAAATAAATCACTGTCCACACAAAATTTAGTTGTAAAAATTATTTTCAAATTTAACGGATAATATTTTACGAACGCATCCAGCAACTTTGCCCACACCGGAAGCCAGTTTGGAAGCAGCGGAAGTTGTGCTCTTTTTTTGAGCGTGTGTTGGTGACCCGGAATTTTTGAAGTTTCGTGACATTTGTCAATACGAATTTCTATGTATCAATACTAGCGCAAAAAAACGTCACAAGCCCATGGTAATATAGCTTGTAGGCAAGTAACGGAAAATCGGCCGGAGTTGGGGGTCTCAGTATTGTCTCTGGTCGACACTTCCGATCAGAGACAATATTTGTATTGTATAGTCTCTGCTTCCGATATTCACACTAGCTATTGGGCTCATTCAAAAACATAGTTATCTTAAGTCGACTAAATTCATCTGGACTAAATATAACCTAAATTCTAAAATAAGACTGGTTAGAGTCGCCAATTTTTCTAAGTCAGCCAGATACGCGAACTGTCCACTTTTTGATCAATCACGAATTTCTTTTCTAGATTTCTCGTCGGCTACAAATCCATAAACATCAAATCAAAAAGCTGTTCATGTGATCGATCTAGGCCAATCAAAACTGAGGATCATCAAGTCAGCCAGCTGTCAGGCTTACTAAACTAGATACTTGAACGCCCCCATTTATCCAAAGTAGAAGAAAGTATAAGCGATAGTAGAACTTTATTTTGATTGAGTTTTGGTGAAATTACTTTGCTAGTAAACTGCCTTTAATGTCATTTATTTCTACGAGATTGAACTTACAGATCTTTCAATAAAACAAAAAGTGGAAACACGCAACGAAATATAGCTCTGAATTGTTTTCTTTCCCATTCACTTACTTTACCTTACTGACAGAGGTGTTCAATAAAATCGACTTTTTATACGAAAAAGAAATGTAATGCCAAATGAAAATTGCTCTCTGCATAACTTTTTCGCCCTTCACTTTATATGTTTTATGTTTCTAAGCTGTCAGATATTATTGTTTTCTAGCTTAAATTGTTTTAGTCTTTAACTACTCAGCAGTACGATATCCCATCCATCAAAATCAATTATCTATGGATAAGGGTTACCTACTTATTCAAAACCATATTCTATTTAACCAAATGTGTGCATTTTGTACACTTCCCCGTCAAAGATAATGGAATACAGAGATATATAACTTTCCAGTGGAAGGGCGGCTGCCTACAAGCTGTTTTCCACAAAAATTCATGAAGCTTTCCAGAAAAATTCATGAAGTCACACACATTTGCTTATTTCTTTCCTAGTATATGTGAGTTCATGAATTGGACTTTAATGCAAGAATTTGGTATTCTCTACTGTGTATTTCACAATATTGTTCATTTTAATCAAAACCTCCACAAAAACCAAACAAATTCAATACAAAACAAAGAACAATTAAGCACCGCGATGCTCATAAAAGCAAGATGATTCGCGGTCGGCCATTAGCAACATGCTTTTTTGTTGATCACACGTATTCACAGACGGGGGTTGAAATTACAAAAACAACAATGTAAACAAATGGGTTTTGGGGGGATAGACGTACGAAAGATATCCATCTCTTTTAATCATTCATCTCTGTCCCCGTTTTCATTCAAAAATATAAAATAAAACTAATGCAACTTCACCTCTTAGTGTTAGCGGAAAATTTTATATCATAAGCCACCCTGTAATCATTCGTACCATTTTGTTTGAATTCACCTCAGTTCAGCTGATCAATTTATAAACAAAAACAATCTATTTTGCTTCTATTTTTTATTTATATAAATTGAATTGGTTTTTTATTTTAAATACCCTTAACACTTGCATTTAATTAGGCCATTAATTCAAATAAATGTCTTCATACTCCAAATCCATTCCGTTAATTAAAATCATTAGATCGTACTGATTGCATTATCAGGAACAGTTTGAACTCCTTCATACAAAAATATAAAGTTGACCACGCGACAAGGGCAAAAATAGATTAGCATCAGCGTCAGCTATCCCTCATCTTCGTATGTTATTTTCTAAATAAAGATTCTCCGGCTTTCGGAAATATACCAATACCATACACAAATGAAATGACACAACCTCATCCTCTTGCCATAGATTCGTTAGCTCTCAGTCGGTAAATTATTCTCAATCTTGTAGGAACCGAACGGTTCGTCGAATGAAATTTTGTTATTGTACGGGAGTGTTGAGCGATTCAGTCCGCATATTCGTGATCAATCTCTAAAGCAATATTTTAGGCACTTATTTTAGAATCGTATAACTTGCAGCAGTTTCTACGGTTCAATCATGGATCCAATGAAAGTGGAAGTCAAAGACATTCAGAATTTATTCACTTTGGATTCATACCTGAAGCCATTCGAGAAGGAAATCCGCAGAAGGTTTGTTTTTAACTATAGAAAATATAATATTTAGATAACACATTAAAGGTGCTAAGGGGCAAGCAAATGTGATAAGGATTTATAGTACCTAACCTAATGAAAGGGAAAAGAAAAAAATCTTTACAATGTCAGTTCAAGGTTATTCCAATACGTAGTGCGTTAAATTGTACTACCTACATCTCTTACCCGGCGAAGAACCATCCTGTCAGCTGAAAAGGAGATTCTCTTGTTTTTCGTGCAATTACATGGTCTTCCGGCCTTGATACCCGGCAATTGAAAGTCAATGTCATCTTTCTAAACCTACGATTTAACAAAACCTGGCATATTTTTTTTTTTTTTTTGTTTGTGTTGGTTCAATTGAATTGCACTAATAGGAAAGTTGTTTGACTTTATTTTAAAATTTTGTTACAATTAAGACGATTGGTTTGTATTATACACAGAAACTCCCTGATTATTTGATAAGAGTGTTCGATTTTACTTTATTTTATTTATTTTGCTTGTGCTACATTTATATCTAGGGGTGAGCAGGTGATGGCATGTAGTTATGCAAACTATTCTTTGTGGGAGTTGAGGTGCTTATTATATGGCATAACAAGGACAAATTAGACCGGCAAAACTTCGATACCGCTTTACCAAACATATCCTAGGAATAGAGTAGAACATGTTTAATGCGGTATGATTTGTTTTCTTTTAAATGCAGTTATAGCTCTTTCTTGTTTGCTTTTGAGACAATAATAATTATAAATGAACGTGCCACCTAAAATATTTCCTCAATAATTTATCCCAAATCGTGGGATTCGTTTATTTAATTTGTATTCATACAAACTACTGTAGTTGTGATCGATTAGGGACATAAACGATCGACAATCGGGCTTTTGTCATAATCCAAGTCCAAATTTCTGCTAGATTGATCCCATTTTGGTGACGTATGAAATAGAATATCTCTATTTGAATTCCTATTATCTAAGAATCTTTTCACATGTATATGCATCACATATATTATAACAAATCATTAAAATCTATGTAAGTACATAGCAAAGCGTGCACGGAGATGCAATTGTTAAGTTTAGTAAACGGAGAGATTGCACTATCACATTTATTATAATAAATGCATTTGGATTTCGAAAACATCGTTGTTGACTGTTTATGCTTTATTAAGTTTGAAGTATATAAATCAAATTTAAAAGGTTGCGTAATACGAATCTATGGCTGCTGCCAGGGGGCTTGTGTAAAAAATATCAATTGGACTTATCAGTGCTTCTGACAGGCAGAAGACTAATAACTTGTGAGCTGTCCGCAATCAAAAGACATCAAAGTTTTCAATTAACCTTTACAAATTTTACGTTATTAGCAACATTTCAGTAAAATGGTATTTCTGGTTCATTGACAGACATGGAATAATCAAAGATTGGCTACACAAGATCGACAACCTAGAAGGTGGCATGGACACATTTTCTCATGCATATAAATACTATGGACTCCATTTTCAGCAGGACAACTCTGTAATAGCTCGTGAATGGGCACCCGGTGCCAAAGATGTCTATTTAACGGGAGACTTCAGTAACTAGAGCGCGGTTCCATTAAATTTGAATACTTCCTTGCAATGCTCTCATTTCTAGATAACTGGCAATGGGAGGCTACGCCTTTCAAGAGACTGGACTTTGGTAAATGGGAATTGCACATCCCAGCTAACCCAGACGGTTCTGCTCCAATCAAACATCTGTCCGAAATCAAAGTCATAATCCGCAATCAATCAGGCCAACTTCTGGACCGACTTTCACCATGGGCCGTCTATGTGAAACAGCCACCAAAAGAGGCGAATCAGGGCGTCAACTACAAACAGTATGTTTGGAATCCACCCAAGAATGAGGTTACCCAACTCTAACTGATCACAATGCAAAGTAATAACGTATGCGTTTTCACAGATTCATCAATTCACTCATCCTCGGCCGCCACGTCCAAAGTCACTTCGAATTTACGAGTGTCACGTTGGGATTGCATCACAAGAACCAAAAGTCGGCAGCTATCAGAATTTCGCCGACAACATCATTCCACGTATTAAGAAACAAGGATATAATGCCATTCAGCTGATGGCCATAATGGAGCACGCATACTATGCCAGTTTCGGCTATCAGGTGACCAGTTTTTATGCTGCTTCCAGTCGCTATGGCACCCCGAATGAGCTGAAGAAGATGATTGATGTAGCGCATGCCAACGGACTGTATGTTTTGTTGGATGTTGTTCACTCGCACGCGAGTAAAAATGTCCAGGATGGGCTTAATCAGTTTGATGGTACAAACAGTTGTTTCTTCCACGACGGTGGGAGAGGTGAACACTCTCTGTGGGACAGTCGTCTGTTCAACTATAATGAATATGAAGTATTGCGATTCCTACTCTCAAATCTGAGGTGGTGGCACGATGAGTACAATTTCGACGGATACAGGTGAGTAAGCAAAAATGGTCGAAGAACAGCATTGACATGACGAATTCTGTTTTAGGTTTGATGGAGTTACATCCATGTTGTATCACTCGCGAGGTATAGGAACAGGATTTAGTGGAAACTACGACGACTACTTCGGATTGGGCGTAGATACCGAAGCACTGATATATTTGGCTTTGGCAAATCATATGTTGCGCGACCAAAACAAGGAAGTGATAACAATTGCAGAGGATGTCTCTGGTATGCCCACTTTATGCCGTCCAGTTTCGGAGGGCGGTATTGGCTTTGATTACCGCCTTGGAATGGCAATTCCAGACAAATGGATAGAGTACCTCAAGGAAAAGAGCGACGATGAGTGGGAGATGGGAAACATTGTCCACACTCTCAGTAATCGTCGCTGGAAGGAAAACACCGTAGCCTACGCCGAATCGCATGATCAAGCCTTGGTGGGTGATAAGACGATCGCCTTCTGGTTGATGGACAAAGAAATGTACACTCACATGTCATGTATCAGCGAACCTTCAATCATAATTGACCGTGGTATTGCGCTGCACAAAATGATTCGTCTGATCACACACTCTCTCGGCGGGGAGGCATATTTGAACTTCATGGGCAATGAATTCGGTCACCCAGAGTGGCTAGATTTTCCACGCGTCGGTAACAATGATTCCTATCACTACGCTCGCCGGCAGTGGAATCTGGTCGATGATCCGCTTCTGAAGTACAAATACTTGAACGAATTCGACCGCGCCATGAATCTGACAGAAGAAAAGTACGGTTGGCTGCAAGCAGATCCCGGTTATGTCAGCTGGAAGCACGAAGGTGACAAGATAATCGCATTCGAAAGAGGTGGACTCGTATTTGTCTTCAATTTCCATCCAACACGAAGTTTCACCGACTACCGCATTGGCACAAACTGGGCTGGCACCTATAAAGCGGTATTGAGCTCAGATGATGAACTGTTCGGTGGACAAAATAGAATAGACAGGAACTGTGAGCACCTGTCGAATCCAGACGGACATGCTGGAAGATCAAATTTCATACAGGTTGGTTGAGTTACTGGTAAACGTTTCTTGCTATTAAAAATGTTTGTATGTCTTTATTTTAGGTTTATGCGCCATCGCGAACAGCTGTCGTGTATGCCAGGATAGGCTGATGTGTCTGATGTTCGTGGTGGTATCCGACATCCATATTGTTGTAAATCCTTAATTTGTTATTATATTCTTATAAATAAAATATATTTTTCTAGTAGAGAGCATTGATAAACATAAATGGTAAAATGCATTTATTGTCCACCAAACATTGCAAGATCATCATCCGAGTTTTATTTAACGCAGATGTTGACATGCTAAACAATTGTCTGTCAAGTTTGAATTTAGTTCTTCTTCTGTCTTTTACAATAGATTTTTCCAATAGCATAGTTTGAGTAGAAATAATGCATATTTTCAGGCAACGGTAACTAGTTTTATATACATTTATTTGGATTGATCGAAAAAGAAGAAAAATTGTTGTTCAGCAACCCTAGAGTATAAAAATAAACCTCCATTAAGATTGTGAAACATAACATTATAAACTTACAACAAGAAAGAGGACAAAGCTGCTGAAAAGTTTTGTGAGAGTGCTAAATAAAAGTACTAAATAATTTGAAATCTGCAGGAACTACCCTAAGACATCTTTGGAAGCCTTTTCTAACACCTCACAAGCTTCACTCAACTCTTTATCGGTTAAGAGTCGATTCGCAGTTATACGTATACTTGGCCTGGGTGGAAACTTTTCCATGGCTTCCAAATAGTGGGCTTCAACAACGGCTACACCATTTTCAATGCACTAAACAAAAACCAGGTGTAATTAAGCTTAACACAATAATGACTGATGTAGTAATTACCTTGTTAGCGATCTGAGCAAGTAACCTCTGTTCTTCTTCATTTCCCTTAGATTCCTTCAAGTGTAAATGTTTCACTGGAGAGATTTCGTTTCCTCGCAATGTAAACTTCGATAATTTACTCAATTTCGAATGCATATTGCGCGTAATCGTTTCCAGTTCAACAAACATTTGCGGCTCCTTTTCGAACCGGTCAAGGGCACTAATAGCCGCTTGTGTCAAAAGGGGAGGCAGTGAGGCCGAGAAGCAATAGCCTAAGCCGGAAAGACGTTGATGCTCAACAATAAATGATGAGCCGACACAAAATCCACCGATTGATGCTAGCGCCCATTCCATTCCCGAAGAAATTAGATCCACTTCTGTGGACTGGAAAAATAAAATAGAAAAATTGAATTGTTCAGCATTTGGGTTGTATGATGGGTTTTTCGTTAAATATCGTGTTCTGGTGGGTGTACTTGTAACAATAGAAATACTGCAGATACTTACATCCACATTGAAGTGTTCGGTGAGACCGTGTCCAGTTTTTCCCAAAGTTCCAAATGAAACACTTTCATCTAGAAACAAGCGTAGCTTGTATTTGGAACGCAAAGCCACGAGCTCGGGTAGCGGACAAATTTCCCCTGTGTTCATATAGATTCCTTCGGCCACTAGAAAGCGGCGAGTCCTAGCTGCCTTATTTGGGTTCTGGAAAATTATAAAGCAAACAGATAAAATGTGCAGGGGTCATTCTAGAAATAAACAAATTTGGACTCTCCCCCTACCTAGTTGTGTATCAGAATCCAAGTACCCTGCATAGCATAAGCTTTAAAAGGTCAAATAATTCTTGGGCAAACCACATTAATAGATCAATTGCGGAACAGAGTTAAACATCGTGGAGTATAATATAACATCATAACACGTATACGATTATATAAATATATGCATATGTATGTCACTAAAAGCGGGAGATGCTGTCTATTTTACATAACATTCTTCCGAGTTTTCTTTAATGATGTCACAGGAGAATCGATAATTTACGTGTAGCATTCGCTATAACCCATCCACCCCATAATATAACGCTGATAACTTCGTTGCGAACTACGACACACAACCATTCCCAATGTGTCATTTAAAAAGCTAAGTAAAAAAGTAACTAAATTCCGGAGCGAACAGTATTCATATCCAAACCGTTCAACTACCTCAACATACGAAGGAAGCATATAATATTTACATACTTCCCCACAAGCCATGCTGACGCACAAAGGTAAATGAAAAATTCACTAGATAAGGAAGAGCCATCAAGCGCTGATAAGCACGTTCTCCAAATTATGACTAACCACTTACCTTAACATCTCGCTTTTGTTGATCAATTAATAAACGCTCTAGATCAGCCATGTCATTGTGCTTGAAGAAATAAACTTTACTTCTTGACGCGTCCAAACCCTTTTGTATTGAGAAGTTTACACCTTCGTCACTAAAATTGACCAGATTCTATATTACTCTAAATCACTGTAACGTGTACTTACGCAAAAATCACATCGGCCTTCTTGGAATAGGCAGGTATTGCGCTGGCTATTGTGGAAAAACCGTATGAATAAACCACAGCTTCCTCACTTCCCATGAATTTAGCAAGCCGCTCCTCAAGCTCCAGATGTACATCTACATACAAGTATTATTTCTCATGTGAGGTGTTATTCTAGAGAGTACCTCCTTACCAACAGTCCCATAGAAGCCCCTTGGGCCACAAGACCCAACACCATACTTTCTCAAGCTGTGTACAGCGTCTTCCAAAATCTGATCATCTTCCAATAGACCCAGGTAGTTGTGTGCAGATAAATTTAAACAATTGTGACCATCAACTGTAATCCGCTTTCCAACTTTACCCGAAACCATTCGTGGCTTCAGCGCTGGATGGTTTTTATCCACCTCGCCTACAAGCGGTTCTGGACTATAATTGGCAATGATTGCTTCTTCTTCTTCGAATGTATAGCGTTTGCGACCGTTGCGCTTGTAGAAGATCAGCCAAATCACCGACAATAGCAGAAAACCTTCCAACGCAATAGCATAGAAAGGAGTCTAAATGCAAAATTAGTCACCAAAATAAAAAAAAAAAATTAAGAAACTCTTTTCTACTTACGTTCTTGAAAATTCTTTCGATTTCGTTAAAGAGATAAGGAGTGGCAACCATTATGATTCTTCACTTCTTCAGTGTTTTTTGGATTAAAATCAATTAAATGCAATTAAATATAAGCGAGGTTTTAGCGAACGGAATGTATAGCTATCGACACTCTTCGTTGCTACTAGTAATGAGCAAGGTGCAAGTAAGTTTTTCGAGATGGTTTTGTTTCGCAAATGTGTTCAACCCGATTTAATGAATGATATGTGTAAATGGTTTAAACTTAACAACGTGAAGCAAAAATCCTCTAGAGACCAAAGCACAACTGTCGCATTTTTTAACTATAGCCACATAAGACGCGTGAAGTGAATTCTGAATTGAATAGTACACCCTTACGAGAAAAAGATTCGCGATACCTTACACCGCAGAAAAAATAAATAAAATTTTGAAATCGCCGAAGACGGCATTGCTGTCAAGTGTCAAAGTTTGACACAAATAGGGGTAAGGTAAAGTTAATATTCTAAGGGTTTGATTACATGTTGACCTTACAATTAAGACTTTCGAATCTTCTTTTTCCGCAGCCTTAATAGCCCTTTTTCTACCGATAAAACCCAAATTAATAAATCCAGTGTTTTAAGAACATCGGAAATAAAGGAAGCAAATTTTTTCTGTGGGTAACATTATCCAGCGATTTCTAAAACTGTTGTTGTTCCCGTCATAGCTAAAGTGCTGTTTGTGCAGAAGTAAGCCGGAGGAACTGAGAAATCAAGCCAGAATCAATCTAGAATCAATTAAGATTGATATTTTGATTAATGCCTTAAAAACAAGACGATGGAATCGGCGTGTATTAGAGCCATCATTGCAAGCTGGTTTAGCAGGTGGTGAGTCGAAAGTTGTAAATTGTAAAATTCGCGGACCCAGAGAAAACATACAGCTAGTGGAGGCACTAGATCCGAAGTGCCATGCAACAAGCACACAGAATATTAAGAACTGTAAAATTGGTGTAGGCAAATGCTGAGAAGAGCTTACTTTTATTCAAATTGAAGACTTAAAGGAATCCCTCATTCACGTAAGGTAACGTCTGTTTACAATCCGGAACAGGAAAAGTTAGTTTGTACGACGTTGACGGATTCAGGTTAACCCGACGGGTTAACCACAATATACATCATACCTTCTCGTGATTCCATTACGACGACATTCCCCACCGTCTCTCACTCCTTTTTGTTTCATTATTCAAGTGAAAACTCGAATCTTTCAAAGATCGAATCCATATCAAATGGTAAACAATTTTCGTTCTTAAAACATTTTCTTAATACTTTACTAAAACAAAAATATTATTACAAATTGAAATCATCTCGCAAGTTATTGTACGCCAACACGTGTTGCCTGATGGCGGAACCATCTACCCAGGTAACGAAATCTTCA
Source organism: Cheilosia grossa (assembly GCA_963082955.1). Classification (NCBI taxonomy): domain Eukaryota; kingdom Metazoa; phylum Arthropoda; class Insecta; order Diptera; family Syrphidae; genus Cheilosia; species Cheilosia grossa. The sequence goes on along the minus strand of OY720147.1, from coordinate 15,885,364 downwards.
AGGTTTCTAGAAACCAAAAATGCAGGATCCTTAACCATTTCTGGGCCCACACGGACATGACCGTGTTCTATGAGGTTTGTGGCGTTTTTAATATTCTCAGATAGTTTTTCTGTAATAGAGTGTTGTTCAGTTTTTGCAATATTTTTTGTTGCATTTATAACTTACGTTTCACCATGATGACAGGTAATCGTCTCCGGCAGAAGCTACTGGCTGTTAGTTTACTTGCTAGTTCTAGATCCAATTTATTGCGCACCAAGCCTAATATATGCAATTTTTCCAACAACATTGCAGTTGCTTCTGCCTTGAAGGGGTCATTTCTTTCCAACTTTGCAATTTTTTCTGCTAATTCGCGGACATTTCTCGAAAGTTTATTGTACCTAGAACAAATTTGATAGAGTTCAACCTTCTTGGATGTACATTGACAAACACTTACTTTGTAAAATCCTCACGTTTGCGAATATTATATCTTCGAAGGACAACATTTTCCTTTGCACTGTTATCAACTTTCCAAGTGATAAAGTCGACTTTTTTGAGTAATTTCTGTTCGTGATACTTCAATTTGCGCACCATATTTGCTAGCCTGCAATATTTTTGAAATTGAAAATTGATATATACAAATGCCAAATTGATGACATGTGCTACTGACAATCCGAGTAAACAGAAGAAGAAGAGAAAAAAAACTGGTATATTTTCCTATGGTACGGCTACACTAATAACATAAATTGGTATAGTTTTTGGACAACCAATTAATTCAGTCTTATTTTTTATTTTATTGACCAGCTATCTTATGTGGTATTCGTTTGGGCTTCTTCAGATTTGCCCTCAGATTTCAGATTTCGTGTGCCTAATCGAACATAAAAACGCTCTTGCTCTTTTTTTGTGTTGGTATTCGTGCGACTTGAATATGTGTAGTCTTCGACACTTTTCTATGCGCTTTCCATTCACTGGTTAGATTTTATATTAAAACAATCGACATTTCCGTCCCAATTGATTTCTAAATATTTGTACATAAATAATTTACCCGCAAAATAATTCCCGAAAAAAACCCAAATTCCAACGTTTTTTCCACTGCGCCACCTCTCGCGAACGTCTGACAAACATCCGAGAGTATAACTGTCTTAAGAGCTTCTCAATTAGCCGTTTGGAATCGGCATAAAATTGTAGATCCCTTCCATTCGTTCCAAAAATAAAACTCACACAAAAAACGAATGGTTGCGAGAAGCTAAGCCTTGGGTCCCTACGGACCTGCTGCGCCAACTATATATATAAATAATTTACAAAGATAGATTAGCCCGATGCAATGCCTTTCTTTACTGTAGAAAAAAAATTTACGAAAATGTAACCAAACTCCATCAGTTGTCAAACTCAAATGCAGTTCGAAGCAAATCTGAGAAAATATCTAGATTCGCAAATTGCTCTTAAATCTGAAAAAGATTGTTTTTTAGTAGGTACCAAACGAACATAAAAAATTCTCTGATAACAAAAAAGTGCTCTGAGATCCCCCAATCGAATACCACATAAGCAAACAGGTCTTTAGCTACTGTCATCAAAATTAACAAAGCGTAGTCGAAATTGTTTTGTTACGAATAATTAATTGAATAATAGTACAATAACTATCCATATGTCGGCAAAGCCTATTAGCACAACTCAATAAGAAAATTAAAAACAAATCAAAAAATGGTGGGGAAAACTGGAGGCGACGAGGACCCGCTGAACGAAGAACGTTTGGGCACAGTGCGTGAAGTTGGTTCACAAGCAGTCTGGAGCTTATCTTCTTGCAAACCCGGTAGTACTGCTGCTATGATTGTTTATAAAACTATTTTCATTGACAAGAATAAATGCTTAAGGATTTGGTGTCGAACGGCTGCGCGATAATATAATGGACACATACTGGCAGTCGGATGGCCAACTTCCACATCTAGTGAATATTCAATTTCAACGAAAAACCAGCATCAATCAGATTTACATATACACTGATTACAAGCTAGATGAAAGCTATACACCCAGCAGAATATCAATACGTTCTGGGACACATTTTAATGACTTGCAAGAGTTGGAAATTGTTGAATTGTCGGAACCCACAGGTGAGGCTGAAGTAGTTCCACAGAGAACAGAACTTAATAAATTATTTTCTCTAGGTTGGGTGGTTGTTCCGATTAAGGACGGTCAGGGTAAGGCTATTCGAACGTTTATGATACAAATAGCGGTCATATCGAATCATCAGAATGGCAGGGATACTCATATGCGCCAAATTCGGATTCATTCACCAGTAGAAGGGAAAGATTATCCGCTAGAGTCCTTTGGAAAATTCAATACAGTTGGATTTCAGAAATTTTCTACTATCCGATAGCTAAACCTATTGTTTGTTTTAATATTTTCTATTAGAATATGTATAACTTCATAATGTTAAAATCAGTGTTTCAAAAGATTTGAAATTGAATCGGAATAAATCGCTTGTAAACTATAAATTAAGCACTTTGCCTGATAGTGAAAAGAAAGGCGGCTCATATTAATCCACTTCAATGTTCCAAACAGTTTCTATGATGTTTCCTAACCGATCTGAAAGTACGTAAATTGTCCCGTCAAGTTGACAGTCGAAATCAAATCAAATTTTGTTCACACTGCATTCAAATACTTTTTTCTCTGGCTGTAATTGACGGAGTAGTGAGGATTTCGTCTCGCAGTACGTGCTACGGACACTATCTTATACGTGACATTCAAGAGACTTCTTCTTCTGTAGTTGTTGTGTTTTCAAGTACCTACCTATCTCCTCCTTCCTTGTACACGATGCTGAGGTTTTAATTCAAAGGGCAGACCTTTGAGATTAACAACAAAAGGCGTGTTTTTTTTTAGCTTCGATCTCAGAAAAGCAAAGTGAAGTAGTATTTTCAAGACTTTTATATGTACTTCATGGTATTTACACTAGCAAGTTATACTTTAAAAATATAATTCAATATCTAATACTTTGAACCATCTGTGAAGATGGGTACCTTTTGTGACAGTGCTCGGTGCGAGCCAGTTATGCTCGTCCGGTATACAGGCCTTAAATTTCTTGTCAAAGTCATGTTTTGTTTTCTTGTAGTCCGTGCGTGGCATAAGTCTTCTCTGAACAAAAAATTTCAAGTGACCGAATGATTCGGGCTTCCAAATTGTGTCCTCTCTTAGTCTGAGAGCACCTTTGGCTGCGACGCTCTTAGGATAAACATCGACAGCCGTATTTGTGGCGTAACTACATGTAAAATCATACAGTTACAACAACCACGCTCTACTTGACACTTCGCTAGCTCACAGTAGTTATAATTGCGTACTGAAAATCCTACTTTACTTTACTTTGCTTAGATCGAAGCTGAACAAAAACACGCCTAAAAAGAAACAACTTAAATTCATTGAAAGGTCTAGTAACTTTTGTATTTGGTTTGTCCAAACCAGATAAAAAAATCGTGGTAGGCAAATTTACCCTACGCTTAAATCTGAACTACAATTGTTTTTGTTCAATACCTTTTTAACGCACCCGTAAAGAATCTGTAAACTTGGCATCATTTATTATGGTATCTATTTTTTGCATCTTCAGTTGACAGTTATTAAATCTATAATTCAGCCGGTCGACGAACGAAATTAGCCACAGACAAAGAATTCGCATTTCAGTAAAGGTCCTTAATAAGCTGTCCAATTTCTATTTGTTGCTTAATAAATCCAAACTCAATTCATTCCTTTCAGTTTCTCCATTGCAACTATGTTTTCAGTGGCACGCTATGTATCCAATGCAGCTAAGTAAGTACACAGAAACCTTGAACTTGTGTTTCTGCCGAAAGTGATTACATAAAATCAGTTCTTTTGCGAATAAAGCAAAATTGTATTTGTTTGTGTAATTTAATTTAATCATGCAGGTCTGCTGTAAGAACTAAACATACCTTGCCATCATTGCCATACGATTATGCAGCCCTCCAACCTATTATCTGCACCGAGAATATGGAGGTAGGTCGTAACTTGCGTACAATTAATGGTAGTTGCATGGTGCAGTCGTATATAATTTTTCTAGCTGCATCATCAAAAGCATCACCAGACCTATGTCAACAATTTGAATGCTGCTGAAGAACAATTGAAAGAAGCTCAGGCTAAAAATGACGTTTCGAAAATTATCTCGTTGGGTGGCGCCTTGCGTTTCAATGGTGGTGGCCATATTAACCATTCGATTTTCTGGCAAAATCTGACCCCAGATACTACAGAGCCATCAAAGGATTTGAAAGCGGCGCTGGAGCTGCAGTTCGGTAGCTTTGAAAATTTCAAGAAGGAACTCACTACCCAAACTGTCGCAATTCAGGGCTCTGGTTGGGGGTGGTTGGGTTACAATAAGAAGACCGGAAAGTTGCAAATTGCTGCACTCCCGAACCAGGATCCCCTAGAAGCAAGCACAGGTATGGACAAAAAGACGCCTTTAGGAATAACATAACTGAACAAAGTTTTGTTTATTTTTTTCAGGACTTGTACCACTTTTTGGAATCGACGTCTGGGAGCATGCTTACTATTTGCAATATAAAAACGTGAGGCCGTCTTACGTTGAGGCAATCTTTGAGATTGCCAACTGGAAGGATATCTCAAGTCGATTTGCCTCGGCAAAGTAAATAACTGTTGAATTGCAGCTTATACTCTAAATGCTTTATAATAATTTGTCATCTGTTGCTACAAGTAACATTATTTGTCTTCAACTCTGAGTAAAGGCAATCAAAAATCGTGTGTTTTATTTTAGTTTTAAAATCATCTCTTTGAAAGAAGTTGGGCTTAAAAGTGCAGCCCACAGAATGCGGAAGTTAACTTTTACTGATTTAAGCGTCCTGTCATTGCCATCGTTGAAAACTATCTAAAGACGAAAATGATGATAAGCAGCGACATTTTTGGTGGAAATCAATTTAAGTTTTAATTGATGATGTATCATCGGATTCATTTGCTATAATCGCAGGAGAGTGCCAAGGATTTTTATTTTCCCCACCTCTTATTTTTTCTATATCAACAACTTGCTTTGTGAACGCTGCTAGTTTTCACTGTTCTTCTCGAAATGGCCGGATCATAAGCTAACTATTAAATATATTTAATTCATGGCTAGGATATCTATCAGCATTGCACTACTATGTGCATTTGCCTAACTTTGGCATAGCTTTCAATTACTTCCAAAATGCATCTTTCCACAAATTTCGTTCAATATCAGATTGAGACAACAAAAGCAAAGTAAAGTAGGATTTTCAGCACGCAATTACAACAACTACGGTCTACTTGAAACTTCGAGGACTCACAATAGTTGTTGTAATTGCGTGCTGAAAATCCTACTTTACTTTGCTTTGAGATCGAAGATCAAAAAAACACGCCTAAAATAAAGATTGCTGTAACAGTTGTAAATTTCAAATTTCGGAATTAGAAAACTGATTTCAGCGCCATTATCTACTCCCTAGCAGAACCCTGAACTAAAGTTTATGTAAATACTCTTATCCTATTACTCAATAGATGCCGCGTATTAACGAAACAAATAATTATTTCTAATTCTCTCTCTCTCTCTCTCTCTCTCTGTTTTTTGACAGATGTTTTTGTTTAACTTTTATCCATTTTCCAATTGACAGAACGAACAAAAACAATAACATTGGGTTTTCATATCGCCTCTGGATCGGAAAATTTCGAATTTTCGTGCGCAGATTCAGGAAAATTGTTCCACCATTTGTTGTTACACTGGAAAAAGGATTGTCCCCAGAAAAATTTTAATTTTTTCTCAAGGAAGGCAGCAGCAAAATTGTGCGTAAATCAAAAAATCGGGAAAAATTGATGTGCATTTTTGTGAGAACTCTGTGAAAGAATAAGTAAACATTTAAAACAAAATCTTAGACTACAAATTTGTGAGTGTTCAAGTTTGAAGGCATTCCGATTTTATTCCTGACTAGGTAAGATTAAAATGATCAATACTTTTTATTGTTTCAAAGATCGAAAACAAAGTAAGAATAGAAATTGGATCAATTGTTGTGCATTCTGAAATAATGTTCTTTAACATAGCAAAGGGACATGGAGGTGAAACATGTTTTCCATTTTCCAACGGTGGATACATTTTGGTGAAAAATCAATTTTTTCACGAATGATGTAGTTTTCAAACGTTGAGTTTACAAGTCCTTTCCTTTGACTATACTTTGTACTACATTCATTTAGACATTACCGATTAAAAAAGTGAGTAAGTACCTGCATGTAGTTAGAATTTTATTTGAATCTATTTGTTTTAGGTGGTAGCTATTCTAGATCCAATATTTATTACAGTCAAGGCAACCTTCAATCCTATGTACTGATTAACACATGTCCGGGATACCTTTTGACTTTTATACTTGCATTGAGAGTTTTATATTTCCCTTAAATGCCATTCCGAAAGGCAGTAAAAGTCTAAAGTGTAACCGTATATCTTTATATTAGTGTCCACACACTGACCCTCCGGCAGATCTTGGAAAACATCCTATTTCTAGTTCTAGTTCTAGCCAGACTTGTTGGTTTGTGCGGACTGATGTTGTCTCGCTGCTACACACAGTTCATATGGTAAGGAGCAATACCACAGCCTTTGTGTTCGAAACTTGGGGAAGCTCCCTAGGGACCTAGGGTGTTGGAGGAGCTTGTTCTCGAGCTGGATTTTCACCTCAAACTGTAAGCGCCAGTAGAGTTGCTCTTTATTGGCACTTACGTGAGGAAATTAACCCAAAAACATACCACATTTTAAGAATAGTTCCTAAGCCACTCTGGCGGATGTGGAATATTTTCTCAGAAACTTAAAAAAAAAAATCAGAACTATCATATAAATAAGCGCTTCACTGGTGTGGGCATTGCATTTTAAAGGACGTCGTGATGCTGAGTTAATGCTTGGCGAATTAATGAAGAAGAGGAAAATCGATATTTTGTCTATGCCTTTGTTGATCCTGAGATAAGTACGACAACACAAAGACGACTTAATACTTATTTTTAGCAGCCGCCCACGTTGAGTGTAAAATCGCATACATAAATTATCAAAACATGGCTCTGTGCTCCTTAATTGCTTATGACTATAATAAATAATGAAAAAATGTCTTTATAAGGATTTGAGTGAGAATTCTTGTGGACATCTCATCTAAGGTCAAGAGTTCTTGTTTTGCATTTGTCATGTTCTTTCTGGTTTAAGGTTGTTCCTCACTTTGCAATGAACTTTAGTTTGAAAATAATCGCGTTATGTTCGGTCTTATAGTGTTTGAATGGAGGGATTCGGATTCGGGGTTGAGAATTTTTGCATGCATATTACATGTCTTTTAATTTTCTTATGAATACATTTTACAAGCTCCTTATTGGACATACCATGTTGATATTAGTTGAATAATCGTTTTATATTTGTATTGTAAACGCATTTGAATTTTTTTGCTATGCAATGGAAGTTTGCACAGATGGGCAAGGGCATAGTCGCTTTATTCACTTTACATTGTACTTGTTTGCCGAGGACTGTTCAAACACACTTAACTCCGACATTATGACTGTAAAAAATCCATTGCCGTTGACTGAGTCTTAACCATTAATACGGAATAAGCGCTTAAGCTACAAAAACAGGCGAACTATGCTTTACCAAAAATAGTAGCTAATATATAGTTACTTATCTAAAGAAAAAAAGAAACCCGATTCAGTACTATTCCTCTCTGTTTCAATTGACAAAACTCCTGTTCATATTATAATGACGCCTTCGTGTCGAAGTCAAATATTTCCATGACTGTACCGGGGAGCTCAGGGATACTGAACGTAGGTACCTACAAACAAAATTATCGTCCGCCGCTATACATGGATTTGCGTACACGCGACAGGTGCAATTCAATGCCTCAGGTTACAAGCAGAAAGTCTATCGACGTGTGTTCATACATACGCACATGTAAATATAAGCTTATGCAAAGCACACTAGTGTGTATAGTGAACACGAAAAATCAATTTCTCTTTGCGAATTAAGGGAGCACGCATTTTTTTTTTTAGCATGATGGTGTAATGCATGGCGGGGTTCCTTACAAAATTCGTTCATGCGTGATGTCCGTAAATTTCAGATTTTCAATATTATTTTATAAATTATAGCTTATCAGCAGAAAGCGATCAAACTATCTATCATTAATCCTTTTGATTAGTTCCTTCAAGTGTTTGTGTGGTATTTGATTTAAGGTAATCGATAGCTCTTTAGTTGAGGGGTTACATTAGCGCTCACTGCCGATGAACACATAACTTCTGGCGAATGAAAAGTTCACAATTATGTTGCCGCCATAAATTTGTATTTTGTTGCAGCTTACGCATTTATATCGATTTACCTATTTGACAACGCGCTAACTGGGGTCTAAGTGATTGTAAGGAGCTTATGACCAGTTCTTGTTTCGTTGTCACATAATGAAATTCCTTAATGGTAGGACTTAAACTTTGTATGTACCTGTGTAGTTCTGTTCTATATTTAAATTGTAAATGCCTTCTGTTTTGTAAGAAAGTGTGGGTACATTAATGAGGACATTCGGATTCCTGGTTTAGTAAGTCTGACAGCTGCCTGACTAGACGTATATCAGTTTTTATTGGCTCAGAGTGATCACGTGATCAGCTTTTTCTGTTGACGTTTATGGAGGGCAGTGAACATTAAGATGGTTACACACACGTTATTACATTATTTAGGGTGTGTGGTACGATTTTCCGGAAAAATCGACTGAATTGTCTTTTTTTTTATAAAAATCTCTACGTTACTTAAATCTGTCCCTTCTTCCCTACGGTGGCTTTTTTAGAATGTAAATCCCTACATGTAGGGATTTTTCCCTACATGTACTATCACTGATGGAGGGGAAGCCGACGAATCTAGTCGCATACTCAGTTGACATTTCGAAGAGTAAAATTTAAAATAAACAGAGTGGCCGCGCCAGAATTCTGAAGAGTCGAAAAAGGGCCGGTGAGAGAAAACGGTGTCATTTCTAAAGATAATCTGCCAATTTAGAATTTTCGCAGGATATTTAACAAGCATTAGCTCGCATAACAATATAATAGAGTTGTGATAGACAACCGTGTTACATTTTTAATGTACTTATATGAAGGGCCTTTTCCAAATAAAAAAGGTCAAAATCAAACAAAGGTAACGCTGACCGCGAGAATACAAAAACAATTCGCGTTGCCTAGTCACCGTGTTCGGATACCTAGTCCCGACAAATCTAGTTGACGTTTTACATAAACTAGGTATCCGAACGTCCCCAAATGTTGCATGGAATCCACGAGGTTAATGTCAACAGATCCGTTTGTTCACCCTTAAATTATGGGCTTAAGGTAAGGTTAAGCAGGGCATGAGGACTGTCATAGAAGGCAGCAGGTCCTATAACGGGTCGATCGCGATCCAAAACGAATCTTTCTAGCTGGGAACAGTCATTGGCGGAGTTATCAAATTTGCTAGTAAAAGTCATTTAGGTTAGGTAAATTTCACGAACCGCAATGAAAAACTTTACCATACAAAATTATCGATTGCGAGTTGTGACCTACAAAATATGTAAAGTGAAGATAAACAAAAGATTACTGCAGTCTACGACGAATAAGAAACCTCTAAAATAAAAAAAAAATGCTGTATTCTTATTCATTTGAAAATGAGAAAAAAAATCTCTGATGTAAGTCTATGCATCGTGAAATGGGATACAATTTGAGTACGGATCAGTTTTCAGTCGGCTGTCAAATTGGTTGCAGCTGTAACGTCAATTTGCCACATACCTGTCAACTTATGTCGTTTTCCATTGGGACCACCAGAAATCTTTTTCAGATCTCAGATTTTACGTGGCAAATGGAACGCTCAACGAAATTGATCTGCTTTTATAAATGTATTAGTGCGTTATGTGGCAGTAGTATCAGCTGTTCAATCTGCATTTGTTTTTGCAAAAAACACAAATGGATATCGACTTCGAAAATGTTTTCCCTGTTGCAGATACAAATTTGGTATTTTTGTTGATTCGTAGTCTTCAGATGACGAGGAAGACTATAAAGATAATAATTCCTCCAAAATTATATGCATGGCTATTTATGTATTTCGTTATTTTGGTTTTCACGAAACTTTTCGCATTTGGATTGAAAGCAAACTTCTTAAAATGACGTAAAACAGCTGTGCAAAGCATATTGGTATTGTGGCAGTATGTGTAGATCTGAAAAAATATCGAGATCTGCAAAAAGTGCTCCGAATCGAAAAAAAAGATTGATTTTTTTGCCCAATGGAACATGAAAAGTGATTTAGATCAAAAAAAAGATTGATTTTTTTGTCCCAATGGAAAACCACATTAGTTTCTATACTCAGTTACGAAATTCTTGACTAGATTCGTCGGCTACGCGACCGTAAACTGAAAAAAAAACTGTTCACGTGACTAATGGAGGCCAACGTAAAAACTGGAACACATCAAGTCGGCCACCACTCAGACTTTATAAGCTACATTCTTGAACGCCCCACTCTTGTAAGCCATAACAATATCATTTAACAGTGTTTGCGGCGTATCGCGCATGTCTCGTAAGAGCGTCTTTTGCTATCGTCTCCTTGGTCCATTCCAAAAAGGCTCGCTCCTTCCGCGTGTGGGAGGATTAGTTCTTAGCGACTAGAATGCCAAAGACAAAGTTAGACATAACTTCTCTTTGCTGTTTCTTTTTCTCCATGGAGATCGCTCATTTGCTAGTGTTGCTAATAGATGTCACTACACAGGGTTTTAATTTTTGTTTAAGTTACAGCACTATAAGGACATTCCTCAGAAATGAATGAACAAAAAAGCAAACAGCCCACAATCATGGCCAGGCCATGCAGTTACCCCAGAATTTTGTAAGTGGACTTTTAAATTACCAGCAGCAACATGAGGTGCAGGTACACTCCATTATCTAAACATCACCGACATTTGGGCACCACTAAACCAACCTCGTTTTGTAGTACATACACTTCGCGCTCCGCTCAAACGTTAGTCATATCATTTTCTCAACACCACCTCACACCGCATGGAAGGCGAGAAAAAGGAAAACAACAACACAACAGCAGCAAAAGCAATATGTAAGGAAGGAGAGAGGAAAGCCCTCAAGTTTACACGAAGGGAAATGCGAGCACCACTTTTATGAGTCACGAGTCATGAGTCATCATAGTGTTCACTGTTCACAACCAGCAGACATTTTAGTTTTATTCGATTTTTTTCCCCGCTGCTCTGCTTTATGACTTTTGTTCCATAATATTGGGCATAATTTGAAGAGAAAGGAGAAAGTAGAATAATAATAAAGTAGACTGAGCAAATGGGGTTTTCTTGGTTATTCGCCGCTTTTTTTTTTATTTCTGTTATTTGTGGTTGGGCGTTCTCATTTCAGCAATACGGCCACATTCCGGTAGACTGAACTTTATACAAACTTTTATTTGCAGATGGGATTGTGTTAATTCACTATTGCAATTGGGTCTATGACGATGAGGTACGTACATAATTTTATCTGGCACGTGGATGCCGTGCTAGTTAGACCAATAATAAGAGCACTTGTGTGGGAGTATGCATTAAATGGTTGTTTGATCATCATCTCTCTCCATCGACGTGATATCGACATAAGCCATTTGATTAGAAACCCATTTCCAACTTTGTAATTTTAAAGTGAACTATCTCAGTTGATTTGCAAAGGACAGAGATGAAGAGATAATCAGAACTCATCGTCATCATGTTTCCTTCAACCGACGGAAGGATATAAAGTGCCAACTAATCTGCTTCATCGCTCCTTCCCTGGAGCTGAATATTTTCATTGTGGCATGGCTACTGTGGTGAACTTGATTGCATTCAAAGCAGTTGCATCGTCTCTATCTATAAGAGCTTTGTCTGCAGTTCTGAAGTCAGTAGTCTGCAAAGTATAGCTGATACATTATATCGACATCGATCCGTCGAAGATTCCCGAATAATACCGCAGTCTGAGCTACATAAGCGTGACTCGAAATACTCCCCCTCGTCAGCACATTAAGAGTGGGTGTCCCTCAGCCATGAACTCCGAGCTCATGTTAACATGCTTTCATGTATAAGTGCAAGGAAATTCGAATAGCCGAAAACATCCTCCCCCATCAAGATCACAATTGTGACTACAGAGCAGCGTTGCCAGTTTGGGGTTTTGGATTTTTTCTTTTAGTTCTATTTTATTTGTATTTAGTTATAATATTCGTTTTTGATAACCTTAAAATATGCATCCGCATTTTGCGAACGTAAATAACGCTAAGTAATTTAAGCTTAATAATGAGTTATCGTAGACATTCGTCGTTCCTTTCTGTCCACTACCAAATGACTCAAATTTGAAGTAAATGTGTGTGTTATTTTAAAATGCTGTAAAATTATCAATCGATTCTCTAAAGCTAAAACAAGTCTTTCAAAAAAAAAGCTAATGCCAGTTTCACTAGGAACCCCCATCGGGGCGCAGAAACGTCTACCCTCAGCAACCCAGCCTTAACCCAAGCTTCAGACCACCTGAACCAGCATTTTGTGTAAATTCAGTAACACAGGCATCATGATGCTCGAAATGTAAATGCAAAATGTTCATTAATGCAACTATTGGCATCACTTTCAACGTCAAGTGTTCATTATTGCAAAGTATGTATCAAACTGATGCGCAAACAAAACGAAAACAAAGCATCACAGAAATACCTGATGGCTACAGCTCTAACTAAAACATTTCTAATTAGGTTCGAACAACAAATCTCCAGAAGTCTCTCGTCGTAAGCCCAACAAACATGACTTGTCTTAATATGAAACGTTAAAATAAAATACTTATATTTTAAGGTTATAACCCTCCGCAATTATTCAAACAAGTGTTTCGGAAGGAATAAAAGACAACCCCTGGGATTCCTTGTTAAATGATTAATTGCTTCAAACTTATACGTGCAACCTCAAAAGACATTTGTTTTATGTGTTTTTAATCCTAAATTTGATTTCTTTCCTAGTTCAGGCTTACAAAATATAATTTGTTGATCATTACAGTCACTGACACACGAACTGATTTTTTGTGCAATTTAAATGAATACACGTTCATAAAGGCAAAGCAAACAAAGTCATAAATGAAACCACATCCGTTTGAAGGCACCCACCAACGACGAGGACACACTTGCAACCAGACAGTCATTAAAATGTAGGTATATTACTGAAAGGATTCTTCTCGTATATTTTAATTGCGTGCTCTTGGGTGCTATTAACATGAAAATATCCCTCGGGGGTTGGACGACGTTTATAGGCAGAAATGAGAAGCACACGTGTAAAAATTGAGGTGGCAGAAAGAAGTGCAAACTTGAGATGTAAACAATGGCAATATGTTTTCCTTAAAGGAGGATTGCCTGTCCGTACAATATAATTGTACAAAATTAATTATGTATCTAATATGCCTAGCCTATGTAATTGAATTGTTAAGGAAATTAATCAATGTTTGGCTGTACACAATAAATGTGAGTTCAAGGTCTCGCTTGCCTATTCATGCAGAAAGCTATTTCCTTTGGGATTGAGATGTTGACTTACTTCGATACCGGCTCTTAACTTCATTGTCTGCTCTGCGAAAAAAATCAATAGCCTTTCTAGATTTTGAAGGGGCGTCAGGAAGGAATATCAATCTCAATTACATCAACTACACTGCAGTTGACACTTCCGAGATTGTCTTGGTATTATTTCCAAGCAGTTTCATATGTTTTATGTATTGGAACACTTCTGGCGATGTTTTCCTCAAATTGCTAGGTAACTGCTTTCAGCGCCATTCACTTTTGTCGAAAGGGAACCAGGAGAACGTTAAATCAAACTAGCAGAAAGTACACCGTTTTATTTTACCGATGATTTCATATTATCGCAACAGCGAGTCGGTCTAAATTTTGACACAACTGTTTGCATCAAAAATAAGCTTTACTAATTTGATATTTTGTATGACATACATAACATATTTGCAATAACTGCTGCTAAAAAAATTACGTTAAATAGATTTCTGTGCAGACAGTTCTGGAACTGTTGTGCAATAATTATAAAAGTATTTAATTAATTTTAATCTGGATGTAAACCCGGTAAAAACGGATGTACCCAGTGATGCCAACCCAAGCATGCTTCGGATGCTTGAGGCATTGAGGAATAATTTTTAGAAAAAAGTCATAATTTTCAGTTAATTGTTTTTTATAATCTATTCATATTAATTAATTATGAATTTTGTAAATCTGGTACATTTTTTGATCAAAGTACGTACGTCTCCACTTGACTCACTTACGCCATCTAGTTTGAAAATAAGTTTGAAACGAAATATTTTTTTATTTGGGTACTGAAAATGAAAAACGACCATTCTATCGAATCACTGTCAAATGTTTGCACGATATTGGCCGCGTTCCATTGATTGCTAAACATCTAGAACATAATATCCTAGTCCCAGATTGTATTTGTTTATAGTCTGCTATATATAGCAACCATACGGCCATCTATCAAATTATTGTTTTTACTCAGACTGCTCAGTCAAATTAAGTATTCTGAGTTCATAAAGTGTACCCTGACCTTGCTATGAATTAAAAAAAAAAAAACAAATTCAGAGTGTCTGCAATAAAATAGAAACACAAACTTTTTTTTTACATTTCTGAATTATAAAATACAAAATTAACAATAAAATTACAGTGAAATGACTATAATTACTGAACTTAAGTGATTTACTTTTATGCTTGACAACAGACAAAGTCAACATAATCCCATTGCCGTTTGCACAGAAGAACGAAATGCCCATCGAATACAAGATGGCGCTGCGAGCCTGTAAACGCATCTTCCCAACGAGCCAAATTGTCTGAAACATATATTTACTATGAACGCACGTATTATAAATCTCCGATAAATTGGAATTTATTTGTTTAATATATAACTCCAGTGGGATAAACGTGTGCCGATTCCCCTTCTGGACATCCTTTCCAAAGCCTAGCTGTCCAAAGGTTAATAAATACCGATATTACACACTATTCAACCCCAACTACTAATATTACAAAAAATAGTCGGTATCGGTTAGGTTCCGATGACTTTGTACCGTTACCCATTCGAAATCTCATCCTTACAAAAGCAAACGCAATTATTTTCATTAACACACTACCATTGCCATTCGATAATCCGATTTCGCAACAGACCACCCCCCATCCAGAGTCTATAAGTAACCTCATTCGAGAATTCAATTAAATCCGATTTTACTGGGAATTAAAATCCGTACTACACACATATAAATGAGAGGTAGATATCAACGGCTGTCGGGCGATGAGGTGAACTCAGAAAATCTCCACCGTACTTGTTTGTTTTCGCAACTCCTTGTTGGCGAGTAAACGCAAATAAAATAGGAATGGGTCTTATAAGACGATCCGACCATATGTTAGGCCAAAGAAAAGTCCTGGATGGTTGTCGCATTTTTTCAGCCGGCACCAATTGCGTTGCCTCTTAACCCCTTCGGAAAAGTGTGCTTTTTCTATTTGGTCGCTGACAGCCGCGCTATAAATCGATTGGAACAACACTTGCAACGCAGTAGCAGCCTCCGTCGCAACCAAACCGACTCCTCTATACGAGCTATGAAGATTGACGACGACGATGAGTAGAGGTTGTAATGTTAGGTCAGGACCATCCCCAACGCGATAAAGTTTGTGTTGCCTGTGACGTATCACCCACTCGTTTCTCTTTCTCTTCAACGAATATGTGAATGTGAAAAAGTCCATTTGTTATTGTTGTTTCGCAGGTAAACACTTGCCTTGCGCACCTTCCCTTCTAAGTACACCTACTCCATAAGATCTAGTTCGTTCTCCTTTTGTTTGGCGAAGGCGAGCTGTTCCTGAGAGAGCTACTTGAACCGAATGACTATGGCGGTCGTAAGAAACAATAAATAGGTCTATTCAAATTTTACTTGTAAAATTGTCCTTTGTTTTATTATTTGGTGGATATATATGCAAAAGACGGCAAGGGGGAGATGCTCATTTGCAAAGAGAAAAGAGTAAATGAAAAGAATAAGAAAATGAAAAAAGTTGCATCTGTGAAAATCAATAAAGCGAGAGCGTGGTCAGGCGCACTCGCCAAAAGTGTCAAAATCACTTTGGTAGATGGGTAGACCAGAAACAGTAGCGGTTGCTTTTATTAGACAGACGCAGAATAGTTTTATACGAGCGTTGTTGTGTCCGCCCACTGAAAATGCAAGAGAGGAAAACGTTGAGTCATCTACAGTCCATGACGTTATTACTTATCTAAATGCATACGTATGATATCAAGAAACGATTTTCAGCTGCAAACAGGCAGGCGAACAAACTTTTCGGTCAAAGTTCGCAATTCTTTCGGGCATATTCAAAAATTACTCGTTCCCGTCAATCAAATTTTAAGGTTGGTAGTTGAACTGAGGTGGTCAGGATATGGAGAGGACAACAGCGAAGCGCTACAGCTACGAAAAACGTTGAAAGAATTCGAGCATTTATTATATAATTCAAAGTTATGCTAGAAATATTTGTACCTATAGCCAAGAACTTAATTTCAGAAACTTCCTGAAGGTTGCGAGTCTTTAAAAAAACACTTTTAAAAGACTATTCTAACTGCATGGTATCGCAAACCTATCGCACTGCTTCCATAAAGGCAATACTAACATACAAAAATCGAAGAAATGCAAGAGTACTACATGGTTTTTGTTGTGAAATTTGACAGCTTGTCAATGCCGAAATGTAAACATGTGATCTGATATTGTGACGATAATAATTCTTATATTCTGACGTATAGAGTAAATCCAATGCACATTATTTCAAAATCGTTAACACAAGAAATCGCCACGCCACGGTCAAGCTTTCGCTCTCTCGACTATTACTCAAAAGTGAACGTGAGAACATGTAAACCGAATCTTATATTTCTGTCACTTTTGATTACAATCGTCTCTACTGCAAAAATAAACTTAGTGACATAAAACATATTAAAATCGCGATAGTTTTTACGAAACTCCAATAAGTTGGAAGCACAAACCAGCTGTCATCAACAAATTGACTGTCGCTGAACCGTTGGTTCTGTTGCACGAGTACGTCAACTATAAATCTAGCCATAAAAAGACAGTAGAGATGATATAAAAAATGTAAGGCCACGTACATAACGATAATCGAAGTTAAAAGACTTCGATTGATTTTGGAAATCTATTGAATGCAATCACAGCTTTTTCCATTTCCATTGTTGACATATCAAATTTACATTCTGTCATAAGTGCAGATAGAATTTCTTTGGTTCAATTTGTTTGTGCGAAGGTGCAACGCACCCTGAATCCGCAAGTCCTTGTAAAGTGCTTATGACATATGACTTGCGATGGATATAAGATCGAAAAACGGTTCTGCAAACGTCCAACCATCATATAGACGAACGGACAGCCGCACTGCATTCAATTTTATTTTGAAGAAGAAGAAGAAAATATTGCGCCATACTAATAACAAATTTTAGTCTCGACTTTAAACTTACGAAAGCTCACAATAGCGAAATTTGTATGGAAAATATAGCCACTGTGAACTACTAAAATTTAGAGTCGAAACTTAAAATGGTTATTGGTAAGGCCCATTGTGTTTGGTTCTATTTCCTGGATGGCGCCGCATAAAATTTTTGACAGCTACCAATTAAAACGTTCGCTCCTATTACTCTTAAATTGCAAACAATAAGCAAAACAAATATTGTTGTTCCATCGAAGACCGATTGTCCCCTGACAGCTGCATACATTTTTTACCCACTACGAAAATTGATTTCCGATGTTCATGACTAAATTTAGGCCCCACACGAATTGCGTCCAAAGATAAAATGTAGGCAATGCAGTTAAGTTGAGCAGTACGTAATTTAAGCTGGATTATTTTCCCACTGTATAGAAATTGGAAAATACATTTTTCCATAGCTTAATTTTGACAGATCAAGGGGATTTAGAACGTGGTAAAGATAAATCAAGTAAAATAGAAATGAAATCACAAAATGGATGATCTACTAGCCAGTTTTGTTTGTTTTTCGTCTGAGCTTTGAACGTTCAAAATTAATACATTTTGCACGGTAGTGGAGAGAAACATTAGAGAGGCGTGTTTTATTTTAACTTTTAGAAGGTTTAGTTTGTTGTTTCCAAACTAGTTGGGCATTTTTTTAAAAGTGTGCAATATAACGTTTTGAATGTTTGGCATTACATTTGACAGCAACAATATTGACTTGAAAGTTACGTTTACATTTACATTTGACAGCAACAATATTGACTTGAAAGTTACGTTGAGAGCAAAATGTTCGACGTTCAAAACTCTAGTTTCGTAAGTCTGACAGCTAGCGACTAGTCTGACAGCTAGCGACTTGATTATTTTCAATTTTTATTGACATAGATTGGTCGCGTGAACAGGTTTTCCAGTTGACGTTTATGTATACAGGTTAGCCGACAAATCTAGTCAAGAATACGTTCGGATTCCTATAGTTTATCAAGTCTGACAGATGACTGATTAGATATTTTTCATTTTTAATTGGCCAAGAGGATATTGAACAACCATTTGCAACCGTGTTATATTTTAAATTCATTTAGAAACAAGAATTTTAAAAAAATTCTTCGAAGAGCCTTTTCCCAACTAAAAAGGCCAAAATAGCAAACAATTTTCGATTTTAGTCAAACAACACGGTAACGCTGACCGCGATATTACAAAAACAATTCAAGTTGCCTAGTCAACGCGTTCGGACACCTAGTCCCGACAAATTTGGTTGACGTTTTACATAAACAAGCTATCCGAACGTCATCAATAAGTCTAGTCGACATGAGTCAACTAAATTCGCCGACATAAACTGGCGTCAGTTTACTCTCTGATTTCATTTCTTGTGGCTTTCAAAATTCAAATTGTCGTCGTCGCTGTCACTGCATTTTCTTAACCAATGAATTGAGACTTGCGTTGGAAAATAACTTTTGTACAACGCAAACTAAATCATCAGCATAAAATTTAGAAAAAGAGATTTATTGAAGTAGTATAAATTGTTGTCGATAAAAAAGAGAAATTATCCGTTTTATGCTTTTTAAATCTCAAAATCCAAACAGCAGAAAACCTGAAAGCTAATTTTCACTGCCACCACTGTTGTGCAATCGATAAATGTTTGCATTGCGCAAGACTCACCACAAAACACCCTTCAAATTTTTGTCTAAAAACCCACCGACAGACTACGGACTTTCATTGGGAAATTTTAATACGTAGTTAACCCTTACTGGGTTCACTTCGGTAGTACACATACGTTTCGTTTTGTCCTAAAATCGATCGATTGCAATACTTTTGCAAAAAAATATTTTCTAATCAGTTACTTTCCGCAATACATAATTTTTATTCAAAATAAAATATAGCCCTCTGTGGTATTGTTAAAAAATCTTGCAACAGAAACTCTTTCGGTGGAAAAGATGAAAAGTCTCCAGTGAAAAACAGTGATTCTGTTATACTAAAGAAAATGTACAGAAAAAGTTAAAAAGAAAGAAAATGGGAATAGTTCGATAATAAAGAAAAAAAAAACCCCAATTGCATCGAGAAAAGTGCTAAGAATCCTAACTGATGTGCATATTTGGATGGTTGCTAATAATTTCTACATTCCTTACGACAATATTAATACTTTTATTATTTTTTGCGACAACTCAAAAGCCATTGATTGAGAATTTCGAATTTTTCTATAAAAATTTATCATTATCGTTTTAAAATTGGTAAACAAAATGTTGTATTTCCTTTTTTTTTTTTATATTTTGGACAAAATTCAATAAATGTTTCGAAAAGAATGAAAACTATTGATAAAGGTCATGAAAAAGTTGAAATTCCTTTATTCTCGAATAAAAAGTTCTCCACCAAACTGTATCCCTGTGTACATATTGGGAAGGAGTAGGAAAGGACTTTTTCATATGTTTTTGTTGTTTTTGAAATAATCTTGTGCGAGAAGCTCTCTCCTGTAACATATGAGCGATCTACTACATTAAGACGAGAGAAGCATGCGCTGCTAGTTGTGGTATCAGGAGAGTACTCCATTTGGCTTTGCATTTCTCTCGAACGGACAAGAGTGTACTACAACTTGTGTGAAAAACTAATCTAGAACGGGAAAGAAAAGCTCGAGTTGTTCGTATACATCGCGAGTACGCGAGTAGTGCCTGTACCCTATTGTGTGGAGTTTGAAAATTGTCTTACACTGAAAAGTTATTTTGTGATTCAACGCTAATTTTCTTCGTTTCATTTCTTCTTGTGTTGCATGTTTTCAGCCATATTGTCTCGTTTAAAATATGAACTGAAATACAAAACAAATTGTTCTACTAGAGTGTTGAAAGTGAATTAAATAAATTTAAGCAAATTTTTGGATACAATTGCTTTTGAAAATTGGATATCGTGTTTTGACGAGACTATCTGCCATCCACAGATCGGCCCCGCAAGTCGGTTGACAGAGGATTAACGAATTTTACGAATTTTAAGGTAATTACCGAACAAATATTTGAAAACTAGCAATTTTCATTGTTGTCCCTCCCCACACCCATTTTTCGAGAACAACGGCGACAACAACCCTTATGACTCATGCGGATATGTGAAGAAAAAATAAATATCATAAAAGCTTCGGATAGGGGATGGGGCTAGCGAATAAGCAAGTGCAGAAGGGATGCGACAAGTTCTCGTTTTGCATGGTGGAGTTGCAATTTTTCCGACAAATGTTTTTAACAACATCTTGAATTATCCTTATTAAGTACATTGGCAAATGTAATTCAACTTAAATACAAACAGGTCTTTTTGTATGCGATACTGAAAAAAAAAAAACAAAAAAAAAACAAAGCGAAACGCAACAAAGAGCCAAGCTTTTCAGACACTAAATCCATAACCCTTCCTTGCCGACGCACTCAGGAAGTCGTCTCTTTTTTTATTGTATTTTTACATTTCGCTTCTCACTATTTAAAATCAAAAATCAGCTCTGCCACAATGAACAAGGATGTATTTGTATAATACAACAACAAAAGGACGAACTTGGAGTGACTCATTCAATATCGGTTCTGGGTTGCAATGTTATCTATTCACATATACAGAATTTGCTACTTTAGAACTTTACGTGGCGACATTTTAGCTGTAATATAACGTGTGTCCTTTTATGGGCAAAGTTTGTGCTCACAGAACGAGCTCCATTTAGACCGTGTACTACAAACCTTATGAGCAAAGATTAACTGGCATAAGGCCAAGGATTGTATTGATCACCAGAATACCTTCTGCTTGTGAGACACTTAATAAAGAAAACGAGGGACGCCTCTATACACAACTACTCATTGGACGTAGTTTTTATATGCGCATTCAACTATTTTTCGATGAGGAAGGTCATGCGGATTGGCTTACCGTGCAAATTTTAATTACTCGATGATATGCTGTTAATTTTCTTCACATATAGTTGTTTCTGCAGTCAATATTTGACTTTGTTTGTATACTGGCTAAAGGGTGATTCATCGATCAAGGTCAAGAGTATATTGAAAAAAGTTATGTGGGCAAGGATGTATATTTTAGACACTGTGCGCTATCGGTTAGGTATTACTTTATGGGACAATGGTGCCTTTGTGGTTACTAAACAGAAACAGCAAAAGATTGGGCCTTGAATGAATCAGTTACGAACTCAGAGAACCTCTCTTTCTCTATCGTCGCTTTATTTCCGGAAGAATAGAAAAAAATAGTTGTGAATGTTTTTTTTATATGCAGACTCGTGCCAAAAAAAAACAACAGGAAAGCATCAATACGACGGGGAAGGTCACACTTGCCGGACTAACTTCTATTAACGTTTTTCTTTTAAACATTCTCGATAACGTAGTAAGTCAAAAATAGGTATTCATTAAAATCGAGATGTTAATGAATTCCGACATTACGATGATACAGAAACTCAAAAAAGTGTGTCTCGAAATTCTGTCTATCCGTCTATCTGTCTATCCGTATGTCCGTATGCTTCCGAGGCCTGTTCGGATTTGGTTCAAACTTCGGATTCGGAGTTTATGGGCTTTAAGTTCGGGGCCGTGTTTTTTTTTGCAAGGTAACCTCAATATTGATGGTACTTCCCATGCAAAATGTTCATACCAGTTTGATTTGTTCGAAAACGGCTCTAACGATTTCAACCAAAATTGATATTTTAGCTTATGTAGATGAGGTTAACATGACTGCATACCCAGTTTTTGGTTAAAAAAAAAAATCGATTAAGGGTACTTTTGAAATTTGGACACATCTCGAAAACGGTCCAACAAAAATTATTTTCTAAGGTGGTATGATCATTTCCAACCTAGAAGCAAACTCAGTTTTTCTCTATAGTATCGTACAGTGGATTTTTGAAAAAAGTATTTTTTTAAAAATGCAACATGGATATTGACAAAAATGCAAAGACAGACTCAAATGTATGTTTCTAAAATTCTTGCGTCCTTAATTTTCAATTAGAATCACTGAAAACGCTAATTTTAGAAACAGCTCATATCTCGAAAACGAAAACCCTATTTTCGATTTCGATAAAACCTTAAAAACCAATTAAAGTATCTCGAACAATATCTAATACTCAGTTATCAACTAAATAGTTAAGCAATAGTAATTTTCAAACAAAATATTGAAAAATTTGTTAAAATTTGGTTTGTCTGCATAACTTTAGAAAAACCGCCCCACCGATGGTGATCAAAATACATACTAAAGATAATATCAATAGTCTAAATAAGATCCCGTCCTTAGTTTTTCTCAAAATATTATTTATGTCTCCCGATCTATTTTCAAATTTCTACGGTATATTTTTGAAATAAACTCAATGCCCCAGTTCCAATAAAAACGCAGTAGCAGCTATGCTAAACTTTTTCTCTAAGCACATTTTACCCACAGCTTAAACCAGCGTCACTGATGATAAAAGCATACCCTAACGCCTAACAGATCAGAAACCAGAAGCTCCTGATACACTTTGCTTTGCTTTGAAATATTACAGTAGGCTTACAACTCTCTAACCAGAACTTGTGACAATCGCCTGTGACTGAGAGCTTCAACTTATAAAAACTCACATTATTATACTGCCGTATCAGATGAATAACCCAAAAGTGGATTTTATTTAACACTATTCATCGGTTCTCAGATTTTTCCCTACCTACCTACCTAATCATATAAGAAAACAACCAACCTTACTTTAGATGAACGACAAAGTTTCGTTCGACCCAGTCGTGCACTTTATTTAATTCAGAGCAGAGGCTGAATTATAAAAAGACACCAATCAAAGTCAACTCTGCGTCATCCCGGTTCTGATTGCTACAGTTGTCCGCCTCTTTTGAGGCTCTTTCTCTACTTCAACCATGAGTGTGCAAGGCAACCTTCTGGTTCTAAAACAGTTTCGAGTTTTTTTTTGTTGCCTTTGAAGAAGCAATTCTTCCACCTTTTTCGGATGTGAGGGGGTCTCTTAATGCTTTTATTTTGAGAAGAGCGAGAGCGAGGATTGTGGCTTGAATTGAGGTCCCTGATAATTTCTACTGGGAAAAGTTTGCAGAGTTTTAACATTTCAAACTACACAAGTATTTCATCATCTGCGTTATTTAACAAATTATTTGAACAGAGCAAAATTGGAAAAATATCTCTGCTCTTTCTTCTTGCGCCATGCATCAATTTCGAGCTCAACGCATTCATCTCTAAAGGACTATTCATATTATATCGTATTGCGGATTGCAAATGGGCGAATATTCATAAATGGTGACATTTCCTGCGACCACAAATAGTGGTCATGTAACACTAGTTTTTGGTCGCAGCAATTTGCCCATCAGCCGTCAATTTATGGTTGCAGTAACTATAATAATTTGAGGTTAAGTTCGGAGGAAATTTGTAATTTTTAATATTTAGGCGACAACACTGACAAGTGACCCCCCCCCATAAGGTGCACAAACAAGTTGTTAAGCCCTATACATAAGTTTTCAGTTTTCGAGACAAACGTAATATCTACCAAACAAAGTTGGAAATAAGTTTCTGCAACTTTTGCTGTTGCTTTAGTTAAAACCAGGTTTAAATGAGCTCTTTGTGATTTTTTTCAAATATGCACATTTAAATGTTGAAAGAAATACTAACAATTTGGTTCTGGTGGATCATGCGATTCCACTCATTAGATATAAGGCCGCGGAAAGAGCAATTTAAACAAGCAAAAAATGATATTTTATATTGGCTGAATTGTTTTTGCCGCAGCTTGTACAATAGGTGTTTTTTTTTTTGGGTTCGAACTCAGCAAAGTAAAGTAAAGTAGGATTGTGTCTGAAGGACACAATACGCAGCGACTGAGGATAAAAGAAGCATATCTTTCTCCTCTCCTTAGTTAATATACCTTTTGCATTTAAGGACTTTCGATACTCGATGTTGGTTGCGTTCAGTCTTGCACTTTCTTGATCGTTTCTGGTTGTGTACTGTGTTTGTTGTTGTAATATGTCGCCGCAGTGCTACAAATCATTTTGACAGAAAATAATTACAAATTAAAGATGTGAAAAATGTCACAACCTTATTAGTATGTTCGCAATAAAATGAGGGCAACCGCTCTTAAATTGCAGATACAGAAATATCAATTATAATATCCGCTATGCGATAGTTAAACTCCAACCTTCTTGTTAAGAGGCCTTAATCAAAAAATATATTGCCCTTGTATACCTATAACTGCTTGTAGTGCTATGAAGACGTGTATACACAAGAAAAAGACGTCATTCCTTTATTCTCTTGACGCCCACTTGACACGTAAAAAAGCTCATCATACCATATACGTACAACTTGAAAGGATTTTTCGTTCTGTGCGTGGGATCGACCACTGACGTCTTTCACAGTTAAACCACGAGAAAATGTTGAAAGTTCATCACGTAATTGTTATTTATGTCAAAATTTATATTGGGAGAAAATTAATGTATCGAATACTGTGTACGTGCACTTAATAAAAATTGACAAGTGAAAATTGTTGGATTTTGAAGTGATACTATAGTCAAACTCGTATATTATAGTACGTTGTACATATACGTTCTGATATAATAGGCTCGTATGTATGTTTGTCAAGTCTAAAGAACTTGTCCTACGTTATTCTGGATTTTGTTTTCTATTCTTAGCACAGAAAGTTATTAAAGTATGTAACGTAGATATCCACTATAATACGAATAAAAGGAATACAGTCTATGACTGACAGTCGTGTTGGAAAATTATGTAGCATCAGTGAACTTAATGTGGTATTCAATTGGGCGCTGTCAGAGCACTTTTTATGTTGGTTTGGTACAAAAAAAGCTATCTTTTTCAGTTTTCAGAACACTTTTACGAATCTGGATTTGTTCTTAAGACAAACGGAAGCTTCACTGGTGCCAATTGCCCAAACACATTCGTGTATGTTAACCAATGCGACTGTGAAGTACTTTCTTCTTCCGTTCGTGACAATGAAAAAAATGTATTTATACAATTTCGAATTTCTTATAGAACCAGCGTCCAATGCATCCTATCCTTACATATGTTTTATCAAAAATTATTGTTAAATCACTAACTTTCGTCAGGCTACGATGCATTATTAAAACTAATCACACCAAAAAGTTACGTATACGCCCCGTAATAAAAGGCAACTTTTATTTGTACGAAGAAAATTTCAGCGGTTCCTTCAACTTGTCGTGCAACATAAGAAAATATGTATTTGGCTCAAATAGTCCCACGGTACCCTTTGCAAATAGTGGCGACTTTAACATACCAACGATCGACTGATAAAAAGATTCGAGCCATCAATGATATTCGGGCAACAAAAAAAAAAAAATCGATCTCAATATGCCTGCAATGCAATGCGATGTTCAGAGCGTACCTATGCCTCAACCGATGCAACTATCACCGCTTCAAATTCCGTTGGCGCAAGGGTGTAAGACCACTCTTGTTGTCAATACTTTACACAAGGTCAATCTGTTTGCTGTGCACTTCGCTTTCAAATCTCAATTAGTTTTGCTTACACCTTAGAGTGTCGAATAGGTACTGAATGGAAGAAAAATAAATCCACTTTGGTACTCGGAGTAACTGCATGGATTGTCTACTTAACGTTCATTTCGTACTTATTTGCTTGTTCAGACGGTAGCTTAGCTGAAATTCAAGGTGAAGTATTCCGTCGAACACATTTAAACATTTCACAACGGCAGGACCCATTTCCACTCTTTGCCAATAATGTTACAAAAATCATTGCACTGATGTCAGGAGAACACTTGTGTCCCATGTCGGGAAGAATGAAATGCAAAAGTGTGTGGTGACCTCAAACGAGTTAAATTGAAGTCGAGAGCGTTTGATTCTTAAAAGTGTACTACACTATTTTACTACCGCACAAAATGAATTCGCACTTGTCAGAGCTTCTTAAATGTGGGTTGAAAAAAATTGTATGCCCAATGTACCTCGTCAGACTTGTGCATTTGAAATAATTGGAGAGCATACTGAATTCAGTTCAAATCTAATTACTGTACATAGAAACCCAAATCAGCTTCCTAATCCTATAACAAACCCCCCCTCACTTCGGGAGGAGGAAATGGCAAGCCTTGCTCGGTCAATTGGTGGGAGGCTGTTAACACTAAATCCTACCTAAAGAATTTGAACAAGGTACAGAGGATCGCTTGTATATGTATAACGGGTTCACTAAAATCTACACCACAACAAGGCCTAGAAACGCTGTCTTTATTCCAAGAGCGTCGCATCCCAAGACCAAAGACTACCAGCAATGGAAATTACCCTCTGCGTGGACAGCCAAGCAGCACTTAAAGCGATAAACTCCAATCTGATAAACTCGAGATCTGTAAGTCAGTGCCTCTCTGCACTAAGAGCGATAAATTATCATTCAATGCTGCTATGCTGGGTTCCTGGACATGTTGGTGTCGAAGGGAACGAAACAGCGGATAAAGTGGCCAGATACATACTATTAGCTGACAGATAAGAACTACCAGCTTTCAACGCAGCTAAGAGCTTCATTGATAATGCCACCTTAGATTTGGCAAAAGAACGATGGGACAATACCTACGGTTGCATCATCACTCGTAGTCTGTGGCACACAATTGAAACTGAAAAGTCTCAGATACTAACATTTCTTGATAGAAACCAAATCCGAATGCTCGTCGGGGTAATAACTGTCATTGGCAACATGGCTAAAAGGATGGGCATCTTTACTGTTTCACTGCCCAGCCCTCCAAGAACGCCGCTACTCACATTTGGGAGCACGCTTCTTCGAAGGCTTGGATGATCAGCACCGATACCTCTATCAGTTCCAAGAAGATTCATCAATATAATGTACTATAATAAGGGTAATAATAATCACAATCGGCCTTCTGGGTGAAATTGCATAAATAATGCGAATCGCCCCGCTAACCTTACCTAACTTATCAAACAACATAATTCGTTTATATATTAGCTCCATTAGCTTACTCGGTTTTAATAAATTGCAATGGATAGCCATCATCGGAAATCTTAAGTATAAGGTGTTTTTTTTTTTTTACAAATGCCATATCAAAAGAAAGAAAGAGTATCTCCTTCATTAGGTTCGTTCGTGCACTTTCAGCACAGAAAAATGAAAAATGTCAAATCTCAAAAATCGAGAGAGAAATCTCTTAATCTCTACCTGGCCGGTTTTCCTACAAAAAGCTTAAGAAATTTCATTTTGACATTTGACAAGGTTCTCTTTAAATGCAGCATCTACAAATTAAGCTGGAATTGAATTTTTCATACCTATTAAACTTACCATTTTAAATGCGCTGATATGTTCTAATAATAATAGATGGCGCAACAGGTCCGCAGGGACCCAAGGCGTAGCTTCTCATAACCATTCGTTTTGTGTGGGTTTCATTTTTGGAACGAATGGAAGGGATCTACAATTTATTGCCGATTCCAAACGGCTAGCTGATATGTTCTAGGAGAACATTTAATCACAGCTTCTTCCTCCGACATTGTTGAAGGCGAAAATAAATAGAGTTTTACTCATTAAACTTTTAAGCTGTCACTTAGTTGTCAGTTTCCATTTTTCAATATTCAGTAAGTCGAAATTAGGCGAGTAGAAAATTACGAAAAAATGAAAGAGTTGAAATGGATTTCTATCTCTTTTTTTTTTTCAATTTTCTCTTTGGTCGCATTCGCACAGTTTCTTAGCAAATTTTTAATAAATTTATGTTTGCAAAAAAGAAAAAAGTACCTGGTTGAACATAACCATATTTAACTTTGCACTACTTATAGCCAAAACCAATTTATAAAGAGCAAAACTCATTCAAATTGAAGTGAAAACGTTAGTTTTCTTCTTTATTTTGTTTATTTTGTCCATCTGTCATTTGATACATTCGTCAGAACATGTCGGAAGAAATTCTCTGGACCCGAAGAGGAATTAACGACTCGTTGCTCGTTATTTTGGTAAATTCCAAGTAAGCGTAGCCGCACGACTGATGCATGAACGTCACTTGTACTTAAATTTTAGGCATCAACTGAGGATAGAAATTTGTCGCAAAATATTATCACTCTAGGGCAAATGCAAGCAGGGTTTTGAAAGACGTAAGAATATTTTACCAATGTACATTTTTATTTGACGTTTGTAGAATGGGTAGCCGACAGATGTGGTCTACAAATTCCTTCCTCACTAATCAGTGTTTATGTTTCTCTGCAAATTGAAATATGGTATGGAATTTAAATTAGCACCTAGGATACATTTTTTTGAAGTTAGAAGAACGGCGGCTCATGTTCCTTGACATTTATATGTCAAAGATTGATATTCATCAATAACATCCGCCTTTGGATTTAATTTTGAAAAATCCTGAATGTGTAAAGAAATAATTTAAAATTGAAATTCCTTGAATGAATTCATGACATTCCGTTCGTGGATTTTTGAAGAAGGCTTACATTTGTGCTTTTACTGTAGGAACTAAACTGGATACGTAAAACTGCACACACATATTTTCAAAATTATTTCCATTTGCATTTTCGTACTGTTTTTGAACTTCTTCAAGTGCATAGCTATGGGCAAATATTCATTCACTTACTTCATATCAAAATTTCACCCCTTGCACCGATTCTTATCCACAGTGTTTATTCTTCATTTCGCCTTATCTCTGCCCACTCGACCCATACATACATCTTGAGTTCCATTTCCTCCTTTTCAAATATTTCTATGCCCATCTGGCGTTTCGTAAAACTCTGGTTTCTTTGTGAATATTAATATGCGCTTTAAGGTAGTCCGTACTCCAGCAATGTCGGTCGGCGTACTTGCACACTTCCTGGTGATTTAATGAAAAATTCTTCAGATATATGTTTATGGCAAAGTAGATAAGCATTTGCCTAAAAGCAGTCAAGCTCTTCCTTAAAAATATGTATGTTTTAGCGGGTGTTATATTTATTAAACTTTGTACAAACTTTCAGTTCTCATAAAATAATAACGATTCTTTCCTATCTCTTGCAGAAAGTAAAAATAAGGCCTAGGGCCTCTCGCCGTCATGTCGTCTGTTAAAGTGGCGGTTCGAGTGCGACCCTTCAACTCACGTGAAATCTCAAGAGATTCAAAATGCATCATCGAAATGACCGGTGCAACCACCGGTAATTATACTCATTGAAATTTGTAATTTCCAACACGAACGCTAACCTCAAATGTGTGTAATTTTTGCAGCAATTACAAATCCCAAAGTACCACCAAATTCAAATGAAGCCATTAAACGATTTAA
Source organism: Cheilosia grossa (assembly GCA_963082955.1). Classification (NCBI taxonomy): domain Eukaryota; kingdom Metazoa; phylum Arthropoda; class Insecta; order Diptera; family Syrphidae; genus Cheilosia; species Cheilosia grossa. Next base: position 15,855,718 of record OY720147.1, on the reverse strand, counting down.
CTTTGATTACTCATACTGGTCGCATAATGTAAGCAACTGAATGACTTTAAACAGAGTTTGCCAGTAATGCCATTTTAATTAAATTTTCTAGCCAAGGGATCCCGAATTCTCCACGCAGGAGATGGTGTACAAGGACATTGGAGAGGAAATGCTTCAACACTCCTTTGATGGGTATAACGTGTGCATTTTTGCATATGGACAGACAGGTGCTGGCAAGTCGTACACCATGATGGGTAAACAGGAAGAAAATCAAGAAGGAATCATCCCAATGATTTGCAAGGATTTATTCAATCGAATACATGACACAGAGACGGATGAGTTGAAATACTCGGTTTGTACTACAGAATACTGTGCCAATTGACAGAAATTTACAATCTCTATGATATTACTTACAATAAAGGTTGAAGTTTCCTATATGGAAATCTACTGCGAGCGTGTACGTGACTTGTTGAATCCAAAGAACAAGGGAAATCTTCGCGTAAGGGAGCATCCCCTACTGGGACCGTATGTCGAGGATCTTTCCAAATTGGCAGTTCAAGACTATCAGGATATTCATGATCTTATCGATGAAGGCAACAAAGCAAGGTTAACGAAATTTTGGTTGCAAAATAAATAAAAAAAAAAACAACATTCAAACCACTTTTCATTTGCAGAACTGTAGCAGCAACAAACATGAACGAAACTAGTTCCCGATCTCATGCTGTCTTCACTATCTTCTTCACCCAAAGGCGACACGACGAAATGACCGATTTAACTACCGAAAAAGTATCGAAAATAAGTCTGGTCGATTTAGCCGGTTCTGAGCGAGCCGATTCCACCGGTGCTAAAGGTACACGCTTGAAGGAAGGTGCCAACATCAACAAATCGTTGACAACTTTGGGAAAAGTCATTTCCGCTCTGGCTGAAATTGTAAGGAAGAAATCATTTGCTAGCCTCCTCCTTAATTGATTAACATTTTTATATACAAGAACTTTTATAATTTCCCTACTTTGTTATTTTTTCAAAATTCTATTGAAAAAATAATTTTTCTAAATTTCTGGAACAAATTTTTCATTTCTCATTCACTGCAAATATTTTGAAATCCGGATTCATCATTCTATCATTTAAATCGTTTCGAAAAATAAAACCCAAATCAAATAAAATGTAAAACAAATAGTCTGTAAGTATGATTTTCTCTCTAAGAGTTAAAAGTTACTTTTAAATATATCAATTTCGGTTTTACTTCATCATAATGAGTTTGTTTTATATTTTTCACATACACATACCCCTCATCTTACACATAATATATCCACTCGTTAAATATTTTGTAGTATATTGTATTTTTATCTAAACGCTTCTGTTCAAACAAGAAAACAAAAAAAAATTCCTTCTCAGTGGGGTAGTTTTTGTATTTATTTTTAAATCCAAACATTGCAGGCATCAAAGAGTAAAAAATCAAAGAAAGCCGATTTCATTCCTTATCGTGACTCTGTATTGACATGGTTGCTTCGTGAGAATTTGGGTGGCAATTCGAAGACGGCTATGATTGCTGCTATTTCGCCAGCTGACATCAATTACGATGAAACGTTGAGTACGTTAAGGTGAGTTCTTAAGTTATTTCATAGGTAGTTTAAGTTTTGTATGCAAGGTGAGTAGGCGCATGTCAAATAATTAATCGAATGAACTACGAAATAAGTTAAGGCAAACATAGGCAGGTGCCTTCGTTTAGAGTGTAGGTATAAACATTCTCAACAACAGTTTTAGAAAAAGATTGTAAAAAAAACTATAACGTGTAATTTTCCAATTGGCTACAAAAGGCTCAAATAATTAACTTTGGCAGTGCACTTATACAACTCAGAATCGTGTCAAATTTGTTCAGATTTCATATCGGGGATTTATTAGTTTTAGGTAAAATAAGGTTTTTCTGTTGTCGAGACTACTCCGTATGTCTTTCAAACTGATTGAAGTGCTTTAAATACAAAACGATCGCAACCGCACAAAGTCTATACTAGTTATCGTAGAAAAGTACAGCCAAATAGAAAAGTGGCAACAAACCGAGTGACGAGTATGCCTCTAAACAGCTCCGAGAATTTGGTACTGATAATTTTGTTAAATGCTATAAACTTGACAGATAGACAAAATAAAAAAGAAATGTTACCGAAATATATAAAAAGACATCTAGGTCTGGATGCAATAAAAATTAAGATTTTCCACTACGGTTTTACAAAGGTTTGCTTTGTTTTGGACAAATTGGTGTTTAGCGCGAAGTGTATGAACGTGCTTATGCGTTATGCCAAGGATTTCCGCACTATGACGGATAGCGATTCGCTCAGCTTGTTGAATGAGCTTGAAAAAAATGTGTGAGTAAACTAGAGTTTTGAGGGTTACTTAAGAAAACTGGGTAGATAACTTGTAACAACTACCTGCTTGAAAACAAAGTTTATTGCCATTTGAAGAAGTCCGGAAGTGCTTGTTTTTTACGTGAATACAAATCAAGTCTGGTACAAGAAAATCAACAAAAGAAAACCCTTTCAAATATCAGATTTTTACATCGACATACCATAAATCCATTTTCAGATATGCCGATCGCGCTAAACAGATTGTCTGCAAAGCTATTGTCAATGAGGACGCCAATGCCAAACTTATTCGTGAACTCAAGGAAGAAATTCAAAAACTTCGCGATCTTCTTAAAGCCGAGGGCATTGAAGTACAAGAGGGTAAGCCTTACAATGCTTCTTTTTAACATGTTCCATTACAAGTGTGTGGTTTATTTTTATACCTGAACGAAATTTTTTTTAAATAATTATCTTCTTTCTGAACGTATATTTTATAATATTTGATTTGATGAGACTTAAAGTTTGTTTGTTTATATATATATTTAATATCAACGGCATTGTATTTCACACTTAAGAAAAAAAAAAATCATTACAAAATCAACCAGATAAGAAACACGAAAAACTATTTTCATTTAGGGCCAGATGGTAAAGTGGTTTGTGAGAAACGAGACCCAAATAGTAAGTAGCCAAACCAACAGAAAATCATCATTAATAACGAATAATTTTCTGGCCAAAATGCAAAATTTTTCTTTTATTGTGTCAGCAATTGGAAGCATTTTTTTGGTATTTTTTCGTTGCCCTTGCAAATGCTTGTGACACACTCGATATACTATATACCTACAGCCAAAGCAATAAATATATAATTATTTTATGTAATACCATTTTGTTTAAATGGATATTCGTTGTACTTAACCTCAAAACCACTGTTACGCTTCTTTGTGTTCGAAATGAAGGATCATACACGCACCCATGCGGTTGTGTGTATTTTTCTCTCGTTTAGCTATTATTTTTCTATGTGTACGCGCGTGTGTAGAGAAGAGACCACACAAATCAATTTGCATTTGGGATAAAATTTCTTAAATTAAAAATAATCGGCCTACAAAGTATATATTTTATTTCAAAATTTGAATTCGTCTTGTTAGCGCTTTTCTGGCGTCAGCTTGGGGTCGTCTCTACGTGCACTTATTTATGCTCATTGCTCATGTGCTAAACATAATAAAACAAAAACAAATTTCATATATATGTAACATGTGTACATAATAAAATTATTCATAATCTACATGTATACCTACACCGTTTTTTTTTTTTTTTTTGTTTTTTACATTCTACATTATATTTTCAGTCAAACGCTAAGCTTATTGTAAACAAATATTTGATTGTATCGTACTCTTATTTAAAACCTATAACATGTATGAATATTATAAGTTGATATTTTGTAGCATTTTTATTTGTTAAGAATATCATTAAAATTGATTTTATTTATATTTTTATGTAGCTGTGCCGTGACAGCAGAGCAAAGTCGAATAAAATCAATGAAAACCTTAGGGATAAGCATAATGTAATAGATTGGGCTTAATTCCACCTAAGCCAATATGCGTTTTTGTTGAACTTGTGTGCGGTCACAACGGAGTTAGGAGTGCATTTGGTTTGGCAGAACTTAACTGGATTTGTGACCATATTTAACACTAGCGAGGACCACACTATCTCAATATTGCTGACTCTTAAAATTGTTAGAGATCGTCCAGTATTTATTGAAACATGTAACTTAGGCTACTAAATATAGCCTGTGGTGTCTCTATCGATTGGGCAAAGTCCATGGTGATACAAGGAAGAATAAGCTATGTTTTTGAGGCCCTTACTGTAGTAGGTCATATAAACCTAATTTATTTAATTAACCAACTTGGTTCGTGATTTATGGATACACTGCAACTACGCTATATCCTATATAACAAAGGACACACTGTTACTTGTTATCAAGACAGGTCTTTTGACTTAAGCGAGAGCCTTTTGTTTTGGTTAGGTTGAAGCTTACATTTGGTTTGTATATGTTAAAAAGACAATTGTTCGATAGAAAACAGTATACATTGGTTGAAAAGTTTGCCAACCCTATTGTAGCTTGCAATTAGACTTGGGAAACCCAAGAGTATTCCAGCTTTATCGGATATCACCGGCACCTTTAGTGCTTCATGGACCAAGTTTATCAAATACATTTGCATGGCTACGACATAAAGAGCAGCAATAACGCTACAGCCCGCAATCCATGATTTTAAACTAACAACCCACTAAGAGAACCAAATTAGAGTGGACAACTGAAGGCAGTTGGTTAAGGCCCAAACTGTACAGCCACTTTAGGGCATCCTTCTATAGTTTTTAACACCCAGTCTTACAAATTCTTCCTGACCTTAGCTCCAAATATATCGGAGTAGCTTTCCAGCTAGTGGATACTATACAAACGTACCCAATCCATTTTCAATTATAAGTGAAATCCAAAGGCCTTTGCTTACAGGTAGAGTCTTAACTAGCCCTTAAACAAGAGATTGCAGAATCTCAGCTCTGTTAAAAAAATTCTTCCCCTCCAAGTTTTTGAAAAACCTTTAACCTCTATAATGCGACTTAGTTTCAAATTACTCTAATCTGCACAGAACTCAAATCAAAGAAGCCTCTTCATGGATCGCCGCACATATTTGAAAATCCATCTTCCGGACTAGTGTAGTAGCTGCAAAAATATATCCCCTGAGTGATGTATGCGTGTAGTCTCAATTATATGTACACGCGCTTGTTTGCTACTACTAAAATATAAATTATTTCGTTTGTTTTTTTAAACTTCATAATAATCATATATACAAAAATGTTTATTTATTTATATAATGGCCTTGAAATATGCACGATGACATAATAAAAAAATCAACTTTTTAAATTACTAACACATACATATTTTACTTTCACCCTTTTTTAGAGGATGAATTGAATAAGAACGGGAACATTAATTCGGATAACAAGTCTCCGACTAAGGGACGCAATCGCAACGGCTCAACAACTGACATGGCTGTTGATCAGCTACAGGCCAGCGAGAAGTTAATTGCAGGTTAGGTGGTCTTTATTTTTATTGAGCTTATGAAGTTCGCCTCGTGACCAACAATTTAATGTGATCATTTTTGCTGCCCACAGAACTTAACGAAACCTGGGAGGAAAAACTTAAGCGGACCGAAGAGATTCGCCTTCAACGCGAGGCCGTCTTCGCTGAAATGGGGGTTGCTGTCAAAGAAGATGGCATCACAGTTGGCGTGTTTTCACCAAAGAAAACACCGCATTTGGTAAATCTCAATGAAGATCCTAACTTGTCCGAATGTCTTTTGTACTACATCAAGGACGGTGAGTTTCTTTGTGTTTTATTATATGTATACCACTTACTGACTTGCAACATAATTCACAGGCATAACACGTCTGGGAACCCACGAGGCCAACGTGCCCCAAGATATCCAACTCTCTGGTTCGCATATTCTCAAAGAGCATTGCACATTTGAGAACCGCAACGATAGCGTTACATTGATTCCACACAAAGATGCGTTGGTGTATTTGAATGGTCGCAAACTGACCGAACCTGAGGTCCTTGTGACTGGTTCGCGTGTTATCTTGGGAAAGAACCATGTATTCAGATTCACTCACCCGGAACAAGCCCGAGAAATCAGGGAAAAGATATCTGCCAATGAGACAGAAACTGAGAAAGCTGTCACTGAGGAGACCAATCAGGAGGTTGATTGGAATTTCGCCCATTGCGAGTTGTTGGAGAAGCAGGGTATTGATTTAAAACAGGAAATGAAAAAGCGATTGGACGCATTGGAGGAACAGTTCAAGAGAGAGAAAATGCAAGCTGATCAGGAGTTCGAGGAGCAGAGGAAGGTAAATTTGAATATTTTTTTTATATAACTACCAAACTTACGAGTATATTTGTTGTTTTTTTTTCCCCTAGTCGTACGAAGCTCGTATAGATGCTTTGCAAAAGCAGGTGGAAGAGCAGTCGATGACTATGTCGATGTATAGCAGCTACAGTCCAGAAGATTTCCACCAAGAGGAAGATATTTTCGGTGAGTAAGACCACGACTTTAACCTCATTGTATGTAAATGCTGCTAAATAATGTTCTCCATTTAAAATTCAGTTAACCCATTGTTTGAGTCATGTTGGACTGCAAGAGAAGCTGGCTTAGCCGCTTGGGCATTTCGCAAATGGCGTTACCATCAGTTTACTTCCTTACGTGACGATCTATGGGGAAATGCTATATTTTTGAAAGAGGCTAATGCTATTTCAGTGGAGTTGAAAAAGAAGGTAAGAGACATGTTAGCGATAATACAAAAATATAAATAAATATATATTTGGACTCTGATCTCTCACCCTGCATACTCTAGAAATCTAGACTAATTATAGTAGGCAGTGTGGGACATTGTAGGAAAGTGTCCAATCTATGTGAGGCATAAGCAGACCTTTTATTCATAAACACCTCTCAGTGATGTAGAGCAAAGCAAAGTAGACGAATGCGCAATTAAACTCTTTCAGTCACATTTGTTTTTAAGTGGCATAAACTTTTATAATTGTTGTGTGTCCCTACTTTAGTTTTGTTTTAAGTTCTGCAAGCTCCCTCTCGCTGCAATTGAATTGCGGTGAAAGCAAATTTTAACCACATCGCCCTCAGTCAAGTCACTTTTACTTGGGATACATACTTAGTGTAAATATCGGAAGCGTCAAGTATGATCCAGTTTCTGTAATTACGCGCTGAAGACTCTACTTAATTTTGTTTTTCTGACTTAGATGATTACAAAAAAAAAACACCTATAACTTCCTTGTCAGGGCGTATTGGTTAAATGAATTTTTGTTGACTTGATATTCTCTTGAATACCTACCGCTCTCATTTAATAATTTTAGAATAACAGTTTCAATGCATTTTAAAACAGAAACGTTTTCTATTCACAGGTTCAATTCCAATTCACCCTTCTCACGGACACCCTCTATTCACCACTTCCACCGGAATTGATACCAACCGCCCTCTCCCCGATTCAAGGTGAAGACGAATTCGGCGCACCGCCCATTTCGAAGACAATTGTGGCTGTCGAAGTAACAGATACCAAAAACGGTGCAACTCACTATTGGTCCTTGGAAAAATTGCGGTAAGTCAACGCACTGCATGCTATTTATCTCCTTTTTTCTTTGTTTTAATGTTTTCTGCTGTGAAAATAGGTAGAGATAATGGATTTTGAAAAATTGGATTGTTAACCACCTGTTCAGTTTGTCAAAGTTTCTTTGTTTTATTGTTTTTCTTTGACTACCAACCAAGTAAAATTATTTTTTTTTTTTGTTTCCTCAAAGGCATTTAGGCATCGTATGCTTTTGGGCGTGCATGGTGGTTGCTGTTTGTTTTTAATAAATATTTCTAAAAGAAAACTATTCGTTATGTAAATTTCGAGTTGTTTATGACGTTTGCTTATCACCAAAAAATGTATAAATAAATTTAATTATTAATCAATCAGTAGCTCACAAAATTCACCACCATTGCGTCCTTTTTTCTCATTTCATATCTCTTTCCATAACATTACACCAATTTATTTACTTCTTTTAATTCACACACATCTATTTGAACGTTTAAACAAAAATCTGACCTTTCGAAATTTGCCAGTTATCGCCTCGAAATGATGCGTCAAATTTACAATGTCGAGAGTCCACCATCGTCGATGATTTTTGATATTTCGCCAATGGCAGAGCGAATAACATCAATGTCTCCAATGCACATTCCTTCTGCGATGAATATCTCGCCAACTTACAGCTCAAATTTACCATCCGACAACCAAGTGACAAGTAGTAATGGCGGCACCATGTCTTTGGGTGATAATGAGAATAACGCCGCAGGTGGACGCGGACAGTGCATAACACCGTGTGCCAATGGGTCAACTAATAGATTGTCATTAGCCAATTTGCTGCCAGCTAGGTTAGCATTTGCTGAATACTCATTTCTTTTGTTACTTCAATTGGTATCTGTTGTTATGTCTTTATTTACATTCTATATAAAATATAATCCTTGTTCTTTGATCAATGTATTGTAGAAACTTTGTGACATGGTTAAAGCATTTATTCTTATTTTTCTTTTGGCTCGATATTTTACTCTGACTGTCCTTATACCAACAGACTAACGCTCATTCGCTTTTCATTGCATCCGTTGAGGCTTGAGATAAGCAAAAATTGCACATTTTGAATATATTGCTTTGCTTTGATTGACATTTTGAAACATAACCAATATGCTTGATAATAAAACATTATTACTTCAGTGCCTTTGAGGAGATGTTTTAGCTAGTACTTAGACTGGTTTTAGTACACTGGAAAGGTTATTTATATTCTGCTACTTTAACAAATAGAATGGGGGCCTGTCATTAACATGTCTAATGCGTCTTCGCGTGAAAAGAACTGGTTTAGAGTTCTTCTATACTTTAAAAAAAACTGAATCTAAGGATCTGAATTTCTTCTGTCGATTTGAGTCTGTCTGCTAAATTTGTTTAAGGATACACAAACTATAACTTTAAAAGAAAACTGCATTGACAGTTTTTACTGATAATCTAGAAAACTGCTCTCAGCCGTTCTTTTTCACGAAATTCGTTTTGACAACTTTTCCAATAGGTGTTTATAGACACACATAAAATAAAATAAAATATGTACTTCAAATCCCAGTCTAGCGATCCACAAGTGTGTATTGACGAGTTCAGAAAATGTCTTCTAAAATACCTAAGCTTTTGTCATTTAAATATCCTTTTTAGTTAAAAGGCCGGAATTATAAAGAAGGTCTTTTTTACTTCTTAAGCTCGGGCAAATCCGAGCTCTGAGTTCGTGTTTATTTTCTCGATCAGAGCCTGATGAGAGCGCACTTTATGACCTTAAAATAAATTAGCCGAGTGGTCTGAGTAAAATCTGAGCACGGCACATTTTGACAGCTGACCATTTTTGATTGTTGATTACGACTGCGAAAGCTGGTACAGCAAAGTCAAGTAAATTGTAAGAAATTGTATCAGACTAAAGAATACAACAAATATTATTCTCATGTTGTATTTTTATAGTTAAACAATAGGTAGTTCTCGAATGTGTTTCATAAATAAATCAGGTCGCTCTGATCACGCTCGAAGCTCGAACTCTGTTCACTGCTCCTCTAAGAAAAACGCTATGTCACGATTTTTGTGTCTTATTCCAGGACAGAAAAAAAACAATGTTTTTCAGAGCCGTTTTGCGAATCTCTAACACAAACACAAAAACATTTGTCATTGGCCGGGTTCCACTGCCCGCTAGACGTCTAGCACATAATATCCCAGACGAAGGAACGTTCGCGCTAGAACGATAGCGCCAGCGGCAAAATGAAATTTGACACACTTTTTCGCATATTGATTTCCACACTACAATCAAAGAAATCATAAAATATGTTGAAAACAATGTCTGAATTCCTATTTTATTTACGTTACTACCAATTTTATCACAATTGCAATTGCTCGGTTTCGTTTTTTTTTTATTTTATAAACGTTTGCACGATTTCCTTTGACAACTGTTTTTTTTGTTTGTTTTTCTCTCAATGCAGCGGGTAGTTTTGCGCTAGATTGAGAAATTTCCCTGAAAGGGATATTTCACCAAAAGTGCTAGACATCTAGCGCCAATGGTGAAATGTCAATTTTTTTTATATGGAGTTTCTCATGCCGCTGTTCATCTAGCGGGCAGTGGAACGCGGCCATTTATCAAACTTAAAAGTGTGTTATGAATTACGTTTTTAGACGAAAAGTCTGTGAAAATAGAGAAAAGTTTACATTTGGCCGATGCAATGGATATCAACATAAATTGAATGGATTTCTTTAAACACAAATTACAATTTCTGAACAGCTGTTTTTTAAAACATGTACCACCATATATGCAAAGAAAGAAAAATCTAAATCTAAAATCTGAGAGAAAAATCTGAAAATCTCAATGGAAAACGACATAAGATTCGTTATGACGCAATTTCCAATTGACTGCTTTTTGTAAAGTAAAGTGGTGTTAGCTAGCTTTGGACTTGATTAATGTATGTATGTACTAGATTCTTAAACAAAAAAATCGCAGTTTATTGTTTGTATTATAAAACTAAGTTAGGTTAGGTTTGAAGGAGAACCGCAAGGTTATGCTGTACTTTAAAAATGTTTTAGTTTTACATAAGCTACACTGTTGTGACAACTAGCTTAGGTCTGTTTAGTGAAAAAAAGCTGGACCAAAACAGTACCAGAACAGCACAAGTTAGTAAAAACTGTCAGAACATTAAAGAAAAGGTTTATATTGCACGAGTCAGATGCGCGATAAGCATTAAAATATTAGAATACAATTAAAAATAACACAGACATTTTCTAAGTGTTTGTCAATAAGAAAAATAATGCTATAGAATTTGCAAAAGCGGAAACGTTGATGTAAGGCAGCTGAATCTGAGACTTCACGAGTCTACTCCAGGTTAGAAGTAGGTGCAACAAATCGTGTGCAAGGCACTAAAGCACAAGAAATAAAACAGTTTCGGACAGCACTTTTCGTTCTTCCTTTCTGTACAGTTAAGAGTCACTAAACTTTTATTGGACTGCGTCGATTACGTTAACCGAAAATTCTTGTGGATTTTCGACTTAGTACTCAATTAACGTTCAATTGTGTAAAAACAAAGATTATATCTTGAAATTCGAAGTGGTTTTGGGGAATAAGTGAACGGCCAAAGTGGCTAATATGATTATTAAGTCAGCTTAGTCTGCACACAGATCACTTTTGTAATTATTTCAACTGAATGGTGACCGTTCAATGCATTGCACATTTTTAACCCTACTTTTAAGCAACACGTTTATCAGTCATCAGTAATGGAATTTTTTTAAAACTAAATTGTAACTTCGAAATATTTTTCTTAATTCACACTCTTAAGGCCGAATTACATCGAAACATCCATTTGTTCCAAAAATATAAACTCACACAAAATGAATTGTTTGTGTTTTTATTTTTTGGGATGACCTATTCGGCAACATTTTATTTATTTATTTTCTTACATCGAAAAAAGAGTTCGAAAAATGACAAGAAAATGTGAAAACATCCTAATTCATCGGAAGCACACGTTTATATGCATATATTGATATGGATTAGATGTTTTGTGTTTTGCATTTAACATTTGTAGACGATGTGGGTATGAACAAAAGGATAAAAAGAACGAAACTGTTAAAAATAGTACGTATACGCCCTACGTATTATTTACGTAGGAACTAAAAAACCTTACTCAAAGTAAATTGGTAGACGGCGCATGTCAACAACAGAGCCGGTGCGCTTCTGCCAGCATTAACTAATAAAACAACGCGCCCGCATTGTCCTTGAACAAGATCGTGATTGCATTTTACGAACAAATTCCCACGGGTCCAGAAACTCTCCAATTATCCATCTTTTGAAGATTGAACAATGTCACGAAGTATATCTGTATGTGCTTTTATAGTGAGGTCATTTGCCGGGGCATCTAGTTGAAGGTTAAGACACGCATGGGATGACTATATGCACTAGATGCAACAGAAGCTTGGATAAGAATAAACTACTTAATTTCTTGAAGGATCCTTGCTAACCGCACGACTAAAATAACTCAAATGAGGAGAAACGGACCGAATTAGTAACGTTGTTAGGTAGTGCAACCGTCCCCTGCTTTTACTGTCAAATCCTTTGGAACTTTCGTTAGTAAAATCAGCAACGATCACTTGGAACGGCGCCCATATGAAATGCGCAACATCAACTGATTAGTCAGGCAGGATTCTTTGGATTAGAATGGTCAACTTCGGTTGAAAAATCGTTCATACGAGTATGAACAATCTAGACCAACGAAAAGGGAGACAAATGCTTTTAGACTGCTGTCAGACTTACTAAACTAGAAATCCTCAGAAAGTCCTCAATGTTGCCCCTTGCTCTTTTGAGTGAAATAAGTCAACACTACGTCAAGGCTTAATCTTCCACCCATCATACATCCAAAAGTGGCATAAATCATCCACGTGCTTGATATTACTTCCGCTTGGCGCAGTTCGCACGTTTTGCGATTTCAAAATATGACAAAGCTTTAAAACTATATGCATGAGCTTCAATATGTATTCGACGTCCTTAACATATGTGCAGCTTTTATAAAATTCTCATGATTGAATTCATATTATATAATTTCAGACAACGTCTGGAACTTATGCGTGAGATGTATCACAATGAAGCCGAATTGAGTCCAACATCTCCGGACTACAACGTGGAGAGCCTAACCGGTGGGGATCCCTTCTACGACCGTTTCCCTTGGTTCCGAATGGTTGGCCGATCATTTGTGTATCTCAGCAACCTTTTGTATCCAGTGCCACTGGTGCACAAAGTTGCCATTGTCAACGAAAGGGGAGACGTTCGTGGATACCTGCGAATTGCAGTACAACCGGTTTTGGTAAGCCCAACGAAAGTAACTGATTCCTCGTTACAATAAATTGATTCTGTTTGTTTAGGACGAGGAGAGCATTGATTTCAACAACGGTGTGAAACAATCGGCTCGTCTGCTCTTCGACGAGGAAGCCAAACCGAAGTATCGACCGATTACGGAGAAAGACGAACGCTACATCGAAGGAGGTCTCGATACAAAAATCGAAGGTGAGTACATGCGAAATGTCAGAAATTCGCCTAGAATTTAGATTCCTTTTCGACCAAACAAAAAACGAAAAAAAAAAAAAAAAAATATCATATTAAGAATTAGAACTCGAAGATGCAGATTCTGGGCGTGGCGACTCAAGTGTGGCATCCGAGTGCCAGGAGGCAAACGAGGAACCAGCGGAACATCTCCAGGTGGGCAAGGAATTCACTTTCCGTGTAACCGTATTGCAGGCAACCGGTATTAGCGCTGAATATGCTGACATATTTTGTCAGTTCAAGTATGTATTTTTGCATCGGTTTTGTGTAGCAAACGGTGTTATTATTCGGTATTTTTATTTCAGCTTCTTGCATCGTCATGAAGAGGCATTCTCGACAGAACCTGTCAAGAATTCTGCATCTGGCGCACCACTCGGATTCTATCATGTTCAGAATGTTTGTTGACCTTTTTGTTTCTGTTTGGCTAATTGTGAAGATTTTGTTTTAATTTGTCTCTTATAGATAACTGTACCAGTTACGAAATCCTTCATCGAGTATATGAAGACACAACCCATCATGTTTAAGATATTTGGACACTACCAGAATCATCCGCTGCATAAAGATGCAAAACAGGAATTCATTTCACGACCCCCACCAAGGCGGATGCTTCCTCCCAGTATTCCCATTAGTCAGCCGGTTCGGAGTCCCAAATTTGGGCCGCTGCCATGTCCGCCATCTTCGACAGTACTGGCGAAGCATGATGTCTTGGTTTGGTTTGAGATCTGTGAATTGGCACCCAACGGGGAATACGTACCATCTGTAAGTTGAACAAATATCGTAGATCATAGTTATGTCCAGCCCCGCAAGAGGGCAAATAGGTTTTTCCCGCTGAGAAATAAATCGCAGAATAAAAGATGAAGACGAAAATTTTTTGCAAGACTTCTTTAATGAAAAACTGAATTGCCCTTAAATATTTTAAGAGTTTTACTTAATAATCTTAATTTATCCTTGCAGGTGGTCGAGCATAGTGATGATCTTCCTTGCCGTGGTCTATTCTTACTGCATCAGGGTATACAGAGGCGCATTCGCATTACAATTGTCCACGAACCAACGCCGGAGGTTAAATGGAAGGACATCCGCGAATTAGTAGTTGGTCGTATTCGGAGCACTCCCGAATCATCAGATGACATTGATGATGATTCGTGTGTTCTGTCGCTGGGTCTATTCCCTGGTGAAGTACTCGAGGTGCCTGGTGACGACAGATCTTTCTATCGGTTCGAAGCTGCATGGGACTCCAGCTTGCACAATTCAACGCTTTTGAATCGTGTGACTCAAGCTGGTGAAACGATTTACATTACATTGAGCGCTTACTTGGAGGTAAGTGCAACTGCTATTCGCACATACGAGACGTAATTTTATCGATTTCTCTTGTTAAAGTTGGAGAATTGTGCTCGTCCAGCTATCATAACAAAAGACCTTAGTATGGTAATTTATGGTCGCGATGCACGCACCGGACCACGCTCCCTAAAACACCTATTCTCTGGGCAGTATCGCAATCCAGAAGCCAATCGATTGTCTGGAGTCTATGAACTTTCGCTAAGGAGAGCTTCTGAAGCAGGTAGTCCAGGTAGAAATTTCTAATGTAGTTGTGTATTGTAAACGATTTTGTTGCTTTGTTCGCTTGGTTTGACATTTTCGAAAGAAATAGCTCTGAGACAAGAAAGGGCTAATGTTTGTGTATTTTTGTTCCCCTTAAAACTAAGGTGTACAACGGCGACAGCGACGAGTTCTTGACACCAGCTCCACATACGTTAGGGGTGAAGAAAATCTTCACGGATGGCGACCACGCGGTGACTCCCTGATATTCGATCACCAATGGGAGTTGGAGAAACTCACCCGACTGGAGGAAGTGGGTCGTGTTAAACATTTGTTATTGTTGCGCGAACGTTTGGGCATGGACACGAATCCCAATCCCACGACAAAGACAGAGAAGGATGTTTGCAATCTTGCTGCTAGAGCTGGAACTTCACCGGTGCATATGGTAATTCCACCATCTCCACAAACGCCAGTCAAAGATCCACAGCAAATAATGCCAGATCGTGAATACAACCAACGAGAGCAAGAACTAATGCTCAAGTGTTTGAAATTGGTTCAAGGTAATGTATTATATTCTCTGCTTCTGTTCCGCACTGCTAAGTGTGTATTTCCCTAGGACGATACAATAACAAATCCGAACCGGCTGATAACTCACAGTCACAATCTGATGTATCACCTGGGGATGAGGGGTGCGCTGACATGACCGTTAGTTGTATTTCAGGCAATTCTCTCGAGTAAGATAAGGCTATTGTTTATTCTTGCCAAAAATTACTCCTATAGCGGCGTGTTGTTCTCCGTTTTGCAGACTTTGCTCTCCAGATCGAACAGACGCACCAAATGGCTGGGAGGCACCAGCTCCAGCAACACAACCTGCACTTCCGCTCAGACTCTATGTGCCCGAATTGGAAGAGATTCGTGTGAGTCCAGTTGTTGCCCGAAAAGGTCTGCTCAATGTCTTAGAACACGGTGGATCTGGATGGAAGAAGCGTTGGGTGGTATGTATTTCTACAGAATTTCATCCATTCAACACTTTTGCCAACAACGACTGTCATTGATATTTCAGACTGTTCGTCGCCCATATGTCTTCATTTACAAATCAGAGAAGGATCCAGTTGAGAGAGCCGTACTCAATCTGGGTACAGCACAAGTTGAATGCAGTGAAGATCAAGCAGCTATGGTCAAAATTCCAAACACATTTAGGTAACACCTAAATGACTGGATCTATTTTCATTAACATAACACAAACATTTTTGACATTTTTGTTTCAGTGTTGTCACAAAGCATCGTGGATACCTTTTACAAACACTCGGTGATAAGGAAGTCCATGATTGGTTGTATGCTATAAACCCTCTTTTAGCTGGACAAATTAGGTAAGTTAATCGAAATGATCCCTATTGAAGATCCTCTACGTATACATGAGATATCTGCAAGAGAGTTAATCTGCAACGTGTCAATTTGATGAAATACTTCTACTTTTCACGGCGTTCCACATTATTTCCTCGTCTTACTTTACCATTCCTACAAGTGGTCTACTGAAAATGTTAGTTTTTCATCCGCTAGATTCAGACCATCGAATGTAATACCATTACATGTTTGATTTGGTCGCACAGTTGTTTGTCAAGGTTTGAGCTACGACTACCACAATGAAATCATTGTCATATCCCATTATGCCCGACTCTCTTCTGTCCTTTGCTTGCTAGCGTACTCGTACAACTACATTTATTAATACTGGGGTTAGAATGGTCCTTTGTAATGAAAAGTTCCTAGAGAACTCTTCGGTAAGATGGCATATTCAATTCAATATATTTGCACTAATCTTAACGCAGAAACGTACAATATCTTCAAAAACACAATTGGCAAGTGCAACACATATTTTATAATGACTCGATTACGAATACCTTAAAAAACCACAACTGAACATGTCAAAACTCCTTGAAACCATAAAATTTTATGTTTTGCAGGTCAAGACTGGCGCGACGTACTCTAGAGACTGCATCCCAAACGCAAGTATCTCAAAACTCGAACAAATGAGATACGATTACGATGGAATCCGTATTAGTGTATTGAAATTAAATGTTGAAACAAATTAACATTCAGCTAATCATAACTAATCTAAAGTTTAGCTCTCAACATTCTAACATCAAAAACCCAAAAATATACAACTGATGTTCAAAAGATGACAAACAAACTTAAAACATACATGGATTCCATCAACAGAATAAATGAAAACAAAAATTATGATAATTAAACGATAAAAAATTAACCTTACACACATACACTTGTCGATATTCGTAACTCTTGTTTTCTTTTCTTTTTCTTTCAACTGCAATCTCAAAAACGGCATTCATAATCGTTTCCCATTAAATTCATAGAAAAAGAACAAAAAAAAAAAAACTGAGTTCAAAATATATTTATAAATTACATTGTACATAGTATATAAATATTTCAAAAGAAAGACGTAGGTATTTTATTTGTGCGTGGATATATTTATTCTGTTCCGACTTAAAGATAATAATTTATTTATGCATTTTTATTTTATATATATATTTCGTTGTTTTTTTTTTTTGTAGGAGCTTTATTATGATTGTGTTCACAGTATATCCATTTTGTTTTAAAGTTTAAATTCCAATTTGAACATATTGCACTAATATGGATTCCAGCGGTCTCTCAAAGTAAAATAACTTATATATAAATGTAGATGTTCTACAAAAATATATATTATAATGAATATTACAAGAAATTATATGTAGATACATATATATAAATGTGAAAAGTCAACTTTCTTTTCTTTTCTTTTTTTTAGAAATATTATTTTAAATATTAAAATATATACATAAACGATAGTATTAATTATTTAATTTAAACAGAAACAGAAGAACCCTTTTAAACAAATATATATTTAAAATATTTCAATATTAAAAACAAAAATATATAAATTTATGAAAAGTAAAAAATAAATGTAGTAAATAGTAAAAGAAATAAGAGAAGAAAATAGAACAAAAACTGAGCAAATAACTCGTTAGGGTAATTTTATTGAGTGATGTTTAAACAGATATTGGATTGGTTACAGAATTAAGCAAAAGCAAACAATAATAAATATCCATTATACTTGTTAATATATGTCGAATATACATTTTGTTTGTGCAATGCTTACCTAAATCAAAATTTATTTTCTCTTCTTTTCGCCCCATTCTTCGCGTTTACAGCAAAAAACTAAACAGGATTTTAAAAGCCTATTTATTGAAATCAATGTAAAAAAAAATCAAAAACAAAATGAATGAGAGTGTGTAAATACGCGCAAAAGTCACAGATGATATATTAAAAAAATACTGCGCCAAGTCACACGTTATGTATAGGAAGAAAACATTAGGAAAACACAACCAAATGATGAGGAAACAATAACGTATATTATATACGATAAATCGTGTGTATAGAATGTTTCACTTATGTGCAAACGGAGAAAGAACATTATGAAAAATAAAGGATCAGGCCTAAGGATATATTGGAATAATCAAAAATGTCGTTTTTAATATTTATCTCAATGTTGCAATTTCTGTTTATAATAAAAAATAAAGCAAAACAACAATGAATACTATTTTATATTTCAGTTTTATGATTTTTGGTTGCATGATAATCAGAAAAACAATTAGTAAGGAGTCAGGGATTTCTACTCAGAAATAAACAAAGATAACGACGAAAGGCTTTAAACCGTATCTAATCGTATGCAGATACCTATTTTGCGTAGCAGCTCAGACTATTTTCTAACCAAAGTTTTCGATGTCAAGCAGACTCGGGCGCATCTGCCACAAATCACTTTATCCGATTTCAATGCCATCGCAAATTGGCTTAATCTGGATGGCACCGAATCAATGCGATTATGGTTATTATTATCCATAATGCAAATTTAATTTTAAAAATCTTACTATGGCCCTATTTTCTTTTTAGTTATTTAAACTACAATGAATTTCCAGTAAAGATGGTCGTTAGTTAGGCGCATTATGTTTTATTTGTATAATAACCGACTGAGAGATTTAGGAAAGATTTTGTTATGTGAGCGCGCGTCATACGAATAAAAAATGCTTGTCTCGAATTTAAATTTTGTGAAAGCCCTAGATTTAAAGTAGACACTAAAACTGGTAATGTGGCCCACTAATTTTAAGAAGGGTTTTCACTGAAACTTAAGGGTAGAAATAACAGTCAACTCTTTTTTAACGGTGGTGGCGAGATGAGAGCATACAACTTTAGTGTTAATTTATTAAGTTTACATTTGATTGATAAAACTTCACCTTATTCAACTTGTCATCAAACAGTACAGTGAAATCGAAAGCCAAATTATCGAAATCATTCCTACAAGTATGAAGCATTGATCTGAATCAGTCTGAAGTTACCCATTTAAAAAACAATTGCTACTATCCATTTGTTCAAAAAAAAATAACTAAACGGAAACATGGCGACACAAAATTCATATATATATACTCCTAACAAAATCGATATAAGTGAAACCGCCTGGACAAATTATATTTAAAAAAACAAAACGGCCTTTAAAAAAAGCTGAGGTGCTACAGTAGTTTTCCGGCTTCCGTCTTAAACTTGGACTAACGGTCCTCATCTTCACAATGACAGCATTTAAAAGGGAAATAACATTTCCGTCAACAACTTTCTGGAACATATTTACCTTAAAAACAATGTTTCATTCAACCTGTAGGTGATTATTGTCCACGATCAAAGTTTCCTGAACGGAATATTTCGCCAACTTCACAAATATTCGAATATTACAAAAATATATGTAATTTTAGGTTCAAATCATGTGAAATTATATAAGTCTGACATTTATAAGTATTATATTTGTACATACACGAAATCGCAACATTCACGTGTTTCGTTTTTAAAAACACTATCCGAATTTATAATGTCAAAAAAACTTCAAAATTGCGAAGATCACTTCCACAGGCCTATACCTTCACCAATGTGCAATCGAATGAGAACCGTTATATTTATAATAAACAAAATTCTAAAACAAAATCCAATGGACATTTATTTTGTTAACTTTACGCTTATAGCGATGAAAACTATCTAAATGTCAAAATTGCGATTTACTAGCATAGCTACACCTTTTGTTTTATTAAACGTACCTACATGTATCTATGTATAATCATGTATCTACTTACATGTGTTTTAAGATGCGCTGCAAATGCAATTTAAATATGATATAAATCAAAATCGCAAAAATGTTCACTAAATAAACCCGTATGTGTGACGTGTGTTTGTTTTAATTTTAAATCTGGCAACTATTTCGTTCAAATTTATCGAAATAGTTACCCGAGAAAGGTGCACAGAATTTAATGGAATTTTCATTTAATTGAAAATTAGGAGATATCTTGCGTAAATGAATAAAAATCATTTTTGACGTTAAGTTATCGGGTGGTATAAGTTGTTGCTACGAAAACATTTTTCATTTGCTTTGCTTGAGTATATTCGTTCTGTCTGTTGTTTATTTAAAATTTTGTTTTTAATTTTTAAGGTATGTGTAAAAAGAAACAGAAGGGACGGAATTTCCTTTACCAAAATGAAAAAAAAAAAAAAAAAAAAAAACAATTAAATTGAAACGCTAAAAGTAATTTAAAATAATTATAAAAATTTGTGTAACTTTCAATGATATATATTACATAGTTCAGAAATGAGCATAATTATTATAAACATTAATCATATTATGTATTATTGATGACAACCAATAAAATAGTAATTATATTGAAAAGAAAACAAACCAAAAACAGATACCTTCATGAAGCCAGACATACGGAAGAAACAAAATTATTTAAGCTAAATGTATTATCTAAAGATATATACGTGGCGTATCACTATTATAAAATAAAAAAAGCTTTAAATAAATTGAATTGTTTTATTTCCAGTGCGAGTTTTCTAGTGGCAAAAAGGTCGACCTTCCATCGCATCCAAAATGCACTATACCAAACAAAGAGAAAAACGAAACTGGTTCGAGGCGGAATTTTAATTTTTTAAGCGTTTGAAAAAAAAAGTTCGAGGCGGAATTTTAATTTTTTAAGCGTTTGAAAAAAAAAGAGTTTGGTCACGAGTAAACTCGTTCATTTATCTTAAAACGCGTCCGCTTTAGTAAGCAAAATACGGTAATTTTTTCGGAAAAGTTCAAGGAGGAATGACTTACAAGATATAGGAACTGATATAAGTTATCGTCCTTGTAGTGAGCACATAACAGGCCACCCGGACTGGAGTTGAATATGGTCGCCGTATGATCACTCATGAGACTGAGTTACTCACAAGAAGACCGTCTCTTCGAGGAGAAATCAAATCATGTGAATTCATATCCTGCCGCGTTTACATAGCCGAAGTGTTAAAATCCCCAGCAATAAACCTCCCAAAATTATTTATAATTTGAATAATTGCTAAGTCGCTTCCATTTCTTCAACTTCATCGACGGAATTGCATGGATAGAATTTGGTTTCCGCCTGAGCGCCGCACAATAAAACTAACGGTGCTAATATTATGGAAAAACGCTTAAAACCGGTTTGCTGATACTACTCATAACGATTTAAAGTACCACATTAGGCGTTTTTCTTTTTTAGTTCAGAGCTGAGCACTGAACTGAGCTCGAGCATTATGAGCCTACTCTGAACCGACTGCGCTCAGAGCATTCTGATATTTTTTTGTTTTTCCTGTTTTTTTTTTTCTGTCAAATGTGACTGGAAGTGTGCTTGTACATGTGAAATCATCTTTTTCCTCAGGCTGCTCAGTCAATTTATTCTGAGCTCATAGAGCGCGCTCTGATCATGCTCTGAACGAAAAAAGAAACACAAATTTGAGCTCTGATGTATCTGAGCTAAAAAAGAAACACGAAATTTTTGTATAACAGTTCAGTTTCTGCTCTGAACTAAAAAAGAAAAACGGCTATTAAATACCTGTCGATCACTTAAGCCATTTTATGGGGTGCCAACTTGCCGGCCAGGCGGATCATACCTACCTTATGTCTGATAGCAGATTGTTGTCTCCGCCATTAGACAGTCTTCGGAAGAAATATTTTCAAGCCCTCAGCACCGACGGTCAATCTGGTTCTAATGTTGTTTTCCATTGGGATTTTCATTTCTTTGTATTTGGGGTGGTGTGTGTTTTTATAGTCAGCTGTTCTTAAATTGTAATTTGTGCTTACAAAAATCCATTCATATTGTCATTGAAGTGATGATGTGTAAATTGTTGTATATTTTTTACAGACTTTATTTTAAACTTTGACAAATGACAAATGTTTTGGAGTTAGTTTAGACAAAATTCACGAATACCTAAACAAACTCCAACAGCTTACAAACTCAAATGCACTTATATTGATAAATCTGGGGCAAATCTGAGAAAATATATAAATTCGCAAAAGTCAAAGCGAGCAGCTTCTGTTCTGCCTGTAAACGATTTTAGACGGAAACCTTCATTAAAAGCACAGGGTCTGTCACAAGGCCCACGTTTTTTTAACTTCGATCTCAGCAATGCAAAGTAAAGGAGGTAGGTTTTTCGGCACGCAATTACAACAACTGCACTCTTCTTGACACTTGTAATTGTACTTCAGTTTTCTTTAGGCGTTTTTCTTTTTTAGTTCAGAGCTGAGCACTGAACTGAGCTCGAGCATTATGAGCGCGCTCTGAACCGTTCGTTTTTTTGTTTTTCCTTTTTTTCCTGTCAAATGTGACTGGAAGTGGGCTTATACATACGTAATCAGCTTTTTTCTCAGGCTGCTCAGCCAATTTATTCTGAGCTCATAGAGCGCGCTCTGATCATGCTCTGAACGTAAAAAGAAACCGAATTTGAGCTCTGATGTATCTGAGCTAAAAAAAAAACACGAACTTTTTGTATAACAGTTCAGGTTCTGCTCTGAACTAAAAAAGAAAAACGCCATTTGCTTATGTGGTATTCGTTTGGGCTTCTTCAGATTTGCCCTCAGATTTCAGATTTTGTGTGCCTAATCGAACATAAAAACGCTCTTGCTCTTTTTTTTGTGTTGATATTCGTGCGACTTGAATATGTGTAGTCTTCGACACTTTTCTATGCGCTTCAGTGGTTAAATTTTATGTTAAAACATTCGAAATTTCCGTCCCGATTGATTTCTAAATGTTTGTACACAAATAATTTACGAAAATAGATTCACCCGATGCAATGCCTTTCTTTGCTGTAGAAAAAATTCACGCAAATGTAAACAAACTCGACCAGTTGTCAAACTCAAATGCACTTTTATTGGTAAATCTGAAGCAAATCTGAGAAAATATCTAGATTCGCAAAAGTGCTCTGAAATATGAAAAAGATTTTTTTTTGTACCGAACGAATTGCTCTGAGGGCATAAAAAGTGCTCTGAGAGCGCTCAATCGAATACCACATTAGATCGAAGCTCAAAACAACACGCCTATTATAATATGTCGTCTATTTACTAGAACCGCTTTCTTGCTTTCTGTGGAATCTGCTCACTCACCTTGACAGATTTTGCTAATTATTTTGGTGCTCCGTATCCGCGCAGCATTTTGCTAATACGAGCAAACGTTTTTCAGTGTGGTACTTATAAAAATAACAACAAACTGGCGCTGGCAATGTTTGTTAAGGTGTCCATTTAATTTGCGAATCCTTGTCCTTGGGCAAGTAGAAGCTTTGTGTTTTTTTATATCTCTACCAACTAGGTATGTATAGTTTGTCCATCGGTGTTTACTTGTTAGAAGCTTACCAAAAGATAGGTCGATGAAAATCTTAGTATCCACAAATTTGTATTTTTCACCCTTGCAGATATAAAATAATACCGTCAATAATTTATTGACAAAAAAACTTTTTCACACGTTTAATTTTAGAAACCATATATTTTTTTATCCAATTATTTTAGCTATTTCTGAACATATTTTTTTTATTAAATTTTCTTATGTCCAATTTCGAAAGAAAACTTTCGACTCCATGCAAATCCATCTACCTAACAGATTTTGTATCAATAGGCGTTTTTCTTTTTAAGTTCAGAGCTGAGCACTGAACTGAGCTCGAGCATTATGAGCGTGCTCTGAACCGAGTGCGCTCAGAGCATTCTGATATTTTTTTGTTTTTCCTGTTTTTTTTTTCTGTCAAATGTGACTGGAAGTGTGCTTGTACATGTGAAATCATCTTTTTCCTCAGGCTGCTCAGTCAATTTATTCTGAGCTCATAGAGCGCGCTCTGATCATGCTCTGAACGAAAAAAGAAACACAAATTTGAGCTCTGATGTATCTGAGCTAAAAAAGAAACACGAAATTTTTGTATAACAGTTCAGGTTCTGCTCTGAACTAAAAAAGAAAAACGGCTAATAGGTATCATGCATTTATAAACTTTTCGCGGTTTGGTATTACTTATGTGTTTTTTCACTATTTTACGGCACCCTATACAAACTAATTCAAAACACAGCCCACTTCACTCCTATTCGCCAATAATTTTTTGACATAAATGACGTGGTTCCGTGATAACTAGGAGAAAAAAAAGTTCTCATTCATTAAATTCGTTCATTTTTCTCCAGAAAAGCTATGAAAAATTAGTGATTTAATTAAATTATTTTATTCATAAACTATGCATTTTGTGCGTAAAAGGTCAACGTAGATAAATACAGTAATCTAGCGGATATTCTAGCGAACTATGATGAATGAAGAGACGACCTCATCGTCGTCGTCGTCCGGTGGCGGTATCACAAAAATTTTCACTCGATTGTCACAGGTACAGTGGTTAAAAGGGTGGTTGATTTTCCTTAATATGCAAATGAAACTTCCTAATTACTATCCCCTGCGTTTAGACATACCAATCGATTCTAGACAAATGGACACCTCACACCCGACTGCGTTGGACTGGTGCTTGTGCCCTAGTGTTACTGTTTCTCCTCCGAGTATTCCTTAAGCAGGGCTGGTACATCGTCTGCTATGCACTGGGGATCTATCACTTGAATTTATTCATTGCTTTTTTAACGCCGAAGATCGATCCCGAATACGATCCTTATGGAGGTAAGCAATAAAGTGAAACAGAAAACTTAACTATCTAAAGGTCTTGTAAACAGAACTTATTGATTTATTTTTGTGCAAATGAGCAAGGCCAGCAGAAGTGCGTGAAGAATTCCACTCATTTACCAAGGTAAACAGAATCGAAAATCGATAATTGCCAATCATGGGCGCGAATAGTTGAATAGTTCTGAATAGCTGCGGTTCAGCTCCGATCGGGCTGGAAAGTTGTTAGTCATCTTTTTTTCTTCCTTTTTTAATCTTGTTAATGTGGGTATGTATATAATGACATAATGTTCTGGGTTATCGTAAGCAGGCAGAGTGCTGATTAGGGATATGTCTATGGTTGACAAAATCTTTAGTTAGGCGTCGCAATAGATATAATTTTTAAAGTGGTAGAACTTTCGATTTTGCAAAAATCTGAGAAAGCGCTTTTGCACATCACGCGGGTAGTTTCGACCGTGTTTAAATTGCAGTATTGCTCTCATTCTTTGAATTAAAAAAAAAAATAACCATGTTTCCTATGTCGTTTAAGCCGGTATGACAGAATCAGTTACTCATAGAGAAAGAAGGCTGCTAACAAACCTGTATTTAATGTTGTCAAAGCTCGGCCATTGCCCTACTCGAATGTTAAGCAGTCAATAAATCAAGATCATGTGGCATTGAACTGGTCGCTGATGTGCGATTATAAAAATTAACTGCATTGCACGAGTTTAAATTAATTTTCCCTAATTGTTGACAGCCTTGTAAAGTAATTTATTTAATTTACAGCAGCCACACAGA
Source organism: Cheilosia grossa (assembly GCA_963082955.1). Classification (NCBI taxonomy): domain Eukaryota; kingdom Metazoa; phylum Arthropoda; class Insecta; order Diptera; family Syrphidae; genus Cheilosia; species Cheilosia grossa. Next base: position 15,830,387 of record OY720147.1, on the reverse strand, counting down.
GTTGCCGTCGTAGGGTGTCTTTCTCGTCGTTATTTACATTGATTGGATATTAATAACAGTTTTATTACCTGCCGTGATTGATGCCTTGTTCGTCCCTAATTTATGCTCACCCTTTATTTGTGTCTTCCAATTTCAGATGACCAAGGTCCCGAATTGCCAACAACAGTTAATGAAGAATTCCGACCGTTCATACGACGGCTGCCCGAGTTTAAGTTCTGGCTGTCGATCGCGAAAAGCACACTGATCGGGGTCACGTGTACGTTCTTTGATGTTTTCAATGTACCAGTGTTTTGGCCAATATTGGTCATGTACTTTATAACGCTGTTTTGCATTACGATGAAACGGCAGATTAAGGTTTGTTACACACCACCTCGCATCACTACTTATTTGCTAACCACCGAATTTTGTACATCTTTCCAGCATATGATAAAATACAAGTATTTACCATTTACCCGCAATAAGCCGCGTTACCAGCGAGTAGGTGAGACAAAGTGACAATTAGCCGCACAGACACCGCAGAAGAGCGACACCTTCACAGCATCGGCAAAGGATATTTCGCCGGTAGCCACACACAATCCAACAATCCCGGCATCAGTAGTAGCAACAGAAACTAATAAATCATCCCCTGTAGAACCACCGCAAATAATTACAGTTGTCTAAATGAAACAACAACACTACTTTGTTATATCGTGCGTATAATTCTGGTCTGATTATTTTGTGTTCGTTGTGTTTGCCCCTTTGATGTGTTCAAAGGAGGAACGCTTCTAATTCAAAACCAAAAACAACAAACAGTTTAATTTGTCAAAACAAAGTTTTTAATCATTTGCTGGTAAGCATTTCGGTGGCCTTATGTGAATAGATACCAAAAATATCAAAGTAATTCTGTTTTTGTTTCCATTAGAATTTATTAGTTTCCTTTAGTTGCTTGTTTGTATGTGTATGTGTAGAGTCGTTGCAGTGTCTTGTGCAAATTAAATGAATTAATATAATTTACACTTTCTCATGGTATATATATGTAAAAACAAATCAAATACCCAGAATATAGCTAATATTACCATTAAATGTTTATGAAAAACATTATAAAATTTTGTTTCTTATTATTTGCATACCTATTTATGGTTTTTATTGTTTCTTTACTTTTAGTTGCGTGCTAATTAGGTTTTCCACTTTTTGTTCTATGATATAATTTGAAAGCATAAAGAGCAAGGGACGGATTTGCAGTATGTATGAGAACCAAACTGATTTTGTACTTTGTAATACCATCTTTAATTTGAAAGCATGTATTTAACGCGGTTCTTTATTTCGTCATCGTTTGTAGAAACCAAAAATGAAAACAAACAAAAAAGAAAAAAAAAAAAACAACTGGTGATGGTGGTAAAACATTGTAGGGATAATTAAATAAGATCATTGTACAATTGTAATAGAATTTGCCCATTCTGTTGAAGAATAATTATTAACTAATAATAACTACGAAGTAAGAAATCAAATTTTCCAAAAATTAATCTAGTTTTTTATTATTGCCGGAAATAATGATAAACCTTTCTGAGCACGGAGCTTTGTGCTTTAGCAACAGAATATTATGGTCAGCTTTGAAAGCTGGGCGATCGAAGTGGATGTACAAGTGGCTCGATGAGGATACTCACTTTATAGTTGAAGTATTTTTAAACACAAAGTCGGTGTCTGTATTCTCTACACGACTGACCATTTGACTTTGACATGATCATAAGTGTTTTTCACTTTTTAATAACCTCGATAACTGAGATAAATATAAAATTCGAAAAATAACAAAAATGCTGTACGACTGAGGATACTACTTGCTACGGATAATCTACGGCGGAGCTTGTTAGTATGAAAGTTCACATAAGAACTCTCCATCAATGTGACCGTTGTGCGACTAAAGTTACTGCCTTTTTAAGGTTCCGTACCCAAAGGGAGCAAACGGAACCTTTCTGTCTTTCTGTCCGAACCAATTTTGTACCTAGGTCTATCACAGAAACTAATTGACGCAGAAGGCTGAAACTTACACACAACATCCGGTATGGCCTCTAGTTAAACGATAATGGTAGCGATACATCGACTGGTCCTAGAGTAATTCGTAATATGGTGAAAAAAATATTTTCATTCGCACAATAAGCTGTTTATTTCTTGATTTACAGAAAGATGGATACATACATTTTTTGTAGATCATGCTCGTAGCTATATATGTGCCGAAGACTGTTTTGTGGAAAAGTTAATGTTTTTAAAGTGCAAAATACTGCCGATCACTATATAAAGTACGCTCCTTTTGACCATTTTTCATTCGTTATTGGTGTGTTCTCTTGATCGATTCCAATTGGAGTTTTCAATGAATACTCAATCTACTCATTCTCATTGGAACTTTTCCAATTGATGATACTCATTCTCATCCACACATATTGTTGTTAGTTGTTTGTTCGCAATTTCCAACTCTAAAGAAGTGCGGAACCTTCGGTGCGCGAGTGACAAAAAATGTTCAAATGCTGTTATTTCCAAATAAAAACCTTTGAAATGTAAGGCAGTTGCCTATCAAAACACTATTATAATGTTTAGCGAGCCAATGCTTGCAAAATAGCTTCAGAAATGACACTTTTTTTCTCATTGGCCTTTTTTCTTGCGACTTTTCAGAATCCTGCTGCTCACCATACGAAGTCAGCCATGACTCGTATGTGCCCATTATCGGATCTATAACTGGGGCACGGGATGGAGCGTCTGCTTGCCATGCATTTTGCAATAACCCTCGATGACTCTTTCCCGCTGACGCTAGCACGAACCCCCTTTTTGTTGCGAACTCGTAGTAGGTCGCTTTGGCGTTCCTCACACATGTCTCGTTTTGCCCTTGCTACATTAACACGCGTGCTTCCCTCTACAGTTGCATTTTACATACCTCCTTTTCTTATTTCTGTCGTCTTATTTCACCAAGAGAATTGGGACCGCTCAGAAATAACTGCAGGAAAGGAAAAGTGATCGACAGGGATTCTAACAAGGATTTCCTTCAAATTTCTCTTGTTAATCTTCTGAGCCATTAAGGATAAAAGATCTGATTAAGAGTTAAAAAATCCCACTCATCAATAATTAAATGTTGATTTTTGACCTGAATCATGCTTTAAAATTTATATTTATCAGCTGTTCTTCACCTCTAAACTACCGAGGTCCGATTGCTATTTAAGCCCTACAAGGGTTCATACCATACAAATCGGCAGAACATTATACAGGGTCCGCCAAATAACTTTTTTTTTGAAAAAACTACTGAATATTTTCTCAAATTTCTTTTTTTATTTGACAGTACAATCCTTCCGGTTAATAATGGAAAATAATTTCATTCAAATGGCTGCCTCGGCTTGCCATGCAGTAGCCTACACTATCGGTCCAATTTTTAAGAACATTATCGATTGTGTGCAGCTGTATTTCACCAATGGCTTCACGAATATTGTCCTTTAAAGCGTCAATTGTCTCTGGCTTGTCGGCGTAACACTTATCTTTTACGGCAACATGGCCCGATAACGATCGCCATTGACTGTAGTGGCCTCTGGACCAAATTCCGCACCAAACAGTAACTCGTTTTGGGTATATCGGCTTTTCAATGTATGCGTGCGGGTTTTCTGTGCCCCAAATGCGTCAATTTTGCTTGTTTACATACCCGCCAAGATGAAAATGAGCTTCATCTGAAAAGATATTTTATTTGGCAAAATCGGCATCTTCTCTAAGTCGATCGCAGGCCCACTTAGCGAAGCGAAAACGCAATATTTCCCAGCGTTGTTCAAGCATATACACAACCATATTCGTTCAGCGGAAGGATAAAACTAATTATCTGTCAAATTAGACATGAGCTAAGTGTTACCATTCGCGAAATAAGCACTAGTTGAAAAAAAAAGTTAGATGGCGGACCCTTTAGCATGTTTTCAGTCGAACTGCAAATGACTTCGGATATCATCCGGGCAGCGCTTGACATAACGCTGAAGAGTTGTCTAGATGAAACATAATCCGAAATACAACTATTAATCAATTTAAGCCTATACCACATTACGTATTTATTTACAAAAATAAAAGTTAAACAATCAATTCGACGCAGTTAGTCCGTTAAAGATCCATGAAACAGGAATTTGTGTTAGCTGCTTAACCCAGCCCTCATTGGTCATTTTGGTTGGAGCATTTCTTCGAGCGAAATATTCCATCGAATACAAACATATGACGATCGTTATTCCTGTCAACATGGTGAACATGAAATATATTTTTCCAGCGGTTCTAGGCAGCTTTCCCGTGGTATAGAAGAAAAGCACACCAAGCCCGCCAAAAGCTGCAAACATCGCAGGATAAAACATGTGTAGGGTAACTCCAAGCACATGCTCATGCATCAGTGCCGATAAATAAAAGACCATCAACGAGGAACACACCTTTGAGCCTTTAAAGATGTACTTGTAGGAATCCTTGTAAACGTATTCAAATAGCCACTCCTGAACCACAATATTCCAGGTGCGATAATAGTTGTCATAGTTTGCCGATGTCCACCAATCTGTATAGAACAACCGGTCGCCGAATCTTAAAATCTCAGCTGTGAAGTTTAACCAGCAGTGCAAGAGCATATAATGGGTAGCGACCAAAATAAGAATAGAGGGTAGAATCATTGCAAATATTGTGTCGGCAAGTTCTGCGACTGTTAGTCTTTTGACTCCAAAGTCTTTGAAATTCGTCAGAATGAAACGTTCGTATAGAAAGCTGAGTAGAAGTACAACAACAATGGCCTCTAGTAAATTTACGAGGACGAAGGACCATCGGATCTTGGCTGTCCTGGGATACGAGTCCCGGTACAGTAATGTTGGAGCGAAAAGGTAGTACAGATATGAATGTATGGGAGCAAACTCAACGGACTTGTCTTTTGATTGATGCTGGAGTAGCTTTGGCACATTGGATCTAACGAACGCATGAGCCTTCATAATGAGACGAAGTGTTTCCATTAGTATTGTAACTGAAGATGCAAATGGTAAATCGAAGGCATAGCAGGTGATGGTGCCAACGTAAAACAATGTAAGTTGAAATCCAACGAAACTTAATAGGCAGACATAGTTCCAGATATTCCGAAGTCTTGCATCTGAAAATGGGAAATAGAGTCGAAAAAAACATTTAGTTAAGAAATGGTCTATACTTACTATCATTCAGACTACGCGATACTTTAGCCCAAGTCTGTAAAGCGTAGTATAATCCCACCATTGGAATGTGCATGAGACTCCATACAGCAAAGACCATATGAATTTTTGCAAAGCCTTGTTTTATGGTTAACAGGCCTAAATGCAACCTGGTCAACAAATGAAAAAAATTTAAATATATGTCATCAAAGAATAGGGTGGGCCAACAATAATGGGCCTTACGAACTTAAATGGTTGTAGTGAAGAGTTGTAGGGACTATGCCCGAGGTAACGAACGTTGTAATGAGTCGATTAAGGTCGGCAAAGAGGAAGAGAAGGGTAGACGAGAAAACACTCTATAACTATAAAATGGACCATGTCAGACAGTAGGTGCAGGTCCGGTTGATATAAAACAGCAATCTTCTTATACCTACATTAGCGGCTTATCAACATTTCTATTAACCTGTGTGATGATTTAGCCAAGCAGTATTTTTTTATATGTACTCGTATCAAACGATCGTCATCAGATTTGAATCAAATCAGGTCAAGGTTTCCGTGGAGTCAGATTTAACAACAATTTTTCATAATTTTTATTAAAGGAGCTTGAACTCAAATGACAGCTTAAAAGTTATTTGCACTTTGTTCAGCTATAGCATATCTTTAATGGTTACAAACCTCTTGGCCTATTATAATTTGAATTGCTGGTGAAAATAGCATACTGAGAATAATTCCCCTATGCTAATTGCGCACATTGAAAGAAACCACTTGAATTATTTCGATGCTAGTGCGAAGCAGAGATGAATGATTAAGATCCCATTATCTTTGGTGCGTAGGTTTCGGTAGCGTTTCATTGGATGGAATGTCGTTTTCCATTGGAACAGGCAAAATAGTTTTGCGAATCTCGATTTGTGAGCGAGATTTACACCTACTTACACTTACACCAAAACATTTGACATTTGCCAAAGTTTAAAGTGTGTTTTTTCGTTTAGACGACAAGTCTGTAAAAAATAGACAGACATTTACATTTGGTCGCGTCAATATCAACATAAATTGAATGGAGTTTTATAAAAACAAATTACAATTTGAGAACAGCTACTTTTAACCATACCACAAATGCAAAGACAGAAAAATCTCGTTTTATGTTCCTTTGGGCACGAAAAATCTGAAATCTGAGAGCAAAATCTGAAAATCCCAATGGAAAAGGACAAAATACTACTTTTGAAATGTATCACACATTAGAAAATGCCTTTGAACTTTCTAGCAAGACAAAAACTTTGTAATAATAAAATTTGCTACAATCACGTAAAAAATACACTCAGAGTTATAAGCACACTATTATTGATATGACAAATGAATAAAAATAAAAATGCGCTGACTAATGGTATTGACCTGCTTATCTTAACTTTAACTAACCTTCCACTTGTCAGCAAGTCATGACAGATTTTGTTCAAAATAAACAAAATAAAAATAGCCACACACAAATAGTACACACTTCTAGGGTGATCGTTCTTCAATTGAGTGGTAAAGTACGATTCCCGCACTACAAATACTTTGTCCTTGTTAGGATTGACGAACTTTTTTCCCGGTTCATGATCAGATTTATGAGGCTTATCTCGTGGTTCGGAAGCAGACATATTCCTTCAGCTTAAAGTCAACCGAACGTAAGTGCGACGCGAGAGATAGTGGGATCAACACGTAGTTTAGCCACGCTTTTTATACAATTTTGAATTTCTCGATTACGTAGTAAACGTAGTAAGAGGAAAATATTGTATTCGTAGAAAATTTCGAGCTCGAGATGTTTATCAATTCTGACATCAAGACGGTAGAGGAACTCAAATAAGTGGGTCGCAAAATTCTATCCGCCTGTCTGTCTGCCTGTCCGTAAACTCTCGAGGTCTACAGCCTAAACGGCTGTCCGGATTTGCTTCAAACTTCTGATTTGGAGTTTGTGGGCTTACAGTTCGGGGCGGTTTTTTTTTTACTTCAAAATTAAGAAGGTTATATCCCGAACAACATCTAATGCTCAGTTATAGCAATAGCAATAGTATAATTTTCAAACTAAATATTGAAGAATTTGTTAAAATTTGTTTTGTCTGCATAATTTTAGAAAAACCGCCCCAATAGTCTAAATAAGATCCAGTAGGTACTTAGTTTTTCTCAAAATATTATTTATACCTCCCGAATCCCGATCTATTTTCACATTTCTACGGTATATTTTTGAAATAAACTCAATGCCCCAGTTCCAATAAAAACGCAGTAGCAGCTATGCTAAACTTTTGCTCTAAGCAAATTTTACCCACAGCTTAAACCAGCGTCACTGATGATAAAAGCATACCCTAACGCCTAACAGATCAGAAACCAGAAGCACCTGATACACTTTGCTTTGTTTTGAAATATTACAGTAGGCTTACAACTCTCCAACCAGAACTTGCGACAGTCGCCTGTGACTGAGAGCTTCAACTTATAAAAACTTACATTGTTATTTGATATATCCTGCCGTATCAGATGAATCACCCAAAAGTGGTTTTATCTAACACTATTCATCGGTTCTCAGATTTTTGCTACCTGCCTGATAAAATAAGAAAACATCCAACGAAACTTTAGATGAACGATAAAGTTTCGTTCGACCCAGTCGTGCACTTTATTTAGATCATGCTCATTTATATTGCTTGTTGCGATTTAACAGCTTAGTTGACAAAGTGCATCAAAGTAAGAGTTATTTTTTATTTTGAGCAAATGTATATTATAAAGAATATCAATTTAGAATGTACAATTTAACGTTATTACTTAAACGCGGCCATGGGGCATCAAAATTATAGACTATGAAATCGGTGCGCACTGGGTGTCCGAAAAATGATGATAAGACTTGTGAGTTGGTCAATGAACCGACTATAACTAGGAGGCTAGTCAGTGAATGTAGAATGTTTTATGTCGTTTTCCGTGGGATTTTCAGATTTTGCTCTCAGATTTCAGATTTTTCGTGCTCAATGAAACACAAAAACGAGATTTTTCTTTCTTTGCATTTGTGGTGGTGCGTGTTATAAAAGTCAGCTGTTCTTAAATTGTAATTTGTAATTTGTCATTGTAAATTTTTCTCAATTTTTTTCATAGATTTGTCTGCTAAAAAAGTAATTAATAACACTCTTTAAGGTTTGACAAATGTCAAATGTTTGGGGGCTAGTATAAGTAGGTGTGGACTCGCTCAGAAATCGAGATTCGCAAAATTGATCTGACTCTGAAAAAACGTGTTTTTTTTTCGGCCAATGGAACATGAAATCCCAGTGGAAAACGACACTAATTTGAAATCAGTGATCTTTCATCAAGTGAATAAATGTATGACTGCCTACAGATATGGCCATGTTCCACTGATCGCTATATCTCAAACACAGTATAAAAAATGACCACTTATTTGGTGTCCGATTGGACTTCTTCAGATTCGCTCTCAGATTTGAGAATTCGTATGTATAATCGAACATAAAAGCATCACTTGCTCTTTTTCTTTGTTGATATTTGTGCGATTCGAATATGTGTAGCCTTCGACACTTTTCAAAGCGTTTTCCATTCACTGTTTAACTTATACATTAAAACATTCAAAATTTGCACCCCGATTGATTTCTAAGCATTTGTGCACCAATAATTAACAAAAATTGATCCACCCGATACAATGCGTTTCTTTGCTGCATAAAAATGTGTCGGAAACGTAAACTCCACGAGTTGTCAAACTCAAATGCAATTATATTGGTTATTCTCGGGCAACTGTGAGAAAAAAATACAGATTCGAAAAATCTATAGCAAGAGAAAAAGTGCTGAGAGTCCCTTATCAAATACCACATTCAGGGTGACCGCTGCAGGATTCTAAAAAGTCCCAAGAAAAAAGGCCAATGAGAAAAAAGTGCCAATTCTGAAGCTGTTCTGCACATTCAGTTTTTTTTAACGAACAAACATTGGCTTGTTAAACACTACAATAGGCGTTTTTCTTTTTCAGTTCAGAGCAGAACCTGAACTGTTATACAAAAAGTTCGTGTTTCTTTTTTAGCTCAGATACATCAGAGCTCAAATTTGTGTTTCTTTTTTCGTTCAGAGCATGATCAGAGCGCGCTCTATGAGCTCAGAATAAATTGACTGAGCAGCCTGAGGAAAATGCTGATTACACATGTACAATCACACTTCCAGTCACATTTGACAGAACAAAGAAAAACAGGAAAAACAAAAAAACATCAGAACCAGAGACAATACTGAGACCCCCAACTCGCAATCCTCTTGCCGCTGGCCCCCTCAGTTTTTTTTTGAATTCGCCATTTTGTTTTCCTATCGGTGTTATGTCAATTTAGAATCCGTATGAGCTTCAACAAAAAAAGCAAAACAAAAAAAATGAGGTGAATTTCTTTTGACAGAAGTCGAGTGACAACTGTCAAAATATGGAAAACAAATTGTATTTTTCCTCCAACAAATTGAAATAATGTAAGTTTTCACGTATTTTAAGTGTTTAAATTAATAATTAAATACTTTTATCTTACAGCTAAGGAAGAAGCCGACGTTGAGGTGTTCGCTAACCTTACCAAATATAATGGATCGCACTGGAGACAACGATGAATATCAATCGGAATCGATATAAGTAAGCCATACATACTATTCAATGAATTTGTCTCACTATATATATTTAATTATTAGATATTTCTTCATGGTTTGTTAAATCACAAGCTCCCACTCAAGATCATGCTAGAGAAGCCCTTGATTTGTCCACGATGCAGGAGAACACACGTCATCAAGAGTATATGGCCAAAGCCAAGGAATACGAAACACATATTGAACAGGCGAAAGTTGAACACAAGCGTTTCGATCACGAAGAGCGTAGGAAGACCCTTATTGTAAGTTGGATTTGAATTAATATGAACCTGAAGACGAATTGCTAATCATTTGTATCCACTTCTAGGAAGAGACCAAGCAACAATAGTATCGTGCCCAATATCAAGACCAATTGGCAAGGCGTCGCTATGAGGATCAATTGTCGCAGCAGCAACGTATCCAGGAGGACAATTTCAAAAAGTAAGTATATTGTAAAAGTTGTGTGAATTGATTCTTTAAACGGTAACACTTACTAGGCAAGAGGAAAGTGTCGCACTCCAAGAGGCAATGCGTCGGCAAACCATCAAACACGAGATCGAAATGAATTAGGAAAACAGTCTTAAACTATTCGAGTACGAGATGAGAACTAAAGCCCAGGTCGACAGGGAGAATCGTGACATCAACATAGAACAGATTCGTCTAAAGGCACTGCTGCTGGTCTGCCAAGGGAGCAACTGGGCGTCACAACTATTTACAAAGTCTTCGACTAGGCCAACACCAGTAATCGTAGTTTATTGTTGTTCCGAAACATTTTACTATAGGTATTGAATATAAAATAATTTACATGTAAAACTATCAGTACGTGTTATTAATATGAACGATGAAACGAATCTGCACTCTGTTCTGGTGGAGCCTTGTGTGCACTCCAGCCATGGAAACTTTTTGTGGGACGCTTCGACTCCTTTTTCTTCAGAGTGAGGAAAAGTTTGCGCGCACTTTCTGGTTATTTGATAGATGTTGTGTTGAATACCTGGAATAAATGTTAATAAATGCATATTTGTGTAAACTGAAAGAGTTTCTGTCGTCGGCTGTGTTACTTACTTGTGCGGTTTTCTAGGCCAATTTAATTTCGACTTCACTGCATATGGAGCCGAGCCAGAAGAATACTTCTTCTCCGCTGTCCAGTATCATGATGTCGTCGTCTGTTAAATCGTCTTGGCAGAAGTCGGAGCAATTTTAGACGACAGTGAAGTAGCCCTTTTCTTTGGAGCATAGGAAAAGTCGGGTGAAACTCATGATTCAAGTTGGGCAAGTTGTGCAGGCAATCGGTACCTGACAGCGAATTTCGCGAAAAAAAAAAGTTGGGATAAGTTAGACTAGTTGTCAGTGCCAGTGTCAGATTTCAACCGTGGTGAGCTGTGACAGTGTTCAGAAGTACAGCTTTTTTTAAGAGAAGTTCAACTCAAATTTGGTGAATAAGTATATTATCTCAGTACATTTTCATATTAGTTTTTTCATAACATTTAGTATTTCTATTCAACCAAAGTACTCATTCACCATTTTTGTTCCATTATAATACCAAAATAAATAAAAAATATAAATGTAGGCTTTGAAACACGAGACACGTAAACATAAAACAAATGCACATACGTATACTATATTTTAAATTATATTTAGACTAACAGAGGAACTCTTAATTTATACTTAATAACAGCAACGATATTAATCTTGGTATTTATAAATTATAACTAAACTCCAGAAGTATACTAAGCGACGTATGTGATAAGTATATTCTACTCGATTTATGTTAAATGCCTTACGAATGTTCGCTAAAAATGTTTTAATTTGTTTATTATTCTACAGAAATTGCTCATCTTTCTTTTATTTCACATAAATATACAATTATTTTGTGAAATTAATCACTGTCCGCACAAAATTTAGTTGTAACATTTATTTTCAAATTTAACGGATAAAATTCTATGAACGCTGATAGCAACTTTGCCCACAGCGGAAGTGGCTCTGAAGCAACTTTGCCCACAGCGGAAGTTGTTTATTTTAGGTGCGAGTGTGTTTGTGAGCCGGAATTTTTGAAGTTTCGTGACATTTGTCAATACGATTTTCTATGTAACAATACTAACGCACCTAAAGTTTACAACCCCATGGTAATATAGCTTGTAGGCAAGTAACGGAAAATCGGCCGGAGTTGGGGGTCTCAGTATTGTCTCTGATCAGAACACTCTGAGCACACTCGGTTCAGAGCGCGCTCATTATGCTCGAGCTCAGTTCAGTGCTCAGCTCTGAACTAAAAAAGAAAAACGCCTATAGAGAACATAGAAAAATCACTCTTTTGATGGAAAGGGCAATTATTTTCTTCAATCGAAAACGATAGTACTGTCATAAAAAGTGAAACAGCGTTGCGTCGACTGCAATGTGAATTTGGTTAACGGTTTCTTAACATAAGTAGAACTGTGGCAAACACAATTGCCGGCGAAAGGCATTTCTACGATCGACTGAAAACATGTCCATAATGACTTAAAATATGTCATATGAGAATGAGATGAGAGTAGTAGTCAGTAGGTATCAGTAAATTTTTACTACCGTTCATTAACAGACTCATCGAAACAAACAAACTATTATCCTTGCTTCACTATGCGAAGCCATTTTGTTTTCTAAACACACTTCAACAAGATGGACGCCCACAGTACGTGTTCAAATGTCATTGTTCATTTTCAAAATTTTAAATTTCCTCAGAGTCTTAAATAGGTGTCATATGTATAAAAAATGTAATTTATTCGAAATACAACTATGAAATTATGTACACATCTTAACAATACGCAAAACTATGTCCTAGCAGTTAGTGATGTTCCCTCCGAAGAAATGTCAGCTCTCCACTTTTCCATTACACACCCACGATACAGGAGTGAACAAATCCAGCCAATTTGTAGCTTTCACTGCCGGACAATTTTGCCGTGCAAAGTACTCCATTGAATATAACGAAATCGTTAAGCTGGTTCCAAAGATCAACGAAAACCACAAGAAGATATTTCCAAACCTTACAGGGAAGCCCTTCGAAATGAACACCAGTGCAACTCCCAGCAGTCCGAAGAAAACAAAAAGAACGGGATAAAACATCCTGAACGCAAATCCAATAATATGCTCATGCATGTAAGCCGACACTAAGAACACCATCATCGAAGAGGCTGTCTTTGATCCTTTAAATATGTGATTGTAACAGTCTTTATAGACATACTCATAGAGAAAGTCGTGCACGACTACATTCCAATTGCGGTAATAAGTGCCGTAGTTACTCGACGTCCACCAGTCCTTATAGAACATGCGATCACCAAAGCGCAGCAACTCGGACGTGAAATTCAGCCACGAATGCAGGATGAGATAAAAGGCGCATAGGAAAATGATGAAGCCCGGCATGATCATTCCGAAGAGTTTAGCAATGAGGGTTGCATTCGTTAGCTTTTCGATCCCGTAGTTTCCAAAATGCACGTGAATGTGACGCTCGTAGATATAGCTGTAGAGGAATGCAACTGCGAGAACTTCCATAAAACGATTCAGGGCAAATTTCCAACGAATTTGTTTTGTTCGGGGGTACGAGTCTCGATAGACGAGGGTTGGCGCAAAAAGAAAGTACAGGTACCACGAAATGGGAGCCAGTTGAACAGGACTGCGCACCTTTTCACCGTCAGTCTTGGATTTTCCATTAATAATTTTTCCTGCGTTAGTTCGTACGAAGGCATGCCCTTTCATGATGAGTCGAGTAGTTTCCAAAAGCATAACCGATCCAGATATGTATGGCAACTTGAGCTTAAAGCAGGCAATGGTTCCGATGTACAGTAGTGAAGTTTGGACGACAATAAATGCTGCCACACATGTGTAGCTCCACAGAGACTGCATGGATTTATCTAAGAACGAAAAAGATCGCGTCAGATTTGCGATATCAAAAGAGCGAAATAATAAGAAAACTTACTTTTCATCAAACTCCGACGAATAGTGGCCCACATTTTCAAGGCATAGTAAAGCCCCAAGACTGGTATATGCATGAGACACCAAAGTCCCATGACTCCATGAATGTTCGCCAGACCTGCTTTGATAGTACCCAATCCGAAATGCACCCTGAAATAAATTCCAACGGTAAACACATTCAAGAGCTTTCTATATAGTCGTGTTGAACTTACCGCCCCTCAACGAAATAATCGTAGCACACACTGTTCATCAGAAACACAAGCACAACGGTGAAAAATATGTTGTAGATACTCTTCATGTGATCCACTTCGAGCAACGCTGTTAGGAAGGATTCTCGAACTACGAATACCTTGTCGGGTAGGCTCTTCCTACGTCCGTCAGTGTTGTCTTTGCTCTTCATACCATTCGCCTGGGTTGAGGGCTTCTGAGGTAGCCTGTTGCTCCAAGTTGTGCTCGTTTGTTTGGGTCTACTGGCAAAGTTGTTAAATTCATTTGTTTGTAACTCCTTTTGTCGGATCTCCTGCATAACTTCATCGATCATGTTCGACATCTTGCAATCGACATCTTTTAAAACTGAACTGTGGAGTACCTGGCAGAAGAAGGGATTTAATTTTAACGCGCTTCAACGAAAGTGTATCGCATATTTACCTCTAGTTTTTGCCTCAAAAAATCCAGGTCCTGGTGGTTAGCCATTTGAACTGTGAGTATAAAATGAAAATCTCTTTTCAACTGAACTTGATTCGAAAGTATTTCTATCAAGATTTGCCATTACAGATAAGATAAAAATGTTTAAGTCTATAAAATAAACGATTAATCTGCGTTAACTGGGAGGTTCTACATCGATGATTAGCTTGCCTCTTTCCCAATCGGAATGACTTTAATCTGTCAATAGGTGTTAGTTAAATGGCTCCCTATCAATTGTACTTAATTGCTATCGATTATAAGTTCATATCTGGTTGATTTCTGTTCCGGTTAAAGCGGAGGCATTTGAATGCGTCTTCTATCTGGCTAAGACTCATGATTTGCACATTCCGGGAGCTTTATTTTATTTTAATTTTTATTTTATTTTATTTAATGAATGCTTAAACAGTAAAATATACAATTTTACATGTTCTGTCCATTTCCTTATTTTATAATAGGGATTTGAAGGCTCTTATTGGACGAATTTTGGACCTCTTTGCCATTAAGCGGTTCTAAAGCTTCACACTACAAAATTTGAAAACCTCGCTTAGTAAGTTCTAAGGAATGATAATCATGACGGAATTGACAATCTAATTTTCTCCCTCGCGAAAAAGTGATCTCCAACAGATGGCGATACGATTTAAGACTCACGTTTGACAGCTGTCTAGTATATTCGATCTCTCCAAATTGAAGCGTATGTATCTCGATATATAGCACAAATTATTGCTGCTGACGGTTGTGGCATTTTTCATAGGACTTTTCTGTGTTATGTCAATCGATTGGGCGCTCTTATGTCGTTTTCCATTGGGACAGGAAGAGCACTTGTTTTCAGATTCGAAGCAGTTTTTCTGCTCTCGAAATCAACTGAAACAGCAAATGAAACGGATGAACAGCGTGCACATCAAAATAAATAAGCCCGTTTACGAATGGCTTCTTCGCAAGAAGAAAGAGGCGATCATAGGGAAGCAGATCGTGTAGCAAAAAAAGATTTCCGTAACCATGTTCGCATACAATGATCATCAGCGCGTTTTTATTGGGCCTGTGAATGTCGTCTGTCAGCATTTACAATGCATTGATATTCTTAATGGAAACACTTGAGTTGTGCTGTGCATGATGAAGTCAAATTACCTGTTTCGCCACCGCCACCAAAGCTATTTCAAACATATATCTTAACTCGACTAATTTAGTCTGGATAAGATGCAACCTGAACGCAAAATCTAGAAGGAACGGGAAAGTCACTTTTCCTACGTGAACTGTCAACATAAATCATGTCGTTTTCCATTGAGACAAAAAATCAATCTTTTTTTTTATCTAAATCACTTTTCATGTTCCATTGGATAAAAGTATCAATCTTTTTTTCGATTCGGAGCACTTTTTGCAGATCTCGATATTTTTCAGATCTACACATACTGCCACAATACCAATATGCTTTGCACAGCTGTTTTACGTCATTTTAAGAAATTTGCTATTTGTATTGTGGCAGTAAGTGTAGATTTGAAAAAGATTTCTGGTGGTCCCAATGGAAAACGACATCAGTCATGAATTTCTTGACTAGATTCGTCGGCTATCGCTCCATAAATGTCAACTGAAACAGCTACGCATATGACCGATTTCAGCCAATCAAAATCAAGATACATCTAGTCAGACAGCTGTAAGACTTACTAAACTAGATACTTGAACGTCCCCATTGTAATCGCTTCTGAATGAAGATACACCGCAATCACGCCGTTTTCTCGCGCACACCCCCACAATATAACGGCTACTTCCAAATGACTTCATTTTGACTCACTGTTATCAATGAACGCGATTACAGTTCTATCTTTAGGTTATGTCGTCAGCCGAACTTTCCCATATGTCTAATGTGGATCAATATTGTCCCATTCCCCTTGTCCGTACTATTCGTCATCGACATCAAAGCACGATATCTCAAACAAAAACTCAAATCGATAATGGACCTCCTAGCTGGAAATTGAAACTAATTGTGGGACAAATCAAACCTTAGCCCAACACATGCTGAAACTCCCAACTAATTTAATCCAATTTGAATCTAAATGTGGAAATTCCTAAAGTATTTGCCTCAACTCGGAGCCATTTTCTTTGAAAGTCTATAAATGAACGTAAACGTATGAACCCATTTTACACATTGTGATAGCATAAATAAACAAATAGACACAGCTGTTGTTTTAATTTTTATAATGAATGGGTTCATCGGTTGTGTGCCAATCCAAAGGGCTGTATCACCGAGTCTTTTCAGGAGACATTTGCCAGAGATGGCACAGTTGAAAAAAACAAAAAACTAGATTGTTATATGCGTTTTTCCCGGGGTTGAACCAGAGACACCGAGCCAATAGTCCAGAACACAATCACTGACTTAGTGCGCTCATTTGCCGGATAAGTGTTTTTTTTTTTGCTAAAGAATTCCGATGATTCATTCTGATATGCATTTCAATGATATCACAATTCAGTGGGCAGAAACCTCGCTAAAGTCACGCTTTTCGTTAATTCCGATACGGCACGGTAGAGTTATATAGAAAAATGAGACACAACTGCTAATCTGATGGAACACAGAGCTTAAACTTAAGAGACGGTTTGTGGTGGCAACCCGCATGTTCACTTAAGTGTCCAGTGTAGAAATTCATTTGTTTCGCATTGAGAAACTCTCCTATATGGCATACGCATATCACAGATCACATGGGATCAATAACACAGCACGTGGTTTACTTATAAACAACTCACTATCCATATAACAAGATGCTTTGGACTTAATATATAGGTATGTGGAACATCTACATATATGTAGGTACTAGGCACTAAATACTGCATTAACAGCAAATTTCACTGTACCTCCACACTGGCGTCTCTGATAAGCACGTTTGGAGCAGTAATACATAATATTATACAGAATACATTTATAACAACTTCAAAGCAACAACTGTTTAACGTGAATATTTGTCAATTATTTTATTACCTAAACCAATGTCTTCCGCCCCCTCCGACTGCTTTCCAGATTGCAATTGACAATAATTGTTTGCCAAAATATCTTCACCCATTTGACCGAGCGCGTACGTTGACACAAATGATGACCCAACTCCGAATGGTATTCTGTTTGTTTGACTCAAGTTTTGTACACTTAACCCGAATGAATGCGCACAAGCAATGTGACCGCACTAATCCGCGTCTTTTCTATATAAACACTTTGATTAAACTATACCGCTACTTTAATCAATATATAATCAGACACTTTACAAAGTTTGACCAGTTGAGCACTTGCACTGCCGCTGTATTTTTTTATAGAACTTCGCACCGAGAGGAGCTAGCAGCAATGTTTATGATAGTTGTCGAGTACAAAAAAAAAAATAAAGAGTGTAGAGACGCCAACAGACGATAAGATCAGGCCTTTGAAGCCAGTTCACTTGCACTCGGTTTGCGTACAACCGGCTATTGATATATAAACACGCACTTGCGGGTAGTGGGTACACAACTATGTTAAATTATGATCATGATTAATCGAATCTGAATCAGTGTTTATTGATAAGAGTTCAAATTTTTCTGTTCTATTAACACTTCAACAGTTGTACCGGAAGAGTACAATGGAACTTGTCCCTCTGTAGGTACTAAGGAATCTCAAAAGCATCAAAGAACGAACGAGATTGGTTCGAATGGAATCAGTCTCCGAGAAATGTAGTAAAAATCAGTACGTAGGTCGTCAGCGTCATATGCGTTGAATTCTCATGTTAGCCCATGTGTCATTTTCCAAAGTAAATTGTGCTGAATGCAATAGTTTTGAGTACTTAATTGCATCAGTTGTAAAGCAACAAAGAGCATTGTACTATGTCTGACACGAACAAGACGTCACGATAGACAGGTATATAACTTCGATGTAGATAAACTGCGTTTTTTACACAACAGTTACGTCAAATGTGTGTACGCTAATGTCGTTTTCCATTGGTTTCACTCGGGGATCCACTCATTCTGTAATCCAATGGAACAAGAAAACTGCTTCTGATTGAATCCACAAAAGTATTGGTGAAATGCCAAAAAATAATCTGCGGCAGCTGTCAGCTGACTTAAAATACATAAACTACACTTGTGTGAACGGTTTCAGAAGTGATTTTTTCGATTCCGGACTCTCCCGGACGCTTCTTTTTGTCCAATAGAAAACGACGTAACTGACATCTGCTGACTATGGGACCATTTTTTGCTTATTAACAAGTTTCGATCTTGCTATTTGTTCGGGACAGTTATGGATAGCGTTTTTCACTGAAGATCCGAGAGAGTAAGTAAGATTTTTCAGTAGATTTTGTTAGTTTAATATTGTAGAGCAGAGCAAAAGGTGTAATGCCCAATTTGGAACTAAAAACAATAAACTAAATTACTAGAAGTAGAGTAACACCATCAAACAACATACTTCTCACTTATTTCCAGCGTCCAGTTTTTTTCAATTCGCCCCCAACAACTTGTAGGAAAAATACGTACACACGACGTATACAATATAAATTGTTTGATAACAGTGTAGAAGGCTGTACTTGAGCTTATCGGTTAATTCGAACGAGAAAACATTTATTCTGATAAGTTTTACAAACCAAAGCTTGTGTTTGGTTTGTGTGGCACTGGGTAAAAGGCGAAAAGGTCTACTTGCTGCGGCGAAAGGGTTTTCCGTTAAATTCAGTATATTTCCTGCTCAAGGGGTACACCAAAAGTACGGTCCTTCACGCTGCTTTTTTTCGCAATATTTTTTGTTCAGATTTACCAATACGCAAGTGCGTTTGAGTTTGACAACTGGTGGATTTTCTTTACCTTTTCGTGAATTTTTTCTACAGCAAAGAAATGTATTACATTGGGTGAATCTACTTTTGTAAATTATTTATGTATACATATTTAGAAATCAAACGGGACAGAAATTTCGAATGTTTTACTATAAAATTTAATCAGTGAATGGAAATCGCTTAGAAAAGTATACTACACATATTCAAAAATGTGCACGAATATCAACACAAAGAAGAGCAAGTGACGTTTTTATGTTCGATTGAGCCCACGAATTCTGAAATCTGAGAGCAAATCTGAAGGAGCCCAATCGAATACCACATTAGGTACAGGAGATTGAGCAATCCTCGGCTAGTTGATTTTATTGCCGAACAAAAAATAAAAACTTTCATTTGATGTATAATTTTTATGGCATAAGTATAGGTATTCCCACGTCATTGATAACTGTTTTTTTTTTAATGCTTCTTTGCAGAGTTTTTGGGCACATTTTGGACGCTTTTCTCGCTGCGGTTTTGAGTGCGTTTTTCGACTTGGGTTTGTTTCAATTTAGTTTTTTCATTTTGTTGCTATTTTTTAGTTTCTGTTTTTATTTAAGTCAAATTTTAATTTAGTAGGTACATAATGAAAAATGATTAAACAATAAGAAGTAATGAATTTGTTTTAAAAAGGGTGAAATATGAATAGGTAGTCCGCAGGATGATGTGGAATAGGCAATGAAATTTGGGGAGTGCATCTTCCGTTGACTTTTTTAGATAAACACATTCATCTGGCTCTGGTGGTTGATAGCCTCTTTCAGCATGTCGCGATCCTGCATCAATGGTCGTTGGCGTCTGTGGTACAGGAATGTCAGCGCACAATCATATAGGCGCTGTGTATAGACTCTGGCTACTCCATGTGTGCTAAGTAAGACCTCTCACTTAGAAATTCTTGTTCTGGACGATTCAAATCTCCTTTCATTTGACAGTAAAATTCAAAAGTTATGGTTATGGTTATGGTTAGAGTTGACGTTTGACTCTCCTGACATCGGCTTCATGAAAACCTCTAACGAAACGCTCCATATAAATGAGGTAGTCGACATGTATTTCCAACATTTCCAATTGATTCCTGGTTGGAGCGATAACCCCCAAAATCAACAAACACCCCATTCTGTGTCACTGTTTGATTACCTAATGAACCCATCTCGTCGTAGCACTAAACGTATATCACTCCCCATACAAATAGTTATCAGTTAGTCTGACACCAATCTAACCTCTACAATTAAAACAACAATCTGTTTAGAAAATAGGGAAAATCTCCCATTCATTTGTTTATTTGCGTGAGGTCAGTGTACAATATAAATCATCAGTTTCGAATACCGCTTCCAGTGTACTCAAACAAAAAGAAGAACTTCCTTACACACTAAAAACTTACATATAAAAAGTGTTAATAAACACCGGTATATAACTACAACAAATCTACCTCTCATAGCTCTCAAATTAGAATCAACAAGATACAAAAAATGTTTTAGAGATAAGAATTGCATTTAATGTCAAAAAAAGAAAATACATTCTAACAACGATCGAAACAGTTCAAAACAGTGAAAATTTATCTAATAAAATTTCAACCTAACACATCTACACAATTTAAATTAAGTACTTTCAAAGTCTCGCATGCAAAAATATTCTAATAAGCCAGTATATACAGAGTTTCATTTATTTCACAGAGGATAAACTTAGGCTAGGGAAGCAGATGGCTGAATGGGCCTTATTTATTTCTCTTTTCTCTGAATGCTCTGCTATAAGGTCGTTCGGGCCTTTGAGTCTGTGGATCGGTTCGTTGTCGACACTACAGGAGCTGTTGTTGCTGTGGCGGACTCAGTTGGTTGGGCGGCTGCTGCCACATTGTGAACCTCAAACTCCTTTGGGTTATAGTCAGATAGCGCCAGCTGTTTCTCTTGCGATGTGTCTGGCTGTTTGTAGATCTTCTCCAGCCGCACTTGGACGATTTTCAAATGTTTCAAGATGTATTCCTCCCCGGGAGCCAGCTGATGAGCATATTTCAAGCATGCCATGGCTTTGGCGAGCTTCCTGCGCTCTACGAAAACCACACACAAGTTGTGAAGACCCTGGATGTTGCGCGGCTCATACTGCAGTATGCTGCGATAGCACACTTCGGCTGCATCGAGATCCTTCATGTGATTAATGTAGATGTCACCAAGAAGGATTAAACCCTTTATGTGATCCGCATGATAGCGAATCAGTTGATTGAGAAAGGGTACCGCATCTAGGGGGCGATTGGCATCGGCCAACATCAGTGCTAAGTTGAACAAGGCACTACGAAAGTCCGTCTTGATGTGTATTGCTCGTTTGAAGTAGTTTTCGGCCTCTTCGAAATTGTTCTCATCCATCGCCAACATGCCGAGATTGAAGTATACGCGTTCGTTGTTCTTATCCTTTTTAAGAATTTTGAAAAGTCTCTCTCGCGAAACCTTGCGGTATTCTTCGCCGCCAAGCTCTTGCAGCAGAATGGCAGAGTTCAGGAGAGCTTGCTCGTGCTCTGGCGCCAGCTCTATTGCTTTGTTAAAATACACATTCGCCTGGGATGACTTTCCCTGCTCGAGAAACACCACCCCAAGGTTATAATATATGTCTGCATTCTCATTGTCGTACAACAAGGCCTTCTCGTACACTTCCTGCGCTTCGGCCGTCCTGTTTAGCTTCATCAGAATATCACCGCGGTTTATGTACGCCTGTACATAGTCAGCTCTCATACTTATTGCTTGTTTATACAAACGATCCGCCTCTTCCAGTCGCGTATGGTTCTTCGAAATGAGATTCGCCAGATTAATAAAGACATTCAAGTGGTTTGGAGCTATTCTAGCCTGATAGGACTCCCCCGGCTTAATTTTGGGAAAAAGACCCTTTGCTTTTAAATAGGCATCCTCGGCTTCTTTGTACATCTTCAAATGATTATAAGTGCGGCCGACATTGATGTACGCTCCGATGTCGTCTCGCTGTATGGTCACAGCCTTTTGGAAGTAAACAAGAGCTTGCGAGTACTTTCCTTCGTTTTCCAAAGCGTGTCCGACATTGTTAAAGAGTTTGGCATTGCGGTTATTTACGTTTAACCCCGACATAAATAACGAGTACTCTGTTCGCCAATCTTCATTCCTAGTATAGGTCTTCAGGCCATGACTGATGAGCAGCAAAAGGAGAACAATCTCCGCGAAATGTCTATTTCTTTTGGACAAATTGTAGAAACCATATGCTACTAGCATACAAAATCCCATAGACGGCATGTAAAGAACACGTTCGGCGACCACGAACCCCACTGGGAAGAAAACGTTCGATGCTGGCAGGAAGGGAAAAGACATCCATACCAGACTCATGATAATTACTTTCGAATGTTGTAAATTTTTTGTGCTAATACCATTTAAACCGATAACGAAAAGAGCTATGAATGTAGCTAAGGTTGCTAAGTTGCGTATATCGTTGAAACCTTCGATGAGTGGAATGGTGCCTGAAATTAAAAAAAAAAAAAAAATTAATACACGGAAATACAAGTGAGACAGCTTCAGATGACAAAGGGGGCTAAGTTTACTAATTGGACCCACAGGGCAAATTACACAGTGGCGAAAGGATTTTGACGTTTCGAAACAAGAGTTCGACGCATCGTGCGTATTTTTGTTTATTCACTTTGTTAGACGCTCGCGGTTACTGGCGCAGCTGACAAAACCTTAAGATATACCGAATAGCTGTGTCTTTAGTGGGTCTGGAACCTAAAACCGCTCCCTCCAGCCACTCTTGCGTATACGTAATATCTTTATTTAAATAAAATTCAGTTTTTTTGGTGCTTTATTTAACTAAGTGTCCCTTATACGGAAAAATTAAGAAGATCATGACTCTGCAAAAATTAGACTAGAAGACGACAGTGCAGATTGCTACACCTGTTCTACATGCCTATGAACCAGAAATAAAACAGATCACCTTTTGTGATTTATGTGGAATTGTTTTTTTTTGAAGAGCTGCTCATTTATTTCACAAAATGTTTTCTTATTTAGCATCAAGGTTCAGGATGTACCTGGGTCTTACAGGAAGACAAACATATAGGTAAATACAGTTGTGTAGGTTTGACCAATGCAGCTCGTCAAGTGAGTCAGACGAGTTAAGATTGAGTTAAAATAAGGCGGTCGTTAAAGACTCAAACAAACATATTGTCGTTGCTGCCCACGTTTTACTACCATTTACCGCAAAAGGTCATCGAAATGTTGTTGCTTGTGAAAGCAGTTTGTTTATGCAAGTGCAAGCTTTATGCATGTTCATAACTTCCTAAACTTACAAGTGTTCTGCCCTACTATCATTAAATAAAATGTTGTAATTCTCTTTTGGAGCAGCATTCTACCACTAGCCCTGCCCTACTCCATTCAATTCTAGTTGCAGGTACTCTATATAGCACTCGAAGTAATTCCTTGATTTGAATAGTGAGGAAACAAAGGAAATGGGACAATAAAGCGGAAAAATGGTTGCCAATGCAGAGTACGAATTGAGGCGGAGGAAATGACGTTTACCAGTCGACTGATAAAGAAGTGGAAACAATTTATACTACCAATGATGCGTGACAAATGGGACCCCCTTAACCCAATTGATTTTTTGAGGACACAATTGAAAATAACAAAATTGGATGCTGATAGGGGAGAACTTTTGAAAAGGTTTGAAACAGACCGCTGCAAGCCAGTATGAAGTGGCCCTTGGATGCACCGAATCTTAGATTAAAATCAATGCAGTCAAGCGAATTTTAACGAACGTACATCGAAGGAAATGAACCACTTTTCGAGTACGTGGCGGCTTAAGAAACTCTGATAAAGTAGTCGTAGAGCCCATATTGGCGACCACTATTAGAATTTCATTTTGTCCTTTTAAAGCATGTAGGCATGAAAAAGTTATATTGTTGAGAGGTTGCTTCATTAGATAGAAGATTTACGGTGCTTAATTTATGAAAACGTATTGTTGGAAGTAAGGCCGCATGCTTTTCGTGAGGGAATTTGAGAGTTTGATCGGGCAAACTTAACAAGCAGTCTTCTAGGAGAATTCAAATACGGGCATTTTCATGTCACCTAAATGACGTTTTATCGGAAAACTGAGTATACATCCAAAGACCTAATCTTGTTTTCTTAGTCAGTCTAACACAAGTTTCTTTATAGGGTGGACACCGTACCTAGTTTTTCAATAGAATCAATGAAAAACGAGACAATGCTACTTGATTCGGTCTTTTTAAAAACACCCACAGGTGGACAAATAAGTATATAATGCATCTATAACAGTAAAAAGCTGCCGAGAAAAACATTTACATTCCAAATTGTGTATTCTTTATTTCAAATAGGTTCATTAACTCGAAGTACGTACCTAGTTTTCAAATGCATAGCTAACTGCGTCTATAAAATAAATCGAAAGAGTCTTTAAAAAGGCGTGGATGGATGTTTCATTAAAAACTGAAACGAACCCGGAGCAAGTCATTTACTTCGAGAATGTTTCGCATTTACTTTGGCTCTTAGTTACAAGTGTTTTTTATTTTTCTTGAATCCTCTATTTACAAGCGCAGATTATGGACGCCAAGTCTCATAGCATAGGTATTACATTTTACATAGTCGCACACTAGTCAGCGTTACTACCCTTACAATGTAATGTAATGCAGTTTCCCCGCATTTCGCGCGCACGACCTGCACTTCCGTCACCTAAAGCAAACCCCCAAGTCCCTGCGCAACATTGTACGAAGGAATACACATAAACTGCATTATTTCTGCACACAAAGTTGCAGTCAAAAGGCCGATTACAAGTATCACTACATAACATACTCACCCATTGTCCAATCACAGCATAGATTGCATGGGAACACCAACAACCAGCAATTGAGGTAGATGAGATAGCTAAAAGTTAACTGACGCGATGGTGTTTCCGCTGCCGATGCCGGATTGTCGAATCTGGTGAACACAGGCAACTGCGACCCCATCACGTAGAGCCGTCCGATGAGCAGAATGAGCGTTATTGAAACCAGAAATGTGATGCGTGTGATCAGCGTTACACTGTAGAGATTTCCAAAGTGCTCCGAACGCGTTTTCTTTTTCTTTTCTTCGAAGAGATTTTTAACAAAATCAAAAATTTGCTGAGGCCGAATCTGTTGCACCACAATTATCTCGTATGCTGCACAAATGCCAGCGATAGTGATTCCTTGTTCTTTGCAAAGCATTGAGCAAAGTAAGCACACAGCAAAATGGGTAAGTGAGCTCCAACGGGTGTAGCGAAGAGATTTCACAGCTCTGGCGTAGCACAGGAACGCTCCCAGGAAAAAAATCGATGAAAGCAATTCCGCCCGGCCCACTACGCCTGTGACCGCCTCAGTATGCACCGGATGCACAGCAAACAACAGTGCTGCCACAAAGCTCATTTGTTTGCCACCCCCGGTGCCGCCAGGATGCTCCATTAATTGCTTGCACGCCCGCTTGAAGAGAACACACACCAGCACATGCAGCATGACATTTACAACATGGTAGCCAGCAGGCTCCAGCTGATGCACGAAGTAGTTCCATCGAAAAGTTAACACAGTCAATGGCCGATATGATTTATGCGATTGCTCTTTGCGCATTGGCGTACCCCAAAAGTCGTTCAGGAATATGTTTTGCAGTGGGGTGGTTGGACGCAAATCCTTATTGTCCTTTACAGCACTGATGTCGTCAAACACCAGGCCACACGAAGAGCTGTTGTAATAGCACAACGTGCATACCGACACAATCGCAACAAACTGATAAAAGTTACTACTGGGCATGGGCATGATTGCTGTGCTGGGGGAATGAGTGGGTGAAGGGCTCGCTTCCAAAATGTCGCCTGGAGATTTTCTTTAACAAAATATAACTTAGATCTGGTGATTCTGTGACTGAAATCCTAGTGATTTCCTATTTATTCATGGTTTTATCATTATTAAATTCCGCTCAAATGTCATCATCGATTCGTGGATATTTTCTGCACATGCCTAGAACAACCTTAAACTCCTTGCACTTTCACTTGGCGAGATGTAAAATTACTTTGACCGAGATTCGATATTCAGTGGCCTCCATTACACGACAATTTTATGGCAAATTTTCACGAACACCGGTAACTAATGCAACACAATCAGATTGCAATAATTTTCTACACAACACACGACACCTTTTGCGAATTAATTTTCCGAGTTTAATTGCGATTTTAATGAAGATATTTTGGATTGGAGATTCCAAAGATGGTAAAGCTGTAGAAGAACACAAGCGTTGTTTCGTCCTTGCTCCATGTAACTGTCAAGTGGGGCGACACAGGAATCGACGAAGACAAACAATTCACTTGGCTGGCTGGCACTGACAGGCTTGGGGAAATTCGCGTATGTATTTTTAAAAAGGGGACAGAGGAGGAGCATTTTATTTGCTCCACCATCTCCCCCAACCCAAACAAAAATGTTAAGTTACAGAATGGGAATTAAAGGGTGCTGGCAGCACTTGTATAATAGGGTATTACGTATTGTGTTTATAGATTGACCATTAAACACTATCATGCTTTTGCCATAAAAATATCTTTTTGACATTTCCAACAAGTTTGTTGACGTTAAATAATAAAAAATACGAGACACGGATATGGCCTGGATAAGACATTTCGAGTGACCAAATGTCAATGTGCATTACAACTGAACTGAAATACTGCTTTCAGTCGTTTTACATAAATGGTGTATAGATAGCGAGTTACAATACACTGAAGCTAAGATTAGACTGTATGCCAATTAAGCATATGAATGCCAAAAGGCAAATGACCAGATTAGCTGTCAAATGAACAAAATGCCAGGATTATCAAGACTGTATATTAGACTATATGACCAAAATTACCAATATGGTCATATTTGACATGATTGTCATTTGAGGCATTTGGTATTTATTACCAAAAAGAGAACGAAAATTAAAATGAATCACAATTCTACGAAATCAAACACCGATGACAACAAAATAATTCCTGTTCCATCAAAAATGCTATTAATGCCATAACGAAATTTCAATTAAAAGCATATGGGCATATAAGGCTATATGCTGGCATTCGTACCTATTGTCCCATTACACCATATGCTATTTGGGCATTTTTATCTGTCAAAATCATCCTGGTCATATGTGGCATTCAGGTCATTAGAGCATATGAGATATGCCCATTACATTGTATGACCATATTTTGACAGGAGAACTGTCAGATATTGGCATTTTATGACCACTTGGCATACCGTCTTATCTTACCTTGAATAATTATAGTGGGACATAAAACGAAATTTATCTAGTCCCCATTTCGCTCGTGCGATTCAAAATAATCCAAAAACTGAAAGTTTTTATATACACCCTCCTAAATTCTAAGTTAAAAATAGAAGGCACTAGTGAATTGCATATTTTATTTAAGTTAAGGCGGATTCTTTAAAAAGAAATCAGACGTTGTTTCGGATTCCAACAATAAATCTAATCCATTCACTTAGCATTGTTTAATATTTTTCACAGAGAGTTTTACGATCGACTTGGCATCATTGTTAGAGTTTGACATGCACCAAAATTGACATTGCACGATTTGCTTGCTGAAACATTTTTTTCCCGGCACAAGGTTAGTTTACACAAACGCTAATATTTTGCTTTTCGAAGTATTTAATAAAATACTATTCATTTAAAAGTCTGCAAGATGTCTACCGAAGACTTCTATTTACGCTACTACGTAGGACACAAGGGAAAATTTGGTCATGAATTTTTGGAGTTTGAGTTTCGTCCCGATGGCAAATTGCGCTACGCCAACAATTCCAACTATAAAAATGATACCATGATCCGCAAGGAGGCTTTTGTACATCAGTCCGTAATGGAAGAACTGAAAAGAATTATTTTGGACTCGGAAATTATGGCGGAAGATGATACACCATGGCCGCCGCCGGATAGAGTCGGTCGACAGGTTAGTGCTGGAAGCGATGACCGTGCAAACAAATGTTTTATTTTTTTTATTATATTTTCAGGAGCTCGAGATAGTAATAGGGGATGAGCACATTTCATTCACTACCTCAAAAACAGGCTCATTAGTGGATGTAAATAGATCTAAGGATCCTGAAGGTCTTCGGTGCTTCTACTATCTTGTTCAGGATTTGAAGTGTTTAGTATTCTCACTCATTGGACTGCATTTCAAAATTAAACCTATATAAAACGATCCAATTTTTTTCTACGTACCACATGTAATATTTATAGTAAATATTTTTTTTCAATAAATCCAACATTCTTTCGTACATAGTAACTACTTTAATATAGTGAGCAAATTAAATGACAAGGAATGTTCACTGTTGGAATTGTATGTACATAAAAACAAGAATTTCTGTTCCGACTGAAACACTGAGGGCTTCCGTTTGGATTCTCTATAGAGAATTTGAGAAGTAAAAAATAGTTTTACTCCTTTTGTGAACAACATCTAAGAATGTTTGTTTGGGCTGAGAATAACTTGTCAATCGGTGTTTCTTTGGGCTTAGAAGGCAGTAGACCAGTAGACGTGGACTCTATGTTAAGCATATGAAGATTTAGTACTCGTTTCGTCAGGTAGGTCCTTCATACAATTTTCGGCACCGGTTGCGATGACAGGCTTTGGAAAATAATATTTAAACGTGGAATTAAAAAAAAAAAAAACAAGGAGATTTCAACCGACATTGAGTGTGAAACTGTCGGCAGTTCGCCAAGTACATTGTGGATGAATTGAACTAAATAAGGTTCTCAAAAACTTTTATCATAGAAAAAGAACGATAACGTTCGGAAATCAGAATCCCGCAATTCTGTGATTGTGATCTTTGTGTAAGGCCATGTGTCAATTGCATATACCTACTTACTTCAGCTAATTTTCTGACAAGAAGGAAAGTGTTGAAACGAGAAGTACACCTAAATCCAATTTAAGATTTCAAGGTTCTAATCAATTAATTTACCTATTTTATTTCCTACACAATCTGGAAAAGCCAAGCAAATGAAAATGTTATTCTGTAGGGTGGAGTGGGACAAATGCACCTCAAAACTTGTTTTAATATCAATCATTTGCGATTCGAAGACTAATAGCTTTAGATATTTAATTCTTTCGGTGTTGAAGAAAGCGTATATTCAAGTATCTCAGCGAAGTGCATTGTTAGCATAGTATATACACTTAAACAACAAAATTGCAGCTTTATTACATTTCCTCGGTGAAGGACTCCTATATTTTCCTGGGGCAAATGTATGGTGGGCTGATTTTTAATAAAAATTATATGAACAGCCCTTTTGCACACTCAAATAAATGATTTATATAAGAAATGAATGTAAACATAACTTGCGTTTTCATTCCAAGTCGGATTTAAAATTTCATTGACAACTTGAGATGCGACCAATTTGAGCTGCGCTTGAATTCTCTCTTTCATCTCGGTCGATGACCCAGATCCAAAAAGTAGCAGCCGTGTATATAATGAAGTTGTCTAACAACTCCAGTTATAGCACACTAAGTTCTGTTGTTATAAAGGGCAAAAAAAAGAGGCTTTTACAACTACCCCACTTCACCCTAGCTAATTTTGTCTGAAACTCAAATGGCCTTAGTATTTTTTTGATTACACCACCAAGTAAACCTACAATAGTTACAAAATCGAAATTCATTTCATTGCTTGTTGTAGCGCTAAATAAATCCTGGCCTGGTGTCAGGGCTTTCTACAGAACACCCTGTAGCTGTCCATCACCAATTGGCAGCTCCGACAAAGTTGAATATCTCAAAATAACTTATCTCTGCATACCTGCCTACCAATCGAAAACATTTTGATCTGGGATTATTGTTTTCCCTTGGGATTGAAATCAAAGTGCCGGAAAGCAAGAAACTCAGCCCCGAGAGCGGATTATTTTACAAGCTACCGAATAATTACAGCAGAAAACTTGTGCCGCTCTGTGCTCAAATATGCTTCGTAAAGTATTTGAAGTAAGTTAATACACATATTGATTTAACAATAATCACGATACCAAATTTTAGTTAATTTCACAACTTTGTGTTATATAACATGAACTACCCATAATTCCATTAAACTACGTTGTTTTCTATCTAGATCCCTAAGGTCGCTCGCAGATCTAATCTTTTCGGAACCATTCGCTTCTATTCAAACAACAGTTCAGATAAACCCCCAGTACTTAACCATGCCGATGTGCCCATTGTCGATTTTGACGATCCAGCTCATTTACCTTTACCCGAGTATGCGGCAAAAATAAACGAACCATTGGCACAGCAAAAGCAAAGGTAGGAAATATTTACGTAAACCAGATAAAATACCTGATACATGTTTTTAAAGGCTGATCTATCAATCTCGCAAACGTGGAATGCTGGAGAACGACTTACTGCTAAGCACATTTGCCTCAAAGTATTTGAAGGATATGTCCAAAGAACAAACGGATTTGTACGACCAGTTGATTAATGGAGTGACAAACGATTGGGAGATTTACTACTGGGCAACAAACACAAAACCAACGCCTCCAGAGTATGACACCGAAATAATGGCAAAGCTAAAGGTGCACGTAATGAATGAGCACAAGGAGAAAAGAATACGCCAACCAAATTTATAAAATAATTATTAACACAATCTGTATTTTGCAATAAACGCCCTATAACCCTCCCTCCGCTACTCAACATCTTTCAAACACTTTGTAAAGCGTTTGCAGATTGGTCAACTCATAGAGATGGGCCTTCATTTGGTTACTGGGCAGGAGATACCTTTTCAACGAAGGAGTTATCACATATTCAACCATCCATTTGTGTTTCTTTGTGTTAGCATCCGCTTTGGCAATGTTCGAATAAAATTTTGCAGTCTCGCGGCAGAAAGCTTCGAAGCACTCTTCTTCGGTATTCCATTCGACTTTTGTGGAAAGTCGGAGCAAGTACAGAGGAAGGAATGCAATGCTGGGCTCGTGATCATCCAGGAGTGATGGAATGCTTTCGAGGACACCGTCTTCGGTTATTTTTAAGGAGAAGTACTCTCGCATAAGAAGTGATTTTTCAATGAGAATTTTTGTAGCGCGATGGGCTAATTCTTCTTTATTACCATCCTCCTCACTCCAGCTAAGAGATTCAATTGCAATGATCATGAGGTCCTTAACCTGCAAACCGGGCTTGAAGCTAATCTCTTTAAAGCACTGAAATTCAAAAACGAGACGCTGATAAAGGAGTTCCTCACTGAAAAGAAAGAAATACAAAGGAATCAGTAAGTTTTGGGATAGTGATTGGGTTAAAAGGTCGAAGCATGTCAATGCAATGGTAGTTGCCCTAACGTTAAGCGGGGGAATGCAATTGTGCTACGCTGCCATGTGTTAAATCTTTTCCTTATGGCCTGTGCTAAGTATACTTGTGAATAGCTCTTTCGGGGTTAGTTTGATCATGAGCAGCAAGGACCCTGTCAACCTGTGTTGTTAGTTTCCCAATTGTGGTATCCAGACTTACATTCTTAAATTCCTCGTGACGTGGGTATCGAGTTCTATCAGATTACTCACCACAACTTTAACGTATTGCAGAGATACAGCCTGACTCCGTATTGGAAGAGTGAAAACGTTCGGTCTACGACTCCTACAAAAACCATATTCTTTATTGTTTTCCTTAGCTCGGAGCTACACGAATTCTCCACATGCTTCCTCATTTTAATCACGCTCGAGAGTTTGACTTCCTTTGACTTCTTCGCTATCTCTTGTCTGAAGCTAATTTCAGGATCGGCGTTCAGTTTTCCACTCGTAAATGGATTTATTAGGAACTTCTCCAACTTTTGATCCTTAGAGTCGGTTCGAATCATACTATTTGGATTCACATTCTCCGTGGCTGATGTATTTTTCATCTCATTGGCAGGCTTATCCTGACTAGACACTCCAGGCAGCTTCAGTTGCTGGTAAATCTTCTTTGTTGTCTTGCTACTTAAGAGCTTTTCTTCTATGGCTGCTTTTATCTTTTCGATAATATCGTGCTCATTTAGAAAATGCACCTCATGCTTTGTGGGATGAACATTTACATCAACATTCCTTGGATCGAGATTAAGACTTAAATATACGAAAGGGTGAGCGCCTTTTGGCAGCAGTGTACTGTAAGCTGCGTCGATGGCGTTCTTCAGAGCTCCCGATTCAACTAAGCGATTATTTATAAACAGTAAGAGTGTGATCTTTTTAGCTGAAAATGAGACTTTTGTTATCAGGGCTTTCATATCGAACCTATGCAGATCGTCCTTAAGTTCGACGTCCATCAACTCTTTTGAAATTTGCATTCCATATAGATTTTTGATGTTATCCATTTGTGTGCTGTTGGACAGTGTGCGTATAAAAGGGCTCTGGCCCTGTTTTTTTAGGGTGAATCCAACTTTAGCATTGTGCACCGCGTACTTCATGATAACGTCAACAATTTTTTGAAACTCATCAGATGGGGTCTTAAGAGCTTGTTTTCTTTGCGGCATGTTATAAAATAAATCTTCAATGGTGATGATGGTTCCCTGGGTTCCAGCGCATGGAGTTAGATTGCCCGTAAGCTCTCCATCCTCATATGAAGCTCTGGAAAATCAATGCATAAGCAATTCTCGCGGAATATTATAAAAATTAAACAAACCTATAAGCGCTTTGCTCCTGTCTAGTTTTAGTCTGAATTGTGAGATGAGCTACATGACTGATACTGGCTAACGCTTCGCCACGAAAACCAAACGTTGCAATGTTGGATAAGTCCTCAAAGTCAACCAGCTTGGAGGTGGTAAATCGATTGCATACAATTCCCATGTCATCTTTGCGAATGCCCGTACCGTTATCGAGAATTTGGAGCAATTTTAGACCGCCGGACTTTACAGTGACTTGTATGGATGTTGATTTGGCATCAAGGCTGATATATGAGTTGTTTAAAAGAAATCCTGGTTGATATCGCATAAACGTACCTATTTTCTATGAGCTCTTTAATTGCATTTGACGGCCTCTGAATAATCTCTCCTGCTGCAATACGGTTTACAACAGCCTCTTCTAATTTGAGAATTACACCTGGATCCATTTTTCAGCACGTTTACAAACAAAACAAAACACAGACCACATATTCTGAGAAACAAAATTACCTGAAATTATCTATGGAATTGTGCGCTGGATTTGTTGCGCTAATTTCCAACAACCAAAAAACTCCTGACTTCCAGTTTAGCCAAGAATTCACCATCAATATGAAACTCAACACCAAATTTAGATTCATTAATTTCGGTTCCTCTTGAAAATCGATACTCGAAAATTAAGGCAAAGAAATCGATTGCACGTTAGTTACTGACAGAACACTAGGCCTATTTAGATAAACTCTTTTCGGAAATAAAGAAAAGTAAAACTAAAAAAAAGATCGATATTTCTGCATCTGCACTCTAGTTCGCACTTTTGAAATCCACAAAAGGGATTTATCCGAAGTAGAAGTGATTTGGGGTGTAGTAAATTTTGACAGCATTCTGACTAAAGCTAAGTATCATGCTTGCGTTAAATTTTATCTCCCATACAAATATGTCTACAAAGATAAAATTTAGCGAGACAATTTAACGAAGATAAATTCTGACAGAAGAAAAAGTTGTGTTGTTGTTGCCGGATGAATTTATTATCTCAAACTATTTATTTATTTCTATTTCGCAAGCTGTGTGTAGTAATAAATAGATTTTTTGGAGGAAACCGCACAAAACATTAGCGGTACAAGTAGAAGAAGACGCAAAACCAAAATACCCTTTTCATGCAATGAAAAAAAAACAAATTGCGGGGCTTGTGGAGGAACGACCAACTATATGGAACTTGCAGGACAAATCCCACTGCAATATTGATTTTGGTTGATTGATTGGATTTACGCGATACCATTTTTCATTCGTTTATGACAGATGCCATTAAGTAATAGGTAGAAGTCGATACAAATTTCTTTCGGATATATTAAATTAAAAGCCCATCCTTCCGCCATTACTAGTATTTGAGGGAGGTATACCACGTTGTAAGTAATTCCTCTTTCCGGAAAAGGAAAGGAGATTTTTAGTTTTATTCAGAAACTTTCGTAGTGCGGACGGTTGGCTGGTCCACTGTAGACTTCACAAAACCAGTAAATGAAAAAAAAAATAAACTCAAAAATTCAAAGATTTGTGTCTTGTGAGTTGAAACAAAAGCAAAATCATTGGCATTGTCATGACACAAAAATACCCACCATTTCCAGCACAATCCACCATTCGCTCATTCAACAAAGTGTGAGCAATGCTTAAGAGTAATGAACATTTTCTCACTAAAATGAATCGATTCTCGAGGTCACGGCGGAATTTTCTAAAATGTCACGAATTTGACTAGCTTTGCGTCGTGTGCTCTCCTTCTATGTTTATTTTTGTGTGTGGTATGAAGTAATTTTTTTTTTATTATTTTTTCAAAGATGCAGAAAAGGGTTCGTAAAAACTCGGATTATATTTGCGCAAAAAAACCCAAACTCGATATCGCAGTTAATAATGAACCAGAAAAAATTAATTCAAACACAATGCCAACACAATATGGACACTCAAAAGAAGTAGATATTAAAAGTGATTCACTTATGAGAAGTGTATCTTCAGTGGAGTGTAGTGAATTTAGTGATGTAAATATTGTCGATAAATCCCCGATAATGAATTCAAATATAAAAACATTTAGCAAATCCGACTCTGATGCTGTGGTGGAGTTTAAAGAAGTTTTCCAAAAAATACTGCAGGCCGACGAAAGCGAAGATCTTGTACATTGTCCAACCGATGGCACTACAAGCGGTAGTTCTAGCAATAATGTGTGCTCTGGCAGTATGCACTATCAAGACAATTCCGAAATACTCTCAGATTCTGTATTGAATACAAAACTTGATACCGAATCCTTGGAATCGTTAAGTAATTATAAACTTTTGCAGCGAGAAAATGACATTTTGTTAGATTTCGATACGAATTCGACGTTGGAGAGCACAAACAACCATGGGGTTGCCGATGGTAATTCGATTTGCATTCAGAGTGAAAATGATTTATTTCTAACAGATGGTAGCAACACGAAAGACTCCATAATCATTCAAAAGTCTATGGAATCGTTAACTGATGCGAAATCAAATCCACCGCCACCCGCCAAAAACAGCCTGAGTTTGTGCAATGCCCCTTCGGTGGAGATGACCCCTCTCAATGAGAAGAAGAAGATACCGCCAGTTGACCAGACAGCAAAGGTATCTATTGGCAACACTACGATATCGGTTCCACTATTAAAGCCTGTGAATTTCCGGGGTATCATCAACAATGAAGGTAAATCAGTTTCAAATATAGTTCGCAAAGTAATAAATATACGCGGAAAGAAGATCAAAGCGCCTACGATAGTACAACTCTCGCCAGTTCAAATGAATCGCAAACCAACCGCGAAAATTGTCCAAGCCACACTAGTCGGCAATAAGATTCAGCTACCGAATATTGGTTTCAAATCGTCAGGCAACTACATTAAGTCCAATATGGTCCAGACATCGCCAATGACAGTGTCTTCTTTGCCCAAACAAATATTCGAAGACGAAATGGTTTTCCTCGAAAACAGCCCACAATCTCAGGGCCAGCCCACAAGTGAGTATGAGTTGAAAGCAATCGAGAACAACCCCCCAGTGACCAGTATAAATAACCAGCCCTTAGTACAGCCTAAAGAAACAAATGGCAAAACGGTGGCTTTTCAAGAGTTGGTACCAAAGAGTAGTCCCTCGTACATGACACAGTTTTGCGTCGTCGAAAGCGAATCCAATGCACCGCCCAAGTCGTTCGAAAGCATTGTCACCGATGCACTACCCACTTCGATTACTGTGAC
This sequence comes from Cheilosia grossa, assembly GCA_963082955.1. Lineage (NCBI taxonomy): Eukaryota > Metazoa > Arthropoda > Insecta > Diptera > Syrphidae > Cheilosia > Cheilosia grossa. The sequence goes on along the minus strand of OY720147.1, from coordinate 15,794,429 downwards.
TTCCAGCGGTGACAACTCTCTCCCAAAAGTCTCGGCGTCCGTATCAAAACCGAGGAAACCGATAATGCTGACGAAAACAGATGTTAGCAGCGGCACAAGCGTCGGCGATATTATAAGAGCCTCCAATCCCATTGGCGAGACCAATAACATATCGAAAGACAATCACCAAAATGCTGATACCACAGCGATTGGCAAAATGTTGGAGGACAATTTCCTTCTGCGGAAACAGATCGCCCTTGCTGTTCAGAATTGCAATCGGTTTCAATTGAAAGTGACAAAGACCACCGACGACAACAAGGGGAAGAGAAATGAAATAGCACTCGGTCAGCAAAAGAGGCAGATGACAAAATTAGGTCCAATTATGGCTCATAACTCTACCAGCGAATGTTTGCTCACAAACATGGAGAACCTTCAGAAATCAAACACTCTGAAATCCGACGAGACTCAAAATGTGCTGCTGAAGCATCTGCTGCAGTCCTCGATCAACCAACGCTCAAACCAAGCATGTAATCAATCGTTGGCTCCGCGCAAATTAGCTACGGTGCGTGCGCCCAGCTTAGGAGTCGTTAGCTCTCTAGAAGCCCAATTGGCACGTCCAGGCATTCCGCCTGTTTCTTCAGTAAACGACATGAAGACCGAACTCAATAAGATGCCACCTAAAGTTGCGAATGACAAGCTCAAAAAGCACCCAATGGACCGTGAGCCTGCAAAGAGCCGTCCCGAAATGATATCACGTGAGACTTCATTTGTCTCGACATTCTCGGCGAAACCGAAAGTAATCCCCAGTTCTTCGGAAACTGACAACAGAACACAAAATTCGCACACCAACACGACTCAAGCAGCCGAAACTTCCGACAGCGCCAAGCAGATCTCGTTCCAAACGACTCCAACAAACTCCAACTACAACTCGATCAATTTGTTCAAGTTTTTCAAGCAAAAGGAGGAAACCAAAACCAATCAACACCAAACTCCAACAATCGAGTTAATCTCCAATCAAAACCAAGGCCAGAAGAAAACACACTCACCCGATGGTCTTTCCGACCTGAAACTGCCCACCAACAATGAGTACGATCACCTTGGAAACGATGCCGCAGCCGCATCTACGTCCAACGCCAAAACGACAAAAGCTGACATTGAGCAAAACATCGAGATTCGAAAGAAATTCAAGCGCGACTACCAGAAACACAAACGCCAGATGCTCTTCAACAAGGAGCCACAACATCACCAGAAGAAAAAGTCGCGCAAGCTCTCCAAGGCAAGCGAGGACTTTGACGAGTTCATTGAGAACAAGGTGGTCCAAATGAAACAAATGTTCGTCCTAGAAGTTCTGGAACCCTTCTTGAGTACGTTTCTCGGCATATGCTCCATCTATGGCTACAATGACAAAATAAAGAATCACATCGACTACACATACCACAATGTCTTCAAAGAGGACTTTGGACGGACAAATTTGAAGAACTTCGTCGACTTCTATTCGACAAAACCGTACGGACCGTGTACAAACAACAAAGAGACTAGTGTACCTTCTTTTCAAAACAAATTCTACGACGAGGAATTTTCCACAATGAACCATCAGACCTGTGATAGACTCTATCAACTCATTAACACGCTAAAGCATCAGCATTTGCAGTCATCGGAGAATATCTCACTGACATCTAGGTCGCCATGCAATGGGACCACAGGTTCATCGCACCACAACATGAACTATCCGGGCATTAAGTTCCAGAAGCATTTCAATTTGAATGTCGATCGGATGTCTCCGGTAATACCCATGATCAATCCCAGTCATTTTGGCGTCATCAAGAAGAAGAAGCCGGGCCACGCGACTCGGAATAAATGGTGAGTCCTCAGATGTTTCTTAGTTTCTATAAGTTCGCACATATTTAGGGGCGATTGAAACGTATATTAACCACACGTGTATTGTAAAATTGTCTTAACTAACCGCACATGCAATGGAAAAGAATGTATTTGTTAAGAATGATTTATGTGTGCCAAATGAAGCACCGACTAACGAGGCGTGTAGTTTATGTAAAATAAAAGTTGTCCAAACCAAAGTGGTGAGTTGATTATAAACTCTCTTTGCACTGTCAACGTCTGTAAGATTCGAAAAAAAGTGAAGTAGAAGACCTAACTGCCAGTTCAGCTACAGACTTGGCTCAACCTTTTCATCAATCTGTCTTAGTTTCATTAAAGCCGCAGCGATAAGTTTATTAGGTAAGGTTAAAACCAATGGTGTGAGGAGGCCGTTTACCAGCTTTAAGTTTGCCTTTTTTGTAAGTGAATTTTAGACTAATTGAATCAAAACGAAATCAAGGACAAAATGTGAGCACACTTTTTAATTTAATTTAATTTTGATAACTAAACTAGAACTTTGCTCCCATTTTGGCGAGAGGAGCCCCATCTGTTCATACTACAGCTAATTAGTCTACAGGTCGCCGTAATGGCGACTGAGCTTTATTTAAAAAAGAAATTTTCAACTCACACACATGCTAAAACTCGCCAAGTTTGACGCTGGTGTAGGGATTTAAACTATGCATACAAGATTAAGCAACTCGCCTAATGTCGTAGTCGAATTCATACATGGGAAAGGGCAATTGCAAATTAATCACTTGCGCCCTGGTGTAGGCGATATATTTTTCTGAATTAAATCAATCTATTGTTATAGGGAATATGGCTTCGAAAAAAAAATGTAACCTCATCACAGCTCAACGTCATATGTTGATTTTTGGACCCAAATTATCAGTGAACCGTACGCAATCAAATAGATAGCACTAAAAATGTGTTTCCATTATTGGAGCCACCCTTCGTACCCAAATGAAGAGCAAGTCGAATTCAAGTTCAAATTTGAAATTGAAACGATACCAGCGAATTTAAACAACACAAAACTGCGAGACATCAAAAATAAAATAAAACAACGGCGAGATTTTCCATAGATATAAATGTGACCCAAAATATATATATAAGGTGAAGGTTTAAAATGATTATTAGTAAGACCCATTGACCTGGACGCCTGAAAAACAAAAATTCAGAAAAACTAACACCACTTGAGCTCCTGTAGAAATAATAACTGCCTGCCTAGATGCACTGGAATGGAGAAAGTTTGACAGTTAAACTTTTATTCAGCAAAGCCTCGAAAGCTCTGTAGCTGAATAGAATGATAACCGGACGTCAAAATGTTGCAATACGCACTCTTCAACTGAGGATATTTCCGCATTCTGAGAGCGTTGTTTGCTATTTATGCCCAGTTTTATGCGCGAAAACAGGACCCGGTTTATTTAACAGATACCAACAAAGCTGACTAAGAGAAATCATTTTCGATGGTTAAATTAATCGAGTCGTGTCCGATATGCGTTCCTATCGAATTTAAAATGCAGGAGAGTTCATTTCATCTATGCTATAGCTCTCAAACTGTGAACCGCCATCGGTGTACTAGAATTGTTCACCTGTCTCTGCCCAGTTGACATTGGTAAATGTATTCTTTACCGGAACAGACTGTAAGAGCATGTTAACTAACGTTTATGTCTTTTTTTTTATTAAAGATTCGAGAAATTCATAATTGCTCTTTACAATGAAAATCGTTAGGGCACTTTTGTTTTTATTTGCTACTTTTTTGTTCTTTTCTAAAATAAATATGAATGTTTTAATAGCCCAGATCAATTTATTTCAATCAAAGTTTACATTCGCACGCTTAATTGCATATTTTCGGATCACATAGCGCAAAATTTGTTTCCAACAACACAAAAAAATTTCAATCTGACATTTTCCAAGTGTTTGTTGGTCAGTTAATTTGCAATTCTTTAAAAATATCCGGGACACTTCTGTCGTGTTAAGAATTGACCTGGAAGTGCCCCCTTTTTTTCAACGAAACATTGAACACATAGAAAGAGCACTTCTAGATTTGATCTTTTCATAGAAGGGGAAATTCTTTTCTTCAATCGAAAACGCCATAAGTAAGAAATTTATATAAATCAATTCAGGCATATTTGATAATCCTTCTCAATTAGGCAATGATATTAAATGACATTCATGAAGGTTTATGAGTGAAGCATGTTTTTTTGTAAGATAAACCGGACTGCTTGAATAATAGACAAGAAGTAAAATCTAAAATATAATAATCTACTACCGACTTAATGTGAAGTACTTTAACGGAAGTCAACATCTTAATCTCAGGGATGGACAGAACTGTAGGCCAACGTTTTAGTCTTCAACGTGCGCTTAAAATACTGGCGCTCGGACTACTGAGCGAGGAGGTCCGAATGTCTCCCACGGACCTATGAACCCGAAGTAAGGTCGTTGGCATAATAATAACAATTGAAAGGATTTTGAATAACTTTAGTCGTGGTTGAGGGCTCTGAGTCTTAGTCGATGTCTCCCTGTCGACGCAAATAGCTACTTGGTTGGATGTAGATTTATATAAGAGTAATTTGCTGTACTTCTGGCTGCAAGACGTTGGATGAGTTGTGCAGGCGACCGGAACGTCCGTGCTAAATATTTTTCTCAGTAAGACAAAACAAAGCAGAATCTTCGGCCCGACAACAACTGCTTGACACTTTTGGGATTCCCACTAGGTATTTATCTGGAGAAAAATTTTGCTCGGAAGGTTATTTATTTCTGAACTTTAGGAGAGGTTTTTAGTTAATGTTGGAACCTTTGCGGATGCGTGCAGCTAATTGATACTGTATAACACAATTTGTTTGAATTGTTATGATGTTGCAATTTTAAACAGCAGCAATCGTGATGGCTTCCCGGCAATGCTCCTGTTGCAATCGGCAAAGGCTCTGGCAGTCTCTTGCGATATCCGCTTTTCAAAATCAAACTTTATCCGCGTATGCTGTGCATACCAGTGCGGCCCTCTTTTTATATTTTAGCATGCAAATCGCCAAGTGCGATTTCAATGGACACTTTTCATGGATCCTCTGTATCTCGTACTCTTGTCTATTGTTTAAAACGTAGATCTTCTTTATAAAATTGTGGCAAGTGTATTTGAATGCTCCCAGCATAACTCGCATATAAAATCCGAATCCGTTATAGGGTATGAACAAAATGTGCCCTTGTACACCAAAATAGGGCCGTTGCTTTGCGTATTTCAATTTGTGCGATGCTAAACTGCTAAGTAAACTAACAAAAAAGTGCTGAGTTTAAATTCATATTTATTCCAAATTAAAATACCACCCAAAGTGTGTAAACTTCCTAATTTATCTACTTGAACATTTTCAGTTCTTATGGCAACATGGAAACAACTGTAATCTTGACCCTATCATCCTTTGTTGCTGAAAATATTCTCGAAATTTTGCGCGATCTGGAGAATCTACTTAATATTTATTCGCCCATCTCCCACAAACTACTCAATAACGATAACAAAATCAACGTTCGCAATATAAAGGGACTGTACATGTCTCGACTAAAAAATCTCCAGAAAACTGAAACAACAAATATTCAAAACTTTCTGAACGGCACTTACAAGTGCTGTCGAAATTGTCATTTGACCATTATTTGTGGCATTGTGGGTGCGGACTCCAATTCAAATATCAAAAAGCGAATAATGGCCGACAGTCATTTTTGTGACAAATTCTGTTGCATACAATACAAGAAGAAAGGACGGAAATTTGTCGTTTCTCGCAAAAGGGAGCGTTTGTATCAAAATAACAAAACGGTCAATCGGATAAGTACAAATGAGAACAACAACTGTTGTAACAACTCGTCAAATTACAAAGTTGTCGGTCCAAATTGTTTTTGGAAGCCATCGTACAAAGGCTCATCGAATGAAGACGTGAATGATACTTGTTTAAAGATGCGAATCGCAATAACATTGAATAGCAGCAAGGACACCAGACGATGTATATTGTGCAATCAAAAGGGGGACACCTTTACGGAAGGATCATCCAGACTGTTGAACTATGATGTTAATAAGTGGGTAAGTATTGAACAGTGTTTCGCATAAAATAATCGCTTGTTCTGATTAGTTAAAAGCTACTGTAGTAATACTTTAGAAACAAACCAATAATAATTTACTCTAACATAGAACGAAGAATCAAAAACATAGAACAAAATTAACACCCAAGACAAGACACAAAATTCGGGAGACTACAAGAGTTTCGATTCGAATTGGACGCATCGAGAATGTCAATCAAATGCCATCGTTCGCCGCATGTTGATACTTTTTAACAGGCACATTAAGAATATGAAGGTTTTTGTAATAATAGTTGTATGTGTGAAATTGAACTGGTTTACTGATTCATAACTGTTGAGAACAGAAACTCCTGCGAAGGTGTGTACAATTTGTAATTCATGTTGAGTGGAATTACCTGGGCTATTACCTGAGTATGAGCCGGATGAATTATTTGATCGTTTTATTGTCATTGGGAAGGTCAACTTAAATATATAAATATAAGCGAATGTAGCCGGCCGTTCTTAGATTGTCGTTTTCGGTACTATGTTTAAGATCCTGATGGCGCTGACTTGATGTTTGTTCAGCTCATTCTTCCTCAAGCTTCAATTCACTGTATGTTTCTTGATATGCATAATACCTTTAATAACCAATAGAAGATGCTGTGTCAAATACAGTTTCACTGGCATTACACGAGCTTTTCGTTAATATTTAAGTCCTTCTTTAACAAGTACCTACTACTAGTTTGTTTTCCACTACGGTTGGCAAGTGGAGTCTACGGTGCTATATGTAATTTTAATATGGCATTAGTTCATCTTCTCACTGCTACTATTCTTGAGTGAGTAACAGTAGTGTTGCTACACTCAGCTAAATTGTAGAATTTTGTTCCAATGCCTTTTCCTCAACTAACCCATTTACTTCGCCAACAGGTTCACCTCAACTGTGCGCTCTGGTCAAATAGTGTTTACGAAACCATCAATGGCGGCCTGATGAACTTGGAGCTAACAATGCAACAGGGACTGCATCAAATATGTACCTTTTGCAATCAATACGGTGCCAGCATAAAATGTTTTAAAATGAGATGCACACACATCTACCATTTGCCGTGTGCTATCAAAGAACAGTGCGTATTCTATAAGAACAAAACAATACATTGTGCCTCGCACGCACACAGAATGGAAAAGAAAAACGAATTGAACTCGATTCGTGTCCGCCGGAGAGTATACATTGAGCGCGATGAAAATCGCCAAGTAGCGGCTGTCATGCACCATTTAGAGTTGAGTAATCTGCTTCGAATTGGGAACCTGACATTTATTAACGTCGGACAGCTGTTACCCCATCAGTTAGAGGCCTTCCATACGCCCAACTACATTTACCCGATAGGCTACAAAATTGTACAGTATATATCCATCGTATGCAAAGTATGTGTTTTTATAAATTTCCATTAACAGGTGCGATTATTTTGGTCGATGAAAAAACTGAACAAGCGTTGTAGATACATCTGCTCAATAGTCGAAACGAATGGCCGCCCTGAGTTTGTTATCCAAATACAAGAACAATTCGAAACCGATGTAGAGCTGAGGGATATTTCGCCAAAGGCTGTTTGGCAGCGGGTCTTGGAAAAGATTGTGCAACTAAGAAAGGGCCAGTCACTGGTGCAACTCTTTACAGAGTACTTTTCGGGCGAGGATTTATTCGGCCTGTCGGAACCTTCGATTGTGAGAATTTTGGAGAGTTTGCCCGGCGTTGAAAGCCTAACGGACTACAGATTTAAATATGGTCGCAATCCGCTGCTTGAGCTACCATTGGCCCTGAATCCATCTGGATCTGCGAGGACCGAACCCAAACAGAAGCACATTATTAATTGGAAAAAGGCGCATACCCAGCGTACTAGTTCTATTAATTTGAAACTGACGCTATCGCCGTCATCGTTGGTAGCTGGTGAAGTGGCGTGTCCCTACAGCAAACAGTTTGTGCACTCTAAAAGTTCGCAGTATAGAAAAATGAAGCAGGAATGGAGAAACAATGTTTACCTTGCCAGGTAAGAGGCAGTATTTATATTTAATTCGTAGAGCATGTCTAGCAGTAAATTGTTTGCTTTATAGATCCAAAATACAGGGACTTGGTCTATACGCTGCCCGAGACTTGGAGAAGCATACCATGGTTATTGAATATATTGGACAAGTCATCCGAACAGAAGTATCGGAATTACGTGAGAAGCAATATGATCTCAGGGTAAGTTAATTAAATTGTGAGTTTACCAGCACTTTAGATAAGACTGGGAATATACGAATTAGGGATGTGCCAAACCGATAAGTTCTCAAACTGATTTAAACCGGTTTAGAATTGAAGCAAACCGAGTTTACAATTTCATCTCAGTAAGTAAACGAACAAAATATATTGATTTGAATCAGAGGTCGAATCGCGTCGTAACGATTCGACCCCAGGCTGCTGCAACTCGATTTGGTTAACTCGGTTCGTACGGGTACGGTTCATTCAAGCCGATTTACCTATAGACTCACTCAATTGCAGAAAACCACCCTCATGGCTCCGTAGAGAAACCAGGAGTAAAGAGCTCAGCTTTCAAATTGGACTTTACATGTTCATTAATGTGTTTGTACAGTGTTTATGCTTATCTCACAACTACCTAACCAACCGGAACCGAGTCGTGTGTTGAATTCGTCAGTGACATTTTATTATTCGGTTATCGCCATCTCCGTTTGACATAAATACAATTCGGTTTGGCTCGGTTCGAACCGGTTTACTAAACCGAGTCGACTGGGATATAACTGGGACATTGTACTCGTTGCAAATTCGAAGAAAGGTAGGTTGTGTACAATGTAGGTCCCCACCATCGTCTGATATGATGGAACTACAACAGAACTGGTTGGATAGAATGCGTAATTTCCTTGAAACCTTGCTAGACGAACTTCCTTGCAAAGGAAAGACAACTGTAAATGCAGTCAACAGTTGGAACACGAATCATTAAATTAGCATGCAACACGGATAGTAAAGTGAATATCTAATTGGACGTACTTCAGTTTCGTTTTTTTTTTATTTATCCATCTACACATTTTCGGATTTCAACTGTCAACTGTTTATTTGATGACGTTTTCCATTGGGATTTTTAGATTTTGCTCTCAGATTTCAGATTTTTCGTGCCCAATGGAACATAAAACGAGATTTTTCTTTCTTTTCATTTGCGGTGGTGCGTGTTTTAAGTCAGCTGTCCTTAAATTGTAATTTGTGTTTATAAAAATCCGTTCAATTTATGTTAATATCCATTGCAGTTGGCAAATGTAAATTTTTCGCAATTTTCACAGGCTTGTCGTCTCTAAAAACATAAAATAACAAACACACTTCAAAGTTTGACAAATGACAAATGTTTTGGTGTTAATGCAAGCAGGTGTGAATCTCGCTCAGAAATCAAGATTCGCAAAATTGCGGCCAATGGAACATGAAATCTGACAGCCGGTTGATTTCGAGAGCTGAAAAACTGTTCTGAATCTGAATCTGTTTTTTCTATCTTAATGGAAAACGGCATAAACCAAATCAAAATGGCGCCCAACGCCAACCCACATTTTCTTTTTTCTATGAATTTCGAATTTCAAATGATGATTCATTCTCTTTATGTGTTTTGCAGAATAGAGGAATTTATATGTTCAGACTTGATGAAGAGCGCGTTGTGGATGCTACCCTTTCTGGTGGGCTAGCCCGCTACATTAACCACTCGTGTAATCCCAATTGTGTCACAGAAATTGTCGATGTAGATAGAGAATATAGAATTATCATCTTTGCCAAGCGAAGAATCAACAAAGGAGAAGAGGTAACATTATTCGAAATATCTATTTATACGCATAAATATATTTTTAAATACAATTTCAGCTTTCGTATGATTATAAATTTGATATTGAAGACGATGCTCATAAAATATCGTGCATGTGTGAAGCGCCCAATTGCCGCAAGTGGATGAATTAATTTAATTAATGTTTTATTTTGTAAAGATTTGCTGATCTATATTATGACCATGAATACAATTAATTAATTATGTAAGAACTAAAGTTGCCTTTTGTGTAGAATATACATCTGCACGCATATAAGTATTAGGTATTGTGTAAAAAAAATAAAGAAATGTCTATAACTGTATGCTTGATGCTGTTTTTTAATTTCAACTTATTAATAAAGATCATAAGAGGTAAAGTACGTGCTGACGACAACTGTATGAACCTTAGTGTAACCTATTGATGATGCACAAAATATTGTCCCATTACTATGGGGCACATTCAAAAAAACTAGTAATCTTTAGGCGACTTGATCTGGGCTAGATGTAACCTGAAAGTAATGATTGTTAGGTAACGTTACTTTTCCTACGCCAGCCATATACATATTCGAACTGTCAATTTAGTTCTCAGTCACGAATTTCTTCACTAGATTTGTCGGGTAACCCCTCACAAACACATTTAAGTCTCGAATTAAAATTTACGGAAGCTACATATTTTGAATTACTAAAATTTTAAGTCGAAACTAAAAATGTTTATTGGTTCATAGCTGCCATACTTTCTAAACTAGATACTTCACCATCAAAATACATTTGTTTTTATTAAGCTTTTGTATATTATACAATTTGACTTAAGGCTAGGTAAGAAATGTTGGTGAGTAATAAATATTAAAATGCGTTGGCCTAACAACAAGGGCCCAACGGTATACAACGTTTGTTTTTTTAAATCTATTTTACATAAATTGTGGCTGTTTTCTCGGATTCATACTCGTAGCATGGTCACTGTCTTGTGGTTTTGGGGTGGTTGGTCGTCTTGGTTTTATCCTCGATGGTGGGTTGTCTCGGTCGATTCGTAGAAGGGCAGTTCTGTCCTGTCTGTGGCATGCCCAAAACTCGAAACCGCTTGTAGGTATTGGTTGTTTTGCAAATACGTACATTGTGACCTGTAAGCAAAATACGTGGCCGTAAGAACAGCGCATTTTATTTTTACTTGGTTTTGCGGTTAAAAAAGCTCAGTGCCTTGTCAGTGGTCAATGGAACATAAAAAAGGGATTACCAATAAAAAAAACATCTAATGTACCAGCACAGCAGAGATATTCGTAGAACGTATTCTTCGAGGTAACTTTTTACTAATGTGGTTTCGGTTAGGCGCTCTCAGAGCACTTTTTTTTGCGCTTTTCATGATCGTTTGGTATAAAAAAAGCAAACGTTTTCAGATTTCAGAGCAATCGCGTGGAAAACGCTTGGAAAAGTGTTGAGTGCTACACGTATTCACATAAGGATTCACGAGACGATAAAACTGTCAGCAATTATTTTTTAAAAGACTCTCGTCAATTACCGAACACATTTTTCGTTCCTAGAGCAAATAAATAAATTATCCAGTAGGCGATTTTTATGTTTTCGTTTGCATGCGATTGGCAAAGAACAGCGTCAGGTCTTTTGTCAATATCCAAGCAAACAAAAAGGTTCCCTACTTAGATTTATGATAAGAAGGAGACTTACATAGGCGCAGGATTAAGAAATAACGATTTAAAAAGAGAAGGACGAGCATAATAAAAAGTTAACCCGAAGTACCTGCACAAATATAAGATAGCGTCAATGTTCCAGTAAAAAAAGTTACTAGAAAATGTGTGGTTTCGGTTTGCTGACAAAACAAAAATGCTTTGTCCTTCATCTCACAAAAACAAATTTCATTCGGAAAGAAAATTTGAAACACAAACCCATTTTTAGTTGGTACCCAGCGCTTAGCCTTCTTTGAATGCACTCACTTTCCTACCACTACACTGAAATACTTTACGTTTGTTGCTCATTTATATAAACTTAAGCCAAACTGAGAACCAATCCGAAGCTGCGCATCGTTTTGTAAATTATCTTGGACTAGTGTTCGGTGTTCGCTTTGCGAGAGATGAGATGAGAGTTGTTATTTTTCCGTAGTTCTCCGTTCGGTTACGCTGTTTGTGTTCTTATGTCAATATATAAAAAATGTGTTTTTTTTTTCTTTTCCCCCCTACAAATAAATAAGTGAATATATTTGTTTTTAATAGTCAAATATCACAATCAATATCAAATGGCTTTGTTTGCAAGTCCGTGGAAATAATTTTGTTCGCCTTCCTCCTCGCTTCTGTGTACAATTTGTCGGGGGCCGGTAAAAAAAAGAAAACTCAATACTCACCTAATTTTCTTTCACTATTCCACAAGAAAACAAAGAAAAGTCCATTCAATTTTCTATTCAGTCGCCTCCGCTTGGCGATTGCCATCACGGTGTTTTTTCTTTCTTGTTTGTATTGTGAAGAATAAAGTAAAATAAAAATGCGTCGTCGCCGTCGCTCTTCGCCCCCTTCCAAAATGAAATTGAAAAAAAATAATTTGCCCCCAAATATCCTACAATTGAATGTGAACGTATTATGTGCTCTCGCGGTTATTATTATATTGCAAGTCAGTTTCGCCTTTGGCAGTGATAGTGATGACAAAACAAGGACTCGAGTGTCCAGTAGTTATGTAGATAGTGAGTTGGATAGTGTGAGACAAGGCCATCAACAGCATCCACCCATAGCACCCAAAGAAACACCACCACCGCCATCAGGAGCAGCAGTATCATCTTCACAGTCCGGCTCAGTGCTCGCACACAGCGGAAGTGAATATTCCATTTATAATGCGAATGGAAAGTCTTGGAAGGTGGCAACAGCTGCAGCTGCTATCAAGAATCTTCGAGATGTAGCTGGACCACATCGTAGAAAGAATTTAAACACAAAATTCGGAGCTGCATGGAACGAGACGACTGAAAGCATTGCAATGAATGAGAAAAGTAAGTGCATCCCAGCAAGTAGAGTTTGGGGTAGTTACAACTCGTACTAAAGTGAGATCCTCTTTCGGACAGTTTACCCAACAAACAACAATAATTGTTGTTTTTTTTTCTTTCTGAAATCTAAATAAAGAACCTGTTTTCGAATGTATGCATACACGAAGACGGCAAAGTGCTTATGCGTCCCAAGGAAACAAATGTATGATCACAAGTACGAGTATTGTCAGTGGTGATGATGTGCACTTGATTGAAGTAATTGTTTTTAAGAGCGCATTGCTACATACTCGCAGTCTCCGATGAGTACTTAACACAATAATTTATTCCGTATTCCGCTTGCTGTAATTTGTTATTAGCGCCGCTGCTTCTGAACAGAGACTACTCCAGTTGAATGAAACCATCATTGGACTTGATTCGAAGTGATGCTACTGCGTGTTTTAAATTGACGACAGCAGCGGCAGGCGCAGGAGGCAAACGTTCTTTGATTGTATATCAGTTGACGGACGGATTCCTTTATGATCCTATTTATATCGTTGGCCTTAATTCAAATGGGTGGAGAAATCACCGACTGGCAATACTTTTCTTTCATAGCAAAGTCTCTGTTCCATATTTGAAACCAGCTGTATAGTTTGGTGAGATCGTCTTTAGCACCGACTAGCTTTGGACGATACGAATAATAAAGAAATTGACGTCAATGCTGCACCCAATTCTCATACAGACTAATTGTAATTGCATTTAACGCCTACCTACTGCATAGGCCAAGAATTGCCGTTTTGTAAACAAGTTTATTGATTTATGGATTCTGTACACATAGTATCTAACAAGTTGGCTTGCGAAAGGGGTGTACTTTCGGCCTCGATTAGTTACAACTTACAAGTAGCTAGGTATATAGCTACCCTAGTTTTGATTTCAATAATTTAATTTCCACGCTAATTTCGTCCAAATTGATGTTAATTCAAAGTCTACAATAATTATTGAGTTCCCTTTATCGCAAGCTTGACAATCACCAGCTAATGGGTCAATCGTTTTGAATGTTCAATTAAAACGATTACAGTGTAGTAAACCAGTGTGTCGCAGAAGCTCCCCAGAGAGTGTTTAGTGATTAAAACATCAATTGGGACTATTTATTATATGCACGGTCTGCACAGCATAGAAATTACTGGTAACCAAAGAGCCCTTAGGTTAATTATGGATGATGCTGCCAACTTCCGGCAGAAATGAGTGAAAATTAGTTTGGTTGATGTGCAACCATCGGAGGTATGCCTAAGAGGATTTTCCTTGTAAGGAACCTTGTCATTTGAGAAGACTTTTCTTTTGTAGTTCCAGCATGAAACTATTGAATTCAAGAGTAAGGGCTTGGTTTTCTTACAAAAAGACGCAAATACATCAGGCTTAGACTTGGAGACCGGACTGTTTTTGAGCTCTTAGAGAAATCTACTGCTTTTTTTTTTAATTTATGTAGCCGGTTTCAAACAAGCTGCAAGGAAACTGAATTGGCGCTGAAACGCCCTCTTCATAACTCATGAGACCTACAATTCAACAGCAAAAAATGGGAGTGGATCTCACAACCAACCTGTTGAATTGAGCCTCCCAATGAGTTATTAGATTGATGCCAGATATGTAAGAGATGACACAAAAGCACCGCTTGCCTAGTGCGAAGTTTAGTTTAAGCTTAACCCAGACGTCCGCAAAGCAAATGAAATAGCGCTTCACTGGTGACGTTGGGATAGCAAATTCATGTAAATCATCAGCTAAATTTGTCTGGACTAGGAACACGAACGCGTTGACTAGTCAACAGGAATTCTTTTTGAATTCTCGTGGTTTATATATTGAAATGTGAGTATTCAGGAAGCATTTTTTCGACTAGATTTGTCGGCGACACCTCCATAAAAGTCAACTGAAAAAAAAAAAACTATTCACGTGACCAATATGGGCCAATAAAAACTGAAATGCATAACGTCAGTCAGCTGTCAGACTTACTTAACTAGAAATCCGAATGTCCCCCCCTCTCATTTGGTTCCTCGCAGCTTCGGCAGTAAGTATTCATAAGGAAGCAAATCTTAAAGCTCGTCAGTCGTGGATAAATCGAGGGCATTAATCGCGGCCTAGTTGTCATTTTGGAAAAAAAAATTCAGCATATCTAGGAGAGTGGTGCTTATCAGGATAATTTGTTTGGGAGCTGGTTCATTTACTTAGTGGTGGTATGGGACATAATAAGGTGAGGTTAGGTTGAGAAAGGTCTCTTTTTGCTACAACAGGAATCGAGGCAATTGTTTCTCCTACTCGTTTCTAATAAAACATAAAAAAAGCTTCGAAAATCTGTGTTTTAATAGATGGTTGTACATAGTAAAAGGTTTTCAGATGGATTTCGTGTCTTCCGCAGTGAGCAACATATACAGAGAAAGTGGAGAATGGTCTTTGAGTTTATTTCACATCCAGCTTCGGCTTTTTTTGTTGTTCCACTGGTCCATTTGTCGATAGCAACCAGATTTTTTCCAGTTGTCAAACGAACCTAACGTGGACGTTACATCACAGCGAATTAGCCCAATATGTTGACGGCTTGATTTCTTATATCCGGAACTCGATGTCAAAAGAATAATGGTACTAACCGTAAACTGTTCTATATATGCTGCGTCTCGTAGTTCCAACAGAACTTGTTTGAATTGGAAGACTTGGACTCGAATGTTACAAGTAAACAGTCTTTGACGTCTACATCTATCACAATGTATAACACAATCCGCCACAGGTACTATGTCCATGCAGAGTCGGGTCAGTTATCCGACAAGATAAACATATAGGTACAACCCGTTATTTATTAGCTGTTGGATAGCGATCGCTTCTTAGCGGATATGACGGCCACTTGGCTCAGCAGCGTCCAACGACAACGCACCAGGCGAAATGAAAAACAAAAGAGGAATGAAAAACTAACAACGGGAAGAAGGGAGGTCTTCCGCGTGTGAATGTTTTTATTTTATTGCATATCCAGTGCCTTAGGGACAATGCAATATGATTTTCCAATTAGTTATTCCTCTTTTTTTTTTTTTGTAATGGCTGATTTGATGTTGTACTATGTACTGTAAAGAATTTAATTGATTAATTGATTGATTGTGGAGTAGTTACTGGCCCCTAGGTACAGTGATTTATCGATTATCAATCGGAATTCGATTGTCGATTATTTTTATTTAGGTATTGTGAGACTCGATCTAGGTATATCAATCAAAAATGTATACGTAACCCACCAAGGGTGTTGACAAGAATTGCTACTAAAAAATCGGTGCAGAAGTATTTATTGCTTAAATTTGTGTGTTTCCCGGGCAAGATGAAGCGAAAAAACAAGCACCAACAAATACAAGGCCGAAAAATCAATGCATCATCGCATTTTAATTATTCTTTTCCTAAAACGGATACCTCAAATGTAATTTGAGCATCTGAAGGGACAATTTTCCGTTGCGAATGATGCCTCGCTATGGCTGATTGTTTGCTTCGACCTGACCTGCTCTTTCCAGAGCAATTTCCATCACTTCTTTTACATTTTTAGTTCGTAGCCTCAAAGGAAACAAATCTGCAACAGTCAAGTGAAGCGAACTCGGTGGCAAAATTAGAAAAGCCCGATATTAGATATTCGATTGCTAAACATTTTCCTCACAAGAGTCGTTGTTGGACGAGCTGTGCGAGCTGTGGCTCCATCTTGTTGGGACCACAATTCTGGATGCTATCCGCGTTTACCCCAACTTGTTCGTCGTCGCTTTCGAAGGAATATGGTCCAATGATCCTTTCTGAGGTTCTTCCACACCATACCGTACATCGTGTGGAATAGTGGATGCATTTGATGTTTAACAATTATTTTCTACGATTTTGATCCCAAATTCTGGAATTTTGTTTATTAAGGTTACCATTGAGGTGAAATAATAATCGCTCATTAAGTTTGTAAATAAACTCGTTGATCTCTCGGCACAATTCTCGAAAACCCCGAACATATATTGAATGTGAATTAGTGGATCAATGGTTTCAATTGAATCTTGTATGGAAAAAGGTGTAACTGAGTTAAAATTATTTGCAAAGACTGTATAGATATCACCTACTGCTGAGAACATCGCCTGGTGGAAGTTTGGGGTTTTGTCTTTGCTTCATCCGAGTAATGTTCACATTATATTCAACTGCACGAGGTCTTTCATCACGCAGAAGACAAAATAAATCCTCACTTGTTGCTCCAAACGCTGAACTAATCGGTGAATTGTTGTAGCACTGGGCGCATTTCGAAGTCGAACTTAAAAGAAAAAAAAATGCAAAGCTATTTTGTGCGTTCACTTGGCGAACCTTTTAACCAGCTATTGTTTTTTTGACGGTAAATTCTAATTTCTTGATTAAGTTTTTTTTAAGAAAGTGATGTTTAAATTTTGAGACTATTGTCGTTTTCCATTGGGCAAAAAGAAGCGTCCGAGAGAGTCCGGAATCGAAAAAAAAACACTTCTGAAACTATTTCATTGGCACAAAAAAATACTCTGCTGGTGATTCAGGAGAGAGTTTCGCTTCTCGACTTGAAGTCAGAATCCACCCAAGAAGCACTCACACAAGTTTATTTTATGTATTTTATGCCAGTCAGCTGACAGCTGCCGTAGATTATTTGTTGGTAAATATTTCACCAATACTTCTGTGGATTCAATTAGAAGCAGTTTTCCTGCTCCATTGGATTACAGAATGTGTGGATCCCCGAGTGAAACCAACGACATATGTGAGCCATTTCTCTTTGGCTCGGAGCATTGAGCCTAAGATAAAATACTTGAGCCAAATTACTCAATTGGGTACTTCAGCACAACCATTTTAAAAGGATTATTGGATCTAAGTATTGATATTTAAAAAGGGAGATTCCCCTTCTCCACTTTCAATTGATTTTGATTGAAATCCCCCACAAAAAGAGGAATTCCCCACGAACTTTCAACACTGCTCCAGAGCTATGAGCTTATGACGTTGGAAATGCTCCCCAAAAAACGTAACGTGCGCAACTGGAGGGAAGTAGTCATTGTTCATACTGGCTGGAGATAACTGTATGTGGTCCGGTGTTCTGACGTCATCACGTTTTGCAAAACTTTTGAAATATCCCCGGCGCAAAAACGTGAAAATCTGCCAAAAAATTTAAATTGCTTTTTATCACGAACACAAGAATTAGACCGCATACTTCGCATGGGCCGAACATGCGGAAGCACTATTCAGATACGGTTCATGTGAACGCTCTTTGAATATCGTACTTATTTTAGATAAACTTACTAACGAGTAGAGCACCTATACACCCCGCTATTGATTGCACTGATATTTTTATATTTTCAGCTAAGGGAAGCCAAAGAAATATGATTTTGTTTGCACAACCCAAGAGATCTTGCGTTTTCCCTAAACGGGTTAAAGTACTTAGGCAAGTGCCAAGGCCCACACTCACTGGTGGTCTTTGCATTCAAGATGGTTATATATAGCTAATATAGTTGTTTGTTTTTGTATTCGAGGAAAATTTCTTGGTAAGCAATGGCTTCCCTGATCGATAATTGATTTAAGAATTTATGATCTATAGCGAAGACCATCAGGTGGCAAGTTTCTTTTAAGTTTGAGTCCTGAGCCGCTCTATTTTATTCTGTAAATTCACAACTTTTTGAAGACTTGCTTCTACACCAGTCGATATTGGAGCTCTATAGCCTCTCCATGTACAGGGTGGCTGATTAAAATTGCTACATTAAGAAACTCAAATAACTTTTTTTTCAGTGTATGAAATTCTTTTTCTTTTATTCGTGTTAAGGCTCATTCAATTTTATTAAATATAGCTTAATTAGTTTTAAAAAAAAATGGAATTTAAATGTCCCCCCTGCTCGTTGATGCATGTGCTGTATCTTACGAAAAAGTTGTTGATTAGTGCTTGGAGAGTTGAGACAGGAATAGCCGCAATTGTTTCTCGAATGGATTGCTTTAGTTCATTCAAATTTGTTGGTTTTGCTTTGTAGCCGTCCTGTTTGCAAAAACCCCACAAGAAAAAGTCAGGTGCAGTAAGGTCAGGCGACCTGGTGGGCCAACGGAATGTGGAGTTTCTGGATATCAGCTTTTTGGGAAAATCGTCGCAACTCTGTCATAACAGGCTGGGCTATGTGAGGAGTTGCACACAGAGTTGAAAGAAATTCTCATTCGGCGTAGTTCTGGATAGAAAAACTCTCTCGGTGTGACCGTTTTCTTCGATGAAGTAGGGCCCGACAATGCAGCGTGATGGAACTCCACACCACACTGTGACACGAAGTGGATGCAATTCCGTCTCACGGAGTATCTGTGGGTTGGAAGCACTCTATATTCGACAATTTTGTTTGTTTATGTTGCCGTTTAACTCGAAATGGGCCTCGCCAGACATAAATAAAAAGACGGATCAACATTTTTCCGTCCTCTTCCACCGTTTGAAGCATCGTCTGGCAAAATTCCAAGCGAATCGGCAAGTCTGCTGCGTTCAGTTTTTTGGAATTTAATATGGAAATAAGTCCAAATCATTGTGGATAATTGACTGCAATGACTGTCTGCTTATACCCGCTTGAGCAGATAAGCTTCTTGTCGAAGCTCTTCGATTGTTTTGTATCGCAGCAGCTACAGCAGCGATTGTTTCCTCCGTCCGAAATGAAGGGTTTCGATGGTAAGGTCTTCTTTCGACTGTCCCGTGCTCGGCAAAATTGTTAACAAGTCTCATTATGGTCCATCTGCTCGGAGGATTGCCGCCTAACGTTGAACCGAAACTACGGACTCCAGTGCGTGATAGCGGCGGACAATCGAAATTCAGTGTTTGAGTGTCCCAGTTAACCATTTTTGTTAAATCTAAAAATCTATAATAAAAAAAAATTAACCAGATTTATTAAATAGAAAAAATGTCATTAAATTTGTTTTTGGTAGCGGCTTTCATCAGCTGGAGTTGACGCTATATAGGCTATTCAGAAAGAGCTTTCGATTTGTAAAAGCACTCAAAGCTTTGAATGACCACGCACATCTGTATGATAAAGGACTGAAACAGTTTAGTAGCAATGGATGAAAAACAGTAGAAACTGTTTCAAACAAAAAGCATCGAGTTGTCAACTGTTTCAAAAGTTTTTAAACATTTTCTAGGGCAAACGTATAGCCTTCTTAAGATGCGAGCGAGTCTTATCGTATTCCAGATCAAATAGCTATCAATGATGACTCGCAGGAACTTGTAGTTTTCCAAGTTACCAATTTGCTGTCTGATTCATCTTCAGATAGTTCGTCAGCAACTGACAGTTTTTCGAGAGCCATGTAACATAAGTTCAGCTGTCAAATGTCAAGTCGAAAACGAGCGCACAATACCTATTTCGCTATCGTGTTTGTGTTGTCTTAGAAAATGCATTTTTTGCATAATACCATGTTCCCACCAAGCGAAATCGCGAGATTTCGTAAAATCTTTCCAAATCTCCGAGATTTCGCCATACATTATTGACGTGCCGAAATCTCGGGATTTCAGCGAAATCTAGTCGAAATCCCTTTGAGTTCATCCGCCCGTGAGAGGTGATCAAACCGAACAAGCCTACAGCATGAACTTTGGTTTATTTTGTGTTCATTTGTTCATTGTGTACGTCAAAATAATAAGCGCCAAAACAATCAAAAAAATAAAAAATCAAACAGCTGTTTGCCAGCCACTTCAAAATTGACAGCTTATGACTTTTGAAATCACTTCAACTCGGTGGGAACGACTTACGAGATTTCAGTAAAAATTCATCGAAATCTCGCGATTTCAGTTTGGTGGGAACATGGTATAAGAATGTTTTTTTTTTCTTAAATATTTTATTATTATAATCAGGGAAGGAAGAGAACTTGGAGATGCATTGAATACCCAATACTTTCCAGAGAAGATGTAAGCGACTGTAAGTTATTGTTTATTCTAAATCCTCCCCCCCCCACATCGAACAACCTTTCCGGCATTTGAATTAGTTTTGCAAACTTTATGTCTCAAAAAGCTCTTCCAACTCATTGTTCAATGATTCCGGAAGCAACAAACCAACTCCAGTTTAGAAATTGGGACTTTTTCCGATGGTCCACTGCATATTTGCTCTAATGGCCCGTTTTGCTATTTCTTAAATGATAATAAATACAAAATATTGTCACTGTGCCCAATTCACAATGCGTTGACAAATTTTGTAGAAACAAAGCGTTTATATGCTGCCACACAAAATACAACGTCAGGCGTTGAATCGACTTTAGATCGTAAATATCGTAAAGTTCAACGCGACGCCTGAGTAGACCTACTTTCTACTATCACGCGCGTTTGACAACTTTAGAATTTCCAATTGTTCGATTTGTGGGCATAAAATGTGTCGTTCATAATCGGTCCACTAATGTTAATCAAAAAGAACTTTTAAAGAGCTTATGATGTTCTTTCAATGCAAATTAATTGATTCAATGTGTGGAAATGACGAAAAAAATTTTTTTTGTAGAGCAACTTCTGATTTCTTTAGATTTTTTGGAGACAAAATATTAATCAACTATGGTTGCTTTTTGATTTGATATATATATTTTGTTATATATGATTTTTCTTGTATTTTCCTTTATCCTTTTTCAATTCGTGCATACAAATTACAGATGGAGGAAAAAAAGGAGTAGTCTTGAAATTTGAATTCTGCTCTGAATTTTTGTTTTTTAGCCAAAAAACAAACCGAACTTTCAGCCTGTCATACTCTACCCTCTCAACGTACATTCGCTTCGAAGCAGCATTTCGGTTTACGAAATTCTTTCTCGCGCGCTTTGGCATTTAAAATCGTAAAGTTTCGATAAAGCGTTTCAAATTGCGCCGACGAACGCACGCGTTCAACGCCGAATTGTGAATCGGGCATTATGCTCTTAGTGGGCAGTCCATCGCCATGGACTGGCATAGCCATATACGTGCGAAGCCTGGTTAGAGCTTGTTTTGCTTTGGAATTTATGTAGTAGTTCGCGGCCACATCCGGGTGCTCTTCCATGAAATCAATCACCATCGGCAAATATGTTGGCGTTGCAGACCTATAACCTAACCTAACTAATTTACTTGTATCACATTTCTAATACAATTGCTGTTAGTGACTCTGAAAACGAGCGCGATGGGGGACACGACACACGAGAATGACAGCTTTATACAAATCAAATTTTTGACGTACTATCGTATGGAAGACAAATGACGTGATGAGATCCCAGCCTTACAACTTTGGTTTGGTCATGACCCAAAACCAGGCTGAGCAAGGCGCTTGAAATCATTACTGCGCACAGTACCGCATCTGCCATAAAAAAAAACTTTTTTGACAACTTTTGACAGAAAAGGTAAAACGGCAATCGGTCAGTTGTCGATTGAATTGCTCTATACTTCGCAAATGGAATCGTCTTGGTGCTTTTCAATTCTGTTGCGAACTAAAAAGCTGTTTTTATTGATTTGATTGATTGAGTTGTATAAATAGGTATATGGCGAATATTTTGGAGAACCTAGGACCTATATCGCACAGTCCTATTGTAGCATTCGAATATATATGTAGATAGAAAGGCTTCTACAACATCACTGCCGAAGAAGCCATCACGTATAGAAAATTGTTCAAGTGTGAACTAGCCCCCACATCTAATCTGATAACATGAGCTCTCCCAGCGTTGCTGGTCAAAATATTTCCCCCCAGATAATTCTAGAAAACCCCCTGATTTGGGTATTTTTTCCAAAAGAAACCCCAACTTTTTGTCATTATTTTTATAACATGACTTACATTCGACCTTAAAGTAGGAATTTGAAATTTGAAACGCGAATATGTTCGGTCTAACGGAAACAAAAGGGAAGGCGCAGTGGCTTAGTGGTTAGTGTGTTGGACTACTAAGCGAGGGGTCCCAGGTTCGAATCCCACAAAAACCCAAATTCCAACTTAGGGTTTTTTCCACTGCGCCACCTCTCGCGAACGTCTCACAAACATCCGAGAGTATAAACTGTCTTTAGAGCTTCTCAATTTGCCGTTTGGAATCGGCATAGAATTGCAGATCCCTTCCATTCGTTCCAAAAATGAAACTCACACAAAACGAATGGTTGTGAGAAGCTAGGCCTTGGGTCCCTACGGACCTGTTGCGCCAACTATTATTATTATTTAACGAAGTGTGCGCCAGATAAAAAATATCCCCGATGGAAATATCAACACGTTCTCGTTTTCGAACCCATCTTGTTGGCATTTACACAACGCAATTTTCATGAAATTGTTGTTAATAAAATTTAAAGTTGAGGTTGATGCTTAGCTCCGGAAGAAACTATTTAAACAATAACTTTTTCCTACTAAAACTGGCACTCGTTTTGTAGAAAATGGTCCACAGATATTTAGCATTTTAACACGCAAATATAGCTTTGGAGAATCGATCGATTATTGTTTCATACATTTTTAGACGCAGACTTTTCCAAGTTAGCGCACAAAAAATGTGAGTGTTCTTGCAAATTCGAATGTACTCGTTCATCTTTAGCTCTGCCCTGACGCGCGCCCTCTATGAATCAGAGGAGGATCAATTCAAGCAGAGATGTTACCTACTCCTCCTCTATTCCTTAACAATTGAACATGGAGTTTCTTGCAGCGGAAAATACCATCCAGACAAGTCTGAAACGTCTTTCGTCGCGGTGTGTAGTTCTTGATTAGGTCGGGATGCGCTGCGTGCTGCCAAGTTCAAGTGCAAGCGATAACCTCTTACAGTAAGTAGGTTCCTCCTATTTATAACGCTGCTGACAGCAGCCATATCTTATTTTGTAACGAAGTGCATGTCACTTAAGAGTGATCTGTTGGCTTGGAAATGCGTACGCCCTGTCGTCAGTCACTCGTTTTATTTTTTAATTTTTTAGTAATGAGTACTGTTCTCATCTTTGTAGACTGACAATGTATTGAGTTCTAGGTCTTTGGCATAGAGATAATGTTACCTACTTGTGATAAATGTTTTTTTTTTTTTGTTCCAGTTCGAATGGGAAATGCAAATACAAATAAATAAGATGGCAACGGAGAATTAATAGATTGTATTGTTTGTACTGATGTTTACTGAATAAGACGAATCTTATCAACTGTTCCTCCGGTTTTATTGCAAATATAATATTTTGTTTAAGGGTCGTGACTCCATCGAATTTTTGATTAGAACGTTGTTTCTGTAGCTTGCAAAATACTCATAACCGTAGTGTTAATTTTAGTTATTAACATACTTAAACGAACAACTCTTTTAACTAAATACTCGTAAGTTATTTGCATTTCAAATTGAGCAATTGATGGGTCAATATAATAAATTAGCGTTGGCGAACATTTTCAATTTATTGTTGGACATTTATTTATATCACCTTTGGCTGCGTAAATACAAACAATATGCAAACATGTCGCGTTGATGGTACACAGCAATTCGTGACTAACTTATATTTTTCACAAGTATAAGATTTCTCTTGTGGAAATTGAAGTGTGACTAAGTTCGGGTGGTTTTTGAAGGCAGTTTGAACTGGTTACGTCACAGGACTTGATTGGCGCGATATGTCATCGAATCAAAGTTGGACAAGTTGAATGTAAAAGGTGTAGCGGATCCCTTTAAACTTAAAGATCATTCGTGAGCATGGATAGCTTGATGGCGGTCAATTGAGCGCATTTAGGATCTAAACCAGGGAGCGAACTCCCGTGCACCTGCCCTCTCTCGCGCGTTCTTTTTTTTCCTGTCTGTGAATACATGTTATTAATGGCCGCCGATTGGAACTTTTCCAATAACAAACAATTTGTAAATGCATTTATAACAATAAATGTTGAGCATGGTTTTTTTAGGTCGCTTTACTTGTTCTCTATTCATGTTATGCGCCAAAAAATGTTCATCCGTTCACATTGCAGTTTTTTTTTTATTTTGTTTTACATGAAAAATATTTTCGATCGCAAAATTCATGCAGCTACCTTGGGGAGTTGCTCAAAAATAGGTTAATACCATGCGAGTTAAGCCCAAGTTTACACTAGGGCAAAAGTGAATTTCTTAAAATATTCTCAAACATTGCATAAATTTCTATTATGCTTGGTGGGTGTAATCAACTTCGTTTTTTAGCACCGTATTTGTACAAAATCAAAATATGATTGGGAATTCTGTGGTTTAATAAGAGTGAACAGTGTTGATGTTACTAAGGAACAGCAAAAATGGAAATTTTGTTCATATTGAAAAGTTAAATATTATTCGCGGAGAGTAAATTCGTAAAAACGAGAACATATATATAATTTGCTCCGATTTCAGATTTTGGGTATTCAATCGAACGTAAGAATCTAATTTTTTTTTGTTAAATTTTAAATTGGAAATTTTGTAACATTGTATTTTGAAATTTTCACTGATATTTTTCTAATGCTCTCTAAATTATTAATTAACATACACAAGAGCAAAAAGTGATATTTCACATAAATAAAGGGCAATCTGTAGCAATTTAGAAAGAGAAAGGGGAAGTCGATGGGAAAGGGTAATATTTTGGCATTCCGGTGTGCGATCTGGAAGCATAAAATAAGTTTTAAATAGACCGTCCGCTCTTCCAACTTAAGGGAGTTTGTCTACAAGCTCTTTTCCGTGTTTCTATGTGTAAAGTAAATTTGACGCCCGCATACGCTTGCACATACACACCTGACAGATGACTGACGTGTGGTGACATTGGAAAAAATTCAAATAATTCAAATTGTTGGCCGTTATCGGGGTGTGTTAAGAAAACGAATATTACAAGGACTTATTTTATTTTACTTAAACAATCCATACAGTACAGGATGTTTACATTGTGGTTGTAAACAATGGAAACCGATAAACTATAGGGATCATCGGCAAAAATAAAATAAAATCAGTAGCTACAAATAATTATTTTAAATACATTTTAGTTTCTGTTCTTGAAACTAAAGAAAATAAATTCATTTTCGTTGATTGTATCTATATAAGTATATAAGACATTTTTGTTATTAAAATGCAATGAAAATTTCTAAAAATTTATTTGTCATGTCCTATGAAGGTTGTATATCGTTTTGGCAGGTAACATTTCGAAAAGAAATCTGCACCAAAATAGTATGAAAAGCAACAGGCCGAATTCAATGGATACGACAACAAATTCTAAATAAACATGATTCATGGCATGAACTGTTCGGCTGACTCAATGGTTTTCATTAATTATTAAGCTAGTTTGAAATTCTTTTGTTTATTAAATTGTTGAAATTTTGTAGTAAATTTGTGTTGTTTTTTTGCCTTTTTGTTTTCTGTTACTACACAGAAAATTCGTGAAAAGATTTTTACTCAAAACTGTTACCCACTCAGAAATTTTCATATCTCTGCCCTGAACCCGAACAAGGTAGAAATACCACGATGTAGGATGACTGCTCAGTGTCATTATTTTTTTTGCTGCTTCACACATATTCACGCATACGAAATTTAAGAGAGAATTTTCTTTTCAAAATTTGCAAGGGGAATTGGGTAGGTGCGCGGGAGCTGGCGGTCTGTTTAGTACTTAGTTTATGTCTGGAATGAAGCAGGCGTAGTAAGAAAGTCCATAAGGAATTGAATTGAAGTGTGTGTTGTATCATCAATACTTTCTAAAAATCTATGCAGAATTTTCTTATCATGGGATTTAACAGAAAACGGAAAAAAATGTCGAATTTAACAAATTCTTACTTGAATACGTTACTGTGCAAGTATGCATTTTACGTACCATTTACAGATTAAAAATTATGCTAGAACTAAAATATCTTTTTCCCCACAGAAAAAAAAACGCTTTCCCCAAAATCTGTTAAAATATCTATTTTGTTTCAATATGCCTTCGAAATGAAAAGCATTAAAAAAACAATTTTTTTCTTTTCAGAAAAGTGCAAGAACCGTTTAAGTTGATTTTTCTCTGGTTGAGATAGATTTCTGCTAGATACTGAAAAAAAAAAACTATGATTATATTAGTTATTTGGTATTGTGACGAAATTATATAAGGAATTCCATTTTCCAACAATTTCGTAAACTATAAAAAACTTTTAAACTGAACTGCGATGTGAGCGCCGTATAACTGAAGGGTACCAAAAATGTTGAATGCATATTATTTATTTGTCATTGTGACGAAATTATATCAGGAATTCCATTTTCCAACAATTTCGTAAACTATAAAAAACTTTTAAACTGAACTGCGATGTGAGCGCCGTATAACTGAAGGGTACCAAAAATGTCACCCCCCCTTAAAAATTGGCCTCCTGCTTGACATTAAGTCCCTGCATAGGAGTTCCTAAGTATGGCGCTCCTTTGATTTGTACAGGCACTAATTCTTAGGAATTCCTATGCAGGAAAATCAGATTGTAGGCAAATGAACCGTTTCTGCTCTCAGTTGGACCGCTAGTTAAGATCCTCTTTGATCGAGGGGAACAATTTTTGGGATTCCAGTAGGCAGTCAATTTGGCATTCTCCACTTATTGCCACCATTCTAGTTCACAGCGCTTTCTCAGTTGCTTATAAAGAAATTGTGGTTAAGTTTTAAGGGCCGATGTTGATTTTGAATAAAACACAAATTATTTAGAAAATGACTGTCATTTATTTTTATTATGATAATATTGGTATGGTTCAATTATGTATGGAACAAAATATCGGCCAAATGGCCGCCGCGACCTCGGCGGCACACCTCCATCCGATGGTCCAAATTTTGGATGACGCTGAGGCATAATTGAGGTTCTGTGCCGTTAATGTGCCGAATTATCTCATCCTTTAGCTCTTGAATTGTTGCTGGCTTATCGACGTACACCTTTTCTTTGAAATAACCCCAAAGAAAGAAGTCCAAATCGCATGATCGCCACGACGTGAGATAACACGGCCATTGAATTTCTCCCGCAAAAGAGCCATTGTTTCGTGAGCTGTGTGGCAGGTGGCACCGTCCTGTTGAAACCACATATCGTCCACATCCATATCTTCCAATTCGGGCCATAAAAAGTTCGTTATCATCTCACGATAGCGAACACCATTCACAGTAACTCATTTTGGAAAAAAAACGGCCCCGATGGCCATTTTGACGAAGTGGCGATATGCATTTTGATTCGAACGCCCATTTTCATAATAAGCCTGAATAACTTTAATGCGTTTCTCGAATGTGTATCTTTCCATGTTTCGAATTGAGTTAGTCTGAAATTGAGAAATGTCAAATGAAATGCAGAAAAAAACTTATCGTTTAGGCCCTTAAAATTTAAGCACCCTTTAGTATATATACAAAGCGAAAGGTAATCCAACTCCTGAATGCAGATACCAACATTTAAACGGATGATTTGTTTTCTGAAAGATTCAGTATTCGAATCGGGGAACATTCAAATTACAAATTCCACCTAAACTACCCGATCTCTTTTAAAAACACAAAGTGTAGAACCGGTGAAAGATCTTATACTATCCTTTCAAAGACTTTAAAATGTCAACCCACTGAAGCGATTGCATCACTTGATTTATCCAGTTTACAGGTAAATATACGTTCTGCTGCCCACAATACTAGTTTCAGCACACAGCGCAGGTGAATAACACACAACAATGCAATAACAACAGCCGGCCGCAACAGCTCGTTTAGAGGGCAATCACACACAGGCTTCTCAACTGTTCTGTAACAAACATATCGAAGAACACTCAGCGACACCATCGCCTTTGTACCTATTCGAAATGTTATTCAACTGGACTGGCTGTCAAGAACAATGACCCACGTAGAGCTAGAGACTCGAATAAACATGTGCGTGGTGCCGTTTGTCGTTGTAATACTTATCGTTATGAATATAAAATCTTCGAGTGCAAAATGTAAATGGAAACCCAACTGAAAATGAGTAGTTATGTCCTTCACACATTCAAATCTAGCAAAACAGTCAATTTGAAACGGAAGACTCAATTAAAACAAGCCAGCTCTTGTGACATGAAGGGGCATCATGTGATGCATCTGGTTCGTACGTATATTATATTCCTCTGAAAATTAAGCGGGTCTCAATTTAAGCTCAAGCAAATGTGACTGTCAACAAGCCGCCACAATAGCAATGCGGATACATGTATACACAGAAGGCAGAAGTCATGCCCACAAGTGTGCATACACAAGTTAAAATATTCAATTACACAGCAACACTGCGAGCAGAAAGATAGATGACCCATCTATAGTTGTTTGCGACTGGAATATAATAATGTAACCACTAACCGCCATCTTTTTATGAATACACTCTTTGTTATCATTATCATGCTGTCAAAGTGATTCATATCATTCAAAGATTTACTGTAGTAGGTATACTTACTTGTATCTAAACTGCAAGTTCAATTGTAGACACATCAGACTCCTGTCTGCGAAATTGAATCTAGCAAAAGATGAGGGCGGACAATTGTTTTCACATTTTATGAATGGCTGTATGTAATAGGGAGAGATTTAATTGATACATGCGACTCGAAATATTCCACTGCGCTTTTCCCCTGATCTAGTTCAGTGAGTGTCGTGTGCATATAAATTCTTACGGACGAACTGAGGTATTGGCCAATTCAAACGAAAAAAAAAACAAACAACAAATTAAGGTATAGAGTGTTCATAAGTCTCGATGGGCACAAACATTTTTTTTCCTGCTTTCATATAAAAACTTTTAACATTCAGCGGACAAAACATTTTACAGCATTCAAGACAAAAACTAACTATTTAAAAACTAACTCCTAAAGGCTACCAATTTTCCCTTGTCAGTTTGCACTTAGTGGGTGCGTAAATGAAATCTGTTAAGTCCGATCACTGGACAGGTCAAACCTATTTGGGTTTAAAGTGTGAATTTTGACGAAATCATTTTGCACGGCTCGTTTGGCAAAAAACATATGTGCTTACGGGAAAAGGGTGGTGGTGGACTATATGGTGAACACTGCGCTTAAGATGTATAAATAGTAAACAGCATGCCTACAAAGCAGGCATGTCAAACAGCGCTCCATCAAGTAAAGGGTGATTTTTTAAGAGGTTTAGAATTTTTTTTTAAAAAAAAAACACAAAAAATTCGAAAAAATGAATGAAATATTTATTTGAATCGATAGTTTGAACCTTGCAATTTAATGTTTAAAGATAATTTCATGCAAATGTTGACCGCGGCTGCGTCTCAGGTAGCCCATCCGCTGAGTCCAATTTTGGCATACTCTTTCACACATATCGGCCGGTATCTCACGAATGAATGCATGGATGTTGGCTTCCAGTGCGTCAATCGAAGCGGGCTTGTCCCTATACACATTAGCCTTGGCATACCCCCACAAAAAATAATCTTATGGTGTCAAATCGCACGATCTAGGCGGCCAATTGACCGGCCCGAAACGTGAAATTAACTGTTCACAAAACTCGCCTCGCAATTGCGCCATTGTTTCGCGTGCTGTGTGGCATGTGGCACCGTCTTGTTGAAACCACATATCATGCAAGTCAAGAACTTCCATTTCGGGCAAAAAAAAGTTTGTTATCATCGCTCGGTAGCGTTCACCATTGACAGTAACGCTGCGATTCGCATCATCTTTGAAGAAATATTGCCCAATAATGCCGCCGGCCCATAAATCGCACCAAACAGTGGCTTTTTCGGGATGCATTGGTAGCTGTTGCAATGCTTCTGGCTGATCTTCACTCCAAATGCGGCAATTTTGCTTATTTACGTACCCATTCAACCAAAAATGAGCCTCATCGCTGAACACAATTTTTCGATAAAAAAGCGGATCCTCGGCCAGCTTTCCAAGAGCCCATTCACCAAAAATTCGGCGTTGTGGTAGGTCGGCTGGCTTTAGTTCTTGCACCAGCTGTATCTTAAAAGGCTTTACGCCCAAATCCTTCCGCAAAATTTTCCACGTAGTGCTGTAACAAAGGCCTAACTGCTGGGAACGGCGCCGAATCGACATTTCGCGGTCTTCTGTCACACTAGCTGATACGGCCGCAATATTTTCTTCACTACGCACAGTACGTAAACGTGTTGGTGGTTTAATGTCCAACAAAGTAAATTTGGTGCGAAATTTGGTCACAATCTTCCGAATAGACTGCTCAGAAGGTCGAGAATGCCGATCATAAAATGGAAGCAGCGCGCGATGAACATTTCGAACCGAGCACGAATTTTGATAGTAAAATTCAATAATTTGCAAGCGTTGTTCATTTGTAAGACGATCCATGGTTAAATTGCAAACCAAACTGAAGCTGTTTGACAGTGACACAAGGTACTAAACACACGTCAGCTGTCAAAACCAGTGTTGCCAAAACCAAACCAGCTAAAAAATCACCCTTTAGTTCGCGTTGCGGAGGAAGAGCTAAATACCGGGGGCATTGTGATGACCACTATAATGGACATTGAAGGTGCATTCAATAAAATATGCCTTGAAAGTCTGAAACAAGCCTTAGAAAAACGTAGGGTTAACCCACTGGTGGTAAGATGGGTGGACAATATGTTGAATAGTAATAATAGTTGGCGCAACAGGTCCGTAGGGACCCAAGGCCTAGCTTCTCACAACCATTCGTTTTGTGTGAGTTTCATTTTTGGAACGAATGGAAGGGATCTGCAATTTTATGCCGATTCCAAACGGCGAATTGAGAAGCTCTAAAGACAGTTTATACTCTCGGATGTTTGTCAGACGTTCCCGAGAGGTGGCGCAGTGGAAAAAACCCCAAGTTGGAATTTGGGTTTTTGCGGGATTCGAACCTGGGATGCCTCGCTTACTAGTCGAACAAACTAACCACTAAGCCACTGCGCCAATATGTTAAATACAAGGGCGATAAATATTCAGACGGGAACCTCAAAACTCAGGGGAAAGGTTAGCAGAGGTTGCCCGCAAGGAGGTGTTCTCTCACCTAAACTGTGGAATATCACTGTGGACTCTCTTCACGACAGACTTGAGGCGACTGGCATTCACACAGTGGGACATGCCGACGACATAGCAATAATGGCCAGAGGTAAATTCATAAGACGTGACCGCAGATATCATGAGAAATGCACTCAGAGTGGTTGAGCGGTTGTGTCTGGAACAAGGGCTCTCGATTAGTGCGGGGAAAACAGATCTAATAGTCTTCACTAGGAAGAGGAAAAATCTGGAATTTCAGCCCTTAACACTTTTCAGATCGGAACTAACAGCGACCAAGAAGGTTAAGTAACTGGGAGTCTATCTAGATACTAGACTTGGAGCTACCATGTTGAGGAGAATGTCAGGAAGGCGAAAAGGGAACTACATCAGTGCAAACGTATGTGTGTGGACAGAGGTGGGTACTCTCGCCTAGGTGAGCATACTGTATATGTATACGATGATAACTAGACCCATTATGCCTCGGTTGTATGGTGGGCGAAAGCCTCCCAGAAAACTGTGAGAAAGCACCTAGATAGGGTCCAACGCTTGGCATGTATAGGAGCTACAGGTGGAATACGGACAACACCAACATGCGCATTGGAAGTTATTAAGAAAACGGCCCTTCGTTTGCATCGAGATGCGAAATGGCACAATCGTGGTATACCATCTATGGACAAAGGAAGCTCCTGGAACTTGTCAAAAACGAGATTATGGAGCTGAACATGCCTATGGATGGGATTACAAGAGTGCGTATTATGGAAAGGAATCACAAAACTCGAATTGAGAACGGATTACGTCCAGAAAAAAGGAGTGGTGAAATAGTGATTTTCACAGTGGTCAACCGTGGAACAATGTAGACAGGCTAAAATGACAATTCAGTGGCCGACCTGCTCCACTCAAAGAAGGGTTCTAAGCATGAGTCGAGGAACACCGAAATGGGTGGTGGCTTTGTCTACAGGACATGGTAATTTCGGGTTCACTTGAGTCGCATGAATCACCGTAAAGAAGATTTGTTCGGATGCCGAAATTAACTCGTCAAAAATATACGCTCCATTCGTTCAGACCAGTTACCAAGATGGACGGTATGTAAATCTGTAATGTTTTGGGTTTGTTTTTCGTGGAGACTTGATTCAACAATGAACCATCGATTAAACAATGAACCAGCACAAATGCTTTAAACAATCGTGCTTTCCCATCTGGCCTTATGTCGGGCAGTCTTTTATTCTTCAAGAGAATAACGCTCATGTAGTCACAAAAGCCGAATGTTGATGTGATTTTGGGGGATATTGCACTAAAAACACACAACTGGTCACTCCGAAGCCCAGATTTAATATTGAAAATGTTTGAGCTTACATTAAAGAAAATGAATCGAAGCAGGCTGCTGCAAAAACTCGTCAGGTACAGGGCAAAAAGGTTACAGAAAGTTACTCAGGCTATAGTGGATATATATTTTTATTAAATAACTAGCTTACCCAGCGAACTTCGTTCCGCCCAAATTCATTAATGTACCTAATAAAAATAATAATTCTGGGCATGCAGAATGCATGTGCTTCTTTATGAAATAAATGAAGTACATATTATAGCAATATCGATGGGTTTGCTCACACGTGAGCACGCCATATACACTTGACCATGTGAGAAACATGGGAATTGAATTGATGCCACAAATATCCAGCGATTGTCCTTGCGACTATTTGTCATAGTGAAAGCGAGGCACACGGAAAATTTAAGACGCTCAAATACGAATGGCAAATCGTCCTGAATTAGGGGATTCCGCTGAATGAAAATGTTGGCATTTGAATTTTTCCCTCAAAATCGTTTGCTGTGACATTCGATTTGAGATTCTTCACAATCAAATCAAATGCGTTCCGTTGCAAACTTTCGGAGCATTTAGGTTGCGCAACAAAATTATAACCGAGCCGACTTTCAATTTCATCCTATCTTTTAAATACAGCAATACGAATAAAACAAAGAAAGAATCATGAAAATTGGCCCAGTGGATATCGAGTTATAATTATATTATATTTATGTAGATATGTGGAATAGATAATGTAAAGGGTTTTTCAATAAGAGCGCTACAAACGTTTTTTTAAATAAAACAAAAACGGTTTTGGATATCAATGAAATTCTTTATTCCTGTGAAAGTACGTTCGATGCCATTATGTTTGGAACTCGATTTCTTTTGCATGGCCACCACGGGCACGCTTGCAGAAGTCCAGACGTTGAACCCAATTTTCGACGGTTTTCAAGCATAAATCGGCACTGCTGCAATTTCACGTAGCTCATCAATCGTCGCTGGCTTGTTGGCATAGACCATATGACTTGACGTAGCCCCACAGGAAAAAGTCTAACGGCGTCAAATCGCACGACCGAGGCGGCCAAGCGACTGGACCATTTCGAGAGATAACACGT
Source organism: Cheilosia grossa (assembly GCA_963082955.1). NCBI lineage: Eukaryota > Metazoa > Arthropoda > Insecta > Diptera > Syrphidae > Cheilosia > Cheilosia grossa. The sequence goes on along the minus strand of OY720147.1, from coordinate 15,760,556 downwards.
TCTCCAAACTTGGTTTCCAATAAATTGATTGTGACATTCGCTGTGTGGCTTGTGGCGCCGTCCTGTTGGAACCACATGTCTTCCAAGTCCATATCATCCAATTGGGTTACCATTGAACGGTAGCGATTCCCAATTCACAGGAACGTGCCGGTCTTGATCATCACGGAAGAAGTCCGGCCCAATGACGCCGCCGGCCCATAAACCACACCTAACCCTAGCGACCCAATCGGGTGCAATTGAAATTTTGAATACAACTGGAAAAACAGAACAAAACACTTAACGATCTAACAAAACAATAATAATAATAGTAAATTTAAAAATTTTATTTAAAATTAATTTGACTTTCTTTCAAATGTTGTTTTATTTTTCTTTCTTGATTTACAAAAGGGTACAACTTCTTTATCAGTACACATTAGTTAATTCATTGCCCCCCCCCCCCCCCCCCCCACCCCCTCCTCCGTGACCACAAAGCCCAAATTATCAAATCACAAAGAACATATACTGTTCTATCAAATGGAATGACCGCCTACAGCGCCACCTGTTGAGAATTTTTCAATTTTTCTTTTTTCCTAAACCTTCGCGGAGTAATTACGAACAAATCCGCAGAAGGAAGTATCCAATTTGGTCTAGTCGTTTTCGAGTTTTAAGCATCCGAACAAAACAAAATCCATTTTTATATATATAGATTTTATTTAGTTCCTTTTGTTTAAGTAAAGCTTTTTTTGTCAAAATAAAAAGATTATCTTATTAATTGTAATAAATTTACATAAATATATATTTAAGAAAAAAAATTTCATATGAATATGATGTAAGTATTTTCTACATAACTTTTGGCCGTGTCAAAATACTTATTGTACTTTGCCTTTATGTCAAAGTAGATAACTTCTGATTTGCAATGTTCATCAACAAATAATCAGCTCGTGGAATAACAAATACATTTAAACTAATATATGAAGTACATAATATCACGAGGAAAGTGGAACTAAAGTCAATTCAAAAAGTCCTTGCTTTATTGCTTACTGCTTGTTTTGTGCAGTAAATTCTCTAACTTAAGTTACATAAATCTTTAACTTTAACGTGTAGAAAGAAACTGTCTTGCTTTAAACAATCATCTTGTCATCATTCCGATGCCGAAGGTATGTGGTTATCAGCTGCAGTTTTTGGTGGGGCTTTGTTCTAAAATTTTGCTAGCACGTCCAACTAGCTCCGGTGGTATGAGAAGTAGTAAAATTGCTTTTAAGTGTAGTTAAACAGTAGCATACTATCATAACCAAGTAACCTATCCTTGATTAGTTGCTAATCGCATTTCGTTGTTTATTTTTTATGTTAGGAACATGTCCCTCGTCCTACTTCACTTGTAACGATGGCAATTGCATACCAATGAGGTGGAAATGTGATTCGAAATATGATTGCTATGATAGATCCGATGAGCCACCCGAATGTGGTAAGTTTGCTTTCTTAACTACCTACCTACCTAGCTCCTTACTGCCGCAATAAAAAGAATGAATGAGAAAAAATACTAGCGAAATTCAAATGCGCCATTAACATACGTCTCGCTTAGCTGGAATGTCTTTATATAAATGCGAGATGTAGACTGTAGAAGTTCACGAGCAATTATGTAATATTTGACAGCGAGTACCAATTGGGGTAAATTTGGTAATCATTTCAAAATTCTCTCGGCGTCAACAATGCCCAAATGATTAACCAAACCGTCTACACAATCTAAACTTGTCTGTGCAAAACCGTCACTAGACTTAACAGAATTTATTAATTTTTATTTTAAGAACATGAGCAGCAGTTAAATTAGGCGTGCTTCGATCTCAGCAACACAAAAGGTGTTTGTTTTTAGGTTCGACCCCAGCAAAGCATAGTAAAGTAGGTTTCTTAGCACGCAATTACAACAACTATTGCGAGTCTCGTAGTAGTATATCGTATATCGTAGTTGTTGTAATTGTCTGCTGAAAATCCTACTTTACTTTGCTTTGCTGAGATCGAAGCTCAAAAAAACAGGCCTATTGTCAGTCACACTTGTTTTTTTTTTACTTTCATGCCAGATGGAGCTTCAGTCGCATAAATGTCTGCTTCTGTCTTTATTTTCAGAGCCACCAAATATATTTGGTCGCCGAAATAAAACGCGAAATTTGTCAAAACTAATCTTTATTCACTAGAAAAACTGCGGAATTGGTCTAACCGGTTTTACCGTCTTACAGCGAATGGCGAAAGTTCGTCGAGGTTACCTCGTGACATCGGCGGCAACCATCGACGTGGAGGACGCTGATTGGTTGGTCCAGGCGGCTTCTAACAACCGCCGATCTGTCAGTTTGCTTGACAGGCGTTGCCAGGCGTAGTTGCTTGGAAGGTCTAAAGCCCCCGCCACAGAGGCCCCCCAGAAGACTTCCGCTCTCTACAGGTAGCGTGCAGGAATCTGGACGTGGCGACCTGTACGGGTGCGGGAAGGCTGAGTTGTTGTTGTTGTTTGTGGCGGTTGCGGGTTACCCGGCGTGGGCGTAGGCGGTGCTGCGTCTTCGTCCTGGGCGGAGTCCAAGTATGCGGGTTTTAAGCGGTCCGTTGAGATTTTCGTGTGTTTCCCTCGGACGTTGAGGGTGAAGAATTTGTCGCTGCGTTCGGTTATTTTATAGGGTCCCTCGTATGGAGGAACTATAGATGCTTTGACCGAGTCGTTGCGAATGAATGCGTGACTAGACGTCTGTAGGTCTTGGTGAACGAATGGGCGCTGTCGAGAATGCCAAGCTGTCTGCTGGGGCCTTGTTTGGCGCATCATGTGACGGAGATCTTTGATGAACTCGCTTTGTGAACGGTTGTCGATCGTTGGAGCTAGCAAGTCGGCTGGGAGTCTGAGAGCTGTCCCGTAGACTAACTCTGCTGGCGTGGCGTTGATGTCTTCCTTCAGGGTTGATCGAAGGCCGAGTAGTATGAGTGGGAGGCGCTTTGCCCATCTTGAGGAATCGTTGCAGTTGATAGCGGCCTTCAGGGTCCTGTGGAATCGCTCGACGATTCCGTTGGACTGAGGGTGGTATGAGGTCGTCATCGTGTGGTTCGTGCCCATGCACTTACACAGTTCAGTGAAGACTGATGAGGTGAATTGTCTTCCTTGGTCGGACGTAATTTGCGCTGGGGATCCGAACCGGGCGATCCAGCCATTGATGAGGGCGCTTGCACAATTAACGGCTGACATGTCTGCCATTGGATACGCTTCCGGCCACCTAGTGTAACGATCGATGACTGTCAACAGGTAGCGATACCCGTCGGAGGGCGGGAACGGTCCTAGGATGTCGATGTTGATGTTTGCGAAGCGTTTATCGGGTAGAGCATATTGTTGGAGTTTCGTTCTCGAATGGCGGTGCACCTTCGTTTGCTGGCACGGTATGCATGTTTTGGCGAAATTTGCGCAATCCTGGTGGATATTTGGCCAAATGAATCGCTCGGTCATAAGGCGCGCTGAGGCGCGGCGGCCTGGGTGTGAAAGACAGTGTGTCGCGTCGAAGAATGCCTTACGAAGATCTTTTGTTATGAACGGCCGAATTCTGTTGTGTGCCACATCGCAATAGATAGGTTTGCCTAGGTGAGGAAAGGAAAACAATGTTAGTTGCATTGAGTGCACGGGGTTACCTTCGAGGAGCTGCCGAAGCTCGGCGTCCTTTTCTTGCGATTCTGCTAGTTTCGAATAAAGGTCTTCCTTGGCGCCGTAGGCCCCGATACGTGACAACAAGTCTGCTGCGTGGTTATCCTCCCCCTTAATGTACCGAATGTCGGTAGTGAATTCGCTGATGAAAGACAAGTAATTTGTTTGTCGCGGTGACGATTTTTCCGGTCGTTGTCTGAAGGCAAATATAAGCGGCTTATGGTCTGTTAAGATGTGGAATCTACGCCCCTCTAACAAATCTCGGAAGTGGCGTATGGCTAGATACATTGCTGTGAGTTCCCTATCGTACGTGGAATAGCGTTGTTGCGTCGGGGAGAATTTCTTGGAGAAATATCCAAGCGGCTCTGCAACGTTGTTGACTAGTTGATGTAGAGCGGCGCCAGCAGCTAGGTTCGATGCGTCTGTGACCAAGCTCAACTCTGCTTCAGCCACGGGGTGTGCAAGGCGCACTGCTTGGGCTAGAAGCTGGCGACAGTCGTTGAAAGCTTTGTCGGTAGGTTGTGTCCAGTTCAGCACCGATTTGTCGTTTTTTCGGTTGCCTGGCACCAGTGCTAACAAGGGAATTTGTACGGTGGCAGCATGGGGGATGAATTTGCGGTAAAAGTTTATCGTCGCGAGGAACCCTTTCAGTTGTTTTACTGTCTCTGGTCGTTTGATGCGTTGGATGGCGTCCACACGTGACGGGAGGGGGGCTATCCCTTGCCTTGTGATTAGATGACCGAGAAACTCCAGCTGCGGTTGTCCGAAGACACACTTGGCCACATTGACTGCCAAGTTGTGGTTAGCGAGCCTCTTTAGGACTTCGGTCAAATGTTGACGATGTTCTTCGACGTTCGAAGAGGCGATGCAGATGTCGTCCATGTACGGGAATGCGAATTCCACCCCCCGTAGCACCTCGTGGATCAGCCGCTGAAGGGTTTGCGCCGCGTTCCGGAGCCCGAATGTCATGTGGGTGAATTCATATAGACCGAAAGGCGTGATAATGGCGGTCTTGGGAACGTCGTCCGGGTTGATGGGGACCTGGTGAAAGGCTTTTTGTAAGTCAATTTTTGAAAAAATGGACTTACCTCGAAGTATATTGGCGAAATCGTGCAGGTACGGGAGGGGGTATCGGTCGGGCAACGTGATTGCGTTGAGGCTTCTATAGTCCCCGCAAGGTCTCCACGACCCGTCAGCTTTACGCACCATATGAAGCGGGCTCGACCAGTTTGATTTCGATGGTCGGCATATCCCAGCCCGCATGAGTAGCTCGAACTCCTTTTTGGCGGCGATCAGCTTGTCTGGCGGTAGGCGGCGTGCTCGCGCTGAGCATGGTGGGCCGTTTGTTTCGATGTAGTGAAGCGCTTCTGAGTTTGTCGATGCCCCCGCTGGTGCGAGGCGTGTGATGTTCGGAAATGCCGTTATGATGTCGGCGAATGGTCCATTTCGATCGATGAGCTGCGGGGACGATTGGTTGCTGGTCATCGCACAAAGTGGTTTCGAAAGCGACTTGGTGCGCGAATCGATGAGGCGAGCTCCTTTTACGTCGACCATTAGGTCATGGTGTTGCAGGAAATCAGCTCCGATTATTGGAGAGGTGACGTCAGCGACGATGAACGTCCAAACGAATGGGCGGCGAAGGCCCAGGTTGAGTTCATGGGTGACCTCTCCGTAGACTTTGATGGGCGAACCGTTTACGGCGAACAGCTGCATGGAGGTAGGGCGATAGTTCGTCGAGGTTACCTCGTGACATCGGCGGCAACCATCGACGTGGAGGACGCTGATTGGTTGGTCCAGGCGGCTTCTAACAACCGCCGATCTGTCAGTTTGCTTGACAGGCGTTGCCAGGCGTAGTTGCTTGGAAGGTCTAAAGCCCCCGCCACATATATCTACTCAGTCTTTTACGTATGATTTAAAAAGCTAACAATCCTTCATCATTGTTGTGTTAATGGAAAACATTTTTGGGGTGACTATTAAACAATAACGTGGACAATTAATGCTGACTAATTTGACGCCTGGTTAAATTTCTTTAGAAATGCTGTCATGACCGATCTTATTCGACTTTTTTCCATCTTCGCAAACGCTAGTTATGTTTAAGATCATGACTAAGCGGTAAAATGAAAACAAAACAAACTTAACCACCAACAGTGTCATTGTAACTTTTTAGTACGTGTGAAATTGAGTTTATAGCAATAATAATAATCTTTTTTTGTCTTTATGAGACGGAGTCAACAATTGTTGAGCTCACGTCACATTAAAATCGATTCAGCCTTGCTAAACGTTCGAATGGGTGCGTTGGAGACGGCTTTGACTTGACGGAAGTGAGGTCTATATAGCTATAATATCGACCCGTCCAGTTTGCATCCAATAAGACTGCGATTGCAATCTGTGTTCAATGAGTAGACCAGGAGCAAACATGTCTTCCAGGAAAACTAAGCATTGCTTCCTCCATCGCACTTCAACTTCTCCACAAGTTTCGCATAAGCAACACTTGCCCAGACGGTTGTCTTACCCAAATGCCTCTCGCTCATTACGCCAGAGAACATTCTCGGTACCAATAAAACAACGTCACCCGGATGCGCATTACATATTACCAAATAATGCATTTGCTCTTTCCTCTATTTGAACCCCGACCATCCAGTATGTAGACAGGTCGTTCCTTATTTTAATTACCAGAAACTAAACTTTCAAACAATGATGTAAAAAAAATTCTCTTGCTAATTCTCTTCCAGCAAACGCGACCAAATGCAATGAAGGACAATTCCAGTGCACATCATCACACAAATGCATTCCCAACAATTGGATGTGCGATGGCGAACGCGACTGCGGCGATACTGACACGTCTGACGAAAACAATTGTAAACAACTTGCACCCATAGTTAATCTACACTTATACTAAATGTAAATCTACTCTTTTCAGGTCCTAATTCAGCTCCAAAGTGTCTCTCTTACCAAACCGAATGCAAAGACGGTCTTTGCTTGGATATTTCCAAATTCTGTGACGGCAATTGGGACTGTGACAGCGACGAGTGGAACTGTGGTAAGGCATCACTGAAAATGTATTTTCATATGCTTACAATTGATTTATGATGATTTGTCTATCCGCAATTTAGATACACAAGAGGAACTCTGCTCGTCAATGAATTGTTCGTTCAATTGCAAGCTAACTCACAATGGACCAAAGTGTTTTTGTGCGCCCGGCCTGGAACCTGTTGGGACACAGTGTCAGGACTTTAACGAATGCCTAATCGAAGGAGTCTGCGATCAGCAATGCAGAAATACGCACGGCTCATTCGAGTGCATCTGTGTTTCCGGGTATGTGAGGAATAAGAATCGATGTTTAGCGGTTAATGGTATTTCATTGAAATATGCATATGTGAATGCTTGGCATTGATTGTGGTTTTTCATTACAGTTCCGCAAAACGAGAATGCGTCACTAGTCTTTGTAACACAGCACGATATTCAGCGAGTATCAACGAGTGGAGAGCCGTTGGGCAGATATCCCACCGCTGATGTATCAGCCATAGAGATTTGGCATCGCAATCGGACACTGTGTGCCATGTACTCTACGCCATGGACAGAAATAACGATGCGTTGCCATAAAATAGATAATTTGACAGATAGTTGGCTAATGCCAATACCAAAGATCATCACCAGTACACACTGTGAGTTTGGGACTCTGACAGATTGCTTTTAAGAGGCCAAGTCACTGGATACATTTGGAAAATAACAAAAATAAATAGTAAAATAGAACTCCAACAAAGTCCTTGCATTTGGGTCGTTATAACAACACAACGTACGCAGAGAGAAGTGAATGTTATATATGTTAAATGTTAAATATTAATCTTTTCGCAATTCGGCAAGTTTTAGTTTGAATGGGGGAAGTGTCCATTCATTCTTTACTTTTGATTTGTATTCATCCCATGTACATAGACAACTCCATTTGCACTACATTTAATCTCTTCAATTTCTACATACATTATGCGACAGCATTCGGGCATAACAAATTCATTTTTATTTTTCTAGGAGTTTGACTTCACGCATCTTCGTCCAAACGGCAATTGCTGTTCATATTCCACGACTTAGCTTTTTGTATAAAAATGTTCATAACTAGAACTCCTTCCGTGATTTGGATTTGTTTTGTTTCCGATGTGAAGTGTGTGGGTATATTATTGTTTGTCCTTTTATGATTGCTATGTTTCTATGTTTTGGGATTGTCGGCTGATCCGAACAGATTCGATGAACGCGAAAAATAATACACAATAAAATCAATGGAATATAAAAGCATTTCCGATCAATTCTAGTTATTGCGGCAGCGAAGGTCGTCCACGGCATTCCATGGGCCGATTCGCGCGTATCGGTTTTAAGACTTATTTTATGTTACTTCGAACACACCTCTTTCTAAATCCATTTCTTCGCACACTTCAAGCTATATCATGATTGTCATTCTACAAATCTTATCTGGAAAGTATGTATTCATATTTTTTTTTCGTTGTCTCCATGTGGCTAAGGTTTCTAAATGGCTCTAAAATGTCAAACTTTGTGCACTTCTATCACATTTGTTGCTTTCTTTAATTTCTGTTTGTGTTCTTGTAGCTGTCGACATTATTCGCTTGGATTGGATTTCAGGAAACTGGTACTTTCTTTGCAATGAACCCGGACTGATGTTTATGTGTACAAATAACATGAAGTACTGCAACATTATATTAAACAATGTACAGAAGCCCGCGTCGATGGTGTTGGATCCAACTAAAGGGTAAGTTTGTTTGGTAGTTAGGTAAAGTCCTGTTCGTGAATATCAATATATGTCTACGCCCTAAGAAAGTATCTACATACGGGATGAAATTAGAAAATTTTCAAGGGAAAATTTAAAAATTCATTTTCCATTCGTCTTGTACGTGGAATTTTTCATTTGTAATTTTGATCGTAATATACACTTAGATCGTATCCAAATTATTTGAATCAAAAAAAAACAATTTTGGGCGAGGCAAAGTTCGCAGGGCAAGCTAGTTTCTTATTAGAGTTATTTGCGCCTGCGATTTTATTTGCTGTTTCCGAGCATATACTTTTTGCTTGGCGTTTGAAAAGCACCCTTTCTTACCCTGTTTTATAACACCGAGCGGCTACGTAAGTGAACTCAGTTGTTAGCTTAAAATAAGAACACTCCATTGTGACGTTTTGTTCAAGGTGCCTATATACTCGTAAATGCCCTTTTTCTATACAGCATTAGACCGATCTCATAAATGTATGGAAATGTTATGCTTGTGAAAATATAAGTTAGTCACGAATTGCTGTGTACCATCAACGCGACATGTTTGCATATTGTTTGTATTAACGCAGCCAAAGGTGATATAAATAAATGTCCAACTATAAATTGAAAATGTACGCCAACGCTAATTTATTATATTGACCTATCAATTGCTCAATTTGAAATGTAAATAGCTTACGAGTATTTAGTTAAAAGAATTGTTCGTTTAAGTATGTTAATAACTAAAATTAACACTACGGTTATGAGTATTTTGCCAGCTACAGAAACAACGTTCTAATCAAAAATTCGATGGAATCACGACCCTTAAACTAAATATTATATTCGGAATAAAATCGGAGGAAATAAAGGATTTTTTTTTATTGCTATTTTTTCGAAATTTCTCGTATTTTCAATATTTTGTACAACCTCCACGATTTAAAATTACATCGAAAATTCAATTTTATAAAGAATTATACAAAATTTCCAGGTAATCCAAGGGAATGTTCGCTTTGATTGCGGCAATCAGTTCCTCACAACATTCATTCTGCTTACCTCTTTCATAAATTTGACGGGTCAGCCATCACCAACATTTTCAATAATGTTGAGATCGGGTGAATATGGTCGCCACGGCAATAATTCCACATTTTCACAAGAAAGAAAACTTTTTACCACCCGGGCGTTGTGAATCGGTGCATTATGTTGTTGGAAAATCCACTCGAGAGGTCCAAACAAAACTATTTCAAATGCGCCATTGTGAGAAATGGCCCCCACACCATTACTCCTCGTTGCCTCGAATGATGACGGTTCAAAAAGCATTCTTCCTTTCGCAGATCGTGGAAATAATAGTTATACCCATCAGGGCCATCCAAATTAATTTGTTCGTCGGAAAACACTATTTTTCGCCAATTTACAGCACTTCCAACTTGCGTACCACTCCGTCCAGTAGTAAACTACGCATTGAAAGACCTTCCGATTGGCAAGCGTCAATTTTCGACGTCCCTTCAACCGTTAACAATTTTTTTTTACCCATTTCCACTTAAAATGAAAGGCACACACTTGTTGAAGCTTAAAATTTGCAACTGAGTTAAATTCGCGTAACAGGTAATTACCAACTAACTGAATTCTTAAATGCGTCTAATCAAGTGAACCAAACGATTGCTTTTGTTTTTACATGAATGAGAAGGATGAGAACAAAATAACCGTTAACTGTCACTCACCAAGCATATATTTCTGTTCTTTCCATTGAGATTTGAGAACTTAATAATCTTTCTTAAAAATTGCCTTGTAACTAAAACAAACACGAAGGAAAAAATTTAAATTAACGAAAAAAATATTGGTGCGTCTAAACAAGTGAACTGCAGTTGTGAATAATTCTTTCCAGTACTATGACGGATTATTCATCCGACTGCGCGAAGCTTTTCTAACCTCAAATCAATTGTAATTAATCTTTATGGAGCAGTGATTGTTCCTCAACGCTATCTCGTCTATGAATGCTCTATCGAAGGCAGCCTCGAAATCGGGTATAGCTGGTTATCGTCAAATTGTAGTTCGTCAGTAGTGTAAATGTTCGTAGATCGCATAGATTTTCCTTTTTTTAATTTTCCCATCAGCATTACCGATGGGCGACATTAGTCGCTATTTGGCCACCACACCTCAAGGCGCCGGCAACGACTTTTCAAAAATTCTCTGTTTTCGCCCTTTTTCAACATTGGCGACTTTCGCGCCACTATTCCCATAAAAAATACTCAAAACTGTTGAACAACCTCAACTATCCATCGTAAGTGAACACATTTAAGGAAATATTCTCTTCGTTCATAAGTAGATATAGTTTTTCTTTATTCCAATACAAAGTTTTCCCATCTCTCGTTATTCCATTGCTTTTCTGACTTTAATTGTTCACATGGATATTCTTTTTATCTATGATTATGATCTGTGTTTTGCTTTGTTATTTGTGTTCCTTTGTATAAGCCTTCTGTTTTATCTCTCGTCCACATTTTTTTTGCGACTAAGGGTTATTCTAAGGGACGAGTGACCTCCCTATTAAAAGTCAATAAGTCTTTAGTAGTAGGGGTCATTGCATCAACTGATTAGTGTATCTCTCTGTTAACACATTCCTATCACGGAAGACAGAAGGGATGCTAGATAATAATTAGACGTGTGACTGAAAGGGACAGCATTACCTGCCACGTGACACGTATTTAGGCCGGCCATCTTGCTTACGTGGTAGGATTTATAAGAAAGGTCCGCATGTTGGTATTTTTATAGCGATGGCTAACGAAATTCCGCATTCCTATAAAACAATATGGCTTCCGGAAGTGATGAACGGACAATTATTTATTTATTTCGTATAACTGATTGATGAATTGTTGGTTTATTTTTGAATCAGAAGTAGAAATGTTTTCAAGTAATTGCAGAAATGTTGGTGGCCGGAACTTGTGTTTATTTCTGTTTTACGTATCTATAATTATGGGTAGAACATCCATGACGCTTTAGGCGTCTGATTTGTGATCTCATTCTTACGCATTTATTAGCATTGACTGCGGATTCACGGATCTCTCTGTCCCGTCTCGTGCAAAATTGCGCGTGCGTGAGGGTGTACCGAAATGCAGTTTTAATCAATGAAATGCCGGGCAATCACGGGATGTGTTCAGAGGATTCGACACCTGCAGAATCTACATTCCGTCCAACACAGATAGTATCAGATTGTATGCCGAACGGTCTGATGCGTTCACAGCTTATTGCAAACTGAGATTTGCATACTTTGCAACTAAGAACGCAACCTGTGAAGTTTGCGCAAACCAAACAATCCCAAACTGTGCTACTGTACGTATAAGCTTTAACTTGGCGAATTGAGAAAAGATTTTATCCTGTTTTCGTACAAAATGCAAATCTGTGCAAGAACTGAAGATGCAATGGTATGCAATGCTCTTTAGTTTGAAGTGAAAAAGATCTGCTTCATAGTTTGAAGTGAAAAAGATCTGCTGCACCTCAAATATTTAACCATAGTTTTACTACCGCTCTAGCAATTCGAACAAAGGTTCATTTATTGCTCGTGGCTTGCAGCCCAGTGTGATTAGTTAAGTCTGATCGAGCATGAATCTTGAGTAAGGCTTTTCTTACTGAAACGTTTGCATGACAAACTAACAATTAGTTTATTTCCAAATCATTCGCAGGTTGATATTCTACGCCGATTGGAGTCCTAGCCTTAGTCGTGCCAATTTGGATGGCACCAACCAAACTGTGATAGTCTCTACGGCAATCTATTACCCTAGTCGTGTAACTCTCGACCTCGCAAACGAACACGTCTATTGGATTGATGTCTATAAGGATTTTATTGAACGGGTGGATTACGACGGACAGAATCGTTGGTCGATGAAAAAGACTTCAGATGTGAGTAGACCTCTGAATCGGATGCTTTAGTGTAAGTCATACATAAATGTCCTCCCCTAGATTTATTTCGCCTTAAAGTCCCTTCATGCGGTAGAGATCTTCGAAGACACCATATACGTAGCACCCTGGACCGGTAGTTATGTTATAGCCATGAATAAATTTACCTTCAAATCAGAGTACATCGTACAGGATGTTAAGAAACCCTACGACTTTAGAATATTCCATCGCCAGAAGCAGCCTGAAGGTGGACAACCAATTCGAAGGCTTCGTACAGAAGGTACTAATCGTTTGCTATGTGCTTTTTTTCAGTTGCACATCCTTGTCGCGATAACAACGGCAATTGCAGTCAAATTTGTGTGCCACTATGGAAGAAGTTATTTGCATCAGTGCAATGCACGTGTTCGCCCGGCTACCGATTGGTGAATAAAACCGAATGTATCATCGAGAAACATGAGACATTTCTATTGTACACCCAAAAACGTCTTGCGTGTATTTCTGGGATTTCGATAAATCCCAGAGATGTAGGCGGAGGCCTGGACAATGTCCAAAATGCGATGGTGCCGATATACAATGTCAGTTGGTCCGTTGGTCTTGATGTAAATATTCGCGACAAGCTAGTCTATTTCATTCAGACGAATCCGTAAGTACAACTAGCTTTATAAGGAGCAACTTCCGTCTCACCTGATGTGTGTTGCTTTCTCGTAGAAACGGTCACTGGATTCATAGTCAAAAAATTGATGGTACCGAAAGGAAACTCCTGACTAGAGGCTCTGGTAGTGTTCCAGTCATTGCCTATGATGAATTACATCAGCATTTGTATTGGGGCGGAACAAATGAGCTCACTGTGGCTCCCATCTCTAACTTTAGCATGGCGATAAGCCTGCCAATTGGAAAGGAACCCATGTGAGTGTGACTGTATGCAAATTGGTAAAGTTCTTCTATTAATCAGCGAAATTTTAGGTCCATCGCTATAAGTCCCAAAAATGGTTTGATTTTTTGGTCGCATTGGCTTTTCGGTGAGCATGAAGGATCGATTATGATGTCTTGGATGGACGGCACGCATAGGGCAACTCTGGTTGAGTCGACTAAAAGTTTGCCGATGAAGTGGCCGATGAGTCTCACAATCGATAATAAGGGGGAAGTTCTTTATTGGTGAGTGCGGAATGGGTTAATCTTTAACATACCAATTAATTCGTTATTTCTTGATAGGTGCGATGTGAAAGAAAACACAATAGAGCGAGTTAACCTGGACGGAAGTGCGCGGACTGTAGTATTTCGCCATGAACTCTATCATCCGATTTCAGTAGCTTTTCACGATGGATTTGTGTTTTGGGTGGACAATCAGAATGGCAGCATCAGACGGTTTGACGTTCGCCAAAACAATAAAGTTAAAATGGATGCGAATATGTAAGTTGAATGTCCCAGTGTTGCGCTCAGTTCTTCTCATTCTGGTCACGTGGTTTACATGTGTATACACATCAATTGGTGAAGTTGTCCTTAGATTAAGATTTGTGATCACTGTGCAAGTGAAAAGAATAATTGTTATAGGGTGGCAGTAATAACCATCGAATGATTATACTAAGTGCACAACCGTAGAACGTGTCTAAATATTTGTAGTAATTCAGCTTTCTCTCTAGTCAAACAGAAGTGTTCGCTCTCGTCCGTGGCCACACGTCTAATCTTCGAATCTTCGAAAGCGCGCTGCATGTCGGATCCAATCACTGCGAATTGATTGTGTGCCCTGGCGTTTGTCTGAATACGCCAAAAGGCCACGTTTGCAAGTGTCCGGATGGTTTTTCCCTAAACGGTGACGGAAGTCAGTGCATTCAGAAAGTGCGCATTGAAGATGACGACATCTTCGCAAAGAATTGCACTGGATTTATGTGCAAAAAGATTCCTCAATGTATTAACTCGAAAGATGTCTGCGATGGCTTTGATGACTGCGAAGACGGTAGCGACGAGGATCACAGCGAACAGGGACAGTGCCATAAGAATAACTGTGATATGAACACACATTTTGTGTGCGATGACTCGCGATGCTTTCAGAGAACACTAATGTGTAGTTCGATTGCCTACTGCCAAGATGGCAAGGATCAGATAAATTGCGAAGCGAAATCCTGTAGCAGCGCAGAGTTTACATGTGTTAAGAGCGGAAAATGCATACCACAAGCTTGGGTCGGTGATGGTGTCTGGGACTGTGGTAAGAATGGTGTAGGCTTGTGTTTTACCGGACAAGAATTGCACAGAACCGTATCTTTGTAGGCTTAGAAGACAGATCTGATGAGGGCTTTTCGGAAATGGTTACATGCTTGGAGTTCGAGTGTGGAAACGGTAAATGTTTATCGTTTACAGAACACTGTGACGGAGTGGATCAGTGTGGGTAAGTCGGATATGAGTTTATTTCATTGGCTATTCTAGAAATGATTACTTTGTAGTGACAACTCCGATGAAATTGGTTGTGAAACAGATTGCGGTCCGGGTGAGCGATTCTGTGCACCCATGGGATGCTATAGTGAGCGAATGCGATGCGATGGAATCCATGACTGTCTGGACTACAGCGACGAAGCGAACTGCACCGATGTCGGGAGTGACAATCATGAAGAGGATTTGGGTGTTGCGCACATGTGTGGACAGTTTGAGTTCAGCTGTGGAAATCCTTTCGAATGTATTCCAGACATATTACGTTGCGACGGTGTCGCGCATTGCTTTGACAAGACTGACGAGGAGAACTGTACGAAGATCAATCGGGCGAAAGAGTCAAATGAGACCATTACGTGTGATGGTCCAGATCGCTTGTGCGCGGTATCCAATCGATGCATATCTGTGAATCAATTATGCGATGGCGTTGTTGACTGTGGGGACGGCACTGACGAGGGCTTCAGATGTTTGGAAAAGCTCTGCGAGAAGAGCAATGGGTGTTCTCACTATTGCCATAATGCCCCAGAAGGTCTAGTTTGCTCATGCCCGGCGCACATGTACCTCCAACCGAACGGGATGCGTTGCAGTATGGATCACTCGTGCGAGCATTGGGATACTTGTTCGCAAATTTGTGAGAAAGTCGGCAAAGCGTACGAGTGCAAGTGTCACGACGGCTATAGCCTCGAATATGACAAGTTTACCTGCAAGAGTACTGCCGCCGATGAGCCGTATGTCATCTTCAGCAATCGTCAAGAAATAAGAGGAGTGAATCTCAAGACATCGGTGGTTAGTAACTTTTACACATCACTGCGCAATACGATTGCGTTGGACTTTCTGTACCACAACGATTCCGTGGAGATCTTCTGGACCGATGTAATGGACGATAAAATTTACAGGGGTCATCTGGTTGGTGAGTCTCTGAGAAAGGTTGAAGCCGTTGTGCGATCCGGCCTGTCGACTACAGAAGGTCTCGCTGTGGATTGGATTGGTTTGAATCTCTATTGGATTGACAGCAACTTGGATCAGATCGAAGTGGCTCTTCTGAATGGCAGCTTTCGGCGAACTTTGGTCGCTGGTGATATGGAGAGTCCACGAGCCATTGCATTAGATCCCAGAGAAGGACTTCTCTTTTGGACTGATTGGGATGACAATTTCCCACGGATAGAACGCTGCTCTATGGCTGGTGAGCTCAGGCGAACGATTACACAGGTGAACCAAGTCCGCTCGGCATGGCCCAATGGGCTTACCCTTGACTACACTCAGAAGCGTGTTTATTGGGTGGACGCTAAAGCTGACGCGATATACACAACCAAATACGATGGAACTGATCATCATTTGGTTGTCAGAGATAAGGAGATCCTCTCCCACCCGTTTGCAATATCCGTTTTTGAGAACTACGTCTACTGGACCGATTGGCGTACAACATCTGTCATAAGGGCGAACAAGTGGAACGGAACGGATATTCAGGTTATTCAGCGAACGTTGTCGCAACCTTTTGGCATCCAGGTGTTGCACTCGAGTAGACAGCCGCGAGATGAAAATCCCTGTGGCACAAATAACGGAGGCTGTTCGCATTTGTGTTTGCTGAGGTAAGTGTACGAATTTAATTGCAACGTGTGAGAGGATGTAGTGTTCATTAATTGTTCCAGTGTGAAGAAGACATTCAAATGCGAATGTCCCCATGTGATGCGCTTGGACTCGACCGATCAAAAGACCTGTGTACCGAATGAACAGGTGTTGTTGTTCATAATGGGCAACGAGATACGTGGAATCGACCTAATGCAGCCAAATCATCACACCATACCAACAATTCGTCAGTCGCCACAGGTAAGGGTTGCTGCAACTTTTTTATTAAAAGAACTAACTATTTTAGAAGCCACCCTCGGTGAGAGATGACACATATCTCAGTGTGGTAAATCGTCAAAACTGGGTCGGTAGAAATGAATTAGTTTTGGGTGTATTTATCAAAGTAGCGAGAGATTTCTTTTTATTCCACTTCCCATTTTATGATGAATTTGATTTGGATAACTGATTCGCTCTTTAGGTTATTGGCCCACAAAGAATAGACTTTACGGTAGACGATAGCCGCATTTATTGGACCGATATAGCACTAAACGAAATAAAAACCGCTGGCCTGTCCAACGGCCTGATCGATACAATACTCAACACTGATATTCAGAAGCCTTATGTAAGTTCACTACAGACAAAATGACCACACAAAACACCAAATGACCTGCTTTACAGGGTTTTGCCGTCGATTGGATCACCAAGAACATGTTCTTTTCATCCGGGAAACAAAAATGCCAAATATTTGCATGCAACATTAAGGGAGAGTACTTCACCGAAATACACAGCAACTTGAATATGGTGGAAAGCATTGCTCTAGATCCTGCAGAGTAAGTGTAGTTTTTAAGGAATCAATGGCACATTGTACTGATTTGCATTTGTAGTGGCAAACTGTTTTGGGCGCACACATCTCGCGAGGACAATCTAACCAGTATTGAGATCAGCTGCATGGGCGGGTCTGGTCGCCGTGTACTTGCCAGCATGAAAGAAATTGTGCAAAGTTTATGCGTTGACTTTGATTCCCGGCGATTGTATTTTGTTTACCAGGGCTCGGGGATTGCTTACTTTGACCTGAAGACTGAAATTATAAATCATGTCCTCCCCGCCAGCGACATTATGACCATTAGCAGTGTCACGGTGTACAATAATACGCTGTACTTCCCCGAAAACATCCAGAGTGTGATCATGAGTTGTGAGAAGAACTCGTGCTTGGGCTATTCGATCTTGAGGAAGAATACCAGTGAGTATTGAGCGAGGCAGCCGAGTTGCATCTGTCTTATTATTTCATTTTCAATTTAGAAAGCATCCAAGCCATGAAAATGTTCTACAACGAAGCGCAGAAGGGCACTAACTCGTGCGCAGGCGAAAAACGTGGTGGTTGTGAGCATTTGTGCTTGTCTCGGTGGAGCGATGATCATGTTTGTAAATGCGCCATCGGATTCGATCAGGATCCAAGCGATCCAACCAAGTGCATCGGGAAGCCAGAGTTTATATTCTTTTCAAACCACGAGCTGAAAGGCATTGAGCTGTTTGATAAAAAAAATCCTACAGAGAATTTGGAAGAGAAAAGGGTTGGTAAGCATACGTTTTTGGGTCTATTAATATTTAAATGTACATCCTCGTAGGCACTTGGATCGATATCTCGCATCACGCTGGCCACCTACATAGATTATTATGCTGCCGAGAACTACCTGTACTGGGCAGACAGCGAGAAAGGCATAATTTCGCGCATTAAACGTGACGGAACGCAGCGTGAAGTGATACTGGAACAACCAGAGCAAACGGAGCAAAGCAATCAGGATTGGTTGGGTGCGATTGCAATTGACTGGGTTGCTGGCAATATCTACTGGAGTGACACGAAGAGGAACATCATTGAAGTGGCGCGTTTGAATGGCTCCTCGAGGCACGTGGTAATTTCGAATATTGAAAATCCCACAGCTCTTGCTGTTGATCCAGTGCAGGGCTTCTTGTTCTATGTCGGCGAGGGTGTGATAGGAAGAACAGGCCTCGATGGCAGTCAACCTTTTATACTTGTCAACCAAACCAAGTCGGTCAACAACATGGTATTGGACATTGACGCGACAAAAGTCTATTGGTGCGAGTCGGGCAACGATGTTATAATGAAAGTCGATTACGATGGAAATTTGAAGACCCAGGTCATGAACCATAGCTTGAACAACCCAGTCGCGCTGGGCTTGATCGATGATCTCCTTTACTGGGCGGATAATAATCACAACAAGGGAAGCATCAAAGTTGCGCCACTGCAGAATCTGTCCGACTTTACCGAAGTTCTCAAATCGGAAGGAAACACACTGAAAGACTTGAAGATCTTCTCAAAGCGGGTGCAGAAAGGAACGAATCCATGCGCCCAGGATAATGGCGGCTGTCAGGAGTTGTGCCTATTCAATGGGACAAGTGCCATTTGCGCTTGTTCCCACAGTCGTGTGGCTGCGGACGGCCTCGGCTGCGAGCCCTACGATAATTTCTTACTCTTTTCGCATCGCAGTTCAATAGAGAGCGTCCACATGACGGACCATCTGAACAAAAACGGTCCGATAGAGCGCATTTTGAACGCCACATTTATGCGCAATGTGATTGCGCTGTCCTACGACTACAGGAACAACAAGGTGTTCTACTCGGATGTCCACATGAGCACGATCAATTCGGTGCACTTCAATGGGTCAAAGAATGCAGTCTTGGTCAACCGCCAGGGCAGAGTCGAGGGCCTAACATTCGACGACGTCAATCGGCACCTGTTTTGGACATCGAACAATGATGCTACAATCCGAAGCATTGACCTTGCACAGACCACAGACAATCCCGATAACAACATCCAACATGTCAAGACCATTTTGAAGTTAATGTCTCACGACAAGCCTCGCGGAATCGCAGTTGAGCCGTGTATGGGTATGATTTACTGGACAAACTGGAACGAACAGACGCCATCAGTTCAGCGGGCATATGTGACAGGTTTTGGGGTGGAGTCGATTATCAAGACTGATATTCTGATGCCGAATGCATTGACACTGGATTTCGAGGAGCAAAAGCTGTATTGGGCTGACGCTAGGCTGGATAAAATTGAGAGGGCCGACTATGATGGATCACACCGTGTGGTGTTGGCCCACTCTACGCCGAAGCATGCCTTTTCGATGACTGTGTACGGTGATCTGCTCTTTTGGACTGACTGGGTGCTGCATGCGGTGGTGCGGGCCAATAAATACTCGGGCTCCGATGTGGTGTTTCTTCGTGAAGATATAGTGCGTCCAATGGGGATCATTGCTGTGCAGAATACCACCATTAATTGTGATTCAAATCAGTGCAAGGTATTGAATGGCGGCTGCGAAGATGTGTGCATTTTAAGGAAGAACGGCACCACAAGCTGTCAGTGCACACGCGGGATTCTAGCTTCAGATGGTCGGCGCTGTATTCAGCAGGTTAACAGTGTATGCGCCAAGGACCAGTTCGCGTGCAAGTCGGGTGAATGCATACCCTTCGAGATGACTTGCGATAACATTTCCCACTGTTTGGACGGTTCGGATGAAGTCCGTAGTTACTGCATTATTCGTGAGTGCCCCTTGGATTTCTTCATGTGCCAAAATCATCGGTGTATTCCGCAGAATCAAACATGCGATGGTGAGCAGCATTGCGGAGATGGATCTGACGAATCCGAGCTCCTGTGCAAATGCGAGCCGGATCATTTCCATTGCGACAGTGGCGAATGCATAGAGATGCCGTTCCGCTGCGATGGATTGAGGGATTGCAAGGATTTCAGCGATGAGAAGCGCTGTCCGCCTCACCATTGCGTGCAAGGAGATGTGAATTTTACACAGTGCGGGGACTCGACTGCCTGCTATATGCCACAGTGGCGCTGTGACGGCGATCGTGACTGTCCGGATGGCAGCGACGAAGAGGGCTGTGATAATGTCACCAGGTTAGGCTGTGCAGCGCGACAATTTCAATGTGCGAACGGTCACTGTATTAATGAGAAATGGCGCTGCGATGGTGAGAATGACTGCAACGATGGATCGCCAAGCTCGGACGAGCTTAATTGTCCGGTGCAATGCAAGTTAAACCAGTTCCAATGCGATGATGGATGCATTCCAAGCAGTTGGCAGTGCGACAACAAAACAGACTGCTCCGATGGTTCTGATGAGGGCAAGCAGTGCCCCCATCGAGAATGTCCAGCAAGTATGTTCCGTTGTACTTCGTCGGGCAGATGCATTTCGCAGAGGTGGGTGTGTGACGGCGAAGCAGATTGCCCGCCGCCCGGCTTAGAAGATGAAGGGGAACATTGCGGGTTAACGTCAGTGACGCAGATAAATGCATGTCCACCGCCGATGTTTCTGTGCTCCAATGGGCAGTGCCTCGATAGACAGTACGTGTGCGATGGTGATCACGATTGTCCAGGAGGGGAGGATGAATACGAAAACTGTCCGCACAACACGTGGGGTGCGTCCCTCTGCTCTGTCGATGAATTTGCGTGTGCATCTGACTTGTCGTGCATTCCACGGAATGCGACATGTGATTCGAAATCCGACTGCGAAGACCAATCCGATGAAGATATTGTTCTGTGCGCCAATTCAAGTCGACTATGCACTGGGCCAACCAAGTTTAAGTGCAAAAACGGAGCTTGCGTGAATACCAGTTTGCTTTGCAATGGAGCTAACGATTGCATGGACTTCAGTGATGAGGAGCGCTGTGACATCAACGAATGCAAGATCCCAGACATTTGCGAGCACGAGTGCGTAGACCTACCAATCGGGTATGAGTGTAAATGTAAGCCTGGCTACAAGGTGCATCCATTGAACCATCAACTCTGCGACGACGTGGATGAATGTGCAGAACTGCATCCGTGCAGTCAGATCTGTGTGAACACTTACGGCTCATACAAGTGCATCTGTGGTCCGGGCTATGAGCTTAAGGATCACCAAACCTGCAAGGCGACGAGCAATGAGACCATGAAATTGATATTCTCCAACAGATACTATATCCGGGAGGTGGACATGCGAGGCAATGTTTCGATTCTTATCCATCAGTTGTCCAATGCGGTGGCGTTGGACTTTGACTGGGACTCAAAGTGTCTCTTCTGGTCGGATGTCACCTCGACTGTGGGCATGATCAAGCGGTATTGCCCTTCGGACAACAAGACAGTGACGCTGCACCAAGCTATGTTGAAGAATCCAGACGGCTTAGCAGTCGATTGGGTGGGAAAGAACCTCTACTGGTGCGATAAAGGACTGGACACGATTGAGGTATCTCAATTGGACGGAAAGTACCGCCGTGTTCTGATCAATAAGAACCTAAGCGAGCCGCGTGCAATCGCTCTAGATCCCTTCAATCGAAACATCTTCTGGTCGGATTGGGGAGACAGTCCACACATTGGAAAGGCTGGAATGGATGGTTCCAATAGCCGAGTGATAGTCCACGATAACTTGGGATGGCCGAATGCGCTGACAATCAGTTTTGAGACAAACGAACTATTTTGGGGCGATGCGAGGGAAGATTTCATTGCTGTCAGCGATTTGGAAGGAAAGGGTCAGCGACTGCTACTTGGACGAAATATAAATCCTTCTCTGAACCTTCATCATATATTTGCGATCGCCGTTTGGGAAGATCGCATCTATTGGTCCGATTGGGAAACCAAATCAATTGAGTACTGCAACAAGTATGACGGCCAGAACTGTTCGACATTAATCACAACGATTCACCGGCCGATGGACCTTCGAATATACCATCCATATCGTCAAATGGCACCGAAATCAGGCAACCCCTGTGAATCGGCTGGATGCTCAACTCTCTGCCTTCTGTCGCCAGATCCTCCGTACTACAAGTGTGCGTGTCCGAATAATTTCATTCTCGGTGAAGACGGCCGCTCATGCAAGGCCAACTGTACCGCTGCGCATTTCCAATGTGTAAACACGTACAAGTGCATACCGTTCTACTGGAAGTGCGATACTCAGGATGATTGTGGCGATGGCAGCGACGAACCCGAAACGTGCCCAGTCTTCCACTGTGAGCCCGGCCAGTATCAGTGTTCGAACAACAAGTGTATTCATCCATCGAACATTTGCGATGGCCAGAATCAGTGTGGTGATAATTCGGATGAGCAGAATTGCGATAAGTTCACGTGCTTCGAGAATCATATGAAGTGCGACCGGTGGGGTAATAGTTCCGCGTTCTGTATTGATCATGTGAAGAAGTGCGATGGAGTAAGGGACTGTCCAGGGGGAGAGGATGAGGCTGGCTGCACACCGTTGGTATGTAAAAAGGATCAATTTCAGTGCGGCAATAATCGCTGTATGCCATATGTTTGGGTGTGCGACGGCGACATTGATTGTCCCGACAAATCGGACGAAGCGCATTGCGAGAAGATTTCCTGCTCACCCAGTGATTTTGCGTAAGTTTCTCAAATACATCGCGCACAGTCTGTCAATTATCAAGTTGACCGTGTGCGTTTAAAAGTCAAGTGTGAACTGAATGTTTCTCTTTTTTTTGTAACTAGTTGTAAATCAGGTCGTTGTATTCCAATGACGTGGCGTTGCGACGGCGAAGACGATTGTCCGAACGGAGATGATGAACCACCAACTTGCCATTCGTCAAAGGAGACGTGTGATCCAACTTACTTTAAGTGCGTATGACGTCTAAAATGTTTGTGGTAAATGAATTGAATGTTGAATTTTCTTTTTAGATGCAACAATTCGAAGTGCATTCCGGGCAGATGGCGTTGTGACTATGAAAACGATTGTGGCGATGGAAGCGATGAGCTCAATTGTGAGATGCGGAACTGTTCGGAGAGTGAATTCAGGTGAGTTTGACGGAGAGAGCGAGACAGGGGGTTTGGCACACTGATTGCACCTCCTTTGGGAGAGTGTGTAAGGTATTTTCCGCCTCAGAAATAAATGACAACTATCCAATGGATAAACAGTATTTATGTCATTTTGACATTTGACAAGATTCTCTTTTGAGCTGTCACTTAGTTGTCAGTTTTCATTTTTCAGTAAGTCGAAATTCGGCGAGTAGAAAACTAAAAATAAATGAAATTTTTAATAATGTTACGTTTGCATAAAAGTACCCGAACGAACATTAGGTCAACTTCATTCCGTGGTAGAACTGTCAAAATCCAGTGGCCAAATTGTACTCTTGCCCGTTTTGCCCTTTGCTTTTTTTTCGACCAGTGATTCTTGCCATGCCTGTACTGCTTAAGGTGTAAGATTTCTGTTGGAAATGAAAAACACTATAAATATACTTTTATGTTTACTTAATTCAAGATATTACTTCATAGTTAACAATAAGTATCAAAGAAAGATTGGGAAAAGAAATGAATCTGTGCAGGTATACATAGAGTTGTCAATACAATTACAATCACCCCTAATGCGAGTGTCAAAAAATAAACGATAAACGACGCTTATCAAAAAAATTTAGCCGTTGGTATTGGCCGGGTTCCACTGCCCGAGACGTCTAGCACAAAATATCCCAGATGAAGGAACGCTCGCGCTAGAACGATAGCGCTAGCGGCAAAATGAAATTTGACACCCTTTTTCGCATAAATATTTCCACACTACAATCAAAGAAATGATACAATGTGTTGAAAACAATGTCTGAATTCCTATTTTAATTACGTTATTACCAATTTTATCACAATTTCAATTGATCGGTTTCGTTTTTTGTTATTTTGTAAACGTTTGAACGATCTCCTTTGAAAAATTGTTTTTTTTTTGTTTTTCTCTCAATGCAGCTGGTAGTTTTGCGCTAGATTGAGAAATTTCCCTGAAAGGGATATTTCACAAAAAGTGCTAGACATCTAGCGCCAATGGTGAAATGTCAATTTTTATTATATGGAGTTTCTCATGCCGCTGGTCATCTAGCGGGCAGTGGAACGCGGCCAATGATTGACTGTCATCAACTCGTACTAAATTTCCATTTTGAATGGAGCCAAAGTGGTATTGCGATTGTCAATTTTGATCAATTTTTTGATAAATGTCAATTGTCTAGTCAGTTGCATCGTTGTGGACGACAAAATTAGACCGCTGCAAAAGAAAAATGCAAGTTTTCTGGAAAATTGTAGCATGTGCCTATATTTAAAACGTTTGGTCTTAGGCCAAAAGTTGTAGGCAACAAAAAACAATTGGAGCGATTGGTTCAACTAATGATAGAAAACGAGAACACTGCAAAAAGAATTTGTGCAAAAAGCATCTTGCAACAAAAGTGTGAGCTTTTTTCATTAGAGTTGAACGGCTCTTCCCTCCACGGCGCGAATGGCAAAAATGGCAAAGGGTGTGAAAACATAAGGAATACACCTTTTCTTTAATGTGGCCCATACATTAAATAATTGCGAACATATGTGTGCTTCGAGTACATTAAAAACATCTTTTAGGACCAAAGAAACAGTTCACTGCGAAAGGCCTATGGAATGTTCATTCCCAACGCTCATTTGATATGAACCATGAGCACATAACCGCAATGCTGTTGCAAGCTTTATGATGTTTGGTATTGATGTCCTTCTGAATGCTGGTTTTAACTTCTCGTCTATTTCACCCAATAAATAGGAAAACACTTGCTTCGATTATCGAAAATTCCTTACAAAACTGAAAGGATTACTCATAAGAATGAACATTAATTACAAAGTTATGTACTCTATGTCCTCTAATTCCTTAGCAGTCTTCTTCTCCTGAAAATTTCCAAAACAGCAGAGGATTGTTCTTCATCGTCAAAAAACAGTTCTACGGAACTCATTTTCGGTAGAATTCAACAAATACGATTGTTTGCTCTTGACACATGTCAAATATCATGCCGCATTCGCAACAGTCAATTCATTCACAATAACCATAATTTTTATCAAATGAGTTGCACAATACCAAAAATTGTTTTGACTGACAAATTTGTCAATCGTCAATTGATTGATAATTGACATTCGCAATAGGGATGAATAAGTTAAAATAAGAATGTATCAAAACCTAAATGAGAGTGTGCGTAATAGGGTTGCCATGTATTTCAACAATTTCTGAGGTGATATCATTGTCAGAGTTAAGTGGCAGTAGACAAAGTCACTAACTGCCTTATCCCCTTACTTACGTAGTATCACATTGGACCTACTAGGGCAACTATGGACTAAGTGCACACCTAACCTTGAATTCGCGGTATTGTTCAAATTGTGAACCCCAACACATAAGTTCTGCATTTCTACCAGGACTTATCAATGGGTTGATAAATGCGCAGCCAGCATTGTTGGTGTTATCATACCGCAAAACATATCAGGCCCAGAACTGTGGCCAATAACTAATCAAAAGCTACTGCATATTCGGGAAGGGCAATGGAACAGACATAGAGGAAATGTTGCCAAGTTTTACGGTCAGTAGTTCCCCTAGCTTCCTCAATTGAGCGACGATGTAACCTAACAAGTGTTTTCCACATGGGACAGTTGATTGATTGAATTTGATTTACGAGTTAAAACAAACGCTATCAAGCTGTACCCAGCCGTGGTTAAAAAAAAAAAAGGTTAATTGTTAGCATTCGACTTTTCCATCCACGAAAATCCACTCAAAATTCAATTACTATTTAATGATGCTTCCTCGTACGAAGCGTCCAAACGAACTTCATAAATCACTTTGGAATTTACGTCTTGCGTATTTAGTAAATCAAAGTGCTGTCGTAAATATTTGCAAAGTTTTTCATCACTAAGTATCTTTGTGTGTTGCAAGTTATTCTGACCTACATGTTGTTTTTATTTCCGATGGAAGGCGGACAGTCCAAACTACTCAAACATCGATAGTTCTCACATCTTGGGTGTACAAGTGAGATACTAACTTTGTGCGCACTTGGGGGATCTACACCAATCTGTTTGAATTGAGTCAAGAAGAAGTCATCACATATCTCCAACGATGTTCACACCCCAGCAAGTCTGTCAGGTGTACATCCCCTCTCATAATGATTTTCGCATCGAGGTGATAATTTGTTAAACAATCAAATCGCGGATCTCATCTTAAGCTCTTATAAATACTATCGAACAATAATCGTTGCGCATCATTAGAAGTTTTGATATCAAAATGAAAATACATTCTGGGACAATCGTTTCCGTGCTGTTAGTGCTTTCGGTTTGCTTTGTATGCAACGGCAATACTGCGCCCATATATGGATACGGCGGAGGTGGATTCATAGGAGTTCCTAGACCGATAGTTGTTGTAGCTCCGCCTCCACCACCACGTCCAGTGTATGCAGTGCCCTTGGCAGTTCTCAGAGGCGGTTACGGTGGCGGCTATGGATATCGTGGACACGGACACGGACACGGTTACGGACACGGTCCTGGACATGGTCATGGCTATGGATATGGATATGGAGGATATAGACGTGGATAGATTTGTAAACAAATTATCAAATTGTGATGAATTAAAAGTGCCTACAAATTGAAATTTTATGTGTTAATATTTAAAATTATGGTTCGATTGGCGAAAAACCTTGAGAAATTCATGAATAAAAAAATACTCGAATGGTACACAATTTAAACAGGCTTCACTACTTTTACTTACTTATTTCCTGTTACCCATTGTGATGGGAGTACTCTGGTATGAGTACTACTGGGCAGTGTTGTTAGGACTCTCTTCACTTGTCCCACGAACCGTGGTAATTTTTCTCATTTTTTTCCCCATTTCACAGTCCTCGAATTCCATAAAAAATACTTTACACGAAACTTTTTTGCGCAAAATTCGAATTTTTAAAGTAAAATTTTATCACACGGAAAAAAAATAATATTAAGTTAACCCTTAGTATTAAAATCGCAGATTGTTAACATTACTATGTCTATTTTTGGTGGTACTAAAAGTTGTTCATAAAAGACAATTTACATGAGCATATTTTTATCGACATGGTAAAATGTAGATATTTTGATGAAATTGCAGCAGAATTTATAGTTTGAATGTGTTTGGTTAGATTCCTGAAAGTCCCACGATTTCGTGCTGTTTCCCTTTATCCCACGGAAGGCTTTTTAGACATCGAAAATCCCACTAAATGGGACAAATCCCACGATATAACAACACTGCTACTGGGGCTCTACCTCGCCTTTTTGATTTCGGACAATAAGCCTCTGTTCTCTAAAAGTTTTTCAAAAATCCGTCAGCTCTTTCCAAACTTCTTTGGGTTATACTTTTTAGAGCCGATTCCATTGGTTCTATTGTATGGAACTATCCACTTTTCAGCCTTCGGTGTCACTTCCGTCAATGGACAGATATTGCTATTGATTTATTTCGTAAAAGTATTCATAAAATACGTCCCTTAATACTTTCTGGATTAATATTGGCAACATGTCACATTTCTCTCATTGCGAGAGAATTCGCAAAAAAAAAAGCCAAGTGGGAGTGTCACTCGCGCACCGAAAGTTCCGCACTTCTTTAGAGTTGGAAAGTGCGAACAACCGACAAACAACAATATGTGTGGATGAGAATGAGTATCCATTGGAAAAGTTCCAGAATGAGTAGAGTTGAGTATTCATTGAAAATTCCAATTGGAATCGATTAAGAGAACACACCAAAACCGAATGAAAAATGGTTAAAAGGAGCGTACTTTATATAGCAATTAACAGTTTTTTGTAAATATCTTTTTAAATATCAACTTTTCCGCAAAACAGTCGTCGGCACATTTACATAGCTACGAGCTTGATCTACAAAAAAGTTATATATCAAATTTTCTGTAAATCAAGAAATAAACAGCCTTTGAATTTTGTTCACCAAATCACTTATTACTCTAAAACCAGTCGATGTATCGCTACCGGATGTTGTGTGCAAATTTCAGCCTTCTACGTCAATTAGTTTCTGGGATTAACCTAGTTAAAAAA
The DNA here is from genome assembly GCA_963082955.1 of Cheilosia grossa. Classification (NCBI taxonomy): domain Eukaryota; kingdom Metazoa; phylum Arthropoda; class Insecta; order Diptera; family Syrphidae; genus Cheilosia; species Cheilosia grossa. Next base: position 15,732,467 of record OY720147.1, on the reverse strand, counting down.
ATTGGTCTAGTGGTCGGACAGACGGACAAAAGCGAAACTTATAACAATAAGATTCCGTTTTTTCCCACCGGGTACGGAACCTTAAAAAGAAAAGAAAAGCAAGAGTTCACTTGCATTTATTGGAGTAATTAAAAAGGTTCGCTTCCTTGACTTCTACAAACACTTGAAATCAAATAAAAGGTCAGTTACAAATTAGCATTTGAAAGATTTGTCAACAATCTGTCAGCTATGACCTGACCAACTAGGCCAATGACTAAATTTATTAGGTACCCGTTTTTTTTTTTTTCCTTTTTTATTGAGACCATTTGTCAAATAGATATCAATGGTTTGACAGCTGTCTCGAACCCTAAATAAATTACTTTATCTCATTGAACATTGCAACACGTGTCACGCTGAGATTCTGAATTTGGACATCGCCACGAAGGGCATCCTCGAGTATGAAAATTGTGTCCTAGGACTCCTAGGTCGGATTGAAAGTGTTGCAAAACGGATTGCGATGCTTACACAGTCGGAATGTTGAGTATTTAAGGCCATGCGAGATAAATCAAGGATTTGCCTCGATAGTTCTTAAAATGCTTGTCTTTTGTCCTGGAGTGTGCTGCCTTCCTTCCTGATTTAGTGGGTTGGCTCTATCAAAATATCATCTCCGTATTTAAAGAGCTGCGCTGGTAAACCATCAGAGCCGGCGGCCTTGAGGTTCGTAGCCTTTTGTTAAAGCTAAGCCTCTCCTATATTGGGTGGTGGAACTGGTTCCTTACTGACTGGACGTGTGTTCCCACTGCATGATGTCTATTTAGCAGCTGCTAAATAAAAATGCTGCTCAAATACATCTGCCATTCCCTTGGTTTTTAGACTAGGTTTGGCCCCGCTAAATAAAACATGACACAGTGGTATTTACGATAAAATGGCATAAACTTGTATATTTTGTTGTGTAAATCCACATATAGTAGGCGCAGTGGCTTAGTGGTTAGTGTGTTGGACTGCTAAGCGAGAGGTCCTAGGTTCCAATACCGCAAAAACCATCTGCGCCACCTATCGCGAACGTCTGACAAACATCCGAGAGTATAACTGTCCTGAAAGAGATTCTCAATTAGCCGTTTGGACTCGGCATAAAATTGTAGCATTCTTTCCAAAAATGAAAGACTTACACAAAACGAATGGTTGTGAGAAGCTAGGCCTTGGGTCCCTACGAACCTGTTGCGCCATTTTTGTCTCCACTTGTAGTTTGATTCAACGTTTTCATAGTTTTCGCTTGCAGTTTCCAAGCGGTCTCATAAACATATCACTGGAAAAGTGTCAATCTAAACTGTAGCTGTTAAATGACTTCTATATATGGGATAAATACGAACTAACTGACGTGAGGCGCGAAAGTGCCAATTACAGTACATCATAATTTTGGTAATTGTGTGTTTCTTTACTTGCTGTACAGAGTATGCAATTTCCAACTAAACAGACCACAGTGGGAGTATATTGGAATCACCTGCTTCGACAGGGATGTTGTCGGAGGTCTTTCTAACTTTTTGAAATACATGTACATGTATTTACTATCTCAATTTGTTTAACGCCCGCCTTGTGTAAATAATACTAGGTTAGGTTAGGTTGGTGGGATGGTGGGATGGTGGGGAGTGTTCCGCGCCACAGTCAGGTCAAAATTAACCCATTGTGATACCCTTCGGGGGAAAGGGATTGTCCCTTACCCGTAGTTACCCATTCAGTGCGTCTCATTGTTGATTAATTAAGAATTAATTGCTTACTGTGTCATTGCATTCAAACCATTTTGAGGATTTGATGAAGTTCATGATTTTGTCCGTTGGCGTGCTAGGACAAGGAACTTGTGCCTGGAGTGCTGGAGGCGTGGACAGTGACATAGGAAGTGGGTTGTATCCTCTATGACTCCCTCGTCACCACAGCCTCTGCAAAGCTCCTCTTGGGTCAGTCGCATTTTCCTCATGTGGTATCGCAGGGTGCTGTGTCCGGTTGTTCCACATGATTCTCTCTGTTCTGGTTTTGCAGAAAGATGGCCATAGTTTCCTTGTGCTAGCGCACGTATCCATGGATATCCATCTGGCGTTCGCTGCATCTGTGGCCTTTTTCTCTTCTTCAAGCTTAAGTGTACAGAGCGGGATATACACAGCGGGGTATACTTGTTCTGGTGCTTTAACCGAACCTAGTCGTGCTAGTTCATCCGCTTTCTCATTGCCTTGGATGCCTTCATGTCCAGGGACCCAACACAGCAATATACCTTGTGCTGTGTTCCAAGAACCTTGAGCTCTTCGCGACAGCCCTTCACAAGCTTCGATTTTATAACTGGGACAGTTAAGGCTTTTATGGCTGCCTGGCTGTCGATAAAGAAGGTGATACCCTCCAGAGGTATTGCCTTTATCGCAGACTCACGGGCAGCTCTTGTCACTGCCATGACTTCCGCTTGGAATACACTGCAAGGCGTAATGATTTTGAGATACCCAGTGGTTCAGAGTAGATGCCTGACCCCACCCCGTTGTCCATTTTTGATCCGTCTGTATACACGGAAACTGATTGCGGGTTAGGTATAAGTCCATCTCTCCGCATACTTCCCTACTGGGGTAGGCGCTCGGGAAGGGTCGGGTGAAATCTAAATATGGCGTGATGTAATCCGTGGTACGTACATGGCCAAAGTGCTTCTGTAGGATCGTTGAGTGACCCTCTTCGTCGTATTTCCAGTCTTTTGACTGGCTAATTCTCATGGCACTTGTTGCTGCCATAGATTGTACAAAGATATCTAGCGGCAGCAGATTGAGGATAGCCTCGAGTCCGGCGGTTGGAGTTGACCTCATCGCGCTAGTGACTTCGATGCAAGCTAGTCTTTGCACTTTTGTCATGGCCTTTAGGTATGTAGACTTTTTAGTTGCTGGCCACCATACAAGTCTGCCATATGTCAATATCGGTCTTACAATAGCTGTGTACAACCAGAGCTTAATCTTGGGGGATGGCCCCCATGTTTTCCCAAAGATTTTGCTACAGGTGTAGAATGCTATTGTGGCTTTCTTGATTCTTTCATCTGTGTTTATTTTCCAATTTAGTTTCTTGTCTAGTATTAGTCCCAGGTATTTAGCGCTGTCAGAGATTCTGAGGGGTGTACCGCCAACAGAAGGCATCACAAACTGCGGAATTTTCCTTTTGTTAGTGAAAAATACTAATTCAGTCTTCTGCGGATTGACTGATGGACCGCATTTCCTGGTCCAGGAGACAATGATGGAGAGGGCTCCATTTAATTGCTCGGCCATTGTTGGCAGAAATTTGCCAGTTGCCATCAGCACAACGTCGTCAGCGTAAGCGGTTACTCTTATGCCAGTATGTCTAAGTTGCATAAGTGCCTCATTTAAGACAATAACCGAAAGTAGTGGGGAGATAACCCCTCCTCGAGGTGTTCCTCTTGATGCGTAGGCTTCATGCCTGGAGCCCCCAAGTTCAACTACTAGGTGCCTAGCCTTAAGTACGCTGACAGTCCAGTTGACGATAGTAGTGTTAATATTGAGTTTACTTAGTGTTCTTCATATGGCGTCCGTTTTGACATTGTTGAAGGCTCCCGCAATGTCTAGGAATGCCGCTAAGGTGTACTCTTTTAAATAATACTAATCAATAAGAATAGTTATTGCTCGCGGAAGTATTCATTCTTGTAAATTATGCAAAATAGCATAAATTCATCTATAAAATTATGTACTTTTTTAAGTAAGTGCAAGTGTTTTACGCAATCAATAGGAACTGACAATGACGGTTTTTAGTAAGGCCCATAACCATTATCATTACATTATCGTTAGGCTACTCATCTATAATTAGTAGGTTCGCTGTAAGAAAATCTGGGGTTTTCATAAAAACAACTAAACGATCGGGATTTCCATTGACGACAGGAAAAACATACGAGTACACACGTTGCGGCTACCTACATCAAATAGTTGACAAGATTGTTTTGCTACCTATGAGGTTTTAATTGTTCTGTTCCGTATTGGCGACGAACACCACGCCCCGAAGTTGATTACATTTGTAAATCAAGAGTCCACCTACCGGTTAGGGAGACACAATTTCAGTTTGTTTACCTTTATTTAAAAGCTACAACAAGGCCAATAAAATTTATAAGTGGCTGTAGAGCAGTGGTGAAGTGTTTACTTTTTAAGTTACGTGTTCGAATCCGAGCAAATACTCTGAACCAATTTCTATGAATAAATTATAGTAAACACAAATTCTGGGAACTGCAAGCGAACAGAAAATTACAATAAGAACTCTTTCCTATTTACCAAATAGAAAGGCGCTCGTGGAAAAAAGCAAAACACACAGTTCCACAACCAGTACTATTTTGCTTCATCTTTCTAGGTTTTGTTATAATCAACCAAAAGTAGTTGAGAAAGAAGTAGTCGACGCATGACAGCAGCCCTATTAGCCGATGCAATGCATGTCGAACACATTTCTGCACATCTGTTTTACTTGCAGCACTGCGCACTCCGCGCTGCTTCCAGAATTTCTGCACATATTTTTTTGGGCATTCAAGTTTAACAAATGACAAATGTTTTGGTGTTAGTGTAAGTAGGTGCAAATCTCGCTCAGAAATCCGAGTTTCGTTAAATTGTTCTGACTCTGCTTTTTTGCGGCCAATGGAACATGAAATCTGACAGCCAGCTTTTTCACATTCGAACACATTACCCAAATTTAGTTAAATTTCGTTCCCTTGCGCAAAAGTTGGGCAGAATAGTGCCAAAAAGAGAGAACAAAACATTTCCCCTCCATAAAAAAAAAACTGCAAATATTAGCCCAAGAAATTTCTTTGGGCTAGTTTCTTATTGCTGACAGATAGTTGTCAAATCGTTCAAATGCTAATTTGTCACTGGCCGCGTTCCACTGCCCGCTAGATGACCAGCGGTATAGCGGTATGAAAAACTCCATATAAAAAAAATTTACATTTCACCCTTGGCGCTAGATGTCTAGCACTTTTTGTGAAATAGCCCTTTCAGGGAAATTTTTCAATCTAGCGCAAAACTACCCGCTGCATTGAGAGGAAAACAAAAAAAAAAATGTCAAAGGAAATCGTGCAAACGTTTACAAAATAAAAAAATACGAAACCGATCAATTGAAATTGTGATAAAATTGGTAATAACATAAATAAAATAGGAATTGAGACATTGTTTTCAACATATTGTATCATTTCTTTGATTGTAGTGTGGAAATAAATATGCGAAAAAGTGTGCCAAATTTCATTTTGCCGCTGGCTCTATCGTTCTAGCGCGAGCGTTCCTTCCAGTTCCTTCGTCTAGGATATTTTGTGCTAGACGTCTAGCGGGCAGTGGAACCCGGCCACTGACTTTTTATTTGTTTTCGTTTATATTTTCTGCTTGTATAGCATTAAAATAGATGTAGGAAGCAAAAGAATTGAACTTTTTTAATTTCTGCAACAAAAGCAAATCAAATATTGGTCTTAAATATACATTTTGTGCTTTGTTCTACTGATATTTGAATATTCCCGCCTAGAAAAAAGTCACATTTTTCAAATTTGTGGTTTAACGCTTTCCTTTCTTTTTGGTTATACTTCATTTCGGTGAGCGAATTCTCTCGTAATGAGAGAAATGTGACATATTGGATTGGATTGCCAATATTGAACCAGAATATAAGGGAACAGACCTAAAATGTTAGAAAGCTTTTGCACCAAACTAGGATTTTCATTAGATGACAGGCAGAGCATTAAACCCTTTAAAAAAGGAGTCTTCTGCAAAACCAAAGTTCGAGACCCTTAAAACCAGGGTGATTGTTGAGTTCCTTAAACGAGTAGGCTTTAACCTAACTCTTGTAAATATTTAAGCTTTTTAATAAGCTTTTCCGTGGACCTCAAGATAATAATTTAATAGCTTAATTTTATCATCGGGAAACTTAACGATTCTTAGCTTGAAGCTAGACTAGTGCGCGACCGTCTAAATTCTCAAATTTCTAAATTAAATAGGTTGACAAAATTCACTACTTACTGAAGTTTGGACGGTGCCGGAGGGACCTGGGATAGTTCAGTTTGCTCTCAATGTCGAATCTTTATGGAAATCTTCTTTTTGCTTGGGAACATGGCCAATCGGAACCGTATTCTTCTTACCGAGCTGCACCTACTATTCAGCTGGGACGAAGAAAATCCTTCTCATTGTCGAGCGAGCGTTGTGTTTTACTTGGCACCATATTTAGGCACTTTAGTCAAATGAAACAAAAATTTTCTGTTTTGCTCTTGACGGATTTTAGGTTACGATTACTTCTCTTAAAAATATCAATAATTACAAGTTAGATCTTATGTCTGCTCTCATCAGGGTGTAGCTGCTCTCATCGGGATGTAGCTGCCAAAACTAAAATTAATGAAAACCATTTTTCTCTTGTTTGAATTTCGTTACAGATGTGGTACAGGAAAGTGCATCAAACACGATCTGCGCTGTGACGGTGAGATTCATTGTGACGACAGTAGCGATGAAATCAACTGTAACATCACCTGCAAGGAGAACCAATTTAAGTGTGCAGCTTTCAATACATGCATCAATAAGTAAGGCTGTTGTATGTCATGCATCTGTCTGATGGTTAATTTTTTTTTTTTTTTTTTTTTTTAATAGAAGCTACCAGTGTGACGGTGACGATGACTGTCCCGACGGATCGGACGAAGTGAACTGCACATGTCCTCCAGAGCATTTTAACTGTGCCAATGGTAAATGTATCATGAGCCGTTGGAAATGCGATGGCTGGGACGATTGTACTGACGGATCTGATGAGAGCTTGGCAACCTGTGCTGACGTGCCTTGTCATGCGAATGCCTTCAAGTATGACCTTCAAAGCTTTTTGTGATAAGTTTCTCTAAACAAGATTCATCCACTTAGATGTAACAACCTGTTGTGTATCCGAAAATCTGCGTTATGCGATGGAATCAATGACTGCGGCGATCAGGAGGATGAGGCACCAACAGTTTGCGCAGCGCTACCCAAGTGCAAACACGAACAGTTTCAGTGTGAGAATGATGATTGTATATTGCAAAAGTTCAGATGTGATGGCCAATACAACTGCATCGATGGCTCCGATGAAATGAATTGCCAGCCACCGGTATGCGGCTTTGGTACTTGTTCCCAAATTTGCATAGAGAAAAAGGCCGGTCACTACAACTGCAAGTGTAGCGATGGATATTCAAAGGGGCCGAAGAAAAACGACACGTGCATGGCCTCAAGCCCAGATCAGATACTGCTACTAGCTTCGGAACAGGAATTCCGATTTATTTTGCCAGAGAAGCAAGAGGGAACAACTGTGGTTGGTTTCTTCCAAACTGACAGCCTCAAAATAGATGTGTTCGACATTTTGATTCGGCCAAGAGATACTTTACTGTTTTGGATCGATTCTCATCATGGAAAGGTGCACACAATGAAAATCGCTACACCCTCTAGTGACATCAAACATGAGTCGGCTCGGATAAAACGAGATCTGAAAGAGTTGACAGCATTTGATGTAGGGATAACTTTTTCCATCTTTTTATTATTTTGAAATTGAAAATTTCCTTTTTTACAGATTCCCTCGTTGGATGATCCAAAGTCTCTGGCCGTCGATTGGGTGACTCACATGGTGTACATTATCGACTCTCGTCACAACGAGATTATAGCTACGGATATTGATGGCAAGAAGTACCTTTCGTTGGTGTCGACTGGAATGAATCCAACCGATATAGTGTTGGAGCCCGAGTCCCGCATTATGATTTGGTCCACATTGGAGAATGGCATTTTAATTGCTTCTCTTGATGGAACGAACAAGAAGAGTCTTGTGGAAATCGATGTCGGCTGGCCAATTAGCCTGTCAATTGACTATCCAACCGGACGTCTGTATTGGGCTGACTACCGCAAAGGAACAATTGAGACTTGTCGCCTGAATGGAAGGGACCGCAATGTTGTGCGAAGATTTTCGAACAAGGAAAAGCCACAGAAAATCGATGTGTTTGAGGACTATTTGTACATTAAGTTATACGATCAGAGTATAATCAAGATGAACAAGTTCGGCATTGACAATGGCACTTACTTATTGAAGGGCTATCGGTCGTCGGATATTGGAATCCTCCATCCTTTGAAACAGAACAAGAATAGTAAATTGTGCTTAGTGAAATGTTGGCGGTGTTTAACAATGATTTATATTTGCAGTTACAAATCCATGTGCCAAGGACCCTTGTAAGTCGATACGTGCTCTTTGCATTCTGTCATCGGAGAGTAATACAGGATACACTTGCCTCTGTCCAAGTGGTTTGGTTATGGTGGTAAGAAACCTTTTGTTTTCATATATATCAATATATGTGCCTAGCTGGGTGCAAGTTGCTTGGCTATTATAAGCGCGTTGTTTTTATCATATAAAGCGGCTGCCAAACTTGCCGTATTTCACTTTTGTTGGCTCTACATTCCGGGTCGAACATAAATATCCTCTCATGTTTATGCCCGTTTGTTTTTAGTTTTAGTTCGATCGTGTTGCTGGCAATGCAAATTTTGAATTAAGATAGTAATAATTGCTATAATTTTGTATACAGAAAGACGAATGTAAACCACACATAGAGGTTCCCAATTACTGCCCATTGAAATGCAACCTTGGTACTTGCAAAGTAATTGATCACGTTCCCAAATGCGTGTGTCAGCCGCAGTTCGACGGAGATCTCTGCGAACATTATCGTTGTTCTGGTTATTGTTTGAACGGAGGATTGTGTACAATTGCAGCGTTTCTACCAAGTTCAACGGAGCCACCTCGATTGCTATGCCTATGTCCGCCTGGATGGACTGGAGCTAAATGTGAGACATCAGTTCCCGAATGCCAAAGTCGTTGTCACAATGGTGGCTCCTGTTTGGTTACTGAAGAGGGCATGAAATGCACTTGCCCTGACACATTTGTCGGAGAGAAGTGTGAGCATTGTGCCAATCTAACTTGTGAGAACAGAGGAATTTGTCGCGAGACAGTGACGGGCACAACGCAATGTGATTGCCCTGATGGGTAAGTTTGAAAATTTGTAAGACTAAGAGAAGGATTCGCTGATCGCATGTTCTATAGATTCACGGGCAAGCGTTGCGAAACAAATGTGTGCGATGGTTTCTGTAAGAACAATGGAACTTGCACCATTGGTAACAAAGGCGGCTCACAATGTGAATGCCAGTTCGGATATTTTGGAGAACAATGCGAATCGGATTCATGCAACGATTACTGTTTGAATGGCGGAACTTGTACAGATCGTGGACAACATTTGGTTTGTGCCTGCACGGAGCGTTATGGTGGTAATCGTTGTGAAACTGACCTCTGCAAGACGTCGAGCCCTCCAAGATGTAATGAAATGCAATTTCGGCTCAATGGGCGTATTTACATTAATAATACTTTTGATTTTAGTTTGCGATCAGTCTTTGGTGCCAACGCGTGATCTTTGTACAGGAATTATTTGTCAGAATGGTGGCACTTGCCATGTGATCAAGGGGATGACGGCGATGTGCAATTGCACGGGACAGTGGGGTGGCCATCTCTGCGAGGTAACGACCACAGGTTTATGGCTTTCTTTCATAGTTTTATTGGTTTGTTTGCTTGTTTGTTTCAGAAACCTTTTCGTTTTGAAAACCCGTGCATTGATTACTGTAAAAACAACGGCATCTGTAAACTGGATGCTTATTCAGATCCTCACTGTACCTGCGTTAGCGAATGGGAGGGCAATCGCTGTGATAATCCACCAAAGTGTATAAATTATTGCGGCGGTTGCCTTAAGGGAAGCTTCATCAACGAGTGCTTGTAAGTAGATTTGAAGAAGTCGAAAGTGTGTATCTATTTTTTGTGGCAGCAATAAGAAGTCGCACCTTCGATGCGGCAATGGGATTAAATAAGGACTTTGACACGGATAGTTCGGCTTTTCAGCCTTTTCATCACAACACAGTTCACAGAACAGATGGACTTGAATTGCTTTTGAGCAATGAATGGCTACCTCTATAAAGGACCAGCACTTGAAACCTGACTAGTCCTGGAGCGGCTGCCTCCTTGCAAATATAAACTGGCCCAATCTTTATTAACAAGAGTGAATCTATTCTAACATAATATGAATTTCATTGTTTGCTTTTAAAAAACAACAGCTTAGCTTTCTTTAACTTTGAACTTTCCAAATTAAATTCCAGATGCACTGATGGAAGTATAGCAGCTTGTTTGTCAAATAGTGCCGACGAACTAGAGGCTGCTCCACAAGAGTCGGCGCGTGTTTTAACAATACTCAGTGTATTGCTGGCGATAATGATTTTATTAATTGCCATGTTCGGAAGTGCCATTTTCTTTTTAAAGTAAGTGGAATAAATAAATGTTAATTTTTAAGAATGTGAATATTTCCATTTTAATTCAATTTTAGGAAACGAAAAATAAGTCAACCATTCTCGCATGCAAGACTAACAGATAATGTAGAAATTACAAATCCGATGTACAGAGGTGATATCGATGAAGCGCCTACGTTTGTAAATGAAGATGACAAGGTAAGTTCTTTGTTTATATGTTTAAAGCAGTAGGTACCAATACTCTTTCACTGAAAATCGTTAACATATTTACCACTTAACGTGTGCTAAATTGTATATAACTAAACAAAAAATCCTTGCAATTAATTTCAGGGAAACTTTGCAAACCCAGTGTACGAATCCATGTACGCTGGTGCCATAGCTGAACCCTCGGTATCCGAAAGTGTCAGCACGGCTCCCGACGAACGAAAGGGTCTACTCCAGCACTCACACGACGACACAAGTGCACCGGATATTCTTTGATCAACGACCATATTTGAGGTTGAGTGATCTCAATTAGAAAGTAGTTCTCGTCGATACATCACTTAGCTATGTAATCTGCAACAAATGCAAACGAAATCGAATTTAGTCCATTTTTATTTTTAATACTTCATATAAAATTTAAATCAAAATATTTCTACATACACCTTAGGATATAATTCGACTAACCAATCGATTTAGTCGTCTGGTAAAACATTTGTGTACATAGACTTTTTCTACTGAAATACCAGAAAACAATTATATTATATAAACGAAAAACAACCCAGCACCATAAAGTTAAGTTTAATAATTTTGTAATGCGAAACAAAAGAACACGCCGACTGTACTGTATTTAAGCTCAAAACACTATTTGATATTTTTATATATGTTTTGTTTTATTTTTTTTTATTTTTGGTTAGTTTGACTATTATTATTTTTATCAAATTGAGATTTTTGAACTTTTCTTATTTATGAAAGGAAAACATTACATTCATCCAGGTGCAGCTATCTTAACCTATCATTTGTTATCTTTATTTTTCCTTTGAAAGTTATATTTTTAATTCAAATTTACCACCGCAAAATGCGAAACATCATATTTTTTGTTTACTTACCACTCATTTTGGTATTTAGAAAATTAATTATAATAAGAAAATCGCACAATCAATTTAAATTGTAAAAAAAAACGAATAAAAAATTAACTGAAATGAATTTTTAATTTTTATAAAACCATGTATAGAGTTGAGCACAACGCTAACGCCAACAACATCGGCTAACCCCAATAAGGGCATCACAATGGGTCCACATGGACCTAAGTGGGGTGCGGCAGGACTCGCTTTTGCCGTACCCACCCATAAACCTAACCTAACCTAATAGAGTTGAGCAATTTATCAATCAGCGGAACTTTCTAGACTTTAAGGACGCAGTCCTTAAATCAAATTTGTTGCCTAAAGGTAATAGTAACCTGTATGCCATGAAAATGACCGAATTATATACCTCAAATGAAAAAAAAAAATCGGCAGTGTCAAGGCTCGGCTCAGAGCGCGCTCATTTCTATATCAGCAACCGCATAATGTATAGAGAGCGCCTGAGTAGCAAGCTTAACTCAGCGTTTGTCATTTATCGAAGAGGAAGCCGAATGCCACTAGCCACAGAACATAATGATGAGTCTATTTACGACAAAAAATGACGGAATATACGCATGCTAAGACGCTGCAGTATCCAGCCAGCAAAAGCCAGGTAGGGAAGAAGAATAAGACCTCGATATACTTAAACTCCTGCCCCTGGATCAATTATTCTGCACTATAGCGTGCAAATTAAACAGGCGTTCTCAAGACGACCATATCTTTAAATAAAAATTCGGCTCTGTTGACAAGACGACAACCACATCTAGCACATATTAATTAAACGCCTCTTCAACAAGCTCCAAGTCTTTTCCAGTCAGCGAAGAGCTGGTCCATGTGCCATTTCTCAATGGAATTGCTACCTATGATTTTGTTCTCTAAAAATGTTGCCACTGTGAGGTTCCGTAAATTTAAGGTCGAGACTAAAATTGGTTGCTAGGACGGCGCCACACGTGCGGAATTTAAACAACAAATTCTTTGAAAGCACAAGGCGAAAGACAATATTTTTGGGAGTGTACTCACTTAAAATAAAGTAAAACTAACTCATAACTCGTTATTAAAGTCGTTTTACAATGGGCAAAAAAATCAACCTTTTTTTTTTTGATCCGGATTTGTTTTTGTAGATTTCTATACTTTTTTCAAATTCACACATCTTAGGTTTGTTCCCTTACTTTTGTAGTAAGAATGGAAAAGTCGGTCGAAATGGTGGGGATAAATTATCTCATCTACCAAGCGATGAAAGTGATTCGGAATCAGTTGAACTTCTTTTTGATGAATATGTGCCAGAGTTTGTACTGATTAAACTACAAGCATTCAAGCAGAGGAAAAAGCGACGCTGCATTAAAAAAATAGAAAGAGACAATCTCTTTCTACAGCAAGGAAGAATTTTATCACCACTATCGAAAATAATCTTGAGGAGAACATGCACATATGGGCAGGTCGAATGGGACAACAAATTTCAAATCAGGGGCCCTACTCTGTGTCTCGTTTCGAAAGTAACATTTTTCGAAAATGAACGTTTTGTACTCTCTATTTCTAAAGCTGAATTAAATGTACTACTACTCCGATTAAGAATTCCGAAAGTATTACAGAATAAACCAACTTAAAAGCAATTTCGAATAGGTTTGACTTTCGAAACGAAATAGAGATTAGGGCCCCAGCTGTTAATTGTAAGGTGACTGACAGCTTTTCTTACACCAACAAATTCATTGAGTAAAAATTCGTAAGATTCTCTGGTAATGTCTTGCTCTCTCGATGAAGCTCTCTTTTACGAATTTTTCGAGTAAGGGAACGGCACTGAGTAAATATTCGTAAGAAGTAGTAAAAATTCGTAAGAATTAAAAGTAAAGGAAGAGACCTATTGGCTGTTGCTTTCAGATAACGCACTAATCCATTTACAAAAGCAGATCAAAATCATTGCGTATAATCTGAGATCTGGAAATAATATCAAGTGGTCCCAATAGAAAACGAGATCAGTAGTTACGTCAACTTTTTGAGTGCTAGTCTGCTAGCTTATTAACTTTTGCAGTGACAAACCACAGTAAGGAAAATAAAGAAGATTCACAAAAATGTGTGTAAGGAATCTTCTTCTTGACGATGGGATACACAAACTGAAACTGCATGTTATAAATTTACTCAACAAAACACTACTCGTGCTGAGCAAACTCGCAGTTATAATTACAAGACATCGAATATCTACTCAAATACATTTCGCAAACAAATCATATCAATACACTTGGTTCGACGTGCTCGAGCCTCGAGCCCTGTTCAATAATCGGCTCTGAGCAAATAGCGAATCAACTCCTTTTGAAGTATTTGGGAAAATGTCAAATATTTTACAAAAGTATTTCCGACGTCGCATTGAAATAGCATTACGTAAGATGTAACCCCTATTTATTGTTTGTCCTGAAGATTTCAGCAGACGTGTGCCAGTTTTATAACATCTTTATTGTCTTCTTCAGATCCAATCCGACCCCAAATATTTAAATCATCCTGCTTACCGCTTGGTAAGTACAGAAAGAAATCCCAAATTCCCAAGCAGATACCTGGATCTGCAAACTGCAATCGTCCACCTCATAACAGCTCACACTTCTTTTTTGATATTTTTAATGATGCACACGAGACAAACTATAAAGATCTACCTCTAACAGCTGTCGAGGTTCCAGGCGCCTTACTGATGACCCTGCAGCTGATTACTGACCTTTTCCGAAATTGGGGTTCGTTATATTATATTGATTCATACTCCTAAATTTATTCGGTAGGCAGGAGACCTTTATTTGTCTGATTGCTGATATGCGTTTTTTCTCTTATTTGCACAGTTCAACTAGAAGTGAATAACCACGAACAAATATTTCCAAGTAGCGTTTCGATGTATGACTGATGCAGTTATCGAAGGTATCGTCTTTTCTTAATACAATACAGATCGGCTATATTGACCCTTCTTCGCAATAAGGACATCACTGTCTTAATAATAAAAAATGCAAGCTTAGTGTATTTATGTATGTTCCCTATCGATCTGTCGATTCCAGTACATACTATATCCTTTCTAACTGCGTCATACCAATTGATGTACCTACCTCAAATGCACGCGTACCTATAAATTAGGTGTGGCACCAATTTGAATGCTCGCTTAGAATTAAAATTTTTTTGGGACTTACACGTGATTTACAAACAGAATAAATTTTGTTTTACGGGAAACTAGTTCTTTTTCCATTTGTTTGAACAATAGGGTATCCAAATTCCCGATGTCTACGTCTCACGAGCGTGTGTGTCTTTTTTGCTTTTAACAAAACCCCGACGTAACTGTACGGAATTTGTATGTGAGTTGAGTATACCCAAGCCCAAGTTTTACTTCCGAATCTGTACTTCCTTCCTTCTTTCTTTTATTCCTTTGGTTTGAAAACACGACCCTAAAGAAAATTTCCGCATACAAGGGGATAGTTTTTCCCCTCGCAGCCAAGATCCTCACACAGTACACATCTGTCGCTAATCAAAGTTCACTGTTCACCCCAAGATTTTACAATTAGGGTTCCTTTTAGTTTTAAAAAATACGCCAAGTATACGTACGTACACGATACGTACGACTTCGACCTCATCGCGTGTGAAACTTTATAAAATGTCTTTCTCTGTAATGAGGTGAGACAGGGTTCGTATGCGCTCGTGCATGAAAGGCAGAAGTCGGACTTTGTATTCGTATTCAATGGTTGCAATCGAAATGTCCTTCGTTTGTTTGGTAAATGCAACGAGTCCAGTGAATTTGAAATACTCGCATTCGATTTCGAATATTCAAACATTATAGAAAATGTATACAGTTCAGTTCCGTGATACTGACGGTTTTTTTTTTTCATCAGTTTCCGCTCTAACATCGTGAACGATTACGGAGGCGGCCGACGATTTGGATCCACATCAAACATCAAAGCACTCTCAGCTACGATTGCAGATGCAATTTTTCGATGCAAATTTTGACATGCTGACGTCTTACAATTCAGCCATACTCTGGTCACTCGTACGTCTTTCTTGAGAGTGCGCTGCGAAAGCCCGCATGACCAGACGCTTGACAGGCGATCACACGTAGTGACAAAAATTTTGGACAAATGTTTGCGTCAAAATGAGGTGGAAAGTCGAAATTTTACATTTAAAGTGGCAAATGTAATCATACAGCTTTATACTTCGTATTAGGTACTTTGAAAACTATAGATTATATACGAAAAGTAACATTTTAATTCTGACATCCGTCGCGTTAACAGAATCAAAACCAGAAGACTACTACACGAAGTCCGTGTTTTTTCTCGAATTTATAGATTTCTATTGTAACGACTTGGTGGTGTCGCCCTCTTCTGTGTTCCGACGTACAAGGTCCGCTAAGTTATGTTGGCGTCTAGAGTACTCCAAGCAGTGATGGAGGAACTTGAAAAATCTAGTAATAATTCTGCGCAGCTTTCGGTCGAAGGACCGAGACAGATTAAAACAGAGTCCACTGTCAAAGCGATACCTACGTATAGTTCGTTTTAAAATATGCTTACTGGTTGTATTTTTGTATCTTCAAGGCTTGCCATAGATTATAATATAAATATGTACTCGTTGAAGCAATGAACAAACCTGAAAACCGGCCGATTACGAAATAGCGAGATCGAGGTTAATACCTATTCACACCGCATCGAAAACCAGTCGATGCATTCCCACCGAACACCAATCGTAGTTTTCGTTCGACGTTTCTTTCAGCTGTGAGACACTAATTCTGAAACTTCTGTGTAAACTATTTTGGTTGCCAATTTCGATCGCATTAATTAACAAATAAAATCAATTAAGACTACTTAAAAATAATATTATACCATCAATTAGGTCTGAAAAATGATTTAAAGTTGTGGGTTGTGACATTGAATATTCCAGAAGGTGTGTTTGTTTCAACAACCCACCGATTGGAGTCGATTGGTTTTGAAAACTGAAATATGTATGGGAAAACTTCTTTCGCAAAAATCCGATTTTCGATACGGTGTGATTAGGATTAACATTAACATAATTTGCTAGCGGATTTTTTGTTTGCGCTTCATAAAAAGTTCGAAAAGTCGGGTGGTGTTCAATTACTATTCGGTGAAACACCATCTACAGAAAGAAAGGCAGAGAAAGCTAACCGAGCGGCTGGCTATTTTGTTACATGATCCTATCGTTGCTATAAATTTCGTAATCTCCTTCGAAAAACTCTGTATCCCACTATGACAGTTGATAGTAGTGATTTTAGATTTATTTCGAAACTGTCATCCAAAATAAATCATTCTGTGCGACAAAACTCTTCTACCCAACAACCTCATACACAGTTTACAAATTTTTCCCAGGAATTTAAATAATTTCCTCCCCCATATCGTATGTGACAGCATAATGATTGAAATTGACACTGCGACAAGTGACCCCAACTGTTAGCCAACAAATACGACCATTCAAACGCGGCGACATTTCGTATCACCACACAACACACAAATGGTAATCCGTACTTCCGATTCGATACGAAAAGGGGACAACAATCACGATAACCCTGCTGCTGATGGTTGTATCGCGCTGGCCTTACCGCCGATATACACACCATAGTCACAGTCACAGCTCACAGTGTGTCGTTGTTAATCTCAGATTGATTGAATGCCTGAGAATCTTAATCATCTGTGCCATCGTACGACTGACGCGTGTGTTTTCATTTGGCTGTATTCTGTATATAATCTGTACGATAGGGAAAGTATCCAATCCATCCATGTTGCGTCCGCGCATATAGCTATGCATTTCTCAGCCCCCCTCTACTCCCATTCCATACCCTCGTCAATATTTGTATGCGCATGCACAATGAAGAAGGAAGAACAAGAACCGAAAATTCCCACAGTCTATGCAATATAAATATATCCACGGAAACGTTCCCATAAATGAATATTCTCAGTCTCACAACTCACATATCCATATGGCAGGAGCAAAATGTATGGGAAATGAGCGAATCAAAAACTGTGAATGCAAACGAAAGGGAACGACTCTACAGCGATGCGGACTACATTAAATTGTCGGAATTGGTTGGTCGGTGGTCGGTCATGTTCTGTTCATGTTTGGCTTGTCATATGGGAACGAAGAAGAAATACTGTGTCCATTAATTTGTACCTGTTCAATTAAGGATCCTTAATGGTTGTGGTAGGCTTTGTTTTGAGTAGGTTGTGAAAGGTTACATTATTTTTTTTCTGTGCCCAGTCTTGAGGATTTATTTCAATAAATTGGGCCCCAATTTTAAAGTAGTACTCACATCTTCAGAAATGGATCTGACATGGTACATTTTTATTGTGAGTGATGACCTACTTTTAATAGCAAGAAATACTTGTCAAATATGAATAAGAATGACATTTTTGTTCAGTACGCACTTTGGCATTTCACCATATTACCCTATTCACACCGAGCCGAAAACACTCGAAAACTTCATCGAAAATAGAAGTTTTCTCATACATATTTCCGTTTTCTAAACGAGTCGTTTAAAAACGACTTCCAACGGTTGTTGAAACAAACACACCTTTTGCAATATTAAGCAAATTCAGCAGAAAAGCTGACCGAACAGAAGTCACAACCCACAACTGCCCACAACTTTAAATCATTTTCCACACTTAATTGATGGGCTAGCATTATTTTTAAATGCTGTGAGTCAATTTATTCGTTAATAATTGCGATCGATATTTGTAGGTAACCAAAATAGTTTACATAGAAGTATCACGATTAGTGTCTCACACCTGATTGCAACGACAAACCAAAACTAATGTCGTTTTCCATTGGGACAAAAAATCAATCTTTTTTTTGATCTAAATCACTTTTCATGTTCCATTGGGCAAAAAAATCAATCTTTTTTTCGATTCGGAGCACTTTTTGCAGATCTCGATATTTTTTCAGATCTACACATACTGCCACAATACCAATATGCTTTGCACAGCTGTTTTACGTCATTTTAAGAAGTTTGCTTTTAAGCCAAATGCGCAAAGTTTCGTGAAAACCAAAATAACGAAATACATAAATAGCCATGGATATAATTTTCGAGGAATTATTATCTTCATAGTTTTCCTCGTCATCTGAAGACTACGAATCACCAAAAATATAAAATTTTTATCTACAATAGGGAAAACATTTTTGAAGTCGACATCCATTTGTGATTTTTGCAAAAACAAATGTAATTTGAACAGCTGATATTGCTGCCAATAACGCACTAATACATTTAGAAAAGCAGATCAATTTCGTTGCGCGTTCCATTGGCAGCGCAAAATCTGAGATCTGAAAAAGATTTCTGGTGGTCCCAATGGAAAACCACATAAATAGTTAGAAGGCTATAAGACAACCAAAGCTAATAACGTTTTCGATTGAAGAAAGCAATTGCAATCTCCTCTCAGATCCCTTCAATGAAAAACGCAATAAAACTATACTGCTTGACATCTAGTCAAATTATGACAGTTTCTGACAGTCTCGTTGTCAAAATTTGCTCATAAATTTATAAATATGTTCTAGTAATAGAAAAGTTCATTCGCGTACTGGTTTAAATCGATCTATTTCTATACAGCTATACACATTCTCATCGAAAATGACAAACAAAAAAACGAAAATTAGCAAAATAACGAGTAAAGGTAAGATTAGACTCTATGCCAATTAGTCATAAAATGCCAATTTCTGACATTTCTCCTGTCAAAATATGGTCATAAAATGTAATGGGTATATCTCATAATATGCTCTAATGACCTGAACGCCACACATGACCAGGCTGATTTTGACAGATAAAAATGCCTAAATTGCACATAGTGTAATCGGACAGTAAGCATATGACCTTATACGCCCATATGCACTTTATTTAAATGTTCTTTATGGCATTGTTGGCATTTTTGATGGAACAGGAATTATTGTGTTATCATCGGTGGTCGAGTTCGTGGAATTGTGAATTATTATCCTTTTCGTCATCTTTTTGGTAATAAAAAACTGATACTGATAAATATGTCAAATGCACAAAGTTGACAAGAAACAAATTCAAAATCCGTCTCAACGTAGCTCGAAGTCTATCCACATACTTTGGAGTATATATCTTCAGCTCCCTGATAGAGTTTTGCTCAATTTTTTAAGTTCGACAGATTTTTCGTGCTTGAGTCGGGAAAGTACGCCTGATTTCTGATTTCTACATTGGCCTCATAGGCAGCTGCATCGCTTTGACATGCGTTTGGTTCGAGCAGTCTCTCCGTGTAACAGAAGATGCCTGTCGTTTGTATTTTCATAATTGGAATGTATATTTTATGACATTCTATACTCAATGGGCCTTACTAATAATCATTTTTAACTTTCACACTAAATATTTTCTAGGTCACAAAATACAGTTTTGTTTGGAAAATTTCACCATCGTGAGTTCGAAAAGTGTAGCCTGGACACTAAAAATGATTATTAGTATCGCGGATTCCTTTCATCGATTCTAACACTCAAACAAAAACAAGCTTTAATCAAGAAAATCAATGTCAGATCAAGCCATCCGTTTACGAAAGTCTTGCAGTTCGGAAATTCTCTACCCAAATACGAAGATTTCTTTTTCTTTGTAGGTATGGGCATATCCAAAAGGTTTCTTAAACCTCTTATCAGTTGGATTTCTATACAAACCACTTCCTAAACCCTAATTTGATTTTTACACATACATTCCTTTGGATGCGAATGCGTATACAATATCCTGCGATAGCCAAGCATGTCACACATTCCCCTGCAGTTCAATCATCATTGCAATGCGCAAACGCAAACCTTTCTTTTGCGATTGCGCTTTGCGAACCTAAACTCGCCAAAAGAGGTTATAGCACAACAGACAACACACAGAAACACAATATTCTCACGCTCCTTTCTTCCGTTCCATCCCTTTTGTCCCTATTAAAATAAAGATCATCCACGCAGAACGGTAGACCCCGCATTATCATAAAAGAACCGAGAGAGTGAGAAAACGAAGCGAGTGTTGGTCGTCGTCGCCGGCCGTCATCGGTCTCATCGTCACACAGCCAAATGGAAGTGTGGGAAACTTTGATAAAAATACGCTCTTCGCCTCGCGTCCTATTATTGTCTTGGCTTCGACATTATTCAGCAGTCATATGGCCATTCCGATACATTAAATATACAAAGTTCACCAGGGAACGAAGGGGTGATCCAATGGACGAAAATTATTGCAAAATGATCGCAGTTGTCGTCTGGATCTGTATCTGTAGTGTAGAGGTATGTCGCGTTTGAAAGTGTGGCTGAGGGTAAATTACTGCAGTGGGAATGAGTTGGGCGACCTGCATTTGAAAAATTGTGGTGGGTACATTTCTGTTTGGTTCTCATCAAGGTGTAACTTTTACTTAGATGTTAGATAAGTTTGAGCGATTTTAATTATTTCTTGTTTAAGAAAAAAAAGCAAGGTTATTTTTATAGTAGATAAATGTAGACAGCGGCGGAATCCACTAGCATTTTCAAAAATGATTTAGACAATTTACAACTCTGAAAGCTGTAAGCAAGTTCACATTCTTAGACAGTTCTTTTTAATAAAGCAATTTGAGTTTTATATTTCGAAATGCATTGCGTTGCAGTATGTTTTTTGCCGAATGGAAAAGAGGAGGCGCCCAAGGAAAGGCTCTGTAAAAATAGATACTTGATCAAAGTAGCGAAATTCGAATTTCACAATCGCCTTTCACTGATCTTTCGAGTAGAAGGAAGGTTGATACTATCCGCAAGACTGCAAATGCAATCAAAAAGATAGAAAAACAAGTAATGTATTTGGAAATATTTTCGGTGCATTCAATTTTTCAATTATATTTTCCGATCTTTAAAGTTGCATCATACAATGAAGCTCCAGAAGTTGTTCAAATGGGACGATTTCTAACACTTTGTACACTTCTATCCAACGGAAAGCACATCTTCTGCAAATGGAGCCTGTACTTTTCTGATATCGTTTTTCATTGGGACAAAATGGACAGATTCCGGTTTCTCTGTTCTCGAAACTGTCAGATTTCATGTTCCATTGGCCGGAAAAAAAAAGAAACTTTTTCAGTGTCGCAGCAATTTTGCGAATCTCGATTTCTGAGCGAGGTTTACACCTAATTATACTAACACCCAAATATTTGTTAAAGTTTAAAGTGTGTTGTTAGTTAAATTTTAAGACGTCTGCGAAAAATAGAGAACAATTTAAATTTGGCCGCTGCAATCATAAATATGGATTGAATGGATTTTTATACAGACATAAATTACAATTTAAAAACAGCTGACTTTTAAAAACCGCACCACCACAAATGCAAAGAAAAAATATATCGCCCAGATTTGTCCAGAAAAGCGCATTGAGGATATGACAATGACAAAGGTGTGCGATTAATTCCCTAAATTTTGCCAAATCCCCGAGGGAACGATAAGCGTAGGGAAAACCGTGACTGTGTGCTCTTCCGCAGATTTCTGTGATGATGCTGGATAATCTATTCAGAAGAACCCAACTTTCTGTCGAAGGTAAGTTGTCATCAGGCGAGTGTTCCATAGCTTTGTTCTTGGGATTTGGGTAATGTCAGAAAGACTTTGGTAAAGGTCCGGCGTTCCCTAAGTCATCTAGTTCGCCTTCTCTTCATTAATTAACCATCTTGAAAGGGTCATTCAACACTGAATACTCTCTCTTAACCCATTTCCTCACAACCTGCTTCCCGAACTAACTAAAGCAAACCAATCATCGGTAAAAGATGGTCTAAAAGATTCACCGACCCATGACCAGATCTGTATGGGCGACTTTTGTTTGCCCCCCTCCTCGAGCTAACCAATTGTGGTGTATCTTTCAACGAGTTTTTGGTATTTTAGAATCGAGGGCATCTAGCGTGGCTTACTTCTGGGTCTCTGAGATGGTTCGTTCAGGGGTCGAATCACTGCATGCGTGAGCGAGCAATACGTTACTGAAGTTTGTGTATTTCACATGCAAAAAACAATAACAAATTCAGTCACGTAGTACTCGATCGCGGATGTGGTAATTCAACCCCAGGTCTCCTCTTTGGAGATGTTTAAGAGTCGGTTGAAGTTTATGGAGACTCATACACCCGCAATTGTTTCAAATTTTCGATTTCGTCTCCAATCGTACATAAACTGACCACAGATTCATCGGATGTCGCGAATCCAGTAAAAAAAAAATTGGTAACTTGACTACTACCAACTGAATGTACGACATGCGAAAAAACCTCATTACCCCAAACAAATTAAAAACTAAAAATTGCCTCTAAAAATTGCCAGTCAAATTTATTAAGAACATGCTTCAAGTGCTGGCGCTGCTGCTGCTGATCTCCTATCACCTCATACTGCAGTCCAAATCCAAACCGTACTACACAACTACACTACATGTCTCTTTCTATCACCGTTCGTTACTCACATACTCAAATGTAATTAGTAAATCATGTATTCCTGTGACTGATGCATGGGATACTTTCGCTTCGAAGGGGTGTTCCGGAATTCAAATAATCGTGTAGCTGAATGTTTCTATATCGGTCGCTTAGTGTGCGCGCATCTCGCCCGAATATCGTTGGGTAAAAATAAGGGTTGTTCAACTAAGAGGTGCGCTGTGTCGAAATTCGATCATCCCCTAGCTAAATAATTGTACACACTCTAACCGTATTCCCTGCCGCAAAGATCACAGAGTCGGTATAAGAAGTTCACACGATACACTCCTAAGAAATAAGTGAAACAAGAAGGAGAACAAAAATATCCTTGGACTGCTAAATATTTTTTCTTCAGTTCAGTTTTCAGTATGAGAAGTGGATGTCGTTTGTTATCGACGGTGATCAGTTTCAGTATCCTTAGGAACGCGAACGCATGAGGTTCGCATTCTACTCGCCGTGATCTTGTTCAATTATTAAAAAATACAAAAAATAACTCGTTCGGGTTGCTTCTTTCGGTTGTTCTTTTTATATTTTTCAAGTGCGTTAGTGCGTTTTAGTTTGATTTAAACAACAATAGTGACTTTTGTAAATAGCAACGTTTCTTTTGGATTATACCTATACTCAAGGATTATTTAAAACAGCAGCAAATGAAAATGGATTACAATTTAAATTCGGACGATGATTACGACGGAAATTCAAACGGATTTAATAGCGACATGATGAACAATAACAACAACATGCAAGCGATAAATCCCAATGGACTATCGAAAGCCGAACTACGAAGGGTAAGCTTTATTACTGTTTGTTGGATGGATAGATATTTGCAGGCTCAAAATTGATTTTATGTTTTTTAAGTGCAAAGCCAACAGAAACGTTTGAAGGGGCATAAGATTATTGAACCTCTAGCTAATAAATTCTCTAAACAGTGAACGGTGCAAAACGAAGTGGTATGCGAAAGAGGTTTTTCAAAAATTAAAGGAGAGCAGTTCTTTTGGAAAAACTACTACTAGCTTCAAAATACCAAAAACCTCTTTCTTTCTGGCAGTAGTTTAATTCCTCATCCCATGAGTGAGGAAAATTGTAAAGCTCCAAATTTTTATTTCTTCTTATCTGATATTTAGTACTTAAATTGGTCTATTTATGACCGTCTATGGCGGATAGGTTTTGGTGTAGCTGTGGCGAACTGAAATATAGTTTTAATAACATCTCAGCTCGGCGAGGGCAGCTTGTCGCCAAAGCGATGTGGGGTTTAACTGATCTTCCATTATAACTCTTAGAGAATTGCGTCGTTCTACAAAGCAAACTCTCTCCAATTCGCATGTGAAATGGCCTTTTGAAAAATCGTCATAATTCGTATTTTCTCTGCCCAAAAATGGTAGGGATCTAAAAACTTGCCCATTGATTTGTTAATTTGAGGTTAAGTAGGTACTTTCAATATGCTCTCTTCTCTGTGCTGGAAGGAAAAAACTTATCTTCGATCTACGAAGGTTTTGGAGGTTCATTGGATGGAAAACTTTTTTAACCACTCACGGGTTCGAAATACAACCTAACCTAAAATATCCATTATTTACAAAACACGTATAGACAAATGCTACCGTGCTACCAAACATTTTCAATTATGATTTTGAAAATTATCAACTAGATAATATTGTGGTTCTGAGGGGAGGGAGGTAAATGCGATACCAATACCTTAACCAGGATTGTCTCACATGCGTCGCTGATGGATACCGACGTTCATGGCAATGAAACGCTCATTAAATCGTCATCTCCGATTTAAAGCTTCCACCAAAGAATGTGCTTCATCTCAATTCTTTTAAAAACCGTGAGTCTCCTCATTCTTTCAATATTTCCACCAATGAAAATGCTTACTCTCAAAACAGAAAGTAAACCCAGTGATGCCAGCCTTTTCCGACTGACTTTCTCACGCTGATTATCAAAAATACCCTTAATGTTCATGCCGTGGTTAGGAAAGCCCCCACGATATTGAATTTGAATGGTTCTTCTTCAGATTCGGTAATGAAAATGCTTTTTATTCGCCATTTTAGCAAATGCAAAATGCCCACGACATTCCTTATGCGTCGCATCTAGCATATGCGTTGCTTAAGTGTTTGCTCTGCAGTTGAATACGTTGCCGCAACGAAGAGGTTCAATCAATCCCTTTAACAACATTCCTAATCGACGCATTCCCATTCCACTTAAATGACACTAGATTCTCATTGCTATTTACTCCGTGCTCACCTAGGACCTTGAAGAAGTTTCCGCGCTGCTTAAAGCGATGGATCTGTCATCTTCAGTGACCTGTATTGAATTGAGCAACACAGAGAAGTGCGTGTTTCATTTGCGTGAGATGTCCTCCTCATTGGAAAGAAGTGCACTGTGCACCACTTTCGTATTTAACTTCGGTACTTCCCTTCCTTTTTTTCAGAGGTCGAATGACCTGCCTTGCTAACAGACCTGTGTTAATGCGTTTTAACTTTTTGCCCACCTCCTTCCAAGTTTGTACTTTGGCATCCTTGATTCCTTGTATCGTTTACGAAAAGCCAAGTAGCTAAAGAAATTCACCCATGGAACTCATTACGACTTCGCAAAACTTGAAAGCATACTTATGACTTTTTTTACATTTAGAACTGCAGCGATTTCAAGCGTCTCTTGGACATATTGTGATGTTCCTATCTTTGTCACACTCACGGAAACGTTATTTCACTTCCAGATTTGCTCAAACAAGAAGTCAAAGCGGTGTAACCAAGGATAACAGAAATCCGTTGATTTGTCACATGAATTTTATTCTTCTTAAGGTGCCCTTTAGTTAGAAAACGTCAAATAGCACCCATTTTACAAATTTGCTACATAAACGATTAATAAAGTCTTACTTTGCAATTTATTTATAAAATGCTTCTATTTGTTTAATTTTTTCAGAGTAACAAGCCAATAATGGAAAAAAGGAGACGTGCGAGAATCAATCACTGCCTGAATGAACTGAAATCTCTAATATTGGAGGCAATGAAGAAAGACGTAAGTTAACTCAAGTTGTGAAATAAATTATTTAGAAACCCTTAGGGTTACCAGATTTCAAAACGAGAATAAGGGACAATCATTTTGAGACGTTAAAGAGCGACTTGGGGACCTTGCACCTTCCAATGGCCGCGTTCCACTGCCCGCTAGATGACCAGCGGCATGAAAAACTCCATATAAAAAAAAAATTGACATTTCACCATTTGCGCTAGATGTGCATCACTTTTTGTGAAATATCCCTTTCAGGGAAATTTCTCTAACTAGCGCAAAACTACCCGTTCATTGAGCGAAAAACAGAAAAAAAAAAAAAACACTTTTCAAAGGAAATCGTTCAAACATTTACAAAATAAAAAAAAATACGAAACCCATCAATTGAAATTGTGATAAAATTGGTAGTAACGTAATTAAAAAAGGAATTCAGATATTGTTTTCAAGATATTGTATCAATTCTTTAGTGTAGTGTGGAATAATTATGCAAAAAAGAGTGTAAAATGTCATTTTTCCGCTGGCGCTTTCGTTCTAGCGCGGGCGTTCCTTCATCTGGAATATTTTGTGCTAGACGTATACCGGGCAGTGGAACCCGACCAATGATAGTCACATTCTATGTCAATAGATTTTAAATAATTCGCCCTCACAAATCGTTAGGTTCGTTCGGGTACTTTTTCGCAAACGTATTAAAAATTTGCAAAGAAACTGAAAAAAAAAACTGAGAGAGAAATACAGTTGCCCTCATTAAATTTTTCGTAATTTTCTACTCGCTGAATTTCGACTTAATGAAAAATGACAAATGAAAACTAACAACTAAGTGACAGCTCAAAAGTTTGACAAGTAAAACTCTATTTGTTTTCGCCTTCAACGATGTCAGAGGAAGAAGTTTATTGAATGTTCTCCTAGAACATATCAGCGCATTCAAAACAGTAATGGTAAATAGGTACCCAATTGTAAAAATTGCAATTCAAACTAATTTTGCAGATGCTGCATTTAAAGAGAACCTTTTCAAATTTCAAAATGACATTTCTTAAACTTTCTGAAAGGTGCTTCTCTTGAAATTGAGAGATTTCTCTCTCGATTTTTGACATTTTTCATTTTTCTATGCTGAAACACACGAACGAACCTGGTGTTGATTGATAAAGAAGCTTCCAACAATTTCTCTGTCAAATAAATAGGAGAAAGAAAAAAACAAGTGACAGCTAAAACAACACATGCAAAGCAAAGCGATTTTATATAAGTAGCAGTGAGAAATAGTTGAAAATTGTATAATAAATTGTTAAATACAGAAAGGAAATACTGTAGAATAGACTTCTGCTGCACTTATTAAAATTCATCTGTTCCTCGCCCCATTTCCTGCATCGGTACAAAGTTCAGATACCAAAGCACATTCCTCCATAGAAATAAAATTCAACTTCAAAGCAATCGCTCTTTGACTCCGAATTCAGGGAAAAACCTATTCCTTAACCTAAAACAAAGAAACTGTATCCCTTTCTAATAGCCGATTAACAATTATCGAAATGATCCACATACAGGTAGTCTTACGCAATCATTTTCCTTTTTCCCATCACTTTCAATAGTGCACTTGATCCCGGGAAAAAATGTAAATATTTGCTGAGAAAAAAAAAACAACACACAAATAAACGAACAGGTTTACTGTGGACAGGTATGCAGAGGCACCAAGATCAAAAGTAGATGCACACGATATATTGGGAAAGAGGACAATAAAAATGCCTGGGAACCTTGAATCCGTACCAAAAAACGTAGGCAGACAGACTGTTAAATTGAAACGATCACCAACATTTCGCACGACCTTAATCATGCCTCCGAGGATCGCGCTGCGGTGCAACGTAGCCAACAGCGGGAGCGACACACAGCCAGACCTCAGAGCCCAATGAAGAATAAGAAATATGATCATCAACATGGTTTCAATGAACCTGTGCAAAGAAGATAGACGAGGAACAGTTACAGAGAAAGAAAATGATTCTTTGTTGTGATTATAATCGTTCTCTTCGATTTTTTTTTGTCGGTGTCGATCGGTTTTCGTTCTTCCTTGTACGAGTTGCCTTTTCGTGTAAAATTATATTTCCGATGGGAATTTTTCGTGGTGTATCTCCTTTTGTTTTCGATTTCATGCACTTGTCTTCGTGGATCGTTCCCACATGCATAAAAAAGGTTTACGATCATCCATAATGAAATTCCGTTTTCGAGATGCCATGCTGAAAGGATCTAGTTAGGTTGTTTGAATTTTGAAAGTGCCAGTCGTGTGAAAAATCGTTTCTTTGTCTTAGACGATTTCTGTACCTGCCCATCAGTTTTTCTCGACGAAAAAAAGCGAAACCAAAACACACACAGATACGGGTCCTGTTCCTGTGGGAACAGATTTATACAGTTTTCGGTCTTCACTATGCGAGCTATATGGAAATCCTTGAATGTTGTTATGAGTTTGAGTTTTCACGGCGAGGAGATAATCTCAGCTAAATTAGGTATTATGAGTTTTATTGTCGTGCACACTATTGAGGTCAGTGGCCTTTTATGTTGTTTGGGTATAGGTAGGTGGTTGGTTGATGGCGGAAAGGACTTGAGGGAAGAGCTACGCGCACATAATGGTTACAGCAATAAAACCATTTGAGTAATTAAACAATTTAATTTGATGTTTTGCTTGTGATTCCCTTGAAGCAATAAACCAAATTGCATACACGGGTATTATGACCAATGAAACATGATCAATGTCATTTACAGAACAACACACTATAGCCATTAACCTTCAAGTGAATTCTAAACTGACAAACTGTAATAAAACCATCAAGGTAATAAGTAGGGTGCTCAAGGTGTGTTGCCAAAAGAAAAACCTCTCCCCTACTTAAATGGGACCTTGGGTTTTTACTTTTCAGGAATCAATTATGAGCGTCAGATGTGTTTATGTGTAGCCATCCCAGACCGGCTTCTAAGCTTCACTCGTTTGTGTCAGTGTTTCTTTTTCTTTTTTTTATTTTGGAACGAATGGAGGGTACCTACCTACAAACTTCTACCAATTTAGCGTGCTGAAAAACATTTTTTTTTTCTCTGCTTTGATACGATAGACGCTAAAAAAACACGCCTTTTGTTACAGCTATACTAACGGAAAAGAACTATACGTTTGTTCGTGTTTCAGCATGGAAAAATTAAAAATGTCAAATCTCAAAAATCAAGAAAGAAATCTCTCAATTTCAAGAGAAATACCTCACCAGTTTTCTTACAAAAAGCTTAGGAAATGTCATTTTGACATATGACAATGTTCTCATTAAATGCAGCGTATACAAAATAGGTTAGAATTGAATTTTTTACAAGATAAATACCCATTAAACTTACAAATTTGAATGTGCTGATTTTAATTTTCCATATTTCAGTAAGTCGAAATTCGGCGACTAGAAAATTACGAAAAAATTGCAAAAATGTACCCGAACGAACCTTTTTACCAATCAAATATTTTGACGTTTTTATACTTTGATATTTCTCCGGTTTCCTTCGGAATATTGTGATTTGATTTTCGTCTTTTATGAACTCGGCCTAAGATCTTCTTCAAACTTATTTGTGCCTTCAAACATTTAGGTCTATTCGCGTACTTTTCCGATCCAAACACTAACAATCTGTCAAACATGAAAATCGAGCGAAACTCTCTCAGAGAGCTGAAAAAATACCCCAAAGTACGTGGACAGAACTCGAGCTACTTTGCGCCACTTTTATCTTTGACATCTAATCAATATTACAAATAAATATATAATAACATACCTTTTTGCAACAAATGAAACGTTCTAGGAGAACATTCGATCACCACCGATTTTTTTTTATTTTCACCGATTTTCTTTTTCTTTGCAATTGAGTTTTAAGGCAGATTTTGAATTTGTTTCTTGTCAACTTGCATTTGACATATATTTATCAGTACTTGCCCGTTGAAATTCTCTGAGCTGTTTTGAGCCAAGAGAGGAACTACTCGTTTCGTTACTCGTTATTTTGCTAATTTCCTCTTTTTCTGTGAGAAAAAGTATAGACTTTGTGCGATTGCGATCGATTTAAGCCGCGTGCTTGAACGAACCTATTATTATGACTTCTTCCACGAACAAAGAATGTATCGTTAAGTATTTCTCAATCAAATCGCTGAGATAGGAGCTCAGTGAAACAGGTCTATTGACGTGGTTTGAAAGCTTGAGCGCTTCAAACGCGGAATAGACCCAAAAACTATTTATTTGTAAGTCCTCTATCACATCTCTAATGTCTTTATTTTATTTCTTATTTCAGCCAGCACGACATACCAAGCTTGAGAAGGCCGACATTCTTGAGATGACTGTTAAGCATCTTCAAACGATGCAACGGCGACAACTATCCATGGCGATTCAGACGGATCCCTCGGTAATCCATAAGTTCAAGACGGGGTTTGTGGAGTGTGCTGACGAGGTCAAACGTTATATCGGAAAGATGGATGGTGTAGATGCTGGAACACGACAACGACTGTCAAACTATTTGAATACCTGCGCAAATGGCTTAGAGCAGATCGGATCGTTTAGCAACTTTTCCAATGGCTACCGATCGCAGACGGCACAGACCTTTGGCAGCGCAACAGGCATTCCCAGCCAACTACCCTTCTCGATGCCTCAAGATGCTAACAATAATGGACGAGCTCAAATGGGTGGTGTCAACCTGATTCCATCGCTGCTTCCATCTGGCGAATTCGCTCTTATTATGCCAAATGCAACCGCTAACGTAATGCAGAAGAATCCAAACGAATCGGTCCCGTTTTGCGTTCCAAATATACCAACAGCTAACATTGACTTTACAAGCGGCTTTCCGCGCATGAGCGCGTTCAGTAAACCAGCGAACAAAGTCGCTTTTCCACCGCCAAACTTTCACGACATCAACACTTCGGTTCCGTCATCAGCAACAACTGCTAGTCCACCGCTAAGTCCGATCTCATCGATTTCTAGTCACGAAGAAGATTCGATTATGCACACCAGCTCCGATTTTACATCTCGATCGATAACTCCGCCATTAGATGCTAGTCACAGTAGTTTCTCTGGAGCTTTCTCAACACCATCCAGTGCCGAGTCGAGCAAAGCATTCATTCGCACTCCAGACTTACAGCAACAGTGTAAGGTGTCATCTAGCAGCGAAGTGGTTGCTCCGTCGAAACGGCTATATTCACACTCTTTTAGCGATAACACCGATGAACCCTCAAGTAAAAGGGTAAGCCTGGAGAACAACCAGCATGATGACAATGGAAATCCGAAAAAGGACGCTAACGTAGAGGAAACCTCTGATAACATGTGGCGCCCCTGGTAGTCGCATCCGTTATGCTAGAGCATAAACAAAAAAATTATTCCCGTCGGTTTTTCTTTTATTTTAAATTTGTTGAATTTTCTAAATCGACTTTTTTTTTTGTTGTGTTCAAATAGCTTTATAAGAACTATTTATGTATTGCTTTGTATTTTTCTTGATCATTTCTTTTTAGTTGAAGTTTTCGTGTTAATCTTGTTTTTTATATAATTATAAATTTATCTGTGATTTTTGTACAATTTAAATATAATGCTCGCTATGGATGGAAATGAATATGGATGTAGTAGTAGTCAGAAAACAAGCGGACACATTTTTGGTTTACCTAAAGAATATTTGTTTGATTTTGGCTTTGAAAATTAGAAAATACGGTAATAAATGAAGATCACATCGAATCGTATTTGGTTTTCTTATAATACATGTTGTAAGGTGATAAGCCGTTTGAAGGAATTCCAGTCAGCTTGTGGATTTGGATTTGTTCAAAACACTCTATATGCTTATTACTTTGGTTTTTTTTCGCCCTATATGTACTGAATAACCACTGACGACTATAGTCGCGTTTTTTTGAGCAAAGCTAATGTGGTATTCGTTTGGGATTCTTCAGATTTGCTCTCAGATTTCAAATTTCGTGTGCCGAATCGAACATAAAAACGCTCTTGCTCTTTTTTGTGTTGATATTCGTGCGACTTGAATATGTGAAGTCTTCGACACTTTCCAAAGCGCTTTCCATTCACTGGTTAAATTTTATATTAAAACATTCGAAATATCCGATTTCTAAATATTTGTACATAAATAATTTACAAAAACAGATTCACCCGATGCAATGCCTTTCTTTGCTGTAGAAAAAACTCACGCAAATGTAAACAAAGTCCACCAGTTGTCAAACTCAAATGCATTTGTATTGGTAAATCTGAGGCAAATCTGAGAAAATATCTAGATTCGCAAAAGTGCTCTGAAATCTGAAAAAGATTGCTTTTTTTTTGTACCAAACGTGCTCTGAGAGCGCCCAATCGAATACCACATAAGTAAAGAAGATTTTCAGATTTTCAGCACGCATTTTCGACAACCATTACGAGTCTCGAAGTATCAAATAGAGCGTAGGACTGTTAATTGCGTGCGCTGAAAATCCTTCTTTACTTCGCTTTGCTGATATCGAAGCTTAAAAAACGGGCCTTATATTTTTTGTTCAGTTTCTTGATCTGTTCGCGGTTTTAGTAACAAACTATCATTCAAATTTTACAACGCAGCTTCAACTTAACCATAGCTTGTCGTATTTATAGTTGAAACACAAAAGAGTTAACTTCTTCTCGATTCATTTAACATTCATAGCTTTCTTCTGCTCCCTTCAGAATTGAAGCTACACTAAACCAAAAATAAAATTTAAACTATGTAAAATATGAACAATGAACAAAGCCATTAGAAATCTATTACAGTATAAATCGTTTACAACCTTAGAATTGCATCGTTATATCCGTCATCTTCCTATCGTTGGAGCCGATTGCAAACGGAGGTTTGCCGGGACTTTAAAAATATATCGTCATATTCGGTATTGTTATACCTAACCGGTTTCTACTGTATTAGTTACAGCCAATGTTTATTAATCAAATCGGTTCCGTTTTCTTTTGATATATCAGGTTTTGTTTAGGTATGACCTTATGACTCTTCTTAACAGCGGCGAGTTCCATGTTGTCCACTCCCGAATAAATAAACAATAATATCTCATTTTGATACTCGGTTTTGTTACAAACTCCGCTCTTTTAATTCACGGATATGAACTTTTCCGCGGGGTGCAGTAGGTACCTACGGAGCGTCAAGCATTTTTATTGTTTCAAAACTTACCCGCCGCTTTTCTGTTAAATCCTAACAATTTTGAATTTTCGTTCATACTTGAGAACAGGGACAAATTGTAGCAAGACCCAAATACCAATACCAATCAGTTGGGATCAAATATACGATTTTAGGTCTGTTCCCTTACGATAATGATTTCGAATACATTCTAATACATTAGTCAAACTTCGTTCACTTCCACCCAACTTTTGCGTAAGGGAACGAAGTTTGATTAATGTATTGCGGAAGATATCCCGCTGATTTAAAGGTAACATCAGCACTTCATCGATGCGGCATCCAGTGTCATACACAAATAATACTGTGCGTATATACTTGAGTTATAATTTGCCTGTGTTCAGTATAATAGGATAACCGCCTGTCTGGAATCAATTTTTATCTTGTCAGTTATTCCTTTGCTTAAGAATTAACGTATTTTGGCTAAAAAGGCGCTAAAAGTCAGAAGCACTTCCCAATAGGCAGGAAAGGAATCGTTTCTTAACCATTTTGTATTTAAACATAAGAATTCACTTGAGGTCGAATCTACATGAAGAAAAACAGAATTGACTGAGCTTTTTCGGGAAGAGACATTTTATTGTGCCACCCGAATTAATTATTGAATATACATTATATAGGAAAATACACGCACGTATGCACAAGAAAACTCAATAAATATTACAGAGATTTACATATCACATTTTCTAATCGGAATTCACATTAATTCCTTTAGCACAATTCACAGCTTTTGTTTTTTGGTTTTGGAGGAGTAGTTGGACGTCTGTATGAGGGCTTGTAAGCGTACGAATTTGTTCCAGGGAAACTATACAGTTGATCCCTATTCAAAGGCATTGATATGGGGATTTCAGTCAGCCTAGGCGGAGTTTGTTCAACTTCCACAAAGCTAAACCTGGGGCTATCTTTGCCCAGAACCGCGACCTTGGGCGGTGGTGGTTTTACTGTCGCTGGGTAATTTGTCAAAGCGTCCCTGGATAGCGTAGGTTTTTCAACTGGGGATCTGTAGATTTGGGTCAGCTTAGGCGGAGTTTTTTCAACTTTCACAAAGCTAGGCCTGGGTCTATCTTTGACCAGATCCGCGACCTTGGGTGGTATTGGTTTTACTGTCGCTGTGATTTTTTCAGCTTTTACAAGGCTTCCTCTGATGTCTTCTGACATGTTATTATATGCGCGGTTATTAGAACCGCATTCAATTCTGTTAAGCATTTCCAACACAAGGTTGGAAGACGGCGAACTAACTTTGTTTGCAAATGTTGGTAAATTTGTCAAACCGTCCCTGGATAGCGTAGCTTGTTCAACTGGTGATCTGTAGATTCCGGCAAGCTTAGGTGGAGTTTGTTCAGCTTTCACAAAGCTAGGCCTGGGCCTATCTTTGACCAGATCCGCGACCTTGGGTGGTGTTGGTTTTACTGTCGCTGTGATTTTTTCAGCTTTAACAAGGCTTCCTCTGATGTCTTCTGACATGTTATTATATGCGCGGTTATTAGAACCGCATTCAATTCTGTTCCGCATTTCCAACAGAAGGTTGGAAGACGGCGAACTAGCTTTGGTTGCAAGTGTAGGTAAATTTGTCAAACCATCCCTGGATCTCATATTAAGGCTGCTATATAGACTGGATCTTTCTGTGAGTTCAGGTGGTGAAACAACTTCAAACTTTTGATTCAAATTGCGCTGCTCTTTGTCGCCATTACTTCTGTCCACTGTAGCCTTTTTTTTCTGCTTTGAGGCATTAGTATATTTATATGCCTTTGCTTTTGAGGACTTCGGCTTTAACTGTGTCGTTTTTACTGAACCAATATTGTGATTCCGGTTTTTCTTTGCAACTTTTCGCGTCTCCTCAACCAGGTCGGGTATAAAATTCTTGACTAAGTTCTCATCCAATGACAACTTCTCCAAAGCGTTTTCTAAATTTTCATCCGGAGACTTGTCGCCATACCCTCTAAACCCGCCTACAGTACTCTTATTATTCCGACACTCATCGATTATAAGTTTAAATCCCTCATTCTGGCTTAGTGTTATCGGATTGCCAACCATAATAAGTAGAGACTTGGGGCGTGATAAAATCACGTTGAGTCGCTGTAAAAGTAAAAATTAAATTAACGCATAAAGAATAAACCTTTTCGATGGAACCTACCCTTGGATTCGTCAGAAAGCCCAACGTCTTGGTGAACGAGCGAACTGTAGACACGATTATAATCCGCTTCTCTTTGCCTTGGAATGTTTCGACAGCGCCAACCTCAATCTGATGCCATCGGCGTGCATTCAATTCCTCTTGTATGCGAATATATTGCTTTTTGTATGGAGATATGATTCCGATGTCGGTTTCCTCGACTTTCCGTCCCTTTATGCCGAAATACAAGAGATCCTTTACATACTCCAATACAACATTAACTTCTTGTTCATTGCAAAGGCTAAAAATAGGCGTACAAACAATTACTTTAAAATGGATAAACAGTACATTTTCATGAAGCTGATCTTACCTCACAGAATTATTTATCTTACTGCTATTGCCATAAACGGAATGAAAAACTATCGGGTGACTCTTGTGGGGCAACAAATGCCAGTTCAAGCCCCAGGCAATATCCTCTGAAAAACAACAAATTACACCATCTCCGTACAGAAAATCATAAATAAGTTTACCAATGTTCGCCATGGCCTTGAGCTCTCTGTTGTAGTACATCCGATTATAGATCCCAACAATTTCCGGATGCGAGCGATAGTTTCGGTTTAGTCGTGTCTGAATCGAACGATTATACTGGCCATTCAGATCCACAGCATAACAGCTCATATTCATTAGCTGTTCCATAAAGGACACGCTTAAGCCGAGATCGCCAGCCCGCTGGGACTTAACTATTGGACCAAGCTGCTTGTGATCGCCGGATATAATGAGCCGTGTTTTTGATGAAGACGTCCCCACCCACCCAACAAGAACCTCAGGCACTGTTGAAGCACCACACTCATCAATAAAAACATGCGTAAAGAAGTCCGCCCCAATATTGGCCGTAACAAGTTTCCCAACCACGCTAAGAGTGCACACAACAATCCGATATTCACGGATCACTTCAACAGCTGGATAGAAATGTGCTCGATAGAAATTAGAAGCCTCTATCAGTATGTCATCGATACTGTCGATTCGTTTCTCATTCGATTTTGCAAAAATCCGTAAAATATTCATTTTATCCGGCTGAAGATCGATGAGAACTCGACATAATCGAATTGCAACTTCATCGCAGGCACTGTTCGAACCCGCAGCGATCAGAATTCGGGTTTCTGGACGCAGTTTCCATAGTTGAAGCACTGCTTCGACAACGGTTGTCGTCTTACCCGTTCCTGGAGTTCAAATTATATTTACTGATTCGAATGTTTTTTTTTTTTCTTATATGAGAACTACCGTACCTGGTGGTCCGAATATAACGTACGGCGCCATGGAGCTTGGTCCATCCGCTATATTTCGCACAGCCTGCAACTGCTCTGGATTTTCATCTATCGATGGATTAAAGAGTTCCAAACTAAGGAGGCTACATTAAAATCTACTATTATAGGCAACGATCCCACAGCTACTTACTCCAACGTAGATGATTTGTCCTCCTGCATGTTCAGCGTCCGCGGCAATAGGTATCGTACCGTACGTACATTGAGCATATTCACGGCTCTTAGTTGATAGAT
The DNA here is from genome assembly GCA_963082955.1 of Cheilosia grossa. NCBI lineage: Eukaryota > Metazoa > Arthropoda > Insecta > Diptera > Syrphidae > Cheilosia > Cheilosia grossa. Next base: position 15,695,873 of record OY720147.1, on the reverse strand, counting down.
TAGTTGTAAGCGTGATGGGCGCACTTTGACATTATATAGCTTCTTTTCACATATAACATGTTTGTCATATTTAAAACTAACTTGATTGTAGTAGACACGTTCCACAATTGCATGGTACACTCTTTCCTTTTTTGTGTTATTGGGATTTTTTTGTGGATCCGGTTCGGAAACGGACAATATAATTTCATCCATTGGTGAAACAATGTTTTCCAACGTGACGTTCTTGGGTAACTTTGCAAGCTGTAAGCAAAGTAAAGTAAAGTAAAATAACAATTTATGCTGATTGAGAAAGCTTTTATAGGTCGGTTCCGGTCCAATAATGTTTTTGAACATTTAAGTCAAATGTTGTCACCCTAGACCCTACCTATTTGTTTTATCTTCTTTTATTTTGACCACTTACCCTTACAGAATACTCTTTGCCGAATCTATTGATTTTAATTCCTTTTTGATTTAAGCAAGCGTATGCCTGCATTCCTTCTATATCTTCTATATGCAAAAGAGTTCGTAGGACATCGCATATGTTATCAGAGCTTAAGACTTTGTCTCCTTCAATATAGTTACTGTAGATGTATACATTTTTATTAAACACTCATAGGGAATAATCTCAAGCTTGCAAATTACCGCAGATTCTGTGATATACTGCAAAGAGCACTATCGGGAAACCCAGCCTTTTCGTGAGCTTTAAGTTCTTCGCTAGCATAGTAATCTTTGAGTTTGAGCGCTTTCTTCATAACTCTATAAAAGAAAATCGATTATTGTTTACAATTTTGTAAAGGAATATTTTACACAGACCTGTCATGTGGAAGTCTGCAAGCTCGGATGGGAAAATGCACCTGTGGAAACTCGTCAGTTCTCTGAAAGTAAATTTTATAACATATTATACCGGCATTATTTCAAAATCGTCTAACAAACTAAATTCTCCCAAAAATTTAGTCAAGTAATATTATAAGCCAAGCACTTCAACCAAATCATTCTAAAAGCATTAACCGTAAAAATTTAACGCGTTTTATTGGGCAAGAGACCTTTCCCCACTGTGACCGGCGATCGATGGCGCGATGTTGCGAAGCGGAGAATCAAAGGTGTTTTATCAGGTGACTCTGTTTGTGTATGACGGCAAGAGCATAAGCGTTTTTACTGAAAACAGCGGCATGCGTTCTTTTAGCACTAGAACTATTGGGGCCGTACTTATATATCTAACTAGCATCCCAGCAAATCACTGGACGGATGTGTTTTCATTGATGAGTGTGACTTGAAATCACATAAAGCAATCTTTATTTAATTCGTTTCCCTATTCAAATAATTTTTCAGATGAACTCGCGAGCGAACGAAAAATATCATTTCAGGCACTTGTAGTAAATGAAGTTCGAAAGTTCAGGTTTTCTGTTACTTAGCAATACAAGCGCATCTAATAACGTGAAAGATTGTAGACTTTTATACTCCTCGGATTTTCAACGAGCACATTGTTTCTCTACTCCTAAGCGAGAGGTCCCAGGTTCGAGCCCGGAAAAACAAAATTACTTCTTAAGTTATTTTCCACTGCGCCACCTTTCGCGAACGTCTGACAAGCATCGGCGAGTATAATTCTCATGAAAGAGCTTCTCAAATAGCCGTTTAGACTCGGCATAGAAATTGTAGATCCTTTCCATTCGTCCCAAAAATTAAAAACTCACACAAACCAATGGTTGTGAGAAGCTAGGCCTAAGGTCCTTACGGACCTGTTGCGCCGACTATTTGGTTATTTATTTTTTTATATTCATGAGCCTCATTCAGGTGATGTATTCGAAAGTCAGTCAGCTAACTGTGATGGTCTTCATAGACTCAAACAAATAAATTAATTAGCTGACGCAATAGGTTCAAATAGTTGTAGCTTCCCACAAATCCAATCGATTCTGTAAAGCTATTTATATTGGTTCGATTTAGTTCCGACATTTGTATAATGACAACAGAACTTCACTAACCTGCAAATTTTGACATTCTTCTCGATCATCCAACTGTGATAGCATACCGTCAATTGAAATATTAATCCTTTGCATTAATTTTTCGAAACTCTCCCAAAGATCGTCGTCAGCCAACAATTGAATGTTCCGTTCTTTTGGCGAGCTTTCCTTCACTTGCTGTCGAATTCGTTTCCTTTTTGGCTTCTGGGTATTCTTTTAGGGACAAATAGTATTGAATAATAGCAAATTTTTATTTTGTTGTGTAACTAAATCTAAAAGTGAGGCAATTTTATCGGACAAGGTGTTAATGCTGGCAACAGCAGATTGATTTACCCAACTCGACTCTATAGCTCGCAGGAATATTTTCTAAACATTCAAGTTGCCGTATTTGCTTCAATTAAAAGGTCTGTTCCCTTGCGATAACGCATTCGAATACATTAGTCGAACTTCGTTCCGTTACGCAAAAACTGGCCAGAAGTGAACGAAGTTTGACTAAATGTGACTTATGTATTAGAATGCATTATCGTAAGGGAACAGACCTATAGTGATCCAAACAACAAGTTCCTATTCAGATCAAGACTGACAATACCATAAAAACATTTCTACGTCAAAACGTCACAAAAACAGCTTATTTTGTTTAATAGTGGTATATTCACAGTAGCCACCAACCCTGTAGTCGAATCAATTCGTTAACTGAATTTGTCGATATTACATAAAAAACTAGGACAATTTCCTTCACCTATTGACAATTCGCAACAACTCGTTGCAGTTGAAAGATTCAAAGCAATTTGTTGGCTTCTTTACCGTACAACACAACATGAAACTAAGCTCTAACATCAAGATAGGTTCCCTTCCCATAAATACCCACAAAAACATAAATGCATGCAAACATTTTAAAAAAAAAACATTGACAATCAGAGTATTCCTTTTGATGGCTGTGTTATTAGCTTGTTCACAGTCCAGTCAGTTTATTCAAGCAATACCCATGTCAAACATATTTTCATACCCATTTACTATACGAAAACCTTCTCCCATGTACTTACCAAAAAATGGTGCTGTTCGATGAAACGGAGAGTTTTGTTCGACTTGTAGCTATAGACCACCACAATTGGCTGTTCAACTCCCATTGTGAACAAGTGGGAATCAACAAAAAATGATTCAATTCCATCTGTTGAGAATAAAAAGTGGAAGCACTTAGACAGAAATTTTAAGGAAAACAACAAACCTGACGATATCTCATGCGGTAATTTGTTATTCTTCACATAGTGCATCGATCTGGTTTGAACAATGATAATTTTCTCGATGATTACGTCTTTCTTTATGGTTTTCATTGTGAAATTGAAATAATGCGATTCATTGCAAAGGCGATAGATGATTTCGAAGATGTTGTCCTTTCTAGAAGGTGGAAACAAATTAAAAAATTAAAAGTTGTCAACATGATTTATTATTTAGGGATGTTTATATTTCAATAACTATGAAGGGATAATATAAATGAGCTACACTATTTTTGTCCAACCGACTAGGTGCCGAGTTGTTTCAAAATCGAATTTTTTGAAATATGGACGAAATTTAAGGTGAATTTTGGTTGATGCCTTTTCGAATGATTTTTGAACGAAAAGATCATATCTAGAAGTGCTCTTTCTATGTTTCCAATGGTAGAAATAAAAAGTGCACTTCCAGGTCAATTCTTAGCACGACAGAAGTGTCCGTGATTTATTTAAAGATTTGCCCTGAACTCACCAACACCCACTAGAAAAATGTCAGATTGAAATGTTTGTTGTGTGTTGGAAACAAATTGTGCGCTATGTGATCCGAAAATATATAATTATGCGTCCAAAATGTAAACTTAAATTGAAATATATTGAGTTGGCCTATTTAAACATTCATATTTATTGTGGAAAACAAAAAAAAAAATAGTAACAGAAAACCAGATCTCACATTTATGGTGTCTACCACTATAACAAAGGAGTGCTCGAACGAATTTCATTGAATTGTGCAATTCGGAATGCTTCGAAAAACAAAATGGTAGTCATGTAAAGAATATTATTTTTCGTTATGAATTTCATCAAAAAGAGCAAAGACAAAGGGCCTAACTAATAAACATTTTTAGTTTCGACGCTAAATTGTATTAGTTCACAGTGGCTATATTTTCCATACCAATTTCGCAATTGTGAGCTTTAGCGAAGTGTCAATATTTATTAAAAAAAAACTCTTAAACTCTCAAAACTCGTAAAAAAAGCTATTCGAGTTTGAAATCCACGCTGTCGTGTACGAGAAGTCCTCTGCATCTCATATATCTCCAGTTAGATATTTTGACCAAAAACAATACTTCGTGTACTAAAATGTAGAAAAGGTTACACATACGCCACAGTCGCAGACCTTATTTTCACAGCTGCATAGATTATTGATTTCAATAAAAAAAAAATCTAAAATCCAGTTTTCTGTCTCTTGAGTAACAGGAAAACAAGCAAATTAAATCGTGAAAACAAGGCCAGATACCAATTTCATCATGTATAGCTACTTATAGAATTCTTTGCTTGAGAATCTGGATTTGAAACACAAAAGTAGACCTAACCAGCCAAGCTTTCTTGAACATAAGTCTATTTTCCCAAACGGGATAGTGTGAATCTCCTAAAACCTAAACAATAATTGCTTTGCACATTTCAAGAACTCAAGAACCCCCTCATACCGTAGATGTTAAAGCATCGCTTCAGAAGGTTTGTATTATTGAACATCGATCCTGAGGCAAAGTTCATTAGAAAATTGCCCAATAAAAACGTCAGAGTGGCTTACTCGGAATCAGCCTGAAGGTAAGGCAATTGTTTGTAATAATTTGCAATAAATTTGAATTGCACAGAATGAGTGGTGCCATCAACACATCCTAACAAGGAAGGTGTCAACGAACTACATACTTTCATAGGAACTCAAAATTGAGTTCTTCCCAAATATTTAGTTTCCCCTTGCGATTCATGCCAAGATTGAACCGCAGACATATCAAGTGAATGTTTTTGTTCTACAATTAAATGTTCCTTTCTTCCTCTTCGTATTGTTTTGGGTCAAAATCTCAAACTCGAGGCATTAATCAAGAGACTCAAAAACATAACAAAAAACCGGCCAGATGCGAGTGTCACTCGCGCACCGAAGGTTCCGCACTTCTTTAGAGTTGGAAATCGCGAACAACCGACAAACAACAATATGTGTGGATGAGAATGAGTATCCATTGGAAAAGTTCCAATAAGAATGAGTAGAGTTGAGTATTCATTGAAAATTCCAATTGGAATCGATTGAGAGAACACACCAATAACGAATGAAAAAACAGTTTTTTGTAAATGTCTTTTAAAATATCAACAGTCTTCAGCTACGAGCATCAGTCTATAGCTACGAGCATGATCTATAAAAAAGGTATGTACCCATTTTTTTGTAAATCAAGAAATAAACAGCTTTTTGTGCGAATGAAAATATTTTTTTTACTCTTAAACCAGTCGATTTATCGCTACCATTTGTCGTTTAACTAGAGGTTATAACGGATGTTGTGTGCAAATTTCAGCCTTCTACGTCAATGAGTTTCTGAGATAGACCTAGGTACAAAATTGGTTTAGTGGTCGGACAGACGGACAAAAGCGAAACAAATAAGATTCCGTTTTTTTCCCTCTGGGTACGGAACCTTAAAAATGATAAGTAACACCGTCAAAAATAATCAATTTATATTCAAGTCAGACAGATATATACATTGGTTTCAAAACCGCAGGAGATACACCCTTCAAGGCCTATACTTACTCATTATCAAAAGTAGACAAGAATTCAAAATCAGTCTCGAATCCATGGGTGCTGACATGTTCCTCGAAATCCAATTGCATTTGAAAATTCTTCTGGCATATGTAACACCCCAAGTTTGTTAGAATGAAGTTTGGCAGCACGTGTTGCACACAACCTCCTTGATAAATCACGGGGAACTCCTCAGCATCTGGGGAGACCTCGATAGTGTCTTCTAATGGTTTGTCTAGAATCACAATAAAGATATCTCTTTGTATTACAGCCATTCAGGAACGATTTATATGTTCCGCCACGGTGCCGCCATTTGAGTTCCCCAAATAGTAGAAGTGTTATTGAAAGGGAAACTGTTACCTTTTTCATTGTTTTCTGCAAGCAACAGGGAATTTGAAGCGTTATCTTTGAATAAACGTGCATCATCGAATTGTTTCAGTTTTTCATTGCGGAACTCAAACAGCCTCCTCATCCCAATGCAATAAGAATCAGAGCCTCTTGGAGTGTTGAACAGAAAATTGCTCTTGCGCAACAGGGTGCCAATCTGTAAAATATACATTTTTAGTTATGAGAAATATTTTTATGGAACCCAAATCCATCGGCAATACAGACATACTCTGCTTACTTAGCGTACTAATAATAATTTGGAATCGTTGTCTCAAATATTGTGTAGGACATAATAGCGGAAAATATCGCAATACTGAATTCGTCAGACATGTATTCGAAATTATTACAAGTCCCGTTATTAGTATTATAAAGTTCAGCAAACTAAACGAAACGTAATGCACACTTACAACAATATTACTAAAATAAATTTTATAATTAGGTGGTGATTTCTTAAAGTATTCTTGAAACTCCTTGCGCACTGTTGACTTTTGAATTAAACCGCTTTTTTGAATTTGCCATCGGTGGAGAAGATCTAGTAAAAATCTTCCCGCAAAATCTTTTCCCAATTGTATTAGCTTGCAATTTTGAAACTCGATTACATTGGGTATGGAAATGCAAAACATTTCCGATTCTTCTGGCGTGTGCATCCAAAATTTTGAAGCACGGATTAATGTTCCAATCTGAAGGGTTGATATTTGTTAGTTGTAATGTAAATTATTAAAAGCTTTTTCTTTTTTAGAGTATTGATATACATAAAATTATAGATTATATAAGAATGGCCTAGTGCGAAACTCTCGCAATTAATATATATGTTTTTCAAAAAAGTTAAAATGGTTGAAAAGGCAGGGAAATGTGTTTATATTGGCATTTAAGTTGCTAAAAAATACGACAGAAAAAATAGAGGGGTATTAAAAGAATTTAAATATAACCGTTCTTGTCGACGTCTCTCTCTTTAATTTGTATAACCATTAGGTTTGTTTGACGTGGGCCCTAAAACGCACTGGTTTAACCCTAACGTGTTCGATATAGCATTCAACTTGCCCTGGCACTGAAAACCTGTGTTTGACATGACTTCTAGGGCGCCCTAGTTGTGCCCTGAACTAACCCCAGTTAATTTGTCGGGGCAAGAATTCAGCGCTGAGTTGCGCTGTCATTTCGATTGCTGTCATTCACTTGTTTATCGTGATAAAGGTAAATACAAATAAATTTGGTATTCAAACGAATTGAATTCATTCATTTTTAACAATAAACAAAAAATAAAGTGAAGATAAATAACACTTCGTTCACCAAAAGATAAATATTTTTCAATTTCCAAAACTGGCAGACTTCAGGGCAACATATTTTGCGTTCGATATAGTAGCCGAGTTTTCGGAGTTGTGCAGGGTTTTTAGCAGATGTGGAAATCAGCTGATACTTCTCAGTGCGCACTAGTGGGCACTAGTGCTAGGCACGTCAAACAAACCTATTACTGTACATGTACACTCGCTAATTGCAAATGTCAACTGATCTGAGTAAAGTAAAGTAGGATTTTCAGCACGCAATTGCAACAACGATTGCGAGTCTCGAAGTGTCCGTATAGCGTAGTTGTTGTAATTGCCTGCTGAAAATCCTACTTTTGTTTGCTTTGCTGAGATTTAAGCTCAAAAAACAGGCCAATTGTATAACTAATGTGGTATTTGATTGGGCTTCTTCAGATTTGCTCTCAGATTTAAAATTTCGTGTGCCTAATCGAACATAAAAACGCTCTTGCTCTTTTTTGTGTTGATATTCGTGCGACTTGAATATGTGTAGTCTTCGACACTTTTCTATGCGCTTTCCATTCACTGGTTAAATTTTATGTTAAAACATTCGAAATTTCCGTCCCGATTGATTTCTAAATATTTGCACACAAATAATTTACAAAAACAGATTCACCCGATGCAATGCCTTTCTTTGCTGTAGAAAAAATTCACGAAAATGTAGACAAACTCCACCAGTTGTCAAACTCAAATGCACTTGTATTGGTAAATCTGAAGCAAATCTGAGAAAATATCTAGATTGAAAAAAGTGCTCTGTAATCTGAACGAACATAAAAATTGCTCTGAGAGCAAAAAAGGGCCGTGAGAGCGCCCAATCGAATACCACATAAAGGGACAAGTTGACAGACAGATTTCCATTGATTTCCATCTACACATTCTTTTCGACTTAAGGCCTTGGGTTAATGGCGCTGAATAATTATCAGTGGCTAATTTTTGTACATAATTGACACGGCCTTACAATTAGCTTTCGTCCGTAAATAATTTTGACCTTAAAGTTGTTTCTATTAAAACTATATGCTGTTACAGTTGTCAGGGCATTGTCATATTGATCGATCGCAGTATTAATAAAATCATTCTCTATAGTTATCTTCTACGGGTACAGCTAATTGCAAATATCAACAGTATCATGCGTCAGCTATGAACCCACTTCCAGTTCCAAGTTTTATTCACATACTTTCTTGTCGGTGGCGGCTATCGGCAACTGCGTTATCGGCAATTCGGTGCACGGTATTGCAAAAATGTTGTAATGCGACGCCAATCTTTGATCTGTAACCGATACCAAATTGTTTACAAAAACTTATAATAATCTGTGTGGGTCGAAACACTGTGTTCATTTTTGGTCTTTATATTTTCACAGACTTTTCACTTTAAACTTTAACAAATGTTTTGGTGTATGTGTAAGTAGGTGCAAATCTCGCTCCGAAATCGTTATTCGCAAAATTGCTCTGACCTTGGGAAAGGGGCTTTTGTGCGGCCTGACAGCCAGCTGATTTCGAGAGCAGAAAAACTGCTCTGAACCTGAAAAAGGTTTTTTTTCTGTCGCAATGAAAAAAAAACGACATTAGACTGATTCATAAAAATATGTTCATTATGAAGAATGATTTTGACGAGGCTCACTGTCGGTTCAATTTTGGGTCGGCGTAACACTATGTGATAATAACGTTGTCGTCGAATTGTGCCTTCGCAGTAAGTCAATGGTTTCGGCTATTTGCATCTATTTAGTCCATATTTTCGAATAAATAATCGGTATTCTCTGATTTGTTAATGGGGGGCACTAAAAATAACGCGAGTTCGTGGTTATTTAAAAAATAATTTGGACCTATGATTTGCATTAAGTTTTGAAATGCGTTTTATTGGCTTCTTGCGGATTTGTTCTGCATTTCTAACCAACCACATTTTTGTTGGTTCAGCAATGTTGGAATACAAATAAAACACAAACAGACAGACGCATTACATTCAATTTTATGTTACGTCGCTAATCTGTTTAGAGATCTCATTGGTAATAAATGTGAGCAGTTCTAAGGTTCCGAAGACAGTTTAAACAGCTAGCTTAAGAGCGCTTTTAATTTACACATATAACAGATAATCTGCTCATTTACCTAATGTGCTCGTATACTGCACAATCAGTAGTTGTTATATTGTCTAATCTCGCCTTTAGCCATACAAACCTAGTATTGTATTGGTTTTAAATTTCCAATTGATTGTAATCTAATCGTTTTGCAAACTCCAAACCAGTACTTAAAAATAATTGCTCATCAATAAACAATTTTTCGTTTTGCAATTCCAGATATTTAGGTGAAATTATTATCGTTTACACCACAAATACCCCGGAAACGAGAACTGCATTCCTAACACAACAGGCGTTTTACTTTTCTAATTCAGAGCAGAACCTGAACTGTTATGCAAAAAGTTCGTGTTTCTTTTTTAGGCGTTTTTCTATTTTAGTTCAGAGCAGAACCTGAACTGTTATACACAAAGTTCATGTTTCTTTTTCAGCTCAGAGACATCAGAGCTCAAATTTGTGTTTTTGTTTTCGTTCAGAGCATGATCAGAGCGCGCTCTATGAGATCAGAATAAATAGACTGAGCAGCCTGAGGAAAAACCTGATTACACATGTACAAGCACACTTCCAGTCACATTTGACAGAAGAAAAAAAAACAGGAAAAACAAAAGCAAATTCAAAAGACATAAATTTTCAAATGAAAGTTTTCGTATTCCACATTCCTATTGTGAAAAATGCAGGCCCTCTTAAAATGGCGTTTCCAACGACTTTGAAATGTGTTTTACACTGTAAAAAAATCCGCCGAACACAATTAACCCCATTTATGAAAACCGCTACCTTTGTTTTCAACTGTATGCCCGAGAGTCTGGGTTTCAAAGTTTCTAGAATCAGTTCAAGTTATAACTCAAGTCCTGGTAATTGTTTATGTAATGGCAATTTCGATTTTTTCGATACATGTCGCAAGCTTCTATGTGGCTTTTTCCTATACGGAACTTTTTAATGCAACTTTGCATCTGGCAATGTCTCACTATATCCTCCCAACCAAATATCAAATAAATTCATAAAAATGAATCACATGTAGTTTCTATTAGAAGGCTGGGTCGGCGTTCTGTAAGGCAATTGCAGTTGCAGTTTATTACCACGCGGCGGTAAAAAGCGACTTTATAAACTTCGTATAGATATTTAAAAAATTAGATCTACACTAGTAGTCTAGGGCATTCACTTGATTATATTCCCAAGTCTCAACAATAACATATAGCGTTGCCATATAAATAGAACAATTTTTGAATAGTTACGGGGAAAGCGAGAGACTTGAGCCACTCTCAATAATTTACTTATGTCGTGATCCATTGGGCAAAAAGTAGCGTCCGGGAGAGTCCGGAATCGAAAAAATCACTTCTGAAACCGTTCCATTGGCACAAAAGTGCAAAAAGTGAAAACAATTTTTTTTTTCTTTTTTCTCTATACCTACCAGTGGCGTGGCGTCCATATAACTCGATTCCTACCGAGTTACCTTTTGAAATCTCCACCAGGCAACACTATCTATCTACCAAAAACCGAATATACATGAAACACTACCAAATGAATGTGAATACTCACCAAATGGTACACACACAAAAGCACTCATATAAAAATCGTGTGTGTGTCCATTTTCATACAACGTCGTCATCGTCTCGTGGCGACAAAGCGAAGGTAACCCATAATAAGTCGGGTTATTAAAGTTCTCACTTAATAGTTCATTTTGAGAGAAAATTTGCTTGTTATCTCTTTTTTTCTTCCCTGAGTACTTTGTCTGACTCTGACACCTCTTTGTTCAACACCCATTGTAGAAAATAACCCGCTTTTCTTCGAGTTATTCGCTGTTCTCACAAAGTTCATTTTGACTGCCGAATACGGAGTGAACATTTGTTTGTATCTCTTTTTTTCTTCCCAGAGCTGAGTACTGGTACTGGCCAGGCCATGGCCACTGGGTTGTGTTTTGGGTATGTCGTATGTGTTTGTTTGGTTATGAAATGAACAAAATAACACGCTTTTCTTCGAGTTATTCGATTTATTCTACTTCTGCTTGTCTGATTGTGAGGATAATTGCAGGTAGTATGATGAGGTAGGTGTAAGTGTTTTGGTTTACAAATTCAGTTGGCAGATTGCAGTGCATGACTTAAGTGAATTTAGTAATGTGAACCCAATTTGCAAATGTACAATGAATGATTTTCTTTCAAGGTACACAGGTGTAAGGTTTCTTATATTTATATGTGATTAATTTTGCTTCGACTTCCCATTTTAAAACATTCACGCCACGCCACTGATACCTACAATTTATCTGTAACGCGGTACGTAAGTTAATTTGATGTTACCTAATAGTATTCTACATTGTAAATATTAGCATAAAACCATTCTGGCTTGTATTTAATAAAAATCATAAATATAAATTTGTTAAAAAATGTGAGCGCGAGACTTGAGACAGTTTCTGAAGGGAGGGTTGATCAGTGCTAAATGATAGTACGTAGCTTGATGCCTAAGTCATATCGTTGTTTAATATTAAATTATGTTATTTATTTATTTTTGTTATATTTCTGAAGTTAAGATTTTGTTTACTTTTATTACCTTCTTTATGCTAAGAAACTGAAGAAACTACTTTTTTTTTATTTATGTTTTGATTCTAATTTTTAATATTACCTATTATTGTTTTTTTTTGTTTTCAACTCACAAAAACAATAAAAATGAATTCTACTCACATTGGAAGAGGATAAATTATTTGTTACATTGTTTTACTCGTATAATTTGAGAATGTTCAGGTCTCCCGGTGGGGCGGGAAAATCTGTTTTGAAAAATTTGGCATTTGCCAAAAATTCCTTGCGCTTGTAAGTTTATGAGACTTTTCTTGAAATAGATAAATGTAGCCTAAAAAAATGTATTTAAAAGATGACTGTGATTAATAAACAAATTTTTATGAACGATATAACAAAACGTGGGTCAAGTCTCCCGCTTTCCCCCTACCTAGGTCTTACCACATAACATATAAACGCCCTATTCAGAAGCAGCACTAAAAAAAATTATTGCTTTAAGTTTTAACATGCGTCGGTGATTGCAGGTTCATAACCCATCCTATTGCCTATGGCCAAATCACAGGCAAATTTGAGATACTGAACAGTAAATTAGATTCATATCTTTAATTTAATACATCCCTACGTGCATCTAAACAGACAACAATAAGCCTACTATTGTTAAAGCCGGTAACAAAATAATTGCGATTGTTTCGAACGTGTGTAGGCAAATTACTCACTACGAGATGCACTGACCAGCGCACCAGCCACTTTTTTGCTTTAAATGATTCAGCTTCTGGTGTAACTTGGGAAACTCCACGAATTAAAGATAGTGTACGAACAAAAGTACAACAGAAAGAAATAAACTGGTTGTATATTTAAAGCTTATCAAAGCTATGTACATTTTGTCACATACCAGTTTCCATAGCTGCGATAACCCAAAATGCACCACATAAAATTAATACACAAATACACAACTGCACAAAGCCTATGTATGCAACCTTAAATTAATTCCAACTTACGTTTATGTTGGTGAAAATCTTTTCATAATTACTGTTGCCTCTAACGTATTCCCTGAATTGCCTTCGAACCGTTTCCTTAAGGACCAGTCCATTGATTTGAATATGTGACTCATGATACAATTTCAGAACGAAATTACCCATCGCATCTTTTTCTATTATACAAAGGAAATTATACATAAAATACTTCATAAATTGTTTAATTTTCTCACTGCACCAATATTTACCAATTTCATTCAACTCAATTGAAGGCTTTGCAAGCGTTGATAATTCATTTACCCCCCCTGCCTCAGGCGTTTTTTTGTTTTTGTTCTTCATATTTTTATTCAGCACGATAAACTCGATACAATTAAACCAAAAAAAATGTATTAACAAGATAACACACGATAATTAGTAGATATTCAAATTATTATTTTTTTTTTTTTTCTATTTCTGCACTAACACGAAATGTAACGGAAAACGGATAGCTCAGCTAATCGCACAGATTGAATGGAATGGAAATATTTAAAACTAAAAATTGCTGTTGTTCGGACTGCGTGCAGAAGCAGATTTCTAAATATGATGTGCTCACAATTGAACTGGCGATTTTGCTCTGCTCTCTGCCTCTGGCGTGGCACACTTTGTTAACGAACAAAAGCAAAGCGAATTGGATTGGCGTTGAAGATGGCTTTAATGGCACGAAAACAGAGAGAGTGAGACACACTGGCCAGATCAGTTTAATTCAAATGTATATTCTGGGGAACCCCAGCCCCAGCTATGAACTATTATGTGCGATTCAATTTCAGACGTGTAGAGAAATGCTTCGCTGAACGTTCAAAATGCAAGCTTTTCACTTGTTTCTTATTCATTCTGGTTATTTGTTGCTTTTATTTGTTTATACTGTTTAGTACTGTTTGATTTGTTGGTTCATTTTATTTAGCCCGTTTTCTTTTGTGTATAGGCGAGTTGTGACTCTGTTGTCTGTCACCGTCTTCGTTACATAGATTCAGCAAATATAGGTATCCGATAAGTCGGTAGGTAGCTAGAACCAGTTCAAATATGTTATCAGTTTAAAAGAATATCAAGTTTCAAAGTAAACGTCAATGCAGATTATGTGGGTGTAGCATAGTAAGTGTAGGTCGGTATCGGATTTAGTTGAAAAAATTGCAAACCAAATCGAAATTGGAATTCTGAACCTACGTCGATGTTGTGTATTAAACCATTAAATAAATATTATTCGTATTTTTGTCTTATATTTTGAATTATGGTGTGGATCAAGTGAAAGGTCAATTTTCGGATTGTTTTGTCACACTCGACTTACATATATTTTTAAAATGGAAAGGGGAATCGAGGAATAAAGTAGGTACCTAGATGGGTTAACTTCCTACTTCAGTGTCTGTTAAATCTGTTGACGATTTTCACAAATTCCACCAGTCTGGAAACATTGAAACGCCAATGACTGCTTAACTAATAAAAAGCCTGTTGGCTACATAATACTTTGTGCGACTTAGGTATATGCGAAAGATATTATGAGATTGTTCCTTCCGTTGAATACTTACGTTAAACTTGAGGTGTCCGACGGGGCAAGAGATTCGACGGATTACAATACCTAGTAGTAAAGTACTTTTTATATATAGGTATATGATGGTGAGTTTTTAGCACCACTATTTATCTTTTCAGTTTAATTGAACCGCGTTTTAAGAATCAGCAATTAGTTTTATTTCGCACAGTAATATTTTAAGGAGTAAGGCAACTGTGGATTTGAAGGAATACAGACAGCTTCATTCTGGACTATTTGTACTTTAAACGCAAAAACTTTATTGGACGGTAACGCCACTTTTCTGACGTAAGTCACATAAACAAACTGCCAACTTTGTACTCAATCACTAGATTCGTAAGCTATCCCTCATCAGGCATCAACTCGAAAAGTCTGTTCATGTGATCGATCTAGGCCAATCAAAACTTGAACACATCAATTCAGTCAGCCGCTTCGTACGATTCTTACGGGTAAAGTAGAGAGAACAGAGAAGTCGTGATCGCAAATTAAGAGTTAGATAATTTATGAGGTTTCAGTCAGGTCTCGAGATTCGATTCCTGGAAAACACAAATTACATCTTCAGATATTTTCCACAGCGCTACCTCTTCCGAACGGCTCACAAAAATCCGAGAATATAATGTGGTATTCGTTTGGGCGCTCTCCGAGCACTTTTTTTGCCCTCAGAGCAATTTTTATCAGATTTTTATGTTCGTTTGGTACAAAAAAAGCAATCTTTTTCAGATTACAGAGCACTTTTGCGAATCTAGATATTTTCTCAGATTTGCTTCAGATTTACCAATACAAATGTATTTGAGTTTGATAACTGGTTGACTTTGTTTACATTTGCGTGAATTTTTTCTACAGCAAAGAAAGGCTGTGCATCGGGTGAATCTATTTTCGTAAATTATTTATGTGCAAATATTTAGAAATAAATCGGGACGGAAATTTCGAATGTTTTAATATAAAATTTAATCAGTGAATGGAAAGCGCATAGAAAAGTGTCGAAGACTACACATATTCAAGTCGCACGAATATCAACACAAAAAAAAGAGCAAGAGCGTTTTTATGTTCGATTAGGCACACAAAATCTGAAATCTGAGGGCAATCTGAAGAACCCCAAACGAATACCACATAAATGTCATGATGGAGCTTCTCAATTAGCCGTCCGGAGTCGGCATGAAATTGTAGATCCCTCCTCTCAGTTTGTGCCAGAGCCATTATTATTTAAATACAAGCAAGTGCAGTTCAACGACGATTCGTTCGTAATTGTCGACAGCGTTATGTTGACAATAGCGTCGCTAATGTCGTTAATAATGGATTTTGAATAATTGATGTTTAATATAAATTGAATTGAGTTTCGTACCCATTATAAACAGAAATGCTAACTTTAAATTTCAGTCGTCTAAAAACTATTGTCGACACTCGTTAATTTTGATTTAACGGCAAATAATTGACGACGCGTCGAAAATAATTGCGTAGTCTTTAGTCCATAAACTAAGTTATAAATACTTATGTGGGAGAAAATACAGAGACCCCCACCTTCGGACGATTTTCCCCGTACTTGCCTGCAAGCTATATTATTATGGGGTGGCAAATGCTAAGTGCGTTAGTATTGTTACACAGAATTTCGTATTGCCAAATGTCACATAGCTTCAAAAGTTCCGGCTCACCAACGCACTCGTACCTTGCATATGCCACTTCCGCTGTCAGCGTTCATAGAATTTTATCCGTTTTGAAATTATTTGAAATTATTCGTTACGTGTGGATAGTAGTTTTTTTTAGGGATAAGTGTACTTTTGTTAAAAATATTTACTCAACAATGTAGATTGGATGAAAAAAACATTTTGAGCATTTTTTTTTTTTTCAGTTAGTTAAGAAAAATTATAGGTACTCAAGAGATCGAAGTTAATGTTTTTCAAATGCGGAAAATACACAACCCATGATTGTCCTAATATATTTCTAGTACATAAAACATATCATTTATATAGTTTTACTAGCCAAACAAATAATAATATTCACCTTTTACAAATTTATAATAACTTACCAATAGAATTCAGTAATGTTAAAAAGTGGTATTCCCGACCTCTATCACATTCCCCCACGGTTGGCAGTGATTGGCAGCATTTATTTTACATTTTTTGTATGTTTTTGCATGTCACATGGATTCTAAATTGATATTGGTAACACCGATAGGAAAACAAAATTGCGAATTTGAAAAAAAAATTGAGGGAGCCAGCGGCAAGAGGATTGCGAGTTGGGTGGGGGGGTCTCAGTATTGTCTCTGGTCTACATAGTGCGATCTGTGCGACGAAACAGAAAATACAACAAACTACTACCCAAATATCAAAAAGAGTACATAATATATAGGTATACCTACATAAATCTTGGAAGAATCGTTTAAAATTGCGTTAAATTTAATTCCGCGTGAATTTGATATTAGGCCTGTTTTTTTAGTTTCCATCTCAGCACTGTAGGATTTTCTGTATAGGTTCCAAACCATGGAAATCAATGTGAAAAGCGCACCTAATGTTTGGATAGGTATAGTAGGAAATATTATAATTTCAGCTGCTAGTGTAAATTGTGAATGTACCTCTACCTATCAACTTGGGTAGGTAGGTAGGTAGGTAGGTACCCATTCAAAACGGAAAACTGCAAAGCAGCTACAAAGGTCAAAACAAACAAACACCACTTCGCTGCCACACGAGACTCGATATTGTTAGTTGACAGTTCGCTGTTTATTTATATACAGAGTGGAAAAATACAAAATATTTTTCATATCGTAGGTCCACTTTTGTTTGTAGTTTGCAACATATTCCGAAAATGGACACAGCATCGGAAGTAATTGATGAATTAGTAGTTGAAGTTGTTGATAGTTCAGAAATTCCAGAAAGTGAACTTTCCCAATTCGAAGAAACTCGTCCCTTGGAATGTGTTGACATCCTCGAGGATTCGCCACAAAAAAGCAAAGTAGCTCTCAATCAAGTTTTCAATGATGAGACAGAAGAAACACTTATTCAAAAATTTGTTTGCGGAGAAGTAGAGTTTCCCGACGTGTATACTCGTCTAGATGCTGAAGAGGACGATGATCAACTACCAGCCGAGTCAAATTCGTCGAGTCAAGTTGAAGAAAGAAATTTTCAAGCATTTGCCCAGCCACAAACCAATACATCACTTGACGACGATGTCGGTGCTTCTACTAGCAGCACTACCCGAAAGTACACACGTAAGCGGCCTTTGCTTAATCCCGCTCTACTGGGTCTGATGGGAGAAGCGAATCTGTGCTTTGCTCGAGGACAAATTGAAATGGCTGAAAAAATTTGTCTGGAAATTATCCGCCAAAATCCATTAGCCCCTGATCCGTTCTTAACGTTGGCTGAGATCTATGAGAATCGAGACAAGGAAAAGTATTTAAATTTTCTGACCATTGCCGCTCACTTGGATCCACACAACAGAGACCAATGGATAAGAATCGCCGAAATGCACATCGAACAGAAGAATTACTATCGTGCCAGGGTTTACTACGCAAAGGCAATAAAGTGCTTGCAAAAAGATTATGATTTAAGGCTGAGAAAGGCAAAACTCCTGGAACTAATGAACGAGCACAGTAATGCGATGTACACTTATTTAAAGATGATACCACTGGTCCCTCCAGATCGGGGAGAACTCTGTTTAGTAACTGCAAAGAATGTGGCCAGACATTTCTACTCGAACAAAAAAATGGTGTACGCATTAGAGGCAATGGAGGGTGCATACGGCGTTGCTCGGCACTTGTTCTCCGCCGAAGAGATTAATCTGTATTCGGAGCTGCTGTTGATCAGTAAGAACTACTCAAGGGTGCTGCAGGTGTTAAAGGAGCAAACGCAGTTGGAGCTGATTACAGAAAAGCAAGACGATGAGCAGGAACTTGTTATGTTCTGCATAATACCTGATACGATGGTGGCAGATATACGCGCGAAGCTTTGCATCAGTTTGATACACCTCAAGTCGTTTCATTTGCTAGAATATCTTGTTGAGAATATTCATCAGTGGATATCTGTCTCAAATAGGGTGGATTTATATGTAGACATCTCTGAAGCCCTGATGCAGGAATCCAAATTCGAGGAAGCGCTAAGTCTACTAAAGCCAATCTTTGCTGGCGATGATATCGAACCGCCTGCATTCGTTTGGTTGAGGAATGCCGAATGTCTAAGGGAACTACAGAGGTACGATCAGGCTATCCACTGCTATTCGAAAGTTGTTGAGTTGGCGCCGTACTGCTATGATGCAAAGTTTACCCTATCAGCGCTTCTGAAGCAACAAGGCCGTCATCGAGAGGCGATCAAAGCTCTAGAGCAGGACCTAGATGGAGAGAAAATCAATCCACGTCTGTTGTACGAAAGATGTCTCATGCTAAAGGGTGTGGGTGAAATCGATCAATACATAGACGTTGGTTATGTTCTCCTTTCCAGAAATTCCTTAAAACTGAAAAGCCGTGAGGAAATGTTAGCTGCATCGAATGGCTCTAGTTTTATAAACGAAGATGGAGTGAAGACGATCATTGAAACCCGCCTCCTAAGGCAGGAGGAAGGAAACGAGCTCATCGAGTACAAAAAATCGGCTGACACTAACTCCGACCTTACGACTGCGGATGAATACAAACTCTTCTTGGACGTAGTGGAAACCTGTTTCAAAAGAAAGAAGTACGGCATGATGGAAAAGCTGTGCTTTGCTATGGTAACCACAAAGAGATTCATACCCTACACCGCCGAACTCGAATGTATTATCATTTTAGCCTGCTACTACAACAACGACACCGTCTTCTCGTTCGCCTATTTTCGTGATATGTTCTCTAAAAACCTAGACAAAATGTACGTTTGGAACTTCTACTCAGCGCTTATCCAAAAGGGAGAAGATCTGCGCTATCACCGGTTTCTGCGACGGGCTCTAACCAGACCGAACAGCCCTTTATTCATGCGCATCTTTCTCGCCCACTATCACCTCTATTGCTGTTCCTATAAGTACGCTCTCAACATATATGTCCCTATTCTCAAGGAGCACCCTGAACCTATCGTTTATCTTTGTATTTCTGTGGTCTTTAGTCAGATTGCGTTGCAGAAAAAGGTTCTCCGGAAGCCAGCTGCCATTGGGCAGGCAGTTGCCTTTATGAAAAAATACGCTGATACGAGAATGTGTCCGGCGACGGAGCAGGAAATTTACTACAACACAGGACGGATGTATCACCAGGCGTGCATGAACCACTTGGCGCTGCATTACTATGAAAAGGCTTTGGCCCTGGAGGATGAGTTTGTTAAGAAGCATGCAAATGTTCTAAGTCTGAAGCAGGAAATTGCATTCAATATACACTTGATTTACAAAGCCAGTGGCAATAAGGAGCTGGCACGGAACTATCTATACAAGTTTATAATTATTTAGTGTGTAGCGGAATACAATTAAAATAAAAGTAAATTTTCTGAGGTCTCTTTGTTTTCTCTTTATGCTCAGAAGTTCCTAATGCCATCACTACAGGTCGGTATCGTACACCGTAATGCGAGGATTGAAAATAAATTACTGATGAATTTCGTCAGAAGCAGAGAATTACGTTGGCGTTTTGCCGCCGTGTTACTTCACGACTGCGATTGCTGCAAAGAACGATAAATAATGATGAAATAACGTTCAAAAGTTGTACTTGTTTAAATGATTTCAATTCTTCTGCCATCCCGAACACTATTAAATTCCGCTTTGGGCTCTTCCTCTTTTTTAAATTGTCCATCGAAAAACGGGTTTTATCGAGTGCAATTTTGATTGTGGTTTAACAAACGTTCGTAGTCGTTTGCATTTTTGCGATCGATTGGTTGTATCTAACAAATAAATATTGTAGACCTTTCACAAATTAAGTGAACGCAGTGGGCTGCATTTTGTAGCACGAAGGTTAAACAATCTCAGATCTTGGAATAACCAGTATAATTATCTAAACATCGATTGAAGGATTTCAGTCTATAAGCTATTATGCACGCTCAGTGTTTGCTTCTGCATTTAAGGGTAGTCTTTTAGGCTGCTCTTGAAAACACGTACAGCTTTTTCCACTTTCCCTATCGAGTCTTAAGTGAACAGTTTTTTCTACTGCATTCTACAAGACGACACCGCCAGACATGAGTATGAATAGATTTAGTGAGTAACTTTTTACGAATAGGTTTCTTACAACTGTCAACACTCAAGAGTATTGCCCTTCCATTATAAATTGCTGTCCAAGGCCTAAATATATCTTTAAGACGAAAAGAGTTTCATTCGGTGAGTCTGTCAGCGGAACATTCACCGCTATCGTAAAAAACGCTGAGGGGAACGTTTCACTCAAATTCAATACATGCATCGTATAATACATTCGAAGTGAAAGATTCACCAATCGGTAAGGTGAATGCGTTTAACATCATCGTAAGAAAAGATCGCAGTGAAACTTCTCATACAAAATTTTACATTTCAAATACGCAGGTCATTCCGTATCTTATCGTTTGCGGTTACGCGGTTTCGTTGTGATTTTCTAAATAATTAAATAATTAAATCTGAGAGATAAATAAACTTTATAAACAATTTGACTAAAAATTGTGTTTCAGAAACGTCGAATCCGAAAGTTCCATTATGTCCTTTGCAGTTCCTCTTAATATGCACGCATTTTATGGTCGTAGGATGCTCCTTCCACGTTGATAAATAATATACTCTACTCAAATATAAGCCTTCATTATAAATTTATTTTTAATTTGATTTCTGTAAAATTAATTTTAAATTGCTTTGCTCTATCTCTGCTGCCATTTAATGTAAAAAGCCTGATTTTCGAACTCACTTTGAATGTAAATACCTGTAGATAAGCAAGTCTCTCCCGGCGGAGTTCACGATGTATATGGAAAATGAATGTGAATAGATTATGCGTGATTGAACTTGTAATTCTGCTTTTAAGAGTTCACCAATCCTATTTAAAAATTGTCCGGACGCAGCAATCAAGTCATACGTACATGTATAGCATTGGCTTTACAGACACGGTGATTCGAGCCTCGAGCCAAAGTCCCCAACAATTCTGTTATAAACAAATCTGCATAGTTCCACATTAGCATAACTGAGCGAAGATTCCACACTATCATCCATGACTGTGAGAATGATTGCATTCCGGTCTGACGTTCTTGAAAAGCCCCCCCAATTTAAAAGAAAAAGTATGCCACAGTTCGTTCTATAATCGCTTCATTTTAAATATTTGGGTAGATCATATTCGATATAATATGGGCACAAGAGAATGCAAGACAGCCTCTGCTTATATGCGTGCTGGGACTCTGGCATTCACCCCCATCGAGGTATCCGTTGGGAACGGAATTTTCTCCGATTTGTACGAAATTCTGCTTTTAAGAGACTAATTTCTGTCCGACAACTAATTGCTGCGGAATATTTTAATGCAAAATAAACGCGCTTATATGCTTCATTTATTTTGTTCCGAAACAGATACCTCGAACGCAATTTAAGTTTCGATCAGATTTGACTTTCGTATCGAAGTTTTTTGCGAACGGATACCTCGACAGGGGTGAATAGCTCCGTGTTCATGAACACACGTAGGTACATAATTTCCATGCAACACCAATAAAACACAGATTATTGTTGTTAAATGCGCGTTTATTATTTTTCTATTCTTTTCAATGAATTCTTTTTTTTGTTTTTACAATTTCGTTTCTTAACAGAAAGTACATAATTCTAACTGGAAAATGGCAATGCACCAAATCGTAATCCCCTTACATTGTTGACTGACGGTAAATAAAAGATTTTAAGTATTTTTGTTTCTTTCGTTCTTTTCTTTTACTGATTACAAGAACACCACCTCCGGTAGGAGCACGCTCTCAGCATCATGAGCGCACACCCCATCAGCAATGCTCCGAATAACTATATTCATATATAACTACGTTTTCGCATCTTCTACTTAAAATGAGCCAACGAAGTGCTTCAGGAATTAAATAATTCAATACCGTACATTGCCGTTTCTTTAACAAACAAAAAAAATTAAAAAAAAAAGTTTACACGCGCGCGCAAAACATGATGTTTTGTGTTTCGTTTATTTCCCTTTCTCTCTCTCTCTTGCTGGTTTTTCTCTTTTTTTTGTTTTTTTCTTTTTGTTTTTACAGTTTTTCTTAATATAACAGAGAAAAATTCTTTCAATTTGTTGTTGTTTTTTTGTTTTATAAATACCGTTTTTATACATGTACATATAATAATAAATCTTATCACAAAAAAAATTAATTAATAATTATTTTATAAAAAAAAACACAATGAAAACATAGGACTTAGTTTTGTTTTTGTTTTCTCTTTCGCTTTGTATGTTTTTGTTGTTCGTTCTCAGGTGTTTTTTTCTTTTTCTAACAAAACTGAATTGTTTGCTTTTTACAAAATTAAAACTACTAAAAAGGACGAAGAAAAAATAAAAATGTTGGACAACAAAAAAAGTGTATTTAAAAATTTACACAGTTAATCTTATCTTTCTCTGGCATTATGGGAAGTACGCATTGTTGTTGCACTTGCATTATATTATAATACATTCCAGAAATAATTTTGGAAAACCGCTTAAGAACGAGTGTTTAAGAGTTTGTTTGTACAATTGCTTTTGACGATAGTTCACACTGTTTCCCTTCTCGGTTCTTTGATGTTTGGTGGTTTTTCCAAAAAGAAAAATAAAAAAAAAACTAAAAATCGAACAATGCCGTGGTAGTGGTTCTTGTTTTTCTCTCTTATACGTTGAGAAACGTGGCGTTGATGGGTCTTTTACTTTTCGTGTCAACGCTCTTGTTCACTCTTGTCTCTCGCTCTCTTCATCTGGGTGGTGTTCGTTCGCGAAGAGATGGGATCGTGGAGTGGAGGATGTTACTGTTTGTTTTCGTTTCGTGTGAGTGTGTGTATGTTTTGTTGCTGTCGTTGTTGGTGATGGTAGTTGGTTGTTGGATGAAGGTATGATTTTTGTTTGACGACGATGACAAAAAAGTGTTGTTTTGGAATCGGATACAGTAAATGGGCCATATTTTTTTCTATTTGATCCTTAGTTATTATATATATATATATTTGTTTTAATAATTTTCAAAACTAAATTATTATTATCAATAATAGTATTTGTATTATTATGCGGGGGCTGTTGTAATTGGGCTATTTATTTTGTGTACAGGTAAATAGCGACAATAAGACCGTACAGACCCAACACTTCAGCGAAGATAAGGATCAAAATCATACCGACAAACAAACGTGGCTGTTGTGCTGTACCTCTGACACCGGCGTCACCAACAATACCGATCGCAAAACCAGCTGCTAGACCAGAGAAGCCGACAGCTAACCCTGCACCCAGATGGATGAAACCCCTGGGAAATAAGCAAAGTTTAACATTGTGTTAGTTACCGAATTAATTGGGTATTCCTTTTTAAGATGAGGTCACTTACTTGTATAGGGTGTATTTGGATGGTTCGTCCAAAGCACCAGCGATAAGGACCGCCACGACCAGACCGTAAATAGCAATGATACCCGCCATGACAACGGGAATGATCGATTTCATGATCAATTCTGGTCGCATCACCGACATAGCGGCGATACCAGTACCTGACTTAGCTGTACCATAAGCGGCGCCGAGAGCTAAACAAATGGAAATACAGAAAGAAAATTAGTAAACAAATTTATTATAGAGAACCAGAAGATTTGTATTGCTTTCATTCCAATTCGAGATGGTCTTTTCCAGCTTACCTGTTTATAAGCTTATTATTATTATTACATTGACTACATTCCGCACCTGGGGTCAATCAAATAACGTAACATTTCGAACGATCGTCGTCGATTTATGTATCAAAGAAATAATGATATTTATTTATCAAATAAATAATGGACCAAGGGGTATCTGCTATAGTGGGGCATGAAATAAATACAAATACAAAGTATCAACGTCAGCTGAAACAAAGCCCAATAAAAATGAGAAATCTTTTCGATATCCCTTTATTAAACTAGCTTTACCTAATTCATGAACCTATTCCGTCCTCTAATGTGAATAGTTGCTCTTTCAAAATACTGCTGCCAACTAGACCCTCTGTATAGATAACACACTTGTTTATTCTGCAATGGGTGTCTGTACTGGCTTTGAGTAACGCTTATTCCTTTTAATGGAAAAAGAAATACAAACCATTGAAGGATGTTTTCGTTGGCAGAAAATTTTCTATATCAAATCGCTACGTGGCACAATGACCCATTTTTCACTTCAGACTACGAGAATAAGGTTGTGTAGTAGTAGGCGAAAAGCAGAACGACTTTGAAAAAAAAACCATATCCATTGTCCTGATAGACAATACGAAATCTAACGAATTTAGAAATAATTTTGATTCTATACGACCATCCAAAAGAGGAATTTAAATCCTCGCCGAAATGTTGAAAAAATAAGGTCCACTGCAGTAGATATATAGATGTAATGTGAACAATATTTGGAGCTCTGCCACGAGTTATTGGGTCAATAGTTTCTTCCGACGAATGTAAAGTTTCCTTTAGAAACC
The DNA here is from genome assembly GCA_963082955.1 of Cheilosia grossa. Lineage (NCBI taxonomy): Eukaryota > Metazoa > Arthropoda > Insecta > Diptera > Syrphidae > Cheilosia > Cheilosia grossa. The sequence goes on along the minus strand of OY720147.1, from coordinate 15,670,886 downwards.
CGTTTTTAAATGAGAACGAATTATGTTAAGTTACACCCAACAAACGTGTAAATGACGCAACTACAGGTAAGGGCACGGACACTGCATAAAGCGCAATGAAAATCGAATTGCATAAGAAATTAATTAAATATTGCAAAACGCTTTTTGCTGAGATACACCAAAGAGACACATACTACCCAGTTCCGCTCTAGCGGATGAGGTTTTATTATATCGTTTTTAACGTAAAGTTCGTCGAAAAGATAAATTTAACAGCGAACTCTAGGAGGTGTAAAGCGATAGCACAGAAAGAGTCTACGACTACAACCCAGACAACGCAGTTTAAGAATACGATGCACCAGCAGAAGAGGTCCTCAACCCTCTTGGACGTAGTTATCAAAAGCCCTTTCTAAGTGCAGAGACTCAGGTTATACCCCGGACTGCAGCGCCACCTAAGTAAGTAAGCAATTTACGACTGGACAGGTAAAATTGGATTATCCAGCTGATAAAATATGACTACGTGTATGAGGATCGTATCGTTCTCTTAGTCGTTCGTCATTACTATTTGTAAAACACGACATACAGAGGTGCTGCAACACAGGCCTACCTACAAAGACATATATGTACAGTAAATAATCGCAAAACCAGGCCACAATCTCGGTTTTATCTAAATTCGTACTCCACTTATGCTATGTCACAAACTAAGAATATCAACAAGTAACTCTGGGCGATAAGAGACCTGTTGGAACAGTTAAAGCAGCATTGCTTTAAAGTCTTTGCACGATTGTTCTATATATTGGTCATGAACATTCGCTTTATAAGCACCTTTATTACGACTTGACCAGACAATGGGGATCAATATTGAAATCTGGAAACGGTCCTCCTGGTCTATAATCGACCAGTGGCATTGTGATCTGTCGGCGCCGAGTGCCTGGCCACCTAAACGCTCATGGACATCGATTTCTTCTTCATAAGCGTTGTGATAAAAAAAGCGTTACTATATATTAGATTAATTTCCTACCAAAGTCGAATCGGACTAATGATTGGTAAAAAGAAAACAAATAACGTATTTTACTTCATTTAAAATGCACTGCCAAACCACACCTAGGTATAACCACCTACAGGCAGCCTTAATCAGAACGAGTAATTGCTGAGGAGCTCTCCAGAACGCATTTAGTGACGACAATGGTATACCTTACACGTTCATAACATTTGATTATAAGAACCCATTAACGATAAACAGTAATTACTTCTAGCAATTTCTGCTTCACTCCAGCCAGTCCTATCTGTTCTTGCCCTAATCATGTGGCTGGAAGAACCAAGGCTCACATGACCAACGAAGAAATTGAAAACTTGTTTTTTGCAAATGGGAGTGTTCTTCCAAGGCATCATTGTGTCATTCAGAGAAGATTTGTGCCATACATAAAATAGTCACATAAATAAAATACCTACATTTCTCTTCTATTTGTCTCCTGGTGCCTTGCTATCTAACAGAGAAAAAAACACAAATCTATATTAAATTCTTATCATTTCCTTTGATAAAATTTCACACTTGTATACGGGGACGAATTACAGTTCACCAAAACAGAGAAAAATACTACAAGTGCGAGTGCTGTTGGCATGAACGACCGAACAGCAAACAAAAAAAGACTTTTTCTACAAACCAACGGGTGTCGTTCGTTATAATTTCATGGCGTAACGAGTTCTCGCTCATCGTCATAACATAACAAACACACGTACAATAAGGTGGTTCTCAAAAATTCGAAAAGTTTTATTTCGAGATGCTAAGCATAAAAAACTACAAACTGAATACATCAAAAATGTAGACTAGGTGAGCAATTATATATGCGCTGGTGCGCTTATCAACGACGTCGTCATTTTTTGTTCCTCTTCTGTAAATGATAGATGATTAATAAATAAAAGAATCCCAATAAATGGTTGTCTGTCTCCGTCGCACAAGTCGTGATTGAAACTCTAATTGTTGTGCAATTGGTAATTGCAATAAATTAACAACAGCGTTTAGGTGTATTCGATATGATGGTTTTAGTGGACATAGACGTAACCAGTCTAATTGTTTAAGAAATAAATTTATCAGGGGATCCAAATAAAAAAAATCTACCCCAAAATAAATCATTGAAATCTATGTAGGTATTATCGTATTGTTCTCTTAAGTGTTACTTATTTGCGAACAGTGACTTGTACCGTTGTACGTATTATGCTGTACAATTATATGAATAATCAACCAGTTGTGCATGTATGTATTAAAGAATTTCGAGAAAAATAAATTGAAATTTGGGAGTTATCATGCGAGGGACAATGGACAACAAAAACATGATGTAAACTAAATTTATTTAGTTTCAGGTTATGACGCAGTTGCTCTGCCGCCGGCTAACAACAAGCAGTTTTATTTCTTTTAAATGTCATATGGTGTGCAGATAAACCCGTCCGACGTTTTACGAAATGAATCATTGCTGGAAATTATTTGAATAATAATTTGAATTTATCGAAGTGAAGCGGTCGAGAAACATTCACTCGTTGAAGATTATATGGATTCAAAGAAATTGTTTGTTCTATACAAATCACATGGAACGTAAATGGCACAACCAAAATTATATATTAAAGGCCAGTCACTTTTGGTTTTTCGATAGGTATTTGGTTATTTTTTATTGGATTTCTCTTTCTACAGTTGCTGATGTGAAATACATATTTCAAGGTAAAAACGTTTGCGAATTTTGCGTTACTCAATCAGTTCAGTGCTCAGCTCTAAAATTCAAGCCATAGTCGTTGTTAGTCCTCGCTTTTCGATCCTTTCATAACAAGAATCGTGAACCAATACACAAAATTGACACAAAATCGATGTTTCAAGTCCAACAATTTTATAATGCGTGCCTTCACAGTATGAGGGACAGCTTTGTCCACATTCATATTATTGACGTAAACATTTTTAAGTTACAATTAGCGAATACAGTTAAAGGGAGACTTAAGCCAATGCACCTCAAACCTAGGTATAATACGTCATTCATCAAGCTGTTGGACTGCAATATGACTGGAAGTTTCTATATATTATGCAGCAAGATAAATAACACAAAAAAAGGTTAGCAAAGCAGAAAAATCTTTACGTCGAAAGAGGAAGTTTGATATAGTATTATTATACTCTGACTGCGTTTGAAAGCTTATGTCAATGTCGTTAGAAATGTAAAAATAAATCGCCTTTCGGAGTACCTACCTACAGGCCATCACTATGCAAAGTACTTATTTCTTGAGTTTATTAAATTTTTGATTAAATCACATAAGCTACAGCTTATTTAAATAATTTTTACATGCAACCCACAATCTTAAAAACGTTATTTGAACAAACAAAAGTAATTGTACTGGCGGTTCAGTGCATTAAAACTGTTGGAAAATGTTTTATTGCCAATATGCAACTGTGAGGTTCCCAGAACACAAAAACCAGACAAATGTCTTATAATGTTTTAAAGAAATACGTAACACATTTCTGTTGTGAGGCGAGAGATTTTACTTTGTTTAAAAATTGCCGCATATGAATCGTTGACAGACGACTATGCTCTACAGTCGCACACGCAATAACTGCACTATAGCAACACATCACGTCAGTAAATACGCGAATAAATACAAGACGAATTAAATTTTAAAGGTCATGTTCTGTGCACGCATGTCTTATTTCAATTAAATATTGCTATAACGACAGACTGTATTAATAATTACAGCGTTATGTTCCTGTATGTAAAATATTTATGAATGTAACTAAAGAGTTGTGACACAACTTGGAAAATTTATAAGAACGTTCACCTAAACAAACCTAGTTTTCTATAAACCAATTCGGTTTAGTCACTGATTTAGAGTTCTTCATCAATTTTAAATATCGTTTCGTTTGTTTTATAAATAAAGAGTCTGCCATCTAACTTTTTTTTTCAACTAGTGCTTATTTCGCGAATGGTAAAATATTGCGACATTACTTTGAAAATCATGGTAATGTTGCAGAATGTGTGCGAAAATTGCGTCCGGAATTTGGAAGAAGAGAAGCACCGTCAGCTCCGTATGGTCGTTATCTTGGCGGGTATGTAAACAATCAAAATTGTCGCATTTGGGGCACAGAAAACCCGCACGCATACATTGAAAAGCGGATATACCCAAAACGAGTGACTATTTGGTGCGGAATTTGGTCCAGAGGCATAATTGGGCCATTTTTCTTCGAAAATGAGCAAGGAGTGGCCGTTACAGTCAATGGCGATCGTTATCGGGCCATGTTGAACGAATTTTTGTTCACAAAAATTGAAGAGGAGGATATTGGTATTGTTCAGTAACAGAAGAGTGATTCCAAACTTCGATCCTCCTACTATTGAGGGTATACCCCTTAGGGTAGCCGAGAGCGCCAAATATCTGGGAATAATCTTAGATAGGAAGCTCAATTGGAAATTAAACGTCAATGAACGAGTTAAAAAAGCTGCAAATGCTTTTTATGCATGCAACCGCATCTTCGGAAAAAGGTGGGGACCAAACCCCAAAATAATTCTATGGATGTATAAGGCTATTGTGCGTCCAATACTCACATACGGATGCTTAGTCTGGTGGCAAGCCACGAACAAAGCGTCGAATCTAAGACTACTGACCAAAATACAAAGACTAGCTTGTATAGGTACAACCAGCGCAATAAGGACAACACCTACTGCTGGCATGGAGGCAATCCTCGACCTGCTACCTCTAGACCTATACATGCAAGAATCTGCAGCCAAAAGCGCCCTCAGGATCAGTCAAACAAAGAGCTGGAGACCCTACAAACCGGGACATGCACAGATTCTGAATAAATACGTGGGAGATGCTGTCACATCTGACTACCTGTCTCCCCACCTTGACTTCGACATACCATTCTCTTGCTATTTTCCCAGCAGGGAGGAATGGAGCACAGATGAACCCACAAAAGTGACATCGATATCCATCTACACAGACGGATCTAAGATGGACTGTGGAACAGGTGCTGGAATTTTCTCTGAAGAGTTAAACATACACCACTCAATAAGACTACCCGATCACAGTAGTGTCTTTCAGGCGGAGGTTCTGGCAATCGCCGAAGCTGCCCATATGGTGTCAATTTTAGCAATACCAAACAATGATATTACCATATTTATTGACAGCCAGGCAGCTATAAAAGCAGTAGCTGCTATTGAAATAAAATCGAAGCTGGTTCGCCGCTGCCGCGAAGAGCTCAAGGTTCTCTGCTCGCAGCACATCACGCGTCTCTGCTGGGTCCCTGGACACAGGGACAAAACCGGCAATGAGATGGCTGACGAACTGGCAAGAAATGGTTCTGCTATGGATCAAAACCGGGCGATTGATTCAATCAAACCACCACTCTGCAATCTTAGAGCGAGAGTGGAAAACAAAACCCGGATGAAAGCCAACAACAGGTGGAAAGAATTAACTACCTGCGAAATATCACGGAAGCTATGGCCGGAATATAATCCAAGTCGGACTATCAAGCTTATGCGGTTTGATAGAACGTCTATGTATAAACTGGTAGGGGCCCTAACGGGTCACAACTTCCTAAGATACCACACAATGAAAATGAAACTCAAGAATGACGATATATGTAGGGGTTGCGGAGACGAGGAGGTACATGAGGACACACCTCACTTCCTCTGTCAATGCCCTAGTCTCTGTCACTTGAGGAATAGAACACTTGGAAGATATTACTTCCATGACATACAGGAACTCTCAGATGTATCTTTATCCAATCTTTACAGGTTCATAAATACATCAGGATGGCTGGACAAGGTCGAGTAACCGAGAGGGAACAACGCTAACGCCAACAACATCGGCTAACCCCAATTAAGGGCATCACAATGGGTCCACATGGACCTAAGTGGGGTGCGACAGGACTCGCTTTTGCCGTACCCACCCATTAACCTAACCTAATATTGGCAACATTTGGTTTCAACAGGACGGCTCTACGTGCCACACAGCCGAAGCTACACTCGATGTTTTGCGCCCTGTTTTTGAAGATCGCATTATCAGCCGCAGAGCTGATGTCGTTTGGCCACCTCGGAGCTGCGATTTGACACCGTTGGACTATTATTTGTGGGGTGCCGTAAAAGATAAGTGCTACGCCGACAAGCCAGGGACAATTGACGCTTTAAAGGACAATATTCGAGAAGCCATTGGTGAAATACAGCTGCACACAATCGATAATGTGCTTAAAAATTGGACCGATCGTGTAGGCTACTGCATGGCCAGCCGAGGCAGCCATTTGAATGAAATTATTTTCCATTATTAACCGGAAGGATTGTACTTTCAAATAAAAAAAAAAGAAATTTGAGAAAATATTCAGTAGTTTTTTTTTTATAACATTTTCAAAAAAACAAAAGTTATTTGGCGGACCCTGTACAAATCAACATATCTTCAGAATGCGAAAATTATATCCGCAGATACTGTACATGGAAAGCACCCCCAAAGTCGTTCTATTTCTTTTCGATGTTAAATGACCCACACAATCCAGCAGACAATTGTGAAAAGTGTCACAATATGCTGTCTGGCCTGTCAGCAAATTGAATTGCCTGGACACTTAAAATTAACTCGTCGACTATAAAAAAAACAAACAAATTTAATTTCGTGCACTAAAAACAAATAATCTATGTTTATAGAAAAAAAAAAAATGCGCCTGACTCACTAAACCCATGAGATATGAGCATGAGAAACGGTGTTTTCATTTGAAAATAATCCTTTTTTCTGCATTCAACGCTACAGTGGTTTCACTCTGCTGTTTTGTTGTTTATTTGTAAACAATCAAACCCGTAAGCCGATAGACAAGTGAAACAATCCTATCGGCACACAAGGCAACCCTCTCTTAATTTGCAATAACACAAACACAGTTGACAAATAACTAAAGTATGAGGCCGCAAAATGACCGAGGAGTACATTTTTATAGCACAAAAAAAAAAACATTTTCAGCGCATCGACAATAGACCAAAATAAATTAATAAAAACTGCACACGCAGACTAGTAAAATACAGCAAATGTTAAACATCCTTCTACGCGGCATTTTCTATGGACCCTTATCAGGAGCAAATGCCAGTGAGTTTGTAATGCTTTTGTTTTCTCATTTCTTCCAAACGAGTAACTTGTTTTCTTTTATGGGTCGTTGGTTGGACACACATGATTCGTGGTATACCTACCTCCCAAATGCACTTAATATATTCATGTCATTGGCCCTTGGGTATTACAACTAAGCTGGAGCGATAAAAAGAAATGCAGCTCGAATGGACGAGACTATTTTATAGTCATTCCATATTCAAGTACATGGATGTGCAATGGCGTTTAGCTGCGACTTCCGAGGGTGGCACTCCGAATGCGTATGTAGGGCATCAATTATGTCAACATCTAGGTATGATGAAATATTTTGAATATAAGTGCTTGGTTGGCTACAGAGGATGACATGGTTCAGGAAAGATAGGGATGAATGAGTCTATTTGGCAAAATTTCAAACTATTCAATGATTGGCAATGCTTATATAGCTTGATCATCTCGTTATGGACCTATTGGATGACGTAGCGTGTCTCCGTTAGCAATTTTTTAAACGATATATAGGCTGGCCAAGGTCAAGGTAAGCTTCCACTGATTCGAGTTAGAAACAAAGTCAGCCAGTCACATATATTTTTCTTTACGTTGGTATATTGGGATTTAGGTAGCTAGCTACTTTATAAAAAACGCCTTCGGAAACGCATAATTTGTATTATTCTCACTGCAATCCGGGAAAAAACGAAACCATTAGTTGATTTGAAATGAACTCCAGCAGTCAAACATCTCTCAATGAGAGACAGCTGTGAACTGTAGTAAAATCAAGTAGGATTATCATGGCGAAGGATTGAATAGATGCTAAATGCTTGCCTTATTGTTCTTCCAAGATTTTGACAGTAACCGCGCCTTGTCGTTGTTTTGCAGTTTGGTTAAAGGTGAATGAAAGATGGCGGCGAAATAAACAATCTCGGAAGGAAAAAGCAAATAGATTATGCACTTAAGTTTTATACTCGTATATAGCTCAAGTAGGCTTGTTTAACTTTAGAATTTTTACTCTAGCTGGAGCGACTAAACGTTCTTTGACCACACATGTCGCAATGGAATTGAATTCGAATAGCTAAGTATGTGGCCATGGTGATGGAATAAAAGCTGAATGTTGCTCCATCTTAGGGCCCAATTTAGTATAAGAAATCCTTAGGAATCGGGGTGGAGCAGTTTATACGTCATACGTATTTTTTATCAACAAGTTTGTACCTTAATGCTACTAAATAAAATAATTTGTTGTATCAGGCTGCAAAAGACGTGAACCTGTCATATGAAATATCAAATCAGGGTTTATGTCTGCAGAGAAGGCAAAAACAAAGTTAGACTGAGATGTCCAGACATGTGTCATATCAACCAAAACGCAGTCTACACATTGCATATTCATTTCGTGGAGACTTTAAATTAAATTGGGTTTGGATTAACAATATCTTACAAACAGCAATGAGGAGAAATGGCTAGAATCTTACAAAAGATAGATTTAATAAGGCATTTTGTTTAACACGGCTTTAATAAAAACGAAACTCTAACAACGATCATTAGAAATCGAGAACCGATACAATGATCAATTCAATCAAGCTTCTCCAATGTAGAGATGGCAAACGAATTAAGATCAAACAGGATATTAAAATAAACAAATGATCAAATGTTCATGGCATAAAATCAGTCGGTTCAAAATGTTGGCAATTCGAGTATGTTGCGATTTGTAGGTTATTATAAAAGTATACAAAAATATACTTCGCTTTTATCGAACACAGCAAATCCAAGTTGCTACACAAAACAATTTTACGTTAACGTAGATATTTATACAGTGACAAATTTGTGTTGCTTGCCGATTAATAATACGTTTCTGTTCTGTTCTAGGTAGACGGTCGCGCACAATTTTGTTTAATTAGTTTCAATGAAGCTTGTTTTGTTCGTGGCAAAGCTGTGGAATAATCGTCAGCTCGATTACTCAACTACCCCTATCTCACTCTACTTCCAAGTTCTCGAACATTTCGGTTGAAACTAGTATTTCGTGTTTTGATCAAACAGCTGTCAGTGGATGTAGACGGCGGGTTTTCATTCACAATTTATGTATTCTCGAGGGACTGTTTTGCATCGTTATAGGTATATTTACTTGAAAAATATAGGGATGGGTCTAACACACTTGAGGTTCGAAGAGGTAGCGACGTTCGAGTTGATTTAAAAACACATGTCAACTGCAATTATAACATGTTTATAACATTTCTTTAAACGTCTAGTGAATGTCTCCTTCATTTACCGAGTTGGGTTACATAAAGACGAGTTACTTTAGGACGTGTGATATAAACACTCAATGAATGATCTCACATTATTTCGATTCAAATGCACATCCCTTGCAAAGCCTGCGATCACAGGATGAACCACTGCAATGCGGTTTATTAATAAGTCAGGGGGACTCCATATTTATCAAATGCAACCTCTATATTCCTATATAAAAAAACTAATTTCCATAGAGACACGAGTATTTCATCAAGTCAGGAACTTTTCACTTCATTAACTTCATTCATGTGATGCTGCCTGCATGTGACGACCCATTCTCAGTTGGCAACGCAAACAAAACAATTCCAACTCAACTTTTCCATTAAAAATGTTTTTATCGGAGACAAAATTAGACCTTATGTGTTTAAATAGGTGCGTTAATAATAGGAGCGAACTATTCTAGAACCAAGTGGCTAATCAAAATTCAATTAGCAATTGCCAAGGCGGCCAAATATCACCAAATATCACGGGGTCTCTTCCAATTGTCACCTGAGCATGAAGGTTTTTTCTTTCAATTTTATAGGTAGCATGTGTAGTTAAGTATAGCCTAGGCATGTGACGTTTCTTACCTAAGCTTATCTCAAGTAAAATTCCTTACACCCTCAAACTTGTACAAGTTCTTATCTGAAGCATGTCATGTGAATTTAGATGCGAGTATAAAAGCAAAGGCAGGTGAGAAATGGTACCTAGGTACCATTAATCTCATAATCTCACCGGGCGTATGACATAAATGGATTCGGATCAAGTCATATGCTTAAAGAAAAAGTTCACACACTGCCTTCAATATGAATGTTTCACGGTTGTAGTTGTTAACAATTGTACAAATAAACCTGAAAATTGACATTGAACAATAACCATGAAGTATACTAGTTAATGGGTTTTTTTTTTTTTTTTTGTTATGGAATATGTAATTTGCATTACCAGACTGGAATAACATCAAACTTCCAGTCACAATTCCACTTCGTTCCGTATGTTTTATCATGACTGGCGTCACGTGATAAGTGAAAATCGTGTAAAAAAGCACCGTTTGACTGGTGCTACTAGAATTGAGGATGTAAAACATGTACTATAGGAATAGATACACAAAAATCATTGCGTGAAAAGCGCTTCCACCTAAACTACGAAAAAGAAAAAAAAGGAAGAAACCCTTGCATAAATCGATAAAACGAGATACTACTGAACTGATGATGACGAGGGGTAGTGGGCTATAAGCAGGTGGATGTTTGTTGGAATTTACTGAGATGTCAATCAGCAAGGTTAAGAAGGAAGCGTTTGCAAAGCATTGAACACAAGTTCACATTGGAATTAAACAAATAGAAGAAATTTCCCTTGATTTTGTACACTATAATTATATGTATTCTTTGCTATTTTTCGGCAATTTCGCTCAGAATTCGGGAAAAAAAAAAAAAAAACTAAAACCCGTCTGAGAATCGCAATAAAGGCGATTCTGCGTCTTGTCATTCCCATCGCCATACTTATATACCTACGTGTACGTACATTACAGAACACACACACACCACTTGTGCATGTGACGTTGTCCTCTTCTATCAGAAATTCATTTTCTTTCAATATTCATAGAATTTATTTTTTAGGAAAAAGAAAAAACAACGAATTGGAATGAAAATGCAATTTATCCAACACTTTGTAGTTTTGTGAAAAAAAAACTACCGATTTCTTACCGCTGAAAATGATTGCAGAGGCGGCTCCCATGACACCGAAGAAGGGTCCGTAAATTGGGTTATCTGATGTGTCTGCCATTTTTGATTTTTGGTTTTTTTATGTGTAGTGTAGTAGTTAAATTCTCAAATGAATTTGCGAGTTTTTCCTGAAAATTTTCAAAACTTTCGTTTAGGAAAAAAATGCTTCGATCTTGTTCTTTTTTTTTGCACTGTGCACACACAAATTCACAAATTCAAGAGTATTTACAGGTTGAATTTAACTGCAAATAACTGAACTTTATCCACACACTCACTGAACTAAACTAAAGAGTTTTTTTAAGTGTTTCACTGTCAAAATGTTCGCTGTATGAACGACAATTCGGTTGTGCGGTCATATGACATGCGGCCAAGTGCCAGTGTATAGAAGGAATTATCTGATTGGTCGTTTTGACGGTAATCTGCCAAATGTGACCAATGAGAGAAGAGCTTTTAAAATGTTTCAGACTGACGTCTAATTAGTCCGAAAAGTCACAATGGCGATGTACTACTTTGATCATGTTGGACGATATTGATTATATATTTTGAGTAATTTCAATTTAATTGATATTCTGTTTACACTAAACTTAATTTTAAGGCTAAATTATTTTCAATTAGAAAGAAAAGTATCTGTTTCCGGAAGTATATGGAAATTATTTGATTTCCTTAGAAATTCCGAAAACTACTTCCTTAAGGGTGATACCACACTTTGTGAACAAAATTTTCCAAATTTTCGGAGTCTTCATTTTGCATTAAATCGAGTATGTATTTTTAAATGGAAATAAATAATAAATTGATTTTTCTAACATTCAAATCACTTCAAACATCTACGATAAGTCGTTTACTACGACGTGGCACATAATTATAAATAAAGTGCTCCATTTCGACAAAATCGTGTAGGTATTCTCTTAGCGGCAGCGTAGCATAGGTGTTTTAATGAAAAGAAAATGTTCACATTTCCCCAAAAAGTGATGAAATTCTTATGGATTTGAGCTTTTTCTAAACCCCTCTACCTAAGACATTTTAGTTAACAAAAACACGTATCCGATTATTAGATTTTTCGCTTTTATCAAAGAAAATAGTCTAAAGAAACCCTTGCAATCGTATGACAATTTCGGTTCATTGGTAAATAGTGTAAACTAATTAATTTGTTCGTTCCAGTTTTATACGTAGGTATTCAATTTGTTTTGTACCGGTCTTACCACGAACTCTCAATCTCAACGGTGGTAGGTGTCCATCTTTCCATTTGGATCAATTTTCAAAGTCCAACTACTGTACCTATTCGCATATTATATCGGCAAAGCAGTGCGTGTAAACATAGTGCAAATATGAAATGTGATGAGGTAGTGTGATGAATACACCTTTACTTTTTCAAGTACCTACCTAATGTGGTATTCGTTTGGGCTTCTTCAGATTTGCCCTCAGATTTCAGATTTCGCGTGCCTTATCGAACATAAAAACGCTCTTGCTCTTTTTTTGTGTTGATATTCGTGCGACTGTAATATGTGTAGTCTTCGACACTTTTCTATGCGCTTTCGATTCACTGGTTAAATTTTGTATTAAAACATTCGAAATTTCCGTCCCGATTGATTTCTAAATGTTTGCACACAAATTATTTACGAAAATAGATTCACCCGATGCAATGCCTTTCTTTGCTGTAGAAACATTTCACTAAAATGTAAACAAACTCCACCACTTGTCAAACTCAATTGCACTTGTATTGGTAAATCTGAGGACAAATCTGAGAAAATATCTAGATTCGCAAAAGTGCTCTGAAATCTGAAAAAGATTGCTTTTTTTGTACCAAACGAACATAAAAATTGCTCTGAGGGCAAAAAAAGTGCTCTGAGAGCGCCCAAACGAATACCACATAAGATTGAGCATGATCAATCTACTCTCTCTCGGGCTTGCTCCTCCTCGACTTTTGTTGTGTACATATTATCAGCTTCGAGACGCTGAATGCAGCTTAAGCTTTGCAGTCAATAAAAACGGGGTGAACAAAATGAGATATTCGTTGGTCCTTCCCAAAATTTACCTCACTCACTGTGATTTTAAGCTCTTTTTTGAAAAATTAAGCTAGGATATGAGTTTCTCACTTAGATGCTCTGCAATTTCTGGCTACTTCCTGCGTACAAAAAGTGAGTTTCTACTTTTGAACGGTTCGCAGCTTTTTATCGATAGAGAAAAAGTATTCAAATCGACGAATCTTTTATACTCTGAATACATAAAGAAAAAAAGACAAACTACCATCTCAAGGACAGTCAGACAACAGTCTTTAAATTAAGTAAGTATACATTTTTTATTCCATTGAACATTCAACGTCCAATTACGTACTATCAACACTTAAAACTAGATATACAAATTAACAAAGAAAATAACCTAGTGCTTCTCTAGAGCTTTACTCAGCAACTCGTTCATAGTGTTCAACAGAGTCCTTGGATCTTCAGCCAGTCCAGCTCCAACCATCGCATTGGCAAACAACTGGTTTGTCAAAAGTTCCGCCAACTCCGGATCGCTTGTCTTCAGTTTGTGCAATTTCTTAATAATAGTATGTCTAAAGGAGGACAGAAACAAATGCATGTATCATTAGCTTATCGTAAAAAAAGCGCCACACGGCTTACTTTGGATTGATTTCTAATTGCGGTTGTAAGAGAGCATAACGATTCTCTTCTGCCATTTGGTGACTTTGTGTGCGAATGAAATGCCTAGCTGCACCCATTTCTTCCACGGTAATGACACAAGGATGCGAATCCAAGCGATTTGTCACCTTAACTTCTGAAACCTTGCCCGACAACTTGTCCTTAATCCAGGGAATTATCTCATCGATTTCGGATCGACGCAAACTTCCTTCGCCCAACTCGGTCATGTCCACTTTGTCCTGTCGCATTTCCTTCTCCGCTGAGGTGACATTTTTCCCACCAAACATTCCCAATTGCATGAGAACAATCTCATCGTGCGGCTCATAACAGAAGAGCACCTCGACATTTTTTTTCTTGAGAGCCTCGTAATAAGGTGAAGCTTCCGCCAGTGCACGACTAGGAGCGCAGAGATAGTAGATTGCCTTTTGATCGTCCCCAACGCGGCTACAGTAATCGCCCAATGAGATTTTAGTATCAGTCGACTTCGATGTGTCGTAACGAAGGAGTTTGGCTATTTCTTCCCGTTCGCTCTGATCTTGGCAGGTGACAATTCCCTCCTTTAAGAATAGACCGTATTCCTTGTAGAAGGCTTCATAGTCGGCTGGTTGCTTTACAGCACGATCTTGTAGATAGCGCAGGACACGATTCGTGAGGACCGAACTGAGTTTCCTACTCAACAGACATGTAAGATGTTAGTTAAAATACAGAGCAACAATATCCTCCTATTTACGAACCTGATTAGTGCGCTGTTTTGGAGCAGTTCTCGACTTAAATTCAGCGGAATATCCTCGGAATCGACAACACCCTTGACAAATCTTAGCCACTTCGGTAAAAGATTTTCTGTCTTCGACTGAATGAGAACTTTTCTCGTGTATAGGGCAACACCAATGTCGGCATCTCGAGAGAGTTCAAATAGTCCAGGTTTTCCCTCGGGGAAATACAGCAGCGCACGGATACTTAATGGCACGTCGGTCTGAAAAGAAAATTAAAGCTGAGGATCATTTAAGCTCTCAACAAAATCGCCATCGCCCAAGTGTTCGCTCGCAGTCGCTTTTGTCAACAAATTGTGTTGTTAAAATGTGAGCGTTTCTCGAACTGATTAGACACAATAAAAATATGCAACCGTTCTCACATGAGATTTCGCGTGACTATCGGTAAAAGTGAAGTGAACATCGTTAACGCAACAGCTCGTGACTAAACGTGACAGTTTCAAGTACGATACCAGTACCCTATGACGCCTTCCTAAAATCAACGGATGGACGAAAGCGATTAGTCACATGTATCGTGAATAAAGCCTATTTACTATCATGCGGCTCATATCAAGGCAGATAACACAGCCTGTAATTGTATTATGAGGTCGTCGCTTATCAAAAGTTTAAGGTAGTTTTCCAATTGCATGCTCCATCATTTATAAAATTAATCGGAAGTAGAACGGTCGCGTCTTGAACTAGCAGTTTCTGACTGACTTAAATGTTGTGGAGAAAAAGGATGGGGAGCGTTCAGCCGATCGTAGCCACTCATAATAAGACAATACAAAGAACCCGAAGACAACATAGCGAATCCACATCTTGTCATATTGCCAATCGCAGCTGTTTTCTAACTCTCGAGTCCTTTGACCTACTTATGTTTTTCTTATGATGTCTCCGCGACTCCTGCTTAACTGTTCCGCAATGTATTCCACGGTCGATCATAGTTTAATTGGTTTTACTGTGTAACGGGTAAGGCAACGAAACTGCCGCCTTTTTCAAATATATGACACATCCGGGGTTAGTTTGGCGGTTAATAGCTGTCCTTATTGGTCACTGTAACGTTCTCCGTTAAATATGTTTAGATGTTTGCTGGCGTTTGGTAACAAACATTTACATTTCGCGATCGTAGCTCGATCACCTCCCAAGTGCTACAGCATGTCACAGCACGGGCTAAACATTGGAGCGGAACAGAGCCAGCACAGCGTTTCAGAATTGTCTCATTTTGGACAAAATACCAGTCCTAACTCACAATCTCAATTTAATAGATTATCAAGAGTGGTGCCGTGTATTCATTTTGAAAAGGAAAGAACTTCATCATATTCTAAATCATAACAAATACATATTTGGAATAAGCTGAGATCATACGATTTAAGAGTTCTAATAGTAGGGGAGTCTACCGTAAGCTTTCGTACCTCTTCGGGTCAAATCAAAGTTGCCTAGTAAACACACCCTTCCCAGCTATAATTTGTTCTACAATTTCTAAAAGATAGCTTTACTTACCTTGTAATGCAGCACAAATCTAGGCGCGTCAAAAGTATTTCCAATAAATCTATAGAACTCTGTGTGCTGTTCCATGGTCACATCTTTTGGTTCCATCAGCCACACTGGCTGAATGTCATTGGCTCGCTTTCCATTTAAAAATATCGAACTACCCACAAAGTTGCTATACTTTTTAATCACGGACTTTATCCTATCCTCATCAGCGTATTCCCTACACTCGGGCTTGAGGTGGATAACAATTTTTGTTCCATATTCGACATTCTCTGCTTGCTGTATTTCGTACGACCCCGAGCCATCACTCGACCACCTTAAGCCAGGTGAACCAACTTTGGATGACTTTGTAAAAACCTCTAGTTTATCGGCTACCATAAAGGCCGAATAAAACCCAACACCAAACTGCCCAATGATGTTGGACGAGTTTTGAACAGCAGCTCCCTTCTCCTTGATTTGTTCCAAAAATTTCTTTGATCCGGAACGTGCAATTGTACCAAGATTGTTGATAAGTTCCTCCTCTGTCATACCAATACCAGTGTCCTATAATTAATGGTAAACTTGTTGCTGTAATTGAGCGAGTATTTTATCTTTGAGATTGTGCCTTACCTGGATAATTAACTGCATACCTTGTTTGTCAGTACCAATATGAATTTCTAATGCACGGTCTTGGCTTTCATAGTCCTTCTCATTTTCACCAGCTGTATGAATAGTATATCGGAACTTTTCCAAAGCATCGCTAGCATTAGAGATTAACTCTCTCACGAACACCTCATTTTCAGAATACAAGGATCGAGCGACGATATCGAGAAGCATTCGGGTTTCGGCCTGAAATTCATGTTTATTGCTCTGGCCTACTGGATTCTCTTTATCCCGGATTATTGTGTGAAACTTTTCGTCAGGATCTGCCGAACTAAACTGACGAGCTAAGATGATACCTAAAGGAAGTAATTTTGAATGTTATATACATAACCTAATTGCATCATCACGGAACTTACTTGAATTTCGGCACTGAATTCTGGGGAAAGATTGAAGTGATTTACGGTAATAGCATATTGAGCGGGCACTATAATTTCGGAGGTAGTTAACTCTGCCTATACTAGTTAAAATGCGATTAGCAAACGACATCTTTTATACAAAAAATTGTCTTTCACATGCACGGCACTCAGCTAAAAAAAAACACGATCTAAAATTCGATACATGGTAAATGTCAGAAAAAGTAATATAAGAGCTTTCCATTTTCCAACGCCATTGAGACTGGAATTGGAAGTACATAGAATTGGGCTGGAAAAGTGTTTTGAATATGCAAAAATAGGGTAAATTAACATTGAACATCCGCCAAACGGAAAAATGGTGGAAATTGTGCCTTGTGCTTCTCTAGAAAACCCGATATTTAAGAAGTATTAGCTCGCTTAACACTATATAATATTGTTGTGATATGCAACCGCTTTACATTTAAAACAAATTTATTTGGAAATATCAGTTCTTGAAAAATTGTCGAAGTGCATTTTCCAACTAAAAGGACAAAGTACCAACAAATTGTACATGCTGGTCACAGTACACTGCTCAATCACATATTCAAATCCAATTCGAAATATTCCTTACCTACTGCATGAAAAACCGCACAAAATCAAGGCACACTGCAAGTTGATGGTGCTATATCAATAGCTTAGACCAGAGACAATACTGAGACCACCAACTCCGGAAGCTATATTTTTAACGGAAGTGCCTTGATTTGGTGCGATTGTATTGATACCAAAGATATTGGAATACAAATTTCAATCATTCATCTCTGATTGATACATAGAAATTCGTATTGACAAATGTCACGAAACTTCATAATTTCCGGCTCAGCACCGCACTCTCAAAAAATATGACCAACTTCCGCTGTCGGTAAAGTTGCTGTCAGCGTTCATAGAATTTTATCCGTTAAATTTTAAATTATTCGTTTCGTGTGGATAGTATTTTTTTTAGGAATAAGTGTACTTATGTAACAGAAAAATTAACCACATAGATTGGTTGAGGGAAAATAAAAACAATTGAAGCAATTTTGCTTCAGTTATTTAAGAAAAATGTACTCGATGTTAATGATATGCAAATACACAACCATGTTTGTCCGAATGCATGACACACGGATTCTATATTGACATAACACGATAGGAAAACAAAATGCCGAATTTAAAAAAAAAAATGAGGGGCCAGCGGCAAGTGTATTGCAAGTTGGGGAGAACATCCACGACATTTTAATTTTAGGCGTCTGATTTGTGATCTGCGCCTTTGTTAGCATTGACTGCTGACAGTTATGTCGTTTTCCATTGGGACCACCAGAAATCTTTTTCAGATCTCAGATTTAACGCCGCTAATGGAACGCGCAACGAAATTGATCTGTATTTGTGCGTTATTTGGCAGCAATATCAGCTGTGCAAATTGCATTTGTTTTTGCAATAATCACAAATGGATATCGACTTCAAAAATGTTTACCTGTAATAGATACAAATTTAGTATTTTCGGTGATTCGTAGTCTTCAGATGACGAGGAAGACTATGAAGACAATAATTCCTCCATGGCTATTTATGTATTTCGTTATTTTGGTTCTCAACAAAAACTTTGCGCATTTGGCTCGAAAGCAAACTTCTTAAAATGACGTAAAACAGCTGTGCAAAGCATATTGGTATTGTGGCAGTATGTGTAGATCTGAACAAATATCGAGATCTGCAAAAAGTGCTCCGAATCGAAAAAAAGATTGATTTTTTTTGCCCAATGGACCATGAAAAGTGATTTAGAACAAAAAAAAGATTGATTTTTTTGGCCCAATGGAAAACGACATTACACCTCGTGCTAAAATCGTGTACAGGATGTTGTAAATCCATCATTAGTCTCCAGTAATTCAAGTAAAACTTGATGAATATTGTAAACATGCAGTGTTCTTATATGATGCACACAATCTTATTGCCATTTTAGACACCTCCAGTTAACCAGATAACATTTTAGGTGCAAATTACGTATCAACAATTTTGGCTCAGCGAAGAATTTTATTCGAGTTGCAATTCCAAGAAGATTGCAAATCTTCTAGTTCGATATAATTCGACTAAAATTCTAGATTTGTGAGTAAGGTATTCTACCGTATTGTTCTTAAAAATGAATCATGGGATCAAACTCGACCAAATCACGCCAGACGTCAACCCACTGCCAGATTTGGTAACATAATACATATTTTGAACTGTTTCTTATATACAATTTGTCTCCATCCCAACTAATCTTTTCTTTAACCTCGTGATTCACGGAGCCAGTTTTAATGAGGAATTTAAACAATATCATGTCTCTGTATACACAGTTCATAGTAAGTGTAGTGTTTTTGATTTAATAACATTCGAGGGCCAGATAGAAAAAAAAAAAACAGTGATTCCAAATTTTAAAGAACGATATAAATAATATCGGTTGCTGCTAACGTTTTTTTTTAATATCAAAGTTACAAATCTACATAGGTACGACTATTTCTCCCCCAGTATTTAGCAGATGTTCTTCGTCTTCTTGAATGCATCTGTATGTGGATGTACTTCCTTAAGATAATCGCATGTAGTTTATTCGCTTGGGGTTTGGTCACCCTCTATAAGGATTTAAGCGATTTTCGTGTATTCCTTGGCTTATGTATTTATTTCATTACTATTCTTCTCTGTGCCTTACCAGTGTATTTTGCATATTGTACGAATTTTTTCCTAGCAAATCTTATGCATATTGCGATTTTATTAGGTATAAGTTTAAGATACTGAATTAAGAACTTGTATTGCAACAGCGGATGAATTTTACTGATAAATTATTACTGTAGTGATTGATTTGCAACTGAATGCATTTAAAAGAACAGAATTTCTGCGAAAGTACATAAGCTAAGTAACGTACAGAATCATTTTTTTTTTAAAAATATGTAATTTAAAATCGGTATTTTGTGACAAAATACAGGTAAATAAATATAACTTTTTATGGTATATGTTAGCCGATACGATACATTGTTGTTCTGAGTAAAAATTGAAACATACGTGCATCAATATTCACATGAAAAACGTAGTTGAATATTTCAAAATATTGTTTGTTTATTAACACCTGTATTTTCCAAACCAGTGTACATTTTCAAGATCTGTCTTGACGTTATTGTTGTTATGGATATTACCTTTTAACTGATCTCAGATGTATCGTACTCCGTCTTATCATGGTTTGGCCAAGAGTAAATCATTTTATGCAAGTTTTTCAAAATGGCTCTGGGAATCCTAGAAAAAAAAAAAATATAACTGAGATGTTTTTTTTACAAACCTCCTCCGACGTTTTTGAAGAGGAAGTTCTATTCTCTCAAATGCTTTCAGTTTCAATTCAATCGCTCCAGTAATTATTTATCAGTCAGAGAAATAAAATGCCATTTTTTGCACTTTTGCTGGATTTCTGGGTAGAGGCCTCTTAATGTCCGCTTATTAAATATACCAAGAGGGTACACGACTTTTCGAATTTTCATACATATTGCAAATGTAGTCGTACCTGGCTTAAGCGCTTTAGCTCTTTCCACTATAATAATGTTCCGCATTACTAGAGTTTAGTTCCGTCATTACAAAAGTGTATTACAAAGAAATGTACATAGGTATAAATATTTTATTAAAATTTGTTCTCTTAAAAATGTAATTCTTAAACAACATCGAAATTTGAAATTTCGTGCTGGGGCAGTGATTGATTAATTTTATGCATGTTAACATTTTAAGTATTCATTAATAATGAGTAATAAATCATACGTAAGACTTTTAGTTATTCGGTCCTACATTATATTGCATTGTTTCTAAAATTTTACGACATATGGAATTGAAAAATATGACAATGAATTTGCGAAATATGTTTAACCAAAGTTTGAATTAATTTTATTATTACTTTTTTGTTGTTGTTGATTATCAATTATAAAATAATCAGTCAATTGGTTTGGCAGTGATATTTTATTGTATACATAATTTTTAATTAAGATGTTGTGTTTTGTTTCTTTTTCACTACTTTTTTGTTTAAATTTAATTTAACGGAATTTTTTAAGAAGTTAAATAAATTGATTGTACTGGTAAATCAACTTTAGAACGCGTGAACAAAACGTCAATGTTTCACTTAATTCATTATTTATCTAGGCTTTACGTCTCTGAGTTGATTTTATTTCATTTTTACAATTTCTATGTACAAAATTTAAATACACACCATGATCCATTTGGTCCAATGTAAAAAAATTATTATTTTCTCTATCGTTAATGTTAATTTAGTGTTCGTTTTGTATTCATTTGATTATAAATATAAAAATAAGTGAAATATTATTTTTATGATTTATTACATTATTGTAAATAACATTTAACATTAAGAAAATTGAACCTTTTCACAGCCACATTTTTCAAGGCATGTTATTCAACTTGTTTTTTTTTTATTTTTTTGTTTTGTGTATCAAATAATATTCATATAGATCGAAGAAATGAGATTTGAAGATTTTTGATATTTGGTTTGCTTTCGAGTGAGTAATAAAACTATGAGGTAGAAATATGTACCTATACTTGTAGTTTTGAACTTTTACTATTTCTATAACCATTTCTCAAACTCGAACTGAATTTATACGATCATATCTTGTTACTTGTTACCGGGATATAAAATCAACGATGGCAGTAGTATAGAGAAAGAGTTGAAGGAAAATAATGTACTAACGAAAAATAAAACCAATATATGAGCGCAAATTTAAAATAATTAGCATTAGCAAGCGAGAACAAGAAATAAACTGCTTTTATCAGTTTTTAAAAAATAAGAAATCCACGTCGATTGTTTTGTTTGGGTTCGAAAATGCATAAGATCTTTCACAAACTCTTATCAAACGTGTTGATTCAGCGCCATAGTTCCATCGGCTGCGTCTTCACATCACCGCCACGGTCTCTCTCCCTTAGCCTTTTGCTTGACTTAATAAATTTGACGATACTTTGTTCTCCGTACAGATCCTTCAGTTCATGATACCGAAATGTATCAACTGTTCATCAACTGTTTTTATCTACTTTGCACCAAGAGGCGTGTTTAAGATGAATATTTTATTTTCCCATTGATCAGTAGCCCAGCACATAAACCACTCTGAGCAGCAAATTTCTTGTACGAAAAGTTTAAAGAACTTTCAAACTCCTGACGACATTCACATTCAATTTAATAATTTTTGGTAAGCACTGCAAATAATAGGTCCACGCAGTGACTGTTTAAAACTGTTCTACTTTTTGTAGAGGTGGAGCAGACATTTGAAAAATGAGTTAAGACTGTGTTTATGTTGCCGCAATATAGTTTTTATTTGAATTGAATCCTTTAAGAATTATTACAATTATTATTTGTACTATTTTGTTCCACTGAAAAACATTTCATAATAATTTTTCCGCGCCACATAAATTCTGAGTCTTTTTCAGTTCAAATCGACAAAGGAAATCTTTAATTTCTTTAAAGCTTTTACTTTTGACGTCTACGTCAGTTTCCGTATTTTACTTATGTGGTATTCGATTGGGCCTTCAGATTTCCTCTCAGATTTCAGATTTTGTGTGCCTAATCGAACATAAAAACGTGACTTGCTCTTTTTTGTGTTTATATTCGTGCGACTTGAATATGTGTAGTCTTCGACACTTTTCTAACGGATTTCCATTCGCTGGTTAGTTTTTATATTAAAATATTCGAAATTTCCGTCCAGATTGATTTCTAAATATTTATACATAAATAAATTACAAAAATAGATTCACCCGATGCAATGCGTCTTTGCTGTAGAAAATCATGAAAACCTAAACAAACTCCAACAGTTGCCAAACTATACTTGTATTGGTAAATCTGAGGGCAAATATTAGAAAATATCTAGATTCGCAAAAGTGCTCTTTTTTTTGTACCAAACAAACATAAAAATTGCTCTGAGAGCGCCCAATCGAATACCACATTACTTGAATTCATAAAAGTGGGCCCATTCGAAAATATGGTTATCTTACGTAACTCGACTAGATTGGTCTGGACTAGAGTACCCTGAACGCAAAATCTAGGTTGGTCGGTAACGTCACTTTTTCTACGTCAGTAACATATGCGAACTGTCAACTTAGTACTTAGCACTTCTTGACTAGATTCGCCAGCTACTCCTCCATAAATGGCAACTGAAAAACCTGCTCATCTGACCGATCTAGGCCAATCAAAACTGAGATACATCAAGTCAGACTTCTAATTGAACGCCCCATTATTTTTTTCTACAAAAGACAAAATTATTAAAAAGTACGGAAGCAGGTGAGAACACTGACGTAAGTTCATTTGATCCGTTTGACTGATTACGAAGACTTAACGAAAGAAATTTTTTGTGTACGTTCATTTTGAAATCATTTTTCGTGTATTACATAATGATATGTAAGGTTTTTTTTTTAAACGTATGATAGAATGGCGAAGATCTGGCAAGCTTAATTCAGCATAATCAATGCAGTAATGCGTTTAACATACATTTTTCAAGGCAATTGTCTACATTTAGAGCTTCGTCGATCGCATGTAATAATTTTCGATGCAAAGCTACTATTATTAACTATTTACTGTCAGATTCAGATCCTAAACAAGGTCGAGGTATACTGAGACCCCGAAATTGGTTTAATTTATTGTTGCCAACTAGTATTTTTTCATAGAAATTAGTTTGCAAATGCACATTTCATTATGATTAACGTCAAGGGACAGGAAATTTACGAGAAAACAAAATGGTGGATTTAAAAAAGATATTGTGTGAACCGTTAAGAGGTTTGCCAGTTGGGGGTTTATCAGTATATCTTTCTTCAGAGAGAAACTGACTTGCAGTAAATTATGAAGTCATCAGTGTTCGTGTGTGTGGTTCTGTGAAATCGATAATAAAAAATAAAAAAAGGGTTCGTTTAAATATTCTGTGTGAAAAAAATGTTTCTTTATATTTATCCAATAAAAAAAAATATACAAATTTTAATACAACTAAATATAGGTCTTTAAATGAAAAACGAACAAAAAAAAAATATTAAAATTTCCTACAAAGCTAAGCTATACATTATTAGTTCTTTCTTTTTATATCAATTTTGTTCTGTCAAAATAAAAATTTAATTTACTTAAGGTTTGCTTTCATGAGTTGTTTTTTGTTTTTTTTTTTGTTTTCTTTTTATAAAAGGAACTGAAATGCCCAAAAAAATATTTGTACTAAAATGAAATGGTTTAAATTTCTCTTAAACATAAAATAAGAAGAAAGTGTTTTCATAAAACACAATATAAGTTGGTAGGAGCCAACAAAAAATTAGTCATTCTTAAATTTAATTTGCTAGATTAATTTAGAGTTGCTTTTACATAATTTAGTGTTAATAATCTTATAGTTGTTTTTAGTCTTTCGATTTAAGTCTAAATTTATTATTTGATGCAAAAGGTGGGGGATTGTGTTTTTTTTTTTTTTTTTTCTTCGCAAGGGTCTTCTTAATCTTGAGAACTTTTAAGTTGATTTTAAATTTGTAAGCAATATTTGCGTTTTTAGTTAAACGAGTTAAGTTGAACACAATGTTTTTGGTAGTTTTGTAAGTGGCAGTTTATTGCAGACTGAAAGTGCATTGACTACGGGTAATATGACAATAACACAGAGAAGAGGCAATCATACAAGTCTAAATAGGATTTTGGATTATCTTTTTTTACAAAAAAGTTCTATTCGTATCTGAACGGCGATTGTTTCTGGTGCAAATGTACTAAATTCTGTTTCTGCTTCTTTTGTTTGTAACTTGTCGGTATGAAACGTTTGTTCATTTTCTTTATTTGGCAGATCACGCAAGCCAACACGAATTTCTTGTGTAGGCATATTCTGAGATTTCATACAAGGGTAGGACGCCATTGTATAAAAGACCTTATCCCTACAAATACAATTTATTCCAGTCTTAATCAACAGACGAAGATGAAATGGGCCACAAGCCTTACGAAATGTCCATCAACGCGATAATTGGCATCACTGCTAAGGTCATGATCTTAAGCTTGGTAAACAGATGGGTAAATGTCAAAAAAAAATATAGACGGCTTATGATATGCTTATTATTGCAAGCAAATAGGTTTCGCCGAACTAAAGCGCCACCTAAGTAGATCAAATTGTAACGTGATATTTTTCCCAAGCTATTCATTTAATTTAAACTACGAAAAGGGTCTTACATTTGAATTGACAATTAGAGAAATGTTAGGTGTTAGGTCGCTTATTTTATTTATTTAAGACAAATTGGGACAGTTACTAGTATTATCTCATGAAATTAAATAAGATATGATAGTCAGTGAAAGCAAGGTAGTCACTCCCCCATTTTCATTTACTGTGTCCCAATTACTCATTAGAAAGTTATCATGCAGGTGAGAATATTTGACAGATCTAATTCACTCAATTGACGCAGCACGACAAAACTGCGTGGTAAAGGAGAAAACAAGGAGGCATGAACAACAGGAAGGCAGAACAATCAACCATTTACATTTATTTCAAGTAAGCAACGTGAAAGGCATTTGCAAAGCCTCTAGGAAGAGCGTTTGTCTCCAAATAACTAAAAGTATGACAATGATCCACGTTTCTGGATTAGGGAACCCTCCCCCACTGACAAAAAGGAATGACATTTATCCAAGTATGTACTTTGATCATAAAGCTCTGTTGAGTGGTTTGGAGCTGTACAGAAATAAATATAAAAAATAAAAGTTTCTGCCTGAAACTGTTCTATCCTCAGTTTCCTAATAAACGATTTTCTGCACCTACTTCCAAGTTGGAAAAGACTTGTAGAAACTGTCAAAATATGCAGTATGTTTTTTTTTTAAATTAGTTAAAGCTGCGATTATTTTGCCTAAAATATAGCTCTTATTTGCTAAGAATTCTTTTAAGACTACAGCTAACTGAGATTGTCAAGCAATTAGCTAAATCACAGTACGAATGGCGGTATTTGGGTACAACAGAGCTCCAACCAACCGAAGTAGTTATTTGTGAATACCACGCATTCATTTTTTAAAGGTATTCAACAAATTCACAGTTTCCGAGAGAAAATTGTATTTCAAATTTTGCCGGTTGGTGTACGGCGTGACGAAGTCGTTGCTGAACGAGGTATTATACGCAACGCAAATATATTCTTAGTTTCTTTTTTTTGTTCTCAAAGAAATAAGCTGGATCTTATATGCACATGAAGATGGCCCAAATATAAAGCCGGAGCGAAGCGAGCTACATAATGTAACTTGACGTTAACAGTTTTACATATAGTTACGTAGCCGTGTCTCGAACAACGGAGAAAAGCAACACTTTTGATTTTATTTAGTGGATTGATGGATACACATGTATCAATCAATAAGTCTCGCATGTCCGAAATCTTTGTTTGTATATGGAATTGGACGTGCCGCTGGTCATTAAGTGAACATTTTTACGCTACGTAGCCAAACATTTCAAAGAGCAGCTTCAGATTGACCGCATCGGCAATAAGCAGAACACAAAATTTTGCTAGGAATACAGAACTTTTAGCATTCACTAAAAACTTACTTTTTAAAATTCGTTTGACAGTCAGTGTATTAAAAACCCCGTTTTCCGTTTGTTCCTTCTTTGGAAATCTGGAAACTTTTAGTTGAGATCGTCCCGTGTTAGTGTCACTTTAACTAAATGGAGGTGAGCCTTATATTCCGTTTAAATCCGACAGATAAGCTTTGTTCGGTTCAGAAGCTGATACTCCATCTTGGCAGCTTATTGTTATACACTTCTTATCAGCACATACTTAAAAAAAAACTATTTAGTATAAGCAACAAAATTAAAAAAATACTCTCACGAAAAAAAACCATAAATATCATAATTTTGTTTGAAAAAAAAAAAACATTTTCTTACAGACCTTTTTCTCTTCACATTTAAATTAAGCACTAGATTTCTTAGTACCAAACATAATTATACAATACATAGTATTTTTTATTAATTATTCGGAATTGTCAACAAAACGCGTTTTCGTTTCTTTTTCCATATTCTTGCATTACTTTGTTTGCTTTGTTGATTTTGGCAGTGGGTTGGTTGTTGTAGGGTTCTAAAATATTTTCTCATCTTTCGTTCTTTACCGCTTAACACTCGTACAATCAATTTAATTTTAATTTGTTTTTGTTTTTTTCTTTATAATATAATTTCGCATTTAAAATATACGCTTTAATATTGGCTAAATGCATTTTGTCATTTCCTTTTATACAATAAAAAGTTACCGACAAAAAAAAAAAAAAAAAAACAATAACTTGTAGTAAAACACGCATACTTTAGTTATACCTACAGATGAAAATATTCCAATAATAATTATGTATGTACGTGTTTTTTTTCCTTCTGCTTTGCTTATGTACAACTAAACAATAAACTAAAATCGCCTAGACTTACTTACACACATTGTATAGATATTACATTATAAAAAAAAATTCCACTAACATATTATTAAAATACGATCTTTTGTGTATTACACATTGTTTACTTTGTTTACCTAAAACTAAAACAAAATATATAAAAAAAAACCGACGAAAAAGTTACATAGGGAAGCAAACATTTCTATACACTTAACTTATGAGCAAATTTGTTTTATTTTTCTTTTCTGTTCTATTTTTTTTTCGTTTGTTTCTTTTAACTTTGCATAAAAAAGTTGTCTAAAGTCGTGTAAATGTATGCTTGTTTACTGTTATACTCTCTCGTATGTATATAGATATATGTATGTATATATATTTTTGTTTGTTTATGACAATTGTATAGTATATAAGTTCATGTTTTTTGCTGTTGACAATAATAACTTGTTCAAAGGAGAAAACAAAAACATTTAAATTAATCCTAATTGCAATTGTTACTTCTACGTTTGTTGTTTATTTTAATATTATTATTACTTATATTTGTTGCATTATAACTTACGATTTAAGGTCACGATGGTTGTATCCTTTTTGGTGGCTTACGCGATTGCTTTTGTCTCAGTTCCATTTGTGGTAATTTAAAAGGAAGTTCACTAATACTACTTAGGCTAGGAATACCAATGCTACTACTACGACTCGCCGACCCATCTGCTGCCGATGATGACAATGATGACGATGATAATGATGATGATGATGACGATGACAGGGATGACGATGACAGGGATGACGATGACAGGGATGATGATGACAGGGATAACGATGACGATGTCGTCGTTTCCTCTATAGTGGCAATTGATTGACTGTCCTCCTGTAAACTGGTAGTAGAGTCCTGTGAGTTTTGTCGACTTAATGAGTGAAAACTTTGGAATAAATTTGGTGAGTGCGGCAGACGATAAGCTGATCTAAGTAATGATTCAACGGTCGTTTTCTCGTTCGGCTGCATTCGATTGATTGGAAGAGTTTTTATATAAGGCATATTACTTTCGGGTAGCCATTCATTCGAGATTCTGCAAGCAAAAGGCATTGTAAAGTTTAAGAAAAGCTTGTAAAATCTTAAAAGGAACTTACATTTTGGGCGGCGCCCACTGCACATAACACTCGGCAATTCCTTTCAGTGTTTTTCGGCGCATTAGAATTTCTCCTTGGAATGTTATGGAGTTCTTGCCATTGGTAAGCGTACTGATTTGTCGGAGACGATGCTGTAGTCCCTCCATAATTCCAGTATCAAAGAAATCGAACATGCGAGCTGCAGAAGAACATAAAAATTAGACGTTAGGAATATTTTTGGGAATTTAACATGGTATTATGTGTTTTTGGATACTGCTTACTTTGTAATGAATTTCTGAGCTAAATGAAATAAGTTTACATAATTATTTTTGTCTACCTGCAAGCGTTATACTCGAGTTGTTTACACAGGCGGCTGTAAAAGGGACCTATCTAACCTGTTCTTGATGGTAAATGAAATACCCTGAAATACTAACCTTGCCCAACATACTCTAAAGGCCAACGACTTTATTTGGTTATAGTTATTTTATTATTATTATTTATTAACAAAGTAATGAATTACAGTGTTAATTTAGCAAAACGTGAGCACAAGCTGCTAAGGCTTTCGGCTCTGAGAAGGCAAGTATTGTTACAGACACTCGTCAAAGCAAAATGGAGGTGTGTTTATAATCGGCTTGAAGTTGCGTGGTTAAGTGGAGTGGAGTCGACTTGAGTGTTGTCTGGAACGGGAGCCGATTTTAAAAGTGCAATATAGAGAGAATTATTTTACTAAAGCTGTTTGGAAATGCAAATGTTTTTTAAAGTTGACTAGAAACACCGCTGGAACAAAACAAATTCTTAGTAGGATATGGATTATGGATTGTGCTTTTTTTCCTAATAAAGCGGCAACAGTTTCTCCTAATCGCGTATATTTTTAGCTGACCATCATCGAAGACATAGCAACTCAGTGGGAAAGTTAACGAGTTTGAGAACACCAACAGCAAGGATAAATTGTACGAACTTGTTCCATAAAAATTTGACAAGGACGTTGGCTGCGATTAATGACTCTGCTCAACAGTGGTACAGTGTGCACGTCGTTGTGGTTGGAATGCCGAATCGTTCATATCTGCCAATGAAACCAGTCGGTTAAAAACTAAAACTAAACACGTTGAAAAGCAAAAACTTCTACACACGGAAACTGCATCAAAGCGTCCAAAGCATTTCTTTCCCACATCATCTTAAGCACGCTCGGCAAAGACAGTCAATCGTTGTGAGTGGTTCGTCTAAAGAACGTTCTCTTTGCGAATGTCAGAAAACATATTAACGAAATGCAAGTGATTTTCTTCGAAAAAATAGTTCAAACCTACGGCATTCCATAAATTTATTTCCATTGCCTGTTCTCTGCGATTAATTAGTGCCTGGGAAAAACCATTAAAACTAGTTCTGACGTCTGGATTTATGATCTTCGAGTTCTATATGAGTTCCATTCGAGTTTCATTAGAGTATCAATCAACAATAAATTGCTTGAAATCCATAGTCTGCATCTTCTATTGGCGTGCATCAATAATGCTTGAAGAAGTCTGGTGATCAATTCGTACACCTCGAATGAACAAGATTTTTGCAAAGAAAAGAAGAGACATGACTTTTCAATTTTCTACTCGAAACAATTCAATTTATTTTTGGTAAGCAAACTGACCTACTATTATTCCAACTAGTAAGCAACTATGCCCGGAACTGGCTATAGAAACGCAGTTATGTATAGTTGACTTCATGAATAAGAGTTACTTAGAGCAGCACAGCAAGGAAAGGAGAATGAACCAAAAACCCCTAACAAACCTTAGTGGATACGAATTCTTACAGCGCCACAGTTGCTGAATCATGACCCAAACTTAAAAATTTAAGGAAAACGAACCTGCCTTAAGCATTTTAAACCGATAACAACCGCGTTTGTGTACAGAATATAGACCGTTGCAAAACGGTCGCAGAGCGAAGCGAATTGATCGCCCCAGTTAGTTACTAACTACTACTACTCTCTATATATGCGTATAGAGGTGCCCAGTCATATTTTGTACCAGCAAACAAAACCAATTTATTACTTCATTGGAATCTGATTTATGAACGTGGAAACGAATTTAGGCCTTAAAGCAATAAATTGGTCCAGTATGCAGGCCTCAGGAATAATATATTGGTAAATATAAAAGCAAGACTATTAAAATGCCTACGGTCCGTGTTAAAGTTGAGCGTCAATCTTAGATATAAAATCTTCGATTTTCATTCTTCCAAATGGGCACTGCTGGAAACATTTTCCCGAAAGGTGTCGAATTTGTTTTGCTCCATCCAGCTGTCGGCGTTCCCACTGTGTCGTTTGTTTAGCATAATTAAAAATTTAAGAATTAAATAAGCATTTCCTTTTATAGTGTTGCCAGTTCTGTTGCGTCTGAGTTTTGTTTTAAAAGTCGAACACTTAGACTAGAGTCAGGCGCTGTCACTTTTTAGGTTTGCACGGAATTGATTTGCATGAAACGAATGGTTACATTTTTGTTGTTGTTTTTTTTTGTATTTTTTGTCAATTTGTTTTTGATAATTTAACCGTTATCTAACACATTTCCAGGTGCCAAATTATTGCGAAAAACACTGAGCGTTTGCTTCTTGAGCTGAATTGTATTTACATTTCATGTCGATGATTAAGCACTGATTCCAATCCTCTGTTTAAGTATGTATTAAAGTTGTGTTTTGCATCTGATCCACGAACCGTTAAATATGGTGTCGGATATAAATGACGACAGATGGCGTTCACATGATGGTTTAAATTGTTTTTATTTTCAAATATCAGCATCTTCTGTACTTTTATATTTAAGCTAGTTTCCGTTTAACATTGATCCTGTTTTATTTTATTGCGGATGGTATTGAAGTGGTCGATTTTTCGAGCGCTATTGAGAGACAACACATTTCCGCTTTTGATAGCGAGAACAAGTTTGAATTGTTACTGATAAAATTCTCCATATATTAGGGTGACATGTATCTATAGAAAACGAATTAGCAGGTCATAATGTTTTTTTATTCGAATTTCGACAAGGAAACACATTTCTTTATTAGTCAAAATGTAAATTTCTTAAGTGATTAGGCTGGCAGTGCTTTCGAGCATATTGAAGGTTAGTCGATATGAAATTTGCCAGTAAAGAAACAATTTTGAAGTTTCGAATTCACAATGCTGAGTTACGTTCACACTTATCGAATTTTATTTAGATTTTTCGAAATATATTTTATTATTATAGAGTAATCTTCCATTTACATCAAGTCCTTTAGTTAGAAATCGCCCCCAAATAATGTAATGCATCGAAATTGATGTCACGAATAAAAAATTGTACCAAATGCTTAGCCTCTAATAAATATTCAGGAAACATTGAAAAATGTTTTGCATACAATGTTTGTAACATTTCTTTCGGAGAAGTTGCACTTTTAACGCTTTCTGTAGAAAGGCATCCGTTAAGTTAATTTCACTGAATTTGTGTTGTACAGTAAGTTTGGCCAAGACGAATGTTTGATGCGATTCGAAGACATCGTTCTCTGCAGCTTTGACTTTTTCATTGAAATGACTGGCGTTCAGTTATAATCGATGCTGTTGTGTCAAATTTATTTGCACTTATTGCTCCTTTTATGTTTGTTTTGTTACATTGTTGATTAACCTCTATTTGAATGCAGCTGAAAGACCGCTGTCGATTTGGTCACCCTTTTAGTAAAACGAGTCGCTTCGCGAAATGATGTTGATTATATACGTACACTGCAATACGAAATGACAGTTACAGTTTGCCGAGACGTTATTGAAGGTTTCGAAACTAAGAATCGTCCTTGATATATGATACTTGATATTGCGAAACTTTTCCAATCATCATTCGATGTAGTGTCGTAAAATGTGCTGTGTTTTTTTTTAGTTTAGTTTGACTTTTTTATTTCTTTGACATTTGTGTGTTGTTTGTCAACAATGTACTCGGTAGTTTACTATTTACGAAATACCCTACCGCAACTATAAATTTTGTTTATTTGTGTATTAAAAAAATCGGAGGATTTAGGATTTTGAGGTGTGACCGTCAATGTATTCATCGAACCAATAAAGGTAACAATATCATACGTATGCATATATTTATACACTATTTTAACTCTTGTAACGAGTAAACAAATTTTACATCTTCTAACTAAACAGTTTAGTCAGTCCTGCGTCACTATATTTTCGAAACGAAAATCTATTAGGTGCTTTGGCTTTGGCTTGAAGGCAACATCACCAGCATTGTTCCACTTCCTTTCGCCTCATAGCGTCTGAGCCACGTGTCAATAAAATAATGCTTTCTAAACACAATCGCATTTCATAGTGCGGCAGTTGGCCATATCCTGATGCAAACACTCTGTGTGGAGCTGTTTTGGAATTGCATGCTGTCGTCAAAAAATGTGTACCAACAAATTTTGTTCATCCTTCTGTTGTTTTTACGCCATTTGGCAAGGAGAAAAATGAAAAAGGCAAAAATTATTTGTTGATGGTAGTTTGGACAAAAAATCCTCGTCTACGAATTATTGTGTTTCTGTCGAAATAACAAATAATTCTTCAACATACCTGACATTTTATTTTATTTAATATAAGTACGTATTTATAAGGAAATATATTTAAATGCATACGTAGCCGCTAGGCATTGTTTTTGAATAGAGTAAGTTCCGCATAATAGCGGAAAGGTCAGTAAAAGCATTGTTTTGGTTTTGTAAGTGCTGCCAAATTGAATGATACACTGAAACGCGGTGAAGAAGATCTTGGCGAATGTGCTTGCATTTGATCGTTACACAAGGACCAAATATAGCTAACGATACCTGATGAATTATGAATCAAAATCCATGTACTTAACCAAATGCATTGCAAGCACACATGAACACATGAAACGACAGCTCCATGTCGTAGATCACTGGCTCATTTCAAGCGTTTGACTTAAGCTAACTATCCATAATTTTTGACTCTTCTAATTCCTATTATGGGGGAGACTAGATATATAGTTGACACTGATGACTGGGCGAAGTGGACCTTATATTGTGACAGCTAAATT
Organism: Cheilosia grossa; assembly: GCA_963082955.1. Taxonomy (NCBI): domain Eukaryota; kingdom Metazoa; phylum Arthropoda; class Insecta; order Diptera; family Syrphidae; genus Cheilosia; species Cheilosia grossa. Next base: position 15,637,512 of record OY720147.1, on the reverse strand, counting down.
GGTAGAGTTTAATGAGTGCTTCCCGCTATTGTAAGGACCTCTTTCGCTAACGTCTTCTTATAATAACAGATCGAGGGTTATAATTTAAAAAAAAGTCCAAGTCAAACGCTAAGTAAAAGGAAAGACACTCCTAAAATTGTGTTGACTAATTTTAACACAAGCTACAAAGTCGCATAATGAAACATGCTTCATAGAAGTGTCAAACAGCATTCTGCGAATATATGTGATTGACTTACAACCTATCTAATAAAGCGACCTATAAAGAATCAGCATGGTTATTAACATTTTTTTGAATGATTTTCTTTCATTTGCGGTTCACTTTGAGATAGTTTGAATTCCGAGGTCAACTGATAACCAGCCAAACAGGAGGAACGAGTAAGAGTAAGAACTCACGGATGCGGAAATTCGATTCGATATAGTTTTATAGGTATTGAGTTGACGTTAGCAACCTAATTAGTCCTATCTGACTGACTCTTCAGCATTTTACTGAGGCAAATTCAGTCGGATTTTCAAAGTTAGTAAGTTTCTCAACCGGAAAAGTTGAGTTGGAAAAAGCCAGAACTCGAACTGAAAGTTTTGCACTCTGCACGATACTAATAATTATTTTTGGTGTCCAGGCTAGATTTTACGAACTTATAATAGGCGTTTTTCTTTTTTAGTTCAATGACAACATTTTCCATACAAAATTACCCATTGTGACCTACAAAATATTTAGCCTGAAGGTTAAAAACGATTATTAGTAAGGCCCTCTGCAAAAACCACATAAAAAGCGAGCTGTCATCTTTGTCGATCACATTTAAAGGAGAGAGCGCCAAAAAATGCGCAAAGTAGCAAACATTTTTCGTTCATAATGTGGCCAAACACTGGGAATGTAACGAACGTTTGTATTGTCTGCTCAAGATAAGGGTAGAAAATTGCACATAACAAACCCATATGAGGAGACATGAGGTAAGTAATCACAGAAGGAAAACGTTGAATCTATGCTGATATCAAAGACTAGACCCAACGACAAATTTACAAGTTCCTAGATGAATAGATGAATGAGAATACTGAAAGCCGGGCAAGCATTATAATGTATGTATAACCTATAAAATAGTTATACAAGGTGTTTTTAAAACATCGTTCCGAATTCGTAATGCCGATTTCATAAAATCTCCGGATGAGTTATGGCTTAGGAGAACAAATAAGCTCATTTAAACAGATTTGTGTTTTTTTTTCAGGTTTTTAATACTTTTTAATACTTGTTGTTATATTGTATTGTGAACGCACCCTATTCAGACAGTGGAAATCGTGGAAATGTAAGGGGAGAAAATATATAGCTGTTATTCAAACGTCAAAGCGAGTGGTCGTTTTTATTCTCGGTATATCTCCTCTCAGTATGCAACAATTGTCTTGAGCTGAATCAGGAAGTTTGTTTTTAGCCCTAGCGCAACATCCTTTTTGACACAATATGAAATCAGAACGTTAAGTGCAAAAACACCTGCATACCTATGTCAAGTAGTTGTTGAGTGCTGTACGAAAAGAACAATTTCGGCAAGTAATCTCGAAAGGAATAACTTAAGAAATGCATCATTAACAAGACAATGAAGGGCCTGACTACAGCGTTAAAGAAAGGTAGTTTTTCCAATTCTAGATAATTTCAACCACAACAAACGAAATCAAAGAAGGGATAACAAAATCGTTCTACTTGCCCCAAGACGACCAACTATACAGTTGATTTCCTTTGTGAATAGGCCGCTTGTGCTTACCTGAAAATGGCTGCCGGCGATAGCGTAACTTCTTTCCATTTTTCCTCAGTAGCTTCTGCACTGGTGGATCCGACGTTCGCTTATTTGTACTATCCTTATTTTCGGTGCCATTGAAATGTCCGTTAACGTGTTTTTGAAGCGCCAACTGAAATGAAAAAAATAACCGTCATTAGAGCTGAAAGTATTTACATTATATCTTCATTTTACCTGTGATCCAAATCTGAGTCCACATCCCTCGACAATGCACTTGAATGGCTTTGTGCCTCCATGCGATAGTACATGTCGTTCCAACCATCTCCTTGAGCACGACTCCCGGCCGTACACTTTGCATCCCAACCACAGACAGGCAAATGGTCCGGTCTGTGTGTTAACATGATGCGCCTGCATGTGATCTAACAATTTTGAACTACTTTCATGTTTCTTATTACACTTATCCCAATAGCAAACACCGTCGTGTCGGCGCATCCCCTTCGGACCGAAGCGATGGCCGGACTCGTGTTTGGCTGGAAAACGTATCGTCTTTGGTTGAGACAGTATCGGACTGATTGCACTCTTTGGCAGTGTACCACTGTCAGCTAAAGCAGTATCAACAACGGTGGGCGTGAGTGTGGCTAAAATACTGTCAGTGGATGCTTCAGAGACGTTTAGCGTCGTCGTCTCTGCTGTATCCTCTTGCTTGAGATCATCTATTAGCTTTGAACTTTCTGCGGAGATCAATGATGTGGAAACAAGCGACGATTCTAGTATCGATGATGTGTTAAGCAATGGCGACTCCAGTAGGTTACTGCTTTCATCGGAGATAGTGCTGATGTTCGAGGGGGTATCAGGTGAGGATAATGGTGAAGATGGCGGCAAACATCCTCCATGGAGAGACTCTTCCTCTATCGGTTTGAGTGTATACAGTGCGGGGGGAGGTGTAAGGGTGGTTTCGTTTTTTGAATTCTTCAGTAGATCAAAGAGGTCTTCAGTCCTTTTCTGCACTTCCTTCTGTGTGATCAGTGATGGATATGCAAGAGCAGGAGGCGATATCGGAGGTAGTGGCGGTGTAACATTATGAGGCGGGAGAAGAAGGGACGTTGGGGGTTCTGGTAGTGCTTTCTTCTGTGTGCCTTTCTTTTGATATGGCTTGGCCGCAACTGACGGCTTGTTGCTGCTAGTACTGACAATGACATTCTGGCTACCAGATGAAATGGTCACCAATGGCGGTGGTTGTGTCGCCGACACCTGATGCACTGAAGGCGTAAAAGCCTCGCCTGCCTTCAGTATTCCCAATTTGCTGAATGCACTCGATGACACCGATAGTGGGGGTATCTGTGTCGCCGGCTGCAGTGGCAAGTTTTGCGTATCGGAGAGCGCCACTTGTTCTGGTTTATATTGCTGCAAGTGTTGAGCGGCGACTTCCTGATGAGAGCCAAATATTGAACTCAAACCAGGCATCATGGCGCTAGCACCCTGAATGGGTTGGAGGGCGGGTATTTGTTGTGATTGAATGGCCATGGCCTGTTTGTTTGAGCCCAGCATTGCTGGCAGCGAGGCGGCGTTTAGTAGTAGACCAGCAGTTGTTGCCATGAATACCGGTTGTGAGTGATGATGCAGGCGATGATTGTGCGCGTTGGCAACGGATTGTTGCTGTTGTTGTTGCGTCTGAAATTGGTTAGAGAGCATTTCCTGCAAGCAAGTGGCAGTGATTGAGGAGGTATTCTTTGTGTCTGACACATGCTGCTGTTCGATAGCAGTGCCAGTGGTGGTGACAGTTGCTGTATTTACTGATTGATTTCCGTTCTCCATGCTGAAGGTTGGCGGATTGGCGCCAGTCGGTGGACCTGCGAATTGTTGCAAATTGAAAACGGTTCCATTCAGGAAATACTGTGCAGTTGCTGTGGGATGCGGATGATGATGATTACCACGGGCAGCTGTTAATTGATTAACATTCGCTGCAATAAGATTTGGAAATTGGACTAGATTTGGCATCATCGGAAATTGATAGAGCGACGGCCCAGTGGGTACTTTTGAGGCGCATGCTTCTAACGCTAGGTCACCGTTTTGTTGAGCTTTCGAGCAGTTACCATTCGTTACTTGCGGGTGCGGTGAAGTGGGCACTAATTGTGGCGGTTGGTTTGGTTGTGGGATTCGAATGGCAGTAAGTAAGACCGCGGGTTGCTGGGACGATGATGTTGGTGGTGCTGGTGCCTTCATAGGTGACGGCAATAACTGCTCATGCTTGGGCCTTGTGTCTGCAATCCGGGGTGCTATTGGCACGTTTTTCTTTGGAGGAGATTTCTCAGTCAGTGGTCCAGCTGCAGTTGTCTTTCGCAGATTCGGTGCGACTTGTGCGATCTTGGTCGGCTTGCACCGATCCAATTTCTTCCAAGCCGATGGCAGTAATGGCAGGATCGGAGTAGGATTGTTTGCCCACTCTTGCTCCTCGCGGATTCGTGATGTCAGCAGATTGAAATACTTAATGCTGTCACCTTCCATGGTCCCAGCTGATACAATACTATTCGATGGCGGTGATGGCACCACAGGTGTTACAGTCAGCGATGGTGATGATGGCGATGGCAGTATATGAGTCAATGAGTCCTTTTTAAGGCCGTTCTGGTGTATTTGTGCTTTCATTTGTGATTTGAAATAGCCGGTGATTTTCGTTTGCGACTCCTCCATTGCGGCAGCTTTCAGTCGTTTGCCACTTGCCACAATCTGTGGCAGTTGTAAGGCCGCGCCGCTAAATGACACGGCGGCGTCCATGTTATTGCTGTTGGTTGTGCGAGTCTTTTTAGCACCGCCATCTGTTGGTGTCGATGACACCTGTGAATGGCGTTTGTTATTTTTGTTCGAATTGCTCTTTGCGATGCCAGTTGCTACATCGTTGCCCATTGACGTCCATGGCCAGATGTGATGGGTGGCCTTTTGGGAAGAGATTTGAGCTTTACCATATTTCTGTGGCTGTTGCGGAGTGATACCCTTATTTTGGGAGTGCTTCTGTTGTTGCTTTCCACCTTTTAGCACGTTTTGTACTGGTGTTGCGGCACCGGTTGTTGGCGACTTGGCAGCGTTACCATTTGTGGTTGCAAGTATAGTTTGAGGTGGCATAATTGATTTGTGCGGCAAATCATCACCTAGTAGAACTGGACTGTATGGTGAGCCCGGATCCGATACATCACTGGAAGCGGTGCTGGAGTCTGTGCAGCTGAGGGATGTTGCAACGCCACTGCAATGATAAGAATACAACCATGTTAGCATGGAATTGTGTAGGAACAAATTTTAAGATTTTAAATGTAACAAGGACATTTTCAATGCCTCACGACAGAATCAGAGTCAACTTTCCTAACAAAGGAAAGCATTGAATTAATGCGCATTGTAGCGAAATAGTGGGAAAGTGAAGACTCAGACTCCCAGTAGACTAAAGTAAAATAGCTCAATCACAACTCTAAGTCTTGTTTCTGTGTTCGATTTATTTTCGGCTAAGCTTCGAAAGAAGAATTTTAAATCCTGCTCCAATAGTACATACAAAGAAGCGCGCATAGAGTCCCATATCAGTTGGCACAAAACAGATTTTTCTATTATGCTTTGCGAGGCATCTTTGATAAACCAGTGAGGGATGGCGCTCAAATTAAATCGTCCCATTTGTGTGGCACAACTATTAAAGAAAGAAAGAAGAATAAACACAACTGTAACGGGCACATAACGTGGATCTAATGTCTCTCAATTGGTTCACTGGTTTCATTGTAGTCATTTCAGTGTTGCGTAGGGTCCGCGACGCTTACAGTTAAAGAAATGGTCAATAAAATCCATTACAATGTGTTCAACGAGTGATGGTTCACAACATAGACTTATACTATAAACATCTCAAATTACAAGGAGAAAACTGTATCGAGCGACCACTTCGATTCAGTGTTTCAACATATTGAAGAGCCAGAAGGTCAAGGCCACAGTTTATAATCTTTACAATGGCATGCTCTTCATCAGACTTTGGTGGACGTGTATAGCGACCGATGAACAGTATAAGTTGGATAAACCCCACTGAAAGTTCGCTTTTTTCAAGACATCATTTCACAGCAAAACTTGCCGCATAAATTGGCTAACTTTTCCAAATTTTCAAAATCAAAAATTGGATGGAGGGAGATAGCTTCCCACTGAGGTGTAGGTGTAGGTTGACGCAGATAATTCCCTGCTTTAGGGAGTAAGAGAGAGATCCCTTTTTTTCCGAGAACTCAAATTGGAAATCATATCGAATTTCAGATGCCATTGATTTTGGTAAGAGAATTGTTTGACTAGTTAGTCTTTATGATTCGTTACTTCCAGCTTTTGATTTAGGAAGGATGAAAGGGACCTACAACTTTGTGAAAATATACTCCAATGAATAAAAAAAAAGGAGCTGATTCGGAGACTCCACCACTACATTAACTAGATTTAATTTAAAACACTAAGTGAATAGAATAGCATTTCTTACTAGACCAGAAAAATATAGAGCACGGGAGAAAGTAAATATATTTGACACGTGCTTCAAAGTTTTCAGGAAATTGCTCCCAAATTAGGGAAAGAAGAGAATTTAAATGCAAATTTTCAAAGTAGGACTCACTGTTAATATAATTAAGGACAATAAGTAAGCCGAAATGATAAAATTAAAAAAAAAACACACAATTTCTGGAATACAGAAATACTGAGTCGAATTTGGAACAACATATTACGCTTTCAGAAATCTTTCTTTAAGACTTGACACAGTGGGAGAAAAACTGTAAATTTGTGTGGCACGTGTTGGGATATATGTAACTTAGAAACAATTCCACCCTCCTTGAAAGCCCAAAGAGTGAAAAAGAGGGTTCCTGATACTATATCAACTACATAAGCCGCGGTTTTGTTCAAAGGTTTATAGTTAGACTACTACAAGCGAAATTAAAACAATTTGGCACGTGTGTTGGTGTTTCACAAACGTTGTTTAGTAACTGACGGTTGTAATGGAAATTCATTTCCATTAGGAAGAGGAAAATAATTTAAAAGGCACCCTCATGGGTAGCTACTGAATTTGTTTTTTAGACGTGTTGGTTCTATAATTTTTTTTTATTTTTTAAATTCTGCTCAAATTTGGCAAACTTTTCCAAGAGCTTTTTTTAAAAATCACAAATCCATCAATTTTCATAACTACTTCTCGAATGATCTGTCAAAAAAACGAAAACAAATTCAAAACATTTATTACATTCATATGACTAGCCAAATAAAAAGTCTGAACAGAAAACACTACCATCTGTCAAAAGACCTGATAAATCATACGGAGTCGTCGGATTTTCGTTCCTTACATTTACTAATCTTGCAATAATTATAATTAAATTTTTGAACTTGAGATAAACTTCTCATGAATGTCATTCGCTTGCATTTCAGATTCAATTTATAGATAAGTCAGATATTTGTATACTTGTGTATGCTTATGACAAAAAGAAGCAGCAAGTCTCTTGTGAAATCTAGAGTTTGCCCAAAAAACATGTGCAAAAAAAATACCCACACATTTTGAAATTGAATAGACTTGGCAGCATTTTATTTTGAACTTCAGCTTCTACTGCAAAAGCTAAAGAAAGGCGACTGGAGTTATTTTTTATCTCTTGATACAACTTTCTTATTTCTTCCCACATTGACAGCAACCGACGCGAAGTGTGTCAAATTGAATTATGCACACAGAAGCTGTACATCTAGTACAATTTTAGTACTATGTACTTGCAATAAAGCGTTTAGAATTTCCACATAAGTCTTCTGGTTACTATTTTAGGGACAAAAAAAAAATTGCGGCTGCATTCGAAGTTCCAAAGCTAAACGAAAACAGGATTTGGTGTGAGAGTTCAAATGCAACTAAAGAAAAAAGAAATGGCCTAATTTTCGTTTGTGGTTTCGCTGTTAACAACAACTGTCAACATTTTCCCTTCAAAATTGTTTCTGTAGAGCCCACGTGCGCTTTAACTCTGCCATAACTAATAAAAAAATATCACTCTGTTCCTTTCTTTGTAAGCAGACCTAGATTTCGAATTGTACCCAAAATCCGAGTTCGCTTTGAGTTAACCGGAAAAAGGCATCTTTCGCCGACGCGTTTATCTACTAATAGATATCTGTTAGTTTTCGTTGAAAACTCGTCGATGCATTCACACCGAACACCAACTAGTTTTTGTTTGATGTTTCAATCAGTTGTGCGACACCAGTCGTGACTTTTTTTATTATTTTTATTACAAATTTCGATCGCATTAATTAACAAATAAAATCAATTCAGAGCATTTAAAAATAATTTAAGCCCATCAATTAAGTGTGGAAAGTGATTTTAAGTTCTGACATTTGTTCGGTCAGCTGTTCTGCTAAATTTGCGGAATATTGCAAAAGGTGTGTTTGCTCCAACAACCCAACAATTGGAAGTCGTTTTCGTGGAAAACGACTCGTTTTGAAAACTGAAATAAGAACCTATGGGAAAACTTCTGTTTTCGATTGTTTTCGCGAAAACCCGGTTTCCGGCTCGGTGTGAACGTTTATAAGATTCTCAGGTGATACATGAATCTTGTGAAATGTTTGACATCTCGGCAGAGTAACAAAATATTTAGAAGTGTGGTTTTGTTGGAAAAATATGCAAATATTGCAGCAAAGCTTTATATTTTACGAAGCGGACTCGCTTCAGTAACTAACCCTCGGTCACACACATAAATTGCGGTTGCAATAATGCACACTAAATGATAAAGAGACAGTACAGTTTTTAGTACTCAACGTCATCTTATTGCACAAGTTATTTCTCCTGTGTCCTGTCAGATTTTGCATGTTATTACAGTGTTACAAATTCACCGGTCTTTTCAAGATTTCATTCTACATGTGGAAGTCGCTGAACGCTGTTTTTGAACTCTTAACTTCAGCTTGGAAGTATCTACTAATTCTGAAGATCTATCGTTTCAGTCTTATTCGTCTAAAATAGTTAGGGCGGCTCAATTCATTTGTTTATAACAAGCCATTGCATTTTTAAGTTGACTTAACATTCGCATCTACATTTGATTTGTCCCAAAAATAAAAACAGATTGCTCTGAGAAGATAGCCGTATAGAGTCCTTTATAGACCTGTTGCATCGCACCTGTTTTTTTCACTTGAATTTTCAGTGCTATCTGCCTTTATTTTTTGCACTCACTTAAGATCTACCTTTTCTAAATAAGATCCTGCAATCAAGTTAGGAATTATATATATGCACGAACAGAAACTAAACGAACTAGTCCAATGGAACAGGGTTTGTTTATGGGTTAGTCGAGTCTGCGAGAGTCACCGAACGACCATTTCTGATGTATAAGTTGACAGCAGCGTTTGTAGCAAGACGAAGATGTTTAGCTATTTAGTATTCAATACCACAACTTTGAACTATTTGAATGAACTACTAATACAAAAGAAAACCGGGCTACCCAGTAGATAAGTGGTAATTGTTTGTAAAATGAGTTGATTCAGTGATTTCATACTTTTCGGACTTAAAATTAACTTTTTGCCCATTCCGACGTTGAAAAATAATAAAATACACTACTTTTTGTTGTTCTGAACGCTTAAAAAATGTAATTTTTCGCCCATTCAACTTATTTTGTTAGGCAAAATGCCCACGAATCTGGCATCACTGAGTAGATGATTGAAGCAAAGAGCGTTTTTGGAACTAAATGTGAGTTATATTTTCCCACGAAACCCAACAACGGACGGATACATTCATGTGATGTGCAGTGTAGCGTTTTTACAATTTCAATCGTTAGTTTAGAATTGTTTGGTCCCCCCATGATTTCTTTCAGTGAAAGGGATTTTTGCTAGAAAGACTGTGGAAGTGTGACGAGTTCTGCTGCTGTTCTTTGAATTGGTGCAAAATTTTAAGAAGCTCTATATTGATTATCGCAGTAGTACCTACCAGCTGGGGAATGCGCTGTACAGTAAAAGCTATCAAAAAACGTATATTTCCGTCGCGACTGAGAATAGGATTTTCGCCTATAATTCAAAGAGGAATCCAACCCTCTTATATGTCTGTCCCTTTAGACGTTTAACCATTCATTCAGCAGGGGCAACCAGAACTGATATAGCAAGTATGGAAGATAGTGTATTGCCAATGTTTTCTTGTAGTTAAACGTTTGCTAATGTTAGCAATGAAACGTGTACCTACCGTCAGCACCTTTCTTTCTCAAAACTGCAACACATCGCTACCTTCGATCTGTCTTTAGCCTTATCCATCCTGTCGATAGGTAGAAGTGGCGGCTCAGCTTTGAACCCAAGTAGCACTATGATGTGGCTTTTTGTTATACATCCTGTTATCATAAAATATCCTCTTCGGATAACAAAACCAAGGTTTTCAAGTTGATAAAGGACGAAATCCTCACACGAGTGCTAATAAACCATTACATTAAGTTATTACCAAATTAAGCGCACACCTTCGCTATACTTAGAATATGTCATCTAATCGCAACTGTGTATACATACATGCACATACATTTATACATATCTACAGCCATAAAATTCTTCCCTGATTCCCGAATTCGCTCTCAGTACCTATACTATACACATAGGAAGCCTCCCTTATATAAAATAGCCAAAGGGAACGAGAGGAAAACAAAAAATTCTTTTTGTAATCCAAAATCCACCCTATCTGTGATAATAATAGCCTCTCCCCTTCGTCGGCTGTTTCACTTTATTCAATTCACCACCTCTTTGTGCGGCGGTCTTCGCGTCGTCCATCGGTTCTTCTGTGTGTACTATTTACTACAATATTCCTACCCTGCTTTTAAGCTTTACAACCAGTTCTACATTATGTCCACTACATTTGAGAGAAAATGTAATTTAATCCAAGAACAAACTTCTGGCGCAATGATAGATATCCCCGTCCCTAACCCAAAAAAAAAAAATCTTCTTCCATATCCATTTTAGGCATAATATGTTCCACTATCAAAGATTGATTGATTCTTTTCTTACCTTTCTACCAAACGAAGAAAATGCCAGACGGCGAATGTACAATACGAAAAAAAAAAAAAAAAATAATCCACAAATTCGTCTGAAATGTATTTTTGTTCCCAGTTTTCGTTTGGTTTTTTTTTTTTTTCCTCTGATGGTTAGGTGGGTTTTCCTTCTACCAAATTCCCAGGTAGGTAGGTGAAGAATTTCCAAATCGAATACCAAAAGGAGGAAGACAACCGCGAGTTAAATACGAAAACGTGATAATAGACGATGGCCCGAAAGAAGAAAAAGTCTGGTGTCTTGGAGCAGTTTCTTGTGGCTCGGCTCTCCCTTTCTAACTTGTTGGGTACTAAAATGTTGATTAACTTAAACTTTGCATTAGCATCGATCGAACGGAAGGATGGGGTTGCCTTTTATTATTTCTTTAAGACTAATACACTGGCAAGCTTTAATCACAGCCACTAGATGTCACAGTCACAATATCCTTTTATGTTGACACACTTATTATCTTCGGCACGGCAACGAGAACTTGAAGCCAACACAGGATTTGATAAACGATTTATTTTAAAAACTAATTAAGTAAAGAACCATAAAAACGGATAAACAAGGCTCCGGCAATAAAGAAAGATGAAGATGCGCTGCAGCAGTCAACGCGAAGCGAAGGAAAATGGCTGACTGATGTAAATTGTACACATTGGCCGAGAATCCGAGAGAATCCATGGAACGTCTCTTCTAGTTCTCGCTGGCTGTGCGACTGCGACTGGGAGGGACTGGGACGGGTGTGTTTTTGTTGTTGTTTTCGTTTGTTTTCCTCTCTCTCTCTCTCTGTCTCCTTTGCTTTCGCTCTCGGAGCAGAGAAGAAAAACACCACATATCTAACTCTACACCGAAAAGTAAAACCACACATCAAATGTTAGCATTCCAATTCCAAATTAAAATCACACACACACAGCCATGCCTTTGACCTACCACCCCTGTTCTGCACTGCATTTACCGTTGCTCGTGTGTGAGTGTGTAGAGCACACAATTGCACTGGCCACTGGTGTTGTGCTCAAGTCAATCAAAAAAAGGAACTTTACCAACACACCTCTACGAGCAGCAGCCAGCCCCAGCAGCACTGAGACTGGGCAAGGAAACACAAGGAACAACAAACAAGGAGAGAACCTGAACTAATGGAAAGCAATATGAAGAAGGAATGAGGGAAAAAAAAGATACTCGACTCCAATGCATCTGTGTCATGTTTCGTGCGAATAACATTGAGAGATATGTGTGGCTCGAAACCTGAATTAGGAATGTGCATGTGTGTCTGCATCTTTGAACATGTGATGTATGATAAGGCCGAAACAGCTGGTGGCAGGAGATCGCAGTTGTTGTTGGATCGGCTGGTGGCTATACCTTCAGAAACTGCCGTAGTCCTTTTAATTAGCATATTTGTCGTGCGACCTGTCAGCTCGTAGTTGTATCGACAAACAGGTCAGCTTGACAAAAGGTGACTAATTAAAACGATCACTGACAGCAATAAATGACGAACAGCTTTCTTAAGTCGGCTTCAAGCTGCAGTATTGGTATTACAGTGTCGAGATAGCAAATTTATGGTTGAAATTTGAAAGATAGCAGTGATCAGGTTGGGTATATGTACAACAGGTAACGCCGTGCATCTGTCAAAAAATAGAGCCCAACTAATCCAGCAAACCACTGCGCGAATTCCAAGACAAATGTGTACACTTCTTCTGTAGAACAGCGTATCGCGAACGTAGTTACATTTTTGGACTGCTTTTTTTCTAACATATCGTCCTCCTGACGTTTTCAAAACTGGTGCATCATCAAGGAACAGTGCATGCGCATATCTACTGCACACGCCATCCACTCTAATATTATAAAATATATGACAGGAGCAAAAACTGTGTTTGGTCTTGTTCAGAAAAATCTTGATAAGTAATTAACAATTTTCTGAATGTAATTTTATCGTCTAGTTGGCATTATTGTACCACACATTTGTTTGTGTGTCTGAGCTGCAATTATCGCTGCGAGATCACCATTTTATCTGAAACATATATCGCCTGAGATTCTCAGATGAACTCGCCGGCAAACGGAACATTCTTCCGGATAACACGACGCGAATGAAATGCGAATCAGCTGCTGTACCTACAGAGAAGACTTTAAAAGATTGAAACTTATAATTCGTTTGATCCATACTCAGCGCAGTGGCTCAGTGACAGGTGTGCTGGATTGCTGAAAGAGGGGTCGCAGGTTCGATTCCTACTTATAAATCTATTGTAAGATGTAGGTAGATCTAGAAGAGGGGCCATTTCTAAAGTTTGTTGGGGTTAGTTAGAATGTGTAGGTAGGTACCCTTCTTTCACCTTTTTTCTACACTCCGCCACCTCTCGCGAACGCCTGACAAACATCCGAAAGAGCTTCTCAATAAGCCGTTTGGAATCGGCATAAAATTGTAGATCCCTTCTATTCGTTCCAAAAAATTAAAAAAAAAAAACTCACACAAACGAATGGTGAGCTAGGCCCAGGGTCCCTACAAACCTGTCCAATCCACAAGCCAATTTTTTTTTTTTTTTTTTTTGTAGATCAATTAATTGTCAAACTTGGTATTGCGACAGGTGTATAGGGTTGACCGGCTTATCGCAGCAAGCACAGTGCTGGTAGACAAAAATCCACCGACCAACAGAGGCGTCAAAGTTAAGATCGTGGCAACGACTTTGCTGGCAAACTCACAACACTGACAAGAAAAGTTCTGGCCAACTGACAAGCAGTTTGCAGCAATCACAATGCATTTCGCTGCTTTTAAATTAGGGACAAGATGGCGGTCTTAAGGAAATAACTGCCGCAACAGGTAGGTAGGTAGATATCCGTAGGCTTATTGTTATTTTGAACGAGTGGAATAATGGGTCCGTTCAGTGGCAGATGAGTATTAAACTCTAATGTGCCATCAAGAGTTGGCAGTACAAATGCTAGTTTTGATAGGGCAGGTTTAGTCTGCTAGCATTATTTTAAAAAGCAAGAACAGAACATTGTCACACGTCTTCGCAGTCTAGTTCACATCAAAGACGCCCAGCGTACACTAACTTCGCCTATGATAATCGATAACCTACATGCGTGACATTTCTGCCACAATGCCGGGCCAAGAGCTCATCATTATAGCAGCTATCGAGCGCAGTGTTATCGGTAATTCCCAACTTGCAAAGCGTTTGGAATCACTTGTGGACATGTGACCATATGCAATTAGGATACTCTACAACGAAATATGCGAAAGAAGAGGCCAACCCCAAGGAGTACTTTCCCCTATCTGCCTCGTTTCTACCCTAAACACCATTGTAATATGTATGTATGTTTATTCATCCAAGTGCATATCTATGTATGCATAGGCTTAAAAAATCATTTGGTTTTTTTTTTTATTGATATGTACTCACACACTACTGAACCAATATCGTTTCCAGTTTAGCAAAAAGGGCATAAGAAGCATGTAAAAGGAGAGAATGGCAGTGAACAAAAACAACAAAAAAAAAAGAAGGAAAAGCGCGCCCATACGCACGTACACAATCAGATGGAAGTATCCCATGAGATAACGAAAAACAAATAAACACACATGCATAGCTCGTAATTATGCTTTAACATAAGGGAGCAGGGCCGAAGCACACCCATCGCCATCAGCCATCACCAACTCACCACCATCCAGCGCGATTCAACGAATACAATACAGATACAGAACAGAAATTCCCTTTTGTTCTCTCTTTCTATCTAAATCGCTCTCTCTCTCAAAAATATAAAGGCAAGAAGCCGAACGACAGAGAGCGCTCCACAATATCCACAAAGTGCATTAGAAAGGCTAACGAACGCATGGATACGGATAGTATAGGCACAAGAACAACACATATCGGTGACGATGACGACGACGACGACGAAAACGACGACTCGACTAGCCCGATGCTCGTGTCGTGAGCCGCGTGAGCAGGAGCACATGGATATGCGATGATTCTCCTTGAACTCACCTACCTGCCTATCTGTCTTTCCCATTCCATTATGTTTGCGGGATGAGAATGAGAGTTGCTGGTGCTGGAGCTGGAGCATGCACAAGCACAAATATTAGTCTGTATCGAGAGATTCTTTTCATAGCTTCACTGGTACCTTAATGGGTTTCCTAAGCACCATTTAAGACAACGCTCCACTGATAATATTCCACGCGCTTCATCCTTGGACAAGAAATCAGAAAGCAACACACACCCATCTCTCACATGAATTCAATTGGCTTGTGGATTGTCTTTTGCTTTGATGTAAAAGACACAACAAAAAGGTTTTAATGTCACAAACTCACAAGGAGGCACATAAATTAAACTCTTTAACAAAAAATGCCCCATCCCCAGCCCGACTATTTGTGTATCCTTAATGGTTTTACATTTTCTGGAAGATAATAAGGTATCCAGCTGTTAACGCTCATTCGCGGATGACAGATATGGAGAAGACAGAGATAGAGAGAAAACAAAAAAAAAACAAAAAAATATGAGAGAGAGTGAGAACGCCACACCGACACCACCAACACCCGAGAAAGTGTTTACATTTTCCTTCTATCCAATGGTATTGGTCCCTTCCTGGCTTTGCTGTGCCCTCAGCCCTCACATGCAAGTTACGTGATCAGATGTTCTCGTTATACAATTTAAATTTGTATTCATATCCTATTTTTATATCCAAAACAAATCCACGAGGTTGGGGGTAAAAATAAGCCAGGAATCTAAATATAATTTAGGGATTCGTATACGCTACTCAATTGGAGAAGTTATTGTGCCGTTTTTTGGTAGATAGGTATCCATCCTTTGGCTGAAATGTAGGGTGTTTTCCATAATTACATTTCAATGGGATTTATTCAAACATGAGGTGTTGTGATGCAACTTTAGGCAAAACAATGGCGGCCACATGAGACAAAATCAGGTGTATTTTCCGCCGTTTTGATGGAATAATTCTTCGCTCAAAATGTTAACGAGCTTTTGAGCAGTCAACGACTCTGAGTGGTATCTACAGAAAAATGGTTTCCGAAACTGTTTTATAGCGCGAGATTTTCTCCACCCACTTCTGCGGTAGGTGAAAAGTGTCAAAACCAGCTGACTTTTGAAGTTATGTCCTGGAAATCAGCTGGCTGTCATATTTCATGTTCCATTGGCCTCAAAAAAAGCAAAATCAGAGTCAGAGCAATTTTGCGAGTCTCGATTTCTGAGCGAGATTTACCCTACATTTGTCATTTGTCAAACTTTAAAGAGTGTTATAAACTACGTTTTTAGACGACAAGTCTGAGAAAAATAGAGAAAAATTTACATATGGCCGCAGCAATGGACATCAACATAAATTGAATGGATTTAAGAACAGCTGACTTTTAAAACACCCACCACCACAAATGCAAGGAAAGAAAAATCTCGTTTTATGTGTCATTGGACACGAAATGTATGAAATCTGAGAGCAAAATCTGAAAATCTCAATGGTAAACGACATTAGTTAAAATTAAATTGTTTTGGCCGCAATGTAATTTTCCAAATAAGGAACATAACACTAAAGGGGTTGTTTAAATACATTTTAAGGAGATAGCATTCTTAAAATTTATGAAATCAACTGTTTAAGTGATATTTAATAAATTTTAAGAAGATTGCTTTCTAAAAACTTATTAAATCAATTCTTTTAGTGTTATATTTGTTATTTGGAAAATTGCATCGCTCGTTCAATACGAAGGTCGGTCCGTTTTCAATAACTTGTGCTGTTCCGTTTCTCGCTAGTAAACAGACCTATTCGTTACTTTGTAAATTCGGCAATTTTAACTGTATAACATGTCCCGCATGCCAATAGCCAGTCGAATCGCCAGTTATTTACGAGCAGGTTGAATAAGATTTCCATTTTTGAGTAACCGATACGAATTCGAAAAAAAAAGTAAGCAACCTTTAGCCGAATTGTCACATTCGTAAATGAGCTAAGTGTCCGCTCAATTTGAAAGATAAATATGGTAGAGCTTTGACAGCCGACTGGGGTCATATTTGAAAATATTTGTCTACAGTGTTCTGTCGCATAGTCGCCGTTTAAGAATAGAGAGCGCTACACATTCGGCAACACAATAAAATCGTGAAATTCAATTTATGTTCGCCGAACGTGCCGCGTTTTACGAAGGTCGAATGAGCGTTTTTCTTCGAGTTCGCCATCCTGCAATGTATTCGAAAATAATCTGATAATGGGCGATTTATGTCAATGAAATGCGAGAGGCACGAAAATATTATCAAAGTGACATGAAGTGTGCAAGGAAGTCAAAGCGTTTCGATTTCGTATCGTTCCCAAGAACTTAACCACTGGGAGCGGTGCCGGGCAATGGTATCGACGTCGGAAATTTATAGTTTTGCTATTGACAACGTATTGTTTCAAACGAATCATGAACGAGCACAATTGTTTTCTGTTTTCGAATATGAAGGCAGCGTTTTATGTTCTTCTTCAAGTATGAATTAAAAAAAAAACCTCTCCAACTGTGACAACTGTCTATACAGGTAGTACTCAAAGAGCAAACAAAACCACGACAGTTTAATTTTCTTCAACAAGGGTTTACGAAACCATAGGGGACACAAGAAATGTAGCGACTTTGTTAATCGTTTTCATAACAATGTGGGAACTTAATTTGGAAGATAAAATGTCATCTTATTATCACATAATTTATGACCCAAAGCGGGTGGCACTTCCACTGTTTTGGGGTTTAAATTAAGGACCGAATTTAATTACCGCATCGAACCGGGTCTACAAATCAGTCGCGAATACGTCCCGTGAAATTATATCTTCCTTTTCATATATGAATGTGCGAAGGGGAATTATTTTCCTTCCCTATTTTGCCCAACAGCAGGTTTTATGTTTCTGCCATTTTTTATTCATAGAAAATAGAACAAAACTTCACGGAACGGATGTCGGTTAATGGTATTATCCATTTTAAGACTAAGTTGAAAATGGTGATTTCAATAGTAAATGGCAACAGCCTGGATGCACCCTGTTCCCATGATTCAATAGCTTGGTGTGCTGTAGGGCGGTTCAGTGCACAGAGCACACTATCTTGCGCTTGTTTATGATATACGAGTAGTGGTTGTATAACAATTGGGTAGTTTCCATCTTTATCTTATCGACCTCAACTCAGATGAAGAGAGGGAGAAAAAAAAATCTCTCCCTTCTCGTTTGGCCTGATTATAATTTGAGAAAAAAACAGACAATGCCTCTGGGTTTATGTACGAAAAGTGACAGTGAATTTGAAGGAACACCAAACCCAACAGAAGCCAGTGTTATGCAGGTAGGGTGACTACCCACGCTTGCGGAACTGTACTGTAACAACAGAAGGCTTTTCCTAAAGGGTTACTTATGTAACCAATCAATCACATCAATCACGATAATCAAATTGTTATGGTATGTGATCAAAATCTATAAACGTTTGACATGTTGCATAAGAGTAGAGACTCATTCACGTTACGTTCAAAATTTTAAGTATGAAACTGACATAGTTTTATGACGCTGAGCGAAATTGCAAGTGCGATGCGTTTCTTCGAAAAGATACAACGTGGGTTACCAATCTGCGTCATTGGAAATCGTTTGTCTTTTGGGGTCCACACATAGAATTAGTCTGACATGTGAGGAGCAATGTCCTCGAAATGATCAACGAAGGATCTGATGAAGAGAGATGTCTTAGGTGGTATTCGATTGGGCGCTCTCAGAGTACCTACTTTTCACGTTCGCTTGGTACACAGCAAAGCAATATTTTTCAGATTTCAGAGCACTTTTGCGAATCTGGATTTTGATTTACCCATACAAGTACGTTTGAGTTTGACAACTGGTGAAGTTTGTTTAGCTTTTCGGGAATTTTTTCTACAGCAAAGAAAGATATTGCATCGGGTGAATCTATTTTTGCAAATTATTTATGTATAGTAATGAAATCATCAATCCGGACGCAATTTTCGAATGTTTTATTATAAAATTTAACCAGTGAATGGAAACCGCTTTGAAAATTGTCGACAGCTGCACATATTCGCACGAATATCAACACAAAAAAGAGCAAGTGGCGTTTTTGTGTTCGATTAGACGCACAAAACATGAAATCTGATAGCAAATCTTAAATTTGGTATGGATTAAAAATTTCCCAAGTCGTTTGAGTCAAGTTTGGGAATGGGCGAAAGCAAAACCGACTGGAGAAGGCTTGGGAGTAGTTGCCGACACTTTAAGTTGCACTGTCATTTGATCTCTTTATAAAAGGTGTTTCTTTTAGAGAATTGTTTTTTGAGTTGGCAGCACTTGGCAGTTGGCAGTCACAGACAGTCAGGGTTGTAGCCGACTATGTTGAAGCTGGCATGTAGGCACAAGTCAACAAATTTATATAAATAGTAGTCTCCAATACATTTTGCATGTTTATGGAGTCCCATTTACCCGACTGGATAAGTTTGAGTATAAGTTAACACAATTTACGTTTTCGGAATTCGCTGACAACATCCAAACTACATCCAAAGCAGAACCCATAACCGAAACACGAAACCTGCACGCGCAACGGACAACATCCAGCATAGACCAGGAACCCGAAACCTGCACCAGCAACATACGACAATAGCCGCATTCCAACACGTACGTGTAGGAATACCTGTGGGAACATGCTGCTTAGGTTAGCATAAAAAATAGTATTTAAGCTCTAGTTTTAAGAAGATTTGTATTCAGTTCTAAGATAGGCAGAATCGCTGCCAGTTTGAAAATAAAGTTTTTTTTAAATAAAGTTAATCTTAGTTTGTTTAATTGGCGCCCAACGTGGGGCCCAGCACGGAAAATCAGAACGTGAAATAGTTCGGGAACGTTTACTAAAGAGTCACACATAAGTCGACCTGAAGTAGCTCGCCGTAATTACGCACAAGCCGACCTAAAATAGCTCGCCGCGAAAAGTGACCGAAAAGTTAAAAGAAACATTCCGAATTATAGTGTGTGCCGTGATCTGGGCCGCCCCACAAACCAGGAGAACATCTTTGGAGATCTGTAGATCGAGAAAACTGCGAGGGAGTGTGAACGAGGTACCCGAGTAGCTGACGCAAAAAGGAAACTACCAAATTCGCCGGCGCAGGGATGTTCGCCGCAACAATAGCTCTGTAAGCGTATAAATTAAGGAAGTTAAAAATAAGTTAAGAAACAAATTAATATTAAACATTTAATTGAAGAAAGTAAATTTAGTGATTATATTGTTAAGGTAATAGAGTGATAGAATTAATTAATAGTTGTGATTTAGTGATTATATTTTTAAGGTGATAGTGTGATAGAATTAATTAACAGTTTCACAATGCCCTTGTTACGATCGGGGAATGATTCTGGCAACGCCACTGCGGGGGAGAGCGAGCAACCTGGTCCCTCTCGTCCCCTAGACAACTCATTTCAGTCCACAACATCGCTACACGCGCCAAATACACAGATCCAAACGACCCCAGAACTTCATAGCCTAATATCAGCTATCGTTAGTAGTGTTTTGCAAACAGAAGGTCGTGCTTTGATTCAAAATGTTATTAACCCGAACCTCGAACAGGGTCAAAATGAAGATCAGACCATCGATCCGGAACACAGAGAGGATCTATCAAGCATGGATAGAATTCCGGACATAGTTAGCTGTCTGAAAACCTTCTCTGGTGAAGCAGCTGAATTCGCTTCTTGGAAGAAAAGTGTTGAAAGGGTGCTCGGACTCTACCAACAGATAAAAGGCACTCCGAAATATTATGCCATCTTGAGTGTAATACGGAATAAAATTATCGGCAACGCTGATATCGCCCTGGAGGCATATAACACGCCACTGAATTGGGATTCTATCTCTAAATGCTTAGTTATGCACTACGCAGATAAGCGAGATACAAACACCCTAGAATACCAAATGGCATCCTTGGCCCAAGGGAGCCAAACGATTCACGAGTTTTACCAGTCGGTATACTCGCATCTCTCTCAAATTTTAAACAAAGTATCCTGTATGGATATAAGCTCCGATGCAAAAGGAGTACTTACTCAAACATACCGTTCAAAAGCCCTCGACACGTTCATAAGAGGACTTAGAGGCGACCTGCCAAGACTACTCGGCATGAAAGAGCCTACCGACCTACCCCATGCACTAAACTTGTGCATGAAACTTGAAAACCAAAATTTTAGATCCAACCACGTCCAAAGTCAGACGACAACAAGGAAACCTCAGTCCTTATACCCTGTCATTATACCACAAAAACAGCCCCAACTTTTTAATAAAAATTTTCCTACCCCTACACCAAGGCCAACATATCCGTTATATCCCTCATATTACCCACCTAGGCCAACACAACAACAGTATTCTTCGTTCCCAAACCAAGCTTACCAAAATCAGAATTTTAGTCAGGCACCAAGGCTAACACAGCCGCAATACAGCCAATATCCTAACCAAATCAGCCAACAGCAAAACAATCCAGCAAGATTCGCACAAACTCAACCACAGGGCTTAGAAGCGAATAAACAATTTATTCAAAGACCGTTAGTAAAAACAGAACCACATCCAAGCTTTCAAAATAGACGATTTAATAACCCAGATGTAAAGTCTTTCCAACGTAACTTCCATATTGAAACTACTCAAGAAGATACAGAAGATCAATATTACCAAAAAATGAGTGAAGAAGACAATTCACATGAACAAACCCTACAGGAATACATTAGTATTCCTAGCCAAACGTACGAACATGAGCAGGTGGTTGAACAAGAATCTTCCGATTTTTCTGACATTCATTTTTTAGGATAAACGACTCTTCGCTGCCGTACGTAGACTGCAAAGCGGAGAGTGGGCAAATTTTCAAAATATTAATAGATACCGGTTCCAATAGGAACTACATTCAACCCGCTCTTGTAAAGAATCCACTACCAAATTCCCAATGTTTCTTAGCTAACTCCATCGGCGGTAACGTCGAAATTACACAACACACCTTCATTAATCTTTTTGGCATAAGAGAAAAGAAAATAAAATTCTTCTTACTCCCCACTCTTAAATCCTTCCACGGAATACTCGGCAATGACAGCCTTAAAGAATTGTCAGCCGTGATTCATACAAAAGAAAGCTATATGCTTATCAACAATAAAAAAATTAACCTTAAGCAGCAAGTTTGTAATACAGTTAACAATGTAACCGTAAGGGACGACCACATGTCAGTAGATCAGAAAAGTAAACTAAGGACCTTAACTGAAAGCTTTCCCAACCTCTTTCTTGATCCCGACGAGAAACTAACGTTTATCACCACAGTTAGAGGTAGGATTAGAACAACTAACGAAGAACCAGTCTATTCAAGATCATACCCATACCCAATGAGTCTGAAAGGGGAAGTAGAAAAACAGATAGACCAACTTCTCTGTGATGGAATTATCAGGCCCTCTCGGTCCCCATATAACGCACCTGTATGGGTCGTGCCAAAGAAGGCTGACGCTTCAAATGAAAAGAAATATCGATTGGTAATCGATTATAGAAAGCTTAACGCTGAAACCATTCCAGATCGCTACCCGATCCCAGAAATAAATGGGGTACTGTCTGAGCTTGGACAGAATAAATATTTCTCGGTATTAGATCTTAAAAGTGGATTCCATCAAATCCCACTGCACGAGAACGACATAGAGAAGACAGCCTTCTCAGTCAATAACGGGAAATACGAATTCGTTCGACTCCCCTTTGGCCTAAAAAACGCGCCGTCCATATTCCAAAGAGCGTTGGACGACATTCTACGCGAGCACATAGGTCAGATATGCTTCGTTTACATCGACGACATAGTCGTGTTCAGCAAAGA
This sequence comes from Cheilosia grossa, assembly GCA_963082955.1. NCBI lineage: Eukaryota > Metazoa > Arthropoda > Insecta > Diptera > Syrphidae > Cheilosia > Cheilosia grossa. The sequence goes on along the minus strand of OY720147.1, from coordinate 15,615,032 downwards.
TGTAGATTCTCATTTTAAAAATTTATACAAGATTTTCGAAACTCTTCAGAACGCTAATTTGAAAGTACAGATGGATAAGTGCGAATTTTTGAAAAATAGCGTTGAGTTTCTAGGGTTTATCATTTCCGATAAGGGGATAAAAACGAACCCAACTAAGGTAGAGGCAATAGCCAAATTCCCCTACCCAAATACACTCAAGGATTTGCGATCCTTTTTAGGTCTGTCAGGGTTTTACCGCAGATTTATCAAGGACTACGCCAAACTGGCCAAACCTCTGACAGCCCTTTTAAGAGGGGAGGACGGCCGAGTTCCTAAACAAGCTTCAAGCAAAAAACTCGTCCATTTAAACGACGAAGCTATAGAGGCGTTCGACAAAATAAAAAGCTCACTTATATCCGAGGACGTAGTTCTTACCTACCCAGACGCTAATAAAGAATTCCATCTTACCACAGACGCGTCAGACTACGCTTTAGGCGCAGTGTTATCCCAAGATAACAAGCCTATAACATACATTTCACGTACACTTAGTAAAAGTGAAGAGCACTATGCCGCCAACGAGAAGGAAATGCTGGCTATAGTATGGGCTCTAAGCACACTCAGGAATTACTTGTATGGTCCTACGATTTTAAAAATCTTCACTGACCACCAACCCTTGACATACGCCCTTAGCAACAAAAATACCAACAACAAAATGAAACGTTGGAAGGCTATACTCGAAGAGTATAATTACGAGTTAAAATATAAGCCCGGTAAAGCCAACGTTGTTGCGGACGCCTTGTCAAGACCTCCACAAATCGACCAAATAAACTCCTTAACAACAACCGAACATAGTACCGAAAGCTCTGAACAAAATTTAGTCCAAATAGCTAATAAACCTATCTTACAGCCAACCCCAATTCCCCAATACCCTGGTCAAATCTTACACTTGGACCTTTATTTCACTGACAAAAAAATTATCCTGACAGCAATAGATAAATTCTCAAAATATGCCCTGGCAAGAATTATCAAATCGAGAGCCTCAGAGGACATTAAACAACCTCTAAGGGAACTCGTGTTATCCTTTGGAGTTCCCGAATCCATTATAGTTGACAACGAAAAAGCCTTGAGCTCAAGTTCCATTTTATTCATGCTAGAAAACTTCTTCAATATAAAGATATTCAAAGCACCCCCGTATGTCAGTTCAGTAAACGGACAAGTTGAGCGTTTCCACTCAACCCTATCCGAATTGATGCGCTGCCTCAAAGCAGAGCAGACACATAGCACATTCTCAGAGCTACTGGACAAAGCCATTTTCGAATACAACAGATCTGTCCACTCCACCACAAACAAAAAACCCATAGACGCATTCTTTGCAAGAAATATGATCAATAACCCCGAACAACTCCAAGAAGAGAGACAGGACATTATTACAAGAATTAAAGACAAACAAACCGCTGACCTAGATTACCACAATAGGAAAAAACATGCTCTCAAAAATTATTCAGTAGGAGAAGTAATCTACGTTAAAACCAATAGGAGAATAGGCAATAAACTCTCCCCAAAATACAGGAAGGAGATCGTAAAGCAAAACAAAAATTCCACTGTAGAAACTAATACCGGAAAAATCATCCATAAGAGTCTGATTAAAACTTAACCTCTTCCTCCCAATAGGCTACTGTTGCCTTTGTGCGCAGCAAACGTACAAATTATGGACTATTCAAACGCACAATTATTAACAATAAAGACAGGAACAGCTCAAATACAAGACGGAACCTTTAAGATTATCCACGAAATAGATTTAGACATCTTCCAAAGATGCATAGACAACTTACAACAACTTGTAACTAGAAATATAAGCACACAAGAACCATTATACCCTTTCCTCATTCACGATCTTAACATAGTACAGAGTCATAGTAACCGCATTAAGCCGATGGACAAAAAAAAGCGTTCCCTTGACTTCATTGGTAGTGCCTGGAAGTGGATAGCTGGCACTCCAGATCACAGCGATTTCGAGATAATATCAAACAAAATAAACAAATCACTAAAAAACAACAACAAACAACTTATAATTAATAGAGCAGTAATTGAAAAAGTTAATGAACTAACAAACGTTACCAACACAATAATAAAATTAGTTAAATCAAGGGAAAACCCTAGAGACAAGGAAATATTAGTTATAAAAAATCAAATAAATATCATAAAAGAGGAAGTATTGAATATTGATAATGCAATACAGTGGGCAAAAGCCAACGTTATTAACTCATTTATTTTGTCAAACCTAGAAATACATATCGTAGAAAAAATTTTAAAACAAGATAATGTGCCCTTTTTTAGTATAGAAGAATTGTTAGAATTTAGTGAAGTAAAGATAGCAACTAACAGAACAAACATAATATACATAATTAGCATTCCACTCACTAGTATGGAAAAATGTATTAGACTATTAATAAAACCAATAAAAACAGGCATTTTCTCTAACGAAATTAACTTTAAGTCAGTACTTAACTGTAAGAGTAATATATTTGGAATTAAAAACGACTGTAAAACCTTTAACAAATTGTCAATTTGCTTACAAAAAGATTTAGTAGATATAAGTAGTTCATCTTGCATACCGATGCTGCTGAAGAGCCAACCGTCAACATGTAAAAGAATCAGCAATCAACACATACCGTCAATAGAAGAAATATCAAGCGGAATGTTGCTCCTCAACCAATACAATGGCACCATAAGTATCAATAACAAAGACGTAAATCTCACCGGTTCATTCGTAATACAGTATCATAATGTCACAATACAAGCTGAGGGAAAGAACTACACATCCAGAGAAGCACCAAAAGAAAAACCACTACCAGCATTACTACAGCCTTCGGATAATCAAACCAAGTTTGAGGAATTCCTATCACTCGAGATGATAAGAGAACTTCACGCCAACACAACAAATTTCATTAAATTGCTGGAATCAGGAAGTAATGTAAAACATATTAGCGGATACAGCCTGTCAATCATAATCATCATAGTCCTTATAGTATCAAGCTTAAAATACTGTCGGAAAATTAAGCAGCAATCACCAAAAGTAACCATTGTTAACAATCCCACAGATAAAGCTTCAGACACGCCAAAACCTAGAGACACAGCATCCGTAGTAATAGGGATAGAGGATATCCCACATCTCATACGATCAGTGCCGTCGAACGTGGACGTTCGAATTTAAGCATGGGGGAGTTAACACAATTTACGTTTTCGGAATTCGCTGACAACATCCAAACTACATCCAAAGCAGAACCCATAACCGAAACACGAAACCTGCACGCGCAACGGACAACATCCAGCATAGACCAGGAACCCGAAACCTGCACCAGCAACATACGACAATAGCCGCATTCCAACACGTACGTGTAGGAATACCTGTGGGAACATGCTGCTTAGGTTAGCATAAAAAATAGTATTTAAGCTCTAGTTTTAAGAAGATTTGTATTCAGTTCTAAGATAGGCAGAATCGCTGCCAGTTTGAAAATAAAGTTTTTTTTAAATAAAGTTAATCTTAGTTTGTTTAATTTATATCTTGAAGCGATGGAAGGAACAATGCTGAGTTTTCCTGTAGGATCGGTCAGATTGATGCAATTTTCCGACAGCTAGAACATTCTTTTAATGTGAGTTTAGAACTTAATCTCAACGCGAATCAGTAAATAGAACATTAATTTGGAAAAGGTTTCAAATGTCTCTTTGGCAGTTAGTGCTCTGCTCTGACATAAGAGAAATCAACCATACAATCTGTTCCTAAATCGCAAAATAGATGCAATTTAAGTGGTTTCGTCGGCGGATAAAATTTCAACATAAGTAAAACGTCATAAACTAACTGTCGCAGTTACTCGTATGTGTTGCATGGAAAAAAAAATTAATAAAAACGTTTGTAATAAGACCTCGGTTTTTTCCCACTTCATTATAATTTATTGATTTTAAAAAGTGTCGAGGTTAGTTTCGTTGAAAATACAGCTTCGAGTAATATTTGACTTCAACATATTTCTTATGTACAAAGGGAATAGTGACATTTGATATTGGCGGCGTTTACATCTCGCCTTTACACAAAAAAACTCACATAATTAAAATTGAGTGAATTTACAATCTCAGCATTAATAGCATTTAATGAGTTAATTGTCTGTGAACAGTCAAAATGAACGACAAATGAATTTGACAGGGATGTGCAATGCATGCCGACCCTGCATGAATTCGGATTACAGTACAATTTTGTTGGTCCCTGCAATGGATCACTATGGTTCCAAAAAATAATGCAAACAATCAATAGAAAACTCCTCGTACCTAATTCCTTCAATTTTTGAATTCAACACCGCACCGTTCTGTTTATTCAAAGATTTCCACTGTAATTGATTTTTCCCCTCAATTCACTTTCGATGAATATTTTTTTGAACCATTAAAACAGCAGATAAGCCAATAGAATTCCTGGTCACGTTCCGTGCATACTCATGTAATACAATCGGTCTGGACAGCGCATGGAAGAGACAACCGTTCAATTAGAAAATCGTGTCCCCAAAGAGACTGACACGAAGTCCGGCTAATCAATTAAAACTGTGACACAATCAGCAAGAGGGAACAAAACTTGTACGTATCTCTCCGTAGGACTATCTCTGAGTATTTTTAGATAATTTTCAATTCGATTTGTTACTTTTGATGCTGGCGACGTATTAGCCGAAAGGTGCGGACATATATACATATAAATATACTACTCGATTTCCTTTTGAGGTTACAAATAAATAAATTTTGGTGGTTAGGCATTTCATTAGCACTTCACTAAAATGTTAATGTTACGACGATTTCCGGCTGCGTACATTGTCTGGGAAATCAAATTTCAGATCATTCTTCTTCATAGAAGCATTTGTCGGCGGGAGATTTTTTTCGGTATAAATAAATCTGAGGAGTATCCAAATTGTATAGGGCAAACGCCCTTTTGTTCGAAATATCTATTGTGATCTTTAAGTGGGCGCTGAAAGCAAGGGCGCGAATGGATATTTGTATACATATATACCAATTTGATGGTTGGCTTTTGGTTTCTGCAATTCAAATGTTCATTTTGAATATGTGAAACTGTGAATCGACATGACGTTGAATTTATGCGTGGGCAATAAGTAAGGACCATTGATCATGATTAAACAATAAAAAATTCCGTTCCAAGTCGACTCTCTTCACATTTGGTTGGCTTTGTCATTATATTTCTCGATTGAGTTGGATTGGAATGGTTCGTAATACCCTTCCACAAAGACTGATACTCGATTTGGATGTGGACTGTTGTGTATAGTATAAGTAACCTTATTTGTTGGTTATCGCCCGAAGAAATAAATTCGTTTTGACAGAACCAACTATAATTCCGCCTCTTATTTTAAAAATGGGCCCTATTCAAAAATCTAGTTACCTATCTTGACCCGAACTAGATTGTTTTCCTACGTCAGTCACATACAGCTGTCAACTTAGTACTCAGTCACGAATTTCTTGACTAGATTCGTCGGCTATCCCTCCTTAAACGTCAACTGGAAAAGCTTTTCACGCGACCGATTTTAGCTAATTAAAACTGAGACACATCAAGTCAGCCAGCTGTCAGACTTACTAAACTAGATGCTTGAACTTTCCCAATGCCTTCTATACCTATTCAGTGTGAGCGTTAGAATAGATTCCATAAACAAGTAACACTTAGACTTACAACTCTTGACATCATCCGCACACATCGCTTTACTACTGCAAGTGATAGGCGCTTGGTGAACTACAAAGCGAAAAACAGGTTGGTACACACCACTTAGAACACCAATTCTATCCACTGAAGGATCGCAATCAAAGTTATGATGAACCCCCCTGTGCGAGTCACCAGAACAATTGCATCCATTCCAGTCAATTTAATTTCTGTTCCACAGGTGATTCGCGTCAATCGAATCAGCGCTCTTCAATCTTCTTTGTCCTTTTTCCCCCGAACAAATGGTGTTCGGCGAATTTAATTTATAGCACCACATTAAAATGTCAGACATTGATAAATAAATAAAACAAAACTACTCGTAAATTAAAAAAAAGAAGTTATATCTGTTTTATTCCACAGAAAATCCTCTTATGGAAAAAAAGAAAAAAATAAAAACATAAAGAACCAAAGATGAAGATGAAAATCTGAATATAAAAAAATCCGGTTTCTCATTGCTCACCCATTTTATTGTTTTCCTTTTTCTCGGCCATAATACACACATGTTCATATATATATATATATGCATGTGTACAATCCGAGGGCGAGACGAGAAAAAGGTTCCTCAATTTATTGTGAGCGCAGGTATTTTGTGTACCAAACTGTTTTACGATCTCGAATAGATTTCAATTGATGACTACCGGGCTTTGTTTAGGGATCTCAAGAGGATTTTCCACCTTGGTTCTGAAGACCTTAACAGTTTTGATCTTTGTTAGCAGATTTGTGTTGGAAAATATCCCATTTTCTGGGAAAGCCATACAGACTTCCATTGTGGCTGAGAGTTGTTCCAAGATGAATTTGTGTAAAGCTATTTAGTGAATGTCAAAGTTATAAAAGTAATCTCATAAACTATCTCCAAGAACCCTCTAAGAATACCCTAATTGCATTTTCACTTTGGCGAGCTATGTCAAGGGCATTTTCTGGCGAGAATCCTCTTTCCCTTCTACTCGAAACGATAGAAGTAATAGGAAATGGCTGCGTTCCAACGGGCATTGCACTGCTAACAAAACATGGAACGCATTGCTGAAATGTGTTTATCTTCATTTGAAAATGGTTTTCCTGTGGTTTTTTTACATTAAAACATTGAAAGTTCCGCTTTGTATACATTATAGGTACCTCTTGTTTAGCGTCCGTCGCGTTTTTAGTGAAAGTAAATCGCCGCATTCAAGAATCTAGTTAACTTAAGTCGACTAGAATGGTGTGGATAACGTGAACGCAAAAACTAGATTTGTCGGGAGCGTCACTTTTCCTACGTCATCCACACATCCGAATTGTCAACTTAAGGACTATTCACATGAGAGCGAGCGAACGAATTGGTGAAATGCGAACAAACCAATTTTGATGCATTTATGAACAGAAAATTGAAAATTTTACTATTCCAAGAGGAGGATGATTAATAATCCCATCAAAATTTAAGACAAAAAGTTAGTGAACACTTTAAATAATGCAACTTCGAATTCCAAACTTTTTGCCGCGAGGGAATAGGTACACCCTTGGCGCGAATTGTCAAAGTTTATTCACAATCCACATCATTCAATTCGCGTTCCACAAACTGGCGAATAAAACATTCGTTCGAACCTAACCTCAAAATTGAATTTTCGAGTTTTTTTTATTAAAAAAAATAGAGACAAATGACGGCGACTGTCAATGGATTCGGGGGTATCTGCGACCAAATAAAATTTATCATGTGAATGAACTGTCAAAACTTGCGAATATTCGTTCGTTCGTAGGTAGGTAAACGTCAACCAAAACAGCTGCTCATATGACCGATTTCAGCCAATCAAAACAGAGATAGTTCTAGTCAGACAGCTGTCAGACTTATTAAACTAGATACTTGAACGTCCCTATTCTTTAGTTTTGACATCTCTGTAAACATTTTTAGTAATGTCGTTTTCCATTTGGAAAAAGCTGGCTGACAGATTTTATGTTGCACTGTCCGCCAAAAGATTTTTATAGACACAAATTACAACTTAAGAACAGCTGACTTTTAAAACACCCACCACCACAAATGCAAAGAAAGAAGAATCTCGTTTTATGTTCCATTGTTCCCGAAAAATCAGAAATCTGGGAGCAAAATTTGAAAATGGAAAACGACAAAAGTTTAGTAGGTACTGAACGCGATCAGTTTTTATTGTGCTTTTCCACCCCACTCCACACTAAACTTTATCGATAAATTTGAGAACTGATGCGTAAGTGTCAACGAAAGGAGGGAGATGGAAAACCTACTACCTAACCAAAAGCACGTTTTCAAAACTATGTAGGAACCTAGTCACCTTACAAGCTACAACACACAACACTGTGCACCCATATAGGCATTCCATTCGCAACCCTCCAGATTTCGCCTACACTCGATCAACATCAGCACCTCCACTCCATCAACAACTGCGGTTTTTTATTAGCCTTCTCTATGTACCCACATCGTTACACTTGCTAAAAAGAACTGACCGCACTCAATACGTTACACATTTTTTTTCTTTTTATTATTATTATTGAATTCGCTTTCTTTTCAAAATACGAATGATGCGATGGCCATGAACTCAAAGTTCGACCGAGACACAAGGCATTTGAATTAACAAAAAACAAGGAACAAGCTATAACAACAAACCTCGCGAATAAACATATACAACAAAAGAGGAAGAAACTAAAAAAAAAAAACAATCTTGTCCAACGTAATAGCGGAATGAGTGTACTCCACAACTGAAAGCCCAGTATGTGTGCTTATACAATACACAAATGGGGAATGGAGGCAAAAAATGATACGAAAAAAAGAGAATAGGTAGGTAAATAAAATAAAAATTCTGATCTGAATGGATCGGAGAGTACGCTACACACTACACCGACAACCGACGAGCGACGTCAAAAAAGCGTTTTATTTTATTTTTTATTTTATTCATCTGTTTTTCCACCTTTCAGTTCGGTTGGTCTGGGCTCTTTTGAGTTCATTAAACCTGCCGAGATGACACTACAGTGAGACATAAATTAGAGGAGACCCAGCGAGTGAAAGGGAGATAAAATTTTTTTGTTAATTCTTTTTTTTTAGAATCAATATGGCTAGGTTTTTTTTTTTTTTGCTCTGTTGAAGTGTCAAGTGGTTGGTCGTGGAGGAGGAGGCGTGTTTCAGGAAAATAAAAGTTTCTGTGATTTAATTGATGGGAATTGGTGTAAACAGAAAGTTGTTTCATGTCAATAATAATGTCATTGGCATTGTAGTGTGGTTTTTGTTGTGATATAACCGTACACATGAGATACATACACTGACCGTATAAACATGCGCGTTTTCGTGTGACAGAAAGAAATTACGGGCCTTACCAATGAACATTTTTAGTATCGACTTTAAATTTTGAGTAATTCACAGTGGCCATATTTTCCATACAAATTTTGCAACTGTGAGCTTCCGTAATAAAGGTCGATTGAGTGCGGTCATTATTCATTAGTGCGTTCCTTAAACTAGAGATATATTAGCTTGTCCAAATGAGGTGGAATTCATCATTGAGTTTGTGTTTTTTTTTTAACCCAGTTCCAGTGTTGGAATTAGGGATGCCCTTTCTTCATTATTAAATAAAAGAAAGTGCAATTAATAAGACATAGCAATTATAGCGCTAGCATTAGTTAGCTTAGCTATAAAATTAACAAAGTGTGAAGTGCGCCTTAATCGAATGATGATAGTTCAGTGGTCTGGGTCTCTGAACTCAGAAAGTTAGCCGCGAGCCGACTGTTTGACATTTCACTATGTGTTTTTAATAAACGGCAATTGTAAATCAATTTTATAGAGAAGTAGCTTCATTCTATGAGAGTGCTCTTAATTATTTAGAATAACATTTCGACTTTAACTCCAAACTCCAAATTTTTAAAATTACATCAATTCAAAAAATTAAGAAGGATGTAGTTTTTGAAGAATTTATTGCATTAAAGAGTTTCTTTGAATGTGAGCTAAGAAATTTAGATGAAAAACAAGTTGTGAGAAATTGGGTTAGTTTTTTTCAAAAAGGTTGAGGCACCACATTTGGAAAATCTTTGCAATTTTGTATTTTCGTTGCCTATTTCTAATGCAAGTTCTGAAAGGATATTCAGTTTCATGAAGAACTCATGGAGAGATGAGCGGAATCAGCTTTCAATGGAGTATTGGAAGCAGAGCTTCTAAAGCAAACATTTTCGACGAGTACCTTACCGGAAAAATCCGAAAACTAAATACGTTGCACAAATTTGATTTGAAAAAGTTACATTAAATGTACGATTATGAGTTAAAATACTTTTACTTAAACCACATATTAATTATTACAACAAATAAAATGTAATCTAAAATAATAACGTTTTTTTTCAATTCAAATGCAAAAATGTCCTGCCGGCTAATTTTTCAAATCTGGCATCCCTAGTTGGAATTCGAGTCTCGAGTTAAATAAAATTTATGGGCGCTCGGTATTGCGAAATTTGTATGGCGAATAGGTGAAGCCATTGTGAACTGAGTTAATTTTGAAATTAAAAATGGTTAGAAAAAACGCGGGTATGTTTTTAGCCCTGAATTTCTAAAACGGTTCTTACCAACATTGGTTCACTTTGACTGATTTTAGATAGAAACAACTTACGGACACGCTAGAAAATAATTGTGAATAGGTCATTTTTGTTGTTTTAAAAACATCCCTTGGGGAATAGTAAACTTTATTGATTTAAAAACGCCCAAGATGTTTGCAGATAGGTGTTGTATCTTCGCTTAAACTGTTGCAAAATGTAGTCTTCCAGAAAACCGTTTTCAAATTTTCCTCAGCGAGTATAGCCGAAGAAATGTTGACATCACAGTTTTTTGTAGGCTGATCTGTCCACTCGGACTGGACTTTTGGTCCATCGGTCAGAATGGACGTAGGACATGTGTTAAGAAGATGTTGAGCTGCACTGTAAGGATAAATAATAATATGCGACAGTAGGTAGATGGCTAGATTTAGGTTAAAAAGAAAGGTCACATTCATCAAATTATAACGTTTAAAGTAGGAGAGTGTTAAGCAATCGTTCAACTGTTTTATAAGGACCTTCAAGCTTCAAACTTCATTTGGGGTGATGAGAAGCATCGGAATCGCTAAACCAAAAAAGAGACCAGTTTTTACAGGAGCTGTATATACGTCAAACGATGCCATAATCTGTGTATTTTCAATTCGATGAACTTGACGTGTCATACCAGCGATAGATGTATGGGTTACATAAAATCATAGCCGATCAAACTGTTTCGGAGAATATCATTTTGAGCGTGATGGGCACGAAACCATCCCAAACCGTCCACGTTGCGAAACCGTTTCTGAAAATGCGCACGGCACCCACACTCTCGACGCAAATGAAGCGATGCCGTCGTTAAATGGGTCAACGTAAGCAAAAAGGTCGCCCAATAGGGTAAGCTAAGTGCCGGCGAGGTTCGTCGACTCCACAGGTGACAACTAATGTGCGTGTTCAAGAACAGAGGTGACTTAAGGCGGTGGAATCCGCAAAGGACCATGTTTGGGACTATGAACCGTACATATATATATTAAATATTCTAATTGTGAATGTTGGCATGTTGCAATAACGCTCATTTTGTGAACACACCCAAACAAAAATGGAAACCTCTAAAAAGGAATACGCCAACCGATTTCTGAGGAGAAAACAATAAATTGTTCGAAATTCGCTTAGCCAAAGACAATCCGACGATTGAGAAACTGTGTTTTGCTCCCAACAGGCTTCTGTGAATTTCAATAGTAGGCTAGTTCTGGCAGTTCTTAAATCAGAACCGGTCACACATTCACAAGCAATCAGCCATGAAGCGAAAATAATAAATCACATTCCCCATTAAGGTCCATTTCCGTCAATATGCTAACTCTCCTTAATTTAAGACTTACTGCTGTCATCACAACGAGAAATTCATTACTTGAGAGCAACAAAAAAAAAAAAAAACATGGCGGATTTTAAATAAAATAACAATTAAGTGAACACACCCGTGTGTTCCCTATCGTATTTCAATATAGCTCCGCATATATGCAACTTTGAAGTGTGCAAATTGCATTCGTCACTCCCGCGCCTCTTTCCGATAATAACCAACTTATGGAAGGATACCTCAATCTTCATATATATGCATACAATATACACCACTTCTCACCTCGTTCTGTTTTTATTGTATTTCTGCGAACTCCGCATGAAAAGGTATTTCTTTCCACGGAAAATGAATACATTTTTACAAGAATTTCTGTTCGCATCCGGCCGATGTGCCGAATCATAATTTATCACATAGTCGAGTCGAATCGTGGTGTGCAACAATCGAATGACTCACATGTCATAAAGACATTCTGTTCAATCGAGAGGAAAGGTTTAATGAACCTTTTCACAAAGCCATTCACAACTTGTGGCGCGTTCTCTGTCACATTTAATTGTTCTGTCAAAATGTGTTCGAAATCGAAGGCCCAAAGTGAGTGCGCGCAAACATGCTTTCAACTGAAACTGTGCATTTGCATAGAGTTGACATAATGTTTTCCCATTCCAACTGACAGTAGTCGACGACATCGTTTTATTGAGAGGAAATGGAAATCTAATTAAAATTCCATTACCGAAGGAGTCGAGTTGCTGCTGATGCATTTGAGGCGGAAATTTAACTGAAAAATGATTTGGAGAGAAGGTAGTATTTACATACGCAGAGTATTTTTGTACGATTGGTATTCAAATGGATTGAGTTGAGAACGGGATTTGTGGATTTAATTCAAGTTCGGAGAATTTGGTCAATTTGGTTTTGAGTCTTAACCTACAGGTATAGTAAGTTTTGGAGTCTTACGATCGAGCTTTTAAGTTTGTTGACGGTTGGAGTGTCATTGCTTCAATGAGCGTGGCTACATGATCATTCCCATGCGGATGTCATCTGTCATGTCCAGCGAGGGAGGTAGATTTTAAGTTGAAAAGAAGGCAGATGCTAAAGCCTGAACATCGAAAAAAAAGTACAAAAAAGTGAAAACCGCGAAACTAATCGAAAACACATTCATATTTAAATGACATCTGAGAAGTCTGAACTATGAAAGCTCAGAGCTTTTTTAGTTTACATTACTTATTTCCAGAAGCAATAATAAACAAATTTAGTCGAGTGAAGTGAAAAAATAACTTTTTTTCCGAAACTGACAGGAATTATGTGATGGAAGCGTGATCTAGCGGAAAGTCAATAACAAATTCTTTGAATGTATTTGTTTCTACAGCTTGGCGAAAAGTGAAAGCTGGTACATGTTCGAGCTTTCCACAAAGTGAAAATTTTAAATTGAGAAGAAATATACAGAGCGCACTATGCGATGAAGCAGTACATCCGATTTTTTACATTTTTTCAACTTTTGTTTCGATGTTCAGGCTTAACGTAGAAAGTTCATTTTCGAAAATAGTTCTGGATTACCGTTAAATGGAGCATTTCTTGGAATCGGTAGGGGCTGTTTGAATATAGGGCCTAAGAGCGAGTCTTGTGGCACACCAACAGTTTCGTTGCACGCCATAGTTTCCAATATTGCAATATTCGCAATTGGGCTTTCAAACTTGACTATGACTCTTAATCTTGTACAAAACGGTGGATGTTTTAATAAGCAGCAGCTACGAGTAGTTCTGATGAACCATTGACCATCATTTGTAAGCTTAAAGTCCTGCGTGAGACCTGAAAATTGTGTAGATTTTTAAGACGCATATTATAACCTTCTTAGTGACCTTTCGAGATCTTTCTTCAGACCTTATTTCCTCAAGAATATTGCAAAAAAAACTCCGAGGAATTTCAGCAAGACTTTTCGCAAAACCTGCTCACGACAAACTACAACAAAGAGGAGAAGAATGAAATAACCTGCAGAGCTTGCCGGGCAAAAGGACCGTAGTGGTTAAGACCCTAGTTCACCTACTTTAAGCGGCAGATAGAATGAAATTCAGAAAATGAATGGTTATGATTAGCATTCGTGCCAGACGCTGTAAGTAGTTATAAAAACATCTCAATCGGCTCCCTTCTGAGAAGTTACGAACTATTTCAAATACAGGCACGTTCCGCCTAAAATATGACTTTTAACAAAAGTCACACCTCGAATGCTGTTTGCCGACAAAACTTGATCCACCCTACGATACAGGGCACAGCATTGAGCATATTTAAAAACTCCCAGGGTGTGAGAAGACACACAAACAACACAAAATTAAAAGAGGACCATTGACTGTTCAAATCCCCATCTCCATATACGTATATACATCGAATGGAAATAGAATGACAAAGGTTGGCTTCGGGGAGACTGAAACGGAAACCCCCGTGGAGGCCAATGGAGTGCAACAAATACACAAAACGACATGGAGCGACTAAGAACAAAGTATCGCCTTCTTTTGGGGATGTATCCGCACTGATGGTGACTGGATGGCACCATCCCGACTTTTTAAATGTTTTTTTAAACATTTTTTATTTTTATTTTAATTGCGAGTCTTATTCGTATTCTGTTTTTTTTTTCTGTCTTCGAAAACTTTATTTCGGATGGATTAGGTTCTTTTAATTTTCAGATTCAGTCCGATTGTCGGCGGAGGTGAGGTAGGTGGTGTGAATGGAATTTATTTCCTATTTGATTTAAGAGTTTTCTTCTCTACAGTGTCCCGAGCCACATGCCATTTGTTTAGTTACCTACATGCATACATTATGTCAGATGCTTTTAGCGACTGAACGACTTGGTGTAGGTACAGATGAGATTTTTTATATTTTTTTTTTTTTGATTTTCCTAAACTTGGGAAAGTTTTTTTCTTCGATGTTGAATTGAATAGACGTCGATTTAGATCGAAAAGTTTACAACATTTAAATGTGTTTGGGATTTTGGATGTTTTGTGGAGCGACACGGTGCTTAATGAAAATGTAGTGGGTTGACAGATAAGATTCTAATTTATGCAGGTAATTTGTGTCACAGTTGGGGCTTTCTTTGGGAAATTATTGATTTTATCATTCCAGCCGTAGACTGTTGGAATCATGTCCACAGAAAAAGCATGCGTTCGAGATTAATCATCAGTTTTGTAGACCAAATTGGTGCGGAACATAAACAAGGTGGCCAAATGATGACAAATGGATTTGAATTGTGGTGGGTGAAGAATTAGAAAAAAAAAAACCCTTACCGAGCTTTATAAGTTTTGAACTGAAAGATTGAGTTTTTTTAACTTCCTCGATTACGCAGTATTAATGATTGTCATCTGACATTACGATGATAGAGGAACTCAAATAAGTGAGTTGCAAAATTCTGTCCTTCTGTCTGTCTGTCCGTATGCTTCCGAGGCGTACAGCCTAATGGCTGCCGGGACTTGGTTCAAACTTTGGATTGAGAGTTTTTAGGCCTACAGTTCGGAGCCGTTCTTTTTGTTGCACGGTAACCTCAATATTTTTGCTTCTTCTCGTACAAAATGTTTATACCAGTTAGATTTGTTCGAAAACGGCTCTCACGATTTCAATAAGAATTGATATACGACTTTAAGTAGGCGAGGTTAACATGACTGCATACTCAGTTTTCCTCTAAAAAATCAAATAACGGTACTTCTAAAATTTGGACAGATCTCGAAAACGGTCATACGAATGTAAAAAAAACACATTTTTAAGGTAGGTAATAAGGTCATTTTTAGGTTAATAGCTAACTCCGTCTATTCCTCTATTATCGTACAATGGATTTTGGAAAAAAAGTATTTATTCGATTTTCTTTAGTTTACCTGAAAACGGTAAGAACGTTTTTGACCAGAATGAATACTTAAAGTAAAATTAATGTTTTCAAAATTATTGCGTCCATAATTTTCAATTCGAATCACCGAAAATGCTAATTTTAAAAACCGCTCATACCTCGAAAACACACTTTTTCAATTCATTTTACTTTAGTGTTCTCGACTACAAAGCATCAGCCAAAGGTCTCAAAAGTTTCCTAACCGCAAAGCGAAGAAATCAGAAAGAACTCGTGGCACACACCTGACAGATGGCAGTTTGTCATCCTGCTACTTCTGACGTTGCCAGATCCGTCGTAACACTTACATGTTTATCAATGTAAGGATATCGGTCTAATACGAACCCTACTTCCAATCACAGACACCCTACACCAGCGTTACTAATATAGTCCAGTAAAAATAATAAGATGTCCCAACAGATCAGAAAACAGAAACTCCGACTACTCAAAACTCACATTTTTATTTGATATACACTGCCGCATCAGATGAATAACCCAAACGTGAATTTTATTTAGCAGTATTCCTTTTTCTATATTTTATGAACCGCTTCTTTTATTTAGCGTCGCTTCTCAGATCTTTACCTACATATCTAATAAAATAAGAAAACGACCCACCAAACTTTTGATCAACGAATTTCTTTCGACCCAGTCGTGCACTTTATTTTAAGAAATTTTGGGAAAATCGGTCAGTTTTTTTTAAAGGTATAGGGCGCGGCAACATATAAACCATTTAACATGCGGAGAAAACCCCATTTTTTTGAACCAGGATTAAAAATATATTTTTTAAAATGTAGTTACCTATCTAAGGGTTGTTTAAAACAGACTTGAGAGCCACATCAAGTAGGTGACACTGAATCAGCCGATTTTCGGCGTTTGCCATGACCTTTTCCAGCTTAGCCAACGGGTATGTTTAAAATGTTTGTCCGTGTGTTGGCCTTAGGTCTTGTAGGGTTAGTGGTTGGTTGACATTTAAAAAAAACTCACACACAGAAAAAATAAGGCGGCCACTCTAAATCGCCCCTTATTGAGATGATCCACTCCAACAAGTGTCAAAACAGTCGTCTAAGCCTTCCGTGTGTGAGCCGCTGCTCCGTCACCAAATGTCTAGTAAGTCCACAGAACGCCCCGAGCAAGATTGAAGCTCTCACTGTCCCAATGTTCCCATAGGTGATCTCATGGGACTCCAGTTGATTAAAAAAATTTTAACAGCTTCATGAAATCGATAAAAATAGGTCGAACAATTTTGTGGAAGAAGGTGAGCTGTGAAATAAAAATCTGTCAAACTGTTTCAGGTTTCAGCTTCAAGATTAAGAATATCATATATTCGTCGCCTTTCCATGCTCATGCTCATCAAATGTAAGATGTCATTCAAAAAGTAAACCAAACTCTCGAAGAGTGCGATAAATTTCCACTTGATTCCCACTTAAATCTACTGCCTCCGCTACAAGAAGAAAATAACTGTTTTACCACTTTGTAATCAAATGCCATCGCATCACCTATCTACTCCATGTCATACTACACATATATATTCATTTTCAGTTAAGTCAAAATGACATAAATCCGATGAAACTTTTTCTCAGCTGTGATTCGATTCGATTGAGGTTTACGATTGAGAACATCCAAATGGAAGCGATTAGATCTGTGTCGAACATTCAAATCTACTCGTCTGTCAAATGCACGCACAAATAAAAGTATTCACCCTTCACAAGTGTCACAATAAATTAATTCATCGACGGACAGTTATGCAGTTGAAATTCCTTCCCAAATAAATATTAGGGTGCACAATTAGATCAACCTTCCCCCGTCGCAAAATGTGTAGAAGTATTATGTTTTTAAGTCCCCGAAGAACAGTCTATTCATATGCAAATTAGGCATTAATATTTTGTAGTTTGGCATGTGGGCAGGGCTGGGTATTCATTGTTCGCGTAATTTGGTCGAGGGGTTCGGCGATAAGCTACACTCGTACGGAGTGAGTAAGCATTTTTTTCATTCATAACGTTGAGTAGTCTCGCACGACTTGCAAGTGTTTTGGAAGCATGTGATTAGTTTGTACTTTGGAAGTTGTTTTTTTTTTTGATAAATACCTAATTGTAATGATTTTTATGGGAGCATTGGAACTTGCAGTCAGTGTTACCAGGTTGGTTTTTTCTTTTTATGGAATTTCAGTATAAGGTTTTTTTTTAGCCCGGATTGGGAATGGTGGAAATAGGCACCCGATGGGGTACGACTCTGGACAGGAATAGAGGTTTGGTGATGCCTCTGGAAAGACTCTGTAGGCCTCACTGTTCGCTTATGGAGAAAATAATTTTTATGTATGAAGCTGTAAATGCGTGCATATCTGGGATTGTCAGGATTGTGAAACAGGTGAACCCCTTCTGAATACTAACGAGTTTCCTCTGCACTCGTAGGATATGTACAACTAAATTTTCACATTTGCATCCCTGCAGAAAATGCTTAAAGGTATATCCAACCTACCAATCGCACGGCGTTCGTCAGTTAGGGTGGCAAATGTATCTCTCTTAAGTCTTGGAAGTCCGTTTGGACCGTATATTTGCAACCAAAGTCAGCGGCTTGTTGAATGGCGGTGATTTCGGCCTTAAGGACGCTGCAATAATTCGGGAGGTGTAAAAGTGAGTGCTTACGACTGGGACATTAACTAGGCGGGACCGGTGTGTACCTACAGACCTCAACACACTTTGACGAAGACGTAGTCGAATGCAGACGCTTTCTGTCAGCGACGTGCGAATTGAAATATTTTCAACAGGCAGCCAGCCGATCTGCAAGTCGCTGTAGCGCTCTTCTCTTTACTGTTGCTTCTCAGTTGTAACCAGCGTTGTTCCGAAGCCAAATTACCCAATTGGTACTTCGGCACAACGCTGGTCGTAACGCTGGGTTGGTGGCAAATTCTCTGCTAAAGATGTTGATCGGAAGAATCAACTCTCCCCTTTTGGAAAGGCTCTCAACGACCTTATGCTAATGCTTTTTGCTGCTTTAGGTTCAATATTTGAGGTTAGAATTCCTCTCCAAGGTGGTAGTCCAAGCTATTATTGGCAACTGTTTGGACACTTATTCAACGTGCAGGACGACCGCAAGGGACTGTAAATCTCTCTTGAGTTTTGAGCATTAAAGACTGATAGTTCTGCTGTAGTTTTTATCACTTTGTGAAGACCTTTAACGCGGACCAGGCGCAAGGTATACAACCCAGGCAGCCTTTTAGACTTGTATTTCTGAACGTCATTTGCAGTTTGGTTAGATACCATCAAGTCGTGGAGATTTCAACTCTTCTTAAGCTTTGCATTGCTGATAAGGTCGGGGACGCGGGAGAGATCTGTAGTCGGAGAGTGACAGCCGCGGCAAGTCTTTGACTAGTGAAGTGAGTCGTGAGTGTCCATCAGCGATAGAGCCAATGATTCACCCGTATTCATTATTAAGGAAACCCGTATATGGAAGATGGTTTTCAAAGGACTACACAGCCAGCAGCTTCAAACTTAACATCTTATAGTTTGTGAAGGCTTTACAAATGCAAACTTGCTCTCAATGTTCTTCTATAAGCTACCTCTACACCGTGGTTTGCACATCTCGGTTTAAGAGACAAATTTAAGCTCTTTGTGAATCCTCTTCTTTCCACTCTTGCAACGAATTGTGTTAAGATCCGTTTTCCATACCAAGGCGGGCGGTTCGCTAAACATTATTCTTGTTGCTCTAAAGGACTGGGTGGGACTGCTGAATTAAGAACGTTTTTGAGCTTGAGCTGTGAACGTTGTCTATAAAGTTGCGTATCCACCAAACTTACTTGGCTAAAAGACCGGAGTTTAGTTGGTCTTAAGGCTGTTGGGGAAGTCTGACACTATTTGCATGTGGTTCCACTTGTAATCGAACCAAAAACATCCCATTTCGACGAATGGTATCCCCTTCGAACTCTATATTAAAGCAGACAGTACATCCTTCCGGATCATGGTCGGGGAGACCTAATCCGGAACCTTAAATCATTTAGTGTGAACCTGCACGAAACGCACCAGACAAAGTCGGTTTTGATGAACCCATTTAGCCAGAACTGATGTATACAAAATGTTACAAGGACTCGATGTAAATTGTGGCGACTTTCAATGGCAGTGTGCTGCATGCTGTTCTCCTGAACGTGTGTGTGGACAAGTTCACAATTACAGTCATGTAGGTATGCAAATGCACACTCTATACGGAGCTGGGTAATTTCCTGTGGTTGTCTGTTGCTGGTATGCTGTCACCTACCTCATTCTCTATTTCAATAAACGCACAAACAATCCTTTGACTTGCAGTAGGTGTACAGCCAGCTTACATACATGCATGGGTACAAATATATTCATTAATTTTGCCACAGCAGCCCCAGTAGCCCCAGTAGCCCCAGAGTAGACGACCCAGACTCTCACTGTCACAATGAGTGCCGTATTTTGAGGAGAGCCGCTGGTCCCCTCGGATATTGGATCGGCATCACCATCCATTGGATCTTCTTTACATCATCGGCGCAGACTTTGTTGTCGTGGCGGATATTTTGTCCCCCACGTTGCCCGATAATAATTCTGTGGTTGCAAGTGCCCTGTATAAAACGTATGTGCGCCCACAAAGAGGAGCACAAGTGCACACACATATGCGGGATTAGGATGAAAGGAGCCACTGCGTGCAGCATTAAGTGCTGGTAAGTCGATTGCTACTAAGGCGACACACGACGACGATAAGCTATACGTCAATGAAATATGAACATCAGGAATCTAATTTGTTGTGCGGAGCAGTAATCGCATGGCATTCCCGCAAACAAGAAACCGTCGTCGTCCGTTCGTCTCCCCGGGGATAGCATGCAGCAGTGTCAGATGTATTGATGGAGTCCGTGCTGTTGGGGAATTAAATAACCGGTGCGCTGGTCAATAGATTGCTATCGTTTGTAGAACAGGTGTAAAAAGTGAGTGTGTAAATATTCCTTAAAGTTGAAAGCATGACGCTGGCAATGTTTTTGTTTTTTAATGGTACGGATGAAAACAATCCAGTGTCTTGTGAGGGAAGTACGGAATCAAATTTGCAACGCTTAAACAGAGTCAACTTCATTGCGTTGACAGGTACGTCAACGTATATTCAACGGAAGGAACAGTCCCATTAAATGCACCACATATCCCCACTGTAAAAAATATATATCCTTGCACAACAATTTCGAGGACAGAATGATTTGCGTTTGGACTGTCATCGCGGGGCTCCACCAATGAAATCTCAATTAATTTAACGACCATGATAGTCTCTGTCATTCTCTCAATATTTCCACCAATGAATCGGATCACTAACAGCCGCATTCTGCTATTCATCGGGGGGAACTTTTCTCTTCTTCAATTTTCACTGAGCACTATTCTACTATTCATTCGAATCGAATTTGGATTCACCTTGTTAATGTCGGTAACGTCGGTAATACTGCGCGGAATTCTCTTATTCACGTGCATGCACATTCAATATCCGCATGTCAAATGTTGCGGATTTGAAATTAAAAGGATCGTCTGTGTGGTTGGTGGTAAAAACTAAATTATTTGTTTGTAAATACAGATTATACATTTTTAGGGGTAGAACAACAAATAGAGACCAGTTTATTGCTTTAATTTCTGTTTGAAAGTGGAAAAAAAGTCCAATATCCATACCTGTTCGTTTATATTTTTGGTTTTATTTAAAATAATTTATCCATCTTTCCAAAGACAATCATCAAGTTGAATTGATTAATTTCAATTTGTGAAAAACAAACTTCTTATGATTTTCACATGAACAGCTGTTAACTTGAATGTCAAATTGGTTTAGATAATGTAATTCACCCGACTGTTGAGCAATGCGTTGAGCACATATCTGCAACCTTTATTTTTTTCAGTTTTTTGAGCTTCAAAATATGTACAAGACTTTTTACTTCAAGTTCATCAAATTCAGATTGATTTTCCCGGAACGCACACATTTTACAGGTGGTTACGTCACGAAATATTCTTCACTAAAATCATCTCTTCATAAACGTCAATTGGAAAAAACACTGTTCACGTGATCAATGGGGACGTTCAAGTATCTAGTTTAGTTTGTCTGACAGCTGTCCGACTAGATCTATCACGGTTTTGATTGGTTGAAATGGGCATATGAGCAGCTGTTTCAGTTGACGTTTATGGAGGGGTAGCCGACGAATCTAGCCAAGAAATTCGTGACTGAGTACTCAGTTTACAATTCGTGGAATGTGGATGACGTAGGAAAAGCGTCGTTCCCGACCAATCAAGTATTTGCGTCCTCGTTACATCTTATCCAGACCAATCTAGTCGACTTTAGATAACTAGATTCTTGAATGCGGCCAATCAAAATCAATACAAATTCAGACATTCAGACTCATCACGTCAGCCAGATGCAGACTAAGCTGACTACGATTTCGAATGTGAATGTGAATGGGTTTTGTCTCAATTTTTGAAAACTGTCAACAAACGCAAAAGCAGAAAACAAGCCTTCTTCATCCATCGCTTTCGTTATATGTATTTCTTAAGTTGACGTGTATTCGATCCACCTGTCAGATGAATGCTGCAACATATACACGACGGATATTTTATTTGCCATCATATGGATGTTGTGTTTCCTAAAATTATTTCCCGCTCCCTGGCCAGTTTGACAAAATGTTTGTCAGCACGGCAAGCAACGAAATAGGATTTCAAAGTCCAAAATTGTACTTCTTCAAATTTGGAACACGATGCTAAGTCTGGGCAAGTGCCAAATAGTCAAATAGTTTTTAGTTCTGCGTAGCCACAATGTAAGCAATGGCTACGCAATAGTTATTAATTCATTTTTTAGGGTGTAATGCTCACCCGCCTTAAACTAGGTGGACACCAGTGTTCCCAGATGAAAAATCTGAAAATCTTGTTTTTCCGAACTAAAATAAAAGTTTTGTAAAATATTAAAGAACGAAACATAAAACACAATTTCAAAGTGCTTTAAATAAAACTTATATTTATTTTTTCGACATAAATATCGAAAAGAAAATTATTCCAATAATTTAATGTTATTGCTTTTGTAATTTTCGAACCTATTTATTTCTGCACATTTTAACTAAGAATTAATTTAGAATTTCGTTGCTTATATCAAGATCATATCAATTCGCTTCATTGAAGAGCAATAAATCCTTTGAAACGATTAAACTTTTGATTGTTTCAGTAATCTGAACGATTGCGAATTTTAGTTTTGTTTAAATGTACGGCAGAAAATTTTCTTTCAACAATTGCAGATATACTATTGAAAATAAAATCTTTTAAGATTCGATATGCGAAGTTTCCAACCGCTGTTTTTACACCTAAGACATTTTTCCAAAAAAAAATTACATCAGTTATTTTCTCAAATAATTTCCTTACTTTTGAGTTGATGGAAACGTTAGTAAAACAGAAGTTGTGCATGGGCTCTGTTCGACTCACATAAGGTACAAATAATAATAATGGAATTAAAGGAAAAAGTGTTTCTTCAGTAGAAAAAGTTGTTTTAATTTGTTAAATTAAAGATTATTGCTATCAAAAATCTTGAAATTTGATGAATTTGAGGTTAAAAGTCTTGTACATATTTTGGAGCTAAAAAAACTGAAAAAAAGGCTTATGTCTTGTAAGCTTGCATCACTGGTGGACGCATTCAGTCGCAAAAAATAAAAAGTTTATGCATTGAACGTTATTCCGGTCATACACTACGTGCGCAACGCATGAACTTCACTTTAGCTAAACCAATCCCAACGCGTTTGAGGTGGTTGCAGATATGTGCTCAACGCATTGCTCAACAAACATGAGGCTAGTGTACGAGCTCGTGATGAGCAACGATTTAAAAAAAATGTACTGGCACATTTTGTTTTGATTAATTTTTTTCATTTTTAACTGGCGTGAATTGTTTTGAGTGAGACGAAACGATGACAAGATCAACTCGTGGTTACTGCCCTTATACGGATGCAATGGTTGCACGTAGTGTCCGACCGGCACTAGTCGTGCGAGACGAAAAACGTATGTCTGCATGAGGTGTAAGGCAATATTCAACCAGTTTGTATCCAGGGAACGAATGAAGGCAAATTTGGAGCCACAACTCGAAGCAGGTTCTAATAAAACCTTCATCTGTATGTAAACATTTGCAGCTATGTAGGTACTCACAAATTAAACGGAATTGCAGCTTCAAACCGAATCACATATTTCTATTTTAAATTTAAACAAGAAGAGGGCACCCTCGTCAGTTGTGTGTCTTCCGCTGGCGTAGTTAGAAAATCGACCCCTGACAGACGGTATCGTCCACCCAAAAGTCAGACTTAATGGGATTAACCTCCTAAAGAGTTAAACGTGTTCCTTCCTCTGGGAGTTTCCAAACATTGGTTTGCATGTTCTTGACAGAGGTCAAACACAAGCTGTTTAACATTAACATTCTCAGACAAGCTCCATCTTTCATGTTGAACCAGGAGGTAGGTATGAAGCGAAACGAAAGAGAAAAAACCAAAACCAAACACATTTGAACAAAGGAGTTAAGCGAATACCAAAAAAAAAATTCGCGCGATCCAAGGAGACTGCGGCGAAGACCTTCGATTAGATCGGTCAATGCCAGAAATTTACGAGGACGAGATCAATGATTTAACACACTTGCAACATGTTTTTTTTTTTTTTTTTTTTTTCAGCCATCTTTTTGCGGTTTTATTTTCATTTATTGTTGTTGCAGTTAAATTCAAACCGTCGCATTCGTCCTCCATTCACAAACCAATGTGAGAACTATTTTCAGTTTGTCTTTTGTTACGCTACACATTCTGTTGACCGATTATACCCATGGCCGGCCGATGGGAAATGTGTCACCTGTCACACATCGTTCGGTGATAAAATGTCAGCTTACCGCCTCACCCCTAGCGAAATGCAAATAGCGAACGCGCCTCTTCATGTGTTGCGTGTAAACACTACCAAATAGTAATGACAACAAAATCAGAATGTAAATAAACGTATTCCTCTCGCGTATTTTGTGTGCATGAATGTGTTTTGAGCGGTGCGGGGAGGGAGGAGACAAAAAGAAAAACAACAACCTCTGAGGTATACCGGTGAAGAGGAAAGAAATAAATAAAACAGAAAAAGACAAGAGACAACGTCAATGACCTCTCCTTGCGTGGAAATCATTTACCGAGCACCTTACGCGCGATTATTGACACATGAATGTGGCG
Organism: Cheilosia grossa; assembly: GCA_963082955.1. Classification (NCBI taxonomy): domain Eukaryota; kingdom Metazoa; phylum Arthropoda; class Insecta; order Diptera; family Syrphidae; genus Cheilosia; species Cheilosia grossa. The sequence continues at coordinate 15,590,446 of OY720147.1, read as the reverse complement.
AATGAATCGCACCGCCGACAGTTGGTGCAGCAGCCACAGAGCACCAGTTGGCAGTTGTTGTTGGTGTTCTTATTCTTCCTCTTCTTCTTGTCATCGTCAGTGACAACAATTACGTCGGGTGTTGTAACTTGTAATCGCACGTAGATACGACTTCAATGCGAGCGCCATCAGGCCGGCAGAGAGAGGCAAAAGTCCCCCCCACCATGCCGTCATGTGCTGGAGCTGGGTTATAAATAAAGACACACATCGAAGGGGCAAATGTAGGCTACGATCAATGGTGCGTAATAATCGGCACCATTGTGCACTAATGGGGTGACAAAACCGCATCGTTAAAGACATGTCACAACACCTGGTTAATAAGTCGAACTAGAGATGCGCGTTGGCTGCATGTTCATCGTTCATGTGGCATGGCAACTGAGTTTTCTTCACCTTCCCGCACTTGTTGGCCAGATTTCCCATTGAAACGATGTTAAATGTCATTTTTTCCCACACTCTCGGAGATAGGTGGACTTAATGTACTCGCTCTTGGCTTAATGTGGGTGTTTTGTTTATGAAAGGAAAATGTTTTCCGAATCATGATACTGATAAGTAATTATCGTCCCTAGGCGGCGCTACTGTTTCGGGTGAACTGTGGAATTACCTTCTGTCGGTTGCGGTTTGTCTGTAATTGTGCGCGCCATTTTAGGTGAGGTTTTCTTCTACAGAACTGACTTCTGGGGGTCAGGTGTTTGGAGCGTTGACGTCAATTCGCACATAAATTTTTGGACAAGGTCAATGTCGCTGTGCTCGTATAGTTTGTCGTTAAATGGTCACCTCAAAAATGCGTCAAAGCAAACTGGACGAAAATATCTTACGAAGAACTACGAATTTTAAAGCACATTCTAAGTTGCATCCAAAGTTTTTTCCATCAAATTTATAGCACAATTTAGTTCCATTTCGGAACAGGCTTTCGATTTTGGGGGGGTTTGTTTTGCAGATGCGTAACTCGGGACTGGAAATATTAATAGAGTCTCCTTTTAGACGCAGCGGTTCTAGGGGACTAGAGAACTAGATCTATTGTTTGAGGTTAGCATAATTGAAATGGAAAGGGCTATACTGAGAGGCAGCTCCTCTCTGTGGTGGATAGAATTTTTGGCAACCTTATTGGCCTGCTCGCACCCGTTGTCATTATCTGCAAAACATGGGCTGGAACGATGAGCTACCGAACAAGTTTGCAGAGATAAGGTTTCCATAACGAAACGATGGCTCTCCTAAATGATATCGATATTTCTCGGTATTTACCCACTCTAAACACTTGAGCTCAACGGGTTGTCGGATCAGGGACGCCGTTTTATAATTTCATTGGTGGGAGTACAGAATTTAGAAATTTATTTCTAGCTAAGCGTTCAAATTGGACGGTTTCGATGTTGGAAACCTGTGGCGGCCACGTTGTTTTGGTAGAGTCCTCTCTAATCTGGTGTTTATTATTCTGTCACTGACTTAAGAATCAAAATAAGTGTTTGTCAGTGAAAACGATTTCCAAAAACGAACACGAAAACAATTTTAATGAAGCATCCAGTAGTACTTTCGGCAGCGCTGCATGAAGCCAACGAAAAACAAAAACAAACTAGAACGAGGGAAATTTCCTTTTTGTAGACAGTTTGAAAGATTAAAGTGCTGCCAAATTTGCATTAAATTTGAAGTGAATTAAATTTATTAAGGTTGAAATTACACTTTGCTGCAAGTAAAAGATATTTTAGGTATTTTTTTTTAAAAAAAAAAAAGGAGTAGCAATGTGAAAGGAGGAGTACGGGAGTACGGAGGTGTTCAAAGTAGTTCGAAAGAGGACCTCTAAAATCATTGATATCGTCGACATGTTTGATGTCGAGCATCCAAGGAAAGCCCCGCTGAATCTTGCAAGCAAAGTCACCGATGACTGACTGAAATATTTTCCACAACGGCAGCAAAACAATCAAAACACCCTAAAATTCTATACCGGACGCAATCCAAGCAAAAGCGAAGGATATACAGTAAAACCCGCCTAAGTGAAACAGCAAAATGTCACAGTCTTTCTTTCCCTTAAACGGGTTTTTCACTTTAACGAACCCCGGATAGGTGAAAACAAAATGTCACTTAAGCGTAGTCCGGATAAGTGAAAACAAAATGTCACTTAAGCGTGTTAAAAAATTCCATTGCGGAAGTTTAAAGCTAAACAAATTTGTATTTATCTTTTGGAGTGGCCTGGAACAAATAACGCTTGTCAAATGTCATTTCCGAGAAAAAAGAAGTGAAAGCATTCAGCAAACTTTTTGTTCTGTTCGATTCAATATTTTTTTCACTTAAGAGAGTTTTTTTCAATGAAAAATATAAAATATACCTGAAAATAAGTTTCAGGTAGCGAGTTTCGCTTAAGAGGAGTGTTTTATAGGTAACTGGTCGACAAGTACTCCGGTATGAAAAAAGTTTTTCAGATAAGCGGGTTTTCCTCTCAAGCTGGTTTTTCTTAAGCGGGTTTGACTGCATCAGCCTAAGGCAAGATGGCGTCAGATCACTCAACAGTTAGGGGTTCCTAGCGGCATTTCGTCGATTTATATAAATCTTTAAATGTTATTTGCGACAGAGGAACAATTTTTTAGGGAGCAACGCAAGTAGTTCCTGAATTCTATAGTGCGCAGTGGCATAATTAGTCAACCACTGACAGTTGGCATTTCAGTCCTCCTTTCACTCGACACTTCGGAGGAATATCATGGGAGTCTGCGGTCCATTCGGTGAGATTACTTTTCAGCCGCGTTATCGCTGCAACCACTTTTTTCTTGCCCTTGAGCAAATGAGTAGGTACACTTCGAAGCAAATTCTCGACCATTACGTACTTTCTCTCGCAGCAATTTGAATTATATATCTAACTCTTTCTCATTACTTAATAGGTCGCTTTGCCGAAAGTCAACTTATTTGATGTTCCGATGAACTGCTTAATGGGATACTGGGAAATGCGTCAAAATAGGTTGCATGAGGCTAAAAGATGGCGCCAACAAAAACGAAACTACCAAACCGAGGACATTGTGAGTCGTGTTGTCGGCTATAATTGACAGTAAGTGAGAGTTTGAGTGATGGACGCGTAAATGCACTGCTTGGAGAACAGTTTACGCTGGTCTCATAATTTTCCGCGACCAATTAGGCTCGGAAATCGACAGCGGAGACTTACGCAAATTTACAAATGTCAAACTGTGACAAGTGCTCGTGTGAATTGCTTTTCATGTTTTCAGAGTTACAGCAATGAAAAATGTAATTAAATAGATATTTATTGCTTTATCGTTTTTATGCAGTGAATGACGCAATGACATTTCCGAGAGGTGTTCACTTTAAGCACCGCTGACATTTTTGAATTCACGAACTGCATACAAATACGAGATTAAGTGAATACCCTTTTTAAATAAAATAACAAAAATAAAGAATTTAAGTTTTTCAAAGTTTCTTGAAGAAGAAAAAACAAACAAAATTAAAAATATTTTAAGGATATTGTTAAGTTTAGAGCGCTCGCTAATAGCCAGTAAGCTAGGATTAGATAAATTTTAGTTTTAAATTAGATTTAATCGTTTTTGTCAAGTATATAAGTTTAATTAAGGATATAAATAAAAATGATGTGAATAAAAATTCGGAATAAATGGAAGGGTGTAAAATTAACTTAAACCTTATTTACACTCGTAGTGAATGATGATTGATCTTATTTTTTACTTGAATGCTATAGTTATGACATTTAACAAGATGATGTACTATTTTGTGCGCTTCAGTACTATTTCTTTTCAGTTTTCAGTACAATGGAGAAAAGTCGATTTGCATCACTGCGATTGCGAACATCTGATGGAACGTTTGAACGTCCTTTAAGAAACTGCGCTCTCTTACCAATAACCTGAAACACTCGTCCAGGGGTGCCGCGCAATGTGACAGCTTCTTTTTGAAAATATCAAGACAGGTTTACCGCCGAACGCGTTTCGAAACTTCTTTACAGGTTTTATCAGTGGGCTAAAACCTTCTGTAAATAGGAGAACATATATTTACCAATCGCCATCCGATAGCAGGCCACAAAGTAAATACAAAAATCAACTTATTTCCAATGAAATATTTGCTCAACGTTATCATAACGGTATAGTATCAGTTCCGTGAACTATCGCCGTACCTGTTGTATATTTTCCAGGAATACCCTAAGCAAATCTATCATGCAAGGCAAACATACCAAAATAAATATTTCTAATCACTGTCGATCTTTTTCCCCGCACTCCAGAGAGCCTCGATTGCTTACCTGGAATTAAATAAAAATACAAATTGATATCAGATATAGGCGAACACAGTTTAGAGTGTAAATTAAGCGGTTTTTAACGTTTTAACCTACATTTGGGTTAAAAAAGAAAAGTCCCTCTTAGGAAAAAGACGTTTTGCCCCACTGCTTGCGTACGTGGCGCCTTAACTGAATGACCTCAACTGTATAGTTTATTCACACATAAAATATAGGCAATTAAGTTCTATTCCACATATCCGGTGGGTGGTGCCCACGGATCACATCACTCATATGGAGTGTTCCGCACCAGCTCGATACTATTCTTTGTCGTGTAATAAATTGCTGAAGGGAAGTAAAATGTGTGCTAACCACTACCACTACCACTCAAGTGTCTAGCAGGCAGAACTTCTTTAAAAACCACTCTCTGTTACGTAATGAACAAGTAAGTCATGCATACAGTTGGTTTGGGATGTGCAGTATTCTGTGTGTGTGCGTGGCGATGTCTACCAGCATGCTCTCGCTCTGGGGCTCCCCCTATTCCATGCGCCCATACGACGTTTGTGTGCAGCATTTTATTGCAACAGGAAGCGTGAAGTTAGGCAAATCGCATGTAATATGAAAATAGTAATTGACTATTATCTGAGCGAAGGTGGAGGCGCCGCCGTCTTACTCGTATATGGATGTAGAGAAAGACGCATGGATAGGCAGTTCATGAATAGAGAATGTCAAATATAAATTATGTACGTGCAGCGTTTGATAAATTGTGGTGTTGTGACTTGAGAGTATGGTGGGGTAGAAGGGGAGCGTAAATACAACCGAGAATCTTCAGAGGTGGAGCGGAGCCGATGAAGGCGAGCGTGCGGTCTTTACAACCAAAACAAATTTGCAAACATTATTGGAGTTTCTGGAGGTTCAGAACGAAAATATCCGGTGCAACCGCTCCTTCCGGTGTTGGACATCAGGAATCTTTTATATCCTTCTTCTCGAGCAGTGTGCGAGAGTGAATGCGACGACATTATAAACTGAGAGATGTAAGCAAATTGCTTTTCTGACAACAAAATCTGAAACCGCTGTCAGTTACCACTGTCCCGTTTTCTGGTAAAAATCTGTTTTTTTTTCTGTGTCAGAAACATTGTGGTCTACAGATTTTTGACTCTTGCAAGTTCTGCTGCATGTCACTGGTGAAAAATCGGTAAGAAAACAGTTCCAAAACTATCACTCTTAAAAATTTTCGAGTTAGTCCTCATTTAAAAAAAAAAAAATCTTCGTCGAGTGATCGATTAAGATAGAAATTGTTTTAGAGGACATCAATGGTTTTGGTTACTGACGCCCACACTGAAAATAAAATACCAGGTAATATTGACAAAATTCTATTGTAAAAAATAAAAAAATTGTTGTAATGATAAATTAAATTTATTATTAAATCAACACAATATTTTGTACGCACAAGAAACGATTTTTGTCAACACAACATTTTTTTACTATCACAACAAACGTTTAAGGCAAGATAAAACTAACTAATATTTTGTCAATCTGAGAGAAACATTTTGTTGGACGTTTATTGACAAAAAAAAAACATGACAGAAGTGAAAACTTGAACAATTACGTGTGTATTTTTCGAATCATCAGGAAATTCACCAACAAAATAATTTAGGCATTATTTTATTCAAAAAGGCATCTTTATACATATTTATGCTTTTTCTGGTCAAAATTGGTTGGCAACGCTGCCGTCAGCTCCCGCGCACCTACAGCTACACCTACCCATACATTTTGAAAAGAAAATTCTCTCTTAGATTAGTGAGTACGTTTGAACTGAACTGTGCTCTGAGAACTGAGAAGACTGAAGACGAAGAGTCTCATCAATCATCATTACTCATACGCAGTGTTGCCAGAATTTCAAAATGGAAAATGCTAGACTGGAAAAAAAATATGCTAGAATATATGAATCAAAAAAAAAAAAAAAAATGCTAGACAAAACAAAATTTGTTTTCTTCAGCTGCTTTTAAAAATAATAATAATAATAATAATAAGTAGTCTTTTATACTACAAAATCATCTAAATGCATGTGCACCTCTCCCTTTAGGAAGGAATTCCGTGTATTTAAAGCAACTAATTTTATTTTAATATTAAAGTATCTTCTTAAAGTCTTCAGAACAAACAGAACAAAAAAAATATCAATAGTACCAATTTTTGAAATATATATCTATGGTACCTACTCAAAGATAAAAGTACATTGTTACCATAATTCACTCTATAAAATACATAACAAGATATTGCCTTCTTTAAATTATTAAAATTAATACAACAAAGTTTGACATAAATTCATTTCAACTCAATATGAAATTGCATAAGCAACAAACGGATTAAACTACGGTTAATAAATCAGTCTTTGTAACAACTCATTCGATGTATTTTGCCTATTGCATTTATTTTAATCACTAACTTTCCTTTAAAAGATATGTAGAGGAAATCATATTTACCTTTTCATTATCAATGTTAAAGCAAATAAACAATAAACTTTTAAACAAGTTAAATCACTGCACACAATATGACGAAACACATTTTCTTCAAAACAAAACACAGATCAGTTAATTATGGAAACGCCACTTCCAAGAAACACTAGCTTTCAATTCCGATAAAATACAAATCCTTCGATTCACGGCTTCCATATCTGTATTAGAGCATGTATCTATACCTCTCTGTACACGATAGGCTGGGTTAATCGCACTCACACTTCCTCGCTCACGTTTCACATTTCATCTGATGTATGGGAAAGTGGAGGGAAACATCCTGAAACTTCGTTGCAGTACATATCAGCTTAATGTACACTAATGACCAAAATTCCAGTAAAAAAAAACGAAAAATACAATAAAATGCTAGAAAAGCATTTGGTTTTCGAAAATGCTAGATCTAGCATTAAAAATGCCAGAATGGCATCACTGGTCATTTGATTTTGTACCATACCCAGTGGTACAGATTACAAGATATATCTGTACAAGACTCCCTCAAGTTCATCAAATTTTAAGATTTTTGAGTTCAAGATTTTTCTATTGGAAAACTTTGTTTTGATTCCATTGATTCCAGAGCGCATGCAAAATTTCTGTTTTACTAACATTCCATCAACTCTAACGAAATATTGATTTCGAATTTCAACGAATTTTCGCTTCCACATTCCGGTGCAAATGTTGAAGGAATATCGTCTGCTGTAAATTTAATTAAAACAGAAATTCATAATCGTTTTTGTACTGAAGTAGTTCAAAATGTAATCTTTACAAAGGATTTCTTGCGCTTTAATGAACCGAATTGCTATGACCTTCATATGAGCAATGAAATTATATGTCATACATAAATATGTACCAAAATTTCAGCGGTATTAATGTAACTTATGTATTATGTGTGTACATATATATCTACCTACTCTAATTTTGCGAAAATGTGAATAATAGTTTTATTTAAAGTATACAAAAATTTTAGAAAAAATCTTGAAAAAAAAAAATTTTTTATTACGTAAAAACCAGATTTTCATATATTTCATCTGAGAACACTGCTCTTAGTAGCTCCGCCTCCTCTATACTGCGATCCTCCCAATCGAAAGTGTGTGTGGCCCTTTCTTTTTCTTTTTCTTACTTATATAAAGAGAACCGCGATGTGGAAAAGGTAGATGAAAATCTTCCCTAAGTTTAGTTGAAAACGAAATGGGCCACTTACCCTATTATGGTCATGAATGACCTACAATAATTTTAATGCAATCGCACATGGGCTTAAGCTGGATTACACCCATGAAATCATAGTAAAATTTTTCTTTCAAAAGGTTGTCACAGCCCATCACCATATTGCAGCTCTGCTTCAAGCTGTCAACTTGGGCTTAAGCTGGATTACGCCAATGAAATCCTAGTACAATTCATCATATAAACTCTGTTACGGCGAAGTTACCAAATTGGTTGAACGTTGCAATGATCTTTCACCTGAGACCCCAGTGCGTCGTGTGCTTAAACAGTGGTTCCAAGCTAATATGTGACGTTTGAAATATTCAACAAAACGTCAGATGTTTTCATTGCGTTTTCATAGACCGTGCTTCCCGATATCAGCCATTCTGTGGAAATGGAAAGTAGGATGCGTTGGGGACTGAAACGAACCTTACCTTACTTACTTCAGTAAACCCCAAACAGTCAAACGTCACTACTTACGTACTTAGGTGGTAATACAGTGCAAGAGTCGACCTGGATTTTTATGCATATATACAATTGCGCCTCTCTAGTCGGGACGATCCGTGGCTTACTACGTTTAGTTGTTCACTCCATATTCGTGGAGGTCCTCTTCCATTTCGGAGCGCCTCCGAAGGCGAGGTCTTGCCTTGGAATGGTTAAATTTTCGTCCAGAGTTTTGATTTCCATTTAATCTTTAGGAAGTTTGTGTCGTGTAAAATCCTGCTCGAGTTGAACAAGCCTTTGGATGGCCTTCGCTCCCCATGTCTAGAAGACATCCTCGCATTTCAGAAATCATTCTCAGAAGTCGTCATCTGAAGCGTAATTAAGTAGCGCTCGCTTACAACACTGAGGACTATTTAGAACACCACTTGAAGCTGTGTCAAACTGTTGGACCTTTCTTTTTCAACTGTAAAATCAAAGTTCTTTAGCTAACAGAGAAGTCTGGCAGTGATTTTAGTACTCGCCCGTTTCTATGTGGATTGGATTGATTGAACACGTACACTTGTTGAGCAACGCGTTGGGCAATGATTTCTAACCACATTAAATTGGGATCGCGCATTAAAGTTGACTGAGTTCAATTACACACTAAGTCGTCGAAGGGAATTAGTTTTAGATATCATTTCACGGGTGTTTTTCGTTGGAAACATTTTTGAAAAAGCTTGATCGCTGCATATTTCAGTGGTCTACGGGTGTAAGGTCTCTTTTCAACTGAAATACGACGCGGCTGCATAATTTCGCAAATAATCAGCGGTTTTATTCGATAAGTTCTAACAGTAAGAAACTGCAACATAAGCAGCCAAGTATGGCAATCTTCTGTGGATTTTACTAACGCAATCTGGCTGAAGATGGGTGCAAAAAGTTGAGTTCAACTAGAGGTCGACTTGAAGAAAGTATTAGACTATACCTATACCCTTTAAAGGATTCATTTGATTTCAGTGGGAGGAGGCAAAGTCCTAGACACGTTCATTGTACTCGTCTTAAGCGGAAAATCTGTAAGTCTTTAGATAAACGCTGTTGAATTCGACCTCTAAATAAGAGACACTTTATATTCTAAGTTCGAGTGGTCAGCTTCTTCGTTTTCCTGCTTTTACCATAAAGAAAGGTGAAATCTCCGATTCAAAACCCAAGATTCCAAGTCACTCTAATGAAATTCTGTTCCTCAATTTTTGTTTAGTGTCAACAGGAGTTCTATAGGTTATGATCGATTCGCAGTACAAAAAATACAACCGCTGCTTGAGTGTTACGCGTACTTACTGCTCAATAATGCTTGAGCATATCATTTGTGTGGAAGGTACATCAGGCTGAGGCCGAAGATGAGGACCCTCCTCAATCACAATCCGGCTCCAGAGCACAGCTCAACAATACTTGACAAAATATGTGCCAACTTGTACACCCGTCTGATTGAATTAAAAAAAAAAAAAAAAAAAACCCCGTCCAGCTGTTACTAAACACCCCTCGCATTAATATGTTCAACTAATTTCAGCATAATTTATAATTTATGCACACAAAACCGGAATTTCCTCTCGCTTCAGTCAATCGGACTGAGGGCATCATCATCTGCTGCCTGCCTACAAAGTCAAACGCAAACTGACCATTATAACCTGAATAACCCGAACAATGGTCAAGCACACGACGTACCTCGTTTCAACGGGTGTAAGTGTGTGACAAACACAGAAATTCTTTAAATGTTATTGCCCATAAGACAAAGGGGAACAAAAACAAGAAAAATATCGATAGGGGTCGTCCATTGTCCATTGTCTACTGTCCATCCCTTTATATTTTATTTCATATTAATTTTAATTTGAAACTCTCAGCCTCACTCAGGCAACCCCAAGGACTTTCTTCAGTCGGCCGACACATGTGTGCGCGGAGATGTGTACCATGTGTGTTGCACTGGCATGCAGCAGCAGCAGCACCCCAGCCCTAGGTGATATGGTTAAGCACGAGCAAAGCCGCCCTATTCAGGGTTGATTGTGTAACTTACTAAAAACCTGTTCTCTGTATGTCGCCCCTCGTCCCCTGCATTTATTTTCCTGTCGAAAGGTTGCTTATTTGTGCACACAGCCGCTGCGGATGATGAAGATGACGACAATGGGTGGTTGCTGCAGAGCCAGCAAAAGGGGTCTTCGGCGAGCATCGATTGCCGCATTAATTCTGAGCTCGTGTGGAGGTATCAAACGGACATAAATGTGTAAGCGGCTGCTGCCAGTCCCCACTAACCGCGTTTCGTATTCGTACTGCTGCCGGCGAAGGGAAGAAAAGCATGCAAAATTTTAAGAGATTCCCAAGTGCAGTTCATATCTCCGATTAATGACCACGAGCTGCACGTGCCACAGAAGTGTGTTGTTGTTGTTGCTGAGTTGGTTCTGTTTTTTTTTTTGCTTTTCTATGCATATATTTTTCCTTTTGCCACTGTTTTTCTTTGGATTAGAGAGGCGTTGGTCCGACGGTGTTGAACATTTTAAAAGGAAAAGGATATCCAACCAATGACACACTTCGCAATGGAGTTGGGAAAAACTGTTAGAGCGACGAAGCCATTTGTATAAATGGGTACGCGTCGGTTGCCTTGACAATTTATTGCACTTATCGAAGTTGGGCACACACACATTTATAATCTGTGTTTGTTCGCGATACAGTTTGAGCACTTTTGTGTTTGTTCTACTAGGGAAACTCGGCTAGATGTGACCACACACAACGCTAAGCTAATTTAATTATCTCAAGTAAAGTTTTGAGTAAATATTTGTTGGAATATATCAAGTAGGTAGGTAGGGTCGTGTGCGGACGTGTGTTTGATTGAGAGGCACAGAAAAACGGATGAGTTGTTGGTTTCTTTTTGTCGACAGTATTGGGAAGGGGTTTACAAAATTAGTCAGCGAGTAAACGCCGATTTGGGTTTCAGAATACTCTGCTTTGAGGTTGGCGAAGTTTCAGATGGTAGGTTTTCAGTTTTAGGTTAGTGGACGCTGCACAAAAACTATCAACCGTAGCTGTTACGTCAAATTTGAGTATGATTTCTGACGTCTGACTTGTGCGCACATATATATACGCAAAGATCGTAGTAAAATTGTCCTTTGTAGTAACTGTATGAGTGCCTACTTTTAACTGAGCTATTGTCGGGCAGTAACTTGGACTTAAAAAACAACCTTCAGCAAGATACTGACTGAAATTGTCTCCCAACCGACCCAATATTCACAATAGGCACGGAAAAACACGGAAAAACAATAGGTCAATACTATCTGTTTTTCAATTTTAAGCGACAGCCTTGGCAACATCTTTTAAATGTTTGTCTGACTCTGGGATGGTGTGTTAGATTTTCAAAATAGAAGGTCTACATATGGCAGCATTTTTTAGAGATGGCCAGCGTGACCGTTGCGCGACTAAAGTTACAGTTTTGCACCTTTTTTGAAGTCCTGTCACAAATTGCTATGTTGGCCCTTCTTTTAGTTGGAGAACGCGCTTAAAAAATCTTTCCGATGGTGTTATATCCAAAAAGGGGTCTCCAAATAAAGTACTGATACATAGAAAAAGAAAAAAGAGAGCAACAAAGACATTTTTTCTTATCAAAAAACAAATTTATTCATGACGAAACAATTCTTTTCACATGTTTGTATTCTTTTTTCTTTCAGAAAGGAATAATTTCTTACTTAAATTGGAAAAGTGGCAATTTTGATGATTTTTCAAAAAGCGGGGCCAAGGGTCCTCAAAAAGAGGCCAAACGGCAACGCTGGCTCAAACTTGAAAAAAAAATCGTATGTTCCATTCGTCCCAAGAATAAAAACACACACAAAATTAACGGTTCTAAACCAGTTCATTTTATTTGAATTCGGCACTGTATGCAGTGTTCCCAGATGAGAATCTTGTTTTTCCGAAATGAGAAATCGTTTTTAATTTTTTTTTTTTAAATATAAAAAGAAGGAAACATAAAACACAATTTTGAAGTGTTTTAAATAAAACTTGTGTATAATTTTTCGACAAAATTATAGTATGTAAAACACATATTTACATAAACATCAATAAAAAAATGTTTGCTCATAAATTAATGTTATTGATTTTTGGAATTTCGGAACATATTTATTTATGACTTGGAATTTCATTGCTTATAAAGGGTGATTTTTTAAGAGGTTTAGAACTTTTTTTAAAAAAAAAACACAAAAAATTCGAAAAAATGAATGAAATATTTATTTGAATCGATAGTTTGAACCTTGCAATTTAATGTTTAAGGATAATTTCATGCAAATGTTGACCGCGGCTGCGTCTCAGGTAGCCCATCCGCTGAGTCCAATTTTGGCATACTCTTTCACACATATCGGCCGGTATCTCACGAATGAATGCATGGATGTTGGCTTCCAGTGCGTCAATCGAAGCGGGCTTGTCCCTATACACATTAGCCTTGGCATACCCCCACAAAAAATAATCTAATGGTGTCAAATCGCACGATCTAGGCGGCCAATTGACCGGCCCGAAACGTGAAATTAACTGTTCACCAAACTCGCCTCGCAATTGCGCCATTGTTTCGCGTGCTGTGTGGCATGTGGCACCGTCTTGTTGAAACCACATATCATGCAAGTCAAGAACTTCCATTTCGGGCAAAAAAAAGTTTGTTATCATCGCTCGGTAGCGTTCACCATTGACAGTAACGCTGCGATTCGCATCATCTTTGAAGAAATATGGCCCAATAATGCCGCCGGCCCATAAACCGCACCAAACAGTGGCTTTTTCGGGATGCATTGGTAGCTGTTGCAATGCTTCTGGCTGATCTTCACTCCAAATGCGGCAATTTTGCTTATTTACGTACCCATTCAACCAAAAATGAGCCTCATCGCTGAACACAATTTTTCGATAAAAAAGCAGCGATGAACATTTCGAACCGAGCACGAATTTTGATAGTAAAATTCAATAATTTGCAAGCGTTGTTCATTTGTAAGACGATCCATGGTTAAATTGCAAACCAAACTGAAGCTGTTTGACATTGACACAAGGTACTAAACACACGTCAGCTGTCAAAACCAGTGTTGCCAAAACCAAACCAGCTAAAAAATCACCCTTTACCTATCAAGATCATAGCAATTCGCTTCATTAAGGACTATTCACATGAGAGCGAATTGCGAACTGCGAACTGGCGAATATTCGTAGATTCTGACATTTCATTCACATGACTTATTTTAGTCGCAGATACCCGCGAATCATTTGCATTGTTGAAGGTTAAGTTCGAACGAAATTTTCATTTCATTTTCAATTCTCGGGAAAATTGTTGTAATTGTAAATTTCGCTATTTTAATCAATTAAGACTCGTTTTTTTTTAGATTAGAAGTCAGATTAATTGAATGTAATGCTTTTGCGGTAAAACCAATAGCAATTTTCAATTCATAAATACAGTTAAATTGATTTGTTCTCAATTCGCCTATTCGCGAGCAACAAATCTTTGTAAAGATTAAAATTTCAAGTGTTTCAGTACTAAAAGGATTATGAATTTTTGTTTCATTTAAATTTACAGAAAATATCGTTTCAACATTTGCAGAGGAATGTGGAAGCGATAAAATATTGATAATAAAATCTTTTAAGATTGAATATGCGAAGTTCCTGTCCGCGATTTTTACTCCTTAAACATTTTTCCAAAAATATATTGCTAACATCCGTTTTTTAATCGTTTATTTATTTATTATAATTAATTTTAGTGCCCAAAATTGCATTTTACTGCCGACAAAGTAGATTTAGCGCTTGGGCGTTTTTTTAGTGCTTAACAAATATTTCAGTGCTTTTTTAACGCTGCTGCACACCGCCTTTTGCCCTACTTTGCAGGCATATACAACAGGGGCCATTTAAAAAAGCAATTAAATGTATGTAGGTACCTATTATTTTTTAAATTTTATTAAAGTATTTTTTTTTTTATTTTACTGTGCAACCGCCATATGACTGAATCTGACTAGACTTTTTTTGTTGTTGTTTTTCCAGCTTTAATTTTTTTGTCTACTGGACAATTCTTAAAACAGTGCTTAAACCCCAGAATGACTTGGCAACGCTGTTTCTGACATCGCATTCAAAACCTTTATAAGTCGCAGATACCCGCGATCAGTTTTATTTTTAATTTATGTTATGTTTGAACGAATTTTTCATTCGCCGGTTTGTGGGACGCGACTGTATTATGTGGACTGTGAATAAAGTGTGACAAGAAATTTGAACTAGCAGGAAAATTGATATAATTGTAAATTCCGCTATATAATAATAGCGAACCCCCGCCGTCTTTGCTAAGGCATTGAAATTTTAACTATTTAAAACTACACATTTTGGGTCGGTGAATCGGGGAGCTTCGATAAATGTGTATGGTATTTGACACGGATTTCTTATTCAAAAACATAAAGATAGATAGATAGATAGATAATTGATTTTATTCATTTCATACTTAAACTAGTAACAATATTCATTAAAGAATGGAATAGAATAATAGTAATCATTCTTTAACTAAAAACTTTATCTTTCTGATTACTTGGAATTTTTATTAAAATGATCACGATGCATTTGGATAGTATTAAGAAATTTAATTTATTTTGTTTTATATTGCATTTTGGTTTCATGTGGTTAGTTACAACTTATATTAATTAGTGTTTAGTATTTTTTAATCAACTGATTCAGTATAGTCTGGTGTCCGTGTTGGTACACTGTGTACAATCGAGCTTATGAATTTCACAGTCTCAGGTACAATTCCTGGTTGAAACTGAAGTTGTTTTTCAAATATATTTGTTAAATTAATTTGAGAGAATTCGCTTCCGTTTCATCGCCAGTTCACAATTTCCGTAACACATTCACTCCCTAGCTCCAGCGTGCCCATAGAAGTAGATATTCACTTTTTTCCATTTCATTTCATTTATTTTACTACAAAAAATTCTATCTTTCAAGCTACAACCAACAATACACGACCACTTAATTTCATTAAAATCGGTTGAGAGGCTTCACAGACAGACAAGAGCGTCCAAAACTATTCTAACTCTAAGCTGTAACCATACACAACACACCCACAACATTTTATGGAAATGAGTTGAGAGGTTTCGGAGATCGACAACAGCATAAATTACACCCTAAACGCAAAATTACACGTATATGTTCACTATACCTATTGCTAATAAACCGATGCACATACGAACCCCGTCCTACATAAAAACCTTGGTGTTGAGGTCACCTTTCGTGGAAAATTTACAGAAACAAAACCATCAATTTCAAACACAATACAACTTATTTTTATACAAATAGATAACTCAATTAAGCTCAGGTTTTTTTTTCGATTAGGTGTTAGATTAATTAAATATAATGTTTTTGTGGTGGAACAAATAACAATTTTCAATTCATAAATGGGCTAAATTGATTTGTTCGCAATTCGCCTATTCCCATTTCGTTCTCATGTGAATAGCTCTTAAGACCGATCTTTTTATATTCGCTTGGTATTTTTCGCTTTTTTGGTAACCGGGGGCCAATATTTTGTAGATTAGATTAGGTTGCTCCGATTTTAGCCAGTGAGTCAGCTGATTCGTAACCCTCAAATCCTCTGTGGGCTGGAATCCAGTGGAGGATGACTAGGTTTTTCTTAGAAAGTTCGTGGATGGCTGTGAATGTTTCTAAGATAAGTTTTAATTTTATGACAGATGAGTCAAGAGCTTTGAGACCTGCTTGGCTATATGAAACGACAAATACGGTTTTTCCCCGTGTGTTAGAACTTAGATTTATTCTAGCGCGGGGAGAGCCTTCGCAATGCCAGAGCCCTTTGAAGGTGCTCCCGTCTCATAATCTATTCTAGCGCAATGGTAAATTGCAAGGACTTCAGCCTGAAATATGGATAAGTTCTTCCCAAGGCTGACTGACAAGTTCACCTGGGGCGACTCACCGTAGAGGTGTTAGACCTAGAATGAAATTGAGTGCCATAGTCGTTAGTCTTCGGCCACGATCACAGCAGCATAGGTGACCGCTGGTCTTACGACGAGCGGATAAAGCCAGTATATCATCCGAGACCCCAGTTCTTACCGCAGTCTCGAAGACAGATCCATAAAGATCAGGGGCCCTATTCTGCATCTCGTTTCGAAAGTATCATTTTTCGAAAATGAACGAATGAAATGTACTACTACTCCGATTAAGAATTCCGAAAGTATTACAGCGTGCCAACTTAAAAGCAATTTCGAATAGGATTTACTTTCGGAACGAAATAGAGAGTAGGGCCCCTGGTGGCTCTGTTTATGGTACGTTCAATCTGCTGATTCCATGAAAGTTTGCTGTCAAATATAACTCCCAGGTATTTGGCTTCCCGAGAGAATTCAATGGTTTCGCCGAACATGGTAGGGCGAATTAGGAGACATAGTTTTCTCCGTTTTGTAAAAGGGACTATCGTTGTCTTCTTTGGATTTGCAGAAAGACCTGCTTTATTATACCATCTCTGAGGAACGGATAAGGCGAATTGCAGTATTTCTGAGACCGTTCTTTCGAATTTGCCATCGTCGGCATATCCTATGGCATAGATCCCTTGATTTGTCAAGGTCTGAAGTAAATCGTCAATGACAAGGGACCATAAGAGGGGCGAGAGGACACCCTCTAGTTGGGAGGGCCGAGATTTCCTGAATGTGCTGAATTATTCTACTATTCAGCAGCATTGACATTATCCCTCTTCCAATGATATGAGATAGATTCATATTGATGAGAGCCCTGTTGATGGACTCAAAAGACGTGTAGTTAAAAGCTCCTTCGATATCCAGGAAAGCAACGAGACAGATTTCCTTACTATTGAAGAAGGATTCAATTTTAGTTACTAAGTTGTTAAGTGCTGACTCGGTGGCTTGTTTGGGATTTGTTTGACATGCTTTGTAACTCATTTGATAAATTTTCGCATTGAAAACTCAGGCACACTTTCTTCTTAAATTAAATCGTTTAAGTGATAGATATATCGATAATTACAGAAAACGGGGCCGACTTGGAATTTGCCCGAATTTTCGCCAAATTCAAAGACAATCAATCATGTTCTTTTTTGTACTTTACCAAATAAGTTCAATTGAATTGAATCAACTTTTTCTAGTTCGCACAATTTACTGACGCACATGCTTCTGGCTAACAGCAAAATCCTCTCGCAACAGCAATACCCGCTCATTAATTCAATTAGCTTGCGAAATTCACGCTTGTTTCGCATTTGCATTAACCATAATCCTGGATCACTCTATAAAGACCTAATTGAATTGTTGGCAAAATTCCGTGTAAACGACATAAACAGTATCTGTCGGCACTTTCAATTGCCAAATCAGAGTGAAAATTCGAAAATTTCACACATGACAACGACACGACACGATAACGATCGCGTTTCTGTTAGTTTTTTGTTCAACTCGTCCGTACACGCTTTAGGTTTGGTTTAATTCGTTCCCGCTCGGGGGACTCAATTTCGCAGCGAATTCCTCACTTCGTCAAATTTAATTGAAGTTCAACTGAGTTCTCTTGCCGAAGTTGAATGCAAATCGCTCAGTTAACTCTTTTTCGTTTTTAATTTTGTGGCTGCTGCGATATATGTCTTCCCGCCTCCTGTGCGGGGTTTAATTTCCTCTTTTGACAGAGAGCGCGTTTGAAGTCTGCCGCATTTGGAGTTTTTTTTTTTTTTTTTTAATTTGCAAATGTTATCTTTGTAGAAGATGGGTTATAAAACAACAACCGGGGAAAAAAAACAGTCCTCACCGGCACGCTTCAATTTTCCTGGTGATAATCTCTTGCTGCGCGAAAGAGGAGAGATTGTGTCTTGCACTCGTACATGCGGCACATGTGTGTGTACGAGTATGTACTTAACTTGCCGCCGCTATTTTGCATGTACCATTGTTATGTTAATATCTCCCTAATTTTTCGACATGCGTACGTCGAGCGGCAGCCGTGGCAACATCCTTTAAATGTTTGTTTGTATCTCAGGGATGGTGTGTGAGATTTTCAAATTACTGAGAAGGGGTGACTCTGACTATACACAGGCCAACCATCTGGAAGTAGTCAACAGCAAATGTGTTTGAAATGCATTCTGTTGGCAGTTTATAGCCTGGAAACTATTTTTCAATTTGTTTCGATTCTGGCGTTGCAGCGGGTTGTTTGTTTTGTTTCGCAATAGAAGATTTGTCTCGAGTATTCTAAATTTAGCCGGACAAGATGGAGGGCGGCCGACCATTGCATCGTTCCAAATGGCTGCCATATGTGGTTAAATAACCTCGGGACATAGAATAAGTAGCTTCATGCCAGAAATCGATGGTACGAGTAGTGGTCTTACTGAACCGATGTAGCGAGTCCTGCGCACGGAATGGTAAATGTTTGTTTTCGGTGGAAAAGTAAATTAAATCCCGTCACGTATTTGTTTCTCTTGGACAGCCGTACATGCGCGTGCAGTCGTCAAAAGCCGCTTAGCTGAACGATTGTCAAATTGCAATTTGCTAAAGCTGGATATTACATTACCGAAATTATCCGCATTCAAGATGTAATTATATGTGTGGCATAGTCGCTGTCGCCGAGAAGTCGAAGCATTTCATGCTTTTCAGATCGCAAATGGTTGAACTGTCAATGAGCCCACCTCGGCAGCGAATGTGCGTATTTTGGCGGCTGCGACTCGAAGACTTGGACAACAAAATAAGACAAAATTTATGTCGCTTATGAAATTCTGGTCGACACTTTCACCGCTCTTGAAATGTTTTTTTGTCCTTTTATTCATCTTTCTGCTATACGTCAAAACCAAAACAGATCATACTTTGTCGAATACAGACAAATTTTAAATGTTATTGGGAGTACATAGTGTGAGTTCATAATTGTAAATAATGTTGCCCAAACCACGCAACAAATATTCATGAATACATTTACGAACGCAAACTACAGCTGCCTGAATGCGGCCACCATATTAGTGACAAAAATGAGTTCATAATTACATACACAAACTAAAGTCAAAAATGTCAAATAAAAACAATTATGTCAATGACAACTCGTGTGTTTAATATTAATTCCCATTTCATTCCACGCGAAATGACATAAGGCCCTATTTATAGCCACACGTACAATGCAACCGAAAAAGTTGGAACAGTGTGAAAATGAGTTTTTTTTACGTTTCTGTCAGAAACAAATTTCCCTGCGAAAACAACCACAACAAACCAACCACCACTGATGCGAATCCATCGGAAAAAATGGCCCTGACAGTTGGAACAGTAAAGAAATGAATTATTTCAGTGGAATGTTTTGGTTTTTTCTTGTGGAATTGACTGAGATGTTGATCAGAAAAAGATTTTCGTACGGAAAAATGAATGTAATATTTTTCTAAAAAATTTAAGGATCATTTGCTTATTTTTTTTTTATAGACTAACTTTATAAATCGTTAGCAACATCTGAAGACCAAGACTGAGTTCAACCATTAGGTCTAAGTGGTCAAAAAAGCAAAAGAAAATGTTTACGGTTTCGTTTTACGTATGGCTATAACTAGGGCCTAAGGAAGACTCCTTGCCATCGTCGGGATATTGTTTTTTGCTCTTGTTCATTTCTAAATAGTATAAATTATTAACTAACTAAATAATTTGCAAAAATGTTACATCCATTTTCTCTCCTGTCATTTTTATGCAGCGCGGCAACAAAACAAAATCACATGCACTATTGACAGCGCAAGTACTGCCAAACTACATGCAATGATAATGCAGTTCTTTTACACCAGTGAACGCGAAATTTGCAGGAATGCAGCATTTTTACATTTACGTTCCGTTCCACACATGTAGTACCGTTTGAGACACCCACAACTTGTCAGCAATTCAACTTCGGTTGACATCATAGCTACTTCAAGTTTCACTATTAATTCATATTCAGACTCTTTTAAGTGTTTTTTTGAGCAGTGAAATCTGAAAATCAGTTCTGCGTTAAATAAGATTTTCAGTTTTCCTCTGTCAGGGAGTGAGCCTTGCGCCTTGCTATACTCCGCCACTAGGCCAGCGAATACTGAATAGAGGCTGACAACCAGGGCTGCAGTTTCATAATTTCGTTGGGGAGTATAATAGAACTTTGTGGGAGAACAGAACGAAAATTTATAAATTTATTTCTAGCTAAGCGTTCAAATGGGACGGTTTTGAAGTTGTTTTGGTAGAGCCCCTCGAATCTGGTGTTTATTATTCAGTCACTGACTTTAGTATCAAAATAAGCGTTTGTCAGTGAAAACGATTTCCAGGATCCGCGAGAGTTTGTTCGACGCGAATGTAACAAAATAGAACACGAAAAGAATTCTAATGAAGCATCTAGAAAGTAAGATTTGTTTTGCAATTTACAGTGTTGAGAAATGTCGAGGTTTTGCCTCGATTTCAAACCGAAATAATTACAAATTTGAGTACAAATTGTCGTCGGGGAGAACCGGAGTACAATACTCCTATTGTAGTACTTTCGGCTACTGCAGCTGCTGACAACCACAATGTAATAGATTTTTTGTTTCTTTCAAAGTTTAATTCGATCTTTTGAGCCTTCTTCTGCTTTTCTCTCTTCCTTAACGCAAGTTAATTTCGAACTGTCAAGTCTTCTTCAAGCAAGTTGTAAGCGGAAAGCTTTCTGCACTTTTATTTTGGATGCTAGATGGCGCTGTTTTAAATCAGTTTAAAAGTTGAGAGCGTTTAATACCTTCGCACTCACTGGAGATGTGTTATATCCACTTTTGAGCCATCAGAACAATTCACTTATCATAATCAGAGTTTAAAACCTAAAAAAAATGTATATATCAATTCGCGGGCGTAGTCTTTAGCAGTTGCATCAGTTCACGTGTTCGAGGCGTTTAATTGAGTTTCATTACATTAAAGTTGCCCTTTTGATTGGCAGCAAAAGTGAATTTGGACATTTATCTAAAGTTCTAGTACCTTCGTCGAGGGAGCTTGACTTTATTACTCCATGAGTTGACACAGAGTAAATAAGTATTTTTGAGTTTCAGATTAAAGATTTAAATTAATTAAGATTGTTATAACAATCGCCTTTTTTTTTGTGACATTCAAGGAATTTTGTATTTCGAATATAAACAATGATGCCAAACAATAAACTCTGTAAAATA
Organism: Cheilosia grossa; assembly: GCA_963082955.1. Taxonomy (NCBI): domain Eukaryota; kingdom Metazoa; phylum Arthropoda; class Insecta; order Diptera; family Syrphidae; genus Cheilosia; species Cheilosia grossa. Next base: position 15,568,941 of record OY720147.1, on the reverse strand, counting down.
CAATAGATGCCAAATATGAGGCAAAACAGTAAACTCTTAAAAAAAGTAATAGAGTTGATACACAAATGTACTAGAATTAAGATCTTTGTAAACGTAGATTGAAATTTATAATCTTTAACAAATTAAGATCTGAAGAATGTTGTCAGAAAACTAAAATGTTCTGTCAAAAAAGTCAGGGGAACACTTGACTGGCGCAGACAATAGTTTTACCTTCCTACACTGATCAGACGATTGGAGCAACTGACTTAGAATCGGTCAAATTAGCACCCGAATTGTGTGCACCGATTACGTCCGACTACAGCTTTAGCTATAAGTGCATTGATAGCTTCAAAAGTGGAACCCTATACTAAGCAAGTCTTGCATTTTCCTCAATAGAATCATTGGGCCCTTTTCGTCCATCAACTTCATTTTGAAAGGACGAACATCGCAATAACTCCGTTACCATGCACAACCGAGAATTACTGAGCGAGTCGAATTCTCCCATCTGGTGTGCGTTTCCCTAGCGGGTACTGAACAAAAAATCCCAAATTATCCATCAACACAATAATCTATATCCTTACTCCTTATGCCAACCATATGTGCAGATTTACAACCTTACTGCACTCACTATAGCAACAAAATCACACACTCCCCGCCTGACAACCGCAGACTTTGTTTGGTAACGGAGTCCATGCTCGTATATTTATAACAGTAACGTTAGCAGTCCATTGTGTTCTTTAGAAAAGAACATTTTCTGCTTCACTTATTGATTGCCCTATTATTAACATAATGTTGGTTTTTTTTCCCAACTGGAATTGGAAAGGGAGTGTGGGAGGGAACTTCGGAAATACCGCTTCCCTTATAATCATATATTATACAGGCGAGCGATGTGTATCGAAATATCCCAGGATTATACTATTAATTCGTGGTCCGTGGGCGGTCCGAGACTTTGCGCGAAGCATGTTTATATTTACGTCCAACTATAAAAGCTATAGAAGGTACTCGTATATAGTTACCCCCGGGGTATTGAATTGATGCCAGCAACCCTATATACGATCCCTCGAGTGATGCGGGCGACCTTATTGGATCGGGATTTAATCAATGAATCGATTTTCAAAAGGACCTTAATATCAGAGTTTCAGCTAGGACGTTGAACTGCCCAAGTCACCACGAATTGGTCGTCTTTTGTTGTTCATCTTACGATTGGCTCTTGTAGTCAACTTTGTTACTCACAAGGACCATGTCTTAATCGTTTTTGGGTTTGAACAGTTTTGGACAAGCAACGGAGAGTTATTGTTATTGTTTGAAAAGGCGAGTGTCAAAAATCGACTGCGTTTAGGTTAGACAGGCCAGATTGCAGCTCATAGGCGGTTGGATAGCCTGACGGAGTAATGCCTGCTGTTTCTTTGTAGATGGCCTTCAACCACGAACAATTTAGGATCCACATGTCGTCTACTTCCATATGTTGTAGAATTTGGGACAAAAAAAAAAAAAACAAATCGTTTACCATCGTTCTGTAGCAAACGTCATTGATGGCAACGCCGCCGCCACACTGTGGTCCAAAATGACTTCTATGGTTGCAAAAATCATAGCTTTTGATCGCATGAAGATTTTTTTTCTTAAAGGAAATAGCCAAGCCCATAAAAATTGTGATTTTTAAGAAAATTGCTTCACAGGGTGTTTCTTAATCTTAGGCTGAAGTAAGATTTCTTTAAAAGAAAAACTTTAAAACCAGGTACAGTTTTACGGATCTTGTAAAAAAGGTCTGTGGTTATTTGATTATCCACAGGGTGATCAAAAATACTTTTTTGTTACAACAGTGGATGCATAAAATTAACGAACCAATTTTTAAAGTTTTTACCAAGTATTTAAACAGTATTTTTTTTTATTTTGTGGCGCATCAGTATATCCTTTAAACTGTTTAAGTTATATAATTATTTTATATGAAACAGTGTAGGCAAAAAGTAAACGGATGAAAAAAATAAAATCAAATAGAATACGGAATATATAATTTATAAGATTCATATTCATATTGATATTTAATTAGCACGCTCGCTCTTCAGTAAGGCCTTTTGATTAATCCCTTTCTCTTGGCAAGTTAATCCATGTTTACCCTCACGGTTTAGGAGGAATTTATTCAAAAAGAGTCTTTAAAGTTTGCGGATTACAAAAACCAATTGGCATATAAAAAGTGTCGTTGAAGTGGGTAGATTTTTTAATGATCAAAATTATAGAAAACTACATATTTTTAATTGATTTAAGAAGAAGATTTCACGCTATCGGTTCTAATTAACAAAATAATTGAAATATTCCATAAGGAAATTCACTTCAAGGCCAAAACGTCAAATATTTGCTAAAATTTTGCATATGGTTTAGTTAATAGTTAACTATGTTGGTCAATTTTCCGCGGGAACTCTACAACAAAATTGACCAACTTTGAAAAGGTCCAAAAGTCAAACTAGTTAACAGAAAACTATTTAGTTTGCTGTTGTGGAACTCCGTTTGAAAAACAAAAACAATAAAAATAAAACATCGAATTAAGTAGTTTTGCCTTTTTGAAGAACAAGTGCACCGGACTTACGTCCACCCTAAACAGTAAGTTTTTGTGGTCAACTTAGAGTGGCCCATATCCGTCAAGTGAGCCTGTTTAAAAGCAATAAGACATTCATACAAAAATGCACCTCTTTACTGAAGATGATTTTTCGGCCTTAACTGGGGTCCTCTTCCAAGGGTTCCGAAGCCCATTCAGCGAACAAAGTTGCTTATGGTCATAAAGTTTAAGTTGGATTTTATACGGGTGTATGCCCAAGTTCCGTAGCAAAATGCGACTAGTTGAAGTCTGTGAGAGGCCGACTACTTGTTCCCCTGTACACTTTCACAGATCGCGGCAATGCTCTCGTCCGATCTGCGGCGTTTGACGTACGAGTGCTGGATGATTGTTTACCGAACCGGTTATGTCGAACTTGGCCACCATATTATACGTTGGAGAGCTGACTTTGAACACTAATTTTGATAAGAAGGTTTCATCATGTGGACGTGACTGGATAACAAACACCAGATAAAACAGGAACACAAAAACAAGATGGCCGCCATAGGCTGCCAACATCGACCCGTCCCAATTAAAAAACCCCTTTAAGTTGCTTCGAGAACAACACACACCTAATATGGATTTCTCCTCGCTCTTAAGGTAGACAATCTCCCAAGTCCTAACTGTTTTCTCATTACAAGGCACACAATTTAATTGAAATATTAAAATTCATATTTTCAGACACACCCTGCGCGCGCGCGTTGCAAACGAAAGGTCACGCATCTTCTCAGTTAGTGGTTTCCAGTGGCAAATGGTATACCCCTGCATCCGGGTAATTATAGCAATATAGAATTATTTACTGTAATAAAATTCATTAATTCTATGCTCATCTCAAGTTAGAATATTTAAATACTCATTTATATAGCAGGAGAGTATAATAAAAAATTCAACACGCGCTTGTTGGATGCCTCCCCATTCTGCCTGTCGTCAGCAACAATGCACCACATCGCCACAAAATAACAAAATATAACGGAGAAGCGGGGCAGAGCGAGGGGACCAACAAACAAAGCAAAAGTCAATGCACAACATCTCATTAATTAAACATTACACTGTGTAAAACAGTTAATTGCATAACCGGCACTCACCGCGCGCCGCACATGCACGGGATGTAACCCACCTATGCATGTGTGCAAGATGCGCCAGGGGTTCCAGTTCCACCTTCCACATGGTGGTGGTGGCATTTCAACTAAATGTAAACACGTCACTTTTCCAAGAGGCGAACCAAGTCTCAGGCCTCACCGCCGTCGCGCCGTCACCGGCGATGTGTTCTGAAGTGATGTACTGTAACATACTAAATCCGGGCCGAACACAAATGTCAGTCTCCCACGGCTGCTAGCCTCGAAAATCGTGTGAGACCGAGAGTTCTATACTCAGCCTTGCTCGTACAGCTTCCGTTCATGTATGGTGTGTGCTGTCGCTGTGTGCCTGTGCATTTGGTGAATTTGTTTCGTATGCATAAATAGGGTGAGTTCTGTGCTTCGTGGAAGGAAGATTTTGTTCAATCATAAATGATGCAAATTACATGCCTACCTGTTTGCAGTGCGAGGCGCTTCTGCATCTGAATCTGAATTCGAATCTGGATCTGAATGAACTTATCGGATCAAGTGAAGTTTGTATAAGTTTCTCCTCTTTTGTCTTACGAGTTGCGTGCATTTATTTTGGTGGTTCTTCAGACAGAGAATGCAGGAAATACACAAATGAAATCAGTGATGAGATACTGACGACAGTCTTCTAGGATAATTTTAAAGTGCTTTACCGTGCTTCGAACATGTATTGGCGGTTGATGAAAAAATGTGCACAACTGGGTAGCACGCAACTTGTACTGTACTTTTATCGATCTTTAGGAAGTGTCATTAGGTTTGGGGATCAATTAAAATTTCCAATTCCACTCGGAGTGTAAGCCCTCAGCAACCAGAGATTAAGATTTGTTCAAATTCAGACAATTCGTTTTGCTGCAGCCAAGTGAACACAGCTTTAAGGCCAACGATGAAAAAAAAACCCTTGTAAGTTTTTTATATGGGAACCTAAATATATTTGACCTTTTCGAGATTTGTCGGAAACCCATGGCTAGACTTCACTTGGGCTTGCTTCCTTCTTCGGATGAATAGAACCGTCGCAGTTTTGAAGGAGAAAACAGACGGGATCCGCATCAGTTATTTTTCGCAATTTGAAAGCTCGCTAAATGTTTAGCAGGGTTTAGAACATTAAACGAGTGTTTGCGGATCAAAGCAAGATATTTGGCAGCCTCAGCACTCAAGGGCTATGTCTTGAACTAAAATATATCCACTTTCTTGAACAGCTTACTTACTTACTTAAGGTGCCGCCACAGTCCGGGGTGGACTTTGGGTCCAACCAACAAGTTTCTCCAGCCATGCAGCCCGATTTTTAGCTTCCACTTGCGGGCGCCACCTAGTCGCGGTCTTTCTCTATACTGCGATCGTCGCTGATTTTAAACGCCTCTCTTGAGCCCAGACCTTCACAGGAGAATCCAGGGCCTGTACTGATATATAACTAAGAACAAGCTCTATAGAAAGTTACGTCTTAACCACCCGTGACTGCTTTATTCACTTATTGCCATCAATTAATACAAACTGTAGTAGCGAGTCTCCTTTCAAAGGTAGGTAGACCAATATTGAAAACAAATTAAACAGAGACAAGTCCTTGTATGATTTTGACGATGCCAGTCCCAACCAGCAGGTCACGTATGACGATGATCGTCTTTCTTTCTTGTAATTATCGTAAGTGTTCATTACATTTGGGTAGAATGAACTGGATGAAGCTTTCAAACCCGTAATTTTGTCACTAGTTGCTACACTTTTAGAGGTCTATCGTTTCGACGACATATAGAGTCGTCTGAAAAGTTACGTGATCCAAGGCCCTGACAACGAAAAATGAGAATCTGCGAACAAATGAAAAAACCTTTACCCTACACGCAGAAAAATTTACCATAATCGTAATTTTTGTTAAAAAATAATTTGCTCTGTTAAAAAAGAATTTTTTTTTTTTTTAATTAATTAAGTCTCTGTCGAAAACAAATGAGTGTTTTTTTTTTTTAAAAAACCACCGTGTTAAAAAGGTTTAATACATGCTGTTAAAAATAAAACACTAAATTGTTGTTATCAATAACCAAACGAATGTTTGTTAAAATCTAACAATCTGTCAGTTAAAAACAATCCATAAATGTAGCTTGAATATAACCAACGACTGGCTTGTTTTCAACACTTTTACTCGTGAGAATTTGACCCACCCAAAATTTTCTCTTATCTAAAAAATTCTTGACGGTTTCCCAAAAATAAAATAGATTGTTTAAAAATACAGAAATGTCTATAACACACCACGAATGAGGAAGCTGCTTTTTCAAAACGTTATTTAGTTATTTACAATCAATTAACTCTGTAAGCGCTTTATTAACAATATCGCTCAGCTGTTATTAACCGAAAGTCGGTTGATTTTAAATAAGTGATTTTTCTGCGAGTAAACTTAGGGACAACTTGCGTGCGAGCTTCAAAATCTTAACCAGAAAGCTAAAGCCGCGTTTGCGTATTAAAGAACGAAATGTGTAACCAAAATGCCGGGCAGGATGTTGATCTTTACTAACCAAAATTCCTAAGAAAAAACGCTCTCCTGGCTGACAAAAAGCAAATAGAAAACCTAAGCCCCTAAGCCAGCTGTATGCCGCCGATCCACTTAGCTACCTGCAATAATTGAAAATCGCCTTATCACAATTATATGACGGGCATCCTGGATGCACCTTCACTCAAACATGTAATGTGGTTTCCAGTTTCACAAAGGAACAAAGGAACCAACGAAATTAAAAAGACACCCAAACAGGATTGCATTTCTTTTGCTCTTTGTAATGCCAACGGTCGTCTGCGTCTCCTCGTATTTATAATTCCACTTGACATCGTCAGTTTCGAAATGAAATGCCGAAGCAGCTGTTTGTGGCATGTCATCCCCAAATGATCTTCGAGTGTACACCAACACTGCGTCCCTGGGAATAATAACAATAATAATACACTCCCAGAGGTGAGTAACGAGCATCTGCCGTTTTGCCTAGGAGCGACCAACGAACACTGGTTCGTTTCTTTTGTCCCATTCCAATGGTGCTGTGCCTAAAAGGAAAAGCCACACACACGCACATCGATCATTTCTCATTGATTGATATCCATCGAATTTTTTGATTGAAACAGATAGGAGCGCACTGTACGTGAACATGAATACACAGGCTGTCAGGAGTTTTCCCAACCAAATACCTATGCATGGGGGTAGCCATAAAGTGGCCCTCCTCTCTCACATCATAATCAACTCATCCTGGCAGCAGCTGACTTCCTTAATCCCTACAAAAAGGGCCACAACAAGCATAATCCTATTTTTATTACATATCTACACAGTTGGTGTGCCATGTACGAAACTACAAATGTCCCGCAGACGAATTTCCAAGTGAAAATCAATAGAGAAAGTAAAGACGATACTTTCCTCTCGCGCGGTGTCCTACGAAAGAGAAACCCGTGTGGTTGGGTTTTGTGTACTTCCTTGAACCCGAAGCTTTGGAAAATCGGTATTTCATATCTGAATAACAGTATCTTGGCCTGCACAGTACCTCACGGATTAAATTGAATATAAATAAACAAATATCTCCTCCTCCTTCCTGCTCGCAAAATGCTTTCCCAATTAAATGTCAGAGTTCACGGAATGTGAAAGGAAACAAAAAATCGAAAACAGGAAAAAACACTTTCTGAGAGCAAAATCATGTCAAGTTCAATAACATTGGCAGGCTCACGTGAATGTCCCGTGCGATATTAGATTCAGACGCATGCGAGCAAATCTACGAGTTTGTGTACGGTTTTCTTTGTATCATAACAAATCGCTTTATAAATAAATTCCCGCCGTTGCAAGTTTCATGCTGAGCGAATTATTGCGCAGGATCAGGCCTTGTACATACACGAAAAGGAGTACCTACATTCAGTGCAAAAGCATGGACTCTCTTTCTGTCTCTCGATCTTCTGCTACATGCCTGTGTGGCTCTGTGAGTTCAAAGGCGAAAGCTCTTCAATAAATATAACGAAATTGAAAAAAATAAGTCTGGTGAAAACGGCAGAGTAAAGCTCCACACCTCCCCTTCCCGGTGTACGAGTAAATACCGGCTGCGATACACCCATATGTGTACACGGGTGTATCGCAGCTTTAATGTTTGCTTGGGGAAAGGCGAATATTTTAAGGATTATGCTTTGTTCTCAAGTTCGAAGTTCACATTTCGGGTTTAATGGGCATAGTGCAGACATGGTGTTGTAGTTGTATGTATAATTTATTAGCGACTGCTGAAAAGGATTTTCGGAGGATGCGACGTCTCTGCAATGTAATTGTACTTTGCTGCTTTAAATTATACTTTAGCTTACTCCTTCTATGTTTTTAGTTTGGCTTCTTATACGATAGACAAAGGTCCGTCTAGAGACACATACTTAATGGCGAGCGTAGTGAATCCCTATCGGTTCTTAATTGAATTTTGGCCGAGAATTTACATTTCTTACATTTTAGGAAGACTTTCGACAGTGTCGAATTGGGGTGCTCTAAGCATTGCAAAACTTGCTGTCAAGGATACCTGTGCGAAGCGTTTAAGTATAATCTTCTGCACCACCGTCCGTCGGGGGAATTCGAACTCCAAAGCTGCATCCTTTTATCAATACTTTTTCGCTGGGTGACCATGATCATTCTACTGATCAGTGATGCCTCGGGCCGGGGAGCCTTGTAAATTTAATTGAAATAAAGTGGTTTGTACAACTACGAACTAAGTCCTTTTACTAGTACAAGATGCAGATTACTTCAAGCGAGATATGGAAATATAAAATTACTTAAAATAGGTTAAAAAAATAAACATATGAATAGGGAAAAAAGAAAAGCAATGAGAATTTTAATAAAGGGTGTTTTTTTTTTTTTTATTTGTATAGAACATTAAGTTGGCAACACTATTTTAACTGGCAGCCATTTTGTTAGCTGTCAAGTGATTTATTTTTAGTTTGGTTTGGCATTTCAACACGAATAGACTGACTCCTTGATCCTACAGTACGTCTAATTGCGCATGGCAACTTATTCCACAACCTAACAAAAAGCAAACGCCTACTTTGTAGGAAATGATGAATTGGGAGGAATGCATGTATGCAGTTCTGGAGTTTATGTTTCTTAAATCCGTGTTGGACTGTACTGGGGTTTGGACTTTTTTCTATGATAGCACATTCTTCTACTTACAAAATGTTGGAATTATGTCCCATCTTTGAAGAATAAATTATGGACTTATATCCCACTTTGGAGGGACATAATTCAACAATAAAATTTTGACCATGGCTATGTATAAAAATTGAGCCTGAAAATTGTGTTCGTTTGTCGCCGATTCACGCCTTAACGAATTTACCGATTTTTACCAAACTTTAACACATCTTTGGTATTGGTCTATATATGGTTTTCGTGAAGTTTGGTTGAAATCGGAAGACTTCAGCTCTAGTTCTCATTGAACTTTACTTCAAAGAAATATTTCATTACTAATTGATTCATTTCGTTTTGAATTGAATATTTTCAAAAAAAATTGCGATGAGAGGCACGTCGACCTAAGTAGATCTATTGTGGCATAGGATCAGAAAAATTTGTTTAGGCTATAAGAGTTTCTACTTTCCTAATGTAGCTATTAATGCTTTCAGCAGAGGACGTCTTTGCTTCTTCCTGGGCTTATAATATTTGGAAGGTATTGAAGCAGTGTAAGACTGGTTTGGGGGCAATGGTGGGTGAGCTAAGGCACTTGGGCTTTCTCCCATTGGTTTTGAGATAGTTTGGGTTGGTCCGAAAATGCCGTCTCCGACCCCTGAGTCCATTTTTGTACCATCCGTATAACGCTTTATGCCTTTTTGACAATTTGGTGGCCTACTGCTAACCCACGGAGAATATTCTGTTAAAACAAAGTGTTTTTGAGGGGCGGTCTGTGAGCGCGCTGATCACGTCAAGTTCTGTAATCTCTGAGAGAAGGGTCATCAGGTCCGGGTGATCCCCGATGTCCATCTCCGTCATTTGTAACAGATTCGTTGAACAGCGTATTGCATTGGTGATATATAAAAGTGAGTGATATTTTGTTGCAGCTATTTTGAGCGGTATGTTTAACTAAAACAAAAGAAGTTGTTTTAATTGCGAGAATTTCGCTGGAAAGATTGATCTGATATGCAAAGGTGTCTGTAGTTTGTTTTCCAATATTTTGTGTACAAGCCAGGTCAATAAATTGGTAGAATTTCTACCACTGACCGAACTGTAGTATAAGTCAAGTGTAGTTCTGTTCGACTTGTATCCATTTTGACTGCACGCCTTTTAGTGGAAAAATCTTAGAAACAACTGGTTTTATTCTGGTGCATTTTCCATATGAATGAAGGGCATTCACAGGGCTGTAAGTTCAACTTCCTGTCCACTTTCACTCCCTATCTCCTTTTTTATCTTGAAAAATACTGGGTGGTTTTAAATATTGTTACTTACAGCTTGCAGAGGATATCTGCTGTTATAACATAGGACATTAAGTCGATAAGTTAAGAAATTTCCAAATAAATAGTAAAAGTTTAAGAAGTTTCTAAGAACTTCAGCTGAATGAGTCTGTGTGCTCTTCATTTTCAAATCGAACATACTCAAACTTAGCTGGTTATGTGTTGACATTTTTTTTCACCTTATTTTGCTATGTTTTATGGCAGAGGATATTAAGTCGATAAGTTAAGATATTTTCTAATAAATATGAAAAGTTTAAGAAGTTTCTGAGAATTTCAGCTGGATGAGTCTGTATGCTCTTCATTTTCAAGTCGAACATACTCAAACTTAGCTGGTAATGTGCTGACATTTCTTTTCACCTTGTTTCGCTTTGTTTTAAGACGGAGAGGAGAGAAAGGAACGGCAGATGTGTTTTCCTATACGGTCTTAGTATGAGATTCTTGTAAATTCAACTTTATTTTTTACAAAAAAAAAAAAACACTTGTGGTCTAGAGTGAGCATCCTCGTTTTATCGATAAATTTATCTAGCTACATGGAGTCGCACTCCTGTATTTTAGGTGGCTTTATTTTTATACAAAATTAAAGGTCTATTAAATTAGTGGCTTCCATCTGCTTTATGCAGTCGACTCGGTATAACACTGTTTGCAAATGGTAAAAGTGGCAACACTCTTAAATGTTCTCGTCACACCCCTTTCCATTTCACTTGTTTTCTTCTTATATAAGCACGTGCAACCAGTATATTCTCTTACAGCCATTGCAACGCTCCTTTCGACGTAAAACATCAAATTTCACATATTGCCGAGTGTCCATTGTCCCAGCATCCTTTTTATGTTCATAGAGCAATTCAAATAATTCGATTTTTATGAGTTTTATTGGCCCGTCTGTAAGCACAGCTATTGCATCCGTTTGGAACCATCAGTACAGGTTTTGCTGCACCATGAACAGATTTACGAAACGATAGGCCTTCTAGGCCTCGTCCTTGAACACACTCGCATAATAATTCAATGTATAAAACATTTACAGGGGTCACTTCATTATCATCATCCTTCCAATAACAATTCGAGAGATTTGATTGAATTGTAGGGTAATTGCATTCTTTTGGCTTTTATACATGAGGGAGATTTGGCTCTTTGAAAATTAATAACAATTCATTGTGTGTGCGCATGCATCCACGCTACCCTAATGGTAACGACGAGCACATCGCACTAGACAACACTGATGTCAGCTAGGGGGATGAGAGACCCTCCTAATACACTTTTATGTAGTATACACAAAGGCAAGGATTCCCTTGAGCTTCAATAAGTTTGTAACGGCAATTATATTGGGACGAGAGCGTTTACTCACATGTGGATGTGGGAACGAAAGAGCGTATAAGGTGAATAATAAAAACACCGGAAGTTCTTATACGGTGAATGACAGGCAGCAGGACCTCGATGGCAATCACATGAGATTACGGATGATGTATGTGCGCACATATTAAATTCTGGCCCACTCTTCAACGCAACGAGGGTGATGGTGTTGTAAATCCAATTTGCGAAACAGTTTTTCATGTTTTGCACGCAAACACTGAAAAACAAATACCTAACCGGGGGTACCTATAAATATCGCCATACACACAAATGCCTTTCTCTTTGTTTTTGCTTCGCCTTGCTACGAATTCACATTGCATAACATTGTGGCGAATTGAATGCGACTCCATGCGATATACTTTCGGGCAAAAATAAGTCCTTGCATTCCCACTTTAAGAGTGTGTTGCAATTCTAACGAGTCCCCCCATTAACTTCTTTCGTTCTTCAACGCAACCAGTTTCCTTCAATTATTATTACAAGCCGCCACTTTACTCCGATCGTCAGTCGCAGCACTTGTGTATCCTGAAATGTCAGAATTTTATAACCTGACAATTTCAAGTGTCGTTATTGTAGCCACCTCAGTTTCCGTATAGCCATGTATGCACGATGGTAATATGTATGATTGTATACGGCGACCTGTTTCCAAATGGATGGCTATTATACGATTTTGCTTCTTTTGTATTGCTCTGTCGACTTTCTTGATTTTTAAATGTTTTTCCTTTTTTATTGCAGAACAAAAGTGAAGAGATGATGGAATGTGTATTAGGGAGACGAGGAAAAAACCAGAAGACAAGAAAAGGACAATTTAAGTAGGTAATAGGTGGGCCCCGGTGGGTAATATAGAAAAGCTTTTCGATTGAGGAGCTGACATTTTTTTCTCTAAAGACTACTAGTTTTACTTACTACTGTAACATTTTCTAGCTTACTATAGCTTGCATGTTACCAGAGCTTACCAAAATCATTGAGAAGTCCTGACCCTGCGCATAAATGGCCGACTGCAAATGAAAGATTTTCAAATAATGTCAACCAGAAGAAAAACTACCATCTCACTCGAACAGGTCGGCTTCAGCGTTGCCAGACGGTCAAAATATTTCCCCCCGATAAATCTGAAAAATCCCCAGATTTGGCTGCTTTTCCCAAACCCCCCCCAAATTTTTGTCATCATTCTTTTAACATGTTTTTGTACGACTTAAAAGAAGAATTATCGAATGTGAAACGTGAATATTAAAGTTTGACTCTCGGAATGCAAAAGTTTGCGCCAAATAAATACAACGCAAAATGTCAACGTGTGTTGCCTTTTAAAAAAAACATTTTGTAAGAATTTACACAGCCCTAACCCAACTTTGATGAAATTTTTTATTATAATATTTACAAATGAGTTTACGACCAAGACAGCAGCTCGATAGTCCGCGCGTAGTAGATTCAATAGTAATAACTAGTACATAGAGTAAAAGAATAAAGTGAATTAAATGAATTGTTCTAATAGTGTCGTGTTTTTGATATATTGGCCATATCGCCAAAAGTTTGTTGCTTAAATTCAAAATATATTTAAGAAACTACAAATTATAATAAAACCATAACTTTTTTCCTAATGAAACTGGCTGTACATTTTTTTGAAAGACTTGTTCTGTAAACAAAAATAGTCCAAAGATATTCGCACAAATAATTTTCATTGTCAAATATTGTTTTGGAGGATCGATCAATTATTATTTAACTGCATTTTAAAATAACACACACATTTCAAGATTACCAAAAAGGATACTATAACGAAAAAAATATAATTTTGAAAAACCCCAGGTTTCCCCCGTCGAACGACAAAAAAAAGATTAAATCAGGGGGAAAAAACCCCAAACTAGCAACACTGGCTTAGCTTATTACCTGACGAACTGTGTTAACAGCAGTCTCGGGGACAGCTCAATTGAGGAAACGAGGGACGCTACAAGTCGTCTTCTGTGCAATATGTCAATCGACAAAATTGTTAAAACACCCTACACCCAGGATAGATATTAAAATAATCCCCTGAGAAGATTCCATAGTTGAATATTAGTTACTAGGAAAGTTGTGAACCCCAACAAGACCGATGGACCTACGCCTTAAATCAGTCGTTCTTGTAACTTGTAAGACCAATTGCGACCTATTCGTTGGTTGCTTTCTGAAAGGCTGCTCAAACTGGTTAACGAGGATTCCTTTGAAGGTGACTACTCACAGTTAGCTTTTGATGGGGAGAACCTAAGTCTCGGTAAAGATCGAGTTAACTGTTTCGAAACGGATTTTGGAGTGTATGCCACTAAAGGGGAAAACATTTAAAAATTCTTCCTCAAAATATGTACAACTTATTTGTATAAGTTCTCTTAAAAATTTACGACGACTACAAACTCAGGCTCAGCATCTTCCAATTCTAAAAGAAGGCACCTTGAAAACATTTGAACTTTCATTTTCAATTTCATTTTCATTTTCAATTCCATTTCCATTCAATTACAGTGTCAAGCATACTTTTATGAGAACGTCACTCTCGCCGGATGTCTCCTATTCAATGAAACTCTATTCAATACGCCATAAGGAGAAATGAACTTGACTGCAAATGGCCACCAGTTTCAATATCAACATTTTCTACAGTTTAGCCTGTTGGATGTTTGCCTCATCATCGGTCCTACTCCTGTATGCGGAGGTTAAAACAAGCAAAACCCCTTTTCTGTTGTTCAGTTGCAATATCAAATGTCCCTCGGTTGAAAACCCATTAGTGCCTTCATTTCCGAGCTGCAGAGTTTCCCTCTCCTCCGCAAACAAAATGAAATGAGTTATTTGCATAGCTAGGTCGGACGTTAGCACGGGTGGGTGTGGGCAAGAGTCTTCCTTGCCGAGGATATATACTCCCATTCGCACACATTTGTACAACCAGGGGAAACGTTGTTATTATGGGTAGGCTGCCTGGGGGCGTGCAGGTGGTGATGGTAATGATTTACTAACATTGTCCGACATATACGGCGCCGAAATCCTACATCCGCAAATGTATTCCAAATAGCGCGGTGCCTACATTCAGGCTGATTGGGAAATATTTCCTGAAATTCAAACAAAGGGGATGTACACGTTATTTATGTGTTAAATTTTCAACAAAGCCAAATATAGCTGGAGCTAATTAATAATTTAGAAAATCGGCTGGGAGTCTCCTGAAGGTTTATATTAAGTATGTGTGTCAAAGGTGCGGATATATTTCCCCGATGACGTTTCAACTTTTTAAACTTTTGCACTTTTTCCACCGGATTTTGCTCCTTCATTGTGCAGTTGTAGAGAATGACATATATCATATATGGGGATGGGAAGTCAGATGGAAGACCAATAAATAAAGTGGTCGCCTTACTCAAAGGAACTGCTCTCGGCAGTCGTAAATCAAGTGGAACGCACTTGCGGAGCAGGCGTTTTATGTGCATATCTCTGTGTAGTTCCGCCCTAATGATATTTAACTATACTTGAAAAGTTCCTGTGGTTTCTGTTGCGGTGACGGTTTGAGGCTTCGTCTACATTAGCTAATTGTATCGTTTTGGGTAAGGGCTAAGGGTGTCCGGTGACTCCAAATAGCTTTAACATTTTTCATGATTAAATATCCAGTCCCTGGGCTTTAGTGTTTTCTGAGAGGCTATAACTGTGTGTCAATTGCTTTTCGAAGGGTCACGTCCACTGCTGCCAACCGTATGATAATTATGCACATGTATGATAATTTCAGGTCTTGTATGATAATGATAAGAAGTCATTCTCAGACGCAAAATGTATTATAGTAATTGTACTGTAAATATCATGCGATCGCCCTAAGTGGACATTTTGCCATTAACTTACGAAATGTACTAGTTGTGCTCCTTTCTATCTTTCTCTACCTTTATGCAAAATAATGGAGCCCCTTTCGTAATTTGGCGGCGAACGATCGTTTTAATTTTTCGCTCGGAAGTTTTTTCAAATACAGCAGTTCTTTTCAGCCTGGAAATTTCTCCAAATTAGGCTCTAGTTATAGCCATACGTAAAATGCAACCGAAAAAGTTGGAACAGTGTGAAAATGTGTTTTTTTACGTTTGGGCGGTCATAGCAAAAATTCTGACAGCAACAAAAATTCCCTAAGAAAACAACCACAAGAAACCAATCACTACTATAATGGAAATCCAACGGAAAAGAAATTCCTGAAAGATGGAACAGTAAAGAAATGAAATATATCAGTGGAATGATTTGGTTTTTTCTTGTGGAATTGACTGAGAAGTTCCTTATATATAAAGGGTTTATTCTTTGACATTTCACATCAACACCCGGACTTGAACACCCTGAGGTCAAACCAGACAACGATGCATACTACGAGCATGAATCCGAGAAGACAGACACAGTTTATATAAAATAGACTAAAGAAAAAAAAACACTATTTTATACCGGGCCCAATTGTTGAGCCAACGCATTTAAATATTTATTATTCACCACCATTTGTTACCTAGCCTTAAGTCAAATTGTATATACCAAAAGTTTAATAAAAGCAAAAATGTAATTTTTGACATTTGACAAGTATAAACTACGCCATTACTAAAAATGGAACGATACACGCTTCAACAACGTCGTGTCTTTGCTGATTTGGTCCTTGAAATGCATGACAATGATCTGGAATTCCATCGAAAAATCATCTTGACTGATGAGGCCCATTTCCACCGCGGTGGCTACGTCAACAAGCAAAATTGTCGCATCTGGGGCTCGGAAGACCCAAGAGATATTGTTGAGAAGCCTCTCCATCCTCAACGTGCGACTGTTTGGTGCGGTTTATGGTCCGGCGGGGTCATTGGACCTTACTTTTTCGAAAATGAGGTTGGATCAACAGTTACGGTAAATGGATTGCGCTATCGAGAGATGATTATTGATTTTTTATGGTCGGAGTTGGATGGTATTGATCTGGACAACGTTTACTTTCAACAAGACAAGGTGCTACGTGCCACACAAGCAACGAAAGCATTGATTTTTTACGGGAAAAGTTTCCGGACCGTGTTATCTCTCGAAGAGGTGATCACAATTGGCCACCGAGATCTTGTGATTTAACACCTTGCGACTTCTTCCTTTGGGGCCACGTGAAAGATAAGGTCTACGCCAACAGCCCAGCGTCGATTTAAGACTTCAAAGCTAAAATTCGTGAGGCTATCGACGACATAGGGCAGCCACTTTGCGATTTGGTTATGGAAAATTTAATGAAAAGGATATGGTCCTGTATGCGTGCTCGTGGTGGCCATTTGGCTGATGTTGTTTTTCATTATTAACGGCATACCTTCCTCTTTATTATGAAATAAACATCCGATCATTTATCTCAAAAAATGGCATTTTTCTTTGAATACCAAAATAGCACCTCTAATTGGAAAACCCTTTACTAGAAGTTCCGAAATGCGAACGATAAGCAATAATTTTAAAATTTGAGTCCATTTTGTAAATGCTTTATTTCAAATTCAAGCTCACAATAAATTTCCTTTATTTTCGCACAAAATCTATCCAATAGCAATTGCTAGATGCTTTTACTTTACTAAAACCTTTTACTCGAAGCAAATGGTAGTTTTTATTCATACGTCCCATTCTATGTGAGTGCCTAGCTAAAGCTATGTACCCTTGTCCAGACTTGCATAGTCATTTCTAGTAACATTCTTAAGTATATGTATTTGCCGACGTCCTTCAGACAACTTATTCAAGGCCTGATTCGTTGACTCCGAGTTATTCCGGTTATGTTTTAAAAGCAAACTGTGATATTCCTAGCATAAGACTGACTGAAAATGAAATTGTGCAATATATAAACCCTTTAGATGATAACTGTGTTCCTTGTCCTGATCGTGTTCCAAGTTAATTTGTCAAATCATCTGTAAATCGGTAACAATTCAATTTGTCGCTGTCCAGTAGAGTCTTTCCGATGCCTCTACATAAAAATGGTAACAAACATCGCATGGAAAATTAAAGAGGAATCGCAAAACTGTCTTGTATATCTAAACTCTTTGAGGAAATTATTTGTAACTACATATCTGCAATTTATCGGCTCGAAAATTTTTGCTAATGAGCAACATGGATTTTGCCTCTAAAAATCAACTATATCTAATTTAATAGAGTTCTATTGGAAATTAAAAAACAAAACAAATTACAGATTGATAGATTTAAGGCCGAAAGGCAATAATTTTAAGGATATTGTTAAGTTCAGAGCGCTCACTAAGAGCCGGTAAGCTAGAATAAGATAAATGTTAGTTTTGAATTAGATTTAATCGTTTTGGTCTAGTATATGTAAGCTAAAGAAAGAATCGAATAAATATGATGTTTTTTATGCTGAATCGTGTTATCCTGTTAAGAAAACTTGAACTTTATGGATTCCCGCAATGGATTTTCAAATGGATTTGTTCATATCTATGTGATCGTACGCAAAATATGAAATTAAATTACTGTTTGTCCAAAAGTATTGCCGTCTGTTCTGGTGTCCCTCAAGGCAGCCACTTTGGTCCACTCCTGTTCCTGTTATTTATCAACGATCTATGCCCTCTTATTACATATTCAAAGATTTTGCTATTCATACAGAAGCCAAAGGTTATATATTCTTACAGCATGACATTGTATGCAGGAATGGTGTAGAAGAAACTTTATGCAGCTTAATTTTAAGAAGTGTAAAAGCATGATCTTCACGAGGCGCCAAAATTCAACTGCGCCAGTTTATTTTATTTATGAGGAAGCTGTTGAAAGTTTTGAATGCTTTAATGATCTTGGTGTGGTCTTTGACAGAAAGCTCACCTTCAATCTCCATTTGGGTTCCATTGTTAGCAAGGCAAGAAACCGATTGGGACTTATAAAACGTTTCTGAAAGGAATTTAAGGATCCCTATGTAACCAAAATTCTATACTGTTCTCTCGTCCGACCTGTTTTCGAATACTGTAGTCCTGTTTGGTGTCCGTCCTATGAATCTGGAATCTCAACAATTGACAGTATTCAAAAGCAGTTTCTTCTTTTCGCATTGATTTGCCTTGGAACCCCGAAAGTCGTCTTCCACCATACATAGGTCGATTAAAGTTGCTGAATCTTCAGACTTTGGAAAAACGAAGAGAGACATCCAAAGTTATATTCCTTTTTTTCGTTCTGACAGGTGATGACAACTCCACATATGTTCTCAATTCTATAAACATTAATACCAGACCGAGGACAACAAGGAACCCAATTTGTTTATACCGCAGGACATCTCGATGTGACTATGGAATAATGGTCCCATCAATAACATGACGAGGGATTTCAATAAGTACAATCATGTGATTGATTGTAGTCTCTCAAAATTCAATTTAAAAAATAATATTGAAAGATATGTAAAACCGCATGTTCTAATAATAAACTTTTTAAATCTGTTCATTATTGATTAACTGTGACATTATGTATAGTAGTTAAATAAATAAAAACTAAAAAATAAAAATCAAAGAGTTTTCGAAAGAAACTGTCAAAATTATCATTTGGAAAAATTATTGAATTTATCCGTTGGACATTTTTGCGTTTGTTTCGTTAAATTGGTTGTAATATATAATTAATGTCATTTTCGATTTGGTCAATAAGATACATGTTTTTGAGAAAAAAGCAATTTTTTTTGTTCGATTTTCAGTACGATTTGCAAAAGAAATCCATTTTTTTTTTTTGATCTGAGGCACTTTTGAGAAATCTCGATTTTTTTCTCACATTTACACATACTTTCACCAAAACCAATGCTAATGACACACAGCTGGCGGTTATGAATTGTTTATTATTAATTTTAAGCGTATGAGAACGATTTTTCATACTAAATTATTTCGCAATGCGTTTTTATAAACGTGTGAAAATCAATTGAAATGGATTTCCAGTGCAAGTGAAAAAAATAAGTTTTTCGGCAAACTCAATACACTCAAGCACCAATACAATTCATAAAATTCAGGTTCCATGTTCGATTTGGCAGCGGAAATCAGATATCCTTATCTGATATTAAGAACTTAAATTGGTCTATTTCTGACCGTCTACGGCGGATAGGTTTTTTTAGGTTTCAAGCGATGTGGTGTTTAACTGATTTTTTATTATAACTGATAGAGAATTGTGCCGTTCTGCAAAGGCAAAAAACTCTGTCCAATACGCAAGTGAAATAGCCTTTCGAAAATCGTCATGATTCGTATTTTCGTTGTCCAAAAATGGTAGGCATCTAAAAGCTTTCAGAGTGATTTGTCAATACAGCGACACATTTTGGGTAAGACTTTTAAGTTTAAACTGATCGAAAAAAGCAAAACAACATTTTACGGTTTCGTTTTACGTATGGGTGGCGTTTAAATCTTTGTTTTTGGTCCATTGCCGATTTTACAGTAAGTGGTAGTATCCGAAGAATTTTTTAGGCATTGTCAAACCATTAAAAGAAACATAATTCTGCATTTCCAATAATATTTTCAAACGGAAAGAAAAACGCCCCAAAAATTAAAGTGTCAGCCCATTAGGCCCAAAACACATGTGCAGAAATTCTGGACGCAGTGCTGCCGGTAAAACAGATGTGTAGAAAATTGTTTGACGTGCATTGACCGCTGTCATTCGTTGACCAAACAGCTGACGTGTTCACAACCAAAACAAAAACAAATACGATCAGCAATGTCAAAAGGCGATGATGCCAAATACTTGAAAATGCTATTTATTTTCTTTTGTGTTGTGGCACCCTTGAATTTTGCAGCAATTTTAGAAATAGAGAAATGTAGCAGTGAGTGCAGAATTTACGTGTGGCTGTATCCATATAAACGTGTCTTGCTGCGCATTAAGTTACCAAACCCCTTTAACATCCTCCCTACGGCCCTCTTTGTGCGATTCGACCCCGACTATTTGTAGATAAATTGCAATCAATTGATTTATGTGCAAATTAGTAAGGTGAATCCAGATCTATGATGCTGTTATAGAGAAAGCGTCAGATTTTGTGTGAGTTATTCCTTTGTTTAAGAATATTTAATTAATGAGTTATTTCTTTAACCGAACTAGGAAACATACAAGAATATTAGCCTTACGCTGTGGTTACCCCATAAACCTTTTAGGTTTAGGCATCCCCAAGATAATTTACTACTACTAAGGTTCTGTCCGGCTAAACAAACCCTGTACAATAAATCGAGGTATTCTTATTTCCTATTAATGAACACCTCACAACGCTTTTACGAATTCTGTATTATAGTTTCAAGTCTCGTATGATAAAAATGACCAAATTGTATAATAAATCACTTCCAATAATATGGCAGCACAGGCTCACGACTTCTCCTCGCGAACCTTTCGCTGGTTAAATGTTTGTTCAAAATCACGCAACGCTGCTGATGAATTTCTCCTGGTAATCAGTGGTGGACACAATTATTTTGAGTCGCCACCTTACGCCATAAATCTAAGGACAATATTTATATTTATTTGTATTTATATAAATTTATGTATAACGCTATACATTGAGTTTAACTCATAAGAGCATAAGAAGTAATTATTAGCATTTCCCTATAAGTAAATGTGTCATAATAACATTCCCAAGTTTGACTACAAATGCAGCTTCTATTATCCCCAAAACCTACCTACCGCTCTTGAGAGACATTCAACTGAGTTTACGGAAAGCTTAAACAATTAGGTAGATATTGATAAATCATCCTTAAGCGCGGACAAGCAGATTCATTTACATTCGGGACAAGTCGTTCTCGCACCGCTATTACAATAATAGCAGCACTCCATCAATTACTTTTCTCTTCCTTTAATTATGCCCAAAGATGTTTTTTTTTTCTTTTTGTATTGTTTGACAGTCGGCCGCACAGGGAGGAGAGATGTTTCTTTCCAAGAAGGCGGTCAGCACTTGGTAATTTAAGAAGGGTGAAACACAACCGAATGAGGGTGTAAAACGGAATCTAGCACAAAAAGTAATTGGTTCGTGTTTGGAATTGTTTTTTTTTTTGCGTCCTTTCGTTTTGTGTGAAGGATCACGAAGGAAACCCAACGAAACCCTAATTTACTTTCCACGAGTTATTTTGTAAATATATAGTCGACAAAAGGAAACCCAACTGCAGTCAACTTTATGACTGTCAGATTTGTCTTCTGCATACTTCGCAAACTGAGAACAATGCAGAAGTTTGTGTATCCTTTATTTGGAATGCGTTCTACTACTGTGAGTAATTTTTCTAAAAGGATGCAAGTAGGACGCTTTCCAGATGTATAGACACGAAGAGAGGATGACGGATGCGAACAAGCACAAGTGTTGGCAGTTGAAGGAGGTACAGAAGAGACGTCCTTTGTCTAATGGTAGTCTTCTGCGTGACTGTCGAAATAATTATTTACTTTGAAATAAAAGTTGACAAGTATATAAAATGAAATCTAAGACCAAAAGGGATGTGCTGTCTGTCTGGATGTTGTGGCGTTTTTCTTGCTGAGGTGACGGCTAATGATTTTTTTATTCTTTAACCAAGTCCATAGAATCAAACGAAATCACCTCAAGGTTCGTATAACCGACTGCCGCTTATCTCTCACAGAGGTGGCAGAGTAGTTCGACATCTGTGCTGGGACATAATTTTTTAAAAAATTGTCTAAGGCCGACGAACTCGACGCACTGGGCACAACCCTCACCATCTCACAGGAGAAGCAGAACGCTCCTTATTTCTTGACAATCTTTTGGGTATCGACATCCACAAGCCGAAATTGCTTCCGTAACTTTATTTGTGTCACCTGGTCTGGTTTCGATATTTACTACCATCATCACCTTGGTATAAAGGACGAACATATGGTCTAAGTGTGTCTGCAGAGCAGCCCTACCTAGCTGTCTCAAAACGAGCAGAGTTGCTGTCTTTCAAAGGCTTTTACTATTCCCAGGTTTTTTTCCCCATTATTTGACATCCGGCTCTCACCCTTCCCCTTCTGCAACCCTATATCTCATTTTTAAAAGCTACAAATCAAGTCCCATGGTACATCACATGCCATCGACTACTCAAAGCCTGCCATTACCTAAGTGCACATCCCAAACAGGGAAAACAGAAATTAAACGACACCTTTAAGGCCCGTGAAAAAAGGCACAGCAGAAAAACCACTCAAATCCAGGACACACAATCCTCGTTCATGCGCATTGTTGGTATGGTTCGCGAAAAATAATATTCCTCTCAGCTTCGGAATGGGGAAACCCTAAGTGTTGCTTGGGGTTGACGAAACAAAGAATGTATCTCTTGGCAAAACTTTATCACCCTCATTGATGGACACACGACACAACATCAAGGACAAAGACGATCACAGCTTTCCTGGATTAAAATGCGAGGATGCGACAAAAAAAAAAAAAAGGACGACATTCGCGTATTCACTCTTCAGACGAAATATTCTTTTTAAGTGAAATTACACGTCAACTTAACGACAACATAGATGGCGACTGTAACGCACTCTATCCTTGGAGTGGGCTATGGTCTTGGCATTTCCTGTTTTTGCAAAAAGAAAAATTTGCAAGGGAGAAATAAAATTGACGACGATGATGATAAGGGCGAGTGAAAGTCCTAGGCAACTTCAAAGAAATATGTATACACAACAGCGTGAATAGGATCAAGGAATGTCGTGTGGAAATGATAAAGCATTTTGGGTTTTTTTTTTCTTACTTCTTCTCGTCCTTATTTGAAATTCCTTTTGAGCTTTAAAGGCATTGGAGGGATCAAGCGCAAGTTAAAAAGCGAGAAATAACAGTGAAGATTAATTTCCTCCTGTTTTTTTTTTATGGATTCTACACTTTACTGTGGGCGCACACTTAGGACCTGAATCCATAATTATTTTTTCTTTAATTTCCTGGAGGGAAAATCGTTTAGGTGGCACTGGAGGAGTTGATCAAATTCTGAGTTTGCTTTCATTAATTTGAAGAATACTTCGACGAATGAATAATTTAATTTCGTGTGTTGATTAGATTTTGAATTTTATGGCAGTCGTTCGTCGTTATTTATATATTTTTTTTTATTTACTCTGAATGGCGCCTTGACAAATCTCTTCAAAGTCTATTTGTTTATTTAACTACTAAATATTTTAGCCACAGATAATAATCAATTATTAATACAATGTTCATAAATTCAATTTTGTTAGGTTGAAAATCCATCACACGATTGAACTTATTAAAAGCCTCCGTCAAGTTTTTGATACGGCCGTTGCTTATGCATCGAGAGGTCCTATTATATAAAAAACTATTAGGTTCCTTGTTGTCCTCGGTCTAGTTTTGATGTTTATCTATAGAACTAAGAATATAGATGGAGTTGACATTTGATACTTGTCGTAGTTTTCCCAAAGGTCTGCGGATTCAACAACTTTAATCGACTTAATCGACTTATGCCAAAAGAAGAAATTGCTTTTGAATGCTTTCATTTCTTGAATATCCCAGATTCGTAGCTCGGACACTAAACAGGACGAACTACAGTGAAATAAATTTGATTTCATTCACTAAATCGACTGCGTTCGTTACATCGATCGACTTTATATACTATTTTATATAAAAAAAAGAAGGCATTGAAAAATATGTTTATTTTAAAAGGTCCTGCCATTTAAATACTTTCAGGGTTCTTTAACCAAATTTTATGTACGGTCCTTATATCGGATAGCAAATCTGAAAAGGGTTCTTTACATGGCAAATTCGCTAAATCGGATATTAGTTCTTATAATGGACGTCCACTATTTATTCAAAAACAGGTTGAACTAGAGAACAATATAGAAGTTTGGTGATAGGGGTTCTTAAATGTATTTAAAAAACGTTTTATAAGTTCCAATCGGTTTCTTGCCTCACTGACAATGGAATCCAAATGGAGGTTAAAGTTGAGCTTCTTCTCAAAGAAGATCCATTAAACTGATCCACATTTTCAATAACTTAATCGGTGGTTAAGTCCTATGTCTACAGGGAACGGGGGAAAAGATCTCATCTAAACCTTATGGCTGTCCATTGACTAGACAGCCAATCAGTCAGTATTTCGAACACGCGACAGCGAGTGCAAAATCCTCGAGTCATATAAAAAATTAAAAGTATAGGAATGAGTGTCTTAAAAGTTGATAAAGTATGATCTTCAAGTGATATCGCGTTTAAGAAATTAACCCGCAATTTGATAGATTCATTATAGTGTTTCCCCTTTTAAAGGGGCAGTATCAAAAAAAAATAAAAAACGGAAGGTCCATACAGATCAACAACACACAGCTTCAGTGACTACGTTCAGCTCTTAGACTTGGTCGGTGTGACAGTTTTCCTCATTTGGAAATACGTTTGCCCCTTGGGGGGGCACTTTTCAAAATCGGTTTCAAAAAAGTCTTTTGTATCTTTCTCTAAAACGTACAATTTGCTGAAATAATTCGAAATTTATTTTGTATATTCAGTGTTCTTATGGCTGGCACTGCGACCTAAAAGATATTTTGTTGCAATACCTCGGTATAGCTTAAGGAAGGACCCCACCAAATTTAACATTGTTATGTTTGGTTAAAGATGGAAATGCCTCGTTGTAGCATTTGACTGGCATAAAGTCTATTGAGTTGGATGACAGTAAAAGACATATTTTCGTGCCTTAACTAAACAGTTTTTCAATAATGACGGTAGTTTTTGAAATAGTATTAAACAAGCTGTGCGAGAGGTTTTAACGAGATCCTTTTTTTATTTCAAAGGCCCATATGCCATTCGATATGTCGCCCACATCCATATCGTTCAATTTGGGCCGCCACAGGCTGCCAGCATCGACCGGTCCAAATTGAAAAACCCTTTATCGTAAAAGCCACAAATAAATACTCTAGCGCTGAAGTTAGCTGAACGCGATCGTGTTAACAACATTAGTAGCTAGACGAAGGCAACAATTTAAGAAGTAAAAAAAGGAAAATTATCAGTTTAATGTCTTTCTTTCTAAGGTCAGTCTAATAATTTCCTCGGTGTGATACTCGATGACTTTTTATCTCGATAACCATTAGGTAGATTTTAATGATTTTTTTTTGTTCGTATTGCTGTACTTCAGGTTTAGATAGAAATAAAATTCAGAAAAATCGGCTTATTTGCATTTTTCGCATTTTACGATGTGTGGCGTTGAACTAAAGCGCACGACATGATTGCCGTCTGTGGCCAACGGAGTTATGCCGCGTCCACCAGCCAGGTGAGGAACAGTGTTCCATGGTCAAACTTTAATAAATTCTGTTCTGATCACACAACAAATATGGCACAAGTAGGCAAAGTCATCGTAATTTATCCACAGCCGAATTATTTTAAGCCCACACATAACTCACCTATGAGACCACTGGACTTTGGGACAACTCATCCATAGGTTCGTTTAATTCAAAAAGGGTTGTCCTCTCCACGGTTGTTGTGACGGTCGAAAATGACAAATGAATTGAATTTAAAGACAGTAATGTTGAACGAAGAGTCCGGTAGATGAGTTGGTCTAAAGTTCAGTTGTCTCATAGATTTGTTGTTGTATTTGTGTGACACGGCCAATGGTATACGCAACGGCCCCGATTCCCTGGAACTTCATTCACTCTAAAATGTATAAGAAATTTAAATTGCCTACCTCGATTCACTGCCACAACAAATTAAGCACTTTCCAACTGGCTAGATGGTGCGATACAATTAATTCGTCCTCCGTTAAATTTCTTATTGGGGCTGTTTTAAATCAATTAATTCAAGTGTAAGGATTTGTTTGCCTGAACACGTTATCCGTTTCCATTATCATCACTTACATTATCATATTATTCCCGCCCTCAATGTTTACGTTCGATAGCTGTGCCTGGCAACATTGTTGCATTTGTGGTATAACTTACACAAACCGCCCTCCTTGTGGCCGTTCACCAAAAATGGCAAAAAAAAACACCAAAAAATAAAAATGCCACAAGAGTAGGTGCGAATAATTTCATTAACGAGTTGATTTTTCCGCATGAATGTCCTTGGACTTACCTGCAATGAAAGAGGAAGCAAAACAGAAAAAGTTTGAAAACAAAGTTGCTGGGAAGTATAAAACAATGTATAAAAAAAGCACCAAAGTAAAGCAAAAGGAAAGCTAAGAAGTCAATTTCTCAGAAATTATTAAATGTAACATGAAAATTTCAAAGAAGAAATTTCACCACAGTAATAAAAGATGCGAGAAAGCAAACGAGAAGAAAAAAGGAAATACTTTCGATGGAAAAAGTAAGAGGAGTAGAAAAAAAAAACAAAAGTGAATTTCGCCGAAATGAGCAGGTAGAATGTTTTTTTTTTTTTTTTTGTGGGCCCATTCTTTGAAGGACGTCCCCTTACACATTTAGCTAAGTCCTAAGCACACACCAACACACACGCAATAAGGAATTTCAAACATTTTGATGGTTTCGATGTCGACGTCAAAATCTTCTTTCATCGTGATGAGGATAATTATCGTCATCATCATCGTCTTGCATCTTCCCCAGCATATGCGGCAGCGGCGGACGCGGAGCTACTTGAGAATGTATCTTTTGTTCGATGTAATGAACCAACAAGAACGACAGAAATGGAAACGAGGGAATCTACTGATGATTGTCTGTCAAAAGTCTCGGAAAGAAACAGGAATGTGAATCACCTGGCGCAGTGTGGTGAGGTGGATCTTTGTACATGTATTTTTGTCTTTTGTTTGGATTTTTATATCTTATTCGATTCGATAGGGTATAATGTTCATTGACAGGTGGTTTGCAACACATGCAACTGATGGGCCGGTAACCTACTTACAATATTATGCGATTTTGCGGTTCGGAATCGACACTGAAATCTAGAAATGTTCGCAGCGTAAGGTGGACGGTTTTGTTTTTTTTTATTTTATTTAAATATTGGTGGACTGTTTTCCATTAAAACGTTGCATACTTTCTGGAGTGAACTCCGAAGAACACCATAGTCAAGATGATTTCCTATCGATTACAGGGATCACGACTGTGGGGTGTTCAAGCATCAACGAAAAATTTCATAAAAAGTATTTGTTGTTTGATAAATTTTGCGTTGGTTCAATGAAAGTTGGTTCATAAACGTTTTTCCTCTACGCTAAATTGATGAAATTATTTTATTGAAAGCTTTCGTAATTCAACGAACTTTGAACCAACGAACAAATTTGTAAAATAATGAAAACCGTCTTACTTTAATGTAAATTTCACTAGAAATTTCATTAAATAACAATTAATATACCGTCGATTAATGTAGGAAACGTTAATCAACGCATTATTGATAAATTGATATTGATTGAGAACATGCGTCACGCCAACAAACAGTTTCGTTCAATGATGAAAATGATTCATAGCTTAATGCGAAATGACATTACCCAACGACGGATTTATTAATTTATTACCAAAAGCCGTAGATTACGAGTAACGATTAAAACGTTCAACAACGCATGATTTATAAGAAAAACGTTTGCCAAGTCAACGAACAGTTTCGTGTATCTATAGATACATTCTTTTCAAAGTTTAACGCAAATTGTCAGTACCCAACGAAATATTAATTAATTACTGAAGCATGATTTATGAAATACTTTTACGTAAAATGTGCAATGAAAGTCGGGCATAGACTAATGAACGATATTTGTTGATTCAATGAAAACGCTACGTAAACTTATGAAAAATATTATTTATTCGGTATAAGTTTTACGTTGATCATTGAACAACATTTTGTTAATCAATGAAAGAAAATCGTTGACTCAACGAATAAATCGTTTATCAACGAAGAAGGAAACTTTTACAAGAAATTGTTTAATCAGTTTGAAAAGTCATTAAGCTAAATTTTTGACTCAAAATTTGAGTTTTTAGCTCGGCTTTCTCTCGAACCAACTTGCTTTGAGGAAGAGCCGACATCGAAGGATCAAAAAGTGACGTCGCTATGAACGCTTGGTTAGTGATAAAACATTTATTTTTTTTTAATTTATGAACAGATTTCATTAGTTTTATTTAAAATGCGTTGCTTAGTTAATATTTATATGAATTCTTATTCGTTGGACCAACGAACGTTTTCATCGGATGATTATTAATTAAAAATTGGTTGGGACAACGAATTATTTCATTTTATTTACGTATATTTCTGTTCAGTGTATCAATTCAGTTAAAATAAGACTTCTTTTACTCCCATACACTTCCTTTCATAAGTTTGCATTTTTTTCGTTCAATAAAGACTAAAATCTTACTGAAACTGAAAAAGGGGCCATTTTGATAATTTTTCAAAAAGTGGGGCTAAGGGTCTTGAGGACCAAACAGCAACGCTGAAGGCCACACTTTGCGGTAGCCCTCTCGGGAACAACGTTCATTAATGGGAAGTTTTTTTTCAGCCAAATATTGTCGTAAGACCCTTTCGGAACCACATTCATCGTTGGGCAGCATTCTGCGAAATTAAGCACAAAATTTATCACTGGAGAGCCTTCATGGCGCTCTGGCACTGCGGGCTCTTTTAAACGGAGCCTATTGTGGCTTAGATTTCAGTTATTATACCTATTGTTAGCCTTACATTTTAGTCATAAGCGGTTTATTGTATAAAATTTTAACAGCTCTTATCCAAAGTTTGCCTTTCTTTGTGAAGGCCCTGGATCGGCCAAATATACCTTAGGCTTAGATTGAATAGAAAAAAGATCTGAGCATATAAGAAAGTCCACAGTCTAAAGAGTGCCTGATGAATTTTCCCCCATGATAATAATATATCAACACAAGTTTTGAACGCTTATACTTTTCTTAGGGTAGTGCATGTTTCGTCGAACACAGTTTTAGCTACCCTGTTAAATTGTTTGTTTCTCTTAGACGACTGCAATAACAAAATTCCCATCAATCTCAAAATTTTTTTTTGTTCAAAAAGGAGAACCGCAGATAAAGCTAGACGATATTTTACAATGACATTCACTGCCGTATTCCTAAAAAGGTGACTGTAATCCGTCACTGAAAATAAAGATTGTTTCATAGAAAAATAGAATTGAATTGAAAAAGAGGATTAGAAGATGATTTCGATGAAACCAGTCTTCGTTTGTGTATTTTAGTCAATAAAACAGGAATAGAGACATTCAATTGACATTTTAGGTAATTGGTTTTTCTTTTCTTTTTTCTCACAAAGGAATTTCATCCGAGAAACTTTTAGGCGGATCTCACACTAAGACAACAAGCAATACGCAATTTTAATTTTAACCTATTCTCACATTGAAGCAATATTATTTTATTTTACTTTATTTTATTTTAAGTAGATATTTGAAGGCTTACACAGTAAGACATATTATATATAGCAGTGATAAGCTGGGTAAGAAACAATGAGGACAACCATAAAACAAAGAGCATAATACTTAGAAATTTAAAAATATAAGAATATAAACGGCCGATTCAAATTCACAAATACAATAAGAATTTGTTACGTGAGAATTATATAAAACAAGTTACAACAAATTAGAAAAAAAAAGTTACACAAATTATATATGTACAAGGAACAAGTAAAATTAACTGGCAGGCAAGAAAGATCAGTTGAAAATGTCTTTTTCAATCCGTTTTCTCTGATTTGGCGCGGTAAAGAATTTCAGAGTACAGTGGCATTAACAAAAAATTTACATTCAGACGTTAAACAAGAATAGCGCGGGGATAAGATTTGTCCAATCCTGATGGATGCACAAAACGTTAGTCGGTTAAAAAGGTTGCGGGGTTGACGTGTATAAATTATGTTATGCAATATTAAAATGGTACGGTACTGTTAAAGTCTATCAAACGTAATATTACAGATCCGGTAAGAAAAAAGTGAAATGTGGTCGTATCTTCGAAAACCGAAGATTTATCGCTTCTGCATAATTCTTTCAAAGACTTTGGGCAGAAAAGAAAGTAGGACGAAAATCTGCATTTGTACGGTGCATGGGAACAGGAATGATTTTAGAATTCTTCCAGACTGAAGGGAACACACCTGTTGTAATGATGTGGTTATGGGCATGGGTAGAATAATTGGCAGAATAATCATTACGAACTTAGGGTGAATTTCATCAACTCCAACAGAGTTAGATTTGATCGAGATTATGTACTCAACCACATCTGCCTGTTCCACGAGAGAAAACTCGAAAGCTTCATGGAGACAAATGGTGCTATTGGTGATATTCAGAACATGCGAGGTAGATGAAACAGTAGGACGAGTGCAAGACTCAATGCATCGACTTAGTTCATCACAGTCAAGACTATCGAGGAGGCGGTTCTGTTGATTTCCTACACCAATTTTTTCAAGTTCTTCCACAATTGTTTACCAGAGAATGATGCATCTAATCGTTCAGAGTAAGAGCGTCTTTTGGCAGCACGAACTTTACAGACCAGGGTATTACGGACAGTGTTGCCAGACATTTCTAGCTGTCATGTCATCCGACGAGCGACGACTACAGGGATATTTTGATATTTTTGGATTGTCCGACATATTTTCCAAATTACTCGTAAATAAAGTGTAAAATATACGCAAAATTCTCTAGCGTCCTCTAAATACTCGCAAATACAGATACTGCGACGCGATATTATCGCTTTTCAACATGCTTTTCAGGAACATTTTTCGTTCGACCGATATTGAGTGGTTTTAATGTGAGACCTCCAATTTGATTCAATGTAAAATAAATTCGCATGTTTCCAATTTGCAGTTTCTTGTTGCCTCATCCTTTTGGACTTTTCTTTTCGAGAATAACAAAAAATTTCCTTTGAACGAGTCTTGTGAACTTAAAAAAATGGAAATCGTTACGGAAATAGCTTACTTTGACCATTAGAGGTTCAAAAAAACATTTACAACAGATGAAGATCGTCAAACTTGAATGGGTCTTCTGGCACATTTACACTGTACACGTGTACAGTGTACACAGGGTGGCGCGCGGCATTTGTTTTTATTTCCATTCATAGTTAGCTTGGATTAAGCCGAATAAATGGACATAAAGTCAAGTGCGGGGCCAACTTACTTCACGACTTTTATTTTTATTTAATTTAATTTGAGTTTAAGTTAAATTTAGGACTTAAGGCCGAGGATGTTGATGAAGGTCGATTTTAAGGGAGAGAGTGCTGGGTTCTGTGAATAGTCTGCTGGACTACCAAGCGAGTGGTCTCAGGATTTTTCCATCTCTTAAGATTTATTTTTCCACTACGCCACCTCTCCTGAAGAGCTTGACAAACTTCAAGGAGTATTTCTTTCATAAAATAGCTTCACAAATCAGCCGTCCGGACTCTGCATAAAACTGCAGATCCCTTTCATTCGTCCCAAAAATAAGAACTCACCCAAATCGAATGGTTGTGATAAGCTAGGCCTAGGGTATCTAGTCGGACCTTTTGCGCCAACTATTTATTTATTATTATTATTATTTAAACTATTAACAAATATTGAATTTAAAGTTAAAACTAAAGAGACTTCTAGCACTAGCTAACAGACCTTTCGGCCGACTGTTTATTTTTTTATTTATGAGGCTGCGGTTGAGATCAAAAAACAAAAAAGTTTGCGTTTCGAAGCAGATGGGACGGGGAAGTTTGGAAAAGGACCACATATTCTTGGAACCGCTCACATCATCTAGTTGGATATAGTTTTGGAGGCCCGAGTTACGTGTCCGTATACATAAAACACGACTTATTCTCCACATAAGTCAACAACTTACTTTAGCGGAACTTCAGTCTAGCGATAACAGTTGATTAACATTTCGAAAAAATTGCATAATTGTTTTTTTGTTAAGTGGTTTTGTTTTGTTCGAGCGATAGCGGCCGCTTGTAACTCGCTCATAACAAAGTCATTGGTAAAATGGAAGTTTGAATTCGTACACCCAACGCAAAAAGGGGGGAACTTCGAACCTTAAACGCCTGGCCCGCTGCAAGATGTCGAATCGAACTTTACACAAGCAAAGTGTGTAAAGTTGGACCGAAAATAAATCACCCTTTTGGAACACGAACTTCCCACCTGTTCTCGAACCAATCTCTCGCCTTCCACGAGGTCCCGCCGTCTTTAGGGTGCTCTGTCTTAGAAAACAAATATGTCCTGTATAGGCAGTCAGGGTAATAACCTCCATTTCGTTTTTTCGAGGCTCCCAAGCTCTTAAGCTTCTGTATTGTATTAAAATTTGCAAGTCTTCCCCTAAAAACTAACAGACCTTTCAGCGTACTTGAGTTGTACTAAATTTTTATTAAATTTTATAAATAAAACTACCATGTAGTGATTTCACTCCAACCCTTGGCTTCCTGCTTATTTCTGACAATAATGCATCGCAGAACTTTCTCTCAATTTGTTAGAGTGTAGATATGTATCTCACCAAAGTACAATAAAATCCTCAAGTTATTCGCAGCACAAAACCCGTCTCTATTTATTATTTTTTAGAGCTTTTCCAATTGGTTGGACGACATAGCACGAACAAAAACAACCTAACCCTATATCCATTTCAGAAGTAGGTTCCTACCCACCAACCACCTTTACCTAGTCCTCTCACTTTTTAATCCTTTTAAAGTCGCCATTCAGGTTTTCCTTTCCTTATGCTTTCATTCGTGTGTTTGAATCGCTTTTGCAACACCTGAGGACAAAACAAAAAAACAACAAATAAGCCTTCACCTCTCGCCCGACCAAACTACATGTCCCTCCAACTACTAGCCTGTCTACCGAAAACTTTTATTCCTGTTGCCCACAGTATCATGGCAAATGATGTGTGTCAAACTTGCTCTGGCCAGCAGAGAATATTCATCCGTTGAGGGGACGCAGAGGTAGGGCACACCCGAGAAGATACTTTCTTGGAATTAGGAATTACCTTTATTCCGATATCTTTTCTTCTTTGTTATGACGGTCTTCCGTTTTTTTTTTTTTTTTTCAGAAAACTGGATTTTGTTCTCTTCCTTCCGAAAGATGGCAATGGCAACGGCAAGAGGTTCTTTCTTTTTGTTGCCTGTGGGCTTCCTTCGCCAGCGCTGGAAGTGATTCCCATCGAAAAAAACTAAAAACAACAACGAAACCTGAAACCATCAGTCAGCTGTTCGCACAAGGCACCACCACACCACCACCACCACCACCACCACAGCAACAACTATCGACGGCACATAAATATGGTACATTGGCCTCATGGTAGTCAAGGTTATGCGGTTTGTATATGCATACGCGCACTCACACCACACGGCCAAATGGAAATGCCTGTATAAACAAACATCGCACACGTAATAATAATAATGTGTAATTACTAGTAAAATCCTTTTGGTCGCCATAGCACTAAATCTTGTCAAAGGGCGCACTTTCAGGTCCTTCTAGTGTTTATAATAGTCTCGCCTGGTTTTGTACACATATGCAGCGAAACCGGGTTTTCTGTTTTCCGTCTGTGTTTTTCGTTCAATCGTATTTACGACCGTCGGACGACGACTTATGTGTGTTCTATTCCTCCCACCGAGCGTCTATCGTTTTCAATCTTTTGCGCTCCATTTTGTATGCGGTCTTCGGTGGCGTAGTATGGCGGTAGACATTTTATGGTTTCATTGACATTTTTAGGCAAAATTCGTTTCGGTGGTGGGTCGCTTGTCTGAAGGACACATTCGGCTGGCTGTTGTGTGTGTGTGTGTGTGTCTTTTTGCTGTAGAGACAAAGAAAACAACCGAAATAATAATTTGTGGGGTATGTTGACCGTTATTGTCCTTTTCTGCATTTTATTAACAGTGGGCGTCAGTGCGGCATCATAGAGGAACGTGCTGATTAAACGCTTTTAATTAAACGTAAGTTTTTGAAGGACGATTATAATTAAAGTGTCGTCTGGTTGTGCAGATAAAGAGTGAGGGGCGGTCTTTTCAAAAGTGCGCACTTTTAAAAAGAGCGGAAGCTGACGAAAGGTGGCCATTATCATTTCGAGTAATGAGTACAATTTGTGTAATAACAGCGATGTGTCGAACAAGACGCGATCAAAGGATAGCCAAGCACCTAGTAGGTCGGTGAGTTTAAGTCATCGGTGCTCAATGTATCAAGAGAAGAGAAGAGAAGAGCTGCACGTAGGTAGGTACCTATAGGTACTTATTATGCAGGAAGGTAGGCAGTAAAATGGTTCAACTAAATAGGTGGAACGAATGCCTCCGCTATTGATCATCAACTGTAAAATAAGCACAATTCGATAAATGAAAAATATAGTTCTGCTAAGAAGGTATTCAAGAATTCAGGTCCCCTCTCTCCCAGAATCGCAGACAGATACCTATTTTACAAGAGGCTTCGTGGACTTTGTCGAAAGCGGATGAAAACCTCTTGGGAGGTTTTACGATAAAAATACGTCCGATGATATGCAGCCTGATTTGTGTTGACGGAGTGTGGAGGAGGAGGATATTTAACGCTGACAGTTGCGACCTGCAGTTCAGCGAGGTTGATCTAGCCAAATTGCCTGAACTACGTGGTAGGTTTTGGCATCATTGTTCTAGCGGGAAGCGTCTTTAAGACTAAAATAAATAAATAAATAGTTGGCGCAACAGGTCGACAGGGGCCCTAACCTAGCTTCTCACAACCATTCGTTTTGTGTGAGCTTTTCATTTTTAAACCAATGAAAGGGATCTACAATTTTATGCCGAGTCCAAACGGCCACTTGAGAAGCTCTAACATGACAGTTATACTCTCGGATGTTTGTCAGACGTTCCCGAGAGATGGCGCAGTGGAAAATAAAGTGCACGACTGTGTCGAACGATACTTTATCGTTGACATTTTTTGAGTAATAATTACAAAAATGGATTTATTCGAATTTTGAGAGAAAATCTAAGTTCGGGATCTTATTTAGAATACTTATATTATCTTTAATATGTACTTTCATCAAAATCGTTGGTGTGGTTGTTCTAAAATTATGCAGACAAAGCAAATATTGTAATGTTTGGTTTGAAAATTATTAATTGCTTAATAATTTAGCTGAAAATTGAGTTTATAAGTTATTGTTCAGGATATAAGTATTACTTGGTTATTAACGTTTTATCGAAATCGAAAATATGGGGTTTTCGAGATATGAGCGGTTCTCAAAATTAGCGTTTTCGGTGATTCCAATTGAAAATTAAGGACGCAGCCATTTTGAAAACATCAATTTTACTCTAAGTAGTCATTTTGGTCAAAATCCGTCTTACCGTTTTGCGGTAAGCTAAAGAAAACTAAATATATAAAAAAATTGCTTTTTCAAATATATTAATAATAATTAATACATTAATACGATCATACAGACAAAAACTGAGTTTTCTATTAAAGTTAGCATATGACCATATTACATTGGAAATTAATGTTTGTTGCTATCTTATGGACCGTTTTCAAGATATGTGCAGATTTTAAAAGTACCGTTATTTGATTTTTTTAGCGAATAACTGAGTATGCAGTCATGTTAACCTCGCCTACTTAAGCTCAAATATCAATTTTGGTTGAAATCGTTAGAGCCGTTTTCGAGCAAATCAAACTGGTATGAAATTTTTGTACGGGAAGTGGCATTAATATTGAGGTTAGAATGCAAAATAAAAAACGACCCCCAACTGTAAGCCCACAAACTCCTAATCCAAAGTTTGAACCAAATCCCGGCAGCCGTTTAGTCCGTGTAGGCCTCGGGAGCATACGCACAAACAGACAGAAGGACCGAATTTTGCGACCCACTTTGTTGAGTTCCTTTATCATCGTCATGTCCTGAGCTGATTAACATCTCGAGTTTGAAATTTTGTACGACAGCAGTATCGTTCTTTTACTACGTACGGAGAAAGTTAAGAACCTAAGTTGGAATTTGGGTTTCTTCGGGATTCGAACCTCGGACCGACCCCGCCCTTAGTAGTACAACACACTAACAACTAAGCCACTGCGCCGACTTTAAGACTTACTCTGAAGAACAACGGACGGGCGA
This sequence comes from Cheilosia grossa, assembly GCA_963082955.1. Classification (NCBI taxonomy): domain Eukaryota; kingdom Metazoa; phylum Arthropoda; class Insecta; order Diptera; family Syrphidae; genus Cheilosia; species Cheilosia grossa. Next base: position 15,532,768 of record OY720147.1, on the reverse strand, counting down.
GAGCGCTTTGAAAAACCCTATGGTGCTGCGGTTTTTAATCACAATCAAGGGGGTTCAAAAAGGAAAAGCAGATTTAAATGTCCGCATCGGCTGCTCACTCCGCTGAGTGTTACAATTTTTAATGACTCTGTCGAATTTGAGCGACGCCACAAAGCGTCGACTCTGTCTGGCCAGCACAGACTACACACATCGACCCATCCAAATTGAAAACTCCTTTAAAAGGAGCTATTTCCAGGTAAAGGATGCAAAAATGAAGAACAGTGTATTTTCCAACGGACTGATTAGCCCCTAAAAGTAAGCCCGCAGTTAGTCCATAACCGAATTAATATTCACACTTCGACTGCGGTATAAAAGAAACAAAGTTCAGATTGATACTCACCATCTCTAGATTGATATTAAGGCCGCAGCACGAGCTATACAGGGACATGTCTAATTTTTTCAACTTGACTTTGAAAAGGCGACTCTACAGCAAACTCTTCGCAGCGACATTAAGCTGTTTTAAAGAGTTGCTTAACTTTGCCAACTGTCTGCAGGAACTACCCGCAGAGACAGACGTAAACTCATCGGAACAAAGTCACCTGTAACTGACTCAATTAAAATGTAATTAACTTGAGTTTATTTATCGAAACTGTTTCTACCTTCCGCTGGTCAGCACTCAGCAGACACCGCTCTGCTCTCTCCACGGGCAGCGTCATCTATCACTCGCAGTTCGCACAGTGGCCTAGCCCCCATGCTCTACATGTTGGGAAGCTATGTACCTACCTACTACAACACTGTGTAGACTGTAAATTCATTGTAAATTACCTCTGGCATGGACTTGTGCTTGAGTGAATACCCAGGCCCCTCGGCATGAGCTACGAAAAGAGCCCACCATTTCATATTTTATATTTGTTATCGTGGCCTCACAGGATGTTTACGTATTCGTCGCGTACGGTAGCAGAGCTGCTCCTATCCGATGAGAGGGAAGCGACCCTGTTGTTGATAACGCAACAGTGAAACGGTGAACTGTGTGTCCGAGGAGACGGTTCATTATTCCAGACCACTAACTTTTGTGAGTTCATTCGATTACTATATTCGAAATTGAATTTTTCTGCCGGACGAGCCGTCAGAGACTGCGTGTGTACAGTTTGCTTTGAGTTAACCAGGACTGAGGTTAAGGGTGTTGATGCATTTAAATGGCAATATTTATATTTTTCGATTAAGTGCTATGGACAGGGAATTTTTCCAAGGTTTCTTAGGCCATGGGCCATCCATTTATTGGCTCCGCATAATTAGTTGTGCGGTCTTGCGGGACATTCTCTTAAAACATATGCTATGAGGTATAGCCCTCTTTAGTCTTTGTTTATAGGCAGGTCAGTTTTAAACTGTGTCTGTTTGTACGTGAATTTGTGCAGGCATCACGGTAGGACTACTTTCCCTATCCGTATCGTGTTTTAAAAAAACATAGGTTCAAACACGGAACAGAGTTTAGTGGATTCTGCGTTTATGTCGTCTTTATACAGTTTTGGATGTCAGCTCAGCGGTGCCTCTCACTGGAAATTTTTACGTTTGGCATATTTCAGTGATCTTCTCATACAAAGTCGAAGGCAATATGAAAAAAAAGAGATAGGAAGTATCTCGTACAAAACTACAAGCAGAATAATTGGTCAACGGCGATCTAAATGGAGGTGGATCTCTGTTGGAGCAACAAAACCATAAATATGGATGAATAAATAAAAAGCCGGAATTAATCAAAGCAAAGCAAAGCCATCAGGTCTAAAAGTAACCAAGTTCTATCTGGGAATGGCGATGGGCCCGCTAAGACGCCTGATGGGCTCAGATCGCACAACCCAACTCAACCTAACCTAACCTAAGCAAGTTCTAGAGAGACTTTGATTTTGCGACTTTTAAGCGTGGAAGGCTTAGAGTTAAGAGCTATGGCGACTAAATCGATTAGCTTTCTCAAGACAGTTGCTTTTTAAGATGATTGCTGGCAGAGAGGCTTGAGGAAAATAAACATTTTGACTTATTTTCCTCGAGTGGCACTGTTCCACTTCGTCAATTCACACGTGCTAGGTTTACTAAAAACTGTCTTTAACACAGTAGGTCTATCTTAGGTAGCGAACAAATTGGGCATTTACTTTGACCGGACTTCTTTCGGACTTCTTTTTACCTTGCAAGTTATGACAGTAATTGGCACGGGGCTCCGACTGACTTGGTGATGATGGTAGCTAAATGATTTCAGCTTTGATTGCTACTGACTTACAGTTTATGCTGTGAAGTTCTTGATAGACTAATTCTAAAAGGCGGATACGGTGTAAAATGAGCTCCACAAGAACTGTTGAATTTGAACTTAAGTGATTGACTGAAATGACTGTTTAAACAAGTGCCTGGGGAAGAGGTGCAACGTTTCGTGCGCTTTTAAGGCAATTTACGAAATGCGATCGATCCTCGTGTCTCGTGACGGTAAAAAGAAATGCGTCAGCTGGAATTGCTCTTAGTTGACGATTTGTCAAGATAGAAGGTGTATGGAAAATGCTAACGCGGTCTTTGCAGTGTACATGACAACATCATTATTTATGACACGCCTAGAGCTTATCTTACTATTTACGCAGACCTTCCTCAAGGCCAAGTTCGAATCGTTAGAATTTAATTACGAAAAAAACGTTTGTCCTTAGCTTCTTCGAAACGATTTTTTTAGGTCGGAAATCACACATAACCGATTGGTATGGGTATCGACTTTAAATGAAATGATTTGGCATATTTTAAAGGGACTTGTCCTGTTTAAGTAAGTCTCCGCGCAGAGGTTATGAGTTTGGCGAGTATTCGTGAAATAAGACTGACGAAAAGCTACAAAATAGATCACCCATAGATCAAATTTGTAAAAGGACAGTTACAGATCGGTAGAAAATACCGAACAGAGTTGCCACTATTATTCGAAATAATAACCGAACCATGGCGTCATGGACGATATAATAATAATCAATGTTTTTCAACGTTTATGTTCGAGTATAAGGTGGCAACTTATCGTACCCACATTAAGTTGGTTTTCCCGCACAAACAAAATTTACCTGAACTATTTATTGACAAAACAACGAAAAATCACAATCCTTAGATCGTTTTATGTAAAAAATGTGAGTTCAAAATATTCTGATTCAGCAAAATAGCAGACTTTTAATTTTCATAGAAATTGCTTTATCTGACACCGATCTGAGTAAAAGGTCAGTGGCGCTCAAATCAGTTCTCATTCATACGAAGTTTTGCAAATGCACCGGTTTAAAATTTGTTAAGTACCTAACTAGAATAAAAATGAATTTCTTGACAGAACTGCAGAACCCTGAAAAAGTCAAGAAATCTTCTACAAATAACAGTAGGCTAAAATTATTTCTGTAACAGTACAAAAGATCTGGTATTTAGATCGAGGAGGAGTCTTTGATTAGGTTTTTGCTTTTTTAGTACATCTTTCGAAGTAACTGTGGGCGAACAAAAATACTTGCAAGATGGAAAAAAAAAATAGAAAATGTTGTTCTATTTTAACTATCTAGTTGTTTTGGAAAATATCAGGAAGAACTATTCGAAACACAAGTTTGTGGTACAAGCAAGTCGAGGACAACGAATCCGCACCGACAAATCGGGAAGCACTGTAAAATAAACATTTTTGGGCAAACGTGTAGGCACAGCTCAGAGGAAATAATTTTATTTTTAAGTTTAAAAAGAAAAATAGATAATTCGAATTTTCCCTGACTTTCCCCGACCAACTTTTCGTTCCCCGACTTTCGCTGACATTTCCTGACTTTCCAGACCAGTGGCAACCATGCCGCAGAGTGGTGTTCATAGAAATGATCCAATCATTATAAGTTTAAGATCTAAATCCATCCCGGATATAATCTTGGATACTTCCAGTCTGTAACCGGAAGGAGAAAAGGGGTGCTTTTCAAACAAAATTAATATAGATAGATTTAAGGCCGAAAGGCCATAATTTTAAGGATATTGTTAAGTTTAGAGCGCTCGCTAAGATAGAATAACATAAATGATAGTTTTAAATTAGATTTAATCGTTTTTGTCTAGTATATAAGTTTAATTAAGGATATAAATAAAAATGAGGATGTTTTACTTAGGGCATTCAGATGAAAGTATTTTGGATGTTTGGAGTTAGAGGAAGCGATTAATATTTTAAACGGCGACAGAGGTTGGGATGTTTTGTATACCTTTACAACGAATGCACTATGCTATAGGTTACGCATAATAGAGGAAGATTTTTGAAATGTTTATTTATCTAACGTATTTACTTTGAGGAGACTTTCCTACTTAATGTCAATCTGGTAGACGGCCTTAAGCCAAACCAATTAGACTAAGAAAATAGAAAAGTATGTATGTGGTTTTTTATGAATTAAATAAATAGTCAATAAAATAAAACTAATGGACACATCCAGTCTTCTATTTGAAACTCATTTCCCAGTAAACGAAAAGGCAAATCTTTGCATATATAGAAAATGTTTTTCCAATCCAGGACCACTCAGACTCAACCTTCGAGTAATTGAACCTCTCAACGTGCATTTTGGATATCGTTTGTTCCGCTCTGTCAATGGCAAACTGTGCGCCTCTACAACGTCAACACGTCTACAGCTATTTAAATCGGGTTGGCCCAAGACTGACTTAAAAAACGAAACAAATAGATCCAATTAGTAGCCGCCAAAGATATATCCGCTTACGTATAGGGTCAATGTCACACAAAGTGAACGGAATCATTTTTCGCTGGGCCCAAAGGTCCTTCGCGACTTAAATATTCCTTATTGGATTTTAAATTATTTTCCACTTTCCGTCTTCTGTTGGGTGCACTCCTAAGAGAATGTTTAATTAAAATAGCGTCACCCCAAGACGAACATAAGCAAAGAAAACCAACACAAAAAAAGGTTAAAAACGGGTTGACTCTTGAAGCGTCTCCCCATTTTAATTATCATCTTGTATTCATCAAATGATGAGTCCCTTAAAATTGCAAGACAACAAATAAGTTATCCCAATTGCGTAGGGATAGATGCGATAAAATGAAAAAAGCCTTCTAAGCGAGAGTCCCACCACCCCAAGACTTATATATCCCTGTCCCTATACCTTTAACTGAATACGAAATGTGCTTCCTTTAAATTTGCAGATCCCTTTTCAAGTTGTATTATCAATTTTTTTTTTCTGTACTTTATTTTTTAGAGTACATCTCCATAACTTTCTCCCTCACAGCAAAGAGAAATGAAACCAAAGTGGTGAAGTTACTTCAGACATTAGCATTTCGTACCGAAATGGGGTGCAAATCCATTTTCTTTGAATACTCATATCCTTTTGCTATATTCACATCACACGCCTCTGCAGTCCCTGATTTGTTGCTACCCTTCGCTTATTTATATGTAGATAGGAATCGTTGCTACGTTGGTGCTTAGGCGGTGACTTGCGCGCGTGATGTGAGGAGAAACAGAAAGAGCTTTATATTTTTGAAGCAGTGAAAATTTGTACATTTTTCCCACACGAACAAAAATCGATATGTTCCCGAAATTTGAGATTTAATCACTTGCCATTTCGTACACGGGCACAAGGGTAAATACAGAGCGAAGTTCAGATAAGTCTGGCTTGTTAACTGATGAGAGTGATTAACATTTCCAGTCGACCGATTGACAGGTTTTCTACTCCATATTTTTCCTTCCATCGAATTTCAAATGAAAAAGTTCTGCTCGTCAGTGAATTAAGCGGTAACTTGTGGAAACCGGAAAACGATTCGCCATCGAAAATTGGGCTTTCCCAAACTGGTGGGAATCGGCTTTATCTCAATAGGTTTTCTCATAACCGGTGGTGGAAGTTCGAGCGATGAAGCACTACGCTAACGTAGTATCTAATTCACTGAATATAGTTTATCTGGAAATACTGGAAGTAGGTACTTTAGAATGCCCTTATTCTTGGAGCTTAGTTTGCAAATCAAATTTGTTTTTGATTTGTCATAGAACTAAATGTGCACCGGCATAGATCACGTACTGGGTACATTTATTAAGATTTATTTAGACCTTCATTTAGTTGCAAATTTTGTTAGGTTAAAATTGAAAAATTCCCATGGAAATCTTAAAACAAGTGCTCATTGCTTAAAATTGCATGCTTAACGTTCTTAATTGCAAAGCTGTTTGGTTACGGCAGAGTTGCCGCTGAAAAATTTCAAAAAGGGGACTAAAAAGGCCCGAGCCGAAAATACGGGCCACCACCTAAAATACTAATAAAGTAGGTGTACGATATAAAAACAAAAAAACAGAGCACCAAAGACATTTATTTTTAACAAAAACCAAATTTTTTCATCACGAAACACTTCATTTTATATGTTTGCATTCTTTGTCGTTCAATAAGGTATAAAATCTTAGTTAAACTGAAAAAGGGTAATATTTCAAAAAGTGAGGGCCAAGGGTCCCGAGCCTCAATAAGGGGTCAAACGGCAACGCTGGGTTACGGCCCTATTATTCACCCGGTCTTAAAAGTGGGTTTATTAGGTGTTTAAAGGGAATTTAATTTAAATTTCAGTGGATCTGGATCTGACAATAAAAACAAACTTAACAAGCACAAGAAAATTATGGCATTCCTCGAAAACGATTGTTTTTTAAATATCTAATACAGGTGACTATTTGTGTATTAGTTTTATTTTCAAATAAGATTTAGTAAATATGTATTATGAACACATCTGTTGATAGTAAGGCAAGTTTGTTGTTCGTTTTATGTACGAGTAAAAATTCCAATTCCGAAATTAACGAATTCGTTAATATTAACCAAACGATTTATTTATTTATTGAGCAAACGTATTCGTTGCCTCTACAAATTATTATTAAGTAGAATTAATTTAAAATATTAATACCAATAAAGTATACAGCACAAGCTACAGGGGCTTTCATGTTTAAACTGCAAGTCGAATAAAAGTGACACTTTGAATGTTGTTAGAAGAAAAGATTATTAGATAGGCGTTTCGTCATTTTTTAATTATCCTACTCAACGGTTTTTAACCTCTTGTTGGTTTAGCGAGTAGTTTTGGGATCATTGCTTCTTGGTGGCATCACAAAGTACCCACTCTGGCCCTGCTGTGTCCTTACCACTCTAACCCAATCTTTTCTGTGATTTACCTTCTCGTGATGTGTAAAATATTTAAAGTAGGTACCTACAGTGTTGATAGATTTTCTAAGAGTTATCGAGACTTAAAAAAAAAAATAGAAAACCCAAGTCTGATATATTTTTTTTTTAATTCTTTATGACAAAATTAGAAATTAAACATAAACAAAAAAATAATTCTTACATAAAAATATATCGTAATATTATATTTTCTTGGACAAACAATTGGTTTTCGCGTATTCATGCATGACTTGTGTGAGATAATTTTACTGCTGAGAAGCGAGAGTGTCTGGTTAAAAGCAGGATGGAAACTGGAGGTGCCTGGTTCACAATGAGCTCTTTAAAAAGTTCGAGACGTACTTCATGAAGCAAGTATTTTTTTTTCGTAAAATTATAAAGAGCCAAAAAATCCAAAGGCAAAATTTGAAAGCGAAATATCCTTAACTGGGATAAATACCAAATCACAATTTTTAGGAGCCAGCTAAAAGTTCGAGTAGCCAAATCTGAGAGAACAAATAGCCAGTTCTGGCAACACTGGATACCTATTTGGTTTTTGTAAGGGCTCGAACTTTCTAGCATTTATTTTTTCATAATTTCCTAACCACTTACTATAGTGTTGTACAATTTTACGTGGTAATAGGAATAAATATAAAATATAAGAATAAATAATATAAATAACAGGAAATAATTGGACATTGCTTAAGGAGGTAATAAATATTTTTTTATAGAAAAAAATCATTCTAGCTTTCGAAATAACTTAAAATTTTGCATATTAAGCTTTAAAAAAACCTTACAAGTTGATTGCTGGTATAAGAAAAAGAGATATTTTTCAACAGGTCTTCATTAATTTTTTTAACTGACTTTGCCCGATGGTTATAGGCCGATCACGGCGCACGGAAAATTACTCATAATTAAATTCAAACAAATATGACGGCAGCATATGGGTGATTAAAATTTAAATACACGACTGGGTTACACAAGACTTCCTCATTGATTGCAAGTTTGATGTCTTAAAACTCAGAAGCGATACCCGACGAACCAAAACGTACTAGAACATAATTCATTTGAAATGGCAGTACTTAGATATCAACAAATTTGTTTGAGTAGATTTTTATTACCATAATGCAAAGTTTTATGAACAAAGACAGCTCACGTATTTTTGTTTATGTGCTGTCCAAAATTGAGTCCTATTTAATATAGTAGGTACTATTGCTTAAACCCTACCCACTTCGGCAAATATTGAAAAAAATACTTCCTTTAGGTTTTTGAATTCTTTTGTTTGCCTATTACTTTTGTACCGGAATTATCTAAATTCAAAAACGATAAAGTGTTCAAAATTACGGGCGGTAGAGGGAAACATATACGCATGTTGCGACTTTCTTTTATATATATAGATAGATTTCTCATCGTATAAGTATATATGTACAATTTAATTACCCAAAAATAATAACAGAACAAGTTGTCGATGCAACAATAAAGAGATTACAGAATGTAATTACTTTTAACTATACTGAGCTCTTACAACTTACACCTAAGAAGATTTTCAAACAAAAGCGTAGTGGGGGTTGCTTATTTTTGAGGGGGAGGTTTTCATATTAAGTGGAATAAATGAATTAGTGATGACGAGATTAGGTGTAGCTATATGGTTGGAACAAGGGTTCGTGATATGCACATCTTTACACAGATTTATGAGTAAATACAATGAGGCGGTTGAAGTTTGTTGCTTTTAGAGCCATTTCCAAAGAGAATTTCTTTAAATTTATGCGTCCTTATCAAAGAAGTCTTTGAAACAAAACAAGTTTCTGAAGGAATAAAAGCGAATCAAATTTCTTGGAACATGTGTATTTACACTGAATATAGAGTTTGGGAATTCTTTTTCATGTATAATCTGCAAAATAAAGGGTTGAAGGTACGTGTGAGCTCAAGTGGGGATATACTTCGTGAATACAGATCGTACGAGTATTAAGGTGAATGTCTAACCAGATGTAAACGGGGTGGAAGTGGGTTTTAGTCAGTGAAAATTCATTCATTCGATAGTATAGCTGAAATACCATTTATACTGCTATAGAATAAAAATAGTAGCTGAACGAAAAGGTAGTTACTACTTTTTTCACTCGATAGTCAGTTTGAACGATTCCGTGCATTTATTCACTTTTTCGTTCAACTAATATTTTCTCTCGATAGTAGGTTTGAATGATTTCACTCGTGCAACTTCTATTTTTGTTAGTAAGTCTGAGCCTGAACGATCCTTTTTCATTTGATAGTTCGAATGAATGATTTTCGGTTTAAGTGATGTGTAGTTTTGTGTTTTGTAGGCAATGAAAGCAGTACCTACGGGGATTGTGGAATTATTGACAGTGTTCTTTAATAATTTTAATTATACAACTTTAAAAATATTTTTATGAAAATGTCAACGCATACTGATTTTTTTAAGGAACTGTTACAAAAAAATATATAACTTTTTCCTTGTGAAACTGACATTTGCTTTTTTTTAGAAAGACTTGTTTTGAAAACGAAAATCGTCAATAGATATCAGAATTTTCACCGTAAATATAGCTTTAGAGAATCGATTAATTATTTTACAGCATTTTAAAACAACACACACATTTATTTCATTCTTTATTTCAAATTTGAGTCATTTGGTAGTGGACAGAAAAGAACAACGAAAATCTACGATAACTCATTATTAGGTTTAAATTACTTAGCGTTTTTTACGTTCGCAAAATGCGGATGCATATTTTAAGGATATCAAAAACGAGTATTATAACCAAACAAAAATAAAATAGAACTAAAAGAAAGACCCCAGATTTCCCCCCGTCAGCAAAAAAAAAAAAAAAAAACCCTAAATCTGGGGTTAAAATCCCCAAACTGGCAACGCTGATCCATTGGTAAAGTTCCAATGGAGTATGGAGGGAAAACGATTAAGAGAACACGGTTTAATGAATGGAGAATAAGAGAATGGAGATGACCAAGAGCACAAACACTAGTGTGGTCGTTATGTGGCAGAGGAATTGGGCTGTGGGCCACTGTGGCTGTGGGGGTGGGGTGTGGAAAAAAATTATTTTTCACCAAATCCCTCTTAAACCAGTCGACGTATCGCCAATTAGTTTTTGAATTATACCTATAGGTACAAAATTGGGCTAAGGTCCGGACAGACGGACAAAAGCGAAACTAATAAGGGTCCGTTTTTTCCCTCAGGGTACGGAACCTTAAAAATGGGTTCCAAGAGTCATTGAAGCGATTGCAACCCTTGATATGCTATCGGATGGCGAGATATGGTTAACAAAAGCGAGCAGTTTTGGTTATAATAACCGCTTTCAATAATTTCCTGCAAACTGTCTGTCCATCTTCAGCACGGCTGTTATTCGATCTATACAAAAGTATCTACTCACAAATATTCGTGGAAATTCATTCGTTTTTCTTCTTTGCGCTTACCTAGAAAGAAAAGAAAATTATAAATTAAAATCGATTACCTAAGTTAAAACTGTATAAAACTAGTTGCTATTGAAATTAGGTTTTATCAACTTCAAAGGTCTAAAAATGGGTCTTTGAGAAGATAAAATGAAGTAATCGGAAACTATAAGAAATATACGAAGAACCAAAAAACTACCGCCAGAGCTATAAAAATATAAAACAAAATTGATTACTTGATGCTTGACCATTAACAAAAGGTTTCGTTTCACATATTTTTCTTTTTTGAAAATAAAGTTTAAGTGCAATTACAAGTCTCATTTTTTACGGTGTGAATTAATGACATCTGATCATAAACACAGTCGCAATGAACAGTAAAATTGAATTAATTAGCTTGTAGAACAATTCTTCGGTACCTAAAAGCCTCCGCTGTACATTTGGAAATATTGCTCCCGATTTGAACCAAATCGCCAACTACTTCATCGATAGTTCCTAAAACCAGTTACATACATTTGTTTAAACTTATCACGTGACAAACAGCTTTTTAATGCCCTCCTTCCAGTTAGAAATTCAAATCATCCAGGCCAGAAAGCCAACTGACTGTAACCTCTAATGGAGTCGGAGATTGTTCGAATTCCTACCAAAGAAAACTCCATTTATATTCCACGAGTGATTCCCGTCAACCACAAAATCGAAATAAATTTAAATGCAAAACTTGAAAAAGCCTTTATCTGTTGGATTAACTTTGATTCAATAATTTCTTGAGAACCCAACTATACCATCATAGACAGCCCTCATTTCCATCCACTTACAGACAATAGACTTAATGCGCTCGAACAACCTCTCGTCCAAATAAATTCTATAAATACCCCAGTCACCTTCCCGCGACAGCAATTTCCCTTTCAATTTAAAGAAAAAAAAATGAGTCCCCATTACCAGTGTGCAGCATATACCAACATTTATCCCACAAGGAGCAGCAGAATAAAAAAAATAATACGAATTCGCCCCTATGCATTGCAACAATTATTTTATGTTATTTTCTGCGAACCGTAGGAAGAAAAAAATTCGCCACTCAAACACTCAACAGCCGGAAGAGAGAGGTGCATGCGAAAAATTGTTTCTTTCGTTAATTTCAGAAATTCTTCCTTTATTCAGTACACCCAAGTGGGCACCACTCTGACTCCTGATGGTGGTTACTTTGCCACCCTTATAATCTGCGTCGTTGTCGCAATCAAACCGACGACGATTGACATTTATGTTGTTCACCCAATTGAGTTGGTAGATTTGCCATTTATTAATACTCAGCACTCGATTAATCATTCATCGAAAAGACTGCATGGTATACTCCATTTAGACTTGGTAGATTCGTACAGCAGCAGCACTTATGCAAACCTGAGGAGGAGTGAGTTGATGTTCCCCCGCATGTATATTATGTGAATTGATTTCAATAATGTTTTGCCATTTAAATTGTGCTTTTTTTTATTCTTTTGTCAGCCTTTTCCTATTCATTATCGGTTTTTGCATGAGCAATTTGAAAATTGTGTAATTTATGACGAAGAGGTGCAGTCAGAGAGATAATTCTGTTGCTTTTTTTCTTTTGTAAAAAATATACGAACGTTATGCAAGTGCAATCGCCGGGGCTACTCACCGAATGTATGATGGCGTTCCGAGTCATTACTAATGGAATTGTGATAACAAATCAGTCAGAAATTCCTTGAATGCTAACCGGCTGCTGTTGCATCGTCATAATGTGAGCAAATGTCAAGGAGCAGCTCTACAATCTGTTGTTAAGTAAATGCGGGAAGTGCGATGATCGGTGATCATCTTGTTAATTGTTTCAGTCAGTCTTTAAGGGAGTCGCAAAGAGGCAGTATTAAGAGTTTATCAAAGGAAGTGTGAACACAAAAAGAAGGCTCTCTCGTCTCACTAGTATGTGTGGTCTAGGATATTTGGCCATCTACCTTGTGCCTTCCAAGACAGCCCTAAAACCAACCGAGCAAACAGTCAAGACAGGCCTGCAAACAACATTTTGCGACAGAAGGAAGCACAGTTTTGGGAACATATGCCTTATGTGCCCAACAGGACAAATTTAAAGCAAAACTTAAAGTCCCATTCCTAAAAATAAAATCAGGAAATATTTTTCTATCAAAATCGTCTTCTTCTTCTTCTATATTTGTCTTCTTTTACATTCTTCTTCTTAACTTCTTTTATATTCCTCTTCTTTCATATTCTTCTTCCTTTGCGGTTTATATATATTCTTCTATATTCCTTTTTCCTGCTTCCGTCTTCCTTTTTCTACTACTTAATTAATTTGTCCGCCTTCTTCTTTTCCCATTTCTATCTTCTTCTGTATCTTCTTCCATATTCCTTTTTTCTGCTTCCGTCTTCCTTTTTCTACTACTTAATTAATTTGTCCGCCTTCTTCTTTTCCTATCTCTATCTTCTTCTGTATCTACTTCCGTCTTCCTTTTTCTACTTCTTAATTAATTTTCAGACTTCTTCTTTTTCTATTTCTATCCTCTTCTTAATCTTCTTCTATATTCCTTTTTCCTGCTTCCGTCTTCCTTTTTCTACTACTTAATTAATTTGTCCGCCTTCTTCTTTTTCTATTTCTATCTTCTTCTCTGTTCCTTTTTTCTGCTTCCGTCTTCCTTTTTCTACTACTTAATTAATTTGTCCGCCTTCTTCTTTTCCTATCTCTATCTTCTTCTGTATCTACTTCCGTCTTCCTTTTTCTACTTCTTAATTAATTTTCAGACTTCTTCTTTTTCTATTTCTATCCTCTTCTTAATCTTCTTCTATATTCCTTTTTCCTGCTTCCGTCTTCCTTTTTCTACTACTTAATTAATTTGTCCGCCTTCTTCTTTTTCTATTTCTATCTTCTTCTCTGTTCCTTTTTTCTGCTTCCGTCTTCCTTTTTCTACTACTTAATTAATTTGTCCGCCTTCTTCTTTTCCTATTTATATCTTCTTCTTTTTTTACTTCGATATTCTTCTTTTCCGATTTTCCTTTTTTTCTACTATTATCTTCCTTTTTCTACTTCTGTCTACTTCTTTTCTACATCTGTCTTCTTTTCGTATTTTCCTTCTTCTTTTCATAAAAAAGTGGTTCTTCTTCTTTTCATACTGTATAAAAAAGTGAATGCAACATGTACGTTTATTTGTTTTTTATAGGTGTCCAAAATGTCTATGCGATCAAATATCCAGGAAACATAAAAGGCCTGGCGCTGTTCTTAGAGTGCTCGCGTACGAAGGGTTTTGAATGAGGGGCGTGGCGCCTGACATACAGTAGGCAATAATATTGGTACAATAAACAAGATACACCTTTGCGAACATTGGTGCATGGATGCATATTGACTGCGTGTGAGCCAATTTGCAAAATGCAGAAGGTATTCTGTTGCTTCTCAACATAAGAGTTGCGCAATGAAGGAGGTGTGCGTTTGCAGGAAGCTAGCGTCTCAAATGTCGCTGAAATTTTGCCAACATAAATGCCTAGCTTTATGGGAAACTAGCTTTAAGGCACACAGCAGAATTTACGCAATACTAATTAATAAAACCCGGAAGAAACGTCACAAAACCACTGAAGAAGCACCACACTGCAATAATAAAGGACCGACAACTGTCAACTGTCAACTGTCAGTCATCAAAATTAAGTATGCCGATCGTGAAAGGGGGTGATCTCGCTGTAACATGGGTCAACACCATTAAAGGCTATAACCTTTTACCAACAACCGGAAAAAAATGTGTGAGCGAGATACACCGTCCAAACAAAGGTATCGCTCTAACACACCATCTGAAGATGTGATGCATTGTTGAGAGACACCCATACACAACATAGTTGCAACATTTAGTTGAACGGAGCCTGACATCTACTTCCAAAGAGAAAGAAAACTAGTTTTAAAACACTGTTTTTGCAATCACATATACTAATACTAGTATTCAATGCAGGAATGTGAACGGGTTTCGAAAAGATTGAACTGTCTGAATAGTTTGGCGGTTTATCTTAGAGCAGCTAGAATAAAAAATTCCCAATCGACACGTATTGTTTACTATTCAATAGAAATCTTTAATTCGGCAGGGCCGTTGCTTAATATAAGACTCGCGGAAGGCAGAAGTAAAAATTGCAAAAAGAATCTCATTCTTCTATAGACAGTTGCAAACCCTTATCTTATTATGAACACATCCTACCTACCTATCCAGTTACTCGTTTTCTAAACCGAAACGATTGGCCAACACTACTTATGCAAATGATATCTCATATCCATTTGTCATTCAATTCTGTTAAACGTTTAAGTTCCGCTGTCACTCTGTTCCGCATTATAACCACTTAATCTGTCTGTCAAAAGGTCAATCAATATATTGACACACGCAGCCATCACCACTTCGCGCTCTCGTTTTTCACATTTTGTTATATATTTTTTTTCCTTTTAAATTGCGGCGACACATCGAAATTCAATACCAAAAACAATAATAAAACACAACCACTCGCATGTCGTTGCATAAACTTCTGTATCGACAATTCAGTTATGGGTCCACTTCCATGCAAACTATACTTGTCACACAGAAAGCCAATCCACGATCCAAAGCAGGGCACATGCGACAAAATAAAAAAAATGGAGGAAAAAAGTACAGCAAAGCATGTTAACAAGCGTCGGCAGCGGCGTGCTGTGCACTGCACTCGTAATTTGCTGCTGAATTGCATACTTTTGCTGACACTGCCACCATGCGCCACCCTCGCGCTCCGCTCGTACATTCAGAATCACTCGCCTCATCTGTCGAAGAGAATTGCATAATTAAGAAGCCACAGCAGCTGGCAGAGTGTGAGTGTGAAATTTTACCGAGCAGACTGTCAGGCGCATACCTCTATACCTACCAACAACAACAACAACAAATGACATTGATTAACTTCCAATTGAGCGGATATGACAGTATTTTTTCTTTTTTTTGCTCTCTTTCTTTGTGTCAATCTATAACGGCGGGAATTTCAAGTGCAGATAGTACTACACATGGAATGGGAGCCAAAACAAAATCGAAGAGGGAAGAGAACAAAAGGGATTCCTTTTTTTTTCACAATTATGCATAAAGCGTAAAGTTAAGTTGTAGAGGGCAGGGTGGGGGTAGCCCTTTGGAGTAATGAAATTACTCATTGTAGCTTCGTGAGCGAGTTTTGAAAACAAGAGGGAAGAAACGAGGTTTTTTTTTTGTTGCAGTTTGAGGTAGATTAAGGGACTCACACAGAAATCGAGTAAGGGTAAGAAAAATGGTAATTTGCTGACGTATTTGAGTAGTTAAGCTGAAGCAACGATGAATTAAAAGTGTTTTAATTGCATCAAAAACAATAAGTCAACTAAGCTGAATTTCAAAAAAGGTAAAGAATAAAAAAAAAAAATTGCTGGAAAAACAAAATATCAATGAAATGATATTGGCTGCGTTTTGAGAACAAATTCCGCACTCCGATGCAGGTACAGACGGAGGCTTTTTCAAGAGGCATGCCAGTTTTCGTATTTTTAAAGATTTTGACAGGGTTTGGAAGTTGTGCATAAAATCAATTTTCTGTTGCCCAACTTATGATCTGCCAGGGTTTAGGGATTATTTGCTTGTTTAAAATATACCTAGATAGACTTAATTTCAATCTTAAAAGTTTGTTTTGAAAGACAACCAATTTTGTGATTGATTATTAGCGAGACTTTTGCTTTTTGCATTTCGAATTATCTACAAATGTACCTGTAGTGTCTGGCAACAGTCCTGTTTTTTTGAGCTTTGATCTCAGCAAAGCAAAGCAAAGTAGGATTTTCAGCAAGCAATTACAATAACTACGCTATACTTCACACTTCGAGACTCGCAATAGTTGTAATTGCGTGCTTAAAATCCTACTTTACTTTTATTTGCTAAGATCGAAGCTCAAAAAAACACACCTATTATTAATTAAATATTAGAAATGTGTTGTCTAGCAAAACTGCAATAAAATGTCAAAAAGTATTTCAAATAATAAATAAGAGACACTTTATACGCGGCAAATTCACAGAACGGTCGTCTTTCTTTTTGTAATATTATCAAGAATATTACAGTACCTACCTACAGTTGGATTTCGAGCTGGCAATACCAGAGTCAAAAAGGTCAAACACCGTGAATTCTAGTTGCTACAAGAATATTAAGAAGAATCGGGAAGTTCACCTGCTTTCAATCCTCTGGTCCTTGGTGATAGGGAACGCTAAGGCAGTTAAGTCAGCAGGAACTAAATTTTGGTAAAAAAGGCTGCCGAAAAGTAGGCATGGCCTTATCGAGTCTTAAGAAACATTTACAACAAACTTTTGTGAAAATCGATCCAGCAGTATATGCACGTCAACCGGTAACAGAATAAACTCAAATCAGGCTGTCAGCTGTCAAGTTGAAAAAGTGTTGCCAGTACGGTTGCCACTTGAAAATAAAGTAGGTGTCCAAAATTGGAATTAAAAATGACCAACTGTAGCTATAAATGATCAAAGTAATCCAAGTCGAAAATATTTGTAAACACAGAACAATCAGACGAAAAGAAATACGCCTTAGCTTGCATAAAAATTGAAGTCGAAGGTCTTTTTTTGTTTCGTAAACAATGACCAAATGGAATAAAAAAAAGACCATGTGACCAAGAGAACAAATAATGACCAAATTTGGCCACAATTGACCGTGGTTGCCAAATTGGAAAAAAATAAATTGAGACAGAAAACCTGGTTGTTTACCGCTGACGTTCTGCGTTCTTGGGCGACCTTTTTGAATACCAATGGTAGTCCCCGATGGGGTAAAAATAACATGATTCGACAATGAATCGACGAATATTTAAATGACCTGAGACTGTAAACAAGATCATCACATCTCTCAAACAATGGCGGAGTCCAAATTCAACACAACACAGAAAGGAACGAGTGTTTATTTAGCCGGCGAATAAGCGAGAATATTTAACAAAGGCCGGAAAGTACAATGTAAAGGGTTTTTCAATAAGAGCGCTACAAAAGTTTTTTTAAATAAAATTCTTCATTCCTGTGAAAGTACGTTCGATGCCATTATGTATGGAACTCGATTTCTTTTGCATAGCCACCACGGGCACGCTTGCGAAGTCCAGACGCTGAACCCAATTTTCGAGGCCGATACTGCTGCAATTTCACGTTTGATATTCGTACGAAGTTCATCAACCGTCGCTGATTTGTTGGCATAGACCATAGACTTGACGTAGCCCCCCGGGAAATAGTCTAACGGCCAAGTGACTGGACCATTTCGTGAGATAACACGTTCTCCAAACTTGGTTTCCAATAAATTGATTGTGACATTCGATGTGTGGCTTGTGGCGCCGTCCTGTCGGAACCACATGTCCTCCAAGTCCATATCATCCAATTGGGGCCAAAAATATTCGGTTATCATTGAACGGTAGTGATTCCCATTCACAGTAACGTGCCGGTCTTGATCATCACGGAAGAGATACGGCCCAATGATGTAATTGTCCAAACCAAACCAAACCAAACCGTAATTTTTTTCGAGATGCAATGACGACTCATGGAGTACGTGTGGATTGCTGCCTGACCAATACCGCATATTTTGTTTATTGACGAAGCCATTCAGCCAGAAATGAGCCTCATCGCTGAAGATGATTTTTCGATGAAAATCCGAATCATTTTCAAGTTGTTGCTCAGCCCAATTCACGAACATACGACGCTTTTGGTGGTCAAGCGGCTTCAGTTCTTGCGTCAATTTAATCTTGTAAGGATGTAGGCCAAGATCTTTTCGCAAAATTCGCCACAACGACGTCACATAGTTGCCCAACGCTTGAGAACGACGTGTGAGAGACACATTTGGGCTTTCTTCAACTGAAGCCTCAGCGGCAGCAATATTCTCGACACTACGGGCACTTCTTTGTCTCACTGGCACGGGAACATTCTGTACTGTGCCTGTGGATTCAAATTTTTCCACTAGACGCTCAATTGTTGATTCTGCGTCCCTGTTGAAAAACCCTTAACAATCCCATAGGTAGTGGTATGCCAAACATCTTGGTATAGATGATATAGAACGAAATTTGAAAGCCACATGGGATATATTCCGAAGACGAATAAATCGTCTGTTCTTCTGATGCAAGAATTATATTTTAAAAAAAAATTAAGATTTTTTGTTCGACTTTTTTCATACATTTCTTCATTCATAGGATATTTTTTTTGTTAATTTATTTTCGTCACTTTTATGATTGTTGCCAAATGTTGGAAGAGCGAAGAAGTATTAAACAAATCTGCATTGGCTTTAGGGTTTTCAGCTAAATGCATTCCCACGCATAAAGCGAATAGGGTCCATTGCCTGACTGCGTTTACAGTTGTAAGTGTTCATTTATCGCAGAGTCTTAGTTAAATATGCCATTCAGTGAAATATTTCGCCTTGGAAACAGATCACTCGGTAATTCTATTGAAACGTCTTGTTGGATATTCATCCTTTATAAGTCCAAAGCATCCAATTCTGGTGTCAGAAATTAATCAACCATATAATAGAAAACATCGCCAATGTGATTTTTTTCAAACCGAAGTAAGTCCACCACTTCCATAGCCACTTATATCACTGACCTATTGCATAAAATAAACACAAGCTCATATTCTATCTATAACGCCGAGTCTTACATCTGGCTTTTCATAAAAAAAACAAATATTTACTATTTATTTTTCGTTATAATTGACAAGAAAATGCAGCGCGACTTTTTTCTTCTCCTTGCCTAGCCTAAATTTATCTAGTATCAAACTCGCATAAGCGACATACCACACATGTCCACTCCAGCACAGTGCAAGCAGTTCCACGCCATATCAAAAGTTAATCTGCACACGTGCACGCAGTTCGGTAAAGTCGAAAAACACCGTAGGTTTGATTTTCCTTTCTGTAAGTGGAACTATTACTTTTTAAAGACCACCCAGGCAAAAGAAAAACAAAATCTCGCATGTCAACCACAGTGGGTAGCAATACCATTCACCTTCCACAAACTGCACTCTTGCGTCAGATTTGCATTTGGTTTTTCTAATTGAATTTAGAATTTATGATGCCAGATGTTATTTTGGTGGTCCTTTCTGGTTTTGCATACCTGCAGACATTTTCCCTCTGACAGCCACCACTGAAATAGTTGACCCAATAGCTGGCCATGCAAATTGTTCAACAAACAAAAAATGAGTATCACGTCCAAATGTCAAAGTTAATTATGACTCGGACGATAGATCTTCTGGCAAATAACTATACACACATACACAAAGCTGCTGGACAAGAGAACACCTTTGTGCAAAAAACTGGCAAGAAAAGCAACAAAACTGAAAATTATTTCTCAATTGCATAGCTGCGCGCGTGAGCCTCCGGCAAGTGCAATAAATGTTCAGAGGGAATTTTTTTTTAACGGTACACCGCTGAGGGGAGCTCGCGCATAAGTTCCTCTTATACCATTTGAATGACGATCGGCGAAAAAAATGGTTACCCAAGTCGGCTGGAATCTAGAGAACGTTGTTGCAATACAAAAAAAAAATAAAAACAAAAAAAAACAGCCCCATGCAATTTGAGCATTTTTTGTTCTTTGTTGGCAAAAATTACTTTCAAATTTGACCTTCGATCAAACAGGCTACAGCAAGACTCTGTGCAGTCTTACTCCAGCACATCCACAGGAGGCAACAACACAGTGGTTATTAGCCAGTTTGGTTGTTTGGTACCGCAACCAGCTACTAGGTAGGTAGGAACCATTCCGCCGAGGTAAAAACAAAACAAAAGTCGTTTGGTGAGTGCATTCGAGTTGGTGAGTAGGTTGTCTACAGATGTTAGATGTTGGGCATGCCAGGTTAACTGTTCGGTTTCAGTGATGGGCAGCGCAACTGTGTGTGATTAACATTTATTTAAATCAGGCAAAGTAATCGAATAGATAGAGTAACATGAATGCAAAAATGTATGTAATCTTTCCAGAGGAGTAGGTGCCAGCATTTAAACAGGGCAAATAAGCTGGGGAGGCTTGGGGTTGAAAAAACGCAGTTTCATTTTTACGAGGTTTACCGGATCTAAGAGTACAATAAGGAAGGCCTTAGATTGCTGTGCAAAACAATGCCCTCTATGACTATAATTCGACAAGGGTGCCTCTTGATATGACGCATAGTTCGATAGTGTTGAATTTGTTTACTTTTTAACTTTACGTAAGGGAAAGATATTGGCCCTTAGCAATAAAACATTTTAGGCAGAACTTTTGGCAGAAAATCAACTCGAAGTCTAAATTATAAGAACTAGAGCATTGAATTTGACTTAAAGTTATAGGAAATAGTTACATTGGAGTCACCGCTGATTAAGTCAAATCTAGATCATTTGTCAAATTCAATGAGTTAAAATTCAGACTGGGCTAGTTCCAAGTTCCAAATCGCAAGCGTTTTAACTTTTCCTTGCATTATCTGTCAAATCATAACAATTTTTGGTTCACATCAACGACAACTTGAAGCTCGTCTCTGGGGAAACAGAAAAACCGGCCAAGTGCGAGTGTCACTCGAGCACCGAAGGTTCCGCACTTCTTTACAGTTGGAAATTGCGAACAAACAACAAACAACAATATGTGTGGATGAGAATGAGTAGAGTTGAGTATTCATGGAAAATTCCAATTGGAATCGATTAAGAGAACACACCGATAACGAATGAAAATTGGTTAAAAGGGGGCGTACTTTTTATAGTGATCGACAGTTCTTTGTAAATATCTTTTAAAATATTAACTTTTCCACAAAACAGTCTTCGGCACACAAATAGCTACCGGATGTTGAGTGCAAATTTCACCCTTCTACGTCAATTAGTTTCTGAAAAAGACCTAGGTACAAAATTGGTCTAGTGGTCGGACACACGGACAAAAGTGAAACTAAAAAGGTTCCGTTTTTTGCCTTTGGGTACAGAACCTTAAAAATTGAGTCACAATAGCTCGCAGAAGTTGAGATTTGTTAAAATTGTTTTATTTCTATGAAATGCTATAGGTGGAATTTAGAGTTCACTAGCAAAAGAGAGACTGCATACTCAGTTTTTCGCTAAAAACGGTCGTTTTAAAATTTGGACATTTCTCAAAAACGTTCCATATTGTCCAACGATTCATTTCACTTCATTCCGATTTTATCAAAAATGTATTTCTAAGGTAATATGGTCATTTCTAACTTAGTACCAAACTCAGTTTTTCTCTATATTATCGTACAATGGATTTTTGAAAAAATGAATTTTTTCAAAATTTGGTTTTCTTTAGTTTACCTAAAAACGGCTCTAACAAGTTTGACCAAAATACATACTTAGAATAAGGTTGATGTTTTCAAAATTATTGGCTTCTTAATTTTCAATTCGAATCACAGCGAAAACGCTAATTTTAGAAACTGCTCATATATCGAAAATGGCATTTTCGATTTATTCAAAATTTCGAAAGCCATCAAGTAATGCTTACATCTCGAACAATATCTAATACTCAGTTATCTTAACCTACCTAACTAACAAGATAAGAAAACAACCAACAAAACTTGTGACGAACGAGGAAGTTTCGTTCGACCCAGTCGTGCACTTTTTTATTTGTCATTAATACTCATAATTAAAGCCCACACGAAAAAGGTATTAAAGACCAAAGCTTTTATTGCCACTTCAAAAAACAAATAAAGCCCGTGGGTGTTATTTTTTTTGTTTTTTTTTTTTTTGTTGCGAAATAAGACCCGTGGGCTTTAATTCCGTGAGGGTCATTTCACAGCACCGTTCAGAAAATTGCAGATTTGGTAAAATGGCATAAGAAAAAACGAACTGTCCATCTCTCGTAAAAATTAATTTGTTTAGAGTCTTGTGCTAGTGGTTTGTTCCCGTAAAGGGAATTGTTGATGTTTTAAAAATCACTCCGTGATACTAATAATCATTTTAGAAAAATTTTCAACCTCACAATAGCGAAATTTTCCATACAAAATTACATATTGTGACCTACAAAATATATAAGATGAAGGTCAAAAATGATTATTAGTTAGTCCGATGTCATACATTTTTCTAGGTGTCAATCACTGACGGAGGTAGTTATGAGAGGTCCAAGGTTTATCCCAATTTTACATGTAAAACGCATAATTGGTAATGAAACTAATTGCAGATAATTCAAAAATCCACCTATAGAAAGGAACATTTGGCACCATTTTCCAATAACAGCAGTGCTGCCCGACTAACTTGAAAAGTGTCAAATATTAACCAATTGTTTACAACAAGAAAACCCTATTGAAGTATACCATGTTTAAATTTCAATATAGTTTTTATTGAAACTCCAGGAAAACCGGTGCTCTTTACACAAGAAAAAAAAAATGAAAAAACCGAACCAAGTATATAAAGTCATACGTCTGCTTTTTGTACCTTCTCCTGGCGAGTTGATGAACAGTATACAGAAAGAATTATTGCCGAATGGCAATTCGCACTCGCACAAAGTATCCGTATATATCCATCTGTCTATCTGGTTATCTGTTTATCGGTTTATCCGTAGCTTGCACTGCCAATGTTATGCAATTTGTCTCTGTTTCATGTCGATGTTAGTCACTTCACAGAGTCGTACCTATTATGTGCGGGAATTACTCGAAGCAACAAAAAACAATATATAATGGCAATGCCAATAAATACTGAAGGAGACGAATGCGGCAAGTAGTTGTTGGTGTAGGATTCATTTCAAAGGTGCAGGCTGCAACACAAAATAAAACTTAAAACAACCATCAAACTGGTTGTATCTCTCACAGAGTAAACCACGCTGCTAACGGCTCGTTGCTGAATTATGCAATTTTTTTCACCCAGCCTTCCAATTGACCCGAGAGAATTAACAAAAAACACAATTACCTACCTACAGGCACAGTCAGTCATTAGGAAACGGCACAGAAAAACCTTGAACAACGATAGGCCACAAACATCAACTCGCCAAAGAAAGGAAACCGTACAAAATCAAAACATTAGTCGAATAGATCACTGGATGGTGTGGGAAGGGGGGGTGGGGGGGGGGGAGATACTATGACTATTTAAAAACTATTTAACTATATCAGAAGGGGAAGCACAAAGCGCACCCAGCAAAACGAATTTTAGACACACAAATGTGCAGCGCATGCGGCCGAGGCAAGTTTGTAACCTGAAAATGCAGTTTCGAGAATAATGCACAAATGTGCAGGCTGCGCGCAGACAAAAGACGAATAATCGGATTACAAGTAAAAGTGCGCGAATTAGGTGAATCAGACTGACAGGCGCAGGGGGGATGGTTTTCCTCTTAATAGGACGCAAATTGAAACGATTTATTTGGCTTGCCAGGGAAGCGTATCTATATATGGAATGGTGCGTGAGTAAGCGTACAACAAAAATAAAGGATTTCTACTGCATACCGTGGATATTGCCACTCACCTTTTGGCGATTTCAGTTCGCACAAAGCATTAGATTACCACCGGAAGGACTGCTGCAGTCTGAAGGAGTTTCAACAGTGTTTACAATGGACTAGTGCCCTCCATAATATGCGTCTGAAGCAGACTCATTCCCAAGCAAAGAAGAAATGATCAACCGAGAGAAAAATATACAAAGAGAAGTAGGGCGGTTCGCATTTCGTACGCCGACGAGTTCGCCTGGGAAGACAAGGCGATGTGGCGATTAAGAGAGGAGCCAGCGAACCAGGTGATTTGTATTTCGTTCTAGGACGAGTTCGTCTGAGAAGCGATGGCAATAAGGTTAACGCGCGCGAAATAGGAGATTCGCATTTCGATTGCCGAGAAGTTCATCTGATAAGACTTGGCGAT
This sequence comes from Cheilosia grossa, assembly GCA_963082955.1. Lineage (NCBI taxonomy): Eukaryota > Metazoa > Arthropoda > Insecta > Diptera > Syrphidae > Cheilosia > Cheilosia grossa. The sequence goes on along the minus strand of OY720147.1, from coordinate 15,508,494 downwards.
ATGGGGACGAGGAGGCAGGCCAGAGAACCAGGTGATTCGTATTTCGTTCTAGGACGCGTTCGTCTGAGAAGCGATGGCGATAAGGCTAACCCGCGCAAAATAAAACATTCGCATTACGTTTGCCGACGAGTTCTTCTGAGAAGACTTGGCGATATGGGGACCAGAAGAGCCAACGAACCAGGTGATTCGTATTTCGTTCCAGGACGAGTTTCTGAAAAGCGGTGGCGATGTATGGATAAGGTTAACCTAAAAAGGAGATTCACATTTGGTTTGCCATGGCGATATAAGGTTGAAACAGGGATGAGATCCACCTCAGGCGATTAGTATTTCCATAGCAATTTAAGCCTAAGATCAACTACAGCAATCCAGGCGATTCGCATTTCATTCGCCAACAGGTTCGTCTGAGAAGCCATGTGGATACATGTTTCGTGTCAAATGGAAGTATATTGGCTGCGAATCGCTAAAACCGTAGCGGAAGAACAAACTGCGTTGGCCTAGTCTGTTTGCGTCAATAACAATTGTTTTCAGCGGTAGTCGACAATCCCAGTCTCGACTGAGTCCTCAGTCAAGTGAGTTGCGCTGTACAACGGCGTCTCAAACACACAAGAAATATCTCCTCGCAGACATTTTCAAAGTGTAACGAGAGCTGAAATTGTGGCGCGAAAGTGGAGCTACGAAGAAAAACAAACCACAATCAACCAACCGAACAGCTAAACTATAAATTCAACTTCAAAAACCAACATTCGAATTAATCCTCTATTGGCTAAAGAATGACACAACGACTTAATGCACCGTCACTTATTGACGCGGCTTGCCTCATTAAATATTTATCCCTCCAAGAGCGCCGCCTTCGCCGTCCTCACCCCAAGATAAAACAACAACTCAAATAAAGTTCAATAAACATTAAAGAAACGCGCGGTTTATCTCGCTGATACGCTTATCAATAATTTTGATTACTATGTTGACAAGGAAACACACCAGGCGCAGGCTCCACTCATGACATACGTAACGTACCCTCCTTATCAGCCGGTAAGACCTGTTTTGAGGTTAGCCCTGTCACCTGTTACTGACAAGTGACAAGTACTACCTTTGTTTGCAATTTTTTTTCCATTCTCACCAAGACCGAAGGTGACAGTGACTGAATTCTTTTAAATGTCACTTTAGTCGCCAAACGCTTCCAATGACATTTCATTTGCGAACACACAATTGCCTAGGAGAATTATTTCGCCCATACCACGGCAGTTATTTTATTTTTATTATGTATTTTGTGAGCGAAAAAGAAAATAGAAAAAAAAAAAAAACAGAAAAGAAATGAAAAGACTATTGGCAAGAAAATGGGGCGCTGCCAGCCGTGGTTAGAATACAAAGCACGCGCGCGTTAAACTCCAACGAAGTGTGGAGGATGCTCGCGTGAGGTCAACGACAACGCGGCATCCGATGCTGGTGCGGCGAGGCGGTGAGCTCACTGCTGCAAGTGACGACTATTGCGTCGTAGCTGTGCGTTTTCCTTTTTGCGTTGCGAACAACATGTGAAATGCATATGTGCTCGACGAAGACGAAGACGACATTGTTCGGCTGCGGCCTAGTGTGTGAGTTAGGAATTTCTACGAGCATATGAGTGTCTTCTTCTTTCTTTTTTTTTAGAGTCATTTCACAAGAGTTGTGCTTCCGTGGTAAAGCTCATCGGTATATGGAAAGGGAACCATTTGGAAGCTTTGGTCTTGCTAGCGAGGAGTGTAAATCCAGATTTGGATTTATTTCCACTTTTGGTGGAATATTGTTAAAGGTGGAAAATTATTTTCGATGCATTACGTAGTCAGTTGAGCTTAAGTAAAGCATTTTACATGATATAGTGAAAACATATTTTCAGGTTGTGACGTATCTGCGCACAGTAAGGAAAATTCCAATGTCTCGTGGCGCAATCATTGATACGATTCAGCGCCATGTACGTGTTCTCTCTTTGGATTGAGTCTCTTGATACGCACTTGCAAATGGATCGTGAAAAAATGTTTAATAAAGGCATTACATGCTTAAATCGTGTCTACAAAGAAATTGTCGCTAGCAAAAGATCGGGCAGATTGGGACATCTTGTGGGAAATCTCTATAAACGGGCGGGTCTCAGTTTGGGAGTCGAACTCTTGCAGTGACGATAAACTTACGATTCCGTTAAACTTAAAAAAAAGTTCATCAGTTCAAACAGTTTTACCACGAATATCAATAAGTTGTAGAGGCAAACATTCACGCGCTCAAGAAATATTGAGGGCTTAGATATAATACCCAATTTTATTTTCGAGCTAGGTGCTTTTATTTTTCCAGGGAATATTTTTTTTTTTTTTTTGATACTGGATCCCAAATAGAATCAAAAAACGGTCATTTGCCTGCCATATGCATTTTTTGAGGTATGGGTAATGATCCCATCTCATTTTTGCTGAAAAACAGGAGAAATTCACAAAATCGTAGCGTTTCACAGGTTTTTTATTTTGAAAAAAAGGTGTAAAACAAAACAGTCCCACACTCGATATAGAAATGAGAATCCACATCAGGCTACCTGACATCTGGTTAAACCGGCAGTGTAGGCTGGTTTTTCTCAAGTATATGTGTGCCCCCTTTGATTAACATGGCACAAATACATGAATTCAAACTGGGCTACACTCAAGGCCAAATTCAGCTTGTAGGCAATTTCTCTTTTTTGGCTGAAGCTGTCAGTCTATTTACTATTTAGTTTATGATTCGCGTACACTGACTGAAAAAGTGAGAGAGGGAGTATGTCCGTATGTAATTTTTGCTCCGTTAGCTTTTTCGCGCAGTTGCCAGTTCACTGCGATGTTCTGTTCGACGTGAAGCGACGTTTGAAATTTTAAAGTTTAGTGCGTTAAAAACATCTTTGGTAAAAAACAGGTTTTTCGAGGGCAAAAACAGGTCACAGGTTTTCGGTCCAAAAAACAGGAGTCTCCTGCGCAAAACAGGAGAGATGGGATCATTAGGTATGGGCAGAGGGTGCATGTACTTTGTGCTTGAAATGTGTTTTGCATTTTTTGTTGTTTATTAATAATAAATATTTAACTGACCCATTCTCTTGAATTTTATAATTTTAAAGCATAAGGGAACATGTACCTAACACAGTCTGGTTAAGTTATAATATTAAACTGATTTTGAAATATGCACCTGGACATACTTTCTTAACAGTGGCATAATATGGTAAACATATTTATATTTGTGTATGTAATGAAATCGCAACGTAATAAATATAGCGTGCTATTTCCATATTGGGGCAATATATTTAGCCAAAGGAAAATCGGTGTAGAAAATTCGCCGTAATTCTAGCTTTATTTCAAATATATATTCTTTAATGCAAGTCTCGCTTGTGGTCGAAAATCGACCCAATGAGGCGCTCCATAGAAAATAGGTTCTAACCTAAAATTATCTTTATTTGAATGCATAGGTAACTTTAGTAATATTTCGGCGACAAATCGAATGTCACCAAAATGCTTCCAATTAACTGATAAGCGGTTTTGTATGGGAAATTTTTAACTTAATTTAACCAGTCTTTAAGGCGACTTATAACCACGGTATTTTGTCTGTGGCACAGTACCTTTCGAATGATATAAGTTTCATTCTACTTATGACATAATAAATAGTTAAAAAATGTTAATATATTGAAGTGCATTCATCAATTTTTTTGGCAGGATTGATGAGCGTAAAATATCCACTTAATTATCCATTAAAAGACGCATGTTGCGTGTGTGAGTATAAATGGTGTACTACCTTCGTGTGTGTACATCTACAGCATACATCATATTAACAATCTGTACGTCACATTGAAGAAAATGATGAAAATAAATTCATCAACATGATGATTCCATTCATCAATATGATGAATATATTTTTTTTTTCATCAATATAACGAATCAGTTCATCTATATAAGATGAACGCCTACATCAACATTCTCCTCAATAAAAATTAAATTCTGTTTTTTGATGAACGCGGTCATCAATATAATGAAAGCCGTCATCAATACGATGAACGCCGTTCTCAATATGATGAAAATTTAAGACTTGGCAATCGTACATGAATATGATGATTCCATTCATCAATAAGACGAATGAATCATCAACTGGATGAACAAGTAACTAAATTCATCAAAATAAATGCTTTCGTCATATTGATGAAATGTTTTGATGAAATTATGCACTTGGTTCATAAGAAAATACGTCAAATTCTTATCAGAATCCTACCAAAAAAATTGATGAATGCACTTTCTTCATATTGAAAAACGGTTCATCAATAATTGTCAAAAAGTTTTCATGAATTTGTTCATCATATTGGTGAAAAGTACGTCACATCAATGAATATCATGTTGATGAACGCCATTCGTCTTTTTTTTTTTCAATGTACATAGGTTGCCAAAGATGCCGCGACAGAAAGACAGAAAATATTTTTTATCTCCTTTAGACTTGAGCGTGCTTATTTTCTGTGTCTCATCTCATAAAAGATCACTGTTCTCAAGGCAATTATAATAACCTATAGAGCTGACGGTAGCGGGACAGAAATGTTTCGGAGACATTGTTGGCAAGAAGTCTGCCCTAATCCAGCCAGTTTGTCAGCCTTGAAAAGCCTTGAAAACAGAAAAAATCTTGAATCATGAGGTAAAACTTATTGGCGAAGGCTACCCTACTTCGAACGTCTGACAAACATCCGAGAGCATAATTGTCGTGAAAAAGCTTCTCAATTAGCCGTTTGGACTCGGCATACAAATTGTGGATCCCTTGCATTCGTCCCAAAAAGGAAAAAAATCACTCCAATCTGATCGTGAGAAGCTAGGCCTAGGGTTCTTACGGACCTGTTGTGCCAAGTATTTATTTATTCAAGGGAATCTATTCGCATAACGGGTACTCTTGGGTACTCTTTGGACCAGACTAGAGCTGAAGACTAGAACTCTCTGATCAGCACATTCAATATAGAGTGTCCCCTACTCTGACTAGTCACACCCCCGTGCTAATTGCACATCTACCCCGACAAAATGCCATTCAACTCGCTGAGCATATACTTGTTGCATGCATTACCTATGCAAATGCAATTAGCAGCCCTGTCCGTTGGCCTTATGAATATTTTCGCCCCGTAATTTCGCATTAACTTAATCCAATCAACTGCAGCTACAAACTCAATTTATTAAACCTGTAACGCGTTACAAAAACACAAAGTTCCGCTCTCATACCTGAGTAGGTTCGAAAAAGGACGTCCGCGTTCTTCGATGGATATTATATAAAATTCCATCTACCAACCTCTATTAAAATGCAAATTTGCTTAGCCGCTCATTGAGAATACCGAAACATACGTACCATGAGTGTGCAACCGGAAATACTTCATTTCCGTTGCATTCAAAGGCGCGGCACACTCACTCGTCGTGACATTTTGTAGAAGTATGTCGATGTCCTACAATTTATCAACAAGTCGTTCTGTTCACATAATCCAAATTTGAAAAAAAAAAAAAAAAAAAAAAATAGAAAAAAAAAGAGTTTTAATTACTCCGAAAGGATTTTTTTCCTTCGTGTTGCACCGTTGCACGTGCACATGCAATTTACAAAAAAAAAAGTACACATGCAACACAGTTAACCAGCATGAGAACCAAATTCTGTCCATTTGAAAAACTGGTCTTGCATATGGCGGTGTTGGCAGTGGGTTTTCTTCTTCGATGCTCGTGTATGTGTGCGCGCTGGCTAAAGTTGACTTCTTGCAATTAAAAGTTATTTAATTTACTCGGAGTATTAATTTATGGCAATGAGTGGGCTTGCAACAGCTTATGCGGGCTGTAGGCGCTCAAGAGTAGTCTATACTCCTGGTCGCTGAGTGTGTATAGTGCTATTGACGATCGTTCAGTGGAGGCACAATGGCGATTATTGCTTCGCCATTTAGAAATATATATTTCCCAAGGGAAATTTTCAAACTGCAATTGTATCCGGTGATTTTTTTTTCAGTACATCCAAATGGGTATAGTTCTGGCGATTAGTTGGGGATTAGTTGTGGCGTTGCCAAGTTTTTTTTCCGTTATTCGGATAGTTGTGTTCGTTTTGAATAAAATTGCGGTGAAATGAAATTGAAAAAAAGAAGAAGTAAATGCATAGTTAGTTGTTTTTGTTTACCGTTTTCAAACAGTGTATACGCGCGGCATAATAATTTCCCATTTCTTGTAATAAAAATCCCCATTGCAAAAAACGGTGGGATTAACTATAACAATGGTTTTAAAATTAGAGAAATTTCGTTTTATTTACTCGTAAGTAGGTATAAGGTACAAAAGGAGGTCAAAACTGCAGTTATATCGGTAACAAAATTATTGTTTTATACCCTATTCACATCGAGCCGAAAAACGGGTTTTCTCGAAAACACTCGAAAACTTCAAGATTTCCCACACATATTTCCGTTTTCAAAACGAGTCGTTTGAAGTCGTTTTCCACGAAAAACGAAAACGACTTCCAATCGTTGCGTTGTTGAAACAATCACAACTTTAGCAATATTCAGCAAATTCAGCAGAACAGCTGACCGAACAAATGTCACAGCTCACAACTTAAAATCATATTCCGCAGTTAATTGATGGGCTAACATTTTTTTTTTTAATTCTCTGAATTAGTTTTATTTGTAAATTAATGCGATCGAAATTTCTAACAAAACAAGTTTACACAAAAGTAACACGACTAGTGTCGCACAACTGATTGAAACGTCAAACGAAAACCAGTTGGTCGTTGTGAATGCATCGACGAGTTTTAGACGAAAACACGGTTCTCGGTGCGGTGTGAATAGGGTTTTAGCCACCACTTGTCCTTGTATGTTATACAAATGGACCCGTGCTGCTAGTCTGCCACTTCTCCAATTCCATAACCAATGAGTTTCAATTATCATATGAAATCTGCGAAGTTTTTCCAATAGAAGAAACATTAATATCTCTAGTTCGTCGGGCAAACTATGACGAAATTCACCACAAAGTGCTACGGACTCTGAGACCACAATGCCCAACCACATCGCGAAATTTGGGTGGGATCAGGAAACGGGGCGTGGCACTTTCCATACAACATAGTTATTGAAAAAAAAAAAAACACTTTAGGTATATCTTGACATTTATGAAAGACTCGCTGTTGAAATTTTGACAATTGGGACTTATATTGCCTGTTCTAAGGACTTAACTTACTTACTGCGGTATTCAGAAAAGGGGCGTGGCAACTCCAATGCAGAAAAAACTTGTCAGAAAACTGTTTTCTTCAACTTCAGTTTCTTCAGTTTACATTTAACATTCGAATGCTTTAAAAAAATCTGGTGTTCCACAAGGCTGCATTTTGAGTCCCCTGCTCTTTCTCGATCTTTATTTACAATGAAACCGGTTAAATGTTCCAGCAAAATGCAACAGTTGCTTCATGCTTACTTGTCACACACGTGGTAGCACACGTTTTGGGTCTCAAAGAAAGGTGCAAACTGACGTTTGTTTCTGTGTAAACTACCTAAAGCTTTTAAGAAATTTATAACTTATTCCGGCACCTCTCTTTCTATAAATCGTTATTTATAAGATTTGTAAACTGCTTTAAACTCCATTCACTTTCAAGGGGGTACTAAGAGAACTTTCAACTAGACCAAAATAGCCAGTTTAAAGCAGTTTTTCCCAAAAGCTTGCATACCTTCGGGCTGATTCATACTAAGTCATTTTTAATCTACTTTTTTGCTGAGAAAGATGTTCAGTAAAACCAACCTAGTGGGGTAGACTCATTCAGCTGCTCCCATTGACACAGACCTTACCAATGTTTCCACAAAAAACCGTGCCAAGCTTATGGGTCTTCAAGAATTAGGTAACTCACTGTAGTTTTGTGTATCTCCCCCTTCAAGTGTGTGGTATAAAATCACATTTCAAACTAAATCTTCATAAGCATCACATTGGGTAGAAAAAATTCCACTCACAGTAAAAACACCTGCCAGTACAAACTAACATACATTCATACAAAACACTAATCGTGGACATTGCAGAGGGTTTTGATTTATGATGATGCAGTTAAGTAAGTCATTACTTCAAGGACTTTCAGAAAGCTGTGTTGGCAAAAACTTTTGAAACCGATATGATTGATGAGCGATACACCATCTCTGCGGGTTCGTCGTGCTACAGTGTTTACTCAAAACCAATTAAATTATTTTATGCCAGATTAAAGACACAGCAAGGCAACAAACAAAAAATATTCCCCACCAGTTAATTGCAGCTACGTATTTTCAAAACAAATATGCGCCTCTAAAAAACGATCACCAGAAACAACAACTTTGCGCATGATTGCCCCATTCTTGCCCCCATGCTTCCCTCGGCTTATAACCTCACCAGACATGTAAAGTACCTTTAATTGAGAATTTACTTTTCTCACTATTTGCCAATCGCATGAAAGGCTCATCATCGCCATTCTTTGCTTTGTGGGTACAAAAAAAATTGCAGCTGCTGTACCCGCGTTATGTCCTGTCGGTACCTTTGATTTTAATATCTGACATCGTTTAACCTGCGACTTCGTCTACGCAGAAGGTGTGAGATTATCCAACAGTAGGGCGCAAATTGTTTTACCCAACTTGTCCTAGTGCGTCTTGTCATTCAACTTACCTGCAACGAAAAAAGAGAGAAAAGAGAAATTTTAAAAACCAATTCTTAGACAGAGTTCTGAAAGTATAACAACAACAACATGTATGGGATTTATTTACCCAGGATATTAGATATGCTAGTTAGCAAGGAAAGGAAGTCTCTGTTTGGTGTATTTAGGATCATACTCTTCGTTTTTGTTCTTCGCCGACACTTGTTTTGCCCTGCATCAGTCGAGGGAATGACATTGGCTACAGCTAGTGTAGGACGGCACTTGGTATATCGGTATATTCGAGTGTAGATAAAAAGAGGTCTGTCAAGCGTGACAGAAAGGAAAACCACAGCAGCTGGTATAGCTCAAAATGCACTCATTGCACCGTGCTTCGTATAGGTGCATGCAGTTGAGAATATTGCAAACGTAGGTGAAACTGCACGAATGTTCGTCTGCACTCACATTTATTATAAACAATTGCGATCATTATGTTAACTTTCAAACCGCGTAGGATAATGGTTATCATTTTTTTCACGTTATTTTGTATTTTTTTATTTTATTTTTGCATTGCAGTGTATACGAATACATGTGCGATTGACATGTGCATACTTTTGTACAATAATAGTGCAACCGCAACCGCAAACAGTTTCTGTTTTATGTGTGTAGTTTATAATGATAAGCCACATAAAAAGCGTTCACCAACTACGTAGGTATTTCATGGAAAATAAACATTCCAAACACAGCAATTAGTTTATTTATAGGAATTTTATAATCATTGCCTTGATTTTGTGCGGTTTTTCCGCAATGGCGGTTGCGGAAAGGGTTCACGTATAGGCGGATTCTATAAATGTGTGAGTGATATCGAGAACTGACAACTTCCAATATTTCCTGTTCTAATGTTTTCCTATAGAAATTCCAGGCGAGCTTTCCCATACGCAACCTATTTAGGTAGCGAAAAGGATGTCGGATGAAGACATCTGACAACAGCGTTCAATTCATAAATACAATAAATTCGCACTCATGTGACTAGTCCTTTAAAAAGTTTTCAAAAACTGTGATTTCAAAATAAATATGTTTCAAAGGGACAGAAAAATTCACTTTTTCTTTCATCGCCCTTTTTTTGGTTTTAAAAAGACTAAATTGAACGATATCTTCAAAAGAAGATTTAAAAATGAGATAATATAATTTACAAATAATGTTTAACTCATGTTATAGTTTATAAATGAAATGAAAATCAAGACTAAACGGTTTTCATTTTAAAAATCGTCATTTGAAAACGAATTACATCTTTTGTTTCCAAGTAGTGTCTACCTCAACCGAAGAACAATCTTAAAGGCTAATAATTCGAATTTCTTTTGGTTTTATTTATAAAAGCAAATTTGTGTGCGAATGATTTATTTGTTTTAAAACTAAAACTAAAATGTATAACCTTTCTCTAACACTCAGGGAGATTGTTGCAAAATTCTGAAAAGTAGCAAAAACAAAGAGCGGCGAAAGAAAAAAATTGTCATTTCTAAAGCTACTCTGCAATTTAAGAATTTTCGCACAATATTTAACAAGTATAGGCTTCCCTAACACTATAATCATGTTCTGATAGATTGCCGCGTTACATTTATTTGGAAATGACAGTTTTGGTAAAATTTGCGAAGTGCCTTTCAAACTAAAAAAAATGGGAAAAGGTAGCAACAAACTTTGCCAGGGTCATCGAAAAGTGCCAAATTATCGCACAACGGTAACGTTGGTCACAGCGCGCGGCTCACTGACACATTCAAATCCGATTCGGAACGTTCCCTAGCGACATTGCGGAAAAAAAAACCGCACAAAATCAAGACACAGGCTGTGGGGTTAAGTAGAACGGCATTTTCTATATACATCAAATAAACATCCTTAAATGAACCTGGTTGACTACATTGGAGTCCCGCACAGCAAACAGTGCCCGGCATTTTAAGTTTTGGTACACTAAATTTGGGGGAAAATATGATCAAACACAGTTTTCTTAATGATCCAATGAGCGCCATCTTGCGAGTTTTATTTACATATCGTTATTTAGGTCAGTTGCTTTGGTTCTTGAGGTGGGGGTGAGTGAAAACGATTTATATCAAAGGGGATGCTAGTGCCCAGCCAAGTTATGGCACAACACCCTATTTACGGGCACAAACTCAGGCGATTTTCGACCATAAATTTAAATTTTTTTAGCATTAGTGGTTCCTGAGATAAAGGGCTTTAAAAATCTCAAAAAACGTAACTGACTCACTGAATGAGTCAGTTAATGATCAAGAAAATTATGGAACACTTCCCGGCAACGTAGAATCTTGCAATCTGCACAAATGTAATATTGAATATATGAAGATGACTCACTGTGACTGCTGGACTAGAAAGAACAATTGTTTTAAAAATTGGTGTGACTGTTCTGCTACGTCTAAATATAGACGTAAGTTGAGGTTTGGCCAACGGATCCATAGGAATAATATAGTTTTCATTGTAATGTCGATGACAGTAAAATTTTGTCATGGAATTGTTTATGATTAAATGTCTGTTACAAATAAATTTGAAGCCCTTAATAGAGCGTTCGTATATAGGGAACAGTTTCCAGTCTGCCTCGCATATGCAATCACAATACATAAAAATTAGTTTTCAATATTTCCCATTTATAAAACTTTTTCTGTAGCATTTTTATGTTCAAATTTAATAATTGTTACATTAAAATGCTCACATTAAATATGAATTTTCTGAACTTTAATCTCGAAAGATTAAAATCTAGTTTTTTGGTTCAATACAATCTTCAGTCTATATAAAAATAATATTTGAATGAAGAGATTATTACAACTAAGTTATAGTTGAGCCGAAACATAACATCTACTCTGATTGCATTTTACGAACTCATTAAAGCCATCAACTTCAATACATTTGTATTTGATTTTAATACATAATCTAAGCCAAAGTGATTAGATTTAAATATATCGGTATTACTTTTGAACCCATATATATTATTTTGTCGCTTGGTTAAGAATTTAGAGTTAGTTTGAGCGTCCCGCTCAATGGAGTACTTATTGGAGGATTTGAATTAAGCTTTTTTAAAGTAAAAATGTTTAAAAAATGACAAACAAATAAGTGAAAGTCATGCTGAAAACGATATTAAATTGATATCCAATGAGAATATTCGCCTTACAAGTAATTAACTTTAATTTCAAAGCATCCTTGTAAGAGGTTACATTATTTGGTTATTTTTTCTTTAAGTTATGAAGCGCAGAGATGTTCCTAGTGGATTTGCTTTGAAGATCAGCGCGGTCTAGAGATTCCAGTTCATTGCCTCAGAAATATAACTATTACATACAAAAAAGTAAGTAACTGACTGAATAATCAGTAAGTTAATTGAGGCAGTTCTCCTTTATTTAAAAAGGTCTGGAAAAATACACCTACTAAAGGGAGCACAGCGGCACGCTATAGGACTATTTTCAAAAGGGATAAACGACAACGGGACAATTTTCGCTTGACAATTTTCTATATGTATTGGAATTTTTAAAACCAATACAAATTGGTATTAAAATAAAATAGTTTTGGTGTTGAAATATATCCCACATTTACTTTAATCAAATCTAAAGAAGTATTAAAATATAGTAAGACTGTAATAAATTTATTAAAATTCTATAATTTTTCAATAGTTAATTTAAATACTTTTGTATTGAAACCCATCTCCATACATACTAAAATTCAATATTTCAGACATATGTATTTTGTAATAGCAGGCAGTATATAAAATTAAAAAATATTTTATTAGTTGTTTAAGTTGAATACATATATGCAAAATATAAAATTTTATTATTTTCTCGGCGTTGACTTTTTAGACAACCCCAAAAAATATTAAATTTAACGTCAGGATTTTTAACCGTGTTGTAATCTAGCTTCCCGAGCATTTGACACATGGCCTTATGTTCGGTTTTGTTTAGAAAACTTAGCGTTTATCCATTGCGGATAGTTTTCAAGCTGCATCGAGGACATTCAAGTCGGGGAAATTTTCCCATCAAACGCATCAAAAGCCTGTCAACACTCCCCTGACGTTCTACTACTTCGACTAATTTCAGAGTTCGTGGACTATGCCGTATGTGTATGTGTATTGAATGCAATTAGATATCCTCAACAAAACCTATAGCAAAATGCAATTCTCCCAAAAACACATAGCCAATCTAATAAACTTTGAAAACACGACCATTGTTATTGTCTCGATTGAAAACAGTGTACATGGTAAACTTTTCCCTTATCAGAAGGTAATTTCATTGCAATACGTGCGCCAAATAGTAGAAAAGCGCCCGTAAACGAATATCCCGACCTTTGTCGTTTAAACCCCCAACACTTTACGCCACCTCCACAATCAGCTCACAATAGCAAAAAAAGAAACCCACTCCCAAAACCAAAGAGCACCTACCAACGACAACAATCAATATTTGGCAGCACCGGCTGACTAAAATAAAACAGAAATCGAAAAGGAACAACTTTAAACGAGGAAAAGTGAAAAGGGTATAAGGCTATAAAGTTGAATCAACAAGACTTCGCCATTCGGCTTCAGCTACAGCTCGTGTGCGATGAATAATAAAAAGATACATCCAGTGTTATAGGTATACGTATATCTCATATGCTGATGGGGAACACACCTCGGCTGGTCGAGTCAGTGCTACAGCTACATGCACGACGACACAAATGCAACACACTGCTACGTAACTAATCTAACCTCTTTCTACCCACGGATTTCTAGTCTCCGTACAGATAGATACAACGGTTAGTGCTACCTACAGATGGAGGCTTTAAAGCGGCCCCCTTTACTAGCTTTTCATTTTTGTTTTTTTATTTTTTGGGTGTGGGACACAGGATGAGTTTTGTGTGAACTAATTCTAGTATTTGGGAGATATTTTTCGATTCGTTCGTATCAGCAGATTTGGATAATGGATTTTTGTTTTGTTGTTTTGTTTTCCGGATGAATTCGGTGTTTATGTTCTGCATCATTTGGCTGTTGAACCACTTGGCTGTGTGTATGCCGTTGTAATGGTTGCATGAGTCCGTCTCTTTTTGTTGTTGGTTATGAAGCCGTTAATTGAGGGTTCACTTAACTTTTAATTGGTTTCTGGTAATGGCACTAATAGGTGGGCAAATGGCTACACTGTTGCGGAGGTTGCGGCTGCGGGTGATTCCATTTGTAGAAGTTATCGATGTGATAATCTGGCGTTTTTGTTTTCGAATGTAAATAAGAGATTACAGGGGACACAAATGTTTACCAGGGGTTCGAAAGCTGCAGCAGGAGTGGGCACACCGTCGTTGTTCGGACTGAGAAGTGTTTTCTAACTCGACTTCATGCATTACTTGCAAGTCATGTCGACGTTTGAAAGTATGTGGCTAAGTGACAGTTTTTGAATACGTTTTTGCTGCAGCTTGGTACGGATTGTAAGGGGTTTAAGAGTGGTAGATATTGATGATTTTCATGTTAAATTGTAATCTAAGGCAATCAATCGACCTAATGCAATTGACCAGCATTGACTATATATCCTCATATGTTTACTGCTCTTGTATGAAGGTTCAGTCGAAAGAAGAGGCAGCTGACTGGAATCTAAATCAATCGATATCGATATAAACTTTCTTTTCTTCGGAAGAGCAGTTCATCAAAGACGTGAGAGTATTTTCAACATTGGTATACTCATTTCGCAGGGAACTTTAATGATAGAAGCATGAAGCCTCACGAAATCAAAGAAGATTTTAGAGTGAAACTGATGTGCGTCTGTGTACACCACTCAAACGATCTTCATAAACTATTTATCATCCATTCATGACATAAAAAGAAATCGCTACTAATGCCGCGTTAGATTTTTCAAAACTGTCTTTTCGAAGAGAAGTTAGTTGTATTTTTAGCAAAATGTAGGTATGGATAATGTTTTTTGGTTACGCCCACTTTTGGGGGCGTTTTTGAACCCAAATATTCAGCTCTGGGTCTCTGTGATCCGAAAAAATTTTGACACAAAAATGACAGAATAACAGCAGGTAAAATCCACGTCAAGTTGAGCGAAGTTGTTTAATTAATCCTCATTTGTTGTCACTTCGCAATAGATGGCGCTGCAGCATATCAACTTCGATACCGATTGATTTATCTCCCTGAAAATTGAATTCCATATCTATTGTTTTATGGAGACGGTTTTCATGATATGCACCTTGTTGTTACTCGACACTAGATGGCGCTGTTCAATATCAACTGCGATACCGGTTGACCGATCTCCTTAAAAATTTAAACCTAAGTCTATTATTTTATGGCGAAGGTTTTCATGATATATATTTTTTTGTGACTTGACACTAGATGGCGCTGCATTATGTCAACTTCGACACCGTTTGACCGATCACACCGAAAGTTGGCACATATATGTATATTTGGATGGCATTGTTGTTGTCACTCGCCACTAGATGGGGCTGCGTCATTATACTTTTATACTGTTAATCGAATCACTAATAAAATTTATATGGAAATTCCTGCTGCACACAATTCTTTTGACTTATTCACAGAAAAGGATCAAGCTGTTAATTCTCCTTACAGTGTGTCGTTTTCTTTGTTGGAGCGAAACAAAAATTAAGTAAACCACTTGTCTGTGGGTATGGGTGCAATTGCACAATTCTTTTTTTAAGGAAATGAGCAGATGCATGAACGAACAGCCGATTTTGCAGAACAAAAAAGGAAATTTTCAAGAACTTATCCTACATATAAATAAATTTAGGAGTTTCAATCTCTGCGGAATTTATACCGCTAAAACGATCGAATCAATGATCAAATCTAAGTTCTTAGATTACAACCACACCATTCCCTTCCTTAGTTGCAGATCCAAGGAAGCGACTTATCCGATTTGTCGTCGGCCGGAGTCAGAGGGAAACCCCATTATTCAAATTGCATGGGATGGGCCCCTTATTTTGGCACTCTACCATCACCTGGCAGTATGTTTCTGTATTATTGTCACGTGCTCGCATGCAATAAATTCTCCAAAGATTCTCTTCCTTATTCAAAGTCCACTGACCCCATGAATTTACTTCACAGTTCAGATGCACATTTGCAAAAAATACAAAAAACAAATAACACAAACTTGAAGAGCCTACTTCTGTGCACTATGCTTGATTATCAGTATACACCCAGTGGGCCAGTGCCAGTGCCAGTGCACAGCACATGCGCTCACTTCAAATGTAATTTGCATTAAAATAGAACTCGCATCGTTTTGCGTTGTCTTTCTGAATTCGTATTCTGTTCAGAACAGCACGAAACATATATAAAAATCAAAAAAGGGGAAAAAAAACAACGCAAAGTTGCCACATACCCTATATACACCCAAACCAGCCACCTAACACAATTCCGTGATGAATGGGTAGAGGAGAACTCTATACGAAAATAAAGAAGATGTAACTCAATTGAATCCGCCTCTAGGAGTACCTACCGTCCCGTCGTCAAAACAACGTCGAAGGCTCAAGTCGTGGTTACACTTCTCCCAGACATAGGACTACCACGACCAACTGGCATCGCATGTCGAATGCACATTTCTACACGCAAACTGGCTCTAACGTTCGGGAGAGAGACCTCTCATCAAAAACAAAGAAAACGCAGCGCGCACAAAAATATTTGTAATTTAAAAATAAATATAGGTGCACAGGCACAACAAGCGGGAAGTCTCTTACACTGAACTGACTCGCGATGAGGAGGCCAGAGCCGATTCACTGTATACACATTTAGTGGAGGGTCATTGACCAACACTCTAGAAGTGTGTTCCCCCTTCTTATCGGCGCGGCTACGACGACGAATACCTATACTAAAAAATAAAGCAATCTATATATATAATTACGCTTATCGAGCACAAAGACGATGGAGCGGAGTGCGCAATAAGTTAAGCTAAATAGATTGGGGTGGTGTTTGTAAATCAAACTTAAACACTTTACGGGGGTGCATATTGACAAGTGCTAGGGCGAGTTTCTGTTCCGTATGCCACTGCGAAGCTCGCGGGAGTATTTCTTAATTAAGATGCCATAAGATAAATATTTTTGTGACTTCTCCCCCAGCTCGCACTGGGCCACTTTGGGCAGAGACCAACTGAATGGTTACCTATAAAAGTAAGCGCGACCGAATCCGAGCTGAGATTTATTTTGTTGTCACGGTAAGCCCTATTATACTCTAAACAAATCAAAATAAATAATTCATAAAACAATGACGTGGGTGTGTAAGTTTCGGTTGAATAATTTATTCCGATTCCAGTGCTACCACGTACATGTGCGCTACGATTATTATCTTTGGTGGACATCGGTTGTTAACGATAATTCGTAGTGGCCAATGTAATACGATATTGAAGGAGTGTGTGGGTGTTTTATTGATTGATGCTGCTGGGGAAACCAACTTATGTCTTATGCTAATGAGTGCTGGCATTTATCACTCGATCGTAGGCAGTCATTCTTACCATAAATCATTCTTAATTATTTTGCGAGCTGCATTCACGAAGAGTCAAGGATGACCTTAAGCGAAGCGCACACCAAAAACGCACACCCAACTTCAGAAACAAACAAGTGGGGTTTAGAAATGTATGCGCTCATGAAATCATTAAGTTTGGTTTGTATCGCACACAATATGTGCGGCACAACTATCAGAGTGTGCGCATAGCAGTTTTTGTACACAAAAAGGTTTTCGGAAGGACGAATTTATATTGCATTAACAGCGGCCTTGGAATTTTTTTTCAGGTAGGTGGCACTTTTCAACTTAAATTGTTGTAAATTTTAGTTCTGTGGAAGTACAGTACTCCCCGGTTATAAGCAACCCTTTTAATTGCAACAAATTAGTCAAGTGTTGGGATTCAAAAACGCCATCCTATGCATTGCAAGGATCCCCGCTTAGAGGAATTTTGTGTGCGCACACTTAAACAATGGTTCTGGCTTTAAATCGCACACAATATGTGCGGTACACAAATCGAAGTGTGCGCATAGGGGTTTTTTCAGACGAACAGGTCTGTGGGTCAACTACATTATAATTTTCAGAACTAGGTACCTATTTGTGCGCATATTTAAGCAAAACGCGTTCATTAACACACTCGGCGGGTCGGAGGTTTAATTGCAGTTCAGTGTATGTATGCAATTTCTATCTGTGACGACAATTTCCAAGATATTTAGTTTAGATACTTGTTGGACAAGCCCTCCAATTGTTATGTGTCCACGTGCGGTGGAAACTAATACATATTTCACTTTAAACTTTAGTTTTTGATAATTTTTTATTTTACATGTCAATTTATTGGCACTATAAGTTCGGAACATTTGCGGGAGACACACAAAAAAAATCACTCCCTGATTGCGAAACAGAATTGAATTAGCGAACTATCACACAATTTAGTACACAAAGAAACCTTTCGAAATCCGGCCGAAGTGGACACAATAAAAGCTGTCAATAACATTGAAAACCTTGACTTGAAAATCATGACTTAGACGGGTTCGGTCGTTGTATATATCTTTATAGCCATTGGTTGTTCTATCTAAATAAATACAGTTTGAGTTTTTGATCTTGTGAGTCGAACAAGTTGATGTGCCTTCAGACACAGGTCGCGTATTTTTTTGCATGTCCCCCGGTAGGACATCTTTAACTGATTTCGATTCGGCGAATATTTTCTATAAACAGTTTTGCGTAATCGGGGCCTAGACGAGTTGGCTGAATTCTAATTCATTAGTCGCATACGAAGCTTATATTCTGTTTTGACTGTTTTGACAGTTAGGATAGCAGAAACCTTTTTTGTTATACGCAAGTGTCAAAGCACAGTTGTCCATTCTCGGGGCCTACCAGCTTTCTTTTCGTCCGACAAATTCCTTGTCCATATATCGAAAAGTCACAGTCCTTGCACTGTTGTCGAACTTATAATCAGTTAAACGTATACCCAACAATCACTCATTCATATTTTGACAGTTAAATATCTACCAATACTTTTATTTAATTTCACTTTACTGCCGTAAGTAAACTAACAGAAAATAATCCACCAAAAGCAATCAAAACGCACAGGAAACAGCTGCGTTTCCATTGCATTTATGAAAAAGTTTCAATAACAAAATCAACACGAACAAATACTTGACAAAAGGTAACACACACATAAAATAGGAAAACATCATCAATCCTTTTCAAGTATTTTTTGGGAGTGTACTTCTATGGGCTAACGAGACAGAAACCAAAATCAAACAGACAAGTTGAAAACACTCTTCTTCGCAGTATGGAACGATGAGTAGTCGATGAGGTTGAGGATGACGACGACGATTATGCTCGATGACTGCAACGACTGCCACACATCCTGTCTGAGAGGGTGTGTCCTAATTTTGCCTTTACGCTCTTCTTCTTCTTCATTCTTGTTCTGCTGGTGATTGTGCTGCTCGTGCTGGTGCATTAGGCTGGAAAGACGCTCCTCCCCATAAGAGGCCGCACCGCAGTATATTTCCGCCTCAAATTCTGAGTTTCTACATTAATTCTCAACTTTACTGCTTATCAGGAAAAAAAAAAATATTATACAGCTCAACAGCGCCACGCCATCGTTGCATTGTATACATGAATACAATGTGATCGCGTGCGGCGTTGTTGGAATTGGAATGCGACGAGAATACCATTATCGGACCTACCCGGCCATTTGGTGTAATTTTGATTGATAGACAATTAAACAATTATTTGAAGATGGCCCCACCGAAGTCTGCGTCACTGGAGAAAAGAACAAAACATGTAAATTAAATTATTTGAGACATTCCTTTCCGAAAATAAAACGAAATGACTTATGAGCAAGATTAAATTACAAATTCCGAGCTCATGTTCAACTGTCAAACACAGCCGGAATCGCCATTTAACGTTTTGCCATAACAATAAATCATCGATTCACTATCGAACATCGTTAGAGAAAGAGGAACCCTCCGATACCATAGCAAAAAGAACAAAGCCGAATTAACTAAATGCTGTCCCATTAAGAAGTGACATAAAAATGCAAATGTCGTGAGCAAAGTTTGCCACCTTATGTCCTCGACCACTGACAACCAATAAAGGCCAATAACTCGTCAAAATTTTACATCGCAGACTCATATCGATAGGTTTCTTTTATGTGTGTGTTTAAGTTCGATTTGGGTGGTTTCTGGGGAAACTGCAATGATTCATTTGACAGATGTATTCAAAGTAATGCTTTGAATGTCAGTGTCAAATGATATTAATGACTGACAGCGTCAAAAATGCTAAGGAAATTATTTCTTATCGGATTTGTGTGCGAGAACGAAAAAACGGGCGTCTTTTCGAAATTATTTCAGATAAGCATTCAATCTGATCGGGTTTAGTTTAGAAAATGTCACTTTCAATTGCATCGGCAACTGTATACAGTCTGTTTGAAAAGTGTCGACACTCCTATGAAAGTAAGTAGTGGGGCAAAGCTCCTCATAACTAATCGAGGTCTTCCTACTGCGATAACTTCAAAAGTAATATATTATGATTAACACGATCGAATGCTTTGGAGAAGTCTGTATATACTACTTCTACTGGATGCCCTTTGTCAAGTCCATTTAAAATGTAATTTGAAAAAATTGTAAGGTGGATCTACTAGCTGACAGGGAGAAATAGTTCTTTTAAGAATTTGAGTTAATCTTACATAAACCACTTTTTCAAAAATTGTAGGAACTTTACTCATCTTACAAAGAGGCCGATAGTTAGAAACTTCCTGTCTAATTCCTTATTTTTAAATTGGAGTTATTAGGGAATATTTCCACTTATCTAGAAACTCACCTGATACCATTAGAACTACACAAGCAAGAATCTGCAGCCAAAAGTGCCCTCAGGATCAGCCAAAAGGAAACCCTACAAAATGGGACACTCACAGATTCTGAACAAATACGTGGAAGACGCTGTCACTTCTGACTTCTTGTCTCCCCATCTTGACTTCGATAAACCATTCTCTTGCTGTTTTCCCAGCACGGAGGAATAGAACACAGATGAACCAACAAAAAGGAAATCAATAACCATCTACACAGACTATCAAGAGAGCGATTAAAAATATTTCTTAAAGGAACAGCAAATACTTTCGCACACCTCTGTAAAATAATAGGAGCAATTCCATCCATATCGATTCGTGAGTCAGCCTTAATCTTACTTAAAGCTTGTTCAATTTCTGAAATTGAGAGATTTAAACTACCGATGCTCAGACCGCCATCAGAGTCATCAACTTGATTAGCAAGATGTATGTTCGAAGAGCCATCTAAATAAACGGATTGAAAATGTTTAGCAAAAATGTTACAAACAACTAAGAGATCGGCTGATAATATGCCATCGTGACGATTTAGATTAGGAATGGCATTTGATTGTTTTCTAGCGTTAAAAAATTTCCAAAAACATTTTCTATTCGAATTTAAATCATATTCATCAGATAGCAAATACTGATTATAAAGGAATTCATTTAGAGTATAAATTTTTTTTCCAATATTCGATATTGCTTGTATAGATCTCGATCACTATTAGCTCTGCGAAATTTCGTATATATGTTCCTAATTGATTGATTATTCTTTTGTTAAACCAAACTGGTTTTGAACCAATTATTAAGTTTACTTTTGGTGTATGTAAGGCAATTGCATTATGCACAGTTCTTAAAAATGAACCATAGCTCTCTTCAAGGTTTTCATTAATAAATAATGCTTGCCAATCTATTCCATTAATATAATAATTGATTGACTCGAAATTTGTCTTTGCAAAATTATAGAGTCAGGAGTTGCAGGTGAAAAATACCTCAAGAATTCAAAATACAAACTGAATGCGATATGAAAGGGAAAAGAGGAGCCATGGAGTTGTTAATATCCACGCACAGATTCGAATCAGGAAAACTGTAGAGGAAGAATCAAATTCGAAAATTGTCCCATTCAAATAATAAGAAATTAGAGATAAGCGAAAATTGCTCGCCGTATGCGCTCATTTTGTGCGCTGAACGCAACCATCATAAGTCCATCACCTTGATTCGTCCACTTTTGACAATTGAGTTTTGTCAGTCAAGCCGTCGCGAGCGGTTACCTTCGATTTTAGAAGAAAACCTTTTGTATTCTCTCTTGTGCTGTCGTAAAAGCAAATTGTGCTGGGCAAACCTACAGTTTTATAATTAATTAAATATATTTTGTTATTTAGAAGTTGAAGGAGTGTCTTTTTATTTCATGGTGGTCCTGTTACTAAAGGCTACCACAAAACCAAATCAAGCACATTATTAAAAGAATTATGAAAATAATTTAATTGTTTAAGATCGAATTGTGCAAAGGAATCCACCACTTCCCGGTCATGATCAAATATAACATTAAAAGGAACAGGAATTTGTTCATCACAGTCATAAATCCATTTAACATTTGGCAAATTTAAATCACCTACAATAATAACTTTTTGATTATCATTACGACTTTTTAATACAGAGCAACAATTATCAATGTGAGCTTTATACACTTCAAATGATGGAATGTAAGAGACAATCGGAAAAATGTCGTTACTACAACTACTAAACTACGACTAAACAAGTCCCCAATAGGAGTTGAAACAGAAAACATTAAAAGGAAGTAATAGCAGTAGCTACATGTCTGTGAACATATTTATGAGAGACACACTTTGTCACACAGCAGAATGCACAAGGAATGTTTTCCTTTAGCTGCATCTAGGATTGTAGGTACCGTTGTCCAGGTAGAGTCGCATTTATTTTTGTTTATTTCAAATTTATTCACCTACAGAACACAATCGTTCAATCGTTATGATGTTGACAAAACAAACACACCAGTTGTGTGTAGGTATACCTTGTACGAGTACTTACTGAAAAAAAAAGCAAACACTGACAAAACGAATCTACAAAATGCTTATTTGCATTTATAACATTGCATTTTGTTTAGAATTGCAAACATCGGTATATGGAAGCAAACACTGGGGCACACAACAAAAATACACTCGTGCACGAAGTGCAACAAAGCGAAACAGAAAACGACCAGTTCAAAGCAACATGCATACAGACAGTCATAGTCCACCGAAGAAAATGACATCGCATATACTGCGAATGCGATGCGAACCAAACGGCAGACTGACTCACCATTGATACCCGTACCCACAGGTCGGGCACTGGCAACTGGGAACTCGAAGGAGAAGAAACAACAATGGAACCGGTTCCATTAAAATTGATAAAACTCACAGAACAGAGTCACAGTCGCCGACTCACATGTGTTTCGTTTGCTGGGAATGTTGCCGGAGTTTTGTGTTACGAAATATTTCGCAAGACTTTTTTTGCTGTTCTCTCTTCTTTTACCATTGACCAATATCTGTTGATTAAATGAACCTATTATAGATTCGGAGCTAATATTCCGAAACAACTTCAAGTGTAATGCGAGCTTTGTTGAGTTTTTATGGCTCGGAGCGATCTCGCGACTTGAATTGGTGGTTTTTGTCGTTTCAACTCGTCTTTTTTTTGTTGTTTTTTTTTTATTGAACGATTTGCATAATTTCAGCAAGCATTTAGCGGACCATCGGCGGCATAGCGTCGTCGGTCAATAACTCTGGCGCACAGGTGATTTGTGATAAGACGGGCGAACAGCCACGACTTGTTGGCTAACCGGATATATTTATGTAGCTACAAGTGGATTCTTTAGATGGTGTAATCGATTTATAGAGAATCTTGTTTTTGCGTGGATTTATTGTTGGCGCGAGTGTGTGTGTTTTCGCATTTCGCATTGATTTGCAAGATTTTATTAGAATGGTAGTTTTTGGATAGCGATTCTTTTTTTTTTTCGTCACTTTAGAAGAAAAATTATGTCGGAGACAAGTGCTACGAATGCTTTACTGATGATTGGAAAATTGACAGGATTTTCTTGCAAGGAAAGACTATGGTTGGAAGGAAATGAAGGTGCAAGGCTCTTCAAGAATGAGCTGCAACCCAATTTTGTTTCAATTAGGCAGAGCCATATACGAACGTCTTTACAAGGCGCTTTAATTACTTTTTGTAATGGATTCGGCTGTTGTTTCTATTATTTTCAGGCTTCAACTTTGGCAAGCATTTTTATATAGATTGCCCAGGTCTTAGTCAACTGTCTTTAATTATACGCACTCTAAACTGGTTAAGGATGGTTTTTGATATGTCCGCGCCGCCTTACACGAGGTCGTTCAGAGAGATTCGTCGGTGATTTTTCCTTTGAGATGGAAACGGCTGAACTGAATACTAAAAGGCGACAGGTTGTTAACTTTGAAGAAAAAAGACCGACCGACTTGTATGAAGTATAAAGAGAAACTTACTTTATTAGAGACTAAATTCAATAGTTTTGTACAAGGATTATAAGTGGGAGCCACTATTGCCAGACTTAAATTTTTCAAATAGATTCTAATTCATCATTTTCAACACAGGTCCCCAAAGCAAGTGTCATTTTGAAAAATGGGTGATCGCAACGCGCACGGTTTCCTCACCACCCAGCATTCATAACGAACCAAGGCTACCACCACATCATCAAACCGTTAGCCGTATTAATCGAGCTTTGCCATCGACCAAAGACACTAATTAACTATGCAAAATGTTTAAACAGTCTGAGCTACGAACAAAGACTCCGACCACTACCTTCTTAAACGGTGGCAATCGAGGCCAACCGTCAGTACTTTTGTTGATCGCATATTCCTCCGCCTATGCCGCCGCCAATGTCATCAGTGCCAAGAATTCTTCGTCAGATACGCTGTAATATCTGCAACCTCTAGCTCGATAAAGAGTCCCGGCAAGCTCATACCCAGTAAACCAGCTCGCCTACAAAGAGGTTATGTAAAGACCGACACGAAAGACGAGATAAATGAGTAGAAAAAGGGAGAAAATGTGGCTTCTGGAAAATGCTATTCGCAAGATTTCCTTATAGGCCAACCGATGTGAAGAACTTGCTTGGGAACTGGGATGAAGTTTTTGTAGCAGTCACTTCCGGTAAGACGTGAAACGGCGAAAGAGACTCAAATTGCGCTGTCAGGTATGATGCACCACTGAACGTGAATAATGGAAGTCAAGACCTTTCCTTAACCGACAAAAATTAGCAATATCTTGGATCAAGTCTTCAAGCCAGCTGAAACAGACGTCAAAACTGATGTTTGGGGCTGCAGACAACTTGTTTTGAAGAGCATTCTTGTCGCTAAAAGGTAGTCGAACAGAACTCCAGTTCCGCATCGATCAGGGCCCGCCTCAATCATGCCAGCATAAAAAAACTGCATCCCGCAAAAAGCTTTAAAAAAATAAATAAATAAATAGGTCTATATAGATCCATAAGTTGTGTTTCTCCGGGGGTTGAACCTGAGACCCCTTGCTCACCAGTGAAGCGCACTAACCAAGCCTAATGATCCACTGCACAGCTGGGTTTTTCGGTCTCTTAAATAACCAATGAAGGCTATCGGGATGTTTTTATCAGCTCATTCCGTGACCTGCCGTAAGCTGGTATTTTATGCCGCACTGTCCTTTTTATTGTCCCATTCTAGTCTTATAACCTGCAGCTGAAACGATTTTACGTGAAGAAGTTTCCAACGTTTGAGTAACACTTACAAGCATTCTCGCAGCTGAAAACACGCGAATGCATCCTAAATGCATGGCCCCAATAACGATACGAGTACCAGCGCTGCTATTTGCTCCATCCAACCCCAGCTTAGTGAGGAAAGCCCGCGACTTCTGATATAACCTCAAACAAAAAGAAAAAAGAAAAAAACACCTCAAATTAACGCCCAATCACATCAACAAAACACAATTAGATATCATTAGGTATTCAATGAGAAAATCCAATAGATTACAACCAACAGCATTAACTCCCAGCAACATCAATCAGCCGAACATTATTTTGGTAAGCTCTAAACCAGTTTTCGTTTTAAGTCTCCAAGCATCTCCAAGTGGTTCACAACGAAACCCTTTGTAGTGGTATAGAAACTAAACCGCAGAGAAAAAAAAAACACTCAACATGTTTGACTTCTTATTCTTAGGATCAAAAAGAGTCTGCTCTTCCACTTCGTGTAATGTATCTGCCTGTCTTCTCGTGAACACTAGTTATTCACAGATTGCCATACAAAAAAGGGCATTAAATACCTACCCACCTTAAAAAAAATCAGAGAAAAAAAACCAGCGGATGCTAGAGAAGCTTTCTGTCTTCCTTCCTCTTGTCATGTACTTAAAGGTCTCAGATTTTAAGTAGAAAGATACGTGATAAAGATACAGGTAGATAGATATACCCGAGATAGAATTACACCAAAAACAGACGTAAGCGACATTGCCCGGTTGCGAAATTCTCCGAAATGGAAAAAAAGAACAACAAATGTCCCCATTAAACAACAGAGGACAAGACAGCAGCAACAAAATGTGTTCTTTATCTGCGGCAATGCGAATACTTTAGGGCTTTTTAGGCAGCAGCAAGGTTAAGTTCAACAGGGTGGCATTTATTATATGGCCATAATTAATACTGTCAACTGCACAAAGCCATGTGCGTGTGAAGTGAATTGAATAAGTAACGTATAGTGCCTCCGTTTTTGTTCCATCAATTGCAAGAAAGTTCTTAACCGGAATCAATGTCAAACAGGGTGGTTGCTACTGCACAACAACCTGAAACAAAATATCCACAATGTATGGTTTAACACCTCTCAACAACAAAGACTGCAGCTTGCTTGTTGTTTTTTTGTTTGCTAAATTATGACACACAATCTCGCACAAAGAACTCAATTATATTCCGTGAAGTAAAATGATATGTTGCGGTAGATATACGGCGGTGCCTGGTGTGTGAGGAGGAAGATGCTGGATTACTCGGAACTGCCGCATGATTTCGAGAGTGTATGGTCGGATGGGTTTTATAATAAAATTGTCTTTTTTATGCGAGTCCTTTTCTCCGTGCGGAGCCCAGATAATGAAATAATTTTAATGAGCAGGAGGAGGATGAACTCTTCAAGATGAATAGTGTGACATTAAATAATTGAGCCGACGGATTTGGTGGCTCTCCGCGGAGCTATGTTGTTCTTGGGGACAGTCTTGTTAGAGCACATTTTTTGTGAAAGTAAACTACGTGATCTATTCGGCCAGTTAATGTTTGCACTGTTCCGGTGGTTAACCAAATTAAAAGTAAAAAGTAGAGGCAGGTAATGGCTTTTTTAACCGTTGGGGTTACGCTTGGCTGGAGCTGGCTTGGAAATTATCGACTGTTATCTCGATGTTAATTTTTAGAGAAAATGACAGATACACACAGAGGAAGTACTATTAACAAATTGTAGACTCGACTTTAAATTTTCGGAAGCCCACAATTTGTATGAAAAATATAGCCACTGTGAACTACGATAATTTACAGTCGAAACGAAAAATGTTTATTGGTAAGGTCTATAAATTAAAAGGCCGTATGCGTAGTTTCAAAATCGGAGTTTATGAACTATGAACAAAATGACAGGTGAAGTTTCGTCTTTCGTAACCACAGTCCTCGTGGTTTTATTAGTTGCACCCGAAGGTTTTCGGTAAATCTCTTCTATCTTGAACTTTCTCGGTTACGTAGTAAGAGAACGATGTTTCGAACTCAAGATGTTAATCAATTCTGACAATTCTATTATACCTAGCGGAACTCAAAAAATTGGGTAGCGAAATTCTGTCTGTCTGTTCCCGATGCCTAGAGCCTAAACGGCTTCCCGGATTTGGTTCAAACTTCGGATTTGGAGTTTGGAGGACTACTGTTTGCGGCCGTATTTTTATATGCACTGTAACCTCAAAACTACCCGCACAAAATGTTCATATCAGTTTGATTTGCTCGAAAACGGCTCTAACGATTACAATCAAAATTGATGTTTGAGCTTAAGTAGGTCAGGTTAACATGATTGCATGCTCAGTTTTTCGCTAAAAATCGAATAAAGATCGTTTTGAAATTTTGACATTTCTCAAAAACGATCCATATTGTCCAATGATTGATTTCACTTCTTTCCGATTGTAACACAAATTTATTTCAAAGATAATATGGTCATTTCTAGCTTAATGGCAAACTCAGTTTTTCTCTACATTTTCATACAATAGATTTTTGAAAAAGAGTATTTTTTAAAAATGTTTTTTTCTTTAAAAACCCAAAAAATGTACCAAGGATTTTGACAAAAATTAAAGACTTAGAGTAAAATTGATGTTTTCGAAATTCTTGCGTTCGTCACTTTCCATTCGAATCACCGAAAACGATCATTTTAAAAACCGCTCATATCTCGAAAACCACATTTTCGATTTCGATAAAACATCAATAAGCAACAATAGCTTATACTCAGTTTTCAGCTATATAATTAAGCAACAGTATTTTTAAAACTAAACATTGCAATATTTGTTACTGTTTTGTCTGCATAATTTTACAAAAACCACTCGAACGATTTTGATGAAAATACATGTTTAAGATAATATAAGTATTCTAAATAAGATCCCGTACTTAGTTTTTCTCAAAAAAATTCGAATGAATCGGTTTTTGTAATTATTTCTCTAAAAATGACAACCCAAAAGCCGATCTGTGCTCATATGTATATTTTTTTAAACTCAATACCGCGCTTCCATTAAAAATGCAATAACAGCTACGAAAAACTTATTTTTAGCAAATATTACCCATTTCTTATTTTATCCAACCATATTGAATATGCAGATTTAAATAATTCCAGCCACTTGGAGCATTATACACAATAAGAAACTACCACTTCATTTGCATCCCCACACTCGTCCATCGGGATATTCAGTTTAGAACTTGTTATGTAAATTCACACTATTCCTACGTTTTATAAAACGTTTCTTCCAACTAGCATCGCTTCTCAGATTTTTACCATCTACCCCATCTACCTAAAAAAAATAAGAAAACAACCAACCAAACTTTTGATGAACGAGACAATTTCGTTCGACCCTGCACTTGTTTTTTTTTTAATTCCTGACCGCTGAGGGGTTTTTATAGTTTAAGGTTAGGTTAGGCCAGTACAACAAAGTACTTTAAAACACTTATACTGTCCATTTGACTTATTCCGATTCCGCATTTGGTATTAACAAGAGATCGCTACAGCGAATACATTTCATATAGTCTAAGATGTGTGATCTCAGTGGTCCAGGTTATTCAAAAACCTGTCGAAACTGGCGGAAATAGAAATACCGAACCTCAAATTTCCAAAAGACCAACTAGTGGTTAAAGCAAAGCAAAGGGTTTCTTAGGAAGGGGTCTCACAATGGATCTTATAAGTCGTGTGAGTAATAATGTTGCCAACCTTAACTAACCTATGCAAAGGTCTAAAGGTGGGCACAAAGACTCGTCAGCGATACATATTCTTCACCTGTCCCAGCCACCTCAACAGTTGTTTTGGAAGCATCTTAATCTGGTTAACGTCGCCCTTCCTACAGCCCGAAAAGTTCGCTTTTAACTTCCTGTCCAAGCCCCGTCAACGAAACCGAAAATCACACGAAAATGCGGGGTTTATCCGCTTTTGATAACGTCCATTCCCCGTGCGCCAAAGAGATCAGGACTGCGCTGATTGGGTTCTGTTACTTAGCCTTTCTACTAATTGAGTTCCAAAGCCCAGAAACCGCAATTGCAAGCGCATATTCCCTCGCTTGACTAATGATGTGATGTCATTTTCCAGCGAAGTCGAAATCCCCCAACAACCTCTTAGATATGACGTTATGATCTTTTGTGTACCTACTTGTTGACAGCATGTTACAATATTTGCAAAGGCGGCACTGCCACCTCGATGAGTTCTGCCAATTTGTTATAGTTCACTCTGTCATCGTCAACGTTAAGACTTGTGAAACAAAAACTTGTCTAAGCCTGCATTCTGATCTAATCTAAAAAAAAATCCACGTATGAAGACTTGTGAATGTGAATATTGGCCCTACTGTTGGCTTCTGAGCTCCGCACAACTTCCTCAGGTATAAATAGGTACTTATGTGAAGGTGCTACGTAACAACGCATTCCGTCTTCGATATCGAAGTTCTGCGTGAGACGGTTGCCGACCTTAACGGAGCAGGAAGGTCCAGTTCATGAACTCACATATATTGTTGTCCATCGCTATTCCATCACAACCTCTCGAGATTAGCAGACACGCCAAAACTTTAGCCATGGCTCAAAGCTTGTCTTTGTATATACGCAGTCGATTGTGTCCTTAAAATCGATAAGCAGTTGGTGGCTATCGATTGCAGATTTCTGGCCTATTAAACTTGACTTTAGATATTACTATCGTCGCTTTATTTTGAACGGGTGAATGGAAATAGTCAAATTTTGCTTGCATTCGTCATTTAACGGCCTGCGGGTGTAAATTTTGCATATATCATCAATACAAGTAAGTAAGCTCATCTCTACAAACAACTCTCCGTTCCGATCGTCTTTCCCTGAAAAATTCTTTTAACATACATATTATTATTCAGAACCCTTTTCAAACTTCGAGTTGAAAGCAAAAAAAAAAATTAAAAATTGCACAAATTAAACAAGAGGTTTGTGCGGAACTTATAATTCCCTAATTTTGAGGTCACCCCGATACAAAAAAATAAATTATCCTGATAAATTACTCCATCCCGGCGAAATCTAGTTCTGCAGAATCTTCCATGCCCAATTTAAGGTACAGTTAGCCGCTCACAGTCTCTTCTAATATTTTTTAAAGAAATGGTTCACATTTATGAAATGCTCTTCTACCATGACCGGTAAACTCCAGCTGACGGATACCTTTTGAACACGCGAGTTGATAAACTGCCGCCCAACACACATAGAGTGCCTTCCGTAGAAGAAAATCAAAACGTATGCCCTCGCAGGCAAACAATAAAAATCAAATTCCACTAAACCAAGTTTTATGGTAGATATTTCAGTCTTCTGCTATCACCTAATGACCATTGGGTAAATGATGGCGAAGTGCTGTAAAAATTCCCTACCTAAAATAAAAGACCAAAGCTTTGAACATAAATTTAAACCTGAATAAAACGAAAACCAAATAAGAGCCACTCAATCATGTCTGCCCAACCTCCCCGACGACGACGATGATAACCTAAATCAACAAACATATACTACACAACTGGCTAACGGAAGACCTAGAAGCGTAACCTACACTCATTATTTACCTATATTTAAAAAAAAAAATATAAAATGATAGCTAATAACCTGATAACAATCCTCCGAGTGTACGATTTGAAATTATGTGCCGTCACACAGAACGGTTACGCGTTTTCAAGTCATCACCGATAACGAAGTTTACTCGCTCAAACTCAATTCACCCCGCCCGGAAACACCCTACCAGCGGCCGGCAGCAGCAGCGACGACCGACGACGACTACTCTAATCGACTTTTAAACATAGTTTCTATTTTTATGTTATTACTTTTTTTATTTCATATTGAAGTGGATATAGAACACACATGCACGTTCAGATGTATAGCTCCACTATGCCTGTGTGAATGCGGTACGGGCCAACTTATGTGCATCGTGCAAAGCGAAATATTTCCGACTTTTGTTTTTCCATTTGGTAAGCGTGAATAAAAAAAACAACAACACACACAGCCAAGGAGACGGATAAAGAAGAATGAATAATGCTGCTGTGAATAGATCTTTTTCTGCGGCTGCGGCCAGTGTTGGCTTTGTGCCAATGTAGCTTTTTTTTTTTCTTGCAGAAATGGACTCCAATAAACAAATACATTGTAAAGTGCCAGTGGTATGTGTATTTTTGGTTGATTTTCTGCAAGTTTCCAATGTGCAGCTTGTTGACAGAGCAATTGGTCGACTTCAGAGCGCACAAGTGAATGCAATTTCGCAACAAGTCTACTTATAACTATGGGAAGGCTTTTTATAACTATACTAGATCAAGAGCTGCCTTCAAGTGGAAGGTTGAAGTATAGCTCTTATTTCAACAGGAGGGTTGGAAAACAAGTTCGTGTTCTCCTAGAGATCACCATCAAATGGAAACTTGAAAGAACTTGTCAGCTGTTCAACTTTAGCGAGCTACGGTGGTACTCCGCTCCTTTAACCCTGTTTAACTACTGTGGGCCTAATCATTTTTAACCTTCACACTACATATTTTGAAGGTCACAATGGGTAATTTTATATGAAAAACCTCGCCATTGTGAGTTCATAGAAATTCAGCCTGGGCGCACTTGATATGATTGCTGCAGTTCGCCCAGTGGTAGAAATTCTGCCATTTATCTAATTACACATTGCATCTCTGCTCAATGCTCAGAAAAAATTAAAAAATAAACACTAAAATATTAATTATATGTTGTGTTTAAGACGGAGAAAGTGGCTCTTAACTATTTGACTTCGTCTATTTATATATAAGACTAGTTCCGAGTGCTAGGTACGAGTGCTTGAGAGAAAATGCGAACGAAGCCGAAACAATCATCACCGCAGTCCACGTAGGTGTCAATTTATCACTTCAATTTGTATTTAAGACGAATTTTCTTCTTTCAGTACATTTTTAAATAAAAACCTGGAGTCTGGTGAAAGGATTTTAGTGCATGATTGTGCTTAATGCTAAACAAACCTTTAAAGCCATAGATCATGTCATCGTAAGAAAGCTCCTTTCTCAATAAGCAGTTTAAACATAAACAACAATTATTATACTGACAGTTTTTTACGTTTTCTTTGTTTGACAAATGGATTAGAAATACATTTACGGGACTGTATAGAATATTCACTTATTCACTAACAAAGATTTGACAAGAATACCGACACATTCATATTGCACATTATGTTTAAGCTCTCGCAATTACTTAATCGATGAAACGAGTTGCTATGGTTAGTGGGCAAACGTAATACCCTATTCACACCGCACGGAAAACCGTGTTTTCGTCGAAAACTATAGTCAGTGCATTCACACCGAACACCAACTAGTTTTCGTTTGACGGTTCTATCAGTTGTGCGACAATAGTCGTGAAACGTCTCTGTATAAACTATTTTGGTTAAAAATTTCGATCGCATTTATTTGCAAATAAAATGAACTCAGAGCATTTAAAAATAATATAAGCCCATCAATTCAAGTGTGGCAACTGATTTTAAGTTGTGAGTTGTGACATTTGTTCGGTCAGCTGATCTGCTGAATTTGCTGAATATAGCAAAAGATGTGTTTGTTTCAACAACCCAACGATTTGAAGTGTCGTTTTTAAACGACTGGTTTTGAAAACTGAAATATCAAGGTATGGGAAAACTTTTGGAGTGCTCGGCGGGAATGGGGTATAAGTCTACTCGCGGTCAAATTGAAAACCAAGAAATCACGTACCTACCTCTAGATTTTAGAACACAATGCGCCGCACTATAATAACAAATTTTGGTCTCGACTTTAAATTTACGGAAGCTCAAAATTGCGAAATTTTTATGGAAAATGTGAAAATTGTAACATTAATTTTGACGAATGACGGCGATCATATGCGGCTTAATGAGGGGCATATTTTAGCCCACAAAGACTAGAGCCGATGGCAGGGAAAAGCTGCTTGTGGCTACCCTGTGATGGGTAGCGGAAAAAACAAGATCGCAAACCTTCAAAGGGGGAAAAAAAATAAATACGAGTAGCACGCAGTTGAGTCTTTAGAGAGATGCAACTCCAGGAATGGGGCTCAAAACTTTACCAAAAATTAAAAACAATAGGCCTTACTAATAATCATTTTTAACCTTCAAACTAAATATTTTCTAGGTCACAATATGCAATTTTGTATGGAAAATGTCGCCATTTTGAGTTCGACAAATTAAGCCTGTACACTAAAAATGATTATTAGTATCGCGGAAAATGTCAAGGCTACGAAGCCTGGTCACTCATTTCGTTACTTTTCAGACGATTAACAACAAATTCCGAGTTTGAAAGCTCAGTTCAGTTAATTTTCTACAAATGCAATGAAAGCTGACGCGATAGTTGGAAACAATCGGACAGAATAAAACGTATTATGGTCATCAAAATTACAAAAACGATGTCTTCCGGATGATTATTGTTGTAAGAAATCTGCCACCTACTAAAACTCTCAGAGAAACATTGTAACGGGTGATTTTTTAAGAGGTTTAGAACTTTTTTTAAAAAAAAAACACAAAAAATTAGAAAAAATGAATGAAATATTTATTTGAATCGATAGTGGCTGCGTCTCAGGTAGCCCATCCGCTGAGTCCAATTTTGGCATACTCTTTCACACATATCGGCCGGTATCTCACGAATGAATGCATGGATGTTGGCGTCAATCGAAGCGGGCTTGTCCCTATACACATTAGCCTTGGCATACCCCCACAAAAAATAATCTAATGGTGTCAAATCGCACGATCTAGGCGGCCAATTGACCGGCCCGAAACGTGAAATTAACTGTTCACCAAACTCGCCTCGCAATTGCGCCATTGTTTCGCGTGCTGTGTGGCATGTGGCACCGTCTTGTTGAAACCACATATCATGCAAGTCAAGAACTTCCATTTCGGGCAAAAAATAGTTTGTTATCATCGCTCGGTGGCGTTCACCATTGACAGTAACGCTGCGATTCGCATCATCTTTGAAGAAATATGGCCCAATAATGCCGCCGGCCCATAAACCGCACCAAACAGTGGCTTTTTCGGGATGCATTGGTAGCTGTTGCAATGCTTCTGGCTGATCTTCACTCCAAATGCGGCAATTTTGCTTATTTACGTACCCATTCAACCAAAAATGAGCCTCATCGCTGAACACAATTTTTCGATAAAAAAGCGGATCCTCGGCCAGCTTTCCAAGAGCCCATTCACCAAAAATTCGGCGTTGTGGTAGGTCGGCTGGCTTTAGTTCTTGCACCAGCTGTATCTTAAAAGGCTTTACGCCCAAATCCTTCCGCAAAATTTTCCACGTAGTGCTGTAACAAAGGCCTAACTGCTGGGAACGGCGCCGAATCGACATTTCGCGGTCTTCTGTCACACTAGCTGATACGGCCGCAATATTTTCTTCACTACGCACAGTACGTAAACGTGTTGGTGGTTTAATGTCCAACAAAGTAAATTTGGTGCGAAATTTGGTCACAATCTTCCGAATAGACTGCTCAGAAGGTCGAGAATGCCGATCATAAAATGGAAGCAGCGCGCGATGAACATTTCGAACCGAGCACGAATTTTGATAGTAAAATTCAATAATTTGCAAGCGTTGTTCATTTGTAAGACGATCCATGGTTAAATTGCAAACCAAACTGAAGCTGTTTGACAGTGACACAAGGTACTAAACACACGTCAGCTGTCAAAACCAGTGTTGCCAAAACCAAACCAGCTAAAAAATCACCCTTTAGTATACGTAGAGTAACACTCGCTGCTAAGAATTTAAGGCTGCTTTGAATCTGCAGGCTAAATGGTTATGACGAACTAGGCGCTGCTGTCAGGCAGCCGTTCAATATTAGTGATGAAAGACAAAAAGGGACAACTAACATTGAAAGATCCGACACAGCCGCGGAATGGATAGCTTCGACTTTGAGGTTGTAAGGTACTTTATCTACCTCTTGTTAATCACTTTTGACTTTGAAGACAACTCTGGTGGAAAGGCTGAAAAGGCAACTCTTAAGAACAACTAAGAAGACTCGACGTGAGACCTCAATAATTCCAGTTCTGCTCTAGGGATCGTACGTTGACCTTTTAGAAAAGTGTGTCAAAAGAAAATTGTGTCGTAAGATTTTGGTTCAATGAGAAACTATACGAGCTGTATAGAACTCGTTCCGAATCTGCAAAACTGATGATGGCTTCGGCAATCAGAGTCTTCGAGCAAAAGGAGAAAAGAACGCAGACAACCGATCTTCATAATACGACTGATCAACACCCACCACCTATTTATCGGCTTAAAGGTTGCCTATAGATGAGTTGTACACATCCCCGGCGCTAAGTTCGTTGGAGAACTTTCTCTGCTACATAATTGTGCGCCACAGAACCGTTTAATATCACAAAATGCCTAATAAACCAGTACACGTTCTTCTAAAATTCTACGCGAAAGGGGCAATTCGGTATAGGGCGGCCTCTTGAAAATGTCCCTCACCCTCACACGTAGCTTCCGGAACTGAAGGAATCGATCGGTCTAATAGGGCGTATAAGTTGAGACCCAGTTCCGCCCTGAGTTAGCCGCACACAAAAATCAGTATACAACTCGTTTTCATAAAAGTAGGAGCTTCCTTTTCAATTCCCTTGCTAAGCCCCCTAGGTGCACCTGTATGATTATAATTTTGTTATTAAAACAATACTCTTACTATTTATCTAAATCTTGTTGCCTTCGTTGAGTGTTTAGCTATCAGTAACAAGTATTATAATAATTACCTATCGACAACGTGTGAACAAACACGAAGTTTCGCGTGCTAATTGAAATTATACTCTTGAGGTTAATTAAGCCCGCAATGTCACAGACAAGGTTTTCGACTCGAAAAATATTTCCCAACAGTGGCCGAGAGGGTTTCTTCGTGATTGCACCTTGCAGACGGCCAACTGTCAAAGTGTCGGTTTGCATAAGTTCATACGAGTATTTTTCACAAGCTAACAAAATTTAAATTGATAAGTTCACTGCGAACTGTTAAGTACCTGACGGGTGGATTTGACAAATATGATGCGTCCATAAATAAAATCGAAAGACTGCGGACGAGGACAATAATTATCTTTGCGCATTTTGACAGACTCTACATTTGACTCAATTTCGATGACACGCTCATTGCTCATACCTCACACGTCATACCATGGCCGAGGAGGAGAATGAGTAAAAACTCTTTCATTATTCCTATTCTTTAATAAGTAATCGTTGCTATTTAAAATTAAGCTCGTATTCACAATTCACATCAAAAGCGATACGTTGAAATTTACGTGGGTATTTATATTTATTTTTATATTTATATTTATAGCCTCTCATTCGGTAGCTCTCGCTGAGAGAGCAATGTGCAATAATTTTCTTTTTCGTTTGGTTGTACTTGTACCTCATTAAAAGTCTAGTCTTGCGCAGCACAGACTTGCTTTGGAGGCTTGCTTTCTGCCTTTCAGTGGTTTCAGTTGTTCGTTAACTTGGTTTATCTTTCCGTTTCAGTTCGTTGGAATAGTTTCCAATGTTAACATTCGCTGAGTTGGCCAGGCTGCTGCGAATTATAAAATATTTTTTTTAGTTGACTGTTCTACGAGGAACTGCAACTGCACGCTATGGGGATGTGGGTGTTTTTTGTATCTGAGCGGTATATTCGAATGAAAACAAGTGCAACATCCATTTGAGTGGGAGAGGCCAAGGATAAATGCAAATGAGGCTTTTATATTTTTTGAGGATTTTTTTCCGGAAAGTGCAAACATTGAAGCAGCTTTTTCACTGGGGGTTTTGTTTTCTATTCAGCGACGGTAGATTTTATTTAATTTCTTTAAAAAAAGCAGATTAGCCAGAGGCTACAAATGTGGGGAGTAAGGGTTGACTATGCTACAAAATGGGGTGGTTGGTGTCGAAACGGTTGCTCACAAGTTGGTGAATGTGTTTGCTAGTGAAAAGTTCGTTTAGTTTTGAAACCTATTCAAGCAAACATGCCGACCTCAAAATAATCGGCTACCATTGGTACAATCCATCTCGACACATAAGTCGCATACGACGGATAGTATAAGTCAGGGGTGAATGGAGTTAAGCGTTTCAAGGAATCGGTTATATTTTTATAGTTAGCTTCTCTTAGTCCTGTCGGAGGTTTTCAAACGTCGCCGACACGATATGGTGGCAAGTGCGTGGGTAAATGGAACCTCAGCATTCTCTCCGTTCAAAAAGAAATCAGACCCTCTAAACAGCGTCAAATAAGAAGATATAACCCTCCTTAACATCGCATTTAATGTTCCGTCAGCGTACTATGTGAACGCCTGAAACTTTGTCAAGGAACGGACTAGAGCCTACCAGTGCGGTTTTATGCCTGTTGAAACTACAAGCGACCAAATATTACACCAGGCCAGATCTTGGAAAGAACCCAAGAACTCCAGAACGATATACCAATCGCCTGTTTATCGGTTTTAAGGCTGCATATATGACAGCATTTATAGACGAGCTATTTATACAGTTTATTTTAGTTTCGAAAGTCATTTTGGAGATTTAACAGCGAAATCTACGAGCTAGCGCCATCGTTCTGGCCAGGATGCAGTCATCTAAGATGTCGAGAACAAGAGCGGATGGGAATTTTCTTTATGTGTGCAGCTGCGTCTCTCGTCAAACCGATTTGAAATTTGTGGCCGAAAGAGAATATGATTGCAATGTTTTATGGACGACACTGACGTATGCCATATCTGTTGTCACTTCATCAAGATATATTTCAACGCGAAAATTAAATTAAAATATTCATACATCAGATAAATAAGATAGAGACTGAGGAACTTCACTGAACATTCTTGCTAAACAGAGGTTGCTGAAGTGATTGTGAGTCAATTAAAGAAAATGTAGGCAGCACTCTAAAGATCTCAATCAATGTTTGTAACAACATTAGTCTTTGAATAAGCTTTCATGGACATATCTAGATCTACCCTACTGCGATTGGGTTAGAAAAAAAATACACATGTTTATACCCAAGACCCAACAGCCAACTGTATAGAAATTCCAGATTATTTTCTGTATTTTTTGGCACTCTCCCTTTTCTGTTCGTGCTGACTTAAAAAAAAAAAAAAAAAGTTTTCTCAGCACAAAAAGAAAGAGAAAAAATATATAACAATTAAGATGTCAAAAAAAGAAAAACAGAACCAACACCAAACTCATAAAAGAGAATTCCATTTGGCGGACCTAAATTACAAAATCCTTTCCTCTGCTCCATCCTTTTAGACCAAATCCTTTCAAAAAAAACTGTGTGTCGATGACAGTCTCTTGTCTCTGCTGCCAAAATGTAAATGGTGCGGGGAACAAAATAGAATGAATGCAG
The DNA here is from genome assembly GCA_963082955.1 of Cheilosia grossa. Classification (NCBI taxonomy): domain Eukaryota; kingdom Metazoa; phylum Arthropoda; class Insecta; order Diptera; family Syrphidae; genus Cheilosia; species Cheilosia grossa. The sequence continues at coordinate 15,470,097 of OY720147.1, read as the reverse complement.
AGTGCCCATAATGAGAGATGGGGAGGCGAAGGTTTTTATATTTTTTTATTGAACGTCTGCACGGGACTTTAGGCCGTTAACTTTGGCCTAAAGGAGATTAGTTGAGTTGAGTGGTTTTTTTCGGCATTTTTTCTGTCTCAATTTAATTAATCGATTTATGATTAGATTGGCGGTGAATATAAAATTTGTTTTTGGGCTGAAAGGGATTTTCTACCGGCAAGGGAATGCACCTGGAATTTTTTTTATTTGAATTTTCTGTTCTACACTGTAATTAGACCGATCAGTGGGTTTTATTGCGTTTCACTGAAAGATTTTGTGTGAAGCGAAGTTTGCAAGCGTAATTACCAGTAAAATATGCGCAAAATCATATAGAAAGCTCGTGCTAAGTAAAGTTCGAATTGCGAACTGCGAACTGGCGAATATTCGTAGATTCTGACACTTCATTCGAGTGAAAACTTTTTTTAGTACCCGCGAATAATTTGCATTGTTGAAGGTTAAGTTCGAACGAAACTTTTATTCGCGGGTTTGTCTTTGTAGATCGCGACTGTTTTATGTGGATTGTGAAGTGTGACAGTTCGCGGCAAGAATTTTCAATTCGCGGGAAAATTGCTGTTATTGTAAATTTCCCTATTTAAATCAAATAAGACTCAGTTCCTTTTAGATGAGATGTAAGATTAATTGAATATAATGCTTTTGTGGTTAAAAAAAAAAAAAATAGCCATTTTCAATTTAATAAATACAGCTGCAATTCGAGCTCATGTCAATTGTCCTGAACAGCATCAGTACTGGACATTTTTTTGTACTTGGTGCTCCAATAATCGAACATTTCGCAAGTAGGCTATACAAGTTCTCAATAAAAAAAAAAATACAGAAATAGAGAAAATTACCAAGTAACGAGTAACGAGTACCGAGTAATTCGCATAATTTCTACCCGCACGTTACTAAATATTCGAAGATATGTACCTATTCTGTTGGCGACAGATAGTACCAACATATGTATTTCCAAAAGGTTCCTCGGTAAAAAGGAATATCAATATTGGAATGAAGCGAATTGTGACCGAGAAAATAAGTACCTACCTAGGTAAATTTTGACATTTCACTCGCATAAAAACTTTTCTTGGTTGCGCCAGTTCGCGTATTTCGGACAGCAGTTTCTAGTTCGAGGTTAAGTACGAACGAATTTTTCATTTGCGGATTTGTGGATCGCAAGTTATATTTTGTGAATTATGAAAACATTTCTGACATTTGGCGGTAAGAATGGTATTATTCATGGAAAGAATTTTTGCTCGAAATACATTTCTCTAGTAAAAGTAATTTAAACCGAGTTTTTTTTTTTCTTTTAAATTGTCTGTCAGATCATATGAGTAAAAGCGTGAAATAAAATAGTAGATAGATATGTTTGTATATTTTTCCTAGCCCATTGCGTTTCCACCTTTGGTAACCGTGGTGCAGTGCACTATACCCAACTACGTTAGTTTTACAGCGAAGTCAGGTAGGTATACTGTATTAGCTTTCTCGTGAAAGACACAAGGTGTCAATGCGTTTTTGTAAATCATTGTAGCAAGAATCATTCCTTATATAATGTAAGTATGCAAATACAGTTCTAGAAACAGGAACAAAGAATACAAATAAAACTGCAGTTCGAAATGTTAGCTGATGCAAGTGGCGTTCATTTTTCGCTCAGCAAAAGTTTTTTGCTTAAATTTATGAATTTTAGCATTCATCTGCTCCTAAACAAACTCAAAACCCACGGTCTAAAAATCACAACACTGGAACTGCAACACTTTGGTAGGTACATATACCTAGTATTTTTGTTGAAACAAAGGCGGTTGTTTCGTATCGTTCAAAAACCTAGTGGAAATATGTGCACGCTCCTGCTCATTTTATCCACAAATTTGAACAGAAAATCCACATGAATGCTTTATTTTTCTTCCCCGAAAAGTGGGGGGGTGTGTTGGCCGGGTGATTTCCCAACAATAGCCGTCATCGAACCGAAACCATGCAAGAGATGCGATAACGTCGGCGGTCGGCCTCTTCACGAGACTTCACGTGGTTTTTTTTTCTATTGTTCCTCCATCAATTCAAATTCTTACGATATTTTTACTCTTTTCTTTTGCTGCTGTATTCCTATATTATTCAATATTGTTTCTCTGTCTCTTTCGCTCTTTTACCAATCTGTTTTACTTTCTCGGTGTGTTTTACTCTCGGTCTCGCGATTCGAGTTTTATTTTTATGTGTCTCTCGATCTGGTTGTACACTATCATACTCGTGTACTTTATTGTGTAATCGCCCACATGATTTATATCATAATCATGCTCTGCCAGCAGGAAGACGAAGAATGGGTAAACTATATGAGCGAATTCGAGGAGGGAGATAAATCGCATGAAAAGCATAAAATAGAGCCCAATATAGAGAGGGAGTGGAGAGCAGTAGAACCGGTTGTTTGAAAACCACGAGCCAGACGAAACAAATCACACTCACTCTTCCACTACAAGTGAGGTGGCGGCGGACGACGGGTCAAAGCAAAGCAGAAAGCACCAAAGACCAAGGGGAGCTTTATTCTGGGGGTTTTGCTTTATTTTGTTCGTCTCTGTTTAGCGATGCCATTCCACACATTTCGGCCCCTGCAATATTATTATCTGTGATGCCATTGCCAGCAGCGCAGCATACCAGTTTGACATTATACAGAAACAGAAAACAGATCCAGCGATGGTAGAGTGTGCGTGCGCACTTTTCTGTGTTTGGGGAAAGTGGAAGGGATAACGTTCGTTGTAGTGGTTGAGTGGACTTTTGTTAGATTAGTGTTTGGTGAGTATTATTTTCTGTGTGCCTGTGTATGATCAACGTGTAGAAGGAAATGCAATTTTAAAGTTGCAATTGCAATAACAAAGCAATGCCACTAATGAACACTACTACAAAGTATAATGAGGAATAGGTATCTGGCACTGTCGGGAAAGTGCCGAATTGGAAATACATACTATACCTATATTCAAAAGTGACATTTCGGCCAAGGTGTCGCCGAGCCGATGATGATGGAAAAACAGTGTTTTATTTGGTTTTTTTTTTATGGCACACCTACGCTTGTTTGTCTTATCTTCTTTTGTAGACGACCTATATTTGGGACAGTGACAGTTGGCTTTGTTTTGCCCTGAATGGGATGTCAATGTCGCTCGCATAATCACGAACATGTCGTATACTGACGCACTGTCGGTATTCTGTTACCGAGTCGATTTTTAGCCAAACAAATCTTATAACAAACTGAAGCAATTTCCATTAGTTAACTATACTCCTTGAATTATTCCCTTATTTACTCTTTATAATGTATATACATACCTTGATTGAGGAATCGTTTCTTCAAGGCACTCTACCCACAACTGTGGTGTGAACAAGAAAGTTGCAACTATCAAGGTAGGTAGGTAGGTAGCAAAATCAGAAGCATAACTGCTAAAAGTTCTGTTTGTTCTTATGTTAATGTCATTTGTCACAATTATTCACATATCATTGGCTGTATGAGCGTATTCCTCCAATACCCTATTCACACAGCACCGAAAACCGTGTTTTCATCGAAAACTAGTCGATGCATTCACACCGACCGCTAACTGGTTTTCGTTTGACGTTTCTATCAGCTGTGAGACACTAATCGTGAAACGTGAAACTTCTGTGTAAACTATTTTGGTTTCGATCGCATTAATCTACAAATAAAATGAATTCTGAGCATTTAAAAATAATATTAAGCCATCACTTAAGTGTGGAAAAGGATTTAAAGTCGTGACATCTGCTGAATTTGCTGAATATTGCAAAAGGTGTGTTTGTTTCAAGAACCCAACGATTGGAAGTCGATTTCCAGGTGTTTTCGGCTCGAGGTAAATGGTAGAAGTTGGTTTTTGGTCGAATTCGAATTTGCGCTGAATTCAAATTTTTGGTGTAGGTAGGTACTCAATTGACATTGGGTTTGGTTGACATTTTGGTTTGAACTAGGTATAGCTACTTATTTACTTAGGAAATGTGGCAACTTCGCTAAATTATAATCTTCGGCAAATTTTGTGACACTTGTGAGATTGTCGAAAGGAGAAGTTCACCAAGCTCCAATTTTGAAACAGAGATACAATTTTTAGTTTCACACTTGAAATTCAGTTTTTTTACTTACTCCCAAACGATCTACGAAGTACACAACCGAAAAAAAAACGTCAACAAATTTACCACAAGATATTCTATCTTGCAGGATAATTTTGTGACAGCTTGAAAATTCTTTTTTTTCACCACGTTGGTGTCAGAAAATTAATTATTTCCGCAAATAATTAGCATCGCAATTCTCCTCCACTCCGTTCTTTTACGGTACTGGCGAAAGCTATCTTTCCGTCTTTTTTCGAAGAATAGAACCAAATTTTCGGGTCATAATGCTTTAGCGATTGCACATAGGTTGACGCAGTCTGTGTACCTCCTCCTAATAATGGGAATCCTCACCAAATTCTTACCGAATTACCTTAAAAACCTTGACCTTTATTTTACCTAGTAGAATGAAGGTTACTTTTAGGTACCGCGTATCGTAACTTACAATCTGAACAAATATTTAAAAAGTCAATTTTGACTGAAAATACGCAGTGATCAAAATGGGAGTTCCTCCGATCCACTCCAAACGGACTGCACCTACAGTTAGGCCCAGCATTTTTGCTATGACCGCCTAGACGTGAAAAAATAGTTTTCACACTGTTCCAACTTTTGCGTTTGCATTTTACGTATGGCTATAACTGGGGCCTTAGGTAGGTATGTTTCGATTCCAACCGTAAACTCTTTCAATTCCAATATTCCAGAAGTATTTAGTATTTATTTATTATACATAATAATTGTTTCACATGTTCTTTTGAGAACCGAAGAGTTTCCGAAATCGCTGGCAGAGACAAGGCAAAGATTCGCGGACCAAGGAAAGGTTTTACCGACAAATATTTCTGTACATTTACCGATGTGCAATATAATAGATAATCTGTCTCTTTGACTTTCCAAATAACATCTTCTAAAAAAGTTGACACACATCATGACCAGGCAGACCAACAAGGAAACTGACATTATTTTTCCTTACCCCACACATTAAATCATTTCTGTTTACAAAATAATTTCCCTATTTGTCTCTATATTAAGAAAACTAAAAAGTTTTGTTAGAAACCTACCTTCTATGGAAGAATTAAAATTGTGCACTGTCTACATTTGTGAAGAAAAAACAAATTACAGCATCAGGTCAACCAACTCATGAGATACTCCTCGACGACGCAGCTTTGATATAAAATTCTTCAAAGCCGCACAAGAACGCGAACGAAAGAGATACGAAATCTCAAAAATAATTCAAACTAAGATCTGAGAGAATCTTCCTTGTGCGAGCATAAGCTGCCAGCCAGTTCGATGTGTATGCGCGCCTGATGTGCATACATCCAACCAATGTGGGCACCATCTTCTTTATGCGGAACACTAAAATTCATTTCCATTTAATAGGGTAACAAGAATTTACCTTGCAATTGACATTTCAAAACAAGCCACAACAGCGACAAAAAAAATAAAAATCCACATCAACCTGGTAGTACAGCTACCTGACGTACTAGCAGTTCCGAAGAAAAAAAAATACATTCATCTACATGTAATATGTTAATGTAAACAATACGAATGTTTTATGAGGAAGCGATAAAAACAAAAAGTCAGAATGAAGTCACATTGGGAAACGAAAATGAAGAAATGAAGCTTTCGCGTAAAGCGAATCGAAGTATAGTAGGTAATTGAAAGAAAAAAATAATCCTCTCGTTTACCGTAAGTACATATATGTGTGTAGATATTCAGATGTATCACATACGGATATACCTTGGTATGTTCACAAGTTGTACGTTTCTTTGTTTTCTATTTGTAGTATGAAGTGTATTTCTTTCTAGCATTGTCGCGTGCGTTGGTTTTTTTTTTCTATTAAATTTGATGGTGTCTACTTGCTCAGCGGGTATACTCATACTCAACTCAGTTTTTTCAAGTCCAACTGTCCAATTTTTGTTAATGAAGTGATATAACACCCAATTAATAGATTTGGGTTGGGTAGATTTTGTCTAATGAATCATAATCAGACAGCCCTAAATTTAAAGTGACAGAGATGTTGGTTTTTTTCTTTTCAAAGCGGTAGGTATAGCAAAATTGACAATGTTCAATGCTCCCATTCAAATGACCTTAGTTCGCTGCGACACTTATGGAAAAAATATATTTTAATTAAGCAAGCTAGAAGAAATATCGGTGACGTTGCTACCGAGCGCACGACCGCATAGCTGTGGCCAAATCATTTTCCTGCAATATTAAAAGAGAAGAAAGAAGAAAGATATATTTATGTTGTAGGACGCAAAGTGAAAGTAGGTACGTAGCTACCGCCCTGTAACTGTAGGTTAATTATATGGGTTCGCTAGAACACGGTCTAGTTTTAGCAATTATAAAAGATGCCCTGTAAAACACAGCTGTCAAAAATAATGCATGCTGAAAGTACTAAACTAAGGACCAAAGGGTAGGATTAGTACAATAAAAGCTATGTTGGAATGCGTAGATTCCGTCAAAAACTATAAAAACATTCATCAAGTTAAACCAAAATCGAGCTTAGGTCAAGCTCTCGTACAAAAATGTTTTGAAGGATACACTAACGCAAATGAGTTTAGCTGAGCAATATGCTGTTCCCACAAAATTAAAGCTAGCCAATGATATAATATACATTTACGTAAGCTTCATTTTGACAGCTCCACGTCGCAGCTTCAACAACTTCAAATCGGAACAATATTTTAACAGCTTTTAAAATGTATTAAATTTTAATGCAGAACAAAGATGTTATCAGCCCGTACTAGACGGCTTTGTTTGTTTTGCATCTGAAGGTTAAGCTGTCAAAATTAAGCGAAAATCTAGCAAGGTGTGGCGGTGAGACATTAGAGGTGCGCTTAATTTAAGCTTTCCTGGTATATAAGACAGTGTTAGTTGTTGAAAGTCCGTATGGGAAAAATGTGCCTGTTTAACTTAAAAGGCAATTCATAAAAATTGAAGTCTAATTGCTCTTTTTCTCTTGTTCCAAATGTTACAATAAATCTATTTTCGTTCAGTAGAAACAGATAAATCTTTATCGTTAAGTATGAAAGTTGTTGCCGAAAACATGAAACCATCAAATTAATGCCAAGTTAAAAGGTTTCTGGTATGAATAGCACCTTGTAAGTTAAAAAATAATGACAACCATTAGAAGTCTAACATTTTTGCCGTCGTGACAAAATATGGCGGACACACATGTCACTAGTCAGCTAGTTGAGAGTCTGAATTACCTCGTATCGATAAAGAAACATAGATAGCTGGCCAACCTTCCCGAACAACCTCTGAAAAACCGGGTAACAATATTAAGGAACAAGAAACAAATGAAATTCAAATGATTCTTACCCGGAGATACATTGTGTATATGTATGTATTAGGTAAGTGCGTAAAAATAAAATTGTTTGTGTGTAAACAAACTTACCTACTTTAATATATTCGGGGGTAAATTCCCCTTCCGCTCCTGATGTATACCTTTGGTATCAATATTTTTATTACCACGAATATGTATTAGTTATCGTTTCTATTTTATTTTCTAATTCCAGAATAAAATAATAACCGCACAAGGACTGAATGACAACAATTCTTTAAGGTTTAAAAGATAAATAAATACTTAAAAACAAAATATTTTTAATATAAAAGTCAAAGGCAGCTTGATCGAAATCACTTTATAGGAGTGCTTTATCGAAAGGTATAAAAAGTCATTTGGTTAATATGTGCACAACTGCGTTGGATATTGGATTCCAGTGAAGTTGTGAATATCGTTTGTCAAATCGAACAAAATCGGAACGGAATTTGCCCACTTCTAGTTCGAACCAATGAAAAACGTTGTAAATGACAGTTAGTGTCAAACACTGAAAACAGATCAGAAAAATTGTATTTCGAGCTAAATGCGACAAAGCAAAAGTACATATTGCTAGATTTTCATTGACACCAAACAGATACTGCTGTTCCCGGTTTTAATTTTCTTTCAGTTTTGTGTTTGTGTTTTTCGATTGATATTCAGGGTTTTGTGTAAGAAGTGTCAAGTGTGTAAATTGTAAATTGATAAAATACATTTTGTGTGGTTGCTTAAAGTCAGCACAAGCAGACTTGCACGTAACACTTTTGCATATCTACAACCTTGATATGCTTTATTACAGTTCTACACATACAGCGAGAATCGCAAGCAGATACCGATACAGATCACAACCACAATTAACTGGGTGCAATACCCATATTTATTATTTCTTACTAAAATCATGCTAGACTATCGCATTATTTATTTATATTTTGTTAATTGGACACCTAGGCGATTGCATGACTAGCCGGTTACGCGTCAGGACTATGCAACTTCACGTACCTATGTATAGACATGCGACTTTTTTATTTAATTATCTGCACGATATCATATACATGAGGTACATTAAATCAAGTTACCCGCTATATTGAATTCTATGGTAAATTAAGACATTTCCAGTTCAAATATTGATTGTTAAATTAAAGAGTGTCATGAATCAACAACGCAGTTTTTTATTTGACTCCATTCTTTTGTTTTGAACGATAAGATTTTATTAAATTCTGACTTTCAGCACACTATATTAATAAAGCAAGTAAGAACTATATCAAACGAGGCTATCTGCGCTCGTTCGTGCGAATGTTCTTTTCAAATTCAGAATAAAAAAAAAATGCATTAATGTAGTTTTTGCTCAGGGTTTTTGGTTGCAATAGCGAAATGAGTTTCCGGATTTGATATCAGCTGCCCAGACCTGTGATATTTTACTATCCCAACTGTGTTATTTTGTAAATCGAACATTGTTTTTAAAGTCTAGCTTTACCTATTGCATCGAACCGCATTATGACGAGGACAACGCCTTGAGACAAAGTACAGATGATAAGAGAAAAACTGTTTATAAAGTTTGTCATTAGTTAGTGGAGACGAAAACGGAGAGGAACAAAGATTTAATTGTTAAATTTTTGTCTAGGGAAAAATGTTAAGCGAACCACATTTGACGTTAAACATGTTGCATGCCATCTAGTTGTCAAAGAAATTCGAACGTCCCTAAAAAATACCTAATAGTAGGTGTGTTTTTTGAGCTTCTACCTCCGCAAACCAAAGTAAAGTAGGATTTTCAGCACGCAATTATAACAACTATTGCGAGTCTCAAAGTGTCAAGTATAGCGTAGTTGAGATCGAAGCTCAAAAAAACACGCCTATTATAAAAAATTAAATTGCTAGGTATAACTAGAGATAACTTTGTATTTTTACGGTTTTTATCTGACCGATGATTTGCTGTTAAGCGTCGTGCGCAAGGTCCAATTTTTCAACTTCCTACCCAGCTACCAGTACTTTGCTCATTTAAACACAGTTCGTAAACATACAAATATTTGTTTCTGTCATTCAAATTCAAACCCACCTGTCAGAAGATTCCGAAGAATCATAACGATCCGCACAGCGTTTCTTCTTATTCCTATCATCTGTGGTGGTGTTGGTATCCTGCTCATTTTGTTCAGCTGCTCCTGATGAGTGACGTTTCTTGTTATTGTTATCCGCATTTGAAGATTGTTGTTTTATTGATGATACAGTTGTATTGGTTAACTTCCCCGGTAACATTGGAAAACCGAAATTTGGATTTTTTCCTTTCGTATTTGACTTTTTATTACTAGCACTACTATTTGCGAACTTATTACTTTGACAGGGGAGCACCACTGGTGGTGGAGCACAAATAATTGGAGCACTTTTCGATTCAATCGGTTTCAGATGCCTCATGGGTGCGGCAGATACAGATACAGAAGCCGATGCCGACACAGCAACTGTCGTTGACACTGACACTGATGTTTTGCACTTTCCATTTTTAAGCATTTTTATTGAAACTTCATTCGCATCGAATTTCATTGATTTATTTTGCACCGGTGGTAGATTGGGAGAAGACATCGATGAAGGAGATGAGAACACATCGAAGTTTCCTGCATTTACACTATTCGGCAGCACCATTGTTATGGTTGCTAATGACGGCGATGATATTGACGATGACAATGATGTTGATAATGATGATGGTTGTGATGACGATGTTGTTGGTGGTTGGGGCGGTGATAATGATGGATGTGAAGTTACCGATAATGATGGTGTTAAGGGTGGAGTAGCATCATTCGTATTATCACTAGCGGCACACAGAATTTGAATTGTTTTCTCACTTTGCATTGACGTGCTATTGATCGGAGTGAGGGTGGTGTTTGGCGACAACACCGGAGGAGAAAATGTCGAATAACCGGAGTCGCGTATTTTTTCAGAGGCACTACTACAACTGAAGGTGGCATTCATTTCACTATTACCAAACATCATGATTGTGTTTTTATTGTTGCACTCGAATTGTGCCATAGGTAGACTTATCGATTTTTCACATTTCAAACTTTCGGTTGCTGTTACAGCAGATGTCTCGGAAGCTGCCAACACGGAAGCTGCAGTTGTCACTTTGCCGACCGAATTAGAATGGGGATGAGAATTTATATCGATTGGTGAACGATTGCTTGGATTTACAATACTACAACTATTATTTCGATTTGTGATAAAATTACTATTATTGCAGCTGCTTAATTTTAGCTTATCAAATGCAGATAGCACCGGAATTCCGGAAGCAGTCTCGTCATCTGCCATGTTGATATTGTTGAGCTGTGGTGGACGCGGTTACCCGTTTTGAATTTTTCTCCCGCAAGTATCGGCGTTTGAAAGTTAGTTTTTTTTTCTATTTTTTTTTTCGCAGGATATCCGTTTTAACGATTTATCGCCGTCGGGTGGATTACCGTTATGCGATGTGGCACCATCGAAACCAGCGAGCACTCGTTACTTGAACGCGAGTGTATGTTGAAACGAAATGTCAATTATACGAAAGGAAAAACGAAAAACCTTTCCAATTCCAACTGAAGAAGGAAAAATGTTTTGAGAAAGAAATTAAAAATTAAAAATAATCGGTTACCGAGACCGATTGGTGTGCGAATGTGCTTAATAGAAGAACGCTCGGCGAAGAATGAAATTAACAAAGTGCATTGCTTTTTGCTTAGCTAGCATGCACTGCATCTGCATGCACACAGTTCACAGTGCGCAACGATGAATTCTCGCGAGCGAAATAATAACCCAAACCCAACCGTCGTTGTGAGCTTTTTCTCTCTTGCAAGTTGCGACTGCGAATGGTTTTATTGCTTCTTTTTTCCAATAATTTCCCGAAATGTATGGAGTTTGATTAAATTTGTTTTGTATTCTTTTGAACCGCTTATATTGCATTTCTATTGTGCACACACCTTTACTTTAGTGCTGTCACTCGCGCTACATGCGGTTGTGTAGTTATTTGCATAAAATGGCACTGAACTCTTGTATGGGTATGTTTTTCCGTTTGAATTAAGTGGCTCATAAATGAGTGCACAAGAGGGAAACAACAGTTCACATTATCTGACCATCTTTTTCTAGCACACATGCAAATGCCTCCAGCGAACGTAAAAAAAAAGTCTACATTTCACATGTCAAAATATGGAGGAATTCTACTTTGGGGATATTGGTCTTTGTTTTCATTTAATTACCGGTTTTACATAACTTCTTTTACTTTTTCTTTCCTTTGAAATAATGAAGTATGAAATTCATTTTCATTTATGCCAAACTATCTGTCAAAACTAAAATCCGACGAGACACAATTTACTTCACTACACAGTACACAATCACAATCACAATTAGAGTCAAGCAATGTGCTTGTGCAATACCAGACCGTAAGCATTCCGAGCTACTAACAAAGTTCTCTACTCTCGTTTGCACGCAATTCATTAAGGACAAAATCGTAACTTGTGCCCTAAAATTGTTATTTATCAACGCAATGAATCAAACAAAAAAAAAAAACAAAAGCGACCGCTCCACTCACAACGCCAAGAGACGACGCACTGGTGTCGGTGTGTTTATGCGGTGGCGGCAATACGAACTAAGAAGATTGAACGCGCCTTGCAGGAAACAAAAACAACAAGTATTATAAATACGAGTTTTTCATGGAACACGTTTACGTTCTGATTGGATATAAATGTTGGCATTGGTAGTGGTGCCGTGCCTGGTGTGCTCATTTTTCTTTGGCTGATGAGGATTGAGGAATTCCAATTCCAATTCAGTGAGTGAAAGCGAGAGGATGAGAGATTCAACAAAAGTATGCATGGATTGGGAGACTGGCAGCACTTATTTGTGATTTTCTAAAGCTTATGCTATTATTGACCTGCTGGTTTCGACATCCACAGCTTTAATACTCACATATAGATGGCCAGCGAAAGTAGGGATATTAAAATTTCCCAAAGGAACCATACTTTCTGATATGTAACTGGTTCTTGCATTGAATACGATTTGTGGAATGTCTATTTGTACATCTTTCTGGGAATCTACTACAAAAACCGTCAACGACAAAAGGTAACAGAATTATTGTTTGCTTAAATTTGTGTAGTTGGAGATGAAAATAGGTTTTCATGTTTAGAATATTATTGTTATTCCATTAAAAGGTATAATGTAGGGCTACCGATTGAATATTATTTAATTAAGTTGTGCAGGTTGCACTTACTTTGAAATTAAAAATGCACTTGAGTCGTATTATTTTTAATATGTGACATGTAGTTTTAGGGTAAGCGCTATTTACCAAAAATATTTTTATTTTAGGAGTTCGTTATAAATAAGTCTTACTACATGTTCTTTTAAGAGCCGAACCAGAAGCAATCAAATTCCCAGGAGCGAGTTTGAATATCAAAGTCGATCTAGGATTTACGAGTTTACCCAGTAAAGTCGTAAATATGGTATTCTGATATTCAAAAACATCTGGGGTCAAATTCTGTGAGGCGAAAACGTGAAAACGTTAGCGGTGTTTGGCCTGGTACCTCAACAAGCTGTTGTTCCTGTGAACTATATAATTTAGTGTTTATTCTTTATTGAATGGCTCACCGGTGTGTACAGACATCACTAAAAGTTCAACTCATCGCTGTCGCGCACATGCGTAACGTTCTTGTTTCTCCAAATACTTCGTTTTGGCAGCACTAATTAGCAATGAACACAGCCAACCAACATTTTCATAAATAAATGCCACTTTATTGTTGCGTTTATGCTTTAAGATAAGCTTTGTTACTATTTACATAAAATATACAGATTTATATACATAAACACATGCATATAATCTATTTAGAAAAAAAAAAATAAAAATACTGTCAAAATGTGCTGGTAAGTTCAACTAAGTGCATGTAAATCTATTCATAAAAATATGTTGTATAAATAAAATACAATTTCACACCAACAGCAAATTGAATGTCAAAAAGTTAAGAAATAAATAGATTTAAAATTCTTTTGCTGGACGTTGTGTAAAATTGTACTATTTTCTAGAACTTTAAAATACAGTTCCACTGAAATTTTATCTCTTCCTAATCGAATTTAGCTGCAACCGTTGATTTGGCTAAGGTAAGCTTGTGGCAAAATATATGGTTTGGATTTGGACAAAGGGATGGCGCTAAATTCGTTTGTTGTTAGCCATATCTTAATAGGCCTTTTTTTGGCTGTAAGCTTGCGATAATGAAAACACTATCACTTTTCAGAACGGACCAGATGTGACAAAGCTACGTCCATACTGATGTCGGTATTATGCCTTCTCGGCTCGTATTAGGTGGCGTAAGAACTTCTTGGTTGAGGAACTCCATTGGAATATTCACCAAGAATCCCTAAAAGAGAGACAATCAATTAACTGTCTGCGTAACTACAGAAGTTTTGATGGCAAACCTGAATATTTTTAACCATCTTTGCGGCCTTTTCTGGATCCGTCTTGCTAATTGCCGGCTGTTCATTGTACTTTTTCAAGCTGGCAAAGGTTTTCGCAAAGTTGTTCGGGACACACTTGAAAACTTCGTCATAGATCTCCGTGTTTCTTGTTGATATTCGACGCCAGAAGCCATTCCAGAACTGATCAATCACTGGGTCTGTTACATCGATCGGCACGCGATCGGGATCAGGCTCCAAAAGTCCTGAGGCGTACAACATTTATACAATGTACATGGAATATAATGGTTTGTAATTACCTAAGTGCTCCTTGAACAGGTACTTTCTCAAGCGTCCCGCGAAGACTCCGCTGGGGAATTTCTGGCCATTCATGCGACCATCTTCGAACTCTTGGTCCTAATGACGAGAAATAATTTATTTAAAAGAAAGTACGTATTTAACAGTGTTTACCGTGATTATCGCTGCAATCTCCGAATCTCTCTTCCCAATCAACGATCGGTCGTTTATGTTCGCTGAACCGCAGATCACAATGCGATCATCGGCGATCAACAGCTTCGAGTGGACATAGATCAACTCGGTAATGGGAATATTGTTCAGCTGAGAATGGTTCCTCAGACTATGGAATGAAATGTACTCGTTGGTGTTGTCGATCCCAACCTCCTTTAACCGGGCCAAGATCGATGATCTTCCCCTGCAAAGAAGATTTCGTTCAATTAACGTGTCGGAAGGAGTGACCTGTAGCAAACCTCGAAATCGACGCATAGTTCCAGTGCGTTATTGCTCTGACTGCTGTTCCAGTTGTACCACCAACATCGCCTTCGAAACCCGGCAGCAACGGCATCACAACATACACGCGGAAGGTTTTTCTCTCTCTAAATTTTTAACGATATTGGTAAATTTTTTTGTTTGTTAATATCTCAACTTACTTGTGGGCACGAACTATTCTTTTGAACAGTGTTTCACCAATCTGATTGCGGACATTGCTATAGGAGCCAGTCACTCCGAGCTGCATTGTTATAAAGAACTGATTCTCAATATAGATATAGTGCTGGGCCTTTGTAATTGTTTGGATGTAGGCATCGTGTATGCTTTGTTCGACCAGATCTGGTTCAATAAAGCCACAACTCCATGAAGAAACGCTACGTAGCAGCTGACAGGTGACGCGGTTCAGTTTGGATTTTATTATATTTGGATTCACTTTGATGTTTGTGTAGGACATTGGCATTAAGTAGGGGAAGGACTGAAAGAAGGTGTTTCGTTAGAGGATATTTTTGTAGCGCAGTAAAATATGTATGGCTTGCGAATTCAATTCACTTAAACAATCTCAGTCTTCGGTCACTCACTTGATTATCGCGAGTTTTCTCCAATTTCGTCGCATTCCACCGCTGAATAAAATGCCTCGCAACATCCCTGGCTGAGCTTGCGACCACCATTATTCCAACATCATGCCATGGCATCCGAGGAGTTGTCGTCCGGTCAACCAGATCGGCAAACGGCGCATCCAGGTTCACAAAGTCTTTCATAATGAAATTAGAGTAATCCTTTCCGAACCAAAACTTTGCACTGCCAAAGTATTCATCGCGGACTTGTGTTTGATATGGGGTAGGATCCTCAAGACCACCCTTCCGACCCTCATTCAACTCGTCTGGCGAAAAGGCAAAATTTTTCGCATCGATGTCCGGCGACTTTTGACCTTCCAATGATTTGTCCCCACCCTCTGTTAGGGTCAGACGGTTCACTAGTTCTTTACCTTTTTTCATTGCGTTGTCTTTTAATTTTTCCAACACGTTTTTTCTTTCCATCTCCGGTGTGTTTAGCTTCATGCCTTCTTCGGCAACGTCTACCGATGGTACATATTCCGGTACGACTAGCTTATCGCCGGGCTCAAGCACTCGCAGTACAACTTCTTTTTCGTGGTCTTGCAAGTCGGTGTTGACATTTCTGGATGATTTTCGGGATCCGAAGGCAGAATCGCCATCGTTGAAAAATGATTTCTTTGGAAGACTTCCCGATACGCTAGACGTTGAGATGCTGCCCAAATCGGTTAGACGATGCCGAAAATCATCCCAGCGGCCGTAGCACAGATCGATGCCGCCAAGAAAGGCGTACGTTTGGTCTACTACCACAATTTTCTCGTGATGTGCCCAAAAGAACACACCAACACGGGCATGGTCCGGATGTCGCATTACCTGTAGAAAATCAGAGGAGAGAATTATTTGATTTATGAGTTTGTGCGTTGGCAGCTCACCTTTATATTCTCGTGGGTATTGACAAGCCTCTGCTTACTGTAGTAACTATTGATGCCGAGTGCCATTTCAACCTCCTTGTAGAGCATCACGAATATTCGAATGCCTTGGGACTGTAAAACGTTGATAATTTGAATGAATTGGAATTTTTCTAATAGGGAAAACTAGGTGCCGAATTTAAATCAATTAATATGAGTAAAAATCAAGTCAATCCGAATCCGTTTTATTGAGCACCTTTCTCAGCAAAGTAAAGCAGACGAACGCCCAATAAAACAGTTCAAGGTCCCATTTTCTATTAAGTGATCTTGTTTATTTAATTATTTGTCTGGTGCTACTAAGACCTAGATGGGGCCTTCAAACAATAAACTTTTCACACCGGTGGTCGGACTCATTTCGTTTCGTTAAGTGTGAAGAGACCCTTAGAACTTTGGAATCAAATCGAAGCGAATCACGACGTTCTGTAAAGGAGACGCTCTTACTTGCCCAGCGCCGTGTTTTTATCTTGATTTCCTTAATTACTTTCTAAATACTTTCTTCTTACCGCTTTTCTATGGAGTATCTTATCCAACCGCCAGTAATCACCATCGATAGCGGGACGTTTCATATAGATTTCCGGACTCAGCCACCAATCGGCGATGTAAATTTCCGAAGTCGCCGCCTCTAATGCATCCGCCACTGCGCTCATATAACTTGCGCCATCTACAAACCAGCTTGCTTGTGCATTACTTCGCACCGGAGCGAAGGACAGATGTGGATTGGGATATGTAAAGTCCCTTGCTGAAAAAAAAAAAAGAAAAAAAAAAAAAAAACAATAATCACGGATGTAAACGGCAAAGAAACTGCTTACCGTAATGGTTGGCAGTTTGTTTCAAGAATGTCATCCATTCCTTTGCTTTTCGCCTGGTCCAACATTTGAGAACAATATGCCGGTTGTTTGTTAGGATTTGTAAGCCCTTACGCATACCTGTTTGGTATATACCAGTTGATACGTCAAAACCTTGGTCATATAATATCACAGCTCTGCGAAAAACATTGTCAAATAAGAAATGCGACATTTAGCTGTAATTTCTATACCTGATTTCACCGTCAGTCGGTCGGATATATCCGAAACATGTTTCTTTTACAAAGAACCATCGATTGCGCCATTTGCCACACAAAACGTCTGAACAAAAGTAATTGCAACGCACACAGCACTTATGCTGAAAACATCCGAAGCAATTGCAGCCAGCTTGTCCGGGACGAGTCGACCCGGTTCGTTTAAGTATGGGACCCTCTTTACCTTTGATGCCAATTCCGGACACAAAGGAGACGTTTGATGCCTCCACGAAATTCAGCTGAAAATTAAAGAAGTGTTGTACTTTTAGAGCAATTGTTGTAAATTTGTAACTGCTCTTAACCGAACCCCATTAAAAGAACAAACGGTATATATGGATGGGCACAAAAAAGCTTTCGTGAATAAGCATGATTCAGGTGTCGTTTTTCGACTCGATTCTTTAGCCCTTTTCGACTCATTTTTCAGACCTTTTTTTCTATTTTTGCGAGTTTCTCGTATAGTTTGATGAAGCTTTCTGACGCAGGTTTTCTTTGCGTATTACAACGCTTTTTGACACATTTCCGACGGGTCTTTTAGCGGTTTCAGATTCATTATTCGACCCGCGTTTCGATTCTTTTAAGAATCATTTTTCGCCTTTTTTATTGACGCTTTTATTGGGTTTTTTTTTTTGTAAATATGCAATACTTTTATTAACATGTTTCCGATAAGATTTTTAAGTGCGCGGTTTTTGACATGATATGACACGTTTCTTGACATATTTGTTTGGAGCTTTTTAGTGTTAAACGTTTTTTTCACAAGTTTCAATAGGTCTTTTGACTTCTCTTTTGTCGCGTTTTTTAATGAGTTTTCGAACATGTCTTTCAGCGGTTTTCAATGCGTTTCATTAGCCTATCTTGGCGCGTTATTTGAGCACCTTTTAACACTTAGTTAACGCTTTTTTAATGCTTTTCTTGGCACTATTTGCGAGTTTTTTGGTCGCATTTTTCAACCGCATTTCCTTACAACTTTTTTAACGCTTTTCAGAACGTTTATCGAAGCTTTCTTCGATACGTTATTTGGTGCATTTTCTTTGCATTTTTGCACTCGTTTTATGACGCTTTCTTCTGCGTTTTTGAGCGCGTTGCAACTAAAACAAAATACGGGAATCGAAAACAACCTGTTGATGAGTATTACCTTCTTTGATTCTATTTAAAAATGTTATACCAGAAATGTATGAGAAAAATTCCCGGCTCAGTTTACATGTCTTTAAAAACCAAAATTATATATCCAACTTACCGTCTCGTGATGACACCGATACAAGCTTATGTTTAATAAATTATATAAATACTCCTCTAGTTGTTTAATTCTACTTGGCAATGATTCTACTGTGACTAGGGATTCAGGACGATTCGGAAATCTAGGCAGTTTTCGTTTCTTCTTAATCCGTGCCACGGTCGAGGTTGAGCCCATATTGCTCATAAGCATGCTACCGCTTATAGTTGCCACTGTTCCGTAATTGCTAAAATTACTATTTGGTTTCTCATCCATTTGAATGGCAACTTTCTTGATTGTCGCCCGCTTTTCCTTATGGCTACGCATCGGAAATGGAAAATTTAACGATGCCCGAAATACCCTGAGTTGCTGGTGGAGACTGCTGAAGTGTTTGTACCGCTTTTTGATGGCCCATGTGAAAGGTCCATGCGTCAGTTCAATTGTGTACCTAAATATAATACCAAAAGTTAAGTTCGAATCTTGTTAGATGAATGAAAACAACATACAAATTGGGATTCAACAAATGCGTCGTTATACTCCGGTCAGTGTCAATGATGCGCACTTGGACTTCCACGCCCGGGATAAACACTTTCCTTTGAAATGAATTAAATTTCACACTGGGGCCGTACAGTGAGATTAATGGAATTTCCGAATGAACTGGTGGATCATCTGCTTCCTCGTCGTCGGTGTCTTTGCGTTCGACTAGAACCGGTTTGTCGCCAACACTCGACAGGATTGTTACCGAATCAGGAAATGCTAGCGCTTCGTCGTACTCGGAATCGATCATCGAGAATTGGAATTCGGGGACACAGCCTGAGCTCTTATTTTCGTCGTCATTTTCCTCATCGTCTTCGTCGTATTTAGCCTCTTCGGTGGAGTTATGCGGATGGTATTGCATTTCATTGCCGTCATCGTAGACCATGGCTGGATTTGAGGTTCCACTGTGATCGGCGTATTCTGGTGGGGGGAGCAAAATGAAATTATTCAAATTTGGTGTGTACGAATAAATATCAAACAAGTATTCCATTTGCATAAGCTTTGCATATTCATGGGGAATAGCTTGAAAATAATCAAATTTATTAAATAGAAATAGGTGAGAAATAAATAGTTTGCGTCTCATTCTGGCGCAAATGCAGCGATGATTATAAAAACGTGTCTTCGATATATTTGTTATTGAAATTCTTAAAATTTTGTTTACAATATTACCTTTCACAATGTCTCTCTTTTGTCCAGTTTTAAATACGCACCATTGGTCCCTAACAGCCCTACTTGATATGTTCGAACCAATGTGAACTTGGGTACAAGCAGTCCCCTCAAATTATATACATAAATTAAACTCTGATTGCAAAATTGAGCCGCTAAAATATCACTGGTACCACTATTGATAAGACAGATATTAAAATCTTACAAGAACTTGTGCTTTTCTCCAGCTTTCCGACAGAACCAAGGGTTAAGCATAAGGTAGGGAAATAACGTTACTCGCTACTCGTCACTTTGCAAATTGTGTATTTCCTATTTCTGTGATTTCTTATGAGAAAGTGTGTGGACTATGTCCAACTGCAATCGATTTAAACAACGTATACTTAAATGGCCCTGTTCTAATTGTCCAGCGTATGACATAAATATACAAATAAATAGATGCATTGTTGTTCGTCACTTCCTGTGGACTACCTCAGTAGATGTGTGTTCAAAAAACGTAAATTACAGCTTTGCGTGTATTCGACTGCTTAAGCTCTCCCGAACGCCAGGCAAACATCCGAGGGTTTACAAGAAATATTCTGAAAAAAAACGCCACAATATAACTGTTTGGAGTCGACATAACATGCTATGTCACTTCCATTCGTCTAAAAAGTAGTTCAAACAAACCAATGACCTACTTATTTTTATGTTTCTATTTCAATGCACATACGTATGCATTATTTTTTGACGAAAAACACATTTTAGTCTTGCATTCTGTCATCCCTGTTGCTAGGTTAAAATGAGAGAAAACTTAACCAACTAGTGCGAATAATGTTGAGAATGTTTATCGCAGTTTGGGTTCTAACAGACAGCACACTCTGAAGCATGTCACTCACTCATGTGTTTTCTTTTTAATTGATTTAATTGAATTTGACGCAACAGTTTATTAAAGTTCAATTAGATTGTTTATCATAAAAGTACTGCAATTAGTGTGTAAAGAAGCTATGGTAATTGCTTTAAATCGTTTATCGAAACACGCGGATGTATACCTAACCTTTGGTACACTTGATCAGAAGGAGGTAACTTTTACTTGTTTTTAAAAAAAAAACATTTGGAAAACATTAGAGAAAATAGCCCTTAAAGTAACGAATAAACTATAGACAGTTGTCAGAATAGCTCGCAATTCAGTTGTTGCGATATCTGGAATAATAAGCGATGCATTTGTGATTAAAAAGTTGCTGAAGAAAGCTGTCATCGATATAGCCGGTTGACTGGTTTGTGTATCTGGTAAACTCTCGAACATTGCGAGCAAACGTGAAACGAGTTGGGTATATTCGAATAGTGGAATAGGCGTGTGATTTGTGTGAAATGTTTCCCCCGACACAAAGCTCATTTTGGGAAATGCGATGTTTACTACATAACATGGTCAGATTTTAATTGGCTATGTCGGAATTAAATATACCAAACTGGTTCGCTCTTCCCTATAGATTTCAGATCGATAGCTTCTATCCAATAATAGCATCATCAAATTATCTACTATACGTAATAACAACAGCTCAACAACTCAGATGCCGTCATTTGATTTCTTTTTTATACAAATTCAACTATAAAAGCATGAGAGAAATAGTAACCAATTAATTCAGCGAACCTATTACAACAATTTTTCTGAACTAAACTTTGAAATGTGCAAGGTGCAACAAAGGCTTGAAAGAACCCGACAAACAACTTTTTCATTCCTTCTCGTTTTAGTATTCTCTTTCCAAGTACGAAGTACAGAACCGTTGTTAATTCTATATATTAATTGCACTTGTGTAAGTATTTTTTTTTTCCATGGAATGATTGTGATGATCTACAACTCAAACACAACTGTATAGGTTGTATATTACGTTTATGACGTGTTGCAGCTCCTGAAACGTCATTATTTAAGAGCTCTATCAAAAATGGCGCTATTAACGATAAGGCAGTTTTCGAAACATGTTATATTGTTAAAGGATTGATACTAAATCGTAATCAATAGAATAAGCTGCGCCGTTTTATCTTTTGGGTGTAAATCTCATATCCACGATGTAGCACGGTGTAATCTGGAAACCAATGTTTTTTTTTTTTTTTTTTTTGAATTGTCTTGGGAGCAATTTAGTAATTTACTTTATTGTTTACATGGGTTAGTAATAGTAGCAGCTTGTGTACAATTTATTGATAGTAAATATTTGTTTAGATAGCGTTATTCATGCTCGCGGATTTGTTCAGGCATTACGAGTGATGAACTGTAATTATCTCACTTTCTAACAGTATAAATAGTGCTGAAAAGGGTTTATAATGTGATTCTTTTCATAAAAGATTCACTGCTCTACAAAATAGGATTAACCGTTTGCAGAAATAACAG
Organism: Cheilosia grossa; assembly: GCA_963082955.1. Taxonomy (NCBI): domain Eukaryota; kingdom Metazoa; phylum Arthropoda; class Insecta; order Diptera; family Syrphidae; genus Cheilosia; species Cheilosia grossa. Next base: position 15,448,156 of record OY720147.1, on the reverse strand, counting down.
TGATTATAGAGAAACAGAGTATGGGGAGGTATAGTTTATAATTAACGCAGCAGGTTGTGAACTGAATAGTTTTCCACGCGTACCTGGCTTTTGGAATTTAGAACTTTTGGAAAATTTGCCAACGCTTTGACTGATAATATAGCGACCTTTTTTACTTAATAGCCTTTTAATGTTTCAATTTTCAATTTATGGAATTCACTATGAATACATTTTCCGTACAAATTATGTTTCTTTCAATTTAGGTAAGATTGACTTAATTTTTTATTTGTTATGATTATGTTGTTATATACTTAGGGTTTGATTATTAAATAACGAACACGAGGGATTCAATAAATTGTTATAAGTAGGTAATTCATTTACTTTCAAAGTCATACTGTATTTCGACCAAATGCACATTATGTATGTTATATACAATTCTCCAGTGACAGTTTAGGCAGGCGTGTCAAACATTGTTTAGTTCTGTTCAGTAGTTGGTGTTTACACGACATATCTTATAAGGACTTACTAAAGTTTCGAATACACATGCCACTTTTCATGTCAAATTTTGACATTCCGACGTCAACTATTGCCCTAAATTCGTCACTACGCGTGATCGCCTGTCAAGAGTCTGGTCACACGGGCTATCGCAGCGCACTTTCACGAAAGATACAAGAGTGCCCACCGAATGGAGGAATTTTTGTGACGTCAAAAATGACACGTGTAGTCGCAGCTTAAGAATCGAGTTTCTTCCTTCAGTTCATATAAAGTAGAGCAATCTATATGAAAAGAGAATAGTACCGCGCAGGAATACTTTATTCGGACAAAGACAAATAAATGAAGCGTCAAGCATAATTTAAAATTTAAATAATAAGTTACTATTTCATTGAATTATGCCCAATTCATCGTTCCCTTTTCCTCCGCTTCGAGTTTCCCAGAAGAAGACTTCCTTTGCATGCTTGTTCATCTAAGAATCCCAAGCGATCGCAAAAATAAGTTGACGTAGTCGCGAACGTCGATGAAGAAAACTGTCAACGATTCGCAAAAAAAAAATCAAACATTCAGGAGAAGTCCATGCGAAGTGGGAAACGATATTCGAATTTATGAGGTTAAGTGGAATATTAAATATCAGGCTTTGACAATGTCAAATTCCAACTTAGAGTGAAATGTTCGCCACTCGAAATTTTCTTGGTCAGTATTTAAAATTTTGACCGATTCTCAGATAAGGGCCCTCATCGCGTAAGACGACGATCGTCTGACGACGTCGTTTCGACGATTGTATTGCTTCGTGTAACACTAAAATGGTTAAATCGTCTGGACGACGTCGTTTTGAATGATTCACAAATGCTTCGCATAACTCATTGTACTGTCAAATACAGACGATTGAACGATTGCGATTGATCGATTGCTATTTTGCAATCGTTTCATCGTTTTTGGTTTATTTTTCAGTTTTAATTCGGTATGAAATAATTATAAAGCAATATTGATTTGATTTTTTAGGTGACAGAGTTTGTTTACAGTCGTTTTCAAACTGTTCAAAAAGAAAACAATGAACGATACGATTGTCGTTTTGTTCGATCGTTTCGACGACGATCGTTTCATAAATTATGCGGGCTTAAAGTTCCAGTTATGCTGGGAAGTACCCATTCTGGTTCCGTTTGAATTGTCTTATCCATTTCAATAATACTTGCCTGAGAAGAATTACAATTTTATTGCCTCTTTATTATAAGCCCAATATAAATTCCGCATCGGTAAACAAAATACCCCAAAAACAATTGCTATCAACGTGCACAATTCTGAAAACGTAAAAGTCTAAAAGGAAATATCTACCTCAAAGTAGGTTTCCTAAACACAGATACTGCATTATATTTATTTTCATATTACCCACACTCAAAACGTTGTCTCTTTTCATGTGATAACGTTTATCAATTTTAAAATGTCAACTGAAAAAAAAAGAACACGGCAATATAATAGATAAACAAATCCTAACGCATGCACGAGTATCGCGTATCTTCCAGTGATTTTGCTTTCAGTGAATCATACGTGGAAATGTAAAACCCCATTGTGGAAAGGCTCATCAGCCTCTTTCCATATCACGTGAGTTGTGAATCACTTTTGACATTTTACAAAAGTGATATAAGTATATAGGTTGGTAATTGCTGGTAAACATACGTTTATTAATAATTGCGCATAAAACGTGCGGTAAAATTTAAATAATCTGTATTCTTATCAGTAAAAAACGCAAAAGAAACCAAAAAAATGTCATAAATTCGAAATTGTCGAGCTCAATTCCGCCATTAAAACCTTGATGAATGAACTTGAAAGGGGTGAAATTGACAGTGATAAAAACAGTCTATCATATAAATTTATATTGTTTGCGAAAATACACCTTATCGATATCGTTATCATTAGAGGTATTTTAAAGCAACGTTTTATTTTAATGACACCTGCTCATTTGAAATTATTTTAAAACAATTCGTAGGTACAATACGTTTAAGGCCCGCCAACTGATATCTGGCATTTTTGTTCCCAAAACTAATAAAGGAACGAATATTGAGTAATTCCTCCCGGCTTTAGAACTGAAACTGAAAGACCTGTCAAATGCCAAACTTTCACAAATAATAAAAAAAATTCCGGAGACAGCCAAATTTGTATGTACAAATAAAAAAACGTATTCCTCTCTTCTTAAGGATTGTAAGTTGCTACCCAAAGTTCGATATATTAAATTTTTATGAGCGTTACGCATGTTATGACTGTATTTTTTTGTAGACCTAACAAGTCAAAACTGGTGAAGTTCATATCTACTAAGGGGACAGCTAATTAAAGTGTTTTATAACCATGCTAAACGATAGGAATACATACTAATTTATGGAAATCGTGGTAGATAAATTAATAATTAGCACCAAACAAACGAATAAATAAATATAAGTCACTCATTTGGCAAGTACACTCTTAACCCATTAATGCCCATAGTTAAATTACAGTGATTTTTATTTTGAAAACTTTATTTTTTAGTTCATATACAACCTTTTAAGCAAGTAGGAAAAAAAAATAAGAAGAAAATGATTTCAATCCATGAGTTTTAGTGGTGTACTCGATTGAGTACAATGGGCACTTAAGTATGGTATTTTTCGAAACAAGGCCTTTCAATGCAAAGCGTTTTATCACACTTCTTGCACGCCCAACGTACTCTAGCATGGCAAATTACACACCTGAGCTGCTGAGACAATTTTTTCGCAAAATGCCCAATGTTGTCTGTTGACAAGCCAGGTATTGTTGATGATGATGGTCTGTTAGGAACAGTTTCCTTTTGACATTGGCGAAGTAAGTATCTTGTGATATTCCTTCTAAATTCCAATTGATCCTGTGGATTATCTGATGATATGACATGCAACCTCCATGCATTAGAGACTGTTAAATCCAACATATAAGTAAATATGGTCCACCACCATTTTTTTCCTCGTACTGCAATCCGATACAAAGATATGGACTGATCCATTTCGTCTACACCGCCCATTCCTCTATTATAGTTTTGAAATAATTTTGGGATATTCAGCTCAACTTTTCCTTTTTTTCCGTTACACCATCGCTTTACATTGCCGAGTGGTTCAACGGTGTCGAAGTTTGTTCCCATAGTGCAAACACTGTTGTCTTTCCATCGAACGAAAAGAACTTCGTTACCACTGTCAAATCGATAGTCAAACTCTGCTCGGTTTTTCTTTTTCATATCCTTGACTGTGGTTAAAGGACACTTTTTTGTCCGGTTTTCACGAACAGTACCCGTAGCTCGATATCCTAAATCACGCAAATCCTTTAACAGTTGGTGGTTGGTGAAAAAATTGTCGAAATAAACAATATGTTCGGCTGGATTTGCTGGGATCTTTCCTAAAAGAGACTTTACTACTCTTGAATCTAACGGCTCTTTTATATTCGATCCAATCACTTTGCCACAGTAAATATCAAAATTGTAGCAGTATCCCGTGGAACTTGTTAGCGCCCAATTCTTGTATCCGAAGCGTACAGGTTTACCTTTTATGAACTGTTTGGATGGATGGTGGCCAAAGTACTTTATCATTGACTCATCTATCGACAAATCGGTATGAAAAGCATTCCACTGGTTAAATTTTTTGATAAGAAGATCAGCCAAGGACCTTACTTCAAACATTTTGTCATTGGATGTGCGTGCTTCGTTGTTGTCTACAAAGTGGATGTTTCGTTTTATTTCCGTGAACGCATTTCGAGACATGGTTCGCTGCACCAATGAAGACCTTACATCTTCATCTAAAGACCAATACAATCTCTCGCTTGGCAATTTGCGATATCCAGTCAGCAATAGTATTCCAATGAAACCTTTCAATTGGGATACATTTATATCGAATGCTTGTCTGTTGTTTTGGCAAGCATAGAGCTTCGTATTGCTTATTATAAGTTCTACAACCTCTTCATCAAACAGCTTTTCAAAAATTTCTACGGGACTTAGGTTTTTAAGCTCAGTTGCCAATTGATCCCTTCTTGACTGAACTGCTTCTGAACTTGAAAAACCAGCTGTGTATGAAGGGGAACACTTCTTCCAACTAAGAAGGCCTTGACTACTTCCCGCTATCTTACGTCTTTTAGAAGAAAGTGCTTCATCATCACTGCTTTCCCAATCACTTTCTCCGGAGGCTTGCGTATGTGTGAAAACCTCTACTGTCCCTGGAACATCGTGAGGTAGGTTAGCTGGTTCGATGTCATCATCGGCACCTTCTTCCTCATCTGTAAGATAACTTGGCTCTGGCGGGATAAGTACCATATCATACTCCCCCTTTTCTTCATCCTCCAAAATGGAAGTTACAGCTTCCTCCAGTCCATTATAGTTTTTTGAAAACTTAAAAACTAGTCCATTCATCTTTTGCTGAAAAATTATAAAAAGATAATTTGTACAGTCATGTGCCCACTGTACTCAAATGAGTACACGTAAAAATAACTGAACATTGTTGACGACAGAACTTACCAATTTTGCATTTACTACTTTAGAACTTTGAAATGATTAATAGTTTTACTAGAAATCACAAAAAAACAATCAAATCGCACTTAAAACACATATCAATATTATAATAATTGAACTTACTCCCTTGAAAATTTCACAGCTTTAGAACCGCTATACAAAAAATGCACAATGTCACACACGAATGGAAAAGTGCATTAATTTAAAACTGACACATAGTCGAGGCACTCTTAGTTTCTGAGAAATTCAAATTTTTCTCAGTTACATCTATTATCGTTCGCGTAACGGGGCTTCAAGCAGGTGTACTCAATTGAGTATAGTGGCCGTAAATGGGTTAAACTAAATGAGGCACATAATAAGTACATCTTTATAACTGTGTCTGTAGGTAGATATCTAGATCCTTCTAAATTAAAATATAAATTCTTTTATAAAGCTGTGACGTTATTATGCGCTTGTCTCATTGACCGATAGATGGCTGCGTTCAGGTAGTTTCGACTTAGGCATGAATGGAACGCGGGCATATTTGACATGTATCACTATTGCGATTGGTTGGCAAACCTAGCAAAACATAAACCAGGTTAGTAGAGCAGAGTAGATAATCATTTTACTTTAACGGGTTATCTCGAATTGTACAATAAATTCAGTGAAGGATTATCTGCAGAGTAGCTATCAAGTTCGAGCAAATATTAGGAAATACACAAACTGTTGGTGGTATCCTTCTTTTTTGAAACTCAAATGTGAGCTCGAGACAGTTGTTGGGGAATTTAGCTATAGCACATTTTGAAATATTCAAATATTCTTTTGCCACAGACTGCAATCAGTTTTCCTATATAAACAAGCACATACGAAGCGCTGAAATAGAGAGCTAGACTTTAGCTAGCAGCGGCTAATCAGAGTCTAACCATAATATAGATACCCTTCTGTCAAAAATCAACGAATGCACTCTTTTACATAAATTTAACGAATCAAAACAAAAAGTCAACGAAACAAGGTCGTTCCCCCCAACAACAACTCATAGACAGTCACTTTGGCAAGAAATAACTCCTCTTAAATCCTTTTAAGTTTATTGAATAGTTCAAGTTTGACACCGCATATGTTTGATATACATACATGTATCAAGAAAGTGGAATCGATGCCATTTAATCAAGCGCACGCTTCAAATTTGCGACAACTTTATACATGCGCAAAATCACTTTCAGCCCATTTATGGCTAAATGGTTGTGTTAATTATCGACTTTGTCGCATTTGGCCAAGTCAACCTGAAACAATTTAGGATATGTCATTTACACCCACAGAAATTGATTGTTTGGTGCGGTTTTCATGCTGGGGTCAATGGTCGATACTTATTTTTCAATGAAGCTGACAGCCCCGTCACAGTCAAAACAGATGAATCATTGGAAAATGAAAACTTCCAGCATATGCGACTTCCACAAAAAGTCGATACGTGTCACTCAACAGCAATGCAGTTAATTATATTTAACAGACTTGGCAGCACCTAATTTTTGAATTCATCTGCCGATGCATAATAAGCAAAAGAAAGGCGGGGATTATAATCGTTATCTTTTAGTGTATCATATTACCGGTTGTGTTCGTGTCCAAACAATAAAAATCCCAGTTGAAAACAAATAGGTTAGGTTAGGTCAGGTTAGGTTGGGCGGTGTAGTGAGATCGTCACAAAAGACCAGGCAGCAAAGTGGGCCCATCGCCATTGTCAGGTGCCAACAAATAAGTGCTACCAAATTATTATTGCAGTTCCCACGTATCAAAATCAAATTGTCGTTCATTTGCGTTTAATTTAGGACTAAAAAACCTGTAAACCTTCTTAGATCCCCTTTATTGGTTCTCATTTTTCTTAATCATAATCAAAATCACTATCTGAACTTTATTGCTTAAAACGGTATTGCAATGTATTCAACATTTGGGACAGTTGTGGAAATTCGACCACTTTTCCAAACCGGAAGTGAAATAAGTAATAGTTTGACAGTATTAAGTTGACACTTATACTTGAGTATAGGTATTCAGTCAAGAACTTTTGGACTAGATTAGTCGATAGCACCTCTGAATATGTCAACTGCGAAAAACTGTTCACGTGATAAGTCTAGATCGATAAGAAACAATCCGTATCTTTATTGTGTTCTCTAACGGTTTTGTTTTATTGAAGTTTATCTACACATAGTTCAAAGCCGAAAAGAAATCCCTATTGTGTTTATTCAGAGTTACATCAGGAGAATAATAGATTGTACTGTCAAAACTTATCGTTTCGTTTTCGTATGTGAGTAGAACTACCAAACCTACTAACATTAGGTTTGTTTGACGTGGGCACTAGTGCGCACTGGTTAAACCCTAATGTGTTCGACATAGCACTGAACTCTCCCTGGTACTGAAAACCTGTGTTTGACATGACTCCTAGGGCGCCCTAGTTTTGCCCTGCGCTGTCATTTCGCTCACTGTCATTCAATTGTTTATAGTAATAAAGGTAAATAAAAATAAATTTGGTATTCAAAATAATTGAGTTCACTAATTTTTAACAATAAACAAAAAATAGTTTTATGTCTTCACACTTCGTTCACCAAAAGATAATTATTTTTCAATGTCAAATACTGACAGGCTTCAGAGCAACATATTTTGCGTTCGATGTAGTAGCCGAGTTTTCAGGGTTGTGCAGGATTTTTAACAGGAAATCAGCTGACACTTCTCACTGCGCACTAGTGGGCACTAGTGCTAGGCACGTCAAACAAACCTATTATGGCACAAGTTATAGAACATTACTAAACAGATCTGTCATAGCCACATTTCAAACTTATATCTGTTTTAAATGATAACGGAAACATTATTATCAAACTACTCCATTACCCTGTTGAGTAAGTTAAGTTGCCTAGTAATATCAGTTACTTTTACTCACGACTTTGTAGAACTTTGATTAAATTCATAAGAATTCATATACCAATCCTGTTTCTCAACGTATCAAAAAAGCGAGTACCTATTAAAAACCGATGACAGCTCGCACAGAAAAACTTAAGAAGCACATATTTTTCGATTTCATTTCACTTGTGTTAAAAATACAGATAACTCGTATATATATAACTCTTGTGTAAACATAAGAAAAATTACAACAACTTCATACGTGACCTATTAACACTTATACTTTTTGGAACTCTAATCGAAGGTAGGCCGGATTTTCTTCAACAATGACAATTACCTACAATGTTGATGTTGAGTAAAAAGAAAGCACTCTCCGAAATGGGAGCACAGTATTGTAAAATCACATCTTTCGCACTTCATACACTCTTATGGTTTTACAATTTTTCATAATTTTCATTTGCTAATCGGAAAAAGAAAGCACTTATCCATATTTTATGTATTGCAAATAACAATTCACTTTTAAGTGGAGCACAGCACACTATAAAAAAAATAAAAACACCGAAACAAAACCCGATGATGACGTTGGCGTTGACATGAGGTGTTGCATTTTTATTTATTTGCTTATCGCTATTGCAAATTTAGCACATGGACCCGCACCAAACAACCATGAATTTATAGAAATGAGTTTAATTTTTTTATTAAAATTTTACCCATGCTGGCAATTAGTTGAGAAATGCTCCGACGATGTCGCCGAACCTCCGGGTGTGGGCTATTATCATCCATCGCTACAAAAAGCGACAATCTCGCAGCAGGTACAATGACGGCGCGCGGCAACTGCGATACAACCGACAGCGACACCGATTGCCAATTCTTGAGTGAGCCTCACTTCTAAACCAAAGTGTTTGGTGGCAGAGACTGGCAGGCAGTTTATTTTTGGCTAACAAACTTTAGCCATGAAATCGTTTGACAGTCGCTGCTAGCACCGAATTACGTCACTTCTTTACTGCTGAGTGCTGAGAGTGACTTTTGAAACTCTGAGTCTGAATTAAATTGAATTCATGCTTTACACGCTAAAGAGTGTGAGTAACCACTGTGACTGTGAAGAAGATGAAGATCACGGCGAAGAGAACACATATACAGAGACGCAAACAAAAATAAAATATAAATAAACGTTAAACACGCGAAAATATATCTTTGAATCTTGGCAAAGATACCGGCTGCCGAGCGAGGTTAAAACAATGGTAGACCCTTTCGCGTAAGTCCGCACTTTGAGACCACCCAAGTGTTAATAACATTAAGATTACCCATTATACTATTAGTTGCTCATTTGTTGGTGGAGTTCTTATCATTGAACACCTTTTATTTATTTGCTTTCAAGTGATGGGAGTATCTTATCGCAAAAATGTCTGCGATAAGAATGTGTGCTAATACTGAGGCCGCAGAGTAGGTATATTAAAAAAAAAAAAACAAGTCATCAATTAACAGGTAAGTACCGAGACTTCGATGATCTTTCTGACGTCGTCGCGCGGTTGTTTGCTAAACTACTCGTCGACCAAGCTTTGTGTTTAATTTTGATTTCTTTATCGAAACGACCGTCGCAAAACTGCTACGCTACGAACTGTTGCACATTCAGCCACAAACTGAAAAGTAGTGGAAAAGTGAAATGTTCACGGAACACGAAGGAATGATATTCCATGATATACTGAGCTCTTCCATGAAAAGGCGATTCTATGCTGCGGTGGAAGAGGAATTGCTGTGTGTCTTACAACAAACATCACAGTAAATATATACAAATCTTTTCACACAATTCGCATTTATTAATAAAGTGACGATTTCTTTTTATTTCCTCCAAGGTAGAGAACTAAAGTTCATTGAGTCATATTAAGCTAAACAACAACGATGTTGGATGAGTGTTGATGGGCAGTGGAGTGCGGACGGGAAGTAAGATAATGTAAAAAACAGAAATAATTACATTGTATAAGAATAACACAGCAACACAAACAATATACGTAGTCTTAGTCCGAAGAATGAAACACGAACATGGAGCAACATAAGAAATAAGCATACAGAAGAGTTACAATCAGTTTAAAGTGCTTAAAGCTATACCCTATTTATTACAATTTTTTAAAAAAAGCTAGTGTCACAATTCTGATAGTTAGCTTTGGTCGTCAATTTCATTCGATTGAATATATATATTTAAAAAAACAGCGCCCGTATCAAAAAACTGATTTTTAAATCTGCCATCCATGTTATGAATGAAATGCTGTAAACCGTGGTAGAATGTGGCAGAGTTCGACAATACTACCTTCATTTTAAAATCACTGAATATTAGTGGCCATTTGCAACTTATTAAGACAACACGTATTTTTCACTTTTTGACATCACACCTATCAACATATTTCTCAAAATATTTTTAATTTCCTACAACCATTCTGCACTGTTTATTTATCATGAATATATGGCGCACATGTATACTTCCTCATAAAAAAAAAAAACATATAGGTCAACAACATGTGTGGCGAAAAACATAAAGCTCAACGAATACAGTTCTATCAACACTCATATGAATGCCAAAAGGCAAATGACCAGATTAGCTGTCAAATCAACTAAATGTCAGGATTATCAAAACTGTATTTTAGACGACTACATGACCAAAATTACCAATATGGTCATATTTGCCTTGATGGTCATTTAAGGGATTTGTTATTTACCACCAAAAAGAGAACGAAAATGAAAATAAATCACAATTCCGATGACAACAAAATAATTCCTGTTCCATCAAAAATGCCATCAATGTCATAACGAAATTTCAATAAAGCGCATATGGGCATTTAAGGTTATATGCTGGCATTCGTGCTTATTGTCCCATGACACTATATGATATTTGGGCATTTTTATGTGGCATTCAGGTCATTAGAGCATATAAGATGTGCCCATTACATTGTATGACCAAATTTGACATGAGAACTGTCAGAAATTGGCATTCTATGACCTCTTGGCATACCTTCTAACCTTACCTTAAATTCGCTTGTGGGCTAGTAACTGTGATTCGGCCGAAGTTGGGGGTATCAGTATACTTTGCCTCTGGTGTAAACCGCTTTTTAACCGCCACCTAGATGTAGTACTAAATTGTAAACACCTGTATACCGCCACCTACATGTGGCAGTATTGAATTACTGGCTGAACATCAAAGACAACCAACTTCAAGTTGTATCTCGCTGTTCTTTCACTGAAAATTTATGTGGTATTCGTTTGGGCGCTCTCAGAGCACTTTTTTTGCCCTCAGAGCAATTTTTATGTTCGTTTGGTACCAAAAAAAGCAATCTTTTTCAGATTTCAGAGCACTTTTGCGAATCTAGATATTTTCTCAGATTTGCTTCAGATTTACCAATACAAGTGCATTTGGGTTTGACATTAGGTGGAGTTTGTTTACATTTGCGTGAATTTTTTCTACAGCAAAGAAAGGCATTCAATCGGGTGAATCTATTTTCGTAAATTATTTGTGTGCAAACATATAGAAATCAATCGGGACGGAAATTTCGAATGTTTTAATACAAAATTGAACCAGTGAATCGAAAGCGCATAGAAAAGTGTCGAAGACTACACATATTCAAGTCGCACGAATATCAACACAAAAAAAGAGCAAGAGCGTTTTTATGTTCGATTAGGCACACGAAATCTGAAATCTGAGGGCAAATCTGAAGAAGCCCAAACGAATACCACATTAATTTCGAAATTATTTTTGAAAAAAATGAAACGTTTTTAAAAAAGTAATAGAATATTACAATAATCCATAGTGAATAGGTAGCCTTCCTCTTGCATTAAATAATATTCATTAATTATTATAGTGGCGCCAAGTTTTGCTTTTTTCATTTTTACATGTACCTATTCATGTTCACAGACAGTAAAATTGTGGAGAGGATTTTATTGAAAAATCTGCGGGTGAAATTGAGGAGGCGTATGAAAGCTGACGGCCTATTTATACCTAATTTATGTCACTATCCGTGTCCACCAGTCATATTCAAGAAGAATATTTCCATTAATCGAAACTAGAGAGCAGAGATGAATGATTCAAAGAGATGGATATCTTGCGTACCTACGTCTCTCCCCCCAAAACACATTTGTTTACATTGTTGTTTTTATAATTTCAACACCCGTCTGTAAATACGTATGAGCAACAAAAAAGCATGTTTCTAATGGCCGACCGCGAATCACTTTGCTTTTATGAGCATCGCGGTGTTTAATTACTTTGTTTCGTATTGAATTTGTTTGGTTTTTGTTGAGGTTTTGATTAAATTGAAAGAAATAGTGAAATACACAGTAGAGAATATCGAATTCTTGCATTAAGGTCCAATTCATGAACTCACATAATTATACTAGAATAGAAATAAGCAAGTGTATGTGACTTCATGAATTTTTCTGGAAAACAGCTTGTACTCAGTCGCCTTTCCACTGGAAAGTTATGTAACTCTGTGTTCCATTATCTTTGCCAAAGAGTTTACCTAATTCATATTCTTCTCTAGATCATAATTATAATTAATATCTATGTTGAAGTGTAGATATGTATGTATTTTAAGAAGAGTCTATTTATTTGATAATTTCCGCCTTAAATTCACATCATCCCTACTTTATGAAAATAACAACCTTCTGTAGGACCACATTGACCTGCTGTAACTTTCGCTGCGTTCACATTCTGAAGTCCGAACTTCTGTGTTCTGCTTCTTTTCTCCCCCCGTACACAATGATAAGAGTGAGAGATGAGCATCACGAATGGCATCAAAAAACCCAACCAGACCAACATCATCTCTCAGCAGGGTTACCGTTGGCTCATATTACTTACATTCAATTTCCATTTCAAATATCGTTAAAAGATAATTCTACAACAAATTGAAATTGAAACATAATTAGAATTAGAAGAAATAATTCTTCAGAAGGCAAGGTATGTGACTGCTAAAAGTATATGAACTGTTTGTTCATTTTATGGGGTAGAAAAGCTTGCGGATTTTGCTACCAAGATATGCCGGTTAAAGGTTGTTCCTTTTAGACCAAAATATTATGTTGACATAATTTCCACTCCAACAATTGGATGATGCTAGTTTTATTTTTATGAACAATCGAAGAACTTATTATATTTTATTTAAACCTAACTAAAACTGAAAACCTACACCAAAATCGACGAAGCGATTGGAAACTAGCCAGAGTTCAATCGATTCGTTTCGAAGAGCTTACATTTGACAGTTGAATAAGTAACATGGGAAACAACAAAAAACGATGATCGTTTCGATAATTATATAATGGGCGTTTTTCTTTTTTAGTTCAGAGCTGAGCACTGAACTGAGCTCGAGCATTAGGAGCGCGTTCTGAACTGAGCGTGCTCAGAGCATTCTGATGCTTTTTTTGTAGTTCCTGTTTTTTTTTTCTGTCAAATGTGACTGGAATTGTGCAAAAATAAGAAAACAAATAAAATACCACATTAAGAATTAGTTTTTAATGATAGTTTTAAACACATTCACCAGCTTTACAGCTATTCCAAATCTACTCATACAAGCCCGCCCGTGACAATCGACACATTCCTTTAGCATGCCTTCCAGTTCTGAATATTCCTCTGGTACTGGATAGAGAAATCCTTTAGTACGATCCTTGCGTAAATTCTCCCGCAGCAACTGACATACAGAGAACAAGTTGATATCGCTTTGTCCATGAGAGCAAATATCTGTTGGCGAGAAGGCGAAACAGTCATCACACTCCAAGTACTCATGCTTATGCACTGTGTTGGGAAACTTTCTACCATCAACTATAAGCACTGTGTCTAGGTCGACAAATGACACTTTTTCGTCCACAGCACTGTACACTACATTATCCACGTTCAGGTCGGTGATGTAAATCCGAAATCCCTCGAATCCTTCCGAAAATTTCAGCGCTCCTTCAATGAGTTGTGTTGCTATCTTCAACTTCACTATAAAGTCGCTCGAGTACAGATTCGCCAGAGGTTCGCCATCTGCCGATTGAAATGTTGTAAACCCACAAGTTGCATAAGTCCTAGGCACCGGAAAACCTTCTGAGTGCAGGTATGGCAAGAGGATCGGTTGCATATCGATATTCATATGCATCCAAATACTTCGTGTCGCATAATTGTTGCCGAAAAACTCAACGAATCTTTTCACCTCAGAGTGAGGACAGAACTGCATGCCATCTAGGCGGGAGTCGTTGAAAAAACGCACTGACAGGTTCTCTATGGTAATCATATCATTTTTGTTTTGATCTATTGAACTGAGATCAAAGTCTCGTGCTAAGTATTTGGCAACGATTCGATGGCTATGATTGTTAATTTCCCTGAGGAATCGGGTGTGCCGAACACCAAAAAGGATGTTGAGGTTATTTATCAAACCTTCATCGAACTCATAGGCCTGACGGAAAAGCTCACAGAAATCCGTTTGGTTTTGAAAGCAATTTGGGCAGTATTTCAAGTCGTTAAGGATGTAGGAGTCCAGCTTACTAAACTCTTGACTGTCCTTATCTATGGGGTAGCGAAAGATCACAATCATGAGCAAAATAAATATTTGATTGGATAAAATCATGGCGACGAGATCTGTAAAGAAAATGTAGAATAGAATAGAATACATAATTTCGTTTGAAAAACGGTGGTAAATATAATATTTATGAAAAATAATAATGAAAATAGGTCTGTTTTACTGAACGACAATTTCTGCAAAAGAGCGGAATGCTTAATAAAACAATTCAGATTGACATTTCTGACAAAGTGGTATAAAGGTTGTCATAGTTCTAGCTCGCTGAATGTTAACAGTCGATTTTCGTTTTTAGTTCGGAGCTGAGCAATGAACTGAGTTCGAGCATTATGAGCGCCCTCTGAACCGAGGGTGCACAGATCTTTCTAATGTTTTTTTTTTTTTTCTGTCAAATCTGACTGAAAGAGTGCATGTACAATGTACATGTGTAATTAGCCTTTTACTTAGCCTGCTCAGTCAATAGACGTTTTTCTTTTTTAGTTCAGAGCAGAACCTGAACTGTTATACAAAAAGTTCGTGTTTCTTTTTTAGCTCAGATACATTAGAGCTAAAAATTTGTGTTTATTTTTTCGTTCAGAGCATGATCAGAGCGCGCTCTATGAGGAAAAAGCTGATTACACATGTACAAGCACATTTCCCGTCACATTTGACATTGAAAAAAAAACAGGAAAAACAAAAAAACACCCGAACGCTCTGAGCACGCTTGGTTCATAATGCTCATAATGCTCGAGCTCAGTTTAGTGCTCAGCTCTGAACTAAAAAAGAAAAACGCCTTATGAGCGTGCTCTGAACCGAGTGCGCTCAGAGCATTCTGATATTTTTTTGGTTTTCCTGTTTTTTTTTTCTGTCAAATGTGACTGGAAGTGTGCTTGTACATGTGAAATCATCTTTTTCCTCAGGCTGCTCAGTCAATTTATTCTGAGCTCATAGAGCGCGCTCTGATCATGCTCTGAACGAAAAAAGAAACACAAATTTGAGCTCTGATGTATCTGAGCTAAAAAAGAAACACGAAATTTTTGTATAACAGTTCAGGTTCTGCTCTGAACTAAAAAAGAAAAACGGCTAATGCTCATAATGCTCGAGCTCAGTTCAGTGCTCAGCTGTGAACTAAAAAAGAAAAACCCCTAATGAAAACAAAACCAAAATACAAATAATTCAAGCACAACAATTGATGGCAAATGATTTGTTATAAAAACAACGAATCTACGTAAAGAAATCAGCAACAACCGGACAATAACATTTAGTTAAATAAAATAAATAATGAAATAAATGAAAAGAAAACACAACTGCACTGCTCTGAGATTGATGATAGATTGATGATAAGAAGAAAATGACAGCAATGCCATCAACAAATCGCAATAAACTTCATATTGCCATTGATGGCATAATGCTGACATTTGTGCTTATTGTGATTACACTACCGGGCCTGCTGTTTGGTAATTCTCATCTTTTAAAATCAGCATGATCATATGCGGTCCTCCATTACAGCACTTCGGGTATGTCCATTGAAGGGAGAACTGTCAGAAATGGTCATAATAACCATACCATTTTGGCATGCAGTCTAATTTCACCATTATCTGCCAAATCCCAATAATTTTTGCATACAAGGCAAATGTCATGCATATAATAGGAGCCCTTGGTTCTCTCCTTTGATATTCAATTCTGAGGAGCTTATCTAAACGCTTGTCGCTTGAATTCAACATTTATTCGGCCAGATGCTAGGGCTGAATTGTTTTGTTTTGGAAGCTTCCCCTTTGTTTTGACTGTATTGGTTAGTAAAAGACAGCTTTTCGGTTGTATTTAGTTATAAATAATGTAGGGATGTGTTTTATTAAAGAAATATATTACATGCTAGTTAGAAGTTAAAGCTTCATTTTTCATTATCCGACTCCTCCTTGAACGTTGGATTATTCCAGTTCGGTATGTTTAGAACTTGATCAGTTGCTGAGTGTTGAGCGTCTTGTACTCTCAGTTCATTTATTTCGGCT
This sequence comes from Cheilosia grossa, assembly GCA_963082955.1. Taxonomy (NCBI): domain Eukaryota; kingdom Metazoa; phylum Arthropoda; class Insecta; order Diptera; family Syrphidae; genus Cheilosia; species Cheilosia grossa. The sequence goes on along the minus strand of OY720147.1, from coordinate 15,431,816 downwards.
TCAGCAAACATCTGGGCCATTTTCAGTTTAATATCAATTTGAGTACGGGGTGGCATCTGCTTGCATATGTTGGAATAATATAGAAATAGATGGTCAACATAATCCAAGAGTGGCTCTTCTTTTTGATTTTCTAAATGTTGAATCGTGTTGTTTGCTTGAGTATTTGTATTAACAACTTTCTTTGTCACAGTTGGCGGAATGCCTTCATCCAGAACTTTTATCGACTGCCCAGGATCAGATTGATTGTTCATATTATAGAGTTCTTTACAAATGCTGGCTGGGGCATTCCGATTGATAGTATGTCTGTCCAAGAAATACATTTGATCAGCCCATGGCCAATTTTTGTATTTCTTGTATGTTAGGTCGGCCGTATTCTCAAGTGATTTCTTATGTTTTTGATAATTATTTTTCAGATTCCTCCACTTTAATTTAGCTGCTCTAGCTGAAAATGAAAGTTTATGCTTGCATTAGAAAAGTTTTGTTTTGATTCCTATTGCAGAAATCGCAACCATGGTCAGCTACTATAAATATAAAACAATAAAACGCAGGTGAAAAAAACGTATTCGTAAAAAAATTTCAAGTCAACTTGGGCGACGAAGACAGTGTACGCGTTGAGCTATCAGAAATTCATCAGCCTACGGAAACATGTAGAAATCGGCAAACTTAGAGGCGGATAAAATGCGATTAAAATTCAACTTTTAATATTGATATGCCTTTGAATATTAATTTTTGGAGTCAGTGTGTTGCAACAGCAGGTAAAGGGTGGCTATAAAATAAGTTTCTATTGCAAGAAAGGCACGAGATTGTTTTTACGAATCAAAAAGACATATTTAATGGTACTCACCATGATAATGTCAAATACCAAAACGATTTAAAACAACCGGAATACGGTCCATTCTTTACATCTGAAATAAATTTTTAGCTTTGCAATTTAACATTTTTTCCACCACCCTATTCCGGAATTTTTCTGAATTAATAATTTCTTGATATCTGTGTCGTGACTGACGAGATTGCTATCACATCAGCATCTTTACTGTTATTTTCATTGCGTTGTTCAGAAAATAATATTAAAAAAAAAAAAACATGAAGTTAAACAGATTTTTTTTAATATGTAATTTAAAAATGAAGTTACCTATGGAACTATTTTTTTGTTTGTTTTAATTTTGCGGCTTTTGCGATTCTTTTCGTGTTTTTCGACAGTAGGTATTTATTACATCGACTTGCATAGAGAAAATTATTTAAAGTTCCTAACATAAAAGCACACATTTTCAAATTTGAAATATTCCAGCTCGAACTGCGAATCTTCGATACTACTTATGAAAACAGTGTGACCTAATTTGGTCATTATTTTTTCTCTCGGTCACATTGTCATTTCTTATTCCATTGGGTAATTTTTTTACGAAATGAAAAAAGACGCTCGACTTTAATTTTTATGCAACTTAAAGTTAGTTTCATTTCGTCTGATTGTTCTGTGTTTACAAATATTTCGGACCTAAATTACTTTGATCATTTATAGCTACAGTTCGTCATTTTTATTTCCAATTTTGGGCAGCGACTTTATTTTCAAGCGGCAACCGTGAACAGAACAAAATCATCTTACTCACCATCTCCATAATACTGTTTAATTTTTGCTCTTATACCTACCCTCTCTCTCTGAAAAACAAAAGCGATGCCGGCATTGCGATGACTTGTTTTTTTCGTCTCTATTCAACGAATGCTTTGCTTCTCCATGTTTCATCTTGTTCATGTTCTTGTGCTGGCCAATGCATTCTGCATGGCTTTGTTAATAAAGCGTTACCGTGCAAATAACCAGATTCTAGACAATTAACATTAACTTACCATTTTCTAGTCCCGTCTCCAAAGCGATATCCCTCCATACTTTGTTTTTTCTTAGAATGTCCCTAGAAAATGCATGACTTATATCATACAGAATACGACAACGCTGTATCGCTTCAATAAACTTCACTGTATGCGCACCATCCGTGTCCAATGACATTTTCAATGAAAATTTTTCCACAACTAAAGAGAGCGTTCAACAACATTTTGCACAAGAGACGCAATTTTCACAACATTATATCTATACCTACCTATAATGAATACGCTCCACTCGAGTTCGTTTCAATGAATATCATATGTGCAATCAGAACAAAATAAAATAGTTTCTGTATAGAAAAGATTTCTGAACTGCACCTGCGTTCACGTTCCGAACTAACTGTTTTCTTCTTTACTGCACGAGGCGACCGCAGACCGCACCGCACCAACGATGTTTAGGGTTACCGTTGGTCTGATGGAAATGGAAACTGAATATCTACCACAAGAGAAATCCAATGCATACGGTTATTTATTTTTTCTCATAGAGGGTACACACGGTCGTTTTGTTTGGATAGTCTTATATTTCGGTAATTTTTAGAATTATTCACTCATACAGAGAATTTGACAAATTACATCATGTACGAGAATCGTTTGGTATTTGATTATTATAGAAGGTAGACAGTGCGCGCAGTGGATTGGTGATTAGTGTGCTGGACTAGTGAGCGATGGGTCTCTGGTTCGAACAGCGGAAAAACACAAATCACGAAAGTCTGACTAACATAGTTGAGTATAACTGAACTGGAACTGACGTTTAACAATCATGGTGCCTATTTTATCTGGGAAAAAAATATTTTATATTTGGAATGAGTGGTTAGTTTATGCAAGAAGTCGAAGCGAAATATAGGAATTTCAATTATAGACCAAAAACTTATCGTTTGCCAATATTTATAACAGCTTTGGAAAATTTTACATTTTTTGGCTTTTACGATTCTGATGCAAAGGTCAATATTACATTTTCTTTCGACTTGCAGATATTGCCGTACTTTACAAAATTATCAATATCGCTAAAACTTGGTATTTGACGTTTAAGCCGGAACAGCCTGCAATAAAGTATAACGCAGCCAATTGATTGTGACATTTGAAGATATAACGATAAGATCTAGCTTGCCGGTGTACGAAAAATGCTCACTGCGCTCCCTCTGTCTTTTATGCTGAAAAGGGCTTGTATAACTTGAGGCTGGGTTTTGACATTTTTAAACATTTACAAACTCATTTTGGCCGTCAAAAGTGATTTTTTTTTTATAAACTCAAGTTGGAAGAGACCTGTGCCCATGTTCTGTGACACCTGCGATAACTTTTCGCATGGAAAACATTAAAACAAAATGTTTCGCCTTTTATCGCATCTGAAAAATAATGGGGAAGCTTTTCTAGTAGCTTTTCATTGTATGGGAATTTTGAAAAGATTTCCCCAAGCTGTCAAAATAGTGGAAAGCAAAACAATAAAAATTTATTCAAATTTATTTTCAGGCATTTTCAGCGTTATTTTTAAATTTTTGAGTTTGTCACTAGTTTTGGGGGAATAATGTGACCGGTGTAACATGTTACGGATTCATTATTTTCAAAACCTCCTCCTCAAAATCATTTAGCCCACATGGAGCATCTATAATGTTTCCACCCACTGTCTTGTTCATAAAATATCTACTGATATTCATTGGTTTTTTGATAGAAGCCTTTAGGTGATATAAGAGGTGTTATTTTGGTATTCAAAGAAAAATTTTATTTTTTGAGATAAATTATCGGATGTTTATTTCATAATAAAGAGGAAGGTATGCCGTTAATAATGAAAAACAACATCAGCTAAATGGCCACCACGAGCACGCATACAGGACCATATCCTTTTCATGAAATTTTCCATAACCAAATCGCAAAGTGGCTGCCCTATGTCCTCGATAGCCTCACGAATTTTATCTTTGAGTTCTTGAATCGACGCTGGGCTTTTGGCGTTGTTGATGATCGGCCGGCTTGAGTTCTTGTGTCAACTGAACTTTATAAGCCTTAAGACCAAAGTCTTTTGGAAAGTTTCGACAGAACCATCCTTCTCAGACCACAGAATCATAGAATTCCACATTGACGAGAAAATGTCCCCTTTAAGTAAATATAGGAACCCTAGATTTACCAATTGGGAAACTTTCTTATCAGAAGTAGCGAGACATGACCATAGACTGAATCTGCAGGAAACAGAGACGCCAGAAGAAATTGAGGCAACATCAGTAATGCTAAACGAAATCCTAAGCAAGGCATTCGTAAAGGCCTGTCCCTTACGGACAGTAAAGAATAGGAAAGTACCACCATGGTGGACGAAGGACCTTGCTGAAATTAGAAGGAGAACCAGAGCTCTTTTTAATTTAGCTAAAGCTACTAATTCCCAGAATGACTGGGATGCTTATAAAGTCGGCCAGAGAAATTTCAAAAGGGCCATAACTAGTGCTAAACGCGCAACATGGCGTACGTTCTGTAATGATATTGAATCCACTACAGAATCAGCCAGACTTAGAAGAATCCTATGCAAAGAATCTGCGGTCCCAGGTTATCTCAAAGACAATAATGGAGTGTGGACGCAATCTAGCGAAGAGACTCTCAGTCTGTTACTACAGACTCATTTTCCGGGCTGTACCACCTACCAGACAAACCAGTCAAGAGATAACACCGTACTAACGACAGTTCCAAGAGAACTCATAACTGAAGAAAAACTAATCTGGGCAATTGACACATTCTCCCCGTTCAAATCCCCTGGATGCGACGGGATCTTTCCAATTATGCTCCAGAAAGCTAGGACCATCATCACACCCGTTCTTAAGAGAATTTTTATTCGCAGTCTAGAGTGCGGCTACATTCCAAAAGCCTGGCGAGAAGTCAAAGTTGTCTTCATTCCGAAGGCAGGGAAATCCAGCCACACTACTGCCAAAGACTTCAGGCCTATAAGTCTGACATCGTTCATTCTCAAAACCTTTGAAAAATTATTAAACGTCTTTATACGTGACCGACTGGATGACAATGTGATATCCAAGGCTCAACATGCTTATACAAAAGGCAAAGGAGTGGAAACAGCACTGCATGAGGTCGTTAGCACTATAGAGAAGTCATTAAATGACAAAGAATACACACTGGCCGCGTTTCTGGACATTGAAGGAGCCTTCAATAACGTTAAGATTTGCGCAGTGAAGAGAGCACTTCAGAACTCAAGTGTTGATCAATCCCTCACAAATGTAATCGTGAGCCTATACTTGGTGAAAGGAATATCAACGCGAAATTAGGTGACACTGACCTTAAAGTAACTGCTTCGAGAGGCACTCCACAAGGTGGAGTCATCTCCCCTTTACTATGGGTCCTTGTCATTAATGAAATACTTATGAAATTCAATAACATGGGAGTAAAGGTAACTGCGTATGCAGATGATGTAGTAATTCTTGCCAAAGGTAAGTTTCTACCGACCATAAGCGACCTGTTAGGGAACTCACTTAGGGAGTTAAGTACGTGGACAAAACAATGCGGCCTTGGGGTTAATCCGCAGAAAACCGAACTTGTCTTGTTCACGAATAAAAGAATCATACCGCGATTCGAGCCACCAACTCTGGAGGGAATACCCCTAAGGGTAGCAGATAGTGCGAGATATCTAGGAATTATCCTCGATAGGAAACTTAACTGGAAGCCGAATGTCAATGAAAGAGTCAAGAAAGCAGCGAATGCTTTCTACGCTTGCAACCGCGTCTTTGGTAGGAGTTGGGGACCTAACCCCAAAATAATCCTCTGGATGTACACAGCGATCGTGCGACCAATACTGACATATGGCAGTGTAGTCTGGTGGCAAGCCGCCAGCAAAGCGACCAATCTTAAGTCGATGACTAAAATACAAAGAATAGCATGTATAGGGACAACCAGCGCTATGAGAACCACACCTACAGCTGGACTAGAGGCGATTCTTAATCTGACACCTCTAGACCTATACATGGAGGAATCTGCTGCCAAAAGTGCCTTAAGGATCAGCCAAACTAACACTTGGAACCCTTGCAATTTTGGGCATGCACAGATATTAGATAAATACGTAGGGAACGGTGTTACTTCTGACTACATGTCTCCCCGTTTTGACTTTGACAGACCATTCACCTGCTCCTTCCCGAGTAGGGAAGAATGGAACACAAATGAACCCATAAAAAGGAAATCAATAGCCATCTTCACAGATGGTTCAAAGATGGACTGTGGAACCGGTGCCGGCATATTCTCTGAGGAACTAAATATACACTGCTCCATCAGACTTCCTGATAGCAGCAGTGTCTTCCAAGCGGAGGTTCTGGCTATCGCTGAAGCGGCCCGTAAGGCGTCAATATTGGCAATACCTCGTAGTGATATTACCATCTTCATTGACAGTCAGGCAGCTATAAAAGCAGTTTCTGCTAACGAAATTAAATCCAAACTAGTTCACCGCTGCCGTGAAGAGCTCAAGGTCCTTTGCTCGCAGCACACAACGAATCTCTGCTGGGTCCCTGGGCACAGAGACAAAACCGGCAATGAGAGGGCGGATGAACTGGCTAGAAAGGGGTCCGCAATGGATCTTGATAGAGCACTTCAATCGATCAAGCCACCACTCTGTAATCTTAGAGAGCGAGTGGAAAACAAAATTCGAATGAAAACCAACAACAGGTGGAAAGAACTCACAACCTGTGATCTCACGGAAGCTTTGGCCAGAATATAACAGAGGTCGGACCAACAAACTTCTACAGTTTGATAGGTCATCGCTATCTAAGTTAGTGGGAGCTCTGACTGGACATAACTTCCTGCGTAACCACTTAATGAAATTAAATCTCAAGGATGACGACATATGTAGAGGCTGCGAGGACGAGGAGGTTCACGAGGACACACCTCACTTCCTTTGTCATTGCCCGAGTCTCTGTCACTTGAGGAACAGAACACTTGGAAGTTATTACTTTCATGACGTACATGAACTTTCTGATGTCTCTCTGTCTGATCTTTACAGGTTTCTGAGGACATCGGGATGGCTAGACAGCGTCAGGTAACCACGAAGGAGAAGGATGGAGACCACCAATCAACACCAATGGTTAACCCCTAAAAGGGCATCACAATGGGTCCACAAGGACCTAAGTGAGGTATTGCAGGGTTCAACCTGCTTTACCTACCCGTTTACCTAACCTAACCTAAAGTCTTTATTCAAAATACGGTGTAATGATGTTTGTGGAATGCCCAATTCAAAAGAACGACGAGGAATGGACAAACCTGGGTTTTATTTTACACTTTGGGCTGCAGCAGCAATATTCTCAGTTGTTCTTGAGCGACGTGCACGGGTTTTATTCTTCACATCACTAACTTGTCCCAACAGCTCGAATTTTTCCACCAATTTCTGTATTGCGGTCTGTGACTGTAAGAGTTTCACCATTTTTGTAGTGAATTTTATTAATTTCAAGGCGTTGTTGAAGCGTGTATCGTTTTTTTTAGTAATGGCGTATTTTCTACTTGTCAAATGTCAAGGAATAAAAGCTTCAAAAGTGCGACAGCTACCGAAATAGCGGGTCATTCACAATAATACCTCTCATTGGAAAACCCTTTATAATCAGCTATAATTTCAACGAGATTTTGCATTCTTATCATCACAAGCTCTGTATGTTGTCATAAATTTCGACAGTTGAAATTAATATTTTTTCGTCTCATAGTTTCAGTTCCGTGTGATATAGTTTTCGATTCATACAGTAACAGAAACGCACAATGTGATATTATGACATTTTGTAACAATTCATATCGTTTTTGTGATTAATATATCGATGCGATAATTACAGAACATGGGCACTGGGCGAGTGAATCAAGGTTTGGCATTAGGTCATGGAGTTAGTTAACAACTAGTACTAAATCATCATTGCTTGATTATGTAGAAATCTTTTTTTATGACACATATCATTGAAAAAATTGACAAGTGACTGATCGACATTTCCCATTTCTCAATTTGTGTTCCGACAGATGTTTGGATCGGCTTTAGTGTCATTCATCGTAGAATACAAAATTTGAGTTTAAAGAATCTGAAGGATCTCCTTTGTTTCATTATTTATCCTCTTTTACTTAAGTAATTTATATAAAATCATTAATATAGTACAATAGTTTTGCATTTTAATTTTCATAAGATGTTTCATCCATATTTTTTCGGTAGATCGCTTTATTGGCGATAAAGTATTTCTACCCCAGTATACTTCTTTCCGACATCATATCCTGTTCCATTCCCTCAAATTTTTCTTTTAAAGCGTGTTCCCAGGCAATGATTAATGTCCATTTTGACTTGGCTGAGAAGTTGCGATGATCCCAACGAGACACTCAGAGGTTAAAGCTATTAAAGCAGTTAAATTAAGACTTAAATGCTGGCACTTGAATGCGAGTACTCATACCTATACTGCTGTACTTGTTTACATTTTAATTGTGTGACCGTACATTTCGGGACACTAATCGCGAACATTTCAACATGAATCCAATTAAATGGACGTCGCCATAAAGAGAAGAAGAAGAGAATTGGCTGCGATTAACTATGAAAAAAAATCCATAGCATTAACCAATAAAAAAATAAATAACCGAGTTCTGGATACACAATGCATCAAACTAAATCAAGTCAGTTACGTGTGGGTTGTCTCGCTTCCTTAAATATGTATTTAGATCTTGTCATTCGCTATTTGAATTAGGTATCGTATTCTGAAGTAGAAACAATGCAAGTGATGAAAAAAATGATTTAATCAAGATTTACAGCACAATACAAATGGGCACAATCCAGATAACACTATGTATACGGTATAGAATACCGCTTCACTTTTCTACGGTTTAAGATTCAAAAAACAATTCTCTTAACCCGCCTCACTCTTATGTCCATATGTTCTCATTTTGGAACGAAAACAAAACTCCTCAGAGGCAGACACAAAACACAAACACAAGTACACAGTTACAGCTGTTGTTTAACTTAGGCTACATTTTATTATTATTATACACAGTCGATCATCCTCAGCCTCACACAATATGTAGAAAGTAGAACCAATTGGTATAAACGTTCTGAGAACCGCCAGCTCTAGATCAGTCGGTGTTGGTTCGTCGCTACAATTGGAACTCGCCCAAGTGTATGTGGGTACTTAACCTAAACAGTCCCACCGAAGCAGAGCAAAATCAAGAGTCGATTAAGATAAACAAAATACAGCAAATATTTAAAAATTCTGAAAAAAAAAATCATATTTACCTCAAATTGTGAACAAGTGTTTTACGTAATAAGCGACGATAAAAATCATACCGACACGATAGTTTTACTAAACAAATTAGTGACAGAGTAGAAAATAAAAATATAGTATCCATTCGATAGCTGATCTATATGTGTACATGCATACAATTTGTTTTTTTATGAATCGCGCAACCAGTTTTAAAATACGTATTAAAAAAAAGCGCTGTGATAAAATATTCTATTAAAAATACAAATCCACACACACCAAAGTTCCAACACACGATAAAATATATTGCAAGCTGAGAAGTCGCAGAGTATATATTTTTGTACAAGGTAAAATAAAAATTGCAAACAAAAAATAACAATAATAGTAGCGGCCGTGTAAGTGTCATTAGAATGTTATTATTTTTGAATAATTATTTCGGGTAGAACCCACTACAGTGGGGTTGGAAAGTTTTATTTCACTACCGGTCGCACGAAGCATTAGCATCTTACGGTTTGTCTGAAGTCATTACATCTGGAGATGGAAATTATAGGAAACTAAAGGTTCCTCATATGCCGCGTTCGGTTCACAGATAGACATTTAGTACATAACCACCGAACCACATCGAACCACACATTAGAGCTGTAGCGCCAGCTGCATTTACGTTTCTTTTCAGTCCAAAAATAGAAAGAATCCAATCTGAAAATATTATTTTACCCTTTACTTTTGTTTGTTTTGCCAAAGTTTATTCACCTTTAGTTGAAATGCGTTGAGATATAATGTGTTGTAAATCTAGCGGATAGTTTTTACCTAAATTGTAAAATTTCCCTGACATTGAGATTGCGCTACCAATGTAGCTGTCAATGCTTCCAATATATTGCAGTCTGTTTAGTTGACGTTTATAAATGTGTAGCCGATCGATCGAGCCAAGAATTTCATGATTGGAAATTCTTAAATGTGTCCATTTTCAGAAACCCAGTCACCTCGTTGACAATTCTTCCAAAAGAACAACAGGCGAGTTTAATCGCTTTTATCGACCAATACCACTGTTCAGGTGGTGAGCGCTTAATTCGGTCAACATTCAAACTGTAGTATGCTTTGATTACAAACGCATTATTCGAAAGAGAAGCAAATACACAAACGATTTTGTTAGCAACTACAGTGCTTCGATATATTAAGAAACTTCAGAAATATCTCCCAAGAAAGAAGTGCAACACTATGCGAGTATATATAAATTGAATTTTCGAAGCAAGACCTGATTGTGAATCAAATGACAAACAAATCTGTGCATGTTGACATTTTTGCAAGAACTTTCAGAGCTCTCAATAATGCATTTGGGAGCGTATTATGAGAAAGGCGGCGAAAAAGAAAAGAAACAGTCCCTTCCATGAAAGTTGTCAGTTCCTCTGTTCTATACGAGCATCAATCTGTCACATTTACAATTTCTCGAAACTGCTATATTTTACAGCTTGCTTTGGAATGCTTCGTTAGCGAATGTATTAATACGTCTTTCACTTTAAAATAAAATTGAAGCAGATTTTACAAAAACAAACGTAATACAGAAATAACAATTGACTGGCAAAATGCCCTAGTTAATATTAGCAATATGCCAACCCACCTTTTAATAGATAACTGGTCTTGATGGTGTTCCCCACATCAGTAACATAACAAAAAACAGTTTATAACATGTTAGACACAGTTTTTACAAATGTCATTAATCCATAAGCATGTGTTTGCAGATTTAAAAACAAGTCACTCAGTAGATACTGCCATTGTTTATTTTTCTAAGCTAAAAAATAGATATTTGTTTGATAAGAACTTCAGAGATACGGCATCGAGGGCTAAAGGCTTTACGTTAACTTAAATATAGACACAAGTGTGTGTATCAAACCTGCTTATATAGGTACGCACTCATTAAGTCATTTGTTTTAATAGAGAGAAAAAGTTTATTCACCGTGTAAGACTCTTAAAAAAATAAAAAAAAATGTATGGATTCGGCATTCACCATTGAAACATTAACATTTTTGCTCATATGTATAAACCACTACACTAGTCAACTATAATTTTAGTGATGCCAATTATGACTAAAATTGCAATTGGAATTTATTCACATTCGGGAATTGTCATATATATTTAAATATATATGTATAGGTATATAAACTTACGTATAGTGAGACATCTCCCTGAGTTTTTTTATGATTAATGTTGCAGGCATTTTTTTAATTATAGCTGCTTATAGATTAAATCATCAATCGCTTCTGCTTCAGGGTGCGTTTTCATTTTAAGATCGATTCCGTTTGGCTGTCATTTGTCAGTCATTGGGAGTGGCCAATCAAATTTATTATGGCTCACATGACACTGCAGCAGCTTTAAATGTGAACACGCAAAGAAAATTGTTCGTCAACAAATATAATGAATAATTTTAAAATTAGAAAAAAAAAAATAGGTTGAAAAACACAAATTTGCGTTCCAAGTGCTACGAACGTCGAACATGTCAGATGCGGGACGTTTTCTTTGCATTAATTCTTAAACTTAATTCAGTTGAAAGTATTTTATTCACTGCCGTTAAATAAACCCCGGGAAGATGGTGGATAGTAAATTAAATCTGACAAGTGGCAGCAAGAAAATTGTAGAAAAACTGTCAAATTCGAAATTAAAATATATATACATTTCTTTTAAAGTGGTACGGAAAATCGGAGTTGCCTTCCCAGATTCTCCATTCCATTCGACACCGAAACCCGATTATATGACGCAGGTTTGAAATGAAAACTTCTGTATAACGTTCAATTATTTTACACAATATACACGCAGAAAAATTGACCTTAACCGAGTGGAATTTTCGCTCGGTTAAAAAAAAATGTGTTGAAATCAACTAAGTCTCTGTAGAAAACAAATGAGTTATTATTGTTAAAAACTACCGTGTTAAAAAGGTTAAATACATGTTGTTAAAAATAACACACTAAATGTTTGTTATCAATTAAGTTGCTTCGTTAATATTAACCAACCAGTCTCGTTTTCCTGTTTGGTTAAATTCAAACAAGTATCTTGGTTAAGAAAAACCTACTAAATTTGGGGTTTTAACACATTGATTGGTTATTAATAACCGTGCTACTCATGTAAAATTAACCAAACGAATGTGTGTTAAAATCTAACAAGCTCTCTGTTAAAAACAACCAATAAACGTTGCTTAAATACAACCAATGACTTGTTTGTTTTTAACCCTTTTACTCGTGAGAATTTAACCAAGCGAATGTGTGTTAAAATCTAACAAGCTCTCTGTTGAAAACAACCAATAAACGTTGCTTAAATACAACCAATGACTTGTTTGTTTTTAACCCTTTTACTCGTGAGAATTTAACCAAGCGAATGTGTGTTAAAATCTAACAAGCTCTCTGTTGAAAACAACCAATAAACGTTGCTTAAATACAACCAATGACTTGTTTGTTTTTAACCCTTTTACTCGTGAGAATTTAACCAAGCGAATGTGTGTTAAAATCTAACAAGCTCTCTGTTGAAAACAACCAATAAACGTTGCTTAAATACAACCAATGACTTGTTTGTTTTTAACCCTTTTACTCGTGAGAATTTAACCAAGCGAATGTGTGTTAAAATCTAACAAGCTCTCTGTTGAAAACAACCAATAAACGTTGCTTAAATACAACCAATGACTTGTTTGTTTTTAACCCTTTTACTCGTGAGAATTTAACCAAGCGAATGTGTGTTAAAATCTAACAAGCTCTCTGTTGAAAACAACCAATAAACGTTGCTTAAATACAACCAATGACTTGTTTGTTTTTAACCCTTTTACTCGTGAGAATTTAACCAAGCGAATGTGTGTTAAAATCTAACAAGCTCTCTGTTGAAAACAACCAATAAACGTTGCTTAAATACAACCAATGACTTGTTTGTTTTTAACCCTTTTACTCGTGAGAATTTAACCAAGCGAATGTGTGTTAAAATCTAACAAGCTCTCTGTTGAAAACAACCAATAAACGTTGCTTAAATACAACCAATGACTTGTTTGTTTTTAACCCTTTTACTCGTGAGAATTTAACCAAGCGAATGTGTGTTAAAATCTAACAAGCTCTCTGTTGAAAACAACCAATAAACGTTGCTTAAATACAACCAATGACTTGTTTGTTTTTAACCCTTTTACTCGTGAGAATTTAACCAAGCGAATGTGTGTTAAAATCTAACAAGCTCTCTGTTGAAAACAACCAATAAACGTTGCTTAAATACAACCAATGACTTGTTTGTTTTTAACCCTTTTACTCGTGAGAATTTAACCAAGCGAATGTGTGTTAAAATCTAACAAGCTCTCTGTTGAAAACAACCAATAAACGTTGCTTAAATACAACCAATGACTTGTTTGTTTTTAACCCTTTTACTCGTGAGAATTTAACCAAGCGAATGTGTGTTAAAATCTAACAAGCTCTCTGTTGAAAACAACCAATAAACGTTGCTTAAATACAACCAATGACTTGTTTGTTTTTAACCCTTTTACTCGTGAGAATTTAACCAAGCGAATGTGTGTTAAAATCTAACAAGCTCTCTGTTGAAAACAACCAATAAACGTTGCTTAAATACAACCAATGACTTGTTTGTTTTTAACCCTTTTACTCGTGAGAATTTAACCAAGCGAATGTGTGTTAAAATCTAACAAGCTCTCTGTTGAAAACAACCAATAAACGTTGCTTAAATACAACCAATGACTTGTTTGTTTTTAACCCTTTTACTCGTGAGAATTTAACCAAGCGAATGTGTGTTAAAATCTAACAAGCTCTCTGTTGAAAACAACCAATAAACGTTGCTTAAATACAACCAATGACTTGTTTGTTTTTAACCCTTTTACTCGTGAGAATTTAACCAAGCGAATGTGTGTTAAAATCTAACAAGCTCTCTGTTGAAAACAACCAATAAACGTTGCTTAAATACAACCAATGACTTGTTTGTTTTTAACCCTTTTACTCGTGAGAATTTAACCAAGCGAATGTGTGTTAAAATCTAACAAGCTCTCTGTTGAAAACAACCAATAAACGTTGCTTAAATACAACCAATGACTTGTTTGTTTTTAACCCTTTTACTCGTGAGAATTTAACCAAGCGAATGTGTGTTAAAATCTAACAAGCTCTCTGTTGAAAACAACCAATAAACGTTGCTTAAATACAACCAATGACTTGTTTGTTTTTAACCCTTTTACTCGTGAGAATTTAACCAAGCGAATGTGTGTTAAAATCTAACAAGCTCTCTGTTGAAAACAACCAATAAACGTTGCTTAAATACAACCAATGACTTGTTTGTTTTTAACCCTTTTACTCGTGAGAATTTAACCAAGCGAATGTGTGTTAAAATCTAACAAGCTCTCTGTTGAAAACAACCAATAAACGTTGCTTAAATACAACCAATGACTTGTTTGTTTTTAACCCTTTTACTCGTGAGAATTTAACCAAGCGAATGTGTGTTAAAATCTAACAAGCTCTCTGTTGAAAACAACCAATAAACGTTGCTTAAATACAACCAATGACTTGTTTGTTTTTAACCCTTTTACTCGTGAGAATTTCCCAAAAATAAAGTAACATTCTGTTCAAAAAAAGAGAATTCTCCTCGATTTATTTTACATTCCATTTTTCCATAAAACAATTCTATAAAACATTTTCATCGAAATATGTACCTATCTGATATTTGTTATACGTAGAAATTGTGTATCTGTTAATTTTATCATTCAACTTGGTAAATTTCAACAAACACATACTGTTGTTTCTTAACAAGTTATACGCACACCACGAATTACGACGCTGCTTTTTCAAAACGCAGAAACCAGGGATGAAAAAATAATCGCAATTGTACTTTTATCGACACAGTTGATTTAAAGATATATACAAGTACGATTTGCCCAAATTCAGAACTTTGATGAATATATTCTACTTCTGAAAATACGTTCCGACATTCCTTCCGAATTTAGTACATTCACATTTCACGAACAAACTAAATTCTAAACAGGCTAATACAGCCTTAAAAACAAAGTTTTCTCTACTACTTTTTTGGCTTGCAATAGGAAAAAAAGAACACAGACAAAAATGGCCAAAGCAACAATTTTTTTTTTACATTTTTGTCTGATAAAATATGGCTTTTACTCTTAATTGTAGCTAGGCACTTGAAAACTAATTTAAGATAGGTATCTAATTGTAAGAAAATTTGCCAAAGGTACAAATTTAATGCAAAATAAATATTAGCTTTTTATTGAGTCCAATTGACATAATGGCCTTAACGCAATATTAATCTAATCTGTTTCTGTAGATATAATGAAGTAAAATTAAGTAATTTTTCACTCTGCGATTCAATCATTTTGAGAACCAAGCTAATGAAAAAAGCTACACTTTTGCACATGCTGAACAAAATGGTATAGTCTTTAGTTTAGCCCTTTACTTCAAAATTTGTAAGTACCAAACTCGTTTCGACCTATGCGTTGGTGAGAGATGATAATAATAAAACTTATATCGTTTTCCACGCGGCAAAAAGAAGCGTCCGGCAGAGTCCGGAATCAAAAAGATAGATTCTGAGATTTCATCTAATTGTGCTCTACAATATGGTATATATAGTCCTGCATTTATCACTTTATTTCAAAATTTGTTAGTACCAGACTTGTTTTGAACTATGCGTTTTGTGAGAGTTGATAATAACTAAACTCATAATGCAATTGGTACATACACATTTTAAAATAAAGATACAAACAGAAAATTATATATACCATCTTGTAAAGCACAGTTAGGAGAATTTGAAGAAACCAAGGAAGTATTGGTAACCAATCTCGACTTCCAGGAGCAGCCTTGAATAAATCGTCTTTTTCATTGCTGTGCTGCCTTTGCTAGGCCTTTGCGATCACAAATTATTCACGCACAATTGAACCCATTTCGGTACAGCACCTAAAAAATCAGTTTTGTCATCCCTGGTAGAAAATATGTGTGTGGCTGTTGATACAGATCATTCACGAACAATGGAAAACATTTGGGTACAATACCAAAAACTCGTTTTACATTCCTGGTAGGTAGAAATATGTGTGTGGCTGCAGATACAGTCAACTCGGTTAATATCTACAAACACAAGGCTTCTCGTTCATCTGTAAAACAGTGTGTCTCGGTTGATTTTAACACATACATCGTGTTATACGCATACGCATACTATCGCGAATTATGAACGACGCACGCTGCTCGCGACTAGTAATTGAGTCATTAAGTGTTGAACCTTTGTAGTGGCTGGTGGTGTGAAATCTGTGATAAGTGAAAATAAAAAAAACAAAAAAGACAAGGAAAAATAAAAAATTCATATTTATTGGTGAGTACATAATATTATTATCTTGTTTTCCTCTTGTTTAAAACAAATTATTGTCAATTTTGGTGGTTTTTATGTGAAAAAAGAAATAGAACTAAAGCAACGAATTTCAACGTAGTACTCGGTTAATAATTGCCGAGTTGAGAAACACTCGGTTAATATCAACCCTTTCAGTCTGGTATCGTGTTTTGACATGTTTTTTTCTTCTGGGATTCAGGTTCTTTATTAGCGAGTGCATTAACTATGTTGTTTTTCTCGAGTTTTAAACAATTTATTGTCAATTTTGGTGATATTCAAGTGAAAAAAAAATAGAACCAAAGCAAAGAATTTCAACCTAGTACTCGGTTAATAATTGCCGAGTTGAGAAACACTCGGTTAATATCAACCCTTTCAGTCTGGTATCGTGTTTTGACATGTTTTTTTCTTCTGGGATTCAGGTTCTTTATTAGCGAGTGCATTAACTATGTTGTTTTTCTCGAGTTTTAAACAATTTATTGTCAATTTTGGTGATATTCAAGTGAAAAAAAAATAGAACCAAAGCAAAGAATTTCAACCTAGTACTCGGTTAATAATTGCCGAGTTGAGAAACACTCGGTTAATATCAACCCTTTCAGTCTGGTATCGTGTTTTGACATGTTTTTTTCTTCTGGGATTCAGGTTCTTCATTAGCGAGTGCATTAGTTTTGTTTTTCTTGGGCTTTTTTTTTCTTTTATGGCGATGTTCGCAACTTTTCTGGGACGAACTATTTAAAATGATTTCTGTCTATGTTTTCATCATTTCGAATCGTTTGTCACCAATAAATGGCGAACATCGTCTTAAAACCAGGCATAGCCTTAGTTCTCAATGTTTCTGTCAGTAGTAATTTAGTAATTAAATGATCGTATTTTGATATGCACATGCTCATATTAACACGTGCTTCACAGTTATCTAAAATGGATGAAGAAGTGTCAACCTTACTAAAGGAGTGGGGCCTGGAAGCCTACGTAGACATTTTTAAAGGTTCGTTTATATACCAAAACGTAAATTTATACAATATTATTCGCATATAAGAAAGTTGTAATTTGCTTAAAGTATTTTTGCTACACATGTGTTTTGCATTTTTGATTTCGATTCCTTACGGCACGAAAATTCTTTTGCGCTTGAAAAGCTTTTTAGAAGCTTGTGTTTTTCACAGACGATTCTTTCTTATACGCGACTTTCTTATGCAAGGTGGTGCAAAATTAATCCTCCAATTTTGTTTTTGAATTACTTTTTTGCTAAATTAATTTGATTGACGTACGAAGCTATTTGCAAAAATTATAAAATCTTCCGAAAGGGTGATTAAATTTGCGCCATTTTGTATATCTGATAAAAACCTATACTTTGCAAGTGATTAACTACGTGACATTGGTTAATTTTCATTTATAACAGAAAATGCTATAACTTCAATGTCTTTGGCGCTGCTTGGTGCCAGAGAGATAAAGGAAATGATCCCAGTTATAGGGCATCGGGTTCTGTTTACACGGAATTTCGAAGAATGGCGGAAAGCTATGCACCCTAATGCGTCCACGACTTTGGTTGGTTCATATTATTTAACCATTTGAAATGGTAGAAATAAAGTCTTTTTATTTTTCAGACTTTTGAAACTTCAGAATTATCTCTTGCTACAAACACACAAGAACAAAACGACTGCCTTAATTTCTCTTTTAGTGAGATTCTGCCAAATTTCGCTGTTAGCGACAGAGGGGATGCACTAGATTCCCCTTCAAGCGTTGTTGCTGATGATCAATTCAGCGAAAGTTTAGATGTAAGTACAGGGTTTAAATCGGAAAGGTGATTAGTGTTGATTGATGGTCTCTGCTTTCAATTTGCGTTTCTTTATGCATTCAGAGATCAATCAGAATAAATTGACTTATCTATCAGTTTGAGTAAAAAACACTGCATTTATAATCAACTAAGAGAAGGTGATTATAATAGGTGATTGCCACTAATAGCTTTAGCCGATAGTACAAAGGGTTTTTTTTTCACTTATTTTATTAATTATTAATATATTTCACTAATTTTTTATATTTATATGCACATTAAAATATTTTGTTACTAGGAACTTAACAAGCTGCTCGAAAGCTCACTGGAAGGAACCGGTCTACTGTCGCTGGATAAAACTCGACCGCTGGATAACGTTGCTCGACTGCGATTGGTGCGTATTGTCTGCACCAACATTTTAAAGAAAAACCCGGAAAAAAATATCACAGCTCAAATTTATGGGCACTGGACAAATCAGATTGTTCATTTGTTCCCTACCGAGAATAGATCGGTATATTTTCACAACAAGCTGATAAATTCGAGTCGTGGGGTTGTAAACAGATTGGCTGGAAAATTGCCAGATCACATCCACAATCTAAAACGAAAATACCGGGAAAGTGGTGTTATCACTAAAAGGAAGCGTTCGTTTTCCGCTTCTGCGACGTCGTCACCTTCCTCCAGTCGAGTATCCTCTCCCGCATCAGTATCACATCCTATAAAGCGCCTAGCAACAGCTGCCAATTTCGAAGACTTCGAAGGACAATTCCAAGAAGATCTCCAATGGCTAAAAAATTCTAGCCATCCATGGGAAACAACCGAGGACAAATGGGAGAAAACGACCCATGCCCGACTTCACCATTTAAAGGATATGAGCATATCCGAGTATTTTGAGGAATATCCGGCCTTAAAAAAACCATTGGGATTTAAACTGGTAATATTTCATAGAAGTATAATTATATCAGAAATACATTATACATATATTTAGTCTTTAACGTGAACTACAGTTTCACAAGTAAAAGCTCTTATATTTATTAGTTCAGATTTTACTCATAGTTGTCACATAAATGCTTGCGTTATCTATGAGTTTCGATCTTTTCTTTTTATTTGGATATAGTTCAGGCTTTTCTTTACATATAATATTATGTAATTCTTCTTTTCTCTACAGCTGGTAAGGGATTTCGATAAAATATACAGCGACAACTGCAACGGACTGGTTGAAAATTTTCCAAAATTAAAAAAGGACATTTTCCAACTTGCTAGAAGCAAGGGAAAAGGAGTAAGAGGAAAGGATAAATACTTCGCTCACCTGCTGACTCGGGAAAATCGTAAGAAAACGTCATTTGTTAATAAATACATAACCTGCTAATCGAAATAAATCGAAGAATTTCCGATTCGATCGAATTTCAGAAAAAGCGTGGATATTTTAGCTTTACTAGATTGTTCCGAAAAATTTGTTTTTGTTTTGACCATTATGTTTTCTTTAGAAGAAAAAAACAAATCTGCATCATATTTTCTCTATATTTTTTAGCGCATTCTCTATATAGGTATAATTCTTCGAATCAGATTTGCACACATTTTGTGTAGAAAAATTAATTGGACGCATATGACTTATAATTGTTTTATTATTTTATATTTTCTCAGTTTCTGAAGAGATCAGCAACCTCGCGGCATTCCTGCTAATCCCTTCATTGTTGACCACATCAAACGTTAAGGTCAAAGGATCGAAGCAGAAAATTTGGCGACCCTCTAAGGCGGAAGCAAGGGATGGATTCATAACGAGAGTTGCAACGGATGCAGAGATAGATGCAGCAATTACCAGCAGGCGAGAAAAACTACAAGGTATTGGCCTTACATTACAGCCCTTCATTATAGTAGTAGGTAACTCAATCGATGCTATTGGGTCCTATTTTGTAGTTGTAGATGAAACTAAATATTTACTACCTACCATTTTAGAGGCAGTAGATGTTTGTTTCAAACTAATTTTTATTATTAATGCTGAATATCCGCCAGAGAGTAGATGTTCTTGGCTGTTTATTCAAAAAGCATTTTTTAAAATTAAGACAGAGTTCGATAAGGAATCTACCGCGGCCAATACCTTGTTGGGAGAGTTAGGTGTCAAGGAAAGTTAGAGTTTTCCCCTTCCAATTCATTTTCTTACAATGGTTGTTTGTTTCTTATGCAGATCCTACTTAAAGGATCTCAAAGTTCTAAGGCACCACTTTGATTTCAATCACAGTGACCATAACTTCACAACTTATAAATGTCGCGAAGGAGATTGTAAGCGATCGTTTCCAATTTTCAATTCCTTTAGAAGACACTTTAAAAAAAAACACGATTTTCAATGTTCAAATAATCCAACAAATTCTGAGAAGAATGCGGATATACTTAATGAAAGTGTTGTTGCAGAAAAACAATTAGAACAAACCAATAAAACTGAAAATACAGAAACCCTGTCACTTGATAAATCACTATCACTTTTTATAGCATCCCTTTATGCAAATGTGATCTTGCCTAGAAACGTAGTGCAAAAAGTGATTGATGGCTTAGCAGAATATTTCGGTTCATTAAGTTCAAATTTGCAGAACTGTGTAGACAATATATGTATTGAGCATTCTCTATCTAATGATGTTTCAAATCAATTAATGCAAGCACTTGTTCCTTCAATCACCTCCCCCTTAGAATGTTTCCGAACAGAACAAAAAAGAATTTCTTATTTCACAAAACAAAAATCATACATTGAGCCTAAGGGAATAATAATCGGCCAAAGGTTCGATTATGTCAAAAAAGGTGGAATAACACGTATGGAACCTATTCCGTGCCAAGAACATTTTATATCTTTAAGAGATATATTGCAAAGATTTTTCTCCCTCGAGAACGTACTTTCGGAAACTTTTGAATATATGGACAGTCTTCGAAATAAAGATGGAATGGAAAATTTTATTCAAGGTTCACATTGGAAAGAAAGACTTAAGCACCATTCAAATCGCATTGTGTTACCTCTATTTATGTACTTCGATGATTATGAAATCGGAAACGTTCTAGGAAGTCATGCTGGTGTTCACAAACTAGGAGCTGTGTACGTCTCAGTTCCATGTCTTCCACCTTGGCGCTCCTCAGTTCTGTCCAACATATTCCTTATTTTATTATTTCATTCATCCGACAGAGTATCTTTTGGTAATAATGTTATATTTCAACCAATTATTGATGAGTTTAATTTTTTAAGCGAAGTGGGCATAGAAATAGATATTCCATCTTTCAAGGGATCTTTATTTTTTGAACTAGCTCTGATTCTTGGTGACAATTTAGGAATACACTCTCTGATTGGGTTCGTAGAGAGCTTTTCAGCAAATTTTTCTTGTAGAGTGTGCAAAGTTACAAAAGATGTATTGAAAAAGCAACTTTACGAAGATACAACACTTCTTCGAACAATGGCAAGCTATGAAGCAGATCTGGCTTTAAATAATTTATCTTTAACCGGCATTAAGGAAAAGTGCGTTTTTCTGGGCATAAACAACTTCGACTTGTTTCAACAGGTGGGCGTCGATATTATGCATGATATGCTAGAGGGTGTTGCCAAATACATTTTGAGTTTTATACTTTCAGAGTATACCGAAAAAAACAAATTTTTTTCTTTAACAATTTTCAATGATAAGCTATTAGCTTTCTCATATGGCCCTGATACTAAAAACAAACCTTGCCCTATCGAAAGAGAACATCTTAGGCGGGGAAATGTGCGTTTATCTTCAGGAGAAACGCTTACTCTTTTGCGGTTTTTGGGTTTACTTATAGGTGACTTTGTGCCGAGGGGTAATATTATTTGGGAAATGTATATAAAATTAAGACAAATTGTTGACATACTTCTTAGTATAAATGTTTCTGTTGGAACAGAAGATTTCTTGCAAGTATTAATAGCTGAACTTAATGAACAATATACTACACTTACCGAGGACTGTCTTAAGCCAAAGTTCCACAATCTCATTCACTACCATACCGCTTTTAAAAAATACGGCCCATTAACATCTTTGTGGTCAATGAGGTTCGAAGCTAAGCATAGGCAATCCAAAATGTCGGCTAGATCATCATGTAACCGAATGAATATCACTTTAACCTTAGCAATGAAACATCAACTTCAACTTAATGAAATGTTTTTAAGGGGAAAACTTTCTAATCTACTTGACGTTGGACCCAAAAAATATGGCATGTTATTTGAACTTGATAATATACGATCACAGCTATCACTGGACCCTAATAAAACGTTGACTATGGTCAGTTGGGCGACCATGTCTTCTGTACATTATAAAAAGGGATCCGTCTTAGTAAAAAGTCTTAGTTCAGATTGTTATTTGTACGACTTTTTTGTATTGGAAAAAATATATTTGTATGACTCAAGTCAATTGATTTTTGTTGGTATAGTACTTAAAACTAAATGTTTCGATGAACACTACTATGCATATGAGGTAGAAGTTCCATTAATACCTCAACAAATTGTTATTCCACTTGAATTTTTTCTATCGCCAATTCCTAACACTTTAAATATTTTATCTAACTCCAAGCAGTACGTTATTTTAAGAAGTCCACTATAAATAAAAAATAGATTAAATTATAAATGTAAATGATTTCGCTTTAACACTGCAGATTTCATAAATATGCTAATTAAAATAATATTATGTAAATTAATTTATAAAAATACACAATTTTGCACATTTCTTTTTAAATGATGAAATTTATGACCCATATATTTTAAGTAAAATTAAGTTTTGCATTAAAATTAATAAAAACATGTAATAAACAGAAAACATATATTTTGTATTCAAAAATACATTACAAACGATATTATAATAAAAAATCTATGTACTTAATATGAAAAAGATTTTTTTTTTATTTTACGATAAAATTATCCCTTTTAGATGGTTCAATTTTCAGGTGCACTCAAGTTCAACCAAGTAAACTGGTAAATTGGTACCACATGGACTGGCTAATAAGAAGTAAGTAGTTTGGTTAAATTCAACCAAGTAGATGTGCTAATTCCAACCGAGTAAGTTACGTAAATTTAACTTTTAGTTGGTTAAATGCTACCAAGAAAGTTGGCTAATTTTAACCAATTGGAATTGTTAAATGCAACCAAGTAGGTTGGTTGGTATCAACAGAGTAACATGGTTAAATCCAACCAAGTAGGTTGGTTGGTAACAACAGAGTAACATGGTTAAATCCAACCAAGTAGGTTGGTTAGTAACAACAGAGTAGCATGGTTAAATCCAACCAAGTAGGTTGGTTAGTAACAACAGAGTAACATGGTTAAATCCAACCAAGTCGGTTGGTTAGTAACAACAGAGTAACATGGTTAAATCCAACCAAGTAGGTTGGTTAGTAACAACAGAGTAACATGGTTAAATCCAACCAAGTCGGTTGGTTAGTAACAACAGAGTAGCATGGTTAAATCCAACCAAGTCGGTTGGTTAGTAACAACAGAGTAACATGGTTAAATCCAACCAAGTCGGTTGGTTAGTAACAACAGAGTAACATGGTTAAATCCAACCAAGTAGGTTGGTTACTAACAACAGAGTAACATGGTTAAATTCAACCAAGTCGGTTGGTTAGTAACAACAGAGTAACATGGTTAAATCCAACCAAGTCGGTTGGTTAGTAACAACAGAGTAACATGGTTAAATCCAACCAAGTCGGTTGGTTAGTAACAACAGAGTAACATGGTTAAATCCAACCAAGTCGGTTGGTTAGTAACAACAGAGTAACATGGTTGAATTCAACCATGTGTATTGGCTAATAACAACAGAGTAACTTGGTTGAATTCAGCCAAGTGGGTTGGCTAATAACAACAGATTGAATATGTTGAATTCTACCAAGTGAGTCGGCTAATAGCAACAGACTAAGTAGGTCAAATTCTAACAAGTTAGTTGGTTAAATACAACCAAGTAGGTTGGCTAATTTCAATCAAGTGAGTTGGATAATAACAACACAGTTACGTGGTTAAATTCAACCAAGTGGGTTCGCTTATAACAACAGAGTAACTTGGTTAAATTCAACCATGTGTATTAGCTAATAACAACAGAGTAACATGGTTTAATTCAACCATTGGGTTGGCTAATAACAACAGAGTAATTTGGTTAAATTATACCAAGTTAGTTTGTTATTTACGACCGAGCAAATTTGGAGGGGAAATTGATAAATCGGTTATTTTTAACAGAGTTTCGTTAAACAAGTTGACTCGGTTTATTTTAATCAACTAACTCTGTAGGAGCTATATTAACAGTATCACTTGGTAGTTTTTAACCGAAAGTCGGTTGTTTTTAAATAAGCGATTTTTCTGCGTGTAACTTCGTAAGCATGCTTCTGTAATATGAAATCCACTTGAAATGACATTCACTAACATCATTTAATTCGTTAGGTGATTTTATCGTTGACAACGATTACAATTCACTCACAATCAGAACAAACAACGAAATTGTTTTCGTATCGCAAATGCCCTAACCTTAAAAAATAAACACACCCCTCTAATATGGTTAACAACATAGTCAAAACATGTTAGTCACATACTCGTATTCGCGCTCATTAGCATTCTTAAATGATCCAACAATTTTTGCTATATAATCCGATTCGTGTGTTTGATGAGATAAATAACAACACAAACTAAAGCTATATAATTGAATATTTGCAATCACCTTGCGCAACTTACAACACGTGAGCATCTCGATAACGACTCAAAACCATTATTCTATTCAATGCCTACTTCACTCTGACTCGGCCGCCGACGGAGGTCTTGAACTTGAAAATCTCAATACTTATAAAAAAAACTCTACGCTCCACACAGCCTGCCGGCAAAGATAAACAAGTTTTTCCAATCGAGATTTTCTGTGTCTCAACCGCCGAGCGTCCGCTCGGAACCGCATTAAGGCAAAAATAAACAAAAAGTCTACCCCCTTCAGTTTGGAATAGAATTATTGAATATAATAGGTTTTGTTCGAGCACACCTCTCCACAGCGTATTTGGCAAAGAAAAACATTAACAAAAGCACTAGTAAACAAAGAACAATCATAAATTTTGCTTTGCTTATTTACACGAGACGAGCACTTTTTGTTGCGAGGCGATTGAAACTCAGAGACTGGTCTCAGCAATCCTCTTCCTCTAATCGAGTCTGACTGCGTTAAGAGAACAGTCGGGCAGAAAAGTAGTAAAACACGACATGATCGAATAGTCAATCAAAATTAAACGATTGACAGAGCGATTAAAGTAAATAACCGGCCCACGGCAAGTAGGTTTCAGATTTATCCAATGAATATAGTTAAAATATCTTCTGCGATCGAGCATAGCTTTCACTTTACAAAGAAAGTTAAAAGAAAAGATAAGAATTTGATTGACACGTAGTGCTTTTAATCTGTTCCCTTCTAAATGTTTACTGTGCTTCTCGTATCGAAAGCTCAACGAAAGAAAGATTACAGTTTAACAGTTTTTTGATTGCAATGACCTAATGGCCCCAATTACAAAAGGCAAGATATACGTTTACTACCAGCTCGCAATCCTCTTAGCGCTGTTAACCTATCAGTTTTTTTTTAAAATCCGCCATTTTGTTTTCTCTTAAATTTCTTACCCAAATTTCTATGAAACATTGATAGAGCAGATACACTTTTTGCGAGAGCGGAAGATTTAGCTTGTAGGCCTAGGCAAATTGTTCTAATTCGGCAGAATTTGCCCTTTGACAATCCCATGCTTATTTTGACAGTTATAGTTGGTAATCCTGCAGTCAGTCCACTTTTGACACTATATGGGTAAAACTAACGACTCAAACGAACAGCAGCGCAAATATTACCATTTGTTAATGGTTCTTCAACCTAGGTGAATTGGTGTTTAATCAACACCTCAAAAATATAATTCATATTCTAACAAAACAATTCACTCTCTGAATAATGAAAACTCAAATTCACTGACATTGTTTTTTTTTTTTTTTTTGTCAAATTAACCCGTTTATCGTGTGTGTAAAGTAAACTAAAATCCGTCGTTAAAATCAATCGCATAGTTTGGAGAGGGTGTTGCAGAGGCAGATTAATAGGCAGCAGTAAACCCCTGTGCAACAGGTGTTTTAGATTCTGATATAAACACAAATTACTAAGAAAATGAACTTCCATTTTCAATGACAGCTGAGTAGAGCACGAGAGCATTAAGCTATGCGCATGGCAGCAACTCAATCCAACAGGTGGTAGTTGTATATATGCGATTTTCATTCTATCTAACTGAGCATAGGTTTGTTGTGTGTATAGCAATCGATTTTGAAATTTAATTAAAGAAAATCAGCAATTTGTTTGAAAATTTACGCTAAGCATTTCCACAATTTGCATTTTTTACGGGATCATATAATATTATAGTAGGACTGGTGCAGTTCAGCTGATGTGAGTTTCATATAAATTTGTATTGTGCATGCGGTAGTAGGAATGACAGAAGTTAAAAAAGAATATTTAAAATAATTACTACACTGGCATTGTTTGGGAAAACCCGGCTTTACGAGTATTTGTTGTTTGTTTGATGTAAAACATACTCAATTTTAATTTAAAAAAATCGAGCCATTCGAGTTCTTATAAGTGTCAAGGTTGTTGGAACTAATTGTGTACCTAACTGACTAATAAAAAATGTACGTGAAACAAATTCACACCCATGATGTGTCACAGTCTCCAATTGTTTTACGTTATTTGTTCCTATATTTGTAGAACGTGGAATAATATGAAAATTATTGCATAAACAACTTATTTGTCACCTCTTCATCTTTTCTTTCGTTTTGTGTTGTCTTTAAGCAGTCGGTGTATGATTTGTCGGGAATTGCACGAGTTTCTAAACTTACAAATTTTCTAATGGAAATAAGAGTGTCCTATTGTTTTTTTGAAATCCAACAAACATTTGAAATGAAAGTAATGCATTTCAAGATTCGTGTAGTTTGCCAAATGTTGTCGTCGGAACTCAAAATTGTTTTTCCTTATTGAATTTGATCGTTTTTATTTAAGAAGTTCAATGTATCAGCGAACAATTTAGGCGTGTATATTTTGGAATTTTGGTCTGTGAATACGATGATGTCTCAAGTGCTTTATAAAACTAAAACAGAAGCTGATAATGGAGTTGAAACCAGCTAAAAAGACCTGCATTTAATGCAATGTCTGAAGTCTAAGCCAGTCGATGAGGCTCGATTATTTTCCTTGATTACAGGATATTAGATTGGCTATGAGGCAGGGTTGGGTTTTTATTTTCTTTCTGCCATACGACTGACAAACGCTGCATAGTTCTATAAAAGACAAAAGGAGATGCTTACTTGAAGCTTTTTAGAGAAAACACCTCTAGCAACACCACCCATACCTTCCCCGAGTAGAGATCAATAGAGGCAGAGTCATCACGAGATCATTACTCTTTCCAAGCCTAATACGCTGTTCCAGGAAAGCTAAAATTAACAGCCTCTCCAATGTTACAATGACTGGTGGGCACCGCCTTGCAGAATTTTTGCATTATTTTGACAGTTCAAAGTTCAGAGGACAAACAAACAGTCCATTTGGTGATTTTGTTCCCCTTTTATACCTTTTCACACCGAGCCGAAAGCCGTGTTTTCGTCGAAAACTCTTCGATGCATTCACATCGAACACCAACAAGTTTTCGTTTGACGTTTCAATCAGCTGTGCGATACTTGTCGTTAAACTTCGGTGCAAACTATTTTGGTTACAAATTCAAATCGCATTAATTAACAAATAAAATTATTTAAGTGTATTTGAAAATAATATTCGCCCATTAATTCATTATGGACAATGATTTTAAGTTGTGAGTTGTGACATTTGTTCGGTCAGCTATTGTGCTGAATACTGCAAAAGGTGTGTTTGTTTCAAAAACCCAACAACTCGTTTTGAAAACTGAAATACCTATGTATGGCAAAACTTCTGTTTTCGATAAAGTTTTCGAGTGTTTTCGTCTCGGTGTAAAAAGGGTATTACTTGTTTTTTTCTACATCACGTTTCTTAGTCCAACTGATCTGTCAAAACTTATGCATTTATTTTCTAGCTTAAATTTAGTGGAGACTCTTTGTAGTGGGGAACAGAACTGCGCGACTTAATTGCTCTGCTTAATTTTATCTTTGGGGACAGTTTTCTGTGAAGGCTTCTTTTTACCGCGAACAAGTACCAGGCTTTCAGTGATAAAACATTTATTTTCACATTATTTTATCGAATGTTTAATAACATCGCCCTTCCCATCTTCTGCATAAGTTGTTTTAAAGAAAGAGAAAGATGACATATGCACGTTCAGTGTTTCTTGGTATCACAATTCACAATTATTGCTAAAACTCAAAGATGACAGTAAGGTGAATAAAAAATACGAGGTACATTTTATGTCACTTTTTTTTTAACTAAAGTATAAACAGGAATAAGGAGAATGCATTTGCGCAGTGATTTGCTGCGTATGACCTATAAAAATGATATGTCTTAAGGACATAAAGCTACAATTTAGCTCCCATACAAAAATATTTCCAAAAATTAAATGTGGCGATGCAGTTAAGCCAGAAAGTATCGCGATCTCACACTGTTAACTTCATATAGAATCAATGTAGCCCTGTAATCCTATATGAAATATAGTCCTTGCCCCTTAATCACCCTGGACCCGGATATCCGTCTATTTGCATGCAAAGTGAATGAAATTGGCCTGACGAAATAAATAAGAAATACCGAAATATCAACCATAATAAACTAATTGGGGCACAAGTGGCACAAATATTTGGATAGGCCATTAAACAGTTCCAATATCAGGGTTTTACAACTCTATCCCGCAATATAGATATTTACTTAATCAAGTCCAGGTCCACGAGCTCCCTATGAAATGTTTAAATAATTGCTTTGACTGTTATTGGATTTATTTTAACTGTCTGATTAATTAAGTTCCCCTTTTCATTTTGTTCTTTTTTTATAGATGTCCATAAAGCTCCGTCAACACAGCACCTATAACAACGATGCGACAACACTTAGTCGACGCTATGAGGAGCTGCTCCTATCGGAGAACCACTCCGATTGTACGTTCCTTGTTGGCGACACAACATTCAGATGTCATAAACTCATTCTATCCACCGCCAGCCCAGTATTTGATGCGATGTTTTACGGCTCCATGCGGGAAAAGGACGCCATTGAGATACGCGATATGAACGCAGGCACGTTCCAAAAGCTAATCTACTACGCGTACACGGGCCAGGAGAATCTGGAAGCCGACTCTATCGAGGACGTTTTCGAGTTGTATTACGGAGCTGAAAAGTATCTCTTGAGTGACCTGATTGTCGCTTGTTTAAATGCTGTCAAGCGAAAGCTGCGCTTCGACAACATCCTGCCGGCCCTCGAACTGGGGTTCTGCATAAATCTCAAGCCACTGTTGCAAATCTGCACGAATTTCTTCACACACTGCTGCCTGAATGATATGCAGTTCATGTCCTATCTGAAGAACAACTACTTTCACGTGTCCAAAGACTGTGTTAAGGCAATCATTGCCAACAACAAGGATCTGAAGTATCTTATATGGTTTGTCTTCGAATGGTGTCATCACGAGTGCGAGCACCTTGGATTGAAGCAGAACGACTGCGAATTGATTATCGGCGATCTGCAACTGGACCTACCAAAAGTCAAAGGAGGCTACGAAGAGATTTGCTCGCAAATTAAACATCTATCCGGCTCCATCGAACGGAGCTACTACAAGGCTTGCCGTCCGTTCACCATTGATTCGGAGAACTTCGAATGGAATGTGACCCTTCGATGTGACCGATTCATTTCGCTGTTGGGTTTGATTATCAAGAGTCGCTTGAAACCACCATTACCGGCTTTGGTCGATGATTCCATTGCCACCGCGAATGAGTACAGAGAAAACCTTCGCATAGAGATTCGATCGCAATTAGCTGCGAACACTGGAACAGACAACGAAGTGGTTTTGCAACATCTTGTAAACAAGGAACACACTAGATACAATTGTGATCTGAATATTCTGTGGGACGATGCTGTGGTCCTAGCACCTGACGTTGACTACAAAGTGAAGCTGACATGGCAACCGAATGCATTCGGCGCCGAATACCCCTGCAGCGTGCAATCGGACGAGGTGGATGGGATCCAATTTAACGACATGAGTCATCACTTTGGAAGCTTAGTTAAGGGATTGCGTTTTTTAAATTTAGTCGTTTAAGTTGTATGCAAATCAGTCTCGCATCCATATCTCTGAATTTAAATTTAAGATTAATTTTTACTGACTAAGTATATGTTGCCGATAGAGCGCAGCAAGTTGGCAGGTCAATAAACTTGGACCGGCTTCTTGGTCTTTCTTTATGTTTTTCGTTTGTATTTGGATTTTAAGTTTAGAACTTGTTTTTTTCACGGCAGAGCTAAGCAAGAGCCAATTAAGTAGGTATTGTGATTTACAGAATGTCTTAAAGTCTGCAGTAGGTATGTGTGTGGACGAATACTGGGTCAAGTATGTATAAGAGTGAAACATACGATACGGCTTGCAAATATCGCATACGAACTGTAGAGAGGCGGGTATGTACTTGTGCGAGATCGGTTCAAGAAGGAGGCAGATTATACATGGAATGAAAGACGATTTACCGAACTCTGTCAGCAGTCAGCACAAAAACTAAACTTTTGTAGTTTATATTTTAGGACGCTACAGAGCACCGACCCTAAGTGTACAGGGGGCTTCTGAAGGACGTACAAATTGATCAGTTTGTTGGCAAAAGAAAAAAGCCTGTTCATTCAAATTCAAATTCAGATTTATCAAATAGTGGCAGGTTGTGGATGCATTTGTTTCTGAACAATAGAAAAACAATTCTGAACCGACAATTTTTACGGTTAACAAGTCCATCAAAAACAAAACCACCCGCATGGCTATAGAGTAACATACATATTTTAAAATACTAACCAGAAAAGAAACCCTTGTTCTTTCGCTCAGCGCTCCATTTTGAATAACCCTGAACTGACGCAGTGGCTTAGCGGTTAAGGACCATTCACATGAGAGTGAACTGCGAACTGGCGAATATTCGTAGGTTCTGACACTTCACTCCCAAGAAAATTTTTTTTAGTCACAGGTACCTGCGAATCATTTGCATTGTTGCAGTTCGCGCTCATGTGAATGTTCCTTTAGTGTGTTGCACTATCTATCATAAATCTACAATGTTTTGCTCCTTTTGGCACTGTACAATAATAAATTATCAGATAGCCTGTCAGAGTCAATTCGAAAAATTTACTTTTGTAGGATTTTTTTATTTTTTTTTTTTCATTTTCCCATGGCTGACTTAATTTATGTAAAACAATTCGCATAATATATTCTCTAAAGACGAGCACTTAAAAGTTTTTTTTTTATGACCACTCTGTAATTTAAACTGTTTTTTTAAAAATCACAAACTAATTAACTTGAAACTTTGCACGTTGTCTGAGAATTTCGGAAAGGTCTACAATCTCTTTTAGGGTGAGATGATAATGTATTTTCCTGCAAGGATTTAAATTACTAAAGGATTGCTACAGCGGTGTGCAACTCTCCAATACCATAAGAATAGGAAGCAGTTTAGGGTAATTCGGCTTTTTCCCCATAGGCCCCTATAGTGGACCAAACCCTTAACGGTATAAGAACAAATTTATGGAAACAAAACTCAGCCAATAGCATTTATAGCTGTTTGGTTATAAACATATCTCATGACCCCAATTCTCAAATTGCGTATAGGATAATTTGTATTCGAGCAAATCCGACTAAAATTTTCATAGCAAGAAAATTGTTATTCTCAAAGCTGTACGGGTTTTTTTCACCTGTCCGAAAATTATATTCACCTCTCGAATGAGGTAAAATTTAACAGCCGTGAACGGTAAAAGTTTTTTCGTATATACAGGCAAATTAATAAATCCTCTTTCTAGAAAATTTAAAGACATGGGCCTTACCAATAAACATTTAATAAACATTTATAGTTTGGGCTCTAAATTTAAGTATTTCGCAGTGGCTATATTTTCCATACTAATTTCGCAATTGTGAGTTTCCGTAAATTTAAAGTCGAGACTAAAATTAGTTATAAGCATGGCGCAATTTGTTTTTTTTTTTTTTTTGATAGGTAAACAAACTAACTAACTTATTAGCAACATTTTAAGAACAGGATTTAGTTCAATCATCCAGTTTAAGTGGTCAAAATAAGCATAACAACATTTTTACGGTTTCGTTTTACGTATGGCTATAACTGGGGCCTAATGTATGGCCTTACCAATAAACATTTTTAACCTTGATTCAAAATTTTAGTACAGGGCTATATTTTCCATACAAATTTCGCAATTGTGAGCTTCCGGAAATTTAAAGTCGAGAATAAAGTTTTTTATTGATTTATTTACTCACACACAAATCAAAAAACAATCCATTTTTTAAAGTATCAAACTCATAATCCCGTATAGAGAAATCTGCATGGAAAACGAGTAACATTCGAAGAGAAATTCTGATTTTGACAGGAAACCATTGTGAAGGAGGAATGTGTTCTCCTACATGAATGTATCGCGAACGTCAAGAAACATTATAAGTGCATACTGCATACGCCATCTTACTTCAATATGGATGGATAGTAAAAAATGTAGAAATTTATATTTCAGACCGAGGCAATTTTTTAATTATTCCGTTCTAATATCAAAAAGATATATGGTAACTCTAAAAGTATATGAGCTCTATCAAGAATACCAAATGAGTTGGTAATCAGAAAAAAATGATAAAATATTCCAACCAGCTTACCCTCCAATCGATAAATCTATATTTCTTATATTTCGCTGTTAATTCAATTTATCAATTACACACACAACTATCGCCAAAGGCAATAAAAATCGAACACTATCCACCTCAACTTAAAAACAAACGAACAACAAAAAACAATGCTACGCGCGGGAATTTGCGCATTTATCCACTTTCCAATATTCTATCCAATCATGGAAATATAAATAAAAAACATGTGTTCTTGGCTGTCAACTGCAAATATACCAGAGAAAAAGAAATATATAAACAACAATGGGGAATTTCCCATAACAAATCAATAAATATCCCACCACTGTGCATTTTGTTGTTGTGTGAATTTATTGGATTTGTCATAAAAATACCCATTCACAATGGTCAACACTGAACATTCAACTTGAGCTGTCAATTAATTTTCTTCGCACTAACAAGACGAAAAAGTACAAAAGCCATTCGAAAGAAAGAATAATTTAAAGAAATTAAGAGAAACTTTTGTCCAAATTGTTCCGTAATCTCCAGTCCAAAAGTTAAACACACAATCACGCTTCAAGATGAACATGAAAATGCCCGATTTTAATATGAAAAAACTGGTGAAGGAGGCTGGGAGTACCCTTTCTAGGGTGGTGCAGGTGAGTTATTACATTCCATGTGGGTGTTGAAAATGTGTTATTAATCACAATTAACTATTTTTAGCTAACGGAAGAAAAGCTCGGCACTTCAGAGCGCACCGAATTGGATTCGGACTTTGAAAATCTCGCCGAAAGGGCAGAGTGCACCAAGAATTGGACGGAGAAAATTGTCCGTGACACAGAGTCGGTGTTGATACCCAACCCTGGCAATAGGGTAGAGGATTACATTTTTGAGAAAATCGAAAAGAAAAAACCATCGCGATTGAGTAATTTGGAATACTTGGCACTGGATATGATTGAGGCGGGCGGAGACTTCGGTCAGGACAGTCCGTATGGTATGGCATTGATAAAAGTTGGTCAAGCCGAACAAAAACTGGGTAATTGTGAGAGGGATTTCATTGCATCGACTGGTATATGTTTTACACAGCCATTGAGAAAATTTCTCGATGGAGAGATGAAAACAATAACAAAGGAGAAGGGCATCTTGGAGACCAAGAGGTTAGGGTGGTTGTGTGTTTATTAAGATCTATTTAATGCGATGTAATTTGTTGTACTTAGGTTGGATTTGGATGCATGTAAAAACAGAGTGCGCAAGGCAAGAAGTATGCTGGGACAGCAAACGGTGAGTACTATTGAATAAGTAATTAGGAAGATGGTTGAAATTAGAGAAACTTGAACGTCAAGTAGGTACCTAAGTCTATATAATAAAAAGTCGATGTTATAGAAATTGATTGCATGGTTACAGTTAATCATCTGACTGCTGTCAATAGTTATGCACTAATTGTTAAAAAATACAGCCATTTGTTATAGGTAAATGCTCATATTTCCAATAAGCCTCTCTTTCTGAATGTGCTATTCATAATATGCCGTAAATATACTGTGTCAAATAAATTCAATAATTCAGACATGCAGCGCCAAACGTAGAGAGAGGGCAAGTTTTCACCCAGCATGGTGGGTTTTGTGATTAGAAATCCAACACTGTCACTGAGGAGAGGCTCAGGTTTGTTTTAAGGAAAAAAAAAACATGTTCACAACCACAAACATAAATGAAGATAAATGTTAGGTAATACATATTAAAGCACAGTGGAACCAACAAAATCTATTCAGTATTAAATTCACCACATCAGTTCTGTGGCTTCAATCAACAGCAGCTATAAGATCCGACATACCTTAATGGAAACATAAACAGTAGTATATATACATATCTTATCTGTTCCGCGGGGTTTAAATATTCAGTACCATTGACTCTTTAGGGTGTGTATCTACCCGAGTATGGGAAATTGTTTCCTCTTATGTTGCTTATAGAGGTACATTTTCAAAACGCTTGCACAATGTATAGCTTGTGAAACCTAAAATGAACAGAAATTCTGAGGAGTTTATGAATACATGCCTTTTGTTGTTTTAAATTTCACTGCTGCATGGAATAATCACAGAAAGATGGTATTTCACCAGAAGCTGCTTTGGAACAGGTACAACTTCTAAATCATCCTTACAGGGATCCATTAAATTTTTCTATATAGGTACTTATGTTTTCCGTTTTTCTTCCAACTATAGGCTGAACGTGACTTACGCGTTGCGCAGGCAGAATTCGACAGACAGGCTGAGATAACGAAGCTCCTCTTGGAGGGCATTAGTACTTCACAGGCTAGCCACTTGCGCCATTTGCACTCATTTATCGAGACTCAGGTGCGTTATTATTCCCAATGCGTCCAGGTGATGAGTGATCTACAAAACGAACTAGCAAGGTAAATAAGATTGTCTCCCTACAACTAAAAGTCGTTAGTATGCGCTATTACTGAGTTTTATTCGGTTAATTTCTAGAGTAGAACTCGTCTTCTTCTTCTTTAATAATTTCGATTCCTTCATTTTTTTATTTATTTTATTTATCTTCATTAAACATATTCTTTTTCTTTAGTTCAAATTAGAAACATGAATACATAAATCTTAAATTACTCAAAAAAAAAAAAATCAACTACAAAAAAGAACAAACAAAAAAATTCCTTCCTTGGTTTGCAGCATGCGGCCACAAACACCTCGCTTGCGCATTAACAGCGAAGATGTAGATGGGCCTCCCATTGTCCATCCCAGCAGTGAACAAACCATATCCTCATACAATAATCCAAATTCACATATCTTAAACGAGATGAATATCACATATGATACAAGTGATATATCCATACTCTAAAAGTGCATCATGTTCTTTCCTAAATGTTACTCGTATCTATCTACTTTCTCCTTGTTAAACATAACTTACATATTTTGGGTTTTTGTGTCGTGTCTATCCAATTGTATTTCTATTTCTATAATGCTGTAGCTTTTGATGTAAACACTTATTATGTAAGCAAGAGCAAACGAATAAAAACTTATTATTGGTGCTATCTAATCAAAATATGCGTGGTACTGGTAGTTTACTTGTCTTCCTCTCACGTACTCTATTCTATATGACACTGTTTCTTTATTCTTAACTCTTGTTAGAAATTGTTATAAATTAAAGTAAGAAAAACCAAATAAAATGTGCAATAAACTGGAAAGTTGGAGTTTACTAAACGAAATGAATGTTGGAGCAAATATGTACCCAGTAGCCAGAGGCAAGATATGCTGAGACTGAGGAACTTATGGAGATTTAAAGTTACAAACGCCAACAAGCGAAATCTTGCTCTTTTCAAACGGTTGGTGCGTTAGTGCAATATCATTGAAATTCGTATTTATTGATATTTATTGCGAGTTGGGGTATATCTTGCCCTGCTCTCAGTTGAA
The DNA here is from genome assembly GCA_963082955.1 of Cheilosia grossa. Taxonomy (NCBI): domain Eukaryota; kingdom Metazoa; phylum Arthropoda; class Insecta; order Diptera; family Syrphidae; genus Cheilosia; species Cheilosia grossa. The sequence continues at coordinate 15,395,523 of OY720147.1, read as the reverse complement.
TCGATAAGGAGTCAGGATTAGTTTTTATACAAGATCTATTATTTTCATGTTTATGTTATGGTCAAAATCTATTTCGAAGTCTGTTGATATTCCTGAGGAGAATAACGGTAAAAGCACTGTACTAATGTTAACCCCAAAACTGAGTTAGGTAAAAAGAAGGGCCTAATAATTTTGTAATGTTAAAATTATAAAATTATAAAATAAGGTCTTAATTCCAAGAGAATAAAATTTACTGACTTTGGAACTACAGTCGAAAATTTGCCAAGTAACAATCACAAACAAAAGGCACAAAAACTTGTGCATTCACAAAATTATCTATTGTCAGCTACGAAATATTGAAGAGGGAGGTTAAAAATGATTATTAGTAAGGTCCAGTCACCATCTTCTTTAGATACCATTATATTCATGGTCCTTGTAATTGTTTTGTATACTTTTTAATTTCTGAAATTGTAGCAAACACTTATTTCATTATTACTTAAATCATAACAAAATTTCTCGTCATCATTGTCAATGTACTGGCGTCTATCCTCGCCTGGAGTGGACCCCCTGCCATTGTCGATGTTTCGAAACCGAAAACGATTTCTCCTTGGATCTTTGTATAGATCATATTTAGTTGATGCAGACACGACCATGCGAGGTGGTAGATTCTGTATATGGTTATTTCAAAATAGATTTTGTTCCCATGTTATATTTCAAAACTTATTACAATAAAATGTACTCGTATTTCTCGTGGCGCTATATTCAACAAGCTGTTAAGTTCCTCCATCAATTCTTTTGCAAACTCCAACAGAGGGACAGAGTCCCCAGCAATGAACTACTACACAATACTACATACACGAAATACTCGTACCTACTCATAAAAACAAGGCGTTTGTCTCATTTTTTCTACTCCCAGTATTTTAATATTATTTTCAAAAGTAAAATCTGTTAACATTTCGTTTGGTATACACATGCTTTGCAGTAGTTGTTGTTCAGTTCCGTCCTGTAGATGTAAACATTTTAGATTTTTAAATAATCTCTATATAATGTAAACAGTAAACAAAAAACAATGTTACTAAAATCAATACGAAAAAAAAAAAAAAATCAACCTCATCGTTCATCATTAATTTCACCTCGCAATCTAGTCTGGGAGGCCCCACACCTTATGTACCCATCAATTCAGGCAGCGACAAAAAGGCTAACGACCATAAGAGTCGCAGCCCGGACGTCAATCCGGAGCAAATGAAACGAGCTCGTGTTCTTTGCTCGTATGATGCGAAGGATCATACAGAACTGAATCTAACAGCAAATGAGGTAAATTTTAAAACTCTCCTCCGTTGGCGGTTTCTGAAGAATCTCTTTCACGCCTATAGGTACTTTTTGTAACCGAATGTTCACCGCAGCACAGTGAATACATGTACGGTAAGCAGGGCCTAATGAAGGGTCTTGTGCCGCGTGCATTTCTCGAAATGCTCGAAGATGAATTGGATGTCAGCGAATAAAAGAAGACATAGTAAGCTGATGTTATACAAAATTTAATTTAGAAACTACAAACATATATTTTCGATGATGCGTTCTATATAAGCGTTTGCATAGCATTGTTGTTCAAGAAAATCTCATTTTATAAAGAAGTTAGTATAGCTATTTTTAGTTCTTATGTGTTGTGCATTTACATAGATTTACGGGATGGGTTCGGACATTTTGTGAGCTTTATTTTTAATTGGGCTTCCAGCGTAGATAAATGGTTTAACAAACGAAAAGACGAAATTTATATTTATTTTTTGTGATTTGTTTTGCTATATAAATGCGAATTTTAAATTATAGTGACTTATGCGAGTGGTGGACATTTTTAGTTAAATATACAAAAACATTCCTATTAGGTAAATAGAAAAAAAGAATACTCGTAGATGTTTATAAGTGTTTGGACAGTAGGAAGGTCGATAATTGTTTTGTTTCTTATCAGCAAATCAACGAATCTTTAGTAAACATTTTTGTGAATCCTATGCCCAATCTTTCAATAGTTTCTTGCCACTGTTGTTCATTTTACGACAATCGACTATAGAAATGGAGTGTATTTTTTTTTTTTTATAAATGTAGAACGTAGAGAGTACCGAAATGATAGAAGACCGGACAAGGCTCATCATCAGTTGTTCTGTCCCTGTGTAAAGTTCGTATCATGTTAACCTGAAATAATTGGAGCTACTTGTTTATAGTAATGCCATATGAACACATGAATGACTAAATTGTGTCTATTCAAACTTGTTTCTATCTTCTGTGTGAGTCTGGTCGTCTGCTTTACTCTCGTTCTCATCCAATTCGTCTTGTTTCAATTCTAACGACAAACTATCGTCCTTACCTTACGAGTCTTTATCGTTTTTTGCTGCTAAATAAAATAAGAATATGGGGAACAGAAGATAACAAAATAATGCCTAAACAAAAAACTTGCTCAATCAAATAATAAATAATTAAAATAAAAAAAGGAATGATGCTTTTATAACAAAGTATTTAGTTAATGCAAAATTTACTGCACAATGTTCAAAATGTGTAACATTCTGTTCATGCAAATTCAATTTTAATCAAAAATCTTAGTGCAATTCAAGTGTGTCAATTTTAGAATATTTTTTTTACAATACTAAGAATAGAATTAATGAGACAAAATCGTATACACATAAGCAAGAAATACAATAAATAAGACAACGAATAAAACAATATATTATATAAACAGGGTACGAATAATCTCCAAAAACAATAAATGTAGTGGCTTCTCAAAAAAGGAAACTGCTCCACATTTTTTGTTTTCACTTTTACTCTTTATCAAAATGTAACTACAGACCGCATGATACTAAACAACACGTATCAACCATATAAAGTTTTAATTAGTTATTTTAAACTGTGCTTCATGTTATGCATAAATTTCAATTTAAAATACTCAATTATTAGACACTGTTTGGAATCTGTGTAATCTTATTAAAAGCTTTCAGCTTTATTCCTAAATATTTAAAACAAAGAAAATGAAAAATGAAAAAAAAAAAAAAAAAATGTGCCTCGTGCGAGTAGCAATAATATATGAATATTAAAAATACTATAATGTAAAGTTAAATGAATATATTCTTGAATCCATTAACTACCTGTGGAAACTCATTGCAAGTTTAAGAACGAAAGATAGGCAATCTTTTTTTTTGTTGACAAATCGAAAGAGGTTTCCAATAAAACACAAAAATCTTATGATCTGTCGTACGAGAGTTTGCAAGTAGTTTATCGGATGGTTTGCAAAATCGTATTTATTGCTTGTATTCAGATTTATTTGAGATTTTTAAGAGCAAATAATATTTTCTTGTTCAATTTATTTATTATATATAAATCATTATAAAAAATAAAGGTAACTACTTACTAAAAAAAATTCTCACCTCGTTTTATTGAACACATTGTTATGTGCATATTCGCTGCGAGTTGCTGAAGTGTTACAAAAAAATAAAAAAAAATTGGGACCACTGATCCATCGCGCTCATATTTTTAAATAAATAAGGACAGTTTATCTTTTATTTAAAGTGGAGGAATCTTTCGCACCTGGGGTGCATTCCAAGTTCAACTTATTTTAAACGATTGTTTGATTAGTTACTATTTGTAACTTGGAACAGCTATTGGTACTAATGTAAAGGACCATTCACTTAAGCGCGAACTGCGAATTGCGAACAAATCAGTTTAACTGTATTTATGAAGTGAAAATTGTTTTGCTACAAAAGTATTATATTTAATAAACCTAACATCTAATCAACAAAAAAACTGTCTCAATTGATTAAAATATCTAAATTAACAATTACAACAATTTTGCTGCGAACTGTCAGACTTTATTCACAAACCAGATAAAACAGTCGCGATCAACAAACCCGCGAATGAAAAATTCGTTCGAACTTAACCTTCAACAATTAAACTGATTCGCCGGAACCTGCGACTAAAAACCGTTTTCATGTGAATGAAATGTCAGAAAATACGAATATTCGCCTGTTCGCAGTTCGCTGTTCGCAATTCACACTCATGTGAATAGTCCTTAAGAGTTTAAATTAAAAGGCGCGTAGAGGAGTTTGCATTTGTGGATTCAGCAGCAACAATTTGAAAGGTTAATAAAATGTTTGTGCCGTTGTAACCGCAGTCTTCTTCATTGTTGAGATCATTTTCTTGCCTTCCATAGAACTGTCACCGCCGTCAGCACAGAAGTAAAACAAAGTTAACATTCGGAATTTGGAATGCGTTCTTAAGATTTACGCCGCTTTTCCACACTCCCATTTATTCTAATTATAAATAAAAATAAATCAAAGTTTATTAATTTACACTTAAATAATTAATTATTATTCAAAATCAAAATATATATATGTCTATTCGTTTGTTTTTAATAACAAACAAACCTTCTAAATTGAAAACTTGGCAGCACTTTTCCAACCAAAATTGTTTTTACTCACCATCAGCATTCAACTAATGAAATCAATTCACAATTCACCACACTTATTCCATTTCTTTCAATTTCAATTGATTTATTTCTATTTGTTTTTATTTTCAGTGAGTGAATTCAATTTTGCAGATTGTGTTCGGTTTCGGTCTCGGTCGTCGGTCGGTTTCCAATCCAAGGTGACGAGTTATTCTCTGCAGTGTTCGGCAATAATTGTTTGTGAATGTTAATATTTATTAATTTATATTTTCATCCCGATTTAGTAGAATAATAACCGAAGAATAAATCTCGTATATGTGTGCAAACCGTCAATGCGCTTAGCTGTTTTAAACTTCATTGTTTTCGCTATACCCCAATAGTATATTTATATATTTTTGCTTTTGTTTTTGGTGAGCCTAGGTATCTGTGCCTCAAGAGTTTAATTTAAATTCATTAAAAGTGCACTTGTGTCGCCATTCTCGTGTCTATGCTCTTACAGGAAACCCAACCATATGTGGGCGAACCATTTTAATATTTAAATTCTCATTCGTGGCTTTCCCTGTTCGAATAAAGAAAAATTAAAGAGTTTCTACAAAAAAAAATTGCGTTTGTATCTTGTTCTATTTGTGGGTAACAAAGAAAGGTTTGACTCATTCGTTAATACAACAAAAAAAAAAAAACATCAAATCGAAGTGCAAAAATGTCATTATTTCGTGCGCCAACTTCACGCCTCTTGTCCTCAACATCATTGTCTTCATCGATTCATAAAAACTTTTCCTCTGAGATATTGAGCTCAGTATCGACCCTGCAGCGCTTTGCTGGTAAGGGATTTTTATAGCAGCTAATTTTTCAGAATTTCCTAATCAGTTAATTTTGCGTGTAATTTTTCATCCACGTTAGGAGGTGTTCTTCGCAGGCCGAATCAGCATTTGATGAAAGCAGTGGCCATAGTTGGAACAACGTATCAGCTAAAGAACGCGTACAATCAGCTGCCGGTCCAGCAAGAAAAAGTGAGGACCTTTTCCAGCTTGCAGTCGCGTATACAACAGACCCCAACAGCTGCCCGGCTGGTGCATAATGTAAGTGTTATGTTAAATGTATCCGCTTTCAACATATTCATGGAGAGATGGCTGAAAAATCAATATTCCTCACACCACATCTCTACTTAATCCGTAGTAGTGGTGTGTAGCACCCCATATTGTAAATTGCTCGATTCGATAGGCATACGACCACGACGTACTGTACCCCTACTCTTGTATTCTATAAAGTAGGTTGTTTTCATTTCATTTATGTCATGCATTTGCACAGTGGAGCCCAGATGAAACAGAATTCTACATTTCGTGCGTTAAATACTCCTTTAGATAAGAAAATCTATGATTTAAGATAAAATTCAGATTTTTTTCCTCTCGCAATGCTATAATTTCGGACGATTGCGAAAATGAATCGTGATTCCAAAAATATATGGTGGCTCTAAAAAAAAACGATGGTACCTTTCTATGTAGGGCCTTACAATGACTAATATAATGTGGAAAATTTCGTTGTGATTTCGTAAAATCCATCCTGGACACTAATGTAGTATTCGATTGGGCTTCTTCAGATTTCAGATTTCATGTGCCTAATCGAACATAAAAACGTGACTCTTTTTTGTGTTGATATTCGTGCGACTTGAATATGTGTAGTCTTCGACACTTTTCTAAGCGCTTTCCATTCACAGGTTAAATTTTATATTAAAACATTCGAAATTTCCGTCCCGATTGATTTCTAGATTCACCCTTTCTTTAATGTAGAAAAAATTCACGAAAATGTAAACAAACTCCACCAGTTGTCAAACTCAAAGGCACTTGTTTGATAAATCTGAAGCAAATCTGAGAAAATATCTAAATTTCTAAAGTGCTCTGAAATCTGAAAAAGATTGCTTTTTTTGTGCCAAACGAACAGAAAAATTGCTCTGAGAGCAAAAATCGAATAACACATTAATATGATTATTATGTGGTATTCGTTTGGGCTTCTTCAGATTTGCCCTCAGATTGCAGATTTCGTGTGCCTAACCGAACATAAAAACGCTCTTGCTCTTTTTTTGTGTTGATATTCGTGCGACTTGAATATGTGTAGTCTTCGACACTTTTCTATGCGCTTTCGATTCACTGGTTAAATTTTGTATTAAAACATTCGAAATTTACGTCCCGATTGATTTCTAAATGTTTGCACACAAATAATTTATGAAAATAGATCCACCCGATGCAATGCCTTTCTTTGCTGTAGAAAAAATGCACGCAAATGTAAACAAACTCCACCAAATGTCAAACTCAAATGCACTTGTATTGGTAAATCTGAAGCAAATCTGAGAAAATATCTAGATTCGCAAAAGTGCTCTGAAATCTGAAAAAGATTGCTTTTTTTGGTACCAAACGAACATAAAAATTGCTCTGAGGGCAAAAAAAGTGCTCTGAGAGCGCCCAAACGAATACCACATTAGTATCGCCCATGCCCAGTGGAATATACCTACCTACCAGCAAAACTCTGAATTTCCATGACAGGTTCTGCTAAATATTGCAAAGGTGTGTTTGTTTCAACAACCCAACGATTGGAAGTCGTTTTCGTGGTATTTTCGTTGAAAACGATTTTAAACGACTAGTTTTGAAAACTGAAATATGTCCGGGAAAACTTTTGTTTTTGATGATGCTTTCGAGTGTTGTCATGAAAACCCGGCTTTCGGCTCGCTGTGAATAGGGTATAAAGCAAATCGACTGGAAGAACATTTTGTCCGGAATGAAAATGTCAAACATTTTATTGAACGATTTGGTAAAATTTTGTGACACTGACTGATATTTTGATTCGAAAGAATTTCATGTACGCGCAAAATTCCAGGAAAAGAAAACCAACATCTATCAGTGCAGGTAACTACCACCGTTTATTAAAATAGCGCTTATAAGCTCTAAAAGTGTTCCTTAGACCATGAGGTCTTCTCTCGCAAGCGTAACAAGTAAAAGGTTATTTTTTTTTTAATTTATATACTTGACTCGTGTTGGTCTTCATGACCCCACTGTACTTTTGCATGTGCCCTGTTTATACAGATTGGATGCGGCTCAACATTGCAAAACCGCCCTCGGCCGTCACTCTTCAGGTGCTTTTTAAGGGGTAGCTAGCAAATAAACTAGTCTACACGTGTTTCTCTATACACATTCGTATCTATATTCTTGTTGCAAAACCAAAAATTAATAATGTTTATATACATAAATATATAAGATTATCATATGCGTTGTTGTATTTTTGTAATGGTGACGATGATTTCGCAACTCAAGGCTCTACGGGAACCAGCTGAACAAGATTGCGTTGTGCTGTCTTGGTTCAGCAGTTTCTCGTTTTTGTTGCTATTCTATATTATGTGTGTCAATTTAAATAAATTATGCTTTTTGACGCATGCAAGTCGATTCGCATCTAATTCTATTGGTCTCTTCATACATGCGATGGCGTTTGTTTCTTTGGCTGCCAGCCGCGCCGCCCGACTCGACTTGGTGTCATGACTCTATTCGAATAACTTGGCATATGCACAGCTATGCACTCACACTCAGTATATATCATTGTATATTTATCATTCACTTTTTGGACTTTGAACCGTTGGCTGTGTGTCTGTACCGAAGAATTCTGCTGTTGAATGTTGTTCATATTCGTATTTAATTATTTTCCTCTCAATTATTTTTATAGATTGAGTTCGTTTGCTCTGGTGAGTAGCGGTTGCTTGTGGTTGCCGCACCACAAAAATGGATCTTTTATAAATATAACTTGAAGATGAGTTTTCTTTAATGGTTAACTTTTATTATTAAGGTCATTCAAATAAATAAATAACAGTTAACGCCGTCTTTTGGCTTTGTTTGTCAGTTAAAATTAAATCTAAAATTAAATTGTTCGTTACCTACGTATTTGAACCAAGTCGTTGCGTAATTTTTGCTCAAATTCAGTTTAGATAGCGACGGGGCACATTGCAGTGGGTATTTGTTGGTTTGTTTTAAATATAGATACGCAAGAATTGCACACTTGCTGTCTAAAACATTCAGCGAAGGTAATTAAATTCTTTGAGAAACACTTAGTTACTGAGTTGTTGACCTAAAACGGGGTATTGCAATCACCTATCCGGTGGTACTCCTATTTTAAATACAAAATTGTAAATGCAACATAGGTATAAGACGAAAGCTGCGACTGAATTTGTACAAGTTGCACATATGGATAATCTGACTCTTTTTTTTACTGGTTTGATTATATGGGTACCTATATGTCTTTAACTATAGTCAAGAGATTGTCAGCTATTTTCGATTTGATGTGTCAAAGGGTGGATAGATGTAAACCCTTTGTTGTTATACCTCGTCTGGTCCGAACATTTGTTCGCTCTGAATGAGAATATCCTTGCTCCTTTGGTCAATGGCATAATAGTCGCTTGTATATCTACTATTTAAATATTAAACTCCATATAAAAAAAATTGATATTTCACCATTTGCGCTAGATGTCTAGCACTTTTTGGGAAATATCCCTTTCAGGGAAACGTCATGTTATATTATGTAGACTTTCTGACCTATGAGAACCTAATTCAATGGGATCATATACGATCTAAGGCCACATACTCGTACATACTTCTACATATCTTTTGTATCGAATTTGCATCAATAAAACAAATTACTTTACCAATTGACGGGCAATGCTCGTATAAAATTATTTATGTGCTGCCCACATGTTATTCTAAAATCAATATCGAGAATTATAATCGTTTTAATTGGGCGTATCCAACGCGATCAATCAAATACCACCGTCCACCCTTCCATACAAGGGAAAGCTGAAATTCATATTCAAATCATGTATGCTTTAGAGAATTGTGCAGGTGCACCTGCTTTTTATGTTTGATTGGCATTGTTTCAGCCATTTGCGAAAACTATTTGAAGTAAGACTGCCGTTACGATTTCCAATCAATCAACTGTTGTGGACTTTTAGTTCAACAAAATTAGTGAATACCTACGCTGGTAAAATCCAGAATAGTTTAGTGTCAGTGAGACAAGCAAGGACACAAGCGATTCGCGTGAAAATGGGATTCTCCTGGTTTCCTTTTTGGAAGAGAACAAACTCTACGACTGGGGATGAGGATGAAACTGTACGTGCAAATGATTATAGTGAGATATAATAAGAGTTACAAGTGCATAATACTCGTGCATATACATGTTCATAGTGGGGTACTCATAATCAGTTTTAGTGTCGAGATTAAGTGCTAAGAATTTTTATAATTTTTAAGACTCAGGTTAAAAACCATTTTAACTTAGTCCTTGTTCTTTTAGTTATGTTAAATCGAGTTGTAACAAATCGAGTGCAATTTGAGATTTTATTTTCGATTCCAATAGATAAATACACCCAGGGACAAAAGCTTTATCGTCAAGGTAAAGCTGCGAAATTATTTTGTTATAAACGTGCACTAAATCACTGCACTCCCACGTGAACGTATTGAGGATGATATATTCTTTCCTATGAATTCGTGATTTTGTTGGTGAGAGGAAAATATGTAAAGGAGCTGATCTTGATAAGTTTTTTTAATAACAAAATGAGTTATTTGCAAACGTTGTGGACAACAAGATAAACGGTGTTTCGAATACAACTTAGTGGCGCATCCTAGTCAACCCAGTTTTCCAAGACCATGTCGACTTTTTCTCCATCTCCATGGCTGGCACGATATTCTTTAAGGGCTTTAAGGCCCTAAATAATTTCTGGGCTGTCAGCATTGTCCACAATATGTTTTACATAAACAGGCGACTTTATTTCTGAAAGGAATCTTTCTTTTCAATAAATGCTTTGTTCGGACAACACAAAGGTTAAACATTTGTGTATTTTCAACCTTGTTCATGAGAAAAGCTATTCATTCCGATCTTGCGGAGGTGTAATACGAACTCAAAGAGTAACAGAGGTAGGCAGTGTCAAAATGACATCAATTTCGAAAGAATCTTTGGGCCCGTCTGCGTAATTGAGACGAAGAAAAAAACCATAGTTTAAAAGCTTGGAACATTTTGTTTCTGCATTCTAACCAATCAACATTTGCTTGGAGATAAAAGCACAGGAACTTTATACGGGGATAAGTTTTATGATTTTTAAAATAAACATATTCATGTGATAAATCTGCATGAGTTTGTCCGGACAATTATTTCTAATTAGTTCTTGCTTTTTCCAGTAAATCTATACTCCTCCCAGAATCTGAAATGGCATATGAAAATTAAATAGGTATTAAAAGACGATAAAGGCGGAATAGAAAATTATTATTATAGACTAAACCGCTTCCTTGTGGATTGCATTCTTTTCAAAGCTTTCCATAGGGGGAGCCATATTTAATTCAACTGGCTGATGCTTCAGTCAAACTCGTCGGGTATCGTTTTTAAATTTCCGGAATCTACTCTGCCTCCCCCCAAGGACTTCAACTTCGAATGAACCTTTTAAAATATTTTGTATGCGTAGAATATTCTTCAACTGGAATGTAATTGTTTTAACAGGGTTAATTGTTGCTAATATAATCTTTCGGTTTTATGCTAATCACCAGGCATTTTCGTTCTTGAAGAGAGAGAGAGTCCAAATGTAAATATTCAAGTTTATTCCGAAATTTGTTTCCCCTATAAAATATTTGTCTGCAAAGGAAATGCATTTTTTTTCAGTTTCCATTATAGTAACAGAATTTTTGTCAAAATGAATATACACATGAGTTTTTTGGAGAAAAGTTTTGGTCGAAGTAAAGCGCCAACAGCACCTGCTGGCAATCAAGTTTGTAAAGAAAACTCTCGCGATTGGAATACTTCTTATTGGTAACTTTTTCATGTTCCCCATGAGCGCTTATTAAATGTATTCTTAATTTCTGAAGCGGTGGCATTAGCTCATTTTCTTCAAGAAATAAAATCACAGCAACGTTTCGATTAATAGAGCGCAACAGATAGGAATGGTAATGGAATTACTTTAGTTAATTAATTCATTAACGGATTGTACTGTGTGTATCAGAAAGGTAAATCAAAAGAAGGTTGTATATCTTATGTTGGGAAACTAACTTATATCAGAAGCCGAGGAGCTATTCATCCCTGTAGGAATGCCTTTTAAAAATGATCTGCATACTATGTTATCTGACAGGTCACCGCTGTTTACGAACTGATACAAAGGGTAGGGAATTTCGTTTAGCCTCCTCGCATACAGTTCTTACAATCAAACTAGTACTAGGCAGACGACATCGAAACAAGTCAGCAAATCGATTTATAGCACGGTACACGAACTTTTTATTTGAACAATAATTAGAGAAGATTGCCGCAACATTTCTTAAGGGCCAAACACAAAGAATCCGTTGTTTTGTCGTGCAACAACTTATGTCGTTTTCCATTGGGACAAAAAATCAATCTTTTTTTTGATCTAAATCACTTTTCATGTTCCATTGGGCAAAAAAATCAATCTTTTTTTCGATTCGGACAAACTTTTTGCAGATCTCGATATTTTTTCAGATCTACACATACTGCCACAGTACTAATATGATTTGCACAGCTGTTTTACGTCATTTTAAGAAGTTTGCTTTCAAGCCAAATGCGCAAAGTTTCGTGAAAACCAAAATAACGAAACACATAAATAGCAATGGATATAATTTTGGAGGAATTATTATCTTCATAGTCTTCCTCGTCATCTGAAGACTACGAATCACCAAAAATACTAAATTTTTTGTGGATATAACAGGGAAAACATTTTTGAAGTCGATTTTTGCAAAAACAATTTGAACAGCTGGTATTGCTGCCAAATAACGCACTAATACATTTATAAAAGCAGATCAATTTCGTTGCGCGTTCCATTTGGAGCGTAAAATCTGAGATCTGAAAAAGATTTCTGCAGGTCCCAACGGAAAACGACATTAATTAAAATAAAAGATACTAAAACGTATTTCTTTAAGAAAATAAATAATAAAGCGTTCTTCAAACGTAAATCAAAAATTATTTTTTAGAAGTTGTATTGTATTGTTTTTATTGATTTTTTATTCATTTTTTTTTAGTTCTTTGTTCCTTTCTTTCACCTCGAATTGCTCACTTTGCTGTTTTAAGTATTGCTCGTGGGACGTCAGTTTGTGGATAGTAGAACTTTAAGGTCGGGCTAATGATGGCGGCCTATTGGATGTGCTTGGTTTCGGGGACATATTTTCGTTTAAAGAAATATTTTCCTTTTCGCTTCCTTCAGTCATCATTACTTCGGGGATAATTGAGTCACCTATAGCGAAGATTTGTTCTACTTCCCGGTTATAAGGTGTAGCTTATCTTGTTGAGCCGCTTGTTCTATTGTTTTTAAAACTATTTTTGGTTCGTTTTATAGCGGTTTTGAGCCTACCTTCAACCTGCTCAATAAAAAAGCTTGTGGCGCATTCCTTATTAATAATCGATTTGATATACACCCACATAGCCTTTTTGGTATCAAACAATTTTTGAGGACCAATAAGTGATATGTTTTCAGCATAAAGCGAAAGTAGCATTGCTTTTTCTACATCTCCCCACAACTGAATAGAAATAGAATACGTAATGGTTGACTTATCCGTTGTTGACGCAACTTATCCGATGGACCATAAGTCAATGGCGATCGTTATCGGGCCATGTTGAACGAATTTTTGTTCACAAAAATTGAAGAAGGAGGATATTGGCAACATTTGGTTTACACAGGACGGCGCTACGTGCCACACAGCCGAAGCTACACTCGATGTTTTGCGCCCTGGAGATGTTGGCCACCTCGGAGCTGCGATTTGACACCGTTGGACTATTATTTGTGGGGTGCCGTAAAAGATAAATGTTACGCCGACAAGCCAGAGACAATTGACGCTTTAAAGGACAATATTCGTGAAGCCATTGGTGAAATACAGCTGCACACAATCGATAATGTTCTTAAAAATTGGACCGATCGTGTAGGCTACTGCATGGCCAGCCGAGGCAGCCATTTGAATGAAATTATTTTCCATTATTAACCGGAAGGATTGTACTTTCAAATAAAAAAAGAAATTTGAGAAAATATTCAGTAGTTTTTGGCGGACCCTGTACATATTTACAAGTAAATAAACATTCGCCTGAAAAAAACTTTCTTGCACGGAGAAAAAGGCTGCTCTTTAAATCTGATCTGGATCAGCGGACTTAGAGCTGTATTGAAAAATCTATAAATATCATATGTCCACGTTTGGTAAGCTGAATCATTCTTTGCCTTCGACACGCGCATTGTCGTCATATTTTGACATTTATTATCAGCCGTTTTTCTTGCTAAAAGTTGATCCAGATCAGTGTAGCCGCTCAGGTGCGCTCGTAAAGGATGAATCGTTTAAGGTCCGTTTATGTGGTAAGGCATATGCTTATGTTTGTCAATCTTTCTAGAATACATACTAATCGCTATCGCTGTGTTTTCATTGCAATCTGGAAAAAAAATATAATAACCTAATTATTTGCACTGGCTGATAATAAAATAATCAAGACTTTGTTTAGTCTCAGCGGCTATTTACTTCTGTTTTATACAACATATAAAACATAAATATATATTTACATACATTTGTTGGTATTTGCTTGCAATTTATTGTTGGTTTTTGTCTAACCGTAATATGCGCAGCACTTAATTTTAGGTCAGGTGTGTGGACTAACCTTGTCAGCTCACTTTGTATCGCTCTTTCCCTTATCAAAGTTCTAATCCATTTATTATTACATCATAGAAGATTAGATTTGTTCGCCAGACAGTCAGCCAAGGTGTTTATTTGTATAGTCATTTCCATTGGGCCGTATTCAAATTTATCCAAATCTTATCGAAAGTCAATTTTAGTAATCACTTGGCTAAAAGGATGGCTATATATTTATTTTTTACAGCTATGCGGTCATTGCGCTGATTATCTTATGTGATACCAAATATCGTATTACCTTTCCGCCCCACTCTTCAGACAGCGAATCTACGAACACTTTTCCGTATTTGTAATTCTTTTTTGTTACATCTCGCCATTAAATAGGTATTGGTTTTGTGTACATAATAAAGATAGTTCGCCGTTATCGTCTGAAGGAAGTTTAATGTATGACAAGAATTAATCTGACCATTTTACTACAACAATTCTAACTGTAATGTGGACTGTATTAGCCGGTCGTGTATAAAATATAAATAAATGTTGCAGCTTAAACGCTTGGTCGGGTATAATACAGATTTTCATGGCTGGTATCTCACTCCGAAATCGTAATATTCAATTCAATCCCAATATACTGGCTAAGCTGGTTTCATGTTCTTTCAGTTCCAGTTCCAGTTCCCGCTTGCAGTGAATGAACAACGAATAGGTGCAACGTTCTATATGACAGAGATATATTGTTCTTGGCGATGAATTTTTTTGTTTTTTTAACATTGAACTGAATTGCAAGTTGAAAGTAGTGGATATTATTGCAAGATGCAAGTTTGCGAGTTCTCCTCGTCCTCATATCCAGCTTGGTGAGTTTAACGCGAGGTTTTTTAAATACTTCAAAGAGCGAATTTCGTAAGCCTTTCACTTTAACAGATGGGCTTAGACCTATTTTTTTTATATTCAAGGGACTCAGATTTAATCATGACAAAATTTTAAATACAGGATAGAGAGTCTGAGAAATGAATTCGATTTCAAGCTAGATTCGAACGAAGTCTAGAAATTGCGTCATTATGTGTAAATTCAGAAACGTCAAACATTTGCGCCGTGATGCTGCGGCATCATTGCTTATTCGCGATGGACAGCTTATGCTGATTGAATTAGACGTTAGAGTTTTAGAACGCGTGGTTTACATGAAATATTTTAATGTCAAGATGGAAGTTTTGCTAAAAAAAATCTACTCGATAACTACTATCGTAAAGACGATACATTTAAATTTTAATATGAGTGAAGCAAGAAGAGAGCGGTCGAAACGCGTACGGACTTTAATAAGCAGATTTAAAAGAAGGAAAAGTCCTAAAATTAGATACTATTTCAAAGTTCTAGAAGAATATCCTGACGATGTATTCCAAAAATCATTTTAAAATGTGCTGCTCCACCCTACTTTTCTATCTCTTCACATTTTTCTTACATCAGGTACATAATGTCTATCGTGCTTTTTTTCGTTATCAATTTTAATTTCAAACTACTATTTTCCACCTTTTTGATTTCTTGTTAACTATCTTGAAAGTAATTAACTATACAATATGCTGATATGGGAAAATAAGTCAATTACATTTTTTAGTTCAATAATTCCAGTATGGTTTTACGTTTTTCACGCATTAGCTTCAAACCTGTAAGAGACCTGTGCAACAAACAATTTAAACAAGTTTGAATTGCTCATAACATGCAATTAGCTGCAGTGATTATTCGTAATTTAAATATAATTAAACTCTATTGATATTTATGCCTAATTAAGTCGTTTTAGTTCATTGGGTACGCACTGTTTAATTTATTGTGCTTGTACTTTTTATCGTTGTTCAAAATTTGTATCCACTCTTTCTGGTCGACTTGACACAATTCAAGTTTTTCGTTTCAACAAATAATTTCTGACACGAGAACTATCCAAATCTAACTGCCCAATTAAACATTAATTGCATTATAATCACTGGAGTTGTTTTTTACTATTTACAGACAACTATGGCTAAAGCTCGTCGTTTCATCTCATCTCAAGATATTACGAAAAATATGACCTTCTTTACCGAAATACCGACTAAAGTCGAATGGGATCCAAAAACGTTCACGTAGGCCTAGAAATGTCACCGTTAACAACATGAGAAACCAATTTATTTCGTAAATTACAGATTCAAGACACCAACCGGAAACCCGCTAGTCTTAATTATGTCATGGATGTTGGCCAAACAGAAACACTTGAAGAAATACGCTGCGATTTACACTGAGATGGGATTCGATGTGTTGGTTGTGCACATTACACCTTGGCAGTTGTTGTGGCCTGTTAAGGGTACACAGGTCGGTAGTTTATTCTCTATATACATAAAAACAATTTCAATGATGAGTTTTTTTTTTTGCTTTTAGCTTGTGGCTGCTGATGCACTGAAATTCCTTGAAAACAACTCGTCGTATGCACCAATTGTTTTGCATGGATTTTCTGTAGGTGCCTATCAGTTTGGAGAAATGATGTTGATTATGTCCAAGGACATGAAGAGGTAAGACCATCCGGGAGAACTGCATTTTTAAACAGCTCAACAGACTATCCGAAATTCTATTAGCATTGTCGACAAAAACAGTGTCTACTCCTCGGGTCGAAGCTCTAAAAGAAAGACTATTGGTTGTTTCTAAAACACATTTAAACAATGTGTTCCTTTGTTCGCAGATATCAACAGATCTTAGACAGGATGGTTGCCCAAATTTGGGATAGTGCTGCTGATATTACCGAAATCCCTGTTGGCCTACCAAAGGCAATCTTTCCCAAGAATCCACGAATGGAGCTCACATTGCGTAGTTACGTTTTGTAAGTAGGAACCCCAGCTTAACCACAACCGCTTTACTATTTTCATTTCATTCACAACAGGTACCACATGAAGACATTCCACAATCAAGCTACGGTGCACTACATGCGGTCCAGCCAAATGTTTCATTCGACTCTACTCAAAGTGCCAGCTTTGTTCTTTGTCTCGAAAAACGATCTCATTGGCCCACCGTCATCGAACCGTGCCGTCACCGATAATTGGGAGAGAGCCAACGTTAAAGTCAATTTCAAATGCTGGGACAAGTCACAGCACGCTGCCCACTACATCAAGCATAAAGATGAGTATTTGTCATTGCTCTTGAAGCACTTGGAGGATACTGGA
Organism: Cheilosia grossa; assembly: GCA_963082955.1. Lineage (NCBI taxonomy): Eukaryota > Metazoa > Arthropoda > Insecta > Diptera > Syrphidae > Cheilosia > Cheilosia grossa. The sequence continues at coordinate 15,378,331 of OY720147.1, read as the reverse complement.
GTGTTAGAAAACTTGGCCATCAAGTCACGCGCTAAGTTGTAAATTAACTAATAAAATAAACGAAAATAAAATGCAAACAATTAAAATATACATCAAAAATCATCAACTCAGTAAACAGTTGAAGGAAAGAAAAAACAAAACTAAACAATCTGTGATTCATTTGATTATTATTGATGAATGAATTTTTGAAAATTATTATCTTAAGTTAAAGTCCTGCATACGGAACGTGACATTTTTTTTATGTTTAGCAATGTTTACGATCTCAGAAAGCAGTGGGTTATCTCAATTTGGGATACCCTATCCATCAAGCAACGAAACGGACTTGAACGCAGACTAAGACGCACAGCTCGACTAATTGGGTGGGATTCTACACATCCAGTCCGTGAATGCAGTATGATTGCTTAAAGCAATATAAACTGGTCCCCTAGACAAAGTGGGGTCAGATCTCCACACTTGTGGTTATTGAATTTATTTTTATTGGGGGTTGGATTGGTTGTGATATTTGGAGATTTGTGATACGCATCAATAGAACCTGTGGATAAGGAGTTCTGAACTCGGCGCCAATACAAAATACAAATTTTTCATCAGATAGCACAGGATACAACAATTAAACAATTCTCAGTGCTTAATGGAGTATTATTCACCTTCCTTTGTGTATACGGTCAGGTTGTTTTGTGTAGTCTAACTATTGGTACAAGTTGGTCAATGAGGTCAAGTACATGCAAAAAAAAAGTACAAAAATAACCCTTCCGCTGCGGACAGGATTCGAACCTGTGCGGGTAGAACCCAATGGATTTCAAGTCCATCTCCTTAACCACTCGGACACCGCAGCCACGTTAAACACACTGTCAAATGCCATACTTGTAAGCAACAGCATTTGTAGAGGCTCCTAGCGTCATCTAGTTAGCAACAGAAATATTTATTTTCACCCAAAGGTTAGATTTGTCGGTAATATTTTTTTTCCTTTTTTCTGCAGATTGAATTTCTGACTAACAGACTACTGCAAGAAACTGAGCAAATTTGGCATTTGCTTTTATTAAACTATTGGTATATACAATTTGACTTAAGGCTAGGTAACAAATGGTGGTGAATAATAAATATTTAAATGCGTTGGCTCAACAATATGGGCCCAACGGTATACAGTAATGTTTGTTTTGGTTGTCTTCTCGGATTCATACTCGTAGTATGCATCGTTGTCTGGTTTGACCTCAGGGTGTTCAAGTCCGGGTGTTGATAAAGAAACTGAGCAAAACAAGTCAACTTCGCTATCTAGGAAAGACCTGTTTAAGAATCCAAAAGACATGAGGAATTATATACCGCTTACAAATACGCATAAAAAAAGACTTGGTTTCAATCACAGATCAACTCCTAGGAAATTCTTTCCAGCGCCGCTCTTTTTGTGTCCAAGTGCTAATAAAGAAGCTTTAGGAAACATGTTTCATTGGCAGTTCATCGGTGTTCTTTTATTCTGAGAGCTCCCCTTGCCACGCTGCGTTGGATCAAGCATTGAACTTTCCTGACTGACCACAAAACTAGAGACCCGTAGAAAGTTATGGGTCTGGTAATTAAGGTGTAAACCTAGACATGATATTCCCCATTTCTTCGAAAGGTTTTTCAGACGTATAAATTAATCAATTTCTTCATTAGTTTTTTTTGAGGCTGACTCCATTTAAATTTGGATGGATGAAATCTGATACTTCTGAAGAAAGTATGGCTTAAAACAATAAAAGCAGACTTATTTGTTATTATTATTTATTGTTAAAAAAGAAACTCGTCAATTCGCTGTAATGATCTACTTCTGACCCTCCTTCTTCCAAACTCCTCAACCGAATGCCCCTTCTTCTCTTTCTTCTTCACTTCCCACTTCCTTGTTTCACAGTGTTGCCGTGCTGTTTCGCATCAGGCTTTTGTTTCTGTTCTGTGTTGAAAGCTCCCAACGCAATGACAATCTCCCATGTTGAAGTTATTTTTTTATTGGTGCAGTCACCTTACTCGATGCTTTATCGATGCAATCCTTAGTGTAAGCTCATTTGAAGTTGATACTCGAATTTCCTATTCCTCCTAACCTGGCTCCGGTTCTGCCAAGTACTCATGCCAATCTCAATTATATACACATTTTCTATTTATTATTTATATTTATTGTTTTTAACAACCGATACATTTGTTTGTTCATTTTATACAAAATGTTAGTTTACATATGTTTTAAATCGCCGCTAAGACAACTTCATCTCAGCTCATTTCTAAATTAATTCAAAATACAATAAACTGTATTCCTAAAATAGTAACCTAAATTATTAAATTAACCAACAAAAATTACATTTATTTGTTTTGCCAAAGTTTGGTTCATACATTTTCAGTTTAAATATTGTTTTATGCTTACAAACTTCTGTTTACATAGTTGTTACAAATAAGAAATGAGATAATAAAATATAAGTGTTATTTTATAACAAAACAAAAGAAAAAAAAACTATTAAAAAAAATCCCTGCAATTTCGTTCTGTTATTTATTGTTATAAGGTGAGTGGAGAGTTGATATGAAATTACCGAAAGAAGATTGTGATCCAAAGAAGTTGAAGTGCCGAAGGTGCACTTTAAAAAAATTTCTTCATTTAAACAAATTATTTACTGAGGTATACTATCTATATAACGTGGCTGCTTATTGTTTTTCCTTTTCTGAGGTATTTCTATTTTTATTTTATTATTAATTTTTTTAACATTATTGTGGCACTTGTGTGTGTAAAGTTATCAACAAAACAAAAATGAAAAAGAAAAATCCTGGCTATTGCATTTGGTCTATTGTTGGGAGTGGCGGGCTTGGGGTTGGGTTTGTGGGGTCTGTTAACTATTGCTGGAACATATGTACAGGATATCTAAGGAAAGGGAGCCGGGTTGGTAGTGAGTGGTAGTGAGTGGTGTGTGTGTGTATATATATATAATTTGTTTTCTTAAATAAAACTCTGTGTGTAAAAAATGTTACTATTGCATTGTATGGAGGAAAGTGATGGGGATGTAGGGGACTGTTGTTGGGATTCAGAGGACTTGTTGTGTGATGTGTGTTTGCTATGAATTTTGTGTTTCTATATAAATATACCATCATTAAAGATTTTGATGATTACGATCATCTGGAGACGCCAGCAGCGTATTCGGTTTTGCTTTTCATTAAACACTAACTAATGAAGCGAATCTCACAGACCCACTAAACTAGTTAGTCGCTCGTTAGCCGAACGCCCTCCAGCGCTCAGCTAGAGCTGTTCCTGCTGATCGTAATGGCATATCTTTAAGACACTGTGTTAAAAAAAAAAAAACTTAACTGTTGTAACAATAATATATCTTTGCTGCTATTAAGAGAGCAACTGGTTTTAAACATTTTGATTGTTTTGGACTCGCGGAACAGAGGTCCTTCGCGTCCGGCTAAACCTATTTCTGTTTATTCAGGCATTATGTGGAAATTTTGAGAATTTTGTAAACCGGTCTATGGCAAAAAATTGCAGGATTGTCAGAGTAAAGTAGTACACTATGATCGGCCTGTACATTGATGCATTTTTGGCAATGCATCGCTTAGGCACTCGTATAGAATCTATATAAAACCTATTGATTTGTTATATAAATGTGTTTGTTTGAAAATGTGTGATTAAAGTAGCAAAAGAAATTCGTATGATGTTTGTTGGAGTTGGAGGCATTCGCTAGGCAACAAAGTCCAGCGGGCGATTGAAGCCACCCTTACGATTCATGTATTGACGATATTTCCGCTTGAGAATAACGTGCACCTCACCAACGTCGTTGCCGTCTACTTTTTTGTTTTTGGTGGTGTCGAAGTTACAGAATCCCATCGTTTTCAGCATCTCAACTTCTTCGGGTGATTTGCCTTCCAAGTCAGCTTCGCTGATTTTCGGCCTTTCGGCTCGGGCGCGTGACGATGTGGATGCGCGATCTCTAGAACGGGTCGATCTGGATCTGTGGGGAAAGTATGTATATTGTTAAGGATCTGTCAATATTGCAAATACTGCTTGAGAGTATAAGTACGAATTTGGGTAAATTAGCTTGGATGCTTGGGAAAAATGTATTTCCACTAAATGGTTTGATTTATGCGACCTTATTCTCCTTCCTCGGAAGTAGACGACCAAACCAAAAGCGGCCATAAAAAATAAAAATAAACAACAGTAACAATAAACACCACAGTCTTACTACGCAAGACTATTGCTTAACTTGCTTTTACAATGAGTTGAAACAATCTTGGCCCATCTTGGCATATTGCTGAGCGCAACCAACTCACGAACCGGGTTTTTGTACTCATCAAAGAAAGCCATAGAAGACAGAAGATGAAGAGGCAAACGGTTCTGTGCGATGTCCGAAAGATGAGAGTACCAACATACATCATAAAGATTGTGCCAAGATTGTTTTGTATGGCAAGAAACAAGTATAGTTACCAAACTATAACAATCGAATTACCTTGACGTAAAGGCCCACAAAATATTGTTGGTCGATCATATTTTGTTGAAGATAACTAGCGACGTATTGGCAAACGAAATCGTTGAAAGTTCGCATTCAAGCAGACACTCAGAACAGAAATAAAATGTAATCAGTTTTGATGTTGAAGTTATTTCATTTAATCTTTTATTTTTTTTACAAAAACGTTTTATACGTAGTCATACACATCGATAAGCATTCTTAAGGCTTATCCGTGCTCTTTTGAAATTACATTACATGTCCTAACTTAAGCTAAAACCAAGTAGTTTACAGTTTACGACATATCTTCAATAAGAGCCGCTCTAAGTTTTGTAGTCACTGTTGACGGTTGCGCTTGGTTCAGTTTGAAGACGCTTTCGATGACAGAAATCTCAGTAGCAGTTGTGTTCATTCCACAGAATGAGATCCAATCGTTGACAACCATACCGGCGGCAAGCACCTCGCTGCCCCTGTTTACGGTCCCTGCTACCAATGGGACTTGCAGTAGCGATGACAACTCATCCTGATCTTGTATCGATGTCTTCGGATGTACCATGCCACCCTGATTGCTGAGCACTGTGTAAGAGCCGACCAATGTGTTCTCAGCGATAGTTTGTCTGAAGACCTCCACGTTAAGAACATCGCCAATGATTTCTTCAGTTTCCTTGTCCAAATCCGGATGCACCAAAGCAACGTAATCATTGCAAGCGATAACATTGCCCAAAGCAGATAGGCGCTCCTCCACACGTTGAATTTTAACACTATCGGGCAAACTGTTGCGAATATGTTGTAGTTCTACATCGGTCGTAGAACCGGGTACCAGCAAACCATTTCGGTTGCCCACAGTTAGTCGTCCAATTATGCGACATCCACCAATGCTCGCATGAATCACTGGAATGGTTTCGGCCAATTCTGATTCATAGACGCTGTAGAATGTTTCGGAGCCACCGATGGCAACTAAACAATATGTATTTGTTAATTTGCTGAAAACACCGATATCGTCGTTGTTTTCAAACTGTACTCGTAAAGCCATTTTAAGTATATTCTTTAATTTACTACTTCTTTAATTTAATCAAGTACTCGGGTTAAACGATTGAACGAAAATGATACACTTTTGTACAATAATTTCAGCTTTTGTGAAATTAGCTTGACTCACGTGGAGCCGAGAAGAGAAATAAAATGCGGTGTTATATGTCAGGGAAGTGTCAACAAAACTCACCACAGTAAAAAATGGCGGTTGGGAATTTTTGTGGATTTCAAAAGGACCACTTTATAAAATAAGAACGTACTTGTAACCAAGCCAACTATATAGCTACTAATTTATGTTAAGCAACTTACCATTCAATAGGATATATATTAATACGTTATTTTAAAATTTGTTTATACTTATTTTGTTCGTCATGGTTCGTATACACTACACTTTATTCACCTCGAACGCCTTCTAGATGATCTATCACGGCTGCGACTCCTGTTGCGCTCTCTGTCTCTCGAACGTCTTCTCGTTGAACGATGGCCACCACCATCGCGATCCCTTTCACGCTCACGTTCCCGTTCTCTGGAACGTCGTTCTCGCCGTTTCTTTCTTTCGGTGCGCTCTTTTTCGCGTCTGCTGCGAACAGGGGATGGACTGCGTCCCATTGTTGTCGTCTCTTTTGTTCGTGTACCTCGTAACTTGTTTTTTAGTATTCGTATAGAGCGAACACAAAAAATTTAAAACAAAAAAAAAATGCCTGCATGGGTGACAGAAAAGCGTAAAAAAAAGTTGGGTGGATGAAAACGTTTAGAAGAAACTTTTTGATGTACTTTATGTACGAATGCTTAAACAACAAATTCAAAATAATTATGAAATATCGCAACTTACCGCTCGTATTTGTGTGTCAAAGAAACTTGAGAGACACCGGCATTTCACTTAAAAAACTTAATAAAGTCTTTTCGCGCGACGAGAGCGCACTGAGCTTATTTCACTTTTTTTTTTACACTGACAGCTGATGGGGTTGGGGTATTTTTTCCAAATGCATGGGATTTTTTTTCGTGGTAGATATTAGGGAAAAAAACTATAAGGGCATGATCACATTTAAGGTAACTTGTTAATAAATAAAGCCATAGCAATATTGAGCGCTGGTATAATGTTTTCCAATGATCGATCTATATTGTACTTAAGACAAATACCAAGTGTGAATATCAAAAGTTTAGTTGTGCTAACTCTGCTCATATTCAGAAAAATGTTCAAATGACTTGTTTTGTCACGTCCTTGCTCAACAAACCAGCGGTTCTCATTTGGATTTTACATTCCCATGCTCAATGCATTCTCGAAGCATATACCTATATTTTTTAAATTTAGTATTTACCAAAGACTGTTTTTTGGTAACACAATTCAAGGAATTAATATGTTTATAGATATTGTCGTTCTGCTGTTATTCGCAATTCGGAATGATCGAAAACACCAAGCGTCTAGCCATTTAGGCTCTGGGGTGACACTAGCGGTGGTAGTTAGCTGGTTCCGATGATGAAGACAAGGATGTGAGATATCCTCTATGAGAATCGAGGTTTAAGTCTGATTTGGACAGCCTACCGCTGTTTGATATAGTTGTGCAGCCGAAACGGATGAAAAGTGAATTTCATTAGTGACAAAGAAACAACTTATTGAGTATGCCGGGCCTTCTTTAATTAAAACTTAAAAGTTTGAGCTCTTGAAGTTTTTCAGTAATTTATTAAATAGACCAAAACAGAACCAACCCTCCACACAAACTCACCTTTACATAAGACTATTTCACCTTTTCTGCTTTCAAAATGGTTCCTCTATGAATATCCCACTATCATTAATATGTAAATAACCCTAATTTTGAAATATTTCCCTGGTTGACATCATCAGCGTCGCAGCCGAACGCAGCCCGTCAGCATTTTTCTTCTCGTCACGCACACAGCAAGTAAACAAAACTAAAATCAGAGCTACCAACTTCGCCGTTCCAATATTACACAAAATTTCCCATTAAAATCCAACCAAACTCTGGACAGGAAAACCACTACTCAATTCTTCCACAGGGAAATTCTTAGCAGAATCAAAGTAGAAGCGAACTGCATCGAATGTTGCGCATCTCGACCGACGAACGCGTTGTGTTTCAAATATATTTCTGTTGTAATTGTTGAATTTGGTGGATCAGAAAAGGTAAAAACTCCAAATCCAGTTATTAGTGATACATTTTGACTAAAATTGAATAAGTGGTAGTGTATTCGCGAATGCGCGTCACTAAAACCTTCCAAAACCTGTTCCCATCGGTCACGGCGAAAAAAAGACAACGCGCCGGCATCGCCACCACCCTACGTGACGTAATAAAGCAGTGCCAAACTCCAAAAATAATTCTGTCAACTTTGAAAATAAATCGAAAGCTTAGCAGCTAAGTTGGTGAAAATGAAAAATGTCTCCTTTTCCTAGTCTTTTTTTTTTTCGTAATTGAAGTTCTTTCTTATTTTTTCCAATTTTTTTCTTTCAATTATTCCCGTTCGATACGTCAACTGGGCGTATGCTTCAAAAATTATAAGGGGAAATTCTACTTTTCTCGTTTTCACAAACTTGCTGCTACGCTCTCTCGTGTTTGTTTCGTGGTGTGTGTGTGAAATCGTATAAAATCTCGAAAGAGGAATAAATTTCCCTATTGCAAACCGCGCGGTACCCTACTTGTATGCTGTGTGTATACTACGGTTGTGGTCGCGTTACATTCGTTTTGCTTGGAAATACCAACAAGAAATATAAATATTGTCTTTGTTTTCAATTTCAGTTGCGAAAAATACAAATTTTCAGAATAAAATAAAATCGTTACAAATTTCCTAATGCTTGTACTGTTGGTGCCGCTAAATTAACCGACGAACATTGGATTATTATATTTTCGCTCACTGGGATTTTAATTTTGTCCACTTTTTTCATTCGTATTCCAATTCGACGGCGATCGACGAGTGTGCGTAAAGCAGAGGAGAAGCAAACGAAGAAAAAAAAATTGGTAAGTTATCTCTTTTATTGTCGCCCTCTTCGATGCGTTTATGCGCGATGATGTGCGGGTTTGTACAGAGCCTGGGCGTCGTGACATCTCCCCTTCACATAAAAATGGGATATTTTTTTTTTTTTGGGAAATTTCTTGCACTTATTATATTTTTCGGTGTCTCGTCGCGGTCGTGTGAAGTTTTTTCTTTCCTTTTATTGAATTGTGTGTTCCAATTAGAAAGAAGAAAAGTTTTAAATTTGGAAAACTCAATTTGCATCGACTTGACTCGATTTTGGCAACAAATTTGCGTGCTTTGTATTATCAGGAATTACTACCGGTCTTGCCTGCCTACCTGAGGAATTTTGTAAGTTATTGTAAACAGAAATTCGGTATAAATTCAAAATTTCTTTATAAGCTTGTGCAATTTGAATTAAATAAATACGTATTTGAATTGAAAAAGAAAAACCGAAATTAAATGAAGGAGAGGGTGGAAAAAAGTGTACTGTGTGAACAAAAAATGACGTCATCTCACATTAATAGAGGGGTGTAGCTGAATGGGGAGTGTAATAAAATTTCGAAAAGCTTCTATTTTTTTCATTCGTTTCTACATGTATACTGATTTAAGCCGACTATACCATTCGAAATTAAACCCACAGAAATGATATTAATTCAAATGAAAATAAACGTCCAGTGCATCGAAAAATATCAGTGAATTGGAATTAATCGGGGGAAGAACTTTGGCGGGTTTCATCGAATTAATTTTCCTTCAGCCTCTTTGATATGAATAGTGTCCTACTTTTTATTCGAGTTGTTGCGGTTTTCCTATTCACTTTTACTGCATGCATCTTGATTGCAATTGTTTTCTTTGCATTTATTTGTTTTTGCATGTTGTAAAAACAAAATGTAGGTAAGGGCACATTTGACAAAAAAAAACAAGAGTGCCCACTGAACCGTTTATTTGGTTGGATTTGGAACAAAGAGATTCCATGGTAACATGCGCGAGTTTTAATGGGAATGGAAAATATAGTAGATTCCTAGGTAGAGGTGAATGTTTAATGTCATTTTCTCACAAGAATAGTTGAAGATATGAATGCAGATTTTTTTTTTGTATTTGAATTCATTGCGCAATGGAATTTGATTTTCTTTTTTTTTATGGTGTAGTTCAGCTTGAATTCTTCTCTTCAATGCAACTAAGAACATTTACATCACATTTTTAACCAGGGATGCGATTTCGATCTTTTTTTTAATACCTAGGTAGGTACCTACTTGCTTTGCGTTTTTTTGTTCAGCTTTTTTTATGTAATTGAGTTGAGTTGCATTCGGTTTTCTCAAACTTAATATTTTTTTAAAATTGCTGCGACCGACCATTTCAGCTGGGAAAATCCTCTTTTTCAATGGTTTTTCACTTGGGTTTTTCAACAGAAACTTCTTGTTCTTATGTAGGGTGATGGCATGTGAGTTCAGCCCCCTCCAGTAGTCAGCCTCTGGAATACAAAGTAGGTACATCGCAGTAGTTAATCCTTTGATCTTTCTTCGAAACGAAAATTATTATTCCCTTGGCTAACATTTCTTCTATCTGTGTCCAAAAACTTGCAACAATCTTGGTGCTGATTCTCACGTAAAAAATATATGATCGAGTACAGTTTTTTATAAGCGGGTGGTAGGTATTAAAAAAAAATGTAAAATAATAGTGGAAGTGATTTTGGAAAAGTGATACAAATACTAATCAAAGGTATTTGCATTAAGTGATTATTTTGTTGTTATTGACAGCTTATTTTACTTGTTTCTTAATTTAAAATCTAAAATATATGTTTTGTTAAATAAGTTAGTAACCTTATAGATCATCCTAAGCTCCGGCTGACTTCTGACGACTATGTTATTTTTTTTTCCATAACTGAGTATGCAAAATGAATAAAATCTTCAATCTGTCCTGATTCTCGCAAAAATTTCGACCAATTTTCCTTGTTTTTCAGTAGTCAACGACTCTGTACATTTACTAGATAAATGGGGGCTGACGGCTGGAGGGACCAGTTATAAGCCCCTACTTTTTGAAAATGTGTAAATTAAATTGGGGTTTACTACTGAATACTTACATGGCCGGCTATTGGAGCTGAGGGGACTGACTACTCCAAATCATACCCTCCTAACTTATTTTATAAATAGTTTGCATTAAGTAGCTCATAATATGCTTAGTATTTTCCAGCCTACAGACTTTAAACATTGAGAAAACCAAATACTTGATTAAATAGTTGAAGAATGAATTTTAAAGGACCAATCAAACACAAAAAATAATTTAGATTGCTGACTACCGGTGTACACCAGAAGAGAAGTTACCTAGTCGATAACCTATAAACCTTCTAGTTCACATCTATGGCAGGTATTCAGATATTCAAGGTAAGCTAGCGAAATTATTGCTCAAAGTGCGCCATACCGATCTTCATACATCCCTTCCTAAATTTCTTTGGGTGCACTGAAACAAACTTTGGAACTAGCTTCACATGTACCTATCTCTTGACGTTTAGATTCCCTTTTGCGAGAGAAGTATTTAAGAGGTGTTCCTAAATGCTTTGCTCTCATATTTACGATGAACTCTTGCCGGTTTGCAGTTCGCCAAAAGTAACAAATCCTATGGCAAGACTATCGATGGGAACAATTCAGAAATAACGCAGGCTACTTTATCCAGAATTGTACCGAACCTTTATTCTTGCTCAGTTGCTCAAAACAGAGCTTCAGAAGAATAGAAGAATCACTTTGCATATGATCATTCTGACTACCAATACTATGTGGAATGAACAATTATCCTTACCCTCAACGTTCAACCAAGGTTGCACTTGGGTGGTAATGGTCGCCTTTCAAATACTAAACTGTTAAGGATGGATAATTCTAACTTTTTCGTCACTCGAGGGTAGAGACATCTTATATGTTAACTCGTTCAACAAAGACGAGGATCAGTGGTTCACTAACCTGTTTACCAGAATGTTTGCTTGTGATGTACCATCCCACTTACTTTTTACTTGGTGGAACTTTTTCTTTTATATTCTCTGTGTCGTTGGTATTGGGGCTCCAAATTTAGTGTGTCGATTTTCAAGCCATTCAGTGATTGGTTACTACATATTTTAAAATATATTATATTCTGTAAATGTCTCTTTTTTTTCATGGAGCGCGACACAACTTAACAACTTGAACTATCGTACGCTTGAACTTGGATATTTTGGTATGACACTCATTCTTTTCCTAAAGAGTCCTTCGCCGCCCTGAGTGAAGACGTTTCCTCATTAAAAATAAATAACTATCCTCGTCTTTGGCACAAGGTTATCCCAATACGTAGTTTTATTTACCTATCATATAAAATTGCCCTATCCAAAAACTGGCTGTATGTTTAGATTAAATGAAGATCTGAACTTCGTTACTAGCACATTAAGTTATCCTTCTGCTATCACTGTAAAGACAATAGCTTGATGCCCAAAAAAGTACTTGAACCACTAGACTGGGTACTTTTGAGGGCCTGCACGTCCAATAGATTGGTCTGCACTTGACTTCTCCCTAAGGCAGTCACTTTGACTAAATTCGTCCAGTATCCCTTTATGAGCATCATCAACATCTAGGCCAATAAAAACTGAGACACATCACATCAGCCAGCTGTCAGAGTTTGTTTTGAACGACTGCAAACCTACCATGAAATCAAAACCTACCTTGCAGAGCGATTAAAGAGAGGTAAAGAAGAAGCTGGTTGCCCATTCAGCTGTAAATTTCATTCAAATTTGTGGCCAAATTCTACTTGAGACCTTATTTGGAAAGCAGATTCAGTTTTTTCCTTTCTTCGATTGGGCATCTTCAGCGCAATGCTATGCGATGCAGCTCGCGTACATAATAATCTTGTAAAGTCCACTTGAATGTTCTCGGCGATGGCATAAATTATTAATTTCCCTATTAAAATGTTCGGTGGACATTTCGAAAACGCGCATGCACTTCATGCACCAAATCGCGTTACCGACCCATGTGCAACAACTAACCGAACACGGGAAGGGTTGATTTATATCAGTTAATGGCGATTTTTCTTTTTGTAATTCTTATTTATGGTCGACAGGAAATATACTCACACAAAACACGGTTACGTGATGTTGCACGAGTTCCCCCCCTTTTTGCTTTACAAATCAGAAAGCACCCATCCTCGCATATAGTTAATGACGCAAAGGTGTGGAATATATTCGCATTCATAATACATAGGAAAAGAAACTGCTGTTAAAAAATAAATAATGTATACCTTATGAAAAAAAGCGGACAACTTGGCAGTTGGCAGCACACCGCAAAACCAAAGGAAGAGCAAGATACGGAAAACCATAGAAAAGTGTAAAACCAAACATGCATGTCGTACACTTTCATTTTTCATATTTGTTTGTTTATATTTTTACTCTTCATGAGTCGCTGTCGCTGGTGATTATTCTGTGAAAATTCCAATTTGTTTAGGTAAACACTATAGATAGGTATGCGGAGTGGAAGTGGTGGCAGGTGTGTAATGTGTACTGTGTTCTCTGTACTCTGTACAGGGTGTAGCATTGACGGATGTTATTGGATGGGATTTCAATAATAATGGCGGTCACCGTGCACACCAAGGAGTTTTATTTGAATAGGAAGTTGATGTATCAATTTCCACCACAAAATGCAACACTACTTTGAGCGGAATTGGTTGAGCGATATGGTCTGGTTGCTATTTGATTAAACCACCACGAGGTTGCTTGTTCAATTTCAGAGGTGATCAAATTAAATTCCAATTAAATGAGACACAACGTGGAAGTAGGTGGGTTTAAAGTGGCACAGAACATTTATCTCGTGGCAGCGAGCTCTCCATTTGAGGTTATTTTTTTTTTTTTTAAATAAATTTAGCTATAATTTTGCGTTTGCGAGCGGAAATTACTGGAACAGTAATAATCTGCCATGACATTAGCATGAATGAACCTCTTTGTGTGCGTGTGTTTAATTCACGCATGATGTGTTACTTTGTCACGATTAGATCACAGGGTTAAATATATTAAAAAAGTTCACTACGTGTGACCTATCTCAAAGTAGCTGTCTCATTAGAGACGTGGTCTATCTAGGTCTGGAGGGACTCAAAGCATATTTTGGTCAGCTCTCAAGTGGTGAATTTTTATTCTACTGACTTTGGAATCCGTGATCGGCGATCGGTGTGTCAATTCGGAAGATATAGTCAAGAATGTTTTATTTCAAAGCTTTCATTCGAATATTGGAGGGCGATTTCAACACGTCATGTTAACGGTGCCTAGAGATACAAAATTTGAAAGGTCTTAACATTTATACAACTTTGTGATCTCGCCAGGTTAGCAAGGTTCTTCGTTCTGATTTCAGCTTTACGAAACTTTTCAAAACAAATCTGTAAAAGTCGCACTTAGGAACAAAAGTCAATCATCTTGTTACGTCATCGAGACCATTTCTTGTTACGTCATCAAGACCATTAAATGCTAATGAAATACATCTGTCCAGACTGTAATAACGTTTTATTATTACTCGCGGTTGTGTCGTTTTCAAACCTACTTTGCATGGAAAACACGTACCGCAACAGTAATATTGAAGTAAAATGAACTGATGAAGCTACGCAATGTTCATACGTTATTTTTAGTTTATGTGTAAGCACAATGAGTCGGACAACAGTCGATTGTATCGTGTAAAACGGTTGTGGCTATTAGTTCAGGCAATAGATTTTAACAAACTATTTTTGTTTCCTTAAAGAAGGTGATACCCCATAAAGGGTCTTGTCTTATCGAGAATATAGAGTCGCACAGATAGGTAGTTAATGCCCAACTTTGCGTTGCTTGGAAAAAACCGCTGTAGTAATGGTGCCAAACTGTTGATGGAATTGAACTAGATACTAATCGATTTTGTAAGTAATTTCATGTCATAAGCGCTTCTCAACAAAACTCATTTACTAATTTTGATTCAGCTAGTAAGCAACGAGCCATTTCGACTAGGGACCTTTCCTTTCTTTCAGCTACACCGTTCTGCTCCGCAGAATATGGTACAGTAAAGTGCTGTTGAATTCGTCTACTATTAAGATCATTGTTAAGATTTTGAGACGTGTATTCCCCACGGTTATCCGATTGAATGATACGGGATATCTTAAAAATTTATTTTTGACTAGCTCCAAATAGTTTCTTAGCTTTTCAAATACTTCTCCTTTATCATGGAGAAGATACACTGCGGAATATCGGCTATAATCGTCAATGCATGTAAGAAAATATCGTTTTCTTCCTGGTGTAATTATCTGCATTGGACCAAAAGCATTATTTTAGATTTTGTATGGGACTGTTTGTTAAAAGTTGTCCTGGTCATTTTACATTGAATGCATACCTCACAATTTTTCTTCAACTACCAGCAATCCCTTTTAATGTGTCCTTTGATCTTGCATCAGTGACATTTCTTAACGTTGCGTTAATCTTTTTTATCAAACGATTTTAAAATCGCGTTTGAAGTACAAGTTCCCGTCCGGCGCTGGTGTTCGTCAATCGAACTGGTTTCGACAAGCGTCAACTCCAGTTTTCGAGGCTTCTAGTGCAGCAACCAACGTATTGAAAGAAGATGGAAGACTACTGAGCAACATAGCGACTAACCAACGCTCTGAAAATTGCTCGCCCAAAGCTTCCAATTTTTCGAATCGAATTTTCATTTCCATAATATGATCAGATATATTGGAATCATGAAAAACTTCATCCGAACGCTGCTACCTAACGTATTTTTCTCATGATGATTGCGAATATCTCGCAAGCCTCTCGTGCTGACTTCGACTTCTTGATGAGCAGAAGTTGACTATCCTCCACGCATAACCCGATAATCACGGTCGCTTCATCATCAAGTTTCTTCCATACTACATCTAGCACTACCTAGGCTGCATCCGCAATACATTTCCAAGCTCCATCCTTTTTCAATATAAGTTCCAATTTATACTTCCACAGATGGTAATTATGTGCATTAAGTTTTGCAAATGATGATTTCAGAAGCTCCATCTAGAAACTGGGTCAATAACCTCTTGCAGAGCAAAATTCAAATTGATTCTGACATTAGCTCCTAACAGTAGGGTGGGTCTTCTTTGTGCGAAGATTGTGGTTATGAATTTATGAACATCGTCTGGCATTCGACAATGCGCGATACTAGTAATCATTTTTAGTGTCCTGCCTCGATTTTACAAACTCACAATGGCGAAAGTTTCCATATAAAATAACCCATTGTGATCCATAAAATATTTAGTGTGAAGTTTTAAAATGGTTGTTAGTAAGGCCCAATGACTTTGCTACAACGATTTGTTGTTCATTGGGAGGTCATTGTCAGATGAGAGACGATTGTAATGATTGTTCTGACTTCATAAATAAACTGTGTTATTTGAGGTTAAACCCGTTTTAGGTGTTTCTCCGAACGAATAGTTGGTTTGCTTAACTGGGACGTCATAAGCTTTTATTTTTAATGCCTTTCTGTATATAAGCTAAAAATTCACTTCTTACAAGTCTGCGTTCTTTGTTGCAAGAAAAATATCACGTATTTTGTCCCTCTAAAACACCATTTTGGAACTCCCCTTAATACTCTATTCACACCGCACCGAAAACTCGTCGATGAAATCACACCGAACAACAACTAGTCTTTGTTTGACGTTTCATTCAGCTGTAAGACACAAGTCGTGAAACTTCTCTGTAAAATTGAATAATTTAAAAATAATATTTACCCATCAATTAAGCGTGGAAAATGATTTAAAGTTGTGACATATCTTCGGTCAGCTGAATATTGCAAAAGGTGAGTTTGTTTCAACAGCCCAACGATTGGAAGTCGTTTTCGGGGAAAACGAATTTAAAAGGACTCTTTTTTTTTTTTGAAAACTGAAATATGTATGTGAAAACTTCCGTTTTCGATGAAGTTTTCGAGTGTTTTCGGCTCGACGTGAATAGGGTATAAGACTTGCTTCCTTGCAGAGCCAGTTATCTTCTTAGATTTATAAAACATACATATCGTTCTCGAAACACAGCAAAATTCGACGAACAAACATGTAGCCGAAGCAGACTAGAATGGGTATTATGTATACAATTTTTGTTTAACGCGAAGTTCGGAAGATAAACAAGACAAAACTATGCCACACCCTGGTAAACTTTGCTCACAATCACCGGTCGCTATATTTTATTTGTTTACACTGCAGCAATTCTATTTAAATTCACATCAGCCAATAACAAAAGAATTCCATATAACCTACTAACCAGTTTATAAAACTATAAGCGCGAAGACGCCTCTGTCTTTCTGGCTGGTTGCCCCTCCATGTCGATCGATCAAGGGAAGCCAGCACTAAATAAATTCATTTCAATCTGAATCACATGCAGAGTTATTGTATTTTCGAATTGTAAATCAAATTTTCCACCCCTCACACAGATGCACAGCCGTAATGCGAAACAAGTGTCTGTGAGTCTGCTGCTTTTGCTAAGCTCCGCCGGTACATAAATTATATGCGAATTGCTTCCAGTCCACTATTCTCCCTTTACTGCTTCTGCTCTCAGCAGTCGCTTATGTGGTACCATACAATTGTGGCAGATACACTACCTATTTCAGTGTCGGCACTGTGCCTTCCTGTCTTTTCAATTTATGCAATCAAGAGAGCGATAGAGCTCGTAACAAAAATCGAAACAAAAAAGCAACTTGAATCACGGAAAATCAACAACTCTCAGCATGTGCCGCAACGGTATGAGTGCTGCTGAGCCGAGTCGAGTGCGATACTGGGGAATATAAATTGATGACGCCATCAGCTGAAGGCTATTATATAATCAGAAGATATCTACACCATATATTTATATATACACGTTCCGAGTGCGCGAATAAATGTCTGTACATTACTCGCAGTCACTGTAGCAGCGGGAA
This sequence comes from Cheilosia grossa, assembly GCA_963082955.1. Lineage (NCBI taxonomy): Eukaryota > Metazoa > Arthropoda > Insecta > Diptera > Syrphidae > Cheilosia > Cheilosia grossa. Next base: position 15,361,008 of record OY720147.1, on the reverse strand, counting down.
CGTGCGGCTGTGTGTGAACAACCGATTGAAGGGAGGATTTCAATCGTCAGTTTTTGTGTAGAAAATAGTGTATTCTCTACGATAAGATAACACGAGTGTATTTGCTGGAAATAGCTGTGTAACTATGGCAAAGTATATGTACATTATCGCTATTTCTATTTTATAAGAAGAAGAAGGAGATTTATTTTTTGAATGTAGAAACCTGTCGATGCTTTTGCCATTTAAATGCAAGAATGGGTGTGGTGTTGAACTGCCAGATTGACAGAATGCATTCCAAGTAATGTCCTCGATCACGTGAAGTTGACCAAACATTTGAATGCGATCCTATGCAATAGACCTACGAAGGTAGGCGATATGTACGATAGTTTTTAAAGTAACCCAGGTGGCTTAGAGTTTTTAGTGGAAAGTTGGCCTTTTGTGTGTATTAGAGGGACAATTGGTTTAGTTCCTTGTCGACAGACTTGGGTGGTGCTGCCTTTCATTTTTATTAACTTCTTCCTTAACTTGCATACGTGCTGAAAACGATTAAATCTAATTTATAAGTAACATTTATCTAATATGTTGGCGCAGTGGCTTAGTGGTTAGCGTGTTGGACTACTAAGCGAGGGGTCCAAGGTTCGAATCCCGCAAAAACCAACATTTTTTCCACTGCGCCACCTCTCGTGAAGGTCTGACAAACATCCGAGAGTATAGCTGCCTTGAAAGAGCTTCTCAAGTAGCCGTTTGGACTCGGCATCAAATTGTAGATCCCTTCCATTCGATCCAAAAATGACAAAACTCACACAAAACGAATGTTTGTGAGAAGCTAGGCCTTGTGTCCCTCGGACCTGCTGCGCCAACTAATTATTATTATTAATTATTTATTATTATTTATCTTATTCTAGCTTACTGGCTCTTAGCGAAAACTTATTGGGTGGTGCTACCTTAAATAAACATTTTCAAACATTAAGGACCAATCACATGAGCTCGAACTGCGAATAGGCGAATTGCGAACAAATCAATTTAACTGTATTTATGAATTGAAAATTGCTATTTCTTTTACCACAAAAGCATTATATTCAATTAATCTAACATATAGTCTAAAAAAAAACTGAGTCTTAATTTATTAAAATAGCGAAATTTACAATTACAGAAACTGAAAATTCTTGCCGCGACCTGTCGCATTTTATTCACAATCCACATAAGACAGTCGCGATCCACAAACCCGCGAATGAAAAATTCGTTCGAACTTAACCTTCCACAAGGCAAATGATTCGCGGGTACCTGTGACTAAAAAAAGTTTTCATGTCAATGAAATGTCAGAATCTACGAATATTCGCTTGTTCGCAGTTCCCAATTCGCCCTCATGTGAATGGTCCTTTACTTATGCCCTGTTTTTCACTGAGGGTTTTAGTCTGCGCGACGTTCTGTGTAGTCGTGTGCAACTCTTCCAAGACTGCTTTTCAACTATTTTGCGTCATGCATGTCTCTTTTGACAGTTATCGATTCGACAGTCTCTTCTGTTAAACTATGTTGCCAAAGGCTTAAATCTTTGGCCTTTATTTAACAATTCCTATATCGGAAATTAAAACACCAACTTCTTACGTTACAAATTCAGTTTATTGTTTTAGATGAATCGCTGTAACGCTTTGAAGTTCAACTTTCGAGTGAATTTACATATTGATGTCAATTTGAAGGAAAGGTAAATTTGGGTGTGCGGTGAATATGGGAAATGGTTAACAATAGTGGGACAATTAAATCTTAAGCGCCAAATTAAAATTTAAATTTTCGGCGCCAACAGAGTTCGAAAGACTTTTCGAATGAAGGAACATCAGGGTTGGAAGAGCTTCTTCTGACGGAATATGTTTTTGTTTCGTATGTTAAATCAACTTAATTCCGTGATGCGTTCATTTGGCAATTCGGCCTTAGGTGACTGGGTTATCGATATACGACGTTCGAAGCGAGGTGTTAAGGACTATTGAGAGCGACCAACTACCTACGAACGAACGAATTTTCGCAAGTTTTGACAGTTCATTCACATGATACATTTTATTTGGCCGTAGATACCCGCGAATCCAATGACAGTCGCCGTCATTTGTCTCTATTTTTTTAATAAAAAAAAACTCGAAAATTCAAATTTGAGGTTAGGTTCGAACGAATGTTTTATTCGCCAGTTTGTGGAACGCGATTTGAATTGTGAATAAACTTTGACAATTCGCGCCAAGGGCGTATTTGTTCGCGACAAAAAATTTGGAATTCGAAATCACATTATTTAAACTGTTTATTAACTTGTTGTCTTAATACATTAGTAAAATGTGCAATTTTCGGTTCATAAATGCATCAAAATTGATTTGTTCGCTTTTCACCAATTCGTTCGCTCGCTCTCATGTGAATAGTCCTTTAATGCGTGGACGACGAATATGTTATTTTTGCTGTTACCTTTTAAGAGCAAAGAGGTCATTCCACTCCAATCAACTTCATAGCAGAGGTTAGAGCAGGGGCCAAATTACCGCATCCGTTAGTGAGCCATACGTAACTGAATTTTGTGGATTTTACAAGCAAAACAATAAGAAATTCAGTCGATCACAGATCATGATCAATTTGACAAACGTCACTATTATTGGAAAAGTTCCACGTGAATGACTAAGGCTATTCTCTGGAGATCGCATGCGATCGTCTACCTACACTATTAGGAACCAAACATAACTTCACTAATCCGCTATAGACGTTAGGCGTCCATTAACCGTCGTCACACGGTGAGACTGCATTGCACTGCAAACTGGTCTACAGCAGAAAAATATGCACACATGTTCAAAGATAAAAACTCTGGCAAAACGAACGTATGCCCTTCAAATAATCGATCTTGGTTAGTAACGCTTCCCAAGACAGGATGCAAAATAACGCCCGGAACGGAAGTCAACGTGTATCCAGTTGCAGTATATCTTCACCTCCTTCTCGCTTAAGCGTAATCATTTGCTGTTTAATTTCTTCAGAGGGAAAGCGATAGAAAAAGCAGACGAACGAAAAAACATAACCCAACAGCAAGTATAGTTACAGAAAACCAGTCCCAGCGGTGCAACATACTTTTTGTAAGCCACATTCAGAGTTGGCAGCATATCCACATATAGCATATAGGCGACCCGTCCGCACAACCTACACAGGCGCACACACACACATCCGCAATTTATTTATCCCAAGAATTGACTCTTGTCTCTGATGGCGCAATTTAAGGAGTTGTTGTTAAGCCAGTTAATGAGTGCTCATGGGTACAGTTGTGACATATAGCATCATCGTTAATGGCTTCCTTTCGTTGCCAAGAAGAGACACAATCACAATCTGTGGATTTTTGCCATCCGACAGAAAGAGAGAGAGAGCGAGAGAGTGAGAAAGAGCAAGGGACTGGCGGGGTGATAACCGAACAGCTACCTACCACATAATGCGTCTTTATTTTATTTTGTAATCCGGTCTGAGTGTAGGTGGAAGACCGCTGAAGATGACTTTAAATTGGTAAAAGAAGTACTCGTCGTACTTTATATTTATTTTGTATTCTGTGGATACCTACCATGGGGGCGAGTATTTCTTTTTTTCCCCAAAATTTGATTCCGGGTAATCATGCGAGAGGGAGGGTGTGAGGAGGAGGAGAATGAGTATGAGTGTGTCTCGTTTGATTATTTAATACCTATTGATTTGCAGCAAAAACGGGTCGATTGTCAAGTTCAATTTGAGGCAGTCAATGGAAATTAATTTGATAGCCTCTGGGAATTGGTAGTGCATCCGTCTCAAAGGTTAGAAAGTATTCATCAATCAATGTCAAATAACGTGTATCTCTTTCTCTCTTTTAATATTTCAACCAATAAATGTAGTTTATATTAATTTTTGAAAACTGTCAACGGACACAGAAGTAGAAAGTAAACCTACTGCATCGTTGGTATTCCTTTTTGGGTCACCTTTTGAAAAAATGGCGGACACGACGAATTCAGAAAAGAATGAAAGAACGGCATGTGCAATTTTGGGGTTTGTTACGAAAATTAAACTTAGGCGGGAACCATAACGGAATTAAACGGAACGGAAGTAAAGGAGGTCATAAATCACCTCATTGCCCGTGTTTCATTGCCCGCTAGATGTCTAGCACAAAATATCCCATAAGGAACGCCCACGCTCGAAGTCTAGCGCCAGCAGACATTTGACACTATTTTTCGCATAAATATTTCCACACTGCAATTAAAGAAATGATAATACAATATATAATAAAAACGATATCTGAATTGCTATTTTATTAGCAATTTTATTACTATTACACTTGCTCGGCTTCGTATTTATTTGTCAACGTTTGAACAATTTCCCTTGAAAGGTGGTTTTTTTTTTTTCTCTTAATGCAGTGGGTGGTATTGTGCTAGATGGAGAAATTTCCTAGACCCTAGACGTCTAACATGGTGAAACTCAATTTAGGTGAAATGTAATTTTTTATATGAAGGGTGACCAGATCCACGCCCAGCAAAAAGAGGACACCTTCAAAAATCTCAGATGAAAAATTGAAGAACAAAAAACAACAACCAATATAACAAAATATGTATATTATAACAAAGAAAAAACAAAAATTTTGACAAATTCCAAAAAAATTGCAAGAGAAATTGAGCTTGCAAATGGGTGTGTTCAGACGATTGTTAAAAAAACAAAAGATAATATTGTGCTCAGAAGTGAAAAAGTTCGGGTACAAGTATATATTAAAGGTCGTGTTCACACCAGAAAGATGCAGACAAAATTCTGAATTAGTGTTGAAAAAAGTTTTGTTGTAGCTTTGTGGTCGAAAAATTAAAAATTCTGATGTATCCCAAAACGAGGACAAATTGCATATTTATATGTTTCAAAAAGATACCGGACTTTTTTTTTCGATAAAAAGAGGACATGTCTTTTTAAAAGAGGACGTCTGGCCGGCCTAGACATGCCGTTAGTCATCTAGCGGGCAGTGGAACGCGGCCATTGTCGCAGTGTATTCAGTCACATGCGCTGAGCTTATGTTTTCCAAACTTGATTTATCGGCAAACGTTTTGGTTAAGAGGATTCGTCTTGAAGCTTTCGTATAAACCAGTATATTTCTGTCTGCGATTAGTTTGAGGTTTAAGTGGCTTTCATCTGACGACCATTATCTATTTTTTTTGAATATTTTCTATTCCGTTATCGGCTGATTTCATTTCATGTATTTGTGGGGCCTGAACTGGGTGTCATTCTCAAAGTTTTGACTTTAACACAGAGGTGCTGGCTCTCTGCACAGCCCTCAGACTAGAAATTTTAAAGGTTTCTTATATTGTAAGGCTCGTAATGATAACTATTTCCAACCTTAAATCAGAAAGAAAATGCAACACGAGTCTGGAGAAAACGGTTTCTACACGGCTCATCTTCTCTCGGAAGCGCTCGGAGATTCACAGTTTGCCTCCTTGCCGGAAAGTCTCAAGAACACAAATTCCCAACTCAAGATGGAACCCACCCTTTACATTCAAATTGTAAGCCAATTTCTTGTTCCGAGCAGTTTGTTGTCCAAATATATATGAATTCTTTAAGTCCATCGTGTAAGTGAATGGAACTCATTTCGCTTGGACCCGTTTCGCTAAAGTTTTCATTGAAACGGATCCATCTTCATTCAAATTATATGGTGGGGGTCTTTCCTTTCTGCATTTGTATAGTAATAATTTTTTACTTTCACCTCAATCATGTAGTTCACGTTTTGTACGGAAAATTCGCCATTATGAACTCGTAAAGTGTATAAACTGGGCAAAAAAGTATTATTGCGTCAACCGCTTTAAGTTTCGACATAAAACTTACAAATTTCCCAAAAGCTATATTTTCCCACGCAGATTTCGCTATTGTGAACTGCCACAAATTAAAAGTCGTGTTAAGAGTTTGTTATAAGGTTGTCTCATAAGATACCCTAAAAATCATGGTGAATCTTTTGAAATTATTTTACCATATAACCCCCTGAATTAATACACAAGACACGAATTTTCATGATTTTTGGTTTACGTCTTCCATAAAAACGCCGGAAGTAGATTCTAAAGCTAAGCACTTTGCAATGTCAACCTGTTCACTTTTTCTTTGGATTTTATTTTGAATTGATATGAAACGTCAAGCAGACAGATAAAATAAAACTTACGCAATGACGTGGCTCTAAATCAATTATTGTATTTTTTATCAAAATTTCCCAATGTTTATCAATTAAAAAAATTTATAATATATAACATACCACTAACAATGGCCAGTTGCCGGTCTCTAGGCCGTTTGCGTCGATTCAAATCAAAGGTTTGTATAAATGTGCCATAGTGGTTTGTATCACTAAACCTAAAAGTATGTTACTCTCTCTCTCTCTATCTTGCCCATAATAGAACCGATTTGACATACAAATGGTGCGTAGGGACAGATACCCAGAAGCGGTTCGGTTCATGCGGAGGACCTACCTTGATGACCCATTTATGCGAGCCATGGGAATATCGGCACGACACAAAGAGACCCACAACTACCTCTCGGCCCTGTGGCTGACGCTCCTTAAATCGGGTTACCATCCACCAAATGCGAAAACAATCCCTGTACAAATACTAATTCGTGTGTCTCTTGTTTTTCCTTTTAACAGAATTGTCACTAGCAGCAGTCTATCGCACCAAGATCTGCGGCTTGTGCATTAATTATCCACATACGCACAGAACAGGCTCCTCACCAAACGATGCACTCCTTCAATTGGCCAAACTGGTTAGGAGCGAAGCCACACGCAATTTGTTGCATTCCTGGCATAAAATCAGTCGTGAGGCACCATTACCCAGCAGCGTCGATGGCCAGACGAAACGCATTATGGAACTGGCCGGACTAGCGGTTGGCCCGCAATATCGTCAGCTAGGCATTGCACAGTCGCTGATTCAGAATTCGGCACACTTGGCCATGCTGTTGGGCTTCGATTATGTGCGTGCAGACTGTACAAACATGGTGACGGCGAAAATTTGCGATCGACTTGGCTGGCAAGAGATTTGGCAATTGCCGTATGAACAGTTTGACGGTGTACTGACCAACACATTGAATGAACAAGAAAATCCAACCGTTAAGGTATATCTTCAACCTGTACAATCGCAGGCGAGGAACGCATGAAGAGCGGCCAGCAGCAGCACAGTTGGTGTGCGTTAATGATCGCATGACTGGAAACGATAAAACTCTGTACACACGTTTCTTTTCGAACTCAAAACCTGGCGTAGAACGTTGCCTCCCGATAATGGGCTGATGTTTGCGTTAAATGAATTAGGACTGGTTTATGATGGGCCGGCTGGATGGTTTTTAAAACGAACGCCGGCACATGTTGTCGGGTAAAAGGAAAGCCATAAATGTGAAATTGGTCGGTACCGTTCTCTGGAAAAAAATAAATAAATAAATGTGACAGAATCTACATACAATATCCAATGTTTTATGGCAATGGCGTGGGGCTAAGGCGGACATATGCTAGAGCTGCTGAAAGGTCAATGTTGGTTAATGCTGCTTAAAAAGTTCTCGTGAACTTTGAGTCCTCCTGAAACTGATCCAATTTAAGAGACGTACGATCCGTTAGCATATATAGTTGAGTGGGTGTCGGGGAAACATTTTGATTTTGATTTTGATTCACTTGTTTTTATCCAAAGTTTCGAATTTTCTCGTGAGGACTGTGCTGAAGAGAATGCTTAGACAATGACTCGGTCTTACGATGATTGACGAAGCCTCCGTATGAGCTTGCTCTAGTTTTTCTGCTGATCAGTACCGTTCGTCTGACGGTTCCTACGTGCTGTCAAACGCCCACTCAATTTCAAGAAAGACACCATGTGCTGTGGCTTTTGAGCTCAGAGTGCGAGCTCTACATGCTGACGTCAATTGTCAAATAGTTCTTCAAGGCATTGTCTGCGGACTTAAAAAGCCTAAACCTGATGGGCGTTTTAAGCGACTTGTAGAACCTTTTCTGCCTCGATCACTTTAGAGCTGCCATCTGGTTACTTCAGGGACGTCGAAAGATCGGTTTTTATTTCATCTTTAGGCTATACGCACCCTGATTTTCTGAGTCTAAATGTCAACGAATCTAGTATAACACTGCGGTCTTCAACTTATAATACAATTTCGGTCCGAATATTGACCGATGTTTGCAGTTCTTTCCTGATTTGGAACCATTATCGCTACTTACTAATTTCTACTACCGGCGGGGCATATAACAGCCTAAGGCCGTCCGCACATTGCATACAAATTTTAATGGTATACGATTTTCTCAGTCAAACAGGTGGTGATATTTACATCCGTTTTAAAATTTTCAATGCAAGAAAGTGTTTTTAAAAATCCCAACACGTTTCGGTTGTTTTCGGACGTTGGAACTGCACGTAACGTACAACTCGCACTCAGTGTGTGCGCTCCAACAGTATTTGAAAGGTCGGGATTTTTCGTATGTGTTCGCACGAGTCAAATTTGTGCGAAAAGGCGTCCAACGTAAGGCTGGCTAAAGGAGTTACTGGCAATCCAGCAGCTTTAAATGTGATCAACCGTACCCATCAACACCGTCTTGGCAAAGTTGTTGGATGGCTGGATATAGCACTGCTTTTGTATACCATCTCATATTTTTTTTGGTCACCCTTGGTCATCTGATTTCGTTGAACCCTCGGAAAGTTTAGGGGAAAGCTTGTTTTTGCTCCCAGCCAGGGTCCGGCTTCGTGCTGGTCTTCCTTTTTGTTATCTTGATGTCACTTTCAGCATGTCAAAAATATGCACTTCTTTTTCCTTACCAAACCTGGAGGTAACTTCTTTCTTTCTGCCAAGGTTCAGCCACCAAGACGCAAGAGTTGTTGCGCCTTCTCCATCAAGATTTTGTCGTCTGATAAGCCGGCTGCTGGAGCTTCTTAAGTTTTGATGAGGTCCTATGACTACATTATGATTGATGTTGGCCACTGTCTTACGTAATGCACTTAGATTAGACTAGATTAGCCTAGATTAGATTATTAGACGGGAGCCTTCAAGGGGCTCTGGCACTGCGGCTTCTTAAAGTAGCCTATTGTGCCTTCCCAGGTAGGTTCCTCGAGCCATCTTTTCACTCCAGAGGCAGTCAGGAAGACAAGGATCTTCTCTGGCTGTATGTCAGCAGGGTTTCTGAATTGACAATTTCATCCCCTAGGATGTTTTTCCTAAGACGACATAGAGCCGAAGAATCTATGAGTATGTGAAGAGAGGATTCATCACTCTCAAGACAGTCGGGAGATAGGATACGGTGAGACGCCAATGCGGTGGAGATGTTTTTTCACGTGAGCATGGCCACTGATTATTCATGTAAGGATCCAAGGATCCTCAGACTATTTTTGTCCAAATTAATCAGGAAGAGCGATTTTCTAGGGGAGAATTTAGGGAAAAATATTCTGGTGCAGTTCTGCCCAGCTGTATTTTGCCAAATCTCTTATGACTCGATGCGAGATAGGTTCTTAATGTAGTTCCTGAAATGGTTTTACTGACTCCGCAGAAGGGTCCAGGTCCGATTAGTGGAGTGGTTGCTCCGATTTTAGCCATTCGTTACCCTCAAATCCTCTGTGGGCTGGAATTCAGGGGAGGATGACTAGGTTTTTCTTAGAGAGCTCGTGGATGGCTTTGGCTTCTTTGTTTATTTTATCCACAAAAGTGCGGACCAACTCGGCAGTGTCGCCATGCCAGGGAAAAGCGTTACATCACCTAAACATCCTCGACTGTGCACCTGAGCTAGTTCGCAATTGGTTATACGTTCAACATTTCACCTTTAAGAAAGGTTTTCTCTAAATTTTCCCCTCACAGCTGCAATTAGGTTAGCAGTTCCGAATTCGCCGCAGACCCTTCGGACGACAGCAGCAATTCAGATGCAATAGAAAAACGTTGGAAAATCCTAGTGTGTGTAGGCCAAAATGAAAGGCGTTAAAAGCTAGGCCTAGACCGGTTGCTCCCAATATTTGTCTGCTGTTTACTGTACACTCTAACGCCAGTCAATTTTCATTTATCAATTGTTTTCTCCTCCACAATTCCTCATCATACATATTCTAAATCAATAAGCTGACAAGTTGCAGTCGTCGATAGATATATAGGTAGGAGCTATCAGTATTTTGTTTGCTCTATCGCCTCTTCGCGCACATCGTTATGTAAAATCATTCACAATTTGCAAAACACATGAAATCACGCTCTTGTCGAAAGGGCAAGTCATTTGTTTTGATTTGTCGCAACAGCAAGGCGCCAAGAATATTTATTGATCTCGGGACTATTTTCGATTGTGCTTCCCCATTTAACTGCCGCCCTACAGTGACACACAGTACATGCACTAATTAAGTTATGCAGAGTATCTGTAGTTGACCTGAATTAAATTCGGTCCCACGATGTCTAATGTTAAAATATTACCACACACTCAGCAGTGCCACTCGCGCATTTTGTTGCATTATTCATGGACTCATGCGTTTGTGTGGTCTGATGTGCGGTTTGGCATTCTTTTATGCAAAATTGTTACACAAAAGAAATTAAAAATAACCATAAACAGAGAATTTGTTTTGTGTTATTTTTATTGGTACGAATTAGGCGGACGGGAAAAACAATTACAGCACTGTTACTTCCGATCGCACGAAAAAATAAAAATGAAACCATAAATGTTGCTAATGTTTAGTTTTCGTAAAGTGACTTCCAAGTGATTTGTTTCTAATTTTTGAATTTTTCTTCTTTTATTTTCAGATTTTTTTATATATAAAATTGTCTTAAATTAAGGAACGTTTTATTACTATAAAGGTGAGTGGTGTTTTCTTTTTTATTATTTATCGGCTATAAATAGAATTGTTGAATACGCGAGAAATGTGGAATTTTGGAAATTCATAAATTGTTCAAAGTGTTATAACTCATAAGTGTGGCGATTATTTATGTTATATTGTTTGAAAGAAACTCGATCGGTACCTATTTTTAGGCAAGAAAACTATGTCCATCCCTATTATGACGAACCTAGACTAAATCCCCGAGGATGGATCACTGGGTTCGGAGAAGTAGCTGCTCCATATTGAGCTCCTCATGTATTCTAATTCAACTCGCGTAATCTCTGCAAGTTTAACTCTGCAAATGATGACAAGCAAACCATAAATTTCGAGAGCAGTCCTCCGTAAGCTAAGAGTTAGATTGGTTGGTTGGTTTAAGTGGCTGTATTTTCCGTTTCCTGGCGATGGAAAAACACAAATAACGCATTGAGCGCCGTTTTGAGACCACAACCAACGGAACCTGAAATAAAGGGGGATGAAGGGTGTTAAGGGAGCTCAAAACTAGCTTGATGATGATCTTGTTGAAGGGTGCTTTTGATGGCCGAAAGGTCTTCATAAAAGGGGTGACCTAATGCACTGCGTCTGGTTTTTGCTAGGGCCGGACACTCACAAAAAAGATGGAACACTGGGTGTTATGGGGGATGCCAAGCTTGGCTGCGTGAGTTCCTAAAGGCCAATGGCCCGTACTAATTGCCGTTAATCGGGTGACATCTACACGCGTTCTTGCTAAGAGGTTGTTTGTTCTGGCATCATCGTAGGCTGGCCAGATCTTCCCTGAAACGACACAGTTCGTCAACGCACAACCGCTGTGTACGTCCAACGAACCATCTTTGCTTGAAGCCCCACTTTTTGTGCCGAAAGTTTTACTACAGGCGTCGAAAACTTCCGCACTCGGTGTTCGAAATTGGACTTCCAGTTAAGTTTAGGGTCAAAGAGTTAGAACAAATACCGATTATGCTACATTGGCGAGAGTGAAAACTTACTCGCACCTAATTCGGTACTCCTGTTAAAAATTCGACCTTAGCCTATGCTTTGGCGGCGCTGCAGTTAAACTGGATCTCACTCTCAACTAATAGGCGTTTTTAGTTAGCTCTGTCTTTTGCTACTGTAATCAAACACCTCCGGGTTGAAATCGACGACTTTTCGGGACATTTTGGAGCTTGTAGAGCTCAGTTTATTAGAAATACAAGAGTTTGAGTTTTGCGCTCAAAACAAAAATGGTGCTCCCCAAAATGTTCTCAAGTATAATGGTGAAAAATTAACATGACATGGCATCAACTTGTCTAAGTCCGTTTTTGACATCAACGGATCAAAGGCATCGGTGACATTGTTTCCGACTGAACTCTATCATCATTCTGACAAGTTTGACAGGGATACTAGAACTGTAGGCATGTTTACCTAAAAATCCATAAACAGATGATGTATCGAGCTGGAGTTTTTAGTTTTTCTTCAGAAACTGTCGTAGTAGGAACATTTGGTCGGTTGTGGACTTACCGAGCTTTATGCACTGATTGGGTCAAATAAATTCGTTGACAAGTTATTAAAAGTCGTCACACAGTACGGCGGACAGAATTTTTGTACTCAAAGTTAGGAAGACGGACATCTCTGTAGTCAGTGAGATGATAAATAAGAGGTGTTATTTTGGTATTCAAATAAAAATGCCATTTTTTGAGATAAATGATCGGATGTTTATTTCATAATAAAGAGGAAGGTATTCCGTTAATAATGAAAAACAACATCAGCCAAATGGCCACCACGAGCACGCATACAGGACCATATCCTTTTCATGAAATTTTCCATAACCAAATCGCAAAGTGGCTGCCCTATGTCCTCGATAGCCTCACGAAGTTTATCTTTGAGGTCTTGAATCGACGCTGGGCTGTAGGCGTAGACCTTATCTTTCACGTGGCCCCAAAGGAAGAAGTCGCAAGGTGTTAAATCACAAGATCTCAGTGGCCAATTGTGATCCTCGTCGAGAGATAACACGGTCCGGAAACTTTTCCCGTAAAAGATCAATGCTTTCGTTGCTTGTGTGGCACGTAGCGCCGTCTTGTTGAAAGTAAACGTTGTCCAGATCAATACCATCCAACTCCGACCATAAAAAAAACATTAATCATCTCTCGATAGCGCAATCCATTCACCGTAACTGTTGATCCAACCTCATTTTCGAAAAAGTAAGGTCCAATGACCACCCCGCCGGACCATAAACCGCACCAAACAGTCACACGTTGAGGATGGAGAGGCTTCTTCTTTTCCGAGCCCCAGATGCGACAATTTTGCTTGTTGACGTAGCCACCGAGGTGGAAATGGTCCTCATCAGTCAAGATGATCTTTCGATGGAATTCCGGATCATTTACATGCATTTCAAGGATCCAATCAGCAAAGACACGACGTTGTTGAAGCGTGTATCGTTCCATTTTTAGTAATGGCGTAGTTCCTACTTGTCAAATGTCAAAGAATAAAAGCTTCAAAAGTGACAGCTACCGAAATAGCGGGTCATTCACAATAACACCTGTCATTGGAAAACCCTTTATAAGACTACATTCCTCAGAGCTTAGTGTGTACCGTATACCCTCATCAAAACGTCTTCCACTATTCTTTAATCAGGTCGGCTGATAGCTTGTTAGGTCTGTTTTACCGGAGCTAAGATATTGCTTTTCTCATTTTATTTTGGTCAGACGGACAAGAGTTTTGACCTAAATATGTAGTTTTATGGTCTCTTCGTCATCGACGCCGGTCGTCTGTTTTCATATTCTCGACGCCAACTTCGTCTCCACATGACGCTGTCCAAGCCTTGTTGATTTGACACCTTTCTTTTTACCTTTTGCAACAATTTCCGCACATTTTATTCCTTCCTCCCTCGCAGGGCGATATTTATGCACCAAACCTTGGTGATTATTTGGCGATCATTCATCTGTGAAAAGACTCGAACACTTTTTGCGCAAGTCCGGCGCCTATGAACCCCCTCTTAAATTGACGCTTTTTTGCGCACTCCAGAAACAGGGTCGGCATTCTGTAAGGCGAAACTTAATCAATTGTGCGCCTTCAAGCATCCGACCCAGGGTTCCGAAAACAATTCGAAATAAACGCATAAACTTTATTTTCTTCGACAGAACGACGCACAGCCAGCGACACCACGCAAAACAGACTCCATTTGCCGTCCACACACTTTTGGACTTCCCATCATTTCCTACCATACAAACCCTAGAGTTTAAAGTTGCTGTTGCTATTTGACTCATATTACTGTCAGGCTTTCTCCAGTGCGCAGTGCAACAGCCCCAAAATTTCTTTCCACACCATAACGTGATCTTAATTATAAATAAACGTCTCCTAACTTAATTATAAATTTCCTACGCTCTCGAGGGAAAAAAAAAACACACACAAAGCTCCCCAGTGCTATTTTAAAACTCCTCACACCTTCGCATTAATCACTGCACTATAAGAGATGGAGGAATGCATTTGGCCGGAAATTGTGTAGGCGCGTGTGTGCTGTGTGCATCAGTCTGCCTGAAGAAAGTCAAAGTAAAATCGATTGTAGATTTTGTTTTCTAAAATAAATATTTCTCCGAAATTTCATCATCATCTACAGCTGACGTCATTCATTCAGCTTTTTGCATGTTGGGTGTATTTAATATAATTTCCCAAAAACAAAAAGAAAAACACTAAAAGATATAATGTATTGTGAAGTGATATGCTCCTTGCACTTGATGGTGGGGGGACCTGGTCGGTTGAACCAACTCCTCTTATCGATAAATCTCTACATCAGCACAGAATGCTTTCGGAGGCAATTTAAACTTGGCTCAGTTGGCTTTGATTCAACAGCAGCACAACTGTGTAATCTTTACGACTTGTTGTTGTTCGGCGTCTATCTCTTGGTCTCTGTTTCTGTTTCTGTTTCTTTGGCTTGGTTGACTCATTATTTTCCTTTTTCGTATTTTTAGACGAAAGAAAAACGGGAAACAAAATGCTGCGACACAGTAGGAAAGTGCTTTCGATTTAGAATAGAAATAGAAAGAGACCAGCAGCCACAGTCGCACAAAAGAATAAAGAAAGAGAAAGTTTTTTAAGTTTTCTATATTTTTTTTTTTCTGTCTCTTCTGTCATGTGTCATCTCAAATTAAAATAGAAAAAAAAGAACAGATTTAAATATTCAAGCCGGAACTAATATTCAACACCCGTGTTCGACCTGAATTGGAGTGGAGTTTCCTTTCCTGGCGAGACAGTGACTCTCGTGTGCTGAATTTTACTAGTCTTTCTCTTTCCACCCTGACATCATTTCGAACGAACCGCCGCCAGTGAAAATACAAATGAAAATAATCGAGAAAACAAAACTGTGTACACCAACCACATGTACTCGATTATTGACTAATTGAAAACTTCCTTTTGCTCATTGGAATTGCAGATACGAGTATATAAATGAGATAGCTGTTCCGTTTTCTGACAAACGCAAACGGGTGTATACATATTTCTGACCAACTGATTCATTTGCTTTGCAAAATGTGTATAGCCGGTATCTGGTCGTCTTCTTGAATTAAATGCTTTAAACTTGTAATTTTGAAATGACTCTTTCGAGCCAATTTGAATTTTCCACCATTTGCTATTGCAAGAATTGAGAGTAGGCATAAACCGAAATGACTGCGCTTGCTCTTGCCGAGAGAGAGACATGCATAACTGTTTGTTATTCTGCTCGTGAACAATATTGGAAAACAATTAACGAGTATGTGACAGACTTGTGTATTCTTGGGACGGCCACAGTGTGTGGGGGTCTTTGACCGACCTGTCGTAGCAATTGGGTTAACGGCGCTGATGTCGCCATTGCTGTCGGGGAGGTGGGAAAATGATGTAATGGAAAAGTGTGCCGTATTAAATTGTTTTTTTTTTTTTTTTTTTTATAAATATGAAAGAAAGTCCCTTTCGACTTAGACTTGCTTTCTGAAGGTGTTCCTTACGAGCTTTAATTTTTTTTCTTAGGACATTATGATTTGAGACAGCTCGGGTGTTTTAAACGAAGCTCATCTTAACGATCCGCACTCTTTCGAGCATTTTCATGTCAAAGTATCTGACCAATTAAGTTCGGGTAAAAGTGGACGCATCACTAGCGAATTTGCATAGCTCCCAAAAGAAGTCATTAGGTCGCGTTAAGCTGGCACGATTTCGTATATGTACTTGTTCATTGACTTTGTCGTCGATGAAACTATTCGGTAAATCAGTGGTTTGATGGAAAGCATGACACCTGGCGCCATTATGCTAAAATCACACATCCTCCCGATTGAGATGTCGTGAATATTTTCGAAGAACTTATCACTGATTGGTTGAAACACGTGCTGCGGCCTTATTTTTTGAAAAACCGACAAAGATGATGCTACCATCTCGTAGACCACTCCAGACACAGTAAACAAGAAAGAAAAAAACGAACTTAAAGTAATAAGCGAAATCCAGCGTAGCTTGGTTATGTCCACAAAGCTTTAGGTAAATTAATCGCAGAGCTGAACACAAAATTCGAATGTACAACTTTTGAGTGTAGGTATAATTGGGTCCAATGTGTCTTTTGCCGATTTGTTCAGCTGTCCTTCAAACAGACCAAAGTCCTACTTTTAAAATGTCTTTAAATGACTTATTTAAATCTATCTACAAGGTGGACCAAAAGAGATCACCCTATTGGAAGATGCTCTTATTTTTACAAATGGCCTTCAATGTCAAATCCGTTTTGACATTTGTGGATTAGACAGATGTAGAATACAAGTGAACAAGCCATGGAGCGATACACTCCTCATGAACGCGGAATAATCGATGTGGACGATTTTTCGACCAAAATCATAATGAGCGATGAGACTCATTTCCACCTCAGCGGGTACGTGAACAATCAAAACTATCGCTTCTGGGGTATCATCTTCCCGACTTGAGCAATAAAATTCTAAAGGTTCAAATAAACATAATCAAAAAACAACCGACGATTTTGAGTCAACATTGCACCACAATGGACCAAAATTCTGGTGTAAGCTTGCTTTCCAAGAAAGCGACCCTATCTAACTTTATCTTTGTTAACCACCATTAAAAAAAAGTGTTTTTTTTTTTAAATGTCTGTCGCCACTGGTTTGGCAGAAGTAGTAAACACTTCGCTTTACAATTATGGGTTGTTAAAACCGAGCTCCGCCGGTAAGCATTTAGTCCGTCATTTTAGAAAATTCAGCATCTATAGTAAAAGTTTGGTAAAAAGTTTCAAGACCAAAAGACAGAATAAACGTGCACCGTCTTGCTAGCCAGTATTTTAATGTCCCTTTGGATTAATGCTTTGCTTTTTGGCGAGACTGTTGCAGGGTGACCTGGATCACAATCAGCCGGATTGATCTATAGCAAGTTGTCTCAAGTTGGGTACTTATCTTGTTTACTTCTAACTGATTGATAAGGCCTTTTTTTTTGGGGCCCCACTGGAGTAGATTTAAATATCTTCACGCTGGGGCTTGTTGCCTATTGACTTCATATGTTATCGCTACCGCAGCCAATTACTCTATACTTTCGTTATTCTAACTGAACTCCTTCCTAGACGAAAGATCTCTGACGGATCACGAAAAACGATGGTCAGATTGCATTCATCGGTCATTCTTTCTTTTAAATAAAATTTTGCAGATGGGTTTATAAAAGCTCTCAGCATCAGGTTTCAAAAAACTGGCAAGCTATGCGAAGACCTCCCTCAGCTTTGTTGAAAATCAGTCTAGAAGTGGATTTTCTGCCAAGGTATAACTGTTTTGGAAAAATCTCTCCGTTCAGGCGAAGAAACTCATCGCCGATATTTTTTATTTAACTTATTTTTAATTTTTCCAAATAGAAAATATTTCAGCTAAAAATATTTAATATAGTTCGATATTTTGTGTCAATTGACATAAATAGAGGTATTTAATGTGAAGTGAACAAATTAATATAATAAAAACTATTTAAATAGGTATACTAAAAAACAAAGAAAAATGCATTAGTTATATATAAAATATTAAACGATGTGGCGCAGAAAAATTTAAAAATCAATGTGGTCAAATCCAAGAAGCCATTGTTTCACTTTTTTCATAAAGCTACATATTTAACAGTTTGCCATTTTCATTCCTTTCCAATATAAATGTCTTTTGTTGTCAGTCTTTTAGTGGTGAATGTCAAAGTGAACAAGATCCTCCTTGTCTGGCTAGGAACTTGGTTAACTGGTAGTCACAGCTCGTCATAGAAGTATGTCCAAAAATAAATTCTCGATATAAGTTCGTAGCCCCAAAGAAAACATAAGGCGTAATTAGTGTTTTTTTGCGGGGGTTGAACCTAGAAACCCCCTCAATAGTTTTGGCACCTCATCAGCTTATAATCATGACGAACGCATAATATATATTACATGGATTCAGTTGTGTATCCTTTTCAATTTCTCAGTGAACTTTATCGGTTTTCTGATTTCTGGCTCCAAGTTTCATGGCACCAACTTAGGCAATCAATAATTATTATGGGCAAGCACGCAATTCATTGAACTAGTTTCTCTTTGGGGGCGTCTTGCGTCAATGCTATAAACTTGGCATCGCTTCCTTTGTCCGTTTATGGAATTTCATTTTAACATTTAAAGCTGTCGCCTCTGTTTTGCTTTCTGTAAACCGCATTCGAGCTCAATTTCCATCACGCATTGCTCGTTCACTAATGTAAGACTATTCGGCCACAACAGGCTTGTTTTAAGTACCTGCTATGAATTTCATTGTCCTTGTTGCAATACAAAGGCTGGTATGACTTATTTCAATAGAACCTTTGGGATATTTGTTCTACTGGAAAATGCTCGTTTGAAGTGAACTCAGTGGAAACGTCATCGGCGCCTTCTTCCAATTGCATAAAATTCTTACAAAGACTAGAAATGCAGGGATTTTTTCATTGTTTCATACGTCTTATCGGATACTTGTTCAGCACAGGATATCCCTTTATTTGACCAACGCCAAAGTTTGAACATATTCGCTTTTGCAAACGTAGCTCTTCAACATGCCTGAATTAATTGGCATGCCATCCCTTTTGCGCTCCCCTAGACAGTTAGTCTCCACAGAGTGCATCTTGCATTCTTTACATATTTCAATGCCCGTCAATCACACAAGTGCGCTCTTCAGACCGTTTTTTTTTTTTCTTTTATGTTGTACTCCAGCACAGGATGACAATACTCGTACGTATATCCATATCCATCCCATCGTCGCATTACAGTTAATGAACACATTTTATTGCCATGCAATTTCATTACTGGCTCCTCCTCCACCCCGTCCTCCTGCTGGCCGTCACTTCAGCTGTGTTGATGATTACAAATGATACAATGTCGGTCTCTGTATTCATATACAGCCTCTAAAGGCCGATAAAAAACATCTTCGACTGGCGTTGGTCACTCCACTCACTCGTCCAGTCGTCACCCGTTTCCGTTTAACTAACTCTATTCTCCTCTGGAATGTATTTTTTATGTGCGCGAGTGTGACTATCGAGAACCACAGCGGTTTTAATGGCGAAAGTCAGACCGAATGAATTGGAATCGTCGTTTCTAAGACCTTTCCTAGCGAATTCTTCTGGACGGATGACCCCAAAACAAAGTTTATTACATGCTCGCCTGTGTGCTCCCCTCGTCTCGTTGATAAACCACACGCAAATAGCCGGTAAAAAGAAGTGCCAATAACAATTTATCTGTGTCAGTGAGGGGGAGAGGTAGAAAGAACGTTCTTTGAGTATATTATATGCATGAACTATATGGAATTTTTAAAAACATAAATATAGAACGGAGATGAATTTTATTCAGCTCATGTGTGCATGGCCTGTTTTGTTTTGCTGGTTTTTTTTTTCTTCTTGTTAAGCAAATCTGAAAATTTTCCACTTGATGGGGCTAGCTGAATAGCTTGAGCGAATCTGGGACATGTTAGATTGTGGGTTAGATAGAGAGAAGCATATAGAGCGAAGAGTACAGTCCAATATAACCCGGGGAAATAAACAAAAAGGAAGAGACTGGTTAGCCAAGTTGATGAGTGGGCCTTTGTCTAGCCAAGGGCGTTTTAATTTTCGTCTTGTTTTACAGTTTGCAGGATGTTTTATACAATTCGACTAGGCTTCGTTGAAAGGGCGGTCTAATTACTTTCTGGTTGTTCCCGTCCTTTTAATGAAGACTTCTTAACCCACTCTTAGGTTTCTGAAAGATGAAAGGATGCCTCTGATTAACCTTCATCTGCACGCTTGATTATCCGGCGTTATGCTGTCTCCATGTCGTTTGTAATGTCCTGCGGTTGTTGGTTTCGTTTACGAAGGAACTTACATTTTGAGCACAGTGGCGATATATTGGCGCAGTACCTACTGCGACCTGAGTAGGTCGCTGTACTGTTCTAGGAATCGCATTGACAAGTGCGATCGATTGGGTCATGTGTTGAATCAACGTCTTGTGGGTACATTTTCAACGCCTTGAGGTTTTATGAGCCTCTGTTGAAGTGTTTAAGTCTTCTTTGGTTAGTTGCCGGTCCTTGACAGGGTCTATTCCGCTGTTTCTATGGTCTTCTATCAGGCAAATCTCTGTCGAGTTTGTGAAGATGATAGCTAAAGCAGCAGTTATTTAAATCAAATCAAATCAAATTGTTCCATCTTTTTGCCCGACTTGTATGATTGAGGGGTAAGCTTGCTTTTAGCACAGTCCGATAAGCTTTTTTTTACCCTGTAGCATGTAGTTCCACTTGTATACTTTGGAAGACGTAAAAAGTTGCAAGACCTAAAAATACTGCTGTAGACCTTTGCTTATAACAAAATCTGTTGCAACAAGGAAAAACCGCTAAAGTCGAATTTGATAATTTTTCAGGAGAGCATATTAACGTTTTGCTAAAAAGCTTAAAATGACAAATGGTTCTAGACTATCTATTAGAAGTCGTCGGTATTAAAATTCCAATTTTGAAGATAAAAAGCTGGAAAAACGAATCTTGAAGATTTGGGCATGCTGAACCTAATTGTATCAAAAACTCATTTCGTCTTAACTCGACTTTAGCTGTTTCTGCTCGTGGCAACAGAAATTAGCGTGCGAAACTGGCGATAGCTGGCTAGAGATCGTGGAGACGCTTGTTGGTTGAAGCCCAGGTCCACTCCGGACTTTAGCCCCACCTTAACTAGGTAAGTAAGAACTTTGCTTGCTCGTAAGTAAGAACTTAGCTTGCTCGTCAACCGTTTTTTTGCCTTCAAATCTTTAAAATAGATTTTACTTCTTTCTTCCATGCATATATTTAAAGAGTTCATGATTCGTCGAGTTATCCTATAGGTTAAAGGATTCAGCGAGGCTTAAAGAGCTGACCACAGACGCAAAAAACTCATCCTTGTTCGGCCCCACAAAAAAGTACACAGCCTTAAGTATAGTACGGATTTTTCCTTGAAATCGCGAGATGACTTTTGGCTCTCAACCTCAATGAACTCTTACTGACCCTTGGAATTATCGGTCTGTGAAAATTCGACTACTCCCATTTCGTTGTTCAAACTCTAGTATTGCTTGTATCCGTACAAATCGTTTGCTTAAGTTTGCCTAGCGAAATTCGGGACCCCTCAAAGATTGCCCTGTCAAAAGCACTCGCAATACTTTTTCTTATAGAGAGCACATTCGATTTTACCGAAGAGCTTGCGAAGTGAAGCCTCGGAAGTAATTCCGTAGTAATAAGCCACCTTTTTAGAGGTAAGACTTCAAAGGCTGAAAACGAGGATAAACCATCTTTACCGGCTTTTTTTCTTTTGGGTACAGCCCGTTCTACACATTGGCTTTAAAAGGGGCAGTAACTGGCTAATGTCTGTCGCACACTACGTGCTCATCGCCTTAATTTATAATTCAACTCCTTCAACTCTCTTCAACCAAAAAATATTGCTCAACAAGTGTTGGGTTCGTGTACCTGTTGCGGTTGCTCATTGGACACAGTTGAACATTGAGTTGATCAACGATTTGGTTAGTATGGACGAAATATACGTACCGGCGCAGCATTGCTGAGGTCGTTCTTGTTCTGTCACTACTGATGCTGCGACTATAATCTGGTTGCTGCTGCTATAATCATTCCATTTGATCCCACACTCGAAGTTATTTTACAGCAATTGACTACTGACGCCGAGTACGTTCAACGCATTGCTCAATGCAAGATATTTTGTCCTGTTTACAAGGAGAGCAACGTGTACATCAACTCGTTTCGGAATTATGTCGAAAACATGTTCGAGTTTTTGTCGAAGTTTGTCGTTCAACGCGAGTTTGTGTAGTTTTCGAGTTTATAAATATATTTGTTGTGCTATACAGTAGCGAGCTGAATAAGCAACTGAACCCTGACGTGCAGTGTACATCCGGCACAATACCAAAAGACTAGAAAGCCGTACACTGTACAACAGCATATTTGTTGTCCTCGTCACAGTAGCCACGATTGAAGCACTATACCTCTTTCAAGTTTTTGCTCATCTGTAGCTCAAGTGACTGGTACCCATTCAGAGCCAGCGGAAATACGATAAACAAGCGCAACCATTGCACAGCGTCCTCTGTCCCAACTGGGGGACATGATTGTCCGCCGCTTCTGATAAATGGTAATGGCCGACCTACGTATGCTTTGAATAATAGCCTACGCCTCTCATTTCATAACGACGACAGCCACTTTCACATTTCGGTTACGAAAAATCACCACACGTCTTCAAAGTTCGAACAATAAAGGTTACGTACTCTCGCCCATCTGCCTCTTCGCACCTCCGGCTATTCAATCAAGTTCGTAGTTCCTTTTTCGCAGAAGAATCTCAAAACTACATTGCGTCATAGTGGCTTCCTGTAATCTGTAGTGCGCGATACATTAAAACTACAAATTAAACATGACAAAGAAAACCATACACGAAGCTCAACAAAACAGATCAATCAATACTTTAGACAACAGCTTTATAAGCATCACATAAAAAGAAGAAAAATAAAAGAAGAAACCGATGAAAAAACATGTGTTCATGGTAAAGTGGATACCAAAAAAGAATTTAAAAGGTAAACGAACTCCGAAATCACTACAAACGGCCATGGGCTGATTGTTCTTTCGATCACGGTCACCATCATCATCGCCGCAAGTGCGCGCATTCTGAAGTGGAGAACTCAAAGCTACATTTCCATCGAATCGGAGATCTTATATTCACCATTTGCAAATCAAATACTGTATTTCTTGGGTGAATTCCTGCCGCATTTAAAAATAGACGCGCCTGAGATTTTGTGTTAGAAAATCACAGAGAACGGCAATGAGATTAAGATTCAGATTCAACCTACCAAGTTGTTACCTTGCAATTTTCTTTTTCTTTTTATTAAGTTTCTCTCGCTCTTGTGCATTAATTTTTCGCTAAACTAGCCGCACTTATGTCGACTGTGGTGTGCTGCTGCATCAGTGGGTTAACCTAGAAAGTCCATTTTCTATACATTCAAATAAATTGTGCTAAAAAAGATTTAAAGGTCGGCGACGGCAGGCAGCGGCACAAAACGGCACAAAACGGAGAAACAAATACATACTGTGTACGAGAACATAATCGTAGGTATGCACACGTTTCGTTTGTGCATTAGATGTTTGTGTTTAAAAAAGAAATAAAAAAATAATAGGTACCTGGATATGCCGTCTCTGATTGGTTGGGATCCTCTTCGGAACGGAGCCTTCTATATCTGGTCGGGTAAATGTAAACATATTGATTGGAAAGTTAATTTTATATCGCAGATACAATCTTCGTCGAGATGTTTATTTTTCTTTAGTGGTTTTGTGAGTTTAAAACATTTCAATGTGCTGAATGAGATGTTTGCTTCTAACCGAGGGTTGTAATGGAGAAATTCCATTATATAAACGCGCATACTTTTGATAGATTATACGCTGAAAAGATTGCTGGCGTTTGCTCTGTTGTCAACTGCTGCAGGACTTTATATTTTTGTGTTTTGTGTTAGAAAATCACAGTACTCAGTCTCTTGTTGAAGTCTGAAAAATAAAATAACATTCCAGTTGGCATTTCTATTTACTACAGTAAATGCAGGTGATGTTTTTTTGACGTCCGCATTACCGTGGATGGTGTCTTAGTACTGTGCAAATAAAATGTTTCCGCTGTTTTGCGTAGAGCACACCAACATGTGAGACTCGAATTTGGGTTAATGCGCAACATTTCCCATAAACAAAAACTGTCTGTCTTTCCAATGCTTATAAAATGGGAAAGATCAATCCGAGAGATCGAACGGTGGACGACTCTCCCACTGGTCACATTTCAGTTAAATTTCAGTCACTTAGTGAAATAACTTTTTAACACCAAAGCTGGTGTTTTGGGTGAACCGTAAAGCTCGCCTCAACGTACCTTTAGTGCTTGCTCCTTATTAATGGTGTAAAATCGACAAAATCTGTCCTATATTGTTATAAAAATGGGTATAATCAATATGTCGAAGATGAATAATATATGTTTGACATATTGCTAGAATAAACTGACTGGACTGTGAACAAGCGATTAATAAAGACGCGTCCTATTGTGAACTCTACAAATGGTAAAAAGCGGATAGCGGGAATTTCAATTACTTGAAATAACCCTTTCAAAAAACTTTCCAAACATTCGGAACAGCATTTCTTGACTCCATATTTTATTTTACTTTTTAACTTTATCGATAACGTAGTAAGAAAATATTGTATTCGTACAAAATTTCAAACTCTAGATACTAGTCAATTCTAACATTACGAAGATAGGGGAACTTAGAAAAGTGTGTCTCGAAATTCTGCCCGTCTATCTGTCTGTCTATCCGTATGTCCTGAGGCCTACAGCCTAAACGGCTGCCCGGATTTCGTTCACACTTCGGATTTGGACTTTCGGGGCTTACAGTTCGAAACGTTTTTTTTTCCCATGTAAAATTTGCATTGCATTTTGATTCTTTGAGAAAAACGGCTCTAACGATTTCAACCAAAATTGATATTTTAGCTTAAGTAGGTGAGGTTACCAAGACTGCATACTCAGTTTTTGGCAAAAAAATTCGAATAACGGTACTTTTGAAATTTGGACATATCTCGAAAACGGTCCATACGATTATAACAAAAATGCATTTCTGAGGTAATATGGTCATTTCTAATTTAATAACAAACTCAGTTTTTCTCTATATATTATAGTACAATGGATTTTTGAAAAAAAAAAAGAGTTTTTTTACAAATTTTGTTTTCTTTAGTTTACCCGAAAACTGTACCAAGGATTTTGACCAAAATGCATAGCTAGAGTAAAATAGATGTCTTCAAAATTACTGCGTCCTTAATTTTCAATTCGAATCACCGAAAACGGTAGTTTAAAAAAAATTATCCTATCTCGAAAACCCCATTTTCGATTTGGATAAAACTTTAAAAACCAAGTAATGTTTATATCCGGAACAACACCTAATGCTCAGTTATCAGCTAAATAGTTGAGCATTTTTCCAAACTAAACATTGAAAAATTTGTTACTGTTTTGTCTGCATAATTTTAGATAATTTTAGCTCTAACGATTTTGAACAAAATACATATTAAACATAATGAAGTATTCTAAATAAGATCGTGTACTTAGTTTTTCTCAAAATATTCGAAAAAACATATTTTTTTTAATTATTTATATTTCCCGATCTAGTCTGACATCTACGGTTCCTTTATTTTTGAAATAATCTCAATGCCCCACTTCCAATAAAAACGCAATAAACAGCTACGAAAAACATTTTTTTTTACCAAATTTTACCCACTTCTTCTTTTTTTCAACCATATTGAATGTGCACCTTAAAAGAATTCCAGAGTTTATACAATAAGAAACTGCCACTTCATTTGCACCCTCACGCACGTCTATCGGTATATTCAGTATGTAACTACTAATGCATATTCACAACAAATCCCATGAATTCTTACATATATATCTTTGTAAAGATATCGGTCTACCACGGACCATACTTCCAATCATGGACACCTCCAACCAGCGTCACGAATCTATTCCAGTCACATATAAAATCATGCCCTAACAGATCAGAAAACAGAAACTCCTGCTATACTTTGCTTTGTTTTAAAATAGTACAGTAGGCTTACAACTCTATAACCAGAACTTGAGACAATTGTTTGTTTCTTCAACTTATTTGACACATTATTATTTGATAAATACTGCCAGATGAATAACCCAAAAGTGAATTTTATTTAACACTATTCAACGGTTTTCAGATTTTTACCTACTTACCTAATAGAATAAGAAAACAACCAACCAAGCTTTTGATGAACGAGAAAGTTTCGTTCGACCCAGTCGTGCACTTTATTTTTTAACGCTTTTCGCCGTTTGTTTTTCCACATAGCCTAAAACAAACATGAAAAAGTTGTTGTCCAATCAACTTATAACTAACATCACCGAACCCAACTAACCTAGTTAAAGATTCGAAAATACTTCAGGCCAATGTTTCCATCCGCGTGCTTGTTATAAGTTGTCGTCTAAAACAGCTTCTCTGTACTTTTTAAGAACTGTAGGGTGGCCAGGACTCTTACTAATATTCCCGTCGAAAGCATTGAAAGTTGCAAAATTTAAAAGCAGTTCAAGGGCCGTTTTTCGATTACCAAGTATCAAAGCTACCATTACTGCCAAGACATGGCGTTTAAAAGGACTTTGTTGTCCCACCCTGTTGTCCAATCTCGCTCAAGGTTGATGCATTGATGTACAAAACTTGGCAACCACATCTGCTACGAATGCCGAGATAGAGGGTTTTAAATGTTTCCTTCGTATGCAATTTAAGCCTTCAAAGCAAAGCGCCATCTACCTTCCATTTTCGAAAGTATCACATAAACCGTTTTCGTCACATTTAGTTTCATATTAAAAAAGCAAACAGAGCCATTCATTTTATAAAGGTTTTGTTGTTAGAGGTTTGTTTTTCAAATTGGGGCAAGACTTGTTTCAGCGAAATGAAATTTGACAGCTGACTCCTGATTTGTGTAGATTTCGATTTGCCAAATCACCATAACTCATAAAATCTAGTCAAAAGCGATGCTGACACTCCATTTATCAGGCTGGCATTCGTCTGACCCAATCTTGGCAATGAGTTTGTTACATGCTTTATACCAAGCCAGCTTTAACTGCTTTTAAAAGTGGCGGCGGTTAGTATTATAGATGCCTAACTGAACTCAGTATTGACTGCATCGACTTGAATACCTTTGCTTGCATATTTCGGAAACAACTAAATCTGACTAAAATGAGATGTTGTTTGCTTTAATCGAATGGTGTTTTAAAAAAAAAACTGTGTTGGTTATTACAAATCTGTGATTTACAAAAAAGAAATTATTGACAGCCTTGAAAGCTGGACGACAGAAGTAAGTAAAATACGACTCACAACTGGGAATTCAGTTCAGTCAAACTCACTTTCGTTTCATTCGCTGTCAAACAGTTTTGGGAATGCACATTGCTTTCAAACTTATCTAATCTGCCGGAATAAATTGTATGTAGGTTTTAAAAACAGCACCCAAACCGATTGAGCACACTTTTTGAATTGCAGAGGGCGAACCATCAGCACAGTAGCTTCTTTTCATAGATAGGTTTCATGTGCAGAAATCTTAACTTTGAAAAGCGGGACGACGAGAGTCCCCAAACATAGCAAAAGACGTCCCCGTTAATATTGAAATTAATTTCACCCAACTTCACAAGTAAATTTGGATTCCGCATCACTCTTTCGAACAAATTCCATCGATAACGTCCTCTTCTGTCCACCATAATTAGTTAATTAATTAATTGCACCGCTGAATTATCTCACAAAATGAAACGAAACCGACAGACAACAAACAAACAGAAAAGATTACAAGTTCAGCTAAGAATAGAAATTCATAATAAATGAGTGTGCGAGCTCTCCCTGCAGGGTTTTGCATGGGTGATTCTGCAAAATAAAGTAATTTCTCGCAAAAAAACACGCTTGGCCAATGTCTGCCCAAAGATGTGCCTTGTATTTAAATAAGTCGTCTGAACGCACGGTTTGCGGAAGTCTGAAACCGAAATTATATGTTTGTCAATTTGTTTTGCTCAATTTTAAGCAATTCGCCGTCAAGGTTGAGCTAACACATTTTTGGAATTCTATGCTTCCGAATATGCCAAGTTTTTTTTTACTGCATTTGAATTCGCTTGAGATGTACAACTTCCTGGAACCATCAAACCTTTAAAAATCAATTAACAACGACGAATTCGTTCGCAACTGATGGCTTCCTCTTCCTAGCCAAGTGTGTTGGCGCGCAACTTGATTCGACTCGGCTCTCAATAAAGGAAACAAAATGATAGTAATTCTCGTGCCGCATTTTAAATTCACAACCAGCCCGGCCAGACGCTGAGCCGCCGCGCCGTCGTCTTTTGGACAACGGGCTTTTAAACTGAAGCTGGGTAAACAAATTGTTAAGAACATGCTCTGAATACAAATTAAAGAACAGAAGACAGGAATGATATTGTAGATTGGAAGCAATCGAGGTACATGTTATGCAACGCAGAATTCTCTTGTCAACTATGTACACACTTGTCGCGCACTTCTTCTTTCCATTGGAATTTACTTAGGCCTTATCATTGAAGTGTACACTAATTTACGACATCCTACTTCTGACACTCGAGATGATGGCACACTTCTGCGACGAGCTGTTGTCGGTTCACGGTGTTAATTGAATATTTTATCAGCCTTCGTGTCGGTGATGTAATTCACTGAAAAAACAAGAGCGAGGGTTAGTGTAAGTTGCTTCTCCTGTCTTATGATGTGTGAATTTGTCTGTAGATTTATGTAAACAACAGAGATGTGTGTCTTAATGATGATTTCTCTTCGTGCACACATCAACAAACTGTTTACCATCAATAAAAAAGTCGTTTGAAAAATGTTTTAATCGCTATTTAGGGCGACATTAAAATTGTTCTGTTAGCTTGACAGTGGACTAGAACAACAAAAGTGGAAGTAATGCACGGCGCATTGGAATGAAGATCTTTAACCTCATATGGACTGCTGGTATACGCTGTTTCTTATTTGTTGTATTTTTTACCAACATCTGAATAAACTTTCCGCCAAAACGTTCCTTGCTTCTGTCACTCACAACAGAATCAAGATGATTGGGATCTTTCGTCATTAGTCCTGTGAGAGAGCTCTTTTCTTCTTAGAAGTCTTCTTAGCCCAAAATAACGCCGATTGGCAGTACTGATTCTTAGCTTAATCTCTTAATCGCTCATGTCAATTGGCAGAGTAATTGTTGAGTCTGTAATCAAGGCGCTATACGTATAATCGTATTAAGTGTCCAGGGTAGAGTTTACGAACTCACAATGGCGAAATTTTCCACATAAAGCTGCCCATTGTGACCCACAAAATATTTGGTGTGAAGGTCTTTAACTACGTCGAAGTGGTATCTGTACAATGAAATGATTTTAAAAGGTTTTATGGTCAAATTGGCAACACTGTTTCTATAGTGACTGTAAATTTCACAGCGGACAGATGATTTGTGCTCAGCATTGGGACGTTCAACTATCCAGTCTAGTAATATTTACTAATAATAGTAATAATAGTAAAACTCTTCGATGCATTCACACCGAACACCAACTAATTTTCGTTTGACGTTTCAATCAGCTGTGACTGTGACGACTTTTGAAAACTGAAATATGTATGGGAAAACTTCTGTTTTCAATGAAGTTTTCGAGTGGTTTCGAGAAAATCCGGTTTTCGTTTCGATGTGAAAAGGGTATAAGTCTGACAGCTGTTTGATTTGATGTATTTTATGTCGTTTTCCATTGGGATTTTCAGATTTTGCTCTCAGATTTCATATTTTTCGTGCCCAATGGAACACAAAACGAGATTTTTCTTTCTTTGCATTTTTGGTGGTGCGTGTTTTAAGAGTCAGCTGTTCTTAAATTGTAATTTATGCTTATAAAAATCAACTCAATTTATGTTGATATCCATTGCAGCGCCCAAATGTTAATTGTTCTCTGTTTTTCACAGAATTGTCTTCTAAAAACGTATTTAATAACACACTTTAAAGTTTGACATGTGTCAAATGTTTTGGGGTTAGTGTAAGTAGGTGTGAATCGAGATTCGCCATAATGCTCTGACTGTCAAAAATGTGTTTTTTTTTTCGCGGCCAATGGAACATGAAATCTGACAGCCAGCTGATTTCGAGAGCAGAAAAACTGCTCTGAATCTGCTTTTTCTGCCCTAATGGAAAACAACATTGGTTTTGATTGGGTCAAATCTGTCACATGAACAGCTGTTTCAGTTGACGTTTATCGAGGGGTAGCCGAGGAATCTAGTCAAGAAATATACGTGACTGAGTACTAAGTTTACAGACGTAGGAAAAGTGACGTTTCGTTTTTGCGTTTACATCTAGTCCAGACCCATCTAATCGACTTAGCATGGTAACTTTTTTCTCTCTAGATTAACTAGATTTTTTGATGTTCGTTTGACATTTTCAACATCTATATATATGAAATTACATAAGAACAACGCGTGCAAATCAATTTCAATCACTTCAGTTTGTCAAACTTGCTCTGCGCCTAGTCTAGTTAACGGTCGACAGAATCGTCCGTCCAATTCAAATTAAATACATATTAGCCGCTGCATTTTGCATTAAACGGCTACGTTATAGTTTGTCCAGACAAAACACAGAAAACGTGGCTGAAATCCTCAAATTCAAAGTTTATAAGCACCAGTTGCGTCATCATTGGGCAATATTTATTCGAAGATGATGCCGACCCTAATGGCACAGTCAATGAAGACCCCTCTACAGCCATGATTGCTGACTTTTTCGTTCTTCAGATTAATGGCGTTGGCACACAGCCTGGGAACATCAATTTACTGGCGGAAAGCATTCGAAGTATGTACGAGTATTATTTTATATTAAATTTTCGGCCACAGGCTGTTACACCCAATTTGGCCAGCCACAGAGTTACATCACAAAACATAAGCTTCACTAGACTCTAACAAACTTTCGTTTTTTGTTACGCCATGCCATACAACAAATGCCCAACACTAGTCCGTAGGCAGATTTCCCACAAAACTATACTCATAACCTCACCTTATGAACACAATGCAACCAATCATTCCCTTTTAATACTACTTAACCGCACTTTCCTGGGGGCCAAAGATCCCGCATTTTATGTTACAATCTTTGGACTGCGAACTGCCTAACGAGTATATGTAATCAATTAAATCTCAGATATGTTTTGTTCGTCTAACTCAATTGTATAGGTATGCTCATGAAAGTAGATCATACAAAAAAAAAAAAAAAAGTGCACTCGTTTTATTCTCGCCTCCGTTTATTATAATTCCCATCGTTGGTTTGATTTGGACGCGAGGTCAAATCAATTCGGCTCGAAGAATGATCCAAAGCAAATAAGCCCCGCCATTGCAGCAGAGAGTTCACACAAAGTATCATCAACCGTATAGATATATCTGTATATACGAATTGATTCATCAAAATGGGCATATATGACATAAGCAAACAATAATGTGTGTCAGTTGGACTGTGATAACAAGTTTCAGTGCGGTCGGTAGCACTACACCGTGTTACAAGATAGCCACCCCGAGTAGCCCCCCCCCCCCTCCCCCAGCATTCCGTATACTGTTTGCTTAGGGCGTTGTTCCCCGCTGAACCATATTTCTTTTTCGCTTAATGAAGGTTACACTGTTGTGTGAAGATATTTAATCATAAACTATCAAGTCATTATTTTGTTTGGGCGTAGTACTAAATATAATTGTAGGTAGGTTTATTTATTACATGAAATATGATAACTCTTTTGCTAATTAATCGGAGGAAAGTGTCTATATATTTATTTTTCAAAAAGATAATGGAGTTGTTTGGGTTAAACTAACAAGGAATAATTATTTTTATCTAAAAATACTTGTGCGATATAACACTGATTGTGTGTGAATATACACAAACTGGATGTGTATGTAGCGAAGAAGACAGTAATTTGTGGTGCGGACTAAGGATGTTGACAGAGTGATAAAGACGAGCGCATATATTTACAAAGATACTATTCGCACCTTAGGGCACCTGCTTAAATATTCTGTAGTTGGACTTCTCTGCGGACCCAGGACTCATTATTGAATGTGCGTCAAATGCGAATGAAAATAGCGCAGTTTGTGCAAGTCATTTAGTAGAAAGAGGCAAAACTCACAAAGTGTCAAAGCACTTCTGGTGATGTGCCTGTTTCAAGCCTCGGTTAATGTGCTGTTGCTTTTTAATTAAGGTATTTGCATGCCTGAGGCCCGTTTGCTGATACTACTCATAGCGGTTTAAGCTCCACTTCAATTCTTATGTGACAGTTTATGACATAGAACTGAGCGTGGATGCTCATGGAAGATTTTAACTCACTGAAACCACCTCCCATCGATGACCGATAGAAATTTGTTTCGTAGTGCAACATATCAAGCACTTTTTTGGCACAACACAACCTTTTGTTGATAGTCCCTGTGAGCTCTGCAATTTTATCACGCCTGGTACTTTTAATAGTACAACCCTATAGTTCTAAAACATACGTCCACACAGGCTTTAGCACTTGCTTTTATAGTAAAAGCCTAGGTCTGCATTCTGTAAAGCAAAAATGCTCGAATTCACACGAAAACGTCTGAACGTTTCGCCTTACAGAATCCCGACTCTGTTTTCGAGGTTAAGTTTGCTGTATTCTCCGAGTAACCAATAAAGTTCCCCAACTTTGTTAAGTACCTAATTTTTGTGTTTTTAAACTCCTACATGCGGCTTCCACTTCAGCTTTGAAAGTCCTTCCGACATGTTTGTCCTCCTGTTTATAAATACAGACAAGTTCTTATTATTGCTTTTTGCCCAGACCCGAACTGTTGATAATGCCAAAACGATTAAGTGTTTGGCCGACCTGGCAGTTTATCCACCACATGAAAAGAAAGACGCAAGGACTTTAGCGCAAAAACAAGACAAGCATGCGATTATTTCCACAAACGAATCTTGAAAACATTTCCTTGTCCAACTGCTAGGCGTTGTTTAATGAACGTTTTTCTAAGTAAAATCTTCAACGCGCACTTGACACTTCCTCGACTTACATGAGGTACCTGTTTGTACTGTGCGTTCAGTACAGTTCACATTTCATGGCATTGTCCAAAAACTGCTGTCAGCGTCAAGTCGAGACACAAACCATATACCAGTTTATATTCGCTTATTGTGAGCTTCCCTATATTTGAAGTCAATACTTTGTTATTAGTACGGCGCACTGCCTTTTTTTTATTGAACATTCATTTAAGTAGATAATTTACTTTGGTGTTAAATATTATAAACCTCAACTGGTCAACTGACACCGACGTTCTTTCCAACAGATCTTATTTCAAAACTTGTTCATCCTATTATTTTGAAATAAACTCGCAAACATTCCAGACATTCAATCAAATCAGTTGATCTTAACCCCGCCCTTTTTATTTGTCTGCTCCGTACTTCAATTGACAACTGTATTCTCCTGCACGTAGTTTTCTTTAGCTGCCTTTAGAATAAGCAAACAAATAAACAGAAAAAGACATAACAAAGTAACCTCTACATATTTCAATGACCTGAATAATCAGTTACTTATTATATACCTACATAACCAGAATGGAGATGTGTACAATGTAACGAAAGGAAGTCCGAATATGAATAATACAAGAAAAAAAAATCCCGCTTAGAACACGTATGCGTCTGAGAAAGCAAATTGAATTAAGCTTGACCCACGATTGAGTCATTTGTATACCGCCCCCGTACAAAGAGAAAATAGCCTCATCGTGCATTCTATGATTTATCGTACTGTGTGTGTCCCAATTGAGCACTGGAATGAGGTAATTTCTGCGGTGTTAATTGGGACAAATATATAAAAATTGTCGAATAAAATAAATTTAACGGTGTGCTGTCTTGTTTTTGGTATTTTCATAAACGAACTGTTATATCCCATCCCCAGTGGGGTATATTCATTTGTAAGTTATTTTATGTGCATGTTATGCTGGGATGTGACAGTCTTATTAAGTGGAAGACAGTGCTCTTGGAAAAGTATTTCTGGCAATGAAATAACGTGTGAATAGATTTTAATTAGCTATATTATATAATCAAACATCGCAATAAGAAAGGAATGTCAAAGACACAGTGGGTACACAGCTTTGTTACCACCATCTATGGTTGAACCTTAGAACTAGTAATGTGTCACCAAATTAAAGGTATGTCGTTTTGGGACAGAACGATTCGGAGTAGTTTTTCTGTTCTGGAAATCAGCTGGCTGTCAGATTGCATGTTCCATTCGCCGCAAAATAAAGCGAGATTCACACCTACTTACACTAACACCAAAACATTTGTCATTTGTCAAACTTAAAGTGTGCTATTTTACGTTTTTAGAGGCGACAAGTCTGTGGCAAATATAGAAAGATTAACATTTGGCCACTGCAATGGATATTAACATAAATTGAATAGATTTTTAAAAACACAAATAACAATTTAAGAACAGCTGACTTTTAAAAAACCACCACAAATACAAAAGAAAGAAAAATCTCGTTTTATGTTCCATTGGGTAAGAAAAATCTGAAATCTGAAAGAAATATCTGAAAATCCCAACGGAAAACGACATCAATTAACTTTTTCCAAACACTTATAGATCTGTCAACTAAGTCAAGATAGGAGGAACATTCGTTAAATAAATTGGCTTAAATAGGAATAGACTTTGGACTCATTTTGTTTTATTTTTAATCGAGAACCAAAAATTACGTTTGGTTTTGTTTACGTTTCTTTTTGACAGAAATAAACAAAATCCTGATGAGAAAATATAATTAAGATCTCTAATTTGTCGATAATGTCCAGCTCCTCTTTTGTTTGTCTTCCGAATTTGTTCTCTCACTTTTTGCGCTAGATTAAGAAATTTTCAATTTGCGCTAGTGATCTAGGTAATTTTTGTTGAAATAAAACGCCGCTAGCCGTCAAATGGCCATATAATAAGTTTATTGGAACTTTATGGCAATGGTTTCTCAATTGGTGTTATTTAAACTAAAATGTGACAAGCAAGTTACGTAGTTGACAATTGGCGATAGTTAGTCAAACGCGTTCTTGTTAATACAAGATTCGCCAAATATATGAGCAGTTTAGTCTACTAAATCAGTGATGCGAATCTGTCCACTTATTCGAAATAATAATGGATTTCTTTAATCGTCATGCAAATTGCAAATTGTGTCTTTGGTAAAGGTGGTCGCCCTCTGTAATTGATGCAACGATAAAACTATGCAAATGACGCATTCTTTCATAGAGAAAATATTTCAAAATGCTGTTAAATTCCTATTCCACACGATATTGCAACACATCGTCACGAGAATTAACCTAATCACAGACAACTTAATCACGCGCATTAGTCTCCACAAGCGGATTGTGCACAATTGCATCACGTCATCCATTGTATATTAATTCGTCGGCAGAACCTGTTATGAATACGTAATGCACCGAACACGCGTGCCCGCAAAAGACATTCAATCCGTCAAATCGATCGAAGAAATACTCTCACGACCACGGAATTAAATCCAATACAACTAAAACAGGATATTTGCTCATATTTTGACAGCCTTACGTCATTTACACAACATAGCAACACTCGTTCCAGCATACTTGGAAAATTGACGGGGTGGGTGATTGAAAAAAAGAAATACTTCACCCAGGGCGAAGAGGGGAGAAAATAATTTATGAAATTGAGAGAGGAAAACCCCTCTAAAGAAAACTCAACAGCTTATTCCCAAAAGTCACGGAAGCAAGTTCACGAGCCCAAAGAAAACATCAACCCAACCACCGACGCTGTGTCATTGAACTTGTGCGCTGCTAAGGCCCCGGCTCCTCATTTTATTTCTCATTTTTATCGTGGGCGTTGTTCGTGCTTTTATATATATATGTAGAGGTTTTTTTATTATTATTTTGTTTGTTTCAAGGAAGAAAATCGATAGAAACGATTGCTACGCTCCCTCTGTAGTTTTAGAGGTATGTACTTGTTACGTGTGGGTGGGTCACAACTAACAACAACGACATAACTGTTGTATGATTTCCCCTCTATTTTAATTGCACACACCGGTAGCCGGCATTAGTTTAGGATGGCGCCGTTAAACCGACCATGACGACGAATGCCACGAACCACGAAACATGAAATATGAAAAGGCCGACCTTTTCGACGCTCAAATTTCAACGAAAGCAGAAGCCTTCGGCTTGATTCTCGCGTTCGAAATTCAGTTGAACAACTATGATATCTGGCGTTACTGCAGATTCATGAGAAATTTAATGTCAATCGATAATGAGTATGAAACCGATATCATCACGATATGTGATTGAAGGCAACGTCGGTCTCTTTGGTGTGTGTTTTGTGTTTCTTGTTTTTTATATTTGCGGAGAAATACATATCATTCGATCATTGTCGCTTCAATCAACCGACAAATTGATCTAATGAGCTCATGGTAACATATCACTTGAAGTATGTATGGTTTTATCTTTAAAACGATGGTTATTCATGTCGTTTGGGCTATGAGTTTCTTCTTAGAAGCGATTGATTACAATAATTTTGATGTGTGTCATTGTGAAATAGAGAAACAATTGTTTGGCTTTCCCGCAAAGGACCCACTTTGTAATGGGGTTAAAAGGATCGGCTTTCATACAAATTCGATGACCAGTTGAACAGGAAAGGACTGTCAAAATGACGGGTCAGAATATCAATGTATTCATCTCTCAGTCGATCTTTAACTAGTCTGCTTTTCACTGAGCTTGACATCATGTTGTGGTGCCGCAGCTTATCGAAGACAATTCCTTATGTAATATGAGTCTTAGATTTTTATCTCAAAAACGGTCTTCAATTTGGTTTATATAACAAATACCCCCATCCAAACAAGTCCACAAAATTGTTTAAAGAAGGGGGAATTCTCCATGAACTAGTTAACCCCAAAACCATTTTACTATTGGATCGTCAGCAATAAGCGTGGTTGGTATGGCACTTCACTACCGACACGAAAGCCAAACGAAGGTGAATCGCTTTTATTTCTAACTTGACAAAATAATCCGCAAATAGAATTTATGTACAAACGTTGAGAAACGGCAGTCTGATGGAGAAGGTTGATAATGATGTTGATCTTACAGAACGGATATCTTCCAATTTGGGGTTTTATCAAGTGAAATATGATATTAAAGGGAGTGGTGAGCTTCTCAAATGATTTACCCATTCAGCATACGCGTACATCTCAATCAGTCCGCCCACATCGTTGGCTACTCATAACTGCATACCTTGCACTTGATTCGTTGCACCCACGCCGATATTATTTGTCTAATCTCAGCGCCGACACTCTTACAACGCTTACTACCTTCCGCCTGCCGCCGCCTCTTGCATTTTATTTGCATTCGCAATTACCTGTGTTGAAGTTCAATCGGGAGTCGAAATGACTTCACCCGTCGTCACACAACTCCTCAGTACATAGCGATGGTCTCTGCACTTGCGCGATGTCATTATCGGGAATTGTCGGTGCAAAAAAATACATAATTCATGGGCGCCGGTTACTACTACCTCCACTACTGTTTTACTGTTGGCATTTGGCAAATTAAAGTCATTTTCTGTGTTGTTTGTGACATTTTGTTGTCGCCCGGATTTGTTGACGTTCGCTAGTTCGCCCGTTGATATTTGATACACGTGACTACTTTGGATGCTTTGCAAAAAAAAATAATAAAAAAAATAAACATTACCACCAGCGTTGAGTGATTGACGTGAAATTGGGGTGATTGAACTGGCTTTTGTTGTGGGTAGTATCATTTGTTGTGTTGCTATGGTAAAACAGAAAACTGCTGAATACGCACTTATCTCCCGTGACATTTGGCGTTTTTCATTTTTTGCTTTGCGTGTCAAAAGACACTTCCAATAGTGCAATGCCATTTAAAAACAAACAAAACACGACAATAGTTAATTAGGAATTGTTATTATGCAAATAGGGTTGACTAGGAGTGGCTTTGTATTGCGCTACCCCTTAACGTTTTCTTTCAATCCTTGAGGAGTGTTCTTTCAGGTGTCGAGTGCAACGAAGACCACTTTGTTTAAGTTGGGGCTGATCATTTGCTTGGTATCTTATCCATTTGCTTGCATTACTGTCCACACTTCGTAAAAGAATGAATTCATAAATAGGAACAAATTGGGA
Source organism: Cheilosia grossa (assembly GCA_963082955.1). Classification (NCBI taxonomy): domain Eukaryota; kingdom Metazoa; phylum Arthropoda; class Insecta; order Diptera; family Syrphidae; genus Cheilosia; species Cheilosia grossa. Next base: position 15,323,133 of record OY720147.1, on the reverse strand, counting down.
CCGCCCTTTTTCTCCTTTTCCAAAAGTACGCACAAAAACTATGATCTAAGGCCTTACTTCGTAGGTACTACTGTATCTATTTCGACATTAATCACAGTTTATTTTTCTATTCTTGCAGATTTTATCACCGTGACGCTAAAGTTAGTAGAAAACTCAATTAAAAATGACCGAAGTTGAGCAACCATCACAGAACGGTATAGAACTGCTGACGACAGAAGAAGATGATAACAACAAAGCAAGACCGGCTGATATTGAACAGGTAAGTGAACTTTTTCCAACAAATACCTTATTCGCAATTAATCCCTGGACTTTTATTTAGGACATGCGAGAAATGGAACGTCGCAAACGAGTGGAAGCCATCATGAATTCCAAACTATTCCGCGAAGAGTTGGAACGCATTGTCGACAGTCAAATTCGTGAGGGTGGAGCATCATCGGGCATCCTACAGCAGTTGTCCGATATTGTCGGTGTTCCAACATCACGAGTTGCAAATGTCTTCAAAACTTCCAACTGTGTCCTACCGATAAATGATATTCGTGGCGTTGAATCAATGGGATACTCTAAGGGCGAGAAAATACTCAGATGCAAGTTGGCGGCTACATTTCGTTTATTAGACGTGTACGGTTGGGCAAGAGGTCTGGGCGCACAGATCACAGCACGCCTCAAAGTCGACCAGGAGCTGTTTCTGGTTAATCCGTATGGCCTGCTGTTCCATGAAGTGACCGCATCATCATTGAACAAAGTCGATATGCAAGGCCACCTCATTGAGCAGGGAACAACAAATTTCGGTGTCAATAAGAATCGTAAGCTGCTGCGGTTATACAAGTGCACAGATGTATTTCTAATGTGACTTTGTTTTCAGAATTTATACTACACTCTGTCGTCCATGCAGCCCGCCCAGATATTCGTTGTGCCATTTACATTGGTTGCAATCCAGTTGTCGCGGTCTCATCCCTCAAAGTCGGTCTGTTGCCATTGACCAATGACTCTGTGGTCCTCGGGGAGATCTCGACATATCAGTACACCGGCAGCCTGTCCGATGCGGAAGAACGTGAGAAGCTGGTACGCAATTTGGGCCCAGTATCGAAGGTTATGCTGTTGACAAATTATGGCGCTTTGTGCTGTGGTGAAACCATCGAGGAGGCATTCTTCGCCGCCCATCACATTGTGCAAGCATGTGAAACTCAGTTAAAACTACTGCCAATGGGTATCGATAATTTAGTCCTGATTCCAGAGGAATCAAGAAAACCCATTTACGATGCAGCACGTCGACCACCAGAAGATTTAGCTGCTGCTTTGGAAAGGAAAGCAACTCTCTCCGAAGATGCTTCAACCGATAGAGATGAACCGCCGCCGGTTGAGACCAGCCACAAGTTGCTGCAGCAGCCCAAATGGCGTGTTGGGGGTGCTGAATTTGAAGCTTTGATGCGTATGCTGGACAATGCTGGCTTCCGTACAGGTTACATTTATCGTCATCCATTGATTAAATCAGAACTGCCTAAGCCGAAGAATGATGTTGAGGTTCCACCGGCTGTATCGTCGCTGGGTTATTTGCTAGAGGAAGAGGAACTCTATCGGCAAGGGTGGGTTACCAGGATTTTTACTTACTAGTAGGCAATATTATTATCGTGTTTGGAAAAGCGTTCGGAATCCCTGCAAGCGGTTAAAGTTTCAAGTTGACCCTACATTCTGTGAGGTGTTGCACTTTTATTTCAAACTTATTTTTAATTACACATTCGTTTCTGAGCAATGATTTAGTCTCATAGTAGCCCCGTGCAATTTAAGGGTACATGCATTGGCCGCAAAGTTCAGATAACAATTGGCACCACCAACTCGTATGCTAATGCGAGGATCTATTGATAGCCTACCGTAACGAGACGAAATGCTAAACAGCGCAATCTGTCTTTCGCCAGTAAAAGAGTGCTTGTGTACTACCAAAATATTCCAATATTGGCTCGGATAAACACCGTGGCTAACGCCTTTCTTAATTATAGCTGCAACAGTTTATATCTTCTTTTAATTTTAAAACGCTCCTCTAAGACATTTAGCAATTTTGTTTATATTTCAAGTGTCACTGGCAAGTCGTCTTTGGGATACTCAATTTTACCCATTATAGGTTCCTTTGGGACTGCTTTGTTTTTCCATGAAAGACATTCTTTCCATGATTATTCTTTTCCATGTCTATCATAGGAGTTATTGACAGCTTTGGATCAGAATGCTCCGAACAAGAAGGAATCACAAATTTGCAGTTCCTCTGAATAACTCAGTATAATAAAAATTTTCTTTGTTTGTCTTTTCTTTTCAGAATCTGGAAAAAGGGAGATTGGCGCAAAGGTGGCGATCGCAGCCGATGGCTCAATTCGCCCAATGTTTACCAGAAGGTTGAAGTGTTGGAAACTGGAACACCCGATCCGAAAAAAATCACAAAGGTAGAGATTATAACATTCGAGGATAGAAATTAAATTTAAATTATTTGAAGTAACAAACAATCAAATCCACCTTTGAGTCACACAAAAACACACACAACTAAAACAAACAAAAAAAAACTAAGAAAACATCCTAAAGTTGTGCCATTTTGAATTTTAATCATTCCAGTTCTAGTTTCGTTATTTTTTTCTTGTTTTCCTTTAGTTTTGCTTGTGATAACATTAAACAAAAGCACAATTTATATTTTGTTAGCCTAGTGTTTTTTTCTTTCTTTTAAACTAAAGTAATTTAAAATGATTTCGGCAAAGATTATAAAAGCAAACATAAAAAGAATATTTTTGATATTAAGGCGTGAAAAACAAAAATTAATTTATAAATTAAGCTTTTCGTGTGTTAATAAAATAAAATGAATTCGTCACGAGAATAATCAACAGATGCTCGTACTAAGTTAAGTTTATTAAACATTTTTGCAAAATAAGTAAGTTTCGTATGCATTTTTGTAGAAGTAGGTGAGGGAAGTTCATTTCAAGGCATCCATTCAGAAGCACAATGAACTTGGGTAGAACTTTATTTGTACGGAATTCGTTAAAACCGACAACGAAGTTTTTGAAACAATTTCCTGTAGGCATTCAGTGCAGGTGTTGTATTTTCTTTTGTTTTTACTAAATGCATTGATTGAATTCGAATTAACATTAACCTAAAAAGGCTGTGCTGGTTTTTTAAGTGGACGAAAACACCATCGTCCTCGTCATTACTTTATAAATCAAGTCTTTTCCATGTTGCTGCGATGAACCAGCCGACGACTGTACTAAACAATTGGTAGAAAGGTTTTTCGGTTTTGATGTTGATCTACGTAGTTGTGCGACTTGTTTATGTAGTAATGAGTAACCTGTTTAAATGCAGCAGTAATATTTTGTTTAATATGTACCGGCATATAATTAACATTTTGCAAAGTTTGCGCTACATTCCGGGGCGGACCTTAGACGAGTCTTTCTCTACTGCGTTGCGCGTTGGAGTCGAATACTTTTCGTTTTCGGACCGCCGCATTGGTGTGGATTCGCTCTATTTGTCCTAGCTATCTTAGACCACTTTATGATTCACACTTTTCTGACCAGGTCGACTTTAAATGTACCATAGGGCCAGCTTTTGGATCTGTGACTATCGAGCTGTCAATACTTTACCTTTCCGGATGTCAATACAATAAACGTATTGTTGTCATGCGCGTTCTAATTTAGCTTACCCAAATTTTTTGTACCAACCGAACATAAAAAAACAGCAAAAGTGCTCTCAGTACAATCGAATACCACTTAAGAGTACTTTTCTTGTTATTGTATGGGTCTAAATAGACTTGACAAAGGACTAAAAGTGATTGCTTTTTCGGCGGGTTGTGTGTTATAGGCATTCCAAATCATAGGCTGACCCGCCCGCAGTAGTTTTACGTCAAGAACGAATGCTACGACATTTCAGAGCACTTTTGCGAATCTAGATATTTTTTTCCAGATTTGCTTTAGATTTACCAATACAAGTGCATTTGAGTTTGACAACTGGTGGAGTTTGTGTACATTTTCGTGAATTTTTTCTACAGCAAAGAAAGGGTGAATCTATTTTTGTAAATTATTTATGTACAAATGTTTAGAAATCGGGACGGAAATTTCAAATTTTTTTATATAAAATATAACCAGTGAATGGAAAGCGCTTAGAAAAGTGTCGACGATTACACATATTCCAGTCGCACGAATATAAATAAAAAAAAAAGAGCAAGTGACGTTTTTATGTTCGATTAGCCACATGTTATCTGAAATCTGAGAGCAAATCTGAAGAAGCTCAATCGAATACCACATTAGTAGAAGTGTCAACAGGCTCAACTTGATATTTCGAGCGGAAAAAGATCTTTCGGGTCTCAGAAAATCTGGCCCGTTTCGTAAATACCTCACAACCAAATTCAATACAACATTGTCACTAAAAATTGCCACAAAACAAATTTGCGATGGTGAATACAAAATGTGTCGTACCCACAATTCCCTTACTTGCTTCAAAGGACTGTCATACGAAACAAGTATGTAGTTATTAGATAGATGAAAACTTGTTATATTTATCTCTCTAAAACATAAACTTTCCACATTCCTGAACAGCACTACATTCACAAGTTTTGCAGATCTAATCAGAATAATTTCAGTTTTTAACAAACGTTTTATATACGTGAAATGTAATCGTTAGATAAGAATAATTTATAGACTAATGCAACTAATAATCATACACTTATGCTTCTGCGATCAATTACACATATAATTAACATTTGATACATAAAAACGGATAGAACAGTTGATATTCAAACTACATACAACATACTCCTTTTAAAACTAAACAAAAAGAATACATTCATACAAATTTGTAGGTGTTTATTGCAATGCTTGTAACAAAAATATATATCTTTATAAAGAATAATATGTAATAAATTAACGTTTAAACCAAATAAGAAATTTGTCTTTAACATGTTTATTTTGTAATTTTTCGTTTTAATTGTAAAAGAAACATAATAATAATTTTGTGCCACTTCTATGGAGTTGATAGGTCCTGTTCGCTGCGCGCGAATAGTTTGTTATTAACTTTATTTATTTTCCGAGAACAATTGAAAGAAAAAAGAAAATATTTGTTTAAACTGACGACTTCCTTTGAAAATTTGAAAAGTTTAAGCGACAATGTCTGTCCCTATCTCTATTTCTCTCTTTCTATCATTTTTTTGTTTTTCTTATTTCATTTTGCGTGTTTCTCTTTTTGTGTTTGCCATTTTATTATTTTCGTTAAGCATGACACAAACGAATGTTAAGATTAATGCATTTCCGTCCGTCATAGGCACAAAATTATTGTTATTGTTTTTTTATTATTTATATTTGCAATTTTAAGTTGACATTTTTGCACACCTAACACCTTTTAACATCACACTTAAATTTGATTTCATAATACACACATTTGTTTCTCATTCCATTGTATGTTTTGTTTTTGAATTGAAATTCCAATTGTCGCTAGAAAACTTTTTATGTTTCACATTTAAGTTTATTTTTTTTGTTTAACAAAGTACTTTGCATATTTGTAGCAAATTGTTGCTAAAAGAAAACAAAAAAAATATTTTCTTTCTTCTTTCATATTCAACTCGTGTTCCTTTTGCCGGCGGTCTTGTCTCTCTAATACACCATGGGCTATGCGCTGTTTACTTGACGAAAATAAATATTTTTCCACTCGTTATCGTTTGTGCTAAACAATATTATGAAATAAATCTCCAGTGGGTCGCTGAAGGTTCGCCAACGCATTCCACACCAGTGCGAATTGAAGGTGCAATGCAATTCGTGCCACCAGGAACGAACCCGAAAGAATTCAAAAAAGTGCAACAACAGGTGAGTACACATTAAGTGAGCTTCTATGTTTCCAACATTATTTTGTTAAGTGAACTGCTATATGAATTGGATTTCCACTATCCCGGCTTTTGGCTTACATCCGAAATACAACCGCGAGGAGAAAGCTTTTCCGGAATTATGATCTTGTACTTTCGATGATTTCTAAGAAGACGATATCATCCATTACCTGTGGTTACAAGCCGATTTAAGTTAGTTCTCCTTCTGATACGAACAAAAAATCTATTTGGTGCCTAATCCTAGTATGTGTTAACATATTGTCGCAAAAGCCTTCGTTCGAAAGGTTTATTCAGCAACCAAAGTCTGCGAAATCTAGCGGCTCTCTATTACAGATAACTGATCCTAGAGTCTGCTCAGTTTTTCTAGACATTTATTAAACAGCAAATATGTATCTGTTAAATTATTCTGTCTCCTTGGTGCTAATCGGAAGATTTGTTTTTAAGATACCATTAAAATTATCACTAAAAATGCAAGTCTTAGGTCGCCTGATCATCGACACGCTCATTAAATCGGTGAATGTCTAAATTAATAACTATTTTTATCTGAGAGAGAGTATACAAAGCTGTTCATAAATTCGGCATGAATAGGGATGTTTCTTGTAGCCTTACTGATGTCACAAACAGTTCGCTGTTCATGTGAATCACAACTGAATCTTCCATAAAAATGTCCACGGTATTGATTTTATTTCGATTAGTTTGCTTTGTAGTCTGAACTTTTGAATGCACTTCGTGTTCATTAGCTATAAATTATTATTTTGCCATTCTTTAGATCAAAGACAATCGTCGTGCTGATAAAATTTCCGCTGGTCCACAATCTCACATTTTGGAAGGCGTCACATGGGATGAGGCGAATCGCATCAAGGATGCAACCGTATCTTCAGCTGGTGATCATGTTGTTTTGATGGGTGCCGCATCCAAGGGTATTATCCAACGTGGTTTCCAACACAACGCAACCGTCTACAAGGCACCATACGCAAAGAATCCATTCGACAATGTTACTGACGACGAACTCAACGAATATAAAAGAACAGTCGAAAGGAAAAAGAATATTCATGGCGAATGTAAGTTTCATGGCAACTCCAATATGAAGTTTGTGAAAATAATAAACAATTGTCCATCTAGATACCGACACCGATTTCTCAGAGTCAGAAGCTCTTAGTTCGCTACAAACTTCTGGTGCACAACAGCAAAATTCATCGAAAACTGCCGCTGTTAGCCAATCAGAAACTGAAGATGCATCAGGTAAAATTGAACATAATGTTTTCACCGATACGTGTGTATTAAAATGAATTTTCTTGTTACAGAGCACCAAGTAATAAGAATAGAAACTAAGCAAGCGCCAGTCCCTAGCCAACCTGAAGTAGTATTGAGTGATGGTAAGTTATTTAAATTCTTGTGAAATCACATTTTTTATTTTTATGTTTGCTGTTTTTTAACACAAAGACTAAGTTTTTTTTATATTAAAATAGTCTTTTGTGGAATCATTGAAACGATTAGTATGAATTCGTGTCTGAAGATATCTATAGGCCCAAGGAGAATCGTTTCATTACAAACAATTAGTACGAGAAGCAGGGGATTGTGTACTAGGTCAGTTATTTCCTCTCGTCGATAAATGCCCTTTCAATAGAAGTGCTCATTAGTTCCTTGTGCAAAGACTGCATTAGAGTTAGTCACGCCAACTTTAAAATATAGATCACAGTTGAACTGAAGTTCTTTTAGGTAGATGACAGCTCACTTGGCTCAGCAGATCGGGTCATTGTGTCTGTAGTATTTAGTAACACTGTAGCAAAACGTCAAAAAGAAATAAATAAATAAAATGAAATGTGTCGTCACTTGATCGACAGGCACAGAATAAAGCAGGCGAATAATTTAACAGTATCCAATGATGAAACATCCATGCTCCGAAACTTCAAAGTATCGAATCAAATTACACCGAACCCGGAAAGTACTTCAAGCATTCTATGACAACCTTTGTTGAAGATACCACGCTGCAGTATCGATTCTGTTCTTAAACGGTCAGTAGGTTGCCCAAGCCAGTTTTGGCAAATTACTCCACCACTGGTTGTTACTAATGAAACGATTCTCCATAAAAAATTAAATTTTTAGGCGTATCTCTTAAACATTTCAGGTTTACAGTTATTATTGTTATTTTTTGTTGATTGTATACAAATACACTTTATTTACAAAAAGAGCCCGGTTTTATTTAATGTTTTATGCTCTTCACCCTTGAATGATATAGTTTTACAGTCGAAACTTTCCTATATTATATAATCCTAAAAGTAGCGTTACAACTTTTACCCCAGTAAATTTCTTTAAATTCCACAAAAGTCTCCAATTTAAAAAAAAATAAAAAAAATCCAACTTGTGTTTATTGTTTCTTTCTTTCTTTTTGCTTTAGATTGTTATTATAAAGTAATAGATGTTGTTTCTCTTTGTTTATTGTAAAAAAAAAAAAAAAAAAAATCAAACAGGAACAACAACCTTTATGCTGTGTTTTAAGTGACTTTTGCATATTTAACGGAACTATTTACTATACCAATTTAATTAGTTTTCAATTAGTTCGTTGTTTTTTTCTTTGCTTTTATTTACAAACAACAAAAATTATGTTTTATTTATATAAAAAAACAAGATAAGAGATTTATTTTAATTAAATTCAAACAATTTCCATCGTAGCCAGCTCTCGTAATTCCAAACGAAAGTGAATTAGTTAATAAATTAACCAAATAGAAGCATAGTTTTTTTTTTATATAAAAAAAAGAAGAAAATCATAATTAAAAAACAAGCGAACACTAGTTAATAATGACAACAAAAGAAAAATGAAAACTTCCAACTCAACACAATCTCTCAGCCAGTTTTGTAAAAAAAAAAAAAAATATAATCCAACACAAATCGATTTTTTTACTCTAGTTTTTAAAATATGAATCACGGTGAGTTTCAAAATTAGTTAAAGAAAAAAAAAAAAAACCCTATTCAAAATCATTTTTAAAAATAACCACTTTTGTTTTCAGTTTTTTGTTTTGTTTCAAATCATGAAAGTGTTATTTTTAGTTTCAGTTTGAATTATTATTTTTTTCCAAATGCGTTTGTGTTTTATAATTTCTTCTCATTCGCTGTTTAGAGTAGAGACTTTCAGCCGACATTACTACTCGTACATTGTGTTTCATTTGAGTTTGGGAGGATGTTTTTTTTTTAATTTTGTTTTGATTTTGCTTCTTATATGTATTGAAATATTCAAATGTTCTTTAATACATTTTATGAATAATCCAACATCAATGCAAATCTAGTTTTAAGCATAGTTTAGTTGAAATCATTGTGTGCCATGAATAGATTTTTTTTTAGAAATTTTCGAAGGACTAAATTTATGTATAAACACACAGCGTGGCTACTGCCATTTACAACATATCTCACATTTGTCACAGAGTCCTTTGTAGTGCACTTTCATTGTTTGCTAGATTCGAAACTGATATACACATTCAGTTATAGAAAAACTTTGTTTTGAGAAGACTTCCATCTTGTCTAAGTCCGCACTTTACATAATCGCGGATTACTTCTCATAATGAGCTGTCAAAAATCACGAATCCGGCCGCCTCTTTCTTCTTATAGAACTCATATGAATTCTTAAAACATAGAATATTAAGAGTTCTTTGACATTAGAACAGCTGCTAACCCATTTTTCAAGTCTTATGGAAGACACCTCCTTTTGTTGCTCTTAATAAAATGTTGATTCTCTTTCGCATTTTCTTATACATGAAAGATTAAAGCAAAGCGGGGGGAACGAAGAAAACGATCTGTCAATTAATTTGATCTTCTATTCTATTATTCTGTAAATAGACATTAAGTCTGCGGACATTTGGATGCAGCTATCGCTAATGCGCATTTTAGCTTCCTCACTTAATTGTACATCTGTTGATTAAAACAAACGCCGTCATTGAGTAAGTGGATTTGCAGTTTTTGTTTTGTGGCAACAGTTGCCTTTCAGATCAGTTCTAAAATACGTCTTTGTTTTGCTTATTTTCTGTCTTAATGTAAGAAAAATAAACATTTCTGTAAATGTATATCATAGACCTTATCCAAATCGTACTGGACATGCGGCTGCTTCGTTTATGATCTGACCCACAGCTCTCTAAATACATTTATCTGTTTTCTTAAATTTGACAAATAGCACTAACAGATGGTATGTATTTTTGCGAAATCGGAAATATCTTGACTTCTTTGCTCATAATTACAATAACGATCATGATGAATTGTATATACACTTATCGTTTGTATAAAATAATTCGCCGACCAGTCAAAATAAAAATTCTATGGCACACAATCATTTAAACCAGTCACAAAGTTAAAAATATATAACTTGCATTTCTTATAAATACAAATCTCGCGACATTATTTATACAAAAAAAAAAAAAAAAAAAAAAACCAACAAACACTAGATCTAGAAACAAAAAAATAGTAACTATATAGCAATTTAAGTTTGAATTCACATTCATCTTTTGTTTTGCGTTTTATGGGAGCCGCATGGAAATATTTTCGTCAAGTTTTATTAATTTTTATTTTTTATCAGATTTTTATTTACTCATAACTTGTCTTGTGTCTTTTTTTTTCCAAGTTAATTGTATATTAGTGCATTGTTTAATTATGTCTTGTTTATGCGTGTTTTTGTCTGTTTTTTTCTGTTTTTTTTTTTTGATAATGTTCTCACCCTCGACCACCACCCATCCACTTAGTGTACCCACAGTTTATTAGAACAAATATAATTTCCATCCATTCAGTTCTTTGAAAATTCCACAAAATAAAATTTAACCTCTTGTGTTATTATCTGCGCCTCCGTATCTTATAAGCGTTGCCTAAATTTATCAACTGGCTATGCAGATGCTATGCATCAAACTGTGTATACTATCTGGACGTTCGCCAACTGACTAATTTTCGCAAAAATGTTTATTAGTGCGGGGGGGTTGCTTATTTTTTTTTTTATATTATTTTTGTAACTATTTAAAAAAAAAAAATAAACTTATTATAGCAACTCTTGACTTTCTTAACGGAGAGCGACAACATACTGCAACAATTAAAAATCTACCATCGCCTCGAGGTAAAAATATAAACAAATAAATATCTGTTTTGTAGCACAGATGTAAATAACACCACCAAAAATATATATTAACCCGAGATAATGGTTGATGGTTAACTACATATATAGGAATTAGTTATTCAATTAATTGAAATACATTATATTAAACAATTTTTCCCCATATGTGCATATATATTATAACCAAACACAATATGTATAATCTGTTTATGCTATAGGAAAACTTCAGTTTACATTATGTTTGTATTCGAAGTGATTTATAGTACTTTAATTGGCTTATTAACAATATTTAGGAAGCTTAACCCCGATTTGCGGGATAGTTCGCAATGAGATGGTGATTGTTTTACTAATTTGAGTTGTAAATCTATATTAGAGCTAAAAAGTTTAGTGCACGGAGGCATATTGCCTGGGGAAAACAGGGTATTCAACTCGGAACTCGAATACCTCAGCCTTGACCTGTTCTGATTTTAAGCAACCGCTTCAATTCAAATGCAAATTCAGACCAATAAGCCTTCCATTCCGGATCAGACGGCTCAGTTTTTGTATATGTGTATCTATGTATTTCGCAACCGCCCAATGCTCATGGCTTTAACCTGGGAACCTCTGCCGAAAAGACCTATTATTTGGCCCAGTTTAGGTTCCAATTCTTCTGCACGAAAATTAGTTCTTGCTGCGTATTTATGTTCTCACTTAAAATTAATTAAACTTTGCATTGAAAATCTCCATTGCGAATGCATCTCCCAGACAGCTGTCACTATATTTGAACTCAACGACTTCAATTCGTAACAATCACCATCTTCACCTGATATACATACACAACCTATTCTGCTCATCAAACAAATTATATCCTTCGAATGCTTTTCCATACGCCAACTAACCTGCATTTTCCATTTTCTAGCTCACAAAACTAACCAAACTAACAAGACACCGGTTGAAATAAATAAAGTCGATACAGGCGAACAAACCACCGTTGATCAAGAAACCAAACCAATTGCAGAATTGTATTCTCCCTCAAATGGCGCAGGCCATGGTCAGAGTCCCTTATTCGCTGACAAATTTCCCCATTCGCATGTCGGTTTCACAGATATCTTGCAGCAGCAGAACACGCATCTGAAATCGTTTGATTCCGGTGTACGGTATGAAGTATGCGAAACCTTGAAACCTTATCGCACGTTCTCCCATTTTGGATTTAACTATTCCAGACTGCAGACAGCTCCGGAACATTATCATATTCCGAGATCTCCCGGCAGGTATGTGCCACTAAAAATGTCCTTGACATACAGTGAGATCTTTTCGAGCCCTCGATATATTGATCTGTGCGATTGTTGCTTTGAGAAGATTCTCCATCTTCGACCGGAATTACTGTATCGGCGGATAAGCACTGAAGGTAGGGAGAAGCTTAGGAAATCGTTTGTCAGAATGTCGCTGGGCGACAGCAGTGATGATTACGACGACGATGACGATGAAGGCGACAATTTTGAACTGCTCGAATCGGTAAATAATTGGATAGACGACGAACAATTGAATGCTAGTAGAGTGCTGGAACCCGTTGTAGAAGTCAATGAGGAGGATGCGATAAGTGTGGTCGATGAGCCTTTAGTGGACTGCAATTCGAATGTGATCGGTGCCAAAGAAAACTCGGTGTTCTTGGATAAGATCGCTCGAATGAATTACTCTGAGGAATCCACGAATGTGGGCTTCCAACCATGGCAGACGGTGACCTCCAATATAACCATCGAGAATGAGGATCCTGTGGGCGACTTGGCAAGTGAAATGAGCTTCTTAGGGATACAAAATCTTCCAGAGAATAACGCAGCTCCAGCAGCTGAACAGCCTTTGTCAGATGACCGTACCGCAGAAGTGACTAGCTCCACAGATATAGCTTCTAGTTTTTCGAGCACCAGCTCGCGCAAACTGATGACTCGCGAGGAACGTAATCAGCGAAAGCAGGAATTCACTGAACTCTGGGAAGACCACATTGAATACTTTAGTCCAAGGTACGACAGCGACTCGGAAAATGAGTCAGACGTCCACATGTACAACGACAACAACAGTGAGATATACCTCGGAGAGAGCCGCGTTAGTACGAGTAGTGTCTCGCTGCCCAATAACGGCGACACACAGAGCATCTCAACCAATAGTGCCGCTGAAACTTACAGAATCGGCACTTCCTCTGCTGAGGTTGTGGCCAATCCTTCCGTTGAATTCTATTCGTTTGCTGAGACAGAACCATTGACGTCAGACTCTGAGCTAAATTCCATGGAGCGTATGATAATCGACAAAATCGAAGTGAACAATCTCAAGGAACAAGAGGCGATCTTCGATGATATCGAAAAAACCATTCGACGCAAGATGACCCCATTAAAATTGGAAAGAATTATCAAACAACAACAACAACAACAACAACAGCAGCAGCAGGAAAGCGAAGTTAGAGCTGCCGTGATGGTATCATCCACCCCAGAGGCAGAGAACACGCACAAATCCGACAGTTTCCATTCGCTGAATGTGTCCGACGTAGAGAAGAAATATGATTGGGGCCAGCGCAAGCGCTCCCTCCGTCATGTGAACACAATCAACAATCTGTATAGAGTTAACCAGGACCAAGCGGTGTCCCCGTCGAGAGGGTACTCTCCGCCTTCACAACGTCCACGAGCGGACACACCAGTGCCAAAGAGACCGTCGAAATCCCTTAAGCACACGCTCAGTGTAGACTGCATGGATTGTCAACATGCCCGCAAAAGAGTGAAGCGAAACTTTGTTGCAGAAAACATTCGGAATGCCGCCATGCCACGTCGGCGATGCGGATCGCTTCATCCATCTAGTCCATTCGGAGCTAGTACAAGCTCTCCCTGTTTGTCCGCTGACTATAAGCCGTCGAAGACAACTTCGCCGGTTTACTCATTCCAAAGCAATTTGGTTCGTGGCTCGCCAAGGTTTTGGGTCACATTGTCGCCAAGGGATACTGCAATAAAGGCCAAGAAGTGCCTCGTGCCGAAGTCCAATGAAGAGAAACAAATCCCACAAAAGTCCGAAACAGAAATGGCAGAGCCTTCCAATGTGGATAGAGAAATGCAAGACTTGAGTCAGGAAATTGACGCTCTAAAGCCTCGACTCGATCAGTACCACAAAACAGTCAATGAATATGCTGGGCATGTGACTACGTTTTCCGAAACCATGGATCTAATTGTGGAAACACAAAATGGAATCGAAGATTCTCGCAAGGAGCTGAGGGACGATATCATTTTGAACCAGTATCTGGAGCAAGTCTGCTGTGACATTCAAACGTATTCCATTTCGGAAGGCGAAGATTAATCATTTTTCTGTCAGTTCGCACTCCTTCTCCTTGTCCTTAAATTTAAATATTTAAATAGTATGCGTTTTCTGCGAGCATGCAAGCTTTTTTTTTTTGTTCTCCAATGCGTCTGAATTTGTCGGCGAATTTACTGGATTTTCTTATTTTTTTCTTCTTCTCTTCTCAAATTATCTTTTGTAAACACATTTGCATGTGTTTTGTGATTTTTTACGACCCATATATACCAGAAACGGTATCAATGCTGATTGTTTTTGGAAGCGTGTTTGGAGTATCGGCGTCGTACAAGTTCACAAAATACCTGCAAGTCTTATTTTGAAATATGTATATTGTATATGTATTTGTACTTCAGTTCTAACAACAAACAATTGTTCCTTGTAATCAGTTTTATAACAATAAAATATATTTGTAATACATTCCTTGGGATTTAACGGTTGTTGGAATATTTCGACGCCACTCACACCCTCGTTTTTCTGTTCATCATCCATACAGTGATCCGCAGCTATTGCACAAGTTCGGATTTTGAGTTTGGTATGATGGAAAACTTTGTTCGTGACTTTGATTGCTCTTACATTAGTCCTCGATATAGGCCAATCAAAATAAATTCAACTGCTAACAGTCAGAAGAAAGTGTGACTTCGTAAATTGCAAATCCAAACATCACCGAACGTCCATTATATGAAAGCTTTTGTGGCAATTGTAAATTACTGCTATAATCAACATTGTCCGAACAGCATTTGAGATAAATACAATCGAGCAAAGTAAGCATCTTTACTGGACAAGTACTTGCATATATCAGTCCTTCACGTTCACGGCTTTTCAAATACACTCGCTCTATTCCTTGAGAGAAGCTATTACAAGACGGGGGTCGTTGCAGAGTGACTAACCAGCCACATACTCACTTAATTTTAAGTAGCTGTCCATTTTGTATCAAGGCCGCTCCATTTTTTTTATTTTTCCCAAATACCCGATACAGAGAGTTTTTTTAACGAAAGTTCAACTTCTACAGAACACATATCTTTTAATGTGTTAAAGTCCTTGTTGTGTGTTTCGTCCAGTGTTCTATGTCACATATGTTTGTCCCATTCAACAGCTTGTTTTCATCGCAATGTTATCTTTTCCTCTTCCTAGCCATCACTGCCACATCAGAAACACTAAAGAAGTCCATACATCCACAATCATACCAAGTAACACAAAAACAAATCACATTTGACCCTATTGTCCTCCAACGGGCCATAGAGCTGTCATACATGAAAACACTATCCCACAAATACGCTTTCCTTTACAAGCCCACTCCCAATAAGACCATTCCTTGTAACTTCCCGTCCGCACACATCGTTTACATGATTCACAAAGTTGAACAATCACCGCAATACAAGTATCCTTCGCCGAGTCTGTACTCTCACATAAAAGACGTTTCCTCCTCGGAGCCGAAGCCCTACCGCACCCATTCGCACTATGGCTTCAACTGTCCCAAATCTCTGCTAACATACCTACCCACGGCTCGCATAGTACCTACGAACTTATTGGCAGCAAAACTGCAACTGCGCCGACAAAAAATCGTCGAGTTCATTAGCAGTTCCACTGCAGGTCCATTTGTTTCATTCAAAGAAATAAATCTGGAACGACCCACCCCATCTCCAGCACCTTTGAGTACGACCAGTGTCAGGTCTGGTTCTCTTCTTATCGACGATCTGTCGGATAGTTTAAGAAGCCTCCTTTCACCGATAAATGCATCGCATATCGATAGCGACGAAGAGGTGGCACTGGAACGCTTGCAGAAAACCTACACCCTGAACATCCATCAGCCAATTCGAAGCCGCAGCTTTGACGTTCTCGCCAAACCAGAGTCGGAACAGGTCTTCGATTCACATTCCATACCAGTAGCACGTCAGAAACGCCCATTGAGTTCAAACGAATCGGCGGATTCTACTAAATCCGTGGAGATCTCCATAAACATTGTCATTCGAAATTCGGATCACATTCACAGTTTTGCTTCTCATGAAGATGAGATCAAAACGCAGCTGGAGCGGGTCATCGATGATGAGATCTCTTTGATTTCACATCAATTGCAAAGAAATTCCACCCTCGTGGGGTGCAATAGAACAACGAACGAATCGCATCTCAATGTCTTAGTGCTCCTAGAGCATGAGCTGGAGAACCTAATAAATCTGATCATCCAAGCGAATGAGTTGCACAATCGAACGATCCTTTGTGAATGTAAAACGAAAATCTCGCAAATCACCGATGACATTCGGGCGAGTTTAAACTTAGAACCTAGGGCTGCATAATAAAGATTGTATTTTCGCAACATCGGGGGTGAGGGGGTGATGTTTTTAATCTGTATAACAAAAAAGGAACGACGAATCACGGTGCAGAAGAATGAAGAAAGAAAAATTAAAAAGAAAAATGGTCAAGAGTGGGTCTCAGGTTGAGGTAATTTTTTTCAGTTTTCCTTAAATTCATTTTCATTTACTTGCGTTTATTTTAAAGACATCACAATTCAACCGCATGTTACACACATTACACACACATCTCCATTCCAACGCACATATACGTCACACTTTTGTGTACATTTTGTAATCCTTTGCATGTATAACACTTGTTTTGATTTGATATAATTTTTATTTAATTTAATCATTAAACTAATTAAACAAAAATAGATGTAGCCAAAGATTATATAATAAACAATTGCAGTTTAATAAATGTCTAATGAATATTTTCGCATAACTAATAATTTCAGGTGAAAATGTACAAAATGGAGACCATTCAGAGGCTCACCTGAGCACATTTTCTCACAGCAGTAAAGAGGTAACTATCATTAAATTTTATTCTCTTTATAATGTCGCTTGTTTTTATTCTTTAATATGTTCAAAAGGGTTTGCTATTAATTATTTTTGGAACACAAGACGTGCTTGATTTTTCAAACCAACGTATATTTTAAATGAAACAGTCTAGATATAGTAAATCTCAGTTACTATCCGATTTCGCTAGCTTTTGTGTTGCTTCTTGTTGACAGGACTGTCTTGGGTTGTCTATATATTTGACAAAAAAAAAAAAATACGTCATATAAACTAAAATATTAAAAGGGTGATTCTTTAAGAACTTTTAGTTGATTGATGTCTGTTTTATTACAAATCAGTTGGTAAACGTCAACCTTTGAGAAGTTGATGATTTATGAAACTGTAAAATTATTATTATATTTTTTTTTGTCAAACATAAGCAATAATTGTAAATTATAGGCTGAGTTTTATTGACTGCAAAAGGATTGGACGTTTTACCATTTAGGTTGAAGTTCTAGTACTTGTGAAGTTTCCCTCTTGGGGACGTTTTCCAATCAAGCGCAAAATTACCTGCTGGATTAAAAAAGGGGCCAAAATTAAGCTGTCAGTCAAATTCAAAAGGAAAATTTGGAAAATCAATCATTAGTAGTTCGCTAATGAAATAATGAATGAATTCAAATCTTTGCTTGAAAGAAAGTCCAAACCTAATGTCGTTTTCCATTGGGATTTTCAGATTTTGCGCTCAGATTTCAGATTTCTGTGCCCAATGGAACATAAAAGAAAATTTTTCTTTCTTTGCACTTGCGTTGGTGTGTGTTTTAAAAGTCAGCTGTTCTTAAATTGTAATATGTGTGCATAAAAGTCTCTTTGATTAAAAGTCGGTGGCAGAAGAGAGCAGGGATTAGAAATGATGGTGATCGCTGAGTAGAATTGCGGTGGCGTTCCTTTTATTTTAATATTTGTGGTAAACATTTTGTTGACGTGGGGGTAGTGTTTAGTATGCTTTACGACTGTGGGTCCTAGGTTCAACCACCGGTAAAACACAAATTATGCCTTAAGGTTTGTCGCCGCTGCCTCTTGCAAATCTATATAAATTGGCGGAGGAAAATATTTAAGAACCACTTTCACTGTCAAACACAACATATGTATTTTTTTTTTCTGTTGGAAAGATTGTGCAGAGATGCAATGTTGTGTGTAATATATTTTCCAATGTGTAAAAGCCAGGTCACTGTAAGGTAGAATTTCTATCACTGTCACTGGGCGAACTCTAGTTGTTTTAAAAACACTTCTTCACTCAGTCGTTTAAATTCGGCATTAAATTGTATGACCCTTCCATTCGTTTCACATCTAAAAACTCGCACAAACAGAGGTTTACAAGTTTGGCCCTAGGGTCCTATTTGAACTGGACGTCCATTATCTATTTTTTTTATTTAAATTTCCTTTTAATTTGCCAGGACACAAACGATCTTTTCATTGCAAATTTCTATTTCTGTTCCAGGATATTTCAACAGACGGTTCTCCGAAAAAAGACAAGAAAAAGAAGAAGGGACTCAGGACACCATCGTTCTTGAAAAAGAAGAAGGAAAAGAAGAAGGTTGAAGCTTAAACAGGAACATTATACATACATACTTATATATAAATATATATATATATAATTTAAAAAAAAAAGAAGGAAAACCAATAACAAGAAAACAAAAATTTAAGTAATAAACTATTTTATTATATAAACGAAAAGAGGAAAAAAACCAACAAAGTAAACAAATTCACCGATTCGTCGTTAAAGTAAAAAATAAAACAAGTTTAAACAAACACTTCGAAACCAGTTGCGCTTTTAAATATAAAAAGAAAAGAAAAACAAGTCATAGTAACTGTAAACAAAATCGCAATCAACTTTGTGCTAGTTCATTCAAAATATTCAACATCCATACATACAAAAGCTAGAGAAATTTTATTTTGCAATAATCCTTCGCGCCTGGTCATTCATATAATACAAAAGATTTAAGTTGATATTGTTTTTTAGAAAGTACTACACAAAAAAAAAAAAATACTCTGCGAGAAAAAAACAAGAAAGAAATATTAGGGCTAAACATAATGAAAGTTTTTTGATATAAATATATAAATATTAATATGTATTAGAAACACACCCATACACGATACACGTGCATTCATACACAGACCCACACTCAACCCCACCATGTAAAACTTAAGAAGCAGAAGATTATTATCCACACGCGATTTCTTACCAAACACGAACTACAACAACACTTATTTAGATAGAGAGAGAGAGACAGAGAACGGAGAGGAAAGCATTTTGATTTTGTTTTACTTTACTTTTTTTTTGGTAAAATCTTCCCCATTTGTGGAGAACTTGTTTTTTTTTTTTTTTGTTTTCTTATAAAAATGAAATACTTGTATTTACTTATTTAAAATACGATGCTAGATTATAAATGAGAAAATTCGGGGCATTGGTGTGCTCTGTTCGATGCAATTTCTTCAGATACGATAAAACAACACATTTTTTCCTTTTGCTTAATTTTATATATGTTTTTTTTTTTTTATTATTATTTTGTTAAGTAGAAGTTTTTTTTCTTTTTTTTTTTTATTTAAAAGTTGTCCAACAATTTCTTTTTTAATATATTTAAAAATAAATGTATATTTCTGTCATTCCTTATTATTATTTAACAGAGTTTGTTTCTTTTTTGTTGAAAGAAAAATCGTTTTCGTTTTGGGAAAGTGGAAAATATATGAATTGTGTCGATTTTTATTTTACATTTTACTTAGAGAGAGAGAGATTACAAGTACATTTATGAACATTGTGCAACTAGTAGAACGAACAGCTATTTAATTTTGCTTTTTTTTGTTTTATTTTTTTTTTATTTTATAATTTATTGTAATTGAGAACTATTTTTGTTTAATTTATCTTGGACAACAGCAAATAAATCATTACTTTATACACTAAAAAGGAAAAATACAGATGCGTGATTTTTTTCTTATTCCTTTCCCCATCGAAAGTAAAATCCCTTTGTGAGTCAAACTTAACGAGATGCATACCTATATAAATTTGGGGGAGATGGTTGTAAATCAACATTAAGCAATTCAAGTGAAGTGGCCTTGAAAATGTTTTGCTGGGTAATGTGTGTTCGATTTCGATTTATTCATGATCACGGCGTATATATTTTGCCTTCCATCCATCTGCATATAGGAACAAGCAAAAAGTGGATGAATTTTATCTTTTAACGGAGTTGAGCATCAGCTAACTTTCCTCATTTATCGTCCAGCATTCGGCGCCATAAAGCATAATTCCCAGGTTTTTTTTTTAGCGTTTTCATCACCGGATCTCCATTTATGTGTTATTCCTGGAGATGACGTTTACTCCGAGATAGCTGAACCCCTTAACTACATAAAACTAAATAAAAATGCCATCAATAAAACACTTCTATTTCAATAGCAGTGAAAGTCTTCGTTTAGAGCGACAAAGTAGTTCGATACGGGATTTAGTATTCGACCATTTGCCCTAGCGGATCCTGACCATCAATGTCAATGCTTTCACTTCTTCGATACAAACATTTTTACTTTCGACATTGAATTTGTTAGATACCTATGTATCAATTTACGAATTTGGTCAAAGTTAAAGTGCTGTGCAGTATAGTTTTAGTTTATTTTCATAACGTTCTTTGGATAGACAGCTGATGGGCGACATTCTTGTACTTTGTTTCCAAAAACTATTGTTTGTAGTGTTTCGGTTTGATGATAGATTTTCCAACACACAACCTTGAGAAACTTCATTGTCGCTACCGAGTTGGTACGCCAATTAGAAAACTGGCGAAACGAACAGCACAACAGTAGGGCTAACAAAACAGAAAAGTCTATCACACCTATCTACGTTCCATTCGAAAAAAATTCCGATACGAAAGTCAAATCTAATCGGAACTTATCGAAGTACTCGGAACAAAATAAATGAAGCATATTACGCGTTCATTTCACATTAAGATATTACGCAGCAATTGGTTGTCGGAGAGCTTCGGAACAAATTTGCCGTGTAGCTGTCAAAAGTAAGTGGTCACAACGCGGTTCCACGCAATGCGACAAGATGCGCTATATTATGTCAGCGCTATATGTCATCGGAGAAAATTTCCGAAAGTTGTGTCGGAACGGATAATATCGAATGGAATTTCGTACAAATCGGAGAAAATTCCGTTGCGAACGGATACCTCGATAGGGGTGCTTACCAAACTTGGAATATATTCACCTTTTCGTTTCAGCACACCGAAATGTCAGAAAGTTGCCAAATGACAAACGACCTTGAGTACCGTAGTACTTAAAGTTGTAAGTGCCAATGTTCCTTATTTGATCAAATTCCCTGGAAAAATAATATTTCCGTTTCTTAGACGTCGGGTAAAGCCATAGACGACTATAGCCAAGCCAAGCTAATCTCAAACTGTATAAAATAAATTCAACATCTAATGTGATGTTCCATTGGGCGAAGTATCTATTTTTTTATTTGGCTTACTCTGCAGATTTCGATATTTCTTAATATACTTGAGACAGTAGTTTTACGTCATTCAGACGAACATGTTTTGGGGTTCCAGAAGTCCAGAAGTAGTGCGGTTGACAGACATTGTAGGTGTGATGGAGCATAAATATTATCACAAAGGCACATCGATTTTGTTTTACGTTCCATGTGCAACAAAAAAATCAAGAGGTCTGGGGCCCTACTCTATATCTGGTTTCGATAATGCACGTTTTGAACTATTTCGAAAGCTGAATGAAATGTACTACTACTCCGATTTAGAATTCCGAAAGTATTACAGAGTACCAACTTAAAAGTAATTTCGAATAGGATTGACTTTCAGAACGGAATTTTGTAAAAATGCGATATGTATCCACGGGAAAACCACAACCTTGTATCTGAGTTGCCACTTTTGTAATACAGTTCGACAATACACTGACGTGCCACTAGACAACTGTCAATGGAATGTGGAAATTCTAGGAATTTGCTAGATATGTACGAGTAACTGGTGACAACGAAACAAGTGTTTTTGAAGTTTAAAAGTCAGCTACCTAAGATAAACTTGTGATGATCATAAAAGAGTATTAGTTATGAATATTCCGTCTGATTAAAAAACCACAATCTTTTTATTTAATGCAATGCATTTTCAACTAAAAAAAATTCTGCTCGCCTTCCGAGGGAAACGTGCTCCTCTTCCATTTTTTCCCAGACATTACACCACCTGTCGATTGACTTGAAAATCTAATTTAAACGTCAGAGTACGTGTAGATTTATACTCTAATTACAAAATAATCTGATTTATAATCTGAATTACAAAATAGTTATACCTTATTAAAAGCATCACATAAAGTATTCCCCTTTAGTGCTTTCGACGTCTATATAGCTTGCCTCTGCATTTTCATCACAATTAAGCACT
The DNA here is from genome assembly GCA_963082955.1 of Cheilosia grossa. NCBI lineage: Eukaryota > Metazoa > Arthropoda > Insecta > Diptera > Syrphidae > Cheilosia > Cheilosia grossa. The sequence goes on along the minus strand of OY720147.1, from coordinate 15,300,696 downwards.
GGTTGCGAAACTTACAGAAATTCCTTAACTTTAAGAAGATATTTTGTATAATTCAAAATAAAATTTAAAATTTTATCTTCAATATAGTGTGTATAACAAACTCCCAGTATAAAACTAAGTGTTTCTAACGTTAAAAAAAGTAAACAAAACCATAAAAACTGCCATCGTTTTCCGTAAAATATAGGTTAAATAAAAACGAACATACAATTTTGTAAAGCCATGTTTTTTGAAAATTCTTAAATCCGCTTTAGATCTAATTTTTGTAGTTTGTTTTTATTTGAAGAAAAAATTGTGTTAACAAAATTTATATACAAACATAAAAATATATTTTTGACAAGCGGGATATGTGCGCGATTAAGGAACATGTTCGCTTTTTTGTAATTTTAATGAGAGTTAAACCTTTAGTGTATCTTTTCGTTAGTTCAAGTGCTCTTTGTGTGGAAAAAGATAATTTACAAGAAAATAAAAATACAAGTATTTATGAATTTACCTCGATATAAAAAAAAATACATATTTTTGAAATATTAAAACAAAAACATAATTATTATTGAAACTTCTGCCTAAGTTAAGTTTAGGCTTTGAATGTGCAAAACTGTAGTTGCCTTTGGTTTAATTAATTAAGTAATACAAATTTGTGTCTTATTCATTTGAAAGTTTTATTAAATTACAAAATATGTTTCTTCGTAAAGCATTTTAAGTTTATTTACTTATGAACGATAAAGATGAAATTATTTAACACTTTTGAATGCATGTAACATTTTGTAAGAAATATTAGCCATTTATAAAAACAAATAAATGTATTTGAATCATATGTGAGCGAAATAAAAGAGCGAATATATTTAAACAAAACTCGTTGGTGTTTTATTTGTTTTTTTGCTTGCTTTTAGTTTTTCGAATAGGTTCAAATTTTTCAAGCTGGAGCTATAGGTTTCTTTGTGTGGAAGTGTCAAAAGCAGTTTTGTCAAATTGACCAGGAAATCTTTTTAATGTTTGGGTTGAAGTTGCCTTCAAGTGAAGATTATGTGCAGGTTCGTACAATCTTGGTTAGCTTTAATAAATAGCCAATGCAGCTGGTAATGATATTTATAATAATTATAAAGTAGTTGCTACCCTTCGCTGACGTTTTCATTTGTCAGACGCATAGAAAATGTGAAAGTTCAAGTATCTAGGTACTAAGTAAACCTGACAGCTGGCTAACTTGATGTATCTCAGTTTTGATCGGCCTACATCGGTAACATGAACAGCTTTTTCATTTGGCAGGTTAATGGTGGCGTAATTGACTAATTCAGTCAAGAAATTCGTGACTAATGTCGTTTTCCATTGGGATTTACAGATTTCAGATTTTTCGTGCTCAATGAAAAATAGAAAGAGATTTTTCTTTCTCTTGCATTTGTGGTGGTGCGTGTTCTAAAAGTCAGCTGTTCATAAATTGAAATTTTATAAAAATCTATTAAATTTATGTTGCAAATTGTATTATTGTTTATGGGCAAATGTAATTTTTTCTCTATTTTTCACAGACTTGTCGTCTGTAAAAACATAAAATAGCACAATGTAAAGTCAGGTACTTACTTCACTTGAAATTGAGAGATTCCTCTCCCGATTTTGGAGACTTGACGTTTTTCGTTTTTCTATGCTGAAAGTACACGAACGAACCTAAAGGGTCCGCACTTTGAATCGACACAACGCATGCGATGAATTATATGAGTTGGGTTAGCTATTTTTTTTCACAAAAATGTGCTTATTGTCTCTGGGAATTGAATTGACAAAGACCTTCCAAAAATGGAAGGATTTATCGCAAGCTTTGCTATGGTGATCAAAGCGAAAGCAACGGGGGAACAAACACGCCCACAGATTAAGAAACAAGGACCATTATGATCACGATATTAAGCTAAATACACGAGAACTCTGTTTATAAGCAGTTAGAGGCGGGCTTGCATTGCTTGAAGGACATAAAGAAGAAAAAGAGCAAGAAGTCATAAAAAAACAAACACTTGAACTGAATACAAAATAAGTGTGCATAACCATGATTTTGTTGATTTTTTTCCAAGCTAATGTGCAGTTGATAACATTTTCATATTTTGCTAAAAATGTAACTGCCAAACTGCTTTCCTAATGACTACCTCCATTTCCGCTATAGCTCCGCATACACAAACCAAGACAAATGCTGTATGCCAGTTAAACAACTGACACTTCATTACAGCTAAATGTCAAAAGTAAATTATACCAGTGTCTATTTTGTATTCCAGCCAGAATTACGAACGATTTTTTCCGAGGTGTGATGTTTTGTTATTTTTCTCATTAAATTACGTTCTACCTGTTAAACAGATTTGTGAATAATTGAATATATACACTTAAATATCAAATAGTACAGTGCGGGTCGGTTTCGGACAATTTTTTTATAAGAAAAAAAACATACCAACGAGGTAAACTACAGTTTTATGTCGGCAGAAAATTCCTCATCGTCTATCAAACAAAATTGTTTTTTGCTATTGCATTGTGCAATATCCGTCTACTATATTTGCTTAAATTTAACTTCAAACCATTGCCAATTATATGCTGGCATAGTGCGTGTGTTTAATTAACATTCAATTGAGTGATTAGTGGCTGCAGCCTGTGGTAGCTGGGAACATTGTTTATGGGAATGGCGAAAGGCGAACACAGACAATCAATTCATTAAATTACAATTTATCGAGTATTTATCTATACCACAATCTACATGCCTTTCAGTTTAAAGTAAATGTAGACTGTGGAGGTATTCGAAAATCACCCTCTTAGTAGTTCAAGAGCATAAATTCCGTTGGTTTGCTCTTTGCTGTTGCTGATAGCTCGTTGCAACACCAATTTACTGGGACTCGGATCGGATCTGAGTGTGTGACACCAAGAACGGTTCACTGACTCATTCTGCATTCCACAGAAAAGTCTTTGTTTCAGACAAAAAAAAAAAAAAAATGTTATGCTACTGTCCCTCCAATCATGACGAGTGATTGGAGCATACCTTTAGATGACTAGCGCGATTAATATTCATTTGGTAGCGGTGCCGTCGTCGTTCGCATAACTATATATCGGAACTTGAGCTCTGCAAATCTTGTTTTGCTTAATATGTTCTGCATAATGTGTGGCTGTGTATAACTTATCGATTTATTCCGGTTTAGCTGGCGTAAAAGGTTCAACAAATTCGGGGTATCATCATTGATTCACCCACCGGCTAAACATCTCTAGCACGTGTGGGCATTCATCATCATTTGATTCGTTTGATAACTTTGGAGAAACGGCTTCACCGTGGGGATAGTAATTGTATTAGTTAGTGTAACCTACATAGATGCATCTAAATGGACATTTTAAGTTGATTGTCTTGGTATTATGAAGGTCTTCCAAGTTGTTTGAAGTTGTGCCGGTGCATCAACTAATGTGATGTGACTTGCATGCTTCAACACAGAGAAAGACAGCACATCTTTCTAACCAGATCGTAATCCGACTCAGGCGTTATAAACACAAACATGTGATGCACAGGTCGTTTTTCAGTCGTCTGCGAAAGAAAAATGTTTGCGAAGCATCAAACAGAAACTTACAGTACAGGAATGATTCGACAGATGAAGAAGCATGTAACGCTCCGCAATCTATTCCGGCAATTGCTACTTGCGGACGTAGGGTCTGTTTGGGTCATAATTACCCCGCTAAGGCAAGAAGTACTGGATATTTACAGATCACTTTTTTATTTTGCCGAATTTTGCCACTTATAACAAATCCGCTGCTTTCGGTGTATTTGAGGAAGGTCTGGTTACATAATACATGTAAGGATCTATTTAGAAGGACGCTCATTCCGTTCTCAAATATAGTTGGCGACTACTATTGAAGATTTTCCGGCTCTGGTCATAAGAGGAGCGAAGCTGCTGATCGTGTGTCCTGCGAATCCAAAAAATATTCTAAATTTGAGTCACAGTTGTAACTACCTCTTCACTTATTTCCAATCCATTAGAAACGTCAAAGCTAATAACACCATTATACAGCCACCTTTATCGAATTAACTAGCCCAATTTTAATTAGAAGCAACAACTTTGTGCTGTGCATAGTGCATTCCTTTTAGTTGCCTGTTCGTGGCAGTAGCAATTAAACAACGGGTGGTATGGCTGGGTATTGATTTTCCGCTTCAAATTCCTATTCACATCTTTATATAAATTCCGTTGCAGACAAAAGAGAATATTTTATAACCATCGCAACATAATACTACTTATAGAACCCAGCAGCATAAGAGTCAACGTGAGGGATGCCACGAGGGAATGGATGCGATTCAGTAATGGCTGGTGGTGGTGGCGGAGGAGGAGGGGGCAATGGCTGCTGCGGTGGAGGGGATTGTAATAAAAGCCAGAAATCCAGTGGTGATGGAGCATGCGGTGGTGGTGGCGCCGGTGGCTGTGGAGCTTCAGGTGGTGGTGACGGTTGTCTGTATCCGGACGATGTTATCATGGACAATGGGGTAACATTTCAAGTTAGGGTAGGTTTCGTGTAAGATAAATGAAAAGGAATTTCCTCAATTCAAGTGGCAATATCCTTTTTGGTTCGTTTCAGTACACCGGCTGTCTGGAAGTGAAGACTTCAATGAAGTCGTTGGATTTCCAAACCCGTACACAAGTTGCTAGGTAAATATACGTTTGTATTCAAATCAGAGAGATAAGAATGTGGATTGTTTGGTGTTATTTCAAGGGAATGCATAAATCGGGTGTGTGAGGCAGCCGGGCTGAAAAGTGTCAGCAAGAGGCGTGTCGATAAGAAAGTTCTGCAGTATATTGCCGACCGACCATGTATGCAACATGCCGGCACGAATGTCGTCATCAATGTGAGCAGCAGAGCACTGAATCTGATAAATACCGAAACTGGTGACATGATTGTTAGTCATAATATGCCGAGGATATCATTTGCATCGGGCGGTGACACGGTAAGTGTGGCTTCTTTTGATTTTAATTTGTAAATAACTGAACATGCTAGATAAGCGTTTTTTATGTTGTTAACAAAAAAGGCACTGAAGACGTGCAAGAAAAGCGCTTGCCGAAAATTCCCCTTATGTTCAAAATGCATGCAATATCTATAAAGCTTCTACAAGCCTCGGAAAAAATCGGGCTATTGAAAATCATATCAAATCACAACGACCTAAGGATCTGCACATAAAACATTCATAGAGCAAGACTGCTCTCCTTTTACACTTTCAGCGCAGCTTATCCGTGCAATAGTAATAAATAAATTTGTTTTTAGGAAACGCTTGACTTCTTGGCATACATAGCGAAAAACGAGGATGACTGGCGCGCATGTTACGTGTTAGAATGTGGCGGAGGCCAGAGCGAAGACTTGATCGTTACCATCGGCAAGGCATTCATGCTACGCTATAACGCTCTAAATAAGAAAGCGTAAGTTGGATCAACCTGATTGGTACTCACTTGAAATTAAATGAAGCTCACAATAGCCTCAGTCAATTTCAGAGGAACAGTTCAAACAATTGCAAATACTTCGTGGAAAACATTTCATTTCAATTAATTTTTGTTTGCCTCTACAGGAGCCAATTTCCGCCTGGAAACTACAACGTTGGAAAGGAAAACGACAAAGACTACTACAATGATCTACCGAATAAGCTACCACCGGATTTACTAAACGAAAACGATCTACCTCATAAAGTTACGCAGTTAAATCTGAAAAAGCCTCGAGATCGTCTAAGCAGCAATCTAATTGATTTGAACAGTCCACCGCCAGATCAGAGTGTAAAAATGAATCTCACAAACTTTGACCCCGTCAAGGTGGGCCAAACAGCAACAGCCATACGAGATGTATTCGATATACGTATGTTTCGCAAATCATAACATTCAATTGTGTGAATGACGAGAATTTTTTTTTTTTTTTTTTTTTTTATCCCTACAGAGCCATTTTCATTATCCGCTGAAGTACAGCGATCACAACTGATGACCGAATCATGGTTCCATGCTGCAATTAGTCGGCCAATAGCTGAGAATCTCCTGCGAAATGATGGGGATTTTTTGGTTCGCGAATCGCAAGGCAAACACGGACAGTATGTTCTGACCGGACTGGAGGGTAAGACACCCAAACACTTGTTGCTTATCGATCCCGAAGGCATTGTACGAACAAAAGATCGAATTTTCGATAGTATTAGCCATTTAATAAACTATCACTGGACAAATGCGTTGCCAATAATATCCGAAGAGACTGAATTGGTATTGAGAAATCCTGTTTTACGAAATTCCAATGTAAAGCGAGACTAGAGAGTGAGCTCGAGATTTTAGGATAATTTTTGTATTTTTTTTTGTTTTTTGTTTAAATAACACTGAACGTTGAACGTTTCGTTACGAAAATATTGCTTAAGTTATTGCAGCACTAAATACTGAGGCAGTAAGCGAGAAAGTTGGATGCATGAAATTGTTGTTTCGGTTTTTCGCTGTCTGTTTCTTTATGAGTGCATAAATTATTGATGTTGTACCTATATATACAGTTGTATATTTAAGGCGAATTCTGTGGAAGTGTAAGGAGCTGGCAAACGAACAAGATGTTTATAAACGAACATAACTCTATAAACTAAACCTACGTCATGGTTGCGTAAGTTGTGGTGGCACTGGTAAGGAAGGGAGAAAGAATAGAGTAATTTATTCTTTATGCATTCTGCGAGGCGGTCGCGCACACTTGTACAGCGACTGCAGTCATCAACAGCTTGGTGCGAGTAACCAGTTTTGGAAAAAGCTTAGTCGACATGCGTTTGTTGAGGCCATTCTCCATCCAGAACTGTAAGCCACTTTCGTACGCGGATTTGGCTACCAATGGAATAAAGTCTGTGACTCAAAGGTGTTCTTTTGTACAGTGTGTCATCTTGTATCAATTTGGCTTTGGAAGTGGCGAGTACCAAAGTTACTGCCAGTGTACACTGCATTGCTCGTGAATAAGCTCCACACGCCGCAAAGCTGAATAATCACAGTGATCGAGTTGAGAGGATTTATATATAAATTAATTCGAATTATTTTCGTCACTAGTCGTGCCATAAAACATAGTAAAAATGCAACGACTACAGTACAGTTGAATGAAAAAAAAAATGTATGAGTGGAATATCTTGTTCTTCTTCGACTCTGCCACCCTCGTCCACCACCGTCGATTTAATGTTGACACTATTTGTATAAATGCACGGATTTAGTTATTTACTTTCCAATTCTGAAATTCTATGCTTACAATAAATTCCGTAAAACGATGATGCCAATTTTTACCAGTTTTCAAATAAAACTAAACAACAAAACCTATTTATTTTTTACGAAATGTTTATAATATCATTGCTCTTATATCAGCGGGATACGAAGAAATAATTTTTGGACCACGAATTGTATACTTAAACGGCAGACTTTATACTGTTTATTATATTTTCTTTATAAAGAAACTATTATTTAAAAGTACAAATACATTTGCACACGAATATACTAAATACCGATAAGGAATTAAACCTAAACTATTTTTACAACATCAAGCTGTTCGTCTAAAATAGAGCTTTCTAAAGCAAAACTGATACAGTAAAACCTACGTACGCATAAGAAATTGTAAATATATTAATTTAAAGCATTAAACGTATGTAAACAATGTTCTACTTAACTATAGTAAAACATACTAATAATAATTATTGCAAGTAGTGGTTTCTTTTAGAAGAGAAATTATAATTCAATGTATTTTTGTTGAACTTACATACTACCTATATTTAAAAGTAATCCCTAACTTGTATATGAATATTAATAATAACTAATTTGACAAAACAAGGACAGTCGCATTTTAACTTTTGTAATTGAATTTGACAAAAAGAAGATATGGTCGGCTAGGAAAGTAGAAGGCGCTTTTAAATCAAAACAATAGATGAAAGCAAATGTCCCGCAATCGATCTAGTTTGACAAAACTAACTGACTCTGCTGTGAAGGCAGATAAAGTGTGAAGGAAAGATATGCGTGTGAAAGAAAAGAGGAGATGCAAACTTGACGATCTGCTGTAGCGATACCAATAAGAAACAAGCAGGATTCCCAATTTCGAAACTGTAATTAATCGTATGGCAGATTTATTTAAGCTGCGTCAATACTGATAATTGTTTAAGACAGACCGATGTCTTTAAATTCCTCTTTCAGCCAAATTACCAGGGATCAGCCAACTTTGTTTCAACATAGAGTGCAACGGTTTCAATCATCGGAACGAAAAAGATTTAGGTTTGAGAAGTATATGCAACCAAACCATAGAAGAAGCAAAGATTATGCTGATCAATACATTTCTTTCTTTTCGGAAGATGGGTTCAGGGGCCAGATTCTGTAAGGCGAAACGAACAAACTTTTCCAAGTGATCGCAGGTTCAGCTCCCCCACTCTATTTCCTCTCCATATATGATGGCTTTGTTGACCAAAGCAGTCTTATCACTTTCTTCTGCAACTTCATCACAAAGTCAGCGAGATGAAAGATCAACAAAGGAATGCATGCACCTATTTGGAGTCACAGTCAATTCTGGAATAACATGGCCGGAATAAATTATTTAATATTTCACCGTCCTAAAATTTGAGTTACCACTTCCGCTTAGTCTCTATAAGGCTTTGTTGAGACAAGGCCCCGTTATTCCACAAAACAATCACTTTAAAAAAAAAGTGAGAAACGTCTTAAATCAACTACAAACTTGCAAATGATTTTATTTTTTTTATTTTATAATGTAAGCATTTTAAAAGTGCAACCACCTTCAGTCTGGAACAAAATAATAAAACTGCACGTCTATTATTTTAAACATTCATTGTAATTTTATTATTCACATAACAGCTTAACAATGGGTAAATTTATAAGGTAAATGCAAGAATAATGTTTTCGTCATTCGTCCTCATTTCGAAATTAAAAATGTATGAAATTATTTATCAAGCGTAACGAAAGATGTTAGCGATAAGATCTTATTAGATTCTAAACATGATTTCTATCCAAAGAAATTCTTAGCAATAATAATAGAAACAAACCTAAAATTTGAATTAAAACCTTAAACTGTTAATTTATTCACCAAATGAGAGTTATGCTATTTTTATTGGGAACTTATTTTCTAAAGATCGTCTTAATTAGGTACAAGTGTGTGTTTGTATTCTGATTTTAGTTCAAAATCACAATTTTTTTTACAATATCGATCTGAGGAGAATTGTTTTTTGTTTTAATACTTGTTGTTAAATGATTATGTCTGTTTGGTGCTCGCAAAAGGTACCCAATTGTTAATGAAGATTAAATATTTCTCTTTATAATATGTACTTTGTTTTAATATTTATATACATTGCGAAACCATGTGTGCAATTGGCGGGAAGCTGGCAACACAAATCAGCTTTTTTATTTTATTGGGGAAATTAAGTTATATTAATAAAATAATAAAACAAAAGCAAAAAGTACTTGAACCGAAAACAAAATGCTAAGACCATCACTTTCGTTGTTCATATTTATCGATTGGTTCCTGGAATTAAGACAAGAACAAAGCCCGATGATTGACATCTTCCAATTCAAATTGCCGGCTCGCACTTGCAATCGACGCTTTGAAAAATCGTCTCGGGACCGAAATTTTTTCACGACCATTAGATAACGATTCAACTAAAGGAACTCTCAATCTCGGGGATTTAACTTTGTAACTTGAGGTCCATAAAGGACACTTGGCCCAGATCTTTCCCCCATTCGTTTGTGTGAGTTTTTTTTTTTTTTTGCAAAAATGTTCTGGAGCAACAGGTTTTTTTTTTTATGCCAATCCGGGACAGTTTTAGTCACAAATGTTTGTCAGGTGTTCGCGAGAGGTGGCACATTAATTGAAAATTTTCCTAAATTATTAGTATGCCCTGGGAGCATTTCTTCTTTTTTTACACTTGGCTAACAAGTTAAGATTCGTTGAGTGTACGTCACAGAACTAATTCCTAAGATGTAATTTTTGTATTCCGGCGATCTGAGAAACCTTTATATAAATTGTAAAATCTAGAATAAAACGCCTGCTAAAGTTATAAACAAAAAATCATATAGTTTACTATTCTATCGAGTTCCTCAATTTAGTAAAACGGCTGGGACTTTACGCACTTGTTTAGTTTTTAAAATATGTTTTCCGAAAATGCTATTATAGAACTTGCATCCACTTCGGCTTTGTGATGGAAATAGACTTGTAAAACGACTTTAGGTTACGCCGCAATGTTTCAGCAGAAATATATAAATAAGCGAAAGTTACCGCCATTAACGACAGTCAGTCAAGTGGAACATTCACACAGCGGAACAAAGCACGATTGAGTGGGTCAGGCGGAGCTTACTGGAGATGGATAGTTCAGTTTTGTACTTGTTTAACTGTTTTTTGCTTCAATCTTCAATCTTCAACATCCAACGAAGCAAACCCGGCAAGTGAACAATTTCCAAGTGTCAACGATAATTCTTACTGAAATACAGCTAGGGTTAATATTGATAGATGGGTGAGAGTCCTTATTAATAGATAAAACTGCTTTTCATTAGATTTAAGTATAAGATGACAGCCGTGAAGTGGTTTTTTTGATTAGAAATAACAAAATCAAATCTCATCGGTATCTCCTGTCTTCACAATTCACACTATATTTAAATAGTAGTCATTCATAATCTCTTTCGCGAGTGCCCATTATAAAAAAAAAAAACTACGAACGACATTGCTATGTCCTAAAATAAATTTAAAGTGCAGGTGTACTCGTAGTACCTCCAATTATAGCTTTGCGCCATTATAACTCATACACTTATATCACAGTGCTTCTTCAACGACTGAAGCGTTTGTAAATTTCAAGCTTTTCGTGATTTATTTCGGAATCTCAGTTCGTAGCCAGTCGACATTTGTTGTTTCGGGATTTCACCGAAGTGGGACCTACATATTAGTTTCAGAATGTTTCCACAGCGTTGTCTTCGCTGCAGTTGCAGTTGTTAAACCAAGCCCTCCTAATTGATACACAACACTTCAAGTATTGCTTTACTCACGTCTTACGTGTCTCTTTTCGCAATTCATTATGCCCCGTTTGCTTATTCTACTCATAGCGATTTAAGTTCTACTTATATACCTTATGGGTTACTTTTTCTATGTCATAAACTGTCACATCAGATTTTAAATGGAACTTAAATCGCTACGATTAGTATCAGCAAACGGGCATAAGGGTGGTAGCTTGGTGTACCCAGATCCGATATTTAGCAATTTATCAGCGTTTAGTTACAGAGCGCATGTATAGCGTTCGTACTCTAACTTTCTATATAAGACATAAAGCATCACTTTCGGGTGCTTTTAAATTCGAAAATATTTTCTTTCACAACTCACTACGCTGACTACGAACTCATACACTCTTCTTGGTCTATGGGTACATTTTTCTATATCATTATCTTACTCGAATACAAATTTATCTAGTTGAAAATGAAATTTTCAAATTGAGTTTGGCCTCTTAAATAAATAATTTGTTTTTTTTTTTTTATCTTTTAAAACACATAGATAGATTTATTTTTGAAAAAACACTTTCCATTTTTCGAACATTATTTGCTAAATGGTATTATTTACAAAAATCACAAAAAGGATCACGTCCACTCTATTATTTATAAATTTACTAATGAATTAATGTTATAACAAAAAATAAAAATAATAACACATGTATATTTGAAAACAGAAAGCAACTTTGTTAAGAATTTATAAATTAGGAAGTTTCATAAGGAGAAATAATTTTATATTGTTAACATTAGCTTAGTGTTAATAAGATTTAATTTTTGATGACTTTTTTTTTTGTCTTGTAAAATTGCATATTTTTTTTTTTTTTAATATCTGTACATTTTTGTTTACTTTAATTCCCTAATAATAGTTTGTTAATTTTTTTTTATAGAAATTTAGTGCAATTCCTTAATTTCCTTCGGGCTTGCGCAGATTTGTATCGTATGCACGTATAACAACTGATTGTGGTACAGCTCCACCTTCTTCTTGGGAGAATGCGTATCCATCTGTTTACAAAAGAAATGGGAAAAAATAAATTAGAAATGACAAAAAATGACAGAATGAATGATACGAAATTGAGATGAGATGATAAGACATTGTAATTTGATGAGTTGGTGTTGAGTGTTTTTGTTTGTTGTTTTTTTTTTATATTTGGTGTGGGTGGTTTTCTTCTTTATCATAATTTTGCAAAGCAAACTGAAATTTTATACCGAGGGTTTCCGTGGGAATACTGAACGTCTGCTTTAGATGAAGTGTGTAAGTGTAAGAATAGGACCAGAGGCGGGGTGACCCAAGAGTTCAGCAAATTTAAAGTAAAAGCATTTGCCTACAAGCTACATACATTTTACTCATTAAAATTGTTGCCACCCTAGCTCATTCGCACCTAACAAGTTGAAAGAAACAAAAAACTGACTGTGATCCTAGTTGACGGCGGCGTTTAGAGAAGTGGTTACCTTGCATTTTAAACTACTCGCTGCATTTAAATGTTTTATGGAAAGTGAATTTCTTTTGATTCATTTTTCATTAGCCTGAAAAATTTACGAAAAATAAACAATACAAAAGTGTTATAGAATAATACGACCATTTGAGCAAATTTCATAGGCTATTTAATGAAAATCGAGTAAAAAACTATATGTGCACAAATATTCGGTGAAGTCTTTTCGAAAAGTCGTTCGTTTTTATAGTCATATACCCACACTTGAAACAGCTCTTGCAAATAGTTTTATTTCAATTAAAATAACAGATAATAGAATTATGTAACCAGCATTTAAGAACAAACCTATTTTTTCAGTCTGTTCGTTTATCTGCAAACATTCAACTGGTTGCTTGTAAATTACATTTGAAAAAAAAAAAAATGCAAATTTTATAATTTTGCAATATATATCTCAATATTAATAGAACGTAGACCTCAGCATTTGTTTGAGCTTTTCATTTGACTTGCAGCTAATTAAATTGTACATCAACCGACGAATAAACAACCGGTGAATAAAAAATTTACTTCCATTCAATTTTTTTTTTTAAGTACGTGTCTAGTTGTTTCCGCTTTTTCCATCCCCACAAACAATTTCAGATCGCTGTGATCGCCCATTAGTCAGCTAAACCTGTTTGACCCCTCAAAAACGGGGTAGGGGGGTCTTTTTGAAAATGAATAATTTAATTATACAACTTTAGAAATAACGCATGATTTTCTTTCTTTTTTTTTCAGCCGTTCTGGAGTTTTTACCAGACTAACGCGCAGAAATTGATTTTTATATACATAGATCGAGTTGAAGTTGAACATTTATAAGCTTGCAGATAAATTAAACTTACTAGCTTCGCCCAGTGGTAGGAACTTTACCATTATAGTGCCCTGGCTTATACAAAATGCGCGATGCTAATAATAATAATTAATAATCATATGTCCATATAAAATTACCCATTGTGACCTACAAAGTATTAAGTTTGAAGGCTAAAAATTATTATTATTATTATTAGAACATATTGGAAAACAAATTATCCACAGCATTGCATCTCTGCACAATCTTTACAATAAAAATTAACCGAATATGTTGTGTTTAGTGTTTAAGGTAATTAAAGTGGTTCTTTTCTATTTGCCTTCGCCTATCAAATCAAATCAAATCAAATCAAACTATTATATAAAGAGGTAAATGTTTGTTTGTAAGAGGTAATTTCCGGAACTACAGAACCGATTTCGAAAATCCTTTCGCTAATAGAAAGCTACGGGATAGAGTATTGCGATTGATTTTTAATTTTCCAGCAGCTTACGTGAAAAAAGCTATACCTATCCACCCATCCATCCACACTATATTATTTCTTGTTGCATTTTTACCTTTTTGAGATATTAACAATTCAAAAAGTTGAGTACTAGGTACATTAAATTTCAAATACGCAGTTGTGTACAAACTACTTATGATTCCGGGAAATACTTTGCTTTGATTCTTCACGCATAGTCATAAGAGAAGTAAATACACGACTCTTCATCTTCACACGTATTCACAGATAGGAAATCTAAGAGAGAATTATATTTCCCAAATTTGCGAAGGAATTGGGTAGGTGCACGGGAGCTGACGGTCCATGGATGGTTGTCGATCTGTCGATGGGTATTGTTGGTTCCAGTTTTAAAGATAAGATAGTTTTAGACCCGATAGGTCCAATCGAAGTGCACGGGCAAAATCGGATGGGTACAGCAATAGGTTCATTCGCGCTGTTTACATTGAACGCAATCGCACAAAATCTATACACGTTCTCATCAAAAATGTCAGAAAAAGAGTAAATTAGCAAAATAACGAGTAACGAGCAGTTCCTCTCGTGCCACGAAATAGCTCAGAGAATTTCAACGGACAAGTACTGATAGATATGTAAAATGCAAAAAGTTGACAAGAAAAAATTCAAAATCTGTTGCAAAGAAAAAGAAAATCTGTGAAAATAAAAAAGAAATCGTTGGCGGTCGAATGTTTCCCTAGAACGTTTCATATCTTGCAAAAATGTATGTTATATATTTATTTGTTTTTTGAATTAGATGTCAAAGATGAAAGTGGCTCAAAGTAGCTCGAAGGTTATCCACGTACTTTCGGGTATTTTTTCAGCTCTCTGAGAGAGTTTCGCTCAATTTTGTATGTTTGACAGATTGTTTGTGTTTGTCTCGGGGAAAGTACGCGAATAGACTTATATAAAAGAGACTGACGTCCGTGTATGCACTCATAACTCGAGAATGGATTGTGCGATTTTTATTGGCCCATTTTGGGCTTAGTCGATTCGTATTGGCCCAAGGAAGGACACATGCTACTTTAAAGAGGATGAAATTGGGGATAGAACTTTATATGGGAACCGTACTTTGAAAAAAATAGACTGGATAGAAAAACGGGTAGTGTCACTTCCAATAAAACAAAACTTATTCCTAATGTTTAATTTTTAAATTCTTTGGATGTTCCAGGCTTACCGCTACACAATCTAACCCACCGAAACTTTTTAGCGGATCGCCTTTGATTTGATTGTGAAGAATCTCAAATCGAATGTCATGGATTTTGATTCGAAAATTCAAGGAAAAAATTTTAGTTTTAGTTTTAATGTAAGATTAATATTCAAAACTCGACAAACTGAAAATAGCTTATAATATATAATCAGCATCAGTAGGGTAGTAAAGAAAACAACTCAGTTGCAACTTGATGAAACTGGGGCAGACAAAACTTAAACAAATAATGGATCTAACGCCGGGAACAGAGTTACGGAAGCAACTTTAAAGAAATTCAAAGAGTGGTCTGATTTATGATATACATATATATAAATATACACATGTTTCTATGTCAAGTCTCACTTCATGCTGTCGAATGATCTGTTCATTTAAGAAAAAAAAAGTCAGTCTAGACACTTGATCCACAGCCGGTTTCAAAATAAACCTAATATATATTTGCCAATATTCGACGTCACGCTTCGCACTCCTCTTTATAGATTCCTTCACACATTTTTTAAACTTAATATAGTAAAATCAATAAAATCTAAGACCCCAACCCTACACGTTGATTGCAATACAAATTACAACTAAAAGCATTTTGTTGCCACTTCACTAAAACAAATAGTAAATTTGCATTTACAATAAAAATACAAACAGTAAATGTGCAACCGTCCCCCATACGACGGCCATTTTCTAAGCTACACCAATTAAATAAAAACTGTTTACATTTTATGTTTGTTTTCTGTTTGAATTTGATGTACTCACGCGATAGTTCTAGTTCCGTATCGATTCTTGTATTAGCGCGACGTGTGAACACACTTCGCAGTAGTCTAGCCGTTTCAGTAAATCTGGAAATTTAGTTTTTCGGATGATGTGTTTTAACGAACAAAAAAAAAAAAAAAAAACCAAAGAAGAGGAAATAGAATTAGGAAAGAATTTTTTGGTTAGTAGATAGTGGGAAAGAAACAAAGATATTTCGAGAAATAATACTTGGTTGGTTATGGAGTGGGAGGATTTCAGGATGTTAAGGTAAACAAACAAAATTTAAAATAAAATTATTGGTCACAAAAAGTCCTACAATAGTTTTGGTACTTCAACATAATCGTAAGCTACGAGTAGGCATGCGTTAGTTGTAGGTAAATTACAATGTCAACAATTAAATGATAAATTTAATACACACATGCAAAAGGCTATATCAGATATTTAAGTGGATTGTGAATAAAATTTATATTGTTTAGCTGAAACACCTAAAATACGTGTATCTAGTACAATTACTATTAGAATATTTGCGTAAAATAATACAAATGGCAAATAAACGGCTGACGGCATTTTTAGAGCTACAAAATGGGTTTTCATCCTTAAATACAAGGAGACATTATTTTACGACGCATGGGCGATAAATAATGTATATTTCATGCGAGTTTTCTATAGATCGAAGAGTTTAAGGGTTAACGCGGTAGTTTTTGTCACCCTTCAGCGTACAAACTACTACAACTTTGGGGGATCGTTTCAAAAATTCCAACCGCCATTTAAAATAACATTCGTACAAGGAGAGATTGTGTCCACACGTTGGTGGATCTCGATTGGAATTATGAAAAGCGACTTTAAAGGTTTAAAGCTACCTTTAACGCATATGCATGATGGACGTCTCATTCTCATTCGTACAAGACGGAGTTCATAATCGAGGAAAGTAGTAACTTTAGCTATGTAATACAGGTCAACGTTCTCTTTACTTAAAGTAGTAGGAAAACCTCGTTTACCTTGAAGCGATTTTACCTTTAAACGATCGCTGTTTACTTGTTTACAAAAAAAAAAAAATCCACATTGAATGTTTCTTCAGTTGCATTCGTACCCTGTCGGTGCCCAGTCCGACCTAAAAATCACCTAAACCTGTTATTGGGCGTGGACCACAAGTAAGTGTTCCAAATAAAACTGCGAAGTAAAACTCCGGTGAAACGAAAAAGTGACGGGATACGTAGAGGGGTATAAGACTTGGGACAGGAAGGAAAAGGTGACAAAATCGGAGTAGAAAACAAAAAGAGAGTGTGCATTGTGTAACGCACGTGGTGGTGCACTACCTCTTACGGAAAGAGCCACGAGGGGTAGATGTGCATTTAAAATACTTTTACTTTTATAATACCATTTATCGATCTTTATGAAGTTTAACTTCTAATCTAGGATGATTTTTTTTTAATTAACTCTGCAGCGGAACAAAATTTGAGATAAAAGAAACTGACTGAATCAAATAAACTGAGCTAAATGTGATAGGAACATCATCGGTCGACCTTTTCGTCATTTTCAACTTAAACGAAAGTCTGACAATGCAACTTTGAGCTATGATTCTAGAATAAGACAAAAAAGAATACCTCTTAGTGAAGAAGAGCTTTTATTGATCGAATAACTAGTTACAGCAGCTAAATTGCATTCAGGGAGTTTCCATTTTCTATTGCAGTAACAAATAGAAAAAGTTCCTGTATGGTGGAACGCTTCATCTGGGAATGAATGATCTCTACTGTTCATAGCCCAGCGCAAGTTCTACCTGCCACGTTTGAAAAACAGACTAGTATTGGAGGGAGTTCTCTTTAATGTGAAAATTTAATGTAAGGTATGCTCTGAATCCCTGGCCGTTGGTCTTTGCCAGAAGTACGTTTTGTGTGCTTTGTTTTTCAGTTCTTATTTGGACTGGACGTTCGCAGCAGTGGTGAATCGGGAGACCTAAGCACGAGTCAAGCTCTTTGCTGAGGATTTGGTGTCAGCATTGATTGTTGAAGAAGATCGAGAGGGTTCACTTTTGCTGCCTACACGCCGACCCTTATACTCTCTCTTCCTTATACTTCTCAATTATCCTAAAAATATTTAATAATCAAAATAATAACAAAAAACGACAGACAACAAAATAGTACGTATACGACACAGTTAGCCGATGAAAAAGTGGCACATGCGTCGATGATTAAGATGGGTTCCCTGCCTAGACTCATATTGCACCATTAAGAAGCCCGAAGAACAGTCAAGGACTGCAAGTAGCAGATATTTTACGATTCACAGTTCTTCTTGGATAACGATGAAGTTTTTTACGTCTCCGCTGAGAAGGAGAACTATACAGTCAGATTTTTTACAAAACGGTCGTTTTGGATATTCCTCAGTATAATGTTTAAGAAGTTGCATGTGACAGCATATCACCGCCGTCAACGTCAACGAGCGATACGTGAAGGAATTTGAATTTGTTTTTCATGTTAAATCGTTTTAGGAGCTTTTATAGACATAGCGCTCAACAGTTCGGACTGATGCAAAATGTCTTGTCATAGGAAAATGAAGCGCTTCCTCCTGGTACCACAGGAAGTGCCATACTGAGGGAACAGTCACTTTGAGTCTTTCACGGTCTGGATAAAGGTTGTGAGATCACTTTAGTTACGGACATAAGAAATAAATGTATTCAAATTTGAGAAGGCTAAGCTATTTCAGACTCAAAACCTAAACCTAAAATATTAACCTAAAATATTTACATATCTCTTTTAACTAAAATGGCTTTTTTGAAATATTGGTACACTAAGAGACAGAGGTTGTAAAATCCACTTGTTATGTCTTTATAAGGCGGGCATAATGTTTTCGAATAAATAAATAATATGTTTCCCGTAAACTTCAGAAGCATACTCGTGCTCGTGCCTTACCTCTGTTACAATGTTTCTTTTGATAAAATCGCCCATAGACTCAATAATTCAATTATTCAAAACCAATTTAAGTTTCCCGCATAAGAATGTCCCGTCAAATTTGTTTGTAATGTTTTCTAGCACAAATATTATTCATGGATTCGTGCCGATTTTGTGCAATATGTTTTGTTGATGAATTTCGTATGCCAGTGATTGATTTATTTGATTTGTTACTAATTACTTACACCTTATTATCGATCCCAAGGCATGCATTGTACTGCAGAAATGCGCATTTGCGAGAATTATATAAATAAAAAAAAAACATAATGAAAATAATATTGAAACTCAAATATAACAATGTTTACTTAATTTACTGATTTCTCTTTTTTTTACAAATATGATTGTATTTATTTATATCAAAGTATCATGCTACTTTTGAAGTATTGTTTTTATATTTTTCACTAAAGCTAATGTTAAGTTTTATCAAATTTTAGGTATTTACTTTTTTATTGCCAAATGAAACTCACGAGACAAAAAAAAAAAAAACACTTTCACAACAATTTACGTGCAATTGGTTAACAAAAAGTACATAAGAGAGAATAGTATCAATTTGGTGAAGATATTTTTATTGTTAGATAAAGAAAAACCTTTTTCAACCTAAATAAAAGTTAATATTGTGTATTGTTAAAGTTTTTAAGTTGAGTTTATTGGTGAACACGAGTAAACACAAATTGGCACAGCAACAGCAACTATGATAGTCATAGGATTCTTAATTATGAACAACAATTACCTCGAGACGATTAATTTGAATATTGCTGTATAAAATTTGGCACACTTGCCCCCATATTTGTCAGTTATCCCAACCTCCAAACGCAGAGCTGCAGAAGTTGTCTGACACCCCGACAAAGTTGCTGTCGCTGTTCTCAATCTGATTTACACAAAAGTTGTTGTCGATGTTACCGTGATTATATTTTTAGTTTCAGTTGTTATGCAGAGCTATGGAAATGTCATGTTACCCATAAAAAATATACACATATAGAGATAAATAGTTAAATATAATACCAGTGAGGGCTGTGTGTGGAAATCCGAAAGCAACGTCCCTAAAACTGTCTCAGGAAATTCTCCTTTTAACGACACCTCACATCATAAGTCTCAATCAATATCAACAAACTTTAAATGGATTTTGGGCATCAATAAAGCAAGTATTAGGGTTGTAAAATAAATAAACAGTTCACCCTACAAGTACATTGTATAGTCTTCCATCTTTGATTATTTCCTAAGATGAATGGATGTATCGTCCGTAAGACGTTTAAGCTGGTAACAGTTCACAAATCTATTTGCTTCGTTTTAGTTTTTTATTAGTTTTTGGAATAGCGAATGGTAACTTCGCATAGTAGAGAAATGGTTGCGAGGGCAGCGGGGCAGCAGTATCAAGCGAAGACGACAGAAATGTCAGGTAAATTGGAGAAGAAGACGTTTAGGAAAATTTATGGGCAATGGGATCTCACTTGTGTGCCGATTGAGGATGTGTGCAATCACTAGGATTGGTGGAAGTAAGAAATGTCCACACTACGGCACCCCTGTTCTGTCAGTTCTGCTTTAGGGCGCCGAAAACTGGACGATAGACGAAGATCTTTTAGCAGGTCAGCAAATGGGAGAGCTGCAGAGGTATTGTTACCAGACTTATTGCTGCAGACTACTAAAATTTGGGAGCTTACTTACTTAGTCGATAAAAATAAAAGAAATCATTGGTTCTTCGCGTACAGCAAGAACAAAATACAAAAATAGCCACTGCACCAACCTCTTCACAATCTTCAAATATCCATCTGTTCTCATGTAGTTTGTGAACACATTACAGGTTTCTGCTTAATGCACAAAAATACATTAAAAGAAGTCAAACTTATGGCGTATCTTGCCTGATTTTTTTCGAAATTTTGTGGCCATTTTAATAACACATTTTAACAATATTTATAGCTGAAAGTTTAAATAATCGAAACATTTTTTGCTTCTTCCTTTCAAAAATATGCACAAAATGACATAGGTACTATTTATTAAAATCATAACTTAGCAGGTGAACGCAACAAAAAAATGTTTAACATGACATTTCGCAGTAATCTGCTCTACTTACTAAAACTAATGTAACAAAAAGCAAAGCTCTGTCATTCAGTTATTCTGTTTCGAAAACTGATACGTTAACTACAATGTAACGATGAATGGAAAAGAATTTTTCTCTGTTAATTAAGAAATAAAACAAATACAGTTGGATGTTAATTTTTGTTCAACACTTTTTTAATTGACTATTGAAAATTTGCATTTAATTTGTTAACATTTTTAAGCTTCCTAATACTTTGTATGATATGTATTAAATAAAATTTGACTAATCCTATTTTATTTGAGCGCTTGTAAATATTTGTATATCTATATTGTTTGTATATTTAAACTTATTAAATATTAAGTATTCAGTAGATTGTATAATAAAAAAGAAAATAATCGAAGTAGCTTGTTCAAATCTGTATAAGGGAGTTTAAAACCACATGGGTAATATTGTGAATTGTGAACAAATAAAATGGGCAATTTGAACAATCTGTATTGTTGCGTTTGTTTTAATAACTAAATTGAGTAGTTGCTATTTTAGACAATCAGGCTATGTTATAGTTATGGAATGATCTGGTATTATAAAATTATCTAATAATTGTAGTAGACGGAAAGTGATATTAGTATATAATTTTCACATGAAAAAAGAAAATAACTGATACAAAAATTATTATATTTGGACGGAATTCCACATAAAAATATGAAATGATGTGAAACTTAAAACACTTGTCGAAAGTGTACCTATTGTTTATTTCTATAAACAAAAAAATCTTTTAATATACAACATCGGGGAATGTACAATAACTGTTGGTCTCTAAAGGGACGTAAATATTATCAAAGATTTATGAATAATGTACGCACACGTGGAAATCCGATAGCAACGCCCCCCAAAAACTGTCTCAGGAAATTATCCTCCTTTAGACACCTCTTTTGTTATGTTTGATCGGCCTTAAGGCTGAGTTAATATCAACAAGTTTTTTCCACACACACAATTATGAAATGCCACTAAAAACAGAAGAAATCTTATGGAAAATTCCTCGAATTGGAATTCTTCACTCAAATAAAAAGTCTGCATTCTAAATTCGGAGTATAGTTACAGAAGTCAGCGATGGGCGATTGTATCGACCGAAGAAAATGGAATCGAATCGAATCTCAGAAAAGGAATAGGCATTTTTGCTTTCGAACAAAATTTCGATCTCGAAAAATCTATTCTGACATTAACATGATGGAATACGCCGGTATGCCACCATTCAAGGGACAATTACAATAGTTTTCACCTTACGTAGAGCAAAAGATGCGATTGTGGATGAAGCATATATGGCCAATTTCCTTACAGAACTCCATTTCTGAATTATTGCAGTCCCATAGTATATTACAAGAGGTACGTACTGTCATTGGGGATGGGCGAATGGAAGAACGTATCCCTCATTAAAAACAAAATTCAATTTACTACTATAGGCGTTTTCTTTTTTAGTTCAGAGCTGAGCACTGAACTGAGCTCGAGCAATATGAGCGCGCTCAACGATAAATATGAGTGTGCTCAGAGCATTTTGATGTTTTTTTATTTTTCCTGTTGTTTTTTTTTCTGTCAAATGTAACTAGAGTGTGCTTGTACATGTGTATTCAGCTTTTTGCTCAGGCGGCCCAGTCAACTTATTCTGAGCTCATAGAGCGCGCTCTGATCATGCTCTGAACGAAAAAAGAAACACAAATTTGAGCTCTGATGTATCTGAGCTAAAAAAGAAACACGAACTTTTTGTATAATAGTTCAGGTTCTGCTTTGAACTAAAAAAGAAAAACGCCTTATATTTCTATCGGAGAAATTTGCATTCTAGTACAATTTAAAACTAACTTTAAAAAACTATATAACAAAAACTATTTCCTAAGGTTAAAAACAATATTGAGCGTTAAGTTGCAACGAAGAAGATTTGATTTGTATATTTAATTCTATTTGTAGCATCACTAGTAGAAAACAAAAAAAATACGTTATATATGATATGTTTATCACAGTCAAATATATATGTATATAATGTTAACTCTATCAAACATCGAATACTCTACATACTAATACTTATATAATTCTCTGGATTGTCTTTCCTGAGTGTATGATGTTTCGTTTACCTATATCAAATAGCTTTGATCTTTAGTACATTTTTGTACTAGATTCAAGTACATTGTTATTTTTCTTTAAGAAAACCCGCATGTAAAACACAACTCTGCTTTAGATATGTAACGTTGTCATTGTTGTCGAGGTTGATGTTGTCTTAAAACCCGCATCGTCTGCATCTACGTTATTCTCGATATTTTCAACAGTTATGTTCGAGTTTATTACCGACTCTCGTGGTTTGATTGTGTTCAGCTTCCTCCATGACAGTCCGATGGGATTACCTTTTCTAAATGGGTGAAAAGAAAGAACAAAATATTGTTGTTTGCTACTTAGCTGAAGTATTCCTTTCCATTATGACATGTTTGTTGTTTTTTTTTTTTTTTTTTTTTAACAATAACGATTTTCATTTCTAATAATATCTTATAAACAAAATGAAGGTTTGCACACACTGTAAAGTAGAAATGACTCCGTAATATTGCTTGTGAATATAAATATTATATTATTTTCTTTTTTGTTTTTATTTTATACATTTTAGTTTGTTATAAACGCATTCATATCGATTGTATTTACAAAGAAAAGTTAACCTTTCCTTAATCCGGTGAAACAGAAGAACAAATAGGATATAAAAAGTAAACGATAACAAAGTGTTTTGAGTGTTTTTAAAAGTTTATTTTGAAATATGTATCACAAGAGAAAAAACAACAAAAAACAAAGATATATTTACAATGTTGTTTTTCTTTTCTGTTTTTGATCCTTACAATGAATTTTAAGTTAACTGCAAAATGTGAGGTAAAACATTTTTTTAACGAACTGTTGATTGAGTTAGAATGTTCGTAGTTCGTCGTACGTAAAAGTTGTAATCGACATAAGGCGACGAAGTTTAAAGGGAGCTCTGGAAACAATTTTTAATGGAAAATTCATTAAAAACGAGAAATTTTACGAACATCTACTACTTGTGTACGGACGAACGAACGATAAATATGATTTACTTTTGGACAGGATACGTAATGAAAGTTTTTACTTACAAATTATGAACCAAGAATTAGTGGATGTTTTGACTGGCGAATGTGATCACTACCATTGTGCAATAATAACCAGACTAGAAAACAGGCTGCGTCTATACGTGTGGGATATCATGTGGCCAACTTTTTTTTGCCAAATGCAAAATATGTAAATGTAGGACCAAGTCCGAAGAACGCATAGTTTGATCAGAAATGATGAATGAATGATCTTCTTGACATTTGATCACTTTTGCGTAACACAAATCTCAGCACGAATCATGTTCTTAGACCATTTATAAGGTTAGGAACCTTGGAAGTTGTTAAGCGCTACTTTATGAACCATTTCCGACATTTTCTAGTACGTTTTCTTTTCATTAGATCGGCTAAGTCGTTTTAATAGCAGCCTCTCAGATGAACTTTTCCTTTTTGGGAGAGAGCAAGTACCATGAAAGTGGAAAATGATACATCTTCCTTCACACAAATAGTTTGAAAATACGCTGACCCTTGTTGAATGCTTGCCTATAAGACTGTATTTAGTGGTGGAGAGATTCTTAGATTCAAGGTTTTGTTTGAAGTAGCGCTTGGAATAGCTCAGGTATAATCGCATAGCTATAACGAAATTTTTGGATAGCTTTGAACAAATTTCTTGCGAGCTTGAAAGTCGCTTGTCTTATTCAACATGACGTTGATACATTGCACCGATTTGATATTACATTTTAAGGTTATCGTTAGGTTAGGTTGAAGTGGCAGTAAACAAAAAAAAAAAAAACCGACACACTTAGCCCATTAAAAGGTCCCTTGGGATACCACATGAATCTAGGAAATTGTTTTCTTCTTTCAGAAGGTAACATTTGCCAACTGTTTGTGATTATGTTTCTCCACTTATGTATTTCAATACAAAATGGCGGACTAGGTTGTACACTACACAGATTGCATGTACATATTTAAAAGCCATCCATGAAAAATTACATGAATTTGGAAGCAGATTAGCTTTATTTAGATCTTATCTGTCCAACGGAAAGAAGTTGCGACTAGCACAGGAGAATAAAATTTAAGTACGCGCAGAAGATGCACATTTTAAGGCGCGAAAGAAGGGCAGCGATGTAAATGAAGGTATCCAAGAAGATTAAACGTTTAAAGAAAAGTGCTTACGCTGTTACCCAGCTGTGATCGTCGATTCGCATGACCGAAAGAACATCCGAATATCTTATAGAACACCCAAGCAAGCACTTGACTACTGGCTCATTGAAACACTAATGCATACTGTTGTGCTGGTACTATTGCCAGCAAGCTTCTTAAAAGCCGATGCTAAATGTACATCACGTAGAAAGACCGATTGAGATGTCATGTCCTGAAAAAAAATCAATAACACACAAAAATTGGAGGTCAAACGCTATCCGGGTTCCGCGTTCCGTAAAGCACACTTCCAACATAAAAATCTCCGTTTTAAAATCAGGATTGAGAGTTTTCTTATTTTTCATTTCGTTCGACACCCACCCACTTCAACAACCCACTGACAGTCTCTTTTCATGTCATTCCATAACTTGAAGATAGTTCATTTGTCTAAGTGATTACTGGTAAAATGCTGGTTACTTCACATGAATATTAGTTAATTTTCAATGAATGAATGCTTTTTAACAAAAAATATTAGAAAAATATCATTCTCTTGGCAATTTGTTTATACTTTGTATATCTTCACAGCCTATATTCACAATAACAAAATTAAAAGTACACTTTACTTCACTGGCGTTACATCAGATAGTAAATTTTAACTAAATGTTGAATGCTTACACATGATTAGATATGACATTATGTATATTATATGTTTGCTGTTAATATTAGCAGGAAATAAATAAAACTATATAGCGCCAATTATGCATTTTGTCCCTCTAAGCCTGTTTAGATGTGGGATGTAATAATGGTTGGTAAATCATTTTCAATACAATGTAAATGTTTTTCTCTTTCTTAACGATGATTATTTTAATTATTGTAGTTCGTATCAGTTTTCTGTATCCCTCTCATTCCAACAAAAAAAAATCTTAGCTTAATATTTGTCTTTTTACAGTAATACCATTGGACATTGGACAACTGAAACAACAATAATATTTCCAAACGCAAAGCACCATAAAACCAACAAAACAAAAAAGTGACATGCAGACAAGTCTCTTGCGAGTATATTATAAATTTGTGTTAGCTACAGTGCGCATTTGAATATGTTTGAAAAATTTTAGAAAAACAATAAAAGTAGAAATGGAACACCAACAAAATTAAACTGCCGACCAATATGTTAAAAAAATGTTCACTTGGGATAGGGAGTTAAAAATACAAAGTTCAAAATTCACAGAAGTAGGGATTAGTGGGATAGGGATGGGACGAATTGTATGTTTGTTTAAAAATTGCAAGATATTTCACTGAATTTGAAGTATTTCTGCGGCCAACTAGCTGTAAGCAGCGACTTCGTCCAAGTTATTTTTTTTTCTTCAGAACGCCACGAAGAACTGCCCAAAACATATAAACATATAAATATTGACAACAAAAAATAAGCATTGAAAACGGTCCCAAAAATCATCAAAAAACACACCAAAAAAGCCAAAAATGCTAATACAAAAAATACTAGAGAAAAGCCCTGATGCACTTTAAGAATCATTCCGAAAAATTCTCTATATCTGGTATTGTAGAAATGCTTTCTGAAAATTGTCTACTTCTTGTTTCATGCAGCTGTTCCAAACTATCTAGTACAGGATTTTCTGCACCTAGTTCCGCATAGGAGCAGACTCCTGAAAAGTGTCAAAATCAGTTGAAAATTAATTTATGACGTTTGTAATATTATTTTCATTTGCATCGAATCCTTTTAAAAGGAATGCAATCAACTTTAAGTAAAAAAGGTCTGCATTTTTGCATTCGAGCAGCTGGATAAGCAGAACATCCCTTTTCTCCTGCAACACGGTGAATGTAATGTTCTGACAGTTTACTCTAACTTGTGCTGTTCTGTTCTTTACATAACGACTGTTAGTGTTCGAATGTGGTCGCTGTTATTAGTTTGTTGAATTAGTGAGAGGAGTTCCGGCTTCCAATCGTTCAGGAAATTCAAATGACCACCCAATTTCTTTCCCCACTGCGACTGTCCTTCTGACGCAAATGTCTGATAAGCAACATGTTGTTCTGACACTGGCGTTTCTTTCACCAGCAGAGGCACACTCTTCTTCTGGTGGACCACGAAAATCAAAACCTTGTCGGATTTGGGTGAGCTGTATCTTTTGTTTGCTTACTGTTAACTCAAACGCCACAATAATGAATCGATGAACGATTTATGAAATTTTCCATACATTTGACAAATGGACAGACGAGTGTATATTTGAAGTAAATCCGGCAGAAATTAAAATCTTGCAATATTAAAAAGCAACTAATTTCAAACCTGAACACGAACAGTCGTAGACAACAAGTTGAGAGCTAATCTTATATTGGATAAGCATTTTCAATAACCGAAATATAAATTGCCTCTGTATAACCTAAGTAATTGAAAACTGTATATTTATGCAAAAAGTTTACCATCTATTGTTTAAACACTTTGTTTCATATAATACTTGCAACCTTTAAGCAAACATGAAGAATTAGTTAGTCAGGAAATGATGGGGAAAGAATTAATTTCAAGAAATAATTATTTATCAGTAGGAAAGTATAGAAAAAAACGTCTCAAAGAAAAAGAGAAGAATCTACTCACGATGATCTTGACTCGCGCATAACATGTCCTGGATCATGTTGCTTTATCTCTGATTCTCGTACGGCTTCTGTTAGTGATTTGAAAACTGTATTATGAACTCTGAAAGAAAATAACCAAAAAGTTAAATGCTGTTGACATTCATTTGGAAATTGAACGTACAGCTTGAAAACAACATCGACCAGCAATGTTGCGATTGGTATCAAGAACAATCCCATCCAGAATACTGGAGACGTAAACAATATCCTATCCATTCCACGGAAAACAGCAGCAAATGGTAGGGTTGGCCAGATATTACTGTACGCAATCATGAAGAGGAACCATAAAACAATCGATCCCCAAATGGAACAGTGCGTCAGCCATGTCCATGAATTGGTTGATAGTCCAGCTTTAAGACAGACCGTCACAACTACATACTGAAAGAGAATTACGAAATGAAGGCGACAGTTATGGCTCTGCTTTGTGTGTCCTTACGGTGTAGACCATATTTCCCAGCACTAGATATCCACCGGTCTTGCCATCGCTCCAAATCACTTCGGAACGATAGGCCAACATTGGCAGCCAAAAGAGCAGCACTGAATGTAGCAACGCATTGAAGATCCACACCCAAAACACTTTTACATTGAAGAGTTTGGCATTTTGTGAGGGTTTATATAGAGCCGGGTATTTAAGCATTGTCTCCGCCGAACAGACCTTTTCGAAGAGGCCCATAGCGAAGGGTGGCATCGCTGTGAAAACCACATTATACAAACCGATTGTCCAGCGCTCGAAGAGGATTTGTCCAGACCTGTAAATGTACGTGCGTATAACATTTTAGAGCGTTGTGCTACTCGTTTACTCACCATCCCGAGTACATAGCGAACCACAGTTCAATTACATACAGGCAGACGTTCTTGTAGAAGCTATACAATATTAATTTACACATGCGACTGTAGTTCCAAGCTCCGTGTACCAGCAACAGTCGCAGAAGGTAGCGAAACTGTGCGATTGAATAATCCGAAGCGCATGCTGCCTGCAGGCCCTCGACGCCAGATATTCCGACGCCTACATGGGCCTTTTGAATCATCGCCACATCGTTGGCACCATCACCTATGGCCAACGTCACGGAGTTTGTATTTGTTGTCACTAGATCAACTACCTGGAACGACAAACGCTCATTAGCTCAGTAAATTCCCAAAAGACGCCGTTCCATTACTTCAGCCTTTTGGATGGGTGAGACGCGACAGCATATCACCACACGACATGCTATGCACAGCTCTAGAAAGTCCAAACGCAGATCACAGCTTAGAGCATACTTAAGCGTCTTACCATCTACAATCAGGGCCACATTGCAGCTCTTCGCATCGGAATTCTTCAAGTCACCACAATGCCTGTGGATAACATCTCGGGTATTCTGCGAAAAAAAAAACGACAGATAAATAGAAATGCCATCATGACACAACCTGCTACTCACATCCAAACTGTCTTCATTCAAGATAATGAGATCCATAGAATGCGATATCAGCTTGCAGGAGTACCCAATATTAATGGCGGTCTCTTGCTTATCACCGGTCAATACCCAAATATAGATGCCGGCCTCAAGCAGCGCGGCTATTGTCTCTGGGACGCCCTCTTGCAGTTTGTCCTCAATAGCCGTAGCTCCCAGAAGCATTAAATTGTTCTCGATCAGGTTGGCTGCGTCCTCGACCTTTCTTTCGCGGTATTGCATCGATGTGGAAGCCTTGTGGTATGTCTCCTTCCACTCGTTGTAGACCTCTTCTGGGATCACCGAAACAGCACAACAGAGTGTTCGAAGACCCTCTGAAGCGAACTCTTCCAAATGCCGCAGAGTTACCTCACGATATGCCTGTCCATCGGGCGATAGTCGCTCATAGATGACTGTGTCAGCACCTTTGCAGTACAGTTTGATTTCACCTTCCGGCGTCCGTACAATGACTGACATACGCTTGCGCGTCGACGTAAATTCCAGCACATTCAGAATCTCATAGCGTTCTCGACGACCCAACGCATCGATCTCAACATAATTTGGTGTTCGGGTATCGAAGACGAAACCGAAACGTTTGGCACCATCGACCAGAGCTCTTTCATCGGGACTGGCCGCATGATAAGTGATTGAGCCGTCATCGTTCTTCTCCGGGATCACGGTGTGACAGACAGCGAGGAGGATCATAAATTCTCTGATAATCGGAGCAGTCTGATGTTTGTTCAATATATTCTGAAAGAGACAAATGTGAGTTAGATTAGATCGAGCTAGACCCGGTGCTGTGAGACTGGAAGCAAACTCGGTTACACTTTGCATGCCACACTTTGCGTATGAGAAGGAAAATACTTACTTGAACTAAAAGCGATTGTTCGGGCGTCCGTTCGTTAATATAAACGTAACGTGCTATGGAGCATCTTTTAAATTCCATAACGTTTCTCGTTAGCGTGCCCGTTTTATCGGAAAAGATGTACTTAACCATGCCAAGTTCTTCGTTCAGGTTTGATGTACGAGCCATGGCCGGCGTATTCGACTCTTCGTGGTACATTTCAATATCAAAATTTATGAAAATCGCCTGAAGAAACATTAAAACAATTACAATTGACTACACAACGACACGAAATACTGAACTAACCTGTAAAAATCGCACCAATTCAAGTGTTACTTGCAGTGAAATTGGAATCAAATTATTGTACAAAATAATAAACGTTAGAAGATTGTAACCGAAATTTTTGCTCTTGACATCTGAAAATAAAAATAACAAAAACATTGCAACAAATTCGGGTTATGTCAAAGTTGATCTATTCATGAAACAACTGGGGCGCGTCTCATCTGTAAACGAGGAATATTCGACCATATACCTCGTTAAAAAGGATGTCAGAATACGACCCCTGATTGTCCGAAGATATATTGCACAAGAAAGTTTCAAACTCACCATCAATTCCAAGATACCAATCGGATTTGAAATGATTACTTGTCCAGAGTACATTGAAAAGGGCACTTGTTAGGCAAAGAACAATTAAAATTAAAAATAACATTAAAATCTGTGTGTTTGTCAGTCTGTCAACGGTTGAACGTTTTAATGGTGCTGAGGTAGAATTTCTCATGAGTTTCGTATCGTGACCAGTATAGATGACGATACCGAATACCCAAGATGTGTTACGTAGTACAGCGCCACGTTGCAGCACTTGATCTGGGCCAAGCGATACAGCACTATAAAAGACAAAATAAGAACTTAATATGTTTCGTTTTCCTTTTTTTTAGTTGAAGAGACACTTACGGTTTTTCTTGCTCTTTGAGAACTCCATTGAACTCGTAAAGGTGACGATTGGGTAGCTCACACTCGACAACGCCATGAAAGTAAAGGAGATCCTTTGTTTCCAGAAGTTTCGCCGTTGATGGTACACCTTGGCGAATTTTTAAATTTGTTTCACCATCCAAATTGGCTGTTTCAATAAATGACATTCCTTGTGGTTCACTGTAATAAATTGTGTTTAGTTTTAACAAAATCGTAAAGTCGTATAGAAAATTGAAAGCAGAACTAGAGAAAATACAGCACAACAGACTCAGCTGGTCTACTGGCATACTCAAAGGTAAATATCATACATCGTTCTATTTCAATAAGCGACACGCCACAGGGACTCAAAAAATACAATCACAGCTGCTAGCAATATGAAACTGCTGCTGCGTAAATAAGTGAACCGTGTCTAAAGGATACTTCAAGCGTCGGGTGTCTACAAGAATCATGGTCACAAGGCCAAATAAACGTTACCAGAAACTGCTAGCCTCATTTAAAGGATATATAACAGGGTTAACTTTGCCCTACCTACTCGTAAGCCTAACCAAAGTTTAATATAAATACATTTTCTTTATTTGCATAACTACCTCGAGGACAGTAAGAGTAAATCAGCTGGAAAGAATGTATTATTCTGTATCTTGACAATGTCTCCCACAGATAGCTCCTGCCATCGGACCAAACTCCATGCGCCCTCTCGCAGAGTCTCCACGTTTCTGTGATTAATCTCATTGTCTGCTCTGTGGCGTTTCTGAAATAATGTAAATAATAATTATGATTATTTAACTTTATTTAGCAGACGTTTTGCGTCAAAACTTACAAAGTCCTCTACGATCTCCTTTATTGCACTCACTGCTAAAATAAATATTAATGGAACTAGAGTTGTGTATCTACCCGTCGGCGATACATCAGGAATTTGTTGTAGTAATGCAATTAATAGGAAAAAACAATTCGAATAACGTCTAAATTGTTCAAAAAGGAACGAAGGTAGAAAGCTTATACAACTGCAAAGGAGAAAACGAATTTCATTGAGCAAACAAATTTATACTTTGCATAAATAGCTATACTGACCTATACTTTGCAGTTGATATGTGATTACTGCAGAACTTTTGTAATTGTGGCCTATTTACGAATATTACCCGCTTGTCGGTGTCGTCGAGTGTTACACCGGATGTTGTGGCATCATCATCGTCTGCAAATATATAAAATAAACCAAACGCTTAATAAACTTTATGGTCTGTACATATTGTTTGTAGTGAGTTGATTTCGATTGGGGTAACGTTGCTGATACAACCAGCAGCGGTAGTTTAAATTAAAATTTAAATTTATTGCTAATACACACAAACGTATATTTCAATTTACGGCACGTATACCGAGGGGGACGCGACAAATTAAGGGTGGCGCTGTTTGTACTGCAAACGATTTTCAATCAAGAGTCTAGTCAATACCTCAGAACAGGTTGTGGCTACATATTGCTGCTAAGAATGCAAAGGAAAGACGATTTTCAGTAGCGAGGGAGAGGCAAGGAGAGAGATTCATCTGAGAAAAACACATGCAATCTAGGAAAGTTCTTAATTGAAAGCCGATGCTTTTTGCAATTTGTTGTTTTTATAGTGTTGGCTACAGTTGAAAAATGTTTCAAAGTTTTCTTTGTCCAAAAAGAAGGACTATCCTATACATCTGCACTGCGGCAATGATTTCGAAGACGCCCAAAGACTGAAAAATACAGTTTTCTATTAAATTTTGTATACAATATAGGTTTAACTTTGAACGGCTATTTCAGCAAATTAAAGTAAGCATTTCTGATAAAGTTTAATAAACAACCTACAGCCAACTTATCTTTACGCACCCTCTAAAATGCCCTTAGGCAGGAATATGTGATTTATAAAGATTTTTCGAACTTAAGCAACGTTACGTTAGGTCTGCGTAAGTTAAAGGCGAAAATTTGCGTTTAGAGTCTATGTAGAGCTTACGTAAATATGTTTTCGCATCAAATGGCATTCGATCGTAGTGGAATTGTAAACAAAACCATAAAGTGAAAGAAATTTTTGTTTGTGCATTTATTTCACAAGTTGTGTAAGTTTGCGCCAAACGAGTTTCGTTTGCAAATGCAATTATAAAAGTTAGTATCTAAGCTCGCGAACGTCTGACAAACATCCGAGAGTATAACTGTCTTTAGAGCTTCTCAATTAGCCGTTTGGAATCGGCATAAAAATGTATATCGCTTCCATTCGTTCCAAAAATGAAACTCACACAAAACGAATGGTTGTGAGAAGCTGGGCCTTGGGTCCTTACGGACCTGTTGCGCCAACTATTATTATTATCTAAGCTTATAACTCAAGAACGCCTGGACCGATTTCGGTGATTCGCACTTAAACAAGAAGAATACGCATGAAAATTACTGAAAAATCCCCGAAAAAAAAAAAATTATGAAGAAAATTAATTAAGTTCCCGTATGGAGCGATTTTAAGAAGATTTTTTTGTTTTTGATTTAATGATTTCAACAGTTTCATCGCTTTTATACAGCAGATGGAAGGTAAAAATTAAATATAAATATTTAAACGCGGACAAAACGCGGATATATTTGTACCCAGAAATATTTTTAAGGATAGATTAATTTCGCTTATCACCAATTAAATTCATATTTAACTTATTGATTATATAACTGATTGTATTGTTTTTCGAAATCTGGTGATTATAAATCGTAGATTGAATAAATAAATGAAATGAAATGAAATGCAAAATAGCTATTGAAAAGTGTATTTGAGTTATTTTTTGAAAAGGTCAGGACGCGCAAATATTGGCCGACGAACAAGGCAAGGCAAGTCAACAAAAAATATATCAACGAATCCAAACTGAAGATGAACGCAAAGTACATAGAGAAGTCGACAGAATGGGAACGGGACGTCGAAGAAGACCAGAATCGATGTTTTTGTGCTAAGCCTGTCAAAATTATGTCGTTTTCAAAAAAACTATGACCTTTTCAAAAAAATTAAGCCGTCTTTGTGGTTTATTTTGCTATTCGCGCATACTTGGACTTCATTATCTTTTATATATATAGATTACTCTAATGTACCACATTGATATGATATGAACGACTGGCGTTTCGGTATGAACCTTGAAATAAAAAATAGACTGCATTGAAAAACCATATTTAAGAGTCTTCAATTTCCCGTACGTCTCGCTTTCACTATGACAAATAATAAGTCGCAAGGACAATTACTGAATATTTGTTGCATCAAACAAATCAACAAAAACATTCACGATAAAGGTGAGAGGAGTAAATAGTTGGATTGTGTCGTACTGCCCTTTTTGGTTTGCAGACTCATGTCAATGTTGAGGTATGTTGGTCAGTCAAATATGTGTAAAAATACGTGACTAAAGGCGGTGATGCGGCAGTGTTCGAGATTCAGGCTCCTGTGAAGTATGATCACTGATCAGGTAACTCGCTATCAATTGGGCCGGTACTGTATTTCGAAATGTTTTCCCTTATATCGCGCAGAATCATGTTGACTATGATGGGCTGGATGTTTTTTCAATCTTGAATTCCCATGTTTCTTGCATGGTCAATCGCATGCGCTATGTTATAGAAGAAAAAATGTTGTTGCCGAAGGTTGGCCAACACGTGAATCATTGCAATTTGATTGAACAACGTTGACAATGTTAGTACTATGGTAGTTAATATAACTTTTGAATATGATTGGCATGAATTAGATCCATAAGTTCGAACGAATGTTCCACTGTTCATACGAGATCCGGCTTTGGGGTAGCAATTGATTCTTCTGGAATAGCGACCACATTGTTAGAAGGATGCCGTACGGCTCATTCAGCGTTAAAATTTTGTTAAACCTTTAAACTATTGAACAACCGACATGTTACATTGCGAAATACTCGGCAATGGCCAAAGTAATAATAGCTTCTCATATCTTCGTCTGGGACGAATGCTCAATGGCGCACAAACGCGCAATGGAAGCACTTGACAGTACATTGAAAGATCTGCGCAATGACTCGAGGCGCAAAGATTCTACTGTCTGCCGATTTCCGCCAAACGCTGACAGTAATTACAAGATCGACTGCCGATGACAAAAAATGCTTGCCTCAAATCATCAAATCTGTGGCGCTATGCGAAGAAACTTTAGCTGGCAACATGAGAGTTGCATTGCTCAACGATCCATTGATTTCATTTCCTTCGAATTTTTGTAACTTAGTCTCATCGAAAGACGAGCATCAACATCAACAAAGTATTCCCGAACATCATTCCTAACCACAAAAGTAACGAATGGTTGAGTAAGCCAGCAATTTAAGCGGCTAAAAATAAAAATGTGAATGATTTAAACTTTGTTATTCAGAATCAAATCCTTGGTACTCTGCATTCATTTAAATCTATTGACTGTATAACAAACGAAGACGAAGCAACCAACTATCCAACTGAAATTTTAAGCTCTAAATGTGCCTCGCTTACCACCGCACAATTTACAACTAAAGGCTAGCTCGGTAGTCATCATGCTTCGAAATCTAAACTAACCAAAAGTATGCAATGAAACCAATGAAGCAAAATACGCATTTAGTAATAAGGAAACTGATGATCAATGTGGTTCCCACCACGATACTCAAAGAAAGTTTTCATGCCAAGGATTCCGATGATCCCAATTAATACGCCCTTTGAGTTTAAGCGAATTCAATTTCCGATTCGCCTTGCATTCGCCATGACGATTAAAAAAACACAATTTTGTGGTCTGAATTTAGAAAATAATAAATTAAATTTAGCCACAAGGTATCATTAAATTCATTGACCGTTAGGCGGTACGGAGTTCGCCGAGTCAGCTAGTATTTAATAAATAATAAATAAAGCAATTTTAAATACTGCCCGATTTTGATATTATTTCTTCTACTTCTGTTTTGTTGCTTGTAGGGTATTTTTTTTTGGATGTGTGTGATGTTCTGATTTAGTGGTGGTTGGTGGAATCGGACGAGGAATATTGATATAGGAAGTCAGATAGATATATGATTGCAGGTTGATATTCTAGCAGTCCCTCGGAATTGTGCCAGATAATTTGCCTTTTTATTGTGTAAACTGATTTTACTAACGCAGGTAATCATAGCTGAAGTCGGTTTCAGAGCAAAATGTAATAGATTTTAGTGTTTTCTGTAATAGTTTCTAACCCTTCTAGAGACAAACCTCGTTTTGTAAAGTTACTGCGGAAAAATGTTTACAAATAACAATTTCAGGAAGGCCACGTAGTGGCTGCGTTAATCGCGATGTTTAACTAAAAAACGTAGCAGAGGCGTCGTAATTGAATTCAATAAATACGGCTGCTATTGTTTTGCTATATGTCTCGACTTTTAGTTTGATTCAGGGTTCTTTTAGTACCGACCCGTTGAAAGTCGATTGTGCTGTTATGGCAACAAACCTACAACGATTTAGAGACTTACAAAAACAAGGACATTGCTGATTGAAGTTAGAGAAAGTCGCACATTACAGCAGGTATAGGATGTTCAAAGCCACTCTTGGTCCCAAAGCTTAGTTACCTGTCTTTCATTCAGTGTTTTAACGTTTACCTGGCAATAGAAGATAGACTTGGGTATTGATTAAAATATAAGATCGCAGATGCAAGTTGTCGCTATGAGATCACTCCGTTGCATTGCTGGGGTTGCTCACAGAGATCGTATTTGCAAATTGATATTACATTTGCTGTTCAATGCTGAGGAGGTACTTCTCCAAATAGAGCGGTCCATATTGCCACGGCTTAGTCTCGTTAACCGTCGTGATATGGAATGCGAACCATCAAGCATGCGCCCTAGAGGTAGAATGAAAGGATTGATCAGGTCGGACATCTCTAACCTAAAATGACACTTGCTTGAGTTTAATGTTTCAGTCTTTATCATTTAAGGTAAGCCATCTCTACTCTACCCGTGGCTTTAAGTGATTTAAAGTCGGTCGCGGAAGACCGAGACTGAGGCGTAAATCTTAAGCAAGTGTCATTCTAGGTGGAGCTAAAATGCATCGCTAAGGACTACGTTCGATAAAAAAATGTTCCACATACGCCCCCAGTGGGAACTCGGAACAACTTAATACTGAAAACTGTGCGCCATTTGATACTCGTCCATCAAAAACGAACAAAAGCCTCACGTAGATACCGAATAATTACGAATGCACTTGGTAAAATCATGCCAAAAGTGTCCTTTTGCTGGGATCGGATGCTCATTAGGAAATGCCTATCCGGAACAAAGAGTCCCTTTTTAATTGCAGTTAACTACACCCTGTTGGGCGTGGAACAATTTAATCTCTCCATCCTGTGGTAAAAAGCCTGTCATATTGAACTTGTGATATTTCCACGAGTGGCGGTTCTCATTACTTTCATTTTGTCCGCGGGCGCAATGCATCCTAATGAGGACACAGTTAAATTCTGTGCACACTGCATTCAACTGCAAGTGTGTATAGAATAAGTAAAGCGGTGGTGAATTGCCAATTAGGAAAGGTTTCTATTCACGAAATGCAGTGCGGAATAAAACAGGTGGCTGGCAGCAGTGTTACCATATCGACCCGATTCTACATACGAGTTAAAAATAATCCCCCACATTAGTGTAATCGAATTTGCCTCCTGCGGCTTAGCTAACGCCGTCTAATGATAGTCTTTAAATGTCTGACCACTTGCGAGGATAATTAATTACTCAAACCCCATAACGCAATGGTTTCGTTATTAAATACAATTTCGCCAAAGACAGAGGTTCCCTCCAACTAGTTCTCCTTAGGATAAGGATTATTTTTACTCGTGCCACTAGGGCTTATGTGTATACTCACATGCGCTGTACTCTGCACGTATTGTCAAGTTCATTGGGTATAATTTTCAAGGTCTCCTTGCGTCGTCATGCTTTACACAAGGGTTTCGCAATTTTGTATTTTCTCTCACGTACGTGGAAAGCTAAACAAAACAAAAATTCCTCACAACGAACAAATCAACATAAGTACATTTAGGGCGCATAATGAATAAATAAAAACTACAAACAATAAACGTGGTGTGGGAATAACAAGTTTAAGCCAACAACCCTCTGGTATTGAGGGGGGTTGAGCGTGTGCATGTGTGTGTGTGTAAATGACCTTAGCCAGGCTGTAATCTACACACACACGTATCAGGCGCCAGGCCAACTACACTGGCTATCGATTGGACGAGTTAATTTCCGGATAGCAGAGTGTCACAGTGACACGAGGCAGGGGATGTTAAGGTAGACCTTATTATTGAAACACTGTCGATGGCCATTAAAAAAGTATACGTAAGTGAAGCAAAGCAAGATGACGAGAATATATACATATATAGGGACTTTTTACTGTCCTTAGAGATTGTCAAAACTAGGGCGGACAATGAGGGTGTAATGAGAAGGCCGTTGGGACCTTCTGTTTTCGGTACGGAAATTAATTAAGACGTATGATTGGTCGTTGCGGCGGCGAAGTTAGTAAATTTTAAAGGCGATTGAGCGAACGAGCTGAAGAGACTAAATAAATTGATTTATTAAGTTGGCGTATGGCCCCAATTTGAAGGTGAATGACCAATGACAGGGTATGACTTATAACGGCTGTGCTTGCTGTTGGAGCAACCGTCGAAATAGCAACAAAAAAACTCCAAATGGCAATAAACGGTATTTCAGATTGGACTAAAAAGTGGCAGATTAGATTGAATGACCTAAAGTCAGTCCATATTAATTTTACGTATAAAAACGTACCACACATTCCAGTATACATTAATAAAAAAGCAAAAAGTAAAAAGCCTCTAGGACTCGGTCCTTCTTCAAGTCCGCAAAACAATTTTTGTACACAGGTGTCCATCCCATTTCAATTTTGTCAAAAAGGAGGGTTTTCCTCCCAAGTTTTGCTAAAAAGAAGGTTTTTTTTCTTCAAAAGGAGGGTGAAACGAGGACCAACATAATTGTCTAACGATGAGAAACAGTTTTAGATTAAATTTTTATTAAGGAAATGAATACAAAATACACATTGAATGTTCACTAATTTTTCGGAATTCTTGCAATCGAACAAAAAAAAAAAACAGCGAGACGAAGAACGAGTTCAGCGCACGAAATGAATGACATGAACGAACATACTGGCCGGGTTCCACTGCCCGCTAGACGTCTCGCAGAAAATATCCCAGATGAAGGAACGCCCGCGCTAAAACGATAGCGCCAGAGGCAAAATGACATTTGACACTCCTTTTCGCATAATTATTTCCACACTACAATTAAAGAAATGATACAATATGTTGGAAAAAATATCTGAATTACAATTTTATCACAATTACACTTGCTCGGTTTCGTATTTTTTGTATTTTGTAAACGTTTGAACGATTTCCTTTGACAAGTGTTTTTTTTTTGGTTTTCTCTCAATGCAGCGGGTAGTTTTGCGCTAGATTGAGAAATTTCCCTGAAAGGTATATTTCCCAAAAAGTGCTAGTCAACTAGCGCAAATGGTGAAATGAATGTCAATTTTTTTTATATGGATTTTTTCATGTCGCTGGTCATCTAGCGGACAGTGGAACGCGGCCAATGACGCGACCAAAACGAAAACAGAGAGAGAGAGAGGTAGTGTGTTCTGGCCCGGTTTGTGTATTCATTTTCGGCGCTTACAGCGGCAGAATTTGAACTGATTCTTCGGTGAAAATATTCGTTTTACAGTTTTGATAGAAAAGAAGAATAATTGGAGGGTAAAAGGAGGATTCAGAGCGAGAAAGGAGTTCCGGAGGTTTTTTGAAATTTTTGGTTCAAAAACAGGATTATCCCCCCAATAGAAGGATAGATGGGAAGGTTACTTATACCCTATACACACCGAACCGAAAATCGTGTTTTCCTCGAATTTTCGAAATTTCCTTAAATTATTTTGGCAACAAATTTCGATCCCATTAACTTACAACAAATAAAATGAATTATGAGCATTTAAAAATAACATTAGTCCATCAATTAAGTTTGAACAATGATTTTAGGTTGTGAGTTGTGACATTTGTTCGTTCGGAATCTGCTGAATATTGCCAAAGATGTGTTTGTTTCAACAACTCAACGATTGGAAGTCGTCTTCGAGCTGCTTTCGTGGAGAACGACTTTGAAATATGTATGGAAAAACTTTTGTTTTCGAGTGTTTTCGCGATAACTCGGCTTTCGGCTCGGTGTGAATATACTCGCAAAACCCTTTCGAGTACTATTCTAAGAGTGGCAGCGTTTTTCCCCTCTCAAAAATGACAGAAACACCGTATCATTCCTAGGCGGTACTAAGTTTATCGCTCTACGCTTAAACAACGTACTTTTTGAGGTATTGCAAAGCTTTATAAAAAGCCAATGCTGTGTTTAGCAGCATGAATTTTGAAAAGAAACTGTGCTGGAAATAACAACTGTGCTTGCTGTACACGGGTTTGTAAATCAAGTTTGTGAGGTCGGAATGCAAGTTAACCTCGTGTTCGCCCTGGACGCTCAGTAAAGATTCACAGCGTTACATTGCTTGCTCTTGGGCGTGCGATTAATCGGGTTGGTATTATTCTTTTCATTGCATACTTCCAGTTGCAAAGTTGATGTTACTATAACCGAAGAGGTTATTCAGTCGAACCACGATTGAGTTTTTTACCCATCCACAAGTGGCAATATAAATCTAGGGTTTAAATATTTTTGTTATATTGCAGACGCCGCCCCCATTGTCCAATACCGTCCACATTTTGCAAGGTCCCACGATATAGTGGTTTAGTGGGTTTAAATGCTATTTTTGTCTGTCGTTTCTGGAGCGACTGCATTTTTAACTAATTTTCCCTCGAAAACAAATATGTCGCAGCGTTAGTTACAGTCGGGATCGCACTTAATCACAGTAAATTTCCATCGTGATTTTGCACAATTCATTCATCGGATGGTCGGAATAATTGGTTTTCGTCGTCCACATTCAAAAGGGATCAATATTCAAAAAGGAACATGACCATCAAACCAACAATCAAGTTGATCGAATCGAGTTTGACGTAAGTCACAGTAACATTTTTCGCAGAAAAGGCAACTATACAAGGTCCGTTTTCAAACTAACTGTCTTGTATGCAATGCTGCGCTTTCCGATTATCCTATGACAAATGTTCCTCTTGCCTATTGTGGTGGTAAAGTTACCGAGAATGATTTTAACGTCATTATTTTGGTAAGTTGTTTTGGGGAGCTCCTCGAAGAAGTAGTCTTTTGTAGTACAACCCGTTTTATCCGTTACGACGTGAACGCATATCAGGCTATATGAAAGCATACGGCGTTCACTTATGTGTCAAAGGCTTTAGAATATTTGCCGCTTATACATAAAACCGAATGGACTCTTCTGTCAGAAGCAGTCACCGTAGTAGATGTCACAGTTCCCTCCCATTCCTCCGCACTTCCTGAATGGCGGTATTATCTGCTTGGGGCTTCCGTAATGGTTCAGCTACACGCAGCCTTTTCAAGGTCCCAACCGCATGTCGTTGTCCTTTTTCCAATTTGTATGACTGTCAACAACGTGTTTCTCTTAATACGTGGAAGTTAAAG
The DNA here is from genome assembly GCA_963082955.1 of Cheilosia grossa. NCBI lineage: Eukaryota > Metazoa > Arthropoda > Insecta > Diptera > Syrphidae > Cheilosia > Cheilosia grossa. The sequence goes on along the minus strand of OY720147.1, from coordinate 15,259,410 downwards.
CTCATTAAACACACCTGCGTTGACATGTAATTAATTTTTCTGAAAAGGGTGCGAGTTGTTTAAATCGATAGGTTTGTGATGTACACCTATACAGTCGAACTGAGGTTTAGATCATTTGTACGCCTTTACGAAACGACAGTTTCTCGGAAGACAATTACAAATCCAATATATAGTCAGTCAATCAGTTTCTAAAATGTCAAACTTACTGAGGCGAGGTAAGTACGTACGTATCACAGTCGGAGTGGGGTGACCGAGGATACACAATAACAATTTCCAGTTCACTTCCGCTTTAAGGACGTCTATCAACGAAGGTGCTCTGAAAGACTTCTCGTCGTAAACTACCGGCAAGGACCTCTTTCACTCACCCAGTTCGCTTCCAGAAAAGTGCTCAACCTTTGGCATTTTAAACTGAAATTGTTTCTCAACTGTGAAGCCAGTTCACCTTCGCACGTTGCGCTATAAGCATAGGGACCTTTCGACCTTTCATTCGTGCCCATTATGAACGAGCACAAAATGAAAGTTTATCCGTTAGTGCCGCCCAACAACGAAAGCCAATCTCAACATCAAAATTAAACGCGGAAGACTGACAGGTAGCCAATGCATGACAGACTAGAAAAATTAGATCCTTATCAGGTGGCCTAAGGGAAATAACACACTCGCATCAAAATTGCAAACAATTTACACACACATGAGCGCCACCCATACAAAGAAATAAAAATATATAAACATAAACATCTTACGGCTTAAGCGCAAACGAAGAGCTTTATACACATTCCGAAAGGCCATAGTTTACGCTGTATCCTTTCCGATTGTTCGAGTCGTGTGAGAGTGTGTGTGCCGTTCTGTAGTTGAAAAAGTCAGTTGCTGTAGCTGTGGCGCTGTGTTGGGCTGTGAATATCGCGCTGATAATAGAACAACGGTCGTATTCCGATCCATGCAAGTGTGTGTGTGTCAGTTTAAGGGGGTTTTCCAAACGATTGTGCAAACTTGTAATTAAAGTTTCAACCCCTCATTTAAATCCGTTTTGCGTAGAAACTCATAAACGCGACACAGTTCAACAAGGACCATATTGAGCCCTTTTTTGCGTTTAGACTTTTTCTCTGTATTCAGGGACACATTCAATACGCACTTCTTGATCGAACTCATTCAACACAAACTGTGCCAGCACATTTAGAATTTTGTTTGTTCCTTCTTTTCACTTGTTAGTTGTCAATTCTGTCAATCAATGAAAAATTGCACTTTTTTTACCAGACACACGAAGGGAGGACCGAGGACATTTATTCAAAACAATTCCAAAGCGAAACACTTGAACTTAGTGATGTAATGTTCTTTGGAAGGACTATTCGCAATCGATTTCTCATTTCCGCACACAACTGAGATAAATTCTTGTTAGCAATTTCCAACGCAATGACAATAAAATGAAATAACTGTGAGCACGGAAAGAGGTTGTCACGTCAATACGAGTGCAGCTTACCTAAACGACTGAAATGTCCTTTTTCTAAACGGGAAGCTTTCACGTTTTTCCGATTGAAGCTTTTGAAAACAACGAATATGATGAGTGCGAAGTGCGAGTTTATGGGAAAAGCTCTGGCGAGCATTCTTTGAAGGATAACGAGCAGGATTGCAAGAAATGTTATTTCGGTTCGTTCGGTTGTGCGGTTATTGCGTCGATGATGATATAATTTCTAATCACCGGATGCCACGGAAGGGTGGTGGCTTGCAGGTTACAGACGAGTGAGTGGATGTGTATAATAGTTTTCGGCGAGGTGTGGGAGCTTTCACTTGTAGCAGTAACGAGAGAGGGAGAGAGAGTGGTGGCATTCAATGATTCAAATTCAACAAGTAAACCATGAGAGTGGAAAAGCGTACAGGGTGTTTCGGCAGTCAATGTATGTCAACCAGGCTGAGAATTCTGTATTTATTTGCATTTTGGGCGATAACTAAAATTATCTTTCTTAAATTATTACTAAAGAGCAACCACGAGTGACCGAGTGACAGCAACATGGTCAGTGTAGTGAACAATATTCATCTGTGCGTTTGCACCTCCATATGGTAGCCGCCACCGGGATCTGGCCGGTAAGGACTTGACTTTTTAGGGCAGGTCTGTATGGAATCACAACCTGGTGTATGTAACTGTAGGCCAGAGGATATGTTCTAACAGTGAGTAGGGTATTTCTTAATAGTTTACAACTTGGAGTTCCGCTACATCTCATATAAAGGGTTTTCCAACAAGAGGTGTTATTTTGGTATTCAAAGAAAAATGCCATTTTTTGAGATAAATGATCGTATGTTTATTTCATAATAAAGAGGAAGGTATGCCGTTAATAATGAAAAACAACATCACCCAAATGGCCACCACGAGCACGCATACAGGACCATATCCTTTTCATGAAATTTTCCATAACCAAATCGCAAAGTGGCTGCCCTATGTCCTCGATAGCCTCACGAATTTTATCTTTGAGGTCTTGAATCGACGCTGGGCTGTTGACGTGGACCTTATCTTTCCATTTCCATTAAGTAATGGCGTAGTTTCTACTTGTCAAATGTCAAAGAATAAAAGCTTTAAAAGTGACAGCTACCGAAATAGCGGGTCATTCACAATAACACCTCTCATTGAAAAACCCTTTACATGAGAAATAGATGGCCATTTAACATCGACAATGTTTTAAGGATGGGGCTTTTCACCGATCTAGCCAAGTTGTTGGTAATGTACAGTATCACATTATCAATTTGGCCAAATTCGGAGTTCGTTTCGTGTTCATTTGTACAGCAATTAGAAAGCCATGCTGAGCAAATGAATTTCAATTTATTTCCCGAACTTAAAAAAAAAACCTAAAGTGGCGCCAACCTCACAATGACTGTGTTCTTTTTTTTGATAGTAAAAAACGACTTCCCTGACTCAATCGCCTTTAAAAAAAGATAAAACGTGGTTATCGTCGACGCTTTATTTATTTGACTTGGTTGTATTTATGACTTCATATCTTTACACAGAGCGTGGCGGTTTGTTTAACACTAACTAAAGACTTGCAAATAGATTTCAACGCACCTACAATTCAATACAAAAAAGAAGTAAATGTGTATGTTATTATCTATAGCTTCTCAGATAGACCCGTTTTTGTGAGTCTTAAAAATACAATACGAATGTTTACATACAAATGTGAATACAATGGTGAATGTACTTTTTAAGGCGTAAGGCGTTTCTGAGTTATCTCAGTGTAGATAAAAATTGTTTCTACATGGTTATCTGCACTGTAGTTTTATAAGGCTCTTACCTAATAAACATATTTAGCTTTCTAACTGAGGCAGTACATTCAACTGCGATGACGGACCTAAATAGAGATTAGAATACATTTTCGAAGAGAGCTTTAACCACTGCTTGTCATGTTGACCTGAGCGGCGCATTTTCAAACCCTGCTTGTCATTACAATTCCATTCATTTGGTATTACTTTGGCAATGTAGATTCTATCAACAAAAGACCACATTCTGAATTCATTTAAGCCTTTGCTAATCCCCCTTTTTTTATTTGAACTGTCCAAAATTTAAGGAGTGATCGAGTGAAACCGGACTGATGATATATTGCTTGCGTAAATTTGCCGACCAGGCGGACCGGTCGCGGAGCTGCAAGACAACAGCTTGAATATTGCATTCTACTAAAATTCAGTTCAGACGATTTGTGCAGTTCGGGCATCCATCTGGGTACACCTACCTACCACTAGTTATCCAAATCCTACCCCTAGGACCCGTTTACAAATCAGCTTGTTAGCAAGTCCATCAGGGAAGTACAGCGGCAGCGGCTCGACCCCTCTCTTGACGGCATCACAAACCTATGTACAATCGGTCAAACCCTCCTTAGTCTATATTACTAAATAATAAATAGCCCTCCCTATGAGGCAAACGCTTGTATTATGAATATATGAAATTTTGGTCGAATGCTCACTTTTATTTCCATTGACATTGGAAGTGGACCTCTGGCCTGTGGTCGCGTCCCTCAAAGTCCCAGAACTACGGTTTGCACTCGGTGAATTTGTTCGTTTTCTTGTACTTCGACGCATTGCTCTCCATCCATTTTGAGCATGTAACCGCACCTGATTGGCTGTTACTGTTCCAAAGTTGCGTACTTGCTGCAGACAAGATGTCAGTTGGTCTGCATAAGTCGCTGGCGATGCCATTCTATGTTTCGTTTTACTTAATTCAATTTGCGATTTGACTTTTCTTTATGCATTCTATCAGGTGAATCACCATCGATCGAATCACGCCCGTATGAATGATGCTCAAAACACAAATAATGCTTTTAGCTGTGACAGATAATTTCACCTGCCAGTTGATTTTATGTGTGATCTAAATGGAGATTTCGCCTGAAAATGAAAGGAATAGAAACGAAAAAAAAAAAAAACAAAAATAAATGCTGGATGAGGGATGAATTGGGAACGAACATATAAATATGAAACAAAAAATAAGAACAAACAAAACAATACAATGCAAGGCGGAGCAAATGAGAATACATATGAAACACACGCACACAAAACTGATACACATGGCTATGGATAGATGAGCTCAACATAACAACACAGTAATGGCCATTAAAAGCGAACTCGGCTAAAGCGAATTTTGAGTTATAACAAACAACTTCAACCATAGTCGCCTCTGAACATTTTCAGAAAGACACTGAAAAAAAGTTTCCCATTCCCATCTCTTTTTTATACTTTAACCGCTTTTAAGTTCTATACCCTTATACAGATTTTAGAAAAACACTTGTTTTTTATTAAACGTTATAATTATATTTTAACTTAACACAGAATTCTGTCGGAACAATTTTTCCCTGCGCAAACAATTACAACAAATCAACCACCACTGATTGGATCAGTGATGTCAGATCGGGGGATTTATCCCTTTTTGTGGGATTTTCTCAATTAAAATAAGCTAAAAGGGTCAAAGGGATTTTTCAAACCTCATAGTACAAAAAAAAAAAAAAAAGGGATTTTACTTTTTGGTCAATATTTCATTAAGAATACAAAAATTAGTCAACCTACGATCAAATTAAATATTTTCATGTTTAAAAAAAACTCAATAAAAATATCTGAATGCGTTCATTTTCTTTTTTTTCTTTCCCTAAACTGTTTCATAAACTGACATATCTCCACTCACCGCACACATCCTAATGAGATGAAATTTCAAACGAAAACAACAATTTGACACTTGTCGTCGTGAATTTATGTGTGCGGTTTGTTTTAATTCAGGTAATTTGTTTTGATTGTTTCAAAAATTCAAATGAAATGAATCTAAGTCTCAAATCAAATTGCTGTGTCATTTTTGTATGAAAAATCGGGAATTATGAGACTTGAAACCGAGATAAAGTTTTTTTGCATACCAGTTTCAAATAATTCATAAGATATTTATTTTATATTGAACATTATATTGAAACGTTTCAAAAGTGTATAAAATGTACCTACATTTCTATTTTTGTATTATTTAGGAACGTATCTTTATATGTACTTATTTTTGTTAGCTTGCATAGTTAATGTATAATCTAACTTGTATTTGTTATGTTTTTTTATTAATTTAATATTTCGTGGGATACATTTGGGATTTTTTTAAATTTGGCGAGGGATAAAGGGGATTTTTTGGCTATAACCGTGGAATAACCTGCTTCTAAAGTCTGGCATCACTGGTTTGGATTCCACTGTAGAGATGGAACAATAAAGAAATGAAATGTTTCAGTGGAATAATTTTGTTTTTTTTTTGCGGAAATGACTGAGATGTAGATCGGAAAAAGTTTTTCGTATGGAAAAATAGATAATTAGAAAATTTAAAGATTATTTGTTTATTTTTTTTAATTCGATTTATTCCCCATAAAATGTCAATCCAGTTTACTAATAAATTTAGAGAGCTAAAATTAAATTCTTACTCTTAAATAAGTATCACCTATTTCATTAATTTTTATTCAGATTTTCCCCGATTTTTCTAATAACAAGCTTCCGTTTTTTAAAGAACTATTTTTATCATTTTTTCCTGAAACTGAATTTTGTGGATTTTAGATGCAAATCAACAACAAATTCAGTCACGTAGTACTCGATCAGGGATGCGGTAATTCAACCGCAGGCTCCACTGTATAAAGACGGGTCGGCGCTAAAGTGGAATCAAACAAGCTGAGCCCTGAGTGAGGCATTACGGAGTTGAGGCAAGGAAGATTTTGTTTCCGTTTTATGAACATTTAATTGGTTATAAAAAAATGGGTTGGATAGTGCCAAATCCATTGGTTAGTTACATCAGGCGGAGATTACATTTCTTCGTCACATTCATTTTTCTTAAATGTTCGTCGTTTGGTTTTTAAGAAAATTAAAATTAAATATTGGAAAATCGGGAGATTTCATGGAATTTTCGGGAGACCGGGATCTATGTTTGATCTTGTTCGAGTGTAGACCCAGGTCCCGACGCAAAATTCGCCAAGTTCAATACTGCGAAAGGCCGATTTCTTGTCCACTCTCACGGACCGCGGCAAATTTTCTCGGCCGATGAGGCGTTCCTTTGACGTTCGGCTGTTGGATAATTGTTTACCGAACCGCTTGTCTCGACTACCAAACGTTCGAGAGCAAAGTTTACACTGTGGAATATTTTGACAATCAAGCTTTATCATTTGAACGCGCTGCTCAATCGAGTATCTTTCCATTGTGATTTGGCATCACTGACTGAATAATAAACAGATTAAATATGGCCGCCACCGGCTGCCAACATCAACCCCAGATGGGACAGCATATATTTTCTACATAAATTTATAATATTTTGTCACTTAAATCTGAAGGCTGAAGCTTCCAACAAACATTAAATGATTCTGTTGTTTCGGACAGCTTTCGCGCGTATCCAAACCCACTGTGTGCGGTGTCCATGAATTTACTATCCCAAGTAGGTTTGTGTAGTTATTTTCAAATTAGTTTATCTTTGGTGGTGCGGGTTCTTATCAGCGAGATATAAATTAAATTAGGATTGGTAAACGTCAGGTCATAATATACAAAGTTATGATAATGTAGCCAATTTCAATTTGATTGTTTGCATACTCTATAATTTTGTTTACCCAATTAACCTTCGGTTTAGAACGGCTATCATTACATTGTGCCCAATTAGGAACATTCTATTTGTAACGAAAATAGCCTTCTTTAACGGATTTTGTTGTTCCCTTGTGATTGACGATTATTACCGAATGACGCTGTGTCGGTGAAATTCTGGGAATAGATTTTTATTTCATTGAAAATCAATTGGACGGATTATTGTTCCCCTGAACCAAGCACGAAATAAAGTTTTTTTTTTTTGGAAACAAATGGAGTACCGATTTGAATTCAAAATAAAAATAAAATAAAATTCACCAACGCCAGGTATAACCAGCCTTGCCATTGCCTTTGCTAGTATTTTAAATGAGTAACAATCGGCCGTCACCCCGTGTCATTTGTTTCTAAACAAACAGGCCTTGACAGCAAATATTGTTGGTTAACGCGACCTCAAATATTTCTATTTATATAGTGGAGATTCTGAAATTAAAAAGCCCACAAATTTCGTTCTCGATAGATAACATTTTAGTTGAACAAATACCAAAGTAGAGCCGTAAGTTGAAACCAAGAAAATTTCGTACTCATACAAAACAAAGAAAGTCCATTGACGTCTGCGAGGATAAGTAAAAAATGGATGTTAAAACATCTTTCACCATATATAGCGATAAGAATAAAATATTGCCTCCGTTGTTATTATGGTTTTAAGCAAAAACTACAACTACAGCCGAGCTGCCCTTCTATGTAGGTACCCCACTGGGAAATCGTACTTAACCTAACAAATTTTCTATTGCATTTTGCATCCCGCTTGTGATACAATTAAATTATTTACTAAGGAACGAGCACTGTGTAAAATCGTATGCAGCTATACGCAGTGCATGCCAGCTGCGTTTCGCGTAAAGATCTACTGGTGTATAGTAAATTTGTTTGTCAGTTTGCAACGCACCAAACTTAATCGGTATAGATTTTTCAGATATAACGGAGAGCTTAATGAAGCAACATTTAGTGTATATTTTATCGCATTCATTTAGAAGATCTAGTTATTTTTTAAAGCTCCCTGAAAGAGGGCTATTTTCATCATCGAGAGGTCTCAGGTTCGATTTCTGGGGGTCAATTCTCGTTCTATGAAAATGTGAAACCAGACTTCACAAATGTTCATATGAATAATGTTTAACTTTCTCGATTATGAAGTTAGAGAAAGATTTTTTATTTCGAGATATTAATCAATTCTGACATTACGATAGAGAAATTCAAAAAAGTGGGTCTCGAAATTCTGTCCGTCTGTCCGTATGTCCCGAGGCCTACAGCCTGAATAGCTGCCCGGATTTGGTTCAAACGAAGCTTGAGGGCTTACAGTTCCGGGCCGTTTTTTTTTTTATTGCAACCTAACCTCAATATTAATGGTACTTCCCATTTAAAATTTTCATACCGGTTAGATTTATTCGAAAACGACTATAACGATTTCTACCAAAATTGATATTTGGGTTTAAGTAGGTGAGTTTACCATGACTGCATACCCAGTTTTTGGCTAAAAAATCGAATAACGGTTCTTTTAAAATTTTGACATATCTCGAAAACAGTCCATACGATTGTAACAAAAATGTATTTCTAAGGTAATATAGTCATTTCTAGCTGAACTGCAAACTGAGTCTTTTTCTATTTTATTGTACAATGGATTTTTGAAAAAAGTGATATTTTAAAAATTTCATTTTTTTAGCTCACCCGAAAACCGCACCAAGGATTTTGACCCAAATTCATAGTTAGAGTAAAATGATGTTTTCAAAACTCTTGCGTCCTTAATTTTCAATTCGAATGACCGAAAGCGGTAATTTTAGAAACACCGATTTGTTATCTCGAATACCCCATTTTCGATTTGGAAAAACTAAGTAATGCTTACATCCCGAAAAATATCTAATGCTCAGTTATCAACTAAATAGTTAAGCACTAAGCAGTAATTTTCAAACTAAACGTTGAAAAATGTGTTACTGTTTTGTCTGCAAAATCTAAGCAAAACCGTTCTAACGATTTTGATTAAAACCCATATTAAAAATTAAATGAGTATTCTTAATAAGGTTCGATACTTAGTTTTTCTTAAAAAAAATCCGTGATTTAATTATTTTTCAAAAATCATTACCCAAAAGACGATCCGTGTTCATATTTATTAAGCCTCAGCACTGCACTTTCATAAAAAATGCAATAATATCTATGCAAAACTTATTTTAAGCAAATATTACCCACTTCTTCTTTTTTGCAACCATATTGAATATGCACCTTAAAGTAAATGCAACCACTTGCAGCCTTACACAATCAGATACTGCCACTTCAGTTGCACCCCTTAATGCAAATGCAAATTCAAAAACAAATCCCATGAATTATTACATATATATCTATGTAAAGATATCGGTCTACGACGAACCCTACTTCCAATAATGGACACCTTAAACCAGCGTCACTTTTCTATTCCAGTCAAAAATATTTAAAGAAGCCCCAAACAGATCAGAAAACAGAAACTCCAGCTACACTTTGCTTTGTTTTAAAATAGTACAGTAGGCTTACAACTCTTTAACCACAACTTGCGACAGTTGTTTGATACCGACAGCTTCAACTTATAAAAACTCACATAATTATTTGATAAATACTGCAGTATCAGAGGAATAACCCAAAAGTGAATTTTATTTAACACTATTCGCATATTTCATGAACCGTTTCTTTTACCTATCACCGCTTCTCAGATTTTTACCTACCTACCTAATAAAATAAGAAAACAACCAACCAAACTTTTGATGAACGAGAAAGTTTCGTTCGATCCAGTCGTGCACTTTACTTGTTTTGTTTATCATCTCATTTGCAAGTGAATGCATTTTGTGAGAGTTTAAAAATTGAGAGCCTAAGATCGTTCACAGTGTGGTGTGCGATATTGAATTCACCACGTTAGTTGCACCCATTCAGCGATAATCGCTTTTTAGGAGCTAGTTAATGGAAAAAATTAAAGCAATGTTTGAGAGCGAATGTGAAAGCGATTTATTCGATTCAATCTTTGACAGAACTAGAATTGAACCCATGGAAAAAAACCTAATTCCATTTTAAAGTTTTCCTTCACAGCGCCACCTCTCGTAAAGGTTTGACAAACATCCGAGAGTATAACTGACATGAAGAGCTTCTCAATAAGCCGTTTGGACTCGTCATAAAATTGAAAATCCTGAAGTAATTCCCAAAAAAATATCAACACGCAGAGCTTTCCCATAATATGGCACAAGATGGCCGACCAAATAGTGTCGCACGTTCCGATTTTCTAAACAAAATACGTCGACATTAATCTGTCAGAGTTTTAATTTTCAGGGACGAATGAAAAGTAAATACAAATTCAGGCCGAGGGCGAATAGAGAAGCTTTTCCAATATTGTTACACTCACGATTGTTCGTCAAACCTTCGCAAGAGATGGCGCTGTGAAAAAAAACCCCAAGATGTGATTTGTGTTTTCCCTAACTATAACTAGTATTCGCAGAGTTAATGAAGCTAGATTACTGTTGTAAGAAAATTGCAAACTTTCAAAAATTGGTTCTTTTTAATAATATAGCTCAACAATGAATTGTTTAGCGCTCCATTTTGAACAACCCTGAACTGTCAGCTGTCATGTCGTTGCCGCACAAGTGGCGCGGTATTAAAAACTCACATTTTAACTTGAAACACTCCTTCTCTGACAATTGATTTACAAAAGCGCTTCTTAAACATGTATCATCGCATTCGGTTTCGACTAAGCACACATTTTAAGCAGAGTCTCGAAAATGCCTTCGCCTGTTGCTCGTGGATTTTCAAAAGGCGTTTGATAGAGGTAGTTTCAAAAGCGAAAAGCGAACAGACAACCTATGGACCTCAACGTCACTTCTTCGATGTAGGCTGCTAGAGGGATTTAGTATGAGCTCATCTCATAGTACCGCATTTACTCAGCTTGATCGACAGCATTAAATTAAGCTACGTTCCAAATTAACTTCTTACTAAATTAAAAAAATGAAAGACAAAATAATATTTATGTTGATATTTTTTGAAAAATAAATCAAGGCCGCCTTTACTGCACAATTGAGCCAATGGATTCGCAGACAACGACAGATGGAGGCAATTTCCTTCAAAACCGTTCAGCTCACATATTTTGGAATCGATCCAAAAGAAACCAAAAATAATACTACAAATAATATTTATTCAACTCTATTCGCTATACACAGCTACGAGTAAGAGATCGGCATCAGCGCACATTTTTACAATTCCCACACAATTCATATGGAAAGTAGCGGCTCTGCTCAACCACTTAACGGAAATTACAAAAAGTTGAGCCAAAGCAAAAAACAATACACCAAATTATATAAATGAAATAAAATCAGATAGGCGCAGCTATCGGATATGTAAGATCTAAACTATCCAAGCGTAGAAAAATCTCTCAATGCATGTCATTAAATCTCAGACTTGGGTACCTCTACCTATATACATAAATTGCATCACAAAGCAATTAAGAAAGAAAATTGAAAGCAACCAAGGGAAAAGAGAAAATTCACCTTTTCAACGTAATCATTCTGCAAAAATACAGCATGTATAGATTTAGATATTTATTTGCGCTATGTGAAGCTATTGGTGCGACAAATTTGTTTGCGATGAGGAGGAGGAGGAGGAGAATGATGCTGATGATGCCATCACTGCGAATACCGAAATAACGATAAAAATAAAATAAAAGTTGATGTGAAAAAAAGGAATAAAACAAACGCCAAATTTAAATAGAAATTATATACGAAATATTTACTCTGCTTTGCAGACATGCAATCGGGGGAGGGGTGCGATCTAATTGTGACAGTGGTGGTCGGAAAAGAATCGGGTTAAAGTGGGCTGCGAATAAATTGAAACATGAACTTTGGAGACGATGATTGCATTGGCAATAAAAACAATACAACTTATGTGGATTCCGTAAATTACTGAGACTATATCCATAAAGGCTGTCGGAATAAGCCCAATGAACCGAAGAAATGAAGCAAACATCCTTTTGAAGGGGTGGCTCAGTGTGCATCTAATAAAACTTGGGGTTCTATGTCTGTTTGCGGTGGACGTTAAAAATTCGATGAAACTTTAGAAATCTTTCTACAGTCTCCGAGAAGGCTATAGGCTTTGTAGTTGATTGCCACGCCTACTTTTTGGGAGCGTTTTTGACAAAAATTGTTTTTCTTATGGCTTCACAGCCTTTTCGCTTTTCATTTCTCACATATTTAATTCCTACAACACCCAAGGCAGTCAACACTTCCTGAAATATTTTCAGCTATCAATAAGCTTTCTGCTTCAGCTGGAAGCTGAGTTTTATACCAAAATCTAGAATGATCAAATTAAGTTTGCTTGGTATTGATCGTGGTTCTGCTGCTTTGAAAAACACTATGGACCGGTACCTCTGTTGGAACGAAACAAAAGCACGCAAATGCGTTCTACTTGTGAATGTAATCTACAGCAACATCTTATTCTTATTCTGAGGATGGCTGATGAGACAGAACTTCAAACAGATATGAAATAAAGTGCACGGCTTGGGCGAACGAAACTTTCTCGTTCATCAAGAGTTTGGTTGTTTTCTTATTTTATTAGGTAGGTAGATAAAAGTGAAAAACTTCATGAAAAATACGAATAGTGTTAAATAAAATTCACTTTTGGGTTATTCATCTGATACTGCAGTATTTATCAAATAATTATGTGAGTTTTTATAAGTCTAAGCTCTCAGTAACAGGCGACTGTCGCAAGTTCTGGTTTAAGAGTTGTAAGCCTACTGTACTATTTATTTTAAAACAGAGCAAAGTGTAGCAGGAGTTTCTGTTTTCTGATCTAATTGGGGATTCTTTAAATATTTTTGACTGGAATAGATTAGTGACGCTGGTTTAAGGTGTCCATTATTGGAAGTAGGGTTCGTGGTAGACCGATATCTTTAAATAGATAAATAGATTTATATGTAATAATTCATGGGATTTGTTTTTGAATTTGCATTAAGGGGTGCAAATGAAGTGACAGTTTCTGATTGTGTAAGGCTCCAAGTGGTTGCAATTATTTTAAGGTGCATATTCAATATGGTTGCAAAAACGGAAGTATGTAATATTTGCTAAGAATCAGTTTTGCGCCGCTGTTATTGCATGTTTAATGGAAGTGCGGTATTGAGTTTTTAATAAATGTATGAACACAGATCGAAAATTGTGTAGTCATTTTTGAGAAATAACTCAAAAAGTGATTGAATTCGATTTTTTTTGCGAAAAACTAAGTAGAAAATCTTATTTAGAATACTGATAGTATCTTTAAAATGTATTTTGATCAAAATTTTTAGAGCGGTTTTTCTAAAATTATGCAGACAAAACAGTAACAAATTTTTCAATATTTAGTTTGAAAACTACAATTTCTTAACTATTTAGCTGATAACAGAGCATTAGATATTGTTCGGGATGCAAGCACTAGGTACTTAGTTTTTCCAAATCGAAAATGGGGTTTTTGAGATATCAGCTGTTTCTAAAACTATCGTTTTCGGTAATTCGAATTGAAAATTAAGGACGCAAGAATTTCGAAAACATAAATTTTACTCTAACTATGCATTTTGGTCAAAATCCTTGACACAATTTTCGGGTAAACTAAAGAAAACAACATTTTTAAAAAATTACTTTTTCAAAAATCCATTGTACGATAATAAAGAGAAAAACTGAGTTTGTATTAAGTTAGAAATGACCATATTACCTTAGAAATGAATTTCTGTTGCAATCGTATGGACCCGTTTTCGAGCTATGTCCAAATCTCAAAGGTACCCTTATTCGATTTTTTAACCAAAAACTGGGTATGTAGTCATGTGAAGCTCATCACTTAAACTAAAGTATCAATTTTGGTTGAAATCGAGCCGTTTTCGAACAAATCAAACTGGTATGAACATTTTGCATGGGAAGTACCATTAATATTGAGGTTACCTTGCAAAAACAAAACGACCCCGAACTGTAAGTCCACAAACTAGAAATATGAAGTTTGAAAAAAATCCGGGCAGCCGTTTAGACTGTAGGCCTCGGGACATACGGACAGGCGGACGGACAGACAGTCGGAGAGTATTTTTAGACCCACTTATTTGAGTTCCTCTCTCATTGCATATAATGTCAGAATTGATTAACATCTCGAGTTCGAAATTTTGACGAATACAATATTTTTCTCTTACTACGTAATCGAGAACGTTAAAAAAGAACGCGCGAGATAGGGCTGCCAGCAAAATTTGGGAAAAACCGGGTAGGTGCACGGAAGTTGACCGTCTAGTTTGGATAGTCTTTTCTGTAAACGCTAAAACATTAAAAAAACGTATTGGAAAAGAGCCTTTCAGAGGAGCTTTAAAAAAAAATAAGCTTTTTCTATTACAGGAATATGTTATAGAGGCCTGATCAAGCGGAGATTCTGCTAGATTTATTCTTCAAGTGTAGTTGCTTTGTGAAAAAAGCACTCCGAGCTTTAAGTAACAGTGACAACTCTTAATATTGAGAAGGAACATACAGTGAGCTCCATATGATGGAGGAGTACCAAACATTTCTCCGGTTTTTTCCATCTAATTTGTGTAGTTAAGGTTCGATGAAGTGGGTCATTCGTTAAGTTCGATAAAATAAATTATAGCGGACTTTTTAAAATCAAATTAAAGAGCATCCAATATTTTTATGTTCCACAAATTACATTTCTAAATAAATTTTCTAAATAATATCGTTCACATAGCCTGCACCGCCTTGCTTAAATGTGTCATGCGAGATGTCAAATCTCGAGCACATATGCGGGCCAACAATGCGGGCCTCTTAAATTCAATTTGCAAAAATAAAACCCCTGCCAAAAAAAAAAACCCTTGCACGCGACTGTATGTCTGAACTGAGAGTACCTATAAAGCACCGCGCGGCTTTCTACAGACGCATGCACACGTTTTTTTCTGATATAAATAACGCTAAATCGGTTTGATTTTTTAAATTTAATTTGTTTATTTATTTTTAGTATCATTTTCCGTGGAAGTTGTAGGCCTTGGCTTTCATGAAATACCTCGTTGTTTATGTAACACAACGAACAGGTTGAAAGGCGAAACTAAATATTTACCCATGGTCTGAAATTGTAATCGTTGTTTTAGGAAGGGGGCGAAACACCGCCCACGGTATTCACATAAACATGTGAGAATTATTATTACGAGAAGGAACACATGCCAACAGTCCCTGACCAATTTAATGGAGGCAGAGTTTAGACAGATGCGCTTTCTGAATACTCGTAGCTGAATTGTTTTTGTTTTTGCAGTTGGTACAAGTTTTATGTGACTGATGTTTTATGGTTGATTTTAGGTATTGCACATAGAAACAAAACCGTTTGTCAATCTCAAAAACCATTTTACAAATAAAACCTCGAGGGCCCTGAGTTTAGAGTTCCTTTTTGCCTGACATGAACTGTTTTCACTATTACAGGTTGAATGTAGATGTGACTGTGCATCAAAGTCGACCGCAAATTGCGAAAGTATTTACGCACGACTCCAACAAATAAATTGTTAAGACCATTTAAACGTCTAACGACTGTAACAAATAATTGAACATTATAAGGCAATTAAGCCTTCAAAACAGCAAATGACATCAGCACTCCCGGTTTAAGCAAGATTCTACGATTGCAATTGCAAACTTATAGTGCAGCGTCAAAAGGTAATATCTGCTCGAACAAGTTTTGCCGTCTTGACACGTTCTATGTATACGAGTATGAGTAACTTGTCAACGTTCGGTGGGGCGAAACAAGTGTGTGGTTTGGCAACTTTGTTGCTACGCCTTAGAAATGTGCAATAAATATGACGGCGGAAACCAGCAAGACCGCAAGACCAGTTTTTGAATTATTATTTGGCTCTTGTTGAACCAGCCCGGCTTTGGCATCGCCAAGGAATTTCATTGCTCAAATATTGAGCTGCTTAAAACAAGGATGAATAGCATCAGTTCAGTTGAAAACAGAAATCACATATCGTCTTCACTGTCAAAAAGGCTTTCACTAAGATTATGATTTACAATTTATTGGGAAAGCTGTTACTTATAGGCTTCATTGGATACTTTACATGGGAAATGATAATAAATTCAAGTAGATTCTCTCGAGGACAGAGCCGCTCTAGCAGGATACACTCACTAATGGGAAATTCCAAAAAGACCGAGTGGGTAACAGGTTTTCGTTAGGCTCGACGAAAGTAATTTTCGCTCTACAAAAATCGCTAGTATTTGGGCAGTAGCTCAGCTTATGTTATGAATGAAGTAAAAATCTGGTTGATGGGGTAAAATATTTAAGGATTACCTGTTACCCTTAAGGTCGCGACCACCGAATCCAAATTTCAGTACTAAATTTTAAATATTTGTAAACGTTGTTCCTTGGTGTACTTCACCATGATGAAAATGTTGATTTTACTGAATATTTTGACAATGACAGTTCGGCAATCGGGTTAAGGGTGCGTTCACACTGAAAGTTTGAATTTGTCAAGTCGCTAATGAAAGATCCTTTGTATTTCAGCGATGGCAAGTTGTAGAGAGTAAAGTCGGAATAAAATGCAGTTTGGTAGAGAAATCTTTCCAAAAGTAAGCGTTGCATGGTGTTAAGTCTTTTCGCGGTCTTGGAAAAAGTTAAAAATTCCATCAAATAGTTTTCACCTTAACCTCGAAAAGACGCAAAACCCCTTACAGTCTTGTTATGTGTATACCTTTATATAGGTAGATGTTTTCAAGCCGCGTAAACTCGTACATGTCCTTGAATAGAGAGCAGACGAAAGTCTGATGCCACTCCTAGATTCCAGCACAGCTAATGTGTCCTAACATTTAAGTTCTTCGCAAACATCTAGGATAAGCCCGATTCTACCTGAATATCTACAATTTAATTCAGAATTTATTATTTGAAACTTGGAAACTTATTATAAACGGGCATACGCCTCCCCCAGGTGTCGCCATTTATTATGTGCTACATGTCTCCAATGGCTATGGTAATTTTGAATGTCGTCCCGCCATCTTAATCTTTTCAATGTCCTTCATATGGTGTCCAGTTTGTTGTTCTCATGTCCATCAGTTGTCGTTCATTCTAATGGCATGTCCTGCCCAGCTCCATTTAGGTTCGTTTGCTTTTTTTATTACGTCAGTCCACTTTGTTTGTCCCCTTATGTTTGCGTTCGTAACCCTTTGTAGTCTCGAGATTTTCAGTATTGACCGTTCCATCGCTCTTTTACGTACTTGCAGTTTGATTTTCTTTAAATTTATTGATATTGAAATCTGAAATAGGATTATTATGATTATAGAATTAATAATTTTATTTAAATAGTTTAAAAAAAATATTGATTTGTGGTGTCAAGGATATGAATTTATTCATTTTAAATTGTGAAATATTTATCAATTTGTTTAGTTAATTTTATTATTTTATTATGTATTAGAATTATTTTTTTTCTTTTTATTTTATTAATAATTCTTTATTTTATTTTTTTGAATGAGAAGTTGTTTCATTAAATTGAATAAGAATTGTTATAACTTTTCTATTTCATTGTGTTTATGGTCCACGTTTGTGCACCGTACGTCAGGACAGGGAGTATTGCAGCATCGAACAAGTATTTTTCAGAATCCGGCGTTTTATTAGAATTGAGAATCGGTCTCAGATTCCAATATTGTTTCCAACTATTCGTTATTCTTCTTTCAATTTCCTTGTCGGTTCGTTGAGTAAGAGATATTAATTGACTTAACAATAAACAAATTGGTTTACATATTCAAGGTTCTCAGTTTCAAGTTGAATTTGAAATGGTTGTGCGTCATTAGTTTCGTCTTTTCTTTGTTGATATGTAGTCCAGCTTTTGAGCATTCTTGACTAATTCATGACTTCAACTATTCACGCTTAAAAATTGGCTCTAACAGAGTGCGATTTTTGCTCGGTAAAAAAATGGGTTAAAATTAACCAAGTCCCTGTTGAAAAACACCGAGTGTTCGTTGTTAAATACTACCGATATAAATAGGTTAAATGCGTACTGTTAAAAATAACACACTTTATCAGTTGTTAAAAACCAAGTTTCTAGATAAAACCAGTTGGTTAAAATCATCAGAGTTAGTTTATTATTTACAACCGAGAAAAATTTATAAAAGGTTATTTTTAACCAAGTTTCGTTAAACAAGTCGACTCGGTTATTTTTAATCCACTAAATCTGAAGGAGCTTTATTTACAGCATCAATTGGTAGTTTTTAACTGAAAGTTGGTTGATTTTAAATAAGTGATTTTTCTGCGTGTTGTTTTTGTTCAGTGGCTGATGTGTCTTTAGTGTAATGTCATCGGCAGATGTTAAATTATTTAGTTTTTCTCCATCAATGTTGATCCCCATCTCACTCCAGTTACAGCGTTTGAAACATCCCTCTAATACAGCTGCAAATAGAGCAGGAGAAAGTGGGTCTCCCTGACGGCCTCCCCTCATCAATTGGAAAGGGCCACCGATCCTTTCGAGCCTCATTGTTGCCGTGTTGTTATATAGCTTTCTAATTAAGTGAACGTATTTTGGATGTATGCCTTGTTCGTTTAGTGACTTGAAGATCATGGTGTGCGAATCGACAAATCCCAGATATATTTAGTTTTTCCTGGTATTCCCAGCATTTTTCGATGAGTTGGTTCAGGACTTGTGTACGTGGTCAGTTGTCGAGGATCCGGATCTAAAGCCTGCTTGCTCACGAGGCTGGTTTTCTTCCACAGTATTATTGATCCTTCTCCATAGACATTTGGGAAAAACTTTGTATGTTGTTGACATGATACTTATTGGTCTGTAGTTATTAATGTTGTCTCTGTCTCCTTTCTTATGAATGAGTATTGTTGTTGACTTCATTTCATTTCATTTAGTTGATTTCTTTGACATCTTTTACATATAGACTTAAAGCCTTTAAAATTGTTTCCCAATCTTTGGCATTTCTGCTTTAATTTCGTCATTTACCGCGCATTTGGCATTTTTTAACCCGTCTATAGATTTGTCGATTTCTTCGTCTAGGAAGATTGGAATGTTGTCATAGTTCTCAACTAGTGCTATTTCGTATTCAGTTGATCTATTAGACACTGAGGTTGTGTACAGCTCTATTTGTCCTCGATAGCCTCACGAATTTTATCTTTCAGGTCTTGAATCGACGCTGGGCTGTTGGCGTAGACCTTACCTTTCACGTGGCCCCAAAGGAAGAAGTCGCAAGGTGTTAAATCACAAGATCTCGGTGGCCAATTGTGATCACCTCTTCGAGAGATAACACGGCCCGGAAACTTTTCCCGTAAAAGATCAATGCTTTCGTTGCTTGTGTGGCACGTAGCGCCGTCTTGTTGAAAGTAAACCTTGTCCAGATCAATACCATCCAACTCCGACCTTAAAAAATCATTAATCATCTCTCGATAGCGCAATCCATTCACCGTAACTGTTGATCCAACCTGATTTTCGAAAAATTAAGGTCCAATGACCCCGCCGGATCATAAACCGCACCAAACAGTCACACGTTGAGGATGGAGAGGCTACTCAACAATAACTCTTGGGTTTTCCGAGCCCCAGATGCGACAATTTTGCTTGTTGACGTAGCCACCGAGGTGGAAATGGGCCTCATCAGTCAAGATGATTTTTCGATGGAATTCCGGATCATTTTCACGCATTTCAAGGACCCAATCAGCAAAGACACGACGTTGTTGAAGCGTGTATCGTTCTATTTTTAGTAATGGCATAGTTTCTACTTGTCAAATGTTAAAGAATAAAAGCTTCAAAAGTGTCAGCTACTGAAATAGCGGGTCATTCACAATAACACCTCTCATTGGAAAACCCTTTATTTCCTCAAGTCAGTACGAATCGAGTGCTTGGCTTCAATTTTCAGTTCCTTCCATTTTTGATTTTCTCCTTCGTTAAGTGTGCCTTTCGTTTGTAATTTATTCCTTTCCCTAGTCATTTGTTTATTATTATTGTTAACATATAATATTAAATATATATTCTAAACATAATTTTTTTGCGAGCACTAGCTGCGGGGCTTTCGGCTCTAAATGATTTATTTAGTTTCTTCCGAAAGTTTGTCGGTTTTTTTCCTAGTTCTATGTAGAAGGAATGCGGTGGAAGCTTTAATTATAGATTCTTCTAATAAATTGTTCTTTTCCTGCAATGAACTCATGTTCCTTAATGTTTCAGTTTTGCAATTTTAAGTAATTTCATGCTTAGTAATAACAAAGAACTACTAAATAAACTGAAATCCATGTCACAAAGCAGGAACCTCCAGCAGCACTGATGATGTACCCCTCTGAGTCAAACACTTAACCTCAACAATATGGTCCAACAAACGAAATATTTATTAAATGTTGACTCTTGACTGAAAATGCGTCATCAAGTGTATCAAGTCGCAAGCACCCACACAACAATTCGTTCATTTATTTCCAAAGTCACCGTTTCCTGTGCAATCATTATTGAATGTTAATGAGCGACAAGGGAACGTGCGTCGCTGCATAAATAATTAAATTATTTACTGGACAATTAGGCACATGCGTACATATACGAGTAGGCATACCTGCGCTCACTGGAAAACATAAACGAATGGAAATGAAAGGTGCCTTGTACAATTCGTATACTCCACCGGCAACATTGGATTCGATGACTAAACGGATGACTATAATGCTTTCGATTGTCACATGGTTTGTTTCGAATTCGAATTATTTGCCCCAGCTGCCGTCTCTTTATTATTGTTTTTTTTTTCTTCAGAAAAAAGTTGTGAGCGTGATATATTTCTTTTCATGTTCTTGGGCATTGCTTTGTCATTATAAGCTTGCGCGAGATTTTACGATTCGCAAGCGTTTCGATCGTTAAGTCTTTAACACACTTACTGTGAGTAAGCAGAGTGGGGTAAGCGAAAAGAAAAAATACGCGAAAAATGTCTTCCTCTTGTATACACGTTTTATTTGCCAATTACAAATATGGCTGGATTATAGCGAAATTGATCGCTGATCGTGTTGTTGTACTGACAATTCACACCACAGAACTTGTGAAAGATCGTTGCAACAAGCGACATGCAATATCACATGCACTTTTTTCTTGTAAGGTGCTTGTTACACTGGTTTGTGTTGGGGATTTTTGTATTTTAACCCGTTGTAAGTTTCGTCATTCGATTGGATATTTTGTTGTTATATAACCTTAATAAAATTAGGAAAATCAATTTAAAGTTGAAGTGGCGCAGTCGGCAAACAAATCCAGTTTTCGTTCTCAGTTCTGTCCCAGGGACCTGTACGAGTGTAATATCCGTGAAAATATTCAAAAGACAGACGACCGTTCTGTGCCGTGCCTTTTTACTTTGTATTTCAAATACTTTTTGACATTTTATTATAGTGTTGCTAGATATCACATTTCGAATATTTGATACAATATTTCCATATTACAATATTTCCAACGAGAACTTTTGAATCATTTTTGAAATCAAATGAGGAATAACAATATTCATAGGTCTCGGTCGATGACAGCACTCCAACAGCACCTTCCTTTCAGAGTGGCCCTGTGAATACAACTTCAAAAAGCAAACAATTCAAATCAGCGAAAGAGAAGACTTGATTATATGTTTTAATGCACAAGGAAGAAAAACCAACCGTTTGTACTACAGAACAGAAAGATTAAGACGAAATCCATCTTGATACAGGCAACACCTTGGAGTCACGGTCGATGTGGGACTAACATGGGAGGGCCAGCTTTCAAATAGCGAAAGATCAACCATCAACATCCTATAAGTTGATTTATCAATTAAGAGCAAATAGTTGTAAAAGAATTCAATCATTTTTTGAGCACTTTAATCTTTTGAATACATTTGTTTTTTAATCTCAAATTTATTCGGCCTTACCATTTTAAGTTTTGGCTCTAAATTTAAGTAGTTCACAGTGGCTTTATTTTCCATACAAATTTCGCAATTGTGAGCTTCGCGAAAATTTAAAGTCGACACACACCAAAATTTGTTATAAGTACGGCGGATTGACTCTACATTTTTGTGTCACTCTCAAGATTGCAATCACCATTCATTTTGAAGTCATTGCGAGCTCAATCATTTGTCATCAATCATATGATGACAATCGTAAAAATGCGCAATCTTTTTCAATCACCACCAATCGTCTGCATTCAATTGTAATCTTTTCAATCACCTTCCTGCCTATAAAGGTGAATAGCAGCGGGTTTCCCTACCATGCGAAAAAGCGCACCGAAGACGACGAAATAAGAGGCTGACAGATGCGTTTGCGTCTTTAACCTCCTTTAGAATTGTCTTCTCTATGCTAAACAAGAAATCGGGTCCCCCATCAACAGTGACCAGCTGTTAGCTGTGCTCTTCTACCTTTGCTCTGTTAAGATAAAGGGTCTTTCATTAGCGACTTGACAACTTCAAACTTTCAGTGTGAACGCACATTTAAACCGATTACCGAACTGTCAATGTCAAAATATTCAGTAAAATCAACATTTTCATCATGGTGAAGGACAAGAAAGAACAACGTTTAAAAATAAAAGACCCTACAACACATGTGCAGAAATTCTGGACGCAGCGCAGTGCTGCAAGTAAAACAGGTGTGCAGAAAATTGTTTGACATGCATTGCATCGGCTAAAAGGGCTGCTGTCATTCGTCGGCTAAGTAGCTAATTAATTTACAACCAAAACAAAAAGAAATGCGATCAGCTATATCAAAAGGCGATGATGCCAAATACTTGAAATTGCAATTTATTTTCTTTTGTGTTGTGGTACCCCTGAATTTTGCAGCGAATTTATAAATAGAAACATGTTGCAGTGCTGCCGTGAGTGCAGAATTTACGTGTGTATTCTAATCTTGCTTTGCACACAGTTGCCACACAGCGGGTGCAACAATCGAGTTATTGCAGTCTCAGTTCGGTGAACACGTCTCGAGAAACGGAAACAGACCCGTCTAGACTTTTTTTTTATCAGGCTACATTAAATCATCGGTCTATGCCAACAAGCCGGCGACGTTAGAGGAGCTCGGAGCCAATGTTGCACGAAAATAGCGGCCGTATCGGTCGAAATGTGCGGCCGAGTGGATCCAACGTATCAACCGCTGCATACGTTCCCGTGGTGAACACATGAACGAAGTCGAACTCTATTCATAAATGTTTCGATTGTAATTCAATCCAAAAAAATTTTTTTTTCGATATATGTCAAGTTGTTTACATTTTATTTAGAAAAGAAATGTCAAGTCCTTAATGAAAGACCATTTACAAGTAGCTTCCTGCTCCACGAACAAGTCGCATGATGAAATCCACCTCTTTTGGATGAAATTCTGTTGTCATACAGGTGTGACCGGTCGTGACTCTGCTCCGCAGGGTGTCCCCTATGACGAGGTGCCTCTATCACTAATTAACACCTCGGCCGTATCTACCGCACGACCTTTCCAAGTTTTAGAGAAATTTCATCATTCGGCAAGCCCCCTACAATACTATCGCTCCCGTGTCACATGAACACGAAATGATTCCCCCCCCCCCATTCTTGCAGCCCACTACAGTAATGCTAATCAAATTTGAAGAAGCTCAACCGAACTCGGTAGTTTTTTAGTCATTTCTAACTAAAGCTGGGGCACGATCCCATTCCCAGCGCGAAAGGTCACAGCCACGAAGCACGAATCAAACACAGTTAATAGAAAGTTGCATGCAATTCAAGATTCCTCCTCAGAATCAAGTGTGTCAGTCAGAGTGAACAGAAAACAATTTCATGCGTCACAATTAGCCAACAAAAAGAAGCACACTCAGGCGAACACCTTGTACGAGAAAGATACTCGTAGAATAAACAACAATTAGATACACACTTGGATCGGATAGTGTTGTTGCGAAACACTGGCTAATGACGTTAAACTATACAAAAGCATGTACCCGTACTCGGTGCTGGTGATGAGATGACAATGATGTACACGGCACGCTGTTGTGATGTTGACGCTGTTCCGTACATGATGAAGCAGACGGCTGGCAATGACGACGCTCTAAAAATACTTGACAGAGACTAGTGCCCTTGCAGCGCATCACATCACAGCACGCCACTGCTCAGAGACAGAACTCTGCCGCGCATCAGATGTGGCAGACACTTTACACACAGACGCAACAAACATAGAATGGGGTATTGTTTTTTTTTTTTTTTAACAGACTCAAGATGATGCCAAAGCCAAAGCGTTTAAACATTGAACTACTTAAGAAGTTTCACCTAAATCCAACTCAGTGTTGACGTTGCTGTATTCGGTTTTATCAAATTGAGACATTGTCCGCTGCTGGCGCTGCTGCTACTCCCTAGTGGTGCCCAATTGGCTAGCACATGGTGTGTGGATACGTTTTACGCATCTATTTGCACAGTAAATTCAATTGAACGAAATTGATAGACTCACGGTATCCGTTCGCGAAAGTCGCCGTACAACGACCGCACTTATATAGAGCTATACAGGGGAACACGTTGTCAAACTACCATTGGGGAGCCACGAGACGAACACAGACGCAGTCACTTTTCGGGGGGCGATACGACCAAAGTGGATGAGTATCTATCTGCATATTCCCACATCACTTAGTTTGAGCCACAACTGCTATTAGACAATCTAACCCGATTGAGTATGTTTGTCTTTCTATATGCGGTTAGGTTGGGGCGGGAAAACCAGAGAGCACACGATATCCAATGCGACGGGATTTAGAACGTACCGGCATTCGGTTTGTGACAAGTCCCGCACTCAACTGAATTGTAGCTATTCATTCTGGTTTTGCATGAGTTCGGCGCACGAGTTGGTGGAATGTTGCCAGCCGACATTGTTGATGAGTCAAGTCGGCCAGATGTTGTGCCAGTGTTGCAGTCGTGCGGATGAAAGGTATTGAAAGGGTAGTAGGAAATCATGAAACAACAATCAGAGACCCCCTCATTTTTCTTTCCAAAGTCGCCATTTTGTG
Organism: Cheilosia grossa; assembly: GCA_963082955.1. Classification (NCBI taxonomy): domain Eukaryota; kingdom Metazoa; phylum Arthropoda; class Insecta; order Diptera; family Syrphidae; genus Cheilosia; species Cheilosia grossa. Next base: position 15,234,446 of record OY720147.1, on the reverse strand, counting down.
TTCCTATCGGTTTTATGTCAATTTAGAATCCACGTGACAAGCACCACACGAACAAATGGCTTCAATTCTTGAAATTCACTAGGCTTGCTGGAGGGATTTGTTTTCTTCCATGACTTGATGAGTTTGACTTCGGGGACATTGCGGGTTGCAACGGGACGGTGCAATGGCTCACACTTTAAGGGCATTAAAGACTGTATTGAGGGAGCACTTTGAGGCCATTTGGAGTGGCCAGCCCCGCAATTTGGAGCATTGCGTTTTTTTTTTGTTGTTGAGAATTCATTGAAAGATCAATCGTTCCAAAGACCCTACAAGACGTGGGTAAAGCTGGGTCCGCTGCATTGGAATATCGCCAAGCAAAGTACGTGGGATTTAATTGATCTATTCTTGATTTTATTGGGCTTCGGGAGATTTTGTGGCGAACCTAGCTCAGCGGTTAAGTTGGATCTTGATTTTTAACGATTTTTTTTTGCGAATGGAAAGATATCACAGCTTTAATTTTTAAATTTCCCGATTGCGTAGTAAGAGAAAGATATTGTATTCGTACAAAATTTCGAACATAACGATAGAGGAACTCAAAATAGTGGGTCTCGAAATTCTGTCCGTCTGTCCGTATGTCCCCCAGGCCTACAGCCTAAATAGCTGCCCGGATTTGGTTCAAACTTCGGATTTGGAGCCTCAATATTAATGGCAACATTTTCATACCAAATTGTTTTGTTCGAAAACGGCTCGATTTCAACCAAAATTGATATTTGAGTTTGACTAGGTGACTTTACCATGACTGCATACCCAGTTTTTGGTTAAAAAATCGAATAAGGGTACCTTCGAGATTTGGACATATCTCGAAAACGGGTCCATACGATTGCAACAGAAATTCATTTCTAAGGTAACTCAATTTTTCTCTTTATTATTGTACAATTCATTTTGGAAAACAACTGTACCAAGTATTTTGACTAAAATGCAAAGTAAGAGGAAAATTTATGTTTTCAAAATTCACCTGTTTTTTTGAGCTTCGATCTCAGCAAAGCAAAGTAAAGCAGGATTTTCAGCACGCAATTACAAAAACTACGCTATACTTGACACTTCAGTTATTGCGTGCTGAAAGTCCAACTTTACTTTTCTTTCCTGAGATCGAAGCTCAAAAAAACACACCTTATGTTTAATAAGCACATGCGTTTCTAAAAAAATACTGCTTAAGCCAGACAAAGTCTGCCGGGCATTGAATAATTGTATGTATGACTTAAATTTCGTTATTTTTACACTAAGGACAACCCTGGCAAAACGTTGTACGTAGGTTAGAGTTTCAATAATTGTCAATCTTCCCTTCAACATACTTCTATACAACGAAGCTGTCCCTACTCGGAAATCGTTCAATGACACAGGCTTTTTGTGTCACTTCTACCGTCTTTTGATCTCCTTAATGTACTTTGCTCCATAACGAACAAATTGTTCAGCTAGAAATCAAACACTAATACAAAACGAACATTAATAAAACTTTGTACCGATAAAACATTGAAGCAGGATTAGTTGATTCCCCTAAATTCGAACCCCGAAATGTATTGAAAGATGTTGTTTTCGAAGGCAAGCTAAGTTGTTCAGATTAAGTACCTGCAAAAAGAAGTGCGCAGAGTTTACAATATATAACATACAGGAATTATAAAATTTCGATAATATTGGTATTTGTTACTGGCCAATGGACATCTACAGCAACAGCATGTTATTTTTAGCGCTTTTGCAAGCAAAGTAGTTGAATTATTTAAGGCTTACCGATCAATATAAGAAAATGGCCGTAACTTACCTGAAAAGAGAAAATTCAATAATTATTTAATACATTTTTGTTTTGTTTAATGGTAAAAAATAAATTCAGAAGCGTTCGCTTTTATAACGAAGTCGAAGAATCTCTCAAATCAGTTTTTTTAGCTAGTCGAATGCTCTTAGTCTTGTTCTTAGATAAGCCTAATGCCACAATCAAGCAAAAAATATTCCATAAATAAATACCTCAATACACAGGTAAACGGCGGTTAAACGTCCAAAAAGTTACTCAAAAAAATAAAATTATCCGGACAAAAATTTTAAATTGTCCCGAAAAACATTCAAAAATGCAGTATAAACAAAAAAGCGAATTAAAAATGTACAGAAAAACTAATTTGTAAGTGTCATGTTGAAAATATGTCAGAAAAAACGCCAAATACTTACAAAAATAGACAAAAAAAAAAAAAACCAACCCAAAAACTCGGCGATTAGGTAAAAAAAAAACATGTTTCAAAATGCACAGAAAAATATACATAAATAACGCCCATTAAACGATCCCGAAAAACGATGGGATATGAGCTTCGAAGAACGTTCCAAATAGCATTCTTAATCACGCTCTAAAAACTCTCCCGAAAGCAACTTGAAGATCCGGCAAAATGGATCAAAAAACGTACCAAACGTACCAACAACGCAAGGAAAAGTTAAGCTTAATGAGTCCAAGAATGCTTCAAAAAAGCTGCAGAAACTCGAAGCAAAAAGTTCAGAAAAGCCCTCGAAAAAATTGGTCGAAAAAAACCTAACAAATAACCAAAAAGTGCACCAATAACTTGCTAAGAAGACCCCAAAAGTGGTCCTGAAAAATGCTGCAAAAAACTCACAAAAAAAAAAATAAGTTTCGAAAAAAGAAAAATCTTCATTACTACTTTTCCCATAGACATACTGCCAGCCAGAGTATTGGCAACACTCACTAGGTCAAGTCAAATATTTATGCTAAACAGAGCGAGAGCCGAGAGCGCACGCAAACAATAATACACAAAACCAACCACCACCACTCTGCTTCAGAGAGAAAGTGTTTACGCTCGAACCGAAAACGAAATACTATTGCTCACGTCACCACTTCTCGCATGACAGAATAATACCTTACATCACACACAATCACAAACAATCTCGGCCACGTCAATTCACCACGGTTAATAGTGAGCGAGAGAGCCTCGAGAGGGTAAACACTTATCTAGAATCTAGATTATTATTTAGTGTAACGACATATTTATTGAAATAGAAGGTAGGTCACTCGTGTTTTTTCCTTCGCTTTTGACATTGTCCCCTTGACACTCTCCCTTCCACAGCAGTGGGCAATGGATTTCCTTTTCTGCCAAACTTTGAGTAGGTGGCAGCGCAGTCAAACGAAAGAAGGAATATTTGCTTGTGTATTATGCTGATGTTGGGAGAGTTGATTGAATCAAGTCGCTCCATTAAGTGGTAGGTCTGTGAGTAGAGGGTATGCGTATTGATGACATGCTTAAGGTAGGTCAATCTGCCGTTTCGAGATAGCAACGTAGAACCGGACGGAGTGAAACATGTCAGTATATAAAGTGAATTATATCTCACATGAATAGATTTGTATCCGATTGAAGGAAGTGGGTCGAGATGTAACGGATATTTGGAAACGCGTGCTGTTTGTTTCGTCCACTCAAAGCCGTTGATATAATTAATACCGTAATTAATATTCACTCTGGGAAACTAACAAAAGTAGGTAATTGCAGTGAAACAATCCGCACACGAGTGGAATGAGAAATACGCACAATATGATACAAATTTATAATATAGAAATCGGGACCGGAAAGGTGAGCGCTAATGATAACAGCTCGAATTGCACTGAGTAGCAACAACTGTTATAAGGATTAAGAAAAAATAAATAAAAATAGGTGTCCTCTAGAATAGGACGGTTGGACTAAGTAAAACGTCTCTTCTTTATATGTACGTATGAGGATCGCCGCGGATGATTTAAAGTAGGCGAGCGAACGTTAGAGGAAAGTGGAGGTTACACCTGAACAGTCTACGCTCGCATCCCTAGGAACAAATAGACGGGACTTTAGAAATGCGCACAAATAAATATACATGAAGTACATTTTTTTTAACAAAAAATACGATTTTTTAACCAGAGATATTGGTAGCACTTGGTTAAAAGGATTCACTTTAAATTACCTCAGCTGAATTTAGAAGAACATTTTGTATAAGAGCTAAAATTTAGCTCGAGCTCGATTCCGAATGAATTGCAATTAGTTCTAAAAATAAAGTAGAGTAGAAATGTGAAATAAAAAGTATTCAACACCGCAATGTGCATACCTAACATATAACCTAAAGGGTCTTTCATTGAGGACTTGACAACTTATTTTTCAAATCAAATGCAAACTACTTCATATATCTCAAACTAAATTTGATTGGCTTGAATTATAATCGAAACATTTATGAATAGAGTTCGACTCGTTCATGTGTCCACCACGGGAACGTATGCAGCGGTCGATACGTTGAACCCACTCGGCCGCACATTTCGACCGATACGGCCGCTTTTTCGTTCAACATTAGCTCCGAGCTCCTCTAACGCCGCCGGCTTGTTGGCATAGACCAATGATTTAATGTAGCCCGACAAAAAAAAACAGTCTAGACGGGTCTGTTTCCGTTTCTCGAGACGTCTTCACCGAACTGAGACTTCAATAACTCGATTGTTGCACCCGCTGTGTCGCACCGTTTTGTTGGAACCACATATCACTGATGTCCAATTCATGCAATTGGTAAAAGAAATACAAGAAATAACGTTCCAATATGTTTCTGTAGCGAATAGCACTCATCATAACGTGACGTTCATTTTCATCGACGAAAAAAAACGGTCCAATGACGCCACCGGCAGGAAAACCGCACCAAACGCCAAGCAGTTACTTTTTGCGTATGAAGTGCTGCCCATTAACGCATACTTTGATTATTGCCGAAGCCGTTTGACCAAAACTGTCAAAATTCACAATTGGCGTCACGTAAATTCTGCACTCACAGCAGCACTGCAACATGTTTCTATTTCTAAATTTGCTGCAAAATTCAAGGGAACCACAACACAAAAGAAAATAAATTGCAATTTCAAGTATTTAGCATCATCGCCTTTTGACATTGCTGATCGGTTTTGTTTTTGTTTTGGTTGTAAACACATCAGCTGCTTAGTCGATGAATGACAGCAGCCCTTGTGCATGTCAAACAATTTTCTGCACACCTGTTTGACTTGCAGCACTGCGCTGCGTCCAGAATTTCTGCACATGTGTTTTGGACATAACACTCTTAAAGTTGCGACCACCGACTTGGAATTTCTGTAGTAGATTTGAATTATTTGTAAACGTTGTGCTTTCGTGTACTTCACCATGGTGAAAATGCTGATTTTACTGAATATTTTGACATTGACAGTTCGGTAATCGGTTTAAATGTGCGTTCACACTGAAAGTTTGAAGTTGTCAAGTCGCTAATGAAAGACCCTTGATTTATGTAAAGATGTCGGTCTATCCAGTCATAGATACCTTAGACCAGCGTCACAACACAAACGCCGAACTCCTTCAATGCTCGTACTCAAAAATCTTTTAAAACTTATAACTCTCTATCCAAAACTTGTGACAATTGTTTGTTTCTGAGAGCTTAAACTTAAAAAAACTCACATTTTTATTTTATTTATTCAGCCATTTCAGATAAATCGACGAGAAAGTTTCGAACGATCAAGTCGTGCACTTCATTTTTTTTGTGATGTTTTTTAAAATCCCCAGATTACGTCAACCGTCAAAGGACCCCACATCTGGTCTGAATATTCCTTTCCTTTCACTACCGATGCTGGAGCTATTTTTCCATTTCTTCCCTCATCACGCGAGATGATCTCCTGTGGTCTAGCTCTATTTTTGTTAACAGAGCAATCAATCTTTCTAAGAACATTTAACATTGACGGACGGCCCCCAAGTGTGCTTCTATCGATTGTCTATTTCTACAGCTCATTTCTGACATTACAACATTATTCTCCAGTTTAACCTGATTTACGAATGTAATCCATTCCTGTCCATCAGTCGATTCTCATATTTTATTCTATTTCGAAAAAATAGCACACAAATAACCCCACAATTAGAACAAGTATAGGATTACTCGTGCAAAATTCTCACAACCAGAAGAGCCAGTGGTATACGAACCAGAGAGAATATTGTCGGCTTCACATGCCTGTTATACCTATACCTCCTGCCCACCGTATAGAACTCCTTTTTAAAGTGCTATCGATTTTTCGTTCAAGGCAATTGGATTGGTATTATTGATTGCGTTTACTTGCTGGGAACTTACTTCATATTGGGTACAAAGGACTGGGACGGAAGCAGCACAGTATGCAGGACACGACAGCGGACCTGTTTATAATTATATTATGTAAAATTGATGGCTTGATTGCAGACGGTCGATAAGTTGATCCTGTTGAGCATATTGTGGTGCAAGTATTTTTAGGACTCTTGTATCGAAGAGGAGAGTAAGTAAGTTGAGTTTTAAATTAATTAAGCCATCCACTGACCGTTGTGACGTTCCCCGGTGATGTTTAAAGTACTTTCTGACGCTTTGCTTTATGCCTCAATACTCACAAAACAGCACTTATAGTTTTTAATATGGATTCACTGCAAATTTATACAAATTTCATAGGTACATAAATCTCGCGGTTAATTCAGACGATCAGACTCGGCATAAAGTTGTGTCTAAAATATAAGCCTCCACAAACGAATGGTTAGGAGAAGCTAAACCAATTCGACCAACATTTTAGGATCCAATGCGAAGAACGAACTTAAAAATCATGCGGAATCTAGATCACTCGTAAAATAAAAGCCGCAATGAGTTGTGGAATGAAGTTTGTGGATTCCAATGCAATGGACGAGTTCAGGCGCTACAAGGGCTTTGTAAATCGCTCGAAGACCGCGGTATTAAAATGTTTTACCAATACAAATCAAATTTAATGGTTTCACTACCACCTGCTTTAGGAAACGCTGACGGACGGCATTTTGTTTGAATGAAAGCAGTAAATCGTCAGGAAAAATATAGAAACCTCAATAAGGCCCGAAACCCCACTGTTGGACCTGCTCGTTAAGTGACCTTTTTGAACGCTACACTGCTGCCAACCGTATGATAACTATGCTACAGTATGATAATTTCAGGTCTTGTATGATGTTTGATAGGAAGCCATTGGGCACATTCAAGAATCTAGTTATCTTAAGCCGACTAGATTGGTCTGGATAGATTGGTCGGCAACGTCACTTTTCCTATGTCATCCACATATCCGAACTGTCAACTAAGTACTCAGTCACGAATGTATAGAGACTAGATTCGTCGGCTACCCTTCCATAAACATCAACTGAAACAGCTACTCTGATGACCGACTTCAGCCAATCAAAACCGAGATACATCTAGTCGGACAGCTGTCAGACTTACTAAACTAGATACTTGAACTCTTCCATTATCATACTCTCGGAAGTTTTTTTTTTTCAATTACAGCGTTTTATTTCAGCCTAAAAATTTCTCCAAATTAGATAATTTACACGAAGTTCCTAAATGCAAACGAATAAACAGTAATTTTAAGTCCAAACATTTCGCAAATGCTTTATTTTAAATTCAAGCAAACAATATTTTTCATTTATTTTCGTACAAAATCTATTACGTTTATCGGGCGTTTGATACTTATTAATTAAAATGGAACTTGGCATCACTCTCGGCCATTATCATACGTTGGAGGTTATGAATAAAACGTAGCAATTGTTTTTACTCAAATGAATGTCAAAAGGTTGTTTATTTTCGTATTAATAAAAACTGATTTCAGTTACCTTCAACTTTTGATATGTTCGAAGAGCGGAGCCATTTGCCTTTTATCACTGCGAATACAACGTAGCAAATGATACGGTTCAGTTTTCTTCCGTCAATTAATTTATTTTCCTTTGATATTAATGTTTTCCTTTTGTATTTAAAATGTATTTCTTGTCGAACATAAACAATTTACCCTAAATTTTGGTGTCGACGTTTAAATACTCTAAAATTGTTACTCTCTAGCTGTTAATTTTCTCTTAAATATAATTTGACTACTAATATAACATTTGACCGCACAAATGCATCCAATTCGCCACAATCATAAATTAATTCACGCCGCATTTCAGCGTTGAATAAATATTGCGCTGAACGATTAGGTGGTAGCAAATCCCAACTGAGATAATGATTAATATGCAATTGACATACAAATTTCTTCAATCAAAATTAGAGCTAACAAATCTGTTACAAATGAAGGAGATGGACATCGGTGATCACCCGGACCTGATGACCCTTCTCTCAGAGATTACAGAACTTGACGTGATCTGCGCGATCACAGACCACCTCCCAAAAACACTATGTTTTAACAGAATATTCTAATGCGCAAGACTCATCTATAGCTCAGATATAAAAGGCGCACACATCCACATATTCACGGATAGTCAAGCAGCTATTAATGCCCTTAGCTCACCCAGAATTGCCTCCAAATGAGTCTTACACTGCTTCAATACCATCCCAAATACTATTAAAAATATTCTCCTTTTTTTTGTAAATGTTCAATTCAAAATGAAATGAATCAATTTGTAATGAAATATTCCTTTGAAATTAAGTTCGATGATAACTAAAACTTACCGAAGAAAACTAGGTGTCAAAAATGTACTGAAAATCATGTGTTTTTTCACGCACGTAAAACACTCACATACGTTTTCCGATTTCAACCAAACAATAGCCTAAATTATATATAAACCCCAATACCAAAGATGTGTGAAAGTTTGGTTAAAATCGGTAAATGAATTAAGGCGTGAAGCGGCGACAAACGAACACAATTCTTAGACTCAAAACCACATATAGACCAATACCAAAGATGTGTGAAAGTTTGGTTAAAATCGGTAAATGAATTAAGGCGTGAAGCGGCGACAAACGAACACAATTCTTAGACTCAAAACCACATATAAACCAATACCAAAGATGTGTGAAAGTTTGGTTAAAATCGGTAAATGAATTAAGGCGTGAAGCGGCGACAAACGAACACAATTCTTAGACTCAAAACCACATATAAACCAATACCAAAGATGTGTGAAAGTTTGGTCAAAATCTGTAAATGAATTAAGGCGTGAAGCGAAGACAAACGAACACATTTTTAAGGCTCAATTTTTATAAGTTAGATTAATCGACATATTTTGGGGAAAACTTTTAACTTTTGGGTCACTTAGCCAAACAAGCACAACAAAATTTGATGGTTTCGTTTGACGAATGGCTATAACTGTGCTCTTTTTAAGAGCTGGCGTTTAAATCCCTGTTTTTGGTCTATTGCCGATTTTGACTTGAAAAATCTGTCTTTGACATTTGAAATACGAAAATGTTTAAAGACTTCGATTTTGTGTGAACTGAAATTTTATATGCACGTAACCAATTGCCGATTTTACAGAAAGTGGTCAAAATTGTGTGGACCATCAGTAGAAACATAATTCTGCATTCTCAACGACACAGAAATTTTAATGTCAGCATTAAATAAGCAAAACGCGTTCACATTCTCGCTATGTTCCTCTTGTGCGATGTGATCCCAACTATTTGCAATCAAAGAGATTTATGTGCAAATTAGTTAGGTGATGCCAGATCTATGATGCTAAGATGGAGAAAGATATTTTTTCAGTTATCCCTTTGTTTAAGAATATTCAATTAATGAGTTATTTCTTTAACTGAGGTAAGTAAGATACGAGTTACGAGTTTTTGAGAGACTTAGGATATAAACCAAAGACACAAGGTTCTCAAAAATCTAGTCAAGCTCTGTGGTTACCCCAGTCCGCATGTAGGTATTTGCCCAAGATGATTTACTATTTAATTTTAAGGTTCTATCCCGCTTAACAAACCTTCACAACGCTTTTAAAATATCTGTATGATAATTTCAGGGCTCGTATGATAAAAATGAACAAATTGTATAATAACTCAATTCCAAGAATATGGTAGCCCTCTTTAGTTGAAAGGAGAAAATGTTTGCCTAATGTTCTTTATCCAAATGTTGTTTTCTGTTTTTGTGATTACTTGGCAACACTGCGAACCAGGCACCACTGTTCAATAGAAAGGAAACTAATTGCCGAAATCTCAGCCCGCCACACTTGATTGAATAGATTATGATGATGATTATGATTTTCCTTCACTTGAAGAACTTTCAATTGAAGCTGCCTTGACGTGTCCAACAGTACTTCGGCGTTTTGTACTGCTTCGTAAAACTGACAAGTAAAATAGCAAAGTGGGGTGGGCACGAGGTGCACTCCAACTATTTCCTGAAGCTGTGCACAACAGATATGGATCCCATAAAGCAAATGTCGATCCAGCCAGAGAAACGCCCTAGGAGCTTTGCTTGTATCTGAAACTTAATTCCATTTGCTTTCGGAACAACGCGCTCATGGGTTCTTGCTTTTGTTCGCAGTTTGTGGTGTATCTCTTGAGTCAAACCGGAAACGTTATTTAGCAATTTTTATCTCTACCCACATGAGCCAGTGGCATAGTAAGGATATTGCATCCGTTTAAGTTAATCATTCCCCAGGTGGTCGTTGTTATTTATGGTATCGTTCCATAAAAAAAAAAAACACCTAAGCGAAATGAAGGCCAGTTAAAAGTCCGCCCATTACCACCCCTAGTCAGACATGTATAGACCATCTCGTAGTGGATTGCTTGTTCCAGTTTGTATCGCAGCTGCATTGACTTGGATTCATCGGAATTGACAGGTTGAATTAAAATTTAATGTGACTGTCATTTACAGGCTCAACCAACCATCACATTGCACAAACAAACATGGGAAACCCAAGGCGAGGTTAACAAGGATAATGTTGTCAGGTCTCATTTGACATGCATATGATGCTGCATGTTGATTATCCCTTGGGAGGCGTTGTTCCTTTTAGACCTCCGCACTGCTTGTGCTGAATTTTGGCGGCCAATTGTCTGGGTACAGTTTGATTTTCCATTTATGTCGATGACTTCATCCCGAGTGATGCGCATGGCATAGTAAGGAATCGCAGATGAGGGCACTTTTAATTGGGGGTGGAGGTGTTGACTGGTGATGGTTGTGAGCTCTTAATCATGGGGCATGGTTTCACTTAGTTACATTCTTTTCAGTTCGCAAGGCATTTGGTGGCAACAGGAGGTGGTCTTTGTTATCTGTGCGTACGTTCCGCTTGGAATTTGCTCGTCACTTTGGCGCCAATTCTGTTTAAGACGATCTGTTTTCAGTGGAATGGCGGCTTTTTGAGTAAATTCATTACACTGAAGATGGTTGCGGGTGGGTGTGCGGATTTATGAAACAGATACTACTTGTGGGTGAGGAAATCTGCTAATTCGAGCATGAATGACCTACTCCACTGCCGCTCAGTTCGTAGTATGGTGGTGGGAATTGACTCCCCTCATCGTTCTCTAGTAAATAAGTCCTTTTCCTATTGTATGCCATAGCTCATCTGAAAAAAAATTATTAATAATAATAACAACTGTCTAAGCTTTTATCGTTGGCAAACTAGACCTTTGCCTTCTTCTTTCGTTCTTGTGTCGCACCTGCTTCCTGCTGATGCTTCTTCTGTGGCGAATTGCCTACATAAAGTGACGCAGTGAAAGGTGAATTTCATTTATAATCGCTAAAGGGAATAGAGCATCAAAGTAACTTCTCATCAAAGAACTCTAAATTTGAAAATGAACTGAAACAGCGCTGTTTCAGTAATGTTTAAGCCTTCCACTCTTTGATCCATCTCAGAGAATCATGTGTACAGTTTTTCTAACAATCAAATTAAAAGGGTTTTTCCCCAAAACCAATTCAATTGAATGCTAACCTTCCAGGTTATCTGTGTACTGTTTCGCAGGACGTGGAAAGTTGGTCGCCCAATCACTTTAGCCAGGTTATTTTTAACAGCAATTGCTGCTCCTATAGAGGCACCCAGAGAACTATTATCTCAAGACGCCAACAGATGACGATCTCGCCTACCCAACCTCAAGCGAAATCAAACATTATTATCTAAGTGATTCATAATACAGATACATCCATCGAGTCGGTGATTTCCTTGCTCTAAGTGGCCTTTGATTAGTAATTTATTTTGTTTTACGATTTTCTGCTTGGCAAGGGGTCCTCCTCCTCATTACTAACGATTTGCTCGTCGTGGTTATTAATATTTTCAGACCACTTCTTTCTCAGGAGAATTTCAAATTTGCATGAAAATTTCAATGAAAATCCGTCGTTTATTTCCCCCTTTAAACGAAACGAAAATGTTTTTCGTTTCAAGAGTTATATAAATGACGAAAAAAATAAACACAGCGATTATGTTATTGAACTAGGTTTCGTTTTAATTTGCTGTCGCGCTATCGAAAATTCTGTTCGTTTTCAGTGTTACATAAAGCAAAACGTTCATCTTACAGAAGCCTTCTATTTTTCGTTGAAAAAGTACCCGTTCTTTAAGTGTAATTTTCCATCCGCTTTAATATTTTATTTTTTAGTTCCAGTTCATCGTATAAATTTTTCCACATGTCACTGATGTCCAATTCATGCAATTGCTTGAAGAAATACAAGAAGTAACGTTCCAATGTGTTTCTGTAGCGAATACCACTCACCGTAACGTGACGGTCATTTTCATCGAGGAAAAAAAACGGCCCAATGATGCCGCCGAAGATTGGAAGTGATATGTGGTTCCAACAAAACGGTGCGACACAGCGGGTGCAACAATCGAGTTATTGAAGTCTCAGTTCGGTGAAGACGTCTCGAGAAACGGAAACAGACCCGTCTAGACTGTTTTTTTTGTCGGGCTACATTAAATCATTGGTCTATGCCAACAAGCCGGCGACGTTAGAGGAGCTCGGAGCCAATATTGATCGAGAAATAGCGGCCGTATCGGTCGAAATGGGCGGCCGAGTGGGCTCAAGGTATCGACCGCTGCATACGTCCCCGTGGTGTACACATGAACGAAGTCGAACTCTATTCATAAATGTTTCGATTGTAATTCAAGCCAATCAAATTTAGTTTGATATGTCTCAAGTAGTTTGCATTTTCTTTGAAAAAGAAGTTGTCAAGTCTTTAATGAAAGACCCTTTACAAGACACAACATCCGAGTCTTAAAAAGAGTCGGGTTGTTAGAAGGCAGTTGTAAGAGGCTTCTGTTAGGCTACGTATTTTGTTGCGCGTCATCTGTAGATGATGCTTTCATACTCCATTTTCCGGGAAGAATAGTTTACCTGCGGACTACTTCTTCCGAGTTGCTTCAAGACTTTTCTGTCCCATTCGTGTTGCATCGGGCCTATGTCAAACGTATAGTCAAGAATTCACGCACCTTATAGAATCATGTGGAGGCAGCCCACCTGTCAACCGCCTACTTTCCCTCCTTCTTCATAAAGGTTCAGCATTCTCCCGTTTCTCAGTATTATTTGTCTCTTTTTCCACTGCATCTCTGTAGCCCCTTGCAGGACTCCGACTCACCCATCTGTAGTTCTACACCCAGTGCTAAGCTCTTCATTAAGTTCTTTTCAGACCGTCGTCGTGTGGTTGGTAACCTTTTCAAAACTTCAACGCGCTCTTTGTTTTCACATCCCACTCCTATAGCTATTCTACTTTGTTTAAAAGAACAAACTCACCACACTGGTATTCATAGTGCAAAGGGTAAATTATGCAAATTCGTTCAAATGCATTTGGTTTAATGAAAATTTCCTACAGTCCCCCCCTCAACACACAACGCAAAAGTTCACAAAAGTACAGTGCAAAAAGGATACGCAACCACTCGTCCTCGTTAGGTGCAAAAGGATACTTTATAGAGCGAAGATATAAATTAATTTTGCATTAATTTCCCAGGGGCATCTTAAACATTTCAAAACACAACACAAGCCTAGCAAGGAACTGGGGTGGAAAAACAAAATGTCAACAAGACTAAATGTCGGAATACATTTTCTTTGTTTGTATAATTTATTTCGCACGCTATGTGTGGTTGTCACAGCATACGAGTACCCTACATGTGATTGCACGTTATGAGCTTTGAACTCTGCTTCAAGGAAATGTCGGGAGCGGATAAGTCATCAGAACGTCAAAGATTCTTCGACAAATATCCATCGTGGGGCAGTTATCAACTGAAGTACAACTCTCTCGTAGATTCGATTTTTTATCTCTACCGAAATGCCACGTGAAGGTTGTTTCGATTTCATAAATAAAAGCAACTGGAGCACGAATCTATTTCCATCACACTAATTAATTAGAATGCTTACGGCTGAACATTTTTCCTGACGGTTTTTCATGAATTCTTAATTTCCACTTTAAGGACGCATTTCATATGCAGAAGGGTTCTCAATTTCTGTATCGGTCGTTCGCATTAAATTACTCTGAGCGGGGTTCACTCGCGCTCGTTTTATCCACTTCACGTATCTACATCTACATCCTCGGTGGCTTGTTCATTCATACAATTCAATGGAGGGTACTTACACTGATGGGATTTCTCGAATTTACCCGAACATCGGTTAAATTAAGTTACAACGTAGTTTATTCGCATTCCTTTTATGGAACGAACTCGTCGTGTGACACACATTTCTCCTTCCTAGAACCTAGCGCATTCGTTGAATGTGCATGTTTACATTGTACGAGTTGTTAAGGGTTTTCTGTGGTTCCCTTTAGGTATACCTGAAGTCGATAGTGTAGAGACATTTTAATACCACAAGAATCGAGTTATAGTTCTTCGAAGACTCGTTACAGTGTCAACCAAAAGTTGGGAAGCATTAGACGAGAGGAGATTAGTTTAGGGAGAGATGGAAAGATGTGCAACATAGAAGATCGTGGTTGTTAGAACCATCGATTTTTTTAAGAAGCTTGGGTAGTTTTCAAACCAGGTATTACACTGTTCCTCAGGTAAGGCAAGGCTTACCTTATTTGGTCATAATTTCGGCTTTAAACACGGCGCAGCGACTAGGTAGGCGGAAGGAGGTCTTACATTTAAAATTTTGGGATAAAACACTGTCCCACTCCCGTTTTCGTTTGGAACTTGTCTGTATAGAAATAAACTTATCCCCTGCGGAATCCTACCGCCTATACACGGAATCCTACCCAGGTACACGGATCCACTGCGAGAACCTCCATCACGCTCCGAGTCGGTCCTGGGTTTATAAAAATTTCGAAGCTTTTGTCGAAAAGGTGCTGTGAAAGAGTGTTTAGCCAGTTTGTCTTTTGGGAGGGATTCTAGTTTTTTTTTTGTTTTAGAATAGACTCGTTCGGGTGGAGGTTTTTCGACTCGCCATTCGATTCTTCGTAATTTGTTTCGGTAGGATTCCCAGTTTAGTCGATCTCGTTAAATGTAAAAAGCGACAGCGCAACAACTTTTGCGATGGGAGAAAATCTCGAAAAAGAAAGAGTTCTTTTAAATAACTTTGCGGCGTGACTGTAAATATGAGAAAGAATGGATTCCAACTGTATTCTTTCTATAGTAAGTTCAGTTACACAATTTAAATAATTTTCGCAACTATTTTATGTGGATTGTCAATGAAGTGTGACAGTTCGCGGAAAGAATTTTCAATTCGCGGGCAAATTGCTGTAATTGCTGTAATTGTAATTTCGCTATTTTAATCAATTAAGGCTCAGTTTTTTTTGGATTAGATGTTAGATTAATTGAATATAATGCTTTTGTGGTAAAACAGATAGCAATTTTCAATTCATTAATACAGTTTAATTGATTTGTTCGCAATTCGCCCATTCGCGCGACCTTTAGACCCAATGGTTGAACCCAATCTTGGTCTTAAAATGTTGCTTATTAATTATAAAGTTAGTTTATTAAAACAAAAAAATAAGGAAATGTTCTTAAATTTTCTAAAAAAATAATTAACACTACTTTTCCCGATCAATTGTACAAAAAATAAAGTGCACGACTGGGTCGAACGAAACTTTCTCGTTCATCAAAAGTTTGGTTGGTTGTTTTCTTATTTTATTAGGTAGGAAGGTAAAAATCTGAGAAGCGATGCTGGATAAAAGAAGCGGTTCATGAAATATGCGAATAGTGTTAAATAAAATTCACTTTTGGTAACAAGCAACTGTCGCAAGTTCTTGTTAAAGGTTTATAAGCCTACTGTACTATTTTAAAACAAAGCAAAGTGTAGCAGGAGTTTCTGTTTTCTGATCTGTTGGGGCATGCTTTTACCTTTTTGACTGGAAAAGATTAGAGACGCTGGTTTAAGGTGTCCATTATTGGAAGTTGGGTTCGTGTTAGGGCCAAAAGGCAACGCTGACCCCGACGATTGTGCGTCAATGAAACAACTTTGGGTTAGTTGTTTGATGCTGAGCACTTGCTAACGGGCAGAAAATATGTTACCAAACATTACAGACTTGACTTAACCCACACAGTTCTGCAATTAGCCTTCTGTGCTTCAAATGCACTTGACTTCCCTTCAACAAACACTCCACGCAAAAATTAATTACTCTAACGAATAGAACAACCTGATGCCCTACACAAACGTTCAATATTTGCCGAACGCATTATGGTTTCACATATTACAGCATCAATGCAAACGAACAATTGGTATACCGTATACCGTTCTTGGAGCGGGTATGGTGGATACCACTTGACTGCAGTGTTTGCCAACGCAAATATACTCTATTTGCGTACATCAAGCAATGGCGTGCATCACAAATTAGACCACGTTCTGTGCAAACTTCGCACGAACCCGTACCAATGTTGCCTCGGACGGATACACAGTTGCAAAACGTCACATTGCCTTGTGTGAGTTCACATGGCGGGCAGAAAATGATTTTTCAACTGTCGCTCGTAACATTTTCCATCTCCCTCTGTATGGTTACATTTTGCCATACGCCGCCGAATGATGCTGCTACGGACATTTCGCCATCAAAGTCGAACGCTCGCAGTAAACGCTTCCTCGTATTCCAAGGCAATGGTGTCCTAAAAGTGAGTTCGACCTCTCCCAAACCATCATTTCGTTTGTAAACCTGAGTTTAGTTCGTTTTTGGGTTCTCCGAACCGTTGGATTTAATGGACAAACACCCGTTTCGACAATTAGCGGCCAGCTACGCGATTCACATACAATACCCCACACCAACGAGACCAGTGTATTGGTGGACGTATTTCGTCAATAGCACTGCATGGGAACACGCCAGGACGAGTGGCGCACAGAGGCGCTCGAAGACGCTCCATTCCAACGGGAGGACGAAAGTGCACAAACATCATTATAACTACGATCCGCATTTGAGCCACTATGGCACGTTTGTTCAGCGAGATTATCGCCAGCCGGCTATTGCATATGACGCGAGTCGTTTTGTCGTCTACCAGGCACTTGAAGCGGTTTTTAACAGGTCGGTATGCAGAGTGAATATTGTCAAGATGATTCGAGTGATTTATTGTTCCAATTGCATGTGTGCGCGCTCAGCAAAGGACTGCCTGGAGAAAGATGTCTGCTGCGAACAATTTGTGAAATATCACGGAGCCCATTGTATGAAGACAATGCCTTTCATGGCATAATTAACGCAATATTCAGGTGAGTTTAATCAGAGGGTTCTGTATTAATTTGTTATCCCTTTGATCTACACAATGAGAAGCCTCCCTATGGGAGCGGGTTTCTCTCTTTAACTGGCAGCAACATATTTTTTTTTTTAATTATTTTGATCTACAAAATGAGGAGCCTCCCGATGGGAGCGGGTTTCTCCCTTTAACTGGCAGCAACATTTTTTTTTTTAATTATTTTGTTATTATTCTGAAGTTCCAGTAAGCGGTCCTTGACCGAAATGTAGGTCTGCTGATTTCATTTCATTTCAAATCTACATTATGAAATTATGGTTCATATCTAAGGCCTGAATCGGTCCGGGCTATACAGAGCATCAATGTTCATAAAGCTGCGTGTTCACTATTTTTGTTACTATTGTTTTGTACTGTGCATTTTGCACCATTAACAGGTTTAATGAAATTTTGTCATTAAAATTTCCTTCAACAGCCCGAACTCAAATGGGGTTTTCCTTTTTTTGTTCAGAGCAGTGCCTGAACTGGCAGAAAAAAAGTTCGTCTTTCTCTTTTAGCTCAGACACAAAAGAGACAGCGCGATACTAGTACATAATAATTTTTAGTGCCCTGTCTAGATTTTACGAACACATATTGGCAAAATCGTTCATGTAAAATTACCCATTGTGACCTACAAAATGGTTCCGCGAAATAAAACCCCAAACTGAAATAAGGTCCCAAAAATGCGCGCAAATATACAAAACAGCAAGAACAAAATTTGTCTAAATATGGGGTTCAATTTAAATTTTAGGGGCAATATTTCATTTTTCAATGAATTAAGACCCCAGCCTTATTTTTGGAACCAAATTTAATTTGTATCTAAGGAATACACATAGCTGACGAAAATTAACTCCCCAACAGTATTTTTGGAGACAAATTTCATTTTTATTTAAGCAACTAGCTGACCCGGTCAACTTCGTTCCGCCCAAATTCGTTAATGTAATGAAAATAGTAATTCCGAGCATGCACAATGCAAATGCTGCTTTATGTAATTCGGTGAACTCAAATTCTTTATTCAAATCTGCGCAGTAGTTTTCACGCCAACCGTTAACGCATGAAAACGCCTACAGTTTTATTATATGTATAGATACTGCTGACAAAAATTGCGTACCAGAATAGCTGAACAATTTATTTCAGCTCTGATGGTTTTCAAAATGAGACTCACATTTGACATTTATGCAAGCGAGTATTTGAATAGCTGAAAAAATGAAGCGATTTATTTAAATTTTAAGCCTCGTGTTGAAAACCATCAGCGAGCAACAAAAAAGATGAAAAATTCCGTCGATTTTCTACGCAAGGCTTGCATTTTACATTAATGTAAGCAAGTACTAGAATAAATTACCAAAATTGAGCGTTGAAAATCATTAATTAAAAGCATATAAATCATTAATTAAAAACAAAAGCCTCATTTCAATGGGGCCTAATTTCTAATTTAAAAATGGCACATAATTTCTTTACGAAAATTTAAACTAATTTTGGGGTTTATTTCATTTATTTTTGGGGCCAATTTTCATTTCGTTGGGGCCTAATTTCTGTTTTAAATTTCTGTTTATGAAAATTTATGCCAAATTTTGGGCCCATATTCCATTTAACTTTTGGCGCCTTATATCCTGGTGTCTTATTTCACGGAGCACTACAAAATATTCAGTAGGGCTCACAGCGTTTTTATTTTAGAAACGACCAGAGCAGCACATTCAAAATTTGTTTGCATAAGTTTGGGACAAATACAAATTTTATAAATATGTTCAAACTAACTAAAAGTAAAAGGAGGTCATTTTTATCATTTAAAAAAATGGGCCAACGCTGTTACAATCGGACAGTAAGAGGAATGAAAAGCTAGCTAGCTTTGCTGTTTCTGTTAATTTATTTGCAGAATAAATGACAAAAATCTTTAAAAAAGAGCAATAAAATAAAACAAAATGCAGTACTTTTTAGTGCATTTTACACAAATATTTATATGGAAGACTTACTTTACAATCATCTTAAGAACATTGAGCTGATTCAACGATCGTTTATGTCCGATAAGTTCAATTAATTATGACAGCTCATGACAGCTCTATACTTTTGGGCGCGTCTGTATTTTGGGAAGGAACCTAAAGCTGAAAAGATCAACACTATCGTCGCTTTTAGGCGTCCACTTGATTTTTAAGTCGGAAACATAGATAGATATGACGCTGATTATGACAAAATCACAGTAAATTGTAAATTCACTTTACTCATAAATACGACTATCTAAATATATAAAAACAACCCATTATATAATCATTTGAATATTTGCCAGACAACTTAAGATAGCATTTGTTTCATTTAAAGCCCTTCCGTGTCCAATATTGATAAGAGGTATCTGCGTGCCCAGCAGATAGGAGCTCACGGAATGAATTGCGCAAAAATCTATTGGAGCTGCAATGAAGTTATAAAGTGGCTGGAAGGAATGTCGCATTATTTTTGAAGTCACAAATAAAGAAAATGTTTGAAACTATTTTGAAAAGGTTTTTAATTACTATTGAATTCAAGTATACTAAGTTAAGTAAAAAAGAAAATTGTACTTACTAATGTGTTATTTTTTGCACTGCTCAACTGGCAAACATCCGAGAGTATAACTGTCATCAATGAGTTTGTCAAATAGCAACTTGGACTCGGCATAAAATTGTAGATCTTTTCCAATCGTCCCAAACACTCACACTAAACGAATGGTTGTGAGAAGCTAGGCCTAGGCTCCCTACGGACCTGTTGCGACAGCTATTTATTTTAATCTTACTTTCACCTTAATTCTAGTGAAGGTCACAATAGACACTTTTGTGTGTAAAATTTAACTTGGGTTTTATTAGTATTTTTCCCGCAGAGCGATGTCAAGACGTCAAGCGGATTTTAAGTCCGCTCGCAGAGGTATTTTATGAATAAAATTATCTATTGTGACCTAGAAAATACTAACCGTGTAGGTCAAAAATTGTTGTTAGTAAGATACAAAGTCCGGTAGCAATAATCACTTGTTTGTGGTCGCAGCTTAAATTTTTTGAAAGTCACAGTGGTGCTAATTTTTGTATAGAATTATCAATTGTGACAAGGATAGGAGTATTTACCGTGAAAATGGCTATTTTAGTAAACGACTAAGCGCGGTACTGGTAACAGTTTCGAGTGGTCCCAGCTAAAAGAATGTTGTGACCTACAAACTATTCAAGTGCAAATCGAAGTCGATTACTAGCAATTCATAATGCTGCCTATGGTCCTAGGATCTAGTTTCACTAGTTTCACTAGCTCACAATGGCGAAAGTTTCAATATAGATCTATCTATTGTGACCTACAAACTATTCAAGTGCAAATTAAAGATAAATAATCTTTTTCTGAGGGCATCGCTAGTTTTCAACTAAGTCACAATGGTGACATATTTTTTTATGAAAAACTAGGTATCTATTGTGACCTGGGAAATATTGCTACTGCAGATTGAAAATGATTTCTCGTAAGGCCCGAGGCCTCTGCCCATCAAAACACCACGTTGACATCTCAAAAGATGATCAGAAAACAAACAGAAATACAAATCGAAAGTTTGGCTCCGCTCCAGACATAATAAAATAAAATCTTAGGCCATAGAGCACAGCCCCACATTGAGAACACACCGAATGAAAGTATCACTTCAAACGACACGATAACTCCCCCTCACATGGCAATGACAAAACCATAACCCTCCTCACGTCCTTACCTTCATACTCCTTTCGTTTTTTCCGCAGAAACGATGCCGTTATACGAAGACCTCTGGCCGCCAGCGCCGACGTCCGACTCCGCACACTGTTCCCACTGAGTTTCGATAGAATTGAACTCTTTGACTCCTTGCGACGTGGCGGTGGTCCCTGCGACGAGTGTGTCACAGGTGATGTTGAACTTGTCGTCGTTACACCAGACACAGCTGCAGTTATATTTCTGCCCGAATTCGATGAAAATGCCTTTGGCATCCGGGTCTGTGATTGTGACAGATTCTCAATTGATTCGAAATCTCGATTTATCGCCGGTGGCATTGAGTGGCGAAACCACGAATCCTGTCGCTTAAAACCACGCATCTCGAGACTCTGACGCGACCGAGTGTTGCTACTTGATGTTGAAGGCTTATTCGACATGTTGCTGGAGTTGATTTCAATTATTTTTGTACTTTAAGGCACTTTTTTTAGTAGTAGATTGGTTTTTGTTGTTCAATTATTTATAAAAAGGCACATAATATTTTTAATTCGGCACATGAAGGATTTTTTATTTATTTTTTTTGTTCACTAAATCATTGGTCGGTTGGGCTTTTGGTTTTAAGATGCATTGTATTGTGCAGTGTAAGCGTAAAAATCTACTCTACTTAGGTGAGGTGGTGCGAGGTTAGAGAATGCGAAGAGAGGTGGTCTGGAAGGAGATTTTATTCAGCACGGAGTGGTATCAGCATTTGATAATTGAGCTCGCTTATATAGGTAGTTATAACCGAATATTCGTTTTCAGAGTTGTGGCGTGGTATTTTGGTGGCGGATATCTGGCAAATTACGTGGATTTATAGTGGGGAAAACTTGTCCGCTGACCCACTTTGTCGACGATGACGATCGTTTTAGAGGAAGCGGCTTTTATGTACATGTTGTGTTTCAAGGAGTTAGACAAGGCTGAAAGGGAATTCTCCGAAAATCAGTTATATGGAGTGGCTATTAATGAAAAGTGAATTTTAATAGTTGGCACCTTTTTGAAATAAATTGAGCAGTTTTAATAGGCGGGATGTATACGTTACAAAAACTTGGATCTATTAACTGACAAATTAAGCAGTATCTGAAGGTAGTCTGAGCATATACACGTGCTTAGCAACGACAAACAGTTTTGTTAACTAGTCCCTGGCACACTGCTGTAGATACTGTTTTCCCCATCAAAAGTAACGTGGGATCCGAGTGGTTATGCGGTTAACGGGTGCCGACAGTTTTGTTGACAAAACTTGCCAAACCATCAAATTTGAAAGACCCAAGCGGAACCTGTCATAGCCAGGGAAACAAATTGTCAAAAACAGCGCGTAAAATGAATATTTTTTTATTGAGTTTTTTCTTTGTTTTAAAGTATTTAAAATAGTTGACTCTAAAATAAAATTTCTAAAAGCACGGAGTTCTAAAACTTTAGTTTTTTATTATTGGAAGATCAACACTTTTTTTTTATTTTATAGAGGTTCGGTTTTCATATTGGCAGTACTTTTACCAGCGACAAGCAATTTGACATTTGCGGCATTTTAATTGTAAATGTGGATTTTTTTACAAGCGGAGCGGTTAGAAGAACTGGAACTATCCGCTCGCATTAGGTTGGGGAAATAAACTTCAGTTTACAAGCTAACAGTTCAATTGCTCTGCTGAATGCGTTGGGTTTCTTAAAAGCAGGCCAAGTGGAGCGAAGACCCATCCTACAGCACTTGCAAATTAGGCAGCGGTCAGACGAATGGAAGAGACAAACTTCACAGCATCATAGACACCGGAATATGTATTGAAGCTCAAAAACTGTTCGACCAAAAATTAAGTAAAACAACTTTGGGTATGAGAACACATAGAAGCAGCGTTGCCATCTGGGGGGAGACATTTTTCTTTGAGTTCTATTTTATTTGTATTTGGTTATAATATTCGTTTTTGATAAGCTTAAAATATGCATCCGCATTTTGCGAACGCAAAAAGCGCTAAGTAATTTAAACTTAATAATGAGTTATCGCTGACATTCGTCGTTCTTTTCTGTCCACTGACTCCAAATGACTCAAATTTGAAATAAAGGATGAAATAAATGTGTGTGTTATTTTAAAATGCTGCAAAAGAATCAATCGATTTTCTTAAGCTATAATTACGTTTGAAAATCTTTGGACAATTTTCGTTTTCAAAACAAGTCTTTCAAAAAATAAGCTAAAGCCATTTTCAATAGGAAAAAGTTATAGTTTTTTGTAATAGTTCTTTAAGTATTTTTCCGGATCTAAGCAACAACCTCATCAGTCAATTTTATTAACAATAATATCATGCGTTGGAGTTGTGTAAATTTCTACAAAATGGTTTCAAAACGCAGCATGCGTTGACATTTCCATCATCATAAATATTTGGGACACACTTTTGCATTCGTAAGACCAACGTGCATAAGCTTCAAATTTGAAATTTAAGTCGTAAAGCATATTAAGAAAATATTGACAAAAAGTCGGTGTTTTTTTTTTAGAAAAAAAAAGCCAAATCTGGGGGTTTTTCAGATTTATCAGATTGAGCATCTGGCAACGCTGCATAGAGACCTCCCTTGCAAAACAGGGGTCCACTGAAAAGCTGGGGGGGGGCCAAAATCATTCTCTGCAACACAAGTAGAAATTGTTAGTTATAGTTTATTACGATGATGCACAGTACATCAGTAACGCTTCCACTCCCTTCATATTTCTTCACAGTTTGACCGATCGCTTGCGTAGTCGGTCGATTATGACGACCATTATCATCGCGTAATGCGCGAAAAGTGACTACGTTTGAATCACCACTTTTGTAGGAAGTTTTTATAGTTTTAACGCGTTGTTCGATTGCTAAGCGATCCATTATCGCAAATGGCAAACATTCAACACATATTACGACACTTCAAATGACAGGTGAGTTTAACAGGTGTCAAATGCCAGCGCTACCAACTTGAAACCACGAATTGAATGACCCGGCATGCTATGGAGATAGAACTTAATAAATATATATAATATATAAATATTTTCCATATGGGAATATTTGCTTGTCAATGTGTAGGAAGTTTATAATATTTCTAACGTTACTTCAATTACATATTCATGTAATATGCTATTCATTAAAAAATATTGGCAACATTTGCAATTTTGTGAATGATAGAAGTTAGAATATTGTTTTACACTTAAATTTAATTATTTCGCACTTCATTAATTGTTTCCAATTTAATCTGCTGCAGTTTTGTGTAGCAAAATCAAAAAGCATTCTCATTCTTCTCCAACTAAAATATTGAAAAGTCCGAAAGCAGTGCGGTGCAAATAGTAAAAGTACAATTGAAACTTTATTCGATGTCGCACTACAACGGCAAAAAGAATTTTCAATACGCTGTTTAAAATGGAAATTAATACTTTTCAAGGAAAACTCATTAAAAGTATAGAATAATGAAGTCTCTTAATGACATATTTAGATTCTTTTTAGATAAATTCATGGTTCATCTATAAACGATGTTTTTTTTTCTGTGACACCGTATATGCCCTTTTACGCTTGCTGAGCAATGTCATATTATTCTTCGTGCACGCCTGCATTGAAAGGCGCATGTTGCATGTGTGAGTATAAATGCTGTACCAACTTTGTCTGTGTACACTTGTGTTGCATAATTTCACTTGTCCCGCCGGGACTTACAGCAATTTGACTTAACAAATTCTACTTTCTCTAGCAAACGCACCTAGCAATAGAATGACATTTTTGCACTTTGACAGCTGTCATTCAAATATATAAAAATAGCACAGTTTTCTCTGCGATTTCGAATGCAATTTTCTACTTTTATTATTAAATATACGTAGCTATTTCTAAAGTTTTTTTTTATCTAAGCGAAAGTTAGCATTACGCGACAGAGATCCTCAACTACTGTGAGTCCTCGAAGTGTCAAGTAGAGCGTATTTGTTCTAATTGCGTGCTGAAAATCCTTTTTACTTTGCTTTCCTAAGATTGTAGTTCAAAGAAACATCCCTATTATGAGTCTTTTATTTTGTCCCGGGAGAAATTTTTAAATCCCGGATTTTTTACCTATTTTTGCAGTTTGTCCCGTCGAGCTGCGAGCAAAAAATCTGGCAACCCTAGTGTACACCTACATCATTCAGTGGTCACAATTTAGACTGTGCGCAGTCGATTCGCGTAGCTGTTGTTGAGTGGTAGCATTAAATAGCAACCTCACAGTTTTTGTGTCTTTTGAAATGTTACAGTAAAGGACGTTTGTATCTTTGAGACATTGGTAGCAAAAATGTCAAATAGTTACCATCTTATTGGAATGGAGTTTGTCGACACAAAACGAGACACAAAACTGCATATTACAGTCACCGTGTGGCAAATTTGGATAAGAGTCAGAAATTTCTACTTGGGAATTGGCAAATTAATGGTAGAAAAACTGATCGACAGATAGATCAAGGATCATTAAAAAAGTCTGTCAACAGTGGATCCATGTAGGCTAAGGTGGCAGTTCACTTCATATGAAAAAAAAAAAAACCGACACTGGTCTTGAGTAGTTCTTAGTGAGCCTGTGACTCTACTTGCTAACTGTTTTTCATTGACCTAAAAATGCATAAAAACGTCCCAAAATGATAATTGAACCTTTAGACAACCCAATACCAGGTTTTAACCGAAAACGCCCAACTAAAGAAATAAACTCGACGACGAACTTCACGCTCAAGGTGATCCTTTCCGTCAGTCCGCACACCACATGTACACCTATACGGACTTATCGCTTTCAACTGCAAAAACCAATACGGACCGTTGATCAAAGATCAAAGTCAAAATATTTAATTGAACCAGCAATGCAGCTGCCTGTGCATACTTAATGACCACTCGAGTGAGGATACTATTCACTAATTACCACGCCACAATAAACAAAAACAAAAATAAATAAATTCACAAACATATATCTGCCTGGCTCGTTATCCGCAACGAATTGCACCGTGTACGGCATAAATGACCACCATAAAAGACCATTACCGAGCCAACATCCGACGGCGAAATAAGAGTCCAAAATAATTAATTAACCAATTCGTCGAACGCATACAACCGTTAAACGACTGAACACACAAGTAGTATGGCTGTCATCCTTATAAAAACAAATGAATGTCAAACGGATAAAGGTTTCACTTTTGATTGTCTGTACAATCGATTCCTTTCACACATTCGGCACACGAAGCACGACACGAAAACCTACCAAAGGATGACACTGGGAAAAATTACGAATCCAACGAGAAAGGACCATAATGCGGTGCACTCGAAATTTTGTTTATACTTTAAATTTAATATTTCAAACGAGAACAAAAAAGGAAGGAAAATTAGAGAGAACAAAAATGTTACGTATACGCCATGTCATCCGGCAAATACACGACAAATTGGGGCACAACGCGGATATGTTGATGACGAACGACTGTTATGACGACAAGGACGATGTAACCGGAAAAAATGCTTCAAACAAGAAAACAAAACCCACACACTGCCTACGAGTTTGTTTTGACTTTGATCGAGAGACCTCAGGACCGAGTGTATTCCTCTCCGAGTCCAAAGCGAAACTGTGCAACTAACAATCGAACTGAAAAGTCCTTTGGCATTGGCGCTGCTGTTGCTATTTAACGTTAGCTGCATAGAGGAACAGAACACACCGAACTCCACACACCACAATTCACTAGCCAGCCATACGCGGCGCGAACAGAAACAGACAAAAACCGAGAACGGAGCGCAGAGAATTTGTGAACTCATCGAACGAATACTCCTTCCACACTGGCGGCAGCGGCGGCAGGACGACAACACAACTGGGAATGAACAGATAGTAGAACAAAATGGATATGTGGCAGTCGGTGTTTGTAGGTTGCTTCCTACTCCTGGTGGCGGAGCGAAAAGGAAGTCAGAATAGAACAGGGCGACAGTTCCCCACTGACGACAGGCTGACTGACTGCGGTAATACAATTTCGAGTGCCTTGCCTCTTTGGAATTCCTTTCGAGATGATAATCGAGAGGAAGGAATGCAAAGCATTCCGCACCCTCTCAGGCGGTGTGTGTTTATTTTGAGGAGGACATGTGCCAAAGGTGACATTGTCGTTTAAATCTGTTGCCCTCTGTGTTAATTGGGCTTAATTCTCGATCAACTTTATTCGATGATTGCCACGCATAAAATGCTTAAGTCCTTTTTTACGGCGGCACAGATAGGGCCGTATAGTGGCGTGTCCAAATTGCAGCCATAAATGAGTAGAAATGGTTGTGTTGCCACAGATATTTGCAAGTGGATTGGATTCAAACGAGTGGGGGATAGTTAAAATGGAAGAAGACAACCGAACGGATCAATACCGGACGAGACGAAGAAGGAAATGCGGCACCTTGTTGTTGGAAGTTGGAGCTCCGCTGAATTGGAGAACAATCAATACTTCTTCACTCCCGGGGATCTTCTTCGATGATGGTTGCCTAGTAAGGGCGAAGTTGCCGTTGTGCCTCATCTTGAGTGGACCAGTAGGTATGGGCTTTTGTTGCCTTGAAAGATCCTGTAGTGTTTGACTATTATTATACTTTTTGCCGAGGTGAATGAGACGTTTTGAAGTTTTACCTTCCACAACTTTTTAAGTATACAAAAAGTGGGTGCACACCTTTGGAGAGGGACAAATCTTATAAATAAGCTTAGGCTATCATCACTCCTTCTAAGAACTTCTGAAAGAATCAATGGTTTCCACCAAGGCTGGTGTTAACAACTGATATCAAACCGACAACTACAGGCCTACCAAACGGGTAAGTCCACCAAAACTGTTCTCAAGTCTTTTGTAGGTTCGATTGCTGTTTTTGTTGATTTATAGACGAGAGAGGATGATGCAGGCTTTGAACAAACACGTGTGCGAGGGGGTGGAAAAGTTAAGAAAGTTAAAACGCAAGGCGCGTTTTTTGGTGACTTTTTTAAGGCATATTTTGTCCTTTTCTTTGGGCGGTTTTTAATGCATTTTCGAGTGGTTTTTGTAATTTTTTTTAAGTGTTTTTCGGGGGGTTTTAGACGATTTTTAAGTTTTTGTTGGGCACTTTTTCGAAATGCTTGCTGGTGCTTTTTTTGGGTCGGTTCTGTCTTTTTTTTTAAGCGTTTTTCGGGGGCTTTTAGACGATTTTTAAGGTTGTTTTGAGCAATTTGTCGAAATGCTACTTGGTGCTTTTTTGGGTCGTTTTTATAATTTTTTTTAATCGTTTCTCGGGGGCTTTTGGACGATTTTTAAGGTTTTTTCTGGAATTTTTCGAATTGCTTCTTCGTGCTTTTCTCGGGTCGTTTTTGTAATTTTTTTTAAGCGTTTCTCGGGGGCTTTTGGACGATTTTTAAAAATTTTTGTGGACAATTTTTCGTAATGCTTCTTGGTGCTTTTTTTTGGGTCGTTTTTGGGTTTTTATTTTCAGCGCTTCTCGGGGGCTTTTAGACGATTTTTAAGGTTTTTTTTTTTGGGAATCTTTCGAAAAGCTTCTTGGTGCTTTTTTTGAGTCGTATTTTAGACCGATTTTGGTTCGTTTTTAGGGAGATTTTTTGGGCACTTTTTTAATGTTTTTAATTATTTTTGGGGCATATCTGGGCACATCTGGGAAGTTTTTCGATGCTTTTCTTTTTTTCGGAGGATTTTCGGGAGGATTGCGGATCGTCTTTAGAGGTTCTTTTAGGAGCGTTATTCGGTCCGTTTTGGGTAGATCTTCGGGCATTTCTTATTAAAAATAAATACGAATTCTGCAACACTTAGAACTTCCTCAAAATGTATCTGCATCTCTTCTATACCGACGCAAAAATACTTAAATAATGGCGCCCCCTGTGTCCTCTTCTCTTCTGTGACGGAAAGGGAGCATTGCATGTACATAGATGGGGCAAAGTGCGTGCGGAAGAAGGAGCAGCAACCTCAACACTTAATAAAGTTAAAAGTTAATGGAATGCGTGGCTTAATGGTCTAACAACCGACCTTCCATGGCTACAGAAGCATAGGAAACCAGGTGTGACAGTCCACCGGTTTATCAAGTTCCCAACAAAATGTGAGGCACATTCGGTACGTATCCGGCTTTTAAGGTTCTCTATACCTGCTTCGAATGTGAATCAGATATGGACCCAAGTTAGACTGAGCTGACCGACGTAAAAAATTCGGTGAGATCACAACTGCAATCAAAAATATACGGCGCGGCGACAAGTTATGGTACAGTATTCTCGGGCAGCACCAAATTTGTGAAATTCGTATGACCTAGATGGATG
The DNA here is from genome assembly GCA_963082955.1 of Cheilosia grossa. Lineage (NCBI taxonomy): Eukaryota > Metazoa > Arthropoda > Insecta > Diptera > Syrphidae > Cheilosia > Cheilosia grossa. The sequence continues at coordinate 15,205,200 of OY720147.1, read as the reverse complement.
TAGTCCATAAAAGCGAATCTCCATCAAATTATCGTCAATTTCTTTAACCAATCCCTTAAATTCCACTGATACTATCTCCTTCCCACTGAAGCTGTAATAACTGAATGAGACTGGTGATGTCACGTACGAAAAAGAAACTTACCTTCTCACACTTAGTAGTTGGCAAGCCCTTGCTAAATAAACACCAAGGTACTGGCCTATGTCATTCAGCCCTAAACTGTCATATCAATCACATTGTGATTAACTGCCAATTAACTTAAGAACCAAACACTGCACTACTGAGAACCAGATTTGCGACGATCTAATTACAAAATGCTTTCAAAGTGCGGAAATGGCCGTTCGCCAGACACGACATCGCGTAAATAAATAATAACACAGCTTTCAGTTTCAGTTTCAGTTTCATGTTGCATGTGGGTGGGAAATTAACCATCGTGCGGCTTAACTTGAAGATATTTACAATATAATACAAAATATGGCGCACACACCGCATAGGGCGGTGCATGATGAAATCAAAAAGCAGTTGTGCACACTCTTTGATTTGGCTAACGAGTCGAGGTTCGCTCAAAGGACATTCGACTGAATGGTGTAAAGTTTCGGTTGATACGAGTATATTGCCACACCCAATTTCGGCCAGGAAACTATTAGAAGCGACCATTATTTTGTTTGTCATTGTGAATGCGGGCTACACAACAATAAACACAATAAACGGATGGCGGACGCGCCCAATTGTGCTTTTGTGATGAGCAAATTACTTTCTCCTCGTAATCTCTGTTTGTCCTGTAGTTGGCCTACGGGAGGCTAGGTAAACGCGAAACGGATATGGTCGTAAACGCCTGCCATTAGGACGGCCCCAACATAAACAGTGTGATTCCCTTCGGCCATGGCTGTGTTATGGGCGCGCAGAATTAATTTCTTTCAGTATTCCTCATTCACTCGGAAGACTGTAGAATACCAGTCCATAGGTGGATATGAGTTGTACATGCAATGGTTAAAATTAGAAGGCGTCACTTGACTGGGATTGTTTTAGCCTGCAACCTTCATCCGTTTGGGCGCTATAAATCACTTTAATGTGATTGCGAGGCGTTGAGTGAAAGGAAAAAATGGTTTATGGCGTGCATAATAAATATAAATGCACGAGATGGGCCGACGGGGAAATGCTCATGTGAGTGGTGTTCCTATCTGTCTAATTTTCGCCAATTAATGACTACCCCACAACTACGCACTTTATGAATGATTACGATCTGCTATCCGTTGCGTGAAAAACACCTGCGCTCGTCCTACTCATCCTCAGCGCTTTTCACTTCCATTTCAAAGTTTTGCAGTGCGTTTAGTAAGGGTGATCCCAATCTGACTTTAGCCTGACTGGGGGATTGAATTTCTCTGCAAGACACACTGGAACTGTCAGCATGATAAATGGAGCTAGCTTGCTCGGTCACCACTTGATAAGTGAGTATGTCACTAAAGTGGGCGAGTAGCCTAGGAAAAATGTCTCTAGGATCTATAGGGACGGGGTAAAAGTTGGGACTACTCTGCACCTCCATCCAGCTCCCGTCACCTTGCGTAGGGCTATATAGTAGGAGATTACTTATTTAAATACCTAAGCCATCGGTCTTCTATTGACGTTTGCTGTATCCGCTGTCAGCATTTTCGTTACAGTGTCTAAACTGCACCAATCATGATCCACAAGATCGCGGCAGAGCCTTCTGCAATCCGCAATTTTCCGTGTTGAAAGCAAAAAATAGGGAGCCACCCGAAAGTGAAAACTGTATCGGTCACCGTGACTTTCACATGATTAATGTCTACAATGACGTCCGCCCGAATCTTTGCCCGGATCCTACAACTACAACTATGGTCTAAGTGTGTCTTCCTAGACAGCCACCTAACCTATCATAACCTAACTTAGACATCCATCGAAGGCAGTGAAATACTACAACGAACTTCTAAAGGGTTCTCCAATAAGAGGTGATATTTTGGTGTTCAAAGAAAAATGCCATTTTTTGAGATAAATGATCGGATGTTTATTTCATAATAAAGGGGAAGGTATGCCGTTAATAATGAAAAACAACATCAGCCAAATGGCCACCTCGAGCACGCATACAGGACCATATCCTTTTCATGAAATTTTCCATAACCAAATCGCAAAGTGGCTGTCCTATGTCCTCGATAGCCTCACGAATTTTATCTTTGAGGTCTTGAATCGACGCTGGGCTGTTGGCGTAGACTTATCTCTCACGTGGCCCAAAGGAAGAAGTCGCAAGGTGTTAAATCAGAAGATCTCGGTGGCCAATTGTGATCACCTTCGAGAGATAACACGGTCCGGAAACTTTTCCCGTAAAAGACCAATGCTTTCGTTGCTTGTGTGGCACGTAGCACTGCCTTGTTGAAAGTAAACGTTGTCCAGATCAACACCATCCAACTCCGACCATAAAAAATCATTAATCATCTCTCGATAGCGCAATCCATTCACCGTAACTGTTGATCCAACCTCATTTTCGAAAAAGTAAGGTCCAATGACCCCGCCGGACCATAAACCGCACTAAACAGTCACACGTTGAGGATAGAGAGGCTTCTCAACAATAACTCTTGGGTTTTCCGAGCCCCAGATGCGACAATTTTGCTTGTTGACGTAGCCACCGAGGTGGAAATGGGCCTCTTCAGTCAAGATGATTTTTCGATGGAATTCCGGATCATTTTCATGCATTTCAAGGACCCAATCAGCAAAGACACGACGCGTGTATCGTTCCATTTTTAGTAATGGCGTCAAAAGTGACAGCTACCGAAATAGCGGGTCATTCACAATAACACCTCTCATTGGAAAACCCTTTACTACTTCAATAAATGAATAATCTTCAAGTCTTTGCAATTACTTTCATGTGCCGACAAAACTGACAATTTCTTTAAGAAGTGAGATGTCGTCGGTGCTGTTGAAGTAACATTATAATACGGTGCTGTCTTTCACAGCTTTACTATGGTCTTTTAAGACCTCGTTGAAGCCTTTATTGGTGTTAAAGTAGCTCGGAAACATTGAAGCCTCATTTGTTCAACATTTTGCTATAATTATAGCACAAATCCATGTCTGGCATGATCTTACAAAAGACCGAATACCTACATGAGTTAACATATAGAGTAAAACACCAGTGGAATACAAAAGACAATGTTACGTGCACTCAGTCTGGGTCTGTGCTGGCATGCTGGTCCCGGTCCTTTTGCTCGCCGGAGGGCGTAGGATCTTGACCCAGGCACGTACAAAAATTTCATGCCAGACTGGGCGATAGATGTTCATTCGCGCGCGAGACATTATCCGTTACCCACCCTACCTTGGCTGTCTTACTCGCATGGACAGCCCCTTACCTGGCATCTTCTCCTTCTTTACCCCAGCAACATCCTTTTCTTCCTCACCTCCTCATCCTCTCAACCTTAGTTAATTAAACTCCCATGTTTTATGTATAAATATTCAAATAGTATCAATTTTATTCACTGACTTCATTTTGTGTTCATTTAATTTTACGTTATTTTATTTCAGAAAAGGAAAGTATTTAAATTTATTGTAATTTAATGAATGTACAACTCCCCCTCCCAATTAATCCCTGTACCTTTTTAGCCCAATGGTCCCCTGCCCCAATTTCGAATTATGTTAAAAAGTGTATACAATATAAAAAAAGTCTAAAAAGACTTACCAATGTTCTTCCACAACTGGCGATGAAGTGGCCACAGCATCCAGGTTGCGTTTGTACCTTTGTTGTTAGGTGTACCTGTATCACTTTTTAAAATTAGAATTGTATATGCTTTTAACAAAATTTCACTTTTTTTTCTAGGTACCCCGCGATTTACGTTAAAATTCACAAATTGAAATTACTTTCCCTTTAATTTTCAGCAAACAAACAAATTAAATGTACTTTAATGTTTAATTTCGGCAATAAAAGTAAAAAAAAATTATTAAGTTGTGAAGCGGGATTTGAACCGGGGTTCTCTTGCTTCAGCGGTGTTCTTAGCCGCTTTCTTAACCGCTGCGCCAACGGGTATTTTTTGAATTGGCGTCCCGTTTGCGGTTTTCTCACGACAAAAAGTTTTTCTTTGTTCCTTTTAAAGTTTTATCCAGGATTTTCCGTCGATTTTTCGGGAATCCGGTTTTATTTTGGGCGGCCAACACTTCCTGTTGGTCCGCCAAATCTTGGGATTGGACTATGAAGTTCCCTGTTTCACCAAAGAAAAATTGTCACTATTTCACTATATTAATATATCACTATGCCTTGTTTTACCTCTTTTCAGAATTATTCGCTCCTGCTTTCTATAGGCAGTTCAACTGCTGATCGAATTGCCCCAATTCCACTCACTTTAAATTTAATTTTTAACTAGTATCAAAATACTTTAGAAGTTAATTCACTATTTTACTTTCTTTTGTCACGAATTTGCTCGGCAGTAATTCCGGCTGCTTGAAAATTCAAATTGAGAATGGCCGGTCAAGGAAATTTTCAACGGCAAAGCCGAATAATTTCCCTTTTTAGAGTACTGCTGTTCTCAGCTCTTGCAGTTTTATTAACTGTGGACCCTTGTCAAAACCGTTTCACTCTCTCTTTCACTACTTTCAAATTCTCTCTTATCCAGAATTTTTCTTTTGTGTCATCCCTGTATTTCCACCTTACCCAACTTCTGAACCCCACCATAGGTAAGTGGCTTGGATAAGTAGTGCAGCAATGATCGGCTATGTAGTTTTTTTCTGGTTTGGTCTGAGTAGCAGTTGACAGATCGGTAGTTCAGAAGTCAAAACAATTGTTCGGGTCGATTTTTTTAGCTTTCTAGTTTTTTATTTATTTGTTTTTTGTTTTTAAATTCGGTTTAGTAATTTTGCTCGGTTATGGTTTTCTCCGCTCATTGGAGAGTTCGCAACCTTGGTTTTGCAACACAGGGCTTTTGCTTTTCTTGGTATACTTTACCGAAGAATTGCAAAAATACGAACCCACGCGTGTTTTGTTTACATAAATATAACCTTTCCCAATCTGAAAATCGATTGCCTAATTTTGTGGATGCAGTGTCTAACGTGGGTCGCGAACCCCGATAAAAAGCCGGGCAATTAATATCAGATAAGTGCATGTGTTATTTTATTGTTACTGGACGTGATTCTCTGTGGTTTTATGTTTCTTTTCATGATCACTGACGGATATCTTTGGCATGGAAAATGCCAATGGATTTGCCACTACGTGTTTCCAGGTGGTACATGCAGTTGCCCACAACTTCTCGCACCCTGGATTTTAAGAACTTTGGCATTAGTTTTGAGTTCTGACCTTTGACGAAGTTACTGTGGGCGAAGTTTCGATGGAATACTTCCTGGCCAGCTCTAAATGACACTGGACGAGACCGTGAGTTATACATTCTTTTCGATTTCTCGTGTGCCTTCAGCAACCCTTCAGATATTCTTTGCCGGGTCAGTATAGTTTTCGCCTCGTTAGGTACGACCAACATCTCAGGATCTGACAGTGCCTTTAAGTTGCGAAGTACATTATAAGCTGAAGCATGGGTGATCATGTTTTGACCAAAAAGAGCATAATACGGTTGACATCCAATGGATTCATGCGTGTCGGAGCGCAGCGCACAAGCTATACTCGATAGATGTGAATCCCAGTCATTCTGTTGCTCAGATATAAGTACTCGCAGCTTGTTCAAGACACTGCGGTTGACCCTTTCCGAGATGTTGGCTTGCGGGGAATAGAGGGCGGTCCGCACATGCCTAACGCCATAACCCGACAAGAATTTCTGAAATTCATTCGAAATGAATTGCTTTCCGTTGTCGGAATGAATAACTTCAGGTGTACCAAAGGCATGAAAAACTTCGCTCTCCAAATATTGCACTATCCGTGCAGAAGTAGCTTTAGGTAGAGCTTTCAGAAACATAAATTTCGAAAAATGATCCACCGCAATAAAAATGGACACGTTACCTCGCTTAGTTCGCGGATATGGTCCTAAGAGGTCGATGTAAAGGCGTTGCATCGGTCTTTCGGAAACAATCTGCTTAGTTATAGGTGGACGAAGAATCGTATTTGGTGCCTTAGCAGACTTACACATATCGCAGTGACTCACAAATTGTTTTATGTCCCTTACCATTCTGGGCCAATAATATTTTTCGCGAATGCGACTATACGTTTTGGCGAAGCCGCTATGGCAAGACAATTTGGTGCTATGAGCCATTTCTACCACAATCTGTATAAGTGCTTCTGGCATCCAAAGACGCCATAACGAATCCTCGTCACCAATCTCACCAGTCCTGAACCTAATTCTTTTGTAAACATATTTTCCCGACACAACTAGGTCCGGAAGAGCAGATTGGTTCTTAATGATGTTCTCTCTCAACTTGGCATATTGCTCCGAGTCAAACTCCTCCGAAGCCAAATCAACATCTACACCTATCGACGTTGCTGAAATCTCTTCCATGTCACCTCGTGATAAAGCATCAGGTACTATGTTGAGAGATCCCTTCCGATGTTCGATAACAAAATCGAATCGTTGGAGCTCTAAACTCCACCTCGCAAGTCTTCCGCTTAACTCTTTTTGCGACATCAGCCACTTTAGACTTGAGTGATCTGTTATTATTCGGAAAGGCGATCCCTCAACATAGGCTCTGAACTTTCGTACACTCAGGACAGCGGCAAGACATTCCAGTTCCGTGACGGTGTAGTTCTTTTGTGCCTTGTTGAGCTTTTTGGACATAAAAGCTATCGGAGTTTCGTGTTGACTCTCATCAAGTTGAAAGAGAACACCACCTACGCCCTCTGAGGACGCATCGCACTGTATAGTAAATTGCTTACTGAAGTTTGGCTGTGTTAGAACAGGAGCCGAGGTAAGTGCCGTTTTTAATTTTTCAAATGCTTCTAACGCTTCAGGTGTGATTTCGAAGCCTTTTTTCTTCCTTAGACAGTCTGATAAAGGAGCAGCTAGATCTGAATAGTTCTTGATAAAACGCCTATACCACCCGGTTAAGCCTAAAAATCTCCGAACTTGTCTTGGTGTCTTAGGAACGGGAAACTCTACCATTGCCTCGATTTTGTCAGGATTGGTCTTCAAGTTACCCTGACCGACAATGTATCCGAGATACTTAATTTCCCGCATGCAGAACTTGCTTTTGTCAAGATTAATGGTGAGATTCGCCCTACGTAAGCAGCCAGCCACCTCGTTCAGTACACGGATGTGGGAGTCGAAGTCCGCTGTACATATCAACAGGTCATCTAAGTATACAAACACATGTTCTCGTAGACGTGAGGGGATGACGCGGTCCATCAGACGACACATCCTCTGTGCGGCGTTGCATAGCCCGAAAGGCATAACCGTAAATTGGTAGAGTGGCCGACCGGGTACTGCAAATGCGGTTTTGCTTTTGGACTCTTCATCAAGCGGAATTTGCCAAAACGCATCTTTGAGATCAAGTCCCGAAATGAAAAATGTGTCCTGTAGTCTACTTAGAAGACCGTCGATATGTGGCAGCGGATACGCGTCTTTTACGGTCACAGCGTTCACTTTTCGAAAGTCCAAACACAACCGGACTTTACCAGGTTTCCTGACGAGCACCGTAGGGGAACACCAAGGAGAATTACTCTCCTCAATCACACCAAGTTCTAACATGCGGTCTAATTCTTTGAAGACTTCCTCCTGACGAACCGGAGACAATGGATAGTGCCGAGATTTGATGGGCATTGCGTTGCCAACATCAATAATATGAGTCTCGAGACTCGTTCTACCAAGACCTACCTCAACAAAGTTCGGAAACAGCTTTTTCGTGGCATTTAAGCGAAGGTTTTGCTCGGGGGTAAGTACTATCAAATCAGCTGTTTCTTTAAAACTAACACTTTCTTCCCTTAGCATGACATCGGTCTGGATTTCGTTGACATGTGGGCCTAAATGGAATTCTCTCCAGAAATTCATTCCCAGGTAAACCTTCTGAGTTAAGTTGGGGATTAGGTAGAACAAAATGGGTTTTGTAACGCCGTTCAGCGTAGTTTGAAGTTCGCAAAACCCCACAATATCATGCGCTGCGCCATCAGCAGTTCGCACATGGTTCTTGTACGGCTTCACTACAATCCCATTTCGTTCCACTAAATCCCAACACCCACTACCTAGCACAGAGATGGATGCTCCGCTGTCGAGTAAGCCGAAAACTTGCTCACCAGCCAGCTGAACGTTGGCATACATCCTACCATCTGTGTCTGAAGAAATTATAGTCTCCACAATCATTTTACGAATTTTTTTGCGGTTCCGGAACCGATGTCTGCATTTCTGAATATGGCTGCTTGTTGAACTACTATCAGTTCCCATTATCTGAGAACGAACCCTATAGTAGTTCAGTTTTCGTTCGTGCAGAGACTTCAGGGCGAAAGTGCTAATCGGGTGACTATCTAAATTAGCATCAGTACCTACTTTACGTTTCAATATTTGTATTGGAGCATTTTTTGAAGAGGGCTCACTACTCTTGTTCAGCATATCGGGACTTAACTGGATGTGCCGGGGTTGTTCTCCCAGGAACGACTCTCCCCGCTCCTCCTTTCGTTCCTGCGGTAGTTTCCCGAATGCTCCGTACATTCCGGAGTTGCCACACCCTTTTTACCACACAGAAAACAAAACAGATTTCGGACGTGAGACGGACATTGGTAGAAAGTGTGACCAGATTGATCACAGTTCCAACAGCTTAGAGCAGAAAAGCTTACTCTTCTACTGCCAGATGTTATGGCAGCGACTTCATCTAAGTTCGGATCAGATGTTTCTGTCTCTTCTTCTACCCTGATCTCATGAACCACTCTTTGAGAAGAAGATCGCTTTGCGAGGAACCGCTCAGTTTCCCTAGCTTTGTTTCGAAGCTGCTCTAAGCTTTTTATGTCTGCCGCTAGAAGCACTTCACCTAACTTATCCCTCGCGTTACTCCTTATGACATCAATCAACTTTTTGGGATCGAAGGGATCGTTGAGGCGATCGTTAAGATCTATTATCGATCCATAAAAATCATCGAACGATTCCTTATACTGTTGCTTTCTAGTCAGCAACTTCATAAAGATGTCCACGTCACTCTCTGGACGTCCAAACTCCTTCTTCATCGCAGTCTTAATGTCCGCAAAGTTCGCTGTCGGGTTTTTGCGTAAAAACGCCCAGAACCACTTGTTCGCTTTTCCGAACAGAAGAGTATGGAAGTTGGCGGTAATTTGTTCGTCGGTGTACGAGGATGAAGCCTGCAGACGGTTGACTTTAAACAAAAAATCTGATATATTCTCCGACCCATCAAATTTCACATTCCACCTATCTAACCTGCACATTTCGGACGAGCTGAAATTCGAGCCGCCTTGTGCATTTGAAGCAGATTGCGAAAGAGAACGTCTGGGGTTTGGAACAGGAGGTATGACGTTTGTTGGTAGTGGTGGGCATTGTTGAGGGATGTCACCATTAAATGGATTATATTGGGCAGTTGCAGGGTTGGAGATGTTGTCCATCCTGTCTAATACCCTATTCATAAAAATGTCCATCTGTTGAAAAAATCGCATCTGGTTTATATTAAGATTTCGTTCGATTTTGTCAGCCAAATCATCGCCACTAGAATTCCGAGCATTAGAAGTACCTACGCCAGGTTGCTCGCTTACATTTTGTTCTTGTGACATGTTAAGTGAGGAATTACCCGAAAAATCGATTGAGTTATCGAATGTTAACCGATTGATATTACTATTGTAACGACTTTGAAATCTATCAAACTCCGATTCCGTATGTGCCCTATTTTCGGCTATGTCGTCGTACATCAATGAAATGTTTGAGCGGTTAATGTTGCTCATATTAGCCTACGACAGAGGCAAGGACAAAAACGTATTTTAATAGCCAAACGAAATTAGCTCACTAAACACAATAAAAGGGTACACAATAAAATTGAAGCAGCAAACTCCTCACAAAAGATTTAAAATTTGGAACCTAAATTCGAATTCTAGATAAAACAAGGCTTAATGTATAAAAATTCAAAAATGGAAATAAAAGTAACAAAAATAAAAGGATGACTATTTTAAAAATTATGTTTTTACCTAACAAAAGTTGTGTATGTTCGATTAAATTCATAAACGGGTCGAGGATGAGGATTACGGCTGAGAAAAGATACTGCTGGAGAAAGAGAAGACGCCGTAGTTCTGTGAGCCAATAAAAAAAAGGAAAAATTTGAAATAAGCTACTTTCACACGGTAAAATTTTAAAGTTACTCTACTGAATTTACTTTACTAACCATTTTTATCGTTTCAGGACACTTAACAATCAAATTGCATGACTGCAGTGGCTCCAAAAGCAACAAAAACAACCAACAACTTGTTTAGAGGATACACAGAAGACAATCTATTCATATCCACTGGTCTCTCTATACAAAAACAATTTGCACTGAATGTGTTTGTATATGCCCGGGCATGTGTGAACCTGCTTTACAGATTCCCACATGACTCAGGCACTTTAGGACACATTATTGTTTTGTGGTTTGGTATCATCTTCCTTATCGCAACGCGATACCGAGTCTACGTCACTCAATGATCGGGACTTATAAGGAAAGATGATTCCAAACCTACTAAAAAAATAAAAAAAATAAAAAAAATTAAAACAAAGTTGAAAGGCTCAAAAAAAACACAAGCCACGCTATCTTTCAAGCGGGCCTCACGTTGTGGATGCCATTTAAAAACCGAGGCATCGGTTACAACGCTACACGTTGGGCGCCATTTTGTTACGTGCACTCAGTCTGGGTCTGTGCTGGCATGCTGGTCCCGGTCCTTTTGCTCGCCGGAGGGCGTAGGATCTTGACCCAGGCACGTACAAAAATTTCATGCCAGACTGGGCGATAGATGTTCATTCGCGCGCGAGACATTATCCGTTACCCACCCTACCTTGGCTGTCTTACTCGCATGGACAGCCCCTTACCTGGCATCTTCTCCTTCTTTACCCCAGCAACATCCTTTTCTTCCTCACCTCCTCATCCTCTCAACCTTAGTTAATTAAACTCCCATGTTTTATGTATAAATATTCAAATAGTATCAATTTTATTCACTGACTTCATTTTGTGTTCATTTAATTTTACGTTATTTTATTTCAGAAAAGGAAAGTATTTAAATTTATTGTAATTTAATGAATGTACAACTCCCCCTCCCAATTAATCCCTGTACCTTTTTAGCCCAATGGTCCCCTGCCCCAATTTCGAATTATGTTAAAAAGTGTATACAATATAAAAAAAGTCTAAAAAGACTTACCAATGTTCTTCCACAACTGGCGATGAAGTGGCCACAGCATCCAGGTTGCGTTTGTACCTTTGTTGTTAGGTGTACCTGTATCACTTTTTAAAATTAGAATTGTATATGCTTTTAACAAAATTTCACTTTTTTTTCTAGGTACCCCGCGATTTACGTTAAAATTCACAAATTGAAATTACTTTCCCTTTAATTTTCAGCAAACAAACAAATTAAATGTACTTTAATGTTTAATTTCGGCAATAAAAGTAAAAAAAAATTATTAAGTTGTGAAGCGGGATTTGAACCGGGGTTCTCTTGCTTCAGCGGTGTTCTTAGCCGCTTTCTTAACCGCTGCGCCAACGGGTATTTTTTGAATTGGCGTCCCGTTTGCGGTTTTCTCACGACAAAAAGTTTTTCTTTGTTCCTTTTAAAGTTTTATCCAGGATTTTCCGTCGATTTTTCGGGAATCCGGTTTTATTTTGGGCGGCCAACACTTCCTGTTGGTCCGCCAAATCTTGGGATTGGACTATGAAGTTCCCTGTTTCACCAAAGAAAAATTGTCACTATTTCACTATATTAATATATCACTATGCCTTGTTTTACCTCTTTTCAGAATTATTCGCTCCTGCTTTCTATAGGCAGTTCAACTGCTGATCGAATTGCCCCAATTCCACTCACTTTAAATTTAATTTTTAACTAGTATCAAAATACTTTAGAAGTTAATTCACTATTTTACTTTCTTTTGTCACGAATTTGCTCGGCAGTAATTCCGGCTGCTTGAAAATTCAAATTGAGAATGGCCGGTCAAGGAAATTTTCAACGGCAAAGCCGAATAATTTCCCTTTTTAGAGTACTGCTGTTCTCAGCTCTTGCAGTTTTATTAACTGTGGACCCTTGTCAAAACCGTTTCACTCTCTCTTTCACTACTTTCAAATTCTCTCTTATCCAGAATTTTTCTTTTGTGTCATCCCTGTATTTCCACCTTACCCAACTTCTGAACCCCACCATAGGTAAGTGGCTTGGATAAGTAGTGCAGCAATGATCGGCTATGTAGTTTTTTTCTGGTTTGGTCTGAGTAGCAGTTGACAGATCGGTAGTTCAGAAGTCAAAACAATTGTTCGGGTCGATTTTTTTAGCTTTCTAGTTTTTTATTTATTTGTTTTTTGTTTTTAAATTCGGTTTAGTAATTTTGCTCGGTTATGGTTTTCTCCGCTCATTGGAGAGTTCGCAACCTTGGTTTTGCAACAACAACTCAACTAACCAGATTTGTGAACATAACCCCCAAATTCGTAAAACGTACTAATACTCGTAAGTTAGCAAAACGACAGCAAAACTTGATTTCAAAATCAATCCGGTGTCGGTGTACTTAGTAAATTTCTATCTTCTCATTTTTAATTTATTATAATTTATAGTTCCTGCCGTGACCTCAGAGTAAAAACAAACCGCAAATGAGAACAAAAAAAAATACGATACACAAAAAAAAAAAAAACCACAAATGCGAGAAACTGCAATGCAATTCAATACAATATGCTGGCAAACAAAACTTCTCGACGTGTGGTGTCATAAAAAGCAACGCCACGAGAATGTGAAATCATTTCCAAAGAAATTTCGTTAAGTACTAGTGGAAAGAATAAAACGCGTCCTTCCTATGCAGAAGTGGCAAATGTCCATACAAGGGGCTATAGAGGGATGTTCTCTCACAAGATATGATTATAGGATTTATTTAATGTAGCTTTTAATAAGATATACTGTATACACTATTATGGGGTTGCCTTAATAAATTAATAGTAATTTTATTTATTGCCGGTAGCTGTGACTGCAATTATAGAGGTATAGTAGAGTTTCTGGGCAATAAATGAGACATATAGTATATACAGTTTTGTAACTTGAAATCGGGGCAAGTTTATGTAATAAGAAGTGAACAGCAGAAATCCTGTATAGTAATGTGCTTAGTACGATCAAATTAATATAAAAGTGCAGCTCCAAACGGAGTCACATTTCAACGTTAACAATTCAAAAGGGTATAACGATTCTTTGGCAACCAATTTGAGTCTATTGGCATGTGTCCTCATAAAAACAATGTTTCCTTTCGTTTTCCAACTAGTTTCCTGAGTTGATTCCTCGTTACCGACAAAGTAGAAGACTACGATAACACAGACACACTCCAGTACGAGTCGTCCCGAAAGCCATTTCTTTTCCATCCTCATGTGAAGTAAAGCTGAACGGTTACAGACTGTCACGGCACGGCAACTGAGTCGAACGATGATGATAGGTGGATAGTCCCTCTCAGCGAAAAATGCCAAGCTGGAAAAGTTAAGAGCAGCTTCATAGAAGTTGAAAGAACCGACTCAACTACCGTACGTATTTCCGTATTTCAACTTCACGCAGGTATTCACTTCGAGTTTGAGAGCTTTAAATAAGTTGAAGCGAACGCCGTTGTTAGTTCAAGGTTAAGAAACTGCAATCAAAACGAAATCAATCATTTGCAGAGAATCCATGACTTTCAAATAAAATGGATGGCCAACAAATGTTATATCAGAAAAATCGAACATGACCTTGCGTTGGTATGACATCAAGGAAGAGTTGTAGAGGTAACAACTTATCAGCAGTTCTTTATCTTATAGATCGCATATATGCAACAAATTAACAATCATATACTGGCTGCAACCCAGAACCGAAGTCATTCACAAACAGAGGGTCTCTTGACCCTAAAGCCCATTTGATCCATATAGAGAAGACGAACTAATTCTGATTAGTACCTACCATAAAGATACTACAAATTTTGTTTTGTCTATAATAATAAATACTTTATATTCGTACTGTCTGTTAGTGGTTCGCCTACATCTATATTTTCATTATCATTATCAGCTTCAATTGGAGCCACTTACGTGAGTAGAAAAACAAGGAACAGATAGATTCTAAACATACCTACGTATAGCTTGCACTAAACAGTGACGTTAGTGTCATTTGAAGTAGATAGCTGTCGCCGATACAATTTTTCAGATTAGACAGACTATTACGCTTTTACTTACATATTTAGGTTGTATTTACATCTTACAAATAGGCGCAGGCAGGTATAACTCTGAAATATGTGCAAATGTGGAACAAAAACAAATTGTCATATGACCAGCGGCAGCGACAAACAAAGACAATTCAAGGGAAAACCACAGAAATTTTAATCATTTAAGTTGATAACAAAATATATGTATCATACTTGGGTTGTGACACAGCGATGAGTTATTTATTTAAATGTACAGCATTCGATTATGAATTCACAGAAGGTAGACTTCCACCCACTTTTTAAGTTTTCCTATCAGAAAACTGTGCTCTTTTGACATCGTTTACAGACTTAAGATCTCTGATGCAGGGCAAACTAATCATCCTAGGTACTTACTGTTTCCTAATAATCCTTCGTATTCATTTTGGCGGCGAATATTACTGCTCTGACGATGATATGATGAACGCGACATCTTGGGAAAATCAGCAACAAATCTATCCACACAGCACTTTCTATTTGATCGTACACTAGCAGGGCTTCTTTATACGGATTTTAACATGCCACGACCGAGAGGGGAATGTAATTGATATGTGCAATGAACTATATTTTTGCTGGAAAACCAGTGATCCAACAGAATTTACGGGGCGGAACAATAAAACTTATGTGATTGCTTGTCGAAAAATTTAACTGCACATTACTCATTGCTATTCACGGTAAATGGTTTTAATCAAGGTGATATGTATTTAAAACCATTTCACATTTTGTTTACACACACGTACCTAATCAGCGTTTTTGTTTTATAAATAGTTTTTACAGGCAAATCATAAATTCGAGTAAACAAATTGCAAAATTTGTGTTGCCAATTAGGCGAGACTCGAAATGAAACGTCAAAAGAACAATTGTTAATTGTTTCGATGGAACGCCGTTGGTTGCGCTGATGATAGTAAGGGAAATTTGTGGTTTGTTGGCAGTTATAGTTTGAATTTGTGAATGAGAATGGCAAATAAAATAAATAAAGGCAATAACAAACTTACCGGGACCTAAGTCAGCATCAGAAGTTTCGAAATACTCTAACGTGCTCGATTCGGAGCATTTCCTTGTTTTACGAGGTCCTTGCACATTGCTTCGGCACTAAGAAAATAAGAATTTAAACTTTAATTGGAAATAGAAACAAATAAACATTATCGAACACAAATAAAATTAGTGATTCGATTTGCTTCCTGTTTTCTGTGTACAGTAGTTGTTTTCATAACCAGTATTCAATCATGTCTGCCGCTAATGAAAATGGAGTCAAATTTCTCCCTGTAAATACATGTAAAGTAGAGTAGCAAAAATTGGAATGATTCCTATTTTGTTGGTAGTCGTACATACTGAACAACAGCAATTAATTCGGCAGCACCCCCATAAACGACAAACTGTTCATGTGACCAATCTAGGCCAATAAGAATTGAAGCACTAGTTCAATCAACTGTCAGACTTACTAAACTAGAGCTTTGAATGTCCTCAATGTGTCCAGTTTCTTGTCGGCAGAATTGCAAAATGTTATCATGGTAAAGATCAATTTGTCAAATAAAAAATTATGTGAAAGCGAATAGTTCATACAATAAGGGAGATTTACTTTGCACAAATTCGTACGAAAGTGTCAAAACTAGGTACGCGCTCTGTAAAGAAGTTATGTATTAAAAAACAGATAGTCTTCCTGGGAAATTAAATTACCGATTATTAATTTGCAGTTCATATTAATGCGAACAATGAAGTACTTACTATACACTTCTGAAGAATTGTCTTCGATTTGTTGACCTTTCGTGGTGTGTTTTGATCATTTTGTTGTGTTGCCATTAAATTGTGTGATAACGTTCGCAGAATTAAAAAACCTTATCGCCGGTTTTTCCTTTTTTTGTTCTTTTTAAACTTGTAATTGATTCCAGTTTATAAAACTAGAAAGACATTGTGTGACGCAAGCCACTTTTATGTTTACTATTTTATTTGCAAATCGGGGCTACGATCTTTTACAGAATCCGTTCGTACTGCGTTTATGGTATAGCTATAGGCTATAGAGTAAAGCTGTAATTGAATGTCGATATCTGTACGACCTATTAATCCTATTGATATGCGTATATGAGTGGAGTTTTACCGGAAGTTATTTTTTATGACAGTTTTATAACCAGTCTGTTCAAGATCGAATAGTGTCGAAATTTAGTAACTTAAACCTAGTACATAGTTAATTGTTCTGGGATTTGTCCAAGGTAAGTACGCGTTAAATGACGGTTTTAGTGAAAATGTAATAGTATTCATCGACTTGATTGTTTTCATAAACAGGAGCTTGTCGAAAATTTAAGATCCCAGATATAATGCCCTTTTTTTTAAAAAAAAAAAAATAAGACTGTCGTGCAATGTTAGGCCTGAATTTAAGATAGTGTCCTGAATAATTTTGATGACGTTTGTGATTGTGTCGCTTGTTTAGTCGGGTGACTGCTTGCTTTCAAAACTAATTGATAAGCTAGAAGTTGTAAGAAAATATCATTCAGACTTCAACACAGTGAAAAACAGGTGTCCTCAGTGCCCATACATGAGCAATCATAACTTTCAGGCTTCAGTCTTTTCATTAAACGACTCTGGTATCCGCGCACTTGTTCACACCCACTGTACTCGGTGTGTTTGTGTATTTTCCCCAGCATTTGTTTTTCTGGCTAGACACCCGACCACCGGCGCTGATAAAACGTAGCCAATATATATTTAACCACAAAAATTGCATCGAATTCAGACTGAATCTTACCGTAGAAATGTTAACAAGTAGAGTTCATAAAGTCGCGATTCTTCTGGCAATCAGCGCAGTAGCAGTTCCATCGCTTCCTACAAGCGATAGCAACAGCAAAACAACCCCAGCACTAGGCTGTGAAATACCATTTGCTTCGAAGGAGTACATTGGTTATCAGTGGCCGTTGATATTTGCCCCAAATGGTTCATTTTACGATACCGTCAATACAAATGGATACGATTCGGTGGTTGTGGCATCTGGAGATGAAGTACTGATATCGTGTGGTCCGAACTATATAAAATCAATGGGAAAATCAGAACAAATCAATGCAAAGTGTGGATCCGAGGGAAGATTTCAGTTACCAGGACAAGTGGAAGGATTAAAGCTGCGGGACCTTAGATGCGACCTGCGACCCATCGAGGAAACTGTTCAGCAAGTATATGGATGTCCCAGCAATCTGAATTCGACGAGGTTTGGATACATCCACCCGCTTCAAGAGCACGCATATATCATTGGAGAATCTTGTTATGACATTGCAGAAGGAAGGACGTATTTTGCTCACGTGAAATTGGGAGACTCTTTGGGCTACCTGCAGAAAGCTGACAAAACACTCCTGCAACATAACCATCCCAATTCAAGGTACAAGATGCAGTTTTTCCAGGCTTTGCGCTTCGACGAAATATACGAAAGGGTTCGCAATACGCTAGGTATCAAAGAGGCGCCTGGTTTCAAGTTGAGTAACTACATCGATGAGTCGTTTTTGATGCATAATCAGTTAAAATCAGTCCAAAAGCTATCGTGGAACTACTTCATTGTGCGCGATAATCTCTTTACATTGGACTTGCTCAAGGAAGACATCAAAGATTTAAGTTCCACCAAGGAGCTGGACGTTTACACTGGAAGCCATGGAGTGAATGTGCTTAGAAGCTCGAGTGGTGAACAAATGAAGCTCTATGTTGCCGTCGATGATGAAGAGAAGCGCTTTCCAGTGCCAGAACTTATTTGGATTCTTGTGAAAAACGCAGACAAGGCGGTTGCCTTTGGAATATTTAATGATCCGGATTCGCAGTCGGACGATTTGACCCGCAAAAGGATTTGCAAGAGTGAGTGCGAGAAGATTACTTGGCTTACAAGTTTAGCTATCTCCAAGCATCGCGGACCCCTAGTTTGCTGTCGCTACGATGACTTTATCCAAGTGGTGAAGGAAGTGCCGCAATGGACTGGCATAAACGGTCTTTTGGTATAAATAACAGTTGTTTTTTCAAACATATAGTTTTCGCGTGGTTTATCTTTATGGTTTCCTTTTTGGTACCTCGTTCTTAATACACATTCTCCTTCCGTGTTGAGTGTTTCTTCAGTTTGAAAGCCTACCGGGCGCTAGCTATGTTGTTGTTTCAAAAAAAAAATACGCTTTTGAAAACGTTGCGTTTATGGAGTCTCGTCACTTCAAGGCCAATGTCAAAAACAGGTTATTGCTTCTTAATAAAGAATTTTTTACTTTTGTTGGCATTTATTTACATCTTTTAATAGTTATACGAAGAAAAGGGAACTTTTTAAAACCTCCTTCATCACACAGAATTTTCTGTTGGCAAAAATTTGTGTCACAATCAAATTCTCTTAACTACTTCGGCTTGAGGAAGTAAAGTATACATTATTCTCCTAAATCGTTCTCCCGATTGCTCTGATTTTGCAAATGTTTCGAGGTAAAAATTATATGCTGGGACTAATAAAAGAAAGCACTATTCCTTAGCAGTTCTTCAGGCTGTTTTTTAATTATTTATGCTTGAATGAGCAGTGGGTTACAATTGTAACCTGCCAAATATGATATAATATGCGTCAAAAATCGCGTTCAAAAACACGTCGAAAAATAGACGAGAAACCCCATACAAAAATGCGTCACAAAACACGCCGAGAAACGAGCCAGAAATCGCGTCTAAAAGCTCAAAAAATGCCTGATCGTTGCCTGGTTTACCTGCTTTATTTCATTTTAAATTCTTCTATACCTTTACCTACACGAAAGTAGCACCATTTTTTTAAGAACTCTTTTCATCCTACGGAAATGCTTCTTTTCGAATAAGACCATCAGGCAATATGGTGCGGCCCGCGCAGGGACACAACGACCGCAGTGTTTCCGACAGTATCCCCCGTCTTAGGTCTACATAGGAGTTTTCGCCAAAACAACGCACGTGTGCACTGGCGCGTACCAGATGTATTAGCGTTTTCGATTAAAGAAAATAATTGCCATTTCTATCAAAAGATCAAATCTAGGAGTGCTCTGTATGTTTTCTATGTTTCATTGAAGAAAAAGGGGCCCTTTCAGGTCATTTCTTAACGCTACACAACTGTCCGGGATATTTTTAAAATAATTGCCCTGAACTCACCAACACAAACTTACAAACTGTCAAACTAAATAGTTCGTTGTATTGTTGGTAAACAAATTTTCGCTATCCGAAAATATGAAATTAATAGGCGTCTTTCTTTTTTAGTTCAGAACGAAACCTGACCTGTTATACAAAAAATTCGTGTTTCTTTTTCAGCTCAGACATATCAGTGCTCAAATTTGTGTTTCTTTTTTCGTTCAGAGCATGAACAGAGCGAACTCTAGAGCGCAGAATAAATTGACTGAGCAGCCTGAGGAAAAAGCTGATTTCACATGTACAAGCACACTTCCAGTCACATTTGACAGAAAAGAAAAAACAGGAAAAACAAAAAAAATCAGAACGCTCTGAGCACGCTGGGTTCAGAACGCGCTCAAAATGCTCAAGCTCAGTTCAGTGCTCAGCTCTGAACTAAAAAAGAAAAACGCCTAATGTGGTATTCGATTGGGCTTCTTCAGATTTTCTCTCAGATTTCAGATTTCGTGTGCCTAATCGAACATAAAAACTTAACTTGATCTTTTTTGTGCTGAAAATCATGCGATTTGAATATGTATAGTCTTCGACACTTTTCTTAGCGATTTCCATTCACTGGTTAAATTTTATACGTCCCGATTGATTTCTAAATACATAAATAATTTACAAAAATAGATTCACTCGATGGAATGCCTTTCTTTGCTATAAAAAAAATTCACGCAAACGTAAACAAACTCCACCAGTTGTCAAACTCAAATGCACTTATATTTGTAAATCTGAGGCAAATCTGGGAATATTTCTAGATTCACAAAAGTCCTCTGAAATCTGAAAAAAACATAAAAAATGCTCTGAGAGCAAAAAAAGTGCCCAATTGAATACCACATGAGGCTGCGAATGTAAACTTTAATTGAAATAAATTGATTTAACCTACTAAAACGTTTATATTTATTTAAGAAAACAACAAAAAAGTAGCAACAGAAAGCTAAATGTAACATTATAGTGTCTACCACTATTGCAAAAGTACTCCAACGAATTTCATTGAGAAGAGAAATTCGGGGCAATATGCTCTTTTTTTATATTATCCCATGCCCAGTTGGCTGACACTGCGACCTAAAACATCTATTGTATCAATGGGGAGAGGTTAATCTAAGAGACTTGCGACCTCCCAAATGAAGGTCAACAAGTCCTTAGTTGCAGAGTGAGCTATGTCCGCTGGTGTACGAGTCTCTCTATTAAAGACACGTTTTCTTAACCAATGCAAAGCCGGGCATTCACAGAGGATGTGTTCAGAGGATTCGACATACAGGATTGGAGGTGATATTAAAGGCCACAATGACCTGTGAGGAAGCCCCATAACTTTCTTATATTATCCTTACTGAGTCTAAGGATTTCCTTATAGGAGTAGGGCTTGATTAATCGTTTCGATTGTCTTAGACCAGGGACATGTTCCTAGTGTTCAAGACGAAGTTGTTTTTCCCAATCGTCAATTTGCCCTAACGCAGTAGTCCAATCGACTGCAGTAGGGTTCTGGTCCACAATGAGCCGATTCGGAACCAGCCCTAGCGAATTTGTCTACATGTTCGTTGCCTGCAATACCCCGATGACCCGGCACCCAGCCAAGCCTTGCCTTGCTGTGTTTGGCTAGGGCTTGGAGAGCATCGTGACAGCACTTAACTGTTTTGGAGTCCATTGTATTGGACGCCAAAGCTTTTAAAGCTGCCCGACTGTCTGTGAAGATTTGAATGAATGCGCCTTTTATACCTTTTTCGATTGCATGGATATTCGATTAAAATACCGTGGGACACATTCCCATGGGTATCGAGACTTTGGAGTTGGGTCCAAAGACACCAGCTCCAACTCCGGAATCCATTTTTGATCCGTCGGTGTACCATACTAAGCTTTTTGGGTTAAGTGGCGGAACGCCACTGGTCCAGCTTGCGCGTTCAAGTATTTCTACCTCGTATAGTTTCCCAAAACTGTACTCCCTAGCCATAGTGTCCGGGACGGAGCAGAACATGTCCAAGTTTGGGATTAGGTTAAGTATTTTCAGATGTCCCACATGGTCAACTGATTTAAACCTATATTCTAGCTGCATTCCGAGATATTTGGGCAATTCTCTTGGATCTTCAATGGAAAACGCCGTAACTAGTAGTAGATGTCGCACATACTCACATCAGTAAATTCCCCGAAACGCAAATCAACGTATGGCCGATAATAAAACGCTTCAATTCCCACTCGAAATCGAAATACAAACACTACGCACAAAACAACAATGCTGCCCGGTCATGGTCACCGTAAAACCGCCGAAAATGTCTATCCTTGACCGAGAGCAAATCATACAGCGACGCATAATCTGAAACAAAAGCGTATACCACAACCAAAAAGAGATAACAAAAAAAAAAAAAACACCAACATTCTAATTTTGTTGTTTTAATTTATAAATTAAATCATAAATGTGTAGATTTGTTTACAGGGAACAGTAGAATTATTGCCGTCTAATGAGACGACAAATTGATAAGCTAAACAAAAAACTGATATTGGCGGTGGCAGTTGCTCTGCTAAAAAAGAAATCAAACAAATAGAGTTTCTCTTACAATTTACATTCCTAAGTCCATGTTGCATAAGAATACTAATACAGGCGCACCTGATGTCATCACGTGAAAAGGTCGTTTATTCCACTCCATAGAGGCGCTTCCTTAACCACCCGAATGAAGTCGTCGTAACGACAACAGATCAGTGGGCCGCTGTACTTGGGATTAGCCACCCTTGTCAGCCATGTAATCTTCTCGCACTCGCTCTTGCAAATGGACTTGCGCGACACGTCTTCCGACTGCAAATCGGGATCGTTGAACACAGCAAACGTGACCGCTTTGTCAGCGTTTTTCACAAGAATCCAAATCAGCTCTGGCATTGGAAAGCGAATCTGTCCATCGCCAACAGAAGCGTAGAACTCCATTTGTGCGCCGTTTGGACTTTGCAGCACATTCACCCCATGACTGCCGATGTAAATGTCTAGTTCCATGTTGTAGCTCAAGTCCTTGATGTCTTCCTTGAGTTTTTGCAAAGTCAGCAGATCGTCTCGCATGAGGAAATAATTCCAGGACAGCTTCTTAACGGCATTTAACTGATTGTGCATCAACAGGGGCTCGTCAACGTAATTACTCAACCTAAGGGCAGGAGCCTCCTTGATACCTAGGGTGGTGCGAATCCTCTGGTATATTTCGTCGAATCGCAGGGCCTTTAGGAACTCAAATTTGTACCTTGAATTGGGATGGTTGTGCAACAGGAAGTTCTTATCGCCCTTCTGCAGGTATTCCGTGGGACCCCCCAACTTGATGTGCGCAAAATATGTCTTACCCGCTGTGGTGTCGTAGCAAGACTCGCCAATGATGTATGTGTGCTTTTGCAGGGGATGAAGATATCCGAAGTTAGTCGAAGTCAGATTGATGGGACAGCCATATACCAGCTGGAATGTTTCCTCGATTACTCGCATGCCACATGACAGTTCTCTCAGGCTGACTCCATCAGATTGACCATCCAACTGGAATGCTCTCTCGGGGCCACACTTTGCTATGGTCTGTTCCGATTTGCCTCTCGATTCGATGTAATTCGGACCGCAGGACACCAGAACTTCTTCGCCAGGAGCCACTAACACCGAATCGGATCCATCCACATTGACTGTGTCGTACAGCGAACCGTTTAAATGGAATATCAACGGCCATAGATAGCCTATATGTACTTTAGACGAGAAGGGTATTTCGCAGCCAACCGTTGGATTCGTACTGCGGCCGCCGCCATCTGTAGAGCGAGTGCTAACGGACACAACACTGATCGCGATCGTCGCAAGGATCGCGACTCTCTGAACTTTACTTGTTAACATTTCTATGGTAAGATCGAATCTGAATGCGATGCAATTTTTGTTGTTCAATATATAAAAATCATTGACGCCACTAGCTCGCTCGCTCTCAGCACGATAATCTGGCTGGCTACTCTTTATCAGCTGCCGATCGGCAGCATCAATATCAAACACATTTGTGCGGCGATGTTCTCTCCCGACCTCAGCCAGAGCATATGAAGTGGGCAACAAATCAATGCTGAAAGTACACACGATGTACAGTGGGGCAGTGCAAGTAGGAAGATAGTATAAAGGTACTGCAGAGATTTATTAGCCCTATACAATTTATTACACTGGAACCCGATTTCACAGGAGTGAAGTTTGCGCCTTTGTGTGTAGCCAACAAAACTCACTTTCAATAAAGTACTGGTTCAGGGTTAGAGTAGACCCAAAAGTTGGCCTCAATCTCACCAGTGCCAGAAGAAATCCTTTCCCCAAGTCAGCTCGTTATGAGCTAACCCCATTCGGAGACTTCGCTTTCAATATCCCCAGTTTTTCGTCCAATATGTTGCATGTCACGGCATTCAGTTGAGTCGAACTGTCGCCAATTCGATGCTGTTTTCCAAAGACATGAAATAAGTCAACTCTTGCCCTTTTTACCACGTTATAAAAGGACTAATATTGTTTAATAGCATTGCCAAGTTATAATAGAATAATTTTCAATGCGTTGACAGAAAGTTATGGCATTTATTTTTTCCCATTTATTGACGCCCCCGCTTGATAGATTGACAGAAGCGTTCCCCGACTTCTTTTTTTACTTTGAATTAGTTTGGTTCCCCAGTCCTCGCCATCGAAAAACAGGTGGATGATAGGGTGCTATAACTATAGCTTATAGTGCAAGCATTTACTTGAACTTTAAGTTTTAAGTGACAACCAGTTTTTGTTCTTGTAGTTGGCTTCGCAAAATATCGGTTATCGTGGTGCAGTAATATTTTTAACAGTGAATTTCCTTGACTTATTGGGGCTTCTCGATCAGAGACTGAAAAGCAGAATGGTAAGCTTAGAAGGGAACGAAGAATGCAAACATTTATTTTAAATGGCCGCTGTCGGTTGTCAAAGGAATATATACTAAATGACATTGAATTATAGTCAGTGGATACCTACTAAGTACAAGGATATGGGTTCAAGATCGTTGAAAGCGAATACATCGGCAATGCGTCAATACGGAACGGACCAGTCTAAAATACGTTTTTTAAGAATAGATCTTAAAATTGTGGATGGCTTTGTAAAGGGGAAAAAGAAACAGAGATTTTATGTATTCGTGGTAGGTACCATCCTCTTCAGGCTTTGGTAGGTACTCAATTGCGAGGACGAAGATAAAGAATAAATGGAACGGTTATTAACAATTGATGCTTCTTTCTCTTCGTTTCCACACATTACCTACAAACTCCCATTCTGCGGACATGCCTTCCCATTCTGAACCCTAAACGAAATTTTCTAAACTCCAGTATTGAAGACGATTCCTGCCTCATTGGCAGAATCCTTGCTCAAATTATTCTTTTTCTTTTAAGGCCGTCTTATGCTGTGCTAGGTGAGAATGGGTTAATTCCAAAACTTTCCCCTAAAAGTATTCTTTCCTTCCGCTCATACTGTGTTAACTCTATGTATATGTGCCAATATCACCATGGTGGCCCGCTATATTAGCGAGATAAGAATTTCAAACAAAACAAAAGACCAACGGTCATTACTTGTACATAATTTCGTTGACATTTTTTTTTTTTTTTTCAAATTTTCTTCTATAGCAAATCCCAGCAACGGCGACACCAAGATCAATATTCGTTTCTGATTCTATATCCAGCGACATTAAAGATTTGTGGAATTGCACTCGCACTCGTAAATAAGATCCGGCATAATGTTGGTATATTGGTTCAAGAAGGGCATTGATCTCGCGTGTCCGCTTGGCGCCTTATGCGTGTTATCAATGAAACATTTATGTTCTTATTGCGATTTTATGAATGAAATTAAAAGCGCATAGCTTTTGAACTTTAACGGTTCCGCTGGTAATGGCTGCGTAGATACATAGCAGTTAATTAGGTACTGAAGCGTTCTGTGGAAAAAGAAATGCGTAAAATCGCCAATTATCGTGATAGATTTACGACGTAATTCAAAAATAATAAACATTGAGTAAGCAACGTGCCTGCCCACTATTATAGAGAAAATGTAGTTTACAATTAATTATTAATGTGATTGGAATACTACGCAGCGATTTGAATCTAAGGCCAGCCACATCTTTGTATATGCTGTTAATGTAAATAAATAGGACGATGATCTTAGCTTACTAGCATCTAGCTCTGGTTTCGCTGTCAACAGCTTATGACGTATTGCTGGTGAAAAACGGAACTAAGAAAAACAATTCCAATAGATTTCGAACTTAATAGTATCTACGTATTTGAATTTGAACTTTGAAGATGTGTACTATTCGCTTTGTGTAAACAATCTGATATGATAGTTTTTAGAGTGACAGTATGGAGTGACGGGTTGGCACTATTGGGATTATTTTGCTTTCGTCTGCTTGCGATTACATCATGTTTGTATAGAAAATGTGAAATCAGAATCACGGAGACTGGGCACATGTTCAGTGGGATTCATTCACGTGTCCTGTTTTGTAAAGCTGTACTTTTGCACTCTAGTGCTGCCATTGATACCTTACTGCCATGACAAAAAAGATTAGGACATTCGGTTTGCATTTTTTAACGCTGTCCTTGTATGGGCGTTTAAGAGACGTTAGTCGACGTGCATGATGTTTTCTTAATGCGATTCCTTTACAAGTGTTTTGCTCTTTCTTTTAAAATGTGTCAAACACGTGAAATAATTGCGTCATAATAGGCGCGCTTTATTGAAGATCTATTGCAGTAGAGTAAACCAGACGAATGTGGAGTAAAACATTTGTCACATTTGTGAAAAGTGGTACATACTGGTATATTTTGTTGTATCAACTTGCTCGAAAGCAGTTTTCTAGAATAGTCATAAAGAGATCGTATTTTATTTCCATTGGGACAAAAAAGCACATTTTTCAGATTCGAAGCATTTTTTCTGCTCTCGAAATCAGCTGGCTGTCAGATTTCATGTTCCATTGGCCGCAAGAAAAGAGTTTCAGAGTCAGAGCAATTTTGCGAATCTCGATTTCTGAGCGAGATTCACACCTACTTACACTAACGCTAAGACATTTGTCACTTGTCAAACTTTAAAGTGTGTTATTTAATTACTTTTTCAGACGACAAGTCTGTGAAAAATAGAGAACATTTGGCCGCTGCAATGGATATGAACATAATTTGAATGGATTTTTATAAGCACAAATTACGATTGACTTTTAAAACACGCACCACCACAAATGCAACGAAAGAAAAATCTTGTTACATGTTCCACTGGGCACGAAAAATCTGAAATCTGAAAATCCCCTTCGAAAACGACATTAATAAGTTTTCAAGATAAGACTATAAGAAGCCGCTGTCAAGTCACTTACACCTAGGATAAATACCTAGGTTAAGTCTCGGATATATCAAGTAGCTGTTCTAATTGCGTGCTGATTACATTGCTTTACTGAGACAAGATCTTCAATAAAATACAGCTGGTTATGTTCCAATATATTTTTTGAAA
The DNA here is from genome assembly GCA_963082955.1 of Cheilosia grossa. Classification (NCBI taxonomy): domain Eukaryota; kingdom Metazoa; phylum Arthropoda; class Insecta; order Diptera; family Syrphidae; genus Cheilosia; species Cheilosia grossa. The sequence continues at coordinate 15,178,388 of OY720147.1, read as the reverse complement.
CTGATTAATGCAGGATATAGGATAAATAGTATTTAAATGGCATTAGGTACCTGTATTTTCTGACGGACCCTGTAAGCATTTGTTACAACCAAGACACCGACCGTCCGTTAGGGTCATATCACATCCGTTGCATCCATTGCCGTAACGTAAACAACTGACATGGATAGAGTACACGCCAGCTTATGTTAGGTGACCCGTAAGTTACACATATACCATATACGACGGAGAAACGATAAAATATAGGTTTACGTTCTCCTTTTCTGTCCGTTGAACCGCTTGATTGCTTTTAAAAGCTGAGAGCAAGCACTTTGTTGGTGAAAATAATGAGAGCATCGGGATGTTGGGATTGCAGGTTTAGTAAGTTTGACAACTGACTGACTTGATGTATTTCAATTTTATTGGCCTAGATTGGTCACGTGAATAGTTTTTTTAAGTCAAGAAAACCCTGCCTTCGTCGCGTTTGTATACCTAGTCTAGGAAAATCTAGATGCCGTTTTACATGAACTAGGTAACCGCACGTCCCCAATAAGAGAGATACTATAATAAGTTTTTGAACGAAGCATAATCATTGTTGGAAATCTTAAAACACCGATGACAGCTATGTTTAATATGAGCGTGTGCACCAGGTGTGCTCAAAAACGCACGCCTTATTGAAAAAGCAATATAAAACACGTTGCAGTCATTTTTTTAAGGGTTTTTCTTTACTTTTTTTAAGCGTTTCTTGATATGCTTATGGGTGGGTTTTAACCGTTTTTAAGAATGACTACTTACTTTGTATGGTTTATTGTATCCTGCAAGTGACAGTGGTTCTTTATCTCAGAAAGTTGCATCTCGATTGGGTGGCGGCGGCCAAACCTTGAAACGTAGTCAAGTCTACTTTAGTACGTTGTCTGAAGACAAGGCGACGGATGGTCACCAACGCATTTTGTTAAGTTTGGAAATCTTTAAAAACAATACCGCATACCTACGCTGTTAGTAATATTGGATTTTCTTATAATAAAAACAGTAGGTTTTGAATTTGTATTTTATATTTTGTATTCTTAACAACTAAATGGAAAACTTTAGACCTTTCGAACGAGTCTACAAACGAACAAGATCTTATGAAACGATTGGAATACCCCTCCGCCAACAACCGTATAGGGTAACATAAAAACCCCTTCGAACAATTAATAAAATCATAATGTCACTAACTACACACATTTGTATGCATGTTCTGAAAATCAACAACTTAAAATTTACTCAACCGTATTTCGTTTCGTTAACATTTCTTTCTGTTTAACAAAAAGAATCTGAAAGGTGTTTGTTTTTTACTTTGATTGGAAACTGCATTCACAAACAAAAAAAAAAAAACAAAAAACAATAACTACCGTCCGAATTGACCACTTTCATTGTCTAAATTTGTTTGTTTTCTTTTTCTTTTTCTTTATATTTTAATTTCTTTTAAAAATAAATTACTATTACAAATTATGTATTTAAAAACATTGTGTTTATATATATAAAAAACAGTACCACGTACGTCAGCCGTACGATGGTGCCTGTTTTCGTCGCTTCTTTTTCTTCTTCTTCTTCAGATATTTGTCGCACTTAAATATTGACAATATATTCGGATATGGAATACATTTTGTTTCTATTTTAAGTAAAACGTACATAAACATAATCACTCTAGAGTATACATACATATGCAGCTATGTATATTTTACAGTTTACATTTTGGGGGCAAAAAATGTGATTGCTTTTGTAACATGTTGCAACGGTAATACGTTACTAATTCTATTTAGGTCATTAAGCAGCAGCTTAGTGTGATTTGAATGTTCTTAAGAGCAAGTTTAGTTTCTTATTGTTTAAATAAAAGTTGTTTTTTTTTTTTAATAGGCTATGCTATAACTTATTAAGTTGGTGAATGTAACTAAATAAGACCGCGCTTCTTTTTGTAGTCTTCCAAGTTGAGTGAACGCTTCGGCGCGGTTTCGTTAACTTTAGGAATGGGCTTGGGGACGACCGTCACAGAATTAACTGAAAATAGAAAATTTATTAACCATTTTGTTAATTTATTTCAATGGTTCTGCAATGTGACTTAGTATTCGATATTTAATTGATTTAAAATAAAATCCGCATGACGCTTGTTTTGCATTGCATGGAAACATAACATATCTAACCGTCGTTTACTATTAATTTCGAAATAAGAAAGCATGAACCACATTCAATACAGGTAAGCAAATTTGGCAGAAAGTGGAGATCAAACAACATAAACATTGTGGATACATACGGCAATTGTACGGTCAATATTCTATCCACTTTTGCCAGCACGGTTCTGTTGACAATAAAAGAGACAAACGCATATTTCGATATCGATTTGTCATGCGCAGCAGACATAGGGAAGTAGTTTTGAACTTTCGGCACGGCAGTGAACGTCGTCCGACAATCCGCATAAAGGCTAAATTCGCCAACATGTGGTCACGCAAACGGGAAATATAATTCCAAAGAAACATATGAACAACGCTAACACTAACTTTCCGGCGTATAGCAAGAGCTGAGTTTTTAAAGTCGAATTACTTATGTAGAGCAAAGTAAAACGACTGTTCCAAAGTGTTTCTGGAATAAAAAGCACTCCGGTGTCAATGGGGGGAGAGACCAACTGAGCAAAGTTCTCATTAAAAAGCATTGTTTACCAGAACTCAGTTACGAAAGACACCAACCGAGAACAATATCAAGTCGAAGTTCAGTGCTGGTTGTGTCGGGGGCGGATTCTGTTTAAATAGAAAGTGTTATTCACAGCCAGTTAATGTGTTTACTCACCAGGCAAAGCAACATCCAGATCAATATCAAAGTCATGCAAGGAATATAAGCTGTGTTCGCTGGACTGTGACTTCTTCGCGTCCTCGGGTCTCTTCTTGCCGGGAGGTGGCGGTGTCGGCTTCATAGGCAACAATTCTTCATCTTTCTTATCAGTCGCCTTGAAGCCCATTCGCGGTTGTGTGGTTCGCCTCGTGAATGGATCTGAAATTTTCAAGCCCTTGTTGGCGCGCACTTCTTCCATGATGGCCTTTTCCGCCTCCTCCACGTTCCGTTTTCGATTCCTATCGTTTATATAAGAAATTAAACTGATACTACTCGAGCGTTTCTTGTCAAGTTCCGAAGCTCGACTCTCCAGCTCATCAATTTGTGTTCCCAAATCGGCAGCCAGTTCGTATTCGCCTCGCAGCAGAGCAGCATCGCGCTCCTTCATCAAACATGTCTTCTTCATGGCATAATTCGTTGGCCTGTTCCCCCTAAAGCGATTTTTCTCTTCGACCAGCTTGGTTACATCCTCTTCTTTGAAGACATAGTTGAACGCTTCCTTGACGTCGCGCGCTTTCTTTTCCATCATATCCAATGTTGGCATTTGAACGTTTTGCGTAGAACAAATCTCACGCCATTTGCTGAACTCGCTGTCGGTGAATTCCTGATTGGAGATAAACTCCAGCCGAAACACCCTCTCCTGCGTGCCATGTTTAAGTTTAAGACCGCGATTTGTGCGCGTCGTACCCAACTGATAGATCTTTGCAGTTTCTACAACGCCGACAACCTCCGCCACCCGGTACACTGGTTTCGAACCATTATTGCCAATACTGATGCGTACAAAGCAGTTCATTACAGTCTTCTCAAATATTGGCAAGTTGATGAAACGCTCCATTTTATAGCGCGATAACCGCATTTTGTTTAGCTCTTCCCTGGTTGAAACGAACAGTGGCTTCTTTTCCGTTTTATCTTCGTCCTCCGAGGAACTTGACGATTTGCTGCTGCTAGCTGAGCGCTTTTCCGATGGCTTTTCTTCTTCTTCGGAGTCACTGCTCCCCGAATCATCAGAGTAGATGTCCGATGCCTTTAGTTTGACTGTGGACTTTCCTCCTGATACACTTTCAAACTCCTCCTTCTCTTCTTCTCGTTCCTTTTCGGCCTGCCGTTTGGCTTCTTCCTCCTCTGTAAATTTAAATCAAGTTAGCAAGGGAAAACTTGTGACAAGTAGGAAAACCTTACCCCTTTTCGCTTTACCCTCACGCTTGGCTTTTAACAACGCCATTGCATTGCTCCTCTTATCATCGGTTTTGTTCATCTCGACGTTCTTCTTGCGCTCCTTTGAGCGCTCCTTTGGATCAAAGTAGTCAGTCGAGGACATCATTGCTTCATCGTCGCTCCTCTTTTCAGGGCTAGACATCACTGCAGCTACCGTTGCTGTTGTTGCTTGCGGTGGGCTGGCTTTTGGTGGAAATACCTTCGGAACGATCGGCGCCGCTGCCACCACTGGCTGCGGAGGCGGTGGGGATGGACTTATCGACTTGGGCTTCTCAATTGGTAGCTCCTTTGCCTTCTTCTTTTTCTGTTTCTTCTGCTTTCTCTGTTTCTTATCCTTCTTGATTTTGTCAATCGCTGCTTTCTCACTGCGTCGAGCCAGCTTCAGTTTGCGTTCGATTTCCCAACGTGTTCGCATCATATCTCGGCGTTCGATTCGCTTGAAGATCTCAGTCTCACGTTCCTTCTCAGAGAGTCCATTCAGCCGGGAACGATCCTCTTCGTTGCCCATTAGATTCTCATCGTAACCGTCATCAAACTCAGAATCGGAACTGGACGAGGACGATGTCGATGATGTCGAGGATGTAGATCCATCGCTTTGATCATCTTCACTATCGGATACCTCGCCTTCTTCGTGTTCCGATTGAACACCATTATCGAGTTTTGTTGGCAATGCTTCAGCTACCTTTATGCTATTGACATTAACATCCGGTTTCTCACCCTCGCTCTCCGACCCTGAGGCAGAGCCAGAGCCCGAACCGTCAATATTGTCCTCTTTGTCAGAATCTTCATTATCTGAATCCGAATCAGAGCTTCTGCTCATTTTCTTCGTTCGCTTCTTCTTTTGTGCTGTCGATGGGTTATTTTTACCTCCTGCCCAGTCTGAGTCCGAGTCTGATGAGTCATTGGGTTTGCTCGGCTTTTCATTGTCTGCGTCTGGCTTCTTACGTTTTTTGGCAAGTGAAAGCAGATCCTGCAATTAAACAAATCATTTTTAAATTCAGGAAAACATACGTGGCAATGGCAGAAATACTGATGACATTTTAGCTTTTCTCAATTACAGGTGCAACTCAAAGGTATGTTTTGGGCTGGAAGTCTCTTTGTTTACTGCTTGAACATACTTCTATCTAGCTTGCGTTAGGATTGGAGAAATGATCTGCAAAAAAGCAGCCTCAAAGTAGTACCTCTTATAGATTTTTCTTCTTGTATTAAGTCACTCCACCAAGTAAGGAAAGAAAGCATCACTAAAATGGCAATTCTTTTGTAGGAATATGATGACATTAAGCAATTGACAGATTTTGCTCAACAAATAGTGGCCAATCGTTCAAGAGTTTCAATTTAGAGGTTTGCTTCGATACATCCCAAATCGATATTCCGACTTGTTACATTCATTACAACTAAGCTAAACGTGTCACCGAGCAGATGCACCACTATCCTATAAATCAAGCCGTAAATACGCCCTGAAAGTCCTAAATCTTTTGACGTGAAAAGGTCCCAGTTACAATTCTAGTTGCAGTTGGAATTTTATAGCATTTTTATTAATGCACACGCTACCCCTGTATCTGCAAAGCTATAACCACTTTCAAAAAATACATCTAAAATTAGAAAGCATTTTCTTTCGTTTTGAACATCGATTCATAAATGATCTCCACCTGGGCTGTGTTATGGTGGCAGCCATTTGTAACAAGAAATGTCAAAAATGTGTCGTCTCGGATGTCCTCGCTGTTGTTGTTTGAACGATATTTTCGCAAAATTAATTAATTGCCTTTCGTGGCAAATTATATAACTCAATAGTCGCAATGAAGCCTTTTCACGCAAATCCTAGGCCTGCAAAATCTTTCTGGTGTAAACTCTAGAATACATACCGATTCTAAATCCGACTCGGAACCACTACTACTCGAGTCTGAATCGATTAGTGGCTGGTTGCGGCGTTTGCCCATTTTCTGTGATAACGCTGATAATTGCTTACAATTGAAGGATTAGTTTTTAATGAAATTATTTTTCACAAAGTCCTTGCTTTGTTTTAAAAATGTGAGTCTGCTGCGAGGTGATGAACGACGAAGAAAACTTATTGCGACCGCCTATTTTTTCACACACACCTCAGAAACTGGGAACATAAGTCATTTGGAAAGTGGCAGGTGGGAAATTATTCTAATTTCTATCTTTTTGAATGTAGAAGTTGGTAGTGCTCGGGTTTGTTTTCCAAAGGCACGCTTACACTGAAAATAAGAAAAAAAGTATTGCAAATATTGAAAACAGAATTTGCATTGAAGAGCTGAGATAGCTCTACAGTTCGGAAATCAAAAAAGGCGAACTTATTTATTGCTGGGGTTACTTCACAATTCTAGTACGGAAGATAAAAGGGATGTCCAACACTGAATAGCCGTCTGACTGAAAGGGATTGCATTACCTAACACTCAAAAGTGCTCAAATGTACGTGAAACGCATTTTAGTCGACCATCTTGTTTACGTGGTAGGAATTACGGGAAAATTACTTATTATTTCGCTTTCATACAAAACAAAATGGCCTCCAAAAGTGATGAACAGACAATTATTTGTCTACTACTTATAATTGACTGTTGAATTGTAGGGTAAATTTACGGACATAAATGACTACTCAATGATTGCTGAAATGTTGGTCGTGGTAACGTGTTTTTATTTCCGATTTACATAATTATCTATAATAATGGGTAGAACATCCATTTTAAGCGTCTGATTTGTGATCTCTCGTGTGCGTGATGCTGTAACTTGTAAGTCCTTTACTATTAGCAAATACCAACCTTTTCGGAATCTATCGGTGTGAACAACCCAAAACTACGCAACAACTCCTACATCAAAAATATATCCCACTATATTGTTCCACTGAAAAAGAAATTTGGTCTGGAAAAATATCACTTTTCAATGTTGGCACCATTTGTTCTTCCAATGAAATTTCAATTGTCAATAAAAAAAATGAAAAAGTTTTCTCTGCCAGCTGTCATTACCTCACGGAAAATATTCAATAAAATGTTGTAAACAATAATTTTCTAAAATTTATTTATCAAAAATCGGTATACGGCCCTACCTTATCATTTAAAGACGACGGTTTCCACACTTAAAGAATATTTTTTTTGTAATTGCACATTGTGCTGAAGCAACACTCACCATCTTCATAGGAAACTCAAAGAACAAGGACCGACCAGAGTGTGCACAATTCGCTGTCGTCTAGCCTACCACTAGCAGAAGTAATGAATATGGAGCTTTGTTTATTTCACCGCAAGAAAATCTTCCCCTAGTCGCCTTTAAGTTTTTTTTTTTTTTATTTACTTTACGCACACAAGAGTTACTATCAGTAAACCGTACACACATCAGTATTTCATCCTTCCGCGGAACACGTTCCTGTTTCGTCGTCCTCGTTTTCGTCTTCGCCTACTGCATTGCGTTTTAATTCAGTTGTTACTGTTATTAGTGGTGTCGATTCTTGTCTCAGTCTCCCTCCTTAGTTGGATATTTCTCCCCGAATTCCAAGAGTGTCATCATTATCGTCAAATAGCACATATCCATTCTGGTTTGATTCCACTGCCGAGACTTGCCCGACGACAAAACTATCAAACACCGAAGCATCTCTGTCGGCGTCTAAAGCTAGTCGTTTGCTGTTACAAAAATATATATCAAAAAACCTTTTATTTTGCTTGTTTGTTGCATTGATTTGTGTGTGTGTGGTGTGTGGTGATGTTTTCCAACGGTCTTCCTTGCAATTTGCCGTTTCCTAGTTGTCTTGGAGTGCCCAAGGACAGCGGAAGTGACGAACTGCTGCCGGCAAATATGGGCAATCGAGAGCCCGTCATTCTAAATGTCTACGATATGGTAAGGTTCATAAATATACGCAATACACGTTAACAATTATTTTTACAGTACTGGATAAATGAGTACACCACTTCCATTGGGCTGGGTGTGTTCCATTCGGGCGTAGAGATATTTGGCACAGAGTTCGCCTATGGTGGGCATCCGTTTCCTTTTACTGGAGTGTTTGAGATCACACCACGGGATCACGACGAACTGGGCGAACAATTCCAGTTCAGGCAGAGTATACAAATTGGATGCACTGATTTTACCTACGAGGAAGTGCGACGGATAGTCGAAGAGTTGGGCAACCAGTTCCGCGGCGATCGCTATCACTTGATGAACAACAATTGCAATCATTTTTCCAGCTCACTAACACAGGTAAAGCGGTGGACTGCAGTCAGACGTTGGGCGTTAATTGTTTTTTTTTTGTTATGTTTTCTTGCAGATTCTTTGCGGCCAAGAAATTCCAAGTTGGGTCAATCGCTTAGCGCATTTTAGCTCCTGTGTGCCATTTTTACAGAGATGTTTACCGAGGTGAGTGTCGCTGGCTTACCAATTTCTTATGTGTCAAGTTTTTGTTTAAAGCATTTTGAATGGGTAAAGGACTTATGTCACCCAAAGCGGTTTGACAGGAACCGGACCAGTGACCGTATATCGTGAGAGATAGCCGACTGAATTTGTTTAAGTCGTTTCGATACATTCCGAACTTCCATCCTGAACAGATTCTGAGAGAGTACGTAGTGTTGAAGATGCGTATGATGATTTCGCAAAGAAAAAAAGTTTCTGCAGCATGTCCCAGGGGATGAATACCCAATGTCCGACGAGCTTTAACCAACTAAAATTTACGACCATAGATGCGGATCATCTTTGGGTTTCCTAGTCCACGAAGTCATAGAAGTATTCGAGAACCGATTCAACTGCAAAGCTCGTTGTCTTCTTGAGTATTTTGTGAAAGTTTTCGTTTTTCTCAACTCCAAATGTTGACCGCTAGTTCCAACTAAGACAGGCATTTTTGAACATCTCCTCCAAACTTCAAACCGTCGATACACACTTAGAACCTGATGTCCGTACTATTAACGCATGTCTTATCTTCCCCACTAACTGCTCTAATTCCTCTTCGACGTCTCCAAATAAATTCATACAATGAACACAGTTTATGTCTTTAATTTAATTGAAATCATTTTCTTTATTTTTTTAGGGAATGGCTAACACCAAATGCCTTACAACAATCGATCACAGCAATACAGGATCGTGATTCAGATACAAGTCCTCTTTGAGAACAGGTTTGAGAACCAGCACCTAATCGAGAATAATTTTACTATTAATTGTTTTCCTTTTTGTTTTCCATATACACACACAAATATATATGTATACATTTAGTTCAATATAAACAAAACTCGTAGATATAATTCGAAATTTGTAAAATAAATTAAAAGTAAGAAAGAAAGTCAAGTAGCTACCAAACTATTTGAAGACATACAACCAAAACAATACAAATATCCATCAAATTAAATGAGCAAAATAGTGTCCTACATTTCGGATAACAAAACAAGAGTAAAAATGACAAAACAAAAAGAAAAACACACCAAAAAAATCTAACTAATCGAGCGAATATATACCTTTTTTTTACAATCATATTTTATAAGTTTGACTACAGATTTGGATCTAGAAATTGTTTTGTTTTAGTTTTGTTTTAACATAATTTGCTAGCAATTATTCGCACATTCGTTTTCATTTGAACATAGTTTATACACGAACATAGATATGCTACTCGAAATATGTTTATTTTGTACGTAATTTAGGCAATGTTTACTATTTTATCTTCTATGTAATAATTTTTTTATTTGACATTTTTTAATTGAAATATATTACAGTAACATTTATTGTATACTCGCATGTACCTACACGGGCTGCTACAATTTTTATTTTTACTTTCCATCTGCAAATTGGGGCGATTTTATTTGTTTGTTGATGGCACGAACAGGAGTGTTTAGTTGCATTTAAAGTTTACCTGAACGAATCACGCTCCGGAGTTATAGTCCTGTCGGAAAATGAGAGATTTGGCAACGATGGGTGTGAAAATGAAGAAATTGACCTAACGCTCGGTTAAGTGTTCTGTTGTCGGTTGCACACTGTACTCCTTTGTAGTTGTTTTAATGGAGTATCATGTATCAATTATAGTCATATATGTACTTTCTGCTGGTTCCAGTATTATTGTCAGTGGAATTTTGGCGATTGGAGTGCCCGCAACAAATTGTTTGACTAAAATTATACTGATCCCAGACTGAAGCTTAATTAACCATATTCCAATAGAAGTCCTTTGTGCTTTCAAATCAGAATTGTGAGAAAGATACTTGAAAATTTAAACCAATTTACTTTCATTATAAATGTCGTATAAACAACATTTATGTTGCACTGCGCGAACTCGCCAAGCGCCCATGAAAGTCAGATACGAACTGCGATCTTAATTCAATACGTCTGACCCACTTGACGAGCTGCATTGTGCAGTCCTATACTAATACTATGATAGGGATTTCCCTGTTCAATGAAGCTGTACCTACTTTACAGATTAACAGTCGTGAAATCAATTTAACAACCAAACCAAATACCAAAAAAAGTTGCTTAATTTGTGCCTAGAGTATTGCTGACATCTGAAATTACGCACTTCGCAACTCCATTCTGCATTTTTACCAATGCTGTTCCCTCATTGAAGGCATAAGAAACCACATTAAAAAATGTTCACTACTGCGCCGCATTAGGTCCACTAAATCCATACTTGTATTGTATTCAATTTCCAATCATTAGTTGGTTATAAATAAATAATTAATTGGCGCAACAGGTCCGTAGGGACCATGGGGTAGCTTCCCAAAACCATTCGTCTGGCGCGAGCATGAGAGACCGCCGGGGCGTCAGCTTCCGTGCATCTACTGATTTTATCGGGTAATCTAGAGCAAACTTGTAATAAATTACCTTTTCTATTCATTTGGAGCCAGTGGGCACACGGTTATTTTGTCTTTTCCAAATCTTTTATTTTTTTGAAAGTTATATACCCACCCATATAGCTTCACCTTGCTTTTATGCCGTTCGGTCCATGTTTCTACTGAAAAAATTGGGGTGTTATCCAAATTTTCTACATCATGTCCTTCTTCAGAGGTTTCTGGAATAATTGAAGTTTATATGTAACTTTACAAATTTTAGCAAATACAAATTAATTGATTTGGAAGGTTTTGGAATCTACAACAATTTGTTCTGAAATGTACACAGGGCCGTACAAACCATAAATACGAGGCGAGGGGCGCCTAACATTTTATTTTCTATCAGCTGCTTTCCATTGTGTGCAGTGCCAAGTAAAAATTAAAAGTGCAATCTTCTGATATGAAGCACAGATGCGTTTTCGGGAACTCCACTAATGATTACCAGTCACATGTCTTCGATCATAACTGCAGTACCTGAATCAGATGTGAGTCTCGAGCCCAGCCCACACCCAGAGTGCTCTCTATGCCGGACATACTAGTGGGCGCATTTTTGATTTTATGTGCGTGTGACAAACCGAAACAGTGTGCCCATCGATTATATCCTTCCGACATCTCGTCGAAATAACGTAAACCGGTATACGTCATTGGTGATGAGTGGATCGGCCCTTTCGCATTGAACCGAGGGGTTCTATGGACAGCCGTGCATTACAAATTTAAAACTATTCCAAAAAAAAAAAAACCCCATCGTGTCGGTTGATTTCAGATTTTCAAATTCGTTTTTGAGCCTTTATATAAACATTTTACGTTTAAAAAACATCGTATCGGCTTATTTTGACAGCGCGCACAAACACGACCGAATGCAACTCCATTTTGCTTTGCCGTTTAGCCAAATTTTAAAAAGACTTTAACAACCTAAGTTACTATACTTGAATACAAACACACTGCCCTTTAATTAAACAATGTTAAGTTTCTTCATGGTTTTTAACAGTGACTATTAATTTGTGTTTAAATGAAAACATTTCTATAAAACATAGTACAGCACACATAATATAACACATAAACTGATCATGTAATATAGTAAAAAAACATAAATGAATGCATTGGTTTGTAAGGATTATAAATGTAAATACAAAATGTAAAATAATTTTAATACTAGAAAACTCACAGTAGAAATTTATATAAGGCTCTATATATACAGAACTACCTATCTACTATATTCCTTCCGTCAAAATTGTTTCTCAAAACTTTCGCCAAATTCTTAAAAAAATATTAATAGAACAGAATAGGTCTTAAGATTGAACAAGGGAAAGTGGATTGTTTTGGGGTACACCTGGAAGGCAATTAACTTGGCGAACAGTCTTGTGAGACCAGTGTAATTTGTGTAGGATTTGTAAAGAAGTAGAACAGGAATGGATGTTAAAGATGAAAATTATGAAAGTGAAGTTATACGAGAGATGACGTCATGTTCCCCAGAAAGTTGAACAGATTCCAATTATTTAAGCAAATTTGTTAGTAAACTGCCCATATAAATTATTAAAAACTGTGTCATGTACCTTATAATGAATTACAAATGAAAAAAATTTATGCAAAGTATGGCGTCTATTCCACTTGATTCTGTTAACATTCAAATAGTCCTCTATAGTGCATACACCTGCAACAGACTACGAGTTATTTACACATTCCATAAACTGGAGTGTTTTCTGTCCATCCGTCATTTAAATAGATTGTCGCAATGGACACGACGGATTGTCGACCCTTGAACGTCAGAGACAAACAAACAGAAGCTACACTCCATCCATGGTTGGGAACAGTGCTAAAGTAAAATAACAAATAATAGGTACGTTCGTTTATTTTCAGCATGGACAAATTAAAAATTGCAAATCTCAAAAATTTAGAAAGAAATCTCTCCATTTCAAGAGAAGTACCTGAAAAGTTTATGAAATGTCAATTTGACATTTGACAAGGTTCTCTTTAAATGCTGTATCTACAAAATAAGTTGGAATTGCATTTTTTATAAGCTAAATACCTATATAGGCGCAGTGGCTTAGTGGTTAGTGTGTTGGACTACTAAGTGAGGGGCTCAGGTTCGAATCCCGCAAAAACCCAAATTCCAACTTAGGGTTTTTTCCACTGCGCCGCCTCTCGCGAACGTCTGACAAACATCCGAGAGTATAACTGTCTTAAGAGCTTCTCAATTAGCCGTTTGGAATCGGCATAAAATTGTAGATCCCCTCCATTCGTTCCAAAAATGAAACTCACACAAAACGAATGGTTGTGAGAAGCTAGGCCTTGGGTCTCTCAGACCTGTTGCGCCAACTATATATATAAATACCTATTAAACTTACCATTTTGCATGAGCTTATAGGTTCTAGGACAACATTCAATTAGAACTTCTTCCTCCGACATCGTTGAAGACGAAAATAAAAATAGAGTTTTAACCGTCACAAGCTGTCACTAAGTGAGATTTCATTTTACATTTTTCAGTAATTCGAAATTCGGCGAGTAGAAAATTACGAAAAAATTAAAAGAGGGGAAATGGATTTCTACCTCATTTTTTTCAATTTTCAAAGTACGTGGTCGCATTCGCAAAGTTTCTTAGCAAATTTGTAATAATTTTACGTTAACAAAAAAGTACCCGAACGAACCAAATGTAATGCGATTGGGGCTGTCATTCCTTTGACTTCAAATTCAAGGAAAAAACATGTTGTAAATCCCTTATATACTCCGCAAAGAATTACATTTCAAGAACTTGAACTGTTACTCATATTATCGTTTTGATCTATTTGCAAGTGAAAAATCTGTGTGGGGAAATCGATTTCAATCGCAATTTCAGAAATGAAGCCTTTTGCATCAGTTTTATGAATTTTTTATTAAAAGTTTAGATATCAACGAAGCACGCCAGTCAAGATAAGTAGGGCTTAAGGTGAGCCATTAACATTGGGGACGTTAAAAACTCTTGTTTTGGCTGATTTGATGAGTTTCAGTTTTGATTGTCCTAGATTGCTCACCGAACAGTTTTTGTAGTTGACATTATTGACGTTATTGCTAGCCGACTTCTTCGGCTTCGACCAGAACTTGGTGTTAAGCTAAGATTAGACTGTATGCCAACTAAGCATATGAATGCCAAAAGGTAAATGACCAGATTAGATGTCAAATGAATAAAATGTCAGGATTATCAAAACTGTATATTAGACTATGTGACGAAAATTACCAATATGGTCATATTTGACTTGATGGTCATTTGAGGCATTTGGTATTTATTACCAAAAAGAGAACGAAAATGAAAATGAGTCACAATTCTACGAACTCAAACACCGATGACAACAAAATAATTCCTGTTCCATCAAAAATGCCATTAATGTCATAACGAAATTTTAATTAAAAGCATATGGGCATTTAAGGCTATATGCTGGCATTCGTACCTACTGTCCCATTACACCAAATGCTATTTGGGCATTTTTATCTGTCAAAATCAGCCTGGTCATATGTGGCATTCAGGTCATTAGAGCATATGAGATATGCCCATAACATTATGTGACCATATTTTGACAGGAGAACCGTCAGAAATTGGCATACCGTCTTATCTTACCTTAACTGATTAAACGTGTAGTTGATAAAATTCTAATGAATACGATTAAAAACAATTTCACAACAATAATCTGTAACGCGCTATTAATGAAACGAAACTGAAACCTAGTTTTAACAGACCATCCGTGCACATTATGGGCCGGTATAATCTTTTTTTTTACAAATTGTCTCGCCGTACTCTTATATAGTCATTGAAACGATAACTAAAACTATCGTTCATTAAAAACGTAATTCATAATAAGGTCACGCTCGGTCCCGTAAAAAAAATAATAATATAAATTCGCCTATACAAGAATAACACCAACAAATCTATTCACAATAAAATTCTCCAATGCTGAACTGATTAACTAGTAGTAAATAAGTAGTATAAAAACAAAGGGAAAATATTTATTTATAAGTACATACATTAGAAAACTAAATTTCTAACAAGTTGTGTGTTGTTTTGTTTATACTCTTTTTTCGTATTCTAAATAATGTCTGTTCATTTTAATTTATACAACGACCCAAAACATAGCATCTTCTTTTTTTTGTAAAAAATCAACACTTTAAATTATATATTTTATTTCATTTCATAAAATCATTATTATACAAAGGATAAGTAAAGAAATGCAGAACAAATTAAGACTATTTGTAGAGAAATGAAAAAAAAAAGTTTATTAGATAATTAAAATAGAAGGGTAGTAGGTTTATGAAATTCATTACAAAATTTCAATAAGGAAACAAATTATCGTACATGTAATATAAAATAAATTAAAAAAAAAAATTTGATTGACAAAGATGAAACAAAAAAAAACTCTATTATATTAGTATTTACAGAAAAAAATAAAATAAATTACAAATTTTATTATTATACAATTATTTATGTAAAATAAAAAAAAGTTACCTAAAAAAACACAAAATTAACAAAGATATTATACATTAACTAAAATTAAAATAAAAAAAAACTAAAAAGAAGTTGTAAAATAAAAATTATATTCTAAAATAAAAAAAGAATTATTGTTATTCTTGGAATGGGGCCACCACTAAGTTGAAACTGGTGATCTTAAAAAGATGTGTAAAGATCGATATAACCTACAAATTTACTGCTTAACGGGCTATACCAACCATATTGTGCTCTCAGCTCCAATCTTCAAATGATGAGGTAGTTAAAAATATTGTTTTAGCAGTCAAATACGAACCATTAAACATAAGCTGTGCTGCGGTCCAATAAGATATCGGGAAAAATGCTTCCTTGGATATTAATATTTATACTACGTACCTATTACCTTTGTACATTTTCTATCACATTTCAGTAGTTTGTTCTTACACCAATAAAAAGGTTTTACTGGGTTTTCTCATTACATTGCGGCCGTTCAACAGCTGTATTTTTTTATTGTTAAAGAATATCTCGTGGAAAACATTATGACACATGTCACACGACAAAGTAGCATCAAGTATCCCAGCGACTTTTGCGTTAACTGCTTATTGTTTCCTTTACCTCAATCCAGTTCTACGCAACGCGCTGCCAGACTGTCATCGACTGTTGCACTCATATGCGGTACCTATTCGATTGAGCGCTCTTAGAGCACTTTTTTTTGTCCTCAGAGCAATTTTTATGTTCGTTTTTTCAAATAAATACAAGTGCATTTGACAACTGTTGGAGTTTGTTTAGGTTTTCGTGAAATTTTTCTACAGCAAAGAAAGGCATTGCATCGGGTGGATTTGTTTTTGTAAATTATTTATGTTTAAATATATAGAAATTAATCGGGACGGAAATTTCGAATGTTCCAATATAAAATCCAACCAGTGAATGGAAATCGCTTAGAAAAGTGCAAGTGACGTTTTTTAAGTTCGATTAGGCACATGAAATCTGAGAACAAATCTGAAGAAGCCCAATCGAATACCACATTACATTCCTATTATCATTATCCCTATTACAACAAAGTTTGTGCCCTGCCCAGCCCATTCGGCTTAGCTTCAATGGACACGAATAAATTTAAAAAGTAAACAATAGTTTATGAATCCACTTCACTTCTGGCTTTATTTCATTAATTGCCAGAATACAATGATTGAGCGATGACGACGGACAAGATTACCAACTATGATGCATGCACAACACATTAACAAAAACACTACTTGACTCGGTGCAGGAAATTATGACAGAATGTTATTTTCAGTGGCATGTTTCGTTAAATGTATGTGTTTAAGATTATGTCTCTTTTCTGAAATCATGTGAGCTTGCTGAAGATGAAAAGTGATGTTTAATTGAGATGGACATTAAGAACGCATTTTAATCAACTCCTACTCATATTAATTTGTCTTCATAACATGTTGAAGGCTTACGTCTATAATTATGTTTTTAAAACGTTTTGTTATCTGTTGCCAGTGTTGATCAGTTGATCAGTTAATAACCTTTGTGTATAAAATAAGTATAAGAGTGGTATTGTACATTGGAGTTTGAAAAAAAAATAAAAAATTATGAAATGAATAAACAAATTAGGCATGAGAAGTAAACCTGAAAGATTGAGGTTAAAGATGAGTAATGATTTTGACAGTGCTTCCTATGTGCAGGATGAATGCATCCGAACATTTTATTAACATTGGGCAGAATTTGGTCTATTTTCGTTCCCGTTTTTCGACAGAAGGCTAGTTGGGTAAAGCTGACAGATAATTGTCAAACCATTCAAATGTCAATTCGAAACTTTATAACTTTCTTGCGCAATTAGAGCAATATGTCAAAGTTTGAAAGAGCGAAGCAACTCAATTCTACACCAACATTTGAGGGACACTAGAAACATCTTCTGCCTTGATACTTACTTCAAAGCTAGCTGCACATATTGGATTGCATATCTATTACCATTTCTGGACTGGTTTTCTTTAAACATAATCTGTCAGTCATAATTTGCCACAACTCCCCGAAGCAATCAATCATTCATGCCTAACTGACATCTCATTGTGTGCAGTACCTACCTATACCTGGGTATGCAGTTCTAAATCTGTATTAAACCGATGAAAATTACAAATTAAAATCTCTGAGCTCACAAACGACACAAATGAAACTATCGCCTCACCCTTACCCAAGAGTGCATTGTTGTTCCCCCAAATTGATGCAACAGATCATAAGGGTGCCACAAAGCATCCTACTGCGCTATTCTCTTTCAAACGATCACAAATTAGGAACTGAAACCGCGTTAAGTACATCGGGTCGCTACGCAAACAGTTGATTGTTCAACAATGCGATACGTATTTGTTTTGTGCCCGACATTGAAACTGGGAAAAGTGTTCACACGCGTGGTGTTCCTTAAATAAGCTGGTGCGAGTTTTTTTTTTCTTTTTGAAACAGAAAGTGTAGGTACACAAGATCGTTTCCAGGAGTGCTACTGGTATTAAAGTAAAAAAAGTTAAATATTTGAATGTGCAAGAAACATACGTTCGACCAGTCGCCATTTGTTGGTTATTAACGATTCAATCCGTGTTGTCCGGCAAAAGTACGTCGCGGGTCTTCCATTGTCATTCCATTGACGAGAGACGACTTGAATTGTTGTTTCGTCCGGCTTGGGCCCATTCATCCCCACCCCACAACCAGCGATTCTATTATTTGGATGAATTTCTTTTCACTATCTATTAAGTCGTTTATTTTCTCCCTCACAGTTTTTTTTTTACATATAATATGTGGATTGGACGAACGTACGGCCCGACCAGTGTAAACATAGACATCGCACTTGAGAACATTATCTGGGATAGACGATCGAGACATGCTGACGGTATTACGTGGATAACGGTCGAGATAATTCGATTAAAACGATTTGTTTTCATTGCCAGCTTCGGCTTCTAGTATTCGGTTTCGGTGTGGTACCTCTGTGACTCCTGACATGGGACTGTGCGCACTGCGACCACCCTACTGCCAGCCGAAGTCTGGGATTAATATGACATATTGAACATGATGAGGGTAATCAATGCTTTGTTGTTTGATTAATCACTTAGCTAATTATGTGTAATGGATTGGACTTTGATTTTTGACTATATTCAAAGGCTTATATAGGGTTCAGCTTGGAGTCACTTCTCGGTGGCCACTAATTACAATGTAACTGTATGAAAAATGAAGCGAGGTAGACCACAAACTTCAAAGAAAGTATGTATGTGCTTTGGAATGTCTTTTTCAAAAAAGAAAAAAGAAGACATTCGATGAAGTTAACAAGAAAAACAAAAAATAAGTGCAGGTAGGATTTCAGTGATATTTGGTATGTAATTATGAAGACCACAAGGCGTTGGACGTATTCTGAAGGCATACTTCAAGGAATCGTACATGTTTCACAAGAATTCCATGCAATTACTCGCATACGTCAGTGATATTTACATAATCGGAAAAGTTCGGCGAGCTGTCAATGTTGTGCGCTCGTACTAGTGGAAACATGTTAATGTTATTGCCGGAACATAAGTGCGTGTACAGATCATTGATTCACACTGGAGAATTGTCGAGCCTATTTCAGGTAAGTAAAGTAATTTCAGGGACAAAACGCAGTAACACGCACAAGGCCTTACAAAGGTTACATGATCTTTTTGGAGTAAAACTTGGTGTTCCGAACTGGAAAAGCCATCAAAAAGAATGAATTTGTCACTAAAGGAAATTATAATTCAATTCTTTGCTTGGGAAAGCCTCTTCCAATAAATTTGTACCACAAATATGTATACAACATAAGATGTCATCGAATTGGACACTAGAATGTCTAAGAAACAGTATAGAGCATAACTCTTCTGAAAAAGCTTCCCAATTTAGCCGTTTGGATTTGGTACTTTAGGTAGGAATTTTTAGGAGCGGTTCTAGAGAACATTTTTTCCACAGTTTCTTAAAGTATTCATTGGGCTGTCCCTTGGCGCTTTTTTTGATTAATTTTGAAGTGTTTTTGGCATTTTTGGGGTATATTTAGGGCTGTTCTTGAGCCATTGATTGGAGTGTCGTCTCTTGGGGTTTTTCTTAGCCTTTGGAACATTTTTGGGGTCGAATGTTTTTCGCGTAAGAATAATTTGTAAGAAAAATTTTTGAGGTTGTTTCTAAGGCGTTTTTCTTAATTTTTTTAATGGGGACGTTCGATTCTCTAGTTTAATAAGTCTGACAGCCCACCGACTAACTTTTTTTTGATCAAAATCACTTTTAATGTTTCATTGGACAAAAAAATATCAATTTTCTTTTTCTGATTCGGATCACATTTTGTAGATCTCTATATTTTTTCAGATTTACACATACCAACATGCTTTTTACAGCTGTTTTACGTCATTTTAAGAAGTTTGCTTTGAAAACAAGTGTGCAAAGTTCCGTCAACACAAAAATAACAAAATACATAAATAGCCATGAATAAAATTTAGGACGAATTATTATCTTCATCGTCTTCGTCGTCATCTGAAGACTACGAATTTTAAAAAATACTCCATTTATATCTACAAGAGGTCAAACATTTTTCGTGTCGATATCCATTTGTGATTTTTGCAAAAACAAATGCAATTTGAACAGCTGGTATTACCGTCTAGTAACGCACTTGAACATTTACTCAATGGAAAACAACATCAGTTTTTATTGGCCGATAGTGGTCACTTGAATAGTTTTTGCTGCTGACCTTTATGGGCCTCAATCAAGTTGCGCATTCCAAGTTGATTAAGGTCGTGTTGTACTTGTGCGCGCCACCTTGGGCGAGGTCTTCCTTGAGCCCTCTGGGATGGAGTTGAAGACTCTGCGGGCCGGAACGTTGTTGTCCAGTCGCTCTACATGTCCCAGCCATCTTAAGCGCCCAATGCGCAGCTTTTAAACTAGGTAGATGTCGCTGTACAGCTGGTAAAGTTCGTCGTTGAATCTCCTTCTCCAAAACTAATCAACTCAAACAGGGCCGAATATTTTGAGTCCGTTATGCTTGTACTTTAAGTAGCGAGTACTCGCTCTTCAAGTGTGACTGTTTTATCAGACTCGCCCAACATATTTGCTATGGTATGAGGTTTCCGCAACTTTCCACCATTGCAACATAAAAAAACCAACAAAAGCACACTTTGTTTGGTTAAAAAATAATTCAATCATTCACTTAATCAATTAATTCGAAAATTCAGTATACATCTTCTCACAGAAATCGAAACTGAAACAGATGACCATCAATCGATCAGATCGTTGTTAATTAGCTCATATACGATATACCAACCAACTGACAATAATTGCTTAAATCTATCGGCAAGAAGCTCCCTCGCTCTGTTATGCGTATAATTAATTAATTGATCCACTCAACACACTGGCATGTGTGTTTGGCTTTTATGTTGAAGGGGTTCAAACGGAACAGTATACAATTGGGCGAGTTTTTTGCAAATATTTATGTCATCAGAATCGAATTATGTGATCTTGTACATAACACATACAACACGACACGATGTAGATACTCATGTACTTGTTCGTGACATCTAAAACATCCATGAGAGAAGTATAATAAGCTTGTCTTCCTGTGATGGTTCTGGAGTAATTGGAAACGCGTAAGAAAAGCGCGTAAGCTGCAGCTAAAATGATATCTGAGCTAACATGTACCTACTCGTATCATTTTCGATGACCGCCCTCAAGATGGGCTTAACATTGAGGTTTGCACATATACTCGTAGGTATCTGGTATACCTATACAGTAAGTATGCTCCTACTAATGTATAAGCTGGTATAAAATTTACTTTGTTGTATTGTAAGTACGCCCTGCGTAAGTGTATTGATGGTTAACTCAAATGGTTTACTCAATAATGATAAAAGATGTGCCCTGTCACAATGCTCAATTTCATAGTTTTGCCATAAAATCTGGTGAAAAAAAAAAAATACAAAGAAAATGGTTGGGATATAATCAGGTACGTAGAGGTAGGTAGAGGTTTGGTAGTTATAGAGAAAATGTAACATTTTTAAATGTCTTGCGCTCAGATTTTTTTCAATCACCGCGAATTTTCAAACAAAAAGTGCTGGACTCAACATCGAACTGACTATTAAGAGTACCTACTGGACTTTGTATACGAGGAAGGAGATATCTCCTGATGGAAGACCTTATAACCTTTCAAATACAAGATGCATTTTCAAGGCAAGATGAGCAACTGTAAGTAGGACCAAAGAATGTGCGATGTCTGACTTAAGAGCGCACGAATATTTCCTTGACTGTATAAGTACTGATAATAAGCAAAACTTTCTGATTAATTGATTTAAGAAAGCCACCTCATTAAACCACAAAGTCAAAATGGTAGCTTAAACCCGACAGTAACTACAACTGCAACTAGAACTACAACTGAAACTACTACAACGAACTACACCTTCAACTACAACTAATACTAAAACTACAACTACGAAGTATAACTACAAATACAGCTACAACTACAACTACAACTACAACTACGAACTACAAGTACAAATTACAACTATAAAACTACAAACTCAACTACAACTACAAATTACAACTATAAAACTACAAATTCAACTCCAACTATGACTACAACTGCAGCTATACAAATTAAGCCCTAACTATAACTGTAACCATAGGTAATTACAATTATTCGAACTGGTACCAAGGCATTTTTAACTCACACGTCTCCGGCCCAACTCTTTATTAGCATTAACCTAACAACATTTTAATCAATAGATAACAAAGCAATCTAATTACGTTACACCAATGCATTTTTCCACATATTATTCTTATAACCAATCTGTTGAGTCTACGATATGGACGGTGGACCTATCCCGTAAACCACATATCTACAAAAGTGCAGAAGATATTCAAACAAAATTCAAGATCATTCTGAATCTGACTGCGTGACTGCTGAAATGGCATTTTATTCCCGATCATAGATGCGTAACCGGTCAGTTCGTGATCAACCCTCGTACAAAGCGGTTACGATCGCATTACACATCGCATTGATATCATTCCTCGTCATTTCATTCAACTGTACGATTTTAGTATTATAAAGATTATAGTGTCGCACGCTAATGCAGCTAACCAATTGAATTACGACTCAAGTGTAAAGAAGATCTAGCGTGTCGAACGTTTGACGGTTGATCTTATTGTTTAAAGTGGTTGTAATTAATTTAAATCGAATTAATAAGGTTGTGGCCCCATTGGATATATAGGTGAAATTTTGAAACCTATACTTTTTTGAAATTTATTTGTGTGAACAAAACTAGTGTGTAAAATAATAACAGTGCGAAATGGGATACAAAATTAGTTGCCGTTTGGTGATTCTTGGAATTGTGTGCCTTTTAAGTGGCAGCCGCTCCGAATTAAATTTCAACAATGATCTGGATAATAATAAAAACTTCAAAAGTGTTCCGACAACTGTGAAGACCTTTGAAAATGACACAGTACTGCTGCCATGCTATCACAATAGTAAGTATTATTTGTGTAAGATATCTTTTCGATGCGACTTTTATTTCAGTTGTGTGCTAAAAGTGAAATGAGAAGGAAAGGTTTCAGATCCTTGCAAAAATGAGGTTGAATGCTTTAAGCAAATTTCAAATGAATAAAAAAGAAACTAATTAATTAAAGCTTGACACTAAAAGTGATTAAAGGAACCTATACGTGTGTGAATTATTGGGTATCACAAAAGTATAGCTATTAACTATCGCCTTAGGGCTTTCCACTAGACTACATCCAAGAAAGACTAAATGCATAAATAATTGGCGTAAGAGGATCCTAGGTGTAGCTTCTCACAACAGTTCGCTTGAGGTTGGTATAATCTTAGAACAAATGGAAGGGACTTACTGCCATAGATGTCAATGCTTAGTTGCAGAATTTTTTGTTTAGTCTGTACAGAATTTCCTGGGCCTCTGGTGGAAATCTTTATTTCTGGTCCCTACGGTAAGCATTGGCAAATGATTTTTTCACTTTATTTTGATCCTGAAACCGAATAGAGATTGACTTTGTAGGAAGCACACTGCTTGACAGTTTTCAGAAAGTTTCAGGCAAGCTTAGAGTTTCATTTGTATGAATAAATAGCCTACTTGACTGTCTGAAAATATGCTGAAATTAGGATTCTTCTCAGACTTTTCAAACTTTTCAGACAATCTCTGGCACAGAGTACAATTGAATAGACTTCGGCTTTGAAAATCGTTATTGTGTGTCCAAGGGGGACTGAGTTATTGAATAGCCCCTGCCTTCCAGAGTGAGGAGTCAGTACGTGCACTAGTCTGGTTTTTGATTTCGAAGTAAGAAGGAAGCTTTTTATACACAAGCTAGATAATGACAAATACCAATTTAGGGGTTTTTCCACTGCGCCACCTCTCGCGAACGTCTGACAAGCATCCGAGAGTATAACTGTCTTGAAAGAGCTTCACAATTAGCCGTTTGGAATCGGCATGAAATTGTAGATCCCTTCCATTCGTTCCAAATATGAAAAACTCGCACAGTGAGAAGCTAGGACTTTGGTCTCTACGGACCTGTTGCGCCAACTATTTATTTTTATTTATTTTAGATAATGACGCAAGCAATATTGTGGTTAAGGTTGGCAATTGTTGCTGACATATTGGCATAGAACAGAGACTTAATGTACTTCAAGAGAATGTATAACGGTCAACTGACAATGGTGGTGAGTGAAACTATAGGTAGTTTATCCTGTAAAAACCAAACAAACGATCAATCGCCCAAGCAAACTTTGTTATCATGGCAAGTTACAGCTTTCCGTTGTCAAGTTGGTTCGCTATCATATATATTGAGCCACCACAACAATATTTTCATTCGACTTAATTTTGTTGAAATTCTTAAGCACGCTTTCTAACCGTAAAATCGTATATAATGCGTTGAACTCGATTTTTGATTTACAATTTCAACGTTTTCAGCGCATTGTTAAGTCACATAGCGCTACACGATAAAATGACAGAACACAATGACAGTAAAATATTAGGTTCGTTTGTGTACTTTCGGAAAATAAACATGTGGCGAAGTGTTTGCTAAACTTTACCTAATACACCCTACTATTTACCATATCATGTCAAATATGTACTGTCTCCCATTTCAAAGTTCATATTTTTGTTATGTTGTTTTCCATTGGGTAGAAAAATCAATCGTTTTTCGATTCGGATCACTTTTTGCAGATCTCGATATTTTTTTCAGATTTACACATACGAATATACTTTGCACAGCTGTTTAACGTCATTTTAAGAAATTTGCTATCAAAGCAAATGGGCGGAAGTTTCGTGAAAACCAAAATAACGAAATACAGCCATGGATATAATTTTTGAGCAATTATTACCTTCATTGTCTTCCTCGTCATATGAAGATTCACAATTACCAAAAATACTACACTTGTATTAACAACAGGGGAAACATTTTTCAAGTCGATATCCATTTGTGATTTTTCCAAAATCGAATGCAATTTGAACAGCTGATATTACTGACAAATAACGCACTAGTATTTACATTTGCAAAAGCAGATCAATATCCTTGCATATTCCGTGAGCCGCGTAAAATCTGAGATCTGAAAAAGATTTCTGGTGGTCCCAGGGGAAAACGACATAAGTCTCGCTGATTTTCGAGACTAAGAAACAATGGAAAACAAAGTGGAAATTGATAACTGCCTCATTTTTTCAACTTTACTTAGTACATGCAGCATGTGCCGTAAGTATTGCACCATTTCTAAACAATGTTTTAATGAGTAGATAAGTTTGAAGACATTAATGCCAAGATGCAACTGTTGCGCCCCTTCAGAAGAGGAAGAATGTTTTAATGACGAGTACCTAAATACTAGAGTTTTCCAGTGACGTAGCCATAATAGCAATGCATTTCTGCACAATCTTCCCAACAAAATAAAAACCAAGCGAATGTGTTGTGTTTGGCAGTCAAAGTGGTTCCTAACTATTTTCCTTCGCCTATTTAAGATATGGTCCCAGTCGGCTGTCAAAGTTCTACAATAGCAGTAGGTACTGAATGACCTAGTATCTGTTAAGAGTTCTTTTTCCTTCCTTTTCTCTAACCAAGAGTATATGTTTGCATTTTCACAATTCCCTGAATTTTCACCATCTGTGCTAGGGCTTCAGCGCAAATGGTGAAATGTCAATTTGTTTATAAAAATAGCGAGTTTGAATTGCTATAGCCATCTAATATTCAATGAAACGCGGCCATTTAGGTTTTCTGTTTTCAGTTCTGATTATACGCTACAGGAAACCAAATTAATGCCGCATAATTATTTCTTCTCAAATTTCCGTCTTTGAAGCAAATCTCCGACTCAGAAATACATTTTCCTTGACAGTTTATTGCATGAAATTGGTTTCTTCTAATGATGCTTATCCGAGTCTAAATAAAAAAAAAAAAAACACCCGCCGATGATGAATAAAATTAATGGTCATGCGAAGCTAAAGTTAGTAAACACTTAGACAACGTTCGAAAACGAATCAACATAGCCGCTTAGAGCATTTCCCACTCCCGCATTTACGAACCACGAACCACCTATACCTATATAATGTACATTCAAGTTAATTTCCTACTCCCTTTTTAATATGGCCGACATCCGCTGTCTGAGCCGGTAAAATCTAAAACAAAACCCAGTGAAATGTTTCGAATTAATTATACCTAGTCCGATGCTGCTGTTGATCTTACCTTTTACGAATTAATCACGTTGTGACGGTTTAACTTCTTGGACAATTTTCGGATCTGATGACAGGGATGATGTTATCTGAACAATGTAACAAATTCGTTTCGCAGCATGTGATGTGTCTATAAAAACCATTCATGGCCTTTGGGACGCTGGAAAAGTAACGACGCGTGTGGATCAGAGACACCCGTAACTCGCCAGCGGGTCACGCATTAATGCGTACCTATACACAACATATACAAATTATTTGTTTTAATATCAAGTAATCCCTGATGAGACGTGACTTTTGGAGATGACGTTGTGTTATGTTGAACGCATCTACGAAAAATATTACAGGTGGGAAATCTGTTTACATTCACGTAAATTTGTTTAAATGGAAGACTGTCATTCCTTGGGAAAATGTGTGTTAAAAATATGGCACTGATAACCAGAAAGGCGAGGTGCGGAAGTCGGAGTGCGGATCGTGAGTCAAATTTGGAGCACATTTTTTATTTACATTAGGACGATTTTTTTCTGAAAATCAAGAGAAATTCTGGAAGCGAATACCTGTAGACATTTCACCATCTCTTAAGCTATGAATGGAATTTCGGCACCGTTCTGAAGGTCGAAGAAAATTTCATGCAGTCTTTCCCACATTGACAAATCATTTATACAGCAATTATAAATATGCAGACATTTTTCAAAGGACTATGTTTAATGTAGCGCAACACAACGCACCACAACATAGCGCTAACACGATACTGCCTTCTAAGAGATTTTTCTGCCCGATCATCTAGGAATGGAAGAACGTTATAGTTTGTAATTTGTTGCCCGTCTGTAGGAACGCAGCTTGAGCATTCGCGGGCAGAGACACAGGCAACATCTATTTTTATTTATGGTAATGCGACAATCGCTAACTGTACTAGTTGTTAGTTGGGTGAGGCATGCGAGACATTATTTGCAACATTACAATGGGAACTACCGCTATTCATTTCTGGTTTCACCTGGTTGCTGTGGACAAGCCAGAAATCATTACTCGCAGATGAAAACTCATTTATGTCCCCTTATCAATCTAAAATATTCCCAATAATGCAGACTAGGTGTAGGTATACCTTTGATGTTTCTGAATGTAGATCCGTATAGGTAGATACCAACTTTGCTTTACATCCTCTTGTTTTTACGCTCATTACACATTATCCACATAAATTAATTTCGCTTTGTTTTTTTTTTTACTCTCCACAGCTCCATATCGCTACGTGCGATGGAATCGGGACGATGTACCATTAGTCGACTCCCGTCATCCAGAAAGTCCGACACCGGAACGCATTCACCTATGGTCGAACGGAAGTCTGCAAGTGTCTAACGTGCAAGCGGAAGACACGGGTGAATACTATTGCGAAATAATGGCCAATACCGGTCATGCCGTGCAAATTCATGCAATCGAGGTTCAGTATTCGCCCTCGGTGATCTCTGAGCCAAGTGGATTTCTTGAATTGCCCGTTGGATCTATCTTCGAAGTGGTGTGCGAGGCGAAAGGTGTTCCCATGCCAGCTATCACCTGGCGACACAATAGCGTCTCCTTCGACAACTATCACGTTGGCAATCGACAAAATCATGTGGTCGAAGTTAAATCTCGCGACATGTCCGGCCCCATAGAGTGTCTGGCAACGAACGGTGTAGGTGAAGCTGCAGTTGCCGGGGTGTTCTTGAATGTTCTCTGTGAGTATAGCATAAGAGAATCACTTGCGTCTTTGGGGAGAATTTTTCTTACTTTTCTTCTGTATATTGTGTACAGTTAGCCCGGAAGTGCAAGCCATCCATCCAGTGGTTCACACGAAAATCAACATGCGTGCCCATCTCGAATGTCTGGTAGAAGCAGCTCCAGCTGCCACGGTCCATTGGTTCCATCATGGTGTACCAGTGCTAACAGATTCAAGAATATCGCGTCATGACAGTGAACTGGAGTCGAACCGTTCGCTGGCACACTACTACACCGAATCGAAGCACATTCTGATCATAAAGAAGGTCAAAGATTCCGATCTTGGGGTGTACGAGTGTCGGGCGGAGAACAAGATCGGTTTCAAGGGGGTGGCGATCGATTTGACGGGCCGCCCAATGCCATGTGTTTTCAAAATTAACCCCGGCTTGCAAAGCCCAACAGCACACAATATGATATGGCAGACCGAGAGCCAGTCGCCGATCATGGAATTCAAGTTGAAATTCCGACAGATTCCATCGGGTTAGTTGATTTTTCATCCGCTATGGATGGTTTGTTTACGACTGTTTCCAATTCATCTTGTGGGTTTTTTTTTTTTTTGTAGGAAATGTGACACCACAAAACAGAGCACTTGCCATTGAATGGACGGAGCTGACAATTCCATCGGAACTACTGGAGGGTGAGTTGCAAAACGAGATTTAAAATTAATTTATTAATTGTTATGAAGAATGAAGTAAAGTGCTCAAGTGTTAATCGTGGCGTGAAATGATATTGAACCATGGGTGATTTTGTTTACAGAAAAGTTGGTTGCATCCTGGCAGCCGCAACTCTTATAGATTTTTCAATTGAATGTCAGTTTTGGTATGGAAATTGTATATACCTACACTACATGCGTTTAGTATCGTGAAGTGACAGCCATTTCAATGGACGTTTTTAAAAAGAATTCAAATCTTTTTTCAGTTTTCCTTATGCGATCATTGGCTGCTTGACGTCGAGAACGTAATATCCCCGACGCATGGAAGACCGCTCAGTCTCTAGTTAGGGAAAACAATATGTTTTGTTTTTATAACATCTCGCTTTACTAAAAAAAAATAACAACAAATAACAGAACAGGTTTTAGGTATAAACGCTTGCAGAACGCAGATGCAAACGTAGAGAAAATTTTTAGCGTGATTTGCTAGATTGAAATGTTTGTTTACTAATATTCTCGTTTTTTTTTTTTGCCACAGGGCCTATCCACACCACATCTTACAATCTACGGGGACTTCAACCAGCTAGTGTGTATGAGGTTGCAGTCTTAGCTAGAAACCGATTTGGTTGGAGTGACAACAGCAAAATTATGAGGTTCGCAACCGGGGGCGAAGGTAAAAAGCCAGCTAAATTTATATTACCTTGTTCACTTACATCATTTTGTTTTTTTGTTTTAAATAGTTGAATTGCCAAACTACTCAACAGAATCTGATCTACAGTACGACGAAGAAGTCAATGGAGACTTACTGAACGAAATCACACAGAGCTCTCATACCTACAGTGCGAGTACCTACCTACCAACGAATCTCAAAAAAAGACTTGTCTACTATAACAACGGGAGTCCAACGAACCTGTTCATCTTCCTAAAGGCGATGATATTTGGAATAGTTTTTCTGCAGAATTTATTATATTAATATTAGAAGATAATAAAGACTAATGTATTTTTTTTTATGCTTAGTAACTGTAATATATGTGTATGTTATGTTAACTTTACTTACTTTAAATTTAATTCAATTATGGCCCACTTTAAGTCAATTTTTCATTGACAATGCTCGCGTTTCATTGACCGCCGAAATATGACATAATGAAAATAGATGTAACCGGCCTTCAGAATGATCTAAAATTATAAATAAAAAACTCACTAATGGTAAGTATGCCTTAATTCTTATGCGATATTTATCTAAGCCAGGTTGCTTAGTAGAGACGTTTTAGAAATACGACTGTCATTAGCGGTATTTAATATTTTCCGGAAAATCCATAAACTTCAGTATTTTCGCCGATTCGCAAGAACATTTTGATCTTGTAGATACTGTAGTTGTTTAACGTGTAAATCAATGATCTACATGTTTTATCATTGTTTAACCAGCTCTATTAGTTTCTAGTTAAATTATAATAAGTAAGATAGGTACACGGAACTACCGAGATCTAAATCTAAACACATTTATCGCGTGAGAGCAGGGGTCATATTCTGTAAGGCGAAACGAACAAACGTTTTCGTGCGCACGAATGATTTAACCTGTGTTACACAAGCAAATTTCTTCGTGCACACGAAAACGTTTTAACGTTTCGTCTTACAGAAACTGATCCCAGGTACTTCCTCTCATATACCGCCAACAAAATTAAACTTGAGAGAATCTTCCTGGCGCTGCAAAATGCAAGATCGAATTCCCGTTTCCACAGAAAATTAATGGTATAATTCACTCGAAAAACGTACGCAGCTCGCGCATTTCGGAGGAATTTATAAATGAGTTTTGGCAGCACTAGTCCACCGCCATCTTTTATAACACTTTACACACACTTTCTGTGTGTTCGCTTTCTGTTGGATGGAGTGAGCCGAACAAATTACTGCTGTTGGTTCATTCATTGTTCGTTTCGTAGCATGATGCATTTTTGTTCATTTTTCCCTTTCACTCACATTCACATTCCCAGCAAAAGCAGAACAGAAAACAAGAAAAGGCGAGAGTTTCAAGGAAACACAGAGAGAGTTTTTTTTGTTACTAAAGCACACGGTCGCAGACGGCAGCATTTCAATTCATTTTATTAGGATTCTGGCAGATATTTACCAGCAATTACTGAAAATACTAATTGTGACTATAATTCGCGAGTTTTATAATAAAAAAACAACTAAAACATCACTCGTCGAGTGTAAAATTGATCTATATACAGATTTGTGTTGGATATTGAAAGCGAAATACTCGGGGGTAAGAGTACCATGACCTACCTACGAGAAATTATTTTCTTTCTCACATTTCTGCTTCATTCTTTGTTATGTGTTATTTTAAATTTGAGTCGCTGCAGTTGCATTTAATTAGATTTTCATATCAATATGATTTTTAAAGAAGTAAAAATTAATGAAATTCAGAAGGCGAAAAAGTAAAAAAAAAAAAAAAAATCGTAACCGCAAAGTGAAAGGGCAGAATTATTACGATTTTCCCCCAAACCATTCTCTTCCTAATCCTCTGCGCGTGTATTTGTTATTTGTGTGTGGTTTAGTGTTGCAAGCAAGCCAGGCAGTGACTTCCGCCGATCAACGAGCGTCTAGTGAAATTTTGCGTTTTTTTTCCTCACGTTCTCGTCTTTCTCTTTCTTTTAGTTTCGGTTTTGATATAATTTGTCATGGCGTTATTCGTTTTGCTTCGTGGGATCAGCTCGTCGTTTGTGGAGTGATGAAATGTTCAATACACTTTTCTTATTCTTTTGGACATGGCAATGG
Source organism: Cheilosia grossa (assembly GCA_963082955.1). Taxonomy (NCBI): domain Eukaryota; kingdom Metazoa; phylum Arthropoda; class Insecta; order Diptera; family Syrphidae; genus Cheilosia; species Cheilosia grossa. The sequence goes on along the minus strand of OY720147.1, from coordinate 15,147,239 downwards.
TTTAATGCCTACATGAAACAAATATAGAAATGTGTGTGCGCCGCTTAGTCGCTTTTGTTGTGCAGATTTTTTTCTTTGTGTAAACATTCGCTTTTAAGAAATTTTTTCTCGTAAAAATGGAATACGTGGGTGTTGCCAGAAATTACGAGGCTTAGTAATGCAAAATTGAGTTAATTTAATTTACATGCAGATGCAACCTACTGCAAATTAATTGTAAATTGTCAAGCCCTCAAAAAAGTTTTTACCAATGTATTAATGCTGTGTGATAGTTTTAACTTCGCAGATGCTACGTCAAATTTGAGTAATTCCATCTTTCATTATTTGTTTACTCCAGTTGAGTACGCTGCTCGACCTAAACTAAATTTTAGCTGCTCTCCAAGATTTCTCTCCAAACAAAAGCTAAATTTTGGCATAAAGTGAGCTGTGGACAAGTGTCAGAGAAAACAGCTGTTCTTTCGAAATTGAAATAACATTTCTACCATTCCAGGTATTAGGTACCTACTCCTCGGTGCGCATTTGTCCATAAACATGCAGAACAATAATCTGTCAAAATTTAGCTTGAGAAAATGTGCCAAGTGCCAACCCATTTAATGGACGCGCTTAATTTTGACAGATACATGAAGTACATTCTGAAACAAAAGTTTGATTTTTTGGCTCGAGCTGCGTATGCCACTCGGCTAAAGGGATTCGCTTAAATTAAGCTTAGCTAAATTTTGGAGCGAATTTTATACGGAAGCTAAAATTTAGTTCGGGCAGCGTACTAAGCTTACTGCGGTAGTGTAAAGACGACATTTTTTAAAAACGAAATCCCTTATTTGAATGAAATTATGCGTATAGAAGTGTTTCTACACCCATTAACGTACGAGAAGGGGCCAGGACCAGATGTTTGACGCAATAAAAAACGGAAAAGTGACATTCCCAATCAATTTAGTTTTTTCGTTCAGGTTGCATCTAGTCCAGACCAATCCACTTGACTTGAGATGACTGGATTTATTTTTTAATGTTATGTTATATACCATTCACAATCTTTATCCGTGTGCGAAGACGAAGTCTTAATTCGAGCTGGCAGCACTGATGTTGGATATTTTTATTTTTACGTTTTCTTTTCCGTGCTCTTCTCATTAGCTTAGAATTGCGAGAGCACTAATCTCTTTTTGGCTGTCTGCCTCAGCTTCTTCTGCACTTTTCTAAATCAACTCATTTTTTTTTTTTGTGTGTGGAAGGCGAAGGAACAAAAATCTCCCTTCAATCGTTTTGCTTATATTACTGCTGTGTAAGTGAGATGTCTGCTGTGGCAAACGTACCCCTCTCTTTCTGGCGTTCAGAGCTGAAGAAAGATAGGTTGGTGAAAGAAAAAGAAGAAATTCTGTTTCGGTATTGGTCCTGCTAGTCCAATCCTACATAATTAACCGAAGTAGCAGAAGACGGACCACAAACAGAGGTTGAGTTAACAAAACCAAAAATCCAGCACACTAATTTAGAAGAAGTATAGAGTATAATGAGTATAAACACCGAGTGCATTGTTTTCGTTGCGAATGTATTACGATTCGACTGCCAGCGGAGAGATGGAGAGAGAGAGAGTGAGGTATAGAAGAGTGAGTGTAGTGGAATGCGTGCAAGACCCATCAGCAAAAGTACTTCCACTTGGTTTGGTACTTTTCTATCTTCTTTCTGTGAAATTTTGTGTATATTTTTCGATTGCTTTCTTCTGTGTTGTTTATTTTCGAATGCACCTTGATTTATTTGTTTTTTGTTCAATATTGCTTTCTTCAATCGTTTTTAATTTGTTTGTTCTACTTTCGTTGCAGTTATTTGGAATAAAACAAATCAGACATAAAAAAGTACCACAATTATATTATTAGTTTGTCCCCTTTCTCGCTGAAGAGAGACTGACCTATATACGAGCGGCACTACTTCTATTCATTGTTTGTTGCTGCTTTTACTGCCTACTGGTAGTTTTATTTATCACGTTTCACTTTGTGGTGATTTCTTTTGACACCACAGTCTGTGTGTGAGATACTTTGGAGTACCTAAATTAACAAATTAGCTGCTTCTACTAAAAAGTCAAGTGTAACAAAATCAACAGGGGATTAGAAAGCTGTCAAAGAGAACTTCAAAGGAACTATTACAAAACAAGGACTCTCTGAATTAAAGGATAGTACTATATAAGATTAATGATGGCCGATCAACAGTTCTTTTTGAAATGGAACGATTTTCAGACAAACATGGTTACATCCTTCAGGCACCTACGAGACGAGAAAAGTTTTACCGATGTGAGTATGAATTAAGTTCAACAAAAAGTATTATTTTCCCATTTAGAGCGCTAGCAGTGGTAGACAGACGTCCTCCGTGGGTGAAGAAATGTGTTGGATACAGTCGCTCTGTCCTAGATAGATTTAATTTAATGTGAGTGCGGCATGTTTTGTTTACGGATATAAACAAGCGTATTCCTTGGCAACAACCTACTCGGCTATTGATTTGGAAAGGCATTGCAATCTGGGAACTGAGTTGCTACTCATAGCTAGACCTAGAATGAAAACCTTAAGAATGATGATGTGGTTGTGAAAGTAGTTTTCTGGTAGGTTAGATAGAAATATCTGTAGGTAGGTATCCGAAGAAAAGAGAAATCGTGGAATTGTTTATGCGGTATTTCCGACAGTGTGTGCGTAGTAACATATTTGTTGAATGTGTCGCTTAGACATTCTAGGATGTTATATTTTGAGGTGGACTTTATACGGATTTCAACTTTAGAAGATGTGCCAAACGCAACCGGTATATTTGGTTATTGTCACGTGCAAAGTAGGTCTCAACTAACCTAACTCATGTGCGGGTGAAATGACTAAGAGTAACCTCTGACAGCGGGCTATTTCTGTAGATTTTATTGAATGGGCACGTTTATGACTATTTCCATGTTGTGTTTTGACGACTGAATATTATTATTCTCAAACTTACATCTGCCGCTTACACTTTTTCAGTTTGTTCTGCACGCTTATGAAGTAGTAGACTTCTAACCAGTCGCCCATTTCCAAGGCCTGAACGCCTGCAGTGGGTCATCTTCACATCTTCTTCATTTGGACATTGGAGGAAGAAAGGCAATCTCTTTCGAAATAGTTTTATAAGCCGCAGTGAAAGCAAGGGAACTATGTAAAATATAAATTGAAGTCCGGCCGTCAAGCTAGCTAATTTTCCATCCTGCGTCCACTGCTATTGTCCTAAGAAGTGTGGAGCAGAATATTTTTGGGTATCTACTCTTCGTCGCCATCCTATATGGCAAACCATAGGGTCTAGTTCTAGCTCTTTCGCAAAGGTGTCAAAAGCATCTTGTCTTGGTTTCTTGGTTGGCCGCTTCGAGATCCCGGTTAACTAACCTGAACCCTGAAAATCTTTTCATTTTCTTCCAACCTTGCAAATTCTATCCCCTGAGCAATTGCAGACTTCAACGCTAGACTCAGTTGGCAGGCTAGACCTAGTACTTAGATTACAGGGTAGAGTCTGTATTGTAGCATCCGTAATATCTCGCTGATATGGTTGGGCCGCAACTCTTAAACCTGTAGCTCTTCGCGACGGAGATCTACAAAACTTAGGCCCTAGTCATAGGTTATAGCCATACTTAAGGCCTACGTAAAACGAAACCGTAAAATGCTTGAACTCAATCTTGACCTTTAAATGTTGCTCATGAATTATGAAGTTATTCCACTGAAATATTTCATTTCTTTACTGTTCCATCTGCCAGGAATATTTTTTCTGATGGAATCAGGGGTGGTTGATTTGTTGTGATTGTTTTCGTAGGGAAACATTTTCTGACTGAATTTTCGCTCTGACCGCCTAATCGCAAAAAAACCTCAGTTATATACGCAAAATGCCACCGAAAAAGTTGGAACAGTGTGAAGTTTTTTTTATTTTATTATTATTTGTTTATTTTTTGATAAACTAAACTCTATAATTCATAAGCAACATTGAAACACCAAGATTGAATTCAACCGTTAGGTTTAAGTCGTCAAAATGAGCAAAAGAAAATGTTTACGGTTTCGTTTTACGTATGGCTATAACTAGGGCCTTAAAGGGGAATTCTTTTTTAGAGGATATTGAAACCGTTGCAATCCGCCATGCAGACCTGCATGGCCGTTAGTTTGAAGTGTTCTTTTACACGCCCACATAAACTTCATTATTTTTTTTTAATGCAAGCCATAAAATTACATTTTCAGGTTACATTAGCCTGTGAAGGACAAACATGTAAAGCACACAAGATGGTCCTATCGGCATGTAGTCCATACTTTAAAGCGCTTTTAGAGGTAAATTCCATAATCGAATATAGTTTTGCAAAAAAAACACAACTAACATCTCTATTTACAGGAAAATCCCTCAAAACATCCTATAATCATATTAAAAGATGTTTCATACATTCATCTTCAAGCGATTCTAGAATTTATGTACGCGGGTGAAGTGAATGTATCGCAAGAACAACTACCAGCCTTCCTCAAAACAGCGGATCGGCTAAAAGTGAAAGGACTTGCTGAGACACCTTCGTCCATTAAGCGGGAAGGTTGATGGTAATAAAATAAAGAAGAAGTGTTCCGCCCTTTATATCGTTTATTCGCGTTTATTTTTTTTTTTTTTTTTTTTTTTTGTATTATTTGTTTCAACCGACACTCATACATAAAATTCATTGTATTTAATTTTAATAATTGTTTTTCCCTCTCTTGACATTAATATTATACTTATCCATACATACATGTAGAAATAGGCGGCAAAAAAGTTTGAAAAATAGTTTCTCGAAAATAGTTGCGCTACACAATTAAAGAACAAAAGAATAAGTCGAACCCCAACCAGCAAACTGCTCAGTAATAATCCCAAAAACGTGTACATTTTTTTTATTTGTTGTATGTAATTGAATTGAAAGGAATATTTGTGTATTAAGCAAACGTGTAGCAGGGCATTAGGTGAATGCATTATAATTATAAGCTCTTGAGGTATGAAGGCACTAAGAAAATATACAATATATTTTTTGAAATAGTACATGTATGCATTAAATTATTTCTTTTTAGTCTTTAAACGTTGCAACAAAAATTAACTATGAACTAAAATTATATTTTGGTATAAATATATACTCATTCGCTCTGATGGAGCTGGTTGCACAGATCAACATTTAGTAGAAATCGTTTGCGAAAGCTTTTGATTAACAGCATAATTCAGAAATGTAGTGGCGAGCGTTTAGAGAAAGAACATTCACAATTTTGTAACCACCGAACGAACTGATCATAAAGCAAGCTCCATAAATACTTTTACCAGTTTCTGTTGCTTTCGGTATTTTATTTTGTGGCCTACATAAATTCAACTGAAATTGTGCGGACCAGTATTGAATTTGTTGGACACGATTGGCTGGTGCCCGACACCTTGTGCGGTAACTTTGATGTAATTTTGCGTAGAGTAACTGAACGATCACAGATTTAACTCTTGACTTATAAATTGACCAACTTCAGTCGTATAATTTTGAGAAGTGATTGCTTAAGTAGATCTGGGACTGAATCGTCGCGTCGCGTCGCGTGAACTAACAAAAATTAAGTCCAAAACAAACACGAACTTCGTCGCGGATAACCCGATTTGACACCTATTTTATTGAACATCTATCTCAGTAAAGTACAGCAGATGAATGATAAAACAATTCACAGTCACATTTGCGATAAATTGGTAGACTGCTGTATTTTGTTGTGTGTCTCGACTTTCTGTTTGATTCCATGTTCTGTTAGTTCCCTCTCACTGAAAGTGAATGGTGATGTAAGAAGTTTACTATCATTGTCATGAACACAACTACCAGAAAGGTAGAGATAGATGTTCAATAAATCACGCCTAGTGTTAACCCGCAGCTAGTTTTAGTGAAATGGGTTTTTTCATTTCGGTTTCACCAACATATTCATCATTATCTGCTGTACCAGAAGGTAGTCCATCGCACAATCAAAATAAAATACACACCACACCAACAGTTGGAGCACATTGAATACTTTTGTATTTGCTCAAATTAGGCAACTTCTATCTTTTGACGCATGTCATGTGGGAAAAAGCTCCAACACCACTTAAGCAACTCTACTGGATCTTCATTTTGAAATTTACTCTACAGCGCTGTTGCTTTTGTTTATGCGATTTAGAGAGAGTCTGTCTGCGTTCATCTATCCATAACAAGTCGGCAGATGAAGTTTCACGAACAAACCAAGTTTATACAAAAACAAAATGAAACTACCGACTTTTGCTTGGGTTTGTGTTGTGTGTGCATAAGATGTGTTTATTTGTGAAATGCCAACCACAGGGCCTTTTGGGAAGAGAACACTCTACAATTGCAAAAACCGTCGCTAGTTATAATTCCATTTCAGGTCTCAATGTTGTTAACTTTTGTTTAAACTAAACTGGTAAAAGTTCTACTAACAAAACGAATACCCTACATTTATATTTTCTTACAAACAAACAGAAAAAAAAACATTTATGTAGTTTATTATAGAAAATTAGATGAATACAATCTGATTAACCAAACAGAAATGCAGCAACTCGTAAACAATGTTTGCTAATCCTTTCTCCAATAGTTGCTTACTCGTAATCTCTCTCTCCAAAATCGTTTATTTTGTTCGCATATTCATATCATTTAAAACAAACCACACACATGTTTCGTAACCTACAAAGAAAAAACAAAACACTTATTTATTAAATCGTAACAATTTAATAGTTAAGACTATTCAGCTATCTTCTTGTATATTTATTTTATTTGTTGTTTCAAACTATTTGTACAATATTTATAAACTATAGGAAAACAAAACAAAAACACACACAAAACTATAAAACACAAGAGATCAATAAAATAACGAGTAAACAAAACAATTAATGAATAAATAAAAAAAAAAACCTAAAATAACTATTCATAGTGTGTAGTGTACAGCAGCTTTTATTTTATTTACAGCCTTCCTTGTTTCTCTTAAAGAAATTTAAGTGGCAGAGCCTAAAAACTGGTTTTCAATTTTTTTTTTTTTTTTTTTGTAAATTAAAACTATAATCTGGCCAATTGTAGTTAATATTCCTAATTTCTCATTTTGAACTCTAAAACCATTGTGTACATTTTTGTGTTTTTTTTTTTTCACGAAGTAATATGTAAATGTAGAGCTTAAGACAAGATAAAACATACCTAATAAAAAATGATTAGAACTGCAAACAAGAGTATACCTTTAATTTTATGATTCATGATTTTAAATTTAATTAATTTTTTTTATACGGAATTTAAGGCAAGAACATGAATGTTGACAAAGAAAAATTGTAACAACTTTTAAGATGTATTACAAAGACAAAACCGATATGAAAACCTAAGTGATAAATGATATATGTATATTATATATTTGAAGAAAATAAAAACAAAAGAAGCATAAATTTGTATTTGTGGAAGGTATAAATAAATAAATATTTAATCACATAAAAAGAGACAATTGTATATTAGAGCTCTAAGGACTAAGAATAAAATGTTTGCAATAAAATAAACACAAATATTTATATATTTTTTTCATTTTACTGGCGTACCACCGAAGCCTGATGAATTGAAAGGGCATTTGATTCAGTTTGTACTCAAGGCTTGGGCTTTACACTGAAATCCTTTTATTTTTCCTTGCACACCAGTCGAATCAACTCAGTTTTCTCACAAATCGTAAGTTTTACGTATGAGTAGGAACCAAATTTAGTACGAGGTCCTACCTTGTTTACTCTTCACAAAATGTCAAAATGTCGTCCTACAATAACACTACGTACTTATAGTCAGGAACATATCCTCAAACTTTGGGAATCAAAATGAACTCGGCCAAAACGGCATTGATATCTTTCAAGAATCCATTAGGCACTGTCCGCACCACGTTTGTAATAAGATATAAAAATCTAACACTTACTATGCCCAAACGCTTCAAGAGACCAACTATGCTGCCGTTTATGCGGCTAAGAATCGGACGAGAAACTTCTTCTTCAAGCAGTTCATACTTCCAATCATAGCATACTGCCTCTATATCTTGTACACTATCAGTCATACCCATATGAGGGAAATCCAAATCTTCGAGCGCAAAGGGCTTTGTCATTGTACATCGTTCGACCGTAACCCTCTATATGAAGCCACAAACATAGTAACCATAGGCCAATGTCTATGATTACTTTCTTTGAAAATCGCACAAAAATGCCATGTCATCCCAATCCTTTGATTATAACCATTTTATAGACTCCATCGTCCATCAGTACAGAATTACTATCCTCACGTGATGGATTTAATTTAAGCAGACCTCGAAATAACCCGAGAAGATTCATTTGAAATCTTAAGTGGTTGCAGCGCCAGCGGAATGAAAATCGTAACTGGTTTTGTTGGTGGTTTCCCTAAAACAAAATTTGTTTTCTTTGAAATAATGTACTTTTACATAATTTTTAATTCAATTGATTTGTAGTTTTTACTGCGGCATTTGTGCCTACTTCACTTGTGTTAGTATTCGTTGGTCACACCCACATTGTTCTAAAACCAGAGCACAATATATCAAAAAACGATGCAACGCGATCTTGCGTTGTAGATTTTCAACCATTATATGACGTTATCTTTAACCCCTAAAGTAGAAATACTTACCTGTCACACGTCGAATCATTTTCAAACAGAAACCATCATAGTTGGATTCATATCTAAATTATCCGTTATGCCTGCATATTGTCTACGGCTTCGCTTACTTTCATAAATCTTTGTTTGTCATCTATCTCATCAATTTCCATCAACAACCAGAACTGAAACCAAATCCAATTTTATCCACCGGCAGTTTGTGTATAATTTGTTGCAGTTTTCTACAGAACGCAGGTCACCAATTAGAAAGCCTCGGACAAAACTAATCGGAATGAAAACACATGATTGAAAAATTGCAATAAATTCATATTTATTTAAGTGTCTACAAGACCTTGCAACGGTACAGGTATCATAACCACAAAAGTAAACTATGTAATGACCATCATCATTTCCTTTTTCATATCCGCTTCAGTAACGTAAATCTTAACTGGAAATATAATTAATTTGTATAAACAAACAAAAAAATCGTTTATATAAAATATAGGCATGTATAATGTATATGTAGAAAATAAAATGTGTATATGTATCATGAGAAAATTTATCACACTGAAATTGCCGAATCCTGTGGATTTACAACTCCACACACTTTTCTGTTCGGCTTGAGATAAGAAACCAATTTCTAACGAGTTAAATAAAACATGCAAGGCTGCTAACAATTTACTTTCAAGGAACGATTTTATTAATACCCCTCCTCCAAGTGTGTTAAGCTGAACAGAATCGCTCCCTCCGTCTATGCGATGAAACTAACTACTGCGGCAAAACGTGCTTGGGGTATTTAAATCAAACGGATCCGACTTCATCTTCTGCTGATTAGTTTCGACGATTTTATCGATGTATTGCACCCGATAACCTCTTTCGGTATCAGCATTCATGATGGGACTCCAAATTTTAATATCATGATCAATTCCGCTAGTAGCCATAAGACATATTTCCGGATGTGGTTGGACACAGTTTACGATTGCCATGTCTCCGCGATAAACACTGCGAATTTTGCACGTTTTTCGATCCCAGATGAAGAAGTTGCCATCATCGGAACCGGCCACAATGAGTTGGCCATCTCGGCCGAAATAGTTGGCCTCTTTGATGTCAGTCGTGGTGTTGCAGTGGCCAACAAACCGTTTCTGGTAGTCTTTGGCTTTGCTTCGCAAATCTATTTCATCAACGGACAGTTCTATGGCATTGTATTCTTCGACAAATTGCAGTTCGGCAATGTCTTTGCCAAGCATCATTACTCCGTGATTGTTGGTATAGCTTGGGAACCGATTAACTAGTTCCTTAAGGCAGGCATTGGCCTCCACCGGGCGTCCTAGATCCAATAGAGCACGCGCTAAACGAAAATGTGCTTTAATATAGGATGGATCGAGTTTTAACGCTTGGTTGCAATCTCGTAAAGCAGCATAAACATCTCCATGCCAAAGGCGACGCATGTAAGCGATGGCACGATTAAAATAAAGCACTGGACAATCTGGAGCCAAAGAAATCGCCTCGGTATACTGATCAATCGCACGCAAATACTTCTCATTCTCTAGGAATTCGTTTCCCATTTTTTTAAATGTTTCGATGTGCTCGGGTAGTTTCTTTTTACTTGATTCCGATGGTGCGTGCGAACTTGCGGCTTGGTCAGATTCATCCATTTTTGGATGATACTCAGGTAAGTTCAAGTATATAGGTTGCTCAGCCGTATTTAAGTCATACAAATATATGTGATCTCCGCCCATGTTCACCAAAAGTTCTGTTCCATAATCGTTGAAGGTCAAATAAGTGATCGCTCGGCTACTGTCGGCGTCCACGTACTTGTTGTTTACATTTATATGCCCCGGACAATAGTAAGTGACACAATCTTTTGGCACCGGTGATATCTCATCGCCATCGGCAACGCTAGCTCGTGCACTTGATGTATGAGGCGGCAACATACGCCTATCGTAGACGCGAGCATATGGATCATTTGCTCCAACAGCGATTAGTTCTGTCCGTCTTGGGTTTACTGCAACACATTTTGCTTCCGTGTGAATGTTTAAACTGGCTGACAAGTTTAACACTCTGACATTATCGTCTGACCGGCAGCGATGATTTTCACGTATGTCGAACTGTAGAACACATCCGTCTTCGCCAACTGACCAGAAAACATACGGATGATCTGGAGCTGTTGCCAGTCTTTTCACCCTCGACAAATGGCAATTGCAGTTTAGGATTTTCTCATTGAATCGATTTATATCAAATACATATATGCACTTATCCGCTGCACCAGTAGCAATAAGAGAATCGCCACTCTTGGGTAAGAATTTCACTGAAAACATATTGCCAGTATGAGGCGTTTTGATGGTATAAACCCTCTTTCTGCGAAAGACATCCCATAGTATGACCTGGAAATCGTCTGACCCGGATGCAAGAATCTTACCATCGCTGCTCCACTCCAGACAATTAACACAACCGTCGTGTCCTTCGAGAACACACTCCAATTCCAGACGGTCTATCAAATGAGAGGCACTTTGAAGGCATTTTCGTACATAATTGTCTATTCGACTGTACTGTCGGTCAATAATCAATTCAGCTGAATTAGTTTTCGAATAAAAACGACTGCTTATCATTGTTGATTTCGGGTTAATTTTTTTTCAGCAGGATTGCAAACTTATTTGTATGTAAAATTATTGTTTTGAAAAATCCATTTGTGGGAGTTCTTATTGAAACATTTGCGACATTTCTGTTTTTATTGACTTCTGAGCGGAATGATGTAAGGTAAATATCCTTCTTAATTGTATTATAATCCTAATTGCAAGTGTTTTCACTATCCTACGTCTTATAATTTTGTTCTATTTACGAACTCTTTATGTTTTTTATTCTTTTTAATTTTCTGATTACGAATCTGTCGTTGAACTGTCGTCTACTACCTATGTTCATCGATGCAGTGTTACCAGGTTTTAGTTTTGTTTACTGTCAGTCGCATTGATCAACTGTGATGAATGAAGGTTGCTAGTACTTTCGGATTTAAGGTAGTTAATCGTAACCAAATTTGTACATTTACTATGTCACGTGATATGAGTGATATTCACAATAATTAATAGGTAGTCGATGAGTATAAGTAAAGAAAGTAAAGACGTGATAGTTCCTGAAAATATTACCAAACTGATATTGTTATATGTAATAACAATAACAATGCAGTAAATTTTGTAGACACATTCAATTTATTGCGCGAGATTAGGGAAAACAGGTTTGAGTGCAGTCAATGCAAAGAAAGGCATAGGAATAAGATCTCAAATCATCGCCTTAAAGTGTCATAGATGCACAATAATGGATATCATAGAGAGACAAAATTGAGATTGGACTTGTTTTATTGGGCTTTTAAGAGCAGTATATCACAAAAATAAGTATTAATACAATTCTTAGGTATTTCAAATCAAGCGAATCGAACAAAAGAGCTAAAAACATACTTATCTAGTTTCTCATTCTGTAATCCAATGGAACAAGCTACCTATTGAATCCACTAAAGTATTGGTGAAATGCCAAAAAGTAATCTACGGCAGCTGTCAGCTGACTTGTATAAAATACATGAACTACACTTGTGTGCGTGCTTCTTGAGTGGATTCTGACTTCAAATCCAAAAGCGAAATTCTCTCCTCAGAATCACCAGAAGAGTATTTTTTGTGCCAATGGAATGGTTTCAGAAGTGATTTTTTTCGATTCCGGACTCTCCCGTACGCGTACGCTTCTTTTTGCCCAATGGAAAACGACATTATGATGTAGTAAATAATTCCTCGTAAAACAGGAGCAAATCGGCGTTTAACTGTCTCTCTGTAGAGTTTTGCAGAAGACAACGTTTGAGAAAGAATTGAAGGTAACAACCTGTTCCTTGTTTACGAGTAATATTGACTGTCAAGAGGCTAATGATTAAACAAAAACTAGGTACTCATTTAATTTAATCATTAGCAAGATTTGATTATGGATATCCGATAGATGAGTTGACCTGGGGCCGAATTACCGCATCCATGCGCGAGCCATATGTCACTGAATTTTGTGGATTTTACAAGCAAAACAATAACAAATTCAGTCGCGTATTACTCGATCACGGATGCGGTAATTTCATTTGCATGGGTATAAAATGGCCATGGATAAGTTGTACGCAGATCACCCACAGCTCAATGAATCATCATCTGGCTTATAGTGTACGCTGACAATTTAGGATTCGGTGGAACCTGAAAAACGTTTCGGCATTTCATAGTGCAAACGAACCAGCTTTTAATAAAAATCGCATTTATTTGTCGGATTCTCAATCTTGGTTTTGGTTTAAGATTGAATACGACCGGAATTAACAAAAATAATTTTATTATTTAGTTTGAAGTTTGTTGGCATTACATTTCAATTTATTTAACTCTTCTCGGATTATTTAAATGCGTTTTATTTATTTTGTTTATTTTATTATTTACTAAACTATGTGTACGTTCATTATAAATTTAAGTGATTTGCAATCTGATTAGGTTTTTGTTTTTTGTTCGCAAACAAAAAAGAAAATCAAAAAACGAATGGTGTAATAAATAAATTGTCAATAGAATATTGTATAATGTTTATTTTATATGTATACGATATTTTTAGACATTTCGAAATGATTTTTATTTACTTTGTAATAGGTTTACGTTCTCTAAATTGTATCTCAAAGTTGGAAAATATCACAAATATTTATGTATATTCATATAATTAGAAATACATACAATATATTAGGTATATATTATGATTTTCTTTTTTTTTACTATTTAAGTGACACACTATATGCCATCTGTGAATAAAGAAAAATATTATAATTATAGCGTAATAATTGTTAACTTAGGAATAGATTCATCATACGAATATATTTAACATAATACATTTTCCTTTTCTTATTTGCATTGTGATTTGATTTGGATTAATTTTCTTCCAGACTTAGTTTGAGGGCCTCCTCGATCATTTGCTGTTCTCTTTGCAGTTCCAGTTCGTATTGATGGTGATCCTGTTGACTAAGACGCAGAGCCATGGCTAGATCGGGATCCATATAGTTAAATCCACCGTCATCGTCGTCGGAAGTGGGAGAACCTGTTGCTCGACCTTGACAGATGGATTCTTGAAGAACTCTAAATTATTGTTGCGCGTGGGAGGAAGAGGATAAATGTGGGATATTAAATACAAGGGTGTTTAGCGATACTTCTTTTTTTTTTGTTTAATTCAACAGAATATGGAGCAATATGGATTAGATAATGGACTAAGCACTGCAACTATTTGAATATGTTTTTCATATAAGTGTAGTTGTTTTTAAATTGTTGTTGCTGTTGTAGAGTGCGAGAAGTAAGTGAAGTGGTTCTATATCTACTTGGCAAAAGGGGGGGTTTTGTATTTAAAAACAAAAATTAGAAATTTAGTCAAACGGCTGGAAAATTAAAAAAAAAAAAAAAAAGAAATTGCGATTCTTGGATTGGTTTTTATTTTATTGCAAGCTTTGAAGTAAGTAGGTCGAGCACTTTTTAAAAAGTGAAGATTATTACAGAAGTATTAACAAGGTCTTCATTAAATACACAGACTTTACGTAGTTTTCCAGAAAAGTTGCGTAAAGTTAAACTGACTCTAAAATGGGTTTATAAATAAGGCTGTTAGTAAATAAGCCACATTTCCTGTTCCCGCTAACTTTTAGCCAAAATTACTTTAAGCAGACAACTAAGCGAGGCAGTTTAGCACCGTTTGTCGATTAAAAAATCCCACTTCCAAACGACTGGCAATTATTTGATCTCAAGGTGCCGTTTTGTAGAATTGCAGTTACCGGTAGGGGACAACAGTAGACAAAAAAAAAACTATGCTTTTACCATTTTAAGCGAAGTGCAGAAAAGTCGTTAAAAAACCCAATTTCCAAAGAATCGCAATATAAAAGAACGTAACCTATCATCAGTTAAATACCTCTGCAGCTGTGCATCCTCTTCTGGAACTAACGACGACGATGATGATCCACTTTGCCCACGCAACGCTTCCCATATATCCACCTTGTCAGTCTCTTTTTCCGAGTTCTCCACCAAGCTCTGCTCAATGGCATATTGTAAGAGATCATCCTCATCCAAGGTTAATTGACGTCTCACGTCGGAGTCTGCGCAAAAGAAATGCCAACAGAAAAATTAAAATAGCTGCACAGTTACGATTTTATTTACCTCTATTTGTATAATGGATTGGTATATCGAAGCAACGATCATCGACAATACACGACAGTCGATCATCTTCGTTTATCGTCTGAACATGCTCGACTGGTGAAGTCAACGCAAACACATTTCCGAATGTGATGCAAGCATTCAGTACGTGGAACAATGGAATTTCAATTTTGACTGGAAACCCAGATGGCAGTTGCATAGTAATAAAGTCTTTCAATTTGGACACATGTGGACTAGCCATGGTGGACATTAAATCTAGAATAGGTAAAACTTGCTCTTGCAACCGAATTGGATATTCTTCGCTTAGCCAGAGGTTCGCTTTGAATCTTTGGATCTGAAAAATATTAGATCAAAAGCAGATGAGTTTGTTATAGACGTATGTAAGGTGAATTGTTTCTGTAATTAGAGAACTGAAGGCAAAGAACAGGACGACGCTATCACCCGACCACAGTAACCTTTTCAGTAGATGGGTTTTGTAAAGTTGATAACCCCATCCGATTGGCAGTTGGATGTCTAGCGGCTGTAAAAATGGTTTAAGAAATACACGCTTTTGTTTACTGTTTAAGACTTCTACTTTTTTCGAAGAAAAAACAATAACAATTAGAATGAAGGCGCAACTCCACACCAGGGAAAGAAGACGTTGCGCTAAAATGTGCTTACACTATACATATTTGGATTTGAAAGCATTGTCGGCAATGATACAATTTGTAAGAATTTTTTTGGGAAGAATCTAACACCGCCAAACAGAAATCAGCAGAAACCACCAATTTTTTTATTGGTTGTAAGTAATTTCCTTACCTTAGTACTAATTTTCTTTGGTCTACCAATGTCCCTGCCGTTGAGATCGATTTCGGAGAAATATTCTTCAGGGGTTACGGTTTGTTTTGGTGTTGTACTACCGGAACTGGTACTTGCGGATTCTTCTTCGCCGTTTTCAACATGAATTTCCGTGTGCGGCGATGGTACCTGAAATGTAAGCAACATCTTTGTCAGGTGGTGATTTCACAAAAGCAAAATAAATCCTCACCCTTTCTCGGTAGCCTGCCAAATCTGGACTAGAAATATATTCGTCTTCGGCAATACCTAGGAAGCTATGGAGTGGCGTGCGAGAAGTTTTACTCTGTAAATACAAATGGAAACCAACGGCTATTATTCAAGTTCTTGCACCGAACACAGTGGTTACGGATTTACTCTGATTTGATCCTCGTTGAGATGATCCATTCGAGTTTTCGTAATAAACTCAACGTTACTTGCACCGTATACTTTGCAATCGTAGCCGTTAACACTTTCAGTTTTTTCGCTACGCCAGCCCCATATACCTGATTTGTTCCGTTCGAAGCTGATTTTCTCCATGTCGATGTTGTTTGTCATCACAGGAGCATTAAGGCGTGCACGTACCGCACCGATTGGCGGCGGAATACCAACTATATCACCGATTTCGCTATTCAACTGTTCCACGAGCACTTCATGAGTGTCGTGATCGATTTCAATCATAGTGGCTGTTTCTTCTAAATAGACAAAATCCGTCATTATTACTTTAGTTGGGATGCTACAAATGTGGTTGTGTTCTTACTTAATCCTTTGAAAATATAAGAGCGATTCCCTCGTTGCCATGTTGAGTTATCGAATCCGAGCAGAGTTGTGTCGATTCGGACATTTGCACCTCTTTTGTAGACTTTGTACGTATCGCTGGGACAGAGTCTGGACATTAAAGGAACTGGAAAGAGAACAGTAGGATAAATTGTCCTAATTAGCATTGAGATTTGAAATCAATAAAAAACGAGCGTTGAACTTATCACATATTAAGCAGTGAGATTAGCGCGCGTTGGGGGCCATTATGGTCTGTCAGATGCTTCGATATAGAAGGCTTATACAGGAATTTCCCTTCAATACCAGGAAGGAAATGATTTTTGGACACGCCAACGTTCTAGTTGTACCCAAACTACTTATCAGTATAAATGCGAAAAATACGGAGGCGGAGAACTTCACCAAGATATAAGGAAAACACTTTGCAATTAGCAAGTGACTTCGGATGCCGTGTAGGATTCAAGTCGAGTCAACGTACCCGTACCCGTACGTCGGGGCGGCTTCAATGTCGGACCGGTGCCGTTTTATGGTTGGAGCGCCTGGAAAATTGCCGTCACAATCTAAATACTGACACACAAACAATGCCGCGTAGATGATTTTTTACTTCCCTGCTTAGTGGTGTGCCTTGTGCTTCTAGTTAACGGTCTCTAACAATGAGGTTGTATGCTGAACTAAGTGCTCCTAAAACTTAAATTTTAGAGAAGTTCTAACAAAATCCAATTGCGGTGCTGTTTAGCAAACGTCAAGGCTAACAAGACGGCTTCTATTGTTTGAGTTATCCGAAAATATATGCATAAGGCGCGATTCCCTCTCATATAATCACTTTCTTGATCTTTGTAGTTCGATGTTAAGATATTATCGTTGCCATCTATCTATTTTCTATACGCAGTATGTCTGCCTATAGCAAAACAAACACCCTGCCAACGTTGGAAAAGAATAATTATAACTAGTCGAACAATCGACGCCATTTCTTTTGCACCTTTGTCGAACTAACGCAATTAGCAAGAGAACACCTATTTTATGTTAAACAACTGCTAAAATAAACATTAGTTTACGAGTTTCGTACCGGCCGAAATGTAAACCTCCTGACCACACACGCACCCCGGGTACAGGTTCAATTAAACTACATAAAAAAAGTGAATATTGCAAAATTGTACTTAATTACCCCATGACGTGAATTCCCATTTCATTTCGATATAAAAATCTGGGGCATCTAGCAGATGCTGCAATAGCTTAGGCACGTGTGTTACCCTCTGTACGTGTCTTTGTAGATCTCGCACCTCGATGATTGATGTTAGGATATCCTCATCGCCAGAACAAACAGCCTCCTGTACCACTAAACAAATCAAAAGAATCAAATTACAAACGCCAATTGCGAATAAAAGAATTAGATATTTTACCTGACCATCCCTCATATTCGAAATTCGCATTACATTTGGCAGCTAAGAGACACTTCACGCATTGCAGCAACGACAGCTTTACGGCAAGCATCAGTGGTGTGCGACCCCTGGGATCAAGTTTTTCCTTGTCATACTGTAAACGAACAAATTAGCTTTATTGCTATCAACAGTGGTTCAAATTATAGCTGATGAGTGATGACTGATGAGTAATCTAGGTGATAAGACATCGAAAAGTTCACTACTACAGTGTGCTGTGTAACTTAACGGTCGGCACCTCATCTATACCTGCTCATATTCAATTAGAATGCTAATTAGTACACTTCTGTTTGTTCTTATTTGGCTAATTAAATTAGAGTGCCATTCAAGTTATACCTAAGTGTATACATTTTTTTTTTTCTAAATTGTGCCAACTTGTAGGTTCCATGTTATAATAAAACTTCAGAGCAGATAAAGTTTGTTTCCCATGAAATGTATTCAAGGTTAACACTGTGCATTTGGAGACTCACCTTTTCCAACTTTAGGGCAATCTGAAGCTCATCGAAATCGTTATTCCAGACGAGCCAATGTAGAGGGTAGTCTTTTTTGATGTTTTCCAGACTTTGCATTTTGCTGCCCGAATTCTGATTTCCCGATTTATACTAATGTTTACACTTAATTTGACAGCACCGAAATTTATGGAATTGTTAATTTTCTTTAAAATTTATTTAAAACAAATACATAAAGTAAATTCTGGTCCAGAAAAGAAAGAAACTATTTACTAAGGTGTACGACTTTAGGTACTTTTCCCAAAAAAATAAAAACTGGGGGTTTTCTGTTCTGAACTGAACACCTATGTTGTGATTTTGACAGTTATCAATTCACCATAGTAATCGCTGGCGGTGGATCTGAATTTTTGCAAATGACAGAAAGGCCGTGGAAATAATTGGCGCTCCTGGTAGTAGTGAGACACAATTGAGTAGTAGATTCTTAAAAGTGCCTTGTAAATGCTTCTTATAAGCAGATATCGTTACCGATGCAGATTGTTTGGCATTCTTCGAATTGTGCTAAATTATTAGGTATCTTGCTTATTTATGGTATACCAGAGCGTTTCGGAGAAAATAAAACCTTTCATTTGATTGACTAAAAACGTGAAGCTTAAGAAATTTCATTACTTGAAAGTAAGTGAAAATTTTTTATGTGCACAAAAGTCATTCTATGAAAAATCTAATCGTTTTTATTTTAATACTTATGATTTTTGTTTGCTATGGAAGGAAGTAGTAGGAAGTATTACGCTATGAATTATCCACCTTATGTTTTATTTCATACTACCTACCATTTTTTGACAGATTGCAAGCTGGGTATGGTTCCATACAAATCGTATTTGCAAATAAGTGCCGTAATATATGGACGCCACTGTACTTCCTCACAAAAATTGCATACGTAGATGCAAACAGTGGCATTCGTATCAAAACGGTTCCAAAGTTCCCAATATGTATAATTGAACAAATATTGTTTTGAACTTGAAGAAATCTATATTAGGCGTGTTTGTCACTTTGTTTTGCTGAGACCTATGCTCAAGAAAACACGCCAATTGATGATGTGTTTCAATTCTACTATAAAAGTTCGAAAAGAGTATCACCCTAATGTGTAGTCCGCCTTATTCACCACAACAATTATTTTCATCTCAAACTGTACCGAAATAACACCTGTCAACATTTTATATGTGTGTACAAGAAACTTCCAACAAGTGAAAGAACGCAACCGCAGGAATTTCTAAAAGCGTATTTTGTTTTTATTATTTTCTTTTAAATTAAGTAGAAAAAAAACTATTATCTGTTGCAGTTCTTGTGCAAATGTAGTGCCTTAATAATAATATCTCCATACAAACCCACAAAGTGCCTTGGGAACGCGAAAACGGGTTAAAATCTTTAGCCTCCACAACAAATCTACTGGAAAGAGAAGCCACTTTTCTCTGCTGCTGGAAACCCTACCCTAGCTAAGCTAGTTTTCGTGTTTTCTCTGTTTGTTTTTTTTTTCTACTTTACTATACTTCAATCTAGTAGAAGCATCGCCGCGTAGTAAGAAGCACTACTATACGTGAAAACGAACAGGCAAGCCAACAAGTATCAACGATATCTCGTAGTCGCAACTCGCACCCAAGAAACTCCCAGTCCCAGATACAGTTTAATTACTCGACCGTTCGAATCAATCCGCTTAAATTCCCATTTTCGTTTTTAACCAGCAGCCTTCAAGAAGGCACATCTGTGTGTGTCGCCGCGTATCGTAAAACCGCGCGTTGCACCTTTTAGTTTGTTGAATAGGTACAAAGCTGTGTACAGTGTGATTTCAAGTATGTGGCTCAGCACAATGGAATCCGTGTGATGTTTTGCAAGAAATAAAAGAAAATTAAACAAAAAAGAAAAAAAGAATTGAGGGAAATCGTTTGAAAAATGCCATACATATCTAACTTTTTCCAGTGAAATCGGTTGCGTCGTTTTTGTCCAACTGGATAACCTGTTAAGTAAAATTATGTTTTAAGTATGAAATAGTTTCTGATTGTTAAAAAAATAAAATCTGCGCTTCAAGCAACTGCAAGTGTGCACAAATATCGTTCGCGTGCTGCACCAGTGCAAAGCGACAGGTGCGGTAAAAAAAATAGCTGTTGTGTTAATTTTTGTTTTTGGAGCAGGCATCAACTCATGTTACAGGTGAGTAACAACCATCATGTAAACAACTTCCGCTCAACGAATATCTAATTTCCATTTATGATTGTTGAAAGAGTGGCTCGCTCGTCTGGTTCTTCCATAACAGGAAAATTAACTCATTCGTGTTTAGCAAAACTTTGCCAAATCGGTATTAATTAGGTATCCAGTAATTCACCTAGTTTAGTATGGAGGGCGTGCGGAGTCTATAAAGAGGCTTTCTAACCAGTGTTCCCACTCAGAATTTGGCTTGATGATAATATTATGTTTGTGATATGTTTTTTTTACGCTAAATATTTGCATAAACTTAATAAAATTGATTTTGTTGGGAGTAATGTCATAAAACGTCTAGTGAAAGTCACCCAAACATCCTAATAAACAAGTTCTGCTGTTGAAAACCTGCTGTCTGGGAACGGATTTTGCGTAATATTAATGCAAGGAGGTACGTAGGTAGCAACGGAAATAAATCTAACAAGTCTGCCTGTGTTGATAGTAAATTGTTTTTTATACTTATCCAAAACAAAATTTGAAAAAATTTCGATTATCAAAATGCTGGACAACTCTGACTTGAATATCAGTCGGTGGTACTACCAAGTGGGTAGGTAGCCCTTTTTAGTGTGGTGCCTACACTGCTCGGGTGACAAGTAAAAACTGGCAACCATTAGAACATCACAACCGAAATAGAGTTTCGGAAACATTTTTCAACAATTACGTATTTAGTACCTAACCTACTTATTTTGGTGGGCTATAGTCTGAGTAGACCAGGACCTCTACGAATAAAACTCTATAATTAGTTTACGGTCTTTGGCTAAATGCCTCTATTAGTGCGCGACAACTAAAGCCAACTAAAGTCCGTCCTGGTTGAATGGATGAAACTTTTTTTTTACTTTAGCGTCGATGTCGATTGGGTGTAGCGTTTTGCTGGTCGATTTATACCTATTTGTTGAACGATCAGTCTCGCAGTGAAAGCCTGCTCCTTGTTTCGAAAATTACACGAATTCCACCACATTAAAGAAGAGGACTAGGTAAATGGCGGTCTAAGGGTCTCCAAGTGTGTTTTTTTTTTTACAAGGTATACGTTTGTTTTAAACTTTTGGGTACAAATTTGTGAGACAGTCTTATATTTTACGACTTCTTCGTCGCTTTGGCGTAAAAAACATATTCTACCACTGATTACACAGTCTTTTAAGGTTAGGTGAGCAACAGATTTTATGCTGAATTGTGCTGCTGGTATTGTGACCTTGCGAGTATCGCGGCCCACTTTGCTATCAGTTAGATTGTTGACGACCTCCACAGAGCTGCCAAAGTTGAATGGCCATTCGACATAATCCGACTTATTTGGCACTGATGCAAATCCAGACATGGTTCCGTATGCCTCGTGCTGAGTTTTCACCTGTCCACTCCTCCCATCAAATTCTACATGTAGTTCGTACCCGTGGTATACGTACCTACTCACGTTTTAATATGATGCCGTTATTCGAATGCATAGAACTGCCGAAGTAAACAAAGTGCCTGACTACCTTCAGGTTATAGCTGTCAATTATTTCCGTGTGCCAATATTTAGAAACTTAAATGAATAAACCCAAGAATGATCTCCAGTATAGAACTGTAATCCAGTTCATACTCATTCCAGGAGTCACGTCCATTTTTTCGCTCATAGATCTGTTAAGCTAATAGAGTGGAATTTAAAACGAAATGTTGTCCCTAAAGCAAAACCTGAATCTGCAGCAATTATCCCTGAATGGCAAAGACAACATCCTTTCCTATGCTATCGTTTAAATCACATAACATGGCTTCAACGTGAATCCTACCGACGGCGTTGATAATACATGTTAAACTTGGAGCACTTAAAAACACTTCTTGGCCGGAATCGCATTTTGCCATGGTGAAGGCGTTAACCCGGTGTTACGAAATTTCAATACGGTTTGTTATAAGTCCAAACCATCTTCAAAGCTGCACCCAGATTTACCCTCCTTTTTATCTCATTTCACAACATTTCCTAGAAGGGTGATTCGAACATTAAAGCTGCATTAAAGCTCCGAACGTCGCGTCATTTTCTCTTTTTCGGTATCGCAGAATCATCTATAGTCAATGCCATTCTTATCCAATGCTTCTGTTGCCTTGAAACGCAAGGGATCTATCATATTTACTGATTGAACAATAAAGAATTCATACAGTTAGTACATACAACACTTTTGGGAAATATTCAAACTCAAATTTCATTCCCGTCCCAAACTCGTCACTTGCAAATTGTACTAGCCGGACGAAGCGACGAATAAACCCCAAATTAACTATAAAATTTATTTCTCGAAACAGAAAAGCAATTAAAAAAAATTCCTCTATCCGCAGTGCTCCTACGTATACAACTCCAATCAATCAACATTAAATATTTTACAAGTTTCCCCAACTTAACCTAACATTGATTGTTGGATGACTCAAGTATATTTCGTATATTTCGTATTCCAACTTGCACAAATCAACCTTTTGACTGCTCCTGATGGCAACCCAAAAATCTAACGTAGCACAGCAGAACACGTTCACAATGAAATGACGCATAGGAATGTCTATATGCGTCATTAGGCTCTTCCTGTAAACTGATGCCGTACATATGCGTCACCGTCCACCGAGACAATAGTGTTGTAGTGTTGAACCTTTGCTTATGGTCTTATGGATTAATTTTGCAATTTTCCTTTGGTGTGCAACCAGAGCTGAATCGGGCTATATGGTTAATTAAATGAGTTTTGTCCAACTACTTTGAGCCAGCTTTTTTTTTTTTAATTAAATGCGTATTATCACGCTCATAAAAGTGTTTAGAAATGTTAAGTGTGCTGTCTTTGCTGGTGGTTTCTTTTAGAAATTGCGTTAAATTAAAAATCGTTCAATGTTTCTTGCTTTATTCAGCACAGTAGTCCCTCCTATTGGTTATGCGTTATGGAATATGAATCCAATTGAAATATGTGCCTCGAGCTGGCTTGGAAGTAGGCCAACCTGACAACTTAATACTGCAGTTCGTTTTCGATGGTTTGAAGCTCTGCTATTTAATGAAAATATCGATATTGTGCTAAAGCTGCTCAACTGCTGCTGGATTTGAGGCATGAAACCGATCCTTAACGACGGCCCACAAAAACCAAAGTCTTTCGTCGACAAATAAATCTGAGAAGGTCAAGCGACGTTCAGTATAGTTCGCACTCGGCATAAGGTTGTAGGTCGCTTCCATTCGTCCGAAAAATGCAACAATAAACTCACACGAACACGGACCTGGTGCGACGGCATTTAAATGCTTGGTACGATTATTAAAATTTGCGTGCGACGGATGATTTGTGCGACAATCAGGCCTTCCGCATAGCAGATATACAGGGTCCGCCAAATAACTTATTTTTTTTTGAAAATGGTATAAAAAAAAAACTACTAAATATTTTCTCAAATTTCTTTTTTTATTTGAAAGAACAATCCTTCCTGTTAATAATGGAAAATAATTTCATTCAAATGGCTGCCTCGGCTGGCCATGTAAAGGGTGATTTTTTAAGAGGATTAGAACTTTTTTTTTTTAAAAAAAAACACAAAAAATTCGAAAAAATGAATGAAATATTTATTTGAATCGATAGTTTGAACCTTGCAATTTAATGTTTAAAGATAATTTCATGCAAATGTTGACCGCGGCTGCGTCTCAGGTAGCCCATCCGCTGAGTCCAATTTTGGCATACTCTTTCACACATATCGGCCGGTATCTCACGAATGAATGCATGGATGTTGGCTTCCAGTGCGTCAATCGAAGCGGGCTTGTCCCTATACACATTAGCCTTGGCATACCCCCACAAAAAATAATCTAATGGTGTCAAATCGCACGATCTAGGCGGCCAATTGACCGGCCCGAAACGTGAAATTAACTGTTCACCAAACTCGCCTCGCAATTGCGCCATTGTTTCGCGTGCTGTGTGGCATGTGGCACCGTCTTGTTGAAACCACATATCATGCAATTCAAGAACTTCCATTTCGGGCAAAAAAAGTTTGTTATCATCGCTCGGTAGCGTTCACCATTGACAGTAACGCTGCGATTCGCATCATCTTTGAAGAAATATGGCCCAATAATGCCGCCGGCCCATAAACCGCACCAAACAGTGGCTTTTTCGGGATGCATTGGTAGCTGTTGCAATGCTTCTGGCTGATCTTCACTCCAAATGCGGCAATTTTGCTTATTTACGTACCCATTCAACCAAAAATGAGCCTCATCGCTGAACACAATTTTTCGATAAAAAAGCGGATCCTCGGCCAGCTTTCCAAGAGCCCATTCACCAAAAATTCGGCGTTGTGGTAGGTCGGCTGGCTTTAGTTCTTGCACCAGCTGTATCTTAAAAGGCTTTACGCCCAAATCCTTCCGCAAAATTTTCCACGTAGTGCTGTAACAAAGGCCTAACTGCTGGGAACGGCGCCGAATCGACATTTCGCGGTCTTCTGTCACACTAGCTGATACGGCCGCAATATTTTCTTCACTACGCACAGTACGTAAACGTGTTGGTGGTTTAATGTCCAACAAAGTAAATTTGGTGCGAAATTTGGTCACAATCTTCCGAATAGACTGCTCAGAAGGTCGAGAATGCCGATCATAAAATGGAAGCAGCGCGCGATGAACATTTCGAACCGAGCACGAATTTTGATAGTAAAATTCAATAATTTGCAAGCGTTGTTCATTTGTAAGACGATCCATGGTTAAATTGCAAACCAAACTGAAGCTGTTTGACAGTGACACAAGGTACCAAACACACGTCAGCTGTCAAAACCAGTGTTGCCAAAACCAAACCAGCTAAAAAATCACCCTTTAGTAGCCTACACGACCGGTCTAATTTTTAAGCACATTATCGATGTGCTGTATTTCACCAATGGCTTCACGAATATTGTCCTTTAAAGCGTCAATTGTCTCTGGCTTGTCGCCGTAACACTTATCTTTTACGGCACCCCACAGATAATAGTCCAACGGTGTCAAATCGCAGCTCCGAGGTGGCCAAACGACATCAGCTCTGCGGCTGATAATGCGATCTTCAAAAACAGGGCGCAAAACATCGAGTGTAGCTTCGGTTGTGTGGCACGTAGCGCCGTCCTGTTGAAACCAAATGTTGCCAATATCCTCCTCTTCAATTTTTGGGAACAAAAATTCGTTCAACATGGCCCGATAACGATCGCCATTGACTGTAACGGCCACTCCTTGCTCATTTATGGCCTAATTATGCCTCTGGACCAAATTCTGCAATTTTCTCGGGTGTACGCACTGTTTTTGGCTTTTCACGCTTTGGTTTATCAATGAGGATGCCAGTTTCTTTCACTTTTTTCACAAGTTAACGAACATACGTAGCTGACGGTGCTTCTCTTCTCCCAAATTCCGTATGCAATTTTCGCACACATTCTGCAACATTACCATGATTTTCAAAGTAATGTCGCAATATTTCCCAGCGTTGTTCAAGCGTATACACAACCATGTTCGTTCAGCGGAAGGATAAAACTAATTATCTGTCAGATCAGACATGAGCTAAGTGTTACCATTCGCGAAATAAGCACTAGTTGAAAAAAAAAGTTAGTTACCGGACCCTTTACTATCATTCTGTTAATTTTTTGACCGCGGATTTAGTGAGCATGTCAATTGTTATACAGGTGGGAGAAAAATAACTGAAACGGTTCGGTCAGTTAAAACGAATGCAGATTCAAGGTTACATAAATGTACAAAAGGAAAGTAGACCCACAAGAACAATGTCTCCCAGCAAACGGCAAACGGAAGAGGAAAGTTAACCATGGAAATTAGGAAGATCTGTATGAACAGTAAAGAGTAGAGATTAACCAATGTCACAACTACTCCACTAGCCAACAAGTAGGAGTACAAAGAGGAACAATATACACCAAGATGACTTGTCCCTGACCAAAGCTTTCATGCATTTTAGGCAGCATGTGCGCAAGCAACATGTCTCAACTAGAAAGCATGTCGCGCAATGAAACACTTCCGAACTTCCCACTAGGCTATTCTCAAACCAAGGCTATGTATGCCGAGAAGGATTGAGGTAAATGTGTCACGACGGGTATTAGTATAAGAGCTGTTTTTTTCCTGTTATGAGGTTATGATGCATTGTATACAGTCGCTTCAATACATCAATCGGTCATAAGGATTCGATTGTCTTAATTGCTTCAGCGAAATCAAATACGTTTTGAAATAATTCTTTTTTGTCGAGTCAGCCCCCTTCTGTCTTTCTGACAGAGTAAGGAAGCTTTTGTCAAGAATGCGAAATAACACAAAAACGGCCCTTTAGAGCCAAACGCCCCCTACAAGAGCATTCATAACGTATACATATTGCCTCTTGGAAATTTCGAAGGTACCTTACCTCTTTTCATATATCTATCATGGTATAGATCTGTGACAGCCATATTGAGTGTGGTTCTTGTCATACTGGACTTGAATTCTTAAATCAAAGCGGACTGATTGCTCATAGCTGGTAATGGTACATCAATCGTCGATCATATTTAGTGTAGGCCAAAAACTAAGTACTAAATAGACCGCCAGCTCCCGCGCACCTACCCGATTATTCCGTATACATAATAAAGATTAAAAAAATAAAATTAATCTTAATAATATATTCGTTTTAATGAAATATAAATTGGTACTTAATTCACCATAATAGCATACCCACTGTTTTCTTAAGCCGTCCCGATAACGGCCAATTATTTGAATTATTTGATTTTTTTTTCGATGTCACCACAGAATGTACTGTCAGTCATCTGTCAGGTTGCTATGTGCAAGTGTATGCGTGCGGCTATAATTTCCTTTAACATGGCACCCCTTCTTTCTCACCTAGAAACACGGAAGACAGCTTGTAGGCAAACTCTCTTAAGTTGGCAGAGCCGACGGTCTATCTCTGTTTAATACTAAGTTTATGGTGTAGCCTTTGTAGCCTGTGCCTCCGCATGCCTATACGCTTACTACTTAGTGACTTAGAACAATTCAACAGAGAGTCGACAGTCGACACTTGAAATGTACAGGTACTTCGCTCCTCTTTAGCGAATAGCCGCCTTACATTGGGTAGATGATAACTATAAATGAATCAAAACTTAAACTTGGATCTTTTGTTGTAGAATAAGATATCTGACATCTTGAATGAAAAGCCCTTCCTACAATTGTCTTTCCATCGAATGTTGAGTTTTTGTAATAATGCCCTACCCTTTATCAGGAAAAAAATGCTAATTGGGGTTATCGTTCTCGCTGAAGTTCAGAGGCTGAGCTGAAGTAGCTTTTTGTGTATTCCGGTGAATAACAAAGATTTACTTTTCTGTGTTTGTTTTCTCGGTTTGTTTACTTGTTCTTTTTCCGAAGCGTTTGTTGTGACGTAAATTTCATAAGCAAAAAGGTAACTAAACTGCAATATTAAAGTTGAGGAAGCGTTTATCAGTTTGGTGACGCACGGACCCAGCTTCCTCCAGAGTCCAGATTAGTGTCGTAAAGCCTGGGACGAAGAATTGTTGCTGCTGCAGCCGTTGGCGCCTCCGCTTAACTGTATGGTAGCCTAAGGGGGGTGTTGTTAATTGTTATTTGCAGAATGGTCGATGGTGGCCTTCACCCATTCGAATTTTTCAATTTTGTGGTTTTTGATTGGTATAGTGCACAATTTTAGAGGTTACTGCAGATACTGGAGCCGATTGTGGAATCCGGACTATTGGAGACCATACTTTTGCTGGTGTACGTATTTCTGGTGCCATTAGTCGAATTAAATTCCCGTTTCGGTTATTCGTGATGTCTTCCACAAATATCCACAAACCTTTGAAGAAGTTTTTGGTTAGGTTAAGTCCTCATGCCTGACAACATCATTCCTTTCTGTAAGTCAAAGTCAAAAAAAGAAGACGTTCTGAGGAACCCAATAGCTGGAGGAAAGGCGAAAATATACACTTTGAATGACGCATAGTTCGTTGACTTGGTCATTGAGCGGAGGATTTTATCCTATACATATATAAATATATATGTTGGTAGACAACTATTTATCCCAAAGATTTCAAGTGGCAGCCAGCACCGACTCCATATTCTATTGGGTAATTCTTCTATCATTGCGTTTTCTCAGAATTTAGAGGGCTACTTACACGATTCAACAACCCACCAAAACCGCTAACATTTATTGTTTAATTTCGAGTTCTGTTCGGTTCCTTGCGTTACTCCAGCTGTAATAGGCGTCTTTGCGAGGTCAACGTTCGGCCAATTATGAAGAGATCTGAGAAACATGTTTCAGTGCCTGATCGAACAGTCTGAGCCCGTCAATATTATTGCTGCATAGGCACAGAGTGTGTGCGAGAACTAATCCGTGCATGTCATTTTCAAAAACGTGTCGACGTCAAGCGGTACCGGGCCATGACAGCCGAGTTTATTCAGCTAGAAACTGATCGAAAGAAGGATTGTTGATAATCAAGGCGAAGTTTGCAACGAAATGATTCCCCTAACCTAATATTCTCAATACTTTTCACGCCGCCACCACTTTGCATTGCTCTCAGACTCCGAACAAACAACAAACACCGATGGTACTTTTCCAATAATGCTTCGAAAAGCGGGTCAAAAACGCGTCGAAAAAGTTGTCCAAAAACTAAGTCCATATGTCAATTCCAAATGTTTGGCCAAAAATAATTCTGAAATCTAATTGAGTACTTCAATGTCTCAAACATCAACCAGACAATGTAATTTAAGAGGTTTCATTTACAGTTGCCCAGTGCATTTAACAGAAATATATGTAAGACTATGTTTTTACTTTTAGTAAAGGGGATATCATTTCGAAAACTAGTCCATTGTGACGAGGAAGACCGATTGTCTTTCCGCATATGTTTATTTTGTGAACTAAATCCAACCATATTTTGTAGGTAGATAATTCTCCGTCATTTATGAAATAATTTGCATTCTTCTTTTCTATTCCAGGCATGACATCCATCGCATGGACTCAACATTAATAAATCATTTCACATATCAAAACGTGCCTTAGAAGTATCACACGCTCAAAATGTACACAACGAAATGCAAGACTACTTACATATCAGAAGCCAAATATCTCTTCCTTAGCGCATTTCATTCGAATGAAATACTGAAATAAGGAAACCAATTGACAATTGCCCTTATAGTGTTCAGACGTTACTATACACGAAAGGGTGCACACACAAAAAGAGAGCACATTCCAAAACCGGTCTAACAAGCGTGTTACATTAACAAGGCGACGTACAGTAGAAGAAACCCCCAAAGAATTTTTTTTTTTAGTTTTTGCAATTCAAATTTAGCTCAACGTTGCCGTGCAACTATAGGTACGTGTGTTCGTTGCAATTACATATACATAGTCAAACGCATCGGTGGTAAGGGCTACCCAGAGAACAGAGGCTAAACCAAAAAGATGGCAATTGAAAATGAAGGCAAAAACAAGACACAAACATCAGCGGCGACCATGGTGGCAGGGAAAATCATTGCTGACAGTAATACATCAAATTCTTCGTCATCAACGACATCGGCGTTTTCATCTGGACTCTCAGCACCAACAACGAATGAGGTAATGGTCTTGTCTCAACAGCAACCGTTGCCTCAGTTGCTGCCGCCACCCCATGTTCAGCCACCACATCCAGTAACATCTTCATTGTCGTCTGTGACTTTGACTGCTGCAACGTGTGTACCTGTATGTTCGACAGGTGGCTTGGCAACACCGGACTATCATCACCATTATCTGGGATCAGATCCTAGTGCATCTACTAACGGAAATTGCATAAACAGCGGGAAAAGTATAAATAATAATAACAACTGCTATATCATCAGTAACAGCAATAACAACAGCAACGGTATGACAATGATGATTGCAGGTGTATCGTCTGGATCTACGACAGGCACCATGTCCAACAAGTCGGAGACATCATCCATTGCCAGTGTGAATGGTTCAATAAAGAAAGCAACTTCGTCGAGTGGGCTGATGAACTCGCGAGAGGATGTCACATCCCTGGGCGGAGCATCATCGATAAACAGCCATCAATCGATCAGCGCGACAAATGGTACATATCACAAAGGAACCAAAGGTGAGTCGGAAAAATAAAAATACATATTCACAAACGAACATATCGATATATATTTTAAATTAACTTGATATTTTGTTTGTTTACGTGTTAACTCACGTAATTTTCAACCAATATTTACTTGGGTTTTCTTCTAAACTGTTCAGAAAAACGATGAGAAGGACATAGGCTTTAAAAAATATAAACTGGATATAAATCGAGGAGTGCCAATTCGAATACAAAAAAAAATGTTCTGTCTTATTAGTGATAATTATAGATTATAGAATACTATCTGACCCGGCGAACTTCGTTCCGCCCAAATCCGTAAATGTAGGTAATTAAAATAATAATTCCGAGCATGCACATGCTGCTTTATGTTATTCTGTCAGTTCAAGTTCTTTATTGAAAAGTTAAGGAAAAAAACCGAGTGACAGCTAAAAAAACTTGTAACAAAACAGATTTTATGTAGCTGTAGCATAATTATGTTAAAAAATTACTGAAAAGTTTAAGATGAAGTGAAAAACAGAAAAAAAGCTTGTGGAATTGAAAAATGGTGTTTTTGAAATGTAAAGGGTTTTTCAAAAGGGACGCTACAAAAGTAGAGCGACAGAGACAGGTCTTGCCGCTCCTTTGGCATTTCTCTTCAGTAAGGTTTGCCATTTCATGATGGAAAGATATACGAGCCAACAACGAGTCGAAATTATTAAAATTTACTACCGAAATTCGGAGTCAGTGGCCTCAACGTTAAGAGCGGTTTTCATCGAAAAATCATCTTCAGCGATGAGGCTCATTTCTGGCTGAATGGCTTCGTCAATAAACAAAATATGCGGTATTGGTCAGGCAGCAATCCACACGTACTCCATGAGTCATCATTGCATCCCGCAAAAATTACGGTTTGGTGTGGTTTATTGGCCGGCGGCGTCATTGGGCCGTACTTCTTCCGTGATGATCAAGACCGGCACGTTACTGTGAATGCGAATCGCTACCGTTCAATGGTAACCGAATATTTTTGGCCCCAATTGGATGATATGGACTTGGAGGACATGTGGTTCCAACAGGACGGCGCCACAAGCCACACAGCGAATGTCACAATCAATTTATTGGAAACCAAGTTTGGAGAACGTGTGATCTCACGAAATGGTCCAGTCGCTTGGCCGCCTCGGTCGTGCGATTTGACGCCGTTAGACTATGTCCTGTGGGGCTACGTCAAGTCTATGGTCTATGCCAACAAGCCAGCGACGATTGATGAACTTCGTACGAATATCGAACGTGAAATTGCAGCATGTTCTGTCGATTTATGCTTGAAAACCGTCGAAAATTGGGTTCAGCGTCTGGACTTCTGCAAGCGTGCCTGTGGTGGCCATGCAAAAGAAATCGAGTTCCATACATAATGGCATCGAACGTACTTTCACAGGAATAAAGAATTTCATTGATATCCAAAACCGCTCTTGTTGAAAAACCCTTTATTAGGCAAAAGCCGTGAAGTAAAAGTAATGGGAATTGTGCGCTTTTCAACAATATTTGAACAAAACACTACTCCGGCTATTATACACTGATTTTGTTATCCTACAAGTTTTTTTTGACGTTCGACCAAAAAATATCCCACCTGTGAAAGGATGGGCTTCGCGAAATACTCCGGGATGTTTGCAAACACATGAACAAGCCACATACAACTCACAATGGGAATTCAAGATTCAAGACGCACGGGAAATTTAAGGCGCTTAAATACAAATGCCAAATCGTACGGAATAAGCGACATGTTTAAAATAAGAACAGGTCTGTTCGTTTACTTTTATATTTTACGAATTTTTACTCAATGCCGTTCCTTTAATTGAAAAATTATCAAAAGAGAGCGTCATTAATGAGAGCAAGATATTACCCCTCCACTGAGAATCTTACTCAACAAACTCAAATTTCTTGGTGTAAGAAGTAGGAACTAGAAAAGCTGTCAGTCACCTGACAATTAACACATGACTTGAAATTTGTCGTTCTATTTGGCATATAATCCTTTTCCATTCATATAAATAGTATAAAAGTAAAAGAACACACTTAACATCTTCGCCTTCGAATTTTCCCCTTAAAATCGTCGCTAGAATGACGTTGATCACAATCAACGGCTTTCGAGGTATTGAGGTTGCGCAGCAAAGTTATAACCGAGCCGACTTTCAATTTCACCCTGAACATCCAAAAAACTCAAAACTTAAACATTTTATATAATTTTTGTTGCATTGGTGACACTACCCGTTTTTCTATCCAGTCTATTCGTTTCAAAGTGCTGTTCCCTTCCCCATACAGACTTCTGTCCCCAATCTAATGCCCTTAAGTTTTGTTTTCACGACAAAAAGTAGCATAGTCGTTACGAATCCACCAAGCCCAAAATCGTAAAAATCGAATAATCCGTTCCCGAGTTTTGAGTGCGCATACGGTCTATTTTATATATAGCTGTACCCTCCCGGTTTTGCCCGTGCCTTTCGTGATAAGTCCCGACCTCATTCCGCAAACTGCTTTATTAGGACAATGCTTGTTGGTAATTTTAATTATATTTACAACTTTAGAAACAGCGTTTGAATTTTATTCTTTATTGAAGTGATTACTTCTATAGGCGTGTTGGGCTCTTTTGAGATGGGAAGAAACCAATCATTTCGCGACACTGTTACCGAGTTTCGATTGGGAGAATCGCATAAGAGTTCAGTATAGAGGAGGAGGAGCTACTAAGAGCAGTGTTGCCAGATGAAATATATGAAAATCAGTTTTTCCCCAAATAAAAATTATTTTTTTTCAAGATTTTTCCAAAATATATGTAGGTATACTTTAAATAAAACTATTACTTACTTTTTCGCAAAATTAGAGTACATAATACACAAATTACATTATTATCGCTAAAAAAACTGTGTTCAAAAATTAATATTATTACTTTTTTGAACATATCCATGCATGACATATAATTTCAAAGCTTATATGAAGGTCATAGCAATTCGGTTCATTAAAGCGCAAGATATCATTTGTAAAGATTAAATTCTAAACTCTTTCAGTACACAAACGATTACGAATTTCTGTTTTATTTAAATTTCCAGCAGAAAATATTCCTTCAACATTTGCACCGAAATGTGGAAGTGATAAGATTCGTTTAAATTCATGTCTCGTTAGAGTTGATGTAATGTTAGTAAAAGGGAAATTGTGCAGGGGCTCTGCCTGACTCACATTAAACATAATAATGGAATCAATGGGAAAGTTTTTCAATAGAAAATTCCAGAACTCAAAAATCTTGAAGTTTGATGAATTAAAAAGTCTTGTACAGATATATCTTGCAATCTGGTACCCCTGGATTTGGTACAAAAACAAATGACGCCACGAAAGAGAGTCGATGGCCGATGGCAGTCATAACCAGCGTTGCCAACCATTTTTGACGAAAAAAATGCCTTGAAAAAAGAAAGATGCCTTTTTTCATACATAATATTTAGGTTAACTGGATCAATAAATCAAAAACTAAAAACACAAATATAAAAAAATAAACAAAAACAATTTTTTGTTTATTTTATTTCCAAAAAATTACATAAATTATAAATCGCAGAAGAAATTCTTAGTAGGAACAAAATTCATGACTTTATCATCTCCGATGGTTATTTGTTCTGTTTCATCCATTTTAGAGTGATGATCTGTTGAATTTAGTTCAAAATAGTGAAATGAGAGCACAGTTCACACGTATTCACAAATCTAAGAGAGAATTTTCTTTTCAAGATGTGTGGTAGAATTGGATAGGTGTGCGCGGGAGCTGACGGCAGCGTTGCCAACAAATTTTGACGAAGAAAAGCTTAAACAAAGCCTTTTTGAATTAAATAATGCATAAAATAATTATTTTGGTAAATTTCCTGACGTTTGGAAAAATACACACGTAATTGTTCAAGTATTCACTTCTGTCGGCACTCCCGGAGTGCCTCATGTTTTTTTGATTTTTAATGGGAGGTGCCACAACCTTTTTTCATATCCCTCTTATCTTTTGTAAAGTGTCACCAAAACTATCCTTTCTTTCTTTCCCTCCACAAAATTTCATTGAAATCGGTTGAGTTGTCTGTCGGACGTAAACTCCTGCATGACATTACCGCCTACCGGAGGAAGTTTATTTAGCACAGGTCTCTGACATTAATGCCGTTCGAAATGAGAAGGCTCTTCCGGTATCTGATGCGGACGGTTGAGGGAGTTTTGGTGGTGTATTCTCCGAAATGCCTAACCTCATCGCTCGATATAAGCTAAAGCTTTTGAAAGGCTAAATATTGAGAAAACACTGTCCTTATTCCCGCAGTCCATCTAAGAATAACTTCTCGAAGGTCAGATTGTCGCGTAAGACAAGCATGTGATATCACAAAGGACCAATCTACGGTCTACGTGTGGCTTCGTGTCGCAGACTCACACCTTACTTACCTACCCATGATAATTCAAAGGCATTCGATAGAGTTTGCCTTCAAACTGTGTTGTCTAAATCCGTTTTATATGGGTCTGCGAAGACGCACAGTCGGGTAATTGGCGACGCGACAGTTTTAAATAGATAAAAGCGTGAATCTTACTCGTGAGTTGTGTTGTGCGTAGGTAAATTAACAACTTGACAATATGTCGGGACTATTTTCGACATTTTAAGCGACTGGATTGTAAAGTTGGAACCACAAATAAAATAATCTTCAAAATTCCACTCGTAAAGCATTTTGCAAATGTTCGGAAGAAGGAACAGGTGGGCACACATCCGCACCACCCATCTCGTTTCAGTTGGAAAACGTGTTTCTAAAGCAAGTCACGTTTCTACTTGCATTATGACATTCAAGGCGTGCATGTGCGGTCGAAAGAGCCACCACAAGGTCATTAATCTTTGTTCTAATGCCAGTTCTAATGAAAGTTAACAGAAAGTTCGCGCCGGTAGTTAGAAGAAGATATGGACAGGGACACGGCGTGATACTTACCATTTGCTTAATCACCATGTTCGCTGGACAATGCTTTGGGTTGAGCAAGTGCGATGAACTTGACGTTTATATCTCTTGTGCTTCGCTTAACCCAGCGCATTTTACTTTCACTAATATACTTTCGATTGTTTTGCGACAGCAGCATGTTCATGGTCTTGTTTTTGTTTAATTAAGGCGATGAAAACGTTGACACCAATTTTGCCGCTTTAATGACAAACCGATCGTGGCAACATCTCGTTCATTGACTGCTCGCTGTGATGGAGTTTTTCTTGCACGGCTTTTCTCATTTTATGTTTATTGTAGTCTGGGACAGTTAAATTAAATAAAAACTGGTTAGAAATTGTTAAATAGACGTCAAATTGTTGACTTTTTAATTCAAACAAAGTCAAAAACCTTACTGTTTACTATTTGACACAGTTTTTTTCTACACAACTACGTAAGGTTGAGTCGCAATAAAAGAATGGATGAGTGATGGCTTGAGAAATATTTTACAGTCGGAGCGAAATTGTTTAATAAGTACTAAAAGAATAAGTCGTGCTGAGGCGTTAAATGGAAAACTCGTGCAGGTTGCGTGCTCGTGAAGTGATAAAATGAAAAATTTGCTGATAATTTATTTAGCACTTTAAAGCGTCATAGATTCGGAATGGACTTCCGAATGAGTTCAGTTTCTTTCCACTTACTCCCGCCTCGAATATCATAAGAGGTATCATGCAGACGAAATCCACAAAGGTAATTATGCCGATGACCGACAGAACTGGATCGCGATTACCAGCCGACAAAATGAGATTTCTCCGTTGCGTTTTCTAGGGTAATTCTGAAAGATCGTGTGAGGAATATCATTAAAACTTCAGGTACTCTATTTCGAGCAGCTTCTTATCCAAACGGAACAGGCCATGCTTTGTCACAAAGAAGTCGCTTGCAACAGTGCATTCGTTATAGAAATACGTACAAGTTGTTTGCAATTCAATTCACTCTGCACTCCTGCCCAATAATCTTCTTTACAAAACTCCACAACTACTTGCCTGCTGAGGTTTAACCATTCCGTTGACAATTGTCTTCTACGTCGACTGATGCATCGTTCAGCAGCGAAAAGTGTAAAACTCCTTCCTTGGTGTCAAACAGCCACAACCATCAGTAAGAAATACAAAATCCACTTGACAACCCCCTCTGGTCGCTCAAAAATACAAATAAAAACATAATATCCTTTAATATTGCTTCCTGCTGTGCTACGGTCAGCAACATCCATCACACAGTGCTTATGTGACGCAATGTGTGCCACTATAAATATGCAAGCATTTGCTATACGTATCTATTGTGCAATAGGGCGAGTGCTTCCAACCAATCTATGTAGGTT
This sequence comes from Cheilosia grossa, assembly GCA_963082955.1. Lineage (NCBI taxonomy): Eukaryota > Metazoa > Arthropoda > Insecta > Diptera > Syrphidae > Cheilosia > Cheilosia grossa. The sequence goes on along the minus strand of OY720147.1, from coordinate 15,110,470 downwards.
TGTTTGCACAAGTTCCCCATTCAAAGTATAGCCACCTAGAAGATTATTATCAACTTGGTTGGTTTTATTTTCCTTTTGAAATACTGTGTACCTACTACACTCGTTGGAGCCGAACAGCATCATCACCTAAATTTAGTATTATCGCCGGCAGATAAGCTGAATGTTGTGAATGGAGTTTGGTCTACTTAAAGTCTCTTTTTTTCATATTTGCTTGTGCTATACCCATATGCGGAAATGAGACATATTATGGGTCGGCAAAGAGTGTGCAAAACCCTCTTCGTCTCAGTATAAAGTGACCCTATCCAATGAAATGTGGAACATGTTTGAAAATAGTACTTTCTTCGGCTCTTCGGAAGTAGTGACTTTGTCGGTTGTATTGTGCCAACGAATATTGTGAAACGAAGATCCACGTATATTTCTGGTGAGTTATTGGTGAGCATATTTGTGTGGATTCTACGATGGCCGGCAAAGCAAAAACTCCATACAGAAAGGGACTAAACGAGTTTCAGGAACTTTTGGACAAGACCAAAAGGCACATCTTCCATGAAGGTAATTAGTTTAACCATACATACATGGGTTATAGAGTTCGTACTTCTTGCTGAGATTCTGATTAGCGTTGAGCAGAAAACATTCGTATTGATTGGAAAGATCACTTTAAGGGGCACTGTCAAGGTTCAGTGTTAAAATAAATAAATAGATTCAAATAGAACCCCTGGCGACCTGACGTAGCTTCTTAGAACTATTCGTTTTTGATGCGGTTTCGTTTTCGGCACGAATGGAAGGGAGCTCAAATGTTGTGCAATGGAAAAACAAAAACAAAAACTTAAGGTTAGCGGCATTTAGTGAGCGGCGGAGTGACTGGTGTCCTTTTTTTAAGCCTATTATATTAATTCTAGATAAATTAGGAAATTGTTGACCGAAATAGCCGAATTTTCACTCTTTTGGGTCGGAATTTCCAGACTTTGAAGACTGTTTTCCCCTTTTTATTATATCAGCAAAGGCATTCGCTTTCGCCTATATTCGAAAAAAGTTTGAAATTGCATTTCTTTTCATATAAAAAAAATTTAAAAATGTAAATCGTCTTTGTTAACAAGCAGAAAATAAATATATATAACATAAAAATATACACATTATAAAAGGATCAGTTAAATGAATCACACAAAAGTTTGAATGTTAAATAATTTCCCTTTCTATTGGACAACATAATGGCCGCGTTCCACTGCCCTTTAGATGACTAGCGGCATGTCAAACTCCATATAAAAAAAATTGTAATTTCTTCATTTGCGCTATTCCTCAATCTAGCGCAAAACTACCCGCTGCATTGAGAGAAAAATAAAAAGACTTGTCAAAGGAAATCGTTCTTAAAATAGGAATTCAGATATTGTTCTTAACATAAATAATATTGTATCACTTCTTCCTTTGAAAAGTGTTTTTTTTTTTTTTTAGTTTTGCTCTCAATGCAGCGGGTAGGTTTGCGCTAGATTGAGAAATTTCCCTGAAAGGGATATTTCACAAAAAGTGCTAGACATCTAGCGCAAATGGAATTTGTTTTATGTGGGGTTTTTCATGCTGCTGGTCATCTAGATCGTGGAACGCGGCTATTAAAACGAGTGACTGCATTCAGATACACAAAATTCTTACGTAGACGTTCGATGGACTGTTTTCTTTCATGTTTAGAATGAGCATTTCATTCCGAGTAATCATTGAAATTTGTTTGCAATGCAAATTTGTTTTAATTTTTCTTTTAAACAATTTAAGCTCCATGCAGATTTTCGATTTGTTCTCCTTTTCTTAAGCGTGTCCGTCGTCTTCCCATTTTTCATTATAAAAGCGCTAAAATTGGCGGTCAATTTGAGTTCACTGTTCTCGGCCTTGTGTACAGCAGGCGCAGTACTTTATTTGGGCCAACATCTTTCTTAAGTATAACCGCCACTGTATGACCAGCATAGCACCCATTTTTGGAATAAGTTTGCACAGCCCTGAAAAGATTACAAAATGTGCGAGAACCTTAAAAATATGAGGATGTAGTCCAACTGCAACAGAAATTAAAATTCGCAATCTTTCCCCAAAAAACATGTGAAATTTCTTCTGAGACAACTGCAAAGAATACATTTTTTTTCACAAACAGATGCTTGTACTTCTGATTTGTAGAAGTCTTATGAACACACCCATACTACAAAGATTTCAACTAAAAAACTTCTCTTTACCTTGTTTCAGTCAGAAAATTGTTCTTTGAAACAGACTAGCTGAATTGCTTATACTCGGATCTTTGCCTACGGGAATAGGATCGGAAATTGTCCCACATCGAATGTTAGCATTGAACTCTGGAAACTGAGTGCCTTAACAAGGCCTTATCTATGCAAAATGAACTACTTTAGCAAAGCCAAAAAAAGTGATTTTTCTTCTTCTGATACGTATCAAAATTCACCCAAGACTCACACCAACCTAAAGTGTTTAAATAATGTCTTGTGACTTTGTGGTTTAGTCTGATCCACCTCCTTTTAGTATTGGCCGTAAATTCACTCCAAATTGTTGTCCTAATAAGTTTAAATCATAATTCATAAGTGAACTAGAAAAATGAAACATTTCTTACGAGAAAAGTAAGAACAGAACTTTTTTATTTTTAATGCGTTTGCATAGCTGTTATTTTTTATTTTTGTACTCAACTGTAATTATCCATTGGTAGACTGATTTCTATGTTTGTTCTTTCTTTCTTCCAGAGAATACAATTCACAATTATTGTAATGAGACATCATCACGCGACATCCGAGAGAATGAGGACGATGACGGTTTAGGTCCATTGCCATCAAAATGGGAAACTGCATACACGGAGCGTGGTGAACTGTATTTCATCGAGTGAGTTTCATACATATATACGAAAGTATTTCACTAGAGTTATGCGAACAAGTGTAATTAAGTATATGACGGTTTTTATACATTTAACTTGGGTGAAATTGCAGGTGAAATGAGGCTTTTTTTAGATTGGCCAGATACTTGTGGCCTCGGAATAAGGTCAATATTAATCGACAGGAATTAAAAATAGATGCAAACTTCCTCTCGTTCGCCCCATTAGAGAAAGAAAAAGCGTGCTGCATTACACCTTTGGTTTCACCCGCAGCGCATAGCCCTACCGACTCCCATCGCAAGTAACGTACTTTATCACTGGCTGTGGCATGTGCACTGTGTACAGTGTACACCATAAATAAGTTGAAGTATCCATGTGGTCTAAACATACCGTCAGGTGGAAAGTTGCCCTTATGCAAACAATGTTGTTTCTATTTTTACCGCACATATCGATTGATATCACTTTAATTGTATGGCGCGACCGATTTCATGAGCTCTTTTAACACAAACCTACAGAATGTCGGTACACGGGCTTTGGCAGTGAACCGTTGGAAAGTTCAATGTCCTGGAAGAAATATTTTTCCTAGTGTGCTGTTTCTTATATAACGGATTGAATGGACTGAACACTACCGTGAAATGAAGTGAAATGGCTGCTTTCAACTCTAAATAGTCTTTGAATATATGTACAAAGCTGAAGTAAGTTACCACCCGGTTACAAGGTTCATTATTTATAGAGCTTTCATTAAATTTTATTGAGGATTACTTTCCTGTACGATTTGTGGCTTATGTGAGTCTATCTGATTTTTTTTTAATTTCCGTACTGCTGTCAGTATCAGCCGCAAATACTCCATTTATATCTACAGCAGGGGAAACATTTTTCAGGTCGATATCCATTTGTGATTTTTGCAAAAACAAATGCAATTTGAACAGCTGATATTGCTGCCAAATAACGAATTAATACATTTCAGCGAATAGGAGGTTCATTGGGGCTCTGAAGTGCCTTTAAGTAGGCGATTGACATATTGAGATGGATGTGCCCCCTGTCAAGAAAGGGGATAAAAAGAAATGATCTGAAAACGAATTCCTTGCCTGAAAGTGATGGCTCCCATAGGTCACACCGGAACAGCTATGCTTGCTATGATTCCTTAAACTTGCATACATCATAATTAAATAACTCGGTCTTTACTTAAACGTCAACTATCTATCGAAAGAGTATTTTCATTGGTTGATGCTCATTCATTAGATAGAACCGTGTTTTAACCAATTTCGCGGCCAGTTGCTGTTTTAGTGTTTCGTATATTTTATTTTTATATATATATATAGTTGGCGCAACAGGTCTGTAAAGACCCAAGGCCTAGCTTCTCACAACCATTCGTTTTGTGTGAGTTTCATTTTTGGAACGAATGGAGGGGATCTACAATTTTATGCCGATTCCAAACGGCTAATTGAGAAGCTCTTAAGACAGTTATACTCTCGGATGTTTGTCAGACGTTCGCGAGAGGCGGCGCAGTGGAAAAAACCCTAAGTTGGAATTTGGGTTTTTGCGGGATTCGAACCTGAGCCCCTCGCTTAGTAGTCCAACACACTAACCACTAAGCCACTGCGCCTGCAGTATTTTTAATCAGTGTAAATTTTATCCTAACTGAATATCCTTGTGTAATTGCAGCCACAATACGGGCACATCACATTGGCTGGACCCACGGCTCTCGAAATTTCAGAAAAAATCTCTGGAAGATTGCGGCGACAATGAACTGCCATACGGCTGGGAGAAAATCGATGACGCTCTATACGGCACATACTATATAGATCACGTAAACCGACGTACTCAATATGAGAATCCCGTTCTAGAAGCTAAACGACGAGCTGCTGAGCAGACGAATCAACAACAACAACTTCAGAATCCCAGTGTCCAAGGACAGCGACACGAAAACAACTCTCAATCGGTGTTGCCATATAAATTTACTAGAAATCCCACTGAAATGCAAGGTGAACGAATAACAACGACACTCCTGAAGTCATCTCGGGGGCTAGGAATAACGATAGTCGGTGGCGATGACAATGTGGATGAATTCTTGCAAATCAAATCGATCGTACCGAACGGTCCAGCCTGGTTGGATGGTCAGTTGCAAACTGGCGACATCCTGGTGTATGTGAATGACACGTGTGTCCTGGGATTCACGCACCATGAAATGGTGAATGTTTTCCAAAGCATACTTCCTGGAGAGACTGTTACGCTGGAAGTCTGTCGAGGTTATCCTCTGCCATTCGACCCCAACGATCCAAACACTGAGGTTGTGACAACAATTGCTGTTGATGGGATCAGTTCGAATGCAGAAAAGAGCCGAATCCTAATGGACTTGAACATGGATGGCAATTATAATTTCCTCGATGTTTCTGATTCCACAGGAGCGTCTGGAGTGAACCACTCGTTGGATAAATCACGTGGTGGATCGACAAACGAGAACTATGTGGGAGATGACTTCATTCTGATGAAGAAGCCGGAGATTCTTACGTTGTCCATCGCTAAGGGGGGCATGGGATTCGGATTTACTATCGCTGACAGTGCCCACGGTCAGAAGGTGAAGAAAATTCTGGACAGAAACTGCTGCAAGAATCTACTTGAAGGAGATATTTTACTAGAGATCAATAACTCTCCAGTGAATCACATGTCACATTGCGATGTGGTGAGAGTTTTGAAAGATTGCCCAAAGACGGAGTCCACGACAGTTAAGATCCAGCGAGGCAATACCGTAAATAGTTCGAGCGGGCGTACGTCCGTAAATAGTGGCAAATTCCGGAAATCTGGTGGCAAAGACATCAACGAAATTGGTTTGTATCGGAGCAAAACTCCCACCGCTGATCTTTATAGCACCCAACCGAAGGAAATCCTGCCGATTCGCCCTAAAACACCATTAGTCGACACTCGGAGGGCACGCGTAAAGACGCCGTCCAACGAGCTGAACGAAGAAATAGAAGCCGTCACAAACGGCCTCGAGAAACAAGCCGAAGATAACAAATCAATAGGAGCAGATGCCAAGTCGACAAACAGCTTGCAAGAGATTGATTCAATAAACAATGACATACCATTCATGGACCCCTATCCAAAGCTGGTGACCAGCTTAAGTGAGCGGTTAGCAGAGGCGTCACTAATTAACGACAATCACAACAACCACAATCTCTATCACATGGACCCGAATACAATGCTGCCGAAGATGGACAGCTATGAGAATACACTTACATCTCCAGATTATGGGTATAACTCACTTTACGACGGCGTTCCAGTTCGACAGGAACAGTACGATGGTGCGCCGGTTCAACAAAACACAGATTCAATGAACGGAGGCGGCTTGTACTCTCCTCCCATGACTATTATGGCGCCAGTGCCGACCTATCACCAAGACACTTGCTATTGCTATGAATGCCAGGATTATCAGCGTTACAAATACCATCAGCATAATCAATCGGCGCAGGGATATTATCATCACCATCAGGGCGCGCAAAATGGTCGCATTCAAAAGAGGGTGAACGAACTTATGAATGATCGAAGAAAAACCGGATTCAGTCCGCTCGAAAGCCATCGTCCTTCGATGGTAGATCATCATCAGCAACAGCAACAGCAGCAGCAGCATCAAAACTTTATGCAAGTCCATCCGCAGATGTGGAACTATATGGTAGCGGGAAATAATGCCATGTCCAGGCATATGGATGATGTGAGTTCTAAACTTGAGCGTATGGAGTTGAATTAGTAACCTTTTTTTCTTTTATTTTAGGAGGAGTTTGATCTATCCGAGGTAACGCTGGAAAGACAAGCTCAAGGTTTTGGCTTTCGCATCGTCGGCGGAACAGAAGAAGGTTCGCAGGTAACCGTGGGTCATGTGGTGCCGGGTGGTGCAGCTGACGGTGATCCCGGAATGGCGACAGGCGACGAAATTCTCAGTATCGATGGAGTGAACGTGGTGAGTTGAGTGGTGGATATTTAACAAAAACTCTTTTCACTTTGTCTGAGAATAGCTCTGATAAACGACTGAGCATAAATCGACTGATTCATTTTTACATGCTGCGGCTAAAGTCAATCTTCCGAATAAAAGAAGTAGTTCCTGTTACAATTGGCCCTGAAGTTCTAATGGTAATTCTAAGCGGAAGAACCATCCTTCTAGGCTTTGCATATTCACAATAACTTCAGTTGTATTCCTTTGCCCAAAACGTCAATCAGAAGAGAAATGTAATCGAATGTATAACAACTATTTGGGCGCTGTAATCCAAGTGCATGCTCACAATTTCCAATTGAGTGTGATGTATACCTCTGAGTTTTTCAACACTTGTATTACAGGCAGTGATATATCCGCTAAAAAAACCCGCTTGTCATATGACCAGAACTCATGTTGGACCTATTTCCTTTCATTGATGATTGACCTTACAGCCAGTATATTTATAATTGATTCTTCCCCAGAATGTAGACATACCAATCGCATAAGTTCAGATGATTTTAGGATGTGAATTACATTGAAGTACATGCACATTCGTCTCCCCACCTCGGTAGGATAATTTTGACTACCAGATCATATCATATTCCAGAAGAAAGCCAACATAAGCCTTGCTCTTATTGCACACAATAGAGCGAAAAACCTTTGTCCTACATCGCAAACGGGGAGACACAAGTTGTTCCAGGATATTTATTTTGGAGTTCGTCTGTTAGTTTGTTAACAGATTTGATTGAATAAATCTTTGTTCCCCAGGCATAAGGCTGTTGCAGTTATTTACCTGTTTGTTGTTCCCCACTGACGGTGGACATTTATATTAGTCCTTTGTGTGGTTGGAGACATTCCACTTGGTTAAAGAGTGTTTTTGTTTTGCTTGCATGTTAAGTATTCTGTTTCAAAAAGATCATATTTAATAATTATTGTAAAAGTGACAGCAATACTTTTAAGAATTATGTTTAAAACAAAATACAATCGTCGATTTTGTTATTTTTACTTTAAGGTAAACTCATCTCATCACAAAGTGGTTTCTCTGATGGGCGAGGCTGCTTTGCGTGGACAAGTGACAATGATCCTGCGACGACGAGTAAGACATACATCAGCACCAGTTCCAGTTCGACCGATTCGTTATCCATACGATGTGATTGTGAGTCGTCACGAAAGTGAGGGCTTTGGATTTGTTATTATCTCATCATCAAACCAGTATTACGGATCCACCATTGGTAAGTTACAATTTGCACTATCTAATCGTGTAGATATGAAGTAATAAAAGGCAATGCAACGAGTATTTCGGTACAATCAATAAACTCATACGACTGTAGTTCATTCTCTGTAACCAATCCGACCTCTTCAGACTTTCGATCCGATGGATTTTACTTGTCGCGTGCCAGATTAAACTGCAAATGCAAACAGCATTGTCTGATGTTTTACTTCTAAGCACTTCATGAATCTATTTATCGTCACTATTTATGTTGCCTAAACTCTATTTCTTTATTTATTTCTATCATATTTTAGGCAAACTAATTCCTGGTAGCCCTGCCGACCGTTGTGGTGACCTCAAAGTCGGCGATCGCATCGTTGCTGTCAATCGTATCGATATCGCGGGCATGAGCCACGGTGATGTTGTGAATCTTATTAAAGAATCCGGTCTGCACGTTCGCCTCACAATTGGATCTCCGAAAGAAGACAATCCCATGCTGAATCAATCGCAATCTTCGCCAGCACTACCACAGCTGAAGAGCGATACACCGACATACTTCGATAGATCCCACATGAGCCAATATCCGCAGTTATGACTCTGAGATTTAAGAATACGTCTGTATAAAAGTTTCCAACTTGAGGGGTTTTAATAAACGTAGCGCGCTTGTGATTACATTTGCACACCAATTGTATGACAATAGCGCGTTAGAGCATTGAAACTTCTAAATTTTGTAAATAAATTACCGAATGACTACGCACAGTGTTGTCATCGTTTTAAATGTTCTCCCAAAGACTGAATGTAAAAGTAACAAGAGTGAATCACTGTTCAATATGGCAATTGTAGTATGATTTTGAAATACTACCTGTGCCTTAAGAATCAAACCATTTTTGAATATAGAACTGTAAATTGTCTCAAATAAAATTTAGCAATAGAATAAGCATAAAGTTTTGCATTTATGAAAACAAGAACATGTTATACAAAATTTTGTATGTACCTACACCTATTTTATAATCATTTTCTAAAATGTTGTAAGTCACAAACAATTTCTTATTTCTAATAAAACAAAAAAGTTAATTACCTATTAAATTATCAGCAATAGTTTGTTTATTTTTTAATAAGAAGATAGCCGTTGAAAATACATAATTAACGTTGCATCAACGGGAAGGCTAATCAATCAAAGCAGCAAACAAGTGTAGTAGCAGAAGTTGCAGGTGCCGACGGGAACTTATTATGGAATGTGAATTGCTTCTCTATTTGCAATGCAATAGAACTATTCTGTTCATCGGGACAACCTTCGATATAGTTAGGTTAGCACGGTCTTTTTAAACACAGAGCATTTGATATACTACCAGCCACGTGCACATTGTTGTCTTGGTTTCCAGTTTGAGCTATGACAAACTCGATGTGCGCAACTGATGGCAGCAAGTTAGAGATCGGAAATTGCTTGTTGGTTAAGCTCGTGGTCCACCCTGAACTGTAAGCACCATCTCAAATAAAATAGAGTAAAATCAACAGACCCTTTCTTGGGAATGGCGGTGGGCCCGCTATGGTACCTGGTGTTTTGTGTCGATTTCACCCCACTCAACCTAACCTAGCTTAACAGACCCTTTTGAAACAACCATTTACAAAAATGTTGTTGGTTCGCCTTTCCCGAGAGATTTAAAAGAAATGTAGTCTCAAGCGTAATGTGTGTTTTTAAATCATTCTTACCTACCTTAAGCCCCTTGACCTCTTCACACAGCAATCTGCTGCAAATAGTGCCCTCCGACTAGGCCAGACTTAGAGCTGGAAACACAGCCAAACGGGTCACGCGCAGATTCTCAACAAGTATGTGGGAAACAAAGTATGCACAGACTATACAACTACCCGCCTAGACTTCGAACGAGCTTTTGTCACCTACCTCCCCAGTAGAGAGGAATGGCAAAATCTACAACCGCTTATAAACGAATCAATAATACACATCTATACAGATGGTTCCAAGATGGATGTTGGCGTCGGAGCGGGATTCTACTCTGAAATACTTGGTCTTTCCAGTTCCATCAGACTTGCTGACTACAGCAGCGTGTTCCAGGCTGAGGTTCTAGCAGTGACAACAGCTGCAAAACAAGTTGCAATGATGGCGATACCTCATGCAGATATCACTTTCTTCATTGACAGCCAAGCGACAATAAGAGCTATCTCTGCCGTTGAAATAAAATCTAAGCTTGTAAGTCGCTGTCGCGAAGAGCTACGGGCTCTTGGCGCTCAGCCCTATGTAAGAATCTGCTGGGTTCCCGAATACAAAGGAGTGCCCGGTAATGAAAAAGCTGGTGAGCTGGCAAGAAAGGGTTCTTCACTAGAACTTAACCAGGCCGTTACCACAGTATTAACCCCTCCCTGCAATCTCAAACAGGAAATTGAGAACAAAATACTGGCAGCGACGAACGATAGATGGAGTAAACTCGAATCCTGCGTCATAACCAGGAAAATGTGGCCAATCTATAGCAAACATAAGACAGAAAGAATTCTACAAATGAAAAAAACAATCGTTATCCTCTCTTGTGGGCATTATTACAGGACACAACATGTTGAAGTATCACACCAAGAAAATGAGAATCACTACTGATGACCTGTGCAGAGGATGCGGAGATGAAGCTGTGCATGAGAACACTCCCCACTCTTTGTCACTGCCCGGCACTCTGCCACATCAGATACAGTGTTCTTGGAAGAAATTTTTTCGAGGACTTAGAGGACCTCTCTGAGAAGTCCATAAAAGACTTACATAGATTTGTATTATCTTCGGGATGGCTTGACTACCCGGCTTCATAGGTTTCCACAGTATGGTGGTCATTAGAACCCCATGGGCATCACAACGGATCTACATTGATCTAAGTGCAGCGGTGCAGGTTCCCCCTGCCTCGCCAACCCGCTAACCTAACCTAACCTATCTGTAGGCTGTTTCATAAAGATCCTTACATATAATAATCTCTACTTGTAACAAACATGTTTGTCCGACTAACTACATGTGGGATTCGGTTTGGTTACGCATCACGTTAAGACCGTTTACCCATTTCGTACGCATCACGTTAAGACCGTTTACCCATTTCGTATCAATTTCTGAGACACAGTCACAGACATCACAGTTTTTTTATTTTCTTCATTGAGGAGATATACGAATTCAAATTTGTCTGCAAGATTGCAGTTGGGTTCCCGGGGGTGCAAGTGGAAATGGTCTGTTTCAAATATCTCTTATTTAAAAAGAACCTTGGACAATTCAATTGCAATGATCTGAGCATTGTTCAAATGTCAGCCATGCCTTTGTTTATGCTGACGGATCTAATTGCTACAGTTCTTGATCGTTCAATTCTCTGGTGAACAAACATTGGGAACCCACTTTTGTAATTACTATTTCGAAACGGCCGGCGGGTGTAAGAACCGAGAAAATTCTACACAAAAAAAAAACCCTGTTGGGATACTCACCGAAGAAATGAGAAAACCCAAAAATGTAGTATTTACGATTTTCTAAAATAGAAATACAAATTTATTATACAATTTCCCATAAAGAAATCATTTGATGAATACCCCAAATCTTCCACATTAATTAACCATGTGGGGATCGCGTAAAGCAAGCACCACTTCAAATAAACAAAAGTCTGAGCTAAAAAAAAAAACACTTTATTATGTATACGTTTACCTCTGAACATAGGCCGACCACAATATGACCTTCGGCGCATAATCTGTCCGAAAATACTTTATTAAAATTTGCGGTTTCTTGCTCCAGATTTTTTCGGTTTATTTATTTGAATACATTACCCTTGAAATTGCCTTTTCCCTGATAAGAAGTTTCTACGGAACGATTTGTTACACACACTTGTTGCCAACTTGCAATCAGATCTTGCATTCTAATTTCATGTATCTTTTATGTTATTCGCACTGTTGAGGTACGTTAGACAGAACATACGCAACAGCAACGAATGATTTTATCTCTTCCCTGAAGTGGCCGACTTATCTTCTGTTTTTTACCGAAATGAATAATGTTGAAAAAAACAACATTTGGTAGAAACCGTTCGGGGCTTTTAGCAAACACGAATTTTTCGAGTCATGTTAGTTTGCGTTTATCGGCTGAACAGAGCAGGCGGAAGCTGGTTTTACACACAGAAGTCAGAACCGGTCTCTTGAATTGTGAAAGTTGTGCACAGTGCAATCATTATAAAGTTCATATAATTCGCGCGGATAATACGATTTTGCATGGTGCGTTTTGAAATGTTATAAAGTGTACACTCAGATTCTGCATATCTATAATAGATACAAAACCTATCTATTGTAGTGCTTAACGCCCACTTAAAAGTGATCAAATCTAGACCCAAGCAAATAACTAACACTGGTCTTGCCAAACCAGAGCCCGTGCTTCCGATGTTATACCGGCGCGATTCCAATGCGTGTCACAAGGGGCAACGAACCGCTAGATACCCAATAAAGAAATCTTCTTTAGAGGTTACGACTTAGCTCACATTTATGGTGAATTTGCTGATAGGATGTAGAGCAAATATTTTATAAATTTTGGGTAACAAACAAAACATTGAATTTTTTAGTAATCATTTCCAATCTTTGGTTGGAACCAAGGCACCAAGAAAATATAGTTGCGTCATCTGCCGCGTTTGGGATAAGTTTGAGAAGTGCAAACGTAATGCTTGCTTTACATATTTCATGTTGACATAATCGACTGCAATTCACCGAAAAGCACACGAAAGAATAAAATGCGATCTTTTACAGAATGCGAACACAGAAATCCTATAGGAGCTTTCTCATGTCATTCGATTTTCGTACATTGATCTTGGATAGAGTTTGGACAATGTTCTGCTGTTGACAATTTTCTAAAAAAAATAGTTTTTATTCTTTTATTGCATAGTATAAGTAATACAAGGCAATCTCCCAGTTCAAGGGGGGGCGAATAAAAAACTGCAGATTTTAGAAGAAAGTTGCGCACCTGCAGAGGTTCTTCGAAACAGTCAAGGAAACCTAGTATTTAGCGAATTTTCTGACGTCTGACACTTTTCGACGAGTTTAGGCTGCATTTCCAAAAGCCACAATCGGATTTGAGAGAGAGAGCAAGAGGAGAACGTATACATTGTGGAACCAGGGGTTCAATTACCGCATCCGTGATCGAGTAATACGTGAATGAATTTGCTTGTAAAATCCAAAAAATTCACTGACGTGCGTGACTCGCTCACGGATGCGGTAGTTCGGCCCCTGTTCTTTCACTCAATACAGAAGAAGCTAGCTTTGGTGTTACTCTTATGAACAACAGGCTCACCGTTAATTTTCCGTGAAGGTCTTCAAAGACTATTTCTCAGTTGAAATTGAAATTGAATTGAACTACATAATATCGAGGCACTACCCTACGCGATGTGTGGAAAAAGTTCGTATCCAACATATTTTGTTTTAAGCCGTTTTTATTACACTAATAAGTAATCGGCATCATACGTGGCAATGCGGTTTTCGGGCCGGCAGATCAAATTTACGAACTGATGAGAATCGTTGGAAAACCAACGAATTTTAAGTCGATACGCACCACCTTTTCGTATGATATATAATTAATTGTCAACGATTGGTATACTTCACACTACATTACAAGAGTAGTCATAACCTCTTTAGCACGTGCTTATTATAAAAAAAAATCGGAACGTGGCAGTTCGATTCAGTCAAGCAGTAAAACATATACCTTTATGGATATTTAAGAAGAAGCTATATTGATTGGCGTTGAAGTAAGCGAAGAGCAGACGGAATTGTCTACCGTCTGGGACAAAATGAGCTAAAGCAGGCTGTTCGAGATGGCTAAGAGTTCATGTTCATGTTCACATATGTACTCAGGAGAAATCTTAAAAAAATGTCAGACATTCTACTCGACCCCAATTCTCAAAAATGTCCGCATAAGTTTATTTGCCAAAATCTGCGATGCGATGCGAAAAACTAAAATTCGCAATTCTCGAAATCCGCATACGAGAATTTCTCTTCGAATGTTACTAGTCTGTGTTTTCCACGCGGATTTGCATTTCGTATACGGCATTATGAGTTTGATACTTAAAAAAGGGTTTGTTTTTTGATTTGTTTGTGAGAAAATAGGAGTCAATTAAAGTAAATCAAACAATTCAATGATATCCTTTCGCATTGATATAAATATGTTGAAAAATATTCGTTCAAAGCAGCCTTGGGACTCTCGGATACTTCAGTACATTTCGAATACGCCTATAACTGCTTCATTGAGAATTGAAAAAATGTTGAGCTCATATCGCCCAAATTAGCTACTGCGAAAACTCATAAATGTTCATTAAACATATTTACATTAGTGTTTCTTTTTCTTTGACAATCGAAAACAACAATTCCCAACCAATTTAAATTTGAATATTGTTTTTCTTTCACAAACTGTCAAAATGATTTACTTGCTGTAAAACTCTGCCTCATTCGAGAGGTGAATATAGTTTTCGCACTGGTGAAAGAAATTCCCGTACAGCTTGAGAATACCATTTTTTTGTGCTATGCGAACATTTTTGACGGATTTGCTCGTATACGAACTATCTTATGCGGAATGTGAGAACTGGGGTCCTGGCCAGACTTGTCTAGTATTTAGAAAAGTGTTTTTATAGGAAACAGTAGAAATCACATTTCGACCTCAAGGGACAATGGGAGATTTTTATGTATTCCATACCTTCATGATTTTCCGCCTCGTAGGGCCGGTATCGCGGATAGAATACAAACTTATTCTAAAAAATCTCAACTTGACATTTATAATATGTGGAAATGTATACTGAAACCTATTAGTTATATTTTCCATTAATGTAGCAACATATTTAATTTACAACGTTTGACTGCGATTTATTTTCATCCAAGATCATCCATTTCTACTTTATTTTTGTTGATTCGGAGCAATATTTTATTTTCCTCTGGTCTAGGTATGCGTAAAATAGACTTGTATTCATTTGTATTCCATTATGTTTTCCTAGATGTATAAAGAACAAGTCATTAATTAGGAATTATGTTGCTTGAGAGCAATAACTAATATAGGCTAGTGAATATATGTGTTTTTAAAATTTATTTGTAACTTATAAGTTCAAACGATTTAAAATTAGCTAGCAATGCCCCTCTATAAATCTGCTGGCACCTTTGCCTGTTTCAAATAATTAAAAAAAGTTTATTGTTAGGTACCTACGTGTTTAATTTTTTTTTTTTTGCAATTCGCACGGATAGTATTTAATTGGAATTTAAATGCCCAGGTGATTCATTAAGTTAATGATGTAAAGTACCTGGGTAATTGTATTGAATTTGTTAAATTAAATGACCGAACGTTGTTTCATAATACTTTTACGTTAGTATGTGTAAAAAAGGTGAATTTTACAAATACCAAGCCGATAGTTGGGTCTATTCTTTCAGTGGCATGAATGCAACAAAAGTTTTAATTACGAAGTGTGTAATAAATTGCTTGTTTTCAGTCACTGCCTCATTTAAATTGGTTATTAGCAATAAACGGAAATGCCACTTTCTGTCCGGGGTAATAGCCTTGAAGATTTGTGTTTTTCCGTTAAGCAGGAAGCGTAATGAAAAGTCTAGTGAAATTCGTTGTTTGTACATATTCAATTCCAGTTCAGATGCATGCGTTCCCCGCTCTGCAAAAAGTACCAAATTTTTTGACTGTATTTAAAATCTTAAAATGTCGCTTGGTCGAATATTTACTGTCAATCCAATTGGCGAACAACTTTCAAGTGCATACGGCCTGCTTATGCAGTTTTCGATTGGGCTTCTGATTCTGCTCTCAGAGTTCTGATTTTGTGTGTCCGTATGTCCAATCGAACATAAACTCGATTTTCTATTTTTTTTTTTTGATTTTCGTGCGATTGGAATGTGTGTAGGCTTCGACACTTACGCGTTTTTCACTGGTTATATTTTTTAATCATACAAAATTTACACCCAGATCGATTTCAAACTTGGGCATAAGTAATTTACAAAAATAGAATCACCCGATGCAATGTTACGTTGCAGATGAACAGCTTCACGAAAACCGTAACGTACTGCTCTGGTTGTCAAACTCAAACGCACTTGGTTTGGTATAACTTAAGCAACTAAACAGATTCGCAGAAGTGCTATAAATCTAAAAACAACAGTTGGAAAACCAAATTTTAATAAATGAAGACGTTTAGGAATCTAATTAACTAAGTTTGACAGCTGACAGTCTTGATATGTTTCAGTTTTGATTGTTCTCGATTGGTCACGTGAACAGTTTTCTTCAGTTGACGTGTATGAAGGAGAAGCCGACGAATCTAGTCAATCCGCGATACTAATAATCATTTGTAGTGTCCAGGCTAAATTTTTAAAACTCACAGTAGCGAAATTTTCCATACAAAATTACATATTGTGACCTACAAAATATTTAGTGTGAAGGTTAAAAATGATTATTAGTAATGCACAATGATTTCATGATTTCCCGACTGAGTAATAAGTTGACAGTTCGTATATGTGACGTAGGAAAAGGGATGTCACCGAGCAATATAGTTCTTGCGTTCAGATAAATAATTTTTTAGATGTGGACAATGCTGCCACCATGGTTAGTATGTGTTTTCAAAAGAATACATAGAAATGTCTTTCCAAATCGATCGTGTACATTGACTTTCATGTTTATACTCTTCAGTGACTCTTCTATGAAAATGTACGCGAAAGATTTAATAGAAGATCAAACAGAGTTAGTTTTAGAATAACTATTAATGACTTCAAACTAAATACACACAGTCAAACTCATTTACCGCAGATAAAACTGAAAATATAAACGTCCTTCACAGGTTGGGTCGAAGAATTTAGGAAACCTAAACGCAAAATGATATTCTGAAAAATTTGAAAATAACGCTGTCGGAAACTACTTAACACACAACTCAAGCATTTTAGTATATCAGTATGTGTGACCTAGTCATTAACTCTTTTATTGATTAGAACTGCAATCGAAATCAAAACCTTATCTGAATCTAAAGAAAACAACTGAACAAACTAAATATTTTACAAAGAAGAACTAGTCGGTAGGAAATATAGATTTACTAAATTGCTTTCCTGAATTTCGTAAATGAACCGATAAGATTATTTGCTATGTGGTAATTATAAAACAGGTAGATTAATTTTTATGAGATCAATTTATTTTATAATTCACTGACTAACCAATTGACGTCTTCACTTGCGAAGGTGTGTTCATTACGTAAGAAGAATTAGAGCTAATAGAAATTCTGTTCGGCGATGAGGGGTTAAACCGTATGTTTAGTTATTGAATTGGTTTCATTGCCTGGGCTCTGAAATGGGAGACTAACTTTTCAATGTATAATGACATACTAAGAAGAGACCTTTTGATTTTGCAGACGCAGATGCCCCTTTCTTAAAAACTGTCCACATTAGAAACCCTTTGCAGTTGTGCGAAAAACAACTCACCGAACATACTAGTCCTTACTAGTCCCATAAAGCTCAATGAGGACATACAGACAGACAGACTGTCAGACAGAAAGACAAACATTCATTTAAGATTTAAGATAGTAACATTTGTATGATTGTACCAGTAGGGGACCGTCAAATTTTAGGTTGCTTCTAGTGATCATCAAAAAGCAGCAAAGCGACAAGTCTACAGTACTTGTTGAATTTTTGAAACAAGCTATTGTAAGTTCTGCATTGAAATTCGAACGAATGTGACAGAAATTCATGTGTACAAAACGTCACACAAGGTACTATCAGACGGTTTGTAGATACACACAAACTACATTTGGGTATCGCGTACACTAATTATATACAAGTCTGTAATGTGTTTTTCACCAATTCGATTTGTAAAATTTGTGGCTCAGACGGTTTGTGCACATTATACCTACATAAGTTTATTCACAAAATGTTGCGTATACACAAACCGTCTGATAGAAGCTTTACACTTGTAGTAGCTACAAGTTGCTGAATTTCGTTAATTGCTCCGACAAAGCCGACGTATTCTCTAGCAAACGCTTTGTTGTTCTCAACATCTCCCAATATTATATTACCCCTGTCAATCACTCACTTTTTTTACCATCATTTTTATATCAGCAAAATCAATAAAGTGAAGTTGTGCATAGATATGTCATATTTTAATATTTCCTGCAGTAGAGTAGTTTTATTTATTATAGCCGCGCCCGATAACATTCCAGTCTATCAACAATAAGTATATGGGGAACTATAACCAGATGTCTTTACACAGCGGTGGAATGCCAAACACGAAGGGTGTTACTTATAATCGTTTTTAACCTTCGTTTATGGAAAATTTCGAAATTGTAAGTTCGAAAAATTTAGCCTGGACTCTATCCCCCTATCGCGGTGAGTGTCTACAAGCATTATTGGCTGAAATACAAAGGGCCTTTAGAGTACGCCCATTAAGTACTCATTAGTCCTATCCATCCCTTATTCGCTTTTGTGGGAACAGAATTAAGTGTCGATTAGGAGCACATTGCATATTTTATCTGTCAACACGCTGAACAATAATAACTTATCTCATCTATAGCATGAGTATCTTATCAAAATAAAAAACATTCGTTCCATTGTTTGCGATAACAATTCGCTAGAACGTATGAAACTTGTGTTTTACACGCGATAATCCGCTCTCTCTAGAATTGAGCCACTGGCACTAGCACCAGCACGGCAGCACCACAGCCACAGTCGTCTGCACCAAACGTCGGGATTTCTCATTGAAATGGCCATATTCCAATTTCTAAATTGAAAAGTCACAGTCAGCTTTTCGTTTTCAGTGTCGATCGTCAGTGTTGAGGTTCACTTCGGCGAAATAGTATCGCAGTAGCAATAGCACTTGCGCCAAGTGTCTGCGGATTTTCTTTTGCAAAGGTGATCATCAGAGAACAGTGATCGTCACCACACAGAAATGATCCATTAAGGATGATAGACAGTGAATCGTTGCGCTGTGTTCATTAAAGCCAACCGGTTAGACCAGAAGATCGGACACAGTGTGTAGCTATAACTAGTGCGTGTGTGTGTTTTTTTTTTCTTAAATATTTCCTCTGAAGATCATCAGGTAGGTAGTCACGATCAATGAACAGCTATAAATAAACAATTCTTTAACATCTTTTCTGATTTGCCACCGGTAGATGGGGACACGCGACTCATGGACCATTGACATTTCTATTTCTGGTTTCGGTGAGATTTTGTGTCACCTACTACCTAGTTCGCTTGGTTTCGATTCGGTTTATTGGGGAATCCGTGTTGCGTTTTCGAGATTAAAATTAGAATTGCAAATAGCTGTGAAGTTGGTGTCATTTGTCGTGTGTCCGGTGGTGACATATCTGTCGAATAAAATTGTCGTTTTTGTCGGGTAGTTCATTTTTGTTGTACCGGTCGTGTATTCATTAATAAAATGCGAAGAGTGTTATTCACTTGTTTTTAAATTCTAAAGCGAATTTAATGACACATTTAATGTGTAATTTCATGGTGAAGTACTAGGGTAATTGGCTTGCATAACGTGTACTCAAGCAAAGTATAATGCAAGCAGCTATTATTTAAGAGTGATTACGAAGGGAAAATGCAAACAAAAATAAACGAATACAGTCAACAAAAAATTATGGGCCGATCAAATCGGCAGATGTTGACGACTGAAATATTGTTTTTAAGTACCTACATACATAATTCATTCGGTGTTGCCCTGCGGATGCGGATCCACCTGAAAAGACATTTCAAGTTTTAATAACGACAAATTAGATATGTGTATCTCTTAACCCAGTTTACAGAGAGATAACTTGACACAAACATTCTTTACATTTACATTACAGATGGGCAACACTTATGTTTTCGAGTGGGCTCCTTCAGATTTGCTCTCAGATTTCAGATTTCGTGTGCCTAATCGAACATAAAAACGTCACTTGCTCTTTTTTGTGTTCATATTCGTGCGATTTGAATATGTGTAGTCTTCGACACTTTTTTCAGCGATTTCCGATCACTGGTTAAATTTTATATCAAACCATTCGAAATTTCAGTTCCGATTGATTTCTATATATTTATACATAAATTATTTACAAAAATAGATTCACCCGATGCAATGCCTTTCTTTGCTGTAGAAAACATTCACGAAAACCTAAACAAACTCAGTTGTCATACTCAAATGCACTTGCATTGGTAAATCTGAGGCAAATCTGAGAAAATGGCCGCTCCATATAAAAAAAATTGACATTTCATCATTTGCGCACTTTCTAGCACGTCTAGCACTTTCTGTGAAATATCCCTTTCAGGGAAATTTCTCAATCTAGCGCAAAACTACCCGCTGGATTGAGAGAAAAAAAAAGCACGACCTGTCAAAGGAAATCGTTCAAATGTTTACAAAAAAAAAAAAAAAAAAACGAAACCGAGCATGTATAATTGTGATAAAATTGATAATAACGTAATTAAAATAGGAATTCAGAGATTTTTTTCAACATATTCTTTAATTTTAGTGTGGAAATAATTATGGGAAAAAGAGTGTCAAATGTCATTTTGCCGGGGATATTTTGTGCTCGACGTCTAACGGGCAGTGGAACCCGGCCAATATCTAGATTCGCAAAAGTGCTCTGAAATCTGAAAAAGATTGTTGTTTTCTACCAAAAGAACGTAAAAATTGCTCTGAGAGCAAAAAAAGTGCTCTGAGAGCGCCCAATCGAATACCACATTACAGTTGCAGCAAAATAATGAAGGCGCCCTCATCAAGGCTGTTAAAATGAATATAAAATGAATATTTTGTCAGCAAAGTAAAGTGAAGTAGCACGCAATTACAATTTATATAGTCTTCTTGACACTTCCGAGTTCCGACACTCAAACTAATATTTGGAAGATGACACATTTAAAGATGTAGTTATCCTAATTTGAGGAGATTGGTAGATTGGCTAGATTGGTTGGCAAACATCAGTTTTCAAATGTCCGCCGCATAAAAGAAATGCCAACTTAGAAATCAGTCACGAAACTCTTATTCCGTTTTCCATTGGGCAAAAAGAAGCGTCCGGGAGAGTCCGGAATCGAAAAAAATCACTTCTGAATCCGTTCCATTGGCACAAAAAATACTCCTCTGGTGATTCCGAGAAGAAAATTTCGCTTCTTCATTTGACGTCAGAATCCACTCAAGTGTAGTTTTATGTATTTTATACAAGTAAGCATTTCACCACTACTTTTGTGCATTCAATCAGAAGCAGTTTTCTTGTTCCATTGGATTGCAGAATGAGTGGATCCCCGAGTAAAACCAATGGAAATAGACATACCTCGGTTCGTTGGCTACCTCTACATAAACGTCAACTGAATGAACTCGTCGCATGACCGATCTAGGCCTGTAAAAATACATAAAGTCTTACTTACTACACGATATTCTTAAATGTCCCTAAAACTATAGGCAATTATCACAAGTATAGAAGTGTGTTCACAGCAGTAGTCCGTGTCTTTTTGCTGATGTGTATATGACACTTTTAGTAAACTGCTTACAACGTCAGCTTAAATCAAATAAAAAATCAAGCAATACAAAAAAAAAAAAAAATACAGATTTTATTTGCCTGACATCGCTTTAGAACAAATGTCACTCTAAACTGTTTTAATGGACATTCATCTACTTGGGTTACTTTGCGGAGATAAAGGTTTTTTGTTTTAATACATTATCATTAACTCCTTTATAAAACCTAGAGCTTGAGTGGAATTTTGAAAGCACAACTCCGAGACCTGTATATCGAAAAGCGCAAAACGAGCGCTTTAGAGCACTACCTGTCATATGACTTTAAAAAAAAAAAAAAAAATAAACTACAGGTCAGTTCGTTAACGATAATGCATTCGAACACGTTACTGAAAGTTTGTTCCCTTACCCTTAAAAGTTGGGTTAGAAGGAAACGAAGTTTGACAAAATTTAGCTAATGTATTCCAATGCATTACCGTTAGGGAACAGACCTCACCAGTACTTCTTTCATTTCTTAAGTCTGCGGCAATCTTTACAATCTACTTTCTCTTTCTGTGTCAGCTTTCGCATTCCTGGTAAGCAGCAATCTATGGTTATCAGTCAAAATATGATGTTACTCAGTTCAGCCAATTTATTCTGAACTCAGAGTACTCTGATCGATCATATCTATACTGTGTCTTAGGGGAGGGATACAATTTTATCTCATGCAGTCCACTATCGAATTTAATCGTTTGGAATTGGAGTCATTTCTCGAGAAAGCGGCAGGAATTTCCTAAGCAACCAAGCTGCGGTCCCAGAGAACGTTTCTTATGTAGTATATTACAAAATTTGGGCCTTAATAATTATTTTGTAGGTTACAATGGGTAATTTTGCAAACAAAATTTCGCCATTGTGAATTCGCAAAATCTAACCTGAGTTCTATGATGAGGAAGTATGCCACCTAGTCCTGTGTATCACCCTGTTACTTCATCGAGTCATCGGTCTAGTGATTACCCACCAGCCTCGCTTTCCTGAATGGATCTTTTATATCTACTGAAATAATTTAATATGTAGCGAATTCTTTCCATGGAATCAAGACAGCAAGAACCTTATTCACTTGAGATGCAAAACAGAAACATTAATTCTTTTGGAGGAGATAAGATTGCCAATATGCCAATAACACTTTCGAATGTATGACAAACAAGCCTATATACTTTGCGCGTTATCAGCCCGCAACAACAATGCGCGTACTGTTCTCATTTACTCACTAGAATCATGCCCCTTGTCGAGCTAATCATTTTCAAGTGTTAACAACGTCTTCATTGTAAGTAGCTGGCTATGAATTTGATTTATTCTTTCAATTGCATACTTGAAATTATTGTCATTATTTTTACAAGGGAAATATCTAAACTAATCGAATTCAAAACCATTTGGTACTGATTTTTCCAATTCAGAAAGCGCTGGCTTATTTATTTAGGTATAGGTATGCAACTCCTTCGCGTATGCTCCGATCAACTCGACAAAGTACCGAAGGAAAAAGTGGTAGACCTTCGAACACACTTAAACGAAATGGGAAAAAAACCTCCACTATTGTGACAAATTAATAAATCAATGTCACGATCAGGAGAAACTATAAATGTAAACGCTGGCAACACCGCACCGATTACGATTAGCAATCTATCGAAAGCCACAAATTCGATAAGGATTTAATTTATAACATATTAACAATAATACACGCCCCAATCTAAACTGAGCACGCGGAAATAATATGCAAACACTTACGTTATTAGAATTATTTTTTATTACGATTTATATTGATAGTTTTATTGAAAACATCGTGGAATCACTTACTCGTTCGAATACGAATATCTGGCATAATGCTCTGTAAACATTTGAAAAAGTTTGTTCTTCCACGTCCCGGTATGCGAATAATCGTGAATACCAAATACTAACTTCATCGCATTTAATGGGTTGACGTCTATAACGATAAATACTTTCTGAATTGAAAACGTGTTAAATTTGTTTTTATTTTTCGAACAAACAAAACACTTGAGTGCACTTTGTAAGTGAATCACTTCGGATTATATGTAGCACAAATAGCACTGTGTGTTATTGGTACAATTCTAATAGCGGAGATCTGTTGCGCACAAAAGTCCAATTAACGTTATATTGTGTGCTTGAGAACGCTTAAGGAGAATTTGCTATCACTTGCGATTCGACGAGCAGACTCACTATCACAATGATCGCTGATCAGATTATGAAAATATTGCTGTTTACTTTTGTTACTTGTGCAGTTGGTTTTTATACGGTCGATGTGTCAAAATCAATACAGGGACTCGATACATCTTAGCTTGCACGTAGTTGCTTATATCGAAAAGATTGACATAAATAAATATACTTGCCGAACCGGATGAAATTGAGTAGGTACCTCTATTTACTCTCTAAACACTTTTAACCGCCTAGTAATTTTAAGGACTGACAATCATCCGAGGGGTAAAACTGTCAAGAAAGAGCTTTTCAATTAGGCGCATTAAATTCTAGATCCCTTCCATTCGTCCCCAAAATTAAAAACTCACACAAAACGAATGGTTGTGAGAAGCTGGTGCCTAAGGGTACTTACGGACCTGTTGCCCAAATATTTATTTATTTTAGATTGATCTGGACTAGATGTAACCTGAACACAAATACTCTATTGGTCGGTAGCGAACTGTCAACTTCGTACTCAGTCATTTCTTGATTAGATTCGTCTGATGTCGTTTTCCATTGGGATTTTCCTACAGATTTTGCGCTCAGATTTCGTGCCCAATGGGACATACAATGAGATTTTTCTTTCTTTGCATATGTGGTGGCTTTAAAAGTCAGTTGGTCTTAAATTGTAATTTGTGTTTCTAAAACTATATTCAATTTAAGTTGATATCAATTGCAGCTGCCAATTGTAAATTTTGTCTCTATTTTTCACAGACATGTCGTCTAAAAACGTCACAAACTTCTAACTTTGACAAATGACAAATCGAGATTCGCAAAATTGCTCTTTTTTTTCTGTCCCAATGGAAAAAGACATGAGACTCATCAAGTAGCCAGCTGACAGACTTCTTAAATTAGATACTAGTACTTAAACGTAACCCAATAACTGCCTAAGCACATTGAAGCAGTAGCGGTATCGCTGGCTAAGTAAAAATAGTACGTAGGAGTAGCTGTAGAACCTACTCATTGGCCAACTTTCATCATTTGTGGAGAAGCAAGTAGCTACTGGGTAAATTGTGTATTCGAAATGCTATCTATTTGATTTTAAACTGTCATCGCAGTTTCTTTCCACAGCGCCATCTGTTGCAAACATTGAAGATTATTAGCCGCGTAAGATAAAGCTTCTTGAATTCTGCCGTTGGGATTCGCAATAAACTTGTAAAATAAATAGCTAAGAGACGCAACAGGGTCCTAGTCCTATATGGTCCAGTTGCGGCCACTATTTATTTCTTCAACCGCCGGAATTAATACTAAACTCTGCTTTTAATGTTGCAAACCCGTTTTTTTCAGTGCCTGGACCAATAATGAACACACAACTTGCTTTTATCCTGGCTGTGATAAGCATCCAAATTATATTCACCAATGCGATTCCTGTGACAAAGTCTGGCTCCATTGAGTTTTTGATACTGCACAACAATGACATGCACGCGCGCTTTGAACAGATAAGCGTAAACGGAGGCAAGTGTTCGGAAGAAGATAAAAATACTAATAAATGTTATGGCGGTTTTGCAAGGACAGCACATGAGTACACACTGCAATTATCGGTCATTCTTATCGGAATTGTAAAAGTTTTCTTTTTCCTCGGTTCCTTCTAGAATTCGAAAATTCCGTGAAGAGGCTAAAACCAATGGCCCTCCAGTTCTTTATCTGAATGCCGGCGACACCTATACCGGAACTCCATGGTTCAGTGTGTTCAAGGACAACATAACAGCAGCGTTTCTTAATAAATTGTCCCCTGATGCAATTGTAAGAATACAACATACATAAAATTTGAAATAACAAAAAAACGAATCCTTTCTGTCAGTCGTTGGGAAACCATGAATTTGACGAGGGTGTCGAAGGACTAGTCCCCTTCCTAAATGAGGTCACATTCCCAGTGTTGGCGGCCAACTTGGATCTGTCGAAAGAGCCCACATTGGCTGCAGCAAAGAGTCTCGCTAAGTCGGTGGTCCTTGATGTGTCCGGAATTAAAGTCGGTGTTATTGGTTATGTTACACCGGATACAAAACTCCTTACGAAAGCTAATGGCGTCCTGTTTGAGCAGGAAATAGATGCAATCAAGTAAGTGTCATATCATAGGATATAGAATGGTTTGTATAAAAGATATTCATTGCAGTGAAGAGGCTAAAAAGCTCAAGTCACAGGGCATCAAGATCATTATTGCCCTGGGACACTCGGGCTATCAGAAAGATCAGGAGATTGCTGCAAAGTGCCTTGAAGTCGATATTGTTATTGGGGGCCATACTAACACGTTCTTGTACAATGGAAACCAACCCGACGCCGAGAGGCCGGAAGGTCCATATCCAAAAGTTATCCAGCAATCCAGCGGAAAGAAAGTTCCCGTCGTTCAGGCGTATGCATACACCAAATATTTGGGAAGACTTCATGTGCAGGTAAATTGGTTTTGCCCTTGAACATAAACTTGTCTCAAACTTTGGAACTTCAAATAAGAGCTTATTCTTCTCCAGTAAAGAGAGTTTGCATAGTGATCCATCACGCATTCGCGTAAGCTTCTTCTTGGTGTTCACACCTTGTTCTTCTGCTTTGTGTTGTTAATCGCAGCTGAACCTCCGATGATTTATCACTTATTCCCCACACAACAAGTTTCTCATCTGATTCTGGTAACCTAAAAATCGTTTTTATCGCTTCCCCAGTTTGACGATAACGGCAACCTAATTGAATTTGATGGACAACCGATCCTGCTCAATGCCGATATACCAAGAGACTCGGACATCCTTGCGCTGCTCGAGGTGTACCGGCCTATTATTACTGCCCTGGAAAGAGCGATCGTTGGCCACACGAAAGTTCACCTGGAAGGACATTCCTCGGTTTGCCGCGTTGAAGAGTGCAATCTGGGAAATTTGATTGCTGACAGTTTGGTCTATGCCAGAGTCCTAGACGATGCAGGTGGAAAGTATTGGACTGATACTGCCATTGGCTTGGTTCAGGGTGGAGGTGAGTTTCTTTTTCTCATTTTTGCATAGCACACCTGTACGTCCTAATATTTTCTTCCGAAGGTATACGCAGTTCAATAGACAAAATTTCTGATGGAACCATCACCGAGAATGATGTCCTTTTGGTGTTGCCGTTTAAAAACGATGTTTACGTAACCAAAGTGTCCGGAAAGACAATCCGCAATGCGCTCGAGCATTCGGCAGCAGTATATGACCAGGATTCAAACGGAGGTTTCCTTCAAGTATCCGGCTTACGGGTGGTTTACAACCGAGACAAACCTGTTGGCAGTCGAGTCGAAAGTGTAGAGGCTCTGTGTGCAGAATGTGAAGTACCATTCTATTCTGAACTAGATGACACAAAGACTTACAATGTGGTTCTAGCCGAGTTCCTACTGCAGGGCGGTGATGGGCATTCATTCAATGAAAATATAGAAACAAGCCAACGCCTACCGCTGCTTGATAGTGCTACACTCTCGGCATTTCTTAAAGCTCGCCAGATAGTTTATCCAGGAATTGAGGGTCGTATATCATGGAAAGGAGCAGGCGTTAGTTTGAGCAGTTCAGTGTTGGTAGTGACGTTAGCCTTTGTACTAAGGCAAATACTTAATTGATTCCTATTTTTTTTTTTTTTAAATTTTAAAGTAGAGCGTTGTCATCTTTCAAAGTGCATTTTTTCTGTAAAAAAAAAGTATTTAAAATAAATAAATAAATAATAATGTAAATGTGAACAGAAGATGTAAGGAGTTGTTTGTATATGTCACTTACATATCACCGTGTTAAATCGAATGTGATTCGCTTCCTTTTATAAAGACCTCATGGTTGATTTCAAGAAGCGTCGAACACTTTTCGTCGTCATCTTACAGATAAGGATGACCCTTGGGGGAGTGTAAGAAAAAACCGAATTGATTGAACATTGGTGGCGTTACATAGGTAAGCTCTAGCTACAATATATTAATATTAAATCAATATAAAGTGCTATAGAAATTCAGCCACATACTCTCCAAGAAAATTTAAATTAAAACCATCGTTTTCCATTCCTATTCTCACTACCGCCATCTATATGTTAGCATAATTTCCACAAGAATCACTGCCATTGCCGTCAGATGTCTCCGTCCCACAAAATGTCAACAAAAGCAAAATACCAAAAAGAAAACGAACCGCACAAAGTGAAACGTCAAAAATGGTTTTTGTTATGGAGGATTTATTGACGTATTCGCCGTGTATACAAGTTTTTATTTTTGTTGTGTCTCGCAGAAAATGCCTAAATATAAGCGGAAAATCCCCCCAACTATTGAAAACAAATCAAAATGCATAATTCCTGATGTGTAATTCCATGGGAAAATAACATTTGGCTCCTCGCGTACGGGTCAAATTCGCCGGGAAAGTCGCGTAAAAAGTGTCATGAAAATCGAATACGTGTGAAACGGTAAAAGCAATAAATAGAAAAACATATTTCTAATCCTCTGTAATTGAGAAAATGTGCAAAATTTGGTTTAAATAACTTCTTCCGATATAGAGATTATCCGTGGTGTTCAAAAGCATAATTTGTACCATCGCAGCGTTCAATGAGAAGTTATAGAAATCATACTTCCAAAACTTTCGCAACCACCGCCATTGTTGTTGTAAGAGTTTTAAAAATAAAAAAATATCGGTCTTCCAATTCCAATCCGACAGCGGTAAGCCTTAATTACCTTTTGCTGAGCGTGATTCCTAAAACCATCGGTCGTCGTCGTCGGGAATATATTGATATCTTGCATGCGAACAGCTGTCGCTGTATTTTTTTTTTTTTTTTATTATTATTACGCGTTTGTCGGTAAGTGATAGTTGCGCGAAGCGTTTTACTTTGGCCCGCTGACCTACTATCAATTGCAGTCATTGAACCTGTTGCGGTACACAACGATAAGCGGTCGTTCAACCGCTGCCCTACTAATACTGCCTTCGTACGGAGCGAATAGAACGAGATAGATGAAGCGTTGGTGGAACTAAAGGTAATTACTGTCATACTACAATTTGGTTGCTGTTAATCAATTGCAATCGGCGGCTGACGTATTGGCTTATCGCCGCTATTATGCTGTGTTGGGTGTTCTACCTACAGCTACAAGTTGTTTATGGTTCTAAATAGAACTGCAAGCAGACCGCCCAGTGCTATATAAGCAGTGAATTGTTGTAGAGTATGTGCTTATGACTGCGAATCTAGGTTAAGCGATAAACAGTCAGGCTGTGAATGAAATGAGTCGGATTTGATTTCAATACTAAATTTGCGTGAGTTATAATTATGTGAAACTGAGAGTAGACTATGGTTGGCTTTAGTCTTTAGTTGACTGTATCTAATTTGGTTTCGAACCTCTTCTACTTGTAGGTGTGTTGGCATCGGATTTAAAGTCGAAGACTCCTTGACCAGAGCGTTACTTTCCACTGGCTCTACTGGGATGGTCGATGGAAAGGTTTTCTTTTATTTTTAGGTCGTTGTCGCTGTACAGCTCGAAAAAAATGTAATTAATACTCGTCTTTTGAAGTGGCCCGGCGAGTGCTTCATGTATTAAAGGAGACTTATTGAACTTTACCAAACATGTTCCTAAAGTACGCTTCTCTTTCGTCCTTGTGCACAGGCGTGCGAGTTTCTAACGGATGTCAAGGCTATAGGTGTCTCTAAAATAGATAAATGTGTTTATGAATGGTTTCCAGGATCTATCACAGGCTTGTGGTGGGGAATAATGTCAGTGGACTTCTGTGGTACCTGCTACGACAATATTAAAGCTGCCCAAGTTACAGATCGTAGGCGCAGTGGATTAGTGGCTACTGTGTTGGACTACTAAGCGAGGGGTTCCAGTTTCGAATCCCGCAAAAACCCAAGTTCCAACTTCGGGTTTTTTCCACTGCGCCGCCTCTCGCGAACGTCTGACAAACATCCGAAACTGTCTTGAAAGAGCTTCTCAAGTAGCCGTTAGGAATCGGCATAAAATTTTAGATCCCTTCCATTCGTTCCAAAAATGAAACTCACACAAAACGAATGGTTGTGAGAAGCTAGGCCTTGGGTTCCTCGTACCTGTTGCGCCAACTAATTATTAATTAATTAAGTTATAGATCATTTTGATATTGACATCCAAACGAGGAGAAATCTCTTACAACCTAAAAGTTATAGCCCTTTATTGTGGTACTCTGTCCGATTCGTCGATTTAATAATAGAAGCGAGACATTTTTCGGTGCCGCCTTTCTAAACTCTGCACTCTGCAGTAACTCGGGCTCTCTAAATTTCGCCTACAGTTGATGCCAATTGCCTAGTAAACAAAGAAAATAAAACAGAAAATGAAATGAAAGTGCCTGCAAGGCTGAGGAAAAATCTCCTTTAAAACGTTTTGCATGTGGGATCGTGTTTTAAAGGCCATTTTGGAACACCATCCACGTGCCTACTATCTTATATGCTTTGAGTAAACCTTCCCGTTTTTTCTTGGGTACACGCGAGCTGTCGTGCACACTTTCCATCTCACAAAATCTTGGCAAAATAAATAGGATATCAACTGTTTGCTCACCATTTTGAAGTCTTTGGTGATTGCATCCTTAAACCATTTAGCTTCATCGAGACAGACAATTATGTTAAGCTAACCCCAGGGTCATACCTCTTGAAGGCTGTCTCAGCATACTTTTGCCTTCAGTTGTAATCCTAATACCAGGCAAAATTTGTTGTTTTATGTTTATAAGCTTTCTGAACTTCGGTTGTGTAACATCTCAGCTGGCGCTAGCATGAAAAAGCGGACCCAACAACTTGCCGATTTATTGAACATGTGGCTGTCTAGTGTCTACACCCGCCTGGCTGTGACTACGCATAACTCCGAGTTAATTTAATTCAATAAAAATATTTTGTCTGGGCAAAGACATCCTATAACGATATGACACAACAATAAACAGCAACAGACTCAGACAGACATTTGTTTCATTTTCTGTCCCCCAGTCTCCTGATGTGTACATCATTATCTTCACAGCCTACGCACGCACTCTGGCCAAGTGATGTTGCGATTTGGTCTTTAATATGTAATTTCAATGTGATATGTGTCTTGTGTATGTCCTTAGCGATGAAACAAAACACGAGAGACGTCAGGCTGCTTATATGATTTGTTTGCTAAGTATGATCAATTGGTATAATTGCCTGACACAGACGTGATTGTGTAAGATAATAATATGATACACATGACACGTGACGATAGAAGGTTAAGGTGTTACGTTTTATGGTAGGCAACGTTATTTGGACAAGTCCGGGAAAGGCGGTTCTCCATACTTTAGCCAACTTAAGGAAAGATGTCACTTCACATATACTTCGATTTATAATATTTTAACTAACAGAGTGATGATTCAGTCGACAGGAGGGTAAATAATTTTGTTCCCCATATGTACATCTTGATCCAGACACATAGACAACGCTTTACACACGACCGAAAAAGGATTTGAAAGAAACGGAAGCTGTAACGAAGGAAACATAAAATCCCCTTTGCGCAGATAAAGTCGTTGTTCAGCTCCCCTGTCAAATATAAAGAGTTGTAAGTTGGAGTCCTTTCAAAAGTCTTACCAAGAAAAACAGTACAACAACACACAAAGGTGCAGAAAAACACAAATACACCAAATACGAAACAACAACAGTCGCTCTGACTCAACTAAAAGGGGAGTACAGTTTGTAGAAACAAAAAAAAAAAAAAAAAACCAAACGTTGGGAGATTTTTCTTACACATTCGCTTTTGCTATCAAGGATTTTTATTTTCATTTCCAAGTTGGGAGAAGGTGCAGGAAATGTCCTCCACTGGTTGGTGTTGCACTTAACGCGGTATGGGGCAACTTCAAGATTATCTTGGAGATTACATTTTCCTTTTATCCTTTGTGAAGAGAAAGAGCTGTTTTTCTTTTTTGTTGAAAATAATCCAGGTCATGTGACCTTCTGCAAGGTCGTTCTGCTTTGGGAGTTAGACAGGTTTTTATGTATTTCGCCTTTTCTTTTGGTATTCCTGGACCCAGTGGATTTTTTTTTTTAATTCCCTGGTAAATATGCCACCGTCTGCGCACTGAAATATGTGTCTAATGGAAGTTTTGTGTTTTCATTCATCAACCAAAGGGTTTACAAGGGGTCACAGGTCTCTTATGTTAACCGTGTGTGGGGATCATCCCACCGACTGTCGTCGGCAGAATAATGCCGACGTGGTTTTCTTAGGCCAAAGAGATCGAAAGGCTCTCAGGAGGAACCATCAACTCCATACTGCTGCACTTCGGTCGTGTACTTTCTTCAAATTTAAGTGCAAAACAGGCTGGCATACTACTGTAAGCCTTTTCGAGTGGAAGTCTGTGAAAAAATAGCTGGTGCTACTGTCGCACTGCTCATCCGTCAAGTTTGACTCGAGCAAAGATTTAGCAACGTAATTTCAACACCTTGGCAAAGACGCTTTCGGCTAAGACACTTAAAAAGGTGGACACATTCACAGGTCAATATCAGGGTGTTTCGTGTGTAGTTTCTTTCCAATTTAGAGAGCGTTATTGAACTCATTCTTCACCCATAGGGCCTTGAGTCTGTCTAGATTTAAGATTTTACGGCTTTAACTGATTTTAATGTAAAAGTGACTAACTCTATCTTGGGGCTATTTTTCCCACGCTCTCTCCATCTGAGTAAGACCTGTTCCTCATCGGAAAGAAGTACATTATCTCTCGATTTTATTCAATGTTATTTTGCTTCTGTGCTCTGAGATGGTGAGTTGTCAGAACAGTCCTCCCTTGCAAGGTCTAACGCCGTCTTAGACTGTTCTTTGGCTGCCTTAAGAGCCAGTTTGCAAGTTCTTGTAGCTTCCTTGTCCCGGCTTTAGAAGCCTAGTCCCCAAAGTGAATCCACACCTTATAAGAGCTCTCTTCTTTATGATAGCATAACTAACTCGGCATCATTTAAACAGCAGAGTTACAAGCCAAAGATCTACCAAAACAGTGGTGACATCAAAAGCGAAGATTCCGGGTCGCGTAATCTCAAGAAGACTCGACGTAGGTAGGATATATAGTGATACCTGTTGAGGGCTTGCTCCCCCAGTGCGTGTACTGCTCGTGCTCGTTGATAAATTCGGCCTCCAACCTCAGAAGATTGGAGATGAAAATTGCTCTAGAAGGTGATGGAAGTAGTATCTCGCTAGTCCCTAGTGTCCTGCTCCTCAAGTGAATACAGAAAGCAAGGTGTATCCTCGAGAGCCTCTTCTTCGCAAAATCCTCTGCATGTGTTCTCATCTTTGAGTTAAGGTTTTAATGTGAGGTTCCTTGGGAGACTATGACCAGTGAGTACCTACTTCCAACGATTGCATTGACTTCCAGTCAATTGGTAGGAGATTGTTGCTACTGGCTCTGGAGTGGCCAGAGCTTACCTCGACAGTACCTAGTTTGCTGTGGTTCTCCCTAACAATGCTCTACCTGGATAAGATGCGGAGGTTATTTTTACCTAGGTCCGATGCAATTTTTGTTTGACGCTACCTTCTGATTTGTGACTCTCGCACAGAGCTTCACACAGTCAGTAATATTTATTGAAAATCTCCCTGAAGTTGGCCAAATCAGTTCCAAATGCGAGCCTTGTTGGGATGCCTTAGCCGAACACATTGCAATGTTTGCTTCAATTGGGAAATGGTCTTTCAAAATTCTTAAACGTAATTACAACTTCAGTTCATACACGTAAGTGTTCCCCCTTCTGGATTTTAGGCACAAACAAATGGTAGCTCTAAGCTAGTCTCAGTGAAATGGACCTCTTCCACCCGTAATTTTTATTGCTGCTGCTGTATTTCCAACGGAACCATCTCCGTTGACTAAAAGCTACGTTAAGGGTGTCCCATAATTTTTGCAAAATGTAATTTAAAAAAGAAATACGGGTTTTTAATTAGAAAGCTTAATTGTTTTATTGGTTAATAGAGTATACAGATTGGGGTTATGTATGGAATAGCACATCGGACAAATGGCAATTCACAACGGATTTGCTGAAAAGTACTATTTTATTGAAATTTCCCATGGCCCCGAAATTTCCTCTTTCAAGGCGTTGGTGGTCGTGGGCTTGTTTGCATAGACCTTTGACTTAATAAAAACCTCAACGAAAAAAGTCCAATGGCATTAAGTCGCAAGATCTGGATGGGCAATTCTGATCGCAAAAACGGCCGAATACACGTTGGCATCACTGTAAAGGGTTTTCCAATGAGAGGTATTATTGTGAATGACCCGCTATTTCGGTAGCTGTCACTTTTGAAGCTTTTATTCTTTGACATTTGACAAGTAGAAACTACGCCATTACTAAAAAAGGAACAATACACGCTTCAACAACGTCGTGTCTTTGCTGATTGGGTCCTTGAAATGAATGAAAATGATCCGGAATTCCATCGAAAAATCATCTTGACTGATGAGGCCCATTTCCGCCTCGGTGGCTACGTCAATAAGCAAAATTGTCGCATCCGGGGCTCGGAAAAGAAGAAGCCTCTCCATCCTCAACGTGTGACTGTTTGGTGAGGTTTGTGGTCCGGCGGGGTCATTGGACCTTACTTTTTCGAAAATGAGGTTGGATCAACAGTTACGGTGAATGGATTGCGCTATCGAGAGATGATTAATGATTTTTTATGGTCGGAGTTGGATGGTGTTGATCTGGACAACGTTTACTTTCAACAAGGCGGTGCTTCGTGCCACACAAGCAACGAAAGCATTGATCTTTTACGGGAAAAGTTTCCGGACCGTGTTATCTCTCGAAGAGGTGATCACAATTGGCCACCGATATCTTGTGATTCAACACTTTGCGGCTTCGTCCTTTGGGACCACGTGAAAGATTAGGTCTACGCCAACAGCCCAGCGTCGATTCAAGACCTCAAAGATAAAATTCGTGAGGCTATCGAGGACATGGGACAGCCACTTTGCGATTTGGTTATGAAAAATTTCATGAAAAGGATATGGTCCTGTATGCGCGCTCGTAGTGGCCATTTGGCTGATGTTGTTTTTCATTATTAACGGCATACATTCCTCTTTATTATGAAACAAACATCTGATCGTTTATCTTAAAAAATTTCATTTTTCTTTGAATACCAAAATAACACCTCTTATTGGAAAACCCTTTATTAAATGTCGCAAAATTTAAACTTTGCGTGAATTATGGGACACCCTTTATATTCTGATTGAATTCATCTCATCCGTCTAACAGGACCAAGTACTTGCCAATTCGTTGGCGGCGGAAACAAATTCCCTTTGTTACGTACCAACAAATGTCTGTATTGCTCGCAATTTGTA
Organism: Cheilosia grossa; assembly: GCA_963082955.1. NCBI lineage: Eukaryota > Metazoa > Arthropoda > Insecta > Diptera > Syrphidae > Cheilosia > Cheilosia grossa. Next base: position 15,075,580 of record OY720147.1, on the reverse strand, counting down.
TCGCTCAACTAAGACACCCATTCAGCTTAATGGGGGGAAATTTGTAACAAAGTAGATTTTGTGTTGTTGAGAAACTGAGAACAATATCTGCGCATCTTTATACGGTATATAGTTAGGCAAAAGTTTGAAGCGCACACAAATTGGATAACTTTCATTATGGCGTCGACTGAGAGTGGAGGAGGGGTGAGGGGAGAGGCGAAAAAAGAGGTCAACTGATTTATAAGATACGATCTATATATTTGTGTTTAAAGCAATTAGTGAGTCATCTCGGGCTACGCATTGACAAGGATAATGTCGTGGAAGTGAATAACCTTTTATTGGTCACCGCATGCACACACACCAGAACGGGACACAGGAAATTTAGTTTCCCTTCGTGTTTTCACAGCTTTCTATATCGAAGGGACGGTGAACTTGTTTGTCCGCATCGGTGTTTATCGTTCCCTATCTATCCGGGTCATTAGTGGGATGATTGCTGTTTCGGGGACACGCAATCGCTATGCAAGTTGTATTGGGGGTATTTCCTGCATGAATTTTACTCTGTCGTAGGGATGCTGTATTCTAAAACAGAATAGTATTTGCAGCAGCGGGAACATAAGAAAATTGCTGAAGTGCGTTAATTGTGAACTAGACATTTTTTTCCGCAGTAAACTCGATTCTGAGATCGTATGCTCTTTCGCGGATTTGGCTACTCGGCCCGAGGAGTGTACGTCCTTAAAATAATTCTAACTCAAATGTGACATTGATTGAGGAGCCGTGAATGCAAGCCAAAGCAACTTGGGCTACTGACGGTTCGATGTCGGAAAGGGCCCAAGCTTCTCTTACTCGAAAACATCGAGGTACTTGAGATCTTCTGTACTCAAGATGGCAATTTGGTTTCCTCGGAGTTGGTGGAATACTTACTTACATAGGCAGCTCTCCAGTTTAGTGTGAGCTGTGACTTCAACTAACTCTCTTATTAGGCCGTTTATTAGCTAACTGCCTCCAGTTGCGCACTTCAAGTCGGTTGAGGTCTCCTGCTACTTGTGCCCGCCACCTTAAATGAGGTTTTCTTTTAGGGAGCGGGTTAGCCTCGAAGACTCTACACGCCGGATCATTTGTTTTCATCCGCTTTACATGAACTATCCATCTTCGACGACAATGTTTTGACCAGGTAGTTGTCGCTGAACAGCTCGTATCTAAAGGGTGTTTTTTTTTAGAGGTATAGAACTTTGAAGTGGAATAAAACAAAGGTGATTTTTTTAAAATGACATGAAATTTACTTTATTCGAAAGATAATCTTCTGACATTTTAATTTAAATATGATTTCTGGCATATGACCGTCATGGCTGGCTCGGACGTAGTCTAATCTGGGGGTCCTATTTTCGATGACCTTTTCGCACATTTCTGGCCGTATATCGGCAATAACGCGGCGAATGTTGTCCCCCAAGTGGTCAATCGTTTCGGGCTTATCGGCGTAGACTGGCGACTTCACATATTGCCACAGAGAGTAGTCAAGCGGCGTAAAATCGCACGATCTTGGAGGCCAATTCACGGGTCCGCAACGTGAAACTGTGCGGTAACCTTTCCTTCAATAAATCAATCGTGGCACGAGCTGTGTGACATGTAGCGTCGTCTTGTTGAAACCACAGCTCCTGCACATCATGGTTGTTCAATTGATGAACGAAAAAGTCAGTAATCGTGGCTCCAAAGCGGTCACCATTGACTGTAACATTCTGGCCAGCATCGTTTTTAAAGAACGCTCTACAGCAGCTTCTTCTGTACGCACTGTACGATGTCTCTGTGGGTGCGTATTATCATTTAGAGTAAACGTGCTTCGAAAACGTTCCATAGTTAATCGAATTAGTTGCCCTGATGGGCGATTATGTTGACCGTAAAAAGGACGTAGTGCGCGATACGTATTTCGAACAGAATCTTGATTTTCCAAATAAATTTGCACAATTTGGAAGCGTTGTTCAGGCGTCAGTCTATTCGTGGTGAAATGCCAAACCAAACTAAAAATAAATCACTCGACAGCTGACAAAATGGCAGCCAGTTAAAAAATTGCTGCCAACTTAAAGTTATATACCTATGAAAAAAAAAACACCCTTTACTTCTTCATTGCCCAGCTCAAATATGGTCGAACATTTTCCAAAGAATCTTCATCCCAAAGTGACCGAGGATATCGTCACCTGCTTTCAGGCCGAAGCAAATGATGCAGCAGTGCTCTCGGCTTTGGACAGGAGCGATGAAATTTAGTTAAAACAGAAATCGTTCTCAAAAACGGAGGAGGAGAAACAATCAAGACTTGTCTTTGCCTTGTCCGTTGAAATAGGCACTCCGCAAATTTATTATTGACTCTATTTACAGCTTTTAATTCCGTTTCCGTGGACGGGATATGCGAGCTGTTCGGAGATTCACTCCTCGCCCGAGAAGAGCGAATCAGTCATCTAAATACATCATGCAGAACGAAAGCTTCATCGTCAATTTGCCAAAGCATACCTAACACAAATGTCACCTTGAATGTGAAAAATCACAGTCATTTGACAGTTTGTCGGTCGAAAAGAAAATATCACTCAAAATGGGCTATTTGGACCGACATTCCTTCACCAATTACAAATGGACTCACCACTCCCATTGATAAAGATTTCCGTCTCTAAACCACAGTAACTCCACTTCCTCCTCGCAAAACCCTCTGCTCCTTCCGCAGTCGAATTACCAGTTTTACAGCTCCGCATCCTTAAAGGACATTCGATTAGATTTAATACAGCGACAAATGGCACTCCACCGTATATTGAGTGGATGGCTGACATGAAAGTTATGCCATCAGCGAGAGTTAAATAGCTCGCAAAACTTTTACGACAGGTTCTTTAATTAACTAAATGAGAGTGTCCTTAACGACTTCTTCTTGCTGTTGCCAAAGAAGGTATACACGAGTACACCTCCTGATGAGTATCTCCCATTCAAATCGTATTTCCAAGAACTTACTACGCTTTCACCCTACTTGGTGGGGTATTTCTCGGAATTTCTCAGTCTCGCAACGACTTGTGTCAAATTGACGTAGTTACATTAAGTTTTGATGCACTGTCGCCTGATGCAGTCGCCGGAGTATCCTTTCTGCCAAACACCACCCGTGTGCTTAATTTTTGATTTTATGAAAATTAATTCGAAAGTTTTTATATTATATACGCTCGCACCAACAGCTGTTGCTCCGCAGATCCGGTCGCAGTGAGTGAAACTTGCAAAAGGAACATGAAGGACTTTTGCGTAAAACTCGAAACAAAGGGAGCATGCAGGATGAAATCACAAGCATGACCTCTATCGGTTTGCATTAAACGAACGAGAGCGCGTTCCAAAGTGACCCATCAACCGAACGCATCAAGGACACGTATCCCTCCCCGGGGATATAAGTTCCCCACAATGCACAACATAAGTTCACTTGATTCATATGCGCCTCGCATAAGAAGGGTCCTCCCAAGACCATCCGACCCCTGACAGTTGACAATTCCTTGAATCGAATTGAATCAGAAAACGCAATAAATTAAAGTTCCCGCTCTTTGGTATTATGACACATTTCGGGACGAGGTATCGAATGTCCTTAGTTGGCTGTGGCAATTTATTATTTAAGAATACCGACAGCGGGCAACCTCCGCATGAGTCTCTTGTAAACACTGTAGGAATGCAGTGGCGGACGGAATGGGTAGCTTACTGGCTGTGATGTCACTGTTGGCGGTTGGTTAATGGCATTGATGACTTCAATGGCATTTGTGGCGCTCGTGGTGGAATTTCTCAAGGAAACACGAACACTGTGGATGGAGTATCATGGTTTTGTTCAAATTCCATATCCCATTCGTGTTGACATGTGGTTTCTCTCCTCCGGTCATTTGTACAGAAGCAACATGTTTGAGTAGTCAAAGGCCAGAGCCAGATATATACGGACCGATTGCGATGGACAGAGATTAGGTCCTGACGCCGTCAGTTTTGCATACGAAAACACTAGCAAGGAAATTCTTTAAAGAACGCAAGAACGAGTGACCTTCGCGAACCAGCAAGATGACAAATGTTTGTATGAGTCCAGTCCCGGAGAGATTTGGAGCAATCAAATGACAGCTTTTTCAATTGCCAGCTGCCTTCAGTTGTGGCCGCCACGTTTTTCGAAGTGCCCCCTCTAACTGGGAGCGCCACCTAAGGTACGGTTTGTCTCTATATTCAGTCTTGATTCTCCTTGCAGGGTAAAGGTGAAAATTGTCCCTGTTCGACCATTGTTGTCCATGTCCATGTACTGTGTAGATATACGTCTCAACCATCTGCACTGATTCGAATCTGCTTGGCTGTGGGTCTGTGCAGTGCGTACCGCCGTCTCTCTGTGGACAGACGGGACCAAAGTTCGCATAAGAAGGGTCCTCTCAAGACCGTCCGACCCCTCTAAAACAGGATAGACAATTCGATTCAAAAAACGCAAAGTTCCCGCTCTATGGTATTGAGACACATTTCGGGACAGACAGAACCAAAAACGACAGTTTGCTAATCTCTTTTATTCGTCGAACCGGTGGTTTTGTGGTGGAGGTCGTGCGTGAAGCCATCGGAGTGTTGCCACTGGTCGTCTTGACCGCTCAGAAAGTTCGTTTATCGTCCGAAGTCGAGATTGCTGTCACTGCGGAAGGACTTCCTGAATCGTTGACCGAGATTATGTGGTAATACTTTCTATCGGATCATGCCTACAGGCCGTCTGTTTGAAAACTGAGGTTGTTCTCTTTACGAGGTAGAGGATTCTGGCTGAGCTGAGTCAGTTTAAAGGCGGCTTCGCACAGATCTCGGATGAAGCGAACGATACCAAATGAGTAACTTCTTTGGGTATTAGGCGTTCCTAATTTTCTGGAAGGGTGTTTTTGGCTAGGCGTAGGGCGTACCACCGGAAAAGGAACGTTGGCCACGATAAGTTCCTTTCTAGCTTATGCATCTTTTGTTTAATGGACTTACGCATAAGTATGTGGCTGTCTTCTGCACTAAACTCCAAAGAACGGTCTGTTCGGGGTGCACGTGAAGGCTGCAGTTGATGCTCTACCGCGGGCGGAAAGTAAATTGATTCGGCAAGTGAAAAGGGTTCAGCTTACCAGGATATTCGCTTTCACAAAGGCTGCAATGCCCTAGAAGCCAAATCGAAGTAGCCTTGAATTTGTAAAGCTTGGCCAGCTCATTTGTGTGTACCTCTGACCTCGTTTTGTGAAAGCCATTTTGGGAGTAAATCCATCGATGGTTGTTCTACTGATAGAGAAAGTAGGACATTGCTTTGGCCGCGGTTGTTACTATCCGATGAAGCACTCAGACACAACTACTGGTCCATTGTACTGCCAAACAGACACCTTACATTACTGTACTTTGTTTTGCCGTCTTTCGAAGAAAGATGAGAAGGAGCATCAGTGATGAAGAGCTTAGATGTGCGGCACTCACCACATCAGCCCCAAAGATCCGCCAGCTGATGCGAGCAAAGGCAGGACAGCTACAGAGGAAGTGTTCCGCTGTATCGTCGTCCTCTCCACAAGCAGGGCAGATGGTGGTGTCGCTGAAGCCCAATACATTTAAGTGTTTGGCAAACGCTTGGTGGCCCGAGAGGACGCCCACAAGCAGTCTGCAGTCGTGAGAGACAGAAGGAAAGACGCGAATGTAATTCTTTTCAAACTGTCTGCTCTAGGATTCGATCCAATACTGCTGAAATGAATATCCTCTTATTTGGAAAACCTTTTTATAGCTTTCGCTTCAGATCCGACCTATCCGCTTCATTCCTGGCAACCTCCGGTGTACCTCAAGGCAGTCACCTAGATCCCCTACTCTTCGCCTTAACTATAAACGATATTGAAAGGTTCATTCATTAAACACTCCGCTATCTATCTCTATGTCGACGATATCAAATTCTTCAAACACATATCTTCATCACAAGAGTCCTGTTTACTGCAACAAAAAACTTTGTAAAACGACAGTACAGTCTGTCAGTTTTGTTTAATGCTGCTGTTAGTTGTTTAACAAATCGATAGTTTACAAAAAAAAAACAGTCGAAAGAAAAACAGCCTGCGAATACCGAAAAAATGGGAATGAATGATTTAAAAGAATATTCCTTTTCTTTATATTGTACAATTTGAACATTCACTTGATACCAAGAAATTGGAAAATCGAGCAACTATTTCCATAAAAATGTAGCGAATAATTTCAACCTGGAATTCAGAAAAATAATTATTTGCCCAACACAGCCCCACACTCGATATTGAATATAGTTCATTAGTGAGGTTAATTTCGTTGGCGATATTTGATCTTAGCAGTTAAGTGTCTTAGCTTCTAGAACTCACTCAGGTTTTACTTTAGTTTGGCGGAGTATAAACTTGTAATGCACTTGGGTCAACTTTCCTTATTTTAGCTGCGATTTTCTGTTTAATTTTAATGTTTTCTTTAGGAGCTTTTCAATATACAAGAACACTTTGACAGATGACAGATGATAGATGTCAATTTTTGGAACAACCCCCCAAGGTAGTTGCATGAATTCAGCTCTCAAAAATGTTATTCATATCAAGAAAATTTGAAATGTGATTGGATGAACATTTTTTGGCGACGAAGATGGATACAGAACAAGTATTGTTCTCTCTTGAAAAAGTGCATAAGAAAGACATGAAAAAAAAGAGCGCGCAAGAGAGGGCTGTCATCCAAAATTTGCGGGCAAAATCGGGTAGGTGCCCGTCTAGTTTGGATAGTCTTTGCCTTAGTCTCTTAGTCTGATTGTTCTATGTGCTGTGAAGATACCAATGTAAAGGTCTTCCGTTTCCTGTCGATTCTTCGTCTCACCGAAGTTCGAGACTACTGCCCTACGAGCTATAAGCAATTTCACTACAAAAGGGACAGTCGTATTGGGTACGAACCATTGGACAAGTAAAATTTCCGTTGCCCCCAGAACCCATTTACATCCAAAAAGAGGGTCGCTAAATATTTCATGGAAAATCAAGGTTGTGCATAACGACTTGAAAGTAGTTAAAACTCTTTGTTACCGCAGTTAACATTTAGTTTCATTCGTAGAACATTCAAGCAAACCTTAAGCAGAGCTATCGCATCTTCTGAGCCATTCGACTTAACGTTCGGCAGTAAAAACTTCCCCTAATCCTAATCAATGGCGATGAGCTGAAAACTGATGAGCATGTCGATTTTCGTGCAACAATTGCAACCGGCAATGCAAATCCCCTTTTACCTTTGCTCACAGAACCCAGCTTACCAGGATAAACCAAGGACATTGCTATGAAAAAAATCATAGCAAGCAACTTGAGCATTGCGTTTGCATTTGTTTCGCCTCCCCCAACAATGGCAAACACACTAAATGGCGCACACGAATCCTTTGAAGGAAACTTGTGCACCTTATTGCACATAAAGTGCATTTGTGTCCCTTATATCCTTCAAAGTCAATTCGAATTTTTGATAGGGGGATCACGTCTTTTCCTCTGTTTGCTGATGGGTTCTCCCTCTTCTCGTGTGATGATTGAACATAAAAAAATTCGAAACCAAGAAGTATATCAGCAGCAAAAGCCATTTGTACTTTTACCAGATCCCCTGTAAGTGGGAATGGAAATGAAACCCATTTGCTGAAGCCATTCAAGTGCGAGAGATCCCTTTGATATGCTGCACGAAATTGTACGCTGAATGCAATACAATGGCATGCATTTGACTGTGCTGGCAGATAAGCAGAGTGTCTTGTGAAAACGCATTCGGACAATGCACGGATATGCAAACAACAGCGTACTCTGGAAGTGGAGCAACCAATGTAATACTTTGGTTTTATCAGTAAAGTCCTTGACCCAGCCCATCCCGAGGGCGAAGTCCAATTGATTGGTTTATGGTGCGAGTTTCACATTTGGGGGGACTCCAAGCATTTGTATCCAATCGACCCTCCGTGCGCACAGTAATCCGTGGAAATATGATGACTTCATTGAATCCGCATAAAGAAGGGGACACTGGCAGCGCAGGAAGCGATGAAAAAGCATAAAAATCGCATCCCCGAGTGACCGTTGGGTGTACTCGTATTTTCTCTGTATTTTTCCTTGGAATGAAAGGGTTGTGCGCGTACGCGTACGATACCATTAGATGGGTCCATCAAAATTTATCGCCACGACATGATTTTGCGAAACTTCAGATTGCTATCGATATGGCACCCAAGGTTTGCGGATACCCCTCTTGAATGTTATATTTATATGGAACCGAAAATGTGCTTTCAAAATGTAGTCATGCGAAGGGGAGCGAGCAGGAAAATCGTGTCGACTATAAGCTACTTTAACTAGGGTATGTCTCTGTTTTTTAACAATATCCTTAGTTTATTCTTAATCCCAAACGACTGGTTCTCAACAATTTTTCCGTCTAATTGCAGCTGATAAACGCCGCACGAATCGTTGCAAAATGTCTTCAGTTAGATGTAAGACTACACCCAAACATAGCTCCGAGGCAAAAGATAGACATTCTCATTGATAGTCAAGCTGCTATCAAGGCTTTCTATCGCCTAAGTCGAAATAACCTCAAAATTAGCTCTAGAGTGTCGTAAGGAGCTGGCCTCGCTTGACAAGATCAAGGTTACCCTGATTTGGTTTCCCGGCCATAGCAACGTTTACGGAAACGAACATGCTGATGAGCTGGCCAGGCAAGGGTCAGCTCTTCACTGCTCACTTGCGGAATCGGTTCAGGTACCGCTCGGAGCAGTCAAAGCAAGGATCTCCTCAGTATTCTAAACCTCAGATGGAGGAGGCTGACGAACTGTATCATATCCAGAAGGATGTGGCCAAACTACAGTACGGAAAAAACAACCTACCTTCTAAGTTAATCACGAAAAGATATTGACAGAATAACAACGATAACCACGGCCCATTGGCCAAAAGGGAACACGCAATTAGATTAGGCATCCCACATAATACACACTGCCGCAGCTGTAATGACGCAGCCGAAAAAGAAACACTCACTCACTACCTTTGCGCCTGCCCAGCACTAGCTTGGGTCAGACAGCGATCTCTGGGTAATCCTTCTTCGACTCCCTTGAGGAGGTCTCGAAATGTAGTATTAGGGAATTGATAACCTTTTTGAATTACACAGGCTGGATCTAAACTCTCCTATTTGACAATCGTAAACAACCAGGTCAAATGAGTTGTGGTAACAAGACGGCACAAAGTGCTACTTGGGTTTTTAAAATATAAAAACCGCCACCCCTACCTACCTACCCTAGATGTAAGACGATTGGAGCTCCAAGTTAGACTTCCCAAGCTTGAAAAGAGGACAAGCAAGTTTTTCTGTAAAGATTTCACGGACTTCAAGGCCTTACTGGCAATTAAACTATCGATTAAGGCAGACCGCGACTGTAGCCTAGGTAGAGAGAGTTTTAAGGAAAAATATTCTGCAAAAATATTCAGTAGATGGGACCACTTGATCTTCTTACAAGGGAAAAGAACGTTTAACATGGCTTATTGGATGCCACCTGAGGAGAAGCTGTACAATCGACATAGAAAGTCAAGTGCGCTATCAAAGTAAGGACACTCGTTATCATTGAAAGCCCTTAAGAAAGCTAAGAAGCTAAAACAATACTGGCAATCCATCGATACTCTAAAGAAATCTGCTAGACTCAGTAAGTTTCTATCCAAAGAACACTCTAGTTCATCTTTCATAAAGAGAACGGACGGAATCGACCGACGAATCCTTAGAGCTTCTACTGAACACACACTTTTCTGGTTGTACGACCACCAGAAAAGTGTGTGTTCCCCTCAAATCGTGAAGAAATAAACCGATTTTAACCAAGATGAAAAGGTCTCCTGGGTCATTCACGGTTTTTGCTCTGTATTTATAACCAAAATATACCTTAGCTACCTTCTCAGATATAGAGGACGCTTTTAACAACGTCCACACTGAATCGATCCAGGAATCTCTCTTAGAACTAGGTGTAGAGGATTTCGTCACTTCATGGGTGCCTTCCATGCTCAAAACAAGGATCATTCAAGCTAAACTGGTAACACCCTTTTAACCAAATCAGTTAGCAGCGGAACACCTCAAGGTGGGGCGATCTCGCCTCCCTTATGGATTATGGTGGCTAACAAAATCCTACAGAGACTCGACAGGAAAGGTATCAAAGTCGTTGCGTATGCGAATGACGTGGTTTGCGAACGTGATTAGTGAACTCATGGAAAAAAAAAAAATCTTCCTTTATCCACCAGCGCTAAGCACCTTGGAGTCATTTGACGAGTTTGACGTGTGTTGCTGATAGGGTAGACGATCTTTGGTCGTGGCCAGGCTGAAGTCGCCACACTAACACCTCTAATGGTTTGGACGCACCCAAACGAAGTGGCCCGATTCCTAGGACTAAAAATGAACGACGAACCGACGAATAACGAATGACGCTGCTACAACAACAACAACAACAACCTTGGAGTCATGCTTGACCCTTAACTATACTGGAAGTCCAATAGCGAACACCGAGCGCAGAAGGCAAGCATAGATTTCTACGCCTGTAGTAAAACTTTCGCCAAGAATTGGGGACATAAACCAAAGATGGTTCGTTGGATGTACACAGCGGTGGTTCGTACCATCCTCACCTACGGATCGTGGCCCGTCTTCAGCAAAGCCTAAAACATCCCTAAATTCAGTAGAGTCCAAAGAACAGCTGGAATTGGAATCACTGGAGTCCTACCGAGGCGCTCAATGTGATTCTTAATCTTCTGCCAGTGGATCTGCATATAAAAAACATTGTAGCGTGTAGCGCTGCTAGACTGAATGAATCCAAGTGTTGGTCCGAAAGGCTTTATGGCCATGCCAACATCCTACTTTCCCTTCCCGACAGAATGGGACGTATATCTACTTACAGACTTCACAGTACCGAAACTCAACTTCCATAAAAACTTCTCTGGTAGATTCCCCTCTAGTTCAGAATGAAAGGAGAATGCGATCATCAACGAATTCGAACTGTGGTGTGGGAGCGGACATTTTCTCAGAACAGAATTAGACGTCTCTAAAACTCTTCCCGTAATATACATAATCATTTTTATTGCCGAGGCTAAATTTGTCGAACTCACAATGGCGGAATTTTCCATATAAAATTGCATATTGTGACTTGAGAAGGTTAAAAATGATTATTAGTAAGGCCCTTCGCCTTCCCAATGCAGCCAGTATCTCTCCGGCAGAAGTACAGAAGAACAAGCAATTAAGGAGGCGTGTAGACTGCGCCTTAGCATAGCCACACCGAGAAAAAAATATTCATCTTTGTCGACTGTCAGGCCGCGGTTAAATCAGTCGGTTCAACTAAGTCAACGTCCAAGCTTGTTGTGGAGTGCAGGGAGACACTGACCAGGGCTCGTGATCGGTTTGAAATACTATAACAAATTTTAGTCTCGACTTTAAATTTACCGAAGCTCACATGTCAAATGCAGTCTTGCGATTTCTTGATTAATTGCACGCGCCTTATAAGTCTGCAGAGCGCCTTCCAAACGCAGCTGCCCCAGGAGCAGGAGAAAATCTTATATTTTCTATAAGACCAAACGACGAAATTCTTTGAGTATGACAAAAACTCCGTCAACTTGCTGGCCAATTAGAACCAACCAGAAAAATGCCCCCACTCTACCCAAATCGGTGGTAATTTCTTTCCTCGTTAATCTCGATGACCTCGTTCCTCTGATTTCACTCCAGCTGCACTCGGTGCTTGTGGATAATTAATTTGAAATTCAGTCAGCCCAATCACACCCCGCCTGACCATAAAAACTGTCGCCAAATTAACCCGCTGACAAATGCGACCGTTCAATTTCAATCAACACAAATGGAGTGCTTGCCAGCGAAATATTGGGAGTAAAAATGTTCCACATACGCCACAGTGTCCGCATGAAAGCAATCGCTTATCAGACAGTCGATGTAAAGCAAATTTATTCTTAAAGCTTCGCTTTCGCACTGTACGCACAAAACGCGAGTAAATTAATTACTCGGCAGCTTCCTTCAGTGCAACCCGTACTAATCGCTCCTGCAACATGCAATGTGCATTACTTTGGAACTGACCTCCAAAACGAACAGCACACAAAGCAAATTACGCTTAACGACTGAAAGAAAGCATTAACTGCTTAGAAAATTTACATAAAACAAAAAGAAATAAACAGAGGAGGGCAGGTCCACCGTCCCAGTTATATTTTTTATTTTTTTTTAATTGTAAATTAATTTCACAAGAAAACGTTTGTTGGGTGAAAAAATTCCGAAGGAAAACAAAAGTCCATCGGAGAAGCCGAGAGGGTGGATTTGCAGAGTTTTTTTCTCACACAACTTGAAGGATATATACGGGTTTCATAAAATTAAATTTATGCTCCCTCTCGTTCGCATCCGCTCAACTTTAAAAGTCTTTGTGTGGGAATTTCTTGTGTACGCTGGCGCTCTGTTTAATTAGAGGGGTTAAATGTGAAAACTGAACTTTCCAATCCAGATCAACCTTCAGGGAAATCAGGATAGGATACCTTTAGCTGTGGTCCTTTGCGATTTCGATGTGTCTGTATAGTGCACACTTGCATAGAATTTGTAGTGATTTATCTTGCGTTGCTTTTCAGTTGTCCTGACGGGCGTGCTTCCTCTCCTGAAAGTAATTGATACGTGTGCTCGGTGCATCTGTTTAAATGCAACATCCAACGTGGGGTGTGTCCTATTGTGTCGTGTTTGTTTTTTCTCCTTTTACCAATGACAAAATGTTTTAATTAACTAGAATTTGTAGTGTCCTTGTTGCTGCTGAAGGAGGGTTTCATTTCGAAAGAAGCATTTCGCTTCGTTTCATTTTGATTGAATACTGTTCTCTGCAAGGCAAATGATGCAGTTTGCTCGGATGTGAGGTTAATTTACGATAACAAGCAATTGGATTGCAGAGTAATTGACTGTAGAATGAAACAATTTGCAGTTGGACTGGTGGCGGTTAAATATTTGTTGACAGGACACTACCTGAGGTGGATGAGATCAATAAATCTATTCCCTCTAAACAGGAAATGGGTCATGGCTCGAATTCTTCCCAAGACAAATCAGAATTTAATTTTTCAAACCATGTATGTATCGTTTATGCCGAAACTGGTAATCTTTATGAGAGGAAACTCGTTTTGATAACGGACAAGGAAAAACTGATTTTAAACGAAGAATTAACTGCCAGAATTCGAATGCCAAACAACCACCCGAAGGTGTCTGATGATGATTTAGTTGAAAATTGTTTAAGCACTGATTCCAATCAAAGTGTTCAAAAAACTTCAATGTTCTCTCAATAAAAATTACATTATCCTCAAAATTTCAAACAGGAGTCGGTGTTTACATCTTGTTGCCTCTTACATATTTTGTTTGCAAAGAAGCGATATTCGTTGGAATAGTTTCTAGATAACGAGAGCGCCCTCAATGACGAGGCTCATAAAGGCGATCTCTCATGGACTAAGCTAAGTTTTGCCAACTGCCTGTTTGTTTGGATAGAAAACGTGCCCATCATTGGACAGATTCTAGTTGAGCTGGAGGGTTGACGCTTAGTAGTTAACGAAGCTCTAAACATTCTGGGAAATAACATTTACACAGTATAACTTTGAATCTTTTCTGTACAACCTAGTGAAATCGACGGAACAATCAATTTCAATCCTTTACTTGGGAACAAACTTATTGTTAGATTGTATATAAACCTGTTTAATTTTGTTCTTCTCTTTTTTTTCCAAGGTACGTGGAACCGTTTAAGATCATAAGTACCTGTACGAATTCTCGGCAACATTTAAAAAGGAATCTTAAGTTGAATATAATTTTAATACCTGATGAACTATTTGACTCCCTTGAGGGCGCTTAAGGTAGGTACGAAAAAAAATCGGTACTGGGTCCTTCCACTAGGAACTACGAGGGGAATTACGTTTTTGAGTATAAAAATCGGCAGCAGCGAAAGAAAACACGATTGTATTCGTGTGGTTTAAGTGTACGAAACAAGCTAAATCAACAAGAGCTTTCAAACCGGTGCTGACATTGTTAAACAGAATTTTAATGACCTGGAAATAAGCGAAATTAAAATTTGTTACTTCGGGGAGCTACGAAAACTAATTGTTAGAAATGACTACCGCAAACTTACTGAACTTGCAATAATATTCTTAGTAGGACAAAGCAACTACAAATCAGGTCACCAGGACCCAGGTGCAATGCATCAAGCGAGATGAATGGCCAAAATATTTTCGCTACGCTTGCAACTTAAATTGACAAAAAAAGATAGTGGCGGCTTGAAAGAGGTCTTCGTTGTGTGAAATAGCACAGGAAGTTATATCCTGACTGCAAGAAAGAATAAATTCACTTTGTTACTAATTATTCGTATTTAAGTGTAAAGTATAGTTATTTAATAAAATGTTGAAATTGAAATCAAATGTTTTGCATGTCACAAATATTTGTTCTAAATTCAGATTTTCCATGTTGATTTTGCTGTCCACTCGGCACGTGTTAACATCATCCCAGGAGCAAAATATTTTGCATCGAAGTTAGCATTGGCATTAAGAAAACAAAAAGTTATTTTTTAAGGGACACCCTTATGTAGGTATACTTTAAGTACAATTTGTTAAAGAGATTGGCACGTAATAAAAGTGCTAAACGTGCTTAGCATAAGAAGGACTTAAATAAGGCTGCAATAATTAGCATAAGAACAAAGTTAGTTGATATTATAATACACGTATAGTAGCAAATCGTTTCTAGTTCCCGCAAAGCGTAGATTACCTACATATCATTAAAGTTTTGTAGTATTATTAGGAATCCCCTTAGTAGTACAGAAAACTTACTACTAAATTAAAAATTGATACAACTTTCAGCTTGGTCCCCTAATATTAGCGGTAAGGAAGATTGTGCAACCCCTTGATGTAGAATTTTGTAAAAAAACAATTATAAATACATCTATGAAGAGTGTATCATCCTAGGCTAGGTTCGGAAGGCGTTTCGTTAACTGTATAAGAAACCCATCCCAGACCAGCAAACAAAGCAATAGCAACAAACAAACCCAAACCGATTTCGTATATACTTTCGTATATTTTGCGATTGGATTTGTACGTAATTCGTAGAAAACTGCATATCACACACACTATCGGTTTCGGTCCATTCAGACATAGTTTGCAGCACAATACAGCTAGCCTATCGCCCTAGGCAGCCATCTTGTTCTTTTCTGTTTTGATTTTTTTGTGCAGTGAATTTGTTATTATTATTTTATTTAGTGAACGTTGAGCGAGTTCTCACTTTGCAGTCTCTGTAGACACCATAAGCTAGGTATGAAATAGACTGACAGATTCAGCCAAAAAAGAGGGATTGTATCCCTTGAATGCAGCCCAGTTCGAATTCATGTATTGGTGCCATGTTATTCAAAGGGGCACACGCATGCTTGAAGAAAAAACCAGCCTACACTTCCGGTTCAAACCAGATGTCAGGTAGCCTGAGGTGGATTCTCATTTCAATATCGAGTGTGGGGCTGTGTTGGGCAAATAAAAGTTTTTCTGAGTTCCAGGTTGAAATTATTCGCTGCATTTTTATGGAAATAGTTGCTCAATTTTCCTATTCCTTGGTATCAAGTGGAACTAATTATGTAATTGAAGTGCAATGAATGTTCAAATTGTGCAATATAAAGAAAAGGAATGTTCTTTTAAATCATTCCATAATGAATTTTGGACACATAGATATCTATCATTTTTATGACATCGATATCGAAAAATTGTTCGCATGTTCGGCATAGAATTTCCTTTAAGTTTCGTAACCTATTTCACCTTTTACATTCCCATTTTTGTCGGTATTCGCAGGCTGTTTTTCTTTCGCCTGTGTTTTTTTTTAAACTATCGATTTGTTAAACAACTAACAGCAGCATTAAACAAAACTGACAGACTGTACTGTCGTTTTAGAAAGTACAGTCTGTCAGAAATTACAAAAGAAATCGGTTTCCTAGAATAAATTGTTGGAAGAAACAATAATAAATGTGCAGTCATCATTTGGCAAGAAATCTTTGGATGCTTATTTTCTACACTCAAGGTGGTATCTTTATTTTATATATCCTTATTTGTTAACAGCCTTATTTATAAACGTATGATAGTGAATGTATAAAGTTATACACTCATTAAAATGCCTCTAAACGCAAAAACCTTATTTATAAAAAAATTTCAACGATGCCTAGAGCTTGTATAAGCTAAACGCGCTTGGAGGTTGTTCAGTGCCTCTATAGAGGTAGAATAGTATCGATATGTCATTTTGACTTCGCATTATTGAGCAAAAGAGCTATCGTTTTTAATTATTATCGACTTTTTCATATTAAATTATAAAGATTTTATCCTCGATTATGTGCTAAAATACTTTAAATTTTATTGGTTCACAGTGGCTATACTTTCCATACAAATTCAGCTATTGTGATCTTTCGTAAATTTAAAGTCGGGACTAAAATTTGTTATTAGTACGGCGCATTGTGTTTTAATTTACATCAAACATCACATTATGCATGTAGGTACAATATTAATACCTTTTCATAGGAGTACCAATTCTTCGAGAGTTATCTTTTTACTTTTTTCGCTTCGAAATTGAACTCCATTTCATTTTGAATTGAATTCGCATTTTTCACAAGCTGCTAAGTTTTTTTTTTTTTTTATCTTTTTGGACAGTTAAATGTACTAGACTTCTCCTTTTTATTACTTTTTCTGACTCAAGCATGGGAAAATGTTTTATAAACAAGCATTTTTAGGAGCGTGTATGAAGGATGTGTAAATGTTTATACACTGTATTTACACGTGTTTAGGGTCATTTAAGCAAATTCTAATAAATAAGGCTGTAAATGTCTGATAACTAATGTGTTTTTCGTTATCAAACGGAATCTTCATGAAAATGCTATAGCTAAAAAATTTTCCAAAAAGAGGTGTTATTTTGGTATTCAAAGAAAAGTGTCATTTTTTGAGATAAATGATCGGATGTTTATTTCATAATAAAGAGGAAGGTATGCCGTTAATAATGAAAAACAACATCAGCCAAATGGCCACCACGAGCACGCATACAGGACCATATCCTTTTCATGAAACTTTCCATGGCCAAATCGCAAAGTGGCTGCCCTATGTCCTCGATAGCCTCACGAATTTTATCTTTGAGGTCTTGAATCGACGCTGGGCTGTTGGCGTAGACCTTATCTTTCACGTGGCCCCAAAGGAAGAAGTCGCAATGTGTTAAATCAGTAGATCTCGGTGGCCAATTGTGATCACCTCTTCGAGATATAACACGGTCCGGAAACTTAAAGATCAATGCTTTCGTTGCTTGTGTGGCACGTAGCGC
This sequence comes from Cheilosia grossa, assembly GCA_963082955.1. NCBI lineage: Eukaryota > Metazoa > Arthropoda > Insecta > Diptera > Syrphidae > Cheilosia > Cheilosia grossa. Next base: position 15,058,306 of record OY720147.1, on the reverse strand, counting down.
CGCCTTTTTGAAAGTAAACGTTGTCCAGATCAATACCATCCAACTCCGACCATAAAAAATCATTAATCATCTCTCGATAGCGCAATCCATTCACCGTAACTGTTGATTCAACCTCATTTTCGAAAAAGTAAGGTCCAATGACCCCGCCGGACCATAAACCGCACCAAACAGTCACACGTTGAGGATGGAGAGGCTTCTCAACAATAACTCTTGGGTTTTCCGAGCCCCAGATGCGACAATTTTGCTTGTTGAAGTAGCCACCGAGGTGGAAATGGGCCTCATCAGTCAAGATAATTTTTCGATGGAATTCCGGATCATTTTCATGCATTTCAAGGACCCAATCAGCAAAGGCACGACGTTGTTGAAGCGTGTATCGTTCCATTTTTAGTAATGGCGTAGTTTCTACTTGTCAGATGTCAAAGAATTAAAGCTACCGAAACAGCGGGTCATTCACAATAACACCTCTTATTGGAAAACCATTTACAAAATCCTAATTCAAATCTTAATATTCGTCATCGATCCTGGTCTTTAACTTCCTTGCCGTTTTTTTTGTGGACATTCCCGGCGAAATAATTTTTCCAAAAAAGTCAACAACCGAAACACAACAACACACAACAACAATTGTAGGAGCTTATCTTATTTTATTTCGTCGAATGAATTTTTCATTGTTTATTCCTTTATTTATTTATGTCGATTACATTAACTATAAACCATTTGGAAGAGTAGGTATATATTTTCGTGTTGAAATAAAACAACGATTTTAAACTCTCAGAACGCATCAATAAGCTGATCTAATCTCCGTCAGTGTTCTTATCACTCAGCATATATTTTTCCCACGAAGCGTGGTAATTTTTCCCTTTTCACCGAAATCAAATCGCCGCAATTTTTTTATGAAACAAACCGTACTTTTAAAAGTAAAATTCGTATTTTGCGGAAAGAAAATCGCATTAGTAAAGATTATTTGTTGGTACTAGAAATTTTTCCTAAAGGCAAATCTCCTTTTTATGGACATTTAGTGCCTTGATATTCGTGGTGAAGTGTAGTTTGAATATTTTTTTGTCAGACTATTGAAATTCCCACAGTTTTGAAGTTTTTTCCTTTTACGCACGGAAAGTTTTTCGGAAATTGAAATTACCACAAAAAGGCAGAGATACTACGATTTAGGAACACTGCTGAGTGTCAGTTGTTTGTTACACCCGCCGCCATTCAGAATTTTATTATTTTGCTGCTTCACACGTATTCACAGACAGTACATTTGAGAGCGGTGGGGAGGGGGTATTATTGAAAAAACTTGCGGAGCAAATCGGGGAGACGTAGGAAACGTAGGAGACGTGATTTGGGTGGATGTGCTCAGTTTTTCGAATTTCCTTGCACTAATACATGTAAGCATTTTTACATGAGCTCGGAGTTCATAGCTGAGGGACACCCACTCTTAGAAACCCGTTTCACAGCCTTAAAAAAAAAACATATTCGCTTGAGTTATTTCTTGTTGGAAGGCTTGTGCAGAGACGCAATGGTGTGTGTAATTTCTTTTCCAATATGCACAATATTGGTATGATTTCTACCACCGGCCGAACTCTAGTTCCATGAAATGCCCAAAGAACCGCTGTGCTACTGTCTGGTTTGCTGAATCTCTTCCAACATTTGATGTCCATTCCAGGTTTAGTTTTAAACTCACAATTAATTACTCGGAAAAAAGGAAATACTCAGATCACTACCAAAATAATTTACTCAAAGCACGTCGCACAAGTGCTTAAAACTGTCGTCCAAATTGTTTCCCTGCAACTAGTCGCATTTCGTCAAAAGAAAGATGTTTTACATTATTCTTCGCCACAGATATGATCCGCAACTGCACACCGTGCATCATGCATCCCTCTTTGGCATACCAAAGTGAACGACGACGCCACAACGAATGGAAATGTGTTCACGTCTATGCTTCAAATTGGTTAACTAGAAGAGGATTACTGTACTATCGTTGGGGAAGGGGGGTGGCACCATTGTTGCCAACTCGAAACTTTATCGTTCTCGCTCACCCATCGCAACCAAGTTTTGCACCGTGCTGGGATAAGTGCATCAAGGACACTAAAGGTGAAATTTTCCCCTCTCTCTCTCACTCTCTCTCTCTCCCTCTCTCTCTTTTTGTCTATAGTTTTCTTTTAGGTATATAAAAGGATTGCCATTTTGGTAGTACCAACCATAGAATGTGATTACATTTGAAATTGACTTTGGGTAAATGTTGAGGAGTGGATTTGAGCGAAAGTTCCTTAATGGAAATTGTTTCTGCATAATTTACATTCCGTTAATTCGCAAAGAACGCCGCACACACATAAACGCAACGGATATGCTATTCGCATAATGATGTGCACTTAAATGGAATACCTTTTGCTAAATGGGAGTTCATAACGACAAGGAAGATTTTTGATGCACTAATGATCCACATTGGGGTTTGTTTTGCTCGCCATTTGCAGCGGGGGATTTATTGATGGAATTAGAAGGCAGGGAAGATAGTGCACAAGTCTTTCACTCACAGAATCGTTGTTTCGAAAACCCATTGAGTGACTTTAGCTTTAAATTAGCAGGAGCATTGTCGTTGCGGTCAGAAATTGCGTGATGTTCGGAATCAAGTGGAACCGTTTGTTTGGTAAAATAACATTAATCCTGTTGAATGAAATATTTTCCTAAATCGAATGAAGTAGGAGGCGCTTTCCAATGAAAAGAAGCCCGATGCCTCTTATGGTTGTCCTTGACAAACGATAAACATCTCCTCGGCCTACCGACCTCATCCCAAGCGACACGACAAGTCATTTATAAAACAAGTGAAAGCCCTGTGTATCTTTCTCTCAAAGGACTCCACAGTTGGTCCTTGTCTCAATTCTGTAAATCCCACAATCCACCACATTTTATGCTTTCGATTATCTTGGGGGATTACGTCCAACGCTAAACAGGAAATAAATCTTAACTTGCAGCGCCCTAGACTCCTCTCTTCGTCCTTCAGGACTGTATCCCCCAGCGAATTTTATTATCCCCAAAATGCATTCCTTATGGGATTTTATCGCCGCTCCCAGCGCTGGCGATACTGCTGCGTTTCCATCGAAATCATTCGTACCGTGTCCAATATATTTGTGCATTTGGCGGACCTGTCACATAATCAGGAGATACAAAAAAAACAAACGGATGACTCCTAATAGTAGCTGTAGCTATCGAGAATGCTTTTCGCTTTAATTCCCTTCTTTTTTGCGTTCGCCGTTCCGCAGCTCGTTTATCCTTCGCATTACATGGGAGAAAAGTGTAAGTTACGCGCAAGATAAATTTAAAAGAACCGGAGGAACCAAACGACTCGAGGGCAATGCCAACTAGCGTTGGGAATATATTTAAACTAACTGTGGCACCCACTGAATGAATGTGCAAAACTATGAAACGGACGGATGTCGTTTTATTGCTCTACATCAGAGGAATATCCTGATGTGCACTTGATGTTTTTTTTTTGTTCTCTCTTCTCTTCTGTTCTGTTCTGTCTTTCCCTGGTTTAATGGAGACATAGAAAAATATAAAATATTGGACATGACTAAATGAAGCGAGGAAAGTTCGTAACTGGCTGAGAAAAAAAATGAAAAGAAAAGAAAAGAAGATGGGGGAGCGTCAGGGAATGCTGGTTATTTGAAGAAAAAATGCAAATTAAGCAATAATTAGAAAGTCTGCAGAGAACTGCATTTCAATGGGGACGACAGGAGGAAGGGTTCAATGACTTTGTGTATTCCTGTGAAGCCACAATGCGGATAGGTAGCTATACCTTTCGTATATATTTTTGTAAAGCTGAGTGCTGGCAATGCACATTTTTAAAGTCGACTGTTTAAGGATGTGAAGCTTGATTATATGCCAAAGAGAAACTTTTTTAGAAAATTCGATTTACCTTGTCATTTCGAAAGTCTAAACTTATTTTAACTTTCCCGGTTACGTTGTAAGAGAAATATGTTGTTTTCGAGCAAAATTTCAAACTCGCGATGTTAATCAATTCTGACAGAAAGATGATAGAGGAACTCAAAAGGTGGTTCGCAAATTTCTGTCCATTTGTCACCACGTCTAGCACCGTCTTTCGAAGCCTTCGGAGTTTCGCTACGTGCCCCGAGGAACTATCATAGAATCCATCGTAGGGGAAAATGTTTGCTACGATTTTCGAAGTTCGTAGCAATCAATTTCCCTTATGACGAAATTCGTAGCAAACATTTCCCTTACGACGGATTCTATGATAGTTCTTTCGGGGCTCTTAGCAAAATCCCGAATACGATGGATTCTGTGATGAACGTGTGTATGTCCATCAGTCCGTATGTCCCGAGGCATACAGCCTAAATGGCCGGCGGCCCAAAACTTTAAAATCGCCTGCACAAAAGAAAAGCCACAATCAAAACTGCACAAATAATGGCAAAAAAACCGCCGCAAAGATTGACTCAAAAGGGTTCAGAAGTTGTCCCAAACATCACATAGTTAAACGGCTTCGCAAATAAGTCCCAAATTTGTTCTGAAAATCTCCTGTAACCTCTCAAACTTAATGTTTAAAAATACAATTGAAATTTACTTAACAACCGAAACCTTAAAACTGACCTCAAACTTATTAGAAACTTCCTAAAAATTCACCAAAAACTGATCAACAATATAGTCGACATGGATATTCATCTCGAGATACGCGGATACGGAATGCCAAGTTGGGAACACAACCCGTGCATGCATTGGAGCAGCAAATGACAGAATTACCATTCAAGGCAAACTAATGGTAACGTGCAATTGTGGGTAGGTGATGGTGTAACAAGTTGAGTCCCGCACCGCCCTGCATACACTTCAATCGATTCAATCGACAACTAAATAAATCAAGAGAACTCAGCTCGCATGATTACGAATTCAGTTCAGTAGCTTTGTAGTTCGGGCAAGTTGTGCTGCGAATCGTAATGAGCCAGCATTCTAAGGAGTTCTTAGAATCGCCGATGGTGGCATGATTACTCAATTACAGACGAATGCCAGTCCCGGCCGGTTCTAGTAGTTGAATTTTGCGGCTGCAACTGACATGTGGAACTTTTGATGAGGATTTTTAAGAGGAATACCGAAGAGGTCCTTTTGTATCAGACCGACTGGAGGTCCTTAAATAAATATATGTTATTATGTATATCCGTATCGCGCCATTAATTGTTAAAGACTGCTCCAGCAATAAAACGTCGAAGAGCTCACGTTCTGAGGTCGTAAATCAAATTTATATTACAACTGCGCGTTCATTTCAGCTCACGTCGCATTTAGATGCAAATTTTTCCAATCATATTTCCACAAGTGAACTGGTTACTGGTTACTGCGGGGGAAGGGAAGGAAACGCATCCAACCGAGATATCCACCAAACGGAAGATAAGGAAAAATAATTTTAATTTTATGGTCTCTATAACAAAATCAAAGTGCTTTTACTGCCACTGTAAGCATTGGCATTTGTCATTTGCCATTTGCCATTTGCCATTTGTCATTGACGGTGCAATTTCTGCCATTTGTGTACCCACTTTGGCCGCGGGAATAAATCGTTCAATTCTATATGGAAGCGCGCCGTATTCTATGACCTTGTTGTTCCCTTGTGATTTTTCGTCCTTGGCTATGGGAAAAACAAGCACTGCGATTGAATTGAAGCCAAACACACAAACGCAAATGGAAAGATGAACTGGTGGCAGCAAAACGTCTCTAACCAAATTGGTTTATAGTCGGTGATGAATTACAACTAATTTAGTTTAAGGATAATGTAAATAAGAAGGGAAATTCATGGCCGAATGTTGCACCACAAATTGTGTGACATCGAAACGGGAAATACCATCGGGCTGTCGACTCTAACCACAAAACCAAACTTGGTAGGGAGTTTCCTATCAGCAATTTATTTCCAATCAGCAATTTATTTCAAATCAGCAATTTATTTTTTTAATTAATTATTTCAAAATCGCTTACAAAGTAGGACAAAAGTCTTATACATTTTGGAAAGCCTTTAAAATAATTTAAGAATTTGAATTTAATGTTTATGAAAAATATTAAGACAGCTGGTGGGAATGTTGACTGTGGACTTCATCGGATTTGCCCTAAAAGTCCATCGAACTTTATTCGATATGCAGATTGTACTGGGTCGAAATATTTCGTCCTTGGCAACCCAAATGATGAAACTTGACTGTCAAACTGAGTGCTTGTCAGTGCAAATGTTGCGTCTGCCTTACATCAGATGCGGTGGCCGTTAAAATTCGGCTCTCCAACATTTGGTGGCCAAATTCGAGACAACAGATTCGGTAAACAATTAGCCAAAACCCTTACGGCAAGGAAACGCCAGATCGACTGAGGAGAAGATTGCCGCGCTCCTTAAAAGTGTACCAGGAGAACCTGAGGCAGTCAATTCCACGCAGACTTCGACTTGGTGAATTTCGCGCCGGGACTTGGGTCTACACCTCAAATTTAGTGACCATTGATAACGCGCGCCGTTTGACTGACTAACTAACCGATTTGGCCAATAAATCATCTTTAGCGACGGGGCGGGCTCATTTTGGATGAATAGCTGTGTTAAGAAGAAAAATTGGCCTACATAGCAGTTATCCCAACTAAGAAGATTTCTGTTTAAATTGAAAAGGGTGGTTAAATTTTAAGGGCCGATGTTGATTTTGAATAAAACACAAATTATCTAGGAAATTACTTTAATTTCTTTTTATTATGATAATATTGGTATGGTTCAATTATGTTTGGAAAAAAATATCGGCCAAATGGCCGCCGCGACCTCGGCGGCACACCTCCATCCGATGGTCCAAATTTTCGATGACGCTGAGGCATAATTGAGGTTCTACGAAAAAAACTTGACGTTTAGGTGTGGTTCACATTCAAATTTCAAATTTAATTTAAAATTAAAATTCATCTTATTCTATCTTACTTGCTCTAAGCGAGCGCTCTTAACTTATCCATGTCCTTAAAATTATTGCCTTTCGGCCTTAAATCTATCTATTTCTATGATTTATATATATATATAGTTGGCGCAACAGGTCCGTAGGGACCCAAGGCCTAGCTTCTCACAACCATTCGTTTTGTGTGAGTTTCATTTTTTGGAACGAATGGAAGGGATCTACAATTTTATGCCGATTCCAAACGGCTAATTGAGAAGCTCTAAAGACAGTTTTACTCTCGGATGTTTGTCAGACGTTCGCGAGAGGCGGCGCAGTGGAAAAAACCCTAAGTTGGAATTTGGGTTTTTGCGGGATTCGAACCTGAGCCCCTCGCTTAGTAGTCCAACACACTAACCACTAAGCCACTGCACCTGCTGATTTGCTTTGTTTTTTAATTTCCAAGAAACTTTAGAAAACTTGAATTCTTTACTTGTTTTGTTTGCAACTACTTTAAACTACCTAAGCTACTTAACCTAAATTACCTATAATCTGGGTGGTGAGAAATCTCATCGATTGGTCACCATCCTGATCGCGTCCATGGGCGCCTGACAGCCGCCAACAAGGGTTCACCCGTGCCGCCGAGCCTCGAGCGAGGCCATAAGCGTCGGTCGAGTCTCGCAAGCACTTTTCATGTTGGCTAGCCCGGCCCCTCCCAAAGACCACCTACTCTAAACCTAAACCTACTAACTTAATATCTAGCTGAAAACTAAGGAGGATGCTACGTAAGTTACGTAAGTAGCGCACCGGCCCGGGAGAGCGTATCCGCCCTCACCTCTTCTTCAAGCCACCAAAATTGGGTGAACTGCTTGACCGTATCGACCCTGTCCCGTTCCGCAATTGCGGTGCTAAAACGGAGGAGCTCCTGAGCATTGGCGGCGTACCCGTCGTGGGTGAGCCGCTTATCAGGCGGGGATTCTGACTACAATACTATCGAGGACGTTCAAAATTGCTGTTCCAAATTGAAATTTCTGAATGCATATGAAACAAAACACCTTATTGGAAAATTCTCCTTTTTTATAACAATTCGTCGGTTCCAGACCTTATGGGTTCATTTTTAAGGTTCCGTACCCAGAGGGAAAAAACAGAACTTTATTAGTTTCGCTTTTGTGTGTCTGTCCAAATCCACTGGACCAATTTTGTACCTAGGTCTACCTCAGAAACAAATTGACGAAGAAGGCTGAAATTTGCACACAAAATTCGGTATAACCTCTTGACAAATACCAATGGTAGCGATACATCGACTGGTTTTAGAGTAATAAAGGGTTTTCCAATAAGAGGTGCTATTGTGAATGACCCGCTATTTCGGTATAGCTGTCACTTTTGAAGCTTTTATTCTTTGACATTTGACAAGTAGAAACTACGCCATTACTAAAAATGGAACGATACACGCTTCAACAACGTCGTGCCTTTGCTGATTGGGTCCTTGAAATGCATGAAAATGATCCGGAATTCCATCGAAAAATCATCTTGACTGATGAGGCCCATTTCCACCTCGGTGGCTACGTCAACAAGCAAAATTGTCGCATCTGGGGCTCGGAAAACCCAAGAGTTATTGTTGAGAAGCCTCTCCATCCTCAACGTGTGACTGTTTGGTGCGGTTTATGGTCCGGCGGGGTCATTGGACCTCACTTTTTCGAAAATGAGGCTGGATCAACAATTACGGTGAATGGATTGCGGTATCGAGAGATGATTAATGATTTTTTATGGTCGGATTTGGATGGTATTGATCTGGACAACGTTTACTTTCAACAAGACGGCGCTACGTGCCACCCAAGCAACGAAAGCATTGATCTTTTACGGGAAAAATTTCCGGATCGTGTTATCTCTCGAAGAGGTGATCACAATTGGCCACCGAGATCTTGTGATTTAACACCTTGCGACTTCTTCCCTTGGGGCCACGTGAAAGATAAGGTCTACGCCAACAGCCCAGCGTCGATTCAAGACCTCAAAGATAAAATTCGTGAGGCTATCGAGGACATAGGGCAGCCACTTTGCGATTTGGTTATGAAAAATTTCATGAAAAGGATATGTTCCTGTATGCGCGCTCGTGGTGGCCATTTGGCTGATATTGTTTTTCATTATTAACGGCATACCTTCCTCTTTATTATGAAATAAACATCCGATCATAAAATGGCATTTTGCTTTGCATACCAAAATAACACCTCTTATTGGAAAACCCTTTAAGTGATTTGATTAAGAAAATATTTTCTTTCGCACAAAAAGCTGTTTATTTCTTGACGTACAGAAAAATGGATGTGAACCCTTTTTGTAGATCATGCTTGTAGCTACATATGTCCCGAAGACTGTTTTGCGGAAAAGTCAATATTTTAAAAGATATTTACAAAAAACTGTCGATCACTATATAAAGTACGCTCCTTTTAACCATTTTTCATTCGTTATTGGCGTGTTCTCTTAATCGATTCCAATTGGAACTTTCAATGAATACTCAACTCTACTCATTCTCATTGGAACTTTTCCTATGGATACTCATTCTCACGCACACATATTGTTGTTTGTTGTTTGTTGATTGTTGGCAATTTCCAACTCTGAAGAAGTGCGGAACCTTCGGTGCGCGAGTGACACTCGCACTTGGCCGTTTTTTTTTTTTTTTATTAGTTGGATCTCGCCAAATATCGAATAGCCTCACTCGCCAACTATGATATCTTGATCCAGCACTTTGCAGCCTAACACCACCGTCTATTTTCCACACCACCAGCATTCCGTTCTATTTATTAATTTCTACAACTTAATGGAAAGTTTCTTATTAGGGAGGGACTGGGGCAACCATACACGTAAGGAACGAACACACAGTGAAAACAAAAGTACTGCGAAAGGGAATGCGAAACAAAAGCATAACTTCCGTACAAAAGGCGTACTCAGATTCGGTACAATTGCACTTAGTGCAAGGTTCCACTTCGTGTGTGTGTGTGTGTGTCGCCCGCCACCCTCGCTGAAGCTGAACAATTACGAATGCGCCACAAGAGAACGACAGGCGACAAGTAAGTGTGCGCACAAATGAGGCTTTTCGCGACCGAACGAGAAGAGGCAAACTGGTAGTAAAATACGACGACAGAAACAAGAGTGCGCCATTTGTTGGATGGATCCACCGAGCGGCAGGGTAACCCGCTTACTGTAATTACTGGCTTTGGCCATCGTGCGGTCTGCTCGCTTGAATGCGACGCGCAGCAACATACTCACCTAGTCACTGGGCCGTCGCATAACTTACCCGACTCAACATGTTTCTCGTAGAGCCTCGAGCTGAAATGGTATATCTTGAGGAAGATTTTATTACCATCAGGGGGATAAGCATACACATACACACATAGCGCGGACACTTCTTCTCTGGGTGGGAAATTCTCGTCTCTTGATGGGGGTTTGTCGTTTGTGTAACTTTTGTGCGATGGTGAATGTGGAAAAGTGGTTTCGCTGGTTACTAACTGAGGGAAATAGATTTTGGTTAAAGCAATTTGGAACAAGTTGTGTGATGGGGTCATTCAATTAAGGAGAACATGCTGTTCCTAGAAGACTTGCACGTTTGGTATGCTTGTTGGCATGGAAATTTGCGCACCTTTACACATGCACTTGGTATATACATGCGGCCGATATTTGTGGGCCTAATTTGTTTTCCTTGGGATACCAACAGTTGGTCGTTTGGGTTATCCAGTTCGGCTATGCTTTTGAGGTTGGTGGCGTTTTTGTGTGGATTTTAAAGAAGCTTTGTATAGGTCTAGAAGTCGTTTAAGGTCCAAATTATGTTTGAGGCTAGTCCCTTGTCTACCGTTGTTGTGTGGCTCCTACTATAAATATGTAAAGGTTGTAAAGCTATAGGCGTCGGTCAGAAGAAAGCCTTTAGATTTGATGCTGTAAAACTGATGTATCCAAACTTGCCTTCTTGAGGCTGTATCCATACTTGCCTTTCTACTCAAGCTGTCCTAAAGTCCGGAGTGAACAAAGGCCTCAACTGACAAGCAGAACAGTAGGAAGCTATGCGAGGTTGATCGCCGTTGACTGGATGGACGCTGTCCAGGTTTTGAGTTGTATCCTGCTTATTTTGCTAACCACTTGCCAATAGGAGTTTAAATAATTTCAAGAACATTGCGTGCCAAGCAAAACCGTTTCCAACCTGAGGTGGATCGAATGAAAAGGCAGTTTTTGTACAGTATTGAACCTGAAGACGGCAACCTTTTAAACCTGCTTTCGGCTATCGTGGATGGCGCGACGATTTTTTGAGTTGGAAAACTCTTAGACAGTCCCTTCTACATCGAAGATGTGCGACAAAGACTGCATCAGGATAAGAAATAAATCTTTTACTTTTGCAAAGCTCTGAAAAAGAACGTACAGCGCTGCTTGGCAAGTTCATGGGTGCAGAAGTGAAACTACAAAGACGCTCAAAAGACGTTAATCTGCAGAGATTCCTAAAATTATTCAGTTCATTGAGCGAGACTGCAACACTTTCGAGATTTCATAGAATTCACTTACTCTATAAACTAGGCTGTGTCAGAAATGCTCAATTTCTAAAAAAAAACTCAATTCCCGAAGGCAGCAAAACTGAGCTGTACAGTCAAGCGACTCACTCGACAAGTTTTCTTGATGAGGAATTCTCGGGCTTTTTTAAAACCTCAAACATTTATGTATTACTTACTTAACTTACTTACTTAGGACACTGCAGCCTTCCGTCCTCTGCGATCTCAAGCACGCTCCAGTTATGCAGGCATGTAAAGGAGGTTCGGTCTCCCTTGTCATCTCGAACCTAGGGGCTGGGAATCGAAGATCCTCTCAGGTGGAGCATTATTCTCCAACTCGCTCAATGTACCCGAACGAATGTAGTCTAAAATTGGAGGTCGAGGACCGAAAAACCTTCGTTCAAAGGGGCTCGGTATCAGCTCTCCCTTCTTCCTTTTTACAGCCATGAAGCAGAACTGGCAGGAAAAAGGGGTTTTGTGAAGCCAACATCTCGTCTTTCCTATTCAGAGCACCAAGTGCTCCCCGAACCGGTTTTAACAGCCCTGCTGCTACAGTAGATCTGAGGTGATGATGTGGTCCTTTCGGATCCTTATATTTCAACTGAGAAATCACATCCTCGATCATGTTCTTTTCGAACAGTTCCCGAATCAAAGACCGATCACTCTTCCGCTAAAAAAAAATAGCTGCAAGGTTTCTTTCCCCCAAGAACTCTCTCTCTTCAGCGATAGCGAGTTTTTGCTCCTCCAAGTGCCAAGTAATCCGGTGTGCGCTGGTCTCCAACAACAACAGGCACTTCTTGCCCCGGTCCGCCAACCGTTGCTGCGCTGAAATGCTGATGTTATGTGCGTTGCGAAATCACGTCGCCTCCTTTGCATAGACAGTCGAGCCATCGCAAGAGAAGCTGCTTTGCATTTTAATTTATCGCCAATCGAACAGCGATAGCTACCTTAAGAGTTTTGCGACTTGAATTTTTCGTATTTTGACATTTTGGCTCTTCGTTCTGCTGATGCACTCGTCGTCGGCCGGTGCGAGTTTTGCGCGCATTCAAGTTCTCATTGTCAGAGTCATCTCAGCTTGGCCATGATGATGTTGATGTTGCTTTTTATAGCCCCCTTCGTCATGGTACTGTTCCTCCAATTTTACGCAGACACACACACACACACAGGCATGTTCCGCGCGCCGTATGTTGCAATAAGAAACTGCGGTCACACTGTGCAGCAGCCAGCGGATTGTGTCTTGTGTGTGCTTTGGCAACCTCGTCGCCCTGCTACGTTCGTGGCTGCTGGCTGTATCTATGAGGCTAGCAAAGCGAATGCAGCAAGTGTACGTAGCAGCACCACCCTCCTCCCGTTGACGTGGTGGCAGGGCACGGCACCGACGCGCCCCCCTTGTTCTTGCGCTGACTGTTTGCTAATCATAGTAGGAAAGAGAATAGGGTATGGAGAGACCTCGTAAACAGAGACACTGGCAGCAAAGAAGAAAGAATACACATCGGTCGTGTGCTACGGAGGGGAAGGGACAAGGGAGAAGGGACTGCTCTGGCGTTTAATTCACAAACTCTGACTCTGACAGAAGACGGGGCGAGAAATTGCCAGTCTCTCGTTGTCGATGAGAGAGTTTGGTTGTTGCGTTTCCTCACATTCGTGTCGGTCGCTGGACTACGGAATCGCGAATCTTATCGTGTCGACTGTCGACGCAGCACACACAGTCCTTGCATCCGTTGGTGTTCGGTTGACATCGGTCGGTCGCATATTTGCCATTCTCATCGCTGTCGCTTAAGTCTTCGCGCGCGCAATATCTTTGGCGAAATTGTGTCTCTCATTAATTAAGTCTGGCGGGCACAGGTGAAAACCGGTTGCCGTGACTGGTCAGCCAGCAGTGCTCCTCGGTTCAATTAAATACAGGAGAGACACGTCGTAATCGCTCCTTTGATTTGTATTCGCCAAATGCTACAGTCACACTCTACGTACAGTGTATACGTTTCCAGGTCTCCGCTAGCTTATAACTTGGGCCAGCAGTGTGCGTGAGGTGGTTTTGTGTTGATAGGTATCGCGCGGCCTACTCCATTGCAAGTTCGTTTTTATTTCAGTTTCTGTTTCTGTTTCTGTTTCTCTGCTTTGCCATAACATCTCGCATCGGTTTGGTTGGTTTGTGTTCGCCTTGCCAGTTCCCATTCCCATCGTTTGTCTGTTGTGTGCGCTGTGACTGTGACAGAGAGTCGCTGGGAATTGCCAAACAAAAACGAACAAAACAAAACCGACAAACAACGAATACCAGTTAAAAATAGCAACACACATTTTGGCCAATTGGTCGTGTGTCGTGTGTCGTGTCGCATACAAATACAGTCGCACTCATGGATTAGTTCCATCCATGGATGAGATGCATTTGTTAAATCGATCGGGCTTGGTTGACACTTCTTGGAAACCCGATAACTGGTTGGTGAGGGAACACTCAGAATCTAGATATTCACCTTCCGTTGGACGTGGGAGCAGCAGTCACGTGTGCGGTGTTGGAAGGACACATGGTAGGTATGGGGGGACGTCATTGTTTTGACGAAGTGGTATTTTTGAAATTTTAACACAATCGAGTTGAAGATAAGTCGAAACATTGGCAAACTTTTGGCTTAGTGTAAGCATCCGAATGGCTGTAGAGAACTGTTGAATGGATTTCAGAAGGCGGCCATTATTTTCTCCTATGGCAACTGGCCTTGCCACGTAATGAATTAGGATCTTAAATTGTTCATCAAAATGAAATTAAGACCAATTTCTGCAAGGGGCTGAGACTCTTTATCAACTTTAGTACTCTTTTGGGTACCACTTTTCATATCTATCAGGAAGCCCCTTTGCGAAAGTAGGACAATCCTAGAGAATCCGTGACTCTCGACTTTGCGGGATCGGCATTAGCGATATCACCGAATAGCAGAATTTTTACCTGTTCAATATTCCCGTAAATAATGTGTTTAGATTACTCGTGTGTAGGGAAACAGCGAGACAATGGCTGCGCACACATTTCTACACACTTATCGGTGAATGAGCAACCGATCGTGCACTACCCGTCGTTCCTCTAATCAATGGGATTCGATCAACTACAGCCGAAGGATACAGAAGTGTCCTTTAAAAGAATCAACCGTCGACTTTCGAGCAAGACAGTCCTTACTAATTACCAAGAAATAAGTCTAAAAGCTGTGAAATTAACGAACGAGTTTTGTCCAGATTTTGAAATAGTAGTTGTATTTTTAATCGAAAGCGAAAAGCGACAACTAAATTAATCATTACCCCTTTCGTATATGTAGTAGTAGAACGATATATTTTTCGTACAAAATTAGAATGATTTTCGAGATGTTCATCGATTCTAATACCAGACAATTCTGTCTGTCTGTCTGACCACCGGCTCCTGGGGCCTACAGCTAGGCGGAGCCATTTTTAACTTTCTCTAATACGTGGTAAGAAAAAGACATTGTATTCGAACAAAATTTCAAACTCGAGATGATGCGCAACAGGTCCGTAGGGACCCAAGGCCTAGCTTCTCTCAACCATTCGTTTGTGTGAGTTTAATTTTTGGAACGAATGGAAGGGATCTACAATTTTATGCCGATTCCAAACGGCTAATTGAGAAGCTCTTTCAAGAGAGTTATACTCTCGGATGTTTGTCAGACGTTCGCGAGAGGTGGCGCAGTGGAAAAAACCCTAAGTTGAAATTTGGGTTTTTGCGGAAAGATGATAGAGGAACTCAAAAAAGTGGGTCGCTAAATTCTGTCCATTTGTCACGACGTCTATCATAGAATCCGTCGTATTCGGAGTTTCGCTACAAACACCGGAAGAAGTATCATAGAACCCGTCGTAGGGGAAATGTGTGCTACGAATTTTGTACCATAAACGGCCGGCGGCCCGAATTTCGTTCAAACTTCGGATTTGGATTTTCTGGGCTTACAGTTGAGGGCCGTTCTTTTTTTTGCAAAGTAACCTCAATATTTATGATACTTCCCATTCAAAATTTTCGTACCAGTTTGATATGTTCGAAAACGGCTCTAACGATTTCAACCAAAACTGATATTTGAGCTTAAGTGGGCGAGGTTAACATGACTGCATATTCAGTTTTTCGCTGAAAAATCGAATAACGGAACTTTTGAAATTTGGACATAGGTATCTCGAAAACGGTCCGAGATAGCAACAAAAATTCATTTCTAAGGTAATGTGGTCATTTCTAACTTAATAAGAAACTAAGTTTTTGTCTATATTATCGTAAAATGGATTTTTGAAAAAAAAAAAAAAAAAAAAAGGATGTTTTAAAAATGTAGTTTTCTTTAGTTAACCGGAAAACGGCAATAACGATTTTGACCAAAATGCATACTTAGAGTACAATTGATGTTTTCAAAATTATTGCATCCTTCATTTTCAATTCGAATCACCGAAAACGTTAATTTGAAAAACTTCTCATATCTCTAAAACGCCACTTTTGATTTCGATAACACTTTAAAAACAAAGCGATGATTCCATCCCGAACAATGGCTAATACGCAGTGTTGAGCTAAATAGCTAAGCAGTAATATTTTTCAAACTAAACATTTCAATATTTATCACAGCTTT
Organism: Cheilosia grossa; assembly: GCA_963082955.1. Classification (NCBI taxonomy): domain Eukaryota; kingdom Metazoa; phylum Arthropoda; class Insecta; order Diptera; family Syrphidae; genus Cheilosia; species Cheilosia grossa. Next base: position 15,042,325 of record OY720147.1, on the reverse strand, counting down.
GTCTGCATAATTTTACGAAAACCGCTCTTACGATTTTGATCAAAATAGATATTTAGGATAGTTAAATAATTTTCATTAAGATTCAATACTTAGTGTTTCTCAAAAAATCGAATACATCTGTTTTTTAAATATTTCTCGAATATAACTACCTAAAATCCGATCTGACCAATACCGCACTTTCATTAAAAATGCAGTAACAGCGACGCAAAACTTATTCTTAGCAAATATTATCTAGGTACTTCTTCTTTTTTTCAACCATATTGAGTATGCACCTTAAAATAATTCCAACCACTTGGAGCCTTAGACAATCAGACACTACAACTTCATTTGCACCCCACACACTTCCATCGGCATTTTCGGTTTAAAACTGCTAATGCAAATTCAAAAACAAATTTCTAAAATCTTACATATATATCCACGTAAAGATATCGGTCTAATACGAACTCTACTTCTAATCAAAGACACTTAAAACCAGCTTTACTTATATTCTATTCTAAGATAAAAACATGCCTTAGCAGATCAAAAAACAGACTCTCCTGGTACACTTTGCTTTGAACTAAAAAATCTTGTAAAGTGTAAGAGTTTTTAAATAGTACAATAGGCGCTTACAACTCTCTAAGAACTTGCGACAGTTGCCTGTTACTGACAGCTGCAACTTATAAAAACTCACATTTTTATTTGATATATGATGAATATCCCAACAGTGGATTTTATTTAACACCAAACACAATTTCATCATTTTTCTCGACGATTTTGCTAAATTCGAAAGAATTCTAAATCGAAAAGAATTTTTTTGACCGCAATGATCCATGCACGCATTTATAGTCCGAACGGACTCTTAAAGATCCGTTTGCATTCATAGTCCTTAAATTTTCCATACCCGTTTGCACTAAAAACTGAAACCGAAGTTTCTGCGTCTAAATATTAAACTGGGCCTTACCAATAAACATTTTTAGTTTCTAAATTTCAATGGTTAAAAGTGGCTTTATTTTTCATACAAATTTCCCGATTGTGAGCTTCCGTAAATTTCAAGTCGAGACTAAAATTTGTTATTGGTACGCGTAGGACGCACTAACATCCATACAATTGAAATATCTCTTTAAATAAATAAAAAACAAAATCCTCACCGGCTTCCAGTTGTCTTGCGAAAACAGAATTATCAACAATTGGATACAAATGCCTTATGCTTTCGCCATCGAGTCGATTAATCAATGTCAAACGGGCCACGTCTCAGAACAGTCTCTGGCGGACAGTGGCTGCGCGTCCATCTCGATCGTTAATCACGCATCAGAATTAATTAGCACGCAAAAGTGTTTTCAGCACAAATTGAATGTCAAATTTGCGTTGCCATTAAAAGGTGACAAAAGTGGTAAGACTATTGCCAAAAGAGCCATCAAAATCCCGCAAACTGTTGCCTAGACTATACTCGTATACACCAACAGAAGGTAATGAACCTTCATTTTGTTGCATGCACTGCATGACAGCTGGGAGAAACCATCGCAGTGTACATTTCGTGGACGAAAATATGATTAATAATGAAAATCGCAATCAACATCTCCTTTGTTTTCTATGTTCTTGCCTAATTACGGCGTAAAGTGTGCGGCGGGTGGTCGAACTCGTTCCGTTCCTCCCATCCCAGTGGCTCGTGTGTTTTGTAAGTAAATTTTATTTAAATTTCCAAAGCAATGTCAGTGTCCTATCGCGTGACAAATAGCTCTACGGTGTCTGGGTTGGAGGTCATTGTTTAAAGAATAGGTATAGTTTATAAATTTTATGAGACCTTGAACAATAAAAACAGATGGCAAAGTGCATTGGCGCTGAGGATGTGGCGGCTGCGAAGTGGCTGAGGTCATCTAAACTGGGAGGCAGTTGTTTCTAGTTCGGGCTAAGCTACAAAGAATTGTGGTTAATTCACTCTGCAGCACGTAGCTGTTAGGGGAGAGTGGGGCTGGGAGGATAAATTTGATGCTGCTCACGATTTTGCAACAATTGAACTATTTTAACAGACAGACAGCAATATTTAAGCTACAAAGTTCACCAACACATTCCAATAAAGCATGTTACTAAAAAAATCTCAGAAAAAGAACTTGTTGGAAAAAACTAACAAAAAAGCTAAAACTTTTTCCTTGACCTGCTTTTTGATTTGGTCTTCCTCTTGGCTATTCTGTTCCTCCAGAAACGCTCGTTTCTTTCGAGTTCGGCTTAAATGGCTGATTTTCTTACTCCCCGCGAAACCGTTCTCTTTTTTGGACCTGCCTCTGGGATGAATGAAGCATTCTGCACTCCATGTTTTAACTAGCTCTGCCATGAAATATAATATAAAGAAAACTATAAGATAAAAACCGGCATCCGCACACAGCTCCTATATGTTCAAAAACTTCATCAAAAGATAAACGCACAGCTAGAAAAAAGAAGCGGCGCTGCATTTCTTGAGTGTGAAAAGCAATACTAAAAATGCGAAAAAAATGTTACAAATCATCCAATTCTTCGGCTAAAACTAACAATGAGTACAAAACTTAAGTAGGCCCATCGTTTGCTTTGGCGAAACCAACATTTTTCCCACCACGCGACTCTTTTAAGGGGAACCCTTAAATTTTTAAATTTTATACCTACCCCTGTTACTTTTAACCCAGTCTTCCCCTACTCGGATGCTATATCCGAAAAATTGCATGACAGCTATTGAGCCTTCAGGAAGGTATCGCTGACGGTCGAGTATCAGCTTTTGTTTATAAAGGGAGTTCAATAAAGTTGGGCTCCTGCCCAGGACCCCAATTCTCAAAAACGCTTGCTTATCGGTTTATCTGTCAAAATCTCCGATGCGACGCGAAAAACTGAAATTCGCAATTCCCGAAATCCGCATACGAGAATCTCTCTTCGAATGTTACTAGTCTGTGTTTTCCACGCGGATTTGCATCTCGTATACGGAATGATGAGTTTGATACTTAAAAAAGGGTTTGTTTTTTGATTTGTGTGTGAAAAATTAAGAGTCAGTTAAAGTAAATCAAACAATTTAATGATATCCTTTCGCATTGACATAAATATGTTGAGAAATATTCGTTCAAAGCAGCCTTGGGACTCTCGGATACTTCAGAGTATTTCGAATTCGCCGCTATAACTGCTTCGTTGAGAATCGAACAAATGCTGAGCTCATATCGCCCAAATTAGCTACTGCGAAAACTCATAAATGTTCATTAAACATATTTACATTAGTGTTTCTTTTTTTTTGACAATCGAAAACAACAATTCCCAACCAATTTAAATTTGAATATTGTTTTTCTTTCACAACCTGTCGAAATGGTTTACTTTATGTGATGTACAATTCTACCTCATTCGAAAGGTGAATATAATTTTCGCACGTGAAAAAAGCCCGAACAGCTTTGAGAATGCCTATTTTTTTCCTATGCAAACATTTCAGGCGAACTTGCTCGTTATGCGGAATTTGAGAATTGGGGTCCAGATAGTTGTAAGAAGGTCTGCGAAGTGTTTTATTTAATTAACTTTCGTCGTGACTTCCTTATGTGCTATACTCACTCTAGCTAGAATTACCCTTCTTTAAATATATTCTTTGCCAGAAGATCGCCTTGCCGATGGAGAAACATGTCCACTTGAGCTTTGAATTTGAATATAAAATTCTAAAAATTAAAAGATTTGCTTCCACATGCTCGACGAAAATGTCATGAAAAGTGACTTAAATTTGACAGTTTTACCTGAAGTAAGATCCTTTTAAACAAAAATCATCCAATCAAAGTCTGCGGAGAAATGTCAATGACGACGCAGCCACTGAACCCGAAAATTTGACTATCAGTCACATTTCTCAGTTGCTGCCGCATTGAAATTTGAAATTAAAATTGAAAAATATTGCATCGCATAATCAAACTCTCCGCGGTTACTTCTACTCATCCGCAGACTAAACGCACCTCGTCATTGTCACTCATTTTTCGTGCGAATTTCTCATTTTGGGTCTGCTCTGCTGTCAGGCTTTAGATTGCTGGGGTGGCGAACAAGATCAGATGTTACCTACGGCGAGATGTAAGGGAAGTTGTGTGCCTGATGTTGTTGGACAGGCCAAATTGTCTAGTGAAATTTGTCTTGGTTATGGCGGACATTTATTTTCGTCATCTGCGTTATGATTGAGAGGTTGAGTGGTGAAGGTTAATAAGTACGTAGCAAAAACACAAAAAAAAAAAAACACAGCTTACTTTCAGGGAAACTTTTTTCAAAGTCGCTACTCGTCCGACTACTGTCAACACGCTTTATGAAAATAATATTGAAAGGAGCGCAGCGATAGATTTTAATTACCACTTTCCCGGGTGTCTCTGTCTAGCGAGCCGAATACCCCAAAACTGACGCCGCAGCTTTGGCTGATATTTAGCCGCTATTATTAGCGATCTTATAAAATATGTATGCGGCACTTTGAATTTTGAATATCGCTCTCACAATGAACCGAAGAATTTAAATTTTATTTATTTATATTTATTTATATTTATTGCTTCACCCACAAAACATGTGGCTTTGTTTTTTTGTTACCCTGTAGGTCATTATTTAGTTTGTTCGAATTCTATTTTCGAATAAAATACTTCGGATAAGCGAAAATAGTTTAGAGGTAGTTTAAAGATTTTTCAGTCAGTTGTCTAGATTATAAGAAAATACGCACAATGCGCAGAATAAACTAAAAGAATACTATTTTCGGTCGATCCTGCCAGGAGTCGAACCTGGAATCTTCTGATCCGTAGTCAGACGCGTTATCCATTGCGCCACAGGACCTGTTGTAAATTCTGTGATAGATTTTGAAAAGCTCCCCAGCACTATATATTGCTCTCGTGGATCTATTTTTGTATACATTTCATTTAAAAATAGTTTTAATTTGTCCTTTCTTTAAATTACAGAGTAAACAAAAACTAAAGAAGATTGCTGAGGTATAGTAGCGGGCCGGGCTGGGCGAACTTATCAGCGCCCGCCTCTTCGTCAATCCAACAAAATTTGCTTTGCACTTTGTGACCTTGTTCCGTCGATCCAGATGCCAAGATACCGGACCACGTTTCTCACCACCAATAGTCGCCCTGCTGTTAGTTTTCTACAGTTTTTTTTTTTCTGGTGTACCCAGAAGCCCCAGCCAATGGAGTTCTGAACAGGATTGTTTCCGATTTGTGGAAATTGATATTCAACTTCCAACCATCGCCATTAATCTTAATTTGCTGGAAGTCACGCTGCAGAAGGAATTCGATGAGCTCGATTTTTGAACATGGCGGAAGAATTCACCGCTTCATGTCATGTTGACAACTCTGACAGGAACTTCTTTCCCATACGCTTGTTATAAATCATATATGGCAAAGGTTTTTGAATGCCCAATCTGGTCAGCTTATAGAGAGCCTCTCCAACCATACGGTGTCGAAGGACCATTCCATTTTAAGCCACCATATGAGATTCTTCGAAAGACTTTTAAAACGACATTCTAAAGTGGAGTTTAATGAACGTTTGTAGGTTTTTGAAAACATTAAAATCTGTTTAAAGGCACGAACAACTTCCGCGGAACAGTATTTGATCAGATGACGTAAGAAGAACCTTAAAAGCACAGTGGTGCCGCCTGTAGTCCGCAAGAGCGGAGTTGATGCAGGCGTTTCATTTCTGTCAGCAACAATTTTGTCTCTCCGCAATTCTTGTTTAAGATCAATTCAACATACACCTTTACCAATAGTGGAAGCTAGATATATTGAAAATGTTGGGATCTAAATTGAATTGGACAATCAATAAAAACAATCAAAATAAATTATTAAGACACCAGAAAAAAGAGTGTCAGTTGGAAAATTGGACAATCCAATAAAACAAATGAAGTGTAGCCAGAAACAAAGAAAGTAATGAATTAGTTTAATAATAGTAGGGTTTTATTAATTGAAATTATATGCAAATTTAAAAAGAGAGCAAGAAAAAAACAATAATAATACAAATTAATCACTATAGCGCAATTTAAATCATATTTTGATGTGACTCCCTCGCAATCTCAATTACATTTCATACCCTATCTCTGTCAATCCCATGCGCCACATTCGCTCTACTACTCATATATGCCCCAATCCAGGCCCAGTTCCCTAGTTCAATTTAAAAAAAAGAGATAAAAAAAAAAAAAACAGCACAACGCACAAAAGTTGCATAAAGAAAAGAAAGAAAAAGCACACAGCTCAAAAGGTATAGTCCGTCCCGAGCTTAATTGAATTTGAGATATTTGACTCTCTTTGGGACACAATAAAGAGTATTGCAACCAGTGTTGCCACTAAAAAAATGGATCCGGTCAAATCTGACTGAATGACAAATTTCTATTTTTTATATTCGCTCAAAAAATCCGGTCAAAAGTTAAAATAAGAATTTTTGACACGAGTTGGAATTTAGTAATATATTTTTACTAAAAATGGAAAACAAAAACTTACTATTATTATTATTAGGTAGGTATATAAAGTTTATTGATTTTTCCAAACTATTCTAACTAATTAAACAAAAACCAAACAATTCGCTGTGGTGCAGAGCATTACAGAAAAAGGAACTTTCAATATAGTTCAGTCTTCCAAAATATTGCTTAATGTATCCATATTATTTGAAGAAAAATACATTTATAAATTATTAAGATATTCATTATCTTCAGCTTTCAGAATCGCTTGAATTATAATTTTTGTATACATACTAGACAAAAACGATTAAATCTAAATTAAAACCAGCATTTATCTTATTCTAGCTTCCTGGCTCTTAAAGAGCGCTCTAAACATAACAATATCCTTCCTCTTTTGTCCCTATTTGTCTGTATGAAATTGTGGGCGTGTTCGTTAAGTATGGCCTAGCTTCACTCAAATCACAGAAATTCATTTTTATGTCTAGTCATAGAAAAATATTGTGTTTTCAGGTCAAAAAAGGTTTATCCGGTTAAAGAATTTTTTCGTTTCGGTTGCAAATCGGTTGGACCGGATTTCAAAATTTTCTCCGGAATCCGGTCAGAATGGCAACAATGATTGCAACAACAAGTCGAGCTAAAAAAATGTGTGTGCACTTCAAACAATTAGTATCGATGCCCCTGCTTCCGAATAAGTCTCTATCCATCGACGTCGACGATCGACACAAGACTTATTTCAATACAGCATCGTCACAGCTGGCTTGTGCAGAGAATACACATTTTTCCACCCCTAAGAATAGGGAAATTTGGGAAAATTTGCACTTCTCTAATGTTTATGGATACACATATGAGTAGAAATCGTACAGCGTTAAAACTAACTTTTAAAACGAGTTGGGTGAAATCTTTTGTGGAATCCCTTTTTTTATAAACTGCTAACGGGATGATCTTTCTTCACAGGTCAACAACAGGTAGATTTGACTGGTATTTATAACTTATTTCTTTTAAAAATCGTAGAAAAGTGATAAAGTGGAGAAAACCATTAACTACTTCACTTGATCAAAGATGAGTCTAAGATCAAATATCCCCTTAAATAAACGGACGGACTATACAGAGAGAGAAACAGATTTTGCCGCACACACACACAAAATTTCTTGGGATAATCCCATGATCCGGCTTCAATCGAACAGTTTACTTTTTTGAATTGTATAAAATTCATAGTTTAATGATTATTGTTCAACGTCAGGATAACCTACGAAGATGATTAACATCTTTTCATTTGGATGAGTCATTCCAAAGCTAGGAGCTAGAAGGCTTTCGAGAATTACAACATTTCTTAGATCTCCGCTTGCGGACAGCGGATACCGGTAACCCTAACCCATATCCTATAGTCTAATCTCGACAATTTTCAATGCAACTGTGAAAACCGGAATCAATATCGTGCAGTACTTTTTGAATCTATTCCGAACAAACACCTCACAGCCGGAAAAAGAAGATACACTTTTATTGCAGTAAGGATATCGTTCTTCTTTTTTTTTTTGTGTGAATTTGAGGTTCTTTATTTTTTCGTTGTTTCCTCAAAATTAAGGCCTCATTTCCAAAAATTAATATTCCAGTAAACGTTTAAATTAATTGTTCAGTAGTGAGACTATCAATATCATATCTCTGTGATTGTAAATTGTTGCGGCAACAAGCAAATGTAATATTGAACGTAATAAAAGTACTCGTATCTATCTCCGATCTTAAGGCAGAGTCTCCTACTGAACAACCCTCCTGACGACCTCCATTAAATTGCTTTTATTCTGTTTCTGTTTCTCACCGCAAAAGTATAGTAAAATCTAAACTTGTTTATAGCTTCACCGTTGCACTCCCAGGCACCTGTGGTTTTCAACTTCTAGATCAGGAATATAACATGTTGCATGCACCCAACCAGCGAATGACAATGGCCCGCCTTTGTGTTTTTATGTTTTTTGTTGTGGTTTTATGTTTAAATTGAATTATGTCATGTAAGTGGTCGCAACCCTATCGTGCAGAGTCGTGGCTAGCTGCTGTGTCCCACTATTGGGGTAGGTGTAGGAACGGTACGAATATCTATAGTAACTACTCAAACCAGAAGGTCATTGTAGGGTGTGGACAAATATACAAGGCTGGGCAGCGCTCTGATGCAGCTATGACTGAATATTAGTAATTAAGTTAATTCAAAGTATCCTGATAAGAAGGTGACGCGCAGCGTTAAGAAATTGTCAAGAGTGGTGTTGGATGGGTTGTACCGAGTGCACTTTATGAGCTTGGGGCTTGTCTTTGGCGTCGCTTCTAAGTTTACGAGTCTTTGTTTGACGGTTGTATATTTTTCTGATGGTTTTCTGCAGACAGGCGTCGATTTGCAAAGGTAACAAATGGATGATCTCTTTATTGTTTATTTTGGAAATTCAATGCTCGCAGCATAAAGCTCCTTTTCGGGCTCGATACCTTTTTGCAATGTTAGCTCCCAGTTTCACCTCACCATTAGGACTTTTAGTGCAGTCTATTTTACAATAAATGGTGTTCGTCATCGTGACATGATAACCAAGTTTTTAGTGCCTAAAAATACAAGATATGGATGTGACCAGCATGTGGTTTCAACAAGATGGTGCCAAATGCCACACAGCCAGCGAAACAATTCAATCAGGTACTTCACGAGTCATTTTCTTATCGTGTAATCGGCCGTTTTTGCGATCAGAATTGCACATCCAGATCTTGCGAATTAACGCCACTGGTCTTTTTTCTTTGGGGTTTTTTGAAGCCAAAGGTCAATGCAAACAAGCCCACGATCACCAACGCCTTGAAAGAGGAAACTGGGAGGTGTATTGATGAAATTCAGCCACATTTATGCGAAACGGTCATTGAAAATTTCAATAAAGTAGTACTTGCCAGCAAAGCCGTGGCAACCATTTATCCGATATGTCATTCCATACATAACCCCAATCCGTATACTCTATCAATCAATAAAAAAACTAACTAACTAAACTTTCAAAATAAAATTCTGTATTTTCTATCAAAATTACATTTTGCGTGAATTATTGGAACGCACCCTTCGGAAAAGAGACTGACAGATATGCGCACTCATAACTCGAGAATGGATCGTTCGATTTTCACGGAAGGACATTGGAAAACAAAACTTTAAGCGGATGAAATAGGTGATGAAAATTTGTATAGAAAAAAAAAAAAGTAATAAAATAAAACATCAAATAGAACAAAAATTGTTTAAAATTTTTTAAATTCTATAATTGATTGATTTCGGCGGTTTCCGGTCTCATTTGATCATGCCACCAGTGAGAAGTTCAAACCTTTCACTACGATCGGAAAACAATCGAGCGAACATGTCGAAACTTCGAGAAAGATTATCCCAAGAACGGGTTGTCCAAACTGGATACCGAGGTACACAACAACGCAATCGGAATCAGCGGAACAGCAAATGATGTTCTTAGTATCTACTACATATGTGTTAATGGCGACATATACCCACGATTCTTTGTTTGTGCACATCTATGGCACAGTAGCTTTCGAGTTATATAAGTTTCATTCTTCTCATTTCATAATAAATACCAAAAAAATGTACGTAAACTTCTGCTGTTCACGTATTCCATATTTTACTATACAAACAATAGTCCTTACATCAAAAATTCTACAATAAGAAACTAACCCTAACCTACATGCATTCATTTATATATATAAAATTAATATTTATTTTTAATAATTGAATTAATTTTTTAATAAATATTTATTGTATTTTTTCCTTAATTTTACAGATAACTGAACCTAAGGATATTACTTCTGCAAACATGTGTCAACACAAAATCACACAAAGAGGAAAATAACAAATAATCTCAATAGCCCACTGCCATTTTTAAATATGTATGAAACATATTTATGTACGCATAACCAGCAAAACATTGCATTCGCACGTGAGTTCGGAATCTTTAATGCGGGTGCGGTTTTCGTCGCCTCTTTTTATTAGAATTAATGTGTTAAACTCGAGTAATTCAAGTGAAATAGTTACGAAGCTATAAATGAAATCCAGTTGCAGTGCAGCAGTAGAATAATTAATTGAAAAAATAAAAACCTCCCTTTGGATACATCAGCTGACAAGTATATCGGATGCAAAATCAATGTGAGTTAATTTAAATATTTGCTTTTAGTTGTTACATGCATGGGATATATATACTTCTAGTAAACAAAGAGAACATTGTTTGAAACCCATCAAGGTGGGTCACTGCTGCCTGGTTTTTGTGGTATGCGTTAAGCACCTTAGTGCTGCACCAACTTACGCGATGAAAGCTAAACAGACGTGGTGATGAAGTATTTCAGTTGCATTTCGCAAATTGGATTACCTATACCTATTCGAAGCGAATGCAGGTTTAATGTCGCTTCATCGTCCACTACACTGGGCTTGGGTCATGGAAAGCGCTCACGGAGAGAAAGAAGCACTGCTTCGCAATTTCCTTGATACATTTGATTGTGGTTATGAAAACCGGGTCGCTTGGTCTATGCCGTAGTTGGAACACCGGGCTAACTGATTGTGAAATTCTTAGTAAGATTTTGTTCATTGCGAAAACTAAAGAAAATGTTGTTAAACGTTTTAGTACATACTTTATTTAAAATCAAGCTCTAAAGGTTTACAGTGGAATGACAAAATTGTAACAATTGAAGCAAGCAAGAAAGAAATGACTGTGGTGAATTCAATCATTGGGGAAAAGTTTTCTCAAATTTTACATAAAGCAATTATATTTTACTAGGCGGGAAATTCAAAATTCAATGTTCTTATCTAGTTATCAAAATGATTATATTTTTGGCGGCAACACTGATTGTGTTTATTAAATTAACGTAATCGCGTGATATGCTCATAAATGTCTAATCAAGCAATTACAGGAGTAGACACAAAAGTTGAGATTTCGCTGGCCCACGGGGCGATCGAACCCACGACCTTCGCGCTGGCTTATGGGCCACATGCTCGCATCGCATATCATGTGCAAGTTGACATTCGGAATGTAGGCTAAATGTTCGCACTAGGTACTTATGCGGTGGATACATTAGGCCTTTTTTATATGGTTTACAAAAACAGTTTGATCACGTATTATTGTTTTTAACCGTGGAGATCAACGATCTATATAGATCATGTGGACATAATAAAAAAGGCATATTTGAATTGATATGACAATTGAAGACTTAGATCTTTAAAGAAAGCTACTCTACAAACAGATTGATTTAACGTACTTACTCGTATGTTTGTTCCCGATAAAGTCCTTGTTTGCTAGCCATTTTTACCTCGTTCAAAACAACAACGATGTCTACGGACGAGACAGCACACGTAAATTAAATCGGAGACACTTGATTGCCAATTTTAAGTACTACGACATTCATTTGTCCAATTCGTGAAGAGGTCAAAATATTTGATGGATCAAAATTCTTTTTACAAACTTCTGCATTCAAAAAAAAAAACCTGCAAACAATAAAAAAAGGCTTGGAAAATGTTAAAAAGCGCCCGCTTTTGTTGTGCAGAATTTTAAAGAACAGAGGTTGAATTACCGCATCCGTGATCGTGTTTACGTGACTTAGTTTGTTATTGTTTTGCTTGCGAAGTCCACAAAATTCAGTGACGTACGTGAGTCGCTCACGGGTGCGGTAATTCGGCCCAAGGTTCCTGACTTTCAAAAATGGTGAAGTACTTTATTGCAAATGTTACCGTTGTTTTTATTATATATGTATATTCTTTCTTATTAAGTATGTTTTTTTTTAAATTCCCCCTCCGGCCCAAAAGAAGCGAGATAGACCACCCCCCCATAGTAAAAAATACTTGTTGACCCCTCTACAAAACACCGTTATCAATTTTTGGGGCCAAAGTAATCGTTCTATCCCCAATTTTGAAATGTAGAGATGTAGACAACATTTCCTATTTTTAATTTGTATCTTTCAATTTTGTCTTATTAAAAGTCTAATTTCTCATTTCTCAATTTATATTGTTTTTTTTTTCTATAGATATTTTTTTTTTAGTTTTGATTCAATATTTAATTTAATTTCTATTGCTTCTTTTTACTTAAGTTTTTTTTTTGATTTAAATTTTCTTTTTAATTTAAATTTTTTTATAAATAATTTAAAATTTCTTTACATTTTTGTAAAAATTGTTTGCTAGTGGGAAAAGGGAAGAATAAGCTGAATTTGGTTGCTTTATATCCTAAAAAGTACCATTTTGTAAAGCAGAATTAAAAAAAGCGAAGTTTCGAAGAGCAGATTTTTTGTGTGAAAAGACAGAATTTCGCAAAGCAGAATTTTGAAAGCTGCTTTTCGACCTGCTCCCTTGGAAAATCCACATTATCTGTTGCCACTTGTCGTCGCTATTTATACTGTGTGAAAATCTTGAAAGGTTTTGAAAACCGACGTTGTGCGAGAAAGATGCTTAGGCTGATATTAGATTCAATTGGTATCGATTGCGTGCGGAAGGAAAAGTTTAACGACGGAGTAAAGCTGCCCTGTTTAAAGAGCCTTCAATACAGCAGTTGAGGTGGCTAGATTGGGGATGGAAGGTAAACTCAGCCTTAAGCGAATATATATTTCAAACCATTTATAGACGAAGCAGACAAAGATCTCGCGCCGAATCAGCGTCGAAACGAGTAAAAAACTCAAAAATGCGTTAAAAATGCTTCAAAAATCAATCCATAGCATGTCGGGCCAAAAACCTGGATATGCGTATTTGAACTTTAAAACTCGTAAAAAACGCGAAGGAAAACCAATCAAAAACACGTCCAAAAACTCGTTTAAAATGCATTCGAAAAATACATAAAAACGCTTCAAAAAATGCGTTAAAAATGCTTCAAAAGGCAATCCTATAGCCTGCCGCGCCAAAAACCTCAATATGCGTATTTGAACTTTAAAACTTTTCAAAAACGCGTAGAAAGCCCAGTCAAAAACATGTCCAAAAACTCGTTTAAAATACCTTCGAAAAATACATAAGAGATGCTTTGAAAATGCGTTAAAATTGATTCGAAAAGTCATCCCATAGCCTGTCAAATAAATTTCTTAAAAAGCGATCCCACAGGCTGTCGAAAAACGCGCCAAAAACCTGGATATGCGTTTTAAAACTCGTCACAATCGAGTATATAATCCAGTCATCACGCATCAGAGCACACTTTTGAAGACACGCCGTTCCAAAGAAAAATTTCACATCCGTCGTTGTGCGCACTAAATATGGAGTATTCCGCACTATTCTACAATCATTAACCTTTCAGAATCGAATCCGCACTTTCTTATCTCATCGCAAAGTAGCCACCCTTCTGCTATATTTCTTCAATTGATTGAATATAAAAAGTCTCTGGCCCATGGGGGGATCGAACCCACGACCTTCGCGTTATTAGCACGACGCTCTAACCAACTGAGCTAATGGGCCACACAATATTTTCCTCAAAAGTTTCCATTCGAAATCGACAATAATCGTCTTTATTTAGATTTAATCGTTTTTGTCTAGTATGTCAGTTTAAGAAGAAGTTAATAAAAATGAATTTAAAGTGGCACAAAAAATTAAAATAATCGCTTTAATTGCGTGCTTCCTCTTCTTCTCACTCATCACGGGGTCGTAAAGTCTGCATTGCATGGAAAACGACCACGAGAACAATTCTAATTCCGAATGCAAAGGAATACAAAACAACTAAAGATACTTTCACTGCACACAGAAGCTGCCAGAACGAAATGCATTTGAATGTAGTGAACAAAAAAATTGTTCAACCGTCGGACGGTGGAAAATCGTAGGAAATTAAAAATAAACGCAAATCCAACTGAAGTAATCTTCTCTAGAGAGGAAGACAGCGGGGAATATTTCCATAGAGTCACTTTTTTATATAGCAGAAGTGCCAGTTGCAAAAACTCAACGATCTCAGTTGAAAACTGGCTCGAGTTGAATGCCATGTTGTGGGGGGGTTGTTTGCTGATATTCCATCGGTCGTTAAAATCGATATGTAGTTCGACACCAAAATGGGAACCACGTTTAGGTTGCTTGGCAGTAAAGGACACATTCACTTGAGGGCGAATTGCGAACTTCGAACTGGCGAATATTCGTAGATTCTGACATTTCATTCGCATGAAAATCTTTTGTAGTAGCAGGTTCCCGCGAATCATTTGCATTGTTGAAGGTTAAGTTCGAACGAATTTTTCATTCGTGGATTTGTGGATCGCGACTGTGGATTGTGAATAAAGTGTGACAGGTCGCCGCAAGAATTTGGAAAATCTGGCTATTTTAATCAATTAGGACTCCGTTCTTTGGATCCGATGTTAGATTAATTGAATAAAATTCTTTTGTGGTAAAACAAATAGCAATTTTCAATTCATAAATACAATTAAATTCATTTGTTCGCAATCAGCCTCGCGCTCATGCGAATGGTCCTTTAGCCAGCTTAAGCAAAAGGTGTGATTCGAATTTTTATGTTGTGGCCAATATAGGGAGTCTGGTGGCCGCCAAATTGAAGTGCTTTTTCAAGCGCATTTGTCGTCAGCTTAAGCCGACATAAGTCTATCATGGTTGACACCTTATGCCAAGGAGAGCCACCGAATAGGCAAACAGTAAGACCACATTTGCAAGCTGCCCTGCTTAATTAATCAATTGAACCTATAAAAATGGCACTCACTGTCGCATATGCGATGCTTCAGCTTCTAGTTTTGCAACACAGCTACCACTGGCAACCGCTAGACTATACTTCCACTCTGACAATCTGAACGAGTCCCTCACACAGAACTAGGGAAGGAGTGCTGCTGGAGCAATCCACCAACTACCTATGCATCTATGCAAAGCGCGTATGATGTCACCTCTATTTCCCGCATGTGCGTTGAATTTTTCTTCTTTCCTTTCAAGGTAAATGGTGCCAGGGGAAAACAAACCCGTGTGCAATTTCTGGGTCACCATCGTCGCACAATGATGATGACTTTCGATGGTACCTACTTTCTGCAGAGCTCTCATTCGTGCCATATGACACAGATGTATCTCTTTTGCCTCGTCGTTGTTGACGTCGCACTCCGATGTGCCGTACTCACAGTTTGCTTGGATTGTTGCAATGACTCCCAATTGACGAGCGCAACTCATTGATGTAATGTTAGCTACTCGTACAGGAACAGGAACACCAGTCAACCAAGAAAATCGTATGCTGCCGCGCCACTGATAATGGGCGATGATGTGGGAGTGAGTTTTATGCTTCATGTCGTACATATGGATTCGGATGTGTATGTTTCTATTTATAGTTCCAAATGTGGTTTCGTGTACGTTCGGGCAATGCGTTGTGGGTATTATTGAAAAACCGGTGTTTCATGTGCCCGGCTAGCTCAGTCGGTAGAGCATGAGACTCTTAATCTCAGGGTCGTGGGTTCGAGCCCCACGTTGGGCGAAATGTCTTTTTGCTTTCATCCCCAGCCCGAATGTATACAGATGTGTGGGGTATTTGTTGCTCTTGATCTCATCTGAAAAGTTGCACGATTTGAGCACTGTGCAAGGACAGCTTACATTTTCCGGTATTGAATTCGAACTGGGTACAGGAGAAGTTCTCTATACCGTGTTCACGTTCTGCGCATTCGAAAACGCTTGTGATAAGTCTTGCAAACCACTCTATCCTGGTTTCAAAGTTTCATCTACTCGGCAGCTTTATGCAGCTGCCTTTACCCTTGCTACTCTTGTAAACCTGAGCATCAGGAGTCGGTTGCTTACCCAGATGAAAGAGGCAAAGGAGGTCCTTACGTCTAAAGCTGCCAGCACACTGCGATTCTCTTTTGATTTTTAGTTTTGCTAACTTCACCCTGCCTATCCGGACATCTCATTCAGAGGACATACGAATTTTGATCGAGAGCCGATGGCACTGATTGTTCGCTTTGGATCAATTCTCTAGCACGATCTTGCATCTTGTGTGTACGGGTTCCACTGTGGACTTTTCGAACTATTTATCCTGTCCACTGCCATTTTTGTATCGTCAGCTTGTAGCGGTTATGGATTTCTGCGCAGATCTCTCTTAGAGCAGCAACTTTAAATGTTGATTACTGCGCAGCTCTCTCTTTGAGCAGCAACTTTAAATGTTGCACACGTAGCCTGAACTTAATCGCATCAAAAGTGAAAACATCGAACGCATACGCATATTTGTATGACATCTTTGGGTGAGATCTGGGGTGGAATTCTGTAAAAAACGAAACGAAAAACACTTTCGCATTTCAAAAAACGAACAAAGTCACGCGAAAGCGAAAATTTGCTTCATGTTACTTCTTTCGTTTCCTTTTTCTCTTTCGCATGGGCTTAAGAAACAGTGTGACAAAGAAATACAAGTTTGAGAAGCTGAATGTATCATAATGAGCATACGACAGCCAAAAGCTTCCCGCTTCAAAATACTTCATTTGTTTAAATTTTGGTTTAAACAAATAAGGTCAACATTGTAAATAACAATGTAAGTACAATAAATATTTACCGACACACATGCACAAACACAGCAAAATATTATAATGATTGAATGGATGGAGGAGTATCCTTTTCTAGTTAAAAATTCGCAGGACAATGCACAGGGAAGAAAACGGCTCACCCATTAAATAATTTATTAGTGTTTAGAATTTTTGAAAAAGTAACTCTTAGTAACATTTTCTTCCACAAAACAAAAAACGTCTTCCATTTCATTACGAGTTTCGTGTAGTTTTTAAGACAAAGTACTCTGTGCGAGGGGAGAAACAAAATCGTTGCCAACCATCCACTGGTAACCTAA
Organism: Cheilosia grossa; assembly: GCA_963082955.1. Taxonomy (NCBI): domain Eukaryota; kingdom Metazoa; phylum Arthropoda; class Insecta; order Diptera; family Syrphidae; genus Cheilosia; species Cheilosia grossa. Next base: position 15,025,201 of record OY720147.1, on the reverse strand, counting down.
AAATAGGAGGGACGTATGTGTTTCGCGTTCCTGTATGAAGACAAATGTTCACCAGCACATACCTAAAAGCGCTTTTATTCAACCGAAAACGTTGAAGAAAACTAAATAAGAAATTAAGAACATGTAAACTTACAATTCAATACACATCAATAAAACAAGCCTTTCATCGGGCAGCGTAAGAGGACTGGAATAATCCCGAAGATTTATTCGGATTTTCCTTAGATTTTGTTCTTCTACACCGCTATCATCACTATCACTTGCTATTAACAAATAATTCGCCAACATATTATGTATGGAATAAAAAACACAACCACCAATTTAGCAATCAAAGAAAATGAGAAACGTCAATGAATAAGCTGTCGTTGTTTTCTTTTCGCACGGAACGAAAATGTCATTCTTTTTTAGAGTTAGATGAAGCAAAATAAACGAAAACGTAAACGAAATGGCTTTCGTTTTTTTTGCTTTCGTGCAAACGGAAATTCCTTTCGTTTTTGTAGTTGCATGAAGCAAACCGTTCGTGCAAACGAAAACGATCGAACGTTTTCATCTTACAGAATCCCACTCCTGAACTTAAAAAAGCAGGAAAGCTGAAAAGCTTTAAAGTTTGAAAGCTGAAAAGCTTTAAAGTTTGAAAGCTCAAAAGCTTTTTTTACCTATTTAAACCTTACAAAAGCTGACGGATTCAATTCAATTCAATTATTATTATTACGATACAGTATTAAGGTACATTTAGATAAATATCTTATATAGTACTTAGAGTTAAGACAATAAGAAAATAATTTCAATAATGCAATAAGTTGATCTTACAATTAGAATTAAGTTTTCAATATAATAAGATGAAACATAAGATAAAGAAGAAAGGAGAAATAGACTAAAAAGGAAAATAGACTAAATAACGGCAAATAGAACAGATTAGATAACAGTTCAAGTAAGGAGGAAAGTTAGAATTAAAACATCAGGATAGGTTTGAGAAATATAGAAAAACTGTGTTTTTAAAACGATTGGCACTGGAGATGGTTCTGATATTTGTTGGTAGGGAGTTCCGTAATTTTACAGTATAAATAAAAAATAAACGAGACGAATTAAGATAGTTGTAACGCGGTGGAATTAAACAAAGCGTTCTAAGGGAACGAGCAAAATTAAGTTTTTCATATAGATACATAGGAGTCTTAGTTGTTATTATGTTATATAGGAATATACAGTTTCTAGCGTCAATATAGTGCTTAAGGGTTGTACCCAAAAGGCTTTTTGCCTGTTGTGAAATGGAAAAATAATAATAACTTTGTGGGGGCAGTAATTCAGTGGCTGAAACGGATCGGACTCGATTTTGAAATTGCATTCAAAGGTTTTTTTTTTCCACTGCACCATCTCTCGCCAAAGTTTGACAACCATCCGATAGTAAAACCGTCCGTTCTTCTTAAACAAATTACAGCTCACTCAGAAGCTAGGCCTATGCTACTTTACGGATCTGTCGCGCCAACTATTTGTTTTCTACGACTGTTATTTATTTGTGACGTACAACTCCAGGTAGTTTTTCCATCGCCATCACTGAACTGGCTCATTCGCACAACTCGCTGATGCACTTTGTTGCAACTTGTACTCTCTATCGCTTTTCCTAGTCGTGCAATTTTCCATGTGTGGTCATATTCCATAAAATCATCTGTCAATCTTTCCATTAAGACAGCAATTACGGCAACCCGTATAGTAAGTCGATCGTTGTTTGTTCTGCCCATAAAAAACATATTTAACTTTACTGCCCTGGCGGTTGTTGAATTTTATGGTCTCGGAAAGGAAATCCACAACCTTGCAACAGTGTAACGTTGTATGCGCCTTGAGAAGGTATTTGATTGCGGCCGCAATGCTTGCTCTGTGCGTCTGGAGGCCACTTAAGCGATTTGAGTGCTAAAAATAAATTAACTGCTTCACTCGAAATACGCATAGATACGAGTACAAGCGGCGGTTTGTGGTCACTGAATCTGAGAAGGCAGCATTTCACGTCTGCAATTAAGTCCACTCAACCAATAAAACATAGATCGGCCCCATGTACCGTGTACCGTCTACCGTAATTATTCCAATAAGTGCACAAAGCACAACCCCCTTGTTCACCCAAGTTCGTCACCCAAGTTCGTCACCCACATGGAGGCACTGCAATCAAACAGTCTGGAGCTGGTTTCGCTTCGGTTGGGAGCCATCTTTTCCAGCTCTCCTCTCAAACCTATTGCTCGTCAGCTAATAATAATATTCATCCGTTTATCTGCCCCCTTCATCTCACCCACTCCGTGCTCTAACCCTCTCCCTGTGCAACCGCCGGCCGTCGCGGCCGCTCAAGCTCAGTGCCAAACTCATGAAATTCCAATATCAATGACAGACGTTTTCAACTAGTTAAAGTCGTGCGACTATAGTTGTGCCGCAGTTGTGCGCTGCACGCCGGGGTTCTGGGCTGTTGAACATCTGGCAGAGGCGAGGGTGGGCTTTCTGCTCTCCGCTCGTCTGGATGGCACACAAAAGCCGGGGAAAGAATTTAAATGGAACGACATGCATGTGTTTGTCTGTCAGCCAATTTTATGACCATATTGAATCCGTCAGCCGGCTGGAGATTGACAGACAGAACGCTGTGTAAACATCGGCGAACACATGCAACAAACAATCGGCCAGTCATAAAACAATGGATTTTCTGTTGCCCTAGGCTCCAACTGATGCTATGGCTATAAAGCTGGTGCCGATGTGCTTGGGGTGGATTGGTGTTGTCTGATGGAGTTATAACTGCGGTTTATAGTTGGGTTTTGTTTTTTTTTTTTTTTTTTTAATTTTCTGACGCAATTTAAGGGAGAATTGGATGTTGAACTGAATAGCAACAGGAAATGTGCAATAAATGCATACAATTTCATCTGGAAAGCCCAGGTTGTTGCGTAGCGTTTGGGGATGGAGTTCGGCGAATTCACTTTTAGTTTGGGCAGTGTAATTAGGCAAGTTAAAGTGTTTGTAGAGGTGGGCAGGATGCCTTCTGAGAACGTCATGGACGTCATGATGGCTTGTAGCAATATGCGACAAAATTCCGCCTCAGATGTTGCTGTGGTGCCAACCCCCAGGTTCTGGGCAGAGGTCTGTTTATAGGTGAACACAAAAACATCGTGTCGAGACCTCTCTAAAGACTTCGCAATAAAGTTTTTCTGCACATAAGTCAGACACATCAACTCAGGCAAGACTCTAAATCAGATCGATCAGGTTCCTTTTTCATAGAGCTATGACTCGATCTTTTAGCTCTACAGAATGTCTAATGTTCATAAAAAGACGAGAGGTTCTCTACACCGGGCAGCTTCTTCTCCGAGCCGAGCGCTCCAAGCATGTCTTTTAAATTTGACGACGATAGCCGCGTCTTCAAATTCGAAAGACATGCTTGGACCGCTCGGCTGGGCCTTTCGTTTGACGATTGCGCTTAATGATTTAAACTCGCTGGTACAAGATCGAGATTTGGGAGGCAGAGAGGGGTCCACTGGAACAACCTATATCCGCGGGACCTTTTACAAATAATATTGGTGACGCTCTTGCTTGACACGTGCACATACAAATTGGGAAATTGGGCAGAAATGCAACCCGGGGGGCCTATTCTCGAAACAAGTTCACTAACCTCAGCTTATTCGAACAAAATTAATCATGTCGTCTACGATGTGCTTCTCCTCAAGAGCTAATATTTTTTTTCCCATGCATGTATCTCTTGAAGTTGGCTATATTTCATGTTTTGAGTTATGGCTTCTTAGCATTCCTTTTCAATTTCTCATAAATCTGCATTTGAAGAACCCCGCATGCTAAACTAAACACAATACACGTCCTCATAGTTAAAGGGGAAAACCATACAAAGACGTGAAAACACACAGATGGTCGAAATGCGCCCAACCTACCCCAACTAGAATGACATTAAGCTGTTTTTCTACCTCACCGCAGCGCAGAATTGCTAAGACCGCTACCACCACCACCATCACCGTCATTGAGCTGGCATACTTAAGAATTTGTATTTTTGTTCGCTCTGTACTTTTTGTGTTATCCTTTCATTCCATTGTTTTGCGATGCGACAGCAAAAACAAAAACTCCGGATTATATTACCTACTCGTTTGAGTTGGCTGTTCTTTTCTTTTCCCTCTGTTTGCCGTCTGTTCGTCTACGTTGTGGGATGAACGGTGGTCCAAAATCCCAACAGTCGTGGTAAATATTAAGAAATATGTAGGTAATTAATTTTTTTTTTACTATTTTATTTCAATAAGGAATTTAAACGGATCTTTAAAAATAGCCAACAAAAATATTTTCGGGTGACTCCTCAAAGTGGGGCATTTAACTTCCTTAATGTCCCCGAGTTGTGTTGTTAGTAAATAAATTGAACTGCCAAATGTAAAAATTAAAAATAAATATATTTAAGAAAAAAAAATTATTTTATTGAGCTACAAGAAAATTTCAAATGGTTTCAATGCGGGAATTACCAGGATTTTTGACCTTAGCTATTTGTTAGGCCACATGCAAAATTGTTGATTTTTACGCTCTTTGAAAATATTTTAATTTGTTTAAAAATGAAGTGTAAAAAATGAAAATGTACTTCTTGGTTTATTAGTCCTTTTATTTCTCAAATCTTGTATCAAGGAGAATTTATTTTGTCATAATCTTAATTGTTAAAAATGCCCGCCCACTTGAACACCTCTTTTTGAGTAAATTCCTCCTAATCCTAAGAAGAAAATTCTATTAGAAGAAACTCTATTAATTTTTGAAAGAATCGACTCAAAACTGGAGCATCCAAGTTGTTTCTATTTAAATATTTTTTACAGAATTCTACAAGGTTGAAGAAGAATTAACGACGAAAATACTGAAAAGAAGCTTCCAAAATTGTCTTCTTTTATTCGAAACAAAATGGAGTGACTGCATCCGATTCGGTACTAGTTTTTTTTTTTTTTGTTGAAAACCTGAAGAATTTCTTAACAAAATTGATATTCACTTTCCTAGATGATGAAATCGGTGACAGTGACCCGCCAACAACATCTTTGGATGAATATTTAAAATATGCTTTAATCAAGAAGTTACTAGCAACATTTCTACATAAAATATTTCAACAGCTTTAAGTATAAAATATACATCGAACACGAAGAGCAAAATAAAGTGCGCTACTGGGTCGCGCATAACTTTCTCGATTATCAAATGTTTGATTGGTTATTTTATTTTTAGAAGCAATACTGGATAAAATAAACAGTACAGAACAGAAGTGCCTAATATACTATTTATGAGCTTTTACAACTTAAAGAATTTTTGAGTTTTCGAAATTTGAGTGTTCTTACAATTAACTATCTTTTGGTTAGTTCTATTTCGAACTTATTTATTTATTTCATCTTATAAGCTTAACTTATTTTAGATAACCTTAAAATAGATAAGATTGTAGAAGCACTTACAATTCACCTAAAATTATAGATTCATAATGTTCCCTACTCAAATAAATTATTAATTATGTTAAACTAAATTATTAACTCTAACTTAGCAACACAATTTGAAAATAAATTTATTTATTAAATGGTTAAATGGCTTTTTAAAAAAAGCTAAATAAATAAATAAATAAAACAAACATGTTAAAAACAATTAAGTCTTTATATTTAATATAATTTAAGCAAGCCATATTGATAGGATCATTGTGACCATGATGAACTTAGTTCGTAGAGCAAGCCAAAGTACTTGAACTCATCGACTTTCTCAATTGAAAAACAATTGTGACTAAATCGTAGCAGAGATTAGTTGAGCAGTTAACAGCACAGTTAAATTTAAAACACTTGATGCTTGATCAAAAATATTTGCCGTCTCTCACAGAGAAACTGGAAAATACAACTTTATTTTTTTGAGTTCGTCACTAGCAATCCTTTTTCTTAATTAATTCAGATTCCAATTAATATAATATAAGACTATCTGAAGCAAACATGCACCCAAAGTCTTCAACACTTCTTCGGAGCACTTCTTTGAAATTAAGTTCAAATAGAGAAATTAAAAAAAGTATTGGTCCAAACACCGATTCCTGAGGTACACCCATCTTAAGGTATCTGATTCCACTTCTGGTGTCTTCTATTTTGCCCATCCCATATAAAAAGGGCTGTTGGACGTAGGTACATGTCTGCGTAGTCAACGTGTCTTTTCGCTGCTCGGTTGATGTTTTCAGGGCAGTTATAAAAACACAATCCGCGATGCTAACATTCATTTTTATTGTCCAGGCTATACTTTGCAATCTCACAATGGCGAAGATTTCCAAATAAAATTACCCATTGTGACCTACAAAATATTAAGTGCGAAGGTTAAAAATGATTATTTGTAAGGGCCATTTTTCTCTTGCTACTAAATACGAGAAAGTTAAAAATTACTTAGAGCTGAAAGCCTCTGTAGCTAGTGCTTTCTTTTGACCTTTGTATTATTTAAAAAATAGTTTTTTATGCTAATAAAATAATAGTTATAATAAAAAAGCTGCTGTTTGAATAAGTACTTGGTGAAAAGGGTCTCAAAAATTGGTTTGTTAACTCTATCCACCCACTGTTTTGATCAGTTTTATTTTTGAACACTCTGTTGACACTAAAAAGGTCACGGATTATTTTTCTCAAGGGCCGAAATACTGGGGACTTCTTTCTGTTGATTTATTTTTCTGAAAAATTGCCACTTCAGCCAGAGATTCTGCAACACCCTGTGGCGACATTTTCTCTTAATTTTACTTTAAGCTATTTTAGGATTGTGAATTTCCTTCTAAGCAGAACAAAAATTGTACCTTTTTAGTTCAAAAGTTATGAAAATATTTCGTGTTTTTTCTATTGTAAATATGTCAGAAGTAGGGGAAGTCTTGCGCATAGAACCACCCTTAACGTGTACTTACTGTGAGTGAATGCACACGATATGCGCCTACATTGACTGCCCAACTTATGCTTTAACCACACTGGCCATTCCCAAAGTTGTGAACCCCGACTGAGCCACACAGCACAGCAAATGCATCAGCTAAATGTATGGGCAACCTCTTAAGGACATCTGACGTGCTTAATCCTTGTCGAAACTCACATAAAACATCTTAAAATTCTTGCGCACCCATTGTCAGGTTAAAATGTTAAGCTAATCCGACATGAAAGGCGCCTTTTTGTTTCGCCTGTCTTCGTGAAAGCGAAAAGCATGAACAACGCCTACACACGCATCCGATACTGATGTAGTAAGCCACGGCAGACAGATACAGATGCCAAAATGCGACGCAGTAAAAAAGTTTAAAGCGGCAATAAATTCTAAGTAAGCAAAAGAAAAAAATACGCAATACAAAAAGATCGACCAAAAAGAGGCGAGTCGAAGAAAGGAATGTGTGTCCACATTTCGTACGCGAGTCTCTTGTCTGATTAATGTTTATGGTCTGCAAATGAATTAATTTTGAATTCGTTTTCGCAAAGTGGATAGCAATTATTTGCGTGAATTGTTTGAGATCCTTTTTTGATTGCAAATAGTGTGGCCAACATCGGTTTCGCGTGGTGAGGCAATTATATAGGCAATTATATACCACCCCTAGACTGTGAATTTTTTAATTGTCCTTCCAAGACGTGTTTAACTTTTGCGATCAGAACAAGGGTTCAGCAACTATTTTGTTAACGACATACCAATTGAATTAGGAGGTTAATTCAGCCGTTCAGATATGGCACAGAATGCAACAGCAGTATACCTCCCAGTGCACTCACTTCAGAATGTGATAGTGAATATCGAAAGGACACTCCGTCGCATGCACGATTGACGCATACAATTCAATTTGTTATCAAGTTGAATTACTGCAATTGTCGGTTGTAACCACTTTCGCTCGAACGAATCGATAGACACGCCTGCTAACCCCATTACCCATGCCCCACACAGATAATGCTCCAGAATTGGATCGCTCCAGAGCGATGCACATCGGCACACCATTGTGCGTGCTCTGAATTCCAAGACACGGGTAGTTGCAGCACTGGAATTTCAACTTTGCTTCTTGTGGTGCGCCAAATGAGTTGGATGTGGCTTGCCCCATTACGTTGTCCTTATGCAGCGCACACCACACAAGTTCAGAGACAACGACGACTGTGCTCGTAATTGCGATGAGGATGGCGCAGCGTTGAACCTGAACCACAAGTCTTGCCAGTTTTGTACGGTTGCCGCAATCAAGATCCCGATACATATGCGTCTTCTTGGAGCGATGAACATTCAAAATGTGTTAACTGATAATTGAGCAAGTCAATTGACTGAGCAAGAGTGGTGGTTATTTTTTGTTTCACTCCCCAGGATTATGTAAGTAAATTGAATTCGATTGGTGACTGTCACTTACTTAGTGCTTGACATTTAAATCGTAATTTATTCGCCAACAGCGAATAATTTTTTGATACATGAATTCGAATTCCCACCCGAGTCCTCAAAATCCTAATAAAGCACAAACAGTTGGGATGGTATTCCACAGCTGGATGTTATTCGTATGGCTGCAGTGGATAAATATTTATTTATTTAAATGGCATCGAATTGAGTGCGCTTGGTGTGGCTGCCAATCCGAATGATGTCTACCTTGACAGACGGGCAGACACATCTTGTTTGCACATCAATAACTTGTTTCTTTTTGGTTTTCTTCTCTTTTTTTTGTATTCTCATTCGGTCGGCATACAAATTTATGTTTTCAATCTGACAATTTCATTGTGCACTTATTTGCAGAAATGCATAAAGAATGATCGCAAAAAAAAAATTAAACCACTGTGTTTATTGCTTCTGACAGATGGGAAGAGGCAGACGATTTGCCGGCGCAATTAAAAAGTGGTACAACTTTTAAGGGTGGAAAATAAAAAGAGATTCAGATTTTTTTTCCACTCTACAATGTGGCGCAAAAGTTGCCTCCCGATGTTCTTTGCCTGTAATTTTTTGTATGAATGAAAAACTTTTGGATTGTGTTCATTTGATGTCTTGAATTTTTTCAATTAATTCGAGAAAAGGATATCTGGATAACTGGGCGGCGACAGAATTGATGATCCGATTTATGGCAGTTTTCATCACTCATGCCAGAACTACCCGCTATAGGTCCTCGCATTCTTGACGGGCATTCTCTTTGAGGGCTTCAACTTTCCAAAACGAAACTCCAGGTGATATATTTATTTAGTGAAATGACAGATGTCGCTGTAAGGCATTGGCAGTGCATTCCGAATAACTCACGCGGAAGAAGAAGATGCGAACATTTTTAGGAAGCTGATGTCTGATGTGTTCATATTTCGTTGCCGTTAGAGCTTTGACTGTTTGAACTGATTCTTCTTTTACATTTACCGGTCCTAGGTCACACAAATGCCCTGATGGTAGGATTCAATTTTAATATTTAAAAACAAAGCAATGTACGTGAGAAAACGCGTGCAAAATCGAGTCAGAACTCATAAATTGGGCAAAGAAAAACGGTCAAAAAATGTGTCAAATAACTCGTGCACCTAAAATCGCGTCAAAAAATGAGACAAACTACGCGCTGAACAACGCTCGCAAAAATGCGTTAAAAATGCACCAAAAAACGCGTCAAAAAAAAAGAGACAAACTACGCGCTGAACAACGCTCGCAAAAATGCACCAAAAATCGGGTCAAAAAAACGAGCTGAAAAACGCTCGCAAAAATGCACCAAAAATCGCCTCAAAAAACGAGACAAACTACTAGCTGAACAACGCTTGCAAAAATGCGTTAAAAATGCACCAAAAAACGCGTCAAAAAAAAAAGAGACAAACTACGCGCTGAACAACGCTCGCAAAAATGCGTCAAAAATCGGGTCAAAAAACGAGCAATACTACGAGCTCAACAACGCTCGCAAAAATCGGGTCAAAAAAACGAGCTGAACAACGCTCGCAAAAATGCACCAAAAATCGCGTCAAAAAACGAGACAAACTAAATACTAGCTGAACAACGGTCGCAAAAATGCACCAAAAATCGCTTCAAAAAACGAGACAATCTACGATCTGAATAACGCTCGTAAAAATGCGTCAAATGCGTCAAAAATACACCAAAAAAAACCGTCACGAACGGAGACAATCCACGAGCTTACAAACACTCCCAAAAATGCGTCGAAAATCCGTCAGAAAACGCTCGGAAATCGTGTAAAAAATAAACAAATATTAACGACTTTAATTAAGATTATTTTGTTCACCAATATTGTGTATATCTTTTTGGGCTTTTTGGTCTTCTCAAAATGCGAATATTAAAACTAGTATTCCATTGTTTTCCACCCTACGTTTCGTTGGTATTTTCCGACTTCATCAGGGACTTTATTGGAGCTTTTTGGGGAGGGCACTCTTACACTCTTCACTTACTATTTGTTTTACAACAACATTTACATTTGTACGGTCCAGAACAGGCGAGCAAATAAATAAATAAATAAATAAATAATTGAATAAATAAATAAATAAATAAAAAGATAAATAAATAAATAATATAATAAATAAATGAATAAATAAGTAAAGACATGAATAAATAAATAAATAATTGAACAAATAAATAAATAAATTAATAAATAAATAAATAAATAAATAAATAATTGAATAAATAAATAAATTAATAAATAAGTAAATAAATAAATGCATGAATAAATAAAAAATTGCATACACTAAACAGAACTTAAACTAATTATACAGAAATATCACAAATTAAGTTGTAGCTGATTTCACAGAGCCACACTGTGTTTATGTTGTCTTTGTCTCCTCTTTGGTGAGCTTTTGCTGGATTCTTTTGCTCTCTAACGTGAATCTTTTGTTTAGTGAAAATATTGGAATAATGGAATACTAGTTTTAATATTCGCTTTTGGAGAAGAGTCGACAAAAAAGCCCAAAAAAGGATACACATCAAGCGAATTTTTAACCAATTTTCACAATTCTTACATCGCGTAGTGCTTTATTGTTTGTTTCTTCAAAGCCCAATGTGTTTTCATCCCAGGAGTAACTCGACATAAGTTCATCGTGGCTTAAAAATGTCTTAGAAATCTAAGGACATCTTCTGTAGCCCATCTGAAATCCAAACTGAAATTATTTGCACTTCAACCCAGGAGCCAGCACTCACTTCTCAAAGGCACACCTAAAAATACATAATTCCGATCATAATGCCAAAAAGAAAAATAATTCAACCGATCGATCCTGCCAGGAGTCGAACCTGGAATCTTCTGATCCGTAGTCAGACGCGTTATCCATTGCGCCACAGGACCGCTGGCTTCGCTGCGTTCCAATGAATCACATATCACAATGACGACGATTAGTTGTAGTTCTATCTTCAACTATTTTTAGTCAGTCTGTGGTGAGCTTATAAGCTTGTTAGAAACACAAACACTCCATCATTGATAAGAGGTCGGCTGTGGTGGGGCATACAATGTGTGTGCGGGCATTTGTTAGTTTATCACCTCCAATCGACTTGAGGTGTCTTGAAAATAAACTTATGCACATACTCGTAAGCTGCTTAATTTATTCCGAAAGAAAACAAACAACAGGCAAGAGGTTGAATACAAACAAGGTGTTCACTTATTTGGGAATAACTATCACTTGGCTAATTTTGGTAAATTTACATTGGACTTGAAGTGGCGCCTGGCACTTTGTGCAAACAATTGTACAACGTTTTCGTTTTGGTCACCAATGTGACATTAGCTCAGATTTGCTTCCAAAAAGTCAACACCACTCTTGTGGCGTGTTGTACATAAAGGGAATAAATTCAGGTTGCACTCGATTTCAGTAGAAAGCCTGTTGGTGATTCAACTAGGTCTAGGTTGCTTTTGCGGTCTTCTCACAATTCACCTCTTTTAGTGTACAATCCTGCATGCGCCTAAATGTAAATCAAATTCAGAGAAAAAAACTTATTAGAGGACTTCCAAGTTTATGTGTACACGCCAGAGAACAACAACTTCAAGCACGTTATGCCAAAGACAAACAGAGCGAACATGCCTCGTTCTTTCCGCGAAACTATCTGTGTACGTACATATCGCACCTAAAAATAGATTGGTTAAAAGTAGCTACTATCGCATCGCAACCATGACCTCAGACAAGTGAAATACAATTTTAATTAAGTCGTTGTTGTGTGCCGATGACCGATTGCCGAAGTTGCCATTCATAAAAACACTGCGCACAAACCACTTCGTCAATTTGAAAGGTAATTATTTTATTAATTCCGCCGACAGAAGTGCGTAAGAAAACGCTTTGATGTACGTGTACACATAAATTCAAGCGCGTCGCGTGGTTGGCTCAATTAAATTGAAGTTCAGATTGTTGTTATTTGGGTTGAATAAAAAACACAAACAATGATAAATCGCTGAGACATTTCCACAATTTAAATGCGATTGCTGAGTTTATTTTTATTGGTTTTAAGGAAAGGCGAGCGCTTGTTGTTGGAATCTTTTAAACAGTTGATTTTCATTTTACTTTCAAACTCATTTTGACAGCAAGTGGGTCGTTTTAGGTGTCAATCTGGTGTCTGATACTGACACAACTTACTCGTGATCCTAGAGTTCGTCTTCTCTCGGGGAACTGCAAAAACGGAGTAGATTTTAAAATTGTGTTTCTATTTTTGTTCGATTTGTGTGGAGTTACGAACAATGCTCTAAGTAAAGGATATTACATAGCTTGGCTAAACAGCCGACTGCCGGTTTGACTTTAAAAACTTTAATATTATAAAAAAAGAAGAAGGAATACACGTGCTTACAAATAAAGTATAAAAGTAAACAAGTAAACAAGTCAACAAGTAGTAATGAGTTTAATTTGCGAATAAAAGGATTTTAACCTATACAAATAAACATGAGAAAAATATAAGTTAGTTGAGTTGAGCATAGTAATTTAAAGAAAAAGAATTTAAAATAATTAAAAGTAACCAATAAAAATAATCTGCCCGAATTTGTTTGACTACCCTCAGCTTTCATTTCATTTGTGGAAACTTAACTGGATTAAGCTCTCAAACTCATTATCCTTGCTAGTTTTAGAGGATAATCGTCTGAAAAGTTACGGAACGGTGACCAAGTTTTAGAATTCCAAATAATGTACAATAGAAGAAGTAAAAAATTTCGAAACTCTTTTCAATGATTCGATTCTTTTTCATGTGGTAAAAAATGTAAAACAATAACATAACATATTACTTGTTCGCTCGCTCGGCAAGTAATGGTATTTTTCGTTTTGTTCCTTGAATTTTGATTTTCTCAATGTTGATTTAAGAATATAAATGAAATACAGAACAAATAATGAACTATTTCTCAGAACATTTATATGTTGTTTTAAACAAAATAATACATAATGAACTTAACTTTTAAGTACAGAATCGTTCATAATTGTAATGAACGGTTGGTCACCGTAGCTGTGCATGCATGCGAATGACGTTGTAATTGCTGTCTCCGGAAAATGCTTTCAATATGCTGATTAAAGTTCTAAAAAATGTGAACTTTTTCAATTTCTTGTGATGAGCTAGAAACAGAACGAGTCTATCCTGCGATAGAGCCTCACACAAACGTGTCCTCCTTGTCTCTAATAATAAAGCCAAATGCCTGGACCTTATACTTTACAGCTAATGAAACTGAAAGACCGAGATCTAAGAGCAAGTTGAAAAGCATTGAGAGCGTGGATGAAAACTCGGTTGTCATATTGAAAATTTCCGGTTGTCATCTGAAAATTGTCAAATGAATGAACAAAGCTGTTGATGAAATTTTGTTGCCAACTATATATTTAAAAATTTAAATCAATTAATCAACCAATTAAAAAGAAAAAAGAAATCAATCGCAATATTGTGGTTGTCAATACGACAGTTGCGTAATTCAGCAGTTTGAAAAATGTAGTTTTCAATGGGTGTTTTGAAAAAAAAAAAAACCCAGCAATTGATTTTACTCAAAAGAAAGCAATTGCTAAGTTTCGCTGCAACTTTTGATATGTTCGAAATAAAACTTAGCAATTGCTTTTACTCAAAAGAAAGCAATTGCTAAGTTTCGCTGCAACTTTTGATATGTTCGAAATAAAACTTAGCAATTGCTTTTACTCAAACGAAATGTCAAAACCGAAGCAATTGCAAGGTTTGGAATGAATAAAAGCTGATTTGAGCTAGCTCCATCTTTTCATATGTTCGAAATAACACGTAGCAATTGCTTATATTCAAAATAATTGTCAAAATCGAAGCAATTGCTAAGTTTCGTATGAATAAAAACTGATTTTAGCTAGCTCCAACTTTTGATATGTTCAAAAAGCGGCACCACATACTTTTAATTCTGATTGGTGTATAAATAAAACATGTCGGCAATTGTAAAGAGAATTCCAAGTCTGCTACTTCGCTGACTCAGAGCATTTGCTAAATATTTTAAACACACGATTGTTACTTATAGCGATCCAAGCCCAAAATATGGATGCGATAAATTGGCACTCAACGCTCGTGTTAAGAAAAACAGCAATTGACTTGACTTGGTTTTTTAAATGAGAGTTTTGAGATTAAAAGAGAACATGTTCTCCTTTTGCGGTCCGTTTTTTTTTTTGACATTCTTTTTTATTTCTTATCTATTTTTGTTCTCCTTTTTATTTTTAAATATTTTTTTTTAACTAAGTAATGTGATTTAAATAAATACGAACAGACTGAATATTGTTATTATATTATTATAATTTTTTTAAAGCTCCCCTTTAAATTTGAATTATGAATTGTTTGTATTAAATAAAATATATGTTTTAATTTTTTCTGTGTGTATTTTTTCAATTTTGTATGCTCTCTTTTCTTTCCTCTATTTTTAAATGTTCTCTTTTTTAATATCTTTAGGAGGAAAATGTTCTCTTTTTATAAGAGTCACAGATGGACATCCTATCCTAAGGTATATAGGAAATCTGGCCTTTTGGGTAAATATTTAAAAATGATCTCAGTAATTCAAAGTTCTTCAACTAGTTAACGTGTGTCTCAAAAAATATTTCCAACAAGCCGATGATCGGAGGCACGGCTTGATGAAGAAATTAAATATCCGCAAAATATTTGAAAAACAACAATTGGAAACCTATTGGAGTATTTCCTTTTTCAAAATTTGTTTGTTAAACTTCCCACAAAAGTCGTTAGCCACTCTAAGAAAATTCAAATATTCAAATTTACTTCTCAAGTTTGACAGAAACTTTTCGAACTTACCTTAGCAAAGTAGATTTTACTCAATTCCGATTCTAAGTCCTCTTATTTTACTAAAACCGTTTTTTTAAACGATCCAATATTTTGTATCCGCATCTTGCCAACAATCGCGGTATTCGAATTGACAGATGCGGCTGTCCATGGCAGTACTACACATACGTCATCCATACTGATGATAGAACCAGCTTGATCATTGCAACACTTCGACCCAAGTGCACCCCATCAAGGACCATTTTAAACCAATCAGTCCCACAACATATGTACTCTCTATATAGGTCCCATTGGACTTGTGGGTTGCATTAGCACAGCAAATAGAAAATTACTCCACAAAATTGAAACCCGATTCATCAGACTGTGTCATTATAAAGGGTGATTTTTTAAGAGGTTTAGAACTTTTTTTAAAAAAAAAACACAAAAAAATCGAAAAAATGAATGAAATATTTATTTGAATCGATAGTTTGAACCTTGCAATTTAATGTTTAAAGATAATTTCATGCAAATGTTGACCGCGGCTGCGTCTCAGGTAGCCCATCCGCTGAGTCCAATTTTGGCATACTCTTTCACACATATCGGCCGGTATCTCACGAATGAATGCATGGATGTTGGCTTCCAGTGCGTCAATCGAAGCGGGCTTGTCCCTATACACATTAGCCTTGGCATACCCCCACAAAAAATAATCTAATGGTGTCAAATCGCACGATCTAGGCGGCCAATTGACCGACCCGAAACGTGAAATTAACTGTTCACCAAACTCGCCTCGCAATTGCGCCATTGTTTCGCGTGCTGTGTGGCATGTGGCACCGTCTTGTTGAAACCACATATCATGCAAGTCAAGAACTTCCATTTCGGGCAAAAAAAAGTTTGTTATTATCGCTCGGTAGCGTTCACCGTTGACAGTAACGCTGCGATTCGCATCATCTTTGAAGAAATATGGCCCAATAATACCGCCGGCCCATAAACCGCACCAAACAGTGGCTTTTTCGGGATGCATTGGTAGCTGTTGCAATGCTTCTGGCTGATCTTCACTCCAAATGCGGCAATTTTGCTTATTTACGTACCCATTCAACCAAAAATGAGCCTCATCGCTGAACACAATTTTTCGATAAAAAAGCGGATCCTCGGCCAGCTTTCCAAGAGCCCATTCACCAAAAATTCGGCGTTGTGGTAGGTCGGCTGGCTTTAGTTCTTGCACCAGCTGTATCTTAAAAGGCTTTACGCCCAAATCCTTCCGCAAAATTTTCCACGTAGTGCTGTAACAAAGGCCTAACTGCTGGGAACGGCGCCGAATCGACATTTCGCGGTCTTCTGTCACACTAGCTGATACGGCCGCAATATTTTCTTCACTACGCACAGTACGTAAACGTGTTGGTGGTTTAATGTCCAACAAAGTAAATTTGGTGCGAAATTTGGTCACAATCTTCCGAATAGACTGCTCAGAAGGTCGAGAATGCCGATCATAAAATGGAAGCAGTGCGCGATGAACATTTCGAACCGAGCACGAATTTTGATAGTAAAATTCAATAATTTGCAAGCGTTGTTCATTTGTAAGACGATCCATGGTTAAATTGCAAACCAAACTGAAGCTGTTTGACAGTGACACAAGGTACTAAACACACGTCAGCTGTCAAAACCAGTGTTGCCAAAACCAAACCAGCTAAAAAATCACCCTTTACAAGCAAAGCCGTTTGACAACCACCGTCCGTGTGCACACCAGAAATGCTAGACTTACATAGCATATCTCGTAACAGTGCGCCCTCCTCGCTCCCATCAAGCAGTTCGTTGACCACCACCAGTCATTTGTCACCGATTTATGCAATCAATTAGAATGCAAATCGATTAGAATTCGCGTAAATCGCGACCGAGTCATTCGCCTTAATTTATTTCGCTTTAGCAGCAAACAGCGCGCTGGGGGAGGACGGAAGCCCATTTCCGATCAGATGTGCGCGCGTTCTTTGTGCAATCCCCCAACCCCATTTAAGTGAGCAACGTCAGTTGGGGTCGGGGTTTAATGGCTGAACTTGCACTCTCGAAGCTGCAATACTTTTCATTCCCCTCTGGCGGACAGAATATTTATTTATATATTTACCATGCACTCGTATCTTAGGTATGAATAAATTTAGAACAAAGTATCTGCAGCCGGCCAAACATCGAAACAATTTCTATTCTGGGCGATCGAAACGAACGATCTTCGGTCGCCTTGAACTTTATTTTGATCGCGTCATCGAAGTCGCTTGCATGCAACAAAGTTTAGCCGGCATTTTCGCAAAAGCTTAGATGCATCAGCGGAGCGGAAACCAAAACAAAGCAAAACGAACCGAGATATGTAATTACGAATAGTGTATGGCTGAATAATTGCAAGTAGGGAGGGTTTCTGGCCGATGGCGGTGAGCGAGGGGGCGTATACGTACTCGTATAGATGTTTAGCTTTTTCGACTTGGATTGCAGGCATAGTATACGTATACATGTGTTAAACGTTGGTGCGGTGACCGTTTCTATAACCTTGGACAGTGATCTTTGTCGCATCAGTTCATCCGTTGTCGGTTCAGTTAATCGCCTGTACGCATTTGTGCATGTTCCACATAACGAAATGTGTTTATTTGGATGGGTGCTTATGCTTATAGGTGACGTATTGTACATTCGCTCTCAATGGATTTGAATAGAAGCTTTGACTTTGCCAATCTGCTGCTTTGATGTGGGTTGGTTGCGGTCATTTTGGAACTGAACTGAATTGATGTCCAGATGCCTGTAGTTGGATTGTTAGTTGGAAGATGCCACTATATAGATGAAGCCGAGGTAGCCCAAAATATCTATCAAGAGAGAGACGGTTCATTGGAGCATCCAAACAGCCCTAAGCAGGTAAGACACAGATACATCTTCGGAATTTGTCAAAAGGAGCAATAATACGTTTGAGTTCGAGTCTTTGAAGAGTCTTTTTAAGCCGCCATCTCTTTATGTAGATCTTTGCAGAGCTGCTCGTTGGGTAAAAAGTATATATCATTTCTAAAGCGTCTTTCCTTCTCTTGTCAATCGAAACTATCAAAATTCTGACAGGTTATAATGCAGGATTTACTTCACTGAAGGGTATGTTTGAAGGGCCGATTTGTTTCCCCCGCGGAACCTCCGTGAGACATTACTTCGCAGGGGTCAATATGAAGCCTTAGCTTGTTACTCTATTGTTAGCTTTCCGTTGGCGTTCTAAGCGTCTAAGATCGCTGAATATACGCACCGCCACGTTACTTACAATGGTCCAGTTTTCGTCATTCTGAAGCATATAGTTTCCGACATTATCGGGATCGGGCCACTCTCCGAATTGGTCCCGTATAGGGAGATCCTCTCGGTTTCGTATCGTTGGCAATGAAAAAACGCGTGTTCCGCGTTTTCAGAAACATTTTCGCAATGCGGGCAATTTGGACTGCTTTCATGTCCGCGTTTGAAGAGATATTCTCTGTAACAGTCATGCCCAGTCAACAACTGAGTCAGATAGAAGTTTGTTTCCATCACTGGTATAAGTCTGTGCGTCCATCTTCCCTTTAATGATTCGTTCTCTTGTTGCTGCCAGGTTGCTATACTCAGACTCGTTTCATATTTTTATTTTTCTACCGGACCATTTCGGACTCGTTCGCTTTTCAATTTTGCCATTTTTTTCAGCAAGTACATCGATAGGTAACATTAAAGATACGATGAATATAGCATCTTTCGAAACTGTTCGAAACGCAAGGTCGACTTTTAGTGCACTAAGACGGTGGACGGATTTGGCTCATCTCACGTAGGACTTAACTTTCGTCGCACTTGACCATATTTCCACCGCATACATGAGAATAGAGCTGGCAGTTCCTGCAAGAAGATGGCTCTTTGTGTTTTTCGGGCCCCCGATGTCATTCATCAGTCTTGAAAGCTCGTAATAAGTACTGCTTCCGTTTTGTGGTCGGCGAGTTTCAATCCTGCGCTAGATGTACGTACATTTGCAACTGTCTCATTACAGTGTAGTTGGACTTCTTCTATTGTTTTTGCTATGTCGTCTGCAAAGCCCATGATCGACGCTTCTCTTGGAATCGTTAGACGCAGAATTTCGTCATACATAACGTTCCACAGCAAGGGGCCCAGAACTGAACCTTGTGGCACACCGCCCGTTACTTCATACTCTTTTATTCCCTCATCAGAGTCGAAAAGTAACTCGTTATAATCTTACGAAGATAGTCCGGTATTCCAATACTGTAGCTTATGATACGTTCCCAATTCGCCGAATTAAACGTGTTTTTTACATCAAGCATTATACGGGCGCAGTATTTTTTGGTTCTTCCTTTCCAGCGCCTTCCTTCTATAGCGGCTCGGGCTCTTATTACCTCATTGATTGCATCTACCGTAGATCTTGAGAGGCCTCCCGCCGTTTGGAGCCTATTGTAGATGATTCGCTCGTGAATTTTACCAACCGTGTCTAATAAACAAATAGAACGATAGGAGGATGGTTCGTTTGGGTAACCCTTTCCTTTCGGCAGTAGGACAAGTCTTTGGCGCTTCCAAGGAACTCGGATGCATAAATTTGCGTCAGTACAGCTCTAGCAGCCTTTCAGTTTTTAACCGATTTAGCAAGAAGGAAGTCTTGTCAGTCTTTCGTATGAAAACCTAACCGATCGCCAGGGAAGTGGAATTTAAACTTCTCCTGAGCCAGGAGTGGGAAATGCTTTCAAAGAAATAAAATAGGTGTTATATACCTAGGAATATGTTTGATCAGCACCAGCCGACTTGGAGCTAAGGATGCCGGCGCACACAGCAAACTTTTCCCAAAAATATGGCCAAAATAATTTGTATGTGTTCTTTGTTTTTTCAATATATATGGTCATTCATTTCGTGGTATCAAGTTGGTAGCGCTGGAATTTGACACCTGTGCATCATCGTAATACACGCTCAGTCGAAAATTTTGCTGCTGCAAGTGCAAGTGTTCCTGACGACACGAATTTATCGATTTGAACGTGTCGTACATCTCACTATGGCGTATTTCATACATCCTTATAAAGTTCAAATTACGCAAGAATTGAAGAACAAGACGGGCAAACAAGCCACACAATTCGACCAATTATGGCTTCATTGCGTGAGAAGTATCCTGGTCGCGTAATTTCATGTTTTAGACGTCAATCGGCCACCAAATTAATGCGATTTGACACCGTCAGCCTACGCAAAAGACCGTGCTCACGCGAATAATCCCCCAAATTTAGACGCACTTAAAACCAACATTACTCAAGCTATGGCCGAGACGCCGCCCGAAATGTGCGAAAAAGTGGTTAAAAAATGCCTCATAAGAACCGCATGCTGCGAATCTTCCCGAGGCGGCCATTTGAATGATATTGTTTCTCACACTTAATGGCAAAGTCTAAACTTTATAATGACGGAAAATTTTCATCAAAAATATATCGCTGTGCGTGTTTTATTTAGCTTTACTTTTGAAACCGAAATGACCCTTTATTATTGCATGAGAATATCAAAAGCAGGTTTTAATAAAATACACGAATATATTCGTTGAAAACTGAAAAACATTATGAAAAATGTGGTTTTGAAATTTTTCTCAATTTGTATTTTCTTTTAAGATTTTGCTGTAATTTCTATTTGTTTAATATTTGTCTCGTTTTTCAATATTCGTCTCGTTTTTCACCGTTTCTGAAAAAAGGAAATCTTTTCACTTATGTCACATGGTGTAGCGCTTCTAAAAAATCAGAAAGTTGATTTCTTGAAAAAAAAAAAAGCTCTAAATAAAACAACCTTCTTTTTTCCAGCGTCCTTAACACTATTCAGAACCAAAGTCGCGATTTTTAATGATGATTTCTTATTCAGAAAACATTTATCTTACTTTTAAGACTATTTTAATTACGAAGCAATTGCAATCAATATAACTTTTACAAAGTGATATCTCTGCTTCGTATTTATTGTTTTTAAACTCTCTTAGTAAACACTTTGATATCTGTACTTAGATTGTGCCTCTAAAGAAATCTAGCACAAAACTTACTAGATTACAAATCTTCTTGTTAAGACGGTACAATCAAAAAAGAAGCTAAGAATCAAGTGCTTTAAGAACCCAAACAACTTTAGATTGAGATATAGATATAGGAAATTATATTATCGACTTAAAAAAGAAATTCGTAAGTGCCGTGATAATTATTATAAAAATAGATTCTTTTTTGCTAAAGGTAATTCAAAGAGTGAATGGCAAGTTGTTGATAATGTTTTAAAAAAATCTCCCTCTAGTGATTGAAATGTTTCTGATGAATTGGGTGCAGGTAACGTTTTCAATAGCTAACAATTTATCCAGTTCAGTTGTTTAATTTTTTTCATTTTAAATTCATTTTTATTGACTTCTTCTTTAATTTACGTACTAGACAAAAATGATAAAATCTAATTTAAAACTAACATCTATCTTATTCTAGCTTACTGGCTCTAAGCGAGCGCCTTAAACTTATCAGTATCCTTACAATTATTGCCTTTCGGCCTTAAGTCTATCTTTATTTAATTTGTTTAGTTTTTTAATTTCCAAGAAACTTTAGAAAACTTGAATTATTTTTATTTGTTTTATTTAAAAACTACTTAACGTGGTTCTTCGAATTGTGATGAGCGTTTGCCAATTAATAGCTTTTCCTTCGAGCCTATATCTGCTTTTGAACTTGTATAAGTCATTAATCCCTGAACAATTCTAATGCTGGCGGTCACCAATATAGTCTTAAAATGTATTCTTGGTCGATGTACCAGCAGTTATTTTTGGCCGAAGTTTTTTTTCTGGTGTTTTTCCTAGTGCTTTCAAATGTGCGGACGTAGTGCCTCTTTTTAAAAAAGGTTCAGCAGAGGATATGAGCAATTTCAGGTCAATTTCACTTCTTTAGTAAAGATTTTGAAAAAGATACCAAAACAAGATTATTATCTTATAAACAAGAATCATTTTTTCAGCCCAGTGCAGTATGGCTTACAGCAGGGAAAGTCAACTGAAGATGCCCTACTACAGAAGTTCACGCCAGGTTTACTTGTAGATATCAACAAAGTCTTCTATCTGGTTAACCTCACTATCTTGTTGAGGAAGCTAGAAAATGTTGGTGTTCGGGGCTTTATGCTTGGTTCGGATCTTGTCTGTTAAATAGATGCCAAAGAGTTAAGATCGGTGAAATTATGAGTGAGGTTCAGTTTTTGAATTTGAGAGTGCCTCAAGGCTCTGGGGCCTTTCTCTGTATTTTGTTCCGAAAGGGAAAATTTTGTAGTCTCCATTTCTAAAGTGGAATGAAATCTGCTACTTTCGGAATGACAGTTCCAAAAGAATTTTTGTACCTGGTAACTCGTTTCCGAATGTCGAAAGCATTCTAAAACAGACTATTTGTTTCTAAAACGAATGTGATGACGGAACTGACTACGAATGTCTTAAAATGTAAGTTTTTTTTTTTAGAAAAACTGAGTTCTAATAACAATTTAAGCAAATAATTTTAATTACAGGGAATCTTCGAGCATAAATATTCACACGAAACAGAAACAATTCGAGATGTTCATGTGTTCTCATCCCGATTTGGCCAAGGGACATTTAAAAAACCCAGGAAGCCCAGCAAACGTCGAAGGTTTCGCGTTTCGCATTTAAGCATCTATTCGAAATGCTGAATAGCAATTATGGTTGAAAGCAATAAAAAAAGGACAAGGATCATAAACAATTGTAGATCCTTTTACAAGCGTCATAAAAAGAAAGAATACAAAAAATAACTTAAAGGATAAACTATTCTAGATCCTTTTACAAGCATCATAATCATAAAAAAAAATACTGAAAGGATAATAAACTATTCTAGAACCTTTTTCGGACACGTACGGAAATAGATAAGACAAAAGGTTAAACATTTTTAGATCCCTTCACAACGATCTGTTTGCTTGACGTGACTTATTATATAGGGTAGACAACTCTTACATTTCGTCGACATATGGACTATTCTTAACAATTTGGTCTTATCCGCCTTGTTTGTTATTTGTTTTGATTTCTTGATTTGACGGATCTCATGAGAAATAATTCGAGACTCGAAAAATAACTATCCGTAAGAGGGAAAAGAATTAAGTACAATTTTTTCCGTTTCGAATATTTAACAGAGTACAAAATCAAAAGCGGAAAAAAACACTTTCGAATAGGATTGACTTTCGGAACGAATTACAGAGTAGGGCCCCTGTATTGGGACCTATTTTGTTCCTTGTTTACATAAACTCACTGGGGCTTACCAATAAACATTTTTAGTTTCGACTCAAAATTTTATATGTACACAGTGACTATATTTTCCATACAAATTAAAATAAAATCCACCGAATCTCCCCGACGGGGAATTGAACCCCGGTCTCCCGCGTGACAGGCGGGGATACTGACCACTATACTATCGAGGACGTTGAAAATCTGTTGTTCCAAATTGAAATTTGTGAATGCGTAATAAATAAAAAACCTAATTGGAAAAGTCTTCTCTTGCTATAAGAATAAGTTATATAGGAAAAGGACATTGGGCCTTTTAACCAACCATATACAGCTGTTGGTATGGCCCTCGTCCTTACAAGCTCGATTGAGAGCATTTTCCTGTTAAATATATGTCTCGGTCTGGTAGAAAAAAATAGATTTTATGAAGCAAACTGTTCAAAGTCTAACAGTTGACAGTGGTTATCAAAAAATGACGTAATCTAGTCGAAGTTTTTTCATAATAATTTGTCGAGAAATTTTGGAAAAAGTTTGAAAAAATCTATTAGGTATTAAGGGTAAAAAAAAACATCCAATCGGAGGGGTTTTTCAATTATGTTGCTTGTTTATTTTTCGGACATCTATAGGGCAACTGGCCACTTGTCATTTATGGCATAATTTGTTTGGTTTATTTCTAGAAATTCGGAAGCGGTTTCTTTCTTCTTATACCTTGTGCTAAAACTTTTTTTTTCGGAAAAATCTCTGATCGACAAATTCTAAGAACTACCGAGAATGGATTGTCTTGGATTTGGTTTTTCTGGTCGTTAAGGTTTCGGAAAAGACGCGGCTTAGACGATGGTAGTAAATTTTGATTCAAAAGGCAGAAGTTACCGTGCTGGACTAATGGCCACTAAGTCTCCGGGCGCGATCCCTGTACAAAAGACATAAAGCAGCTTCTGTTTCCGTCATAAAATATAATTTTTAATTGTGCTAAAAACATCGCAATTTAGCCGTTTGAACTCATCATCAAATTGTAGGTCCCTTCCAATCGTCTCAAAAGTAAAAATATCTACGGACCCGGTGTAATTTTCAACGTTGATTTGGATTTTAACTCAAGGACAATCAAAAAAGGCATTAAAAACTCGATAAATACCTCGAAAATCACGATGAATATCGTAATATACAGTGAGATCGTATTTGTCAAAATTATTTCTGGTGGAATCTGCAGTCCTCCAAATTATTTTCGTAAAAAAATCAATTTTGGGCCGAACGAAGTTGGTCGGGACCGGTAGTGATATATTTAGTTAATATTTAGTTAACGATTTTTGGACACGCCTTTTAGTGATTCGATTTTTATGCTTTTCTAAACAATTTTTGGTGTAGGAATTTCTAAAAACTTGGCTTTTAGTAATTTAGTTTTATTTTTCCAAATAATGGCCCACATTTATAGAGCATGTTAAGTCAATTTTTGCAGCCATCTTTAAAAGTCTTTAAATGAGTTCATTCTGAACCGATATTTGGCTTTTGTCAAAGTAATTTTGACACTTATCTAGAGACACGTTTTTTTTTTTTTTTTTTTTTTACGAAATTTGAATCGATTTTGGACAAACCTGTAAGTGGATCGTTTTGATTTGGTTTTAATAAGATTTTTAAGCACGTTTCGAATTTTCTGGATGAACTTTGAGGTCGATTTTTTTTTAACTTTTGAAGAGGCACGTCGACCTGTAAGATCTGTTGTGATCTAGACGTCGATTCTATGAAGTGTTTCTTCACGGCAGCTATGTGTGCCTTTTTTGCAGCGGTTTCCGAGCATTTTGTTAAAGATTTCATGACGTTCGTTTCAAGGATTTTCGCCACATATTTAAGAAATTATTAATATTGTTATTTTAACTTTTATCTAATAAACATAACAAGTCAAATCATGAACGTAAAGCGCCAGCTACTTCGGGTATATTTACGAAATTATTTTGAAGCAGCCTTCAATGTTGACTGTGATCCTTAAAAATGTTTTCGACGTTAATTTTTCGGTCATTTTTCAATCACCAAAACAGTCTCTCATCTCCGTCCATCTGCAACGGTTGCTGGTTAAACGGATTAATCGATTTGTTGTTTGCTTCGTAC
Source organism: Cheilosia grossa (assembly GCA_963082955.1). Lineage (NCBI taxonomy): Eukaryota > Metazoa > Arthropoda > Insecta > Diptera > Syrphidae > Cheilosia > Cheilosia grossa. Next base: position 14,999,805 of record OY720147.1, on the reverse strand, counting down.
TTAACTTACTTTGGTCTGTTTAATTGGTCATGTTCATAAATGTAACATAAATCTAGGTCGAATTTCGACCACAATCGATGGCACCCATTCACTGCACCTGTCGTTAAGTTTAGCCAGCACCTCCAGCAACAATAAGAGAAAACATTTATCCATTAATTACGATGCACGATAACTCCACGCTATACCCAAAGAAATCAATAAACAAGATATGTATGCGAATGAAAACTCATTTATATCTGAAAGAGAAACCATGCGATTATAAATAACAGCACTGATTTTCGATGTGTTATGCTAATTATAGAGAAAAGCATGAGAGCGCATAGACGAAACGTGTTAAACGAATTGGTTGGGAAAAGATTGCCTTACTGTTGGTATGTGGCAAGTGAAAAGATTGTGTGATCATAATATTCATTTTAGTGCCTCGGTTGCTTGGTCTAAAAATATGTACATCCCTCTACTCTGATAAGTAACACATCAGTCGTTTAATTCAACCCCTGAGACAAAAGTTACAGTGTGTCTCTGCTTTTGAAGTAGTGCACAATAATGTTAAGAACGGCGCAACTCGTCAGCTTGGCTGAGAAGCAGTCTTCTAGATGTGCCTTTTGGCTTTTTACATTGCCAGAGCTCTTAAAAAATCTGAAGACAGAAGCATCGCAATTTGCGAAATTTACTACCAGCCTTAAAGCACTGCGACTGCTTGGTGGCTGTTCTGGATATAGGCCAGAGAAATATTGCACTCTTTTCGAACGCCGGCAAGTATCAAATTTAGAACTTGATTGGCTTTCCAGGCAAACTTTGCTAAACGGCGTCTCGCTCCATATTCAACCTCCGTTGTAAACTACTGCACACATTTTGCCAAATGCTTTGAAAATATAGAGTACGTCCATTTACCAAATTGCATGGAACAATCTATCACAAATGCTGACCGTAAGATGTAGTGCTTTAAATCAATTTGTTATAAGGAGGGCGACAAGCCCATTTTCAACAATTAAACTTCCAAATTTTACAACTTGGGATTCCATTACTATGGATGAATTGGGTTTTTAATATTCTTAGAAGGGGGTGCCACGCCCCTTTGTCTAACATCGCCTAGATTTTTCAAAGTGACCTGTATAGATAATGTAGGTACATATATAAGAACATTAAATTTGCAGCCTTGGCTTACATTTTCTTTTGTAAGGCTTTTTTATGAGCGGTGCCACTCCCCGTTTTCCAATACCGCCCACATATCTCGAAACTCGAAATGCTCTCCTTAAACATCAGCACGTCAAAGTCACAAACTTGACAGCCCTAGTTCCACTTTAGGTTGAGAAATAGCCTTTCGAATATATTTTCTGCGTGAAATGTGCCACGCCCCCTAGCATCCCCCGAAATCCTTTGTATGAGTGCTGGAAACACTCTCAGAAGACCCGCGCATGTTCGACCTTCGACGGTTCACGGATATCACACGGGATAAAACAAAAACTGAAAACAAACAGACGGAAGTGTTGCACTCACTTTTATAGAGTACCTAGCAGAAGAAGAAGGTCGAAGATCGAAAACGACACTTGATAGAAGAAACTGTTACATTTCTTCGTGTTGCTGTTGTCGAAAAAAAAAGACAACCTTTCAGGTTGAGTTGGTCTTTCATTGTCGAAAGCATGCTTTCAACCATTCAAGTCATATATACGCATTTGATATGCCACTTTCAGAAACCTTCATAAATTTTACAGTTGCCAACATTTTCACAATAAATCCACTACCTTACAGGCTCCTCACTATTTTCTGCCGCAATCAATCTCATGCAAACCAAATACCAACTTCCAAGGTCTATCGCCATATAATTTGTTAAAATTCTCGCTACGTGCGTATATCTACTGGCGTTTCCTGCATTCGCTTGACCACCCACTGACATTGAATTGAAAATAATGTAAGTATTATTGAAGCACTCTCACATTGCCAACCCGGCAGCAGTACGCCTAGTTCTTTCTCAGCACGCCACACTGAAATACAAATGCAAAAAATAAACGCACCAACTACACACAAGAATGCGAAGGGTGCTGCTGCTGGTGCTGGTGCTGGTTACACATACGAGAGCGAGAGTACCGCAGCTGTACTCAACTTTAGAAAACAAGCATTCAGCTAGCATCGACCTTGCAATTGCGTCTGTTGTTCCACTATACTGTGAACCATCCAACCAGATCATCGATGCACTTGGGTAGTTGCGGTGCGCGTATGCGATAATGGCGGGCTGCTGCAGCGAGCTCCATTCTCGTCACAGGTGGGACTAATAATTGTTGTGTTGAAAAATAAATTGTAATTATAGAAATCGATAGCGAAAATAAAAGGGAAATCTACAAACTGAACCTGTGATTAGGATTTTTTTTTTTTGGTGGTGCGTCTGGCCTTTGTAGGTACTTGTGCACGCACGCAATAAATATTGGTGTTCTCCTTGAAGAGGTGCGATTGAATTACAAAAGCCACACAATAGCAGAAGCAATGCGAGAATCGAGGAAATTGTTATTCTGCACTCGGGGTATTGTTTTATGTTTTTTGTTCGCCAAGGACATTCGTTGCAATCGGTGTAGCCGCTTTTCAGACGGGAAGTGCTTGTCTGAACGAATGGAAAGGGTACCTATCAAGAAGCGCGCTGTTGTATTGTAAATATGTTTGTTGACAGCAATCAGTTGCGTGATGCCGGCATTAATGTTTTCGTGTAGTCTACACACGATTTGAACAATCTTAAACATGTTCGAAGGGTTGCGGAGTTGATCAAAAGCAGAGGTATCGCTTTTGGGGAGCTTTTCCAAGCAGTTTTTGACAAAAAGAAGACGCATTCAACTGAGATTTCCGCAACAAAATACAATCATTCCTCCATTCTCTTTCAATATATGTTTGAGGTTATACTTCTGCATTATGATGCAAATGCTGATATCAGAACTGCATCTAAAAGGTTAGGAAAGAAGTAAGAGAGATTTATTTGACATTTTTGTTACTATTTCGTGTCTCAAAGCTACAAATGTCTCTTAGAGTAACATTTCAAACACACACAAAAACTGTGAGGTTGCTATTTTATGTTACCACTCAACGCTACGCGAACTGACTGCGCACAGTCTGAATTGTGACCACCTGTAGGTGTACACGGGCGAAGTATATTTAGTAGTAGTATTCGTACTCCTTTTAATGTAGTGTGCACGAAGAATTATGTGACATAGGTAGCGCATCAAGCGTAAAAGGGCATATAGGGTGGCATAAAAAAAGGATTGTGAATATTTTAATGATTAGGAACGAATTTAACTAAGAAGAATCGAAATATGTAATTTAGAGACTTCATTATTTTAGGAAACGTATATTTTTTAATGAGTTTTCCACCTTAAGTATTAATTTTCACTTTAAACAATGCACTGAAAATTGTTTTCCGCTGTAGTGCCACGTCGAATAAACTTCTAATTGTACTTTTACTATGTGGATCGCGCTGCTTTTCGACGTTTCAATATTTTAGTTGGACAAAAATGAGAATGCTTTTTAATTTTGCTACATAAAACTGCAGCAGGTTAAATTGGAAACAATTATAATGAAGTGCGAAATAATTAAATTGGATTGTAAACAAGTGGAACTATAAAAACAAACAATATTCCAATTACTATCATTCACATAATATCAAATGTTATCAATATATATTAATAAATAGCATCTTACAAGAATATGTAATTGAAATAATGCTAGAAATATCATAAACCTTCTACAAAGATTTTTAACACAAACTTTCTTTGGCAACAAAATGCCCCAAATGAACAACAAACGTTATACATATTTATTAAGTTATATCTCCGTAACATGTAAAACCAAAATAGCATTACCAAATGTTAGAGGCGGAAAAATCATAAAATTTCCAAATTATTTTCACTATCCTTTTTTCCATGTTCTCATACATTAAAAGTTAGAGTTTAATAGAATGAATCATTTCAATATTACGACACAATAATAATAAAAGCACCCAAAACAACATTCCCTCAATGGATGTTTTAGTGACCAAAATTGCACTTTAGTGCCGACAAAGTAGATTTAGCGCTTGGGCGTTTTTTAAGTGCTTGAAAAAAATATTTTAGTGATTTTTTAACGCTGCCGCTACACACCGCATTTTTTAAAAAAATAAATCAAACATTGTGCATTGTGCTTACACCCTGTGATTCTTCCTAAAGAAATCCATGTGGCAGGCAAATCTCCGTTTTCTGACTCTTATTGAGATCCATTATTAGAAAAAAGAAAAAAAAAATAGTCCCTGGGAAAATGAAAATAGCATCGAAAGAATATTTAATACTAGTCTCGCTTGTGGTCCTTTTATAAGTTTGTAGTACTGAAAACGTATTATGTTGTGTTTTTTTTTTTTTTTTATAAACGTGAAAGGGACATCCTAACATCGACAAAATACGCCCCTTTGAAAATAAGTTTTACTCATGAATTACATTATTAATAAGTCAATGAAAATTTAGACCAACTAAAAACTGATATTGATCAATATTTTCCATAGTAAAATCATTGCAATAAAATAATACTAATACTATTTCTTACTTTTAGGGGTAGTTAAATTGCATACCTTCGAAAATCTAAGATGCTTTATATTCGAATACGTTGCTATCTTAATATGGCGCCGACAAATTGAAATTCACCAAAATGCTTTTATTTAACTATGGATAGTCCGCATTTTGTATGAGGAATTACTTATTTAATTTTACCAGTCTTAATGGCATTCTATACCAATAATTTTGTGCACATCTATGGCAGAGTACCTTTCGAATGATCCAGGTTTCATTCTCCTCACTTCATAATAAATACTTAAAAAGTGTACGGAAACTTTTGATGTTCACGTATTAATAAAGGGTTTTCCAATAAGAGGTGTTATTTTGGTAATCAAAGAAAAATGTCATTTTTTGAGATAAATGATCGGATGTTTATTTCATAATAAAGAGGAAGGCATGTTAATAATGAAAAACAACATCAGCCAAATGGCCACCACGAGCATACAGGACCATATCCTTTTCAATAAATTTTCAATAACCAAATCGCAAAGCCCTCGATAGCCTAACGAATTTTATCTTTGAGGTCTTGAATCGACGCTGGGCTGTTGGCGTAGACCTTATCTTTCACGTGGCCCCAAAGGAAGAAGTCGCAAAGTGTTTCAAAAGATCTCGGTGGCCAATTGTGATCACCTCTTCGAGAGATAACACTGTCCGGAAACTTTTCCCGTAAAAGATCAATGCTTTCGTTGCTTGGGTGGCACGTAGCGCCGTCTTGTTGAAAGTAAACGTTGTACAGATCAATACCATACAACTCCGATCATAAAAAATCATTAATCATCTCTCGATAGCGCAATCCATTCACCGTAACTGTTGATCAACTTCATTTTCGAAAAAGTAAGGTCCAATGACCCCGCCTTACCAAACAGTCACACGTTGAGGATGGAGAGTCTTTTCAAAAATAACTCTTGGGTTCTCCGAGCCCCAGATGCAACAGTTTTTCTTGTTGACGTAGCCACCGAGGTGGAAATGGGCCTCATCAGTCAAGATGATTTTTCGATGGAATTCCGGATTATTTTCATGCATTTCAAGAACCCAATCAGCAAAGACACGACGTTGTTGAAGCGTGTATCGTTCCATTTTTAGTAATGGCGTAGTTTCTACTTGTCAAATGTCAAAGAATTAAAGCTACCGAAATAGCAGGTCATTCACAATAACACCTCTCATTGGAAAACCCTTTATAATGATAATTAATACTCAATATTTCTTGAGCGCGTGAGTTTTTGCCACTAAAACTTACTGATATTTGTGGTAAAACTGATTTTTCAATATTTTGCGCTCGAGTACGACCAAATGCAATTATTAAACTTCCATAATATTACCTCCATTACCGTTTTCATGACATTTTGTTCGTTTAGGTACTTTAGGACCCCCATTAAAGAGGAAAGGTATGTGTATTACGCTTTATATTGGTATCAGTATTTCTATTTCACATTTTCTGTTTCGTGCGAACCAACTTACACACACAATTAGACAGCTCACTAAAATCCGGTCACATTTCGGTTACAAGTCACAGGCAAAAATACCATTATGTGTTTCTCCCGAAATAGTAATTTTATGAGCTAAAACTTATTCCCTACTTTGGTCAACGTTCCATCCTGCACTGGAAACAGTACGCACTTTGATACATTAAACACACTGTTACTGTTACGGACACAATATGTCTTAAATGTAGGAGCAAGTTATATTTTTCTTCCACTCTAATCATCATATTCATCACTTTTGATTCGTGTTCGTTACTAGTCACGTGATCTTGTCATTTGTTTCCTAAATCAGTATCAGTTCATTATGCCTGAGAAGTTTTATTTGCCGATTTCAAATTGCTTACCAACTCTCCATCTATTTTTAATCCGTAGGCGTCCAAACCAGTGCTCGGACTTAACAATTCATTTAAGCAATCGATTATTAACTTTCTCGATTACGTAGTAAGAGAAAGATATCTTCCTATTGTATGCGTACAGAACTTCAAACTAGAGCTGTTAATCAAATCTGACATTGCGATGATAGAGGAACTCAGCAAAGTGGGTCGCAAAATGCAGTCCATCTGTGCAGCGGCCTGCAACCTAAACGGCTGCCCGGATTTCGTTCAAACTTCGGATTTGGAGTCGGAGTGGAGGCTTACAGTTCGGGGCCGGTTTTTTTAATGGTACTTCCCATGAAAAATGTTCATACGAGTTTGATTCGTTCGAAAACGGCTCCAACGATTTCAACCAAAATTTACATTTAAGCTTATGTGGGTGAGGTTACCATGACTTACCAGTTACCAGTTTTTTATAAAAAAAAAATGGAATACTTTTGAAATTTGGACATATCTCGAAATCGGTCCATACGATTATAATTAAAATTCATTTCTGAGGTAATATTGTCATATATTCCTTTATAGCTTAATAGCAAACCCAATTTTTGTCTATATTATCGTGCAAGGGATTTTTAAAAGAAAAAAAGTTTTTTAAAAATTTGGTTTTCATAACGATTTTCCCCAAATGCATACTTAACGTAAAATTTATGTTTCCAAAATTATTGTGTCTTCACTTTTCAATTCGAATCACCGCAAACGCTCACATTGAAAACTGCTCATATCTCGAAAACCCCATTTTCGATTTCGAAGAAAAAAAATTAAGTAATGCTTGCATTTCAAACAGTATTTGATACTCAGCTTTCAGATAAAAAGTCAAGCAATAGTATTTTTTCACACTAAACTTTTCAATATTTGGTACTGTTTTGTCTGCCAACTTTTACAAAAGCCGCTCAAACGATTTTGATCAAAATGAATATCCTAAGTAAGATTCCATGCTTAGTTTTTCTTAAAAAAATAAGCATAAATCGGTTTTTTAATTATTTCTCAAAAATGATTATCCGATCTGTCTTCGCATATTTTTGTAAAACTCAGCACCGTAGGTACTGCCAATAGAAATGCAATTAAAACTTATTTTAAGCAAATACATTTACCAAGTTCTCCTTTTTTTTCGACCATATTGAATATGCATCTTAAAATAATTCCAACAACTTGGATTCTTACACAATCAGAAACTCCAACTTCGTTTGCACTCCCAAATACCTCCATCGGCATATTCGGTTTTTAACTGCTAGTGCAAATTCAAAAACAAATCTCTAAGATCTTACATATCTATGTAAAGATATCGGTCTAATACGAACCCTACTTCCATTCAAAGGCACCTAAAACCAGCTTTACTAATATTCTAGTCAAAAATAAAAAAATGCCCTAACAGATCAGAAAACAGAACTCCGATAACACTTTGCATTGTACTCAAAAACTTGTAAAGTGTAAGAGTTTTCAGATAGTACAGTAGACGCTTATAACTCTCTAACCAGAACTTGCGACAATTGCCTGTTACTGAGAGCTTCAATTTATAAAAACTCACATGCATATATTCACACATGATGAATATCCCAAAAGTGTATTTTATTTAACACTATTCGTATATTTTATGAACCGTTTCTTTTATCTAGCATCGCTTCTCAGATATTTACCTGCCTACCTATACCTAATAAAATACGAAAACTTCCAAACAATCTTGTGATGAACGAGAAAGTTTCGGCCGACCCAGTCGTGCACTTTATTTTTTGAATGTGCATCCAAATTTTGCGCAGCAGATTTCTTTTGTTATGGAATTTGCATTTACACAGTTAAATAATTATATAAATTACTTTCGAAACCCGTCTGTCTACAAACCTCGCCAAAGTCTCTTTGGTGGCATTCATACCCAAGTGCGTCATATATATATATTAGACGATTGCCACTTGCGGCAGCTTTAATTTCAATGACAGTTTTGTAAAAGATTTGTGCGATTCAGTCGTGCACACTTTAATGCACCTCATTTACGCCGTTTTCGCTTTTCAGAGTTGCCCGCATCTGAGCTGGTGATCTGCAGTGTTTCCAATCGATGTAGAATCAGCGACAGTTCCCAACGAATGCGCCATTTTATCTAATACTTTGTCAAAATGTGTATAATAAATAACAACTACATGAATACGCTTCAGCTGCGACGTACCCTATCCCACTGACTGGAGCTGAGTGAAGGCGCGATGACCAACACCTAGATCGGGCCCCATCTCCATGTCTCCACTAAGCACACCATCAACATCATACTATAGATGGCATTTGCGTGTGCAAGTAATTACAGGTGTAATTCCCGCTTTGGTAAGAGGGTGCACTGGAAATAATTACACTCCTCCATTACTATTGGATGGACTATTGCGCCGCTCGTATGCAAACCCCAAAGACACATTGTCTGTCAGCGCTGTGTGTGAATGCAGTGAATAAGCGATGAATCCCCAGCGCCTATCGTATATTTATATCTACCGAACAACACCGCTTCGCGCATCGACTCCAAAGTACAATGCTCTGTGTTAAGTTGGTTGGTTGGTTATGCAAATTACTCTCGGCGGCCCGTGATATAAATGGAAAAGACAACAAAAGCGGCAGCAATTAATAGATGTGGAAAAAAAACCCATCAAATTGAAATGTGTACGAGTATAATAAAAAAAAAGGGGGCCCAAAAACGACCACTCATCCCCACACGTTTTTTGATTCTCGAGGTCACCTGCTTGCGCATAAAGTATACATAACTTATGACCAGAATAGTCTTCTGTTTACTCTGTGTTTGCTTTGGGCTGATAATTCGGTTTTGAATCGGAGATGGCATACGGTCCTGTGGCGCAATGGATAACGCGTCTGACTACGGATCAGAAGATTCCAGGTTCGACTCCTGGCAGGATCGGTCGAGAGTTGATTCTTTTTTTCTTATTGCCATTGTGGGGGAGATTTTAATTGAAATTGAATAAAAGTGGAGCATTTTATTTTGTTTGATAAACTGGGGGCGAATAGAATATTTTAATTGTTGTTTAATTACCTCCTTTAGGCAATATTCGACGGTCGTTCTAAGAACCTACATTAATTTGAAGTCACAAAACTGAGGCTAAAAGAACGTGACATTCCCATGATCCCTTGGTTTCGTTGTGTCAAATTTGAATACTTGTCGACACAATGCATTGGAACTGATAATTGGGTATAGCTCTATATTGTGACGTATCTTCGGAGAGTGCGAACAAATGCAAGGCACCTGTGGCGGAATCGTGGAAGTAAATACCGCCATGCAAACAGTTTGTGGACTTACTCAAACCTGCAAAACGTCTTGAGATGAGATCAATATTCAACGAGAACAACGCCATCTATACGTTGATAGTCCGGCTCCTAAGGGATAAGAGTCTTGCATCAATAAAACTGAACTGAATAGGAGTTGACGCGCACTAGTTGGGGTATATTGTCAGACCTTGTTGAGTGAGTAGAACACTGTGAGAGGCATAACCATCAATAGGGTACATCTGGTCAAACTTGGAAGGCTTAAAGGCTTAAAAGACCTTGGAAAAAAACTGGAAAATTAGGTCAGGACATCTAAATTAAGAATAGCGATAGGCTTCTCATGAATCTGCTCGAAAGCTATCAAACAGAAACTTCAGTTTGAAGTGTGCTGGACCTCAGCTTGTGACAATAACAAAATTCCTATGCTGGTTAAACTGAAACTGGAAAAGGAGCCGCATGTAGCTGGAGCAGGTGTTCCCAAACAGGTAACTAACGACCAAGAGTTGATCGGATCTTTGATGCATCTGGTCGTTGTTAGGCGACCAGATATTGCATTCAGTGTCAGCAGTTGGGCTCAATTTTCCCCAATTTAACCTAGGAAACAACATTGGAATTCATGTCTTCATCTATTACGCTATCTTCATTTTACAAAGAGTGCCAGAATAGTTTATCGTAAGACCGGGATACCTTTAACTGGCTATGTAGACTGGTTGGACTGAAGATGTTAATGAGCGAAAGCCTCAAAGTGGTATTTGTCTTATATTTGCAGGAGAAACAATCAGTTGGGAGTCCCAAAAACAACGTACGTTTCTACATCGAGTGCAGAAGCTGAATATGTCGCACTTAGTGAAGCTGCAAAGGAAGCATGTTCCCAGGTTTCATGAAACCAACTATTATCTGCTGACAAAAAAGGGGCACAACTAATAGCAAAATATGGAGGTAAACACTTGCGGACGTTGTAGATCGATTATAAATATCACTTCATAAGAGAAGCTACTGAAAATGGTGCTGTAGAAGTTCAGTATCTTCAGATAGATACGATGGCAGCAGATTGACCAAGCATTTATTTTGTTTTCAAACTTTTGGAATGAACTTCTATTGTTGATGTTGACGAGGAGTGCTAAAATATTCATGCAACATTCCCAGTCTAATTCGAATGTTCTTGTTTGCACCTTAAGGCAAATGTTTTATAAGGAAAAGCTCAACTTAGACTTAAGAGGGTTCTACCCAGAAATCGAGCAAAAGTGCAAAAAATTACATTTTGTTTCTCTGACTGATAAATTATTGCTGGAGCGATTGAATATTTAAACTGAATACATTTGAAAGAACCGAATTTCATCTTCAAAAACGTCGGAGGAGGTTCTTAAAAAGACATCTCAGTTTTTTTTTATTTAAAGAATTTCCAGAGGTGTTTGGGACAATTTACTGTTGGCCAAGCCATGATAAGACGGATTGCGATACACCTGAGATCACGAGCTCAGCTAAAAGGGTATATCCAAAATACCAATAGGGTTGAGCCAGATCTTGAAATTTTACACTGGTTTGGAAAATACGGGTGTTTAAAAACAAATAATATTTTGAAATATTGAACTGGGTTTTTCATTTGAATATTGATGCACGTATGTTTCAATTTTTACTCAGAACAACAAGGTATCATATCAGCTAAAAGGTCCGATAAAAACTTACATTTAATTATGTTTAAATTACATGTTTGTTTTTTTTTTTTTTTTAAATATTCTGTACCCATGTTACTTAGCACTTTTTCAGATACGCTGTCCCTTTAAATGCATTCAGTTTCAATTCAATCGCTTCAGTAATAATTTGTCAGAGAAACAAAATGTAATTTTTGCACTTTTGCTCGATCTCTGGGTAGAGGTAGAGGCCTCTTAATCTGTCAAACTGTCAACCAACCACATGTTAAATTGAATTCTGTTTGTAAAATGTTCTTACTTCTGCAATAAAGTCATACCTTTTGTACATCATTTGGACATCGGTCTTATTCTTTGCAATCGTAAAGTAAATATTTTCAACAGTTGCCTATGGATCTAAATGGACCCCACATTGGCTTAATTGTGATCCCATGACACGAACCTTACTTTTTTAGTTTGCTTATTGCTGGAATAAATGAAATACAAAATTTTTAAAACAAACAGCTACCACTGAGTAGATATTCAGCGTTTTTTATTGCAGCCACTTGATCTACATAGATCGTTGATTTCCATGATTAATAACAACGGTACGAACTGGGTAAAATAGTAAACGCTTACATTGACCCTGTAAACGCTACATTGACCCTGTAAACGCTACATTGACCCTGTTAATTTACAAAACCCAACAACCTTTTTTGGTGATGTGCAAAACCGAGGTGAAGCTTATTTTGTGGAAAAGGATCAACTGCCTGCCACAGAGGCAATGGTGTTCTCTGTCTACCAAATACAAATTAAATAAATAAATAATGGAATTTTTTTTTTCCACGTAAAAGAAAAGAAATATATTTTCAACTTTGCAATAAGTTTTGTGTTTTCTTATCACGGTTCTTTTTTATGTGTTTTTCTACAAAATAAATAGAAATTCTCTGAATTTGATATTCAGAGAAGACACTTATGGCTGTACCCTACTTCAGTCACTCTCGTCGAAAGATTTTCAAAAAGTTAACTGATCTAGTTATGCCCTGCACAAAAATTAATTTAATTTCAAATCGGAATCGGAACCACAAATTCACAAATTGTTGTCAATTTGGGGTAATGTATCATTTTGAAGCAGTTTTCACTTTTCAGTCGAATTTGTATGAGAATTTAAATGAAAATTTTATTCCAGAGGGTTTGTAACCAATAATTTTTTCGTTTGTTCCAGAAGGGCCACAAATTGAACTCGCATAACAACAACATGTGAATGGATAAGCAAGCATTCGATTTTGCGGTAAGTGCGCAATTTTTATTAACTTTTTTCAATTCCTTTTTTTTTTTTTTATTAAGAGAAAATGTTGAAATGTGCTAGAAATGTCGAAGAAAATGTCGGTGTATGTGAAAAATGTTCACAGAGAAATATGTTAATGGTATCGATAGAACATGGAAGAGAACTCGCAACAAGTCGAACCAATTTTAGGATGTTATCTGAGCGTGGAGAAATTAGATTTGAATTTGAATCAGTGTTAATTAGTTCCCAAACAGAAGGATAACTTTTCATTGTTAAAAGTTCGTTGGCGTTTGTCAGCAAGAGGAAAATTTTATTCAAATTATGAATTTCTGTACGAAGTTTCTATTTTCTTGTTATTGTCGTGTGGCTTGTGTCGGCAAACTGTTGCGTTCTATTTGAAATAAATTAAAAATAATGTTTTAAGGAACAAAACGGGATGACGTTCGTAAATGATGAAGCGAAAAGAGGGAGCGAAGCAAGCCACATACTCCAGTTTGGTCCTTTATTAGTACAATAGCCCGAAATTCGATTTCTGCAGGACTTAAAGACATTGCGCCGTACTAATAACAAATTTGTGTCGACTTTAAATTTACAGAAGCTCACAATTGCAAACTTTCTGTGGAAAATATAGCCACTGTGAACTACTAAAATTTAGAGTCGAAACTGAAAATGTTTATTGGTAGGGCCCTATAAAAACAATCAGCCAATCATTAGGTTCGTTTGTGTACTTTCGGCATTGAAAAATGAAAAATGTCAAATCTCACACACCGAGAGAAGTACGTAGGGTAGAGTCGCCTGAATTCGAACACTCCCAGTAGTCGAACACTTTTTGAAAAAAACCGTTTAAACTGTGTTATTTATCAGTTTTTCGAATTCTTCATATGCGAAATTCTAAATAGGTTCTTCCCCTAAAACTTGAGAAACTGTCAACGAGTACAATGAATGTCAAAATTAAAAAAAAAACCTTAGTCTGTGTTGATGGTTCAGAGAGTGAGATAATTGAAGGGTTTTGTAGAAAAAAAAAAAGTGTTGCGGGTGTTGTAGGAAACTGCGTGATTTTCTTACAAAAATTTTAAGAAATGTCATTTTGACAAAATAAGTAGGAATGGAATAAATGGCCGCATTCAAGAACCTAGTCATCTTAAGTCGACTAGATTGGTCTGGACAAGATGTAACTAACTAGATTGGTCGGGAACGTCAGTTTTTGACTTGGGATAAATGGGGGCGACTGTGTTCGGCATTTTTGGTGCCCATAAGTTACACGGCGTTCGCATCGCAGCTATAAGTTTGAAAGTTTATATAGCTTATGAAATTGTTGGAAAATGTAATTCCTGATATAATTTCTTTACAATGCCAAATACCTTAATATAGTCGTCGTTTTTTGTCAATATCTAGCAGAAATCCATCTCATGATAAAATGAACTTAAATGGTTTTAGCACTTTTCTTAAAAGGTATTTTGTAACTTCAAGCTTTTAATTCGAAGTCATATTGAAACAAAATAAATTTGTAAAAGAATATATATCTATAGAAAACGAAATAGAACACTAAAAATTAACAAAACAATTTGGACTCTTACGAGCGATTTAATACCCAAAATCTGAAATCAGATCAAATCGCAGAATCCAATTAAATACCACATTTTACTGTCCTTTTCTAAGAGTTTAATTATATATGAAGTCTTTTTACGGATTTATTTTCCTAGAATCAATTTGATGCTAAAAACCGTAGTTGATTACACCCACAAAGCGTAATAGAAATATATGCAATGTTTGAGAATATTTTAAGGAATTCACTTGTTCCCTATTGAAAACTTGGGCTTAACTTGCATGGTATTTACCTATTTTTTGAACAACTCCCAAAAGTAGATGAATTTAATTTTGCTGTCAAAAATATTTTTCATGTAAAGATAACTAAAAAAACCTGAAATGTGAATGGATGAACATATTTTGGCGCTTTAGATGGATAGAGAAAAAGTAGAGCTGTCTAGAAAACCACACTCAAAATTTAATCCATTTACATTTATTGTAATAAATTCATTTACAACTTGTTGTTTATTGAAAAAATTCCCCCCGACACGTATTCACAGAGAGGAAAAAAAGAGCGCGCGAGAGAGGGCTGCCTCTTTGCTCACGATCACAACCAAATAAATGTCAACTTAGTACTCAGTCAGGAATTTCTTGACTAGATTCGTCGGCTATCCCTCCATAAACATCAACTGCCAAAACTAACCACGTGACCACTCTGGGCCAATCACATCAGAGATATATCTAGTCAGACAGCTGTCAGACTTACTAAACTAGATACTTGAACGCCCTCAATACCTAGATATTAAATTTACCATTTTGAATGCGCTGACATGTTCGAGGAGAACATTCAAATACATCCTCCGACATCGTTGAAGACGAAAATAAAAACATCTTCACTTGTCAAACTTTTGAGCTGTCAGTTTTCATTTTCTCATTAGGTAGGTACGTGGTTTTTTCGCACAGTTTCTTAGCAATTTGTTTTTATAAGTTTACGATTGCAAAAAATTACCCGATCGAACCTATTCTGCAACCAAAGAGGCAACCATGATCATGGTTCGAAATTGAGGCTGTGTTTTCGGGAGACTGACTGTTAGAGCCTGATCGGGTCACAAGAACACTCCTTCTGCGCCATCTGTTGCTGCGTGCGTCGAAGACCCCCACGGTCAACTTTTCTACGTCAGTTTCTTTCTCGCAGGATTGTAATTTCAAGGTTCGTTGGGTGAGTTTGACTTTCGGACAATCTCTATCTAGATTTGATATCTCTCTATTTGTTTAGCAGATGTTGGACACTTTTTTTTTGTTTTTTATTGTATTTCTGTTTATTAATTTGTGTGCAATGGATGCCGTTTGGGTAGTGAGGACCTTCGTTATAATACATTTTCATCGCATTCTTTTTTTGCACACGCAAATATGCATACACACATACAGACCGTGTTTGAAGAAGAACTGTCGAAACATGTGCTGTTGTGCTCGTTCGCATTAGACTCGCATATGTGCCTGTGCAGCCAGCAGCACGCATGCAAAGCAAAAACGACCAGAGTACATAGAACAGCACAACACATCACGCTCATTAATTTCTATTTTTTTATTTTTTTCAACTCCTTGTGCTTTCTCAGAGTCTTCGTCGTACGTCTGCCAGTCTGGCACTCTGGCACTCTGTCAACCGGAAATTGCTATTGCTCTACATGATATATCACTTGCGGGTAACTATATACGCAAATACGTATTCGGGTGTCTTGGATGTATTTTGTGCATCTATTTTTGGTTTCATTCTTTTTTTGAATGCCGCACGGATGCTTGTAAAAGTATTTATGTGCAATAACAGTCGGAAGGACTTAGTAAAGCTGAGAAGTTCTTAACTGATGTTGCTTTTGTTGCAATAAGTCTGAGGGTGTTCCCAGATTTCAGAAGAGATGGAGACATAAATGCCTTTTGTCGTTTTTTGTGAAATCTGTATTCTGTATATGTCCTACCTCCTACGTATCATTTTGTCGAAAAGCCCTGATTGGAGCTTTGCTGGGTAAGACTGGACTCCGTTTCTAACTTCCAAACAGTTCTACCCTTCAGAAATGATGTCGTTAGTAATCATAAAATTGTTTGACTCTCCACGATTGGTTTGAAAAGACCGCTAATAGGTCGTAGTTTGAGTCATCATTTCGTTCCCGGGAACATCTTCTGGTGTGTATAAAATAGGCATAGGTCGGGGAAGGCGAGGTATTTTCTTTTTCTTATTTTCTAATTTGTTAATGTCAATTAAAAAAATAAAAATTGGCTGCACAGAATACTGGAATATTCCAACAGCCAGGCCAGGCCAAATTCCCAAAATCTCCCAAAATTGGACCTCATTTCGTTTGGCTTTATTTCACGTCACCATCGCGGACAAGCCTCCTGTGTAGATTTGATGTTGGGATCTCACACCTATGAGCCGCGTTGCCGCTGAAAATATTCAAATAGGACACTAAAAAGTGGCCCGATCCGTAAAAAGGGGCCTGAACATAAAATACTTAATATAGCAAACAAAAAAGAAAAGAAAACAGAGCAACAAAGACATTTATTTTAAACAAAAAACAAATTTATTAATAACGAAACACTTTTTTGCATATGTTTGCATTCTTGTTCGTTCAATAAAGAATAAAATCCTACTTAAACTGAAAAAGGGGCCATTTTGATCATATTTCAATAAGTGGGGGGGGGGGGGGGGGGGGTTCCTGAGGCTTAAAAAGGGGCCATTTGGCATGTGCTTTATAGAGGTCGGAAAGTTGCCTTAACCTGAGGTATCTTTGCTAATTTTGGAATATTGGGTTAGTGCTCTTACGATGTAACGTAAAAAAAAACATTTAATTCCCGGTGTTTGTCATTAATAGTTGCAGATTTGAAAGATGGCGTAGTTCATTGGAAAAAAAAAAACTTGTGTAAAACAGGTCCTATGCAAAAGAAGAGTATGTTCTCAGAGAGCTGATCTCGAACTTGGTTTTTTTTATACAAAAACAACGAACAGCAGATCGTGTTGGAGCGTTTGCCTTAATGGATGGATGTGACAGCTGTCTTAACCCTTTCCAATTATAGTTTAAACTGCGATTTCTTTACAGTCAACAGGAAGTAAACACATTCGTTTACAGAGTAGGTGCCGATTTTTATAAACTCGACGCCGTACAAAATGTTGGCCTAAATTTAACCATTTTTCGACGGCTGTAGAACTTATTTTAGCGACTGTGCCCAAGTCGCCCCAATTTGGATGCAAGCCACCCAAAGCCGGGTTTTCCTCTACTCCCTCTCCCATCTGAGTTAGACTTAGATTCGAAGACTCTGCGGGTCGAAGTGTTGGAATACATTTGCTCTAAACCATCTCCCACGCTTAATTTTTTGACAAGGTCACATTTGTGACAAAAGTCAGACAAAAAAAAGAAAACAAAACAAAACTTCCAAGTTTCATTGTGAACGGGTGCATACAACATCTAGCAATCGTAACGCTTTCAAATCGAAAGTAGGTCTTGCGATGTGGGATAGTTAGTGAAACGCAACTGAAATAGTTCTTGTCCTCATCCATCTACGTCACTACCCCCCAATCCCGTGCCTATACAGATTTCCTCAAATTCAACTGAATCCCCTCTGACTGTCATTTACGCCAAGTCGGCTTATTTATCTGAAATTACCTACTCCAGTATCAGATAAATTTAAATCGCTTAGCGTCAAAATCAATAACTCCACTTATCCTTCCTCGCTTGTTTGTCGTTTTCTGATAAATTAACCTTTTACCTATCCGAGCATTCCACCCCATTTATCAAGTTCAAAGACTGCTCCGGGGAAAAGTCCCTCGCCATTGACGAAGGCACATTAAAGTCGCCACCGCCCAGGGGAGTTCTCCTTAAACTTTTATTCTTTTCTCCATGTCCTTGCCGACTGCTGGTGTATGCGTATGGCCTCTTGAAAGTACACCTACCAACATCGAGTATTAATGTCATAAAAAAAAAATGAGGCATGCCCTCCTTTTTCCAGAACCCGTCTGGGTCTTATATACTTTCTCTGCACATAAATCCTCGCACGCATTAGACGCGTACTGGTATCCTTTATGTCGTCTGCAAAATACCATAAAATGCGAAAGGCAACTGCGTTCCAAATCCACGCTCAGACGCACTATGGTCTCCGCAGACACACACAACACATACTCGTAGAAAGAAAAAGAATCCGGATCGATAGGACCAGACAGACCTTCCTCAACCCAAATTTTCTTCACCCACCTCCTACATCTCGGGCCCGGCCACTCTCGCCGGCACTGTGAATCCATTAATAACCCAAAGAGAGCAATGAAAATAACAAAACACACAAGAAGTACCTACCAGCAAAGAACGCAACACACACAGGCGCGCGCCGCCATCACCGACACCGACGACGATTCATTCATTTCGCTGCTTCGCAGACGGATTATGTTTTTCCCATGCACAAGCACATACCTATGGATATATGATGACGTGGCATGTATATACATATATGTGGAGTAGGCGGGTGGGTAGTTTTTGGCAACTGCTCTGGCATTTGGCAATTTGAGTGTTGAGCCAAGAGAGCCACCCTCATCGATGGCGGTGGAGTGGAGGTGGAGCGGAGATGAAGTGGCGAATGGATTTGTGCGGGAAAAGGATAGCAGACGGAACACGTGGAGAAAGAGGATACTCTCCCGTTCGAGGCGATGGCGTTGGCGACCTGTCACAGGCTCACAGGCTCACAGTCACAGACTCACAGGCCTACTGGATTGCTCACCTTAGTATGTCATGTTCTGCAAAATGTGTATTGCGATCGCCCTCGTATTGATAAAGTCACTCTCTCTCTCTTTCTGTGTCCACACCCGGTGCCGCATCGAGGGTAGGCAGAAGAAAAGTCACAACGGGATTCTACAACACGTGTATGTAGGGCAGATACCCTACGGTAACAAGGTCCTTCACCTGGCAACCAAATTAGCTGCCAGCAGGCTGAACAAAATATTTTGAATTGGGAAGCCTGAAGTGAGCAAGGGCAAGGACACTGGGGGAAAACGATATGTACACGAGTATATGCGCCACAGGAGTGTGTTTATATACAGGTTAAGTGGGAGAGTTTTGTATGAAGGGCTTTGTCTTCTTCGGATGTTTTTAAGACATCTCCGTCGTCCTTGAGGCTGCAATAAGCATGCTCCGTATTTACTCCCATTGTCAGCCCGCAGACACAACATGTCTATGACAGTGTGGCAGAGCTAATATCCCTGCAGGAGAAGTGATTGGTTTCAGTTGTTTAAACCGCGTTTTATTATGCAAATTAATTTTACAATTGTCCTCAATGAGGAATGAGAGAGAGGGTAGGTAACAGATAACACACTGTCAGGGTGTGATTTGAAGGATGGGAGACTGTGGGCTTTTCTTGTGTTTTTAACTTTGTAGTGTATAGCGCACTCTATATGTGGTTGATTAGCGTTTAAATTGCGGGCTAAAAAAGGCAGTTTCCGCTTGAACGATCCACCAGTAAACTTTAGTTGATCTCTGAACAATACTGAACGTGTCTTCTTCGGCATTCCTAGCACAAAAAGATAGGTACATTGAAGTGCTTCTGTCAAAAGGCAACTTTCTTCGACAGTGAAAGTAGGTAGGTACCCATGCAATTTTAAAGACTGCATCTTGTCAAATCAATAATTAAACGCACCCTACTCTCATTTGTTAACACCCTGTATTATGCTATTGTTTCTAGCGACATCTTTTAACTAAGTATGTACCTAATTATTATGTCAAACTAAGCAAGTAATCATCTTTCATCATCTTTCAAGGGGAGGCCTGAATTCGCGGATCATCTTTGCTGATTCCATTTTTGTCCATATTTTTGGGGTTCTATGGTCTAAATACATCCAAATCCGTTGATTTCTTCTTCGGAAGGATCTAATTTCAGCTTTCTCTTTGTGCTTATTGTACAAGACAAAAGAAAATTTCCAGAATATGGAACACAAATTTCGTCGCTTCTCTCCCATAAGTTAATCTATGCTCAGACTGCCAGATCTGTCAGGTCTACAAATGATCTGCAAATGATCTGACAATAGCGAACTACCTTTCAATACCAAATTGCCAGGTTTTGTCCCAAACTCAGACAATCTAATTTACAGACGGTTCCTGCCAATAATTTATCTGACATCGTTGTCAGGTAGAAAATTGCCAGTTCACACGGTTGGCAGATGTCTGTTTACGAAATATTTGCAGATCTGTTTGAAGCATTATCAGACAAACTGAAAATTGTTTTTTTTTCTTTATTCGGTGGCGTCTTGATTGAGAAGCACGTAATAATAGAACAAACAAATTGAAATGGAACAAAAATATGCAATTGCGATTGTTTTGGCCGCGTACGTATTTGAAAGCAGAGAGGAGGATGAATAGACACACAAACGTCGGCGTGCTGACAGCAGGAGCAATTGAGAGCTGCTAAGCCAGAACTGCATCGCAATTTTTTGCGTACGGACTTCCAAACAATTCGATGATCTCTTTCCTAACTTTGGTAACTCCGAATATCCAAAAACAAGAAAAAAAATATGTGCACCAACATTTCAGCGTCTGAGCGGTTTGTGTTGACTCCCTACCATGTTCGGCGAAACCATTGAATTTTCTCGGGAAGCCAAATACCTGGGAGTTATACTTGACAGCAAACTATCATGGAATCAGCAGATTGAACGTACCGTAAACAGAGCCACCAGATCTTTATGGATCTGTCGTCGTGTCTGCGGTAAAAACTGGGGCCTTAGACCTCGGATGATACACTGGCTTTATTCGCTCGTCGTAAGACCTGCGGTCACCTATGCTGCTGTGGTTTGGTGGACGAAGACTAACGAAGTCACCACAGTCAAAAAGCAAGAACGAGTTCAACGTATAGCCGGAAACTACATGACGGGCTGTCTTCGCTCCACTCCGACTATGGCACTCAATGTCATCCTAGGTCTAACACCTCTTCAAACGCACATTCAAATGGAGGCTAGACTAAGTATCCACCGTCTGTACCATTCCAATAATTTTGACCCATATGGCTATCTGGGAAGTATTCTGTCTTTACTCGGCACCATGGAGCCTTCAAGCCCATTCAGCATGCCTCGAAACTTCTCTGTAATCATCCCTCCTAGTGATGAATGCGAAAAATATAAACCCAATCCATCTCGACTTGATATCATCTGGTACACTGGAAGTCATAGCAGTTTACCATTGCGCTAGAATAAATCTAAGTTCTAACACACGGGGAAAAACCATATTTTCGGACAGCCAAGCAGCTCTCAAAGCTCCTGACTCATCTGTCAAAAAATCAATACCTATCTTAGAAACATTCTTAGCCATCCGCGAACCTTCTAAAAAAACCTAGTCATCCTCCATTGGATCCCAGCCCACAGAGGATTTGAGGGTAACGAATCAGCTGACTTAATGGCTAAAATCGGAGCTACCACTCCACTTATCGGACCTGAACCCTTCTGCGGAGTCAGCAAAAACCATTTCAGGAACTACATTAAGAAACAATCTCGCATCGAGTCGAACGAGATTTGGAAAAATACAGATCTGCACCAATTTTTCTGGTTCTGGTTCCCTTAATTCTCCCCCAGAAAATCGGTCTTCCTGGACAAAAATAATCTGAGGATCCTTACAGGAATAATCAGTGGCCATGGTCACGTGAAAAAACACCTCCACCGCATTGGCGTCTCTCCGGATCCTATCTGCAGGCTCTGTCTTGAGAGTGATGAATCCTCTTTTGCTTGTCCGGCTCTATGTCGCCTTAGGAAAACATCCTAGAGAATGAGATTGTCGATCCAGCACTAATCTACAAAAAAACAGCACCGAAACTTGCTCAAAAACTTTTTACCAACTGCCCCCTTCAGCCAATTCCATTAAACCATGCCAAATCGAACTTCCTGACAAAAATTAAACAACGAAATAAATATAAAAAAGAAATGTATCATAAATATTTCTAGATCCTTTTACAAAGATCATAAAAGGAAGAACACAAAAGACAAAAAACAAAAAGTTATTAAGAAGGATCATAAACATTTCCAGATACTTTTGGAAGTATCATTAAAAAAGGCAAGTGCTATAAACTTTCCTAGAACCTTTTCGTTTCTATATCGACTTTTGGACCAATCTACAGAAAAATGCAAAGAAAATAACACCAAGACATCGTTTTTTTCGGTCAAATTATGAATAATATTTGTCTACCGCAGATGGCGCTCTGGCAATTATCTGACAATGACCTCTGCAAATATTGGTAGACTAAATTGCCAGTTGGGACAATTTTATCATTTGTAGACCTGACAATATTGTCAGATCTGTCAATCGTCTGAACATAGTTTAAGAACTTTATGATGCAAGATCCTAAAATCAGGTTGGGTACTTAATCTCCATTGCGCAAGTCATAGGACGAGGGCAACTTCGCCGATATGAGTGCTATCGTTGACCATCTGACCTATAGAATTTGAAGTGTACTTGACAGGTGTAGTTAGGTATGGGCTAAGAATGTTCCTTGTTTGCGATTCGCCAAAATTGACATTTAAATCAATTGCTCATGGGCAGTTAGTCGGGACGAAAAGCTAAAAGATTTCGGTGCCTACTTATTGAACTACAATTTTCTCATGTCTGGCAAACATTTTAACAAAAAAATGCCAACACGGTTCAGTAGCGAGCAGTTTTCCATGACTAAGCAACAGCTTTGACAAAACAGAATAACCCCTTTTTTTAAATATACATATCATCGCACTTTTCGTTCAAAGGACCACATTTTAAATTTCGCGATCCCGTAAAAATTCACAATTTAAAACATAAACCTATTTCACTACAGCTGTAGACTAAACTTAAGTTTGACAAGCCGTCACTCTAAAAGTGGCACCCAGAGAAAAGTTTAAATGACATTTCCGGAAAAAAACATCCAAATAGCAAGCAATGTTATTTCCCCTTCTATCGACTAACGTTTAAAACAGCCAGCCACTGACACCACTGTTAGAACCGTCAAAAATCACACAGCTGTCACTATCGGAAAACACTTTAAGCTCGATCCGGACGTCGAAGTAAGAATCTTAAATTACGCGCACTTATTTAATGTCACGTGTCAATTGTCAATTGTGGTTTAAAAGTTGTTAGAAATAAGTAAATGCAAAAACAGAAAAGAGAGGCTCAACTCTGTGAAAAACGAAACGAAAACAAATTTCACGTTTCAAAAAACGAAAGCGAAAATTTGTTTATTTTTAGGAACTGTGAAAGCCGCAAATGAGGTGTGCAAATGAGGTGTATACCGTAGAAATTATCGAAATATACATTTAAAACATCAATGAAAAGGCGGGGTCCTTTTCTACTGCATCGTTGACCCTCTGCGTTGGATTCGATGTCTATGCTGGCTTGAGCGGTGATATCCATTCGCTGTTGATGAAAAAAACTTTTTTTTTTGACTATGATGATGTCGTTGTTCAGTCCGTCGTTAAATCGTTTCCCCCAGAGCCCGTCAACGCAAACGGGATTAAATAACTTACAAAGAATCTAGGTAACTTCACGAGTAAGTTTTCGGTTCGAATTTTTTACTGATACTGTTTTTGGTGATTTCTTTATGCGTGTCTATTTTATAATATAATTTTATGCTTGTTATCCTTTCTTGGTGCAGATCAACCAAGAGAAATGCCTTGTTAAGTGGGCCTTAGAATTATATTTAAAATAGTACGTATCACGTACGAAGACGAAAACTATTTCACAGAACCAGAATTGACACCCTGGGCGAGTTTTTGTCAACTGTTTTTTTATGGGAACATCTTAGAATTTTTGTCGATATTTTTTTTTTATATTTTTTTGTATCGACTTTGAAGCCTGAATTTATACTGATAGGTCTTTTCATCGTCTACGCGAGTCAGAAGTAAGAAAATAAAAACCAATGGAACGTAGGAATTACTCTTGTGAAACTTCCTGAAACCAAAAATACAAGATGTTTTTTTTAGGCAGACGTTGGCTGTAATCACTCTGAACTCGCAGCTGCTGTCAGTTGCGGCACCGTCAATGCAAAATCCTAACGCTCCGTCGCTTAAAAATCAATCAAACCGATCAAATAATAATGCAACTAACGTACATTTTAATAGCTTAATGAATGAAGGCCTGCGTGCGAATTGCCGTATGCTTTTGACGTTGTTAAACTTCTCTTAAGGACTTGACATATTGCTCCTTAAGATGTTGCATAGGTTTGGATTGCTTCCTCTGTCAAACTCTTGTATTGCAGTCGCGGTTCCAATGGAATCTTCTCGTGGAGTTCCACAGGACTCAATTCTTGGTCTCATATTGTTTTCAATTAGTACAATGTCATTGCAACGCTCTTTAATTGCTCATATGCTGTCCGGTGGATATGATTAGCAGACGAAATGAGTTAATAATCGAAGATTTAGTGGTCTCTCAGCGAGGGGCTCTTAAAAACGTAATCTCAATCCCTCAACGCCAAAGGCTCCTCGCACCTCTAAGCGTCAGTTAGATACATCCACGACTAGAGAGCGTTAAACTTTGAGATCATTTTTAAAGACACGCTTGGACCGGTCATGTAGCAGCTGCAATCGGAAAGGCTTATAATGCTCTCCGGTTTTTAAAGTTGAGCTGGAACTTGTTTAATCCATTTTACTACCTAAATTTTATGGTTCATGTCGTTTTCTCTAGACTAGGTCTGAAATAGTAGTTTTTCTCTGCAGCCAATGGACATTACCTTTGACAACTTCTGTAAGTTCAGAACCCTTATCATCTTGCACTGCACAACCCAACAGAAAAATGAATTTACGTGGTTTGCAGTTCAATCTTTTGTTTGCCGGGCTACCTCGAAGTGTTTGTGATGGCAGTTTCGGTCTTTTATGAATCTTGCATGGTTACAATGCAAATGAGACCGATAATTTTACTTTCAGACCTTGGTCGTCCCCCTCTTTTAACAACTATGTTTCAACACTGTAGAGCCGGTTTGGAGTGGTGAATTAGTTTTTCTTGACAGAGCTATACCACTGTTCCAGTGTCTTCTTAGAGTCGAGGAAACAACCATTCACAAGTCTATCCTTTCCAATGATTTTTCAGCTGAAAGCTTGTCCGGAGGAAGGATAGAGAAAGTCGTCTTGTAAGCTTCTCGTCAATGCTTGGTTTCTCTTCTTGTCCTGGCTCTTTGATTCATCCTCGCTAACAACTTTGCCCTTCTAAGGAGGTTTACTTTGGTTACATTTATTCGAAAGGGCAACTGTGACAGCTAGCTGGTTTCTGCCGATATCTTTAATACTCTCGTCGTTTGCAGGACGATTAGAACAATTAGCTCAGAATTTTAGAAGATTTTAGGTACCCCATATGTTGGATAAGAAATTTTCGCCAGCAGATTGGCGACCAAGTGAAGACCAACTTGTTATTGGCGACTACTTTTGAGCAAGAGTAAGTCTTAATGTGGCGATTATTAGAAGAACCCTTTGTCTTTATTTTACCTCGTGATGAGTACATGCGATCTGGCGTTTGGAGTAGCCCAAATCGTAGGTACTGATCGGCAGTATTTAAAAGCGACACTCCCACCATACACGACCTTTCTAGGTTCGTACAACTTTTGTCGTCCTCACCAGCTAGACCTTGTTAGACCTTTCGCATCTTTGGCGATTTTCGCTTTGTTTGCGTCCAAAAGAAACCTTCCCAAATGACAATTCTTCCGAAATTAGGTCAGTAGGGCATTTTGTTCACCCAAGAAAAAATTGTTCACCCACTACAGAGGCTCAGTGCATTTTCTTACTCTAGGTTAAACCAAAAAAAAATAAAAAATTAAAAATAAAGAAAATGCCTCCCCATCCCCACACAACCTCGACCTAACATCATTTACTACATCCGAGTTTTCTAGTACAGCCATTTGTGTCGTCCGCTTGGAGCGCGCGCATGCAATAACCTATTAAACAGAAAATACTGACGGAAAACGCAAAGCAAAACATTACAGCAGCAGCGCAAATATCTTCGAGAGCAGCAACAAAAGTTTCCGTCAAAACAAAATAATGCCACCAGCCAGCCCCCCCTTTTCATCCGTCAGGAGAGCGGCCCCCACCCTTATCAAATCGAACAAATTACCACACAGAACAGTGAGAGTCGCCGTCATCCATGCATACATACTTGTATACGTATATGACGAACCAGTGTGCATCACGGGTATGTCACGCCGTATTGTCGTCGTTAAATAAACCGCCGGCACCGCGCCGTCACCGTCATACACTAAGTAAAACCGCCGCACCGCTGCTGGCAGCACAGCAAGCAAGTTGAATGACATAAAACATCGTCTGACCTTCAACTCTAAGACTGAACCTTAGAAAATGAATAATTTTCACTTTACATGCGCGCATATAACCGCACAGATGGCTGTGTGCGTGTCGTCCGCCCTCTATATACATATATGCATAGATTATAGGGAGCTAAGTACATGCGACCGCCGGGCCGCATACACGCTCAATGGCCAACGAGGCCCAACGGCAGCTCCTCAACCCCACCAGCGCATTGGCAAGAGCAAACCACCATCATCATTATCATCATCATCACGAACGTCTCCATCTCCATCTCCACCTACCTCCGCCGAAGCAAGTTTAATAATAAAAACGTCTGTGCTCGCGTGCACAAAGCGCCGACGTAGTTTCTGCCGTCGACGTCGGTCGGTCGTCGTCGGTAGTCTCATCATCGGTTCGCATCTATTGGCATCGAGGCAAAAGCTTCTCAGCCCCATAAAGACTTCGCCACTGCACTCTTCCCATTGACTGGGTGTCTGCCATATATGCACTACTGCCATCGAAAGCACTCACATTTCCATACTAGTTTCGGAGGTATATAAAAGCTTCGCCATAGTAGGGCAGCCAAAGCCACGGGCTCAATTCGTACTCGGTTGAGGCGTGCAATGTGGAGATTGGAGATTGGAGAACTTGAGTGTTCTTCTTCGTCGCAGATTTGTGCCCAATTTGCAGACTTCTGCAAATCGCATGACCCAAGCTCTATCGAAAGAACAAAACAAAATGGACTGTGATGGTCGGCCATATCTGCACACACTCAACTTCTTGCCCCAGACTGACTACTGGCTGCCGAGAAGGTGAGAAGGTGGAAAAGTGGTGGCTTCACAGATAAGCCAGTTGCTGGCAATATTGGTACCTGCTATGTTTTTTTTTTTTTTTTTCTTATCCCATTCTACATGGGAGCTTTTGTTGGAAATATTTTTCGATGGGAACTTTTTTTTACGTTGTTGCCAGGTGTGTGTATAAATTAAATGATGTTGTAGGTCAGTAGATGGCTCGATTTTATAGGAGGTTACAGTAGCATCAGAGCTCCATAGTTGGCTCTGTCTTCATGCCTACGACTGTGCAAATACCACCCTGATGGGGATGGATATCGTCGTCAATCGATATTGAGTCAAAGGTTTTTGGCATGTGTAACCACCTGATGTGACGTGTTGCAAAATCAAGCCGCTGGATTTTACGTGCCGTATTCAACGGTAGTTTCCTCCTCATTTTTTCATGGCGAATATGGCTGGCCTTCTGTATCACGCGATGAACAGTCGATCTGCTAGCTGTAACTCCAGTTTTTGGCTTAATTTTTTTTGAGGATAGAAGAAAATCGCTTGTGAATAAATAGAAAAGGCGACAAAAGGAAATTGACAATTCAATTATAAATTTTTATATTACAAAAAGGATTTCATCGATAATTTAAGACTATAAAAAAAACGTGACTTAACTTTAGAAAACTCTGAAGAAGAAGAAAGTTACAGAAAAGGAACAAATCTAATAGTTTGACGTTTTAGCTTGAAAACGTTTAACAAAATAATGACGACGTTCAGCGAAGTATCATAATGAGAATGTTGCATTGATGTCAGCGCTATTTCTAATAATTTTACTTACGGAGAGCCTTGAATTCGAAGCAGCTCTCAGTATCGGCCGACTTTCCTGAAATGTTGTTGGTTTGCAGGCTCTTCCTTGCGGTTTTTTCCATACTTCTCCGGATCCTTAATCAAGCTGTATACAACAGGGGCGCCTCTTACAATCTTGCTGGCTATGACACGGATGGATTTTCCTAGTTCCCGCTAAGCTCGAATTTGGCCTTTTTTCTCCTTGGTCAATGTCTCTCCTTTACCCATAGTTGTAGATCGTATGCAGTTATTTCTTGAACTAAGCTCGAAGTATCCTTTTATTTGATTTTAAACATGGTAACAGGTAGATTTAGCTACTGTTCCTAATCAAATGAGACAAAAAAAAGGAACATTATTGAAGAAGAGTGTCGCATAAAAGGAGCATAATCCCATTTTTTCTTTTTTACAATAAAAACCTAATATATCCTTTTTTCCCCAGCGAAGGGTTTGAAAAATATTGAAAAATTAAAACAAAAAACTGCCTGTTCGTAATCGAGTGAGACGGGGTGTACCAATAATCAACTTTAGTCTGGCAGCTTACACAAAGACTCGACACTTTCCAAAATCCCTTTACCAATAAACAAATATAGTTGCCAGAATACCGCTGACTGTAGAGTCAATATAATAACGTTGAGAAAGCCATTTTCAGGGAGCTAGCCAAATAAGTCCGCCCTTAATGTCATTTTGAGGAAGAGTAGTGGGCGAACCATTCAAAATGATGGTATTGAATTTCGTCATAGGAGCGAATTTAAATATCCTGCTTCAGCGTTTATAATTTAGTGAATTGTTATTGTTTTCTGATTTTATTCGTTGGAATACAACAATTCAAGTTAGCCAAACACAAGATTGTACAAGTATATGTGCACGAAAGTGAAAAGTATTGCATTTTTGTCTTATGTCTTAACACATAAAAATATATTATTATCGCTGTACATATTTATTTTATTTATTTCAACTCACTTCTGATTATATGAAATGGTTAATGATTTTCTCAGCTTTATGTTGTTTGGCCGCTAGTGCCTACTTTTGGATGGGCTGTCTTTCCAATAGCTTGCAAGCCATTCGTTGCTTACTAAAAATTACAAATTTTGAATAAGCTTGGGATCTTTGGGAGACAAGTCGTCGCAAAGAGAATAAAACATATGTTCACTTAAGCTTCGACGGCTCATAGCTGAATACCTACTGTAACAAGACTAAAACAAAGACAGAACACGAAGAAGAAAAGGGACTACCGGTAGGGGAAACACACACACAGCTTTCAGTTTTTGAGTCGCAGAGGGATCATTATTATTGTATCGGTCGAGGAGTGAAGTCGCACAATAAATAACTTAGTGGATATTCAAATCGGCGTTTCATTTAATAATAATAACTTTCAGGTGCGTAACACTACTTTGTGCAACAATTCTCAGTAGACTATTTAACTCCGATTTGGGGACTCGAACTTTTCGCTGGCTCCTTAAAATTGTCATTTGTGATTTATCCCAATTTGGGCTGTTCACTTTAAAGTTTGCCGATTTTCAGGCTCATTAGGAATTTATAAAAAATGCATTTTTCTATTGGGAACGTACTTTTTTCGTGTAACTAAAACTTTCTCCACGCCATTTTCATACAGTTTTTGAACAGACTCACACATATCCGTAGCAAAATCATCTCACAAGGTATGCGTGAATATGAAAACAAACTGTCCAAGTTGCAGGTATGCCGCCTTCAGAAATGTTTGTTTTTTTGTTTAACATTGCAAAATGGGAACTAGAAAAGTTGGTCAATTACAAGTTTGTGTTGTGATTTTTTTTTTTATTCTAATAATGTTTTTCAAAACAATTTAATTCCTAAAAATGTTACCTAAATAATTACAAAAAAAAGAGCATTTTTTATGTACATATTAAAGTTTGGGTATTTTTTGGCTCCAGGATTTTTCAATTTGGCTCCATACCTTTATAAGAGCTGGCATCACTGGCGGTAGATAGTTTAAGAATTTCAAGAATTTCCCTTTTTAAAGAAGTTACATTAAGGAAGGTTGTGCAGGGCTGTGAGATTATTACAATATATCAGGCAGCGAAGCCACTTTTTCATTGAACATACCATCTACCCTTTAAGCATGTCTTGATCTTGTAAATTTCATAGAAAGCCGTATACATAATTCATTTGATGTCGTAGCGTATCTAGTTAATGCAATAAGTGTAACAATTATGGACCCATTCCTTTATTTCGAAAGTTTCTAAAAAGAAACGAATGTCTTGAAGCCATATCATCTTCCAGTCCTGTTCAAATTGGGTTTGGGGAAAACGAAAAATCGTAACTATCCGTGTTGTAAACAAGCAAATATATGGACCCCTTTTTTCATCTCAAAAATTATTTCATAACAACTGGTTCCTCCTAAAAATGTATAAAGTCCCACTTTTCCATTTTTCCAATCTTCTAACTCTACAAGCAAATGATAATGCTACTACCTTGTCTTAACGAATGAAGGTGCAAAGGCCGATAATTGTCGTGCGTTTTGGACACTTCTCAAAAGCATTCGACACAGTAAACTTAATCCCTCAGTGGACTTTGTTCCCGGGGATTTATTTCCAACATTCAAAAGGCATATCCCTACTTTAAAAGCACGTTTCGGTATCGCTATACCTGTTTCGTCTTGGTCGCGTGCATTTCAGTTTCAGGTTTACTTTTCCAGATCATACTGGCTGATAGTGGATGGGATTGATGGGATGCGTTCTTGCCTACATATGCTGGGCAGCACTCCTCATCGAAGCAAGGACTTTCGTTCCTAGTTCTGTTGATCTATTGAAACCCAGCTTTCGCAATTAGAGAGCCGAGAGGTCCTCTATATCAACTTTGGGGTTAAAGTCCCCATCACAAGTTCAACACTCTTGATGCCACTCCACTTATCTTAGGTCTTTTCGAGACCGTTTTTTTGGCTTCACATCTATGGGGGCATGGAGACAGATCAGCTTGATATTTGGCCCTAACAAAGACTAAGTCGACATGTTAGGTGAAGAAGCTTCCTAAATGTTTGAGGTCTGCTTATCCTATCTAACTGTAAAAGATTTTGCCTTAAGAAGACCTCATACACTTCTTAAAATGCGAACTTTCGACACACAGGCCCATAGCTCGCTGCACTTATGTTGATTCGTAGAGTCATCATTGTTTATATCATCCATTAGAGGCTTTTCGTTGGGCCGTAACAAATTTTTCTCCCAACCGGCAAGGACTTTTTCTAAACGCCTTCGTCGATAGGGACCAACTATTGCCAGTCGCTCATAAAGGGTCCCTCCGCTACCATCTGTTTTTCCGCGCTAACTAATACGGCACTCCAAGCTCAGGTTTTCGTCAGCAAAGAACCCTTCATCTTCATTGGTATAAGAAGAACTGTTGCGCTTGAGACAGTTTCTCGTATCCTCCGGCTCAATTTATTTAAAAGGCCTTTTATGTTCCCTTGTCCCGTTGGAGATTTATTGTGTTTTTGTCGCCACTTGGACCGAGGACAGCCAACATTGACACTTTTCGTTGCTTGAAACTGAACCATTCTGTCACTGAAATCGGACATCTTGGTCGACACCCACGCTTATCGTTGAAGCTCGTCAAAACCGTCAGTGAAAATGGGCGTATCAGGCAATAGATCCAATTAAACTGATTCAATTTACATGTTCATTCACTGATTCGAAACTTTCCCCAACCAAGGACAATGTTTCCAACAAATGTTCGACCATTCACATACTTTCCATTTCGCATCCTATTTTTACTTTTGAACTTTTGATTCACTGTAAAAACGCCTCGAACAGGCTCATTTCTGAAGAGCGGTGCTAAGCTTTTGCTCTATCCCTACCGTACTGACTACTGTCTGCATGCAGGCGGTTTCTGTGTTGCTGGCTCTCGTATTTCGTATTTCGCACGCAGCATCGGTTTTGAGCTTTCGTCACATTCCCTCCCCCATTGACCTTTCTCGATGATGCGCTCTAAGCCTGCAAAAATTATCCCAATTCCACCGGAAAACGCGAGACGCGACTATACCAGATGCACACACGATTTCCCGCTGCATAGTAACGACAGCTTTGATTTCGCTTTAAAATCTCATAGGTATAGTTCTCTGCAAAGAGAATACGAATAAAAAAGCTCAAAATGGATAAAACATCACATTTTGCTGTTCGATTCACTTTTCTGTTCACATTGCCTTCTCCTCCTCTTGTCGTTGCTGCGCATACAAATACCATACATACCGATGCCGACCAAGCACAGGCAATGCTGCTGCTGCTGCTGCTGCTTCGTCGTCGTGGATAGCGAATGCACCACACAGTACAATCCCAGAGAAAAAGCTTTTCAGTATCACTTGTGAATTGGTCGAACGAGTGAATAAATTCGCGCCCGTCTTCTCGGAAAGACCCCCGCACGAGGCATAAACAATAAAAACATTTAAACAAAATAAAAAAATACAAACAAATGTTGCAAATCGAGAGAGAAACAAAGAGTTATTTAAATGCATCTGACAGATACGAAAATTAAACCGGTCAAACTTGCAATATTTACATAAAAAAAAAAACAACAAAAAATCGAAGAGGAAAACCAAAAAAAAAAAACGAAACGCAAGTGTTTTCCCGCTCTCCTCCTGGCGTGTTTCCGATTTTTCGATGCATTCGAGCTCAGCGGAGAGACCACGAGAAAGAGAGCTCTCAACTGTCTAGCTGAGGAATGGATTTTCTTGTTTTTCTGTGTGCTTCTTGTGACCGTCGGTGAAACCGCATAGGCCCCCAGTGCCAGTGCCCAGTGTTTGTACAGATAGATTTGTAGTTCATAGATATAGTTTGTTTTTGATATATTTTTTTTTGTTGCTGTTCTTTTTTTATTGCAAAATTCTCTCTCGACGAGTGTGGGTCTGTCTCTGTCTTGCTCTCGTGTCGTGGTGGTTTTCTTGGCTGAAGAAGAAATCGGATTTCTTTCCCTTGGCTATTATCGGTCGCGTTCGCGTTTAGTGGGACACACGAGGAGGCGCATTCTGATGGTCGTTCCTACGTTCCATAAAATAAACACCCATCCAAACTGAATGTAAAACTAATTCGCAATTTCTCAAATGAGATATACAAAATAAAAAAATGCAGCAACAAATCGCTGCTTCTGTGGTGTGATGAAAACATAAAATTTCATATTGTGCTGGCTAAAATTAATTGCGTGCATGCTGCGTGTGTGCGTGTCTAATGCAGATGCAGGGCTGTGCCCCACTTTAGAAATTACATTGCAAATTATTAAAAAAAAAATAATAAGGATAATCTACGGAAGTGCGGTATTCGTAGTCGTATTCGGTTGAGTTTTTTTTTTCTGTTTTGTTTCTGAGGTGTGTTTAAAAATATGCACCAAACATAAATACAAAAGCTGTTAACGAAGAAAAAAAGGAAACCACCACCTATACAGACGCAAACATACAGTGATTGAGTGAATGAGTGCTGTGCGAACGAGTTTTGTTATTATGACACAGGTCAGTGTCGTGCAAGCTCCACTCCACAGTCGGCAACCGCATATAGCCGTGCGCTCCCCAAACCACTACCACGTTGATCTATTCTCTTCTGTTTCCATTTCCAGTCGCGTCTGTCAGTGTGTGCGTTTAGGGCCACAAAAATACGTGAGAATCGACTGCAAAAAAGAAAACGCAAGGAAAATTTGTTAACGATCGAGCTGAAAGTAACCCTTACCCACCTCTAGGCAGCAGCGAAAAGATGCAAACGGGTCTGGCTGTATGGGAGCTTATGGATTTGTGAGTGCAGTAAAAAGTGAGTCTATATTCCTATTGCATAAACGTATATTTGAAAATTGTATCTGGTGCATGCAGATTTCTCAAACGCAAGTAAAAGTATATTACTCTCGTGCTGTGCTGCGCTGCAATAGGCGATAGATACACGTGCAAATTAGAAAAAGACACAACCGTCATCGTTGTCGCTGTGTATAAAGTATAAATAAAGTGTGAATACATACTCGTATATACGAAAAGGAAACGAAGAACTCATCTAGCAACTTTTTCGTTTTCAAAGTAAAAGTGGACCGATTGTGTACATTTGTTGTACGTAGGTACATCGGTGTGGCGGAGGAGCTGTGCTGCACCACAACCACACACATTGGCAGCCAGCAGCAGCAGCAGACTGAGTGGAGAGGGAGAAAAAAATCTCATCGTCGTCGCCGACGAATATAGGTACAAAAGCCAACAACCAGCTTAAAAAATAAAATCAAGTAAAATAAACCAACACCCGAATTCAACTTGACCCAGTCAGTTTTATATACCTATACGTATGCACACACGGCTATGTACCGATATTGAACACGCAACTTTTTTTTTAGTTTTTGTTTTTATTATATTTTATTTTATCCCACCACCTAGGGCATCTTCTTTTTTTACGGATGATTTTTTTTTATTTTATTTGAATTTATTTATTGTTCGGTGTGTGGATGAGTTTTGTGAACTTGCAATTCGTGATGGAGATTTGGGACTCTTCTTTCTCCAAACTGGCTATACGTAACGTGTTTGTTGGTAGGCAGATTTGGAGATTTTCTGTTTTTATATTTTCTAAAGTCGGTTGAGTTGCGTGGCTTGCGAGATCACTGCGAATGTTACATGAACGCCGCCTGTCTGATTGAGTTATTGTTTTTTTTTTGCCACTTGGAACGTGCCAATTTTGACAGCCATTCGTCGTTTATGGGGGACCCGCATCCTCTAAAAATAACTCCCTTGGTTCTGGATGGGACTGAGTTCGTATTTGGAATCAATTAGAAAACTCTTCTTAGGCATTTTTCCCTTTTTGTAAAGAGAAATTTATTCTATTCGTACAAAATTTGGAATTTGTTCTTTTCTTTGGTTCGGATACCTGGCGACAGACTTTCATACGCAGTTTCCTTTGATCCTAGATTTATTCCTAGGTTGTTTAAGCAACGACTGCGGCTCTGCTGAAAATTAAAAGAAAAAAACGAGAGAAACAATAGGAAAACTAAATGGGAAGGTTTAAAACAATATAAATAAATAATTGGGGCAACAGATCCTTAAGCTTAGTACGCTGCTCGAGCTAAATTTTCGCTCCCATACAAAATTGCCTCCAAAACTCTGTCAAGATTTAGCGCGCCCATTTAATGGGTCGGGACTTTTTCTCAATCTAAATTTTGACAGATCGTTGTGTTCTCTTGTTTTTTGTTTGCGTTTTTGTACTGCGCAGAGTGGCAGAAGTAAGCAAAGATGAGTTTTTTGAATAAATAGCTCGACGAGGAGTACATAGAATTGGAAATGGAAGAAATCAGTGAGAGTTGAGTTTTTGAAGTAAGTTATTTTCCAAGAACAGCTGTTTCTTGTCACATTTATCCACAGCGCTCTCTATGTCAAAATTTAGCTAGGACTTTAGCTGATGTTCGGAGGGAAAAGTTGGAGACCAGATAAAATTTAGTTAAGCTCGAGCAGCTTAATAAGCTTTAGACTGTAGGCCTTGCTTCTCACAATCATTCGTTTTGTGGGAGTTTTTAATTTTTCAGACGAATGCACGGGATCTATAATTTTATGTAGAGTCTAAACGGCTTATTGAGAAGCTTTTTCATAGCACTTATACTCTCGGATGTTTGTCAGACCTTCGCCAGAGTTGGCTCCTTATTTGGCACATAGTTGTTTTTTTTTTTTTTTTTAATTCGAACCTTGGACCTTACTTTAAAATTCATTTTTATTTCTTTCTTTTCTTTAAGCTTACATAGTAGACAAAAACGATTAAATCTAATTTAAAACTAACATGTATCTTATTCTAGCTTACTGGCTCCAAGCGAGCACTCTAAACTTATCAATATCCTTAAAATTATTGCCTTTCGGCCTTAAATTTATCTATTTCTATGATTTGTTTTGTTTTTTTAATTTTCAAGAAACCTTAGAAAACTTGAACTCTTTATTATTTGTTTGTACTTACAACTACTTAAAACTACCTAAGCTACTTAACCTAAATTACCTATAATCAGGGTGGTGAGCAATCTCATCGATTGGTCACCATCCTGATCGCGTCCATGGGCGCCTGACGGCCGTCCGCATGGGTTCATCAGTGTCACCAAGACTCGAGCGAGGCTATAAGCGTCGCTCGAGACTCGGCATCACTATCATGTTGGCTAGCCCGGCACCTCCCAAAGACCCCCTACTCTAAGCCTAAACCTACAAACTTAATCTAGCTTAAAACTAAGGAGGATGCTACGTAAGTAGCGCACCGGCCCGGGAGAGCGTATCCACCCTCACCTGTTCCTCAAGCCACCAAAATTCGGTGAACTGCTTGACCGTATCGACCCTGTCCCGTTCCGCAATTGCGGTACTAAAACGGAGGAGCTCCTGAGCATTGGCGGCGTAACCGTCGTGGATGAGCCGCTTATCCCTCGCGCCGCGGTGGCTGTGGTACAATACCGGCACACCATCTTTTGTCTGGACTAACCCTTTCATATCTACATGAAGAAATGCCTCAGGCGGGATAAAGCCAGACCGAAGCGTACTCTCGTGGTACATTAAATTGGGGTAGTAAGCCCCTGAGATCAGGTTATTATCACTGGCCATCGCCCTTGCAACGTGCCTCCGAATCACCTTAATAAGGAAATTGTCAATCCTATTCAGTCGAGCCCCATTGTATAGGGTCCTGTTAGGATAGTATTTTATGTACTGAGATTCAGGAGTTCTAAACAACCCTAGACAGGCCCTGAGACATTGTCTCTCAAACACCCGAATCTTTTCCATATAGGACGGCGATATATTGAACAACATGGGACAGCCATAAGCGATGATAGGCCTTATAAGGGCCACGTAGCAAATGACCTTTACCCTGGAATCAAGTTGACTGCTGCGAAACAGTCTCCTTGTCAGAGCGTAGGCCCTTTTAGCCCCAGCAAGACAAGCATCTATATGTTTGTCAAAATACAGATACTGGTCGAGCCAGATGCCAAGATACCTCACCACGTTTTTCACCGCCAATGGTCGCCCCTGCTGTCCAATAATTGTTAATTTTCTCCAGTTTTTTCTGGTCCCAGAGGCCCCAGCCAATGTTGTTCTGAACAGTATTGTTTCCGATTTTTGGAAATTGATTTTCAACTTCCAATCATCGCAATACCTCTTAATTTGCTCGAAGTCACGTTGTAGAAGGATGTTAATGACCTCGATTTTTGGTCCTGACCTGTACGCCACTAAATCGTCCGCGTACGCTATAGCATGTCTGAGGGAACCCACCAGATCACTTGTGTAAATATTAAACAGGACCGGAGAATTCACTGCTCCCTGTTGTAAGCCGTTTTTAATTTCGAAAGCCCTGCTCGAAGTCACGTTGCCAGCTTTGACAACGAACTTCTTTCCCATAAGCATGTCATAAATTATATATAGCAAAGGTTTTTGAATGCCCAATCTGGTCAGCTTATAGAAGAGCCCCTCCAACCATACGGTATCGAAGGCCTTCTCAAAGTCGACCAGGCAGGCACCCGTGCATTGTTTCTTACTCTTATTCCACTGAACGTCGGAAACCAGTTTCGACGCGGCATGAATAGTGTCATGCCCCGCTCTGAAGCCAAACTGGTTGTCCGGAATGATCTTGTTTTCCTCAACCCATTTTAAAAGAGATCTATTGACGACTTTCTCGAATACCTTGCTAACATTCGGAAGCAAACTAATTGACCGGAGATTAGCAGGGTTCGTCCTATCTTTATCCTTTTTCGGGATAGGGTGTACCACCGCTATTTTCCACTGCTCCGGATAATATGCATTATTCAGCGCATTGTTAAATAGCGTGGCGAAGATATCTATCGCCTCTAGCGGTAGGTGTCTTAATACGACGTTTGGGACACCGTCCACTCCCGCCGACTTTTTGTTTTTAAGTGATTCAAAGATGCACCGAAGTTCATCTCTACTCACGAACAGATGAGTATTTGCATCGGCGATTGTGCCATTTGCACGGTTGTCGTCATTGAACACGGTGAAACCGTTGTTCTCGGATCGCCAATCTTGAATTTCGGTCCGCAGATAAAAGTGGTTAAGAAAAGCCCTCTCTTCGAGGTCGCGGTTACGGCGAACCGGGTTGTTCACCGTATACACAGTCTCAAAGAAAGCTCCCATCAAATTCACCCTCTCCTGCGGGTCTTCGACCACGAAAAAACCGTCGTTCGAGTCGGCACTTTCCGGACTTATGCCAGCAGTCAGTAGTGTCTGTCTGTTCTCGTTCGTCTGAGGTATTCGAACACATGAAATGTCGTTATGTCGAACCTTGGACCCCTCGCGTAGTAGTGCAACATATACTAACCACTAAGCCACTACGCGGACCTTCGAAAAATATGCCTAGGACAAAACTGAACTGAGTCCATCTCCTGCGAGCTAGAAGCCGCGGTAAACTTGTCGAACTTCGTCGATATGGTACACGGAAATAGTATAGATATGGTCAAGAAAAAACGGCCTAAGAGATGACCACAAGTTCGTGCCCCACAAAATAGAGAGTATTGTCAGTCGAATGTGCAATTGTTCGTAGAGGATTTTAAAAACTACGCAGTCATCAATTAGCTCAGAAGCTGAAAGAGAATCCAATTACTCGTTTTGGAGGACTATCAAAGCCCCCCAAAAAAACCGAAGACTGTCGGAAGACGTCTGGACAATATGCGAAGACGAAAAAGCTGTAACTTCTGCTTCTAGAGGAAACTCTTAGTCCTTTCGTTTGCACAAAAGTTCAACCATTGAGACCTGCGGCCGTATTACCATACCTACCGGTGCCATGCCATACCTAAGCTGATGGTTTTGCATTTGTGTGATCCAAAAGTTTTTAGAACCTGACTCTCTTTCGTGATTGCTTTGGAACGTCGCCTGTCATTTTAACGCACTTCGAAACATCTCTTCTTTAACTGAATAGAACCAACTGATCCTGTCATGCTTAATTTATTTGTGAGACTCGAACTTCCTTTATCATCAGAAGGGGTTAAACCTGCTGCAATGGGCAGCATACTTATTACTTATCTCAGGTGACGGTATTTTGCCCGTACAGTTTTTGTATTCTGTCTAAAATTGTGAACCGTACGAGGGTCTAGAAGCACAACTGAGTAGGTATTGGGGCGATTGAGACTGGGAATTCCGTGCTAGAGTGAGAGGGAAGATATGACCTTGGAGTGAGTGTGTTTGCTTTGTCGGAAGTGTGTTATCTGGATATGTAGTGTGTTTGAGGCGCCGTGTCGTGTGTTTGAAGTGCCGCCGCCGCAGCTGTTGGTTGTTAGTTTTTGTTATCAGTTTTGTGGGTGGTGTTGGAATTGTTTAGAGATGAGGTAATTATTGGTATTCGTGTTGGGTTGTTGTGATGATAAAAATTAAAAAAGAGTGAGTCGTAGGTTATCGGTATAGGTGTGGATGGTGTGAGATGTATGTTAAAGTGGTTAGATATGTTGAAAGTTTTTGTTATCAGTTTTGTGTGTTTTGTGGTGGGATGGGTGGGTGTTGGAATTGTTTAGAGAGAGAGATGAGGTAATTATTGGTATTCGTGGGTGTTGTAGGTTATCGCTATAGCTGTGCGGATGCTGTGAGATGTATGTTAAAGTGTTTGAATATATTGAAGGGGGGTCCGCCGCCGCGATGGGTATTGTGAGACGGGATGGTTATGGTGAGCCGTGACGGTTATTGTGTCTGTTGATTTGTATGGTGGTTCGTAGCCATGGTCGCAGTGTATGTTAATTAGATGGGGTTTTTGGTATGGTTTATTTGACCGAAGAAGAGTAAAACTAGAGGTATTATTATGAAAAAATGCGATAAGAAGTCATGGTTGAATTAGCTTTGTGTAAAATGAGATGATTAGGTCATAGAGTTGAGTTGGATGTAAACAAATAGGGATGGCGGCGTAGAAATGAATCATGCTGTGTTTGAATTAATGGTTAGTGATGTGGGGGAATATTTTATAATCTTGGGGGCAACAACAGCTACAACTGAAATCGTCAAGGGTTTTTGGTATGGTTTATTTGATGTTACTCTTATCCTACTGACCATATTGTTTTCTGGAATTTCTTTAAAGAAGCATGGTGTTATCCGAAAAACTAGCCGTTAATGTAGTATGATGGAACATGTTACTCTTATCATTCTGACCATATTGTTTTTTCTGGAATTTCTTTAAAGATCTGTAGTATAAAAGCTCGCTGGAATCTAAGCATGGCATTACTCCATTTCAGAAAATTGGACTGCTTAAACATAGATACACATTAAAAATGGAGGCTTTATTCAATATCATCAAGGCGGAAAAAAATAAAATAGCTGACGTATGCTGGGAGTTTCAAGAGCTTAGGAAGGAGCTGGAGGACGCTATGGAGGAGGCCCAGCGAACGAGGAGCTGGTTACAGCTGAAAGCTGTAGTATACCTACTGGCGGCGTATAATGCGAGAGCCAGGGCAGGAGATTTCCTGGACACGGACATAAGTCCAGGGTTGTTATTTATTTTAGAGTTAAAATAAAAAAAATTTATAAATATTTAGTAAAATAAAAAAAAAAATAAAACCATTGAATTAATTGTTTTTTATTTATCCAATCAATAATGAAATCATTGTGTTTATTAGTTGAAAATGTTGATCTGCCTAACTTCGTTGAATTTGATAGTGCATCGAAATATGGACCATAGATTTTGTCGCGATTTTCATCAGATGACGGCGTTGATCGGTTGAATGGTGTGCTTTGATTATAAACTTGTGAATTGGTGGGTGTTCTAAATGAAACATCTTCTTCTTCTTCTTCTTCTTCAACCGGACTTGAGTAGTGTAATGGGGACTCCTTTTCTATATCTGATTTAAATTCTAACTTCCTTCGTTTCAATGGTTTCTTTATGTTTTCGATACTTTGAGTTTTGTTTGTTTTGACATTTTCCACGATCTCCTTTAAAGGTTCAACTATTGGTTTAAAAGTATTTTCAAATTCGGTTTCCTTTGCAATTCTTCCTGTTTTGAGGGACATATATTTTCTCTTCAAAGATTTTTTAGTTTTTATGAGGTCTTTGAGCAAACTTTCATCGATATCCATATTTATTATTGTATATGAAATAGGTTTCAAATAGGTCTGTTTAATAACAGGGCAGTTTAATAACAGGGCAGTTTAATAACAGGGCAGTTTAATAACAGGGCTGTTTAATAACAGGGCTGTTCTAAAGCAGATGTGGTCATGTAGGCAGCTGTTTAATAACTGAATAGCTTTATAGAACGGCTATTTCTTTAAAAGATCTATTGTACCATGATGAAATGATGATGATGGCCATTGTTGGTTTATGCGTGCGTGTCTTTTTCCAACAAGAGTTAACCTTGAACTAAGAAATTAGATTTCTCGCGAAACTATTTGACTGAGTGGATTATAATTTATGACGCGATCGTGTAACATTAAACAGTAGGCTGACGTATTTGCTGGGATTGGTTTTGTTCCTGTTGTTTTGAATTCAATGCGAATATCAACTGGACCATTTTTGATTATTTCACTCTGATGTCTGCAATCTATAACGAAAATTGTCGCTTGAGATTTAAATGTATCTCTTGATAAGAGTGGTTCAGCAACTAGTCGGTTGTAGTAGGTTTTTTGAAAGTCGCAGTACATATTGTATAGTAAACTGTAATTATTTTTATCAAAGGATAAATTTAAATCTTCACAAGGGTAAGCATCAGAATTTAAGTATGCCTTCACGTTTGTAATATCACAATGATCGAAATAAGTCGGGTTTCCTTGTAGTAGATTACGTTTGTTAGTTTGCAATGCAAGGAGAATGTAGCGTGGCTTCTCTATTTGTGAGGTTGTCTTCACATTCCAAATATGATGATTGGTGCTGGGCAAAGTAGGATATTCATACAGATCCCAGTTACGAAAGGCAATCTTCATAGTTTGACCATTATTAATAGGTTTGTAAAGTTTTAATTTGTAAGAATCAGACAGTGTAATATGAGGAATTTTCCATTGTACTTTAAGTAATTTTATCTTTGCTTTTTCATCATCGTCAGCAATTAATGAATTATCATCTGTGCGTGATCGTGTTAGAATCAAATCATGGCGTCCATTGGGTATTACTCTCTTATAGTCTTCAGCAAAACCCAGTAATTTATTTAGAGGTATACAAAAATTAAAGTAGAAACTATCCAGATTAATTGAAGAGTTGGGCGACCAAGATGCATTCAATAGCATATCGCTTTCGTTTTTGTTTAAAGAAATGTAATTTTTAATAGTTGATGTTATGCCGACACTACGATTGCTATCAATTTCCACGCCATTTAATTCATAACGTATTTCGTCAAATAAGAAGGCTATTCCGTTGTTTACAAGTTTTGTTTTCGTAGCTGCCGATCCATCAGATTTCGATACAGTACCTTCAATATAAATGTAACTTTCTGAAGGCAAAATATTAAGATTTTGATGTTGGACACAAATTTGTATAATGTAATTTTTCTCAAAGTTATTCAGATATGGTGAATAGGTGTGATAATCCAGTTTTGAGATACTCTCCTCAAACTTTGGTTCTTCGAAAATATTCAGCATGTTGTTAGGATTGATTTAATGTTTTAATTTATATCCCAGTGACAATAGAAATTGTTGATTTTCTATAGTAAGTTTTGATGTTCTCTTATCAGAAGATGATAGTATATTGTTAGAGTTAGTAGTGTTACCTGCTCTTTTATAACTTGAGGGGTAATTATATACTATCATTATTGTGGTTTCAAATGCAAGCGAATTGTTATGATTTCGTTTCGAAAGTTTATACGATTTCCGTCCTGATCCAGGAGATTCAATGTTATAGAACTTATCCTCTTAGCGTTCACTGGCAAATAGATGACATTGTGTGGAACTTCAACTATTTTATATCCTGGACTAACGTTGACTGAAAATTCATGTAGTATATGAGCAGGTTGACTATTGATATATGTTTCGTCAATTAAATTACATTCAACTCGTACAATATTCACTCTATTGATATTAACATTCTGATCAGATACATGCAGAATATTAGGAACTAGTTTCTTCTTACTGAATCCTAAAAGAGAACCAATAGATTGGTCTTGTGTAAAATCGATTTCCACATTGCTGTACAGTTCACATTTCAAAGTATTATTATTGGCTTTTAATTTGATTATAACTTTTTCAATGCTATTCTCATTGTGTGTGTTCAGAACCTTCTGAATTATTTTATTAATATCCTCAATTTCATAAGAGCCCACTGTAAATTCAATCTTGATTTCTCCATCACCACCACCACCACCATCACCACAATGAAATAAATTATTTAATTCATCCACATTAGGTATGGAATTATAGGTTTGCAGATCAACTAAGCCACATACATAATCAGAATTTAGGACAATTGGAGGAAAGTACTCTGCAGTGAGCGTAGATTGGTTTCCACTTAAAGTGAGTGTTAACGACATAACTATTGGAATAGAAATGAAACACAATATTTTGATTTTACTCTATTTATTTATATTTTGCTCAATTAGAAACTTTAAACATAGATGACCACATATAAATGTATTGAAATTTTGGCAGCTGTTATAATTATAGTGAATATTTTCACCTAAATATCGTACAACTTCTAGGGGTGGTCTTAAGTTACCAAAACTATCGAAATATTTGACAATATTTTTATTCTTAATGTATGCTACCCAATGTGTCCCCGGCCCACTCTCATTGTCCAAATTAATTACACCACATTCCTTGTTATCAGATCTTACTGGTAATTTATCTCTCATGTAAACACCCCTGAAGCATGGTATATTCAATTTTCCAAATTTCATAATATCAATATTGGTGAGTGGACGATTAGGTAGTGAATTTAAAAGTTTTTTGAATCGTGTGGTTTAAGGAAAAGTCCAAATCCTTTTTTATATGGCTGTAGATAAAGTCCACTACCATGCTTAATTTTAATTCCTTCCATAGCCTGATTGTGTCGTTTATTCTCTTCCAATTGATTCTTGGCTACCTTTGATTCATTTATAGCTTTAACTACACCCGCAGCTCCTCCGACTACTGATCCAATAGCCGATAGCCCAGCTAAAATAGGTAACAATGGTAAGAAACCACCAATTTTCGGTAGAGGTATTACTCGAGGAATTGTAATGCTCTTTCGTTTATTTTTAATGATCTTTTTAGCTGCTTGTAGAGCACTTGTTGCAATTACATTAGGATCTTCGCTTC
Organism: Cheilosia grossa; assembly: GCA_963082955.1. NCBI lineage: Eukaryota > Metazoa > Arthropoda > Insecta > Diptera > Syrphidae > Cheilosia > Cheilosia grossa. The sequence goes on along the minus strand of OY720147.1, from coordinate 14,955,683 downwards.
TAGTGTCTCGAATAGCATTTCTAGCCTCCATAATGGCTTTTTTAAATAAATTATTCTTTTTGCGTGGGTTTCTTTTCCTTCTCTTGGCTTTGCAGCCCATACCAAGTTTCGTTTTAGCTTTCATCATATTCGTTACTAATATACTATTTATTTTCTCTGCTATCGATGAGTCTTTTGCCTTTACTCTCTGCCAAGCCTTTTCAGTTAAAATTTTGTCTGCAATATGTCGTTCAGGTAGATTTTTATTGTTAGCATATGCAATATCGTGTTCGCGACAAGCTTCATCCAGCTGATTAACTCCCCTATCTCCTCTAGCAAGGCGTTCTTTCAATTTAGTCCCTGGCCCACAGAAGTTATATGAGGGAAGATGTAATTCAATTGGTAATTTCTCGATTAAGGAATTCACTAATCCGTACCCTTTGAATGTATCTTTCCAACTGTTGGCTTTCACACTATAATCTATCATTTTATGCGACTTTCTTGTTGTATATGTTGAACAATTATGAATTTCTCAACTATAAAACATGATCTTTTATATTGATTAGTTTCATTCAATAGCAGAATGAGGTTCATAAAACAACAACAACGAGATTTTATTAAAGTCAAGAACTTTGATAGTAAAATTAAAGTACGCAGGAAACATGGAGCAATATTTCCTAATAGTATTAGAGGAATAATTGTGGGTCCATCAAATTGTGGAAAAACCAATGTCATGTTGAGCATTCTCCTCGATCCAAATGGTTTAAAATTTGAAAATCTCTACATATACTCAAAGTCTCTGCATCAACCAAAGTATACATACCTGAGAAAGCTAATAGAGTCCATCAAGGGTATGGGATATAATGAATTTTCAAATAATTGCGAAATTATTACGCCTTCTGAAGCAAATCGAAACTCAGTTTTTATATTCGATGATGTGGCTTGTGATAAGCAAAACAATATTCGAGAATATTTCTGCATGGGTCGACATAATGACGTGGATAGTTTCTACTTGTGTCAATCTTATACACATATACCAAAACACTTGATTCGAGACAATGCAAACTATTTAGTTATTTTCAAGCAAGACGAACTTAACCTGAAGCATATATACAACGATCATGTCAACTCTGACATGACATTCAATCAATTCAAGGAATTGTGTAAAAAATGCTGTAAAGATACATATGGGTTCTTGGTTATTAACAAAGATTTTAGTTTGAATAAAGGCCGATATAATAATTCATTTAAAGAAACTGTATCTATATAAATCTATTCAGTCGTAAATCAACGGTTTAAATGATTACATACGATTAGAGCATTCGTCCTTGTATTCGACAATTATGGATGTTGATGAAAATTTACTTAAAGATTTAGTAAAAACTAAAAAAGCTTTAAAGAGAAAATATATGTTTCTTCAGTCTGGAAAAACTACGAAGGATGCGGAACTTGAGACTACTTTTAAACCAATAGTTGAACCCTTAAAAGAAATCGTGAAAAATGTCAAAAGTGCTCATACTCAAAATGATACTGCTGCTGCTGCAGATGTTGCTTACAATAATATAGATATGAAAATAAAGAATCAACAACTACTACGACGACGTTTACAATACCCAGAAGAAGAAGAAAAAAAATCCATTTCTAATGCAAGTTTTGACTTCTCATCTCCAGATTCAAATCAGACAACGAACAATGATAATTCATTTAGGACACCCTACGACAATAGCCTTGATCAAAGTACTCCAATTAATCGATCATCCCCATCAGATTCGAATCGTGACAAAATCTATGGTCCACATTTCGACGTGGAATCAAATTCAATGAAATTAGGTGGATCAAGTTTTGTAATTAACGAACACAAGAATTTCGTCATTGATGATGAAATCTTCCATGGAACGAAAGGCCTTTATGAATTAATATTTCGAAAAAATCCTAGAAAAGATCGATATACCAATGAAGACTTGGATCAATATCTAAAGATATTACAAAAAACAAAAATACACTTGAAAAACTATGATAGTAACTTACAAGTTAAAGGCAACAGAGGTTATAAGTATAAACATATAATCCAACCTTTACTTCAGCACCTAACGCAGAGAGTCATAAAGAAAATCGGAAAAACCATGCAATAGTAATTCATCTGATGTGAGTTATTCGAATAAACCCATCGAATATGTGTATTGGGATAGCCCCGATGAACTCGTCAATAGATTAAGGCTTTTAATTGCATCTCAAAGAGCCGGCAATAATAATCTTCAAAATGAGGTTAACTCAATTGTAGAAGAATTACGTGAATCAAATGTCATACACTAATAATCAATTCAATTCATTAAAAGCAAGCAAATCAGTATGGTCCCACACCTGAACCGACTGTATAGGAACCGAACGGATAGGAATCGACCGGATAGGAACCGACCGGATAGGAACCGACCGACTAGGAACCGACCGGCTAGGAACCGACCGGATTTGACCTCAACACTTGGTTCAGAAATTGACCTATATAAAATCAATTCGCGCTGGAAACGAACATTATCTATATATTAGACATCGTTTAGAGAATAATCTTCATTATTAATAAAATGAGTGTTGACAAGTTCGGACGAAGCTCCAAACAATTTAATAGAACAACCGAGAGTTCGCGAGGACCTGCTGGCGTAGGATTTAGACTACTACCTAATGGTGATTTCGATATTCAGGGAAAATGTCTAAACAATGTTGGAAAACCTGTAAACCCAACACAGGCGGTAAATAAGGAATATGTAGATAGCACTATAGTCATTAATAATAAAAACATGCTAAATCATCGACGGTATGTAGACAACAATTTCAAAGCACTCATGGGGACTATAAATGATGAGACATTGAAGTTACAAAACATCGAAGATAAACTAGGAAAAATGGATGCGGATTTGCGGTCATACACTGATGAACAAAATTTAAAGACTCTTGAATTATTAAACAATATTAGAAAGTATATGTTGGATATTTTCGAGAAGTATAAAAATAGTGGTGAACCTATTAGAGGGGCAACAAATAGTTTTTCACCAATTTAGTACGCATTCGGAATTCGACTTGAAATCATGTCTACAGTAAATACGTCCACGATCTTCGATGAGGTGTTAAAATTTCTAAAAACAAATAACCAAACTCTTCTTGAGGAACATTTCAATGAATTTATTGATTGCATTAGTTTTCTGAGGAACTTTGAAAACGTATCTTCCACCACCTCTGTTCATGGGTGTCATTTTATAAACTGCCCCTGGTCTGAAAATCTCTGTCAAGAAGGACCAGATACCTGCGCATGCTATATGGTTGAAAGCAGATTGATTAGAATTAAGAAATTGATGTTACTTTATCGACGATTGGTCAAATAAAATATCTAATAAAATACAAAAACTCTCCTTGTTTCTATTCATTCGTTTTTATAATGAGTAAAAGAAAAGTTGTTGGTGAGCTGCACAAGCCAGCCCGAAGGAATTTCAAAAGGCGTAGAGTTATTATTAAGGGTTTTGATGATCTGTGGCAAGCAGACTTGGTTGAAATGATACCATACAGTGATGAGAATGAGGGGTTCAACTATTTACTAACCGTAATTGATACTTTTTCAAAGTATGCTTGGGTCGTTCCTTTGAAACATAAGACTGCATCAGCTACAACACAAGCTATGAGAACAATTTTTACCAATTCAAATCGAACACCTAAAAATTTGCAAACCGATGATGGTAAAGAATTCTTCAACAAGGTCTTCCAAAATTTGATGAATACCTACAAAATTAATCACTACTCAACGTACAGTACATTAAAAGCATCAATTGTTGAACGCTTTAACCGCACCCTTAAGGAGAAAATGTGGAAAGAATTCAGTTTCAATGGGAACTACAAATGGCTACCCATTTATAAGGATTTGCTGCATGCATATAATCACTCGATACATAGAACAATAAAAAAACGCCCCGTTGATATAAATAAAAACAATGCCAAAGAATTACTATCAGGAGTTTATAAACGAATAAAAATTGCTGAGAAGGGAAAATACGAAGTTGGCAATAGCGTTCGAATAAGCAAGTTTAAACATGCTTTCGAAAAAGGATACACACCAAATTGGACAACTGAAATATTCAAAATAAGAAAAGTTCAGATAACAAACCCTATTACATATCTAATTGAAGATTTTCAAGGTCAGCCTATTAGTGGGAGTTTCTATGCACACGAATTACAAAAGACGAATTTTCCCAACATATTTCTCGTGGAAAAGATTCTTGCAACAAAAGGCGAAAAAGTATATGTCAAATGGTTGGGTTTCCCATCCACTAACAATTCATGGATAAATAAAAAACAATTAATTTAATGGTTTTATTTTTTTTTTTTTTTATTTTACTAAAAATTAATAACAATTTTATGAAATGGCCATTCTATATGTTTGTTTCATCGATTTGAGATTCACTAGTTCCACGTTGGGCTCATGCCTCAATTCTTGATTTGTAAAGAACTCGATTTCACCATTACTTAAAATCCTTTCCTGTTCATATTCTCGATACTCGAAGCATGAAATACCCAAAGATCGTAGCTTATAATTGCTATCATATGTGCAGCGAATAGCTAATTCCTTGTTGTCATCGAACTGCAGTTTAAAATGTCTATAAAAAACTTCTTTGCTCTCGATTATCCCTGATATTTCGATTTCTTTTTTAATCAAATCTTGCCTAAATCCTTCGATTGCTTCATGCACAGTAACAAATTTTTTCCCTTGGATTCTCTCTGTTGTCGGTGTAATGATGTCATTATTTAGAGATGGGCTTGCAGCAGTGTTGTTGTTGTTGTTAGATTTTAATGTTGAAACCGTCAATAAGCGAAACGATAATCCAACTTCTACTGTGTCGTTATTGGGCAAACTCAATGCAAAAGTTACATTTTCCATAGAATTTATATTTCTTAAGTCAAATTCAAGCGGTAATCCATTGAGAAATAATGGAAAAATTGAGAAAATCGATAAAACAATTAAAAACATTCTCGTATTAAATAAGTCTTAATTCGTCAGAGGATATCACTGAAATGAATAGTTAAAAGTCAACAACTTCTTTTAAATCATAAATTAATATCACAATCTGCGAATTATATCCTTCATTTATAAAGTATTTTCTACAACAGCATTTTCCTGCTGCTCCTCCTCCTCCTTCTCCGTTGCCCTAGTTTTTCGAGTATTGGTTCTTTTGCCTTCAGATAAGACCAATTTTAATGTTTCAATATCATCACCAAAGGGACAATCCGCTGGAAACCGATTGGTTTTCCTTTTTGGCTTTGATGAAACTATTCCATGCATTGTCAATTCACCACCAACAACATACATTTTGATATGTTGAAATCTGTGAAGTTTTATTTTAAAATTAGCTAAAGAAGATGTTGATTCTCCATTTCTTAAGCGAAAAATTAAACAACTATTTCCATCTTCAGGAGTCATATAAAGCTCACAAGTCGTTCTATGAAATTGTATGTATGAGAAATTTATCTCCGTCCATCCTACTTCACAAATACATAGATTATCACCTTCTCTCAATGATTCGCACCAAAACATTTCGCTTTTACAAGTATATTCAATAATATCTGAAGACCCCTTCTTATTGGTTTCGTTGTCAATCTGAACCTTACTAAATGCTCCCTAAAATGTCTCTTTGATCGATGAACTGAACTATCACCTGATATTTTCACATGAACTTCCTGTGTTCTATTCTCATACAACATTACTTAATGTATGACCTCTCCTCATTAACTTAGCTTCTTTTATACAATGAATAAGATTACCAATTATAACAACCCATCTTAATATTCCTACTTATACATTAAATATGATAAATTAAGACCATTTCCCTTCGATCAAATAAACCATACCAAAAACCCTTGACGATTTCAGTTGTAGCTGTTGTTGCCCCCAAGATTATAAAATATTCCCCCACATCACTAACCATTAATTCAAACACAGCATGATTCATTTCTACGCCGCCATCCCTATTTGTTTACATCAAACTCAACTCTATGACCTAATCATCTCATTTTACACAAAGCTAATTCAACCATGACTTCTTATCGCATTTTCATAATAATACTTCTTCGGTCAAATAAACCATACCAAAAACCCCATCTAATTAACATACACTGCGACCATGGCTACGAACCACCATACAAATCAACAGACACAATAACCGTCACGGCTCACCATAACCATCCCAGCTCACGATAACCGTCCCAGCTCACGATAACCGTCCCAGCTCACGATAACCGTCCCAGCTCACGATATCCATCGCGGCGGCGGACCCCCTTCAATATATTCAAACACTTTAACATACATCTCACAGCATCCGCACAGCTATAACAATAACCTACGACACCTACGAATACCAATAATTACCTCATCTCTCTCTAAGCAATTCCAACACCCACCCATCCCACCACAAAACACACAAAACTGATAACAAAAACTTTCAACATATCTAACCACTTTAACATACATCTCACACCATCCACACCTATACCGATAACCTACGACTCACTCTTTTTTAATTTTTATCATCACAACAACCCAACACGAATACCAATAATTACCTCATCTCTAAACAATTCCAACACCACCCACAAAACTGATAACAAAAACTAACAACCAACAGCTGCGGCGGCGGCACTTCAAACACACGACACGGCGCCTCAAACACACTACATATCCAGATAACACACTTACGACAAAGCAAACACACTCACTCCAAGGTCATATCTTCCCTCTCACTCTAGCACGGAATTCCCAGTCTCAATCGCCCCAATACCTACTCAACTGCAGTGAATAGCCTTAATTACTTTTCTACAGGTCCCTTTTATCCCTGTGTCGAAGAAACGCTACCGATTTGCTGTATTTCGTCATTCCGTTCGCACGAGATGTACATTCGCCTTCCAACCATCATCTCGTCGAAGTCGTGTCTGCGACCACTCATGCTCGCAACGTTCGAAGTCGCAAATCTTCGGTTTTGACTAAGCTCCGTGCTAACCTGAGCATTACTGCCCGCCCAAGGATTAGTCCTATCATTAGGAGTGCCTGACTTTGAAAATGATTTTTCGTTTCGTCGAAAACGTAACCAACGACAGCTATTTCTACCTTAAGTGGGCTGCCTAAATCTAAAAGTATTCAACTGGGTTTCGTTAACGTTTGCATATAGAACGATGAAAACGAACGTAGTAATTTTTTTGGAAATTTTCGCTCTCGTGCTATTTTTTTCGTTTATTTTTTAAATACGAAAACGATTTTCGTTTTACTAAAAGTATTCAACTTGGTTTCGCAAACGTTTGCGTATAGGACGATGAAAACGAACGCAGTAGTATGTTGCAAATTTTCGCTCTCGTGTGATTTTTTTCGTTTATTTTTTAAACACGAAAACGATTTTCGTTTCTCCACAGAATGTTGTCCTCTATTGCGAGAAATTTCCAATTTAGACTTTAGATCGAAGGGCAGGTTGATCAAATGGTCTACTTTTGAGTACCGATTTTGAGAAGGCGACTGTATAGTGTTAAAAAATGCGCCATAAAATATGATTATTAGTTTTACGATGAGGGTGATGAAACGCAGAACAAGCCGGGGTAATCTAATGTCATACGCGTTTCTTTCATACTGGTGAAGATTTTATCAAAATCCAAAAACGACAATCAATTAAACGTTATAATGATTTATTTCACCAAGACAATTTTAGGCAAAACTGGTTCGATACCTTTCCTATGGTGTTTCGCGGTTGGTGGTTGCTGGCAAAGTGAAAGACCGAAAAGACAAGTGCAATCAATGCAACAGATTTGGTCGAATACGATCCACAACAAAAACACACGGTTCATGCTCTCAATTCCCTTGTCAATGCACAGGCAACGGCAGTAAAATATACTGACGACAAACCGTACGGGACAAATGAGAGTTGTTCTTTCTATTTGTAACTGCATCGACACATCAAGACGAAAACACACATAGGAAAACTGTCGAACCATAGGGTGAATGCTAATTTAACGAATAAACAAAATAATAATTTAACAATGAATGAAACAAGTAGAGCAAATGTAGTAGGTACATAAATAACAAAATAACAAATAAGCAAAAATAACAAACAAAAGATATGAATATAAGTTTATAAATTTAAGAGCTCATTTTCATTTCCGAACACACCGCCCCCCCTGAAGGAATTTCAGGAACATGGTAGTTTCGCAAGCTTCGTAATGGGGCGCTTAAATACACCACATTGGGTGCGAATCGAAACCACGCGCACATGTCCGTCTTCACCTGGGTGAACTTGCTCGACTCGTCCTAATGCCCACTTGGATGGAGGCAAATTGGGCTCCTTCACGACGACTAAATCACCAAGTTGGAAGTCTTGCTTGACCTGTCTCCATTTAGGGCGTTGCTGAAGGGATGTTAGGTAGTCAGTTCGCCATCGGTGCCAGAATCCCTGCATCATGTTTTGCACCAATTCCCAACGACTTAGTTGATTAGGCGCAGTGTCCAAAAAATTTTGCTCAGGTATAGCAGTGTAAGGCCTTCCTATAAGAAAATGAGCAGGTGTTAGCGGATTTAAATCGAAATCAGATAAAGCACAAAGGGGTCTAGAATTTAGCAAAGCTTCAATTTGAGACAACAGAGTAGACATTTCTTGGAAAGTGAGGATATTATTGCCAACAACGCGACGAAGATGCTGCTTGACGCATTTAACCCCCGATTCCCAAAGCCCACCAAAATGGGGACTATGGGGAGGGATGAATTCCCACTTGATGCCATCTGCAGACAATGCATCGGTCACCTCCTCGTTGTGGTTCCTGGATCGCACCAATTTGTACACTTCCGACAGTTCACGAGCGGCTCCTCGAAAATTGGTTCCGTTGTCCGAGTACACAATGCTGCACCTTCCCCGTCTGGCAACAAATCGGCGAAAGGCAGCCAGGAATGCATTCGTGGTAAGGTCGCTAACCACTTCCAGGTGTAGAGCCTTGGTAGTCATGCACACAAAGAGCGCGAAGTATCCTTTAATCAGCTTTGGCTTCCTTCCTTCGGACAATCGAAGCATTATAGGTCCCGCATAGTCGACACCTGTGTGAGTAAAAGGAAAGGAAGGTGAGAGTCGACAAGATGGTAGGTTCCCCATTATCTGCGTTGAAGTAGCCTGACGCAAACGAAAACAGTTTCTGCACTCGAACACAAGTTTCCGAATTAGATTTCGGCAGCCCAATATCCAGAATTCTTGTCGAATCAATGCAAATAATTCCGAAACTCCAGCATGCAAGTATTTGCGGTGTCCATACGAGAGAATTTTTTGCGTAACCTCATGATGCTTTGGCAGAATAATGGGATGTCTTATGCTAAATGGCACACCCACAGCACGAGAAATTCTACCACCAACACGAAGTAACCCTACCTCATCCACGAACGGCGATAACGATATCAGTTTAGACCGTGTTGAAACCGGTTTTCCTGATTTTAAGGCAACGATTTCTTCCCTAAAGTCACGTTCTTGGACCCATAACAGTATGGTTTGTTTGGCACTGTTTCGTTCAGCAAATGACAGAAAGTTATTGAGGATTACATTGAAGGTAATCCTGACCCTACAATTATGAACGAAGCGAAGGATGTAGGCGACGATCCGAATCAACCTCGGCCACGAAGATACCTTGGTAGTAAGATGATCAAGAAAATGTTGAACTGGAGACGAAGTGTGCAATATTGCGACTGTCTTCCTTTCTTCATACACCTCCCCTGCGTCCGCCGTATCCATAGTTAAAGGCCACCATTCCAACTTCATTTGCATCCAAGCAGGGCCTTTCCACCAAATATCCAAATCCAACAATTTCTGGGGCTCAATTCCCCTAGAAGCACAATCGGCAGGATTCTCTTCGGAGCAAACATGGTTCCAAATTGAACGTGGTAGCGTATCCAAAATTTCCGAAGTCCTGTTTGCAACAAATGTGTTCCATCTACGAGGAGGAGAAGAAAGCCAATCCAACACAATTTTCGAATCACAAAAGGCCAGAATTCGAACAGGTTTCATATCTAACGAAGAGCAAATAAGATTTACCAGCCGACCTAACAGAAGTGCTCCACAAAGCTCAAGTTTAGGGATAGACAGCTGCTTCACAGGTGCAACACGGGTTTTCGCAGCAACAAGTTGAACCTCAACAACACCACTTTCAGAGACACTGCGAGCATATACAACTGCCGAATATGCCTTTTCCGAGGCATCAGAAAACCCTATCAAATCAAAACACTTAGAATTTAACGTATATCTTCTGGAAATCCTAAGGTTTTCAAAACAGGGTAGTTCCTTCCGATACGAATGCCATTTCTGGGCGATTTTATAAGGCAGAGGATCGTCCCATCCAATTTTGGTTTTTTCCAACCATAGCTCCTGAAACAATATCTTAAATAAAATAGTGGATGGAGCTAGGAAACCGATAGGATCGAAGATTTTCGCAACCTCGGACAATAACTTTCGCTTAGTTGGTGTTGGCTGCTCCTCCAACGTTATTTTGAAGGTGAAGATGTCGCGATACGGATTCCAAACCAATCCTAGAACCTTTTTCCACTGACCCTCCTTGTCCACTTCGAGAGAGATAGTTTCATCACATGCATCAGTGTCACGGAGAATCGACCAGCAATTCGAGCTCCACTTGCTCAACTGCAAACCACCACAGGCAAGTAATCCAATCAGCTGTTCCTTCAGCTCCATGATTCCAGCGAGTGAATCCGAACCTGTCGCAAAATCGTCTACGTACGAATTGCGTAGAATTGCATGTGCAGCCAACGGAAAATAGTGGTTGTATTCCTCGGCCAATTGCCTAAGAACTCGCAAAGAAAGATACGGTGCAGGTGTGGTACCGTAGGTTACCGTACACAAGCGAAAATGGGTAATTGGATCGTTTGTGGATTCTCTCCATACGATTCTTTGGAAATCCCTATGCCTTGTACCAATCCAAATCTGGCGAAACATCTTTACGATATCCGCACAAAAAACATATTTAAACAGACGAAACTGCATGTACACATTGATTAAGTTACGCTGAAGCGGAGGTCCAATATGTAACGTCTCGTTAAGGCTAAGACCGTTCGAATCCTTGTGGGAACCATCAAAAACAACACGCATCTTATTGGTGACGACTGCATGATGCGGCAAATAAAACACCTGCCCAGAAGTAGGTTCAATTTCATTTTCTGGGATACGCTGCATATGACCTAGCTCCTCATAAACCTTCATAAAGTTCGTATATTCCGCGCGGAGATTTTCGTTGCGAGAAAAACGACGTTCCAAACCGAACAACCTGGACAATGCTCCCGAAAGTGTATTAGCGAAGCGCACCTCCTTGTGACGAAACGGTAATTCGACAACGTATTTATTATCGGGTGCGCGAGAATAAGTTTCCGAAAAATGCGCATCTGCAATGCTTTCTTCCCTCAAAGGCGATTGAACTTCCTCAATTTCCCAAAACGATTTTAACAGCATGTCAATGTCAACCCCAACGTGCAACGAAATCAAATCCTTTTGGGGTAGGTTTCCAGTGATTACCCAACCGAAAACCGAATTGTGAGCAATAATACGACCCTTATCATCTTTGCGACGACCATCACGCAAAACACTCCAAGCACTATCCGAACCGAGTAAAACGTCAATAGGTCCAGGTGTATTAAATCCTGGGTCAGCTAATTGAAGGTCATTAAGATGCATAACGTTATCCAATTCGAAAGGAAAAAGAGGGGTCTGCGAAGTTATGTGTTTCAAAATATAAGCCTCGACTTCCATTTCATGCGAACCAAAGCGAGAATGCAATGCAAGTGTCACGGCACCGTGAGTAACACCAGCTTCAAGAGACGAGATTCCCGAAATAGGCAAACGGGCATGGCAACGATGAAGGCCTAACCGCTTTACCAAATTTTCCGTTACGAAGGAAACCTGTGAACCAGTATCGAGCAGGACACGACATAGCTGAGTTTTGCCTATGGCATCAACTACCTTAACCACGACCGTTGGTAGTATGCCTGACGAACGAACATTGTGTTTGATGTGGTTACTCACAAGCAAGGACGATGTACCAGAAGAACACGATGCACTGGTATCAATTTTGTCACACGAATCATCAACAGTTTTGTCATTAGACGACCGATCAGGATTATCTAAGTGCACTAAAGTATGGTGACGAGTACCACAATTTGCACAGCGAGCTCGTACTCTACACCTTGACGATGAATGCTTAGTGCCTAGACAATTGTAGCAAAGTTTTTGATCCCTAGCGAAACTGCGGCGAGAGGGGATGGGCATGGATAAGAACTGTGCACACTGAGGGAGACGATGGTTTTCATGACACTTGGGGCAAGAAGAGTTCGAAACCGTAAACGTTTTAATTTTACTAGCAGAACGCGACTGAACCGAATTTACACGCGTTTTGGGCTCGCTAGCCTCTAAAGCACTACACCTTATTTCGAGAAAGTCAATAAGCTCCTGAATTGTGGATTCATCGGATCCCCTTGTTTCTAAAGCCCAGGCTTTCCGAGTTTCAATGTCGGTTTTTTGTAACAAAAGATAAATCAGCCACGGGTCTCTATTTTCCGATTTTAGCGCCTTTAACCCGCGAAGAACCTCGTCAGCATTATCGACCAACTTTCGTAAATGCGCACCATTCGAGTTTGCTACCGATGGCAATTTCAAAAAGCTTTCAATGTATTCATTGATTATGTAAAGCGGCTTGCTGTATTTTTGATCAAGCTTTTCCCATGCCTGCTCATAGTTTGAATCGGATACAGACGTTTGGTTAAGCAAATCAGCCGGTTTACCCCGCAACAATGATTTTAAATAGCGCAGTTTTTGTGCACTCGAGAGATTTGATTTGCAATCAACACTACCCAAGAAAATGTCCCGAAAACCCGGCCACGCACGATAATCCCCAGAGAAAGGCTCAATATGAAAGGGCGGTAACTCTATTTCGGACGAAACCTTTTTATCGCGAGAAGAAAATGTCTTTCCGAAAGTTTCCAGAAACGAGGCTTGCTGACCAATTAAGCTATTCACCGATTCCTCTAACTTACGGTCCGTATTCAAGGATGGCGGAAGTTTTTCGCGTATAGCTTTAATGATCGCACCTTTTGCCGTTATGTATTTCGTTTCAACAACCTCAAAATCTTCTTCGGGGTTACCGTACCCAGCTTCTTTATGAAACTCAAAAAGGGCATTCTGATTTGCGCAAAAGTCTTTCCACGTGTCAGTTAGCCTTTCTAACCTAATTTCGAGGACTTCAACCGAGATATCATCACCAATATTCTGGGAGAGATTAAATGCACGCGTAATAGCACCCTTCAAATGACCGCGCGATTGCTTTAGCAATTCCATTTTATAGCAAGCGAATTGTAACTGTCTTTACCGAACACGTTTCACCGAAAATAGTAGAAAATTCCCAAATTACAATCCTACAGGAATCCAATCCTAGTGGCAATATCCAGCACCAAATAACAAAGGAACAGCAGATCCAGACGTACTTATCAACTAGGTATGATACAGTGTTACCTTTCGTAATCCTTTGTTTGCAGCAAATTACATGCACCGCATGCAGGCTCACAAGTCGCAACCACCCGAAAAGCGCGAAACCGAAGATATCCAAAAAATAATCCGGCTCGACAGGACCAACGTTGGTGAAGATTTTATCAAAATCCAAAAACGACAATCAATTAAACGTTATAATGATTTATTTCACCAAGACAATTTTAGGCAAAACTGGTTCGATACCTTTCCTATGGTGTTTCGCGGTTGGTGGTTGCTGGCAAAGTGAAAGACCGAAAAGACAAGTGCAATCAATGCAACAGATTTGGTCGAATACGATCCACAACAAAAACACACGGTTCATGCTCTCAATTCCCTTGTCAATGCACAGGCAACGGCAGTAAAATATACTGACGACAAACCGTACGGGACAAATGAGAGTTGTTCTTTCTATTTGTAACTGCATCGACACATCAAGACGAAAACACACATAGGAAAACTGTCGAACCATAGGGTGAATGCTAATTTAACGAATAAACAAAATAATAATTTAACAATGAATGAAACAAGTAGAGCAAATGTAGTAGGTACATAAATAACAAAATAACAAATAAGCAAAAATAACAAACAAAAGATATGAATATAAGTTTATAAATTTAAGAGCTCATTTTCATTTCCGAACACATACCTTTCCAATTAAATATGTCTATCCAGGGTTATCTCTATTTACCCATAAGTCATCTTCAAACCTCACCGCAATGTCCCAGTATACCAAATGGGGGACGACTTAAGCTCAGCAGTCGGAACATGACCAAATTAAGATGGACTCTTGGAAGAAATGAACAAAATAGGTTAAAAAGCACCTTTTACGGTACCGAATTAGAGTGGCTTCTGTGACTCCCCCAATCGTCCCATACACAAACGTTTACGAAACCAAGTTGAAACATTTTATAGATTCACTTTAAGAACTCGAAAAACTTCAATTTCTTCAATGGTAATGCTGTCATTTGAAGTCGGTAACAAAATCAGCTCTTAAAAGCTGGAAAGACAAAAAGTGCCCGAGAAGTTCGTTCGGAAGTTTTAAAGCTGTAGACACCTTACTCCTCTATTAAATGCGTCCTGGGGTTTTGAGTAGGGAGGAGGAACGGATAGCTCATCCGTTGACGACTTTTTACCGTGGCTGACTAGTGCAGCCTGGTGGAAAGTATGGAACAAGATTCAGTTCTGAGTGCTTGAGAGACCCCAACATTTTACGTTTCCTGGTTATAATTCCCCTTTGTCTCGCGGATTCTATTGTATCCGTTATTTAATCACAGAAATGGCGGTGATATTGTTCTGGTTCTCTGTTTTTTTTTTTTTGTCAAGAAACCTCATTGAACAAACTTGCGACTTTCTCGGCTTTCAGGTTCAATATCACTCAGGCAGTTTAGATTCTCTTTTTGTAAGAGGTTTTTTTCTTTTTCCAACTTCCTTGCTAAACGACGTCGAAGTCCGCTTTTTTGGGATTGGGGGAATCACTGTTGCCTGCAATTCTAGTGCTACCCAGTTCTGTAACAAAGAGATACAACTACTTTACTGATCTTGTCGCCATCTTAACATAAATATAACTTATACTTGTCAGACTTCTGGACTTTTAGTCCCTTGATATGGAACCTTTCTTGATGCGTGAGTTATTTTATTTCCGGAAAAAATGTGCCCCCTCTTGAGAGGACATCAGGAATCAGTCCAATCGCTGCATTCCATTCGTACCGAAATTTGACTCGAAGTGGTACTATGTTTAATCCCATATCAAAGCGGCATTGGCCGAAAACCAGCATCAGAAATCTGGCAACACTACCTCCAAAAGACACCCTGTCAAGCAGCTGCAGAAATAGTGTCCCTTTCCTAATTGAGATCCAGCAGAGTCAACGCTGACCGGGTGAGGAAAATAAAATAAACATCAATTCAGGACCAATTCAAAAAACGCCCTTCACTACGACTTGGTATTCAGTTGAGTTTAAAATAGGAAACAACTAAACCAGATACTTGAAGGGCAGTGCGAGTCGCATACTGAGTGTGCATATATTTATTAAGTGAATTCTTAGTCACTACGCCTCTGTCTCTCTCTCGTTCCGATTCGTATGGGGGTGGCCAACGTAATATGGAATTGACCTAAAACTGCAATGTTATATCGCGAACAATGCAATGACATAAATTCTAGATGCCAATAAAGAACTCTCTTGTGTAGCTCTCTAGCTGTGGTGTGGCTCTGAAGGTCGTCTTAGTTTTTTTTTTATGGGAAGCATTTTTGTGGTTTTTTCATGGGGGGACGGCTCTGTCAACACCTCCGACTCTGCCGTGGTGTGTAGTCTATTGCGGCCAACGATTCGTTTAGTCCCAAATCCAGTCTGGCTGAAAATTGTCATGTACTGTGGTTGGGTCTCTATTAAATATCTAAATTTAGAAGCAATCGCATTATACCCCTGATGTTGTGGGTAGAGTTCATGAAGGGTGTGCGAAGGTTAACGAAGGTAGTACGACCTGCAAGTTGACATATGAATTCGAAGTTACAAAAGGCAAGTGGACTTCGGAGTACATACTGACACGTTTAAAGTGTATGTATTTCTGATGGGCTTTTGAAGTGGAAGTGAAAGCTTCCCATAAAAATCAATAAATAGTTTGCGCAACAGGTCCATAGGGACCCCAAGCTTAGCTTCTTACAACCATTCGTTTTGTGGGTGTTTTTTTTTTTTGTTGTTGAATTTTTGGGACGAATGCAAGGGATCTACAATTTTATGCCCAGTCCAAACGATAAGCTCTCTCGGATGTTTGTCAGACTTTCGCGAGAGGTGGGCGAGTGGAAAATAATTTTTTTCTTCCTGCGGGAGATTAGCTTTCTTTTGGCTTTCTGTTGTGATTTTCTGCTTTATTTTCAAAGCAAGGCAAGGACTCACAAAAGAACTGAACGTATAGATGCGCGATGCGATTTCTATAAAGAAGATTTTGGAAGGGGCCTACAATTTTATGCCTAGTTCGTATATGGGTGGATTAGAAGCCTTTTCAGCTCAGAGCTGGTGCATTGGATAAACCGTGTAGTATAATCTTTTGTTGTCAGTTGAACTTGATATCCTGTTCTCGGTAGTCCAGCACACTTATGTCTGAACGCCCTGCATGCTTGCCATAACATTTGTCTGGCCCGTCACAATCCGACACTGATGGTATTCCCTATTTTCGCATTGAATTCTTTGAGGTCTCCCCCCTTCAAGCCTCTCATAGACCTTTTACATGTAGATCCATAAATACAATAAAATTGTAAAAGGCTTTACCGAAAAGACATGAAAACTACTGTACAGATCGCGGTGAAACTTTGTATAAAATGCTACTTAGGACTCGGAAGAGACTATAGGCTATGCCATTCATTGCCACGCCTACTTTTTGGGGGCGTTCTTGACCGAGATGTTCTTTTTTCTGACTTCACTGTCGTAGCTGAGCCACAAAACCACGAATAATAATTGAAGAATTCAACATTTCCATAAACATCTTAAGCTGTCAGTCAGCTTTCTGCTTCAACCAGAAGCTGAGAAGGAGGAAGAAGAAACTATTCTCCATCTCCTCTGTACTTGTCCGGCCCTCTCACAAAGACGTAAACTCCATCTGGGAGCGTTCTACTATAATGATCTGAACGATCTAAAAAGCACAGACATTCGGAATATCCTACGCTTCATCAGAAGCTCCAATTGGTTCAACGAGTAGGAAGAATTGCATTTTAGATTCATGTGGTATCACAAGGGACCTTACTGTTTGGTGCGGTTTATGGTCCGGCGGGGTCATTGGACCTTACTTTTTCGAAAATGAGGTTGGATCAACAGTTACGGTGAATGGATTGCGCTATCGAGAGATGATTAATGATTTTTTATGGAATTTTCTATCTTTTTATTAATGAATCTGTAGTATTTACAGATTGTGTACATATGTGTATAGATCATTATGAAGCGGACAAAATAAAATACTTTTAAATTGGTCTCGTGGAATATGAATATCTATGTGTCTACTAAGGATCTCAAGGATGTAGAGATTGGTTCATTGCGATCATAGTTTGTTCGATGCCTTTTTTTCAGAAAAGAACATACGATCTCTTAACGTACTTTCTGAGGCAAACCGTATGATAGATAAAAGAACGGGGGCTATTTATACGGGAACATAAAACGTCCCTAATAAAAATGATGTCATGTAGACGCCTTCTCGCTTTATGAGTCTTGATACCCAAAAGTCCAAGTCTGGCATTATATGACGGTTCAAAAGTCCAGCGGATTTCGAAAGAAATGTGTTTTGTAAAGCGGCTTTGTAATTCTCCAATGCGATCCAAAAGCGGGTTCCAAATGACATCTGCATACTCAAGAACGGATCTTACCAAGGCGATAAAAATAGATAGTTAAGTGTGCGGATCAGAAAAATCATTAGAGTTTAAGTTAAATAAATCCAACTAGCGAATTAGCCTTTGCCAACATGTATTCAATGTGGGTTAGCAAAGGTGAGATTAGCATCAATTAAAACCCCATGTAAGAGGTTATTCATCAGCATTTAACTTAACTGAATTACATATTAACTAGAACTACCAATAACCGATATTTTGTTACATATGATGTAAATATTTATTCGCTAAGTATATTTCAAACAGATGACTGTTTACAACAGACTTACTTCTATTAAGCCTCCTTGCAATTTCTCGGCATGAGAGTCTCCTAACTTCCTGAAAGCATAGATTTTTTGCATCTATCTGTCGCTGTCAAAGTCTTTCCGGAACCCATTTTTTTTTTAACTAAATAAAAACAATTCTTTCAACGCCTTTTCAAATACTATTAACAAAACTTTGAACAAAAAATCGCCGATGTGAACTCCTGCAACGAAATATTCGCAGTATGGCTTCATCCTAGTGGCGCATCTTTTTATACGCTTTTCAAGAAGTTCATTGTTTGATCTTATGAATTTCCAGCCGACGTTTCTCATTTACCCTTGAATTTTATTACTTACTATTGTTAAAATGTTTGTTCCTGTTGACAGGTAGTAAAAGTTTCCGGGCACAAAATTTCCAAGAGTGAAAATCGATTGCAAAATGTATGGCCTCATCCTACTGATCGCCAGTATCTCCATAGTTAGCGGCATCATTTTTACAATCAGACCTAAATATTGAAACCAAAAAGGATACCTTCCACTCATCGAGGAATACTCCTGATCCTAGTGACAGGTTAAATATTTTTAGTAATGGTACATGCATATGGAATTGCAACAGTTTTTTAAAACAATCGTTGGAGTACCGTCGGCACCGGGCTTAGAACTGCCTTTGAGATTGCGAAAAGCAGATTAACATCTTGAATCTCAAGTACCAATGAACCAAAGTCAATAATAGGTAGTAATGTCAATGGATGTATATTTTTTTATAAAACATTTGAAGACCGAAAAAGACTGAAGCTTAATACATAAATTGTTTTCGGTCTTCAATGCGATGTTTGTTCTAGCGCAACGCAATTTGTGGTGACTCGTCGAAACACCTCATTACGTGAAGTACATGCAGTCCTATTTGTCCTTCTTCTTGTCATGAATTCGAATATAGCAGCGTTCAGCGAACTACCTCTTTCGTTCGCCCTTGATGTTTGTCATGGAGAGTAAGGTTCTTTGCAAAGCGTTTGCAGTTGCTCACATAACTATTCCTGAAGCCTACAAAAACTCCTTAAACATTTAGATTGAGATGTTAGCTCACGTAATGCGTTTTTCTGTTGTTTTTTGTTTGCGATGAAAACTTCCATGCCGGTCCAAAGTATACATCATGAGTTTCTCAAAACTTCGGTCTAATCTACAAGTTAAAGGACGGCTAAAAAAGGATCAACACATCCCTGATGACCAGAGAAATTCAAAGAACAGTATGCGACATTGTATGTCACTTCATCAGACATCTTACCACTTACTGGTACACATCTCTCACTTTACAGCCTTTCTTAAAGTGATAGACCCTTAAAGTATTAAAAAAGCAATCATAACCTATTCTCCATCGCACACCTCACAGAGAATACCCTTCAACAATTAAAAACAAAAGCATCTACCTACCAACGTCTGCCATGTCCCCACTAACCAACATAGCACTCCCGCACGAACCCTTTTATTCCCTTTTTTGATAATTCTATCCAAAGTTCCAACATATACGACACCAAAAATAGCAATGGCTTCAGAAAAGCCTTTAAACAATACACACAATACGCCATCAATAACAAAGCAACAAAAAATAAAAAATAAAAACAAACCCATCCAAAAGGACGATAGCATATGAGTCCCGCAACCCTCCCATACTTGTGCCCCAGCAAGAAAAGTCCGCAACTATAACGACAGCAGAATGGCAAAAAAGGAATAAAAAAAAACCATCACAGACGAAAAAAGAAACAAAATAAAAAACAGTCCATGGTAATGTGTACACAATTATAGGGAGGGTCGGTTTGAGAGGGTGGTTTTGGCATTGTTGGAATCGTTTGATGAACTAATACTTGGCTACACACGACGCATAGTCCTTGTTTACTTCCAACGAAATTGAATAGGTCAGGTCACGTCAGTGTACGTATATAAATGTGTTCAGGAAGGGGCAGAGCAGAACGCACGAACATCGCCAGCGAAAGTAGATGGAAGGAGAACAGGGAGCGAGACTTGAGTGTCGTATTTATGTCTGTCTGCTGCTGGGTTGGCCTAGGTATACACTACACACACCGTACATTGGCTTTGCCGATACAGATAGACAGATATCTTACTGTGAGTGCTGCCAGCCGTGTTTAGTTGATTTGTAAAATGTATTTTTTAAATTGATTCTGTTTTATTAGCTTTTATGGATTTCAAGCCATAAGCAACTTACGTCCCTAGTAAGCACGTTTTTTGGGAACTGCTATCAGTTTATGGTTGTCTCTACGGGCTAGATTTTATTATTCAGACTAGGCGATGACGTCCATTTGCGCGGCATTATTATAGACTTCGATGTCGCTGTACGCTGTACCTAAAAGCCCGTCAACGCGAACGTCGGGTCGTTGACGAAAGGCACTACTTGGCGGGGCTCTGTGTAAAGCCTTTTTTTTCATTCGAAGTAGTACTTTAAACATCTAAAGGCCTATTCACTTAAGAGCGAACAAATTAATAAAATGGTTTTTGTAGTAGCCAACACCAAAAATTACACATTCTACTTATCCATATTTCAGCAGGTTTGATTTGTTTGTTTGTCAGCAAAGTACGAGGAATTTGAAATTAGTAGCAATACAGAAAAAAAACAACTATATAACTAATTAAATTTGAGCAAAACAATTAAAACATTAAACAATTAAACAAGATTTGTTTAATTAATGATATGTGTTCATATTAATGTCAATTAAATACGCACAATCATTATACAATGAAATTAAACCATTTACCGTAATTAGTAATAAGAGGTGTTATTTTGGTATTCAAAGAAAAATGCCATTTTTTGAGATAAATGATCGGATGTTTATTTCATAATAAAGAGGATGAAAAACAGCATCAGCCAAATGGCCACCACGAGCACGCATACAGGACCATATCCTTTTCATGAAATTATCCATAACCAAATCGCAAGTGGCTGCCCTATGTCCTCGATAGCCTCACGAAATTTATCTTTGAGGTCTTGAATCGACGCTACGCTGTTGCCGTTGACCTTATCTTTCACGTGGTCCCAAAGGACGAAGCCGCAAGGTGTTAAATCACGAGATCTCGGTGGCCAATTGTGATCACCTCTTCGAGAGATAACACGGTCCGGAAACTTTTCCCGTAAAAGATCAATGCTTTCGTTGCTTGTGTGGCACGAAGCACCGCCTTGTTGAAAGTAAACGTTGTCCAGATCAACACATTCCAACTCCGACCATTAAAAATCATTAATCATCTCTCGATAGCGCAATCCATTCACCGTAACTGTTGATCCAACCTAATTTTCAAAAAAGTAAGGTCCAATGACCCCGCCGGACCATAAACCGCTCCTCAACAATAACTCTTGGGTTTTCCGAGCCCCAGATGCGACAATTTTGCTTGTTGACGTAGCCACCGAGGAGGAAATGGGCCTCATCAGTCAAGATGATTTTTCGATGGAATTCCGGTTCATTTTGATGCATTTCAAGGACCCAATCAGCAAAGACACGACGTTGTTGAAGCTTGTATCGTTACATTTTTAGTAATGGCGAAGTTTCTACTTGTCAAATGTCAAAGAATAAAAGCTTCAAAAGTGACAGCTACCGAAATAGCGGGTCATTCACAATAACACCTCTTATAATCGTTAGATTTGAAGCGATTCTGATTATTTTTAATTGGGTTTAGTTGAAAAAGTCAAATCGAATGAAAGCAGACGATGATTTCGGCCTCAAAGGGTGATAAGAATTGGCATGGGTAAGATAAGTACAATCAATATCTCCGGCAGTCCGTTCAATTTTGGGTTGGCTAAAGTCACCAAAGACTTAAAGTCTGTCAGAAGCGGATGTTAGATTTTCAACATAGCGAATGACATCCAAGTATCTAATCATTACGGAGCTGTGTTCTAGGAGGTAAATATAGACACACACGATGAAGACTTTTGATGGGGCGAGATCACATTTACTGCCACAGATTTCGATATCCGAGAAACCGTCAAGATTTAGTTCCTTAGGATTTAAATCTTTTTCTGAATTTCAACGGCAGTATTGAGAAGCATTGTCAGGAGAATTGTACTCTCGGATGTGGACATAGGTGGAGCTGAAATCATAAGCAGAAACTTTGGATACTCCGGGGATTAAACCTCATACCCCCTGCTCACTAGAACCATCGAGTTGCCGCGCTATTTTCTTAACTTTCTTACAAAATGGAGTTTGATGTGCAACAGCGGCCGTACTTTTCCGCCCTTCATAGACAACTGAAGTGTTTAAAACTATCCACAGTTCGAAATCTTGTTCTTTACTTTATTTACACGAATGAGGAGATCCTAAAGAAGAAGCTATACCTATTTATAGGTGATCCAAAACATTTCCCTTGGAAAATAAACAATTTCACTTGAATTGTATTCAATTTACTCCCCGTCGGAGACATACACAAAACCTTTTAATACGTCTAGACCAGAAATTCCCTTTAAAAAGAAGACAGAAACAGTACTCAAGTGATGGGTAGATTTTAATCGCCTTACAACATTATAGAAGGCCCTCCCATTTCGAATTGAAGGCCTTGCCACTTTGCTTCATTTCGCCGAATTTCTGTAGCTTTGTGGGTTATTTTCATTTAAGAGAAATTAAATACCTTTGATAACAAAGCTTGAATGGGAGAGATTACTTTGGGAAAGTAATTACCATTTCTTCTTAATTGAAATAATTTTATTTGGCGTGAGCGCTGAGCATTGGGCGTAAGGTTTTAAATTGCCTGCTTAGCTAGTGAAGTTGGAGCGATAGAATGTTTTTAACAAGTTTGACCTTGTGGGTGGATGGTGAACAATTGAACGGAATGAATGATGGCAATTGGTGGCCTGGCTTTTCATCGCTTGGACGGTTGATTTTGAATACGTCGTGTGACTAAACCTAAAATAAAAACACTCCAACACCCTGTAAGTGGAATTTTCAGCACTTTTTCTCTTAGCTCTTATTCGTTGTAAGAATTCAAACAAATCTATGGAAATGGAGAGGGAGAGCTGCATAAATAAGGTAATGGGAAATATATGGGCTCTTGATCTCTTTTCTTCAGTGAAACCGATTTAAAGGGCTGCCTGGAATGCGTCGTAGTGGGAAATGCAAATCAAAGAGTATCGGCAAAGGTGCCACAAGGTTCCACTCCGGGGCCGATGTTGCTTTCCTTCTGTTGCAATGAACTTTGTCGACAGTAAAATATAATAATGCCGATGAAGGTGAATTATTTCTGTTGTTGTGTCTAAATCAAAAGAAGTTGGCAACTTCATGAATTAGGTGCATCCATCTTTCCGGCAGTAAAGTTAAATTTTCCAAAAAATACGGCGAGACATGTGGGCTTACACTTTCTTGCCACTTAAAAAGATCATGGAGCAGTTGAGTTCGAAACGGTATACAATGAACTCTCTTACGCTTGTAGTGTAGTTTTTTTTCTGGGGGTTGAACCGGGGCCGCCCCTCCATCTGGACTACCGAACACTGAAGCACAGCTCCCAAACAGTAATGGAAACAATAAAATTGTACTTACTATCCATTGAATGACAACAAGAAAACATTTTTTAAGCTATTTGTGTTTTTTCTGGGGATTGAACCGGGACCCATCCACCTGGACTACCAAAAATTGAACCATAGCTCCCAAACAGTAACAACAAAATGGTTGAATCAATTGAATTACAAACTTAGGTGTTGTTAGAGTGACTGACCACGCCCACTTTTCGTTGGACACAACATTTTAACCAGCCAATTAACTATACTCAGCAATTAATACCGGCAGCTATAAAAATCTACCAAACTGACAATATAAAATAAAAAAAAATCCCACTCCCTTCATATTTTTTTCTTAAAGCCAACTTTTTGGTAAAAACATTTTTTATGAAACTGTTGCCAATTTTCAATAAAGCTATGGTGAATTTTTTTACAGCTTCCCTGTTTCAATTGTCCAACCCAAAGGAACAATATTTGTTATTCAAAATGGCGGCGATTTTACAAAACCGACCACGTAGCCCTCGGAACAACAATGACTAGGACTACATGAAGGACTTTCAATTGGCATATTGTAAAAGCGGCACACTAACAGCGCACATCCTTTCCTACAGAATGCACATTCCTCTATCAGCCTCCTTGTTCCAGAAGACGTTTTACGTTATATTTCCAAAACGATATATACAGTGCATTGAAACGGATTTTCCCCATTTGCGTTATTGTCTTTCGCTCTTCATGCGCTCATGAAAAATACAACCACACAGCATTTATATATACTCGTAGGCTGGGAGAAGCCACCCTCTGCCTCTCACCCATCGATTGCGACCCTCAATGTTAAACTAGGTCAATGCAGCAGTTTAATGCACTAAAGTGCATTGTACAACGTAGCTCGGTCGAAAAGCTCCGACAACCATCACGACGACGACGACGACGACATTAACAGCAACGCCGACGTCGACATTTCGAAGCCAGTGCTATGGAGTGCCGAGTGCTATTGCGAAATCCAAGCACTTTGGCTGAGCGAAGGGGAGGGGGCTAGAGTTTTGTTTGCTTTTTGGGGTGGCTTTTGGTTCAAAGATACTCATTGTTTTTCACCCCCGAGCCACCCCATGCGAGGATGATGTACGCCTACCTCGAGTATCATCTAGAGGGCATGCAAAAACTGCTTTTATTGCAATCGTACGAAGCACTCTCTACCAGCTCGCATGTGCAATAGCCTCTATAATGGCACAAGCAAACTGCACACATGTGCACACTCCGGTGAACTTTGCATGCTGCATGTGTGTTGTCTGAAGGCACTTGGAAGCGCGCTCACTATAGCCACTACCCCTACCGACGCCGACGGCCGTATGGGAGCGGAGCGGGCATAGCAGGGCACGCGTCAATCGACCAAGAACGCCGAGCTAGAGATAGTGCCAGCAACATGGAACGAGGGCGTCGAACTGCTGTCTCATCAGCTTTAAGCTGTTTCTTTTTTTGTTCGTTTCTATTTTCACTCTATAATCATGTTATAGCAGCTTTTCTCGTGCTGGTGCTGCAAACGGGAAACGTGTAATCCGGCAAATCGCCCGACGCCCATCCCCCGTAGTGTTTGAAATGCAATGTCTTTCGGATTTTGGGGGTTGAATGGCGATCGTTACAACAAATAGTCTAATGTTATTATTTTGCGCTGCCTTATCCTATCATCATCGTCCCCTCCCCCCAACACACGAAAAAAGGGGTTAAGGCCTTCTGGCTTAAGCCAACAGACAATTAAATGCAGACCCAGTTAAGGGTGCTGGTGGGGGTTCTATATACGTTTTCCTTTCGTTTCCTTCATTATTGCACTTTATGCCTGAATTGGGGGATTGGGGGTGGGGGCGCCCTGTAGCGTGGAGGTGAATTGCGGAATTGTTGCGACCCTTTTGTTGTGCACGTTTTTAATTTGTTTGGGGTATTTTTTCCCCCTTCGGTGCATTGTCCAAAGGGCAAATGAAATAGTTATGCAACGAGAGAGCGAACGAAGGCTTGGGTGAGGTAGGCTCATTCAGAAAGTCCATAGAAAACATGCTCTCTTAGGCCGATTGTTGGTTTTATGATAGAAAGAAGACGACTAGGTGGAGGAGGCTTCCCCATAGTATTGATTTCGCAGAGGCTTTCGAGCGTGCTCAACGATTGGAGAGGTGCAGGCTTGCGAATAATGCTTGTGGAGATACGGGGACTGTTTCAAAATACAGCTACAATTACAGGGCCGACAAAGTGCTTTGGAGATCAAACGAGAAATGATGTCATTCGAATTTAGAATGTTTTGAGTCGATTTCAAATTTGTTTGCGCAATTTCTCCGTTTATTGGTTGAATCTGAGCGATCTTCTGGGAAGTCTGCAGGTGGCGCAGTGGTTCAAGCTTCAAACCCTAGTCAATACCATGAGACGATTCCTATGTATTAAATATACTTAAACGACCTCCAAACTTCAAAGACAAGCAATACTGACTTGCGTACAAAATGTTGGCTCTTAAAGTAAAACTAAAAGTTAAAGCTATAAGGACTTCTCTATCCGTTATTTCTACTTCTTCTCAGCTTGTGTGGCTAAAACTGTAGGACCGCGATGATTCCGTTCTGATGCATTCTACCTTTTTAACCTTACAAAGCTGTAGGCAACTGCTGTTGTTGAAACTTCAAACTTCAAACTTCAAACTTCAAGACCTCATAAGTAAGGAAGCCAAGTGATTCAAAATTTCGACTTCCTCGGGCTTGCATTGCTCTGAGAAATTTCTAACCAAAAAGAGGATGTAAACCAGGCGACAGTAGTTCCACTTTGAAGATTGATTGCAGAGGATATGGTCAGGCCTCCGCAACGTATCATTTTCTACGAGATTTAGAGACCAATTTATTCCAAATTGTAGCTTTTTTAAACCCGGCATGTTCAGTTGGTTTTAGTCACATGAATGAGGACGGCAAGGGATGGAAATGCTTATTATTGTGAGGGCGAGTACAGTAACAGTAGTAGCTGGAGAGCTAAACTCCTTATTCGTTGCAATATCCTTAGATTCTGATGCCTCAGCATTTTAGTTGGCAGCTTGGGTAAGGCTAGGTAAAAATTAGTATGAGACAGTCAGGGTCGGCAATCTGTAAGGCGAAACGTTCAAATGTTCGATCAACATTTTCGCCTTACAGAATATGACCCCAGGTGTCATGCAACCCTATAGACACCATTAAGGTCCATCGCAATATTGGGCAACTTTCTAAGATTGATTTTTTTTTAAGGCCCACTCATAAGAGCCCGTCTCCTACAAAGTGGTCATCATTTCGACCACTTCTTCTCGGGCTGAATGGCGGACAGATTTTGGAATTATTTTAATGTGCATATTCAGTGTGGTTGAAAAAAAAAAAGAGGAAGTGGGTAATGTTTGCTAAAAATAAGTTTTGCGTCGCTGTAATTGCATTTTTAATCGAATACCCATTTAATCTTTCATTTGAATTTTGATCAAAATCGTTAGAGCGGTTTTTGTAAAATTTGCCAGACCAAACAGTAACAATTATTGCAATGTTTAGGTTGAAAAATACTTTTGCTTAACTATTTAGCTGAAAACTGAGTATAAGTTATTGTTCGGGATGTGAGCATTACTTGGTTTTTAAATGTTTGTCCAAATC
This sequence comes from Cheilosia grossa, assembly GCA_963082955.1. Taxonomy (NCBI): domain Eukaryota; kingdom Metazoa; phylum Arthropoda; class Insecta; order Diptera; family Syrphidae; genus Cheilosia; species Cheilosia grossa. The sequence goes on along the minus strand of OY720147.1, from coordinate 14,928,408 downwards.
GAAAATGTGGTGTTTTCGAGCAGTTTTAAAAATTCTTTGGGCGATTCAAATTGAAAATTAAGGACACAATAATTTTTAAGACATCATTTTAACTCTAAGTATGCATTTTTGAAAAAATCTTTTTTTGCCGTTTTCCGGTAAAGAAACCCATATTTTCAAAAAATGTCTTCTTTTCCAAAATCCCTTTCACGATAATATAGACAAAAATCGAGCTCGTCATTTTGTTAGAAATGGCCATGTTACCTTAGAAATGAATTTTTGTCCCAATCGCATGGACCGTTTTCGAGATATGTATATCGAAATTTCAAAAGACGATTTTTAGCGAAAAACTGAGTATGCAGTCATGTTAACCTCACCCACTTTAGCTTGAATATCAATTTTGGTTGATATCGTGAGAGCCACTTTCGAGCAAATCAAACTGGTATTCAAATTTTATATGGGGAGTATACCGAGCAGAAAAAAAAAACGGCCCCGAACTGTCGAAGTTTGATCAAAATCTAATCTGTAGTCCTCTGCAGCATACGGACAGACAGACAGACGGACAGAATTTCGCGACCCACTTTTTTTGAGTTCCCCTGTCATCGCAATGTCAGAATTGATCAATATGTATCTCGAGTTCGAAATTTTGTACGAAAACAATATCTTTCTTTTGCTACGTAATGGAGAAATAGCATTTTTCCACGCCCCCAACCAGAATAGGCTGCCAAATTAATTCCACATCCTTTGTCCCGTCACAGATTCATTGCCCGTTGCTTTCTTCCCTGTCCGACCAAACCTTCCGAAGTCATGTCCAAATAGCAGAAATCAAATTGAATGACGTGCTCTCCAAGTTCCCCAAGTATCCTTTCGAGTCATTTATTTGTCACTTATAAAAGCTTCATTATGATGACGGGGAATGTTACTGCTCCACAATGGAAACAAAAGTTGCCCTGTTTTTGCAGATCCGTCCAGATGCACACATATCCATCTCGCCATAGTAATGAATTAGCAATTTCATTTGCTCCCCATACCAACATCCTTCTCTCACTTCCTGTCGTTCTCTCGGTTTTACTGTGAGAGGAGCGCACTAAATGTCACTCGCTCCTCTCAAAATGATTTTGTTTGTTGCCGCCGCCGCCTATGTGCACTAACATTTAGCTCAAGTGCAAGTGCAATTGTGAGCTCAGCAATTTGTTGGGCCATAAAAGTAGGGGTAGAGAGATGGTCCTATTTGTGTTCGAATCTGGTGCACATGCACAGCACATGTGTCTCTCCGTTTGTGTGGAGTAGTGGAGGCGATGATTGCATTTACTTGAAAACTTATTTCCGTAACCGAATCGTTGACCTGATATCCTTGACGATTGACCTCATTCTCTTGATGTTCCAATTTGAAAACACAAATAAAAAGTTTCCTTTTTTTCTCTCGTCCTCTTTCATTGCAGGATTGGCAAAGCAGCTAGTCCTGAGAATTCATAATGTGACGTCGGGAGAGCGCGCACATACACCAAGTAAAACTCAAAGTAAATAGAAAAGATTTCGAAAACGCAACTCAAAGGAGATCCTTCGGCGAAAGAGTCTCCACCAACAGGAAATAGTTTACATTTACCAAGCGATATAAATGAACCTGTCATCCATGATGTACCGCCTGAATGTCCAGCATCCGTCGCAATCACAGCCGCAACAGCAGCATCAGCAGCAAGCTCAAACACATACTCATCCGCATCCGCATGCTTCGCAACAGCTCTCACCTGCCAATAGTCAGCATCTTATCATTCAGCAAGCCGGTGGTGGACAGCATCTTCTCAGCGGTGACAGTGGAGGTGGTGGCGGCGGCGGCGGCGGCGGCGGCAGTAGTGGTGGCGGTGGTGGTGGTGGAGGAGGAGGAGGAAGCGTTAGTGTAGGAGGAATCAATGGCAACGGTGGACTCAGTGCAAATGGGGACGATTTGAAAATTCTCACTGCCATCAAATCGGAACCGATGCATGATGTGGTCCTGCCAGCAATATCCGGCGGTCCGCCGCCGGGAATAAATGTCGTCAGCGTTGGCGGCGGAACAGTGGGCGTCGCTGGGAATGGAAGTGTGGTCCTGAATGCTGGCGGCGCCCTTAATAACAGTTCATCGGCCTCAACAAGTGCAAATTCAACAAACGGTCATCTGGTGTTCGTGCCAACGAAGAGGGTACGACTCGATGGGTAAGTCCTAGATTTGGAGATTTTCCTTTTAAGCGAGGTCTCGTGTCTAATGCAGTTGCTTGGTTTACAGACCCGACGATTGGATATCATCGCCCAGTCCCAGTAGTGTACCCAGTTCGGCACCACCTCTGAGCCCTTCGCCAGGCTCGCAAAGTCATAATTATAATACGAATATGTCAAATGGATATGCATCACCAATGTCAACCGGAAGCTACGACCCGTACAGTCCAAATGGAAAAATGGGTGAGTTCAGTTCAGAAATTTATTTGTACACGTAAATCTATTTGGAATTTGTTGTCTTGATTGGTGGGTAAAGTCGTGAGCGAAAGTACAGAAGTTTTATGTGCAGTTCACTTAGGCGACATCTATTGCAATTTGAACTGCGCATCCTACTCAGTAAGCCAGAAGGCTATATATAGCTACGGACCTACTACACAGCGCCTTAACGGCGATTGCTTTAAAGTCACTGCCATACAGTGGATGATTTATTTAATTATCTAGACAGCCTTGCATTTACCTGGGACACAACTAGTAAGACTCTCCAGTTAGCCCTGTACTTTCCTAACTGCCTGAGGTCCCCTTCCACTTGTGCGCACCACCTTAAGCTGGGACTTCCTCTGATGCGTTGTCCCCCGGGCTTGGTTCGAAGACTTTTCGGCCCGGAGTTTTTGTGGCCATCCGCTCTACAAGTCCTGGCCATCTTAGATGACGCAATTTTTTTTACTCATTTCATAGTTGAATATTCTCCTCCAAAGCCCGTCAACGTAAACTGAACATTTAACGAAGCATCTTGCTCTCAAAGCTACCGAGGATTTTATCTTAATCCGTTGTGGACAGACCCCATAAAGCAGTACAAAATCAAACTTGGCCTGTTCTGTCCAAAGCGACCCTAAAAGGTCGTATTTTATAGAAAATGTACTTCATTTGGTCGAAGGTAGCTTATTTTAATCAGTAGGATCCGTTTCAAATCGTTTGAAACCATACAATTTAAGAAAAAGCTATACTGTCGTTAAGAAGACTTCTTTCCATGTTCGGAGTGAACATGGGCCTCAACAAACTTGCCTCGCTAGCATGATCCTTTGCGATCTTGTATTACCGCTGACCTGGCCTTTTTTGCAGTCTAGTTCTACTTCATAAATGAAGTCGAGACAAGATTTAGATTATCTGATTGTAAGAAGTCGTTCACATTTTTATTTTTGTCTGTACACCGTCTCAGAGTTTGGTGCTTCTGGATCCGACGAGCTAACTGCGTAACTTACAGCCTTTGAGAAGAAGATTCCCATGAGACATGAGACTGCGGTCTTCTTCTGACAAAATTGAGAAAGGCTGTCTTTGTTAATAATTTATCGCCTTTGACGTCAATTCATACTAGCAACTCGGACCTACTTCAACAACTATGGAGTCTGGTGTGTGGATTAGCTAAAAACACAAGATTTAAAAAATTCTATTTATTACGTTGCATACTTTTTGGCAATCTTGTGTAGATTTGTTGTAGAAAGCATTTTCGAGCCTTCTTAAAGTCTTCCTATGGTTATACGATTAAGAGCCCAAAATATATTCATCCGCCTTCTTCCCTCATGGTCTGCTTGTTACAAATTTCACCTTTCTAGGCTATAACGGAATAATTTTTAACGTGACAGAGAAATAAATCCAAAACACGTGACTTTTATAAGGCGGATTGTTTTTGCCAAAGTCAGTTGATGCTAAAATAAATTGTTCACATTCGTTTGTTTGAACAGTTATATATTAAATATATACTGTACTACTTTCGGTTCTTGTTTCTGCCACATCAGTACATCTGTCAATTCGTATTGAGTTTGACAAGTTGGAAAATCCATGTGGGCCCATGCTCCATGATACAAAGGTTCGTGTGTCTGGTATAGTTTCTGGTGAGGCGTTGGGAATTTGCAAATACACACAAAAAGGAAAACTGTCAGTTGCGGTTTGTGTTGCTGCATGTCTGATGGGCGAAAATACAATTAAAACGATGTACATAAAGCTATGCTTAGCTATTTAGAAAGGACCACAAGGCAACCGTACGTACACATAGATTGTTCTCAAAATCGATAGTGCGGGCTGATTTGTAGTTTGTAGATTTGTTCAGTTTGCGCCTCATATTTGAAATTCAATGTGACATCTGCAGGATTCGGGCGTATGTCGAAAGAAATTGCTTTGAGTTGATTGAGTTTCTCATTCACTCCCAAACGAAGAGAATGTTTTTTTTTTTTTTTTTTTTGTTTATCGAATTGATATTTTTATAATGGAAAATGCACCAATCCGAGTGTTTTTAGTTTTGACAATTTAGGAACTGGATTCACAACTTGTTTCATGCATTTTTTGTCATCGCCACTATTTTCGATTTTTTGCCACTCGCTCTGATTTATTATCGCCAATCGCCACTAGGACAGAAAGGGAGATATCACCGTCAAATAAACGTAAAGAAAAACTGATCACTACTCCATCTATAGTTTGCCATAATAAGGCACTAAACAGAGGTTCAATACAGACCTCAAAACACCTACATATCGATTGATCTACGGGGAAGGAGGATCAAGTCTGCAAAAGACTTTGCAAATGCTGAGCCATAACCTCCTAGTCGAGATCCTCTTGTCTAAAATAGTTTTTTGAGATAAATGATCGGATGTTTATTTCATAATAAAGAGGAAGGTATGCCGTTAAATGACCACCACGAGCACGCATACAGGACCATATCCTTTTCTTGAAATTTTCCATAACCAAATCGCAAAGTGGCTGCCCCATGTCCTCGATAGCCTCACGAATTTTATCTTTGAGGTCTTGAATCGACGCTGGGCTGCTGGCGCAGACCTTATCTTTCACGTGGTCCCAAAGGACGAAGCCGCGAGGTGTTAAATCACAAGATCTCGGTGACCAATTGTGATAACCTCTTCGAGAGATAACACGGTCCGGAAACTTTTCCCGTAAAAGATCAATGCTTTCGTTGCTTGTGTGGCACGTAGCGCCGTCTTGTTGAAAGTAAACGTTGTCCAGATCAATACCATCCAACTCCGACCATAAAAAATCATTAATCATCTCTCGATAGCGCAATCCATTCACCGTATCTGTTGATCCAACCTCATTTTCGAAAAAGTAAGGTCCAATAACCCCGCCGGACCATAAACCGCATCAAACAGTCACACGTTGAGGATGGAGAGGCTTCTCAACAATAACTCTTGGGTTTTCCGAGCCCCAGATGCGACAATTTTGCTTGTTGACGTAGCCACCGAGGTGGAAATGGGCCTCATTAGTCAAGATGATTTTTCGATGGAATTCCGGATCATTTTGATGCATTTCAAGGACCCAATCAGCAAAGACACGACGTTGTTGAAGCGTGTATCGTTCCATTTTTAGTAATGGCGAAGTTTCTACTTGTCAATGTCAAAGAATAAAAGCTTCAAAAGTGACAGCTACCGAAATAGCGGGTCATTCACAATAACACCTCGCATTGGAAAACTCTTTACTACGATGAATAGTTTCAGGATGCTGGATCCGTGCAATTTTTGAAAATTCTGTGCGAACTTCTTATAGTTTTGTGGATATATTGAAAAATCGAATGTAGTAATAAGGAGAAGTGGAAGTACATAATTTATAAATGAATGTTTTTTAATAGTTTTATCGTTCAGGAACTAGTTTTGAAATTAAAGGTTTAGGGATAGCTACCAGCGGAAGCTTTCAACATGTTTTCGTCAAAAAGCTAAAGCGGGCTGAAAAACCTCCGAAAAACCCCCTCAAAGATGTTCCAAAAGAAAACTAAAGACGCTGCTAAGAGGTCCAAAAACGACTCAAAAACAATGCCCGAAAAAGGCGGTAGAAACACTTAAAAAGAACGGCTTAAAAACCCCCTTCTCCTGTGGTTGCATGAAAGAGTTATTGTAAATTTATTTATAACACTGATAGGGTGGTATAAAGTTCGGATGCCTCTGTGAAGGCTTGGACAACCAGCAAAACGTTTTGCATTAATGTATTGGTCATAAAAGAAGAAGTGTCTTTGAAGTTGTCTGAAATGGAAGCCTATTTAATACTTAGTTTATGGTATCGGCAACGCTTTAAACGTCTTGCAACCACCCCTTTAAGGGATCGTTGTCTATTATTTAGTAGCGGAAGAAAGTTTTCTGTTTCGAAGCTTAACATCGCAATTTCAATGATTTTAAAGCTTTCTCCAAATTACCATTTTTTACGGGATAGTTGACCGCATAAAAAAATTCGATTCCCGAAAACCCCAATTTCCAACTTCAGGTTTCTTTCAACTGCGCCACCTCTCGCGATCGTCTGACAAACATCCGGGAGTATAACTGTCTCGAAATAACTTCCCAATTAGCCGTTTGGATTCGGCACAAAATTATAGATCCCTTCCATTCGACGCAAAAAATTAAAAACCTACACAAAATGAATGACTGCGAGAAGCTAGGCCTAGGTCAGTATGGACCTGTTGCGCCAACTATTTATTTGTATTTCATTTAATACTTTTAGCAGTTCCGCTAAGAAGTTCAGTGAGCGTCTAAGAATTGAAAGCCTTTGTAAGGTACTCTTGGCTATTAACAAAATATATTTCCCCACCTATGTTATGAAACTAAATTTAATTTAATTTAATTAACAGTAATGAATAGCTTAGTTTGTTGTTTTGTGATCTAGGTATTTTTCTCTGTGTTCTACCAACTCTTAACTCTCCCCCTTTTGGATAAACAACCCAGCCTAAGGAAACTTAACACAACATCTTTCTTTTGGTAACTGTTATCGAAATATGCATACATACTCGTAAGTCACTTAATCGATTAATATTGGAATAGCTGTCTATTTTATTTCCCTATTTGACTGCAATTTTGAACATTCTCTTTTCGTGTTTCTTCGTTCTTCATCATTTCATTACTCATATTTTAACATCCCCTTTTTATTTTCTTTACAAGTGAACTCCATCTAGCGATAACTAGATTCGAAAAATGAAAACGAAAAAAAGCTCTCAACACAAGCATCCAGTTCCCCAAGTTCGCAGCAGATGTCGTATTATTTTGTTTGTTTTCGCGGTTGACTATTTCGAGAGCTTTTTTCCATGAAATTATTTGCTTTGCTTTTTAAAATACATTCATTATGTAGGTATATGTATAGACTAACTTGAAAAAAGGAGATGGATGGTTTTTGTAAAACCAAAGGCAGCCAATTTAAGAGAGCGTTAGTGGCAGCTGTGAATTTCTATTTGTATTGAACTCAATCTTTAAAAGCTTTGTGTTTTTAGTTGACTGGTTTGGTCTTAATCTGGTTTGTTGTAGTTCTGTTGCTGCTGCTCACGCTGAGTGTTAAATTGTTAATCTGCTACTGTCATGCATTGGAATTGGAAAGAATTGGAAAATGTGCAGTATTCTCTCCTAACTGTCGTAATATTCGTGGCAGTACCTATAACTACCTATTTTGTGCATAGCTTTTTTTCCTATCTTTACAATTAGCTGAATGCTTGAGACGTTCTTTATTTTGCAACAGACATCACTCTTAGCAGAAATTGCTCAAACAAATTCGGCAACTATTCCAATCTATTACCATCTACGAAATGAATCAAAAAACCATGCGAAAAACCTTTCGCAGTCGGTCAAAATTGTAAGTGCAGAAGTTGTTTGCCCATTACATTTTATGTTTATTTATGGTTTTGATTTCCATGGCCCCTAGAAAGGAAAATACTCAAATTCGACTTTAAAGTCAACTTTTGCAGCAGCTCTGTGCAGAAGTACCCAATTGGGTAATTTGGCTCAAGTATTTTAGCCATATCTCAATGCTCCGAGCCATAGAAAAATGGCTCACATCTGTCGGAAAACTTTAACATCACTTCCTTATAAACAAATTTGAAAAATGAAACAAACAGGAAATGTGGCTCAAACTTGTGTGGAATGGCTCCGAAAATGGCTCAACTCCAATATTTCTTCGGGCCAACGCTGCTTGTGGGACCACTGGGGACGTTCAAGTATCTAGTTGAGTTAGTCTGACAGCTGGCTTGATGTGTTTGAGTTTTGATTGGTCTGCATCGCTCAAATGAACAGTTGACGTTTATGGAGGGGTAGCCGATGAATGTAGTAAAAAATTTCATAACTGAGTACTGGCTACTGAATACTAATTTGACATGACAGTTCGCAGTTATGTGGTTGACGTATACAAAGTGACGTTACCGACGAGTTTCGTTACTAATCTAGTCGAATAATGATAACTACATTTTTTAATGTGTGTATTGCCAGCACGTTCGACTGCTTCAGACTGAAGAAAGTCTTATCCGAAACTCTCACTAGTCGAAGCGTTCCTATGCTAAAATTCCCAATGGCCTTCTGGATCGAATCAATAATCACTGAATTAGGGTCATGCTACCAGTCGGCAAAATCTTCTAAAAATAGTTCCGCCACTTACAGATAATGCACTGGCCAAAGCGTCAATTATAGTTATTAAACTTTGAGGTTATATTGCACCATCTATGAAGGCCGTGTCTAAGAGGTGCTTTTTGAATATGACCTCTTTTGCATAAATCTACGAACCGATAGTCGAATTTACTTGAAACGTTGGACGGTCATATACAAATATGGCTAAACTGTTGTTCCGCCGCCATTAAAAATGACCCCTCTGCTCTTGTTTGTCAAGTGGTTAATCATAGATAATTCAAGAATTATGACGTCACATCAGGCTGGCAGCAACAAAAAAGAAGAAGATTATGCGACGCCACGGGTGACTACTAGGGTTGCCAAAAATGTTTCTCAACAGATCGGGAGGTTTCAGAAAAAATATTGAGATATTGAGAAAAAATCGTGAGAACCGGAAAAACCTGGTACAAAACAAATTTATAGCTTTATTTCAATGTTTTCTTCAAAACAACAATAGCAAAAAATACAAATATTATAGAAACTAAATTTAAAGCCACTATTCTCCTTCGAGCAAAGAAATAATTTTGTATTTTTTTATTGTCTTTTATTCGTCCTTCTTAAATACTATATTTAAACAAGAATTTAATTCAATAATAATATAAAGGAATATTTGAAGAAATGTCAACGGGGACAGTGAAATACCAAAAAGAGTACCTAATGCCAAACGCAATTTCTTCGTCATAAAACTTTTTCTTAAATATTCGTAGTTCACTTTTTAAGGAAATTAAATTGAAATATTGCAAATTCGGGAAATTTTATAAACTTTTCAGGAGATCGGGAGATTCAGTAAAAAACCCGGGAGAGTTGGCAACCCTAGTGACTCAAGTTGGTTGTGTTAAAAGAAAACAACAAAATGCGTTACGATATTGACAAGCTGAAAAGCATTATTCTCACAAAATTTAAATCTCTGGCAACACTGTTCACCATATGACACAAGAAGCTTTTTTTCACTCTCTTAGCTCAAATGATTCGCTTCTTAAACTTTTGACGACACACAAACAACTGCAATATACAAGATACAAATACAACATACTGCGTCCTGCGCTCGTTTACCGATGGTTTTCTGTTTATATTTTCTCTTTTCTCTTCTGGCAGCTTTTCTGTAGCCAAACTGATTCGGTTTCGGATACTGGATTCACAATCAAAATCAAATTTATTCAACAAAACATAAGTAAGACTATGTGTTGGTGAAAAGCCATTTATCAAAGAATTGTGTCAGAAAGCCGGCCAGGCGAAGGTTTAAAGCGAATCCCAGCACCAAATCTCATACTTGGATCCATAATTAAATGTTGATGATTGTGCAAGTGGTAGTTGATTTCGTATTCAGTCAGGTGAACGCCTTGCTTAAGAAAGAATAAAAATCCAAACAATTTGGCTTGCCATTCTTTGGAATTCAGAATACTAAGCTAGCTATTTGGAGATACACCTCTTTTTGTTGGAATTTTGCTATGCAGAAGAGAGAGGTGACGAGCATTTTGTGTGAAGCTTTTATTTCGCGCGGCATTAGGGCGGGTTGTTTATAAGTAGGATATGGTAGGCGATTTTACCATTTTAATGTAGATAAGTAGATATCCACTTTAACATTGCCAGTAATCATTTTCAAATTGGAACAAGTTGATGTAGGCGAGTACCCGCTGATGTAGGAATTTCCGGGCTTGCATTGCATACCTACCTATCAATCATAGAGCAGCGACTTGACAGGAACTTTTCTGTCAAGTTAATGTTTTGATAAAACCTTCACATTTTGTAACATTCAAGTCCGATCCGCACGTCCCCGCATTCGACGCAGTTATGAAAGCGTCGCCGTCGTAAGTCGTACAAATTATCCTCTTCATCTGGAGTGGAGGTTGGAGTTAAAGATGGTCAAACTTTGGCAACACCGGACTTCGTATAAAACCAAGCGATGAGGGTTGTGACTTAAAATTTGTTGACCTTACATTTTTTCTGGCGAAACTCACTCAAACTCTAACACAGCCCTAGTCTCCCACAATCATTCTTTTGTGTGAGTTTTTATCTGTGGGACCGACAGTTTCATTACGAATTTGAATAACTGAATTTAGGAGCATCCTCAAGACAGTTGTACTCTCTCGTTTTTGTCAGCCGATGGCAAGAGGCGGTGTCTGGGAAAAAAACTGTAAGGTAATTTGTAATTTGTGTTTTTCCGGGGATGGAACCCGATTTGTTGGATTGGATCTTTGAAAAAAATCAGCGGCACCCTCGCCCTCATTTTCTCAAGATGATGATGATAATCTCGCGCCATTCCCAATCCCATTCAGTTCGTCATCCGAAAGGATGTAGATGTAGGCGCTTGTATTTTTTTAAGCACTCTCGGAAAAAGCTGCTTGAAAGGTGTTTTTTTTTGCCGCTAAGCATCATTTTTCATACCAGAACTGTCGGGGCAGTAGGTATAGCAACCTAAGAGTCAGTGACCGTGTTGCTCTTTCTTCAAAATGTGGAAAATGCGTTTGAAACTTATTCAAAGCGACGTCTTTTGAAAAATACCTATACCTACTTTTTGACGGAATTTCCTTCTACCGTCCAAAGTTGAATTCTTGGAGCAGGTTGTAATGTGGTTCTACTACAATTTTCGTTTTTGAAAGCCTCAGCTAGAGGTTTGTTCTTTCGAAATGTGCAGACGCTGCACATACTTTTGATACCTATGCCTGGCTTTTGTCACTCGCAATGTGTTTGGTTTTTTTTTTCTCAGAAGACCGCAGAGTTGCTTTTACAAAGTGAAAAATGTTTAAACTATAGAGATGATTCACCGCAAGTCAAAGTCCAATTCTCCTTTAGTTCTTCTTCCATGTTGACTGCAATTAAAGTATGTCTCTGAAAAATGTTTACAGCCATACTCAGCCGTCTTTTGTTTACTATCCGGTTACACCCTTTTCCAATACACTCGCAAGGAAAGTCAATGCAAACCGCATGCGCTATTTTATGCGTATGCCGATGGCCAATTCATGCCAGACACCTATCCAAGTCTTCTCTACTACCTCTTCCCATCGAAACATATTATATATATAGGTACATCTTCATTCGGCAATGTATGCAATCTGCTGCTCTTCGGTTCGCACTACTTTGTCCTACTTCCCATTCCCACACCCAATTCCATCGATCAAATTTGCCCACTACACTCTCGGTGAATTTAAAAACAAACAAAAAAACCGAAATCAAAACAACACACCCATAGACGAAAGGAAAGAGATTTAGACTGCCGTTGGGCTCCGCACCTACCTAGCACACCCCTAAAATATTTGGCGAAATTTTGCAAGTTGGGGGAGCTATAGCGACACAACGACGATGACTACAAAAGACGTCTGATGGCCTTCGCCAAGATTTCATGTCTCCTCAGCCGAAGAGGATGATGATGATGATGATGATGATAATCGTGCCGATGGCAATAAGCACTAAGGGAAACGCTGTATTATGCAAATGTGCGTCTTTCTTTTTTGGCAGCGCAAGGCGAATATTAGTCTGTGCGCTTCATTAGGACCCACAGACTGAATCGAAGTAAAAACAAGTACCCAGTCGAGTACAACAATGACCTCTGTGAAGGTAACACATCTGTGTTCGATCCCAACATCGAGTGGCCTGATAACCTTGATCCTGATTCGATGTCCGGTTTTTCAGTTTTGTAACCCCTTTTTGTTTTTGTTGATTTCGTTTCCCTCTCTCCTGTCGCCTCCGCTGCACATAGCTTTAACCTGAATTCTTTTGTGTGTCATTTCATTGCCAGCGCGTTCGAGCTCACATGTAGATACATAGGGGCAGGCAGGGTGGGAGAAAGGTTCGGTGCCCTTAATTTGAGGACATTCAAGTTTAAAATGTCATTCTTCTTTGTCACGTTGTTGTTTTTTTTTACTGTCGTTACTGGGTCAGGAGCAAATAAAAGAAATCGAGACAACAAAAAACAAAATATCGTTGAAACCAACCGAGTGAAAACCAAAAATAAGTTCGTGTCGATGACAGTCAGTGGTGTATGTATGGCGGCGATAGTAGAGCAGCCGATCACTTGGCTGCAATATAGTTTAGTGTGAGAAAGAGCAGGGTGGTGCTTGTCGTTGTCACATATAGGGGCCAGAGAAAAGAACTGAATGTATATATAAATAAAATATATCACAGTGAACCTTGGTGGCTAACCTACTTCTGACACATAGTGCGGTCGGTGATGGTATGTTGCAAGGACTTTGAGATTGAGAAGAGTGTCAGTGTCATTAGACGGTGTTTCTTTTTTTCTTTGCGAGTTTTTATTTCATTTTGTATGCCTTGTGGGTTGAATGACTGGCGATTTGAGTGGAAATTCACAAATCGGTGGGGCGCCGGTTCTATGTTGAGCGTTTATATGAAGGGCTTCAAATTTAATAAGAGTTTGTTTTTGATTGGTTTTGCTGGTTAGTAGACCATTCTGTCAACCCAACTTTGCGGAATATTTCTGATTATTTGGTGTGCTACTTCACGACCCAAGTTGCGCTGAACTGTTGCTGTATTTTTGGCATAACATTGATCGGTGACAGTGACCAATAAGAAATGTCGGCCGACTTGAAATTGTAGGTCTAAAGAGATCAAACGACTGACACAATTATTGAACTTCTCGGACAAGAGGTCGAATTTGTGCGCAGCTTGTGGGTTTTCTTTTTCGCCACCTCTCGCGAACGTCTGACAAACATCCGAGAGTATAACTGTCATGAACGAGCTTCTCAATTAGCCGTTTGGATTCGGGATACAAATAGTCGATCTCTTCCATTCGTCCCAAAAATGGAAAACTTACACAAAACGACGGACTTGCTGAGCTAACTATTTATTTGTTTTATTTTGTGTCGCCATCGCCATCCTTCTGCAGGCCGAACTCTTCCCATTCCTTATCAAGCCTCTGCAGTGCTCTCATTCTTTTCGATCTTTGTATCTTAATTTTCGGACAAAGTGGGCACGTGCGACGTTCAAAATAATGTTTCTTAATGCACAGAGCCGTTTCTCTCGGTAGTCCTCAACAGGTTTTATGGTCTCGAAAAAATCTCGGCTCATTTCTCAATATCGCTCTCCGCATTTGCATCAGTTGCCGCAACTCGTTGCTCGTCGTGGAAAATCTATGCGGACCACTGATTCTTGCTTATGTAAGGCTGCACCATCCTGTACATATTAAAGTTTTGCTGCCCCATGTTATCTAAATACAGCCGACGCTCAGAAATTAGAACCACTAATTCTAATTTCCGCATTGTTCTAATTTCTGGACGTTTTTTTAATTAACTTATAAATAGTACCTCCAAAATGTATTATTTTTATATAAATCTCTTTTATAAGTTAAAAATAAATTTTTAATGAACTAAAATCACTTTGTAATCGAGACTGAGCCAAATATGTGCATACGAATTAAATATTCACAGCCGTATAACCAAATAGGTCCTAGTATGACAAAAAAATAACGGGAAGGTAATCACCACATGTGTAGATAATTTGGGGATTCCCCTTGCGCAAAATAAACAAAAAGGGGGATTCGCCGATGTGTGCAAAGCTAACAACTAAAATCGCTCAGAAATTAAAACCTCAAGTTCTAATTTTAGAGCATTTAATGCATTACAAACTCAGGTTCTAATTTCTGAAGGATTCGAATTTCCGAAAGTTCTATTATGTGAGCGTCCGTTGTGTTTACATTAGCTTTACTGTTCTTAGAATTCCCGTCGTGATTTCGAATGTCGCAAATCGATTGAGTAGCGTAGCAACGACGAATTCGATAACTTGTCTGGGGAAACGCCTGCGAGCGAGATACACAGCTGTGTGGGGTTATGTACATTGTATGTCCAATTTTCCAACGCAAGAAACCCGAGTTGGGAGAAAACCAAAACAATAGAACGAAGCACATGACTGTAGGTATCCTGTTGAAATAATCTCCATAGCAAGAGGACTTCAGGCGAAATCCAACATGACATACAAGACGAGAACGGAAACCTGATAGCGAAAACAAAGAATATACAAAAAAGAAATACCTACGAGTATATGTTACCATGTTCCTACCAACGTGATTTAGACAAAGTGATTTAAAAATCCAGAAAGGCGTCTCCACTGAACTTTATTGGACTTAGGTTAAATTCAAACTTTTCTTCCCAAAGTTTCAAGAGAAAGAATTCGCACATCTCGGACCAGGAAGTTCTTTTTTCTTTTTCTTTTTGTATTGTTCCCATTCCTGCCAAAAATAAAACAATTTACGATTGAATGTAATTAATAAAAATACCACAACTCGCCGAAACACGAAGACAATTGAGTCTGAAATAATTTTTGTGATTTTTTTTTTTCACCCGACTGTTTGTGATTTTCTGTTTTGTTTGCTGAATAAAGTACTGAACTGAATAGGTACGTATTTTGTGTGTGTTTGCGATGAAATACATGTAATTAAAATGTAAACACGTGTAAATCACGAAAACATATGATAAATCACTAATTTATGATATGATTTAGCCGTTTTCGGGTAAACTAAAGAAAACAACATTTAAAAAAAAATGCCTCTTTTCAAAAATCCATTGGACGATAACATAGAGAATAACTGAGTATGCTATTAAGTTAGAAATGCGCAAATTAATCTTAGGAATGAATTTTTGCTACAATAGTATCAATCGTTTTCGAGAACATTTTCCATGGGAAGTACCTTTTATATTGAGGTTACCATGCGAAAAAAAAAAACGGCCCCGAACTGTAGGCCCTCTTACTAAGTAATCGAGAGAGTGAAAATTTGTAACAAAGTGCTCTTTTCTTTAAATGTACCAATTTTATAGCCTTGAGAATAGGTTTTATAGCCTTGAGAATTTTGAGATTGACAATTGATCAAATATTACAGACCAGCTGTACCCGCCTGGCTTAGCCCATGCCCGGGATCTTTGATTTTAAATTTATGGTCTTGTCCTGTTTTATATCATTCAAGTCAGGCTCACATTTAGCAACGTGCATTCTTCAGACAATTACCATCAATGTCCCAAATCTTATACAGGCTTAAGATGCCTGTAAATAGAGATGTCGAAAAATAGAGATTGTCAAGTTCCAACAGGTAGTTTAAGTCAGCTTTTCAAATAACTTTTGTTGTATGGAGGAAACGCCACCACCAATGTTGTGCAGGGTTTTCCCCATAATGAAAATAACTCTGCATGAGCAAAACATCGGCTTCTCCAGAAGAAAAGGAATGAACAGCTACACCTCGAATAGCAATGGTAGAGCTTGAGTTGACGTAGGCCCCGTCGTAGGTGACCCGGACTAGTAGAAGCCGACCGAAATGGGGCTAGCAACGGAAGGCTGTTAGTCAAAAGACCTGGAATTGGAGTGGCTTATTGCTTGAGCTTTGGGCTCACTCCGAAGTGTAGTGTAACCTTATCATTTCATTTCATTTATTGAATCTACGATTTATAGTCAACAGAATTCGAAAAAGATAGACATAGAAGGAGTTATATAATAATAAGTATTTATTTCGGCGGCGCCATTATGTCGTTTTGAAGCCTTTGTTATCCTTAAACGAAGGCTTGAGCTGTTAACTTTTTTATTTAAATATCCACAACTATTATTCAAGTGTTATAAAATGTTCCCACCAACGGCACCAACGATTTTGACCAAAGTGCATACGTAGAGTGAAATTTGTGTTTTCAAAATTACTGCGTCCTTAATTTTCGATTCGAATCACCGAAAACGCTCATTTGAGAAACTGGTCATATCTGCTCATACAGTGCGACCTCAATAAAAGCAACCCTCGATACATGCAACTCCTCGATAAAAGCAACGCCTTAAATCTTAACATTGTTGACTCAGTAATTTGAACTCCTCAAAAAAAGGTGCGACTCGATAAAAGCAACTATTGTTTCCTGAACTCTTATTTCGTTCGCTATTTTTTCAAGCACTAAACATTTGCCTTAAATGGGCTGAAGAAAATCATTTTTCACTGAGTAACATTTTAGTTCTGCAAAACATACGAGAGTCAGCTGTTGAAAAGAACTCTGCATCCAAAAAGACTCTTATCAACAATTTGCCAATTTTTGTAAAACCAAATATTAATTTTAATTTATATTATTTTTAATATGAATTAAATTAAAAGTTTTGTTCTGTTTACCAGTGCAAGAGACATATTTTTTCAGACTATTCTGAGGTGTTTGACTTTTTGTCCCATTCTTGACACCAACAATTTTTTTGGCTTGATTATCTCAATAAAAGCAACTTTCAAAATTTCAATGAGTTGCTTTTATTGGGGTCGCGCTGTAATACAATTAGAAAACATAACGAACCACACTCCATGATCAACGAGAAAATGTCGTTCGACTCAGTGGTGCATTTTTTTTTATTTGACATTTCCTTTTTTTTCTAAAACAAATGAGTGACATTAAAGTAAAAGGAACTTTTCACAAAAATGCATCATAATAGCGGAAAGTAACATAAAGAAGTTAGTAGACTTTAATAACTTAGAAAAATATTGACGAACTTTGAAGAGCGAACGAGTTATCAGAAAATTCTTTTGTAGGTTTGTTTATATGTACATTAATTTTATTTTTGCTACTTCTTTTGGCATTTTGGTAAAGGATAATGAGCTACTTTTTGTAAGGCGGACACCGGAGGCTAACTCGAAAGACTTTTTGTAGAACAGTAGAGGTCACCCAAGTATGAACTTCCACATGCAAATTTCGGACGAACTTTAATCGGTCTCCATTGTATTCGTAGAAAGCCCTTCTAATAGACAAGTCCATTAAGGCCTATTTGCACTCTATAAATATTTTTCACTCCTATTTTCTTATGAATTTTTATCTTGCTTTGATGTTTTCCTACAAGACCAACTAATTTTTCATTTATTTCTGGAATGAGTCGGGTGACATTTTAGGTCTGAACTGCCTCTTGCCACAGAACTAAATGCAACAGTTTTTTTTTAACAAGTATCAGCCAACAATTGCTGGTTACGAGAATGTTGTGTTATTATTTATTTTCGTATGCCCCTGTGTAACCTGTCGCAAGGGATAATGCGTAGAAAAAATTAAAATCGTCTTCCATTCAATCGAGAACGCAATTGAGTGGTGCATGCTTTTCAGCGATGACTGCCTTGCATCTTGTTTACAAAGTTTGCTACTGAATTGTTTTGTTTTGTCTACAAATGTGTGTCCCGCGATAACTTGCGCATGACATAGTAGACTGGTGCTTTCATATTTCCCTTGGCGGACATCGTATTCGTATATCCGTAAGGTTCTCTCACAGCTCTCGCACTCAATTCTTTTGTTTTGCAGTTTTATGCTAATTGTGTCGTAAATAAGGTGCTCAATGGAGGAGGAAGTGTTATTCGCTTTGCGCTATTAAAGTGACGTGCTGCAAACTTAAACAAGTCGAATATACGGAGGAGTGTTTCTGTTTATATGCGATGTAGAAACAACTGACAGATGTCGCGCACAGGTTTTTTATTCTCTCTCTCTGTCTTTCGTTAATGCGTCGGCGTCGAATGTGCGAGGCAGGTGATGAAAAGTCGCATTGTGTGCGCGAGTAGAAAGAACTTCATTGACGGTTCTGACAATTGTGCCTTTCAGTATAAAATAATCGTAAATTTAAATTCAGACGAACGTGTTGTTAGTACAACATAGGTGGATACTGCATAGTTTAATGTTGTATTGTTGTCAACTTAAAATGAGGCAGGTGTGAAATGTATAACTACGTACTTCAAGTTGAAATTGACTCTCAAGATGATTCGCAAATGTGCGCAAATATATCTTTGGAATTTGGGGTGCGTATATGGACTTTCAGTATCCCAAAGTTTAAAAGTGGTTTTCAGCAACTCTGAATGGACAAGAACTTTGTCACCTTTAGTACTGAAAAGTTCTGAAATTAAGTTTATTTATTAATGGATTGGATTTGAGTTTTCTTTTTGTTCCTATAAAACTAACATATTTATCGTGTTCCCAAAAGTTCAGCTAAATTTGGAAATCCGGATGCAGTCTCTGGAAACCGTCAAAAATTAGATTTTCCTTTTTAGTCTCCATGAGTTCTGGAAAAGAAGAACTCAAATGCCTAAAACACAAAAATTAAGACAAACGTTTTAATTCCAAAATGCTGTTGCTATGATTTGTCATGAGTTTCGAATTTTTGTTTTACTCTTTGACCGTCCAGAACTATAATCAAAACTTTTGGGAACTCGAAAAATTGTGTTTCCATTTTTTATTTTACAATTGTCAGAGTTCTATAACTTTTTATAGGGTGACAAGTCCACGCACTTATGACGACTTAAAAATGTTCACAAATATTCTAAAACGCACTTAAATTGGCACCAACAATACCAAGGCTGTAAGCGTGAGACTTAAATTTTGAGAATTAAAGGTTTTTCTGTTTTTCAAAAACCATTGCTGCTCCAATAGCCCCCCTGAGATATTTGGAAATTGATGTTTGCTCTATGTAATTGAATTTGTATAAGTTTTAGTCCTCTGGAAATATACCTCTAAAAAGCCGATCCAAAACTTAGTTTATTTTTCGGGAAATGATTTAGTTGGTAGCTCAAAAACTTGCCATTGAAGTGTAAACCCCGTTCTTGCTATATGTAGATTTTGCCCCGGAGTAAGGCTAAAGTTTACCCATTTCCGGTGTTATTGTGTCATTTTGTCCTATCAAAGAAGTGGTTCTTGTCCTTTCGAGACGTTAAAATCGCCTTGAAGAGACCTACTACCGATGACGGAAGATGACGTTAAAAACGCCTTTTATGACTTAAAAATCGCCTTGTGATTTTACCGTCATCTTCCGTCTTTGGGCGTAGGTCTATTCGAGGAGTCTGGAGGAACTTTTTTGTAGCGTCGTTCTTCTTCTTCTGTTTGGTTCATGAGCTTATATTGGCGACGCTGGTTGTTCTATAAGACATTCGCGATTGTGTGCTGCCAAAGTCTGTCGTGCATATGACAATCCTGCATCTAAGTCAGCGCGGTTCCTACCAACGCAATAGATGTTACAGTGTTTGATCCGCTTTTTTTTAAGCCCATTCCAACGCACTCTTTAGCCGCATTTCGTATTGGACAGCTATGAACATTAAGTCGGAATCGAGTCTTGTAATGGCTTCACAACCATTTGCTTCTTTCCACCTCAACGCTCAACACTCAATCTGAAGGACCGTTTCTATATGATACGCCTAGAAACCCAATTCTCTCGTCAGAATCAAACCATTCATACGTCGAATGGTACTTGGGTCGCTTTTCCTACATATTTGATGGCAGCTTTGACTGCTTTTATCCTTTTTTTGACAAATCCGTATTTTCGGCTGTGTCCAGTCTGTTAGCAGCAGAGCAACTGCATATATGGTTGATGTAGGATTGTTGTTAGCTCACATCGCACATCAACCTCCACACGACGTGCGTACCATCAGTCGCCCTGCGTGTCTGCATATCCATCCGCTTGGTTGAGGAGAATCCTCACACACAGTCAACGATTGCGGTGCAACATCTCCGACTCTCGTTTATCAACATCTCGTCGTTCCATCCAAATGGATTTTCTAATTTTAAGTTCGCATGATACATGCAATCGGCGGAGCCAGTAACCTTGGCCAAATACGCTCCCCCCCCATAAACACATCCACTGCATTGGCTGCAGTAGCAGTAGCGCGTAGCATCCCATGCCAACACCCCCTCTGATGCACGCTTCGTTTTGCGTATGATTACTGGCCTCCTGTCTGCTTGCCTTACTGACAGACAGCTTAACACGAGCAAAAGCCACCCAGTAACCCCCTCCTCCAGCTGGAAGGTATATACATTCACATCGTTCCGCCGACGGCGTGTCATCGAATGTGGGCGCGCGCGCACCACCAAACACCAACTACCCCAACGCCAACAATGTATGTTACAACGCGTTGCTGGTGCTGTCGACTGTCGTGCTAAGCGGAAAGTGTGTTTCCTTTCATGTCGTGGGTGCAGCGAATGTGTGTTTTCGCCCGATTGACACGTACTCGCAGGCAAGTGCATTTTTCTCGCACACACACTGCAGTTGCCGACAGTGGGAATGTGTGCAGTTGCCAGTTGCCATGACCCACCGTAAAAGTACGCTTTTATTTACAAAGTGCACTTACGGACGTGTATGTGCGATTTTGTAAACAACATCACATCGAATTAAAAACAATAACCCATCCGTCGGTTCGTTTGCTGTGTGTGCGTGTGTGTGTGTACAATTATGTTCGTTTTTGCCGATTAAGTAAACAATATGCGACTGCAATGGGCTCGAAGACTGATGGGTGGCGGCATCCACAGCGAGGCATTTGTCTATCATGTTATACCCAGAGCTGGAGAAGCGAGACACAAACAGGATGTGGTTCTTTCATCGAACAGTTAGAATGTGTGTAGCGGGACGAATGAAAGTTGGTTTTCGGCTGGGGGTCTCCATGCATGCGTCGTCGGGCTCCTTTTATGAGTGTTACTTACGAAAAGAATTGAAGGAAGCTACAGCTCTATGCCGGATCGGAATGGCTCAATTGAGATGTTTTTTTTTTTCAGAATAGTGGCAGAGATTTTACTTTACGCCTACGTATAGATCGATAACAGGGAGACACTGTAGCACTGAACCGGACCAGCGGCTCAGTATCATTCTCATCTTAAGTCTTTGAGCTACCAACTAAATCATTTCCCGAAAAATAAACTAAATTTATATATCTTTATTTTATCTTTTTAGAGGTATATTTCCAGAGGACTAAAACTTACATAAATTCCAGTACATAGAGCAAACATCAATTGCCAAATATCTCAGGGGGACTATTGGAGCAGCAATGGTTTTTGAAAAACAGCAAAACCGTTAATTCTCAAAATTTAAGTCTCACGCTTACAGCCTTGATATTGTTGGCACCAGTTTAAGTGCATTTTAGAATATTTGTGAACATTTTTAAGTCGTCTTAAATGCGTGAACTTGTCACCCTATAAAAATTTTTAAAACTCTGACAGTGTTGTGAAAAAAATGGAAACAAAACTACTAGTCCTGACTGTTTACCAAACCAGCTTGATAGAGTAGATGCGGATGACTTGGTGGAGAGCAGGCAAAAACTCAGTTTCAACAATTAGTCACATATGTCTTAGAGCAGCACCGATTCGAAAAGGAAGCGAAACAGACCTTTCTAATTTCATATTACTTTCACTGAATTATTGCGTTTTTAAGAATGGATGTGATTCACACAAATCCCTATATACCTTCACCTACACCCAGTTAGGTCAAAGATTCCTCAGTACAGATTCACCATGGACGGCTGTATCCACGAATTTTCATATAAACAGGCATAATTGGAGCAACTGGTCCTTAGATGTAGCTTATCACAGCCATTCGCTCGAAGGAGTTTTTATTTTTAAGACGACGGGAACTGATATTTCCTTGAATATAAAATATTGCAACTTTCTTCGTCAGAGCTCCCCCTTTTGAAAAATATCTGTCTTAACTGTTTGGACATCGTATTCGCCTCTTTTTGTATTGCAAAAAAAAAAAAGGAATATCACATAACCTTCTCTATGGATCTACTGCAAAACACAGCTTTTTTTCATTACGTATTTATTTTATTATCGGCATTGCCGAGTCCGAGATAGCTATTAAAAAATCGTTTCCAGGAACTGCTTACTCGCATTACGAGGTCACATCCAGTTTGAAGCTTTTTTTTTCTTTCCATAAACTTTATTTTGTACACAATGGCTCGAGTCCGTTCGATTCGAATCCCATTCCATCTCGTTCTTTATATGCATATGGCACTTAATCCTTTCACCGTATGTGCGTGCCCTACATTCACACGAAATTGTATGCATGAGTTGGCCGATTTATTTTTGAAAATATTTCTCAGATAATCAAGGGAAAAAGGCTTCGCTACGTGTGCACTGTGAATGTACGAACAAAAAAAAAAATTCAAGGATCATCCGGAGATGTAATAGGTTTTGAATTAACGAAGCTTGGAAAGTATGCTTCTCGTTTTGGATAGTGCCTGCTGCAACCTATGAGCGTTGGGCATATTTATTTTTCTCTGTTAAATAAAAACCAATCCAATTCGCTTTCACGAACATTTTGCTTCATGTAGTTTTGAAAACGAAAGAATTTTTATTCACATTTACGTTCTTTATTTTGGCTACAAAATTAAATCAAAACAAGGAACGACAATCGACATTTCTATGTCAATACAAGACAGTAAAAAAACAGAAGCAGTCGCATAAAAAAACGTTCGGTTTTCGCACGATTTCTTTCGCTTTAAAAAAAATGTTAAAATTGTTTTCGTTTCGGTTTTTACAAGACAAAAAAAAAAAAAAAAAATTACTGTTTTCGCAAGATTTCTTTCGTTTTGAAAAAAAGATAAAGTGGTTTTCGTTTCGGTTTTTACAAGACAAGAAAAAAACAGTCAGACAATAAAAAAATTTTGTTTTCGTACGATTTCTTCGGTTTTTACAAGATAAGAAAAAAAATAAAATTTCTCACATAATAAAAATTGTGTGTTTTCGCACGAATTCTTTCGTTTCGTGGTTTTCGTTTCGGTTTTTACAAGACAAGAAAAAAACAAAAGCAGTCACATAGTAAACAATTTGTGTTTTCGCAAAATTTCTTTCGTTTTGAAAAAATAATAAAGTGTTTTTAGTTTCTTTTTCCACAGAGTCCCAAAGCCTGAGTTCAGATCTTGTGTGGCGAACACATTGAAACGTTTTCCTGCGATAGAATGGCATGCTCTAAGATCCAGAAGGAAATCGTTGTTGCGCACGAAACCGTTTCAACGTTTCGCCTCATAGAATGACGACATTGGTTTAACCTGAGCTTTATAGAATTCTAAGAGCTGCTTGGGCCTGAAGTTTGTAGTTCTGTCTTAAAATATAAAACTTACTTAATCTAAAAGATGCTTCTCTTGTTATATTTGATTAGTGGTCCCGCCTTGTTAGTCCCGAATTCACTGCGGGACCAAGATAGTCAATGGATGCCGCCGGAATTTCGTCAAAAACACAATACATTCATTGCAACTGCACTTAACTGCGCGACCCTCATTTGAACTTCCAGAGGAGCTCTAGTCAAAATTTTGATCGGAAATAAGACCAATACTTGTACGAGCAGGCTTCAGAAAGATGCTGGCCATTTACAGGAAAAAAAACTCAACAGCCATCCGAACATTTTACAGGGTGTTGTTGAACCTACTCCCACTCATTTGCAGTCTCTCCACGCACCTTTGCACCGCACAAAAGCCAACCAAGCAGGACTAGTGACGATCCACTTCCCTGCAACGTCGATTACAAGAAAACGAATGACCCCAATTAAGAAATGGCTAAAAGCCGGTTGGTATAGCAGGAAGAACAACCATCGACGACTGCGTGTCTTAAGTAATTTTCGATTACTCCTTTTATTTGACTTGATTTGAACTGTGCGCCGCTGTGAGTTTTTTTCTTCAAAATCGGCCACATGCCTACCATCAGGGAGTGCATACTTGAGCATTTATAATGCGCCGACCCATTATGTCCAATATCTACGACAATCTAACTTCATACACATGTATAGCTGTAGTAGTACGTTCTGTAAATCGTCTCGGCTGGATATTCGAAGAGTGTTGCCTGGTAGACCAGATGGTAGTGGTTAACCTTGAAATGCTTCCAAAGAACTAAAGAACTTGTGTGAAGGTAGGTACGTGCGAGTATGTCCTACACTCGTTGGTTGATTGCTGCGTTGCGTGCGTACAGGTGGTGCGTAATGTGTCACTTAATGTGCACACGTGCATGTGTGTGAGCTTGAAGTTTCGACTTGTTTTAATGGGATGACTGATAAATTAGTTGATTTTTTTTTGTGCTTAAAAACAATGTTTCTGTGCGGAATTGAAAAATGTAGTGGAAAGAACGTAATAATAAACGTGACCCCTCATTTTTAAAGAAGAGGTGGATTGTTGTTATGAGTGGTCATTGCAATTATTGTGCAACCTTGGGCAGTCCACATTGGGGTTTGTTATTTATGTTCCGGCTTTCTGCCAAGATTGACATGGAAAATTAACTAAAGGACCTCTCATTGAGTAAAAGTGCCAAAAGAAGTCATCGGATGTTATTTGGCTCTAATATTTTTTCTAAATAAAAAACTTCTATTCTGTTTTTTGATTATGTTTATTTGAACCTTTAGAATTTTATTGGTCAAGTCGAGAAGATGATATCGGCCAAATGGACGCCGTCACAATTGATTGCCATACGGGCTCGTTTTGTGGCATTTATCATCACTTCGGCGACAGATTCTCGCACTCGTTTCGAATGTTGGCCTTGAGGGCTTCTAGGGTCTCGGGCTCGGGTCTAGGGTCAGAATATCGGTTGTGGCTCGCGCAGTGTGTGCCGTAGCTCCGTCCTGTTAGACCCACATGTCCTCCAGTCTTAAATTGTCCAATTGTGGCAGAAAAAACTCGGTTAACATGGCCCTATAGCGCGCACCGTCCATTGTTGTCGTTTGACAGCGCACCATGCAGTAACTTTGAGCGGGTGTAATGGCTCCTCGTGCATTACTCGTGGGTTTTCGGTGCCCCAGAAGCGATAGTTTTGCTTGTTCACGTACCCGCTGAGGTGGAAACGAGCCTCATCCCCTTCTTGGGCAGTGTATCGCACCATGGCTTGTTCTTTCGTATTCTACATCTGTCTAGTCCACAAATGTCAAAACAGATTTGACATTGGCGGCCATTTGCAAAAATAAGAACATCTTCCAATAGGGTGATCTCTTTTGGCCCACCTTGTAGTTCAGGTTTGAATATATAAAAACAATTTGACGCATAGACCTATTTTTGTTTTATTTGTAAGCTTGGAAAATGCGGCTATGTTCGCAAGAAGACATCGTTTAAATGTGCACGACATCAATTCAATTTTTCGAAATTTTTATCTGCATGACGATTATTCCTTCAACTAAAATTGGTATTTGAGCTTAAGTAGATGGGGTTACCATTACTGCATACCAAAGACTAGGCTAAGAAAATCTAACAATGGTGCTTTTGAAATTTAAACATATCTCGAAAACGGTCCATACGATTATATCAAAAGTTAATTTCTATGGTAATATTGTCATTTTTAACTCAATACAAAACTCAGTTTTTGTCTATATTATCGTACAGTAGATCTTTGCGAAAAGTAATTTTTCAAAAATTTGGCTTTCTTTAGTTTACCTGAAAACGGCTATAACGATTTTGACCAAAATGCATACTTAGAGTATAATTTATGTTCTCAAAATTGTTGCGTCCTTCATTTTCAATTCGAATCACCGAAAACGCTAATTTTAAAAAGTGCTCATATCTGGAAAACCCCATTTTCGAGTTCGATAAAGCTTACCTACATTTCAAACAGTATCTGATACTCAGTTTTCAGATAAATACCTAGTTAAGCAATAGTTCACACTAAGAACTGCGCTAGTTCTTGCTGTTTTTGTATGCACAGTTTTATAAAAACCGCTCTAAGGATTTTGATCAAAAATCGAAAGATTAAATTAATTTCTTAATTATTTTTCAAAAATTACTACCGAAAATCCGATCTGTGGTCGTACATTTTTTTAAAACTCAATACCGCACTTCCAAGTGAATCATATTTTACGTTTCGAAGAAAACCAAAGGATTAACTATACCTACTTTGTACCTACCTATTCCAGATGCTGACTACTGGAGTTGGCTGAACTAACACGCCCGCCCGTATTCAATCCCGCCTAAATTTTCCAAAATGATCGGAATTTAGTATATGCCCTCTCATTTTCTATATTTTGTTCCTGTTGCGTAGAATTTTCCACGCCTCATTGTCCGATACCGCCCATATTTCGAATGGTGCTTTGAACATGTAAAATACCTTCAGCCCTTCTATCATTTAGTGAAGCACATTGCGTCTATTACCCACCCAACATTCCCGGGAACATAATTAAATATTTATCCAATAAATGCGAGATACACTGCAACCATTTGAAAAAAAAAGCAGGAAACGCGACGCCATCCATAACCTCCAACGACGACGCGCCATACAAAATAAGAAATTGACGAACAAACACGAGAAAAAACAAAAACAACCAGTTCTCCTTTCCAATTTAAAATGCACAACGTGTTCACCTAAAGTTTTGCAAAAGATATCAGAAAAAAAAAACCTCCTCTATACACATTACCATCAACTACCTACGTATCTACGTCTCCCCATCTTATTTTCAAGAAAGTATCTAAACAAAAAAACGCGACAACAGCACAAAAAGCAGACAAGCAATGGCAGGAGGAGTAAATCCTTAGTCGGTCAGTAGTTGAGATTGAGAATGTGAATAGAAAAACCTGAACCTGTTTCATAATTATTGCCGTCTGGAATTCTCATGGCCAAGGACACGAATACGACTACGAATACGAATACGAACACTCATACTCACTAGGGAATGCATAAACAGAGAGCTCTTCATATGAGGTAACCACTACGAACACACCAAAGCACATTTGATTCCTTCGCCTGCCGATGTGTTGCTGTAATTCTACTCGAATGTCCTTCGATTTTGCAAAAAAATATATCTTGCACATTCTAAAAACAAGAAAAAAACACTAAACTCAGTTGAATGGTTCTCTTGAGGGGCTCATAATCTCCTGATGGATCGCACATGCATTTCCTGAATCCTTGCAAAATGCATCTGCAGTTCTGCACCAATGTCAAGGTGAATATTCCAAAAAATTAAAAAAAAAAAAAAAAACCAACAACTGGTTCGAATTTCCTTTGCGACAAAGAATACGAGAAGAAACCCTTTGGTTTGAGTTCCACCGAGTCCAAGTTCCCTAAGCGCTCTCCTTTTTTCTGTGTTGTGTTCACTGAGTGTGAGAGTAGGTAGGTCCGACCGGCGATGACGCGACCTAGGCACCAAAAGCAACAAAACTGCGGCGCGACAGCGCTTTTAATTTCAACACACAGACACATGACCGACGAAGAACACAAAACAAAAACAACACCAACAAAATAAATAAGACCATAAAGCGAAAAGGGATATTTTGGTAAATAAGTCAAGCAAAAATCTCCCATGACCTTGAACATGAAAATTCTACTCACACACACAAGATGCAAAAAAAAACATGCGTCTCCGCCGCCTTCCTCCAATCACCTCATCCTGCGGAAGACGGCCAGCGATGAAAACAAAGCAGATCCCTGTTCGCCGCCGTCGTCGCAGAGACCCCGTTTGACAAATCAAGGGCTGTTATGTGCACACGTGCAGTCGAAATCCTTGGCCAAACCAAACACACACACTGAAGCGGCTCATATAAAGTTAGAAGGCAAAAAACAAGTGAAAAAGTGCAGAACGCATAAACAAAAACATTTTCTGTTTGGGTGTGTATTTAAAGTGCTTATTTTTTTTTTTGTGTTTTGCCGAATTCCATACTGAAAGGAAGAAGCAACAGCGAAAGAAGAAGCAGGCGACACAAAAATAAACCCTGTCCTTGAAAATGTTTTTCGAAGCCCATGTGTGCGTGAATTAAAGTGCACAGGGGGAGTGGTGATGTTATTTTTTTTTTCTTTTTCTCTCTCTGTTATTCAAGAAGCATGCAACTTGAACTGCAAATGAAGGGTATGATGTATGCAGATAAAAAAAGAATAAGTTTGCGCAGGAAACTCATTTGTGCGAGTAGATCCGCATCGAATCCATAGCCGGAGGAGAACCTGTCCAAGTCATGCAACAGCAACGGCACAGATATGTGGATCAAATCCAAAATCCGGGTTCCATTTAAATGTTTGTCACTTGCTTCTGGTGTGGCTAGTTTCAGGATCAGATCAGGAGAATGGGAATGCGGTGGAGGTTTTTCGAAAGACCTGGGGATCTGATGTGGAATGTTTGACATGGACAATCACACGTTGGTCCTGGTCGTACAAAGAAATTAAAAACTCTTTCTCTGTTAGGCTGCTTTGGCATTCTTTTGACCTGTTGAAAACGGCGTAGCTGGGTTCCTAGGTACGGATGTGCTTCTCTTACTACTTTAAACTCGACCGGAGATCACACGGAGAATTGTTTGCTGGAACGCACCCTAGTACGCTTTTATCCGCCGATGCACGAGTACTTTGTCCATCGCGTCACAAAACAGGTCAGCCTTGTTGCTCGCGGAACAGTAAACCATTTGCCTTCTTGATCCGTAGAAACATCAGTAATTTACAGCTAATCCTAAAGCCATTACTCATTATGACTACTTCAAAGCTCGTACATATGTGCGTGGAAACGATCTTACGTGGTAATTCCTTGATTGGGGACCAATCTAACCGCATATAATTTTTGTTTGGTTTGTTTGGCTACCGTCGCTATATAAAATGGCTGATATTGACGGAGGAATTTCAGTCATCATCGCCTTTCCAATTGAAAGACTCTAGTTCGTCGCCTGGTTTAGGTCTTAGCATGCTTCAGTTCGGTCCTTGAAGGCTTGATATGTTCCTTTACTATAGATTTGGAGTAACTTAAACTTATCAAAGTTATTTCGAAAGCAGATGCAAAACTGATCGGATCTCCACACTTCTTACGTTAAAGTGACTGCCAAGAGAGAATTTCTAACTTTGTTGCTTAATATGACAAATTGAGTCGAATCTAATACTTTTATCTATATACGCCAACTTGCGGTGAGTGGTTCACCTCACTACCGGGTTTGAACTCAGTATATGCATGATTTTTGGACGCCCAACATTTTTCCTTCCAATAAAGAAAATATTTTTAATGAATTTGTAAAACCTGGCCCAATAATATGATAAATATATAGGACAACAAAAAACAACGTAGGGCAGCGGGAGTTGATTTGGTAGAGTGCATATACGAACTCGTCTCCAAGATTTGGTTAGAGGAAAGTATGCCTGATGAATGGAACCTCAGCATTGTTTGCCCGATCCACAAGAAAGGAGACCCTCTAAACTGCGCCAGCTAAAGAGGCATCACGGCTCCTTAACATCGCATGTCAGATCCTTTCTGCCGTACTGTGGCAACGCCTGAAACCATATGTCAACGAACTCATTGGAGCCTATCAGTGCGGTCTTAGCCCCGGTAAAACCACAACCGACCAAATAGTCACACTACGGCTGATGCTGGAGAAAACCCAAGAAGTCCAAGTCGGTGCCCACCACTTGTTTATCGATTTTAAGGCCGCATATATGACAGCATTTATAGAGACGAGCTATACAGAGCCATTTCTAGTTTTGTCATCCCTGCTAAACTTGTCAGATTGTGCAGGATGACGATGGAGAACGCTCGCTGCTCCATAAATGTCGGAAGCAATTCCACCGAGACCATTGGTGTCAAAAAAGGATTCAGACAAGTTGACGCGCTGTCGTGTGACTTTTTCAATAACTCTTGAGAAGATTGTGCGAAACTCGCAAGCCAACACCAGAGGCACAATTTTCCAGAAGTCTGTGCAACTACTTGCATACGCTGACGGCATCGACATCATTGGCAGAACACAGCGAGCTGTCACTGGCGCGTTTGCAGAAGCGGCAGATATGGGCTTAGTGGTGAATGAGGGCAAAACAAAATATATGCTGTCAACAAGAAGGGAAACACAACATCGACGAATCCGACAGGACGTCGCGATGGACAGCTTTAACTTTGAGGTAGGTCGGGACTTCTCCTTGGTCGTTTCGAACGCAGAATTCTTCGACTGATTTTTGGTCCCGTTTGCGTTGACGAGCTCTGGAGGAGGAGATTTAACAGCGCTACGAGCTCTACAGCGACATCGACCTAGTCAGAAAAGTACGCATCAGTCGTCTAAGATGGCTGAGACATGTAGAGCGGATGGACACCAGCGCTCCGGAGCGAAGAATCTTCGATTCGAACCCGCGCAGGGACAACGCAGTAGAGGAAGACCTCGCCTTAGGTGGCGCGCGCAAGTGGAAGGGGACCTCAACCAACTTGAAGTGCGCAACTGGAGGCAGTTAGCCAAAGATCGCGTTAACTGGAGAGGCGTATGGGTTGAGGTCCACGTCCACCCCGGACTGTAGCGCCACCTAAGAAAGTAAGTAGGTTACACACTGCATAAATCTTTGTCAGCATGCAAACTAGTGAACTCTCTTCGTTGGTAGAGTTCCTTAACTAATCAAATTTAGGACAAGTTGTTGTCACTGCAGAAGCAAATATTAAAAAAGCTTTAAGAACTAAGGTAGACTTACCCAGGTCGTAGAACTTTCAAATATATACATTCTAATAATCGAAGATATGTCAGAATTCACTCGCAGACTCTAGTCAAAAATTGTTTGTCACCACAAAGCAAGAATTATTATACTTTCGTTTTAAATTCTATTATCACAAAAGACTCATGTTAAATTCTATAATCACATAGGTTGATTGGTTGGTGGCTGTATTCCCCGTTACCTGACGAGGGACAAACACAAATAGCGCATTGAGCGCCGTTTTGAGGGCACACCTAACAACCTGGAATAAAGGGGGATGATGGATGTAAAGGGAGCTAGAAACCAACCTGTGGAGTTGAGGAATTTGATGATCTTGTCGAAATGGAGGCTTTGGATGGCCGAAAGGTCATCATAAAAGGGATGACCCAGTGCACTGCGTCCGATTTTGGCTAGGGCCGGACACTCACAAAGAAGACTCTTGTTTGTGTCAGCGCAGCTACGGCAGTGGGTGTTATGGGGGATGCCAAGCTTGGCTGCGTGAGTTCCTAAAGTCCAATGGCCCGTACTAATTGCCGTTAGTCTGGCGATATCTACACGCGTTCTGGCTAAGAGGTTGTTTGTTCTGGCATCATCGTAGGCTGGCCAGATCTTCCTTGAAATGACACAGTTCGTCAGGTCTCAGCCCTTGAGGTGAAGTGCAGGAGGATTTCTCTGTTTATATATATTCCAGCGGAAGGCATAACTTCCTCCGCATGAGACACGCACAGAGCAGAGCAACGTCTGGCAAGTTCATCGGCTTTCTCATTCCCCTCAATGTTCCTATAGGCGGGAACCCAGACGAGAGTTTCAAACGGATGACAAGCCCTGGTCAGTGTCTCCCTGCATTCCACAACAAGCTTGGACGTTGAATTAGTTAAACCAACAGCCTTAATCTCGGCCAGACTGACGACGAAGATGCCTTTTTTTCTTGGTGCCATTATGTCTACAGCAGTCTAAACGCCTCCTTAATTGCAAGTCCTTCTGCTTGGAAGACGCTGGCTGCGTTCGGAAGGCGAAGAGTTTTAGAGATGTCTAATTCTGTTGAGTAAGTGCCTGCTCCTACTCCACAGTTCATTTTGGCACCATCTGTGAAGATAGGTATGTCACAAAGGACTCATGTTAAATTCTATTATCACATAGGACTCGTGTTAACCCATGTGCGTTAGTCGTAAAAAGATTCATCCAAAAAGAGTTGTCATTTCAGACGTCGAGTGCAGAATGCATTGTTTCTCCCAAACGATGGAAGGCCTTACTCAAAGGCAGGTCCAAGAAAGCGAACTTTTGGCTATTTTAACTGATGCTCCAGCGAAACGAACCTTTCTTGAGGAACAAAATAAAAGCATAGCCGAAAAACTTCTCCAAGGCCAAATCAGAAAGCAAGTGAAGGGATTATGCTTGTATTTTTTTTTTTTTAAGTTTTTTCAACAACCTGATTGTGATTTTGCTCTTTTTATGAGAGTTTTTTAATAAATTTTTTAAAAACTGTTTTATAACTTTATAACTTTCCCCACAAAAGATAGCCCTCTTTGTTTAATGAAAGACAATATTTATAAGTTTGTTTTTTTAATATTTTGTCGGCGCTGTGGCTTAGTGGTTAGTGTGTTGGACTTCTATACGAGGTTCGAATCAGGACGAAACCAAAATTCCAACTTCAGGTTTTTTTTTCCACTGCGCCACATGCCACATCTCGCGATTGTCTGACAAACATCCGGGAGTAAGACTTTCTGCAAAGAGCTTCTCAATTAGTCGTTTGGACTCGGCTTAAAATTGTAGATCCCTTCCATTCGTTCCAAAAATGAAAAAATGGCGCGACTTGTGAGTAAAATCGACTCGAATGAGACGGAAATTTCGGCGTTACGGTGGAAATCAGCCTGTCGCCAACACTACGCCGCCGCTCTCGTCTCCTATTTCAATGACATATTGTGGGTGTGTATGTGTTGATAAAGCCAGGTCTTGCACAGACACTAGACTACTGAATCAGTTGATTAAGTTAAATCTTAGTTGTAACGATATGGAAATAAAATTTAAACAAAAACTCTAAAAATAGAAACAGAAAACTTTGGATTGGATTGCATTATGAAAACTTTTTAAATGATACACTTATCTGTATTAAGATTATAATATTATTTTTTCTTAATACAATTCAACTGCGACCACAATTCAATTTAACATCCACATTTAGCGAGAGAAGTTTCACATTTGGCATTTGGCACATTCTCTGTTGTTTTTGTTTTTTTAATATTTTTAAGTCTTCTGAGCAGAGGTTTTTGGTGAATTTTCTAGCTTGAATATTGCTGTTAGTCTTAAAATAGGTTTGGCTGAAAATAATTTGCTAAACCTTAGGAGCAACATCAGATTTAATCGCACATGTTCAAATGCAATCGAAAGCCTTTCATTTCAATGCAAAAACATGCATTTTAAAGGGTGATTTTTAAGAGGTTTAGAACTTTTTTTTAAAAAAAAACACAAAAAATTCGAAAAAATGAATGAAATATTTATTTGAATCGATAGTTTGAACCTTGCAATTGAATGTTTAAAGATAATTTCATGCAAATGTTGACCGCGGCTGCGTCTCAGGTAGCCCATCCGCTGAGTCCAATTTTGGCATACTCTTTCACACATATCGGCCGGTATCTCACGAATGAATGCATGGATGTTGGCTTCCAGTGCGTCAATCGAAGCGGGCTTGTCCCTATACACATTAGCCTTGGCATACCCCCACAAAAAATAATCTAATGGTGTCAAATCGCACGATCTAGGCGGCCAATTGACCGGCCCGAAACGTGAAATTAACTGTTCACCAAACTCGCCTCGCAATTGCGCCATTGTTTCGCGTGCTGTGTGGCATGTGGCACCGTCTTGTTGAAACCACATATCATGCAAGTCAAGAACTTCCATTTCGGGCAAAAAAAAGTTTGTTATCATCGCTCGGTAGCGTTCACCATTGACAGTAACGCTGCGATTCGAATCATCTTTGAAGAAATATGGCCCAATAATGCCGCCGGCCCATAAACCGCACCAAACAGTGGCTTTTTCGGGATGCATTGGTAGCTGTTGCAATGCTTCTGGCTGATCTTCACTCCAAATGCGGCAATTTTGCTTATTTACGTACCCATTCAACCAAAAATGAGCCTCATCGTTGAACACAATTTTTCGATAAAAAAGCGGATCCTCGGCCAGCTTTCCAAGAGCCCATTCACCAAAAATTCGGCGTTGTGGTAGGTCGGCTGGCTTTAGTTCTTGCACCAGCTGTATCTTAAAAGGCTTTACGCCCAAATCCTTCCGCAATATTTTCTTCACTACGCACAGTACGTAAACGTGTTGGTGGTTTAATGTGCAACAAAGTAAATTTGGTGTGAAATTTGGTCACAATCTTCCGAATAGACTGCTCAGAAGGTCGAGAATGCCGATCATAAAATGGAAGCAGCGCGCGATGAACATTTCGAACCGAGCACGAATTTTGATAGTAAAATTCAATAATTTGCAAGCGTTGTTCATTTGTAAGACGATCCATGGTTAAATTGCAAACCAAACTGAAGCTGTTTGACAGTGACACAAGGTACTAAACACACGTCAACTGTCAAAACCAGTGTTGCCAAAACCAAACCAGCTAAAAAATCACCCTTTATTTGCAGCCTGCAGTGTCTTTCATTTGCACGTTCTTCCAACGTCTCCTTGCACTCGAGTTTCATTTAGCAGACCAGCTGTCACTGTCCATGAAATTTGATATAAGTATGAAGTTATGCGTAAACAGAAAATTGGAGGTGCAGCAATAGATCCGAGGCAGTTCTCCAGCCTCATATTGGGGGATTCAGATTTCGCTTGGGTTCACCTAATTTAAGTGACCATAGTCGAGAAAGATTGCTTTAGGTTTATGAGTGGCATAGTGCGGATGGAGAGCACTGCATCGGACAATGACAATATAGGAAAGTGCAAGGGATATATGTATAGTGTCCCAAAATGACTATAACCTTGTTATTCCAACCTTGTTTCAAAACCGGGCAGAGTGAAAGTCCAATATAAGTAGAAATGGTTCTCAATTGAAACGGGTTACTTAAAAATTGCGATAGCAGTCTTACACAGATTCGTTGCGAAAAGAGGAATCTTTTAAATTACCAGAACCGTGAAGAGTGCTCCAAGAAAAATCTTCCAGCTACATAGATAGGAATCATGGAGTCGGATATAGCTATCTTCGCTGACAGTCAAACGACCCTTAAATCGGTTAAAAAGAATACAACTAAATCAAAGGAGATTTGGAATTGTCGCCAAGCACAGATGGTCAGTGTTTCAAGGGACATAGCAATATAAAGGTACCGTAACGACGGATGGGCGAAGCAGAGGCATCCATACTGCCACCGATTGGAAAATTGTGTAGCATAATCGAGGACATAACAGAGAAAGAGGCCATTTTAACGCCAGACCGTATACATTTCAAGCTAAATGGCCGAAACTAGAAAAAAAGAAAACAACGAGCATCGTGTCTTGAGCATCCGCATCATAACCGGCGTAATCGCAGAACACTGTCTTGCTACGTAAATCGAGGCTAGAGTGGCATAATTTAAACAGAAGCTACATCAGTGAGGTGGAGTCAAACATCTGCTTCACAATAATGACGCCTCCTAAACTCAGGCTCTTCACAAGCGCCGCGAAATTAACTGCCTTTCAAATGTCGAACCTAATAAAGGGTTTTCCAATGAGAGGTGTTATTTTGGTATTCAAAGAGAAATGTCATTTTTTGAGATAAATGATCGGATGTTTATTTCATAATAAAGAGGATGAAAAACAGCATCAGCCAAATGGCCACCACGAGCACGCATACAGGACCATATCCTTTTCATGAAATTTTCCATAACCAAATCGCAAAGCGGCTGCCCTATGTCCTCGATAGCCTCACGAATTCTATCTTTGAGGTCTTGAATCGACGCTGGGCTGTTGGCGTAGACCTTATCTTTCACGTGGCCCCTAAGGTAGAAGTCGCAAGGTGTTATATCGGTGGCCAACTGTGATCACCTCTTCGAGAGATAACACGGTCCGGAAACTTTTCCCGTAAAAGATCAATGCTTTCGTTGCTTGTGTGACACGTAGCGCCGTCTTGTTGAAAGTAAACGTTGTCCAGATCAATACCATCCAACTCCGACCATAAAAAATTATTAATCCTCCCTCGATGTCATCTGATTAGGAGCGTTAACTCCCAATCCGGCCAGTCACTTGATGGCTTTTGGTTGGTTCCATATATTTTGAAGTATCACTCTTAACCAAGGCGTCGTGGAGCCAGAGCGCTTTGTCTGGATAACTGAAAGCAGCGTGCTCGGAATTCTAGAAAAGGGTAGGCTGCAGTCTTTTAGGCAGAGACACTTCACGTGTTGGGCGCCCGCTAAGCAAGTAGTACTCTTCACAGAGGATTTACTAGAAGTGGACCTTTTAGGTCTCTGGTGTGGATGTGATCAGCTTTCTTTCATCGCACTACTGTCCATATGCAACCTAGCCCAACCCTCAATGGCTTTATCAATGACCTCGTAGAAGGAGTTTTTGTTACAATCGCCTTCCCAGTTGGACATCAGGCCGCATATATCAAGCTGCTTCCAACAATATTTAGCCTTGTTGCGGACTCCGATAAAGACTGTTCTCCTGTGTCAAAAGCCTAAGACTTTTTGCTGCTCACTGTATAGTTTTAACTGTTCTTGTCGTCGCAGATTTTCATTCTTAGTTTTCACCCATCTCAACGCACCGTTCAGGCCTCAGAGTCCGCCGATTGAAGAATTGAAATAAATAGCTGCAGCGCTTCTATAGAGACGTAGAAAGTTGGTAACCTTCTTTAGGCGGATCTGAACTTGTCAATAACAGTTTGGGCTTCCGCCAACTTAACCCATTCATAGTCGACATCTCCATGCGGCCTTGCGATCCATAGAATGCGGCGGTAGGCCCATCTACCTTTCGTAAGAGCACTCCATAGCTGTTCTGGCAACGTGATTTTACGCTTTGTGCAGGTGATTGTTTTTTCC
Source organism: Cheilosia grossa (assembly GCA_963082955.1). Classification (NCBI taxonomy): domain Eukaryota; kingdom Metazoa; phylum Arthropoda; class Insecta; order Diptera; family Syrphidae; genus Cheilosia; species Cheilosia grossa. Next base: position 14,891,775 of record OY720147.1, on the reverse strand, counting down.
TTGAATATGGACAGCGTCTCTATCTTGTCCTTCGCTAAAGAACACTTCTGTGTTCTCAGCAGGGATCCCTGTGGTACACCACTGACGGTCGCTGGTCCACCGTAGCGGTGGTGCCTTATGGCAGCTGCCTCTGCCTAAATAGACCTTTGTGGTATTCAATTAGTTAGATGGAACCGTGTTCAGAGCACTCTATCGTTAGATGCTAGTGGACTACAATTTGCCGTGTTCCCCATCGACGTGCGGACTATAGTTGCTTTTGTCTCCCTGAAGGTGTATTTCAATTACGTTTTCAAGCTGCCTGGTTAGCATAACCCACCAACCGATTGAAAATGCTCAGTCGATTATTGAAATTCAATGTCACGCCCTTTCCCTAGTGCTTCTAACCTTATCCATCGTTGAAACCGTCTAATGGAAGCAATCTTTTTTTCTTCTTTTAGTCAAACTATTCACAGTAATCTTTCGCAAGAGGCTAAAGGACCATTCACATGATCGCGAACTGCGAATAGGCGAATTGCGAACAAATCAATTTGAATTGAAAATTTGCTATTTGTTTTACCACAAAAACATTTTATTCAATTATCTAGAATCTTATCTAAAAAAAAACCGAGTCTTAATTGATTAAAATAGCGAAATTGACAATTACAGAAATTTTCCCGCGAACTGTCACACTTGATTCACAATCCACATAAAACAGTCGCGATCCACAAACCCGCGAATGAAAAATTCGTTCGAACTTAACCTTCAACAATGCAAATGATTCGCGTGTTCCTGCGACTAAAAGAAGTTTTCATGTGAATGAAATGTCAGAATCTTCGAATGTTCGCCGGTTCGCAGTTCGCAATTCGCTCTCATGTGAATGGTCCTTTAGACTTGCACCTCTCAATTAGAACAATGGAGAAATCGAAAAGAGTAACCCAACATGTGTCTCGTCTATACGTAACTCGCACGAAACTTCTATATTCGGACCCAATCTAATCCATCGCTCCAATTAAGCTTCATTGCAAATCCTTTTACCAAACATCTGATTCAAGCAGCAATTAAGATACATACCCATACAAGTTTGGAAGCCGCCTCCCAACAAAAAAAAAAAAAAAAAAAAAAACCGGATCCTAATTAGGGTTACAAAGTGCCACAATGAGCCAGAGTGAGTGGCACATTCTGGCCCAAAGACACGCCAACCCCCCCTCCGAACAATATTCTTACAATGGCTAATCCGTGGGCTTGAGTGCGGTTGTGGCGGGGCCAAGGGACACCGGCTTTGTGAACTACTATTCATGGCTTTTGACCAAAACATGCGTGACGACATCTAATTTTGTACGTCGCCGCACAGTCGCTGCCAAAGCAGCAGCTACAAAGATACACACATGTGTCGAGTATGTGAACATTATAAAATCGCTTCTAGGAAGAGTTTGCACTTCTTTTTTTTTCCACAATTTTGTCTGTTTGTTTGCTGGGGAATAATGGGCTTATAATTTGCACGAGCATACTTTTGACAGGTTCTCGTCTGCTTTTTGTTTTCCTTCTCAAGTTCGGGCTTAGTGGGTAGTAAACTAGATGATTATTCAGATTTTATAGATGGTTCCCATCGTTAAATGAAATCTAAGAGTGAAAAATGCTTTTGCCATTGAAATGAGCAAGCATCTTGCTTTGGATGCCACTTTGTTGTTGATCTACCTCGACTTAATGGCTTGGGGGGTAACGTATTAATTAAGGTTTGCCTTTGCAGTTGTGTGCACGTTTGCTTTTATGTGTCAGAAAAACCTTTGAACTCCTTGCAAGCTTTAAGTTTTGCGTCCGATGAGGGCCCTTTTGCAGGCCTTCTCCCTTGTAGGCAGAGATTGACAAGTAGATGTGCTATTAGTGATAAAAGTCTTGAGCGCCATGGCTCAGTACAGCAAACTGGAAATTTTGTGCCAATAATTTACACCGTATTCTTGTTGATCGCAAAAGATCACTGGAGCTAGGTATTCTGTGGATGTTTTCCCCTGCTGGCACTTTCTTGTGATTCAATGAAGGCGTTTCCTTAGGTTTCCGTCATTCAGACTTTCTAAGATTTTCTACCATTTAGCAAAGCTTGCCTGGGGCTTAAGGGCCCACTCTGATCCGATTGCAGCAATAAGTAGTCTTGAGTGTACCCAATTCTGGTCTTTGGAATCTAAAAAACTACCTCGTTTAAACAATCGACGTTTTATGTGACCCAAATCGTATGCGAGGACAGTCAATAGGAGGTTGTGACAGAGTTGCAATTACCACTTGGAAATGTAAGCTGAAACTTAGTCAGCTATTGAGATCGTCAAGAGAAGCTACGGGAGCTGACGGTCGAACCATTTGGTGGGAAGCAAGTGCCGTCTCATAAGAAAAATTGAGTTGTTAAAAAGAAATATTCGATAAATAAAATTAAGCACCGCTAATCCGACCCTGAGGAATGGATATATTTCGAACTGTCCAATCTGCTCAATAACCTGTGAAAGTCTAAAGGCGAGCGTCAAAAACGGGGTAGAACCTCAGCAATACTAAAGTCTTTATTGACTTTAAAATTATCAGGGGCATCTGCGCCTTGGAAATTGAAAGGAACATCACAACAGCATCAAACCTCATACTCATCTTAAAAAAACCATGCGCCCTTAAAAAACCTGCGTCCAAAACATATACATCTGTTCTTAAACAGTAAACAGCTCTGTACGACTTAGGGTGCCTTTGAACTTAACCAGTGCGTTTGACGCTGACGTTTTTAGGATTCCCACTAATTTTGAGGACTGATGTAATTTAAAAAAGGTTCTGCATATTAGAATACCTATTTAAATATTTATGGTGTTTCGACAGTCAATTTATCCACCCCGCACTGCTGTGAGTCCACGCACCAGTTTTAATTTTTGTCCTGAATGTTTATTTCAACCCTCTAGATGGCATTTTGTTTCTACAACTTTCTGTTTTCTTTTCTTTCTAGGTAAGTCAACAAATCCGCTTCTTTATTGTTGAATTGCTGTAAGCAGACGGTAGGTGTAACCTAAAACTCTATTTAAAATTGCAATATTTATTATTTAAATATTTAAAGTACATACGAGTAAATTTCTCAGACCCTTTGAGGTGTTACTTAAATGCTACTTTAGGAATTGAGGTATTTAATACCTTGCTCGAGAATCGACATTTTTTAACATACTATCGATGCGAGCTTTTTAACAATTACGACTCGGAACTAAGGCAAAAACAAAAACTAACTATGGCCTATATAGAACTATTTACATGAGCGCGAATTGCGAACAAATCAATTTAATTGCATTTATGATTTGAAAATTGCTATTGGTTCTAATAAAAAATATTTTATTTAATTTTTCTAACATCATACTTCATTCACACAATCCGCATAGTACCTACAAACGCGATCCACAAGCCCACGAGGGAAAAATTCGGTCAAACTCAACCTTTAAAAATAATCGCGGGTATCAGCGACTAAAAATGTTGAAATGTAAGAAATTGCGAAAATTCACTTGTTCACATGCTCTCAAATGTGATTAGTTCTTTAGAGTCTTGGGTGATATATTTTTTAATGCATTTTTCTCGTTTTCGGATCCCTTTACGAAAATTCAGGACACTTTTTAACGCCTATCGACCCATTTTCAGAATTGGTTATTTACATTCTCATTATTCTCTCTTTACACAGCCATCGACATAGAATCGACATAAATCTCGTTTTCACATTCACATAAGAAGTGTTTTTTCGAGCTTCCATCTCAGCAAAGCAGAGCTAAGTAGGCTTTTCAGTATTCAATTACAACAACTAATGTGAGTCCTCGAAGTGTCAAGTAGAGCGTGGTTGTTGTAATTGCGTGCTGTAAATTCTACTTAACTTTGCTTTGCTGAGTTGGAAGCTCAAAAAAACACGCCTATGGACAGAACACGTACCTATTTTTTGTAAATTTTTGATATGTTGTTTGAATCGACGTTAAAAACTATACAATATCCATAATTTTCTTTCGAAACACATACAGTCCCATATAGCGCGCATTCTGTTTCCCATGCATGCATTTTTAAATGAATTAAAAAAAAAAATAGAATGTTGTTTCGATACTGTTGTTTTTCTTTAATTTCATACGGGACCCTATTTGAAAGCTGGGGACACCTTTTTGGACCCTCTCCGAAAATGTTCGAAGGGAACACCGATTTCCGTGGTAGACATATGAACGAAGTCGAATTCCATTCATAAATGTTCTGATAACTATTCAAGCCAATAGCATTTTTTTTTTTTTTTGAGATATCTCAAGCAGTGTTGCCAGTCTAACCGAAATCTCTTCACTTTGACCGGAGAAAATTCTGGAACACCGATTTCCGTGGTAGACATATGAACGAAGTCGAATTCCATTCGTAAATGTTCTGATAATTATTCAAACCAATAGAATTTTTTTTTTTTGAGATATCTCGAGCAGTGTTGCCATTCTGACCGAAATCTCTCCACTCTGACCGGAGAAATTTCTGAAATCCGGTCTAACTGATTTTTAACCGGAACGAGAAAATTCCTTACCGGGAAAAACTTTTTTTGACCGGAAAAAATTATATTTTTCTATAACTATACATAAAGATAAATTCCTATAATTTGAATGAAAATTTTCCATACTTAACAAACATGCTCACAATTTCATACAGGAGCCAATTTATTGTAAATAATCCAATAATTCAGGGGCTCCACGACCACACGCCAGTCTCATTCTAATATCTCATTTGATGTATTGGAGAGAGAAGAGAAGAAGAAAATACCTTAACGCATTTAAAATAAAAATAAAGGGATTATATACTTTGCTTTTATACAATTCAGCCTAATTCCTGATGAAATCATATGAAAATAGGGACAAACGAGGCAGGTATTATAATTCAAGCGATTCCGATAGCTGAATATGATGAATTTTTTAACAATTTATAAATCATACATTTTTTCCAATAATATGTAAACATTTTACTAAGCAATTTTTGTGGAAGACTGAATTAGAAAATCCTTTTCCTGAAAAACTTTGTGATGCAAAGCATTTTAATGAATTCCTTGTTATTTGTTTAATTAGGTTTAAGATTAGTTTGGCTATTATAATATTAGTTAATTTTTGATTTATATTTTTAGTAATAATATATTGCTTTCACTATTCTATTTCTGACCGGACTTCTGGTCAAAAATTCTTATTTTAACTGGATTTTTTGATCGATTGTCAAAAAATAGAAATCGGTCATTTGGTCAGATTTGAACCGATTCATTTTTATTCGTGGCAACACTGATCTTAAGTAGTTTGCATTTTATTCAAAAAAGAAGCTGTCAAGTCCTTAGGGAAAGACACCTTTTAATAATTTAAAACAGAACTCCTTGTTTTATTTCACCCCAATTCGCTACAGTTTCTTGACTTCTTGTTATTTATGTAAGCAACTCGGATGTAGAACTCTTTTTGCCGCGCCATAAATTTAATTAGAATGCCCAAAACTATTCCAATTCTTAAAAGGAAATTAATGTCTGTGAGTAATTTCATGGGACTCAAGTCTCAAGCCCTTTTCCGTACCCAATGCTGTGTTTGACCTTATTTCTATTTGCTATTTAGGTTTACTATAGTAGTAATATATTTCGTATTACGGTGTATGGTTATATACCTACCTAGGTACTATTGTGAATTGCTAAAATTGTATCTATTTTACCCTGAAATGTTGGTATGACAGTGTGGAGGTTAGAAATATGAATAGGAAAATGAAGGCTGCTTTTCCGGTCTAGAATAAGCTGGACATAAGATACGATATAGAGAAATGAAATTATAAAGTGAATATGAGATATACGTGTATTATTTATCAACGTGCAAGTAAAACATTCAAATGCACACCATCATAGATTAGCAACAAAATCGCCTTAAATAGAATGTTACATCTTCATTTAAGGAACTGCAAACGGCGCTCGCTCGATATCCGCACTTTAACCCAATCTAGCGTGACCTGTAATATTCTGCGTTATTCTTGGAGCCTTACGTAATGCTAATGATCGTCTCCACAATTCAATTAATCTGCTTCTTTTCATTCGCACCAACAGTGACTCTTTTTTTTTCTTCTTTTTTTTTTGTGTTTTTTCGTGTAAATTTTCCTTATTTCTGCCATCAATTCGCAAATGATATCATCGATATAAAAAGTCGCTTTACCCCTGTAAATTATAAAATCAAAATTATCAAAGTTATAAAGCACAACAAGACCAGAAAATTAATTTACCAAAAGAGTCGGGGAAAAAATTATATTTTCAACCACTCAGCAACGAAAACAAATTTATAATCAGAAAAAAAAAATAATTAATTTAAAATCAGCGTCACAAAAGAGAACCATAATCGAAATACTCCAATCTTACACAAAAAAAAAAAAAAAAAAAAAAACAGCACACAACCCATCATCAGTCAGAAAACACCTCTCCCCTTCCCCCCCATTCCGTTCATCAGTGGGACTGAGAAATAATTTCTTTAACCGGCCTTGAACGAAAACAGTGACCTTTACCTTTACCTGCTTGTACGTTTATCGTTCAGCCACTCTTGGCGAAAATCAAGGTGAAATGTCAGTCATTGTGCACATCTAGATGTAGACACCTATTACCATTATTATTGCTTTTTATTTGTTCAAGTTTCTTTTATTTTATATTTATCTGTCTCCCCCTTTTTTGAATCTATATACACATCTTAACAGTCCCAAACGAGACAAAAAGGAAAAACCAATGCAAAAGTGAAACAACAATAAATGCAGAACTGTATCAGTGGATTTTTTGTTGGTAAGCCGCTTACCACACCAACGAATTAATTAGTGCATTTTGTTGTTTGCTTTATAAAGGGGGACTTCGAAAAAAAAAGAAATGTAGAAAGAATGACTAACTCTCTAATTTATTGACCTCTCCGAGGTTAGATACCGATTCGCCGACGAATGTGTAGGTACGTATAAGTATATGTCGTGTGCAATGTTTTGAATGACTTTCAAGGAGTGGCCCACATGACGTAGGTATGTGGCATATTGTATTCTTCTTGTTTTTAGCTCGTGCCTTTTGAGCCGAAATAAAAGCGAACTGGAAGCCACGTCATGCGATGGCGTTAATTAAAATTATTTCTTTCTGTTTTATATACAAACATTTAGAGATGTTGGTTGGCTTTTTTTGCAGATGCGATTTAATGAGATTTTTTTTCAAAGTGACAGGCGAAAGGAATATTTGTATTTGTCATTTATTTGGGCGAATAATGCTTTGAAGTGAGCAGTCCCAAAGTTTGGCGTAAATTCGTATTTTTGGAAGCGAGTTATATTTGTCAGTCGTACGTAGGAAATGCACTTTCGGTAAATGAACACTTGGATAACCTCGAAGCACACAAACCGTGCTCATTGTTGTTATGAGGGTGTAAGGTTTTCGCTGGCCCATTTTAAGCAATTCAATTCGATTTTTATCTAAAGCTGAATCATACCCCATCGGGTCCGGAAGGCGTGATTCTGATATGTGGATGGCAGAAACCAGAAAGATGCAACACCACAATCTTGAGCCCTACGGCAAATCATTGGTTCTTGGGTTACTTAGGGTACAAAAAAGCGGCGTTAAAGAGGAAATGGTATCCAATGCCAGTTATTAAAGTCTTATTCAACAAAGCTATATGACACTTTTCGAAATTTCTGACTCATCTACCGCCATCAATGCGTGGCTGATCAGTGGTTTCCGATAACACAATTTGATTCTTCTCCCTGGGGCTTTCCAACTTTAGCAAGACTTGATTTATCGAAATATCCGCCGTATTGGGTGTAGTAAATTTCTGTAAGAGGAGACTTATCTGCTACACATGATTGGGACTGTATCACGTTAATATAGCTTCCCCGAATCAAAGTCTCTAATCTTATAGGAACTCTTGCAGAATGCAAGTGTGAATACAATCTGAATATAGTCTGCTTTTGGGTACGCGCAGTAGCTGGCCATTCAAAATGTGACGAAGGTGATTGATTCGTTACAGAATTTCACATCTTTTCGCGTACGTTTCACGGTCTGTCTAATTTTTGCCTCTCACATGGTTATTTTCCTTGGTTTATTTCTAAGGTCGGGCGAACAGTTTGCTCTGCTGTGTACTACCTTTTCTTGCTATTTTTAACTACTTTCTCAATCTTGTTACATTGTGCGGAGTTTCGAGAACCTTGATCCTTCCTTGAAATTATTTTAGAAGCTTCGATTTTATTTCTATTACAATTATTTCCTTAAACTGTCTGTCTGTCCATAAAAATGGTGATACTTTCTAGTGTCCTGTTTCACGAAACCAGTTAAGTGCCTATTTATCCCTCATAAGCTGTTACAGCATCTTTGGCTATCAGTGGTCTCAGAGAAAGAGTGAATAAATATTTAAAAAAGTCAAATAGTTGAATTGGTCTTTCGTGCGAACAAAATTTTCTACTTTGGGTAACTAGATCTCGGTGTATTGTGTTCATATCCGACTCAAACTAAATTTCGTTGACAACAAGTCTATGGTAAGTCACTGTTATGATTATCTACGACAGCCTCGATTTATGTGGATGACAGATCAGAGTAAGCTTGCTTAGTTGTGGGTACAGCAAACCAATTATCGGGCTTGGTACGCGTATACTTTTAAAAATAAATTTCTCAGTGCTCAGTACTCAAGTTTACCTTTGGGTGTAGAGCGACCGTGTGCGTTTCAGACAACGCATTCAGCTTCAGTTTTTGCATTCCTCGTAAGGCTTCAATTGCGACTACCCGACAGTTGGGGTGACCAGTATAGGTAACTCACCTACCTCGCATATAAAGTTTGCCCTCTCATTTAGTCCGCTCCGAGTGCCTTGATTTTCACCCAGAGAAAGACTGTTTGTATGTCATGCTCTGCTCATGCCTCATGTCTCATGGTGGAAAATTCATCGCGTCAGAGTTTGCTCAGCAGTTACTGCTACTGATTTTCTTATTTCGCATATTGCTCGCTGAAAATGATCACATTTAAGTGAACAACAAGCTTCCATCAGTACGCAAATGGGGGTGCGATAAGTTGGTCCTTAAGGGTATTTAAAAAAAAAACAGCTAATATCTCAGTTATGGGGGGAGTACGTCACTGAATTTTGTGGATTTTACAAGCCCAACAATAACAAATTCAGTCACGTTTTACTCAATCACGGATGCGGTAATTCAACCCCTGATTTCTGAGTTCGACAGGAGGGTTGCGCGAAGGTGATCTTAAGCTTGAAGATATGGCCTTTCAGGATTATTATTCTTGCGTTGCTGGCGATCTATATATGTACCTCTTCATCCACAAGCCATTTTCGTTGTCAAGAAATATTCATTTTAACGGAAAGTTCGCTCGCTCTGAACAGCCAATACTGGAAATCAAATGCCAATTTCACATTTCGTCTATCGCAACCCTGTGGAGGCTTGAACTGACCCTTGTTGCGGACAATTTACACAACGCTGCAGTCACTTTCAATTAAATTAAAATAATTTCAAACGAATATTAGTTTAAAAATTCAATGCAGCTTTCTCCCCTGTCCGCCACCATACGAATGGAGAAAGCTGTGGCAATGTACTTTCTGTGTTTTTCAGATCCACCCACCAGAGTTGCGCGTTTTAAATCTGAAAACAAAAAAAAAAAACAAATACCAAATAAATCAAGTGATGTGTACTACTTGATAATCCACTTTGTTCCATTAGTAGCGACTTTCTTTCGGTTCGCATTTGTCCAACACCAGCAATTACCTACAGTTGACGTCATTCCAAAACTCCCACCCCCAGTCGATTGCAATTTATAATTTTCAAAAAATGAATTCGCTGCAAAACCAACACAATGTACCTTAATTTGTTCGTAACAAAACTGACAGAGAACAAAAATGTATATTTTACGAGTTGTTCTTTGTCATTTAAAAATAAACTCAAATTAACTAACTGAAGCAAATAAAAAAAAAAATGAGCAACGAAGACCGAAATATTATTATAAAAAAATTTCCTTTCCACCGCACCGACACCAACGGAGTCGGAGTCCATGTGCATTTGAGAACACACGCGCGCACGCGAGTGACGTTGCTTGATAAACATATGATATTTGTTTTATTTTTTCTTTTGCACTCTGTTTAGATAAGCTGTTTTTTTTTTTATGGCAACAGCAGCAAAAAATAAACAAATTCCAGAGAGAAAAAAAAAACATTTGTGGTTCAATGGAACACAAGAAAGTATTTTTATTTCTTTTTTATGAAACGTGATAAAATAGGTGAAATATTTTCATATAGAGCTACGTTTTTTTGGTTGGATCTAAGCACAATCGCACAAACACATCCGATTTTTTTTCTGATAAAAATAAGTAGGTATACAAAACAGAAAACCTACTGACAAAGTTTGGATTATTTTCACAATAGACAGAGAGGGAAGATTGCAAACGAAAAAAACGAGGTCAGTGTGAATGTTTACATTTGGTGCGATATCGCGCTGTTATTGTGTTAATAGGTCTGTGACCTGATTACGCATGAAATTTGGAACACAATTCGTCTTCGATCTCATGCGCTGTTATTTTAGTTCTAATAGTAGATAGGTAGGTATTCGTGTTGTGTTTTTTTTTTTGCGAAATATTACGTGGGCGCTTTAAAATAGAAGGTTATAGAAATTTCGTGATGAATATTGTGGAAGGTGGCTTTATTGACTATTATTTAGAGCCTATACACCAACAACAAATGGTTGCTTTAGAAAAGATTCGTCTGGCAGCTGGAGCTTTGGAAAATTGCAGATCGAAAAGTAGGAGCTGTCGGGGGCCTCTAAAATGTTTGTGGGAGGGCACAGAGAAGGCTGGTAGGCGCAGTGGCTTAGTGGTTAGTGTGTTGGACTATTAAGCGAGGGTACCCAGGTTCGAATCCCGCAAAAACCCAAATTCCAACTTGGGGTTTTTTCCACTGCGCCACCTCTCGCGAACGTCTGACAAACATCCGAGAGTATAACTGTCTTTAGAGCTTCTCAATTAGCCGTTTGGAATCGGCATAAAATTGTAGATCCCTTCCATTCGTTCCAAAAATAAAACTCACACAAAACAAATGGTTGCGAGAAGCAGCTAGGCCTTGGGTCCCTACGGACCTGTTGCGCCAACTATATATATACAGAGAAGGCTGTATTTATCTAAAAAGTAACAAGTAACAGTTGTGATAAAATTCAAAATTTTACGGAGCTCGGCTTGTCTGCTTTAAAGCTAGATATCTGGTATTGAATAAGTTGATAATTTGTATACTTGTTGCTAAAGTCACATTGGTTGTATCGCCAGAGAAATGGAAAGCGGCAGACACATTTCAGCGGGGTAAAAATCAGCCATTTACCGTGAGAAGATTTCTCAACCCACTTTGAGGCCCTTCTGACTGTCAGCCACCAAAGAAGATGGTTTCCAGTGTGTTTCGTGCTCCAAAAATGTTAAAACTTTAAAAAGCTGCTCAATTTTAAATTTTGAAGTCTTCAAATCTTGACGTCCTCAAGGGCACTTCAAGAAAACAAGGTTAGAAACTACGGCAGCGTAACTGCCTATACAGAAAACACGGAAAGGCTCTTATGGAAACGGAAGTCCTTCCAAATCATAATGCCCACTGCAAGGTCGGTTCTATAGAAACAGCTCTGCACTCAATTGCCGGCACAGTGAAATCAGCAATCAAGGAATCGGTAATAATAGCCTTAGCCTTCTAGATGTCAAAGGGGCTTACAACAATTTAGAGATCAAACTGTAACTACGAGTAACGCGTTGACGAACTGAAGACTGCCGTAAGTCTAAGCCACTAGATCAACCAAATGCTGTTGAATAGTTGGCGCAATCATATTTTTCGGAGGCACACTCACAACTGAGCCACTGCGCCGCTGAAGAATTTCAAAAACCGGTGCGACAAAAGGGGCCTCCACATAAAATACTAATATAGCAAAAAAAAAAAAACAACAAAGAAATTTACTTTTAACCAAAAACTAAGTTATTCATCAAGAAACACTTCTTTTCATATGTGTGCATTCTTTTTCGTTCAATAAGGAATAACATCTTACTTAAACTGCAAAAGAGGACATTTTGATCATTTTTCAAAAAGTGGGGGCCAACGCTGCGCCCAAATATTGTTAAACAAGGTTTTTATTCAAATTTTAGCTGCTACAAGTTGCCGAGGTTGATGCGGGACGGAGAACTCCCCCAGGGTGGAGTAAGCTTTTGTTATAAATAGTGAATGAAGTGAACGATTGCCACTTTACTGGGAAATACCCACTTACCTTCCTATTCTTGATGGAAGCGGTACTCAAAACGTTCTAAACTACTCAGACAGCGGCAAGTACCTATAGGGTTCTGAATAGGAAGCTGATCTGGAAATTAAACTTGTATATGAATGGACTAAAAAGACCGCTACCGCAACCTACTCCTGCAAAAGGATTTCGGGCTCTAGATTGAGCATCGGTTGGAAAGGTATATATACAACACAGGCACGAAGCGTCTATATATTGAAGGTCCGAATTTAAAAAAAAAAATCCGTCACACATTACATTCACTGTTTTGCTCATAAGCTTAATTTAGTGTTAAATCAGTCGGTGTCTTAAATTAAACCATGTTCTGGTTTTTTCAAAAGTTTTCATGGTTCCGTTAGTTTTTTTTCCCCCCATTCATCAAAAAGAGTTGCTGGATTTGATGCAATTATCCAAAGAGATATTCCCAGCGCTGCCTCAACTCGTTGGGAGTATAATGGGCGCATTGTGCAAACAAGTCTGAAATTCTTCTCTATTTTTTCAATGAGTTTTTTCCACAAAGTGACATTTTACTTATAAATGTTCAATAAAAGTCCAGCGATATTCAATATTGTCCAAAACAAGTTAATAAATTCAAAAACAGTATTTCTAATCCACTTGAATCAACAAATTTCGATTCTTTTTGAACAAAATCGAATGAAAACGAGAATTTGTCCAATTTCAATAGCAATAGCTGTTCTGAAATCAATCTTTCAACAAAGGAACAATTTAAAGAGCTTTTAACAACAATTGTCGACCAAGTCATCACCGAAATCGATATTCGGTTTAGTTCCCTGTCGTGTTTTGAGTTTTTGAAACTTTCGGACACAGCATTGTATGAATATTTGAAAACTTACTAAATAATAATTTACAGAGCTCATACCCGGGACATTTTGACATTCTAGCGTTGAAAACAGAACTAAAGTTGATTTTCGAAGAAGAATTTTACCTCAAAAACTGACCAAACAGAAAACATTAAGATTTTTAATCAGTACTGATATGGACAAATGTTTCACTGAATACTTTAAGCCTGGTAAACTAATGTTGGCTTTCAACATGAAAACCGCAGCTGCAGAGAGATCATTTGAGTGTCTTAAAAGAATAAAAAATTACTTAAGAAATAAATGTTGTGAAGAAAGTTGTCAAATTTAACTCTCATTTCGATTGAAAAGCCATTGTTAAAAGAAAAACAAGCGAACGGAAAATTTTATGACCAAATAATAGAACATTTTGCTTCAAAAGAAAGAAGAATTAATTTAAAGGACAAGACTTACAGCTACAGGTTCCAGAATTCGAGTGAAATGAAATCGGAATCGAATTGGCAAAACGAATTCTATAAAGATTTCTTTTAATTGATTAATTAATAGTTGGCGCAACAGGTTCGTTGCCTCTCACAACTATTCGTTTTGTGTGAGTTTTTAATTTTTGGAACGAATAGAAGAGATCTTCAAGTCCAAATGGCTTATTGAGAAGCTCCTTCAAGACAGTTATACTCTCGGATGTTTGTCAGACGTTCGCGAGAGGTGGCGCAGTGTTTGAATTTGGGTTTTGTCTTAATATTTCTTTTATGTGTGCAATTATTGTGAAACGATCTCGAGCCAAAGGATTATTATTTCTAGATAATGTCGCTATGTAGAGAGTTGTATTTATTGTTAACAACTTAATGTAAATTATTATTGTTTTTTATTATTTCGTTTTTATGTTAAGGAATTCAATAAGTTTTTATTTTGTTATATACCAGTTTGGCCCTAAATAATTTTAATAGAGCTAGAATAGAGTCCTTGTATAAAGGACTTTTAATTTTAAGCTTAAATTTGACTGCTTCCGCTTCCCAAAAAGCCACGCTTCGTGCCTGATACAACAGTAGTAAAACCTATACCCAAGTTTAGTTTCTTGACAGATCGTTCAAAATGGGATGGCAGCTTCGAAAGTCTTCAAAATGTATCTTCGACAAGCCACCTCAGTCGGAGCGTCGACCTCAATTTACTGACTAAAAATTTAATCTAATGGCTCGGGCTTAACAAAACTGTTATTACCCCTTAGACCAACATTAAAAAAAGGCTAACAAAGGCTATGAGAACTTATAGCTCAAAGGTTACAGTTCTGCAAGGGAAGCTTATAAAAATTAGTGTAGTTCTGGGATGGTTGCACAGTTTCATAAAACATGCTGCGGGAGTCTCAACCTTTCGGACAAATGGCGATTTAGGTTTTCGCAGTCTCCCAAAAAATGTAACTTTGTCGGGAACGACTTAAAATCTTTGTAAGATTCGATTCGGATGGTTATTTCGTCGAACATGTTCTTAAAAGTTTATCAGAGTTTTTTGACGCACAAATTTGTGGTCTACATATGAAAAGACTGTATAGATGTCTGGCGTCCCTTCCCTGTTGCAGCATCATCCGTCATGCATCCTTAAGACTTAATAGGAGACATTTGGTTCATTCATCTTCGTAGAGCTGCAACTAAACTCACGCAAAACATCAAACACCGCTCATGTCAAACTATACAGACTTTCAAGTGAATTAACCAACTCACCGAGTGTGTACGACGAATACCCATAACCTTTGGCAATAAAAACAATAACGTGCATTGTCGAGAGGAAAATTGCTACATTGACTCGGTCTCGTTCTGAGAACTCCGAAACCTGATGCGCACTACTCCCTTTACCGGTTGTGTGATGTGTTCACATTAACAAGAAGAAGACCTTCAACTTCATGACTTATTAAACTTGGTGTAGGCTACTTTCACCACCCATCTCAGGCGGAACCCGTGCTCAGTGTATCTTCGTGCACACACCAGTGCAGCAGATAAACAGCAACAGAGTCGCCTCTACACCAAGCCAGCATCTTAAAGATGTGTTCCAGTTTCTGATCGAGTTTGTAAAAGCATCGCTTGCCTTTTCCAATGCGCGCAACCTTATTTCCTTCTGTGCTTGTCAGTGATGGCGGTGAAAATTCTTCTTCGCACGTGATGGTATGCATCAATGGAAACTATGTGTGCGGCAAAAAGAAACATGCAATTCACTTTCGTTGAGATGCTGTAGAGCAGTAGACTCGGAGTCATCACTTTCACCTGTTAGACTGGGTAATGTCGCATATTTCAAAGGAATTTGACAGGTTTTACCGCACAGTTTACAGTGAGTAATATAGGGCCCAACAGGTCTAAGGACGTAGCTTCTTGCTAGTTTCCGTGACAGAACGAATCGAATGAATCTATATCATTTTATGATGGAGAACAGCTCTGTTGGTTATTTACAGTGAAACGACTTCAAAGTCTCTTAGTTTATGAGGAGGAAAAAAGTCGGTTCAAACATTGCGACTGTCCAAAATCGTACTCGAGTGGGATCAGTCTAAGGCCTAAGCCGCTTTAAGAAAAGCTTATCTTAGAGACGAACGCACCGAGGTAAGTAATTTCCTCGGTGCGTTCGTCGAGTGGCTTGATTTCATCCAAGTACTCGAAATAAACTGGCCACTCGAAGACAGATTATATCCCAGCTCAGCTTCGTCATGATTCTTTAGTAAAAAGTCAAGAACGCCGGTTTCTAAACAAGTTTGAGTTGATTTTTGTTTTCTGTTTTTTTCTGGTGCAAGTGATGATTTTTCAAAATAATTCTCAACAAAAATGCCAAAGAACTGGCAAAAATGAAGAGCACCATTCGAAAGTGAGAGACTAGAAAGCGATAAAGTGCTGAAGCGCTTAATATTGTTAGGAAAAGACCATTTTCCGATTCAATGGGAGCGTACTGCTCGACTAACACGTTAACCATCTAAAAATTTGTCGCACAGCATTTTAAACTAGCTTCAATTACGCAAATCCACAGACAAAACAAGACTCCATCATCAATGAATGTCACCCACTTTGCAGCCAGTCTACAAACAAATAGTTAATAGGCATATACACGTAATTCGCACACTTGATCTATTTACTTTTTCCGTGAATGAAATTTAGGTCATTGGTCGGATGATAAAATAGAGAGAAGAAAAAACCACACACACAGATAGTTTGTCTACTCCATTCCAATCGGCCAACGGCGAACAAACAAACAAAAATAAATAAATAAATAAGATAATATGTGTACAAGGTCAGCCGTTGTATGTAAATTTGACAGGAAAAAATCAGCTGATTGACGTTTAGTCACAGATTACACATGCACCACACTCGGTGACACTAGTATCGACGAACTATACTTTGTTTGTATCCATATTTATTTTGAGTCCGCGAAATAGATAGCGAAGCGAATTTGCCAACATGTTGAATAGGTCGGGGTATCTATTTTGTATAATGGAGGAGCAGTGAATTTCGAACGCATACCTACTCGAGTGTGTATACGCCTACGTGTGGGCCTGCTAGTTCCATTCGGTCCCATAAATCTGGGATCTATTTGTACTGTTGACCTCAATTCTTTTCGGCAATTTTATTTTATTTTTTTTTTTTTTTATTGTTCGTGGCATAGATGTATGGGGTTTGTACGTCAACAAAAAAATAACTCAATGCGCGGCAGGGTAGATATCGGAGCGGGACCCGGGGTTGGGGGACTGTCAAGTGGAATGAAATAAATTAGAACATTGCCAAAGTGTCTGCAGAAGACACGAAGAGACACATAAAAGAGAGAATCCAAATATTTGCGTAATTGTATTGAATTACTGCCGCAACGTTTGTTTGGTCTTTGCAGCGAGTGTATAGGTTTTAAAAACCGAGAGACATTGATTCGGTTCGCCAAATGTCCAATTCATTCGATGCCTGTAATAGGTAGCAACATATATGGTCGGAACATGCTGGCGCAGTCCTACAAAAGATTGAAAATTTAATCACGAAATTTCGGGGTAGGAGCGGTTTTTTTTTCAAAATGTTGAGAGTTAATTCATGACTACCAAAAATTAAAATTTAAAAATAGGTTTGGGTCCTTTATCGCACAGAATGATGTCTGGAAATGATATACTAGATTTTAAAGTATTTGAAGCGAGATAAGCGAGCCACGGACACCAAAATAATACAATTCCAGCTTTTAACTCCCGATGTTTTGTATTGGGGGCTTGAATAATTGCAGTTAAACGTACCAACGTACCCAACCTTTCTCACTTTCTCTATTACGTTGTAAGAGAAAGATACATTTTTCGTCCAAAATTTCAAACTCGGGATGTCAGTTCTGACATTAAGATGACGGAGGAACTCAAAAAAAGTGTTTCGCCAAATTCTGTCCGTCTGTCTGTCTGTCTGTATGCCTAAAGCCTAAATTTTGAAATTTTGACAAAAAACGTTCCAAATTTGGTCATTTATAACTTAATAGCAAACTCAGTTTTTCTCTAAATCATCGTACAATGGAAAATAGATTTTCAAAAAAGAAAAACACTTTTAAAATGTCGTTTTCCTTAGTTTATCTGAAAACGTCGCTAACGATTTTGACCAAAATGCATACTTAGAGTAAAATTTATGTTTTCAAAATTATTGCGTCCTTAATTTTCATTTCGAATCCGTAAAACATTTAAAAACTCCTCATCTCGAAAACCCCATTTTCGATTTCGATAAAACTTAAAATCCAAGTGATGCTTGCATTTCAAACAATATCTAAAGATAAGTTTTCAGCAAAACAGTTAAGCAATAGGATTTTTCAAACTAAACTTTGCAGTATTTGTTACTGTTTTGTCTGCGTAATTTAGCAAAACCCGCTCTGACGATTTTGATTAAAATACATATGAAAGATTGAATGAGTATTCTAAATGAGATTCCATACAGAGTTTTTCTTAAAAAAATCGAACAGATCTGTTTTTTAATTATTTCTCAAATATGACAACCCAAAAGCCGATCTGTGCTCATATATTTTTTAAAAACTCAATACCACATTTCCATTAAAAATACAATGACATCGACGTAAAACTTATTTTTAGCAAATATTACGCACTTCTTTTTTTCAACCATATTGAATATGCACCTTAAAATAATTCCAACAACTTGGAGCCTTGCACAATCAGAAACTCCCACTTCATTTGCACCCCACACACGTCCATCGGGGTATTCAGTTTATAACTGCTGATGCAAAAACAAATCTCCAAAATCTTACATACAAACCTACTTCGAATCAAAGACACCTAAACCAGCGTTACTAATCTATTCCAGATAAAAAAACTGAAAATCCTACCTTGATTGTCCTTGTATGTACTCCAAAATCTTGTAAAGTGTAAATGCACATAACTCTTTAACAAGAACTTGCGAAAATTGCCTGCTACTGAGCGTTAAAACTTATAAAAACTCACATTGTTATTTAATATGTACCTACTGTCATATCTTGAATCTTATTTTGCACTTCCTGTTCTTAAATTTTATGTTCGGTTGCTTCTCAACTTTTTAGCTACCTACCAATTGACTTAACCAAACTTTTGATGAAGGAGAAAGTTCCTGGCTACCCAGTCGTGAATATTTTTTTTTGTGTTTTTAAGTCTTTTAAGACTAAACAAAAACGACATTTTAGCTAATTTCCTATATTGGAAAGCCGCCGCCATCTTGTTTTTAGATAGTAGATAATAAAGTTGAAATTTTGTTCTGCCGACTATAATTATTACTGGCGTTGCGATTGTGTCAAATATTTTGGTTAAGCGCCGATGATTTTTAAGTTTTGGCGGCCTTAAAAAAGATCAATGCCTTCCGCATGTTTTTCTGCATCCGATTTTTGTCGATGGCAGTTATGTAAGTGTGTCACCTACTGTTTCCTTATCCTAGCTCACATCACTCAAAAAGAGTCGATACCTACATAATTTAGCTGCACACACGCTTATTATGCTTATCTATAAATTAATAATCGTTGTACTACCTGCGAGGTCCTTAAATCCAATCCTTACCAATGGTTTCAATAGGTAAAATATAAGTATAGGCCTCCCTAAGTACCAGCCATACCCACCTGTTACAGCCCGTATTCACCTCACACGCAGTGACGGGAAAAACTAACGCATAGTCATAGCCTAGGCATCCCCGTCCCCACAACCAGTTGCTTTGGATTTTTTTTTTTTTTTTAATAAAACATTGCGTGGGCTCCGACATTGTAGCATCGTGCCCCAAATTCAGTTTCAATTTCCTAGATAACACTTCCTCTGTGTGTGCCGCTCAATTAGACATAGGAAAGAAAAAAAAAACAACACTCATCGCATACTCATGCACACTGGCATAGAATGCCACAGTGGTGCAAATTGGGGTCATGGCTATTTGGGGAATTTAGGTTGGAACCCAATTATTGTACTATCTCGCCGATGTTGTTGGTGGTGGTTCCATGAACTACTGTGCGCCGAATTTACGTTCGATGGTCGACGCACTGATAATGTGGGCATTCTAGATATAGTTCTGCTCGGGTTTTTTATTTTATTTGTTCACGGGAAGGGGCATGTTCATGCGATTGTGGAGGAGTGTGTTTTTCCATTCACTTTCCTTTCGCACTGATACAGCTGGAAGCAACGTGCGTTCGATTGTACTTCATGAGAAATTGTGATTCACAAAGTAGTCTCAGCATTTTGTTTTGATGACATTTTTTTTGCTTGTTGATAGCTACGCAATTTTGCAAAACCTTGTTCTTGTGTCTGTGTGCGTAGTCGTATTTGGGATATTTTTTTCTTTTTGTTGGGGTAGGAGTCTATTAAGCTGCAGCGCACGTACACAATCTATGCAAAGTAAAAATGCCACACAGTCGGAGACAAATTGATGGAAATTTCGGGCTTGTGTTTGTGCAGTTTTTCTGTTTTATGATTTTCTTACAATTAAGTTTTATATTTAAGGTGAGGCGGGCTAAGTTTTGGAGCGTTGCTTGTTTTTTTTTCTTCTTATACTTGAGCGCGTCAAGCGAGGTCTTCCTCTACTGTGTTGTCCCTCCGGGTTAGACGCGAAGACTCTACGGGCCGGAGCATTTGTGTTCATTCGCTCTACATATCCCAGCCATTTTTTTGAACAGTTGCTGCACTGTTTGTTGTTAAATGTTCTCCATTAAAGCCATTCAAAAATTTCAACGAAGCAATCGATTTTTATGTGTCAATTGGTCTTAACAAATTTATAAAAAATATAAGTCGACAATCTGACAGCAATATGTTAAAGTTTCATATGTACGTGTGCACCTAACAAACTCATTTCCCCCCGATATACATCCCACCACATTCGCTTACCCAGCACAAAGATACAAAAATACTCAATCTGGAAAAAGTATTAGCAAATCATTTACTAGAAAAACAGATTTGAAATCAACCCGAAAGGGGAATAACCTTAAAATCTTCAACGAATGCCGGTAGTCTGCTTGCATGCTGGCAGCTTGCTGCATGCATATTTACAAGCTCATAGATTGACGCCAAAAACTGATCTCTATATACATTAGAAGACATCAAAGTCCCTTTGTTGTCATAGTCGAACGTCAGAGCTGAACAAATATAGCTTTTGAGCGACAATGCATATGCAAAGTAGATTGATCCATGAATTGGGTGGGTTCAATTGCAGCATCATACATTTGAATTTAAAATTTTGCTTTTCTATCCGATTGTGTTTAAAGATCTGGTTGATGTTTTGTTCAGAACAGGGTGGCCAGGACAGTGGTCTTTGTTAAATGTGGAAAAGGCGGCTAGATTGGATTCTACGAACTCGGAGAAAACATTTAAAGTGAAGGTCAAAAATGGTGCATTATAAAGTCCAGAGGCATCAACAAATCAAACAAGCAAATTTGCCATCAGCAACCTTTAAAAAATTGTGACCTCTGACAACTCAGCCCAATGCGCATTGCAAGCTCTGAGAAGCCTTTTCATCGGACATTATATTTGGCAGTATACATTCCAATTCGGAACCCAGGCAAGCGTTTTGAACTATTTCCATGAGTTATTTCGTTGTCATATTGCTTCAGCAAACCTAGCTTAAGTATAGGTTTCGAAGTTGCCACAGATCCAATATTTTGTCAACAATTACAATTCGTTCGGTGCAATTACTTAGCGAACTTGAAAGCCAAAAGCCCACAAATATGTCTGCCACAAAAGTGGAGATACAGCTTTTCAAATAATTTTTCGCAACCATAAGTTCAAAGTTGTCATACCAAGCATTCTGTAATAATTGAAACAATTTTATTTTATTGAATGGCAGGTCCCACGCCTCATTTAGCCCATCTACTGAAAGGTACCTCGTAGGTTCTTATTTTTTGAAAGTAGGGTTCTATTTCAACCTCTTGCGGCATGTATTATTTTATTTACTTGGTGGTTTTTAAGGCAACATTTCTTATGTTGTCGTTAAGGTTCGCAAATTTGACGAGAAAGGAACGATTTCATATATTTTTAAGGGACAGTTTTGAGGACAAAAACTTTAATGCTCCTAGTTTCCAGTGTAAGATTTTAAACAATAAAAAAAAACGAAATATTTTCAAATTAATAAATTTAATAAATTCCTTAAATGGATCAATGTTTTTGTGAAAGCTTGTAGAACACTTTGGACGTGTTCACAATGGCTCCATAAAGTCCCGAAAAGTTATATTTTAAATGAATAGATGTGTGCAAATTTTTATTTTTAATTTTTTTGGGAACAAAATCCCCTATCATAACCCTAGCCGCAGTGCCACGTCCCGTCCTTTCATAAAGCACTTGTAACCATATGCGAAAAGCAGAAAGCCACAGAAAAACATCAGATTCCGGTTGCTAAGAGGTAGTGGAAGATTTTTACGAAGATTGTCATAAGCATCACAAAGTTCCCCAATGTTTCCGACAAAAACTCTCAATGGCAGTTCTCAAATTTTATCGCCAAACAAAGAGTAATTTTATTTTTTAACTTATATAAAAAATATGTAAAATTAGAGAAGAAGGAGAACTCGAGGGAAATACTGCGGAATTTTACAACATTTTTATAAGGTTGCTTTCGCGCCTGTCTGTCTGGTTAATACAAGTTTTTCAATCAGTTTTGAACTAACTTCCCAATCAGCTAGAGTCTTGAAATTTCAAATGTGTTAAAATATATTTAATATTATTTGTAAGTGTATAGCAATAAAATTGTGTAAAATATTTTCAGTTTCGTTGAAAATTCGTCATTTTTCACACGCATATAGTGAAATCGTTAAATGACGCGTTTTATTAAATCTACTCGCAAAGTGCGCAAGGTCTCCTCAAAAGAACATGGGGCTTAACATTTAGCAATATTCATTTATTTATTTTCATTGCAATCGGCCAACTCCTTTTGATTCGCCCACTCTTTGGAGTTATAAACTCACCGGCGCACTGTGGTCCAAAATGACTTTTTTGGTTGCAAAAATCATAACTTCTGAACGCATGAAGGGATCGCTACAATTTTTTTTGGCTTTTCCTTAAATTAAATTTCCAAGCCTATAAAAATAGTGATTTTTAAGAAAATTGCTTCACATATTGTTTCTAAATCTTGGGCTGAAGTAAGATTTTCTTTGAAAAAGGAATCAACCGAGAAAGGAATTCAAGAAAAACATTAATTTTTAAGTGTTTAAACCGATTTTTTTTTTTCATTTTGTGGTGCATCAGTGTATCCTATAAACTGTTTGAGTGATATAAGAAAATTGACCAACTTTGAAAAGCTCTTTAAGACAAACTACATAGTTAGCAGAAAATTATTTTGATTGCTGTTTTTGGAGCTTTCTTTTATATTTCTATTAGAAATAAAAATGCATTTACACCATCACACGCGAGACGGAACAAAGAGATCCGTTTGTCCGCAGTAAATGCTCAAAAGGCGTAAGAATGCCGACGAATAAAGTGTCATGGACGTTCTACCCATAATTATAGATACGTAAAACGGAAATAAAGGCCAGTTCCGGCCACCGACATTTCTGCAATTGCTTGAAAACATTTACATTTCTGATTTAAAACTTGTGAAATGAGAGTTGTAATTAGTTTCAGTAAATTAAACCAACAATTCATCGGTCAGTTATACGAAATAAATAAATAATTGTCCGCTCATCACTTCCGGGAGCCATATTGTTTTATATTTAGGGCCGCCGAATTTCGTTAGCCATCGCCAGAAAAATATCAACATTCGAAGCTTTCCTATAATTCCTACCTCATTAACAAGATGGGCGACCTAAATACGTGTCGCGTTTTTTTTTTGCGTGTAAGCCAATGCTGTCCCTTTCAGTCACAGGAATGTGTGACCGTATAAATGCATGATAAAAACAATAAAAATTAAACATCGAGTTTAGTATTTTTGCCACGAGATTTGGTCTTTTGGACCACAGTGCGGCGTCACTTATTGGAATAGATTTGCATGTTGGCTGGTGGTAACCGTGCGTGGCTTTGCTACATCCTTTTCATAGGCGTCACAAATGATTTAAAGATTTTTTATTCTTACTCCTTGGTTTTTTTGGCAACTTTATTGGGGCTACAAAAATCATAAGCTTATATTAAACAACGTCAAACACTTTGTCTGACCAAACGACTTGATCAAATGTGTATGGGAGCCTTAAACGTGTTTGCTTGCACAAAAGTGTTTGAGACGGATTCTATTTTTTTTTTATTTATATATTATACTATAAAGGTCACTCAAATCATTGTTATTTGCTGGCTAGTTTTGTCTTAAAATACTCCCAAACCCAATTCCGTTCAATATCCCCTGTAAATGTTCGTGATTGCTTTGGAGACACCCTGTCTACAAATCTGCTGAAGTTCATTACTTTTGCCGCCGCTCGCACGAGGGATAAAGATCAAAAAGTTTGTTCGTTGTCGTTCATCTAGTCACTCTCCCCCAACCATGTGCAGCAGTTTCCCTTCCTCGATGACCGCGAATTTCATTCTAATTCGCTGAGTCCTCAGATAAAAATAGTTTGGCATTTGGCCGAGATATAAATTGCAAAGCGCTTGCCAGCAACAGCAGCACCGTGGACGGTGTGCTCCTAGTTCTGCATTCATTAGTTCAATGTGCTCTTTCGTAATGCATGAGACTGTTTCAAATAAATATTTAATGGCCATTCAATTGAGTATTACTTAGTCAATGTTTTTGGTCATTTCGGGGAATGCTCAAAGAGTATATGAATGTGGAGGGGACAGTTTCATCACCGCCTTCCGACACGGCGAGGCGCTATTGCAATTCGATGGTTAGTTTTGTATTCAAGATACTTGAACTGTTTTTTTTTTTTTTTTTTTTGCAAAATGTAAACTTTTTGTTTATTTTTTTGCGGGTGCGTATTGCATAGAAGGTGACTATGTGGTAAGCATGCGGACAAAAGCGAAAACGAAAAATAATCGAACACTAATTGAAATGAAAGTTTGAGATACTTACAAGTATTGGCCTTATGCGATTTGGCCTGGCCAGTTGTTGCTGAATTTATTTTCTTTTGTTGAACTATTTTGAAATTTAAATCGAATTGTCGACCGCCAGCGAATATAACCGTAATTGTAAAATTGAAGGGATTAAATCGTTTTCACATGTGCATGGACAATGTAATCAATAAAAATAATAAATCGTTAGTAAGAGTGTGGGCAAGGTTAGCGAAAAATATAATTGCAAATAGTGGCTGATATAATGAGGCAATGGAGTTATATAAACTTTGGCCAGTTAGAGTTATAGGAGCGCCGAAGAGAGGTGGCTATCCACGGGGAGAGTGGCGAATTGTTAAGGCAATGAAACATGTATGCCTATTCAAAATATTGATTGAGTTGGGCTTGGTTCCCATGCTCTAACATTTATGAGTTCAGCTGATTGATTTTTATTTATTTCGAAACTTGTACACAGAGTGGTTAACCAATTTATCTTCATCAGTGGTCAGTGGGCTGAACTATTCAGCGAGGGGCCTCACGTTCATGTAAAAATACATCTTAAGGTTGGATTTCGCGAACCTCTGGCAAATATTCGAGATTTTGTCTTGGAAAATCTTCTCTTGTCATCAGGTCCCTTCCATTCGGCACAAAAATAAAACCTCACACATAATTAATGGTTTTTAAGAAGGTTTTACTAGGTCCTATGCGGACTTGTTGCGTCAACTATTTATTTGCTTAAACTGATGTTCATAACTAAACGTTTCCACTTAAAATGCTTTCCCATAAACCGATACAGTATGGAGATTTCGCAGCACTTACCAACAGAGAGGAATCGGCCACTGACTTTTCCCATTCCCAATTGGAACAATCGTATGTCCTTTAATTTGAGTACCCCTCCATCTTTCTAAAGGTATGTACTTACATAAATTCGAAAATGGTTATTTTCTTGTCTCGCACTGACAAAGTAGGCGACCTTCCATTTTTATAAAGCCGAAATGAATTTTCGTTTCGTTTTTTTAACTCTAAAAACGAGAGACATTTAAGCAAAAATTACTATTAAAGCCTTCAAATTCAACTCCATTGTTTGTTAGTATATTCCGAAGAGGAAGAAAAAAACGAAAGTCATTACTTAGGCGTTTACAAGATTTCTTTTTCGTTTTTTTTTTTAAATCCATAAGTGGATTTTCGTTTCGTTTTTAACGAAATAGTCCGTGTGTTCCTTGGTTGGTCGATGTTTCCTTTTTATGGCATGCCTTGATATTTTTAACTCCGTCTCATTTCGCTCACAACCCAAACTTGAGCTGCGTACAAGGGAATACATTTTGACACCGCATGGTAAACATTGAAACGGCGACATGACGAAGGCGAAGGATTTAACTCAAGAAACATCGGGAAAAAGTTCATTTCGATCAAGATGGCTACATCTATGTTTCCTGAACCGTTATATTCATAAATCCAAATCCATACACAAAAGCTTTGAACTCGTTTTTGATCTATCATTCATCTTTCAGGTCCGTCAAGTGGCTGAGTTAAAATAAATTCGAAACAAATCGAGTTTAAATGCGCAACAAATGAAAAACGATTGCTTTCGATTGT
Source organism: Cheilosia grossa (assembly GCA_963082955.1). Lineage (NCBI taxonomy): Eukaryota > Metazoa > Arthropoda > Insecta > Diptera > Syrphidae > Cheilosia > Cheilosia grossa. The sequence goes on along the minus strand of OY720147.1, from coordinate 14,865,740 downwards.
AGCTCTTTTCAGAAAAATGGGCACCGATCGAAAGCACTAATGAGCAAAAAATTTGATACTTTTCTCATGTACCTAGATCTAAAATCGCTCTTTTTAGGGCATGTCTGTGCGATCCTTCTTCGTTTATATGGAGGTCTTATTTCCAAAGACTCAGGGCGGTGGTATGACTGTTTCTTCTATGCCCGTCAAAATACACCATCTAACTAAGCAAATAAAATATCAATTTCGCACTAACCCAATAGTGAGCAGTGCTAAATAAAATTGGTGCCAAAACTCTACCCTGCGGCAGTCCATTAAAAGTCGTCATTGCGAAATATTTGCTTAGATCTAGGTTGGTATATCTTAAAAAAATATTTTAAAATTGTTTTCCCCATCTGCAGTCATTGTTGACTTTTCCGCGAACAGAAAAATGCAAAAAAAAAACCGTCCATTTGCCTTATGACACATTTCCCCCCTTACCTCCTTTACCAACCATAAATGACTGACGTTTTGAATTTAAGCCAAACGATAGATGTATTCTTTTTAAGCGCAACATTAGATGCTCCTTCCATTTGGTGTGCGTGCACATATTTAAAAATGTGTTAAAGATAATTTTGTAGCAATTATCGTTCAAATATTACTGTGCGTCCCGAAATACATTTATTTATACAAACTCGACTGTATGTGGTGCACTAGCAGTAGCAGTAGCAGTCGTCGGCGTCGGCTGCGTATCTTCTTTTCTTTCTCTTTCCGATTACACAGTACACACACCAAGGCAGCGATTGTTTTCGATCCGGTCTGCTGCAGTTAAATGAACTTGGCCGAAAAAAGCTTATCAGTTCACATATTCTCGCCGATGATATTTTTATTTTCAAATCTGAAAATATTGTGTTTACTTTTCCATGCAAAGATATTTTTATTTTGTTCATTCAGTCTCGGACTTGGATTTCTGTTTGTACCTTTGTTTGGTTGTGTGTGGGCTTTCCAATTTTGCGGATTCCGCCTGCTGTTGGCGAATGTAAGTGAATTCGAAGCCAACTAAGTAAATCCAACCAAGGAACCAACAGCAAACAGTCAGCCGCTGCTTTGATTCGTAACCCTCGTCTCGCCTGCTGTTGTTTTATAAAAAAAAAAAAAAAAGAAGGGAGGTGGAACAAAAGTTTGCTGGTTTTGTTTGCGGATTTTTATGTGCATCACATCACATACCAACCCAACCAAATGATGATAATTCCGTTATCATTATCATGTCACCTTGTGTGACATTGAATTTTTTTTCGTTGATTTTTTGGTCGAATTTTAGCCATGGAAAGAAGTCGAATTGTGATTCGATTGAAAATGCGCGAGACAACTCGATTTGGGAACCTACAGCCAAACCTATTTGCAAAAGTAGTTTGTTATGTACTAGCTAGATCTTTTTTTCAGAAATTCATTGTAAAGTAGGTAGGTACACAACTTTCATTCTGCGAAATGCAAATCGGAAAATTGCTGTATTCTCTTAAATGTGCATGACTGGGTCGCACGTAACTTTTTTTATTCATGCTGAAAGTCACTTCTTACCTAGGTCTGGGTATTCGTCAAGTTGACCGAAATTGTGTCATTAGTTCTGTTTGCGTTTTCACGTAAAAACTTAGGCAAACATTTTCCTTTTAAGGCATAAATACCTTTTCTGCAGTTAAGCTTTGGCATTATTGGCCAAGCAGTGTTACATCAGAGGCCAGCCATCCTCAGCTGGACGAGGTGAGGAGCAAACCGAAATGTTGACGTTGCTATATTAGGTAGGTCTTGGTATCTGTATCTGATCTATCTTTGTATATGTTTTTCGAAATCTAATAAATAAACAAATGAATGAAAATGAAAAATTCAAATGAAATCTGTACCGAGTGTGCGAAACCTACGTTAAAGTCGCTTTCTATAAGCAGGAGGTCCAAGAGATTGCATCAAATTTATACCTACTATCCTAATCGGTGCGTCTTGTGCTCTGTTTTGTTGAGAATATCTGTGCTGTGTTGGTAGCCATTGCTTACCGAGACGGCTGTAATGCCGATTGGATCTTTTTAATTTCAGAAGATCCTCGAAACAATATTCGCCCTAGAAAAGTGGCAAATAAATGACATCTTCTTGACGGAAGTACCTAGTGTGGAGGAATATTTTTCGTTTTAAGTTGATGCCTGGGGCTTGTTAAAACCCTGTTAACTACAAAGGCGTCAGTGTCCTTAAAAACGCGTAAAATACCTTATAGGACATATTAGGTCCGTTCGGGTACATTTTACAAACGTCAAATTATTATATTTGCTGAGAAACTGTGCGAATGCGACCACGTACTGAGAAAATTGAAAAAAAAAAAACATACGAAAGAGAAATCCATTTCCCCTCTTTTCGCCGAATTTTGACTTGCTGAAAAATGAAAACTGACAACTAAGTGACAGCCCACAAATTTGACAAGCAAAAACTCTATTTACTTTCGTCTTCAACGATGTAGGAAGAAGTTGTAATTGAGTGTTCTCCTAGAACATCAGCGCATTACAAAAGGTAAGTTTAATAGATATTTAGCTTATGAAAAAATCTATTTTAACTTATTTGATAGAAAGAGAGCCTTGTCAAATGTCATAATGACATTTCTTAAACTTTTTGTAAGAAAACCGGTCAAGTACTTCTCTTGAAACTGAGAGAGTTCTTTCTCAATTTTTGGGATTTTATATGTTTCATTTTTCAAGCCTGCGTCGAAAACGGTGCTACAGTTACAAGCTTGATGTAGTGAAACCTACTCGTATGTCAAAAATTCCTCTCTCAATAATTGAGAAGGACATTCAAAACTATTGCTTTTGGCAAATTAAAGTCAACTTTGATTGAAGTAGTTTGACCGATTCTTCTTTTTATATCGGTCGGTAGCTTTAGGCCTTCAGTCGAAAAGATTAACTTCGAAAAATTTCATTTCCTCAGAATAATGTATTCGACCACGCCCACTATTCAGCGCATTTTAAGTTTTGTAACCATTTTTCCTTGACAGAGAGGAAAGAATTTTACCTCCGAACAAAAAATATTCTCTTATGAAATGGGTGTCGGATACGTTTCGAACGTAATCAATTTTTCCTCCTGTCAACTGGTGAAGCAGTCTTTCGTAGACTCTACCCAAATAAGTATAGCGAAGCCTAGACTACACCTCATCACAATCATAACATTGTAGACTCGTCTTAGCCGAATGGCATGTGCCTGGCTAAGACCTTACTGGGAACACCTTAAAATATTCAACCTTTTTTCATTGCTGCCTAATTAAATATTGCCGATTTAAGCATAACCTGTTTACCACATAGGAGTACAAACACTGCAAAGCGTATGCTAGCTCTCCCGACTTATAGACGAACCTTTTCAAAATCGTTGTCCTACTGACGTGCAGAGCATTTAATACGTCGAGCATTATTTCAGGAAACAAATGCCAGTCTTATGCAATGTAGATTGTTTTCCGTTAGTGAATCTCATTAAGCTTTACTCTTGACAATCACTGTTTAAATTAGATATGTAACTCTGCCCAAAAATATCGCACGTTTAAATTGTAATATAAACCTTGAACCGAGTTAATGGCATAAGACAGAATTACGCGAAAAGTTTTTGGTTTTCAAGGGGACGCATTATTGAGAATGTGTCGCGGTAAAGTTGACTGTCCAAGAGAATAATACATTTTTTGCGGTACACTACGTCCAGCTTTTAAATACTGGAAGTCAAATCAGGCAGGCGGTTTAGTCATAAGCAATTTTTTCTATGGTGTTTGGAGAAGCTTATTGAACTTGAAAAAGCAGTTGTTTTTATTTTGTATACCGTATTTATACAAAATGTTATCTTAGAAATTCGAATTGTTAGCAGGACTTAGACCGGTGATTCGTGACGGTGGTAAATCGTTCGATTTCAATTTGTTTGTACGTTTAAAGCTGCGGGGAAAATTGAGCTCTCCAAGTCACGTAACATATATAGCTTGACCTTAGCCACCATACTTCTGTTTCATAAACATTAAGAAGCTACGTGATCTCGAAGACATTTAAGCGCATCATTCTGAGATCCGAAAGAGCATTCAAAATTCCAAAATGGGGGTTTTTGACAAAAATTCCCGCTAAAAGTTTGTCGTGGACAACTGTCCATTATTACGCCCAAATGCGTTTTGCCGTAGGCAGGATCAGTTGGACTGAAGAAGACCATCAAAAATACCCATAAATTCCCCTTTTCCCCATTCCGTCGTTAAAAAACAACAAAATACTCAATTTTTTTTTTTTTTGTGTTTCTGAGAGCTTAAAAAAGTATAATTTTTCGCCTTTTTAGCTTATTTATAATTACCCACGATCTGTCATCACTGGCCAGGAGTTACGTGAATACGAATTCTCATTAAATCCTACTAAATCACTAAAATACTGACGTTGACATTGAGTACATTGACATTTACGGTTCGAACTGCTTTGCCAATCAGCACGGCAATCGAAATTAATCGTTGTTGTTAATAATGAAATTTGTAACGGCTCAGCTTCAAATGTGGCTGATTGAGAGCTTACCATTTTTAAGGAATAGTTGGGCTTTGGCATCATTTTATTTTATTTTTATTATTTATGAAAAAATTTCGTATTGCTCAAAAAAGCTCTCAAAAAGTTGACGTGTCCATGAACGACTAAGCCGAACACCTTCTCGGAGTCGTAAAACAAACATTGCCAATAAAGATTCATCGAAATCTGTTGGGTAGCTTTTTCAAATCCACCTATCTACATTTCTCTCTCATATCAGAGAGCAGGAAAATAAATAATTTAGGATTCGTTTTAATAAGCGTAAGGAGACTCTCCGATAAGCTGACAATAGTCCCAAGGCATGGATGACTACCTTTTACTAGGTTTTATCTCTTGGTCTGGTGCCCGGAAAATGTCCGAAATACTACCTAAATTATAGATATTATATAGACGTCATCATTTTTTCTATGCTTTACAGGTTTTACACATGTGAACATGTTTAAAGACACCGCGTTAAAGTGTATGAATTTTCCTCTAGAGTTGTTGCTCATCGTCAGTACTTAACCTGCCGTTAATTTGATGTTGTACAAATTGTAAGAAAAAGTGGCTGAAAATGGTCTTACGACTCATCGAACCTGCTGCCGTCACTCAATGTAATGCAGACTGTGAATAGAATTTTTATTATCATCGAATCAACAGTAAAATAACATTTAGTGTCATCTTTTCGATATTTTCCTCGAAACTCACACCATTTGCTGTTGGCTTTTGAATGCACAACGCCCGCCGCTACCCCATTACAGAGCAAACGACCTTCCTTTTAATTGCACATGAGATCATTCGCACAATGCAGCGTGTGTAGCCTTTAAAACGCGCGCAATAAAATCAAATTACCTCGTTCATAATACTCGCAAACCATTTTCACTCGTACATACCTCTGAACATTGACTTTATTTTAAAGGTCAGCCTAAATAGCGCACCGTCTGGCGACCAATTCTAAATTGATGCAATTTGTGCACGCATACACTCGTGGGGCACATTAAATTACCACCACACCAACACATACACCATATCCCTCATAATGGTACACAAAGTTTAAAGTCCTCTTATCTGGCCTCAAGCCACGCATAGACTTGTTGTCGTATCTAACCATCGCTAAGCGACAAAATATGCAAATGATGGAGGAAAAAACTTTGTTGGCCATTAAAAATTTCAATTTCATTCAGATTCATGAAGTCATAAACACATAAGCACCCAATCACCCCCCAAAAGCGAAAACAAAAACTAATTCGACAATCTACAGTTAGATATGACCGACAATCCATCCCCACACCCACACACACACATGATGTAGGTACCTATACGATTGTTGTTCCAGCGCTAATAATGCAGCCGCAGCAGTGCGATAACCTTGACAAACTGTCTGATTAGAAAATTGCTCCGATAACTGCCAGTGACCTCTATTCCAGTAAATAATGCATCATCAGTCATCACTTATCGCATATGAAAAAACCAACACGACGATGCTATAGGTATAGCATTCGCAGCCCGCCGCCATCAGGCCCATCCAATATGCACAAATAGTAGATACTGCTATATCTGTGGCTAAATATTTGCACAACACATTGCTGCGTGTCGCTGTTGCATCCCCCCCAAACAGCAGCTTTGCCGCCGCACACACATGGCACGTACAACGTGCATACATGGTAATAAGAAAATAAAACACAGAACGTGTTTAATATCGCCGCACACCCCTGAAGCACTTGTTTATCGTACCGGTCGTTACTTCTTCCTTCGCTGCCCCTCCGAAGCTCTCGGTGGAATAAAAAAAAGCAGACCAAGAAGAACCGCAGCAAATATAAGTATTTTCTGCGCAAAATAAAGTCGCCTGTCTGGCTATAAGATTGTAGATACATTGTAAATGACAGTGTCCGGCGGCACAAACACAAATTGAGAGAAAAAAGGAATTAAGACGGATTATACGTGTACCCTAGCTGGATCGTTCTTATAATGTGCTGTGCGTTCGATGAGTCTTCGGTTTATATGCGCACTTGTCTGGACGTCGTCATCCTAGCACCTAACTCCATGACTATTCAAAGCTCCTTCGATTCTGATTGATTTTCGTAGATGTTTTCTGTCCAGCACCTTCAGCTGACCCTTTTCCGGCGTCTTCTAAGTTGGAAATAATGAAAATCTTTGAAAAACTTTTAGAAAAGGCTACATACGACAAAGACCTTCTTTGTGTGAGTTTTAACGGAAGGCTTGCAGAAAAAAAGAAATTCAAACAAAATTTCATGCGCCTCTCAAGCCATGTTGTAGTTCTGTAAAATGACGCCTCTGGCTTTCACATGAAGGGCGGCGTCTTGTAAGGCTGCAGTTGACTTCACTTATTCTTCGGGTTCTTGTCAGTGACCTATACACTCTAAACGCGGTTGGCCAAACATCTAAATTAAGCCGATGGTGTTTACCGACTGTCGAATGCCTCATTTAGCTAACCCAGACTTGGGGAGCCTAGTGGACTTAGATATGAATTTCTAACAGCCAATTTAACTGCTATTGGTAGACCTGCAATGCTAGGTAGAGGAATGGGTGGTCCTGCTCCCCGTTTATTCGAAAGGGTGAATCAAAAAAGAATACCTTAAATGAAAAAAAAAAAAAAAAAAAATCAAACAAAACGGCAACACTTACATATGGTTCTATACCAGTTTAACCAGTTTTTAAAGACGGAAATCTTTTTTCATATTAAGTTGAAATCAAGCTATTTCTATTAATAGTTTTTCAAAAATGGCTGGCAAAATCTAAATTTTGAAAAAAAAACCTTTATACACATTTTTCAAAATTCTGATCCTGAATTGTGCCCGTTAAATCTTGCTCGAACATTATAAACCGGATGCTGTATGTCTTCTAGTTTTTGAGAAAATGGAAAACCAGATTTGCCCTTAAATTTTGCAGGACTTTTGGTCGCCCTCTTAAATTTTTCGGAAGTTTGTTTTTGCTCAATAACTCGCCCGTTCTCAGTTTTGACTAAAAATGTCCATTCCCATTCGTTTTGTGTGAGTTTTTCATTTTTGGAACGCATGGAAGGGATCTACAATTTTATGCCGATTCCAAACGGCTAATTGAGAAGCTCTTTCAAGACAGTTATGCCCTCGGATGTTTGTCAGACGTTCGCGAGAGGTGGCGCAGCGGAAAAAAACCTAAGTTGGAATTTGTTCAAACCTGGAACCCCTCGCTTAGCAGTCCAACACACTAACCACTAAGCCACTGTCACTACATGTCTGTTATATAAGTTGCAGAAAATTTCGTTGCTCTATAAGTTTAGTTTTTACAACTTTTTTCGTTCGATTGACACTTGTCAACTAAACTTCGGCAAAAAACTGGAAAAGAAATGTCGTATTACTCGGTAACTATCTCGTTAGTTTGAAAACTTGTAAATCAATACTTATAATTCAAAAAGTATCGCTCGCAGACAAAGGATGCCCAAAACCAAATTTGTAGAGAATTTAATTTTGTACAGATTTTTTTTGACAATTTTGCTTTTTATTCTTGAAGTGAGCAAGTTATTTCAGAAAAACAAAAGTCCCCTAAAGTTCAAAATGAAGAACAGCGCTCCTGACCAAAAATCAAAGCTTGGAGAGCCAATAGCCTTTCCTCTAACAATATTAATTTACATAAATAATTATCTGCCGCAACAGGTCCCGGGTCCCTTTAAAGCTTTTCCTTTCAGTCATTCCCTTGCGTAAGTTTTTATTTTCTTGTGACGAATGTTTTTTTTTTAAATGAGATATTTTCTATTTAAGCTTTTTTTTAAGTTCTGTTTTTTATAAAGGAGGTAGGTTTGAATAATTGAAAATTGTGTTATTTGGAATTCGAAAATATGGTCACCGTATGTGTAGCACCCCCAGGGAGACGGTGTCGTCTCGACTGCATCATTCCATTCATTAGCAACTTTATTGCATTTATTTTCGTTTCTCAAAGGCAATTCCCCAGTCCGCACAAATATTTACTTTCTTATGGCTTTCAATTCGCCTATACTGTATAGATACCTGGCTCAGAAACGGATTCGTCCCACGGCCACGAAAAACATCCAATAAAAAATCCAACTGGCAAATTGGGCGGGGGCCTCTTTGCAAAGTTAATTTGTGTGTTATTTAGCGACAGCAACGGGTGCATCAACAGAACGAGTGCCGAAAAACACCGAATGTGTCATTTTAACGAAGCACAAAGCTAAAAAAATTCTCATAGTGTGTGTATCATTTAGCAGAGAGGCGAAAAAGGAACAACAACAAACATAAATGCAAGAGAGACAGATACAACGTTCAGCCACAAGGAAAGGCAAACGTGCACGTCAAGAAATTCAATGTCAAGTGTTATCAATATGTATCTTGGTATTCGTTGTTGTTTTTTTTTTTTTTTTTGACAAAAAAAGATTGTTTTCTTTTAATGAAATTATATTCCAGTTAAGGGTGTGAGAGACACGCGAAAAAAAGTGGAACGGCATACGAAGGACACAACTGAAAGAATTATTGTCATGGCTGAAAGCATCTGCTCTAGGTCAAGGGTACAGCAAAATGGGGAATGGACGTTGCTAAAAATGAAATGGGACAAATGTATGTGTGCGTGTGTTGGGAAGGATAATATGTTTAATTACCTTCGGAAGTTATGCGTGCATACATTATAATTTGCATGTACTTTTCTCACGAACCCATTCGAGCTTCCAAGGGACTTCGAAGCTGCTGAAACTTTGTAGGTCCTTCTAAGATCTTTGATGTAAACATGGATCAAAGGTGCAGTTATCGTTTGTGGAAAAGAGTCGGGCAAGGGCAAGTCTACTTTTCCTCTTCGCTAATATTTCGTACGTTCCTCTAAGGGTGTTAAGTGTGCAATTAATTTAATGTTCTTCGAACAATTTTTCTTCCTCCTCTTTTGAATGTTGTCAATATCACGTCTTGGGTGATGTAAAACTCTCAACAAAATGCTTAAATTGATGACTTCAATATTTAGAGATTCGTTAAAATAATGTCATTTTCCGAGTCTTTCTGAAGGAGTTGAAAATATTATGCGCCTTGATGCAATAATACCTTTATTATCTGACACATTTTTAAAGTTGGTATTGGAAATGTAGTTCATTTTAGCGAAATGACTCGATTTAAACTTTGTAATGTGCCATTTTTAAGTAACTTCTCATAGACTTACTAACTTTCTAGGGCGGCGGTTCAGTTCGCGAACTAGAGCCTATTCAATTAGCCTGGTTGTTAGATAACTTGCTTCAATTGTTGTGTTCGTCGCCTTAGACGAGGTCTTATTTTACTCTGGCTTATGTTCGAAGACGATGGACCTTAGTAGAACACGTTGGTGCAGGGAAATTGGCAAGTCACCTCGCAATAAGTCCATTGAGGAACTTAGTTCGTATTTAGTGGGATAGGGTGATGGCTCCTAAGTTCAGCCCCCTCCAGTAGTCTGCCTCTGACATACAAAGTACAGCGCAGTAGTAAATACATAAATCTTACATCCAAACAAAAAATATTACTATCTCGGCTAACAGTTCTTCTCTCTGTGTGGAAAACATAGACACAATCCAGGTGCTACTTCGCGCGGAAAAATATAAGTCTGCGTACAGTTTTCATAAGTGCAGGATAGGAGTGGTTTACCAAAAAAAATAAAAAACACAAATAGTGGAAGTGAATTTGTAAAAGTGACATAATTTCGAATATACTGAAGGCTTGTGTATTTTATGCTTATTATTACGACACTGACACTTTATTTGTCTTGTTTCTTAACTTAAAATGTTAAAAAAAGCTTTTTTGTTAAATAATTAAAAGGGGGGCTGACCTTATGCAATATTCTTTGATTTTCAGTAGTCAGCTCCCCTGTACATTTACTAGAGAAGTGGGGGCTGACTATGAGAGACAAGGTTCCTTTAAACGTTCTCCAGTCGCCAGCCCTCCCTTCTTATGAAAATGTTGTAAATTAAATTTGGGCTGACAACTGGATACTTGCGGGGCCGACTACTGAAGCTGAGGGGGCTGACTACTGACAAATCATACCCTTTTCACTTATTTTCTAAATAGTTTGCATTAGGTAGCTCATATACTTAATAAGCTTAGTATTTTCCAATCTACAGACTTCAAACATTCAGAAGAACCGAATACTTTATTAAATACTTGAAGAATGGACTTTAAAGAACCAATCAAACTAAAAAAAAAGTTAAAGGGCTGACTACTGGTGCCTTCACCCTGTATTAAACAACTTCAGAGAAGTGGGCTTTGTGCTAATTTAAAATTAAATTTAACATTAAAATTATAAATAAATTCCAAAAAATCTCAGATCAGTTACTGCCCTTGACTTATTTCCATGCACCGTTCTACTCTCTTTCTCAAACGCCTGATGTGTCAATTTTGTTTTACTTGTTGTCGTTGAACCGCGTAGAATGAGGAGCAAGTTATATACTTCCGCCACTCATGGCGATATCATTTGCCCATTTAGTGTTCATCCACCATAGTTATGATATCTTTTTCTGGTGCCCTGGCCACGTATTGAAAATCCCCAAAGACCTGGTCCCGAAAATATCGAAGGAGGTGATAACAATAAATCGCCGTCCTGATTGAAACTACCGACGCCCCATGGATTCCGAGGTTAAAATCCTATTCACCCCCATTTTCCTATTCAACATTGCTCCACTTCCCCTTTGATTCTGCGAGTAGTTGGCAGACCAACTTTAACTATTTTCAAAAATCCTTATTAAGCCTTCAATCAAAATCAACCCAACAACATGTAAGCAGTACCGACCTTGCCACCGTGCCAAAAAGTATCAGATCTCGTTAACCACCGCCACATTATGCTCCGCGTGCGGAAATGATGTGGCGTCGACTGTATTTATTATATTTGCAACTCGCATGCGGTCAATTGTAAGAAACCGCAAAAAACATTTGAATTTCTTATACTTACGTTTCTTTATGAAATCATTAGCAATCGACGCCGACGCGTCGCCGAGAAGTCGACGCATGTTCATTATTTACATATCTGCAGTAAAAGGTAAAAGTTGTTCCTCTTCAATCAAGATTCAAGACGCTATACATGCACTCCTATCCAATGCATCTTGCACCGATAGCGACGCATCGCATACCCACGTAAACAACTCCAGTATGAACCGCATAAAGAGGGGGACAAAAAAAAATTGGTTTTGTGTTTACTCGCACTGATGTCTGCTGGCTGCAGACTGCAGTTGCAGTTTGTTTTGTTACTCTACTATCTGAATCAATTAATAAACAAAACCATATGCAATTTAATGTCGCCTTCAATAGTTAGACACGCAGTAAATGCACATTTCAGATACAAAGTTTACATGGGCTTACAATGTAGCGCAGTACACAATGCCTTCTATACAACTTTGTGCAAAAAGTTGACAGAACACGTTGAGTTGCTGCGGTGACAAGCATTGCTGCTTGCGTGCTTTCTTACAATAATTGTATGCGATGTTGACTAATCAGCTCTGCTTTGTCGTGTAAAACTTGATGCAAGACAGGCCATTTGTTCGGTTAAGTGCACGACAATTGCCTGCGAAGTTGTCTGTTGAAACAACTGTGGGTTATTTATTTAACTTGTATTTTTTTAAATTCGATTTATTGTTAGGGGCGTTGTATATGTATTATGTACCCTCATTAGAAGCTTACGCTACGCTGACGTACGCTGGGACACGGGTGGAATTATGAATGAATGACGGGCAAATGCAACCAAAAAGAGCGGTATACTCAGATTTTGTCCCTGTGACGTTGTTTTTTATGAATATGTAATTTTTCCTGCAAATATCCTTCTACATGGCGGATTTTGGCGCGTTTCTTACGATGCCGGTGTGGCTACTGCTCTGGACCTTGTGGACAGCCCTGAAAACCCCTTCTATTGCTCCTATAGTTTTAAGCCGTTTTCCTATCCCGCTGTTTTCAGCAGAAAAAATATACATAGCCTTCAGCCTAAACATCCTTGCTAGGAGTGTTTCACCCGTATGATGAAGCATACTTACATAATTGGCGTGTAGGCCGTGATCATTGCTTTTCCATTCCTATTGAAAACCCTCTTCCTAAAGGCATTCAGGGAAGTAGATTTTAAGAAAACACTCTGTAACCTCAATCTGGTCAAAACCTGTATCAGCTACGACGTAACTGTCAAAAATGGATCTATCATAAGCGCAAATTCCCGGCATTGCTCATAACATCGTTATGATTCAGACCACTTCTTCGGGCCAGTCATGCTTTCACCAGTACACCAAAAGAAGGAGTTTCTGTTTGGTACAATACCGTACCGAGTTTGGAACCATATTAAAAAAAAAATTCTTAAAATCACAACAAAGAGGTCGTAGCAGTCTGAAATTTAATTAGCTTCATGATCCTCAAACTTTTAAGGAAATTAAAAATATGTCTCAATTTTTCGAAATCTCTTAAACCTAATTTGCCGGAAACATATTCAGCTTCTAAAGTTGATTTTGATCAACTAGCACTAGAGATTCACGATATTGAGTCTGCTGTCTGTAGCCTAAAACCAAATCCTACTAAGCCTGGCGCTGATGGCATTCCTGCAATAATTTTAAAAAAATGTTGCAGCTCTATCAGCAAACCTGTACTTATGATATTTAATCTATCACTAGCATCGGGTTTATTCGTCTCATTAGGTCTCATTTTTGGTGCCGATCTATAAAACTGGCTCTAAAAATGACGAAGACAACGATAGAGGTATTTACAAACCTTCTGCTATGCCAAAGCTTTTTCAATGTATAGTTAAAAAAAGAAAGAGTTTCAACATGGTTTTGCTTCAGGTCGTTTGCCAACATCTAATCTGGTCCACTTCGAATCTTTTGTTTAAATACTGTGGAAGGCGGATGCCAAGTTGACGCTGTATATACGGATTTTAGTAAAGCTTTCGACTCTGTAAACCATTTTCTTCTGATAAGAAAGCTAAAAATGCAATTTGGATTTCATTCTGCGATGCTGAAGCGGTTTTCATCATTTTTGATTGGAAATTTTCAGAATGTCGGCCTTGATAATAATATCTTGCAATTCTGGAGTTCCACAAGGAAGTCATCTTGGGCCGCTTCTTTTTATAATATTTATTGATGATATTGTTCAACAGCTACAGTTATGCCACTGTTTAATGTACGCTGACGACCTCAAAATATTTTTAAAAATTAATTGCTTAAATGACTGCTCAAAGGTCCCGACGGACCTGAACAATTTATCAAGTTGGTGCGTCAATAATTGCTTAAAGTGAAACGTTCGAAAATGCTCTGCTATCTCGTTCATAAGATATCAAACCGAAATATTCGCATACTTATTGTATGGACGCATGTCATTAATAAAAGTTGACAAAATTACAGATCTTGGTGTATTCCTTGATACGTAACTAACCTTTGTTACTCATATCGAGTATATAGTCGCTAGGGCTAATTCTCTTGTTGGGTTCATCAAAAGAAACACGAAAGACTTCTCTGATCCTCACACATTTTTATCGATTTTCAATACCCTAGTCAGATCAACACTTGAATACGTAGATGTTGTTTGGAAACCAAACTATTTATCACATTCGGACCGTATTGAAAGAGTGCAAAGGCGGCTTACAAAATACGTCTTCTTTACGATGCGTTGGGATTATCAGCCCTATTTTAAAGCTAGATGTCAACTTTTAGATTTAATGGCAAGCAAGAAGGAATGCACAATGACATAATGTTTGCGAGACACGTACTGTGTTCACATATCGATAGTTGTACACTTTTATCCATGTTTCCAATTAATTCTCCGGCGATAACCACTTCTTTAACCAACCGGGACATCGAACAAATTGCGGTCGGAACCACCCATTCACTAGATGCATTAATTCATTCAATGTTGTAAGTAGACATATGGATTTTCATATTTCGAGAGAACGCGTCAAAAGTATTTTGTTTGCATTGCTTTCAAACTATTTTTTATTTCCTAAAAAATATTTTTTCTCTCTTCCATTAAACTTAATGTATATACAAATTCGTAATCTGTAAGCAAAGCTTGTTGATATATAAATAAATAAATAAATAAATTGAAAGAGCTGCTATCTAAAAGATACCCAACTACCTACCAATGCACTTGATGTTTGTGCATTCGATTTTAAGTAAACAAATGCGTTTTTTTATTACATTTTACGATCATCGTTCTTTTATGACATTCCCCTCACGTATTTCCATGTGCCATTACAAAATTCGACACCCGCGTCGCGATTGGGGTGACCAGACCAAGATACACACAAAAATATTTCACTTGAAGTGCAAATTTTTAATTTCTTCTATTTCATTTTCACTTATAAAGTGCGAGGTGTTGAAAAGATGTAAAATTACAAACAAAAATTATACATGTTGTCCTAGAAAATCCTATTTCAAGCTTCATAAAGCCAATTTTAATTCGGTTTTTGAATTTATGTATTTCACCGGTATTTTCCTTAGATGAGCTCCTCACGCCTTGTTTCTTCACCAATTTGGTGGCTCTCTATAAAAGTCTTCCACAAAGCAGTGTAATGCGTATGCTTGTTTATTTGAATCAATAAATATTCTAATGAAAGCACAACAAACGGCTCTTTGTGAACTGTCACTTGGTTTCTTTAACTATACAGCCATTTCCAAAAACCTTACGAATTTAAATTTAATTCTGACGAAGACCTCGTTAGTATTTCTCTTGAAGACAACATTTCTGTGTACGTCCTGTCAGGACAGGAAATGAACTCTTGCATTTGTTGTTAATATTTAGAACATTCGCGCGTCTTGAGATCCTTTCCGACGAGGGTCCCGCTTCATGCAAGGTCCGGCAATTTTAAATTAAATACTAAAATACTTTTCCATTGGTTTAACCAAATGTTTAGTTTTTTTAATCTTTTGAGCTTAATACAGAGGAACCTGCTCTACCCGTAAATGTATCGAATGCTTTTTTTATCGAATGCTTAATTTTTGGTGCTTAGTACCTCAAATTTGAGAAAATCAGTCACACGGTTATTCCTACAAATTGGCTTATTATTGGAGCATAATAAGTTGCTCTTTTACTCAATTGTGCCTGTGGTCGCATTCCTTGTTCAAGCTGAAATCCATGCTATTCCAAGGACTACTCACGCACTTTGTTGTACGTTTTATATTTAGTACACGAATTATCTTTGCCATCTTTAAATAACTCTGCTGGCTGTAGGCAGGTCAAAAGCAGTTCGCCGCGATCCCTACCTATGCACATTGCTCAATCTGCAAACAAATTTATGAAATATATTCCACTCTGGTCACACTGTTTGCCTTACCGCCGCAAACAAACGAAGAAAATTAAAAATTCGGAGCTAGAATACCAGTCCTGCATCTTGTTTCTCCTATAAAATTCTATTACTTTATTTTTGAATCTTGCACGGAGCACAAGAAACGAATAAAAAGACTTGCCATTGCTATTCGAACGGAAAGGAAAATGTAATGTTTTCGTCTACGTACGATAAAGGTACGACGCATAAATAAGTAAGACTTGACTTTCTGAGCTTTTACTTTCCTTTCTTTTGCTGCTGAAGAAAACACGGAATGCGCCGACGACCAGATGTAAGAAAATAACTTCTACCACTATACCCACAAGCGTATAGTCGCTAGAAAAAGCAATAATACTATTTCGCGCATTCCGTATACCGTATTCCATTCCATTCGTATGTACTTGCATACACATGCAGTTGGATGCTAATGGGCTGGGTGTGTGAGAGAAGTCGTTACCACACATTCATGCTCCTGGCATGATGGCAGCAGAACCAGCACTAGAGGCAGACACATAAACATAACATAAGTATAATAATTGCAGTTGCAAGTTCTAGGCTAGGGATATACGAACGAACCGCATCGAATAATATGTTAGATAAAACGAGAGAGCGAAAACAAATTGGAATTGAAATAAACAGTGGGAAACATAGAAAATACTGCGCGAAAGCAAGCACAAAACGCATCTGATAATGATTGGTCGGTTGGTTGAATAAATGCGGTTTTGCTTCCTTCGTGCATTTTCTTTTAGTGAGTTTTGCCATTAGACACCATATAAAAGTTTGAGAGATACAAATCAATTTAAAGACAAGTCCGGGTAGGAAGACTGTTCTATCCTGAAAAAAAGTTGCACAAGCTTCCGACGTACGTTCAATTCTTAGAGCTCCTGTACAAGATCGATCCTCATAAGAAAACAAGAAGCAGGCACCTACATTTCTAAAAAAGACAATAAGCGGAATGAATGGAACCGCCTCATCCACAAGAAAGGAGAAATTCTTGTCTGCACTAAATGAAGATAAATAGTATTTTGAGAGAACGGCTGAAATCTTTCCTCGCGGTTGTCAGAATAATCAAAAAATCATCACAAGGGCTTCAGCTCTGTTTATTCGTTCGCTTAAGGGTGCTCGGATTATAATTATTGTTGGTCGAAATTTCCTGGCTTAAAAACGCAATTTAAAAAATGTTGTGGTGACCCAAAAAAATTAAAGACGCGTGGTAGTTCAAATTGCAACTTGTTTTATTAGAAAACCAGAAATAATGAGAGGAAAGACATTTTAACATGTAAAACGGTCAGCGGCAGACAAACACTTAAGCTGATGACACTGATAAAGCTCTATGCAATTCGTTTTATTATCGGTTTTAAGATCGCCTGCTGTGCATGCAGGCTCGAATTATGCAGATCCATGCTAAGTTTGAGCATCTCTGTCGAAGTTGTACATCTGAGGTTCATCCATGTTCAAGAAGAAATAACTGGCAAAAATGTTGAGAAAGACTTTCCCCCCAAAATAGCTGAGCATGGACCTGCAGGGATTGGTATTGTTAAGGCCATCTTGGAATCGATTTATACGATTCATTTCATTGTTTACATATTTGAAACTCCTTTTCACAATAAACTTCGATTTGGTAATTTGTCTATATCCCTCTGTAATCAATCAGTTTTTATATACAAAATCTGAAACGTCAACCCTGCATTGTTGGTTAAAGTGCAGACAATCATTCTGGTCATAGCATTAACATAGATCTTAATCCGTATATGCTAAAGCTTCTGGTCGCGTTTCCAAAAGTTGAGAACTTATTTTATGTTTAATTTTTCCTCATAGTAACAATGTGGCCATTTTAATCTATGAACTATGTGTGAATTGGTGAAGTCTGGTACTTTTTAAGACATTTTCCTCTGAATAGGAAGTAATTCTAACATTTCCTCATAAAGAGAGAACTCTACGTGCACTTTTTAAACAATAATTAATTATTTACCATTTTAAGAAAATCAATTCTATATTTTATTAATTTTAAATAATAAAATTTTAAATTCAATTTTTTGCAGGTAAGTCCACTTTCAATGGAAAAATGTTGGTTGAACGAATTATTGTGAGTAAGACTAAACGGTATGTATGGGTACGCAGACAATATAGCTGGTTTACATATTATTTTTGATGGATTACAAGTTTATTTATGTACGACCAATTTGCTCATCATTAAAAGTATCGAAACATTTCTTAAACATAAATATTTTCTAAATAAATATTTCTCCGAAGCTGCATCTTTTGGGGTACGTTTATAAATAAGTTGTTATCGCCAGCTCGAAGGCTTATTTTTTATGTATTGATTCATTTATTTGTTAACCAATCAAAAGGGTGGGGCTAATCTTTTTATATTCGCTAATCTGTGATAATACACATCTGAGTCAAGTCGAGATGTCTACAAGGATGGGCGATCTAACGTCGGTCCCTTAAATATGAACGACAAATAACTTTAGAGCAGCAGTGCTACCAGAGTTCTGTCATAATTCGCCTTATTATTTTTCCTAAGTCCTTAAATTTCCGTTCCGTACAATGAATTAATAAAAATTTGGACGGGAGCATACGTATATTAAACATAATGAAGAAAGAAGTGGCTAACCCAAGAAAGTTGTTGGCAAAACTCTTGACACGCGCTTCCGTTCATAACCGTCTACTAAGGGCTATTTAAGCAACTGACAACCTCAGCAGCACACATATAATTTGGTTTCAAAATCTTCCAATAGTCAGTAAAAATTCCGCCATCTGGTATCACTGGAGCTCTTATAATATTAACGGCGGTGCCTTAATTAATTTCATTGAAATTTCTATGATTTTTCGAAAACTCCTCGAGAGTTTAAGTAAAAATTGAAATTTGTTTGCCACCATAAACTCAAACATGTCCCACTGTAGGTACAATGAGGGTGAGTTCGTTCGATCTATCCAGCAGTACCCATTCGTGCGCGATTTGCAGGCGTACATTTTTTCGCTGCATTCATTTCAGTTTAACAGTTTTTCCTTTTATTCCATCCATCCATCGACCACATGTTAAAACGAAACATATGGATGTCGAAAAGAAACAACAGCGCAGCATGGAAAGGGATTAGCATAGTAAATAAACCGACATCCGCCGACTCGACATCGCCATGCTCGATGCACCACCAACCAACTAGAGAGGGGGTAGATAATAGACACTGACTTCCACCAGTGTTGTTGTTGTATATTTTGAAGTACTTTTGACGAACAGTTTTCTTAAACGAATTTATATGAAGGTATTTTTTATTTTATTTTTAAATTAATTCTTTCATGAAAAATATAAATAAAAAAAACTATTGAAAGGTGGAAAAATCAGGTTTCTTGGCTTATCTCGCCACTAAGCCATTTTCTTGATAACCCTATCACATTTGAAGGGATGCTTTCATGGCTAGCAATCAACACTAATGATTTCGAATTCCTTCTTTTTTGCTGCCCGATAATGCGGACAGCTCATTAACCACTCCCACGGCAGTGTATTTTTCGGAGTACCTACGTATGAATGTCTGCCACTGATGATTGACTTTTTCCTTGTTCCAAATGCGACAGTTTGACTTAAAGCCACCCATACAGAAGTTAGCCTCATCAGTTACAGTTTTGACTGAACAAAATTCCAAGGTGAAGGGCCGATCGACTTCCAACTGTTCAAGCACCCAGTCATTGAACTCAAATAATTATCGGCTGCTGATGATGATTTGCAAAACATAAAAAAACATTGCAAAATACTAAATAAGATGGGGTTAGCTGTCAGCTTTAGTGTCAACTGTCTTAGGGTGGCTCACTATTTTGTTCAGCCTACAAAAATCGCTGGTGTTTCGTTTCTTTCACGAACAAGTGCTCACTATAGTAAGTACTCCGTGTCCCTTTTATTGTAAGAGCTGACCTTGGTGTCTAGATTTAAGTTCATATATCCGGTATGTCGTGCGCAGTAATTCTGTGACGTAGAAGGTCAATTAACCATAATAATTGATCCAGTCCAGTCTGAGAGACATTACAAGTTGTCTGTATGGTTTAAATGGGGTCAACAAAAACAGTGCTGGGTTATGGAGTTGCTGTCCTTCACAGAGAACCCCGGATAAGCTATCTAAACTGTTTTACCGAAAACCTTTAGAGACGTAGCTACACCTAAAATATTTTCTTATAAACTGTGCTCTAGTTTTCAAAACTAATAAGTTATTGGCTGCCTTTTCTATAGTTGGGTCGGCGGGTCCGTTTATAAGTCGAAATCCGTGTTGTTTGGCGGATGGGCCTAAAATAATTTTAGTAAAATTCGTGCCTTTAGCATCATTAGGTGGCTTGTTGTTTCGTTTGAACTGAAGTGAAATTTTCTTCACCTATTTTCTGAAACGATGTTCAGTTCTCTGAACAGTTGCAGGAAGATTTAAAATTTGACAGCCGTAGAGGCAATATACGTTCTTCAAGTACCAATTTCGGCCTCCATCGCCTTACTATTGAATGTGGCGGTCCATTCTCCATCTGTTGATACTATTCTGCATCACGATCTACATTTAAAACAAGACTCTGTGCTGCAACTGGGACAACATTTTGTAGGTTATCTGGTCTATTTTTTTTTTTTTAGACTGACTTTCCAAGCCTATACTGAGTTAAAGAATATCGCCTTCTATAGGGTCGTTTGCTGAATTCGTTTCGCTGAATGATATTGCGTCGCTCAATAAATTTGTGTTCCTTCTTACCGACAGGGTAGTTAAAGAGCGGGTGGTTTAATCTTCCCCCGAAGTATTCATCTGCATTTTGGGTATACTTTCTTGTTTGATTGATGTGGACATCTGCGATTGTTGGTCCTTATCCGATAATATCCGAGTTATCTGCCTGAAACTGAGCTTTTTCAGCTCTATTTTTACATCTGAGCATCGATGTGGTTTAATAATATTGACTGCGCTCTCGTCTAGATACCATAATGAGGATTGAATCTCGCCCTCGTTGAAACTGGTCACGTTCCACCTCGGTGTCTTTATTCCTTTTGATAAAGGCTGATCGCAGGCAATACTTTGATGGTGGCTCCATCCCGCTGCAACCCTAGGTACCTATAGAATAGTGTCGATGCGAATTAGCAATGTTTGCGAATGTAGAACAGCACTTTATATACACTAACCAGCGTTGGTCATCGGTTGGTTGGACGTTGTTTAATATTTCAGTCATTCGGTCGGTTCCCATAGTTTGATGGATTTCCTTAAAGACGTGCGGGCCGGGCCTACGATCGTGTAGCTTTTCGGTCACCTGTAGCCCTGTTTAAACATGATGCTACTGCAGCCTTCACTCAAGACGGGCTGGTGACAGTGTTCCATTATTTTGCGTTGTTTCCCAAGCCGAAACATTATGTTTCTCCAGTTGTACGTGTCCTAAAATAGTAGAAGGATGCAAGTAGATGACCAACTAGCATTAAAAACTGCATTTTCCATTCCGACATACACAATGCATCACACGTGGCTGTGTGCTGTGACGCCGTGTCGCTCCTGCTCCACTCGCTGCCACTTCCCCCGATTTGTTTGCTTCAACTAAACAACATTCGAACGAGTAGGTATAGGTACGAGTGCGACAATCGACAACGACAAACGCCTTAACAAACTGACCCGATGACTGCATTTGTTTATGTGTGTGTGTGTTTGGTTTTTTTTTTCTTTATTCTGTTTTCGCCTACTTGGTTCTTGACATTTCCTTTCCTGTTGGCCGTTCGCCGGCCACCATACCAGCCAAACACACTCCCATTCTCACACAGTCAACTTTCATACACTTGAACTTGCGCCGCGCATGTGATAATAATCACCAACTCACGAGAACTTACCCTACACAACAAAAAGGAACAATGTTTGTTGGACTTGGATCTACTCCGCAGTTAGGCTAGCTTCTTCACCGTCTGTTGGGTTTGTGGCTATCACTTTTGTATCTTTTCTTTCGATTGAGAAGAACAAAAAAAAACCGAACTGAACCTGTGTAATTGGATTGGATTTTGATTTCGCTGCCATCCCATTCCCATCCATTCTGACTTTTAACATTCTTGCACTCCTCACATTGTGTTCACATGGGCGCGCACACAAAGCCACTGTGCCAATGTATGCTGTGCACAGTCAGAATCAGAAAGAGACGACCGAAAGTAAGAGAGAGTGAATTAGTGTGTCGGCATTTTATTTTATTTGTTGTATTGTATCTTCTGTCTGTCTTTCTTGCACTTTCCTTCTTTATTAAGTTTTTCCCATAATATTCGTTGGGTTGATTTAGTATTTGTTTGCCCATCGTTAGCGGTGGTTGTGCCCTGGATAGTTGACATAATTTTCTCTTCATTCTACCTTCCGTTGTTAATGCTTTGAATGCAAGTCAAATGCACAGTCGGCTTAGATTGTTTTTTTTTTTGCCTGCTGTTTTTAATTGATTCTCAGTGCAGATGTGGAAAAGTATCTAATGCGCTCCAAATGTATCTGTCGATTTAACTAGCAAAGTGCTGTGAATGTAATAGTGTCTCGAAACGCATAGTTCTACTGCTCTTGAATGTTTATGTTTATATATACCTAGTGCGTCTCAAGGAATCCCTGTTCCCTGAATCTATCGTGCATGTCGCCATCGCCATCGCCACCGTCGTAGTCGTCTTTGCCGTCGCCGTCGACCCGACACAGCACTACAGCAGCCATAACATTACAATAGTGTGGTGCGGATGAATGGTGTATCTACTACGTATACAAGGGTTCTATTTATAGTCGAACGTCTATCTCTGGATTGCGTGCGGATTCTATCATCGGGTTCGGGTGTGTTCTTCTTTCGGCTGTTTTTCTTGTGCATGTCGGAGGATAGAATTCCCGAAGGTGCGCATCAGGATACTAGAAGAGCAGAAGAGAAAATAAATCACCATTCCATGTGTGGGCTGGAATGACTGATTAGTGAACATGTCTAATGGTTCTTAGTTTGGTTCCAGCTTCTAGGTTTTCTATGTGTACCAACCGGCCTAGCCATAGCCGACATCCGACGAGCAGAAGAAGTGAAGTCATAACGACGACGGCGACACACCACCACCACGAAGGTACATTCAAAGCGGACGAGAATATGAAAACATACCAAAAAAGAGAACAGCAATCAAAAGAAAAAGAATATACAATTTGAAATTGTGTTAGGGTGCAAGCAAAAGCAATAGCAAAAGCAGTTCGCCTATAGCTATAGGAAGTATCTCTGCCTACACCTTGCATCTATTTTTTATCTGTTCGGTTGTCGCTGTTTTGTGTTCTCTCCTATCCAATCGTAGTCGTGTTGTGCATTAAGTTAGTGCATTCAACTGTCTAGCAACTTTTGTGTTTGGGAAAGATCGGGTGTTTTCGGTTTTATTTATTTATGTGGTTTTTTTTTCTTGTCCATTCTTGTGTTCTAATGAGTTTTGTTTTCATCTGGCATTCGTAATAGAAGAAGAAAAGTGTTGAAAAAATATTTGAGAAATTTTTTTACCAAAAGTGAAGGTTACAAAGTTTGTGCCGTGTTTTTTGTGAAATATCGATTTTTGGGATTACACACAATTTGCTTGGATATTTCGAAGTTTTATCGGATAATTAATTAAATGGAATTCTACAACCAACGATCGTATTACTTGGATTACTTTACAAATGGATTAGAACGAGATTTACAGGATTTTCAAGGTAAATATTATATTTTTAATTTTTTTTTTATTTTATTCTTGAATATATGTGTATAACTTTATATGGCAACACATTTTAATTTTATTCTGTTGGTGTGATTTTGGAGATACCTAGCCACATTATTTTTGAATTCATTTTGGAAATGGAGTACACTCTACACCACAGTTCACATGCAACACGCTCATTAATTAGAGGTCTCCGTTTGTTTCGAAGCATTAGTTTTGAAGAGGTCGACTTTTTTTCGATTAATTTTGGTGAAGCGTTTGGTGCAAGTTCCTAGCCAAAAGTGCTGAGAAAGGTGGTCTTACTTGTGTTAGCTTCCATCCTTTAATTAGCTTCTGTCTTATTTTGGCCTTAGTCTTATAGGGGAGGGGTTCCCAATGTGGGGCGCCGCGCCGTAATTCACAAAATTACAAACTTATTTGAGCTTCGGGCTGTTTGTCAACTGAATTTTCAAACATAACTCACTTACACTTACTTAATTCATTGGACCGTAGTAACATTTAACTGCAATTGCAGTAACTTTTTTGATAAAACAAGTCGTGAGTTTTACCAAATAAGGCGTCGTGACAACACACTAAACTTGTAGGTGCGCCGCGGGCTGAAAAAGATTGGGAACCAGTGTTATCCTCTTCAGACCCAAGCTAATAAAAAAAGAAAAATTAAAGATTTAAGTGGATTCCTAATCTTATGTAAGATCAAATAAGATATTTGCATTTAACAAAAAAAAAAAAATATAGGTCTATCATGGCATAAAACATGTTAAGGAAACTTTATATAAACTGTATAAGATATGATTCTGTTCAAAACAGTTGCTTTTTAAAATGCACAGATAAACCTGGCACTTTGTGCAGATGGTACGGCAGCGAGATTTGCATCCAGAAAACCTGCATTTCGATGCAGATTTATCGTCCGAAGAACCTGGAA
Organism: Cheilosia grossa; assembly: GCA_963082955.1. Taxonomy (NCBI): domain Eukaryota; kingdom Metazoa; phylum Arthropoda; class Insecta; order Diptera; family Syrphidae; genus Cheilosia; species Cheilosia grossa. Next base: position 14,841,409 of record OY720147.1, on the reverse strand, counting down.
GATGTCCTACTCCTTCGAACCTGATCTCTTTCTGTGGGTTAGATACAACAGGTCGGTGTTTTTTTCTTGGTGTTGCACCTACTTCGGTATCCCCATCGTCATTGATCTTTCTGATACCCCTCGGACTTGCGCTAGGCTGCATACCTACATTTAGGCGGTTCTGCACCAGGAATTGACAATGCAAAATGATTGAAAGCTCTCACCATCCACTTATTAGTCGATAGTAGGCTATCAACCATTCGCAAAGGTCAATACCACCCATATACCTATGCAATTTAATTTCTTACCACTGCTGGCTGGTTGACATCACTTTTTCTTTTTTCAACCTTGCACCAACGCTTACATGTTCCTGCTGTGACTTGCCGAACACGTGGACAACATTGTCACCGCCTTGGCGTCCTTCCATTTTATAACACATACTTGTCCATCTCTTCGTACTTTTTCATCCCACCTCTTGCGAGTTCCTTGTCCGTCTTAATTTTCTTAGAAACCGCTCCAATTCGATTCGTCATCACAGTTCCAGTTAGGAATATTCATTTTTTGATGTTGTTAAGATACTCTACGAGTTTGGAACTGATGAAAAACCTATCGTTATATAAAACACAGGTAACAGTGATTGTTCTACACAACAGTAGTTCAATGCCTGTGCCCAGCCCCAGTTTGGTCATGACTTCTCTTGGTATGGTATTGGAGCCGACAGAAACTTCAAAGTCTAGTACCAAGCCATCTCTGTCCGCAAAAACATTTTTTTAAAACCCCAATGGGTTTGATTTGGAAGGCACGTACTTTCGGTCCTCACAGCGACCAGAAAAAGGGGTCGTCTGCTCGTCTGTGGACATGTGTTACGATCTGGGAAGGTTATGACATTTTTTAAGAACACAATTTATAACTGGCCTCAACTTCCACAGTTTGTCCTTGGTGTCTGCACGATCGGCAGTGTGGAGATGATTTCGAAATTCGAAAAAGTGGTCTCTGGTGATTGTGTCTCTAATGAGGGGTATACACAAGTCCCTATTCCAGTGGAGTCTGGCTTGAGGATATTTTAGGGTTCCCATTATTATTTGGATTCCTGCGAATCTTATTACTTCCTGGTAATCAGTCTTAATAGATCTGAGGTCTCGCTTCTGTACAGAATAAAGGTTTGTTTGCTCCGCCACCAATTTCCAAAATTTAATATCAAGAAATTGAAAAAAAGATTAAAAGACATTTTTACTTGAATCTATCGTCTTCAATAGCTGGACCTCTGGAAACCACTTCGATGGTTCGCCAAAACATTTTTTACGTATGTTCCTCGCATGCAATTGCCGAGCTTTCTTCTACTTCTGGCGACTCTAAGAGTTCAGATTCGGTCTGCGGCAAGTATTCTTCTTCATCATCTTCATCCATCGTTAGCATTCAGCATTCCTTCAATTTCCGTTTCATTCATTTTTAAACCCGAACATTTCAAAACCATAACTTAGCCATATAGGGAGCAAGCGAAATAATATAGTCCTGAAGTACACATATGTGTAATTGAAAAGTATAGCTCAGTTTACGGTAGAAAAAAAATGAAAAAATATACTTTCGAAATCACAAACTAAAATTCAAAACAGTAGAACATCACTTTAATACAAATAATGCTGTGAAACATTAATTTAATATATTCGATCCCGTTTGAATAAATGGGTAGGTACGATCAAAAAACTAGTGTTCTAAGTCTGACAGGTGTCAGATGTGATTTGCCGAGTTTTCGGACAGTTGCAGTGGATTGATCACATGATCAGTCGATAAATATCGACGGATATGTGACAAATTGTGTAAAAAATACCTTCGGTACATTCAATTATATCAAGCCGAATGCTTGCCACTTGTCATTTAAAATACAAACATACGTGTGCAATTTTAATTTTAATAATGCCGTAATATTATAAATTTGTACTTTGGAAACAGTTTTTGGTAAGAGATTTGACGGATAAGGAAATGACAAAAATGACAACTACATGCCAATTAAATGAACATAGTCCAGGCAAATCTATTCAACGTAAGACGAGACGACTAGTCTTTTGAATATCCCAATTTTATTTACTTATTTTTTTTAAAAGTTGGTACGTTTGTTGTATCATGGCACATTAAATGGTTGCGTACATAAGTAACGTCTGTATGAAAACTTTCCAAGGGATAATCAATTTTTGTTTTCTCCAAAAAGAATATGCACTCAAAGGAAGTTTCCTCTTTTTAGATCAACAGATCTTTTAAAAGGAATCAATTTAAAACCATGTTGCTATTTTTGACACTTCTTTGATGTATATTTTTTCTAGTTTTCTGTATGGAAAACTATTCACACCACAATAACTCTTAGCAGCAGGCAATACCTATTATTCGACTCTAAACTTCACTTTAGCATTTAAAAAGTCAGCTTTTCTTCTCTATTGTGAATCATTTATTTCAAGTTAAAATCTGTTTTGAATGTCAATTTATATTCTAACTTTATTTTGAAAGCTTGAGTATAATTTTATGGTAAAATGTTTTGATTTTAAAATTAGAGTAGAATATTTGCGTAGATTTGGCTCAAAAACTGCTTAATTCCCGACAGCCAACGCTTTTAGCCATTCTTGACAGTAAATACAGATTTTTATTTAAAACTTAATTCAGGTCTTAAAAAGAGAAATATCTACATATCTATTTTGTAGATCTAAAGAAAGCGTTCTTTCCATTTTAATTCCCTATTAGAGCTGCACAATGCACATCCCTGGAATAGGTACCTACAACGTCAACTGTCATTAGTAATAGTCTTAGTAATAGTTAGTTGTTAGTTTACGCCTTGCTGTTTGGTAATATGCGTTATAGAAGTATTTGATTGCATCTTCTCTGCCTTATCTGATTGGGATACGTATTTAAAAACAGGGATGCTGCTGCTCTTGCTGAGGTGGAAAATAAAACTGATTTTGGAATGTCATCGTATAGAAAACAATTAGTTCGCCTACCAAGTTTGTTCATCCCTTTGGCAATCAACATCGCGTTAAATCAAACAATATTGATTGATATTTGGTTCACAAAATTGAATCCTCATTTTTATTTTCAATTACTGACAACATTTTATTCCCAAACGTCTCTCAAATTACTCAAACGTCCCTTACATTGCCATGGAAAAGAATTTTCTTTATTCCTTCGAAAATCATTTTCGTACACACATCCAATATGTATATATTGTGCCTTCGCCTTGCTATTTCAAAAGAAAACCATTTTGCTTTGAATGACGAACACATTTGATTGCCCCTTTGAAAAAATATGGGTTCCTTATACTTTTGTTGATGCCCTTATAATGAAAGTAAATAGAAAAAAATAAAAAAAATCGCTCGAAATAAATGGGAAATCAAGTAAAATAAATTGACACCTAAATAAATCCGGTTTAACTATATTGACAAGAATTTTGGGATATTTTTTTTTATTGACCAAATGATTGATTAGCGATGAGGTAACAAATATACCAAAATATTTTCTCTGATGTTTCCATACCGTTCTGTCATGCGGGAAATTCATCATAGTCCTCGCTTATTTTTCTTCTGTCAATTCTAATTAGTTAGAGTCCGTCGCCTATTGGACTGCAGAAAATATAAAAATAAATGCCAGACGCCAAATAGTGAGTGACTTCTCACGGTGACAACAGACAAAAATTACATACTTGAATTGAGGATAAACAAAGAGATGTCAATGGCGTGAAAACATTAAATTATAGTTAAATCCTCGCCAATCTAACGCAACTAAGGCAAGTGCATAAATATTAAGAAAAGGTAACTCATTTTTAGCACTTAAGCTGACAGATGTCAAAGAATGTACGAATCCTATAGCCAACCTAGAAGCAACCAAGAGGCAAACCACTTTTAGCAGATTGCTGGCGGATATTCTTAGACCTTGCTGAGCCAGCTCACTACTAAGCCGACTATTCGCCAAGTCGAGTTTTTCGAAACCTTCTCTTAGTTTATTGAGGTTATGGTTTCACACGAATCTGTCGCTCTTAAATCTTCTTTTCGATATTCCGTCAACGGAAACGCCACCGAAAATACCTCGAATTAATTTATGTTAAAAACTAAAAATTCGCCTTCGTCAGTGACCAGAACTGGGGTGATGAGGGACTTCTGAGCTTTTTTTTAACAGTTTTTAACAAGGTCATCTTTCATGAATCATGGCTAAGCCGATTGTTCTCAATTGTCATTCTGCCCAACTTGACACCAAGTGACTTTATTCAACCATCACATCGTGGCCATAACCCGGGTGAGGTTACAAACCCTGCAATTAACCTTTTTTTCTGTTATAAAAGAGGTTTAGGAGCTCTCAGACTCGCATATCGGTCCATTTTTCTTGTCAAACTGATCGTTACTCGATCTTAAATAAACACTAAGTTCCACCTGTTGAAATTAATTGTCCCGAAAGACATATAGAAACTGTGCCTGATGTTAAGCACTTTTATGCGACATAGATCAGTCTGTAGCATTAAGGAGCTAGAGATTCCGATGAAGAAAACGCAAGGCCCAAGACTCATGACCAGGTATACGAAATGAAAAATGTTCCTTTGTCGTCCATGCCCTTCGATAGACTTTCTATTATCGGAACAAAGTCTTCTGAGGAAAGATGACAAAATACTCAGACTGCCAGGGTTCGATGGAAGCTGATTTTGGAATGGCGAAGTCGGGGAAAATTTCGTTGGGAACATAAATTTATTACGACTTTGCAACTTAAATGGTTCCCAATCGATCTAAGTGGAGCCATTTTGCCACCTAGTGTCACGTAGGAGTCCGGACCTCATACACTTTCATTGGTTGCGCTCTCCTATCTAAAAATTTGTATGCCCTTCTCTTGTTTAGAATAGATTCCACTGAGAATTATCATAAAAGAAACTTTTTCAGTCCGTAAATGTCTTGATTCCCTTTTACCTATACAATTGTGGTGAAGGGTGTTTGACGCTTGGTGCTTTCTAAATCACCTCTCTCTCTCTCTACATGTTTGGAAGAGTTTATTTTCGTCTTAGTTTTTACAAAAAACACATTTCTTCGACTGTCGACTTTCGCCTGCCTGTCAATAAGGTCAACAGCCCCGACAGTAGCGCCATCAAAGCTAAAGTTTCACTTGACCCAATCGATAGTCGACTTATCAGATTGGTTCAAGTTTAAACGAGTTTCATAAAAACAGGAAATGGATACGCAATTCGTACCTTCAAAGACGTCGATACCTTCGTAAGAGCATTGATCCCAACTGCTACAGAATAACGAACGACGACTACCTACCTAGTTCCCTTTCGATTTCCGGTTTATTTTAAACAGTGCATAACTTCAGACCGGTATCAAGGTCGAAAAAATATAACACATGCACAGACAACAGACTCTACAACCGATATCCACTAGGTAACCTCGTAATGGGATAAATCCAAACGCCGGCAATTTAAAAACATACATTCATCCCACAAAAAAAAAAAAAAAAAAAACAATCCTAATGAAGTAGAAATATGTATAATTTTCGGAAATAAAAGTTTTAAATGGCAAATCAGTTCGAAACCAGATTTTCACCACGCAAAATTAAGTTCAATGACACACATATAAAAAGTTGAATCTCCGTCGCCATAAAAATCAGAATATATGACTAAAAACGAAACCAAAACCACAAACAGCAATTAAACAGACATCTACCTTTATCGCTAAGCGCCTTCTTAACAATTTAGGCAGGTAAAACAAACAACAAAATTTTCCATAACGAGTAAGTACTCGTCCATTAATATACCGCCACCACATCGCCTCAAGTATCAAGACAGTCATTGACTTGACTTTCCAAAGCCTCTATCGCAAATGACCTTGCACTTTTCGAATGCGATTCGCTTGGGGGGAAACGAAAAAAACAACAACAACGAAAACATATCTCAAGCCACACAACAATAAGAGAAGAATTTCTGTGCGAGAAAATATAAATTTAAAAGAGCGTCACAAAAAAGGTCATTACCATTTACGACGACACATGGAATGCTTTATACAAAAACCAACAGCAACACACCAGATATGGTAACATAACTAACTGCACTAATACCACCACTACAAATAAGTCAGATCGAGTAAAAGATTTATGGCTAAAGATTGTGCGAAAGAGTCAAAGATATGACAGTCACCCATTAATATAGGCTGTGTAAGTGTGAGTGGTTGCTGCAGTCCGTTTGTGTTGTTCCTTTTATTTTAATTGATAAAGATACAAATTTGCATTTGAATAAATCAGCTTTAAATTTATGTAGATATATGTGCGAGTATCTTCTGTGTTGAGCACGTTTTGGTCCTAATCTTTATCTTGTTCGACATGGATGCAAATAATTAATACAAACTTAATCCCAAAGAAGGCAGTTCTGTCCGTAGATATTGAAATGGCTGAATGTGCTAAAAGTGTGGCTCCTCTTTGGATCTTTGGAGTTTGTATTCTACTTTTGCTGAAGCAAAGTAGTTGCTCACACACCAGCTCAAAGGCAAAATGTCAATGTCAAAATGATCGCCGATCACTCGTTAAGCATTCGATGACATCTTGAATAACTAGAAGAGTATGTGGCTATTAATGGCTCGGTGAAAGGGTGTTTTCTTTAACGTCTGCCTAAATAAGACCTGCGTTAGACGTGTTCGCAAAGTCCAATTTTTGATCGAACAAACCCACATAAATTGCAGAAGATATGTTCATAAACGTCATAAATGCAATCAGCGTCTGGCAGAAAAATAAAAAATTTAAAATGCGAAATATGTAAGTTGGCAATTTTTTATATTTTTTACAATTCATTTTAAGTCTTGTTTAAGGGAAGAAGAAGCTGCGGCGTGAATTGTGGCGAAAACTGAGCCATTAATTGACAAAAGAAATGTTTGATCACAAATTCTTTCGCGGCCATTTCTGATTTTTATTTTTAAAACTGTACTAAGCAACCCTGCACACCTTCTGCAGAATAAATGTGTAGCGCAGATTTTCGACGTTTATGAAAACACCCAAACTCTTGTCCAGATAATTATGCGCGGCAATTAGTTGAAAAGCGCCTTCAGCAATTTGCAGGAAATTAGCTTTTTTTCAAGATTGCGTTACGATTTAGTCGGTGAAAAGTGAGACTTTTCTTGCATTTGGAAAAAGTCTACGGATGGCTGTTGGAGGCAGGAGTCAAAGAACACTCAATCTGTAATGAGAAGGAGATTTAACAGCGAACGTAACGAGTTGTACAACAACATCGACCATCGTCAGAATTATTTGTAACTTTTGCGTCGGAAATAGATATAAGGTCTTCTTGGCGCAGGGACATAAGTCCCAATTTTAACTTTTGGGACTTATAACCCAATTAAGTGAGACATGAGTCCCAAATTCGATTTGGGATTTATGTCCCACACCATCGGGACACTAGTCCCAAACAAAATGTTGGGCCTTATGTCCCACCCAACAATATGAAATCTAAACCAATAAATACAAGTAAAAAACTTCGCACCAACCCCGCATTCCAACAGTAAACCCAAGTAGGGGGGTTGCAGGGGGGCAGCATGCGCCCCCCCATATATTTTTCGGTCGGTCTTCTTAGAGTACATTTTTTTCCCCTGCTGCGGGCCTTATACCCATTGTACGATGGTCTTCAAGATGGAAGATCTAGAACAGAGGAATTTTGGCATTTCCTCCTTAATCGATAGCTAAGCATATTTTCATTCAAGCTCTAGACTCTAGATGGACTGCAGTTGTCTGAGCGGGCGGAAACGACTTAAGAAAACGAAGGAACATTTGTGGCAACATCTAGGACAAGGCCTTGCTTCTTCTTTGTGCGAGGTTTTCTTTTAACGACAGCTGAAGTCTAATATGATTGTGAAAGGTTCGCGAAAGTTGGTGCAGTGGAAAGCACATTAACAAAAAAGTTTTGTGTTTCCAGGGGTGCAACATGAGATTCCTTGCTCAGCAGTCCAACACACTAACCAATGAGCCAATGAGCCACTGCGCCAACTAAAGACTTACATTTATGTAAAAACTTAGAAGTAAGTTACTAAACGGACTCCCAAACCTGTGAAAATGCCTCTTGCTGAGTCATTGAAGTCTTCTTTTTACTGCTATTGCACATTTTGACCTGTTTTCTATACCAAGCGCTTGGTCTTTGAAACGGAGTTTAAAAGTAAACCTTGCCATCTTGAAGATAAGATCTTTCAGGCGGGAGAATTATTGTCCATTTGTTGGGATTCCTCAAAGTTCTGGACATGTGCTTTTAGGGTTTTGCGCGGTATAGCTCAAGGAGTGACTGCTGCTGCTAATAAGGACAGCCAGATCTCCACTAGGCTGTCATTTCTTGAGATGATCTTTACTTGAAGGTAGATGAACTCCGTACCTGCGTCAAAGTTTCTGCTGTTTAAATAGCAACATTCTATTTAAGGCTGTGATTTGTTCAGAGGATAACATGTTAAAACAACATAAAGCCCGGAAAGATGATCGCATAGAAGACATGCCGAGTTGCATACACGGAATATTTTTGTGTAGAAATCAGGAGAGGTTTAAGTAGTTTAACTAAAGAGGAGAGCAGTAAATGTTTATATTAAATAAATAAAAATATTTAAGATATGTTCGGTTCTAATATATTTTTCGACCACATATTTTCGTTTATTTCTGGGCGGCTTCTATCCAAAAAGCACAATTTTTCACTGCACGAGATAACAATAGTCTTCCATAACATTTACGTAGTATCAACATTACGAACTTTAACATATACTTTTAACTAAAAGTGTAATTCAACTTATTTGATTCAGAAAATTCCGTAAGCTGTGCCTTTGTCACTTTAAAAAGAAACAATTCAATCACACTCTTACTGATTGATCCAGTTGCATTTACAGACTAACTCTTTGCAGAGGAAGATAAATATATGTAAAAGAAAAACTAGAGTTGGACAAAGGATAGCACCTTGAGGCCCTCCTGCGTTTATAGCAAATAAGCCCAAACTTAAATCGATTTTTCAAAAGAATGTTGCGGAGTCGTTATTGTCAGTGACCATCGTATTCCATTTACATATAGTCATAAATTTTCGTTATAAACGCCGAGTTATATTTCCATTTAAGATCGTAGCCTCCCATAAACAATATGCGGCTTCTAAGGAGCCTCCAGCCTCCTATATTCTGCACTACTTCTGTCTGTTGAATATGACTGCCGGACTAAGAATAATTTGCAAGTCAAATTCATGAAAGAGACTTCCAAAGAGGCAAATAAAACATCAGTTTGATGTCCAGTTTTAAGTGGTTTCATCAGAAGCAGATATAGAGAGAGAAAGAGAAAGAGAGAGCAACAACAGACAGTTACCGGAATAATAAAAAGTGAAAAAAATAATTTAAATAATCACAAGCTGAGGTGATCCGTTTTTAACCAGTTCGGCGACAAAATGTATTTTTTTTCCTTTTCGCTCGTTTGTTTCATGTGTATCATTTGTTTTATAAGGAAATTCTTCTCTTTATAAAAATAAAATTAATTCAGCACAAAGACAGCGTGCAAAAGCCCCAACTCCAATCGATTCGATAAGACCGACCGCCCGATGACACATTTAAAGGTTTTCGAGTCCAACTCCAAGGAATAACAATAATAAAACACTTGGCACTTAAAAATACGAACCAAGCAATTGTAGCTTGACCCGGTTTTATCTTCTGTACGGAGCATAGTCAGTACCAGGAATTAATAAAACCGAATAAATTCCGTAAAAGTTCTTAAGAGCGAGGTAGGTAGGTGGCAAAGGCCACATCCGAAAAGGGTTTTGCTTATTGTTTGCTGTTGGTTTTTTTGTCAGTCTTCTTAGTTTTCCTTTCCTTTGTTTTCTCTTTTTTTATGACCGTATGTTTTTTTTTTTATTTTGTTTTGTTCATGAGAGACAACTTCACTTCCTAAGAAACCTTCGGGCAACCAGTGGGTCACTATTAAAAATCAACCAAAGAACATAACGTGACTATCAACTTTTCGATGGTGAAAGTTTGTTTGCATTGCCTTAGGTTGGGTAATAGTGACAATCAAAAGTGATTCGAGTAAGGAAAAGGGCTGGTTGTTGTATTTGTTTCCACTCAGCTAGTTCACTAGTTTGTCAGTTTTTGTACTCGAACTCTTGGAGGTATGTAATGCCCTCCGTAGGATCTTTTGATTGGGACCAGTCTGTTGCAAAAGCAGTACACAAATATGCAGACGTCCCTGTTGCATCGTTTTCATCTCATACAAGGCATCACCTTCAACTGAAACAATAAGCTTCGTACAGCCAAACCATCGGTCTCTGAAGTAAACACTAAGCGCCATGCGTACGTGCCAGTATTGCATTTTCGTTTAATTACATTGAAACTAAACTAATGCCTTTAAAACATTGTTTTTCGTGTCGTTTTGCAACATAGGTACATACCCCCTCATAATTCCATCAAACGCGCGCTAGGCACGTTTCGGCACAACGATTTCATATTGACCAAGATCTTAGAATTAATTATGACGTTCCTTTTTTTCTCCTTTCACGTTTATACAAAAATGTAAGCAAAAAAATATTTATAGAGGATGGTACGGATGGAAAAGCTCAGGTTTCGTCGAATATCCTACGGTTTTTCTCGAACTTGATCATAATCAAATTTCGGGATACCCTTGTCCGATTCTCGTGCATAGGAACAAAGCTACGGGCGTCATTGTTTGTCCGAATTTTCCATCAATCACTCGCATGCCAATCGTCCGAGATACGGTTCACCATTTACATGACATACAAATCTCTTTGTGTCCAACAAAATCCTATACTATGCTATACCTATCATTAATAAAAATTAGACAACAACAGCAATGGGAAAAAAGTGAACTATTCCACTGCGGATACACTTTGGTTCCCCCAGAAAGGCAAGGAAAATTAAAATATATCGAGGTACATATACACGAGTATTTTTTTGGGTCCGAGAAGGGCAATTACTTCTTTGCCGTCCGCAATGTAGTTTTTCCAGATATTGTTGGGTTTGGGGTATCTAATGTTTGACTTGGACATGTGTATGGATTTTTACTTGTATGGGTAGCAAGAAAATATACCAGAAAGAGAATCTACAATAATGCAATGCTTCCTGTTGTTTCGTGTCTTACTAGTGTTTTCTTTTTGGAGGAAAAGAAAAAAAAAAAAAAAAAAAAAATAGAAAATACCCAAAGCCGCCTATGTCGTGTCCATAATGGTGGAATAGCTTATTTATACCCAGTTCCCTAGCCTTGCCGGATGACGAGCACGACGGCGACATGCTATTACGTGGGGTCAGCTCCTATGGTCAACTTCCACCTTAAAGGCCACTAGCACCACCACCACCACCACCAGCAGCGACAGCAGCACCCAATAATGGCGGTCTTGACGGGTACCTAGCCTGCGAACGTGTATTGGGAATAGTTTCAGTTTTGATTTATTAAAAAATCGATAGTTCCTTCATTAGTATTGGTTCGGTGAAGTTGTTCTTTCATTTTTCGTATATATAGACAGTTATTTAATATACAATAGCCTGGTCTTGGACTTTGTTATAAATCATTGAACTTTGAACTTACAGTCGCAGACGTGTATGGTTGGCGTAGGCTCGCTATGTGTCAGAAATTGTTTTGAACCAATTTAATTTTGTGAAATGAGGAATTAACCTTGCGTTACAAACGAAGGTAGAGTTGGTATATTGTGAATGCGTTCTGGGCCGGTCATATGACACTATTGTGAGCTTTTTATTTATATATATGTATATCGAGTGTGGGTAGACGAATTGCTTTTAAGTGATTGTTTATCTTGTTATATTTATTCTTGTGAGGCAGGGTTCACCTGGTAGCCCTTGAGTAATTTGTTTGTCAGGTTCTTTCAACACACTACCCTTCTTCACCAAGTGGCGACATTTGGAAGTCGAAAACTTGTTTTTTTTTTTAGTGTAAAAAGGTCCTGGGAATATATTCGACTTCAAAAAATCTAGGCTGTTCCTTGGCCCTGTAAAACTTATTTGTTGGCCGTGAACACGTATTACCCGAATTTGAGCAAACACATTCTTCTTAAAAATAAATCTCTTCCTCGTATGAAACTGTAGGGGAAATAAGACTCAATAGAATCCCAACAAAAAAAAAAAAAAACTTCAAGACTTCAAGAAATAAGACTCAATAGAATCCCAACAAAAAAAAAAAAAACTTCAAACCAAAACGTCCTCCTGCTGTATTCAGTAATTGTGAATTTCGTGCTCATCCCTCGATTCGCACAGGTCAAGTATTACCTGTAAATTTGTTAATTCTCAGCCTGGCGATGAAATTAATGTGTTGTCGGTAACACATTAAACAAAAGCCACATTTTTGAGAGGTTTAAAATATTCTACAAAGTAGCAGTAGTCTCAACATATCCTTCTGGTTTCACAGATTTGTGAAAAATAAACCTTTTCGCGATCGAGGAACTTATATTACAAAACGGTGCTTAGTATATTTTCTAAGAAAACATTATGAAGTAATAACAATCATTTCGCAGAATAGCGAATTTGTTGATTAAAAGAATTTCTATTGTGACCTGCAAAATATCGAAGGTAAAGTCTAAAAATTAGTTTTCATAAGGCACATTATACGTTCTTAGTTCTTAGTATGATTATTAATAGCCACCACTGACTCAGAATGGCCACATTTTTCATATCAACCAGCCATTGTGATCTAAAATAAGTTTGAGGTAACGAGAAAGAGTTATTGCGGTCAAATTTAATTTCGTTGTACTAATATTCATTTTTGTTTAACTCTTACGAAGTCACAGTAGCGAAATTTTTCATACGAAACTATCCATTGTGACCTACAATATTTTTCAGGTATAGATTAAAACTTGTTGCAGGCTCATTGTGCAGGAGTAATAATTGTGAAAGAAATTAAATGGACCAATGACTGTATTTTTCGTTTAAAATTACCCATTGTGACTCACGATAGTTTTAAGGCATTGATACATCAAAAATCATAATTATTGTTAGTAGAACTATTGCGTGGTACTAATAATCGGTTTCCAGGTTAAATTGCCGAACTCAATGGCGGAACATTCTACATAAAATCATCCATTGTGACCTAAAAAGTAATTGGTTCGAAACTAATGACGGCCTCTTGCGCGTTACTAATAACAAATTTTAGTCTCGACTTTAAATTTACGGAAGCTCACAATTGAGAAATTTGTAGGGAAAATAAAACCACTGTGAACTTCTTCAAATTACAGTCGAAAAATGCTTTTTGGCAAGGCCCATTGACTGGTTTTGTGACTGGTCTAGTCTAGACACATCTAGCCAACGAAACAGACCGGAAATGCGATAGTTTCTCAATGATAACTTGAGTGGCCTCCCCCGATTTTAAAATACATTGTGTACTAACTAACGATCTAATTGCATCAGCAAATGCGTATTTATACGTAATTGAAATTGCTTTCGAAACCCCTTCTGTCACGATTACGAAAACAATCAACAGAGTAGTGTCCTCAAAAATGCAGGTTGCTGTTCAATTAAAAATCTTTTTATCTTCTCTTCGGTATTATATGGTATTTGTTTTCGAGTTGGTCATTCAACCGACCAATACCAGTCCGTATTACCACGAAGAACCGTCACCCTTCCCTCAACACCACACCGTCATATGCAACCACACACCACCAACTCACACTGATATGGGAAACATTTTACTCGCATCTAGATACTAACCATCCAACTAAATAACCCTCACTCATCCAAACATGGTGATTAGCCGGCTTATTGAAAGTTGTTTTACTAACACACTAACCCAAGAGTTTGTTATACTTTGTGAGGTATTTTGTACAAAAAGAAATAAAAAGAAAAAAAGAAAAAAACAGCGATGGCTGAAAATAAAACCCGCTTACATATTACTCTCCAATGAACAAGCTTTGGGCCAAAGTCAACTGAAAGCAAGCAAGCAAACAGCCAAGGCGATCCGAGCCGCCACGAAACCAAGACGTCGTCATTTGGTATGTAATGTGCTGGTCGGGTTCTCTGCGCCAAAGGTCCAACCCGCGATACAAAACAAGTTAAACTTGCTGTGTACTTGTGCTTGTGCTGGTACTTGGATCTGAATTGTGTATATAAATGGTATAAATGGTGTGCTCCTACGACCAAACAAGATGGAAAGTTCAAGTGTACACGCAAAAGTATAACATCGCAGCGAACGTCCAACGGCGAACGGAATGGTTCAAGGGAGTCCTTTTCGTCGATTTGTTGTATAGAAATTGATATGTCAGACACAAGATATATGGATGCTGCTTCGGATTGTTATGTGTTTCGTCGTTCTTCTACTTTTCTTGTGGTTACTTTTGTAATTAATCACATTTCCAGATGGGAGGGAATTCGTTTGCCCACTGTACATGTGCGTATAGCCAACTCGCACTTAACCCACCCCAATGGCGCGGACGTATTAATTTACGTAAATTAATACAGAACATTTAGCTAGAGCTATTGTAGTGCATGGCTCATCTATTTAAAATGCTATTAATTTTCGTTATGCTTATATTGGTGGCGGGTTTTTGTGAGGCTTTTGCAGAAATTGCTCGGTGACATTGTAAATTGAACTTTCCATCAATTGCGGCTGGATTAAGTGTAGTGGTGGAGTGCGTTGAAAGGTTTTTTCTCCATACGCGGTATGTGTGGTTTCGCGTCGATGGAGTTTTCACTTTAGCTAATCCTTACTGCGTTGGGTTTATATCAGTTTAGTGGTTTCTTTGATTAGGCGGAGACAGTTTGGTTTTGGGTCCATCAAAAGTGCTGGGTGGTCTCTGTAAAAAGGAGGTGACAGACTTGCACAAGTTGATATCATCACTCCAAACGACAGGATCAGCAGCATTAACAATCGCAGGGAAAACCTATTTCAGCAGAATTGTACAAACTATCGATGCAAGCGTCAAAAAAAAAAGAAAACAAGGGCAGCGCATGTTTTAAAATGCCTTCTTGTCCACAAGGCTACTTTCTTTATTTAAAATCGAAAAAAGTTCAGCTGCCGCATTTAAAAAATCGGTTTAGTTCAGTTAAAAAAAAAAAAAAAAAAAAAAATCCGTTCAATGCACTTCAGCCCAAAGCTCAGCTTTAGGACACCTGACTAAGGTAAGGTAGAACGAAATCAGACAGCCGTCGTCTGAGAAGTGACCTTCCCAGGGTGTAGAGGGTTAGACCAAGCCGGACGTTTGTGCTCTACATGGTTATGTCTTAGAGCCGGTTTCGGAAGACCAGGATTAATGGAGGACCCACAACCGCGATCCTGATACACTTGAAGTTTACGAATGAATGAAAGGGGATGCATTTCGGCTTTCTAACCATTGTCACTCCCTGCACCTATAATCAGTATATACCTGCTTATGAAAAGTGCATACAAATTGCGAAAATGTTGGCGAGTCGTATGTACAATTTCGTATTCGGTTCTCACCTCATCGTCCAGCTTTTTTTAAACCTGATTACCAGTTCTATATCAAGCGGCCTGATTAATAGTGTAAAGTCTTCAACTCGTGCCGGATTAGTAAAAGGCAGATCAATTGCGTGACTGAAAGTGTCGCTGAAAACCCAGGTTTCCATTAGGTACCTAAGTCATTTATGTTTACAAAATTCAGGGAGCTCTATTTTTGAAGTGGGGGGCCCTGGTATTGAAAAACTTTGTGCAAGCCCTGATTAAAAATGCAGGCAGTGGTATTTTTGTTTTAACGAACATCTTTGGGACAATGAAAACCACAGAGTTACTGTCAGCAAGCTCCCCATCCACAACTAGTGAAATTTTGAAGCTGGAATGACACTTTCAGTTCAGTTCGTTAAAGTTGTAACTGTTAGTTCCATTTTACCACCCACGTTATAAATTTACCGCCTCCTTCCGTCATCAAAAAACTCAAAATTTTAAAATTCCACGAATTTCCCCCGCTCGACGAGCCCAACGTTTTAATTTAAAAAAAAAATCAATATATGTACATGCACCCCTCCGCAACAAAGGTGCAGCAAAACATTGGCGTGTCACATATCTCTGACAAATATTTGAGCTTCCCAGCTCTCTGATCTTCGATGAATCATCGATAAAACTGAGCGACTTTGGTCTTCTTGAAAGTGTTTGACTTTGCTTAAGTAGGTAACCAGTGAGGGCTAAGTGTAGATATTTGTAAAAATTGTAAAACTTACAAAACCTTATCAATGTTGACTTAACTAGGGAAACAGTAACGGTCTGTAAACAACCCCCTGTCCGTGCAAACGAAATGAAATGAAAACACTGGCATAAGGGAAGGCCAAACGCCCTCAGATAGATCACCACACCCGATTGCCACACTCCTATGCAGTTCCTCTAATCTGACTAATTGCGATTGTTGTTTATGTCGGTCGATTGGTCGATTGGTTTTTATATCTATAGACAGAAGATAGATACAAAAGCCGAATGAAAGTGAAAAGTGTAATAAATTTGCGGTGCAGTATACGCCGCGCCGTATACGAAATAAAAACACCCTGTCAATAAATAAATGCGCAAATTCATTTTTATTTTTCTACATAAAAAGAAAAAAAGGAAAAATATTAAATTAACCAAAATGTGTGCATATATGTGTATTTGGCTGGGTTTTGCTTTGCAGTTTGTATGGCTTGTTCTCGCCGCTTGAATTCGCCCCTGAGAGGTCATCAACATTTCAGATATCCCAATGAAGCTGATGATGTTATATGGGGGTATAAAAAGAACTCAAATAGAGAGACAGAGATATCGCAAACACAACAGCCAAAGAAAGCGGCGCGGCGGTCCCGTCTGTGTTCGAAAATGTGTTATTTACTGCATGCACACGAGAGAACGCATTCTGAGGAACATCACAGCAGCAGCAGCCGCCGCCACAGCGCAAATCTTTCGAGTGTTTTGTGTACATTTGTCATTTGACTCATATCCCGCAGCTGAGGATGATAAACCGAAAACACAAGTTTGGCATATGGTAGGGATCAAATTTGTATGTCAAAGTATAATTTTGTGGGAGAATGGATGAGAAGTGTCTGGAGAGGTACGTGGTCTAAAAATAGGTACCTATGAACCTAGTGAGGACAACTTTTTCTGCTTAGTTCACTGCGACCTTGACTCTTTTTTTTTGTTCGTTCTCCTCCGTCACAGCTGATTAATGGCGCAGCCTATGTGTCAAAAGTAATGGCATGTAGTTACTTGGATGTAGGAACTTGCTGAGTACGCCCGCTGAATAAACTGTCGACCGATGGTTGACTTAACAATTGAAGGAGAATAGGGCAGCCCAACAGAAATGTTCCACCGCCCGATTGCGAATCGTCGATATCTTCTTGCTAAGCTATCCATTAAACTGTCTTCAGATCAAAAGTTTTTTTTTTCCTGTGACGGCTTCGCCAGATGCCCTTAGTGATGAAATTTAACTCAAAATATACACTAAATATTGAAGGCGAGGTAAAAATAGTGGAGCCAAACCTCTAGATCACACACCCCATAATAAAAACACATAAGTGTGACTCTTGATTAAATTAGGAGAACAACCTAAGGTTGACAGCTTATTTGTGCTCATTTTGGTTTTCCACTTCACCAAGTGGCTGAAAAACTGGTTCGAAGGTTAGACTTACAAATTGCGCTTTATTTGACCCAGCTGCGACACCCACAAACCCGAAATCATACTTGAGAAGTAATGGGATGGCGATAAACCGCTCCTTTAACAAAGACAATACTCTTGTCATTGTCCTCATTTGTATGTAATGTATTTAGCTTTAAAGTTCTCTAAACACGCTTACAGAGTTTTAAATTAAATTCGTTTATGGTTACGCTTGCAGCTTTGAAGGACGGCAAAAGACTATCGTCATAGGTGTAGAAATTTTAGCCAATAAAATGCATTTCCTTACAAAAAGGCTTCAGTTAATATCAACTGCTTACAAAAAGTCAAAAAGGCTGAGCAAAAAAAACTCGAAAATAAAAAATAAAAAATGCAAGACTGGGTCGCACGAAACTTTCTCGTTTATAAAAAAGTAAGAATGGGTTGTGTTGCATAAAATTCACTTTTAGGTGATTCATTCGATATCTGCCATAGGTGCACATCAAATAACAATGTGAGGTTTTATAAGATATATTAGTAACGCTGGTTTAAGGTGTCTATGATTGGAAGTAGGGTTCGTATTAGAACGATATCTTTACATAGATATTTATGTAAGTTTTTAGAGATTTCATTTTGTATTTGCATTAGCAGTTATAAACCGAATATGCCAATGGACGTATGTTGTGGGGGTGCAAATGAAGTGGGAGTTTCCGATTGTGTTGGAATTTTTTTAAGGCGCATATTAAGTGTGGTTGAAAAAAGGAGAAGTGGGTAATATTTGCTAAAAATAAGTTTAACGTCGCTGGTATTGCATTTTTAATGAAAGTGAGTTTTAAACAAATATGTGAACACAGATAGTAGATTTGGATAGTAATTTTCCAGAAATAACTAGAAAAACGGATCTATTCGAATATAAAAAAAAAATGGGAATCTTATTTAGAATACTCATCAATATATTTAAAAGACAATGAAGTCCGTGTGTGCGCGCATAACTCGAGAAAGGACTGTTCGATTTTAACGATTCTGGGCTTGATAGTTTCGTTTTGGACCAAGGAAGGACATAAGCGAAAACGAAACTTTGAGGGGATGAAAGAGGTTAAGAAAGTTTGTATGCGGAAATACACTTCGAACAAAAAATAATCTGAATAGAATCGAGTAGTGACACTTCAAATACAAAAAGAAAATATTTTAAATCTTATTATAATAACCTTGAAAGTGGGATCAGTTATATTTTTGCTGCTCAACCTTAATGCTCCGAAAGTTTGCAATGGAACGTGTTTGATTTGATTGTAAAGAATCGCAAATCAAATGTCATGCAATACAAACGATTTTGAGGGGAAAATTCAACGGTGAACATTTTCATTCCCCATATTCCGCTTATTCAGAACGATTTGCCATTCGTATTTAAGCATCTTTAATATTCCGTGCGCCTCGCTTTCGCTATGACAATTAATAAGTCGCAAGGACAATCACTGAAAATTTGTTGTATCAATCTTGAATTCCCATGTAACTCGCATGGTTGACTGTATGTGGCGAGCTCACGTATGTGCGCAAACCTTCCGCTCTGTGCGTAATTTACCATAAAGTACTTTAGTGAAAAAGCGGAAGGTTAGCCGACACGTCAATCATTGCGGTTTGAGTGAAACACATCGACATTGCTATATGTACTTCAGTTATTTTCTATTACATGAGTACACGTTTTGAACACAGAATTTGAATTCACCGAATAACATAAAGCAGCATCTACATTGTGCATGCTCGGAGTTATTATTTTTATTACATTAACGAATTTGGGCGGAACGAAGTTCGCCGGGTCTATAGAATGCATTTTTAAGAAAATCGTTAGAGCGGTTCTTGTAAAATAAGGCACTCAAAACAGTAACAAATATTGCAATGCTTAGTTTAAAAAATAAACTATTTAGCTGTAAACTGCGTATTAGTTATTGTTCGGGATGTAAGCATTATTTGGTTTTTAAAGTTTTATCGAAATCTGAAATGGGGTTTTCGAGATAAGAGCAGTTTTTAAAACTCGCGTTTTCGGTGATTCGAATTGAAAATGAAGGACGCAAGGATTTTAAAAACTGCATACCCAGTTTTTTGCTAAAAAAATCGAATATCGGTAGGTACTCTTGAAATTTGGACATATCTCGAAAACGGTCCATATACGATTGTATCAAAATTGCATTTCTAAGGTAATATGGTCGTTTCTAACTTAATAGGAAACCCAGTTTTTGTCTATGTTATCGTAAAAGAGATTTTTGAAAAAAGTTGCAATATATATAGGTACAACTTGGTCATACACCCTGATATATACCTCAAATCATATTTTTGGTTCTTAATCACCCTGTAGACAGATCTACTTTTCGATTAGATTTGCGGGTGTTATTTTCGTAAGATGATCTAATAATTGTTTTGTGTCCCTGACTTTTGATGGTTCTTGCTATGGAGTCGTATCTGTTGTTATCGAAAATGGCCTCAACATCCATCCAGAGGTCTTTCGTGCTCTAAACGTGAATTGTACAAAATACGTCTGTAAAAATGTTTTCCATCCCTCAGCAACAAAATCATAAGTACAGTCCTATTTGATGGCATATTTGCCAACAACTTTTAAATAAATTTCATTGTTCTACATCGTCCTTATCGTCGAGGATTAGTTTAGTCAAATTTATAAAACTATTCACCTTTTGGTACGTTTTGTAAACCACTGCAAATACCTGTGTTAAATAAATTTGAATAAATTTGTATTGTTTTGTTTTCCAGTACCTTGACAGCTTGGGGAAAGCTCTCCAAACCCCCCATGAAATTTAGAAGCTACTAGTGGATAATTTTTTGCATGCGGTTAGAGAAATACACGATCATGCGAAATTTCTCGATGCGAAAAGCTATCGCATGAGTTACCGAACATGGAAACACTGGATATGGTATTTTGCTTCGCTAGCGTTAGGTATAGGGCCAATTGTCTACAAATATATTTAAAAATCATCAAACATCCTTCATAAGCGGCCTCCCCTGTGTAACTCGGCTTCCTCATCTGAATTTTCCCAAGTGATTTTCCAGTTTTAATTTTGTCAATCGCATTAAGGACTCATATTATCAAAACTGTAGTCCTCATTCCATTAATCGTTACCTACTTGACAGTTTTGATGAGAGATAATCCTCTTTTTCCCACCTCATTCTCTATTCATTTTGGTCTGCTTCTGCAGTGTCGCAATTACGACACCTCTGTTATCGATTTAAGTCTGTCTATCCTTGCCATCCCCATCCCCCACTCCAAACTATGACCATCTGCGAAAGAGAGTCACGTGGAAAACAAATCAGCATAGTAAACTTATTCGTTTCCCACGTGCTGGTGTCTATCCGACTCCTGTGTCCATTAGAACACAATGTCATATTATAATTATTAATTGATGAAATATGTATATCAGAACAATTGCCATTAGCATCCTATTACGAACGATGATATCATTGGCCATGATGACCAACGGCAGCTCTCATGAAAGTGTACCCAATCGCATGCAGAGAGTTCCAATCCAGCCAATAACACATAAACAAATAGCAAAACTTTAGTAATATGCGCGTTTCGTGTCGGTCCCGAAGAAGAAAAACTGAAGGTATCTCCAAAATTTAGATGTATTCCAATCTAAGTCAAAAAAGAAACAGAAGAGCATTTCAAATGCAAAAACGTGTTGCCATAATTTTGTTTTATTCCATTTGTTGTGTTCTACGTAGTCTCTCTCTTAATTCAAGATCATTATCTTCATTTTTTCTTTTTTGCAGTCGAATTTGATAGCGCAGATTTGTAAATTTGTTTTCTTTTCGAAATTCTCAAAATAAAATACAAAACCGGATTTCTTACTCGTCGTGCATTCGTGTTTCATACCAAACGATAAATTCACAAAATAAACTTGTTAATCTGCGATATACAACCGATCACAGCAATTTACATTCCTCTTCTTCGGTCGTTTATTCGGTTATTTGCCGTCGTCATCTGGTTATAAATTTCATATAAAATAATCGATTTATAATATTATAATTGAAACAAAAAAAAAATGCGCTTTGACAGCTGTGACTGATGAAAGACTCTGCACAAAAGAGGCAAACTAAATTAACACGCAAAAGTAAATGAATTCGTTCTTAAATTCTGCCTGCAGCAAACTGACTTTGTCGCCGCGGAGCCCTCGATTTTTTACCAATCAAGGACCATGAAAACGTTAAATCGCAACACAAAAAACATTAAAAGTAAAATTCGATAACAAAACCACATAATGGAAATTTTATTGCCTTAAATTTAATTACATATACACTTTAAATATATTTTTAAATTGTTATTATTATTTTTTTTTATACACCTGTATACAAACGCATTGTTTACAATTTAGTTTATTTATATAAAAAAGAAAGAAAAAAAATATCGCAAACGTGACAAAATCAAGTGTGAAGTTCTATATATCGCGCTGTAATAAAAAATAAAAAAAAAAACACACACAACCGTAAAAATCCTGCAATGATGAAACGGCGTTGGTCGAATAATGGTGGATTCACCCTGCGCATGCTGGAAGACTCGTCTTCAGAAGTGACATCATCATCGAATGGTCTAGTAATGCCATCCGGGATGATTATGTCGCCGACATCATTGGATTCGCCCGACTATGGCGATCAGGACTTGTGGCAATACAATGAAATGCCATACAATATGCACCAGCATAGTGTGATAACATCAGTGCATGGATGCACATCGCTACCAGCACAAACAACCATAATACCACTGCCATCGATGCAGCACAATGTGAATCATCATACGCCGCGCAGTGATTCGGCGAATTCAATTTCATCAGGTGAGTTAAACAATTAGATACTTATTTTGTTACACAGTTGTTGTGAACGTTATTTCAATTTGATTCGATTCTATTTTGGGTAATGTGCTGTTTCATGTCAAAAGTGAGTTGGCGAATAAATTATTCTTCGAAGTGAGCAGGTAAGCTTCTTGGGCTAAAGGTGACACCACGACGACGACATGTTGGAAAACATGTTGGTAGCTTACAAAGCCTTGGAGCGAATTCGTAAACAAACAGGCTGGCTTTTTGTTGTACCTTATTTCAAAAGACAGACAGTACAACCTATACACCCAATAAAACTTGACTACACAAATGTTGATTATTTTTAAACGGCCTCAGACGGCCGTGAGTTTTTCTAGAATTTCAATTTTGGAGTTGACCAATTTTACTACCGTTTACATTTCGCAACAAAATCCGAATGCTATAAATCCCGGCTATAAACTACGGCTGAGTTTCATGGATCTCGGACAGCACCAAGAAGTTGCTCGTTTTATCTACATTGCGAATAGATGCATTTTTGTGGTGCAAGACGTAGACAAGTCGGTACTAGTTATTCAAAACTTTGTCGAAAACGTGTTGTTAGAAATTTGTTTGTTGTTGTTTATGTTGGAGAGTTTTTTTCGCTATTCATTGAAGCAGTCACAGTTGGCACAAATTGTTGTTTTTTTCTAGAGGTATAGAACTTTGAAATGGAATAAAACAAAGAAGATTTTTTAAATTGACTTGAAATTTACTTTATTTGAAAGATACTCTTCTGGCATTACACTTCAAATATGATTTCTGGCATATGACCGCCAGGGCTGGCTCGGTCGTAGTCTTATCTGGAGATCCAGATTTCGATGACTTTTTCCAACATTCCTGGACGTTTATCGGCAATAACGCGGCGAATGTTGTACTCCAAGTGGTCAATAGTTTCGGGCTTATCGGCGTAGACTACCGACTTCACATATCCCCACAGAAAATAGTCAAGCGGCGTAAAATCGCACGATCTTGGAGGCCAATTCACGGGTCCGCAACGTGAAACTGTGCGATAACCAAACGTTTCCTTCAATAAATCAATTGTGGCACGAGCTGTGTGACATTTTGCGCCGTCTTGTTGAAACCACAGCTCCTGCTTATCATGGTTGTTCAATTGATGAACGAAAAAGCCAGTAATCATGGCTCTATAGCGGTCACCATTGACTGTAACGTTCTGGCCAGCATCGTTTTTAAAGAAGTACGAACCAATTATTCCATCACTCCAAATACGTCAATTTTGTTTATTGACGTATCCATTCAACCAAAAGTGACCTTCATCGATACGTATTTCGAACAAAACCAGGATTTTCAAAATAAATTTGCACAACTTGGAAGCTACAGTCTATTCATGTTGAAATGCCAAATCAAACTAAAAATGAATCACTTGACAGCTGACAAAATGGCCGCCAGTTAAAATAGTGTTGCCAACTTAAAGTTTACTACCAGAAAGATACCTGCCTTTGAAACAATTTTTTTCCCATCAGACACTGCTTAAAATTGAGTAAAATTGGGAGTTTGCACAATCAGCACCAAAGAATGAGGGAGAAACATCCGCTGTATCGTCGCCTTCTTTGAAAATATGTTCAGCTTCTGTTTAGGAAAACGAATATCTGCTCTGAACTGGACTTGCAAGTTTATCGGATGTTGGTTGTCACTGTGGAGGCGTTTACTGCGGTGCCTCAACATTTTACCACATCGTCATTAGGATAGCAAATAGTTCTGCCTGGATGTACTTCTTCGTAGCGCGAAAAGAAGGCCGTATTATATTTCCTAGAAGACCCTTCGCTAGTTTGGGAGCCCTCCGTATGATATATACTCCGTAACAATTCCAATATTAGGTTCGGTCTAAGCCAGTCAGTGGTCAGTAACAGTCGATTCAGTTTGCAATTGGGACAAGGGACTTGCACCTTACTGCCTCCATAACATAGGCCTCATATTTTGTAAGTCCACGACGGATATAAGAAACAGTCATATAGGCCCAATTCGCGCATAAGAAACGTGGAAACACGGTGTTACTTTGTTTCTTATATACGTGTTCGCACATAAGACAAGTCGGATATAAAAAACATTTTTGTTTTATTAGTTTAAGGATTTCATATTATATCCGGCGTGAGTAGTACTTCTAGTTCTGTTTGCTGCTGAACTGGATGTATCACAAGCTTGGGCATCATAAGTAAATCCATCACATATTAAGATAAAGAAACAAACAAAAGTAGCCCTACGGTGCAACCTTCTGTAACTGCAGCTGATGGCCCAAGGTTGGCTTTTAATTTCCCACTACTAAGCAATTTCTGCCGGCCGCTTAAATAGGAGAACATAATTAAAAGAGGTCAGAAACATTTGATCTTTTTGTTGTTATAACTTGTTCTGCACTTTTACAGCAAACCGATTCTGAGACACAGATTTTTAATGTAGAGACGGCCAGTTTAAAGCAATATAATTTGAAAATATTTGAAATAAATAGCGACTTATGACTTTAAAAATTTCTTATGACGTTGCTGCAGCGAAATGATGGTGAAAAGTGACTGGTATACAATTCTCCACTCTCTTTTCGCACACATTTATTGTCCGGGGACATTAATTGCTTGTAACTTGTGTAGCAGCTGATGGAACCCTACACAAATTATTTTCCGCTGCACTTTCGAAGACGTTTCGCTGTCCGTTTGGTGGCCACCGGAAAATTTCGTTCCGAAACAGCTGCGTACTAGAGTTATGTATAGTCCGTCCAAATTTAATTTAAATTTTCACGCGCAGGTCTCTTTACATGAGATATGTTGCTCTCTTTGCGACACAAAAAAGACTCTTGCAACAATAAATCAGGCTAAAAAAGTTGTGTGCACTTCAAACAAATAATATACCACTGCTTCCGAAAATGTCTATCGATCAACGATCGACACAAAAGTAGGGTTGAATTATCGCATCCGTGATCGAGTAATACGTGACTGAATTTGTTATTGTTTTTCTTTTTAAATCCACAAAATCCAGTGACGTGTGGCTCGCTCACGGATGCGGTAATTAAACCCCTGATTTCAACCACGCATCGTGTGCAAAGAATTCACATTTTTTCACCCCTGAGAAAAGGGAATTTTGGGAAAATTTGCACTTCTCAAATGTTTATGGATGAACATTTGAGTTTTGTGTGGGTAGATATAGAACAGCATTAAAACTCACTATTAAAAAGGATTTTAAAGGGTTGGAAGAAATCTCTTGAAGAATCCCTTTTTAATAAACTTCTAACGGAAAATGTTTCTTCTCAAGTCAACAACAGATAGATTTGACTGGTGTTTATAATTGATTTCTTTAAAAAAAATGGTAAAAAAATGATAACGTGGAGAAAATATCCCCTTAAATAAATTGCTACTGCGCATCGCGGGAAGTTTCAACTCCTTTTGGACGGACTATTACAAAATTTTA
This sequence comes from Cheilosia grossa, assembly GCA_963082955.1. Classification (NCBI taxonomy): domain Eukaryota; kingdom Metazoa; phylum Arthropoda; class Insecta; order Diptera; family Syrphidae; genus Cheilosia; species Cheilosia grossa. Next base: position 14,815,642 of record OY720147.1, on the reverse strand, counting down.
CCCCGGAGATGTGAAATCAATCAAAACTTATTTCGGACGATCACAGGTTTGTTTAGGAATGAAGAATTATGTCAGACTCTCGGCTGTCGTATTCGATTATATACAGAATTTGTTTTAAAGAAAACCAGAAGTGGATTTTTTTAAGGTCACAAAATAGACAAATAGTCGAAAAATAAACCCCACGCCACTGTGGCATGATCAAACACTCGTAGTTCGGGCTCTGAAGTAAGTTTTAATTTGATAAATGTTTTTAAGACCGCCACTTGAAAACTTGCTATAATTTCTAAATTCACAACGAAATCCCACTGTAACGTAAAAACTGCTACCTCCAAGCAAAGTTATAACCGAGTCCTTATCTTTTTACCCGACCGGAAACAGAAGAAATGCGTTTCGGGTATGACTGTTTTGATGTGAGCGTGATTTTGAAGAGTGAGGTGTCATTAGATTCGTATTTTTCCCCGTCATAGGCTAAAACGGATAAAAATTGAAAAGTTAATTTAAAAAACCACAAAGAAAACAGACTGACTAAAAAAAGACCCAAGAAGACGCAACACAACAAGACTCGTCAAGTCGCTAATGAAAGAGCCTCTACATTTTTTGCTGATAAAAACATGAAAATATAGTTGGATCAAATAAATTTGTATGGTGATCATGACCGGCACCTTTCAAATGCTTTCCCCTTTCGGTCAATAAACCCCTTAAACCAGGGAAAACCCCGCCATCTCTGCTGTCGATACATTTCACCTTTGTAAACGTCTCTATTTCGAAATAAGGCAGTCATTTCCTGTTTCCACTACGACCTGCCATCTTATATTGACCGATTCTTCTGACCCACATTTTCGGAAGACTCCATCCCACCTTACCACCGAAATTGTTTTTCTCTTTTTCTCTCCCATTGAGAACTAAAACTGCTTCCTTCGAATAGATGACTCTAAATGAGGTCCAATATCCAATGTCGTCATATTTCCATTGTTCTAGGTCTTGCTTTGATTTCAGCAGAAATGCTACTCCATGCTTTCCAGACATTGAGACATAATAAAACAAAAAAAAATAAATTATGCAAACCATCGATAAAAATTTAAGCCGGTCGATTTTGTGTCATGTCTCTTTTCGTATCAATTCGCTTGCGACGCTCTTTTTACACAGTCAGACATAATTTAGGAGTTTTTTTTTTTCAGTAAACGGTACCCGGATTATGTAAAATACCCAAATTAAGCTGAAATTTGCAAAATGTGAATGAGGAAGAATAATAATTGGAAAAGCTGTAAACTTATTTCCAAATTACCGGCCTAAATAAACTTATTTGTGGTGACAACTAAAATTTGGTAACAGCTATTTGTACCTACAGTGGTCAAGGAAATTGGGTGTCACGGTTTCTGAGCTGAGTTTCGCATTCACATGGCAGTTAAATTTAACAATAAAAAAGAACGAAATTGTTCTGGGAACATCTAATTTGTGAAATTAACCTGCATAGAAAATTGGTTCTAGCAATTTGTTACGCCACGTTAATGAAAAAATTAAATTATATGTTTTCTTTGGGCTTTTGTTTGTTCAACTTGTTGGGATGACGACTTCATGTATCGGGCAAATAAGTTCGGTAGTAAGAAAACAAATGTAACACCTGCGAGTCGTTTGTTTGGGTGGTTAAGGGTTTGTTTCCTGTAAATTTAGTTTTATTTACCTTAATGGCGATTGTGTTTATCAATGCAGAAATTATTGACTTTTTAATTGCTCGTTATGTGTTACTGTGTTCGGTCAAATAGAAGGGTCCAATTGTGGCAAAGTTTTCATAAATTAGAAGTCCAAAAAACAGAACACTGCACTATAAGTGATAAATAGGGTTCAGTAGGTAATGTCAGGAAATTAAAAAGGATTAAATCGTTTGGGCAACCAAAACAATCTTTCCCCGAAGATATTTGTTTAATTGAAGTATAATATTTTTAGTGAGTACATTCCCAGATTCGTCTTTTTGCCCTACTCAGCGCAATTCTTTTCAGTCGATAAACAACTCTTACTCACTTCGGTTGCAATGTGGATACTGTTCCCTTTAAGTGCATTCACAAACACAAGCACTCTGTCACAAAAAAAAAAAACAGTATAATACATATCACTTTTAAAATGCACAAACCAAAGACATTTTCAAGACGCAGTTACTATCCAAATGTGCACAATAACTGCGCATTGACAAACACGATTCATGCACACAATACTATAATATAAATTCTTTTCTTATTAGATAAAGCACACCCTATTATTCCCTTGTCGTTCTGCAGATTTTTGTTTGTATCCACAGCCATCGTTATTTGCCCAAGGGTTGTCGACAGTGCTCATAAATGGTACGATACCGACACTGCACTGTCGTCGTTACGCATGAAGACCCGCATCTGGCTCTAATTTTACCAAACACAATTCGACTGCAGGAGTTTTTTTTGCGCCATCCGTACATACACACATACAACAAAACTAGGTTACTAGTGCGTGCATGACCTTTCCCTTTGCGAAGAAATCCTTTGTTGTGATTTTGTTCCTTTAATTTTTGCATGCGAAATGGTAATTGGTGTTTTTTTTCCCCCCTTACGTGTGTTGTGTTAAGGGATGAAGCTCTGCATTTTTAGGCATTTTCAGATTACCACCATTAATTCGTCATTTTTCATTACAACTGTAGGTAGTCAATTTGAGATATAAGTATTTTTGTCTACAAATTTCGTAGGCACATGCGCTCAATGAAGCTGAAACCCGGATCTGAATGTTATATACGGTTATACAGTATATTCTACGGGGTAGTTATGAATTTTAGTACATTTAGACAAATAAACAAAAAACTTTTGTATTTATTTCTTCCAAGATTATAGTTAATTATTCCTTAAACTATTTTTGTATTAAATGGTTTTTACAATTTAATAAAAACTAGTCTCGACCCTACCTTTTAAAAGTATTAAATACTTCATTATTAAATAAGTATTAGTTTCATTCCTTTTCTTTTATAATTAATACTAAAATTTTGTGTACGGAGACTGGATGTATCATTTCGTCGTCTTTCACTATGGGGTAAGTTGCACCATCTTCCTGGAACCAATTTCATCCCCAGCATTGATCCCAACGCGCATTCACAATAACACTGCAACTTTCAGCTCTTTAGACAAAGCCAATCTGGTTGCTGCGCATATTTTACATGCTCCCAGATTCTGCTTTGCCTTTTTCTACCTGTACTTGAGGACGTCGAACATACCATCTGACAAATTGCACTTCTGCAGTGGGAAGAGAACAGTCCGGCTCTGTCATCTCCCCCATCGGTTTTTTTTACGCTTTGCAAAACCATTGTTGAAGTTTGTTTGCAGGTATGCTTTTTTTTGGACTGTACCTATCCATATCTGGACTCTATGAAAACAGATGGAACAACATTTCACCAGCTCCAGTTATCCACCACTAGCTCTTCGTACATTTTTTCGGAGGTCATTGAAACGCAAACCTTATAAAATATCTTGAAGATCGACAACTTTACAATGTCGCGAAATACGGCTTTTGTGTCAGTTATTCGGTTGTTTAAGTCAACGAAAAAGGAGCCAATTTCTCCATCATTCCGATGAATCGCCAAATTCTTTTGTCGAAAATGCGAGCTTATCGGCTCACCGCATCTTTCCTTCATTGAATAAGCAACTACCCTTATGGTTATTTAATTTATGTTTCGGACCAACTTGTTCGAATTTAAGACACGAATATAGCGAATTCTATAAATTCGTTCGAACATTGCAAAAATTACACACTGATCTTAAGGTACGATTACACGTGTCGTTTTGAGTGGCAAATTTTGACATTTGACAAAAAGTCGGCCATTCGTGTGTCTTTCGTGAAAGTGCGCTGCGACAGCACGCTTGACAGGCGATCGTACGTAGTGACAAATTTAGGGTAGATGTTGACGTCATAATGACGTTGGCATGTCAACATTGTACATAAAAAGTGGCATGAGTAATCGTAGCCTTACTGCTTGGGTGACAAAACAATGCACGCGGGCGGGAACTAACCTACGGAGATTAATCTTACATTTGTTGCATAATTTCAAAAAAATAAATAGAAATTCGCACGTGAAAAACGCTGTATAAGGAACGAGAAAAAAAAACACCCTATTTATATATTAACATAATGGGCCCCCTACCAAAAATCATTATTAACCTTCAGCTTAAAATTTTGTAGGTCACAATATGCAATTTTGTATGGAAAATTTTGCCCCATTGTGAGTTCGAAAAATTTAGCCTGGACACTAAAAATGAGTAAATATTAGTATCGGGGTGTAGATTTCTCCTACATTCGCTCGCTCAGTTTCATTCACACCCAGGGCTTTTGACACTACATCCTCTTGACCACATTTGAGCGTTACCAAAAATTTCAGTGTGATGAGATTATTTAAAAAAAAAAAACGAAAATCATGCGAAAGCGAAGCGAAAAAAATCTCGCCTTGCACAAAACGAAAGAGATCATGCGAAAGCGAACATTTTTATGAAGAATTTTCTGCTTCCTTTTGCTAATACCCGTTTCAGCAAAAATCTTTACTAGCCAAACTGAAAGATTCACTTGTGACTTGAATGAAAAGCTACAGCATCAACTTATTTCTGCGCCCGAAATGTGGGCTGTCGATTTTCAAAGCCTGATCAATTTGCGCTCAGAAAACCCTCTTAAGACGAAAATGAAAAGCTTCAGCGCTGAATTGTTCAATTCTTAAAATCTCGAATGTAAAAATTTGGTGTTCAACGAGCGCTCTTCTTCAGCTACCCTCTACTGCACAGGAACGCTTAAACTAAAGCATTCTCCAACTATGCTATTCACTCAATTCTTTACACCCCGATTATGTATTAAATAATATACAAGAGTCAAATAATTGTGGCTATTTCTTAAAAACGAACTGTCGGCGTCGCAATAAACTCCATCAATTATTTTTAATAGTGCGAGTTTTCAAAAACAGAAAAAAAAAAACATTAACTATGTGCATACTCCCTAAAACAAAAAGCAAAAGTCATTCTTCCATCTATTGTAAAACAATAATCACCGTCGCATCATAATATTAAATTTTTTTCGTAACATTGAAATTGCTTTTCATTATCGTCGTCTGTGACAAATGTCAGTATCTTCTCACATTTCTGTTTGTTTTATTTTTTCCGCTGAACATGACCTCGATACGTAACCAACCACAAGCCGCACCGTGCCGCACCACACCAAGACCGCTAACAATAATAATTTCTAATGGCCGCGCGCATTGATGGAAAAGAAAGCCCTGAAAAGTGACGCAGAAAAAAAATAACGACTTTCTCTTAAAAAATTAAAAAAAAAAAAAAAATACCTACTCACATACTTACTGAAAAAAAAACCTCAACGCAGAAGAAAGTTAAAAGCAAAACAAGAAAGAAAGTTCAGTAATATAATTTTCTTTATCGTTGTTCTTCTCTTTCATCTTTGTTTTTTTTTTATCTGAATAGAGAGATACAGTGGAAAAAATGTGTAACGCATGCATGCACTCATGCCTCGTGTGAGCGCGCTGAGATCACAATATTCACAATGAAATGACGAGGCGCACAAACAATAAAATCATCCAATTATGGACACAGAAGAACGCAAAAAAAAGTAAAATCTACTCACTTAGCAGTCGGCAATCGCATTCAGTCCATTCAGTGGAAAATTGCATGTGATATGCACGCACGTATACCAGCAAATCAAATGGAATGCTAAGTAGCAGTCAAGGACAATTGATAAAAAGTGCGCTTCATATTCACAGTTGTCGCATTTCGAACAAATAAACGTAGTTTTAATGGATTTTACATCAGGCTTTAATGATTGTGACTGCGATCCATCACTGTTGACACTCCTGAGATTTGCCGATCGTGCGAAATGGTGTTCGGGGGTTTCTGGTGCCCAAATCATCTGTTACATATGAGTGGAATTATGGCATCGGTGCGCTACACTCTGTCGACGATCGTGCATAAGACAAATTTGACGCAGGTCTACCATTACACGTTGGGTGCGCAGTGACATGAGTATTTCAAGTATTTCTGTTTCTATTTAAGTTGTAAATGAGAAGAATCAGCGAATTGATCCCTGCAAACATGTTCTTAGACCAAAAAATCGAGGTTCTCCTCAATCAAATAATAGATTACTAATTTTGTATTCGAGATTTTAAGTCGACATAAGCTCCTTAGGGATCAAACAATACAGCATGCTAAACCCGGGTATTCTAAATTGACCATAGGTAGAGAAATGCGTCTATACGCTATACAAAATGTAGAATTCTGCCAAAAGACAAGATCAAAGCGAAGATAAAGTCGACCACGTAAGTCTTAAAAGAAATTAAAAAGGCATTAGTCGGCCCAAAAGTCCCATAAACGATCATAGACCTAACTTCCAACAACCGCCCGTTTTGTGTGAGCCCTTTTTGGGTGGAATGGAAGAGTTGTTCAATTTTATGCCGATTCCAAACGGCTGAATTGAGAAGCTTTTCCACGACAGTTGGGTAGCAATATACTTGAATATTAAATAATCTTACTGAATGACAAAATGCGTGTTTTGTGGGACCGAACCTGCGACCCCTCGCTCATCAGTGCAACTACTAACCCTCTGGGCCAACAAGCTTCTTACAAAAGGTGTATTAGGTGTACACGCTGATGCGGGTATAATAGAATATTATTTCATTTTTACTAATTGACATTATAATCTTTCAGTCATTCATTTAGGCATTTCAAATGTCCGCCATTTTTTCATTCATTCAGTCATTCGCTTCGTTATTCATTCCGTCATTCATTCAGTTATTTCAAATGTCCGTCGTTTGTTCCGTCATTAATCCAGTTATTCAGCCAATCGTTCAGACATGTATTCAATCATTCATTCAGTCATTAATGCAGTTATTCATTCAGTCAGTCATTCATTCATTCATTCATTCATTAATGCAGTTATTCATTCAGTCAGTCATTCATTCTTACATTTCAAATGTCCGTCATTTGTTCCGTCATTCATTCGCTCAGTCACTTATTCAGTCTTTTAGTCAGTCATTCATTTGGACATGTATTCAATCAATATCTCGGACTTGATCTGACCGTCTCATCCTATCTAAAGGACGACTGCCGAACGCCACATCTGACAGTAATTTCTTATAGGGTCCAAGTAGGCTACCTACTCAAAAATGTCGACTTAAAAAATGTTCAGTCTTGGTCTATATACTCGACAGTCGACATTCAAAGTCGTGACTGCAAATTGATACCTCGCTGGCTGAATTATTGGAGGGTTTTTCGCTGTCTCGGGGCCGCGAAACAATTTTTTTGTTTACTGACCAAGTCCTTCAAGTTCAGTTCCCTGAAACAATTGGTAACCCCAAAAGAATCCCGTCCATCATTTTGATTTTTGGACTGTATAACTGACTTGTGTACGGCCATTAGAAATCAGTGACTGAACTTAATTTTGAAGGCATGTTTAACTGGAATTAGCTCCATCTGGTGGATGATGAAGGTTGCTCATCAGTAGATGCCTGTATGCGGCTTGAGTTTTCTCGTCAACGTCCACACACAGTCATACAAGTCTCCCAGTTTCTCTGTTCTGTCTCTCTGTGCACATACATATTTCCCCTCTTGCCAACGAAAACCTTCCTATACAACTCTATCTCTTTCTACAAGTTTATCTATTTCTATAGGAGGCGCTGGTGTTTTGAATGAATCCCTTAGCGAAGCTTCTTTCCCCAATTTGCTTTACATAGTACACAAAATAATCCACCAAATTTTTGAAGAGCACTCCTTACAGGACTGGATATAAATAGTCTGTGACATCGTCTCAAAGATGCATAACTACCTCTCTGACCTTTTCCGATAAAATACTAAAATCCGTACCAAATTTTTACTTTATACAGCTAACTGCTGGCATTTATTTTTCTCATTTCGCAAACGACGCATGAGCTCGAGAACCCTCAGACTGTTCCGAAAAAAATGTATTTGTATGTCATATGAAAAGTTCAAATGAATTTACTACTATCAAAAATAAAAGTAATGCGTTCACGTTACGTAATGAAAGTTGTGAAATTGAGAACTACCGACACCGACTTGCCAAGCACTTGCCTTCAACTCAAAGTTCCACTGCTCTACATATATCCGAAGGAAGCACTATGATAATGAGCTTCTAAATCATCGACACAAACTAGGTCAGCGCGTTAAACACATTTTGTAGACAGTCGTAAGAACACCGCACGATAACACTTGGACGGACAAACAAACACTAGTTTGGCTACTGCATAATTTTCACCTTTTCTCATGTAGAAGTAAAGAATTTTGAAATACTTCATTTAATTCCAAGACAGAGAATTCGACTTCTGTTGAAAACGTCTTATCTAAAACCCATTCAGATCGAGTAAATGAAAACAAACTGTTGCTTGAACATTCACCCCTCTTCAAGGTCTCACGTTCTATCTTTTAATTTTTTCTCATTTATACTTTTATTCATTTTTATTGCATTTTGTTGTTGCTGCTGCTGTGAATGCACACAATTACCCACACCGACAGCTAGAGAACATTAAACTCGTGTAACTAAAAATAGCGACAAAAATATATCAGTTGGAGTACTCACACTTGTAAAAATTAAATGCAAAATTTTACTTTTAATTTTGTTTTTTTTACGCTTCTCACCAACACCACAGCGGGGAAACGACTCGAAGAATTTACAATCTAGAACAACATACGAATATTCCACTGTAGAGATAGTCACTGCAGTTCGCAACTGGAGTGAACTTGTCTTATCATGACGTAGATATTTTATTTCAGCCGATTAAACTATGTCAGTAGTGCGAAGTATAGTGCACGCTTCGCGCACCCTCATCCGAAACGATATAGACTGCGAAAATGTTCGCAATCAGAAAATTACGTACACACCTCTGTGCGGCCCGTGTATTTTGAAACCAGGCGTGCAGAAATAAGTCTCTTTATCACATGATGGACTACACACCAACGCTTGGGTGTAGAGTGAAATATTTATTTTTTCTATGTTTGAGTTTATCTAATGCAACCACCTCCTCCACTTTATCGCTCGAATAAATGTGAATCGAATGAAAATACGATAAATTAGAAAAAAAAAAAAGTGTCATTAACCTAAAATTGTTTTTTATTTTCTGAATAATAATACTATATGGTAGTAGCACGTTGGTTGGTGGTTGGCTTGTAGTGTTAGTAATCGGTCGGGTGAGTGAGCTTGACTACACTATTTCTCGTGACGTTACACTTTTAGGGGGTAAACAACTTTCAATGTTTCTCTCAAGTGATAATGGCCGCTGTTGTCTCAGCCACATGTGAATGAATTTGTATTTGTGTTGGCGCTAGTTTTGCTATAGCTTTGGGGCAATTAGCGCGATAATATTATTATAGTAGGAACGGTCTACTTTGTGAGACCACCGTGTGTGTGGCGGAGTGCTGATCTATTTGAAAAGCGATTTCCTTCGAAATGATATTTTGTTATGATAACATTTTTCTTCAACGGAACGTAAGGAGATATGGCGTGTTGATGTATCAGATGTGACGCTGGCTGTCTGGCGCATTGACGTTGGTTGCGTGATGTATGGTTTCAAATTGAAAATGTCTAATTCCATTGTGGGGTTGGCTACCTTGACCTGTTATAATGGTCGCCATTGCTTGCGTTGGGCTGTGTCGACTGAGTACTGGTAGAAAGTCAAACAAATGTGTGGATTTGCACGGAACTGTTTGTGCATTCTTACTAAAGTGTATCTAGGAAGGAGAGCTAACTTAACCTTCTTAGAAAAGGGGGCCTCTACATAAAATACAAATATAGCAAAAGAAAACAGCAACAAAGACATTTATTTTTAACACAAAACTAATTTATTCTTTACGAATCACTTCTTTTCATATGTTTGCATTCTTTTTTGATCAATAAAGTATAAAATCCTACTCAAACTGAAAAAGGGGCACTTTTGATGATGTTCCAAGAAGTGGCGGGCCAAAGGTCCTGATTCTCAAAAGGGGCCAAACGGCAACGCTGCTTCCAAGAGGCTATAAAACCCTCTTTTGGTGGCTTCCATTACCAAATTGGTGGTGGTAGGTTTAAGGTTTTCTATAGCCCTTTAAAGAGGCTGTCTGAACTGTTTTTCACAGTCCTGACAATTTCGTGGGCTTTTTAGGTATCAATCTGTAAGCTTCCTTTCTAAAGCTGTAATGCCAGTTTCAAAGGCTTAAGTGAATCCTTCCTCCCTCTGTGGGTACCCTAAATCTTTGATAAGATTAGAACAGCTGCTTTTACAAATAAAGCAGATCTCTTAGTAAGCTGCGAAAACCCCCATCGCAGGTTGCTGAGATTACTCAAGCAGCTATGTCTTATTTGAAACGGACCTCTATTGACAAACTGCAACAGCCAAACGCACGCATTTTGTCACTGTCCGGCTAAGGAAGCTTTGACTGCGTTTTATATTGAATTGAAGATATCACGTAAAATTTGTCACTCATAAAGAGTCAAGACCGATTTTATTTGTCTACAGGCAACAGTTTCAACCAGCTGGAGCCCTGAGTGTCTTGTAAACCTTGTGCTTAGTTGCAAATGAGGGGGCTCTTCTACTCAACTACACCCGAACAGAGAGTGAATTTGCAAAAATTATCGTTCAACTATGTCATCGGGCTTAACTCCACATGGTAGAACTCTTTTCCTCGTTTCTCAAAACCATTCGCTTTGTTGTGATTCTATTTTTGGGGATGCATAACAGGGACCAATAATTGTATGACAAATACGAACGGCTAATTTGGGAATTCTCCCGTCGGATGTTTGTTAGAAATATGTACTACATTTTCTGGGAAAGTGCCCAATCCTTCGTGAAACAAGAATACTTTTTTTTTGAGTAGATGTTCTATCAGAAAATCTGATGCTTTTGGCTTCTTAATGAAATGAACGTCGCTCAATTATACAAGTATTGTTAAAATGGTGCAGGGAAATAACTTTCCCTTGATTGGGAAATAATTTCCCCATAAGTGGGAAATAATTTCCCTTTTTTGGTGTGAAGCTATTTCCCACTTCAAGTGGACAATTATATCACCACCAATGTTATGAAATTATTTCCCGCCTACAATTTGAGAATTTTGTGATTTAAACTGGAAAACGAAATCGAAATCGAATTATTAATATATTAATACCTCGCACATACTCCCCCCCCTAAACGGTAATCCCAAGCAGGGGGGTTGCAGGTGGGCATCATGCCCCCCCAAACATTTTCCACTGTTAACGAATTGTGGGCCTACATAATGTCGTCGCATGTTAAGAGAAATTATTTCCTACAAAAAAGCGAAGGTTTTGCTCACATTTAGTGGGAAATAACTTCACCAATAAAATAAGTGAAATTATTTCTCACTCGAGGTGATGTTGTTTCTCATGTGAAGCTATTTCCCCTGAACCTGTAAAAACGCACTGTCATGTCGTTCTAGGATTATGAATGAAATTTTTAATGGCCATCAAAATTCTTTACTATCAAGTTTTATAACCATTTTAGAATCAAAGTCAAATCAAATTGTTTTTATTCTGTCAACCTTTCTTCTTCTTTTTTTTTGTCAACCAGGCAGACGGCAAAGCCATGCTTACATTTTACTTGTTAAAATTTTGTTTTTATTATGAATTCATTAATAAAAATCTGAATCTGTTAGACGTTCGCAAGAGTTGACGCAGTAAAAACAAAATTAAATTGTAACAATTGAACAATTGAACCAAGTCGAAAGGTTTTTCCATATCATTTGCAACTTCAAAATGATATCTGTCTGCATTGTGATTACCTTTATATAAAAATAAAACAACTTTTTAAAAATTAATGCACTTGAAACTGTTGAAACTGGTACTCTTACAACAAAGTGTGTGTAAAGTACAGTTTTTCTTATCAATTTCGTGATTTTTAAAAATTAATAATTTGTATTCAACTGCTGTTGTTAGTTCTTATTTAATTAAACTTGAGAATGTAAACAATTTTGTGCTTGACTCTTGAATAAGAATTGTTGTATAGTATTGTAATATAGTTAGTTGAAATGAAATAATGAAATGAAATAAACCAAACTAAACTAAACCTATTTGAGGCGAAGTTAGGTATGTCCTCTTTTATTGAAATTCTGCTGAATTTGAAGCTCGTATCCGGTTTTTTTTTCTGACAATTTCTGTTGAGAAATTATTCTGCTACCGCTATGTCCAAACGATCCGTGTTGGTCTGTACCTACTCACACAATCTATGCCCCTCTGGAATCTTCAACTTCGTAGTTGCACAGAAGGATTGCAGATTTGGGTCGGCATTCTGTATGGCGAAACGCTCAAACGTTTTCTCGTGCACGAACGATTTACTTCTGCAACTTAGATGAAATCATTCGTCCGCACGAAAGTGTTTCATAGTTTTCGCCTTACAGAATCTGAATCCTTGTGTCGGATTGTTGAGAGTTTCTTATAACTCTCTCCTACTTTTCTACCGTACGATTTTTTTTGAAGGTCAAACTTGCCATTTGCGACGGATGTTGTGACCTTTAAGCTTGCTTGCGTCACATCAGTTTAGGTAACAAATATTTTGCGCAACATCAGACACATATAGGACCCTAGGTATAGCTTCTCAACGCATTTTGAATTCTAATTTTGGAGGCTGACACCTATTTAATGCAGTTTTTGATTTTGAACTTCCCTGGGTGGATACTTATGTATCAGGAATTTTGTGTAGGCCTTTTTTGTTTTGCCCACATATTCAAAATGTTTTGAAAACAAAAATGTTAAGGAATTAATAAAGAAATCTAATCCAAATGTTGTTGTAAACGAAGGGCTGTTAATTCACATAGCACGATAACATCTTATTTGTGACAGAGAGAGTCTTGATGAGTCAGGACTTATGGCGGATATCGTCCAGCAATACCGTCTTATTATTACAATAGTTAATACTAATAATTACGAAAGGGTAAACAATTTATGTAATTATAATATAATTTATAATTTATATAAATAATAGAAAGCAATGGTATTGAGTTATTGTTTTAACAGTCCTATTACTGTTACAGTAAATACCATTACTGCTAAAGGATACGCAACTTAACATCTGTAGGGGCCCCATTGAATCTGAAGTATTGGGTTATTGTTTTAACAAGTTAAATACTATAGACATAACAGTATATTGGCATTGGTTTTATCATATTTTCTATTACTTTTAATGGTATTTACTATTGATGACTAATTGTCTTTTCCTATTAAAAACAATCGGAAATAGAAGTGCATACTATTATTAATTAATAAGACAAAATATTGAATCAATACGGTGAGAACATTAATATATAGGGATAATCGTACCATTACTATTATAGTTTTGAAATTTGAAAATCGGTTGAACACCATTGACCAATTTTAATAGTAAAAATAAGCATTGATTGAATGATTTTTCCCATTGATTTAATAGTATTTTTTTCTGAGTGTACTGTCGCGTATTTTCTATTCCTAGGATTTTTGAATTGTTCACTCGCAAGACCGTCAGCTTAAGCTTAGTCTTGCCTATCTGTGATTCACTTGGTGGGAGGGGACACTTTTGAAGTGGCTCATGCTAAACAGCTGAACTCTTTTTGAAATTTATAGCAAAAATGTATTTAAGTTGAACTTGCTACGATTATCTTGGTTTGATTGCACAATTATTTCTGTACTTTTTTTTGTCTTTGGTATGGCTAAGACTCAAGCTGGGAAGATGTAAGAATAGTTCGTATAAAAATTCTTGTCTGAAAAGTAGTCTAGAAATGTTGGTGGTTTTTAGCAGTCCCCGACTTTATTTTCCAAGGTCAACATTATTATATGCTTGGAACACATTTTATTTATTTTTTTCTTATGAAAACAAACGTCAGATGACAACTCTTTTTTATATCAATTTCCCTAAAACCCCCTTAGCCTCTAAAGACTTCTTTTACACATATAAGACAACATTTTCTACTTTAAGTCAGCACCTGCTAAATACTAATAATTGTGTAATTACTCTTTTCTTTCCAGGTAAGCACAACAACCTTCTAAGTTGCATTTACATGATAGTTTCCACCAAATGTAAGTACGTACGACAGTCTCATTCATCCTCTCAATGTTTACAAAACAAACGCGCACACAATGCCATTGGTATTCCTGACCTAAATCAACCAAAATAGGTGACAGGCCAATCTGTCAAGGGATTAAAACATAAATCTCCGCTCTTGATAACCCATTTCCTATGTCCGTATCGTATAACAATATTTCAGCCGTGTGTTTGTCTTTTTTTGTGCTGGCCCCACACCCACCTATACCTCAATGGAGATATGAACAAAAAAAAAAAAAAAAAACGTTTGGTGGTTGAATTCGCGGGGACCTTGCAAATTGGGTCAACATGTGTTTTATTTATTTTGTTTGCCGTTTTTTCGCACACAACCTTACGCACAATAGAGCACGTGACCCAAAATTAAACAACCGCAACTACACATGAAATAAGAACGCGCGAGAGAGCCTCTACTTAAGTGAGTGTATACGCAATCTCGTAGAGTTGATTTCTGGCCTCCTTGCGTTTTTTTTGTCTGATTGTGCGTGGAACTGAAACAAAAAAAAAAACCAAAATCAAAACCAAAATGTGAAAGGGAAAATGAAAGCAACAGCATGGCCTGGGTTAACTAGCCGACTTTTGTTTTCTGCATATCTGTCTGGAAGAAGAAAGTTACTCTGGCGGTGCGTAGACGCATAAAGGCGGCTGGCTCTAGAATTATGCCCATAATGAATCATTTTGCTTGCAACTTCTTCTTCTTTTACTGCCGTACTAATACGGAAAAGAAATGGAAGGAGATTTCCACATATTTTTAGAACCGGTCTCCCCGACAAAGAGCGAAGCAATAAAACAAAAAAAAAAAAACCGCTAGCATACTACGTGTCTTATGGGATGACATACTTTCCGGATGGGTGCGTTTTTCTGATTACGTCTTGTGTCCGCAGACAACCTTTTCGATACGTAAAAGTGAAATGAAATCAATTTCTAAATCGACTAGGGTGACCTGAATTTTCACTTTTATTCTAGACTATCTAATAAACACATTTCCCACACCCAAAACTGTTGACAGCTGGATGGAGTTTGCAATTTTAATTGTAAACAAACTAAATGAATTTAGTGATCATCACTGGATTTTCGGTCCAAACATGTGCGACCTCGAATGTGAATGCTTATTTTTATATTTCGGTATCTGGTTATGAAATTTAGTCATAAATGTCGTCATAAATCAGAATGAGGTGGAAGTCATTTTATTTATAACGAGGTTTCTACGTAGCTATGGGGGCATCTTTTCTAAATTTAGACGCAACTTGCGGCGACCTGACATCCTTGAAAGGGGGACCCGTACTACCTTAATGGTATCGGATCTAAAAGAGTGCCTTTGCTTTATGTGATGCGTGCGGACTTGCTGTCTTATCAGGAAATTCAAAATTTAAATGTGGACTACGAGCAAAAAGTAAATATACTATCAGTCCATGCGAGGCTGTTTCTGATGCAGGATTAAAGTTCGAGGGCATAGTTTTCCAACAGACGGGTCGTGATTAACGATCACCTACGTTGTGATCGTATACTCGGCGCATGTAGTAAGGTTTCCTTTTGAGGGTTTACCGCAGCCATTCGTTTCTTCAGAGTTCTTAATTTTTGGGACGGAAGCCATTAATTATATGGAAGAGAACATCATTAAAAACGACTGCAGGTCGCACCTAATTTATTTAACAAACAATAATTGCTATTTTTGTAGAATCCCTATGTAGTGAGCTTCGGTGTTGATGTTGTCCAGCTCTGGCCCCAGAAATTCGGTTAACATCGCTCTATACCTTAGACTTAGACCGTTGATAGTAACGGGGTCTCACACCTCATTGGCTAAAGAAACAAGACGCGATAATGCCGCCTTACTTCAAACCGCACCAAATGGTCCATCTTTGTGGATGGATATACTTGGTCGAACACTTGTGGATGGGGTTCGCTCCAATAACGGCAATTTTTCCTGTTGACATAGCCGCTGATCCAAAAATAAGCCCTATGATTTTTTGACAAAAATCCGGATCTCCGGATAAAATTGAAGGGAACTCATTGCATTTTCTATGGTCCGTCTTCAATTCTTGCGGCATCACAATCATTTATGGATGTAGGCCGAAATCCAACCGCAAATTAAGCCGGCTTGCCCGATTTGGCTAATCGGCGCTGAAACGATATTTCTGGGGTCTTCTTCGATACTGGCCGCCATGGCGGTTATGTTTTCTTAATTTCGAACCAATGTCTTGCGTCTTTTTGCTTAGGGTCCAAAAGAGTGCTCAAAATTTGTTCTCGGTGTGACACACTGAAGCCATCACGTTACGTTACGTATTAACAACTGTCCCGGAATTTCGATAGTCATTTTTAATAAATTTCGCACAAGAACGAAGAATGCAGAAAAGGCAATTCTTACGGAATATTTGGACAGCTGAATGTCATTGGTAACATTGACAGCTGCTGAGGCATAACAAATGGAAAAAGTATCATATCTATCTGGTCACGCTCTACGCTAGTTTGCAAAAGTATTTTGATAGAAGTGCAAGTCGCTTTTCAAGGCGAATAATTCGTAACGGCCACGGATTAACTGTCTACAGTTTTCACTCAGTAATCGAATATGGTGTGACCCATGATTGTTTGTGTAAATGAGATAATTTGAGACCCAAGACCCATGAACGACAAATAGGTTAAAGTCCGATTTTTTGACTGGCAAAAGTATTTTGACAAATTCATTTTTCAATGTTTGGTTGGCGAAAAAGAATGTTATCGTGTAAATATAAAATAAATATAATAGATTTAAGGTATACAGGTCCATTTTGATCGACTAACTTTTGTAGCAAAATACGATTGCGGTTTTTCTGTAAAAAAAAATAAGGGAACAATTTAATTTGTCGAAGCAAACTGTAAATATCAATATCAACAATCACATAAGAGCGATCTTTGTGCAAAATTTACCTCCGTCGAGTAAAAAACCGAAAAAGTTATAGCGAAAAAAGGTAGAAGGATGGTAGATAAATTTTGGGGAAGTTTGTTAAAAATCTAAGTTTAAGGCGCAAACTTCTCGAGCTGAATATGAAAAAATGTGCTAAAAATTCGATTATCTAAAGCATAATTCAGAGGCGTCTTGTTGAATTCGATTTGGATACATATCCTGTAAGAAAAGTACCGTACATAACTACGAAAGCAAAACAAAGAGGCTGCAATTCGCCCAAGAGTTTACGAATTAAACCATAAGGTGTGGAACCGGGTCATATGAACGGAAGAGAGTTCATGTGAGCGTCATGGATCATCGTAAAAAAGATTTGTTCGGTTGCCGAAATTATCTCGTGAAATATACGCACCAGTCGTTCAGACCGGTTAGCATGGTTGCCGGCTTATAATGTTTTAGGGTTGTATAACGGTTGTGCAGATTTGGTTCCAATCTGGATGATCCAGCACAAACTTTAATCAATTACGCATTACCATCTGGCGATAGGCTAATCGCGCAGTCATTTATCCTGATCCTGACGTTCCTTGTCACAAAAGCCCAATGGTGATTTAACTCTTACGGGATATTGAACCAGAAACACAAAATTGTCCAGCCCGAGGCGCAGATTTAATGTTTTTGAATATGTACGATGTTGAATTAAAGGAAAAATGACAGTTTTTCTGACACGGAGCAGAGAGGAGATCGTTTTTTTAATAGTAACAAAGCTTTTTGATGGCGTTCCTTCAGAAGCGCTGTAAAACCTCGTCGAATCGGTACCAAGGCAGTTGCGGAATGTTATTGAGGGTATATTTTTTTTATAAAATAATTCTACTTTCTTCCTTTTTTAATTTAAAACCCACCCCTATCGAGGTATCCGTTCGGAACGGAATTTTGTAGGAAATCAGGGAAATTGCATTCAAGATATCCGTTCCGATACCTACAGCCAGGGGCGAACGCAGGTAGGGGTTTTGGGGGTTGAAACCCTCAGGGATTTGCTTCAGTGTGAAAGTTCGGTCTATAGTCGATCTAGCGGTCCAAACTGTATGTGGCCGATTAGTGTGTTCAAACTACTGAATGAAATATCCTACTGGCGCGGTACGTATTGCAAGGATATAAGCCCTATAGTCACTACACGAAAACATGCAATTACAGTAATGTGTGGAATAAATCGTAGAACTCATACTTTTGAGCTATATAATATATGGCATCTTCTGTACTTGTATAAATACTTAAATTTTTTTTGTTGGAAATTCGGCCTTTATGACAGCTACAATTTAAGAGTCAACGGCCGACGTTTTCTAGCCGCCCTGCCAACAGTATATAAAACGCACTTTTCACTGTTTAACATAGCACTGCACCTCGTCAGTTTATTTATGTTACCTGGTAACCTTAGATGTGACATGTGAGAGGTCGAAAACTGTGTTCTTGTTTGGTGTTAAAAATTGGCTACTTTCTTTCAATCATTCTGCTCATACCTGTTGTCTTATTTGGTATTTTGTTTTGATTTTCTTTTTTGTTTGTTTTTTGGATTTTTTGCTTTGTTTTTAAATTAAATTTCAAAAATAATTTCCCTATAAATTGTCTACTTCTAACATATTTGACATTCGCATCATGACAACTGATTGCAGGTACTCCACTATTTCATACGAAAAGCTTTATTATACATTTAAAATATGAACCTTTAAATTTTTACATTCATTTAGTCTGCTTTCATTATGAAATAAAATATTATAATTATTATTATAATGGAAACCTGCAGACCACAGCGCATATGGAATCACAAAGCGAAACAGAAAAACATTTTTCGTTTCCGATAGCTTGATGGACCCTTATGAAAATTAAACACTTTTTTCAAACACATTTTTTAATTTTGTTCTGCGTTCGCCCCTGGAACCGCGTTACACCATTTACTTGTGACAGCTACACGGCACATTTTTTCCGAAGCTCCCCGACAGCTAATTGCTGCGGAATATTTTAATGTTGAATGAACGCGTTTATATGCTTCATTTGTTTTGTTCCGCAGCGGATAATTCAAAGGCAAGTTGAGTTCCGATCTGATTCGACTTTCGTATCGGAATTTTTTGCGAACGAATACCTCGATAGGGGTGATTATATTATATATATTTTTTTTTAAGTTGAACTTACTTGTGAAAATAATTATGCCAAACAAAAAGTTAATTTTATTCATTTAAAAAAAAAAATTAAACTAATGCATTTAAAAATAAAAATGCCATACTATTTTTTCATTTCTTCCTAGAATTCAAGAAAAATTAACTTTAAGTTTTTTATAGCCCGCGAAAAATGTCGGTCTCGCAGTTTTATTCACAATTGACATTACGATTGATACTTTTATCAAATCCACCAGAAGTTTTATTTTATTTTATTTTATTTTTTCATAGAAACCGCTTCGTGCTAATGGTTTAGGATTCGACGACTTAATCTTCCAAACAAGCTTATATCACCATGTCCACCGTTTTCCATAAATCTTTCGAATTTGTGCAACTTATTTTATCTAGATCTACATTCGAACTTTTTAAAAATCAATAAGGGGAATATTTTTGTCAAAACACATGTTTCACAATTTTTTATTTCATTCAGCATTTTTTTTGTTAAGATTTCTTTTGAAAAAAATATGAAATTTTTAAATGTATACTAAAGAGACCGATAAAGTTGTTCCTTCCTAACACAGCACTTTCTTCTTCATATACCTTATACAAGACTGACTTAGAAGCCCAGGTTTGGTTTTTGAGAAACATCGCAAGAGAATTCATACATCGCTTGCTCTTCTAGTTTAATGGTTGGACTAGGTTTCTCTTGGCCCATTTTCGCTCTTTAAAATCTAGTGAAAGACGCGTCTACTATTCAACAAAGTCTTAACCCCACGCTGTTCCCTCTAATTCATGCAATCTAAAACCCAATCAGCCCAGACCAGAAGCGACCACTAGTCCCTATCAAGAAATTCACAAACGATATAAAAAGGAAAAAAAAAAAATACCAATGCAGTGTGCGATTGCCTATAAAAAAAGTTAACAGCATCAAAATGGTTTTGGTCACGAAATGCTAAAGAAAATTACACAACACTCGCATTAGGGATAACCACGAGAACTGGATCGGCGAGATGGGTGGGCGCTTGATTTTGACACAATGTCAAGTGGTCATATTTTTGTGAGTCCTGTGTTCCCTTTTGTTTTTCTATTAAGAAAATTGCTGTTCGTTTTTTCTCCATCGTTAATTTCGAGCAATTGCGCCCTTTAGTTGGAGAGGTTGCATGTATTCACTGTACATAATTACACTCGGGGGGAGGTCTCCGAAAAGTCTACGTCAATGGAAACTAAAAAAAAAAAAACGTCGGAATGTGCTGATTTGTTTTTTTTTTTATTTAACAGGAGCCTTATACACAAATAAGGTTCAATGACCGACCCCTTGGCATATTCTATTACGCAATCAAAATAAGCCATTCTAACACTTTTAAGACTCGATAGCGACATTTAAATGATTTGTGACAGAAAAAGGGAAAAAAAGTGTACCCGAAGAAAATTTGACTCTCGAGGGCACGAGTTAAAAATTTAAACCCACACACGGCGGCGGAGGCGACAGCAGTTGTTCGGATGCCCACTGATACAATTGCGATCGAGAAGACAAATTAAATTTCTCCTCTTTCACTACACAAACTTGTTTCGTTTGGATTGAGATACAACCAATTATGAAAGCTACTCGAACAGTGTACACCTACTGTCATCGATTATAATGTAAGTAGGTCAGTAATTAGATTGAGTTTTTGATTGCCGGCGATTGGAATTACTGTCGCAAAAAAATATGACAGTCATGGGTGTACTGCCTACTTCTTGGTGGGTTTTTTTTTCCTTTTTTTTTCTGTGGTGTGTTGGAATCATCCTACGCAATGGGTGTAAGCTGTTCGCGAGGTGTGCCTCATTTTGCAAATGCTATAGTTATTATTGAAGCTATCTATTATTTGGCTATTTGTGAAAGTGTAGTTCATTTTATGTCATAGCGAAATTAGCACAAATCATTTTAGCATTTTAGTGGCTTAGATATTTTTTAGAGCGAAATTTTCGAATGGTGCTAAATATCGCCAAGGGTGGTTTAATTTTGTAGGGCGTTGCTACTGGTACAATTGCAATGCCAACAATTTGTTAACTAAAATGAATCCAAATGTAAAAATTTTTGATATAAGAAAGAAATTGTTGGCGACGATATCAAAAATAATTTTTAAAGCAGGAATTTTAAGTGTACAATTTTTTAGAAATCTTAAAATTCTTCGCTTTACAATCTTTTTGTTTATGTGTCTCACGCAATTTAAATTAAAATAACGCAAGGTTTTTTTTTTAAAACTTGTGCAAGGCATTTTAAGCTTATCACTGAAACTCAAAAAAACAAATTACTGTCATTAATAGCCAAAATACACTCAAAAACTATGATACTTTTATTGCGTGCTTTACAAAAAAAAAAAAAGTTCAACTTCTCAGTCTGCCGGCTGTCATTTGATTTCGAAACCATTTTCTATATTTATATTTCGATTTTGTACCGTTACTGGGAAGTCGAAAAACGATGAGAGGAGGAGGAAACAAAACCTTGAACAAATGACACTGTAATTTTAAACCCCAAAAAAGTGGTTGAAATAAAATCAAAAAAAAAAAGTAGTGACAATTACAATTCTGAAAATGATGAGTAAGCTTCCTGTTCCTGTTCTTTGAATGAAAATGTCACTGCGTACTTAGTTGCTGATACTCGAAGGCGATGTGCTTGAGTATCTGATGAACAGTGGCCGGACTTCTTTAACTAAAGTTGAGTGTAGTTGGGCCTCAACCAAACAAACCTCTACAGAAAGCTGGTCCTTTAGAAAACTATCTCAAGTTAGCAAGTGCCTCCAAATTGTGAAGCACAAGTTGGTTGAGGTAATTTTAAACTTCAGCACGGTACCTTTTTCGTTTTTCCAAGCTAGAAAATATGCTCGAATCTAACCTTCCATTTGTGAAAAAGATAAATCGCCGATTTTTTTCCTAGTCCGCAAACCTTTCCCCCTATAAAGCTGCGAGTCTTGGATTAGAGCTTTATCCCCGCCTTTCTTCGACATTAGTTGCATCAGAGTTTAGGTAGCTGCTGTGCATTGACTTGGGGAATACACTCCAGTGACAACTTCTCAGATCTTACCCCGGCCTCCGGGTTTTTATTCGGCTGACTTCTGTCGTATAAATTATATTTATATAAGGACACTGAACGCATTCAAAATCTAGCTAGATGTCTTAAGTCGAATAGATTGGTCTGGAGTAGATGTACCCTGAACGCAAAAACTAGATTGGTCGGTAACGTTACTTTTCACAGATCAGCCAGATACACGAACTGTCATCTTAGTCTTAGTACTCAATCACGAAATTCTTCACTGAAAAACAAATTTTCATGTGATCGATCTCGGACAATCAAAACTGGGACGCATGAAGTTAGCCAGCTGTCAGACTTACTAAACTAAATACTTGAACGTCACCAAAGTGACTTTTCTATCGCGACCTTAAAAACCTTCACTCAGGAAAAAAACATTGTAAGGCCTACAATGTTCCGTTGATTGAAGTGAACCCAAATAGCAACATTTTTGGATTTAAGAGTGAAATTGTTGTCAATGATGTAAGAAAATAAATATAGAAAGTTTATTGTTCTTATGCTGAATACTTGATTCTTAAGAACTTTAAAACGAGTTGTTGTTATCATAAATAATAGTTAAAGCAAGAACTTGCAATTTTTTAAAAATCTCAAAATTCTTCGTTTGATAATAATCATAATATTTTTTTTTTATTATTTTTTCTGAGTATACAGGTCTGGACCCTTCATTGGAGACCGATCCATATTCCACTTGCTGCTATTTACATTGTTTGTTCGGTTTTTTAAAGCCCTTGCTTCTCTCATTGGGACAACTAAATGTTGAGCCTCCTTTTGCAGCTTAAATTCAAAAAAAATAGTTGGCGCAACAGGTCCGTAGGAATTGGGGACCCTAGGCCTAGCTTCTCACAACCATTCGTTTTATGTGACTTTTCATTTTTCGAACGAATTGAGCTTAAATTGAGCTTGGGAATATTAGAAAGTTGACTTCTTTGATCCACTTGAAGGCAAAAGCCCGTATAACATGGGAATTTGAACGCATTTGAATTGATCATCGAGCCATATCTGTGCAATCGCATCATTTGTAGTTCAACCAAGATCTCAAAGCTTGCCGCAAACCGTATAGGCAACGATGGGTTTCCAAAGCCGAAACACGTGAACAACAAGCAGGTTCAAGCAGGCCTTGAACGAACTTTCTCTTCGGTAAAGCCAAGTTAAGTAGAATCATCGGCACGAAATTACAACAACTGCGTTCTATTTGGAACTTCTGAGGGCTACAATAGGAATATATCCCGAGTATAAAGTGGCTTGGAAAGAGCTAAATTCTGAGCGTTAGGGTCAAGTTCATTATGGGACTTTATTGGTAGAATGTTTTTATTATATGTAGGTGCTGCTAATAAACTGTTTTTCCCATTCCCACTCACATTCAGTAAATAGGGAGTAAACCAAACGTGGAAACATTGACCAAAATAACAGGTTAATAGCACTTATTCAAAAATCATTGCATACATTCAGGCCGATTCGAAGCCAGTTGCTTGTAAAAATCATTTTTCTACGTTCCTGAAACCCTCATCTAGTATTCGACATGAAAAATGTCGACAGTGATTGTCATTCATGATATACATATACCGGTCTGTGACTAGTTTCAGTGCTGTTTCCAAGTTGCATCCCCAGAACAATTTATCATGCACAAGTTCTAATAAAGTGTCTGTGTTAATCGTTGACCCTTGCACGACTCTAAATTCATGTGCTGAAAAGACCAATTGGCAGTGGATTATGGAGATCGGAAAATTTGTCTCAACAAAATCCATCAATCAATCCGATGGGAACATGGTTTTTGAAATTGTTCTTACTAAAACAGTGCTCGCCCCCAAACCACACGAATCTATCTACAAATCGAGGAACATCCCTACAATTCTGTTCATCTCGAACCACACCCTATAACACCCTCTTCAAGCTCCATCACAAGACCAGAATATAGCACTTATCAAGCTTAGGTGGTAACCAGAGTTGTAGCTCTTGTCGCCGACTACGAGATGGATCACCCACTTGATAGAACACATTCCAATAAAACATAATGTACCACTTTGGTTGTTTTCGTATTCCATTCTCGAGTGGAGTGGTCCAAAATGTTATGTTTAACGAGAAGAAAAATAAAGAATCGTTGTTTGAAATATAAATAACTCGTGTGTATGGCACCGGGATTGGAATTGGAAACCCAACAGTGTTGTCACGACATCTATTGAAAAATAAATCGTACGCTCGTATACGTTCAAGTTCAAGGTTAAAGAGAAGAGAAACATCAAAATATTTCCCAGATTGTTAGCTCGAGTTGATCTTCTGCATGAGTACACACTTGAAGTTCTTCAATTCGATTTCGCACGGCTACGTATAACACCGAAAATAAATTCGTAATTCCATATGCAATCCTATTTCTTATAATTTCCTATGGCGCAGATCGCAATCGTTGTTATTTTTATATCACATTTTCTCTCTTACTATTATTGTTATTTTTTTAATGCTTCGTTCAAAGAACCGAAGCCAGAGAGAATGGAGAATAAACATTAAATTCGTTCCGCGTTTCGATTTTAATTTAGCATTCTTGTATGGCACGCATGTTCTTTTTCTTCCTACTTTGTTTTTCCCTGTGCCCCCCCGCTTATAGTTTGACTTTGTGTTCACCTGTTGTGTGAGAGGCGAAAAAAAAAAACTGCTGAAACTAGAACTGGTTTTGAATTTGAAGTAGTCATTATGAGGTAGGAAAAAAAACAAAAAAAAATTTAATAGCATGTGAGTAGAGAACTGGTTTTGAAATTGAGCTTAGATTGAAATTGTTAGATAGATACCTCAAGACATGGATACACAGATGTAGTGCGAGTTGTGCTGTGTTTACTTTTGTATGCTTTGCACTTGCGGCCGGAGACTAAATTCGCGGGAGCATTAATCTTGGAAAATCTCTTGTAATATGAGTTGACTAAGTCCATGACAATCGGGGGATCTGTTACGTATAATAAAACACGACTTTGGAGGATCATTTTTATTAGTTGAAACGTGATTTTTGTATTTGATTTGATAAATTTGTTGACTTGTTTGGGTTAAGTGTGAGGGTACATTTGGCCTAGGGGCCTGGTAGTGAGTTGTCTAACCATCTGAGACATTTGCAAGTTAAATTTTGTTTTGAGATCGTCTTCAAAACCTTCGATTGACTATAAAGTGGTATCAGTTGGGTTGATCTCCTTCGGGTTGGCTCGAATTACATAGTTGAAACTTTGTTTGTCAAATGAGTGTGGTTTCAAGAGGTTTGGGTGTGAAAGTCAAGGAAAGGAATAGTAATAGTAATTATTATTGAAGATCCAAGCGTCTTATTGCTAAAGGTTTTTTTTTATAGCTAGTTCTAGTCCTCTCAAAGATGTTTCGTCAGAGGCTTACTAATGCATATCACTTCGACGACCACTTTAATAACTTCGAAGTGGAAAAATGGTTCATTTCTAAAACAACCAACTTTTTTTTTAAATTTGCATTTTTTAATGCTAAAATCAGGGTGGAAAAGTCGATACAATTGTATCGAATTCGATACTGTTAATCAATTCTGACCTTACGATGATAAAGGAACTCAAAAGAAGTGGGTCGCAAAATTATGTCCATCTGTCCGTATGCTCCCGAAGAATACCGCTTAAACGGTTGCCCTGATTTCGTTCGAACTTTGTATCCCAGTTCGATTTCTTCGAAAACGGCTCTAACGATTTGAACCAAAATTGATATTTAAGCTCAAGTGGATGTTGTTACCACGACTGCATACCCAGTTTCTGACAAAAAAATCGAAAAACCGTGCTTTTTAAATTTGGGCATATCTCGAAAACGGTCCATGCGATTGTAACGAAAATTAATATCTAACTTAAAAGCAAACTCAGTTTTTGTCTATATTACCTATCGTACAATGGATTTTTGAAAATAGTATTTTTTCAGAATTTGGTCTTCTTTAGTTTGCCTGAAAACGGCAATAACGATTTTCACCAAAATGCATACTTAAAAAGTGAAATTGATGTTTCCAAAATGACTGCGTCCTTAATTTTCAATTCGAATCATCGAAAACGTTAGTTTTAAAAACCGCTCATATCTCGAAAACCCTGTTTTCGATTTCAATAAAACTTTAAAAACCAATTAATGACTATCTAAATGTTCATTTCAACGCGATAGCCACACGCCTAGGAAAGACATATTTTTGCCCATTATCGAAAGCGTATTTCAATATCGGTGTCCACACACGATACAAAAAAAGAAAAGAAGTTTGAAGCATGTCTACGACATGTGTGCCCGTCATGTGCAATAATCAACACATCTTGTTGTGTGACGACATTAATGAGTACAAGTATTCATCACCACTTGATTTAGTAGAAATATTTCTCCTTAACTGACTCACATTTCTCAATTTGTATTTCAGCTTTTGTGCGACAAATCTTTCCAACTGTTTTGTCTACTGTGTGTGAAAGTCCTTACTTTTTTCAATAAAGTTACTAACTTTAAAAGAATAATGAATGGCGTTCTTTTTTTTTAACCACTTTGTAAAAACCAATTAAATTATCTTCTGAAGTATTGTTTGAAGGAATAACTATTTTCAAATGCTTCAATTGCGTACACTAGATATATTAATAAGCTCGCATTTAATAAATTGTTCGCTGTTGTTATTGCTATTCTTACTATTTTCTGTTTTGTTCTATTTTTAGGTAAGCATTCCGTACTGAGTGATGCCAAATAGCAGTGAGTGTCAAACTTAGCAGAGACAACTGAGGGGACTCCCACAAATTTAGGGTCATCATCCAAGTTTTTAACTTAATCTACTTATTTACTAATTGGTGAACAAATTGGAAATTAATACACATGTTTTACATTTTCCTTACTTTGAATTCGATTTTTAAGTAAGCAATTATCACAAGACTGTATCTATTGAAACGAGGAGAACCCATCGGCTAATATTTTAAATAGGACAACATACTGTGCAAAGCCTTCCGCACACGAACGAATTAAAAGAATACTCATTGGTAACTAAAATTTATTTTAATTCTCGCTTTGGCACATCCATTTCAATGGAGAATATTCATTGGTAACTACAATTTATTTTAATTCTCGCTTTGGCACATCCATTTCAATGGAAATCAATGATATCCATAAGAATTTCGTTTTCAAGAAGTTGATGATTTGTCATTTTCGAGTTTGCTTGCTGCTGATTTTAGTAAAGAAATCATTGAAATATTGTAAACATAGTTAAATTGTCATTCTGAATGTATCCCTAACGGTAGAAAATGCAAACCTTTCCATAAAATGTGGAAATCGGTAATTTTTTAACAGTATTTCTATTTGCTCCAATTGAGTTGAGCATAAAATGTTCACTTCATTGCGATAGGTTTTGAAGTCATTCTGTGTACTCTTGCAAATGTCTTGTTCTGATGATAATTTCGTAGTTACATTCAGTTTGTTATGCGTAGAGTCTGGTGCGAAGTGGATATTACTAACCAATAATTGACTGCAATTACGAAATAGTTCCATTGCTTTTGTGTATCTTCGTGTGCGGGCGGCCTAAGCGCTTCGACAAGAATACATACAGCCTATTGATATGCAAGGTTTAACATTTACTATGAAAATGTGTGAGCAAAATATACATTATTCCCTTCTACAAAGTTTAACCTTCCGGTTGGGCCATATTTTATAAATTTTGGCTGTGGGATAACGGCGTACTCGGTACGACAACAAACATGTACAGGGTCCGCCAAATAACTTTTTTTTTTTAAATGCTATAAAAAAAAAACTACTGAATATTTTCTCAAATTTCTTTTTTTATTTGAAAGTACAATCCTTCCTGTTAATAATGGAAAATAATTTCATTCAAATGGCTGCCTCGGCGGGCCATGCAGTAGCCTACACGATCGGTCCAATTTTTAAGCACATTATCGATTGTGTGCAGCTGTATTTCACCACTGGCTTCACGAATATTGTCCTTTAAAGCGTCAATTGTCTCTGGCTTGTCGCCGTAACACTTATCTTTTACGGCACCCCACAAATAATAGTCCAACGGTGTCAAAACGCAGCTCGGAGGTGGCCAAACGACATCAGCTCTGCGGCTGATAATGCGATCTTCAAAAACAGGGCGCAAAAATGGAGTATAGCCCACTTAGCGAAGCGAAAACGCATTGGATGGTCATTTGTCTTCAACTCCTGAACCAGTTCGACTTTGTATGGCGTCATACCAAGGTCTTTATGCAAAATTCGTCTCAATGATGTCTCCGAAATGTTCAATTGTTGAGAACGACGGTGAATTGATGTTGATGGCGCTTCACGCACACTTTCAGCCACAGCAGCAATTTTCTCGGGTGTACGCACTGTTTTTGGCTTTTCACGCTTTGGTTTATCGATGAGGATGCCAGTTTCTTTCACTTTTTTCACAAGATAACGAACATACGGAGCTGACGGCTGATTTTCAAAGTAATGTCGCAATATTTCCCAGCGTTGTTCAAGCGTATACACAGCCATATTCGTTCAGCGGAAGGATAAAACTAATTATCTGTCAAATCAGACATGAGCTAAGTGTTACCATTCGCGAAATAAGCACTAGTTGAAAAAAAAAAAAGTTAGATGGCGGACCCTTTAGCATTTTAACGATATGTCATGATGATCTCTTGTCAGGCTATTGATGAGGCTATAACTGCTATAAAGGCCTTGGGTGTAAACAAAAGTTGTATTCCATGTTGTCGTCAGTCTGGTATTGATGTTTATAGAATTGATGACATAAGAGAAGTTGACGTTGCCCAATTTGACAGCAAAGCAATTGACTTGTGTAGTGGCCAAGTCGACCTCCGCGGTCAAAGTGCGTATCAAACAGAACAGCAGTATTTTCAAAACAAGTTGGGTGAGACCACTATTGAATGTTTGTCCCTAAGTTCTGTCTCATTAATTCTATCGAAGGTCCAAGTTGATTTCCTGTCAGATGACACTTACACACTTAAATTTGTAAGGCATATGCTGTAAATATTTTTAGTGCGGATTAAGAAGAATGTTCCCATTTCGTCAGTGGATTGTCGACTTCAAGTACGATCAGAATCAGAAACGTCAAACATTTGCGCAAGTGTTTATTTGCGATGCTGATATGCGATGCAACGTTTAACCTGTTGCGTTGCTCATTGAATATGACGTTTGACTTTTAGAACTCATTATTTACATCGAACATTTTAATGTCAATTAGTGAACACTTTCAACAGCAAGTGATGCCAATGGTTGCATTAAGGAACATTCTGCGAAGCATCATGAGCATCATGATGCCTGTGATGCGTTACTGAATTTACACACAGGTTCATTCATTGTGGTACCACGCCAATCTGACCTTCTGTTACAGCGCAAACAAATTCTGATATCTCTCTCAAGTTAGTCGTTGAGATGGATGGAATTTTTTTTTTATGAAAATACCCTCACATGCTTGGAGAAAATGTGTCTCGTGTCCTCGTCCAGCAGTCAAACTACATCCAGCATTTGATTAATATTCGGTCGCGAACATATTAGTTCCCTCTTTTTTTTTTTTTGCTGACACTTGTTCAACCCCAATAAATTATCCTCCATATGCTTAGGAGCCAGAAAAACGCTACAAAACAAAACCACAACCGATCACCTTGCCCATAAAAATGGCTCCGCGGGGTAGATGGAGCGACTTCCATTAACCCGTATATTTTGCGTCATTCATAATCACCTTCACGTTTCTGAAAAGTATAGTCACAGTCACATACTTTGAGCGGTGTTCACCACCGCATGTGGGTTCAATAAAACCTACCAAATTAATTTGTTTATATTCTTGTCACTGATGCTGGTCTATATGGTGCTACCAACACCACCACCACGGGTATTACGATAAACATCTTAATGGGTATAATTCGTCATATACCACCGAACCTCTAGCAAGGGGAGGAAGCCCAAATGCGAACACGAGCACAAAATACCTTGGATATTAGATTTCCACTTGTCTAAGTCGAAATTACTTTCAAAGAGCACAATTACCGGGAAGACCATGTAGCGAAGCACTCGCATATAAGTACTTTTCTAATTGAAATACGAGTGAAATAACAAAGAACAATTATTAAGTTTATATCACAGCCAAACACGAGTCATTGTACTCGGGGGTATGGTGACTGTGTTTGGTTTCGTAGTGGTCATTCGTTTTCAAGGCCAACAGGTTGGCTTGAATAACGTAAAACCCCCAAATCAAGCTGGGAAATGTTTTTTTTTTTTTTTTTTGTTTTTTTTTTCAAGCTCTTTTTGGCGTTTTGTATTTTCAGTCGTGTTCAAATGACTTGTTGGTGCGTTCACAGAGAGGGGCGGCTTCTATACTCAAGCGCACGAAATTCACGGCGATAATTTCTTTTGTTTCGACAGTTGGTTTTGTTTTGTCGGCGTACAAAAAAATTCTATTGGTAATTTAAATGAATTTTTGTTTTTAAAAGAAAAAAATACTAAAATAAAATGCAAATAAAACAAATAAAAAGAATATTAAGCGATCGTTAAAATTAACCTGTCACAGTTCACGAACTTGGAGGCAACTTGTTTCGAATTTGAACTCGAAAAATGCAGGTTCATGGTCGTTTCTATTTCACGATATATAGGAAACTCCGTCCGTGTTTAGCTTTTAGTGTCTTATGTTGTACATTCATATGCATATGACTGTGCGTAGTTTGTTCCGCATTGTTGGCTGAAAAAAATGTAATTAAATAATTTATGACAATCTGGTTCGGAATGATATAGTTATTAACATTATAAATTAAAATTTAATGAGACCACAAAAAGCGGTATAGGCTTTTGAACCTTGTCACGTGTTGGTGTTGATTTAGCATAGGCTCCAGTAGGGATGGAGGAAGTTTCAATGGAACCGCGTTGTTGTTTTAGTTGTTGGTTACTGACTGTCAACATTTTTCACTTGATACGGAGCTTGTCAAAGAAAATATCGGTCTTCCTGGTAGCTAAGTTATAGAATTGTGGATTGAAAGCTTCGTCGGAATAGAATCAGAGTTGGAATTTTCTTTTTTTGTAAAACTTCTCGCTAAGTATAGAGCACGCAGAAAAATCACTTATTTAGAATCAACCAACTTTCGGTTAAAAACTACCAAGTGATACTATTAATATGGCTCCTACAAAGTTGGTGGATTAAAAATAGCCGAGTCAGGTTGTTCAAGGAAACTCGGTTTCAAGTACCCTTTTATCAATTTTCCCGGTTGTAAATAACAAACTAACCATGTTTATTTAAATTTAACCAACTGGTTGATATTTATCTAGAAACTTGGTTCTTAATAACTGCTTAAGTGTGTTATTTTTAACAGTATGCATTTTATCTATTTATATCGGTAGTATTTAACAACGAATAATCGGTGTTTTTCAGCAGAGAATTGGTTAATTTTAACCCATTTTTTTTAGCCGAGCAAAAATCGCACTCTGTTTTGAGCGTGACTGACTCATAAGTTGCAAGGTTACTCTGTGATATGGAGTTTACTCAAATAAGTTCTATTTCTACGATACCCGTACTGGTTCTGTAAGAGAGGTGAACACCAGTCCAAAGAGAGTGAGACTTGATCACTTCGTCGTAATCGCAGTAAGAATTTCTATCTTCTTCTTTTTTTTTGAGTAAAAGCTGGCAGTTAAAAAGTACCCAAGGTATAAAATCGTGGAAACTTCACCACCCCTGACGATGAATGAACAATTACCTCTCAAAAAGGATGGTGAAAAGTTTATGTTTTATGGGGCCAAACTCCATATAAAGGGTGATTTTTTAGCTGGTTTGGTTTTGGCAACACTGGTTTTGACAGCTGACGTGTGTTAAGTACCTTGTGTCACTGCCAAACAGCTTCAGTTTGGTTTGCAATTTAACCATGGATCGTCTCACAAATGAACAACGCTTGCAAATTATTGAATTTTACTATCAAAATTCGTGCTCGGTTCGAAATGTTCATCGCGCGCTGCTTCCATTTTATGATCGGCATTCTCGACCTTCTGAGCAGTCTATTCGGAAGATTGTGACCAAATTTCGCACCAAATTTACTTTGTTGGACATTAAACCACCAACACGTTTACGTACTGTGCGTAGTGAAGAAAATATTGCGGCCGTATCAGCTAGTGTGACAGAAGACCGCGAAATCTCGATTCGGCGCCGTTCCCAGCAGTTAGGCCTTTGTTACAGCACTACGTGGAAAATTTTGCGGAAGGATTTGGGCGTAAAGCCTTTTAAGATACAGCTGGTGCAAGAACTAAAGCCAGCCGACCTACCACAACGCCGAATTTTTGGTGAATGGACTCTTGGAAAGCTGGCCGAGGATCCGCTTTTTTATCGAAAAATTGTGTTCAGCGATGAGGCTCATTTTTGGTTGAATGGGTACGTAAATAAGCAAAATTGCCGCATTTGGAGTGAAGATCAGCCAGAAGCATTGCAACAGCTACCAATGCATCCCGAAAAAGCCACTGTTTGGTGCGGTTTATGGGCCGGCGGCATTATTGGGCCATATTTCTTCAAAGATGATGCGAATCGCAGCGTTACTGTCAATGGTGAACGCTACCGAGCGATGATAACAAACTTTTTTTTGCCCGAAATGGAAGTTCTTGACTTGCATGATATGTGGTTTCAACAAGACGGTGCCACATGCCACACAGCACGCGAAACAATGGCGCAATTGCGAGGCGAGTTTGGTGAACAGTTAATTTCACGTTTCGGGCCGGTCAATTGGCCGCCTAGATCGTGCGATTTGACACCATTAGATTATTTTTTGTGGGGGTATGCCAAGGCTAATGTGTATAGGGACAAGCCCGCTTCGATTGACACACTGGAAGCCAACATCCATGCATTCATTCGTGAGATACCGGCCGATATGTGTGAAAGAGTATGCCAAAATTGGACTCAGCGGATGGGCTACCTGAGACGCAGCCGTGGTCAACATTTGCATGAAATTATCTTTAAACATTAAATTGCAAGGTTCAAACTATCGATTCAAATAAATATTTCATTAATTTTTTCGATTTTTTTGTGTTTTTTTTTTAAAGAAAGTTCTAAACCTCTTAAAAAATCACCCTTTATAAGACGACTTTTTTCCTCAGTAAGTGCCAGCTGTCAGGTACCAAAAAAAGACAAAATATTGAGGGAAATGACCGCAAAGTTACCTAAGACTGCAAGCTTGTCGATTGGGCTCAGCTACTTCGGAACCCTCGCTTATCTTCAATTTGTATCAGCTTACAGAAAAGTCAACTACGCTTTTTAAGGTTCCGCACCTAGAGGGAAAAAACGGAACCTTAAAAGTTTCGCTTTTGTCCATCTGTCCGACCAATAGACCAATTTTGTACCTAGATCTACCTCAGAAACTAATTGATGTAGAAGTTGAAATTTGCACACAAAATTCGGTATAACTAACCTCTTGTTAAACGACAAATACCAATGGTAGCGATACATCGACTGGTATTAGGGTAATAAGTGATTTGGTTAAGAAAATATTTTCATTCGCACAAAAAGGTGTTTATTTCTTGATTTACAGAAAAATGGATGTGTACCTTTTTCGTAGATCATTCTCGTGGCTACATATGTGCCTAAGACTGTTTTGTGGAAAAGTTAATATTTCAAAAGATATTTACAATATAAAGTACGCTCCTTTTAACCATTTTTCATTCGTTATTGGCGTGTTCTCTAAATCGATTCCAATTGGAACTTTCAATGAATACTCAACTCATTCTTATTGGAGCTTTTCCAATGGATACTTATTCTCACGCACACATTTTGGTGTTTGTGGCACTCGCACTTGGCCGGTTTTTTCCACTTAGTCGCTAGTTTTGAAGGTCCATCGTTTCGAAATCGCCCGAAAAGGTACGGAAAGCCCTGGTCTTTTAAAGTGAAAGTGAAACAAGTTGCGTTCCTCTTTTCGGCAGCCAGGAGCTTTTTTAATTGCTGATCTTATTTATCGGATTTGAAGTCATTTTTTGGCCTCTGTATCACAAAGTGCATCGATTCTAACGACAAAAAGTGTTGAAAAACATGAATGACCGCACATTTGTCAGAAGTTAGTCAGAAATCTATTTTTTCCCAAAGCATTTAATCAATATTTTCGATGATTTCCTGCTGATGTTTGTGGTTTTCGGCTTAATGTATTTAATAAGCGTCTTTGGTTAGGTTAAACACGGTTTGAAGACTCTTACAACAACTGGCACCATACATTTCCCATGCTTGGACAATTTTTCTATTTGGTTTGGGATAAGGTAGTTTCGGATAAGGTGGTATCGGATAATGCAGTTTTCTGATAAGGCAGTTTTTTTGGTTATGCAGTGTTGGATAAGGCAGTTTCCTGATAGGTCAGTTTTGTCGAGTCACAAAAGGGAATAGCAGTCTGATGGGACTTCAAAGAAGAAAACTATTTTCTTAAGCAACACAGAAAAAGCAGTAAACTACTCACACAAAAATCAGAGCACTTCGTCAATAGCCTTCACAAAACTATGAAAAAAGTAGAACCCTTGAGCACCTTATGCTTCTCTTCCGGTCTTGTTTATTACAGATATTCAATTACCCAATCATGTTGTTGCCAGAACTCAATCCGTCGCCGAGGTAATTTATGTATACAGCTTAAACACTCGCTGCCATACCTGCAATCGATATAACATTACTAAGTCACTACCTAAGTTGGAGTGTCTGAACCGCGAAAGAAAAATACAACCTTTCAAAATAAGGTGTCAAGCATAAGAACTATAATCATGAAGCAATAAAAAAAGAAAAGAAGAAAAACCCACTTCCTTATTACCATGTCATTAAATACGGTAACCATCCATAAGACTCTTTTTTTTTTTAAAAAAAAGAATACTATCTCTCTCTCTTAACCATTATGTAAAAGAAACTTTTACTTATATCTACGGATCGTATACAAAATACCCACGACTAACTCTCGCTGTTCTTTCGTGCATGACAGGAATTATTCTGCTCCAAGTCGTCTGTTGTCGTTGTTGTTGTTTGTGTGTTCTTTCTGCTTCTAGCGACTGCTTCCCCCTCGCGGTGAGGTATTCTTTTCCATTTAATGAATACCGAATAGCATTCTACTTTGTTTTCGCAACACGGGTTTACTTTTCGCTTTTTTTTTTTGCCTTTGAAGCTATGTAAAATAATCTGAAGTCAAGCTTCCAAGACAAGAACGGTCTTCAATGGACACATGATTCGAATGGAAATGATTTTTTAATGTGGTGCGTTCGAAACAGAAAAAGCAAACCATTCCAAGTCTTACAGGGAACATACAAATGAACTCGCGGCTCGTAAAAAAAAATCAAACCGGGATGGCGCTACTACACAAAAAGTGCAGATAACCAGATTTGTGGGTAACTCTTTCTTTTCCCTTTTTACTCCACAACATTGTCGGTTGGTAGTCGAGGTATGTGGGGTGTTAAATGTTTAATGGTTTCGCAGCGTCTTAGGAACAACTCGACTAAGATGACAAGCTCTATATATCCCGCTCAATACCAAATGGTGTGTGCATCGTGACCAACTTTTTGCCTGCCATCTTCAAGCTAATGACCACTAGTGTTGCTTTGAATTTTCATTCACATTGCAAGTACTTATTTCACATACTTATCTACCTACCTACCTGTCTGTCTATCTATTTATCAAATCCAACTTCAGGTTACTTCAGCCAATCAAGGCGACTTAAAGTACACCTATTTCTGAGCGGTGAACTAGAAGCCACAAAGCTAAACGCGTATGTACGATGGCTGCTCGAAAGCCATCAACAAAATCAGCACAATGAGCATAATTGCTTCGATTTTGCACACGTTTTTCTACAAACCTACAAATGTGTGTGTGGTTTTTTTTTTTGCTGTCCTCTCCTCTGTCCTCTTCGAACATATCTCTGTTATTATTGTTATTTCGTTTCAAGTACAATTTCGCTTAATGATTCAAGGCACGTAAAAGAAGAAGTAAAAAATGGCCACAGTATATACCTACATAATAAAATGGTTAGCTAAAAACAGAAGAAAGAAAAATCAGCCACTTGTTAAGTTGGCTGAGAGTGTTAACCAAACATACGCGACAACTTTATTACAAAGAAAGAATTCAACAACCAGCACTAGTCAGTCGAAAAGGCAGTTTTATTGCAGCGGTTTCCAATTATTGTAGAAATGTCTCGCGCGGCGATCGGATATTTGAAAATTCAATCACTGGTTCAAAACGCTCGTAAAGAAGACAAAAAAAAAACTTTCTTTCGAAAGTTGTGATCAAGTTTGATTTATAATGCTACCCACTTGAAGATGTATACTTCTGATTGGAGCAGTAATAGGGTTATAACCACACACTTGGTTGTATTATACGTACAATGTGCTTTGTTACAAATTAAAAGGCTGGAGAGTTATGCAACCATTGGTTCAATCATTAACAAAGAAAGACTAATTTGGTCCACCTTTTTTATTCCCCAACTTGTAAGAATATCTCAGGCCAGAGCTGATAAGTTTGGCAGCAGTAAAAGGGCTTTACCTTAGCACATGTTTCGGACTACTGAAGGAGCAGTTGCTCTAATTTTTCTCTTCTAGTGTTTTATAAATAGAAAGATTCCAAATACTGGAATTCAGCTCAATTATACACGGTTGAAAATGCTGGCGTTAAATTTAATGTTTTTGGGGTTTCCACGCCGAGAACATATTAAAATTTAATACTTTGCATGTATTCAAATTAAACAAGCAATAAACGATTCATTAACTTTAAGTAATGTCTGCCATTACAAAATATGTCTGAAATATTAAATTTTTATATAGATGAAGATGGGTTTCAATGCAAAAGTATTTGAATTAAACCCCTATTTATATTGATAAATTAACGAATCTAAATACATATGTATTTATACATAATATTTTCATTCAATGCTTATTTTGCTTTTAATAAACCCATAGAATATTATTGTTATTATTATTATTAGAATAATATACAATCTTACTATGATCTAATACTTCTTTAGATTTGATTTAAATATCTATAGGATATATTTCAACACCAAAAGCATTTACTTTCAATGCAAATTTGTATTGGTTTTAAATAACAATACATAAGCATACAAAATTGACGAGTGTAGGCAAATTCCTGTGG
The DNA here is from genome assembly GCA_963082955.1 of Cheilosia grossa. Classification (NCBI taxonomy): domain Eukaryota; kingdom Metazoa; phylum Arthropoda; class Insecta; order Diptera; family Syrphidae; genus Cheilosia; species Cheilosia grossa. The sequence goes on along the minus strand of OY720147.1, from coordinate 14,778,436 downwards.
CCTTTTATCCCCTTTGACAATAATCCTATAGAGTGCGGCTATGCTCCTTTTAGTAGGTATATTTTTCTAGACCTTCAAGTGGAGGAGAACTCATGTATGGCCGAATAATCTTGTTAATTATGTTATACTAACTCTAAATTATTAACCAAGCGACTAAATAATATATTTGGGTTCAAAAATGCTACCGATGTTATTAAATCTAATTAGATCCTGTATAAAAACCAAAAACAAATGAATTGAAGTTTATGGTTTCAATAAGTTCGTATTAATTGTAATCAGAGTAGATCTTATATTTCAGGTCAACTATAACTTAATTGTAATAAATTCTTGATTGAAATATTATTTTAATATAGACCGGATTAGATTGTAGAACAAAAATACTGGATTTTAGTCATACGAGATTAAAGCTCGGAAAATTAATTTTAAAATGAGCATTTTAATGAACAAATTATTAAATTTGAATATAAAAATATTACAGAAAAAGTTGAATACATTGGAAATATTGAAAACAAATTTTTCTTGTATTGCATAGACCTGCAATACTGCGGAGGTTTTAAAAAAAATCACCTCCATATTTTTAACCGTGTAACAGCAGTTGATATACGTTGGAATACTGAGCGTCCTAGGTTCAACCCCCGGAAAGTCCTCCTTACAAATAGAGTTAGCTAGCTAACTTTTGCCAAATATATAAATCGTATACCTATACTCTTTGAATTATACTTTTTTAATACAAGCATGAATTTTGCACGCCTACTAGTAAGAGGTTATACAGATTTTGTACAAACTTCACAAATGAACCTCTCGTCAAATTTTCCATCAAATATACAAAATTCCCTTTTGGGTAGATGTCATCATCAATTTTCAAACCTTCTCTACAAGTTTTTTCAACACATGAACTAGCATTAGAAATGTAAAATACATTTCTATAAATGTGGCATCACTAATCTAATCGTGGGCTGTAATTTTTGAAAACTTGATATGTGGTATATAAGTTAAGCCCATTTATCAAAGCACTGTGCTCCATACACCAGGGACTTTAGGTCAAACAGCTCTCACATCTATTTGTTTCCGTTTTTATTTTTTGGGCGTATATGAAAAATAATCACCCTTATTGCGAGTGGCGTTTTACTTTCACGAGGTTTGTCGTTTTAGAAGACTTATTCCCTAACTTCCACGACAGGTTAAAACGTCGTCGGTAAGTAGTTCATTTTCCGCATGCGATCCACACCAGCTGATATGCGCCAATGACAGCTAAATGGCGGTATTCATATTTTTGAAAGAAATTATTGTTAGTTGTATCTCATAAATGAATACTGTATAGTGCATACGGAAACAGATAAGGGCAAAATCCAATCCGGATGTAAAGTGAGCACAAGAACAAAAATTCATTTAAAAAAAATTAGTATTTTCAGATTCAATTCAGTTTCTGGTTGGTGATTTTTACCCAAGAAATTCATCTAATTTAGTCTAATCATTTGAATAAATTACCTATTTAAGAATACTTACATTTTCAGCCGTCGTTCACTTTTTGTCGATCAGTATCTTGTAAACGACAAATACCGTCGTTTTTCTTGTCGTTTTGTGGCGTTCAACGCCTTATAAATAGAATGGCAGTGAAGTTTCTCACATGACGCTCGTCGTACGCCATTAGGTTCCACATGACGTTCAGTGACAAATGGCGTGCAACGACTCAAAAACGCCTCTCGTAATTCCAAATTCAAATTGGCGTTTCTTAAATCGTCGTAAACGCCACTCGGAATAAGGGTGGATAATTTATCGACCACACATATGGGAAGACTTTTGGTGTTGTAGACGGCTAAAAAGGACACTCTTTGCTTTTGCTGCAGTTATCAAACAATAACCTTCGTAGCTCAGGAGCTTAATTCACAAACCAATACCACGTATAACTAAAACTGTCCCACTTTTATTAAATTCATTCTGGAGTAAACTCTGAACGCCTTCGAAAGGTTCTGAGCTGTAAAATTAAAGTACAAAATATTTATTTATTTATCTATATTTGTTTGAAGACATCAAGGCCTTGTGTTGTCGTTCTTTCATAGCTCAAAATAAAGTTCAGATCCAGTTGTCCGCAAGAGCTACCTACATCTGTTTTCAATTTCAGCATTCGAGGCCTAATAGTCTTCGAGTTATTTCAGAGGTTTGGTGGAAATGGGTATTTGAGGGAGTTTTTCAAAAACCTTGGTTTCTGTATTCGCTAATAAATCTAATACTTCCACCTCGTGCTCGCGCCAACTAAGACTAAATCTACTTTCTGCTTCTTAAAAACTCCCTGTAGGAAGGACCTTCCACTGGGTGAGCAAAATTGTATCAAATGATTTCCGTTTAAAAATCTAGTACTTCCACCCAATGCTCGTGCCAGCTGTTCAACAGCCCAAATCTACGTTTTGTTTCTGAAGTCTCAGTAGGAAGGACCTACGAAAGTTGTATCAAACGATTTCCTTATAAAAAGTTCGTTGAGCTTAACTTCAGACAGCTTTTGACTAATAGTCAGTCATCTGTTTTTTTTTTGTACAATTCCATTCATCAAATATCTCCGGAATGGAAATGGTGTTACGATTGGGGACTTGTAATTGTGAACAGACTTAGTCTTCGCTCAAAAATGTCAGTCACGTCTCCTGCTAATGCGTAAGCATAAAACTTAATTTTAAGACACTTGGTATGAGCGTTTACATACATACCAATTAATTTGAAGGATTTTGGCATTTAAAATTCATCCAACACCAGTCTCGGGCTTCCTTTTCCCCAACAAAAAGAACGAAAACTCGTTTATTTTTAACTCTTTCGCTAATCTCCGTTCTCGGCTTTGTTGCGGGTACCACGATTACTTGATTGAAAGTAACAAAAATGGTTTTCATTTTATAACTCCTCTTCTGATTGGCAATAAGAATCAGAGAAAAGTAAGAACAAAACAAAAGCGCCCAGACGAACGAGGAGAAACTGCAAAAACCTGTTGAAATTAACAACAGCGTGTAGGTCGTTTATTGATAGGGTCCGCGGGAACAACAAAATAGTGTACCTGTCGTCGTGTTCAATAAAAAATGAAGAACGCCATCAAAACAAAATAACATCCAACACTGAAATTTTTGAATTTGTGCTTCCTTTCACTTAAGCACAGTGATTCACATATACACATTCACCAGAAAGGTAGGCTTACACGTTCGAACATCTTCCTTTGAGGCATTCCTTAGCCCCGGGCTTCAGACATGAATTATAAATTAAATATACTACACAACAATTCTTTGTAATTAATTTGCATATTTCGTTTTGAGTGTGGCGTTTTTTTTTTTTTTTTTTCTGTTTCGTTGTGCGTTGAGTTTTGATTGATGGCAATCGTAGATAATTTCACGTATATGTAAAACTATAAATCTACCGTTAGGAGAATAAGGAAAATAACCAGTACCATGTGGCCATATACGGCGTGCTTCCAGTCGGCTCTAGTAGAAAGGTTAATTTCACGATGTGGTGGTTGATGTGCGAGTTGATTTGTTGTGGTCAATCATTGTTTGTTTGCAGTCGTGGGCTGTACATATTTCCCCTGAGGATTGATCAAATAAGTAGCGCGCAGAAATATGAAAGGATTAACTGTGATTTTTGTAGATATGTATGCCTACAATAAGCGGGTGTTTTCTGCTTTTTATTGTTTGGAATATCTTGTAGCAATTATGTCAAGGTTCTTTGAGGCGATTTCACGCAAGCCGAACAGTGTTTGTCTAAAGGAAGAAGTTTGACGGCGGTGTAGACGTGATCCTACGTCAGTGATGATGAGACGTGACAACCGGGGGGTTTTGTACATTACGGATAGTTGGTACTCCCAACTCCCTAAGTCCGATAGTTCATTTTCACATGAAATAAACCTGACTCGTTGTTGGTTGGACAGTTCGTTTTGCATCCTGTATAGAAGCGCTCGATGGATTTGTTTTTATTTGACCGATAACACAAATAAGTCTATTTGCGGACAATTGAAAGACGTGCCATTTTCTGCTCGGCTTTGTACATCTTCGTAAATCTTTGCTAATCGTGGGGGATGGCTCTTGGATTTTTGCCGCCTTTATGAAAGTAAGTAGCAAGTGTGGATGTGGGCTTCTGTGGTTAAGTGGGATTTTTAGGAGAAAGGTCAATGTGTCCAGTAACTAACCAATAAAATTAATGGACGATCGGTTGAAATTGAAACAGTGGGTCTTCGATTTAAGAAATATGTCGTTCACATGACGAGGTTAACAAGAGATATGCTATTCTTTGCCCCTAAAAGGAAAAATATCGTTTTCGTGAAGCATTTAAAAAATGAGATAATCTATTTCAAAAATTACACAACCCATCAAAATTGGTATGTTAACTTTGTCCGTCCGTGGCTGTTTATCTGTAACCTTAGCTACATTGGTGGATTGGCTTCAAAGCTTGCACTTCGCCATACTTCTTGGCGAAAATGGAAATTTTATATAAGCCTCAAAATTAGCGGACTACTTCTCACGTCAAAGTGTTGATTTTCTCCAAAAACTGCTTGAACGTGTTGCTAAAAAAAATTTATGTATTTATAAGCTGATGCCTTGACATGATCGCATACTTAATTTTTTTTTACTTAAAAATGCAAGTATCTATCATTACCTTGCGAAAGGACCTAGTCAAAAAGGGCGTAATAATCGTTTTTGACGAGTTTTTTAAGTGCTCGGTCTTATGGCGAATAGTCACCTTAAAAAATATCCATAAGACGCAGCTTACTTAGACAAAAATTGAGGCTTTGCTGTAATTTAGGGCATAACGTCGCGTTTTTGGATTCAAGTACCTACAGTTGGATGGGCCAGAAATCTCGAATCGGATCATTTCAGTTTCACTAAAACGTTTGATTTAGCTCGAAAATGTCTACTTCTTTTTCACAACAGGTTTTTTTGAACCTTGTTCCTTTAAACAGCAGCCTAAAGAACTAAGCAGAACACGCAGAAGGCCATAAAAGACAATGAAGAGTTTTCTAGATCAGAGAACTCTTTCTGGAACTTTTCAGCCGATTGTCGAAATGATATACCTACCTCCAAAAAATACGATGAACTTGTTGCAAAAAATGCAAGTTTAAGAGCTCATTCCAGATCATTTTCCACGAATGTAATGAAAGCTGACGATGGTCAACAAAATTCGGCCAGAATATTATATATTTCGTTATGGTCATTAAAGCTTCAAAAACGACACCGGCTAGACGATTTTTTTTTATACGGAATCAGGCTTCGTCTACTGTCTCGCTTCGTTCAATATACGTCGCAAACCAAACAGTTCATCAGGAAATCAACAGACATCGGTCTATCTTCACTTAAAAGCTTTTGTCGTTTGTTTGTTTGTTTTTAACCGAGGAATTAGTCAATTCGCCATAAGCCTCAACACTCTTTTTTTAAACCAAAATGAATTGCCATGAAAGCTTGCGGCAAACAAACTAATGGTTGACTTTTTGGCATAATTAAACCTAATATTTCCAACTTCTTCTTTCTTAAATAGAGTGCCTTAGGAGCGATTTTAGGCACGTGACAGACTCTACAATTTGGAGGTCTTCCGAATAACCTAGAATCCATAAAAAAAAAAACAAGCCCATCCGTAGATGATCTATTACCCCGAAAAGGAACCTCCACAACACCAGAAACTAATTAAAATTAACTGCAGCAGTATAAATTCGTAGTAAAACCAGGTCTATAAGATAGAAGTGGAAACTGAGGTATAAGATTATACTACGGCTATACACAGTAGGCGCGGCCCAGATTTCTGGCTTGTGGTAATTCACATTTTGATGGAAATCAACAATTTACAGCCGCATTTTACGTTTCAAGTTCAAGTCAAGATGAAAAATGCTAGAAAACACCGATCGCATGCAGTAATGTCCTTAAACGACAGCTTGTCCGTTTCTGTTTGTGATAAATCGTTCTATACCACTCTGCTGACTTTGAATGACTGTTGGTACGCGTACATACAGTGCCTAAGTGTATGTCCAACACAAGTGATGATTAATGATGATTTTTTAAGTATAAATCCGAACGAAAAACCGAAAATAAAGTGAACAGCACAAATGTATTTTATAATAAAAGCCTGCGGTGTTTTGGTTGTTTTTTTGCGTTATTTTTCGTAGGTGATGCGGTATACTGAAGCCGACAATAACGATGAAGAGGTGAAAGACGGCATGACATCATCTTTAAAACTGAGTTTGAGTCTTTTCTTTCGCATATGGAACACGGTTGGAATGGGTTTTGTTTGTTTGGTGGGATGTAATGGCGAAATTTGTGTTCACGAGTAGGGGAAAAATGTCTTGTTACACCTACGACAGTGTTGACAAAACAACGGGCTACCCATTACAAGTGTATTTTATGTGTCAAAGTGACTGTTCGGTGTGGAATGTTGTCAATTGTGTAGCAAAAAGACTATCATTGCCTCGACGTCTGGCGATCGGCACATCATGTCAAAACTACACTCCTAGTCCGTATGGCTTTCCTCGAAAAATATAGGCCTTTACGAGGAGCAACATTTAGTTTTTGTTGTTTAAATCGCAATCGGCCAAGAGTTTTTAAAAATATTTGACAGACGTCCATGATGAAACACACAAGTTTTCCACGCGAACCTTGCAGTTGTAGACGTCAGCCCACATGTATCTCTGATTGGACTGATGGTTATCGTGTGTCGTGCGCCAATACCACCAATCTACTCTGCATCGACAATATTTAAAAAGGCAGCTTGGCGCAGCATCATCGAGCCAAAGCCATAGCCTGATATGTTTTTTAGGCTTTTGCTTAAATAATTTTGTCGATGTGTAACTTTTTAAGTGTCATTCCATCACAAAATCAAGCTCGAGCAAATGCTGGTTCAATAAAAAAAAAACGCAAGCAGGCTTCATTGAGTCTCCGAAATAGTTGCAACCAAGCTTTAGAAGCGGAAAAAACGGTTCCCTATTCACCAAGAAGATCTTTTTATATGCCCTAATGGCTCTTGTTGCAATCTTGAAGGGGGAAAATATAGCTTGGTCTTATTTAATTCATAGAAGAAAGAAACCTTTTTTCAAGTATGATAAAATAGACAAAAACTGAGCTTTCTATTAAGTTATAAATGACCATTGTTGGAGCAAACTCACCACCAACTGCAACGCTCATCACTAAGGCAAATGTTCACCACGAATTTAAACCTCGCGCCTTTTTTAAACTAGTTTCCATATTTTTTTGAAGTACCGATTTTTACCTTAAAAATAAAAGCTTTGAATAGTCGCTAAAAACCCACATTTTGTTTTATATTCGCTAACAAAGTTTCTCAGCGAAGAAATTAAATTCAAACCAGAACCTCACTATTAAGAATCCTCGAAATGAAGATTCTCGGTTGGCGGCTGTAAAACGCTTCAATCGAAAAGAAATTTTTGGTACAATCGTATGGACCGTTTTCGAGATATGTCCACATTTTTTAGCCAAAAACTGAGTACACAATCGTGTTAACCTCAGCTACTTAGGCACAAATATCAATTTTATTTGAAATCGTTGGAGCCGTTTTCGAACAAATCGCCCTCAATATTGAGGTTACCTTGCAAAAGACAAAAAAATCACCGAACTGTAAGCCCCGAAACTCTAAATCCGAAGTTTGACCGAAATCCGGACAGTCGTTTAGGACAGAATTTTGCGACCCACTTTTTAAGTTCCTCTATCATTCTAATGTCAGAACTGATTAACATCTCGAGTTCGAAATTTTGGACGAATACAATATCTTTCACTTACTGTGTAATGGAGAAAGTTAAAAATATAAAAAGTACTAGTCCTAGTATAGAGCCTCGTGGCACACAATCTATCTTCAGATGAATAATATTTTTGACAGCAAAGCAGCGAAACATGCTCACGTGAAAACATCGCCTACATTTATTTTTGTAATATTGAAGAAGAAGTTTTTTTGGTAAGCTTTCGAAAAGACTCATCACGCTCATGACTCAATGTTGACTGCGACATTTATTCGTCAGTACGAACATTTTTTTACATTCCCATCTATTTAGTAAAATCTAAATATTATTCATCGATAAATAGAAACAAATGCGTGTAGTACAATTTTTGCAAACCAATACATTTGACTTTCTATTTAAGTACGAGCGCATTTGTTTCAATTTTGAATCCTCACACAAGTAGCACACGCTGATGAATAGCTCATTTGTACATGAAAACAAATTTATTAAATGGAAAATGATTTCGAATTGCTTTCATGGGGGAGGGGGAGTATAAGAAAATGCTCATACATTTTCAGGACTGGGTGTGTAATAACAGGTGTTTCTTTTATACGCCAGTAGAACGAACTATGTGCCTCTGCATCTGCACGTGTGAGCTAAAATCCTGCTTAATGTTGTTCATATTTTGAAGCGTACCTAATTCAATTTGCAAAGCAATAACTGACATGAACTTCATTAATTAAATTTTTTTGCGTGATTTATGGCATTTGGTGAGCGATTTACATATTTAGAAAGGAAGGAATCAAGCAATGAACCATGTACGAATTTTTCCTTGAAATGGTAAAATGGTTATTTGGGCGAGGGGTTTCAAGGTCAAATTTCATATTTTCTGCGCAACCTGTATCCAGAATTTGGCAAATAGTATAATTGCTTTCAGTACCGTTATCAATTCGAGCGCTTCAATGAGTCACGGAAATTGAGGTTAGAACAAAATACGCCCGCACGAAAACAACTCGGTTGAACTGATTTTTAGACGATGGTTGGAACTCGTTGCTCAATGAGGCTGATCCGTCGCCAACAGTTCTACTTCAAGATTCAACTTGTAAAGTTTTTTGACAAGGGAGAGGGCAAATGCTAAAATGTGAATACCGTGAATACCGACGAATCAGGTGTATGAGATGTAAGTGAAACCTACTCTTTCCCAGTACTTTTAGCTCTTTCTCCTGTATCATGTAAAGCGAACTCCAGGGACTGGGGTAGAACGTCATAAAAACTCGACGGCCCTTAAAAGAAATTCGTTGAAGTGACGATGGGATACACTGTTAGGTACAATAACGACGATTTTTCGTCCTTGTGACTGAAAGAAGGATCCTACAATTTAAATTAACTTCACGACAAAAACTTTACTAAGTTTCTTCCCTGGGTATGCTTTATTGATTTTTACTAAACTCGTTGCAGCCAGAAAACAACTTAATTTGCAGCGAGGTTTATTTCACACTCAGAGTGTAAGTAGTTCCAAGACTACATACGAGCAGTGATGATTTTTTAGCTCTAAAATATGTACCAGACGTTTTACCTTATATTCATAAAATTTCAATTTTTTATTTTCTAAATCTAACAAATTAAAATAAATTTTCCTATTGAGAGAAACGTTTTCTATTAATTCCAGTAGAATGTGAATCGACCAGAGCCCATGCACAGCTTCTGTTTTACTAACGTTTCCATCAGCTCTAGGGTAAGGAAATTATTTGATGGAAAAAAACTGATGTAGGTTATAAGTTTTTTTGGAAAAAATGTTTTAGGAGTGGAGTAAAAACAGCGAACAGGAACTTCGCATGTATTTAATCTTAAAAGATTTTATTCTCAATATTATATCGCTTCCACATCCGTCTGAAAATGTTGAAAAGATATTTTCTTTGTAAATTTAAATAAAAAAAAAAAATTCGTAATCGTTTGAATACTGAAACAGTTGAAATTTGAATCCTTTCAAAGTATTTGTTTCGCTTTAATGAAGCGCATTGCTATATCTTGATATGTGTAGTATAAGCAATGAAATTCTAAGTCATAAATAAATATGTTCCAAATTCCAAAAAGCAATATCAGTCATTTATGAGCAATAATTTTTTTATCGAACGTAAGTACATATCAGTCCAAAGACATAAATTCAAATTCTTCTATAAAAAAAAACTCTATGTAACAAGTCAGCTGTAAAAGGTACTGAGATCTAAAAGTACGCCAAGTTCTTACTTTATGAGGGTTTAATACCAACTATCTAAAGTGGAACAAAACTGAACTAATTACGGAGAAATACTGAGAAAACAATAGTTTTTGTTTCCCTGTTTATTTCCGCAAGGTTAAAAATAATTTAATTACAGATTGTGTGGTAAAAGAAAGACTAGGCCAATTCCACGTTCTTGCAAATAGGTATGTATCTTTATTTCGAAGGAAGGCAAAGTATAACAAAATGACAAACGGAAGCTTATAAAATACATAAAGAAGGTTTTTAGTATGTATTGACAGTTTACTTCAATTTGTATAAATACATAATAGACAAAGCTACGTAAGCTTGGCCGCTGCAAAATAAGGATGACCCAATATCAATAAAAGCATTTTCCAGACTGAGCCGTCAGATAGGAAACTGTTCCCGATATACGAAGGCTCTATTTATGACAAAAAATAATTCCATCTAAATAAATAATTCTTGTCATCAACGTCGCATGAAATTTGTTTAACTATTCCTAAGCATCCGTTGACCAAACCTAAACTTACATCTATATTTCGTGTCACACCAAATTGTTCATCATAGATGAATCATCTTCATGTTTTCCTTAAGCTTTTTGGGCTTTCTTAGACAAGTACCGAGGACAATCTATTGAGTCAATAGAAATAATTTTAGTTTCGGGACTCGAAAAAGTGCTAAGCATTGCAATATTTGTAGGTGTATAGTCAGCAAACTGTTGTTTCGGGTTGTTTGGAGAGGAAAGAAGAAATTTCGATCAACTCATCGATGGTATAGAACTGGGAGAAAGGGGAATTATGCGACAGAACAAAGTATCCCGATCTTGTTTTGTTGTAAGCCCTACTCTAATTTTTTTCAGCATTTCAACAAATTTCGTGTCGTTTAACTGCCTCAAATTAATTATCAACTCATCATATTTAAAAAGTTCTTTCCACAAATTTGTTCATCCATGTTCTCTAGTTCTTAGGAAAGTCATGAACTTTCAAGATGTATGTATAATTTAAAAACGACAAGAAGCAGACACTTCGAACGATTAGATTCTCAAGCTGTATTTTTACCTCTTGCGGTTCACACGCTCAACCAATCTTAACAAATGAAGTGTCAAAAAAAGAAGACATTTTCTGGGTACTTCTCCTTTCATTTTTTTCACTTTTTTAAAACATTAACAATTGAAAAAGTTTAATTTTGCTACATTAAATTTCAACCACGCAAGACGCAACTATGATTCAGAGAAATACTTTTCTTTCATTCATAATGCCCCCAGATAATAATAATAATAATAATAATAAGAGTATTATAGTGAAAACATATCGCTCTTATGATCCTCCTCGCCAGTGGAGTGGTCTTAGATTGAGGGGAAAAGCGCCTATTTTGGCACTTTTGGGAAGAAAAAGGGGGGAAAAAGGAAAAAATACAAAATCTCTGTAAAACGTAAAATGTTTAAAAATAAAATTAAAACGTAGGTATTTTCACGAAAAAAATTCAAAGGTTGAATTGCTCATATTAAACATGATGGAAAACAGCCCATCGAACGTCTACGTAGGACTTTTTGTACACCTGAATGCATTCAATCGTTTTGATATTATGTCTAGTAGAAAAGGAAATTAATGTATAACGTGCGCATTTTTATGTGATATGCTTTTTAAAGCTTGTTAATAAGAACAGTTACAATTTTTAAGGTTTTCCTTAAAGGAATACAAGTGCAAAATTTCACTAAGGGGATATTTTTTTGGAATTTAGGGAAAAACTTAAGCTTTTACTGATAAAAAAAAAGGGGAAAAAAGTCTTCAAAGTCTGGGAACACTGCGTTCACACGTATTCACAGATAAGAGACAGGAAATCTAAGAGAGAATTTTATTTTCAGAATTTGCGGTTGATTGGGTTGGAGCACGGGAGCGGACGGCCTATTTAATACTTAGATACTTAGTGATTTTGTATAATATTATGAAGAAAACATTTGGGATCCACTTAACTTCATTTTGCTTGTGTATCTATCAGACCAGCAAGCAAATACACGTCAAGTCTCTTCGATTCTTTAAATATTGCCTAAGGACATGAAGCATGTGTTTGGTTTTATGGACAAGTACACCTACACCGTACTCACTGATTATAGGTAGTATATAAATATATAAAATAAATGTTTTGCTAACGTCTTAGACTTGAAAGTGATGGGTTCCGGTTTCTACATGTGAGAGTTCTCGCACGGGTACGCTAGTTTATATATATACGTTCGTTATATCGTTTAGCAACTCGATATACAGCGGAGGTCCCTTATAACGAGTAACCGATAAAGCGAATTTGCGATATAATTAACATTATTCATTTGTTTCTCTGTATAGCGAATTGTGCCCACGGTTTGCTATCCGATATGAGGAACGTATATAAGTTGATTTAAAAACCCTGAAAGTATTTAAATGGCAGGACCATCATCTATTCAATTTTAAGTCAAATAAAACCTTTTAAATAAACATATTTTTCAATGACTTATTTTTTTAAAAGTCGTATAAAAAGTCGATCGATATAAGAAACGCGCTCGATATAGTGAAGGACATCAAACATTATATCAATCGTTATACTGGACGTCCACTCTATGTATGTACTATAATTTTGTCGAAAAAAATAAATACAAGCACTTAAAAATTGTGTATTATATTTCCTTGTTTTTATATTTTGAAAAAATCTTGAAGAAAAGATTTTTCATCTGGAAACACTGCATACGAGTTTACTCAGTGTGAAGTTACCGATAAATAGGGTCCAACAAAATCTTTGCACACCTTCAAAATGCCATCATTCCGCGAACTCAATTTGGTCTCAAAACGAGCCTTATTCAGCCTAATTAGCTCTCTGAATTTGTAGGAAGTTTGTTCTTTTTTTTTGTTTTTTCTGCGGTTTCTATGACACTCCATAATTGAGTTATTTTCGAGTTATCTCCAGTCAACCTATGCGGTTTCCAAGAATGAAAATGACTTTCTTACCGCCTTGAAGGTAAACTATTGTTTGAAGCCAAACAGCCGGCTTAATTAGGGAAGCCATTAAGCCCTTTAATGGTAGGTTTTGGTAATTTAATCTTACTCATGAAAGGAGCTGAATAATGATGCACACCCACGGAAAACCTACTTATACAATCGGACATGATTTATTTATTCGGGATTGTGTCTTTAGATAACCAGCAAAATAAGAGTATGGCAAGAGGACAAGATAAACCAAATCACCGCTGTATGTGTTTTTTTTTTTTTTTTTTTTGTATGGTTGAACGGAAGAGGGATCCTATTTGTGTTTGCCTACCGCATAAGTGCCAGAAGGAGTTTTTCGAAAGCAAACATCAATATTTCGTTGGTTTTTCAATATTGATTGATGGAATCGTATAGGTTTCTAAAGAAGCAGGCAAACAGAATGCTTTCCAATGAAAAAGATAATCGCTATCTTATCCCAGAAAAGCCCGCCGTAGCGAGGGAAATTTAAAGAAATTTGTTTAGGCTTTAAAAAGACGTGAGAGCTCAATACGCATGGAAAAACCTTAGTACAAGTATTGCTGCATCGATGATAATGAAGGAGATTCTCATCCTTGCTAGCACACTGCCTAAGACCACATTTCCTCCGCCTTATCCCACAATCTAGAAAGGAAACATCGCGAAACAGCAAAAGGAACAGACAACAACAAAAAGAAACACCACTTGCAGCTGCAAGGAACTTGCATCAATGCGGTGTCTTAGCTGCGGTCAACTTCATGGGAACCTGTCAAATTGAGCCGAAAAAAATCGCTATTATTTCGTCAGTGCGTGTGTGTGTGTGTGGATAAAAGAACATTACTAATCTATTGCCTTGAGGACACCACCTGGCTTTGTTTTAACAGGTGATGTCCTTTTGTTTCACTTTCTGTTGGCGGATGTCCGTTTTAAGTTAGATTTGAAAGAAGTAATAACTCGTGTAGCTTTGGCGGTGCTGTCTAGGATCGACTCGCCGAGGGAACGTGATAAATTGCGTCCAACCGCAGGATAAATGTACACCTTAGACTGGCAGATAGCGTAGGTTGTAATAAATTAGAATATTTAATTTGCGAGCGAGTTTCGTTAGATCGATAGCTATATCGAATTTATTATGTGTTAGGGTTGTGTTAATTTGGGGTAGCATTTATATGTGCGAGAAGGATTAGCTTAGAAGGTGCAAAGATTAGGGTGTGTGTTTGGACGACAGCTGATTGTTGGTTGTTTCGTTCTTTTTCTAATTGACTGAACCCCCAAGGGCTTATTTAATTGGATTTTTCGATGACACGGGGCGGCTAAGCAGACTTGATACGAATGTATTAATTTGAATTCAACATCTGCGCTTTTGGTTAGTTCCAAGTAGTGGGCACAACTTAATTCAACTTAAGCCGGTGTTAGGTTTTATGGAAATTATATATGGTACCCAAAGTTGTTTGGTACGGAAGTAGTCCATGCCAATGTATGGTTGCTTGCAGTCACACATTCAAAACACTGGACGTAACTTTGGTTCATTGCTGTCAAATTCTGACATAACTTTAGTTTTTGGGTGCAATCAAAGGAACATACAACTGGTTAGTGAATTGAGCACAGTTTTCTGTCTCATTGTGAGACGTTCAAGTTGATTTCCAGTTGCCACAGAGAGACGGGAAAGGCTTTCAATCAAAAGCGTTTTGTAGTGGACTTATACTATGTCCCTTCCGTTGCTCCCAAAAATTAAAGGCCCTGAACTTACGACACTTCGCTCAGCCATAGTTCAGTACTCTAATCAGCCAATATTTCAATATAACAAGAGATTAAAGAAATGAAAAATCAGGAAAGCAAATTACACTTAGAACCTAAACAGTAACAGGTCTTAGTTTGGTCGTGGGCAAATATCTCTGTCGTGGGATAAATCCCTTCGTGGGAATTTTAATTGAGAGAATCTTATTGAATTTATTGAATTTTTTTTGTAGCAATCTGTTTCATTCATAAAATTTAATATGAAAAATGAGATTACCACGATTGAAATAGCTCTCACAGCGAACAGCTGATGGAACTGGAGGCTTAGGTTTTTCTTCGTATTTTTTCCCCGCCAATTCCTCGAATAGTAACTCTGTTTCTTTTATTAAGAAAATAAATTCGCTTGCGTTACTAAAAAAAAAAAATAAAGAACAAAAAAATAGAAAAACGCTTCGCACAATCTGTGTGCAATTTTGTGTGCGTTTTTATTTGTAGGACGAAGGGAAGGGATGTACAATTTTATACAGAGTCCGAATTGAGAAGGTCTTCCATGAAATTTATCCTCTGCGATTTTTGTCTGACGTTCGCTGGAGAGTGTCGAAAGTGAAAAAAAAAAACCCCTAAGATGTTATTTGTATTTTGTCGGTTGCCAATTCTAAGCCCCCTGCTAAGTAAGTATAGTCCACTACACTTGCCACTGAGTAGGAGTACTTGCGGTTAATTCGTATTTAATGGACAATTTTTCTCCGTGAAATGAAATTGGAGGAAAGATTGGACTTGTGGAAAAGAAGGGAATTTCTCTCTTGGCTGGTAGGGTTTGTTTCGAAAATGTCTATTGAAGTTTAGAATGAATTAAAGTACCAACCATTTACACAGCAACACTGGCTAGTACCTATATACAGTTAAACAATATACAGTATGATCTGTTTCTATACAGTGAACTATTTTCTCTTAGCTTTCAATAAAATAAAATACATTTTGCAGTCGATTTTCACTTTTTATACCTGTTTGCAATTTTGTGCCCGGAAACTTTTACTACTTTTAAGGGTAAATAAGAAACGCCGACTGGAATTTCCCAGGATCAAGCAATGAACTACTTGAAAAAAAGGAAAAATTAATAAAATGTTTACATTTTGTGGTTTTAAAACATTTATTTACTATGGTTTTCTACATTAAGAATGAGTATGCCCTCGATTTTTCGATAAGACCTCTATAAGACGGTTTGGAAGAGAATCATACAGTTTTTTTTTTTTTAAATAATTAAGATAAATTAATGCGCCCAGACATCGCGAATAGCTTCGATTAAAGTGAGCTTGTCTTCAAATTGTCTGCCGCCTTCATACAATTCACGAGATAACCATGACCAAACATTTTCGATTATGTTTAAGGCCGGTGAATATAGGGCGGCCAAGGTCCACGTCTTCTGATTCCATCCAACTTCTAAACACCCTGGAAGTGTGGATAGGGGCATTTTTTTGTTGCCATATCCAAGGGGCCGGAAATGTTTTTCATTTTTGGAAATGACCGTTCCAGCAAAAATTTTTTGTTGTTTCAGTGGACAAAAACTCCAACTCGATTGTGCCATAGCAGGACATAGCTCCCCACACCATTACACCTGATGTACGGCTGTGATGTCTTGTCAAAAAACGCTCCTCCTTTCTTAGGTCATAAAAATAAATGTTGTAACCCCGACCGTCGATGTTGAACTTCTTTCACCCGAAAAGACAACGCGTTTTCATTCACTGCTCCAAGCGACATGTTCTCTTGCAAAATTCACTCGATGCTCCTTGTGTACTTGCCTCAAAATAGGTTTCTTTTTAAGTTTTCTTCTCTGTGTAGTACCGCTTTTTCGTATTATCCTTCGGACCGTTGCTATGCTGGCTGATACTCCGCTGTTGGCCATTATTTTAATCGCTCGTAGAGTAGAATTTGAGGAAACCCGTGGAATTAACCGCTTTTCTCACAATGTTGCTGCTTCTGCCGTGCGTCCTTTTTGATTTGTTCCATAGTGTTGTGGATCCGCAGGATGACCGTTTGCAACAGTCTAACTCCTAACTCCTTGAAAGCATCTATTTTTCCTCTTCCCGTCGCTGTCAAAGTCTTTCAGGAACCCATTCTTTTTTTAACTAAATAAAAACAGTTTTTTTCAACACTTATTGAAAAACCTACTCTTTACAAACTTTGAAAAAAAAAAAAAAATCTCTGATGTGAACTCCTGCAACGAAATATTCGCAATGGCCTCATCCTAGTGGGGCATCTTCTTATTCGCTTTGCAAGTAGTTCATTGTTTGATGTTGCGAAATTCCAGCTTACAGTTGTTAAAATGTTTGTACCTTTTGACAGGTAGTAAAAGTTTCCGGGCACAAAATTTCAAACAGGTGAAAATCGATTGCAAAAAGGTGGCCTCATCCAAGTGATCGGCAGTGTTTGTATAAAGTGGATCTACGTAATTTGAATTTGTGCAACAATGTTCCTCTTATTAAAATATACTGTCATAAAACTGACGTTCGCGGTCTACACATTCATAGAGAGGAATCTCTCAAAAATATCTCTCCCCATAAAGTGAAATACCCGACTACCAGTGTTGTTAGAACTCTCTCTTCTTTTATCCCTCGAAGCGTAGTCATTTTTTCCAATTTAACAGTCCTTGAATTCCCTTAAAAATCCCACGATACTTTTTTGAGCAAAATTCGAATTTTTAAAGTAAAATTTGTACTACACGAATGAAAATAATAATAAATTAACCTTTACTATTAAAATCGCAGATTGTTAACATTACTATGACTATTTGTGGTGGTACTAGAAAATGTTCATAAAAGACAATTTACATAAGCAATTTTTTATGGACACTTTTTCATGGTAAAATGTAGATGTTTTGATGAAATTGCAACAAACATTTATAGTTTGAATATATTTTGTTAGATTCCTAAAAATCCCACGATTTCGTGCTGTTTCCCTCTATCCCACGGAAGTCTTTTAAGACATCGAAAATCCCACGTAAAGGGATACAAATCCCACGATACAACAACACTGCCGTCTATACCAGTAATTGATGCTCTTCGCCTGACATTTCAATTACTATCCGTCCATTAACAGTAACAAGGACCTCTTTCTACACATTAAGCTATACATGAAAAATCGTAGAAGAATTCCAAGAACTTTAGTACCCAACACTGTAAGATATACATTTATTTTTATGTAAAAAACAACAGCCACACGACCCACGACCATGTATAGTTTTCTTCAGAAAGGTGTTCTTTTTTTATGGTTAACATCTGCAAACAGAAAACAAAACAGAAAAGTAGAAAAAGAAAAATGAAAGAAGAGACAACCTCATCTAGTCCGCACGTCATTTGGCATTAATTTTAAAAATTACTCTTAATAACATAGAAAACAGGAAGATTGCACATTAAAACGCGAAATTATAGCCTCAAAACCAGCGAACGACCACATGTAGCTCGATCAGATAACACATTTCCCAAAAAGGAATAGAATCTCTCTCACGTTGGGCTTGCGGGTAATTGCCTTGTTCTCCTAACATATAGCTTCGAAGAATTTCGTGTTTTTGTTTTGTTCTCTTTTTGTGGCTCTATCTAGTTTTCATCTATGTCTGCCGACGGTCTTGAAATCCTTGACCATTATTTTTATTGCAAAGGATATTGTTTTTTTTTTTCCCCGGTTCGACTCAAAATTGCGGACGACCTCACAAATTACGCGGCGGTCGCTGTTCTCTGAAGAATAACTAACATCTTGCAATGGAGATTCCTTTCTTTGTGTGCTCTAAGCCCGGCTCACGATACATACTGGGGTTAAAAAAAGATCCAACACAGCCGGGAGGTAATTTTGGAAATGTCTGTCCAGAACTCGGCCGTGGCTTCCAAAATAGACCGGGGAGAATTAAAACGGGTCCCCCTCGACCAGTGGCTCTTTGGTCCAGTTTAACATGTGCAGCACTGACGAAGAGCCAGAGAAGATAGCCTTCAGTGTAGGTTCTTGTCGACTAGTTTTTTTTGTCCCCCTTCTCCCAAGATACACGTTCTAAAAATGGTTTGATTGGCTGGCTGGCTGACTGGTTGGTTGCGCTTTTGTTCTGCCTGCTTGTTTTTGCGTTTGTCTTCTTGACAGATTCTGCAAGGCACTCTAACGCACACTCTATAGAGATAGACCTATTTATGTGTATATGGTCCGAGGGGCGGCAGTGGCGACCAACAGAAGGCATATTATAGCGAAGAAACTGCAAAAGAAAAATAAACGTCGCTCTCTTGGCCTTGAATATTAAATCGAGTTTCATATCTCATCTTACCAACTTCTATAATAACAACCGCACACATTTACCAACTGCATATACAACAGAGACACCGTCATAGTTCGTTTGGTTCTTGCTGGTCTTGTTGTGGAGGTATCTGATGGTTAATATCTAATTGGTTTCGGGATGGATGCTTAGATGCGATTTTCTTCGTTCGGTTCGTTTCGTTGCGCTGCTGCTGCTGATGCTGCTGCATATCAAACGACATTCAGGGCCTTTCAGCCTGTTCCTTGTCGTCTTTGTTTTTCTTGGTCATTGGGATTACAATAACAAGTTTTGTGTTATATAAATATATTCTCCTCTCGACTTCTTCGTAAGAATGCTAAATGATTGCGCACAGGTTGATGGGAGTGATGCAGGGGAGCAGCACCGAGGAATGTTTCGCTAAATCAGGAAGAGAACAATAATACGACTGTCTGTCTGTTTGTAATTCCATACTGAGAAGATATCGAATGTTGTTACCTTCGATCTGGCGGTTTTCAAGGTTTCAAGATAATGTGCGGACCGCGGACTGTTTGGCATGTAATCGATGGTCAATTGGCGGTGAATTCGAGTTTTATTTGCACAGAAACCGATATCCCGAATGGAATATTGCGTTGAAGACATGCTGAAGCAGAGTCGACATGACAGCGTGATCATGTAGCTTACAGATTATCCGACAGTCAGTTTGCCAAAGCAATGCACGAGCTGTCCCAATCGACTAGCAATAACTTGCCCGAAAAGTGTCAACAAGTGGGAGAACTATGCTGCACTGATATTGAACTGCGAACAGTGACAATTTGATCGTCACTATGGTAATGGACTAGAGGATTTTTGTCGTACCGATTGGGGCGTTAAACAAAAGCGGAATTCTTTGAAATATGGACCAAATGAAAGGTGAATATTCGTAGAAGGGAAGAATGTGATATTTTCTCTTAAATTATGTCCCACTTAAAGACTTGCGACTGTCCCTAGAATGAATATTTTGTCCGATGGGTGGGGTTTCTCTCAGAAAATTCCACTAAAACAAACACGATTTTTAACCAGAGTTTTGGTCTAACTATGATTGCGATGAGAAAGATAGAGAATGAGGCTGCTTACGAAAAACAGTTCGAGCCGTGTTCTCTTAATTCGGTAAACAACCAGCCAATACTTATACATCAAGGGCCAGATCAACCGAGACATTGCCGCGATCCGTGGAAGTGTATAAGAGAACCCGAGGTAGTCAATTTCTCGCCGTGCACGAGAAGTCGCCTTTTACAACTTGGAGCGAGACCCGTACAAGATCCAACTAACCCAGGAGCTCAAAGTTAATGACCATAGACAACACCGTTTGTACGCTGATTGGTCTTAGGAGCGTTTGTAAGAGGAACCCAATTTAGACCGAAAAACTTCTTCAGCGACGAGGGTAAAGTTGGTACTTTGAACGATAGAGTTGTAGCAATCGCAAATTTTGAAAAATACCTAAGATCTTAAGTTCTCTCAAGGCTTTTCAGCGTGTAAGATGTCAGACTTTTCTGTCGTCAGGCGTTAAGTATATGACTTCAACTGCTCTGGGCTAAAAATCAAACGTCCGTTCCTAGGCCTAGGAGAGCTTTAAAAATGCTAAATCTATATCGTGTGTTTTCGACGCCTTCTGGTTCATGGGACTCGCGCGCTTCAAACCTGTCCACCGCCTACTTAAGTGTCTTATCGTTCGGTTAAGGTCCAGGAGAGATATTGTGCTGTGATTGCCTTGACATAGGTCTTTGAAATAGGTGTACAGACCTTTTGTCTGAGCTCGAATCTTCTGAGCTATTTTTCATGCTAAGAGAATATCTTCTTAAAAGCTTGTAAGTAGTGGCTGGTGTGTAGGACTACTGAGCGAGGGGTCCCAGGTTCAATTCCCGAAAAAAAACAGCCAAACTTCATCTTAAGGTTTTTTTTCCACAGCGCCACCTCTCGCGATCGTCTGACGAACATCCGAGAGTAAAACAGTCGTGAAAGAGCTTCTCAATTCGCCATTTAGACTCTGCAAAAAATGTTAGGTCCCTTCCTTTCGCCCAACGGAAAGATAAACTCGCACAAAACGAATGGTTGTGAGAAAGTAGGCAGGGTCTCCACGGAACTCATGCACCAACTATTTATTTATTTTATTTTATTTTAAAGCTCGTAAAAGTGGTTTAGAATTGCAGATCCAGTATGCGCGGTATCCTAGTTCGCTCCCATGATGGGCTCTCAAAGAAGCTTCATCACGGCTTTAAAAAAAAAAAACCTGGGAAATGTTGAGTTAGATTGTTAAAAGATTACGAAAGGAAACGTCATATTTGAAACTAAGAGTCTACCCTACGACAGGCTTAAGGAATTTTACCGGGCCCTGACTGTAATCCGCAAGCCGTACTAACCAGATGACAGGAGAATGGTCTAAATGGAATATCAATAAGCTTGATGAAGGTTTTTCCACCCCCGTCGTCAGTGAGCTCTTTATTGAACCCATAAAAGTGCAGTGGAGTTTGAAGCTCAATAATAACCAGTAGTAGCCAAGAAGTGGAATTTATTTATGTCAAAAGACCAACGTCAACGAATTCTTTCACGTTTTGCTCGTTTACAGACAAGTGCTACCCCTACAGACTTTTCAAAAACACTCGCAGGAAAAGGTATTTTTGAACGCGCTTGTCTAGCCCGTCTGCCTAAGACGTGTTATCAATCCTCTGACAGAACAGAATTTAGGTTAAGCTTTTCATTACCCGGTTTTAAGCTAGCCTCGTTTAGGCTCAAAACTTTTGGGTATGATTCGACTGTAATCGGGACGTACCTATTTCTCAGAGGCCATTAGATGGAGAGAGTTTAAGAAACCTACAATATAAGGCGATAGAGTAAATATTCTTACATTTGCAAAGTTCATAGTTAATTTATTTATTGAAAGCTTACACATTAAGATAACAATGATATTCTATAAAATAGTGCAAGGCTTAAATATAAATCATTCAAATAATCATTCTAATCGCTTTATACCTGCGCCCTAAACTAATTTTCTTTTCGTTATATATAAAGGGTCTTCCATTAAGGACATGACAACTTGTTTTTTAAATAAAATTCAAACTACTTGAGATATCTCAAAAAAATATTCGAATTACTATAGAAACATTTATGAATTGAATTCGACTTCGGTCATGTGTCCACCAGGGGAACGTATGCAGCGGTCGATACGTTGAACACAATTTTCAACGACTCGGCCGCACATTTCGACTGATACGGCCGCTATTGCTCGTTTCAATATTGACTCTGAGCACCTTTAACGTCGCCGGTTTGTTTAATGTAGCCCCATAAAAAAGTCTTAAATCACACGATCTCGGCGAGATAACACGCTCACCGCACAGAGACTTCAATAACTCGATTGTTGCACCCGCTGTGTGGCTTGTGGCACCGTCTTGTTGGAAACACATATCGCCGATGTCCAATTCATGGAATTGCTCAAAGAAATACGGTTCCAACATGTCTCTGTAGCGAGTACGCGACGGTCATTTTCATCGACGAAAAAAAAACGGCCCAATGACGCCACCGTCATGAAAACCGCATCATGAATCATATGAAAGTTCTCACCTGTCCAGTAACGCAAATTTTGCTTATTGACGAAGCCGTTTAACCAAAAATTAGCTTCATCGCTGAAAATTTAAAATTGGCTTTAACGGTCTTAAAATTGCAACCACCGGCTCGAAATTTCGGGTGGTAAATTTTAAGTATTTGTAAACGTTGCTCCTTCGTGTACTTCACTGCGATGAGAAGTTTGATTTTACTGAATATTTTGACATTGACAGTTCGGTAATCGAAAAAGTTTATAATTCTTTTTATATCCACTGTAATAAATATTTGTTTCGGTGCATAAATGCTGCCCGAAAGTTTGATAGATCTTTTCACACCAAACTGAACCCTTAAACCAACATATCTCCTGACTATTTTCTACCCAACATTTTGTTATTTCTTGTTTTAAATTAATTTAACTTAAAACAATTTTTTTAAATTAATTCCCCACTAATTTTCTTAAATTTTTTCTTCTCTTTGCAGGTATGTAATCCACGCACTTAGCCGTCCCATTAGTAATTTGCTACATGTATTTTTGTCAAACTCCAAGTATGTATTAAACAATTTCCATGCATCCTTAACCTACAAAAGAAAGCATTTGCGCATTTTCGAGTGCCTGCCGACAGAAAGTGTGACGAAGAAACAACGCATCTGCGTTGCCACCCAAAACGACCGCATTATTCATTCCGCTATTGATAAATCTGAATTTTTTCTCTCGTTTTGTCGAAGCCCAACTGTCAATCATTCTACGAGTTTATACACACATAATAAATAAAAAATTGCAAAGCCAACGAAAAATGCCTTCTAACACAAAACCAAAAAATAAATACGATCCCCGCCCCCTCCCTAACAACAATTAGCAATAGTATCTCATTCATTACTTTACTTGTATGCTGTGCTGATGGAAAAAGAGCGCTACGCACACACCACTTGAATGTGAAAGTCAACCAACATGTAATATTTTAAGCACTCCATTGAAGACACACTACAATGTATCTCAATTATTTTTCGCATACGCAACATTATACTTGCGAGTAAATTTCTCAAATCTTGAGCATAGTCAAATTAATGTTGGGTGGCAGAAACACTCAAGCAAAGTGATTGCTGAGATCGTAAGATGGATGAGACAGTGTACGCTTCTCAACAGCCAGCATGGTTAGAAATCGGAAACAAAAAGTATATTGCTTTTCACCGACAGTGTCCTAGACATAGATAAATGTGTTTGTGACATAATTGAGAGGTGCACAGTCATTTGTTCAATGAGTTTTTACGTCTGCTGCTCATTTGTTGGAGGTGTCCATAACTCTGCGAGAAAGTAAGCACACGAGTGCGTCCTTGAGAGCGAGTCTATCGGTTACCGTAGACAGGGCGGCGCGAAACATGTCGGTAATTATCGATCAGAACAGGATTGGCGATAGAATGCACCCTTGTCAAACAAATCCCTCTGAGACAGCCTTCCTCTGTGCACAACCTGGCACTTTGATCCATATTGCGTTGGCAAAAGCAATTCGCTAATCGAAAGCAGGTAGCAGTGGGGATCGGTGCGATCAATACTGTTCTGCAATGCGTTGATGTGGTTGACACCGGAGGACTCAGAGCGAGAATGGAATGAACCTCCTAAACGTTCTTTTATTCGTTTTAAGACATCAGCTTTTGCTATTTCCTTGGCAACTCCAAAGAGCACGGATATTTCTCTCCATAAACTTCCCTTTCTAGGAAGCTTGGCAGTAGTGCCCTCCTTACACTCATTTCGGTGTCCCAAGCTCGCTGTAGACGTGAGTGGAGCAGCTCTGCTGATGTAGTTGGCCTCGCACCTTTGACCTTTTCAAGAAAACCTGTACTGTGTTGTCGTCCTGCGTTTGAATCAAAGACTCGTCGGACCGAAGCTTTTGCACATGCTCAACTACCCCAAATTTCCCAGCTTTTTTAGCGACAGACTCATATTTTTAAACCATCAGAGGGCGCCTATAAATCTCCTTCTTTGAGGCCGCGTCAACACAAACGGACCGAAAATCACTCGAAGAATTTTGACGTTTAAAACGCTTCCACAACTGCGATGATGTGGGTCTTCTATGGACTATTTTTATAGTGTTGACTGACGAGGCCTTACTCTTCGGACCAAAGAAATATAAAATTTTAACAAGACCGATGTAAAGTTCTATGAGCTGAAGTTCTAGTTTTTAGTCTTTACAGATATTTTTTGACTTTGTACCAGCTCAGTGGACTTCATTAAAAAAAATTTACTTTGACGTTAGACATACATTTTTCCATCTACCTATCTACCTACCTGATTTTTACAAACTTTAGGCAAGAAAAGTGAGAGTGACTCTCATTAGCAGATTCAGTACAGCTAAAGGAGTAAGTAACGCAAAGCGATAAGTTTTGTTCAACATAAGCATTTTAGCATATCGATTGAACGTTGCCAGACGGTCAAAATATTTCCCCCCAGATATACTTCTGAGGAACCTCCAGATTTGGCAATTTTTCGAAAAAACAAACCCAACTTTTCGTAATCGTTTTTTTAATATGCTTTACGTACGAGGTTCGACTTAAAAGTTCGAATTTCCAATTTGAAACGCGTTCGGTCAGATAAATAAACCCGATGAAAATGTCCTTTCTTCTGAAAACACTTGAGAGGATCATCGATCTTCACATCAAAAGCATTGTTGACCAAGCGCTAATTTCTAGCTCTCAACATGCCTATCAAAAGGGCAAATCCACCGAGACCGCCCTTCATTCAATCGTCGGCTCGATTGAAAGGTCTCTTTGAAGGAATAAGCTATGGCTATTTTCCTGGACATAGAGGGGGCTTTAATAACAAAGAGACTCGTTCGATTATTCAAGCCTTAAACAAGCTAAACATTGGCGAACAAGTATGCTGCCTTATTCTCACCTGCAGAAGGGTGAAAGCTACGTTCGGCAGCAGCGCTGTCGAAAAAGTTTTGCACCAAGGTACCCCCCAAGGGGGAGTGCTATCTCCACTAATTTGAAATCTAGTTCTAAAGGAACTTCTGATTTCCATGGAAGTCGTGGCCTACGCAGACGACGTCTCCTTACTCAATTCAGGAAAGTATCCTCCGACTCTTTCCGATATCCTGCAACTCGCTTTACGCAAACTGGCTGCCTGGACCAAAAGTTGAGGTCTTAGCTTCAATCCGACGAAAACGGAGCTAGTTCTATTCACTAGAATTGTTAAGTAGCCTCTTATCACCGCGGTAATTACACCGATTATTATTTACGGCATTGCCATCTGGTGGCCGGCCTTGGACAAGAACTCCAAGCTAAAAGCCCTTGAGAAGACTCAACGCATGCATTAGCATCACGTGTGCACTGAGGGCATCTCCTACCACCGCTCTTCAAGTAATGCTTAATCTTCTTCCTCTAGACATCGTCAGCAAGGAATACGCGGCAATCAGACTCCGGGAAGGTAAGCACTGGAGGGGACAAATAACTGGCAACCAGCATCCTTCATCCGATCGAGTCTCTCTCAATCTCTCAAGAGGTCCTATGCAGCCAGCATCAAGTATTGAAGACCAGTGGCGACACTGCCAAAAAGCCATCAGAGACGCCGCCTCTGATGTGCTGGGTTTCACCCGACCACCACAACGAAACCCCTGGTTCGACGACGAGTGCCGGCAAGCACATGCAGCGAAGCAAGAGGCATACAAAGCGGCGCTGCAAAGGAGGACAAGAGCTGCTCGTGAGCTCTACGCGCAGAAGAGAAGAGACGAACACCGGCTTCTAAGGAGAAAAAAGAAAGAGCATGAGATGCGCGCGATCGAGGAAATAGAGAGATGTTACAACAGGAATGAGGTTCGGAAGTTCTACCAGAGGGTAAAAAGAACTTCACAAGGCTACAAAACCCGAACCGAAGCCTGCAAGGACGAACAAGGGAACATCGTAGTAGAATCGCAGTCGATGCTGAGGATATGGAAGAACTACTTCTGCAGACTGTTTAACGGCGATGACGACTTAAATTCCGCTGTCAGGCAGAATGAACCGTTCAACCTGGACGATGAGGATCAACAATACCGTCCACCCGACCTGGACGAGGTTAAGATAGCTATATCTAAACTGAAGTCCAACAAAGCCGCTGGAGCAGATGGCCTAGCCGCCGAGCTGTTCAAAGCGGCAGGCGATGACTTGGCTAGGAGCATGCACCAACTCATCTGTAAAATATGGTCGGAGGAAAGCATGCCCGATGAATGGAACCTCAGCATTGTTTGCCCGATCCTCAAGAAAGGAGACCCTCTGAACTGCGCCAATTACAGAGGTATCAGTCTTCTAAACATTGCCTACAAGATCTTATCTGCCGTTTTGTGTGAACGCCTGAAGCCTTTCGTAAACAACCTGATTGGTCCATATCAGTGTGGCTTCAGGCCAGGAAAGTCCACCATAGACCAAATATTCACACTACGGCAGATCTTGGAGAAAACCCAGGAACTTCAAATCGATACCCACCACCTTTTCATCGACTTTAAGGCCGCCTATGACAGCATTTATAGGGACGAACTATATAGAGCAATGTCTAGTTTTGGCATCCCTGCCAAACTCGTCCGTTTGTGCAGGATGACGATGGAGAATGCACGCTGCTCCATCAAGGTCGGTAAAGAACTTACCGAGACCTTCGATGTCAAAAAAGGATTTAGACAAGGCGATGCGCTGTCATGTGACTTTTTCAACATCGTTCTTGAAAGAATAGTGCAAAACTCAAACGCCAACACCAGAGGCACTATCTTTCAAAAGTCCGTCCAATTACTCGCATACGCCGATGACATTGACATAATTGGCAGAACGCAGCGTGATGTCAATGGCGCGTTTGTGAGTATTGAGACTGAGGCGGCGAAGATGGGTTTGGCGGTTAATGAGGGCAAGACGAAGTATATGCTGTCAGCTAAAAAGGACAACCAACACCGACGGCTCGGAGAGAACGTCACAATAGACAGATATAACTTTGAGGTGGTTAAGGACTTTGTCTACTTAGGCTCCGCTATGAACTCAGACAATGACACCAGCGCTGAGGTTAAACGTAGAATTACTCTTGCCAACCGCTGTTTCTTTGGGCTAAGAAGGCAATTGAGTAGCAAAGCCCTCTCTCGAACAACTAAAGTGACCCTTTATAAGACCCTTATCATCCCAGTTCTGCTATATGGCGCAGAGGCATGGACTCTATCAAAAGCGGATGAGGTTACTCTTGGTTGCTTCGAGAGAAAAATTCTCCGTGTTATTTTTGGTCCCGTCTGCATTGACGGTGAATGAAGAAGGAGATTTAACGACGAACTGTACGGGCTGTACAGCGACATCGACCTAGTCAGAAGAGTGAAGGTCCAACGACTGAGGTGGCTGGGTCATGTAGAGCGAATGGACACGAATGCTCCGGCCCGAAAGATCTTCGAATCCATACCCGAGGGAAGGCGCAGTAGAGGAAGACCGCGACTCAGGTGGCGCACGCAAGTGGAAGGGGACCTTAACCAACTTAGCGTGCAAAACTGGAGACAGCTAGCTAAAGATCGCGCTGGCTGGAGACGCTTGTTGGTTGAGGCCCAGGTCCACCCCGGACTGTAGCGCCACCTTAAGTAAGTAAGTAAGTAAGCATCCTTCATCAGACAAGCTCCTCACCTACAACTGCTGACTATCTGCCTACAAAAATCAACTTCGAAAACTGCTTTACAAAGGAATTACCGGACAGATCCCGATGGGTCTCACGAAATGTCCTACACGAATGAGCACTGTCAATATTTACGGACGGTTCCGAAACATAAGAGGGCGTCGGAGCTGGGGTATTGTCAGAAGAACTGAGCTTGAGCCTCTCCTCCTCCCTCCCAAAACACTGTAGTGTCTTCCAAGCCGAAATCACAGCTATTCGTCAAGCAATAGCGTGGCTGTCGATAAATGCAATATCACATCATGATGTTGTAATATACATCGACAGTCAGGCTCCCATCAGATCCTTAGTATATCCAGCGAAATAAGATCTAAAGCGGTGGAAGATTGCCGCGTATCTATTAACGAGATAGCTGAACAGTACAACCTCACCCTTTGGTGGGTTCCGGGACACTTTCACATCCCAGTGAACTGCTTACGAAATTGCAAGATAAGGCTTCTCCGGCGTTGACAGTGTTAGTCTGTACAATACATACACGCACCGCTGTCCTACGCTAAACAAATCATTAATGTGGATGCCGCAAGAAAAGCAAGTCATAGATGGAAACGTCTAGGACATTGGACGCTGCCACGCTTACTTGGCCGACTCTGGAATCCAAAAGATCCAAGGAGCTTCTGCGACTCAACCGACATAATATCTCGTTAGTTGCTAATGTCTTTACCTGTCATTTTATTCTGGGCAGACACGCGCAAAGACTTGTCCTGCCATACAATGACTTGCAGAGCTGTAGCGATGAGGAGGAGGAGGAGTCCGGCACCCACCTTCTCTGCAGCTGTCCTGCCCTATCCAACCTAAGGATGGCGTACTTAGGAAACTACTTCCTCAATTATCTTAGTGATCCAAGCTATACCAGCGCTGCTAACATTCTTAGCTTTGTTAATGGTAGTAAATGGTTCACATGTTTCTCTCACCGAGACCCACTTTAACATATCAAAACATAGCCTCAGCTTTGTACGCCCGTGACATGCAGATGCAAAGGGCATTGTCTTTACTTGGTCTAAAGAAATAATTTCTCTTTTCCAAAGGATTCTCATTCCATAAGACAGCCAAGCACAACCCACTCCCACTCCTTTTCGAAATAAAGTATGAATTTGCAAAATTGCCCACACCGTTTGAATACTGTTATTTCCAACTCAATTCGCTCGATCAGGGTGAGATACAGCTCTCTAGATACAAACTTCTCCTAGTCCTTTTGGTTGGTTCCTCCTCAACATTGAGTGCGGATATTATATCTAACGTACACGTGGGTATGTGTGATTTATGACCAACCCCCACTTGAAGGATGGGTTGTGTTTGCCAACATTTGATCCATCTAGACTTTTTGGCGGCTTTTTTTTCTTCAATCCGTTCCAATTTTTGCCATCCTGTATGGATGTGCTTATATTTGTATTGTATTTGGCAAACATAAATGCAATGCCTCAAACTGTAATATAAATATAAACATTTACAGACACGTTTGCGAACGGAAATGAGAAACCTACTCGTGTGCTCCGTCACTCCTTCGCATTCCATTTTCCATACCATTGTCGATGTAGACTGTCGAGCGCGCTTTTTTTTTTGAGCCTTTCCCATCTGATGAGCGCGTTTTCGTTGTTAACGTTTTTCATTACATTTTTTTTCCAAGAAGCAAACAGAAAAAAAAATACAAAACAAAGGTGGGGAAGACACTAATTTCCATTGCAAATTGGATCAATTTTCAATGCAATAATTGCATACTTGACAGTATCGTGTAAACGAGGTGCAAATGTATTTCACTGCGTTCATTTACATTGCCTGTGACTCGTGAGTCGTGAATCGTGATTGACTGACATACGTATCTCGGTCTCGGTCGGTATCTCTGTACAGGTTTTTTTTGTCTTTTTTTTTTTGAAAATAATAAATTTATTATTTTTGTCGTTGCGCACAGTGGGGGCAGTGTGCGTCCTTGACTCGTGAGCGAACGGTCTCGACGGGTGTATAAATAATCATATCGTCAGCCAAGCAAATGGATTTTTACGTTCATCTTGATTGTGCTTGCTTCGTGAATTCCTTTTTAGAAGTTCAATGTATGTACTCGTTTTCTTGTACTTGTACTTGAAGTCCTTTTTTTTGTATTTATTTATTTTAGTATTACAACATTCCCGTTAGTGGGGTAGGACACGAAGGTCATGCGAACGAAAAAGTGCAGATGCGCACTATGTGTTTGCGAGAGTGTGTGCGTGCATGCATTCGCTGCTCGGAGCAGTGCACTCGGTTTTGTGTTGTTTTGTTCAAGCATTGAGTTTGCGAGGAATATATAATGTATGCCAGTGCAGTGTTATGTAATTGCAGTTTTTGTTTAAACACATACGCGGGCGTGACAAAATTATGCAACGAATGTGCGACGCGCTTCTAAGGCGCAAGCGAATAATTACTTCTTTGATTGCGGGCGTGTAAATGGTGGCAAACTTCCATGTCGGTCTGTTTTTCTTTTATATGCTAGTCAGTTGCACCTAAGAGGTCACTTAGGCAATTGTTGGGGCTGGATCAGTTGCGGACAGTGGGGAGGTTTCAGTTCGCAGGATGCCATTGAAAAAAATGTCTGGGCAAACTTGAGGATGTGTGACGGTTTCACCTATTATGCCTTAAAAG
This sequence comes from Cheilosia grossa, assembly GCA_963082955.1. Classification (NCBI taxonomy): domain Eukaryota; kingdom Metazoa; phylum Arthropoda; class Insecta; order Diptera; family Syrphidae; genus Cheilosia; species Cheilosia grossa. The sequence continues at coordinate 14,747,695 of OY720147.1, read as the reverse complement.
GTATAAGTGGATTTGATTCACTGAAATGAATGGCGTAAAGGTACATATTTTATCGAACGTTAATAACGAGCAGCCATTTTGAGTTCATTGAAATGTTTTCCTGTTTTCTGTGAGCGAATGCTGTTGAACGGGTACGTTCGAAAAATTGTTTTCTAAAGGCCATTTCGTACCTACTTTCGAAGGAATAAACTGTTATCTATGAATTTATTTATAACCTCAATCGCAATGTGTTGTAGGTAGGTATAGCAAACGGTTCTCAGTCTGACAGTTGACTGTCGTGATTTGTACTAATTTTTTATGACGCCGATTGACCACGTGAACAATTTTCTTAGTTGCCATTGTTTAAGGGGAAGCCGACAGATCTGATCTAGTGTTTTTCGAATTACCAAGTTGACATTTCAAAAGTTTGTCTGACTTACAGTAAAAGAGATTTTTTTGAGACTTTTATTGTCAAAAATGACAATAATAATGCAGTCTAGTTCGTCACGTTCTCAATATTCAGTTTTCTCCAATCAAACCTGGTCAACTGAGAAGGATTCAACTGTTAAATATGTCAAATTTCTAGGAAATGCTTTAAATTTCTTCTTTCTTTTGACACTTCATTTGTCAAGACTGGTTGAGTGTGAGATAAAAAGAGCTTCACCCAGTGCTTCAGAAATAATATGGAAGGAATTGATGATCATTGACGAGGATACGGTCGTTATACCCTTTTCACACCGAGCTGAAAACCGGGTTTTCGCGAAAACACTCGAAAACTTCATCGAAAACAGAAGTTTTCCCATACATACTTCAGTTTTCAAAACAAGTCCTTTAAAGTCGTTTTCAACGAAAACAGCAAAGAAACGACTTCCAATCGTTGGGTTGTTGAAACAAACACACCTTTTGCAATACTCAGCAAATTCAATAGAATAGCTGAACGAACAAATGTCACAACTCACAACTTAAAAACATTTTCCACAATTAATTGATGGGCTAATTTTATTTTTAAATGCACTAAATTAATTTAATTTTTAAATAAATAGACATTTCTAGTGTCTAACAGCTGATTGAAACGTCAAACGAAAACTAGTTGGTGTTCGGTGTGAATGAATCGACGAGTTTTTGACGGGAACACGGTTTTCGGCTCGGTGTGAAAAGGGTATTAAGTTCGCTTTTAAATAATTTAAGTTACAGTTTTTGAAATTCTGAAGTTCAGCAAAAGACAGAAGATTTATTCTTTTAAAAAAAAAAATTAAGACACCCAAGGGTGAGTTCTCCGAAAGGAGTTCATTAAGAAAGAATATCCTCGATTTTATGAAAAGCCCTGCCAAGTTCTTTAGCAGCGCCAAACTAACATCTGGAATGGTTGGCATTGCGGTATTTTTTTTTTATTTAATTGAGCCTTGTCGCGAAAAATAATTATGAACTCTTTTCTTGCTTAGTACCTTTGAAGCTGTGCCAAACGTCTCTCAGAAATAGGCAAAGGGGAGACCTAACCTAACCTCAGCAAGCATTTGAGTTTCCGCTGGTACTTTGGTTTGGGTATTCATCGGCATGGACACGAATACGAAAAATGTATAGCTCTGCTATAGTATTCCCAAACTTTGTGTATTGAACACTGTACTTCACAATTTTCTTTTTAATACACAACAGCTGATTTCCCGACTTAAACGACCTTATATCGTGTACAAAATATTTCTATTTATTTGCGCCGTTCTCTTGAAAGGCTTGACCATACACTTGATCTGCATTTTCTTTAAATCGTATTGGCGTTTGTATCTCATGCACACACCAACATTCGTCCGGCGCTAACCAATACATACACCCAAACAGGAGGAAGAATGAAAAGAAAGGAGGAACCAAAAAAAAAATACGATGCCTATAAACGCATGAGACATCTGTAGCGAAGAATTTTTCCTAAAAGATATCTTTTGACAGTTGGAAAGATGTGAAGTTCCCTTCACAGATGCACTTTGTTAATTTAATGCACTAATTCAGGGAAAAACGATTTGGACACTCATGCTTTCTAGAGCTGTCTTAGCTTTTCTTTGGAAAGTCTGTTGGATCTCTAAAAACAATAAGCTTGTTTCTTCGAAATCATTTAGCCATCAGAGCCAAAATCAGAGCCATCTGTTGAGGAGAAAGATTACGTGTACATATCAACTACTTAAAGCGTGTATTGATTTTTAGAGCGAAAGCTCACAGTACCTAAATTTACTTTGAAATGATTAATCGTCCTTTATTTGATGAAGGGGAGAAAATATCTGTTTTGTCTGACGCCTGGCAAACACCCATAAACCATTATACAACTGTCCTGAGGAAGTTGTTCAATCTGGCCGTTCGGCATAAAATTTAGTAGATCCCTTCGATGTAAACAGCTGCCACACAGAAGGTACATTCTCAATCTGTGTAAGTTTTTATTTCTTTTACTGTCAGATCAAATTTGTGCCACAGACCACACTGGGAGCGGTATTTCAGTCACACAAGCAATCGCTCTTATTAAACACAGTTGGCTAATCCCCGTCACTTTCATTCACTCTCTCAGCGGCTCCCATCGCCAGCCAGCAGCCAAGGAAAGTGCCTGCATCTCATTGAATTCAAGTGAGACTTATCTGTTTACTCTACTGTTAGTTAAGTAACATGTGGAGAGGACGTTGTGGGTATTTCTATGCCACATTCTACAGCGAAATTAAACCAAAGTCGTCTCAGCCATGACATGCTACACACTATCTACCTCTTCATTTTCTATTACTCTCCTTGAACTCGACCATATCGCTGCAGCGATAGCGAGAAAGCAAACGTTGTTTACCACCACACCGCATCCACACTCATGAAGCATGCATGTAATACGTATGCCTCCTTGCACTAGTACACACACTGGTTGGTGGGGCTGTGGTGTTTCCCTCGCTGCCCCGTTCTGCTGCAACGACTGTCATCTCGATTTACTGCTCTTGACTCTACACGCTGCTGCACCACTTCACAACTTGTTTTTCAGCTCAGCTCTTGGCAATCTGTATACACAGTTCTTTATCTCTTCTTATTATACCTACAAGTCGGATCTTGTTCTTGTTGTGTTGCCTTGCATTTGAAAAGCTAACGAACCATCCGCCAGCCTGCCCCTGCACTATTCACATGATAAACACGAATAACAAGAGAATGAGATGCAACAACAAAAACACAAAGAAGAAGAGGAAAAAAAAAACTAGGCGACATCGATGCAACGACATCGCTTTCATGGTGTCGTTGGCGTTGCACAGAAACCACCATCAAATGCATGGTAGCCCTAACCTAGGCTCATAAAGTATCTCTAGACATACAGCCTTGCCACACATAACCAACATCAACATCTAATGCCACACATCGCTCGCATAAAATGGGCGAGGAGATCGGCCATGGACGTAGAGAATGCGATGTGTGCCAAAGTCTCACGCTGCCGGCCGAAGCGATGAACGTAAATATATTATCTGTGGGGGTATGGTTATGTATTTCAGCGATACATAACATGCAACGCCAGAGAGCAGTGCAATGCTAGATCATGGGACGGCCGGTATACCCACTCGCGTGCATTCCCCATGAAGAACACTTCGGTCAAAGTCGGGGCGATACAATAGCATTTGCCCATACAATGGCGTACGAACTTATACACATATAAGCGCCCCGTCAATATGCACATAGATTAAGTGTATGCGCTGTACCTCGATGCTTCGTATAGATTCTAGGCATAGGGGAGACAATTTGTGTGTTGATTTTATGCAGCTTAGTGTCTTTCGGAACAATGCGTTGACGGAATGGGTGAATGTGACGTTGCCAGTTTAAAAAAAAAAGAAAAAAAAAAAAAAAAACAAATTGCCGGCACGCTGTGGAAAGGGAGGAGGAGGGGGGTTTTGTTGGGAGGTTTGTGTACTAATTTTAGTAAGAAGGACATTGCACTTTTGAAAATACTTTTAACAAAGTTGCAATAAATTTTTCCTTTACTGTAATTAGAGCGATGGTATGAAATCGGCAAAGTTCCGAGATCTGAGAGATAAAAAAGTATGCAATAAAAAGCATGAGACATTTTCAATGGTATAGAATCGTGTATGTTGGGTAGACCGTGAAATAACGGCTGCAAAACATGGTAAGGAGGGGGCTTGAAAGAGGTTTCCACCTATTTCCTGACTCCTCCTGATTCAGCTTGGGAATGGACCTTTCTTCATACCGCAGGTAATGTCTGATTTGCACTTCCGGAACGAAATATGTATAGTCGACTTTGTCAGCTCCATCACAGTTATGTGATAATCCAGCAAATAAAGGGTATCAATGAATGAATCCAGCTATAATAGCAAATACTGCTCCTATAGAAAGAACATAGTGACAATGAGCTACAACATAATAAGTATCATGTAGCTAGAACTACTCCTGTTAATCCTCCAATTGTAAATAAAAATACAAATCCTTAAGCTCATAAAATTTACAGTTTTTGTTTTTTATCAATTTTTTTTTTTAATTGGCAACAATGTTTCTAATGACAGTCAATTCGAAAATATTATGCTACTGTGAGACGTACGCCAGAATAACTCTGGAAATTCTGTACAAATACATTTTTTGAGTCGTTGTTCGCCAAAGCAACCCAGCAGCAATTGGTGTAGGTTCGAAAAACAGATAAAACGCAGTAAATACGCTGGATTAAAAATAACCGAGTCAACTTGTTTAACGAAACTCGGTTAAAAATAACCTTTTTGATTTTATTCCCATTTTTCCCGGTTGTAAATGACAAACTAATTCTTTTGAACATAGCCAGCTAATAATTAATAATTAGTTGGCGCAACAGGTCCGAGGGACCCAAGGCCTAGCTTCTCACAACCATTCGTTTTGTGTGAGTTTCATTTTTGGAACGAATGGAGGGGATCTACAATTTTATGCCGATTCCAAACGGCTAATTGAGAAGCTTTTTCAAGACAGTTATACTCTCGGATGTTTGTCAGACGTTCGCGAGAGGTGGCGCAGGGTAAAAAAACCCTAAATTGGAATTCGAATTTTTGCGGGATTCGAACCTGGGACCCCTCGCTTAGTAGTCGAACACACTAACCACTAAACCACTGCGCCTACTTAGCCAGCTGGTTTGATATTTATCTAGAAACTTGGTTCTAAACAACTGATAAAGTGTGTAATTTGTTACTTGCACGACCTTACTGCCTGCATCCTTACAGATTTTTTATTTCTTTTTTAAACATTCTGACTCGCCTGGACGATGAAAGGCCCCTTCGACCTATAAGATCTATTGTGCCATAGGGCCAGAACAATGTTTAGGCCCGCAGACCCTTCACTTGCCAAATAAAGTTAATCGAGCTGCTAGCAGATGACATCTTCATCTTGTCAGGGCTGAGAATCTCCCTGTAGAAGATAGTCCTTCTGATTCCGCATAGGGCTGTACATTCACATATTAAGTGCTCAGCTGTTTCGTCTTCTTCAAGACCCAACCGACATAGCGAAGAGTCGGTTAAGGTTATTTTATTTAAATTATGTCTTAGATCGTGAATCGTGATGTGCTGTGAGAAAATCAGCTAGGTTTTTGATATCATGCCAATTTAGATTAGGGATTCTGTTGGCATCTTTTTTGAAAGGCTGTATAGCCCGCTTGGCCTGCCTTAGACCTTGGATGTTCTCCCAATATGAAATACATTTTGTGTGTTCCCATCTTTTGATGGCTAAATTTATAGAACCGTTTGTCGAAGTATTAAGTCTTTTGTAGGCGGTCTGTTACCACGCAGAGCATGTCTAGAGCTGGAATTTCAGAGAACATTTTTACTAACTCGGGATGTTCGCTGAGATTTATGTCTTTCATTTGGATCAGACTTGCCGAACTGCGAATTGCCACTTTGTTTATGTATATGTGGATAGGTATTAGTCCTATTAACGTACGCATGGCTCCGGATATGCCGAGACATACAAGTCTTTGTACCTTTTTAAGCTTAGTAAATTTTTTGTCATATTATAGATTTTTCAGAATTGTGCCCCCCCTCGAGTACCGATGTTGCCCAAGTTCATAATATTCAGTGGTAGAAATGCAAATTAAAGCAGTTGCACCTTCATTCAGAAGTCAATTTTTAAAACGAAACTATTTTCAACTACATAACGCATTCTGACCGCTAGAGACCCCTTGAACTCTACAGAAATTCCTTTTTAAGTACGAGTATATCTTTAATTTAAACAGAGGATATTTTTTTATTGTAACATTTTTAATAACCACACCAAGAGATGAGTATGCTATATATGAATACATGAGTAGATGCTATTGTTTTCTTTGATAATTTTGTTTTTTGGTCCTTCAAACAAAATACTTATACGTATAGATACATATGTAGATAGCTGAAATGAATGAAGCACCCATTCAGTATTTAACGAAAGTTTGCTGTCCTATACAAAAATAAAAAAAATAAAAAAAACATGAAAATCCTATAAAAGAAGGAGAAGCAGCAGCATATAATATATAGCATAATATAACAAGAATCCACTTGAAAGATTGCAAAAAGCTCCTTATATCCACACACAATGCCCCAAGTGCACCAGCACCTCGTCGCCTCGCCCTTCAATTCGTTCACAATCCTTGCTTGGTATATTTTTGTTTTTTCGTTTTGTATATATAATACAAGTATGAGTATGCCGGTTTTTTTTTTTGACTCTGGGCTAGGCGGCAAAAGGAAGGATTAAAATCCATTAAACACACATATACACCCAACGAGAGAGAGATACATTCAGCATTTGTTTGGTGTGTCATTCTGTTGGCTGAACTGAAAGAACGAAATACGAGTAGCTTCATGCTGAAGCTCAATGTTTTTTATGTTGCTACTGCTGCAAGCGCTTCAGTTTTTTTTTTATCTCTGACATAATGAATCAAAATAATATGCAGCTATACAGGAAAGGATTCTATGTGGAGTAGGTTTTTTTTATATTTTTCATTGATGCCAGAAAAATTATCCTTAAGTCTGATGAAATATTAAAAAAAAAAAACAGCTATGCAGGGAAACCGGGAAAACTATTTTTGTAGGGTGAACTCCTTCTGCATAAGCACAAGTTACGGCAAGCATTTGTGCTTGGAAGTGAAACCGATCTGCAGACAAGGAAAGATCTAGTATATCGAATAATCAATAAATTTTATACATCTATGCGTTAATTTTTTCGTTTTAATGTACAGCGGCTCATAGGATAAAGAATTAAAAACGGAGTTAATTTTAAGTAAAACCGTCATTTCTTACATTATTTTTCAATCACTCTTAAGTTTAGTAAAGGTATTTAAAAAAAAAAAAAAAGGTTTAAGGCTGTGAGGCTGAGGGTAGACGTTTCTGCGACCCGATGGGGCTTGCAGGGCTTAATAGATAATAGATCGGATAATCAATAGTCAGTAAATAAACGCAGGGTAGCTATTGAAGCACAATTTTATTTTTCGACTCTGATATTGCATAGTTAGCCATGCGTAAAACGAAACCGTACAAATTTTCTTTTCCGTTTTTTGATCTTTAAATCTTCTAGAAAAATATTTTATTAATTTTTCCGTACGAAAAACTTTATCCGATCTACTTCTCAGTTAATTCCACAAACAAAAAAAAAAAAAACCAAATCATTCCACTGAAATATTTCATTTCCTTACTGTTCCATGGGGAGTTTTTTTTTCAGGAATATTTTTTCTGATGAATTCCCATCAGTGGATGTAAGTTTGTTGTGGTTGTTTTCGTAGGGAAAATTTTTTTCTGATAGAATTTTTGCTATGACTAAAACTCATTTTCTCACTGTTCCAACTTTTTTTGGTTGCTTTTTACGTATGGATATAACTAGGGCCTAAAGTTCCAAAAAAAAAACCTTTTTTGGGTGCTTTTTTCCTTTCCCTAGATCAAACATTTTTGTGTTTTTTATGATTTTAGTTTGTTGCCAATGAACTACTCTAGGTAGCTATTGAAGCACAATTCTGATTTGTTTTGTTTACCATCTTATAACTGCAGGTTAATATGGCTAAAAGTAAACAATCTTTGTGGAGGAACAAGCAACTATTTTCTTTGGCTGTAAAAAAGAGAATGGGCCTTGCATATTTGTTTATCTTAACTAGGATTAAAAATAAGATATTTAGTTCATAAAATAGTAAAAGTTTACTATTTTACTGTATTCTTAATTTTGTTTCAGAGATCACGCATACATATCGGACATGTCGTTATTCGATGTTTCTCTTAACTTACTCTCCATTGAGAATCTATAGTTTGCTGATTTTCGCTCGCTGGAGCTGTTTGAAATTGTTTGAAATGACAAAAATTTGCTTATTAGCTGTTTGATAAAGTCAAGGGAGCAACAATGAGATAAACTTTGATAATCCGAGAAACATTGATAAGAGAGTGGGTGGGAAATGGGGGATGATTTTTTTTGTTGTTGATGTATTTGAATTTGTTTGCTTTGTTTGTGGAAGTATAAATTTCAAATATTATTGTTTTATATTTCATTGGAAAGGGATACGTACAAAATTTGTGTTTTTATTTAGATATTCTGAAACAAGGTGCTTACTATTTTTTACTGCTATGGAGCTCAGATAATTAAAAAGGGGAGCTTCATATTACATATAGTTTTGCTATTTCAATGTTTGGGACCTGTGATTTTGTATATTTATGTAAATTGAAATTGGTGATACATTCTGAGAAATGTAAATGTAAAATCCGAGGATTCTTATAGGGCAAATGCAAGTATCGAACACCTTACTAAGAAACAAAGTCCATAAGTAAATTCCTGCTTTAGAAAAAACGCCCTGTTGGATTATTCTTGTTTTTTTGCATCTCCTTTTACGTTGTGCTGGTGGAGTTGCTCAGTATGCCTTTTAGGTGTCGAAAAAAATGCACCTCATTCCTGTGAGCTGTCTGGTTAAAAAGTATACAAGCTTCAAGTCGTACTAACACTTCCCATTCTGTTCGCTCGACACTAGACTCTTCAAAAAAACCGGTATAAAATGAAGTGAGTTAGAGTTTTTAAATACGAGTTTGGAAATCATCAAGAGAAGCTCTGCTTTACTTTGTTATTTATCTGCCGTACCAAGTGGTTAGATAATGAAATAATGGATTCGTAGAAAACTGGATATCACACACACTATCGGTTTCAGTCTATTCGGACAGAGTTTGAAGCACAATACGGGGGGGTTATACCCAAATGCGCGGCGGATCAACCGTTTTCGCTTTTGCTTATTCTCAGATGTGATCCGGGCGAAAATTATCTTTCCAGCGCTTTCCAGTTATTTCCATTCTGACTTCAAATTTTTCATTTATTTTTCAAATATTAATTTGCTTTGTTTGTAATACGTTTTTCCAGAAAAAAAAGAAGACTGTTACATCTTTTAAAACCAGTATGCATGAAAAATTAAGCAGAACTACAGACGGGCGGCTTTAACTTCACCTTCAAACTTTTAGAAGATATCTGGAAAATTGCAAATGAATTTTTGCATTTGATAAATTTGAAAATTCTTGGAATTTTATGCTTTTTTTAGCTCAAAAATCGAGGAATAAGTTTTAAGCCCTAAAATCGTAAAAATACGATAAATCGTGGAATCTGGCACCGCTGTCTGTAGTCACAATTGTGATCTTGATGGGGGATGATGTGCTCGGCTATTCGAATTTCTTTGCACTAATACATGTAGGCATGTTTACATGAGCTCAGAGTTCATAGCTGAGGGACACCCACTCTTAATAGCAAAAGATCCCCCTTCTTATGGGAAAAGGCAATCTAGTGTCCAGTTGTCAGAATTGCGTCGCACGCAAAACTCTGCCATTCGTTAATGACTTCTATGAGCTCATCTTTCCTTGCAATAGGGTATTGCACATAATACTCCTATCGCGTAGCTTTTTCCACATTCTGTAAGGTTGTCATCAAAACTCAACCACAACTTATACCTTTATGCCTTTACTATAGAGTAAAGTATTACGGCAAAAAAACACAAATAATGATCTTCTTTGAATGCGAACATGTAGATGCACATAGCTGCCTGAGAACCATGAACATTCACAGGTCTTGTTCGTGGTCTTCTGGTTGATGTTTGCACCCATTTTTTGTTCCTCCCTTCATATCAAGTACAATTCAATGTGTTTCAGAAAACGCAAAAAGCTAAAATTGAAAATCTTGTATGTATACACACATCCGTGCGATGACTGTGATGAGAACCAGGCTAGCTACACATGAATATGGGGATGTGGTGTGGATGAGGACAAACAAAAGCGCAGAGAGAGAGGGAGATGTATACAGGTATACACGTCGTTTTCAAGTTGAAGTTGGAAAAACTTGACTTTCCCTGTTCTCCTCTGTGTGTGTGTTTGTGTTGTGTTTCTATTTTTTATAATTTCTTTTGGCTAGTACGGGTACTATGCGCTTAACTACGCGTCGTCATCACACACTCAACTCATGTATACCTGCCGCATATATTTAGCTATAATTATTCTGGGAAGGTGAATTGTTTCCCATCGAATAAAAAAGGGTGTCTCGAAATTTGCCCAGTCACACTGTTTTTTTTTTTTTTAATTAAGTTACATAACAAATGTATGTAGATACTTGTGGTCTGAATTATTAAGGGCTGAAAAACGTGCATCTATTCGTCGAGGGAATTATACAGGACTATGGGGTCATAAATAGTTTTAGTGATGCTTGCTACTGGTTCACAGTGTCAGTCCAATGGCCACCAAAGTAGAATTAAGTGGGCTTAAGCTACTGTCCGAGATGGAGGATTATCCAATTTTCAATGTCAAACGTAGAGGTCTTATCATTTCACAAATGCTGTACATTTCTACTAAAGCTGACAGTCAACTTATTGTCGACATTAGTGCTTGATTATTAGTAAGGCCGAATGTATTTTAATTTACAATTAAATGCATTATACAAAATCTCCCTCAAAAACTACAGTAGTTGGCACTCTACGGAAATATCTACAGTTGTTGGCACTTCAAAATAATTAATGGTGCCGGTTTATTAAAATACATTTAATGCTTCTTTATTGAACGAAATGCTACAGTTTATATGATAAAAAATTAATAAATCCATTAATTTAAAAAAAAAAGTGGCAAAGCATAATGTGCATTTATTAATTTAGTTTTCGAATTTAACAACTAAATACAAAACTTTTAAGGAACATGGCTAAAACGAATTTGTTGCAAAGACAATGAGAGGAAAACCGCTTAGTTCAATGATTCGATAGGAATTGTCTTATTCCTCTGAAACTTATAAGCTAATAATTCATGTAAAGAAAAAATACTGTAACGTAGATGACGTGACATTTATGTAAAGCGAAGTTGCGCTAGTGGGTAGTGTTATATCATTAGAAAGAACAAGAAAAATATTTTCAAACAGGGTGTAACATTTGAATTAAATTATTGAATAAACTTTTTCTTTTAACAGAATATATTGCAATACTAAAATTTTAGTTATAAAAATAATATTGCCGATATAACTAGCTAGTTGTAGCCGAACCTCATCGTAAATTTTTGGCTATTGCGGCGCAGTGGCTTAGTGGTTAGTGTGTTGGACTACTAAGCGAGCGGTCCCAGGTTCGAATCCCGCAAAAACCCAAATTCCAACTTAGGGTTTTTTCCACTGCGCCACCTCTCGCGAACGTCTGACAAACATCCGAGAGCATAACAGTCTTTAGAGCTTCTCAATTAGCCGTTTGGAATCGGCATAAAATTGTAGATCCCCTCCATTCGTTCCAAAAATGAAACTCACACAAAACGAATGGTTGTGGGAAGCTAGGCCTTGGGTCCCTACGAACCTGTTGCGCCAACTATTATTATTATTTTCAAAAATTATACAATTTCTACGTGAGTTTAGCTGGATTACGTTTTATTGTTCGCCATTAGAATATCCAATTTAGCAGATACCAGAACCTTGATTCAATTAACTAAATGTTCCCAATTTCAATCTCCAGACTTGGACTTTCTTGTGCTGACTCGCACTGAGCCACTTACACAGATAAAATTGTCTGTTTGAATGATAAAAAGAACTTGACTGCTTCTCAAAGACGTTGCATAGTTCATAGCTATCTAGGAAACTATGGAAATATATTATGACGCCAGACAGTTTAGAGTGTGGTTTTTTCCAATGCAGCACTTTATTTTTTTAAACCTTTAGTAACTGAGTGAGTGCAGTGGTTCAGTTGTGAATATCATGAACTTCTAATAAATTGTCAACGTAGTAGATGAACCCCTCGCTTATGGTGGCGCAAACAAGTTGAAAAGGACCCCAACCTTCTTGGGGTGTACCACTGAATGCGATAAACTATGAACCAGGCTATCCAGATAGTCTTGTTAGTTGATGCCCTGGTTCGCTCAGAGTTTTAGCCCAAGAATTAAAAGAAGAAGAAGTAGAAATATGTAATTTACATACACTTCCTGCACGTGATAGAAAAACCCAACACCAAAACGCCACCACTACAGTATTATTTTTAGCTCAGTTTTGAATATGGTTCTAGTGCAACGTTCTTTCTACTTATAGTATGGTATATTAGTAGGATAGGTAAGTACAGCGATGACGATAACAAAAGACAAAGCCCTATGTGCTAGCGCGGAGGCAAGGTTTCATCCACTAGGCGCTAGGGTGTGGATATACAAATTTCTAGGATATATAGTTCTTTTTCCTTGTAGTAGAGTGTTTTTCTTGTTCTTTTTTTCTACTTGCTTCTGTTGTTTCGACTGCACCTCGACCAAGGTATATGCATTTATATGTATGTACTGACAAATCGCGATTAAAAAAAGCCTATTTGTTCTCTGCACAAGATTATGTGCAACGTGCTATTGTACATCATGTTTGGAGTAGTATTTTCTTCATCATCATTAGGAACATCATGATGAGAATGGCTTTGTGCCATGGATATGAAATGGAATCATTGGAGTCACATTTTGCTTGCAGTTTTATTTTGTGATATTAATTTTTTTTCTAGTTTCCTACATAAAGAATATTATATCCTAGGCGCAAATCGTAAATACATAATGTAGGTACAACTGAGCCGAATTGAATAGAATTGCAGTTTGGAAAAAATGTGCATTGCTAATTTCGGGAATGTGTGCTGAAGAAGGACTTGTTTTTAGATTAGGAATGACTTTATCATAGCAGGCGCAGTGGCTTAGTGGTTAGTGTGTTGGACTACTAAGCGAGGGGTCTCAGGTTCGGATCCCGCAAAAACCCAAATTCCAACTTAGGGTTTTTTCCACTGCGCCGCCTCTCGCGAACGTCTGACAAACATCCGAGAGTATAACTGTCTTAAGAGCTTCTCAATTAGCCGTTTGGAATCGGCATAAAATTGTAGATCCCTTCCATTCGTTCCAAAAATGAAACTCACACAAAACGAATGGTTGTGAGAAGCTAGGCCTTGGGTCTCTACAGACCTGTTGCGCAAACTATATATATGACTTTATCAGTAGATGGAGTCGTATTGCTGTGGTTTGAATTTTTAAGTGCGACGGTATAGTATCCTGGTCGATTTGTCACATTGAAAAGTGATAATAAACAAGATGTTGTGACTGGCCTACTGCAAAAAGTCAATAGAGCTTCGAATGAGTGTGAGCCATCCTATTGGGCTTTAACATTTTAAACCTTCTCTTTCCTACAAGTTTTTTTTTGTTTTGAACATCGATATCAAGAAATCAAAGTAAAGTATACAAATGCTTAATTCAAAGCCAATTGCTCCGAATCAGCCTGCAAGTATGCACGTATTTCTGATAATTGCTTTTAGCTCGATTAGTACCCGCTTACTGAAAAAGAATGGCACTGGAAGCAGATCACTAGCTGTATGTTCGCTCGCGTACTATTTTTTGGCAAATGCAAATTAATAAAAATTTGCTAAAAAAAGTGTGCGAATGCGACCACTTACTTAGAAAATTGAAAAAAAGTGAGAGAAAAGTACATTTTCCCTCTTCTCATTTTTTCGTAATTTTCTACTCGCCGAAATTTTGATTTACTGAAAAATGTTAAGTGAAAACTGACAACTAAGTGATTGCTCAAAAGTTTGACAAGTAAAACTCTATTTATTCTCGTCTTCAACGATGTCAAAGGAAGAAGTTGTAATTGAATGTTCTCCTAGAACATATCAACGCATTGAAAATTGTAAGTTTAATAGGTATTCAGCTTATAAAATCAATTCCAACTTATTTTGTTGATGCTGCCTTTAAAGAGAACCTTGGGTCTAATGTCAAAATGATATTTCTTTAACCTTCCGTAGGAAAACCGGTCAGGTATTTCCCTTGAACTTGAGAGATTACTCTCTCGATTTGAGGTTTGACATTTTTAATTTTTCTATAGGTATGTACTGAAAGTATACACGAACGAACCTTTAGTCTCTTCTACTTGGGATAAATAGAACGTAGAGCTACGTAATCGACTTTAAAAAAACCTCCTACATTAGCACTTAGACCAATGTATACCCATTTCGACAAGAGTAGAATATTTTTATGTTGGCTAGCCTGTCGTAGAGCTTGAAATATTTTGAGGATTGTGAGATGATTCGCTCTGAAAGTTTCATGCATATGAAGCATTCCTTTGACTTCTTCAAAGTTCTAGCAACTTCCCGTATAGTGAGGTGTCCAAGGACCTCCCTCAGTCATTAAATGCGTCTTGGGCACACCAACCAACCAAGAGTGCCTTTGCTGCGTGGTTTTACAAAATGGTGACACAACTCGCCGTCACTACATTTACTGTTTTATAAGAGGTCTTGTTCTGGACGCAAATCCAATTTGTCAACAAGACCCAGAAAAAGGTTGAGTACCCCTAATGGATGTCCATCGCATCGCCTCATCCTGAACATGCTTCCATCTGTTCACTAAACTCCAATCTCCATTGAAACTATCTGAACAGCTCTATGTGTTCCATATGAATCCATCCTACATATTCTGTATATAGTTTGCTCGTGGTAATGATGATGACATTAATAATGCTGCTAGCGATGGGCAATGCATCTTTGATAATAATTTTTCACGGACATTATAACAACAACAAACCAGTCGGCCAACTAAACAACAAAAAACACCATCGTAGTCCAAGGTGGATCAGTCACGAACCTGACTTTGTGTACTGTGTAAACACCACTAACCATCATCATGGGCGTCCAACCAAACCCAGAAAGAGAGGAAACCAGAACGAAATGGAAAACAAAATGCAGTAAAGAGGGAGAAGCAAAATTTCTGCACAAACTGGGGATCTGTGTAAGTGCGACAATGCACTTTGCTTTATATTCAAAAGCTTTGGGTACATGAATAGATGGAATGTATGTATGCATGTATATATACATCGGGTTGTAGGCAATCAATTTGCCTTCCCCCACAGGACTGGGAATTCGGCTTTGACTTTTTTTTATCATGCTATTATGTGAGTGATGAGCAATATAATTGCGGTGACTGGATTTTCCAACTCTAGGCTAAAGTATCCTAGGTTGTGTGTGGTGAGGTCAGGATATACTAATTTCCATGGATGGTAGTTAAATGTTGAGGGAATACTGCTTTAAACCTTTCTTTTTTTTTTGTATTGGTGTTTTTTGAATATTTTTTGCGAATTAAATATTAACTGCATTTTTGCTCCCTTTTTGATATAGGATTATGTTCACAGTCGTGTTGGGGTAATGCTTATTGTATTATGCTGTAGCCATTGGCCTATATCAAGTAAATGCAAAAGGCAGTAATGTTCTTGAGCATACGTTAGGGAATTTTGCTGTTCCCTTCGAAATGGGTTGTTCCGTATTAAAAAAAAATTAAAATAATTTCAAAACGTAGATCTTGAATAGCTTGAATGAGTGATCTTGAATAAGTGATAGCTCAGCAGTTACAGATTCGTTCTATGACATACTACATTATGGACACATACACGGACAGCTAGTTAAATGTCAGTTCCATACAAGCTCTGTCCAAGAAATGATGCAAAAATAAGTAGCGCTCTTGGTACAAAGCGAATAAAAATTGTAACAAAACGCCAACCATTTTGGATTTCTCCATAGACTGATACCTATTCCTTGTTAGAAGATTTACTAAGTAAAACAGTTGAAATTCAAATTGTTGCGGAATATTTTTCAATAGATGTCGCATCGAAAATGTGGTATAGTTCAAATTGTTGATAATAGATGGAACCAAAGAACAACTTAATCAAATTTCGTACTCTTTGCATTTATTGCACAATTTGATGGCGAATGAGTTTTTTTATGTTGTTTTTAAATTGTTATTTTTGTTTGTTTTATTTGTTTCATAGTTTTACATTTTTTTGAATAGATTAAATCCTGGAAGAGGTAATGGAGGCTCCAAATCATCTTTTGGAACAGATGGAATTCCCTGCGAATTGAATAGTCGTCCTTTCATGTTCAAATTATAAGACGAAATGTATTCTAAGCTTCTTTTTTCTTTAATGCAATTTAAAAAAGTTATTTTTAAATAACTCATACTTCTAATGAAGCCCATAAAACCGACAGCTTCTTATAATCTATTTCCAATTTATTCCGCTCCAAGAACCAAGAGCGTGTTCGCTAGTGTTGGAACCATTGCGAAGTTGGCTACTAGCAGTCAATATATAATAAGTCTACGGATCAGTTGTTCTAGAGATTACCGCGGTCATACTCCAATCTTCTGGCAGTAGAAGGTAAGCACTGTAAAAAAAAACACAGTGCCACCAATCGGATTTCCTCCAAACCTAAACTCTACCGGTACTAAAAATAAAAAATAAAAAAACTCAAATCTCCATCGACAACGGTCAAGTAGTTTTTGACTTGGAAGTAGCCAAATTTCAGAGACCATTTTCGATGACTTAAAGCGGTGCTTAGGTGTCAGATACGTTGCTGTTTTGTTGGCCTTCAACTACACACTTTAAGTTAAAACTCCACCGGCGTCAAATCGCAGATTAATGGAGTTCAATCAATCAAAGCAAACCAAGCAAACTAATCGCCGTCGAAGAATTGGGACAGAGCTATTTCAAAAAAAAACTTTCCAATATAAACAAAACTGGAGACGCAATTTTGATATTCTGAGAGCTATGCGGATTGCTACACCAGTCATTCTTAAAGTAAGATCAAGTTGCAACGTTTATATTTCAATTAATAACCAAGCCTTACTCTACCAAATTAAGAGTTTTTTTTTTTTGTTTGACACATTAGATCAATTTGGTAACAACGAATGTAACCCATGAATAGGTACCGCCTTTAGCTACTCGAGCCTAAAATGCCGCACCCACCTCTATAAAGCAACCCAATTTGCAGCCTGAATTTATCAAATCAATTACGCAATGAGGTCAAAATTTGTTTTTAAGTACCATCACATAGTGATTACACCCAGAGTCCATACGCTAGTTCTGGTTTTTTATTCAGTGAAGTAGTTTACCATTTCTCAAAGACTTTATTTAAACATATGCTAAAAACCTTCAGCCCTTTTCTAACATATCTATCAATTAGAATATTAGATGAATAAATATAAGTAAGACGACAACGAAAAGTGAATAAAGAACCCTGATGTAGGACATGGAAAACATTTTTTTCGCAACCAATTTTGGAACACAGTGGTGTGCAAAAGTGGTTATCTGTTATAATATATATATATATATATTTTTTTTTTTTTCAAATACAACGAAGCGTTTTGAAAAGTAGCCTGGGTATCTCAATAGATACCATATAGTTGACACTCCTTCACTGTTGGTTCTCGGCTTGTATTTCTATTTCTTTATTAAATTGAACTTTGCGCCCTGTATTTTGATTTATAACGTACGACTCCCGTAAGAGCTTTAACAGTTTCTAGTTAGGGGTTTGCTTACGACTGGAATAAATGGCAGTCTAAGGCTTTTGACTGCAGAATCGTTGTCTAATTTTGCGGATCAGCTGACATCAGTGGCCATTTTGTGTCGCTAACGCTGTTTGACAATCTTCACAAGTTTGGTGTTACCTTATTCATTGACTAATTGGTGAAAAAACGAGAGCATCTGTCAATAATGTAATGGTCATTGAATTGATATAACACACACTGATTGGTGGAAGTTTTAAAACGCAACGGATCTGCGATCAAATCTGTGCTTCTCAAAACTTTTCGATTCTACTGTACACGTTTTGGCAGCAGCCAGCCCCTTTTGTCCTAATCGATAATTGTCAAAAATGCAAATTTATCGTTGAATTTTATTTAGAATTTCAATCAGCCGGAACACTTAAAATACCGATTCGTTTGGTTTTTGAAATCAATAAAAGCCATACACGCTTACTGAAGGAAACAAGAGTACACACATCCGAGTATGTATTCTCTTTTAATATTCCAAACAAATATATATTCTGTTGAGAATAGCTGCCCGCACCAATGTGGCACACGGATTGCATTAATGATATTATCCGTTTCGCTGTCAGCGCAAGTACTGGCTTGTAAATAGACAAAACTATTGACAGTTGTCGTTTTGTTTTAATCAAACCATGCTACAACAATCCAATTACTAGCTGTAATTTTCACTGTCAAAGGAATTGCACATTAATTGATGACAAGCTAGTTGAATAGATGAGAATCTATCTTGTGAAATTGATTGTTAGATCGCTCTCGCCCTCTCGATAATTACACCCCCACTGAATTAATTAGAATTACAAGACTTCTTCTTCACTTTATTCGAGTTAGTTGCAATGAAATGTTTACGAGCACTCTTTGGGGAAAAACTTGGAAAATCTACCCCAAGATTGATGGGCTACAACGCGACATCATTTTCCCATATAATTAGTCGGACTAGATGGTGTTCATTTGTTTTTTATTAGATTTTCCTAAACCAATTATGGTGCGGTATTTATTTTTAGATTTTATACTACAAATTTTCTGCTTAATCGTCAAAAAAGATGGAGATAGCTGTCCCGAAAGCTTGCCCTACAAACAGCTCTTGATAAATTTTCAAAACCGCCTAGTAATCGTTTTGTTTTGAAGTTGAAACCGATATGAGCTAACTTTAGTGACAAGCATACACACTGCACTGTTATTACTTTGTATGTATTACATTGCAAACGTCGTCGGCTGATAAAAAAGAATTCATTTATATGTGAAGTGTATCTTAACACTGCGTTTACTATATGTATCAGTTGCAGAAAATACAAATGCACGTATTGATAGTATGAAGGTCAGGGTTGTGTATGAAGTGATAACCATGACACTGTACCGGTGAGGTCAGTAGCTTTTGATGTTTGCCTTTTAGTAAGTGAGATTTAAATCCGTCTCTGCTGCTGCAATGTCAGCAATAATTATGTTATTAGGGCACCACAAATGTATCTTACGAGCCCATTAGTAGTCCAAAGAACGCGCTCTTAAGCTAACATTTTAGCTATAATTGTAGCTGTGCTTTGCGTCAGAAAATGTTACTTATAATATAGAACAAAAAGTCAAACAATCAATTGGCAAAGACTCTCTGCCTCGCAAAGTTGAGGAATGTTGAAAAAATCAAATATTAAAATATTTACCTGAACCGAGGCCATCTGTTGGTTTCTTTTTAAATTACGTACATCTCTTTAGAGCTCAGAAAGTTGACAAAAGCACATGCTTTCTCCGTAGCACAACATGGACCCATTTTCAACTTTTGAATAACATTTTAAAATTAATATTGCAAACATATTATCGAAATTGATGCTGTTTTGCCGAGCTATGAAAAGAAATGAAAATGTGTCGAAATAATGCGTGTTTGACAGAGTTCGACCTTCACTTCGAAATGCAATCGAATACTTCGAAAAGAAGAACTAATTACTTTTGGGAAAGAAAGAACTTTCTACTTTTCTAGTCAGATAATCGCAATCTTCAAAACATAAGAAGTTATCGCCCTAAGAGCTTAAACTTCGAACTTCATGCGAAATGTTAAAATACTTGTATGTTCAAGAAACCTCACAAAAATATTTCGGGTTCAAAACTCAATTGTCAGAGCTCGATCGTTAAAATGCTGTTGCTTCGAAATAAATTCAGAAATCGCGAAATTATGCGAATAGAACAAATAATTACCTAAGCGAAGCTAACTCGCAATCGAAAGAGAAAGGTTCTCCATTTGGTTTGCTGTAAAAGTCTGCGTTAGTCACAGAAGTGTGTTTTGAACTGCTCAGCTCAACACTTTTCTGATCGATACAATACCTTAAAACGCACCTACGATTTGACCAGATTTCTGCAGCCACACCCAGGTCTTTTAAAATCACTCTTTTAAATACAACGGCCAGCAGAGCTGCACTTTACACATAGATGTGGTCAGCAAATAAGCGTAGAAGCATGCGATAGGCTCTAAATTTAAGCCCGCGAACGACAACGGTGAATTGCTTTCAGAACTCATGATCATGACTGCTGCGTTCCTTTCTTGAGTGCACTTGGTATTCGCATTTTGTTGAAAGGAAATTACAAAAAAAAAAAAAAAGCTTTGCAACCAGTGCACAGACCAATTTGTATGCGATGCCCTAAATCGAACTACACGTTATGTAACCATACCAAGAGCAATGTTGCTCAAATGACCTAGAATAGACATCTATGTAATATATCAGTGGCATTTACTCTTTGCGAAGTTGGTCCGCCGGGGTCAAGGCCACCCGCACCACCAACACAATCACTCTAAACTAGGTCAATGACTTTTATTGGCGAATCCATCCCTTCAGCCCACGCTTTACATGTAAATAGGCAGATAAATGATTACACAGCTTAATCTTCTTCAGTGAAATTAATTGTCTCTTGGAAAAAAAGGTGTTTGTCACCCCATTAAGTTGTATGTGCGCGCACGTGTAGCCAAGGACACAAAATGAATTTAGAAGATTTATGCTATTAATTCGAGATGAACGAATGCGTAATGATGGTGGACGGAAAGTATGTATCTTGATGAAAGCGAAACTTTGGTGTTAGGTGTATATGCACCTGAATAAAATCGAGCAAGGAATTTATGGGCTTTGACATCGGTATCCGATTCTTTGTTGCCATACAATTAAAATTAATTACGGTGTTCACACCCCTTAATGTGGTATTCGATTGGGTTTCTTCAGATTTGCTCTCAGATTTCTGATTTCGTGTGCCTAATCGAACATAAAAACGTCACTTGCTCTTTTTTGTGTTGATATTCGTGCAATTTGAATATGTGTAGTCTTCGACACTTTTCTAAGCGCTTTCCATTCACTGGTTAAATTTTATATTAAGACATTCGAAATTTCCGTCCCGATTGATTTCTAAATATTTGTACATAAATAATTCACAAAATTGGATTAACCCGATACAATGCCTTTCTTTGCTGTAGAAAAAATTCACGAAAATGTTGTCAAACTCAAAGATTGTTTTTTTTTTGTATCAAACGAACATAAAAATTGCTCTGAGAGCAAAAAAAAGTGCTCTGAGAGCGCCCAATCGAATACCACATAGTGTGACAGTTAAAATATTTCTAAGGATACCATTCAACTACTAACTGTTTATATTTTGTTCATCCATTTAGGTCGCGACGATCTATCACCATCGAGTAGTCTGAACGGTTACTCCACAAACGATGGCTGCGATGCGAAAAAGGGGAAAAAAGGACCCGCGCCGCGGCTACAAGAAGAACTGTGTCTGGTGTGCGGCGATCGAGCGTCCGGCTATCATTACAACGCACTCACCTGCGAGGGCTGTAAGGGTTTCTTCCGGCGCAGTGTTACCAAAAACGCCGTCTATTGTTGTAAATTTGGTCATGCCTGCGAAATGGATATGTATATGCGACGTAAATGTCAAGAGTGTAGACTGAAAAAATGCCTTGCGGTTGGCATGCGACCCGAATGTGTTGTACCCGAGAATCAGTGTGCTTTGAAGCGACGAGAAAAGAAAGCACAAAAAGAAAAGGATAAACAACAGATATCACCGGCAGTGAGTACAACAGATTTCATTAAGAAAGAAGTACTCGAGCTGATGAAGTGTGAGGCGCCTTCGCATGCGACATGTCCAGTAAGTTTTCTTTAAAATATACAGCGACTCTCATTCAATTAAATATTAATTTCCGCCTTCTGTCTCTTACAGCTACTGCCTGAAAGCTTATTGGCTGAAAATCAAGCAAAAAATATACCTCCATTAACATTTAATCAATTAGCAGTCATATACAAATTAATTTGGTATCAGGACGGTTATGAGCAACCATCCGAAGAAGATCTCAAACGGATAATGATTGTAAGTTTATATTTGAATGTTTTGTGTAGTGTTGGCGAAACTGAATTTAATTTTTGTTTTTCGAACAGAGTTCACCCGATGAGAACGAGAGCCAACATGATGTTAGCTTTAGGCACATCACCGAAATTACAATCCTAACAGTACAATTAATAGTCGAATTCGCCAAGGGACTGCCGGCTTTTACCAAAATTCCACAAGAGGACCAAATAACACTGTTGAAGGTGAGTATAGTTAGCATTTTGCTGAAACTTTGTCAATTTGGACTGTTTCGAAGTGTCTTGTGGTCGGGCAAATTTCACCATTTGTTTTTGAGTTGTGGCTGTTACTGACTGCTGAACCAGAGTGCAGTCAAAATGAATTACACTCTAGACCAATAGTTGAAACGTTGTCGCGTTTGCTGAAGTTGACCAACTTTCGACGAGTATCGTCTGGGATAGAGTATAGACTATAGAGTATATGAAATTATTGTAAAAATGAAACTGATATTAGTTCTATTTGACAGCGTAATGCAGAGCTGTAGCTTATTCTTCACAAGATTAAGTTTGCCCTGTGGAAGCGTTCATTTCGTTTTGAGTAGCGAAACTTGGATTTCGTGCTTAATTCCACTGCAGCATCTGCAAGATGTTTTGCTCTGCAGCTTTGTAACCTTTCACCGCATCCGCATCACTGTGTTATTCACAACCACTCTTCCAGCGAAAACCCTATACTGTAAAAGTGTGCACCTGTACATAGTCAATCACTCTTTAAGAAATACTGACTCAACTAGCCAATTTAGATGCACACGATACCTGCTCCCGAAATAAATGTCGCAGAATCTTGTCATTATTACCGCTTAAGTCGAAAAACTCTTCGGCTAAGTGCGGTTGTTGCAGGAAAAATGTACCGGCGCAGTCAGTTGCTCCACATTCATAATTTTCTTTATAAGCAACTAGTTTAATACAACTATACTTTCGATTCATAATATGAAACAAAATAGTTAACTTATACGACCTGATTTGTATTCAATGCAAGTACATCAGGACAAGCAACTAATGTGGACAGTCACAGGCTTCCTTGCAGATGCATTTCTCATTCCCTACATACTGAGCCCATTTCAACCTACTACTAGACAAAATGTTTTCCTTCAATTATTTTCTAAAATCGATGTGCTTTTCTCTTTTCAGGCATGTTCAAGCGAGGTAATGATGTTGCGTATGGCACGACGCTACGATGCGCAATCCGATTCAATTTTCTTCGCCAACAATCGTTCATATACCCGTGATTCATATAAAATGGCCGGCATGGCTGATAATATCGAAGATTTATTGCATTTCTGTCGACAAATGTACTCGATGACAGTCGATAATGTCGAGTATGCCCTGCTCACTGCCATTGTGATCTTTTCGGATCGTCCCGGTCTCGAAGAAGCCGAACTAGTCGAACAGATACAAAGTTACTACATCGATACGTTACGAATCTACATCCTCAATCGGCATAGAGGCGATCCCAAGTGTTTGGTGTTTTTCGCAAAACTTCTCTCCATTCTCACAGAACTGCGAACGCTGGGCAATCAAAATGCCGAAATGTGTTTCTCGCTAAAGCTGAAGAATCGCAAGCTACCGAAATTCCTCGAAGAGATCTGGGACGTGCATGCGATACCACCATCGGTGCAATCGCATATACAAGCAACACAAGCGGCGCAGGCTGCGGCCGCAGCAGCAGCGGCGGCAGCTGCTGGTACTACACTGGAGAATGGTGGTAGTAGTACGAGTACAGATGATTTAATGATTGGTGTTACCGGCCTACCAAGCGGACTAAGTGGTAGCGGTCTAAGTGGTAGCGGCCTAAGTGGCAGCGGCCTAAGTGGTAGCGGGCTAAGTGGTAGCAGTCTAAGTGGTAGCGGATTAGTGGGAGGTGGAGGAGGAATTGGAGGTATTGGGGAACACAGTACTGTAGCATAGCAGGATTAGTTCAAGTCATTGTCGTTATCGTCGTCCATCTCCATCTCGTCATCTCCTACTCCTTCCCTCGGACAACATACATTTTATTGAAATACCACTCTCTCTCTCTCACACACACACACACATACACACACATACATGCATGCATGCATGAATACACCAATCAAATACAATAATTCGTTCGTTTAGTTGTGCAGGGCTTTATATACAAAAATTGTTTGTATAAAAAATAATTTAGTTACTAATTAATTAATTTTAAATTTTTACGACTTACTTTTTGTAACTCTAGCAGTAGAAGGTAACCAACTCAACACACTCGACATAAACACACACACACACCCACACACACAGTTTAAATTATGTTGATTAATTTTGTTTGTTAAGTTTTCCATTTGATTCACACTTTATACTGACACATACCATTGCAAAAACAATTTAAAATATGTATAATTGCGTAGGGACAGTGACAAAACAGAACAAAAATGAATGATTATACATGTCTACATTTCATTTCCTATATACATATATATATATATATATATATATATATTATTTTTTTTTAAATGTAAATACAAACCATAAGAGAATGGCATTGGAAAATTATTTAAAAAGCATCTTAAAAATTTCTAATTTCGAGAAAAGTATGAGCATCATGAAGAGAGCTAGAGATAGTTTGAGAGGGCGTTAGATAGTGAGCATGGATCGTTTGTATAATAATTATATAACCTTGTAAGATAAAAGAAAATATAGAAAAGTGAGTGAGATCGTGTGAAAGGAAGAAAGAATTATATATATTCAATAATTTTTAAGAGAATGAGAGAAAAGATTGTTTTTTTATAAATAAAATTAAAAATTATATATTAAAAACTGCATTATTACCTACGTTATACAATGTTTATTAAAGAAAACAAAACGAAAAAATGATTATATATATATAAATAGGTTTGTAAAAAAGCATGAAAAAAAGAGAAGAATAACACATGATGTAGAAAGAGAAATGATATGATTATGTCGTAAGCAAAAAAAGAAGAAGTAATTGATACTATATTCAATAAAAACACAATTAATTATTATAGTCTAAAAAAAGCTATAAAAAAAAAACAAAAGCGGAGGGAGTAAGATGGAAGGGATTTGTTGTTAGACCTTGTTAACTTTTGTGTATCGATTGATGTATTTTTTTTGTTGTTTGATAAACGCAAAGAATTGAAAGAAGGCTAAGAATGGAAAACATTGATCTTTAATATATTTAACGCAAAGAATGTTTGTTTTGTGACGTATGACACACACTTTAAGGCCTTGTAACTACCTACTAAGGGGAAGTGCAATATAAGTTAATTTACCGATTCCTCTGACTCAAGCTTCCCCTACGGCGAATTTTGTTCTAATTTTATTCATTTTAAATTGTCCGCGTTGTCCTTAATATTTAAGTTCCTTTCAGCTAAACCCAAATTTTGTCAGCTTTAATAGTGCCGACTACTTCAAATACTTTGGGACCACTGTCCGGTATTTTTCTCACACAGAAAGACAAAACAATTACAGAATTTCATTCGTTGCAAAAATTTCAAAATTTGCTTACAATATTAGCTGATTTATGAAATTGGGTACTGTGTGCATAATAGGAAATAGGACTAGATTTATGTGTATGTGTTTAACTGGTTGTTGATGTTTCGTACTACTTACAAGAAATTTTTTGAGCAATAGCAGTCATTTTACTTTCCCTTGAGCACATCCGATTTACTGCACAAGTACCCATTTACTGACGAAGTTCGTTTTTTGTTTTACATTTTAAATCACCTTATGTGACGTATTGTTTGGTTATTCCGTCAACAGATTCATACATATATATTTTTTTAACAATCTGCAGAAAGCTGAAACATTAACTCATTGCACCTGTTGGGCCAAGGTCGGAAAGTGTGTCGTCGATGCTCCCCTCCTCGTAAAGAACTTATTTTCTTCAAAAAAATTAAAAGAAATTGCTGTTAACAACTCCCTCTGTCGCATCTATAAGTTATATTACCTCATATTTTTCCACATCCTTTCACAGGAGATAGAGGGAGAATCAACTGCGCTTACGCTTTTGCATTTTCAATTTTTCTATTAAAGACTATCTGACTGATTAAAATTTGAGAACGAAATTTACAAGAAACCCCATCCAAATTATTATTGTTTTCTTTCTTTTTTTCTCTAAATGAGAGTATTGTTTAGAACGTTCAAATTTGTGTTGTTTTTTGGTTTTATTTTGGTAACTACTGTTAGGAAGGCATAAATTCAAAATTTTGTTGGGTCGTGTGCAAGCCAAATTAATTTTTTTTTTGTTATAAAATTTCCCTTTTTGGACGTAGTACGGTAAACAAAATTTACATGTGGATATTGATTTGTTTTTTTTTTTTTTTTGTTTTTAAAACGAATAGTTTAAAATTTTCTTAGTCTGAAAGTATTTCTTAAGGGGTAATATTGTGTACCTTCTTTTTAGTGAAATTTTTCCCCCAACCCCCTTTAGATGTAATTTTCTGCTTTGTTTACCTGTCTTTTTATTTTATTTATTTTTAAACTTTCTAGCTCAAAGAATATTGCATAAATTTTATTTTGTTATATTTTTCTCTTAAACACACACACACACACCTTTTTGTGAAGACTTTACAAATTTGTTATACATCTTCTTCGTATAAGATCAGACAAAAAAGAACTCTCATGCAATTATTTTTGTTAAGTTGTACTCCTTTTTTATTGTATAGAAATTAATACCATTTAAATATTTACGAACACAAAATGGGCCTTATTATTTAACTTTTTTAGTGTATACACAGCAAAAGAAAAAGAAGCATGTAAACGTTAGATAATTCGTAGAAAAAATAAATTACATGAAAAAAAAACATGAACTCTTTTTTTTTTTAATACAAAAAAATATATACATTATACATATATATTTAAAAAAAGAATAGTTTTAATAAAAACATCATTTCGTTTCCGAGGAAATGATATTTTTGTTCTGTGCAATCAAAATAAATTATTATTTTTATTTTCATTATAATTATTTTTTTGTACGTATTTAAAATAAAAAAAAAAAAACACTAAAAAACAGAACATTTTTTGCGAGAACTCGTTTTTTTATTATCGTTTTTCTTTACTTTAATTTTTTATAAAAAACAAGCAAACAGTTATATATAAAATATATATAAGTTAAGGTGAAAAGAGAAAAAAATAGAGACGAAAAAACTTCTACTAGTTAAGAATTATTTGTTCTTGTATTAAAGAGAATTTTATTTAGTAAATAAAGATTATTTTTTTCTTAAAAAAAATAAATATTAAAAAAAATATATAATACTTTTGTGTTTTTATTTTCCTTTGTTTTAGTTTCGATTCGGATCTAGCTTTCAGTTGAATTCAATTTGTGTTGCTTTTTCGATCAGTTATGTTTGCGGTTTTATTGTTACACCCTCCTTACCGAACTACATCTAGTAAATGAGTAGGTGGTGATTTTTTTGCGACTTATTTTAGTTAAGGTCATAATTCATTTTATTGTTGTGGATTTGTCAGAACCGAAAATGTAAGGCTTTCTTCACACGAAGCTACCTACATATTCCTAAGTGGATTAATTAGTAATTGAAGTCACAAACTGTTTAGTAACTCCTGCTCGCTGCTCGGCCAGGATAACAAATTATGTTCCCCACATTAATAAACGCTGCGTAAGAGTTATCAAATGGTTACTCAGTAGTTACATCAAATTTTGTATGCTAACTGACGTCTATTAGCTAAACTACTATGTGCACCATTAACTTATTAATGCGAGGGGTAGTGTTCATTGTGTGCTTTTATATTCGTTGTGAAACTTTTTATGTTCGTTTGGTACAAAATAAACAACAATCTTTTTCAGATTTCAGAACACTTGCGAATCTGGATTTTTTCTCAGATTTGCTTCAGATTTTCAAATACAAGTGGGTTTTTATGTTTGAGGAATTATTTAGGAACGTAACAAGTGAATGAAGTGATTAGGGGAATGTTATCCTCTACTCATTTTATAGACCGGCAATATACCTGCTAAGAAGGAGACTCTGGATTCACCGCTGCTTTACAGATTATTTTAGCTAGTCAAGAGCTACAACAAAGCATATTCTTGCTCCCTTTATTCAAGGGCAATACTAAAACAAAAGGTATATGCGAGAATTTGTTGGTGCTGAAGGGGAATACTTAAAACTTAAGTAATACCATTCTGGATTTTTAATCTCTTTCTGGATGTCAACGGTGACGATAGCATGCTCCTTAATGACTTTTTATCCATATAGTCGAAGCGTTTTAGTTAAGCAATATGTCGTTTAAAGCTACCTAAAGTACGAGTTTCTTTCTTCTTCTCTGCCGAAATAGAAGGAAATACTATATTTCAATCCAACATTAAATATTATTGTTCCCTCAAAGGCAAAGCAGTCATTTTCAAATTTCCCTTCAAAGTTTCATGACTACGATTAGGGTTTTAGTTTGAGATTTATCGTGCAGAATTGTTATTGTGTTTTTGGTGTAGTTGTAGAGAAGCTCTGGTATTAGACATGGTTTTTAAGCAACAATTTTAGGAAAGTGAAGTTTGTTGTGTGTCTCGACTTTTAATTTGATTTAACGCTATCCCTATTCACCCTCGCCAAAAGGCGATAAAAACAGTTTTTATTTCATGTTCTGAAAATGTGTTTTTTAATTGTTATCTAAATTCATTTAATGAAATCATTAGTGGAAATGGAAGTTGAAATAGACATCGACTGCAACTAATGCAGATGCCCATATTGTTCTGAAAAGGCAGTATGTACTTCCTGCCTATGTAAAAAAAAAGAAACAATAAAGCAATGACAGTCCTTCAACAACGTGGCCAGGTAGGTATTTTGCTTAGCGAACCACTACTTTTTTTTACTGTTGTACTCGCCTTAAACAAAGTTTCGAGAAGCAAACGTCTTTATTTTTTGTTAGGTTAAGTTTAAACACTTTTTGTCAAATTCTTCCTTTTTTAATTGGTGTTAGAAGAATCACTTCTCTTTCATAGAGTAGTTTCTATTATACATTTTTGTAAATGCGTTATGGTCCCACACTGCTACATATGCATAACATAACATATGTAACTGCCAATATATAGTCAGGTTTAGCTGCTGATCATCATTATGAACTTTCCAACTCCGCCCAAAGATTCCAGTTAGTTGCTCTCGCAAGAATAGTACGGATACGTTTGCTCTTCATGTTGTACGCACGTAATTAACGACCGCCACTAGTTTTACCAGCTGCATCGTTGGGGCTTGCAACGGCTAGCACATGGCTGTCACTTTGTCACTGTGGCAACACGTCGCGATAAAAATAAAGTAAGAAGCTTGTATGATTACTTTTACAGTCCGGTGTTGTGTTCACAGTGCGGGCATTAAGAAAATTTAAATACATAATAAAATAAGGCAAAGAGATTGAACTCGTTTCAAATTAAAAGATTCAAATAAAGCTAAATTAACCAAGAATCGAAAGTTCGTAATAAAATCATGTTCGTGCTTATTTTATAATACCGGGTTGATATGTCTAAAAATATATGGCACGAATATGTAGTTAGTTGTCTAATAACGCGTGGTGGTTATGTACGTCTTTTCTTTAAAGTAGCCAAAGCAAACATAAAGTTTTAAGTTCCAAAATGCGATGTATTTAGCAGTCTTTTTCACCAGTTTGGTTTAAAAAAATTTTTCTTTTTGTGTTTCCTATTTTAAATTTATTATAAAAAAATATGTAATAGAATGAATGAGAATGAACAGTATCATTGTAAATGAAATCTTCACATACAATGGTTCTTTGCTATCCGTGTTTGACCGACAGACTAGATAGATGATTTGGCTGTGAATTGCTTAAGCGGCAATGTAAAGATTTACGAATAAAATAAAAAAGTATGAGACCCTCCCTTAATTAAATTGACAATTTTATAGGTGTACGAGTAACAGATTTGGTTTTGTACATTATTATGCAGGATAAAATTAAAAGACTTTCAACTTTATTATATATCTTTTTGTTTTTTGCAAACCTTAAATAATTTATAAATCTTATATAATGTATTGAAGAAGGCAAATTTGCATTCAAAAAGAACTGTATATGTATTTGAAAAAAAGTACGATGCAACTAAATAAAAAAAAATAACTTTTTTTACATTCTCTAAATATTAGTAGATACGAGTAGGTATAAATATGAAAAAAAATTGCTTTGCTTGGAAAAATAATTTATTGATAGAACATAAAGATTCCACACTTTAAGGCGGTTTTTTTGTTTTTAATTATAACTAAGACTAAAGTAGTGTAATAATATGTAAACTTTTAATTGTAAATATAGAACAAAATATGATGTATTGGAAAGAAAGATAAATGAAAATTCAACAAGTTATTGAAGCACAATGTACTAAATAGGTATAATAAAAATACTCAATTTTTGACCCACATTAAAAAAAAAAACAAAATCAATGGCTATTCATTAATTCGGAGTAGAGTTATGATTTTGTTTCTCATTTGTATGCATAATTAAAAACAAACACGCATACATTTTCTAAAAGAAATACCTGTTTCATTACCTTTTTATGTAAATAGTCCAAATGATACTACCTCATTGAAACAAACAAAATAAGCAAATTAAATATTTAAAAACAAAAAATATATATGTATAAAATAAACTTGAGCAAATAGTTACAAATATAAAAAGTAAGAACACAATAAAATTGTTATGAGAAAATAAATTTTATATAAAAAATATCCCAGAAAAAAAAAACAAAATAAATCAAAAAAGAAAATATTCACATACTCAAACGCAATGTACAAATTAAATTTTTAAACTCCCAACAAAATCGAAGACAGATTTGAAAATTCATTAAACAAGACACACATTAACCGAATTAAGTAAAAGACTAATTAATTTGAATTATATTCGCACTGTTTAATGGATATAACATTTCTATGTAGTGCTTAAATTTTTATTTTTGTTGGGTGCCGCTCAAATTTTAAGGATAAACATGATCATGGTTTTGTACTGTCGAGAGTTCTTATAGACATGGACTTTTGGTTCAGATTTACAACTGCGATCTTTAGACCAGTCCCAAATATGAACTATAAAATCTTCAGCTTGTTCCACCTGCGAGGCAATGGTCACATTCAAAACTCTACTCTTAAGTGTCTTAAGCTAAGTAGATTTGTTGGATTGAATTTTTCTTCCACAAACTTCAACTTAAAAAAAGTATTCAAGGTATCATCGATCAATATCAATAAAAATTAAAAAAAAATTAAACAAACTCAAACTACCTGCGGCTCCCTGTAAGCGTTTCGAGTATCTATTACAAATGGCCGATCAGGGGCCGTAATATGACATATAAGTTGAAGAAATGTATGTAGCAGTAAAACGACGACTTCGCGGTTCCCCTAAACTAAACTCAATTATGTTCGACGTTTTTCATGCTGCGGCCATAATCTCTTGCCCTTCATCAAAACCACGCTTATACGCATGCATTACCATACTTTACGTACGAAAGTTTACATCCTCTTTGACATTTCTCCCAACTCGGCTGTTCAACTAATTTATTTATTTCCAAAATAATACAATTTTCAATAGTGTATGTTCAGAAAAACGTGCGAATCCCTCTGAAAGTCATTCTTTCCAAGGCGGTACTTTATTTTTAATTTAAAAAAGTTTTTATCTCATTTCATAATTTCTGTCATTTTCGTTATATAACATGGTGCCTTTTTGAATTTTAAAAATGAGAAGAATAAAATTAAATTTGTTAACGGATATAACTACTAATGAGGTACTAAATAAATAATCTTAGAATTTTTTAAATTTTGTAGATTTCAAAAACCGATAATATTTCAATAAGAAAATGACTGATTTATTTCCTTAAAAATTAATAAAAAAAAATTCTAAATATTTAGTTATGTACAAATTACCAACAAAAACAAAATGTAAAAATTTCATTACCTTTTTTTTTGATTACTAATAATTTTAAGAAGCGAAAAGTAAATAATTTGTTTTAAGCCATAAAATGTACATAGTTCTTTAGCCTTTCAAATAAAATGAATGATAAATGGCGCCTAGATATTGAAATTGTTTAAGTTTTATCAGTTATTGAGTACCTTGTTCAAAAATCGTTTATTTGTAGTAAGTACCTAATTTAAGTCAACCTACCTAAAGATGAAAATACAAAACAAACAATGTTTATGGTTTGCATTTTGGTTTCTTAAATAAAAAATAAATTAAACAATACAATGTACATAACACCTTTCAGTTACAAAGCAAAAACAAAAAAAAAAACTATCACTTTCCAAATACGTAAAACTTGAATAATATGTAACTTAAATTAAACAAAAAAGAAAAACAGCTTTTGTAAATTAAAAAAGCAACATTTTCAAACAAACCCATTTACATTTTTCCCATACAAATAAAAACAGAAACGTATATTTGTAAAATTTTGTCGTTGAAAAATGCCATCATGCCTTAAGGGTACCTGTTTTGCTGCAATAAGAAAACAAAACATCAACAAAATAATATGCAACTCTCAGAATAAATTAATAAAAAAAAACACAAAAAATATATATTATATACTTACAAAATAAATAAGAAAAGCAGAACATGTTGAAAAAGAAACCAGAGAAAACATTTTTAATACATTGGAAATAACATAACGTATAACGAAACGAAAACATAATGTACCTCTTTCATGAAATACCTCCGGTTATGATTGGTTTGTTTTGTTTAAAATAAAATTACTAACGCAAAACTATACGCGGTTTTCCTGTAATCAGTTTTCTTAAAATGTATTTATAATTAAAACGAGTAAAGTGCTTATTCAAATTCGCTGTAACACAAAACACCAACTTACATTATCAACTACGCTGCATTGACGTTTTCTGATTTTTGGGTAAATATTGTACTTGTAGTCATTTCGGTATAGCAATTAACAATAAATTAACAAGTCCGATCCTGTCTTTCGCAAACGTATCAAGAAGAAAGCAAGAAAAAAAATCTCTCCCCTCCATCAAATTTAAGTGCGAAAAAATTATTCGTTGGTCTTACCTGACAGGTGGTAATAGTAACTGTCAAATTGTAACGAACTATTTACATGCTATAACATTAGATTGATTTCGTCATGCAAATCAGATGCAAATTTTTGCTTTCTCGTTTTTTGTTTTTGGTTAGTTTATTATAGCATACTTATATAGCCAGTGGTGGCACAGAAACTACGAGATCTAATGATGAATTCCTGAAATCCACAGTAAAAGAAAAAACCTCATCAAGAATTTCGTATGGGTCTGTACCTAGAGTTTCAACTTAAATTTAATTATTTCACAGTGGTTATATTCTGGATAAGTCGAGACTAATGTGGTATTCGATTGGGCGCTCTCAGATCACTTTTGTTGCTGCCAGAGCAATTTTTATGTTCCTTCGGTACAAAAAAGCAATCTTTTTCAGATTTCAGAGCACTTTTGCGAATCTAGATATTCTCTCAGATTTGCTTCAGATTTACCAATACAATCGCATTTGAGTTTGACAACTGGTGGAGTTAGTTTACATGTTCGTGAATTTTTTCTACAGCAAAGAATGTCATTGCTTCGGGTGAATCTGTTTTTGTAAATTATTTATGTATATATTTATATAGAAATCAATCGGGACGGAAATTTCGAAAAAAAAAATTTAACCAGTGAATGGAATTCGCTTAGAAAAGTGTCGAAGACTACACATATTCAAATCGCACGAATATCAACACAAAAAAGAGCGAGTGACGTTTTAATGTTCGATTAGGTACACGAAATCTGAAATCTGAGAGCAAATCTGAAGAAGCCCAATCGTATACCACATAAAATTTGTTATTAGTACAATTTTAACGGTTTTGAATGGGTGTAGAGTAATAGGACCTGGACCAAAGAAAGCTAAGGAAAAGGAGACCATTGTAATGTAAAAAACTCGATTTTGGCTTATGTCGACATAAGCTACTTTAACTTATTGCCACAGCCATATGCGATATCTCTGTAGTTGGTGCGCACCACTTTGATGTCATTTCACTTGAAATTTATAAATGTCATTTCCTTTGGTCATTTTCCTTCCACGAAGTTTTTAAGTCTATTCTTCGTAAAACTTAATCGATCAGTTTTATTCACAATTCGTTCCCAAAAAGCTACACTGCCACGTCGGTTCTATTTTGATTTTTCTATTCTTAGAAGGTAAAAGCGTTTTATTCGAAACACGTATAACAATTCGATTACCATTTACATTAAAATTAGCATGTACGTAAAAGAATACACAACGTGCTTTTTCGTGTACAAATATTTTGTTTCTTTTATTAAAATATTTCTTAAAATACTAATTCAAGAAGAAACATAACATTTAATGCAACTTTATTGCTTTTCTCATTTAAAAAAAAAAATCATAATAATACGCAAGAAAATATAATATATTCGAAAAATTTTCTAACTTCGTTCACAATAATAAAGTTAAAAAAAAAAAACAAATTGTTTTCATACATTCATTATATTTCGGTAAGCAAAAAAACAGTGCGATTTCTAACAAGAAAATTATAATGAATTCTATATAGATTTAATACAAAGCGCAGGTATGAAGTGCATACGTATATACATATAAATGTATATATTATGGGGTAATGTAAACATTTTCATAAAATAAATAAACGCAGAATATTTAAATATAATATATATATGATTAACGTAAAAGAATGCATAGTGTAATAAGAGTATTTAACAAAAAATGCAAGCGTATAAACAGATATTTAAATTATTTATTTATATAAATTACATATAATATAGTTAAAGAAAAAAAAGTGAAAAAAGAAACGAGAGAGATATTATGAGATTGTTAGTAAGTAACTGGTACTACGAACGGTGCAAATCGAAGTGTGAATATTTATGTAAAGAAGAGTAAAGCGCATAAATAATTAAAAGAATTACTTCTTGGAAAAAAGAAAAAAAAAATATTTTAAATAATAAAATTACCAAATAGATCCCCTTCATTTTTATACTAAAAGAAAATTCAAGCATAAAAAAGAGACATTATTACAAACATATATAAAGACAAAATAGAAGGAAAAGGAAAATATTTAAGCAACAAATATTGGTTATTAACAAATTATGAACATATTAATAATATTTCGAACATAAGTTTATTTGTAAGTTGTATATTAAAAACGAATGCAGAAAATAAAAGCGAATATATATACATATATATATATATTTAACATATGTTTAAAAATAGTTGTTTTTTATTCAAATTGCAGCAACAATATGAAAGAAAGCAGATGTCAAGGGACAACCAAGACTAATTGTACAAATTATTTAGATATTGACTGGGGTCAAGTTTACACAACTAGGGTTAGTTATAATTAAACTTCAATTGAATATTCGTTTGATTATTCCAATGGGACCTATCAAGCCAAGTTCGAGTGCCGAGGATCTTTGGAATCGAAGCCACCAACACCGTTTCAACCGAAGTGCTTCAAAAAAATCCGAACGGAATCCTTTTAGTGGAGTCACATACGCTGTTGACTACGTATGTACTACGGAAATACGCACCAAAAAACATCAGTCAAAAAACACGACTTAAACGGCGTGGAAAAACGCTTAAATGCCGCATTAAAAACACGTCAAAAACGTTTAACAGACGAATAGTAAGAATAGTAAGAAAAAACAAGTCACAAAGTGCTAAAAAAAACGGGGCGAAAAGCTTGTCAAAACAAATAGCAAAACAAGTCAAAAAAAACTCTTCAAGAAACTAATCGAAAAACGCTCCAAGATTTTGACGAAAGTGTGACACGTACAACTTTACATGTTCCCACCCTGTTACACTCTAGAGCAGGTACACCTTTGTTGAGCGGGGAGCCCTGCACTTGCTCAAATGTATGATAATATTAGTGGTGGTCTGCTCCATGCAGCTCGGCAAGTTAAGTTAAAATCGCATAATGGTATCTGCCATACAAAGGCAAAGGCGTTCAAAACGAAGATGCCTTCGTTGTGAAGCCCGGTTGACTCAAGTGATTGTATTAAGATCACCACAAATATGAGATACTGAATGTTGGGACTCCTCTTCCCTATACAATAATAAATAATCTTTCTGGCCATTTAATTGTGCTTTTCTATTCAAAATATCCGCCACAGTAGCTCAGGTTGACGCACATAAGTAAAAATACAAAGGCAACTACTTATTTCAGTCTACTTACACCTATATTATTTATTTCTTCAGTAATTTGTTCTCTTCTAACTATTCATCTAAGCCCAGTCAGTGTTTCTTTCAGCATTCTTCAAAAATGACACAGGAAAATGTTGTTTACTCTTTTAATCTTGTTTTTTTTTTAAATACAAAGTTAAGAATATTTGTCATGACTTAGTATTGGTAAACTGAAATTGGCAATGGCGTATACAACGGTTATTATAATATCTAAATAAGGAAGATTTGAAGACGACACTCTTTCAGACAATGCTTTAAAGGATTTTATTTATAATATTCTTTTTCTAACGCCAAGTCCGGCCGCGGCTATAAGTTGATTTTTCTCAACACAAGATGACTTCCCCTGACTTTTTATGAATTGAAGAGGAATTACTTCGACCCCTACTGTAGAAAATGAATTCGCATCCGCCACTATCTACCATTATTGCGTCTCCTGATTTCGCATATATAGATTGATTTTTGCCCAGCAACCACAATGCTTTTAAAGTTTATAAGACCTGTCGGCGAAGTTCCAACCAAGAGCTGAGTAGTGTGTGTTTCCTCAAAATGTGTACAGGTAAGCGAAGGACAGGTATTGCACTCCACAGACGTTTTCATGTCTTTGCAGCCAAGTACTGTGACTGTATTCGGAAATTTTCGGAAGCATTTAGGCAGGCTTGCCTGGTTTTCCTCTTTAGATTGCCAATATATAGCATTCTAACGCTTTCGATACCAATTGTACAGTCTGCAAAATAACTTCCGGCAGTTCGAACAAAAGTGCAGTTAGGGGAAAAGATAAGCCATGTTTGATTCTAAACATAATCAGAATAATTTTGTATTCTTGCAGGCTTGCCTTTTCCGATGGTCGAATTATTTGTTGGAATTCCTGTCATGGTATTCAGATCGGCATCCGTATTCAAATTTAGAGGCAGAGAGTTACAACGTAGCTCTTCCTCATTCACTTGGATACCTTGGGTAGTGCATAGCTGACGAGAGTTTGAATCCTTGTTGATGTACTTTGAGGTGGCACCTCAGCGGCTTCTGTATCAACAAATTCAATTATCAATTGTCCGGATTCCGATGAATTAACGGATAGGCTAACAAAAGATAAATATTTTTGCTATAAAATACGTAATGCTAGGGTTATTAAGATGTTTATACCAATTTCTAAGCCTAAAAGCGTTTTTTTGCCTCAACCTTCTGTATCTTGTCTTTATCTCTTCGCTGTGAACTTATACTTTACTTTGTCCCCTGGGAATAGGACGGAGAATTTTACCTTTGTTGAAATGTTAACTACATATAACAAAGTTTTTAGCAAATGGCTTTTTGATTCTTAACACCATTTTCCACTTCAAGAGTTCTTTTTTGTTATTCAAAACCTGTGGTGGGATTCTGTGGAAAGATATTCCTGGTTCCCTGAACGATTCGCATTGCGGAACGCTGCATATTTTCTTTGTTATATTTCTCTTGACATTCTTTTGTTTGCCAAAAGAAACCGTCTTTGGAATGAAAGTCATTTATCGCAGCTTCGTTGTTTGGTTTTTTTTATGAGTAGTTTATTTTTAATTAATGTGACATTTAATTTTGATAATTTCATTTACGGTGACAGTAAATATCATTCACATGATCCACATCAACGAAATTTATTATTTTGAAGTTTAAATAAAATCCACTTTTGTACTAAAGGAAGCGTTCAGAGCGTCAATATGCTCAATCGTACCCAAGTCGAGAAAATTTTAAAATTGGAATTTATGAATTGCTTTATAGCCTTTTCACGTCAAGCAGAAAACCAGGTTTTCGCGAAAACCCACGAAAACTTCATCAAAAACAGAAGTTTTCCCATACATATTTCAGTTTTCAAAACGATTCGTTTAAAGTCGTTTTCCACGAAATCATTTTCCACAGTTAATTGATGGGCTAGTATTATTTTTAACTGTACTAAATTCATTTTATTTGTTGATCGAAACCTGTAACCAAAATAGTTTGCATCGAAGTTCAATGCAATCATACCTAATCGAAACGTCAGACAAAAACTAGTTTTGTGTTCGATTGGTATGAAAAAAAAATTATTTTTTTCGATATCATATCACTTTAACGAATCTGGATTTTTTTTTCTCAGATTTGCTTTCGATTTACCAATGCATGTGCGTTTGATTATGACAATTAGTTGAGTTTGTTTCCGTTTTCATGGAATTTGTTCACTGCAAAGTAACGCATTGCATCGGGTAGATCTATTTTTGTTAATTATTTCTGTTTAGAATTCTATCTGAGAGCAAGAGCTTAGAAAAGTGTCGAAGGCTACACATATTCCAATCGCACGAAAATCAACAAAAACGAAGAAAAATATTTTAGGTTTCCTTTAATGGAAATGAGCATGTATTCTATAAATTTGTAATCGTGTTATAAAAAGCAAAACCCCTAAATTGGAAACTGTAATTATTCTCGGGGCGCCACTGTGGCTGTACTGAATCTCTGATCCAAACACAATAGGTGGCAGAATATGAATTCAATCAGCTGTTTTCCACTTGTCTTATTTCTGTTTTGTTGATGTTCTCTGTTGGTGTTTCACCGTTTTTCCACAAGGCGTATCGCAATATATTTTTCATATTTTTTATTGTTAAAACTGTGATAAGTGCAGATAGTGTTCTTATATTTTGTTGCTGTACTTCTTCAGTGGTTGTTGCAGTTTTAAGTGCAATGAGCTCTCTATTCCGGTCCAGCTTTTCCACGAAACGTGAAAACATTGTCAAGGAAACACTAATCAATACCCTCAGCGAAAATGCAAGGGAAATCCAATTTGAGTTCAAGGAGCATGGAAAGGGTAATGGAATATAATACCTTACTACCATAACTGGTTTCTGTATATATTACTATCAAGGATATTTTATTAAGCAGATTATTTGGAACTCAATGATGCTACAAATTCTTTGTGTACGACCTTGGAGGCCATTTTTTTACATGGACTAAAGGACTCATTTTTGTGGCAAACAATCAATGTGATATCAGGCGACGTGGACCGTCGACCTGAACCGAGCTTTTGGTCACCAATATTGGTTTTCATGCATAAGCAAGTAATTGAACAGGTAAGTTTACGTTGGTATACTGACAAACTGAAACTAACCCTACGTAGAAGAATTTGTCATCAAATAACATTGATGGTTCGCTTGTGAAAAATTGTTATTGTAAGGCAGGGGTTGGGCTGAAATTCTAAACTGTTTGGCCGTATGGGCTAATTTGCAGTTCCGCCTTCCGCATCAACTACATCTCTTGGAAGGAGTGTTGGTAGGTAGTTTTTACAACATATGTTTGCTAATTTAATCGAAAATGAAGATAACCAGCCAGTAAGAGTCAAATATGAGGTCGATTTTGTATGGCATAGGTACTGGACTCCAACACATCACAGGGCATGGAAGTTCCCTTTTTTATTTCGATTAGAACTCGCAACTAGTCGGTACCCGATTAGATACAGTACACGACTCCTATATAAGTAAACAACGGTCAGTAAACGGTTGAATGCATAAGACTGCGTAGCAACTAATATTTAAAACATTGTAGCCGCCGATGTCACCTGACTGTATTTTTTTTAACATGCAAAAATACAATATCGCTTTTCGGAACTCTACCTTCCGCATTAAACACTTGATAATACTGTATAAGTTTAAATTGATTGGATCAGCATAGTGTTTGCTCGCTCATTAATGCACTCGATTATTTCACTAGAGATACGAATGTTTCACGCTGAAGCCACCTTCTGAATAAAAACGTGGTAAAAAACGTACGGGAATTTAGATGAGACTGAACGTAGACAAGGCAAGCTCAGTGATACAATTACTGCACTCTGAAAAAATCCTTACTGATACTGACCTCCAATTTGTATACATATGTTAATTGTCATCTTGACTTGACAACGTGTGCTTTAATATGGCTGTCTGCGGATACTTGTATTTCAGGTTCACACGCATAGCCAAATTACCTGTGAGATTGGATACTGTCGGTCATGGGTGCGTCTGAGTCTGAACGAATCCCTTTTCTCCTCGTATATAAACAACATTCGGAAGAACGGCTCAGCTCTCAATCCGTACTACAAAAAGTTTGCATTCCTTAAAGACGCAGATACAATGGAAATGGCTTCTAAAATATTGGAGGGCATCGAGTCGTGTGTTCAAATAAATCTACCCGTCAACTCTAGCCTTCTCAATCAATGGCCCAACTATTCATTACAGCTGGCCGGTGTGTGGACGCCACCTCTTAAATCCTGCCCGGTAAGCGTGTGATACAGTTTTATGTTCAAAACCTGACCATCATTTATTGCTCCAGATAAGTAGTGGTGTTGATGTTGCAAGTTCTATCACTGAGGTCGTTGCTATTCCTACGCCACGACCGCTACAAACCAACGAACTATTTTCCGAGTCCATTTCGAATTCGCCCTTCAGTCGGACGTCGAACTTTGCGTGCGAAGATCTAACTCACCGGGAGAATTTGGAAATTTTCCTGCAGAAAGTTGATGAGATGGAAAAAATTGTGGAAGAGGGAGAATCTCTGGAATCGGATGCTGGTGAACAACTTCCGGTGAAACCCAGCCATAGAAAAGACTCCCGCTCGAATACCAAAGAGACCCAAGTCGAAAGTAATAAGGATATTCCCACGGATAAGAATCCTGGAGAAAGACCATCTCATGGAAATTCGTTGACAAATCTCATGCATACCTCTTGGTCGTCTGAGTTGGCCGATGAGAATCTGACAAACAACAATACACCCACCTCGGAAAGGGCTAATTTTGTACGCTCGGTTAGTAATGCTAGTTCGCTAAGTTCCATGCGATCACCGGTCGATCGGTGTAGCTATAATGCTTTGCTGAAGAAACACGAAGATAACAGGCCATCGGATTGGACCGACGTTTGGGAGAAATTCGTTGGACTACATGGGGTTGCGAATAACACAGCCGGTGCAGGTAGTCTCACAGAGGAGGATAGCAATACTGATAGGACCTCTAATGTAAGATCGATGGGGTTTTATTAAAGAGTGTTAATTGTATTGTGTTTTGGGTTTTAGAGCAATCTTGAATTTGAAATTGTACCACATTCAGTTTCGGAGAAATTCGGCATCGATGAGCTGCAAGAAATGGTCGAGACTTTGTGTAAAATTGCGCGAGAGCCTGGGCTAGACGCTCAGGGATTTCTATGCAAATCTTGTGCACATCCCTTGGGAATCGGATTTTCGACAGCACAGTAAGTTTTACATATTTTTCTTTACTTCTACTAGGATTAGGCGGTGATAGCAACACAGCGGCAACAAACGGTAGTAGCCATTCGTCGGATTGGTTCTTCTGTGTGCCAAAACAGTTTGACTACTTTCTAGTTTCAAACTTTTGCAGTATTAAAACATGTGTCGGTGTGCTGAATAGTGCGCCTCTAAAACTTCAGAATACAAATGGAGCGTCTGTCGGCAATAAAGAAACAACTTTTTTTTGGTTTGCAATTCCTTCTTCGTCCTCAGTTTTCCTTTTATTTGTTATAGAGTCTGCTCGTTCAGTGGTCACTACTACTGTGAAACCTGCATGGATGTTGAACAAGTATCAATTCCAGCTAGGATTATTTACAATTGGGATTTTCGGAAATATTCTGTGTCAAAGAGAGCTGCTGCATTTCTAGCTGAGTTTCAGTACCAACCGTTTATTGATTTGAAGGTGACTGCGCCTTATCTCTTACCTTTCACAGAAAAAATAAACAACACAATAATGTTTAGCTTCTCAATCCGGATATCTACCATGCATCTGAACAAATGGCAGAGCTGCAATCGCTTCGCATTCGCCTCAACTTTGTTCGGGCTTATCTTTACACATGTTGCCCCTCAAGTATTGAGGAACTTCAACGTCTGGTGTTTATGAAGGAATACCTATTCGAACACATTCATCAGTATTCGATAGCCGATTTGAATATGATTCAACGAGGAACACTGGCACAACAGTTGCAGAAGGCGGTCAACTCAGGTGAACAGCATGTCACCAACTGCGCGCTGTGCAGCGTTAAAGGTTTCATATGTGAAATTTGCAATAGTAACAAGGTCCTGTATCCATTTCACATAGACACCACTTACCGAGTGAGTTGTTGTCGTTTACTGCTAAGTAAGAAGTATCTTTAAATTTGAAACGTTTTCAGTGCGAACCTTGCGGGGCGGTATTTCACGCTGGATGCCTGAACGAGGT
This sequence comes from Cheilosia grossa, assembly GCA_963082955.1. Taxonomy (NCBI): domain Eukaryota; kingdom Metazoa; phylum Arthropoda; class Insecta; order Diptera; family Syrphidae; genus Cheilosia; species Cheilosia grossa. Next base: position 14,705,279 of record OY720147.1, on the reverse strand, counting down.
GGAACCTTGCCCAAAATGCGAACGTAGACGGAAGCGTCAGGATTTGCCATTGTTCGAAGCGATCCAGAATATGCTTTAAGTTTGTTGTTAGTTACTAGTGCTTAAAGGCTTTTTTACCGCTAGTTATTGGAATTTTCTTTAATTGCGTCACATACATAGACGAATATTGTATTCAGTTTGGCGGTGTTGCTATAAGCAATTTTAAACTATAAAAATATATTGTACTAACGAAGTTAGAATGTGTCATAAAGAAAGTATGCTGTTTTGTTTTGAATAAGTTGTTTTATTTAAATCGCTTCAGGATATTCAGAACTGATCGTTGCTCGATAACGCACATTAATCCATTTCCAGTTCAAGGAGCATGGAATGGATTGGGTTTTGTAGATTATGTTTTCAAGGAATTTTTCATAAGCAGATATTTGAAACTCAATTTTGCAATTTCTTGTGTACGACCTTGCATGTTATCTTTTTACATAGCCTACTGGACTAATTTTTGTGGAAAACCTTGGACCTGAACCGATCCTTTGCTCACATTATTGGTAAACAAGTCGGTATCCGATTATATACAGAACACAATTCCTATAAGTGTACATAAGTAAATAACTGTCATTATTGGTGCACTTCATTGCTCTTAGATCATTTTAAAAGGCGAATGCGAATAAACGTAATTAAATATGTTTAATTCTTTCACCACCTATAATACCGTTGCCGTGATCAGCGACATCTCTTGCTCGACACGCACAAAAGTTAAATGGCTCTGAAATTAGCTAGATGTTGCAGTACCCTATCATCAATCATCAGTTATTCAATAGAACGATTGGTAAATGATAGACAGTAATGCTGAAATGGTTCGAGAAACACATTTTCGAAACTAGCTTGGGTTTTGAAATTAGCTTTTGTCTTATCGCCATCTGTAATAGGTTAGAAATGAACTAGATGTTCAAAAAAAGCAATGCTGCGTGCCTTGACTAAACGTCAGATTATTGAAAGCTCGAATGCAGCTGTTCTCGGTAAAAGTTTCTGATATGAAACGTGACATTTGAAGCATCGTCATAAAAATCGATGTCAACCCATTTTTGCAGTGTGGTCTGTCTCTGTGGTTCGCTCGCATTCTTCTTTGTGATTAAGAAAAAGTATCTCGTTTGCTACGTGCATTTAAGGACGTCTACAATTCACGTGCGGCGCTTGGGTATACACAGCTGTTGTTTGATAGCTTGGAACTTGAGTTGGGGGCGCCAAGTATATAAACGAACTGCGAACGTAAACAACACATCATTCAGTTCAGAGACTTCCAACTAGAAGGAGCTATTTTACTTCGAATAAATTTAAACTGTAAAGTGATTGCATACTAATTTCAAATTAACTTCAAATCAATATGACTTCGATAATTGTCCGTTGCACAAAAACCCAGTGTGAACTTATAACACAAATTGCCAAAAAAGGTAAACCTAATCGATGTGTAGTGATGTGATGAAATTTCTCTCGTGTGCCTATCTAAATTCAACTTTTCTAACCTCATTCTCCTTGTCATCCAAGCAGTTACTTGTTACTCAACAATTTCATCGGGGCCAAATGCAGACAAGCCCACAGTCAGCGCCCGATTAGCTGAATTCCAAAAGAAAATGCGTGAAAAAACACCCATTGGTCGATTGGATGAAATCACCGGCAAACACCCGCAACAGGAGAAAGAACCACTAAAGCCATGGCCAAACAACGTTAACCCCTACACCGGCGAAATTGGTGGACCTGCTGGACCGGAACCCACACGGTATGGTGATTGGGAGCGAAAAGGCCGAGTGTCGGATTTCTAGTCAACAGTACACAGCGCATATGTTGTGTTACCTGTTTTACTTCCTACCTAGAATAAGGATATTAGATGCTTTATATTGTAGAATTTTAAAATTGCGAGGAAAAACTTATAATTTAAAGACTGCTTTCCCAGCAATTCATTTATTTGATAATTTCATTTAGAATAAAACTAAAAATAGTATGATGAAAAAAATTGTCTTTGTCTTTCCGGCTTTATTATGTTCCAAAAGGTTTTAGCTACTAACGAGGTTGAGTGAAATTAATCCCAAACACCAAATTCTTCTTGGATTAATCGGCAGTCAAATTATTGTAAAAGAAATACTGCTCGGGAAATTGTTTAACACTTGGAGGATATGCGGCTAAAAACCTACCTACATTTCATCGCTAATACGGACAGCAATACCTTGCAGATAGTCAACTGTTGTGCGTGAGCATGTTTGTTTCTTTTTTGGCTTGTGTACGAAAATGGGTTACAAAATACTTACCGTTATATGATTGATGTAGTGCCTTATGCCGAATTCACAATGTCGCGTTGACGCGCGCGTGCGTTGACAGATTATGTAGGAACAAAGCGTTCATATGCTGCCACACAAAATACAGCTTCAGGCGTTGAGTCGACTTCAGATCGTAAATATCGTAAAGTTCAACGCGACGCCTGAGTAGAGCTACTTTCTACTATCACGCGCGTTTGACACCTTGAGAATTTCGACTTGTTCGATTTGAAGGCATAGAATGTGCCGTTCATAGTTGGAGTGGCACAGATCCACTAATGTTTATCACACACAACTTTTAAAGAGCTATATGACGTTCTTTCAATGCAAATTAATTAATTCAGTGTGTGGAAATGACGAATAACATTTTTCTTGTGGAGCAACTACAGATTTCTTTAGATTTTTTTGGAGAAAAAATATTAACCAATTATGGTTGCTTTTTGATTTGATACATATAATGTTAAATATGATTTTCTTGTATTTTGGAGAATCCTTTTTCAATTCGTGCATAAAAATTACAGATAAAAGAAAAAAAGGAGTACACTTGAAATTTTAATTCTGCTCTGAATTTGTGTTTTTTAGCCAAGAAACAAACCGAACTTTTAATGTGTCATACTCTTCTCTCTCAACGCGCATTCGCTTCAAAGCAGCATTTCGTTTTACAAAATTGTTGCTCGCGCGCTTTGGCACTTAAAATCGTAAAATTTCGATAAAGCGTGTCAAAGCGCACCGACGCACGCACGCGTTCAACGCGACATTGTGAATTCGGCATTATACAGAAGTGTACCAACACCATAAACGGAACGTACGTAACTAATGAAATGATTAATCAAAGACAGTTCATGCTACTTTTTGGCTAGCTATCAGGTATGTACTGCGCTGTCCGCTGGTGTGCAAGGAAAATGCATATTAATGGAGTGTTTGTCAAAAAAAAAAAACAGGTAGGATCCATAACGAAATGAATGAGTATTACAAATATCGTAAACGAGAATGCGAACACAACTTTACAATGCGTTAAATTGATTTTCTTGCCCATTGGACACATTGGTCGTGATAAAATTATAGTAATTATGAACTTCTTGCGCTAAAGAAATAATCATTTTAAATGTGTTTTTACGAATCACACTTATGCAATTTTCCATACAAAATTATTATCTCTTGACCTGCAGAGTATGTACTTAGAATGAGGGTTTAAATGGATTATTAGTAAGGCTCATTAAATTTAAAGCCGAGAGTAATGTTAACATGATGTTTTCTCTCAACCATAATCAACGTGAACAGGCGTAGGTACTGTAACACTTTCTAACATTTTTTAAAACTTTTCCAAATTTGTTCAGACTCCGTTCCCCGCCGCAAAATGTAAGCAGAAGGGAGGCATATTAAAATATTTCCGTTTCATATTTTCCCCTCAAAAAGGACAATCCCCGTATGACAGAGGAGGATTTCTGAGTCGAAATAACACGCGTGACTGTCGGCGTGTATCCGCACTTTTCTCAATAAATTTCCTAAAATATAGTATTTGGTGTAAAGCATATCTTGGGTTGACAGGTAAAATTCACTAAGTACAAATTTCAGATAAATTTACCTTTAACCACTTAGTACTATATTTTTCAATAATCTATCGCAAGAAAAACTCTGTAAGTCCATTAATCGGTCCCTAATATTAGTGTAAGATTTTCAAATTTTATCAAGTCCGTTTTTTTTAGGTTTTAACAGCAGAAAACAATTATGAAAACCTCACAAATAGCTCGAAATGTACTTGTGGGGTTTTCGAATGAAGAAAAGAGCGATTCTAGAAGTGCACTTTTTATGTCTCATCGAAAAAGAAAGTGAACTTCCAGGTCAATTCTTAACACGACAGAAGTGTCCGGGATGTTTCAACAGAATTGCCCTTTAGTGAGTTTTACCTGTCAACCGACGAAATTCGGTTTAAAAAGAAAAGAGTACCCTAAGTGCCGAACTGTTTACAACCATTCTCATTCGTGTGTAACTTTTTTATTTATTTTTGACCCACATTTAAACAAAAATAATAGTGCAATCAACTTTACAACCAAGTGGATGAAAGGAGCCAAATTTTAATTTCATTAAATAATTCATCAAACTAAAATGCACCCGTACTTCTTCGTCTTAAACCTGAGCTTTTTTTCCAAAGACATATTACAGGCTTTATTAAAGTTGTGGTTTTAAGCTTTCCCGTCTTCATGTAGTTCTTGTTAATTTTGGATGAACTTTTTAATAGATACATAATTTATTAACGTCATTACCTATACTACTTTTGATAACGACCAAAGTCCACAACCCTTGGCTAAATTGTGGCAATTGGAAATTTGGAATAGTAAAAGAAAGGGTAAAGAAAAAAAAAAACAAACTCTACTTAGTTTAGTTGTAAAAGTTGTTTATTGAATATGAATCGATATTAAAAATAAATAATACAAAACAAGTCATGAAAGTTAAGCAGCAAAAAAAAGAACCTTAGCCCAACTAGCACCTAGTACTGTCCTATTGAAATTTCTTTAACCATACTTTCGCTCAACTCCCACAATTGCTTGGCCAAATTGTTGTTTTGTGCCAACTTACTTGGTTCACAAAAGAAGCAATTATTGAAATATAGTCCCGTAAGTCCGGTGAGTTCAGTGGCCGTGGCACAAAAGACGGAAGTCGCTGCGGCTTGTTGCTAAAAATATTTAGAGATTCGCGAAAAATAAAACAAATTACTAAGGTCAATTGAGATGGCTATCTGCAACAAACCAGTGATTTAGTGAAAGGTCTGGCGATGGCAAACAGCAAGCGATAAAACCACCAATTGCGGCTAATCTTTGTCGACACCATATTACCGGGGTGCAGGGCGAACACAGATATTCCACGATTTTTCCATTTCTATTATGAAGCACCATCAAATCAATAAAAGTATTAACGAATTTCATGAGATATTTATTTCTATTAGAAACTAGACGAAGACTTACCTCGGCCAAGTGCATGGCAAAGAGCACGTTACACAACTTGGCATTGTTGTATGCCATCATGCTCCAAAATTTAGCTGGCGGTGGTGAAAGATGCTGTTCAGTCATGTGATCTGCGGGGAGGTTAGCGAATCTGAGGAAAAGAGGAAAAGCACAAAGAGTAGCGTCATTTAAGGAGGTGGTATGTATACATACAGCGTACGTGACAAAACACAGGCAAGCTACAAGCAAGCTGCTGTGGTACAACTTGGTTAGGCCTTGTGTTTATGATTGCATGAGAGTGTTTGGAAATGTTTACTTCCGCTATGGATGTGCAATGATTGATTTGTGTATGAGTGCTAGAACTGAGAGGAAGGGGCACATGGCTGAAAAGAATATGGCTAGACATTCTATCTATAGGAGCGGGTGTGCTTTGAATTCATTTAAAGGCAACTGCAACCAGCGTTTATATCTTATAATCTCGACAACATGTATTATTTAATAATAGAGTTTTATTTATGCACATAAATTAAAGCGGACTCTTCAAACGCCAATGCTTCTCAATCGAATAAGTTTAAAATTCTGTTTGCAGGCTTCCGCTTTTTTTACGACAAATTCTATCGTTTTTATAAATATGCATCTGTTTTAAATTGAAGACGTTTTACTTCCGGTGCATGTAACTGTCATCTGTCCACCTATCAGTTGCTTGGGCTTTCCTTTCCTAGGACCTACAAGTGACATTATGACACCTTCTATATGTGAATGCCAAGCAAATGCTCGGAATAGAAGGAAGCACTTCGGCAGGTACTTCTCTTTAGGAGGTAGGTTCCTCAAACAATATTGAAACCATACTTATATTCTGTATATAGGGAAATTGAATGCTGGGCGAATTGGTTTACGTTTGCAACCATAATGATTTCCTGAGGGCGGCGAAGGGCCCACTATGGTGCCTGGTGTTTTGTGACACAGCCTCACTCAACCTAACCTAATCTAATGTTTGCTTTCTAGCGATGATGTGGAATGTAATGTGAAACAGTAGGTAGTAACATCAGAGGCAAAGTTTGCTTATATCTCTTGCCTCTGGTAACATTCATCAATACCAAAAACTTTTCAAACGATGTTACTCGTATGAACTTTTGCTGATATTTAAATAATTTGTGGCTCAATAATATGTTTCCGTTCTTCCATCGTCGTGAGACATTTTATTCAGTACATGCTATATCCAGGAGATATTAATTTGTTTCACAACCAGTGAGATATTTTTGCCACCTGGACTATTTTAAGTCTTTTAAGCGAAATTTTGATTTGCAGATTGGATTCGCAGGAGCAGATAGTGTTTTCAAGAGCTGTAATTGGCACACAGTGTAGGTTCACAGCTGATGGACCTGTTTTAAGCCGGTGGAAAACAACGAAAAAAATGTGAGCATGTTGTTTCCAATAAATGGAAACTGGGGAGGTCTGGAAAACGCGTTTATTCCAAAATCTTGCTTATACTTTTTTTTAAACGTTAAGGTTAACTTCTCACGTGCCAATTTTTTATCAAAACTATTCCTAGGAGTCGTTTCGTAGTAAAGTTTTCTTTTAAAAACCGTTAAGTAAAAAAAAACTACTTTAAACTTTCGAGCTATAGACAGAAGTTTGAAATAAACCGCGTCGTTACCGAAATTCGGAGATAAAAATATTCAAATCATCAGAAATGAAACGTTTTGTCTCAGTCCAACTGCATACTTACATTTTTATTTAAACTCCTACTTTCTTTTCATCCCGTTTAATATCCTCTAAGATTTTTTTCAAATTAACATCACAGAAAATGATTGTAAACTTGATCTACAAAATTTCGTATTATTATTCGGTTAGCAAATAATTAATATCGAAATAAAATATCATACATTTTTTTATCTTCCCCTGTCTGTTCTCTTTATTAAACCAAATAGATACCTACATAACTATAGGTTAGGAACCTCCTTTATCCAATAAAGCATTTAAGTGGATTTTTTTTTTTGTAAGTATCTGCGCAGTAATTATAAATTATAATGAATCCAATCAAAAAAGAATCAGCAATTGACTCTACAGACAATTTCTTTTTACTTTGATAGTACATTATCAGATTGATATTCCCATTAGATCGCATATAATGGCAACATAATTAACACTGTAGTGTTCTCCGCAGATGTCGCCAAGTTCGTGCCCTCAAACATGATAAGCAAATTAACTGATTGGCCTTACTGCATTATCGAACAAATAAAACGAAACAGATTGGCCGTGATTAGACTTATCTACAATGCGGTTAATTAAAATAAAATATATAACAACTAAATTTGGAAAATTCACTACTTTGTTCTTAGTGGAGTGGTTTTATTTGCAAGCGAGCGAAAAATAATAGAACGGTGTTAGGAGTTGACATTATTTTTAATAAATATTCTATTCCTCTTTAATGGATATTGTATTTGAATGACTAATTACTTTTCTGTGGGCACAGTAGGTCAATGTGTTCGAATACTGAACAGGAGCTCACAGGTTCAAACCTTGACAAAACAACACCACCACTCGTTGCAAACGTCTACACATGGTAAAACACAAGTTAGACAAAATGTACGTAGTTTCTTAAATTCCAAACTGTGTCGTTTTCAGTAAAGTTCCCTCGCAAACATATGTGCATCAAAAAACAAACACAGCCTTTGAAGGTAAGAATTGACAAAGATCCAAAAAAAATCAACAAAATGAAGTCTTGAGTGTGTCATTAACATTAAAATGGCTTGTTTGTAGAAACGAGTTCTACAAACGGAAAAATAAAAGATTCTTGGGAAATTAATACATCTTTTCGGTAAAATAAACTGCTCGCATATTTTACCACAAAATTGGGTACGTTTTCATGACTGATATTACCTAACAAATGAAATCGAAATCGTAAGTTCTGTTGTTGAAAACAAACGTTTTTTAAAAGTAACTTTATTCGTAAATCTATCGAAAAACTTGGTACACAGTAATATGGAGTATATCGATTTGTTTTCTATAGAAAATAGGTAAATCAGTGCAGATTAAAAAAATAAAAAATACGCCGAACTATGACCTACCCGCATATACAAAGTTGAAGGAAAAGCGTTTAACTAAATTAGCAGCAAGCTCCCTGGACACTCTTTAAAGCTCAACTATCATCGCTATATTAGAATCAATTAGTATGTTGTAGCAATATTGTTGTGCTTTGACTCTTTGATAGTATAACAATTAACAACAGATTGATGTGACTGGAAAATGTATTTTTGCGCAATTGAAATATTTTTTTTATGGGGTTTCAAAGATTACTCCGTTTCAAAGATTACGCCGTTCAGACTTTGCTCGGAGCCGTTGACTTGACGTCATATGGTACATAAATTGAAATATATTGTGAGCAATTATCTCGAAAGCGTAGGTACTTGCATTCAGCAGAGGCAAGTTATACTTGCGAGGTATATATTGCCTCTGCTTGCATTGACTGAACCAGGCATTGGAAAAAATGTATTTCATAGAAGAAACTGAAGTGACTACCACTCGGGGCGATGATCCTAGCTCACTACTTAATTAGTGAAAGTAGCTTTATATGAGGTCGTTCTCTTTGCGATTTTTTATTTTCAGTTCAAACTGGTTAAAAATCGATAAACTTTTGTTTTATTAATTGAACTTACGACGAACATGTGCGTATGTTTGAGTACGTACAGAGCAACCAGTGCGTTTGTGTTGAATGTGGTACAAAGCATTTGTCGATGATAAAGTATAAATAGGTACGTTGCGTTGCGTTGATTAAACTTTGAACTGCCAAGTGATCACAAGGCAAATGAATTGATCAATTTTATAGATGTATCTAGCTAGGTTCTTGTTAAATCGCTTCCTACCGGAATATTGAGTTAAGTTGTCTTCCTGATTTCTTTATGTGTTTGAAATTGAAAAATGCTGAACTGGAAACAGTGATCTGAAGTAGTTTAGCAAAAATAGCGTTTTTAGAAGAAATATTTTCTCTGGCACGAAAGTGCGGATTGTCCGGTGAGATGGGGTGCCTTTTAGTCATATCTATAGACAAAAAAATCAGGACAATCGACCTTGACCTTGCTGCATACTTTTTTCTCCTACTTATGCGTGAATGTTAGATGAAATTTCAAGTCTTAGAGTGTAGCTTTTCTATTCTCTAATGTCGTTTTCCATTGGGACCACCAGAAATCTTTTTCAGATCTCAAATTTTACGCTGCATATGCAACGCAAAACGAAATTGATCTGCTTTTATAAATGTATTATGTGGTTTTCCATTGGGACAAAAAATCAATCTTTGTTTTGATCTAAATCACTTTTCATGTTCCATTGGGCAAAAAAATCAATTTTTTCTTTCGATTCGGAGCATTTTTTGCAGATCTCGATATTTTTTCAGATCTACACATACCAATATGCTTTGCACAGCTGTTTTACGTCATTTTAAGAAGTTTGCTTTCGAGCCAAATGCGCAAAGTTTCGTGAAAACCAAAATAACGAAATACATAAATAGCCATGGATATAATTTTCAAGGAATTATTATCTTCATGGTTTTCCTCGTCATCTGAAGACTACGAATCACCAAAAATACTAAATTTTTATCTACAATAGGGAAAACATTTTTGAAGTCGATATCCATTTGTGATTTTTGCAAAACCAAATGCAATTTGAACAGCTGATATTGCTGCCAATAACGCACTAATACATTTAGAAAAGAAGATCAATTTCGTTGCGCGTTCCATTGGCAGCGCAAAATCTGAGATCTGAAAAAGATTTCTGGTGGTCCCAATGGAAAACCACATTAGTGCGTTATTTGGCAGCAATATCAGCTGTTCAATTTGCATTTGTTTTTGCAAAAAACACAAATGGATATCGACTTCGAAAATGTTTTCCCTGTTGTAGATACAAATTTAGTATTTTTGGTGATTCGTAGTCTTCAGATGACGAGGAAGACTATGAAGGTAAAAATTTCTCCAAAATTACATCCATGGCTATTTATGTATTTTGGTTTTCACGCAACTTTGCGCATTTGGCTTGAAAGCAAACTTCTTAAAATGACATAAAACAGCTGTGCAAAGCATATTGGTATTGTGGCAGTATGTGTAGATCTGAAAAAATATGGAGATCTGCAAAAATTGTTCCGAATCGAAAAAAAAAGATTGATTTTTTGGCCAATGGAACATGAAAAGTTATTTAGATCATAAATAAGATTGATTTTTTGTCCCAATTGAAAACGACATAAGATTTTCTGTGAAGTACCTTCTCTTGCCTCTAAGACCCCTTTCCTCTGGGTGCAGTCTTAGTGTGGAATGAAGAAGTAATACCATTTATTGGTACTCCTCGTACTGACCTTTATTTTATTCATTCTGGTAGTATTTTTCTCAGTAGACAATTTTCTCAACTTGCAACGCCATGTTTTTATACATATAGGGTTAAACTGTGATCAGCTTTGTTAATTTTGGCTTTGTTTTAGAAGAAATATGTATCATAACAATAAGTGCAATCAATTTTGGTAAATATTAAATAATTTTAGTCACTTAAAGCCATCTTTGTTTTCATCGTTATTGATATTACCATTATTGAGCAGCGAATATACTTACCTAGTTGAAGATTTATTAATTTCTTGGCGCAAAAATAAAGGCATTCGTGGACGGTTTTAATGAAACTATTTCAAATTATACAGACAATATAATGTTTATATAATAAAAGAAAAGTATTTTCATTATTATCACAAATTTGTAAATCTGAACGCAAATTAACAACGAAAATGGCGTAGATTATTCTAGACAAAATGAAGAACATTATGTAGTTGCTTTCAATTGGTTCCTCCACCAACTTCGGCGGAACTCTGTAAAATAAGGTCAAATAACAAAAACAAACTACCATAAATCGGTAACGACGCATAAATTATTTTGATATTATGCGCAACCACACTAAAAAATGGCTCTTTCAATTGAATGAAAGCATCTGCTGATAAATCCCTACCACACATTAATATATCGAATGGATATACACTTGCAGCGATAACAAAGCAAATGAAAAGTAAAACCATTCAATGTAGATACACAATATTAATTTAAAAATAAACGACGACTCCCTTTGGTGCTATCGCAAGATCTGTTTAGTTGACTTGGCCTACTTATTGTAGCACATGCTTCACTAGTGCTCGGTTGTGTACTTATTGAGGCCCTTTGTATACAAAGATTTCGTAAGAAACTATCGCCCAATATACCAGAAATCACGTGAAGTGTGCTGCACATGCTTCACATCATGTACGCACTGTGACTTGATATAGACGTCGTACATTCAACTATCCAATGTTTACTTTACAGCCATATGGGTTGTTGAAAGTCTTTTGAAATGTACTGCTACAGCGTGGCATTAAGGCGCAGTCCACATACGAACCACGATTCATCAGCGTGGTTCGGGCGTACCCATTATAGCGGACGGAAAGCAATGAGAGAGAATGCTGCTAAATTCGTTTGTTGGCATTTTAATGAATAAAAAAACAAAACAGATATGAATGAAATTTGTATTCCGGACTTGAAATTTAGTTGAAAAATTTAATTTAATTTATTTATTCAATCTACTAACATTATTATAGAGAAGTTGCAAAGCCACAGAATTCTTCAAGGGTGATTGCAGTAGTTCTTTTCATAGAACCTAAAATTATTTTATAGTGAAGATATATTTGTTTTATGGTAAGTTTCGTCTTCGGAGTTAATGGAGCGATTAATCCAGGAATAAGCTTTCCTTCTAGTAGCCAATTTTAGGGTGGACCCAGAGAAACTAGCTTCCGGATTCCCCTAGCGGTGAACTTTGACGATTTTGAGGCATATACTCATTTTACTCATGCCATCTCCTTTATACGTGCTGGATCAGATGATTAAGGGACGGTGGTTAAAGACCTTTTGAATTAAATTCAACAAATTTCAAGGGATGCTTTGTTTGGTGTTGTGAGACATTGGATTTAATTCGTGAACTTTTAATTGCTTTTTATGGAAAGCGCCAAAATTCCCATTCCCAATATACCTAATAGTTATACGAATCCCCAGGTTTTCTCCAATTAATAGTGACTCATAATATGATACAGACACCATGGCAGGCTGTTACTGGTGTGTCCGCAGTATTTATGTTCTTGGGAAGAGCTACATGCTATTGTGCACTTTTGTACGGCAAGGCACTTTCAAAAGTTTACATAGTGCTTACCTGTGGGACTCGGAGGATAAGATAACTATTCGTGATTTATGATCAAACATCGATTCCAGTTGAAGGGTCAGATAGAAATGGGATAAGTGGCTGACTTGAAATGTCGTCTCCAGTCCGTCTTCAGTAACCGTATAGGGAAGGGCAAACACACCCGCATTCAGAATCAGGTAATCTATGTGACTGCAAAGAAGTTTTTTTTTATAGCAAAGGAAGCAACATTTGGAACTCACTTTACTTACTTTACAGACTCTTTAAGTTCCTGAGCGAAATTCTTGACAGATTGGAGTGACCCCAGGTTCAATAGCATGAATCGGCACTTGCGGCCAGCGGCGGCTTTTTCAGTTACTATGGTTTGTATAGCCGCTTCTGTGGCTTTTTGATTTCTGCATGCGAATATTACATCACAACCATGCAATGCCAAGGATCTCGCTGTTTCAAGGCCGATACCAACATTGGATCCAGTAATGACTGCAAGTTTACCAGACAAATCTTTACCATGAAGAACTTGCAGTGCTGTAGTACTCGAATCAAAGCGTTGACGTACTTCGGCGATGTTCATAGTTGGTTCCTCTGCAGCAAATGCTAAGCGCGGATCAGTGTAAGTGACTTGTTTGGTAGTTTTGTTTAAAAATGCAGGACGATTGGTTTTCTCATCGATTTTTTTTTCCCAACCGATTGGTAATTCACCAGAGACACGCTTTGACTTCCCAGTCCTTGGATGGACCCACTGAGTGGTTTTGTTTTGGTGACTGGAAATAGAAGGACCCATATGGTTAGGAATCGAAATTCAACGGATATTTGCTTAGCCAAACTAACTTTGTGTAAAAGACATGGCCATCGTCAGTAGCCTTCTCTTCCCAGCCTGGAGGCAATTCATCTTCACTATCAGAGTCTGGTAGGAATCCTGGCATTTTGGATGTAAGCACAGGATAAGGGGAATAATCTGCCAAAAATTCGATTAAATGCGTTTGCCGATTAAAACTGTATTTTTGCAATCCTTATCAGCTGCAGAATTCAAAATGTCAAATTATGAACTGTTTGTAAATTCAACGTAGTGTTTACTTTATTTGAATGGTAGAAATCTCCTCGTCTCTTTGGATTTTGAGTTGCCAACTAGTTTTGAAAAATAAGTTGACATACCTTTGAAATTATTCTGAATTATAACTTCTATATTATCTATTCTGCTATGACCCATAACTAATGGAGAAATCTTTCATTACAGGTACTAAGTGTACATTTTATAAATACATATATATCATGCAGTCTTTTTTTTGACAAATCGAACATGAAAGCAATCTCGATCAAAAATAAATAGATTTAAAAAAAAAATTTATCTGTTTGCCAAATCGAAAACGACAATACTTAAGGACTATTCACATGAGAGCGAATAGTTCCTGACATTTCATTCACATGAAAACTATATTATATTACCTACTCCTGCTTACTTACCATACCACGATTGTTAAATCAAACAACCCTATTAGCCTTGTCAAAATCATCTGGTGGGTGGGGGGTGGCTCGTCTCGTTTTTCGAAGATTATGTCATTTCACCGTCCGGAAACGTCATTCAGTTTTTTTTTTTATGTCGGCGCGGTTCGAGTTATGTCCACAACTGTTCTAGACCTACGATCGCAAAATACCAATAAATCTGTAACGAATGAGAATCTAATCCAAAGAATTGAACAAAGTGAACTCTCCTACAATGATTTCTATTGGAATTACATGAAGCGCAATTGGCCAGTTATATTAACGTCCGTGTCCACCAAATGGGAATGTCGCCTCCGATGGACAATTCAGACAAACACATCCAACAACGAAACCACCGAAATAAATTTCAAATACCTCAAAGACAGGATTGGTGACTGTAAAGTTCCGGTCGCAAATTGCTCCAAAGAGTATTTTAATAGTCATGAAAAATGCGAAATGCAATTTTTTGATTACCTGGACCAATGGCAAAAAGTTACCGTAATCGAAAACGACGAAAACCTCTACCTCAAGGATTGGCACTTAAAAACACAAATGCCAGACTATGATTTTTATAATGTTCCTAAATATTTTGCGTCCGATTGGCTAAATGAATACCTAATCGATAGAAAACAAGATGATTATAGATTTGTTTACATGGGTCCAATGAATTCGTGGTAAGTTAATTAAATTATAATTGTTTTTTCTTTTTTTTTTTGGTTATTCATTATTTAACATTGGATGAGTTTATCTAATGCCCTTTTACAATATATGTTCGAACTAACTGTCTGAACATATTGGAAAACTGTCTATCTCTATAGATACCAATTTCACCTACTTACAGTAGTCTGACAATAAAGTTATTTAAACCACTCTTCGGAAAGGACATTAACCGAAATATTATTCATATGGTTTTTTTTTATGTATTCTTTTAGGACACCCTTCCATGCGGATGTCTTCGGTTCCTACAGCTGGTCAACAAATATAGCCGGCCGAAAACAGTGGCTGCTTCTTCCACCTCTAGAAGAACAGAAACTAACCGACTCTCTGGGTAATCTTCCTTTCCGGATTGTTGAAAAACAACTCACCGAAAAGAATGTGAAATTTTTTACTGTTATCCAAACAGAGGATGAATCTATTTTTGTACCGTCCGGATGGTATCATCAAGTGTGGAACCTCACCGATACCATATCGATCAACCACAACTGGTTCAATGCATGCAATGTGCCAACAATTTGGCGCAATCTCGCCATCAACATGCAACGAGTGATTCGCGAGATCGAAGACTGTCGGCAGATGGATAATTTCGATGAGCATTGCCAAACGATGTTGCGCGCCAGCTTCGGGATAAACTATTGCGATTTTTTGAACATTTTACAGCATATCATTTCGAAAAGAGTGCAATGCATCGTCAACAACAATAACATAGAAAATTTACTTTTTGATACATTTACACTAAGTGACTTCCATGTGCGATATGATTTAGCGACAATTGCTGATGTTTTGGATGCAATGCAGTGTGATGAGGTTGTGCTAGCACAGGCGGACCTATGTGATAAATGCAAGGATTTGACAGAACAAACCATGGCTTTTAAAACCGAGTGAGAACAAATTGAAAATCAAAATGTTTTGTAAACAAATAAGCAAGTGCTATCGACCGATAATATATTTATGTACTTACATTTTCTAAAATACGGTTTTGTGATTTTATTTCTGAAAAGACTAACCAGTAAATGCACAAGATGTAATTAAACCGTAAAAACATTGAACGAGGGCACAAGTTAACGTTGAATGTTCTATTTTAAAAAGATAATCAGATTTAGCTACCTAACCGAATTATTTTTTCTGATTATTGTCATTGTAAACTATCAGTTATTTTTAAGACTAGAGTTTTCCCTGAGTCGGAATTAGTATAACTCCATCTGCAATCATTTGCCGTACATCTTCTGAACTTTTTCCAGCATCTGCTAGAATTTCAACAACTATTTTCAAGGGATCAGTTTTCTGCGAAAACTTTATTTTTCCTGGTGTTCTACTAAGCTTGGGCGCCGGTTTTGGAATGTTATCATCTGCAGTACAAATAAATGAATCTCTTTCCCGATTATGATCGTGTTGCATAACATCCTTCCAATGAAGGACAGGATACACACAAGCGTCGATATCTTCAAAAATGTTAGCCCATTCTTCCTGCGTTTTTGTGAGGAATGTTTTAGTAACAAGTTCTTTTGCTTCCTCGTTTGGCCCAAATTGTTGTAATTCCGGCAGTCCAAGATTTTTAGCAAATTTTTCAAAGAATTGTGGTTCTAGTGCACCCACCGACATGTACTTTCCATCTTTCGTCTCATATGTGTCGTAGAAATATGACCCACCATCTAAGATATTGGATCCACGTTCACCACCTGGCCAAATGGGTAGTTTCTGTGACATAAGCAACCAACTTGCAACGTAGGCTGCTCCTTCAACCATCGAACTGTCAATTACTTGACCCTTTCCGGAATGATGACGTTCCAGCAATGCCAAACAAATTCCCATCGCACATAGAAGACCACCGCCAGCGAAGTCAGCCAGAATATTTATTGGTGGAGTTGGTTTCTCATTTCGTCGCCCTAAAAACGAAAGAATTCCCGAAATTGCAGCATAATTTATGTCATGGCCGGCACGTTTGGCCAAACGTCCAGACTGACCAAAACCAGTCAGCCGGGCGTATATTAGTCTACAGTTCTCTGTACATAGGGTTTCTGGCCCGAGGTTGAGACTTTCCATGACACCAGGTCTATAGGGTTCCACAAGAACATCGTAGGATTTAATTAACTTCGTAATAAGATGTTGGCTTTTGGGATTCTTCAAATTAAGTGGGAGAATCCTTTTGCCAGTTTGAAGTACATTAAGCGGATTGTCGATGAGCTGAGATGTGGCAAAAGTTTAGTATAGATTTAAAAAGTTGGGGTTATACATATTACCTTATCCACCACAGTCACAGATGCGCCGAAATCGGAGAGAATTTTTCCACAAAACGGAACTGGAGCAAGACCACCGAATTCAAGCACCTTGATTCCTTTCAGAGGCATGTTTTTTTAACAAAGTTGGAGTATGACCTAGTTTTCGGAAAATTCACTTTTAATTGCAATTCAAAAACTTCGTTTCAGATTTAGTGTTAACTGTTATCATATCGAACTGAACTCAGATTATAAGGAAATGGTAGCGATAATAAAATTCATTTTTGTTTCACCACACCGTCCCTTCATCGTCGCCTCTTCGTAACTTTTGAATTATGACTTTGCTCAAATAAAAGAGATAAACAAACCAAGGAGAAGTGATGCCAATCCTTAAAAGCTACTTAGCTCTGTTCGTCTGCCCTGTGGAGTGGTTTTCAAATGGATGGATTTCAATGGATCAATGAAATCAATTGATAGCTTTTGCATAGGTATGTACTTTTAATACATATTTACGTAACTACAGAAAGAAAGGCATTGCAACGGGTAAAAATTTCGAATGTCTTAGTATAAAATTTAACCAGTGAATGGATTTCGCTTAGAAAAGTGTCGAAGACTTCTCATATTCAAATCGCACGAATATCAACACTAAAAAAGACAAGTGACGTTTTACGTTCGATTAGGTACACGAAATCTGAAATCTGAGAGCAAATCTGAAGAAGCCCAATCGAATGGGTACCACATAAAGGTAAATAAATTAAAATAGAGTTTAGAGTGATTGCGTTCTACTTGTCAAATCTAAATTTGAGAGTAATAATTTATGTTGGAACCTTGTCTATAGAATTTGATAGGAAACTGCTTTCAGTGGCGTTCAAATTTTGCGAGAGGGAACGATAAATTAAGAAAAGAAAAACAAATAGTTATAGTTTTTCGTTCTATTCTTTTAAATCGTTGCTGGCAAAATACGGGTCCGACACCATTATCGTTAGTTTTGTTATTTGTTTTGTTATTTGCAACATGACGAGTTTTGATACCGAGAATAATTCACACATTTGAATACAAATTTACAACAATTAGTTTTACTTTTTTTTGGAAATAGGTATCACAATATTCATATTTTGTAGTGACTTTTTTATTTTGAAAGCACTTTCAATTTGAACCGATTACTCGCAAACGTTGCTCTTGAACATTGGAACATTTTCCATTCTGTCGCATTGTAGTCTAAAAATAATATGAGGTCAACCAAAAATCATAAAGTATAATCTCTTCTGGCAGTACCGCGCACTTATATCGAAAAAAACATTGACATTGCACTCAAATGTCAATGAAAAAACAGGTACAAATTATAAAACGAATTACGAAAGTGAACAAAACACAATCCATGCAATTCCGTTTTGTTGTCTCGCAGTACCTTTTGCGTGTTGTGTAAATTGTAAAGAACTAGACTT
This sequence comes from Cheilosia grossa, assembly GCA_963082955.1. NCBI lineage: Eukaryota > Metazoa > Arthropoda > Insecta > Diptera > Syrphidae > Cheilosia > Cheilosia grossa. The sequence continues at coordinate 14,686,989 of OY720147.1, read as the reverse complement.
CTCATTCTCATCAGTGGAACCGAAAAACATAAACAATTTACTTTAATTGAATTTAAAATAAAATGTCAGTGCGTATGAATCATCAGTGGTCGATATAAACAAATTGCAGACTAAAATTCGAGTGAAACAAAAGAAAACACAACTTTCTCCCGTGTTTTCTGAATCTTGCAAGCAAAACTGTGTTTTAAATTTTAAAAAAATCGTGCGAAAGACCTTCGGCAAGTAATACAAAAAAAATATATATATATAATTCAAGCGACGAATGTAAAAAGAAGAAATCAATAAACAGAAAATTATTTTCAATCGGGTTTTCCCCTACAAAAGTACCCATTTCGCATTTGTAAGTGAAAAAAAACTGCATGCTCGCTCCTGCGATTACCTCACAGACAAAAGCCAAACAAGAACGCTACGGCCAGGCTACCTATTCCTGTCGAAGTATTCAAATTCGGGTTTTCTTTTGTGTTTTTTTAATTCTTATCGATTTAAGTTCAGTTAAAGTTGCAAGTTTTTTTGTTTTTCTTTTATCTGCATCTACGATTTTCTTGTTTCGTCATAGTCACGCCAATCGGTTGAGTGGTACACTTCTCACAAAAAAATATGGGACGGAAATGGGAAATTTCTTGAATGTTTGGAAATTGAGTTGTGAAAAGTTGTGAAGTAAATAGTTTTTTTTTTTATTGCCAACATTAATATAAATAAATAAGCCAAAAAGCCTCCTACCCAACTCCTAACGGAAACAATTAGAATTTAGGTAAAGGCTGGTGGGAAGCTTTGACAGGACAAAATGTTTTGTGGTTTGGAATAGATATGAAATCCTATATATTTTTGTGAGATGTATACCTATTGTCAAGCAATTTAAACAAATATTGCTCTTGTTTTTTTTATCCAATATACCTATTATCTTCTTTATTTCCTTTTCCTATTATTTCTATACAAAAAAAAAAAAAAAAACATCAACAAGTAGAAAGAAATGGAAGCTTTTAACACAAAATATGCAGTTCTAACAAAACGCACCGATCTGCGACTCGATCTGTGCGCGCTACAAGATGAAAAAGAACGTGAAAAAATTTCCATCGAAGCTGGAACACTTTTAAAAGTTTTTAACAGCCCTACTTCGACCAACGGCGGCAGCAACAGTGCAGCCAATGCCATTAATAACAATGTTAACCACAACAGTAAAACAACATCTGTACAGATTCTCGACTTTTTCAATCACAATCCAATCAGTGAGAATCTATACGAATGTCCAACATCACATTTAAAACGAATCCACCAGGACATCTGGCCGTTTGGGATTGCTATATCAGATCCGACACGTCGTCTACAGTTCTTTCAGAGCTCAGAACAGTGTAAACTGATATTGTATCTGAAACCGGACGATATAGTGGCGGTGAATGGAGAGCTATTCGGCAATTCGATGAGCTACTATTGCATTCTCAAGTACATTGGTATGGTACAGGAGATTGGTCCCGGCTACTATTTTGGGCTGGAAATTTTGGTAAAGAGCATTTTAAAACAGCGCGGACTTTAGTTCTCCTGTTTTCTTTATTTTTTGTTTCATTGTTTCTGTTATTATGTTCAGTTTATTTATGTTTATTCACATTTCGTGGCACATTTTGACTACCTAACGTTTTTAATTTTTGTTATTCGGATCAAGTTTGTATGTACATATTTGTTATGTCGTTCGTTTAGAAGAAGGGAACTCATTTGCTATAAAAACGCTTAAAACTCACAGGCACACCAAATTCACAGCTAACACAAACTATTACATTATTTATCTTAAAGACATCGCATTAGGAAATCCGTCTTAAAGTTGTGCACTTGCTATCTAATATACTTCGATAACGTATCTCTCCTAATTTTTGTTTAAATAAATTATTTGTCTTAAACGTACTGAAGCTGCATTTTTTTTTAAATGAAAATTATTGTTTTGTGCTCCTATTATAGGTACTCTTCTTTCTACGGGCATCGTCGAGTTTCTTTGTCGCTATTTCACTCCAACCTCACTTTCTAATACAGTACATTAATTACATCGCACAACTTTTAGACTGATTCGCTAATTACACCACATATTTTATATTTTCGCCGCTTCAAAACCCACTTTTTGAACGTTTAACATAATTTTTCTGATATTTTCCCACAGCCCACAGAAAGCGGTTACTCTCAGCAGGAATTCGAAATACCGTTCTTTCAAAAGTACATGCAATGTGAACCAAATCTTGCATTGATCGTCTCCGCCGATTGGATCGTTCCCATTCCAAGTGATGTTAAGAGAAAATTCTCCGCTCGCGAACTTTTGTGCGGTACCATAGACAAAGCTAAAGCCGCTATCGGATTTACTGCTCGTCAATCCACTTCTCGCAAGAGCTATAAAAAGTCGCAGACTAAAAAGGACTCACTACATTTTCCCACGTCGGAAACACAATTCTACGTACCGCATCCAGTCGGAGCAGATGGTTACGCCAGCAGCAGTGGCTGTGAAGAACCAGAATCTACAATGGATCGAGGGCGTAGTCTAGCATCGGCCCAAAATCCAAAGCAACCCAGAAAAGAAAAATCCGCAGTGTCCCACAATTTTACCAAAGAAGAAGCCACCACACTGGTTCTTCCTCCACTCGAACAGAAGGATAAATCCAACCAAAGTGATGAGAATTTAATTCCTCTGGATAACGAGGACTTTAGCAAATATGTTGAGAACTACGAGAGAGCTCTAGAACAACGTCAACAACACGAACAAAACATTCTACCGGGTATACTGAAGTCGAGCAAAACTCAGGCTGCAGCTCCTACCTCTGCGACCGGTGCGGCCAAAAAGAAGCTCGCAACTACCAGTATTGAGGTTCCCGGCGTTAAACCAGTAACGATAATGAGTCTAGAAGACCGTGATATTGTTGTAATCGATAAGGCTGACATAAAAGAGTCCACCAAAAATGAAGCCAGTGTGATTGTCGTAGACAATCCGCGGCAGCAGAAAGATGTCGATTTGGCTGATCTCCTGGGTGGAAATTGGCCAAATAATGCAGGTGACGCAGCATTGGTTTTAAATACAAATGCAGAGCAAACAAAATCGCCAAACATGACTAATGGGGGAGGCACTGCTGGTGGGAGTGCGATTTACGTCAGTAGCAGCAGTAACAGCAGTGTGAGTAGCATGAATCAGAAATTGGATAATAGGAGTAAATCGGCGAATCCATTATCACACTTGCTTGCCACAAAGAGCTTAGATCGAAAAAATCGTGACACACAGTGGATGCAGACTGACATGCCAAGCACATCAGCGGTGTCTTCGTCAATAACAGCAGCAACCGGCATGGCCGACGGTGCTTCCAAAAGGGAAAAAAGTGAGTATTAACAAGTTTGAAATGTTTGAATCGTAATGATTCGTGAGTGGGAGGGATATCATCATCGGTAGTGATTATTGATTTTTAAAGGTTAGTGTACTCGTAACAAAACCACTTCACTACTATATCAGGTGAGTCATTTCAATTGCATACCTCTTATGCAGACCTACTTCAGAAATCACACGAATAAAATTGTCGCCAAGAAATATTATCCGTTTAATGTTTTATAGGCGTTATCTTTGATTTTTGTTAAACTGTTACAACACACTTCTGATTGCAGCTATCTTGTGGCTGTTTAGGGTACTTGCGATAAAAAACAAGCGCCGCAAGTTATTTGTCAAATTTCTGTTCCTTCAGGCGGAATTTTGTTGTTCCATCACTCCAGTAGGCAGGAAACACATTTTTCACCATCTCAGTTCATGGTTACCCATGTTTTTTTTTTCCACTGCGCCACCTCTCGCCAACGTCTGACCAACATCTGCGAGCTTCTCAATTAGCCGTTTGAAATCGGCATAAAATTGTAGATCCCTTCCATTCGTTCTTAAAATGAAAAACTCACAAAAGGATTGGTTGTGAGAAGCTAGGCCTACGGACCTGTTGCGCCAACTATTTATATTTTATTTAGTTCATGTCATAAGAGTTGCTGGACGAAGTGTCTACCATGTACTTTTTGGCACCAAAGTTAGCACTGGCAATCGTATCTAAAAATAGTCGCAAGTTGAAGGCGCTTCGTCTACAGCACATCGTTCATTTTAGTTGAAATTGCTTCAACGACCCAAATTGTGATCAGTACAATGCATTGTTCGGACGTCAATAACTTCACCTAATAAGCAACCATTAAAGTTCGATAACCTTGCGTCATTGAGCCTTTATCATTTCTGAAACAAGTTCTATCTGCTGACCAATTCCATGTCGAAATAGCCCACTCTACATTTTAAACGTTCCAACTCTTGCCACACATCTTGTTGAAACATTTACATTGCATCTGTATGTATCATACTGACCCATGACATTTTATGGCCTCCTCTTCTAGACTCTCGTTTAACTAAATTTACTGCAGCCGTCTGTTTTTCCAATTGTGTTTTATTAGACCGCCTTTCTCTTACTAGATAGTGAAATCTGTAGGGAATACAGGAAATGTGAGTGCACATGGCAGCATTTGAACTGTAAGCGAGAGAATTATTCTTGCGATTAGCTATTTTTAGTCCTCCCCAATAGCACATACTCTCGAAATAGACAAGTTCTTCGTGTTCGGTTGACACATTATGGGAGAGCAAAAAAAAAAAAAATGGAATACTCGCACCAAAATAAACAATTTACAACTTTCGCGAGCAGCATTTATCCATTATTGATTCTTCTAGTCGGCTGGTTTGTTCAATCGCGAGTTAAATTTTGAATTCGCCCGCTGTATGACGTCAGTTTGGCATAAGTGTTTTTTCTTATAAACAACATAATAGGCCTACACCAAAAGTGTTCTAAACAAATAATGGAAACTGCCGAATCGTACCACTACATAAATGAGATTCCGCTTACGGTTCTCGAGCTGTTTTCATTCAACGACTGCGAAGAATCGTCGGGCTATGGAGGTTCCAAATTTAACGCTTTCCCACATTCTATCTAGTGACTGATGTGAATACATCTCTTTGCAGAGCTGAGGAACAACATCGAACCTTTGTACGACAATGTCAACACACTTCCAGCGCAAAATATCGCGCTTGCATCACCTGAAGAGGAATTTATTCAAGCGTCGCCGATGCATGATGTACCCGGGACCAATTTGGGTGTCGGGTCAATGGTTGAGGTGTCAACCGAAACTTTTGAGGATTTATACGGAGTGATACGGTGGATTGGATGTCCACCCACAACAAAGACTGTTATGGTAGGCGTTGAGTTGGAGGATGAGCAGGAGGACAAGCGATTGCCTTTGACTGATGGCGTTTATAATGGCGCAAGGTGTGTACTATTTTGTGTTTTTCATTCGATGTATTTCACAAAAGTGTTCCTTTTAGGCTCTTCAAATGTCAAGAGGGACGTGCATTATTCCTTCTTCCAAATCAAGTTGCAAAGGATAGACGTTTCGTTGAGATTGATACGCCTCAAGGAGCCTGCAAGTCGACTGTCAAATCCTTAGATTCCAAGATGTTTGGTCAGGTTGAGTGTCCATCTGTACCTGGATCTGTGCCACCACTTAGTGAGTTTTGAATAAAGTCTAGAGGCATAGAATTTTAATCAAATTTGTTGTTTTTTTAGAAATCTACAATCTGGAAGAATTGGAAGAGGCTTGCGGCAAATTCAAAGGGATTCAAGGACATCACAACTCGTGTTATTTAGATGCGACATTGTTTTCAATGTTCACATTCACAAGTGTGTTTGATTCGTTGCTGTTCAGGCCAGCAGAACCAGAAGTAAGATCATGCGAATGCATTTTCAAACATTAATTAAGAATTTATTTCGTTTTCTTAGGACATCCGCAGCTATGAAGAAGTTCAAAAGGTTTTGCGCGAAGAGATTGTTAATCCGCTGAGAAAGAACATGTTTGTGCGCGCAGACCGTGTTATGAAATTACGACAGCTGCTGGACAAGCTTAGCTCGGTTAGCGGACTAACAAGCGAAGAGAAAGATCCTGAAGAGTTTCTAAATAGTTTACTGGCGCAGATACTACGGGCTGAACCCTTTTTAAAGGTAATTCTTTTTTTATTAAGTACATAATATAATGTATGCGAGGGTCTTGTTGCTGGAATGTTAGGTAAAATAATTGTCAATTTCCTGAAACTTAGGAATACGATTTGATGAACCTTATTATAATATAATCAGATGTAGCATTAACTGTTACACCATTATTTCACTTTTGTAAAGTGCCTTAAATGCACCCTTTTACTGCAGAAACGAATTTAATTGACGGCGGGTATCAATAAATTCAATATTTTAATGGAACTTGCCATTTAACTGTAAATAAGTATGTAACCAAAGTTTGCTTTTTTAATCTCTTTCAGTTGAGCTCCGGTCAAGACGCATTCTACTACCAACTGTTTGTTGAGAAAGACGAACGCCTGTCGTTTCCTTCAGTCCAACAGCTCTTCGAGCAGAGCTTCCTCTCTTCAGACATTAAACTAAAGGATGTACCATCATGCCTAATCATACAAATGCCTCGTTTTGGCAAAAACTACAAGATGTATCCGAGAATACTACCATCCCAACTGCTCGATGTCACCGACATAATTGAAGACTGTAAGTTGGAAAATTGTGCGAGAACTCGAATCGATTTATTAATTCCTGTTGTGTAGCCCCTCGCATATGTACTGTGTGCGGCAAACTAGGCGAGTATGAATGCAGAGAATGTGTTGACATTTTTGGCGAAGGACTGGAAAGTACAGCGTTTTGTAGAATATGCTTAGAGAAAGTGCATTCCCATGTAAAGAGGTAAGTACAATTATTTTTATTCAAAATACTTTCAAAATGTAGACTCTGAAACTATTTTTTCTAGAACAAGTCATACCACCAAAGAGATCTCAGTTCCCCAGGATTTCAAAATTATGGTAGAGCATTTAAATGTTCCTCGATTGTTTATGGAACTATTTGCTGTTGTTTGCATTGAAACATCGCATTATGTGGCGTTCGTTAAAGCTGGCTCGGGACAAGGTGCACCGTGGTGTTTCTTTGATTCAATGGCTGACAGGAAAGGTACTCTAAAGCCGATTCCAAATGAGAATGCGTTTAATTTATATCTGTTTTGAATAGGTGAACAAAATGGCTATAATATCCCAGAAATGATAACGGTACCCGACCTACCGCAATGGCTTTCGGAGGAGGGTGCTCGAGCTGTTAACGAGACATCATCCAACGACAAGATGTTGCCAGAACACGCCAAACGATTATTTTGCGATGCATACATGTGTATGTACCAAAGTACCGATGTTATGATGTATCGTTAGGCTCGAACAATTTAACATAAAAACACCATAAAAAAGTACACACACACACACACACATCTCCAAACATACAACTTGGTATCCACTGTGAACACGTAGCTGAACTTAGGATATAGAAACTTTAATAAGATCAAGGAAATGCAAAGCATTATTAATTTATTAATACATACAATATTTTGTCGTATTGTTACCTACTTTTAATGATTTTACAATTAGTAAATATACAATACTAATTGAGAATACCTTAAATTTGTATAAATATCAATCAAATCTTTAGTGGATATTCCATCTTATCTTTTTGCAATGTTGCAAGGCGGGAGTAGAACCACAATCGACGTAAGAAGGAGGCAAAACCCCAAATTAGTGAAGTTCTATACCTGGGCCCCGAAAATGAACGTTTTGTACTCTCTATTTCCAAAATTGAATGAAATGTACTACTACTCCGAATTAGAATTCCGAAAGTATTACAGAGTACCAACTTAAAAGCAATTTCGAATAGGATTGACTTTCGGAACGAAATAGAGAGTAGGTACCCTGCAAATACAAGTGACTTTTAAACAATCTAGTAGGTGCAACCAACTGTCCCATTGTGAATTTCAAAATTATGTGTTCCCATTATATTGGTTTTGACTTCCTCATCTACGACCCAAATCACCCCAACGACGCTTCACTGATGCATTTTACGTTTGTCCCAAACCAGACATTTCCTAACAAGATCGACGTGTCAAGATTTCCCTCGCCTCGTTCCGTTCTATCATTCGCATTATTACAACAAAGAACATTCTTGTCTGTATATATTTCAAGTAAAATCGTATAACAATAGGTAAAATAAATTTTTAAAAATTACAAAATGTAAATAAATGCAACGTTGACAGCCATTTCGTGATTTAAAAAAGATGTTCAGTTAGTTCAGTTCCGGTATTTCCAATTTTTATGATTGATCGTCCTCAAAATGTACAATAGCTTTTCCCTTTAACACACTACTCCCTTCCTTTGCATCGATGCTCTTAATAACACCATCTCGTGGTGCTTTCAGCACGTGTTCCATCTTCATGGCTATTATTACGGCAACATGATCGCCCTTCTTAACTATATCGCCAGTCTTTACTAATAGCTTCTCAAGCACACCTGGCATTGGAGAAGCCACAAACTTGCCACTTCCGGCACTAGCCTCTCCGCTGGATGTCAGGAACTTTGGTTGTCGTACTTTGAAAGAGTGTTTGCCCTCAGCATTGAATAAGTCGAGTTCACCGTTAAGTAAAATCGAGCTAAAGCTAGAAATGTTTCCGTCAATATCGACTTGAATAGTACACCGCTGGTCGCAGTGTACTAAGAGAATTTTCACAGCCCTCCACGCTCCACCATTCATTCGCATTTTAATGTCGTCTGAACTGCTCTTCATATCGATATTGATCGCTTGTCCCTCCATCTCTAGGTTATATTCTCGAACAAAGTCGTGGTTTACCCTGTAGCGCAGGGCATCGAGAAAAGGATCACCTTTGGTGAGTGCCCGCATGTTAGAATTCTTCCTGAGCGAGTTGTCCTCGTTGAGGAAAAGAGTTGCAGCAGCTTTGATGGACAGATCTTCGGTAACTTCGATCGCAGGGAAAAGCGAGTCAAAGTGTTCGTCAATGAAGCCGGTGTGGACATCTCCAGCAATAAAATGGACATTGGACGCGAGGTCAATGAGGAAATTTACGTTTGTGTCCAGTCCGCCGATGTGGTACTCTCCAAGTTTGGCTATGAGCAGATTTAACGCGTTGTTACGATCCTCCCCCCAAACGACCAGCTTTGCAATCATGGGATCATAGTGTACAGAAACCTCGTCGCCCTGTCTAACGCCGGTTTCAATTCGAACATTGCTTGCTGGCTGGGGAGTTGTTAGATGCTGAAGTCTTCCTGCGCCAGGTAGAAAGCCATTTCTTGGGTTCTCAGCATAGATTCTGGCCTCAAAAGCGTGTCCGTTCCTTTTGATTTGCTCCTGGGTAAGAGGCAGTGGCTCGCCAGCCGCTACTCGGATCTGCCACTCGACCAAGTCAGTGCCAGTTATCATTTCAGTGATGGGATGCTCAACTTGTAGCCGTGTATTCATTTCCATAAAATGAAAAGAGTGATCAACCTTATCGAGTATGAATTCCACAGTTCCAGCGCCGACATACCCCACGGCCTTGGCAGCTCTAACACCAGCTTCCCCAAGTGCGCGCCTCAGATCTTCACATAAACCTGGTGCTGGTGCTTCCTCGATAATCTTCTGGTGGCGCCTCTGAACAGAGCAATCCCGCTCGAAAAGATAAACTGCGTCACCATAGTTGTCTGCAAAGACCTGAACCTCAACATGTCGCGGTGAGCGTACATATCGTTCCAAAAGCACAGAGCTATCGCCAAATGATTTCGCCGATTCCGTTCTAGCCGAGTTAAGTGCATCAAGAAAATTGTCCTTGCTCTCTGCTATTCTCATGCCCTTGCCACCTCCGCCCCGTATCGCTTTGATCATCAGAGGGAAACCAATTTTGTCCGCTTCACTAATAAGTTTTTCATCACTTTGATCTTCACCATGATATCCATTTATAATCGGCACTCCAGCCGCAGCCATAATTGACTTTGAAGTACTTTTGATACCCATATCTCGAATTGCTGATCCTGGAGGACCTATGAAAATTACACCTTCCTTCTTGCACTCTTCTGAGAATTCAAAGTTCTCCGACAGAAATCCATAGCCTGGATGGATACCCTGGCATTTTGTCTGTTTGGCTATATCTAAAATAGTTGAACTTCGCAGATATGACTCAGACGAAGCAGCCTTTCCAACGCGGTAAGCCTCATCAGCCATCTGAGTGTGTAGAGCATTCTTGTCAGCATCTGAATAAACTGCAACAGATCGAATACCCAATCGTCGAGCTGTTCTCATAATACGACAGGCTATCTCGCCACGATTTGCGACGAGAATCTTCTTAATCGGTTGAATGTTTACATGTTTGGGGGATGGTCGTGATGAAATGTGGAGTTGTTTAAAGTTATTTAAAGTTTTCAAGTGTTTTAACATTTTAAATAATTCTTTTTACAAGGCTTTAGTGAATGGCAACCACGAATTATGACATAAACAAGTAGATAAAATTATGTAATTTATTCTTTTACAGAAATTTAGTATAGGCCGACGGGACACGGGAGAATGCGAAATCAGATTTATATGAAGTCAAATGTAGCACACTACAACATTATTTATTTTTGTTGATATTTTGACAGTGACAGTTCAGCTAACGTTCAGCTGGAAAATGGAAGCAGTGTGGAAATCAGAAATCAGAGATGAATGATTAAAAGAGATGGGTATCTTTCGTACGTCTATCCCCCCAAAACATTGTTGTTTTTGTAATTTCAACCACCGTCTGTTAACACGTGACGGCCGACCGCTTTTCATACTGCTTTTATGGGCATAGCAGTGTTTAATTGTTTTGTATTTCGCATTGAATTTGTTTAGTTTTTGTGGAGGTTTTTATTAAATTGAAGAAAGTAGTGAAATACACATTAGAGAACACTGAATTCTTGCATTGAAGTCCAATTCATGAACATATACTAGAAAGAAATGAGCCAGTGGAAAGTTATATGCCTATCTCTGTATTCCATTATCTTTGGTGGAAATGGTTAAATAAAAAAAGAGAACAAAACTAACGATCAGCCTGTATTATCATGCTAATCTAGATAAAATGTTTATATTTTCGAATCAAATCTACATACCTTATCAAAATAAGATTTGTATAAATTATATGCCTATAAAACATAAAAGTCTAGTATGAAGAATCACCTTACTACGTCATCTACGTTCTAAGTAAATCAAAAGTGGCATCACATACACAAATATGCACTGCAAGCGTCGGTATTCTAGTTTTATTTACTTTTTTTCTTAAGCGAAACTGTCACTTCGATCGCCATCACAACACGTGCTATAAGCGGTTCTTTTCTTAACAAACAAAATAAAGACGATATTCTCAAAGATTCCAAATAAATACAAACAAATCCAATGGCAACTAACATAAAACTTAAAGAGACGTAAGTATTCCTTAAAATTTGTAGATATTTTTTTCTGATTGTATTCGTTTTAAACCAGTTTCGAAGTCGAATCACAATTTGGTGCCTTTTACACTGGTGGAATTGTTGCTTGGACATCAACTGGAGACGAATTCCTGTGCCAAAATGTTGGAAAAATTAATATTATTAATGTGGACAGTGGTAATATTATAAATTCAATTGGAGACATTCCATCTGCAGATGTAGACGAAGATGTAGTTTACACCTTCGCTCTGAGTGCTGATGACGAATGTGTGTTGACCGCCCACAAGAGTGGATTACTGAAAATGTGGAACAAGAAATCTGGCACCATGAGTAAAATGTGGAAAAGCTCTCATAAAGGCCCAGTAGCACGGTTGGCTTTCCGCGAACGTGGATTTGTGATAGCATCTGCAGGTTCGGACTCATCTATTCGGCTGTGGGACTACGAGAGGAGAACTTGTCTGTGTGCATTAAGGGAGAGTCGAGGAGTAGTGGCTCTGGTGGCATTCCATCCGGATCTGGAGAAAACATTTGTGTTTGGCGCTGGGGACGACAACAAAATTAACTGCTGGGACTACACAAGTAAGGAGCTGAAGACGACTTATTCTGGCCATTTTTCGAAGGTTACCGCTGTATCTTTTGACAAGGATGCAAATGTGATGGCATCAGTAAGTAGAGATAAGGTGCTGATTCTTTGGAATCTGGATACGGGGGAACAGTTGAAAGTACTTCCTCTGTACGAAGGTCTGGAGGGTGTTTGCATTCTGCCAAACGTAATGCAACTTCCAAACGGATTTGACTTGTCTGCAAAAGAAAATACGGACAAGATCTTTGCAGCTGTAGCCGGTGAACTGGGTCACATTCGAGTGTGGAACTGTTCAGATGCCAAAAATGTTTACACGCAGACGAATAGTTCTGTGTCCAAGGCCTTAGAAGACGGTGGGTTGGCAGTCACGCAGCTTCTTCATTGTCAGAAGACAAGTCAACTGGCTATGGTTACCGCAGATCATAACATAATGGTTCACAACATCTCTACGTTTCACTGTGCCAAACAATTGATTGGATTTACAGATGAAATCTTGGATGTGTGCTTTGTGGGCAAGAACTCTCGCTACCTGGCATTAGCCACTAACAGCAGTGACATAAAATTTTACGATACAAACAACATGAACTGCTCAATTTTGAAAGGACACGCCGATATTGTCCTGTCTCTTGCTTCGCACAAGAATTTTCTGCTCTCCTCTTCGAAGGATAAAACGATTAGGATCTGGGAACTGGATCCAGGGACGTTTATAGTGCGATGTATGGCAAAAGGTACCAAGCACACATCCAGCGTCGGTTCAGTTGCATTCGGAAAACTCTCACATACCATTTGCGCGTCTGTCAGCCAAGACACGTGCCTGAAAGTCTGGGAAGTGCCAAAGAATTTTGCCAATAGCTCCGACGATGAGGCCGACCTACATTCCTTGGTTTGTACGACAACTGCCATAGCTCACGAGAAGGATGTCAATTGCGTGGCAATTTCGCCAAATGACAGGATTGTTGCTACCGCATCGCAGGACAAAACCGCCAAACTATGGGACAGCAGTTCACTTTTGCTTCTTGGTGTCCTTCGTGGGCATCGTCGTGGAGTGTGGTGCGTTCGATTCTCGCCCGTCGATCAAGTCCTCCTGACCACATCAGCCGATTGCACTCTCCGCATGTGGTCTCTTACAGATATGAACTGTTTAAAAACAATAGAAGGTCATGAGAGTTCTGTACTGCGAGCCGAATTTATCTCCAGGGGTATGCAAGTGCTTTCCGCTGGAGGAGATGGTTTGATCAAACTTTGGAACATTAAGACCAGCGAGTGCACTCTAACTTTGGACAAGCATGAAGCCCGCGTTTGGACACTAGCTGTTGCCCATGGGGAGAAACACTTCTTCAGCGGGGGCGCTGATTCGAAGCTTATCCGTTGGCGAGATGTCACTGAAGAGAAGAAACTCGCAGAGATTCAAGAACGTCAAGAATTGGCAGCGCAAGAGCAAGAATTAAGCAACTTGATAGCACAGAAAAAAATGCTCAAAGCACTTCGTTTGGCGCTGAAACTTGAGAAACCACATTTGACCCTGAAAATCATCAATACAGTCATCAAGAATGGAGAGTCTGGTTTGGATGAAACTATTGGGTCGCTCAATGAACTGCACAAGGAGAGTCTAATGCGACATGCGATCACGTGGAACACAAACAGTCGAAACTGTCGACCAGCTCAGCTGGTGTTGAATATTTTAATCAACGAAGTTCTGGCGAACAAGTTTAAACCGACGGGACTAAGCAAGATGGTGGAGGAGACACTGCCATACACCGAGAGACATTTAAAGCGAATGACCGAGTATCTGAAGGACTTGAAATTTATCGAATTCACTTTGAACTGTATGCAAATACATGGCAGCATGGAAGTGGAGGATGTGGAGAAATAAAATAAGTTAGGATCAAGTTAAGGTGTTTTATTTTAGAGGGAATTATTGTATACAAAAGGTACTTTCGCTCATACTCCGCCAATGCTTTGCATTTATTAGATGAATCCAAGCAAAAGGTATCCTGCGTAAGTATTGTACAAATTGTTGGCGTCTCGATGCGGACAAGCATAACAGCAAGTAAAAATCGGAAATGTAGACTTGTATATCGTTCAAAAAGAGCGACTGCGATCGATGGGAACCGTTTACTTTCGACCGAATTGTATTTGTTTTTTCCTACCATCGAATAGATGCGGTTGTCGATAAGATTGTCAACTTACTTAAGATCATCACGCAGTTTGAGGCCAACAAATTCAAGCCGACTTGTTTATGTCCTGTTTTGTGTGTTATACATAAGTCAAAACTCTGCTAGTTAACATTTCACGCGAACGTTCTCCTCAAGTGATTGCATCAGTAATCTGAAAATATAAAATTACATGCGCCGACCTAAAAAGTACTACCGTCCAGATTCGAATTGGGAGACATGTTAAGATAAACGTGTGTAGGGACATCAATAAAAATTAAATAACTCGCTATTTTATAAAACATATTACAATTTTATTTTTAGGAAGCCAAGCCAATTGCTTTTCCTCCAATCGGCATGTTTTTTATGACAAAATACAAATTCAAATTAAATTATTTTGTACAGTTCAAGTAGTACTATGTCAACATTAAAAGCTATAATCGATTATATTGGTGACTACCTATGCATTTTTTATAAACTACAGACGAACGGTTATTCAGTTGGCACCAACTTCTTATCGAATCCATCGAAGTACGGATGCTCCAGAACGGCCTTTGCCGAAATACGATGCACCGGGTCATAGATGAGCATTTTCTTAATCAAATCAAGCCCCATCGCATTAAGGTTCTTTATTTGATTTGTCAACTGGTTACTGGACCAGTACGGGAATGTTGTCTTGTAATCTGGCAAAGATGTTACGCCCGGCCATATATCCTCCGTAGGTGTGCGAAGAATTCTGAACATCCGAAATAGTTGATCAATCTCGGAATCTCCCTGAAACAGTGGCTTCCTGGTCGACATTTCAGCAAAAATACAACCAATCGACCAAACATCAACGGGACACGAATATCTGGGTGAACCTAGTAACACCTCTGGAGCCCTATACCAAAGTGTAACAATTTCGTGAGTGTAAATACGTACAGGAATACCAAACGATCGGCCCAGCCCAAAGTCAGCGACCTTTATTACACCATTTTTGTTGATGAGCAAGTTTTGTGGCTTCAAGTCTCTGTGCAGAACTCGACGACGATGACAAAAAAGAATCGCATTGGTTATTTGGTATAAATAACTTCGAACCAATTCGGGATCCATCATTTTGTCCATGGGAAGTGAGTCCATATATTTCTTCAGATCCATAGATAAAAACTCAAAAATTAGATACAAACGATTCTCCTCCATTAGAACATCTTCCAGACAAACGATATTTGGATGTTTGAGCTCTTTAAGAAGTGAAATTTCACGGATTGCCGTCGACGGAATGCCTTCATCTTCGGATTCCAAGCGTATCTTTTTCATGGCTACAATTTGCCCCGTCAATTTGTTGCGACCTTTGTAAACGACTCCGTAGGTCCCTTCGCCTATTTTTTCGATTTTTTGAAAGTCTTCCATTTCAGCAATGTTTTTTCGCGAAATAAAATGGAGCTTTTCAAACAATTTACACAATTTTATTATTAAATGAACATCAATTTTCGGGAGCCACGCTATTAACGTCGAAATATTTTTGAATATACAAAAAATCGCGCTTGACAGTCAATTGCAGCCAACATTGCAGCGAAAAAACTAACTCTTCTTTTTTTGCTGTTATTGCTGATCGGTTATTGGTTTGCATTCGTTCAGGGGTGAAGTATAGATTTGTAGGTATCATATTTATTTTTAAGATATTGAAATGTCGTTTCCGATTTGGCGAACAGATACATTTTTTTTTAAAGAAAAGATACATTTTTTGATCGAGATTGCTCTGCATATTCGATTTGCCAAAAAAAATTTTTTTTTTCATCAGGCGCAATTTTAAGAAATCTCACCAACACCAAATGTTTATGATACACAGCTGGTGGTTATTTTACGCATATGGAAACGAGTTCTAATATTAAATTATTACTTTATTTATATATGTGAAAATCAATCGAAATGGATTTCCAGTGCAAGTGAAAAAAAAAAATGTTTTTCTTTCCGACCAACTCAAAACATATCTACTAGATTTCTTGTTTCATTAATGAAATCTCAGATCAAAAACTGAAAATAAAAATTGAAAACGACATAAATATTTTATTTAAAGAGCATTTTTCATGTGTTGTTCCTTTCGAAGAAAAAAGTAAATAAAACAGACAATTTCCGTTTGAAGCGTAAAACAAATCATTAAGTTAAACTAAGGTAAAAAATGAGTCTTGCGACCAATATTGAACTTTTTTTTTTGGAAGAATTTTTTAGTGAGCACCATTTGACATTTACTCAGTGGATTTAGAAGGTAATGTAAAAAAAAAACAGTATATTAGAAATAAATCACCCAAAATGAAGAATTCTATAACACAGTACTAAACGGTGTTGCTTATTTTTACTTACTCTGAGCAATTAACTGTCAAAATTAAGCTATTATTTAGCATTTTAGTTGCGGAACAAAACATTGAGAACACCTAATTTAAATTTCGTAAAACACCGTACTATTCCTAATAAGAAGCTGTAGTCTTCGATGATTTCGTGTGCATCCTTGTAGTAGTTGTATTAAATGCAAGCACACTGTATAATTTATGAGAACATGACATAAGAAATATAAAGCTGATTGTGTTTTTACTTCTGTTTTGGATGTTACTTATGTGGTATTCGTTTGGGCGCTCTCAGAGCACTTTTTTTGCCCTCAGAGCAATTTTTTTGTTCGTTTGGTACCAAAAAAAGCAATCTTTTTCAGATTTCAGAGCACTTTTGCGAATCTAGATATTTTCTCAGATTTGCTTCAGATTTACCAATACAAGTGCATTTGGGTTTGACATTTGGTGGAGTTTGTTTACATTGGCGTGAATTTTTTCTACAGCAAAGAAAGGCATTACATCGGGTGAATCTCTTTTCGTAAATTATTTGTGTGCAAACATTTAGAAATCAATCGGGACGGAAATTTCGAATGTTTTAATACAAAATTTAACCAGTGAATCGAAAGCGCATAGAAAAGTGTCGAAGACTACACATATTACAGTCGCACGAATATCAAGCGCGTTTTTATGTTCGATTAG
The DNA here is from genome assembly GCA_963082955.1 of Cheilosia grossa. NCBI lineage: Eukaryota > Metazoa > Arthropoda > Insecta > Diptera > Syrphidae > Cheilosia > Cheilosia grossa. The sequence continues at coordinate 14,669,934 of OY720147.1, read as the reverse complement.
GCACACGAAATCTGAAATCTGAGGGCAAATCTGAAGAAGCCCAAACGAATACCACATTAAATTAAGCTGGTGCATATGTGAAGGAGCTGTACCATATAACACCCACATATTCACGTAGTGATGTCAATTCGTCTTACTTTCTTTTTACAACACAACAAATAATTCTGAATTGACACGAATTTGGTTGTTTTGAACGTGATCCTACATACTAATTGGTACTTTGTTTAAATAATAAGGTAGACTTGGCTTAGTGTTTGCTACCTCGAAGAGAGATTGTTTTTTTTTTCTCTTGTTATAAATTCTGATATCCATACTGCTAATAGTAACGAAGATAAGCGATGAAAATACTTAAAAACAACTCGAATATATAAACTTTACTTCATCTGACTATATTCAGGAAAAAATATATTTGCTTGTGCTTCTATTTTTTGTGGAAATGCAATCTAAATATTACTGATGAGAACCTATCTCGCTATCTCGATCCAATGATCCAGTCACTAATTTAAGTTTAGATTAGTAGAATGGAAAAGTAGACGAGTGAAATGAAAAATTCAGAGCTAGGCCACAGCTTTAAAAAAAGGGTGAATGTGTCAAGCCATTGACCTTACAGTCAAGTATTATTATTACATGTTAAGGTATTAACAGAATATTGACAACTTTTAAATTTTGAAATTTCATAAAAGAAATAAAGGTATGCATCTTGTTAATAGACTTTTCAGTAGTTGACAAAACTGTCTTCACCTAATTCAAGAAGTAAAACACTTGCGTTCAGTTTGCTGATTAAATACTATTCAGCTATATTTCATTTTTACCATAATGCCATTATCTTTGATTATTAGCTTCCGCTTCCGTGATATCTATGCAAAATTATGTTTATGTATGCAGATCCAAGAAAATTATAGGACGTACGTACAAAGTCATTTGGTTCAGGCATGTGATGTCAGTGAACATATGATACCATTTCGTACAATATTATTGATAATATATGCCAAGATATTTCATACCTTTACTGATATAATATTTGAAGCTATTTAACAGATCATGATTTGAGTAATTAGCAAATATATTGTTTAAAGACTAAGTGGCATTTTAAATTGACTATACGTGACATATTGTCAAATTAATAATTGCAGGCATAATAAATAAAACGAAAGAGCAAGGAAATCAGAACAATCATTCTAGTAACCAATTACCTACTGTCGTTCTGTCGATGCCAACCTTGATGGAATAAACCAGCTCTTCTTCCTCTATACTTGGGCATCTCAGGTAAACTCCCCTTAAGCAGCACGTACTGTGTCTAAAAATATGATGGTCTTATTTAATTGATATGTCAATTATCCATAAATATACCTTGAAAAAAGAGCTTATATGATTATGACAGAAATGCAACTCTCATCTGTCAGTATGGCAGGAATAATTTTGTTTGCAGTAAACTTTAAAAGGTCACGAAACGAGAAGTCAAAGTATTACTATCTCGAAATTGACAAACGTTATTTAATAATGTTGATAAAGTGTGGTGCGTGACATCGAGTTAAGTCTTCCATAATTCATAATTTAAGTGTCAATATATGGAAATGAGAAACAACCTATATGATACTAGCTATACAATTGCTGCAATCGGCTACCACAATTGGTTAACTGAAGCGCTTAAGCTTAATTTGAAAACAGTATGTACAAGCTTTTTATAAAAAAATGCTCATAATAAAAAGTAGGCATGGGCATTATAAAACTAGCGATAATGTAGACGTAATTGATAATGATAGCGACAGTTGCCCATGTGAATTTCCTTGAAGCGACATGAAACTGAATTTAAGGTTCAAGTGCAATAATGGTATAGAATCAGTTTGTTTGCAAGTAGCGCAAATAGTGGATAGTGAAGTCTTATCACAGACCTGAATTCTTAAAATGCTCAATACAGGTTTCAAGTACTATACTCCAGAGTGCAGAGTGTTTTCTATTATTATGCAATATTTCGATTGCTGTAATCGTTGAATAATATTTAGGGAATGCGAAAATTCCTCAATTTCTTTAACAGGAGCGAAGCCGGTGATTGCAATCGATAAGTATACATTTCAAAATTTAACATACTAACAGTTTGATATCAACAAGTTTAAAAAAATATGTCCAAAAGGCGAACGCAGAAAATATACAGCTAAATAACGAGTATTTTTGTATGTTTGTTCGATCATCAATGATTTGAACTAGCTAGATGACCCGTTTGTTATAGAAAGGTTATGTCACTCAAAACTGGTGAGAACGACTTTTGGATGGATGCCGAACGTATCTGTTTCCCGTTGGTTTTTTTTTGAACTTTAATTAGTTTCTATTGATAATGTATTTACTTCAGGCTTTTTATACAAACACTAACTAAATATAGAATAACAATTAGCTTCACCCGATCTTTTAAACGACGTTATACCAGATCACACCATGTACATTGTGTACATTCCCCATATTATTAATGAAAAACAACTAGTTCAAGAACATCCGCACCCCCAGGACCTCGAATAACCTGCAACACAACAGACCGCCGTACCGCGACAGTACGTCTATTTACCCAAATTTGTTTAATTAGATTTAAAATTTTAATTACAATTTGAGAAACCATCTGAATCGCATATGCGATTGTGGTTTATTTCCGAAAACGACAATATTGACAGTAAAATTATCGGAAATCGAAATTCAGCACAAAATAAATTACATAAATGCTTAAGTCGGGCGCAAACAGATGTCGTTACAATAAAGGGGCCGCGACATCGAGCTTACGTAGTGGCATCTATTTGCGTTTATTTGTGTTCGCCGCATGATTCGGTATCAGGCCGCCTCGAATATTATTATTAAGGAATTTTTGCGAGCAATATTTGCCGTTCAACAAGTGCATACTGCAATAATACCTAATTATTCGAATTCGATTTATAGTTTACAAATTGTTTATTCGGCGCTAATTAAGGGAGTAAATTGGCGAATCAATAAACTTGGTTACACTTGAACTTGCCCACGCCACGCTACGACCGGTAGTGTATACGTGATCTGCATTTGCGATGCGTTTACGGAAGGTCACCACCACTATATTTTTTGTAGATTTGTTTTGCGGCGAAATTCGTAAAATATTTGCGCGGACAAATGGATTTTTGTTTTGTTTAAATTTCTGTATTCACCTACTTTTATTTTAGTGCTTTGAGATCCATAGGTTCTGATAAATAATGAATCGAAGGTGTGAACGTGCAATTGAGCCTCGAAATGAATGAATAATTATGGAGCCAGAAAGGTATTCAAAGGACAGTAACTGTATTTTTGACGTTTCACAGTTATTTTATATGAACAAATGTACAAGTAGGTGGATGTCAATGCCGTTTCAGAGTCGTTAAGTTTGCCGGGCTAGACTGTCAGTAAATGTAATTGGCAGTAATTATAGCTATAGTGGGGTAAAAGAAAATATAGACCGCACTATTTTTTTTTTTAAGAAGACTGCAATCTAATCTGACATATTTCTTGAGAGAATACCAATTTGTTTACAAGCAATTTTTTATATTTTACTTAACATACAATTCTGACTTTTTAAGGTATTATTGGACCATTGGAGTTCTGACTTTACAGGATGTTATTTCGTTTGTTAAACCAATGTGACACATGGGGGAGTGAAATTACACTAAAAGCCATAAACTTCTTAAGCAACACAACCATTTAAATATAGAAAGTAGTTAATTCGAGATAAATTTCGTCTAATTTAATCAGAGTTAAACTTTTCTTGTTTATCCTGATAAGATGAAACTGCTCCTATTTTGATAAAATAAGCACTAAAATAACATATTCATAGTTTAGTGTAGCAGTTTGTGTGTATAGCTTTTTATATCCATGAGAAATTATTTTGTTTGGCAGTAGAAACCATTTTTAATTTAAAACTGATTCACTTAAGTTGAACAAACGCTGTAAGCCTGGCAAACAAATCTAATTTAAAAGAGACTAATCTCCCAGAGATGTTTTCGTATTTATTCAATTCATTTACCTAAGATCTGAGTCACGTTTCCTTTCTGGGCGTGCTTGCTCATTATTATCTCTTCTCGAGATATATTTGCTGACTGTCTGTCGATTCACTTTCACCGAAGGAGATTTAATGTAATTAATAATATGACCCACAGTTTTGGTTAGATTTTTCTGTATGCCTTTAATGCATCTTACTTTGCTAATACGACTATGATCAACTTATGATTGATTTGGTTTTATAAACAAAAAATAAAAGTAATAGTGCTTTATCAAGAATTGTAGAAATCGGTAGGAAGTAATTTATCGTTAAGTTTCATAGAATCCACTCGGTGGATCAGTTTTTGCTGATATTAGAATTGTTATCATGTCAGACCTTTGAGGAGAATTGCCAAGGATTTATTATGAAGGGTCGATGTTGAATGTGAACCACACCTAAACATCAAGTTTTTTCCTGCATTTCATTTGACATTTCTCAATTTCAGACTAACTCAATTTTAACCATGGAAAGATACACAATCGAGCAACGCGTTGAAGTTATGCAGGCTCATTATCAAAATGGGCGTTCAAATCAAAATAAATATCGTGCCTCAGTGGATTCGTCAATAAGCAGAATTGCCGCGTTTGGGCGAATGATAATCCAAGAGTGATTGTAGAAAAACCAATGCAACTACAAAGACTGACTGTTTGGTGCGGTTTATGGGCTGGCGGCATCATCGGGCCGTACTTTTTCTAAAATGAGGCCGGTCAGGCAGTTACTGTGAATGGTGTTCGCTTTCGTGAGATGATAACGAACTTTTTATGGCCCGAATTGGAAGATATGGATGTGGACGATATGTGGTTTCAGCAGGGCGGTGCCACTTGCCACACAGCTAACGAAACAATGGCTCTTTTGCGGGAGAAATTTAATGGCCGTGTTATGTCACGTCGTGGCGATGTTAATTTGCCGCCACGATCATGCGATTTGACACCGTTGGACTTCTTTCTTTGGGGTTATTTGAAAGAAAAGGTGTGCGTCGATAAGCCAGCAAAAATTCAAGAGCTTAAGGATGAGATAATTCGGCACATTAACGGCATAGAACCTCAATTATGCCTCAGCGTCATCGAAAATATGGACCATCGGATGGAGGTGTTCCGCCGAGGTCGCGGCGGCCATTTGGCCAATATTTTGTTCCATACATAATTGAACCATACCAATGTTATCATAATAAAAAGAAATGACGATAATTTCCCAAATAATTTGTGTTTTATTCAAAATCAACATCGGCACTTAAAACTTAACCTTAACTTTATGAGTCTTGACAGTTCAAAGAGGGACATGACCATTTACGAAAAGCTTTCCCAAAAATAATTACATAAAGAACGGTTATTCCAATAGTTAAAAAAGTTAGGTTTTGTGTAGAAAACATCCCTGGGTCCAGTAACATACGAAATGAAAAGGTTTTATTTTCGTCGTCCTTTTTTTTAGTTCAAATTTATGAAAACTTGTATTAAATAAGATTCACTTTCTGACTTTCTGAAATCCGAAAGACAGTAAAGTCAGCCTGAGCTTTATACAAACAACTACCTAACTTTATTTTTGTACAAGCTAAGCGCACACCGTTGATACTGGAATTGATTGCATGTAATCCGAACCAAAATTTAGTAAGATTAAACAAACAAAAAGCGTTATTTCGCACTAATCACAGAAAATACAAGAAAACGTTATACAGTACCTACATTCTTATATAATTCCCGAAAAGCTAAGCAAACTATGCAGAACTGCTGTGATCTCTCTAATTAATTGCGCTTCTAAAAGAACGAAGCGTTAGATAGCAGACTATTGACTCAAGTTTGTTCCACAAATAGTAGATTCTATCCAAAAAGTAAGTCGGATTATGTGTCGAACTCCGAAGACCGACAATAGAACTGCTTCCTCAACGACGACTGTGCAAATACCCAAAATCCAAAAAAAAAAAACAAAAATAAAAAAAAATCCCAATCATATGTCTAACACATCGGAGGGAGAAATCAACAGCATCCCACACCCACACCAGACCGCTTACAGGTTGGCTGGCTTAAATCTGTCAAATAAGTTGAATTCTATATACGAGAGCCATGCAAGATCTCAGATACACCATTCCGTATAAAAGTTGTGTACCTCATAGCTGATAACACGCTGTGCGGTAGCTTCAAGATTTACATTGCGACTTCTTGGGCTGCTTTATTTGTTTTGCATTCGCACTCTGTTCGAACCTTATTGCTCTCTGTCTTGCTTAACACTGGTTAGGTTATATTATTGTATTATTAATTGTTTTTCATTGTTCTTGTGTTTTTGCATGTGTGCTACAAGCTACTATTTGATCAGAGCTCTCTTTCTTACACCGAACGTTCTCTGATTCCAATGGATGTCGTGAAGTTTTTAAGTTTTCCACTTCACCTGAAGTAGACTCAGTTTCCACCTGTTGCTTGTACGGCTTGAACGCAGTTTTCCCAGCTCCACGTAGCATCTTATTTTAGATTTCATTCAGTGAATTATACATACGAGTGATATAGCTTTGGCCATTCAGTTTTAACGGGTATGCACTTAACGCGGATTGAACAAACGAGACGGGTTAAAGGACCGCTTTGAGCGGGGCAACATCTGTAGTGTTGTTGAGATTTATTTTTGTTGTTCGGTGTATTTTAAAAATTTCCAATTTTACAATCATGGTTAAATTTATTACCCTTACGACTTTTGTAGTCGTTTTGGTACAAATCGCGTCAATATCCGCAACAACGACAGTAGTAATTCAACAGCAAGGTGAAAGTTTACAACCGCCGGCACAGCACTTTTTAAAGACCACAAATGGAACAGAATTTCCTCTTCAAATCACTGAGGATCCTTTATTTGATCAGACAACTATTCCTATGGATATAACAACGGAAATATTAACAACATTGCCGGGCGAAACTGTTGTGTCGGAGTCGATTGTTTTGGGCGGATCTACAGCTAATGATTTGCAGAACACTGGTGGAAAAAATTCCGAAAATACTTCTACATCGGCTTCACATGTGCCATCGACTACTTTAGGTTCTGTTAGTTCCACTAGTTCAACTCAAACTACAACAGCAGCGCCATCAGAATCAACTGTCCTAGTAAGTGTTTCAAGGAACGATGCAAGTGAGCCTCCGACAACGAATGCAAGTGATGAATACGAACAGGATTCCAATGGACTCATACCAAATGCAAGGGTCAATGCGAGTATTCATTTGACCAGACCGACGAATGAGATCATATTTAGGTTAGTGAGTTGGTTCTTTCTTCCTTTTTTTGTTCTACAATTTATCGCGATATTAGTAGTCTTATATACTGGGTTAATTTGCTGAAATATCCCTGATGCAGGATGAGCTATTGAATGTAAAAAGCGTAAACTAAGTGGTAATTTTTGGTATAGACTTTACTATATCGGCAGTTTGGTCGTTGACTTATTTTCAAACAAAGTTTAAAGTAGGTTATTCGCAAGCCTTTTCCACAACAAGATAATTGCTCGTACTTCCCGCAGACATCTCAACTTTGAGGTCTTATGAAAAATCCGTAGTCCTGAATTGGAGCTTAAACACGTATACAGTTTTGCTAATTCCTTATGAGACGGCTGAACAGCAAATTCAAATTTTCAAATTCAAATATTTGTGCAATAGTCAAACACAGTGGAATACAATATCTTATTTAGTAGTGCAAGCTTCAGCAAAGTGCTATGAAAAATTAATTAAGTTTTAGTGATACAGGAAGACGAGTACTATTATTATTAGGTGAAAGGGGTTATTTTACTGCGACCTTTTGGTCTATTGTACCCCCTGCGTACGCCTCAGAGAGGTATATTCCCTCATAAGAGTTCCCTCAAAGTATGATTCCTTTCGGAACCATTTTAGAGGTTCTTGTACTCTTCTTTCTCCTCAAGCGGGCTCCAGTGACAGTATTTTCTCATCAGATAGTTGGTACTTGCCCAAGTATTTCAATCTTTTGTGGGTCAGTGCCCCACAAGATCCCATCAAGTGTTCTGGGATTTCACTGGACTCATCGCAGAATCTGCAGAGACCTTCTTCAGATATACCCAGTTTCCTAAGGTGTTCCTTGAGTCTACAGTGGCCCGTTAGGAAGCCCGTTAGGATACGGAGGTTATTTTTGGCCATGCCGATGCAAGTACTATAGATTATATGCAAAAATCAGGTGCAAGTATATACAAATTAAAAGAAGAAGAAAAAAATAAGTAAAATTCAAATTAAAATTCAATTAAAACAAATATTATTGCATAACAAGGAGTAAGAGGTAGAGAGGGAGAGAGAGAGAAAAAGAAAAGAAAAAAGGGACTTAAATCTCCAATCATTATTTTTAAAGTGATCCAAAGTATTGTCTCAGTTTTGTGTTTGACAGCGTCCCGCAATTTATCAATCCGTGGTCTGTGAAAACCAAATTTTGAAATCAAATCAAAAATATCCTCGTTGTTAAACATTCTTTTTTGTTATTTGGTAATGCAAAAAAAAGACCATAACTTATCATAAATTCAGTGATTAGACTTACATGTTCCCACTAATTGAATGCAAGGTTATTGATCAGCGTCTGTTCTTGGCCAATAGGTAAATAAATCTGACGTATGACCCGGCATCAGGCATCTTCCGGTATAATTTATGTAAACAATAAAACGGCGCCCACTAGAGAGATAGAGAGATGTGACAAAAAGGTGACTTAACCCACACCAGCCAATTGGTGCACCGTGCAGGTCCCCACTTTTCGTACATATTACTATTTTTATAAGGAAAAGTAGTTTACAAGTTCAAATTACATATAATGTGCTACGAGTCACACGTGAGTATTGTCACGCGGTTGCAGCTGTAATGATTACAAATCTTACTTTAGGTCGGAATGTGTCTAGGTAGACAACGTAACATTTTACGAAGCAGTTCTCAACTAAAGCATGGCAAATGTGAAGTAGGATTTCTTAAATTGCACATTTGCGTTATAATTGATCTTTCACTTTGGAGGGCCTAGTATTTATATAATTACATTAACATTCGAAAAACAGTGTTTACCTGTATAGGTCAGTTAAATATCCTCTGGTTGATAACCCCAAACACTATCCAAACCAGAGACAATGGCCGGGTTCCACTGCCCGCTAGACGTCTAGCACAAAATATCCCAGACGAAGGAATGCTCGCGCTAGAACGATCGCGCCAGCGGCAAAATGAAATTTGACACACTTTTTCGCATATTTATTTCCACACTACAATCAAAGAAATGATACAATATGTTGAAAACAATGTCGGAATTCCTATTTTATTTACGTTATTACCAATTTTATCGCAATTACACTTGCTCGGTTTCGTATTTTTTTTATTTTGTAAACGTTTGCACGATTTCATTTGATAACTGTTTTTTTTTTGTTTGTTTCCTCTCAATGCAGTGGGTAGTTTTGCGCTAGAATGAGAAATTTCCCTGAAAGGTATATTTCACAAAAAGTGCTAGACATCTTGCGCAAATGTTGAAATGTCAATTTTTTTTATATGGAGTATTTCGTTCCGCTGGTCATCTAGCGGCTAGTGGAACGCAGCCAATACTGAGACCCCAACTCGCAATCCTCTTGCCGCTGGCCCCCTCAATTTTTTTTTCAAATTCGCCATTCTGTTTTCCTATCGGTGTTATGTCAATTAAGAATCCGTGTGACATGCAAAAACATAGAAAAAATATAAAATAATGCTGCCAACCTCTGTCAGCCGTGGGGGAATGCGAAAGAGTTCGGGAATATTACGTTTCAACATTACTGAATGCTATTGGTTAGTTATGAAATATTTTTAAAAGGCGAATAATAGGTATAATGCGTTTGGTTAATAAAACTAATTAAATGATATGTTTTATGTAGTAGAAACATATTAGGACAAACATGGTTGTGTATTTTCTGCTTTTGAATATCATTAACTTACATTTCAGGAGTAAATTTGTCTTAAATAACTGAAGAAAGTTTTGCTCAAAATGTTTTTATAATCTCTTAACCAATTGTTTATTTTTCATAAATATTTTAAGCAAATGTACACTTCTTTCTAAAAAAAAATCTACTATCCACACGTAACGAATAAATCCAAATTAAACGGATACAATTCTATGAACGCTGCCGCATAACTCTGCCCAAAGTGGAAGTGTTTGATATTTTTTGAGAGTATGTTGGTGAGCCGGAATTTTTGAAGTTTCGTGACATTTTTCAATACGAATTTCTATGAATCAACACTAGCGCACCAAATCAAGGCACTTGCGTAAAAATATAGCTTGTAGGCAAAGTAACTGGAAATCGGCGGAAGTTGGGGTCTCAGTATTGCTCTGACCTAAACTAGACGGTCAGCTTCCGTGCACCTACCGCCTACCCGATTTTCCCCGCAAATTTTGGGTGACAGCTCACTCTCGAGCGCTCTTTTTTTCCTTTCTGAGTATAGTGAATACGTGTCATTAATGGCCGCCGGGTGGCACTCTTTGAATAACACGCAATTTGTAAATGGGTTTGGGTTTATAACAATAAATGTGAAAATAAAAAACATTGTGTATGGTTTTTTAGATAGCTTTACTTGTTCTTTATAAATCTTCGTCGCCAACAACTGTTCATCCATTTCAGGTTTTTTTTTTTAATTTTCTTTATATAAATAATATTTTTGACAGCATTCATGCAGGTACCATGGGGCCTGAGTGTTATTCCAAAGTTAAACCCAAGTTTCCACTAGGACATGAGGGAATTTTAGAAAATATTTCCGAACATTGTTTAATGTCCTTTTCCATTGGGACAGAAAAATCAGTTTTTCTGCTCTCGAAATTAGCTGGCTTACAATTTAAGAACAGCTGACTCTCAAAACACGCCCAACCAAATTTATTTATTTATCATCATATTTGTACGAAATCAAAATGTGATTGGAAATTCTGTAGTTTAATAACACTAAGAAGTGTTGAGTGTTACTTAGGAACAGTAAAAATGCAAGCGTTATTGATATATAAAAAAAAGACGTACCTATTAATATCGGAAAGCGAACTCGTAAAAATACGAGAATTTCTTTAAACTCCTAACAAAAAGACAATATAATGTGGTATTTAATTGGATTTTGCGATTTGATTTCCGATTTCGTGTATTTAATCATTAGAATAAAAATTGTTTTGTTGATTTTGTTGGTATACGCATGCACTTTGTTTTCTATAGATATATTCTCTTACAAATTTTATAACAATGTATTTTGAAATTTTTATAAGTCCCTCTAAATTATTAACTAACAAATACAATGCACTCTATGTGTTTTTGGAATACAAAAAGTGATCAAACCATTTCTTTACTGTTAGTTATTATTTCACGAGGATATTTGTATTATGGCCTTTACCAGAAAATGCCAATGAATATCTACATACCCAGATTTTTGAGAGGACGAATATTTAATAAATGCATACTTTGTGCAAGTTCACGTCCCAATTACAGATTATAAATTATGCTAAAACTAAAATATCCTTTTCCCCACGACATAAAAATAACTTTTCCCTGAACTGTGTTAAAATATTTTGTTTCAATATGACTTCGAAATTAAAAGCATTAAAATCAAAGAAATAAAAGGGTACCTATCTATTTTCTTGAAAATATGCAACAAAAGTGCAAAAAACCGTGTTAGTTAATTTTTCGCTGATTTATCATGAGATGAATGTCTGCTATATATTGACAAATGGTTATTACATTAAGGTATTTGGCATTGTGATGAAATTCGATTTTCAAACAATTTCATAACCTTCAAAAAATGTTAAACTGAACTGCGATGTGAACGCCGTGTAACTAAATGGCACCAAAAATGTCGATCACGCAGTCGCCCCCACTTAAAGTTCCACTGAAAAATGTTTGCATGCGGTAGCAATGGCAGGCACGAATACTTATAGGAAATCATATGCAGGACAGGCAGCTTGTAGGCAAATGTACCGTTTCTGCTCTCAGTTGACCACATAGTTTGTATCATCTTCATCTTGGATAACCACTTTTCCATAAGAGTTCGGGTAGGTACATGAGTTTCGCCATGAGTGTCTCTCTAGCTGTCAATTTGTGAGCAGTGGTTATACCTTCAGTTCCACTCTGATTACAACTTTTGAAATTTGATCACGAATTGCATCCATTAATGAAAGAGTAATTTATCTGGCGTCAGATTTATTAAAAAATCCCGTGTAAACAAAGTAAAATGCTGAAATTCCCTACGATTTTCAATAGTTTAAGAAAACTCGTCGCTCTTCTGTTTTGACTGACATTTGCGTATGTTAACAGGTCTATTTTTCGAAAAAATTATTCACGCATTCGTATTCTACTTGACAGAAGGAAAAATCTTCTGCAAATGAATAAATTCAAATCCACTGAAAATGCAAAGTGTAGCCAACATGGATTTCAAACTCTTAATCCACACCTGACTAGACTAGTCAGTCAAATTTCAATTAAAATACATAACTCAAACTGTAAACTGTTATTACATAGGCCAACATTTACAAAAATAAAAAGGAACTAATGTACTCAATCCGGCGAGGGAATCATTGCAATTGCACATATTTTATGCCAAATGGACAAGTTGAATTAATGTACATTTTTCAATTTTTTTTGTAATATTACAAATCGAGATTGATTCACGTGATCTTAGGTATATCTTCTCGTACTATCAGCAATATTCCCACATCGCGAAAACTCTTCCTACACCTACGTATTTTGCGGAGAATATTTACTGATTATTAAATGAATGAATAGGCTAATCGTTCAACTGGTTTAATTTAATTATAAACAAATGCGCAGCTTGCTGCTAGAAATCCAATGCGTATTGAGAGTTTGCCTTCTTATACATGTCAATGGATTTGAATAATTACATACTAATTGAAATAAAAAGACACTTAATAGTGTTAAGTGGTCATAGATGAAACTTTACTTGTGTTGTGTGTAAAATGATTTCAAAAGTAGATGTTTGCGCACATTTAATTAATACAGTCGGCTCCCAAGTCCTGTCACTACCAGCCTGCGCAGATATTTTTTACACAAATACATTTTTTTAGATGGTTATATCTAATTCTTATTTCGTCAGTGGTAGCAATTAGAGCTGTCACGGCAATGACGTTATAATACCACTTTTCTATGTTTTGACCTTCTTCACGATAAACTCAAAGTAAATAATGCAAATGTTTCTCAAAATCCAATGCTAATGCTTAAAATTGACTCAGAAACTAATTTGCTAACCAAAACTTGAATTAAATTTAAGAAAATTTCTTTCCAGACATTTGACTGTTCATGATCTACGATCGATCATTTGGGTAAAATAGAAAACGTGGATTGTGAGAATAGGGCAATGGTCTCTTAACATCAGCGTGTTCCTCAATCAGGATTCGTTAGTGATTATAGGGCAGAATACCACCTCAATTTTATTTTCACATGAACCAGAATATTTTGCCAGAAAGAAATAAGAAATTGAAAATTAATTCTTATCTTTATTTCAGGAAATTTTCACATAAGAGAAAAGAAAAGCTGGTATCTTCAGCTCTACGTGACAGTTCTATAGAATGTCTATCATTTAAATACAAAAAATTAAACGGAAACGGAATCTCCGGTATTTGCATTATGACAAGTCTTGCACAATTTATTAATAAATATCATTAGCCTAGGCTAACAATAAGTATAATACTTATATGTATTTCAACTCACCTCGCAAGCGATAGAAAAGTATTGTATGGAGATGCTTTTAGTTACAAACCTACTCGTAATAACACCAAGGAATAGGAAAAAGCTATATTATTTTCCAATCGTAAGCACTGTTTAATGAAAGTATTTATTCAAACTAAAATCAAGTTTTACGTAATTTATTTATATATTTTTTGTGTCTCGGGTCAGAGCAGTAAAAAATCTATTAAGAAATTATTGAAACATGATCGCATCATATTGTGATGACATTTCAAAAGAATTGCAACTGAAAATGGCTACAAGTAATCTACTAGAATATTGCAATCTTAATAAATTTAATCATGAGTGCCTGCGTCATTATTACAGATCGTCATTAGGCGTGTTTATGCTGACACCATTATGTATGCTAAAGAAGATCGGGGCTGCAACGTTGTTGACTGTAACATTGACTGTTTTGACAGTTTAAAGACGGGACGCATAAATTAAACAACAGCGATTGAAAATTAAAAAAAAAGATAATGTTATAATTTCGCTCTCCTCACGTGCAAAGGCAGATTAAATAAACAAACATTATGGAGCAGAGTGTTGCAATAATTTATCCTAAAACGACTAAATATCTGATATTCTCTTTCGTTTGAGATGTAGTAAAAAGTTAAGAATAAAATCAATTTATTGAATGCATGAAAGTCTTAAAACTAAACGAAACCATTTCAGCAATTTCATAGTTCAAACTTTATCTTTGGCACGGCACATTTCCTTTCACTGCAGCTGTTTCTTTTTTAAGTTGATTGTCGTCAATGCCATTGCGTCGGTGTTGTCTTCTGACAATCTTGTCGGCAAAATTACAAAAGGCAATATATTATTCTCTCTTTTAAGTGATAAATAAAATCAAACCGGCTTATCAGTTAAATTATATTTTAACAGATATGAGGACTTTTGAACGTTTCCAAACTTGGATATATGCGCATACAGACTCTAATTGTGTAATATTTTGTAGGCTTTTTTTCATCAGAGTTCTGGCAACAACAATTGGCGCACATCTTAGACTTTTAATAATATTTGTGCAGGCTTATTGGAACATTTATTTGGGCTTATAATAACAGCTGGTATAAACAGATGACAATCCAATTAATAACTTCTTAAAGACAGGCTCTATGCAGGACAAATTTGGGAATATGCACAAATTTGGAAAACCCTAAATACTAAAACAAAAATAGAACACAGGGCTTTTATGGCGGCACATTTGAACATTTTTTTTTAATTCCTTAATTCGTCAACTAATTGGGTTTCACATACGTGGATAGACAATTATTATTATCTTTTTTTGGAGTACCTATCTTTGATTTGATTCATGATATTGTTTTATCTTTTCGAATCCCAGCCTAAATGTAACATTGGAGTAAAATCACTTTTATTACAATATTTATTATGTTGAAAGAATGTTTACATTTGATTTGAGAACTAGATTTTATTTTATTCAACATATTTTAAGATCGGGATGAGGTTGAAATCGGAACTCACTTTAGAAATGCTTACCTCTATTCTTCGGGTAACCCTCACTATACTTAGATGAAAATGCATACAAATTGCACCAGTCAGCTGTCAGGCTATAGCTAACTTGTGTTTTGAATTAACCTACTTATTAACTTTATTTAAATATGAGGACAGTGATATAGTTCCTTAGGGGGAAACACGTTCCCTGTTTAATTTTAAAAAAAATATTTGCAGATACTGAAGAAAAAATTAAATTAGATCCTGTTCAAATAAAAAGTTTTTTGTTATTTAATCTGTAGCGAGTTTGATGATGAAGCAAAATTCTCAAAAGGATCTTGAAAAAAATTCAAAATTTTAATTTAGCTTCTTAGAACTTTCCTCTGGTGGGCCCCAGGGATCAATACTTGGCCCATTGCTGTTTACAATGTTTATTAATGACCTTCCGCTTGTAGTCGAAAATTCTTCCTCGCCCATGTACGCTGATTATGTGAAGGTAAATCTATTTAAGTTGTAAGCTTGGAATGATCGAAGATTGGGTTGATAACTCAAATAAAGATCTAAAAAATATTACGTCCTGGTCGGAAGAGAATTGTCTCTAACTTAATCCAAAAAAGTTTAAATGTTTGATTATTTACAAGAATAAACTTGACCATAGCTATTTTTCAAGAATATACATAGGAAGATCAGTGCCTGAATATACAGATAAGGCTGAAACCTTGGGTCTTGGATTCGATTCTACCCTTAGTTGGGACTATCATATACGGTTGTCAATCGGTAAGATCTATGGATGTCGGCGAAACTTATCTTTATCCAAAACACAAACAGATTAGAAATGAAAAATGGGAGAGAATTGATAATCTATAATAAGGGATAAAATATACTTCTGGTGGTTTTAACTTAATGCCAGGTTATAACGATAAAGTGGATTTTATGTCGACTATAATTAGAACACTAGCACTAGCAGTAGGGACATTGTCACTTATTAAAATAATTTTAAAGTGGGCTTTATCCGACTGTAATTTTGTGCCAGTGTTTTTTTTTTTAATGTGGTTGGTAAGACGATTAAATATTAGAAAATATGTGCTCGGGCTCTTTATTTCATAGCCCAGGGTACCATGCGAATGCTTGACGTTTTCTTCTGAAGCACTTATATTCTCAAGATTGACAAAAAGAATGCGCGAAATCATAGTCCTTCTTTTTAACCAACATAACTTAAATAAAATGAACATACATTAAACTTGGCAGCACTGCGCTGGAGACATTTTAAGTATTTTTTCCATCTGTTCATTCATTCTTTGTCATGCGGAATCTCAAAGCTTATCTTAGGTAAGAGCTTTTGTTGCCATTTTAACAAAGCAAATGCCTACATGCATGTGTTGCGACCACTATCTAATTATTATTCCCATTCATACTTGACAAAGTTGCGAATTGAAACTATGTTCTATACATTATTTTGAGATGCCCTAGATATGCAGGCTTAGCATACTTAACTTATTCTTATCCTAAACTCAACTTGATGACAACTTCATTATATTCAAAGATCAGATTATAGGCCTAAAAAGTTCGGTTAATTCCCCGTGCAGCTGTCTAAGAAAAAAAAAATCTGCTTATCAAATGTCAAATCATGTGACGTCACATATGATTACAAGGACCTGTGACAACGATTACTGTTCTTCCATCCAACCACTTATGAATACTTTCCTACATATATTTTATAGTTCTTCTGTCTCACCTTCACACTGTTTTATTTTTTCTTCATATCATTCTACACGATCACCCTTAGCTGTGATAGCGCACCAACCGTCGTGTGTGATAATTACTTTAGGAGATAGCGATCAAAATATTTTTTTGTGTGTGATTTTGTCTACCTTTCTCTTTAATTGTCTCATTTCTTTAAATATTCACTGCGACAAAAATACGAATTTCAATATCAATTGGGCAATTAGGCTACCTACCATCGCTCGCGCAGACAATGCTCAAACTGCTCTTGCATTCGCTTTGCAACTGACGTCTTAGCTGTCATTTTGTCTAGTCCGTCCGGTGACCCCTGAAGATATGACTTTTTTTTTATTTCTTGTTGGTGTTTTTCTATAAAGTAAATTTTTTTTTATGTACAAACTTACGGTTATGTGTGTACCGGAACTGAAATGAGAATCCTTATCTGTAAAAAGTAAAACTAGGGAATTTGCTTTGAAAAAAATAAATGAACTATAAAGAACTTAATTGAAAAATAGCCGTTGGTAATAATAGTGGTTGACTTTCTGAGTCACAGAAACGTTCATATTTCGCGTGTGCCGAAAAGTCCCGGTAGCCCAATAAGTGTCTTATTTTATGCAATATGGCGAATTTATATTTCGATGCAGTAATTAAATTTGTCCTTGTGATAATCATATATTTCGCATCGACGCATGTATCGTTTGTAGTGTAAGTTTAAAACAAAATGAATGTATTAAAGTATTTACCGCAGATTTACCGAAAACGTTTCCTTAAAGTGACGAATAGACTATGAAATAAAAAATAACCTCAAAATTGTGACAGGTTTCGCTAGATCTTAAAAACAATATTTTCACAACTAACCATTGAAAAGTAGAAAATTTATATGAACATGGACAACATTTATCACGATCCATTGAGAACTATCATCAGGCATCAGATCAGCATCATTAATTCCAAATTCGAAGTGTAATTTTGACAGCCATTTCATTACAGTGCTTTCGAAATATTCCCGTCGAAGGACGAAGAACAAGTTAAATAGCTTTAGTTTGTTATCAATTTCAGTTTCCTAAGACCCAATCCACGAATTTATTAGTTCTTATTTAACGTCTTTCTCCATATCACATTTGATGTCATTGTTACAATTTCCCAGGTGAATGCTCTATTCAGCTCGTATCAGTTCGAATGACATTGCTATATCAATTGTTAAATGCGAAAGACAATTAAACATGCATATTATACCTGCTTTCAATGAATAGCAGATTCTGTATTTAACAGACTTCATTTATTGTACTATCGTCCTTAGAAAAAAAAAAAAAGAATCAAAACATCAAGAATTACCAAGTTCCGAGCTAAAATTAGTGTCGTTTTTCATTGGGACCACAAGTAATTTTTTTTTTTCAGATCTCAAATTTTACGCGGCTCATGGAACATGCAACGAATATTTCTCTTCTTTGTTTAATGTGTTAGTGGGTTATTTGGCAGCAATATCAGCTGTTCAAATCGCATTCGGAAAAATCACAAATTTATATCGACCTGACAAATGTTTCCCCCGTTGTAGATACAAATGGAGTATTTTTGGTGATTCGTAGTCTTCAGATGACGAGGAATACGATGAAGATAATGATTCTTACAGAATTATATCCATGGCTTCTTATGTATTTCGTTATTTTCGTTATTCACGAAAATTTACGCATTTGTTTTGAGAGCAAACTTCTTAAAATGACGTAAAACAGCTGTGCAAAGTATACGTATTGGTATTGTGGAAGTATGTGTACATCTGAAAAAATATCGAGATCTGCAAACAGTGAGCCGAATCAAAAAAAATAATGATTTTTTGTCCCAAATTTAAAAAAACCACAGAAGTATAGCTAAATGAGAGTTTTCTATACATAACGCTGAAGACTGGTCTTCCACTGGCTACAAAGACACCTAAACTGCAAGTGGACTACATTTTGAAAGTCTTCAATATACCTTTGGAAAGACTACCAAGGCAAGTGGACTTGGAAGCACTACGATGCACAATTGGTATAGGAAATGGAATGACCTTGCGCTTACGTGTCGATTTTTGTTGTAAAGTAGGCCACTGTTGCTCTCAAACAATCTCGTCGACATCGGAATAATATAATTTCTGTGCAAGTTTTTTCTACAGCTTTTCTTGACTAAACATGCCACTAAATAGCATCCCTTTTTCGGCAGATTTTGTTGATTTCAATTTTATTGTTGAAAAGATTAAATTTCTGCTTGTTTCCAATGAGGTTATATTGAGCCAATTACGTTTTACCAATGACATATCGTTAAGGCGAGTAAACAACTAATCGATTTAACCGATCGACCTTTTGTTTTGCACTTGCGTGGAATCGCAAATCATGCCGCTTCTTACAATACTCCTTATATTATTATTTCTGTTTCGCTAAATTAGCAACACGATTTCGACATTGTTAACAAGAAACAATGTGCCAACCAAATACAAAAGAACACCGGAAGTTCGAATGTACGGATATTGTACTGCCTGTACATCTGTCAATTAAAATGGACTTTTTTTACGCAATGACTCATATTGCGAAACAAGAAAATACCCAACAAATAAAAACAACGAACCCAAGTAAACATATCAATCTGTTTTCAGGACAAGGTAGATACTAGCTGCGATGGTGAACTTAAAGATCTCTGATAAAAAATGGAGACAAATATACAAAGAAACATCAATGTCAACAGTACCAATGTACCCGGTTTAACCAATATTTTAGTCATAAAATTTTCTTTTTTTTTCTTATACTCGTATCAACGTCACCATCTTTGCCATCACATTAGCGCCTTATCAAAACAATAGTGATATCTTATCAGTGTCTTATTTTTAATTAAATTAAGAGTTAGTCAGAAGTAGCTTTGCATGAATGAAGCTATTGATAAAAGTCATTTAGTTTCTTGAGAAAATGTGAGTCAATAACAATACTTCCTACCCTAAAAGTTCAATTCAATTAAATCAGAGTAAAATGCAATTGAAAATGTGTACTTAACATGGGCAATATAAATTTATAACTCCACCGAAGCGTTTCTCGTGAATCGAATTCTTCTCGACCATAGAAAATAGAAAAGCTTTACGGCAGTTTTTTTATAGCCATCTAGTTTATGGCCGTAATATCGAATTTACAGACGAAAACACCTCATTCTCAAATGAAGCAAAAACAACTTTATTTTACGGTGTCTGTTTTAATCAGCTGTGTTTGTTTGCACAATATTGCTGTAGGTTACCATCGATAAAGTAAAAGCACGTAGCAGCCTCAATTGTACATTGCTACTGTAACGGCACGTGTGTTCAATAAATATACTTAAAATTAGTCCCGACCTTTTATGTGACCGAGCAACTAAGTCAGATTGTAACGGTATGGTGTTAAGAATGGACTTCTACTCAATTAACATGTTGTCGGCGCAATAAACATACATATCTATAGACCAATGTTTACAGTCGTTTCTTAAATTAAAATATATATTGCATTTTCATTATTATCATCAGCAATTTGTCATTAGAACAATATAGAAAAGTTATAAACATTTATGGTAGTCTTGTTCCGTATAAATCAAGTGGTGTCTCGTTATTCATTAATATTTACCCGCCAGCTATGCCATAAAACAGGCGTCAAGTGAATGATAAAGCTTGCTTTACTGATTTACAGCACAGTCTAAGGGGGCGCTGTTAGTCTGTTTTTTTTTTTTTTTTTTTTCTATTTTTACGAATTTGAGTCGTTGACAGGCGTTTCAAACATATAATTACCATGCATCCGCAAAGATGAACTTAATCGAGAGAGATGCCAATAAATATTGCAACACATACATTCACTACGTGCAAATAAACAAACCACTTTTATGATTGCCAGAACCCTTGGCAGAACCCAATGAGATCATTTTAATGACAAGCAGGCAAACCTGTGCAGTTGTGCAAATATTTAAACACATTCAATCGATCTTACTTATTCAGTAAAGCAACAAAAGATAGAAATTGTAGGAAAATAGTTGTAACTGCGAATTTGTCAAAGGGTTTTGCATCACAGAAATGCAATAAATTATTACTTAGATGTTTATGGTTGTTAAAGAGTTTGGTACAAACGGAATGTACCCTTTTCATACCGAGCCGAAAACCGTGTTTTCGTCGAAAACTCGTCGATGGATTCATACGGAACACCAACAAGTTTTCGTTTGACGTTTCCTGTGAGACAATAGCCGTGAAACTTTTGTGTAAACTATTTTGATTACAAATTTCTATCGCACAACATTACAAATTAACAAATGAAATGAATTAAGTGCATTTAAAAATAATTTTAACTTTAACTTTAAAATTCATTTTTATTCACTTTTTTCATTAAACTTATATACTAGACAAAAACGATTAAATCTAATTTAAAATTAACATTTATCTTATTCTAGCTTACTGGCTCCAAGCGAGCGCTCTAAACTTATCAATATCCTTAAAATTATTGCCTTTCGGCCTTTAATCTGTCTATATTTAATTTTTTTTGTTTTTTTTTATTTCCAAGAAACTTTGTAAAACTTGAATTCATTTAAAAATAATATTAATATTAATATTATTGTGGAAAATGATTTTAACTTGTGAGTTGTGACATTTGTTCGGTCAGCTATTCTGCTGAATCTGCTGAGTATTGCAAAAGGTGTGTTTGTTTCAACAACCCAACCTTTTAAAAACTGAAATATGTATGGGAAAACTTCTGTTTTCGATTAAGTTTTCGAGTATTTTCACGAAAATCCGGTTTTCAGCTCGGTGTGAAAAGGGTATAAGGTATTTTTGAAGATGACTCTAAAACACGCACCGGTACGTATTTCGCGATAGGTGCAGGCTCATGCACGTGCAGCGTCCACTGAAAACATGTGTACTGTGTTGTATTATATTATAGTTCACAACTGACAACTGCGATATCATTTGCTGAATTTACTGTCAGTCATTTGAGTGAACGATAGAATCATAAGGTCTATTCGCGTCACTTTCCGAGCGAGGAACTAAAAATCTATCATACTCAAGCAATTGAGCGTCTCTCGGTGAGCTGAAAATATACTCCAAAGTACGTGGATAGACTTCGAGTTACTTTGAGTCACTTACATCTTTGACATCTAATTCATATCACAAAGGTTCTGCGAGAATTCTCCTTATTTTCACAGATTTTATTATTGATTTTTAAGACGAACTTTGAATTTTATAATTTGTATAATTTGTTTCCTGTCAACTTTGCGCATTCGACATATTTATCAGAACCTGCCGGTTGAAATTCTCTAAGCAGTTTCGAGCTAAGAGAGGAACTGCTCGTTACTCGTTATTTTCCTAATTTTCTCTTTTCCTGTCATTTTTTATGGAAACGTGTATAAACTTTGTGCGATTGTGATCGATTTATATCGAATGCGCGAACGAACCTATAGATAGAATTTTTCAATATTCAAATAAACGTCTCTATTCTCTATGTTTAATTTTTAATTTTTGTAAACCAAAGTCTTCGAGATTCCTTGAGTAAAAAAACGTCTTTTTGTCCTATAAGCACTACATAACCTTTAAAGTTAAAAACAACCATAATTGCTCAAACTTTTTGAAATGATTGTTACCTACGAATTCTCTAAAAAAACATGAATTATGTATACTAAAAATAAACACTTCCTATTACAGATCAGACGAAGAATGCCCAACGTTAGTCGACGCAGACAGTTTGTCGCAAACACAACTCATCCAGAGGTTGACGGCACCTTGCCGTTATGATCGTCTAGAGAGGCCAATTAGTAAGTGAATAATAATTTTACGCAAATTACTGTGAATTAGATGAGATAAAAATTATTTTATTTTACAAACATGGCATTCATACTTGATAGTCGTCAGAGATTTCAGTAGAGCCAACAGATAATAAATTCAGCTCACGCGCCACTGACACTTGACTAATTGTCATTTACAGCATGTTGTGTTACTGTTGTCATTAAGAGGTGTTTGTCATTGATTTAATCAAAGTTGTCACATAATTTATGTTATTCGTTGAAAAATACGTTATAAACTACACAAATATGGAAATGCTGTCAAAGTGTGCTCAGAACTTGAGATGAAGTAGATACATACCTTCTTCATGTGATGAAACTGTTTCCCTTTCGATTTTATTTAATTTAGTGAAGAAAACAGAATGAAGTGAATAGTTTAATAGGTTTTCCATTTACTTTATTCTTACAGCTTTCAATGAAAAGGGTGAAAGGCTCCCAGTTGACGTATACACTCGTGCCTACGTCTACTTTATGCAAAATTTAGAAGCTCACGACTTGCAATTTAAAATGCACGCACTGCTACAGCTGCGTTTTGTTGACCCACGATTGGTATTCAAAGAAGTTGCGCCGAAAAGGAAACAACCAATTTTAGGAGAGAAGTCTTTAAGAGACACACTCTGGGTGCCGCACATCTTCTTTGCCAATGAAAGGGACTCAAGCATTTTGGGTACAGCAGAGAAAGATATTTTAACCTCAATTTCACCAGATGGCACTGTGATCATTTCAACTAGGATTCAAGCGACATTGTACTGCTGGATGAATCTACAGAAGTTCCCGTTCGATGAACAGTATTGTTCAACGATTTTGGAGAGCTGTAAGTTAGCCTCTGGATGACTTATGGAACTTGTCATTAAGTGTAGTGTGCTTTGTTTTTTTATAGGGATGTACAACACATCAGAATTGGTCTTGCACTGGGAAGCCAAGTCTCCGGTCACATTCGATCCTGATCTACATCTGACTGAATACGTATTGCTGAGTGCTTGGTCTAATGAAACAGTGGTGAATGCAGATTTAAATGACTTGAGGCATGGAGCATTTGGTGAGTTTTGCATTATTGATATTTATTTTAAGCTAAATAATTCACTGTAGATTTGTTTGAGTTCTACCTTACTTGGCATCTCAATAGTCACACACACAAAATTCAAACAACATGAACTAAGTGTGGATTACCTACAACAATTCCCGCATTCCATTGACTGGTGGCACTTCATACTTACGTCAAAATCGATATATGTAAACATTTTTCACAGCAGGCCTATTTTGTTAAATGTCAATTTCTTTGAAGTGACATTAATTTGACGCGTTGCTTATCTGCATTGTAAAATAGTACACTGTCGGCAATATTCTTTGAATGACATCTGTATATGGGAAAGATGAGGTATAGAAGTTAAACTAACTGTAAGAGTTGATATGCGATCTCCTTACTCCTCCGTATCTACACCTTTATCGGTGTTGGTTGCAGAAAAACGAGTTCCTTACTGCATTGCAGGAGCGATTTCCCTACTCAACAAAGCTAGACCGAGTTGATGGGTAGATTACATTTAGGCTAAGATTATCATAAATTATTTTTGTATACCTAACACAATGCAACATACAATCAGTAACAATTTCGCTAAGCATGCATGATTAAAGCACTTAAAACGGTGCCTTTGCCTATAAATAATTGTTGATATAATAAGTAGGTACTTAAAATATCTTTATTTGCTAGATTGCTGCTAAATCTATTCAAAATGTTTTCTAATCTCTCAATACACAAACGCGGGTAAGCTTTTTGGAGTGCCTGCGTGATTATTATAAGTGTTTTTTTTCCACACACTTGTTTTTGCTGTAGGTAAAGTCAGTTTCTGTTTTGACTGCAATTTGCTTATTAAACTTTGTAAATACTGTGAACTTTAAAAGGGCTTTGCAGATTTGTGTTATAAAAAACATTTTAACATTATTGATTATTTAGTTAACTTCTTTATATCATTACAGCGGGCAATTATAGCTCTTTAAGTTTCACAGTTCACCTGACCCGTGAAGTAGGCTTCTACTTAATGGATTACTTTCTACCATCAATGATGATTGTTGCTATTTCCTGGGTGTCCTTTTGGCTACAAGCCGATCAGGCACCACCACGTATTATGTTAGGTAAGCTGCATGTACCTTTGAGTTGTAAAAATAAATATTAACTCTATGACCGTTTTGTTATTTTTCTAGGCACGAGTACTATGTTGACGTTCATCACTCTGGCTTCTGCACAAGGAAAAACACTGCCTAAAGTCAGTTACATAAAGGTATCTGAAGTATGGTTCTTAGGCTGCACACTGTTTATCTTTGGAAGTCTGGTGGAATTCGCTTTCGTCAATACGATATGGCGACGGAAGAAAAATGTCGAACTAAAGAAAATCAATAGTAAATATATTTTAAAGTCAACACTAACGCCACGATTGGCACGGAAAGATTTGGGCCTTCAAAAATCAAGGTCCTGCTCTAGTTTGGATGGGCAGTCGGAGAATAGCAACAGAGGATCAAATACATATAATAACTATTTAACTGTTCATGTAAGTATCGGAGGCAATTATTAAGCTAGCTAAATAGTGTCAAAAATATTTATAAATCACACCTATAAACTTCAAATTTGTCATAGAGTTTCGATGTGTGCCGAAGATGCTCGATAAATATAAATTAAATTTTTTCGTGTACTTCTAAAATTCTGTATTTTTAAATATCAAACATGCATAATTCTTTTTATTGCAGACTATCCCGATCATAACAACTCAATGCGACGAGGACTTCGTCTCTGGAAATGGCAACCTAAACATAGATGTGGAGAAAGGCTCTAACAATAACATGTCCAAGTGCGCCTCCATTACTATAGATGACAACTTCGCTGCAAATTCAAATAAGAATAACATCGACTCCAATCATCATGGTTGGACCACAATGACACCCCAAGAGATATCCATTTGGATCGACAAACGGGCCCGATTTATTTTCCCGCTAGCATTTATCGTTTTCAATGCGCTCTTCTGGACCTTTGTTTATTGTTTGTAACTGCTTAACAAACAAAGGTTTCTCTCTCAGTCAAGCCTACTACTTCTACTGAATCACAAATGTTAAATCTCTTTGGAACCCAGCCATGAAATTCAGACGCCATTTTAACGTTTGATTATTTTATTCAATCATTTATATATCATCTACATCTACATTTTTTTTTTTACTATTTATTTATATCTTAAGAGTAAACATCATACTATGTATTAGTGAAAATACCATTTTCTTGTCTTTTTATCGAACGCTTTTCTTAACATTTTAATATATTTTTTGTTTCTTCAACAAAGAAAGCCAACTAAATGTGATCAAACTGAAACAGTGTATTATTATGCATATATCATTTTTAAAGTGTGTCTCAAAGAACACTAAAGAAAACGACAGAATGTGTATCTTCTCCTTTTAATATAGTGAAACATGTACTTTAATTTTATCCAGCGAACATTGTGCACTATTATTTATACGAGATAATTTTAATCGTTTTTTATTTTAGTAATTGTATTATTTTGATCAATAAAATTCTGTAGAGTGTCTTTCAAGTGTTATTATACAAGTGACATTAAATATTTATACATGTATATAGTTGTAAAATTAAAGTGTTTTATTGTAAGGAAAAGTTCGTCCCTTTTAAATGTTCTTGAAGTTTGAACACCCGTCAAGAGTTCACAAAGCGAATTTTCTCATTTCCTTCAGATCATTCGTTTTCTCTTTCTATAAGTCATTTCTTCTATCAAAACAATAACAAAAAAAAACTTTTTGGATTCGAAGATCAGATTTTTTATTTCTAAATAAAAAGATTATCATCGATAAATTCAGTTATCTACTCCTGTCAAAAGTCACAACATCTAACGTCACATTTTAATTCAAGAATAAGTCCAACCTTGCACTTGAATATCATTTTACGTGATCACTCTTAACTGTGACAGCGCACCAACAACGTATGCGATAATTAATTTAACAGATATTGATCACATTAATTGTTTTGTCAGCCTTTCATTTGAACTGTCCCATTCCTCTTTATTTTCCTTCAATATTAATATCAAATACTAGTGCTGATTAACCACAAATTAGGTTACCAATTTATCGTTAGCTAAGACAATGATCAGAAGTATTTTGAGTTTGCGTCGTCCAAGCTGACGCCTTACCTACATTCGATTATATAAAGTAAATACATTCTGGTGCTTTTAGATGTCTTTAAATAGCGACTGATTATTTGTGTACCGGAACTGAAATCAGAACCTTTATCTTATGAAATTGAAAGAAAATAGGTCACTTTAAAAAATAAACGCTACTCGGACATTTTAGTAGTGAATTCGACGCGGTTAGTAAAAGTTGTTGACTTCTCAAGTCTCGGAAAGAAGTTGTTTTCTTAGGGCGCGCACAGAAAATAACTGCCATTCGAAAAAATCACCTGATCTCAAAACAATATGGCGTATTTTGGTGCTGTGATCAAGTTTTTACTTGCGACAGGATTTTTAATTACAACGACGCACATATCGTTTGTTGTGTAAGTGTTTTAAACATATAAGAAATTCTTAATAGTCTTAAATAAGTAACAGCCAAGTTCGATCAGAAAGTGAAAGTTAAAAACTAATGGCAAAATTCCTTACTCCCTGTTTCTCAAAATAATTTTATAAGTCCCAGAGATGCATCGTCATCCCTACCCGGTGGACCTACCAAAGAATTTCATCATCATAATCATGATTTCGAGTTTCCATGTGGTCCAGG
Source organism: Cheilosia grossa (assembly GCA_963082955.1). NCBI lineage: Eukaryota > Metazoa > Arthropoda > Insecta > Diptera > Syrphidae > Cheilosia > Cheilosia grossa. The sequence continues at coordinate 14,642,512 of OY720147.1, read as the reverse complement.
TGATTTTAATAATGAACTAGATTAACACGCTGACCTGGAATTGCTTGTTCAAGCTCATACTCTGACTATTGATGAATCTGTTTTTATCGACATCTCATCATTGTCCGTCTTCCTAGCCTTGTTAACCGCTCAAAACGATCTTTACTTAATACTTTCCTTTGCGTTTCTCACATTTGCCATGGGAGTTATTATTTTTAATTTATTTATGTCAGGCCTTATTAGGCGCCATGCACAGCAGCATGCCCCCCCATACACATTTCATAATACAATGGTAGCAATTCCCCAATTTGAAGTATTCGATACCTAATGGAGATCCACAACATTTTGCTAAATATTATCTATGGTAAAATTTGCGACTTCTGTCCCATCTTCAACAAAACAATTTTGGAACTTATGTCCCAATAGGGTGGGTCATAAGTCCCAAATTCGATTCGGGACCTATGTCTCACTTATAAGTGGGTTATAAGTCCCAAAAGTAAAAATTGGGAATTATGTCCCGGGGACTTATACCCTGCGCCGCACAAGCACACTTCCAGTCACATTTGACAGAAAAAAACAAAGGGAAAACAAGAAAACATCAGAACACTCTGAGCACGTTCGGTTCAGAGCGCGCTCACAATGCTCGAGCTCAGTTCAGTGCTCAGCTCTCAACTAGAAAAGAAAAACGGTTACCTATCTATATACTCGCATTCACATTCTTCAAGGAGTTATTCAGAGTCCTCTTTAGGATTACAACAAAAAAAACAACGATGTGGGACAATTTTCGCTGCATCGGTTACGGAAGATTTTCAATTTCAAAAATATACTAGTACAGACCTAATAATGGATAGCTGTTTCATATTAGCCGAAAGCACTGGTAGATAGCGCTCTTTCTGTTGGTGCAATTTATAGCTTACTTTAGGTACGTGTTCTGCAATCAATATTCAAATAAAATGAAAACAAGCACCCTTCGACTTCCAATGGCTTATTAAAATTGCACAGCAATTTAATCTTATTACCCATTCGTTCAGTTAGTAACTAATAACGAAATTTCATAATTGCAGATCGCAAGATGACTGCCCGACGTTAGATGACGCAGACAGTTTGTCTCAAACACAACTTATTCGAAGGTTGACGGACCCCTGTCGCTATGATTACCTAGAGAGGCCTGTTCGTAAGTTAAATTTATTTTTAGAGCAACAGTTAAATTTAAGGCAACATCAATACAACTAAGCCAGTACGAAGCTAATAATTACACAAAGGAATACGTCTTAAAAATATCAGAAGTAACAGTTCGAAACCAGTTGGAATTAACATTTGGAGTCAATAAAGAAATCTTGAGGGAAGGGGGTACATGTTTGAAAAACTGACAGATTGGTTATGTGATGGATATATAACTATTTAACCGCTGGAGTTCGTCACTTAAACAATTTAAAGCAAACACTTCTTCCTTACCGGAGTACAAGAAATAAAATCACACGATCGATAATTTGGTTCATCTGAATAAAGTGTTTTTGTTTTTAAAACCTTAACCACCGACCTATAGCCGCAGACAGCTCTGAAGTAATCGTATTACATTAGTTTCTGTCTTTTATTCTTGCAGCTGTTACCGAAACTGGTGAACGACTCCCGGTTGACGTATATATTCGTGTCTACGTATACTTTATGCAAAACTTAGAGGCAAATGATTTACAATTTAAAATGCACGCACTGTTGCAGCAAAGATTCGTCGATTCACGTTTGGCATTTAATAAAGTTGCACCGAAAAGGACACAGCCAATTTTGGGCCAGAAGTCTCTAAGGGACTCACTCTGGGTGCCACATATCTTCTTAGCCAACGAAAGAGATTCAAGTGTTTTGGGAGCAACAGAAAAAGATATTCTAACCTCAATCTCACCAGATGGTACGGTGATTATTTCAACTAGAATACAAGCGACACTTTCGTGTTGGATGAATCTACAAATGTTCCCTTTCGACGAACAGTATTGTTCAACGATTTTGGAGAGCTGTAAGTGTAATGATTTATGCGTTTAATAGAACTTTACAATGGTAAATCTTTTTTATTTGTAGGGATATACAACACATCAGAATTGATTTTGCATTGGGAAGAGAAGTCTCCCGTTACATTTGATCCCGATATGCACTTAACTGAATATGTATTTGTCAGTACTTGGGTCAATGAAACAGTGGTCAATGCCGACTCAAGTGACTTAAGGCATGGAGCGTTTGGTAAGTTGCATATTGCTTTTTTGATTATTGCCAACAAATATTACATCTTGAACAACGGGTATTAACGTTTTTTTGAACTTCGATCTCAGCAAAGCAAAGTTATGTAGGATTTTCAGTATACGCAATCGCAACAACTACTGTGAGTCCTCGAAGTGTCGAGTAGAGCGTAGTTGTTGTAATTGCGTGCTGAAAATCCTACTTTACTTTGCTTTGCTTTATAGATCGAAGGTAAAAAGAACAGGCCTAATCTGATTCGATCAAATCAAATAAAGCTTCAAATTTCATTCGAGCAGAAATTCGCATCGCATTATTTGTTAACGATTGCAAATTTACATGAGTGATTCCGAAATTGGAACAGAAAATTGATTGAAAATGATTAGACACTGAACGACTACCATTGAAACTAATTATGTGAGGAGTTTAGTCATTAGTTTCAACAAAATGTCAACCGTAGAAACTCACAATAATTATACTATTGACCCAACTGTACACATTGCGCAGACATTATAATCTAATCCCAATTCTATATGCATATCGTGTTAATAATTCATATACGTATTATATGGTATTAACCATTAAACACAGTAGCTGCTTATTTAACCAAATTTTCTTAAGAACTTAAGACTAACTGAATTACTGTTAACACTTGGACTTAGGGACCTTTTAACGGCTTTATGACGCAATGACTCGGTTAATGTCTTTTTCCAAATATTAACAAAACTGATTTCTTGGATTATAACAAAACGAATCAATCATTTTCTAAATTTTGCAGTTAATTTAGATAAGATTTCAATATACGAACGCATTTGGTCTGAATTGGAAAATGGCCAATACAAATATCAACTGTCAAGAATTTTAATCACACCACACATTTCTCACATTTTTATGTCCTGCTCAGATACCTATCGTTATCAGAAGTTGACGCCCGTCTATTATACTCGCCAAAACTAGTGTCATTTAAATAAATTTGTTATTTTTTTTTAAATGATAATTGCACTTTTAAGTGATTTTTTTAATTTGACTTTTGAAGCAGATTATATATATTGAACTTTATATCAGTCCGAGTCACACACTGAACGATCGATCACTTAGCATTTGGCTATGGGTTATTGTGACATAGATAATGCCAAAGCCTGTTATTAATTTGTATTAATGTCTTTGTCTTAATAAACAATAGGTAAAATAAAATTGATCACTTGAGATTGTAATCCATTGCATACACTATGGAATTTAGTTACTGTCGCCACTTCGGCTCAAGGCTTTATAAAGTTCTGATTATTTTCGTGTAATTAGAATCTGGTAGGTTTCTGTGGAATTTAATTGATTTTTCTTTTTTATAGTTGGCAACTATAGTTCGTTGAGTTCGACGGTACATCTATCCCGAGAAGTTGGTGTCTACTTAATGGATTACTATTTCCCATCGATGTTGATTGTTTCCATTTCCTGGGTATCATTTTGGCTGCAACCTGATCAAACCCCGGCACGTACTACGCTAGGTAAGATGAGTTTATTACGTTTTTTTTAATATTGTTACATTTGGGCTGGGATTCGAAAAGATAAAACACTATTCTGTTCAACTTTTCTAGTATAATCACTTTTATTACACTTTTATAGATTATCCACTTATTAAGTACCAGAACAATATTACTCAAACAATTCTTCAACGATTCAAACCAATCACTTATTTCAACTTTATTACTCTGCACTTATTTATCTTTACAACCGATTACTATCTCGAACTTTAACCAATCACTGATAAAAATCAACTGTCGCCCTGTTCTACAACCTCTCCTTTTATATCTGCTCTGCCATCTCTTCGAGAACTTTCTAGCTAACTCCAATTGGTTCTACAATTGGCTGACATACTTTTTCCCCTTTTCAGCAATTGATAAATTCCCATTTAGTTTAGTGGGGATTTGACAGATTCCAATTTCCAATTGGAAGTGGAACTTGTTTGGTGACTAATGGGGTTGTTTTCATTTCACCATTTTAGTTTGTTTTCATTTCACCACAATTCATTCCACGCCACAATATCCCCCTCTTAAACTTGTTCGTCCCGAACAAACTCGTTAACATTTGCACCATTGTAGCGATGAAGACGATCCACATGAACGACTTTCAGCTTGCCTCTTCCTCGTTGGATGCGATAGACAACGTCGTTGATGCGCTTTACGATTTTGTAGGGCCCTTCCCAGTCTGGTTGCAACTTAGGTGATAAACCTTTTCGTCGATGAGGGTTATATAGCCATACCAGATCTCCTTCTTGGAAGCCTGTAGTTGTTGTTTTAGTATCGTACCTCGTTTTCATGCGGTCACTGGCTATCTTAATATTAGCCCTAGTCCCTCGATGCACGTCCCTGATGATATCTCTGAGGTCTGTAACATAGTCCTCCTCATTTTTGGACTCTTCGCATGGAGATCCAAACATTAACTCGCTAGGTAGGCGGACTTTTCGACCAAATAGGACTTCAGATGGAGTATGTCCTGTGGTGTTGTGCACTGCACTTCGATAGGCCAATAAAAACATGGGAATGTGTTTGTCCCAATCTCTCTGGTCATCGCCAACGACCTTAGAGAGGTGTTCATTCAGCGTTCTATTGAAGCGCTCCACCATCCCATCTGATTGTGGATGAAGCGGTGTTGTTCTTGTCTTCTTAATCCCGAGTAATTGGCACACTCCTTGGAAAATCCTGGACTCGAAGTTTCGTCCTTGGTCCGAATGCAGTTCCATAGGCACACCAAATCTGCTTACCCAGTTGAAGACGATTTGCTCCACCACAGTCTTAGCTTCTTGATTTGGGATAGCGAATGCTTCAGGCCACTTACTGAAGTAGTCCATAACAACAAGGATGTAACGATTTCCATTGTTCGTTTCAGGAAACGGTCCCGCAATATCAACGGCTATCCTTTCGAAAGGGGCTCCCACATTATATTGATGCATCTGGCCTCGGACTTTCACTCTCGGGCCTTTGCTGGCCGCACATATTACGCATTTCCTGCACCAATTCTCAATATCCTCCCTTGAATGGACCCAGTAAAAGCGTTCTCGTACTTTTCCGAGTGTTTTGTTTATTCCCAAGTGGCCTCCAGACACTCCATCATGCAATTCCCTCAGCACTTCGGTAACTTTTGTCCTGGGAACAACAAGCTGCATTACGTACGACTTTCCATCCGGGCTTTCCCATTTTCTTTTTAGAATGCCGTCTTGGACATAAAGGGAATCCCACTGCGCCCAGTATGCCTTCAGCTCGGGACTCCTATTGGATATCTCCTGCCAGTCTGGTTTTCCCTCATGCTCCTTCCAGGCGAGGATTGGTTCGATATCCGGATCTTCCTTTTGAGCCTCCCGGATTTCCCGTGCACTCCAGCCACCAATGGGCATAGCTCTCACCCTTTGAACGGACACGACATCTTTTTCCTCGTGTCGTAAGCAATGTTTACAATCTGCTTTGCACGGTCGACGAGAGAGAGCGTCTGCATTTGAGTGAAGACTTCCCTTTCGATGTTGTATTTCGTAGTCGTACATTTGCAGCTGTTCGATCCACCTTGCGACTTGTCCTTCAGGATTCTTAAAGTGTAATAGCCACTTTAAAGATGCATGGTCTGTGCGAAGGATGAATTTCTGCCCATAGAGGTACTTATGGAAATGTTTTGTTGCCAGTACCAAAGCAAGGAGTTCGCGCCTGGTAACACAGTAGTTCCTTTCTGGCTTTGAGAGAACTTTGCTGAAGAACGAAACTACCTTCTCTTGGCCCTCGTGTACCTGGGAAAGCACGGCTCCAATTCCCACATTACTAGCGTCTGCATCCACAATAAATGTTTTTCCAGGGGTGGGGTACGCTAATATGGGGGCGTCGCACAACTGTTGCTTAAGTTCTTTGAAGCTGTTTTCGCACTCACCTGACCATTTGAATTGTTTGCCTTTTTCTGTCAGTTGATGCAAGCTCTTTGCGATCCTGGCAAAGTCCTTTACAAATCGTCTGTAATACGTCGCAAGTCCCAGGAAGCTTCTCAGCTGGTGTTTGTCTTTGGGAACCGGCCAGTTTTTCACTGCATCGATCTTCTCCGGATCAGTCTTTACTCCCTTGGAAGAGATGATGTGCCCGAGATACTTCACTTCTGGTCGGAATAGAGAACACTTCTTCGGGTTTAGTTTTAACTGTGCACTTCGTAGCCTTTGGAACACCTCCCTAAGGTTATTTCGATGTTCGTTGAACGTTTTACCAACCACGATGACATCGTCCAGGTAGACCAAACAGGTTTTCCACGTCAATCCCAGCAAAACACGCTCCATTAGACGCTCAAAAGTTGCTGGAGCATTGCACAGTCCAAATGGCATTACTGTAAATTGCCAAAGTCCGTTTCCTGCTGTGAATGCTGTTTTCTCGCGGTCTTCTGGATGGATCTGTACTTGCCAGTAGCCACTCTTCAGATCAAGAGTCGAAAACCATTTGGCCCCGGATAGTGTGTCCAGGGTATCGTCAATTCGTGGCAGGGGGTAGCTATCCTTCTTAGTGACGTTGTTTAGTTGGCGATAGTCCACGCAGAATCTCGTACTTCCGTCTTTCTTTTTGACCAGGACGACGGGTGATGCCCACGGACTTTTTGAGCTCTCAATCAGTCCCTCCTTTTCCATCGTCGACACCATTTCTGCAACCTCCGTCTGCTTGGCCAATGGTAGTCGTCTGGGAGGCTGACGAATTGGTCTTGCATCCCCGGTGTCAATTCGGTGCTGTACGAGATGTGTTCGGCCATACTCGCTACTCTGCGAAGCAAATATATCAGCGAACTCGTTGATTAGACTCCCTGCCATTGCCCGCTGCTCCTGATCCAGCTCGCACTCTCCGAGTATATTCCTTTTCATTTCCGATATCTCCGTAGGTCTAACCGGTTTCGCAGGACTTTCTTTTGACAACTTTGTCACCGCAGTAATCGGTACGCACTTTCCGATCACTTCCCCTTGCTTCAGCTTTACACTTCTGTGCTCCGCATTGAGGACACGAACGGGAACCAAGTTGTTTTTAGGTTCAACAAGCATCTTTCCGACGATATAGCTCTGGTAATAGTTTTCTGTATCTGGCTCTATTAGGAAGAATCGGTGGCTCCCAGGATCACCTTCCAGCTTTGTCCAAATAAGTGTCTCTGACGAAGGTGGTAAAATTTCGTCCTCACTTACAACTGTTCTTAGAGCTGCGACGTTCTCGTTCCCGTAAACCATTGGAATCTCGACGTTTCTGTACTTTAGAACTTGCAAACCGATGTCGAGGACTACATCATGCGTCTTCATAAAGTCGATTCCAATGATGCATTCGTCACATATATCGGCCACTAAGAATGCATGGGAGAAGACTATTCCTGCTAGATTTATCGTCAAGAGTACCTCACCATACACCTTTGCCGTTGCTCCAGTTGCTGTTTTCAGACAGTAGCTGCTGGTGTTGTGCAGCCATGATTGGCGAACGATGTCCCTTCTGATTATGGAAGCGGTGGCACCTGTATCGATTGTGGCCACACACTTTTTCTGACCGATATGGGCTTCCACTGTCAGGCTCCTATTACATCGTTTGGTCTGTGAAACCTGAATTGTGGTCATGGGGGCGTCGATTCCAGAAACCAGCTTCTGCCCCGCGAAGTTGGTTCTTACTCGTTTCCCGACTGATGGCTTTGTGAGGTTCCGTCCGCCGATTGTTCAGATGCCTCCTCGTGACGACTCCTAGTTCTGCAATGTGGACAACTACCCTGTCTACGTTCAGCTCTGCACTGTCGTTGAAGATGTCCAATTTTGTTGCAGTTCCAGCAACGGATCGGTCCCCTGCGAGCACTGTTCCGGTCTTCTACATCTGTTCTATGGCATGAGCATTCGACGGATGTTATTTCTCTTACGCGGTGGAATCCTTGAGATGCCTGGTCAGCAGCTTTCATAGTTAATGCAAATGCCAGTGCCTCAGGAAGAGTTCTCTTTCCAGCCATTCGTAGAGCCATCTGCAGCTGTCTGTCCTCTATGGCTTGTGTAAATGCCTCAATAGCCATTTCGTTGATGACATCTTCGCCGGCATTGGGATATGACAAGTGCGCTAGCCGTTCTATATCCGCTTGCAGCTGCTGGAGTGTTTCTCCCCTCTTCTGGAATCTACTGCGCAGTTGCACTCTATACACTTGCTGCATATGGTCGTCACCAAACCGCATCTCAATAGCCTTAACCAAAGCATCATAGTTGCGTTGTTTTTCTTCTGAGATAGTTTGAAGCAATTCTGCAGCTGTACCTCGTAATGCGAGCGTTAATGCAATCGACTTTTCCTCGTCGTCCCATCCATTGGTCATTGCAGCTGCTTCGAACTGTCTCTTATAGATCGGCCATGATGTTTGACCATCAAAAACGGGTGGTTGCATCTCCTTCCTTCTTGGGCAGTCAGTAGAATATTCGCGAGCCTTCTGTTTCTTGACTTTTTCGAGCTCTTTAACTACGTTCTCGATGTTTGTTTCGTGTCTATGAAGAGATTCATTAATTTCCTCAAACTTGGTTTCATGCTTATTTAACTTCTCATCAATCGCGACGATTTTTACATCTAGAACATTCTTAAACTCTTCCACGGCATCTTTTTGTGCGGCGGCAATGTAATTTTTCTGTTCTTCAAGAGAATTCTTCTGTTCTTCTAGAGAATTCTTCTGTTCTTCTAGAGAATTCTTCTGTTCTGCGAACTTAGATTCCATAGAATTCTTCTGTTCTTCCATCTTGGCAAGAAGTAATTCCATCATAGCGCTAATATCAACGCCTGTACTTACTTGTTCTTCTGCCACGTCAAAAAGCATGGTCTTTGAATTTTCTCCCTCATTTTCGACAGCCTCCTGCAGACGAAGTATGAGGTCACTTTTCCCTCCAGCTGTGGAGAGATTCCTCTTTTCTAATTCACTTTTTAATTGGGGTATGCTTAGTTGTAGCAATACACGACCCATTTTTTTTTTTTTTTTTGTGTCACTTGTAATTTCGAAATTCACAAATTCACTTTAATTAATTTCTTTTTTTTTTTTTTAATGTTTCTTTGTAACACACGCTTTAGCACAGAATAAGTTTTATCCCACTTCTGACACCAATGTTACATTTGGGCTGGGATTCGAAAAGATAAAACACTATTCTGTTCAACTTTTCTAGTATAATCACTTTTATTACACTTTTATAGATTATCCACTTATTAAGTACCAGAACAATATTACTCAAACAATTCTTCAACGATTCAAACCAATCACTTATTTCAACTTTATTACTCTGCACTTATTTATCTTTACAACCGATTACTATCTCGAACTTTAACCAATCACTGATAAAAATCAACTGTCGCCCTGTTCTACAACCTCTCCTTTTATATCTGCTCTGCCATCTCTTCGAGAACTTTCTAGCTAACTCCAATTGGTTCTACAATTGGCTGACATACTTTTTCCCCTTTTCAGCAATTGATAAATTCCCATTTAGTTTAGTGGGGATTTGACAGATTCCAATTTCCAATTGGAAGTGGAACTTGTTTGGTGACTAATGGGGTTGTTTTCATTTCACCATTTTAGTTTGTTTTCATTTCACCACAATTCATTCCACGCCACAATATGTCAAAATAAAAAAAAAGATCGATCTATGAGATTCCTGATCCTGTTGACCAGGTCCGTCAACGCTTTGTGTGATGAGCATTTGAATGTCTTTATTTCATCTACCGGTGAATATGTTCTTACAAAATGATGGCTTGCTTATTTTTAAATCCTTTTTTAGAATAACAAATATTTCTCATATTATGTTTTTTTTTTTGGTTTTCCTTTTAGGAACGAGCCCAATGTTAGCGTTCATAACACTCGCTTCCTCACAATCTCAAACACTGCCTGAAGTCAATTACGTTAAAGTTTCTGAAGTTTGGTTCTTATGTTGTACATTGTTTATCTTTGGCAGTCTGATAGAATTTGCTTTCGTCAACAATATATGGCGACGAAAGAAAAATGCCGAATTGAAGAAACTCAACAGTAAATATGTCTTAAAGTCAACACTTAAAACACGGTTTTCACGAAAAGAGATGGGATTTCAAAAGTCGAGATCTTGTTTCGATGGACAATCTGAAAACAATAATTTAGAATCAAATACCTGCAGTACCATGGTCAGTGTCGATGTGAGTATAAAGTAGATTTCTTTAAACCGAGAATAAGTGTAGCGGCCCGAACATAAAGGGGAGGCGTTTAGCTTTTGTGTTCGACTTTTCGTTCAATGAAATGGAAGGACAAAGCAGAAGAACTAAGTTCTTTTACTAGGTGTCAAAAAGCCGTACCTTTATGGACATGGCTTTAGAAGTTCGTTACAACTCACACTAATAAACGCTTTAAATGCGAATCTAGCTCCAACTGTTGCTGTACATTACATATTTGCAAGCAGTTTAACTAGCCTGCTTGTTGAAGGTTTCAAATACAATATTTTATTTCTCTCGTTTCAGAATTCTCCAATTATAGAGACAACCCAATATGATAATGAATTTGTATCTGGCATTGATAACCCAGCCATAGATAAGGAGAAGATCTCCAACAGCCCAACTATGGATCTTGACAAGAACTGTGGAAGTAGAATGTCCAATTGTGCCACAATCTGCGTGGATGACAAGAACAATTGCTTTGACGATACGAGCAAGAAAAAAAGCAAGTCCAATCATGATGATTGGACCACAATGACACCTCAAGAGATATCCATTTTGATCGACAGACAGGCTCGATTCATTTTCCCATTAGCATTTCTCGTATTCAATGCAATCTTTTGGGGCTTTGTTTATTGCTAGTAATAACTTTGAAAACAAATCAGGAGCATTGCTAATCATACAAGTCTGAAGTGTATTTCCATTGAACGGTTCTACGAGTATGTCCACTCTTCTGATATTTTTTCCCGGATTTGCACAAACATTGTTTCATTGGTCTTATGTCAAATTAATGTTAAACTTAAAACAAAACTATATTTGACCATTTGCGAAAAGTGTGAATTTTTGTTATATTGAATTTGACATGAGTTGATAAGGGGTTACTAGTCACCCAGCGTCTATTGGATAACAATATGCATTCACACAAAATTCAAATGCAATTTGTATTAAACGCATTAGTTTTTTTTAATGTACTATTTATTCATATATTTTTAATAATCGTTAAGTAAGGAAAAAAATAATTGCTTAGCTGGATTTTTAAAGGACTTGATGTCTTTACTAAGAGAAAAACAACTTAATGTGATCAAACTGAAAGGTACGGTTCGGGTATATAAATTACAACATTATGTTTCATTGTTTTAGTTTTTATCAAATAGTTAATCTCTTCCTGTGAATATTGTATAGAACAGTGATTTATATTATGCTATATTATGTGTATAACGCATTGAATGAAATCTATGATTTCAGATTTGTTTTATTTAAGACGAGCGATAGTTATTTCGCAAATGATTAAAATATATAAATTATAAAAATGGGTTTCTAAAGTTTGTTGTCGTTAAGAAGATGGACAAATCATGATACAGAATTTTGAAATTTATGGCTAAAGATTAGTACGCTGTTCGAACTAAATTTTCGGTCCCATACAAAATTCTCTCCAAAATTTAGCTAAGCTAAATTTAAGCGAACTCATTTAGCTGAGTGGTACGCAGCTCGAGCTAAATAATCAAACTTTTTTTTCAGAATGTACTTCATGTATCTGTTGCGACATCTGGTTTCCAGTGAAGTGTGTAGTACTTTTAGTGAATTGCTGTTAGCAGAGACAATACTTTAGTTGTAATAATTATTTTCAAATTTAGCGCGCCTATTAAATGGGTCGGGACATTTTCCCAAGCTAATTGTGACAGATCGCTGTGTTCTTATTATTTTTTTTTTGCGTTTTTGTATTGCGAAGAATGGGAGAAGTAAGCAGAGAACAGCTTAAGCTCGAGCAGCGTACTAAGCTTAAGGATGAAGCCGACGTTGAGGTGTTCGCTTAACGTACCAGATATATTGGATGGCTACGAAGAATATCAATCGGAATCGATAAAAGTAAGCCATACTATTCAATGAATTTATCACACAATATATATTTAATTATTATTCTGTTTTCAAGGTTTGTTAAAGACTGCTGGCACAGTCATTGGTACTGGATGCGAAGCAATGCTCACTGATTGGGACAACGTTTTGACTGCTGCTGGTCTGCCAAGGAAGCAACTGGTGTTATTTTTCGGCACATTGAGGCTCGTACTGGAAAGCCAACTCTTGTTGGTGAAACCTGTCGTTTCGTTCTGAAAGACGCGTTAAAGAATCGCCTCCATCGTTCTTGGCCTTCGTGACGACTCGACGAGTAACTTCTTTAATATTCTTTTTTGTAATTCCGAATACTTTAAATACTAATAAAGAAATAATACATGTGTCATAATTGTGGTATCACTTGCAGAAGACTAACAGCAATTCACTAATGTGGTATTCGTTTGGGCGCTCTCAGAGCACTTTTTTTGCCCTCAGAGCAATTTTTATGTTCGTTTGGTACCAAAAAAAGCAATCTTTTTCAGATTTCAGAGCACTTTTGCGAATCTAGATATTTTCTCAGATTTGCTTCAGATTTACCAATACAAGTGCATTTGAGTTTGACATTTGGTGGAGTTTGTTTACATTTGCGTGAAATATTTCTACAGCAAAGAAAGGCATTGCATCGGGTGAATATATTTTTGTAAATTATTTGTGTACAAATATTTAGAAATCAATCAGGAATGAAATTTCGAATGTTTTAATACAAAATTTAACCAGTGAATCGAAAGCGCATAGAAAAGTGTCGAAGACTACACATGTTACAGTCGCACCAATATCAACACAAAAAAAGAGCAAGAGCGTTTTTATGTTCGATTAGGCACACGAAATCTGAAATCTGAGGGCAAATCTGAAGAAGCCCAAACGAATACCACATAAAAGTACTACACACTTCACTGGAAACCAGATGTCGCAACACTCAGTAACGAGAATTTAGTTAGATGTCAGTCTGTCTGTTATGATGCGTCACTCAAGTGTCAAGTTGTGCATTTATTTATGAGAAGGCTACTTTCTCTACGAAACGAAAGCACTTACGAAACGAAATATGAATATGGGGAGAGAAGACATCAATGCTTTTTCTAACACAGGTGTTTTACCTAGTAGATAAACCTGATTTTAAATATCCAACACATTCATTTAAATTGTGTTGGAGCGAACTTCCAGGTGCTGAAGTCCACATATTTTTGTTTTTTTCATTTTAATCGCGAAAGACGATAACCGCTTGCGCAGCAATATTTGCAATTTTTTGATATCGAATTTATTTATGTTAGATAAGCAAGTATTTCTGCAAAGAACTGCATAATGAGCGTAATTGAAGATAACACTACTCAAGAATCGGAAGGGGATCGAGGAAGCGGCAGTCATCGTCACAAGCACCGTCGTTCGCACCACCACCATAGCAGTAAGCGAGAACATCGAATCAGCACCAAAAGGGAACGCGAATCGCATTCAGATCAAAGTGTTAGCAAGAAGGTGAGTGCACCCTTCTTTTTATATTTTTATCGGGTGAGCTGTTATATTTTGGGTGAAGCCCGCTTTCGTCCACCATTACATCCTAGTTAGTTTCCAACATCCGGTGTTCCGGCTTTACTTTCGTTCTTAATCCAGAAAGTAATTTTCACGATTTCTATTCACAGAGGCATCATCGCAACAAAAATCCATCCAAAATGGGCTGCGCGTGGACTAACTTCCTTAAAAGTCTGCTGGTCGTATTCCATATGATATTAGATGCCGCTTTGGAGTTCGGCCTCGGTTGGTATTGGGGGGAAAAAAAGCAATGTCCGACACTTGGATCAGATGATCAAAAGCTCTGCCGAAAAAGCGCCGTCGAACTGGCTCAACTAATTCGAGAGCGAAAGCTGAAGGCCCACGATGTTGTTAAGGCATACATCGACCGAATGAAGGAAGTGAATCCAGTGCTAAATGCGGTAGTTGATGGTCCATTCCTAGAAGCTCTGGGTGAAGCATCAGTGGTCGATGAACAGCTCACTAGTGGTCAGCTGACCGAAAAGGATTTTTTTAAAAAGCCATTCTTAGGTGTTCCCTTTACAACAAAGGACAGTACTTCGGTTAAGGGCAAACTGTTGACTCTTGGGTTGTTATCACGCCGTAATGAGAAATCGCTTGTTGATGCCGAATGTGTACGCCTAATGAAGGAAGCAGGAGCCATCATCATTGCTACTTCAAACGTGCCCGAAGTGAACAAGTGGATTGAGAGCCGTAACTCCTTAATTGGACAGACGAACAATCCTTATGATACGAGGAGATCAGCCGGTGGGTCATCAGGAGGTGAGGGATCTTTGATTGCCTCATGCGCTACAGGATTTGGATTGGGTAAGATGTCCCCTCGCGTTACTTGCAATTTCTGAACATTATTACTTTAGGAACTGACATTGGGGGTTCTATTCGTATTCCGTCATTTAATTGTGGTATATTTGGTCATAAGCCGACAGTTGGAGTCGTCAATACCAGAGGATGCACTTTTAGAACTGGAAAAGAGGCTGATACAATGGTTGTAGCTGGTCCCATGTCACGGTATGCCTCCGATTTGATGCCTATTTTACGAGTAAGCTACAAAATATAATAACCAGCTGCGTGCTTTACGAAATTTATGAATTTTGAGGTAATTGCGGACCCAGAGAAGTTGACCGACTTAAAACTCGATGAGAAGGTAGATTTGACTAAATTGCGATACTTTTACATTCCCTCCAACGAGATGCCTAGCTGCAATCCAGTGAATAAGGATATGCAAACTACAATGTTTAAGTAAGTAGACAATTGCAAATTTAAACCGTAGATAGCTTCATGATGGAGTGTTAAAATGAAAGCTACACTTGTGCTCTATCATTCCTTATAGTTTTATATTTGGGGGGCCAGCGGCATTTGATGTTTCGCCCATCTTTACTTACTTATTTTAAGTAAATTTTGCTCGTAATCCAACACATTACATTTTTTTTCAGGGTAACTCGACACTTTGCCGATCTGACTGGTGAAGAAGTAAAAGTAGCCTCATTGCCGGGTACTGAAATATCTGGCAGACTCTTTCGCTATTGGATGTCACGTGAACCGGCTAATTTTAATACGCTCCTCGGCAACGGAGCTTCCTTAAATCCTTTTTTTGAACTATTAAAGAAAATTGTTGGCCGTAGTGAGTTCACAATGGGCGCAATATTAGCCCTACTTGACGGTGTACTTCCCAGTGAAAAAACTGAGCTAATGGAAGAGGCTACAAAGAAATGTAGCGAAGCATTAGCTGAACTCCTCGGTGATGATGGAGTCTTATTCTTTCACAGCTCACCACGAACAGCTCCGTTTCATTACTATCCACTAGTTAAGATCATGGATTTTTCTTATTTTAGTATCTTCAATGTATTGCGTGTTCCCGCAACGCAGGTGAGTTCTTTCTTGCACTATCGGAAATTCATTTTCATTGATACTTTTATCTCCTTCCACAGGTTCCAATGGGATTGGACTCGAAAGGCATTCCCCTTGGCATTCAAGTTGTGGCCGCAAAGAATTGTGATAGACTATGTCTCGCGGTAGCCGAGGAGCTGGAAAATAAATTTGGTGGATGGGTCCCACCTTTCAGCAATTAAATTTGACCTTGGACTCCATTGTATAGATTTACTTTTTCTAAATATTTGTTTGGTTTGCCTGGGGTAAGAATTTTTCATCAGATTTATATGTATATTTTTTTTGTGTAAAGTGTTTTATTGAATAAAGTTGGTTTTTAATAGAGAATATAGAATGTTGAAGTGCAATACTCTTGCTCCAGGGGCGTTCCTCCAATTCAAAATCTTTTTCCGAAAATTTATGTCAATGGTATACAAAATAGCACTAATTAATATGCCTTATACAATGACCGACTTTCGAAAAATATCCCTGACACATTTATAACCAAGTTAAGTATTTTAAAGTAACGCGTACGAATTATTTCACGTAATGGGTTCAATTCCATAACGTAGATAGGACTGCTCACAGATAGAGGTCAAGTACGAGTCAGCTGCTATCAGCAAATAGAAACACTTTTGGGTTAATCTCGCTTGTATTAATGCAAGTCAACGACACAACTGGTTTGCTGGCGGATCAAACCGTTCGTGACAAGCTCATCGAAGAAATTATTCATACAGCAAAACTTCGTATATTCGAATCTCAAGGAAACGGGAAATTGCTGTTATCGTAGACTTGACTTATAAAATAATTAACAAAGACATAGATACCACAAGTCGGACTGACATGCGCCATACTCTTTCTTATACATTAAAAGTTGGTGTACATAATCAACTTAGCAGTACAGTGACAAATTCTATAAAATATATATTTTTAATTTAAATATCTTCGCATAAACTTCCTCTCGGTGTTCGCTTTAAATGAGATTTGTCATTTTGCCACCACAAACGATAAGTGGAAAATAACAGGGGTTGAATAAAATACACTACGAATCATTAGGCGCGCTTAAATTACGCAGGATTTTAAATTTGTAATGCTGCATTTACACGGTCACACATTCCTAACACGTAAGATTAAAGAGATGCTAAATAATAAATAAAATAGCCGTCTGACTGAAAGGGACAGCATTACCTACACGCAAAAAAACTTGACACATATTCAGGTCGGCCATCTTGTTTACGTGATAGGAATTATAGGAAAGCTCTGCATGTCCTGCGATCGACCCGAACCGTCCCAATCAAAAGCTGAAGGGAAAGGAGTTCAAGTTATAGTATAAGTACAGGATGAAAGCTCCGCAAATTAATTCACCATTTTAAACTAAGCTTTTTATCAGTGCTAGGTACCTGTCTAAATGTTTTATTTATAAATTTTTAAATTCTTAATTTCGTAACCCTCATATTTTTACCCGCTATTGGCGATATCTATTCTCTATTTCCTATGTTGACTGTTCTAAAGTCTGGGGTCAGATTTTTTAACGAAACGTTCAAACGTCTTCCAAGAAGAAATTTGCTTATGTAACATAAGGCAAATCATTCGTGCGGTCGAAAACTCAAAAACGTTTCTTCATTTCGCCTTAACAGAATCTGAACCAGGACCCCAATTTTCCAAAAATCTCCGACGCGATGCGAAAACTGAAATTTACAATTCTCGAAATCCGCACATGTGAATTTCTCTTCGAATGTTACTCGTCTGTGTTTTCCATGTGGATTTGTATCTCGTAACGGAATTATGAGTTTGATACTTAAAAAAAGGCTTGTTTTTTTGATTTGTGTGAGAAAATAAGAGTCAAATTAAAATAAATCAAACAATTTAAATGAAGCACGTTTTGAATGATATCCCTTCCGCATTCTACCTCATTATATAATAAATAATTTTCGCACAGGTGAAAATAAAACGCGAATAGCTTTCAGAATACGATTTTTTTTCCTATGCGAAAATTTCTAGCGGATTTCCTCGTATACAAATTATTTTATGCGGAATTTGAGAATTGGGGTCCAGGAATTCTAGACCTCTGAACGTATTCTATTGACACTTTAATGACGTGTGTTCCATCTAGCGGCGAAGAATTGTTCCATACTTGTAAAGAAAAATTCCCTTCCAGTGTTGCCACTAACTCTAGGTAGTTATTTAGTTATCCAACAAAATGTCGTATTTTCTAAGAGCAGTACCATGTGAACCTGACATTCAATACATAGTCTCCATTAATAAATTTAAATGTCGTACAAAATTCAAGCAATATAACCGTTTGTTCTTAAAATAAATTATATTTTATTTAAAATATTGAGTTGTCTAATTTATGAAAATAAAAAGATGGATTTAGCTGAAGAATTTCACTAACTAAAGAAGAAAGCTACGTTGCATTCATACATTTATTCAGTTAGAGAAAGCCAAAGAGGCGGAAGTAAATAAAAACAAATTAAAATTCTTAAGTAATGTATAAAACTCAGTAAAGATGTAGTATACAAATCAAGCATAGTACTAGATATGTAGTGTAGTATAAGTGGCAATGGTAACGTTGTTCCATTCCCTTTCTTCTCTACTTATTTCGAAGAAATCCAAAAAGGAAAATTCAGTTTCAGTTGAGCGATCGTTTTAAGCGGTTGTGCGCATTCGCATTATTTGGATCAATTGTGTCCCTCTTCCCGCGGCTAACTGTGTGGAACCCTACTAAACTAAAATAGTTTCATTTTTAGATTCGTCTTGTATATTTTTGTGAAAAAAATAACACGAAAATCTTAAGTATAGAAGGAACAAACTGTACACAGTTCAATAATCTGCTGAAGTCAGAGAAAAATTTAGGTTTTCCTTTTTATTTTTTTCCGTTTTCTTTCGCGAATCAGTGTGTAAGAAAAGGAGTGAATTCCGTTTCTCACTTTCAATTGTTTTTTTTTTTATTTTTTCCGCAACAATTTAAGTTTTTCCTTTCCCTACATCATTTCGTGTGTGGTCAGCTGAAAAAAAATATCGTGTGTGAAAAACCAACTCATTAAAGAAAATTCCGATAATCCTGTAGAATCAGTGGGAAAACCTAAAAAGAGTGCGTTATGGCGGCGAATGAAGTAATAAATAATAATTCATTACACTACTTCGAGGGTGTGGAAAAATTGCTGGAAATTTGGTTCGCACCGAATCCAGACAATAAAAATGCTGATTTGAGGAAAATACGCAGGTTAGTGGAAAATTTATTTGAAAAAAAACTTCGGAGCCCAAAGGCAAATCATCAGGACGGCTGCTAAAGTGCTTTCTATTGATTTTTACCCAGAAAAAAAGTCCTCTGCCTGCGCCTTGGTAAAAACCGGTGCGTAGTTGAGAGCTTTTTTTCGTCCTCTTATGTGCTGTCATTTATTGTGGTAGGCCCTGTTTCATTGCGCCATCAAGTGTCCTGTTTGTATTTAAATGCAGAGTACTATTCATTTATATTTTTAATGAAACGAATGACTTTTCTCAGCTTCCGGAAAGTAACGCAAGGTTTCCATTCCAACCATTTTTGTGGTTATGTTGCCGGGCAATTACCACAATTTATGAGATAACATGTCGGTGTTTTACATTTACTTTTGTTTCTTGTTCGTTTGCATTCGCACTTGGCACAGCATGAATAAAGATAAAGGTAAAGAACGAAAGAAACTGTCTTGTGTACCAAACACACCCATACACACACACCTGTAAACGATAATAAGCAGTAGGTACCTATGGTTTGGTGGTGTAGTATCTCTATATCCATGAAATCAGCTGGTGCGGTTTCCAACGTATCTAGATTCTGTTCCAGTCAGCCAAAAGCAAACGAAGCAACTGAGAACTGACAGAAACCAAAATTAAGCACTTGTTTTTACCCTGATTTGCGGTTGCGGTACTCGTAGTAAGAAACTGTTTTTTAGCTCCTTTTTGATTTAAATTTAGATAATGGGTTCGCAACTGAAATCTCCTTTTTACCCGACTGGACACAGGGAGGGTTATTTGATTATATCCATCACATTTTGCGAATCCTAATTTATTTTCAGGTTTAAAAAGTTTAAGTTTAATGAGTGCATACATACAAATGGTCCCCATTTAAAAAGATTTTGCTATGTATACATAATATGCTGATTTGATTTGAAGAAGATTTTGTCCTCTTGATCTGTCAAAATGGAAAAATGCTTTTTGGAAATTTTGTGGAGACTATCTGTTGAACATTATTAAAAATGTAAGTTAGGTAATATCTTCGAAAACCACGCTCATCTCAATTTGGTTGGTTTATGTGACAATTAGCGCATGATCACCGTTTTGGGGCAGAAAACTAGGTTTTCGCGAAAACACTCCAAAACAGAAGCTTTCGACTCGCAAACAAAATTTTGTCTATACCTTTATATTTCAGTTTTCAAAACTCGTTGTTAAAGTCGTTCTCATTTTTTAATTAATTGGATCGAAATTTGTAAACCTAGCCAAAATAGTTTACACAAAAGTTTCACGGCTAGAGTCTCACAGCTGATTGAAACGTCAAACGAAAACTAGTTAGTGTTCGGTGTGAATGCTTCGACGAGTTTTCGACGAAAACACGATTTTCGGTGCGCTGTGAATTGGGCATTAAGTCTAGTATTCTGCTCGCGCTAAATGTAAGCTTCCCTAGTCTCCACGCCAAAGATTAAAACATGGTCGTTAAATGATTAAACATGATACCTACCTAATGTCAAAAATTAAAATTTTCAAACTTCCGACTTGAAGGACATCGCAATATTTGAATATCTACAAAATAATGGGAACAAGACAAGTTGAAGAAGAAAATATTATCATTGCTGCAGCAGCTGAAATAATTTCTGTAGTTGCAAGTACCTAGAAGGTGACACTTTCCTTCGTGTCGTGGAGATAGAATTTGGCGCGAGCTGGATACTAGGCTTTAGCTAAATAATTTAAATTCAGTTAAATTAATTTCTAGGTATGTTTCCCTAAAAAGTCGCTAGGTTTTTACGATACATATACCTAATGTAAATTTACAAGTACATACCTACATAAAATAATATTATGGAAATCATATCTTATATATAAAAAGGCGAAGGGAAATAGTTAAGAACCACGCTTACTGCGCAACATATTCGCAACATTTTTTTCCTTGGAAGATTGTGCAAAGATAGGTCAATATAATGGCTGGAAAAGTACTTTGTAGTAAACAACTCACTGTTGAATCTATTTTGGACTGTGAAAGGAGTATTTGCCAATAGTGTATTTGTTACAGAATCTGATTTTCTTTATATCTAACATACATATTTTTAGTTTTATTAATTATAATGCTAATATAAAACAGCTTTAAGAAAACAAAGACAAAAAAGAATGGTGAATAAGGCGGGTAATCCCGACCACTCGGTTCATTGGGGGTTAACGCCGCAAATGGAATTTCTTAATAATAATAATAATTCTGAAAATGCAATCATACCTAGTAAATAATGCCCAATTCACAATGTCGCGTTGACGCGCGCGTGCGTTGACAAATTATGTAGAAACAAAGCGTTTATATGCTGCCACACAAAATACAACTTCAGGCGTTGAATCGGCTTTAGATCGTAAATATCGTAAAGTTCAACGCGACGACTGAGTAGACCTACTTTCTGCTATCGCGCGCGTTTGACAACTTTAAAATTTCGACTTGTTCGATTTAAAGGCATAGAATGTGCCGTTCACAGTCGGAGTGGCACAGATCCACTAAGTTTATCAAAAACAACTTTTAAAGAGCTATATGATGTTCCTTCAATGCAAATTAATTAATTCAATGTGTGAAATGACGATCATTTTTTTTTTCTAGAGCAACTACTTATTTCTTTAGATTTCTTGGAGAAAAAATATTAATCAATTATGGTTGCTTTTTGATTTGATATACATATTGTTAAATATGATTTTCTTGTATTTTAGAGAATCCTTTTTCAATTCGTGCATAAAAATTACAGATAGAAGAAAAAAAGGAGTAGGTACACTTGAAATTTGAATTCTGCTCTGAATTTGTGTTTTTTAGCCAAGAAACAAACCGAAGTTTTAGTCTGTCATACTCTACCCTCTCAACGTGCATTCGCTTCAAAGCAGCATTTCTGTTTACAAAATTCTTGCTCGCGCGCTTTGGCATTTGAAATCGTAAAGTTTCGATAAAGCGTGTCAAATCGCGCCGACGCACGCACGCGTTCAACGCCGAATTGTGAATTGGGCATAAGGTCGCTCGCTCGTTTCGAATTTTGAGACTCAAAATCCAATAACAACAATCAGTAAAATGCAATAGTTAATAAAAGCGATAAAAACAACTATCGCTTCTCTGTGTATTTATTGTTTTCAATTCGGAATTTGACATTTATCCTGAATGTCTATTTGAACGGCGTTATTTTTGGCATGTTGCTGATGTTGACGGCCTTTTTTCCTCGATTTTCGTATACAGACCAACAAAAGATGTATGTTGGTAAAACGACTGTCAAAAAAACCTTAAAACACACGACGGATAGGTTTATGAAACACTTGTTCAGTCTCTTCGCGTCGATCTAAAGAGGAGAAAACCGATAGAAATAACACGACCGACTTGTTTAAGCTTTCGAAACTGACCTATTGGTCCGTTTGGATCCTCAAAAGATCAAATCGCTTATAAGAAGCGCATATAAAAACACTGTAGACTTCGTTTCTTGTATACGCGTACGAATATAAGAACATGTAACTCGGGTATAACCTTAACCGCTTACAGAAACCTCGACTCAACTCATAACAAAGTTCAAATCCATTACAAAAATCGCACACGACACAACATCTAATAATATTAATAATCCAATTAACTATCACATGATAATGATTACCTATATGCTAAATTTGTTTCATCAACCCCACAAGGAAGTGATACTAACAGCACACATGGGTGACATCTAACCCCAAACATACCGAACTTGATTAGAGTTAAATTACTATGTATATGCCTAAGATAATGACAAATTTGGCGCCAATTAGCATTGATTCTGGAGTTGTTTTCCGGCCAGACACGCTACTGCCCGCTTATCACCCGCATTCTAATATATATGTACACATTACTAATAAACTGATTATGGAAATGTGGTCTCTGTTGCTACCTATTAACAGATAAACAAAAATTTAAATTGATGCCAATAATATTAAGATTTTTTGTATTCCGATTGAGTTCCGTATTTTGATTAAATTTAATTGTTCTACAGAACATTGAACCGATAACGACCTCGAACGATATTCATATATCTAATAATAAACATTTGGCTTTGAACGTGTAGATATTTTTGGGCTTGCCTATCTTCCTAAATGGAGCTCTGTAAAAACGCGAAAACCTAAAAGTACTGCTCTAAAGTGGACCATTCTGTGTGTGTTTGTAGATAGTTGGTAGTTGGCACTGGCAAATGTGACGCACAGCAGATAATAATTGGTAAAAATGAAATTAATTTTTCTTCCGACACTCGGGAACAGCCGGTGAATTTTTTCTTAACAAGCCCCTCTGTGCACGAGTCCAAAGCGTGACACACGCATTTTCAAGGTTGATAACGAAACGATTGACAGCATTCAGTAAGTGAGAATTCTCCGGAACTGGTAAGCTTCAACTGGTTTAAAATGCTAGCACAATGCTATTTCGATTATTTACATTCAAAAAAAAAATATGGGGATTTGGAGTTTAGAGAGAGAGAGAGCAGCTATAGAAAGCTGCAAGCCAGTGATGCCAGATTTTGGGGGAAATTTTTGAACACACCTCGGAAATGTCATTTCGTAAATCGCTGCGAATAACGATAAAGCAAATATTTTTTTAATTAAATTCTTACCGTCATTGATGCAACTCTAAAATATTGAAAAGAAATACATACAACGCGGATAACGCTTGTCACAATTTGACATTTGTAAATTTGTGTAACTTTCCGCACTCGATTTCCGAGCCTAATTGATCGCGGAAAATTATGAGGCCTGCGTAAACTATTCTCCATACAAAAATCTCCCTGCAATCTCAAACAGGAAATTGAGAACAAAATACTGACAGCGACGAACGATAGATGGAGTAAACTCGAATCCTGTGTCATAACCAGGAAAATGTGGCCAATCTATAGCAAACATAAGACAGAAAGAATTCTACAAATGAGAAAACAAGCGTTATCCTCTCTTGTAGGCATTATTACAGGACACAACATGTTGAAGTATCACACCAAGAAAATGGGAATCACTACTGATGACCTGTGCAGAGGATGCGGAGATGAAGATGTGCATGAGGACACTCCACACTTTCTTTGTCACTGCCCGGCACTCTGCCACATCAGATACAGTGTTCTTGGAAGGTATTTTTTCGAAGACTTAGAGGACATCTCTGAGCAGTCCATAAAAGACTTACATAGATTTGTATTATCTTCGGTTTCCACCCGGTTTAGAACTCCATGGGCATCACAATTGATCTAAGTGCGGCGGTGCAGGTTCCCCCTGCCTCGCCAACCCGCTAACCTAACCTTACCTAAGCCACTGCGCCTATATAATTTCCAACAAAACAATACGAAACAGAAAAGTTGTGTTTCATTTGTCGTTAAAAATTACACATCTGTCAAACATTTGTAAGTAAGCTTCGTAAGTACGATTTTAAAGAGCATTTTGAATACAATACACCACTTTACACAATGACAACTGACACAATGTGAAAAATCATGAGAATACCTTCACCCTGCCTCGGGCTTTCGATTATGGATAGCAGCATCCCGCATAAATAAACGAACTTAAGGATAACGTATTTTCTAAGCAATCGGCTCAAATATGGCCAAATCAATCATGTTAACCCTCATTTGGCGTGTTCCTCAGCAGGCAATACTCTTCCGGTACGTAACTCAGACAAAACAACCAGACAAACATCGCGCATTTGATTGGAAATATTAAAACAGTCTTCTTTATCCATAGCTTAACTTTCGATCGCCACAATTGTAATAAAAAACCAACTCCATGCTATCATCGCCAAATTGCCCTCTAACAACAATATTAAATTGAATAACTGTTTAATATTTATTTTCAAATAAAACCCATTCTCACAGCCGTCTTGGCTATTGCCCGCCTTCCTCCATTACCCATTGGCAACCATTAATAACAACAAATATACCCACCCACAATCTCAACCCGAAGCTACCTTGACATTGACCGCTGTCATCAATTGAACCAACATCAGGAATATGTGTATAAAAAGAAAGAGAACAATCATTTATTGCTGTGTGCCAGGCCAGGGAAATATGGAAAATTATTGTATTTTTCTTTCATTTTGTTCAAGTACAAGAACTTATTTTTCATTTGCCGCTAAGATTTTTTTTTTTATTTTCCAGCCATCATATAATATATGATATAATATATAATGAGTTAGAAAAGCGTTCATAAGAAATGCATATAGAGACGAACGTCAGCGCACGTTTATGCTGAGGAAAACAAAAAGAAAAGAGCACACACGCAGGTATTTGGTGGTGAATGGTTTTAAATAGGATTTGGTACGGCGCAGCACATTTTACAATAGGCCTGTGTATGGGTATGCAGAAATACACTGCACGAGCCTTAGGGGCAAATGAAAACCCACACAAGTGTAGCGAGTTGAGGGAATGCCTATGAAATTCTTGATTTAGCTAAGCACGCTTTATGAAAAAGTTTGTTTTTCGCGCGGTGGTGTTAAGAAAGATGCCGCAAGTGATATACATTATATACAACAAAAGAACATTGACAATTGTGAGAGATTAAACAGTAGACTAACAAAATGGGAGAACATTTTGAATGCATCAGTTTTTTTTTCCCCTATCACCCTCAAAGCTTTTCCACGGAACAAAATGTTGTTTTTAATCTGTTCTTAATTTTGTCAAGAATTAAGAAAGATTGTACGATATAAACCATAATTAAGAAATGTAACTTTTAATAATTGAATGAGTTCCGAGGCATTGTCCTTAAAATGCTTCTGAACTGTTTAGCTTTGTTCTTCGAAATCACACAGGTAGTGAGTAGTTCTAAAAATGAATTCAAGTAGTGAGACTTGTGTTTTTTTTTTCACAAAAGGCAGAAACTGTCTGTTGAATTGAAGATAATTTTGCCATATTTGTAAGTATATCGGATTTTTCGTACTCATTGGAACATAAAATGAGATTATTTTCCCTTTAGGTTTGTGCGTGATTTAAAAGTCAGCTGTTCCTAAATTGTAATTTGTGTTTGTAAAAATCTATTCATTTACGTTGATGTCCACTGCAGCGGCCATATGTACATAATGTCTCTGTTTTTCACAGACTTGTTGTCTAAACACTTAATAATAACAAACTTTAAAGTTTGACAATTGTCAAATGTTTTGATCGGAGACAATACTGAGACCCCCGGCCGATTTTCCGTTACTTGCCTACGTGTGGATAGTATTTTTTTCTACAAATAATTGTACTTTTGCTTAAATTATTTATGAACAATGAACAATGTAGATTGGTTGAGAAAAAATAAAAACATTTTGAGCAATTTTCCTTCAGTTGAAAAATGTACTCATTAGTTCCAAGTCAATGATATTCAAAGGCGGGAAATTCACAACCATGTTTGTCCTTATATGTTTATAGTACCTGTATAAAACATCTGATTTAGATAGTTTTATTAACCAAACAAATTATATCATTCGCCTTTTAAAAATATATAGCATTCAGTAATAATAAAATATGGTATTCCCGACCTCGATCATGTCACACGGATTCTCAATTGACAAAACAAGATAGGAAAACAAAATGGGGAATTTGAAAAAAAGAAAAATGAGGGAGCCAGCCGCAGTATTGTCTCTGGTTTTGATGTTAGTGTAAGTAGGTGTAAATCTAGTTCAGAAATCTAGATCCGCAAAATCGCTTTTTTTTTTTTTTTGCAGCCAATGGAAAACGAATTTTGACAACCAGCTGGTTTCTACAGCATAAAAACTGCTCTGAATCTCAAAAAAGTGTTATTTTCTGTAGCAATGGAAAGTGGCATTACACACCTGTTCTAAGTCATGTGTTTGCAAGAGGGGTGTAGCTGCGACCGCAGCTGATAGAGCTGTCAAGTAGGGCACAATCGCATTTACAAATGCAGGTCAATCTCGTTTTGTGTCTCATGGGGCCACAAAGAGTCTAGGATCTGTAATTAAAATCTGATGGAGAGATAAATCTCCACTTTTGAAAGTGAACTGGCGGTGTTCTTCCAATTATAGATGCCAAAGTAAACAGTAAATAATATACTGAACACAAATGTCAACCAACATGACCGCCACCATTGTTAGGTTGTCACTATTGAAAATGTTTGGTTGTCAAAAAAAAAATCTACTCTGACACTAGTTTGCATTTTACCGACATGCACCAATTAGAGTGGATAAAATTGCAGTTTTTGAAGTAAATATTAGAACATGCCTATTCACAAACGTTGAATGAGTTGCATGCAACTAAACATTATCCATATCCATGTAAATCAAAAATCTTCAACGAGCATTTTGTCGGATTTTAATTATGCAAATATAGTGCTGCAACTGCCACGACAAAAGACTATCCATGTAAATTTCAAGCAGGCGTATAACTATTTGTGTATCCCGCATGCAAATCTTTTGGATGTGTATGTCTTCCACTGGTTGAACACCTGATTGTATGCAAATTTTCATTTCCGCACAGATTCGCTTTTGCTGCGTCTACGCCTTCTCTTAAGCTCTTTAGAACGTCATTCAAAAAATCGATAAAAGTATGTATCGTCTATGCAAACCTGCAATTGATGTATACGAGTATATCCTGTCATGTGTATCTATTTTGTGGATGGTGAAGGTTTTCTTTTTTTGAAGGTAGAGGCAAAATAATCCAATTGAGTTAGAAGTCGCATATACGACGTGCAGTTAATTAATGATGTTTTTTTTAAACGTAACCTAAAATATTTAACTATAATTATTATTTGATTAGTCACTCTTAAAGCGCTATTATTCAATATAAGAACTAATTAAGCTTCAAGCGAACAACTGATGTCACGACACGTACATTTTCCTCTGTTCTACGACTTAAAAATAACAAAAACCCTATATTCGATCCGAAGTGAAGCCCGGCCACTCCCGTCACAAATATTATTTACTGCATTGCAAATTTGATGGCATGCCCCCAGTCCCCATATACGTATGCCCGTTTTTCGCTTACCGCACAGCTTTAGTTGCGTCCATTTTGAATGTGAAACAAATTTGTTTTTCAAATTTCCGTCAGACAGTGGAGACTTTTTGCTTTTTTTCTTCGACATTGTTCTGTGCAAAAATGCACTTGGAAATGTTACTCTGTTTATTACATAATTGCTTGAGTTTCTAATTTTAGGTTAGCGTTCAACAGGAAATCTTCAAATGTTGGCACCTAAAGTCAACTATAAACCTTGAGCAATTATTAATCGTACGTCCGATATTCAATGAACTTTTATACAACAAACAACATGCATAATCGGACATTAATTTAATCATTTCAAGTGCTATACACGTTTAACGCATATGCAAACGTATTTCAAATCATATTGCGTTTGCTATGTCGCAAGAACTTAACGTTGCCTATTTAGATGACAGCAATAAATCGTATGGGGAAGAGTATGACGTATGAGTACATATGCATACGTAAAATTTAGGTATAATTAAGAACAGCCTCTGCCTTTTGTGATGTAATAGTAATTGGACTGTTGTGACGGGAAAAATGTTGCTTGTCTGTGAAATTGAACTGATCGGAGTGTAATTAATCTGGTATTCATTGGGGTTAATAAATAACCGAGGTTAGTTCACTATTGTTTGTAAACGATACACATTAATAATGTTTTCACAGTTTCAGGTGTCAAAGATTTGGATAGAATATCTGCTTTGAGTTTTAACAAAAGTTGTATTAAGGAAAGGAGATAGATTACCCGGACAGTGGTAAATCATTCAAAATTGTGTTTTGCTTATACCAACCCTTTTCCCCGTACCAAAAGCTGAGGTTTTTACGATGACAATCGAGACATTCATCCGAAACAGCAGTTTTCCCGTACCTTTCCCATTCTTTGACGACTTTTGTTTGTAGTTTTGTTAGAGTTTTTGATAAAACCTCTTCCAGACATATGGTTGTGCAATCAAACACACCTATTGAAACATACCCCAAATCTGGGGGCAGATGGGAGATCACGTAGGACGATATCGTTTTTGAAACTTTGATGACCAAAATAAGTTAAAGGGTCCGCCATCTAACTTTTTTTTTCAACTAGTGCTTATTTCGCGAATGGTAACACTTAGCTCATGTCTGATTTGACAGATAATTAGTTTTATCCTTCCGCTGAACGAATATGGTTATGTATACGCTTGAACAACGCTGGGAAATATTGCTTTGAAAATCAAGGTAATGTTGCAGAATGTGTGCGAAAATTGCGTACGGAATTTGGAAGAAGAGAAGCACCGTCAGCTCCGTATGTTCGTTAACTTGTGAAAAAAGTGAAAGAAACTGGCATCCTCATCGAAAAACCAAAGCGTGAAAAGCCAAAAACAGTGCGTACACTGTTTGGTGCGGAATTTGGTCCAGAGGCATAATTGGGCCATTTTTCTTCGAAAATGAGCAAGGAGTGGCCGTTACAATCAATGGCGATCGTTATCGGGCCATGTTGAACGAATTTTTGTTCACAAAAATTGAAGAGGAGGATATTGGCAACATTTGGTTTCAACAGGACGGCGCTACGTGCCACACAGCCGAAGCTACACTCGATGTTTTGCGCCCTGTTTTTGAAGATCGCATTATCAGCCGCAGAGCTGATGTCGTTTGGCCACCTCGGAGCTGCGATTTGACACCGTTGGACTATTATTTGTGGGGTGCCGTAAAAGATAAGTGTTACGCCGAAAAGCCAGAGACAATTGACGCTTTAAAGGACAATATTCGTGAAGCCATTGGTGAAATACAGCTGCACACAATCGATAATGTGCTTAAAAATTGGACCGATTGTGTAGGCTACTGCATGGCAGTAGCGAGGCAGCCATTTTGAATGAAATTATTTTCCATTACTTACCGGAAGGATTGTACTTTAAAAAAAAAAAAATATTTGAGAAAATATTCAGTATTTTTTTGTAATTATAGTCAGTTTTCATTACATTTGGGTACTTGTTGGCACGTGTTACTAGTTTTGGAGGTATGTATATCGTTTCGACGACAATCGTCTGAAGAGTAGTCAGGGCCCTGATTGATTTTCAAAGTCTTGTTTTAATCGTTATTTGTTAAGTTGTCAGTTAAGCTCATCTTTGAGAGACGGCTCGCAAATATCTCATTATATCGTCACCTACTGCCAATAGGTACTGGACTTTGCGCAAAATGTCAATTGTTAAAGGAGCCCAATGAAACAAGATTATTTCGCAAACAAACTGACACCTTTACACGTTGCCCTTTCATTCCTCTACTGTCTAGTCTCTTTAGGCGTTTTTCTTTTTTAGTTCAGAGCTGAGCACTGAACTGAGCTCGAGCATTATGAGCGCACTCTGAACTGAGCGTGCGCAGAGCATTTTGATGTTTTTTGTTTTTCCTGTCTTTTTTTTTTCTATCCAATGTGACTGAAAGTGTGCTTATACATGCGTAATCAGCATTTTCCTCAGGCTGCTCAGTCAATTTATTCTGAGCTCATAGAGCGAGCTCTGATCATGCTCTGAACGAAAAAAGAAACACAAATTTGAGCTCTGATGTATCTGAGCTAAAAAAGAAACACGAAATTTTTGTATAACAGTTCAGGTTCTGCTCTGAACTAAAAAAGAAAAACGGCTTTTATGTCCTGTATAACACTTTATCCACATCCACATAGTTATATACTCATGCATATATCCAAGTTGAAGCTAAATCAATTAGCATTAGATAGGTATACGACTATGTTATTCCTACTGGGAAGATGTGCTTTAAGATGCAAAACTTTTATGTAGTACATTTTGTACAGTTTGTGTAAAAAGAAACAAATTTGCGTGGATACCCTTAATAGAATGAGAAATCTGAAGAAAGAAGAATGAACTAAAAAAAAAAAAACCATTACAAAATTCGATTTTCCTGAACCATTAGGTAATGTGGATTGGCTGCTTTTGTATTATGTACTATATTTATTTTTAGCATTGAACAAGACCCTTGCGACGTATGCATAATAAATGGATTAAAAATGATTCGCTGATTCTTTGGGCTAGAGCCGCATGAACATTATAGCATTAAATATTTATTTTTTCCATATATTACAATTCTTGTTTATTACAACTAGAAAGCGGTCTTCGCATATAAAGGTAGAAGAAAGAAAGATTTGGCCTTATAAAAGAAATGTGTAGTTGTAAATTTCGAACCAAGAAACCTCTATGGGACTTCTAATCGTACCAGCTGTCAATTCGCCTTCAACTTAGTTGTATGTGTTTGTCCTGCAAACTAAATGCAAAGTTGCAATAAAATTTCATCCGAGATAACGACAAGATGTAAAAGCAGTTCGTCATTGATTTGGTCATTTTTTAACATTTTGCAAATTTTTGGGGTCAAAGGGATGTCATACAGCAGATAACAGACTGTGAAAATTTATCAATATTTGTAAAATGTACAAAAGCAAGGGTCTTGAATGCGATAGATGCAAACAAACTCAACAAACTTTGACATTCCAAAGAAGTTTGTCCGCATTGTGTTTTGTATCGATCCGATTGTTGGTTATTTTATTTCTCGCAGAGCGCTAAACAAAATATGGCGGTTAGCATAATTTCGCCCAACAACTACGGACTGCGGACACCTAATAACAACAATCCAAGACAGGAACTCTGGCTATTTTTATAGTTTATAGCCTTAAAAATTACTGTCGAATTTGCACACTGCTTTTGATTTGTTTCTCACTTCAAATCAACATAATTGTGCAAGCAAACAATTTACGATATCTCTCTGTCCCACAAATATTTCATTCTCTTATCGCCAAGAAACTATGTAGGTATACATCCGTTCATGAAAGTCGTGAGAAATGCAAGCAAACATTTTTATGTGCAGTGCTAGCAAAGTGGCATGCTGACGGTGTCAGTTATCTGCTCTGAAATTTAATATGTCAAATAGTTTAACGAACTTAAGATCCGAAGAAGTAAATTTGAAAACTCGTTATGGATGCGGTAAAAATTGAACAGAAATGATTTGGAACGCTTAAAGTTGACGAAACTGTTTAAGGAATTCACTGCAATTTTTTTTATTATAACAAAATTGGGTGGAATCATTTTTTTTTTTTTTTGCAGGTACACTAGTCGGCAAAAGTATTTTGACAGAAATGCTAGTCGCTTTCCAAGGCGAATAATTCCTAACGGCTACGGATTTATTGTCTACAGTTTTAACTAAGTTATTGCATATGGTGTGACCTATGATTGTGTGTGTAAATGAAATCATTTGAGACCCTGTATAGGTCAGGCCTATTTGTGGTTCAAGTCCGATTTGTTGGCTGGCAAAAGTATTTTAACAAATTCATTTTGCAAGGTTTTTTTGCAGAAGAATACTGTTATCGTTTAAATCTAAATTAAATATGATATATTTAATGTGTACAGGTCCATTTTGATTAAAATACGGGAAAAACGACACAGTTAAATTTGGAAGATCGACTAGCTTTTGTAGCAAAATACGATTGCGGTCTTTCTGTAAAAAAAAATAGGGGAAGAATTTAATTTGTCGAAGCAAACTGTAAATATGAAAATCAAATATCACATAAGAACGATCGCAGTGCAATACTTACCTCACTCGAGTAAAAAACGAAAAAGTTATAGCGAAAAAGGGTGGATGGAAGATATATTTTGGGGAAGTTTGTTAAAAATCCAAGTTTAAGTCCCAAACTTCTCGAGCTTTATATGAAAAAATGTGCTGAAAAGCCGATTACCTAAAAGATAATTCAGAGGCGCCTTGCTGAACTCCATTTGAATACATTTCCTATAAGAAAAGTACCGCACATAACTACGAAAACAAAATAAAGAGGCTACAATTCGTTCAGAGTTTAAAAAATAACCTATAAGATGTGATACCGGGTCTTATGAACGGAAGAGAGTTCATTTGAGCCTCATGGATCACCGTATAGAGGATTTGTTCGGATGCCGAAATTATCTCGTGAAAAATACGCACCAGTCGATCAGACCAGTTAGCATAGTTGTGGGTTTTTAATGCTAAGCAGATTTCGGTCCAATCAATGGAACGATGATTCAGCACAAACTTTAAACAATTACGCGCTTTACCATCTGGCGATAGATTATAGTCATTTATTATCCAATACGATAACGCTCTTTGTGAAAAGATCCCAATGATGATTTAACTTGGATGGGATATTGAACCAGAAACACACAACTGTCCACCCCGGAACGCAGATTTAATGTTTTTGATTATGTATGATGTTGAATTAAAGGAAAAATAACTGTTTTTCTGACACGGAGCAGAGAGGAGATCGTTTTTGTTGTAGCACAGCTTTGGGATGACGTTCCTTCAGAAATGATGCAGAAACTCGTCGAAACGATTCCAAGACAATTACAGAATATTATTGAGGCTAAAGCGGATATATTTTTTTCTTAAATAATTTTATTTTGTTCCTTTTTCAAAATATATGTTTTCTTCAGTAATTTTGTCAAAATTGTGCCAAAGTACAAATTTAATTTTGTTCATTTTAATAATTTTAAATTAATGAATCTAAAAATAAAAATGTTAATTAAGTAACCAAACTGTGTATTAGTTTTCTTTCATTTCTACCTAGAATTCATAAAATTTAAAATTTGTCAAAATACTTCTGCCGGTGAGTGTACATTGCGTAGAATTTCAAAAATTTAACTACATGGCAGATATTACAATTTATATATTTCGCCTTATGTATTTTGATTTACACTTTTATTCGCAACAAGTATTGAAATTTCCAGAAACTGTAATTTCCGGCTGATACTCCAAGATAACCTGTTGGGGTAAACGTGGACCTTTGGACTGACGCGAATTCACATTAAATCTATTTTCGATGCAGCCAACCAGACACAAACCGCAGCATCACGCGCTAACCGCGTTATTGCAACCAACGCTCACTGGTTATCATTTTGTTTTTGATTACAAATTGCTCTAGAGTCCCGACATATTCACATTGAAACTGTGTCACATATTAGTTTATTATTATTATTAAAAGCAAGCATCAGCTTAAAGTTTGAATACGTTTCGTTACTATGCCCACTTGAATGTAAATCTCACTAATAACTTAAGGGGCGTTGCAAAAATAAATAGCCGTATGCACAAATTCCAGTAGCCAGAGTTTCATGAATCTGCGATCCGATTATGTCGGTGTATTAGCAGCCAAAAGCTGCTGTGATATTTCAGGGGGCAATTTTTCCTTCCGCACATGGCGACCCCTGCTAAATCAGGTTACATTTTATTACTTCAAACAATTAGTACTTTTACTAAGCAAAGGAAGAGCCCACCCTTAGAGGTCGTATTAAAAATGATCCTGCTCTGGTAACTACGTAAATTTGTCTATGGTTGTTTTTATGATGCACTCGCAAATGATATGTCCTTTCCGAGTTCATTCTGTTGCGTCCTTTTCTGTCCAATCCTCGTGTGAGTTATAATAATGATGTTTATTAGTTCATAGTTCATTTAACTTTAAGTTTACATAAATTACAGTTTAACGAATAGAAAGTTATACCTATCTAGTTTTGAGCTACGAAAGTATTTTCAGAAAAAAAGATTTTAACAATTACTTTGCCTTGCGCTGGGTTGCTATTGCAGCTCTTGAATTTAATCTAACAAAATTTGTCATCAAAATATAACCCTTATAGGAATGTGCAGCTGCACTTTTCAGAACATTTGTTACTCATTAGTTTATTTAACTGTATGATTTGTTGTTCTTCTTTCTTTCAGACCGATGTGGGATGCCCTCCTTAAGTCAGTTCGGTGTGAAATCATCAGCTTCTCTCGAAATGATCATATCGACGCTTATGTACTTAGGTAAGTACCTATACCTACGCCCTTTACAAATAGCATGATCATATTATGTAAAAGGCCTTAATTTCACTTCAATGCTAAAAATAATATTTTACTGCACACCTACAAATGTGCATGTTGCTGCACACCGGTTCTGTTATTTTTAAAACATTGAATTAACGTCCACAACCTTCGGCTGCACATATTGCTTACCTCTTATAAGTCCCTAATAAAATGCAGCACATTTTTGACATCATCACAATATCTACCTACACATCCACCGGCAAAGTCTAATGTCGTTGACGCCAAGAACTAATGTTTTCGCTGAATTTTGCTCGGGGAAGATTTACTGTGGCGAATCGCTTAAAAATAGAAAAATTTATTTCGTTTACGCTCGACATCATACATAATCGTCTAAAAACAAACTTGAACGGCTTCCCCATCGGTTGGCGGCTAAGGGGGCGACATTCTTATAGTTTTTCTTATTTTACTTGCCAGAGTCTTAGTCGGCTTGTGCAAGGGAATTTCGTTTGTTTTGAACATTTCAGCTGTTTTTTTGTTTTATTTTTGTTTGTAGATTACATTTTAATTATGTTTATAAAAATGCTTATGT
This sequence comes from Cheilosia grossa, assembly GCA_963082955.1. NCBI lineage: Eukaryota > Metazoa > Arthropoda > Insecta > Diptera > Syrphidae > Cheilosia > Cheilosia grossa. Next base: position 14,607,323 of record OY720147.1, on the reverse strand, counting down.
GCTTTTGTTTTGTAATTCAGTTCCAATAAATGCTTCATTAAATACAACAATGCTGTTTAGTTTGTGAAATGTTGTTCTTTTGGATTATGTAACAAATTTCAATTTTTGTTTTTGAGGGAAACAGATGTTTCTGTCGTACTTTTTACTCTCGCGATCTCATCTAGATCAGGTATAAGCACATACTCGCGAAAAAAATATGTAATCCATAAAGAAATAAGTTTAAATTTAAATGCTAATGCCGCTGGTAGTAGGTATCCCAATATTAAAGTTGGTAAGGCGGTGGGTAAAGTCTCTGTGACGTAAAGAAGGAAAATGTGGATGAGCTTGCACTGGCTTCGTTTTTATTTGCTAAACATTGGCTACAGCTTAAAATGTCAGTTTTCTAATAAATCTGTTTTGTTTTCTTGATCCAGATCAGATAAAATACGACAACTATACCTCTGGCATCTGGCACATATATAGCATCACAATTTTAAATTGTTAATTGTTGGATATTGTATTCCTCTACAAATGTTTCATTATTTTTGCAGCGAGAGCAGCATGTTTGTTTCGAAGCGTCGTTGGATCTTGAAGACTTGTGGTACCACCACTCCTCTACAATGTCTCGAACCACTGTTGGAAATGGCCGAGGAAATCGGTTACACCGACGTTGAAGATCTGTTCTATTCAAGGAAGAACTTTAAGCGTCCCGATTTGCAGGTAAATCAACAATTTATCAGCGTTTTATTTTTGTATTACATTTTATTTAATGGTAACAGATATCACCCCATCGCGGTTTCGACGAGGAAGTGGCACTTTTGGATTCCATTTTCGATGACGGACGAGCCTACTGTTTGGGTTCTGTTAATCGTGATTGCTGGTATTTGTATACGTTGAGCCGCGGGGGAGGGGAACGAATTCCCAGATGCATTCAGGACTCGCATAATATGCCCGATCCAGATCAGACAATTGAAATTTTGATGACAGAACTGGATCCCCAAGTCATGGCGATTTTCTCTAAAGACGAGTGCTCAAACGGAATTGAGGCTACCGAGGTGAGTTATTTGAAAAACTACCCCTCAATTATAGACTGTTATGATTAAGAAAATCTGCATTCAATTTCTATTTTCAAAATTAATTTTTCCTTTAAAAAATTATCGACATAAAGCTTATCATCTGTATTTCTCTTTTCTTTACAGAGAGCTGGAATTCATAAGCTAATTCCAGGAATGGTTATAGACGACTATCTGTTCGATCCTTGTGGTTATTCAATGAATGGAATCGCCAAAAATGTAAGTGATTTTCGTATAAATTTATTAAGAACAAACAAATTAACCATACCTTTGTCTTAATCTTATATCGTGCAAAACAAAACAAAAACAAAAACACAAAAAAAAAATCAAGATTTCTGGAAATTATCCTCAAGTAAGTGGTGGATTTCAAAAATGTTGGTGTACCTTCTTTTGTTGGTTTTTCGCACGAATTATTTCTTTTTGTTTATGTGCATTTCCAACGAAGGTTGAACGTTATTGCTAATCCTGGGTTTTCTATCTTTCAGGGGTGCTACATGACAATTCATATTACACCGGAACCAGATTTCTCTTACGTTAGCTTTGAAAGTAACGTTGCTTCATCCAACTATACTGATTTGATTTCACGTGTTATCAATACATTCCAGCCGGGAAAATTTGTCGTTACAATTTTTGCTAACAAGGTAAGTGGAAACAATCATTGTGAGCAAAATGATAGCTCGTTATTTTTTTTTTAAAGAAAACAATGCCCTGCTAAACGTCTCCTTTTTCTTCTTTGCAGTCATCTCCAGCATACACCGCTTTTCGTGACATGGATCACGCTTCGCATTTGGCCGAATGGAAACGTCGCGACATTCAATACTGTCGTTTCCCAACTTACGATCTGACCTATGCTCATTACTGCAAATTCCCCAGCTGAGGGTTACAGGTTAAACCCTGCCTAGAGGACGGGGTTAAAACCAATCACCCTCCATCATCTTCGACAACATCTATCAAGGCTCCCATTTCTACGTCAGTATTCTCTACACCATTCTCCACTCCAAAGCACTGTGCTATCCCCAACAAGTTCAGCAGTTTGGTTCTCAGTGCATCTATTGCCGACGAAAGCACAAAGCTCCATCAACAACTTTCATCTAATTCCGCGGCATCCACATCATCATCATCATCGACAACTTCAGCCAGATCACGGATTAATTCTTTAAAACGCATTGACAGCTTGCTCATTGGAACACTTTTGCTACTACAGATCTGCTCATGGATATTCTACATCGATTTGGATGAATACTCTCCGTTGGTTCTTTTCTCATGGTGGCGCAATAAAATCTCTTGAAATTGCCTAAAACAATTGCAACGCTTGATCATTATTTAATAATTATTATTATCGTGTATTTTAATTGCATTGCAACTGAACTGCACCAACCACAACAACAAAATCTACAACATCATCAGCTTCTTCTCTTACTCTAATACAAGAAATTCAAAAACATACACCGGCAGCTACATCGGCTCCAACAAAAATTCCAACAACAGTCACTATAATAATAATCATTGGTTTTGTTTAACACTAAGTTCTGGTGTGTTGCGATTTTTTGGCTCGTTGATTCTCAATACTTTGAGGCGTACGCCCCTACGGCGACTAAAAAAATTGAATTATTTAAATTTTCTTTATAATCGTAAGAGAATGAGATAGCGAAAGTGACCTTGCGCCCGTTAATGATTTCCTTTATCTTAAATGTCTTTTTTTTATTGCATCTGATTTTTCTTTTGTTTTTCTGTTTGTTTAAAAGAGGTTCTTTAACACCCGTTATACGCAATTTACTGAATGTTTCCCATTTTTTTATGTTTGCATTTATTTTCTTCTTTTTTATTAAACAGAAGTATGTAAATTGCTTAAATAAATGTATTTCTTTTTTACTTTAATAAATTATAAATTTTTGGTAGAATTTATCTATCAAATAACCAAAAAAAGTTTTGTTTTATTTTCTTAGTGCATATATATTCATTTTGTTTGGATTGTTATGTTTTTTTTTTTTTTGTTTTGTTTAGATCCTTTTTAGTTAAAAAGGGCGCAAGGGATATGTAATATCTGTACAAAAAAAAGAGTATTTAAATGGATGAATGTAAGTTGTTAAAAATGCACGCGTTTAGAATGGCATTTTTCAAAATTTAGAACGAAAGAGAATGTTTTTTATCTGCGCACATAATTTTATATATTAACTCGTACTCTATGCTATAAGTTATATATATTAGGTTGTTAAAATTGAAATTAGTTCACTACATACATTATGTATTTGCAATATGTTAAGTTTTAAGGCAATTGAATGTATTTAGGGTACATTATACAGCTGGCAAATCGGAACAGATAAAATTTCTTCCTGAAGAACTCAATAATGCTTTGAGGCTCTGTGCAAAACAGACTTATCATTTTAACGCTCATAATGTTCAATTTCTCATGACAAAATAGTCCACCGTTTGGGATGTTTCCATTTGCAATATTGACAAAATAATTGATTCCGAAGATGGGAATACTATTCACTGCGATTTGCAGAATTCAACAAAATGAAAGAAAAACTTTCAGCTAACCGTAAACGTTAGATTATTTTTGTTTACAGACATACGAACATTTCCCAGCCCACTTTTCGTGTGAACGCACTCGCAACATTTTTGCGTAAAGGGCAATACTTTCTCTGTTGTTTTCTCCTTGGCGAAATGGTATTGGGTACTAAATAAGAAATCTATAAAATAGAGAAATCCACATTTTTTATGTTTGAATCTGCTAAATCACAGCGTTTTAGTAATAACAAATTCTAGTCCCGACTTTAAAGCTACGGAAGTTCACATTTGAGATGTTTCAAATGGAAAATAAAGCTATGTTGAACTCCTGAAATTTAAGTCGAAACTAAAAATTGTTAGTAAGAGCCATAGGCTACCAAAACAATATGAAATATTTCCTTAACCTATTTAAGAGGACGTTTAAATAAATCTCCTCACAACTCTCGCATGTCCAGTATTGTGTTTCGTCAATTATTCAATACACGTTAATTTCAAAACATAATAATTGTCAAACAAAAGAATAAATAGAAGAACTAATCTAACTGGAAACACTGCTTACTTTAATACAAATCCGTAAACCACAAGGCATTTTCATTATATTCGCATTTAAGAAATTTCAATGGAATTAATTTTACCTAAGTGAAAAGGGAAAACAAATCCAAAGTTTGCGTAATATCTCGCTAGCGCCTAAATGCGAGCTTAGCTCCAAAATCGAATGCATTGACTAGACGCCCCTGACACGCGTAATAAATAGTAAGAGTATGTCAAATTGACACTAACTGCAATTGCCGACCTTTCTTTTATTTAATAATAATCAAAAACGTGTACCTATTTCATTATGCAATTTAATTTTATAAAAAAAAAACACTCGCACTCAACTTGCACCCATTTAAAGTTTGTAATATACCAACCCGCAACACTTGTGTTATTGATTAAGTTAATATCAAAATTGTATGTCACCAAATTAGATCCATGTCGTCCAAGGTTGCGGTATCCACAACACAATGGAACGCGAATAATGCGCCCAAGGTGTTGTGTTGGTACTCGTATCAAACAATAAGTAAAAAATGATTGTAGTGATTTCGCAGTAACTCTGCGGGGACCATTTAATGGCATAACAATGGATCTATAACGTCAGTCAACCTTAAATCTTCAGTATTAGAGCTCAAGAATAACATCGTCTTTTTAAGTTAAGACATTGCAAGCATTTTTCAGAATATCAACAATACATTAGTCCCCAAACTCATTCATCAACAAAATAAAAATAAATTTATTAAATTTAATAAATGTATTAAAATGTACTACAAAAATAGATACCTACGAAAAAATTGCCGTTACAAAAATAATAAAATAAATAAAACTACAAAAAAATATTTGATGTCAATAATCCTCTCCTTAAAAATATGAAGAAAGAATTTCTAAAATTCCTTTAACTTTAAAAGTGTTAAAAATATAAATGATAAAAAAATATATATGTATATGTAGTGAATAACAATACCAAATACTTGCTCTTTACATGTGCAAGTGTCTCCTAAACGTTAAGATTGAACAAATTAAAAGAAAAGCCAAAATATGTTGATTTTTAATCTATTACATTTGTTTAGAGATTTATTAATTGATTAACTTTAAATTTAAGGAATAATTTGCTTACGACAAAAATTACTGAATTAAAATTTAATACATTTTACAATTTTACTAAGAACTGAGCGAAGAGAATGATAATGGAAAACAAATTCTGGTGATAGAGTTTTAGAATGTAATGGTTTTTTTGGAAAATTAATATAAATTGATTTTTGAAAATCAAAAACTGAGCAGAACGTTAAGTTATTATTGAAATTGACAGAAACATAGATTTTATTATTAGTATAACAATATATACTTAAATATTATTGTAATATGAATTAATGTTGTAATATTAAATGAATATCAATAAAAAATAATTAAAAATATTTTCTTAATTAATAATGTAGACGGTGGTACGGATAAAATTTATATTTTCAGTTAATGACGAATCCTTTACAATAACTATTGGCTTTCAGCAAGTGGGAGTCGGGTAGCACACCAATGACGAAGTCTGTTACTGTGTTACAAACCTTACAGTGCTTAAAGTAAGTATTTACCTACTAAATAAGTCAAAAATCATTAAAAGTGCTTTCGATTCATTTTCTGTGTTAGAAAAAATAAATATCGTACGTTTTTAGAATCATCTAAATCATTTAAGATAAATAAGTGCTTATGAAAAAAAGGATTTATTCACCAGTAAACCCGGATATTTGATACAGAGGGCCCTCAAAGGACACGATTCACGAGATATCATTCCCAAATTGAGATTAAAAAAGAGATATCTAACTAGAACTTAATCAAACGCTTGCAATGTCAGACTGACTCGTAGGAGGTGACATTAGTTGTTGTACTTTACTTTCGCTTAGATAGAATGTTTGTTTTAAGTCCTACAACAAAAATGAACCAATCTTTAGAATTTGATATTTGTGTCGATTTAGCGGTTGGAATGAATCTTTATTTCTACATGGACCGAAGTGGAAAAAACCGGTACGTCCAATAAAAACTCCGGATTAACGTAAAATTGTGGGTGATTACTGCTGAAAAATTTTACCGACTCCTCATGCCAACCCTGAGTCAGACATTTGTTTCAGTCTCAACCGGCGAAAATGCAAAAAAATACAAAATCAAATACTTTGTTAGAAGAGTGTCACAATATCTGCTTGAAAGAGGCGGATGTGTGTTTGTGTTGTGTTTGGGTAGAAAAAGTAAAACTGTACAACTTGAAATCGTCTTGTTGGTATAGATTCGAGTGCGTTGAATCCCGCTTTATTGCGAATTTCTTGCTAAAAATCGCCGCAAAGTTCTAAAATAAGTGTTGCTATTCGCGCTGTAGGCGTATAAGTTGCTAATTAAATGTATTTTGTCTGCAGTTCGTTGTAAGTGCGGCATAGAATCGTGAAATCAAATTTAGTTGAAAAAGTCGTCTTTCTATGCAAAGTGTCGTCCATTTCTCGATAGGTATATGCACGACGGTCATATTGCGCCACCACTCACACCCATTGCAAGTAAAGGAATTATTGTTGCCCGTGTAAACAAATACAATTTTTTAAAACATTCCGATAACTTTATAAAAAAATCTATAAAATGGAGTCGCAAAGAGAGGTGCATAATGCTAGTGTGGCATCAGCAACATCTACAAGCCACCCACAAGAGGGGGCCCGGCAAAATAGCCTGCAACGTATCCAGCAACGGAAGCAAAAAGTATTCAATCTTCCAATCTCTCAACAATTGGCCAAGTTATCAATGTACTCTGCATGTCAATCGGAAGGCTGCCGTTGTACGGGTTGGAAAACGCCACAGGAGAATCGTCACCGTGATGTAGAGAGTTCGTACTGTCCAGAGTTCTCAGAGGAATGCCGAAATACCATCTGCAAACATCCCCTTCAGAGTCACATCTCCCATTTGAATGGAATCTCAAGCGAACAAATGAATGAATTGCTCGGAGCCATTATAGACATGGAAAATTTGTTCATGAGCATGCAACGGGTCGAGGATGAGGACACTAAGAAGGTGTATTTGTATCTCTTCAGATTGCTTAGGCAGTGTGTAATCTCTCGACAACAGGCGGTTATTAATGGCCCACTAGGTGATCCGCCATTTGAAGCTCCATGTATTGCCAAGGCGATATCCAGCTTCGTTTTCTACAAGTACAACCATCTAAGCCAATCGGAGTTGAGCACCATGACCGAAGTCGCAAAGACATTTATAAACTTCTTAAATCATTTCAATTTTGACCCTCCATCGGTGCGTAGAGCAGATCTAACGCATGAAGATGCGTCCACTTACAAGATTAACTACACTCGTTGGCTCGTCTTCTGCCATGTGCCGGCATTTTGCAACTCCCTGCGACACTTCGATACATCGCTGGTGTTTGGTAGAACACTTCTAAAAACTGTATTCCTCTGTATGGCGCAACAGTTGAAAAAGAAGTGCATTACTGAACGGGATCGCTTCCCAGCTGACAAGAGAGCAATTATCACGCAAATGCCAAAGTTTCTGGAATCTCTGAAAGGTGAAATTTTGAAAGATGACTCGCCCATCTGGGATCAGACATATCGTCCACCGAATACATTCCTTTCGCAGCAACGCAAGCGTCAGCAGGAAGCTGCAGCGAATGCCTTGAAACGACAGTCGGAATCAGCATATAAGCGTCCGAAAAAGGAAACCGAACGTGGATCGGACAATGAGGATCTAACTGATGATTCTGTCTTGAAAGCAATGAAGACAATTTCCGAAACGAAAGCATCTTCTAAAACTGAAGTTCTGTTTCCTGTCAATGTGTCGCGTGACGAGATTGTTAAAGCTGAGGAGAACCAAGGCGAGATTCAGTTCCATATTGTTGGGAACTCACTCACTCAGCCCGTGGAGAAGCAAACCATGCTTTGGTTATTAGGTAAGACATGCAATATTACTTTTGGGGTTCAACTGTTCCGCACAGAGTAAACCAATGTTTCCATTTGCAGGCCTCCATAGCGTCTTCGCTCACCAATTAACTGAGATGCCTCGCGAGTATATAAGTCAACTTGTTTTTGACACCAAGCATAAAACACTCGCCCTCATCAAGGAAAACCAGCCCATTGGAGGAATTTGTTTTAGACCATTCCCTACACAGGGCTTTACCGAAATTGTCTTCTGTGCCGTCACAATGAGCGAACAAGAGAAGGGCTACGGTTCTCACCTCATGAACCACTTAAAGGACTATAGCATTCGACGTGGACTGCGTCACTTCCTTACTTACGCTGATGAGCATGCCATCGGATACTTTAAAAAGCAAGGCTTTTCGAAGGACATAAAGTTGGCTCGGCCTGTGTACGCTGGCTTTATTAAAGAGTACGATGGCGCAACTCTTATGCATTGCGAACTGCACCCTAGCATTGTGTATACCCAATTTATATCGGTAATTCAGAAACAAAGAGAAATTCTCAAAGAGCTGATCGCCCAGCGTCACAAGGAAGTGCAAAAAATTCGCACCGGTCTTACTTGCTTCAAAGAGGGCGTTCGTGCTATTCCTGTCGAATCGATTCCAGGTCTCAGGGAAATCGGTTGGAAACCACAAATGCGTGCACAGCGTACATCACGTCCGCTCGAAGAGTCTTCTGATCCCGATAAATTAGCCGCTTCGTTTGCTACAGTTCTGCAGGCTGTAAGACAACACACATCCGCATGGCCTTTTCTAAAGCCAGTCATTACGGCAGAAGTGCCCGACTACTATGATCACATAAAATATCCGATGGACCTGAAGACAATGGGTGATCGATTGAAGAAGGGCTATTATGTCACACGACGTCTTTTTATGGCCGATATGGCGAGGATATTCTCCAATTGTCGATTTTACAACCAACCAGATACGGAGTACTACCGCTGTGCCAATTCGGTGGAGCGATACTTCCAAACCAAGATGCGGGAGCTCGGATTGTGGGATAAATGAGACGAGGCCTGTAGTTAGGATTAAGAGTGTGTGTTGTACCTAGAAGAAAATGTAGTTATTAAGTTGATTTTAAATGTTTCCAATAAATATAAACTAACAGATCCGTAAATAAATTCCATTGCAAGTTTGAACATTTACTTGAACTAGAGTTCGCCCAGTGGTAGAAATTCTACCATTGAGAAGCACTGCCTCTGGTATTAAAACGCGACGTCAGAAATGCATTCATGACAGACTTGGAACTACATCAAGGTAGCTGTAACAACGAGGCATGGAAATCGTGGCGACATAGACATACTGATACAGAGAGAAACCAAAATATCAAGCAGTCCCGAAATGTTGGTGCCCGCAAAAATGTTATTGTAAAATTCAAAAACAACTCTTGGTTCAAAATAAAATCTCACATCTTTATTTGTACTTCAGAGTTTCATTTGTAAATTGATAAAATCGATTGTGGCTCAAGCGAGATCATATTTCGTATTCACTCCGGATCCACCTGGGATTGACGTCTCGATAGAAATCGCAAAACTCTTCGAATACATCGATTTCGCATGGACCGTATATGAGATCAATGTCTGGCTCTGGTATAACATGTTCCAGAGGTGGTATCGGATCAAGAAAATCTCCAAGATCTGGGGTAGGAACTCTATTCTTCGATTTGATGTACTTACGGCGAAATGATGGCTTTTTCTTCGGCAGCAAAATGCTGTCGTTGACATTAATCGGAATGAGATTACGAAAAACAGTCTTGTCATGTCGAAAGTTGAGTTTCTGTGAGATCTAAATAGAAATTGAAACGATAAGATGAGAGAAATTTTCAAATATATATTCAAGAACTCACCTTTGGAATAACAACGGCCTTTGATCGTGGTGACAAGTCTTCAGTGCAGCTGGTTCGTATAGGGGCTCTCTCCAGTTGCATCTCTTGCATTTGCCGGCCCAATGCAAGGATTGTGTTAAGAATTGGCTCATCGTAATTACCGTCGTTCGCCTTGTTTGCTTTGGAGTAGATGATTCTGGTCATTTCATCGCCCAAATCGGCAGCAATAATTGGATGCCGGATGACGGTGCAGGGATTCGAAGTGGTTTCCATTGGAACCGTACACGCACGATAAATTTCAATGGGAATGTTTTTTTTACTTTCTTTGGAATGTTTTTTAATGTTGGACATTGTTTTTGGATTGGAATAAATACAAGTTAGTTGGAAATAAATAGATTTTAGAGTTGGAAGAAAATCGTTGATTAAAGAATGAAGTGAATGTGGGCGACAGATGTTTTATGTTTTTCGACTTTCATTTTTGTTTTTTTACTTCGAAAATGTCAAAAGCAGCTGTATGTTTGCGAAATGGAAATAGAGCGCCACCTTAATGTGAGACTTCTGCGAAATAGATGTTCGAAAATATATTGAACACAGTAGGAAGATTACCTACATTATGTTCTCATACCCATTGGGAAAAAAAATTTGGGTATGTACTTAAGCGTAAATAGCTCAAAATCCACAAGCGATATTTGTATTGATCTTCGTGCTTCGTTGTATACCTACAACAACAGTACGAAATGAACCATGAAAATAGGTTCCTCACAGGAAACCTAGGTATACCGAAAATCCAGCTGTGAACATCTACAGAAGCATAATTCGAATGCATAGAGAAAAAAGTACATACAAATATGCAAATTTATGGAGGTAAAATATATGAGCTAATAAGAAAAGAATGACCCATTTTTCTCTTTCTATTTTTAAGTAAAACGTAACACCTATCGGCATAGGAACTCTTTCTGAAATTTGGGATCGTGTAGTGACAAATTTTGGTTTTAGGAATTTCTGGACCTTACCGTCAGCCATTTATTTATTGTTGAGCATAGCACTAATCGTGCGCTTAAAAATAATATACCTATATATCCATTACCCATATCCATATGAATAATAATTATATCTGCTATGAACAGTTTTTCGAAGATCAAAACTGTTGACGTTACCTGACTCTGAAAGCCTCCAGCAACGTTGTCAGATTTCACCCCATTGGACAAACAGCTGTTTTATTCTGTTTGAATAGCCTTTGTTACACACACTACCAACAAAGTATATGAGAACGAGTTCTTTTTCTGTCATATTTTTACCATACCTTCGGTATCTTTTAACGGATTTCTGTCTTTCTGTAAAGTTTCTCCCCGTCTGGTAGTGTCTACCGATTCTGCTCCGTTTTTGTTATTATTATTATCGGTGTTTTCGTCTATTTCGGTGTTTTTCGTCGTCTTATTGGCGTTGAGTGTTGAGATGGTTGAGAAGTTGAGATCACATCGCACAGTTGAAGCGTTTCCATTCCTTCGTTCCCACTCAAAAGAGTGCCAAAACAAAATTTCTGAGTGCATCTCTTTTACCGAAAAGAAAAACTGAAACAAAATAAAGCCGCATCGCCTCAGCTCAACCTAAACGTTCATCAATACAATACAATTTGAATTAATAAAAAAAAAAATTGTGGATTTAAAGTGAAAAGACCGCAATCATCACGCTTCATTCGTGGAAAACACTTGTCAAAGTACACAGCGCATCTTAGCAAGTTCCAAACCGCTTACGTTCATTGAAATTCAATTGGAATCACCTCCGACCTAGTTTTTCTTTGGTTTTTCCCTCTTTGTTTTCCCATTTATTCTCTACTTGTCGGTGAATTTCTGTCAAAAGAAAATTATGAAATACATATAAATAAAACTCATCGCGTGTGTTTATTTTGGACTCAAACAAAAGAGTATCTAAAGCGACAGGTATTTTAATAGAAAAACTTTTAGTTTTCGTTTAGTTTATCGTTCGGTCCTTTTTCTGGTAGGTTCGTTTTCTTTTTTGTGCTAAATCGTGCGCAAAGTATTGCAATTGAATTAAAACCTTTAAGCTGGCTAAAAAAGATTCTTTTTGTTTAAAAAACACCTGTGATTGCAACCGAAAAGATTTGGTCCTTCACTTGAATGGCGGTAGGTGCCGATCCAGTCGTTTGCTACATGGACTGAGAAAGGATTTACAAACTAAAATACGTCACACTAGTTCCGATCATTTTTGTGAACAAATTTCGGCCAAATTCATTGGCAACAAAGTGATAATTTGATTAATTCAATGTTTTCTTTAAGAAAATTATACATGCAAATAGTGTTACCTTAAATACACATGAATACGTATATACACAGATTAAGCTTTACAAGAGCGTCAGGTTTATTGTTGCCATAAGTTGTTTCAAGTGCAGTGTGCCCAGAAACAGAAATCCTGCTTGATATATATTTTTTTTTTGATTGTGTGTTTCAAAACCGAAAAGTGACAAACTTTGCACAAGAACTATAAATTAAAAGTGATAAAAACAAATTTGTGTAATTTTTACTTTTATTTTTGAAGTTTTATTAAAAAAAAATCTAAAATGGCTCCAATCGCTGTTTACGGAGAGGTCAACGACGTCCTAAAGGATGGCAGTTCAAATATTGCTGAAGAAGCCAGTGTATCCAACACCAATGGTAAGTTTTATAATGTTTGACATTTAGGTATAATGATTTTTGTTTTGGAAATATCGATCATTATAAGTTATTTGTACTTGCTAGAAAGTGTTGTCCCATGTGACGAAAAAAAGAAGCTTCAGCGACGAAGTGCACAGACGAATCACTTTTGCAATTTTTTAATCATTTTTATAAATACATATATAAATTTATATAAAGTACCACATTCTGTTATTTATAAAAAAATACGTATTGGTACGTCTTGTGATCGATATTTTTGATTCAAGAACCGCTATATAAACCCGATAATAGGTTTAAAAGAAATTTATAAAGAAAATCGACGATCGTAGTTGTAGTAGATGACTTATGTCGTTTTCCACTGGGTCAGAACTGTTTTTCTGCTCTCGAAACTAGGTGGCTGTCAGAGTTCATGTTGCATTGACCGCAAGAAAAAAGACAATTTTGCTAATCTGGATTTCTAAGCGAGATTTACACCTACTTACTCTAACGCCAAAACATTTAACATTTGTCATTTGTCAAACTTTAAAGTATGTTATTCCTTACGTTTTTAGACTACAAGCTTAAGAAAAATAGAGACAAATTTACATTTGGCCGCTGCAATGGATATCAACATAGATTAAATGGATTTTTATAAACACAAATTGCAATTTAATGACAGCTGACATTTAAAACACCCCCACCGCATAAACAAAGAAAGAAAAATCTCGTTTTATCTTAAATCATATAGCAAAATCTGAAAATCCGAATAGAAAAGGACATTAAATTTGTTCTCGTTTATTAACTACCAGCATGCCTACCATTTCGAAAGCAATTGAAGCGTTGGCCCGGATAGCAGAACGTCCTAAAAGCCTAACAAATATTTTTTTTTCCTAGAAAAAAACAACGGAGTAGATATGTGTAAATTGTTGAATTGAAATATCAATATACAAACTAAGCACAATGAGTTATATAATACGTAACAAATATTCATGTCACTTGAGATGTTTATGTCGTATGTTGCACGTACTTTTGAAAAGTAAATACAAATTCTAACAAAAACTTTATCCGATAACACGGCAAGTTTGTGTAGCAAAGATGCCGGTCTCATTACATGTATACGTACCTATATTGAATGATTATATGGACAGAGGTATATGACCCAAATTGAAGCAAGTGCAAATAAACAATACGAAAAGCGTCTTTTTATTTTTGACTTACCAGTCAGATCTATTAGCACACTCAAATTCTGTTCACAAAGTACGTACTCAGCAGATCCTACCAGCAATAACATTCGGTCAATAGTGTTACGTTTTAGTGGAAACACGACAGTTAAATCAATAATTCTAGGCAACAAACAGTCTACTCTGCTCATGAATGGAATTCTTTGCATACTTTATTTATGAAGCTTTTAACGACCTGCGGTTTATTTTTAGGTTAAAAAAGAAAATCTCGAACGCTTTTCAAATAATATGCGTATACCAGGTTTTTTGGTGAAAGGTAACTTTGTAGAAAGGTGCGGCGGTTTTCTTTACGAATTCAGTTTGCTTTGCTGTCGATAGAGAAGAGGAGTAATTCAAGAAATTAGTACCAACCTGTTTCCGGTACCAACAGGTAGCTCCACCTCACAACGGCTAATTCCAAATGGAAACGAATTGAAAAAGTTTTCTTCAGTTAACAGTATCATAGTTCTAAACCGGCAAAACAAAATAAATAATAATAAAAAAAAAAAAAACATTTCATATTCAATGAATTAAAATTTTTATTACAATCAATATTCGTCATTTGACAAATTCACTGGAACATAATATGGCTCGACTCTTGCGTTCTCCTTATCGGCCTTCAATTTGCCCTGCTTGCGGATCTTGACAATTTTGCATTCATCAGCGCACTTTGATGTGATAGCCATGCGCACTTCCTTCTGTGTGACATTGATGCGACTGGTCAGAAGGGAAACTACATCAGCAACCTTGTTCGCGTCTAGCGGCATCTTCTCCGGTTTATTCAGATTCATAAAAGCAGGCGATGGTCGGCCCGACAGACTGTGAGTCGCCAAAGTATTACGATCAAAAACTCCCATCAATACTTTTCTTGTGACAGCTGGTGCGGCAAGTTTCCAGTCGATTTCGTACCATCTTGCCTTCAATATCTGCGTTCCGTTGGGGCCAATAATAAATTTTTCGTCATCGTCTTGTGAGGTGTAGGGATATTTTGGCGGTGTTTGTTCCTGTCCTGATGGATTTAACTTGTCAGCGACCGCTGTCAGATCGTGCAACTCCTCGGGAAGGGTGTCGGCGGTTATATGAACGAACGGTTTTCTTGGAGAGGGCGGCATTTCAACTACTGGTGGTGTATATTTGTAGGTACGACTGCTGTTGTCATTGCGTATTAGGATGTCGTCAGATTTTTGTGGATAGTCTAAATCTACTTGTTCATAGACGTGTATTCCATTAGCCGAAAATTCTTCCATTCTTTGTTGAAAATGATTTTCCTTAGCTAAGATGAGTTTAATTCGTTCGCTGATATGTTCAAGCTCTTTCTTCGTCGTTGGCTTTTCATGCGGTTTCGAGTCGGCGACTTTAAACGACGAATGAGGTTTAAGTGTCATGTCAAGGGGCAACATTGGTTCTTCTTGAACCTCGCTTTTAACAACAACTTCGGGTTTTTCCTTAACCCAAGATGGATCAACTCCTATGATTTCGTAAAGACGCTGGATGTCAAGCTTTCCCTTGACATATGGCAATGGCTGAGGCGAAGTTGCATGGTTCATCACAACTGTGTTTTTAATTTTGTTAGCACGTTTAGCTTTTATAGTTTGAGTTGGGGGCTTTGGTTTTGGTTTCGGTTTGGGAGAAAGAGGTTTCTTATTTTGCTTGGGATTAGGGTTAGACTTACCTTGGAGAATACTCAATTTGGTTAGAAGAATGGCCGATGGCTTTGGATCGATGGATGAATTAGTTTGTTTTTGTTCCATCAAACTAGATTCAATGCTTTGCATCAATTTCGTAGCTATGTCCGCCCATGCTTCTGCTTCCTGCTTCATAAGTGGAGGAGAAGTTAGATCGACCGGGTGAGCGCCATAACCCTCCGAGTCCGGTGTCAATTGTAGCGCGTCAGTGATGGTGTGTGTGGGTTTTTCGGGTGTATATTCTGTTGGGACATAGACACCAACTGGCTCGGCAACATCCTTAGTGGGTGATGGGGTCATCGATTCAAATGATGATGGCGCAGATGGAAATAGTTTGTTTTTTTGTTCAGCAAGAAACTTTAAATTCGTTTCGACCTGGTATTCTAGTATTTGTCGCTTGCGAAAATGCTTTTAGAAAAGATGGAAAGAAGAGAAAAAAAATAAAGACGTACTTTAGCCAATGTCCTTTGCAATTTCACAGAAATCTCATAACTTACCATGGCGGAACTCATTTTTGTGCTGTCGAATACTCTGGTCACAATTATTTAAATATTCTTGTCTCCGGACAGTGCCTACGCACTTAATTTGATCACACGAGTAATGAAATTTGAAAAAGGACCCTTACTTTATATAGAAAATAACTAAACGGTTAGAAACGGTTGGGATTGGGACATTTTCGATAAAGGACCTTCGCAGGTAGACTTGAGGATCGGGAAAATTCCCACACCACTCATAATTTTATTGCCCTTCGCCTAATATTGCATATGCTCATCGAATAAAATAAACAGGTCCGCTTGAACGCCGAGCCTCCTACCTGTCTCTACGTCTCATTTCTCTGGGTACATATTGTCATAAATGGATTAATGAAAACTCGCAAAAATCCATTTAGAACACTGTTTTAAATAAATTCCACGAAGGGTTTAATTAGTTGTACCTTTGACTGACGGAAAATAATTGCCTAACAAAGAGTGTTGGCGTGGCGACCCTCATTACATGGAAGAATAGTGGTAGCATTTTTAATTATTACGTGATCGTGCTGCTTTGTCATTAACAAAGGCAATCATCTAACAACGGGTGATTCTGTCATTGTAAAAAAAAATCTTACATAGCAACAGTTTCCACCCTTCAACAAAAAATATGATCTTCAGGAAAGGAAATGGACACTTGCAGCTTTTTTTTTTTACATTTGAACAAGAATTAGAACAGAATTTTGGGGTAAAGCTGATTCCAACCTAGGTCTCTAATGTAAGCGAGTGTGTGTTATTGTCCCTGGCTGGCCACAAATTACCGGGCAATTATATGTTCCACTTTAGAAATTGTGATATTATGCGAGTTTTATACTTGCGATTTGAAAAATTATCTCTTTTAATCGACAAAAAAAAAAACGTCAAATTAAACTTTAAATGATGTGAATGTACTTCAAGCTGAAATTAAATGTGTACTCAGCTTTTGACTATAGACATAATGTAATTCACCACAATTGTGTCAAAATGTTGTCCGCGTGTCTTCCATGTTGTTCTTGTTTCACCGAAATCTATACATGCGGGTTAAGCATTGCCAGGCGGTAACTTCAAATTAAGAATTGTTTAACACGATATGACATGGAATACAACTTAATGAAAATTGAGGTGGTTGGAAAAATCCAAATAAAAATATTACTTTGACAGAAACCGTCTTTCGAAAAAGACATTTTTTAAGCTCCAGCTTGTTGTAGTATTAGCAATGGAAATTTCCATTTTTAAAATAACCCTGAATTTTTTGAAATTCCTCGTGAAATTTTAACCGCTATATTAATAAAAAAAATTTCACGACCTAGTAAGCGGGCTTGAATCAGAATACAAAGAATTAGCATGCCAGTTCTTCCAATTTTTTTTTTGATATGTTTAAAAAGGTTATCTTATTGCAAAACTTAACCATCAAGGTTGAACTTTTGTCTTTATTTAAATCAACTTGGAAGCTTATAAGTTGCAAATATATCAAGTTAATTTGCTGGTGCATTTTTGTAATTTGTTTATATCGGTTTACAATGTTTTTACAAAAAAAGTTGTAAATTATCAGTTACTAGCTGGAATCGGCATTACTCAGTTTTGCCCGAAAAATGCGAATAAATAAATTTTCCAGAGTTTTCTTTCTGCCTAAACCTGAAATACAACGACATCAACAAAACGAAAAAAAAAAAGAATTCTGAAACTCGGCCCAGCAGTAACGTTATCGAGCTTCACCCTGAATTTTATATATAGGTATGCAAATACGAAGGCACAAGTCTCCATTATCCAGGCTGAACAGTTGGTGATGTTTGATTTAAGAAAGTGGAGTCTCTCAACACTTCATTATCCTGTTATTTATGCAAAAAGGGATCCAAATAATGTTGTGTCTAAACATTTAAATAATGACAACGATTTTGAAGTACATATCATTTTTGTAGGTACGTCTTCTGATAATAAGCTGATGACATATACACCGCATAATGGCTCTGTTCCCTAACGATTCGATCACATTGGTCAAACTTCGTACCCATTAGCAAAAGTTGGTAGAAGGGAGTTAAGTTTGACTATATTTGAAAAATGTTTTCGAATGCATTTTTTTGGGGAACCATTGTTTAAGCTTTTGCAATTCCTCATTCGCACCCACCCTCTATTTGGAAGAAAACTTGATAGGGCCGCTCTATTTAGAACTGTTTTTATGGCCCCAACCGTCCATTTTTATAATATTCAAGTTCGAGCCTGTCAAGAAAAAGTTTATCAAAATACCGCATTTATTAGGCGGTTTTTTTTTTAAGCTTCGATCCCATCAGCAAAACAAAGTAAAGTAGGATTTTATTTTCAACACGCAATGACAACAACTACGATACTTGACACTTCGAGTTGTTGTAATTGTGTGCTGAAAATCCTACTTTTCTTTGCTTAGTTTAAGTTTAAAAAAAACACACCTATTATTATAAATTGCTTAAATTTGCTCAAATCCAATACTTTGCATTAATTTTACGTTTACCTATATCAGCTACAAAGAAGAGATTGATACCGTAACGATTGCGTTGTACATTTATGTATTTGCCCAAGGCATGGTGGGCGTGAATCGAAATAATCGTGTGTCGAGAGACGGAAACACCACATGGAGATAGGAAGCTAATGTCCGATAGATATTAAAGAAAACACACTGAATATAAGTATATTGCATGTGTGCGTATGCGTATGTATAATTCTACTGCGCTTGCTTTGTGTTAAAACGATCAAAAATTTAACGAGCTCAAGGTCGCCCTTTGTGAAATACCTATTTAAATTTCAATATTTTATTTTGTATTTGATTTTCGAATTTCGTCCCACGCACTACCACCAAAAATGCGACCCCATCAATACCAATTTTGTAAGAGTGAGCTTCTCTCTCAATGAAGTTTACCAACCTCTCTGACAATTGCTGTCATTGCTGTTGCATTTTTGCTTGTGCATAATTTCGCAATTTCATTGCTTTTGTTTTTGAAACACTGAAAACCGTTGACAGGAGATGTGTTCTCTTTTCTTTGGCCTCGTTTTCCAAGTCCGCCGACGCAAAACGTGCCGGTAGATTAATTAACACGATAACAAATGTGTGGTCTTGTGCTTGCATTTCCGCAAACAAATAAAAGTAATTATACAATGTAAGGCTGAATGTATGAAGTATGATGGAGGAAAGTTCAACAACATTGTTGTTTGCAATTGCGACGATCACACTGCACGGAAGACAAACAAATGCTATACCGTTGTTTGTGTGGCTTGGGTTTTGCTCTTTTTCTTCTTCGTTTAACCTTGACTTGGGGACCGCATTGACTGGTTTTGTACTTGGCTTGGCTGAAAGTGCACTGCATCAGAGCAGTTGGCATGTGTAGGCCAAGCAATGGAGATTATACAGAAATAGAATGAGTTTTATAATCATTTATAATAGGTCATTGTACGATAGAAGAATGATTCCCTCATTGTCTTGTTTCTTGTCTTACTTTACAAACTCCTTGCCACTGGGAATGCCAGCTGGGACATGTGTCAGTAATGAGATGTTTCTAATCTTTATAGCCAGAGCTAGAGATAGTCCACATTTCTCTTATATGGAGAGAAGTAAAAGTGCTTTCGGGACATACTGTCGCATAGAACTTGAAACTATCAGCTAATCTTTCGTTGAACTCCGTATATCCACACGTACTACGACATGCTTGTTGTAAAGGAAAATCGATGAAATCGGTGACGCGTTCCGACGAGGATTCCCTTGATCAAAAGGCGTGCGGAATGAATAATTTGTAGACCTAGAATCCAACGTCAACTCATCGGCAATCGCTTATGCACTTGCACGTTGCACTTATCAATGTAAATTGCCTATTTAGTGATTTGACTTGTTTACTGCTTTCTTTAATGTGGGACATAGGCCAGGAGATCTGTCAATTGAGGAACTCCACAAAAGGTGGCGCCCTGTCTCCCCTTATGTGGTCTCTACTGGTTGCTGCGAGGTGTTTACTTATACGAATGGCCTTGCTACATGGACTGGGGCGTACGCTTCTCCGCATGTTGAGAGAAGATCTCGAATTGAATTAGAAATCCAATAATGGCACTACTCTCGGTACCTACCCCAATTGAATTTATTTCGCGGCATTTTAGGAGTTCTAATTTCGTTGTGGAAAATTCGAGATCTTCCCTCAACATGTCAACAAATTCTTTAATATTCTCGGTTTCAGTATTTCCTACAATTTCGCCAAAGATTTCTCACAAGTAGTTCTCGCCTAACCGCAAATAAACAAACGCATGGTACGCGCCTGACAGCTTATCATACATCGGCTCTAGGGCGCGTTCAGAGAGTTTCTACTTTGGTTTTATTTTAGACGGAAAATTGAGCTAAAAGTGTCAGCGAAGCCAACAAGCTAATTTTCCATTTCAATAAATTATTCAATTCGAGAAAGTACTGACTGTGGGGACTCCTAATGATAATCTATTCCCGAGAAATCAACCTTGAGAACAGTAAACATCTACTGTTTATATAGCCACAAGGTGCAAAGTCTATCGGTTTAACGAATGCGATCACAATTTCCTTGCGCTCTCGTGTTATGTATATGAAGTCGTTGTGTAATTTTCAAGAAAATGTCAGCGAATGCTGAATTGGTTATGTGCTGACGTTTTGATTATTCAATTTACATTAAAAACAACTTTAAAGCTCCATAAGTTGGCTATTGACAAGGGACACATTATATGACACTTTTACTGACGAACAGCTGTGGGGAATTCGAAGTTCGATGACGCATGTATAACTTGGGGTTGCTCATGAGTATTCCCCTTGTTGAAGAAAGCAATTTATGGTAAAAATTTAGCTAAGGAAAAACCGTACATTCGCCTTTGACACTAGTTAGGTATAGCAATTCTCTTATTTTCGCTTAAACTTCTAAGGTGCTACTCTAATCAACTTAGAGTGGAATATTTCAATATTCAAACAAACAATTCAATTGATATTAATAGGACAGACACTTGACGAAAGCTTGCCAAGTTGTTTACCTCTAATTTCATCGCTTAATAGAGTTGTTGACAAACTTAATTCTATACGAACTTAGCAACCTGTCTTCCCGCTATCTAATTGCAAGAGAAGGCTTTCTTTTCTAATTATATACCCAACAGTCCAATGTGACACCAGCTATACGCTAAGTGAAACAGGATTGCTAAACAACTGAACCATCTAATTGGTACTTCGTCATTCGTATCTAATCTAGTTTCTATTAACCCCGGCGAGAATATAAAACAAATCTCCTTTTGCTAATCATCATTAGAATTTATTTTCAGCATCATTAGAACTCGTCTACGCAGAAGAGTTGCGCCTTCTTTTGAGTTCGTATTCGATATTATCAGAGCAGCAATGGAGTGGAGAATTCGAAAAATTGCATCAGTGACTGGCGAAAGTGATTTAATAAACACATCTGTGTGTGCGTGTTTTGTTTTCCTCTGCGGGGGGTTGGCTGTGAGATAGAAATTGAAAGTGCCACAGAAATGCACAATAAAATCACAAAGCTAACCAGTCTTTAGCTAGAATAAAGCAAACACGAAACTACAGCACGCTTCAGCCTAGAAAATAAATACCCCAAACAACTACCGCATTCAAATGGCTGTTTTTATTTATACCTCTTGCACTTCCTATCTAATCTTTTATGTAAGCAGTTGGTTTTGTAATTTATTTCTGATTACTTAATTCCGCTATAGTCAGAGCTACATTAGCTGAATTAACCGTCGCATTAGGGGCTGGCCAGAATAGTCTGTTTCTAGATAAAAACATTTGTCATACCTTGCATTGCGAATAGTGGACTAATTACGAAATCAGTGTTATCTTTATTTGACGGCCCTTGACAGCACTATCTGGATGATGGAATACTTTCAACTGTGTTAAACAATTTTCCCATTGCATTCAACTTTAATTGTCTTTTCGATTTTTAATTTATTACCGATTTATAGCTGAAGACTACGACAGGAATTAATTTGTTGGATATGTAATTGTGTTACCCAGATAAAAATAAATTATTTTGAGCATGTTACAAAGTTCGTCAGTAAAATAACTTATTTAAAATATCCAGATTTTCATAAGTATTTTTGTTTTGTGTTTATTAGAAATGATTCATTTTTCGATTCGACTGTTTAATTTGTCGAACACGTTTTAGGATGTATTGATTTGTGACTTGCGCGCTCTTAGTGACCTTAACTTAAGTTTTAATTAGGGAAATTGGAGACCCATTCATTGATACGATAAGGGATCAAATTATAAAGGTTTAATTGTATTTCTTCAATTCTTAGACATACACCTGTGACCGAGGACAACGACTCGACGAACATCATCGGCAGAAATATTTTGACAAAACTAAAAGTTGCATTTTATGAGTTCTAGGAAGAAATGAAACAAAATTAATACACAATTTGCTTACTTAATTAACAGGTTAACATGGGCTATTTTGTTTTTTAGATGCATTAATTTGAATTTATTAAAAATATCAACATTAGCTTTTTACTTTGGAATAATTATTTTGACAAACTTACTTAAAAAAAATTTATTTTTTAAAAGCTAGTCGATCTTTCATATTTAAATATTTTACTCTGTCGTTTTCCCCATATTTTAATCAAAATGGACCTGTACACATTAAATCTATCTTATTAAATTTAAATTCAAACGACAAGAGTATTTTTCGCCAAACTAACATTGAAAAATGAATTTGTCAAAATACTTTTACCAGCCAACAAATTGGACATGAACCACAGATAGGCCTGAGCTATCCAGCCATGGGTCTCACTCAAATGATCTCATTTACTCACACAATCATAGGCCACACCATATGCAATAACTGAGTGAAAACTGTAGACAGTTAATGCGTAGCCGTTAGGAAGTATTCGCATTGAAAAGCGACTTGCATTTCTGTCAAAATACTTTTGCCATTACAATAAGTGAATATTGGATAGCTTATATTGGACAATGCCCCTCTGAAGCGCAACGAGAACTATAGTTTTCCAAATATCTGCTTAATCGATTAAGTAAAATAAATATATAGTTGGCGTAACAAGACTATAAGTGACCCTAACCCTACTTTCTCACAGTAAACGTTCGTGGAAGTTGTATCTACAATTTTAGAGCGACTCCCTCTTTCGGGGAGTTTAAACTTTCGGAGGGCTGCCAGACATTCGCAGGACAGGTGGTGGGCGCATTTAAAAAAAAAGGTCTGACTTGTTTTTTTTTCGGGGGTGAACCTTAGACTCCCCACTCCGTAGTAAAACATACTAATGACTGAACCACGGCGCCCACAAAGGCAAGTGCATCCTTACAGGATAAAACAAAATTCAACTTCCTTATTATATGTATGTACATAACATTTTCGTTATTGCAACCCACACAACATTAGTTAATTATTTTTAAGCATGTATTTAAATTAGAATGGTTACATCAATGTTAAAAATAGATAACCCTCTGTCGCTTATACCTCTTGTGACCGCCTTTCAAATTTAATTTGTATCCTTGGCGCAACTATCGGCTACAATTACATATATATTTTGGCACAGATTGCGAACGAGGAAATGATGAATTGCTTTAACGATCTGTTGAATGCGAAAATTGTTTGTTAGAATAAGAATCGTGGGAGACATCAGTAAATGTTCCTAATTTGGCATACCTACCTATTTTAGATGCATTTCTCAACACAACAAATAAAAAGAGGTTCTCGAAATTCCATTTTCTCGTTAAAGTCTTAAGTGCTTGGAAGATGCTTTTAGTTTTTATGAATTATTTAAGTGTGTGCTGTGGTGGTTGAACGAAATCGAAAAATAGAACTGCTTATGACACACATTTTAATGAGGTTAGTTTTCGCTATTCAAAATAAATCACTATTGTGGGCTCTTCTGCCGCACCGTTAAAAATAAACGTGAACCGCAAATACTTTTTTGAAAATATAATTATTTATTCTATTGTTGAATTAGGTGCAAAATGTTTGTAAATAATAATTTATTTCTTATGTGCCTGAGGTGTAGTTTCAAACAATTTTCTCCGAATTCTGTAAAATAACAGGTTTTTTTTTTCTTATGGGATTAATGGCATAATCAGCTTTATTATACAAACCTTGACAGCCTTCAGAAAATGGTATATATACAGACATACTTACTATTAGCTTACTATTGCCGACAATGTCAGACTCTAAAAAAACAGTTCTACAGCGTTTGAAATTCGTCAACAGATTAGAAGATTAGAATGATGCAATGCCGCATACATTGTAGTTGTAAGCAACTCATTAACAACTGTCCAAATATGATACGCTTGTAGGGTTTAGTATTAGTGTTGAAATTTTATAATCATAACAAACAATATCTTTTGTATATGCCTCTATCTATGCAGGAAGCCCTTCTGGAATATTGCGCCTTAAAACAAACTATTACCTCTATACTATTTTCTAGTCTATATTATGTATCGATCCCGACTCACTTACTTATACGTAGGTAGCGCAACAGTCCGAGGTGGACCTGGGCCTCAACCAATACGCCTAACTGCCTCCGGTTCCACACCCCAAGTTGGTTGAGGTCTGGTTGGAACAGAAGACTCTTCAAGCCGGAGTGTTGGTGCTCATTAGCTCTACATGTTTTAAACGAATGCTGCGTACTTTTCTGACCAGGTCGATGTCAAACGGGACCGAAAATAACTCGAAGGATTTTGCGTTGGAGGCGATCAATTAGATCTTCACCCGCCTTTAACGTCCATGCTTCTGCGGCCTACTAGACCAGCGTCTTAAAAGAAAGGGTTCTATTGATCCCGACTAGCGTTTTTAAAAATAATGGATGCGCTTGTCACACCCGAAAAAATACGAGCCTGAAATCAGCTGAGGTGATAGTTGATAGTCGCTTTTTTGATTGTCAACTCTTCTTTGCTCTGCGTAAAGCGATCACTACAAAATTATTGATCGTTGGATCAGAATTTTAAACGTCACTTCCTTACCGACGCTGTCATTCCGAGCTGCTGATACATAGAAGTGTTTCTTTTTTATTGTGAATGTAACTTGAGAAAAATAATACATATGTTCACAAATAACAACACATTTGTTTGTTTTTTGAGGTCTCAATCTAATAAAGAGCAAATACGGGTCCTTTCCATGTTTCCGCTTCTTTTAATAAGGAACGTTCTTCAAAACTAAATGCTGCCAAGCAATAATGAATATTTATAAATATGAATTCTTACATCAGGTTTGGAAGTTCCAAGATATTTGGAAAATATGTATGGACATTTTTGTAATTGCGTTCTTCATTTTCCAATGAAGTAATTATTGCACTTCACGAACTTTCAAATTTCACTTAAAGTTGTTTATTTTAATTTATTTAATATACCTACCTATTCTTATTGCACCAAAGTATTTAATTTATTTGGAGTTAAAGCCGATGTGCACTGCATAACTATGAAAATGGCACAAATGTATGAAAGCGACACCTAAATAGCTGTCACATAAAATTGATCGCAAAAAAGCGATTGTCAATTTGATTATCACCTTACATGGACGTAAATCTTTGAATTTGATTGTCAACTATTAACTAGCCGATTCCACCTCTGCTTCGTTCTAAAAACCAACTTAATATTAATGGCCCACCCTGTAGATAAAATTTCATTTTAGTAAATATTTTGTTTCGGTGCGAAAATGCATTTCTCCAAAATTGTTAAATTGTATCAAGAGAGGACTTAATTTTTGTCAACTGGAATTAAAAACAAAACTTACATTTTAACTTTGCAATGCGTCGTTTGTTTCATGTATTCGGAAATAGAAAAATCTCTTTCCAGCTGGATTATGTTCTCCGTATATTGACTATCAAAATTAAATCATGAAACAAATTGATTTTAAGGAAGTTTTGGACATCATACATCAATGCAGTAGTGTGAAATAGCAATAACCAGAAAGTCCCTTTTTCTGAGACCTATTTTTGGGGTTCTGGTTCTTAAAATATTATTTAATTTTTAGTATTTAAAAAAATATACCTTTGTAAACAACGAATTGAGACACGAGCGAAACTACAAACTACCTTTGCAATTCCAGTGACATTTGTTTGTCTTTTCGTTAGTTACAAAATTCCTGTTAGCATTAAAATTGTTTTACTTTCAACTACATAGTTTAATAATAATTAAGTTAATATACAAACTTTAAGCTTATTTTTTAAGTGTATCAATGGGCCTTTCAAACCTTCAAATTAAATATTTTGTCTGTGAAAAATATAGAAAATTCTATATTTTCCACTGCAATGGATATGAACACAAATTGAATTGATTATTATTAACACAAATTACAATTTAAGAACAGCTGTCTCTTAAAACACGCACCACCGCAAATGCAAGTAACGAAAAATCTGAGAGCAAAATCTGAAAATCCCAATGGAAAACGACATAAATATTGTGTAGGTAGGTCACAGTTAGTGATGCCAAACCCACATCGAAGTTTTTATGCCTAAACTCGAAAAAATAACGCCATTTTGGTGAAAAGATAAAAAATTACATATTTAACAAGGTGAATCAAATTAGTTAACAAAATGTTGGTCAATTGATAGGAAATTAAACCTTCTTTGCTGTTATCCAAGGAGCATTTTGTTCCCACTTTAGATAGTTGGAAAATAATCCCGACGCACACTGTCAGTTGTAAATGAAACTGAGTGATGCGTCTTTGATTCAAGTACCAGATTTACCAAATTCGAAATTTATTTGTATGGATTGATTGTTAAAGCATGTATGCCTTCCTCGATTCGCCAAGTATCGGAATTACTGGCATCACTGGCTCAAAATGGGTAATTTTTAATTGAAAATCTAGCCATTGTGAATTCCTAAAATTTAGCTGGATATTAAGAATGATTACTAGTACTGCTCTCTGTGTTTAAGTTTTCCAGCTGGGACTATGTACAAACCGTTTTTGGTTTCATTTTTTCATTTATCTAGTTGCATGCATTTATTTACATGAGTATGAGTAGATTTGTCTGATGTTTGATGCACATAAGTGGAAATGTGATCGCCCATATTCCTTTGTTCGGCTCAAATCGAATAAATCCAGTTTTGATGGGCTTCAATTTAAGGCACTTTAGTCATACGCATTAAGCATAGAAAAGGGAATTTGAAACATCATAAAATAAAATAAAATAACCCCGGCATCTTGCATTCAGTTGAACAATATCCACTTGAAAACATTGAAAACATTCACCCAGATGCGTTTGGCGTGCATTCACTCCATTTCAATTTCAAGTGGTGTATAGAGGAAAAATAAAAACTTAACAGCAATTACGATGACGTTTCGCGATGCCTTTGGAATCGTAATCGTTATGCACATTTATTCAATCTGTCTGGACTTTGGACTTCAATTAAATAGTCAGCCAACTATATCATATTCAGAATTAATTTATGCACTGCACGCGTATCTTTCGTTCTTTGTATTGCCTTGCACCTCTTTTTTTTTAATCATATAGTGTGGTGGTGTGGGCTGACCTGAAAATAATAAACAGGTTTGGAATGACTGTCAAAGCTGATTGCTTGAAAAGCTGTAGTCGTCTGCCATTAGAGTCGGCAAAAAAAAAAAAAACACTTGTTGAGGTAGCTATAGGAAATGGATTTTTAATTTCAATTTAATCTGAATTATCGAAGCTAACTTTGTACACTTTAATTATTGTAATTATTTGATGAGTAAGTGTCTGCTTTATTAAGCCGTTTGAATAGGGATTTTTACAACGACCTTTCAATTAATTATTATGGAGGTACTAATGCCAATTATAATGTACCTTTTCTTATTAAAGCGGTCCAACATGTATTATTATTATCATTGGTGGAACAAGTACCTAAGTATTTTGTTTAATTATTACACGCTCAAAAATTGGCTCTAACAGAGTTTGATTTTTGCTCGGTTAAAATTAACCAAGTCTCTGTTAAAAAGCACCGAGTATTCGTTGTTAAATACCACCGATATAAATAGGTAAAATGCATACTGTTAAAAATAACACACTTAATCAGTTGTTAAGAACCAACTTTCTAGATAAATGTCAACCAGCTGGTTAAATTCAACAGAGTTTTACAAGCAAGAAAAAATGATAAATGGTTATTTTCAACCGAGTTTCGTTAAACAAGTTGACTCGGTTAGTTTTAATCCACTTACTCTGTAGGAGCTATATTAACAGTATCACTTGGTAGTTTTTAACCGAAAGTTGGTTGATTTTTAATAAGCGATTTTTCTGAGTGTAGCGACTGTGTAAGACCCTATTTATAGCCATACGTAAAATGCAACCGAAAAAGTTGGAACGGTGTGGAAATGAGTTTTTCTACGTTTAGGCGGTTATAGCAAAAATTCTGTCAGAAAATAATGTCCGTACGGAAAAATGAATAAATTATTTTTCTAGAAAATTTAAAGATCATTTGCTTATTGCTTTTTTTTTTTTTGATAAACAAACTTTATAATTCATAAGCAACATTTTAAGACCAAGACTGAGTTCAACCATTAGGTTGAAGTGGTCATAAAAAGCAAAAGAAAATGTTTACGGTTTCCTTCTACGTATGACTTTAACTAGGGCCTAACCTGTTTTCAGATTTTAAATTTGCATAAACCTCAATTCTTAAGTATTCTATTGTTTACTTTGGATAAATATTTATAGCATTTTTTCGGGTCAAAGACACATTTTTGTGGAATAATATATAATTTAATATATAAAGTAATTTTATTTACCTTACTATTTCGATAGTTGAACTTATTACAAATAATCAACCAAGGAAAACTGTTTTATCTTTCATTTATTTTTGTTTAATGTAAAACATAATTATTTTGAATATGGTTAGATCAGATATTGTGTACCTGTCAAGTAAAACCGACCTTCTGTAAGGGGGCTGTATTTTTGACACATTACCAGGAAGAAAATAAAATCATAGTCGATGTTGTGTGTTTTTGAATTATAAATATTTTGAGACGAAAATCTAAATGAATTATCAACAAATCTGTCTGTTTTGTATGTTATGACATTTGCTGAGAGAACATTCTCGAGAATAGACGCATTCTCGGTTCGTTCGTGTACTTTCAGCATAGAAAAATGTAAAATGTCAAATCTCAAAAATCGAGAGAGAAATCTCTCAATTTCAAGAGAAGTACCTGACCGGTTTTCTTACAAAAAGAAATGTCATTTTGACATTTGAACACAATCAGAACACAAATATATTTACCCTAGTTAATGAAGACCAATTCCCTTTTTTTTCACCAAATTGAAGCGTAGGTGCCACTCATAGATCGGTCGAAAAGAATAATAATTTCAAAAAAGTATTTGCAAAATAGTTAAAATAACATTTTTAAATTATTTTGGTTACAAAAACAACACTATAGGCATACAAAAAAAGGGAATATTTCGCCTTCGCTAGCTCTGGGCGTTTTTCTTTTTGAGTTCAGAGTTGAGCACTGAACTGAGCTCGAGCATATTGAGCGCGCTCTGAACTGAGCGTCCTCAAATCGTTTTGTTTTTATCTCTCCTTTTTTTTCTGTCAAATGTGACTTTAAGTGTGTATGAATATGTGTCATTAGCTTTTTACTCAGTCAATTTATTCTGAGCTCATAGAGCGCGCTCTGACCATTGTCTGAACGAAAAAAAGGAACACAAATTTGAGCTCTGATGTCTCTAGCTAAAAAAGAAACACGAACTTTTTGTATAACAGTTCAGGTGCTGCTCTGAACTAAAAAAGAAAAACGTCTTCTGTTGCGCCTGTCGCGTATGAATGGTGTAAGGAAGGGAGGGGTAATAAGATTAGTCACATTTTTTCTTCAGTCGAAATCCTTTTCCTGTCTCCTGTACTGTACGAATCTGAAATTAAAAAAGAGAATCACACACAGAGAACGTTGCTATTTGCTGTTACGTATAACTCTGTAGTTTGTAGTACTGTACTCTGTACCTCTGCTCCTTCGTGTGGGGTGAATGGTGTGTGTTAAACGAATGATGAAGAGGATATGCGCAGGGGGGGATTGGATTGGATACGTATACTCTGTCTCTTATAAGTCATAATTTTTCCCGAAAGTTGTACCTACACGTATTGTATGGTCTGTGTGTTGCATTGGGCGTTGCTATTATTATTGACCTTTTGTTTAGTACTATACATAGAGCAGCCACTGGAGCCACCTCACCGAAACGAAAGTGTTTGACGTGTGTGGGCGTGACGAATGAATGGAGTGTCTTGTGTGTTGAGCAAAGGATGGAGAGAAGATAATATGCGCAGGGGTGATTGGATTAGTCTGATGAATGGAAGTACATTTTGCTTTCGCTCAGTCGAATTAATAAAGAGAATCATACACAGAGAACGTTGCTATTCCGTATAATAGCCGTTTTTCTTTTTTAGTTCAGGGCAGAACCTGAACTGTTATACAAAAAGTTCGTGTTTCTTTTTTAGCTCAGAGACATCAGAGCTCAAATTTTGTGTTCCTTTTTTTCGTTCAGAACATGGTCAGAACGCGCTCTATGAGCTCAGAATAAATTGACTGAGCAGCCTGAGGAAAAAGATGATTACACATGTACAAGCACACTTCCAGTTACATTTGACACAACAAAAAAAATCAGAATGCTCTGAGCACACTCGGTTCAGAGCGCGCTCATAATGCTCGAGCTCAGTTCAGTGCTCAGCTCTGAACTAAAAATGAAAAACGCCTAATGTTGGAAGCAAATCATTTATTGTCATTCAATCGATAAAGACTAATAATAATTGGCCAATTATTATTCATTGGTAAGTAATTTTGTTTTTTTTTTTTTAATTAGAAGAAAGGATGGAGGTATAATATATCTCACATATTTCAAGATGAGGAAATCGAGGAAAGGGACAAACAACAGCAGCAGCATAAAATTCAGCAGCACTTACGCAAAAAATTAAAAATATTATTGAATTAAAAATATAAAAGTAGGTATTGCACGAAAAAAATGCAATACTACAATTTGTTTCATTTAACTTAGGTAGTACTATTTTTGCTTTTTCAACGTTATAAAAGTTCAGTACAATATTCGTTAGTACTGTCTTTTCCAAAACTGACCGGAATACGATCGGCAGTTTTAAAGATTTCTTTATTTAAAGAAATCAAATTCGCTTCAAATCAAACAGGAGCTACACCAGTTTTATTTATGTGATGATGATATAAAAAAAAAACTGTGCGGTCGATTTTGGACCACTTTGCGAACCTAGTTGAGTTAATTCGTCGAATGAATTGTAATTTTAGTAGATAGAGGTAGACCAATTTTTGTTGTAGGTATTATTATTTCGGTGTTTTAACGCCTAATGACATTTACGATTTTCCTTACACAACTTGACTTGACAAAGCTGCTGAGTAATGGTTGATCATTGCACACTGATAATATACTTTAACTCATTTTGGTTTTGTTTGTGGTTATAAATAAACAAAATATGATAGAGGGGTATACAAGAATGTGTAAATTTCTTCAAAAACCACTTTATCAATTTCAATTAAAGCAAATCTCGTTGGGAATATGCCAAGTATATGCAAATTGCGTTCTTTTTAAAACAGCCGATATTTTACTTTGCCTAAACAATTTAAACAAGCTAATTTTTATTATTCGTTCCGATGAGCGATAAACATGAGTATTTTTATGTTTAGAAGTCTTAAAATTGTCGTCGAACGAAATCACTTATCTCAAAATGGTGGTTACATCCGAGTAGAGTATCGAAATTGAAGTTCCAAAACTGCACAATTTCTGTCAAATCGGAATGCAGTTTAGAGTGTTTTCATGGAAGTTGAAAATAAAATTGGCAAATACATTAAAGAAGACTGTTAGCAAAGTACCTACTAAATGATTAGATTTGATTTATGCTCTCATTAGGTTTTTGTAGATTGAGAGGCATGTACCTAAAAATGTTATCAACAATTTTGTTCAAATTGAAGCGATTCAAGGTCAACTCTCGAAAGTTCAAGCGAGACCTTATACCATAACCAGACAGTAAATAATTGAAACAGGTTTTTATTCCAAAAATGTTCTCACTATTTAATTCCAAACACATTTCAAGTTGCGTTCCCGCCTCTCCGTTCCACAATCGCACCTCTCTGTCATTCTAACAGCCATTTAATAAAGGCGAAGGCTCGTCTGTTTGCTTATTGTTGCCTGCTGTTTCTATTTATTTTCGTGTGTGGAAACAAGCCGTCATCATCGTAACTCATTTATAAATAAAGCCATACAAACAAAATGTTATCTATCTCGACCATGCGATGTCTGCGGTCTGCATGAATGACGAAAAAAGACGACAACGAATAACCTGACGCATTCATTCGCATTGGCTTTTTATTGTTCAATTACTCTATTCAGTTTTTAATACAGGTGTCTTGCAGTGATAAGCTTAAAATTTACTTGGGGGTGTGACTGCAATTGTCACCGAATCTGGTATTTTGTATAATTGTCGTTTCAACAGCAAGATTTCTTTTTAGCGCTTCTGGGGAGAAAATATAAAACTGCTTTCATTGGTGTATGTAGATTGTAGGCGCTTTCAAAAATATCAGCAAAACGCGTGGCGTTGGTTGTCAGCGAAAATTTGATTTAATGTTCTCAATTATTCGTTTTATGTGCCGATCAGATACAGATACAGACACTCATACAAACAGCAAGATTTTTAACGAACTGAGGTCATTTGAATGTGAAAATATGAACTATGCAAGATGGGCATTGTATTGCAGAGCACATCTAAATAAAGTTAATTTAAAAACAACTTAATGATCAGCACGCTTAAACGAACTTTAATTGCAAACGGCCTCATTGAAATTAATATAGTTTCCAACATGGCTGTGTCCTTATGGGTGGCTGGCAAAGTATCGAAACTGGTTTGGGCGGTTGAAACGAAATAGTTAAATAACAATTGGCTTGAGTTAAGTCCTCGAATACAGCTCTGTTGGGAGAGGGAACAGTTGGATGATACGTTAATGATTCTTTTTCATATTTGTTAAACTAATTTCAACAAAATTAGTTCTACAAACGGGGGCGATATTGGATATTCTACAACAATGGCAGCAAGCTCATTTGAGTAGGAAATTATCTGCTCCTTCGCGAAGAAATTGTAATCAGCTTGACAACAAGCCATTGCACTTGTACAACTTTATTTGATC
Organism: Cheilosia grossa; assembly: GCA_963082955.1. Taxonomy (NCBI): domain Eukaryota; kingdom Metazoa; phylum Arthropoda; class Insecta; order Diptera; family Syrphidae; genus Cheilosia; species Cheilosia grossa. The sequence goes on along the minus strand of OY720147.1, from coordinate 14,574,303 downwards.
GATTATAGTTAATGTCATTATAGTAATTAAGTGTGATTGTCTAATTTTCCAACATATTCGTTGACAGCCAACTAATCGTATAATCACAGCACGTGTATTGAAAACTTATCTGAATACGAAATTGCTCGTGCATAAATATCAAACAAAAAAAAAATAAACAAACAAGAAAAACGTTCGTTCTTCTCTAGGACACCTTGAAGGAGGTCATGTAGAGTTGTTGATTTGCCCACCGAGATAGTAGTACTTTTTACAACCGGTTTTTAAATTCATATCGCTTTATTTATGCGTAAGCAAGTTGAATCTGCATACCAATGAATTTATTGAACTTTTTGCTACATCTAAGGTATAACGTTTAAGGGCGAACGAGTACGTTTTTGAAATGTTTTATTTTATGAAGCTCTTGTTGAATTTTTTACTTAATTTCGTGTCCTTTCAGGTACGTTAATAGGCATTGCTTAAAAGTTCGCAAGGACATAGAAATATTGACGCAAAACATTGATGGACACAGCAAAATGAAATTGAAAAGGATTGGATCGAACAACTGTCAAAATGGGCTTCTTGTGAATCCCAAAACTGTTTCGGAAGTATTAATCGAAAAATGCGAGGCAGCAATGCAAATATAGGTTAATCAAGGTGACCGCTGCGGAGTTCTGAAAAGTCGCAAAATGGTCAACGAGTAAAAAAGTGTCATTCCTGAAGCTATTCTGCAATTTAAGTATTTTTGAAAGATATTTAACAAGCATTGGCTAGCTAAACACTATAATAGTTACATATGGTTACATATTAAAGGTTTTTATTTGGAAATAATAGCATTTGGAAAATTGTTGAAGTACCTTCAAAATAGCAAAAAATTGTGGCAGGCTCTCAAAAAAAGTGCCAAATTGCAACTTAAGTCGTACAACGGCCACGCTGTTGGTGATCATGTGGCGTCAAACATAAGCCCTTCACGTTGGTGAAAAATGAATTTATCTTCGGTTTCGGGGTTTTTGCAACAGATACACTGCGTTCTATGTAAGAATTAATAAGCCTCAGGTGATTGTATCCAATAATGAGTAGTTAAGTTTCACACTTTCACTGTCTGGACAATATGGAGGACTCGATCCAACGAAAAACTTGTATCACTAACAAGACCACCTAGAACATGCGATTTGAAGCCACTCGGTTACTTTTTTTTGGACTAATAAGTCCTTTGGTGTGTGTTAATAAGCTGCAAACTGTTTAGATAATTGAAGTAAATATTCGGCGTTTTATTGGTGTGATCGAGCCTTATAAGCAGACCGGGTGAACAGGCAAAACAGCCAAGGAGGCGAAAAAAAAATAGCTACAACCCACTTTCGCTGCCCTGAACACAACATTTTCTCTTGATTTTGCAGAGATGCAATGCTGTGTGTAATTTGTTTTCCACTAAAATGGTAGAACTTCTTCCACTCGGACTACCACTTTAACTCTAGTTAAAATACATGTCGTATAGCTCTAAAAGAAACATCGTTTACAACCGTGGCAGAAAAGAAAGACAACTATCGACTGGGAAACTGTGAAACCTCTCACAGTTCCTTCTGATCCCACATACAAGACGGCGCCATCTCGTTGATGAACTCAGAAACTGCTGAAGACAGAAGTAATTCCGTCTTAAATGAACCGCCTGTTACTAAAATCCATTTTTGACATTTCTTACACAAACACGAATGAATGAATACAGGGAATTACAAATTTGTTGAAACTAAATCACACCAAACTATTATTATAAACATTCCCCAATCTAACTAATTAACATGAGACCATTTTAATAACATATTTGGGCTATCGATCACCGATGATAATGCACAGTACGAGTGTTATTTTGATTAATTATTAAGCTCTAAACTCTGTCTATCCGATATAATTTGAGGTATTTGTTTTCATTGATAAATAAACAAGGCAATAAACCATACAATTGCTTATGCGCGATAATTCTCGAATCACAAGACTACAGAAACAAACACTGGCCGCCATTCGGTTTGTTTTTCTTGAAAGCAATCGTAATTGAAAGCAAAAAAGTCACAGCCATACTGCCTACGTGTTTTAACGGAAAAAGATATTAAATTTGGTTTTTTGTTTGTTGCATTTGTCTGTCTGATGACCTGTAATTTGTTGTTTCTCTTCTCTCGTAAGTACGCCAGCAAGAATCGGAGGTGTGGGAAAAGTGCCAAGCATTTATAAATCAAATGCACGCCGAGTTACGAATTGGATCATCAAGGTGTTTGACACTCCATGTCATGTCCCATGTTCGATCAAATGAAATTCGTGGAAAATCGCAATCACAAACAAAAAGTCGCTTTTCATTACATCTTCACGTGATAACGATAGTTTAATTAATATTTTTCTTTCTTTTTGTTGCTTCGCCAATCTATCTGTCACACTAAACGTGCAATCAGTTTCTGTCTAGAGTAATATTTTTTATAGATTATTTTGTATATATACTATACATTTATCGGTGAAGTGACAAAGTCGAAGGCTGTTTAAGTAAATAAAGCTGTGTAACTAATTTACCCGCGGTAAATACTCAATACTTAAACACTTATTTAGTGTTCACATGTGCGGGGAAAATAGTTTGCGAAGTTTAGAGCGCTCGCTTGGAGCCAGTAAGCTAGAATAAGATAAATGTTAGCTTTTAATTAGATTTAATCGTTTTTATCTAGGATGCAAGTTGAAAGAAAGTTATCAATAAAAATGAATTTAAAATGTAAAAAATAGTTTTCGGGTAATTGTTTACAAATAATAGTAATTCTTGTATAATTTATTGCTCACAGGATTGTCAAAGAGTGACGGAAGGCAGAAAAGAAATGCATCACTGGAGTTTGTTGACTGGAATAGAACATTTAATGTTCTTTGTTTAGTTGGTGAACATCTTCCTTCATGGAGATGTTCTTTTTTAACAAAAAGCTGTGTACCGTCGTGATTTGAATTTGTTACAGGAACATGTTTTCAAGCTAACAAAAATGAGCATTTCAGTTATTCTGGTGAGCTTAGTTTTATCTTTTGAGTAGTTTTTCTGTAGCGCTCAATTTAAGCGAAAAGAGCGAACCGCGACTTGGCACATTTTGCAGCACTTTTTAAAAAGAACCCGAATACGTTTCTTGAAAGACCTAAAAACAAACCAAAACGGAGAATAAAGGACAGCAAGAGCAACAACAAAAATTCATGACGGATGTCGAGCTTTCTGTTGCATGTTTTGCATACAAGAATTGGTGTGCGTATTGCTTGTTAGTTGCTTGTATTATTGATGACAAGTTGTGTATGTCCACTTCCTGCCAGAGGAAAACTATAATAGGTCTGTTCGGTAAAGATAATGCAATCGAAAATATTAGTCAAATTTAGTCAAACTTCGCTCCGTTGCGAAGAAAGTTGGACTTAAAATGAGAGAACAAAACCTTTCCTCTCCGTAAAAACAGCAAATAGTAGTCCAAGCATTTTTCTTTGTGCTAGTTGGTTAAAGCTGACAGATGGTTGTCAAATCATTCAGTTGCTTATTCTTATTTGTAACTGACTTTTTATTTGATTTCATTTGTATTTTGTGCTTGTTATATGTAAGAAAGAAAAAAATGTCTGCAATAGAAGTAACTCAACTCATTGTTCTAAAAAATACACTTTTACTTTGTTCTACTGATATTTGAATATTCCCGCCTAGAAAATATTGACATTCTTCAAATTTGTGGTTCAATGCGTTAATTTTTTGGTAAGCGAATTATCTCGCAATGAGAGAAATGTGACATATTGCCAATATTGAACCAGAAAGTAAGGGAACAGACCTACTACGTCTTTGCAAGAATATACACGGAGATTGTCAAAATTCAACTGTTAGTCGGTCAAAGTAATTATTATAACGATTTTGCCTTACTAAAAATAAATTGTAGTCCCGACTTTAAATTAAAAGAAACTTGCAGTTGCGAAATTTCTAAAAAAAAATTATCTATTGTGAATTTCGAAAAAAAAAAAACAAAATGGTTATAGCGGCGCCCATATAACTGACACAAGGTTCAGCAATTGGTGCAACGTGCAACAAATAAACAATATAAAAATATAAGCAATTTAAATTATTTGCTGACTGACATTTAAGAACACATACTAGCGTAATCACTCACCCTAACTGAAGTAGCGCACGATTTTCTTTTGTAATCAGCCATTATTATTGGCATAATAATCTCCGTCTAACCTTTTTGTGTAAGCTTACTAAACTTGTTATTCCCAAGTATAAGGTTCACTATAGGTGGACCATGCAATTAAATTTGCGCAAACATCAGCCAACAACAAGCTGATTGCCAAGAGGAAATCTTATCAGCATCCTATATAACTGTAGTGGCCAAGAAAGCAAACAACAAAACAATATTTTCCCTCAAAATATGAATGAAAAACAGAAAACATAAAACAATGGGCTCATTTGTTTAATTTGTCTTGTTTGTCGCTTATAATAATAGTTAAATTACCAAAAAAAAAAAAAAAATCTACATGGATCGAGAGAGAATTGAGAAGGGGAGTGGCTTTTCTCCTTCCATTGGCAGAAACTAATCAGAAATTTTAATCGTTTAGTCAATCACACAGAGATGGCTCTTCTACTTCACATGGAAATACGAAAGTGGATTGTAGGGTGTTCTCGTAAAACGTTCTGGCTGTACATCAGCTCGCAGGATCACCACACCGGATGGATTGACTTTCACCTTGATTTTTGTCTGTGGGCTCAGTACACCGTAGTCTACATCCTCATAGAGATCCTGAAAGGATTTAACAAAATGTATTTTTAACCGCAAAGCTTTAAGGGGTAAGAAGAGACTTACCTCAACTCTATAGCCGGTGGGTGATGTGAGACCAAGTTCTCGCAGTGTCACCGCAACATCTGATGGAGTGCCATCTGTGCGACGATTCACAAAAGCCACAGCGTACGAGTAGTAGGTCTGGTAAATAGGTGCAATTGGCCGCGACCAGATCTCAATGCCCTTGTGTTTATAGATGCGTCGTCCCTGAATGCCCAGAGGGTCCTGATCCACGGCAATGATTTTTCTGTTCTGTAGGATGGCCTTGAATTCTGGACGAATTGTTCGCAAGTCGACCGACATAAGTAGAGGCGCTGCTAGGATGGCCCAAATGGCGAATTGTGTCTTTGATTGTTCATAGCTCAGGCCAAAGTTTCCAATAATCAACTAGATGGGGTAGAGCAATCGTCATCATATATTGTGCGTAAGAGGCATATCAATATCTCACCATATCTGGATCGTTCCAATGTCCGGGACCGGCATTGGGTGCAATCACATCCTGATTGTTGCCATAGTAGTCAATGATACTCTCAACCGACGCCCAAGAGTCTTGAATATCGTCAAAGTTCCTCCACAAGTTACAGTGCTCAATAATGGACGAGAAATTCGGACTGATTCCGGCGTAGATTTGATAGACTGGCCAACTGCACGAGTAGATCATAGCACGGCCAGTTCTGTTCAAATGTCTTCCGAAATCTGGATAGCCGACGTCCATGTCTAATGGGAGGGAATAACAGCCGTCCAGCTTCACGTAGTCTACATTCCAATCGGCAAAGAGTTCAGCGTCGAGTCGTTGATAACCAATTATGCCGGGGTATCCAGCGCAGGTGTAGTTACCGAAATCCTCATAGATACCGAATTTCAAACCTCGTGCATGGATCTAAAAATTGAAGGAGCATCGTCTAACTAACAGGGGAAGTGAATCTAGATTTATTTATACTCACAAAGTCCGACAGCGCTTTCATTCCACTGGGGAATCGTCTGCGATCGGGCACAAGTTGTCCTTGCGGTCCGCGAGATTTCTCCAACCAACAGTCGTCGACGTTTATGTATTCATAGCCAGCTGCTGCATATCCTTCGGATATCACCAAATCGGTCATTGTTCGGAAGAGATTTTCGCTGTAAAAGAAGTGCACAAAATGGTTGAATATATACGTGGTTCATTGTGGGTTAGGAAATGTTGATGTTTTATAAAAAACCTTCTAAATTAACATAAAACATTAAAAATGTTCAACGGTCGCACAAAGCAAAACAAAAAAAATCTGCTGCTAATGCGCAGCAAAAGTTTTAAATGCACTGATGTAATACAGCAATGAATGCTGGGCCTAAATGTAGGCAATGGTTTTCGTTTAAATCATTTCTCTCTTGTTCGGCTTTATAGTTTTGCGGATTGTGAAATTTCGATTGTGGTTTTAAAGGCGGGAGTGAAGATCTTCTCGAATTTGTTGTGGCAGTAGTGGTGGTCAAAGGTGAGAGTCGAACGAAAATCTGGCATTTACTAAGACCGGAGCAAAGAACGAATTAAAACTAAGTCTGGTGAACACAAATGAACTCATTGGTGACCTAGAACAGAAGTAGCTAAAAAATATAATCGTGCAGCTCGTTTGAAGTGTGTTGATTAGTAATTTCAATAGAATGGAAGAAACCATACGTAATCCGCAGCACAACCAATTCCAGCTTCAACAATTAAAGGCGTTTACACTTTGAACCCTGGACACACAAACATGTTAGTTGGAACTAGATCACAGGTGCAAACTCGAATTGATTGCAAACTATTCAACGAACATTGATTGTTAAAACATACAAAAACATTTGTCCTCATCAATCCGTGTTCTGATATAAGTATTGCATTAAATATGTAAAATGTCACTACAACAACAACTGTGTCAAAGATTATTTTACGTATGTATAGCACTTGTTGCTATGTCATATCTTTTATTTGTTTACCTTATCGCCAAGTCCATTTATCGAACAATGATCTTTTCTGTTTTATTTATTGTTTAAATGGCATGATGCGCATGAAAGGAAAAGCATTCAAATTTAGTTATAGCCGTTGGCGAATATTTATTCAAACTCATAATGCATGCAATTAGCGAATTTACTTCCGGAAGCGAAATAACCCCATGCCGCTTGAACAAAGAAAAATACCGAAAAATGTTGCGTATCCGCCCCGTAGGCCACAATATTTATTTTTCGTTCGCAAACAAATCGCTCATACGTACTCATTGAAAGCGAAAGTCTGAAGTTGGAATATTAATTGACAGCTTGTCAAACGGTAGCAGAAATGTCATCATACTTATGTCATGCTGAATAAAACTAGTTTTAGAATATTAATAAATGACAGATTGGTTCAATCGAAACGACCTCCAACTTAAACCACGACACTAGAGTCGATTTTTAATTATATGTCACACATTTGCATAAACCATAAAGTTCTACCAACGCATCGGATGACTGGTTGAATTAATTTCATTTGGCTTTTGACGTCTATTTTGGGTGCTGTGTCTGCAAATTGTCAACGTAATTTGTCACTGTTATTTTAATTCTATGCAAAAATTTGTTTCATTCGTGTTAAACAAGTGTTGGCGATACGCTAACAAATCATATGATTTGATAGGGAATCCTTTGTTGATGTTTTATTATTTGTTTCCAATTATCTGAAGACGTTTTACTATTTATTGATTGCATTTGCAAAGACAGTTTTAAATGCTTCATCACGACTTGGCTACAGCCGCATCATTTTGCGGATTTTTTTTCTCGATATTTTAGATAAATGAGGATACTTTTCAGAACGAAACAAATTTATTAACACTAAACGATTGGCAGTGCTAATAGAGGAATGTTGTGTTTAAACACAACCATAAAGGACGGAGGCAAACAGAGAGCTTATAGGGGCGGTCCGGTTTAATTGAATATGTTTTTGAAGATGAGTGATGCACCTATAAAGTTTGAGTGCTTTTCAGCGACAGCTGAGAAGGGGTCGCAGATATAATAAAGATTTTTTGATTACCAAAAAATTGAGCCAAAAATGAATGAGTTTACGACTTATACCCACGAATACCCACACCATTAGGGGGTCTCCTAATTAAAGCCACACAACACTGCACAGACTTAGCGAACATAAAACTTTGTTGACAAGTTATCAGAGCATGACGATTAATGATGAGTCGTTTCCTTAAGCCAGCGAACGCGATCACCTGCACGCCAGTGCAACAGCGTAATGGAAAAATAAAAACAATTGAAACTGAAACTGAAACAGTGTCGTGGTATTCATTTTAATATACAGAAAAACGCACTGTAAATTCTAAAAATTCGTCGAGTGACATTGTCGCACTTAGAGTCGCCAGTTGATTGACGGTTGGCGCCGCCATTTAAAGATGAAGGTCCCTAGCGATAGCAAACCAAACATGCCGCCCAGTCTCTTATTCAATGATAATTCGGCTTCCACTTGGCGTCGCCCAACTAACAACGCCTTTAAAGGCCATGTGAACAAAATGAAAATGAAAGAAACACTCCAACTCCAATGTTCGTCTCATTTTACTTTTTGCCATGCCTGACCTAGCGCGCTCTTGAAAAACTAAACAGCGCATAAAAATGACACTAACTGCACTAAAACACGCTATAAACGTATTTTAAAACCAATTTGGCTTTCCGCGGTCGCCACAGCTACAGCCACACCGCAACCGTAGCCAATAAATTTTGACCTTTGCGGTTCGCTTCATAATAATGACGTGAAAATGTTCATTGTTACAAGAAACCTGATTACCTCTTGTCAAAACTAGATCAAAGGGAATACAATAAAGCCAAAGCAAATAAAGGGGAAACAATTGAAAAATTAGTAGTAGACATGTCTTAAACGCGCCTTTGTTAGGCTTTATGCTAATTTGCGTTGATTTACTGTCTGCGATGCATTGGCAAGCGTGAAGAGTGTTTGCGGCCCCGCACAATATAATGGCGAGGATATTACGAAACCTTGTGCACGGGCGGTTACAATTAACCCGAAATACTATTGTTCGCAATTCACTTTAAAGTTTTCAGAGTTTTCATTTGCGCCACTCATTCTATTGTGATCTGAATTTATGATTAACCTAATTTCAAATGACGTTTCGGAGTATGTTTGCTGTCAAAATTGACTGTGTCTGCTGTAATTGCGGTTTTGAAATCAACCAAATTGGTATTGAATTTGTTTTCTGATTTTCCTATTCCAACAAGGCCAAGATGAATCGCGCTTGGGGGTAATAAACTTGAGTGGAACAAAACTCCATGGAAATCCATCAAAGGCGCGAGTGGATTTCCCTTCTGCTTTGAACCGCAACGGTAATTTGCAAGGTATTCCGTTGTTTGATTAATTTCTGCTATGCCGGCATACTTTTTGGTGTTCGAGGGGCCAAATCAAGCGAAACCATTCTTTTATTTTTTTTTGTATGTGTTTCCGCCCTAATTATGGAGCATTTACATTTAAATTTTTTTGCTTTTCTGATTATAGACGGAAGAATTTTGATTGGTTGTGCATTTGTTCCGGGAGAAAATTTAAATGGGTTATTTTTATTTATTGGATCAGAGTGTCAGATTTGCTTTCAAATGATTGTTGCCAGAAGTGTGAATGTAAATGTATGATTGGCATAACCTCCTTTTTTTTGCTACTTGCAATTATGTTGAGCTAGTAAAGTGCTAAATTGGTTTCTTAGAAAATCAAATTTTAACGAACCTATTTTTTAAAATGTCGTTTATTAACCAACAACGCTTAAGGTTTTGCTGAATTTTGTTAACAAAAAATAAAGAAATGGCTGGCGCAACAGTTTCGTTAAGTACCTGAGTTGCCTATTTTTATTCCTCGATCTAGTACATTATGTGCCAGACGTGAGGTGATCGATATAAAGTGGTCATTGTGATTTGCACGTTTGAAATGTCATCTATATCATTAAATATCAATCAAAAATCAAGGAAATACAGTACTACCCAGGTAAAAGTAGAAAAAAGTATACAAAATATGGAAACTTATGCTGTAAAAGGTAATTTTTATTACCAAATGATAGAAAAACTAACGTTTGGACTTTTGGCTGAATTTAGATTTTGGGAACTCAATCAGATAACCTAAACTAACCTCACACTCGAGTATCATCACTACCACAGCATCCTCATCATAATGTATTACGATACATATGGCTACTATTGCAACAAAATGAAACAAGTTAATCGCAGCAAGTTTTCCTCTTTTTTTTTCTGTGAAAATGGCTTAAAAGATTAAGCAATGCATTGCAGTATTTTTACGCCACGGCACTTGAAGATATGGCCACAGTGAATTCCCACGCAAGCCAGCCAATTACGAATTAAAAGATAGTAACCAATCTAAAGATGATAGCGACCATCGAAACGTCTTTACCGGACTCACTATGAATCTTGTCCAATTATGACCGCCTAATGCGAAAATAAACATCATTTAGTAAACGTGTACATTTTTTGTTAATAATGCGTGTATTCCACAACCTTGCGGTTACCGCACCTCATTACATCTAAAACAACGATTTAACTATCTTTTATTTACTAATGATGAACAACGCTAATCGTGTTTCTTGTGTTCTCCTCTATTCCAGGTCAAAATGGCTTCAAAACCGGTAAGAATAGTTTTAAACTCTAAATTAAGACAATCTCTTGCAACCTACTCTAACGTACCAACATTAAAGTGCAATCATTGTAAATTAAATTAACAAAATGTCTCTCACCTTATGCAATTGTCTGGATCACCTTCACAATCAGTATTGCATCGAAATCGCTCCCACGACAACCATCCCATGGGTGGTGTTCTAGCGAGGCCATTCTCCAAGCCATCAGTGCGATGAATTAAATTGCAACCGAGCAGGAGAAGAAAACAAATTATAGCCTTGTGTATCACAGGGGATTGCGGCAACGACGGCGTTACTCGGCGAGTAATAAACATCGTTCTTTTGAACTTGTGCTTTTGTTTTACTTAAAGTTCGTCTAATGGTGATTTTCTGTAAAGAAAAGACAATTTTACATAATTAAAATACCAGCTCAATTTTATAAGCAATCCTGAAAACTATATAAATTATATAAACAATTGTGACTCAGTTGTGATATTCTCTACTGAATAATCATTCACAATAACAACGTTAACAGCAACTGCGGCGACAACAAATCGAGTCTCGTTGCATTTTTCCCATCCTCGCGTTCGACTTGCACTTTTCAATATTCGTGATCTCATATAAGTTGCACATTTTCATAGCTCCGTTCGAAATTTGCATTTTAAATGCGCATGCAACTTAGAAATAGAAAAAAAAAGAAGAAAAAAACCAAATCGAAAACAAAACTAAGGCGCATTGGTTGCTCTTCGTGCTACTGGCATATTTCCTGCATTACAATTTACATGCGCTCACCATCATCTCTAAGCGAAGATCTGAACGTGACGTACGAAAATTACATTCGTGTTTAATAGGTAATACGGAGCTGGCCATTTTATTGAGTTTGGAAATCTCATTAGAAAGAGCTGAAGGTATGTGAAATCAGATTTGTTACGGATGCGTTAGGAAATTTGACAGGAGATGAGGTGGCATTTCGTTAGTAAATAAAAAAATTATGTTGTAAATAAACGAGATTTGGAAACAGAAAGGACAACAAAAATGGTTGTTATCTCGTGGAAATTTTCCCAATAGGAATGACAGTTTCTTGGAAAGCTCAAAAGTACCTTGTGTGCGAGGAAAATGGGAAATGCAATCGTAAGGTATTGAGTTGGAATTTCGTTTGTTTTTCAATTAGGAAACATCCCAAATTTTATTTATTTTACACTATTCAGACCGAGCCGAAACCCGTGTTTTCGTCGAAAACTATATAGTCGATACATTCACACCGAACACCAACTAGTTTTCGTTTGACGTTTCCATCAGCTGTGAGACACTAGTCGTGAAACTTCTGTTTAAACTATAATGGTTAAAAATTCGATCGCATTAATTAACAAATAAAATTAATGCAGAGCATTTAAAAATAATATAAGCCCATCAATTAACTGTGGAAAATGATTTCAAGTTGTGAGTTGCGACGTTTGTTCGGTCAGCTGATCTGCTTAATTTGCTGAATATTGCAAAAGGTGTGTCTGTTTCAACAACCCGACGGTTGGAAGTCGTTTTCGTGGTGTTTTCGTGGAAAACGACTTCAAACGACTCGTTTTGAAACTGAAACTGAAAAATGTATGGGAAAACTTCTGTTTTTGATTGTTTTCGCGAAAACCCGGTTGAATTTCCTTGCGAATGTTTTAAGTTGACAACTGCATTCAGCCATTTAAAATACAAAAAGAAACAAATGAAAATGCAGCCAATACAACTTTATATACCAATTACCAATTTTTTTGTTTCCATTCAAAAAGCCTGAATTCTTCCGGCCCTAAGAGTGGAATTTGTATACCCATTTCATGAATATAAACAGTAAATTTTATATCAATTTTTCAATAGATACATTTACATGAACTCTTAATGCGCTCAATGTTTCAAATTACACCCCAGAGTAACCTTTGCAAATATAAATCGTCGACCGCAACCATATTTATTGCCACACATTAGTTGGTAAATTTGTTAAGTGAATCTATTGTGTCAGTGTAAATCGTGAGTCTAATGCGCCATGAAATAGATTCACTCACGAATGCCCTCGGCGGGGGTAGGATGGACCTTAGTTGAAGTTGAAAAGATCAACCACAAATGTGAAAACTGGTTGGGTGTTGCAGATGTGATTCCAAGGAAGCAGCATACGTACTCGACGACATTAAAAGCTCAAATCGATTGATCTGGATGCAGCATTATGCAAGAACTGCAATTTATTTGCCAATGTGTGGGTGTAGAGTCTCGTTTATCCGATTGAATTATGAAATGCTTGACGAAAAGATGTGAGAATTGGAATGAAACGGTGAATAAATTTGGCCGCATATTTCACTGGAGAAGAAGACGCTTTTATCAATTTAAAACATGCAAAGTATTATCCGATCGAGTGTTTATGTTCAGATCCTTTCAAAAGAGTCACATTATCTTAAGAATGCCACTTGGTGAATGGTGAATTTGTGCCTCTGACATTTCGAAAAGTTATCGCCAAACAACTATCACGCAGCAGTGATCTCGATTCGAGAGGCAGACACCCGCAAAAAAGACCGCTCTAAAGTCATCTTAAACCGGATGGCATTAACTACAATATTTACCCCGTGATTACATGATCCTCGACATTTACTTCTACAAGCTATCTAGAACGAAAACTAAAAGCAATCTTCATCTCATGTCTGTTGGATATTTATTTATAACGATTTCCGATTGCACAACCATCATGCTACTGCTACCTCGCCAGCTCTGCACTTGGTCAAATACAAAACGGATTATGTTGTCGGCAATGACAGCTTATTATAATTACTCCCGTCGCAGATTATCGACTAATTAGTTGGATTGGATAACGAATAAAATCGAACAATGAGCAAGTGCCCCTAGATATCGATCGTTGGATAAATGTATCTTATTCGTATCTTTTATCGTTGTACATTGAAGTAGATCACCATCAACGAAAGCGAACATAATGCCGATGACATTTCGATAGCATCGCTATACCTGAGTGTGTGTGTATGCTGTGTTCGTATGGCGGATCATACGAGCATTTTGAACCACAAAAATGTCGGCGACACGGCCGGAGTTTTGTGTGGCTTTTGGCAGAGCGCGACGCCATTGTTAGAATACTATTTGACAATTGAGCGCCTTCAATGACGGGTTTAACATTGTGAGCTGGTATAACTTAATTGTAAATTGTAATCGTTACCTTAAATGGAGTATTGCTCAAGGTATACACACAATGTTAACAATGCTTTGCTAATTAAGGTATTAAAGTCGCCTGCTGTATGGGGCTATGTTTATTCATTCGCTGTTATTTGGAATGGAAGTTAGTATAGCTACCGAGTAATGCTTCATATAAGCTAACAATTCGAAATATCTCGCGATAATTAATCGATTTGGCAGAGTTTGTTTGTGGTTGCACAGGTATGACGGTTACCAGCAAAAAAAAAAAAACCGAAATCAATATGACATAAGCGTACTTTTACGAAAGTAGAATTTCAGAAATGTCAGAAGTTTCGTGGTGAAATAGTCGTGTTAAACAGTTGGATTAAATCATAAAATGTAATAGACTAACCGGGCCAGTGGTCTGCTTTATTTTTAAATAACAATTCGGACAGTTATGTTTCTATTTCGCATTGGAATATTCGAGAAAAGTTGATGATAACATTGGAAACAACTGAACAAAAATTACTAAAATTCCCTTACTGCCAACATATTGCTCTCTTCGAGTGAAGTGACGGTTCTGTTCATTAATTAATTTCACGTTCGCACATCCTAGTCAGCACACTCGAATGTGTACCAAATACACAGAATAGTAACTACCCTATCGACTGTAGGTTGTCGAAATTGGTTTGCGCAAGGAATTTAATTAAACAAACTACTATTTAATAAAAAGAGCTGGATAATATTGTGCATCATTGCAATAAAAAAGGAATAAAATGTAAATCACCCCAAATAGTTTACATACTTCATTACCGACGTAAGTCATTTGAGCTATTTACTATCGAATCGAACATTGGAAACGGCCAATTAATTTTCTCACTCGAACAGTGGCCTAAATATCTCGGTCGTTATTTATTATTACTAAACAGCCAAACTAAATAATTCAATTTAAGCGGCAACTCCTCGCTCCATTATGTATTCATTGAACTAATGTGAAACTCGTTTAACTGCACGGTGAATTGATATTTTGCACTTCAGAGTTGCGCCGCATACGGATAAAGAGACAGCAACTGATTTGAATACTAACCAGTAACCACTCGCAAATTACTCATTTGACATTTATGGTAGAAGACGATTTTCTATCAATAACTAGTTCAAGGTTTGCAAACATAGAATCTTTTATTGATGCCTATATTTTTCTCTGATTTATATTTAGAGCTGCAAAAGAAAATCTGTTAAATGTCAAGTTCAGGAACTGTAATGCCACTTCATTTCATATTCGAAGTATTTCTGTTACGGCAATTCAACACAAGCAACATAGAACGATCTTGATAGAGGATAGACTCTAAAGTTTAAGGCTAAACATCGCAACAGTCTGGCGCCCACTTAAGTCCCATATATGCATGTGTGACATGTGCATTATTGTTCACATAAATCATCGAAGAATAAAGTGACTGTCGATGGGAAGCTGTTACTCGCAGCAGCATCATAACACTTACAACATTATGGTCAAGTTATACTTGTTAACTAAATATGAGTATGTGTGGCGCAATAACTACAGGATCAGGTAAATGCAACGAAAATGCTGGAAGAGAAATACTGGGGTGTCTACTCGTATCTCCCGATAAATGTGACGTCGTCCGCCGACGGTGAATGTCTCTATACCAATGAACTGGTTCGCTTTGTTGGTGGCTCCCACACATGTGATTTTGCCGTTGCGATGGGTAAGGTAGGTTTTTGTTTTACAGCATTCGGATTGCTACAAAATGTCAGTCATAAAAGAAAGGAATTTGCAGGCTAAAACACACAAACAAGTCTTTGATGGTTAAAACGTGCAGAATGGAGCTAAACTCTGTTCAGTTCTTTGCTGACTTTCAAGTACAGTTTGACATTAAAAATACCATTAGTTAAAATAGAAAGCATTTTTGTGTTAAGTGGTGAACGGTTGGTACTTAACTTGACGTGATTGAATATACATTCTGCGCAATTTACAAATTCCGACCTAATTTTGGTTACATAATGATGATCACCTTTCTCTTAGAGTGTGGCTTTTGAAGATGTGTAGGCACAGGTGAGGTACTCATAGCATTGAAGTTGTTAAATGTAGAGTGCGAAAAACAGTAAATTCAAAAACAAATTGACAATATACAATCGACAAAATTAAACACTTCCCTGATGGCAGTTGAGAATTGCTGTACGGGCTTAATTTTGGACACACATTTTGTGATTCTTGCACTCATAACCGAGCGTTGCAAAAAATAGGATTGACACAAACCCCATTTCTCCGCACAATAAAAATCAAAATCTTAGAATTATATCCTCAGCAGACTTAAGAATGGTTAACTCTTACCAATACTTAAATAAGGGTTCTACTTTGAACTGAAATATCCTGAATTCTCCATAATGGTTGTACAAAATGTTGTGTAAAAGTTGAGTATGTAAACTTTCTGCGCATGTTGCATTTTTTTAAAAAGGAATGTTCCATTTAAGCTCTATTCACATGAGACACGAGTTGTGAATTAACTACACCTACGCAAACCCCAAAGTATCCTTTTCAAATCACTTGAATATTAAGATAATTTTGAAAGCTTGATATTTTCCGTCTGAATTATAGAACTGTCTTTAAACTGTTTCAGACTGAAAGCTTGTAAAGTGCGCGTATCTAATTGACATAACATTTTACTGTCGTGGAAAAATTTCACATAACCTTATGTTGTAAATTGTATTCCATTGAACAGAATGCGAAACAAAGCTTATTCGAGTAAACTTTTCCTTGGCCAAAGTTTCTCCATGATATAAAAACAAGCCCCTGACCACATCTATCAAAATAGCATGTCCGTTGCTGCACAGCTAATTCACAATGATCGCACATAAATCATTTCCATTGACAAAATAATCTTTTTCACAGACTTTCTATTTTTGCGCGTATCTAATTGATTTTGCATTTCGAAATAAACCAGATCGGTATCTTAATTGTCTATTCATATTGCGCGTTGTAAAATTGTAAAATCTGACAGCCGCCGACATATGTTCGCACATTTGTCAGCCGCCGTAAAGGTGAGAACTGGTGAATAGATTTCCCTGTTATTCGAATTTATCAAACATACAACTTAAAACATTGAATAAGCAACGTTGATCTATTACGATTGCAGCCACCATCATCTGTAAAACCATAACGTGAAATGGCCTTCACTAATACATATCGTGTGCGGTTTGGTTTGCAGGGTTTCGTTCGTTTTCGACTTCTCCTTGGCCCATTCTACTCCATATTTCATAATACTAAACCACTTAATCAAATAATGGCGTTCTCTCGAGAAATATTCTTCCCAAACAATGGCGCCGGTGAGGCTGCCTCTCCCTTGTGTACAAAATGTTTCAAAATAACTCGACTCAAATATCGCTCGTTCTACGCGCTTACATGTCACTCACCTGCAGCCTGCAGTGCTGTCATATGATATCTCTTACTGCAATCGTGCAATAAACTATCTCATTAAACCGTCGTCATCGGCCCCGGGCTCGTTTCTTTCGCACACTCTTGTTCTTGTGTTACTATATGCGACAACAACTACTGGTAGATTGCGCAAATTGCACTTCTAGTGCAACGGGGGTGTAACACAGTTTCCCAGAATTGTTGTGATTCTCATATTTCGTACTGTAACTCGAGTAAGTCGACTATATGCACAAGGCAGTGTCGTTTTCCTTTTTGTTTGCAATTTTGCGCGCTTTTTATGTCAACCCATACCCAGTTGCGGCGTTGAATGTTACGTCATGACTACAGAGTGCACAGCGATGTCCAAAGGTTTTGCTTTGGAGTTTGAACTCCAGCTAGAGATGTGGGAGTGGTGTATGGAATCGCAATGTCTTCTATGTGCGGATGCTCCAAAGTGGAAAAAAACCACTGAATCATGTGTATTGTTCTTTTTTGAAAACGAATTCGATTCACAGTTGGTTTTTTCTTGCAGATGAATTGTGGACAAGTACAAGCATTGTTAACCGTTAATTGTGAATGTCTACCGTTTGTCTCAGATGAGTGCTTGATGGGAACTAATCTTACAAAAATATTACAGATGTGAGATATGAGGTAATTGCCCGTTTAAAGGCCATAATTCAATTCAATCATGTAACTGCGAGCAATAATGAATAGACGTCAGATGGTAAGGTGCACAATGCTGCCATTTATGCGTTGTTTTGTGGAATTGTTTAAATAGCTGTTGCATAGAAGAGATGTTAGTCTTGCAACTGGGAAAAACCGAAAGAAACGGATTCGATCATAGGTAAACAAATATATTTGTTTTTGCAAGTGTCAAATAAGCTTGTGGGCGTAAAATTGTCATTTGAAAAAAATTATCTATTTTGACCATATTATTAGTCACTGTTTGACCATTTGTATTTTAATATATCTTGCACATTTTTACCCAGAATTTGTATTTTCAGCGTTTCAAGTCGTGTTACGACATACGAGTAATTTGCTTCATTTTTTTATGTTAACTGTCAAATTGTTGACATAAATATTGCAACCAGAAGCAACTGAGAAGGAAGCAATTTAGTTTGAACACGACTATTATGGAGGAAAATAAGGGTTTCAAAAAAATTTAGCTGCGGAAAGGTTTTCGAACTGCTTAAGTCCGGTTCCTCTATAAAATGCTTCACATTTCGACACAAAATCCCAATCATGTAATTAAAAAAAAGTCGATATCTTTTCACCCAAAGACCTTATCGCCGAATCACATACGATTGCACTTCATTAAAGACCAATCAAGAAATATATAATAAAAACAGACAAAAGAAATACTAACAAACCCAATTAAAAATAGATCGAAAAACAAATCACAGTGCAAGAACGCTTGACGCCCTCACTTTCATTGCAACAAAGGATTTTGCAGTATTTGCTTTCAACATTTTCTGCTGCATATATTTAGAGTGGATCTATTTTAGATTGAAAGTGACCATTTATTTTGATTATATTCATGCAGAAAATGTGGTAAACAAAGCATTTTGATTTTTCTTTAATTGAAATAGCGACGCAATGAGGAGAAAGATCTTATCGATGAAAACAAATCGATTAAGTAAAAATTGAGATAATTAAACTTTGGCTCACACACATCCGTACGTAAAGAGTTGGTTCTATGTTGTTCATCATGATGAATCACAAAAACAAAGAAGCAATATCTATATTTGGGGATAGATATGGGTTGTTGTTTAAGCGAATTGGGGACAAAATTGATTAAAATTAGCTGTCGCAATAATCTGGTGTTTTAGCAAATATTGTTCGTTGGGATGTGTGTTCGATTTTGTTCTCCCTTTTTCATAAAAAGAGTTTGTGAATGCGAAAATAATTTCAATCATTTATGTCCATACCAGATTTGATTGATCAATGCTAGTTTGATAGTCAGGTTAGTTATAAGATTTGATATAATCGGTATTCTCTCGAATCAAAATCTCTCACACTAAAGAAAAGATGATATATTTGTGACAGCTTATAGGTTAATGGAGAAGATTTCGAAAACTACGATGCCCTAGAAAGTAAGAATGTGGAAATTTGATTCAAGCGAAATTTTGTAATACGAGAAAGGCTAGGTCACATGACCGAATATTTTTAAACAGTCTTATCATTGTGTTGGTATTAAGAACATGCTTATCTAGAGAAGCTATTCAACACGTCATTTCGCAGACTGGAGAAATGTCACCGCTGTCATGGTTGGCAAGGAATATACAAAGATGAGCATAAGACAATCGCTGGACTTTTCTCGGTTTCATTTCATTACATCGGTCTTAGAGTTGGCAAATAACAGTGGTTTACCGGTAACTGAAGGTAAGAGCGCTATCGACAGACGTAGTTATCTACAGACTGCTATAAAAGCACTCAATTCACCAGCAATAAAGTCTCAATTGGTCGTAAATTTAAAAAAGAAAACCGGGGTATCGAAGGAAAGGCTATCGCTGTGGTGGGTTGCTAGAAATGGAGATATACCAAGCGGCTTACGAAGACGATGTAGCCAGGGATAAGAAGGTAATAAGAATGAGTAAACAGGGAAAGGTAGGCCTAAATATAAACGGCAAAGTATAAGTATTAACAACTATATTCGACAGACACATTCATTCTGAAAAACATTAAAAAAAACTGCTATAAAAGGCGGCAATAACAATTATAAAATCATTCTTCCTAACCACAAATTCGTCATTTAATAAAGAACTGTCTACCCAAAAGACAAAAAATATATGTAACATGCGTTCTCCATTGCTGGGTAATCACTGAAGACATAAAATTGAAAACATTTGACCTATAAATAACGTATAATAAAGACAAGCCCCTTACAAATATTTGTAGGTTTTGTTTTCCTTATTCCGAACACTCAGGGCCATTAAGTTGGTGATAACGAAGAAAATATAAACATTGTCATTACAGATAAAGAAATCACTAAAACGCCCAACAGAAAACAACAAGAAACAAAATAAAAATACAAGCCCAATTACACGAAGGCGTAGCCACCGTATTAAACTTCCTTTGATCGAATTTCGAAATTTAGCTAAGTTTTGTTAAAAGCTTTGCTACCTGGGTGTTTTAGGGAAATGCAATCTTCTGCATAAAAATGCGCACTGCTTTTGCTTTGTATTTATCTTGACTATTTTAAGCACATTTTTTCACCGAAGCACATTATTTGTCAAACAGTTCGATTTCAAACGCGATCACAACATGTATTTGAAGGCGGTTTCTTTTCCTTCACACAATCAAAAATCAAATTCATTTGTATAGATATGTGAAATGAACATTGGTTTTCATTTCCTTCCCCCCTCCCGCCACAGAATTAGGGTAATCTAATCAAAGCAAAAAAAAAAAAACAAAAGAACCAACACAGAAAAAAAAAACAGAGAAAAAAAAATTGGGACAACTACTTTTGAAGATTCTGCATTCGCTTGTTCGGCTTTCACCGCGAATGTCACATCGTGATCGTGCGGAAACGCGTCCGTCAAAAGCTTTATAAAAACAACTTCCTTCACCTTGTTGGAGCAGTAATGGGTGTTTCACTCTAACTTGGCTAAATGCCGAACGCACTTTTTACATAAATAAGAGAGTTTTTCTCGACGTCCACACTTGTTGACGTTTTCCCAGTTACGTATATGTTTAAAATTTACCACGTTTTCTCATAAACACACCGAGTACAGGATAGTCGTGCAATTTTCGGGTTTCGCGTGTCGGTTTTCTTCTTTAGTATTCAAATAACGTGCGTGTTTCACACTTCTTCATAATGAAGATATTAAGTAAGTTTATTTGCGTATTTGACAGCGATGTCGTATGAATAAGTGATTGTAGTTTTATAATACTTTTTTTTTCTATTTTCCACTTACAATTATTTGAGGACTTATGACGTGAAAGCTGCGAACGACCTTCAATGTACTATCGACAACTAAGTCAACAGCTAGCGCATTGACACTTGATCAAAGACTAAATGTCATAGCTCTTATGAACTCGACAAAAATTTCTGTTTTGTCGACATAAAATATCTGCACTGCTATTGTTGATTTGCAATTATTTGTTGCTTATCTACCGTTTGTTGTACACAATACTCAAACATGTGTGCGAAGCCGTATATGGCTACGAAATTACAATAGAAAACATATACTTTGATAAGATGTAAGATGGTCTTGCACATGACAATAGAGTTCGTGTGGAGATCGCGTTCGGTGGGTTCTAGTGATTAGTGGAAAGCAGTAGATTGTCGAGAAATTATTCAATTGATTTAAACTGCGGCAGACGCATGAATGTCCACTGTTTAATTTTGTTGCTAGGCTCTACTAGTTAGCGAAAATGTCACCACAGTAGAAGAACTTTGATAAAAAAGGGATGATGAAAACAAAAAGATCTGCCATTTTGGTTACAAAATGCGATATACATCCGATAAGGCGCGTACAAATGCCGTAAAAGTAAAAATCGAAAAATGACACAACGAAAACAAAAACGCTTTCATAATTTGTGAGTGATGAAATTGGATGCACCTTTTGAACACATTTAGTTTACGCGTACAATTATTAAAGCTCACTTTGTCGTTTGTTATGTTGAGTTGAAAAAAATAATACATGTAGTAAAAATGGAGCACTTGTTATCAAAGTTATTTCAGCAATTCATTTGTTGACGAGAGCCGGCTTGTGTAACTAAAAAGCAAGTTGTTGTGCTTGTTTATTCATAGGAAATACCTACCAATAAATAACGCGTGAACAGTTGGACATTTAGTTTTACTCTGGTTTGGTGCAAAATAAGAGGAATAATAATTTGCGATGACTGTTTCCCATTATTTGTGCTAGGTCCTAAGCTCGTCTAACCCGACATAAGGCACCGATCTTTTCTAGAGCTCTTGAAACTGTGTACCTAACAAAATATTGAATGTTTGTATTTTTCAAGGGGACACTGTCAGTAGTTCATATCTAATCTCTAACGATGGCTATAAATAAATTGGAAGATGGTGACTTGGTTTCCCAAAACTATGCCAACATATTATTAAAAAAAAATTACCGCAGTCTTAAGGCGTGTGTTTTTGAGCTTCGATCTCAATAAAGCAAAGTCAAGTATGATTTTCAGCACGCAATTATAAATAACAACTATTGCGAGTCTCGAAGTGTCAAGTAGAGCGAAGTTGTTGTGATTGCGTGCTGAAAATCCAACTTTACTTTGCTTTGCCGAGATCGAAGCTAAAAAAAACACGCCTAATTTAAAAAGGAAAAGCCAAATTTTTGGTTCAAAATTGATTTCATTTAAAAAATAATACTTTTTGACGCAATTTCTGAATTTGGTTCTTCAAATTAGGGTAGAAAGTAAAACTTTTTCTTTTTTTTAAGGTTTCCAAAATAACATGTCGCGAATTTGGCCTTAAAATATTAATATTCTAGCTTAATTTCCATTTATGTTTTTAGCGTTACACTTATCTGGAATAATTTTCAGCTTTTCTTGCGTATTTTCTAAATAAAATTAAAAAACAAAAATTTCTTTTTAATTTCAGGTAAGCACTATGCATTACAATTTAGTAAGTAAATTAATTTGTAGTTATTTGTGTAGCATTTTGTGTTTTAGAAAAAGTAAAAATGAAAACATAAACATTTAGAACACCGCAGGAAAAGATTAAATGTCAATCTAGTCAACACTACTTTAGAACTATAAATGTTTATTAATCATTTATCAAACCACGTTAAATGGTTAGGAAAACCGATATTGACAAAATTAAATTAGCGTATAAACTAAGAACATTATTTCAACGAAACAGTTTTCTTTAAAACGCATTGCTCTAAACAATAATAACGAACAAAATGTGACAGCTACTCGAGCTTGAAATATAGTCACCTACTTTATAAATCAAAAGTAAACATTAGGTTGACTGCTTGCGTATTGACCGCCAAACTATAATGCATTTATTTAACTCATGTAATAATTACCGAGACATTCTGTGAATACTCAATTGTCAATACGTTTAATGGTTACAAATCGAGTTTGGTGTTCAACACTTCCTATTTGGCACTGTGTATGGGGGTGTTATATAATTGTTTTTTTTCTTGGGAACAGTCCTGGGAAATGCTGGCTGCCATTTCGTGGCCTTAGGGAGCCAAACTAAATGCAAAAGTCGTGCATACGATTTAAGGTGGAAGAAATGTGGCACGAAGACTTTTCTTTCCCTCTGTTATCTCACTACAAACACCACCCGCACATCTACAACGTCTATGCCATCTAAGCCAAGTCAATTGACGTTTCAGGAAGGTAGAAGAATCGTTTGAATTGCTTTTTCATAGACCATCATCAACGTCATCGCAGAAGATGCTGCTGCGCCACGATTTTATTTTGTAATCGTATTTTATATAGCGAGTCATGTTTTCTTTTTTTGTTTTGTTTGTGGATCCGAATATAGACTTGAGACTTTATAAATGTGTATCAGGGTGTTTGTTAATATTGACGCAAATTATAATCTGTGAATATAGAGGTTTCGCATTTTGCAATTGCAAGCACTTTAGACCACCTACTATTATGCTGCAACCTACCTGTATGTTATCTCATGTATGATTTATGTTAATTTGAAATGTTAAAATGCAGGCGTCACCCGTATCTACAAACTGTAATAAGATTTACAGAGCCATTACAATTTCGTTGTTTCAATACTTATTTTTGAAAAGTAATTGCCATTTTAATTTGAATTTTGTTGTTTTGAATACTAGGGACATTTGTTTCAACAAATGCCCTTTCTCAATGTAAAGAACAACCTGTGCAAATAAAAAATGCTGACTAAGGCCTGCTGTCAGTTTTATTTGCTCATTAACTGGATTAGTCTCATGAATGTACATCTATAGAATTTATACTGCTTTTTTCAATGCCAGGGTGTGGTTTTCCCATGTACCGATAAGCTTTAAAACCGACCTTTTGTTAAGTCAATAAAATTTAATATTTCGGCATTCGAATCGCAAAAATTCACACAAACCAATTAAATCTTGGTTTGGCTAAATTCGTATCGCGTGAGTCTTTCTATTTACAACTGTTTTCTTTATAAAAATAAACATGTATAGCGAAGCTCCTTAACGCAATAGGAACGGACATATTTCATATACATACCAATAATTCAGAATTACGCAAATTTGATTTTCAAACAAAAATTGGTACTTGTGAGGTTAGGTTCCAACGATTTTTGTTTATTATACGTAGGCGTCGTCGCTCTCCCTCCCTTGAATAGCACAAATAACTATTTTCTGCTTCGCATTGCGTGCGTTCATTGTGAATAAAAACTGACAGGTCGCAGCGATGTTGCAGTTCGCAGAAAAGACGCCTGATTGTACATTGCCCACTATTTACTACTTATCTTTCTTTTTCACGTATTCCTTTCAGTTGAGAAAAATACTGCCATGCAATTAATAAAAATCAAGACGAATAATAAAATATGTATAATTTGCTGCACGATTTCTCAACAACTTCCGCGTCATCGTTCGTGCAACGTTCTTACTTTCATTCGAGTTGCACCATTGGTTTTCTAATCTACAATCTATTGTGTGCTACCTTCGAAGCTGATGACGCAAATTTGTTTCCTTAGCTCTTGAATTTTCTCTGCTTCTTGTCTGAAGAGTCAGGTTCTTACAATTTGTTAATTGAGATTTATTTGCAAT
This sequence comes from Cheilosia grossa, assembly GCA_963082955.1. Classification (NCBI taxonomy): domain Eukaryota; kingdom Metazoa; phylum Arthropoda; class Insecta; order Diptera; family Syrphidae; genus Cheilosia; species Cheilosia grossa. Next base: position 14,549,630 of record OY720147.1, on the reverse strand, counting down.
GAAACCTAATATCTAAACATAACTTCAAATAACTTTACCAATCGGTGATTACGCCGTATTCGGATACATCTGCATCCCATCTTTGGTTAGCTGAACTGCCAATTTGTCAAGTTACAACAACAATAAATAAGTTCGTTTAGATATTCCATTGAATTTCGTGACATAGAGTGGAGGTCTTCCAACTTGCAAATATATAATCTCCTTTGTGTAGTTTGCAGTATGAATGGCAAAATACATTGTTTGCAATCAATTTATTTGACTTGCAAGGGACTCGCTTTGATAAACCAGATTAAACAGAAGTTTGGTGGGGAAAAGGAGTGCTTAAAGATTAGGTATAAAGAGACTAGTTGCTGTCGGAGTTTTAAACAGCTTCGTATTTGCATTTCAAGCTGTCAATTAAAGCTAACTCAATTCACTTGAATCGCTGAACAATAGGTGTGTGTGTTTTCTTGCTTTGCTGAGATCGAAGCTCAAAAAAACAGGCCTAATGTCAGCCAAGCAAAATAAACCACAACGTGATTAGCAGTCAACCATGGGTAACGACATTGTAGCCAGCGACCGACCAAGCAATTCAGGTTCATAATTCCCACAGATAGCAATTGTTATTTGAGTTAAATAGCAAATAATTGTCGGCAGTCAATTATTTACCAAAATTGTTTAGGTATAATAATGTAGAAAATTTGTATTAACACCTATGGCGTATAAACATTCCCAACATTTGACTAATCGCGACTCTCGACCCATGAGTAAAATAAGGAGTGTTGATGGTGAACAAAGCATGAAATGTGAATTACCTACATGATGCTGTTTGATGTCAAAGTTCTTCGGAAAGGTTTTTTATCATGTGGGAGGTGAAAGGGTCATTATTACGTGACTGAAAGGTACTTTTAATTTCGATGCCATTTGTATTTGTGCACGTATCACAAAGCATTTGTTTTCGAAAATGTACACTGTGGCAATCCACATCGTACATTATGCAATTCTCGGATATAGTTTGATGGTCGTTCTCAAGTGTTTTCACATTTTCGGTCAGTTTTGTAAAAGAACTGTGAAACACAATATAAACCTGAGTGTTACAATGGGCCTGTTTTTTAGAGCTTCGATATCAGCAAAGCAAAGTGAAGTACGACTTTTAGCCCGCAATTACAACAACAACGTTATAATTGACACTTCGAGACTCGAAATAGTTGTTGTACCTATTTGCGTTCTGAAAATCCTACTTTGCTTTGCTGTGATCGGAGCTCAAAAAGAAACTCCTAACGACAATCCGTTTACATTTAAAAATAAAATAAAAGGAATAGGTAATTTTTTAAGAAACAAAACCAAATTTTTTTCTTACACCCTCTTAATCATCCCTGACTTATCATTAAAATGTTCTTATCACTCGATTCTCGAAATTTTCTGCTTTACTCAACAACAAAACGAGACAACACACGCACACACAGCAAACAGAGTAGCACCACACAAGACTGCCTCTAGTCACTGTCAAACAAACTCATTTCAGTAGTAAATTTTTATTTCACTCGTCGTGCTGGTTTCGTAGTGAATTTCTGTGCAAGATTTCATCATTTTCTCGTAACGAAATCATTGAAAATTATAAATACCTCGGATATTAGCTATTGTTAACTGTATATAAAAGTGTAAAAGTGTGTTTTTTGCATGATCTCTTTGCTAAATATCGAAAATAAGTGAAAGAAAATCGGGGAAAAAGTCTTCATGATAGACTGCCAGCACATGGCATATATGTCCGAGCTTTTCGCTCGCTTCAAATAAATAAAAAGAGACAAATTCACTGTCATACGGAAATTGAAATAATTTCTTTCCTCTATTTGTTTTGCACGAATTGTAAACAAACTTGATTTGAAATATGGATTCACAACAACGAGAATGCACACCGTCGTCATCGACATCGACTCCAGCAGAGGGTACACGTCAGAATAGCCTTCAGCGTATCCAACAGCGGAAACAGAAAGTATTTAATTTACCTTTATCACAGCAATTGGCGAAGTTATCTATGTGCTCTGCTTGCCAAGCGGATGGTTGCCGATGCACGGGATGGAAGACACCTCAGGAGAATCGCCACCGCGACGTTGAGAGTTCCTACTGCCCAGAATTCACCGAGGAGTGCAGGAATGTCGCCTGCATGCACCCTCTGCAGAGCCATATTTCTCATCTGAAGGGGATTTCTAGTCAACAAATGAATGAATTGCTGGGTGCCATAATCGATACAGAGAATCTGTTCATGAGCATGCAGCGTGTGGAGGATGACGACACTAAGAAGGTGTACATGTATTTGTTTCGACTGCTAAGGCAATGCGTTATTAGTCGACAGCATCCAGTGATTCGAGGACCACTGGGGGATCCGCCATTTGAGGCGCCGTGCATTGCAAAGGCAATTTCAAGTTTCGTATTCTACAAGTACAATCACCTGAGCCAATCGGAACTGGGCACAATGACAGAGGTAGCGAAGACATTTTTAAACTTCCTGAATCACTACAACTTTGAGCCGCCCTCAGTATGGAAAGGTGATGTGACCCACGAGGATGCATCGAATTACAAAATCAACTACACCAGGTGGCTTGTGTTCTGTAATGTGCCGGCATTCTGCAATTCTCTCCGTCATTTTGAAACATCGTTAGTTTTTGGAAGAAATTTACTAAGAACGGTGTTTCAAGGTATGGCACAGCAGCTTAAGAAGAAGTGTATCACAGAGAAAGATCGCTTTCCAGCCGACAAAAGGGCCATCATCACCCAAATGCCAAAGTTTTTAGACTCCCTGAAGGTAGAGCTATTGAAGGATGACTCTCCGATCTGGAATCAGTCGTACCGCCCACCGACCACATTTCTTACACAACAACGGAAACGACAACAAGACGCAGCTGCCGGAAGCAGCTCGAAGCGTTCGGCGGAACCCGTCTACAAACGACCCAAGAAGGATCCAGAACGGCCAGCTGACAATGAAGACCTTTCAGATGAAACAGTGCTCTTTGCCATGAAAGCAATAACTGAGACAAAAGCGTCAAACAAGACTGAAGTTCTTTTCCCGGAGAACGTGTCACGCGATGAGATAGTCAAGGCGGAGGAGCTTAAAGGAAATATACAATTTCACGTTGTCGGCAACTCACTCACCCGTCCGGTGGATAAACAGATTATGCTGTGGATGCTCGGTCTGCACAGTGTTTTTGCCCATCAGCTGCCAGAGATGCCAAGGGAATACATTAGCCAGTTGGTCTTTGACACGAAGCACAAAACTCTTGCACTTATTAAAGACAATCAGCCAATTGGAGGAATCTGCTTCAGACCCTTCCCCACCCAGGGCTTCATAGAAATTGTCTTCTTGGCTGTTGTAATGAGCGAACAGGAGAAGGGATATGGTTCGCACCTCATGAATCATCTGAAGGATTACAGCATCAAGCGGGGACTTCGTCATTTTCTCACCTATGCCGATGAGCACGCCATTGGGTATTTCAAAAAGCAGGGATTCTCGAAAGACATTAAGTTGGCAAGGCCAGTTTATGCCGGTTTCATCAAAGAATACGATAGAGCCACTTTGATGCATTGTGAGCTGCATCCAAGCATCGTTTATACTCAATTTATTTCTGTGATTCAGAAGCAGCGCGAGATTCTGAAGCAACTCATAGCACAGCGTCACGGTGATGTACAGAAAATTCGCCCAGGCCTCACTTGTTTCAAAGAAGGAGTTCGCTCTATCCCGGTCGAGTCGATTCCCGGCCTGCGAGAGATCGGTTGGAAGATACAAATGCGAGCACAGCGGACATCCAGACCGCTGGAAGAGTGCACTGATCCAGACAAGCTTGCAGCATCGTTTGCAACTGCCCTTCAGGCTGTAAGACAACACGCCGCAGCATGGCCTTTCCTGAAGCCCGTCAATGCAACCGAAGTGCCCGATTACTATCACCACATTAAGTATCCCATGGACTTAAAGTCAATGGGCGATCGCCTGAAGAAGGGCTACTATGTGACCAGGCGACTGTTTATGGCCGACATGGCAAGGATATTCTCAAATTGTCGTTTCTACAACCAACCAGACACGGAATACTATCGATGTGCGAATTCGCTCGAACGATATTTTCAAACAAAAATGAGGGAACTCGGCCTATGGGACAAGTAAACAGGTAGTCCAAAACCGAAGCAATTGTAGTTAACTGTTAAAATAAAAGATCAACGACTGAAATGAAGTAAACTGGTTATGTGTTGGCTTTAACTTTTTTAAATTGATTAGGGTCGTGTAAGCGTTTAGCTTTCGAATGTGGTTATCTGCAAAAGGTTTTCTGCAAACCGGAAGGGTTTGTATGCTGGTGTTTTAGTTGTGAAGGAAACTGACGTGTAGCGCAGAACTGGATTAAAATGGCGTTCGTGCAAATAGCCAAATAGGCTATTGTTTGAGATAAGAAAAACATGGGTAAGTTAAATTATACAAGGCTATGTGGATGTGATAAGTGGCGAACAGATACGAGCAGTCGGAGATAATAATGTATGTCAATTCCAAACAGTATGACTGGGTTGAGCAGTCATTCCATAAAAACAACTTTGTAAGGCGCATCGACGATTTGAATCTCTGAACATTTTTATTTCTTGTTTACTCCAACATGGTGAGTTTTAAAAATTGAAACAAATAGATTATTGCAGCATTTATTTAGATGTTTAAGGCTAGTGTACTCAGTTCTTTCCAGGAATTGCTTGAACAAATTGCTACTAGGGAAATTGAAAGGATTTTGTAAATAGACAACTACTGTTTAAATATTATTGATTCAAAAAGGAAATTACTTGAAACGTTTTCAAATTCTTCTCAGCTGCATTTCTCCTAATGAACATTAACTAGGTAATACTCCCGGCATAATTGTTCCTATCGACAGATGTTAATCCTATTATCTACTGGTCTACCAAATTGACCAGTGCATACATTCAAAGTAGTTCCATTTCTCCTAGTCAATACATATAGATAAGTTGCAACAATTTGCAAACAAAAAATGATCCTCTTCACCAATACATCATGCAACAATTTCAATTATTTGCCCCAGTTTCAGTTATAATGTGGCAAAAAGCGATTTGAACTTAACACTACTTATGAAATACCTCTTTGACTCAAATCAAAACTATCTGTGTCAATTCCCAACATTAAAATTTGCAATAAAAACAATGGCACCCTATCTCTCCGCTATTCAAACTATTTGCTGCAAGTAGGTATCTTAAGGCATAAAAACATGTTTTTCCATTGCCCATTAATCTACTTGCCTGCTTTTTATGGCGATGACAAACTTTACTTACTTAAAAAAAGACAGCTGCTTGTAAAACAAACAAACCATATACCAACAGCTTAACGTTTAACTAACATGAAGGAAGTGTTACGCAATACTTTCTTTTCCAGTCACACAAAACAGTTAAACTAGTACAATACGCACAATCATATAAAATTGCTCGCTGATCGGAATGACTGCAAAAGGGGTGCATGCCAATTGCAGTTACACAGTTGTTTTTAGCTGTCGGTAGACGTAAAAAGAAAACTCAAGAAATGAGAAGAAACTCGCAAACAAAAAAAAAAACAGTCTTCCTCTTCGCTGAAGGAGAGAGGTACACAATACACAGCAACGGTGTAGACTGTAGAGTTATCGTTTCAGATTTTGAGACTATGCGCCAAGAGGCAGCGCCCGGACTACCTACCGCTACCATAGATATACAGATCAAGCTTTGACTTGACACAGAGGGGCTAGCACCGCATGTGAGTGCAGCTTAAAGTAAAGTGAAATGCCAGCCAAGTGCAATTACCTTTTCTAGAGTTGGTCAATTTTTCACTTCTTAACCGTTATTTGTAGTTGGCGAGATTTTCGCAAAACTGTACACTATGAAAAGCATAAATGCTATTAAGTGATTATTCTTTACATATATTTTCTTTAATCTGTCAAATGAAAATCACATGACTGTCATAATGGCATGCACTCATATGTGACTAATGTTACGATTACATGTTCAAAACTTATCTCCTTTCGACAGAAGTGGGCAAAAATTAAATTGTTTTTCGCAACCAGTTTTGCGATAGATGTGGCATGCCAATTTTTTTTATCTTAAACCAGATTGCGATGCAAGGAAGCGCTTCTGCAGCTGACCAAGTGATCTGGTCAATATTTCTTCTACGGGTGCAATTTTTTTTTCTGTGCAATTTAAGGGATCGATCGATCGATCAGGTCTTGTTGCAATGCATTTGTGGGAATTTTACCGGCTTTTTAATTTCCGGTTTGCAATAATTATTGTCTGCATTCAAAGTTATGACGTTAGGCAACGGTTACGCTGGTTGGTGCAAATCTTTAATTTGCTCTGCGTATGCAATTGATTTTAATTGTTTAACGGACATGCCCCATTATAAGATTGTAGGAATGTTTGTCGATAAAAAGTAAGTGGTCAAGCCTTACTCTACAGGTAAATGAGCCATTGCCGTTTTTAAAAGAAAACGGAAATGCAGAGAGGATATTTTAAATACGCAAACAACTTCGTTATGGTTACGGCATTACAACAAGTTGGTACATGAGTGTGTCATATTTTGTGAATAAAGCAGCTCTTTAACGGATTTCTTTATCCATTTCCCTCTTTTCAAATCGCAACAGATTTCTTTACAAATAGGCCTTTTGCGATATTAAAAGTAAATGAATTCGAACATAAGGCCTATTAATGCAATCAAATATTTGAGTCGAACTTGGTAACATTCTATTTCCGTAAGTGTTCCCAATTTGGCCAAATTCATTTTGCTATTCTGAAGAGTAGGCGTACTGCCCGATTGTCAGTGGGGACGTTCGGATACCTTGTTTATGTAAAACGTCAACTAGATTTGTCGGGACTAGGTATCCGAACGCGTTGACTAGGCAACTTGAATTGTTTTTGTATTCTCACGGTTGAGTTTGACCTTTTTTATTTTCAAAAATTGTTATTTTCAAATACATATGTGCATTTGAAATGTAACACGGTTGCCTATCACAACACTACTATAATTATTTTGCTAGCTAATGCTTGTTAAATATCGTGCGAAAATTCTAAATTGGCACAGTAGCCTTAGAAATGACACCTTTTGCTCTCACCGGGCCTTCAGAATTCTGTCGCGGCCACTCTGTTTATTTACGAGTGGATCCCCGAGTGAAACCAATGGAAAACGACATTAAAATTTGACTCTTCGAAATGTCAACTGAGTATGCAGGCTGGTTTTTCTTGACTATATTCGTCGGCTTCCCCTCCATAAACGTCAACTGAAAAATCTGATCACGTGATCACTCACTCTGGGCCAATAAAAACTTATACACATCTAGTCAGACAGCTGTCAAACTTACTAAACTAGGAATCCGAACGTCCCCAGTAAACAGAAGGTTCGTTCGGGTACTTTTTTGCAAACGTAAAACTACTAAAAATTTGCTAAGAAACTGTGCGAATGCGACCACGTACTGAGAAAATTGAAAAAAATGAGAGAAATCCATTTCCCCTCTTTTAATTTTTCATAATTTTCTACTCGCCGAATTTCGACTTACTGAAAAATGAAAAATTAAATCTGACAACTAAGTGACAGCTCAAAAGTTTGAAAGTCAAAACTCTATTTATTTTCGTCTTCAACGATGTCGGGGAAGAAGTTCTAGTTGAATGCTGTCCTAGAACATATTAGCTCATTCAAAATGGTAAGTTTAATAGGTATTTAGCTTATAAAAAATTAAATTCGAACTTATTTTGCAGATGCTGCATTTAAAGAGAACGCTGTCAAATGTCCAAATGACATTTCTTAAACTTTTTGTAAGAAAAGCGGTCAGGTACTTCTCCCGAAATTGATAGATTTCTCTCTCGATTTTTGAGATTTGACATTTTTCATTTTTCTATGCTAAAAGTACGCAAACGAACCTAGAGTAACCATTTTTGTATCAACTGTCAAACATTATAGTCGGAAAATAAAAAAAAATAAAAATGTTGGTAATCGCAACTTTATTTGACCATAAGCCAACAAGTTAGATAATAATCTCCATTTCGCTGGGTAACGTTTCTCAAACTGCCCTTTCACTACATAAACTTTCATTGACATGTAAAACCTAAAAAAAAAAAAGCCAAACAAATACATACGCCAATAGCAACAGTCCAAATATTGTCAATCAGCAATTATGTAAATTTACTTCTCATTACTGAATTAATCTCTTCGTTAGCATCGTGTAAGCACAAGTACTTGCCTCCTGGGAAAGTAACGCCGAAAAAGTCACAGACCGATTCTAGAAATCTAAACAAACATCGAAACCACCCAGGTAACACGGATTAATACTTTCATTTTTTACGCATAAAGTTGTGTTTATATTCTCATTTCAATTCAAATATTTGAATACAATAATTGTATCGCTACAAGTCGAGGGGTAATCTTCCGTCACTAAGCCACGCTCAAGTGGGCGTCAAAATTATTCTTCATTAAACGCATCCTCAAGTGGCCAAAGAGGTGAACATACTGTGTCAACAGCAGTATGGGAATGGTACTTCCGACTTCGGAGTTTATGGCTTTTTTTTCGAAAGATTAATTGCGTGTTCATTGCTTTCTGGCATATGGAACTGATTGAAATGCCAGGTCAGTATTTCATTCGCAACATTATGTGCTCGAATTGTAAATTGTTGGCTAAGGAAAAACAAAAACGTTCAAACACAAATAAATCAGTGCATGAGAAGGGGAACCGATATTATAAGACCCACAGCCACAACTTGCAAAAGAACTTTCTATTTAACCTTAAAACAAAGTGTGCATAAATCCGACAAGCCAAGCAAGCGTTTTTAAGCAAATTCTGTTATCTGGAATTTGACGCTGTTTCTGATCTTACTTATAACGCTCAATGGTTAATTTGTTAGCTGCGGACAGTGGGTTCAATGACACCTTTTTGGACTTGTGTATGAATGCGGCTCTCGCATTTTCTCATGAAGCAAAGCACATGGCATAAACATACACAGCAGTCGATAGATGGTCATTAATAGTACAACAAAAAAGTTCATATAAACTTTGTGATCTCTTTCGACGTGACGCGTAGTCTGGATGTTTTAAAATTAGCATTTATAGAAGCTTGCTCACTAGTCGTGCTGCTCACTAGATCTTAATTGAATCAAATTGATACCCATTGGACGTATAGTTGCTTGTTGGTCGCTGGTCGTCCCTCAAAGCAGAGGCGGTAGCTCTTTCTTTTTGTTTCTTTAAAAAAGGGATGATGATCTTTTTAAAAGATGCCTCAGGAAATGGGGCACACATTTTTTGTTTCGATTTTTGCAATCTAATGTATCTATAGTGTCGTGTTTTTTTTTCTCGCTCTGCGGGACATCATAATTTAGCATGCTGACAGTTGTTTGTGTTCTCTTAAGTACTTCAGGGGAAATGAAAGAGGTGGAAACAGACAGACAGATTTAAGGTGGTTAAGTGGACTTTCGAGAGGTACACTTGATGGAATTTAAAATGAAAACAAGTTGGTGGAATCTGTATAAAGCTTTGTCGGTATAGCCTCCATTTTCAGGTTTAACTCCACTTGTGTGTCTATTTTTAGTATAGCTTTTCATAACATTCTATTCATTAATTTGATAAACGCACGGATAAGTTGATGTAAGTTGTGTATATAAAAAATACATATTTTCTCATTGAAGCACCTCGAGTTGCGATTGTTTTGAGTTTCGTAGAATTTGTTGTCGCTGATGTATACACAAAGATTGTAAAATGAACCGACGTCAGAATGTACAAAAAAAAACCTTTAGTACTCATGGTGTCAACTAATGTCTTGATCCCATGCTCAGCAAGATTCACTTTCTACTTCATAAAAAAAATGTGTATACATTCATTGCCTTGTGCACAAATAAGAATGAAAGTTATTTGGTTTCTAGAAAGGCGTCACAATGTAAGTCTGCTTCGAGATTGTCAGGTTTTTATTAAACACCGGAATTCGAAAGATTAATGTTATGAATTTGTGGTTATATAATAATGTGTCGCAAGTGTCGGGGAAATGTGACGCTTTAAATTAAACAATTTGTGTCATCAAAACTTAGTGTTAATAGGGTAACTGTAAATGCTTTTCAGCGTATTGTATCATAATTCGGAGAATGGCTAAAAGAGGAATTTAAGAAACAGTGGTTTAATGCGATCATCCCTATTTGCCAAGTTGTAATTTTATTCATTTTCTGTATCACCAATTGAAATATGAATTTGAAATTTAATTTTTTCCTAGAATTATCAGCTGACAGCTACATTCCCTAACTGCATTTTCTTGAGGATTTTTTTATTTATTAATTTTCCAAGTCTAAAGTCTCTTGAAAAGAACTTGTTTCAAAAAAGAGGAATGAGTTCACTTTATACCCGAAAGACTAATATTTCAGAGGAAAACAAAGAGTACTTTTGTCAAAGCAATGCAATTCATAGATTTCAGAAGTTTTTATATTATCAGCCTTGGACAACAATATACACTGGTCGGCGAAAGTATTTTGACAGAAATGCAAGTCGCTTTTCATGGCGAATTATTGCTACCGGCTACGGATTAACTTTCCACAGTTTTCACTCAGTTATTATATATGGAGTGACCTTTGATTGTGTATGTATATGAGATCATTTGAGAACCATGGCTGGATAGCTCTGGCCGGTTTGTGGTTAAAGTCAGATTTTTTGACTGGCAAAAGTATATTGACAAATTCAATTTCCAAGGTCTGTTTGTTGAAAAAAACTGTTATCGTTTGAATTTGAATTATAGATTCATTGTGTACAGGTCCATTTTGATTAAAAAATGGAGAAAACGACAGAGTAAAATAAATATGAAAGATCGACTAGCTTTTGTAGCATAATACGATTGCGATCTTTTTGTAAAAAAAAAATAGTGTAAGAATCTAATCTGTCGAAGCAAACTGTAAATATCAAAATCAATAATCCTATAAGAACGATCGCTGTGCAAAATTTGCCTCCATCGAGATATATTTTGCGGAAATTTGTTAAAAATCCAAGTTTAAGTCCCAAACTTCTCGACCTTAATATGAAAAAATGTGCTGAAAACCCGATTTTCTAAAGGATAACTCAGAGGCGCCTAGCTGAACTCGATCTGCATACACATACAGTAAGAAAAGTACCGTACATAACTACAAAGCAAAATAAAGAGGCTACAATTCGCCCAAGAGCTTACAAATTAGACCATAAGGTGTGGAACCAGGTCTTATGAACGGTAGAGAGTTCATTTGAGCCGCATGGATCAACGTAAAGAGGATTTGTTTGGATGGCGAAATTATCTCGTGAAAAATACACACCAGTCCAGTATGGTTGCGGGTTTATAATGTTTTACGGATGTATACCGTCCAACGGTTGTGCAGATTTGGTTCCAATCGATGGAACGATGATCCAGCACAATCTTTAAAATATTACGCATTACCATCTGGCGATAGACTAATCGCGCAGTTATTTATTCTCCAACAGGATAACGATCCTTGTCAAAAAATCCCAATGGTGATTTAACTTTTACGGGATATTGAACCAGAAACACACACAACATGTCTGAATGTGTATGATGTTGCTTAAAAGGAAAAATAACTGCTTTTCAGGCACGGAACAGAGAGGAGATCGTTTTTGTAGTAACAGAGCTTTGGGATGAAGTATCTACAGAAATTCTGCAGAATCTCGTCGAAACGGACAGTTACAGAATGTTATTGAGTCTAAAGCAGACTTATTTTCTTCTAAAACAAATTTAGTTTGTTCCTTTTTAATTTCAAAATATATATTTTTTCAAGTAAGTTTGTCAAAATAATTATGCCAAAGTAAAAAGTTAATTTTGTTCATTATAATTAACATAAATTGGTGCATTTAAAAATAAAAATCGCCTGTGTTCAACTGTTAATTGAGTAAGCAAACTGTGTAATATTTTTTTTTTTCATTTCTTCTTTGAAATCATGTAATTTTGTCTAAATACTTCTGCCGATGAGTGTAACTGCTGTGCAGTTAGTGATTGCTTTCTGCTATCATTCAAATGTTAAACTCATACTTGCTTCTTCTTCTACTAATTTTCACCGTTTTTCATTCTGTTTTTTTAACACTTTCAAATGAATCAGATGGATAACAATGTAGTTATATTTACAAATTAAATTCAACTATAATCTCCTCCTTAAATTGAATATAGTTCACCTTTGTGATTTTGTATTTAATTTGAAGTGGAAAATAATTATAGAATGCTAGTCCCATCACGACATTCAAGTCACATAGGCGATAATCATGTTCATCAGAGATGATCTAAATCTATCTTCTTTTTTTCCTCTTTTTTTGTTTTGTTTAGATCCCGAGTTGCTTTTAATTGTAACGCCAAATAAGTTAACAACTCAATCACAAATGCCATTGCTAAAATAATTCTGTAGTGAACAAATTTTCCCACATAAAATTAAATCACACATTTAAATGCTCTCCATTTTTAAAGCCAACTCATTGAAAAGGCAATTTTACGATGCCCACTTAATTGTCCATATTAAGAGTTTGCTTGTGCATTGTTCTAGAAGTAATTCGTGTTAAACTAGACAACTTAAAGTCTATCAAAAAAAAAGCGCAAACAGAAATTAAGTAATATTTTTTTATTAGCTTTGTTCAATGAAATCACCCCTCGCGCATTAATCTGCATAATTACACTAAAAAAACCGGTGCAAACCGACAGAGGACACCAACAAACTCATCATCAACAGCAGTACAAAGAGATTGTCTGTGGAAAATCGTCGATTTTTCCACTCACTTTCACCTTCATTTAAGAATCTGGATAAACATATATTTATATCTTCACCATAAAACAAAACAATATACCTTGGCTAGAAGTTTTTGTTTTTTCCTTTTTTATAAAACAAACTAAAAATTAGATTTAATTTGAATAATTTGCAGAGCACGTCAGCTCAGACACGGGTGCACAATTGATCTAAACAAATATTCCACTGAAATAAATTTTCTTTCAATATATTGTATTCGCGTTTATAACACAACCGAGAATGCACTTGTTCTTATGATGTTTACTAGGATTATACAAGACAGCAATGTAACGATGGACTTAAACAATTTTACAGATCGAAGAAATACACTTGACCGAAATTGAAATATATGCACACAACGAGTTATGGGTACAGGCAATTTAGAGGTGGATTGGCGCGTATATTTAACGTGCGTAGTTCGTAGCTCGAAGAAGAGGTTTCGAACAAATGCGACCGCCAGCGAGACTGTCTTAACTCTGTCTGAGGTCTTAACTCTGGCTTAAAGCGCAGCTGAGGTGCTGCGATGGTTTGTGGTTTGTCGGTCGGCGGTGAATATCTTTGGGATGTATTTTCTCTGAAACTGCTCACGACGAAAAACGTGTGTGTAGACTGTAGAGTGGATTTGTTTCTTCTTTTTTCTATGCTTCTTTATGTTTCACACATTATTTTGTTTCATCTTCGGCTTTGGCGGTTGGGTGTTTATTTTTGCGCTGCTTAGAAAGATAGGTTGATAGAAGGTGGTTTATTTTATGTATTTTTTTTATTGTTTTGTTTGATTTAAGTTGCAATTGCAATCTCACTCAATTTCGAGTGATTTCGATTTTAACAAAGTTTTGTGATGGAGTTCGTAATTTTTTGGCGGCTCGCTTGTCAGTTTGTTTAGTTCATTTTATTCCTTTAGTGGGGTTTGTATTTTATTTGTAATTATTATTTGACTTAAGTGACTATCTATATGTATCTTCGCGGTTATTTGTATTGAATTTCTTTGTTGCACATTTGTACTTTTTGCTTGTTTTATGTGCTTAAAGGTCAAACGCAAATTGTAGTTAAGATTGAGCTTATTAACAGTGTGTGTTTGATTGGAATATGTTTCATAATTGTGAAACTTTGAACTGGAATACAATAGGTTGTTGCGTAAATGATCTTAAAATGGAGTATTGTATTGGAACAGGTAATTTTTCAAGGTTTATCTTTCCATAGAACGATTTTTCAAATATGTTAATGTTTGGAGTTAACAAAATCTTAAACTACATTTCTATAGAGATTATTTTTTATCTTAATTATGTTGATATGTTTTTCCGTCAAATGCCATTTGAATAAAGAAAAATCGTGCATAACTTTTTTTAAAATTGAATCATAGTTTGAAGTAGTGTTTTTGTTTTCTTATGATCATATGTATTGTCATATTATGTAATGCAAAGAAGAATAGGAGCATAATCAGAGGTGGTTTCATCGAGAAGTTAAACCTGTTTTATTTTATGTTGAGCGAATTTTGCATTTTTATTATTCTTCGATGGGTGTGTATATAAATTTGAATGTTAATCGCTCTACATCGTGTTTGTTCGACTGTTTTTTGTATTTACACATTTTATTTATCATTTATGCCTATTTCGTAATGTGTAACATTGATTTATGACTTATTTTATTCAATATATTTTCTGTATTAGTATGATCATTAATAAATATTCTTTTTATTTCCAGGTAAGTGCATTGAAATGCAAAGAAATCGTAAGTAGTCCACCAACTCTCTTTGTCACTACAATAACGGCCAATATAAATGTTAAAATCAAGATTAATTTTGTTGGGCAAGACCGTGGATTGTATGTATCTTTTTTTCGAGTTTCTTGAGTTTGTCAATTACTCGTCGTGCGTATAGTTTGGCACTCCAATTTGAAGCTTAAACGGACATATTAGACCGCGCAGTACTACCGTGAAGGAACCATCTTGCCTATTCGTATTAATACCAGTAAAACACTAATCTTTATAGGCAGACATCTTGCGTAGAGGTGCACAAACATCTCCTGTTGAGTTATAATGTCTTCATTTAACACATTGTTTGATTTGTTGTACCTCCTTATCATAAAGCCTACTGCTTTCAATTCTCTACAGTCTTAAAAATGTTGTCTACATGCAAATTTGGTTAGAAAATAAAATATAAGACCCTAAAAGGTTCCCTCTAAATTGTAAAGGTCACCAAAACAAAGCTTATTCCTTCTGAACGTTCAAAGAACTTCAAAGTTGTTTGAATAAATTTAACCGAAGCACGATTAGATCACCCCTAATCCTACTCAAATGTACAGATGTGATTTCATTTCCCCTTTAAACAATTGAAACAGATGTCCGTGGCTAACATATTCTACGCCTAATTCAGACAGTAACTATGTTGGACTTGCTCAAAATAGAACAGAAACACCCTAATCTAATTCTTAGTCATCCGCTCTAAATAAAATCTTTACAACAGTATGGATTCTAATTAATTCTTAAAAAAAGACGAACACAAATCGCGCATACGACCCACGAACCCAGCCTTGAACCAAATCAAACTAAAACATATGCATAACTCTTAATCTTAGTCAGAAATGGTCTACCGGCCTTGAAAGTATTTCATAACTCCCACAATGTACTGAAAGATTACGTTAATTAAATAAACATCTCACATAATCCACCGCAATCACGTTTTTGTATCCATCATAATAACAATAATTGTTACATATTTTCCCAAAGTCTTAGATACACAATCCACAGCGAAACATAAAAAAAAAAAACGAAGTTCACACTACCAATTTCAAATTACGCCCCAAATGGGGATCGCAAAAAAGAAAAAAACATTTCACACAGCTTGTAGCTGCCGTCACTTAGCTGTTGGAGTCGGACACGAAACGCGTGAAAAACTTTTGAATTAGAAAACATTTGTTCCGACGCAGTCGAGGTCACGACATTCGGTGGAATAAATTTATGAATACGGAACAGTTGCATGAATCCAAATACATTGTATGAACAAACTATATCCTGATCGAAACAAAAACATAGTTTTGCTCTGTTTAAAAACACAGAACCACATTAAGCGCAGATTTATCTCCAAATTTCAGTTTCTAATTCCATTTGTGTCGAGTTGCACTGTCTTAAATTCACTTTTTATTTAGGAAGTTTTGCTTTTTTTCACCGAATTTTATTCCTAAAGAATTGAAAATGGGTCAACGAGATCAGTTTTTGATTCTGACAGCCACTGGTTAAAGAAACTAATTTTGGGTACAATAAAATCTTATCTGACCAGTGGTAGCTTAAATGGATTCTCTAATTGGATTTGTGCTTTGTGCATGTAAATTTGGGGAGTTGCGGTAATACTGAGCGATAAACTACCAAAATCTTACCTACCAAGCTTCAGAGATCCCAAGTTGATAAACGACATTGCTTGGGATCTCCACAGCTAAAATCTTAGTAATTTATTTTTTTGCTGCTATTGTACGGAACAGAAAGAGCTCCTTGTTTTTTTGTTGGGTACATGAAGTGTAATTTAATTAGTGAATAACATACTTTTAAAGTAGGTTAGCATGGAAACGTCGAATGAATGGTGCAACAACAGACTTGTGACTGTTTTATTGAACATTCCCAAACAGCAATGCAAGCAATAGACGATAAAACTATCCCAAGTCAGTTTTCTTTATCAGATGGGTGGCAGAATGACATAAACTGGTGTGTAAAAGTAGTAAACTTCCTTTGAGTTACGAACTGGGATTAGAACACCCTTACGATTTGAACAAATTGTATAACTCAGTGGCAGGTGTCATGAGCATCGCCATATCACAAAAATGTCAAACTGATCCACCAATGTCCCTCAGTGGTTATTATTGAATTTTAATCTGATTAAGATTATACCGTACTTTTTATTTTATTTTATTTGACTGCTTACCTATTAAGACGTTACACAGCAGGCACGTGCATTTTTTGTGCGCTATCTGACGTCTACTAGCTAACTTGCTTGTGCACATTTGTTTATTATTTGTAGTTTTTGTATTTTCATGCTGAATTTACTTTAGTTTGTTTTACTGAAATAAATATTGAATGAAACAGACCTATCTTTTTTGTTCAACGACTTATTCCAAGATTTAAAAAAAAAAAAAAAAAACTCCCAATATGGGGCGGTCTAAACAAAGTGAGTAGATTTCAAATTGTATTACCAACTTTAAATGGGCTGTACATGTACATATCAAGTGCATTCACGGTGGTATTATTTTCTTTTACAATAAAATGGCAACTTCATCTCGAAGCACAACTACTATTCTATCGATTTCACTTTGTCTCGCAGTCTTGCAGACTATTAATACAAACAAAAAATACAACAAACACATTTTTTTCACAAAGTTAATGAAAACAAACATCTACGAGAGAGGTATCATTAAATGACTCTGCAACGTTAAAAAAAAAAAAAAAAACTTGGAAAGGGTTCAAATGTATGTCAGATGTTGAAGAGAAATACTAACTGGCCCCCTTTTCGCACATTAACTTCCAAGTCCGCAACAACTCTTCGAAAGCATCATTATCTTACATTTTCTTATCTTTTTTAAAAAAAGAAAAAAAAAGATATTTTGCCAATATTTCCTACCTTTGGCAAACACTCCTGGTCGCCACCTTAAATCCACCGTCACACTTCATTCTTGTAAATCCGAAAGTCCCCATTGATTGGGGCATACTTTTACTTTCAAAACAAAACAAAAGATTAATACAGTCTGAAGTGCAGGAGATAATCAATTTCGGTTTGGGGAAATTGTATTGATTTTCCATTGTATCTAAACAGTATTTACACAGCCGGGCCTTACCATTGAAGCTCACCAAGAGTCAATGAATCAGTACCTAATAGATATTTTTTTTTAAAATATTCATGCTGATGAATGACTTTTTATTTAATTTGAATTTTCTTGTTATAAAAAGCCGGCTGAATGGTAATGCAGATATGGCGTGTTGTGAATGCACTTGCCCACACTTCTATCGCAGAGTTTTTTCTTTAGAAGAAGGTATAGGTACCTATCTATCGACACACAGTCACGAGTGTTGAATACGAACACAATTTGAACTTGGGTGGACACCACATCTGTCGACAACTTTCCCCTTCACATTCACCCGGGGAGGTATACATTTTTTTATATCTTGTTGACTATGAATTCGCTCTAACTGGGAACGAATGCGTGGAAATCAGAAAATAAGAAAAATTTAATATTTTAATAAAGAAGTGCGGTTAAAGTTGCTTCGCATCGAGAGGACACAGTTTCCCGTTATAGTTTCGATTTGAATAAACCTGATCAAGTAGGTGCAAGGCAACTGGTTGTGAAATCAGAAGCGTTCAAGAGCGTATTATGATTTAAATGTTTTTTTTTTCGCTCGGAGACAATCATGTTTACAAGGAAAAATTGAAATGGAAGTCTTGATTAACACTATCCGGAAGTGATTAATGTATTGGTTATCTCCTTGGGGCAGGTTTCGGTAGTGTTTGTGGTTTAAATTCATTTTGGCACTGTTTTACATTTTCCGGTTGGAAAAAAGTGCGTCTGGCAATGCTTTAAACTTCAGACGAGTATATGTGGTATGCGATTGCGCTTCGCAGAGACAGCTTTGGTCACTTTTTACGTTCGATTGGTACAAACAAAAAACAATCTTTTTCCGTTTTCGGATTTTTTTCACAGAGTTGCTTGAGATTTACCAATACAAGGGCGTTTGAATTTGACAACTAGTGGTGATTGTTGTCGGAAAATTGTTCCTACTGCAAAGAAACGCATTGCATCGGTTGGATCTATTTTTATTACGAAGGTAGGGTAGGGTGCTCTTATGGCGGTATTTGTCCACTATTTTTGTTAATTATTTACCTGTTTATAAATGTTTAGAAATCAATTGGCTTGCAATTTTCGAATGAATGAATATAATATAATTTAACCAGTGAATGGAAAACGCGTAGAAAAGTGTTGAAGGCTATAGATACCAATAGCACGAATATCAACAAAAAATAGAACTAGTGACGATTATAATATTCGATTAGCAACGCGAAGTCTGAAGTCTGAGAGCAGAATCCAGCCGAAATAGTTTTCGAAATTAACTTCGAATTTGCACAAATTCCCTTAAAGTGACGAAGTTTCGACAGCGTGACACTTTTTGCAATATTTTTTTTTTGTTTTACCAATTGATATATTAATTAATTAGTTGCTAGCTAAGCTGTCGTATCTTATTTATTTAGAAGTAACAAATAGACTATATGATAAAAACAAAATGAAATGTACATAAGGCTTGTTTTTTTGAGCTTCGAACTCAGCAAAGCAAAGTAGGATTTTCAGCACGCAATTTCAACAACTACTGCGAGTCCTCGAAATGTTGAGTAGAACGTAGTTGTTGTAATTTTGTGCTGAAACCCTACTTTTCTTTGCTTTGCCGAGTTCGCAGCTCAAAAAAACACGCCTATATATAGTGCACTTCAAAATAAAAGTATGTGCATATTTTTATTTTTATTTATTGGCTTAAGACTCATCTAACTTTTATTTGGAAACATACATTTTTAAACCAATATGAAAGGTAAAGTTAGTTGTCAGTTTTAAACAGTCCAACATAGCGAAAAGTTTTTATAAATCTTTAATTAAGATTAAAAATGTGGTTAATAACTGCATTTGTTGTAGGTTGGCTTGAATAGAGTTATTACATCAATCTGATGTGCACTCGACAGTGAAAAAAAATGTTTCGGCTAAAGTCATCAACATTTTATGTCATTCATTTATTCATGCATTTAGACCTTTCGCACACGCTTTTGATAGTAGTCAGTTTGGTATAAAGTACAGACTATGTAACAGATAGATATTGAAAGAACAAAATCCTGTAATAGCACTTACCTACCGAAAAAATATGTGTTGATCCAACTGGCAACACCAATTGAACAGTTTTCTGCCGCCTAGTAGTATACTACGGAAATGAAACAAAGCACATACTTTCTGGCAAACACCAATTAGTTTCAGTTTGATTTTATAGACTCGTTTGATTTTCTTAATTCAACGGTAGATATCTGTTTATGCTTTATGCATTCAGAAAACGGCACCACCTACTTTACTGTCTCTCTTGTATAATACCACCAAAACCAATCACTATAAATGCCAAACAATTTGAGGAAAACACAAAATAAAACTTGATGTTCAGCGCACGCTCCAGCAAAGTTTATTTACCTGATAATTTTCTCTCTCGCCAGAAGGTGACAACTCTCTACATACGCTTGGCGTAACAAAGTGCAATACAAATACAACATCCACCAAAGTTTTCATTTTCGACTGAGTGATAAATGTACACAACAGTCATCGGCTGAATTATGTTGCGTCGGTCGTCTCGTACTCGCTGTTGGTCGTCAGCACCTCAGCGTCACTCTCATTTTCTTTTGGAAACGAAATGAAAAGTTACCACAGTGTCGTGCGAGTGGTGACCGCATTCCGTCAGTGCGTACTGTACACAGATATGCAATTGATCTCGTGAGTTCTTAATGATTAATCAAAATGCTATTTAACAAAATCAATATTGGTAATTGGAGAAAGTGGAATGCAATGCAACAGTCAGCGGAAATGCTCTTTTTCGCTAGGTTTATACTTGCAGTGAACAGTGGTGAAGGCAATTTTGCGAAATCGGCCACTAAATCAGGACAGTGTTTCCCCTGCCACCTTTCTCTCCTGTTAATATAACATT
Organism: Cheilosia grossa; assembly: GCA_963082955.1. Taxonomy (NCBI): domain Eukaryota; kingdom Metazoa; phylum Arthropoda; class Insecta; order Diptera; family Syrphidae; genus Cheilosia; species Cheilosia grossa. Next base: position 14,529,182 of record OY720147.1, on the reverse strand, counting down.
TCTATTGCGAAAAATTCGGCTTTTGCATCCTCTCTTGGGCGAAACGTGTGCGTGAGAAAGAGAGCTTTTCTTATTTATAAAATTATAATATAGCCGTAGCCGCTTTTCTAAATTTTGATGAACGCGCGCGTTACCAAACGCCAGCCGTCATTCCAAATCGTCACTGTTCGACCTTACACAACTGAGCAGAGTAGTTTTCCGTTTGTTCCGCTTTGTGGTGTTTTTGGAATTGGAAAAACCAAATCAAAACAAAGACAATTTTATACAAGAGATATAGAAAAGAAAAGTGTTTTTTCTTCGGTCGAAAAAGAAGAAGAAGAAACTTTAAGAATCTGAAAACAATTTCACAATGTTACTGGTTTTTGACAACACCTCTCTGTTATATACGCAGTTTTCGGGTGTCAAGTGGCGTTCATTTTCGGCCGTTGACTGAATCCGGGTCGTTGTTAAAAAAAATAAAATACTATCCAAAGTGTTTTAATCAAAAAGTTCGAGCATTTTATTGCGGCTATTAATGGGGCGCCATTGGAAGTTTCATTGACAAATCATCGCTTGTAGAGTGAGAATATTTGATTGGTGTTAAATTTTGAATGGTTTTTGCGAAGGTTCTGTCAAAATGTCGAATAGTGCGGAAGCTAGTAATACCAACTCGCCAGTTGAAAAGAAAGAGAAAATGGATGACTTAAAAGAGGAAATCGCTGAAGACGGGAAGGAAATTGGTAAATTTCGCTTCTGAACATTACTTTGTTGGGTTTTGTTTGCTAAGAAAAAGCTCTATGAGAGAAGTGTTTTGTTGGCCATGTAGGAGGGGTGATTAAGTAAACAAAGGACATATGAAGGGTATTTATATCGTTTGGGGTCTGGTGTCTGCTGTCGTTTGTTCTATCAGTGAGTAAACAACATTACTGTTTATGTAGGCTTCTCCTTAATGAATCACACTGACGGTCTTTCGAGGGGTCCTGTTTCATTGTCAATTTGATATTAAAATAAGAACAACTCAGTCGGTATTGGAAAGATTTAATCATATAAAATATACCTTCCTGTACATACTAAGAGTTCGCCCAGTGATAGAAATTCTACCATTATACATTGATTTGGCTTTTCGAAAAGTACGACCAAAAGACGAATCCAGAAGCAGCAATTTCTGGAAGTAAGGGGTGACATAGACAATATAGCGTAGAAGCGTCATAAAGAGGTCTAATAAATGTGTCACATGGCATTTGCCAAGCAAACAGTTCTGTGCATACACCGTTATTTAAAGTCAACGCATTCACCCATTTTTATGAAATGTATTCCGATTACGCCATCAAAACACTATAAGTCTAATAGCTCTTCTCTTTTCTCTTGCAGACCTTGGAATAGGCGCCTTTTCTAAAACCGTGACGCCATGTCCGCTACGAGCTCCGCTTGTAGTTACCATAGTTGGATTGCCATGCCGCGGGAAGTCATTCGCTGCGCACAAGATTGCCCGTCATCTCAGCTGGAAGGGCGAAATGGCCAAAGGTAAGTCACTGCCATAGTATAACGATTGGGATGTATATAAATAAAAATATAAAAAAGGGGACACCCGGGTTTGAACCGGGGACCTCTCGATCTGCAGTCGAATGCTCTACCACTGAGCTATATCCCCACACGAAGACCCAGTGCCAATGTTCTCACTTGAAAATGTTCTATTCTTATCTCGTGTTCTTTTGAAGTTGTTATTCGTTTACTGCGAGTGAAATCAGCAGACGTATTCAAGCAGTACTCCAAGATAAGATGCAATGCTGGAGTAAAATTCTCGGAACCGGCTCCACAGTGGGGGATATAGCTCAGTGGTAGAGCATTCGACTGCAGATCGAGAGGTCCCCGGTTCAAACCCGGGTGTCCCCTTAGTAGCTCGTAATTTTGTTCCCCTTCTTATCCGTGCGCATAAAAGTGATACTTGTCAGCAAGGAGCTGTTCGTTTGACCTTTCGCCGGCAAATAAAGTTGATTGTCGTGTCACTATCATTTAACCCCCCCTCCCCGCCGCACCTTGAATTTCTGAAAGCAGAGCGTACCGCCAAGTGGTATTTACTTTTGCGTGATTGGGTGTAGTCATCGAGGATGGTCTACCAGGAATTGAGAAGCACTTTCTTTGATACAATTTTCCTGAGAACTAAATTTAGAAAACAGAAAGAAATTGATGAAACATATAAATCCAATCGCTTTGAAGGTAATATTCGGCTAAAAATACCAAATACCGCCACAAGAAATCAAAGGAAACACTTGATAAATAAACGCGTAGTAGCGGGAATCAGAAACGAAATGTTAATCGCACAAAATGTGAAGTTAAGTTGGAACTTGAAAGGATGTTTAACATTTCGGTTTTTTTTTTGGTTTCGACAATGTGATTTAGGTACTGATTCAATAATTTTAATAGGGCTTGGTGTTATTATAATTGACTCATGTTGAATAACCTGCAAAAATTACACGAATAATGCAGCATTAACTTTGAAATAGGTGTTAGCGGATTGCCTTATAATTGGGATGAATTATATTAGCTAAAATTATACTTGATAGAACACTAATCATCGTTGAAGAAAATTAACTACTTATAGATTTCAATGGGTATACGAATACTGTATACATGATAGCAATGAAAAGAATAGGTGCCGACGTAAAATATCAAGAGTAATTAATATTGTCTTGTTAGCTACATGTCAACGGAGACCGGACTGCACTTCAATTCACCCAGAGGTAGTAATTCATTGACAATGGATTACGGTTGATGCAATCGATATTACTTCCATTATTTATTTACAAAGTCGATTGGCAATTCATTCATAAAGGTTATAGCTACCCTTAAAGGCACTTAAAATGTTAATTGAAGTTTGGCGCGTTTGATTTATCGGCATTTGATGTGTTTCTGCGTTTGACTTCAACTATCTGTAATATAATTATTATGTAAAAGGCAACGTTCGTATGTGTGATATTAAACATTTACAAAAAGCAATTTATCCGAAAGACATCATTTTACAATAATTTCGTACTCATGATATTTTCTTTCTGTTGCTTGCAGTTTTCCCAGTGGACCAAAACGCTACCTCAGAAACCTTAACTGACATCTCAAATTGGTTCCTCGACGGCAATAATGTGGCTGTAAGTAATTAAACGACAATCATCTTTTGGCTTTTTTTTTTTTCACTTAATGCTTTCTATTTCCATTGCAGATCATAGATGGCATGCACTTGAGTCGCCAATCTCGCCAATTCATTTCCACCTTTTGTACTGAACACATTTATCATCATTTGATCGTTGAAATCGATTGCGACGAAAAGAGTCTCGAATCGAATATCAAGGAGATGGTCCGTTACTTCGAAAGGACAAGTAGCGCCAATACAGACTGGAAGAAGGTGTTTATTGAAAAGGTAAGTCGACCGATGCATATGTCCATCCAAAACGAATAAATAACAAAACAATTTTATGTACTTGCAGCTTCGTGAATGTGCAACGAAATTTGAAAAGTGTGCGCCACACGAGAGCCCTCTTATCACTGTCAACAACTCGGAGAATCCCTTCCTACATTCAGTGATTGCACGAGGTGTACAAGGAGCCCTACAAACTTCTATTTTAGGGGTCCTATCTCATCCAGTGATCCGGGAGCAACTTTTCTACTTTAGTCGAGTGAGTTACAGCAATTGATATGCTTAGACAACTTGTGGTCTTATGCGTAGTCTGTTATTGTATATTAGCATGGTGAATCGGACTACAATGTGGTGGGAAGAATTGGAGGTGATGCAGATCTGTCGCCACGCGGTTGGAAATATGCTGAACGTTTGACGCGTTTGTTTAAGGAGAATCAGTTAACCCTGCCTGGTCCTCAACTGGTAAGAATTCGGCGTCTTGTGAAATTACTCTAGACATGAACTTACGTTTGAATCACTTTAGATTTGGACTTCAGAGTTCCAGCGAACTATACATACTGCTCGTGATATTCCTGGACCTAGAGCTGCCATTAACGATTTGAATGAAATAAATGCTGTAAGCACCGATTTGGAGTATCCCAGCAAAGTTCTTATAAGTATTTTTTTTTTTTCTTTTTTAGGGAATTTGTGAAGGACTAACATATGAAGAGATTCAAGAGCAGTTCCCTCAGGAATTCGCCTGGCGTGATCAGGATAAGTTTAAATATCGCTATCCGCATGGTGAATCGTATTTGGATTTGTTGCAACGTGTCGATAGCGTCATTCAGGGTCTGCTTACCAAAACCCAGGTGCTGGTTGTATCCCATCAGGCTGTCTTGAGATGTGTTATGGCGTATTTTAATGGCACCAAGCCAGGTAAGCGTTTGAAAAACTCATTCTTTAATAAATCAGGATCACAGAAATTTAGGTGTAGCTTATGTCGCCTATTTGAAACGAGTATACGAGTACAAAGCATCTTAAATTCAGCTGGCTTTAATGTAGTTTCTGAAGAGTATGTATCAGCAAATTGCCCCTTAGAAGGTTAAAGGTGTTGCTAAAAAAAAAGAAAAAGCAAATCATTCCCGGTGGTGACTTTATATTTTCGATTACTAAAAATAAAGCACAAAAGTCAAACGCTTATAATTGGACCAACTTGAATAATGATATTTATAGATTCTTTGTCATGCATATTGTGAAGTTGTGCTTCACAACCTCCACTACATTACACGTTGAAAGAGGGCGACAAATCTATTTCTGGCATGAAGTGCATCTTGAGGGATAATTTGCTTGCATCATGTGAAATATGCACACTGTAAAATCCCGAGCATATGTGTGTGCCTTTGATAAAAATGTTTATTGTTTGGAACAGAGTATATGCTAAAGAAAGTCCTTCTATGTATTGCGAATAAAAACACACACAAATAATTTACCAATGGCTGTGGAAAGGCAATTATTTATTATTTCTTAATGAAAAAAAAAAACACATTTCCCTGACAAGTTTAAATGATTGAATATCAGCTTTTGTCCAATTGTCCTGAATTGTTTTTCCGACCTGAAATTCATCGCCAATACTGGTCGACTGGTTGGTTCATGGTTCAAGTTTGAACATTCTAGAAGATAGATAAGAATAAACGGTGTAATAAATAGTATTTTTGAAACTGAATAAATTAATACACAGACATAGTACTTGTGATTTTAAATTCTTTCAATAAAATAATACCTCACCTATCAGATGCGTAAAATGACACTTTTCCATAACTCAATAGAAGATAATTTATCAGTTCTTCAAAAGTGTTCCACTGCAGCAAAACTCAATGTACAGGTCAGTGGATTATAGGAGCCTAAAATTTCACTCTTTTAGCTCAAAAAGCTAAATGCATATATAATATAAGATTATTTAAGTTTATTCAAACCATATAGTGTTCGAGACATCACAAGACTCGATTCACATTGCTTGCCCTTCCCATACTACGAACTCAGATTCTGTTATTTCATTTCAGATAGATTTTTCACTTATATTTGAATTTTTTCTTTTTCCAGATCAAGTTCCGTATATCAATGTTCCGCTACACTCACTGCTTGTCGTGCGCACCAATGGTTTTAACTTCGAAGTCGAGCAGATTCCCCTTCAAGTGGAATGCGTCGACACATATCGTGTCAAGCCTAAGGTAAATCCAAGCAGTCCTCACTTCAATATCTAAATATAAACTAATTTTGCAAAATTTTAGAATTGCGACATAGAACGTACAAGTTCTGATGCCCTTGGTACAGTACCAGCTCACTTTGATGCACCTCTGCCAAATGTTGTTCAAGGCCTTACAAGCCGTTAAAAAACAAACAAGCTCCCATAGTATATCGGTCACAGTAAAAAAAAAACCAACAGCACAACCACGCAACAAAGATAACAAATGAAAATTTCATAAAGTTTTTTTTTTATTATTATTAAAATTTTATTCTTAAAATGTTCGTCAGTGTTTTTCTCTGTTCACGCTTATTTTAAATTTACTCAAAAATAACATTATGTTTTCTTTTTTACACACGTATCGTATATTAATCTCTTAGTTTAGGGTGATAACAGTTTCTTGAATGTGCGAATGGATACCACCTTTCAGTAATTAGTTCTTGACACCAATGCTGGTTTTGTAATTTTGTAATACCTCGAAAGTTGCCTAAATTGGGAATTTTTTTAAGCACCCGCAAGTGTTAAAACCTCATAATGGAACTACAAATATAATTGTAATAAATCCAAAATATATATACGAAAAAGAAACAAAGATTCTATCTATTGCATTGTAATCGCAATATCACTTACATTATATGTTTTTCTTTTCAAATAAAAATAACTGTTTAAAAGTATAAAATTTTGAAAGCAAAACTCCCAAACTGAATGTCAAAAGTAAAGGAAAGTACTAACATCGTCAATTTTATACATTTTTATTTTAATTACCTATATAATTTTCAAAAAAAAAAAAAACCCAAGACAAGATAATGCATTTTTTTTATTATTTAGAGTAAATATACTAATATAGTTGAAAGATATTTGAGCGAGTGTCATATATTAAGAGGAAATAAATAACGGAAGCAAATTTATTTGTAGGTTATTCAAAACCCGAAAAATAGTAATTAATAGAAGAAATTTAAAAAAAAAGAAGTTTAATAAATAATATTTGGTACGCATGTAATATTCACGATGCTTTCTTTTGGAAAAAAAAAATATTATCAAAGAAGATAAGAAGATAACACTTTAATATGTATAGTGTCTTTGTTAAAAATATTAAAGTATAGTTCTATTTCTAAACTCTATACAATGAAGCTTTCTTTTCTCTCCATAAATGTTTTCTAACAGTAAAATAAACCATTTAAAGATGTCAATATATTTATGTAAGGAAAAAAAAAATATCTGCTTTACTGCATACACAAAGTAGAACGATGATGATGATAATAATAATTATTGTAATCCCATTTACTATAAGCCAACGACAATTGTTTTCCACAGTAAATAAACACATTTTTTAGTAAACAATTGTGATTTTTGTTGCTCAGAAGTCGGCCGAATGTTCAATTCAGAAGTTTTTCAAAAGAGTTTCGTCTTGAAGTTCCTGAGAGGGGCCGCAGTGTAAAACAGCTTAAGATATAATTTGTTTACTTTTCAGAGGATAAAATTAAGAATAATGTGGCGTGGAATGAATTGTGGTGAAATGAAAACAACCCCCATTCAGCGTTGCCAGTTTGGGGGTTTTCCCCCCAGATCTAGGGGTTTTTTTGGCCGACGGGGGGAAATCTGGGGGGAAAAATTGTTTAGGGGGAAATCTGGGGGTTTTATTTTGTAACTGCGTTCAATTAATTTCTTTTTTTTTTCTCACTAAAAAGCATCGTAATAGAAAGCAACTGCACCACCAACAAACCAAATCAATGTATATTCGAGTACCTTACCTATGTCCGATGTAAACATGTCTGGCAATTCCATTCCATTCCAACGCATTCCAATATTCATTGAGAATTGCCAGTGTATTAATTAACCCCTATCTAAAGCTACATGCATCACACACTATTGCGTTTGCGAAAAGTTCACAATCATTTGGGTGGAAGGAAGCAGAGCGAGACTTTCTTGGTATTTTCTCTTGCCAAATTTCAAAACAAATTTCTGATTGTTCCCCTTCTGATCAAATGATTAAAATGTTCACATCCGAACAGATGTACAAAAACAAAAATGAAGACGACTTTAGGACTTTTTTCTGAAAATTGATTATTTTTATTATTTCTTATATTATTCTTATCTTGAAACCTGAATTCTTTTTAAATACCTTATATAGATACATACCTACAAAAATTAAAAAAAAAAGTTCTTTGTGTTGAATAAACTTTTTGCTTTTTAAATTTATTTTTATGAAAAAAAAAATTTAGGGGTTTTTTTCTTGAAAATAGCTAAATCTGGGGGTTTTTCAGATTTGTCTGGGGGGAAATATATTAACCGTCTGGCAACGCTGCCCCCATTAGTCACCAAACAAGTTCCACTTCCAATTGGAAATTGGAATCTGTCAATTCCCCACTAAACTAAATGGGAATTTATCAATTGCTGAAAAGGGGAAAAAGTATGTCAGCCAATTGTAGAACCAATTGGAGTTAGCTAGAAAGTTCTCGAAGAGATGGCAGAGCAGATATAAAAGGAGAGGTTGTAGAACAGGGCGACAGTTGATCTTTATCAGTGATTGGTTAAAGTTCGAGATAGTAATCGGTTGTAAAGATAAATAAGTGCAGAGTAATAAAGTGAAATAAGTGATTGGTTTGAATCGTTGAGAAATTGTTTAAGTAATATTGTTCTAGTACTTAATTAGTGGATAATCCGTAAAAGTGTAATAAAAGTGATTTTGACTAGAAAACTTTAACAGAATAGTGTTTTATCTTTTCGAATCCCAGCCCAAATGTAACATTGGTGTCAGAAGTGGGATAAAACTTATTCTGTGTTAAAGCGTGTGTGATAAAGAAACATTTAAAAAAAAAAAAAAAAAAATTTTAAAGTGAATTTGTGAATTTCGAAATTATAAGAGACAAAAAAAAAAATGGGTCGTGTATTGCTACAACTAAGCATACCCCAATTAAAAAGTGAATTAGAAAAGAGGAATCTCTCCACAGCTGGAGGGAAAAGTGACCTCATACTTCGTCTGCAGGAGGCTGTCGAAAAAGAGGGAGAAAATCCAAAGACCATGCTTTTCGACGTGGTAGAAGAACTAGTAAGTACAGGCGTTGATATTAGTGCTATGATCGAATTACTTCTTGCCAAGATGGAAGAACAGAAGAATTCTATGGAATCGAAGTTCGCAGAACAGAAGAATTCTCTAGAAGAACAGAAGAATTCTCTGAAAGAACAGAAGAATTCTATGGAATCGAAGTTCACAGAACAGAAGAATTCTCTAGAAGAACAGAAGAATTCTCTTGTTACCGCACAAAAAGATGCTGTGGAAGAATTTAAGAATGTTCTAGAAGTAAAAATCGACGCAATTGACGACAAATTAAACAAACATGAAACAAAGTTTGAGGAAATTAATGAGACGTTTCATAAACACGAGAACATAGCTAAAGAGCTCGGAACAAACATCAAGTACATAGCTAAAGAGCTCGAATCAAACATCGAAAACATAGCTAAAGAGCTCGAAAAAGTCAAGAAACAGAAAGCTCGGGAATATTCTACTGACTGCCCAAGAAGGAAGGAGATGCAACCACCCGTTTTTGATGGTCAAACATCATGGCCGATCTATAAGAGACAGTTCGAAGCAGCTGCAATGACCAATGGATGGGACGACGAGGAAAAGTCGATTGCATTAACGCTCGCATTACGAGGTACAGCTGCAGAATTGCTTCAAACTATCTCAGAAGAAAAACAACGCAACTATGATGCTTTGGTTAAGGCTATTGAGATGCGGTTTGGTGACGACCATATGCAGCAAGTGTATAGAGTGCAACTGCGCAGTAGATTCCAGAAGAGGGGAGAAACACTCCAGCAGCTGCAAGCGGATATAGAACGGCTAGCGCACTTGTCATATCCCAATGCCGGCGAAGATGTCATCAACGAAATGGCTATTGAGGCATTTACACAAGCTATAGAAGACAGACAGCTGCAGATGGCTCTACGAATGGCTGGAAAGAGAACTCTTCCTGAGGCACTGGCATTTGCATTAACTATGAAAGCTGCTGACCAGGCATCTCAAGGATTCCACCGCGTAAGAGAAATAACATCCGTCGAATGCTCAGGCCATAGAACAGATGTAGAAGACCGGAACAGTGCTCGCAGGGGACCGATCCGTTGCTGGAACTGCAACAAAATTGGACATCTTCAACGACAGTGCAGAGCTGAACGTAGACAGGGTAGTTGTCCACATTGCAGAACTAGGAGTCGTCACGAGGAGGCATCTGAACAATCGGCGGACGGAACCTCACAAAGTCATCAGTCGGGAAACGAGTAAGAACCAACTTCGCGGGGCAGAAGCTGGTTTCTGGAATCGACGCCCCCATGACCACAATTCAGGTTTCACAGACCAAACGATGTAATAAGAGCCTGACAGTGGAAGCCCATATCGGTCAGAAAAAGTGTGTGGCCACAATCGATACAGGTGCCACCGCTTCCATAATCAGAAGAGACATCGTTCGCCAATCATGGCTGCACAACACCAGCAGCTACTGTCTGAAAACAGCAACTGGAGCAACGGCAAAGGTGTATGGTGAGGTACTCTTGACGATAAATCTAGCAGGAATAGTCTTCTCCCATGCATTCTTAGTGGCCGATATATGTGACGAATGCATCATTGGAATCGACTTTATGAAGACGCATGATGTAGTCCTCGACATCGGTTTGCAAGTTCTAAAGTACAGAAACGTCGAGATTCCAATGGTTTACGGGAACGAGAACGTCGCAGCTCTAAGAACAGTTGTAAGTGAGGACGAAATTTTACCACCTTCGTCAGAGACACTTATTTGGACAAAGCTGGAAGGTGATCCTGGGAGCCACCGATTCTTCCTAATAGAGCCAGATACAGAAAACTATTACCAGAGCTATATCGTCGGAAAGATGCTTGTTGAACCTAAAAACAACTTGGTTCCCGTTCGTGTCCTCAATGCGGAGCACAGAAGTGTAAAGCTGAAGCAAGGGGAAGTGATCGGAAAGTGCGTACCGATTACTGCGGTCACAAAGTTGTCAAAAGAAAGTCCTGCGAAACCGGTTAGACCTACGGAGATATCGGAAATGAAAAAGAATATACTCGGAGAGTGTGAGCTGGATCAGGAGCAGCGGGCAATGGCAGGGAGTCTAATCAACGAGTTCGCTGATGTATTTGCTTCGCAGAGTAGCGAGTATGGCCGAACACATCTCGTACAGCACCGAATTGACACCGGGGATGCAAGACCAATTCGTCAGCCTCCCAGACGACTACCATTGGCCAAGCAGACGGAGGTTGCAGAAATAGTGTCGACGATGGAAAAGGAGGGACTGATTGAGAGCTCAAAAAGTCCGTGGGCATCACCCGTCGTCCTGGTCAAAAAGAAAGACGGAAGTACGAGATTCTGCGTGGACTATCGCCAACTAAACAACGTCACTAAGAAGGATAGCTACCCCCTGCCACGAATTGACGATACCCTGGACACACTATCCGGGGCCAAATGGTTTTCGACTCTTGATCTGAAGAGTGGCTACTGGCAAGTACAGATCCATCCAGAAGACCGCGAGAAAACAGCATTCACAGCAGGAAACGGACTTTGGCAATTTACAGTAATGCCATTTGGACTGTGCAATGCTCCAGCAACTTTTGAGCGTCTAATGGAGCGTGTTTTGCTGGGACTGACGTGGAAGACCTGTTTGGTTTACCTGGACGATGTCATCGTGGTTGGTAAAACGTTCAACGAACATCGAAATAACCTTAGGGAGGTGTTCCAAAGGCTACGAAGTGCACAGTTAAAACTGAACCCGAAGAAGTGTTCTCTATTCCGACCAGAAGTGAAGTATCTCGGGCACATCATCTCTTCCAAGGGAGTCAAGACTGATCCGGAGAAGATCGATGCAGTGAAAAACTGGCCGGTTCCCAAAGACAAACACCAGCTGAGAAGCTTCCTGGGACTTGCGACGTATTACAGACGATTTGTAAAGGACTTTGCCAGGATCGCAAAGAGCTTGCATCAACTGACAGAAAAAGGCAAACAATTCAAATGGTCAGGTGAGTGCGAAAACAGCTTCAAAGAACTTAAGCAACAGTTGTGCGACGCCCCCATATTAGCGTACCCCACCCCTGGAAAAACATTTATTGTGGATGCAGACGCTAGTAATGTGGGAATTGGAGCCGTGCTCTCCCAGGTACACGAGGGCCAAGAGAAGGTAGTTTCATTCTTCAGCAAAGTCCTCTCAAAGCCAGAAAGGAACTACTGTGTTACCAGGCGCGAACTCCTTGCTTTGGTACTGGCAACGAAACATTTCCATAAGTACCTCTATGGGCAGAAATTCATCCTTCGCACAGACCATGCATCCTTAAAGTGGCTACTACACTTTAAGAATCCTGAAGGACAAGTCGCAAGGTGGATCGAACAGCTGCAAATGTACGACTACGAAATACAACATCGAAAGGGAAGTCTTCACTCAAATGCAGACGCTCTCTCCCGTCGACCGTGCAAAGCAGATTGTAAACATTGCTTACGACACGAGGAAAAAGATGTCGTGTCCGTTCAAAGGGTGAGAGCTATGCCCATTGGTGGCTGGAGTGCACGGGAAATCCGGGAGGCTCAAAAGGAAGATCCGGATATCGAACCAATCCTCGCCTGGAAGCAGCATGAGGGAAAACCAGACTGGCAGGAGATATCCAATAGGAGTCCCGAGCTGAAGGCATACTGGGCGCAGTGGGATTCCCTTTATGTCCAGGACGGCATTCTAAAAAGAAAATGGGAAAGCCCGGATGGAAAGTCGTACGTAATGCAGCTTGTTGTTCCCAGGACAAAAGTTACCGAAGTGCTGAGGGAATTGCATGATGGAGTGTCTGGAGGCCACTTGGGAATAAACAAAACACTCGGAAAAGTACGAGAACGCTTTTACTGGGTCCATTCAAGGGAGGATGTTGAGAATTGGTGCAGGAAATGCGTAACATGTGCGGCCAGCAAAGGCCCGAGAGTGAAAGTCCGAGGCCAGATGCATCAATATAATGTGGGAGCCCCTTTCGAAAGGATAGCCGTTGATATTGCGGGACCGTTTCCTGAAACGAACAATGGAAATCGTTACATCCTTGTTGTTATGGACTACTTCAGTAAGTGGCCTGAAGCATTCGCTATCCCAAATCAAGAAGCTAAAACTGTGGTGGAGCAAATCGTCTTCAACTGGGTAAGCAGATTTGGTGTGCCCATGGAACTGCATTCGGACCAAGGACGAAACTTCGAGTCCAGGATTTTCCAAGGAGTGTGCCAGTTACTCGGGATTAAGAAGACAAGAACAACACCGCTTCATCCACAATCAGATGGGATGGTGGAGCGCTTCAATAGAACGCTGAATGAACACCTCTCTAAGGTCGTTGGCGATGGCCAGAGAGATTGGGACAAACACATTCCCATGTTTTTGTTGGCTTATCGAAGTGCAGTGCACAACACCACAGGACATACTCCATCTGAAGTCCTATTTGGTCGAAAAGTCCGCCTACCTAGCGAGTTAATGTTTGGATCTCCATGCGAAGAATCCAAAAATGAGGAGGACTATGTTACAGACCTCAGGAATATCATCAGGGACGTGCATCGAGGGACTAGGGCTAATATTAAGATAGCCAGTGACCGCATGAAAACGAGGTACGATACTAAAACAACAACTACAGGCTTTCAAGAAGGAGATCTGGTGTGGCTATATAATCCTCATCGAAGAAAAGGTTTATCACCTAAGTTGCAACCAGACTGGGAAGGGCCCTACAAAATCGTAAAGCGCATCAACGACGTTGTCTATCGCATCCAACGAGGAAGAGGCAAGCTGAAAGTCGTTCATGTGGATCGTCTTCATCGCTACAATGGTGCAAATGTTAACGACCTTGTTCGGGACGAACAAGTTTAAGAGGGGAATATTGTGGCGTGGAATGAATTGTGGTGAAATGAAAACAACCCCCATTAGTCACCAAACAAGTTCCACTTCCAATTGGAAATTGGAATCTGTCAATTCCCCACTAAACTAAATGGGAATTTATCAATTGCTGAAAAGGGGAAAAAGTATGTCAGCCAATTGTAGAACCAATTGGAGTTAGCTAGAAAGTTCTCGAAGAGATGGCAGAGCAGATATAAAAGGAGAGGTTGTAGAACAGGGCGACAGTTGATCTTTATCAGTGATTGGTTAAAGTTCGAGATAGTAATCGGTTGTAAAGATAAATAAGTGCAGAGTAATAAAGTGAAATAAGTGATTGGTTTGAATCGTTGAGAAATTGTTTAAGTAATATTGTTCTAGTACTTAATTAGTGGATAATCCGTAAAAGTGTAATAAAAGTGATTTTGACTAGAAAACTTTAACAGAATAGTGTTTTATCTTTTCGAATCCCAGCCCAAATGTAACAATAAATTAAAAAAAAAAAAAAAAAAAAAACAATAAATAAATAAATTTCATCAGTAGAGATAAATTACGAGGCACTTGTTGATAGGAGAAGTAGCTGCATTCACAATAAGCAACGACATATAAATCGGTTGATGCAGTAATAGAGAAAGAACAGGTAAGTAACTATTCAACAGAGTTCGTTAATTAGGCAGAGCCGCTGTCGCGTGGACAGTCCACACGCTTGCTTAACTTAGAAATAAGATCTCTGACAGCTTTTTTATGGAATTTGGATCCGCAACTGTTTTGTAATGGACCTGCAAATAGGTACCTATAAAGTTTTCTTTCAGTGCCTTCAAGCAATGGCGACGATGGCGACATTCGGATACCTAGCTCATTTAAAACGTCAACTACATTTATCTGGACTCTGCACTATATGTATAACGTATATGAACGCGTTGACTAGTCAACTTGAATTATTGTTATATTCTCGCGGTTTATTTGGAATTTTGACACTTCGAAATGTCAACTGATGGCGTTTTCGATTAAATAAAAGAATTTTCCTTTTTATTAAAAGTGAATCTAGGAGTGTTCTTTCTATGCTTTCCATGTTTTAAAACAAAAACAAAAACGAAAATTCCACTTCCAGGTCAATTCTTAATATCGGATACGGAAATTATTCGTGCAAATGTTAGCTTTAAGAAATACTTATATTGATTAGGCCTATTTAATTCATATTTACTGTAGAAAAGAAAAAGAAAGTAGGACATAATAGGTCTGTTCCCTTACTTTTGAAGAAAGAATAATAAATACTGTCAGGTCAAAATGGCAGTGGTGGGGATAAATTCTCTCACAGAGCATTTACGAAAAAGTTAGGGAACGCTTTTGTAGTAATCTATGAAGAATGACATTTCAAAATATCTGATAAACTCGAAGAATTTACTAATTAATTAACAAAATTAGTTGATTCATCGCTACCTAGCGAGGCAAGTAATTCGGAATTAATCGAACTTCTTTTTGGCGAATCCGAGTATGTGAAAGAGTTTTTATTTGTACTGATTACTGCCTAAACACAATAAGGCAGCTGTAGTAGCGGTATGTAGCGCTGTCAAAGTTAAAATACATTCACTACATAAAACGTGAACATGTTAATAGGTTTGTTTGACGTGTTTAGCACTAGTGCCCACTGAGAAGCGTCAGATGATTATCACATCTGTTAAAAACCCTGCAAAACCCTGAAAACACAGGTTTGACAGTACCAGGGCGAGTTCGAACACATTATGGTTAAACCAGTGCGCACTAGGGCCCATGTCAAACAAACCTAATGGGTGGCGGCGCTGCAGCGTGTAGTAGCGGCTGTAGTACATATTGGCAAACTTTTAACTTTTGTCGCGCTGCATGTCACAAAATCAAGCAAATAATTTTTGGTTATATGTTCAGTGGCGATAATTTTAGATATAGTTCAATGAACTTTAAATTTAGAAGTCGGTGCGGTTATAAGTACATACTTTGTTAAAATGCAAGTGGAAGATTGCGATGTTGAAAAACTAATAGAATTGGCAAAAGAAAAAGAGACTTTATTTCAAAACTATATAGGTACGTGTTAACGATGAGTAGGTGAATTTAACAAAACAAGTTATTTCTGAAAATTTTTTTTAGAAAATAACACAAAACAATTATTTGAATTTGACCTATCGTATTATTGTATACAATTTTTGTGCGTGCAGCGCCGCAAACGTTGACAGCTTGTACTACTGCCGCATACCGCTACTTTAGCGGCCTCATTGTGTTTAGGCAGTTAAACAACAAGCGCACAAGAAGAGGAAAAAGCGACTCTGCATTAAAAAATACATGGAGCAGATTGTCTCTTTTACAGTAAGGAATAATTTCGTCGCCACTATGGAAATCGAAAATAATATTGAGGAGTGTGCATTCAATTTTATTTTGCCGGTGTTATGCCAAATAGGATAACAAATTTCAAATCATCTGTTAGTTGTAAGGTGACTGACAGACCGGGAATTTTGTTGAGTAAAAATTCGTAAGATTCCCAGTGGAGGGGTACCTACCTATTATGTTGCTTTCTCGATGACGCTCTCTTTTACGAATTTTTCGAGTTAAGGAACGGCATTGAGTAGAACTTTATAAGATTTTAAGGAAAAGGAACAGACCTATGGTGTCGAGGACTCTAGGTACCACTATTGAAAAAGAGAAATTCTAAATTTCCGGGCAATTCTATCAGACCTGCATTGAAAAACGTCATGAAGATTTTCTTGATTAGGTTTGTCGGATACCCCTTCATTAACGACAACTGACAAATACTGTTCACGTGACCAATCTGAGCCAATAAAAGCTGCAATGCATAAAGTCATTATCAGCTGTCAGACGTACAAAAACTAGAAATAGAAACATTTCGAGATTTCATAGTTAAAATACGTACAGACAAGCGATGATTTGATTTAAAAAAAAGGTAGGTAGGTATAAACTGGAGAATTTAGAATTTATTAGATTCTTGCTCTTATAGGTACCTACCTATCGTAAAATCTAGTCCGAGTGCTAAGAAGATAATAAGTACCCACCTACCTACCGCGGATTGTCAAAAAGTTACGAATGGTATTTTTAAAATAGCTTCGAAAGTTAATTTGAATAACTTGTGTTTCTACTACCCTCGCAGCAGCTCTTTTACAAATAAAAAGGTAGACTTACAGGGACCCTATAGGTAACTAGTTTCGAAATTCTTATCTATGTGTAGGTTGGTATTAACCTATGCAAAAACTTTTTTGTAGGTTGTCACAGAACTTGGACTCTTAAAATTAGAAATTGTGATTTCAGCCTCTATCAATTAAACCGATTTGTCTCTTAGACTGTTACTCACTAAACAATTCTGCATCACTTGTTTGTTTCTTATTAAAAAGTAATTTCAGTAAACAAATCTACAATTTCATAAGCCGGTTCATAATATTTAATGATATTTGAAGTGACGTTGTCATGTTAGGTAGGTAGTGAAAGTATCAAGGTGACACACAAAATTCGATATCTGATAGGAAATTACTTTGACCTTGTCAGAATGTCCTCTGATGTTGTGTTTAGTCTTGGTTGAATTTCGGTATACCTCCTGTCCTGATCATTATGTGGACGGTTAGTCCACCCCCCACCCACTTCTGAACTGAACGGTTTTTTAGCATACACTTGCTTGCGTACATTTCTATTAAATCACTCATTCTCCATCTCGCTTCCTATGGCGTAGTTGTTGTGTTTTCAAAGTCAACGAAAGAAATAGAGAAAGCTTTTGGGTTGCGTGTCTTCTCAACTGTACCCTATGCTTTCTTTTTTTAAATACATAGTCGATTTGTCTCGTTCTTCGAAAAACGTTTCAAGCAAATATTAAAAATTGGAGAAAGATGAGCATAGCACATTTGAACTAAAAACAAAAAATGTGGTTTGATTAATATTATAAACCATCAAATGCACAATTTTTTCTTAATTGTTTGTAAGTGATGTTTGCCAGGGAATGAAAAATAATTTCTTTTACAACACACGACATCACCCGTTTCACACCATACATTTTTTTGAGCGCCTGGGATTCTCCGATGATAGAAATCTACTGTCAGTTGTAACAATATTAACCGTGGTTGAGATTTGAGAAACCGAACACACTGGCGAAAACTCGATGCAAATCGTCTGATTTGCTTCATTCTCATTTCAATGCTGGACAGATTAAACTTTGATTATAAATTTGTTAATAATAGTTTCTTTACGAAATTACGTTGGTCTTCGTATGTAGATCAATACCTACATACCTAGTTGCTGCAAGGTAGTATCGTCGAACTATTCGTTCACTTAATATTTAGGGCCAAATTGAGAAGCTGTAGGGTATTTATCAGAAGTTCGTAGGAAAAAGCGCGGGTTTTGATTTTATCCCTTCGCTCTACAAACCAATAAGAATAACAAAAATAGTAACTGAGCCAATTATTGTTTTAAGGAGGCTATTTTACATCGGCAAGGCCTGGTTATTTAATTTGTACTAGAAGCATACAAACTGCTGCTAAGCCCTGGAAAATATTTTACCCACGTTTCATTTTATCAAATTAGAATATGCTTCGGCTACCTCGTACTGCTCAGCACAAAAAACTTTCACTACCCCCTACTGAAATCGGAACAGTTGTAGTTTAACGAAAAGAACAAAAACTCAATTAGAGCAAGAAGAACGACTGCACAAATGAAATGAGAATATATCCACCTCCCCAAGAAGTTTCGTTAAAAGCTCTTAGCCAGAAAATAAGATGAAAAATTTGCCCTTGATTTGACACTCGTCGTCTGATAGTCGTGGAGTGCAGTTGTGTTTTTTGTCGGTTCTATATTTGAGTGAATTTGGTAAGTACCAATTTAAATATATATATATATATTGATATTGCTCTTCATGGATAACCCTAAGAAATACAAATTTATTTATTCCTTCAATTTGAATCAGTAATTTGTTTGTCAATGTGTCACCTTCTTTGAGATAACTATCAAATCGGGTAACTTGTGTCATTCACTTCCATTACGTGAATCGCTTATTGAAGATTTGCTATTTCTATCAAAATCAAAATTGCGGTGGTCTTTAAATAAATTATCAAGTAATCCAAACACAGAGCAGAACAGATTATGGTCTTATCAAAATAATTGCTCGGCATTTGGCGTTTTGTGCAAATTTTTCGTGATATCTCGGTGGGTTATTGCAGTGACCTTTAATGACCTTCCCACAATGGTGAGGTTGCCTTGCCTCGCCTTCGAAATAAGAAAGCATATCATTTTTTTTTTTCTGAATATCTCAATAGTTTGGTTGGAGTTTCAATAAAGATAAATGTAATTTAATTTTTATTTGTTACTATTCGAGTAAAAATGATTGCCGGCTTGGCGATTTTTTATTTTGCGAATTTCTTTTGCCTTCCCCCTATTTTTCTCACTGCATTTCGATATAGGTACGTCGCTGTAAAGAAACATCCTCCTTTCAGTTTCATTTCTCATGTAATTCCAACTAAATTGTAGTAGTAGCCACGGCAGGCGTCCGCAAATACAGGGTGCACGCTTATTTATAGACTTTCTTGCTGAACTTTTATTAGTTGTCATTTTGTGTAAACTACTTTGAAAGGAGTCTTATCGTTTGCTTAACTATTTATGTTTGCTTAAACTTGTTGGTAAGTAGTAAATTTTCTGGTTCAATCAGCAATTACAAGGGTATGTAGGTAACTTAATATTGAATAAATTTCCATTCATTACCAAAAGCTCATTCGCATCTCGTTAGGTGTCTATAAATTGATATCCTAAAAGAGAGAGTGTTCGCTGTATATATCCCTCGATAAAATTCATATACCAGCTGTGTATATATAGGTATACTCACACAGGAACCAACAATATAGGTAGTACGCACTTGAATTTGACCTTGCTATCACTTTCATACAAATGGTTAACCGTTTAATCTTGAATATGGAAACCTTTTTAAAAGCAATAACTAATATTTTATTTTAACTTACTCACCATTGCTTTATCCGGTAATTTTAAAAAGCCGTGACAAGCATCAAGCTCGTATGTTTTACTAGAATCCAAAGTAGAAGTCATCAGTTTCTTGTACATTATAATTAGGTTGAGGATGTAGGTAATTGTTTTATTAACGTACGTTAACTTTGGGCGTAGTCTAGTAGCTCAATAGTTTACGTGCTTTACTAGTGACGGAGTGAGAAGTCAGAGGTTTAATCCCCGAAAAAACACCACAACGTGGATTTTTTCAGAGATTAAACCTTTCGTATGTTATAAATTCACCGGTCAGTCAGATTTTTTTGGCAATTTGTTATCTACAATTTCACATCTACATTTTTAAACACACATTATTACCTTACCTTTGATCTCTTTTTATTCTCCATCACTTGGCAGCAGGATATTTTAATATTTTATTCTTTTAAATCATCAATTAACTTGGTTTGATTTCATCTACCTCAACAAGAACTCATTGGAATCGAAGCTATTTGCATAATTTAAATCATTTCTAATTTAATCACACTTTTTAACACTTGCCCGTTTTCACTCTTTGCAGTTTACAACAAGCCATCATGTCGAAAATTGGTATTAACGGATTCGGACGTATTGGACGCTTGGTCCTCCGTGCCGCCATCTTGAAGGGTGCCTCCGTCGTTGCTGTCAACGATCCCTTCATTAATGTCGAATACATGGTCTACTTGTTCAAATTCGATTCGACTCACGGTCGTTTCAAGGGAACCGTTTCCGCCGAAGGTGGTTTCTTGGTTGTCAACGGACAAAAGATCACCGTTTTCAGTGAACGCGACCCTAAGGATATCAAATGGGCCAGCGCTGGAGCTGAATACATTGTTGAGTCGACTGGTGTCTTCACCACAATTGAAAAAGCCTCGACCCATTTCTCTGGTGGAGCCAAGAAGGTCATCATCTCTGCCCCATCTGCTGATGCACCCATGTTCGTTTGCGGTGTCAACTTGGATGCCTACGATCCATCAATGAAGGTTGTGTCCAATGCCAGTTGCACCACCAACTGTTTGGCTCCCTTGGCCAAGGTTATCCACGATAACTTTGACATCGTTGAAGGTTTGATGACTACCGTGCACGCAACTACCGCCACCCAAAAGACTGTCGATGGTCCATCCGGCAAATTGTGGCGTGATGGCCGTGGTGCTGCCCAAAACATCATCCCAGCTGCCACTGGTGCTGCCAAGGCTGTTGGCAAAGTCATTCCAGCCTTGAACGGCAAACTCACTGGCATGGCTTTCCGTGTCCCAACCGCCAACGTTTCTGTCGTCGATTTGACTGTCCGTCTTGGCAAGCCAGCCTCATACGAGCAAATCAAGCAAAAGGTCAAGGAAGCCGCCGAAGGCCCACTCAAGGGAATCCTCGACTACACCGAAGAGGAGGTCGTCTCATCTGATTTCATCAGCGACAACCACTCTTCGATCTTTGACGCCAAGGCCGGCATCTCATTGAACGACAACTTTGTCAAACTCATCTCATGGTACGACAACGAATTCGGCTACTCCAACCGTGTCATCGACTTGATCAAGTACATGCAATCCAAGGATTAAGCAGCTAACACCCTATTGCTAGATTCATACAACAAAAAGCTAGAAGACACTGCGAGACACATGTACACAACAACAGGAACATCCATCAATTCCATTGCGCTCGCATTCACAATATAAAAAGGACAAAAAAACATTTTTAAAAATTTAAATTCACTTAAGCATTGTTCTGTTAACAAGTAATACGCATTCGTTAGAGTTGTTTTTTTGTTTTTAGAAAAAGCTGTCACAGAACAAGTTGTTGATTAAAATTATTAATATTATTCTACTATTAAAAATAAAATTGTACTACCACCACAAGCATATAGAACATGAAAAAATAAGATCATACTTGTAGATGATACGTTTTAAGTTTCTGTACTATCGGAAATAAATTATGTGTCGTAAGATAATCGCTTCTTTGTTTATTTTGTTCCATATCTGGCAGTGGTTACCGTATGCGCTCTTTGACCTGTGCGTTTGCGTAGAGCTTGTAGTAGCTGAGTAGCCGTGCCCCCGGACCAATTGTGATGAAATGAATGTGGTTATCTGTTTTTGTTTTCAAGCCGAAGGAGACGGTTTAAAGGTGACTGTTGCTTATCGCTGTTACTACGCTTCGTTAAAAGAAACGCCCGATAATCTTGTTTATTGTTTTCGAAAAGCCGGAAATAGGCCAACATTGCTGATTATGTAATTAATTTCTTACCCTCTTGTGCATGGAATTTTAATGTCGCCTAAGAAGTGCTGTAAGCGTGTCATATTAAAAGAGAGGTCCAAAGTGCTCGGGCTTCCAAAATAACTCAGGCAACCGCCGTTCGTTTACAGTCAAATCATTGCAACTTAGATGAATGTACATGGTAACCTACGAAAAGCTCTAATGTACAATTTTAAAAATATTTATAGCTTGCGACAAAGGAAAACGGGAAATGAATACACTATTCGTTATTCGAATAATGTAATCAACTAATCACATCATTTGATATGCAACTGGCCTCGCTCGGCAGTGGCAAGGACTGTTGGGTTCAGCCCAAGAAAGTGTTTGCTTCTTCAGAAAGAAATTCAGAATAGAATTTAACGAAAGTGCCATATGAGAGCACTCATCAAACAATAAACAACGTACCATCGGAGTTTGAATCATTTTCTGTAAGTGTAGTGCTGTATTGCACCGTCAGTCAGTGAACTTCAGTAATTGAATTGCTGATCCGCAATGGTGGGACCAACAAAATTTGACATGTTCGACACGCTCAGAGATTTAGATAATTCAGACAACGACACTAGCCCAGAGATCAGTAGAAGATCATGACTCTGGAGAGGCCCTCAACAGAGCTGTCAGATAACTCCTTCAAATAGATACTATGACATGTTTCCGTTTCGTTTTATTGAAATTCGAGAAAAAAAATTGCGACTTTGATTTTGAGGTATTATTATTGGGACGTTTTTTTTGTACTTTCAGATCTGATCCATTGATTTATTTCAGCAGGTTTCTCTAACCTTTTCCCTTTTGAGTTACCATTTCTGCACAGATTTGATTGCAGGGCTGCATTCAAGTAAAAAAGTAGGCAAAACAACAGCATACAAATATAAATAATATACAAATTGCCGGTTTTTATTAAAGCACTTTAGCTTTCTTATTTTTATTAATAATTCATGGAAAACATCTAAACAACTACCTCCAGAACTTAAAAATCTAAACAAAACAAAACAACTAGTCATCTATCTACTATAAGATCAAATCAATGTTTTTTTTTTCGATTTCCCCAGCAAAAACGTCTATATTATGTATGTAGGAAATTGTTCAACAATATAATATTTGGTTAATGGAAAGTACTGCCATAGAAATTTCTAAAAACATTTACGGCAGTAATTTCCCTTAAGGACAACTTAAAAATATATAAAACAGTTCCCGGTGTCAAATGTATTACGAAAGATACGGTGTTTGCCGATAACTTAAGCGAAGTTTGTGCTATTGCTGCATTGCTTTGAGTATTGATCTATTTCTACAGGATTGGTGGCAGGGGGGTTGAATGAAGGCTATATCCCATCTTCTAAAGATGTTCTTTTATTTATGTGTCGTTTTTGAAAATACTTCTTTTTAGTCGCGTGTGCTATTTGAAACTAATCGAGCTCAATGCGGTTGTCTGTAAAGAGACTACCCGTGTGCATTTTGGATTCTTTTATTTTGTCATAAGACTTCATCATGTCTTCCATTGATATCGCAAGCATTTCATTGGGTGTTGATGATTGCAAGTCTTGCGTTGTTGTCGCTGCATTAAGAGCGTCCTCAATTGAGCGCATGAAATGCCGCATTCTATAGACCGAGGCGTTGCGACACATCTCTCGCAGATCGGAACCTGAAAAGCCGTTTGTTAGTTTGGCGAGACGATTGTAGTCGACAGAATCACTAATGTTTTCGGAATCAAGAACAAGATTTAAGATTTGCAGACGTTGTTGGTCTGTTGGAAGACCAATATGGAACTGAGCGGGCATACGACGAATAATCGCCTTATCGAGATCCTGCGGACGATTTGTGGCACCCATGACGATAACGGTTGAGCCAGCTTGTGTACTTAAGCCATCCCAGAGCATCATGAACTGAGTTTTCATCATTGCAGTGGCTTCATGATCGTTAGAACTGCGACTGCGCAGGAATGAATCAATTTCATCGATGAAAATGATGCATGGCTGCAATTTGATGGCGAGCGAGAACACGGCTGATGCGAGCTTCTGTGACTCACCGTACCTGAAAAAGATTTGGATTAGTGTTCGAAATGCGTATTTTATTTTCTTCAACAAGTCTTTGCCTAAACACTCTCACTATAAAAATAGTCAACTCAGCTGGAAACACGACGTTTTGAACATTAATTTTGTTCTAGTGTTTAGACAACAATCCAATACAATAATAATTAAATATCTTATATCTATATATATAAAAATGGATCTTGGTTTGTTCGGATGCTTAAAACTCGAAAACGACTGTACCAAATTGGATACTTCCTTCTGCGGATTTGTTCGTAATTGCTCCGCGAAGGTTTAGGAAAAAAGAAAATTGAAAAATTCTCAACAGGTGGCGCTGTAGGCGGTCAATCCATTTGATAGCACAGTATATGTTCTTTGTGATTTTGATAATTTGGGGGAGGGGGGGGGAGGCAATGAATTAACTAATGTGTACTGATAAAGAAGTTGTACCCTTTTGTAAATCAAGAAAGAAAAATAAAACAACATTTGAAAGAAAGTCAAATTAATTTTAAATACAATTTTTAAATTCACTATTATTATTATTGTTTTGTTAGATCGTTAAGTGTTTTGTTCTGTTTTTCCAGTTGTATTCAAAATTTCAATTGCACCCTTTTCGTTCGTTTGCTTTCTGTATTTTGGCTATTTCAAAGGTAAGTTAGTCATTTGTGAAAACTGCGTGCGATACGTTAAGAGCGCTACGTCCAATTTATGGTCGTCATCATTTCTGGCTGAATGGCTTCGTCAATAAACAAAATATGCAGTAATGGTCAGGCAGAAATCCACACGTCCTCCATGAGTCATCATTGCATCCCGATAAAATTAGGGTTTGGTGTGGTTTATGGGCCGGCGGCGTCATTGGGCCGGACTTCTTCCGTGATGATCAAGGCCGGCACGTTCCTGTGAATGGGAATCGCTACCGTTCAATGATAACACAATTGGATGATATGGACTTGGAAGACATGTGGTTCCAACAGGACGGCGCCACAAGCCACACAGCGAATGTCACAATCAATTTATTGGAAACCAAGTTTGGAAAACGTGTTATCTCACGAAATGGTCCAGTCGCTTGGCCGCCTCGGTCGTGCGATTTGACGCCGTTAGACTTTTTCCTATGGGGCTACGTCAAGTCATATGGTCTATGCCAACAAGCCAGCGACGATTGATGAACTACGTGAAATTGCAGCAGCATCGGCCGATTTATGCTTGAAAACCGTCGAAAATTGGTTTCAACGTCTGGACTTCTGCAACTCGATATCCACTGGGCCAATTTTCATGATTCTTTCTTTGTTTTATTCGTATTGCTGTATTTAAAAGATAGGATGAAATTGAAAGTCGGCTCAGTTATAATTTTGTTGCGCAACCTAAATGCTCTGAAAGTTTGCAACGGAACGCATTTGATTTGATTGTGAAGAATCTCAAATCGAATGTCATGCAGCAAACGATTTTGAGGGAAAAATTCAAATGCCAACATTTTCATACAGCGGAATCCCCTTATTCAGAACGATTTGCCATTCGTATTTGAGCGTCTTAAATTTTCCGTGTGCCTCGCTTTCACTATGACAAATAGTCGCAAGGACAATTGCTGGATATTTGTGGCATCAACTCAATTCCCATGTTTCTCACGTGTGAGCAAACCCATCGATATTGCTATAATATGTACTTCATTTATTTCATAAAGCAGCACGTGCATTCTGCATGCTCAGAATTATTATTTTTATTAGGTACATTAATGAATTTGGGCGGAACGAAGTTCGCTGGGTCAGCTAGTATATATATATATATATATACACTCCCACCCCGTTCTACTTACCATTTATCGGTGAGAATAGCCACATCCAAGTTAATGAACCTCATGCCAGCTTCCTTGGCAGTCGCCTTTGCAATGAGCGTTTTTCCACATCCAGGCGGCCCATGTAATAGAACTCCCTTTGGGGCTTCCCACAACTTTGACTTGTTAAACAGGTCCCTGTGTCTGACTGGTAGTACAACCGACTCCCTCAATTCTTGAATGACATTGTCCAGTCCGGCAATATCTTTCCAGCTTACTGGAATATCGTCGGGCACCACCAAGTGTGACGCAATCATTAGTTCATAATCACTGAGATTCTGAGTGTTGATCTTAAAACCATCTCCCTCGCCAAGTCTATGACGAACAAACAATTTTAACCACAAAAAGGGTTATCATTTATCACGCTTACCTTTTTAATTGCTCTTCGGCGCGCACTTTGGCTTTTCTTTTGTTCTTGCTAGTGGGGTCCAATTGGTTCATCATCCACTTGACCGAATAAAAGGTGACAACGGATGCAAACGACACACGGATGACCAATTGAAGGATATCATTGCGGCTCAATTGCGAATTACCAAGGCTAAAGTTATTCATTTTTGAAGATTTGTGTCCTTAATAGCAAAGTTGGCAACTTTTCTGAATTTAAATGAAGTTATTTTAGAAGATTCCTATTTTACCTTTACTTTAACTTCACATGTTTTAACAACCATAAAAAAGGCACTACTGTCAAAAATTGGGTATGTTCAATTTATTCTACGAAAGTAAACTCTCCTCCAAAATGTATGTATGTACCTATTACAAAAAAATAAAAATGGGAAAATTGCAATGAGAAAAATTAATGCAACATTAGATAAAATTCAACATTAGAATAAATGCTGAAAAATGGAAATCCACTTTTAAAATCTATTATTTAGTAGTAGGTACCTATTTGGAATAAATATTGCTTTGATAGCACTCAAATTAATCTCAAATCAAACAAACTTCTAAAAATCTATTTCGCTTATTGCGGAAAGCGAAGGGATCCAGTGAAAGAAACCAGACGCCAGAGATAGGATTGGGATTGGGTACGTATTTAAAACAGACAAGGGTAATGCTCACGGGTTTTCATTAAATTGTCTGCAATTTTCTAATTTCAGTGAAAACATGAACAACTTTAATTTTGGTAACTCTCAACTGAGTCGCAGTGATATTCTTCAACTCGTCCTCCGGGTTTCACTTGCATCCATTGTTACATTTTATTCCGTCAAATGGATGATGAAACAGTTGGACCCAACTAGCAAGAACAAAAGAAAAGCAAAAACACGAGCCGAGTTTCAATTGAAAAGGTAAACTTGATGAATATAAAAATGCTCAGTTTGTACCTATTTGAAAATGTTTTCTAGGCTCGCTGAAGGCAATGGATTCCAATTAAACACGCAGAATCTCAACGACTATGAGCTAATGATTGCATCCCATTTGGTAGTGCCTGAAGATATTCCAATTAGCTGGGACGACATCGCAGGCTTAGACAGCGTTATCCAAGAGCTAAGAGAGTCGGTTGTTTTGCCAGTTAGACACCGCAAATTATTCAGTCAATCGAAACTGTGGGAGGCCCCAAGAGGAGTTCTTTTACATGGTCCACCTGGCTGCGGAAAAACTTTGATTGCAAAGGCAACAGCTAAAGAAGCTGGTATGCGTTTCATTAATTTGGATGTTGCTATTCTAACAGATAAGTGGTAAGTTGTCTTTATAATGTATTTTAGGTCAATGGGTATATAATACGTATCTAAACAAAATGCCGGGGATTCCCCGTTTTATATGAGTTTAGCTGTTAGTGTAGACTGTAGAGCACACCAATAGTTTGAAGTGCTATTCCCTGTATGCAATGAAGTTAAGTTTGTGTATTGAAAATATGTGGGAGATGGAACGATCTGAGCCAAACGAAGTATTTTGGGAGTTGGGACTAACGTTAACAGAGTCAATTATTTTGCGACGGCAGATTATCCCGTTATCGAAATATTGAGATAAGAAGATTGCAACGCCTACTTTTCAGTAGTTTTTACTTTGTTTTCTTACTTTTAATATAACCCACTACCGAATATAAAAGCTTATCGTAGAAATTTCATTTATGTTTCAGGTACGGTGAATCACAAAAACTAGCTTCAGCTGTATTTTCATTAGCCGCCAAACTACAGCCATGTATTATATTCATCGATGAAATTGATTCATTTCTTCGCAGTCGCAATTCGCAGGACCACGAAGCCACTGCCATGATGAAAACGCAATTTATGATGCTCTGGGATGGATTAAGTACACGAGCTGGTTCGACTGTCATAGTAATGGGTGCCACCAATCGCCCTCAAGATCTCGATAGGGCTATTATTCGTCGTATGCCTGCCCAATTCCATATTGGTCTACCAGACCAAGCGCAGCGACTGCATATTTTAAAACTTATTCTCGATTCGGAAAATATAAGTGATTCCGTGGATTACAACCTTCTCGCAAAACTGACGAAAGATTTTTCGGGATCAGATTTGCGTGAGATGTGCCGCAATGCGTCCGTATATAGAATGCGTGAATTCATGCGCAAGAATGATGACGAAAACAACACCTCTGTAACTCTAGAAGAAGCTCATGCATCAACATCTAATGATATACTTGCCATATCCATGGGGGATATGGTGAAATCCTTTGAACGATTAAAAGATTCCAAGAAGCATACTTCAAATACGTTCTCAGAAAATCGCATAGAACTTGATTAAATCAGCAATTAGTATTTGAATGTAAAGAACGATAATATTTTAACATTTTTATTTAAAGGACCATTTCAAATCTCATAATAAAAATACATGTTGTATCTTTTCAATCATAAACTGGCATAGACCACAACCACAAATAATCTATATTAGACCTCAAGCGCGTTTAGTGTCCTGAGTTCGCCAATGCGACCTTTTTCCATCAGTGTCTTGTTTTCCCTCTATCTATTATCGTGTGGATCATGGACAACAATGGCCGTATTTTATTATCAGCGTTCTGGCATCTGATCCGAATCAGATCACGAAAATAAAGCAATACGAATCATAGGAACATTTTATTTTCTTTCAAAACACAGCGGATAATGTATGAGTATGACAAACTTCATAAATTGCCACCGGCACCAGCCATATTGCAAACCTGTACAACGTGACGTCACAATAGGTTTGTTTGACGTGGGCCCTAGTGCGCACTGGTTTAACCCTAACGTGTTCGATATAGCACTGAACTCGCCCTGGCACTGAAAACCTGTGTTTGACATGACTTCTAGGGCGACCTAGTTGTGCCCTGAACTAACCCCAGTTAATTTGTCGGGGCAAGAATTCAGTGCTGAGTTGCGCTGTCATTTCGCTTGCTGTCATTCACTTGTTTATCGTGATAAAGGCAAATACAAATAAATTTGTTATTCAAACAAATTGAGTTCATTCTTTGCGTTCGATATGGTAGCCGAGTTTTCAGGGTTGTGCAGGGTTCTTAGCAGATGTGGAAATCAGCTGATACTTCTCAGTGCGCACTAGTGGCAGAGATGAATGATTAAAAGAGATGGATATCTTTCGTACGTCTATCCCCCCAACACCAATTTGTTTACATTGTTGTTTTTGTAATTTCAACCCCCGTCTGTGAATACGTGTGATCATCAAAAAAGCATGTTGCTAATGGCCGACCGCGAATCATCTTGCTTTTATGAGCATCGCGGTGTTTAATTATTCTGTGTTTTGTATTGAATTTGTTTGGTTTTTGTGGAGGCGTTGATTAAAATGTAAAAAATTGTGAAATTCACAGTAGAGAATATCGAATTCTTGCATTAAAGTCCAATTCATGAACTCACATATACTAGAATAGAAATAAGCAAGTGTGTGTGACTTCATGAATTTTTCTGGAAAGCTTCATGAATTTTTGTGGAAAACAGCTTGTAGGCTTGTAGGCAGCCGCCCTTCCACTGGAAAGTTATATGTCTCTGTATTCCATTATCTTTGCTAGTGGGCACTAGTGCTAGGCACGTCAAACAAACCTAATATGATGTCAATTGACATGACATTTCATTTGCTTCCCGGGGGTGTTACCATATGAATCAAATTAATAATTTTAATGTTTTTTCTAATGTTTTTACTAATTTAAAATTCTTTGTTCTGTGTTTTGTATAGAATTTGTTTGGTCTTTGTGGAGGTTTTGATTAAAATGAAAAGCATTGTGAAATACACAGTAGAGAATACTGCGCACTTTAGAGAATAATTGCACTTTAATGCAATAATTCGCTATTCGGAAATGTGTATCTCACTATTTTTTCTATTATAATCGAAGAATTAATAAAAAAGAAACAATTTCAATGCGAATCAGAAAAGGCAACAACAAAAAACATCAAATAAGGATTTATACGGGCCCTAGGGACACGATTCACTAGATATCATCCCCAATTTGAAAAAATAATAAAAAAAAAACTCCGGATTAACGTTAGTTCAAGAAACTCATCAGGAAAATAATGTGGTGAAAAAAAAT
The DNA here is from genome assembly GCA_963082955.1 of Cheilosia grossa. NCBI lineage: Eukaryota > Metazoa > Arthropoda > Insecta > Diptera > Syrphidae > Cheilosia > Cheilosia grossa. The sequence continues at coordinate 14,499,138 of OY720147.1, read as the reverse complement.
TGTTTACCTCACCGCGCAAAGGTAGCACAGCAACTCCGACCAAGCCATCAACCAAAATATGTGGGTATGAGTAAACACCCAAGTTCTCTGCGCTTTGCCAATTGCCTTTGCCATAGCCATTCGAATCGAATTCGAAATGATGGACGCCATTCGTGTAGAGTGTTCGCAGTAGTTGAAGTGTTTTTTTTTTCTACCCATGGGAGAAATCAAATATTCATTGACTAAATAGTTTAACTAAGCTAATAACGTTTCCGCGCATCCAACGCGAAATGTCATGTGCTCATTAGAAAACTCGATTAGGTTCAGTGTGTGTGCTGAAAATCGGAGACAAAAAAACCAAGAGGTTTGTTCATAAAATGGAATAGCCTACAAAGAAGTGTACAAGACGGTCGGTCGGAGAGGTTCAGGAGCGCAGCGAGCTGTCTGTTTAAAGGGAGACCGAGAGGAACATACTCGAGAACGTACAAGTCACAGCGAGCGACAAAAAGAGAACGCTAATCACATGAAAAAAGTCTCCATAAATACGCATACATATAAGTTGGTGTTTTTCCTTATTGCCTCCTTTGGTGTTTCTTCACGATTCGCTTCTGCTCCATGAAAATGGATGAAGTTGCGGTTGCGGTGGGTCGTTATAGTCTTGTGTGTGCTCCAAGTAACAGCATTTAAATCGTGAGTGGCTGTCAAAAAAATTATGGGGAAAATCAGTGGTCATCTTGCCGAAGTGTAGAGAAATCAAATTTTCGTTGTGCCAATGTGAAATGTGCGTTTCGAAAGCAAAATAATTGCCAGGGAGTACGTGCAGACAGAGAGGGCAAATACGCAAAGTGAAAAAAAAGAAGTAAAATAAGTAACGTAATACAGGCAACAACCATCTCACACTGTGTAGAGACTTTGACATTTCGATCAAAGAGTGGGTGAAACGATATGTCATTGCTTAATTATTAAGTGTGGGCCAGACAGAGATGGCTATTTTTATAGGAAAATCGTGTGTGCGCTGCTATAACGAATGGTGAAGAGAACTTTTTCTTTCGTTCGTTGTTTCTTTATAATGTTCTGTGGCTGAACAATTTATTAATGTTTCTTTTTTCCAATTCTTTTTTGTTCAATGTGCAAAGGGAACAAAAATATTTGAAGAAAAAAGTTACAAATCGTGTGTAGAATGTGTGAAAAAATCAGAATTCAAACGTGAATACGGAAAAAAAAACTGATGTGATATAGAATATTATATAGGAAGAGTGAAGAGAAAGAGCGACAGCCGCCAGATCTTTAGTTTTTTTCTTACAAATTGGGATTCGGCAGCAAGCAACAGCAACACCAACTAGGAGGACAGCCAACAACAGAAATGGTATGCAATTTCTTATAATTTTTACTATACCATCATGTCAGTTGTATGGGTTTCTGTTATTTATTTTATACATATTTCCCCAAAGATGTCGGGTAATTAGTTAAAAGTTGGGGCACATGGTAGAGATTTTCCAATTGTTCTGTGTAAAGTGTGTGAATCTTTAAAGAAGAAGAAAAAAAAAATCCGTGTATCCAGGCGAAAATTTCCTATTTCCTCTTTGATTTCAATATTCGTTGTGGCCATCTCTCTCCCACATCGTGTTTCGTGTTCTTTGGCTATATTCATACATACCACACAGTCTGAGGTGAAACGATGACACCTCGGGGGAGACCATCTTTTTTTTTTTGTTAAGAAAATTTGTTAAATCTGATCGAATTTTTTTTTTAAGCTGCTACGGTTTAATTAAAATTGCAACACTCATTCGACGGAGCCTATTTGCTAATTGGCAATGCAGGTAATCTGAGATCTGTCAAAAGTCCATTGCACTCGTAGTGTGTAGAAGTAAGGAAGGATTGGCAAAAGTAGGTACTGTGAAGATTTCCACTCGATGCTAATCAATTAAAAATCCAATAAGCTATGTTTGCTTAAACTATTTAAAGCTATTAACAGTGTTTTGTTGGGGAAGTAGTTAGCTGTAGTTAGGAGTACTTCAGTGGGTTTTTAAAATGTGTTTCAATACTATCACTCGGCCTTCTCTAATATAGGACCAACATCTTGGGGACTGAACATTATGTCTTGACGCTTTTTTGTGGCCACTAAGGAGAATGGAGTCTCATTGTCAAAGGGGGCTAGGTAAATATTTTTTTGATAGGCAAATTAACCCTTAAATAGGTCTTCAAATGCGTTTGGTATTTTAAGTTAATGTTTGTCGAATGGTTTGTTTGTGTAAATCTCAAGGTCATTGACCTTTTTTCTCATTTACACTGGTGTAGATATCTCGACTTAGGCAGTTATTTAATCGAATGAGGGAGAGGGCTATTTTATTTTTTCTGTCATATGACCTTGTGGCAGATATTGGCAGAGCTCGCCTTATTGAAATAACCCTTTTTAGCCTTGGTTTTTATTTAAAATCTGCTTCCGAGTGTAGTCATTCATATAGGTATATGTAGTACCTACATATTTCATAACTTCACAGAAGGGGGGTTAATGGGTCGGTCTAAATGACAAAAATTAAATGAATGCGTCAACCCGTAGACGTTTGTTTATTGCACAATAATTGATCGTGGAAAATGATTGAGCCTTAAATCGACAGCTAACAATTGTCCAGAAATAGGCATAAAGGTAAAAAGCACATACCGATCTAATCAAGGGCAATTATTTCTACACCTATACAGCTATTGTGACTAATTTCAACCGATTAAAAATGCATAGGTATCTACCTTCCTACCGATTGCTCTGTCATAGTAAGAAGCTAGGTTTTAGTTTTTTTTTCGATCCTTCATCAAGAATTATACACCTAAAGGAATGATGCTTAGTCTATGGTTTTATCCGGAAAAGCACTCCAAAAAGGAATATAAATGATAATTAACATTTAATCAGGTGTTTTTTAATAGTTTCTAATTTGAAATTTCTGGTTTCCAAATGAAATTAAAATAATGTTTTGGGTGGTAGGTACACAGTTTCTCTAGGTGTGAATTTGTGTCGGGAGTATGTTTATTAGAATTGAACTCCTGAGTAGTTGATTGCTTGTTCTTTCTCTTCCTTTGAGGCTCTATTCAAAGCTACCTTGGGAACAGATTTGTTTTTCACCTTTGTAGGTAGGTAGGTAGGTACCTATCCATAAACGCAATAATATGTACACTGTCCTTTTAAGATGTAGGGTAAGATTGTTTGGCGGAATGTAGGTAGGTACTCACACTTGTACCTATAAGTTTATTCACAACTTTTCGAGTTTGAGTGTCGATGATATGACCGGAAAAATAATAGAATTACATTGAACAAAACAGAAAATGGGTACTGCTCGTGCCTTGAGTTTATTCAATGTGCCCGTAGCTTTGGGTCCTGGGATTAGTCAAATATTTGTTAATGCATTTACATGTAATGGAGATTAATAATAAATGACAATTTGTTTTTATTCATAATTTTTGTTACAATATTTCTTATTAGACTTAAATAGCTAGGTACGTTATCAAAAAGCATGGGTTTGTTTTAATGTTTAGGAAGGTACCTATCAATGGTATCTGGCCTGCCTTCCGAGCAGAACAAAAGGAAGACCGATTGTTTATTTGGTATCTTTTCCTTGGTAGGTGTCTTCCTAACTGTTATTTTGGTTATTGTATGAGTACGTATATTATTGCATTACTGACTGGTAGGTATTCAATAAGATAAAAACAATAATGGGTATGGCTAGGTAGGTATAACGTGAACTCACGGTCGAAAAAAAAGAGACAGCTCTATAATCTCTTCTTTTCCCTGTATTATCTAACAATTAATGGAATGGATAAAATTGCATTTCCAAAAAAAGACACCATATAATTATGAACCTATTTTAGGTAGGTACCTAGGCATAAATATGGTTGTTTTCGTTGATATCGTATCGGTTCTCTGTTCGGTCTTCGTTGCACCCTTTCCCCCCACCGCCATCCAACGTGAAATTGACCAAAACAGAAATCAAAAGTATACAATGGTAAACCTACTTATTGGAAAAAACTAAATAAATAAAAAATTCAAAATAAAGATGTGTGGACTGTGGAATGGTGTGCTGCGTCAAGCTGTCAATGTGTACCAGGAGACCAGAACACACAACCATGTCATAATTACATGTGCTCTGCTCAGTAGTTGCTTACTTGCAATATGTGTCTAGCTTTTAATTTTATATAGCAATAGAACAGGACAGATAGAATATATGTAGTTGGCGTTGATGAAAAACGCAAATTCTCTCCAAAGGGAAAACTCGACAAAAAACATATGTTTGAGAAGAATCATACAAGAATACGAAGAGAGCAAGAATGAAAGAATTGTAATAATACAGGGAAATCGAAAAGAGCAAACATTTTGACACTGACAACGACAAGTGACAGGAGAATTCGCGTTTGAAAAAAAAAAAAACAAGTGTAAAATAATAATCGTGGTAGAATGTATTTTTTGCCGTTCTTTCTCTAGCTAGCATTTTTTTTTATTGCCCGAAACACGCCGGCTTTCGTTTTTCGTATGTGAGATGTCGAGTTTTTTTTATTTATGCTGCGAAATTTTTCTGTCTTATTTGAACCAACTGAATAATTCGAATGTGGATGCTGATCAAAATCAATGACTAGGTAGTGAGGGTGCGAGGGGAGAATGTGCAGAAAAGTGTATAACCGTATTGAGGTACCTATACATTCATTGTGAGGTTTTCGGGATAGGTACTAGGTATACCTAATCAATTTGTTAGCGATTATGATATAAATGTATTTGCCATGCTAGAGATATTGTGGGGATTTGTTTGTTTAGGTAAGGGCAAACCTATAGGTACATACATTTGTACTACCTGTTTTAAAAGTAAGAGGGCGTCAGCGAACTCTGTCAAAATCTTAAACTGTTAAATTTAATTGTTTGCCTAATTAGATTCGATCAGAGAAACAGATCCGTCAAAAACGAATACCTACAATATTGTCCCCGGTTGGAGCTGCCTACAACCTGCAACTGATCACAATTTGCTAACAAACTCCGTGATATGTCACACGCCAAACTGACATATGTATCAATGTCCCCTAAAACTTTACGCGGATATTTATGTAGGCATACGAAATGTTTTGTTTGTTAAAGCAGTAAGCAGTATAAGCTATAGCTTTTAAACACTTCTGCGATTGGAAATGTTTTCGCCTGAATGACTCAAGACACCTGTCCTTTCTTGATGTGAGTATGTTGAAGATTTTCAACTTTCCAGAAATTCTCTATCTTTCTCTGAATCTAGCGGGGACCTTAATTTTGCGATAATGAGAAGTTTAGCATATGGTGAAATATATACAAAATTTGTTTTTATGCAGTTTCACATACCACTATTAATCTAGGGGCTATATAACGCCGCTTCTTTTTGACGGCTTTTGTAAAATGTAAAGTTATTAAAAGCCCCGAAATCCGAACTCGGTCTTTGTTAATAGGCGTCAGTTTTTGAGCTTCGATCTCAGCAATGCAAAAAAAGGTAGGATTTAAAGCACGCAATTAACCAACTACTGTGAGTCCTCGATTTTCTGATTTGCTACGTTATTTCTACCCCTACCTGACAGTAATCCTTCAGTTTGAATAAACATCTCCTCGACAAGCCCAAGGAAAGTAGTTCAGCATCTGCATTCTTTGGGTAAACTACACGGTCGAAAATGGCATAGTTAAAAGTGAACGCTCATCGAAAGAGCGTAAATCAAGAAGCCGACGAATGATTCAAAAGATTACTGGCCGATGAAAATTGAAACAAATTCGTAAGTTGAATGTGCACACTGTCGGTGGAATGTCGATGTCGCTGTAGCGAACTGCCGCTTGCCATTAAGCTATGAGACTTGAGACTGCTGCTGTCGTCAGGGGTGACGACACGTTAGAAAACGTGACAGAACTCTCGTCGGAACCTTGAATTACTTACATAATGGCATTAATTCTTTTATTCTTTGTTATTATTATTATTTTTTTTTTTTGTATAACAATTAAGTTATGTCAGTAAGAAGACGCAGTGTGTTCAGCGACTTCTGTCTTCTGTCTTCTGTGCGCGCTTATCTCACCGTCACCGGCTCTCAGGGGAGAACAGAGCGTGGGCGGAAGGAGTTGAAATTCACTTATGAGGAGAGAGGAGGGCATGAGGGTTTTGTTAGCCAGCCGGCGGCGGGTGTAATAGCAATTAATGAACAATTTGAAATTATTATAATTTCACAATTTTTGTTGCTTGGAATTGGTAAAGGAGTTGGTGTTCTTTGTGCATGAAATCAATTAATTAAATTTTTCTATCTGTATGTGAAGATTGCATGAGGAATACATTTTTTTTTGCTCAGCTGATAGTGTTGGTAAAAAGAGATACCAATCGAAACCAATATCAATAAAGAAAAAAAAAAAAAAAATAATAATAATAAAATGCAATGCGAGGGGTGGTGACGGGTAGAGCGGGCTTCGACTGTTGGGTGAAATGGAGAACAAATGATTAATGAGAATACTTAGCACATTTGGAGTGGCCTTCAAATCGACGGTCGTTATACCTTTGCAGGGGGAGTGTGTTAACTCGGTTAGAAACAGTGCATTTGAGTCTTTTTTTCATTTGATCGATGATGGGATATTTTAGAGATTTTCCAATAAATGCACGTATTGACGCGGTGTGCGTATTTCTCTGAAAGACATGAAGTCACCTATATATAATTGCGCGGACGGACAACTTTTTATCGTTTATCCGGTCGATATTAAATGATTTAGTTATCGGTTTTAGATCCGTCATTTATAGTTTTTGTTGGTGATAACACTGATAAGTTTGTAAGATTTGAGTGGAACACTTTTAAGATAAGATTCGGTTTTGTTGGGGTTTGTATTTATTATTTATTTATGTAACTACCTGTAATCAATAGCTATTTGTTTTCCTTTTTTGCAAGTTGCCTATGCAGTTGATAACTAGGTGCATATTGCCCAGACAGTGAAACATTTTTGTCGTCTAAACGATAAAACTCGAAAATTAGTGACTCAGTGCAAGGCTTAAGCTTTCAGATCTGCGTCCACTCTAGTTCATCCTAGTCCGAGTGCAAAATAATATTTAAATTATAGTGCTGTCTAAGATTTTAAAGTTTTCTATTTCTTGGGTTGCTAAAGTTTAGAAGAAAATTAATTAATTTAAGGAAAGTCTCCCTTTTGAAGTTGCAGTTTGGTAGAATCTATTTTCCATTCTCTGGCAATATCATAAAACGTGAACAACAATAAGCCACTTATAAGTAAATAAGTCCAAATAGGATATGCTACCCCTGGTGTCTGTATAGAGCAAATGCTGCAGCACTCACTATTTATTAAATATTGTAAATTAGGCAAGCCCGATTGAGCTTGTGTTGTTAATGATAAAACCTATACCAGCTGCATAGTTGCTGCTGCAACCCCCACAGATACTAACCCTTTTCACCCTCTTGATTTATAAAAACTTTATCATCAGTTGTCATTTTTACTTAACAAAATCATATTTGTTCATTTCATTTCAGATATTCAAAGAACTCGAATACAGCCAGATTATTCGTAGTTAGCAGCTCAGATTTTTTTAAACATATTGTGAACTCATCGTTTAAATTTGTCGATTATCTACGAGAAATCAGAAATGATGGCTAATCGACAATTAAATTCGCCAACAGATAGTAACAACAATTGAAGTAACTAGAGAGTCCTCCAAAAATAAACCAATAGAATAATAATCATAAATGTTTAAACATTTGTCAATACTATCATTGCCGCCACCACTACCACCACCACCAAAATCGTTTTCGTCTCCGGTGTTGTTGTCAGCGTCGTCCACCACATTGTCGTCGTTTCTTGAATCATCATCTGTAATAGCAGTATCATTAGTATCAGACGAACTGTCTTCTATGTCACCGTTGCCAATATTGTCAGAGTGGTTACCGCTTTTGTCGTCATCATTGTCGTCGTCGTTATTTACGTCATCATTGTCGTCGTTGTCGTCGTCGTTATCGTCCTTGCTGTCGCTGCTGTCATTGTTTCCATCAGTAAATAGAACAAATGAGTTCCTTCCAAAATGCTAAATTCAATTCAACAATAATTACTGAACAATTCAACAAGAAGCGAAGAATAAATTTTGTATTTGAACAAGAACAGCAACAACAGACCGATAGAGCAAAACCACAAAAAATCAATCAAAACTCAACAATTGTGATCAAATACAAGCAAAGAGGAGGAAGAAGAGGACAGTATAGAGTAGCATCAGCAATAAGGAGTAACGCTAGTAGGACAAGAGGAGGAGGAGGAGGAGGAGGAGGTGGTGGAGGAGGACAAAAAGCAAGAAAAGAAGAAACATATTTCGAATAGTTCCTCGCGATAATCCCTGAATTCCTCGCAAATATTTTTGTTAGTTTATTTAAAACAAAACCCCCTACATACAGAGAGAGAGGAGGTTTGTTCTCTAAAGAAAGCACCTGTGTACTATCTCAAACTCCACCGTCCTCTATCCTAGAGAGAGAGAAAAGCATTACAAAAAAGAAAACAACAACAAAAACAGAAAAGAAAACTATCTTCAATATTGTATATGTAAATGTATATATTTTTAATAATCTAAGGAGCAGCACAACATCAACCACGACGGAGAGAAACAGAGAGAACGTGTTTTTAATTTTTTACAAAATGGCTAATACTTTATCGGTGATGATACGAAATGTTGTTAGCAAGAAGCGTCGACGGTACACCCAAGATGGCTTCGATTTGGACTTGGCTTGTAAGTTGATATTTGCTTTTTATTTTTTCTACACAAAAGATGTGTATTCATGTTTCCAAGCTAGATAGAATTGTCTCTGAAAAACTATATACTGTTTGGGTTGTGAATCCTTGCGTAAATTGAAAAATGTCTCCCTTTGACAGTAGCTTGTCTGTTGAGCTTGTCCACATGTGCTCATTAAATAACCATTGAAGTTGTAACTCTGTGTTACAAGAAAATGTGTAACACTTGTTGAACTTAACCATGTTCTACTAGTACCTGTTGCGCTGCGTTATACGCCCCTAGGCGCACCATTATACTTAAGGCCTCACTTTTAACACACCGGTTTCATGGAGTTTTGCGCCGAGTTTTGAGTGGAAACCATTTTGTGTCTTGCAGCTGTTTCTTAATTTCTTCCAGTATAAAACTGAACTTCAGAATGTGCTTGAAAGCCTTGTTAAGGTCCACTTTTAGGACGCCCTCTCTATTTTTAAAGCTAATCTATCGGTTTTCAACTCGGTCTTTTTTCCAACTCTTACTTATGATCGTGAAATTTGGGTACTGACCGAAAGAAGAAAATCGCAAAATCAAAATCCCATATGGGATGCCAGAATATGTGAGATCACTCAAGGTGTCGAGCGGAGTTGTTCATTCTTTGCTAATTGGCCCATTCGATCTAATTATTTCTTCCTAAGATGCTGGTGAAAACTTTTAACTTACTTTAGGCCCCATTTATGGTCGCCAGGTTGCTATTTCTAATTTCTGATGAAACTTCTACCAGTCAACTATTGATGACCTCCCATTTAATTTCTTTCCAGATATTTGTGACAATATAATCGCTATGGGCTACCCAGGAGAATATATTCAAGGCGTTTTCAGAAATCGCATGAACGATGTTTGCCATTTTTTCGAAGTCACACATCCAGAGCACTACAAAGTCTACAATTTGCGCTCGGAAAAGGCCTACGATGTGAATAAATTTCATGGGGTAAACTGTCCTTGCTTCTGTAATTAACAACAATTGATTAAATTTGTTTACTCGGTTAGAGAGTTTCAGTGTACGCATTCGAGGATCATAATCCGCCAACAATAGAACTGATAGAGAAATTTTGTAACGACGTAGGTCGTTGGCTGAACAAAGATCCGAACAATGTGGCGGCCATTCACTGTAAAGCTGGGAAAGGACGAACTGGTAGGTGAAATATTCCCCCATGTTGTTTAGTTAATTTCTAAACTCTAATTTCTTTTCATTTCCTTTTTCTCTTCTTCAAGGAACGATGATTTGTTGCTATTTGTTATACAGTGGAGTTAAAACGACAGCTGAAGATGCACTTGCTTACTACGGTGAGAAACGAACGATGAACAAGAAAGGCGTAACGATACCATCCCAGAGGCGGTATGTTAATTACTATGCGAGACTGATACGATCGAAACTAAAATACGAGAGGCGAAATCTTCAGGTGAGTTTAATAAAAGGGAAAAATAACAAAACTTTTTAAAGCTTGGGTTTTCAACAAAACATCGGTAAAAAAACTTATCGGGATCAGTTAAAGCGCTTCCCGGAATGTTGCTTAAGCGTTCGGTGACACTTTCTTGTGATCTGCAATAGAATTGTGGACTTCGCTTGGCTATTATGTGTGCACTTATGGTTGTTTTTCTTAAGTTTACTGTTGTCCAGTGCTCCCACAAGTATGGAGTGTTGCAGGCATAACTGTTTAAAGGCAGACAGCCTATGAATCTTAAAAGGGTGTCTAGAAAATCCAAACAACAAGTTCCACGAGTCGGAACAAGTTCTGTTGCAATTGCTTTAGTGGAGAGTTTCGCATGGATTCGTATCTTTTTGCCTGAATTGGGATTTAAGTTCGAATGTTGTTGTATTTGGGCCCAGTAATTATTTGATCTTCTGTGATCCGAAGAACTTTGCTTTGAGTTGTTTAGACCAAGCGCTGCTTCCTTGTTGTCTTGGAGTTTTTCTTGTCCACTCGCTTGTTGTGGCAAAGCCAATACAGTCGACCTGTTTTGGATAATATTCATATTTTTGTACAGATCCAGTTAAATATCTGGAGCCGGGTTTAGGAAACCATATAAAATACAAAATCAGATCTATTTTGATTGCCCATAATAAAAACAGTTTCGTTTCGGTTATCCGTATCCCCCATACAATTGTTTCTGCTTACCGACCTTGGTGCGAGCAAGCTATTTATTTTTTTTTATCACTTGTCGATATTAGATATATGTACATTTGTAATTAGAACAACAAACATTCCAAAGTGAAAGCAGATCTGAGAGTCCGAAAATAGCTCAATGCACTCACTCACTCTTTTATTAGTAGTCATGGCTTCTTTCCTTGTACCAAAATGAATCAATGCAGATTTTCTCCAATTTGGCTTTTTGTCTAACCAACTGTCTCTTGTTTGTTTTCTTTTAGCTATGCGAAATTCGATTCTCACCTTCGACCGCTTTACAGAGTCAGGGTTCTGTACAATGTGTGATTTCAACAATGGAAGAGATTGACTGCTCAGAAACTCGAACATCTAAAGTTCACGATATCGACTCTACGGGATCTTGGACAAAAGTCACAGTCAAGGTATATTATACTTGCTCGTTATATAAGAATATCTTCTTAAATTGAATGGTGTCTTTTGTTTTATAGGAACTGGAACGATTTCCAATAGATTTCCGCAAAACATTCATTCTGGAATTGGATGATCAGCGAGTGGTACTAACTGGTGATGTTAAAGTTGAACTGAAGAAGCTATTTCACTTTTGGTTTAACACGTATTTTGTTTGTGATAGTGCCGGTAAGACTTGTTCGGTTGTGTTATCAATGTCATTGACTGATGATTTTCGTTGCAGCATATGAAGGCGAAGGAGAGGATATGAAACTGATTTACACACTTTCCAAATGGGAACTGGATGATGCTCACAAGGATAAGGAACACAAATTGTTCTCGGAAGATTTCAAGGTAATCATCAGTCGGTATACTGCAAATGAATTGTCGGTATAAGACAGTGAATTGAATTGAACTAGTCCTTGCGATTTGTTGCTGTTTCCAAACTTGAAACTGGGAGTTGAGAGATTTGCATTAAATGAAGCGACACCACAGGAGATGTAAATTTTGCTCTGTTTCATAGATAGCGCTTCTTGCTTGATCAGGAACAACATTTTTTTATGTTTAATTTTAAACTCTTAATTTTGATGCTTAAGAAAGAGAAGCGCAGCTTGGCAGCTTCGGTCTGCCTTGTATATTTGTAAGACACCAAAAATAGAGAAAACAATTGATATAATCAATTCCAAACTTTATTCAATTTTTCTTCGAAACTCACTGGACATTTTCAGTGTCAGAAATTAAATCACATTTTCTTGTTCGTCTTCTTCTGGTTACGCCACTTGGCCATTTTGGATTCATCAGCACATTTTGTTGTTATTGCCATGCGCACCTCCTTGCGGGTGACATTTACGCGGCTGGTTACGAGATGAATAATATCTGCCACTTTAATCAAGTCTAGAGGCTTTTTCTCCGGTTTGTTCATATTCCTAAAAGCTGGCGATGGCTTGCCAGTAAGAGTGTGTGTCGCCAAAGTGTTTCGATCGAAAATTGCCATCAGAACCTTCCTAGTAACAGATGCAGTGGCTAGAGACCAATCGATTTTTGCCCATGCCACCTTAGACATTGTTGTTCCGTTTGGGCCAATAACCAATTGGTCATCACCTAACCCTAATGGGTATGTTCTATAATTCTTAGAAGTGGACGGAGTTGGTGTTGGGGAGAATGAGATCGGCTTTTCAGGTGTAGTGTCTGCGATTGTATGAACGAAGTTCGTTGGCGTTTTGTTAGTACTATTCGATGTGGAAGCAGGTGAGTTTGTAAAATAATCAACTGATCTGTGGTAGCTCTCTGCTTTTTCATAGACATTTACTCCTTCGTTCGCAAATCCCTCTAAACGCCGTTGGCAAAGCCTTACAGCTGCAAAGACGCCAGTAATTCGATTGACAATTTGCTTGAATTCCTCCTCAGAGTAGCCCTCTTGTGGCTTTGCTACTGGTGGTGGATCATCCTTCACATCCGTGTCTTTATCAGCAAGTGTAATGATGTCGTTGACTTGGGGAGTGTATTCCGGACTGGTTTCGATGTAATTCTTCGCTTCGACTACGTAGCAGTCGTTGAAGTCAACTACACACATTTCCTCAATTAAAAGTTCTTCCGTCTCATGGCCTACTAGGGCAATCACTTTGTTGACCTCGTCAATTTCTTTATCGGGTGTCGGCTCTATAAAGCAAATGTCTTGAGTCTCTTTCTTGGGAACCATATCCTTCGACTGGATGAGGGACTTCTCCTTGAGTTCGCTTAACTTGGCGAGAATAAGAGTGGATTGTTTCGGATTATCTTCATCGCTCTTTTGATTCAAGTTGGCTTCGATGCATTGCTGTAGTTCATTTTCAATATCTGACAGTGTGTCGGAATTCTTGGCAAATTTATGAGTACTCTCGGTGGATGAAGTTGGTGACAACATATCAATCGATTCACAGATTTGCCTTTCAAGTGGCATCGTACCGCCTGCTGATGTCTCAGATCCAACGGGTGATGATTTTCCGGAGTTCAGCGATGAAGGTGATGTTGGATATTCAATTTGAATTGTTTGTTCAGTTGCGAGTTGCGATTTTAGCTCGTTCTGGTATTCCAGTAGCTGCCGCTTGCGAAAATGCTATTTGAAATAGAAAGTCAGTAAGAAGAGATTCTCTAATATGTTATGCAACTCCTTAACTTACCATTTGCGTTTTCATATTTCGTCTTCGAAATTCCTAAATGTGTAACTTTTTCAATTTGAACCAACTCAACTTAATACACAGACTCGAATAATGGCGTCCGTTCCGTAAGTCTTACTTAAATAGGGCATTTTCCTAGTTTGGTAACTATTCCTATTCCATCTGGAAAGAGACAGAAAATTTATAATTTTATTGCCTTAACCTAATATTGCGAATGTCGATCCAATAAATGCGCGTCTTCAGGTATATGACTTGAAAACATTGCTACCTGGGGTACGTGTTATAAGTAAAATTTGGAAACTAATTGCCTTCTTCTGAGTATTGATTTGCGAAGATAGATTTTATTAGTTACATACTTGGAAAAGGGTTTTTTCTTTTTTGCTGCTGATCGAAAATATTGTTATGCTAATTACAAATTCTTCCTCGAAAGAACATTATAATATATTCAGGTTATTAGTAGTTTAAAGCCTTCTCAGGTGCATCTTTATTTAGTTTTGCAAATGAAAACACCAGTCCTTTTTCATGTCGTTATAATATTCGAATATGCATTTTACAGAAATGTTTCCAGTACTTTCCATTATCTCATCAATTAGATTATGTTGTCCAAATACCGAGAATTAGTAGAACCTCTATATTATTATATATTAGTATGCTTTCGTCCCTTTTTCACTTAACGATCACCTTCCTCTTCAATTACTTACATCTAAGAGATAATTTCTTAAACTTTGGCTCATCGCTAAATGATCAGTCATTTGGATCTCGATTTCTTTACCTTTTTGGAATTTTAGCTTAATGGTCTTATTGTTTCTGATGCAATTAAAACACAACATCCTCAAGGGAATTCCTCAACAACATCCTCAGGGGTATTCTTTATTCAATTCGTCATATTTTCAAATTTCGTTTTCGTTTACTTCTGTTACTGTTCATCCTGAATTTACTCTGGAAGAATATGCTGTCTGTGAGGGGAGGTTAAAAACGTTTTCGTGCGTACCGAAAGCTCAAGAGTTTTTTTTTTTTTTTCCAAAATCTGTTTCGCCGCGTGAACCGCATTTTCTATTTCAGGTTAGAGTACATGTTCCTTTGTGCATATGTCACATCTATTTATGATTTGCACAATATTACTATTTCTATTACAACATGTAAAAACGTCTTGTTTTTCAGGTACAACTAGTCCTTAAACCGATCCACCCCCATAACAATGTTGATGGCAGTGAAAACATCCAATTGCGGCAACATAACCTTCATAATAACCATGTGAATAGCTTGACGCATAATTCACACAACAACGCCAATATGTTGCTAAACCAACAGCTTAACCATGGTGTAGCAGCAATACCAACGTCTAGCAAAAGTGGTGATCCAACGTTCGATGCTTATCATAGTTTAATCCAACGTCCGATGGACCGGAGTAGAAAACCAACAAGCTTGCAACCGTTCTCACCTATGCAAAATGGCATGCAGCGTTACCACCAACAACAACAACATAAGCGCAGCAGTGAACCAACGCCGTCCGTTAATCCCGAAACGATAAATCGTTCAAATAATAAAAACCACAACAATTTAAGTCAGCATCAAGAACAGCAGCCCCAACAACAACATACCCACCACCATCAGCAGCACCTGCACCATGAACAACAACAAAAACAGCAGCAGGTACAGTTACAACAGAATACTAGCAGTAGTAATATCAACAATACGAGCAGTAACAGCAACAGCATCAGCAGTAGCAGCATTAGTAGCCAATCATCCTCATCTGCGTCATCAGTTGGTGTGGGTGGCGGTGGTGGCAGCGGAAGCGGTGGCGTCGGCGAGGAGGACTGGGAATCCGGTGAGTCTTCCACCATTACTACTACTTCTACTACTACTACTACTCCTACCACTACTTCATATTTTCCATACAAACGCTTAATAAGTAGTCAAAATGATGATGATGATGATAATTCTCAAAAAACTGATAAACATGATGATGATGATTATATAGATGATGATGGTGTGGCGAAATTCTCAGACACCACAACAGCCAACCTCACCACCAGCACCAGCACCACCACTACAACAAACACCACACCCAGTCATGTCGAACCTAGTATTGATCATGCAATTTCTTGTTCTCCTTCTCCATTTTCGTCACCTGTAAATGCTGGTCAAGATGATGATAATGATGATGATAGAACGCTTCACATCACCACCAATGAAATCCCAGATAGCCTTCCACTTCCCATCCCTTTGCCTCCCCCTGAAACCTCAACAAACGGCATCCATCAAGCCTACCCATCACTCTTTGCGATGTCTGTCAAACCCCGCCATATGAATTTTTTTAATAAAACCAAATGCTACGAACCATCCTGCAGCGAGAGCAATAACCACAAGTCCTTGGACATCACAAAATGCACAACAGCTCGTAGTAAATTTCTGAAATTGATCAATAGCCAGCCGTTCAAGGCGAAAACCATCGGCCAAGCTATGGGCTCATCTCTAGCGCTGAACAGTAATGGCATTGGTTCCACCTGTGCTGTGGCACAGAACCAATTGCTCAAGAAGAAGAAGGCAAAGAGCAAACAAATTCCCCCATCGAAGACGTTTCAATGGTTGCACAGCTATTTCCGAACAGATCCGGATTTTCATGAAAATCTCTCACAACAGACGACCATACCGATGGTGGGACGACGGAACAGTGCCGGCAGTATCTGCAGTCGTAATCATTTGAATTCCGTTGGTAGTGCCAGTGGCCTAGGCATTGGCGGCAGAGCTGGTTCTGTAGAAAAATGCGCTGGCAGTGGCTTTCTTTTAGAAAACACACATGCAGACGACCATGATGATGATGATGAGGTAGGCTGTCACTTTGTGGGTATCACGAAAAAGAATTTGCTTGGCAAATCCAGTGGCGCTGTCAAGAAATCGGGAGATGGTTCGATTTTGATGGAGTATTGCATTGCAGTGCCTCCGGACGATTTGAAAATGAAACTTGGTCTGGGATCCTCTCCGGTCGACAAGGCGTTGCGCAATGTCGTCGATGTTGGAATTCAACTGAGCGCTATAAGTCCCAACACAGATAAAGAGTTCACCTCTTCTGAACACTCAAATGCGGCGACTTTACTTACAAAGAATAATTTAAGACCAGATGCGTCAAATTGTGATGAAAAATCTCCTCTTCCTCGAGTTACCTTGGGCAGGTCGTCGCTGCCTTCGTCCAACGAGCGGACCACATCGATTGGAAGCACAAACTCCACGTCAATGGATCACTTATGCGTTCCCTATTCGAATATGTATCTACAGTCGCAACCGCCCACAGCTCAAGACGAGGACACCGAGGTGTACCACGGTCACGATGATTACTACTCATCCATATGTGATAATCAATTGAGTTTCAATAACTCACCATGCAAAAGTCCACGTTCCCTCTCGGATATAATCGATCTCAAGACGGCCATAACACATCGTAGTCTTCTGCTTAAGTCGGAGGCGTTCTCCCCAACAAATGCTAAGGCAAAAGCGCGAATGGCAGTCTCGACTGCTTTGACAACTGTTGCTACGAAAAATTCAACAAGTAGCGATGGCATTGTAATCGCCAAGCCAGTTGAGTCTCATTCAATTGGATTCAATGTCGAACTTGCCTCAGCGGTGGGCACTCCTTTTTCTCCTCCCTCCCATTTCCCTCAAACCACCGAAAAGTACAACATGGATATACATTGTGATGATGCCTCGTTCAATGTCAAATCAACAACCACAAGCACTCCAACTAGGCGAAAATCGCCTGCTGATTCCATCCTCAATCTAATAATCATCAAATCTGATCACGAGCCAGTCGGTGATCCGGCAGCTCGCCTTCTTGGTGATAGTAGTGGTGGTGATGTTGGTGATATCGATACCGATTGCGGTACAACGGGTGATGTTAGTCCAAAAAATCCCAAAGCCAGTGGCAGCAGTAGCAGCAGCAGCGGCTACTGTTGCCCCAGCGAAGGAAGTTCGACTAGCAGTTGTGTGGTGGATACCATCAGCAGCAGTGGCACCGCCTTCAGTTTAGAGCGTTACAATTCAGACGGTGGTGGCGACGTCGGCAACCCTGTGGTGGTGATAAATTCTAAGAAAAAACTCTCTCTGCCAACGCCTGAAATTGAGGTCAATGAAATCGGTATGACAAAGAATCGAAGCAGTAGTGTTAGTAATAATAATAATCAAAGTAATATTAGTACATTTTTAGCGTCGCCGTCGGCGTTGTTGTCGTCGTCGCTGTCATCGAGTGGTAGTTCGATCGATAATAACGATAAACATTAGTAGTTGGTACTCGTAATGTATATTTTATAATTTTTTATTTTTTTTTTCAAAAAGAGAACCTATCCACTCTCTTTTTCTCCTTCTCTCTATCTCTATATATCTCTCATCCCATTATTTTTCCATTAAAAACGTTTCCCCTCTTTTCTCAAACATAAGATAGTAACGAAAACGAAAAGAATTGTTGTTTGTTTTAAGTTTCTCTACTTAACCGTTTGTTTAATTTTTCTATTCTTGATTTTGTCATGGATACAGTGTTGAGGTGTTTTAATTTTTACTGTATCTCTTGAAAAACTATATAAATGCATATGTGTATGTACATATATATATATATTTTTTTTAAGCAACACACACAAAAATATGAGAAAGAAATAATTTTGAATAACGTCATTTGTTTTGATATTAATTTTTTATTATTCTATTTTTATTGCTCTATTATTTTTATTAATTTAATAAAACAAACAGTTTATTATATTCTCTTATAATATATGTATATTATATGTTTATCTCTTAAATGTATTCTTTATATATATAAAAAAATCGAAACCATAAGGCAAAAACTCTATGCAAATGTAGTTTTTAATTTTTAACTTAGTGCAAGTTGATTGTGGTATTTTATATATAAAATAAACTGAAGTAAATTCGAAAGAGATTTAAAACAAAAAAAAAAAAAAAACAGTGCCGGATAATATTGAAGATGCAATCGAAAATACGTAAACAAGCATAAATTAAGCTAAAACAAACTTTAGGAAATACATTAAAAATATGAAATTAACCACTTTTATGTTTTGTTGGTTGGGAGGGGATTGTTTTTGTACTAGTGAAACTGACACATATTATTTTATATTAAATTCTTTTATGAAAAACTGACGATTGCTAAAATTAAACTTGCCTTGATTTTCCTGCCTTGTGGAGTAATGTGCAAATATCTGTAAAGAGAAATACACTGTGTATATCAGAACTGACAAACATGTTGGTGACAGATATATCCGTTCACGATGGTTTTTTTTTTTTTCAACAAAATCAATCTCCCAGTTTTGTAATCACAGCTTTAACACAAAGTTGCTTCAAAAGTTAAAACTTAATGAGCAAATGCATCGGTGTCTACTAAGTAGATATCTAATGTGAAACAAATGTAGTAGAATCTTTGTAGCGACATTATGGTCGTATCAGAACCACAATTCTGGTTTCTGTGGGGCAGCATGTGTATTATGCCCGTTGTATTTTTTAAAACAAATAAATTGTGCAAAGTGTGATATTCGTATTGATGTTTGGTACTATTTTGAGCTTCCGATGCGATATTGATGTTTTTCAACCCATCCGTCCCATTGGCAACCAATGCAGGACTTTTCTTGATTCATGCCATAGAAATGTGGACTAAATATGTATCACGATTAATATCGTGAGGATGATCTAACGTCGTTTCCAAAATTATAGTGCGGAATAGGCTTTATTCAAGGCGCTTTAATTGACAGATCTTAGCATTATTACAGCGAATGGACCGTTTCTGCACTAAAATCCATGTCTTTAGTTTCAAAGAGTCTTTCTTTGACATGCCTAATGATAGCTAATACGATATTCTTTTGGATGAGATGAACGCCAAAAATAATTGAAAATTATTTCTCATTCCACGCTTCGGAAAACGTGTTGAATGTTTTCGGTTTTTTGATTGATATTTGAATCTCATTGCGAAATAAAAAAAATAATATAAACAATATACACATGTATGGAATGGCGTTCCTTAAAAAACGGTTTGACAAGTTAACAGACACCGTCTTGCAAAACCCCTGTCGTAATGGTCGGTGATTGAATTGTTAAATCCGTGAGCAGGCTCGGAACCTATAGCTCCTTTCCTGAATGCAGCGATTCGGCGCCTTGTTCAATAAGTAATAATTGCAACTAAACTTTTCTACTGTACGCGGAAGAGCTGGCAAGTGGTCATTTGAAAACGTTTTAACATTCGATAGGGTCAGGAAGTAATCTGAATTTTGTGTTTACTTCCTATACTTATCGGCAGCAATGAAAAAGCTGTGCTGCTGCGGCACAATGATGTTGAAAAAATCAGTGCGCGCTTTCGTTCTTCAACAGACGACATCTGTCCTTAATTGCATTCTTTAAAGCCTGACCAAATCACTGAATGACAAAAGGATGGGATAACTTTCGCATCGAGTACATAAACCAATTTTTAAATATTCAACTTATGATCGGATAATACAGTAATTTGTTAACTTTTGAAAAAGTGAAAACTCCGATTTGAATAGTTGTCATATTATTTTTTTTTCTGCATTCAACCGAGATTTAAGCTGTCAGTTACACTACAGTCGGACAGCGAACTTATACCTTAAATTAACCAATCCCCCCATAAAACAAAACAATTTAAAGCAAAAAATATTATATTCAACAAAAAAAAAAACACAAGCTATGAAAAATAATATCAATAAATGTATATATATAAATATTTAGCAATAACAACAAGAAAGAAATCCTAAGCGCATACATATATACTGGAATAGAAGCAAACAAATTATCAAACATAAAACCCAAGTAATGTGTACATATACGTAAATAATCAAAACAAATAACCATACAAATAAATTAATAAATAGTGATTAACTAGAAACTACTTTAAAATAAAAAAAAACTATACATTTCTAGATTATAATATTGTTGTTTATTAATAATTCGTAATCTATTTAAATATATAAACATGAATATTATATTTTCCTTAGTTTTTTTTTGTATCGAAAAACAATGGGGAGCTTTTCACTCTGTAAAAATGTCCCAACTGAGAAATACCAATAACTTTGAAAACTATGTAAATTTTGTATTCCCTTTTTTTTATTTTGTTTTATGTTTATTATCCTTTCTTAATTTATTTAATTTAAACTAAACTTTAATGAAAGTCATATGAATTAAAGATCACGAAACAAAACATATTCTTAATTTTTTTTTGTATTAAAAAATAAAACGAAAAATCCAATCATGCAAAAATGTTAAAAACATAAATATATAAACTAAACGAAGAAGAAACAATTTTGTGTATATTTTTTAAATATATCTTACCTCTTAATTTTTTTTTGTTTTGTTTGATAGAAATGTAATTTCTATTTTATATTTTATTTTGTTTTTTTTTTTCCAAAACTTAGGGTAAACTCTTTAGTTTTTTTTGTTTATTAAAGAAATTTTGTTATAAGTTTTTATTATATGTAAAATCTTTTTTTTATTTTGATTCCATGAAAACAAAAATAAGAAAGTGAAAGAAGCCGGTAGAATGCAAATTATGTTTTGTTCAGCTTTTGTTGTAATATGATCGAATAAATTATTGATCGAAAAAAGTTACAAAAAAAAAAATATTTTCTTTTTTACTTTATACCTATACATACATTGTTATTTGTTTTTATTTATGCTCTAAGTAGTGATTTTCAAATATTTTTTGATTAAGAAATATTATTTAGAAATCAGAAAGAAAGCTATTGACGGAATGTAGTGTTGGTCCGCTGCTTCTGTGTTCTTAAATCTCAATTTTGGGAAAATTAAACTAAAACTTAGGTCAGGACAGTCGTCTGCGCTATATACGATGTTGAATTGATGAATAGTTCTCTGCTGTCTTTCTGTAATTCCGTGTAATGCTTAAGGAGTGTAGTATATTCTTCGTTAGTTGTTTATAATTTGTGACTGTCTAATTTCCGAATGTATTTTGTTGGGAAGACTTTTGGGTTTTCCTGCCGCGGACTACTCGTCAATTGTCCACGCGCCTATCATTAGTAGATGTGCTCCTCAACGTCAAGGATATCCTCATAAAATTCTTAATATGGGGCCGAATCGCGTCGTCCGTGAACGAGTATTACGTGCGGAATTTGTTTTGGTTTTACATGTAAAATCAACTTAATTCCGTGAACGTATAGCTCGTTTACGGATTTAGCGATTTGACCCCTGATCTCTGCAATTATTAGGTGGGACATTTTTAATTGACACTAACAAAACGTGGAAAAACAACTGCGTACAAATTCTATTAGGAAAAAATCGCCTTACACGTCTTACTCTTTTTGAATTCACATGGAATCCACACTACTAAGGAGCAGAAAACTTAGAAAAAAGACAAAATGAGCATTTGACCATATATAGTAGATAAAAACAGTGAGGCGGACAGAACCACAATCCTTTTCTGTTGCTTCGACTACACGTAACTTTTCAGACTATCGATGAAAACAATAAAACTTCAATATAGCAAATAAATACGTGCTAAGTTTATTGCTTCCGAAGATAAAACAAGTTCAGTCTTTACAAATATAATAAAAGTTGGCGCTGAAAATAATATCGTCCAGACGATGTGTCGCCCTATCTATGGGTTCTTCTCCTCTATTTCCACGCCTGCAGTGATATTTCAACAGTGGCACAAGAAAAAAGGTGTATTATTGCTTTGACATTCGATCCATGACGTGATTTCCACTCATGCATTTTTAGAAAAAGACAATCCCGCACTTTTTTTAAGCCTTTTTTCTATAAACTATATTTTCTTTGCTTCAAGTTCTAAGGCATATACCTAGTCCATATAACATCGCAGATCTAGTAAACTCGACATGAACGCGGACGAGAAGACACATTCCATACACATAAGTAGTTCTTACTAAGTTCTTTATACTTTTCCCCTTGCTTCTGCTTGTCACATACCCAGACCATCTTAATCCGTCAGACTTATTCACCCCTATCGTAGGTATCTGTTCGGAACCGAATTGTCTCTGATTTGTACGAAATCGGAGAAATTGCATTCGAGATATCTTTTCCGATACCCACAGCGGAAAAATTCTGCGATCACATATAACGCACCTTGTTGCACTGCGGGACCCGCGTTATACCACTTACTTTTGACAGCTACACGGCAAATTTGTTCCGAAGCTCTCCGACAACTATTAGCTGCGGAATATTTTAATGTGAAATGAACGCGTTTATTTGCTTCAGTACTTGGGATAACTTCGAACCGAATTTGAGTTCCGATCAGACTTTCGTTTCGGAATTTTTTCCGAATGGATACCTTGGGCTGATTATTCTGATCATTATATTTCCATATGCCATTTCTACAACTTTGTTTTCAAATTTTAAAAGTATATTTACTTTTGTGTTGTTGCCAATAAGTATAATTATGCGAAAAATTATTGAATCGAATCATACACCTCACCCTTGACCTTCATAGATCATACCTATCGAATGAAAAACATGAATGGACTACCAGAATAATGCTCAAACACTTTCCAGTCAGCTCAGTCGAGTCAGGGGAAGTCCATAAGACGTGCATCGTCTTTCGCATCTTTGCAGCTCCTCAACGGTTTTGGGAAAACTGTCTGAATTTCGTATCGACACGATAAGTGAACCGTTCTTTCGTTTGTTATGGACCCAATCAACATTTTATAATATGTATTTGAATTGCTCTGAGCGAGTTCGTTGTTTGCTTTTATCGACAGTTTTAACGTTTTAACTGGCGTCTCACATTTCTGCCGTAGGAGTGATACCCTTTGATACCATTTACAAAATGTCTGTGGAAAATCTGAATAATAAAAAGTGGCCAAAAAGGGTTTCGCATGAGTAATCCTCTTTCCGTTTTTAAGAAAATGTTAGTTTCTTTGAAGTACAAGTCTTAAGTTTATATCCATCTGTGACATCTATTTATTAACTGTATTTTTGTTTGGAAAGAAAGTAGCTAACAAATTACAAACTTTCCTTCAAATGAGTTTTTTTTTTGTTTGAAAAATTTCTTGTAGGAAATCATCAAAAAGAGATTCTCATCAATAACATAACAAAAACATCTACACCAGCAACAGGTAAGACATCAAAAATAACACCTATATCACCATCATCATCTTCTGAAGCAACAGCATCCTCTAACAATTTTTCAACAACTACGAATTTTCTACTAGCAAATCATCATCATCCTCATTTAAATTTGAATGATATCTATAATGCGGCGAATTTTAACGAAGGCAGTAATAATGGCGTCGTTAAGAAAAGAAATTGCACCACAACGGTCACAACACCCATCATAAATGATAGAATTTTGCTATCATCGCCACCGCAGCCATCGACAGAAGCAGCAAATGAAATAGTGACAGGAGCACTCTGTAGACCAGATTCAAATTTACCGCTTAGTGCTGGTTTTAAATCGATCTTGTCGAAAAGTTTCAAAGCTCGCCCAAGACGAGAATCAACTTAAAACTAAAAAAGGAGTTTGAAGCTTTCTTTTCTGTATATTCTATTTTTTTTTTTGTACTTACTTATGTTTAAGCAATAAACATGTGTCAATGTTTTGTTTTCTATCTAAACTATTTAATTTTTTTTTTACGAACAATTTTTAGAATGTTCTTTGCAAAGACAAAAACAATATGTGTGTGTTTTGACTGTGTTTAGGAAGGAACGAAAACAAATAACAGAAAAAAAAAAAAACAATATTATATTGTGTATTTGTAAGGATATGAAAAGGATAACAATTTCTTATTAAAAAAAAGAAACAGAGAAACAAACAATTTATGTGAAAATGAAAAGAAACTAGTGATTAAGTAAAATTTTCTGTGGTAAAAAGCATAGATTTAGTGAAATGTTGTAACAAAAGCCGTCTAAACAAAAAAAAAAAAAGAATTAATTAATTAAAAGAACAAATTGTAGAGTATACATAAAGAAATAACTAAACCAACAAGCATTTTCAAGAAAATATATGAAAAGGAAATAATCGCAATTAAATTTTGTACTTTTAATTGAAAAAAAAAAAAATTACACACTTGGGTGGTTTGCTGGTGGCGTTTACTGTAGTCTGCAAGTTAATGTTTGGGGTTTGGTCCGGAAATTAGACCATAAACAATGGTGTTGGAAAAATTGTTTGCTAATTGTTTCTTAGACAGTAAGATTATAAATTTAGTGCAGGTGTGAATTTGCAATGCGTCTGTTCTCTCTCTAACTGATGCACAGATGTTTCAAGCTAATTTTTCGTCCACATTTGCCTCGGACGGTTCTGGTAGTGTATTCTTTTGTTTATGAAATTTTGCTCGGACTCCATGTTGTGACCGATTTACTTGTTTTCTACCTAAATCACATTGCAAACTATTGTTTTTTTTTTACCTCTGACACTCGCCCACATATTAAGCTAAATGGTTTATTTTACATAGCTGTAAAAAAAAGTCGTTGGTGTTTAAATGGCAGTATAATATTCAGCTAATAGTAGTGTCATTACACAGGGTCGCTAAATAATTTAATTTTAATAAAATATGCGATTCATTCGGTTTTATATTCGTTGAATACGAATTAATGGAACAAGCCAAATAAACGAGTTACTCTCTTGATCCAATGAATTGCATCTTGTACGTAGTCCAGCCTTTCGTAGCAATAAGTGTTGTAATAATTTAGATAATTGTGGCAACTAATGTTATTCCCTCTCCAAATTCAACGTGTTTCTATGGACCGCTCCATGCAAATCACCTTGTTGTGCAGAAAAGTATGTAATGGACCCTACATTATTGTGCTGATAAATCTAAATAAAAAAGAATGTAGGTATATACATTGGGGGATAACCAAACACATTGAAACCGAACAAATTTGCATAATGATTACTTATTGATTGTTAAAAATATTATATTTTTTAATTCATTTTACAAGTTTTATTTATAGTACTACCTATTAATTGCCATTATTTGAAATCGCTTTTCTAATTTGTATGTAGTGACAATTTTCTGTTGTTGGTAGATCATCGTCGTAGATAATACAAAGCATTAATCTGAAATTTCATCCTTCCCCCTCAACTGAAATCATTTTCTTCTTTTCACCTACATATTATTATATATAAGAGAAATAAAACATAATATTATACTTGGTGGTATGTCGATGGTATAAACTTATTTGGCCGACGTCTATCAATCATTTCATATTGTATTTAAATTTGGTCAGTCCCAGATCTTAATAAGGCTTGTATGGAAAACTTTTCCAGCTAATTAAAAAAATGAATTGGTTCCATGAGCCGCCACTGTCCTTCCCAATGTCTGCAAAATTAGCCCGATTTTGGTCTTAGTGCGCCTTGTCGAGGACCACCCCGAAAGCAATATAATCAGATCCACCCCGGACTGTACCGTCACCTAGGCAATTTTATCAGCCTGGACTTGGAAGCTGGGTCATTGAGAAATTTGTTTCCGGTTTAATCCTTAAAACACCATGTGCAATTTATTACTGCCCCGCTGCTTGTGAGAACAACCAACAAACAATTCTTAACCTGCCTGAATAATTGCATGTCGCAAAGATTGGTTGCTAAACTTCATTGAGAGAAACAGACTTCTAAATGTGAGGCTCACGTACTATCATATGAACTGCTACTTTCACTTTAAATTTGGCCATTTCAAGACATTGACAAACCTACCCAAGTAAACCACCATTGCATGTCAAGACAACTCCAAAATAACCGTATAGATATTGTTACCTTTAAAGCATATGTTCCACAATTTAGTGTCGTGGTATTTTTCATTCTATTCTACCATGAAGTTCATACAGAACTTCATACTCTCTGATAACTATATTCATGTATCATGTATATTAAATACGTCTTGGGTAGACATTACAAGTTCTGTCCTCAAAATTACACAATTTTAGCGAAGATGACAATCTTGTATTTTAAATTCCATCGTCATTTGCCTTCAATTTTCTCTCTTTAATGTACCACTCAAATATTATTTCTGCCAGATACTAAATACTACTTCCACATAAAAAAACAAAAACATAAAATATTGAATGATAAATTTATGTATACATTTTATTTTGAATGATTTTATTTGTATTTTCTTTGTTTAATTCCATGCTGCCGATATATTTAAAAAAATAAAAAAATATACACTATTTACGAACCTAAAAACTATACCCAAAACTAAATAACCACGCAAATGTATGTATGATGTATGTATTACTATAAATTTTCGTAAACCAAAAACTTAAATTAAAAACCAATATCGAAACATAAAATATTATTAAATAAATCACCTCTGCTTTCATTTATTTCCTTGTATTAATCTCTCTCTTTTTGTTGAATCTGTTTTTTTTTTATGTATATATATAAAGGCCACTTGTCATCACCAAATAGTTGCTTAACTATAAATCGCTATCGATTGTTATCGGAGAACGATTTTAGCGAAATTTCTGATATTTTACCGGCATGAATAAAAAACACAGAAAGAAGTATAGGTTTGTTCGTTAATACATTGAAACTAGAAATAAGTTCTAGAAAGCTTAAGAAATTCTATTAAAGTGTTAATAGCTTCAGAAGATTAACAAATTCAAAATAAAAAAAAAAAAAAACACAGGTACAATTTAGTACCTTCAATGTTTCATTGATTTCACAGAACAGACCTGTACTTTAATATATTTTTTTTTGTGGAAAACTTTAACTTGAATGCATGCATAGTTTTTTTCTTATTTCCCTACTTTTAGTCTCCTTTTTCCCCTCGATCATTCAGTTGCTTGTTTCAGGTTCATTTGATTGTGACATGTTTTCAGTGTTAAATAAGCCCAACGAATGACATGGAAAAATTGGAATAGGAAGAGAAACTTAATTTGGTACCTTTTTAAGCAAGATATAGTTTTACTCATCTCATTACGTTTTCTACGTGCTTTCAACATTGATTTAAGTTAACAATGCCAGACCCTACCCTACATTGCATCTGAAACTATCCCAATAAAGTAGTAATCTAATTTTTGAAATTGTTCCTTCCGTTGCCATTTTGTTGTTCAATTCAGTGTATATATTTTATTTTATTTTATCTGTTTGTTGTGTCCTTTCAGGTGAATCCACTTATCTTTAAAAAATATATATGAAGTCAAATCTAATTTGAATAATACAAAAAACAAAAAAAAACAACTCATTCACTCATTAATGTAAATATTAAAAAAAAACAAAAAAACGAAACAAATTTACATTCTCTATAAATATACATATTAATTGTATATATTGTTTATTTTTTACTATTTAAATATTTGATTTAAAACTTCCATTTTGTACACAATAATACATACATAAATCAATTACGACTTGTTCACATATAATTTTATTTTATCAGCTAAATCATCTCTTTAGAAAAGAAAATCCAAATTTGCTAACTTTAAATATGTCTTCTATACTTAATTCAACAAATTAAAAAAGAAAATAAAAAAATAGAAGGTAAATACCAAAATAATAGTGAAACAATAGGTTCGACAACTTGCTTAAAATATATTCCTCTGTTTGTTTTTTTATTTAAATTAATTTTGCACTTTTATTTCAAAGCACAAGTACAACGTTTATAAAATATTCATTATTCTTCTTGTTAAATTTGTTTGTATGTCAATTTTTTTCGACATTTGATACAGTTTACCTTTGGAAGTATTGAAATACGCGCCCATTCGGGTGGCGCAGAATTCGTGTCTATTCACGAAAGATGTTTAATTATTCATAATAACATATTATTGTTTCAGACAAGAAAAAACACACAAATAAGCTCCGGAAATACACGAGGTACTGAGTGAGTTTTCTTCTTGTAAGTTGCATTGGACAAATTATATGTATGCAAATTTATTTTTATTATTTTAAAATAAAAAAGCTAAATGAAAAGGCAAAGGGCGCTAATGTCGTTTTACGGTACTCGTTGGTGTATTCTTTTTGAATACAAATGTGAGTAGGTTTTTCTTTTGTAGGCATCTGCAATCGCAAAACATTTGTGTGAAAACTTTGTAAATAAATTGAATTGACTAAACTTTAGTGGAGCTTTTTGATGGTGTCCCATTTTCTATATTTTATATTTTATTTCGAGATTTCTAATAGCGCAAGTGCCCGTTTCGTACATGTATATTCCATTGGTTTGTTGGTTCAAGGGCACTTCTTGAAAACTGCGCTCCAATTCGTTTAGTCAATTAAAAGTATCGTTGACTGAAACAAATATAATTTGCCTTACTAATAAAAATTGGATATCTTTCAATTTGGCCAATATTTGCTGTAGAAAAACAGTAGATGGAGCTAATAAAAAAATAGCGTCTCGAAATAAATGGGTCTTCCAAGATAGCGTAAGAAATAAATATTCTTCAATGTTGTTTGCCAGTAAATTTTGATAAAACTAAACGAAAAAATCGAATTGTACCTACATTTTTACTGAAGTCTCAAAGTATGCAATGCGACGGATATATTGAAACGAAAAAAAAAACCACTCGATTAACTAAGTCCATGAATGATGTAGCATTGTTTGAATTTTAAATGATGCTAAATCGCTGTTTCCCCCACTGTCCCACCTCCTTTGTATGTCTGACAAACATCCGAGGATATAACCGACCTCAGCACAATTCAGCCGTACTGGTACAATAAAAAATCGTTTTGCCATAACAGTTACAGAGAAAAACCATATTTCGTTAAAGTTTACATTTCTAATAATGAATAAAAAGAAAATTATCATGCAAGGAAAATTTATCCCAGAAGACATAACACGCCTGATGCCTTTTTCGCTACGCTATTATGAAATACAAATCAATCTGTCCCAACAAAAAAAAAAAAACAAAACAATAAATGATTTATTGTTCATCATTCGTATAATATAATAAATAAAGAATTTTCAAGTTCTATGATTTTTCTTATTTTTTTAATAACTTGTTATTTTGTACATTATAGTTTATCATAAATGTCTAGATATACGTATTGGTAATATCTTGATTTACCTATGACATAAGAATAAAATTATAGATCTTTATACATAATTATATTTGCATACATATGCACATGTGTGTTTGTTAGGCTTAGTAGATTATAGAAATGAAACGGTAAAAAATTTAAAAGAAACCCCAATTTGTGATATAATAAGTTAATGGAAATGAAAAAAAAAAGTTTAATAAGATTTTTTTTGTATACATCTATAAAAACAACTACTCACAAGAAAGTATATATATGAAAAGGAAATAAAATTTAATTATTTTTTAGATAGAGTTTAACAAAAGGCTATAAGTGGATATAATGGTAAGACGAACAACAAACTCAAACACAAGTAAAGCAAAATAAGAGCCCAGGAATGATAAGCAAACTATGTACTATCGATTTGCGTACTGAAAAAAGATTAGAAAACGTTGTGTATAATAGAAACTAAGAAAAAAAAAATCAACAATTCTAACAAAAGAAGATATTTTTACTATAGCAGATTTCATTTCTGTTACCCAACTGATTTAAGTCTTGAAGAAACTATTCGCAATCAGTCTCATTGAAGCAACATGTTAGTGTGGTGTTTCGAGCTCCTTTCCGAAATCAATTCACGATTTGTTCTGAATAAACTGACTGCGCTGTACAAATAACAATTGCTCACAATTGCGAGGTATACATGGAAAATATTTCCACCGTGAACTACTAAGACTTAGAGTCGAAACTAAAAGTGGTTATTGGTAAGGCCTGTTTCTGAGATTCGATTTCATTAGAAAATATTGTTGTTCTATAAAAGGTGGAATGGTCTACACTGAAAAAGGCTATTTTAATTGAATATGAATTGTAAATTACTCGAAAACCCATCCAGTTACCACTTCAAGTAGAAAGATTTCTCTCCCATCATCACTCATTAAATACCAGCCCCCAACAATTCAAAACTCCAACTCAGTTTTATTTTCGATCAATTATGTAAATAATAAAATTGGGGCAAACTTTAAAAACAAAGAAACTATTAAAGTGAATGCACAGCACTAAATAAAAAAAAAACACCTTAAAGAAAACAATATATAAGTGTACATAACTATAAAAAAATGTGCTTTGAAAATGCTCTCTTTATTGAGGCTCTTAGATTAAAATAACCAAACAAAAATCACAATCTTCTGTAACAATACCACTTACATAGTTTGTTGCCACTGTTGTTCATTTTTATTTATGTTTATGCAGTCTGAACGATTACTAAAAATCGACAACTTTTTAGTAATTAAAGAAAATCCATAAATATCCACACAGACAAATTTCAACATTATGTCCAATTATTTAATAAATGCAAAAAAAAAACAAAACAATTTGTAGTACTGACAACAATTTCATATTAAAAGAAAAGTAAAAGAAAACCAAAATAAAAATAATTAATGTAATTAAATAAGAGGAAAGTATTAGCTAACAAAAAATGTCAAATGAAAAGGAAATCAAAAAATAATATTTAAAACACACACATTCATATACGTTATGTAAAATAAGAGAAAAAGGAAAACATTTATGTTCTGTCTTTAAAACATAAAGAAAAAAAAGTGAATATGAAGCAAGAAATAACAAAACGATATGATTTACCTATAGAGTACAAATCAAAACTAAATGAAAATACAACTCAAATATTTAATTGCGAAAGAAAAAAAAAACCAAACAAATTGATATAAAAAGTAAAAAAAAACAAAAAATATAAAAAAAATGGTCAATAAAAATTCTAAAAAAGTATATATATATAAATATACTCAAACTGTCTTTTATTTCAAAAGTTTTCATTGAAAATACAGCAGTTTAGAACTCTTGCATCGTTCACGAGTCCTGGTGATATTTTCGATTTTGCTTATTGGCAATAAGCGGTTTTTTTAAATGTTGTTAAATTATAATAATTCCTAATTTTAATAATAATAATTAGTTGGCGCAACTGGTCCGAGGGACCCAAGGCCTAGCTTCTCACAACCATTCGTTTTGTGTGAGTTTCATTTTTGGAACGAATGGAAGGGATCTACAATTTTATGCCGATTCCAAACGGCTAATTGAGAAGCTCTTAAGACAGTTATACTCTCGGATGTTTGTCAGACGTTCGCGAGAGGCGGCGCAGTGGAAAAAACCCTAAGTTGGAATTTGGGTTTTTGCGGGATTCGAACCTGGGAATATAACAAGAGCAAAATTATAGGTTAAGAATTAGCTACACTCATATGTCAAAAATGCTGTTGAGCGAACCCAACAACCACGAATCTGCCTGTATCCCTTGTGACAAATATCCGTGTTGCCTAATGATGCCTCATAAATACATCATTTTTATGATAGGTGCGTTGGAAAACTCCGTGTGCCGTTTCGGAATACACATCGGTTTATTCTAACCTCACTTACATTGAAAAATCCCGCCACAGTTTTGTGCATCGGCTATCGTAAAAATGGATTCCTAAGCGCAATTCTTACTAATTACTTTATTCTGGAGAAACAAGAAATTACGATCGTTGTGTGGGACTCGCACTCGCACAGGTAAGCGGATTAAGGGCTTCCATTTTTTTTTATCTTTGATTCACAGTACAGTAGGCACTGAGGCTGAGTGCCGTCTATAAAATACTCAGTTCTTGTCGCATTTTCGGCATATATTAAATCACTACTAACCGGCGGTATCAGTGTCACTGTCAGTCCGAAGAAGGTCACACACAACCAACAGAGAGATAGACGTCATGATGAAAGCGTTAAGAAACTCATCAGAAGCCGCATGCCGTCTGTCATGGCTTCTGGTGGAAGTTGGTGAAGGACAGGCGGCTGCATACCATGCAATACATTCAGTCGAAGTACTTGGCGATTTCAATGAGACGTATATCAACAGAAAAGTGAGCTTTGCCATTGACCGGACAGAATGCACAGGAATACTTCGCCTTGCATCAGATGACCTTAAGATAGTCGAAGAGGAACGCGATCGCTTGTTGGCGTTGAAAGAAACCCAATCTAACCAAATAGAACCACTTAAACCTGATCTGTGGTGTTTAGTTCGTCAAACTACAGACGACAATAAGATACAACTGATTATTTGCAGCTGTAAGAAGCTAACATTCGTCGAGAGCCCAGATCTGAATCGCAAACATTTCTTAATGCAAAAGGACCAAGCGCAACTGCCCATAACTCTGTTGCATATACTAGATTCAAAACAGCAACTATCTGACGAAATGACTTTCCTGAACGACACATTCGTACGGCACTTTGTGGTAAGTCGTCAAGATCGTCTTTCAAAATATTTCTGGCACACCATATCTAAATTAATTCTGTTTCTTTAGAGCGAAGAACGGGATCGACTCGTAGAATTGGGCGGCCTTGACAAGGCTTTCTTTCTCATACAATACTTTGAAGACACTTCCAATCTAATTTTCACTATTGTAAGGTATAGGGACACCATATGGAAGGAGAAAAATCTCTTCCCCAACGTTGTGGCCTATATTACCGACGGAAAGACGGTCAGCCAATGTGTTGTTCTCCGAAAATCGTACGAAAGAGCGGAACTTGCGGCCCTTTTGTTACAAATAAAAGAAACTTGTGATAAAACCGACTACCCCGTACTCCATTCCCGCTTGAAGGTAAGAAGCGACTTTTCACTTTTATAAAAAAATAAATGTTTAACTTGAATTTTATCCTAGAAATCGCTTGTGAATACTGATGGTAACTAGGAAAGGCAGTGCGAGTTGAATCGCTTTATGGCGGCGTTGGAGCTTATGAATATAAGTTGAAGTGGAGTGAGTGTCCCGATTACAGGTTTCGTGATGATAGATGATGGCGATTTACTACAATTACTTGCGAGGAATCATTTAGACAAAACATTGTAAATAAAAAAAAAAAAAACCACCAGATATGTTAAAGGAAAAAAATTTAAACCAACACTTTTGGCCTATTTCGAAATTCGCATAACGTGCTTCGAAAATTAATCACTACTTGCTTTACTTAAAGGAAATATAATGACTTAAAAATTTGTTTATAAAATTGCGGATTTTTTTTTCTGGATTTTTGGTTTGCAGGCAAGAATTGAAAGTTGGTAGGTATACCCGAGTTTCTAAAGTAGGTAGGTACCTCACACAGAGACCTGATGATTTAGTAAATATCTCCGATTTGAAGTTAAAAAAAAAAAAAACAAATAGTGGACTTGGAATATATATTCAGAAACATTTCAGTGTCTTACTTTTACTTGAAATGAATATCAAATCAAACGAATTATTGTAAAAACATGTAGGAATGGGATCCATTTGATCGGACCTAACGTAATCACAAACCAGCATGTAGTCTTTGTTAGCACAAAAACTCTGCGGCTGGCAAAACTATTTTTTGACAATCTGAAACTCTGTATCTCGTTTCGAAAGTAACGTTTTTCGAAAATAAACTGAATCAAATGTACTACTACTCCGATTAAGAATTCCGAAAGTATTTATTGCAGAGTACTTTTTCTAAACTCTATAGACAACGTCAGTTCAAGAGAATATCCTTCAAGGTCCATTTAATTGCGTACAATCTCATAACGAAAATAAATCCCTTGCCCTGTTTTTCCTTAAAGCAAGTTCCTCAAACCTTTGCATGCTGATAATTTAGTACAATTGTAATTTGCACTTCATCCTCCACAGCCCACATACGGACATAGCCCTTAATTGTTTACATTTTACCGTTAGACCGTACACAGTTGGATTTGTCCTGATGACTACATTTTCAATTGCATAATTTACAATCTAATTGGTTGGAGTTTCATCCGTTCATCTGGCCTCCGACACTCCATTCGAAACCATAAAATCCTAAATTTTACTCAGCAAAAATTCTAATTGCATCCTTTCGTTATCCTTATATGCATAAACAGATACAGAGCACAGACATATACAAAAGCAAATGAATTGTCTCGACATTCCACCAATCACACAGAAAGTTCTGAACATTTTGGTTCCTTCTGTAGTAATTAAGGAACAAAAGCGAGTCCTCTTGGGGATTGCTATTGAAAAGAAAAAAAAGAAATGTGAAAAAAAATAAACAATCAAGGATATTTCGTTAAGGACTTCTTCTTTGGTGCACTCGGTCTGCCACACGGTGTCAGTGGAACAATGCTTTCTATTGCTGTTCGCCGAACTACGATACCACTTAATTGAATTGTTTAGTTCCTTCGAGTTCGTTGCTCGGCTCTGAGTTGCTCCTATACGATGAGGGTATTTCTGGGCATTTTACATCCCTGATGGACATTACAAGTGCATTTTATAACGTCAAGCAGGCGGCAAGGCGTTGCATTTTGCTGTGGAGGTAATTAACTCAAATGGAGACACCATTGTCCAGAACTTGTGGTTTAAGTTCGGCCCTTAGTGGCGTTGCCTGAGTATCGCTGAAGCGAGGATAATTTTGTTTACCAGACTTTTATACCAGCTAACCCTTATAGGCAGAAACATAACAGACATTTGCGTAAAGTTATAGCCAAGTCCAGAATGACTGGGGCGACTCTGTGAGGGCAAGCACTGCCTTGGAACAATGAAAACATAATTATCCTTGATCATGTCGTCCATCACATATAGTGGAGTTCGAGTTACTGAAAGCAACTTTTCCAATTTACTTGTCTATCTTCGTGGGAGTGGATTTCATAACCTTGTCGTTTCGACTTCCATTCGGGGAATTCCTCCCGATGTACGTGAAACGTGAGTGAACTTTTAAAACAGAATGACAGTATGGTTCCATAGAATAGCAACGGAATGAACTGCTGTCTTAATGGGAACGAAGGATCACGATGAAAGGAAGTTAATTGAATTTATTTCCAAAGTTGGTGGAGTAATTTTTTTTTTTTTTTTTGTTAACCAAAAACGTGTGAGTGAAGTGTGAGTTAATTTCATTTTTACACGCTGCAGATGAATGGCTGTGAAAAGTTGGTTAGCTGGGTTGTTTCATGGGTGGGATTGCTGTTATGATTCTGTGTGGGTTGATCGGAATTTTTGCATTATTGTATTGGTGTGTGGACATATTACGAGCAAGCAGTAAAAGTCAATAAAGAGACTCCTTCTGGGTCTAGTCCTTACACATGAAAAAAAAAAAAAAATTATAATAATCCTCGTTCTCAGATGTTTGTCAGACGTTCACGAGAGGTAGCGAAGGGTAAATATCCGTAATTTGTGTGTTTTCAGGGGATAATGCTACTCAATACCAGTCGCTACTTATAATAAAGTTACGAATAAAAGTTGTTCGTTTTGTAATTGCGTAGTTGAAAAGATTGTCAAGGGAAAATGCCCTAAGGATTTTGCGGGCTGATACAGTTTTCCATCGGTCTGCATATCCCAGTCAACTATCTCATTATCTCACTGAATATCTCTTACAGTTTGCTATTAAATCTTGTTCCATCGTTCAAAACGAAAATCAATGATTCCGTTCCGGGGTTCTCGATAAAACGTTTCGATTCAAATGACAAATAAACAGTGTGATTGAAACCACTGTGGCTCTTAGCTAGCTAGATTTCTGATATTAAAAACTTGAGTCTATAGCGAGACAATGCAGACAATAGAATGAGAATGTCCAAAGATGGCGCTGTTGTCAACTCTCCTGTTAATAGTGAATTCCTAGCAATAAACTAAAATTGTAAATGAGTTCGAAATTCAGACAATCAGTTTGTATGAAACAATGCACAGCAACAAGAAAATCTGCATTCGGAACTCAAATCGTTTGAATTCATTAAATTAACTAAACGCACACACCACAACAACCCACTACAACGTTGTTTTAATACTTGTGGTCAGTTAATTAATCTTTAATGGTGCAACAAATTAAAACCAAACCAAAACGTACCACTGCAATGTTATACGGGTTAGATACTATTTTCGGGATCAATGTTAAAGTTATTAGTAGCCATTAGTGGTAAGGGTGTATCATCCATGGAATCTGCATTTGCAAATGAACAGACTGGATTAATGGTCAACTAAATGGGTCCAAAACCATGAGTTATTGTACCAGTTTTTAGAATTTCAGAGGAAATGAATCGAAAAACCCGTAACTTCCGTACTCGTACGCATACTATTGAAAATATTGCTGTGATTAATGAATGTCAAAGCATTTCCATAATAACGGTTGTACCTATAGTAGCCATATAAAACTGAATGCAGAGTCGTACAACTTTTTCTGATTGTTTGTCTGTCCGAAACAGGACAGTATTATGTTTGGCATGTTGTTTCTATTGCACGTACCAACAAGGTACACAATTTATCAATTGCATAGGTGTGTATCCATAAACTAATTCCCGCATAGGTAGGTATCTATTGATTTTCGGAATTTCTGGTATGCATTTCGGGCAGCCATGTGCAGGAGATTAGCATTCTTTTCTTTTTGTAAGCAAACCACACCGCAAATTATACATAACATCGTTGTAATTATTATTACCATTTCACATGTTTTCATAAATAGAATGACGCAATTTGTCGCAATTATTTTCACGGGCTGTGTATATTAAAAAGGTAAAACGATTGTCGTTAACGAGCAAAGCATACAACAGATAAAATGGATTTAATTTTTCGCTTTTTAATTTAATGATGATTAAATTTTAAATTATGATTTTTAAATCTATACATTTGTGCTAACAATTATTTTCTGATTAATATAATGTAGGCGCAGTGGCTTAGTGGTTAGTGTGTTGGACTACTAAGCGAGGGGTCCGAGGTTCGAATCCCGCAAAAACCCAAATTTCAACTTGGGGTTTTTCCCACTGCGCCACCTCTCGCGAACGTCTGACAAACATCCGCCGTTTGGAATCGGCATAAAATTGTAGATCCCTTCCATTCGTTCCAAAAATAAAAAAACTCACACAAAATGAATGGTTGCGAGAAGCTAGGCCTTGGGTCCCTACGGACCTGTTGCGCCAACTATATATATAATATTCAGTAAAACACATATGATAGTTTTGTTAAGAATTTTCGCATTAATCATATCATAACTAAAATGGACACTTTGAATTGGTAGTTGTTGTTTATGTTACGAACTTCAAGTTGTCGGCTCTAATCGCGTAGGGAAAAAGCGATCGAATGACATCGTCTCGACTAACCTTCTACGTCGTCTAACAACTAAGAAACGATAATCGTCGAAACGATTGGACGATCATCGTTTTTAAGGTTCCGTACCCATAGTCTGTCCAACCACTACACCAATTTTGTACCTAGGTCTATCTCAGAAACTAATTGACGTAGAAGGTTGAACAAATACCAATGGTTTGGTGAAAAAAATATTTTCATTCGCACAAAAAGCTGTTTATATCTTGATTTACAGAAAAATGGATACAAACCTTTTTTGTAGATCATGCTCGTAGCTATATATGTGCCGAAGACTGTTTTGTGAGGAAGTTAATATTTTAAAAGATATTTACAAAAAACTGTCGATCACTTGTAAAGTACGCTCCTTTTAACCATATTTTATTCGTTATTGGAGTGTTGTCTTAATCGATTCCAATTGGAGCTTTCAATGAATACTCAACTCTACTCTTTGGAGGCGACTCACTCTTATCCGACTTGTAAATGAACGCGTTCCTTGCAAAAATGGAATGGTTAGTGCAAAGAGGATCTAAACTACAGGTCCAACTGAGAGCAGAAACGGAACATTTGCCTACAAGCTGCTTTTCCTGCATAGGAATTCCTAAGTATTAGTGCCTGTACAAATCAAAGGAGCGCCATTGCTGCCGCACGCATACTTCGGAAATCCTATGCAGGCAATTAATGTCAATCACGAGGCTATTTTGTAAGTGGGGGCGACTGTGTTCAACATTTTTGGTACCCTTTAGTGACACGGCGTTCACATCGCAGTTCAGTTTAAAAGTTCTTATAGTTTATGAAATTGTTGGAAAAAGGAATTCCTAATATAATTTGTTCACAATGCCAAATACCTTAATATTTATAATCATAGTTTTTTTTTTCAGTATCTAGCAGAAATCTATCTCATCATATTAATCAGAGAAAAATCAACTTAAACGGTTCTTCCACTTTTCATAAAAGAGATTTTGTAACTTCAAGCTTTTATTGCAGGTATACTTTAAAGAAGAAAAACTTGTTGTGGGTCGATTTTAATGCTTTTCATTTCGAAGTCATAATGAAACAAAATAGATATTTTATCAGAGTTCGGGGAAAGCGTTTTTTTATTGTGGGAAAAATATATTTTAGTTTTAGCATAATTTTTAATCTGTAAATGGTACGTAAAATGCAAACTTGGACAATAACGTATTCAAGTATTTTGTTAAATTCGATATTTTTTTTCCGTTTTCTGGTAAATCCCATGGTAAAAAAAATTCTGTATAGATTTTTAGAAAGTATTGATAATACAACACACACTTCAATTCAATTCCTTAGGGACTTTCTTACTACGTCTGCTTCTTCCAGATCGCACACCAGAATGCCGCAATATTACCCTTTCCCATCGACTTACCCTTTGACACATCTCTTTCTCTTTCTAAATTGCTACAGATTGCCCTTTATTTATGTTTACTAGGTGATATTTCCTTTTTGCACTTGTTTTTGTTAATTAATAATTTAGAGAGGCTTATAAAAATATCAGCGAACATTTCAAAATACAATGTAATAAAATTTGTATAAGCACATTATCTATAGAAATACGTGAACTGAAAATAAACAAAACAATTTAGATTCTTACGTTCGATTGAATACGCAAAATCTGAAATCGGATCAAATTAAACACCACATATTATCTTTTTATTAGGAGTTCAATCATATGTACTCGTTTTTACGAATTTACTTTCCGAGAATAATATTTTTTTTTAAATATGAATAGAATTTCAATTTTTGATGTTCCTTAGTAACATGAACACTCACTCTTATGAAACACAGAATTCCTAATCATATTTTGTTTTGTACGAATACGGTGCTAAAAAACAAAGTTGAAAACACCCACCAAGCGTAATAGAAATTTATGCAATGTTTGCAAATATTTTAAGGAATTCAGTTTTGCCCTAGTGAAAACTTGGGCTTAACTTGTATGGTATTAACCTATTTTTGGAACAACTCCCCAAGGTAGCTTCATGAATTTTGCCGTCAAAAAAATTGTTCATGTAAAAAAATAAAAATAAACCTGAAATGTGAATGAATGAACATTTTTTGGCGCATAAGATGGATAGAGAACAACTAAAGCTATCTAAAAAACCATACCCAACATTTATTCCTTTTACATTTATTGTTATAAATTCATTTACAAATTGTTTGTTATTGGAAAAGTTCCACTCGGCGGCCATTAATAACATGTATTCACAGACAGGAGAAAAATGAGCGCGCGAGAGAGGGCTGTCATTCAAAATTTGCGGTGAAAATCGGGTAGGTGCACGGGAGTTGGCCCTCTAGTTTAGATCCTCTTTGGGTTAGTGCACTTGAATTTCAACTAAGTAATACAAATTCTCATAAGCGGTGTGAATTATGTTTGGGGTAAGTAAACATTTCTTATAGCTCTGACAGGCAGCTCTTATTTTTACACCAATGTTAAATTTAAAACATAAAAGAAAACACCTAATTTTGGTCATATGTAAAAACTGTCAGAAATTCTTATTCAGATGATGGCCCCCTCAGTTTGACAGTCTGTTCTTCGACTATGGACTGACAGGTGACAGCATTGCGTTAAGTACATAAAACTACCAACTTGACGGCGTATAAATATTTGGAAAACTAAATGACTAGAATATGACTTATGTGGTATGAGTTTGGGCTCCTTTAGACCGCAAAAAAAAACATGCAAAGCTCAAACGCCATATCGTATACATTTCCCCTATTAGCTCGCATATTACGATTTCCGCGTAAGGTTGCATATCACTCCCTCTCGTTCGGAGGATCTTGCTGTATGAATTCGCATTTTGCTCCTCCGCTGGGCTTTTTGACAAATCGCAGCCAATTTTTCTCCGGAATTATTTCACATATTCCAGCCGTATCGCTTGGGATTCTCAGATGAACTCGCCGGCGAAAGAAAGCTTCTTGGGTATATCGGAAACCTAGGACATTGCAAATTAAAACAACAACGCGGCTCATAAAGAAATTTCAAAATTGACGAATGAACGGACCACCATCAGTTTTCTTGCCGATATCGAAACATAAAAAAAAAAAATGGCGATGAAAATATGTACAAAAAAACATTTAGGTAACGCGTTTGCCTCTGAATAGCTTTTAGGGACTAATGCAAACGAGTTAACTACTCTAAACATTGTTAGCCAACTAAAATATTTATATTTAAATTGTTTAACCCACCCAAGACCAAATCAAAAGAAACAACCGAAACTAATTTCTGAAAACCTGTTTCATCCTTTATTCCTACTGGAGTACATAATATATATTTGGCAAGCACAAAATGCTTTCATTATGCAATAGCTACAAAGCCGTTTGTGCACTGCCTGATGTAAGCCCCAATATACGTACACCTGACGCACTCAATTCGTTTGATAAGATTAATTCCGCCTCAAATCCGTTCGTAGCTGCGTTTCAAACGGGAGAGAAGAACTACACATAAACAATTTCATCGCGAGTGCACAAAACATTCCCGACATACCGATAACACAAAGCACTCCATCCTGACAGGGCAACAAAACAACCAAGCGGGTAGGCGGCATTCGAACTCAGGCTTCCATCCCACCCACATCCCATTATGTAGGTACATAAAAGTTAGCCCTAGGTATGGTTTTTATATCGCAAAAGCAATAAATCTGCGGACTTAGTTTTCAGTCCCGACGCTGCCAACAGGGTGGATAGTAAGTCGCTGTCGGCTTAGAAACCGAAATCCCTGCCAAGCGGACAGTATAGCTCTACACATGGATCAGAGATTGGCAGCACAGACTTTCCCATGCGGTATGCTCGGGTATCCGGTTTGCGCTGAGAATACCCAATTAGGCATTTCATTGCCAACTCCATACTGTAGTGGGTCACGGGTTGGAATCAACCGGAACCTATATCCCACTATAATGCGAATGATGTGTTGGAGGTTGCAGCTTCGAGGTGATCTATTCTCGCAGTGTACGTGAGTTGGCCGATGGGCCTGTCAATCCGCTTAAATAGGTCGATTTCTTTTAATAATTCATATACGCGATGCAATGAGACGAACACGAAATTCCAAAATTCGGCGGCAGATCATTACACTTCAATTGACAAAGGGTATACTTCACCGTTCCGTATGCATTCACTGAATTTTGGGCAAGATAAATGCTGATTAATATGAAAGTCCAAAAGGGACTTTTTTAAAATGCCAATGCCTATGAATTTAATGCTCACACCGACACATTCAATTTTAGGTTTTGGAATACGCACATATTATATGGGACTGGGTGTAAGGAGTTTTTCCGCCGTCCCACTCAACTGCATAAATGTCAAGGGGAGATTTCAGTTTTGTTTGTAAAGTTTTCACAGTCATTGTCATTTTTGCTTCCATTTCAATGTGAAGTGGGTGAGTAAACAACACATATATGCATGGAGCCATCCTAATGCATTTTAAAGTACCGCACATCGCACAATAGCAGGCATTCACAAAACGATGATGGAATCGGCCATTAAGTAACATTTTCAACAGCTGCAAAATAAGACCAAGGGCTCTATACGAGTAGGTATATAACTATAGAAGGGAGAAGAAGTTATATCGATGAAATATGTTTGCAACGAATCGGCTATATGTTTGGAAGGACATTAAAGGCAGTAAATTTTCACTCGTATGATCAACAATGAAAACGGATGTGTTGCTGCAGGGCTTTAAATTATTTTTAGGATTGTATAAGGTTTGGTGCTTAAATGTGCCTGTTAAAATATAAAAGAATATTCAGCTGTGACCCGAAGATGGGTTTTCAGCTACTTTTTTCATTTGTGTGTGCAATTAATTTAGTTGTATGTGGCTAAGGGAAAAGCTGCAGAGATAGTTAATGCAAAAAGTTGCGGCAACAATTCCGTATGGACAGCCTAGGTGTAGCTTCTCACAACCATTCTTTAAGTTTTTATATTTTGGGACGATTGACATAACCTACAATGTTATGGTGACTCCGAACGCTACAATTGAGAACATTTTTAAGGACAGTTATGCCCTCGTATGTTCGGAAGATGTTCGCAAGAAGTTGCGCAATGAAAAAGAAACTCAAAATGTCATTTTGTGTCTTTCCGGGGATCGAACCTCAGAACCCTCGCTCAGTAGTCGAACACTTTCTTGCAAAAGTAAAATTA
This sequence comes from Cheilosia grossa, assembly GCA_963082955.1. Lineage (NCBI taxonomy): Eukaryota > Metazoa > Arthropoda > Insecta > Diptera > Syrphidae > Cheilosia > Cheilosia grossa. Next base: position 14,456,538 of record OY720147.1, on the reverse strand, counting down.
TTAAAAAATTGCAAAGAAACTGTGCGAATGCGACCACTTTTCAATTTTCTACTCGCCGAATTTCGACTTAATGAAAAATGAAAACTGACAACTAAGTGACAGCTGAAAAGTTTGACAAGTAAAACTCTATTTATTTTCGTCTTCAACGATGTAGGAAGAAGTTGTAATTAATGTCGTTTTCCATTGGGACAAAAAATCAATCTTGTTTTTGATCTAAATCACTTTTCATGTTCCATTGGGTAAAAAATTCAATCTTTTTTTCGATTCGGAGGACTTTTTGCAGATCTCGATATTTTTCAGATCTACACATACTGCCACAGTACCAATATGCTTTGCACAGCTGTTTTACGTCATTTTAAGAAGTTTGTTTTCAAGCCAAATGCGCAGTTTCGTGAAAACCAAAATAACGAAATACTTAAGTAGCAATGGATATAATTTTGCAGGAATTATTATCTTCATCGTTTTCCTCATCATCTGGTCCCAATGGAAAACGACATTAATGAGAAATGAAAACTGACAACTAAGTGACAGCTGAAAAGTTTGACACGCAAAACTCTATTTATTTTCGTCTTCAACGATGTAGAAAAAAAGTTGTAATTGAATGTTCTCCCAGAACATATATCAGCGCATTCAAAATGGTAGGTTTAATAGATATTTAGCATATAAAAATTCAATTGCAACTTATTTTGTAGATGAGGCATTTAAAGAGAACCTTATCAAATGTTATTTGTTAAACTTTTTGTAAGAAAACTGGTTAGGTACTTCTCTTGAAGTTCAGAGATTTCTCTTTCGATTTTTGAGATTTGTCATTTTTCTTCTTTCTATGCTTAAAGTACACGAACGAACCTTTAGTCTGACAGCAGAGTTACTTGATGTGTATCATTTTTTATTGACCTTGTTGAGTAGTTTTTTCAGTTGACGTTTATGGATGTATCATGCATAGCCGAAAAATGTAGTCAAGAAAATCTTACTTGCATTCTCAGTTGACATTTCGAAGTGTTAAAATTCAGAATAAACTGAGAGGATAGAAAAACAATCTAAGTTGATAAGTCAACGCATTCGTACATGCACAAAGCCTAGCCGAGTCAAATCTAGTTGACGTTTTACATGAACTAGGTATCCGCCGCACGTCCCCAAAATTTGGTCAACGACGTTTGATCCCAAAGCTAATTCCGATGTTGCCATAATTAGTAGATAGTTCCATCCTTTAAACTTTCTATTTGGTCCATAATTTCTCACAGGATTTGCTTAATTTTTTTGTTCCCAATTAAAAGACGAAAATGGGTCAAACAGAGCTCCACCAGCAAATGAGGTTCCTTGTTAAATAATGAAACAGGAAGTGATAATAAAAGACCACCAAGTTGAAATATTTCAGTCCACTTCGTTTTGTGTCCTATATTTTGTTCGCCAAACACCATTTCTATACAATTTTCAATTGAAAGACAAGAACGACAAAAAAAAACACAGCAAACTGGAAAAAGAAATGAATGGCAAATAGTTGAGAATGACAAGCGACTCGAATGAAAGCGGTAGTCCAGAGAAGCGAGTGTGCAGCTATTTCCCGTTCCTTCTTATGAAGAGAAAAGTTCGAATTATGACGAAGACAATCCCGTTCGCTGTTATTACATGCCAACTGTCAGCTATGTAATTGAAAGAAAACATTCTTTGACTTTTCGAGTATGCAAAGATGATTAATTTTAATTAAATTTATTATTCACTTGTAAGTCAGCGGATACACATACAGTCATGCGATAGCCATGCAGTTGTAGGTTTGTAATTCCCCTGCTCATGGCTGAATTGCATTTCAAAGTGGCCAAATTGCCGGAGAAGCTGCCTGCAAGCTGCAAGCTGTAATATGTTTTTTATTTCTCTAATTTGAGCTGAGTAGATGTTCTAAAGGGTATCTGGTATCTGGTTTTCTTTTTGGCTTGCGTTTTTCTGTTATCCTTTTGTCGGTTTACTGTATAGAGTCGCAAAGGACATGGCACATAATGGAATGCAAATTAGTTACATTTGTGCGATTCCATTTTAATATGCGTACATGCATTTGAGGTTTTTTTTTCTTGGTTAAAATAGCCTGTATTTAATTGGGGCAGCACTGGCCAGTTTCTAGTTAAATGAAGTAATACAAATGCATAAGGGAAGAGCGATAGAGAATTGGATGGTGTGGGGGTGAGTTTTATCCTGGTATTTCTGGCAAAAGGGTGGGGATAAATTTAATTGTTCTTTGTGTGGATGCAATGGATTGTGTGAAAAGCGTATCACATTGTGCCATGGCCCGGAGGAATGCAGTCCCTTATCGCAGAGATAGACAGAAACACAAAGGAACCTTTCCATTGGTTGTGCTTTGAACGATAAAGTTTAGTGCAGTTGTAGATATGTGTTACATCAAATTCTTTTTGAATGTTCAACATTTGGTACATGTGTAGGAAGTTTTGTGCCCATGATGATAATTGTGGTATAAACCTTCCCATTCTGCAGATAGGATTTAAAACTAATTTAAGCAAAATGCCTGAGTGTATTTGTAAAGTATCGTTTAAATAGTAAGTTCGTATTGCTAGAATTAGTCTGGAGGCAGAAGGACTTTTCGATTAATTCTATGAAACGATGATGATGAGTATCTGCCGTGGGCGGTCAACAAGGAGATCTGTTAGAGCACTTTAAAATAGTGCACGTACCTTCTGAACGAGTTTTCTAATTGCGACAATGAAATAAGAACTTAATGTTGCTCCGTTAAACTGTTTGTTATGCCTGAGAAATCCTTATGAATTGAATTGATCCAATTTCACAGACAAACAATATTATTATAATGTAGAGTTTAGTAATGTCCATTCATCTGCCAGTAATTAAGATATGATTGGCCCCTAAGTTCGAAGGAATTGTTCAACATTCCAGCCCAAATCACCTAGACTAGATAAGGTTTGATGGGCTAGCGAGGGTAAATCCCCCGTGCCATACTTAGATCAATAAAGAGGTTATCCCATACCCTATTAAAGCTGTAGTCAATTACCCACTGTGCTGCTGCATACAAACCACCAAACAGATCTGAGGAAGCTCATTACCAGTCCGAATCAGGGCACAAAATAATTGCCTGGAAAAGTCTGCAACGATTAAAACAACCTTATATGCTTTAATGATATCGTTTGGTTTTATTATTTGATTTGATTTTATGAAGCATTTAAGGGAAAGGTACAGTATATAATAATTCTTGGTTGTTTTCTTTGTAATACAATACATTCAATACATCGATCAAAGTTTTCCTTGTTCTTTGTTGTAATATTTTCCGTAGCAGTGTATATTTTAATATTTTGTTGTCCAATTTTTCCAACTTAAACACGGCAAGACGTTTCAACTTTTCTTAATATTCTATAATAATATCATTAGAATTTTATTTAAGTTTTACAATTATATTCTATGCTATGCTGAAAAGGTTCTGTCCCAGTAATCTCAATTTTCGTCAACATTTTACTAATATAAAACATTTTGTATTTTATTTTGAACACCCTGTAAAAAATTGTTTTTTTTTTTTTGTTATTTTATTTTTCTTCTTAAATATTTTACAAACTATTCCTACTATACACAATTTTGTAACATTTTTACTATGTAATTAGTTGCAATAAGTTTTTCTTTTATTTTATCATTAAATTCTATTGTGAATATGTTTGGCTTATATTGTATGTTTGTGAATTGGTAATTACATTGAAAAATTGTTAGATGCTTAGAATATTTAAAATTGTTCTAATTTGTTATATAATATATCTATATATTTTTGTTTTGTATACTTTTTTGGCAACATTTATAAAATTTCTTTTGGGAAAGGGTTTTATTTTGTATAGTTAATATAAATGTTTTGTTTTTCAATGAATCAACTAATTTCTAGGACGAAGATAATTTGTGGGGTTTTTTTTTTAATTTGCATTAATTGTTAAGTGTGATGAATTTGCTGGTATTTTATAAGTCTTTTGCCAATTTCTAAAGAAAACTAACTGAGAGTGCAAATTTAAAAATTATGAATTGATGTTGTCAGTTCTTTTGGATGTTTGATTTTTACAAGGATAACGACGTGGGAACAAAAACGTGAAACACTGCTTTTCCATTTAAGAAACGTAATCACGTCCTTGGAGATGAATTGGATTTAAGGCTTACTCTGATTATAGCTCTGATTATATGGGACAGCTTTATTTGTTAAGATACTTTCACTTGTGATTGATTGTTTATTTTTTACTGCATTGTCACCGAATAATCAATTAATGCGCTCGACAAAAATACAGGAACTTGAATTTGAGAGTATTCCATTTCCGACAGGGGTAGCAAAAGTCGTTTGGCTTTAACTTCTCTTTAACTTTTGAAAACTTCTGCATGTCTTTCATTTTTCAGCAAAGGATAACAAATTTAAAACACAAATTGTTCCTTAAATAGAGTTGCATTTGGATCAGTAAAAGAGCATTGAAGTGCCCACAGTTGAATGGACGGACTGAAATGTGAAAGCAGCATGATTTCATTTGAGTTTAGTCTAAGCAGGCTTACGTCAAATTTTAGACGTACCTGCCACTCTTTCAGTTTGTAGTCACTTTAAGGACCATTCACATGAGCGCGAACTGTGAATAGGCGAATTGCGAACAAATCAATTTAACTGTATTTTTGAATTGAAAATTTGCAAAAGCATTATATATAAATTAATCTTATACACCTTATCTAAAACAACTGAGTCTCAATTGATTAAAAAGCGAAACTTATACAGTTACAAAATTTTTCCGCGAATTGAAAATTCTTGCCGCGAACTGTCACACTTTATTCACAATCAACATAAGCATTTGCAAAAATTTAACTGCCACAGCTTGATTTTTCGTATTTTTTAAATTTATAGTTCAATTTGTGGGCCAAGTAAAAAAATGAGAAATGTCCTTTTCGATTTCGGGCACGTTCCCGGAACCCTTATTGACGACAGCTTTTCGCAATTTATTTCTATCTTGATTCTTTTTACAAAGTAAAACAATCGTGCATGCGTATATCCTTGAAAATCTGAGGCTAGAAAATCAACGCGGGAGAACAAACCGAACATAAAGTAAAATTCCTTGGAAACGATATGGAAAGTTACGGGAGAAAGTGAAGCAAGCTCACAGAGGAAGAATATGCGAATGAGGGGTTTGCAAGGATTTGCAACGTTGAACGGTTTTTTCGTTTAAAATAACTGCTCCTTGGGCACATATCTGTAGATTTTTCAATATAACAGATCATCACATTTAGTATAGCGCATCTATCTGTCAAAGGGTAAGCAAAGCGCTCTCTCTTGTTAAATACCAAGGTATTGTTTTTAAAATTGGACCACATTTTAGTTATTTGCTTTTGTCGGTCACTTGTAACAAAAATCTAAAGACAGAGTCGGCAGGTTAATAAGAAGAACAAAATTAGGAAAAAAGTAGTACATACCAATAAAATGTATCAACTACTTTTTAGACGTACCTAAGCGGATCATTTTTTTTTTTTAAATTCCCTAGAGCCAAATGCAGTTAGTTTTGGGAAATTCAACAAATTAAAACTTCTTTTAACCAAACAATACCGTGCGGTATAAGTTAATTTTAGCGGATTTCTGTGAATAGGCCTTACTTTGAGAACTTAATGAAATAGCGATTTGCGAGGAGTTGTTATAAGGTCATAATCACATTGGGCCTTACTAGTAAACAAATTTAACCTTCACACTACGTATTTTTTAGGTCACAATGGGTAATTTTATATGGAAAATTTCGCCACTGTTAGTTCGTAAATCTAGACCGGACACTAAGTATGATTGTTAGTATAACGCATTGTGCCTTACTAATAACAAATTCTAGTCCCGAGTTTAAATTTCCGGAAGCTCACAATTGCGAAAATTGTATGGAAAATATATAAATTGTGAACTTTTTAAATTTAAAGTCGAAACTAAAAATGGTTATTGCTAAGGGCAGTATACAGCCCAATTTATTAAGAACAAGGACCCATTTAGAGAAAAAAAAAAAAACTCTGCGCTGTAATAATAGTCCTTTTCAATACCCACCTTAAGTCGAAACTAAACCCAACGTTTCAAGTTACGGTTAACATGAGAAAGGCCTACTAGTCCTAGCACCTCATTTTTGTAACATAATTCCGCATAAATATTTATTTTTCGATTTGTTTGTTTTATTTTTTTTTTCTAATCTTATGTTAATAAAGTTTATTAATACTTAAAATTAATATTTCTCATCATTTTTCGTAAACTTACCTTAAAAACAAATATTTTACAAAATTCAACCACTCGCTCCGTTCTCCGCGTAGAATCGTTTCGCTTTTCTTTATCTTTGGCGTATCGAAAGTGTTTAAGAACAAAATTTAATGTAACGTGAGATGTATGATGTGATCGACTCTTAAATTTAATATAACATTCATATTATACTCTCGTATATCTATATAATATCCGTCGAACTTAAAACTGTGTACAAAGGCAAAAATTAATAAACAAAGCATCGCGCGTGATATTCACCACAGGAATGTTGACACTTGTTGACTCTGTGTACCTCACAATCCGATTTGGGATGGTGTGTGGTGTTTAAACTGGGTGCACTGCCCCCGACCGAGAGGTGATCGACTGAACTGGTTACTTAGGAGGACAACGGCCATAGCGACGAACAAGGTTTCTATGGCGGTTAGGATACTTACACCATGTGGAGCTCCACTTGGCGGCTCAGTGGAGAGGGTGGTGAATTTCTCGACTCGGGTCCAATCACTCAACCCTGCGAGATTCTTTGAGGCAGCTCGCATTAGGTAGGTAGTATTTTGCTCCAAGTTGTTGATGAGGAAGGTTGCTCCTGAAAAACACAAACGCACAATGTGGAAATATACCTATAGATAAAGCAGATTAAACTTACCATCTTCGAATGCGAAATCCTTTCGCTTGGCATGGCTCCAATTACCAGCGACTGACTTGAACTCATAGTCGGTCATGTACTCGATCCGAAAGCCCTTAATATCCATTAAATTTCGCACCGCCGATGTGCGTACCGATCCAACGTCAACGTCGAACGTATTCGAGTTGAAACCGCGAAGTTGTAGATGAGGTGGTGGCGGCGGCTTTGTTCCCTTCTCGAGCTGAGTGGATCGCTCAATTGAACCCTGACTGTTGGACGCCTTGCACTTGTATGTGTCGTAGACAGTTTCATCCTTGACGTCTATCACCAATGTCGACATATACGGCTCGACATGAATGGTGTGCTTATCGGAGTGTAAACGTTTCTTATTGCGGTACCAAGTGAAATTTGCTGGTGGCTCAGCGATGGCCTCACATGAGATACTGGCCCGACCGCCCACATATCCATACTGCAGACTTATGTGTTGTTTGTGTGTCCAATATGGCTTATCTGCAACAGAGAGGAAGGAAACCCACAGTCATTTACGAGCAATTTACCCCCAGTTGCATGCGTTTCAACTGACTGCCTGCCTATATGCGAGCACCATTTGCGATTCTATGAATTCGAAGGATTTGTCCCGTGGGTGAGCCTGGCCGCATAAGTAACTAAGAAAGTTCATCTTCAGAACGCAGTGTCTCTGCCAAATGAAATCCATGGAAATACGTACATCCAAGGGCGCACATGTGTGGGATGGAGGACTAACTTGCAATTTGCGTGGAATCTCTGCTGTAGCAGCAGCATCTGAATAGCGTTATCCTCTGTTGCAAAATTGAAATTTCATTGTTCTAGTAGTGCAGCATGAAGTAATCGTGGTAAATCTTGTGGCACAAAATTTAATTGTGTGCGCGGGACGGAAAGCAAAGTCGATTATGCTATACGCCCGTTGGTGATGTGCGGAATACCTTTCTCAGGTACAATGTGGTAGGTGGATGTTGGATGATGTATATGAATGTAGGATAAGGGCGTAAGAATTGAGTAAGTTTAGACAATAAAGTGCATATGGTGGCGCAGATAACTGATAACTAGTTAAAAATTGCGCAAGGTTTAAGTCTGAAATCGTAATGGCGCCAAAGTCACTTTCTAAGAAGGCTTTCTGGTGTAGTTCCGTTTAGTAACTTTTGTTCACAAAAGGGGAGTTCCAGATCCCCTTCTCTAACCATAAATTTCTCTTCCTGAAACTGAAAGAGTACCGATAATTAGACCCATCTTCTGGGAAGAATCCTCGCTCCGTTCTGTTCTGGTGTTTTTTGTAATTTTCCAAAAGTGAAACTAAGAACTCACTTCTATGTTAATTTTCTAGTGAATAATAATAACAAAACGACCGAGATAACCAACTGCTTCCACTACCTACTGAATTAAATAAATTTCCTCTTGAAACTAGCTTCTGGGCCGTAACTCAAAAACATAAACCTTCCCATTGGCGCAGCGATAAATAGCAGCACGCAGATAAAGATGGAAGATGTAGATGGATGTACTCTACATAAAAAAAGCCATAAACTCCCAACAATCGCCACACGTTCTAAACTGTCAAAATTCGCGCCATGCTCGGCATCGTTAATTCCCAGCTAATCCCCTGAGATAGAGCTTCTCAGTAATTAGAGGACCATTCATTTAAAACTCTCCTACCCATGGTCGAATTAATTCAACCTCATAGCTATGCAAATTTTACATGTCAAAAATGTGATAAATGTGTTAATTTTTGCAGTCCCCCCTCCCCCACACTTATCCACCAAACATTCCGAATGTCACCGAATCGCCCCCTACTTTCCAATCCTTTCTCCCACTTGGAATAAAAATAATAAGAAAAAGTTTTGCTATCTCTGCTGGCCAACACGAGAAAAAAAAACCACATGCGCTCCGTGTACAGAACCACTCGTAACACGGAGCAATATCCTATTTAGAAGAAGAGAAAAAAAGCAATTACTCACGTTCAATTTTCATCAGGACAGTACGTTCCTGTACATCAGAGATTTCCGGTGTGAATTGATACGCCTTGCACGTATACTCCCCTGTGTCATTCTGTGTCACCTTGTGGATGAGTAAACCATCAGCCAGCTTACGGAACTTTGATGTGGCTGCTGCAATGGCAAAAAATACAAGAAACGGACGAAACTGCATGTTAGGATTCAATTTTAATTCATTCCACCAATGCAACAGGATACAGGGAATAAATTGGATTAAAGAAGATTCAACCTCCTGAAATACATACAAAATTCAATGGGTTGGCCGTTTAGCTGCCATGAGACAGTTGGCTCCGGGTCGCCCTTAACCTCGCACAGGATTGTCGCATTCCGGCCCTCTTTCACAGTTAGTATTGTCGCATTCTCAGTGAATGAGATTTTTTCTATGTACATAAGGAAGAAAAGCAAAAAGATGAGTGCCACTCGAAGGACTCTCGTGATCGAGATGAGTGCCCACTTACGATAAACGATGAGGTTAAACGTCTTGTTGGCGGCTGTCCCGTCGGCATCCTCACAGCTCCAATTGCCCTTATCGGCGAGTGAGATATGCACAAAGACGAGAGCCAATTGTCCTATTGTTGCGTCCCGAGAGTGATGACAGAATTGATGAGATGTTTATTGCAAACGAGATTAGGAGTATGTCTTTTCTTGTTTGTACTAACCTGGACTTTTCTCCTCGATGTGGATTCGTCCTTTAATATCTTTTGTGACCTCACCCTTCGGCGACTTCCAGTGGACCTTCATGTCGGTGGGCGAGTTACAGAGTACAATGTGCGACTCATTGGTGAAGCGGACAACTTTATCGGTGGATGGACTGAGTGTGAGGACGTCTTGTTGCCCAGCGATTGTACAGACTGTGAGTGAGACCAAGTTTGGAATATTTTCATTAAAATATATTCAAAGAAAATGCTTAAAAATCAAAATCATTACAACATTTTTCACATTTTTCAGATGCCTATGTGAGGGATCGACGCCGAAGCTTCTTCGAAGGAAAGGTGCAGTCAAATACCATATTCGAGTACTAAAAATAAACTTGACCCAGGTCATGGAAGACGTGCCTTGTACTTCGGCTGGTCCAGAAATTCTGCTGCTACATAGCCATTCAAACCATTGGAGATTGAATTTACAATTCTCCACAAAGAAGAACCGATTTGCAGCTCCAATAAATAGTGTCCTTAAAACCCAAATATTTATTAGCCGCTTCATACGCCCATCCTGATGCACGCTTACTCCGAACTGCAATTTCAATGAAAGTTTTGACAAAGAAAATCCGACAGAGAAACTTTTCGCACATCGTTTCCGACATGCCACTATAACCAAATATCTGGCCCCAAAACACACACACACGCGCACACAAATCTGCTCCGCAAACATGATAGACTGCACTATGATCGGAAATGCATTTCATGTGTACCAATAATAACGGCTTGCAGCGACCTTACGCCTGCCTGCATGAGACCATATGAGGCCACGTCTTTCATACTTTTTATCGCATTCTCGTTACAACGTACACTTTCTTTTGGGCTTAAACACATTTTCCTTTTAATTTCATTTTAATGTGGGAATGGGAAAAGTTCAACGGCATGTAAATTTCTTTTGAAGAGAAAAAAAGAAAAGCACATAGAACATGTAATGATGTAACATATATTTTTTCTCAACCCGTCTCGGAAAGGCAACAACATCGCAGTGTTGGAAAAAGAAAAAAACCCTTAATAAAGTTTCCAAGGATGCTGTTTTCTTCGTCTTGTTGGGAGTTTCTTTTAGGAAACTACACATTTCTTTGAAACTACTTTCCGAAAAAAATTTCAGAGAGCTCAATACCAACCTACACATACACAGAGGTGTACTTCTAGGTCTTAAGGACCAATTGTATATAGGTACACATATAGGGAGCAAATCTGTGAATAAAGTTTTCTTTGCAAACAACCGTTGAAAACTCGCTGGGTTTTTTGTAAAAGTTTTACGGTTTTATCCGTTTGTTGTCGCTGTACCGAAAAGAGTTTGTTTTTTTCACGCGACTTACAAATGGAACAGGAAAGCGGTATGTTGGAGTTGTGGCGCGAGATATTTTAGATACATTTATCTCGTTTTTATTTTTTAAGCTTTTCTCGATGTGTGTCGCCACATGGAACAATGCAAAGTTTAGCCTCTTGCTGACATCTGCAGAGTTTGGTTTTGGTTTTTCTCAAAACTTATTTTCATTCTGTCAATCTGACAGGCTTCGTAATTTGATGGAAAACCATTGAAAAACAAAGATGAGAGAAAGTATTTTGTTGGATCCGTATGCTAAATGTAGTACACCACAAAACAGAAGTGTGGAGACTGCCTTTTATACATAAAAAAAATAAAATCAACCTTACAAAGTGAAAGGTAAGCGTTTGTGCCTCTATTATAGCGGAAACGGAAGAAAAAAGGAAGTTATGAGCGACATAGTCTTATTGCGCGATTTTTCAATTGAAATTAATTTACATAGAAGTTAAGAGCTGTATTTTTGATTCGCCTGAACTAGGAACAGGAACCCGTCTGACTACATGAGTCGTATTTTATTGAGCTTCTATCTCTTTCTAATTTTTAGATCGCAATTGCAACAGCATTTTTTTTTCTTGAGACTTTCCATGTTCGCACTAGGTATTTATTAAATAAATAAATATTATTTATTCCAAGCAGAAGTTCCTTGACAGCAGCAGTTGAGAATGCTGCGTTCCTAACATTCGTTTTCAACAGATTTCAAAGCCATCCACTGAGAGAGGCTGCAAGCCCGTAAATCAAAGTACATATCGAGTCACAACAAAATATTCCAGTTTACATCAGTTTATAACAAATATGACTGTCGCCAGTTTTATTGCGCATTCCTCTGCTGTGTTTTAATTCGCTTGAAGGTTTTTTGCAATAAAACAGGCCTTTTGCACATTTTTGTATTTTAAATTAATATTAACTAAATGTAACTAAATTGAAAATATAAAAATTTGCTTATAACATATTACAAGGCGTTATTCGTGTTAAAGTTTCAAAAATCATTACCTATTTGAAGTGACAGCTGTTGGGTTTGACACAATTGACTTTCATTTGCGCATTTAGTAGTCGAATAATTGGCTATTGGTTCTCTCTTCGTATATATAAATTATTTCAACTAAAAATTATCAAACACCAATCCAAACAAAATTGAGTTGCAACAACTACCCTTCAAAACTTCAATTACCAGCTATTCTGCTATTCACGTGAATTGTAGATTCGATTCACCCATTCAATTCCCTTTCACTCTGTTTTTCCATTCTGCTATCCATCGGGTGAACTACATTACCCAAACCAATTTGACATTCAAGTTCACAGCTGTTCATGTGAAAATCATATGAAGTTTGGTTTTTTCAAATTGAAATTGATGTATTCAATTTGATGAAAATCTTTCGAAAGTTGGATAAATTATTTTGGTTAATACTTTTAAATAAAACAAAAAATATAAACAAACAAATATGGATAACTTGGACTTATTTTTCCACTTTCAAACAGAAATTAAAGCAGTTAACTGGTCTTTACTTGTAAAGGGTGATTTTTTAAGAGGTTTAGAACTTTTTTTTAAAAAAAAACACAAAAAATTCGAAAAAATGAATGAAATATTTATTTGAATCGATAGTTTGAACCTTGCGATTTAATGTTTAAAGATAATTTCATGCAAATGTTGACCGCGGCTGCGTCTCAGGTAGCCCATCCGCTGAGTCCAATTTTGGCATACTCTTTCACACATATCGGCCGGTATCTCACGAATGAATGCATGGATGTTGGCTTCCAGTGCGTCAATCGAAGCGGGCTTGTCCCTATACACATAAGCCTTGCCATACCCCCACAAAAAATAATCTAATGGTGTCAAATCGCACGATCTAGGCGGCCAATTGACCGGCCCGAAACGTGAAATTAACTGTTCACCAAACTCGCCTCGCAATTGCGCCATTGTTTCGCGTGCTGTGTGGCATGTGGCACCGTCTTGTTGAAACCACATATCATGCAAGTCAAGAACTTCCATTTCGGGCAAAAAAAAGTTTGTTATCATCGCTCGGTAGCGTTCACCATTGACAGTAACGCTGCGATTCGCATCGTCTTTGAAGAAATATGGCCCAATAATGCCGCCGGCCCATAAACCGCACCAAACAGTGGCTTTTTCGGGATGCATTGGTAGCTGTTACAATGCTTCTGGCTGATCTTCACTCCAAATGCGGCAATTTTGCTTATTTACGTACCCATTCAACCAAAAATGAGCCTCATCGCTGAACACAATTTTTCGATAAAAAAGTGGATCCTCGGCCAGCTTTCCAAGAGCCCATTCACCAAAAATTCGGCGTTGTGGTAGGTCGGCTGGCTTTAGTTCTTGCACCAGCTATATCTTAAAAGGCTTTACGCCCAAATCCTTCTGCAAAATTTTCCACGTAGTGCTGTAACAAAGGCCTAACTGCTGGGAACGGCGCCGAATCGACATTTCGCGGTCTTCTGTCACACTAGCTGATACGGCCGCAATATTTTCTTCACTACGCACAGTACGTAAACGTGTTGGTGGTTTAATGTCCAACAAAGTAAATTTGGTGCGAAATTTGGTCACAATCTTCCGAATAGACTGCTCAGAAGGTCGAGAATGCCGATCATAAAATGGAAGCAGCGCGCGATGAACATTTCGAACCGAGCACGAATTTTGATAGTAAAATTCAATAATTTGCAAGCGTTGTTCATTTGTAAGACGATCCATGGTTAAATTGCAAACCAAACTGAAGCTGTTTGACAGTGACACAAGGTACTAAACACACGTCAGCTGTCAAAACCAGTGTTGTCAAAACCAAACCAGCTAAAAAATCACCCTTTAGTTCGATCCCTAAAAATTAATAATCTTTATTTACAAACAAATAATCAGGCAATAAATTGGTTTTTAATTACATTTTATCAACCACCAACCACACCGACGATCCATTTAATTTCAAATCCGCAATATTTGACATGCGGATGCGAATTCCGCGCAGTATTACCGACGTTACCGATATTAACGAGGTGAATCCAAATTCGATTCGAATGAATAGTAGAATAGTGTTCAGTGAAAATTGAAGAAAAAATTCCCCCCGTTGAATAGCAGAATAGCGCTGCACAATTTGCTTTCTTCTGTTTATCTGTCATACGAACTCCCCTCAAAAAGCTATGCAACCACAACTATACTCGTAAATATAAAAAAAAAAATACATCAGAGGATCGAATACTCCTATTATTTGTCACATTGCATACTGTGTCATCGCTTTGAGAAATTGTTTTTGGAGGTAGATATTGGCCGGGTTCCACTGCCCGCTAGACGTCTAGCACAAAATATCCCAGATGAAGGAACGCCGGCGCTAGAACGATAGCGCCATCGGCAAAATGACATTTGACATATTTTTTTCGCATAATTATTTCCACACTAAAATTAAAGAAATGATAAAATATGTTGAACACAATACCTGAATTTCAATTTTATCACAATTACACTTGTTCGGTTTACTATTTTTTTATTTTTTAAATGTTTGAACGATTTCCTTTGACAAGTTTTTTTTTTTGTTTTTCTCTCAATGCCGCGGGTAGTTTTGCTCTAGATTGAGAAATTTCCCTGAAAGGGATATTTCACAAAAAGTGCTAGACATCTAGCGCAAATGGTGAAATGTCAATTTTTTTTTATATGGAGTTTATCGTGCCGCTGGTCATCTAGCGGGCAGTGGAACGCGGCCATTTATTTTAATATTTTCCACCACAAACCGTTTCCGTTGACACCCGCTCCTTCTAGGCACGTCACCCCATTTTGTTTTGCACAGATCGAATTTTTGTTTTATTCAATGTAACCGGCAGCCGACCAAGGACCAACTGTTTTCCGTTAAGTGGTAATTTATGGACTACCAAGGAACGTTTATTTGAATTCAGTTCCATTTCGCCGGGAACCGCTTAAACAGTTAAATCGTAAGGAAAATGCGAACCGGACGGAATAGTCCGCAACCTCTACTATGGTTGCAATAACACCACCACCATCGCCACATTGCAATACCACACATTCCGCCATCATGGATGTAAGTATTCGCACCTCTTTATGAGATCTCATTTACAGGGATACTAATGCATGTGGGGGTACCAACCCTACAGCGGGCACGTGCATCCAAATAAATTTTGCGATTTTATGGCTTCCCTTCTGGTCTGCAGGGAGGTTCAGATTTTTACTGCAGCCTGCGGTTAACTGTACTTCACGCTCCAATATCCGTTCTTTTCCCTTTTGCTCATAGCCTCCGCTGGTGGTCATTAACTACACATGTTGCGGCAGAGCACATAAAATTTTATTGACCAGGTAAACAGATTCCAGCGACACAGCCAGTGTGGTGGGTGGGTGCGGCGATGGCGGAGCCAGTGTAAAAGCATACATGCCCATTTGTTATGGTCGTAGCCTCATAATTGACACAGCTAGCACGGTAAGTAGAAGCTGAAGCTTGACAGTCGATGTGTGAGTGCGAACTGCGAAGGGATTTTTCTTTGCCAGGTTTATAAATCACAAGTGATACTGGGACTCTCTGTCTCTGATGGTGGAAAGTTCAAACGCTGTAGCACAGGCTGGCACTGTGGCAGTGGCAGTGGCAGTCTCGCTATTTACTGCGGTCAATACTGATCCAAAGTGGGACAAAATGTCGTCGTTTTTTGTTGTTGTTGCCTCTCTCTCCGTGTGCGGGCAAATAGACGTTGTTGCGGCCATAGTGAGGATTTTCTTTTTCGCAAAACGCTGCGGTAGACAGATTGCAGTGCAGCAGCAACATGCGGAGTTGCGGAGGTGAATCGGAGCGTATGTGGTGTGTGCAATTGAGTTGAGGGTGTCTCAACTCATCCCTAGAACGACAGATCTCCCCCTTCGAGCGTTTTCGATTAATTTCAGTGCGGTTGACAGTTGAACTGCAAACGAAACGAAATGCAATTGGTTTTGTTCTATTTTTGTTTGTTTGTGGTTCCCAGATGAACGAGAATGTTTATTGATGTCAACGTTGAGTGGCAGGAACAGGCTGGACAGTAATATTTTACAGATGTAATGTGATACGGAAAATCAAAGCGAGAGTAGTGAACCAATTGCCGGCGTAAAATGAGAGGTCAGTTGGCGGGCTTTTGAACTGATTCATTGCCTGCGAGTGGGCATTCGGACCACGTTCTAGTTAAAACAAGCGTGGGTGTATAATTGAAATTGAAATCGATTGCAATAGGTGACTATAAGTCGCCATGATTTGTTGACTGGAATCGGTGAAACATATAATTGCACCGATGACAGTGAAATTAAGTTAGAACTTGCTGTAGGAAGGAATGTAGTTTCGAACAGTTAACAAAATGTGCAACGTTATTGAAAAGTAATTGTTATCGCACAAAGACAGTGTAGCAATAAATTTTCTGTGACACTAGGATCTAAGTTTCTTGTTTGTTTAACTTATATAATATTTTGTCATTGTGTTCATTCTGTTGAATCATTGTTCATATTTGTATTTTGTTTTTAAAATAAGCGCACATAATGTAGAATCCCTAATAATGACTAAGACATCCCCCTGAGGAAGTGTGAAAAACCCTACGAATCGTAGGGAAAAGAATGAAATAGTATATTATTTTGTTGTAATAGAGCATACTTCTATTACCTTTGCATCTTCGATAATTACTGAACCTTCAGAACTAAACACTTTTGTTACTTATCTCTTTCTTACACTGAACTGAAATAAATCCCCTCTCTTTGTTCAATTGTCAAACTAGATGGACTCGTGTCTTAATTCTTTGCTGCGTTTTTCCAAATATTTAATATATTTTGATTCGGAAAACTGCTGAGAAAGCTCATTTAAACAATTCAAAACACATACACCCGATCACCACTTACAAAAGATAAGCACAAATTTTTACTGACAACCCCAAACCGAAGTCCTATTGAATAGTGTTTTAAGACATTTAACATCAGTATTTCCCTCAGAAATATAGTTTATTTTTTCTTTTTGTTGAAACTCTCGTCATTCTAAAACAAAATTTTATTTTTCAAAAGCAAACATCTTCCGCTTCTAAATGTTCCTTGGGTTGCTTCCTCATGTTTGTTCTTGGACATTTAATAAGGCAGGACAAAAGATAAAACTAGGTACAAATTTCAGGGTTGGAAGTTGAGCTCCAGACGAATATTTTTTTCATCAAGTTGATTAAATTTCAAATGACTTTCGCACGACCTTCTTACACTCTCTAGCATTCTTTGATTTTGACACGTGTAGCGTGTACATTTAGGGAGTGCTGAAGATTTTACACTCGTTAACCAGCAACTGCAGCCCGAATGATTTGGTTTTACTTTGTTACAAACACAAGCCACTACAGCTTAGTGCATGTCAACTTAAACGAACTAAGCTAATCAGAGCTTGCCGACAGGAACCTTGATGTGCTTGAGGGATTTCTTCACCACAAAACTAACTTTGAAAAACCGTTTTTATTTAGGTACTCTCAAATCCCATTTCCCATCCCTAACACATCATCACGTCATTCCCAAGCGCATTCCACCCTCCCGCCATCAAAGTGTAGCCAATTACAGAGGAAAGAAAGCGAATCCTCGATCGCGTCAAGTTGCCCCAGTGGTGAGTGGAACTACATATTAAACCACTTTGCAGCGCTGGTTGTACCTGCGATTTGTGCCCAACCTGAACGAATTTTCTTTATTCCCCTTTGTAAACAGTAGCAGGATTTCACAGCACCACATCCTTACCCTATCCACTGTGCCGGAACTGCAACGAACAAATTCCTGGCTACGAACTCGCAAAGGAAAAACTTTTAATTGTTCACTGACTTTTACTTGCCGAGCGAGGCGAGTGAGAGAAAAACGAATTTTTCGCTTTCATTTGCATGCCGGGCAGCATTCAGCTCCTTCGAGTCCTTTTTGCTGGCATTTTGTCATAATGAGGGAATTATTCACAGGCACACGGACTAACAAAACAAAACAAAGCGCAAGCAAGAGCGAGAGCGAAAGATGTTGAACTTTGTTCGGGTGTCCTTTGCTGTTTCCACTGGCGTTGGCTACGTACTTTCAAAAGTTCTTTTATCCCAGCAGGAAAAAAAACCTCAAAAAAACATCACGTTAACGTTGTCCCTACAGGAGGGTTTCTTTTTTTTCCGCCGCACTTTGTTTATGTGTTCATTTGGGGATGGATCCGAGATGAGGTTAATTCGACGTAAATACCGATTTAAAAAATGGTAGGTGGGCGAATGGTATTTCTGTT
Source organism: Cheilosia grossa (assembly GCA_963082955.1). Taxonomy (NCBI): domain Eukaryota; kingdom Metazoa; phylum Arthropoda; class Insecta; order Diptera; family Syrphidae; genus Cheilosia; species Cheilosia grossa. The sequence continues at coordinate 14,438,406 of OY720147.1, read as the reverse complement.
TGGAAATCAGCACTTTAGCAGCATACCGTTGTGTTGTATGGTTTAGGGGATTAATGTGCCAATAAATTGCTGCTTCTTTCAGGAGTTGTACTTTTCGTTTAGAATGTGATTAATGTGGGTCAAAACCGCCAGGGAGAGCAGCAGTTGAAGTCTGTTTGTTTTCATTAGATTGCCCAGCTGCCCCTATCTAAGGGTTAAAAGGGTGAAAACGTGATTATTGTTTTAATTAAAAGTGGGTATACCTACGTAGCGAACTCCTTTACAATGGTTGGAGGACATTATTTGCCGGCAATAGGGGCGATGCAAAATTAGGGGACAATTCTTGTCCGTTTATCAGAGGTTCCTGTACTGGGGGCGTATTTATGAACAAAATACCTATACCTACACGGAGAAAAATCGACCACTTTGAAATAATATGACGCTCATCTTAATTCCAATCTACGTTAAACAACAAGATTTCATAACAAAATTAATGGATTCCGTTCAAACTCTATTAGATTTAAAACGAACTCCATTTCATTCTAACAAGAAGTTTCTTTTTAAATCAACCTTTCTTTTTCTGTTTAAAATGAACAAATTTCCGTATAATTCTAAGTGCTGACTTATTAAAATAAGAAAATTTTCTTAAAAAGAGAGAAGCATATTAAAATAACGTGCACATCTGCTTAAAACCAAAATGTTTAATGGTTTCGATTTAGCTTGTGCAAGAATGTTCTTGCATGGTAAACGCATTAAATGGATTCCTCACTGAAGGTAAGTGGTGACTTTCTATTTTAAGCAGATGTCCACCTTAATATTAAATGATTCTCCTTTTTTGTACGTGTTTTGGCATGAATTTTTTTGCACGGTAGCCGCATTGTCCTTCCATGCTTTCATCAGCTTAGTTCGGTAGTGATTGTTTTGTGGTACGAAACGTGGAGCTAAGATATTGTTATTAAAAAATAAAAAAGTGAAAAAAGTGTTTGATAAAATGTCGGAAGATGATGTACAAAATTTAGTGTATGAAATAGTTTATTCACACGTTGGTAGTGAAATCGAAGATCTCCTTATTGAATGGGGTCTTTCGCCAACATCCATTTCATTACTCCACGACATTGAATTTCTATTTTCGCAACTTAAATGACATTTTCGGGAGTTTATTTTATTCAAAGACGGATTGTTAAATTGGCGCATTGCACAGGTACGTATGAAATGAGATTTTTTTATCTGCTAGCGTGTGTGATAAATTTTAAGGAAATACTTTTCTTTGTCTTTGCCTGGCCTATCGAGTCTAGAAATTTGTTGGAAAAAGTGGAATTATTATGCTTTTTTATCATAGGATTATCTCTTCTGTATTCATTGTTGACAACATTTTTTACTTTTTCTTGATTGAAAGGACAAACCATTGGCAGGATCAAGCCCAACCGATAGAGATACTCCATCAATGTCCAAGTCTGTTTTAAGTTGGCTGGATAACATACAGCAGTCCTAATAAAATGTAAAATTGAATTTATAAATAAATGTTTAGCTACTAAAAAAGATACGTTTATTATTTCTCAAACATTACTGTTTATGGACAGTGAAGTAACTAATAACAATTTGAAGTTTCAAATGGGATTTAAGGAGTCCACTTTAGCATTGTTTTCATATATATTTTGCTATGGAGATTAATTTAATTAACATTTAAAACTTAAAGTAGTTGTAGCTAAAATTTGTCTGCCTTTTATTTACATGCATTATTTACTTAAAAACAAAAACCCAAACGATAAATTTGACAATGCATTTCAAAAAATGAGATAGTCAAGATAGCAAAAAAAGATCAGCGCCAAATAAATCACATTAATGAAAATGAAATTTCAAATTTGAACCTTTTAGAACTCCGAAAACGAAACGATTTCCCATTAAAAAAAAGTGCTTCAATGAAGTGCAAAACATATTATTTTTATAAGAATGCACTTTAAATAAGCAAAGCTTTCACTTAATATTAACCCATAAGAAGTCTAAAACCAAATGTTTTTCTTGTACAATCTATCGGTAAACGTAGGATATTAAAGTGCCAGACGTCTTGATTCTATAGCAATACACTTCAAATTAGCATATGCTTCACTTCATATCAACCTTTAGGAAGTTTTAAATCAAAGCGATTATTCTAGTTGAATCAATGGGGAAAAGTGTAATTTAAAAGTACATGGCATCTTATTTTTATGGGAATGCACTCGAACTTAAAATGAACTTCACTTTAATTGACCTTATAGAATATCTTAAAAAAAAACTAAATTTCCTATAAGATTAAACGGATTCTTTTAATAACAAAATGCAACACGCATAGATATAATTAAAATGATCTTTACGCTTATATTAAGTAGGAAGTCCGCTTGGCAAAAAACCATGCAGATATCCGATTAATTTAATACAGATTCTGTTTGCTTCTAGCATGACTTTTTTCTCCGTGTATACCCTGGCTTGGGAATAGACTTTCAAAATCACAGAACTCGCCCTTCGCGTAAGAAGGTAAGAGCTTCAAAGTAGTGAGACCTTTTAAACAAACACTAAGCAGACACATTACAAGACTCTCCACAGCCTAGTCCAGCTTTAAAGCAAAGAAGCATGCGCGCTGACGAATCCGGGTGAAGTATGATTTTCGATCACTTTGAACGCAAAATTCTTGGAGTGATTTTCAGTTCGGTAGACTAGATTTGCAGAAAAAGTTATAACAGCGAGTCTTACATCGACCAGAATAGTGCTACCCTGCCTTTGAAGATGGCTAGGAGAAGGAGAGCCAACTAAAACCGATCTCCGGCCTTGAAGGCACTTTGATTCCGAGACGGAAAATGCAATAGAGGGAGGCACACCTAAAAGTCCTCACTCACTTTATTTCTTACTTAATTGCAATCTGGGGACGTTTTTGAAACGCAATTACTGGAGATAAGAGCTTTTAACTGAATTAGCTCTGAACTAGCATCTCAAAGCATCACGCGGGGCGCTGTTGTCTTTTTACGAAAAAAGTATTAACTGGTAGGTTTGCGCAATTTTTCCATATGCATTTGCAACTTCCCGGGAACGACAACGTAGGTCTGTTCCGTTACTTTCTGGTTCAATATTGGCGATATGTCACATTTCTCTCAATGCCAGAGAATTCGCCCACCGAAATGAAATATGTGAAACCAAACAGAAAATTAATGCGTTGAACCACAATTTTGAAAAATGTGGGTTTTTCTAGGACGGGACATTCAAATATCAGTGTGTCACTACTTTTTGTAACCAAAAATATTTTTAAAGGAAACAGATTTCAAGCTTTAGTCAATCACTTTATTGCAACCACGTTGTTGGTGCTTAAAATTACAGTATCTTCTCTACATTGGTTAAAGGTTTTATTTTGTTGCTCTTCTCGTCGTTTTTCGACTTTCCAACGGTAAAAGTCGAAAGTAAATGTTGAAAATGGCTTCGAAATCAAATGGCAGCAGCCAAACTGAGAAGTTGAGCTATTTATTGTAATGGACGCATTCAAAGCATAATAGTCTTTGAGCGTATTTTGGCCAGTTATGACAAAGAATAAATTTATATTTAAGACCAAGATTGTTGTTATTGCAAAAATTAAAAAAAATTCGATCAATATAAATCAAATCAAATAAGAAGTCAGTTACAAATTAGCATTTGAAAGATTTGACAACCATCTGTCAGCTATAACCAACTAGCCCAAAGAAATTTCTTGGGCTAGTATTTGCAAGTTTTTTCGTGGAGGGTAAATGTTTTGTTCTCTCTTTTTGGCTCTCTTCCGCCCAACTTTTGCGTAAGGGAACGAAGTTCGAATGCATTTTCGTTACGGTACAATGTGTGACATTTCATTTGATTTATCAAAACAGCACACCACTTGTCAAAACAAAGAACTGTCACCCTAACGATGTCGGCCAGTAACTTTCGTCCTTGTTGTAATTAACCCTGCATATCTGAGTGCACATCTCCTGCCACTGTAAGCCCACACAAGAGTAACATGCCACATTCCACTGTCCTTGATATACGGACTTCGGTAACTGATGTAAATAATTACCTTAATTTGAAGCACTGCTTCTCTTTAATTGGTTACTAATCCATTTGATTAGTGTATCCATGTACGGTCATTTGCCTTACCTCCAACCTCTGTCTCCTGCTGCTGCTCCTACTATGCTACTGTATATTGAGCTACCTATTGTCGCCTTACGGTGTGCCGTCCCTTTGAAGCCAACTCTATTAATCTCTCATTCCAGTTATGCACAGGCATTACAATTTTGCCAGAAGTATATGAATTTGCCCCCAAAACAACCGATAAGCACGTGCAAATTAAGGACTTTCGTGACACAATTCCCAATAACCCCACAGTAAATTGGTTATTGAAAGCTTCCTGATTGTATACCGAAATATTCAACGACAAGGAGCCCATACACTGTAATGCAATCATCACCGAACCATATCCCTGGCCTTCCAGTATAAATATTGTCCCCAGGCGGAATCCCCTCGAATGGGAAAACTTTTCAAATAGCAATTAATCGTCCTAATAGATTTTTCCTTTAGTCCTTACGACAGAAATATGCGCACGTTGCAAACATTGTCCAAGAGGGATTTTCATTGCTCCTTTTCGGGACCGAAAAACTTTAACTTTTTAGCAATTTTACGCAGTTTATTGCGTGTAGATAAACCGGGAAGGATTTCTCCATTCTCTTGGAGTTGTTTTCCACCTCATTGAAATGTTCGTCCTTCTTTCAATGTTTTCATATGGCTAAGGGAAAAGTTTCGCGAAAATGTGCAGAGAGACTGTTATTGGTTGACGGACATGCGAAGGATGCCTGTGTAAGTGAACTGGAAATGAGCATCGCCTCAAGTGCGTCCGGAAATTGTTTCTTATTAATGAGTATCTAAGTTGACCCTTCTGCGAATGAGGTGGAGAGGGGAGGGCTTCATTTATTTTTCTGACAAGACGCACGTTTATTCGGTCCAATTGTGAGTGAACAGAAGTGCAATTCAAGTTTACCAATTTTCATTTCAGTGCCAGTGCAGTGCAGAGCCAGTGATGCAAATCGACTATTCTCAATTGTAGTGAAAACTGAAACGCACAAAATAGTAAATATTGTATTCAAGCAGAAAAAAAATTGAACCCAACGCCCTGAATGACTGAATATTACTGGCTTAAAGTAATATAAAAGTTTCGAGTGAGTAATATGGCCTCAAGTGAAATAACTTCTGATATTTTCGATTTATTTAAAAAATAGTACAAATAGTATTCAAAATTGAGAAGTGGAATTGCGTACTCGGGAAAGTCTAATAGTACATAAATCAGTACAATAAAAAGCCTTTTTGCAATAGTGCTGCAGACTGAATGAGAAGGAATTCTTAGTTTGTATTCACAGGGTTGAAAATACCGGTCCGAGGCGCATTATGAACGAAATATCCCGAGTTTTAAAAGAACTCAAATTTGGATGAGCCTGGCGGGTGTTTTTATACGTGCGAAAAATAGTGTATTAGGAGATTTGAAAAAATTGCATTTTCATGGAAATTCTTCAGCTTGTCGGGCTTAAACCGTAAATATGTACATAGAGGTTGCCAAATATTTCTAAGAAAATGCCTTCAACCTTTGGACATGATCCAAAAGTTTTTAAGAACGGATAGAAGGTATTTATGCCTGTTTAGATATTTTGAACCGAATGGAAGGTATATCTGCGGTTGTATGATACGAAGAAGTCCGAACGCTAAACTCTCGGAACTGGTCAAGCAAGTAGGGCTTAGATTTAAAATTCTGAACGTATTCTCAGTAGTCAAACAGACGAACCTCTACATGGTGCGTGATATGAATCAAGCCATAAGATAGAGTTCGGCTCCACTCACAAACCTCCAAAGTGTGTTTGAATATGTCTATTTTCATTTTATCCCGCATCATTCTCTGAGTCCCTTCGTCTTTCAAAGTACTAGTCACCTGCAATGCATAATCCGTCCTTGGAATCAATTAATCCAATTTCCCCGCTTAACTATCCAACGTGCGCTTCAGGCACCGTCCTCAGCTTGATAACCTTGGGAGTCGCCTGTGACTGCACCGTTCTTAGACTCTTATATTCCATTCTAATGTAATAGGTCGACTACCGCATCCCGACACAGTCTCTGATGACCATAATCCACTCACGAGCCTAATCCGTTTAAATTTATTACGCAGTTGGCCTCAATTGATTGCTCGCAAAATGTTCATGTCTTTCCACAAGCTCCAACTGCTACCTGAGGGTAATCCCCATCCACGGCCTGTCTTCGCATTTTTCCAATTGGTACTCTTTCCTTTACCCGGGGAGCAATGTACACGTGCAGCCACCCCCTCATTTGTTACCGAACAAAGAATAAAGATACAGAAAAATATCACTCATACGCCAGCGGGAACTAAGGAGCCGGCTTATGACAAGTAGTAGTAACCGAGAACGTAAGAACGCCACCTCCGAGCTATGACAAATGGCGGCGACAATGAATAACTTCGCATTAGGACAAATTAGTGCCAAATCTCCAGCAGGATCCGCAATAGGGAAAAACCAAATTATTTATCAGATTCTTGTTGGTTTCCCGACTGCTGCCGTTCGCGCACAAATGCCACATGACAAATTAATACGAAGCCCACTAAACGGGCGATTATAGGAAAGGGATTTTTGCGTTGGATTCCTCCCTTATTTTCTTGTTTTCAGTAGTCCTTACAGTTGGAGGAAGTTTTACTCCTGCATCTATTTGTATTTCTCGAACTAATAAATCGCTTCCCAAAAGAAGGGGGGTCACACAGTTACGTCAAGAAAACCATCCTCATTATAGGTTCCGGGCACGTTTGTTATTCCCCTCTGGATTTCGGGCATACACATCGGGGGTCGAACGTCGTCTCAAATTTACCCCATCATCAGTGTCTGACTGTGATCCGCTCCTACGGGTTTGGCATATTGAAGAGTACCCCGATAGATAGTTGTTGTTGGTGCCTACAATGCAGGCAAATACTCGCTTCAAGAAGCAATCGAAAGGGGTGTGCTGTGTGCTGCATCTGGGGCGCTGCTCCTGCCCCCGGAGTGATGCACTGCGCACGGCTTCCTTTTGGCAACATGATTTGAATTTTTGGTTACTTGTTAGAAGCATTTTACCTCAGTCCTGCAGATCGCATCAAACCGAGCCCAGGGCGCGTCTGCGAATTTGAATACAGATTGGAAATATCGTTCCAGAAATTGGCTCTTACCCATTCGAATGGATATGGTAATGGGGTTGGATGTAAAATACATGGCAACGATTGGAAATTATTCAAATTCTGCAGCAGCAGGCAATACAACTAGCAAGCAAGGAGCAGAAGTTCGAAGGCGTTCCACCTGCGTCGCTGATGTATGATGGATATGCTCAAAGAGATGCACATTCCGATGATGGGATCCGAACTTTGGCAGGAAAAGGATGCGAATTACATATCGGCATCCCTGCTTGACTATGCAAATTATTTTGATTTGTGCGTATTGCTACACACATGTGGAATATGGTTTGTTGTACGTGATGTGTGGCTTTTTGTTTTTGTGTCAGATTGACATGTCAAAAATTCCAAGTAGAGTGCACTCGTTGAGCTGGAAATGGTAATATTTCCTCTTATTAAGTTCTTGTCGGAGTAATGGATATGTCAGAGGGAATTACTGTGCAAATTGAATGCTCAACCTCATCAACTGGTTGTCGCTTGTGATTGCTGTGAGTTTGTGTCAGGAAGTCATGGCCCTGACAGGCGGAGCAAAAGTCCGGCGGCGCATTGCCTGGTTGACATTGAAAATGGTAGGCGAAGTGGGTATCAACTGAATGATGCCATCGGATTGAATATACCTAGTCATAAGGAAAGAGTGAGACAAATCGATTTCGACGGAAAGAGATTTTTTTTTCACAATTTTCTTCACACATATCTAATTTTAATGACAACGGAACTACAATTGTGTGCCATGCTGAAAGTAAAGATTATACGTGTAATATACACAGATGACGATGTCCTATTTTACTTAAAGACCCCTTTGCAGCTAACAATAAGATGGTCTGTTTTAGCACGAAAAATCCCATACAAAAGTGACACAACGAAATGATGAACGAAGAATTTCCTTTTCGTCTTGCAGTACGCTGCGAAATGATGGCGAAAAGTGGCTAATTGTAGTAGATTGCTTGGTACAATTCTCCACTCTCACACATCTTTTCGCACACGTTTATTGTCCGGGGCATTATGTTGATCGGAAAAAGTTCTTCCTACGAAAAAATTTATAAATTCTTCTTTTTCTAGAAAATTTAATGAAAATTTGCTATTTATTTTGATAAACTAACCTTATAATTATAAGCAACATTTGAAGACCAAGGTTGAGTTCAACCATCAAGTTAAAGTGGTAAAAAAAACAAAAGAAAATGTTTACGTCTTCGTTTTACGTATGGCTATTTTGTAATTGGGGCCTATACGAAAAGAGTACGTTCGCAATTGAAGTATGACTTTCTTTTTAAATCCTAAGGAGCCTAAAATTCCCCAAACCTTAAAGTAAATAGATTGAATAAGGATAATTCCCAAATGACAATTTTAAGGAGTCAGCGGAAAGTTCGAGTATCCAAATCGGAGATAAGTAGTCGGTGATGGCAACACTGCTACTTGTGTAGCAGCGGATGGAACTCTCCGCTAATTATTTTCCGCTGTCTTTTCGCAGACGTTTCGCTGTCCATTTGGAGACCATCAGACAATTTTGTTCCGAAACAGCTTTATATTTGGCTTAAGGTGCTACCTGTATCGTGGCAGGGATGTGGTTTTCGTATAGACACAATTTGTTTGCAAAGACGCCTGCAAAAATTTGGCGTGGCGAACAACTTTGAAGGAAGAGGATAATGTATACAGTTTTTTATTTAAGAAATCGTCCTTCTCCAAGGCTGTTTGTAAACATCATTACGACATTTCAATATTTCATTGGTGTGTGGCTGATTTTTCATGAAGAACAATTTAAAAGCGTACCCGGGCAACAGATGCACATGCATTATGGGATGGATCTAAAGGCCCATTTCTATTGAATGTACAACTGCGACGTTTTGTATAATTTCCTGTCCCCCGTTGGCCTAATTTTGATTTCAACATCACACAGATTGCACATCCCCTCGCAAGTCGCACTCATATCGAATTTCCTTAAATGTAAAATTGAGACTTCCAGTTCCAGTATTCAAACGAGGATTGCCAATAAGTATATGCCGTTTGCGTATATATATATATGCATTTCTCAACACGCACTGTTTCGCAAAAGCAAATACACCACAATCACGCTCCAATAAATTGAAAAGCAATTCTTGTACCTCTTCCAGTTATATTGGTTGACTTAAATCAATGTTGATGTATATCTTGCGCTGGGTAACGAAATCTCTCAAGGAACCAACTGCACCACGCTTCCAATTAGTTGCGTTCGCAACTTTGCAGCGCCAAGAGATGCGTGCCAAGCGTTACCTTTTGCTTCCTTGAAAGTTTTCATTAATATTCCATTGTAATAGATTCAAACAAATTGGCAAACTTTTGCTAGCACATGCAAATGAAATGCTAATGAGCTGAACTCGCACACGCCAATAAGAGACACTTCAAAAGTTACACTCAAAACTTAATTTCAAAAGGCAACGACAGCCGAGTCCTTGCTTACCGATACCCAGTGTCTGTGTTTCTGAACTTAGCTCAACTGAGAGTGGAATAAATCTAAATTGTGCGAACTTTGACAAGAGCTTCAGCGCTAAGAAAAATAAGTAATAGCACTGAACGCAGGCGTTCAGAACACTTCCCTATGAACGCGTCCAAAAGATAATACAGTAGGTTGGGATAGAGAAATGAAAAAGAAGTTGAATTGTCATTCAGTCTTCAGTGTGTGGCTCATAGAAACGACAGGTTTGAGGTTATGCTTGGGTTATTAGAATAGCTCCATCCTTATTTAAATTAAATTAAATTGAATTCTTACAATAGATACGAACGAAGGTCACACATACATCATAATCGACAGCATCATCGCATCGTTTGAGCAGGGTAAAGAGAAATCGTTAAACGCACGCCATTTTCCGTGCAGGAAAAGAAGAGGAACGTCTTCTTTGAGGATTTATGTCGTCCGAACAAAGGAGATATCTCACTAATGGACCTCTCCTCGCCTATATGTGTATGTGTACAGATGTGACCCCTCCCAAGTTATAATCGCCCCATCATAACGATGTATATGTATATGGCGACCATGGATTTGCCTACGACCAGCATATGAATTGCATTACGACCACAATTTTGCGGTGCTGCTGACGATGTGGTGTAGAAGTTGTGGGCCCGCAGGAGGAAGGAAATGTGATTTTAGTTCCCAGGAAACCTCCTGCCATAAATCTTCTATTCGAAAAGTTGGCTTCTTGAAACGGGGCAAAGCCTTTGTGTGCTCTGCTCCCAAAAATTATGTTTTATGGTGAAATTTTCACATGAACATTAGTTTGGGAGTTTTTTTTTTAGCAACCCACATCCACTCCACACCTTCCCTTCTGGCGCGTGTCAAGTGAACACTGCGCTGCAGATTTTTCGCAAGACATTATCCACAAGACAGGAGCACTAGAGTTTCTTTGGGGAAAAATCGCATTGCAACGTTTATGCGCTTCTCTGGTGGGGGCAGAGAGAAAGTATAGAGCTAAAACTCGATTGCCTGCGGGCACGTGGATAAAAGGTGGTAGATGTGAAGGGAGAAGCCATATTTTCATGTTGTTGCCGGTAATTTGACATGCAGGATGATTGATGAACGTTTCATGCACTTTTATGGTGGAAATTAGTTCTCCCGTTTCCCCCTGTCTCTATCGCAAAGGCTGTTAATAAAGTTAAATTGATATTTAAGAGTTTCTTATGGCAGGTGCTATCTTGACTGTGGAATTTATTCAAGAGAGAGTGGGCTTCGATTTTCACTTCTAGTCAAGTATTTCCTGATCAGGTGTGTCCTTTAACCTCGATCGATAGCTTTTTGGGCTCTTTTGTGTAAGATCTCTCGAGAGAGAAAGTTTTCCACGGCTGTTTTATAACACGTCTTGTTTTGAAATCGATATCTGATGGCGCACAAAAGCTGGACATGTTCGCAGAACAATGATCCGAGTTCGTTACCCCGCATTGGCAGAGGAAAATTAATTGCACGCCGTGAAATGTCCTCCCTTAAGGTTTATTAAACAATCAAAGCTCTAATGCGTTGCAAGTTCATGACTCATTTCGGTATTGGAAAACCAAACTCCCGGACTACCACCGGAAAAGAAAAGCAATCTCCTCAGTTGCTTCATGCTCCATGAGCACAATAAATTTGCGGGTAATGTACCCTGAAATCGCAATTAACGCCGCCTTGTCCATTGTAATTTCAAGGATCTTGTGTGTAATCAAAGCGCCAGGGGATTAGTTTCTCAACAAAACTCCACATTAAAAATGATGTATCACATGGAGTTCCGCAATCAAATTAACGACTCAAACCTACAGTGCTAATGAATTAACAAGAACAATAGACGTGGGGAGGGAACATAAATCGCACTGACCTCCGTCCATACATGTATCCACCGTAAACTACCCACCAGCTGAGGCAGCGCATCAAACATGCATGGTCGACGAGTAGAATTTTATTTATTCAGTGCATATTCCCTAAATAATTACTCAATTACCCAAATGGCACCTCGGCTTCCGTTCACTCGAACTGGGTCTCCTTGCCGCCGCTTCCGTTTACTTCGAGTCATGGCTGACTTCCGCACAGATTGCAAAGTCAAACAAAAGTTAGAGCCGCCGCTCTCTATTAGTCGGCTTCGCTCGGCGAAGATAAATAGCAACTTTGTGCATAATTTCGTCGCTCGAGTGTTGGGCTTATCCAAACAACCGGCCTCTTGGAGTGAGTTCCGCCATCTGGTTTCCGTTTTTCAGAAAGGAAAGTCTTCGTTGTGCTTGCGAATATATAAACGCCCGACTGGCAGCACCAACCACTTGTTAGGCAGTCTTGAGGTTAACCCTTGGAGAAGAATAATGGCGCCGCCCATGTTCGCACTCGATAAGGACAATGCGAGAATGGCATAATCATTATATGGTGATGAGCCTTGGGGTGGTTTTTGTTTTTTTTTTTTGTTGTTCGCCTGAGAACGGAAGCGAAAGGATTCTTAGAAGCGATTTTGTTCATGCCTGGTATAAGTATCAGAGACGCAGTTGGCCTTTGTAAGTGTTGCCAGTTGTTTTCTTCTCGATCATGGTATTGTGAGGTGCGTGTGGGAAGGACGGGAATGTTGAAATTGATATGAAAGACCTCGCAGGTTACAATGAATGGTTACTCAAAATAAAAGCATTAGGTAATGTTCTACTTCTTAATCACGGAATGACATCGGCACAGAGATCAAGCTAAGAGTCTCTCTTGCCAACAACGGATTCTTGGGGCAATCGTGGGGTTCTGCGACCATCACCTTTTTTGAAGCTTGTCCCTCGTTTTCCCCCTTTTCATTCAAAAAGCACAAAAATTGGCGTTTTTCCCCTCAATCTGGGATCACTACGACTGACCCACTTGACGAGCTGCAGACCTATAGTAATGCGATCGCAGTAGCGATTTCCCTGTTCAATGATGCTGTACCTGCTTTACAGGGTAACACAAGTCTTCTCTCATTAAACCAATGAGACATTCTACTAACACCACAATCACCACGGTCTTACTAGGTCTGTTCCCTTACTTTCTGGATTAACATGGGCAAATGGCAATAATGTCACATTTCCCTCATTGCGAGAGAGCTCGCTAACGGAAATGAAAAACAACCAAAACGAAAAGGAACGCATTGAACAGCACATTTTAAAAAAGGTGAATTTTTCTTAGGCGGGCATGTTCAAATATTAGAAGAAAAAAGTACAAATTATTATTTCAGACCAAGAATTCAATTGCTTTTATAGCAGAAATTACAAAGATGGTTGCTGTTGCTTCTAACGTCTGTTTTAATGCTAAACAAGCACAAAATAGAAATTAAGTCAGTTACAAATTAGCATTTGAACGATTTGACAACCATCTGTCAGCTATAACCAACAAACACAAAGAAATTTCTTGGGCAAATATTTGCAGGTTTTTTATGGAGGGTAAATATATCGTTTCCTCCTTTTGGCTCTCTTCTGGCCAACTTTTTCGTAAGGGACCGAAGTTTGACTTTATTTGACTAATGTCTTCGAATGCATTATCGTTAGGGAACAGACCTACTGTGTGGTGCAGAGGAATTAAATAATTATCAATTAAAAGCGAATGAATGAACCTATTTTATTTTGGTTTTTTTTCTGAATGGACCTCTTGGAACATTTTGCGAGAAATATTATTCGGATGATATTCGCTTCAGTTTGTATCAATGGAGTATGAACGAACAAGAAGACTTAAATTGCGCCTATAGGTTTCCGAATTGACAAACGGCCTAAATCGCCAAAGACAACAACTTGGAAATGTTTTGCATAGCTTTAAATTTTGTCCTAATGGCAACATCTATTTTACAGAACTTAGATTTCCTAATTTCTTAGATTTCCTAAGTTCTGTAAAATAGACTGTACTTTTTTTTATTGAGAAAATTATTTACATAGGAAATAACAAACGACTCAAATTTCCACTAAGCACAGGGCGTGCCCCACTGAGACAACCAAAACCAACTGATCGTATATACAGTCGCACTGACGCGCAATGATAACAAAGTCTTTCAATTCATTTGTACCCACCTTTCGGTGTATCTGAACTTATATTTTACGACCCTACCTCCACACAATCAGCAAGACTGGATCTGCACGACTTGCCTATTCAATTTCCCATCAAGGTAAGGATACTTATTACCTACCCATCGTCATAACTCACTCAGAATAGCCTCCGGTTGAGAAATGCACTGCCCTCTCAGCAGGTGGCTCGTTAATCTGTTTGCACAAACGGGTAAGTATCAAAATTTACGTTTATTTGCTGGCTAACACCCTCGCCCTATTGATTTAGTTTCATTAAAATTAATGAGCTGGCTGTTTGTATTTGCATGGGCCCCTATTTCGTTGAAGGAGTTGCGTTTGCCCGAAGGAATATCAATTCAGTTCACATGCTTGCAATTATAATATAACCACCCAAAGATTCGTTCGGGCCAATTGAATATAAGGAATCTTAGCTACACGACTACCCAAAGGCTTTGACTTATGTTCGTTTTGTTTGCACTGATATTTGCGTGTCAGAAAGCTCTCTCTCAATATAACCTCGACAAAGTTCAATAAATTAAATTGCACATTTTAGGGTTAACTAAACAGAGTTCCAACGTAGCTGGTGGGAGGTTGGGAGGTTCTCAATCGAAGCGCACTTCGTTGATGTTTTTTTTTTTTAATTTAATTTTGTAATTGTGAAACGTTATAGGGCAATAAATAATGCCACCAAAACAAACAAGTTTCCTTTAATAAACGATTCTAAACTCTTTTTTTGTTGGCTGGATCCTTGCTGTAACGTGGAAATAATTGGAAACCGAGTAGTAGGGACACCGACACAGTACAGTTACCTTGAACAGAGAATACGATATACAACAACCCACCCAGACCTACCGTCGCCCTATTGAAGTAAATGTCGCAAAAAGTGATTACAGTTTTTTGTTCGCCGTTAGCTATCCGTTGAAAGGAAACCGCCAAAAATATGAACTGTACCATTCCCTTAGAAAAGAAGCTTAAAGTCATTCGAGTGAAAAGGGGGGAAAACCCCGAACAGAGAAAGTGACAAAAAAGTGCCCGAGGGCGAACGGAGAAACAATGGCGACATTCTATTGCAAGCAAACATACAAAACAACTACAAAAGACTTAAAAAAGCGTCGAGTCGAGACATGACACTCTGCAGCAGACATACCTATCGTTGGATGCGGTCGTGTGCGCAATGCATCTGGCGATGTATATCGAAACGGAATCAATCTTTTTCGTTTTGCTTTTACTGTCGTTTGTCGGTTACAGCGTTGTTCGCCTACTGTTATTGTGTTCTGTGTGTTGAAAGCAGGGAAGGAAAAGTCGATACAATTGTGTCGATTCGATACAAATGAGTTTGCTGGAGTACAAAAGTACAATTTGCCTTAATTCGATACAATGTGTCTATCTGTATTCATAAATGTACTAGTTGGCCTGCGATATCTGGTGGCAAAGAAAAGAACCCTATCAGACATACAGGAATCTGTCATCGGTAGGCGGTACGTGTATTTTTATTTATTTTTCATATGACAAACTATTTTAATTGATTTAAATGTCTTGTCGGTCTAAGATTCAAGTATTGTTTATGAAAAATAAAATAACCCCGGGTCCATAAAATATGTTTGAATAGTTTAAAAGTGGAATGGAAAATTTGTGTTGATTTCGTGTAAACAATTTTGTTTCTTGGATAAGATTCTTTTTCTAACTGTTTAAAGTTCTTTTAATTCTTGTTAATGTTCTATTTATTGTGCAGCATTATCCCAAATACCAATGGCGGGCCCAACTAACCGAGATTTATCTCAGACATTCTCGATAACCATATGCGATATTGCAGAATATTTAAGCGGCATAAAACGCTCCATTCGCGAAGGGGAAGAGCTCGTCAAGGCTGGTTGGGTCTATGCTATAGCTGTGATACCACATTCAGCAAACAGTGATGTAACTGGTCTGGCTATTAATGCATCCCCAATGACTTCAAAACCCCACGAAATTAAACTAATATATCTTACAAAGTCTTGGAAATTTTGGATTTGTAGGTACTTGCTTGTGCAAAGTTGGTTGAAGGAAAAAAATGCATACATATTAACAGGTTCGATTTCAAAGAATCGAGACTTTAGAACTTCTGTTGGGACTTTGTACATGGTTATACCATTTTGTCTATATGAGGTGCACTGGGGTAAACCCGATAAGACGCTCGATTCAACACTGTTTCTTTATTTTCCATTACTGTAAACTATTTAGAAATTTATTTGTATGTTTTTAGCTAAAAAATGTATTTATTTTCCACAATATTTAAAGCTTTAATCTCGCTTAGCTTCTTTTACGTATATTTTTTCGCTGATCTGTCAAACTTGTATGTCTAGTAGGGTTCAAATTATGGCCGCTAGAGTCCCCCTCCATTTCTCAATAGTATTTCAAATTCTCTTGCAATTCGTATTTTTCCAAAAATAGACTATCAAATCAACTAACGAACTAGCTATTTGTTATAAGTTTTACACAATTGCTATCCCTTTCGTACTACGCTTTTAGTCCCTTTAACGCGAAGCTGACTTTTCAATAAGATTTAATGTGATAAAAATGATAAAAAATTAGAGAAAAATGTAGCGATATACGGACTTCAGGGCAATATCTTGAATGTGAATGTGTAAAATGAGATTATTATAGATTAATCTATAAAATATTTTCTTTTTTGTAGAAAAATTTTGAATTCACTTTTTTATGCGAAAAATTGTTTTCAATACAATTGGTTCCATAGTACAATCCTACAACAGTTTTCAGTACAGATCGAAAATGGCATTTTCCTGGTTGAAAGTGGATTTCCAACAGATTTGTTCATTTGCACTCCATCGCATCCCTCGAGAGAGAGAGAGATCTCTGCAAGCAATCGCTCCACCAGCAAAGAGATACAGCAGAGGAATACTGTTCCTCGTTATTTAGGAGATTTATGGTTTCCTTCCAATCTTCCATGTTTTATGTTGATTGGTGTATTGTCACAACAAGCGTAGGTCCCGGCAGGGTACACCACACACAGACGCACTACTGATGCTGATGAATTTTGTGCTTGTTCCCAAAACCAACGGCGACAAATTTATATCCAATGCACAATCGGTTTCACGACCTCGGTATCTAAAATAAAAGCAATACCAAGAGGATGAAAAGAGTTGGGGGAAATATTTTTACTAGAATGTGACTCCTTATCGGTGTGGAGAATGGTGTTGGTTAGTTGCTTTTAAGACTTTGCTTTATCAACTCGAAAATGTACTTTAAGCTAGAAAATAAAACCCACATCCATGGGAAGACCTCACAACCTCCACTCCCAATCAAATCCAGATGAGAGGAGCTTCGTGTGCGGAATAATTTACATACAACATTCATTGTGTTTGGTTATGCAAACTGGATCTTCGAGCGCATCTAGTATCGGACTCTGCGAAGGGGACGTCTGACCTATGGCTTGAATAAGAGAAAAACTAGGAAAGGCGAGTTGGGCACATACAGTTCCCAACGACGGGAGGGTTCTCTGCTTTCTGCTTTGACAATTTCAGTCTTCTTTCTTTAAGTTTTGAAGTTTTTTTTTGGAACTATACCTACCTATTCGGTTTTGGGATCTGCAGTTTCGAAATAATAACGGGCGAATTGCGGAGGCTTTCAGGACATGTGGCACGACATCACATCGAGAAAATGACTTCCTTTTGATTTAAAGCTGTCTTCTCAATGGACTGAGAAAGTATACTTCTTGAGGTTTCTATAAGTTACAGAGGTTTGTATATTGTCAGGAGTTGTATAATAGTATTACTCAAATCGATTATATAAAGTGCAAGTTATGAAGGCTTTTTCAATTGGGGCAGGTCGATGTTGGCAGCGGTAATGCTGCTTTGGTGGCCTCTGTCTTATGCGATGTTTATTATACAGTCACTAATGCCGAAATAACTTGGAAAGTTACACGACTCCGCAGCACTGCCAAGTGATAAAACTTTACTATCCAAAATGAGGGTTCGTCAGTGCAAATTGTCACTATAAGGCAGACGCGGTGACCCTTAAAAGTCGACTCGTGACCGTATCAAAAATCAAACAAAAGGTGAAAGTGATCAAGAGAACAAAGTCAGTTAATTCCGCAGTCGGGTTTCGCAGATTTTAATCCGTACAAAATCCAACTGACTCATCAGCTCAATGTTACTGACGATCAACAGTGTTGTTTGTTCGCTGACTACGCTTCGGAGCGCTTGGAAGTGGGCCCCAATTTAGTACGAAAAATCATCTTTAGGAACGAGGCGAATTTTAGTATGTGTTTTGAAGAAAAAATGGATGAACGATTTGAAGGTATACGCTTGTCTACAAAGTGAATTGGCTACCTGGAAAGTACGATTTGACGCCGCTAGCCTTTTTTTTTTGTGGGGTTCCCTGGAGTCTGTGTCAATAGATCGAAATCAACCGAAGCCCTTAGAGTGAACATATAAAAATTTGTACCGAACTTGTCAGCGGAGTCAGTTCAAATTTTACCGCTCGCATTTGATTTTGAAAGATGCTATACATTTCATAAAAATTGCATGTATGGACCCTTGGAAATAGAAAACGAATTCCTTTACAGTTTGTTTAACTTTAATTTCAACAACGACGCCCTTGTTTTCAGGGCCCTTGAACTTATTTGACTGCATTTATTTGACTTAAGAAAGTGGATGAGTGGTTCGCAGGAAACTTTCTTGTTCATTGCAAGTTTGCCAGTAGAGTTCAGAAGAAAAAGCCATTTGGACGAGAATATGATTTCATAAAACGTACCTATCTTAATAGTTTAGTAATGTACTGCATGCAGTTGCTGATTTTAGCGAAAATAAATATTAGCAATAATAGTTAGCACCATAAATATTGGAGAAATCAAAGACCGATGTTTGAAACAACAATTTTCTGCTGTTTACGCTGCATGCCGCTGTAAAGCTGGTCGCGTTCTTTTGAGTTAACATTTTTTTACGAAAGACATTTTTCCTTGGATTGGGGGCAAAGTGGGTAAAATAGAGCCCTTTACATAAAATACCCCATTACCTTGAGATATGCTGCCGCCATTAAAACCTTTACAGAAGTTAGACAAATTATCGTTTACGCTGTATACTCCAAAGATAAAATCTACCAATACCGAAACTACAAATTCAAAAAAAAAAATGAATCCTGTGCAAATACCACCAAGAACTTCTTCAATCTTGGGCTCAATATTCCTTGCTAAAATTGAGTCCAAATAAAACTAAACCCCATGCAAATTTATTCCTCCAACAATAATATTAATAGGTTTGTTTGACGTGGACTGGTTCAACCCTAATGTGTTCGATATAGCACTGAACTCGCCATGATACTGAAAACCTGCATTTGACATGACTTCTAGGGCGCCCTTTAGTTGTGCCCTGAACTGATCCCAGTTAATTTGTCGCAAAAATTCAGTGCTGAGTTGCGCTGTCACTTCGTTTGCTGTCATTCACTTGTATGTCGTGATAAAGAATTGAGTTCACTCATTTTTGACAATAAACAAAGAATAGTTTTATATCTTCATACTTCGTTCACCAAAAGGTCAATATTTTTCAATTTCAAATACTGACAGACTTCAGGGCAACGTGTTTTGCGTTCGATATAGTAGCCGAGTTTTCAAGGTTGTGCAGGGTTTTTAACAGGTGTGGAAATCAGCTGACACTTCTCAGTGCGCACTAGTGAACACTGGTGCTAGGCACGTCAAACAAACCTAATTACACTCTGACAACTATCACATGTAGGTACAATTCGATAAGAATTTTTTAACTCCACAGGCCAAATCCTTATACCCTATTCACACCGAGCCGAAAATAATAGCAGAAAAAATCGAGCGATTTATTTAATCTAGTTTCGCTAGTTTTATAAGAACGTAATAATAAAAAAACCTACCACAATATTCGATAAATATGTTTTTTTTTTTAAAGCGAAATAGCGACATCTAGATATTTAAGAATACGCCCCTTTAAAAATAGCTTTACGCATGATTAACATTTTAGTACGTCACTATACAAAAAATTTGTGTCGAAAAATATCCGTTTCATAGGAACCGCCATTAACACCTCACAGATATAATTGCCCTGAATTAAAATTCGGTACAATTGCTTACTTTGGGTAAATTGCATTCCTTCGAATCTAAGATGATGTATTTGAATTCCTACGTTACTATGGCGATACCTTTGCGGCGACAAATTGAATGCCACCAAAATGGGTTTTAATAACTGATATGTAAGCATTTTGTATGGTGAATTCTTAACTTCAATTTACCAGTCTCAATGGCGACTCTTATTTGTGCACATCTATGGTACACAGTGTTCCCAGATTGGTGGTTTTTCCAACCAAAATGGTGGGAAATCAACGCTATGGTGGGAAGAATTGGGGGAACAAATTTATGGTGGGATTTATGGGGGGAAACATTTTAAAGACAAGGCAAGGGATGTTCGCGATTTTAGTTGACCTTTACCGGATGAAATGGATTTTCAATGGAAGAGCTATATAAAGGGAGAGGTTTTGCTCTTTTTTTTTGCACTTTTTAACGAGATAGAGATGGTCCGATTTTCATCGATAGTACAGGCGCAGCTGATAATTTTAATTAGGCTGTGTTCGCTGGGTATGGCCAGGTGAAATCTTCGCAAATCACTGGTAGAATTCGGATATCCAATACTAGTAAATAGTTAGGTACTTTAATCATCTTGATATTGTTATTTTCACAAACTAGCGAATATCTGTTTTTTTCTTTCGCTTTGTTTTGGTCGCGCGCAATATGTACCTAGATCTTTTATAGGTACACATAAATTAATACTTAATATATTACATTATATAAATTATGTATTAGGAATAAATAAAAGTATATCTTACAGTTGTAAATATTGGTACCCTGTTATACTTAACAGCTTACGAACACGCCCCTTAGTTCCAAAAACGTAATTATTTGTGTAATAGTTGGTAGAAAAATTATGGGTTTTTTTTTCGTCCCAGTACAAATTTGGTGGGATGTTTTTTTAAATTTAGTGGGTTTTTTTCAATTTCATCTGGCATCACTGATGGTACAGTACCTTTCGAATGATATAAGTTTCATTGTTCTCAATTCCTAATAAATACTTAAAAAGTGTACGGATTCTTCGGATGTTCATGTTTACGTATTAATATAATGATTATTGTAAGCTTCGCGTTGAAAACAATCAGCTGAACAAATCGAGGCTTACATTTTACATTAATGGAAGCGAGTACTAGGATAACAGCAAACAAAAAAAAAGGCATTGAAAATAATTAATTAAAAATATAAGCTTTAAGGTGAATGATGGGTGGCATACTAAAGAAAAATATTCCGAAGAATTATCCTGGTAGGACAAGATTGGGAGTTAAGGCATGGCACTGCATAAACCATCCCCTCACCAAATCTATAACTAAAATAATGGAAAAGCGAAATCCACTTTTGTGGGTAGTGAGTACTTTCAACTATAGGTACCTATTCCTCTTTGTTTCTATTGCAAACGAGTTAGTATTGATTTCCTGAAATATAATCCACCCAACTATCATGTCACTTGCACACTCCTTGTCAAGACAAGAGTCAATACCAAAATACCATATCCTCGAACAGAAATTGACAGTACAACAAACAATGAATACCGTTCGTGCATTATTCTTTGCCAATATATCAAAATATCTGAGTGTATTTGTTTTACTTTTATCGAAAACATGATGATAGCAGTAGTGCGCATAGTGCTTGCGGTAAGGGGACGACTGAGACTAATCACCTGCTTATCTGGCAATGGCACCCGACACGAATATTGAAAACGACATAAATGTATGAGTATACTTTTGTGTGTTGAGTGGTGGTACTCGAATATGTCTCTAGAGTCCATTCAATGCGAGAAACAATACGAAATGAGGACAATGGATATTTTCGCAAAATATTTCATATTCTTGTAAGAGTTCTCCAGAGTCTAAGGATTTGGCCTGTGAAGCAAGGAAATTCTTATCGAATTGTACATGTGATAGGTGTCAGAGTGTTATTAATATTATTGTTGGAAGAATAAATAAATTGGCATGGGGTTTAGTTTTATTTGGACTCAATTTTAGCAAGGAATATTGAGCCCAAGCTTGAAGAGGTTGTTGGTTGTATTTGCACAGGATTAATTTTTTCTTGTCGAATTTGTAGTTTCGGTATTGGTAGCGTTTTTCAGTTGTTCTATTCCGCTATTTTCTCAGCCATAGGTTGTGTTTTGAATAAAAATTAAATTGGGCCCCAAAAATAATGTTGTAGTCTTAATTTATTTTCTTTCCATTGGAGCCTAGTTTCGGAAATAAGTCCCGAATGGAAAAAAATCGAATAAGGTCCCAGAAAGTGAAATTGCACCCAAACATTTTTTTTTGTGATTGGTTTAAATGCATATTTTTGGGACCTTATTTCATTTCCTGGGGCTTTATTTCGCGCGGCCGAAAAAGAGGTCCATTTTGATAATTTTTAAAAAATTTTTGCCAAACGGCAAGGCTGCTCTCAAGTACAGAAAATGCAGGTCAAGAAAACGGTCGCTAAGTAAACGAGGCCGAGAAAGACATTGGGCCTAACCAGTAAACAGTTTTAGTTGCGACACTAAATTTGATTGGTTCACAGTGGCTATTTTTTCATATTTTCAATACAAATTTTGCAACTGTGAGCTTGAGTAAATTTAAAGTCGAGACTAAAATTTGTTATTAGTACGGCGCAATGTTTTGACCGTCTGATGCATAGTAGCCTGCTAGTGTTCACAAACCTATCAATAGCAGCTCTCAAAGATCTGTTTAATTGGCGGCGGAAAAATTGTTTTACAGCCTACATAGTCGCTACTTTTTATTATTTTTTGTGATTGGAAAAAAGTTTTTGTTTGGTTTTCCGTGGGTCGAAACTAAGATCCCGCATACTTATTAATCAGCCACATCTGACAATTTTATTTTAAAAAGTACAAAACAAAATTCTTAATAACGATTTCATCTTATATATTTTGTAGGTCACAATGTACAATTTTGTATGGAAAATTTCGGCATTGTGAGTTCGAAAAATGTACCCTGAGCACTAAAAATTATTATCATTATGGCTGTTTGAGTTTTAGAAGCTATAACTACTCGTTGCGAATAAAGTCACACCAAAAGGATCATGTTTCCCCCCTAAATTGGGGAGCTGACATCCCTAGTATTCTTTAGGAATTTTATGACAGAACAGTTCTTGGAAGACAATTGAACTGGAGGAACATTTCACTACAGTACACTGAACACACTGATGTACACTCTTTAAATTGACAAAAACGCTGTCACTCTTTAACAAATATTTAACGACTTACCTTTGGCATCAACTATTAATTTTTAATTCCTTTGTAGACATTAAAGAATTTCATTCAATCCAAGGCAATATTTACAGTAAATTTAAATTCAATTGCATTTTGCGCCATTATCTTGCAAACAAAAAATATGCGTAAATTTTTCCCTTTCCGGGTTTAAACAGAATTAAACAATTTGTAACGCAAAACGGCATGTGAGTCCTTACTGCTTATTTTGTGCAAGCAACCAGCAATCGTGTTGATGATGGCAGCGACATTTATTTGCTTTGACACGGTGTGGGGCAAATGTATACAAAAGTATTTTCTTTGATTGTTTGCCAGAACTCAAATAATCGAATTGTCATTAAATATGAACAGCAATTTTGTGTTGCATTTTTATTACGGCTTATGACAACACACTTAATTACATTTTAATCAATTTTATTGTTCAAACGTAGTGGTTTGTGAATTGCACGTCAACGAGATGGAACAAATTAATGAAAGAATTAAATAATTAAAAGAACAAATTTGGTTCAACTGAGGGGATTAACAAAATTTATGTGTAGACTCATTCGCTGAATATTTTAAAATCAAATATTGAGGGTGGGATGAGAATCCGCTTGGCTTTTCATTCTTTCTTTACATCTAGAGATGTAATAAAACTGTAGGCTTGACATAATTCGATGAAATTTTTTTGAATTCTTAGAACTCAGAGAAGACTATGGCTAAGTCGTCAAATTCTACTGGCGTTTTTGACTCAAATCTGTTTAACTTTTTTGGTGTTAGATCCGTCACTTAAATACTTCTTAGAACAAAATTAAAACAAATACTCAAGGTGAATATTTTAAACCAACAATCAGCTTTCTGCTTCATACAGATTTGAGCTACAATCCAAAATGTTGGAGATCGATGGAAGTTGGCAACCAACACGTATAAGTTGGCAACGCTATAAATGTTGACAAGCAGTTGTCACTTTGACATCGCCAAAGTGAATTTTTAAAACACACTCAATTAATCTATATTAATCGCATCCTCATCGTCTCTTACCTTCGCAAGTTATGAAGCTATGAAGGATGGAAGTTTTTAAGTACCCGCATCGACAGTATCTACCCGGGTAGATACATTAGATTCTTATGTATTTGGTATGCAATTTTATTCCTTTTTTATTTTGTTAAACAAGTTAATTTCATTCTTTTAAATTTGTAAACAAAGCTGGTTTCTTTTTGCTCAAATCAAGTATCAGCATTAAAATTCCATCCATAGATTTTGTAACTTGAAATGTATTTTTAACTAAAATGTCTTGTGTTGCTTAACGTAGTAAATATAAGCAATCATTTTTCATTGAGGATTCGAGAGAATTGCCCCGAAAATTCAGAATTGCTCTTTTGTTTTGTTAAATTTGTTTCGCACAGTAAATATAAAGGTTTTAACAGACGAAATCTTATATTTCAATTCAAGTTAACTTGCAGCTTAGATTCATATTTTCGAATCACATGGCGCAATTTGTTTCTAAATAGAGAACAAATTTTTAAATATGACCTTTGACAAGCTTGTGCTTTGGGTATTCAGGACAATTTTACCAAAATTTCCCGGAATATTCTCTATTGTTAAGAATTGTCTTAATACAGCATAGAAAACAAAGAAACAACACTTCTAGATTAGCTCATTTGATAGAAAAGGAAATGATTTTCTTCAATCGAAAAGGTCATTACTATCATACTTTTTGTTTCATCATACGTTGACTGTCTTTCGCCAAGGCTACAGCGTGCAGAAGCGAATGATATTTTAGGTGGTAAACAGCTCATTGTTAATGAATAAACAATTTAATTGAAGTCGAAACTTTTACTAAAATGAAGTCATTTGAAATTGTAAGAAAGATAACAAGAATTGGTCTACAGTTAAATTAAACCAAAAATTTAAATAAACTAAACCAAAGTGTACATTTAAAGTCGTCTTCTGATGAGCCCGTCCACTGTACTACACCAATGCTATTTTTGTACTGAAATGCCATCCAGAAATCCCATTTACATAAAAATAACATCTTCAGGGACCGAAGCTGTATCAGGAAGACTGTCGAAAAACAATAAATTGTGATTTAGCCCATGGTCCTTACCATAACACTTGCAACTCTAAATGAAATATTAAAACTGAGCCATTTTACCGAAGAACATCTGTTTTAATTATTAAAAATTCAATCATTCGCAAAGAGCTTATATGAAATGGAACTAAACTTCTCCTCTGCCATACCAAGCACTTTGGATTTGAACTCAGTTTTTTTTTTGTATTCACAGTCGAATGGAAGTTCCACCAATGAATAACTCCATATTTTCCATTGAATGTAAAAGTTCGGTGCCGCCCCAAATTGTGACCCATAATCCGTCCATTTCATGTGTGCATTCCACTGACGGATTTGTTCAACTTATCTCCCCGAAATGAAACATGAAGTTGCAGCAGCAGCACTCAAAGGATAACTTTTGCATAAACCATGACGAGTGATCGATTTATTATTTGCCGAATCAAAATATCCAAAACTACAAAACTGCATGTCGAATGGCCAAAATTGTATCGATGCTGGGGGAGAATCAGACTCCGAACCTTTTAGGATGCGAACAAAAGACGCTTATCAGAAGCATTCCCCAATTGAGAATATTGGACATCAGGAGGACACATTTATTGCGGGCTTATACCACCTCACAGAAAGTGCACTGGAATGAGAATACATAGCAATAAGATAAAGGATTCCAATTGCTGCTGGCAACCATGGCAAGACGCAAACACCATCATGTCGGTTTGGTTGGGCAGCCTTGCACTAACGGATGACTGGCAATGCCCTGGGTGGGATTTGGATTCAAGGAGAACGCTAGGGACCTTTCTGTTTGCGACGAAAGTAAGCCATTCACTCGGAAACGGAATAGGAATTAAACATTTAACTCATTGAAATGAAAGGAAAAACCCAACACAACAATAAGTGCTTACTACTTGTATTCTCTCTTCTTTTTTTTGCCACAATACTGACAGAGTGTGAGATCACACACATCCCTGCGTCCGTGTGCATACTTAGTTGGGAGGGAGAATTCGAGAATTCGAACTGGCAATTACTTTTATGCGAACCGTTTGAGCGTAAGAAACGAAAAGTTATACCGCAAACCGCACAAACAATGGTTGGTTGGAGGAGATCAGAGCATTGTTTGTACGGTTGGCTTGGTTTATTTGCTTTCTCTGTTCCGCTCGCCCATTCAGCTGAGTGTTATTGGCCGTGTTTGGTTTTTTTCAACTAAGTTTTTCAAAAAGTTGTCCTGCATTGTGTGTGGCATGGCAACTGGCAAGGTATACCTTAGGATATGTATTTTAATGTATTTCATATTTTCCATCGTTTCGAGTAGAGAATGCTGTGCTGTGAAAGTAATTGGGTCGTTAGGTTTAAGAACCAAGACAGAGAATACGAATATAGTTTTCTGTGCTGGTTTGCTTGCATATTGCTTGTCCAATAGAGTAAAAGTTGTGGTTCACAAATAAATTCACGTGTCTTTTCTATATTCTGTCAGGAAAGTTTCGCAAAAGTTCGAGAGTGCCAGCCATGAAATTTGAAATAGCTCAGATCAAGTCTTTGTCGAATGAATTTCGGCTGTACGGAGCATATTGTGTTCGTTGAGTCGGAATAGTGATGCGAAATGTTCGGAATTGACTCCATTGGGTAGGGTGCAACTCATCCCCGGACAATTCGTTCCCACATAGCGCCATCAACATCTCAACCCTGCAACTGAAAAGCAATATTCGACTCGCTCACCTTTAGTTGATGGTGTTACCATCAAACAAGTATTGTGTTGAGTGGTTGAAGTTTCTTTAAATCTGAATATATTTGTGGAATTTGGAAAGATAGTTAAGGTCACCTAATGCCGGCCGTCTCCAGTGTCCGGCCAGTCTGAAGGAAAACCATCGGCATAAGTAAAACTATAGCCCCACTTCCTTGTCGTATGTCTTCAATAGATCGGTCATCTCTTTCTTATCATATGTCAAAATATCATATGTCAAATATATTAACATTACACCGGGACTTCCCCGCACACACGTTAGTTTGTTGCGCAACCTCGACAGGACAAGTTCAGACCATTTTAAGTGTTGTAAACCGTAGTGGAAAGTGTTTCGGGTTTAACGATTTATGTGCAAACTATTCAGGTGCGTGTTTTATAAGCGTTCCTAATAGTAATACACATTATACTTTAATAAAATTTGTTGTTTAAAGTGAAAAAATATTGTTATTATTATGGATTTTAAGGGGGCCGGAGAAAGGATACACAAAAAATAGGTATTGCCTGATTTCGGCCACCCGTGGCCGAAAATAGGAAACCCCTTTTTTTTTTGGATTTCGAGTAAACTGCAAAATTACAGTAACAAAACCACAAGAGTAATCTCCAAGCAAAAATAACCGCTTGAATAAAAACAACTCCAGTTTTCGGCCGCTCTTTTATTGTGAAAAACCAAGCGCCCGAATATTGGGAACGTGTGTCTTATATTCGGCCCCTTGAGAGGTTTTTAAAAAATAAAACATTTATAAAATTACTTAATACTGAATAATATTATATATTTAATATTAAAATAGTTTAAACTTAATTATAGTGACATGAGTCGAACAACTAAAAGTAATATTTCCTACAATGTCACTGATTTGTCAAAAGCTCTACACGAAATTCGCCAAAATAAAATGCCTATTAGCGAAGCTTCTAGGAAGTTTAGCATTCCAAGATCCACTCTACAAGACCCGGTTCACGGAAGAGCTATAGACGAGCCTTGCAAAAGGGGCCCTTGTACTGTGCTTTCAATCGAAGAAGAGGCAAAACTAGTAAGCTGGCTAATAACTTTGTCCAAATGTGGTTTTCCCCAAAGTCCAGAAAAACTTCTTTCCACAGTGCAAAATATTTTAAAAGATGAAGGCCGAAAAACTCCATTTAAAGGTTGTAAGCCAGGGAAAAAATGGTATTATAATTTTTTGAAGCGCCATCCGACCTTAAGTTTACGAACACCAGAATCCCTAACGAAATCTCGGGCCGCAATTACAGAGTAGGGTATTAGGAAGTGGTTTCAGGACCTTAAGAAATATCTAAAAGAGGAAAACGCAGAAGATATTCTTGAAGATCCCTCCAGAATTCTAAATGCTGATGAGACCGGCTTTAGTATGGCCCCTAAAACTGGAAACGTATTGGCTCCAAAAGGTTATAAAAACGTGTATCAAGTAAAAACAGAAGATGCAAAACTGCTTAAAGCAGCATAAGTTGCAAAAAGAAAGCTCTATAGGCTCAAGAAAGGAGCCGAAAAGAAAAAGACCGTATATTGCAAAAGGACTATTCCCAAATGTCCGACTTGTGATGAAGACGTGCTCACTGACGTTGAAGACGAGGGTTTGAAAAACATTGGGTGTGATGTTTGTGATGATTGGTTTCACATCCAATGTACTGAATTTTCGACAAGGTCCATTAGAGATGCAGAAATGGAGGATTTTATTTGTCCCTTATGCGTCAAACTTCTTACATAAAGTACCTACCTACCTTATTTAATGAATTTATTTTTTTTGTTACGAAGATAGGTGTTTATAGTTTTTATAGCTACCTATACACAAATATTATTATTTATTTTTAATTTTCCAAAAAAATAAATATTGTATTTTTCGAAATGAATATATTGGTTTTAATTTAATTACGTCAATTTAAAAAAAAACCTCAAGTATTACAAAATTGAAGAAAGCATTACAAAATATCAATAACTGCATATTTTACGATACATTTTTCTGGCAAAATTCTCTTAGGGGGCCGGCAGCTGGCGACTCTACCCTATATATGGGGGGAAGAAGGTAGGTACCAAATTTATGTAATGCTAAGTAGAAGATAATAAGGGTGGGAAATGGTTATAAGATTTCAGGACGGTAAAAATTTAATTAATTTCTATCAACCTTAAGAAAAATTGTGTTTTGAGAAAAGAAATTCGCGCGAATTGTTTAATTCTATTTTCTCAAATTGTCTGAAGCTAAGAGTCAATTTCTTTTCTCAAAACACTTACAGAATATGAGAAAATAAAAGACAAATATTCGCAAAAATATTCATCCATCCATGTGTGCCCGTATTCATATAACCCGCCTTTGTAGCACCTACTCCATTTCACAAAATGGTTTACAAAATCAATTAGCAACCACCAAACTTTGAACACAAATTGGCTTGCAATGTGGTAACACTTATTTCTGGCATTAAATACCATCGACTACAACTCGAATGATAAGGGTAAGAGTAGTAAGAAGGTAAGTGTCCAGTTGTTGTTTAGATGTAGATGTCGCTAGGTGTAGGGGACGAATTGTCCGGGGACGAGTTGCGATGACACCGTTACCATTGTTACCGCCTTTAATCTCAGAAAGTACAGAGGTGCCGACCAAGTGACTGTAAGTTGGAAAGCTGACTAAGAATGAAAAGAGTTCAAAAAACGCTGGCTTGCTCATTTGAAGATTTGCCAAGACAGTTTCAGCATCAGCTCCGTTTGCCTGGACTAACAGAAACAAGTTAAGGTAAATGACTGACAGACAAGCACAAACTATTTGGATTGATCTGGAATAAGTGTAAAAAAATATTTCCCGATAAAAATTATGTCTCGAAAAGCATTCATGCGTCTTCGAATTTATTTGAGAGGTGAGAGCCAAAAGAAGAACTAATAAAAATATGTGAATATGAATCCAGTTCATATGGAATGTTAGCAACATTTTAAAAGTTCAAATTTTGAGCTCAACTGAACTCTTGTGGCTCCCACCAATAAGAGTTGCTTCAGCATTTCACTACAAATCGTAGGACATTCGCGTAAGACTGTTCTTCAGAATGCAAACTTTTGATGCTGTTCTCTCCTTCAGTCAATCACTAATATACTGAACCAAGAAAATTTGATTAAAGTTTCACCTAATCTCTGATGCGCTTCATATTTGGAAACATTCCCCCAACCCAACGGACAATTATCTCGATTATAACATTTTCCATTTGGAAAGTTTTGCGGAACTTAATCCGTCTTCTTGCTGCTTACTCACAAAGGTGTGAAACGATACAAATTGCAAAAGTAGAGCACTAAAAACAAACCCAAGAAGAAAAGTAATTTGCAAAACTATATGAACACTAAACGTTCCAGCTAAACCTGTTGCTCTTGAGTCCTTGCCTTGGTACAAGTTACACAAAATATTAACCCATGCAATTCGCCGAGTGTTCGTGTTTCTTTTTGCTTATACAACCACACTCGCTGCTGGGTTATAGTTCTTTGGCGTTAAATATGCTAAACAACCAGCTACGGGTCCTTGGATACCAACCACAAGAACAAACACCAATGACGACGATGATGAGGATTGCCATGGGAAGTGTATTTTCGCAATTATCCTGCCAACACCTGGACAAACGGGACCTCAAGCTACTGTTTGTTGCTACAAGAATCATAACATTAGAATGCACAAAATATGCTTCCCTGCTTAAGCACACACTGCCACACATACATCACCACCACAGTAACAAAGGCACAGGATCCCCATTGAACTTTTGGGTCAATTAGTTGTAGGCGAAAGTACATGGCTCGCATTCCTACTCAACTGAAGGATGCTGAGGTTCATAGGTAGCACATACACAGCTTGAAGATGAAACTATGCGAGGCCGTTGGGTATATGTTTTTGGTGTGTTTCTCTGTATTCCCTTTGCTGAATACAAGAATAATCTCATCTAGTGTGTGTGTGTGAGGCAAAGTAACTGAAACAGTGAATTAAAAAGCAAACACGAAGAACAAATGCACAAAAAAGGATAGTAACGAGAACATGCAGCGAGGGGGAGTGCTGCTGCTGACTACTTTATCCACATTCGTTTCCTTTTGCAAAATTGGGAGCGAACAGCATGCACTCGAGGAAATGTAGCTGCTCTGAAAATTCGGTTGCCCGTTGCCAACAGAAAGGGGGAGAGCTTAATTTGACAGGCAGAGAGAAACTGTGCTGGGGATGGGCAAGGGGCGTTCATTGTAATTAAAATAAAGGGATAAGAGGACTTCCTTTTGTGGAAATGGTTTCCACATTTGCACGTTTATGCGCTGCAGGGATATTCATTTTGCAGTTGCTATATAGTTACATGCTGCGTGTAGTACAGTACAACTCCCAAAAAAAAATCTATTAACCGACATAAAATATTGAAGGAAATAAATACCAGCAAGTATGTGAAATTGAATCTCTTCGCACGCTGTCTCCGGGACATTTACGGCTTTCAGCTTCAACAGATCCAGCCAGCGAATGCGGCTGAACAGAATCATCTGTGCAGTGTGCACACCTTGTTTGTTTACGCGCGAATCGTAGGTATATATCGTTATGGACAATTAATGATTTTCGGATTTATATTTTGCAAAAGGAGCAGTTTCTGGATAGGATTGTGAAGGTTGGCGTTGTTGGTGCTAGGGTGTCGTTTGAGCTAACTTTGGCTCTCAGTTATCTACCAAACGACGCATTTTAACTGCGAATCTAGCAAGTGTCGAACCCTGAATTTGATGCAATACTTTAGGCCAACCAAAAGACCTTCTTTTTTATGTAGTCCTTATAGTAGATCAAATATTAGGAGCATATGTAATCGGTATCATTTCCGAAACGTTAAATTAATTTGTTTTGTAATTTCAGAGGTTTTATCATACTAGCAGTCGAAATGGCTATAACTCTTTGCCTTAAGTCAATTTAAGGAGCGAATCGTTCAGACCTTCTTTAAAATTATGCGGTCATTCCTTTTTGAGTGTACTACTTCCATGCAGAGGTTTGAGTATACTTGTACCTATACCTAGTTCATGAAGTTATTAGTTAAATTTAAGAGAGCTTTTAAAACAATTGTCGAGATCGAGACCTAACCCATGACCCATGAGTCGTGTCACTTCTGATGACTTATTTGGAGTGTTTGCCTTGGCTTACGAGTGTAGCCTTCGAAAATGGGGTTTTCTTTAAATTTTACGCTCTTATTGGATGTACTATATGACTAAGAATAGATAACTAGGATATTGTCAATGTCTGTGTTTGCGCAATGGAAATGCCCAGAGATGTCCGCTTCATTGAACATTTCGCGTATTTTTTGTATTTTTAGCTATTTTTTTTTTCCACTGCGCCGACCTACGCGACTGTGTGACATACATCCAATCTAGCGATTGTAATTTCCTAATTCAGGCGCTCGGACTTGACATTTAATTGTAGGTCCCATCAATTAGTCCCGAAAATATGGCCTCAGAGAGAGATTATTTTCGAGAATTATCATTTAAATTTGTTTTATCTTATAACTACGAGATTATGAATTTAGAGTCCGGTTTCTGAACGCACTCTCGCACAACTCCAAGCAAAGATAATGGAATACAGAGATATATAACTTTCCAGTGGAAGGGCGGCTGCCTTCAAGCTGTTTTCCCAAAAAATTCATGAAGTCACGAACTTCTTTTCTAGTATATGTGCATTCATGAATTGGAATGTGTGGGTATGTCACTAATTTTTTTAAATTTAATAAAAACCTCCACAAAATCCAAACAAATTCAATACGAAACACAAAACAATTAAACACTGATTTACCCATAAAAGCATTATGGAAAGTGTTCGGCCATTAGCAACATGCTTTTTTGTTCCTCACACGTATTCACAGACTGGGCCAAAATTACAAAAACAACAATGTAAACGAATAGGTTTTTTGAGGATAGACGTACGAAAGATTTCCATCTCTTTTAATGTTTTAATCATTCAACTCTGGCTCTAAATGTCCGAAATGCAGAGCAAACAGAATTGCATTTAGATATGTCATTGTGTGATAATCAAGAAAATGTTCTTCAAATCTTCAAATTATGTTTTTTTTTTTTTTGGAAATAGCCTACCCATTGCAACCATAAAAACGGTAATTTTGTTTGAAGAATAATGATGATTTTAGAAAGTTGTTACTCATATAATATTTTCTTTACTTTTAGTTTCGAAATTGGTTTTGTTTTTATCGTTTGTCACAATTTAGGGTTGTTCGATTTGATACCCAATGACAGCATCTGGTGAAACATTTAATTAATCTTGTTAATTCCTTTGGTGGAAAAACTACACTACGCATTACCTAACACGCAAAAATACGTGGCATGCATTTTCTTCGGCCATCTTGTTTACGTGGTAGGAATTATGGGACAGTTGGGCATGTTGATATTTTGATCAGAGACAATACTGAAACCCCCAACTCGCAATCCTCTTGTCGCTTTTTTCAAATTCGCCATTTTGTTTTCATATCGGTATTATATCAATTTAGAATCCGTGTGACATGCAAAACCATACAAAATATATAAAATAAATGCTGCCAACCGCTGCCAACCGTGGGGAAATGTGACAGAGTTCGCGAATAGCACATTTAAACATTACCGAACGCTATTGGTTAGTTGTTTTATACAATTATAATATAATTTGTTTGGTTAATAAAACTATATATAAAACTATCTATTTATATAATAGAAACATATTGGGACAAACACGGTTGTGTATTTTCCGCTTTTGAATATCATTGACTTCGATTTCATGAGTAAGTTTTTATTAAATAACTGAAGAAAAATTCCTCAAAATGTTTTTATTTTCCCTAAAAAAATCTACAATGTTCGTTTTTATTAATATTTTAAGGAAAACCATACTTACTCCTATAAAAATACTATCCACACGTAACGAATAATTCCAAATTTAACGGATAAAATTCTATGAACGCTGACACCAACTTTGCCGACAGCAGAAGTTGCTAATTTTTTTTTTGTGTGTTGGTGAGCCCTAGTTTTTGATGTTACGTGACACTTGTCAATACGAATTTCTATGTAACAATACTAGCGCACCAAATACCAAATCGTGGCCACTCCGTTAAAAAAAGCCTGTAGTCTAATTAACGGGAAATCGGTCAAAGTTTGGGGCAGAGACAAACGATATTGTCTCTGGATTGGGGTCTGTCTCAGTATTGTCCCTGATTTTTATAACGAAAAATCGCTTCCCTGTAAAACAAAATGTCTTCCGGAAGTGATGAACGGGCAATTCTTTATTTATTTCATGTAACTGATTGATGAATTGTTACTTTAGCTTACTGAAACTAGTTACCACTCTCATTTCATATGTTTTGA
This sequence comes from Cheilosia grossa, assembly GCA_963082955.1. Lineage (NCBI taxonomy): Eukaryota > Metazoa > Arthropoda > Insecta > Diptera > Syrphidae > Cheilosia > Cheilosia grossa. Next base: position 14,404,308 of record OY720147.1, on the reverse strand, counting down.
ATCAGAAATAGAAATGTTTTCAAATAACTGCAGAAATGTTGGAACTTCTGATTATTTCCGTTTTACGTATCTATAAAAATATGGGTAGAACATCCATGACACTTTAGGCGTCTGATTTGTGATCTGATTCTAATGCATTTGTTAGCATTGACAACGGACACACGGATCTCTCTGTCCGGTCTCGTGCAAAAATGCGGATGCGTGATTGTAAATGCAGTATTATTTGCTATTTTCATGTTTTTTTTTTACGACATTTACACAAAACTTGATCTTAGCGTGTGCGTAAAAAGAAATAAAAACTGATCTACGCTGACAATAAAATACGGCTAATGTAACATTTTGCTTTGTCAAACAATGCTGAACCCAAACGCGGAATAACTGTCAGAAAAGAGAGCGCGGATTGGGAGTTGTCTCTAGTGTAAGGTAAATAAATAAATAAATATTTTCTTGCATTGTGGTACGACATTCACTGTACTTTAGTGTCTTATAATATGTACCAGTAACTTTCAAAAAGTGGTGCTTGATTTTTCCTGACAAAGCAACTAAGTATATTTTTGCACGCACCTTTAAAGTTAATCAGATTAAACTCAATATTTGCTAGTACAACTAATCCTACGGCTATGCCAAGGAGTGGGTTAAGAAAGTTCTTTGATAGAAGCTACAGCCGATAATGAGTGCGTTGAAAAATGTTTTTGCAATAGAATTCTTATTTTCTTATTGCTGTCAGCTCGCACTTTAAACGCTGTTCAAATCGTTTGTCTCCTTCTGTTTTTGTTTTTCTCTCCATTCAAAAGTTGTCTGACTGCTCTTTCCCCCATTGGCTGTAAACTCATTCACTGTGGATAATTCAAACCGGAAAGCCGTCGTGTGTTCACCTGTTTGCTGTACAAATGACTTTTGTACTTTTTAGGAAGTTACGACACGTTTATACCAGCACAGACATACTAACATCTTCCCCCAAATGGCCTATCACTCTATTTCAACAGCTTAAATCAGAAAGCTCTACAAAATTGCGCATTTCGTGCGTCAAAATTTATGACAGTTACCTAGCGAAAAAGAAAATTCTACTCCGCCTCCTCGTCTGTCAAATCACACAAAATCCAAATACATTTGGTTAGATTTTGTGGGAAAAGTTCAGTCACACTAAGGACGACGACGATAAACTTTATGGTACATTAACATTTTACCCTCAAGCTGTCACTCCTTCTGTGGAACTTTTCCACCGGTGCACCTCCGATCTGAATCCTCACGAATTGTTGACTCTTGCTTGCTCTTGCCTCATAACTCAATTATTCCCCTCGAATTCTGCATGTGTGTGTGTGTGTGCATATGCAGTTGCATAACGTATATAAGCATGCAGATTCCAGCGTTAAACTTGTCCATTGCTCAGATGACAGATTTTGTTTTCGACTATTTATTTATGTCAAAATTCTGAAACTCACTAAATTAAGGTGAACTTTATCAAACTCATTACGGAACGGAACGACCAACTGACTGAGCACAAGATACAGGACGAAATGCACTTTGTACTCGAGCTAAACAGAAAATAATGGAACTGCTCCAGAAACAGGAAGACCCTTCGTCGCCGTTGTCTTTGTCTCGTGCATTTCTTTGGCTTTCCCCTTCCTTTTGCGAGTCGATGTCACTATATGAAACGGGGGCAGAGGAGTGCGGGAGGGAGCTCCTCTTACTGCCATCTTCGCAATTGGAGAGTTTTTGTGTGAGAGGCATTCATCATCAGGAACTTTGCGATTTATCTCAGTCAAGAAAGTCCGACAAAATGGATTCCAAAAGATGAAATAGATGAATATTCATGTGCATTTGAATGCACTTGCTGAGGCGCGGTGGAGTGCAATAGTGCAGCAGTAGTGGTACTGCATGCGGATTGCAAATGGAAGGCGAATGAAATGAATTTATGAATACCGAATGCTCGGAGATTTTCCGTATTCACTGTGCTCACATATGCATGCCATGGCATGGCGTTTCATGTAAATGCATTTGAATAAGTTTTTCTTTTATTTTATTTTTTGGTTTGAACATTTGAACATTTTTTTTTCCGTTCTTCGAACAAAAGTTTTGTTTCATGATTAATGGTCGTAGGGACACTGAACAATAGGAGAATGAGTGTCTTTCTTGGTGTTTCTTTTTGAATGGAAATTATTCAAATGTCCTCGGCACCTGTGGAGTGGCAAACGGCGAATCTGTGTCCGACAATCAATTATGATTCCATTTGAATGAGTAAGTGGATTCAATGGCATGGAAGGTAATGTCCGATTTTGATTGATGTTAAAGTGAAGTTTGCTTGGGCGAGCAAATGTTACGTGTAACCATACATTTTCTTTTATATTTAATTTTTCTCGAAGTAGAAGGTAATGTGCAAAGGAAAGCTCTATAAATTAACGATGACAGGTTTAGTAAGATCTTATAGCAGTTAAGCGCATCAGTTTAAATGTGTTTACCGACATTTGGAATAGAGCATCTTACTCAAGGCTTACGCTTTTATGAAAACTGTCAGAAATTCGCCGTGAATACGAATGCGATTAATTTAGTTTCGAAACTGATTTTCCTTTATACAGAGTTGCAGATATACATGGAAGACTTTTTGTACCATACGCCGGGAACGGGTATTTTGACTGCAGTCGTTTTCTTTTAAATAAAGGGTGAGGGATGGAAATTTGGATGGAAGAATTACCACATGTTTCCATTGGCAAACATTTCATCACAACCCAAAAAAAAAAAATGTGCGTACGCTCCTGATCTGTGCGCAATATTTATAAATACAATCGAAATTTGGATGCTGGGGAAACGTTTGCAACTATGCGAAGTGACGCCTAACGCTACAGAATAATATTTGCCAGGATTTCGTAACAGATTTGTAAACAGGTTCCCTCTGAACTCTCTTGGGTCGACATTTCCACAGATAGTGAACGACTTCAAAGTAACAATATCGAATACCAGAAGGTTCTACAAGGACGCACTAATTGAAGGCGGGCAAAACTAATTGCATAAATACCAAACTTTCATGGAATCAACAGATTGAACGTACCGTAAACAGAGCCACCAGATCTTCATGGATCTGTCGTCGGGCCTGCGGTAAAAACTGGGGCCTTAGACCTCGGATGATACACTGGCTTTATTCGCTCGTCGTAAGACCTGCGGTCACCCATATGCTGCTGTGGTTTGGTGGACGCAGACTAACGAAGTCACCACAATCAAAACGATAGAACGAATTCAACGTATAGCCGGAAACTGCGTGACGGGCTGTCTTCGCTCCACTCCGTCTATGGCACTCAATATCATCCTTGGTCTAACAACTCTTCAAACGCACATTCAAATGGAGGCTAGACTAAGTATTCACCGTCTGTAACATTCGAATAACTTTGACCCATAAAGCTATCAGGGAGGTCATCTGTCTTTGCTCGGCACCATGGAGCCTTCAAGCCCATTCAGCATGCCTCTTGATGACATGCTACCAAAATATGGCTTCCAGAAAAACTTCTCAATAATTATCCCTCCTAGGGATGAATGGGAAACATACAAACCCAATCCATCTCGACTTGATATCATCTGGTACACAGACGGTTCTAAGATGGAGTCAGGGACTGGCTGTGGAATCTACGGTGAGTCGCCCCAGGTGAACTTGTCAGTCAGCCTTGGTAAAAACTTATCCATATTCCAGGCTGAAGTCCTTGCAATTTACCATTTCCGCTAGAATAAACCTAAGTTCTAACTCACGGGGAAAAACCATATTTGTCTTTTCAAACAGCCAAGCAGCTCTCAAAGCTCTTGACTCATCTGTCATAAAATCACAACTTATCTTAGAAACATTCTCAGCCATCCGCGAACTCTCTAAGAAAAAACAAGTCATCCCAGCCCACAGAGGATTTGAGGGTAACGAAACAGCTGACTCGCTGGCCAATATCGGAGCTACCACTCCACTTATCGGACTTGAATCCTTCTGCGGAGTCAGCAAAAACCATTTTAGGACCTACATTAAGAATCTATCTCGCTACGAGTCGAACGAGATTTGGAAAAATACAGATGGGCAGATCTATGTACCAAACAAATTTTTACCTAAATTCTCCCCCAGAAAATCGCTCTTCCTGATTAATCTGGACAGAAATAATCTGAGGATCCTTACAGGAATAATCAGTGGCAATGGTCACGTGAAAAAACACCTCCACCGCATTGGCGTCTCACCGGATCCTATCTGCAGGCTCTGTCTTGCGATTGATGAATCCTCTCTTCACATACTCACAGCTTGTCCGGCTCTATGCCGCCTTAGAAAAAACATCCCAGGGAGTGAGATTGTCGATCCAGCAACTCTTGCTGACCTACACCCAGAGAAGATCCTTGTCTTCCTCTGGAGTGAAAAGATGGCTCTAGGAGCCTACCTGGGAAGGCACAATAGGCTACTCTTAGAAGTCGCAGTGCCAGAGCCCTTTGAAGGGTCTCCCGTCTATTAATCTAATCTAATCCAATCTAAACGCCAATTATTATTATAAAAAAGTGCAACCCTGTCGCTACTTGTTACCAGATATTTACTGACACAACTCCCCATTAAGGTATGCAAACTAAATCCACATGTCCTCAATTTTTATAAAAACCACCTATAGGCAACGGTGAGCTGCAACATTCAAGTAGCTCACGAGTTTATATTCAATCAGTGACACAGATGCTGACGATGGACAGGTAGGGGAACTTTAAAAAATAACCAACTGAACTACAGTCCTTGAAGGTAGAACATCCTTAAAAAACACTCAAGGGCTAAAGAATGAAAATAAATATTATATATGTCAAGCGCAAGGATGTCGGCGAAGGACACTACAAACAAATACTCAAGCAACAACGTGAAGTGCGGTTTAATTTTAAGAAAATGCTCCACATAAATTCACTTGTTACCGACAAACTGAGGCACACATCGTTGCTTGTCTCGAAGACAAGGCTTACATAAAACTGAGAAAAGATTCACGCTCGAATCAATTTCAGTTAACAACTGAAAATCGTTTCAATTATTTTCCTCTTGTGGGAGCAGGAGTTCTTCCAGTCAGTTGTTGCAAACCAAACGTTGCTCCATGGGATTTGTTTCAGGGAGCGAGCGTAAAGAGTAAAACAAACGAAAAGACAAATTTAATCATCTCGCAAGTACTTGTACTCGTCCTCTGTCGTTGCTGTGGTAGGTATTTACCTTTGTGGAACGACAGAGTCGACATATTTTCGGGTAGGTGCGCCAAAATGTTGTGCAGAATCTATGATCTGCTCATTGAAAGGTTTTGATAATTAAATTTCTCGAGTTAAGTACATACCCCAAGCATATTCTTAATACAATCTAGTTAACCGTGCGGAAGGTGTCTTACGTTTGAAATGTATTCACTGACGGCGGACTAAATACCGCCAGTGGGTAAAGTAATGACAATTTCTTCCAGTCAAATGGAAGAAATCAAGGTGCAAATGGATGACAAAGCAAGCATACAGAGCGGGACTAAATTTTTACCATTTTCTCAAACGAAGTCAAAGGAACATAAAGTTGATTTAGTTCAAATTAATTCATGAGTTAGTGACGGTTTGCAATTAGTTCCAAAGTGATTCATGCGAACCATCCCCATGCCAACGAGCAACGAGGGAAATAAATGACAAAACAAAGTTATTCAAGCTGATCAAGTGATCACGTATCAAAGGTAATTTTTGAACTTCATAGCTTGAAGTCGTAGACGGCACGACGACCAGTTGTAGGATATAAACATTTCAGCGCAGCAGAAACCATCGGAACTAACCGAACTACTAAGCTCAATTAAGCAACAAAATTAGGATATAGCTAAAAGGCTTAGTTCATTTAGTTAACCCCGTACAGCCGGTCTGGAAATTCGTGGTTCGAGAATGAACACTTAGCCCTCATTTGACGTTTATTCCTCGTTTAGGTAGAGAAGTTTTGTGCAAAAAATTAGCCCTTTTGTACTAGATTCTGCGTTGAAACCAATATTTCCTGAACTTCAAAGGAACAATTTGAGGTTCCCAGTTCTACGACAAGGACAAATCCAATGAATAATATCAGCGAAACCGCAAATGTTAAAACTAAACGAACCACAACTTTGGACACGTTTTAATTAGTTCATACAGTTCTCCAACAAAATCCCATTTTAATACAACTTCGTGCGTTAACTAGTCCGAAGTTTGCAGCTCTACAACGATGAGAAATTTAAAACAATGAAAAGACAGTTACACCGGTTGTTCGTTTCGAGTTGTTGCCCGAAGAGTGTTGGTATTCACTGTACGTATCCGAGAATCCTATCAATCAGTTTCTAAAGATTCATTCAAAATACCCAGCGTAAAAAAAAGAATGTCAGGCTCGGTGAGAATCGCCAGCAACAGAGGCAAAAACTATATACAGTGGAACCTGCAACTTGTAAATCTGTCGCGTTTTGTAATATTTTAGCAGGTATTCTTACCTATTAAGACACACACCCTTTTCAGCAATGTATAACTGCGACAACATTTTTTATAATTAACTTTTTTAGCCAAAATCATAGAGGCGTTGTAAAATAAAGTGCACGAAAATAGGGTTTTCGAGACATAATCAGTTCTTAGAAATTAGCGTTTTGAGTGATTCGTATTGAAAATCAAGGACGCACGAATTTTGAGAACATCAATTTTACCAAAAGTATGCATTTTGGTCCAAATCGTTATTGCCGTTTTCAGGTAAACTAAAGAAAAACAAAATTCTTAAATTAAAGAAACACCAACTTATTAAAAAATGACTTTTTTTCAAAAATCTATTGCACGCTAATATAGAGAAAAACTGTGTTTTCTATTAAGTTAGAAATGGCCGCAGGTATCTATAACCTTATAAATGAATTTTTGTTAGAATCGTATGAACCGTTTTCGAGACATGACCGAATTTCAAAAGTAACGTCATTCGGTTTTGGTTGCCAAAAACTTGGAACGCAGTCATGTTAACCTCACTTAATATCAATTTTGGTTGAAATCGTTGGAGCCGTTATTTGAACAATTCAAATTGATATGCACATTTTATGTGGGAAGTACCATTAATATTGAGGTTATGTACCTTGCAAAAAAAAACTTAGCTGCAATAATTAATTAGCAGAAAATGAAATCTCCGTAAATCCCTAAAGACATTCCCCTTGGGAATATCTCAGAATATTCTCGCTCAAAATACCACCACGGGCTGTGTGCATTCCTGAAATCTAAGCGACTTACGAGTAAGACGCATATCGCACATTCCCACAATTCGATTGATTTGTAGCACCCACTTGTGGGGTCGCCCCACCCAAACACATTGCTCTACACTTCGCCAATGATATAACAACATTGTAATTGGCGCCTATTCACAAAATTCTGCACAAGATTCCGGAGGTTCTTCGAGCGTTCGGATTGCCCCCAAAACCGAAGTACAATTTCCAATAACATCGTCGTCGGTGTCGGTTGTCGGTCGGTGCTTGTTCTCTGTCACCCTAATCAGACCCAAATTCACCCTTTGGCATTGCTTCCGACATTAGGGTACTGCGGCCGACATCACCTACAAGCAGTAAGGATTTTTCGTGGCTATAATGGGATTTTTTTTTTCTCTCCTATTTATTTCGCTTCTCCATTGCAGAGAGTTTTCTGGCGCCTCACAGAGACGCCATTGATGATGGCAATTGATTTTCGCATCCGTAACAAGAATGCGGTCTCCGAGGTGGGGTGGCGATGATGATGCTGGCTGAGAGTGAAGGTGGCATCGTGGAAATGGTATCTGGTGAAGTCAAATCTCGGAATGCTCGGCCACGCTCGGAATCTCTAAGGAATTCTTATTGTCCTTGTGTGTGGAGTTCCTTCATCGTGTTGTTGTCATCGTCGTCGTCGTCGTCGTTGTTGTTGTCGTCGTCGTTGTCGTTATCGTTGTCGCCGTTGTTTGCTTGCGTGTGGGTGTACTCGCTGTAGGGTATCTGACTGAAGGAAGCATTCCACTTTTATGTAGAACTATGTCGGGCGACATCATTGGATTGCATTCCTTATTTAAAAGCCACTTCCTTCGTGAGCTCAGGGATGAGGAGTCAGAGTTGGTTGACATCGTCGTACAGTCACTGGCGTCATCTGCAATGCCTGTGCCATCAAAATGATCGTCATTGGCATTTTTATTGACGCACAGTGGGGTCGATTAGTAAGAGAATTTATTACCGAATCGAGATTGTATGCCATCGTGAGGAAATTGTTATTACACAGCACTCTGCCGACGGCGGAGTTATAGAAATTTATTTATATTGATCTGGCGCATAAATTCACTCTAAATGAAATCGCCAAGTAAGTACAAAATTCAAGATGAACTATTTTGACGGGTGATTAACTGGAAGTGCCGTAAACTAAATCGGATTGTTGCCACTTGATGGTTATAAATTCGATGGTGAGAGTGGATTTTTGTCGAGGGAAACCACCGACCCGGTTTTGGTTAGCATTGCAAAAATAAGGTAGTAGAGCGAAAGTAACAAACGTGGATCCCAGAACTGTTGTGCCATAAACGAGTTCGAAATCGTCTTTATTTATTGTTTGCTGTTTGCTAAACATAGATGAAGAGAAATATCATTGTACGTTCACTAAGGTTTTCCACAAATCGACCATGTTTCCAATTTCCGTCAAATTTGGAGACATGAAAGAAAAAGGAAAACCTTCCGACCCCACAGTACCGTCACAATTCTCATCATCGTCGCATCGCTGCATCGTCGCATGGTCGCGACTTTGCCATTTTCATTAGCGGGAATTGTTGCTAAAAGAATTATTGCCGCTTAACTCGCTTCCGCCTTTTCATACACCGTTTCGTATACTGACAAAAATTCAGGTCATAACGTTTAAGCATGATGTCATTACAAATCAGCATCCACTGGCCACGGGTTGTCCTTCTACTTCTTCATCTTCACCACATCTGCATTATCGTTTCTAACCCCAGGCCTTAAATTACATTACGTTAACTGTGAGCGAATTAACTTTCAATTAGATTTCATCCGACATCCAAGGAGCGACGAAGCGAAATAGGACAAAGAAGGACTCCATCCATTCGGTGTTATGTAGAGAGAAGGGCGCAACTGAATGAAAAATTGCAGAAGAAAGTCGTTAATACAGAATTGGGTCAACCTGTCATGTAGGACAACATTCAACTAAAAAGAGGACTTCGACAGATCCCTTTCAATCGATATACCAGTATTATTTATAGAAAGAAAGCTTAAAGCAACAATCTGGAACACAATATCCTGTACAGGGATAATAGATCACGTCTAAAAAAGTTGGAATTTAAAGGAAACATTGCTCCGGGGGTGATGACAGAGAGATACGAGTACACGTATATATTTCCTGGCAGCATCCACTCCAGGGATCCGAAGATCAATTGGTTGGTACTCTCCGTACTGGAATTATTCTTTTTCTACCACCCTTGCTGTGCTGCTAGCGTGTGTTATGACATAATAGCTCAGTATATATAACCAACCGCACACACAAACTATTGTGCTGCATCGTTCTTTCCTGGATTATGTGTCGAGTGTGTCGCAGTTGCTGATGTATGGTTGTTTAGGGTGTTTGCCCCGTCCGGAGTCAATTTTTTCCCCTGTCAGTGTGCGTTGAGGTCATAATCTTCGACCTTTATTTTGCAAATGCGCTTCCTCTTGTCTAACTTTTGCCCAACAGGCTTTGTGAATGAAGGGGGGGTCTCAAAATTGTCCTCACACTTGCCGTCTAGACGGCGCCACAAAGTTATTGGCAGCAGATAAATTGTCGTCATTTGGAGCGAAAATAAAGTTGGTGGCTTTCCAGCACCAGCAAGCCTGCTGAAAGGAAAATAAATAAAGAACCGTATCATTTATGAATGAATCGTTTGTCGGTTGTTGTTGGTTTGTTGGAGCAAGGGGAGGCTTGATGTCGCCTCAATGGCTGCTGATTGATGAGAGTGCAATTTATTTAAATTGCTGTGAAATAATTTGATGTGCTCTCGGGCTATATACTGTCACGTGTAGCTGCCTTTGTTTGTGATCCAGAGTTGGTTGAAGCGAAAAAGCACCTATCAGAGCTGTTCCCGTCAATTTGGTTTGAAATTCTTATGGACGATGACACGTTCTCATCTTGTCATATTTAATGATGAATGTTGGAATACTCATAACGTCTATTGACGTTTGATTACAAGCTAGACAGTGTGATGAGAGCATGAGCCCCAATCAGTAAGATGACAAAGCAGAGATAAGCTTGTGAAGATTTTTAAGGGTGACTTCTGTCGAAATTATTTATTTGTCACTTCGTTGACAGTTCAGCCTGGGCCATTACACTTGGATAAATTGAAGTGGATTGAAATTGAATTGAATTGATGTAATCGGTACAGCAGTATTTTGGCCCATGTTTTTTTCCCAATAGTTTACAGCTGTCAAATATTCTCGTAAAATGTCAAACTCTATTTTATTTGAGCTTGCGTTTTTAGAACAAACCAGGGATGTTGCTATTTGTATTTTTCCAATCATTTGAAGCTGTCAAACAGTCTCGTAAAATGTCAAACTCTATACGCCGTAATTATACTCTATTTGAATTGAGCTCATTTTAGAGCTTGCATATTTAGAACAAACCAGGGATGTTGCTATTTGTATTTTTCCAATCATTTGAAGCTGTCAAACAGTCTCGTAAAATGTCAAACTCTTTTTTATTTGAGCTTGCGTTTTTAGAACAAACCAGGGATGTTGCTATTTGTATTTTCCAATCATTTGTAGCTGTCAAACAGTCTTGTAAAATGTCAAACTCTATACGCCGTACTTATAACAAATTTTAGTTTCGACTTAAAATTTACGGAAGCTCACAACTGCGAAATTTGTATTTTCCAAAAATGAAACTCACACAAAACGAATGGTTGTGAGAAGCAAGGCCCTGGGTCCCTCGGACCTGTTGCGCCAACTAATTCAAATTATTATTTTTATTATTATTATTATTATTATTATGTTTTCCGAATCATTTGTAGCTGTCAAAAAGTCTTGTAAAATGTCAAACTCTTATGTATTTGTGCTCTTTTTAGAGACTGTCATATTTCTTAAGCAAGTCAGGGATGTAATCATTACTTAACTTTACTTTAAAATTCATTTTTATTTCTTTGTAATCAGTACAATAGCATTTTGGTGCATGTTTTTTTTTGCCAGTGGTTTGCAGCTGTCAAACAGTTTTGTAAGATGTCAAATACTTTTGTAATTGAGGTCTTCTTAGAGACGCTCACATTTTTCCAACAAACCAGGGATGTTCCTTCTCGTATTTGCTGCATGTTTTCCCAATCTTTTATAGCTGTCAAACAGTCTCGAAAAATGTCAAACTCTTTTGTAATTGAGGTCTGCTTAGAGACGCTCACGTTTTTCGAACAAACCAGGGATTTTCTTATTCGTATTTGCTGCCCGTTTTCCCAGTCATTTATAGCTGTCAAACTGTCGTGTAAAATGTCAAACTCTTTGTTATTTGTGCTCTTTTTAGAGACGGTCGCATTTTCTAAACAAACCAGGGATGTAATTGGTTCAGCAGTATTTCGGACCATGTTTTTTCCAATTATTTGTAGATGTTAAACAGTTTTTTAGACTCACATTTGTGAAGTTTTATAAAGCTGCAGATCTGTTCCATTAAACGATACATTTTACTAAATCCTGTTCCCGAATGCAAAAGAAAAAAAAAAAAAAACAATCTAGACATTTTTGACAGTTTATCAAGAGTAAGAATTTTTTTAAACGCCATTTACCCACTTAATATGTAATGTGTCTAAAAGCCTTTTGGCTCGTTTTCGTATTGAAATGTTTATACCAAACATCTGGCGCAGCGAGTAACGTATTGTTGTCAATAAGTGGATGAAAGCGCATACACGGTTATAAATATTCTGCTTCAAAGCCATTCCCTATAAAAATTAATGCTTTACCAGCCACAACTGCCACGTCACATTTAAAAGCCCATCATTATAGCAAGAAAACGTCAATACGCTTAAATCAGTTGCACTTCACCCTAAACGAACAGCACAGCCAATTAGTACGAGTACTCGATTCGCGTTAAATCGATGCAAAAACAAAACACATGCTCCCTCTTCTTTCGCTCCGTTAAACTTAATCGTCGCGCAAAAGTTTCATTAAAACAAAACTGCCATGCCACCAGGAATAATGAATGCAATCAACCCTAGATTTGACATTGACACTTTCCGCACTTATTCACTCGATCATTCGTTCACTCACGCGTTCACTTACCCATTCGATTACAAACAACCCTGCATCGGATCGGTGACGTATTGAAGGAAGCCATTGTGCATGAACGACACACTCCTCTGTTCTCTTGTGTTCCAAGGGATTGCCCTTAAATCCCTTGGCTTACGTTCGGCGTGCACAAGAACTAGGGCATACACACATTAACTCATCTGCATCAACAACAACTTGAAAAGTCACCCAGAGCTATACATTCCGTTTGTGCGAGGCATAGCCTTCTCAAGTAAACTTGATAAAATGATTTTGTTCTTTTTCTTTCTTATTGCTTACGTATCTTCTATCAATCGATTATTTAGGTTTGGCGCGTTGTTGAGGGGTAACTTTAAGAAGGCACCCGACACGATGAAGTCCGTTTATGTTTTGCTGAAGGAGTTGCCGTTACATGAATTTGTGGAGCTCTCATTCTGCGCTGTCATTTATTATTTTCGGTCTCTTGCTTAGGTTCTATTTTTGTGCTCCTTTCAAGCTGTTCATCGTATAGAGTGTCTACGCATCCTGCATCAAGTATTAAATGCCCTTTTCTTTGTCGAGGGTCCATAATTCACAGACAGCAATGTAGTTAGATTTTCAAGTGATTTGACGATTTTTTTCCCTCCTTTCGAATCGATTTCACTGGTCTTCATATCTTGACAGTTGTGACGTCTGGCCTGGTGATGGGGCTGCGTCGGCATTCATTGGATATGAAAATTTAAACAGAACGTCGGATGAAGTTTTATCGCAAACTTTTGCGAAAGTTTCCCTTATTTTTTCTCCCACTCTAAAAGTTTGTCCTGACGTTTTAGCTTCAACCGCGCGAAACTTGTTATGCCTGCTACTGCTGCTGGCACCAACGAGATGGACAGATGAGTCGAAAACTTGTTTACTATTCTGGTTATTGGCGAAAGGCTTGGATAATTACGCAAGAAATCATAGAGACAAGTTGTGCGCAAACAAAAACCAAAATAAAGGAGAAACTAAGTTTTTCTTCGATTATCTATTCATTTTTTAATTTTTTTTTTTCACCCCTTTCTCGCTTAATTCGTCTATGCGGAGGAGGACACAAGTTGCAAAGTTTTCAATTTACCCTGTTTTTTTTTTGCAGTTCGGTTCTATTATTAGCTCATGTTTTTTCTCTCTGGTGCTGTATTCGATTTGATCGATTTCGAATAACTTGGTAATTGCTTTCGAAGTTGGATTATATAGATTGATTCCTTTTGTTTAAACAATGTGGGGATAGCCGATTTCGATTCATATTTCCGTTGAGTAAGGATTGCATTAAATACTTTTGGTGATAATTCGAATTCAGTGTCTTTTTTAATAAATTTGTTTTTCAATTAAACTTCGAGAGAAGTGCAAACAATGGGAGATTACGAAAAACATGTCCTGCGGATGTTAGATATAAGCCTTGATGACGTTCTTCTTGCAAAAAAAAAGTATTGTGCCGCTCGTCAAACATTCGTTGCCCAACAAATATAATTATATGATATGTCAGTTAATCTTGCTCACATTTTCCGAAATCGCAACTTGTCTTAATTAACCGCCGATTCGAAAGTTACGAAGTTACAAATTCTGTTTATTACAAAATTCCCCACGTGGAGAGCTGAAATTTCCCTTTTTCGGATGCATTATCTCAAAAAATAGCACGGAATTTCCGAATCGCTAGTTTTTCTAAAACAACCCGAGTTCAGTGGTCTTGTTTTTTTGAGCTTCGAACTCAGTAAAGCAAAGTAAAGTAGGATTTTCAGTTACAACAACCACGCAATTGGAAGAAGAACTTATTTGGTGACAAACGGGTTGTTTACACTTCACCATTTCAATATTTTTATTTGATTGTTCTCGCAAGGAAAACGTTTCTTTTTTCCTTTTATTTCGTCCAAATACTGACAGTATTTTTGTTTGCAAAAAGATAAATTTCTATTTCCCTAGACTAATTTTCATGTTTGACTGAAAACTAAATCTTGTCAGTAGTCGCATGGAGGTTCTGTTGGATTTGACCACTTTTTGAAAAGCAAGTGATGATGGGTTGCAGCTTAGTAGGCAGCCCATCGAGGGAATAACAATTAAGAGAATTCATCAGTTGTTTCCCAGACCTTTCAAGCCATTCGAAACTGAAAAACGGTTAACTGATCTCCTCTGAAGAGTTTCAAACACCTTCGCTATTAGGTTGCCAAACTAACTCTGGCCGAAGTTTGGCTTTCAATGCAGCCGACTATAACCTAACCTAACCTATGAGGTAAGGCAGTATTCGATGCTCATTTGAGACCCAAGGACCCATTCCACTACAAAGCTTTCTGCATTCTCACGAACAGCCCTTTCGCTAGAATTGTTTTGTTTGACATCTCATTGTGAACTAGAGTCACCATTCGGATTAACTGAAAAATAAACATCATAACTCACACTTTGTTGCATCAGAGTCACCTAAATTTTGCAGTCCAAAATCAGACACCCAGCTATGTGCTGAGTTAAGCAACCTCTGAGCGACTTAAAAGTATGCAAAAGCTCTTTTGAACTAGCTCGGAGTCAGTGTAAAAACAATTTAGGGTGTGCGCATCATCCCTTCCGAAAACAACAATTTTAATACTGAACAACACAAGTGCCTTCAAGTCACCACAACCAAACCTCCATCAGGCAGCACTTAAAAGTGCATATAAAGACAGTGCGCTCAGATTTGCCGCCATCAACAAATGTCAAAGACAAAAAAAAACAATAAATCTGCAAAACAACGCAAATAATCCAAAAGAGGACACTTTCAATTGCACTCTGTTTCAATTGTCCGGGATTTTCAATTCGCCATTTGTTTTCTTCACAGCATTTGTCAAGCTCTGAGCGGTCCCCGTATGCTGCTGCTGCTGCTGCAGCCCATTCCACAAGGATACAAACATCCGTAAGTCAGTGTATATAGGAACTTGGGAATTACACAAGCCCCCTGGGGTGACAAGCCACCAACACGACCACTGGCAATCCGATTCCACACTCCTCCACCGAGAGACGTGACTAATAAAAAAGTTTGTCAAAGACACCTCCTCGAAAACTGCAGGAGGAGCATCTCCGCTTCCTTCCTGTGTCGTGCAGACAGTAGTTGTTACGTGAACGCACACGAATGTGTGTTGTTATCATTGAAGAGCTCATCCTTTTCCCATTCAGTCACCAAGGTGCATTCATCATTAATCCACTTCCTGCTTCCAACATCCTCCCTTCACTGATTGCACCTCGAATAGAGCTCACAGAGTATTTTAGTCACGGACTGTGTTTCACATTCAGTTTCAGTTGCTTTAATCTGAAAGAAGCCTTCACTTCCAATTAATTCAGGCACGATTGTTTGTGCCCCCAGCACTCCCAAGGACAAAAGAGGACCAAAAAGAAAATGCGCTCGCATGCACACAGGCACCAAAGAAGACATATGGACCGGTGACGGTAGTGGGCTATTAACATGACGCCTGGTATATTGTTGGCTGACAGCACACTATAATTGGCCGTGTTCAGTAATTTCGCTGCTTCCCTTCTCTCGGCGGGAATTAATGAGGATTTTTCGTTTCCATTGATGGTAACATTCGTTCTTCTCCACAGAAATGCACATATACATGCAGAAAGTCCATTATTATCCATTGTCCCTATCGCGCGCATCGTCAGAGATGCAAATGAGATGAACGCGAAGGCGATAGTGCTGACAAGGAGTTTAAATGCAGCGTTCTCCCTCGCGCACTACACTTGACTTATTAAGAGTCCTGCATACTGCACTTAACTATCCCAACTGGGTAAAATGGAACAGAGGAGAGAGACGAACCCACTGCTGTTCTGGAGTTCGTTAATGAAGAGTCACTGGGATGACGCTGGAGGTAGTTAAGGCGCATGTTGTAGCTGGGCGGCCTGGGAATAAAAAAAAAAACGGCTTCAGGCTCAAGGCACACACTTAGGAATAAGTTTCACGTCAGAAGGGAGTTTCTTCAACCCCCTCCCTCCGCTGTGAGGCATTGCGCGAAGAAGTAATTTCACTTAAGCGTTTAAGTAGATAATCTTTCGAGGATATTGCAGTTCCTTTGTTTCGCCAGTCACTTCTTGTGGAAAGCCGTGGAAATAGAAGTGCTTTGGAGCGCGAGGAAATTGATTTGTTGAACGGTGGTCTATAGTGCGAAGGGGGTAGTTTGTGTTTAATCGCAAATAAAAGACTCTCCAACTTTACTTAACCTGCAAATAAGTGAATCGATATTGATGTGGATTGCGAACGAAATATGCTCGCAACAACGAGGAATGAATTTTAATGAATTTCGTTCACGATGCACGAGAGTGTACGGTCGGTGTCAGAACGGGTGGTAATCGGAGGGCACTAATTTGATTAGAAACTCGACAGAGTGTATGCTTGTTCCAGAAGAAATGTGTTCTCTTCCTGAAAAAGACAAGTTAATTTTAAATAGCAATTACTGAAGGCTGTGAGGCGATGAGGGTGGGTATTTTATTTATTTAAAGTTAGTTCCCTTCCCATGTACATTCATTTACGAAATTGTAACTGTCGCTGACTCACAGATGGCGTTGGTACCTAACGGAGGAGGATTAACTTCGTTTTAGTCAATTTTGGGTGGGGCTTCCACTCAATTTACTTCTTGAATCAATGTATCAGATTCTATCTGCCAAGTTAATCACTTTGTTATCTTTAAAAAGCAGTACGGTTTTTGCAAAGCGATTTGATTTCCTTACTTAACTCATAGATGGTGATGTTTTTGCTTCTGGGGGAGCAATCAAGTTTTTCGACACTCAAACTAATTTAATAAATCATGGCAGTTAAATTTTCTTCTTGGATTGCAAAGTTGGTAAATATTTGTGATTGTGCTCTAAGATTTGGTTCACTTTCTGACTCACAGATGGCACTGCTTCTGAAGTACAATGAATGAGGCCAAACTCATTAAATATGTGTCATCGGAAATTTGAGTGGATCTAAATAGAGTTTGTGCTGTTAACAACAGAAATTCGTCTGCGATTTTTGTCCCTAAAAACGACAAATATAGCTTCAAAGGACAAAATTGCCCAGTAACTTTGTAATTTTCAAAGCGATTCTCTTATTTCGTGCCAATATATTTTTGTTTAGTTTCGTTTAGTTTATTTTTCAGGAAATGCCTGCTGCTGTTTATCACGGGATTCAAACAGTAATTGTTACAAGCGAAGTGTAAGGATGTACCAACTCCACCGCTCTACTGCGTCAATACGCGCAAATCGATTGCGACACATCTGATTGCTTTCCACCCCCCCTCCCCCCACAGTGAGTCTTTCTTCAGATAAATTAAAATATGTGCCGACACTCATGCGACATGTTCAGCTCTGCAGGATACTTCCGACTTATTTTGAGTAATTTCATCGACTCCCACGGATAATATGTGTCAAAGGGCGTTGTTCAATTTTATTATGCAAATGACTGCCACATTGCTGAGATATTTTTGCATACTGTGATCGGTTTTTCTCGTCCTGAAATCGACGACAGAAAAAAGTCAAAACCATGCAGACGAAAAATATTCCACATACGCCACCGATGCTGCATTCTGGCATTACTCGTGAACACAATTAAAGTTTTTATTTCTGGCCGTAGACCTCAGTGCGAGATTGCATTACGCTGCAAACACAATTGAACCGGAAAAAGGATCGTTCTTCACATTTAAATGCCATTTCGTCCTGCAACATACACACAGCGGGTGTTTGCTTCGCAAAAACAAAAAAAAAAAAAAACAAAAAAATGTATCTCCCAAGCCTCATGTAACGCTGGTTGCCGCACATCATCAATTCTGCGACAAAACTGGGGATAAAGAAGCAGCGCAGAACAGTGTCCTCCAGCGTCATGGATAATGCGAAGTAGCTGCTCCATTTATCTCCCTACTGTGCGCTGCATTTGCATCCGGGAATATAATAATTCTCTGACGCTACATGGGTGCGCGCGTTATCTATTCACAGGAGCGCGAAGGCAGAGCGCAACAAGGACACAACTGACTGTGCAACAGAAAAGAGTCAAGTAAACATAGAAAAAGGATAACAAAAACTCTGCTCCCAAAGGGTGAATGACAAAACCAAGCACAACAAGGCAGCGCGATGTTCACTGAATTGTTAGCTGAAATTTAATTTGTACGAGAAAGAGAGAGAGAGGGAAATATTAAATCGCCAACATAAGCATAAATACGCGAACCGAACGAACTGTAAACGGTTGCCATCGAACGAGGGACGTTTCCTTCGCTGTAACTTAGTTTATTGCCACCTCGTTTGAGGGAAACAAGTCAAACCAACAAGGGAGGAGCAACGACTACGAAGACGACGATGACGTTGATAAACAACAAGTTGGCAGAGGCAAATTGAATTCCTTAGCATCACAGCTGAAGCCAGGAGAAACTCTGACGCTCCTGCAATCGATTCGATTGTGTATCAAAAACAAAACAAGGGAACACCGCTTCGTCTATTTCCTTGCCGTGAATGATTCAATAAAACAAAAGACATTCACCTCGTTATGCGTCTTTACACCGCTCGGTGTGCTTAAGAATAATATCGCAGTCCTCCGCCCGCCGATAACTGCACAATAAATGTTTACCGTGGAGAATGAAAAATGTCAAATTGCCACTCCACTCGAGTTAGCAATATTTTAAAATGACAGTGCCGTGGATTTCACATTCAACCTGTGTTCAATAAGGAGTCAGTAGTTGATTTTCCTTGTGGGTGGATAATTACTTACTCGCAGGTCCTAGTTTGTGGAGAGTTCAAATGACTCTTGCTTCCGTTGAATTGGAAGATTAAATTACCTGCAAAGAGAAGTAAAAGTGGGGAAAAGTTAGTAAACTGTTTCGCTGTCAAGAAAAAGAAAAACAAGTGAACGACAAGGGTCAGGAGAGAGCTTATCTCGGAATAATGGTAGTGGAAATTGAGTCTGCGGTTTGACATTATTTATGTTCATTATGGTAAATGGTGTAAGCGCTCCCTAGATGGCCATGAAGCAGAACCACAAGAGCACTGCGAAGCAAGAGAGATTGAAGACGTGTTTTGAAAAGGTTTCATGGAGCTGATTTGTTTAGGGCGTGGAGAGTCTCTCGGAGTCGAAAGATTCATTGGCTTAAATAACTCCCACCTATCACGTAAAAGATAGGACGTGGGTAAATTTATGTAGCCTTAGGTTGGTGGGTTTAGCTGTCTTCTTTGTAATCAACTGTCGCAGGTCATGCCTATCAGCATAGTCTGAGTCATCTTCAGAGTGTATCTTCCTTTATTTTGACACAAAGGGCGAAAAAGGATTTTGCTTCACCGAAAACCGTCGAAAACTCATCGATGCATTCACACCGAACACCAACTAGATCTCGTTTGACGTTTCAACCTATTTTGGCTACAAATTTCGATAGCACTAATTAACAAATAAAATGAATTTTGTGCATTTAAAAATATCAATATCAATTAACTGTGGAAAAAAAATTAAAATTGTGAGTTGTGATATTTGTTCGGTCGGTTATTCTGCTGAATTTGCTGAATATTGCCAAAGGTGAGTTTGTTTCAACAGTCCAACGATTGGAAGTTGTTTTCGGCTCGGTGTGAATAGGGTATTGGATGGTTTTATTCGTCTATGATCGAGATTATACTATTCTTAAAAGAAGAGGAATGCGCTGTGTTATTTTTTTTTTTTTTCAATTTTTGCCTTTAAGCCTATTGTTCCTATTTTTCATACATTGAGTACGCTTTATTGGTTTTTAGAACCACCCATAACCACAAACTATTTGCTTTATAGAAAAATGTCCAGAAAATCGTGGTTTAAAAGTATTTTTTCCTTATTACTGCCATCTGTGAGTCAATACAGATGTTAAGTTAGCATGTACAAGAACCATATTTTAATTACTGATGTGAAGGTAAGCAACTATCGGAATACAACGACTCAATAATACATTAAATTTAAGGAATTCACACGTTCATACATACATGAAAATTTAGACTGTCCGTTAATTTAAAACAGAAACCAAGCAGTGGTGTAAGTAACATCCAATGCGTTACAAAATCTCTACTGGACATAGAAATCTGTTTTTCTTAACTCTTAAATGTAGCTAAAAATACAAAATTCATATTCTGACAAATATTCCACAAAATTCATATTCAAGTTCTTAAATTTCTAAAAACCCGCTGATTTATTATCGATTTGTTATAACCCATTCAAATGAATTCAACAAAAGGATATGCGGTTCTGTACTTGAGTTACATGCAACAAAATATGACAGCTTGACTATCGGTCGAATAATTTGTACCTCTTTCCATACTCCATCCTTAAAATGCCTTTGAGCAATTTTTTTCTCCACAATACTAATACTTGCATCCCTAAAACATGTATCAAAATGTCAAAGGTTGTCAGAGTGATTGACACTGAAAGGCTTGTATATTAGGACAGAATTGTTAACGCTCCAGGCGAGGTGTGATGGTGTCCTTTTCCTTCCTCCTTTACAAAAGGAAGACGCTGCATATTTTATTTATAAAAGGTAGTCGGAAGGGATTTTTAAAAGTGAACATATCCCATGACTGCATTAATAACTTGATGAAATGTTACAAATTGCAGTAACAATTGACAGGTGTTTTTTTTTTGTTCTCAGTGCAGCGGGTGGTTTTGTCCTTAATTAGTTAAAAAAAAAAAAAAAACAATAATAAAGAATTCAAGTTTTCTAAAGTTTATTGAAGAATTTATTCTTTGACATTTGACAAGTAGAAACTACACCATTACTAAAAATGGAACGATACACGCTTCAACAATGCATTGAAATTATTAAAATTCACTAAAAAAATGGTAAAAAGCTTGCAGTCACGGTTCGCAAAACTAAAGCATTTTTTGGTCGTCGTGAAGCACCTTGTCGGACCGCAATACAGAAATTGGTGGAAAAATTCGAGCTGTTGGGACAAGTTAGTGATGTGAAGAATAAACCCGTGCACGTCGCTCAAGAACAACTAAGAATATTACTGCTGTAGCCCGAAGTGTTGAAGAAAACCCAGGTTTGTCCATTCCTCGTCGTTCTTTGGAATTGGGCATTCCACAAACGTCATTACACCGTATTTTTTGGTCGGAGTTGGATGGTATTGATCTGGACAACGTTTACTTTCAACAAGACGGCGCTAAGTGGCACACAAGCAACGAAAGCATTGATCTTTTAGGGGAAAAGTTTCCGGACCGTGTTATCTCTCGAAGAGGTGATCACAATTGGACTCCGAGATTGTGTGTTGTTGTGTTTGAATACCAAAATAACACCTCTTATTGGAAACCCCTTTAGCACGAAAATCATATTTCAAATCTTAACATTTAATCGATTCTTCACCTTAAATTCGTTGCTTTTAATTCATTTTTCGCCAAAAACAACAAACGACACAATAATTGTAGAAACAAAAATATCTTATTTTATTTCCACAAATAAATTTTTCACAGTTTATTCTTTAATTTATTAACTATTAACAATTTTGTAGAATACATGTGTTCGTAGGAAAAAAATAAACAACGAATCAGCTGACACAAATCTCAGTCATGTGTTCTTTTCTTAGTACTCTCTCTTTATTTTAGATTTCTTGTCCAAAAATTTTAATTTTAAAAGAAAAATTTGTAATCCGCGGAAAGAAAATCACAATAAATTAACCTTCAGTATAGAAATCGCAGTTTTTTAACATTATAATGATTATTCGTTGGTACAAGGATTTTTTGCTAAATGCAAAACTCCTTTTTATGGACATTTAGAACGCTGATTCACGCTGGTGAAATGTAGTTTGAATGTTTTCTTGTCAGATTATTGTTATTCCCACAATTTTGACTTTGTTTCCTTTTATACACGGAAAGTTTTTCGGAACTCGAAATTCCCACAAAAAGGCAGAGAAGCTACGATGTTGGAACACTGCTGAGTGTCAGTTGTTTATTACACCTCCCGCCATATCGAATTTAATTTTGTTGCTGCTTCACACGTATTCACAGGCAGTTCAATTGAGAGCGGGAGGTAGGGGGTATTATTGAAAAAAATTCCGGTGCGTGGTAATAGTGTGCTGAACTACTGAGCATTTGCAAAAGCCTGGGGAATTCGATTGCCTTTATTTCTCAGCAAATAGATTGTAGCAAAAGTTTTATATACCTAACTAAAATAGGAAATATTAAAACAGTTTTAGTTTTCTTGACGTTCTCCTTTTTTAATCCCAGACGTCTATGGAGATTTGTACCTTTTACTATTGTTAATGAGGCAAAAGTCCAAAAAATGGAATTGAATTAAAGCTGAAACCGTGCGAGACAACATTTATGTTCGAAAACATAAGGACATTAAACGGATACGCTCCATGGAAATCGATCTTCAGAACCACATTTAAATAATCAGCTCGCTTTTGCGTGTATAATAAAACTTTAGAAGAACCACGGTAGAACTTTAAGAAAAGGAAAGACCGAAACGTTCAAGATAATAACAATTTATTAAGATCGGGTGATGCTTCCAAGAACTGATCAAAATGAAATTGTTGACATATAATTTATAGGTATTCTTTTGGCAATAATAATTCATATAAAACTTTTAGTTCAAAAAGAGAGAAGCATGAATTGAGTTGGAATATAAGCAATGTGAGTGAAAATATACAAGAAAAGTGTTGCCATGACTTGATTTTTAACAGCGTGTCCTCTTGGTTACAAAACGTGTGTAACCAAGAGGATTTAAATTTTAGGTGATCGTCAACAAAAGAACAGCAAATATTCTGTAAGAATCTCAATCAACTTCCGTATCATTAATTCTTGTTAAGTTTTCCAAACGACGTGCATTCCTCAACAACAAAGCTGTAAGTCAGACAACAGCTGTGCAAAAGTTCCAACTTATCATACCAGACAAAATAGAGTAGGCACATCAATACACACTACCAAGGGTTACTTTAAGACCCCGCTTAAGAGCGGTCTTTAAAAATAAACTTACCATTCCACACGCCAAAAAAAAAAAACATCTGTCAAAAGTGTGGTGGAAATATTCCAACCAGTCAACCATCCGAACCTGAAGATAAACAATAGAACTAGGAGCCACAAAGTGTCACCGCAAAACTAACATCAAATGGCCATCCCTTCGCAATCTGTGTTTATTCCATTGCAAAAGCTCATATTTCATAACCAAAACCAGTATCCCCGGTAGCGTGTACAACTTGCGAGCAATAAAACTATACACAATAAATAGAAATGGAAACTAATTCCCCAGATTATTTCTCATTTGCATTCCCTTGCACAATGACTGACACACTAAACCTCAGCACACCACTCTTGCTATCTACCGCTTGCTCAACAAATCTGCGAAAGCCACCTTCCGGGAGCGCACCATCTCCCGCGCCTCCCTGTGGAATGATATTGCACGTAATTCAGCGTTATTTAGGGCCAAACATTCATAGTCACCCCCTTTCCCCACCATGCATCCCACCGACCATACACGCTCCATGCTCTATCGTTTGCACAAAGGACGAATATTTTACTCCTGCTTAACCGTCATCGTTCCTATGATTCAGGTTGAGGTGTGACAGGAGAACGGAACAGGGAGGCTAAATCCCAGCGCTGTTTTTAATTTCAGTGTGAAAAATATACACGAAAAGAAAAAAAAAGCAAAAAAGTGAAGCGAACACAAACGGTGTCATCTGCAGCACCAGCCATATAGTCAGAGATAAAGGGAAGCCAAGTCGAGGTGGCGGAGTCTCGCACTGCGCCGCACGGTTCTTCATCATTCTCCACAAAGGGCTGCCGAAACAATGGGACAAATGAGGGCACAGAAGACAACAAAATAGCGACGAGGACCGCTCACTTGTTGTTTGCTCTGTGATTTACATAGATGGTTTTGGATAGTGTGCTGAATACGCAGAGAGAGTACTCAACTCATAACCCACATGCTGCTTGCTGTTGTGTATAGCACGGGTGCCTGGTGAGAGTAGAAATGCAAACACTTAACTACCGGTGGTCCGTCTTTGAATTTCCACTATCCACCGTCGCCCGCCACCGCTATAATTGCAGGGAAAACCCGATATTTCCATTTTTTTATTGCTCTCCTTGTCAGGGTTCTCGCATGAGACATGAATTTATACGGACGGGAGTGTGAGTTGAATAATCAAGCATCTCGAGGACATAGCGTGGAGAAGATTTATATGGGCCACGATTAACCGAGCTGATGTCACATGCTTGAGTGGACTGGCGGCTCGAGAGAAAGACTCTGCCATTGCCCGTAAAGGAATCGGTAATGGACGTATTCATCACTCAGAGTTTGCTCCAGTGACGGCGAGGACCCATTTGAGTTATGTTTTGAATACCCTAGGATAGAACACTATTATTGATTGGAGAGCACCAATAGTGCACATAAGGATGTCAGTGTAGCCCTGAGGCTATAAATATGGAAAGCTTTATTTGTTTGTCGGAGGGAAGTCCGGACATTTGTGATTCGCAAATGTCGGATAGCTTCTCTGCAGCTTGTGTGTTCGGTTCATCAAATCTTATTGGAAATGCGACGTGTACTTTTTGGAAATATAAATAGCACTTGTGTCAGTTGAGGTGCTTAAAATATTTTTGTAAAATTTGTTTGAAGAGTTTTCGAAAAATAAATTGAAAGAAACTCTCAAGTGCAAAACTTACAGCTTCTGAAACGAAATCTGCTGCTGAAATCCAAATAGAGTTTAGGGACCCAGCTGAAAATAATCATTTGGAGTCGAAAATCGTGAAATTGATCCGTTCGGAAAAAATTCCGATACGAAAATCAAATCCGATCGGAACTGAAATTCCGTTCGAAGTATCCCTTTCCGAACAAAATTAATGATCCATATAAACGCGTTCATTTGACATGTACGTCAGCTGTTTTTGTTCATTTACAGTGTAAAAATTATTGCGATAAATTGAAAAGTCTTATAAAGAAATGGATAGTGTGACTTTATTTTTGGAAACAAAACGTATAAATGAAAGGACGAGGCATAAAAATAAAAGCAGAATTTTGAGAAATAATTGTACGTTCACAAAGGCGCAGGGACATAAGTCCCAATTTTTACTTTTGGGACTTATAACCCACTTAAGTGAGACATGAGTCCCAAATTCGATTTGGGATTTATGTCCCACACCATCGGGACACAGGTCCCAAACAAAAATGTTGGGCCTTATGTCCCACCCAACAATATGAAAATTAAACAAATAAATACAAGTAAAATCGCAATCCAACAGTAAACCCAAGTAGGGGGGTTGCAGGAGGGCAGCATGCCCCCCCATACACATTTCATAATACAATGGTAGCAATTCGCGTGCCCCCAATTTGAAGTATTCGATACCTAATGGAGATCCACAACATTTTGCTACATATTATCTATGGTAAAATTTGTGACTTATGTCCCATCTTCGACAAAACAATTTTGGAACTTATGTCCCAATAGGGTGGGTCATAAGTCCCAAATTCGATTCGGGATCTATGTCTCACAAAAGTAAAAATTGGGACTCATGTCCCTGCGCCGTTTAGTATTTAATTATTTTCCTAGAATTCGGACTTTCGATTCAAGCTTCCGATTCATTAACGTTTTCATCTCTGCATTTCTATTAACTTCTTTTTTTCAACATCACACAAGTTGTCAAGAGATCGGCTTAGCCTTTTCAAATGCTTTTCAACATTTTGCAGGCTTTTATTTGCCGTGTTCAGCATTGAAGACATTTCTTTGGAATATGTCTCTGGAACGTGGACTTGTCTGTTCAGAAGCTGTGTGGTAGATAGAGGCTTTCTCTTCGTTGAGCGACTTGTATACTTGGTGCTGCAATTAGGTCGTCTTAATCACTGTTTTCAAATGATTCATAACCAAATTCAAAATTTGCCGATGAACTGTTTTCCTTTGCATGATCATTATCATTGAGATTAGACTTTGGAAAACTATTTTTCATGGCATCCATATGTCCTTGCTCTCACTCCGTTTATGGTGTCCTTCATATTAAGGATTGCTATCACCGCTTCTTTAATTGAAGTAAAACTTTTTATTTTAAAGGGTCCACCAGCAGTACCCGATGCTTCTTTTTTCTGGTAATTTGTTTTTTATATAAGTTTTGTAGTCGCTGCAAACCTTGATTAAAAATTATAATTCTTGGTTTTATCGCTTTAAGATCTAAATTTTGTACACCTTTTTCAAACCAGTTACATCTCTGACTGGTGGACCCAACAAATTCAATTTAGTTGCAATGCCTTCCCAAATAGTAGCAGCTTCCGCAGCCGGTCTTTTGTAAAATTGCGGGCTATATCCACTTTGATAGCATATCTACCAATCGCTCTTGTTGAGCCCTCGTTGTTGTTTGCTTTCTGAAATAAGACATCACGGAAATAAATCCTAGCAAACATTTACTTTTAGTCTCATTACCTTCAATTTTGATGGAGTTTCCATTGTTTATTAAAATATTCCGCAACAATTGGCCGTCGGCGAGCTTCGGAGAATATTTACCGTGTAGCTGTCAAAATTAAATTGACATAAACGCAGTACCACGCTATGTGACAAGGTGTATGGTATGTCATCGGATAATTTTTCCGAAAGTCGTATCGGAACGGATACCTCGAATGGAATTTGGATTTGTACGAAATCGGAGATAATTCCGTTCCGAACGGATACCTCGATAGGGGTGAATATGAATATAAAGACAAATGAAAAAGGAGAGATGGATATCTTATCACACGAACTGATGGCATTGATTTGAA
Organism: Cheilosia grossa; assembly: GCA_963082955.1. Lineage (NCBI taxonomy): Eukaryota > Metazoa > Arthropoda > Insecta > Diptera > Syrphidae > Cheilosia > Cheilosia grossa. Next base: position 14,377,418 of record OY720147.1, on the reverse strand, counting down.
TATTTCAACATGGAAAAGTAATTGAACGCTGGCTAAGGATTTTTTTTTAAATGCCCTCAAGGTCATTTTTTTAGCTGCTGATATAAGCCACCATTCAAATCTTCAAAGGATGTAACACGGGAACACTGTCTCATAAGCGAAATTCCAATGACAAAGATATAGAAAAACATATCACATCCTAATTTACTCGGCATCAATTCGTAATTAACACATACTACTGAGTTGCTCCACGCGGTTGCGGCACCAGTACGTGATGAATAAATGATTATCCCGAGTTTAAAGTCAACAAAACAACAAAACCTAAGCATTGTTTTGCCATGATTAGAAATGTCGACCAAACCCTCGTTCCAACTGTCAGATCCGCATCCATCCGGAGGATAATTTCCCAAATTGGAAAGTCAAACAACACCGAGAAAAGGATCCACCATCGACATCGACACCCGCCCAATAAAACAAAAGCCATGCCTGCAAGTAAATGTCAAAGTTTGTAGATTTTCGTGGGACGATACGATGCGATTTGCTATGCAAGTTGATCGTTGCTCGTTTTAAATCGAATTTAAATCGCTGGCAAGGAAATGAAAAATTCATAAAACAATTTCACGTTCCATTTATCACTGAAATGAGATATCGATTGTGGGACAAGAAAAAAAAAGCTAAATTTATCACATACATGTAGCAGAGGGTATGGCATAACCATGTAGATCTAATGCGAGCTGCATAATTCGTTTTTGTACTTAAAAGTGGGTATTTCACTTGGAACATGTTTTCTTTTTTTATTTTCGAGTGGAGAACGGAAAATCGGTCGAAATTGAATTTTCGTATTCGAGGATGAAAGTCGGCAGCGAATTGCGGAGACCAGTACAGGATGCAGCACAACGGAATGTGTTTTATTTGTTGTTAAGTAAAAATATATAACTTTGTTGGGCTGCAAGGAGCCAGTTCCCTTGGCAACTGAGTCGGAATCCTGAGAGAGGAGTTTTTTTTTTTCTTCAAGTACTAGGTAGCCCGGGGTGGAAGCGTGGATGGAGTTCTTGAATAGGTTCGTTGAAGGGTTTGGTGTTTCCTATTTGTTCATTTCGAAGAAAGGGGATATGAGTAGTGGAGCCGTTTATCCTACTGCAGAAGATGAAGAACGCACATATAAATCATTCATGAAATGAAATTTCCTTCGCTTTCCTCCTGCGAAGGCAGGAAGGTCGGGCGAGGTCGGGTGAGGTCGGGGGTTGGGCGCCCGGAGCGGACGTAATAAAAATCTCTAAATGCTGTGAATAGATTTGTTTTTGTTCATTTTAGTTGTTTTAAAATTGGAAGCATGTGTTAGGCGTTATTGAATGTTTCTAAAGAGGGGTTGAGTGCGTTTTTACGGCGGCGAGCTGGTTTCTATTCCTCCCGACTGCAATGCTGCAATGATCAAACTGACAGATCGCACCTTTGTGTAAGTGGGAAATGGCCGACCAAAGTTAGTTCGTTAGTTGGTGCTGACGTTTCCTTGTGTGCTATATAAATTAGTCTACAATTTTGGGAACCATTTCATTCCGGAGAGGAAAACCATGATTTTCTTCTCGAACTTGGGTAATACATTTTTAAAACTCGCAGTATTATTCAAAACTGACAAAACTACTTTCGTACACAGTTGCTGTCTGAAATGACACGCGAATCTGAGTACGCATTTCATTGCAGACAATTTGATTTCCAATTACCCAGTTAACAAATCTCCACTCAGCACTGAGTGCGAAGATCCATCTACATTCATCCATGCACATTCTAAACATTCACTTAATCACTATAGACTTGCAGCCCATAATCCCTTCATAAATGCACACAACCAAATACCAGATAACCATGAGTGCCGGATTACGGCTAGCTAAATGCATTGCCACGCATAAAATTGAAATCTCTCATACGGCGCTATTCCAACTAATACTTCAACAAAATCATATTATGCGTAGCGAAATAGATCAAAAGCAGCGCCCGTGCTTGCACCTTGTCATTTTAATTTGCAGCACCGTATCGTGGGTTTGTCTGATGGCGGCCGTGTCGTCGTGTTAATGTCATCAGGCGCTTTCACTAGAAGGATTAGTTCAATTAATCGAAAACAGTACAGCCAACACTGGAAATCCGTGTTGTGATTGATACTAAGCCACGAATCACATCCCAACTGCAGTCACATAGAGCATGACAGCACTCTATGGATTTCATTTGACGATAGAGAATAGCTTTTGATCCCCGAAATGAAAACGAACCGATTTTGGTTGCCAACGAGATTAGATTGCACAGGATTTATGGTAGTAGCGGATAGCCGTCATGGTTGAACTAGACGAAGATGAAGAAGAAGCCGTGGAAACTTAATTAAGTTCTGCTCAGATTTTCACAAAATTTCACAAAACAAAATGTTCACTGCAAGTGAAAAGGAAATTGAAATAAAATAAGTAAGTAACTCGAATCCTTTTCAATGCTGCGTGACAGAAGGTTGTGGAATTTTGCGTCATCTTTTAAAGGAAGTGACAGGAAGGGAGTAACAAATTAAGCAGTCAAGCAGTTAGAGGAGCTTTGAGGATAAGTATACATTCCAAAATGTTTGCATCCACAAGTTTGTGATGATAGGATGCTGTGGCTTTGGATGTCCGTATGGGATCCTAGGCCTAGCTTCTCACAACCATTCTCTCGATTTTCTTACCTTGAAAGGCTTCTTAAATTAAAATCTAAAAATTGCAGAAACGAGTCAGCGGCAAAATGTGTTCCGCATCGCCTCAAAATCGACTGCAAATTGAGTGTAGGCCGCCACATTTATCGAATCTAAAAGCAACTCGCGAGCATTTACTTTTTGCTTCGCTGCAGTGAAGAAAATTGAGGTTAGAACTCGATAGACATTTTGTATTCTAAATCAACTGAATTGCAAAATAATGTCTGTGAAAGACTTTATCCAAGCAAATCCAACTTTCATATACAAAATAAACACCTACAAGAAACTCAAAACCAGTAATGCCGAACTTTATAGGATTCAAGGAAATTTCCCAAAGATTTTTTTTTTGAGAAAAAACCGTTGAACGTATGATTGTATTATGCATTTATGGTTTTACCAGTGAAATCAATCTAAATATATCTTTTCTTTTAAAAAACCCTCCTAAACTTTTCCGCTACTATTTAATTACCTGCCGAAGACCAGTGGTGCCAGTTCGTGGCAAATATGCGCTTTAAAAAACAAAAAAAAAAAAAAAAAACTTGCTAAACTTAAACATTTCAAAATTTTGTTTAACTTAAATTGGTTAATCTTCAATAACAAAAAATATCAAAAGTGAGAACAGAAAACAGATCTATTTTGGAGAAAAAACTGTTTCTAACGCGGTTTCAGTTTTGTACGGCCATATAATTCACTCACTTTATTTCGGGCTAAAGTTTACACCCGAATTTAAGTGAGTTCAACAAAAAAAAACTAATCCAAGTCCATAATATCCAGTCGTTAAAGCCGAATTCAAATTGGGTTAAAACTCAATTTCTCGCAGGGCGCAGGAAATCAGAAAAGTTCAAAAGTGAAAAATAAAATAAAAAGCAAGAATCTAAAATAAATGGACTTCATTAGTGAAATGGAGACGAATTTGTCTGAGGTCTTATGAAACAGCCGCTGATTGTTTATATTCGACTGATTTTCGATATCACTGCTGGCTGTTGCAGTTGTCATCGTCGCCGCCACATTTATTTTCGACATAATTAATACACCTAGGGATAAATCTGGGGCCCAATTCCGCAGTGAGTTTTTCGCCCATGTACACACTTAACGAAACTCACACTCACTGCCCATGTATTTACATCAAATGCAGTTCACGCCGCAACGTGTTTTGAGTTTAATGTGCTGAGTGAATCATTCTTTGTCAGAGAGAGACGAATTCTGTTTGACTGAATTTTTGCTTAAATACTGTTTGTTGAAAGCGAAAACGAACGTAAGTGTAAGGAGAAACGCTACAGATTAAAAAAAAATATATATAAAATGCATAATGCCGTATCCCATGGGGATTTTCCGATTTAAAATTTTTCGTGCCAATGGAACATAGAATAAGATTATACCTACTCTTTATTTTTTGCTTCTGTTTTTGTGTGTGACTTAAAATAAGCTGTAATAATTCATTGAAGTTTAACAGCTAAATTTAAATAGTTCTCTATTTTCCACAGACTCGTCGTCTATAAATGATAATACTAGCAAATTTCAAAGCTTGACAAATGCCAAATGTTTTCGTGTTTGAAAGCTAAAAAATCAAGATTCACAAAATTAGTCTAGTTCTGAAAGAGACTGCTTTTTTGAGTTCAATATAAAATGAAAATTGACAAAATCTGATTTCTAGAGCAGACTGATCTGAAGTGTTTTTCTTGCCCAATGAAAAACGACATTAGAAAACATAATATTGGCTTATTTAGCATTACTCGAGCAAAACTCTTTTTTTTTTCCTCCATATAGGTCAATAGGTAGTATATTTGCTCATCACTGGCATTTTTCATTTGTTTTCGTTCGCTCATTTTTGTTAAGTAAAATATAAAATGAATGTGTTTAACTAATTTAACTTGGCAACTCCCTCTCTCATTGTTTTGACTATTACTTCAAAGAAGTCGGTCGCCTTTTTATTTTCAAAGTTTAACAATTTTGCTAGACTACCTCAACTCACAGCTGCAAATAGAGGGAAAGGCTTTCTTTAATCATGCGAACGAAAAAAGACATAAAAACTCACTTTCACTCTTGCGGAATCGGAACAAGCTAGTGTATACTTTTTTTCGTGTACACAAAAAACTCACTCTTGCGGAATTTGGCCACTGGTCGGGCACCCAACAAATCGAATCAATTTCCAATTGACAAACAACAAAAAAGAACAAATGACATTTTTTATGAAGTTTGACATAAGGTAGGCTTAACGGATTAAAATCGGTTTAAGCTGTCTTAAATCCGCGTTTAAATTCGTCTATAATCCAGCGGGATTAATGCATGCTTTTGTCTGAATACTATGGATACATATATAAATTTTCGGATTTTAATAATGCGGATTAAATGGTAAGGTGCGAAATTAGCTTAAGCCTAGTTTACACGCGGAGTGAATAATGAGGGCGTTTGACTGTCTCCTTCTTAAAATCTGTCCGCATAGGTTCGCTTTTTCCGATGGTTGTGTGTATTGAAAAATAAAATAGAATACCTACTTCTGTAGTTGAGAAAAATGGGGGGAAATACTGTATATAGGTGTGAGAAATTTAATATCAGACCGCAGTGATCTCTCACTCTCCCCCACTTGTAGGGCGCAGGTAATTTCGTTGTTTGAATGTTGGGGCACCAAAACAATCAATCAATTTAGAAAGTCCACAGGTTCAATAGGACGGGGGCACATGTCACCGTGTGTGTTTTAATTTCAACGCCCCAAGGTGTAAAATTTAAACCTCAAGGCAATAAAAAAAAAATACTTCATCATCATTCCCAAAAACATTAGCCAATTATTAATGCTGCACATAAACATTGCATGAGTCGCCTTCAACGTATTCAGTTTAATTCAATAAAATTAATTCCGCCCCACCTGTTCATGTTTACCGTCAGTTTCTCAATTTAGCAATTTTCCTGAAACAAATATCATATTTTCCCAGCTCGGCATATTTAGGCCTGTTTGTCTAACAGCGTTTTGTATTCATGTTGACCGCACAATGCATATGCACTCTTCCTGGTAGAATTTTATTCAGCTGACGTTGGAAATAATTACTCAGCTATCCACAAATTTCCCTCTACTATCAGCATGAAATGTAAAACAATTTTGTCCATAAAACATGCCAAACAAAAAGCAAAGGAACGTGTGCCAGTGAGGTCCGTGGACTTGGTTCGAATTTCGTGCAGCCAGCGGGTGTACGCGTGTATACTGTAAATATCGATTCGGAAAATTATTCAAATTTAAAGCCGTCTTCGCAAAACTATTCAGGATTCACACACCCGTACTAAATTATAATTAAAGTCTATTATTTACGCAATTCGAAATCACTTGAAATGTTTCAACCCGCACTAAATTAAGAGCGACATGAATTCGTGATTAATGTCAAATCCTGTTTCTGTAGCGAATCTGTCAAGCGCTGCGGTGAAGATTATCTAATTAAGTATTCAAATCCCCTACTTGACAGAAGACGCAATGTGCTCCTTGCGGAGGACCAACACAAAAAATCTTCTCCATTGCTAAGCTGTGATGTTGCGACTTAATCTTTGCAGTCATTACACCTCTCAGCTGTGAAAAGTTGTTCAGATACCTTAAATTGTCAACTTGTGTATGGGAGTGTTGCCAACCGACACTTGTCTTCTATTTGCATACTTAACTATGCCATCGCAATGCTTATGCTTGGCTTAGATATTCATTCCACGTTGCTAGAGCACGACTTTTGGTCGGTTAATGGGTGAGTTTAATGGAGTCTAATAATGCTCCACGAATTAGTTACAGGAAGTAAGCACATTCGCAGGAGTGCATCGCGCCCCAAACGCAGCTTTACATGCATGGATGGAGTTTTGCATTTTATCCTTTTCAGTACAAAAGGAAAAGGAAACAGTTTTGCATGATAATGATAAAGTCTGTGCAGCACTTTATGGGCGAGTCGATTGAAATATTCACCCGTTTTTGCATAGTGCAGGTGAATTGAATTTAAAATTTCGTCAATCGGTTTTTGGGGGGGAGTGCGCCCATTTTATGAAGATTATTTATAGGGTACATAGTAATCAAGTGAAATTGTTTTCAAAATTATTACCGAAAGAGCGACATCTATTATCGAAATATGTGTTTTGATGATTTTTATTTAAACACGTTTTTATTAAAATTTGAATTCGGCTGCTTTGAACGTTATTCCATTAAATTGGTTACACCACTGCAAACGGTCATATTTTTAGTTTACTAAGGCTGACAGCAGTCTGGCATCTGACGCTCTGTTGATTGATCACATTCACATAAGCCGAACAATCTAGTCTAGAAAATCCTTCCTGCATACTTAGTCTATGTTGCGAATTTGATTTGGGCCTGTTTCCATGTTCTCGTTGTTAACTAAAAAAAGAATTATTGTTACAATTTGACAGTTAAATCAGCGAATCATTGCAAAACCCAATAGTGCTGGGGAGTTGTGTTAATTTTCACTGCAACCATTTACAACCGTATCCATTTATGGCCGCCCTAGTAAATGTTCTTCCAGTTAACATTAAACAGCCTGAAACGGTGCCCTGGTTGACAGACAGTAAGTTGGCAGTAAGTTGACAACTCAAGTTTACGCTGTCGTATACCTAATCCAAACAAATCTAGTTAACGTTCTTCATCATCATATATATACATATAGATATTTTGAATGACAAAGGTCTCTCTCATTTCCCTCCTGTGGTCACACATTCCTATAACACGGAAGATTAGCAAAACCTATGAGCAAAAAAACGTGACACGTATTTAAGTCGGCCATCTTGTTTACGTGGTTTGAATTCGAGGAGAGCTCCGTACGTTGATATTTTTATAGCGATGGCTGGCAAAATTCTGCGTTCCTATAAAACAATATGGCTTCCGGAAGTGACGAACGGACAATTATTTATTCATTTCGTATCACCGATTGATGCATTTTTGCTTTAATTTAATGAAACTAACTACCACTCTCATTTTACATGTTTTAAATCAGAAATAGAAATGTCTGCAAGTAATTGCAGAAATGTTGGCGGCCGGAAATTGTGTTTACATCTGTTTTAGGTATCTAGAATTAAGGGTAGAACATCCATGACACTTTAGGCGGCTGATTTGTGGTCTCTTTGGCGGCGGATAAACGGATCTCTCTGTTCAATCTCCTAGTTTTATAAATACTTAAGAAGTGTAGGAAAATTTTGCGTAGATGTTTATAACGATGATCGAAATAAACGACAAATACTTTCAAAGTTATAAGGATGTATATTGCGAATATATATTCTCTGAAATTAACCCTCGTATTAATAAACATTGCGCAAAATTTATCAACTCGTTACTCGCCAGTTACGTCAAATTGTTGTATGGTATCTGACGTAACTTACTCGTGCATATTTGATAATTAATACAAGGGCAAATACATAAATTTAAAGCGTTTTTCTGGATTCTGGATAGATTTGAGCGATAAATAAGTGCACCCAAATACTGCACGAAATGCGAAATTAATTCCTATAAAAAGTTGCTGATGAGTTGAAATTTGGTACACAGTTAGATTTTTATTTCCCTATCTATTTATCAAAAATGGCAAGAATTCCACTGATATTCTCCCAGAAATTATAAAAAATACGTCAAAATGCAAAAAAAAAACATTTCTCCCATAAAATATACGCTCAAAATTAATAAATGGAAAACCAAAAATAAACATTTTAATTTGTTAGACCGCATCCCGTCACTATGGCAGTGAATGACACATGTGTACAGGTTAGGTTAAACGGGGTATGAGGCCTCTCATACAACACTAACCACCACAATGGCCCGGAGCCGGAGCCCCATAGCGATCCCTGCCGCATGTGTGCATAGCGTAAATAATTTATGCAAAACCAACCGGAATGACATGTAAGGTAATGAATGCATGTCAGACATGTTGGTATAGGCTTCCGCCGAATATGAATCTTTCAGCGTTGCTTTTTTTGTCTGCATGTCAAATTGCAAAACAGTTTTATTCAAAAGGTATGCATTTAGGTCACTCACTCATTTCCATCAGCTTCCCATTTCCAAAAGCGGGCGATAATAATGTTTAAAACAAAAAGTACCTGCTTATACCCGAACAAATGTGGGTAGGGTTTCAACTTATCTTCGAATCAAAGCATCTGTTTCGGGCATTTTCAGTGGCAGTATAATTTTGCGGACATGCCTTAGAAACATAACCTTTTTCTTAAAATCGGTTCCTAAAATAAGACGCACGTGGCAACTTTGTAAAGTAAAAAAGGAATGATAGTAAAAAGAAAATTTATCGACTCTTTGTTTATGGTATCATTAGTTTTTTAACGACGGGTCTCCATTCGAAACCCTTTTGAAGAGTATCCGTATATGTCTTCGCAGTGTGTGACTTCGACATGGCTGTAAATATATTTACGAGCCTATTCCTGTTTTATATTTGAATGCAACCGGGTATGTGGAGATCATTCGTTAAATCCATGTAACACGATGTAGCAATCAAAGTCAAAGTAGCAGGTTAGGCTTATCAGACAACTAAACAGCAATCTCCTTTGAGCGTCGACTTTTCAATCATCACAATAAGCTGTGCGATTGCTATCCAGGGAGTACTGAGCGAGAAAACGTGCAGAAAATGCAATAATTTGTTGCTTGTCAGCTTCCAACGATTAACTTGTATGTCACAACATGAAATTTAATCCAGACACAGTAACTATTTTCCGGCACTCAATTAAATGCCATTAATTTCAGTACTGAAATCAATATGCAATCAATGAATCTGTCAACATACGGGTGGGTATTATGTGACGATGTGTATGTGCAAATATCGCAATATTCACAAGGACCACAGATTATTAGATATAGATAGGATTGTCCTTGTTGTGGATGTCCATAAATTGCTCTTTGACAGTATCAGTTGCTCAGGGTTGCACGTTTGTCAGATAAGTTATGCCGCTCATGCATGTTGCAAAACAGTAAGTACGAGCTAAGGACAATTAAGCTAATTGTGTTCAAAGTATACCCTCATGGTACAGTTATGCAATTGAACGCCAATCAATTCACCCTAGGGATATCAAAGGTGCGGGTGGCTATGTAATTGGAATTCGTTGACGCTCGTTTATTTAACCGATAAGAGTCTTTAATAAACATCGGGTTAAACAACGATGGCGACGCAGATCCCATTGGGAGTCAAAACGACTATTCAAGCTGGTTGATCAAAGGCAAGACCTCTATCCACCTGATCAAGATGAGGTGAACACAGCAATGCCTAAACTTAAGACAAACAAGCCTGGCCAACCTACAGAATCAACTGCGCCAACTTGTCTCAAAGATTGATGAATCAAACCTCACTATCATTTGCCCGAATCACATGCAGACAGTCCCTCTAAACTCTGAAAACTGTAGAGGCTGTTAAGGACCATTCACATGAGGGCGAACTGCGCGAATAGTCGAATTGCGAACAAATTATTTTAACTGTATTTATGAATTGAAAATTGATATTTGTTTTACCACAAACGTATTAAATATATTCAATTAATTTAACATCTAATCTAAAAAACTGAGTCTTAATTGATTAAATAGCGAAATTTAAAATTACAGCAATTTTCCCGCGAACCGAAAATTATTGCCGCGAACTGTCACACTTTATTCACAATCCACATAAAAGAGTCGCGTTCCACAAGCCCGCGAATGAAAAATTCGTTCAAACTTTACCTTCAACAATGCAAATGATTCGCGGGTACCTGCGACTAAAAAAAGTTTTCATGTGAATGAAATGTCAGAATCTACGAATATTCGCCAGTTCGCAGTTAGCAATTTGCTCTCATGTGAATGGTCCTTGAGTGTCCTCTAGCACTGTGGAAAATTGTGGTGTGGAATTCAGCGTGGAACTTAAAATGGTGAAGTGTAAACAACCCATTAGTCACCAAACAAGTTCCACTTCCAATTGGAGACTCGAATCTGTCAAATAAGTGTAACTCTCCACTAAGCTAATTCAAGAACCAGCCGGAATTTACTAGAAACTTATCGATAGATGGCAGAGCGGACATAAAAGGCAGGTTTGACAACAAAACACACAGTTGATTTTTAAACAGTGATTGGTAAAATTCGAAATAGTAATCGGTTTGTGAAGATAAATGGGCCTGTATTTCTGAGCTTCGGTCTCAGCAAAGCAAAGTAAAGTTGGATGTTCAGCACACAATTACAACAACAACGCTCTACTTGGCACTTCGAGACTCGCAATAGTTCTTGTAATTGCGTGCTGAAAATCCTACTTTAGTTTGCTTTGCTGAGATCGAAGCTAAAAAAAAACGCATTTAAGTGTAAAGTAATACAGTGAATTAAGTGATGGGTTTGAATCCTTTAAGAATTGTTGTAAGTGATTTTGTTTTGGTACTCAATTAGTGAAAAGTTCAACAGAATAGTGTTTTATCTTTTCGAATCCCAGCTCGAATGTAACAATATCTATCAATTTTGAGGCCGCATGTGACATAACTTTTGAAGTTGAACTTTAAAGAGCCATGACTAGTTTTGACTTCCGGTTTGCAGAACGACAATAAACACAATCAAACTCAAAATCAGTCTTATGCCCAGAACCATGTTGACATGACGAAAGCTTAAAGGTTCTATCGTGTACTTTCAGCATAGAAAAACATGAAAATTGTCAGATTTCAAAAATCGAAAGAGAAATCTCTCAATTTCAAGAGAAATACCTGACCGGTACAAAATGTTTAAGAAATGTCATTTTGACATTTGACAAGATTCTCTTTAAGTGCAGCATCTACAAAATAAGTTGGAATTGAATTTTTTATAAGTTAAATACCAATACCAATTAAAATTACCATTTTGAATGTGCTGATGTGTTCTAGGAGAACATTCAATTACAACTTCTTCCTCCGACATCGTTGAAGCCGAAAATAAATAGAGGTTTAACCGTCAAACTTTTGAGCTGTCACTTAGTTGCCAGTTTTAATTTTTAATTTTTCAGTAAGTCGAAATTCGGCGAGTAGCGATGTGCATTTCTCTCTCGTTTTTTTTTTTTCAATTTTCTCAGTACGTTTCTTAGCTAATTTTTAATCATTTTACTTTTGCAAAAAAAGTACCCGAACGAACATAGAGTGTCAGTTCTTATATACAGCGATTTTAGACGTCAAAGTCGTAAACTTATTCCGCCCTCCGACTGACAATAGTACCGCGAAGATAAATATACAAATAAAACCTTTCTGTAAGTGAATTCGGGACTAATAATGGACAGTGCACCCTCATACAAGGTGGCACCATTTCAAAAAGAGCAATTCTCCCTCGGCTCGGAATGGTAAAATTGATAAATAAGTGATTCCAATTAATTCAAAGATAGATACACCCCATAACTGGCCGAAGAAACATTTGAATGCTGAAGAAACCCACTCAAGTGCAGCTGTCGTTATAAACATCTCCAGTTAAGTGCATCGAATGAGTTTGAAAAATCAGTTAGGAAGTTCGCCTGCAGGAGCTTAGCTCAATACTGATTGGATTTTCCAAAGTACTGAACCAGAATATCAATGTAATTTCACCAGTCGTCCGGCTACCTCTTTCTGTTACTGGCCACTCACTCTTGCAACTCTGGAAAAAAAACCTCCAAAGTGAGTATGTGGCTAGGGGCTAGCGATTAAATTGTATTAAAGTATCCTGCGGCACAGGAATCACTCAGAGTAAATGGCAATGCCTAGGACTTTAATATCACTATTGCCTTTGTGCGAAGTGCTATACCCTCTTTAGATTACTCAACCTGCACACACTCACGGACACAGCGCACTCAGTCTGTTGATATGAAATCCCATATCGCAAAGTCGTAACATTTCAATGCAGTGTCCTTCAGTAAGCTCATCTCATCCTCTGGCCATCAAAGGAACGTCCTCTGTATATATAGACCTCTCAACATCCTCCTGCATATCGATGATGGCATTTAGAAGGTAGACTTGCTGACTCTTCATTCCGCACTTGTACAGGATCAGTGAGGATATCAAAGTAGGATCTATTGATTTTCCTTTTTGGGCGCGCATTTCGCTTCATACTTCGACCGAGACTTCTTTTGGTCGTGTATAGGGGCAGTCGACTTTTATAAGGAGACGAACAGTTTCAAACGGAGCAGCAGGACCGGGAGTAAGTTGTTTAGCTGCATTGGCTCACAGTTTTGTGGTATATATACGTTTTCACAGTGGCGGCCGCCGGACGTTCTGTGCCAAACGAGGGAAGGCAGAAACGGATGATACTTAAGATGGAATTATGAACGGTCCAATGGTGTTCACTTAATTTTGTTTTTTTTTTTTCTTTTGGTTGGTCTTTTAACAGGGAGCATCAGAGGATAAATCCTGGGATTGAAATATCATTTTTATGGACTTGCAGTGCATTCAGCGGGAGTGAATGATGGAAGCCAAACTAAAGGGAATCGATACAGGTCCTTTGAACTCGATTGAGCGTCGTATTACTTGTTTGGTTTCGTAATTGGCCATTTTCGAGGTGGGAATCGGGTGAGTTTCCGACAAACAAACATCACATCAAGTCCTCGGAATAAATTACTTCTTGACCGTATGAGCTCCTTACGTAAACATCAATATAAATAATCCATTGTCTCCGCACTCACTGTTAATTCCAATTAAAAGTCTGCACATCCCTCACCACACCGATGGGATGCACATCTGCAAATGGAAAGCATTGATTGGTGAAATGCCATTTCGTATTCTCAAGTGGAAGTGTCCATTTCCCAGGCGCACGAATCATTTCCATTCGGCCAGCACCAGTGGCAGTGCAATCGCAAATAGCAATCATCCTGTCAAGAGATTAATTCGAATCTTTTGCCGCTTAATGCAAATACTCAAAAGGACATTGTGAATAATTTTTTGCGACGGAGTATGGATATTGATGGGGACTGGGCGAAATACAGAAGAATGCACTTCGTATCCTTAGAGTTTAATTTGCGTTTCCTTTCCTGCATATAGTAGTCTGCACAGTCTTAGACACAGGACTGTGACACTATATCTCTTCGAATCGATTTGTTGATTGCATGTGGTCCAGTTTTCGATTTGCTTGTCTAATGAAGCTCCAAAGGATGTGACCGAGAATAAATTGTCCCGCAAACCAGAAATATGTTTGCATTTGCCTCCTGTCCTGTGGTATGGGCAAATTATTTATGAGATGGGAACAATTTGCTGATGGTAGACGTGAGGACTTGTTTAATATTCAGTTAAGGCAGCTGTCGAATGTTCTTCGGAGGGCGAATGCAATTGAAAATTGAATTTGGTTAACATTTGGAAATCTTTTCTTTTTCATAGGAATAGTATTTATAGCCATATGCGCTATAGAGTGAGACAGAGAATTGTCTGAATTGTGGTTGTTGAAGAGCAAAAAGATTCTTTCTTTATTAAAATTTAACCTCTTCATCCAAATTTTTGGTTTTTTTAAATTAACTTTTTTATTTCTAGCTTTTTAGGTTAATATTTTTTAGGTTTTCGGTACCATAGTATATCAAATAGGTAATATATAATATTGCATTTCCCACCCTCACATCTAATATTTAGGTACCTATCGCTATCATTACACAAAATTGTACAAAATTGTTACCTTATAGATTATTCCAAAATCGCGCGAATTTTTTGCATTTATTTTCTCAAAAAACTTATTGCGCCTTACCAGTAGGTAAACATTTTTCGTTTCGACTATAGATTTTAGTAGTTCACAGTGGCTATATTTTTCATACAAATTTCGCAGTTGTGAGCTCGAGTAAATTTAAAGTCGAGACTCAAATTTCTTATTGTTTTAACTTTAGATAGTAAAAAGACAAATTTCGAAAATGTATTCATCCATTCATAAGTGAATATAACCGGTTTTTTAGCTCCTACTCTATTTCACAAAATGGTTTCCAAAAACAATATTAAGCACCACCAACTTTGAACACAAAATGTCTTGACCATATAGGTCACACTTATTTCCTTATTTCCTACATTAAATACCATAGACTACAGCTTGAACGATAAGGGTAGTGAGAAGGTAAGTGTCCAGTTGCAGAGTTGAAATGTAAATGTCGCTAGGTGCTGGGGATGAGTTGACCGGGATGAGATGCGATGACTCCCTTTAAGAGTATTACATGCACAGTGAAATAATGTCATAGAACAAAGACACTTTTTCTCTCAGCATCATTGCACGATTTAGGCTATTTACAATTTCAATACAAATTAATATACTTGTGACTACCACTCAGTTGCATAATTATCATTTGTGACTATTAATAATAATAACTTAATCTATTATACCCAGTCAGGTTTAAAGTAAAAGTCAACTACAAACTTTTAATTGAAATGTTCAATAACTTGATGTGCCGACTAGCGCCATCTGTTAGAATGAGTGCAAACTATTATCTGTGGTGAGAAATGTAATTTGTTTACCACCCTAGTGCTGAGTATTTCTAATAAAGACTTATAAATTCCGGAGGTCACGCTTACGTTATATTAGCGATGGCACTCCGGGGAAGAATACAAATCTTGTGACACCTCACTCTCCAAAATCAAGCTTTAAAGTCTATTCAAAAGTACTTCCTTGTATAAAGACCCTTGTATGGATTTGTGACCATACAATAGCCTTACGAATAAACATTTTTAGTTTCCACTCTAAATTTTAGTATTTTACAGTAAATTTAAAGTCGAGACTAAAATTTCTTATTAGTAAGTACGGCGCAAACTACAATTTTATCAAATGATTAAAAATATGTACAAAGTTAACTTTCCATAAAACAATTGTATGGAATGTGTTGAATGTGTGTAGATTTTTAAAAAAGTATTTATTTATAGGAATAAAAAAAACACGTAGGTATCTTCAGTGAATGGTGTGCAGTATATTTATTTGTCAGCGTTTTAGGAGTGTAGCTAGATCACTTTATTAAAATCTTTAAAGTACTTATGTTTCATGTCAGTCGCAAATAGAGTGCTCGATACTATGCTTATGTAATTAAAATAATAATATTTCAATCAATTTAACTGAATTCATGACTAAATGCAGACACTCCACAAGACTGCTATTGTGAATACATAGAAATTAGTTTATTTCACAGTTCAGTGTATTCCATATCTGGACATTTCTCACATTTACATTTTTATTTACATTTTTATGCTTATTTGTTCAGCCGATGAAAGAATACCAATTTAATGACTCCTCCCTCTTCCAAATCGGACAAGCCGTTCAGGCTACAGGGCGTCACGTAGGAACGTACATAGGATACGCGCGAAACACATAACCCTCCCAGTGTCCAGGCGGGTGAAGAGAAACCACGTTGACCAAACGTCAAAACGCATTTTTTTGTTCTTTCACAGTAATGACACTTCAAGGAATATGTGTCCCACTCTAAATGTCATCGGTAAAACATTAGAAAGAAGTCAGGGCGATCTCAAACAGTGGTTGTTAAAAATATTTGTGAAACTATTACAAATTTTATAACCTGCATGCAGACTAGTCGAAGGTTGTGGCATTCAGAGATGGGTGCGGGAATTTGATATTTTTGTTAAGGTACGATTACACGGCCATTTTTTCGAGTCATTTAAATGACGCTCTGACGTCATCAAAAAAAATTTCGTATTAGAGTGACATTCAAGCTACGATTCGTCATTGGTCATTTGCGAAATGACTGTCACCGTCATTTTTGCACCGTCATCAAATGACGAACACTTCGAGTAATTCAGTATTTTCCGTTGGAATACCATTAAATGACGAGCGAAAAAATGGCGATCACTTGGTAATGACGTGCCTCATCAAAATGGCAAATTCCACCTTTCCTATTATTTAGATTTCGTGTCGTTTATCTGTTTTGCGATCAGATGGTACTGACCAATGAGAAAAATATAGCTACTGTCATTTTGTGTTTTCCTCGCGGCAAAGACGCATACGTGCGTGAATTTCGTCCCTTATCATTTTTTGGAGGCTGCCATTTAAATGACGTAACAGCCAATAAGTTCAGTCATTTGTCCTTGGTGTCATTAAGGAGCGATCACATGACCATATTTTTCCGTCGCCCAAAATGGCGATCACACAGAACGACATTAAAATGACGGCTTTATGACGCGATTTTTACGTCAGAGCGCCATTTAAATCAAGAGAAAAAATGGCCGTGTAATCGTAGCTTAACGTATGATTTATACTAGATTTAATTCTAACTTGATTTAAGATTTGCAATGGCGCTTTTGGCGACTTTGAGATGAACACAGACGTTCACTTGGCTTTCTTAATTTGCACGCCTCCATATTTTTGTCTTGCACCTTGCGAATCAAATCTGTTAGCCAAGTAGGGTCCCACCGGTAAGCCATCTTAATTATTCCCAAATATCCATGTTCTCTAAAGTGACAGCGGTAACCCAAAAGAAAAAAAGCGTCGAAAAGTTCTTCAGACTAATTCATGCTCCCTACCAATACTAAGTTTGTGATGTTAATTAGTTTGTTTCCCCCAAATTGGGCACACAATTCCGATCGAAATCACACAACCATCCACCATACACGACTCGGTAGTGTAATCGCTGCAGAAAGTTTGTCCAACTTTCTCCGAATATAATCGGATTATGGAGGAAAAATTTCTTTAATCCTACTTAGCCATACTTACCAACTGTATCGTTCCACATTCTCATATACGAGTATATCCTTTGAATTTCCATAACAAAACTTGGCAGAGAAATAAAGTTTCGTAGATAGAAAGTCGACTGTGCAACACAACAGAAATTGTTCAAAGGATGTGAACTTGGAATATAGGATTTTTTTTTTTTCATGTTTTTACCAAAACCCACTTGCAGTTAAAACTTAGGGATCAGCTTTTTGATATAAAAATCATGCCACCTGACAGGTGGCTATCGCTTCTCAGGATCTCATGTGTCGACTTGTTATTTTAGGCAGCCTGTGAGACAGGGTTTTGTGAAAATGTCCTTGCTATTACATGTACTGCTCTGCAAGGAGACACTTTATGAAGTTTTTTTTTTCATAATGCACCACCACCTCACGAGTCCATTGAAACTTTCAATTGCCATAGCAGATGGCTTAAGGGTGCTTCGCTGTCCTGTACAGTGTACATATACACCTTCACCATCGGATCAGAAGGAGTCTAAATTTGGATTAGAAACTCATGTTCAAGTGTTCGCAGGGAGTGAAAAGTTCAAAATAGGACTAGCAACAGCCCGAGTGAAAGTGCAACACGGGGGTGGGTCCTGCACAAAGTGGATAGCAAGTGTCAAAGGTGAAATTGGACACCACTTGCAGATAGAACCTGGATGTGGATACGGTTATTGTCAATACCGGTTGGGTGCCGTGCCGCCATTGTACGGGTTCAACTTGTGTGTCTTCGTAAGTCGCCTTTGAAATTGTCCTTGGGCAGAGACACCAGCTAACGAGCAAGCCACCGAAGTCTTACGACTGTTCGACTGGAGATTATTTTCGCTTTTGTGCGGTTTTCACAGCCATGCAAGAAATCGTGGCAAAGGACCTGCGGACCGAATGAATTTCTGCCTTCTGATGAAGGTTTCTCAAACTTGCACAGTTGGTTGTCCGTCACGGGGAAATGATCATCCGAAAGTGGATGGGAGGCAGACAACTTAGTTGTCCTAGATGGAGTGGGTGGAGATATGTCCCTGATGACGTAAGAGTCAACAGGATGACAACGAAACGATGAATCCTACCACTTTCATCAGTCTTCTTTTTGTTTTAGTTTATTTTTTCCCCATCGTATCCTTTAGATAACTAGTCGTTGTCTTCCTTGCCTTGCGTTGTGGCTTCTTCGCCGCTCTATGACGGATGTTACAAGTTTTACTATTGCTGGCCAAGCGCAAGAGATAAGGACACATTGTGTCGGTTTTGGTTTGTGTATGTGCAGTGTAATCCGCTTTTGTTTCGAATTCAATTTGAAACCGTTGACTGTGTGAGTTTAGTAATAGAGTCGGACAGCGTTGATGACGGAACTGTTATTATACTCGAGTGGTTATGACTATTGGGAGGATAGTTTTTGGAAGGAGTCTTCATCGTGCAATCGATTTTGTTCGACTAATTATTTCGAAACTATAACTTCACAAAGTAGCATCAAGGAAATGCTCTTGTGGGTCTCATCAAAAGTAAAGCACGCACATCGAGACTTTGCTTACAGATCTGGGAGTAGCAGATGTCGTGGCTTTGGAAACTATTCTTCAGAAAAGGCCTTGCCATAAGGGTAATCTTCGATAAGTCAGCACATGTAATGAATGTAATTTGAAAGTTTTGCAAACTAATTCCTTTGAGCTCAATAAGTTTTCATACCCCTAGCCCTTGTATGGCGCGATTGATTGGATAGAAAGTTTTTGTAATAATGGGCAGATTTGATCCGCCCTACAACTGCAACAAATACGCAAACCTAGCAACTGCTGTGCGCCGTGCGGTATTGATATTGTCATCGATTTTAGGATTTTATTCTGATGTGAAACAATACTTTGGAAATAATTACACAAAATCGAAGCACGGTCTTAAGTCGTACTCGACACATAAAAGTAGAAATAAGTTTATTTTTTTAACAAAAAGAAACTTTAGCAACACCAATTGGAATCTGTTTCCGCTGGCACTATACAGCTCTATGGCATTTGTTACTTATTTGTTTATTGTATATTGAAGAATACTATGGATACCCATAATTCCAATTCGCTTTTATTCGTTGTTAGGACAATTCAATCTAAAATTAAAACCGGCCAAGTGCGAGTGTCACTCGCGCACCGAAGGTTCCGGACTTCTTTAGAGTTTGAAATTGCAAACAAACAACAAACAACAATATGTGTGGATGAGAATGAGTATTCATTGGAAAAGTTCCAATGAGAATGAGTGGAGTGGAGTATTCATTGAAAATTCCAATTGGAATAGATTAAGACAATAAACCAATAACGAATGAAAAATGGTTAAAGGGAGCGTGCTTTATATACCTAGTGATCGAAAGTTTTTGGTAAATATCTTTTAAAATATTAACTTTTCCACAAAACAGTCTTCAGCATATATATAGCTACGAGCATGATCTACAAAAAAGGTTTAAATAAATTTTTCTGGAAATCAAGAAATAAACAACTTTTTGTGCGAATGAAAATATTTCCGTATATTTCCGTTTTTCTCTTATGGGTACGGAACCTTAAAAAGTAATATAACATAATTAAAATGAATTAATACAAAATGTGATACGACTGGAGGTGACGGCAAATGGCAGAAAAGTGGCAAAGTGACAGCGGCGAGGTTAGGTTCGTCGGCTTGTCAAATCATCGAGCTTTTAGCTGCTTGGCTAAATGGAAGTGTTCAGAAGCAACATATATAAACGTGAATATTTATAACAGAAAAGACTCACGGGCCATATTATTCACTCCGTGTCTGATTCTAGTTTAAGTTAATTTTGCACCGGACCATTTAATCCGCATTTTTTTAAACCCACAGTTAAAATCTATATTCAAATATTCACTCAAAAGCATGCAAACCCGCTGGATAAAAGATGGATTTAAACGCGGATTTAAAACAGTTTAAACCGATTTTAACCCGTTTTGAACCTACGCAATGTCAAATTTAAAAAAAAAAAAATATTTCTCTTTAGTTGTTTGCCATTTGGAAATTGATCTGATTTCTCGTGTCCCCAGTTTCCATTCCATTTTTTTAGCTTCTTGCAATTTTTTTTTCTTTTTTACTTTTCTTATTTCCTGCACCCTGCGAGCGAAGAAATATCAATGCTATGAAATCGAGTCTTAGGCCGAGCTTAACCACTTAAAATCCGGAGTACCGTTTCAATTCAATCGGATTAAACGCTGTCAAGTTAAAAAAAAAAATCGGTTTATGTTCAGGTTAAACTACTGAATATTATAAATTGGGTTTAATTTTTGGGTTAAACTCACTTAAATCCGGGTGTTTGTGAATAATATGGGTGTTATGTTCCATAATGGAGAAAAGGGTAGGTCTGTCATTTCTCGTCTCGTTTAATTGTCGTATTGTTTTTATTTATCGCAAGAGTTTCGCCAATCCAGCTCAAAGCGATGATCTAAATTGGAATCGCGCAAAATATATATTTACTTTTTGTTGATAAACAAACAAAACTTAAATTACCTATTATTTTCAATTTCAACTCGAAAGTGAAATTTATCCAAGCGGTTTTTTCTTTCTACTGAAATATTAACTTTAAATTCCCATGGTGGCAGTTAGAGAAAACAAGAATAACTTTTATTTAACGAGATACTGTCGAAAAAAGGGGGGAGAGTAAAATTGCAGAAGCTATCAATGGAACCAATTGAACAACGAGCTATACTTTAGAGCAAAACACAGAGGCAGATACGTGACGAGAGCCTACTTATCGGTAGTGCGGAATAGCATTTTATTTGTCGTTAATAAATTCGCATGGATTTATGTTTGCGTGAAACGATGTTTACTTATTTCAAATGTTGGATAGTAGTTTGTATTCGCGACACCGTCACAGGAGCAGAGTTTTGTCAGTTTGATACATGTTATTGGGAATAATTATATTTAGTGTTCAGGCTAGCGAAATTTCCCATCGTGACGTACAAACTATTTAGTTTTAAGGTTAGGAATGATTATTTTTAAGGTCCATTGTTTTTGACATTTCCACATGAAGAGACAACGAGTATTTGGTTTACGAAAAACGAATCGGATTTGTTGTAAATGGAACTATTCCGGATTTTTCAACAAAATTAGAACGGTAATAAAACATGTCTTTAGTTAGTTGTAGTTAAACGTCAAACTGATAGCAGTTGTAATGAAATTATTTAATGAGCATTTCAACCTTGTCCTGTGTCCATCTTAAAAAGATACTTGAATTGATTGCCATTGCAAAGCACACTTCTAAATCTTCAGGCTTTTATAACTAAGCGACCTTCAATCCCAATTCGCTATATTTATAATCATACTTAGTGTCCAGGCTATATTAAACGAACTCACAATGCGAAATTTTCCATATAAATTTACCCATTGTGACCTTCGAAATATTTGGTTTGAAGATTAAAAATGATTTTTAGTAGGGCCCAATGACATTGAATGTGAATCGAAAACTTATCGAAACATTTTCTCTTTCTGGTTATCTGATATTATGACATCACCTTTTGCCAAATTGACAGATTTTAGCTATCAACAGTGGCAGCGCACTCAGAAGCCGTGATGACAATGTGGCGACATCGTCCAACTATTACGTAGCCGCTAACGAAGTACAGATGTCGCACCAGATGACAGATGAATTTAAAAAAAAATAAACAAATTTCTCCTTTTCAACGGCAGCTTCACATGAATCAGAGCCTTTATTTATATTTTCCCTTATTAGTAAAATACCAACTACTATTGGTGAACACAGCCACCGTGAATACAATCTGACAGTTTTTGTTGAAAATCGTGTAGTTCACAGAAGAAAATGTTTAAACTGTAAATATGATTATATCTATTCTGTTATTAATTATCTTATTGCAAGATTATCAATGTTAGTATTTTATTTTTAAATTTGAGTAGTTAAAAGTATAGTTTCCATATAATTGCAATTTGTGTCTCATGTGATTGATGGTCTGGTGTGTTTTTACAAAGTGGGAACCCTCAGACACTGTCCATAATGAACAAAATACAGTCACTATCCACTAGTCCGCGAAAGAACAAAGGGTTCGAACTCTATGTAGTAATCCAACACAACTTGAAACTGACGGCTCAAATTCTCGAAAATCCAATCCACAAAATACAGTCACTATCCACTAGTCCGCGAATAAACAACACGTTCGAACTTAACCTCCAAAAAGTAATTGCAATTAGAAACTGACGGCTGAAATTCGCGAAAAGATGCGACAAAGGAACGTAATAATTGAAACGTCAGAATATACGAATATTTGCTCTCATGAACGGTCCTCAACTCATCCCTGCTGCAAATTTTCGTCTTTGGTTCAGATTTCACTTATATTAATGTAAGGCGCTGCAGAAAATCTTTAGTGCACAAATCTTTCAAAGGTAACTTTAAACTGCAAGTCGCAATTTGGAACTACAAGCTGACAGAGGAAAGTCGCAAATTTACAAAAAGAATTCATGTAACCGAAATGTCAGAATCTGCGAAAAGCTACATCGCAATTCGCTTTCATTTTCGAATTTCATGCTTCAGAATTTCGAAATTGAGTTTCCTGCGCCCAAGCATATGCACCTGATAAGGTTGTTTTTCAAAAACAAAATTATTTGTCGCTAGTTTGGGGGACTGTAATGTAGATTTAAATGCACCACCCGTTCCCTTTTGGAACCAGTTCCCACATCCAGACCATTTAAGCGCATATAATGGTAGAGAGACGGATGTCGAAAGGATGTTAAACTGCCTTGGAACAGTTATTTTCTGCACTGATGGGATTCGAGCAACGATTTAAATGAAAGGACAGATGCGAGTTCTTCTCTTTGGAGCAGTAGCAGAAAACTAGGGCAGCAGTCGTTATAGTATTTGAAAACTTTAACAGTTTTAGCTCCCATATGTGTGTAGATGCAAGGACTTTGTGCAACTATTTCCGCAATACGTTGGCTTGGCTCACACATAACAACACACAGGGGGAAAGAGCATCTATATGACGGTAGTTTAGAGTTGTATCTGGCAAATGCACATGGCCAACGGAGTGCCAGGACGAGCGTTTTTTTATTTAATAACTCTTACTTCAGAGCGTTTTCGACATCGGTATCTGGATTCCGGGTATGGATCTGCCATATATATATTTATAAGACATGAAATTCGGAGAATAATGATTGTAGGTATTTACCAAAGGTGAATAAATTATGATTGAGTTTGCAGGGGACAACACACAAATAGTTGCATTGCGAAATATTTGAGACTAATCGGGCTGTTTGGAAAGCATTCTAGCATTTTGGAAACGGAATTCGCAAAACGGATGGTATTGGATTCAAGGAATAAGAGTTGGATTCCAATGGAGTTTTGGAATAGTACGCATTGTTGAGAACTTGAACTTTGAACAGTAATATTTTGTCTTCCTTGCTGGATAAGTGGTTTCATCGCCAACTATAGTGACAAGCTTTCAGAACACGAAACAAGCGGGTAAAGCATTTCACAATAATCGTTTTTGCAGCTTGAATCTTAAGTCCAACAGAGTTCAAATCTTTTTCAAATCTTAAGTCCAACAGAGTTCGATAAGACAGAAGACATAAGACAGAAGACAGAAGACATAAGACAGAAGAGGGAAGACAGAAGACAGAAGACAGAAGACAGAAGAGGGAAGACAGAAGAGGGAAGACTGAAGACAGAAGACAGAAGACAGAAGACAGGAGACAGAAGACAGAAGACAGAAGACAGAAGACAAAAGACAGAAGACAGAAGACAGAAGACAGAAGACAGAAGACAGAATACAGAATACAGAAGACAGAAGACAGAAGACAAAAGACAAAAGACAGAAGACAAAAGACAGAAGACAGAAGACAGAAGACAGAAGACAGAAGACAGAAGACAGAAGACAGAAGACAGAATACAGAATACAGAAGACAGAAGACAGAAGACAGAAGACAAAAGACAAAAGACAGAAGACAAAAGACAGAAGACAGAAGACAAGACAAAAGACAAAAGACAGAAGACAAAAGACAGAAGACAGAAGACAAGACAGAAGACGGAAGACAAAAGACAGAAGACAGAAGACAGAAGACAGGAGACAGAAGACAGACGACAGAAGACAGAAGAGGGAAGACAGAAAACCGAACACAGAAGACAGAACACAGAAGACAGAAGACAGAAGACAAAAGATAGAAGACAGAACACAAAAGTCCAAACGCGAACGCATACGTAAAATTTCGAGTTTTCAAAGACGAATCAGGTGGTAAGAATAACTACCTATATTTTAAATAAAAAATTAGGAACACTGAGAAGGAGATGAGATCTCAAAGAACTTAAATGGAATGATCGTCCTGTCTATCTAGAGTTTGATGTACCTATACGCGCTACGTGCTAAAATAGCACATCACCTCTTACTCGAAGAAACCCTTTCGAGCACTCTCCAAAGTTCGCTAACCTCTGATACATGTTTCTTTCTCGCCCAACATATACACATCACAGGATGCGTGCTGAAGTGTTTCAAGAACTTGTTAGGTATACATCTGGTCAGTTAACGAATATTCCTCCTTTCATACGGCCTCGTGAAAAAATGTTGACCTAACCATCTATCACTTGTTATAAAAACTGATTCAGCCGAAAATAGATGTCCGCCTTCTCCACAAGGATGGCTCTCCCCTGAAGAGGGTAAGATATAAACTCACAAGATGACATTCCATGAAAATGTCAAACTGGCCTTAAGTTCGGAGTAATTTCCCAAAGTGTTTGCGTATTTAAATAGAAAAATCCTCCCCGTTGACCTATATGCAAATCTAGCCGCATCCTTCTCTCCCATTAATACTCATTTCGCCCGGATTGGTTGAGCAAATGAGTCAATTTGCATTTGTGGAATCATCCCAATTTGCTGCGTAAATATCACCTGTCACCGCACAAAGACTTCATCCCAGCCGCCTCGATACACCCATTTTGTCATTTATTATTCACTCATCAGCGTATATGCAATAACGACCGAGATAAATTTACCAAACAACCACAAAAGCCTGGTAAATTGATTTGGGCTTTTCGATTTAACGAAATCGTGAAGCATACCCTACACACCCACCCACGCACAGACTCACTGCCTTTGGTCTTTTAAAGCCAATTTACTTGTAACATAAATACAGGTCATTTGTCATAATTTTTGCATCGCCACCAAAGGGACCCACTTAAGTGTCAGCGATAATGCATATTTGTCGTTTTCGATTTTCCATTCAAAAGGACTTCATTTTTGGTCTTACTGAGTGTGAGATATTCTCACCCCATCCGCTCATCCGCGAAATACCAAAATTCAATTTAATCACCGCCGCCGACACGCTTCCCACACAAGGGAATACACACGAAAGCGAAATCAGTAAAAAAAAAAAACGCCGACATTAATTCAAAATTTATCAGAAAATCCGATGAAACGTGTTCTTTAAGCGCTCACGGATTTATGTCCTCCCTGGTCGGCCCATCGCCATAAAAGCACATAAATACCGGCGGAATGGACGATTCACAGTGGGTTCATGTTGACATTTTATCAATTCTGCCTTCGCATGTGAAATTTCGTTTTGTGCCATTTTAAATCCCAGCATCATAATTTCCAGGGAGTATATTCTTTTTTTGTTTTCCTGTGTTCTTCGTCTTTTCTATTTTTATTGGGGACGGCGAAAAAATTGCCACAATTTCTGCACTCAGCAGCAAACAATGGTTTATGCTTATCCGCATGATGTCCTCTGGGTCATTTAATAGAAAGCATACATGTACGTACCAACTCTCGCCGCCTCTATCGGTGAACGGATGCGGACCGTACGTACACATAGCTAGTGCTCGACGAGCTCTCTCGATAGAACGAAATAATATAAAATGGCAAAATTTGGAAGGGGACGATTGCGCGCAGTGTGCGGACAATAACAAAAAGAAAATGCTTATTGGCAAGCATTAATTTTCAATCCCATGGACGGTGGAATTTTCTCTGCTTTTCGGGAATATTTTCGCAAATTTGGACGAATATTTGTTTCCAAAAGGAACAGAGACAAATAGTGGTTGAACGCTCCATAACAGTGGGGTCAGTTAGTGACAGAGTTGCAGTATGAGTGCGTATGGGACTATTTTCAGTTTAGCGGTGGGGTGTCGAAATTATTTGCTGTCAAACATGGCCTAGATTTGCGATAAGTATGTATATTGTTCATAATGCTTGCAAAATGGGTTGAACGACCCAGTGGGGTTGCGAGTGCAAGATTTGCGGTGCAAGCTGTGACTATGTTTACCGTTATAGTGAAATGAGAGCTCCTCAGGGAAGCTCTTGATTTATGTCAGTAGCGCGATGAAAAATAATTTTTAATACGTCACTTGTGCGTGTTTTTTTCTTTTTTGTTGTTCGGCTTATATTTGTGCTTGAATAATGGCGCAGTGGTAATGTGTTTGCTTGTTGATTGGGAGTTATATGCGACTAAAAATAATCAATACCATTTATCTCCAATCTGACGAAAAGTTATTTGTTTCTCAGCACCGACTGTTAAACCGTTTTTAATCGTTCTTCATTTAGCTTATGCGTGCTGTCTAAACAGATCACAGGTTATTGCTGCAATTGCTGAAGAAAAGGAAGCATAAATTTAGGCGCCAACGAAAAAAACCGGTTCACAAAACGAAATGTTTGAATACGACATAAATAAGATTTGTTTGACGTGGCCCCTAGTGCGCACTTGTGTTCGATATAGCACTGAACTCGCCCTGCTACTGAAAACCTATGTTTGACATGACTTCTAGGGCGCCCTAGTTGTGCCCTGTACTGACCCCAGTTAATTTGTCGGGGCAAGAACTCAGTGCTGAGTTGCGCTGTCATTTCGCTTGCTGTCATTCACTTGCTGTCATTCACTTGCTCATAGTGATATAGGTAAATACAAATGAATTTGGTATTCAAAAGAATTGAGTTCACTCATTTTTAACAATAAACAAAAAATAGTTTTATATTTTCAGACTTCGTTCACCAAAAGATAAATATTTTTCAATGTGAAGAACTGACCGTCTTCAGGGCGACATACCTTGCGTTCGATATAAAGGGTTTTCCAATGAGAGGTGTTATTGTGAATGACCCGCTATTTCGATAGCTGTCCCTTTTGAAGCTTTTATTCTTTGACATTTGACAAGTAGAAACTACGCCATTACTAAAAATGGAACGATACACGCTTCAACAATGTCGTGTCTGATTGGGTCTTTGAAATGCATGAAAATGATCCGGAATTTCATCGAAAAATCATCTTGACTGATGAGGCCCATTTCCACCTCGGTGGCTACGTCAACAAGCAAAATTGTCGCATCTGGGGCTCGGAAAACCCAAGAGTTATTGTTGAGAAGCCTCTCCATCCTCAACGTGGGACTGTGTGGTGCGGTTTATGGTCCGGCGGGGTCATTGGACCTTACTTTTACGAAAATGAGGTTGGATCAATAGTTACGGTGAATGGATTGCGCTATCGAGACATGATTAATGATTTTTTATGGTCGGAGTTGGATAGTATTGATCTAGACAACGTTTACTTTCAACAAGACGGCGCTACGTGCCACACAAGTAACGAAATCATTAATCTTTTACGGGAAAAGTTTCCGGACCGTGCTATCTCTCAAGGAGGTGATCACAATTGGACACCGAGATCTTGTGATTTAAAACCTTGCGACTTCTTCCTTTGGGGCCACGTGAAAGATAAGGTCTACGCCAACAGCCCACCGTCGATTCAAGACCTCAAAGATAAAATTCGTGAGGCTATCGAGGACATAGGGCAGCCACTTTGCGATTTGGTTATGGAAAATTTCATGAAAAGGATATGGTCCTGTATGCGTGCTCGTGGTGGCCATTTGGCTGATGTTGTTTTTCATTATTAACGGCATACCTTCCTCATTTATCTCAAAAAATGGCATTTTTCTTTGAATACCAAAATAACACCTCTTATTGGAGAACCCTTTAGTAGCCGAGTTTTAAGGGTTATGCAGGGTTTTTAACAGGTGTGAAGAAGCTGACACTTCAAAGTGCGCACTAGTGCGCACTAGTGCTAGGCAGGTCAAACAAACCTAATGTCCGGGACAATAAATGTGTGCGAAAAGAAAGTGGAGAGTTGTACCAAGCAATCTACTACAATTACCCACTTCTCCGCCATCATTTCGCAGCAACTGTGTACTGCAAAACGAAAAGGAGAGCGAAATTTTTCGTTCGCGGTTTCGTTGTACTACTTTTGTATGGGGTTTTTCGTTTCGGATCATGTGCATACTAAGCTTAAGAATAAAACTTCCCTCCTGTATGTATGCCCGACTCGCACGAGGTGTAGGTGCATTTGCATTAAAGTGGCTAATTGGCAAAAACGTCTCCTTTGTCGGTGTTGCTTTGTGTGAAGGTAGGTAAGTATCATGTGTTCCCAGAAAAAAAAGAACTCCACTCCGTTAGCTGTCCTGAAAAATTGATTTTTAAGTATCCCCATCTACCCTGCTAACGAAGCAAGAACAACAACAAAACAGAACCAAGAATACTGACAGGAGCAGTATGTTGTCCCAGATATTTCAACTCACACTTTCTGGAGCATCTCATTATGCCTCTAATTAAAGCGCTTGTTTTCCATATTTCAGCCTCATTTCAGTCATGGGGATAAATCAGGATAAAATTCCGACAGATGTATGTGGGCGAGTGTGTGCGCCAGTGTGTGTTATTTGTCATAGCCGGACGGTTTGTTTCTCGAAAGCTGCTGTATGTAACTATAAAGTAACGTCCTTGTAGTGTCAGGCGAAACTTCTTCGAAACGAAAAAGCCTCCCGACGACAGCTGCCTCGACAGTTGGTGGCGAAATATGTTGCATGCAACGCTGCCGCATCAAAAAATGCTGTATGGACAGAGGAGAAAGAGGGGCGACGAAATGGATACACAAGCACTGTGATGTGTGATGTATGATGTCGAGTCTGCTGCTCAAAGGACGTTCGTGTTTTGCTATTTAATTTCAAGACCCGGAGGTTTATGTTTGCTCAGCTAATAGCTTCGGTCTAGGCCTTTTGGTCTCTAATGGCAGATGAATCTTTGTTAATCATCGCATCACGGAACCAGGAAATGTGCAAATCAAAGGAGTGAACAATTTCCACCCAACTTCGGGTTGATTTTTCAGCAATCTCCAATTTATTTGGGTCATTTGCAGACGAACGAATGTCCATTGGCAAGGATGGACGGGCGGGTATGGATTGCTTTTAGGATGTGCTGAGTGTTGGTCGTCCATTTCTGTGATTTGAAAAACAAGGATAATCCCCCTCCCCCGCGAGTCTTTTCGGTCCTATCTCTCTGATTATGTTTTCCACTTTTTCCGCTTTTGTTTCTATTTTCCCCTCGATTGGGTATGAGTTGTTGTTTGTTTTCGTTTCTGTGTTCTGATTTATTATTTGACATGTATTCCGTTTGCCCCAATTTAACTTGGCATGACTACGGGTCGCTTGGGAAGGGGACGGTGCGAACTGGGAGCTAGGTGGTTGATAATGATGCGTAAACTCGTTCACAGAGCTTATGCATTCAGACAATAATGGAGCAAATGGATGGTGCAAGCAAAGAGACACTGTGACTCAGATTGGTTCGTATACCTTCTACCGAACGCCGACTGTGTGGATTAAG
The DNA here is from genome assembly GCA_963082955.1 of Cheilosia grossa. NCBI lineage: Eukaryota > Metazoa > Arthropoda > Insecta > Diptera > Syrphidae > Cheilosia > Cheilosia grossa. The sequence goes on along the minus strand of OY720147.1, from coordinate 14,347,568 downwards.
CTCTTAGATGGTCTATAAATTTAAATGGAAGCCGAGTGTGGATACTAAGTACGAGTAGGTTTGTTGATTTACGTGTGTATATATACGAACGTACCTCTGTTTGCAGTGTGCTGGCAGGCAGTCCCATGTGGGTAGTTTTCGATGTCAATGGCCTAAGAGCACTTTGGGTATTGTGTAGGCTTCGTAACTTGTCTTAATTAACAGGGAAACTTGTGTCGACGAAGTGTGTACGATTTAAGCACTTTGACATTGACCAATTGGCAACTTTGCAATGAAGTAGATTACAGCAACAATCCGTGCTTATGGCTGCTACTATGTAATGGAGAAACGATTTACTTAAGGCGCGTCTGCAATTACTTAGTAGTTGTTTCTCGCAATTTATAAAAGTGCACCACAAATCTGGCGAAATATGGACAGTTTTTTATTTGAAACAAACGCAATCATACCTCAGACAAAGGTCATGGACATATTAATATATAAGGACAGAACTCTTGACAGAAACACTCTTGCCAAAGGTATAGGTATTTTTTGATTAAGAATCAACGTATCAGTTTTTGAGAAAATAGGTCTCTGTCTTAAAGTTAGCCGAACATCTACTATAAGTAACAAAAGGTTTGGTTATTTGATTATTTTTTTCCATACCAAAACAGAAAAATCAGAAATATTGTTATTCTTGGTTAAAACCTATTCACACCGCGCCGAAAACCGTGTTTTCGCGGAAAACTCGTTGATGCATTCAGACCGAATACCAACTAGTTTTCGTTTGACGTTTCAATTAGATTGTGCGACACAAGTCGTGAAACTTCTTTGTAAACTAATTTCGTGACAAATTCCGATCGCATTAATTTATAAATAAAATTAATTCAGAACATTTAAAAATAATATTAGTCCATCAATTAACTGTGGAAAATGATTTTAAGTTGTGAGTTGTGACATTTGTTCGGTCAGTTATTCTGCTGAATTTGCTGAATGTTGCAAAACGTATGTTTGTTCCAACAACCCAACGATTGGAATTCGGTTTCGTGGTAAAAGACTCAAAACGACTCGTTTTGAAACTGAAATATGTATTTGAAAACTTCTGTTTTCGGCTCGCTGTGAATAGGGTACTAGTTTAGTTTATTCACAAAATAAAAAATGTGGTCAATATGACGGTTCTGTGGGGATGGCGACTAGTAACGTCGATCGCACGGAAAAAGAGGAGAGCCAGAATTATGGCGACATTGGTTTTATACCAAGAAAGAACGGCAGCTAACTTCGTTTGGTGAGATCGCCCTCTAGTGACCAATTTGCAAGATAAGGGTCGGATCACACCAGAGTAGTTGCTGTGCTAAAAAAAAATACATTAATAATATCATAAACTGAATCTAACCTTAAACTTCTCGATTAAATGATTTCTGAGAAATTATAGCTGAAAGTAAGTCAGTTATTGAAGCGATCACTATCTTTCGAAATAAAAAAGGTTACAAAATAGAGCGTTTAAAATAATTACGATATTCATTTCTTCAGCAATTGATCAAGAAATTTCGATGAAAAATCTCAACTAATCCGTATTGACTCACCAACTTTAGACTTAAAATGTTGAAGAAACTCGCTAACAATCAGTGATTAGGGATTGCGATCTTTCCAACTAAGCGATTCGCATTTCGTTTGCTTCGACTTCCCCGGACCAGATCTCTTTCGCTAGCGAGTTCAACTGAGAGTCGAAGGCGATATATCTTTCATTTGAAATGGCTGAAAGTTGCAGCACTTGAAAATAATCACCAGCGATTTGGCGAACAATAAAACTAATGCTTATAAAGAAAATGTTAGGTAACATCTAGTCTCAGTTAGACTGAGGAAGATTGTACAAACTTCCTGGAGAACGACGTGTATATATTTACGGGGTGGATAGTGCGAGCAGAAGATTATCTTAAATATGCTGTAGAAATAATTCATCCCAGGTACATTTGAGTTTCTGTTATAATAATTATTACTAAATGACAAGCGTCGAAAATCATATTTTTATCAGATTGGTATTCTTTTTCTGTAGAAGACGAAGCACCGCTTCTCGCGATTCAAACATAACAAAGGTTGCTAACAGTTTGAAAAAGATGTCTTATACATTTGACAAGGCACTCTAAACCATTTTTAAGTGATCATTTTTATGATTTTATGAGCTCAAAATGGCAACATTTTTTTTATAAATATACTACCCGCAAGGGTACTTCTCTAGAGAGAGAGAGGTAACGGGCGTAACGACCCCGCGGACCCTAGTCACAAAACTCCAGAAGCGTCTGACCCATATTGGGCGGCTCCCTGGTCAGCGTCTGTTCTCCATGTCAGGAGCGGCTGTGCACAAAATAAAAAGTTTACACTTTTCACAAAAGTGATAGCAAATATGTATGCAATGAACAAAACGAATGATATAATTACCCCAGGTGGTATGCCAGTTGCTCTGGTAAATCCACCCTCTTCGGAGGTCGGTTCCATGGATTCTGGGGGGACCACTTATTGCAAAGCAACAACCCATTTGGGAGAAGCAAAAGGGTAGAAAGAACACCCCCATCTAAAAAAGAAGAAACACGAGAAGCATTGAAGGCTAAATATTTAAAAGCCTGTGACGAAAGAGATGGGTTTAAGCAACTGAATGAGACACTGCTTAAGGAAATAAATAATCTTAAGCAGGAGTTGCAATTGTTGAAAGAAGAGGTCAACAACCAAAAAAAGGCGAATGTCCAACCTGTCGAGTTCTCGACTGACGAAGAGGAACTTAGAAAAGAGACAGAAGGACATCGTCACAAGGGGAATAAAAACAAAAAACGCAAAATGAGTGCATCCCCAAAAGTCTCACCAACAAAAGAAAGCTGCACAGTCACTGTGTATGCTTCAGACAAAGAAAATAAAACACAAAATCTTACCAAGCCCCCACCAATTATAGCGCTGCAAGTAAATAAGTATGAAAGCTTGGCCAAAGTATTGGAGGAAAATCAAATTAAAGCTAGTACAGCGCTTATAAACAAAAATGACATAAAAATCAATGTAGTTGAAGAAGAGGGATACAGAAGCCTCACTAAAATACTAAACCAAAAAAAGGTGCAGTGGTATTCTTATGAAAATAAGCAGACCAGACCAATGAAGGTTGTAGTGAAAAGACTGCATTATTCATGCTCACCGGAAAGCATAAAAAAAGAGTTAAAAGACCGAGGCTTTAAAATCTTGGAAGTTGTAAATATGCTTAAATTTAGAAGCAAAGTACCACTACCAATGTTTACACTCAGCTTTGAGCATGACGAAGATAAGAAAAAAGTATATGAAATTAAAAATATACTTGGGATGCAAGTTGAGATTCATACTCTACGTAAATCGAAACAAGTGCCTCAATGCAAAAACTGTCAAAGATATGGGCATACACATAGATACTGCAGCTCAAATCCAAGATGTGTGAAATGTGCAGGAAGTCACCACACCAAGGAATGTAGGAAGAAAGAAAATGAACACCCTAAATGTGTAAACTGCAATGAAAACCATCCTGCTAGCTACAGAGGTTGTTTAGTTGCAAAAGAAATCCAACTTGCAAGAGACAAAAAGCAAAAGAAGCAAACAAAAAGCTCAAATAAGGAAGACCAAAAAGTCAAAAAGGACTTACAAAAGAGCCCACAGAAAGAAAAGCCTAAAGACGAAAAGATAATCAAAAAGGTCCCAAAACAAAATACAGCGGGTCCAAAAATGACATATGCTGAGGCAGCATCAATAAATAATCAAACAGATAAAACGATAAAACGAAAAGTAGAGCCAAACACTGGAATGGAAAACCTCATGAAACAAATCCTAAACAGGATTGGTTCCATGGAAAAATCGAATAAAACGATATTAGATAGAATATCGTTGTTAGAGAGACAGAACAGCAACAAAAAAGCTGTGCCAAAAAGACAAACATGATGAATAGAATAAAAATTCTTGAATGGAATGCTAATGGTATCGAGAGTCGCAAGGACGAGATGAAAGTGGCTCTTGACATACACCAGATAGATATATGTCTCATTTCAGAGACACACTTTAAATCTATAACTAATTTTAAACTGCAAGGATATGAATTATATCACTCCCCACATCCTCATAACTGTGCAAAAGGTGGGGCTGCAGTGTTAATAAAGAATACAATAAAACACCATATAGAAGCAAAATTCCAATCATGTGCCATCCAAGGAATTTCCATAAGTGTAGAAACGGGTAGTGGGCAAATATCTGTTGCAGCAGTATACTGCTCTCCTAGCTATAGACTAAAGAAAAACGATTTTAAAAGTCTTTTCCGCATATTTCACGATCGATTAATCGCGGGAGGGGATTTTAATGCCAAGAATAAATATTGGGGATCTAGATTAACAAATACTAGAGGCAGAGAATTATATGAAACTATTAAAGAAGTCGGCGGCAAATATCACTCAACGGGGAAACCTACCTACTGGCCTACAGATAGGAATAAAACCCCAGATCTTGTAGACTTCTTTATATCCAAAAATATATCCTCAAATAAAATAAATATAGAAGAAGGCCCTGATCTTCAATCAGATCATTCCTCAATACTTCTTACACTTGGTCATAGAATAATAATAAAAGAACATAGCCCTAAACTAGTTAATAGACTGACTGATTGGAACGACTTCAGGCAGAAGTTGGAAGAATGTATCCAATTATCATCAGCTATTCAAACAGAAGATCAACTAGAAGAAGCAGTGCAAATACTTACACTGGATATACAAAAAGCTGCATGGGCTGCAACTCCCCAAAGAACAAACAAGATTAAACAAAACTCTTATCCGCGTGAAATATGTCAAATTATTACAGAAAAGAGGAAAGCTAGAAAACGCTGGCAACAGACAAGGGCGCCAAGCGACAAAACCACACTGAACAACTTAAATAATAAGCTCAGAAAATCTATAAGAGAATTTAATAACGAGTCTTTAAAAACGTATCTTACGAGTTTAACAAATGATGCTAGTACCGACTACTCGCTCTGGAAGGCAGCAAAGAAAATGAACAGGCCAATAGCTCACATTCCGCCAGTAAAAACCAGAGAAGGTAACTGGGCAAAAAGCAGTCAAGAAAAAGCAAATTCTTTTGCAGAGTACCTTGAGAAGGTCTTCAAACCTTATGAAGATAAAGATTATCAAGGAAACGAAGAAACGTGCGAAGAAGACAGACCTATTCGGCCGGTAACAGCTAAAGAACTTGCCAAAGAAATCAAAGAAGGCATAAACATAAAAAAAGCCCCAGGGTTCGATTTAATCACAGGGGAAATTTTAAAACAATTTCCTCGAAAAGGTTTAAAAAAACTAGCGCAGATTATAAATGCTGCATTTAAATTAAGATATGTGCCAAGCATGTGGAAGGTCGCGGAGGTAATAATGATACCAAAACCAGGTAAACCACCTAGCGAAGTAGCCTCATATCGCCCAATATCGATACTACCAATGTTGTCTAAGCTATTCGAAAAAATGCTGGCAAAACGTCTGCAAAAAATTATTGATGAAAAATCGCTACTTCCAAATCATCAATTTGGGTTTAGAAACAAGCACTCTACAATTGATCAGGTGCATAGAATCACAGATAAAATCGAAAAAGCATTTGAAGAGAAAAATGTGTGCTCTACAGTATTTCTTGATATAGCACAAGCTTTCGATAAAGTCTGGCACAAAGGACTGATACACAAACTACAAAAGCAACTGCCGAAGCAGTATTCGACTATTCTGGAGTCTTATATATCAGATCGATTCTTCAGAATTAAGCAAGATACAGAGTGTTCAACATTAAGAGAGATTAAAGCTGGTGTACCGCAAGGCAGTGTGCTAGGTCCAGTTTTATACCTACTCTTCACTAGCGATTTGCCTGAAAGTGTAGAAACCACCATAGCTACTTTTGCAGATGACACAGCCGTCCTTGCTGTGGGAGCAACTGTCGAAATAGCAACAAAAAATCTTCAGACGGCAATAAACAATATTTCAGAATGGACAAAGAAATGGCAGATTAGATTAAATGACCTTAAGTCAGTCCATATTAATTTTACGTATAAAAACGTACCACACATTCCAGTCTACATTAACAACAATGTAGTAGAATTTTCTAACACAGCTAAATATCTAGGCATGACTCTAGACGCTAAACTGCGTTGGAAAGCGCACGTTAAGAAAAAACAAGATGAATTGAACATGCGATACAGTAAATTGTATTGGCTTATTGGGAGATACTCATCCCTGTCCAACTACAATAAGTTATTGCTATACAAGCAAGTTCTAAAACCAGTATGGACCTACGGGCTCCAATTGTGGGCATGCACATGCCAAACAAACTTACAAAAAATTCAGGTTTTCCAAAATAAAGTACTAAGGAACATAGTTAATGCACCTTGGTACATACGAAACGCCGATCTGCATAGAGATCTAAATGTTGAAATGGTTGAAGATGAGGTTAAGAAGGTTGCTCAGAGGCATAGAAATCGGCTCCTCAGCCACGTAAACGCAGAAATAACAGAACTTTTAAATGACAATGTAATCAGGAGATTGAGACGCATAAAACCTCTTGATCTGTAAGATTAGGCTAGGGCTAAGAAATTAGATACTGATTTCAAACAAAACAAATTTAAAAATCCGACAAACGGCGGATTTATCTCGTTAAATTCATTGAATAATTCAAAAATTAATTGCTGATTAGTCGTATGACTAGGTGCAATCTAATTCGGGATGGCGAATGTCAGTCCCCCGGGAGTTTTTTTAGATGAGTTAAAGTCCATCACTATTGCAGGAGCATCCCTCGCGTACTAGCTCTGCAATGTCTTTCGATGATTTTTTACTTCCAGCGAATTCCCAACACAAAAAAAAAAAAAAAAAAAAAAAATAAATATACTACTACTCGTAATAAAACTTTATTTCAATGTTAATTTTAATGTAACTGTACCATTAGTGTAAAAAAAATAAAAAAATAAATAGTTGGCGCAAAAGGTCCGTAACGAACATAATCCTAACTTTTCGCAACCATTCGTTTTGTGTGAGTTTTTTTCATTTTTGGGACGAATGGAGGGGATCTAAAATGTTGTGCCGAGTCCAAATGGCTCACTGGGAAGCTTTTTCATGACAATAACACTCTCGGATATTTGTCAGATGTTAGCAAGAGGTGGCGCAGTGGAAAAAACCTCAGTTGTAATTTGTGTTCGAACCTGGAACCCCTCGCTTAGTAGTCGAACACACTCACCACTTATCTACACTGCACAACCACTGTCATTGGTGCCAGTGATCTTAAAACAGCCTAAGTAAGAACACAGATTAAAAGAAACACAAAGATCATCTTTCTATTTTTAAATCAAAATTAAGTTTGACAATAACAATTGTTTTAATTAAGCGACTAACAGACAAAAATTATTCATTGGGTTTATTCTTCATGAAATCGAGCAACCAACTGACGTTTCCGCCAACACAGATTATATTGTATTCAACGAAGTTCATTTCGTTTACTACGGCCATGAAACACGGCTCTTTGAATTCTACTTTACGTGACACACAGCAACAGCATGTGAGTATATATAAATTGGATTTGCCGCCGAATCGATTTGCCATCCACCCACAATATCCATGTATCAATGCAAACTTTTCAATGGTTTCTGCATTTAAATGAGGTAAGTTTGACAAAACTACAAACAGCTGGAGGGACTTAAGTCCATAGTTCCAGTTCTGTACTGGTCTGTTGACATTGGTCCCTGCAATTAGGACCGGACGACCGAGACCGACTCGTACGATGCGCAGAAATAGCAAAACTTCCCGAAAACTAATTCAATCACAATATACTCGTAGCGCAGTGTCCGTGTTCTTGGAAATTTTTTTACTTGTTTTAATTTGTATCTGCACTCTGTATCTGGTACAGTATATGCATTACAGCGGCCAGTGTATTTATAGCTAGTAGAGAAAGGTCGCTTAATTAACTCCCATTTGGTGTTCGCGGTGGCAGTGGCTGGCGCGTTCATTTAATTAGTGACATTTACAGTTATCGTGCTTTAATTAAATTCTCTTCCAATGTCAAAGTGCAGTTACATAGTCGTCACTCAGCTAGGAATACAAGGGGCAAGACCAAGAGTGCCGACTACCGACTGCCAAGCTGCATGGTTGAAATGCCTGTCAGATTTTAATTTAATTTACTAAAGAGGGTGCACGGTGATATCTTACACTCTTACAGAGTATAGAACGGATGGATAAGTTGCGATGCGATCCTATGCCAAGTTGATTGAGATGGACGTTCTGCATTAGTTCCGTCTCGATGAAGTGAGTGTAACGGACGGCAACAACTTTTAAATTTAATATTTTAATTAGCGCGCAGCGTACTACAGAAGGGTGGACGGGAGGTGAATGACGCCAGTAATGCTGATGTGGAATGTGAACGCGTGTAATTGTCATGTTGTACAAAATCAATTTGTTTTCAATTGTTCTAAAAGAACGGGGCTAAACGAATTTATGGTTTGTCGTCGAGTTGATGGGCAGAGCGTGAGCAAAGAGGCAGTCCTCTCTCGCGCGCTCTTTTTTTCCTGTCTGTGAACTGTGAATACATGTTGCTTGCCGCCGGGTGGAACTTTTTCAATAAAAAAAAACAAATTCTAAATGAATTTATAACAATAAATGTAAAATGAATAAATGTTGAGTATTGTTTTCTAGAGAGTTTTACTTGTTCTGTATCCATCTGAGGCGCCAAAAAATGTTCATCCATTCACATTTAGTTATCTTTACATGAAAAATATTTTCGACAGTAGAATCCATGCATCTTCTTTTGGGAGTTGTTCAAAAAATAGGTTAATACTATGCAAGTTTTCACAAGGGTAAAAGTGAATTTTTTTTTTAAATATTCCTGAACTTGCATACATTTCTATTATTTGGTGGGTGTTTTCAACTTCGTTTCTTTAGCCCCATATTTGTAAAAAATCAAAATATGATTTGATCCGATTTCAGATTTTGGGTTTTCGATCGTTAGAATCCAAATAGTTTTGTTAATTTTTAGTGTTCGCATTTTTTTTATATATATTCTTTTGCAAATTATATAACATTGTATTTTGAAATGTCCACTGATATTTTTATGAGCCTCTCTAAATTATTAAATTATTAATTAACAAAAACAAGTGTACTTTATGTGTTTTTGAAATGCAAAAAGTGATATTGTTCCGAGTATAGGCCTGTTTTTCTTAGCTTCGAAGTCAGCAAAGAAAACTAAAGTACGATTTTCAGCTCGCAATTACAACTACTGCGAGTCCTCGAAGTGTCAAGTAGAGCTTAGTTGTTGTAATTGCGTGCTAAAAATCCTTCTTAACTTTGCTTTGCTGAGATCGAAGCCCAAAAAACAGGCTTTATTTCACATAAATAAAGGGCGATCTACATAGAATTTTTGTACTATTGGATTTACCAGAAAACGGAAAAAAAATATCGAATTTAACAAATGCATACTTGCGTACGTTATTGTGCAAGTATACATTTTACGTACCATTTACAGATTAAAAATTATGCTAAAACGAAAATATCTTTTTCCCCAAAACATAAAAAACACTCTCCCAAACTGTGTTGAAATACCTATTTTTTTTTTAATATGACTTCGAAATGAAAGCTTCAAGTTACAAAATCTCTTTTAACAAAAGTGCAAAAACCATTTAAGTTCATTTTATCATGAGATGGATTTCTTTGGCATTGTGACGAAATTATATCAGGAATTCCATTTTCCAACAATTTCGAAAACTATAAAAATTTTCAAACTGAACTGCGATGTGAACGCCGTGTAAATAATGGGCACCAAAAACGCCGCCCCCACTTATCCCAAGTCAAAAAGTGACGTTCCCGACCAATCTAGTTAGTTTTTGCGTTCAGGTTACATCTAGTTCAGACCAATCTAGTCGACTTAAGATTCCTAGATTTTTGAATGTGCTCATCAGTGATATAGTGGCCGCTGTCAGAAAAACTCACAGAAATCTGTGGGAAAATTGATTGCGAATAACCCTGCAACTCTGGCTTCAATCATCGCATCAAGAAGAAGGTTTCTGAAATCTATGCATGTTCCTTTTAAACCGCTTGAGTGTTGTTCGACTACTATATGGTTTGGAATCGTGAGGGACCGATGGAGAATAGAAAAAGAAAATCGAAAGATTGTATAGTACAGTAGCTTATAAAGTGGTCTTATTTACATATAGTTCGCCGAGTGGAAAGTTTGAAATTGAAGTTTTCCTAGCCCTACTTATGACTACCGCTGTTCACCTGCCAGTCACATCGCCCACTGACCTAAATAAGATTAAGTGTAGTCAGTCATTCACTTCGCCACAAACCCTATTCTGAGGTAGGTATTGGACATAGCATAATCGATAAAACTTCACATCCACACATATGCCAGCAAATAATGAACTCAGTTCTTTAAAATGAATTGGCCCAGCACAAAGTTCTGATGGTGTGAAACAAATTGCCCTCCATCCACATGCGGTCCACCATTGAAGATGAAGTTGCCAACTGAAAACCTAACCCCCTCATTTACAGTAATTAATCATCCGATTCGAGCCAATAAAGCAAATTCACCCGATTGTATATCAATTGTCTTGCCAGGACGGTATGAATATTTTTTTTTTTGTTATTTATCGCACTGCCATTGGACTGCGCCAGTTCCTTCCGTCAGAGTTGCAGTTGTGTGTTTTTCACACTGCGCATTATCTTAATTGCCTCAGTATTCGACCAAGCCCAGGATACGAGTATAGACGGATCCATTTGCTATTAATCAAATGTTGCCACCGCTTCTGACACGTATACGCCACAGTAATCTAGTACATATAATGCTGCCCTCCAGGTGCATCGCCAAGTCCCGCTGACTGTTTGACGTCCATCCGTCCTTTGCATCCTGTTCGTGCTTCGGTGTGCGCGAATGTGAATAACTGCAATTGGTGTGGCCATGCATGAACGAATTCCTCGAGTGCAGTACTCGTACATTCGAATCGACCGCTATAATTCTCTGCATTAATGAACAACTTTCAGGTGATTGCTGCAGCAGACTCGGTTATGTGTTCCATTCTGAGAACAGCAGTGTTGCACGTCAGTACAAATTGATTCCTTGCATCTAGGTTTGTAGTTTATTTTTAATTGATCCCATCGATGGACATGATGTTGCCATTAATTGTGAGAGCCCACGTGACCTCTGCTGTCGTTTTCCGCATATCCTCTATCATCGATGATGTTCGAGTGAGCGAAAATAACTGCTTCGCTGCATAAAAACAGGAACACCAAGCACGATTCGTAATGGAATACGTTTAAAGACACACAGTCCTTGCTGCCGGTATCAATTTAATTAGATCAATCTCAGCTGACTCTGTGCGGTCAGGAGTAAGGCTGCGAATGCATTTCGCAAAAACAGGAGTAGTCCTGGCGATAGTATCTACCCCCGGACCAGCAGGACCTATCGCAGTCCTACTGACACATGCATTCCATTATTATTTATGAAAGTAAATTTCTGCCTTTGATTTCGAATAAAACCAGAAATTGAGGTTAAGTGGCCGAAAAACGGAAGTGGATGCACGGACTTTTAGTCCATATTTGTTGCCTGCCAGAGCTTAATGAGACTGTGCGGTTCACATCCCTGTGATAGAATTCTCTATGATGGTTGTCGAGGTTATCCTGCGGACGTCCTGGCCAAAGTCGTATTCCGAACATAAAAATGTATGACTGGACTTTTAGTAAAAAGCGTACAGTATACCTACAGCTCAGTTGAGCTACTTGGAAGCGGTTAACAACCTGCCCGGAATGAGGGTACGTATTTAAGGAATTCGCTACTTAGTTATTTAGTTGGGAAAATATTTTCACTGAAATGCAAGCAGCAGGACGAGAGATTTAGTTTGGACAGCAGAATGTGAACTGAACTGGAAAATTATGAACATACATTCCTGGATTTCATTAGTCGGGCATCCGGATACAGGTGTTTTTGTTTTAACCGTGCGGGTTTAGTTTGTGCGCACATGCATCGCTATACAATATCTGCTGCAAAAGCAGCCTTCAATACAACGGAAAGTAACAATGACCTGTCCGTATGGAGGTATGCACAAAAAAATTGTCTACTAGCAACAATCTTGCCCAGAGTCCAAGGATATGGCTATGAGCACATTGGACAGGGTCTTATGCGACCATTGTTATGAATACAAACAGTCGGGTCATCCTTAAACAGGTTGCATTAAAGACTTTTGAATTTATTAGCCATTTTCATAATGGAACTTTAAAAGACAAGATTTGCTAAGCCCCAGCAGGGCTGACATGTTCTTTTTTCTGACTAGTACTTTGTTTCATATTTGTGCGAATATTCGAGTGACAGAAATTCGAGCATAGTGAATGAGTGCAATTATTTGAGTGTGCCTACTGTAACTGATCTGTTTCCAGCATGACGTTTGTAAAGCCATGTTCAGACGATCTACAATTGATCGGGCAATGAGCTGCAAATGATCTGACAGTAGCGAGCTACCTTACAATACCAAATTGCCAGTTAACACCGTTGCCAGATTTTGTCCCAAACTCTGAAAATTTAATTTATATGTGGTTTGCCTGCAAATAATTTGTCTGAATAGAATAGAAAGAAAATAGAAAATAGAAATATTTCAAGATCCTTTTAGAGGAATCACTTAAAAAGGAAAGGGTTATAAAAATTCCTAAATCCTTTTCGTTGTTACTACTACTTCTTCGTCCACATACATATTTCAAATTATTTAATTCACGCATGTGCCCCAATCTACAGAAAAATGCTTCGTTATTGAAATCAAGAAAAATATTTGCATACAAATGAAAAATTTGCAGATTTAACCACAGAACATCTGCCAATAGCAAATGAGTCTGCAAATGCTCTTCACGTCTGGCAATTGTCTGACAATGATAAAATTGGATTGCCAGATACCTGATAATTTCACTATCTGATAATGATTGGTAGATAAAACTTACAGTTCACACGGTTGGCAGACATTTGGGACAATTTTTTCATTTGTAGACCTGACAATATTTTCAGATCTGGCAATCGTCTGAACAGTGCTTAAGTTGTAATCGGAACACATTGGGCCTTACTTAAAATCATTTTCAACCTTCACACTTAAAATTTTGGAGTTGGCAATGGGTAGTTTTATATGGAAAAGTTCAAGGTGACATTTGTAATTTGTTGTTTGCCTCGACTTTTATGCATTTCGATTCAGTGTCAACGTTCCCGCTGGCTGAAAGTTAATGACGCTGAAAGACATTCTTGAGCCTTACTCCAAGAAAGTCGCAAAGAAATTTAACAACAACCTTTAAGGTATAAACTCCTTATATTTTTGGAATTTGAATTTATTTCTATGTCTTGTTCAATGCTTTCCTCTTTTACTACTAATAATCTCTTCCTCACCATTTCCAGCAACCCGCAAAAACATTATAGACCAGCCAATTTCATTGGAGGATATATAAGGAGCCCTCTGATTGATCACATTTTCCAGCTGTCAGATGACGCGCTTCGATCGTCCATGATCGGAGATGCTACATGTTGTGTCAATCTAACTACTGAGAGTTTACAAGAGTAAATAAAGTAGGTATACATTTCAATACGTTACAAAGGAAATATTTATTTGACTGGTTTCCTTAGTTGCCAACAAGTGCCATGGAATTGAGTAGATGATGTCAGTAATAAGGTAAAAGACTAACAATAAAACAACAAGTGAATGCGGAACGATGGCTTATTCCTATAGCACGTATTGCTTGTTTGCTTTCTCTAAAGAAACTAACACTTTACTTCTTCTCCCTAAAGCATTTCATTACAAAACATACAACAACTAGTTACATATTTTAAAAACTAAAATTAATAAATAGTCGCCTTTCAAAAGGACATTTTGATAAATTTGACACCGATCTGACAGTTGCTATAAACTAGCCCAAAGAAGAAATATTTTGATCTCTCTTTATGGCTGTAACTTTTGGGTAAGGCAACGGAAACGGAGTACTTGGGTACGACCAGTGCAGCATTGCCCGACAAAAAAATTTGAAGTTTAAACGCATCGTTTAAATTTTTTTTTTTTTTTAAACAACATTTTAAGAAACCCCAGATTTCCCCCCGTCGATCAAAAAAAAAAACCCTAAATCTGGGGCGAAAACCACCAAACTGGCAACGGTGGTCCAGTACTTAATCTAGTTTAGTGAGTCTGACAGCTGGCTGACTTAATGAAATTCAGTTTTAATTGATCTATTTACGTTCGTCACGTGAACAGTTGCTTCAGTTGACGTAGTCGAGGAATCTTGTCAAGAATTTCGTGACTGAGTACCGAGTTGACATTTCGTGTATGTGGCGACGTAGGAAAAGTGACACATCCGACGAATCTAGTTATTGCGTTCAGGGTGCAGTGTACACTAGTACAGACCAATCTACTCGACTTCAATGTTATTCCGGGCTTTCTCCCCCAAAACCCATAAAATAGATAACAATAAAAAAAAATTCTTTTCAATTCATACAAATTTAAACAAGTTGCCAGAAGCATGAACAATAATCTGTATAATAAAGAAATTTTGTGCTCTTTTTCAATTCCATGGATAAAAATGTGTAGCATTCACTGTTATGGAGAAATACGCTCACTCTTGCGTATTTCATACATTAATACCGTCAACGATGCATAACTTAATTTGTATTACCTTTTTTTTGTATTGTTAAATATGGTCAGACTGCAACTGCATAACGATGGCAGACCACCATCCACCAAACCACTATTGATGCAAGCGCAATTGGGCGACAAACAGCAAGTCAGAACAAAGCGTTATTCAGGCTATTCAATTTGGCGCGACGTGCGGCGGAAAACTGTTATTCCCCAACACTGAAATCGGCGCTTCCATGGGGAACATTTTAAATATCGCGTTATGCGTACAATGGGAATAAAATGTATTTTCCATTTGCATTTATGTTGCGGTGTTGGCTGCTACCGATATAGGACTAATTTACCTTAAATCGCTGCAAATAATAATAAATTTAATGAAATTTGCGGAACCGTACCGTGTGCGGAAATATGCAAATTGACTTCCTGGCGAATGATTTACCATTTACCTAATAAAATTCCACCATAAAGGAAGTCTCTAAACAAATAGTACACGCAGTTATGCAAGCGGTCAGGACTCAATTGAATTATTTTACCTAATTCAGCAAATAGTTTGTTTAATTTTGCAAATTACAAATTACTCAATTGCATTCGTGTTCAGGGTGCTCCCCTGACAAAGTGAATCATTAAATTAAAAATCGAATGTTAACGCTGGCAGATATTAAGTTTAATTTGTTTAATTTGAACTCAGGCTGATTTGCATATTTTGTACTCGTGGTGGTGATAGAATGTCATCCAGGTTTGTTCCACAAAATTGTCAACTCTAAACACACTCAAAGCCGGAATATTAGGTTGCATGGATAATTACAGGGATTTTTCGACAAAAACGTACTTCCTCGCTGTTTGGTGTATGTATACACTCCCCAAGGATGGTGCGATATATATTCCTGACAAAGAAGATATATGGGGAAAATATATTTTATAAGCATTATTGGCCACAAACAAAAACAGCGCATCAATCATAATTTAATTCCCTGGTGGATTATGGGAAACGACAATGTAGCAGATAATGTATTTCGTAATGCCGTATGCAAAACGGGAGCTATTTTTTCCGATTATCGTTTATGGCCGTCTGCATGTTTGTTTTCGAACTAAATTTTTCTTCATCAATCTTCTGGATCTATTGTTCGTTGGATCCGATAATTCTTAATTGGAGAGCACATTAATATTTGGTTAATTTGGTCAGTTTTTTCTTGACAGCGATTCAATAAGCCCCATAAAATTTAATTTATTTAGTTTTCCCAGAAATATTCGTTTAATTGTTTGTCCAGATCTTTCCATCAAACATACCTACCTACTTATTAGCATAGATAAAGCATATTGAGACCGGCTGAATTTCCGTTACTTGCCTACAAGCTATATTTTTACGAAGTGGACACGATTTGGTCCATTCTATTGACAAATGTCACGGAACTTAAACATTTTCGACTCACCAACACATTCGCAAGAAATATGAGCCACTTCGTTACGTGCGGATAGAAATATTTTTTAGGAATAGTGTAAGCTTACAATATTTATGAAAAATGATCACTGCAGAATGGTTGTAGGATAATATAAACATACATATGAAATCGAAGTAATCGATATTCAAAAGAGGAAAATACACAACCATGTTTGTCCCAATATGTTTCTAGTATATATAACAAGTTTTATTAACATAACAAACCAAATTAATCGCCTTTCAAAAATATATAATAACAAACCAAAATTCAGTTATGTTAAAACGTGGTATTCCCGAGCTCTATCACATATCCCCACGGTTGGCAGCGTTTTTTTGTATTTTTTGTATGTTTTTGCATGTCATACGGATTCTAATTAACATGCCTACATAGTTAGAAAAGCAAAATGGTGGAATTTGAAAAAAAAATTTACAGGGTCAGCGGCAAGATAATTGCGAGTTGGAGGTCTCGGTATGATTTGTCTAGTAGGTATGCTTATTAGGTATTAGTGAAGTCTTGAGTGAGGAAACGTAAAAGAACGTACATTCTGCGTAAACAACAACAGTTTTTCTTTATTTGCACGCTCAAAAAATTAAGCAAAAGCCGCAAACTTCTGAAATGCTGGACATAATTTTCTCTCCAACTATAAGGTTAGCAAGGGGGAAGGATTTCTTTGTTTTAATCCAAATGCTAATATGCGAGTACCGCTGTCTCAATCCAAGAACGGCAACTGTGTAGGCATACAAATAATGCCGACCGAATGTTTCGCGCAAAGTTTTTATGTTTCTTCGCATTTCGGACTCAGCATTTAGTTGAGTTGTTCAAAAGAGATGTTCCGTAAATTGTACAAAAACTAAATGCAGTCATTTCATTTCAACGTCTTGATCATTGTGGACATGAAATTCACATAAATCCAGTTTTGCCGAGAGTTTGGCACATTCCATTTGGAAATGCTGGCCGATGGAATTTCCTCATTTTTGAAACGTAGAATCAAATTATTTGGCCATCATCTGTTTTTTGAACTTTTTTACTGTACGATTATGAATAATCGCATCTTGCATGTACGTTTGTACATATTTATGATCTCGGATGTCGGATGAGGTTATCTACTTGAGAGTAGTTCAATTTGTTTGTGAATTGATAATCGATTACAGTGTGACCACTTTTTTTCTATTAGTTTTTGAGAGGTAAAAATAATCATGCCCACGGTTGCCATATTTGTCATTTGTGACCAAATTTGGTCATAAGTTGTTCTCTTGGTCACATTGTCACTTTTCATTTCATTTGGTGATTCTTTTACGAAATGAAAAAAGAGGCTCCACAATAAATCCTTTAAATCATAGTCACTGGGCACATTAAAAAATCTAGTTATCTAAAGTCGACTAGAATGTTCTGGAAGATGTAACCTGAACGCAAAAACTAGATTGGTCGGGAACGTCACTTTTTCTACGTCAGCCACATATGCGAAATGTCAACTTATGCGTTTTCCATTGGGATTTTGAGATTTTGCTCTCAGATTTCAGATTTTTCGTGCCCAATGGAACATAAAACGAAATTTTTCTTTCTTTGCATTTGTGGTAGTGCGTATTTTAGGAGTGAGCTATTCTTAGACTGTAATTTATGCTTATAAAAATCCACTCAATTTATATTGATATCCATTGCAGCGGCCAAAGGTTAATAGTTCTCTATTTTTCACAGACTTCTTTAATAACACACTTAAAAGTTTGACAAATGCCAACTATTTTGCTGTTAGTGTAAGTAGGTGTGAATCTCGAGATTCGCAAAATTGTTCTGACTCTCAAAATATGTGTTTTATTTTTGGGCCAATGGAAAACGATATTAGTTCTCAGTCACGAATTTCTTGATTAGATTCGTCGGCCACCCTTCCATAAAGATCAACTTAAATAGCTGGTCATATGACCGATTATAGCCAATCAAAGCCGAGATATGTATCTACGTCTAGTCAGACAGCTTACTAAAATAGATACTTGAACACCCCCACATACTGTCGTTGTCAAGCCGAATTATATCTAATCAGAGGGACAATTCTCAACCGTATTATATTTTTCTTGAGATCTGCACTAATTTGTTGTTAGCACGGACTCACAAAATCAATTCGTAGTAATGGTTTTTTGTTTATATTTATATGAACAGTCAAGATTAAGTTCTAACTATGCAGTAGCTTTTTAGAACATTTTTTTGTATGTATCTACCTATAGTTTTCTTTCATAATCCTAATTAAATAAATAAAAATTAAAAATATAGTTTTTTCATTGAAATATGAAAAATTTCTGCCGAAATTTAATCCGACAACAAAATACTTATTCAACATTAACGTCACATATACGTGATTATCGTATATTTCCGCGTATATTCCGCGGCGCAAAGCTTAAAATCAACGACAACCCAACTTAAGCCAAATCTACATTTAAGCCATCAAAAGGTGCGAAAATTGCCAAAACTCAAAAATTTATTTCGCCATCTACAAGATACACCGATAGCGTCGGTAAATACGAACGACTGTGAAGTTGCATTCCTGTTTTTTATAGTCGCTGACGAGCTTCTGGCAAGACTCCGCAAATAAACTTTCCCAAATCGGCAGCAGCAAACATTCCCCTTAAAACCGTTTCACATTAAATATTTTGATCTAAATATATGTGCCACTAACAGTCAGCCGAATTAACCGGATTATCTTTCCGCATAAAATACACCAAAGTGGAGGTTCTAGACCGCACATGAACACGGGAAAGGGAAGGGGTGCAAAAATGATACTCGCCCAAACTATGTTATGTATCTAGATACTCAACGAGAACGTGTGTATACACTCAAATGCAAATGAGCTTAAAGTCTGCCGCAAAGGCGGAAGCACCACTAAAACATGAGTGTGTCCAAGCATCGTGCACCACGCACATAATGTGCACATTTTTTGCAGATTAACCAGCACCGCAGAGGGAACATATCCGCCAGCCCACTCCGGTATTAAATACGCTAAAGAGCCGAAACGCAAAAAGAAATTATTTAAAGCGAACTGAAAACAATGTCACAATGCTAGTACTCTGTCGTATAATGCGTGCTGGCCTCTTCAAGCGTGCAGCAATCTAATTTTTCTACCGGAGGGGGGCTGACCTTTTCCAATTAAACATGAACTCGCACAGCATTACATGGGGTGAGGGGGAGTTTAACACTGATGGGTTACTGACAGTTGCGTCCACTGACCAGTGGGGAGCAGTGAGGGCGATTTTGAGATGTTTTGTTCTTTTTAGAAACTAGCGCTAGATGTTAATTTGTGCCTGTGGCCACATTTCAAAGTTTGCATGAGTCGGCGTGGTATGTTGCAACCACATGGTGGCTGGTGGCAGTCTGCCTGGCTGGCTGGTTGTAAGGATAAAAGCTGCAGGGTAAGCGTGTCTGGCCGCACAATACACTCGGAGTCTAGACCAGAATGACAGTAATTTGATTTGGATATTCCCATGGGACATTTGAGGATGGTGAATTTAGACTGTACTCATCCGATGCCAAGTGATGGCATGTTGATGAGTAGGGAAATGTTTTAGTTTGCTTTGGGGCACTTAAGGCGGGATGCCTTTTTAATTAAGAACAATTAAAGGATGGCAAACATACGATTATAGCTAAGGAAGAACTTGAAATACGTGTATATAGTTTCGATACCCCATAGACAGAAATACGCTTTTGTAGATTGAGATTTCGGTCATTCTTTGGAGGAGATTTAAAATGTTAGATTGACGCCTTCTCAGTCCAGCTTAGAATAATTTATGAATATACCTAAAATGAATGTAAAGAAGAATTTTATTATTTGTATAAGTCATTACTTGAACAAAAAACAAAACCAAGGAGCAGTTTTTTACATTAATACATTTGCACTGAAAATTCATTGCACAAAATGTAAAACGGAACATTTAATACCTCCGGAAGTTTGTAGGTAATCCGCTCGCATTTAGTTCTTATTCATGGATTTTAATAAAACGGCGGCAATTCTAACCTTTACATTCACCAGTGACGTTAACCATTTCACGCATGAAACCTGTGTTACTTGCGATTTCCAGATGATCGAACAAGAATGGGGAACTCGAAGTGAACGCACTACCTTTACTTTCTAAGTTACAGCAACTTATTGGCATTTACCACTACTAAGGTAATGTTCTACAGCCTTGTAAAATTTTTCTATATGAATTTTGTAATATAAGTTTACAAATATTTCGTTAAGTATCTAAATATTTTTCAATACGTTTTCCATTCTTAACGAATTTGTAAAATGTAAAATTTTGGTTAAAATGTACTAAAAGTAAGTGAATTGTTTTCTACAAAACAATTTACGAAAAGACGAGAAAACGTGAACGCTAGTTCATTTGTAAAATCGAAAAAATGTGAATTCGCAAACTCGATTTATACAAATTTATGTCGCACAAAGTCTAAAGACGTTCTACTAAAGAAATTTATAAAAGGAACCAGCAAAGTAACGAGTTATTTCCCTTTGGTTGTAACGAGCTCAGAAAATTTGATTGGGCTAGCACTGGACAACTCAAAGTTATCGATAGTGCTCTTGAATTCAAATATTTTCTTCTTGTTGGTAAAAATGTTTTTTTGTTTTTTTTGTATGGCACATAACTAATGATCCCATCTCTCCTGTTTTGCGCAGGAGACTCCTGTTTTTTGGACCGAAAACCTGTGACCTGTTTTTGCCCTCGAAAAACCTGTTTTTTACCAAAGATGTTTTTAACGCACTAAACTTTAAAATTTCAAACGTGTCAACGTCGCTTCACGTCGAACAGAACATCGCAGTGAACTGGCAACTGCGCGAAAAAGCTAACGGAGCAAAAATTACATACGGACATACTCCCTCTCTCACTTTTTCAGTCAGTGTACGCGAATCATAAACTAAATAGTAAATAGACTGACAGCTTCAGCCAAAAAAGAGAAATTGCCTACAAGCTGAATTTGGCCTTGAGTGTAGCCCAGTTTGAATTCATGTATTTGTGTCATGTTAATCAAAGGGGGCACACATATACTTGAGAAAAACCAGCCTACACTGCCGGTTTAACCAGATGTCAGGTAGCCTGATGCGGATTCTCATTTCAATATCGAGTGTGGGACTGTTTTGTTTTACACCTTTTTTTAAAAATAAAAAAAACTGGGAAACGCTAGGATTTTGTGAATTTCTCCTGTTTTTCAGCAAAAATGAGATGGGATCATCATACATAACCATTAGCTTTTCAGAACAGTTCAAAAACTAATAGGGTATTTGTCTCCCCACTTTGCGCAAAAAATTCAATTATTGACCCCCAGAAGTTCAGCGAGCGAACTTGTAATTTGACACTTATAATTTGACGCGTGTAACTTGACACTTGATTGCAGCCGTGCAAAGGGTGTGCGGTCCGCTCTAATTAATCTTCTTGTTTATCCCATTCATACTCAAATTCATCTTGAAATTTGTGATCACCTAGGGAACCATCAATCATCGGTCATTATTGACACATCACTAAACTGAAAGCATAAACGGCCTGGGATCACCAGTGTGAGGAACATTCAATCAATTATATCGATACGTCTGGCAATTTAGTGGCCCCGATATCGAGTATTGTTTTCGTAATGAAAAATGTTACCTTGATGGAAGGAAAAGCAGAACAAATACCGCTAGATAAACTGGTTAGGAAATGCACCCTTCTCAGCACTCACCTGTTAGCGCAGCCAAATTTAGCAGTAATCCAATTATCTCCATTGTCTTATGTACTCGTTTTATTTTCCCCTTGTTTTTATTTGTATAACAGAATCTTGATCCAATTAACGGTATATTCAAACGCAATATTCTTGCGTCGAGGGTTATTTTTAAGCCCTTATTATAGTGAACACAAAATTCGATATATTTCAACGTTATTTCAATTAAGATTTTAAGAAACACCTAAGGCACTGCACTGCATTATGTCACTCACTTTTTGTAGGCTATCACAAATCTATGAGAGTGAGTGTCGAGATGGAAAACAAACAATAACTTTTCACAAAATTTTACCAAGTTATGCCGGTCGATTTACACGGAATCGATAAATTTACGATCGGTCGATGATCAAGAAAATTCACCATTCGTACGTAACGGTTTCTTCAATAATAGATAACCCAAACCAGGAATTCACAAAACCGATTTTTTTTTGTATTTTCCGTAGCACTCTCTCCATGAAACTGAGATACTTTTTTCCGTTGGAAATTATTATTCTCCTCAGCGTGATGTGTTCTGTGCTGTTGTTGGGCATCGGTGGTGGCGTCATGCGACTTTCTCTACTCACTGTCATTGTTGGAAGGGCGCCCGGGCGGTTGTTTTTCTACCCCTAAGCAGCGAGACTCGTGGAATCTGGGGTTGGCAAACAAGAGACTATGCGAAAGAGCGTAATAAATCAGCTGATTGAAAGAGTTGGAAATGGTGAGATTTTTGTTGCTGAAAGCAGCAACTGGTGGGCGTTTGTGCAACACATAGGGTAGGTTAGTTAAAGCTTTTTCGAAATTCCATCGGATCTCCCCACCTTACGGTGAAAAGTTTGTTTAGTTGAAACTTTAATCGGAAGCGGAAACGGATTGTGATGAAATTAAATCGAAAACTGGTATACAAAGCTCAATGTTTATAGAACGAACTTTTATGGTATTTGAGTGGAAACGGCAAAAGTCACTCTGATGTCCAATGTACACTTTTATCAAAAATATTATTAAATCTCTATTGATAATTGCAGAAATAATAATGGGATAATTACTTGGTTTTTCCTGAATGCGGAAATTTGGCTGTAATTCAGTCAGTTCCTAGCGCCAGCGCCACAATTTTTTTTTACACAATATATTAACATAAAAACAATAAATTAACTAACTTTTTAATGATTTTATCACAATAACGCTTGCATGGCTTCGTATTTATTTTCATTTTCTAATCATTTTAACGATTTCCTTTGACAGGTCGTTTTTTTTGTTCTCTCAATGCAGCGGGTAGTTTTGCGCTAGATTGATAAATTTCCCTGAAGCGCAAATGGTGAAATGTAATTCTATTTATATGGAGCTTGAGATGCCGCTAGTCATCTCTAGTGACCATAGTATTGCCTTGTTACACAACAGTGTACCTATCTCCTTAATGATTTTACATTATTTGATCCATCGAATTGGTCTTATTTGCTGAATTTTAAAAAAAAAAGTTAGTTCGAGGTACACAAAATTTGGAATAAAGTAACATTTTTGGATAGAACACAGGAAACTGTTGCTAGGGCAGAGAACAATACACTGCACGGAATCGATTTTACAATAAATTTTAATTTGAATAATTTAATGTCGTTTTCCGTTGGGACCACCAGAAATCTTTTTCAGATTTCCGATTTTACGCTACTCATGGAACGCGCAACGAAATTGATCTGCTTTTATAAATGTATTAGTGCGTTATTTGGCAGCTATATCAGATGTTCAAATTGCATTTGTTTTTGCAAAAATCACAAATGGATATCGACTTCGAAAATGTTTTCCCTGTTGTAGATACAAATTTAATATTTTGGGTGATACGTAGTCTTCAGATGACGAGAAAGACTATGAAGAAAATTATTCCTCCAAAATTATATCCATGGCTATTTATCTAGATCAAAACAAAGATTGATTTTTTGTCCCAATGGAAAACGACATTTAAAACCGAATGAGATCCCAGAGTTTTTGTAAAGCAGATAGATATGCCTCAATTTATAAACACATCCCAGATCACGACCCATGTAACTGCTTGATTATATCACATTTGTTTTGTGAATTATCAATAGCCATCAGTAAACTGTCAAATATTTTTTGCTCCATAAAAAAATCTTTTAACCAAAAATAAACAATTAAATATCCAGCAGTACATAAATTAAACCATAAAACTAGTTAAAAACTAACCAAAATGGTGGTTTCCAAAGAAACACTCACAGATTTCAAAGAGGTCTACGAAAAGGCCATCAAACTAGTCAACGAAGAGTCGAAAAACGACCCTCCCACAGACCCTTTTCGATCCCATTATGCCGCACGAGATCTTTTAATTGGGTTAATGCAAAACCTTAAAAATGTTATTGGAAGTGAAGAAGACAACTCTGAAGACCAATTTACATTCAAGTCTATTATTGCGTTTGTTTACCGTGACCTCGGACGCATCTACGTCTTTACCGAGGAGATTTCGGTGGGAGAAAAGCATTTGAGGACTTGTTTGGAAACCATTGAGGAATTTCGCATGAGGCCCGAGGCTATAATCTCTTACGTAGGTGCCCTCAATGAGTTGGGAATTATTCTTTCTAACCGGCAGGAGTCAAAAGAGGCATTTGAAGTGCTGAAGAAGTCGGAGGACACTTACAAAGAATTTGAAGCTACAAATCAGAAAGCCATGTCCATTACTGATATTTTTGGTACCAAAGATGAAGTGGAGGAGGGTAAGGGTCCCGCTGAGCTGGAAAGTTTGTACACCCTGTGTACCTTTTACATGGCACAAGTGTTTTCACATCTTGGAGAGCTGGAGAAATCCGCTGAATATTGCCATCAAACTCTAAGAAGGCAATTGGCTGCCAAGACCTATGAGAATGTGGATTTCGCTTTAAATGCAGCAACCCTTTCGCAATATTATATTGGTCAGAACATGTTCAGGGAGGCCAGGCACCATTTGTCCGCTGCCACGCTGATTATGGCAGAGCACGAGGAGAAAATGATCAGAGACGACATGACTGAGGAACAAAAAACTGCAGCGACTGAGAATTTTAAGCATCGATATGCAGATGTTGCAAGGTGCTGGGCAAAGTATGGACTTGCCCTGCTGCTGGCCTCAAAGGAGCGCCTTTATAATGACGACGACGAGAAGTTAGCCACTGGTAAATTTGCGCATTTGTTGAACAATTATGTAATAACTTAAATTTTTATTTTTATTTCAGATGCCAAAAAGTTGGCTATAAATCCCGGGGCATATAAGTTTCCAGACCGTCAGCTAGCCCCCTACGAGAATCGAGTTACATGTGACTACTGCTTGACGTTTGACGATGCTAAGTTGGTGTACCACTTTATAATCAAGTGGCTGGACATTGCAAAAGAGTACTACAGGGCTGAGACTGAAGCTACTGAATATGCAAAGATTATCAAGGATTATGCTGAGATGTACCAACATATGGCATTTTTCGAAGAGGATCCCTCAAATCAGTCGAAGATGCATAAACGTCGAGTTACCTACTATGAAGATTTGTTGAATATTCTCAATCCCACATTCTATATGGCAATATGCCGTGAGTGCTGGTACGGAGCTGGGCTTGCCTACTCTGCTATGTTGGACATAAAGTTCGATGCGGTCAAGGCAAACAAAACTCCATCACCACAGGAATTGCATAAGATCAATCAAATCTGCTCAAAGGCCATCAAACATTTCCAAGAGTTTGAGCGGTCCTATATGGACAAGAACGGAGTGGATCTACAACCGAATTTATCGCAAGATGAAATTCTTGGCGTCATCTATGCGTACTTCTATATAGGACGACTTTACTACAAAATCATAACTCCGGATCGGGCTCTCATGCTGGACAACATAAGAAACAGCCTAAGGTACTACAAAATGTTCATCGAAGAGTGTGAGAACAGGAAGGAGGCGGCTGATGCTCTGCAGGCAGAGATCGGTGTATGCAAGGAAATGGTCAACCTCCTGCCGCTGAAGATCAACAGTATCGCTAGGGAGCTGAATGTACCAGTTTAAATATGTAGTTTGCCTTAAATGTTACAGAAACGCTTTGTATTTGTATGAATGTGTATATGTGGACGAAGTGCATTTATAGTTAATGCTTCATTAAATATACTCAACTTAAATTAATTGAAATCAATGTGTTTTTGGAACGGAATTTTTTTATGGCAGAGACACAGCAGCCGACTGGGAATGTTCTGTTGAAGACTGTGCCTTCCGAGTTACAACCTTGCATGTTATATTTGTTCCACAACGATGTCGAAGTGACATGCTAATTTGTTTCTTTTTTGTCCTACCACCCTTTCTACTTTATGTTCTTTTAGAACCTGCATAGCTTCACAGCCCTAGGATGTTGTGTTACTTGCAAGGCTCTTCAATCTCCCCGAACTGGGAGATTGCGAAAGCCGTCTGCTTCTACAAAGAATCCCCTTTTCTAAGGTGGATTGTCTTTCGTCGCTGCCCTTGTTTTGATATACACAATTTTAGTTAGTTAAGAGAAAAGTAATGAATCCTTTTATGTATTAGGATAAAAAGAAATTAATCCAACGTTGACAGACTCATTCTCAATCGTGTTCCCAGCAGAGAAGAAAGAATGGATGTGTTCATTGAAACTCGAATATATAAAACTGAATTACTTAGTTCTTAAGTAAATACTTTGGTCAAACTCTCATAGTAATTGTTGAACCATTAGGCACTTGGCTGTTTAGATACACGAACATGTTTCCTCCTTCTATTTACTTAGCTACCAAGTTTATTTACGTTTCCAACTATTGATTTACGTCAATACTCGTATATAACTAAACAGCAGGAATTCAGTTTTCAAAGCTGTAATAACCAAAAATGACAGAGGATTCAGAATCGGAATTAGAAGACAGCGATGAAGAATCAACTGATTTCAAAATTGTTTCATCTTCTACAGTACCTGACAGTATCATTGAACTCAAGTAAGAAGGATCTTTTTTTGTGTGCAGGAATCTTTTAAGATTTTCAAATTACTACCAGGCATTCTTTTGGCTATGACTGCAAGCGACTCTTTAATTTGTGTTTGATCGATGAAGACACATTGGTGTTTGCATCCGGTAATCTTTTGCATTTTTATTCAATATCAAAGAATACCTTCAACCTGCGAAGAACAGTCTATGGTGGTGGAGTGGGATTCATTATTGTAAGTGCCTAGCTAAATAAAATTTATTCGCACTTAAACTCGCATCGCTTCTCAGAAAAACGAAATCCCGCAGCTCAATTATCTAACCATCGCTGAAAATGGTAATGAGCCGACCGTTTTTATCTACCGTTATCCGGAGCACGAGGTCATAGCTGAATTGAAATACGGCGCTGTGCATAGTTTTACCTGCGGAGTATACAGCAACAATGGAGAGCTTCTGGCTACTCAGGCAGGACATCCAGACTTCATGCTAACAATTTGGAATTGGCAAACCAGTTCGATTATTCTTCGATCGAAGGCCTATCAGAACGATGTTCTCAATGTGGCCTTCTCGCACTTCAATCCGATTCTTTTGGCCTCTTGCGGATTGAGTCATGTGCAGTTTTGGAAAATGGCACAGACATTCACGGGTCTCAAATTGCAGAGTGATTTGGGGCGTTTCGGCAAAACAGACACGTCTGACGTCTACGCCGTGTATATGCTGGCCGACGAGAAGGTGATATCCGGATGCGAATGGGGAAATATGCTGCTATGGGAGGGTGGTCTTATCAAACTAGAAGTTACAAGGAAAGCCCGCAAACCCTGTCACAATAAACCAATCACGAGAATACTCTGGATGGGCAACAATGAAGTGATGACAATCGGTATGGACGGCTACGCTCGGATTTGGTTCTGGGAAACGGTTGAGTTGGCTGATCCATCGGAAGATAATCGATTTGTAGAAATTGATCCGATTTATGAATTTCGCATTGGCGATCGCGATGACGCGTGCGAGAGCCGACATTTACTGAAATCTAAGCCATTCGATGAAAATGATTTTGAATACTATTCGCAGGTGAGTAGTTGATCAGTATTACTCCACGCCCTTTTCAAAAAGTTTTCTAAACTACACGGCTTACGATAAAAATTAAGAATTTTTTGTATGGTAGCGTCTTTAAAAGTGTTAGTTTCGCTACTGTCCAATCAGCAAAAGCTTAAGGTCCCCTCGTTGGGAGCCATTTTTGCCAGTAACGACTTCCATAAAGAGTTAAATTGTAATAAACATGGCGAAGAGAGTTTTTTTGAAAAACAGCACCATTTCCAACCACGACCATCATCTAGAAAATCAGTGATCCACCGCATTTCTCAATGTTTCAGGACGGCAAGGGCGGTGTTTGGCTTTGTGACTTGAACACCATAACTACACCAAGACATCCAAAGAAACTGTTTTCATGTCATGGAGGACGAGTTGTAGCCGGCCAAGCCAGTCCAGTTTCGTGTCACATGGCCACACTTGGCGAAGATGGAAAAATGAATATATACAACTATGAAACCGAAGAACTTCTAATCCAAGAGCCATTTAGTACTGCTGGCAGAGATCTCCTCTGGCTTGACACATCAGTAGACAGCTCAGGTATGGTAATAATACTCGGCTTCGAAGACGGGGTAGTGCGACAAGTCGCCCTGCAGCTTTCAGATAAAACACAATCAAGAGCTCGCGTTCACTTACTATCCGCCATGAAGCCACATTCGACACCGGTTACCTGTTTGACAGTGTCTCCCAGTGGAGACATTTTAGTATCAGGAGCCCTGGATAAAACGGTATTTCTGTTTCATATCAAGAAAGTCGATACCGGTTTTGTGGAAGTCATACCATTGGGATTTATACAGTTACTGGGGTCTCCGATATGTTTACATTGGAACAAGGCTATGGTAAGTTAACATCTGATTATATATTAACCACCTCGATAACCCAGCTTTTAACAGTCAAAAACAGTTCTTATCGGCTGTGAAACTGGGGAAGTATACGAATGCGAGTTGCCGGCACCAGAATCAATCGACTTGGTAAAGGTTCGACCCACTTGGCGCATAGAAGCGGTGTCTTTTAAATCGCTTAAATTTAAGTCCGTAAAGAGCGGGATACGTAGAGAACAGGCAATAGCTGCTACTTTGAAGAGGAAAGCTAAAAAGTTAGCCGCAAAGAAGAAGGAAGTCAAACGGCTTATGGAAATAAATCCCGGCTTACAGATTGATGATAGTGTGTTGGGTAAGTTAACCTGGGAGTATACGAAGTTGATATTACAACTCGCGCCTTTTCTTGTTCAAAACTTAAGCCCTACTTCTCCTACAGCTGATTCATCGGAAGACGACGAGGAAGAGAAACAAAAACCTCTATACATCCCGGATCCCCCAAGCCCCGTGCTATGGCTGCAATACACAGATCAAGGCACCATCTGGCTCTCGATGGGTGGCTACGATGCTGGTTACGTCTACGAAGTGAAATTTGGCGAAGAGGAACCACTCAGTTCAACCATTATACCCGGGGCCGATGATATTGAAATCCATTCGTACATGTACATGTGAGTACACATAGCTTTGCGAATGACAACTTTTCAGAAGATACCCTCTCCCAGAAATACACTCCTAGTCTTCGGCATGCGAACGGGACAAATCCGCATCAATGCCACAAAGCCGGACTTTCGGGAACTAAATGATTTCTGGGTCATCAGCATGCATGACAACCTGAATGGTATCATTCCGAGAGTTTTCACCAGCAACGACGGCAAGTGGTTCTTCTCGATTGGTCACGATGGCAATGTCTTCTATTACTACTGGAATGGGCCAATTGTTCCAAGGCCATGTGATCCACCGATTCAATTCAAGCCACCATCCGTGGTGGTGAATGATATCGAAGATCCCAATCACTTGTCTCTGGAGGAAATAAAAACACAGGAGAACCTTGTGAAATTCCGTGCATTTGAGGAAGAAGAACGAAGAAGACTTCAGTCTAGCTTTAAGGTGATGCAAATGCAAGTGGACTGGATGACGGGTAAAACCAAAGACTTTTATCAAGAAAAACTAAACGCGGTGCTGGATAAGCTGCAGCACAATGTAACAGAAGCCTGTCGCGACGCCCAGGATTTGTTTGACCTAATGTTTGGGCCGTTGGAGTATATTCCATTTGAAGTGTTTGCAATAAGGTATAACATATGCGGAATTCGTGGAATTTACACAAACAATTATTTCCTTTGCGATTTGTTTCCAGCACTGACGTGGTAGTTCGAACTTTTCAGTTGCCCAAGCTGAAGGTAGACACGGGATTAGTTTCCGAAGAAGTCGAGGAAGAACAAGAAGAAGCTACGGCGGAGCAGTCTAAGTATAAATACAATAACTAAGCTCTGACATTCATATTTTTCTCAAAAAATTTGCAGCGCTGAATCCATGACCACACTAGTAGAATCGAAGTCATCCCAAGCCCCATCGGGTGATGTTATCTTCGATTTTGCCGAGAAGGTGTTGTTAAGGTTTTACATAAGATTTATAGAATTCTTCGCCTCGCTGAAAAGAATCAAATCCGACGATATAGGACGACTCATGCAACTTTGTGGCGAAGATTTCGACGAAGAATTCTCAACAGATGGCGATGAGGAAGACAGTTTAAAAGTAGAAGAACAAGACTCCGAAAAAGACAACTGCGTGGAGGAAGCAGTTCCTCTGATGGAGAAGGCTATTCGATTTCTCAACAATTCCATTCGCGAAAATGTCGAGGTTAAGACTTTGGAGATCTCCATCATTCATGAGATTTTACACGCCCTCAAGTCGAAATACAATAACGAGGTTATTCGATTGAAAATGCAGAAGGCTGAATTGTACTCGAAATATGAGAAGCTTGTACGAGAAATTGCAGGAGCTGGAGAAAGTTTAGATCTTCCACCCATGCGTGAGCTAATAGTCTTCAATGAACGGCCGGATGAAGTTTTCACAGAACCGTTTATACCACTGAGGTCCTTCGAGTCGATATTGTGGGAAAAGCCGATGAGG
The DNA here is from genome assembly GCA_963082955.1 of Cheilosia grossa. Classification (NCBI taxonomy): domain Eukaryota; kingdom Metazoa; phylum Arthropoda; class Insecta; order Diptera; family Syrphidae; genus Cheilosia; species Cheilosia grossa. The sequence goes on along the minus strand of OY720147.1, from coordinate 14,316,840 downwards.
AAGACTGAGGCAGAACAATCTGAGGCTTATGAGGAAGAATTAGTTGGCGAAGAAGAAATTACCGATGAGATGCACGAAGGCGCTGAAGAAATGCCTGTCAAAGGGGAGCCCAGTGAAGAGTGGACTGTTGGCTTGGAAAATCTTGCTGATAGGGTACATGAAAAGGTTCGAATACTGGATGAAGAACTTGCAACTGTCGCTGCCAGCCGGTTGCGATACGAAGTGGAGATTAAATACTTAGACCTCTTGGTAGAAATTTCCAATCAGGAGTTGGCAATTCTTCAGGAATCTGAACTAACCGAGATCAATTTAGTAGAGCGAGATGTAGACGCCAAACGGAGTCGAAACGAAATAAGTGACAATATTAAACAACTGAGTATGGAGATCGACACCATGACCAAAAACTTTGCCACCATGAATGATGATATTAAGAAGATTCAAGTGGAGTTTAACGATGCTGTAAAAGGGAATAAGTTTCTGAAATTTCTGAAAAGGATTTTTGACAAAAAATTCAAACCGCGCAAGGAAAAGAAGGCAAATGATGGTGAGTATCACAGATAGGTTGTTCTGAAAGCGACAACGGTATTCTCTGTAGCTTGCTATATATTTATAAATATATTTTAATATTTAATATTTTCAAATAGCAAAGGACCTTTTTAATTAGCCTATAAAAACACCAACGCGCAGTAAACATATTTTGTGTACCAGTTTTAGTTTTACGAACTTACGCTGGAGACGTTCCGCGATACTAATTATCATTTTTAGTGTCGAGGCAAAATTTTCCATACAAAATTGCATATTGTGACCTAGAAAATATTTAGTGTGAAGGCTAAAAATGATTATTAGAAGGGCCCATTTTCAATACAAAATAGCCTATTGTTACCTACAACGAATTAAACGCGAAGGTCGAAAATTGTTATAATTTAGCCCGCCCACCATCTTTTTCATTGCCAAATCTTCTGGAAACGACACTTTTTTCCAACTTGAAACAAAGCGGGCCTTAGAAATAATGATTCTTAAGCTTACTTTTTGTAGTTAACAATTAAGTTTTATAATCTCTGCCGTTTTGAGTGCGTAAAATTTGATGTAAAATTACATTTATTTTTATTTCGTCCATTTAGAAACAGATTCCGAGTCGTCATCTGAAGAATCCTCCACCGACGAAGCAGAGCAGGCAGGAAGCGATGATTCGGGTGATGTGACAGCAATACGTCTCGACGAGACACATTGCCCAGCTGGTTGTGACCGCAAGCTTTACGATTTGTCCTTTGAGTTGCGTGCCCAGCGCCATTCCATTGAGCAAAAAATGTTCGATGGTCAAAGATCCAACGACCTCAAACGCAACCAAATAGAACAGCTGAAGGCAAAATCACCAGCGGCCGACCAGCTCTGTTCAAAGGAACACATCAATTTACTAGCCTTTCGGGTAGGTATTCCATATAGGATATAAGTGGATTATAAATTGTACTTCCATAGCGTGAAAAAGATGAAAAGCTGCGTGCTGTTGAAACTGCAGTCATTTACGGTATTCAGGGATTCGGTTTGAATATAGAGGAGGCTGAGGGCCAAACTGACGAATACATTGAGGCTCTTCTAAACACAAAAAAGGTATACTAAATAAAATGCTAGAACATCATAACTAACAATGTTACCAACCCAGCTGGAGTATCACGCCCTTAGAGAAGAGACGCACCACCTAATCGAGACCTACACACGAAAGCTGAAACTTCTATTTGAAATCCTCGAAGAGCGGGATCGCCTTAGGCGCAGGAAACCCTCAATCATTGCAGCAACCCTCTCCGAGGCATCAATTGTCAGTGAGACGTATATTCTCGTAAACTCTTATCGTTACTAAAAATAGTTCCTTCGCTTTCAGTCGGTTGCCACTGTAGTTAGACCGCCCACACCACCACCGCCATTCGACTTTGAAACTTACGCGGCCGAAAAGATTCTCAAGCTTGTCCAACGCTTCTTCGTTCGTTACCTATCAAAGCACATATCGGAGGCCTACATGCGGAAGTACATTCCAAAAGTCGCCCGATGCTTAGGAAACATTGGCCGCAACTTCACATGTGAACTGGCCGATAACATAATTGAAGTGATTGTTGAAAATTTACAAAGAATCATTCCGAAGAAGTATCTCATACACGCTTCACTGGATGATATCCGAACTTTGTTCAAGGATATTGTTTCGGTCTTTGAATTGGAACCAGTCGAAGTGGATCCAGTTACAGTGATCACCAAGGCAGTGGAAAAATGTGTTAAAACATTTATCAAAGCGAAATGTGGGAATAAGACGCAGCGAATTGTTTTGGAGGTCAGCAAGTTGATTGTAGAAGAGTTGCCAATGGATGATTTCCGGAACCCGGAAACTGCCAAAATTGTGGCAAAATTACTGGCCAACGAGGCGGTTATTATTCCGAATTGCTTAAATATTCAGACTTTAATGGAACAGTTAGCCGCATATGCCAAAGAGCATATGTTAAGTGCGGTGACTATTAAAATTGTGCGTGCATATGCTGAGGAACTTCTAAGGGAACTGCTAGTGCGTAAAGTTGCCGAAGTTCGTACAGTAAAGCCCGGAGAAAAGGTCTGCAGAGATGTGCGCAGAAAGAAAAGACTAGTTTAGCTGTGACGTTTTTGTTTGCTAATAAAGAAATCAATTTTTTTTTATTATTTGGTTCAGTGTACCTGAGCTCTAGAACGAATGGCGCAATTTTCATTCAAGGGTTATTTCGAACAGTTAGTTACCTGCTAGATTGAAACGAAGGGGCTAAATTATCTGTAAATTTGATCATATCACTGAATTCAAATTTTAAAGTGGAAGTAATTTTAAAATACACCAAATAAAGAATTCTACTTGAAATTACCATGAAAAGGTTGATAATGTATTCCAAAGATGTAGGGATAGTTAGGTAAGGGTTATCATTTCCCGGAAAGATATCCTTTATTGGCATCCCTTTTATAGCATGGTAACGATGAAGACCTGTTAAATGAGTTCTTCCTGTTAAACGAAACCAAAACAATCCGTAAAATGGAACGGATGCATTGCAAAAGGCCTTTTATGGCATACCTAGTTTTGTTTATGAACTTTCTGTTATTTTTAGCTCTTATTTTTTACATTCTCAAATGGAATGAATACAAATTACCAGTCTAAAAATGCAAATATAAACAACGTTTTTGCTGGCCGAATTAAGGTGACAAGAAGGCGACAAGTAATGTTACACATGTGAAGGAGATTCTGAAAAAAATAACTTAGGTGTAGGAATTTTGTATTGAAGAACACAAATTACATTGATATATCGATATATGGGAAGAACATACATCCAACTATCCCCTTAAATTTGCATATTTCCAAGAAACACCCGGCCGTAGTCAAGCAACTGTTTTGTTTGTTTTCAATTTGTAGCAATTTCGACAGCAGAAAAATGGTGAAAAGTAAGTACATTTCATCGCAAGTTTCTGTCAATCCGAAAAATATGTATATTCAATCCATTTAGTTACTGAAGAACTGGTCCGCAAAAAGTCCGAGCACAATGAGTGTCTTATCAGCACATTGGAGGAGCTATCCCTGCACCAAGAGGACATTGAGCGAATCGAACACATTCAGAATTGGTGTCGTGATCTAAAAATTCTCTTGTTGCAATCAAACTTGATAGCGAAATTGGAGAACCTCCACAAATTCAAGAAATTGGAATACCTCAACCTTGCGCTGAACAATATCGAAAGGATCGAAAATCTCGAACAACTCGAATCGCTAACCAAACTTGATCTGACGTTGAATTTCATTGGAGACTTAACTTCTGTGGAGTCCCTGCGGGATAACTATAACTTACGTGAACTGATTTTGACTGGAAATCCGTGTGCCGATTATCCGAATTACAGGGATTATGTGATTGTAGCCCTGCCACAATTAACACATTTTGATAGCGAGGACGTAAAAGTCTCAGATAGGCTACTAGCACAAAGGGACTATGCAGCAAATCGTGCTCTCATTGTTCAGGCACAAGCCAACTATTCCATCGAAAGGGATGGCCAAAAAATACGTTATGCTGAGCAAAAGTACGAATTGGAGAAAAGGATGATGTCTATCGATGACGAGCAAGCGCGTATTAAACTGTTTTGGGATTCAAAAACAGAACATTGTCCCGAAGTTCGCAACGACATCCATGAGCAGCAGAAAAAAGCAAGGAAGTTGAATGCAAGTAGCGAAAATAAACCAATGAAAAAGCCACAGCAACTATTTGCTCCTTGTGGACGTCCGTACAATGTGAATCAACCGAAATTGCAATTTACCTTTAAGGATGAAGGGGGAGAGTATGTCCTTGAGTTAAATGTGTACAAGTAAGTCAAAAGTCATTATACAATATTTATATTGACATTACATGTACATATTCGAATAGATTTCTTGACACTTCCCATATTGATGTTGACATACAACCGAAATATATTCGGGTGGCGGTGAAGGGGAAGATATTTCAACTAGCATTGTCTGATGAGGTAACGACGACTGGGGCAGTGGTCCAGCGATCACAAATTACAGGGGAACTGCTTATCAAAGCACCGAAATTGAATCACGACCATAGTGTGAAGAGTTCAGAGAAGCCGAGTTCAAAATCAGGAAGGGGTAGGCAGAATTTTCACAATCGTTGTACGGAGATTTCAAATTTTGAGATTTGTATTTTTCACAGCGCCATTTTTAAGCACAAAGCAGAATCCGAAAGTAACGACGAAGTATGAAAACAGAACATTACCTCTTTTTTTATTATTTCAAATCTAACATTTTGTATTCATAGGACAGGCGTTAAGGAAGCAGTAGATTATAAAAACATTATACCCCAGGCGACCAGGTTCAATCACTTGGTAACACCAACACCTGACTTTGATATCGCTGACGTACCGGATCTGGAATAGCGAGGCTTTGTATGTTGTGTTCTGTTAATAAATGTTGAAGAATTTAGTTTTAATAGAAGCTACCGAATACATCTGAACCTGTAATTATTTTAACTCAAACCTAAGTTGACATCTATTCTCTGCTTCAGTGCAAATATGTATAAGTACAAAATTGGCGCCCAACACTTCATAACATCAGTCTAATTATCGAATCACAAACATTTTTAAACCTGGCGCAACCCTAATTACCTACTTTTTATTCCCATTCCGTATTTTCGCCAGATGTTGAGAGAGACAGAGAGTTTTCCAAATAAAAACGTGCGAAAACCCCCAAGTTATTCCACGGCATTTAAAGAAATCGCAATATATTGTTGCATGGTATTGTTCAGACTGCGAAATTTCCAGAAATTTCCAAATAAATACCCTCTATTCAGGTACCCACCTGGGATAAAGTGCTTCCACTAAATTCGCCAAGGAAGACCCACCTTAAGTAGTTAGGGCAATAAAAATCCCATCAATGTGTGTGAAAACTGTCATAAAGGACATCCGCTTACCTGTCACAAGTAGGAGCATTTTTTCCCCTAGAAACTCATACTGGCGTCTTCATAATACAATTCAAGGATGTGCATACGTCTGTACATAATTAACTGGCACCGCGGAAATTGCATAAAATTAAAATAACGTAATGCATATGCACTCTCATTTGGAGTACTCAAAATTAGGTTAAAATTAGTTGTCTGGCTCTTTATCTCAAAACCACTTAAATGCAACCTGACATAATTACACAAATCGACAGGGAAGGGATTAAAAAGCGTCCCATATAGTCGGGTCAAGTTTTATGACAGCAAGCACAAAGGATAAGGGCTACCTGCTATTGCTGTCCCTTACTAGGAGGTAATTTTTACCTGTGTGACCGACTTTGTGTATAAAACAGAGCTCATAACTGGCCAGACATTCATTTCGTTCTAGAAACTTGACAAGCGACGTCACAGTAAATTTAAAATTAAAATCAAAATGAGCGGATCAATTCATTCGTTGCTATCCAACAGTGACAAGGCCTACTTGAACCGCGAGTCGTTTAAATATCCCTTACGAAACAAAAGTGATAAAGAGTTCAAAAATCAATCAAACTATGAAATACAAAACATAGATCAGTCAATATCCGATGCCTTTGAAACCTTTTCAAGAGGTCTACAAGAAAACGTCAAAATGACACCCTCATTTGAGTTCAACAATCTAGATCGTTGTATGAAGACACCAACGTTCGCTGAATGTGGGAGACTTTCGTTTCCAAGCAATATGGCAGTAAGTCTACAGCGTAACCCAAATACAAGTCCGAAAATAGTCGGAGTGGAGAGAAAAAAGACGCTCCAATATAAGCCGGTCTACATGCAGAGGCATTCAGTTGCATGCGAAGATGGCCTGCTTAATTTGGCTGATGTGCATCATAGAAACTACGAGCGAAACAAACTAATCAACTTGTCAAAACGCTCATATATGCATGATGAAGAAACGTATAATTCAACAGCATTGCCGGACATTGTCCCCAAACAAATCACAAAGACTGGCTCTTTAAGTTCGGTGAAGGCTCGTATATCATTTTTCAACAATCTTTCCACAGAGAGCAGTTTTGAAAATACCCGCACCAGTCCGCCAAAGCCGAAAGAATCATTTTTATCACTTCTCCGGCAAAGGGAACCGCAGAAATCGAAAACAACAGTAATTCGGTTGTCCACATTAATGGAGCGGATATCTGCAAAGTTAAATTCCACCAAAACCTTGAAGGAATCGTTGTGTGAAATGCAATCATCAGAATCTAGTACGACAAAGAGCAGCAATTGCACGCACGTGTACAAGTTTGGAACTCATTCCCTGCCACAACCGCTAAAACGTAAGCCGTCATTCGAAAGAATAAAAATGGTTGCATCCTCGATTGCGAAAGCACCGACTAGCTATGGCACAAATCCCAAGCGGCACAATTTAATGGAAGATCTATCGATGGTGGTTCCAGTGAGATTAAGAATTGCTGCCTTTGAGAAAAGAATTTCAACGACATGAATGTAATTTATGTAAAATGCTGGTAGCTTCGAATGTAAATGTTAAGCACCTACCTATGTACATATGTAAATTTTCTACTTGACGTCAGTAAAATAAAATAGTTTTTAACTCATGTAATCGTTTCTTTTCCTCAATTTGACTTGCATATTGCAATTTCAGAGAGAGCGATCTCTTTACGTTTGGATCCTCTTTGGGTAAAATATCAGTTTGATGACCACCTAAAATCAGTCACAAATTAGCACACCTAACACTACCCACCAATCGACTTTTGTCGAGCCTGTGTTCTGTTATGTTATCAAGAACCTTTTGACTCAGCAGATAGGCGAAGCTTGGTATTTAAAGCGCAGACTTCTGCATTTGAAAGCTGTCAACTTTGCTCTCGATCTGAAATAAAATTTAGCCAAAAAAAAAGGCATTTTTTTCTGTATTTCCATCCAATTTATCGGTTCGGTTTTATTTTTTCTAATTTTCTTCATTTTTATGGTCTTTTTTGGTCTGGATAGTTTTATTCGTAACATCTGCACAAATTTCAATATAACTTTCTTCTGGCACACATTCGCTATTCGTTTTTCTTTAATGATTTGCACGTTAAATATTTAAACAGAAAATAGAATAACAAAAACTAATCGGATTTGGGATATTTAAATGTTAACGTTTTTTGAAACTGAAGTGGACAGTATTTTGTTGGTTAATAAATTGGATGATGTTTCCTTTTGCTATGAGTTTTTGTATGGTATTTGTTTTTTTTTTATTTTTTGTTGCAGCAATTTTAGCCATTGTTTTTTGTTTAACAATACAATAGTACATTTCATTTAATGCTTTTGTTTTCGGTTTATTTTCTTTTTAGTTTTCCTTTACTTATAAATGTATTTTGTTTTGTTTCATTTTTTATTTAATGGCAGTCTTTTAATTTTTAAGCGAATAACTTTTATTTTCGTTGTTTTTTTATGAAATGTGTATGAAAATCTTCGAGACCAATAAGGAAGAGCGAGAGAGAGACAAATTGGATACACTATTGAGATGATGATATAGAAGATATGTTGAGATATCTATGTGTACCTTGATGGGCATTCGTATATACTCTTGACAACAAAAGTGTCCGTCATCCCTTATTGTCCCCGGAAGCTCTTCAAAGCACTTTTCCTTTTTTTAATTGAAAATCACTGAAACCAGAACAACCTGGATGTTAGTGTAAGCAAATTCACTTCTACTTGTTACATATATTGATTTACATTTCATTTATTCGCTTTATTGTGACAAGTGAATTGTTTTCTTATTTGAAAAAAAAAACTAGTTTCATGAAAAAATCAAAATCGCAAAATTGCTGCAAGTACTTTTTAAATCAAACTATTTGGCTGTAGCATTATTTTGGAAACAAAAAAATGCCGCAAGTTGTACTAAAACTTAGAGAGTAATATTTTCTTTTTGTTTATTTGTTATTGCGATTTTGATTTTATCTGATTTTCAATGGGGTTTTTTTTTTTAGCACATCCATCAACCGAAATTCGAATTTTTTCCATAAATATCGGGCTTAGAAAAATTAAAATTTACTACAAATACTTAATTTGACAAGAACAAGACTAAGTACGTTAAAGGTTAACAGAAAATTAGAAGAAAAAACTGTCAGGAAATTTTTGCGATGGATGTGTTACATTAAATAAAAAAAAAAAAAAGTTTTTTAGCCCAATATTATCTTAGTAACCTTTTTAAAAGAGTATTTAATACAAAGAAATTAGATGTTATTTAATAATTGTGTAAAACAGGTACGTATATGTTTTATTTGAATTTATAATTTTTTTACCGTTTTTGAATTTGTTTCACTTTTGTTTACAAATGAAAACCGTAACTTTTGTATGATATAAAGAAAATGTTTTTGTTTTAGGAACAAGTCTTGTTTATTGGTTGTTTAAAAATGTCGACGACACAAGTCCTTATAGTAAAAGGTTCAGTGTAATGGGGAGGATTTGTTTTTGTATTAAGGGTGCAATGTTTGTCTTAATTTTGGGGTGTCGCCAGATTCACAATCTCTTCGGAAAATCAAAAAACTCTCCAAAGGGAGATCAATAGGTAGAAGACAAGCTATGTGACATTTAGTCAAGATAAAACAGATAAGATTGAAGAATAAAATAAAGAACCTCTTTGCTAGTGATCGTTTCTGTGACTATTTAGTCTTTTTTCGTTCATAGCATCGACTGGAACTGAATAAATGTTTTCTTAATTGCAAACACGTTGAAAACGAAAATGAGAAGAGTGAATATGTATTTGAAACTTGTGAACGTCATAACCATGTACTGGGACTTATCGGGCTGGCTTTAAGTCAAATTAACGTTTATTTGTTTCACTTTTCAAATTGCTTCATTATGAATATATTCGCTCTACGCTCTGTGAGTTTGAGGGAGATATCGATTTTTTTTTTTGAAAAGTGAAGACCAGTCTATTAAAATGAAAATATATAGAGATTCCTATTCGCTACTGCACGAAAATTGGGAAAATACTGAAGGTGGCTACGACATGTAACACCCTGAGCCAAAGTGAATGGCTGCAGTAACCGGAAAGATCTGCTTCCCAAATGGTGCGTTACTAGAGGTCATTGAGTCCCAATGTGATATTTTCGTCTCGTACATTTCTCCCATTATACAACTTTAGCTTTGTAAGGGCAGAATAGTAATCATTTAAACGACTTGTAACACAAAACGACAAGTTGGTACAGATGAAACATTCAAGGCGAAGACGCGCACTTTGCATTTTTTTATTTCGTGTGCTGATCCTAGACATTTAATAAAATACGTAATTGTCTGCAGTAAGAAAAAGGGCTTATTTAAAATATGCTTATAAATTTAAAAGGAGTAACATTGGCACCTAAAAAATGTATTGCTACTCGTTAAAATATATATACAGCGATATTACAAATAAAATAAAGTCAGCTCATGGTCATTATTCATTTCGACGAATGGTTTAATATTTGTTTCTTTGACAGTAAGAAAATGTGTTTAGTGAAGTTGCTACTTAAAACCATTCTTAAGATCTCTAAGTTAAATATAAACATTACACAATCGGTGACTAGATTTATACACGACCCTTCATCATTAATTTATAATATTAATTTAATTATTTTACAAATTTATTAAGTTAATTTTGTCTTCTATTTATGAGTGCGTTCTTGTTCTTCGTGTTTATTGTCTCGCCAAAACGGAGACGCAGAATTTATTCTATATTTTGGCTTTCAATTTAATATATACAACAATATTTTATACATTTTTTTCTTAACAGTTTTAACGACCTTTTTGATTTAGTTTTAATTTTACTTGTATACAATCTAGTCACACGATTTGTTTGTTTCTTTGTTTTAAGAAATATAACTTTTGTTACAGAATACAGATAGATTGGGAAGATAATAATCATTCTGAATAAAAATAAAAATTAAAATGATCTTGCTCACTTCATTGTGTTTCGTTTTTGGTTATTCATGACGAAGCGAACGTTAATCTGACAATGGGTACCCTTTGCAATTGCTCTTTTGATTCTTAAAAAAAAAAAACACATGGATGCAAGAGATTCACTTATCAAAACAAAGAGGAGCTGTGCTTTCAATAGATTCTATTCAAAATTAATTTTAACTCCAGTTCGCCCAGAGGTAGAAATTCTACCATTTGAATAACCTGACCTATACCCAAAATATAGGAAAACTAATAACAAACAGCATTGTATCGCCGCACCATCTTCTCAACAAAAAAATCAAGCGAATATCTTATGTTTAGGGCAGTGAAAGTTGTTTCTTAACTATTTCCCTTCGCCTATTTATATATACGATTTTAAATTACAAGAAAAATTTACAACGTGAGAATCTGTCCTCTAGGAAAGTACCAACTTATAACGAATCATTGTAGCGGATCACAAAAGAGCAGAAAGTTATATAAAAACATACTAAATTCAGACAATTGCAAGTCACATGGTCAAGGGGGAAAGTCATTACACTCCGAACACCGCCGCCTTATTAACGCTGCACCTTGACAGCAGGGCGAGAAAATTGGTCATTTCTTCTTATTAAGAAGTATTGCCACGGCTGATGGTAGAACCGAACTCGGTAAGAGGCAGCAGAACCGAATGAAAGTTATTCGTCGTTAGAAATCAATAACCTTTGGTAGGAAGTAAACGACTGCTTTAAAAAAAGAAAGAAAAAAAAAAAGAAAAGAAAAGGAAACAGAGCTAGAGGCACATTAATTTCAACTCTGAACGATTAACATTTTTTAGGGAAAAATTATAAAGTGGTGTAGATTAACCGCTGTTTCTGAATGTATGAAATGCTATTACAGAATTATTAGTTTATTTAAAGATGAATCAATTTCTGCGAACATTGTCAAGCTGAATAATACGCAAACGTCTGTTTTTTTTTGTTTAAAAAGTGAAAGATAAAAACGTTATTGTGGCTACTTATACTTATATTACCTAAAAGATAACAAATACAAAATTGGACATCTTTCTTGGAACCAGCAACAAATCGAACATAATATTTGAGGATAAAACACTTTTAAGATCGAGTGAAGCAAGTTAAAAAATATTCGTCCTAATTTAGCATGAAACGGCTTTACATTTTCACGAATGCTGGTTTCCGATTGTCTCAAAATAAATAGCTTCAGTAAGGAAGTGCAATGCTGTCCAAATTTCGGACGATATGCTTTCAAAATACATACTCCCTTTTTAATTACAGAATATAAAAAAATAGCTCAAGTAAAGTCGCACACTTGTTGTCAAAGCCAAAGATCAACGGTAATACTGAAATCTTGTTCAGGTTTTTGAATTTACCCTGAGAAAGCTTGTCTATTCAGCCCTTCGGATTTGACATGGAACTATACGTTCCTTCTAAATTAGTTAAAAAAAAATGCACCGACATAATTGGAAAACATTTTTGAATTGATTATACAACTCCAATTGGATTGCATTTGAATTTGATGACTGGATGCTGTTACAAACATAGTCGAACCCTCCTAGCTGGAAATGACACAAGGACTACAATGAGATTGTTTCCGAATATGGAATTTTGGAGCACGTATTGCTCGTTTTCCGTTGAATACTATTATTAATATAAAAAATCACCCCCAAAAATGCAAATCCAATGTCAGATAAACGCCTTCGCCAACTTAACATAGAAATGTCACTCACTTGTATTTGCAATCTGAAAAAGAAACAACAACATATAAACACAATTACTAACATGAAAATATTAAAAATCTATAAATTTAAATGTGCTTTGTTTTTCTTTGCCATTTGCTTTAGTTTTTATTGAATTTTTTTGTTTAGCTTCTTGTTTCACTGGATTTTTTTTTTTTTTGTGGTGTTTGGACTTTCTTATTTATGGATTTTTTTAACAATTGAATTAAAAAAAAAAAACAGAAGATATTGTACAATTATAGAATATTATAAAGACTGCATGATACTACTACACATTCGCATTTGTTTTTCTTTCGTGGGGGGAGGGAGCACAGAGACCTGCTGTTGAGTGATATTTTGTTTCTTCCAAAAATTTGTTTCAATAATAAATCTTTATTAAATTGAAAAGTGTTACAACACCAAATCTCTTTCTTTTTTCTTCTTTTTGTCAAACAAATGTAAAAACTTTTCAATTTAATAAAAACTGAGCATTGATACGGGGATGCGTATTTTGTTGTTCTCTTTAAAATACCTAACAATATTCTGTTTCTTACGTTTTGTATACATATTCTAAGTGTTAATCAAATATTTCAAATGAAAAAAAAGAGGACAATGAAAGAGTGGTGGTTAAGCTTGTTTGATGAGATCTTTGCTGATGAGTTGTTCGGACTGTTGTACATTGTTCTCCGCATGCAGAATGCACAAATTTAATTTGCCAACTACCTTTATCTCCGTTTGCACAGCCAAGAGTTTTTCCATCGAGTGTGTGTGCGTTTCTTTCCTATTTTTATTATTTTATTTTGGTTAAAAGTTGCGCTATACTTGGTAAAATGTTTTTTTTTTATTATTATTATTCTTTTATTATTCAGCAACAATGTTTTTTTTTTTATAGATTCATGTAGCCCATCGTTGTGATAGCGTTTTGAAGGGGTGAAATCTCCGTCTGCAGGATCTCATCGCAGGGATAATTGATATTGGCTTGATTGATTTATAAATAACGAAATTATTTCTAATTGCTTACTTGTTTTTTTATTACTAATACGAATCACACCGGCTTTGAGAAAACGCGAATTAACAATGAGAATATAAAATATTTAAAGGAGATATTTATTATATGTTGAGACTTTGTTTTGTTTTATCTCCTTCTTTCTTTTCTGGACGACGGATGGACTGAAATCGGCGAACTAATTTCTTTTTCTTTCACTTGGCCACTCACTTAGGTCTCTTAATTTTTTTTTATCGTAGTTACAATTCGCGTTTTTCCTCTTTGTTTTAAAATACGTTCATACAAATTAAAAAAATCGCTTTTGCACAGGGATAACCACCCACACTATAATATTTTTCAATTACACACAGCATAACCTAAAAATAAACAAATTGGCCGCAATTTCAATTATACTTGTGTTCTCTTTTTTGTTTTTAATTAAGACAGGAGCTTTATTTAAAGTTCGTTTTGAATTACCTTTGTTATTATGTTACGAAAATAAAATAAACTACACAATTGTTTTTGTATTTATTTAAAAATGTTTTGTTTTATTGATTTTAGGGGGAGGGGAACAGATCATTACTATCACTTGCACTTCATTGTTTTCTGTTTTGTTTTTTGCTTTTTTTCTCTTTTTTTATTACTATTTTCATTCAGTTATGTAATTATTATTTCTTTTATTATTTTTCATCTGTTTAACTCTTTAGCGTTTTTGTTTGTATTTTTGGATTTTCTTTTTATTTTTTTGTAAAACCGTTTGCATTGAAACGTTGTTGTTGGTGTTGCGGTAGATGATAATGTTTATGATGATGATGGAAATGATTATTATTATAATAATAATGATTCATGTGCTGCTATAAATCGGTGTTTATTTCGTTTCACTTGCTCACGTTTCCTTCTTCGTTGGTCGAGTTATTTAGATCGTTGCCATTTCCAGTAGTCAGCGCATTGGCAACGTAGAGAGCTGGATCGATAACCTTCGGAATTGGTTTGATCTCTGTGCCCAGCTCTTTTTCGATGCGGTGTAAGTCGAAACGATCTTCATAGGTGATGAGGTTGATGGCAATACCTGTTGATGGATAGGTAAAGTTTGTGAAATTTATCAATTTGCCACAAAAGTAATAAAAACTTATCCTTGTCAAGGTCAAGGATCAGATAACATACGAATAAATCAGTTTCTTTACTCAAACTTTAAATTGAAGCAGAAAACACATAGGTTTACATTGCTGTTGTCATTCGTTTTGGTTTCGTGTGTTGTTTATAGGAAAAAGAAAAGAGCTGCGTTGTATTCAATAATAGCCTTGTGCTCATCACACATCCACGTGCAAGGTTACCGCACTTCCTGAAGAAATATACATATTTCCTGAACGTAATATATAGTCAAAATTGACTGTCAACCAGACTATCCGCAAGCAAAATGAGCTATCTTCTTACAAACTAGAATAGGTACTATAGATAATTAAAAAAAAAGTTTCCTCACCCAAATGTCCGAAACGTCCAGAACGACCAATACGATGCAAATACGTCTCAGCCATTCGTGGAAAATCAAAATTTATAACAACGTTCACAGCCTGTACATCAATACCACGTGTAAACAAATCCGAGCAGACTAGATTTCTGCAAAGCCCCTGTCGAAAATCATGGAAAACGCGATTCCTGTGCGCTTGCGCCATCTTGGCGTGTATGTAGTAACAGCAGTATCCCAACTCAGTGATCTTTTTCGCAAGTAATTCGACACGCTGCGTCGAATTACAGAATATAATCGACTGGTTGATCTGCAATTTCGAGAATAACGTATTCAAGCAGTGAACCTTCTGCCGTTCCTGCACGAATGCATAGTATTGCGTAACACCTTTAAGTGTTAATTCCTCCATCAGATTGATCTCGTAGGGCTCTCGTAAATGATTCTCCATAAAGTTCTTTACACTAAGCGGGAATGTGGCCGAAAATAGCAGAATTTGTGGATCTTTCGGCAGTTTCATAATAACATGGTCCAGCATGCCTTGAAAATCTAGTGATAAAAGTTTATCCGCCTCGTCCAGCACGAGAATCCTACAGTGTGACATATCGGCCACCTTTTTATCCATTAAGTCCAAAATACGACCGGGTGTCGCAATAATAAGTTGTACTGTAAGCATAAGAACACATATTTTTTATAGTTATTGTGTAATGTAAAAGTTCCCATTCTATTTCTAGACTCTTACCCTTTTGGTAAATTCTCAAGATGTCATCTTTTAAATTGGTACCACCAGTTGTCACCATAACTCTAATATCTAAATGTTTTGCCAATTCAATACAAATTTGTGAAGTCTGCAGGGCCAGCTCTCTCGTGGGCACAATAACAAGGGCTTGGATGATGTCCTTGGAGGGATCGATTTGTTCCAGCACGGGAATACAGTACGCACCGGTTTTACCAGTACCGTTCTTTGCTCGGGCCAGTACGTCCTTCCCACTGAGGGCGATGGGAATTGCCGCTTCTTGAATGGGCGATGGTTTCTCCCATCCCTTTTCGAATATTCCCATCAGGAGTTGACGTTTCAAACAAAACTCCTCGAATTCATTGCCCCGAGTGTCGGTGACATCCTAAAAATAAATTCAGTTTGCATGTTGAGATTTAAGAATCAAACACTCGTCGACTTAATGGTTTAGTGAAGCCTTTCCCACATACCGTGACACTTGCATTGTGGCGGCAAGTGGGAAAGGCATGGTACCAGAAACCCCACAATGGTTTTTTGTAACAAAAAGGACCGCCGTGTTCGTTCGTGAACGAAAAACAAAAGAAACTATTTGGCCGTTGATGTTTGCGACAAACTGTAAAAGTTCTATTAAAAGAAAGGCATCAAGTTTTGTTTGCCTCTACTAGACTGAAGCAGTGGCGGACTAAGGTGGGGGCGGTGGGGGCGGTCCGCCCCGGGTGGCAGACTAATAGGGGGTGCCATCAGTAACAGAAAAATAACTTTGCACACTACAAAAAATAAAAACACAAATAAAACAATAAATTTGTTTCCCAAATACCTACCTATATATATGTGCGCATGAATTTCGTAACTGGCCTATTCTCTTAATATTTAAAAGTAAAATGAAATTTGAAATTGAAGATTATTTTATTTTCCTCAATCGCTTCCAACCTTTAAATTAAAAAGTTATTTTTTAAAGATCATATCCCCCCCCGAAATATTTGTCTGGCTACGGCCTTGAGTGCAAGACTGTAAGATATATTTTTTGTTTTGTGGCCTGGTTCTGGTCATTCGTTTTCATACAGTCGACACATGCAGGCAGTTTTATTTATTATTGTTCTGTTCTAGAATACCTACATTCCTATTATACAAAAAAAGAATTATTGTTAACAAATTAACTCCCACCTACATCTTAGATGTAGATCACGCTCACTGTGTGCACAATTCTAGTAGGTAAGGTCGTAAGGTGAAAATATACAAAAATGAATGAGAGTTTATTTTCTTTTTATTTATTAGATGTTCTTAAGGCACCTACTTAGTCGCTTATCGATTAAATTTTATATTTATGCACAAAAACATAAGGAAATTACTTCTTAAATAAAAAGGACATTTAGGTTGACTAATTTGGCTATATGTACTTTCAATCGAAACGGAGCACACAAAAAATATAGATTTTAATGATATAATCGAAACATTCAGTACAATAAAAGCTCGTAAGCACCTTTAAATAAAATATTTGTTCGTGTTTTTTTCTTAAATTTTTCAAGGGGTGTAAGCTTGCTTTACCGCCCCGGGTGTCACTGCCTCTTAGTCCGCCACTGGACTGAAGTACCACGAAAGATTAAATACAAAGAGATAGCTGTACTTACACTTGTCTTAATCCTATTATCCTTTGGCGGGATTTTTAGTTTGGCCTTCCAACCCATGTCATCGCTGAGAGACGTCGTAACAAGAGCCTTCTCGTTGCCCATGCTAAAGCGAAACAAAACCAATTTGAAATTCGATAAAATTTTAGCTCAAATTTACAACAACAATACCTTTTCGGCGTGCCAATGTTATTCAGGTGATTGGCCGCAGTAATTTCTGTCATCATCTTGTATAAACTTATTTGCTATGTTGTTTTCACAAAAATGAAAAGCTTCCTTAACTTCACCGTGAATTTGTTTCTCTCGCTCGCTCGATCTACCTTCTGTTTTCTGCTTTCGTCGAGTCGGGAAAAACCGCGCTGATGATTAATTATTTTATTTGTTTAATTGATTTTTTTTTGTTGTTGTTTTAGTTTGTTCGGTTTCTCACCGATTTTTAATAGATTTTGTTTTGTTGTTGTGTTTTATTTTATATTGTTTTTCTGTTTACTCTTTTTTAGTTGGTTACATTCAAGAACATAAAATATTGATTGGTTTTTATATTTTCTGTTTGTTTTAATTATTTCTTTGTTACTTTCTATACAAAATATACTTATATAAATATTAAAATCGCTCACTTAGACTGCCTTTTTTTTAATATATATAGTTTGTTGTTTATGTTTATTCATTTACTTAACACAATTCACCCTTTTTAATATAAAAACGATAAATTGAAGACTTTATAATGCACTTGTCATTATATTATATGTTCAAATAGTTTTCTAGTTTGTTTTAAAATGTTTTAGTTTTTTGTATTTTTAAAACACATTCACGATTTGTTTTGTTTTAAATATTTAAATTGTTTTTATTGTATCACAAGTAGTTTTTGTTTGTTTTTTTTTTTTTTTTCCTGGAGAAAAACGCAATTTCTTCACTTAAATGGTGGGGGGAGAGGGAAGAAAGAAAAGTAAATAAAAATTTGTGTGAATAAAATTGGTTTAACTTTGTGATTGACAGCAAATTCTACAAAATTGAACAAAGAAAAACTAGAAATTTATGTTGGTATATGGCACTTGTAAAATAATTTGCACACAGTGACTGAGCAAATCATGTTGTGCTTCTGCATTATTTTGTTAGAGAATTAATTTTTCAATTAGTAGCACTGAAGGTACTTTGTTTTAATAGCACAGATTGTAACGCTGCGATATCCAGCTATGGAAGAATGTAACTTACGAGGATATGAATAATCTTTTGCTTTTTTTTTTTTCAACTATTCATGGAAAGATGTTATTTTTGATCTGAAAATAACGAGAAAAACAATTCGTTAGAACGAAAGTAATATAGCAAGTAAAAGGATATGGAGTTCATACTGCAAAGGGACACACAAACATCAGCAGCACAATAAAAACCGGGATAAAGGCGGTTCGCTTGGGATTGATGCGGCATTGAAAAATTGTGTGAGACTTGAGATTCGGAAGCTATTCTAGGACACAATTTCCGATTAAGAAAGTCCAAAATGCTAAAAAAAAAAAAAACGACGAGTTCTGACGGGAACAAAACAAATTTATAGAACTTCCAAATGAAAATAGCCATACAGAGTCTCCCTGCCGTTAAGGAGGAATTCCTCTTGAATAGATGAAGTCAAACGCTATAAGTATATAACAAACACAGCGTAAAATTTGAAGTATAAAGCAATGCGAGAAGTTAATAAGAATTAAAACTTTCGAAATGTGAACGGAAACTGTTCACGATATGACGAGATAGAACCGCGCGCATACAGAACTATTTATAATAAATTTACTATGAAACGGAGGATGCTCGGCTACGTTGGGCACAGAGTGGTAACGCCCGTTTAGTATGTTAGTTTGCTGACCATTGTTGCCTTTGCGAAATTAATACTTTCCCAGCTTCTAAATACAAAATTAGCGAAAAGGAAGCAGAAGACAATTTTTATACTGAGAACAGAGAGTAGGGGGCCTGCAGCGGACGATAGCGGATAATAGAAATGACTGGCAAGAATTTCCTAGTGAACATGATTAAGGTCTCCGAATGAAGTTAAAACTAACACCGAGTTGAAGCTACACTCACACCGCTACGAAGACACCCGTTTTACATGGCAAAGTTGAAATTAAACTTATTGACCACGGGGTATATTAATAGCAAATGCAACCAAATTACCGACCGCTTTTCATAACCAATCGTATTGACTCTTAAAACAAATGAAAGGGCAGTTATACACTCCGATGTGGCCGAAATGTGCCAATTAAAAAGACCTGCAAAACAAATGTACGGACCTAGTGGGTACTAACAATCTGCAGCTCAAACGCGAGAGCAAGGCGTCCGAAAAAATACCTAACTTAATTACTTTCAAATGTTCCGGAAGAAAATTTTGTGACTTACCTATGCACATGTAGGCATAAAATATGAAAAAGAATTGTATAGAATTGTATTTTGATTCAAAAATATGTAGTTAGAAATAAAGGTACATGTGAACAAGGCGAGTAGTTAATATACCTATAAGAATATGTTGCATCCAAAATGAATTAAGATTATGCAGTGACTGTCGCAATATGAACTCCCTAAATATATTTAATTGTGATCTAGCTTTTAATTTTCCAAGTCGTAATAGGTAGGTATGCAATAAATAGGCAGTTTAAAACCAAACGCTTTTCGCATCTATACTGCCAATTTGCATCCTTTTCGTAATTGCGAAACCAAAACTAAATTTTTCGACTTTAGGGCACAAAATATCGGGCTATGAAGTGTTCTATTATTTTAAGCAACATCAATTGAAGGTAGAGCAGACCTATAACACAGCAACCTACCAATCCCCGCTTCTAACAAATAAACTCGAAAGCCTATCTACATAAAAATCTATGCGAGCAAAAATCAGACATAACCCCATTTTACCGCCAAGCAGTTTGACTCGTCATCGTCACCACTCATCATCCTCAGCAAC
The DNA here is from genome assembly GCA_963082955.1 of Cheilosia grossa. NCBI lineage: Eukaryota > Metazoa > Arthropoda > Insecta > Diptera > Syrphidae > Cheilosia > Cheilosia grossa. The sequence goes on along the minus strand of OY720147.1, from coordinate 14,296,995 downwards.
CATCAAAAATTAAGAATAAAAAAAAAAGAAGAGAGACCAACGCGTCAAAATTTTTAGACCACCGACGTCTCCGCCACCCCTTTGTTTTTGTAGGCGCTCGCACGATGCGCAACATGCAACTTTCACTGAGCAGAATCTTTGCCGTCTTCTGACATAGACCAGCAGCATAACAGAACTTCCTCGAGGATCCTCCCAAAGTTTTCACAAGACTACACGCTACCGAAACAGGCGATGCGAATCGTTTTCTTCAGATTAACTGTACAACACATAATAATAAAGATCGAACTCCACCATTTTACTCTCCGTTGTCCTCGACCAACTTTGACGGCTTTGCAGGCAAACAAGAGCATCCCGAGAAAAAAACATGTAAAGGGCAGATTAAACCGAAAATAAACGGTACTCCATTTGGAGCGCTAGGTAGTTTTAATTGAAAACCTTTTTTAGACACACAGTGCAGAAAACAAAAAAATTACCCAAGAGCCGCTGCGAAAAAAAAGAATAAAGAATTTCTAAAAAATGTTCTCCCGATTTTTTGCGTTCGTGTTTCGTTCCCCGGTATAGGTACTGGGCACAGGAGGAACCGTCGAGTCTTTAATTTAGCCAAGAGCAACAATATTCGTGTTTCCTACTTATATGATTAAATTAAATAAAAACAATTTTCACTTGGGAATTGTCAGCAATCAAACGATCGTCGAAATTGGAAAAAAAAATCTTGTAGACCGAAGAACTTACTACACAAAATTTAGCACAAAAAATTAATTTTTTTTTCGTTCCACCACACTCGGAAAAGAATCGCAGTTTGCAAGCAAATGAAATGCGAGATTCTACGTTTTTTGAGCAATTTTCCATCGGAAAAAGTTTTAACCACATCTTTAGAGATATTTACCTTGGATTTCTTTCGCCAATATTGTATAGATTTTTTATAAATTCAACTTTTATCTCTTGAAAATGCGCTTTCCTTTTTTTTAGCGTTTTTATCTTTTTTTACAATAAATATGTCGCCTTCGTTCACACTTTTTCTTTATTTCTTTCTTTCTCGAATGCCAACAGCTAAATGACATGGAAATGGAGAGGATAGGAAAATTCTGTACGCATACATGCAGGGTTTTTTTGTGTTTGGACGGTGACGGGCAGATGTGTAAGTGCGAAATACTCGATTTGCTACTGAAATGTTTTGGTGTTGGTTGGTGTTTAGTGATTGAAGCGACAGTCAATATGCGGCCAATGAGAGAAGTTTCAATTATATTTATTGGCGGGTGATTTAAAAATGTAAAGATATGTTGAAATGCAAATGTTATATAATTACTGGGGCTTTTGTTTGTTTATCTACTAATAAACTGATCGTTCTGAAGTTTGAGGAAGAGAGAAGAAGAATTTAAGCAATCATTTATGGCAGAATAGAAAGAACTTACGAACTCAATTGACGGGCTCGAAATGAAATGTCGAAATCAAAGAATGTTTGAGCCTATCTTGAATCCAATTTGAAGAAATGAGGTCATTTATGTTGTTATATAAATTGGAGTTTCGCATACAAAGCAAATTAACGTGTAACGAGCAGTTTCTCTCTTGGCTCGAAACAGCACAGAGAATTTTACCGGGCAAGTACTGATAAATATGTCCAATGCAAAACTTTGACAAGAAACAAATTCATAATCTGTCTTAAAACTCAATTGCAAAGAAAAAGAAAATCTGTGAGAATAAAAAAAAATCGGTGGGGTTCAAATGCTCTAGAACGTTTCCATATGTTGCAGAAAGGTATGTATATAGGTATATATTTATTTGTGATCTGGATTAGATGTAAAAGCTAAAAGTGGCTCAAAGTAGCTCGAGATCTATCCTATGCACGTACTTTGGTTAGGTTGGGGTATTTTTTCAGCTTTTTGAGAGAGTTTCGCTCAATTCTTCATTTTTGACAGATTATTTGTGTTTCTTGGGGTCGTGGTAGATGAAACTTTTATTTGAAATGTTTCATTATTTGTCAATAGGAATAAAATCAAACTTCCGGTGGAACTAAAAACCGAATGAAATGCGATGCGAGTCACACCGTTTGCTTGGGCATCTTTTTGTGAGCTTATTTGTTGCAGATTTATGTACAAATAAACAACGAAGAATATTACCAACTGTGAAAATCGTAAGCGGCCCAAGGTAACGACTACACTACGAGGCAGTAAATTAAAATTTTGACAGATTAAAATTACTCTGCCAATTTGGTTTTTCTGTAGCAAAAATCTCAAGAAACACAGCGCCGTACTAATAACAAATATTAGGCTCGACTTTAAAATTGCGGAAGCTCACAATTGCGAAATTTGTATGGAAAATATATCCACTGTGAACTACTAATATTTATGTGGCATTCGATTGGGCGCTCTCAGAGCACTTTTTTTTGCCCTCAGAGCAATTTTTATGTTCGTTTGGTACACAAAAAAAAACAATTTTTTTCAGATTTCAGAGCACTTTTGCGAATCTAGATATTTTAGTAGTACTTTTTCATATTGCTCTATGACGCAGAACCGTAGACATTAATTAAAGGGGAGAGATTTTTATATTGTTGCTAAATAAAAGCAAGAACTGGGTGGGTTACATACATACTTCACTGAATGCAGTAAAAATATTTGTTTGAATAGTCTATCATTACCAACATTGGAACGGAATAATTTGAATCACCCTGTATTTCTTGAGTAAAACATAACATTTTATGATACTATACATTTATTGAACGTTACACTATTAAATATAAATATTTCAACAATTTGTTCTAATAAATATGTATGGACTCGATGGAAGTCCAACTTTAAGTATTTTAGCATCTAGTAATGTAGGCGTAGGTCCCTATATATAATCTTTAATAATAATTTATTGACATCACTTATCACATTTTGTCGTAACAAAAATTCAAACAAGATAGGATTTTCGACTTTGTATTTAAGTTATTATTAGTCTAGTGAGAAATCCCATGGAATGCATACGGTACCATCTGTTAAAACTGAGTAATAATTCGTTATATTCAAATGAATATTCTCCAAATAATCGAGATTTGTCAGCAGCAGCTTGTCGAGTGTTTGAATCATTTTGTCTGGAGTTACAGAATCATCCTTTGTGAGAGATTTCAAGTGCAACTCATCGATGCAACGCTGATGGAGCTCCCTTTCAATGTGCTTATGCCTGGTGAATAGAAAGTTTAAAAAAATTCTTAAGGGAACAAAATATTGCAGCGACTTACTTGTTGTACTGCTCAGATTTCTGTTTAGCTTCTTCAAGGTGGTTTGAAATAAAATCGACTAGAATAGTACCAGGGCACGTGGAAGGAGCAATCAGCTGCCCAGTTGGGTTCACCATCAAAGGCCCTGATTCACTACAAAAAAAAAAAAAAAAACACGATTCAAGCAATTTGCTTTTGTATCTAAAGCTTTGTACTTACGACTCAATTACAATCTCAAAATCTGACAAATCCTGTGGCCACGACTTCGGAAATTTGTGCAATGTCAAAAAATCCAACAGCGTCGTTGTAACTTTGGTCAAGTATCCAGCATAATCGACAGCTTGTTGTTTTGGCATGAATTTGCGTCTGCCAATTTTTATGTTGCGAAGGACCTGTGATAATGCCACCTCATAATTAGGCACTTTCTCCAAGAAGCTATCATGTTTTTTTATATTCTTTATAAACTAGAAATTGAACACCAGTTATTTAAAAAGGGAAAATCAATTGGCAATCATTTGTAACCCACATCTAACCAATTATTGAGTACATCTCCAGTGAATAGCATTACATGACCTTCAAGACTTACACCAGTAAATGGAGCAAACACAACGATTCGTCCTTTAAAATACAAAGCAATATTTTATCGCGGAACAAATGAAGAATATTTGCCAAACCTTTAAGAACATCAACATCTTTCGTGTGCATATTTGCTAAGCGTTCTAGCGTCTTTAAACAACCGCGATAGTGTTCGTAGTTCCAACCACAGTCATAGCGAACCTCTTTTAACACTAAACGTTCGGCAAGTGATTTCTGCAATTTTGAAACTTCTTCCTTGAGGTCCTCTAGATCTTCACTGCGGGATTGCGCCACGGTAATGTTGCTTTTCAACCAGCTCCTGCAATAGTGCAGTGAGATGTTCTGTTCAATTCGAGTACTATTTTTTATTCTAGATGATATATATATATCGGATGTCGCAAGTATTGGGAGTTGGCTCTAATCGCAACAGTATTCAATGAATGTGGAAAGACGTATGCATATGCACATGTCATGAAAAACATACTTCCAATTATCACTGGCTTTTAAGGGAATTAGAGCCATGTCTGGGAAAACAATAACACTTGATCATCAGAAAGCTGATGATAAAAGTAAGTGTAGGTACGCATTGACCAATTAACTTTTGCTCTCTTTGGATCTCTGATTGATGGAAGCAGTAAATGATTGTATATAGTATATTTCATTCCAATAACCAAACAAGCATTTAACCGATAGTAACCCAGCAAGCTATTTTATGCTGAAAATAATACATGAACAACTAAAACTTACCTTAAATCCTTTCGATTGTTTTGTTTTTTCTCACGAAATGTGAATTCAAAATTATTAAACTCAGAGCTATAGTTTATATCACCAAACGGTGCTGATTTGGAGCTATAACTGTTGTAGGCGGATGCAACTGAATGCGTACTACTATTCGTTACTGATTTGATGGCTTCAATGTACTCTGTCGATAGATTACACGATTCTAAAATGTTCTTGATTACGGATTTCAGTTCTTGTGCTTTTCCCAATGATACTTTTATCAATTTGAAAGAATCTGTAAATGAATTGGCCAAAATAATACGTTTGATAACAAACTTTAAACCAGTTTATAGGTAGGTACCTCTTTTGTTAGCATCTGTATCTCTGATGTAGAATCTTAAGACGCTCGGAACATTATGGGACAATCTTTTTTGCTTCATAGCCTCTAAATGCGCACTCAAATGTTTCAAAGACTCTTCATTAACTGTCTGTTTTCATGGGGTACAAATTCAAATAGTCAGTTTGTCTGGCAGCAATAGACTTACTCTCTGTTCCGGATGTCGGCCAAACAGATCAGGATGAACCGCAAAATAAAATGGACGTAAGGCTGTGGCAATCTCTGCTGTGCTTATATTCCGTATATTTGGATTTTGCAGACCTAGCGAATATGACCGAAATGCCTTCTTCTTTAGGCTACAAAGAAAGGAATTTTTTATCTATTTAGCGGAGATTATGGATAACAATTTACCAATCAACGCAACGGGAGAACATTTCTTAAAATATGCGTTTTACTTCCGTACAAAATATTATAAAAATAAATTTTTGTAATGTCAGTTATGCTTATGACATTGAAAAGCAACAGCTGTGTTGCTGTTCTGGAATAAATTTGCAGCAGTATTGTTATAGAGGACGGCTGTTTTGTTTGCGAGTGAAGGTAAGATTAGACGGTATGCCAACTGGTCATAAAATGCCAATATCTGACAGTTCTCCTGTCAAAATATGGTCATACAATGTAATGGGCATATCTCATATGCTCTAATGACCTGAATGCCACATATGACCAAGCTGATTTTGACAGATAAAAATGCCCAAATAGCATATCGTGTAATGGGACAATAGGTACGAATGCCAGCATATAGCCTTATATGCCCATATGCTTTTAATTGAAATTTCGTTATGGCATTAATGGCATTTTTGATGGAACAGGAATTATTTTGTTGTCATCGGAGTTTGATTTCGTAGAATTGTGATTCATTTTAATTTTCGTTCTCTTTTTTTGGTAATAAATACCAAATGCCTCAAATGACAATCATGTCAAATATGACCATATTGGTAATTTTGGTCATATAGTCTAATATACAGTTTTGATAATCCTGGCATTTTGTTCATTTGACAGCTAATCTGGTCATTTGCCTTTTGGCATTCATATGCTTAATTGGCATACAGTCTAATCTTAGCTTGAGGAAATTAATGTCGTTTTCCATTGGGCAAAAGAAGCGTCCGGGAGAGTCGGGATCGAAAAAATCATTTCCGAAACCGTTCCATTGGCACAAAAAATACTCTTCTAGTGATTCTGAGGAGATAATTTCGCTTCTGGATTTGAAGTCAGAATCTACTCAAGAAGCACTCAACAAGTGTATTTTATACAAGTCAGCTGACAGCTGCCGTAGATTAATTTTTGGCATTTCACCAATACTTTTGTGGATTCGATCAGAAGCAGTTTTCTTGTTCCATTGGATTACAGAATGAGTGGATCCCCGAGTGAAACCAATGGAAAACGACATAAGTTGAGTTTCAAACAGAGATGAATGATTCCATTATCTTTGGTCTCAAATTGTTGATTTTTCAAAATCGTTATCGCACGGAAATTATTACGACAATTCGAATTTCCCTTGTGTTTCACATTGCGGAATATATCACAATAAGACATACAATGCGCTGAATACAGACATCGAGGAGAAATTTGTGAAAGACGATAACGTCAGTTCTATTGCTTTTCGTTGTCATAAACAATAACTCTACACCCATTATCCATACACTTATTTGTTGACAATTCACCACAACAAATTACGGATACTCGCTCCATCGGAATTCGCCCTCAAATAAAATTAAAGTCCCTATATCTGCTAGTTGCAGAAAGATTTGTGAAATTCTTTCTATTTTTCAAATTGCCACTAGAACTTGATCATATTGAACTCAAATCTCACTCAAATAAAAACTATTCCAGTTTCCAGATAATCTATTACATTATTCAAAAACGTCAGTTTGACACAACTCAGCAACTGAAAACAAAGAACGTTTGCGAAAAAAAAAAAAAAATATTTCTTAACAAATTCGCAAAGTTATATTTAATTAATTCGCATTAAAATGGTTTTAACTGCCAGCAATTTGCGTTCCCAGCTAGTGGCACTAACAAATTTCTCGGGCACACACAAAGAACAAGCAGATAGGTACAAATATCTTTGAAAGTACGATTTTTCTTGGGCGGCCTCAACATGAATTATCAATTTCAGGTACCGGCAGCTACTAGAACTGCTCCTTACAAACACCGGGTCTGAGCTTATTGATACTCTTAAGCTTTTTGTGGAAGCTAGTAAGTGCATATCCATATTTTTTTAATAATAAAACCACACAACTCCTTTTCAATAGTTGTGAACGAACACGTTAGTCTCGTCATCTCGCGACAAATTCTCACCGATGTTGGTGTTCAGCTTTCTAAACTTAACGATGATGTCTCGAAAGTTGTGTCCCATTTCACTCTGGATAAAGTACAACCGAGAGTGATTTCGTTTGAAGAGCAAGTTGCTGGAATTCGCCAACATTTGGCCGACATCTATGAGCGCAATCAAAATTGGCGTGAGGCAGCAAACGTTTTGGTTGGAATCCCATTGGAAACCGGACAAAAGTAAGCACAAATCAGCTGTTTTCGGATCAACATGAACATATGGTTTCGCTTCTTAGGCAGTATAGTGTGGACTACAAACTGGAGACATACTTGAAAATTGCCCGACTCTACTTGGAGGACGATGACCCAGTTCAAGCGGAGGCATTTATTAATCGCGCATCCCTTCTGCAGGCAGATACACGCAGCGAAGAGCTACAGGTGTTGTACAAAGTGTGCTATGCACGGGTTCTTGATTACAGACGGTAAGCTTTTGTCTATGGCTTCAAAGAAACTGTGATTTATATGATTCCTTGTAGAAAATTCATTGAAGCAGCTCAGCGTTACAATGAACTTTCATATCGTACCATAGTCGACGATGGAGAACGTATGACCGCTCTTAAGAAGGCTCTCATCTGCACTGTATTGGCATCAGCTGGACAGCAGAGATCACGCATGTTGGCAACGCTGTTCAAAGACGAGCGCTGTCAGCAACTGCCGGCTTATTCAATTTTGGAGAAAATGTACTTGGACCGCATTATTCGTCGCTCAGAGTTGCAGGAATTCGAAGCTCTTCTGCAGTTGCACCAAAAAGCAAGCACCTTAGGTATGTTCAACCATATTTGCGTTTTGTTAGTTATATTGTCTATTTACTCTCAGATGGTTCGTCAATCCTAGATCGAGCCGTTTTTGAGCATAATCTCCTATCCGCTAGCAAACTCTACAACAACATCACATTCGAAGAACTTGGTGCGTTGTTGGAAATTCCCGCTGCTAAAGCCGAAAGTATTGCCAGTCAGATGATAACGGAGGGTCGTATGAATGGTCACATTGACCAGATCGCTGGAATTGTACATTTTGAGAGTAAGTTGAATGTTGATGACTGGTTCCGTAAATTAAATGGCTGCCTGGTTTGCAGATCGTGAAGTACTACCACTCTGGGATAAACAAATTCAATCGCTTTGCTATCAAGTGAACTCTATTATTGAGAAAATAGCAGCCGCTGAACCGGAGTGGATGGCAAAGACTTTGGACGAAATTAATTGATTTGTCGCTGAATTTTGAATTGTAGATGTTACTCTCAGATACACCATACTTCCGAATTCATTAAATAAAAACGTTTTTTATGAAGTTTGGGTTACAGTTATTACTTAGCACTTTTTCTACAGGTTTACACATCAAGATAGTTGAGCTCTGTTTCCTCTGGTGCAGCACGTCAACTGCAAGAAACGAGTAAAAGTTCTTGCAAATCACATCAAGCTGCCAGAAGAACAAAATACAACACCGAAAGCGCATCAAATGAAAATTCCGCTGCAGAAATTTCATTGCATACTGTTGCGCTCACAACAATTCTCTTGAGTGTGTTATCGCTGAGCGTTGACGCGTTTCGTTCCAAAATTGCTATGTCATTCGCACACTACAGACACAAACAATCATCCAGATGATTACACATCATAAATTTCTCTTAAATCAAAAGACATCATTTCTGTAAAACATAATTTAATATAATTTGTTTAATGCAATTATATTTTGGTGGTACATAGTTAAATGTATGGACTTTGTTCTTGTATGCATTGATATAACAGTAACCGGTAGGTTTTGTGGTGAATATATAAAAGTCGTGTATTATTCGTTTCGTTTCCATGTGCTATAAAATATTTGAACTTTTTCGATAACAATCAATAAAAACGTTTGTATATTTTTATAGTGTATAAATGTAATAGATAATAATTTTTTGTCAAACTTCGAGAGTAATTTAAACCAACAAGTAGTTCCTTCCGAGAAAAAATAAAGTACGTAAGTAGAATGCAACAAATAAGCACAAATCGCTTTTGTAGAAAAAAAATATATATCTCTGTTAAGTGTAAATAATTGCACAAAATATGATTTTTAAATGTTACATGAAATGAAAAGACCATTAGCTTAAGTTACTTTATGCGATGGTTATTGTTGTCTGTTGTTGACGTTGTTCCACAGTTCGAACGCCTTGGGCAATTTCACCCGCACGAACTGCATTGAATTTTAAGAACGCATCGTATCCATAAAGGCACATCGCACAGAATCCAAAGAACTACAACGAAAAATTGTGCGTTGAAGAACGCGGTTATCCATTTTTTAGACTAAGCAATACTTACTGCTGCAGCTGAGTAGGCTTCAACTCCAAAGGTGGCAGCAAAGCAGGCGGCAAAAATGTACAAAATCGCCCACACTACACAGAAGTACAATTCGATTCTGAGCCATGGAATTTTGTAGAATTTTTCACACACATGGAACAAATATAAGCCCAGCATGATACCAGTAAACCAGAAGCCGGTCATGGCAATCGAACTAAAGTAGCTACCACGGGAATGGGTTATGTAAATCCCACTGCATTGTATACAGATAAAACCAACTAAGTTGAACACCTACAAATTGAAAACAGTTATATTATGAGCAAATCAATCACCAGGAGTAACTTACAATACAGCCTATTTTGAGGATGCCTGGAATAGTCCGAACGTATGACGGATCATATCGTAGCTGCGGTGAAACTGAAGTCTGAGTGACCTGAGTTGTGGTCGTATGCCTGCCGGGGAATCCTGGGTCTGTCATATTGGTTTATTGTATATTCTGAAATGAAATAAATATTAAGAGGAATACGCAAAAAACAAAATGTATTTGTTTCAAGAAAGGCAACACCACGAGTTGATCAAAAATTGGGGAAAAAAACGTTGACCGACCAACATAATTTTTTTGATTATAGTTCTAATAAAATTTTGATGAGGAATAATTGCAATTTCTCTCAACGATAGAGACAAATAATACAATTACTAAAACACCTACTTATTATTGCAAACAGATCTGTATTCTAAACGAAAATAGCCTGACAAATGAGTGCGTTATATTAAAGCAGCTGTCTCTGAATTTTATACAAAACTGCTTCAATGATACACCAGCATTTGATTATAGATTAAGGCGCAAAGTGATTCGAGTCCGCCCTGTATGTGCGCCAGATCTTTAGCAAGTACAGCAGTTTAGCAAGTTTGTGGATTACACAGATCAATGTTTACCACGACTATACACAGCAAGCAGTTAAAGGTACAAATAGGAATGAGGTCGCACCATCGGAATGGTGTGCCATGAATATCATAAAGCTGTATAAATGTATCTGTCATATTCTAATGACACACTAATTTCAATGACCTTTGTAATACAACAATGCAGTGATCGCATACTTACAAAATTAAACTTTGAATGACTTGCCAGTGGCAATTTGCACGGACTTAACTTTGCAGGAGATAGACATCTCAGCAGTGATGCCATCAAATACAACTTACATCAGCGCCTGCTTGTGTGGGTAATTTTAAAACATCCCACAAGCAACGTTAATCAGCCATAAGCAGCGGTTGCATTTAGATGACCCTATTAGCGACTGTAGCACACCATACCTATCACTCTGCACATGGTGTAAGGGGCAAAGTAAATATCGCGAAAGTTTTCTTTCTCTTGCATTCGAATGTTTATATCAATCAACACTTATCACAATCACCGTCATAGCGCTATAGTGCGTAACTAATATGCTTTCACTTTTGCCCTCCCATCGTACGAAATGGTGACACCAAATGGCGTGCATCAACAATCAGGTGTCTGTTGTTTTTAGCTCCCAAAACCGGTTGATCATTTTTGGAGGGAAACAATCATATCCAAAATTATTCAACAATTGCTAATAAAAAAAAAAAAAACAAAATCAAGACGACTCACTAACTGACATCATCTTCATTGCTCCAAATTTACGCGATTTATAGACTGTAAAACTGGGATATTAAAATCACTACAAATCTATTTTTATTTAAGAAAAACACACGCGTATGACAAACTTTGGATTTTAAATTAGCGTTCTTACCGCGCCCAAAGACTCCAAAGACGACACACATCTGGTTGGGTTTGGGTGGCTCGTGTTCGCACAAAAAATGTTTGAATTAGAATTTCAGTTAAAAAAAAAAACTGAACTCATCTTTATGCAAATTTGTTGAATACCTCAGTTAGTAGAACAAAGCGGAGGAGAAGCAGCAGAAGTAATAACCCGTTCTCTCGTGATGACAATAAACAATCGCTTGGGCGTACAAATATTAAGTGTGAGCGTCCAAATTTTTCAGCAGAACAATATGGTTACTTAAATTAACAGCCAACTCACAGGGGAATATAATTATCGCTTTAATTACTTGGGAGAAAATTAGAGCATAAATCCCCACTACATACCTACATTGTTTTCTGAGCTTCTCAACCTATTTTCTCCCGTCAGACTACGACCACTACAATGATGTTGTGCTATCGAAGCGATTTCAAAATCCACAATAAAATTTCCGAAACGACCAACGAATTCGTATTTTTAGAACAGTCTTGTTAGCTGAATTTCAGAGCTGAGAGAGGAGTTGATTGATTTTTTACTTCACCCAAAGGGCACCTGCAATGCAAGCTTCTTCTCACTACAGGTGAATACATAATTAATGCCTTAGAAAATTCGGAATCAATAACAATCAAGCATACGCAATGTGTCAGCTCATTGGGGATTTTTAAAAATCGACACTATCTCTACGCGGTGTTGCGGTAACATATCACAATACTGTCCCATTTATGGTTTGTTTATAATCTGATTTCTTATCTTGGTTGCGCACACAAGACACTGTCAGATGAATCACTTGCTCGATGCGCATTAATGCATTCTAAAGCGAGAATTTGCGTTTCGAGGGGCAAGCATTAGCTCATCGTTCACTAATAAATAGAACCAATGGGCGATGACTTAATAGTGGGGATCGTCGTCGTCGTCGTAACCTTGAATCAGCTATCGAATTTGCCTTATTCCAGAATCTTTTTGTTACATTCTTATTGCAAGCCAAGAAAAGTATGCGCTTCGATAATTCACTAAATAAATAAGAAAAATGGTGCTTACCTGAAATGTGGTGCGAACTGCGAATTTATCTTGAATGGGGCGTATACCAAAGGGAGATTCCAGCTAATTTCTATCCACTTGCTAGCGTAGACTTCCCGTTTCGATTCTATTATTAAACAGCGTTTTTTGCGCAAAGTATGATATTTTAACACTATTTGGTGTATTTGTTTAGTATTTTCTTTTCTCTTTTCGTATCACACACTGGGCGAGAAAATCAAATAGTCGAACGAAGTAGCGAACACACTAAAGAAACGGTTATAAAATTAGATGACAGCCTATTTACTACTACTATACAAGTGGTTTTCCATCTATAACACAAAACTCTCGCCTTCAACAAGTAGGAGGCGTTTTCTCTTTGCTTCTTTGACCCGCTGGCCGCTCTGTGTGCACTGTCGTGGTGTTATGGCTACGAAAAAAAATCAACTTTGCGTTCGTCATTCTTGAAATTATTTTATTTTGTTTCGGTTTTTTTTTTTGTATCAGCGGAACGATTCGGAGTTTCCTCGTCAGTGGATGGCGTTGAATTGGAATTGGATAGGCCCAGATAACACAAGACTGGTTCGTTTTGCGATTTCGGAGAGTAGCGTTCTACCTGGTTATGGTGGCGTTGCTATAATTTGAGGTGATGAATTTAGTTCGTAATAAATGAAATGAAATGAAAATAAGAGATAAAGCTGGATATAACCACAGTTCAATAAATGACACCATTTCAAATTCGAATGCAAAGCAGAGGCATCGGCAGATGATGGAGCCTGCACAAATTGGAGTGCGAAGGCAGCACATATCCTGATACCGTTTTTTCCAACTTGGAATAAAATTAAATCAGGAACAATGTTTACTCAGCAGCAAACAATGATCACATCTAGACTTTCTATACCCAAAATGCATCAGCATAACATGGATAAAGTATTTCCTTGGCTCAGCTGCATTTTTCGAATATGAAAGATAGAAATGGTTACGAAAAAACATAGGTGCTCGAAGTCTTCCGAAAAAAATCTGCAAAAAAAAAAAAAATAATGTGTACTATTGAAAACGAAAAAAATACCTGAAATTAATAGTTCTTGAAGATTGGCGCCGAATTCGCTTCACCGATAGTAGAACCCCTGTTTATTTTGTTTGTCCATGTTGCTCAAAACCCTAATACACATAATCGGAAGAACTAACTACGGCACTATGTATGAACTAAGCTTAAACCAGTCTTCTTTGTAAAGCAACTTGTTGATCAATTAATAAAAATTGCCAACCTATATGTAATTATAAACAGGTACCTATTCTTTACTATTATTTAATAATTATATGAATAACTTCAAATTATTCAACAAATTCAAGTGTACATAATCAGTAATAATATTTGCAGTGAATTTCAAAGTGCAGTCAAGCTGCAATAAACAAAAATATGTATTTACATTGTATGCTGAATTTTATAGGAATCCTCGAATTTCGCTTTAGTAGTCCGTTGGAGTTTTAACGCTGATACATCGTCCAAATCGAGATATAACGCGCTTGGTAAGATTTATATTTTGTTTGGTCTGGCCGAAAGGTGTCCCTTTAGTCTTTTTACCTTTTTGTTTCTTAGCTGGGGTTTGAATCTCTTTTACTGCATGAACTCTTGTTAAATTCTGGTTCACGTCTACTTCCTCACTCTCTATTGGAATTGGTTGCACAATGCACTTGGTCGCTGACGTTGGATTTTCTTCACGCTTCATCGGAACAATCTCAACCATCGATTCATGTTTACATTTCATGTGATTTTGCTGAAATATTATAAGCGGATTAAGGCTCTGTTTATAAATTAAAATATATATTACCATTTCTCCTACATTATGAGTATAAGTTCCGCAAACGACACAGAATGGTTTCAAATGAATCTTGGAATGTGTTAACATACTAAGACGCGTGTTAAAGATCTCATTGCATTCAGTACATTTGTATTTGGGGCCTCTTGGCTCGTAAATATTCACAGTTTGCATGAAGTAGTTCTAATTAGTGTGGAAAGTTTTGTTATTTTTAGAGTTTGAATGGCTCCTTCATTTATGGGACTAACCTCTTTCCAGACCACAGTTTCGTTCTCGTCATTAGGAGTCATTAGGGAGCCTGTATTTAATTATGTTTCTGAAACGAAAAGCGTGCAAATCGGAGGAAATTATTGCACAACGCACATTCGTATATTTAAATTAAATTGAAGAAACGGCACTTCTGAATAGCGGTAAGACTTTGATAGATCAAGGCCGCATTAAAAGAAATACAGCGGCTCAAATTTGCTGAGAGTAAAAAATAGGGTGACTGGTGAAATTTTCGACATATAACCCAAAACAAAAGGACGAGTTACAAAAGAAGTTCATGGGCCTATCAATTTGTGTGTTTTTTTTTTTCGTTCAGAGCATGTTCAGAATAATTTGACTGAGCTGCTTATTTATTCCCCGACAGGTATTTAGGAAAGCGATCCTGATGTCGAAAAGGAAGATAAATTGTGAAAAAAATGTAGCGGATGGAGAAAATTTAGCATATCCACGCTTTATTTTATAGCCATAGAAAGATAGTGTTCAAATATGCCTCATAAGAAGATGAGATCGACCTAAGCTCGGGTTATATGCACGAGAAACATACATTTAATACATTTTTTATGCTCTTAAGCCGAATTTTGTTATTAATAGCCTTTTAGACCGAGCCGCAAACCGGGTTTTCGCAAAAACGCAAGAAAACTTAATCGAAAACAGAAGTTTCCCCATACTTATTTCAGTTTCAAAACAAGTCGTCTAAAGTCTTTTTCCACGAAAACACCACGAAAACGACTTCCAATCGTTGGATTGTTTAAACAAACATACCTTTTGCAATATTCAGCAATTTCAGCAGAGCGGCTGACCAAACAAATGTCACAACTCAAAACTTAAAATCATTTTCCACAATTCATTGATGGGCTGAATCTATTTTTAAATGCACTTAAATCATTTTAGTTGTTAATTAATTCGATCGAAATTTGCAACCAAAATAGTTTGCACCGAAGTTCAACGACTAGTGTCTAACACCTGATTTAAACTTCAAACGACAACTATTTTCCATTTCAGAAAGAATTCAATATTAAGATTTGGCAGCACTTACATTAACTTATTCATCTCTTGTCAACTTTGTCGTGTAATTTCTTAGTTTTATTGAAAATATAAATAAGCGTTTCTGCATAAAGTATAGTATATAAAATAAGTTAAAATGTTTGGAATAATATCTCGGCAAATTTTGCGTCAAGTATGCAGAACTGACAACTCATCGAAGATACTGAAAACAGTGAATTATTCTCAAAGAGTAGCTCTACGTCCAAAAAAGGCAAAATCACACCGAAAAGAGGTTTAAAACGAAATATTTCCCAATTATTAGTGTATTAATGTCATTTCGCTTAGATCCAATACTTCTCCGATGCTAAACAAGTTCGTGTCCTGGGAGGAAAAGGCGGCGATGGTTGTGTATCATTTCTTCAGGTCTGGTGCAATGAACGCGCTGGCCCGGACGGCGGTGATGGTGGACACGGAGGACACATCGTCTTCGAGGCTTCAAATGATATCAGAAACTACAACCATGTGACAAGCATTCTCAAAGCAGACGAAGGCAGTCCGGGCACTACAAAGGACTGCCATGGAAAGAACGCAAGGCACACGGTTATCAAGGTTCCGATTGGGACAATAATTCGAGATAAAGACGGAAAGGTGGTTGGCGACTTGCACAAGGAAAAACTGATGTTTGTTGCTGCGCGTGGTGGTAGCGGCGGCAAGGGAAACAAATTCTTTGCCTCAGCTGTACAGCAAGCGCCAAAGATTTGTGAGTATGGGGGAGTAGGTGAGGATTTAACGTACACACTGGAGCTGAGGAGCATGGCCGATGTGGGCTTCATTGGGTTTCCGAATGCTGGCAAGAGTACTTTATTGAGAGCCATCTCTAGAGCGAAACCTAAAGTAGCTTCGTATCCATTTACTACGCTCAAACCACACATAGGAATGATTCAGTACGACGATTACGAGCAGGTGGCTGTAGCTGATCTCCCCGGACTTATCCCAGAATCGCACAAGAACAAGGGTTTGGGGATACAGTTCCTAAAGCATGCAGAACGCTGTTCAGTTCTCATGTTTGTACTGGATGCCTCGCACGAAGAACCATGGAAGCACTACGAAATTCTAGACAACGAAATCAATCAGTTCAGTGAACAGTTGGGAGATCGTCCACGCATTGTTGTGGCTAACAAGATCGACGAACCAGACGCAACAGAAAACGTTAAAGAACTCGAAAAACGCCTAGATACACCTGTGATAGCGATCAGCGCTAAGACGGGGACTAACTTGGCTCAACTTCTGTCCATCATACGAGAGTACTACGACGCCCAGAAGCGGGCACAACAAGAGAATCAAAAATAAACACCCGCTTGTTGTCGTACTTTTTCTTTATTTTTAATTAAAATACCACCTGCCACCTAATACAAAAGCTCATGTTTTGTTCTTATAATCCCTCTTCGGAGGTTGGCAACCAGAAGGCCATGTTAGTACATGCCGATGCCAACATCATGTACTTGGGGTTGAACTGCACGCATTGAACTGGTCCAGGATGGTCTCCATTCAGTACGCACACCTTATATCCGGTGTCTGCGTTCCAAACATGCACTCGACCGTCTGTGCTGCCTGAGAATATAAATTGCGAATCGGGACTGAAGCTAGCTTCAATTGGGATCCCCTTGTTGTTCGGATACCCGGTGAACGTCTGCAGAGGCGTTCCATGGAAGGCGTCTACCAATCGGATAATAGATCCATTTGTACTGATGAGAATAGTTTTGCCGTCTCTGGAAAACTTCAGTCCCGTCCAATCGCATTCTTTTTCTTGATTCAGTTTGAACGTGACAAAGGGTCCTTTATCAAAGGATCTCAAGTCGTAGAGCTTTATCGATTCTGAATTCACGCCGGCTGCAAAGATCAAACCCTCGGGATCATACGCTGCTACTGGTCTCCCAGACAGATGCATCAAACCCTGACAATTTGGAGAGCGCAAATCCCACAAGCGCAGTGTCTTGTCCAAAGAGCCCGACAAAAATGTATCCTCAACTGGCGATATACACAGAGAAATGACCTTCTTTGTGTGTCCCGGAAAATAGCGCAAATATTTGTTGTCGTGTAAACTCAAGTAACGAATTGTGTCGTCCACCTTGGTGGAGCTGTGTATCGCCGTGTTATTCGCGTGGGTAAAGTGTATAAGGTCGACTCCGTATTTTTTAGAATTTACTGTTCGTGATTGTGTTCCTTTTTCACAGTCGTAGATGACAATTTGATCGTCTTCGCTGCATGAAATTAAATGCTCACCATTCGGACTGAAGTCGATTGCATTTATTTTGTCCGTGTTTTCGCGGAAGACTTTAGCCACCTTGAAGGACCGGACGACGGGATCAATTAGTTTCATTTTCATTTTGGCGAGTGTTTGTGATTTCTTTTAATATAAAAGTAATAAATGTGTTACTTTACAGGTATTTTATTTTATTTTATTTTACAAACTGTGAAAAAAACACCGCTTGTTTTGTCGCGAGGAATAAAACATTTGGTGCAGTGCAGAACAGTGGATTTGTCAAATAAATTTGATGGTAAGTGATGCCAAACTACCAATATATATTTGTATAGATTGCGTTGCAGCAATTTTCATTCTACTTTGATTACTTACAATAATTACTAGTTTACTTGGTTAGCCTGTAAACACTGGAATCGTTTTATTCGTATACCTTATTTTATCTTACTTAAATAGGTGCAAAAAAAGCATGCCAATAACGCAGGAGAAAAAGGCACAGCTTGGAAATGCTCTAAACGTTCCTGAAATTTACTCTTGGAAATCTGTTTTTTTAACGTCTTCATATATGATAAAAGACCTGGCATCACTAAGAAGTTAGCACATTTCAAAACAAATAAGGAATGAATTATGAATTTCATCATTTAAAAGAAATACTGCAGTGAATCAGAATTTTTCGTCAGAGGAAGGAGAAAAACGTGTTCGCTTTTGGGTTGGCTGAGGAAAAATTAAAAACAGAAATTCGTTAACAGAAGTTATTTTGTGAAATCGCCAAAAGAGTAAAGAGGTAATTCATCGTCTTTTATTACACTTTTCAAAAAATACCTATTATTTGATCAGTGTTAACATCGAGTAACTTTAAATATGTGAAAGTAAACTTATGTTCACTTGACGTGGCTGCAGCACCTGAAAAAGTAATAGAAACAAAATCAAGTGAGAAACTTGGCTCGATCTGCTTACCCATAAAAGCCAACAACTTAGATAATCTCCTCACGTAGACTATTTTGCGTGGCATTGATTTTTCTTCTTGTTTTTTTTTTTTTTTTTATCTCACCATAGCAATGACGACAACACTCACTGCAAAGGAAGTGCGTGACTTCTTCTTGGACTTCTTTAAGGAGAAGAAGCACACCTATGTACACTCGTCGAGCACAATTCCATTTGACGATCCGACGCTGCTTTTCGCAAATGCGGGAATGAATCAGTTCAAACCGATTTTCCTGGGCACAGCTGACCCCAACAGCGACATGGCCAAGTGGGTGCGTGTTGCCAATACCCAGAAATGCATCCGTGCTGGCGGAAAGCACAACGATCTGGACGATGTGGGAAAAGATGTCTACCATCATACTTTCTTTGAAATGCTGGGTAACTGGTCCTTTGGAGACTACTTCAAGAAGGAGATTTGCTCATGGGCATGGGAGTTCTTGACTGAACGTTTGAAGTTGCCCGGCGATCGGTTGTATGTTACCTACTTTGGCGGAGACGAGAAGTCTGGGCTAGCTCCCGATAATGAATGTCGTCAAATTTGGTTGGATCTGGGCTTGAAACCGGAACATGTTTTGCCGGGAAGCATGAAGGATAATTTCTGGGAAATGGGGGAGACTGGACCATGTGGACCGTGCTCGGAGTTGCATTTCGATCGAATTGGCGGACGCAGTGTGCCGGAGTTAGTTAATATGGACGATCCTGATGTGTTGGAGATCTGGAATTTGGTGTTCATTCAGTACAACCGTGAGCCAGACAGCAGTTTGAAGCTGTTGCCCAGGAAGCATATCGACTGTGGTATGGGATTCGAGCGTTTGGTGTCTGTGATCCAGAACAAGAGGTCGAACTACGATACAGATTTGTTTGTGCCTTTGTTCGAGGCAATCCAAAAGGGAACTGGAGCTCCAGATTATCAAGGACGTGTAGGGGCAGAGGATGTCGATGGCATTGATATGGCGTACAGAGTGTTGGCCGATCATGCTCGTACTATAACTATAGCATTAGCTGACGGTGGAGTGCCAGACAATACTGGAAGAGGCTATGTCCTGCGAAGAATTCTACGACGTGCTGTGAGGTGAGTTTGAAAGTGTTTCGAATACAATATTTGTAAATTCGATAGACTTCAAACTGTCTTTCGACTCTATTGGACCGACCAAACAATCCGTTTTTCATTTCAGATATGCCACCGAGAAGCTGAACGCCAAGCCGGGTTTCTTTGCAACACTCGTTACAACTGTAGTGAGCCTCCTGGGCGATGCATTCCCTGAAGTTACGAAAAACCCGCAACGCATTGTCGACATCATCAATGAAGAGGAACAGCAATTCCTGAAGACTCTCTCACGAGGACGTAACCTCCTCAATCGCACGATCACAAAGCTGGGCGGTGCCAAAGTCCTGCCTGGTGATGTCGCTTGGCGTCTATACGACACCTACGGCTTCCCGGTTGATCTCACCCAACTGATGGCCGAGGAAAAGAATCTCCAGATCGACATGGAGGGCTACGAACAGGCCAAACAAAATTCCTACATTCTTTCGCAAGGCAAGGGAACGAGCAAAACCGATGAAATCAATCTCGATGTGCACGCAATTTCGGATCTGCAAGGAAAATCTATTGCCCCTACGAACGATTCCTTCAAATATCAGTACTCAGCCGTTTCGGATGAACGAGAAGCTGATTACGAGTTCCGTCACTGCAATGGACAGATTGTCGCCATTCGGCATGAGAACGCCTTCGTGAGTGAGGTTACTTCGGGTCAGAAGTGCGGCATCATTCTGGACAAGACGAATTTCTACGCCGAGAGTGGAGGACAGATCTACGACCAGGGAGTACTCGTCAAGGTGGACGATGAGGAAAATGAATTCCTTGTCGACCGGGTGTACAACCGTGGTGGTTATATTCTGCACATCGGTGTGGTCGAGGGAACACTTCGTGTTGGTGATAATTTGAATCTGCAAATCGACGCTGCTCGAAGGAGTCTCACGATGAAGAACCACTCTGCCACTCATGCTCTGAACCACTGCTTGTTGCAGGTGCTGGGCAAAGATACCCAGCAGAAGGGTTCACTGGTCGTGCCAGAGAAACTGAGATTTGATTTCAACAGCAAGGGAGCGATGACCATTGAACAGGTGGCCAAAACAGAGCAGCTCACCAGAGACATGGTTTACAAGAATGTGCCAATCTACGCCAAGGAGGCTAGTTTGGCCGTTGCAAAGTCGATTCGGGGTCTGCGATCAGTGTTCGATGAGGTCTATCCCGATCCCGTGAGAGTCATATCGTTTGGAGTCTCAGTGGAGGATTTGGAAGCAAATCCGGATAGTGATGCCGGCGAGAAGACATCTGTAGAGTTCTGTGGCGGCACTCATCTAAGGCGCTCTGGACACATTGTTGACTTCGTCATCAGTAGCGAGGAAGCCATCGCGAAGGGTATTCGAAGAATCGTCGCCCTAACCGGCCCAGAAGCTGTTAAAGCCCTCAAAAAGACGGCGACCTTCGAAAACGAGATCAATGCTCTGAAGACCATCGTCGATGCAGATAAGGAAGGCAAAAGTTCAAAGGAGCATGTCAAGCAAATCGTCGAACTTACGGAGACGATCTCGCAGGCCGTCATTCCTCATGTGAAGAAGGATGAGATGAGGAATATGCTGAAGAACCTCAAAAAGACGCTCGACGACAAGGAGCGCTCTCTAAAAGCCGCCGTCTCAATTACTGTGGTGGAAAAGGCAAAAGAACTAGCCACAGCCAATTTGAATACTCCAGTGCTGGTCCGGCAGTTGGAGGCATTTAACAACACAAAAGCACTCGATGCCGCACTGAAGCAAATACGTGCCTTAAGTCCCGACACATCTGCGATGTTCGTGTCTGTCGATGCGGATTCGAAGAAGATATTTTGTTTGACATCTGTGCCTAAGAACGCCGTCGACAAGGGTCTGAAGGCAAACGAATGGGTTGGGCATGTCTCTGCAGCCCTGGGCGGCAAAGGTGGTGGTAAAGCCGAGTCCGCACAGGCATCCGGGCCAAACTATGACCGTGTTGATGAAGTTTTGCAGTTGGCCACTGAGTTTGCCAAAACGAAGTTGGGCGCGTGAACACAGGGAGAGATATAAAAGATTTAAACAGGATTTATCCATATTTTTATGCATTTTCTGAAAATTTTATTAAAAGCTAAATACAATTTGCAGCAAATAAACCTTGCGCTTTTAGTTACTTATACTCAAGAGATTCATGCTTTTTCTTTGTTGGCCTCTAGCCACTTGACTGCTTCCGCAAAGTTTTCAGCTAGCAGAGTTGGTGCAGGATCTACTACAACAGAGGGTAGATATTTGCCAGTTTTCACAAGAATGCTTTTCATGCCCACAGCCATGGAGCCCTTGCAGTCATCGTTTGGGTCCTACAGAAAAAAATGTTATTGATTAAAAAATGTCAAGTAAACGACCCCACTTACATCGCCAATCATCACGCACTCTTCTGGTGTGAGGCCATTGGGGATGGCGCTCTCAAAGAAGTATTTATTCGGTTTGCCAATCAGAACCGCCTCAACTGATGCAGCGTACTCGAGTCCTTTGACAAAGCACCCTGGTCCAAGTGCATTGCCATCGCCCCTCTTGTAGTATTTCCCCTGATGGACCGCAACCAACTCACTGCTCTTGTTCTCGAGGAGAATCCTAAAAAGTGAGATAGCCATCCTCTACCATCCATTTATCCATTACTCACCTAAAAGCCTTGTTCATATTTTCATAATGGAATTCATTTGGGGCCAATCCCACGACCACAGCATCGTAGTTAACATTCGCTTCGGGTGGGAAGTCCTTTCTGGCATCGGCACTAACAAGATAAAATGGATTCAAGTTCTTCGACTTGACATAGTTAGCTGAGGCACTGAGTGAGCTATAAATTTCGTGCTTCTCCAATTCAAAACCCATTTTCTTCAACCGATTGTACAGGGTTTCACCGGATTCTTTTGTTGTGTTTGTGACGAACTTGATATGCATTCCTGTTTGACGAAGTCTGAAGAAGATTCACTGAGCCCTGTGTTTTGACATTTTTTGGGAGCTTACCTCTTTAATGCCTCGATGGCATCGGGAGTCGGATCGTCTTCCACGTGCATTGTACCACTGAGGTCTATTAAAGCAGCTTTGATTGGCATCTTACGAAGGTGTTTGAACCTAATTGATGAACAGATCGGGCTGCCTATGAGATAATTAATTTCTGGAAGAGCTCCAGTCAATTTGGCAATTTTTAACATGACACTTTTGTATTATTATCGCAGTGATGCCAAGTTCTGATGAAATTTATCTAAGTTTAACAGTAGAGGCTCTCATGTGGGACGCGTTTTAAAGATCTATGCATTTCTTTGCTCGACTTGAAGGAGTAGCGGAAAATATTCTTTCGCAACAGCAGGTCAAAATAAGCTGAAAATCCAACATCACCTTGCTTTGCTGAGATCGAAGCTCAAATTTAGATGTCTCTTTAAATACCTAGTCGACTTTTTGGCGAGAGTTGTCATAATTTGCTGTTCTACTGCCGGACTACGCTGGTGTTCGTCATTCTATTAATTTATTCAGTCTGTCTCCAAGTCATTGGAAACCTAAAAAACTCATCTGCTTCATTTTGCCAATAGTGTAAGTGTACTCGCTATAACATTATAGACTGACTTCAGTAAAGTACAACACTCTTTGCACGTACAAAAATATTTATTAACAAGAAATCAACATTTGTGCAGTCTCTGCTGTAAGTATATAATCTTAAATTTCGTCTAATCCCATTCTAAATAATTTAATAACTAACTTTAGTCTCAATGTTTCAAAGATTCATGAAAGTTTGGCAATTTCAGCTCTAGAATTTCCCGGCAATTCCGTTGGCTCAATGTGGGCTGTTCCAGATTTTCCTCGGGCATAGGGTGGAATTCCATTTGTTTGAAGGAAGTAATCGCCATAAATGCTAAATTGAACATTATGTATGTTAAATTGTTATATCGGAAATGATATACTCAAGCAAATTGAGTTGACTTTATTTGAATTCCATTTGTTCCTCTAGTAAAGAATTCAGGGGGATTGTATATTATATTCTCTGGTTTTACTCCGATTGTTCGAATATATAAATATTGCATACTTCATGGCGTGTTTATATCACACGAATATGCAGATATCATTGACGGCTTTCGGAGTAAAATCCAAAGAGAATATAAATGTGCGCCGATTTATGCAATAAGGATTAACAAAATACAATAAATCCGAACTTACTTCGTCGGACAATCATGTCCCATAACTATTTCTAGTTCCAAATCATCTTCCACCTTGCCAGCCTTAAAATCATTCCAATTTTTTGCCTTCACAGCATCAAAATGATCATCATACTTGTTGGCAACACTTTCCGCCCAAAACCACCAGGATCTTCGGTGACTTGATAAATCTGTCGAAACTATGAATAAGTTCTACGAAAGCTTGCTATCGCAAGATTGTTACCATTATCGCTCAACATTTTGTAGTTCCTCTTTGGACAACCAGGCTGGAGAGTTTTTCCATTGTTTGGCCAAAAATCAGCAGTACCAGTACTGATTGGAGCGCCATAGATCCATGCGTCTGTGTGAATGACATCAACAAAATCGGCATCTTTCTTACTAAGGTGGGCATTAACGCCTGTATAGAATGGTGGAAAGGCAGGATCTAGAGCTGTAATTCTGACCACACGATTCAATGCATATCAGCACGATTTCTAAGTGTCTTACCTCCTTAATCGTTTGGTCTTTTGCGACTTTCGATAGATCTCTCGCCCACATATTCCAGACATCTGTCCACCGAGGGAATGACCAACTAAATGGAAAGAGTTTATATCGAGTCCATTTTCGAACATTTCGAGAAGCTTCTTTGCAAGAACTGGACCAAGCTGAAAGCGATTTATTTTTTTTTTTTTTTTTCGAATTTTAACTATCTATCTGTACATTTTCTAACTAACCTGCTTAGCGTTTACAACTGCGTCGAACATATAGTTGCCATCTGCTAATTCACCCCAATCCAAGACAAGCAGGTTGATGTCATTTCGTTGTAGGTATGCCTCCACAATGACACTTATACTTTCCACGTTTAAGTTTTCCAAGTAGCCATGCAGGTATAGGACGGTTTTCTTTGTGTTATCGAACTTTTCATGCTTGAGAATGCTTACGCCGTCACTTAGTTCGAAAGTTACTGAATCAGTGAATTTAGGCCTGTAATTTAAGAGATTGCGATCTATGATAACCAATTTTCGCATAACCTATTTTAGTATAAAGGCTGTCATCAGCTTTGCAGAATTTTGTGCAAGCTTGCGTAATTATTTGGAGAGAACTTTCATTTTTGTTTAACTGGAATAATAATAATACGTCTACGCTCACGTACATAGCAGAAATAAAAATATAGTTCGATGCAATCGATAAAGATAATTTATAGTCACTCTAACGACACTTCATTTGCATCTAGGGGGATTGTAGTAGAAATAGAGAGTCCTCATTTGTAAACAAAAGGCGCGTGATACTATTCAGAGACGGTCTGAAGTGGACCAATAAAATGGAGTCCTGAAGTCCCATTCAGCTTATGCTTATATTATGATGTGCTAGCGTCTATCCCAGGCCCTTTGACCGGAAGTGGAGAACTAAGGAAACATAAACAGTGCTGGTCAAACCTTAAAAACTGAATGGGAATCTTGTGTGTCCTTAGAAAGGCCTATTGACTTTTGCCTTTGTTGAAAGTATACCGAAAGACTAGGGTTATACGCCGCCTATTGAGTTGACGGTTTTCCTACATCTAACCTATAATAATCAAGAATATAAGCTTGATGCACATAATGCAGTGTGCTTAAAACAGTTAAAATAAAAACATTCCCTAGGAAACAGGATGTTATACTGTTTGATTGTTGTCCCCATCTGTTGCTTACGTACTGAATTATGTTTCTGTTCTTCGTCACTAGGTGTCATTACAACAAGCCAATATTACGTGATCTGTTTATTTGTTTGCATTCCTTAAAATAGAATGACAATCGTGAGTGAAAATGCCACACACCATTTACAATTAACTATTGCTCTAATACAAACGTATTTACATACCCATGATAAAATACAAATTTAGCTCGTGTAAGATCCGCAGGAGAATTCACAAGTCCGAATAGTAGTCCTTTAAGAAAAGAGTTTGTCTATTGATTACAAGTTCAGCTAAATAAAGGATGTTTACTCACTTGACTTAATTTTTACTGCCTTCATTCTGCTTTATTCAAACAATAATTCCGCTATAATTATAATAAAATTTTACTTAAGAAATTGCAACTTTTTCCTGTTATTCGTATGTGAAAAATAAACATGAATTCAACGTGTTTTCTTATTTTTCCTATTTATTTAAGGACACTCATTTTTATTATCACTCTGCGTGGTTAAAAGAAAAATTAAATAATTAAATAAAAAAAAAAAAAAATGGATTTGCCTTTGATGGTAGATGGTAGTCGGTCATTATCGTTCCCAAGTTCGAAATAAAACCTTTGAATAGAACAACTTATTGGTTTACCGGAAAGACCACATGTCGAGATATGCGCGATATCTTCTTTCTAAGGAAATATACACACGCTCAAAATGTGACTATAATTTCGTTTTATTGTTTGGCGATAAGATTGCTGTGATTATTCCAAAATATTGCGAAAGTTCCTTTGAACATGATTATTATTCTCTCAGCTTGACATTGATGACATATAGTTTTTTGGGAAGAACTTCACACCATTTCTGAAAATTATTCCCAGAAAATTCGCTAAGCACAAGCAGTCGGTATAATCCACAACATTTTTTATTTATTTTATTATCTTCCGATTAAGAGACACGATAATTTTGCTTTTATAACTATATCAAGTGTTTGAGAACACGCGACAACTTTTAATCCATCACAACAAAACCCCAGGAATAATCTTAAGTTAAATGCTATCAATATGGATAAGATAAGAAACATTACAAGAGCGTACACATTGGCAAACGATCAAATATACACGGATACCATAATCGCAAATTTATTGGGCCTTACCAATAAACATTTTTAACTTTGACTCTAAATTTTAGTAAATAGTACACAGCGGCTTTAGTTTTCATACAAATTTCGCAATTGTGAGCTACCGTAAATTTAAAGTCGTTTCGACGAGAGTATCTGTGCCATCTAAACCGTTTGTTATTAGTACGGCGCATTGCGCGTCTACTCCTTTTGATAAGCATGCACAGGAAATTCGTCAGATGAATAACCGAGACTGCTTGGTGATATGCTTCACGCTATCTAATTTTGCTCTATCTAAGCAATTTGCATAGGGAATTGAAACACATCAATATAAGTATCCATTATATATGTATCAATTAAATTGCAAATTAAACCGTTTGGATGTGAATTTCTACAGGCATCACCTCAAAAGTACTCACTCACTTTGAATGAATTTCTTAGAAAAATATTGGCCTCAAAACGGAAAAGAGTAAATTGTTTGGATGTGGCCAAAATTAACCAAGCTAAAGAAAAACCCAGTCCAGCCGCAAGGCAAATTCTCATACAATTCCCAGTTGCTTGCTTCGTAAATTTTTTACTGTGAAAACATGTTTCTAATGGAATGGAACACCTGGAGCATGCGACACATTTGTTATGTTGCAATTTAAAGTGGTTACCAAAGGACTCTTGAGCAATAAATGAAAATGTTTCACAATCGCCATTAATTAATCGACTAGCTTTATGTGTACAGTGGCAGTGGCACCACCGTTAAACACCGAACTGGTCTGGTTACAAAAATATCTTCACCAGGTGTTGAGGCATAACGTGTAGTTTTTGGCAATAAAAAAAAACACGTAACAATAGCACCCAGCCTAACGAAGTCAGGTAAAATTACATTTTCCGGGTTTAATTTTTCCATTATATGCAGTATACATTTAATTGCTTGAAAAGTAATAGAGGTAATCGGAACCGAGATACAATCCGGAAACAAGTTGCTATTAATAACTTCTACAGTTAATTCGTCAAATATTTATTTGTCTCTGTAACGAAATACCAATCCACAACAGACGAGTCATTAACTTATCACCAAATGGGGCATCTTCATCTATTAAGCTCACCCATTTCATAGTAAATCTAAATACGTCGTCGACCTTAACCTTGAAAAATAGTACCATACTTCTCTATACATCAATAGAGTATTTATAGGGAATGGCTTTTCAGCTAAGCATGTGCGAACCGCTACTTCTTTCAAGCGCAACCGATTGGATATAGAAAATGCAAGTATTGCATCATATCCACGGTTAACAGAGAGCGTTAGTAGTCGTTTCGACAAGAGTATTTGTGTCATCTAAACCGGATTGTTGCTGGAAAATAATTTCAAACGAGTCGAGTGCACATATTTATGCAATTTTTGTAAATTGTATATAAGTAGCTATCTTTGTATCGAAACTCTAGTAGGTAGTGGATAATGAAGCCTTTCTATTATTTCCTTGTCTTAACTATTCCAGATTGTGACTACAGTTACTCTGTTTAACTTAAGACTGCTGCGAGTCTAATGATTTAATTTACACGAAGCACCGCGCATGTTTGGCAAATGTGTCGTTTTGAATGACTGTTTAAAATGATAGTAATTAAATTTAATAGAGGAAGGCACTTTAGCCGGTATAAAACGTGGAATTTGTTTCTCAAAAAATTATTAGAGTTGACTATGCATTTTAATGTTGTTGCGGGCTTAGCCCCAACATGTGATGCAAATAGATTCATGGATTATATTTAATAATCTGTTAGTAGCACACTTCAGAATCGCCTTAATGGTTTAATGATTTTGCGACACGTTTGTAGGGATGTCTTTCAATGCTTAGATCAAAGAGAACGTATATATCTTCGTAGTAGGAAATTGTGATATAAAATGTTGTTTTCCCACAATCTTAAGAAAGAAGGTCTTGTATTTTTTTTTTCAATAAATTTACTGTTCATCTTGTTTCATTTGCTATTTCGTCTGTTATATCTGAGAGAACCATACGTTGATTAATAGTTTTAACGTGATGCGTTATCAAATCCAAATCCCCATACAAACGGCCGAAAAAGTATTTTTTATTAAGAGCACTTTTAATGCTTTCCCAAATCCAAATCCACATACAAACGGCCGAAAAAGTATTTTTTATTAAGAGCTTTATGACGTTAAGTCCGCCAAATGAGC
This sequence comes from Cheilosia grossa, assembly GCA_963082955.1. Taxonomy (NCBI): domain Eukaryota; kingdom Metazoa; phylum Arthropoda; class Insecta; order Diptera; family Syrphidae; genus Cheilosia; species Cheilosia grossa. Next base: position 14,268,227 of record OY720147.1, on the reverse strand, counting down.
GTGAACTTTGAAGTGTTTTTAATAATTTTTTAATAATACTAACGAGTTCAATTCCCCCATCAGCCAGACTTAGAACTATGTGCGAGGTCTTCATCAATAAGAGAAAGCTGACATGACGCCTAAGAGTCGTTAGCTTGTGAAGTTCACTTCCTTGTTCAAGCTTCACGAATATGTCCCGACAGAGATTACTTAGGTTGCTATTTCATTTCACGAGTAGCACATTTACTTTCTATATATCGAGAGTATAACTAGATTTGCGGAACTTCAAGAGAAGGTGACATTTTATATTTATGCTATGATCAGAAATACTTAACTGTTCATTTAAATTTAATCTGATGGCTGTAACTTAAAACCAAATATAGAAAATCTCATAACAATCAGAAAACTTCTGTCGATTTATTGGCTGTCAAAAAAATAAAAAAAAATATAACAACCTACCAGTCTTTTGTTGAAGTCATATAAAAGACCACTTACATAATGCGCATATCAAATAACCCATATGGTTGTACGTAGCCAGCGATATCTCACCGACAAAAAGTTCACTATAAATATTAAGTACCTACTTGGGTCTCTCCAGCTAATCGGCTGCAATTAACTGATTAGAATCGTTCGGGGTGCTCATATCATTTTCCCGACCATGTCTGATAACATTATGACTTGCTTAATTCTATTTTACTTATGGAAATTATATTGAGCGATGCTCAGTGATTCTATTCCTTTCGAATATGTTCTAAAAATATATATTTTTATTTATATTTAAACTTTGAATTTGTTATCTGTTCGACAGTTAATAGTGCAGACGTAGATACGTAGCTCATTATGAGCTTAGCAAAATGAAAAGCGGAGCTCAAATAAATCAAATATTTTCTCAAAGAAAAGGAAAAAGTTTCTCAAGGGGTTGATAATTTATATATGTCCAAAGGTCAGCTAATGTTTTAAGACGCAACAGACATCAATGTTGTTACTTTGAAAATGATTTCACGTGTGCCTATTGGAATGACGTATGAGTTAAGAAGTGAGTTTGGCTTTGGTTGTCAGAGATTTTCATACGTATGACTGTTTTGCTTGCCCCTTCTACACCGAATTTGTTGTAATTTTGAATAAAGTTAAGAAACAAGTTTACAAGTTGTAAAAGTAACAAAAAGTAGCATACCTACATATTTCTGAAGACATCGGACATCTATCGAAAAGTGTGATTCAATTGGAAAAAAAAATTTTAGTTATATGAAACAAAGTGATTGTGGTCAACTTCCGTATTGGTGAAATGTGAAAAAATGTATAATTGCTGTCAGATTGTCTCGAATAATTTCTTTTTCCTATTCCGGGGGTTTTTTGTATAATGAAAAACGACGCTACTTTCCCAACAAACTGTACTGCAAATATTTAAAAAAGAAAAACGCTTTAGAGAAGAAAGCAGTAGATATATAAAACACTACTAATCTGCCTTTTTGCCCACCTTGTATAACAAAAGCCCTAAATAACCACCAGCGCAAATAGGAATAATTTGGTTAAATTGCTCACAAAGTGACATTTGCAAACATTATTGCGTCGATCAATATTTCACATCACAGGCGACAATTTACCTGCGGTTATGGTTTTGTTACCGCTCATTGCGAACATGCTTTTTCGCCCGTAACTTAGATTAAAACTGCGAAAGAATCATTTCTTACTTGAACCGTCTGAAACTACTTAATGTACCTATATAACTATCCACGTCATCTCCTGCTTAATGTTTACAATTATCTGCATCGTAAAGTACCCTTTTAGTCTTGTTATGACTCAGTCGAATAACCTTTACAATGGGACAATTACTTTAGAATTTCATTCGCATTACATAGTCAATTAACAAAAATCTATTTTCCCCGTAAGTGGATGTTCACTTATAACTTTCAATTAAAATGTGTTATTCATGCCAAAGAAGCATCGTTCGCTCTTTACACGAAAGCACAGGCACGACCGGATCATTTGTTTACATTTCGCATATAGGAATCCCAGTCCGACAATTGAATTTCAATGTTCGAGCTAATTGATTTGTTTATTTTATGAATTAGCATTTCTAATTGATTTATTTTTTTATTAAGCGCACACTTGCGGTGATCTTACAATCCAAACACTGAATGAATGAAACAATTACAGATCCAAATCAAATGTTGATAAGCTAACTTACATCATCAGCAAAAATCGGGGAAAATATGAGCTGAATAAGGTCTGTTGCGTAAAATTATGTTGAAATAAAATACGCAAGGCCAACACTGTAACGCACAGAGCCACGCTAATAGCAGTGCAGAAAAAAACTAAAGATTCACTAAAAGCAGATCAAGGTGTCACTGGCAGCCTCAATCACAGGCGCGGCGTCGGCGTTTCTGGCTATATAACTGTAGCCCACACCACATGCCGTGAATATGCAAATCCACCTCGTTAAAATCAGACCACCCTTTTCACAATAGCCTCTCCGATTTCAAGACTAAGACTGCAAAGTCATTAAAAAATGCATTTCACTACCTTCATTATTTCAAATCATTTCCATTATGCAATTCAAAGCAAAATTCTACAGTAAGCCACGAAACTAGTGTTTGTTGAACTTTTACCTTCACTTGGGGTCAACAGTTATTGTTAAGTAATCTTAACTCACTTTTGTTTTGGATGATTTTGTTTTGTAAGTTTCCTTTTTTCTCGGAAATAATTTACCCGTGGCAGACGCACACTTCAGGAACAACCGATCGTGACCAAATATTAAAATAAACTCAGCGATCAGACAAAAAATCGCGGAAAGTTGCGGAACACACGCGACCGCGGCATATTGGTTGGCGATGAGAATAGTTTTTGTTGTTGGGTTTTTTCTTGTGGAAACAAAAAAAAGCTTTAACATTCAAATAACTGAGATCTGAGAAGGGGATTGGGGTTTGGGGATTCTACTCAATACAGTGTGGGTGCTGTGACAAAGCTTTTGTTAGGTAGTACCGGATCCTACAACTATGCTACATATTTTTTTACTGCTGAAGAGTTATTAAGTAAGGAATAGTTTACGGCAAAAGAACAAAGTCACTAGGAGTTCGCGCAGTGGTAGAAAGAACACAGAACTTCTACCATTCCAGTGACAGAAAATATTGGAAATCAAATTACACACAGAATTGCATCTCTGCACAATCTTCCCAACAAAAACAAAAAGCAAGCGAAAGTGTAATGCTTAAGGCAGTGAAGTGGTTCTTAACAACATATTTGCCTTCGCCTATTTATATATAAGATTTAGTAAAATTTTATATTTACCGCATTTAGTCAAGTCAAGTCTGTTCTCTAACGATAATGCATTCGAACACAGCCGAATTCAGTCAAAATTCGTTCCATTAGGCAAAAGGGCAAAAGTTGGGCAGAAGAGAGCCAAAAAGAGAGAACAAAACGTTCCCTCTCCATAAAAAACATGCAAATATTAGCCCAAGACATTTCTTTGGACTAGTTGGTTATTGCTGACATTATCTACAGTAAAATAAATTCAAATCTTGGTCTTAAATATAAATTTGTTCTTTGTTCTAACAGTATTTGAAAATTCCCGCCTAGGAAAGAATCACATTTTTCAAATCTGTGGTTCAACGCGTTCCTTTTTGGTTTTTTTGTACAGGTTTTGACATCTGTCGCATTTCGAGTCAACAAGCAATTCTTCGTTGACAAAGAATAACAATTTTTAAGATTTCATTTTGAGGGAAACTGTCCTGAACGTTGAATCAATTGCGATTATTGTGACAATTTAGTCAGAAAATTGAAAAAAATATTTTCTGGCACGGATTTTATGAGATTATTTCTTGCGTTTAATACGTTAACGCATCAGTCGACGCAATGACTCAAATGAGATTCCATGGGTTGGGCACTTAACTCTATCTGACAGAACGTATTTCATTCCACGAAGGAAATGATGCCTTCATGATTGTGTTACCTGGTTAAACGTTATGCATTCATTCCGTTGCACAAACCAAATACAAAATAGCCGAGGTGAAACGTGAATAATCTGAATTTGCACGAAAACATTAATATTAGTTGAAAGAAATAATGTGTTGTACCAGCGATCGGTGTTATTTCCGTAGATGAAACTTAATAGTTTTCCAATTAAAATCACAGCGAAATACTATCAGTTTAGAAAACAACAGTTTAAATTGACTTCTTAACCAAAAATAGTTCGCATTAAAGAGATTTAAATAGATATTGGTGAGATTTATTTTGCCCTGGGCTACTCAATAAAAACTACTTTCACGAATGGAAAAGTTCAGATAAATGTCAAATAATCATAATTAGGTCTAAATCTGCTATATCAAAATTTCAAGAAATGACCAGTTTACGGAAGATATTGCAACAAACCTCTAAAAAATAGAAAAAAAGAGCAAGGATTGAAAAATAAACAGTGATACTATTTGTTTCGGTTTCTTAGGGCACTTTTTAAATAAGTAACCAACGTTTATGTACCTAAATAGTGGAGCTCATGTCGAATTGATTTATTTTAAATAAGCCAACTGCTGCACTTTGCAAGAAATCATCGTAGCTCGAGGCTTGATATGCCAGTTCCTGCCTTGTATGCCCACGCTTTTCGATGACTGCACATATCTTTTATTGTTATTAATAATCGTTTTCAACTTTTATCTCTAATAACTGTAGGTGGTTTCAAATGTTGTAAGATCTGAGCACGGCATATGCACTTTGGCCAATGCCATGTGAGTTACTTTTTCCACGCTCGCAATTTGTAGCGCTTCATAAAACCAAGTGAACTGTAAACAAGAGCGTCGGCTGGCAAAGAGTCATCATATCCATTGTTGCCCATCCGAATGGAAGCGCGGCAAAACCAGCTCATGCCACACAGTCCCAGAGTGATTAGGAATACTAATAATAGTTGGCGCAACAGGTCCATAGGGACCCAAGGTCTAGCTTCTCACAACTATTCATTTTGTGTGAGTTTCATTTTTGGAACGAATGGAAGGGATCTACAATTTTATGCCGATTCCAAACGGCTAATTGAGAAGCTCTAAAGACACAGTTATACTCTCGGATGTTGGTCAGACGTTCGCGCAATGGAAAAAACCCTAAGTTGGAATTTGGGTTTTTTGCGGGATTCGAACCTGGGACCCCTCGCTTAGTAGTCTAACACACTAACCACTAAGCCACTGCGCCTACAAGTGATTAGGAATACCGTAATATATTTGACAACATTTAAAATTTTACCATTTATATCATCTGCTTGACACCCCGCTTGAACTGCTGTTCCTCCATTTGGCCAAAAATCAGCATGACCCATACTCTCCAGCGAACCCACTTTCCCCGTATCTGTGTGAATGACATCCACAAACCGCGCACATGTCTCAAGTTACATTCTTTTAAAACAAAGCGAACATTACAAATTATATGATGGATTGCGATCAAATATTTTAAAGCCCAATTAAGTCAATTTAATATATTTTAAATAAAATCAGAAAAACAATCTTAATTGCATACATCCGTTTTTAATTTCTATGTATATATGCTACTAGATGTGTCAAACATGCCTAAAGTACAAAAACACCAATCAACAGCCTTCGTATAAAAACTTCCTTCATAAGCGGAACTTGACACAGTTGACGATTTAGTCGCACACCCCACTCACGATGGCTGCAATGAACTGTATTTTTCTGTTTGGTAAGTATATTAATATGGATAAAAGTCAATAGGAATTGAGTGTTTTTTTTTAGTACTATTCACTACAAGTCGGATGGTTCTAGCGGATCGGGAAATAATCGACTACAGAAATGCCCAAGTTATATTCTTTTGTGGGTGAGTATTATAATAAACTCCCTCTCAGCATCGTGTAGCCAAAACTTGTTCCCTTAGGCCAACATACAAGGATTTCGAGACCTATTCAATTGATGAGGCTGCTGAAGCACTCGTTAATAACTCCGAATTCGACAAAAATAAAACAACCTTATTTATACCCGACTATTATGAGCCGCAGATATCTTCTACCCACTATACTGTAGACGCCTACCTTAAGTTGGATAAAGAAAACTTCCTTCAAATCGATTGGGGTACCCCAATGGTGGAAAATAAAAAAGACGCCAAACAGCCGGACGTACAAAATGTAAGAAGTGCCTGTCATTTGACTTAACAATTAATCAAACAATGTCTGCCTCCTTAGTTGACTCCAATAATTGCCGATTTCATCCTGGATCTGTGGAAGTACACCGAAAGGACTAATTTCCATCTGTTGACTTATGCAAGGGGATGCGAATTGGGGGCAAATGTTGCCCACCAAATTGTAGATGAGACTGATGGAGTATTTCAGCTTGCTAGGTACACTTAGATTTTTAGTACTTGTGCTGTTGGCATGTTTTCATATTTTTCGTCAATTTACAGGATGTCTGCCTTGGATCCGCCAAAGGATTTCACAATAATGGGCGAACCCGTTACTTCAGATATAACAAATCACGTTGTTGATTTCAGTGATGTAATCCATACGAGCACAGACAGAGACGGCACTCTCATCCGATTTGGGCATGTTGATTTTTGGCCAGACGGTGGAAATGCACAACGAGGTTGCGAAGAAACTGAAGATGGTATTTATTTGCAACATTTCTCTGACTTTGTTGTAAAATTTGTGTAACATTTACTCTGTAGATGACTGTAGCCAAAAGAGAAGTTGGGCATATTGGGCTGAAAGTGTTCTAAAACAGAATGGAAATGGAAAACAGTTTTGCGCCTACAAATCCACCAGCTACGCAGATTACAAAAATGGAGTAATACTGTCCGAACCAACCTTCATGGGCATCGACTGTGATACGGAGTAAGTATTTACTTTTCGAAAAGTTCTCAGCCAGATTTATTAAATATGTGTTAATTTATGTAGCATATCGGGCGATTACTTTTTGGACGTCAATCCAGAATATCCATTTGCTCAAGGATGCTAAGAAACAAAAATAAATGAATATTATTCCATGCACATTTGCACCGTCAACTAAGCATTCAAATTTTAGGCACACGTGATAATACCTATGCAGTTATTTTGAGTGAGCAGATACGGGATGTCACTTTTTATTGACAGAAAGAAAATTATTAGAACTATTGTATAATTTATTTTGACAACTAATCAGTCGGTACTATAATAATAAAACACGCAAAAAATAAATGTAGTAAATGTTTCGAAGTCGATAAAAGGCGTGTTTTTTTTTTTGGCTTCGATCTCAGGAAATCCAAAAAACGTAGGACTTTCAGCACGCAATTAGAACAACTATTTCAAGTCTCGAAGTGTCAAGTGGAGCGTAGTTGTAACTATTGTCGTAGTCATTTCAGAAATATCCATGAAATTTATCGAATAACTATTTTTGAACTAAAATATGTTGAGAATAGTGAAAAAGTATTTGGAAATAGTAATAGAATAGTAAAAAAGGAATCAATTTATTTTATGACTATATAAATAGTCAACAGTGACTATTTTTTTTAAAAACATGGTTAGGTACTATACAATTTTTCCCAAATAACAATTAAACTGTCAATTCTGAATATTGTATGCGAATAAAATAATTTGTAATAGGACAAACCAAAGGGGTCCTATGTAGGGTTAGAACGAGCTATTAAAGTAAGAGTTATGTGACTATTATTATAGTTGAAATTGACTATAGAAAAGTTGATTTTGAAAAATAAATCAATTCACTGCCATAATAGTCACAAGTAACTATTTTTAACTGTTGGAAATAGTGGTCACGATTCGGACCATGAGAATAGTCAAAAAATAGTGATTAATGCCTATTTTTTTCTCTGAGTGTGAGAACGAAGCCTAAAAATAGGCCTACAAAAATATTTAAGATAATAATATTTTTATTTTTTAAGTAGCGGCATCTAAAAAATAAATGTGTTGGGAACCTATAAGTGATCCGCATATACTTCAAAACAAAAATTTACCCCTCTGCTTCCTGCTCCACATATTTTCAACGATTTGAAGCTAGTTGAAAGTGGAATCCAACAAAATGTCAAGACGCACAACAAATACACCAGTTGATCGTATATAATACCAATTTATCACAAATGTCATGTGTGTTTTATTGGGCATTCGTTTAGCTTACTTTTCTTTGCTGAGATACGTGTTCAATAAAACAAACGCATTGTTGAGGTGTCTGAGATATCCGCTGAGGCTTCGAGTGCGTAGTGGCCACTCGAAACCCGTTCATCAAATCTGATTGTCGATTCTATAAAGGTTTTCATTTTCTACTCTTAATTTTGGTAGTTGACAGTGGTTATACATTCCATACAAATTTCGCAATTGTGATCTTCCGTTAATTTGAAGTCGAGACTAAAATTTGTTATAAGTACGGCGCAGTGATTAAGTGTGTGCTATTATAACGCAACAGATCCAAGAGCCAAGTCAATCAGCCAAATGCAGCGGTCACAAGCTAAAAGCACTTGTAGCCGATGGTTAGTTACATTGGTCAGACACGAATTGTAAGACTTCCTTTCATTGGGCCTTGCCAATAAAGATTTTTAGTTTCCACTCAAAATTTTAGTATTTCACAGTGGTTATATTTCGGATACAAATTTCGCCATTGTGAGCATCCGTAAATTTAAAGTCGAGACTTAAATTTGTTATTTGTACGGCGCATTGTTTATTTTATTTGTTATAAATTACCCGGTCACACTATGACCTTAATTTCAATAACCGGATTTTTATTGTTTTCCCAGCTTCATACAAAGAAGTGCTGCCAAGACCGCCACATTATTTTCACGCAATTACCCCCAAATCTGTACAAACAAAAATTCAATTTACACTGTTTAATACGACACTTTCCAATTGTTGCAATCAAACGAAAACATTTTCTGGAGAGCTATTTTATTAAGCACAACTGTAAGTTAATATTTTACGTATGCTTTCTTTTGTTGTCTAAAGTGTGTTTCTTTTTTTTTTTCATGAAAAGTGACTTTTTGCAATAAAAACAAAAACCATTATGATACTTATAATAAAAAAAGGCATTTGTTTGTTGTTTTTTTTCCATTGGTTAATGTGTATGTATATCTAGGTATATATAAAATTTTCATATCGTTTTTTTTACATAATTTAGTTTGCTTCCATTTAGTTTACACGGTAAAAAAAAATCAGTTTTAACATCACATACGATTTTATCATTGCTTTTTACATATATAAAAATACTTTTGGTTCTTAATTTGTTCTTATTTTTTGTTAAACTTAAGTTACTACTACTTTACTTTTAAAGCACAGAAAAACAACAATTTACCTAAATAAATAAATTAATTGTCATCGTCAAAAAGAAAAAACAAAAAACAAATAACGTTATTTTTTTAAGTAAAACTAAAACATAAACGAAGAAAAATTTCACTTAAATAATTTATACATTCATCAACTCGTTTTGTATATTATCATCTAATGTAATCACATGTGGTTTCCATTTAACTATCCTCATTTAAGTTTAAGTGTAAATTTCATTTAACATCCAAATTTTTATTTTTTTTTGTCTTGATCTGAATAACGCGAGAAATCAATGTGATTAATGTGAATGTTAAAATTGACATGCATTTTATAATATGTACTAAATTTAACTATTTTTTTATTTTTATTTTTTTTTCTGTTGGGTAACTGCTACACCTATTCATTGTTTAAATACTTTTTTTCTTAGATATTGTTAATTTATTGGGGTTTAGAATACTAATAGTTTGCAAAATGGGTGATATAACACTTGCTCAAATAATAGTTAAAAACAAAAGACTCCGGCATATTTTGTTTTTGTATTGTGGAATATTGGAGTGGGATGCGTGGATAACTTAAAACATCTAAACCCGTTTATTGTTAGTAGTGCCATTATGTAAATTAACAGAATTCACAACATTATTCATGTCGATAATAACAGAATCAGGTAACGAACAATCTCTATCTAAATCAGTCTGTCCATCCAAGAGGATGTGTCCATTTGAGGTGCTCACCGGTAACTCCTGTGCGGGAGAAAAGAACAAATATCACATTGCGGTAGCATTATCATTCGACAGTCGAAATTGATGGTATGAACAATATTGTGAACTCAATGCTTATTATACTTACAACAGTCAATAAGTTATAGATATTATGAATATATTTTATGCGTGTATACTGTTATGTCTATTATGATATTTACTACTATGTAACCTAGGTTACCTGGTAGAGAACAGCAGCGTCAAGGGCCATCAGTTCCTTTTTGGAAAGTTCCTCAACAATTGCGGCGGCATAGCAATCGCCGAGCATATTATTTGTGGTGCGCATACGATCACTGTAAAGATAAGTACGAGGCAATTTTATGTCCTAACGTAACGTATGAATGCTTACAATTAAAATAAATGAAATGCAAAAATATAGCAATCGTAAATTATTACATTTGAGGTTATGAGATTGTGGCAAGGAAAGGTTATTCATTTAAAAATCTGTTCTGCTAACAGAAAGTAGAATAATAACAACAATTGTGTACAAATGCTCCTTAGCTATTATTTATTATTTCACACTGGCTGAATTTGAGTCAGACGATCTGGTGATTTTTAAGAAAATGCGAACTAAGATTTGCCCAAGCCCTATCATATAAAAAACAAGCAGTTCTTATACAAATTATGGGTTAAACACGACAGTTGGATAAGATGAAATATCAGCATAACGTAAAGAGATCCCTCGCGAAAAAGATCACTGCAATCTCCCTTTACGATCCCCAATCCGCATCCGACCAAGGTAAGGACAATCCGACAAAACAGCATGGACGCACTAAATCCAATCGAATTCAACAGAGAGTCGTGATTTTCCTTAAAAAAAATAAGGAAATATTTACACACAAATCTATAGGTATACAGCACTTCACCTCACCTTTATGACGTCATACAAAAGTGTGACATTCGAAATCAGTAAAACCGTTTTCACAATCAAACTCACATCATGGAAATTCAGCTTGATAAAGTAAAAGAAAACAACTTCGTTGGTTGTGAAGTTCTTATTTTCTTTTCCATCATTCGAAGGCATCAGGCACAGGCGAAAGATTTGCCAAACTCCTGACAGCTAAAGAAAGACTTTGTAATACATTAATTGGTACTTTAGCCTTCCTCACCGAGAGCAGTATTGTTGTAGCACAAACTAAGAACTTCCGCCATTGCAGAAACGGCCCTTGTGAGTCACACTCTTTTATAATAAACGATAGTTTCGAGAAATCGCTCCACGGCCTTGAGCTGTCCGATGATTTGCACGGAATTTGGGTTAAGAAATGATTCATGGCAGGAAAATTTTAATTTAAATTTACAGCTGAAAAGGGTCGGCCATTTTAGTGGATGGATTCATTCACGAATGTTTTTAACTTACTAATTTTTTTTTTCACTTATTTAAACAACGGCAATCGATTTTTTATGTTTTTTTTTTTTGATTGTAGAAAATGTTCAAATGTCAAAAAGACGAAACGATTTTTAAGTGTATAGATACAGTGCGTAAATTTAATGTGGGCAAATGAAGACCAATAACTCGACAATTTGGTGGAAACTTCGGTCCTGTAAACTTCAGGTGGAAGACTGAATACAGAGACTTGTGCTTTGCAACCACAAATTCGTCAATTTCGTTTGCCAACATTGCACTCGTTGATGAGCTATGAAAATGTTTAGAGAAAATAAAGAAAAGTTAGATCTCTAGCTGATTTAGAGCTCAACTATTAAAATGTCAATGATGGTCACTTAAAACAATTTTTAGTGCAAGACTTTGGTTACCCTACAAAAAATCATTGCGAGTATAAACATTACGCTCCATCAGTAGAAAGCGACTGAGCTTCTCGAAATTCGGAGGCCTTATTAACTATTCGTCACTGTTATTGTTATTGTTTTTATGGTAATGACGATTTTTTTTAGCAGTGGCTTAGTGGTTAGTGTGTTGGACTACTAAGCGAGAGGCTCAGGTTCGAATCCCGCAAAAAACCCATATTCCAACTTAGGGTTTTTTCCACTGCGCCGCCTCTCGCGAACGTCTGACAAACATCCGAGAGTATAACTGTCTTAAGAGCTTCTCAATTAGCCGTTTGGAATCGGCATAAAATTGTAGATCCCTTCCATTCGTTCCAAAAAATGAAACTCACACAAAACGAATGGTTGTGAGAAGCTAGGCCTTGGGTCTCTACAGACCTGTTGCGCCAACTATATAAATGCAGATTTTGTAAAATTGTATCTGCCATCACTGGCTACACCATTCCTCTGCACAATCTCGCAAGAAATGCAATAGTAAAACGAAAAACTAAATTATACTCACACAAACCAGTCGACGGCAAACAGCAGAGTCACATCCTGTACGGGAGCATCAATCGCTGATAAAACGACCAGCAACAGCACCAGCGCAGCACTTGGCACACTCGCCGAACTCATCGAAGCGGCTGTAGAGGTCAGCAAGACTGTCACAAGTTCGCCAAAGCCCAACGTCATGCCACTCATCTGGGCGATGAATATCGAGGCAATCGCTATAAACAGTGCTGTCCCATCCATGTTGATGTTACACCCAATTGGCAACACAAACCTAGTTATCCTTTGGTCCACACGCAACTTCTCATTCATACAACGGAATGTAATCGGTAACGCTGCAGCACTGCTCCAATCGAAGTGCAACATTTATGTTCACCATGCAATTAGTTCGCACAAGAACAACATTTTGTTTTGGCGAATTTTGTATTGGGTTGGCGGGCGATTCCCCGCACACACATAAAATGGTAATTGTTTCTATTTAGAACATTTTCAACAGTTTTCTTACCATAACTATACAATGAAAGAAACAACAGAACAATGACAAAAACAAATTAACGCTTACGTTGACGCTGTCGCAAATGCGGTGAGCATCGCATGAATGAGTCCGCAGTAGAACTTGAACGGATTACGACGCAGGAATACAAAGTAAAGTAATTGCATTATGATCAACTGGTAGAGGACTACTCCAATTGCAACGGTAATGATAAACCACATGAGCTGAGCCATCACCAGATTGAGATCGTCCACCCCGAGAATTTTGCCAGCGATCACGGAACTAATGCCAACCGGTGTCAGCCACATCACACAGGTGACCATCTTCATCACAACCTCGAACACAGCCGAAAAGAAATCTATCACAACTTGACCCTTGCTGCCGATTGTGCCGAGCAGGGTTCCAAAAACCAAACAGAAGAATACAATGCCCAGGGTATTGGTGCCGGTCCGATACTGTACCACACGGATGAGCTCTGTTTCGGCTGATGGATCGCCGGCACTGTCATCAGTTGCATCGGTTGCGGTTTCATTGAGACTCTCGTTGAAACTCTGATGGATGGATGGCTTTTGTACGTAGACAGTGTGAGCTTGTTGAAACGCCGCCTGGAACAGGTTGTCTGGAAATACGTTCCTGAAAATGAATACAAACAACAAATTACTTTGAGAAGAAATATGCATTGAAACTAAGGGGATGTGACTGACACATGACATAGGTGCTTAAAACGGGAACACACAATTGTAAACCACAGCAGTGACAGCAGGACACGGACACTAGATGTCCACCACAATATTTTATGTATATGTAAACAATGTAGAAGCGGCCGCAGCAGTGGGATACAAACCCAGGTTGTTCTGTCTTGTTTTCGTAATTTAAATAATATGTTGCAATAAAAGGTAATGTCGTGTTAACGTGAGAGTGTCCTTCTTTTCAACACAATGATGCTGAGAACTTCTTTTTGACAAGAGAACTGTAACACATTTAAAAAAGGTGAATGCCAGGCTAAATGACTCTTGAGAGCGTACTCAGAATAATTCTTTTTGAGGCTAAAATGTTGTCTTCTGAAACCTAAAAGTTGACAAGTTTGTGCCAAAGTGTCACACGTTTAACTGCCTCTATCTTCCAACAACAGTAACCAAACCAAGCCGAGAATTGTCCAGCCGGGGGGATCTGCCCACCCATTGCTTTCCACGGGTTTCACTAACAGAAACTTACATAATGTCCCCACTAGAGTTGTAGAGTTCTAATTGCATTCATCAGTTATCTTTCACGCTGCCCAAAACACGTTAATTCTGCATTCACCGCAGCACTGCAACATGTCTCTATTTCTAAATTTGCTGCAAAATTCAAGAGTGCCACAACACAAAAGAAAATAAATTGCAATTTCAATTTCAACTACTGATCGTGTTTGGGTTTTGTTTTGGTTGAAAACACGTCAGTTGCCTAGTCGACGAATGACAGCAGCCCTATTAGCCGATGCAATGCATGTCAAAAAATTGTCTGCACATCTTTTTTACTTGCAGCACTGCACTCTGCGCCGTGTCTGCACATTTGTTTTGGGCATAAGAGTGCGGGTGCCGGTGCACGGTAGTAAAAGTGCCACTTAATAGCTCCTAGACCTGCTGAATTTTTGGCTACCGCCACTTTCGCCTTGGCTATCTGTTTCTCCGTGGTCTGTCGTTTGTCAGGCTTCTAACTTTTGATGTTTTTGACACGTTCCGCCGGCGAAAAAGTGGTTAGGCAATTTTTGTTAGGGTAGTAGACGCTTTAACTTCAAAGTTGAAAGTCTTTTTGTTTAATGCATGTTGTCGGACGTATTTCGGGAAGTACACCGTCTTCTCATAAGCAACGTTTTGACGAATAGAATCTGTGTGTGCATAAAGTTTGTTTTTTCTTGTTACCCCTCCCTCTCTTTGATATCTGTGCAAAAGTTGAAGAAACCTGCGTCATTTACGAAATAGGAAAGTCATATGACCGATACTGATCTGATTGACAGCACAACCATTTGCATCAGTCGCAATCCATCAACTGACACATGTTGGTAGAAATTTTGTACCCAATTGGAGACAAAGTCCAATTTAACAGGACCCATCATTCATCTCACACTCAAAACATCATAAAAACCATTACCGCCGTCATTAACCCAATTCGTCAAAATGCACATCTTGCCTGACACCTGTCGCCCATAAAATCCGCTCGCACGTTGGTAATATTTATATTTTTGTGAACCGCGCAAAATTTTGTTGGCATCCCCTTGCCAAAATGTTAAAGAGACTTAAAAGAGAGAAATCACTTAAATATCCCATTTGCATTGTGACAACTTGGACCGGAAACCATTTGAATGTGACTAAATATTTGCCGTCACATGAACACATAATAAGGCTTTTGTTTTTGTAATATTTTCAAACAGGTGCACCACTCACCTTCCCAAGTCTAAGAGACTGTCCAATAGATTCGCTGCTCTGTTGTCGGCTGACCGATCGGCGGTATTATGCATTCCCGGGTCCCCCGGATGTATAAGCAACACGAGCCCGATGCCAAGCAACGCATTGAAGAACGAAGTCGTTGCGAAGTACACGAGTGTCCTTAGAGCGATTTTCCCATTCATACGTGCGTTCAAGCTGGCCGATCCAGCTATCAAACTAGAGATGACCAGTGGTAGTATCATCAGCTTGAGCACCCGCATGAACAGCTCACCGGGATACGATATCAGCATGATGGAGTCTGCATGCAGTTTCAGTGGTCGTAAACTGAATCCTGAAAGAAAAAGGAAGGTTAGTTGCTTACACACGTAATACTGATAAAAACAGTTCGATATACTCGTATGTATTTGTCATTTAACCCAACGTCAGGTTTTCAAAGTGTAACGTACGAACGAAATCTGTCATCCCTTACTCAAGAGAAGCATAATACAACCAAATCTATTTGAATTTATGACACTTGTCTGTAAAATTGACACCCGAGATGTCTTTTTGCGCAGAGAAATATTTCCAAACAATAAGCGCATGGACGAGGGCAAAATAAAGTGGCCTCCAACACTTTTGCATACAGAAATAAGTGAATGCGAGATAACAGAATGACACAATTTCAAGGTCTCACCGCCAAGGGTTTGCTCCTGTCGTAGTTCCCGCAACCAATTAGATATTTTGTAAACAAAGACACAGAGTGGATGCGCTTACTATCATCGGATCTAGTGCACTCATTTGTATGCAACAGGTTGTCAGAGTGGGAACATGAGATTCTAATTAAAGTGACAGGATAATGTGCAAAATAATGTTGTGGGGGGTATGGAATCTGATAAGGACAGTTGAAGAGATTGAGCCACTTTATGCATTATAATGCTGAACCCGGGGATAAAGAGGTGCACCTGAACTTACTGTGCTTATGAGGGGAAGGATTATGCAAATGTAGGTTTTAAAATTAAATTCCGAGATTCATGTAATTTACAGTACAGAAAGTGACCTGGGAGGTGATGAGATTAAGTAAAAAAAGTAGCGACAACCGCAGTTTTAATGATGATACCTGTGCTATTTCATTTGACAAATCAAGTAGGTAAGTTAAATTAGTGGGTTCACAAAATGACAGAAATTTAGAGTAATTTAGAAAAACTCTGGACTTTTAAAATATAGAAAAAGAAAAATGCGCTAAATTTGTTAGCGCTTGTTGTTGATTGGTAAAAAAAATTGCCGATCTCTGCGAAATTGAACGCGTACGCTCAAACAGAATGAATGCCCGCTGATTTTATGGGTTGTATATTTGACGCATTGGCCGGGTTCCACTGCCCGCTAGACGTCTAGCACAAAATATCCCAGATGAAGGAACGCCCGCGCTAGAACGATAGCGCCAGCAGCAAAATGACATTTGACATTTTCGCATAATTATTTCCACACTACAATTAAAGAAATGATACAATATTTTGAAAACAATATCCGAATTCCATTTTATCACAATTACACTACTTGCTTGGTTTCGTATTTTTTTTTTTTATTTTCTAAACGTTTGAACGATTTCCTTTGACAAGCGTTTTTTTTTTGTTTTTCTCTCAATGCAACGGGTAGTCTTGCGCTAGATTGAGAAATTTCCCTGAAAGGGATATTTCGCGAAAAGTGCTAAACATCTAGCGCAAATGGTGAAATGTAAATTTTTTTTATATGGAATATACTATAGATGGGCTAGTGGAATATGGCATTTTGTTGACATTTAATGACGTTTGCATATTTGTTTCTGAATGTAAGGCAACAAAAATAAATTTCCGATAGAGGCATAATGTATTTGTAAGTTTTCAAGGTAGTTTTCAATGATTTTTCGACTCATTATTGATTTTACTTGGGTTATTTATAAAATTCGGGCTACTCCGCCATTTTCTCAATGCGGTTTTTGTACAATGAATAGAGAAATTATTCAGAAAATGTTTCCATTTCACAGTTCTAACATAATGGGCCTTACTAATAATCATTTTCAATGGAAAATTTCGCCATTGTGAGTTCGAAAAATTTAGCCTGGACACTAAAAGTGATTATTAGTATCGCGGAATATGTATACAATGACTGAACGACATTGATACATAACAGCTCACACCTTGTCCACAAAAAGATTCACTCGTGCTGTCTAAAATAGATTTTCATATGAAACGTATTTGCCAGGTGAAATAAATATTAACACATGAGTCAGAGAGCACCTATACACTCACGGGAAAATCGATTAGTTTTCTGCTGCATCACGAATTAGATTAAATGCATGTAGGTCCTGATTTCTGATTTGTCATATTTCGATCAGATACAAAATAAGCATCACACAGTTTGCATTGCACCTAATTGCACAATTTAATTGCTATTCGTGGATGTAAGGACTTGGTATTCATGTCAATATGTATATGCATGCGGCTTCTGGTCTGTTCATAACAGCACGGAAGTTTAACGTGATCCATTATGGGCGATTTGTTAGCACTTTTAAGTTATTTGCACGTAAATGCGTGAGGGTGGACCGCGTAGGTGGTAGTAAATAATGAATTGGATAGTGTGAAGTAAGTGCCGGTCATGGGCTTTAGGCTTTAGGCACATGCTATTTTAATAATAACCATAATTAACTTACGATTATATGATAAAAGGCAAAGACGCGCGAGGTGTCAATGATGTCTGTGTTTTCCAGTAATGAAACGTTAATATTTTTGATGAGGTTAATTATGTGTGTACGTACACTGTACAATGTACAGATATGAAAACTCTTGGTGGGCAATAGCAAATTGTGATTAGTATACCTATGGAGTTGATGGGGATGAAGTTTTTGTGAATGTCATTTTTTCGAAATCTCATTATGGTCTGACATGTTTTTTTTTTTTTTTAAGGGAAAATGATAAATGGTGTCGATATTTTAACTCATTTGATGGAAAATGAGTAAGCAACAAAGTATGGAAAACAACAAGACCTACAGTTTAGGTGCAGACATTTTCCAATGAGAGAAACCTCTGAGCTGACAGCTGACATCTAAAATCAGAATGTGTTGGTCGACAAAGACGAAGTTTAATGCTGCATTTACAGCATCACACGTTCCTAACACGAAACATTAAAGGAATGCCCAATATTAAATAGCCGTCTGACTGAAAGGGGCTGCATTACCTAATACGCAAAAATACGTGAGACGTATTGTGATCGGCCATCTTTTTTACGTGGCAGGAATTATGGGAGAGTGCGGCAAGTTGGTATTTTTATTGCGATGCCTTCCGAAATTTCGCTTTCCTAAAAAACAAAATGGCTTCGAGAAGTGATGAACGGATAGTTAATTATTTATGTAATAGTTGGGATAATTGTTGGTTGGTTTAATTTACTGAAACTATAAGTACCACTATCACTTGACATGTTTTAAATCGGAAATGAAAATGTTTTCAAGTGATTTCAGAAATACTGCTCGCCGGAACTTGTGTTTATTCCCACGTTACATAATATCTATTATAATGAGTAGAACATCCATGATACATTTGGCTTCTAATTTGGGATTTCATTCTTACGTCTTTATTAGTATTGACGACTGACGGATCTCTCTGTCCCGTCTTGTGCAAAAATGCGAGTGTTTGAAAAGTCCATATGGATTGGGTGAGTAGTTTTAGCGTGATGCGTGTTACAAACAAACAAACCTTACAATTCAATTGGATGTGTAAGTTTGCAAATCTTGTATGAAGTTCTACTTTGCTACTTGCATTTATCAAAAGGCCGAAATGCGGAGCATTTATGTAGAAACTTTTGGTGGCGCTTACAGTCCGGGGTGGAGCACGGCCTTAACCAACAATCCCTTTATAAAGAAACTGCCACACTAATAATTCTACTCGAACAGTATACATGGACTCGAGGTACTTAATTCACTTTAACCAATTTAAGAGAACTGAAAATAATGCCACTTCCTTTGCTCGCAGAATTTCATCCCGGTTTTTTTTTTCACCGAAAGGTGAAAAAATATATAAAAAAATAAGTCAAAAGTGTTTACAGAGGATACAAAAAGAGTACTGCCAAATTATTAACATAATTCGCACGTTTTTCTATTGATTTATCGATTAAGTCAAGGAGTATGACCTTCGATTGATGAGCCCCAGTCATACACATAATTGATTATGGATATAACTCGTATTTAAAAATAAATTTAACGACTGCGTGTCTCAATATCTATAAGCAGCCCACACGAATACGCTGCTAGGAATAAAGAACTTATTTTTTTTTGCACTTCAATTAAGTATTATTACTGCGTGCGAATCTAAAAAGGGGCCCAATACAAATATACAAAAATAGCAAAGCAAACCATAGATAATAAATAAAAAGAATATCCGAGTACATAAAGATAAAAGACGGGAGGACAATGGAATAGCAAGGAAACGGATTACTCGTCTTTGAAATGAAACAAAACCATACTTGTAGACACAGCGAAATATTTCCTGAAATGTGTTCAGTTTGTATGGGCAATCGGAGTTATTCGACAGTTTTGAGTACTTTTATGGAAATAGTGACCCGAAAGTAAATATTGTAAAAAGGGGCGAAAACAGAGAATTTTTGAAAATACCTGATAGAAAAAAAGTGGCCAAATGGCCCATCGGTAACGCTGCTTAAAGGTAATAAATATTTTAACTTCGGGCTTGGCTGTATAAAGGACATTCGGAATAATTACAAATTTATGAGAATGTAATTTGAAACAATACTCGCGCTAATGGATATTGCTTTGTTTTTGCCAGCAAACAAATCAAAGTGGCAGCACTAATTAAATTTTAATCGATTTAACGTGTTACTGTCTTTTATACACAAAGAATTGCGGTCCATTTTCAGTTTCTCTACTTTGCTTGATTCGTGTTTTCGTTGCAGTCCTTTTGTCTTGCAACTGCAATTAATTAATTACAATAACCACAGGCACCAATGTAAAAAAAAAGTGCATGTCTGTTGTTTAATTGTCCTTAACGAAAGGATACCTGTGCACTTTTCATATAGAATAACATCATTTCCACAAGAGCAAAACCTAGATAACAGCCGCCGGAGATGAATTTTCCTTTAAATCGTAACAACTCTCCCCAACAGGATACCAATTACCTCAAACCTTTGCCAAGTGGGCTACGTATGCGTAGGCGTGTCCTCGCTCGGTTGCATGTGTTTCTATAAGAGAGACAACTTGGCCTTAATACATCCATTATTTGATGCAATACACATTGCATACGATGGCGACACGTGTGTGCGCTGCTGCTGATGAATTCTTTGTCCTTGGGGTGGTACGATAAGAAACTTGATTATTTTTCTCCAGCATTTTTAGGAACTCTATAAGAAATGTTTAGTGCTATGAAAGGAGAGCTAAAACTTTTCGTTTACATAAAGTTTATTGTGTTTTGTACTGTGCACTTGTGTTTCAAATGTTTCCAGAGTCCGAGTTGGAAGAGAATTTTTTCCATAGTTAAATGTTCTTAAGATGTGAGGTTTTTTTTTTTGTAGACTATTGAAGGATATCAACGTTTTGAATGTTGCAAATATTTCAAAACAAAAACGTGGTCTTTAAAAGTAATAAGAAAAAGTCAGTTGAAATGTACCCAGGGTTAGAAAAATAAATCAATTTCATCATTGATCGACAGAAAAATGTGGAAACTGGTGAAATTTAACCGCAAGAATTTCTTGACTGAGTAGTCACTTATTATTCAGGTATATACTAAACCTTATGGTTGTATACGAATACGAAGTAAATGGAACGTCGAACACACCTTTGATTTGAAATGTTTGTACTTTAAATACAAATTTATGTCGTGAAGTTCGATCAAATCAAAATAGTGAATTAGTTTCAAATCTGTCCATTTAAACACGAAAGAGTAAATTGTACGAGAGTACTACGTGTTGCATTTTAAAGTAGCGGGCGATGTTCACTGCGCCTGCAAATATACTACAAAATAAGCGATTTTTATGCATTTCTAGGGTGAGGTTATTTTCCCAGTTTTTCGTACCTACCGAGGCTGTGAAAACCAAATCGAATAAGGAACAGGGAGATTCGAATTGAATCTGAAATAGTTAGTCTCATATTATGGTGGTTCAAATAGAAGGGAAGAGTCATAAATAAATAAATAAATAAATAGTTGGCGCAACAGGTCCGTAAAGACCTTAGGCCTAGCTTCTCACAAGCATTCGTTTTGTGTGAGTTTTAAATATTTTTTTTGGAACGAATGGAAGGGATCTTCAATTGTATACCGAGTCCAACCGGCCAATTCAGAAGCTCGGATGTTTGTCAGACGTTCGCGAGAAGTGACGCAGTGGAAAAAATCCACAAGTTCGAATTTGAGTTTACTCTGGAAAAGAAGTTTAACTTTTATTTTTTTTATTTTGGTACCGACATCGTTCTTAATCAAATTACACGAGAATCTAGCTATGTTTGAATTGTTTTTGTACATAGATTTTGTTATCTCAGGACAGAAATATTTAAATACTGAAAATAGTGAAATGTGATATTTTGGTACGTCCTGCGAATGGAAATGACTTCGACGAGATATCCCCCTTACTAATTAGTTCTGTCGTCTGTCTGGTTACAACTTGCTCAGCGGCTGTTCCTTTAAAGCTGCACTTTGGAGCACTATGTAGACCATGACCATTTATAGAAAATATCTTTGACTCTTAAATCTTAGCCTCACAGCGAAGGGTATATGACGAAGGTTTTTAGATGTATTCAGCTATTTTTCACTAGAGTTGGTTGGTAGACGACACTTGAGTGTTGATAATTTCCCCACCCCATTTGAAGTTTTTCAGTAGATTCTGACTTAAAAATAATTTACTCAAGACTTTTGCAATGGTGGTGTGTACTTTGAAAAGTAAGCAATGCGGCCATTTTGAATATAGAGACTTCCACAGAGGAAACAACAGCTGACGGACTTTACAATTAGGTAACTGCGCTTCTAAGGATTTAACGTGGCGATTTCGTACTCTAAATTATCTTTTATGAATTTCTGTATTAACCAGCCCGTTTTTCAAAAATTTCTACATTTCAATACAGTTTCTTTGTTAATTGAAAAAAGCAAGTTCACTTACCCAATGTAACGCCCAGCAGCACTCCAGACAGCGTAATCAGCAGCATCATGTTCTCGTGCAGCCATTTCTTGTACCCCGTCAGTTCGAGCGGTGCCTCGCTGCGTTCGGTTGTCTTCGGTGGTAGCTCAGTACCGTTGACGGTAGTACCATTTGGTGGACCCATTTTAGCAAATAAATAATCTGAAAATTTTTCAGATTTTTCCATCGTTTGAAAAACGACGCTTGGTTTTGATTATGAATTTACAATTTATCTTGCTCGCAGGATTTTCTGTTTCAGCTGTGGCAATGTGCACTTTTGTTTCCCCAAAACTTCTTTCTTCGGACCAAAATTACACGATGATTTAATGGCTTCCCTGGCAGGCTTGTCTCACCATTCAATGGTCAAAAGAATGATTTCTCTTCCAGCTGGATATGCGTCAAATTAAAAAGAAAAAGTTTCGCCTCCAAGTGGCTGTATCTATTTTATTCCTTAATTTTCTAATTTCGAGTTAGACTAAATATTGTATCCATTTTTTTGTTTTTTTTTTTTTTTGGGAAGGATAGTAAATGCAGTATTTCTGTGTGTTCGGATTGAATTTGGAATTTTGTTTTCTCGATTTCTATTTCAAAGACATTGCAACTGGGTTATATATATATATTTTGTATATAGCCTTAGCTTAACGTTGTGTTTCAAACGTTCGACCGGATTAAAGGTTACCGATGCGGGGATATCTTCTTCAACAAGACCCGCCCTTTGAGCTTTGTAGGTTCGTCCTGGACGTCTACTTTAAAGTGGTATTTAAGTAATGGCTCCGTTGTTGTGATTTTTTTAATAACTTTCTTAAACTTAAAAAATCCTATTCAATGGTTAGGAAGGTTTTTGATTAGTTATTGGAGTTTTTGTTGTTGTTAATAAGTCTTCTTATTCGGTTTGTATATACGTGGATATTAAATGTCTAAAAATTATTGTTTTAATGGTCCAAAATACAAGATTCTGGCAGTTACACTATAATTTGATTTTCTTTTTTATATCTACAGTTAATACGGTCTTGCTTTAAAACACTTTTTGGTTGTTAATATAAATTCGTTAATATATATATGTAAATGCTTTGTTCTCTATAAAACTGTGTGTAGGTGGGTCCTTTATTGATATATTTATATTTATTTTTATTTAACTTCTTTTGTCGTTTGGAATATTAATAATTTAATGCATCACTGAATTTTCTTTTTCGGGAAAAATCGATTTTCCAGCTCTCCCCGTTCGCAGAATAGAGGTTGAAAATCTGTGTCAATTCATCAAATGGGACTTTTCACTTCTTGTCGAGTGTCTATGGTGTGATTGTTTTTTGCAATCCTCTCAACCATGTGGAGATTTGTGCCAATATCCTTCGTTCAACAACAAAAGCCGGCTTTGTTATAATTCTGTCACACAAAAGAACTTTTATTTTTCCTCGTCAAGGGTGCGATTTTTCTTTTTTCTCTGGAATTTTTTTGGGGGCACTCTTCCAACTACTCCGTACACTCCGTTCACGACTAGATTTTGACCACGATTGAAAGCTTTGAGAGCAGCAGGAGGCCTTTTATAAAGGTTAAGGACTACCCCTTCGAAAGGAAATCTTTTTGCTTTTGTTGCAACTGAAGCGTTCTGCAATAGGGGTAAACGTGACAAGACCGGGATGTGATTTGAGTTGAATTGCAATTTTAAATTGGAATTAATTGCGTTTTCTTTATTAAATTGCTGCCAACCGCGGTGGAGAGTATTAGTCAGGGATTAACATTATTTTTGTGGTTTGGGATGATAGAAGGTAACCTCGGGTTTACAACTTTTCTGTTTCATCAATTGTTGTGGCGAAGCTAATTTATTGATGGAGTCGATCGGGCAAAAGTGAAACACATTAGCTGAATTTTGGGCGGAAAACAGTTTGATAGACAAATGCGATTTTGATTTTCCAATAAGTCCTTAATGATGATGAAACGACCATCTCTCTGTATATTTTTAGTAATCTTCGAAGCAATACTTTTTCGTTATTATGATCGGTATTTCTTTGAGAAGGACTATGGGTATCACAAATGCTCTATCGTTAATAGAAGCTGAGTCTTATTGTGGCAAAAGGGACTAAAACTAATTTTTCCCTCATTTTAATTTGAGGTTGCATAGCTCCAACAAAGGTTTATTGGATCCTAAACCTGTTTACTTTCAAGTCGAGTTAGAAACTGTCTTTTTCTTAAATAATTTTGTTAATACTAAACAGTCGTTGAGTGGCAAGTGTGCTGAACTGCTGAGCGAAGGCTGTAAGTATCAACCCTTGGAGACACACAACTTAAACAATTTTCCACTGCACTAACCCTCGCTAACATCTGACCAACAATCGAGAGTAGAACTGTCCTGAGAAAACTTCTACATTTAACTATTGGGATACGACTTACACTTTATTTTTAGATCCTTAAAAAACTGAAATCCTACACAACCTGTCGCACCAACTATGTAGGCATTTGTAGGTAAACTGTGAAATACTTCTCAAGGATAATCACTTTTACGGATTCAATGAACCTTTTCCTCGACAAAAAATTTAAATAAAAATCTCCACGTGATACCTCAAGTGCACACAACTTAAGCAAATACATAAGCTCTTACTTAATTACTTTGTCCACTTGGCCAAGGGAAGCCACAATTTTCATTGAGTGCAATTTCCCCCGGAAAAGCAACCGGAAAATGAAATGACAAAAACAGAAAAAAAAAAATATTAAAAACAACAACCCAACAGAGCGAAAATCGATGAATTGAATTACGTTTTGCCTGGCAGCAGTAGCTTCGTTGCTGAGACGGATGATTGGGTAAACTGTGCATATGAAAAAATAGAAAAAATAAAAGTTCGAAAACTCCATAAAAATAAATTAACCTTCCGCCACAGCGGGTCTGGAAAAGTAAAGGCACGTAATACAGGCATCTACATAAGCAAATCATATCGATTCTGTCACCTCGAACATATTTAATCAATCACACAGAAATTTGTGGGCATAATTGATGGTTGGGTTGTTTTGAAATAGTTTGAATATTCAACGACTTTACTACGGCTACAAAACGTCCATGGGTAAGGGAGCACGCAAATGTCCTGGGAAGTAGTTGAGAATATGATTTATGATCGTAAACTATTGTTTGAATGAGTTTGTAATGGGAAAGGTTAAAAATAATATTATTGACAGGTCTACAGAGTACCTCCTTTTTAAGAATTTAAATGTCAAAAGTAAATTGATTTCGAACAAGTACCTATTGATGAGTCTGTCATTACGTAGATTCCTTATTCAGGAAGGGCCTGCATTCGACTTCGAGTAACCGGCGTGCGTTAAATAAATAATGTAATGTGCTTAGTAAATAATTAACGATATTTTTAACCTTCTCGATTGCGTAGTAAGAGGAAGATGTTGTATTCGTGTAAAATTTCGAACTCGAGACATTTAACTAAACGGCTGGACGGATTTCGTTCAAGATTCTGATTTTTTTTTAAAAAGAAATTATATGAAAATAAGGTTTTCCTTAGTTTACCTGAAAACGGAAAAAAACGAATACTACCAAAATGCATACTTAGAGTAAAATTGACGCTTCCCAAATTATCGAGTCGAATCACCAAAAACGCTAACATTAGAAACAGCTCATATCTCGAAAACCTAATTTTCGATTTGGATAAGACTTAAGAAAACCAGTAATACTTATATCCCGAACGGTATCTTCTTCTCAGTTTTCAGCTAAAAAGTTAAGCAATAGTATTTATTAAACTAAATGTTTGCTAAATCTATTACTGTGTTGTCTGCATAATTTAAAAAAAAACCGCAGTGACGATTTTGATCAAAATGCATATCCAGGATAACTAATTAATTCTTATTAAGAGCCCATACTTATTTTTTCTCAAAAAATTCGAATAAATCAGTTTCTTAATTATTTATCAAAAATTACTAACCAAATCCCAATCAGTCTTTGTATATTTTTTTTGTAAAACTCAAAACCGCACTTCCATTAAAAATGCAATAACAGCGACGCAAAACTTATTTTGAACATATATTTATTACCCACTTCTTCTTTTGAATATGAACCTTAAAACAAATCCAACCTGTAGGAGCTTACAGAAGCTCCCACTTCATTTGCATTCCACACACGGCCAAGGTCATTATTCTAACTACTAATGCAAATTCAAAAACAAATCCCTGAAATCTAACATATACATATATCTATCTATGTAAAGATGGATGTTATTTAACACTTTTCCTATATTTCATGAACCGTTTCTTTTATCTAGCAACACAAATGCTTGACTATTCGATGTCTGTAAAGGACATACCATATGCCAGAAAATAACCTCATTAAAATCCTTTCAAGGAACTCACAATTATTCCGGAAGATGTTGAATGCTGAAAATGCGTTCGTTGTACATTCTCCTATTCACATAGAATACAATTTATCGATTCTTCGAATTGATCCAATTTAGGTACAATAATTCACTCGAAACCAGTAAATTGCATCTAATTCCATACAGTCAGGATGAATAATTAAGAACATTGTTTGAAAATTGAATCCAATCAAACATTTAAGTGACCATAAAAACTACAAAGATTTAAAATAGAAGATTAAAAAAACAAAAAAAAATACTTCCACAGAAGAATTTGGCCAATATTGATGTTCATTGCTCTTTCAAATGTCTAAAGACGGCATTGTTTAGATTTTATTTCTCCCAACGCGAGGCAAAAACAATAAAAACCACATCATGTCGAACTACTTGCCAAATTCAACTTAAAATGTTCGCCTCAAAATAAGAGCGCAACACACTGTCAAAAGAATGTGTCGCAAATTATTTCAATGTCAAAGTCTCATCCACTTGCAGTTTCTAAATTTAACAAACAGCTTACTTAAGTCTATTTAAATAATGTTACTTTTTAAAAGAATTATCTTTTAGAATTCGTGCGCCAATCAAAAGTGAAAAGGTTTAATGGGGGGTGAAACTCACGACGCTGTGACAGTCTTCTGACCTGCAATTGGTATTTAAATCGCATAAATTCTCAACTCACGTTGGAATTTGTAAAGAAAAAAAAAGAACGATTTGTTAAAATGTTCTATTACATAAGTGTGAGGTAGTATTGAATGAAATAAAAAGAACAGGGGGAGTTATGACGTACATATTGACGGGGGAGGCGCACATGAATGGACTCTTTACACAAATCTGTAAACAAATTCAAATGCTGCAATTTATTTATATAACTGAAGTAAATTATTTTTTTAAATACTAATAAAAATAATATACCTACATAAAGGCATTCTTTGAGTGCAGGCCACATACATGTGCCCCGATCAAAAATTGGCTCTAACAGAGTGCGATTTTTGCTCGGTTAAAAAAAAATGGGTTAAAATTAACGAAAAACACCGAGTATTCGTTGTTAAATACTACCGATATAAATAGGTAAAATTTATGCTGCTAAAAATAACACACTTTATCTGTTGTTAAGAACCAAGTTTCTAGATAAATATCAACCAGCTGGTTAAAATCAACAGAGTTTGTTTGTTATTCACAACCGAGAAAAATTGATAAAAGTTTATTTTTAACCAAGTTTCGTTAGAAAAGTTGACTCGGATTTTTAATCCACAAACTCTGTAGGACCTATATTAACAGTATCACTTGGTGGTTTTTAACCGAAAGTTGGTTGATTTTAAATAAGTGTTTTTCTGCGTGCGATGTTTGCATTTTGACAACAAAATGAAAATCTACTTTATTTTGTTATTCAAAATTAGAAACAAAAAAAAAAAATGTATTGTTTTTATCCATATTTATATCTAAATTCATACCCATGCGTTTTAGGAAAAGCCACAACGGCCTCCGTTAGACCGCGTATTACTCTAGAACAACATATGCAATAAATATGCAGTTTTTAGTTAACACCTACAGATATATTCGCTGGTTTGGTTTTAATAAATTGTTGGTCACGCTGTGACTGCTCATTCAAATTTACGTGTGATGATTAAAGAAAAGAAATTTCGTCATTCAAGTGTGCATGCACAGTCCCAACTCAATAAAAGTTATCCAACGGCAACTGAAACTGCTGTCAACAGTGGACATGCAATTAATGGGTATGGCTAATTATGTCAAAATTTGAGTTTTCAATATGAGCATTGAACACTCATATTGCTCCTATTGCAAACATTCAATACAACTGTTAACAATTACCAAAATAAATCGTGAGAGCAATAGGTCTGTGTTTTCGGTATTCTACGTCTAACTTCTAACATCCATTGTCTCCAAAGATGGCCATGGCCAATGTCTTCTGCAGAAGACGAGCGATAAGAGGACCTTACATTTGTCCCTATGATGACATATGCCAGAACTAAATTCAACAGATATATTAAGCCGTACTTATAACAAATATTAGTCTCTAGTTTAATTTCACGCAAGCTCACAATCGCGAAATTTGTATGGATAATAAAGCCACTGTGAACTACAAAAAGTCGAAACTTAAAATGTTTTTCGGTAATGCCCATTGACATCGCATCAGTTGGTTTTATTTTGTCACAGTTCAATAGTTTTGAAAGATTGTTTTCACATGTACTCTTCCTTGATTGACATTCATGCATTCACCATTCCGATGGTTGGAGAATGGAGACGACCAGCCATAGCTCACTTTGCAACATCTTTGAAACAGCTTTCCCCCTGAATTGAAAGTAAACATTTGGAAACTTTTTTGATTTCGACTCGAAACAGACATTTTTAAACAAACCCACTTAATGTTGCGATCAAGTACTTAGACGACAATCCTTGAGCAAGGTCGACAAGTTATTATTTTTCAATTATCTTAGCATGACACAAAACAATCGTCCTCATCCCAGACCCTGTGGCAAAAGCGCCATTCAATGATATTTCCTTATTTATTTATCCCTTGTCATCGTAAATATAAGAAAATTGAAATTGAAAGCACAAACATATCGATTGGCACGCTTCATGAATTGTCACACCAAGAGTGTGCAATCGAATTAACTCGTATTTCTGTACTCCTTCGGAGGTGCTTAAATCATAAAAAAAATTACTGTCACCGCAGATCATAAAAAATGGAATGGCAGCTTCGACGACACACTTTAGGAAACCGCCTCTTATATTTTTATTGAATTGAGTGAAACTGCTCAGGTTTATGAATTCATTTGTTGCACACAAAAGTATAAGCGGAGGGCATATTTTTTTTATAAAATTGATACAGAATATTCAATGCAATATCGGAAAGTAAGCATGGACATGCAAGGGTCCATTCAAAGTTAATCAGATACTGCCTTCAACAATGTACTCCAATGCGATGACAAAGTCATTGTCAAGGACGACTTTATTGACGAGTGTTTGCCTTTGCACTTGCAGTCGATTATAAGTCTTATTTCATACGTGTTTCTAATTTTTGAACAAATTAAAGGACTCTCCGTACTTTATTGTATGTTCTTTTATTGCCTTTTTTACAGTCGTGCAGTAATAAGGGTGAGCAGCAAATTTAATAATTACGTACTGATGATTTTGTAATTCGAAATGGAATTTTCAATGAACAAGGATAATGCATCAAGGTAGATTGAGTTTTAATAATTAATAACTTTAGAACCTCCATTCGTATGAACTCAAATCGAGTAATTATGCAGGAATAAAAAAGCAATGTGATACGAAAGATAGAGAAGAAACGAAGCACATAAACAACGTCTTTCATTTAATCAATTTTCAAAACCGTCTATTACTTTAAAATAAAAAAAAAACTTTAAAATACACCGTGCACGAGATTAGAGCAGCGTTGCCAGACGATCAAAAGTGTCGCCAAACAAATAAATACAACACAAAATTTCAACGCATGTAATCAACTGATTATTTAACTGCATTTTAAAATAACACACACATTTTAAGGTTACCAAAAAGGATATTATAATGAAATACTAATAAAATAGAATTTCCCTCTAAACAATTTCTCCTCGTCGCGACCGACCCAAAATCCCCTAAATCTTGAGGGGAAAACATCCAAACTGGTAACACTGGATTAGAGGTACGTAATGATAAAAAAGCTTAAGAATAAAATCAGATCATGAATGTGAGAAGCAGACGAAAGTTATTCCGGTTTTGACCTTGCTGATTGTTCCAATCATTTAAAAAGATGGCCGACCAAAATGCGTCTCATTATTTTCTGCTTGCTAGATACCTCGGCTGCCATTCGCCAGAACCTACGCAGATGAACGAAATGCGAAAGTACCTACCCACATCAGTCGACCAATATTATGTTGAACATCTCACTTATCTTACGCGATAGGCTTAGAGAACCATGCACTCAGAAAAAAACATTGTACAGCCAACAATTTTCGTTGGTTATGGCTGCACGCTGTTCGAGTGAAGTGAAATCTTCTCTCTGCTCCAAAAAGTGTTGTGAAATGTAACGGGAAGTATTTTGTTGGAGATTTTTCGTGGAGAAATTTATGCAGGGTAACTGAGTCCAATTTTTGTTTTTGGCAGTTCAAGAAAATCTTAGGTTACTTATAAAATAAAAAAATACTTCAATATTCAACTCGCGCACTTTTAATCTACTTAACAAGAAAACAGCAGGAGGGAACAAATTGGAAACTTCACTTTTTGTGAATCATGTGATACACTAAAATGTATTGACTTATTGGAAGATATTCATCCCTGTCCGACCACAATAGGTTACTTCTATTATTTTGCTATACAAAAAAATTGTTTTGTATTTTGTTCATGTCAATTTTAATGGTTTTCAATTTGGCAAAAATTGTCTGATTTGTAATATAATTAGGACAGCCGTCAAATTTCAACAATTAACAGTTCATTGAAATTACACATATTTTCAACGATCCGTCAATTCATCTGCTTGGCTTTTTTGAGCAAAGCTGGGTAGAAAGATATTCTTGAGGCACCCTGCTTATGGAAAACATCCATGCCACCAATTATTTGTACACCTAACATTGTCTCACTATAGTTCATGAAACAACTATTTTATGAGTGCGAAGAACTTAGTATTCTCTTAAGGAAACATCTGAAATTCCAATAAATTTCTAAGCCCCTTGCCTACAAGTAATTTTTCACGCTGAAATTAAATCAACAAATTAATGCGACGGACAATAAAAACCAAGTGAAATAGCTGTGGAGAGATTTACCTACAACTCAGTTTTGCAAGCGCTATTTTCCACTCGAACTGCGTGGAAAATTAATTTTGACATTTCGTAGTGAAAAATTTGTATGAAAAATTGGCTGAACTGCGTAGGAAGCTTTAAAATGAAGGCAGATGTCAAAATTTCTGATTTAATAATGAAATTTTTGCAAATGAAGTTAAAAAATAGTTATAGAGAGTACATTATGCTTACACTGTATACTCGATTCTACATAATTTAAGAATGAGTTCTTGGTTTAAAAAATAATAGGTAAGACGAAAAATTTAAGCTTACAATATTTAAAGAATCTTCAAATTCTTCGACTCATATTTTTATGCCTGAGTGTGTAAGTGCGACATTATGTAAAATTAAAAAATGGCCGTATGATATAATTTAAGGCTTCGCTGTCATACTTAAAAGTAAAGGTCGATCTATACTATTATTATCTATTATTTATTTGTATACAGGCAGACTGCTTCCAAATTTAGTTTCGAAAAAACGTGATCCCATTAAAGGCAAATCCCAGCTAAACATTTTCCTCGAAAGACCTTACAGATCATTTATTTTCTGTAAAATGAAACCGTTAAAATGTTCATTGACTTTCTTAGACCTCTTAAACTTGATGGTTGAACTCTATCTTGGTTTTAGAATGTTGCTTATGAATTATAAAGTTAGTTTATCAAATCATCTTTAAATTCAAGAAAAAAATAATTCCATTGATGTAGGTATTTTATTTCTGTCAGAAATTTTTGTTCGTCGGTTCTTAGGAAATATTTTCTTTTCATATAATCTCCTTAAAATAAATTGTCATTGCTCCTGGCTCAACGAAAATATTGGAAAACATTTCTAGACAATTATAGATTATAAATATATTATTATATTATAAAAGAACGATGAAATTTAGTTTGTACTGACACAAAAGTGACAGTCACTTTTTCTGACAGATTTTTTGTTATGACGTAAAAAAAAAAATCATGGCCAACTGTCCTTAATTTTTCGGTTGCATTTAACGTATACCTAGCTATAATTGAAATCTCAGTAGGCAAAATATTTTTATTTCATGGGTGCGAAAATCTCCTAAAAAAAAGGTTCATACCGAGTTCGACATTTGTATAAACATTTTATAGAATGAGATGAGTAGGACCAACTCAAAATCTGTTCGTAAAACGTTATCCCCTAGATAATGCCTATGAGTCGGTAAAACAAATTAAGAAAGTAGCATTCAAATTGTTTAAGACCCTGCAACGTTTTCTCAGTTGATTTTAATATATTGCAGCTTTCTAGTTTGAAAACACATCACCACAGCGAAACAGAAAATGCACAGTTGAAACAAAAAACTGAAAATAAGAAACAAAATAAATACTCACTTAAAAGCAACAGCTTAACGAATATTTCTATTCACCGGTTATATGAGAACAAACAAATTTATTACGCAACGTAAAATTATAATTTACAACAATTGACGTTTCAGCCGAAACTTGAATATATGTGGCGCCAGTATAAAACAGAAATAAAACACTAAAGCTCACGCGCACTTAACTTCCGCACTAAATAAAAAAAGTTATCAAACTCGAGAACTTTCTCAGCATTTTATGATCCAAACGTGTTTCCGATTTAACTATTATCTCTGAAGTACCCGTCGTTGTAAATTAGCTTGTAAACTTTTCGAAGAAAATTTCGCTTTAAGAACTCTGAAAAATTTCAAAATAAAAACAAAATTTTATCAAAAACAAAAACATCACTGATTTAAAATTTAATTTATATGTTAAATTAAGTCACAGACAATTTTCTTTTTTTTTTCTTTTTGTTTTTTTGGTCACAATTTCCCTATCGACCATACGTCCAACGGCAATTGAACCCTTAGCCTCAATGACCAGAGACAGCCCGATCAAAACTTTTCACTTTCCTCGAAATTATTGTTATATTCAACCGATACACCAATCAACGGCTCAGAGGCACAATAATAATTTTAAATCCGATTATGAGAAACAGGGGGAACAAAATTAAACAAATCAAAGTGAAGAACTACAAGATATCCACGTAATCAGTTCACACTAAAAAAGAAATATGCATGCTTTCCGCAGTGTGACAATAGACAACATCACGTTGTCCTTACACGAGGTCGTTGTGCATAAATTTCGCAGCACTATCATTTATTTTTAAAACA
The DNA here is from genome assembly GCA_963082955.1 of Cheilosia grossa. Classification (NCBI taxonomy): domain Eukaryota; kingdom Metazoa; phylum Arthropoda; class Insecta; order Diptera; family Syrphidae; genus Cheilosia; species Cheilosia grossa. The sequence continues at coordinate 14,234,673 of OY720147.1, read as the reverse complement.
TTTCTTTTTATCCCTTACGTAAATCCTCCTTTTACACAACACTATAGGCAAATGGTTATTAATAGTTTTTATATTTTAAATTATGCTGCAAGAAAATTCTTTATCCGATTGATTTTGAACTCGATTTGATTTTATTTACTATGTTCAGTTAACAAAAAAAAAAAAAAAAAAAATAAACCTTACTAGCAGTAACCGCAGCCGTCACAGATTCGAAACCGACCAATTCGTTCGCTGGCTCAAGTTCACTTAAAACGAGGAAAGCTTTGTTGGTTCTCACTTACGCTTGATTCTTGTGTTCAGTGCCACGGATTGTCTTGTTTATTTTCGTGTATTTATTTATTTGTTTCCTTTGCTTTTGGTTTTGCTGTTTTCATTTGACTTGGTTTGTTTTGCACTTATTACGTGATGTAGTTTCGCTTAAGCTTATTAATGACGCTAAAAAATTATTCACAAAGGGTTGTTGCATGTCGCACACACTGACTGCATGCATGAGGCATCATCCTCCTCATCACCGTGGAAATTTTCAAAACAAGTGCGGATTAGGCGAGCAAATTTATTTCAATATACGAGTGTCTATCTGTGTGTTAGAATTAATATGCATAGAGTCCGACGTGACGAATTATAGCTTGGTGCCTCTGCCTATACCTATGGTTGGTTCGGTTGCGCAGGAGATCTCTGTAGATGTTCGCCAAATTGTTGCGCGAGCGCTACCTATGTGCAGGGGTGTGTGTCTTTGTGGGAATTTTCCTTTAATTCTTACATTTGGCCCGCATTTGATGAATTGTATTTGATGCAAATTAGGTCTGTTAAGTGAGAGATAATTTTCGAAAAAAATCCATCTCAGCGAGGTATGCAGGGGCCGGATCCGTTAAAGAGGTGTCATCTTTATTTCGCTTGAAAACTCATTTTTGTCTTACTTGTGCATAGTTTCAAGTGTTACATTCTTAAATTAAAATCTCGTGAATCATATTTTTAGCTAAGCTATCGTAAATAATGAGAAACAAAATTGTTTGTCAATATTATGTAGACTTAGGGTTTTGCTAAAAATACAACTGATCGTGACGTAGTTTGTGTCGGGTTCTGAACCAAGTTTTGGGATGTTACAAGAAGTCTAATGGAAACAGGGCATGATCGGACTTAAGCACTATTCGAAGCGAATAGGCGGATTGCGAACAAATCAATTTAACTGCATTAATGACATGTAAATTGATAATTGTTCAAAAACATTATGTGCCGTAATAATAATAAAATTAAGTTCCGACCTTAAGTTTTACGGAAGCTCACAATAGCGTAAAATATGGAAAGTATAGCCCCTGTGAACTACTTAAATTTAAAGTCGAAACTAAAATGTTTATTGGTAAGGCCCTGTATTTAATTAGTCAAACATCTCATCCAATTTATAAATAGCGAATTTTACAATTACAGCAATTTTCACGCCACACTTTATTCACAATCCACATGATAATGTCGCGATCCACAGACTTGCGAATGGAAAATTCGGTCGAACTTAACCTTTAAAAATTAAACTGAATCGCCATGTCAGAAACTACGAATATTCGCTTGCTAGCATTTAACAATTTTCAATTCGCTCTCAAATGAATAGACCTTTAGGGCATGCAAGGAGCATAGAGAATGGAGTCAACTCGAACTAATCGAAAGACTGAGATACGTTACAATGTACAAACAGGAAATCAACACCCATCTACATAGATAAATCAAAGGACTTTGGTTCTTGGCATACAGCATGATACGTATCTCTGCTGGGTTTCTAAACAAAAGGTACGGCAACAGGGAAGTTCATTTGCGAAAACCTGTGGGGAAGATCAGATTAAATGCCAGTGGCAGGTCAAACCCATGATTCACCTGCGATATGTCTCGGAAAATATGTCTAGACAAATAATGTCAAAAGGGAAACAGAATTTTTCGCTGTGTTGCACTGAGTTACATTGCTCTGCCCTCGAACATGTTGCAATAAAACAGTTTGAGCGAATAAGTTGCTTGGAACATATTTTTCTGTAACGCTAACGATTGGCGGAATATGTTTGATTGCACATGTTGGACATGGACATGCTTGGTCGCACATAATTTATCAAAGGCACATCGCACATATTCATATTCCAGTGATAACTGATAATATCTCTCATGTGCTCGAACCAGCATTGCCACAAGGAACAAAATATTGAGGGCCTCTCTGAGGACAATTATTTCTAAAAAGTGCGGGCCACTACCCTTCAGAGAACATTTTTCAACAAAAAATTAAAAAAGCTATAAGGCAACATAAATATTTATTCATATAAATACCTACATATTGTTACTAACACTTTATACGTCATAGCAATTTGTGTTCTAAATGTATTCAAGATCTTTGTATGTCCTTATAGTAACTGAGGTATCACAACTGTTTTAATTCAGTATATTATACATATGGCTGTCAAATAAAATATAAAATAAAAAAGCTTATGTTTAAATAGGTAACATAACTATGTTGGCAATAGGTATCACCAAATAGGTACCTATTTCCAAAAATACGCACAAACCACTTCCAGACAAACAATAAAAGAAATGACAAACAGAAGTGACAGGTACAAGATAAAAAATACGAAGTGGAATAATTAGCTTCGTTCGTGTACTTTCAGCATAAAAAAAATGAAAAATGTCAAATCTCAAAAATCTAGAGAGAAATCTGTCAATTTCAAGAGAAGTGCCTGTCCCGTTTTCCTACAAAAAGTTTAAGAAACGTCATTTTGACATTTGACAAGGTTCTCCTTAAATTTTGTAAGCTAAATGCCTATTAAACTTACCATTTTGAATGCGCTGATATATTCTATCAGAACAGTCAATTACAACTTCTTCCTCCGACATCGTTGAAGACGAAAATCAATAGAGTTTTCACTGTCAAACTCTTGAGCTGTCAATTAGTTGTATATAAGTTTAAATTCGGCGGATGGATTTCTCTCTCATTTTTGGAAATATTCTCAGTAAGTGGTCGCATTCGCACAGTTTCATAGAAAGTTTTTTATAATTTTAGGTTTGCAAAAAAGTACCCAAACGAACCTATTTTGACGGGAACAAGCGATAGTGAAACGTCAGTCTGAATAAATGAATTCAGTCTCGCTTTCAATATGTGAACTTGTTTATGAAGGAAACACATTGCTAATTTTTGTAATGATATAAGAAAGTGTGCTTTTTAGAATATTTTGCCTAAGGAATGCAGAAAATAGGTTTTGCCGGCCATTTCTTCCGCTCAAACACGATTTCAATAAAAAAAAAAACAGTTTTTAACTAGGAACGCTTCATGCTATTGATCAGAAGACAAAGAAGAATGAGTGTGGTTTGTATAAAAGAGGGTTTTATACAACACTCACCAGAAGCTAACCTGTTTAGTAGAGCTCTCTGCCGGCTTCTGGTTAGAATTCCTTAAGATATTTAAATCTATTGTTCTGGATCCGGCATGTTGTTCCACCCGACTGCGTCCATAAGTGGGTTACAATGCTCAACGGGAATCCACACACCAGTAGAGCAAAGTCAACATCGGCACGCTTTCATATACTTACTCTGGTTTGCTTTGTTCCTTTTGTAGACCCACTAGGAAAGGCCTTCTCTTTTTAAGGGGTCTTAAGGGGTCGAAATTCTGCTAAACCTTGTGGCCATACCTTAAATGTTGTAACAACAACAAATGTATCCTTTAGAACAACTTAATTCACAAATTGGCTACAATTATCTAAAATAAAACAACCCATTCCCGGTATTCCGCTCGTTCGCTTATGCCCTACACACATTGTCTTCATTTTTGGCATATACTCATTTGAGGAGCCTTGCGTATTCGTTTCTCTCCTAAATAATATCTGTCTGCTTTTATAATAATTACAGTGCATCGTCGTAGGTATTTATAGTTTCAAATCTAATTTCCAAATAATTCTCCCTTGTCAGAAATAATTTGCAAACTTGCACTTGAATGCGTAGGACGGCCAAAATAATTTTTGTTCGACGAAAATAAATCATTTCGCTACTGACAATTGCTATTAACATCAAGCGAATGGCATGAGAGCAACATACTAATGCGCCCGACGAGATCGGTTTGTCAGTTTTGGCAGAACTCACAATGTGGAAGTGCTTAAGACGTCCTACGTAACCACACACTTTGGTTTATGGATACAGATTAATCTGTGACACATCTCAATGACATGCGCGAATGAGTGTAAAGCTTAAATTGTTTATCAAACGATTTTAGGGAACAGGCCAACTGCAAGAGTGTAAGTGCAGTTCTCAAGTTTGCAGCACCACGCTTGTTAATGAGGCGGCATCAAGTCGTCCAGGAATAGATGCGCAACAGAATAAATTTGAACAAATGCGAAGCGACACACGGACATGTTGTGATGTGTTAACCTTTAAAGAATCTGCGCTTTTACAATATCCTGGGTAATTTGTTAGCACTTAGAATGTAATTTGTTTTCAGCGACTAATATATGCTTTTCGGCAAAGAGGTCTGGTAATTATTAATAATTTATGTACCGTTGTAACACGAAATATGTCACACGTATCCGCTGACGATTTGTAGAGTATCGATGGGGTTCACGCCATTTGAATGCGAAATAAAAAGAAAGGCCGGTTTCATTGGCACTTATACAAATAATCCTTTCTAACCTTGACACTAAATATTTTTTAGCTCACAGTATCCACTTTTGTATGGAAAAAGTTGCCGTGTGAGTTCGAGAAATTAAAAATGATTATAAGTATCGCGGATTGATAAAATAGCACCTACTTGTCGGACTAGCTTTATCCAGCCTGTGGTTGACAGCTAGGTTCTACATTCTGCATCTTTCTTGACAAGAACCGCTAAAGCCTTAAACAAAGTAATTAAGGCACGTTTTCCACAGGACTTGATGTAGTCGACCTAGTTGGTTAAAGATTACAGCCAACATCTGAACCATGAGCTAATGGCACGTGGGACATCGTCCCTTTGACAACGATGCACTGCCTCCCAAATTAAATTTAAAACACGTAAATTCAAGCCACAATTGCTGGAATAGTTGCACGCGAATCTGCGGGTGACTAATTATAGAATAAAATACGTTTGCTGATTTTTGCATTAAGCTCCTTATACCGATTACGAGTATACATTTCATTTCAACCCCTGCTTCGTAAACGTGCTCAACTTCCATAATGAATTAATGAGTATGCATACAGTGATAATCGGATCAGTTCCATATGGTTGTGTATAAAGTCCGAGCGCAATCACTTCATTTGAATTCGGATTATTTATTGTCCCGGTTGGCCTCTTGTTGCTCATTATGGAGATGGAACGAGTGAATATCATAGCCTCTCCCTGCATTGCTGCAGCGTGCAGTCGGCCAGTTTGCATAGTTATCTGTCCAATTTAGCGCTGTGTGCATGTGCATTATCGTGGTGTAATTTCGCCATGAATGGCGGTCAGTGGTGATACCATGACGACAGTAATTTATAAAAATGTACTTTACGCTTGTAAAGAGTACGTTATCCGAGATTGATATGTTCTCGTGGTCTAGCCGAATGCAGTAGGTAGGTATGCAGTCGGCGACGGTCGGCAATTCCTGTAATTCCAGTGCATAGGTGTCTGCACCGTTTTGTTGTTAATAACAGACAAAATAATGTGCACGACTGGGTCGAACGAAACTTTCTCGTTCATCAAAAGTTTGGTTGGTTGTTTTCTTATTTTATTACGTAGCCAGGTAAAAATCAGAGAAGCGATGCTAGATAAAGGAAACGGTTCATGAAATATAGGAAAAGTTAAATAAAATCCACTTTTGGGTTATTCAACTGATTTGGCGGTTATATCAAATAACAATTTGAGTTTTTAAAAATTGAAGCTCTCAGTAACAGGCAATCGTCGTAAGTTCTGGTTAGGGAGTTGCAAGTGCCTATACTGTTCCTTTTTATAAGCTCTTACGTTTAACAAGGTTTTCGAGTGCAGGGATAAGCGTAGCAGGAATTTCTGTTTTCTGATCTGTGTTTAGTTTTGCTTGGAATATATTATTAGTAACGCTGGTTGTGGTGTCTATGATTAGAAGTAGGGTTCGTGATAGACCGATATATTGAAATAGATATATATGTACGAATTTAGGGTTTTGTTTTTGAAATTGCATTAGTAGTTAGAATAATGCCGATGGACGTGTGTGGGGTGCAAATGAAGTGGGAGTTTCTGATGGTGTAAGCTCCTACAGGTTGTAATTAGTTTAAGGTTCATATTCAATACCTTTGGTTGAAAAGAAGAAGAATTGGGTAATATATGTTAACAAGCTTTGCGTCGCTGTTATTGCATTTTTTTATGGAAGTGCGGTATTGAGTTTTACAAAAATATACAAAGACAGATCGGGATTTGGGTAGCCATTTGTGAGAAACAATTAAAAAACGGTTTAATTAGAAATTTTTGAGAAACACTAAGTATGAGATCTCAATAAGAATTATTTTGCTGTCCTAAATTTGTATTTTTATCAAAGTCGTTGGAGCGGTTTTTGTGAAATAATGCAGACAAAGCAGTTACAAATATTGCAAGGTTTAGTTTTAAAAATACTATTGCTTAACTATTTATCTGAAAGCTGATCGTGACATACTGTTTGAAATATTAGCATTACTTGGTTTTTTAAGTTTTATCAAAATCGAAAACGGGGTTTTCGAGATATGAGCTGTTTCTGAAGTAGCGTTTTCGGTGATTCGAATTGAAAATGAAGGATGAAATAATTTTGGCAGTATCAATTTTACTCTAAGTATGCATTTTGGTTAAAATCGTTCTTACCGTTTCCAGGTAAACTAAAGAAAATCAAACTTTTAAAAATTTCTTTTTTCAAAAATTCATTGAACGATAGTATAAAAAAAACCGAGTTTGCTATTAAATTAGAAGTTACCATATTACCTTAGAAATTATTTTTTTTTACAATCGTATGGACCGTTTTCGAGATATGTCCAAATTTCAAAAGTATCGTTATTTGATTTTTTTTTTTTGTGAAAAAGTTCATGTTAACCTCACCTACTTAAGCTTGAATATCAAATTTGGTTGAAATCGTTAGAACCGTTTTCGAACAAATCAAACTGCTATGAAAATTTTATGTGGAAAGTACCTACCATTCAAATTGAGGCTACCTTGCAAAAAAAAGACGGCCCCGAGCTGTAGGTCCAAAAACCTCCAAATCTGAAGTTTGAACCAAATCCGTCCAGCTGTTTAGGCTGAATGCCTCGGGACATACGGACAGACAGACGGCCAGAATTTCGCGACCCACTTTTTTGAGTTCCTCTATCATCGTTCTGTCAGAATTGATCAACATCTCGAGTTCGAAATTTTGTACGAATACAACATCTTTCTCTTACTACGTAATCGAGAAAGTTTAAAATCAACTGACACAAGGCAAAGGGATGTAATTCCGAATAATGAAACCCCGAAGCAAAGTCCAGAATATAGCCCAGAAAATAATGTCACTCAAAGAGGTGTGCGTGCAAATATTGCCCCAAAACTATGCCAACTGTGATAAACAATCCGCGAAGATCATGAACGAGATGCGAATTGCTGGCCCAAGAAGAAACTGAAGAGCATTTTGCCGTTGCAACACCAATTCCATGAATACCAGCGGAGAGATCCCTATCAAGGAAATTATTTCAAACAAGAAATAACTTAACACGAGCATGATGACTTTGCAGAAACAAATACAGAAACTTTCTACCTATCTTACTCCGACTATTACGAACTCGAGTCATATCCTCTGACGTATTTACCCAAACCAAATCATCTCCGAAGATATGCCCCCGACGCTTGAAAGAGGGCAATGACAGTATTCGATTTTATTCTTAGATTGCAATTGTCGATAGTTTTAACTGTGAAATGATTATGCAACAAGACGACAATGGAAAAGCAACTCAATGAGATTTATTTTCATAGGCACATGCCAGTTGCGGACGAAGCTTCGTGCGTTAAAACATTGGACAAAGTCTGCCATTTTTTTAGGGTTCATAAATAAATCATGAGATACGTCAGCTGTGTTTCTCATACATTCGCGTAAGCCGGTATACTGATAAGAAATTTTAAGCAACCCCTGGGGCTATTGTGCAATGATTAAAAAATAGTTGCTACTACTATTCATATCTAAGGGTAACTTTAGTAATAAGAAACTAATTATTTCTTCGATAATATGAAAAGCATTGATTCACACGATAGCGCTACGTGCCATGAAATCGTCCCCCTTCGATGCATGCAAACAAATCAAGTATTTGATTTGGAAGCCAAAGCTCGCTTATTGCTATGAAGTTAGAGCCCAAACGGACGAAAGATTGGTCTACAATTAGACTGACGGGATGTATTTCCTCGAAAACAGACAAGCCAAAGCCAGTGAAGGCCTGAAATCTTATTCGAAATAAAAAAGTCGATTCGAACACAATTCGACGAATTCGAACGTTTAAAAAAAATTGGTACACAAGAAACACCATCCCCCTTATCCAAAAATCCGTCTCAAAAAGTTCTGGCTCTAGAAATGTCTATCCACTTGCCGGAGTACCTACCCCTGTTATGCAATAAAAATGCCCATTCACTTCAAAGGAAAATTAATTTTCAAGCAAAAAGCTACATTCCCCAACCAGCTGTGAGAAAGTGCGATTACTTTTTCCCATAACCCTATTGGAACGTTCGGGATTAATCACGTTGATATTGGGAAATGTTCTCGGTACCCGGTGCAGCTATTCGACTTTTCTCCTGCACGACGACGATGAAGACGTCTATTTTTTTACCTGCTGCGCATGAACACATCTGGCCACTACGGTATTTCTCCTTGGTGCACCTGACCTATTCACTCCGTGTGCGCTGACTGAGAGGAGCTTTCTCGGCGATTGCCTTCACAATCGCAGTTCACAGCAGCTGAACCTGAACGATTTGTTTACGACCCATCCCTGTCTAACGGCGACGGAAGATACGGCAATGACACATTGACGATAGACATCGTGCAAATGCACAACTTTTGTTTACGGTCCATCTCGTTCTGGCCCAGGTGTTTTGTCTCATTGACTCAATGACGTCGCCTTTTGGGTTGTATTTTTTCCGGACGTGCGCTCTAGAGGAATTCTTTCAGGAAATGCAACAAAAGCCCTGAAAGTTATCCGACTGCAAACGGGTGTGTGTATTGGGAAACAGTCTCGCACAAAAGAGCCTAGTTGCTTTCAAACTGTAACTGCTTGTGGGTTTTTGAATTATTGGATTTTGGATTGTACCAGAATCTAATCACTGAGAACCTTTAAAGTCAGATGCCGTGTTTTCCGTTCTGAAAATCATTCTGGGGTCCTGCAGAAATGACTTGTCGAGCCAATTCATTCAATTTTGACACACAAATTCTGCGGAAATATATGAAATTAAGTGCGCAAAGGGTTTCAATCCAGAAAAGATATACATATGTCTGATCGCTTATTTTCAAGGGCCAAAATACTAAAAATCCGGCTAACTTAAAAAATAGAGCGAACCTATCGCAGAGAGCTGAAAATATACTCCCGTCCAAACTACGTGGATAGGCTTCGAGCTACTTTGAGCCACTTACATCTTTGACATCTAACCCATTTCGCAAATAAATAATATTTATTATTATTTATTAAACTTTAGCGGTTTTCTCTTCTGCAACAGATAAGACTTACGTTTTTGCTACATATCATACGTTCAGACGAAGAAGATTCGAAACAGACCGAATTTTCTTTACATTCACAGATTTTATTTTGAGTATGTTTTATCATTACTTGACGGTTGAAATTCTCTGAGCTGTTTCGAGCCAAGAGAGGAACTGCTCGATACTCGTTAGTTTGAAATTTTTTTTCTTTTTCTGTCGTTCTTGATGAGAACGTGTAAAGCATTGTGCGTCTGCAATCGATTTTTGTATATCGATTGTGCTCGATTTAAACCGCGTACGCGCATGGATCTAATGACTTTAGGTATGCCCCGGAATACATATATGAATGCTTGAACTTTAACCAAGTTAAAAAACGTTTTTAAGGTGATTTCCGACGCGGTGTAAGGCGTATGCTATGGTGCAATCTTTTTTCATAAATTTGAAGCGATTATGTCAAACTTTTGACCAGTGGCGTAGCGTGGGTTGGGGCCGCCCGGGGCAGACCTACACATACATTTTACCAAGTTTCTACTAAATTTCTTTTTGCAGTCCTATGCTTTTTTACAATAACAGCAAGGGCCAAGGAGAAAACGTATTTGTTCCTTATTTAGTAGTCGTTTCAAACAATTGGGTAATTTTTGGTAATACCTACATAATTTAAATTAGATGTTCTATGTACGGCACGAGCGATAAAAGTGATCTGAATGAATCCGAGTAGGTAGAAAAGCTTGTACTGATTGAACTACAAACATTTGAGGTAAGCAAAAAGCAACACTGCATAAAGAATTACATGGTGGAGATTGATCCTTGCTACAGCGAGCAAGAATTGCATTGCCACTTTCGAACAGAGTCTTGAGGAACATTCAATTTTGTTTTGCCGCCTGTTGATACAATTTTAATACGCACAAAATCAAAACAAATGCACGCATTTATGCCAAAATAGGGCAACGAATTTCAAATCAGCTTTGTTGAGTGAAAATTTGTAAGATTCTCAGTGGAGGGGTAATATCTTAAGTCGCTCTCTCGACGACGCTGTCTTTTACTAATTTTTCGAGTTAAGGAACGGCATTGAGTACACAAATTCGTAAGAATTAGTAAAAATTCGTAAGATTTAAAAGTAAAGGAACAGACCTATTATGTTAGAAAACGCTACCTATAGTTTTCTTTTTAGGCACCCAGGTAATAAGTTTTCAATAATAAGGAGCACGGCAAACGAGACAAGACTGCAACTTCTATTGCCAAGTAGAATGTTTGTTTATGTTGGCAAACTTGACAGCGTTTGAGCAAAATTAGACACAGTTACACGAACTCAATAGGAAAGTATACACGCAATGTTAGCACTCATCTGTGTCTGTGTCTCTACTAATAACCTATATAATATACGTCTAGTACCCTTACAAAAGCAAAATCAAAATAACTTCTTCGCAAGAACTCCAGTCTCCAGTTGGGTTGTCGTTTCTGATAAAATGTAGTTGCAAACTAGGGAGCAGCGTTAATTGGATTTTGATGTTAAGCAACACAAGGAATGTCTGATTGCTTACTGTGAAGCAGGGTAAAGGCTGGTTAATGCTGGTAAACAATGTAAATAAATTCGTTTGACTGAAAAAAGAATACGAGCCTGTGCCCTCCTTTTCGGCACCTCTCCCCCTCCCCCTCGCTACGCCACTGCTTTTGTCCACTTGATAGTTGTTTTATGAGGTATTTTTGAAAGCGTATTTTTTAATGTTTTTCAACGTCACTTTTGACCGCGTTTTTATGCGTTTTTGAGCATAAAATTCATTTTGTTAACTTCCTACTAACGCAACCAAAAACAATTTAAAGAACTGAATCTAGAACGAATTGACAGTTTTAGATTCAGTTTTTCCAATTGTTGTTTTGTTAGTAGCGATTTTTATCTTGGACTTGGATTTTTATACCTATTTTTAAATAGCTACAAACGAAGTTTAAGTGGCATTTTCAAATTTTTTTCTTGATTTTTGCGATCTTTTCAAATTTTACTTTATGTACTTTTATGTTTGGAAATAAATGGCATCAGTGGTTACTCAGCTTTTACGTCCAGTAAAATATGAACAAAGTTTAGTTCGAATGCGCCGCTTCTCGTCCCTTCTATTAAAATAAAAATAAAAAAACCAACATCGTTGAAATAAAAATTATTCTACCTCTGGAAAAATTCTCTTCAGGCTTTTGTTATTTTTTGATTTATTGCTGGTATAAGAAAAGATTTGAGTCGATTACCAAAAACCATTACAACACCTAATTGATGTGATTACCAATCACTTCATTTCGGTTTACTCTCCCTAAACATTTGCCTAATCGTTCTCATACAAAAGATAAACGTTCTCACATTTTCTAAGCACACACCAACAGCTATACATATGGTCCTTTCATCATCATTACAATCCCCCAAATTTGTTACCTCATTTCGTCGTATACGCAAACGATCATTAAGTGCTTAGTTTTGAAATTCCATCCAACAGGGCCACCCAATAACGATTTCCTTTTACTACACGTCTGTTTCCCAAGTACTGCTGCTGGCGAAGGGGATACACAACTGTATCCATCCTCTAAAGGTGTCTTTAATTACCCGCAACTTCAAAGGCGATGATCTGTCCTGTGCAGAAGCACAGCTATTGGCTTCGCGTAGTCGCTGGAAGGCCTTCTCTCTGAGGTGTCAGATCGATATTTTCCAATTAACCCCAAACTGTGGTATTCACTCCGGAAAGTAACGAACACAGACTTTTCCGGTTTCCCGTCTGTCCCCATTTTTATAACTACTTAGTTGGAAATAGTGGAAATCTTGTCCGTTGAGGAGTTTGTTGTAGGATGTGATTCTAATAGCGACCACTGCAAGGTATTGAAATGTGCACAAAGCGAAATGGTCGTTTACGAGAGAGGATTTTTAAGAAACTTTTTAATAAACGGTTCCATACGTTTTAATATTTGAACGATTTTCGTTGATTTTTAGGCAGACATTTGGAGATGTGGGGGACAGTGTTTTAGTGTATGAGTGGTTAATCTGTCGGGGCTCAAGGGCCCACAACAACGGCCTCACTCGTTTATGCTTTCTACATACCGCACCATAGTTTATTCCTCCATTGTAAATAGTTATACAGTCGGTGTTCACAATATAAATAACATCCTTGACCGTTAGATCCATGTGTCCATGGCTTGAACGCAAAAACACTTTGACAAGGGTCGCTTACTCCCTCGAATGATACATTATTCATTCACCACTTTTCAAAGAAAATACCATCTCATGCGATTATTATATATTCGCTATTTTAATGACCATTTTCACTTCATAAATAGATGGTCGACTTGAACAGCAGAGAATTGCAGGGGCAGCAATTAATTCAGCACACCCTCATCTATTGTGGTGGCATATAATATAACGTGCTTCGTTGTCGTCCTTTTAATCTATCAGACTTAAGCCCAAAACCGCACCTTACCTCAGTTGAATATATCCAGCAACTACTAACACAGGAAAAAAAAGTGTTTCCAGAATTGTATCTACCAATTATTGGCATGCAAATTTTCCCCACCCCCAAACAGCCTTCGTCCTACACCCCACAATTCAATTTATCAATTCGCAAGACTCCCCAGCAAGATTCTATTTAATAGAAATTTTCCCAACCATCATGACAAATAGCGAAGCGGAAAATAAAACGAAATTAGAGAGTAAAGTCCTCCAGATCCCTACCGTTAAATTGCGAATTTCCATCGCCATCTTAATCCCGCCATCCTTATCGGGTAATAATCTGGTAATCTTCACAAGACGAAATCTAACGAAAAACTGAGCATCAGCATCATTCATAAAAAGGACAAGCGAGAAATATTCAGGCCGATTGCAACTACTATTCGAATGATAATGATGCATGAGATCAGTGACTGGGAAAACCGTTCTCACCGGAAGTGTACGCCAATGCCAGTTCAAGGACGCTCCATCTTATTATCTGGTCAGAAGCGTGTTTTTCTACGAATTTGTACACCGGACGAGAAAGTGAAACTGTCAAAACAATAACACAGCCATGTGCTTCCAGCACCTGCCGATGCCGGTCGGAAGTAATGATGCTCTCCACGCAGATGATTCTCCGCGAAGAATCCCTATACGCAGGACCAAAAATCAGCCAAGTTGAATCGAATTGAATGGCGGTATAAAAGCGGTGCAATCCTGTTGCAGAATCTCAGTTTGTCGTCTTCCTTCGGTCAGTGCGGTTTAAAAAAAAAAGAAGCAACAAGGAAATACAACATCAAACTGATTGGAGTAGTTCAGTGCTCACTTTCATCCCATCCGCACTTCACGCTATGCGGTGTGAGTAGAGGAGTATTTATTAAGTGTGTTTCCTGTCTTCGTGGTAAGCACTTTGTCAAATGCTCGAGAACCCTTCCTTACGCACACATTTGCCGCAACACCGACGACACGAAAGTGCTAATTAATAATTCACCAAGAGAATTGTGCCGCGTTTTTTAATTAGTTTCGGTGTCGCATAACCGCGGAAACGTTTGCCCAGTCAATTTCTCTGCTATTGTATAATTAAGAAGTGTAGAATTTATACGGCCACCAGCAGGAGCAAAGTGCGAAAATAATAATATTTTTGAATATTTATACTTGGGAATTTGCCCGAAAATTAGTTTTTCAAATATTCATGTTCAGTGTGTGTCCGTATGAGTGATTCTTATTTTGTTGTTGTTCGTTATTGCTGCTGAGCTTGAATCAAGTGGAATAGAAGCAGGCAACGGGGACGAGGGTTTTTTAAATATTCCCGAGGATTAGACATGGTTTTGGATTATGGCAGAAGGATACTGGTCGGGTATGTATATTATTTTATTTGTGAAACTTCTTTGAAGTGTATGGTTTCCCATTTACTCCACTTTGGGATACCTGAGTGTATGAACGAATAAAGTTCGCTGGGAAAGAGTTTTTCAATTTTCTTTTCGAATTTATTAGATATAAAAACAAAATGCGACTCGAAGAAGGATCGGGCATCATACTGACTGACAGTGGGAAGAATTTTTCTGCCGACCAATGTAGCATTGGAATAAGTTTGCGGGTGATTGGCTTTTTACTTACCTACTCGTACATATGCTTCTGCGTATTTCAATTGAAAATGTCATTTTGTATTTTCGAGGGAATAATTTAATTTGACATTTTCAAGGGCAACAAAATATTAGTCTGAAGAAATTGGTTCTCGTAGGCATCTGTGGAAACATTAAAAAGAAACTTTCCGGGTGCGACTATTGACTTAGTAATAATGGAGGAACTGTCGGGAAATTACAATTTTAATAGGTAGTTAGGTCGGAGCTTAAGTTAAGTTGAGCGGTACTTCAGTTTCCTAAAGATGGCTGGGCGTTCAAACTTCATGTCAAGATTAGTTTTGCCTGTTAGGGATTTACCCTGAAAATTGATTGACCGTTAACAACACTTTGACTAAATCAGGCATGGAATCGAAGCTTGAACTGAGTACCTATTCAGTCATCGTCATACGTCAGCGTAAAAAACTATTCATGTGATTATTTTGGGTGAATAAACTTTCCAAAAAAAAAAAAAACTCACACAAAACGAATGGTTGTGAGAGGCTAGGCCTTGGCGCCCTTCGGATCTGTCGCGCCAACTATTTTTTTTTTTTTTTTTTAACTTTCCAGCACACGTCAGTCAGATTAGTCGCTGAAATTAGTGCTGTGGAGATGCCCTCTAATTTGGCCCGCCGTTTGTTATACATCCGATGCTTTTGGCGGTGGATTTTTTTTTTTTGCTAAATGAAATGATTTCGAAAACTATTTCCCTTAACCTTTTCAGTCAAAATATTTTGCAATTTTTTAATGGGTTTTAAACTTCTTCAGTTATTTTTTTCAGTAAATCCCCAAATATATTAAATTTGGAAGAGTGGCAAATCATTTCAACCCAAATCATTGTGTTTGACTAATAAATCTTCACTTTCAACGAAGGCAGTAAAAGTCAGCTCATTTGTTCTATTTGACAGACCACAAAACCATTTAATATTCCATTTAAAATTTCAGTGGCTTTTAATTTTACATAATTTTGGGGGCGGCAACGAATTTATTAGGATTTACTTTCACAATTTTTAATACTTCTCGTGTCATTGGAACAAATTCAAATGTTCTTTATATTGCTAAAGTTTGGGTGGTATCTCTCAGCTTAATCAGAGAAATATTGATTGTTTTTTTCCATCGATCGAGTAAGATCTCAGGATAGCTAAATTTGTGCACCTGTTTCAATGGGACTACATTAGGGGGACGAAACACTGTTCAAAAACTGCAACTATCTGTTTAGAATAATTCTATTAATTACGTCAAAAAGTGCTGCGCTGTAGTACCTATTTTACAGCATACTGTTTCTCGCCCAGCTCGTATCGCTCGTATCGGTAGCCATCTTTTAATTAGAACAAAATAAAAATAAATTGGAAGATGTAAAACCAAAAAATAATAACTGTCGCGGCCAGACATAAATAATATGCCGCACGGGCCATGAGCCCATGAGTCTAGTTAGTCTACATATTAACGTCGTAGGGAAAGGGTATCTCTCTCTCTCTCTCTCACACTTTATGTCTAATAAATAGTTGACTTCAAGAACGGTTTGTCTATTTTCTTTTTTCTCATTTTCTCACCCGCAGCAGAAACAATAACAGTGCACAAATTCGCTTCTTTTTCACGTTACATGTGACTGTTAGTACAGTTACAGTATATACACAGAGAAAATAAAATAAATTATTTTCTGTATTTGGTCAACAAACAGTTGTTAATATTACAAAATAATGCATGCGTTGAATTTTAAAGTTTTTTTTTTTTTTTTTGTTATATTTACGAATACGTTGGTTAATTGACCGCAGTTTTAATAAATACAATTTGTCAATGCTATCTACATAACAACAACATTAAATTCATACAATAAGTAAAAGGTTTCCAAAAGTGAAGCAAATGCGCACTTGGTTATTTTGGCAAACATACCTATGTCATGTCAAATTGACAATTGATTTCACAAATGTCTTTGATTTTATTGAAGCTGTAAGCACAAACTATTTTCAAAGCGTTTGTTGCATGTGTTTATGAAGTTTAACGAGAAGCTTAAATTTTAGTAGCGCAAACGGGAAAAGTTATGTACATTTCCAATGGAACGCTTAATTTGCTAAATTTTCGGATGTATTAAACGAGGAACGCAATTAAGCGAGGGTCACTTATACGGGGATCACTGTACTCGCAAGTCAGTGGAATGCGTTTGAAAAATATGCAATTCTTTCATTCGGCCAATGCATTTCAAGGGGTGACAGTTCAATCAATAGAAATTAGCCGATTCCCTTTTTCCAGGTGTCAAATACTAAGTCTTGACAGCTTTTGACCGTTTTGAAAATATAAAAACAAATATGACCCCATTTCGAGCTTAGTTTTGGTTACTAAAATTTAATGAATAGCCCTCATATGTCATATGTCATTTAAACAAGGGCTGAAAAGAACTCGGTATAAAACATTATGCAAAAAAAAAAAAAATTACAGTGTACCGAGCCGATAAAAACGTTTTTAGTGTCAATTCGTAAATAGGTATATTATACGACCGACATTCATACAGAATATAAAACAAAAACACAATATATAAATGTGTATTAATTGACTGACAATCCGACTTGATTACGAAACACAACAGTTTTTCTTAAGCACACTTTTTTCGCACGGTTTGAAAACGTCCCTCTTCGTTACGATATTTGGTCAAATGGAGCACCAAGGTTGGAGTGTTAAATGCAGAAAGTTTCGAGTGTTAGTCGTATAATCTACGAAAGTCATTTTGTGACATACGTCATTCGTACCGTCGAATGTTTTTTTTTTTTTAATTCTACAAATACCAGCCGTTCGTATTTGTGTAATCAGAGTAGGTGCTAAACGCAATTGTGTAAAATGTTTCTTTCGTCGAACCTTTGGAAAGGAGTGCATCTTTTTTGAATTTGTTTCTCTTTTCTTCTTAAGACAGTTCTCTGACTATTTAAATATTTAGTTTTCAAGTTATTTTCGCATGCGAATCGACAGCTGAAAGGCCTTCTTCCTATCTCTGACGGCTTCTTATTTTTCTGGTTTTCCATTACACAAAAGTCTCCAGTAGAAACCATCATTACCAGAACTATAAGATGTTTTGAAAAAATGCAAAGAAAATAATTTCTCTAACTCGGACACTTCTATGAATTTGGAACATATTTCTAAGAGGAAAATTGTTTGCTTTTTTTGTGGCTAGAAAAATAGTTTCCAAATTTTATTTCATAGAAAATTTTCCAAAGATAACATTTTTAGTAAAAACAAAATGATTTAGAAAAAGTTTAGAAAGAATGCCATTTTAACCCTCTGCGACTGACGTGAACTAATTTTCACAATTCTACTGACGTGGTAGTCCACCAGACACCATTTGGGCAGCTTGTATTTTCAAAATTCCCTTTTTAATTGATATTATTAACTATTATATTTTGAAGTCAATACTGCGAGTTATTATTTTAATTTGAAAATATATAAAATAAAAAAGGCATGTGAAGGTAAACAACATTTATTGGTATGACATAAATAATTTTTCAAAACTTATACATATAGAAAAAGATAAAAAAAAAAAAAAACATAAATACTTTCTTCATTTACTAATAATTTATTAAAGTTAACACTTATAGTAGTCAGACTAAAAAAAAAGAGATCAATTCATTGGTTCAATTAAAAGATATGTAAGCTCAAAATCACAATTTTGTTTGGCAGTCTTCACAGAGTGGCTTAGAGCATTGAAGACAAATTGGCTTCAAACAATCACAGCAAAAATATCTGGTCACTCTTTTTATTTTTGTGGGGCAAATAGAGCATAGTTTTCTTCCACTTGGTGCAATCGATTGAGTTCTTGGTGGTGGAGGGGGAAGATCCTTACCCAAAACTCTACTGACGGTCATCCGTAGTTCTCTTGGCAATCTTTCGTTGTATACGCGGCCTTTCATGTGATCTAGGACTAATACTCTAGCCATATTCAAAACGAAAGTACCTCTTCTCATTTTATCATCACTGTCTCCACACATTTGATACAACACAAAGGTGTTAATACCTGCCATATCTAATATTCTTTGGAAAATTGCCATAGGCCAACGACGAGTTTTGCGCCTGCAAGAATATATTGAACACTTCTTGTCGACTTCGTCAACTCCTCCTTTGGTGTGATTGTAATCTGCAATCATAACTGGCTTTCCTGTATCGGTATCTATATCTTGATTGTGATGGGAAGAAGAGATCAATAGGACAGCTTTGTTTTTGTTCGGTACATATGATAATAATGTATAGTCTTTCGTGAAACCATACAGGGAACTCTCCAATTCTCTATTCATGTTCGGCAAGAAGCATGGTGGTATCTCAGCTTTGTTTTTCCTAAGCGTACCTAAGAAGGTTAGTCCCCTTTTCAGCAATATTTCCATAAGTGGAATCGAACTGAACCAATTATCAGCTGTAATGTTGCGGTTTGAATTTTCGACAACTTTCGCAAGTCTCAGAACCGATTGAGTTGGTATTGCCATTTTTCTTTCTTGTTCAGTCAGGCCTATGCCATCCGAATTTTTGCCATGGTAGATGTAGGCATTGTAAATATAGTATGTACGGGCATCTACCAATAACTGAATTTTGATGCCATACTTTGCAGGTTTTTGTGGCATGTAAATTATAAATTTGCAACGACCTCTAAATGGCAGCAACATTTCATCGATGCAAAGGTATGGTCCAGGGGTATATTGCGACTGGCTCTTCGAAATGAACTTGTTGAACATATCTGATATTGGAGCAAGTCGATCTTCCTTCATACGTTGCTCTCTGGTAGTGGAATCATCAAATCGGAGGCAGTTGACCAAACAAGAAAAACGCCATTTGGACATAACACAGCGGAATATTTCATGGCCAGTTCCATCGGTGGCAAATATTATGCGAAGATCAGCGTCATTACACTTAAGTACTGAAGAGTAGTACATTAGACCTATAAATGCTTTCATTTCGGTAACATCTGTGTCCATAAGTTCTACCCTAGTGCTATGTTTGAACTTGGCTCGGTAACTGTTGAGTTTTTGGTTCGTAAAAGTCACCAAAGATTCCAACATAGAATGATCAAAAATCTTGGACCAAAGTTCAAAATAACCTTCAAAATTAGGAGTATGCAAGCGGCCAGGTAATCTTATTATGTTGTGAGCTGCAGTTCGTGATGTCCTGGGGCACTCTTGTCTATTCCAAATGAATCCTTTCTTACCTTTGTAATATCCAGATGATTCTGTTGAGGTTTCTTGATGCACATTTTCAATGCTGGGTACATGTGGCATTTCTTCAAGAAGTTCTTGATTATCTCCCTCACCTGAAACTTCGTCGGCTTCTAAAAATTCAGTTTCTGGCTGAAAATTCGGGTCGTCACCTTCATCGTCAAAATCGCTGAACTCGTGCTCGCTTTCTTCATCCAACCACTGTTCTATTAGCTGGTCGTGACTTACAAATGTTCCAGTCGATGATCTTTTAGATCTAGAAGACCCTTGGTTGTTACTTGAGTGAGCCATCTAAGAAACAAATAACGAATTGAATAATTTTGCTGACGTGTTGCTTAGGAGACACTATGAACACATAACTATTACACTGAGGTGGTTGTTTGTCAGACACATACCTTAACACTGACGTGGTTGAATAGTAGACACCCTCCCTCACACAAGAATGCATACACACGACACGACTGATCGCGTTACACTAATGCACGATTGAGCATACAACAGAAAGGTACTGAGAATAAGAGAGCCAACATTTGAAAAATAACGACGCAATACATCTTTTTCGATTTTATGGTGTCTGTCATACTACCACGTCAGTCGCAGAGGGTTAAGTAAAAAGAATTAAATATGACATTTCTACAATTTGCAGCATAGGAATCTACTACTCGTATTTAGATTTACAGGGACATAAAATCTCACTAAAAAAAAGTGTTTAAATGTGTACTTAGACCTTTTAAGTAGTTCAGACGCTTTAGCATTGAAAGTAGTTATCTACTCCGCTCCGCCTTTCTTTTGCTTAGCTTTTTCGCCAAGGCAATGAAGAGGCACGTCGACCTATAAGATCGACTGTGCCAACATCGTCAGAAAATATGATTTAGTTAGCAGCATTTCTACAATCCTCCTAGACTTGGTATTTTCCGGAAGAAGAATTTCCTTCTGATTCTAAATAGCGCAGCTGTTTCGTCTTTCCCGTGACGAAGCCGGCACTACAGGTAGTTGGCTAGGTGCCTTCTGTGTAGGTGGTTTCGCAAACCGTGGTGACATGTAAGGAAGCCTACAAGGTTCTTGATATT
The DNA here is from genome assembly GCA_963082955.1 of Cheilosia grossa. NCBI lineage: Eukaryota > Metazoa > Arthropoda > Insecta > Diptera > Syrphidae > Cheilosia > Cheilosia grossa. The sequence continues at coordinate 14,213,736 of OY720147.1, read as the reverse complement.
GTGACCTCGTATAGATTAAGCCTTTTTTTTGGCATTGCTGTAAAATGGCTGCATTGCCCTTTCGACCTGTCTGAGGCCAGGGATTTCTGTTCCTTTTAAATATAATAAAACTTAAAAATAGGGACTAAAAAAACCAAATAAAATTAACATACAGATGGTCAACTCTTGAGGTTAAACTAAAGTTCAAATTCTATGATTTTTAGAGCACAATACGAGAACGCATACCGTGTAAAAAGTCATGCGGAGTCTACCAAACAGTTGACTGGGCAAATATTTAACACTTTCCATATATTAAACATCAAAAAGTCGGCATTTTTCAATGAATCACAAACGAAATGATACCCTTTTATGTATTTTCAGGAAAAGGAAAACCAAAAACCATCTCTTTCAACAAATCCACTAAAAGTCAAAGAGATTTCTTCTGTTTAAACATTCCTTTAAATTCAACTTCTACACATGCCGCACTCATTCACACAATCTCATTCTACGGCATTTCGTTTTTTTTGTTTTTTTTTTTGTTTCGGAAATCAAATAACTCCAAGGACTACCTAATCCACAGAGAAAAATAAATTAGAAGGGAGGAAAAACGACCGGCAAAAATAAAAATATCCCCAACATGCGTTATATTTCAACTTTTGCCACAAGCGAAAGGAAGTGGACACAAATACCCGAATCCGTTCCATTTTTTGCAACGTTCGTTCTACGTTAGTAATTAAAGATGAACACTGAAATTCTGTTAGTGAAAATATAATTTTAGAAACTTTAAAAAAAGAGTCTAGATTACGCAAAAAAAAATCCTTCATTTAAACTATCAACCCGTCAACGGCTTCCTGGAATCGGGTGAATGCCGTCGAAGCGTATAACAACTAAAATGCAAATACGCGCAATCATATCGCGGTCGAAGGATATCCCGTACGATAGTAGGTACGAGCATACTCGTAACATTTCAATGCACACAACAATATTAATTGTTTCTACTTTTTTGTTTTGCATTTCTGTTGCTCGCTTCAAAGACCGGACCTCAATCAGCATGTCGGTTGAGTGCATATAGAGATATGGCACTGAGGTTGACAAAGCGAAAAAGGACACGCAAAAAAAGGCAAAACAATTGGAAGCTCCATTTGGGAATTGGTAGGATTTTTCCTCCATCAAATTTGTTTTCAACCTGTCTGTTACGGAGAAATGGAATTGAATGGGTTCAATGCGTATTGGGAATTTGACAATGGGATTATTTTTGTGCGGTTCGGCTTCGGTGGAGATTTGTCCCCAACGTAACATTGTAATTTTAGAATGTGTGGCTACAAAATTTGCATGTAGGTGTGGTTAGAGACAGGTATTCTTTTGAACTGTGTGTACACACGGCCTAGCAGTTTCCTTGCGACTTTCATTGAAATTGTGTAAATTACCAATGAATATCTATCGTTGTCTGCTATTGGTACAGATGTGCGTCTCTGGAATGATGTTTGGCACTGGTTCTGCATTTCAAAGTATACGACTTCACCTACAATAACAGACTCAGTAGGTATGGGTGGTCCTAGAAGTAATTTATTTGCACTGCCATTGTTCTTGACAATCGAATTACTTTCGTACGGCATTCAGCCGGAAAGCGCACTTCACTACGCATACATGCAACACCAACCACAATCACCACTAGACTACAAACAAAAAGGTGGCCCTACACAGCGTGCAGACAAAAAACTAGAGTCAATTCAAATATGCTACGTAGATAGGCAACAAACGCGTAGTTTTTTTTTTTTGCTAGACCTGCAGCCAACCCGTCGGTGGTGAAGCGCTTCCTCTGCTCTTCCTCTTCCTCTGTTGATTTTCGACTTCAAAGTCCTTGCGCGGCATAACACATTTACGTATTCATCCATTTGCATGACAAAACATTTTCAATCACAAAGTTCTCTGGCACATAACTCATGGAGGACTCCAAGTTCAATCGACAAACAGGACTTTTCCGCGGCATTTTCATCGCAATTTTTATGTGCCGCTGAAGTTTTTCCGTTTTCTCGAGGCAAAGTATAATGGCAAGGATATAACATTGATGCTTGCTGTTCTCTTTTTCTGTGTTGCCTATTTGCATTGACACACATTAACCACCGAAATTCAGCGTAAAATAAAAACAGAAAATAAACAACAAACACAGAGAAAACGCACAGGAAATAAGACAAATAAACCAAAAAAAGAAAAGTGCACTTTCAACTTGTGAAAGATTGTGTGTGTCAGTTAGCTGGCAAAAAGTTGAATGGATATTTCTTTGATTTGGCAAAAGGATGAAGCGAAGGATTTGTGCTGCCACCGTTTTTAAACTTTTCCTCTCCTATTCCAGTTTTGAGATCACGCCAAAGAGGTGGAAGGTTGAATTTGTATTCCATTTCGAGATGAATGTACACTTGTACGGTGGAGATTGGAAGAAGCAATACTAATTTTAGTTCCCTGTTTTGAAGAGATGTTGTTCGACGAGAAAGTTTTGAATTCTTCCCACTTGGCAGGGTTGAACTCATCCAGACATAATGAGACCAGTTGAATGAGGAGCACATCGGCTTTGGACTTTTTAAGTTATTAATTTTCAACACCGTACATCAGGGAAGCAAAGAAAATCATCTTCTAAAACTTTTCTCCATTCTCCATTAAGGACGATTGGGAGTTGGCCGAGTTTCGCTTTATCAATAAAAGGAATAACCTATAATGGGGGAACTCGCCCTCAAGAGTATTCATATAGGAGAAGGCCAGGGACTTAATGCTATTCATTAATTAGTGCTGCCGGTGTTTTGACAGACAACATTTTGAATAAATAGAACTGAATCCAAAAATTGCATGTCCGCAAAAATCTTACGAACTATTGCACCGATTTAGGTTTTTTTTTTTTGTCAAAGTTTGAAATAAATATCTGCAGGTTTTAGGGTATTGTTATTTTAAAAATACAGCATTTTCCTATTAACAAAATTGTGTTAGTACATTATAAATTTTAGGCAATAACAATATTTCCTTGAGGAAAAATTTTTTTTTTTTTTTTTTCAAATATTCAAAGGTTCTCTTTTGGAAAAGAAAGAGAATTTATAATTAAAAGCACTCTGCACCTACTTTTAACCACACACATGGAAATAGGTGCAACTTTAGAGCCATACAGATTTTTGAGTTAAAAGCTTATTAGGGGTTATCCTGTTGAGGAAATCTGTGTACATCTTCAATTCGGTATCTGAACCAAAGTAGGTTTTAGGGAAAGTTAAGGAATAATAAATCTCATTATACTTCCTTGCAAACCGTTCCCCGTTGGACAAATTTTCTTGTTTAAGCTGTGATGGAAAGAATTTAAGTGGGCGCTTGTGGATGAGGGTTTTGTTTAAGGTTTTAATTGCTTATAATAAGTTCGATCGTTTTTTTTTTATTCTAATAGCTGGAACTTCATCAAAAGGCGTTTGCAAGTCGCCAAGAAATTGAAGCGTCAAGCTGTCAAGTAGCAGAGGGCGATTTTGTTCATCTGAGAGAATGAAATTAAATGATTTGGGACATAATATACTTGCACGCGAATGGTCAACAGTTTGCATTTTATGCGGCGAGTTCCGTCATTATGAGTTCGTAAAATTTTAAATTTAATGTAACTTGAAAGTACAGATTAAACCGCGAAGGGCTGCCTATTAGCAACTACAGTCGTGCAGGTGTTTTTATACCGATGTACAGGGTCTTTTAAATAATTTCAACGAATTCGACGTCATTGTAGTGGGGGAAAATTTGATGTAATTAGTGCGTAGCAGAGACTTACGTAACGTCAGTCATTGATGACAACGAAATCAATACAAGTGGATACACAACCGTTAGATGCAACTCGAAGTCATCATATACAGGAGGTGTAGTTTTCTATGTCAATCAGTTATGGATCAGGATCACACAAACATCGCGTAAAATGATTGATTGTGTGATCACGAATATCGTCAAAGCAAATGCAGAAGTTGTAGATAAACTGAAAATAAGTTATCATGAGATTCTAATAGTGAAACTAGATGTAGTAAAGAAAGAGAAGCCATAGAAAATGAAAATTAAATAATTAAAATATAATAAACAGTCATTTCGGAACTATATACAGAACGATCTGAATGCATCTGCTTATGAGGAATATTGTTGAAGATGGTAATGTGGATTCATTGGCGAAATATTTAACGGAAGGAATAGCAGCTGCAGTGAATAGCCTAAACTATTCTAAATATGTTGACAGCCGGAGTGCAGAAGAAATGTTTAATAATGAACTGATGTGAATGCGAGATGATGAAATAAATAAATATAAACTAGCTGTTTTCGGAAAGCTCATGGTGACACTATAAACTTGCACGGAATGAGTTCAAGCCCGCGATCGATAGAGCAAAAAAAAAATTATATACTGAACGTAAAATTCAATCTGCCAAGACCAGAAATCAATGTGGCGAATGATAAAATCCTTGGTAATACGGGAATAAAAAAGATCAATAAAATGTGTTGTTTTCAAAAGTGTATTGATTAAGGATATTGTCATGTTAGCGCATAATTTCAATGATTATTTTACTAATATAATAGTCAAAAAATAAACATACCAAATCAACCATATGTGAACTATACCCATTGAAGAAGTGAGCAGTACTTTTAATTTTGGAATTATTGATCTAAATCCGCATGAAGAATATGAAAAAAAAAAAAAAAAAAAGAGATGCAAATATGTTAAGTGTTAGTATGCTAATTGACTGCTTGCATATTGTTGGTCCTGTATTTTGTAAAATTATTAGCAAATCATTTCAATCATCAAAGCAAGGAATTTTCCCTGATTGTTGGAGGGAATCCATAACTGTACCAAATCAGAAAGTTAAGAATTTTTCAAAACCTGAGGACTTCCGGCCAGTAAACATGTTACCCAATTATGCAACAATTCTGAAGAAAATATTGCAAACAAAACTGCAAAAGTATATGGAAGACAACAAGCATTTCACGAACTGTGAACTAGATTTAGAGGAAGGCACAGCTGAGAATCTCTGCTAAGCTTAGTAATAGCTGATTGGAAGCCAGAGATACATTTAAAAAAGACGACCGTAGCTGCCTTAGGAATAAAAGGTAGTAGACAGCTTTCGTGCATAATAATGTAAGCCATGGCTTTATATTTTTCTGCGATCAAAGATCAAATTGTATCTATTGTCCAAAAAGGAAGCGATAGTTTTTAAAAAGCCTATAACTTCCTATCTGAGATTTTAATTTATTCTGAAATGAATTAACAGGCTATTATTGTATTTTCAAAAATATTCACTTGCTAACGATTCAATTGCGAACTTTTGTCCACACAATAAGTTTTGATTTGCTTACGAATAAATGAAGATATTTTAAAAAATTATTGTCCATTTACTAAATATTTTAAAAGGGATTTTTATACGACACAAATGCAATCCTTAAGTAGTATTAGAAAACAACTGAAGGCGTACTGTAAGAAGTAGCGAAAATTGTGTGCGATAGGGCATTACTGATTTGCATATGATATTTGACAGATCAGCGAATATTTTGTGCATTTCCTATAAGCCTCAAAATGAATTTGAAAAATATCTGTTGGGCAAATTTGACTCCAATTCATGCATTCCGTTTTTTTTAGAATAAAATCCTCGCTGTGGTAGAAACCATTGACCTCGTTTTTCACGAAAACAAATTGTGGAATTTGAACTCTACGATGACAACAAATGTCATAGATTCTAAGAAAGTTGTCGTACTAGGAAAGGTGGAGGTCTAATTGTCAATTACTACCGTTTCACAAATGCTGTATACATTTTTACTAATTGTCGGCATTAGTGCTTGATTATTATTAAGGTCGATTATGATTGCGAAATTGTAGAATATGACGTGAAAGGTAGTGCGCTGAAACGGTTTCAATCTTATCAGGGATTAGTTCTTGGAGACGCCGAAAGTCGTGAAGTGCGGGTCGATAAAGCTGTTTGCAGACGATGGTCTCTTGTACATATCCGGTACAGATATTAATGAATGTACCTCCAAAGTGCTTAGCGACTTGAATATGCTTTAATTAGTAGATCAAATCAAATATTTAGGTATTGTGATTGATAATAAATCAAATGTCAAAGATCACATTATTACGTGTCTAAAAAGATAAGCAAAAAAGTATTTTTTTTTTCGCTCGTGTTAGAAAACGTGTGTCAATGTCTTTTGCAATCAATGAATATAATGCTATTATGAAGCCTCGATTTAAATATTGTTCAACAATTATTTATACGGGATATATTTCGATGATGCATATACTGCGAAGCTACAAAGTAAAGCGATGAGAATAATTTTGAGGTGTAGCTGGCGGACACCGATTGTATTATTTTAAATGTACTAAAATGGTCAAGTTAAGTGTAAACCAGAGAACTATGATGAATGTTTTGATTTTTGTTTTAAAAATGAAAAATGGACTGTAAGGAAAAACACCCATACAAGGCTCCCTCTATTCAGAACGCGGCTTGCACAAAACAGTTTAATGTACAATGGTTTAAAATTATTAAATGAACTACCCAATGAACTTTAAATTGAAAATAGCTTATTTCGATTTAAACAAAATGTTATTAATTATATTAAGACCAAATAATTATGTATAAAGTCTTTTAATGTTTTGTTAATGCTAATGTTTTGCTAAATAAAGTAAAAGAAAAATGAAATGAAAAAATTAGTACTAAAGGGTTTTCCAATCAGAGGTGTTATTGTGAATGACCCGCTATTTCGGTAGCTGTCACTTTTGAAGCTTTTATTCTTTGACATTTGACAAGTAGAAACTAAAAATGGATCGATACACGCTTCAACAACGTATTGAAATTATTAAAATTCACTACAAAAATGGTGAAAATCTTGCAGTCACAGTTCGCAAAATTAAAGCATTTTTTAGGACAAGTTAGTGGTGTGAAGAATAAAACCCGTGCACGTCGCTCAAGAAAAATTGAGAATATTGCTGCTGTAGCCCAAAGTGTTGAAGAAAACCCAGGTTTGTCCATTCTTCGTCGTTCTTTGGAATTGAGCATTCCACAAACGTCCTTACACCGTATTTTGCATAAAGACTTGGGTCTTAAGGCTTATAAAGTTCAGTTAACACAAGAACTTAAGCCGGCCGATCATCAACAACGTCGTGTCTTTGCTGATTGGGACCTTGAAATGCATGAAAATGATCCGGAATTCCATCGAAAAATCATCTTGACTGATGAGGCCCATTTCGACCTCGGTGGCTACGACAACAAGCAAAATTGTCGCATCTGGGGCTCGGAAAACCCAAGAGTTATTGTTGAGAAGCCTCTCCATCCTCAACGTGGGACTGTGTGGTGCGGTTTATGGTCTGGCGGGGTCATTGGACCTTACTTTTACGAAAATGAGGTTGGATCAATAGTGACGGTGAATGGATTGCGCTATCGAGACATGATTAATGATTTTTTATGGTCGGAGTTGGATGGTATTGATCTAGACAACGTTTACTTTCAACAAGACGGCGCTACGTGCCACACAAGTAACGAAAGCATTGATCTTTTACGGGAAAAGTTTCCGGACCGTGCTATCTGTCGCAGAGGTGATCACAATTGGCCACCGAGATCTTGTGACTTAACACCTTGCGACTTCTTCCTTTGGGGCCACGTGAAAGATAAGGTCTACGCCAACAGCCCAGCGTCGATTCAAGACCTCAAAGATACAATTCGTGAGGCTATCGAGGACATAGGGCAGCCACTTTGCGATTTGGTTATGGAAAATTTCATGAAAATTATGTGGTCCTGTATGCGTGCTCGTGGTGGCCATTTGGGCTGATGTTGTTTTTCATTATTAACGGCATACCTTCCTCTTTATTATGGAATAAACATCCGATCATTTATCTCAAACCTTTATGTAGTAACCTTTAACCTTTATCGAACTAAATATACGGGAGAGTTAAAAGCAAACCGCCCGCGGATACCCAAATTGATTCCATGAAATCTGTTCGTGTCTAGCGAACGATCTCACCTGATTGACGCTTTCATCTGCCTAGCACTAACGAAAGAAATGCTCGGATGGCAAAATTCAATATTAAGTGAGTTCACATACAAAGAACGAGCAATCCTTTTGTGCAATCATTTCAAGTGTAATTGATTTTGCTGCTTGCGCCGTTTGACTGGATTGAATCTTTTCTTTTCGGTCCGCTGTCGTTTGTTGTGCCTTGTGCCAGCGGGAATGGGAACGGAAATCGATAAACCTGAAACGAGTTACACTTTTACCTTAACCTTTGAAGTGACAGTGGATTTACTTAAAGTGCAAGCAAGTATTCGTCAGCAAATATTCAACGCCCCAAAGTGAACTTATTTCAATGACAAGAAAAGAACTGATTCATAGGAAGAACTTTTTAATTTGATTCTTGTGCTGAACGAGTTTGTGAACCACCTTTTCATTTCATCTCTAAGACCATTTTCTATCTCCTTCAGTAAAATTTGTTTGTTGAGTAACAAAATCCAAAATAAAAATCTGTAAAAACGCCCTTATGCATGAATAACTGTCAAACCAAATCACATCAGCAGTTGACAGCCAGTCAGTTTTGCCATATGACAGATTACCGTGTAGGCAACGCCCAAAACTTGAAGGGGAACGACCTTCCTTGTACAAAATTGTGCAAATTCAATTAAACGTCGGATCCTTCAATCAAAATTACTTTAAACACCTTTCGTTTTCATCGTTTGCGAAATGAAAAATTTTACGAAACACTCCACGATTCAAGAGCCATCAATGCGTACAACGTACATAAATGCAAACCTACTGAATCGTGTACTACAAGACAGCGCCAGACGGTACGATGGATAATTAAATGAACCCCATTGAGGTGCTTAAATCTATTTTTGTATACGTAAAGTCATTTAAATACGCTCGAAAGCATTCAAAAATATGCCATCCCCGACTGGGGATGATCGTAAAGGTGCGTGCTACATTTATGTCTTCTTATAAACTTACAGATATTGGGCATAAAACTGTATCACGGCTTCTTCGAGTTAGGATTTACATCTAGCCATCTACCGACACCGCTAGGCTTTCATCGAGCATTAAACCAATTCATTACATTCGGTTTTGCTGCCATTGGAGGGACAAAAAGCAATATCCGGCCCCTAATCCGCGAAATCCGCAAAAATGCTCACATTTAAAACGCAATCGGCCGGGAAACTTATTTTCAATTTCATGTGGCACCCCTTTTCATGACCGGCGACCGACCGTTATTCGTGCGAAGGCAAAAAAAAAAGGATTTCTCCTTGCGTACATAAAATTTAATAGTTTACCCGACTGAGCCTTCTTTAAAATAGCATTCGATGTTTTTTTTTTTCTTTTTCTTTTGCAAGCAATTTAAGAGCAGTTGAAATATGGGTTGCCGAAACCGCCGGGGGAAAGTTTATTCCAGGAATATGTACTCATACTTTAGTCGGGATAAAGCACGTTAATTACTTTGGGAAGTCCTTCAAGCATTGCTCGCCAAATTAAAGTTTGCCCGGAAACGAAATCTAAATTGCTCACCTGATTTAGAGACTGAGCGCAATTATTTCACCTTTTTTTGCTTGGTGGAAAAATGTTGGGTGTTGGGGCTTGGAGGCCTTGCAAAACAATTTAGTAATGCACAACATACACTCACACTTGGGAGGAGGATTTTTCATCCCCGTTTTTATGCTTAACAATTAAAATTCATGAACAAGCGAGTTGTATGCTGGATTCGTGGGATGCCATCAACATTTTCGAAGCAATTTGCTCGACGTATCGCTTACGCGAAAAACTTTCTGGACATGAATATAAATGAAGTGGGGGTGGGGGGTGGATAAAGTTTTTTGTGCTTAAATTTTATTTCCTTGTTGTGCAAATGTTTGTGAAATAAATTTATACTGCAAGTAATGGGAGTGAGGAGTTTATTTCGAAGTTAGATTTGTCGGCAGGCTGAGAGGAGAGGACATTACTGATTCTAGCTAACGTTTTTGCATCGTTTTAGATAGGGTTAGAGCTGTCCTGAGGTGAATGGGTTTCTAAATATGGAAATGACTGCGGCACATAGTACACAAAGAAGAGCAAGGAAACCTCCAACACGTAGCACACGGAAAAGGAGCTCGGGGCCAAAACAAATAAAGTCCTAAAATGGATTTCTCGGTGTTGCAGGGATCCCAGATCGGTTTCATAATGGAAAAGTAGGGACAAGCTTATAAAAAACCGGCCAAGTGCGAGTGTCAATCGCGCACCGAAGGTTCCGCACTTCTTTAGAGTTGGAAATTGCGAACAAACAACAGCCAACAATATGTGTGGATGTGAATGAGCATCCATTGGAAAAGTTCCAATGAGAATGAGTAGCGTTGAGTATTCACTGAAAATTCCAATTGGAATCGATTAAAAGAACACACCAATAATGAATGAAAAATGGTTAAAAGGAGCGTACTTTATGTAGTGATCGACAGTATTTTGTAAATATCTTTTAAAATATTAACGTTTCCACAGAACAGTCTTCGGCACATACATATAGCTACGAGCATGATCTACAAATAAGGTATTTGATTAATTTAGTTTCGGGTTTGGCAAGCAAGTGGACTTTCTTCTTGAATAAAAACAAATAGCTTGAACGTAATCATGTCGATTTATTTTACTATAAAGTTATTTCACGTAGGTACGACTCTATTGTTTTAAAGTAGACAAACGACTGACTTAAAGGACACGTCTTTCTCCTTCAGCGGCTGTTGAACGAATCCCTGATGAGAGGACCGAAGGGTAGTACAAGATCGGTTGCTCGTACACTGATAAGTGTGTTGAAATGTGTGTGCAGCCTATGTCTCGCTTCGACATCTCTTTCGATGCGCATGGATAGACACACACGAGTAACCTGAACACAATATTTGCAGGAATATTGAACAGCATTTATCCATTTCGCTTTTTGTGCGAATGAAAACATTTTTTTTCACCAAATCATTTATTACTCTAAAACCAAAAACCAGTCGATGTGCCGCTACCATTGGTATTTATCGTTTCTAGTTTCTAGTTAGAAGTTATACTGGATGTTTAGTGCAAATTTCAGCCTTCTACGTCAATAAGTTTCTGAAATAGACCTGGGGACAAAATTGGTCTAGTGGTCGGACAGACGGACAAAAGCGAAACTAATAAGGTTCCGTTTTTTGCCTCGGGGTACGGGACCTTAAAAAGGTGGATAAAATCATAAATCTCTGTGAAACTTATGTGGTATTCTCAAATCACTCATCATGTTCGTTTGGTACAAAAAAAACAGTCTTTTACAGATGTCAGAGCACTTTTACGAATCTGGATTTTTTCTCAGATTTGCTTCAGATTTACCAATACAAGTGTGCGTTTGAGTTTGACAACGGTGGAGTTTGTTTAGGTTTTCACGAATTTTCTCCAACAAAGAAAGGCATTGCATCGAGTGAATCTCTTTTTGTAAATTATTTATGTGTAAATAATTAGAAAACTAATCGGGACGCAAATTTCCAATGTTTTAATATAAAATTTAACCAGTAAATGGAAAACGCTCAGAAAAGTGTCGAAGGCTACACATATTCGAATCGCACGAATATCATCAACACAAAATAGAGCAAGTGAGGTTTTGTAGTTCGATTGGGCAAACAAAATCTGAAATCTGAGAGTGAATCTGAAGAAGCCCAATCGAATATCATATTAAATTCCTTCAAAGTTTACTCAGAATGTCATGTGCATACTGAACACGAATGAAAACAGTCTATTGAACGTTTACATACATCTACAAAAATTAAATGCATTATACAAACTTTATTCTAAGCACTTGGAAAAGTCTGAATTTTTGTTATAGAATTTACAATTTTTCTATTTTTTTCTTATGAAATGAAATGAAAAGGGGAAAATAAGGGATTTTTTTAGAATTTAGGGTAAAACTAATTATTTTACTTATAAAAAGAAGGGGAAAACACTCTCCAAAGCCTGGGAACACTGCTAAAGGTTCTCGAAAATAAACAATTTATTTTTGGAATCAGAGGGTTTGAGCTCATTTGGTCTGCCAAACCAAATTAGCAGCGTGTGTCAAGGGCCAGATATCCACTGCATCGAATTGAGCTTTGCAGACTGAGTGCCGATCCAAATGGTAAACTGAACTCCAGACGCTTATTGGGCACCTTTAAAATGAAAATGTGCCCACACAAACTGAGGTTGAATTACCCTATCCGTGATCGAGTACTACGTGACTGAATTTGTTATTGCTTTGCTTGTAAAATCCACAAAATTCAGTGACGTATGGCTCGCTCACGGATGCGGCAGTTCGACCCCTGTATTAATCCGCAATAAAGCCTGTCCTTGGTACACTGATAACGTTTTGAATAGCCCTTTTTTTATTATCAGCCATGATCCATATATCAGATCATCGATTTACATGCACTCACAACAACAGCACATGATCCTGCTACTCATCGAGATCATGAAAATTTATTGTACTGTTTCCCACTAGGTGGCTTGTTTCATTCTTCAATGTTGGTGTGCCGGTAAACGATAGCCAAGGCACACAGTCATGTTGCCAGACTAAAATATTCAACACCCTTCATAACACAATAAGTCAAAAAGCAATTTTTCATATCGAATAAATTTCCCGCCCTTCGAGATTTTGCTTTTTGCTTTCTCAACGAATTATTTCATAACTAAATAATATTTATTTAACAATTTAAAATATTCATGAAATGTTTCGTAGTTTGTAAAAAAATTGTTTCACAAGTATTTGTTTTAACATAAGATACAAATGTCCAGAAGATCTCGGAATAATAAAAGATGGAAACTACCAGGATGGATAAATTTAAATTATTTTCAAAACTAATTATTGGAAACATATTTCTTTTTTATCGCAAAGTATTACATTAAAATCTAATCAAAGCTAAGTTTTTCCCTGCCCTTCAAAATTCTATGTAGCAATATACGCCGAATAGGAATGATTTACAAAACTAAAATTAGCTTGATCTAAATAATCTAAATCTCACATTTTTGTCCAAGGAAATTACGCCCCACCGATTTGACTATAATGCTATATATAGTTTGTGATCAGGTAGCCGATTTCGAGACTGTCACGGACACTGAAATCTTTAATATTGCAATCGGGCAGGTCAGAGCTGTTCATCTGCAATGGTGCATGCCTTAAAGGACATACGAGAAGAGTTTGATAAGGGATTCATTACCTTACTTTGCCTTCTCGGCCTCTCAAAGCTGGACCACATTCTTCGATTTCAAGGATAGATTTTGACCTTTTTAATCCTCTGCCAACAGTTAACGGTGTCACACAAATGCTATCTCGACATTTAGTCGCATTTGTTATCATTAGGACTAAATGCCCAATGGAATTCCCTACACCACAGAGTTGGGTACACCTGTCATCGATGGCAGGCCTTACAGTTCCGCAAAGATTTATAGAAACTCGAAAAAAAAACCCTTTCCGTCGTGTCACTAGCGAATTATATTCACCCTCTTCAAGTGGACCCTCTGGGAATTTGCTCTCACTATACGATTCGAAACTAAAAGCTGTCCTTAACCGACCGATTTTATTGATTTCCTACCATAAATCAAGTAATTACGAACCTTTCTGCGGAAATCATTAAAGAGTTCTAGGGTCTTCGTAAAAATCACATAAAAGTCTTTTAATCACCATAAAAACAATATCCCTGCAGCATTTTCTTCCCCCATTGTTCCGAAGGACAACTATTGATCCAACTAACCCTCTAGTGCAAAAACAAGAACTCTAATGAAGGTCGCAATAAATCATAATCACACGCAACCCCGCACAATACAGAGAATCTTAAAAACCTATAACCATCTATCTAAATCAAATTCACAGCACTTCGAGAATATCGATTAACTAAGGATATCGCATAGCATCCTTAACTCAACCGACAGATACTAACGACACAATAATAACTCAAATAGAAGATCACATGTTACAAAGTGCTCAATATGCATCAAGAACTTGGTTAAAAAAAAGCAAAGTGCCAAGATATTTGTTCATTTTTCCGGTTATTCACAAATCAGCAAAGGATGTGAGCTGCCACAAAACGCCTTCTGCGAAATAGCCCCATCAAAACACGCACACACAACTCCGGACCGGAAAAGTGAAAGAAAATGTAATGCAAAAAAAAAGAAAAAAGAAAACCATCGTGTGGCTCATTCAATTTAAGGATCCGTCAAGGAAAAGAACAAATTGTTGCTTCACTCGGCGCGAAGGAGGCATGCGTCAAGTTGAAAAGGCTATCCCCAACCAGTGGGGAAGTTTCAACTTCAATCAAAGTTGAATAAAAGCATCACCAACAACCAGATAACATCGGAACAAATACTTCCCAGCATCCTTGGAACGTTCAGTTATCCTTGGATATCTGTGCAATTCGGTTGCGCTAAAAGCGTCCCAAATCGGTGTCTTTTCGCTTGGCATCATGTGCATTTTGGTCGTTTAAGGTGTGTAACAGAAACAGGATTGTGCGGATTGACGACGTCTTCTAAAGTGGGAGTCCTGTTGACACCTCGACGAAGACGGGGAAATATTTTTCACATTTTCTTGGCGTTTGTACAGCTCTCGTATCTCGGATCTCGTGTACTTAAGCTGGCGTTAAGTGATTGCATGCACAGAACACTCTTGATTCATTTTGGTTTATTTATTATTTTGAAGGGAAAACAGCTTTTCTTGGCCGGATATTCGCGGCATCCTTACAGGATGCAAGAAGCAAGACTCAGTAAGTGTGTTTTTGGGAAGGGAATTCTCTGTCGAGCATAGAGCGATGTGGCATGCAATGGCGGGCGGTTGAAGTGCCGCAAGCAAGTGTATTTTGAAAATTGTTTACTGGTAGAGAAATTGCAGAACATTGTGGGGAAACGTCTAATGTAGACCACGGAAAGCTGTGAAGTATTTATGAATTGTTTTGGCAAACAGTTGCGGTTGGAAGGATGTTGGTTCCGCCTTTGCATCCAGCCGCTGAGAAAAACAGAAAACCTCAATTGACTTGAGTGCTCATGTATATGCTGACTGAAGTGTTTTTTACTTCCTACTTAAGACGAGAGAAATGTTTTCGCGAAAAGGGACGTCTCGAAAGAGTAATCGCAAATTAAACTCCGATAAAAACGGAAATGGATCTGGTAACTAAGATCTCTATTTTTGTATAGTTACTGCCTTCAGATTTGCGTCAAACTTTGTGCCTGACCCCAAAATTGAGCGAACCTACACTAGCTGCACAAAATATCTTTTCAAATGCAGCCTAAGGGCGTAAGTGGACGTCCATCAGACGTTACTTCTTTCTATCCGTGTTTTAGATGACCATCGGCTTTTTCTTAATTTTTTATACATATTTGAAGGAATTTCGGAGCAAGTTACGTGCGACCCACTCCAACACATGTTTTTTTGCGAATTGATTTTTGAATTGGTTATGCTTTTGGTGCACACTACTTATTTTTGTTTACTTACTCAAGTGAACGGGTGTCTCATCTTTTACCTATCGATTTGGGATGAAAAATTAACTGTGTCGGTATGCAAATCTTAGTCCGATTGTATTTTATTAAGCTCAATTGTATTTCTTCGTATATACGTAGTACAAGAAAGATATCGTTTCCGTACAAAATTTCGATCTCGAGATGTTCATCCATTCTAATATCCCGCAGTTCTGTCGTAACATTAACATTTACATTTGCTTTTATTAAACTTTTTGTATAAACAATTTGACTTGAGGCTAGGTAACAAATGGTGGTGAATAATAAATATTTAAATGCGCTGGCTCAACAACAGGGGCCCAACGCTATACAATGTTTGTTTTCTTAAATCTATTTTACATAAATTGTGGCTGTCTTCTCGGATTCATACTCGTAGTATGCATCGTTGTCTGGGCTGACCACAGGGTGTTCAAGTCCGGGTAAACAATTCTGTCCGCCTGTCTGTCTGTTAATTGTGTCAAAAGTTCGTAAACAATTTATATTTTTAAAATGATTCCGCCTTTCGTTTTCCACACGAATTTAACAACAGCAGTAACTGCTGGTATCTTGAACGAGATCTTGAATACCACATTTTCGGTTATGATAAAACTTTTTGCATTCTCAACAAGACTTTGTATACCAGCTCAATTTTTAGCTTAGCAGTTGAAGTTGGTACTTTTTGAAACAAAAATGTCAACCCACTAAAGACCTCACACTTTATTTGTGATCTGATCACAAACTTTCATTTTTAAAGAATTAAATTCAAAAAATAGAGTAAGCTCAATTAAGGCCCTGAATTTGACGTTTATCCGCATAATAATGAACTTTCACAATCACCAATCAATTTCAATTACTTTAAAAACATTTTCGAAAGGATTAACAAGTTTACTCAAAAATCCTATAAGATGCAAAAGAGACAACAATATTTGTATCGTTATCATTAGTATATACAGAACGTGTACAGCATTCTAACCGAAACTTATGAAAATTCCGAAAATTAGATAAAAGCACTAATTATGGATAAACAAATAAAAAAATTGTGTTTAATTGAATACAAACTGAATTGAATACGAGCTGGCATTTAATTAATAAACTGCCCCAAATATTATTGCCACACATCAAATATGGATATTTGTTAATATCCCACATAAATTGCTTATTCTAGACTTAATCCAAGAAACCGATTGTACAGGGGCGGATTTAGTGGAGATAATTTTTCGCCAAAAACAACAAACGAAAACAAAAGAATTACTGTAGGTACAAAAATGTATTATTTTATTCCCTTGAATGAATAATTCTCAGTTTATTCTTTTATTGATACGTTAATTACATTAGTTATTAACCATTTTGTAAAATAAATGTTTTCGTGGTGAAATAAAACAAGAAATTTAAACTGTTGGAACGCATCCATCAGCTGATAGAAACTTACCAAATACTCTACTGTCAGTCACTGTGCTTAGCACTGTCTCTTTATTTTTCCCACGAAGCGTGGGCATTTTTCCCTTTTCACCGAACTCAAATTCCCTCGATTTGTTTAGGAAAAAATTATTCTTCCAAAAGTTAAATTAGTATCTATTATTCGGATAGAAATTCACAATAAATTAACCTTAAGTATAATAATCGCAGTTTGTAACATTATAAGGATTATTTCTTGGTACTAGAATTTTTTACTAAAAGTTAAATTCCTTTTTTTTATGGACATTTAGTGTGTTGCAATGTAGTTCGAAGGTTTTTACGTCAGATTCCTAATGTTTCCACAGTTTTGATGCTTTATTTTTGTTTTGCACGGAAGGTTTTTCGGACATAGGTAAACATTTCTACAAAAAGGTAGAAATACCACGATGTTGGATGACTGCTCGGTGTCATTATTTGATTATACCCCCTGCATTCAGAATTCTTTTATTTTGCTGCTTCACACGTATTCACGCATAAGAAATTTAAAAGAGAATTTTCTTTTCAAAATTTGCGGGGGGAATCGGGTAGGTGCGCGGGAGCTGGCGGTCTATTTAATACATAGTTTATGGCTTGTACACAACTGCGTAGTTGAAGTGTAGTAAAATTCAACTTTTTCAATTCAATTAAAAATGCAAAAATAAACACCAAATCTCTCTTTATTTACATTTCATTTGTTAAGATTGGTTGAGCATGTGAACCGCAAGAGGTAAATTAAATATACACTACAGAAAAGAAATATAGAGTGGATGGATTTTGGATGGGCTTAGCTTTCATCACGTAAGCTGCTTTGCAGTGTTTCTGTTTAAATATTCATGGATTCTTATAAAAAGGAACGATTAAAAGACGTCGACTTGGTTTGACTTCAAGTTTAATAGAGAGAAAAGGAATGCAAGATTGACAATTAGTTATGGGAAAATGTAAGCAGTATAAAAGTAATAAAATACAAGCATGTTATGTATAACAAAATTCTTATAAAGTACAGACAATTAGATTTAAGCTCTAACCACAAATAAGTAAGCTTTTCTTCCTATGAACCCGATGCTCTTTCCGTCTCTTTTGCTTTTTTATAGGTACCTAGTGACCATCTGTCTTTTCATTTTAATTTTTTTAAAACCTAGATCAAAATATTAAGATCTTAAAAAAAAATGTCCCTCATCAAATTTGTTTTACCTAAATTAAAAATAAAACATTAGAGCAAATGTTCGCACATTAAACGCAAATGTAAATGGAAAGCCCGTTGTAATGAGACGCGTTCGCACAAATACGAGCAACACTCGTGAGCAAAACCACACACAGCAAAGTGTAATCTGTTTGTTGAGTGAAATTTATGAGTAAACATTACTTGTAGGTCAGCATAACTAAAAAAAAGAAAACCCAGGCCCAAAACCATTATTACTGCTACCAACAACAATAATAACGACAACAATAACAACAAGAACGGCAAATGGTTTCTTGAAGCATTTTTCTTGCTCACAGGACGACACACGACACACAACAAGAACCACACCGCTCACTCCAGTTTTATGTGGGCGGATTTTTTTTTGTTTCTGTTCTCCCCCGCCATTGTTCCATAATGAATCTTTTTTGTCGCCTCTGGGCAATGAAGAAAAGAAAACAAAAAAGGATACGGTTGCAGGAGAGGCATATGCAAGGCACAATTCTACTCTTGACACAAATTGCTGTTGTAAATATTCTATGAGAACTTTAAAAGCGCAAAACCTTGCTTCGACGGATTCATGTGTGCGGATCCGAGAAATAAGCACAAACAGAAGAAGACACGAAATTAAGTTTCAAATTAACCAGGACAATATCCCCAGACCGATGAAAGAGGGGCCCGAGTCCTTAGTTTAATGTTTTCGAAATTAACCTTTGACTGTGCGGTGTGCTTAATTAAAGAACTCACATACATTTCTCATTTCAACATCCTGCTGTGCTGGCAGGATGTCATCTGCCTACCATGGAAATAATGAAGGATTAGCCGGAGGAATAGTTGAAATTTAAAGCACTGTATTCTACCTTAGACTTTCGGTGTGTAGGTGAACAAAAAATCCCGAGAGCATGGCGTTCATAGTCACGATATGTAAAATGTAAGTGCTTTCACGTTACAACGGGAATTTGTTGTTTTAAGTCCCGCCACACAATGGAAACCACAGAACGGGTTCTCTTCGAATCCGGTATGCATGGCACATTCGCAGGGCATGCCAACAGTAATTGTTCGCGCAAGACCAACTTCTGTTTGGATAAGTTCTTAGTAGGTATTGCATTTCTATGGGTATTATGTATTAAGGACATGAAATGATCTGATATTAACTACCGGTTGCAAGTGTTGGCAGTGGTGGTTAAGTAAAAAATGGAACGCATTTTTGTTGGGACAGTCGACGTTTGCTTTCTATTGTCGCTAAAGTTAATAACCATGGATTTTTGTTCTCTTAACAGTAAAGGACCGAAGAACATGTTATTATAAACAGGGAGTGCAGCAACTTGCTTGTTATTGAATTTTTAGACGAAATGCTTCTCGGAATTGGGATTCCTGGCAGTGGATTCTATGAGGAACACTTGCAAGATTAAATTTCCTTTCCTTTTCTTACAGGATATGTATCCAAATCGAGTCTAGCAAGGCGCCTCTAAATTATACTATAGAAAATCGGGTTTTGAGCACATTTTTTCATACTAAGGTAGAGAATTTTGGGACTTAAACTTGGATTTTTAACAAACTTCCCCATTATATGTCTGCCATCCTTCTAAGTTTTTCGCTATAACTTCACGCAGAAAAATCGCTTATTTAAAATCAACCAACTTTCGGTTAAAAACCACCAAGTGACACTGTTAATATAGCTCCCACAGAGTTAGTGGATTAAAAATAACCGAGTCAGCTTGTTTAACGAAACTCGGTTAAAAATAACATTTTATCATTTTATTCCAATTTTCCTCGGTTGTAAATAAAAAAATATCTGTTGAATGTAACCAAATGCGGTTGATATTTATCTAGAAACTTGATTCTTAACAACTGATAAAGTGTGTTATTTTTAACAGTAAATAGGTAATTATATCGGTAGTATTTAACAACGAATACTCGGTGTTTTGAGACTTGGTTAATTTAAACCCATTTTTTTTTAACCGAGCAAAAATCGCACTCTGTTAGAGCCAATTTTTGAGCGTGTGTCGTTTTCCCCATATTTTAATCAAAATGGACCTGTACACAATGAATCGATCATATTTAATTTAAACTCAAACGATTGCCGCATTTTCCGCCAGCTTGAAAGCTTGAAAAATGAATTTGTGAAAATACTTTTGCCAGTAAAAAAATCGTACTTTAGCCACAAAAAGGCCTGGGCTATCCAGCCATGGGTCTCACATGATCTCATTTACACACACAGTCATAGGTGACACATATGCAATTACTGAGTGACAACTGTAGACAGTTAATCCCTAGCCGTTAGGAATTTTTCGCCTTGAAAATCGACTTGCATTTCTGTGGAAAAAAAAATATTTTCAATACATTTTTTAATAGATAAATTTTCAATAGATTTGATAATTTAATCTCCTCTGGAAAAATTTTCAAAGGGTGCATAAAAAAGAAAAACAACAAAAAAAAATAAACTCAAACGGAATGTCATATGAAATAAACACTTACATCCACCATCATTACTATTATTATTATTATTAAAGGGTTTTCCTATGAGAGGTGTTATTTTGGTATTCAAGGATAAATGCACATTTTTTGAGATAAATGATCGGATGTTTATTTCATAATAAAGAGGAAGGTATGCCGTTAATAATGAATAACAACATCAGCCAAATGGCCACCACAAGCACGCATACAGGACCATATCCTTTTCATGAAATCTTCCATAACCAAATCGCAAAGTGGCTGCCCTATGTCCTCGATAGCCTCACGAATTTTATCATTTTTTTTTCATTTTAAATTCATTTTTATTTTTGATCATTCTTTAAACTTACCTACTAGACAAAAACGATTATTTCTAATTTAAATCTAACATTTATCTTAATCTAGCTTACTGGCTCTTAGCGAGCGCTCTAAACTTATCAATATCCTTAAAATTATTGCCTTTTGGCCTTAAATCTATCTATTTCTATGATTTGTTTTGTTTTTTAATTTTCAAGAAACTAGAAAACTTGAACTCTTTATTATTTGTTTTACTTAAAACTACTTAAAACTACCTAAGCTACTTAACCTAAATTACCTATAATCAGGATGGTGAACAATCTGATCGCGTCCATGGGCGCCTGACAGCCGCCCACAAGGGTTCATCAGTGTCACCGAGACTCGAGCGAGGCTATAAGCGTCGTTCGAGTCTCGGCAGCACTATTCACGAATTTTATCTTTGAGGTCTTGAATCAACGCTGGGCTGTTGGCGTTTTTAATGATCGGCCGGCTTGAGTTCTTGTGTTAACTGAACTTTATAAGCTTTAAGACCCAAGTCTTTATGCAAAATACGGTGTAATGACGTTTATGGAATGTCCAATTCCAAAGAACGACGAGGAATGGACAAACCTGGGTTTTCTTCAACACTTTGGGCTACAGCAGCAATATTCTCAGTTGTTCTTGAGCGACGCGCACGGGTTTTATTCTCAACATCACTAACTTGTCCCAACAGCTCGAATTTTTCCACCAATTTCTGTATTGCGGTCCGACAAGGTGCTTCACGACGAAAAAAAAAAATGCTTTAGTTTTGCGAACTGTCACTGCAAGATTTTCACCATTTTTGTATTGAATTTTAATAATTTCATTATTTCAATGCGTTGTTGAAGCGTAATGGCGTAGTTTCTACTTGTCAAATGTCAAAGAATAAAAGCTTCAAAACTGACAGCTACCGAAATAGCGGGTCATTCACAATTAAACCTCTCATTGGAAAACCCTTTATTATTAATTAATTTATTATTTTTTTATTTTTTTAGGATTTGATAAAAAGAAAAAAAAAATTCAAGGAAAATAAGAAAGATAAATCGAAAATGATAATAATACAATCGATAGCTAAACAAAGTTTAATTAAACTGCATTCAATTAAGATATTACTTATGCTGATGTTTATGATAGCAGATCACTTCAAACTAGCGATTCAAGGACTTCATAATTTAAGGTGAATAACCAGTCTTTAACCTTTTTTAATAACGAATTTGAATGTATGAATGTTCGAACAGAAAATGGTAACTTATTGAACATTGAAGGGGCAATAACAGTGTAAAAATGGGTTTTGTAAGCAAGTGGAACATTGACAAGATGTATTTACACGAAGACTATATAACTGTGTACTTCTACTAGGTATACTACCGCTTTGCTTATAAAATTCGTTTATTACTTTAAAAACGTAAAGGTGCCTCATTGGCAAAATATGCTGGTCTCTAAACAAGATCCAGCTCTTATTAAAACGAGTTTTGTTACAAATGATCCTTATTAGATATTTTTGAGCTATTAACTATGACCTGAAAGAGCTTTTATAAGAACCTCCCCAACTTGAGATACCATACTGCAACTTTGAGTGAGCAAGACCGTAATAAATTGACGTTAAAACTTTTCGGGAACAATGTTGCTTAATGAGATACATTTTGCGCGTTACTGGCAACATGTGCGATTTAATGCTTTGAATATGATCTTTCCAATTCAAGTTATGGCCAATTAATACTCCAAGGTATTTATAGTGTTGAACTGATTCTATTTTAAAACAGTTATTTGAATACGGAGAACTACGATTTAAATTAAAACAACTATGGGGAAACAGAATTTTTTACAATCATGAGCATGAAAGCAAAGACTAAAATCATTTAAAACGTTATTTGAAATTTTGAAGGACATGAGTTTTTCTCGCTAATTATCAGTTTATGTTCCGTAAAGGTTCCGTCTTAAGGTTTCTAGATCTTCCGATATCCTTGCATTCGTATTCTGTATCAATCTGGTACGTTAAGGCTATGTCATCTGCAAATGGAGTCGACATTCCACTTAAATTCAGTTCAAAGGGTGAGTTTATGTAACCCAAAAACAGCACAGGACCAAGGAGTGATCTCTGCACCATTTTTTAAAACACGAGAGTCACTAAAACTAACATTTATGTTCACTTTTTGTTCTCTATCTTTGAGATTAGAAGCAAACCACTTGTGGATTACTCCTCGAAAACCAGTATTGAATAATTTTTCAAGAAGCAAGTCATGGCCAACCATGTTGAGCGCTTTTGTCATGTCAACAAAAAAAAAAACCATGATCGATTTGCTACAGTCAATACATCCATACAACTGACTACAAACTCTTAGGATAGCATCCTCGGTGGACATTCCTCTGCTGAAACCAAACTGATTGGTTTTAAAAAGAATAAATTCTGTTTAAAAAGAATAAATTCTGTTTAAAACGACAAAATACGTGATTTTATAAGTTTTTCAAAAATCTTCGAAAACGATGGTCCGTAGTTGGTCGTATTTTTCTTATTACCTTTTTTTAAAAAGTGGTATAATATCAGCGACTTTCAGCTGTTGAGGGAAACAACTATTTCGAACACTTACATTAAACAAGTAACATAAAAAGTCCACCATATCGAAGCAGACTTTTTCAACAAAACACTCGATACACCATCCCCAGTACAAGACTTTTTTTTTTTAACGCAGTATCGCCTTGCAGATTTCACTTGAGGAAAACGGTTGGAGAGCAAAACTGTTTGATAGCGTGTTTTGTGTGTCAATTGACTAATCACTTGTCCCGTTTATGCGTGAATAAAAGCAGCGTGAATTCATTTTTAAATGACACCCCATGCCGTCAATACTTTTTGTAAACGATTATAGTTTCTATTTATAGTCAACAAATAGTGAAATTAAAATTTCATAACCAAAAACGATTTAATCGCATTAACAATGCAAGAACCATCACACCGAACCCCTGCACCTATGAATGTGGATAACAGTTTCACCTGCAAATTATAATTACTCAAGCAGACACCTTAATTGTTATAATTGTCAGTCAGATATTCAACCGACAAACACTCGAAAGCAACATTTTATCGCGAGACCGAGGACGACGCATTTGAATGACATTCTCCACGCGACCTAATCACAATTGAAATGACGAAGCCGTCCCCCAAATTGATTGCAAATTTCACGACGCGCGCTCATCCCATACTCTGGAGAGCAATTGAGCAAAACCCCAAATAAACGCAATAAATTCTCCCAGCATCAATAAAGTTGTTCTCGTACATAGTTACACAGGCTCTTATCTTATTTATTTTTTTCGATTTCCAGGTACTGTGCGAAATAATTGAACCACCACCGTCAGTTGTCGTAAAAGAACTCTCCATCTCTATGGAATACCGAATGCCAACGACGACAACGACAACGACAACGACGACGACGACAAGGAACGACTGTAGCATAAAAATAATATAGCAAATTTCTGTGGTGAATCCTTGACAGCGTTGCGTTGTCATCAAAACGAAATTATTTCGCACATCAAAAGACTGCCATCAGCGAACAAAGTTTGCGCTCAAAGGACGATTGTACACAATCCAAACAATGCTCCACCAGCGTCGTCGGCATCACCATGAGATGCACTTAAAGGAGCAATAAAATCATAAAATACCCCCCAACCCACCAACACAGGCACACACAGATGTGCAGAAAGATGATTTTAACGATGATGATGACAGAAGCAACAACATCTCTAACGGATACTTACAAGTAATTACCAAAAAAAAAAAAAAAACGAGCGTAACCGCAACCAAAAATCAGAGGACGACTGCGCTGCTCCTTGATTATTCTAATGGTGTGCGCATCAGAAGTACTCTCTCTAACAATTACACGATTATGGCCAAACAATTTGCCATATCCTTGGATTTCGTTCTAATTATCCTTTTCACGACAACCGTGGCGACTGGGGAAGATGGTGGTTATTCGCCGGACTACCAATCACCACAGCCAGTTAACGACAATGCAAAGGATCAACCACTTAGTAGTAAACTCACCACAAGTGATAGCAGCACTCCATCTGAGATAGTAGATACGAGCACCGATGCATATAATTTAGCCGATAGGCTCACCTGCAATCAAAGTTCCGTCCGTCCGTGTGCAAGGGTGCAGGAAATCATGACAGCAAACATACGCTCATTGGCAATGCCGAACCTGCAAAGCAATCGTCATTGGCAGTTCAACAGGACGAAAAAGGTGAAGTCAAAGGAGGGTCGTCGAGAGTTCTCCGTGGTGATGCACGTTCAGGACCAACAGCAGCAGCATCCGTTCAAGGTGAATCAAGTGTTCGAAAACGAACGCAAATTTCGCACCGGAGTCGTTAGTAATGGCAAAATAGTGCTCCTTGGTTTGTTCGAGCTATCGACGAGGCATGGCCCACGACCCGATGGGCTTAGTGAGTTGGGGGCGGCTCAAATGGCTGTGCAGCATATAAATCGCAAGCGATTGCTGCCGGGCTATACACTGGAGCTGGTGACAAACGATACGCAGGTGAGTGGGTTCCTTTCAAAAGTGAAATCGATTTTTTTTTTTTGCTTTTCTCTTTTATTCAAACAAAGGAAACCAATTAGAGAGTCCTTATTCAGAACAGTAGCGTGTGCAATTGGAAAAGTATTTACTTTGCGCCTTTGCCAGTGGTACGGGTAATCGAATTGGTTTGATCGGGAAATGTCCGCGAGGCTGAAATGAACCATCACGAGGATAATCCTATAGTCGCGTTGTTAGTTGTTACTTGTCAATATCCGCCGGAATCAACACATTGATGTCGATAAGTCCGCTCATAAGCTGTTGAATGGATTCTGTTTTCGAGTTTGATGCTGCGGACACTTCTTTATCCTTTTGTTTGCAAGGCTTGTGAGGCGTTCTCCGTTGAAAATTCATTAAGCTTTATGTGACAGGCGGTTGAATGAAAATATTAGATGGAGTTTTAGAAATTGCCTCTTTTTTTGCTGGCCGAGTTTTGACCATAAAAATGACCGTCACGTTACGGAAAATCGTATTCGCCACAGTGACATGTTGGACTGTTATTTCCTTGGGCAATTGTATGAATTGGACATCGGTGATATGTGGTTCCAACAAGACGGTGCCACAAGCGGGTGCAACAATCGAGCTATTGAAGTATCAGTTCGGAGAACGTGCGTTTTTTCGAGAACCGGACCCGTCTTTGGGCCGCCGAGATCGTGCGATTTAACGCCTCTTGACCTTTTTTATGCAGCTACATTAAATCGTTAGACGAGCTCAGAGCCAATACTGAACGAGAAATAGCGGCCCCATCGTTCGAAATGTGCCGCCAAGTCATCAAAAATTGGGTTCAACGTATCGACCGCTACAAACGTTGTTCCCGCGTATACATATGGACGAAGTTAGAGGTTTTGACAGTAATTCAAGCCGATAAAATTTCTTTGGAGATGTCTCAGGTAGGGTAGGTGGTAGGTAGATAGGAATGGCGGTTTTTATATTTTAAAAACCCAAGTAGCACTATGTGCCGTTTTGTTACCGCAACTCATTTGACCTGGTTGTTTACGATTGTCGAATAGGAGAGTTTAGATTCAGCCTGTGGAATTCAAAAAGGTTATCAATTCCCTAATACTACTTTCCGAGACCTCCTCAAGAGAGTCGAGGAAGGGTTTACCCAGAGATCATTGTCTGAACCCCTAGCTAGTGCTGGGCAGACGCAAAGGTAGTGAGTGAGTGTTTCTTTTTCGGCGGCGTCATAACAGCTGCGCCAGTGTGTATTATGTGGGATGCCTAATCTAATTGCGTGTTCCCTTTTGGCCAATGGGCCGTGGTTATCGTTGTTATTCTGTCAATATCTTTTCGTGATTAACTTAGAAGGTAGGTTGTTTTTTCCGTACTGTAGTTTGGCCACATCCTTCTGGATATGATACAGTTCGTCAGCCTCCTCCATCTGAGGTTTGCCTTCGATTAGAATACTGAGGAGATCTTTGCTTTGACTGCTCCGATCGGTACCTGAACCGATTCCGCAAGTGAGCAGTGAAGAGCTGAGCCTTGCTTGGCCAGCTCGTCAGCATGTTCGTTTCCGTAAACGTGGCCATGACCTGGAACCCAAATCAGGGTAACCTTGAACTTGTCAAGCGAGGCCAGCTCCTTACGACACTCTAGAACTTATTTTGAGGTTATTTTGACTGAGGCCATGGCCTTGATGGCAGCTTGGCTATCAATAAAAATGTCTATCTTTTGCCTCGGAGCTATGTTTGGGTGTAGTTTGATTTGACGACAGGCCTCGCGGATAGCCAGTAATTCCGCCTGAAACACACCGGACGTATCCGGGAGCGTAAAGGATTTTGAGATGTTTAGAGACTCATAAAAAACACCTGCACCTACTCCACAGTCCATCTTTGAACCGTCTGTGTGGATTCCTAGATTCGTATCCCTATTCCCCCGGCCATCTTGCCAGTCTGATCTTGAAGGGAATTCTACTTTAAAATGTTTAGTGAAAAACATTTCGGGAGTTATATAGTCCGTTGAGGGTGGTTTGAGTTCTCTTGATAGAGAAAGCAAAATGTTACTATGGCCGTAGGGTCTCGCAGACCAGCACCCTGACTCTCTGAGTCTGATCGCGCTGTTCGCTGTGATGTTTGTAATGTGAAGGTCTAAAGGTAACAGCTGCAGAAGGTCTGTAAGGGCGTCTGACGGTGTTGACCGTAGGGCAGCTGTGGTACCTATGCATGCCGTTCTTTGTAAAGGGTTTTTCCCATAAGAGCGCTACAAAAGTTAAATAAAACAAAAACGGTTTGGGATATCAATGAAATTCTTTATTCCTGTGAAAGTACGTTCGATGCCATTATGTATGGAACTCGATTTCTTTTGCATGGCCACCACGGGCACGCTTGCAGAAGTCCAGACGCTGAACCCGATTTTCGACGGTTTTCAAGCATAAATCGGCCGATACTGCTGCAATTTCACATTCGATATTCGTACGAAGTTCATCAATCGTCGCTGGCTTGTTGGCATGGACCATAGACTTGACGTAGCCCCACAGGAAACAGTCTAACGGCGT
Organism: Cheilosia grossa; assembly: GCA_963082955.1. Taxonomy (NCBI): domain Eukaryota; kingdom Metazoa; phylum Arthropoda; class Insecta; order Diptera; family Syrphidae; genus Cheilosia; species Cheilosia grossa. Next base: position 14,185,871 of record OY720147.1, on the reverse strand, counting down.
CAAATCGCACGACCGAGGCGGCCAAGCGACTGGACCATTTCGTGAGAAAACACGGTCTTCAAACTTGGTTTCCAATAAATTGATTGTGACATTCGCTGTGTGGCCTGTGGCGCCGTCCTGTTGGGACCACATGTCTTCCAAGTCCATATCATCCAATTGGGGCCAAAAATATTCGGTTATCATTGAACGGTAGCGATTCCCATTCACAGTAACGTGCCGGTCTTGATCATCACGGAAGAAGTACGGCCCAATGACGCCGCCGGCCCATAAACCACACCCAACCGTAATTTTTTCGGGATGCAATGATGACTCATGGAGTACGTGTGGATTGCTGCCTGACCAATACCGCATATTTTGATTATTGACGAAGCCATTCAGCCAGAAATGAGCCTCATCGCTGAAGATGATTTTTCGATGAAAATCCGAATCATTTTCAAGTTCTTGCTCAGCCCAATTCACGAACATACGACGCTTCTGGTGGTCAAGCGGCTTCAGTTCTTGCGTCAATTTAATCTTGTAAGGATGTAGGCCAAGATAGCAAAATTCGCCACAACGACGTCACAGAGATGCCCAACGCTTGAGAACGACGTGTGGGAGACACATTTGGACTTTCTTCAACTGAAGCCTCAGCGGCAGCAATATTTTCGACACTACGGGCACTTCTTTGTCTCACTGGCACGGGAATATTTTGTACTCTGCCTGTGGATTCAAATTTGTCCACTAGACGCTCAATTGTTGATCTGCTAGGACGATTATGACGACCATAAATTGGACGTAGCGCTCTTAACGTTGAGGCCACTGACTCCGAATTTCGGTGGTAAATTTTAATAATTTCGACTCGTTGTTGGCTCGTATATCTTTCCATCATGAAATGGCAAACCTTACTGAAGAGAAATGTCAAAAGAGCGGCAAGAAATTCGGCGTCGTTTGCTGTCCCTGTTGCTCTACTTTTGTAGCGTCCCTATGGAAAAACCCTTTACTTTGTTTAGTTTGATTATATTGTAAGCTTTTCTTAGAGCCGACCACCAAACTATTGACCCGTAGGTAAGGATTGGTCGTACGACAGCTGTGTACATCCAAAGGGTCAATTTTGGTTGCAGGCCGCATCTTTTGCCGAATGTTCTATTGCAGGCATAAAAAGCTATGCATGCTTTCTTTACCCGTTGCTCGATGTTCAGTTTCCAGTTGAGCTTGGCATCCAGGATCACTCGTAGATACCTAGCACTGGTGAATAAGGATAGCTGGTGGCCGTTCAGGCGAAGTCGGGTATTTTGGGTTTAGTGGTGAAAAGCATCAGTTCGGTTTTACTCGGGTTGACACCAAGACTACACCACCTTCCCTAGAGTGTTTTCCCTAGTTCCACTAATCACGGAAGGAAACTTCTCTGACACCATATCACCAAATCGTCCGCATATCCGACCACCTTAATTCTTTCTCTGTCTAAAGTTACGAGTATTTTGTTCATCACTATGAGCCACAGCAGCGGTGAGATAATACCTCCTTGGGGTGTGCCTCTGCTGGCGAATTTTGTTATATTGCTATTTCCTAATGTTGACTGAATTATTCTGGTACTAAGCATAGAGACAATCCATAGACTAAGAAGGTTCTCTATCCTTAGCTCCGTAGGGGACATCAGAATTGCTTCAGTGTGTACATTATTGAAAGCCCCTTCTAAGCTAGAAAGGTTGCTAAAGTGTATTCTTTGTAGTGCATTGACTTTTCGATTGTTTGCACTACTTCATGACGATGTCTCAGGTAGTTTGCATTTTATTTAAAAAGGAAGTTGTCAAGTCCTTAATGAAACACCCTTCATATCTGACACAACGCTAACAGTTCTACACCGCACTTGAAAAATGTACACAAAGTCAAACAAAAAAATCCCCCAGGCACTGTAGCAACTTTCTAGTTCACACCCTTTAGTCTAAATATGCGCTTTTTGCAGTTAACCCATCTTAAGAAAATTCCACATACCTAACCAAAGCAACCATCCCCCTGTGTGGAATCCTTGAGACTTTCTCCACCTCAAATCGCATCACTTGGCAATGCAAACTCTAATTTGTTACCTCGTGGCTCAACAGTTCGCACATGCCGCCAGTTTAACTGCTGTGAAATATTCATCGCAACAATGCCTCTGCGGCAGTAATTTCGCAACCAATCTCACCTCCCTAACGCTCATGAATAACCAACAATTCCCATTACCAGAGGGAAACTTTTACACCTACGACGAATCCACACACAGGCATATTTCACCTCTCGCTGAGTTAGGCTTAATTTGATTGTTTATTAAAAGAAGAAACCCACCATCGGCTCTGAGTTACGCATATCCTTCTAGCATTACACATGAGCGTACAATATATTTATCACACAGAGTTAAATTTTCATTTGCCACAGCTTGGCAAGGAGTGTACCTCATATTTAAATCAAAAGATTCACTGCAAGAATTCTCGTGCGAACAGGTCACCCCATTCCACGCATCGTAATCAAAGAATTATCCTGTGTGAAATACTTTCAGTGTGATCCCGGCGTTGGAGTCGACCGATTTTTCCACGCCATCTACACGCAGCCGGCAACACGAATGGTAATGCTACTTGGGTCCGCCTGCTCTGAAGTTACCGAAAGTCTGGCCAAAGTGGTGCCCTACTGGAATATCGTGCAGGTGAGTGAATACTGAGTACACTTATTTCCTTATTCCCCCCCCCCATTGGCTTGAGAGCAAAAGAGACTCAAAATACCCATGAAATCGTTTACCCTCGTCCCAACCATTCATCCACGTTCCCATCCTTTATCCTGAGACTGTGTCAATAGAAGCGGGGCAGCCATCTTCTCCCAATTTCTAGGGGAATTTTATTCTTCCACTTGATTGCACATAGAAAGCTTGCTCAGTTGAATGACAAATGGTTTAAATTTTTTGTATCCGTTGCAGGTTTCTTTTGGGTCGACATCGCCGGCTCTGAGTGATCGTCAAGAGTTTCCGTACTTCTATCGTACTGTTGCACCAGATTCATCTCATAATCCGGCAAGGATTGCTTTTATCCGCAGATTTGGCTGGGATACGGTGACAACGTTCTCCCAGAACGAGGAGGTGCACTCGTTGGCCGTAAATGACCTGGTTACGGAGCTCGAAACAGCGAACATATCGTGTGGGGCGACTATTACGTTTGCGGAAACGGATTTTCGAGAGCAATTGCTATTATTAAGGGTGAGTTAATGGAGCGCGAGAGGTTTGACTTGGTGAGGTGTGTTTATTTCAACAAGAAATGGGAGACTTTTCAAATCGTGACTACTTGCGGGCTTTGGGGTGAGTCCTGCGTACGTCGATGAACCTTATGGTATCCATTACATGTTGGTGAGCCTGTGTACTGCTTGGTTTTGGAATAGGAGTAAATGTTCGAGGTCAAGTATTGTTGTAGTTCCAAGAATTAGAGAGAAATTGTTTCTATTTTTAAAGATAGTCGAGCCTTTTTTGATCAATTCAGTAGTTGATGCGGCTAGCTTTTTAGCCGTATATAATGCAAGGTGTGTCGCAAAGAAAAAGAAAAATACCAAATTTGCTTATGATGATTTATTGCTTCGCACTTGTTTAAGCTGTTGTCTTCATCGGTCGCAACTGCCGCTTAGCTGAAGCGAATTTTAGCTGTCGTTCTCGGTCGCAAATACCGCTATTTGGGGGCGACGATCGCGATGTTGTTTACGATGACTTCTGTGGGTAAGGCAAGTGCATTCTTCGTATATTTCGGTCGCAACTACCGCTATTTGGGAGCGACCGATGTTGATGGAGTAGTAGGAGCATTTTTTAAATTTGCTTTTCAAACAAACTTCCCTTCTAGACAATGTAAGCAAACAACTTCCAATGAAAGACACTTGTAAGCTGAGACCTAAAACTGTGAGGCTTACGCATTGACGATTTAGCCACGAAGCAAGATTAGCAAATGCTATGGACCCCCTGCAATTGAGGCCCCGCGCACCAACGCTTTCTGACCGTAAAGAGGCATCTAAAGGGTTTTCCAATGGGAAGTGTTACTGTGAATGACCCGCTATTTCGGTAGCTGCCACTTTTGAAGCTTTTATTCTTTGACATTTGACAAGAAGAAACTACGCCATTACTAAAAATGGAACGATACACGCTTCAACAACGTCGTGTCTTTGCTGATTGGGTCCTTGAAATGCATGAAAATGATCCGGAATCCCATCGAAAAATCATCTTGACTGATGAGGCCCATTTCCACCTCGGTGGGACAAGCAAAATTGTCGCATCTGGGGCTCGGGAAACCCAAGAGTTATTGCTGAGAAGCCTCTCCATCCTCGACGTGGGACTGTTTGGTGCGGTTTATGGTCCGGCGGGGTCATTGGACCTTACTTTTTCGAAAATGAGGTTGGATCAACAGTTACGGTGAATGGATTGCGCTATCGAGAGATGATTAATGATTTTTTATGGTCGGAGTTGGATGGTATTGATCTGGACAACATTTACTTTCAACAAGACGGCGATACGTGCCACACAAGTAACGAAAGCATTGATCATTTACGGGAAAAGTTTCCGGACCGTGTTATCTCTCGAAGAGGTGATCACAATTGGCCACCGAGATCTTGTGATTTAACACCGTGCGACTTCTTCCTTTGGGGCCACGTGAAAGATAAGGTCTACGCCAACAGCCCAGCCTCGATTCAAGACCTCAAATATAAAATTCGTGAGGCTATCGAGGACATAGGGCAGCCACTTTGCGATTTGGTTATGGAAAATTTCATGAAAAGGATATGGTCCTGTATGCGTGCTCGTGGTGGCCATTTGGGCTGATGTTGTTTTTCATTATCAACGGCATACCTTCCTCTTTATTATGAAATAAACATCTGATCATTTATCTCAAAAAATGGCATTTTTCTTTGAATACCGAAATAAACTGTATGTAGATCGAAGTGTGAAATTTTTTTTCAAATTAATGTAGGTAGAATATTTACCACGAAAGAGTTGTATCAATATGTTCAGCTTAATTTTGACTTTTAGTGCATTTTTTAAAGTGAGCGCTGCTCACACTATAAATTATGTTTTGCTTCCCACTATACGCAGGTTGGCAATACTGCAAAACTTATAGAGGATTTCCTAATATTTTCATCGAGCTAGTCGTATTAACCCGACCAATTTGAAAAGGGTTACATTGACCATAGACAAACCATACTGAGACTGAGAACTTCGGCCGATTTTCCGTTACTTTCCTACAAGCTATATTTTTACGGAGTGGTCACGTTCCGTTGCGCTATTGTTACATAGAAATTTGTTTGTATAAATGTATAAATTCCGACTCACCAAAACACTCGCGCAAAAAATGTGAGCCACTTCCAAAGTACAAAGTTGCTGGTTCATAGAATTTTATCCGTTAAATTTGAAATTATTCGTTAAGTGTGGATCGTATTTGTTTTTAGGAATAAGTGTACACTAGCGTAACCGTGCCAGAACTCTCACATGTGGAAACCGGAACCCGCCACTTTCTTCATACAGGTTAAAGACGTTAACAAAACATTTATTTTACATACTATACAATAATCTGTGACTATAGTGTGGGTGTACCTGTCCAAAAAACCAAAAACATGCCTGATTCATATCCTTACGTAACATTTAAAGAATCGAAGACACTTGATGTTTATTTGCTTGCTAGGGTGATGGGTAATACGCACACGAAATGAAGTTAAGTGGATCCCAAATGTTTTGTTCATAAATTATAAACAAACTAATAACTAAGTATTAAATAGAATAGGGAGCTGACCCGCGCAACTACCCAATTCCACAATTGCACAGTAAATTTTGAAAATAAAACTCTCTCTTAGATTTCCTATCCTGAAACTTGCATGCGTGTCACTGTTGAAAAAAGGCGTTCTGTGGTACTGATTTCAGTACTAGTTGACTTTCCCGACTACGCCAGTACCAGTTCCCAATTTTGAGTACTATTTGTACCTACCATTCCTAATTTTTGAAATCCAACATAATGAGGTTATTTCACTCAAGGGCACATTATTTACTCCAAAAATTAAATCCAAGTCCATTATATTCACTCATTTTACCTGAATATAAACTCGGTTTTTCTTAATCACGTGGGCGTTTAATCCTACTGAGTCTAAACTGCACTGCGGATACCTTTTTAAGTACTTTATTTCGGGTTGGAGCTCAATTTCATGATATTGACATTTTGTCGTTCAGGAAATAAGTAAAAGTGAAATAGAATGTAAAATGTAGCAGGAAGCTAAAAAACATGGATTTCATTTGTCAGAAGACGAGTTTATGGAACAGCAGATGGCAAATTATCCTCGTCTTCGATTTTATCGAATGCAAAAGGTTAAATTCATAATTGTTACAAAAAAAATTAAACTCAGGACACAGCAAATCAAATCAATTGCCAAGTGACAAGGAACCGAAAACAATAATGTCATTTTATGTGAAATTTAGAACTGTGTCAGTAATTTAGCTTTTAGACGGGTTTACAAAATGCGGACTAAATAGTAGGGTGGAAAATTAACCTTAACCTAATTTACACTCGGAGTGAATAATATGGCCGTTAAATTCAATAAAATATCTTCTCTTTTTTTTTTTTGTTGTAATGCAGTATCTATGATATGGCATTTAAAAAAAACGTGTACTATTTTGGACGTGTCAGTACTATTTCTTTTTCAGTTTTCAGTACAATTGCGAAAAGTAAATTTCATCACTGATACGTGTGAAGAGTCATAAGAGTTATATGTTTTCACTATAATTATGCAGCGATACCAGATGTGGGGATTTTCCCCATTTTGGGGAATTTTTCACTTGATGGGGAAAATGGGGAAAAGTGCTCTTGAAATGGGGAAAAAACGAAATGCACGCATGTTTATCAATTTTGCATATTTTAAAAATAAAACTAGTGTAGTTAACTATCAAATAAATCCCGAACATAAGAACATCACCAAAAATGTAAACAAACTCCACGAGTTGTCAAACTGAAATGCACTTGTATTGGTAAATCTGAAGCAAATCTGAGAAAAAGTGCTCTGAAATCTGAAAAAGATTGCTTTTTTGTAGATACCAAACGAACTTAAAAATTGCTCTGAGAGCGCCCAATCGAATACCGCTAATTGCAACCTTTTTGCAAATTCAATATCAGCTGTGAAGTTCAACCATATTTAATATTTATTACCCATATTGTTTTAATAATATATTTTGAATAAATGTAGATACCAGTAATATTAGATTTTAATAACTAAGTCTGTGTTTCTATATTCATTTATTATTAAAGAGTAGAGACTTGTTTTTTGTTTTAGTTTTACCTGCAAATCTTTATTTTTCTTTGCTCATTATGTGTTTAAATGTAATTTTAAAGTACATCTGTAGAGCTATAATGTACTATAAAAGACAATAATTGTTCTTATTTGTACTTTGCCAAATAAATTGAATTGAATTGAATTGAATCTAAAATGAGTAAATACTGTAAAGCCAACGTTTATGTTTTAAATTCGCATGAATTTTGTATTACCTTCTTAAATAAATATGTCTCCTAATAAAAGAAAACAAATGTACCTTATTTCAATGAATCGAAATGGGGAAAATAGTTGAGGAAAAATGGATACGGAATGGGGAATTTTGGCAAAAAAAAAAATGGCATCACTGCTCTTCTGACTGTAACTCTCTTCCGCTGTCGACTCTCTTTCGTGGCGCCGTTTCTACGGGCATTATACATGAAAGAAAAATATTTCCTTGAGTCATTGTTGCGTAGTTGAAATTTAATGTAGTAAAATTGAACTTTTTCAACTATTAATACTTTAAAAAAAGGAAAAATGCAAAGATAAGCACCCAGAAAATCTATTTTTTTTTTGACACTTCGTTTGTTATGATTGGTTGAGCGTGGTAACCGTAACAAAAAAATACACTACACCAACAAACACACAGAAATAATGTAGAGGAGATTTGCTTAAAACACTTATGAAGAATGAACAGTTTAGATTGGTTGAGGGAAAGTAAGAACATTTTGATCGAATTTTCTTCAGTTATTTAAGAAAAATGTACGAATGAAATCGAAGTTAGGTCCCAATTAAAGCGTTAGACGAAACCTTAAAATGTTCCTTTCCTTTTTTTCCACCTAAACTAAATGGTTGTACTCAAGCTTGGTCTTAAAACGTTTCTTATTAATTAATAAGTTAGTTATCAAAAGATAAAAATAAGCAAATTATCTTTAAAATAATTTATTCATTTTTCGTGATCGGAAAAAGTATTTCGTCCCCGCGCCGGCTTAATCTGGCACTAGGTTTGGGTGAAAACGAAGTAATCCTCGGAAAATTGGAGTTTCTGTGTGCGACCGACAATTGCCCTCCTTGAGAAAATGCTAAATTCATTGGTCGATTGCGATGAAATAGGAACTAAATGCAGCTGTAGTATATGAAGCCCTACCATTCCTAAAAAGATCCGTACTAATTGGGTGAGTAGTTTTGTCGTGTAATGCGTGTTTTCATCCACATATACGGACAAGGAAATGTATAGAATCGGGTGTTACATACTTAAAATGTAAGATCTCCTAAATTATTGTCAAGAGTATGTCAAAATCAGTCTTGGTGCCAACTTTTTAAGGAATATCTATCGCTCCTGGCCCTCCTCCTAAACGGATAATTCGCAGAGTGTTTATTAAACAGGTCCCAAACTCGCATAATCCCAAACAGCAGCTGGCCAAACTTTTGACGTCATTAATATTAATTCATATCCTTCCTGGGAGATACACTCTAAACAACCGTCGACGGACGAGCGAATTTCAAACACACTGCCACACATAAAGCAACCCTGACATTTAATTCGCATGAAAGCGCACAAGCACAGTGAGACAGAAAATTAAAATTCACTTCCCCCGTCTATCTCGCACACAGGAACTCGATACCCGCATCATCATCGGAAGTTTCTCGCAGGAGCTGGCACCGAGAATATTCTGCGAGGCGCACAAACTCCAAATGTTCGGAGCCGACTACGTTTGGATCCTGCACGAGGAGAGCATGGGTCCACCGTGGTGGGACCGCGTACCACAGGCCTGCACCACACTGGAGCTTCGGGCGGCCGTTGAAAATCTCATAATTGTGTCCAGTCACAACAGCATCGTTGGGAACAACATCAGCCTGAGCGGATTGGTGAGTGTTGAGGGGGACGACTCACTCGGAACTGCATGTGTGATAGACATAATTAAAGTAGCTCCCACCCGCAGAACAACGCCATGTTCAACAACGAGCTAATGACCCAGTTCGAGATAAGCAATGTGGTCTCGAAGTACGCTCCGCAAACGTACGATGCGGTATGGGCAATAGCGTTGGCTCTACGCGGCGCCGAGGAACACTGGAAGCGTGACGCCGTACAGTCGAAGCTAGACAAATTCGACTACACCCGCAGCGATATGGCCTGGGAGTTTCTGCATCAGATGGGCAAGCTGGACTTTCTCGGAGTGTCGGTGGGTATTTAGCAAGAGTGTTCTCCATTCCCTCCCCCAGGATGTCAACCGTGAAATGGAGTTTTTATTTTTGTCCTTATTTGCAGGGTCCAGTTTCGTTTAGCGGCCCTGACCGCATCGGTACAACGGCCTTTTATCAAATCCAGAGGGGTTTCCTCGAACAAGTGGCATTGTTCTATCCGGCTGAGGAGTTTTTAGACTTCCATTGCCCCAAGTGCAGTGCCATCAAGTGGCACAGTGGGCAAGTACCGATTGCCAAGCGAGTGTTCAAGGTTCGCGTGGCAACAATAGCACCACTGGCTTTCTATACGATTGCCACCCTGTCGTCGGTGGGAATTGCACTGGCGATAGCCTTTCTGGCCTTTAACCTACACTTTCGCAAGTTAAAGTAAGTATAGCGTGACCGTAATTGAAAATGGCGAACCTTTATTTTCGTTTTTGGTTGTGTGCCACCTCTCTCGCGCCTCACTCCATTGGTTGGTTGCACCCTTTCAGGGCGATAAAACTTTCAAGTCCAAAGTTAAGCAACATCACAGCCGTCGGGTGTATCCTTGTGTATACAGCCGTCATCCTCTTGGGATTGGATTACTCGACGCTACCATCGGCGGAGGACTCGTTCTCAACAGTTTGTACGGTGAGTTTTTGGGGGCTTTCCCTTCTTTTTTATTTAACTCAATATATTTAATGCACTCATGTGACGACAGAGGGTGTCCTTTTTAATTTTTCGGTTCCGATGTTTACGTTCTAGGATTTCGTCGTCATTGTCAGTTGTGCGATGTGGTTTATGGGAAACGTGTTGTTAACTGTATATATAGTTATGTGTGTCTTGTTGCGCGGAAGGAAAGGACCACCTGAGCGAAGAGATTGTTTTATATTGGCAGTCGATTACTTTACTTGGAGTTGGAAGTCCTGTAGGAATTCAATATTTCGGCGAGGCATTTATTTTATTCATTGCCAGGCCAGATGTAAATCCTGAGCCTGATGGCGAGGAGTATTGATCTCAACAGTTGCAATGGCAGGTGGGGTGGATGAATTATTCGGTATCCTTTTTAATGAATCATAAGCTGGAATATTAAAATGATGAAGAAATCATAGAAGCAGGATTGTGCATATCACGCTTATACCTTATGCAAAATGTGTGCCATTATTTTGAGGCTCATTTAATTTTTTTAAATCAAACCAACATTGGCAGCAGGTTCATGGACAGAAGGGAAATGGCCGCGTATCTTAATGCGTACGAAGTAGATAGGAACATCCTGTGAGCTGTTATCGCATAGACATCACGGCAGTGTGCCGTGGAGATCAATTATGTATGTGTGTTCGAGTCAGATTGGTATGGGAATTTGCGATCTGTGAGAGAACATACGTTCAATGATGGTATGAGACATATCCAAGGGTGAGCCACATCTATTCTAAAGGGTGGTTAAGTTTTACGGGCCGATGTTGATTTTGAATAAAACACAAATTATTTAGGAAATTACTGTCATTTCTTTTTATTATGATAATATTGGTATGGTTCAATTATGTATGGAACAGAATATCGGCCAAATGGCAGCCGCGACCTCGGCGGCACACCTCCATCCGATGGTCCAAATTTTTCGATGACGCTGAGGCATAATTGAGGTTCTATGCCGTTAATGTGCCGAATTATCTCATCCTTTAGCTCGTGAATTGTTGCTGGCTTATCGACGTACACCTTTTCTTTCAAATAACCCCAAAGAAAGAAGTCCAACGGTGTCAAATCGCATGGTCGTGGCGGCCAATTAACATCGCCACGACGCGACGTGAGATAACACGGCCATTGAAATTCTCCCGCAAAAGAGCCATTGTTTCGTTAGCTGTGTGGCAAGTGGCACCGTCCTGTTGAAACCACATATCGTCCACATCCATATCTTCCAATTCGGGCCATAAAAAGTTCGTTATCATCACACGATAGCGAAAACCATTCACAGTATCTGCCAATGATGCCGCCAGCCTATAAACCGCACCAAACAGTCACTCTTTGTGGGTGCATTTGCATTGAAATAGCAAATTTCAATGAATTATCATTCGCCCAAATGCGGCAATTCTGCTTATTGACGAATCCACTGAGGTGAATATGTGCCGATTAAATTGACCGAAAAAATCACGAAGTGCACGATATGCATTTGATTTGAACGCCCATTTTCATAATAAGCCTGAATAACTTTAACGCGTTCCTCGATTGTGTATCTTTCCATGGTTCAAATTGAGTTAGTCTGAAAATTAGAACTGTCAAATGAAGTGCAGAAAAAAACTTGACGTTTAGGTGTGGTTCACATTCAACATCGGCCCCTAAAATTTAACCACCCTTTATTAATATTCCTAAAATTCAAAAAATGTAAAGGTACTACCGCCCTACCGGAAAAGTAGGGAGTAAGACAAGTAAGAGAAAGACAAGTTGAGGCACACAAGGAGAAATCGAAAAGAATTACAGCCCTATTCTGCTATTCACGTGAATCGTTAATTCGATCCCATTGGATTCCCTTTCACTCTGCTTTTCCATTATGCTATCCATCGGGTGAACTACATTATCCAAACCAATTTGACATTCAACAGTTTTCGTGTGAAAATTATAAGAAGTTTGTTTTTCGCAAATTGAAATTAATGTATTCAATTTGATGAAATTCTTTCGAAAGATGTATAGATTGTTTTAAATAAAACAAAAAATATAAATGAACAGGTATGGATAGTATGGGATTTTTTTCCCACTTTCAAACACAAATTAAAGCAGTAAACTACAAATTAATAATCTTTATTTACAAACAAATAATCAAGCAATAAGTTAGTTCTTACTTACATTTTATCAACCAACAACTGCACAGACGATCTATTTAATTTCAAATCCGCAACATTTGACATGCGGATCTGAATAGTATTGAATGCATTCACGTGGATAAGAGAATACCGCGCAGTATTACCGACGTTACCGACATTAACGAGTTGGATCCAAATTCGAATGAATAGTAGGATAGTGTTCAATGAAAATAGAAGAAAAATTCCCCCCGATGAATAGCAAACGAAACGAGACAGAACGGATAGGTATAAAATTTAATCAGCGGTAATAAAGAGAAATTCGGGAAAAAAGTTTAAGAAGTGTTTCATTTACGACTTAATATCAAATGTTTACTATTGGAGTGTTTCATTTAAGACATATTAGATCTGCTTACAGTATTTTATGTAATTTTTCGCTCAATATGAGAAATATTTTGAATAAACCCGCAATAATTATTATTATAACGTTGTCCGTAAGGGTGACTGCCTGACAGATCATTAGAACTATGGACCACTTCCCTACATCGTGGAATCGTGGAATTTTGCACAACGGGAGGTCTTGTAGTGCAAGCAAAGGAATAAATTTGAGATTTCTCTATAGCGGGCCGTAGTATCCACCCGCTCTCTCCGGGGCCCAGCCCATAGAATCCGTTGCATCCGTTGCGTCGACGGAACGAGCAGTCGCATAGAATCCGACAGGCAGTGTTTTAAGTACTCTGTCCTTATTTGTCCCAAGAAACACGGTCATTTTTCCCTTTCTACCGTACTCAAATTCCCTTTTAAAAACTTCAGGTACTTTTAAAAGTAAAATTTATATTATACGGAAAGAGAATCACATTCAATAACCTTTGATATAAAAGGTTGAAAATGTTGGTTGTCAAAAAATCTTGCTAGAAGGCTATTTTATTTTTGATGTACATTTACGTGTTGATTATCATGGTGAAATTTTGATCCATATTTTGATGAAATTTAAAAAAAAAATCTGGTTGAATGTTTCTTATAACTTTCAATATTCCAAAAAAAAAAAAAACGGAAGAAATCCCACGATATAAAAGCACTGGTGACAGCCGATGATAGTGTCTCTCATGCTCTCAATATTTCCACCAATGAAGAGGCTTCCTCTTACGATGTGCAAACTGTCAACGGGTGCGACGGACAGAAATGTAGAAAGTGAACCTACTTTATCCGTCGCATCCGCCACGTGCCCTGCTTATGGGTCACCTTCCATAAGCTAGGTTCTGTGTATTCTATCAATCTGTCAGTCGAAAACGTTGCCGCAACGGACGCGACGGATTCGATGGGTTGGGCCCTTCAGAATTGTTGTCAATTACTTATCTGGAGCACCTTCGATTGCGTAGAATAATGAAATTTGGTAGAGCGGTAGAGCTTGAAAATCTAAAATTTTTCATTCGAAGTGTCTGCTTATTGTCATATTGAAATAATAGTTTCATGACTTTTCTTAGAAATAAAGTGCTCAATGTGGTATTCTATGTTACCATCAATGGAAAATGTTGTGAAAAGAGCTTTTTACATTATGATGAGTTTAGAATTAATATGAGGCAGTTAATCGACATGAAATTGAAATGGTGAAAAGAATACGAGTAGGGCTAACAATAAAACAAGATCGGGATACCCTATTCCACTACCTGTCTAAGAGAGCCCAAAAAGCTTTAGAAAAATATGAAGATGATTCATCTATGACTGCTGGACTAGAGAGAACAATTGTTTTCAAAATTGGTGTGACTGTTACGCTACGTCGAAGATTATGTTTGGTCAATGGATCCTTAGGAATAGTTGAACAAATGGCATGGGATGTTGACGACAAGAAAAAAGCCAAGGAATTGTTTATGATTTATTGCCTATGAAACCCAAATTTGAAGTCATAAATAGAGCTTTCGTATATCGGGAACAGTTTTCTATCTGCCTCGCATATGCAATCACAATACATAAGAAGAGCCAAGGGCCAAGGTCTCTATTGACCTGATTTGTCCTCCGGTTGCCACTTGAAAATAAAGTTTGTGTCCAAAATTGAAAATAAAAATGACCAACTGTAGCTTTGGTCACTTATACCAAAGTTTTTTAAGTCCGAAATATTTGCAAGCACAGAACAATCAGACGAAAAGAAATACGCTTTAGGTTGCATAAAAATTAAAGTCGAGCGTCTTTTTTCATTTCGTAAGAAAATGATCAAATGGAATAAAAAATGGAATAAAAAATGACAAAAGAGAAGAAATAATGACCAAATTTTGTCACAAATGACCAATCTGGCAACCGTGTCGAAAAATATCATCATCCGATCCGATCTTCGAAAAACATTCGACAAGAACTACTTCCTCGCCAGGACAAGAAGAAACAATTGAAGCGCAAATCAATAAAACTACCATTATCCTTTCAGATGTTTATTTGTTGTTTTAGTATTTTTGTTCCACTAATTCCAGTAAATGGTATCGCCTAAGAGGCCGCCACCAGAATTGATGACCGATTTATGTCATTTTCCGTCACTCTTGGAGGAGCTTCCGGCAATAGGTCCCCGCATTCTTGACGATTATTGAGGGCTTCAAGAGTCCAAAGCTTGTTAACATAGATTCGTAAATTCAATTCAAAAAAAAATTGTAGTCTGGAATGGTGTAAATCGCGAAAACGAGAGACTGGGCGACCTGGAAATGCAGCCCTGAGAATTTTGACCGTGGCTCGTGCAACATGCGCCGTTGGAACCACAATTCTCCAGCCGCAATTAATTCAACTGAGGAGGAAAAAACTCGAGCTGTTTTTCTCTAGACATAAGCAGTTAAAAGACTAAAAAGATCTGACTGCCTTGTGATTGAGAAAGGGTGCCTTCGGCATGCATGACAAAAGTTATAGTCCGTCCAGACTTAACTGAAATTTTTACGCGCAGGTCTCTTTACATATAAACTTCCAACGGTATAACGTTTATGTTATCTGTATTGGAATCGACTCTCAAATAAGTTGCTGCCCTGGTTGGCGAATTTCAAACAACTGTCTGTTTCGGCTGCCCTTCGGATTTTTCATCATATTCTCCCGATTAGCTTTACTCCTTTTGATAGATTTTCAAATCTCCCGATAGTCCTTAATCAGTGCTTTATAGGTACAAAAAATATCAACTTCATCTCGCTAAGCACAGCTCGCTCCCTACCCAATTTCGAATACAATTCCAAGGTACTTACTGAAATTGAATAGATTTCCACGAAAACAAAATCCCATCTAATCTGGAAAACGTTTAAACGAAGGGTCCAGCCTAATTATCATAAAATTGATAAATTCACCATTCAACCTCGAACCATCGTCTTCCGTGTCAGTGGACAGGCCGTGTGTATTGTACTCTAACTATGTTTGTTTTAATTTATTTTTATAAACTCAACTAAGCCCCGTAATACAGCGCCATTTCCTGCAAGGATACAACGCGGTCCCAAACCAACACCGACCCACCGACGGCTGTAAAGTGTTTGTCCTTGAAAATTTCCAGAGCCCATCACACCGTGCCACACGAAGGCTGTGTATGCATTGTAAGTCCTCTTGTCAGACAATGTCAATCTTCATAATCTTGTCCCCGGTGGTTGTTGTGTCTGGGAGTGGAGGGTATTCGTTTTTATTTCACTTAAAATTCCTTCATGCTGTTTTGTTTTGTTTTGTCGTTTTCTTCAGTTTCTTTTGTTTATTTAATCGCTCATCTGAAATTTCAGTGCAAAAAAAAAACGAACAACACACACCAGCAAAAGCTGTTCTCCATCTAAATGTGGAAGTGGGTGGTTTCGTTTTACCAAATAAAACTGAAAACGAAGATAGAAGACGAACGGGAGAAAAAAATTCTTCGTGTCCGTAATTTTCGGAAGGATGCGAAAACTCTGTCTAAATATGAAAAATCTGTTCAACATGACACCGAATATAATCGTCCTTATTACACATACCTATATTGTTGGCTAACACGCACTTTGTGTGGGTGGGTGGTTATTTGATTCCCATTCAGCCGACCGGATAGCTAGTGGCATATCCCTTTTTCGTCCCATTGACAAGTCCACATGACTTGTATTTCTTCTTTTGTGACGAATAATACGAGTATGAGTGTGACATTTGTGTGCTTTCTCTTTGCAGGCACGAGTGTATTTGTTATCTGCTGGATTTTCACTCGCTTTCGGATCGATGTTTGCGAAAACCTATCGGGTTCATAGGATATTCACCCGAACGGGCAGTGTCTTCAAGGATAAAATGCTGCAGGACACTCAGTTGATATCGCTGGTGTGCGCGTTGCTGCTGCTCGACGGATTCGTGGTGACAATGTGGGTTTTTACCGATCCCATGGAGAGGCATTTGAATAATTTAACATTGGAAATCAATAGCATCGACAGGAGTGTCGTGTATCTACCGCAGGTAAGCGCGAGGACACCCATCATTTCGATTTGATGGTTGCATAGAGCGGGGTTCTGCGATTGCACTTGACACGATAAATGGAGTTTGACGAGTGATTGAGTGATGTCTTTATTCACTCAACAATTTTGGATGTGCTTGCGGATTTTTTTTTGTGTCCCTTTTGAATGGGACCTCATTGGATATTAGAAAATTGTTGTCAAACAAATAGCCGCTTGATTGGTGATTATCAGTGCGAAGCGTATGTCGACGAATATCACAGGCGGACAAGTAGGTGGGAGAGTTGTTGTCCCTCTGGCTCCGCATGCATAAACGTGTTTCTTGGCTTGAAATAAAAACGGTGCACCTTCAAGCTTTATTCAGTGAGGTCCTTGTGGCGCGAATATACCGAAAGCCAGCCGATTTCCGTCGCACAATCCCTATCTTTCAGTCGATCTGCGTTGAGGATAGAAATAAACTTTTCTGTTGAATCAATATGTGTTAAAGACTCCATCAAACTTCTGTTTTGAAGGCAAAAATTCAACAGCTAGTGCTCCTCAGAGTGGTAGGCTCTCAGACCAATAGAAGTTTGTACAAAGGCGCGCTGCTTACTAAAGAATGACAAAGAGCTACATCCGATGAAATTGCTGGCGTTTTGGTATTCAAATCACGAAGCAATAACAATGCGAGTTCAGTGAGTAAGGCACGACAGGAAAACCACAAAAGAAAACTCTTCCGTTGAGAGTATGAAAAGTAAACCACTACCCAGAAGCCACACTCCTTTGCCGGCTGAAAATCATGGGAGCATAAACCTCCCGCCAGTCCAAGACAGCCACTCTCCCTCGGTCTTTAGGGCGCCCTCTTCAAACAGAAATGCCACCCACAACCCTTTCCAACCAAGGACTACCCTGTAAACTCATCCCCAGCTTTGAATTTTGTTTAAAATATGCAGCGCGCAAATTTTGTTTGAAAATCCCTATAAACTGTGACGTGATATGTTTTGCCGAACTGGAATCGCCCAAAGTCAGGGACTCGACATCACGCCGACATCCCCAAAGATCGTATGTTGCTTATTTACACACTCGTCTCGATTGAAATGCTGTCAAGTCCACCCACTCCCTCTCCATCTCTACAACTTAAATTACATTTTTTTCTTCAGGACAATTCTGTCACAGCAAAAGAGTAGAATAAAACATCTTGTCCTTTCCAATGTCATTGATATTGTGACAAAAACGAACAGAGACAGAAACAAATAAAATCCACCCTCGGCAGGAAACTCAGTACGGTATCTCGCTTATCCAAAAGGACACCCATTTTGAATGACATTAAGCGAACCCCCTAGATTCCCACAAAAACCATCCTCAATATCCTTTCACATTTAAAAGTAGCATTTTATGCAGGCAGCTTAAAATGTAATTACGTCCTGTCCGTTGCGGCAAAGTGACTGTTTCACCCACCAGCCTCTGGTACAGACCCATCCAAAGGCAATCAATCCTTTTGGTTCATGCTCCCTACACTTCTACGTATAAATATATATATAACCAAGTGTTCTCTACATGTTTGTATTCATGTTCAACAGGTCGAAGTGTGTCGTTCGCAGCACACCCAAAGTTGGCTCGGAGCTTTGTATGCGTACAAAGGTCTTCTGCTCATTGTTGGCGTCTACATGGCCTGGGAGACGAGGCATGTAAAGATCCCGGCCCTCAACGATTCCCAATACATCGGTGTGTCTGTATACAGTGTGGTCATAACCAGTGGTATTGTCGTTGTTCTGGCAAATCTAATCTCGGAGCGTGTCACGCTGGCTTTCATCACAATAACGGCACTCATCCTTACATCGACAACGGCTACATTGTGTCTGCTGTTCATACCCAAGCTGCATGATATTTGGGCCAGAAGTAAGTTGGGGACGCGCATAATTGCGGGTTCGGGTGACGGGGGAAATGTGTCAATTCATGTGGATGGGGCTGTGATTGCTGGTATTTGCTTTTCTCTCTTCATTTTACCAGATGACATAATTGACCCGGTGATACACAGTATGGGCCTCAAGATGGAGTACAATACCAGGCGATTCGTTATCGATGACCGCAGGGAGTTACAGTATCGGGTGGAGGTGCAAAATCGAGTGTACAAGAAAGAGATTGCCGCCCTCGATGCCGAGATAAGGAAGTTGGAGAAAATGCTCGAGTCTAGTACATCGACAACTACCTCTTCGAGTACTTCGATTATGGGCCAGAATAAGGTGAGTTAGCTGAGGCTTTTATAAAGGCGCGTGGGCGCTTTGAAAACACTATCCAATTCACAAAATGTCCTTCCTTGTCACACTGAAAAAAAGGCCCATCATACGCATGAAAAAG
This sequence comes from Cheilosia grossa, assembly GCA_963082955.1. Taxonomy (NCBI): domain Eukaryota; kingdom Metazoa; phylum Arthropoda; class Insecta; order Diptera; family Syrphidae; genus Cheilosia; species Cheilosia grossa. Next base: position 14,166,916 of record OY720147.1, on the reverse strand, counting down.
TTCATTAATATTACGAAAAATTCATCAATTTTAGTCCAGTGAACTTTTTCATTGGCATGATGAAACGGATCTCATCAATATGATGAACAAAGAAAGGAATTCATCATTCATCGACTTTGTTCATCAATATTATGAAAAATTCATCAAAATGATGAACCGAAATTCCCCTTCAGATTCATCAATGTGACGAATGTGTTCATCGTACTGACAAATTTGTTCATCAATATGATGCATACTTTCTGTGCTACCAATTTCGTTTTTATGCGTTTGTAAGTTGGTTCACACGAAAAAGAAAATGTGAAATAAAAATACTGATACCAAATAAAACGTTAACACATAACGAGAATGCTAAAATACCTAAACAAACATAATGTCCTGAAAATGGTAATGCAGGCAATAATATTGTGATTTTAATAATCTTCGTATCCGAAAGGAAAATATTCAAACGAAAATCAGTTTTGCCACGAAAGCCAATAAGTTGTAGTGGCAGAAACTCACGCGCTCGAGAAATATTGAGAATTTATTATATCCAATTTTATTTCCAAGCTGGGTACTTTCATTTTTCCAGGGACTATTTTTTTCTTTGATAATGGATCCCAATTAGAATTAGAAAACGGCCATTTGCCTGCCATATGCATTTCTTGAGGTATGGGCATGTTAATATTTTTGTGTTTGAAATGTGTTTTTGTTTTTTTTTTTTGTTGTTATTTAGTCATAACCAATATTTAATTGATCCATTCGGTTGAATTTTATAATTTTAAAGCGTGAGGGAACATGTACCAAAAGTTTGGTTAAATAATAATATTAAACTGATTTTGAAAGTCCTTAAATATGCACCTTGACATACTTTCTTAAAAGTATTAAGGTTAATATATTTACATTTGTGTTTGTAATGAAATCACAACGTTATAAATATATCGAGTTGTATATAAACATTGTAGTCCATATGGCAATATTTCTTACCCAAGGAAAATCGGTGTAGAAAAGTCATGATATTCTAACTTTGTTTTAATTACATATTTATTTAATGCTTGTCTCTATTGTGGTCGGAAATCGACCCTACCCTACTTTTTATAAGTATGTATACTAAAAACAAACACTTTTCGGTATTTACGTTGTTTTATTTTTACAAATGAAAAAAGTATCGACAAAAAAAGTTTTAATATGTCGCTATGAAAATAAATATAGAAAAATAGGTTCTAGCCTAAAATGATTTTTATTTTAAAACATACCTATAGTACTATTGCGGCGACAAATTGAATGCCACCAAAATGCCTTCAATTAACTGATAAGCGTTTTGTATGAGAGATTTTTAACTTAATTCTACCTGTCTTTAAAGCGACTCTTACTCACGGCTTTTTGTCTATGGCACAGCACCTTTCGAATTATATAAGTTTCATTCTACTGATTACATAATAAATACTAAAAATACATTAATATATTGATGATATTTATTAAATATTGATAACTTCTTATAAATGTGAATAATCGAAATTAGACTACAGCTTTTTATATTTCCACCATTTTCACACTTCATTAATTGTTTTCAATTTTATCTACTGCAGCATATTTAGCAAAATCAGTCGCTCGTAGTAAAAGCTAGTTAAAGTTTATTAAACAGCAAGCAATTTTCAATTCAATGTTTAAAATAGAAATGGAAACTTTTGGGGAAATATTAATTAAAAAATAAACATAAAACTGTATGATGAAATTTCTAAATCACATATATCGACTCTTGTGAGGCATTAATTGTTCATCGTTAAACTATTCACGATTTTTTTCTATGCCACCCTGTGTAGCAGTGGCGTAACTATGGGGTGGCAGAATACCACGGGCCCCAGACCCGAGAGGGTCCCGGGGAAAGAGGCCACGAGCTCGGAAATAACCTAACATTTTTTAAAAAAAATTGTACTTGAGTACTTATTAAGTATCTTATTAAATTTAAATTGCTATTTAATTATAAATAAATGCATAATACTTTGCTCCTGAAAATAATGCACACAATATTATTAATAGTGGGTAATAACTTAAGGGGTTTATTAAAATTAAATTACAACATGACGATTTTTACTGGGAGGGCCCTATCCAAAGAATTTTCACGGGCCTCAGGTGGTATAGTTACGCCACTGCTGTGTAGGTACTTTACGCTTGATGAGCAAAGTCATATAATTATCAATTAAAAAATGCATGTTGCGTGTGTGAGTATAAATGGTGTACCAACTTCGTGTGTGTACACCTACAGCATACTTCATATTAACAATCTGTACATCACATTGAAGAAAACGATGAAAACAATTCATCAAAATGATGATTCCATTAGTCAATATGATGAATAAAACGGTGAATTTAATTTTCATCATCAATTTAACGAATCAGTTCATCTATAAGATGAACGCTTACATCAACATTCTGCTAATAAAAATTAAATTCTTTTTTTTTGATGAACGCGGTCATCAATATAATGAAAGCCGTTCTCAATATGATGAAAATTTAAGACTTGGCAATCGTACTTGAGTATGGTGATTCTATTCGAATAAATCATCAACTGGATGAACAAATAACTAAATTCATCAAAATAAGTGTTTTCGTCATATTGATGAAATTATGAGCTTAGTGCCTGAGAAAATACGACAAATTCTTATCAGAATACTGCCAAAAAAAATTGATGAATGCACTTTCTTCATTTTGAAAAACGGTTCATCAATTGTCAAAAAGTTTTCACGAATTTGTTCATCGTATTGGTGAAAAGTACGTCATATCAATGAATATCATGATGATGAACGCCATTCGTCAATATGACGACTTTTTTTTCAGTGAGGGAAGTTGTGTTTAGAAATTTTAGGAATAAAATTCATTTACCGCTTAGAAACTCTTCTTTCGGGTGTTGAATTTTTTTGAATAACCGATTTTAAAGCCACTACTTAAATAAACTACCAATAAAATTGCCCATGAATGATATCAACCAATCAGCATCTCTGACGTCTTTCATTTTAGCCCGAGGTGACTGTCATTCCGCCAATGAAACATCAAAGCAAATCGCGAACACCCAGCATAAGCGGTGTCATACCCAATCTACTGCTGTCTGTGCTGCCACCAGTTATTCCCCGTGCTAGTTGGCCCTCGGCCGAATACATGCAAATGACAATGCGCCGCTCAGTGACATTCGCTTCGCAGCCACAACTCGAAGACCGTACAATCAACGAATCATGTCTGCCGGCGGCAGATCTGCTCAATCTTCGTCTCGCCCATCAACAAGCCACAGAGGCAAAGACTGGTTTTATAAATCGAATCCGCGGGATATTCTCTCGCACCACCTCCAGCAACAAAGGTTCCACCATCAGTTTGGGCGAACAAAAGGGACTCAAAGCAGCGCTCAGAAGTCACATGGGCATGTTCTCGCGTCTAATACCCTCCTCAGAGACGGCCTCCTGCAATGCACTCTACAGCAATGTTAGCACCCTCAAACCAATGCAAAAGCTGTCAATGGCCAAAAGCGGAACCGACATTGACATCACGCCCATCGATCCGCACTTCCTGCACGATAAAATAATTCTCGAAGACTCCTCCAGCTCAACGGGGGAAATTGGCAAATATATAAAAGTTCCCGAGACCAAGGTCAATTTTCAACTACCCGCAAACAGGCGGCCGTCAATAGCTACCCTGCAGCCCACTCTGCGAGAGCGGACACGCGGCTCACCACGATTCCCCCATCGTGTTCTTCCCACCTGCAGCTTGAGCGCCCTCCAAGAGACCGACGACCGGGGCAGTTCCCCCAACAAGACTCGCCTCAATCTCAATCAAGCATCTTCGACTGGCAACTGGAAATCAATGGAGGTGGCTCCTAAGTCCACCATCTCACTGGACGATCCAGCATCGGATCAAATCTATGTTCTTCCCGATGTCTCCTCGTAACAAGGAATCCGTGTTTTTGCGCGTAGATAGGAATAATTATTTTGCATCCTGATCGAGTGTTTTTTCAACTCTACAATCAATGAGACCATTCAACCAGCTGTATTGTAAGCAATATTATAGGACAACAAATCCTTTTAGTTGTACAAGTCCTCCAAAGACTATTTTCATTAGTGCGTAAGTGCGTGTGATGAATGTAATAGATTGAATCGTTTCATATCGTAGACCTTAGCCTAGCAATATAGAGAACCTTTTTAGCACTAGGTATATATACATGTGATGTAAGTTTTGTAATAGTTTATTTTCTAAAAATAAAAGCAAAAATAAAAATTTAACATTTTCATGTTTAGAGTGTAAATAGAAATCGAAACAAATTTCTAGACGCTAAGACTATCCCGATGTACCAACAAATCATTTTATGTACTTAGAAACCATTGAAGCAATATTTTTCGACAATTCGATGAGAAAAAAACTGAAGTGAAATGGATTTGTGTTAGTTTTAGAAGAATTTAAGAAATGAATTAAAAAGAATCCTAAAAAGTTGTGTTGTTTACTTGCTTTCTGACTTGGGGTTCAAAATTTTCCACAGAAGAGACCGTTTTGTGAATATACAACCCATCTATGAGACAATTGAACTTCCGGACAACTCATCCATGAAGAGGGCATGCTAATGGATAAGCCAAGTATTAAAAATCTATCAAACTCAACAAATTGAGAGAAACTGAAAATATTCTCCAGTCCAAACTACAAAGACTTCGAGCTACTTTGAGACACTTAAGATAAACCATCTAATCCACATCACAAATAAATATACAACTTGCCTCTTTACGACTTGCATTTGAAACGTCCTGGGAGAACATTCGACCACTGCCGAATTTTCCGATTTTATTTTTGTGCGCACTTGGTTTTTAAGACGGATTTTGAATTTGCTTCTTGGCAATTTTGGAAATTTGACATATTTGTCCGTACTTGCTCAGAGTACAAATACCCTGAGCTATTTCGAGCCAAGAGAGAAACTTTCGCTTATTTCTCTTAATTATTCTCTTTTTCTGTCAATTTTGATGAGAACGCGAAAAGACTTTGCGAGCTTGCGATCGGTTTGTATCAATTGCGTTCGATTTAAACCGCGTACGCGAATGAACCAAATAAATAAGCTATATTTGAAGGATGACCTTATGGCAATTCCTGTTTGATTATGGTTTCGTGAAAAATTATAATTTACGACGAGTTTTTGCAGCGGCTGGGGCCGAGTATCGTAAGTCCATTCATGATTAAATGGCGCACGTCAAGTATGGCAATCCAAAATCGCCTGTCACTGTAAAAAGTGATGCCAATTCGAAAAGCAAACAACGAAACAAATAGAAATTTTTATGAGTAATTAGTTACGACTTCTAGAGGCTTTCCACAAATCGACACATTCCGCACTTTTTCACAATGTCAACGCTGGTTTCCGCTTGATGTTTTATTTATTTGATTAATGGGAAACATTTTCAACACGAAACCCCTTAACATGCGAACAACTTAACGCTAGGTCTATTTGGGCTCAATAATAAAATCCCGTGCGACTCGCATCGAGTTCTTAGAAAGAGGATTTTGTTCGCCAAAGAGTTCATCTGAGAATCGCAGGTGATTCATGAATCTTGTGAAATTTTTGACAGATCGGCAAGCATTCGGATCCGTCCAAAGGTATGCAAATGAATAAAATGCGAGCATCTGGCGGAAGACAATTCACTGGTATAAATGAATGAAAAAGATTGGTTATTACAAATAAGTGGGAGTTTCTAGTGACTTATACCATGTTCCCACCAAACTGAGATCGCGAGGTTTCGATGAATTTTTACTGAAACCTCGTAAGTCGTTCCCACCGAGTTGAAGTGATTTCAAAAGTCATAAGCTGTTTGTTGACGCAAAATAATAGTTTTGGAAAGAGGAATTGACAAAACTAAGGAAATAATTTCAGCAATTATAGGTGATTTCGCAGTACAAAGAAGTCAATACATTACAATGCTAAATGTGCAAAAAACTTTATATAAAGTATAGATAAACTTGTTTATTATGATTTTTTATTTTTCTTATTGTTTTGGCGTTTATTATTTTGACGTACACAATGAACAAATGAACACAAAATAAACCAAAGTTCATGCTGTAGGCTTGTTCGGTTTGATAACCTCCCACGGGCGGATGAACTCAGAGGGATTTCGACTAGATTTCGCTGAAATCCAGAGATTTCGACACATCAAAAATGTATGGCGAAACCTCGGAGATTTGGAAACATTTTAAGAAACCTCGCGGTTTCGGTTGGTGGGAACATGGTATTAAGCTCCAAGTGGTTTGAATTACGTTAAGGTGCGTATTCAATGGCTGAAAAAAAGAAGACGTGGACAATATTTGCGAAAAAAAAAACCTTTCCGCAGCTTTAATTGCATTTTTATTGGAAGTCGGGTATTGAGATTATTACAAAAATATACCGTAGATCGGGATTTGGCTAGTCATTTTTGAGAAATTATTAAAAAGCAGTGAGCTAACCATACGTCTCTGAATTTTGTAGATTTTACAATCAAAACAATAACAAATTCAGTCACGTATTACTCGATCGCGGATGCGGTAATTCAACCTCTGATTTATCTGAACTCTTTGAGAAAAACTTAGTACCGGATTGAAAAATACTATTGCTTAACTATTAAGCTGATAACTGCGTATAAGATATTGTTCAGGATACAAGCATTGCTTGATTTTTAGATTTTTATAAATTTTTTTCCAAATCGAAAATGGGGTTTTTGAGTTTTCAGCTTTTTCGGTGATTCGAATTCAAAATTTGAATTAATTTGAAAACATCAATTACACTATAAGTATGCCTTTGCTGAGGGGTCGTTGGGGTCGTTTTGAGGTACACTAAAGAAAACCAAATTTTTCTAAAATATTATTTTTTTTAAATCCATTGTACTCGAATATAGAGAAAAGCTGATTTCGCTCTTAAGTTAAAAATGACGATATTACCTTAGACATGAATTATTTGTGACAATCGTATGGACCGTTTTCGAGATATGTCAAAATTTCAAAAGTATCGTGTTTGATTTTTCAGCGAAAACCTGAGTATGGAGTCATGTTCACCTCACCTACTTAAGCTGCAATACTTTGAGGTTACCGTGCACAAAAATAGAACGGCCCCGAACTGTGGGCTAACAAACTTCCCATGCGACGTTTGAACCACATCCGGGCAGCCATTTAGACAGACAAACAGACAAAATTAAACTGCAAAATTCTCTTTTCCCCACTTTAAAAGTATATGAAGAAACTTATTTACGACCCAATAGTGCACCTTACCAAAGTAGAACAAGAAAGAGCATACACTAAATTGCGACATCTAACAAATCGATCGCTCGTAACTGTTTCAAACAACACCATAGATCGGATTAAATGCCAAGTGCATAAAACCCAGCATCCGGTGAAAAGGAATAACTTCCAGATCCTCCATTTAACGACTTATCAATAAAGCTGTACCCACAAAGAGCCATGCAACGTCAATTCCTCTCTCGATAACGGAAGAACTCCTCCTCCAATTACGACTTTGATGACTGCATCAAAAAGCATTCATTAAATGCACAACACTTTTCATTCAATAGATATATACGATAGTATGTCATCGTCAATGTCATCGTTAAACTGAACAGCGATACTCTGACAGTACCATAAATCATACCAAAAGGGTGCACTGCGTTTTGTCGGGCAACTTTTGTATGAAATTAAACTACGAGTACAGCCGAGGAAGGACTGAGCACAAAAGAACGTGTTGCATAAATTAAGTCGCTGCACAAAAGCCAGGCACAAAATAAGGACAACACACAACTATCGCTGGCAATGGGTAAACTTTTGACACACACATTCCAACTGCAAGTCGACTTGACAAATACTTTGAGTAATCTTCCATGACCTTAGCAAATAATGAAATTGCTTGAGACTGCAATTCTGGGTTGTGTTGTTCAACAAAGTTGCTGTACAAAAATAAACAAGGCTAAGTGAAATAAATATACGAGACGGAAGTTCTTAGTAAAAATATTTTAAGGATTGTTATTGTGGGAGATTTTCCAGAGTAGGCTTGGAATTGAGGGTATGCGACATATGCGAAAAGTACACAAACAGTGGGAGGGCAATAATTCAGCCAAGAATTTGTTGCACTAAATGATAAGGAGTCAGAAGATGAAATACTGGTTCGAAATAGCTGCTATTCCAAGCGAAGTTTTGTGAACAAGTTCCTGATCTATGAAATCAACAAATCATAATTATGGAACTTCGGCCAAGATCATCATCTTTAAAAAGACTCGTCCTATGGAGTGTATTTTTGACAAAAACACATTAGGCCTTACCAATAAACATTTTAAGTTTCGACCCTAAAATTCAGTAGTTCACAGTGGCAATATCTTACATACAAATGACTATTCACATGAGAGCGAATTGCGAACTGCGAAAAAGCGAATGTTTGTATATTCTGACATTTCATGCGCATGAAAACTTTTTTTAGTCACAAGTACCAGCGAATCAGTTTCATTGTCGAAGGTTAAGTGCGAACGAATTTTTCATACGTGGGTTTGTGGGTCGCTACTGTTTCATGTGGATTGTGAATCAAGTGTGACAGTTCGTTGCAAGAATTTTCAATTCGCGGGAAAATTGCTGTAATTGCAAATTACAATTGAGACACAGGTTTTTTTTAGATTAATTAAATATAATCTTAAATTTGTGGCAGAACAAATAGCCATTTTCAATTCATAAATACAGTCAAATTGATTTGTTCGCAATTCGCCCATTCGCATTTCGCGCTCATGCGAATGACCTTAAGAGAAGGATATTTGATTCGTACAAAATTTCGAACTCGAGATGTTAATCAATTCTGGCATTTCGATGATTAACGAATAACGAACTGAAGAAAGCGGGTCGCAAAATTCTGCCCGCCTGTCCGTCTGCCTGTCTGTCTGTCTGTCTATCTCTCCGTATGAACCGGGGGCTACAGCCTAAACGGTTGTCTGGATATGGTTTAAGCTACGAATTTGGTGTTTAAGCGCCTACAGTTCAGGCCTACTAATTTTTGGACGTTAACCTCAATATTAAGGGTACCTACTTCCTATATGAAATGTTCATACCAGTTTGTTGTGTTCGAAAACGGCTCTAACGATTTTAACCAAAATTTATATTTCAGCTTAAGTAGATGAGGTTGCCATGGCCCAGTTTTTGGAAAAAAATCGAATGACGGTACTTTTGAAATTTGGACACACATATCTCGAAAACGGCCCATACGATTGTAACAAAAATTCATTTCTAATGTAATATGGCCATTTCCAACTAAATCGCAAACGCAATTTTTCTATATATTGTCGTTAAATGCGTTTTTGAAAAAAAAAAAAACATGTTTTAAAAATTTGGTTTTCTTTAGTTTACCACGATTTTTGTTCAAAACCCATACTTGCAGTGAAATTGATGTTTTCAAAATGAATGCGTCCTTAATTTTGAATTCGAATCACCGAAAACTCTAAGTTTAGAAACTGCTTATATCTCGAAAACCCCAATTTCGATTTCAATAAAACCTTATACCCACTTCTTTCCAACCACTTGGCGCTTACCCAATGAAGAAATCCACCATCATTTGCACCGCCACAAATGTCCATCGTGCTAGGTATTTTCTGCTTAAGCAAATTCAAAAACAAATCTCTAAAATCGTACATATATATATCTATGTTAAGATATTGGTCTTTCACGAACCCACCCTACTTCCAATCATATAGACACCTTAAACCAATATATTTCATTCAAAACTAAAAAGATGCCACAGCAGGGGCCCAACTCTGTATCTCGTTTCGAAAGTAACATTTTTCGAAAATGAACGTTTTGTACTCTCTATTGCGAAAGCTGAATGAAATGTACTACTTCTCAGATTTAGAATTCCTTAAAGCAATTTCGAATAGGATTGACTTTCGGTACGAAATAGAGAGTAGGACGCCAGATCTGAAAGCAGAAGCTCCTACCACGCTTGTCCTTGTACTCAAAATAGTACAGTAGGCGGTTCCAACTCCCCAAACAGAAATTGCCTGTTACTGAGAGCTTCAACTCACATTGTTATTTGATAAATATGCTGCCGTATCAGATGAATTACCCAAAAGTGGATTTTATACAACACAATTCGAATGTTTCATTTCTTTTCTCGGTTCTCAGATTTGTACCTACCCACGTAAAATAATAAGAAAAAAAAAAAAAAAAAAACAACCAAACTTTGAATGAACGGGAGAGTTTCGTTCGACCCAGTCGTGCACTTTATTTTTTCATCATCTGAATCAGCCAGCTCATTAAGAAAATATATGAAATATAGGTTCCACTATTGCCAGTCATTCACGGCAAATACAGCTTTTTAATTCTGGTATACAAAATTATAAGCACACTTAAAAAAATAATTTCAATTTAGCATACAGATTGGCAGTGTTTCTGCAACGCTTCAGTAATATAATAGGAACTTTTTCAATTCAATCCTGGTCGGTTTCGGTTCTCTTTCATACCCTCGACTGTTGCATTGTTTCCCAAGCAATTTAATTAAAAAAGCAAAGAAAATTGTTTTCAACTAAAACTAAAAACACTTGAATCCGCAAAAAGCACGCCAATTGCCATGGACCCGCAACAATTGCAACACTTCATCGCCTCAAGCAGCAGTCCTTTCGTGAGTGAATTCGAATTTCTAATTCATTTATTCCAACAAGGATATAACGTTGCAAATTTTCCAATCAACAACTTAGCTTATCAAAACGCTCAGCACCGGCTTCGCCCTGGTACCCGCCGCATTCGTATTGTAGCCTGCTTCTCCCAAAGGACACCACAGACAATATGAAACTGGAGAATATTACATGTCAAAGTGCTCGAGCCAGCAAGAGCCCTTGATTCGAATCTAATCGCAAAGCACCAGCACACAGCAAACACACAGACACAGAGTAACGACTAAAACTTGATAAGACAAAAAATACATCACAACTCTAGCAAAGCCGAAACTTTTCCATTCAATTTAGTGCGGGCTGCAATTTCGTTGCCAGATATCCTTATTCACCCACACAACTTGCTCGGTGCACTTTCAAGCTGTGGAACTTTCACCAAACTATACATAGTTATGCGGGCGGTTTCATATTTTCCGCGAAAATGAATTATCTACCCAACTTGAAGGAGCCACTTGAAGTGAATTCAAATTGAGAATCGTTAATCCATCTCCCAAGGACGACGCTGCATCCATTCATATACGTCAAGCCAATGTTGGAGCTGATTAATTCATTTGGATTCGGAATGAGAATTATATAGGTATGTATATGCTGTGGGGTTTTTTGTGTTAAAACACGTGGTCCCTAATGGCCCTACGGCTGGTATCCTTTGCGCGATAAATATAAACATAAAATATAAACACAAAATTGCCACCAATAAAACACTCGGCTACAAGTAGGTGAGCAATTTATTTCGGCAACAAAACTAGAAATGGTTTGTTTGCTTGTTCTTCGTTTATTTTTATTGGCGGTCCTTAGCACCTTGGCTTTTTGTACTCCATTGGGAGTACATACGGGCTTACAAGCGTGACGCTGCTGCTATCCTTTGGATACTACTGAAACGACATAAAATCGATTGTGTGGGATGGAGGGATAAACACAGTACGGCAGGCGAGCCGATGTATCTATAGCCGAAGGCCAGGGTATGTACTATTTTATTGTATTTATCGTAAAGCCATTTAGGGCTCATCCTTCCATCGATTCCTTAGACTTTCTTGTGTTGTTTATCCCGACGATGAATCATTAATGTGGGGAAAATATTTGATAATAGAACGACGGGGACGTCGGCTCGTGCTGTCAGGAGGTACGATGTGATTTGTACTTCTTGATTGTGGTCGATATCCGTGTCCTTATCCTTATTATATGGGTTACCGACATAACAAAAAGGGGCAGGCAAAGTTGATGATTTTCCGGAAGACGGAAATACATATTAGGGTTAATATGATTATTAGTATTATTGTGTGTTGTTTGTGTTGCGACTTGCGAAGATTGCGTCCCATACAGAATTTTGTGTGTATTTATTTTGATTGTTTATGCTTTATGTTAAAGAGGGCTGAGGGGATTTCTGCTTTTGGCCACGTTTTCGCAGTGAAAATCAGAACAAATCCTCCATTAGTGCATTCAATGGCTATGGCTAATTGTTTTGCATTGTATTGTTAGTATTAGGCCCCGTACACTGCGACCAGAAGAGATCTATTGTGCTGGCCTCTATTGTTTAACCCAGGGAGCTGTTAAGGCTCTTTATAAACCTCAGTACCCTTCTTGGTTTCATTTTTCCCATATCTGCAGGACTTCAAAACGCCCCTTGGGTGTGTATAGCTCAGATAGCAGAGTCAACAGGAGTCATCGTCGGAAAGTCCCATTTTTTTGAGATGGTATCTTAGTGGCCAATGACCAGTAAGATAACCTGTTAGGATCCTTAGATCTTCTTTGCTTAACTCAAGTAAGTTTTTTGTTTTACTACGAGCTGGGATTATAATGAATCTTTTTGCCGGCCTCTGTCCTTTGGATTCCGTCCAGTGTTTGGCAAGGTGATCATCTTCCCATTTCCTGAATTTTGAGTGAACATAACTCAAAGGCAACCGGAAGTAGGACTCAGGACCAGTGAGCAGGCGTGATGCGCCTCTTCTCGCCAGTCAATCTGCATGTTCATTGCCCTCAAACCCTTCATGACCTGGTATCCAAGCAACGGTGACTATGTTGTCCTTGGCCAGATCTTCGAGGAGGTTGAAACATTCCCAAAACAGCTTTGATCTGATCGAATACGATCTTAGGGCCTGAAGAGCTGCCTGGCTGTCTGAGAGGATGTAGATGCGGGCACCTTTAATGTTCCTTACGAATTGTTTGGCTCTCCAGGTACTCCTGTCAGATATAAAAGGGTTTTCCAATAAGAGGTGTTATTTTGGTATTCAAATAAATAATCGGATATTTATTTCATAGGAGGAAGGTATGCCGTTAATAATGAAAAACAACATCAGCCAAATGGCCACCACGAGCACGCATACAGGACCATATCCTTTTCATGAAATTTTCCATAACCAAATCGCAAAGTGGCTGCCCTATGTCCTCGATAGCCTCACGAATTGTATCTTTGAGGTCTTGAATCGACGCTGGGCCGTTGGCGTAGACCTTATCTTTCACGTGGCCCCAAAGGAAGAAGTCGCAAGGTGTTAAATCACAAAATCTCGGTGGCCAATTGTGATCACCTCTGCGACAGATAACACGGTCCGGAAAATTTTCCCGTAAAAGATCAATGCTTTCGTCGCTTGTGTGGCACGTAATCATTTTCGAAAAAGTAAGGTCCAATGACCCCGCCGGACCATAAACCGCACCAAACAGTCCCACATTGAGGATGGAGAGGCTTCTCAGCAATAACTCTTGGGTTTTCCGAGCCCCATATGCGACAATTTTGCTTGTTGACGTAGCCACCGAGGTGGAAATGGGCCTCATCAGTCAAGATGATTTTTCGATGGAATTCCGGATCATTTTCATGCATTTCAAGGACCCAATCAGCAAAGACACGACGTTGTTGAAGCTTGTATCGATCCATTTTTAGTAATGGCGTTGTTTCTACTTGTCAAATGTCAAAGAATAATAGCTTCAAAAGTGACAGCTACCGAAATAGCGGGTCATTCACAATAATACCTCTCATTGGAAAACCCTTTATATGGCTCTGGCTAAACATCACTGTGAAAAGAAAAAGCTGTTTTTTATCGAAAAGAGTCAAAAGAGGACTGTATTAGTTTTATTAACAAAGTGCCATTGTACTTTTTATCAATATCCATAATATCAATGAATGTCATTCAAAGAGCGAATGTAAAAATTCTAGAATATTTCGCATTGCCTTTATGAAACTGCATCATTAATCATTAATAATTGCGCTTCTAAATTGTTGTTGGAAAATTATTTATCCGAATTTCAATGCAATTGTTCATAAGTGTGTGAACGATTCTTAAAAGCGTCGCTTTGGTGCACTAGTATTGATTGTGGCATTTTACGAAGGCTAACCTCAAATTCATGAGACTATTCATTGGTTTTATGATGGCGACCATTATTTGAATGAAGTATTTCATTGAACTGCAACCTACAACCGTTACGAAGAATGAGTCATTTTTGCAAAACTGTACAGCGTCTAACTCTAGCGTTGTATGACAAAATACTTAAATTGTAAGAAGAAATTCATATTTCATATGAAAAATTGTTTGATTTTATGAATGGTTTCATTTGAAGCAAGCATTTTATTTGTTGTTTGTTAATTTTTTCATAATTCGCATGTATCTTCTCATACCTTGCATATTTACTTTCAGCCCTATTCTGCTATTCACGTGAATCGTTGTTTCGGTTCACCCATTCGATTCCCTTTCACTCTGCCTTTCCATTCTGCTATCCATCGGGTGAACTACATTATCAAACCAATTTGACATTCAAGTTAACAGCTGTTCATGTGAAAATCATAAGAAGTTTGTTTTTTGTAAATTGAAATTTATGTATCCAATTTGGAAAGTTGGATAAATTATTTTAAATAAAACAAAAAATATAAACAAACAGGTATGGATAGTATTGGACTTTTTTTTTACACTTTCAAACAGAAATTGAAGCAGTAAACTGGTCTCTATTTGTTGTTCTACCCCTAAAAGTGAATAATCTTTGTTTACACGTAAATAATCAAGCAATAAATTAGTTTTTAATTACATTTTATCAACCACCAACCACACAGACGATTCATTTAATTTCAAATCCGCAACATTTGACATGCGGATCTGAATAGTATAGAATGTATGCATTCACGTGAATAAGAGAATACCGCGCAGTATTACCGACGTTACCGACATTAACGAGGTGAATCAAAATTCGATTCGAATGAATAGTAGAATAGTGTTCAGTGAAAATTGAAGAAAAATTCCCCCCGATGAATAGCAGAATAGGGCTGTTTATCTGTTTTAATGTAAAACAATCAAAGTCGTATGCAAATTTTTTGCTGATTTTTGTTCATTCGTAAATCATTCGTAATAGAGTCGATTTTTCAGTTAGGTGTTTAAGAAATTAAATTCGTTATTGGACTGTTTCACGTAAGTATTATCACTGCTAAGACATGTTCATAAGGTAAATGCATACAAAAAATGTTTGTTTATTAAAATTATGTTTTACTAACATTATCTACAATTTTTCCTGAGTATAAGAAGCCAAACGGATCGTCTTTTAAGCATGATAACATCTATATCCATTTTTTATAAGATTGACAAGGACTTTAGAATTGTTTTTAAAAACTCATCCAGGAGTCCCAACAAGCCGGCCCTTTAAAATAGATCCATTCAAGAGACAAGCAGTGAGGGAAATACTTGCAGATATAGATGTAGCCGATATTAATAGTGGTAATTTTTTTTCTAATCTATATAGTTAATAGTTTCTTCTATACAGCACACATTGAACTCATCTATTTCTTTTTTGTAATATAGATAACGTTTAGCAGCAGCCTGCCCGCATATCTCGGCCGTAAAAAAGGACAATACTGGAAATAGACGTCTTGTCAAATTCAGAATGAACAGGAGGCTTTCATATTTTTGGGCACCTCCAGCGTCCAGGAAACGGCTGACCATATTCATGTAAGGAGAAGATTTGTATTTTATGTTTAACTAACTTAATTCCAAAATAATAAAAAATGCACAGCAAATACAAGCAAAAAAGATCCTTTTTTAATACGGTTTAGGTTCGAGGATTTTCAGATTTTCAGATTTTCAGATCACTCATCAGCGTAAGATTAAAGGAAGATAGTTGCTATATTCAAACAATGAATTCTTTTATAAAGGTAAAGAAAGGGTTCATATACCCACTTTAATTCTTCGTTCATAGAAACTGTGACATTTTAAGTTCGTTGAATAAATAAATAAACTTCGTGAAAGTTATCCGAAAAGCCTAACAGACTTGATGAAAAGATTCATAATTTCAATTTTTGGATAGAATGCATTCATGAAAGTGTACATAAGCAAAGGCTTGACTTTTTTATGAATTCTATCCACTGATTTGTTCATTCATGCATCTTATGAAAGTTTCATACCATTAGGAATATTTTCATACACGAATGAACGGAGTTACATTGATTGAATGAACTCCTACTTTTTAGCTCAATTTCAATTATTTTTTCATGCTGTGCATCATGTAAATTTTTGTTTCAGTGTATAGGTAAACGAATTACTACAATATATGTACACAAATAAAGAACAATTAAATTTTTAACAACCGCACTTGTTTCAAAACCGAAACTTAGGATTCCTGTAAACACATTTACGACAAGTACTTCGTCCTACAGTGAGACAAATAACTTGGGCATAATTTGCGATTTCCCACAGTTAAAGTAAGCAAAGGGTAATTTAAGCTTTCTGTTTTCTAAGGGTAGGGTTGCCCATCGCCTTGTTTGGCGTCGCTACTTGCACGTTGCGTATGATGTGCGTGAACGTCTCCTTCGATCAGCAAACGCTTTAAGCCGATAATAGATTAAGTTGAACTTGGCCATGAGTTTACCAGAACTCAAGATCCATTGACCATTCTTTGGGACAAAATTGTCATCACAGATGATTTCCACGAGTACTCCTTTCATGTTCAGACTCATTGCGATGATACATAATTTGGATCCTTTTTACATCATCCACTGCTGGTTTCTTTTTGTCGCACCAAAATTATTATTCCCGATGGGCCTTACTAATAACCTATACACACTAAATATTTTGTAGGTCACAATGCGCAAATTTGTAAGGAAAATTTCGCCATTGTGAGTTCGAAAATTTTTACTGTACACTAAAAAAGATTATTAGTATTTATTTTATTTATTTATTTAATAATTTAAAGTTACACAAAAGTTTTAAACAAATTAAAAGATAGAAAATATACAAAGATACCAAATAGTAGAGCATTTAAGTTATAAACTGATAGGAGAGTTGTACCCGGAAAAAATATTTTTAAAACTTTATAGAAGTACAAATATCGCGGGATGTCTTTGGTGAAAATTGCACAATAGGTGCTACACCAACATCAAACAAGAAGACCCATTTGCATTCAAGTGGTCAATTTATACCCACAAAACAGATTCGGCTAATCACCATTTTGTTTGCTGTCACTACTGCCTACAGTCGTTTGAAATTAATCTGCGGAACTGACCTTTTATACCAAGATTCAGATTCGAGTTTTAAATTCTTCAATTAAAAACGGTATGTATGTAACCAACTACCAAAGGACAAAATTAAAATCGTCTCATTTCGTATCCATTTCCTGGAGCCAAGACCCCATCACTTGGAACGGGCTCGAAATTCCCAATTAGGCGAAGGACACAGGTTTTTGCAAAATCCAGCAAGAGTAACTAAATAAACATTTACCCAGCGCATCGCTCCCCAACTATTATTCTTCTTTTTTTTTTTCAATTTACAAACAAGGAAACACGTTTGGCCCTCAAAGCATCCCAAAGCATACCACCATCTTCAGGGTAAGATTTTGCATCGTTCCGACAGAAAAAAATAAACCCCTACTAACGGTCTACTCATCCTAATTGACATCTGACTCTTCCCTCCGGGTCCGCGTGTAGTGACAATGTAATGATTTCTACGTGACTCCTTACATCTTCATTTCATTCGTTCCTCATTCGCACAGCAAAGAATCACGTAGATACACGACGACAATGACGTCGATGTTGGCTTAGTAGCTGCCTCCGAGTTGGCTGGCATATTGGTCCCAAAACATCCCTGTATTTAGGACGAATTGCAAGGGCTCCACCGAACGCCAAAGGACCAAAATAACAAGCAACCGCCATAAAACTTAGGTACAGCCAGCAAATAGAACGTGCGCCAGTTGATGGAGTGAGGGAGGAAGAACTTTTCGCGTCCCTTCATTTACTGTAAGTTGGCCTGGGTAATTTGATTTTTGTTTTATTTTCCAAAATCGTTTAACAACTCAATTTGAATGGATGCGGATTGAGAGTTTGAAGGCGATTTGCGTTTACTTATTACCCGAGAGTCTATTTCACAGTGCAAGCCCTTGTTTCGATTGTTATACTCCATTTTTGTCATTAATAAGTCGTAATCCTTATTCCATGGCTGTGGAACAAAGCGATGCTATCTCTCTGAATAGTGTGCCCGACTTGAATTTCAATTGTGCGAATTATGCAAATCAACTGGGGACGTGGAATATAAAAGGAAACTCATGCGTTATTATAATATTTGCGGCGACTGGTACCATGAGGCAGGAACACTGTAAGTGGTCTTAAGGATGTCCCTAATGGGGCAATTAAATTAAATATTTTAAAAGTGACACCAAATTGAATCCTTTAGTGGAACAGAACAACAATGTATGGATATAAAGGAAAATGGAAAAGGCATTGTTTTGAAAGCGGGTCACTTGAATGGGGACAGCAAATACTTTGCAAATTGATACAGAACAGCATCCTTTGTGGATGTGAGAAGAAGTTGTGTAGGTAAAAAGTTGGAAGTTGGAACACTGCTAAAATTATAGCTAACATTAGTGTTGCCGTATAGCCCATTCCAGTCGCCAGCCTTATGCTCAAAACACATGTGCAGAATTCACTGAGCAGCAAGATTAGAATACACATGTTTATTTGGCACACCAGTGGCGTGGCATCAATCACACCCGATTCCTACCGGCTTCCCTTTTTGAATTGCTTCCAGTCAACACTATCTACCAAAGACCAATTATTCATGAAAGCCTACCACACGCAAGCCATCATATAACTATTGTGTGTATCCATTATCATCCATCATCGTCATCGTCACGACAAAGCAGCGTTGCCAGATTGCCAAACATCTCAACACACAATCAAGTCAACATCCAGCTATCCAGTATTTAACCTGTTCTACGACAGACTTCGAAGAGGAGTCGATTGCCAGCCGCACAGCAGCCAAGACGTTGGGTACCGTTCACATACCATTGTCGCGATCGCTACCGCTTTATCCATTTATCAATTTTTTCACTATAATTATTAGATTTTTGCAGTAAATTACACAAACCACACAAATAAAATAGAATTTATGAAAGGAACAGATTTCTAAACAATTTCTCAACCCAAATTTGCCCCGACTACGAACAAAAATCCCTAAATCTGGGCGGAAAACACCCAAACTGGCAACACTGCGATAATGCGAAGGTAACCCGAAATCTGAAGGTATTCTTTGAGTGTACTTGTTTCTAGAGCTTTGCGAAAAGTGAAAGCTGGAACATGTTCGAGCTTTCCACAAAGTGAAAATTTTAAATTGAGAAGAAATATACAGAGCGCACTATGCGATGAAGCAGTACATCCGATTTTTTTCACTTTTTTGTACTTTTTGCCACTTTTATTTCGATGTAGTTCAGGCTTAAAGCTCTCACTGTTATCTCTTGTTCTCATCACTGATCACTGTGTTTGACACCCGTTTGTTCAGCACCACTGTTGGAATAAATGCTTACTATAGTACTGATTTCAGTACTATTTGACTTTCCCAAGTACGCAAGCAACACTTCTCAATTTTGAGTACTATTGTACTATTTTTAATTTTTTAATTTGAATTAGAATTTTTGAAATTTTTGAATCGAACGTATTTATGAGGTTATTTCACGTACGGCCAAATTATTTACTCCAAAAATTAATTAATTAATTAAAAACTATATTCAGTCATAAAATACACTCAGTTCTTTTTAACTAACTTGTCAGCGTTTAATCCGATTGGATTTAAACTGCACTACTACCAGTTTAAGTATTTTAACTCTGGTAAAAATTCAATTTAATAATATTGACACTTCGTTCAGGAAATAAGTATAGGTAGTGAAATAGAATGTATTAAAATGTAGCAAAAAGCTAAAGAAATGGATTTCATTTGTGATGTGGATGAAGTTTTGTTGCCTTCGTCGTCAGAAGATGAATTTATCCAAGAGTAGGTGAAAATCCTCCTTTTTGACTATAGGTGTGTTTTTTTTAGCTTCGATCTCAGTAAAGCAAAGTAAATTAGGATTTTCAACATTTAATTGCAACAACTTGTGCTAGGCCCGAAGTGTCAACTATTACGTAGTTGTTGTATAATTGCGTGCTGAAAAAACATGCCGTTTATCAATCATTACGATGTCGTGGATTTTCGGAAATATTTCCGGCTAAAAAAGATGCATTTTGGAGGCTAAATTCATAGTAAATATAATAGAAATTAAACTCAGCACACAGAATCAAATCAATTTCCAAGTGACAAACATCAAAAACTAAATGTCACTTTAAGTGAAATTTAACATTACGTAGGTTTAAATTGGGCTAAAATCGGCCCAAACTGTCAGATTTTTTATGGAGAATAATTTAGGCAGGCCCCATAATTTTCCGCGACCAATTGGCTCGGCAATCGACTGCGGAAAGTTACGAAAATTTACAAATGTCAAACTGTGACAACCGCTCGTGTGAATTGCTTTTCATGTTCTTAGAGTTGCAGCAATGACGGTTAGAATCATACTTAACTTTGCTTTGCTGAGATCGAAGCTAAACAAAACACGCCTACTGTTCAACACTCACTTGGTAATTCTTAAAATAACGCGCTTGTCTTTGAGTTATTCTCACTCTCGGTTGCCACATTGGTCCAAATTGTGACCAAATTTGGTCATTATTTTTTTTTATTTGGTCGCATTGTCATTTGATATTCCATTTGGTAATTTTTTTACGATATGTGATCACTGATCTGTGTAATATGAAGAATATGTTGAAATAAATTGTTCTGTGTTTCCAAATATTTCGGACTTTGGTAATTTTTAGCTACAGTTGGTAATTTTTACTTCCAATTTTGGACACAAACTTTATTTTCAATTGACAATCGTTATCTCACTTAGTTGATTTTGAGACAACATTTGTTTGTATCTCTTTTCTTCTTCCTTGAGTAATGGTACTCTCGTCCCTACTGTGTCTGACACTCGTCTTTGTTCAACCCGCCTTGTTAATAAAATAACACGCTTTTCTTGGAGTTATTCGATTTTCTTCTACTTCTTCTTTTCTCTTTGTGTGGATAGTTCCAGGTAGCATGTTGAGGATTGAGAAATGCGGGTTAAATGTGTTTTGGTTTACAAATTCAGTTGGCAGATTGCGGTGCATGACTTTAAGTGAATCTAGTATGTATTGTGAATATAATTTGCATAAAATTGATTTTGCTTAGTCGATGTGGAAAGCAAATGTGCAATGTATAATTTTGTTTCAAGGTAGACAGATGTAAGTTTTTCTTACATTTGTATGTGATTAATTTGGCTTCGACTTCCCATTTTACGTTTTTCACGCCACGCGCCACGCCACTGAGGCACACGTAAATTCTGCAAACACTGAAGCACTGCAACGTGTCTCTAGTTTTGATTGATGTGCCTAGCACTAGTGCGCATTGAGAGGTGTCAGCTGATTTTCACACCTGTTAAAAACCCTGCACAATCCTTAAAACTCGGCTATCGAACGCAAAGTATGTCGCTCTGAAGTCTTTCAGTTCTTCACAAAATATTTATCTTTTGGTGAACGAAGTGTGAAAATATAAAACATTTTTTTGTTTATTGTTAAAAATGAGTGAACTCAATTCTATCACTATGAGCAAGTGAATGACAGCAAGTGAAATGACAGCGCAACTCAGCACTGAATTCTTGCCCCGACAAATTAACTGGGGTTCGTTTAGGGCACAACTAGGGCGCCCTATAAGTCATGTCAAACACAGGGTTTCAGTACCAGAACGAGTTCAGTGCTATAACGAATACATTAGGGTTAAACCACGTCGCAGGAGCCCACGTCAAACAAACCTTCTATTTCTAAATTCGCTGCTAGCGTGCCACAACACAAAAAAAATTATAAATTGCGATTTCAAGTATTTGGCATCATCGGCTTTTGCCATTTGCTGATCGTGTTTGCCTTTGTTTTGGATGTTAACCCGTCAGCAGCTTCGTCGGCAAATGACAGTAGTCATATCAGCCGATGCAATGCATGTCAAACTATTTTCTGCACATCTATTTAACTTGAAGCACTGCATTCTGTCCAGAACTTCTGCACATGTGCTTTGGGCATTACACTCATAAAGCGTGTCGATTATTATTGATTAGCTTTCGCTCAGACGAAATTTCAAGCGGTAACTCACAACTGCCTTAGGAAAACTTCTCAAGCTGGGCGTTAAAAACGTTTTACATAAATTTAAAAAATACCTTTGCCCTATCTTCTACGATTACAAAATCACATTTTAAAAGCCTTCGCCCTTCACCGACAAATCCGCCACATCAGTATCTGAACTCTGTTACAGGGCGATGGATATATGAGTACTTGTACCGGGAGATAGACATAAAATAACGGCGTTTGTGTGATTGCATCTCATAAACTTAACTGAAGAGCCCATCAATCGTTCATACATCCGCGATACACGGTGCGCCAGTAAATCGACTTTACATCTTCATCATGTCAAGGACGACGGAGAAACCAGCACACACCTTTGTGCAAATAAAAAATGTTTTACCCGAAGCGATGAATTTAATTTCAGTGGGAAATTTCATCAACACCATGAAAAGGTCCTTTTGCTGTCGATGACGACAAGAGCGCGTCTATGCCAAAGAAACAGCGATAGACCGAGAAGGTTATCGAGAGTGGATACGCATCTTTGATTTATCATTTTCGGCGGGAGGGGTGAAAATTCGATTTCGTCTGAGTGGAAGCAGGTGGACGTGTAAGTACACATCCATTTGCAGGTAGGACACACACATCTAGAGGGAAATTGAAATTTCGTAAATGCCAACCCTGACATATTCTCGATCAGAGAACCATAAAAGCTGAGTTTTATAACTTTTCCTCCAAATGATGGCGGATAACTTGGAATGTTTTTTTACAGCTAAAAATCACTCTCGCCCTTATAGGAATGACAGGGACGAACGACGCACATCAGATCAGGGTACAGTGATTTTTATCCTTTGAGGAGTCACAAATCATCTTCTCTACCACATACCAACTGCCAACCGGCGGTGGATGTGCATAATAAATTTACAGTGGACATTTTTCCTCGTATATTGAATTTTAACGGATATTGATTTCTGTTTGTCCTGTGCGCGCTTCCGGTTGTGGATTTTCCCCACAAGCAATTTCGAAAGTGCATTGCATCCGAATAATTAAACAATTTACTGAAATGTCTGTGAACGGATTTCCAGCCTTTGGCTAAGAGTCTTTTGCAAGTTACTGACAATTAAGTCACTGACCACGCTTATGTCCTACGGTCTGTTGCAATTAGTCGTATAAGCTTAGAGTGGGAGAGCATGTGCATCCAATGGAGAACGCTGGAGGATACTCGACTCGCATGTACGAAAAGCGAACAATCGCGGTTGAGAGCACTTCCTGAATGTCATGGTGGTGTGCAAAGTGACGAAATAAATAGACACCCGTCTAATGCACTTTTAATGTTAGAGGGGGGATTATTTAATGGTCCTGTAACATCCATGCGTTAGTAAACGCATGCATGGGTGAGGTTAGGAGCGAGGAAATGGAAGTCGAAGTGATGTGCGGGTTATTTGCCTGTGCTTAGTTTTCTCGGAAAGTCAGGGAGGATGTTGCTGCTCTCTTCTTCTTTTTTTTTTGCAATTTACTTCCAACTGAAATTCATTTCTATTCAAATCTTAGTGTGTCCTTTTACCACCGAAATACGCGTATATGTAGCATTTCCTCAGGTGTATCGTTTGGTAGCGATCAAGGAGCGCTTAGCCTTCGCTTCTTGAAACCTCATCATAAAACAGTGTCTTAAGTAAAACCCCAACACAATTAACGAGCAACTCTGGTGTAGTATTTACATTATAGCAGCGACTCTGGCTTTTATAATTAAACATTTCTTGATACTTTGTGTTAAGTTCATTTCTTGGCTCGCCTCTGCCCAAATTGGAGTAAACACATTTAAAACAAGCCAGCGAAACACTGGGTAACATCAAATATTGAATACCCAAATGAAGCTTATTTTTCAAATGATCCCAATTATGATCCTACCCAACCGCAAAAACCCAACGGCAAGCAGGAAACATCTATTTCATTACAATGCCCACGGGAGTCGTTTGTAGGGGATGTGCCAACATTTTTACTCACCAGCTTAAACGAATTCCTCCCTTTGATTTGTACACGTATCAACCACTGCAATAAATAATGATACAAGACAACAAAAAATCGATTAGCCGCCCCCCCCACACATCTACTACACGTCTGCTCCCTAAACCGCAAGGATTTCCAAAGAATAGAACGAGATTGAGCGAATCGAAGAAAATTTCCCAGAGGAATGCAAGGAATGTGTCTGGTTGAGTTATCAGGCATGGGACTTGTGAATCCTGACTACCCATTGAATTTTTTAAATTTCCCAAACCATTCCCTGAAAATCGGTCGCTCTCAGTAAATATATACGTTCAGTTAATGTATGAAGAAATTATTATTATTTAAGCTTAAGCTCTCGGGGGTCTAATGAAGGTTTACAAATTTATTTAAACATGTGGAGAGAAATTACTTTAGACGACGAACGACAGGAAATTCCCAACTTAATATAAAATAATAAATGGCATTCGATTATCCCGGGGGGAATTTGATCGAAAACTAAACGTATTTTCCATTTGACATCGTCACGAATGTGAACGTAGTCAAGACAATTATGTGAATGCTACTGTAGACAGATGCAGCTCTCTGCATCCGGAAGCGATATGAGTACTGAGTAAGAAGCTTAGAAGGAGGAGTTTGTAATTCGTATGGAAAGAATATGTTTTAAATGGAAACATGGTAGTGGAAATGGAATACAGTGAAAAGAAAGTCCTATGCAGAGACGTCAGTGATGTCAATCAGGAAGACATTTTTGGAGCCCCTTAGGCACTAGTTGTAGCCATACTTAATATGCAACTCCTACTGTACTCTTCTATTGAGTTCGTGTAACTGTGTCTTATTTTGCTCAAACGCAGTGAAGTTTGCCAACATAAACAAACATTCTAGTTGGCAATAGAAGTTGCAGTCTTGTCTCGTTTGCCGTGCTCCTTATTATTGGAAACTAATTACCCGGGTACCTAGTAAGAAAACAATGGGTAGCGTTTTCTAACGTATGTAATAGGTCTGTTCCTTTTCTTTTAAATCTTACGAATTTTTACTAATTCTTACGAATTTGCGTACTCAATGCAGTTCCTTAGCTCGAAAAATTCGTAAAAGACAGCGTCGTCGAGAGAGCGACTTAAGATATTACCCCTCCGCTGAGAATCTTACAAATTTTTACTCAACAAAGCTGATTTGAAATTTGTTGCCCTATTTGGCATAAATGCGTGCATTTGTTTTGATTTTTTCCGTATTAATATTGTATCTACAGGCGGCAAAATAAAATTGAATGTTCCTCAAGATTCTTATCGAAAGTGGCAACGCAATTCTTACTCGCTGCAGCAAGGATAAATCTCAAGCATGTAATTCTTTATGAAGTGTTGCTTTTTGCTTGTCTCTAATTTTTGTAGTTCAATCAGTACAAACTTTTCCACATATACTCTAGATGATGTAACTAACTTTCTTAGTTAAAGCTAAGTATCCTGCTCCCGCTAAATTTTATCTCCCATACAAAAATGTCTACAAAGATAAAATTTAGCGAGACAAGTTAGCAAAGCAGTATCCTGTTCGCTCGCTAAATTCTTAACTTCATATAGATGGGCCGATGACAAGTCTCCACTCGGTACATTAAATCGAAGATAAATTCTGACAGAAGAAAAAGTTTGTGTTGTGTTGTTGCTGCCGGGTGAATTTAATATCTCAAACTATTTATTTATTTCTATTTCCCAAGCTGTGTGTGGTCAATATATAGAGTTTTTGGAGGAAACCGCACAAAACATTAGCGGTATAAGTAAAAGACGCAAAAGCAAAATACCCTTTCATGCGATGAAAGAAAAAAAACTTGCGGGGCTTGTGGAGGAACAACCAACTATATGGAACTTGCAGGACAAATCCCATTGCAATATTGATTTTGGTTGATTGATTGGATTTACGCGACACGAAGGTAAGTGTCGTCTTCTACTTGCTACTATAGCAATTATTTCAGCTGCTGCAGCAATTATAACATCTTCTTCAATTCTTCTTGTATCCATTGTTTTGCAGGTATTTAAATATTGCTATGTCTTTGAAGTTTGAATTTCTTTTTACGTGTATAGTTAAAATGACGTTTACCGACATCTGTCATGAACATATAGTTTTTGTCCCATCTATCATGTTTCAAAATTTAGCGACCATTTATCTTTGCTTATGGAGAAACGGAGTAGACTAGGGACGCTAAAATTTAGCGCGAGCAGGATACTTAGCTTTAATTAGGAAATTACTCGAGGTCATCAAACTTCTCTTCGTATCACTTTTTTGAATATTTGGATTATGTATCTGTCATTTTTCATAGATCCTAACTTTTTCGTAAGTGGTTCTCTCTGTGAGAGAATTCATCCCAACCACCGTTTTGCAAGTCTTTTCCATTTTTAATACAAAAGTAAAGGAACAGACCTAATGTAGATACGAACAGTTAGCATTTTTGGCGCTGGAAAACTGCGGATATGTGTTAACAGTGAAACCGAATAAATTCGTGTAACTGTGTTTTTTTTTAGTTTATACGAAGTGAACTTGCAAACATCCTAGTCGGTAGTAGGTATACCTAACGTGTAATAATAAGAAAACATAGATACTATGTGTTTAATTTGAACAGTTCAATCACTAGTCTTTGTCTTTGTATTTTTGTTGCTTTTTTTATATCTACGAGTATCTATGTAGTTGAAAAAATTATGGGTAGTTTCTTCTCTAAACTGACAGTCTTTTCTAAGTAACCAAATAATTGTTTTTTTTTTTGTGGATACACCCTTTCCGATTAAGTTCGTGTAATTTTTGATTTGTACCAGATATCGAATATAAGAACACAAAAATAAGAAGTTTTAAGTCGTGTTTGTAAACGTCCTTATGAATATAAAAAATAAGCATCTGTCTCGTGTTGTGCCGACGCGACGTGCCGTGCATAGAATATCAAATTTAAATTATGTAGGTATTGCCAAAAATTACCCGATTGCTTGAAATGACTTATGAATAAGGAACAAATACGTTTTCTCCTTGGCCCTTCCTGTTATTGTAAAAAAGCATAGGACTGCAAAAAGATCTTTAGTAGAAACTTGTGGTCTCTGTTCAATAGATTAGTTATCAGTTATGACCAGGGCTGCCATAAATGTTTTTCAACAAATCGGGAGGTTTCAGTATCGGGAGATTGAAAACAAATCGGGAGAATCATAAAAACCTTATAAGTTCATAAAACAAACAAAAATGTATAGTTTTATTTCAGAGTTTTCCTCAATAACAACAACAGCATTGATTTAACAAAAGAGACAGTACACAAAAAATCCAAAAAATATTTTAAAAAAAACATTGGAAAAGCATTATTATATTTTTCAGCCCTTTGGCTTTGAACGAAAAATTCCGTGGCGCTCGGTTTTAAGATACTCGAAAAATTCTTGACAAGAAAAATTAAAATTCGCTTTTGTAAAAACGATGGATTTTATTATATCTATTTTAAACCGATTTCTGTCATTCGACCATCGAGACTCAATCATGGGAAATATTCGTTCCACAAAGCCACCATTCTCCTTCGAGCAAAGAAATAGGTATATTTCTTGTAGAAATGTCAATGTGGCAGTTAAAAAACAAAAGGCGTTATGCCAAATCCATTGTATAGTTAAGGACTATTCACATTAAAGCGAATTACGAACTGCGAACAAGCGAACTTTGACTTTGAGGGTTAAGTTCGAACGAATTTTTCATTCGCGGGCTTGTGGATCGCCACTGTTTAATGTGGATTGTGAATAAAGTGTGACAGTTCGCGGCAAGAATTTTCAATTCGCGGGAGGATTGCTGTAATTGTAAATTCAGCAATTTAAATCGATTGAGACGGAGTTTTTTTGTAGATTAGATGTTAGATTAATTTCAATTTTCAATTGATAAATCCAGCTAAATTGATTTGTTCGCAATTCGCCTATTCGCAGTTTGCGCTCATGTGAATGGTCCTTTACATTAGGCGTTGATTACATATCTGAGTAATAAAACTTTTTCAAATGATCGTTGTTTGCTTTTAAGAAAACATTAACGAAATATTGCAAATTCGGAAGATTTCATAGAATTTTCGGGAGACCAAGAAATTAGTAAATAACCCGGCCGACTCCCCGAATATCAGGAGAACTGGCAACCCTTGTCCTGACATAAATAATACTAGAAATTAATCCGTATTATTATCAAAAGCGGAAATGCACAATTTTCTGGCACATCCAATTTTTGCATAAAATGCGAATAAAATACGCAAAAGTTTTTTTTTTAAATATTGTTGCTTCCATTTCTTGCAGTGCCCAAGCGAATCTTACATCAAATGCCAATAGTATGGCAGTTCCCTTTTCGGTCTGATAGTGGCCAATTTTGTATCCAATCTGTATTGTAAGGGAGACCACTTTATAGGTAAGGAAAACACCTTAGCCGGCTGGGGAACGAACGAAATTAGGGGTTCTAAAGCGGATGTCCTACAGAAATTCAACGTTTTTGTTGTACCGAACTACGAGTGTCAGTTTAATTACAATGAATTGAAGGAGACGAACTTTTGCACATATGCACCAGACAAGGATGCATGCCAATTCGACTCCGGTGGTCCGGTGTATCTTCAGGACGTTACACAGTTTCTCATCGGTGTAATTAGTTATGGAAATAGATGTGCTGAACTGGAAGGTGTCAATACGAACATCACCCACTACTTGGGGTGGATTCAATATGTTGCTAACAATGAACAGCTCTGCTTCAAGGAGTTAAAATAAACTGTTCTGTAGTGTATCAACAGAAATAGAAATATTTACTGTGCATGCCTCTTATTTTGGACTATATTTCTTAAAATGACAAACCTCTAATGGAGGTTTCGATTCCCAAATAGTCAATAGCATCAGGAAATTATCCGTTGCGTTTGTCCAACAACGCATCTTTCGAAAGATTTTACGAGCTTAGATAAATTAAACTTCTTAATTTCTTCATAGGTCCGTTTAAAATCTGACACCCAGCAAACTTCGACTTTAAAAAAAAAGACGGACAAAGTCTTTAAACAAAGTTGTTGCCTGCTTATTCAATCATTTGTTTCCAAGTAATTCAATTCCAAACCAAATAGAATTATTATCCTCCTTTTCTACCATCTTTAAGAAAACAAACCAAAAACAAAAAACGTCCTAAGAGGAAAATTTCCAAGGAAAGTGATGAAACAGGAAAACTGAAAAAGAAAACTTCATATTCATGATTCTCCCTGTTAAATTTATCTGCGCTACATGGGTAAGATTATCTACAGCTTAAGTGTCCTTTTTCGTTAAGAATGAATAGCGCTTGGTGTTAACACATAAGCACGACCAGCAAAGAGAAAGGTATAACAAATAATGGCGAAGCATTGACCAAGAACGAAGAAATGCAAAGACTTGCAGTTGCAGCTTAAAAGAAAAAAGAGATAGAGAAATACTTTTCCTCTTTTACCTGCAAGCTTTTTTGGGTTTTATTTCTTCCTTTCATCGGAAGGAACAGCTTGTTGCTTTTTTCTGTTTGTTGGCCAACGTGGTTAGGAGAATTGTTGTTGACGATGTTATTTGATTGCACGTCTTGGGGTTAGGTTAGGCTAGGTAAGCGGGTTGGCGTGGAGAACTCCGTGCCACACTCAGTTCAATATTGACCCATTGTGGATTTTATATCCTTTCGTATTAGTCTTTCGTATTAGTTCTGGCTTCATTGAAGATTGACCATAGCATTCTTGTGCTATGACTTGTTTCTATTGTAGTCCATCTAGTGTTCGCCTCTCTTGTTTCCCTTATTCCTGCTTCAAGCTTGAGTGAGCAAGGCGGGATGTTCACTGAGGAAACAGCTTATTCGTCTGCGTTCTCATTTCCTGGAATGACTTCATGTCCCGGAACGCAGCAGAGCAATACCTTATGCTGAGTGCCAAGAACTATCAGCTCTTCGCGACAGCATTTCACCAGCTTTGATTTTATTTCTATTGCAGTTAAGGCTTTTATAGCTGCCTAGCTGTCAATAAATAAGGTAATACATGTGGGATTGAGCCAGACACGACAATAATACCCTACGAATAACGAACAATAGACAGGTACATAACACAAACACATTACATAAGAACAGAACAACAGTACGATCGTGCGACACGCAGCCGGACGGTAACAGCAACGAATGAACGGGTTAGCGAAAGACAGATAAGCGAACAAGTGAACGAACAAAGAGTCCGTTTTTATTCAACTCCCGTAGTATACACATGTAGAAGTGAAGAGCCGTCAAGCTAAGAATAAGTAAATGAAAAGTAGTGAGTCGCCAAACTCGCAGTGTCGCAGTTAAAAATAGATTTAAGATTACGTGGATAAATAAACATTATAACGTTTTGAAAGTCGGTGTTTCATTTGAACGAGCCAAAGAAGAGGATAGTTGGATCCTGAGAAGTAAAAACCTACATACATTCAGGTGGTATTGCCTTAACCGCAGTCTGAAGGGCTGCTGTTGTCACTTCCAGGACCTCTGCTTGGAAGGCACTGCTGTGATCGAGAAGGCGTACCGATTTCGATATACCCAGCGACTCGGAGAAGACACCTGATCACCCCGGTTTTCATTTTATATCCGTCCCTAAAAACAACTATGGATTGCGTGCTGGGTAAGAGTACATCTCTCCATTCCTCCCTGCTGGGGTAGGTGCTCGAAAAAGGTCATGTGAACTCTAAGTATGGCGTAATGTAATCCGTGTTTGGTACGTAACCAAAATATTTTTGTAGGATCGACGAGTGACCCGTTTCATTCAGTTTCCAGTTTACTGACTGGCTTATTCTCATGGCACTTATAGCGGCTGAAGATTGTCCAAAGATGCCTTGCGACAGCAGATTGAGGATAGCCTCACGACCTGCGGTTGGAGTTGTCCTCATCGCACTGGTGGTGCCGATACACGCTAGTCTTTGTACTTTCGTGATAGCCTTTAGGTAGGTGGCTTTGGTGGTTGCCGGCCTTATAGCCGTGTACATCCGCAGTTTAATTTTGGGGGATGGTCCCCAGGTTTTTCCAAAAACTCTGCTGCAGGAGTAGTAGGCTACTGTGGCGTTTTTCAATTCTGTTTACTTAGTGTTCTGCGTTCGGCATCCGTTTCAACATTGTTAAACGCTCCTTCAATGCCCAAGAAAGCCGCCAGAGTGTACTCTTTGTCATTTAGAGTTATTTCAATTGTACCGACAACACAGTGTACCGCGGTTTCCACACTTTTACCTTCAGTGTAGGCATGCTGAGCCGGAGATAAGTCTTCCGGGCGTAGCCTGTTACGAATGGGTATTTTTATCAGTCGTTCTTATGTTTTCAGTATGCAGGAAGTGAGGCTTATTGGTCTGAAGTCTTTTGCGTTGGTATGACTTGCCTTGCCAGCCTTAGGTATTAAAATAACTTTAATTTTCATCCATGTTCTTGGTATATACCTCCGTGTGGGACTGCCAATGTAAGGTCCCTTTAATATCGTCATGTTGGCAGTTCTTTGCAACATGATAGGAATAATTCCGTTGAGCCCTGGGGATTTAAAGGGAGAGAAGGATCGAATGGCACGTCCTGGGGTTGCTCATAAATATTATTGCAGTTGTAGAACCACGCGAGGGGAATTTCCGAACGCGAAGGTGATTTGGCCTAGCAATTCAATGAAGATAAAGCTTGTTAAAAATTGTTCGAATACGTGATTATAGATTGTGAGCTGTGACCAAGCTGCAGAGTGTTTGATATTGTCACTTTATCCACAAAGTGCAGGTGTTTCGATTGTGGAAAACCGGCGGTGCTATAAAACTAAACCTATTAACAAATACTGATTCCCCTACAAACTTGAAAAAGAACCACTTAAAAAATAAGTGTCCACTGTCACTAAACTAGTTCCTTGATTTCCATTTCAGTCCTTATTAAGGTCAGGCGAATGTTATCCGCAGACATTTCATCACTGTGATATTTCACCCAGTCCTTCTTTCGACCTCCAGCCTCTATTGATTAATTTAAATGGAAACAGTTTCCTTCAATGTAATTAAAAGTTAGACGACCTTTTAATTAAATATTCAATCAATCGAGTGCAAACTTTTTCATGAGACTGCGTTGGCGGAAAAATATATAAGTGGTAAATACCAGAAAAAAATAATATAAAAATAAACTTGGCCTTTCTGCATCCAATTTAATTACTGCGAAGTGAAAATTATTGAATGCAATCTAGCGATATTATTCACATGGATGCCTTTTGGATTTTTTAGATGTATGGATGACCCTAGAGTAGAGGCTGATTGACAGCACGCGCTTATGTTGTGGGAAATTTTTGTGTTTTATTTCTTTTCTTTTTAGAATGTTGACGATTGTAAAAGTGATGATGGTGTCTTCTATGTTTGACAGTCATTATTCCTACGATGTAAATGCTAACAATTTTTCATGAACTGTGTAACATAAACATTAAATCCAATGTCAATGTAGAATAGCGCTAGATAAAAGAACGCGCTCGTTCAGAACACTTCCCAATGAACTACATTGACTTTAAGAACACGTTCAAGCCAATGCACAATGAAGTTTAGGGCAGGGCCGACGTTTCATAATTTCGTTGGGGCCTGTAATAGAACATTTTTGGGGAGTACTGAGGAGTATAGAACGAAAATAAAGATGTTTATTTGTAGCGAAGCCTTGTTCAAATTTGACGGTTTCGATGTTGTAAACCTTTGGCGGCCATTTTGCTTTGGTAGAGTCTGTCTGATCTGGTTCTTATTGTTTTATTCATTGATTTTAGTATCAAAATAAGTGTTTGTCAGTGAAAACGATTTCCAGGATCCGCAAGAGTTTGTTCGACACACATGTAAATAATCGAACACTAAAAAAATGTTAATGAAATATGCGGAAAGTAAAATTTGTTTTGCAATAGTTTTGTTTTAAGAATAGTTCAATCCGAAATAGAAAATTCGAGTACAATTTGTCGTTGGGGAGTAGCCGAGTACGGCGGACGAAAAAGGAGAACAGTACTCCAATTGTAGTACTTTTGGCAGCTCTGGTTCAGGGGACTAAAGAAAAGAAAAAAGAAGAGCATTCATTTTTGTGACCGAGAACTAGAAGGTTGTGCCGGCTTGATACCTCCATCCTAAAATTAAAATTCAATTTTGTAACAAACATAAATAATTAACGTTAATTCAGTAAATGCATTATAATTGTTACAATAATTTACTAATGCAAAAGCAGAGTGAAAACCCCGATTTGTGCTTGTATTATATAAAATAAATAAATAGTTGGCGCAACAGGTCCGTAGGGACCCTAGGCCTAGCTTTTCATTGGAACGAATGGAAGGGAACTACAATTTTGTGCCGGGTCCAAACGGCTAATTGAGAAGCTCTTTTAAGACAGTTATATACCCTAAGTTGGGCTTTTTTTCGGGATTTGAACCTAGACCAACACCAAATAAATCAAAGAGCATGAAGATAGTTTAAATTTATTAAATTCTTTTCAATCTGGATTTTGATCTGATCACAGCTGCGTAACGGCCTTGTTGAAGGTCACGGATGACAGTCACCAAGCGATAGATAATAACAAATCAACTTTGGTCACACTGTTCGATTTTTCAAAATCATTTGATTCGGTTGAACCGACTATTTTACGCCAAAAATTGTCTGATTTGTTCAATTTCTCTAATAGTGCAGCTAAAATGGTTTCTTGGTTCTTAAATAATCGCGTTCAGGCCGTTGCATACAAAAATAATCTTTCCTCCTTTTTACCTTTAACCTCTTCTTTTTTCTTTATTTATAAATGACCTGCCAACTGTCATTAAATATTGCAACTTCGTTGCAAATGCATTGCCTTTCTCGTAAAAATCATAGAAAGAAAAATACCAAATTACTTGTTTGACAATTAACGTATTCACAGTCAGGACGACCTCGTCCTTGAACATACACCTGTCTGACAAAGTGTCGTCAGTTTTTCATGTTCTCTGTTATCTTTTGGAATCATCTCCCCCTTCCGTTAAGAAAAAAATCAAATATAGCCAGTTTTTACCTGCCGTTTTCTTCTTTTTTTTAGCACTGGATAGTTCTCTTTTAATTTAACTTCAACTACATTTTGGATTTTGTTTTTAATGTTTAATTTTTTAAAATATATACATTTATACTACCTGTGCTATTCTAGGAAATTATTCTCAATGTGCAGCGATCAAATCAAATTAAATAAATAAAAAATTAAATAAAAACACTATTATTTTTATTACTACATGGAAAATCGTACCGATAACTATCAACGCGATAGCGAAACGAAGTTCCGGCATACAGCAAATTGGAAGACTTCCACAAAAACTGGGGCGTTGGGGATTTCAGTATAATCCCTACTCTGATTATTCAAGTTTGTTTTTGAAGACATTCGTTCCTAGTCTAAACAAATCGACTTCTGACTGCGATTCTAATACAGAGGACCTGCATTCGTCAAAGTAAATCAAATACCCAAGTTGAATGATGAAAGTTTTGCTCTGAGTGAATTCGCACTATTTCTCATCATTCATGCAGCCGTCAGTAGGCCCATTTCTAGAGAAATCACAAGAATCCCAAAACCATTTATCATTTTGATCAAAAAAGTGATGAATCAAACCTCCGCTCCCTTCCCCTCAATCCACATTTGAAGTCGCAATTATTTATTCAATAATTCGGACATCTCTTCGCACCCTTTGTCTATATTTTCCAAGTAAACACTAACAAATTGGTTACTCAGCAAATAAATGTACACCCTCACATCATTTATGGCAAAACCAAACAACTGACCCTTGTTGTGCGTCCAAACCACCCACAAAGTCATATGTACACAGTGGTTTTGTTTTTCTTCCCCCACCCCTGCCGACTGTATACAAGCTGAGAAGCTCAAACAGGATATAACCCATTGAATGGTCGGTGTATCCAGAAATAATTTCCTGGCCAATAAAATGCGATTTTAAGGATTCATCATTTCCAATTGTAGAGCGGAGAATTGATTTTTTTTTCCTTTTCTATCACGGTGTATTATTCGCTGAAATATGGATAAAATACAAGGACGGACGGTTTCAAGCCGCAAATTCCAAGCCAAGGATCGAACCCCTGTGAAGCTAACTATTGCAAATAAATTACATCGATTGATGGTAATTGGGCAATGCCGGTGAATTTGGCGGCTACCTCGGTCGCCGTTAAAGAGTCAAAAATTGTTTTCAGTATCCTTCGTGGGGATCATTAAATTTCCTTCGTGGGGATCATTATGGGTGACAACTTAATGAACCTTTTAAAAAAGAAGGTGATTTAATCGGCTTACCAACACTGGGAAATATGTCAAAAGGTGTGAATGCAAAAGGATTTAAAAAATACTCCATGAATACCCATTTTTAAATGGGTCACTTTATTGCTTCGTACTTTATGTTAAATTTCTTTAATGGAAAGCATGTGTACATGGTACAGTGCAGCTCATAACAAGGACGCAAGGGAGTGCTTACTGTTTACATTCCGCCACGTAGCATTTAATTACAATCAAATAAAAGTGTTATCTTGATCTTAAAGGTACTGTTTTCAAATTGCGCGCCAAATTGCAAATGCCCTTGGAGGGATTCGAGTTTGTTATGATCGCATAAAACGATTAAATGCTCATTGAAAATTGCTAGAGCAGTTAGCGATGAGGGCGATAAATATACATGGTCCTCGAAAACGTACAGGAATTTAATTGTTCTGAAAGCGTGTCAACTTATTACTGTGCAGAAATTAAAGGCAAACAATTGATATGAAATCCGAGAAGCACTGTCAACATAAACAATCCTGCAGGGCTTTATGGACAGGAGGAAAAATAATGAATAAATATATAATGGTGGAACCGAAGGACGAAAACTAATTTCTTAAATCTGACAATTCTCAAACTTGCGTTAGAAACTTCATGCAAAACAAAATTATCCACAAAAATATGTCCACCTTCGACTAGGTGTCGTCTGACGAATCGATAGCCCAAAGTCTGTTGTTTTAGTGGAAATACACTAAGAACTATCGAAAGCTGCTGTTATGTACTACTTTCCTTCCTTTCTGCAGCAATGCTCTGATTAAATCTCGCCAACGCCAGTATGCACTGCTATTTACGATTATAAACCGCATAATTGCCAACGACTTTAATCTCCGGTATGGATAATATGTTCCCGCAATACACGCTTTCAGAGGATTTACACACACACACACATACACACAGGCAGATATACAGATGCTTTTCTATTAGGAATTTGTTCAGTTTGCGTAAAATTGAATTTGCCGGATGCGCTCTCCAAGCCAGAAGGAATGTCCCTGTCTGCAACCGGCAGCAACATCGAGCAACTATACAACAGCCAGTCTACCCACATCGCATTACGCCGTCGCAAGAATGCTCGGAACTTTTTGTTTGTAGTGTCAAAATGTATGAGGATTTTGGGGAATCCCTGCTATTTGATGAAAATGTGATTTTGATGGAAGTTGGGTGGCGTTCTTCCCAGTAAAAAGAATGCGACCCTTTGGTTATCTACACCACATTCGAAAAAACAGCAATCAAGCCAATTAGGGAGTTGGGAACAATCGATAGAAAGAACATTAAATGGAAAAGGGTATCAGTACATGAAAGCCATGCGAATAGGAACCGATTCCTCGTACTGATGTGTGCCAAATATTTACATCGATGACATGTATCAATCCCCGAAATGAGTCCTGCGGTTTATGTATAAATTTCGTGCATTCATAGTTTTCTTTTTTTTTACAAAATCCAGGAAAACTCTACTTTCCCAAATCCTTTTTTCAATTAGTTTAGTGTTGCATCATGCATGCAAATGGCAAATGGAAGAGTGTATAGTGAGGTGAGAGACGACGTCTAAATGTTCTTGGAAAAAAAGCTCTTTGAATTGTTAATCGTAATAGGATTACTGTGGTTGCAGGAGTCCATTTATTTCTGCAGTTTTAGAGGACGTCTGTGGAATAAGTGGAATTCTTCTTTCTTCTCTTTCGTGAAGTTGGGTGGCGTACCTAGTGGATATAGTAACAATTTATACAGAGCAAGGACATTGATACACGATTATTGATCTGTAATTGAGTTACCTTGCGTCTTCGATGTTTATCTGTTTCTATTTGAAAATGTGAACTCGTTCCTGATTACATTCCCTCCTTCCCAAAAGGTGTTCCTGTAACTCTGGTACGCTGAGCATAACTTTGAGTACTGCTCGATCTGACCCTGTATTTGTTGTTATACCAGAACTTTCCGTAAGAATATGGTCGGATGTCGTTTCCTAAACGCCTCCTCTTCGTCATTATCATTGACCACGCTCCATTATCCGCTAGATGCCTATCGCACAAAAACCTATTTGGAAATATGTTCCAACATTTGGTGTTGTTTGTGCTTTGTTTCACTCCACAAATATAGTTATTTCACATGAGAAAAAATGATTTAAACCCTTAAATTCTTGACGAACTTCCATATCCTCTTTTGTTGGTTTGAATCCATTTAATCACCTATCAATCAATGCTGCCATTGATTCCATTTGAGATGACATCCAACTGGCTCTTGACAGACTCTTTAATATTTGTTTCAAA
The DNA here is from genome assembly GCA_963082955.1 of Cheilosia grossa. Classification (NCBI taxonomy): domain Eukaryota; kingdom Metazoa; phylum Arthropoda; class Insecta; order Diptera; family Syrphidae; genus Cheilosia; species Cheilosia grossa. Next base: position 14,129,345 of record OY720147.1, on the reverse strand, counting down.
TACCACAAACTGTACAGCATGAAAACAAATTGTTATTTACAATAAATTTCTTTTTCAATTGGCACTCTGTTTATGTAAACAAACGAAAATACATTCCTTTTTGACCCAGCAATTAAGTTTACTTTCAATAAATAATTCAAAGAGTACCTATCAACTTGTATCAAGTATTCGAGCCGCAATGATTCGCCCTATGAAATATTCATAGTTCCATTAAGTAAATCGATAACGAATCCCAATTATTCTACGTGCTTAAACTGAAAACCAATTACGGTTTGAGTAACCGATCCCTTGTGTCAACACATAAACTTCTCAAAACCACAAAACAAATCTCTAACCCAAAACATCTACACGTATATTATCCAGAATTTGAAGAGGTAAGTGGCTTATACACCCATTTCTTGGTGCTCAGAATTCGAATGTCGAATCGGGGTGTCCCCTCGGATAGAGAGGACATTTCTTTTATACAATAGTTACAATATGAATCATCGTGACCGCTTCTGAAGTGATTTAGTTGTGGATTATAGTTTAATTTATTTTCAGAATTATATTTAATATTGCTTCAACTACTGCGTAGGTCATGTACACATGTGATATCCGTATCCGAAAACGGGTTGAATAGAAAATTGAATATAAGAAGGAAAAGCCACCGTGAGTGATACAAGGCAGAACATATTAAGGTTAGGTTAGTGGTGCAGAAAGGATCAAGCAAATCTTTTTATGGGTAATTTATCCGTGTGCAGTGACACGAAAGGCATATAGCTGTGAGGCAGATACGTGATGTGTCTTGGACTGAATTACACGTTGGTCTTGCGTTTGGATCTGACCTATGTTTTGAAGGTGAATTTTCTCAATTCAGTTAGGCGCATCATTTGCATGTTAATTGAGTTATTTTAATTATTTGCAGAATTATGTAAGGAATGGTCAGAATTGACACATCAGTCAGATGTCAATAACAATTGAAATTTGGTTGCTGGTATAGCGGCATTCCAATGTGTTTGGCCACTAATGTCGTTTTCCATTGGGACAGAAAAAGCACGTCTTTCAGACTCAAAGCAGTTTTTCTGCTCTCGAAATCAGCTGGCTGTCAGATTTCATGTTCCATTGGCCGCAAAAAAAGCATCTGAGCGAGATTCACACTTCCTTACACTAATACCAAAACGTTTGTCATTTGTCAAACTTTAAAGTGTGTTATTTATTACGTTTTTAGAAGACAAGTCTGTGAAAAATAGAGAAAAATTTACATTTGGCCGCTGCAATGGACATCAACATAAATTGAGTGGATTTTTATAAGCATAAACTACAATAAAAAAACAGCGGACTCTTAAAACACGTACCACCGCAAATGCAATGAAAGAAAAATCTTGTTTTATGTTCCATTGGACGCGAAAAATCTGAAATCTGAAAACGACATAAGAGATCGATCTTCGTGTACCTATCGTTATTTTTGTATTGTGCACTGTGCGTCCCACTTGTGGAGAAAAGTAACTCGCTAAGTTCTTACAATTCATATCAGTTACCGAACTGTGTGTTTCATTTGTGCAGCTTAAATCATATTTAGCTGGTCTTTCTATTAAAATTTTCATTGGTATAATGTTGCTACCTACCACTTCCGAAACAAATAAAAGTGCTACCAAAATTACATTTTCACTTCTGGATATTTTTTTCTCGAGACTCGCTTTGTTCATTTGAGATGAGAGCTTTTAACAGAAATTCAACAAAAATTACTATAATCAAATTAACAAGCATTTCTTAACAATTGGGTGGGGAAATATTTAATATTTTTTATTCATATAGAGATAGGATAAAATGCTTAATCTTAGAACAAAACACAATTATTCAAACATCGACCGAGATAGCAAATTAAGGTGATAAACGTGTTTGCCAGAATAGGTTAAATTATTCACTAATCGGTTTAAATCGAACGTAATCGATATAAATTGATAACTTTTGCATGTACATCTCATCAAAAATGGAAAAAAAATGGAAAAAATAGCAAAATAACTTCCCCTCAGATCTCAGATCAGAGAATTTCTTTTCGGGAAATGCAGAAAGGTGACAAATGGACAAAACTATTTTATTTTCATGAGGCTTCTAGGTAAAATGAAATAAGGATGTACAACCAGAGACAATGACAATAGGCGTGTTTTTTTGAGTTTAGATCTCAGGAAGGCAAAGTAAAGTAGGATTTTCAGATTTAGACACTTCGAGACTCGCAATAGTTGTAACTGGTAATTGCGTGCGGAAAATCCTACTTCACTTTTCTTTGCTTAGATCGAAGCTACAAAAAAACATAATTTATCATAGGCCTTACTAGAATATTATCCATTTAATACAAATTTTTAGTTTGTACTACAACTTGAATTACAAATTGTTTGTTCACTCGCCTTGCGAGGAAATTTGAAGCTCACCGATTGTTTTTCGTCCAACATATAGACTTCCACAGACACTTAGTTCTTGGCTCTGAAAATTACGTGAACAGACCTAATAAAAAGAGTTGTCAAGTGCCAACAGTTAGATTTTTGAAAACAAACTAATTTTATCTTTCGAATTGTGGGAGTCGGTCAACAAAGCTTTGCTTGAATTTCGAATTATTTACGCCCGCAAATTTTGACGAATGTTTAAAGCAGATATTCTAAATCAAGTTCACATTCTTTATATTTTTTTCACTTTCAATCTATATTAATTTATCAAATGCAAATTTAGGGTAACTTTATAATTCTGAAACTTCGCAAATTCAAGAAAAAAAAATTATTTGGTCTTCTTGAAAAAGTGCCCGTTCGTAACTGCAACAGTTTTAAAGCATAAAGTGATTTTAAAAATTTGTCACAATGAGGCTCAGCACTAAATAAACATTTTTCTAATCCAAACGAACTACTTAACACGTTTACTGTTTTTGTCTTTAATATCTGAAATATTTAGTGCAATAAGGTCAAAAGTCACAGTCAGCAGGAACCAAGTTAGAGTGGATCTTACTTGGAAATATAAATCAACTACGTATACAAAGGGAAAAGAATAACAAAAACTAGTTGAATAAATAAAATCGGCATGCTTTGAAACGGAAAATGAGGTTGTAAATAATTCAGCAAAAAGGACACCCAAGTTGACATTGAGAAACTTTTCTTTCTTACGAGACTTGTGAGGTTATTTCCTGTGAAATTCTTGTTCCAGCGTCATTTTTTGTATTCGATTGCAAGAGATCCTTCATGCATTAATAATTTTATCTAAATCGAGCTAAGCGTTAAATTTTGCCTTATTGTTGCTAAATTTCTAAAGGTAGACTGAGTAGGTTTCGCTCCCCACACTGTAATTGTACATGGCATTTTCATAAATGTAAACTCCAGATTAGAATTCGAAAAGTCAAATTTCATGAAAACGAATGACCACTTTGCCTGGCTCACCACCGCAAAATGTCATTTACACGGGAGCATTCGCATTTCAACGGGAATCCCGAATTCTGGAGCATGAAATCCATACGAATGCCCTGCAGAGTGATGCACTTTGTGGAGTAATTTAAATGCAAACCCAGGTATGATTCTAAAAATCTGTGAGAGGATGAAGCCACTTCGCTCCCTGTTGCCGTCGCTGTGATGACCCCAACATTCAGTTAAGGTGTATATTCGTACCTACGTTGAAATGAAATTTGGCCTCCTGTTTTTAGCTTTATGACTTGCTGGGGTTCTTGTTTTGTGTTCATCCAAAACAGAAAGTCCCCAACGTGTCAACGTCATGGTCAGTCGGATGGAACTGGTAGTGACCGTGTGTACCATTGCGTTGTGGTAAAAGAGAGAAATGTCAGCCCAGCTACGTGTGTATGTTTGCTGCTCCGGACAAAGCTAATAACCACAAAATTCAATATCGTGCTGCATCAAATGGGAAATTAACTAGCCGAGCATAAAGAGCGTAGACGTACGCTGACACTGACACTAATAGAACTCTGGGTTTTTATGACACAAATTAGGCGGAGTTGATTTTTAAAACTGCGTAGATTGTGCTATTAAGTGTTGTCATTTCGAAAGGCTTCCAACAATTATCCTCATAGAGTGCTGGTGACATATTTGGTCGTATGAAACTTAATAGCAACTGGTCTGGGAAAATGGGAAAATTTATTTACAACACACTTTATCACTCTTTATGAAGGAAGGTGAATTCTTCTTTGTGTCAAGAAAGTATCCACAAATTTGCACCTAAGAAAAGCATACTCCAAAACTTAACACTCAAGACCATTGATGTGTGAAAGTTTGTTGAGAACAATGCCTTCGTTTACCTTTGTCCCGAGCCCAGTACCATATCTCTCCTGTTTTATAGGAAATTTACACACCCAACATCATGCTTTTTTGGAAGCTGTAGTCTACTACGTTCCTGAGTAAGCTTTGCATAATTTCTACCGCAGCACTGTACGCAAAGTCAATTTACGAAATTAAATGTCCTCCTGTCGTAAAGGTCGGCTGAATGGAAACATTGCAGTTAAGCCTTGGGTAGGGGCTTATGTGTTCCAAACTAGACCTGAAGTCAGTGTTGTTAGGACTCTCTCTTCATTCATCCCAAGAAGCGTAGTCATTTTTCCTTTTTCACCGTACTTAATTTCCCTTAAAAATCCATCGATACTTTTTTGCGAAAAGTTTTTAAAGTAAAATTTATATTACACGGAAAAATAATAATATTAAATTAACCTTTAGTATTAAAATAGCAGATTGTTAACATTACAATAACTATTTTTTGTGATACCAGACAATTTTCATAAAATACAATTTACATGAGCAATTTTTGTTAGATTCCTAAAAATCCCACGTTTCCCTTTATCCCACGAAAGGCTTTTTAGACATCGAAAATCCCACAAAAAGGGATAAATCCCACGATATAACAAAACTGCCTGAAGCATCAATTCATTGTGCAATGCCTCTCACAATCAGGACAAACACGGACACTGTTGCAATTTTAATTCAAATTAATTAGAAACTTTTGGAAAGTGTTTTTCTCTTGTACCTGCAATTTTCATAATCTTTCACTTTTCATTATGCCTTGAAGCTTGTTCATAAATGATTGAGCTTGAGGACAATAATTTCTGCTGCGGACAGGAAAATCACAAATTATATTATGCTAATAACACGTTGAGCGCTTGCACCTCAAGAGTAATTTCATTGTTAATGGTATGCAGGAGCACGATCCTGCAATGATTTTTATTGTAATAATGTATAATATCCTTTGAACGTAATAAAAACGCTTTATAGCCATCGATCTCAAATCGTCTCATGACCGCCTTTTGTATTTTGCAAGCAAAAAATAGATCCTGTTTGTTCATAAACTCTTCCCATGAAAACGAATTTTGTATCTGAGACGTTCGCAGGGGAAACATCTTTACAGCAACTGATACTCAAAGTTCCACCTAGAGGAAGAGCAACTGCAGTTCAATTTAACTTCTCTCTTCTTTTCTAAAGGACCATCAGAGCGCTGTCGCCTTTGTATTCAACAAGAAAGTGGCGTTACTTCCTTCCACCTTTGCCTCAAAGGAAAACTTTTCGCACTAAGGGATGCAATAGAAAATTCGTTCCACTTGGTAAAGTGTTGATACCCACTTTTACGTGCGACACACGAAAAGTGTGTTCCCTTGTCTTTCTTCGTCTTGAATGGCAAATTGTGGCACATTTTTCGTCGTTCATTTCTCACACCAAAAAGCAAAAACTAACCACCATAACAACCATTTACGTCTCGCAGATGAAATGATACATTCATTCGCCCCGACAAAGGAAAGCAATTAATTACCCATAACCGGGTAATTAAGGAAACGAATACAAACTGGGTAATCAATACTCAATCATCTTTCAATCCCTTTCGCATTTATATGCTTAATTCCGAGTCGATATTTGCGCTGGAAGGATATCCGCTGGAGTGATAGTAAATTTTCGATTTCCATTTCGCATTTTATCCAATTACTTGGCCTGATCTCTTAAGAGGACAAATCCAAACGGATTGCTCTAGCAGGATGTGTGAAGTGGAGGAAATGAGAAGCGAAATCGGTAAATAAACGAAAATGACATACAATAAATTTGTACATCCATAAATACGTAATGTCAGCTACGTACCCGTTTTGCGCGCGGCATCAAGGATTCTTGGTACTTCTTTGAGAAGTACTCCATGACGTAAAAGGTTTTCAATACAAATGATTTTCAATGGGGGAATGGGGACCGCGTGTTTGGGTGCTAAACGCATTTCAGAGTACCTGCCATATGAATTCATTACTCGATTTTTATGTCCCTACATTAGAGCCCACATCCGTAGAACACCCACGCAGCATATAAATCTTGGGGGAATCTTCTTTTTTTTTCTCTTCTCTCTGCCTGTCGATGGGTAGATAAACTCTAAAATTCATTGAAAAATCACATGCGACAGTGATGGCAGCAATGGCATTAAAAAAAAAACTTAGACTTTCCATTAGGGCAGAACGGCAAAAAAGAAGTCGGGAAGGTTTTGTGCAAAAATAAGCGGAGACATTTTTGCGCTCTTTCTTTTTCTTTAGTTCAGATGCCGTTATGGGTTTTTTTTCCATGCACTTACACACTTCAAGTTAATTTCGTTCTTTTTGTTTCATGGTATGCGGTTTCGCCATTATTTTGGAAGTATGTATACCAATGCTGGGCTTTAGTCGAGAATCGATTTGTAATTCGAAGGGATCTTTACTCTCTCCCAAAATTTGTACGAATCGGTGCAATAAATTTGGATTCTAATCATTAATATTGTTAAGTGATGGCAATTCCAGTGCTCTCAAGGGATTTGGAGTACTTGTCACGCAACTGCGCAACTTGTGAAGGTCGAAAGTTGGTTGACGTTGGTGACAGCTACAAAAGGCGTCCGTAGGCAATTAGTTAATGTCCAACCTTTCAACGAAATATGATGACCAAGTAGAATCAAGGCAAACGCTACCAAACATTCAAGTGCTTTCATTAAAAAATAATTTGTCAACCAATCGCTTTTTTCGCCTTTTTTGCCTATCGTTGAAGTCGGTATTCGAAAATTAAGGGTTTTCGTTGCATGAAGTTTGTTTACAATTGGCGAATATGGTATATACAGTTTTCTACGGGTTGTGTAAACACAAGCTACTATCAAATAATTTCCTTATTATCTATTTATTAATCGCCGACACCATTTCTTTCAGAACATATTCACCCTACTTAATGAAGACCAATTCCATTTACTTTTTGGCAAATTGAAGCGTACCACTCATAGATCGGTCGAAAAGAATAACAATTTGAAAAAGATTTTGCAAAACAGGTAAAATAATGTTTTCAAATTACCTTGGTTACAACAAAAACACTGTAGGCGTACAAAGAAAGAGAATATTTCGCCTTCGCTATCTCTGCGGCCGGTGTCGCGTATGAATGGTGGGAGGAAGAGAGAAGGGAATATGCGCAATTGGATTAGTCACATTTTTTTTCGCTCAGTCGAAGTCCTGTGCCTGTCTCCTGTACATGTACTGTATGAATCAAAAACTAAAGAAGAAAACCATGCACAGAGAACGTTGCTATTCCGCATGTGTTGGAAGCAAATCAATTATTTTTATTTGATCGGTAAAGACATTCAATAATTATGGTTTGACCATGCTGTGATCCTGGTTTTGGCCAATTATTATTCTTTGGTAAGTAATTTTGCTTTCTTTTTTAACTATAAGAAAAGATGGAGGTGTTCCAGATGTCTCAAATATTTGAAGATTAGCACAAACAACTGCAGCAGCATCAAATCCAGCTGCATCAACTTCAGCTGCACTGGAGCTAAAAATTAAAAATATTATTGAATAAGAAATATAAAAGTACAGAAGCATGAAAAAAACATGCAATACAATTTGTGTCATTTTGGTACTATTTTCGTTTTTTGAATGTTATAAGAAAATCGCTAGTCCCGCAATTCATCAATTTGGGTTTAGAAACAAGCACTCTACAATTGATCAGGTGCATAGAATCACAGATAAAATCAAAAAAGCATTCGAAGAGCAAAATGTGTGCTCTACAATATTTCTTGATATAGCACAAGCTTTCGATAAAGTCTGGCATAAGGGACTGATCCATAAATTACGAAGGCAACAGCCGAAGCAGTATTCGACAATTCTGGAGTCTTATATAACAGATCGATTCTTCAGAATTAAACAAGAGACAGAGTACTCAACACTAAGAGCGATTAAAGTTGGTGTACCACATGGTAGTGGTACATACGCAACGCTGATCTACATAGAGATCTAAATATTGAAATGGTTGAAGATGAAGTTAAAAAAAAGTTGCCCAAAGGCACAGAAGTAGGTTTCTCAACCATGTTAACGTAGAACTTACAGAACTATTTAATACTGACAGTGTAATCAGAAAATTGAGGCGGGTTAGACCCCTTGATCTATAAGAGTTAGCCAAGGCCATGAGATTAGGTAATATCTTCAAACAAAAAAGTTTCGAAATCGGACAACCGGCGGATTCTTCTTCTGAATTTTTAAAATAATTTAAAAATAGATTGTCGATTAGTCGAACGACTAGGTGCAATCCCATTCGGGATGACGACAGTCAGTCCCTCCCGGGAGGTTTTTTTGAGAGGTTGTTCGAGTCCCTCACTATTGCAGAAGCATCCCCCGCATACTTGCTCTGCGATGTCTTTCGATGATTTTTCCTTCCAGCGAACCCCCAAACAAAACAAAAAAAAAAAAAAAAATGTTATAAGAGTTGAATACAATATTAGTTAGTACTATCTTTTCCAAAACTGACCCGAATACGATCAGTAATTTTAAAGATTTCTTTATTTAAAGACAGACAGTCAATTCGCTTCAAATCAAACAGAGCTACACCAATTTTATTTATATGATGATGATATAAAGAAAACTGTGTGGTCGATTTACGACCACTGGGCGGAACTAGTTTAAATTAAATTGAGGTTTAGCACAAAATTTCTCTCGGAGCTAAGACTTAAGAAAATCGCAACTTAAGAAGATCGCAGTAAAACAGCAATCTCCGTCGGTGTATTTAATTTTGTTTCTTATGTCCTAAGGAAAATGAACCCAGAGTTGGTTCTTCCCAACCATTCGTTTGTGTGAGCTCTTCTTTTGGGAATAATAGCAATTCTAATATCTGTTTAGCGCTTAGGTTGAAAGCTAACTATCCTTAGGCCATACCAAAATAAAAATCTAACTAAAATTCGAGCCAGATATATGGCATTGGCAACTCTCCCACCCACCTTCAATATTTTATTGACTTCATCTGCATGAGTAAACTGTACTCCCCTTAACTATACAAGGTCCTATCAAACAAAGCCATCCGAGCAACTAAGCAAATAATTCAAAAAATTTCCCAAATAAACGCTTCTTTTATTGCTTTCAAATTGGGGATTTGTTTTGCAAATATTTACTCACATCTATCGACTGGCAAGGCAAATCCTGCAAGATGACACATGAATGGCCATCCATAAATAAAAGAACCTAAACATATAGCTCGCATAATGTCCTCGTGTCATATACATGTTGTATCCTTCCACTACCCAAAATAACTGATTTATTGTTTCAATCCACCAAAGACGACACACGTACTATTCCCTCCATCGCTCTGTATATTTACCCTTAATATCCTATTTTTGCGTCGTTTTCAATTGATCTACGAAAGAAAATTGTGGCACACTTCACATTCTTAAATAGCACGACAAACAGATGCTGCGTATGTGACAGTAACGGTAAGCAGCGAACAAACATCCACGGAAGCGGATGATTGGGATATGTACCATGAAATCCGAACACACCCATGGATCACGTATTCAAAACAGGTGTACCCAAACTAGGACCTATTCGCTTGTTTATGTTCGTGTTAAATCAACGGAATCCGTTTCAGGATTACCCAGCTATGATATACTTGTGTCACCTACCTGCGAAATGGGATATAAATTTGTACAGTCGTCCCGTTTGATGGAGTGAATATTGATTTACCTCCTCGAGGGAGACCACACTGCGAAATTCCAAATTACTGAAAACATCGCAATTCAACTCCTTCAACCGATTCGATAAGTTTGTCTAACCAAATTGTAATCAATTACCAAGCTGTCAAACCAAACAGCATATGTGGTATTGTATGCTTGAATGGCAAGACGTATGTTGTGTGTTTGTAAACCACAGCAGCAAACACTAAATAGCAAATTTCAGAATCAAATTCCCATTTAATGGCTTCGGAGTAAATTAAACATGAGTAGCTCTCGGGCGGAGGCGGCTGGGCTATAACAATTCAATTATTGCATTATCGCAAGGACGACGACAACGACGAAAGCGATGAGGATGTTATTTCAATTGTGGCGGAATTCATTTAGCGCTTGGCATTTCCAATTGAACAGTTCACACAGCCACTGGGGCGTATGCGTGATATTTTTCTTTTTATTTTATTTTTTCGTCCAACTCGTGTGAATTCGATTTTTCACAGCAAATTTCATTTGGATTGATTTTGATTTAATTAGCCAAGTTTGCGGGTTATGCTAATGGAAAAACGTAATTTCGGGTTAGCTCAGGAAAGAGATTCAAATATTTAAGTGGATTAGGAAGAACGTGAGAAAAGTGGGAATAATAAGCGATGCTACGAAAGTTATTAAAGGGGCGAATTTGATCTGGAAGGAAAACGATGAAGATCGATTCCCACGTTACCATCTCTTATCACTCTGTTTGCGAGGACGTAATTTTCAAGTCAATTTTAGTATATTTTCTTATTGAAATTAAATTCTTCCGAGAGCTACAGGCTTTTAAGGGGTGTGAACATTTGACAGCACTCGTTTTTACAGTGAATGGAGTAAATTTTCTATTGTTGTAAGCTGGACGGGTTTTGGTATCCCAGTGAAGCAGAAACTTCAAAGTCGATGCAACTTTGTTAAGAAGACAGAAACTTGGCTCTTTAACAAGTAAATTCAAACATCAATATTAGCTCGATTAACACTTTTACCACAATAACTCAGTAAATATGTTGCATACCGTCAGAACGTAAGAGTTTTAACTCCGTTCGTGGCTTCACAAATTTTTAAGTAATACTGAATGAGAGTTTCCAGAAATAGAGCTTTAGATAGCATCATGATCTATTCTGACTCTCTATACAAAAATTTGTTTTTGATCTGCTATACAGACTGGTATTTTTTTTAAATACTGCTAATATAGGGAAGGCGAACCTACAAGTTGCAGTTTTCTAGAAATATGCCCTGAATTGAGCTCCAAAGACTGCTTGTCCTCCAGGGAAAAGAGTCTGTCTTAAAGTGCCCTCGAGTAATAACTGAGCAAAATTCGTAGAAACAATCATCCATGGAAATACCTAGATGCAATTGGTAAGGTCAAATTTCAAAAGCCACTTCTCTCTTACCTTACTATTTAAATAAACACTTCGACAGCGATTAAAAGAAGGCAAACTCTTAAATTTACTAAGATTTATTTAATAACTAGCAAAATATATATTGATTCAATGAAAATGTAATAAAAAACGTTGGCAAACACTTTCAAACTAAATATACGACCTACGAAGACTTCGACATTTAATTGAAACATTCAGATATGTTCGTATTAATAAGTAAGTGAGGTTCGACTTTGGCGAAGACGTAGACAGCACAAAAAAGAATCCACTGCAAGTTTTTAATATTTGTAGTCAGTTCTTCCGATATTCCGGGTTTTGTACTAATCTTCTGGTCTCCCGAAAATTCTGTACGGACCTGAAGCCCGCACTATTTATTTATATATTTATTTTTAAAAACCAAACTACGAACATTTAAGAAAAAGTTTTATTTAAAAGAAATGTAATCAGTATTTGGCATTGCTGTTTTGTTTAATCTGACACATTGCTTTTGACATTTCCGCAAATATATTTCTTTACTCGAAGGAGAATGGAATGGCATTAAATTTTTCTCAAGAAAAATATCAAATTTAAATAATGTCGCGTATAAACAGACTGTATTAATAGTAAGTATAAGTGATACATGAAGTAATGAGTTTTTTGATTCTCCTGATGTGTTCTCAATATTTCTCGCGATATTTTTGTGAAACCTCCCGATTTTTTGAGAAACACTTCTAGCAACCCTAATCACAATGATAAATCTAACGTTGACTTCGCGTAGCGATAATAATTGAAAGGACTGGTGTATTTAGTAAAAAATTAATTGCAAATCATTTAATGGTTAAACCTATTTCCAGCCTCTCAAACTAACAATCCTCGCGAAAATTTCCCCGAAAGTTGGTTAGATATGTTAGATACTTTCAAATGGAACAAATTCTTGTGAAGTCTTGCGAATTTGTTTATATTATATGAGCTAAGCTATCAGACAAAGGTTGCTAGGTGTACCATTCACATTTTCAGAAAAAAGAAAACATTTCTGCTTTAATGTGATGCTATATTCTTAAAGTTCAACTCGACTCTTTTAAACATAAACAATACAAACCATTTATTAAAGTGAACCAATTTTTTGAGGGTTAAAAGCAAAAACAGACTCTCCCGATTCCCCAATACATAATATATCACATTGCCACTTCCTTGTAATAAATCCCACTTAGAATGATGGCACAGGCTTTACCCATCAAAACTCATGCACACACACACATCTCCGTGAAGTTTTAATTAAATTCAGTTAAGTCTTGTTGGGTATTCTTGTTATTCTTGAAATTTGCTCAGCTAATGACAGTAACACTCATAGTGCACGCCTGTCTCATATCGAAGGGTTAACGTGAATTCGACACCGTACGAACACACCCACGCTGTTCTTCATATTTGTTAAGGAAATTCAAACAGCCGGCTCTCGATCTCACACTTGATTGCAGTTTTTTTGTTCGTTTGCGTTCCTTTTAAATTTATGCATCTCACACTGTCGAATCGAATCTACCTAGTGTTGTGCGCTAAAAAGGACAAGCGAAACATGTGTCATCGTATCATTTTGTAATTTGTAAACAAGAAAGAAACCATACCGGGGGAAGAATCAAAGTAACCTCTCTCTATTGAGATAGATATTTGCATATGGCATCTGTGAGATATCCCATATAGCTCACACCGACACCTATATGTGTTATGCAATCTAATGCGATTCGAAAATTTGTAATTCAATAGGACTTAGACACACTTTGTCATCATCTTGTTGCGTTTGGTACCTAAATCTAAAAGTCAAATTATGTCCCCATAAATGGTGATAGTCGACTGGCGCGATTGTGCTGCGGACAACAACGTGTTCGCATCAGCGTATTTGTATGCATTGCGAATGAGCTGAATGAATTGCCCTTGACAGGGATAAGACGGATATTAAGGAAGCAGAAACAACAATATTTCGGCTACGAAGACGACCTCCACTATGTAAGCGGATTGTACCTACTATATGTGGAAACTGTTTTACGACTAAGCTACACACACAGATGTGATGTAGCCTTGTACCGTTCTGTCGCATTATTGATTGTGGGAAATGAGCAAAAGATGATGGGCGAGGATATGACATGAAAAGACAAAAAAATGTTCTACACGATTTTGAAAGGAAATTCATAAATATTGGAGATGCGGAAAATCTGAAATAGACGCGTAGAACTGGCCTTAGTTACACACAGTATTATTCTGAATACAATTTTGTAAAGCCTTACATAATACAAACCAAATGGAATTCGTGTGCGACCGTTTAGCACGCACATAAATGCGTAAGTTTTATTTAAAAACAACCGTCTATATTTATAGTTCCAAGAAATCTCGGCGTCACGGCCAAAATGATGGATAAATAAAACTTTAAAGTTGTTACTGACTTTGTTCCAGCCGGGCCCTACTACTGATATGCTAAATGACATCGGCACAGAATTGAAGCGATGAATATCTCTTACCGAAGACACCCAAGTTGAAAAGCCCGATCTCAAAGAAACAAGAAAATATAAGATAAAAACTCTGGGTAGCTAAGTGTAAGACCTTTTGCGACTGACTTTTAAGCTCAGCGGGGGCAGTCCCATCGCTTATCACCAATTAAATTCATATTTAAGTTATTATTATATGACTTATTGTATTGTTTTTCGAAATCTGTGGATGTTAAATCGAAGATTGAATAAATGAAAAAAAATGACTGATTCTGAAAAAGTCACATTCTCCAGCGGAAATTGTTTTCGACTTGTCATCTAACTGCAGCCTCTTCTTTTGGAAAATGATCAAAGTAATTCCTTAGGTTCAAACTTTCACCGAAAAGGACGCCCGAAATTCCGTGCTTCTGAGTAATGTAGTTTTAAAATTCCTATCAAACTGTTGTTAATAGAATGAGAGGAATGCATGCTAGATTGCCCACAGCTGGGTGACGGTTGATCGATACTTCACTGAAGCATCTAATCTGTACTCAGAGGAATATACGGCGTGAGTAACGCAAATATATCCCAAATTTAACTCCATTCCTATAGCAGGGACTTGAATACAAATGACCCTCATAAAAAGACACATCCAACTCCTTCTGCAAACTGCGACTTACTTTTAATTTATCGACGCACTTAGTTTCCGCTGCCTTCTCAAGCCACCCACACAATTATGTGCAAAATTATATTAAGCTCAATTCAAAAAAATACATGCAAATCCCTCGGATAGCTCGATTTCATCCCGCGTCATTCTCAACTGCAATATCTATAACCTCATTTCTCGCTCATCCGCGTATAGCCAATAAAAACCAACATGAATAATATTACAAAGTCGATCGTCCTTTCAGCACTTCTTACATCTGGTAAATCACTGTCCATTAGCAGCTTATTTCTCGTATCCCACCAGCCAATTAGAGAAGACAAGTCCAATCCGCATTCCGCAGTCGTAGTCTTTGTCTAACCCGCAAACGGCCTTGGTTCAGTGCCCTTCAATCTCACTGTGTTGACGATAGCGGTAGCTAGCGCTTGATATCATCCACCCCTGCAAACTCACATATAATTTCGCTTAATTTGCATTCTTCTACTTTTGTCGTCCGTCATTGTCCTTTCTATGTGCTGTGTGTGCCACTGCAACCCTCCGTGAAATTTAGTTTATGGTTATGAATTGAATTTACAACGGACAATAGGTTTTTGCATAATTATGGCGTGGAAAAATTGAAACGCTAAAGAGGATTTATAATAAGGACAAATTGAAATAAAAACCAAAGCATACAAAAAAAATCGATGGGGACGACAAACAGTGAGCAAGGATGTGATTTTTGTCGTCATTGTCGCCGGGTACGTGACTAGATTTCATCTCCTTTACTTCGATGTTCTTTCGAAGAAGGGCAGAACATATTGCAAATGGCGGCAATGGGTGGCCGGTGGTTGCAGGCAAAATTCGAGCCCAATTAATTTTGCATTACACTTTGGCACACAGTTTATTCGATGGTACTATTAGACGAGGACACTGCTCGATTGCTGCTGACAGGCAAAATCGTTGCAAACGTTAATCGCACATATAGACAGGACATGACATGGCTGGGTACAAGCCATTCAATTACGACGCAAGCACACAGAACTGGGTTGACATTGAGTATGGCAATACGATTGCGATTGTTAGTATTGTTTGGCATTTTTTATCAATCCTAGGTCATCATCGGAGTGGATGCGAACGATGTGCACGGACATGTTGTTTTTTTACTTACTTGGGATCCGCCTTTGCTTGAAAATCGAAAGCACCGACAATAGTTTGAGTGAGTGTAGGCGATTATAGATTGAGCTGTCGCAAATGATTGTTCTTTTTAGAAGACCACTTGTTATTCGCCTTGAGGCATTGAAATAAGCTTTAGAGTGTTCAAGAGCCTTGAGGGTTGTTGTTGACATTGGTGGCCGAACTGAACTGAACTGACTGAACATAGAAAAGAATATTCGTCTGACCTTAGGGACTCACTGGTGGAACTACGTTGGCCCATATTTATAAAGAATAACTGAAGGGTATGCTGGGCGGACGGTTCAATCCTTGAGGGCTTTTAAGCTCAACAAATTGAGCAGGTCACATTGACAGCTCGTTTTTCTCATTCGTCAGACTTCTGTTGGATTTAGTAACCTGACACGCATTTTTGGACGGGTTTTCGACGCGTTTTTCGACACATTTTCGGACACGATTTTCTAATGTTTTCGAACACTTCTTTGATGCGATTTTGAACGCGTCTTTTGATGAATGAGATCCAAACTATTCCGAATTCAATGAGTTGTCAAAATCCTCCTTATCGGTCAAGATAAACATTTTATAAAATGAAAAAAATATGACCATCTGTGTCTGGTGTGCACAGATAAATGTTTGTCCCACTCAAATGTAAGTACATAACGCTTTTATTACCATCGTATCAAATTCCTTCATTTGAAACGTGATCCGTTTGTACACAAGGCACAGCTGAGGCACAATAATCGATAGCCTTTTCGATGTTCCATTATTGAAAGTTGTTCGGTTTATATGGAAATAGTGCCTGGCAGCTGGCAGAATGCAATGGTGGAGTCGCTATTCAAAATATGAGCATATTGAATATGAGCAGACAAAAACATTTCGCTGTGGTTATTTCGCTACAGACAAAAAAGCAGTCTACTATGCATGGGTAGAGCATAACATTTTATGTAGATTCCAAGCTTTATCACGCTCTCACGCATTGAAGGCTAACCCTTTTGCAGTGCCAGTCTGCTCACACGAATTTCACACTTATATCTGACGCAACGTTCCGCCTTTCAGACCATCATATCCTAATTTACAAGGTACCTCTATATATAGGTGCGAAAGTCACTAAGTGAGTGGGAAAGGGAGTAAATATTTTAGGTCTTTGGGTTGATCCAATTTATGCCTTACATGGTGTGTCCCACGACACATTTGTCTGCTCTATGCTTTTATTGAACATTGGAAGTATGTTTTCCTTTTGAAATTGGATATTCGCACATGTCCTCTTTCTCTCCCGCTCTTATAAAGGGTTCAGTTTCCGTTTTCTATACAGGTGTGCGTAAAGCAACAACGGATGGGTGAATGGATTGGTAGAACAGAATGAGGAAAATTGAATTCATAGCGTGGAACAAGCGAAGCGGTAACAACAAATGTAAAACTTTAAGTAAGTTATGCATACATTTGCCGTATCCTGTATACCCCAGATTCCAGATAGAGTCAACGAATTACAGAAATTAGAATGTTGGGTAGATCTCGTACTGACCCCGTTTAACCCGTCATCACCATCATCGTCCTCATCACCATAAGCATCAACGTCGTCAACATAGTGGAGCACAGTTCCGTCTACAT
This sequence comes from Cheilosia grossa, assembly GCA_963082955.1. Lineage (NCBI taxonomy): Eukaryota > Metazoa > Arthropoda > Insecta > Diptera > Syrphidae > Cheilosia > Cheilosia grossa. Next base: position 14,112,162 of record OY720147.1, on the reverse strand, counting down.
CATTTTGGGGCAAGTCGTAGCTTATATATCCTGTGCATTTCATAAGTGATTTGCATAAAAGGAATATTTATTATTTTCAATTTCGGGATGATGGCACTTTTGATATGTTTCTCAAATTCGTAGAACCTATTATTCTTCTTGCATTGTGTATGCGAGAGAGTTTTGTGAAATTGCTTACCGGTTCGTCCCTGCTCGGAATACACAATTGATGCTGCTAGGACCAAGCCAAACGATCCATTTGCATTCAAAATGTGGGAAGATCAATTTTAATTCAACAATTTCAAAATACTCGCAAAGTGAATGCTAAGGGGAAGTGGGAGGCAGAGAACAAATGGAATTAGCTCTTTTGGAACGATTTCATTACTATGCAGACACAAGGTAGGCCTGTGACTTGTGAGTCGGCAACACCTTGTGTGTTAACAAAATGATTCCATATTTCAAAGGGAATAATTTAGATGCAAATCTGTAAATTGATTAGACCTTTTTCCTAATTTGAAAGGTATCCTTTGGGACTCAATGATAAGTGTACTTGGTTGATTCTCATTCATTCATTCATTCAGTTGTGTATTAGTTTCGTCATAGACCGTAAATTTAAGCTGCAATTTGAATGAAAGTTTGAACAATGAAGTTGAATCAATCGCGAATGGTGGGAGGTAGCCAAAAAGTTTATTTTGAGGTATTAGTAACGAGGAAGTTAAGGCTTTAGCTTTTCCTTCGACTCATGAAGTTTAAGAATAAGTAAAGAAGAAATAAATAAAGTTAAAAACTGCTTTCATAACCGTGGGAACTTTTGCCTTCAAACTTGTTGAGCGCATTGGAGTTCATTCAAACAAAAATAAATAAATAATACACTGAATACCTAAGTACACACACAAAACCACCTAATTTACATGGAAATCAAGAAAACAATTAAGCGACTGCATTTCATTCCACGTGCAGACTTGCTTCTCCCACTCCACTTTCATTTCAGTTTATACAACATATTCAGATCAATAAACTCCTGCCAGTTCAAAAATATTTTCAGTTAAAACAGTAAAAAGCGAATAGAAATTGCATTTTTTGATTCCCTTAAGGGTACCACAAATCAGAAAACACTCTTTCTGTTGAAAGTTGATATGCGTTTGACTTGTTTGCCAGCAAATATGGGAATTTCATCTCATAAATAATGCAATTGCTTATGGGATTTTAAAATCAATATTTGCAAAGTTTTTTTTTAAACTTTATGAGTAAATCACATTTTGAATGGTTGTTGTTTTTCTGTGTAATGGACTTTTGGGATCGAGGGAAAAATGGCACTCAAATTACTGATTAGGTACTTAGGCATGTGCGTTTGTTGTTTTACTATCGGAACAGAGCGGTAAATGCTACTATGGCTAGGTATGATAGGTTTGTTGCGTTAATCGGAAGTTAAATCCTTGCTAAATCCGTGCTCTGGAGGTTTAGAGTATACGGCCAAAGTTAAGAAATAAAGAAACAAATATTTATGAACAATTTACTGTAACAACTATGGACCATTTTTTATGAGGTACCTACTAACATTTAAAACAAATGAAATGTAGTGGGGGTAAGTTATTGGCTGTACGAAAATAAAATGTTTGTTTCAAGTCGTACAACAAAAACAAACAAAAATGGACCATTCCTTCAAAATTCCTATTTCCGTCAGTTAAGGGGATGGAATTTTAATGTTTGCATTTACCAAAGTGGAAAAAATCGGCGTGTCCAGTACAAATAAAAATAAAACAAAAAAATTCGGATTAAAGTAAATTTTATGTTATATTCACCATGAACGTGGTGAAGTTCTTGGTGAACAGGGCCCAAATTGAAAAATCCGCACAAATGCAATCAATAGCTCGGTAACCCCACGTACCTTATTCGTTCACCAAACGAGTCTCGTTCCAAAACTGACATTTCTCGATACCAAAACATAACCTCGGTGCTCGGTATGTCAAACCGGTAGGCATCGCGGAAACCTTTTATTTCCTTTAAATTCATTATACAAGTTTGCTTATAAATGTTACGAAATATAACAAATTATATTCAGAAACCCAGTTATCGGGCATACACATCTGCTCTGCCCCTTGTTAAAAGCACAAAAACTAAGAAAGCGAAAAAGATACCCTTCATCGAATGTAAAAAGTCGGAGCTCAACATTCCGTTTGGAAAACCTCTCAGTGAAGCAAAATTCGGAACTATACCACTTGCTTCCAAGGGATGGATGCATCGTAGGTCGAAAGGAGATTATTTTGTAATCAACCCAACGATCAATGAAGATGCGATCTTCCACCAGCAACAAGATATCGAAAGTCTGCAGGAGATTCTCCAGCTTCCCGACGGCATACTTGCGAATTTAAAATCCGAATTGGAAATCACCAAATTAACTAAGATCCAATCCGACGCAATACCCTTAATTCGTGACTCGAACCATGTACTCATTGCAGCCGAGACGGGTTGTGGTAAAACGCTCGCCTATTTGTTGCCAATTATGCAACAAATCCTCCAGCGGAACTATGGTCTCGAAAGGAGAGAACTAAATACCCCGCTGGCGTTGATTTTGACACCTGGCCGAGAATTGGCACTACAAATTGCTGGTGTTGCGGAAAAACTAGCAAAGTCAACTAGATTGAAAGTGAAAACTATCCTGGGCGGCAACACAAAACGACAAATGATAAATCCCGAATTTGAGGACGTTGACATACTTGTGGGTAGTATGGGAGCGATAAGTAAATTGGTTACTACTGGGATATATCGCATGGAGAAGGTGCGACATGTAGTCCTCGATGAGGCAGACACTTTGTTAGATGACAGCTTCTCGGATAAATTGTGCTATTTCTTAAAGAGGTTTCCGGTAAGTTGATGGCCATTTCACCAAAAACTTGGCACCCCAACTCTGTTTACATTCTCCTTCCAGTTCCACAAGAATCACTCTCAAGGCGATACCACTGTGGGCACTCAAATGATTCTCGCCTCAGCCACAATGCCCACAAACACCGAAGAGCTTCTGCAAAATATTATCGACACAACAACAATGCGAGAGGCAGTCAGCCCCAACCTGCATCGCCTTATGCCTCATATTACGCACAAATTCCTCAGAATGAATAAGTCCGATCGACCGGCGCACATCTTAACGCTTGTCAAATCCGAACTAAGCAAAAAACGACCAGTCATCGTGTTTGGCAATAGATCCCCTTCGAGTGACTTTGTGTCCATGTTCCTCAACAACAACGGGGTGAATTGCATCAATTTAAACGGTGATATGTTGATGAAGATTCGACTAGGGCGATTCGAGCAATTTCAGCGAGGCGATGTTGATGTTCTTTCCACCACTGATGTAGCCAGCCGTGGTCTGGACACGACCCGCGCAAGGCAAGTCATCAATTTTGATTTTCCCCTGCATGTGGCCGACTACATCCACCGGTGTGGACGAATAGGACGTGTAGGCAGTGATCAGAGGTGCATGGTTACCAATTTCGTCTCCAGTCAACGCGAGATCAATCTCGTGCAGAGGATAGAACATACAGCGCGGACCGGTGGACTACTGCCAAATGTGAACGCCAACATAACGAACATTATCAGCAAACGAATAGTCCGCGAGTTGAAGCAGCTGGAAGAGCCAGCTTTTTAGTGATAGTCAATAAAGTTAAATGTAAACAAGGGCTTTATTTCTCTGGGCGTACTAAATTAGATCCGCAGCAGGTGGTAATTGCTGAGTTGTACACACTTTTGCTCGTCTGTAAGTGGTTTGAAGAGTTTCCGTCGAGCGATCACTATGCTCTTTGGTGCATCACTTAGCTTTGCTACATTCAAGTCAGTGTCGGTGGGTGAGATACGGTTGGGCTTGGCCTTCAAGGGAATTTGGCGACAGCCTGCGAATTTGAAGCGAATAGCTGAGGGCGTTTTCGCAAGCACCTTGCGATCTGGGAAGACATCCTCAATGGCGGACGGTTCCTTCTTGGCGGTCTTGAGTGATGGGAGAGTAACTCGTTTTGCGGACACCTTTGGGATGATTTTAAAGGTCGCAACTCGGCGCCTGAGGTGGCGCTGCCTGATTACTTTTTGAAGTTGATCTGGAAAAGAAATAAGCGATCAAGGAGCCAGTTCCTCTCTAACTTGAAGTGTGGGCTTACGTGCGTAGTGTGTCATAAACGGAAGTAGCCGGTACGAGCAGAGTTCCCTAAGCCACTCGTACAGAAAGATATCATCATGTCCGCGGAGAAATATGGCACAGCGCTGCAAAGATAAGTTCAATTCAGTAAAAGTCTCTGATTAAACTGGTTTCTAATTTGTTCAAAACATGTCAACCTTACCGCAAATTCGACACGCACATAGTCCGGGATATCTTCCGCTTCAAGTATCCTCATCTTCTCCATGTACGGTATGAATTCCCGAAAGGCATACTCCCCTAACGAGAATAAGCCGCGAATCGCTCGACTTACCACTTCGTAATCTGAAATTAGTTTTATTGTTATATTTCCCACACGGCGGTCATCGAAACCATACCAGTTGGCATAAGTATCTGTCGCTTGTCGAAGAACTTTTCCAACCGCCTCAGTATCAGGTGCATGCACTCAGTGTTGAAATACTCATTCACGGCGCCAATTAAACCAATCGTCTCGCACAGCGGATCGACAAGTTTCATATCAACTTTGTCCGCTGTGTATGGTGAAAATTGAACACCTTCCATTTGGTCGGCAACATTTTCGTCATCTTCGTCCCTCTCGAGTCGATATGTGTGCTCAGGTTGAGACAATTCTTCTTCGGTCGGTACAAATTCCTGTTTCACGTCTGGAGTTTTTTGCTCCTCCTCTTCGGTTTCAACGGGTTTTTCTGAAATTATCGGCTTGACGTCCTCTACTTTGACTTCAGCACTCGGTTCGGGCACAGAAACGGTTTCGTCGACCTCCATTGGTGAGCTGCAGGCTTTCGTGTCCTTCTCTTCCGTGAATATTTCTCCCTTCACGGCAACCGGGATAGCTTCATATGTATCCATCAACTGGCAGATGAATATCTCGGCTAAATGAAAGTATTCCTCGCGACATTGGATGTCGCGGCAACACGGATGCTGAACCAGAGTTTGCATGAATCGCCAGCAGCGATGCTTTACGTGGTTCGTTTGTTTAAAGGCCAGAGTTTGAATTATTTTCACTAGAAGCACCTTGTAACAGCCGCCGATAAATGGGGCAGAGTACATGTATTGACGAACAGAATCAAAATCCTGTTCCGTGCCTCCCAAGGTTATCAAAAATATGCTCTGCATAAAGGACTGTATTAAGTCTCTGTGGCCACCTTGTATGGGCCATCCACTGCTGAAGGACGGTTCAATGGGCATGGTTATTTGGACATCTCTCTGATACTCACTACGTAGTTCGATTATTTTGTCCTAAAAGAATGCGCATTAGAACTATGTGCAGAGAAAGGGAATACAAAAAATCCTACCGAATTGAAGTAGTAACTACCATCGTAATCAATGCGATCCCACTCAGTGTCCATCGATCCCAGCACGGGAGGGCAGTCGCTATCTTTGAGTACCTCGTTTACCACATCGCTTGTAGCGATTCCCCCCGAATGCATTGAGTATGTTTTGATGTTCTGCAAGAATAGGACTTTTAGCTCGGAATTTGTATTCCCTACCTTATACTCTCTCCTACCTTAGCTAACTCCCAGACCTTGTACGATACATCCTCTGCTAGAATCGGGAGAAGATCCGGTGACAAATCTGTATTACTAGTGTCATGCTGTTCCCAAATTATTTTTATTGTTTTAGGTCCAAATGCTGCGTAGCCTCTGTGGTGACTCTGGAAGTAGGCATAGATGCAATTCTCGAGTAAACCATATGAAGCTAATGTAGTTACCCTCTCTCTGGAGCTATCCATACTTGAAGTGGGAGTGGTTGGCATTTCGGAAGTTACTGGTGTGTTGGACGTGGAACTTGTCGGGGTTTGGCCATTGGTGCTAGATTTGCTGCTGTCTGGTTTGGGAGTTTTCACTCGGGATTTCGAAGACTTTTTTATCGATTTGCTGAGTGAACTTTTAGGTGTCGTTTCACCTACAGAGGACCTTTTCTTTTCAGCACTCATTTAAATAGTATATATGGATACATTAGTAATATATAAATAAACAAAACAAATTTTTCGCAAAAAATGCTTTAAACAAAAAGTAAATTGACATTTGCAGAGGTTCTGTTTCTTTTAAAGTACAAATATATGTAGGTATGTTAACTTTGGTTATAGGTTTATTCGAAGTGGTTTAGCTCTAGTGCGCAGAGAAGGCAGACGGGTAGGTAGGGTGGTAGTAGCTATAGGTCATTACTGACTTAAAACAAAAACCGCAAGTTCACAGCCATAAAAACGTCACTTGCTATTTTTTGTGTTGACATTCGTGCAATTTGAATATGTGTAGTCTTAGACACTTTCCATTTCCATTCACTGGATGAATTTTAAATTAAAACATTCTAAATTTCCGCCCCGATTGATTTCTATATATTTATACATGAATAATTTTCAAAAACAGAATCACCCGACGCAATGCCTTTCTTTGCTGTAGAAAAAATTCACGAAAACCTTAACAAACTCCAACAGTTGTCAAACTCAAATGCACTTGTGTTGGTAAATCTGAGGCAAATCCGAGAAAATATCTAGATTCGCAAAAGTGCTCTGAAATCTAAAAAATATTTCTTTTTTTGTACCAAACGAACATAAATATAGCTCTGAGAGCAACACAAGTGCTCTGAGGGCACCCAATCGAGCTCCACAAAAGAGTTCGTCTTACTGAACGCACTTTTACGTGTCCTACTGTAGCTGAATAGAGTCTCGCAACTAGTAGCGACTAGCGGCTCTCGTTTGCTGTTCTCTCAGCTGTTTTTGGCATATCATCTGTTGTTAACAAAAAGTCAGACGGAAGTGCATAGGAAAAGATAACAACAATAAAATATTTTTTTTATTTTCAATAAATATTCGGCTGTATTATGGCCGAAGAAGCAAATTTCGCTCTAAATCTTCAAAATGTACCATCAATCTTCGAAATATCAGCAGCTGAAGTACTGGACAACCTCATTTATCCGGCTCTTTCGAAAATCTGCGACTACCTCGGCTTAAGGTTGGACTTTAGCATCAACAAAACACCTCTTTCCGAAGATATTTCGCCTCTTATCACATTCCTACTTCAGTATTTGTATTTAAAAAAGCGCGGTGGATCATTTGGAGAGAGTTTCTATGGACTACAGAGGGTATCACCCGATACAAGGAAAATTCTATCCCATCGAAAACAGGTGATGTCCACATTTCTGCTAACTTTCATTCCATATTTTGAAAGGAAGCTAAAGCAGCGCAGCACCCAGCATGAGGATACTAAATGGGAAGAATATCTTACTAAAATTTTACACGTCTATAAAGCAGCAAAAGCCGTGCACACGTTCTTTTACCTTACCAAGAACTCGCTGTGTCATTCGCCGATATTCAAATTGTTGGGACTTAGCCTGAGATATCCCAAGAATCCGCCAAAAGAGGACAAGACTACGTTTATGATTCTGAAATCGCTGGAAGTGATGGCGTTCTTCTTGCAGTTTATTCAGTGGTGGTATTCTAACAAACAGAGACAAAAAATAGGCGGTCTACAGAACCCAGAACCATTGGAGAAGCTAAGTCTTGAGCGGCAACAACATCCAATCGGAACTTGCCCGATTTGCATGCAAACGATTTCGAATCCAACAGCCTGCGCAGTTTCTGGTTATGTTTACTGTTGGAGGTGCATAGCCAATCAAATCAAGGAGCAAAAGAAATGTCCAGTATCAGGTTATCCCATTGGAATCGATGATTTGGTGCGCATCTACGAGAATTAGTTAGGGTGCAATAAAAGAAATGTGATTTTCCAAACTATGTTTGCGTTGTATATTTCCAATATAAATTAAGTAAAATGCACTAACTAGTCTAAGACCGTGTAAAATAGAGCCCATTCTCCAAGTCGAAAGAAAAGGAGCGCCCAAAAAAGTCCCAATACGCAGTCATGTGGTAGCCCATATTAGTCAGTACCACGATGTACTCAAAGAAAGCAAAGTACGTGTACACTGAAAGAGAAAATAGTTAGATGAGTCCATACGCTAGCACGGTTCACTTACCTCCCGGTTCACAGTGATTATTATGCCGCACAAAACAATATCCGGCCAAGGCGAATGCCATTATGTTGATCACAAACAAGCTTCCCTTGTATTTCAAAGCTAGTTCCTCCTGTCGCGTCAGCATAGACATCTTTTTTCCATTTTTGTTCAGGAAATACGATATGAGCATGTAAATCTCACTAGTGACAATAAACAATATAAAACAAAACTTGTGCGTCTCGTAACTTTCGCTCGAAGTCCAAAGCGATAGACCGAGCAATGCGAAATTCTCAATCACATTGAGCAAGCAGGCGAAACGCGCCAACGGCATGTACTTTAAGCGAATCGTTTCATTGTAATACTCTATATACATCTTGGCAACGCCCAAACGCGGTAGAAGATGCAGACAAATGGCCAACTGCCAGACAAATCGCTGGGGCTGGTAGTTGCCGATTGCCGCGGATATGGACGGAAGGTAATTCGGCACATCACAGTGGGTGAAGGTCGATCGTTCAAAGAAGAATATTATCGACCAGAGGACACAGAAAATGAAGCTAAGCAGGGGTAGACAGACGACATAGATCGCGAATCGACCGAAAGCGAATTGAATTCGCGGCTTTGGAGCGTTAAGGCGTTCATACAAGGGGAGCATCACTACACGTGTCAACCGATCGATGCTTTGTTCTAGTGGAGTATTTTCCTTAAAAAATTACATTATAAGTTGAAAGGCAAGGAAACAGTAAATTTCGTTTTTAATGATACTGTAGTGTAAACAATAAATTAATTAGCATCGTCAACGAGAAAGAACGATTCCAATAATTTCGTGTCTCCACACTTGAAAATGTCAACGTGACAGTTCGAATCGAACGAGACTCTCAATTAGATTCGAAAGGGGGATGTCAGTTTAAACGGCTTTCGGAGCTTCATATTGATTCCTAATGTGGTAGGAATTCGATTGGGCGCTCTCAGAGGACTTTCATCCCTTTTATCAGACTTTTTATGCTCGTTTGGTACAAAAAGAGCAATCCTTTTCAGATTTTAGAGCACTTTTGCTAATTTGGATTTTTTTTTCTCAGATTTGATTCAGATTTACCAATACTAGTGAGTTTGAGTTTGACAACTGGTGGAGTTTGCTTAGCTTTTCGTAAATTGTTTCTACAGCAAAGAAAAGCATTGCATCGGGTGAATGTTTTAATATAAAGTTTAGCCAGTAAATGGAAAACGCTCAGAAAAGTGTCGAAGGCTACACGTATTCGAATCGCACGAATATCATCGACACAAAAAAGAACAAGAGACGTTTTTGGGACTAGCCACACGAAACCTGAATTCTAAGAGCAAATCTGACGAAGCCCAATCAAATACTACATAAGTCTGACAGCTGTATAATCCGAAAAATCTAGTAAAAAGTTTGGAGACAATACAAAGTTCACATTCTCAGCAAAGCAAAGTAAAGTAGGTTCTCCAACACGCATATACAACAACTACAGTGTGTTCTCGAAGTGTCAAGTGAGCGTAGTTGTTGTAATTGCGTGCTGAAAATCCTACTTTACTTTGCTTTGATCGAAGCTAAAAAAAAAACAGGCCCAATCGAAAATGAAATGAAAAATGTGAGCAAATAGCTTTTTTAATCAATCACTTTATCGAACTTTCTGAAAACATCTAGAGGATCTGACACAAATTCCGTTCCAGGCTGGAGCTGCTAGCCATTCTGAATTGTGTCACCCGGTGTCTCCACGAGCAATTTTTCATATCTTGCAACATATCATACTATGGAAATTGACCACAAATAGTATGATATAAAAAAATTCTTCCAATATATTGCTCAGCTCATAGCATTCTAACGATAGTATGATATGAGCTGTCATTTCTGTGCAGTTTGAAACTTGTTTTTTTTTTCACCGTGGCTGAGTGGCGAATGCATTAATGCATCTAATGCGAGAATGAAACGCCATGCTCTGCTGAGCGACAATTGAACGAATGAAATAGTTAGCTATATAATACCCACCTTACATTTTATTGCATACTATCGTTCGTTCTTTCTATGAAAATTGACTGATATCAAAATATGAACAATTGCTCATGGAGACGCGATGTCATAGATTTTCGATACTCGAAGATATATATCTGCTTGAAGAAGAAAAAAGTTCATCCTGCTCGGCTGGTGCAATCACACAATTCATTCTGCTTTTTAATATCGAAGTTGTTCTTGTTTGTCGCTGTACTGCTGCGAAATAAAATCTTCATAAGAAGATAACGGATTCTTTAGTGTGCTTTAATAAATTGTTTACCACTTAAAACACATTTATCCATTATTATAGTGAAGAAGACAAATCTTCATAATGACGATCCTAACAAAACCATCAAATGAAAAGAAGTCCGAAAAAGTCCCTCTGCCCATAGGAATGGTGGCTAGTGATGGCCATCCTTTGCCTAGTGCTCCTTTGGTAAGTTGCTCAAATTATTTTCTGTACCCACGCAATTTAAATGTTTATTTAAGCAACACATTTTCCAACAGAAAAAAACGTAATTTTAAATTGCAAGTCCAAAATCTAGTGGCAGTAATGTTTTGATATTGATTATTGTTCATTTCACCTTGAAATATATTAATTTCTCCCTCTACCTCGAAAAAAAACGTCATCCTATTGAGCAAAGTGTGTCGTGTGTGCAATCATGGTCCTACACAAAATTACCTACGATATCTCTGTTATACACACAATATTACCTATATTGTTTGAAAAAACAATGCGGGGCTCAGTGTGTCGCCCGTTTCGTTTCTTCTTATTTAATTGTATGCAACAAAGTAATACAATGAATTACGCATTTTCTTTTGATTGATTTGATCTGATTTTGAATAATTTCGCACAGAAAACGCGGGGATGCACTGCTGTCGATGTTTATGGCGTGTCATTACTCCAGCTAATTAAATTAAATCTTATTTGTTCTTTTCAAGGAGCAGAAACCAAATCAAATCCCGTCACCCACATTTTAGTAGCGACAACATTCGAAGCCAGACAAAAGGCAAAGATGAACCGTGTCTTTGGTTTCCCATCAACTGCAAATTATTGGCATGGCAATTTTTTAGGGCTTGGGGGTGGCAAAATGGACAAAAGAATTTTAATGGGTCTTAAGTTTCCACTCTCTTTTTAAATTTGCAGAAGCCAAAGAGACTTAGGCCCGTTAGCCCATAAGATATTATTTAAGTAGAACTTAAATCGCTATGAGTAGTATCAGCAAACGGGCCTTAATTGCTGATCGAGTGTCAATTGTTTTTGTTTTTTTTTTTTTAACTAAGAAGTAACGCAATGCATAAAAGCAACTGTGGGCATGGAGTTAGATTGATAAAGATGCTGTTTGAAGTCTAGTTCCTTATCAAATATTACACTTCGACGCCGGGAGACTGAATTGAAATCCCATAATATATAGCGAAGAGATAAAAAATGTAATTCACAAAAGAATTAACTTTCCATTAATAGCGGGGTTGGTTGAGTGCGCTGAAAGATTAATTTGCAAGCCTTGTTTACTAACTTTAAGTGGAAATAAGTCCAGCTCGAATAGTCGATTTAGTGCACAATGTATTTTCTTTCCTTATTGCAGCACTCGGGGGTGGGGGACGTTAAGGATTAACAGGTAAAAAATGCTTCTGGAGTATTTGGGTATTATTTTGCGCAGCTCGAGGATCAGTACACGAAAGGAGCTATTGTAACAAAATACTGTTTCCAATAGAAGTAAAATTAATCGCAAATACGTACTCTCTATGCCACGTCGACCTTTAGATCGATGAGATCATTTCGATAGATAAGTAACTTCGTATCAGATTACTGTATGTGATCGAATCCAGTCAATTGAAATGAGTGGGGCTATACAAGCTGCTGAAACTTGCTAGGTTTTTGACAATCCTGACGATAGCTAAATACCAAGAATTTTCAAAATGCAACATCCAACCATCAACCATATTCGCTCGCCATTTACGCCACTAGAACCATAAACTAATTGAACCTTTTTTTCCCCCCGAAGAGCCTGTACTCCATTGCGATAAGAAGTATTAATTGGTTTGTCAACTAAAAATAGCCGTATGGGTTTTTTCCTGAAATGAGTAATTGCACTGTTAAAAAATTGAACAAGACAATAATGGGGCTGTGGGCTCGCAGCACGAACGTTTGCATTGCAACTCTGCATACTTTTCATACTCGAAGAGAGCACACAATGTAATATTATAAACCTTAAACCCACATTTGCTGTGTGTGTGTGAATAATGAATGTACTAAATGAGTATACTCTGCTGTTTGTTTTTTTTTTTACAATTCTATGCTCTGCTATTTGAATTCAAGTGAAAAAAAAAAACCTACCATTTTAGATGTTTTTAAATTGTTCGACTAATGTAGGCTTTTCTGCAATTATAAACAAACACGCATCAATATTTTTTACCACTTTCCCGAAAAAATAATCCATTCCTAATGAAGCGAACAGAATGAAAACAAGAACTCAAACAGCAAAGTTGTTTGTAAACGCTTAAAACACTAAATACAGTTGTCGATTGATTAACATCTGCACTAATGAATGTACCTACGCGTACCTAAGCATAAGGATGGTGTAAAGCACGCTTACTAGTTCGGTTGCATTGAACTTTCGGTATCATCATGTCTAGACCGGAACAGTTATTGTGTGTGCTAGTTAGAAATGCAAATTCACAAGCGGAATTTTTGAGTTTATTTTTTTTCCTTCAACAAAAACGGAAATACTTTTGCATTGATTGCGAATCTAAATCTTCTGACTTGGAACTACAAATATGTGTTAAAAGTCGACCGCATCAGATATATGTAGCTGTTATAAACAATGGTAGCAATGAGTTGGGGGCGTTTGAGAATTGTCGGCTAGATATTTATTAACCGACGACAACTTTGCTACTCCTTACGTCAAGATCACAGAAGTGGGTGATGAGGCGGAGGCGATGCTCTCAAGTTCAACTAGAGGATAAAGCGATTCTGACACTGATAGCAGAGGCGTGAAGAGCTTAGCATGTGAATACGGTAGAAGATTCACAGCCGGTGCTGACGAGAATGTTAAGCTAAAAGTTGAGGTACTGATGACCAGCTTAGTCATAGTTAAGGCAACCCTGGAAGTGGTATCCGCCCTCTCGCCAAACGTACTTGTTTCTGAATAACTTCACTAGCGTTGACAAACAATGTCCATTCAAATGAGATAAGAAAACCGATAGGGTTTGTGTCGTTACATTTCCACGGTTTTTTGTTTCCTCTTCTTTCTCGCTCCTTAGTTTACTTATTTTTATGTTGAATTTTATTTTTTAAGCTTCACGTTGCAGTAGAAAACTCAAATCGAGTGATAAAATTAATAAAAGACGCAGTTCGCCTGATGATTGTTTTTTTGCAAATGGCATACACTTTAGACTGGTTGATATTATTGTTTCCATACCTAACAAAAAAGTTGTCTATTTAATTTATAATCTCTTTTTAGACCCCTCTAACTGGAGATGTTGATGCTGAGTCGATGGTCTTCAATCGTCTCCACATCTCGGCCTCGACAACACTTTTCCTGTTCCTTTCGGCGTTGGCTGTAATGATAATTGGTATTCTTGGCGGAGTGGCCATCTATAGAATGTATGCACCCACTCAGCGAAGCCTGCACTTCCGAGGCATGTGCGATGTTCCCTACTATCCTCGCAACATGTCCATTGCTCGATTGTACGCGCATCCGGAATTCATTCAGATGAGCGATCTGCGTAATCTCTTCCCAATTGCTAATGAAACCAATTCGGATGAGCTGCATGGCGATGACTTTTTCCGCGAAGAGGTTCAACTCGACTTGACCGATGAGGAGAGCTATTCAAGAATCGATGTACCTGACTTCAAGGATGGACGTCGCGGACGTTTCATGCATGACTTCAAGGAAAATCAATCGGCCATCATTGATACCTCGGCAAACAGGTGCTTTGTGATGCCTTTGGATAGGGAGACCACCCTCCCACCAAAGAACTTCTTCGATCTCATGCAAAAGATGGGCATGGGATACTACAACATCGATACTGATCGTGTGCGCATGAACATGCGTGTGGTTACACCAGAGTTGACTGACATGACTTTGATCTCGCAGCGAATTGCTAACGAATGCTATGACATGAAGGTGTACTTGTTGGAGAGATACATCTCTGGCGGTAAGTTGAAATTGTTTTTCTGCTAATTATACACGAAAAAGTGTCCCAAATGTGGGAGACATTGCTAACCATCTTGAAAGGGGTTTAACGAAAGTATAGAGCTGGGTATTTTGGATTGCGATACCTTGGCGATCCTCATTAAAATTTAATTTTGTTGCTTTACGTTGTAGCTTCGTTTTTGTCAAGTATTTAGCCATTTTACGATCGTCTGTCGTAGAGGACGAATGTTTCGACTGTCACAAGAGCGACATCAACTGTTACCTCAGTGTTTATCACGCCCAAAGACGGAGTTAATTGTTTTGCTTAGATGTCTTTTTTCTTTGATTTCAAAACAGTAGACAAAAAGCTTGCATAACAATTAGCTGACCGTGCAAATCATGTGACTGTTTTTGTTGTTTCATTGACCTATTTCTGAATATGCGCACAACTCAACTAAAAATGCTTACTCCATGAACGTGCATAGTGAGTCACATGGTATAGAAAGTTTGCAGTGTGCGTCAAAGATTCAAAGAATGGTCACGTGTAGGACTTTTAGTTTTCGCAAGATCCCATCGACGATTAATATATATTTTACGGACTTCAACGAAATTCTTATTAACAAGGTGCATTCCTCTCGTTTCAGTGTTCAAACGCGAAGCCAGACTTCTTTCGGATTCAGGTAAATTCGCTGAATTCTCAGGCAAGAAGATTGTCGAATTCAACCTGATGAATATCGACGACATAGAAAACTACGAGGCGAAGCAGAAAAAGTAAACCTTTCGCAACCCCAGTGCTCTTGCTTTTTTTTTTTGCTAATAAATATGTATTTTATATAGATGTCTAAGAGTAGATTATTATTTTTTTTATAGTTGATAAATGGAATTGAAAAAAAAAAAAAACCACACACTAATAGGTACGAACCAATACGTTTCTTAACCCTTTTCTGTTTCTATTCACTCTTTCGTTTCCAAAAATTAAGGGCAATCTAGGAGTATGCTAGAGCTTCCTTTTTCTGTTATACATTTTATAAAATATAATAAATTTAAAACGAAACATAATCATTCCCGCTATGATACTGAAAATAATAACAAAGACAGAAAACATGTTTATCACACCAACAATGTTATTGAAGACACCGCAATAATGATCTATTATATAAAACTATTTTTGTAGACAATGTTTGTGTGAAGAGAATTTGTTCCCAAATGAAAAATCAACTATACAAAGCAGAGTTATTGTATATTTAATAAATCTATATCATATTCAATGTATGTGAACAACTACTGATGTTTTCACAATAGAAATATGTAAACGTGTTAAACTACAAATTAATGGTACCTAATGTGAGTATATTTAAATGTTTTAAAAAGGTTGTCATCGGAAATATGCGTTTGGTTTGGTATTATTACTTTTAGAAGAACAGAATCATTCTAATTATGATCTGCAGTTTGATCGGACATTTTTGCAATTGTTTCTTGTATTAATTTGGATTCCTGATAAGTGATATGTTATCAAATAAAAATAAATACTATTTTTTTTTTGTCTCTCATATTTGATTTCTTTATTTTTTTGGCTTATGTTTAACAAAAACCGATTTATGTGTAGGCATTTTTGTTGTAAATGTTGAAAGAAAGATTGGCTAAAACATTATTGCCTGGAAAATACCTGATCGTATATAAACATTTATAAAAGAAAAACAGAAATGAAACATTAGTCTTACGAAGCAAAGGAATTCAATGTTTCAAAAGTACCTAATAACAAAAATAAATTATTTTAAAAATCCAGTTGGCACTGTTTCGCTTTTACTAAAAAACAGTGGTAGTTACCAATACCACTAAGGCAGAAGTGGTCGTTGACGTTTGAGCAAGAGCAGCCGGAAGATGTCAAAGAATCATGTCGTTTTCCATTGGGCAAAACGAAGCGTCCAAGAGAGTCCGGAATCGAAAAAATCACAAAAAAGCACAAAAAAATACTCTTCTGGTGATTCTGAGGAGAGAATTTCGCTTCTGGATTTGAAGTCAGAATCCACTCAAGAAGCACTCACACAAGTGTAGTTTATGTATTTTATACAAGTCAACGGACAGCTGCGTAGATTATTTTTTTAGCATTTCACCAATACTTTTGTGGATTCAATCAGAAGCAGTTTTCTTGTTCCATTGGATTACAGAATGAGTGGATCCGCGAGTGAAACCAATGGAAAACGACATCAGAGTTGCTTGAGATTTACCAATACAAGTTTAAGTTTGACACCCAGGGGTTTGTTTACGTTTTCATGAAATTTTTCAACTACAAAGAAACTGCAATGGGTGGACGCAAATTTCAAATGATTTGATATCAAATTAAGCCTGTGAAAGTGAATGGATGGAAGGGAGTGAATTCCAATCGCACGCGTATCAACAAAAAAAAAGCAAATCGCGTTTTTATGTTCGATTAGACACACGAAATCTGAAATCTGCGAGCAGAATATGAGAAGCCCAATCGAATTCCACATTACTTGCACGAACTACGTAGGGAAAAGCTAATAAGAATCGAAAAGTGCCACTAGTAACACATGGCAAACGGAAATTGAAGAAAACGATTTGTCAACGAATGTAAATTATAAACGCATTGAAGCGACAGTAACTGCAATTATAGCATGTATAATTATATATAGGCATGGAGATACGTTAGCAAGTTCAAATACGTAACATCTTTAATCGCATCAGTTGACTGAACGGAAAATAAAACCTCTTACTTACGTAACACATTTCACTGCTATTGCCTCCCTTAATCCCTATTTTGCATCTCAATTAGTATAATCCATGCCAGAAAGCCACCGCCTTAATTAGATTAAATCCACCGTGGATTGTGCGGTGGCACTGTCACAAAAAGAACAAACAAACTTTTTTACAACAACAACAATTATCCATTTATTTCAAAAATCAAAGAAACGCCTCTTCATATAAACGGCCGACACAGAGCCAAAGTGTGATCCACCCCAAAGGCTACCTTCTCCACCTTTCCATTGATTGCTGTCTTAAAGGGAAAGAACTGGTCCTTTTTGTGTCCCAATCCGAGGCAACCAAATCGATTCTTGCCCCACAAAAAGAGATCTCCTTCCGAATTAATGGCGCCCATGTGGAAGACACCACAATTGATGGAGACCACATGGGTGCTATCACTGAAATCGTTTCGACCGAATAACGGTGGCAGCAGTTGCTGCGGTTTACTTGTCTGTTCGACAAATGGTCCGAATCCAAGGATACCATATCCCCAAGTGTAGACAAGACCCTCTTCGTTGAGCACCATGCAGAATGACCCGCCAGAGGCGATGTCTTTGATCTTACCGATACCCTTTGTTAGAGTAACGGCTTTCGGTAAATTCACTTGAGAAGGTGCATCCTCCGAGTCATCCAGCTGTCCGTACTCGGAATTTCCCCATCCAAAGACCTCACCCTTGTCGTTTAATGCGAGAACACAATCGGAAGAACATGCAAGCTTGACAATTTTTTCTCCGTCGATATCGCCCTTGACTTGTTCGATTTGCCCGGATGTTACGTAGTTGCCTCTGCCTGTTTGGCCATCAGCACCCCAGCCGCAAGAGTACACCTTGCCAGCTTTGGTCAAAAACAGCGTGTGATCTTGACCACATTGCACAGACACAACTTCGTCCTCCACATCCGTGAAGCTGAACTTCTCCATTCGATGGATGGTGTTGCTACCCTTGTACACCTCTTCGTCGACAATATGCCGACCACACTGGCCATAAGAATTGTTGCCCAAACAGAAGATGGTGCCATTCTTGGTCAATACAACGAGGTGTGCCCTACCAGCGGACATGCATTGCACTATCATATCGTCGTCGGTCTCCTCGGCATTCCTTGGCAACCGTATCGCCGATGGATAGATGAGCAGATCCAAGTTCTTTGTTGCTGCACCGTAACCTTTCTTTTGCAAACCCAGCTGACTGTCGGTATTAAGTCCTGTTCCGAAGAGCGTCTCACCATCGGATCGTTTTACAGCAAACGCAGAGAACCCATACCCAGCTACAATATCCGTTATATCAGTGTTCTCAGCGAATTGTAGCCTCGTTGGATGATACACAAGTTGAGTGTAACGTTCGGTTGCCTTCTTCACAGATGTCTGAATGCCAAGTGCACCAGTTTCCTGAAAACCCCACACATAGATGCGGAATCTATTCTCTGCCGATATTTTTGGTTCATAGACTATGGAGGAAGCATATATTTTAATAAAGCTCAGCACAAGATCAAGTACAAAAATATACTCACTTTTTATTCTTGATTTATCTTGAAGCAGCACCGAGCGCTTAGCTCTGGTTGTGTATTTTCGCAACAAGGTTTGTTGTCTGCTTTTCAGAGTTTTGATCATTGCTTATTCCTTGTATGGACTGTTTCAATTTTTGCATTTAACTTGTTATCGTTTGATGTGAAAATGTTGTAATTTAATTAATGAGGTTCCATTTCCATAGACCTCTAGGGGATGATTTTTATATAAACAGAAGAACTGTCAAAGTCAAAACAGAACAGTGACAGCAAATATACATTGTAGCACGCCGCCGTCAAATTACAACGTTTTGATTTTGAAGTGTACCTACAGAGTGTAGTGTAAATCAGGTGTAAATAGGTAGGTTTGAAACTGCACAGAAATGACAGCTCATATCATACTATCCATAGAATGCTATGAGCTGAGCAATATATTGCAAGACATTTTTTATATCATGCTATTTGTGGTCTCCATGGGCAATTTCCATAGTACTATGACTATGATACATTCTAAAATATGAAAAATTGCTCATGGAGACACCGAGTCAGAGCATGTTCGTTTGGTACAAAAAAGCAATCTTTTACACATCAACACAAAAAAGAGCAAGTGACGATTAGACACACGAAATCTGAAATTTGAGAGCAAGTCTGAATAAGCCCAATCGAATACCATATTAGAAAGTCCTTACGAATCTGGATCTGATATGTAGATAAAGTTTGAATGCAAAGTAAACATATTTTCATATTGTCTTAATTGGCAGAGAGAATGTGGAATGAAACAACGGTAATCACTGTAAATTCGACCATTTCCGACACATTGAAAACGCGGAATTCCTGTGGAAATTTGTACCTAATACTTCAAAGGTTTGAAAAATAACAACAAACTTGGGAGACAAAGTTTCAACAAACTGGAGATTTTTGTCATAAACTCGAATTTATACAAGACTAAAGAGAATAGACTAGGTACCAATCAACGACTGTTTTCAGACACAATCCAGACACATAATCGATCAACACAGCCTTTATTATGCACAACATCCATCTTCCAACTTAAATACTCGATTCTCGTTCGATACTCACTACAATAAATTCGCCCAGTATGAAAAAAGAACAGAGACGACAGCGCAACCGCAAGATAACAAAACGCCGAAAACAGAAGGAGACGACGACACACCGGACAGATGGCGATGGCGACAAAATTGAGCGAAGTGTCGGTGTTGGCTTTCGTGTCGGGCTTGAAGTAAAATCAATTTTCCCGTGAAAATAAAAGATTTTTTTTTGCAAAAACCGTATGAATCATATCTGAAAAGTTTCTTCTTCCAAAAAGTGTGACAAGGTTGGTGCTGTGTCTATAATATACTAAGTGAAAAGTGAAATTTAAAAATAAAGAAATAAACCGTCCAAGTCGCGACAAAAAAAAAAAAAAAAACCAAACGGAAAATCTCTTTTTGCACGACGGGTGGTAAAAATTTCTTATAACAAATCCAACAAAAATAAGGATTTTCTTCGTCGATGGTGTTGTATTTGTTGTTGCTTCAGTTGCAGATTCTCAATTAAGGGCTGGGGCTCGGAAAGTTTTTCATGAATTTCTCCGGTAGGTACATACACAGAAAGTTTGTTGAAAAAAGGAAATTTAAAAAAAAATACAAATTTTCATCCCTTCTATCCTGTCAGTGTGTGTGTGTGTGTGTGTGTGTGTGTCCATGTATTTAAGTAGGTGTTGGTTTCGGCATAATGAAAATGTCATGAATACGATACAGATAGACGATACAGGGCGATCCGGAAGTCGCAAGGATATTGGCGATTTTTTTTTTTTGTTGTTGTTTTAAAGTTTTTCTATTCTAGTTGGAGGAGGTGTTATAGGAGTTCTTTCTACTAGTGAATGTGGCTTTCTGTTGAAGGACTAGCGACCAATACCAATGGCTAACATTTACTTTTTGTGATTTGTTTATATGTTTAGAATACATTTGTTTAATTTGGAAAATTAGCAGAATGCTATCTATTTGTTTCTGAATGACTGCCAAAGCATATCTAGGTCGCTCAGATATGACGTACCAACGCTGGTTGTTATTTGTTATATTCACGGAAAGCGATATGTCTCTCGATTCATTTATTTTGCCTGGTAATTAAACTGACGCACAAAAAAAATATGTAATCGGTGGTTTAGTTTATATTTTTCATTAAAAAAAAAAAAAACTTTGTTTATTAGGTATTCTTAACGTCGACTTGTGTAAGGGTTTATGCACTAAGCTAAGCGCAACATACAATTCTTTATTGACTTTATAAGATGTACGTATGCAGTTTTGAAAGAGGTCGGTGCAACACGAATATTGATGAATTTCAGTTAACTAACCTTCATTTCTAATTTGATGGCACCTATACAGAGAGCTCTTTAGTGATTAAGTTCTTGTGTTTGGTATTTAGAGTCTTACTTACTTAACAAATTGCTTACTTCTCTCTGTTTTGTGTGAGGGAATAAATTATTTAATATTTTGGAACCAAGACCATAATTGAACATGTACCTAGCTAATTTAGTTATGTCTGATTAATAAATAACAAAATAGACTGTGGTACTATTACTTTTTTTGTAAGTGAATTAGTATTTCAAACATCTTTATAGGGGATCCTTGTGACCATGATTATTATCGTTTGATGTGTTGTTTTTGGAGAACGAAATTGTTCAACAAGCACTTGAGCTGGAGTCATTAACAGACCTATTCAAACAGTTGTTTAGACAGTTCAATTCTGATGACAGTCAACTCCACGCATGCTTATATTCCATTAAGCAATGATCCTCCATCCCGCTTCGGCGCCTCTTGGGTCATTAGGACTAGAGAATAGAAATTTATAAATTTTAAACACATTTGTTTATTATATACAAAGCAATAGTGTTCTCTGTTCTTGTCTTATATACTTACACAGTTACTAAGCTACAGCAGCGGAATAATTTGATGACAGTTTACTCACAACGTGACAGAAAAATAACCGAAGTTCCCGTGTAAACTCAACCAAGAAGCGAAAAGAAGAACGCGTAACAAGTGTTCTCACTTCAAGAAGAGGCTATGTCGTTTCACATTTGGGTACGATTTTATATAAATAACGGCCATACATCTGTTGGTCACAACAGCTGGTTGCCCTGTCTCTTACCCAGTCACCTCCAACTGGTAGAATTATTCGATTTCGTCAAATTTCCGATTTTGAACTCTCCTTTAATACCTAAAACGAATGGTTTCCAATCTAAAGAACACATAAAATCTTAATAAAAGCCATGAACATTTGTTTTCCAAGGTTACACGAGAAACAAGGTGCTTTCTATAGCCGAGCAAGTGGAGCACTCCTCTACATCTAATGTTCTTGCGCACGTGTCAGTGCCTCAAATACCTATAAACCTTACCATTTAATCTGCAGTATAAATACATTTCATCATAAACCTGAAAGACTCACCCGCTTCCTCTAATAATAATAACATTCAGATTCTGTTTTCTAAAATCAAGGCGCAGTTTCACAAGTTTTCACACAAATAAATCAGGAAATGAATACGAAAGTAAATGTTACTTTCCTGAGAAATCACCTCAACTTAGCCAGTCAGATTTGCCATGAAATTGTAGGTGCATTCCGTAGTAAGTTTATTGCTAACATTAGGATTTAAACTTGTGAGATTCATAAAGAGAAAGAAAAATCTGCAACTTAAATTGGTCCTAACCTATATAGGTACCTACCTACCTAACACTCGAAAGATCTAATGTTCGACCTTAGAAGAAAAAGTAAAAACCGATTATGAAAACTCTACAAAATCTATCAAACCTTACAGCGCAAAGAACTTTTCCAATTTCTTCTAGAAAGCTGGATCAGTGCAACCTCAGCGCAAAGATTAACATGCCAACAATAGTTATTATGTCAAAGATCTCGTTTGCACTAGATTCCATTTCCCGTTCAGCTGTATCATTCACAATATGTGCCAACAATCGATGAAATCTCGCGAACATTTCCACTTTCGAAGAAAGCCGATATTTTTAAACGTGCACCTCAAACAAAATGTGCTGCTGCTTCACCCTCTGCAAGTGTGGCGGAAATTCGCACAGCAGTGCGCATGATTTTCCTTGTTTTTTTATGCGGTGGGAAAGTTACCGAATCTTGGCGAGTACTTTGGGAGAGCGACAGAGAGAGTGAAACAATAATCAAAGAATATACGGATAGGATAGCTGGGGGGTGGATTTATATGTGCACAGGACTATGACAACATATAGAGGCGCTCTCTATTGCAAACGAAGTGAGACCCCTCTTGTTGAGAGTTTCCATCTCTATCTCGCTTGGAAGTGCAATCGGCCACCACCCCTATTGTGCAGCAGCACACACAGTTCTACCACTTGTACTGCATGCAAGTTAATTATTTAAAAGGGTAGCAGCGAATATATCAGCTCCAGCAAAAAAACCGCTGCTGCTGGCCAAAAAACAATTTATTGAATGTGGAACGTGATATAAGTGCATGCAAATAGTAGACAATTAACAAAGAAATGTGTCTTGCGTGTGTTGTTTCTCGGTATTCCCAAATTTGAGTTGTTCGCATATGAGAATGAAAAAAACTTAAAATCGCCCAGATCGTTAAACGGGGGGAAAAATCGAACACGAAACATTTCGGGAACGTGCACGGAGTTTGAATGTGTAGATAGAAAATTTATTCACCCGATAATTTGTAGAACTGTGTGTGCTGTCACACGTCACCGGAACAACCTTAACAGTTAACAAAAAGAAGAAAAATATTCAAATATACGTAGGTATTGCCTTTTTTTTTGTTTCAAGAAGCGGCGTTTCGTGTACGCCTCATTAGTTTATCTGTCCTACACATATCTCAAACTGTTGTACATCAGAGATTCAGAATAACACAATCGCCAGGAACGAATCAACATCATCACGGCACAGCCGACGAAAACCGTTGTGCGGCGCTCTGGGCTCTTCTCTTCCGAAAAAAGTTCAATGACCATTTTGATTTTATTGAACCGACGAACCGAACAACGTGAATCCATGAAGGTGGATATGGATATTACAGTGTGTGCGTATATGTGTTTGTTTCGGTGTCTGTGAAAACTACTTGTGACATTTTGCGCTTCTCGGAACTGCGACTGGCTTCGTGCTGCTGGCTTCGTGCTGCAAGACAGCGATGGTGGCAGCAAAAACCCACTTCTCAACAATTCGCCTCATCCAGTTGTTCACTTCTTCCTCATTGAGTTAAAAATCTAATCAAAGTTCTAAATTTACATGCGTAGAGAGTAAGTGCGAGCATAGTTTTGTGTAATCTTATTTCCGCCAGACTGAGAGAGCGCAACACCCGCCCCTCTCCTTAATCGACAGATAAAAACTTTTGATTGATTAACCTAGTTGCTGCCTTGTCAAGTGGAATGAGATTTTCCTCGCTTCCATCTGTTTCCAGACCCATATCGATGATGGAGCAAATGCCAAGCCCCATTTCTGATAGTGCAGATAAGTAGCTTTTTTTTCGTTTTTTTATCCCCTCCAACTACTAGTCATAAAAGGGCAATTGGAAATTGGTCTTCAGTGGATAGTTGACCTAGAGTGAGGCAGAGCCTGATGCGTAGCATATGGAAATTAGTTTTCAAACAGTACTGCTAGAAGTTGTTCAATTTGCACACTTTCCGACCGAGCTAATAAGTGAAAAAGTTAAAGCAATCCACTAAAGCAGAAGACTTTCCAGTGAACCATGTGGACGGCGGACTCCTTTTCGATATTGCAGCTGTTGATCGAGTTTTTAATTGAGAAACAAGTGCAATACACTCAGGGCAAAGGTTCAGATAAATCGTGAAGTGGAAGACGACCCTTTGGTTGCGTGGAGTGCTGCACCTATACTGCATTTCGTTGCCATTCCAGTTACGAGACATGGCTGCCAAGTGACGATGAGAAAAGTTGCTTATAACAAGCAAGTTGTAATAAAACATTCATTTAAACCCATTTTTGGTTAGTTACTAAAATGTGCCGATCAGTTTTTTAAGAGATTTGATGTGAAGTGCTGCCTGTTTGATATCTTTGGAATAATAAGGGAGCAAACAAATGCTGTCAAATGTTGTGGAGTTAAAACTTATACATACTTACATTTGACCGGGTTTTAGTCCGAACTAAGTCAATAAAGTGTTCACACTAAGATTTCTGATTTTCCTAACCTCACCGAAAGTGTAAAAAATAAAGAAGGAACGATGGAAACACTCTTGTTCTGGTTCTGTCCAAATTTTCTGACACTCAGATGAGCCCGCATTGAAAATTGAAAGCTTCGGCAATTTGTTGTTCCATCCGTTTAAATATATATGTAGGTACTTTGAAATATTTATTTTAGGGCGCTTTTCCATTGGTTTCTACTAATTTGTTAGTTTTGACAGAGCAACCTTAAAGACCATCAAAACCTTTTAGTACGGCTTGTTCTCTGTTTGGAGACTGCCGATTCCCCTGCCTATATGATGTTCGCTGCTTCCAGCTCGAGACAATACTTTCCGCCTCTAACTTCTGTCTAGCAAGAATTACTAAGCTTCCATTTGAAAACGTTTTCTATTCCATAAAATGTTACTTTGTTTATTTACTTATTTATGTCTTCTTCTTTTTCTGTCCAATAACAAAACATACCCAGCAGCACCATGTGGACTCCAAAGCAATACAAACAACATTTTATTTATCCATTCAAATGTGGGCACACGAATTCAAATTGATTGACTGCCCTGACTCGATTCTGTGAGGAAACGTTTTCATTTCACGCGATACGCTCCAAGTTGGCCTACCGTTAACGTCACCGCATTCATACGTGGAATAATCAAGCTGAAGCTAAACTTATTTCAGTATTCCCGAAACGTTCGGTTGAGTTTCCTACGGAAGAACTTCTCTGATTTACGACCAAAATGTGTCGACACTTGAGAGAAAAATAAATAATAGTGTCAGTGTGTTGGAAAAAAATCCAATCAACCACAAGTTGGTGGAAATTTGTGAAACGGCCTTGACCAGAGCACTCGCCCATTAAAGTTTTACATTAGTTGGCGCGAATAAATTAGCAATACAGCTGAACCTAGCGAGTGCTACCTAAGCCAACATACATCGTGCTCACGCCGTAAAATAATGGTCGCCTATTGTATGGCTGTAGCAACAAAAGCGCACCTCTAACGAGACCGTGCTATCCAGCATGGAATTCTGCTTAGGGAAGCTGTGAAGCTGTGTTTTGTGGGCGTGATCGCCACCGCTCGCCTCCGGCACACACTATATAAAATTGACGGTAATTTACCGCAGCACACTTCTACTTTAGATAAACACTCAATGCTGGATTGATTTAGTCACTCATTCACTCATTCTCTGTGAAAGTGTGCTCTGTTTGCGTCCAAGTGATAGGCAATTGGGTGTGGACTGAGAAGTTTACAAATTTATTGCACGCGGCGTCCTTTATTAGGCTCCTTTGGGTGCAATTCAAATTTAGTGCCTAATGTGTACGGGCGCCCGACTCCGAATATTTGATGATTTGATCACACTGACTCATTCAGTGTTAGTCGCAGAGAGAACGCTTTTCGATGAAAGTGAATGACAAACATTTAAAAATGCTGAGCTAAATGGACAAGCAAAGAAAAAAACACAAAGCCAACTCAATCTTCTAAACCAAACACAGCCTGACCTTAACCTCAAGTAAAAAAAAAAGCGCCAGCATAGCCAACGTACTCGAAGGCCGTAGCTTTGGATTATGTATGATAGATAGCTATGACTCACTGGATGGCATTTGTGTGTTCTTTTTCGCATGACCACTTATGGCTCCCCATAGACCAGACACATATTTAGAAACTGAAACTGCTTGCGGGGGATAATCCAGTGCGTTTTTTTTTTTTAACTTAAGAGTATGTGTACATGAATGTGTTAATTGACTTCTTTTGGCACATTTTGAAGTTTTGTTTGTAAGAAAAAACTGGGTTGAGTAGCACAAACCAACGAAATGTGATTGAGCTTGATTGCGTTGATTATATCACTTCCAATAGAAGCACGGACACGGATTTATACAATTGAATGAATAATAGACGATACCGCGATGTAAATAGACTCAGTTTTTATTGGGGTTTTGTTACATACTAGAACTGCGATTATGGTGTAATTTTGGTCTCCGAATGAAGGAGAATTACTTTAGTTGTAATTGTGGCCTGTTCGGAGACATCAATAACAATTATATGATGAACATGAACCAGTCGGGTAAAAAGACACCCTTCCATATACGGTTGTCAATGTCAAACACTTGGTTTTACCACTGAGATGCTAATCGCATTTCGCATGGTCGCTGAAGGCAATCTATACTGCACCAACGTTGGATTTTACAACACAATTTCCGCTCGATGTGACAGGCCTTTCACTAAGCGAAATTTCCAAGGCACTTGCGAGAGACACTGCTGCATTGAATTTGAAAATGCAAAGGCGAAAATGTTTCAGCTTGAGTTAAACCAAGGTTGTCAAACGTTGGAACTTCAATTAATTTTCATCTGTTTCCCTCTGACGGTGGAAGGCCTGATGTGGGCTACGTTGAAGAGTGTACATGAGATAACAGAGAACACAAACATGTCAATTGTGCATATGCCGCCTTAACATATTAACGCTCTTTTTCAGTAAAACCACCTATTTACGAAATATACTTTTGTGACAAAACAATCACCCCTATCGAGGTATCCGATCGTAACGGAGTTTTCTCCGATATTTTAACAATACCTAGTTTCGCTTGTGGTCGAAACCTAACTTTTAGAAGGGTACTAAAAAAACATACCAACATTTTTGATATATATGTTGTGTATTTTTATAAGTGAAAAAGCGACAGTTGTTATTGTTTTGCCTGTAAAATCCACAAAATTCAGTGACGTGTAGCTCGCTGACGGATTTGACTTTTGATTCGGAATTTTTTCCGATCAGATACCTCGAAAGGGGTATTAACCTTTCATTTGGGTCATACTTCGCGGAATAACGCCGTTATGTGTATGACATTTCGTACTACAAGAAATTTGTTGAGTAAATCTAGTAAGATCCTCTGTGGAGGCGCCCACTTTTACGAATTTTTTGAGTTAAGGAACGGCATTGAGTAAATTTTCGTAAAAGTTCAGAGTTAGTAAAGAAGTAAAAGAACAGGCCTATACTGATTCTAATGACGGGCTATGAAGAGAAAATTCTTTGTGAGCTAATGTGTGCAGTCATCGAAATTCCGTTGACAAGTTATGGAGTGATTTTATTGACAATTCTTAGCGAAATTTACCTCCAATATCATTGACTTATTGTTAAGAAAACAACAAAAAGAATTTGTAAAGAAACATTTCAATTCAATTTTTGAATTCAATTTGACAGTTCCTCATTCGTCAGAGAGAGTGGGCCTTCCTAATGGCGTTTTCGATTGAAGAAAAGAATTGCTAATCAAAAGATCAAATCCAGAAGTGCTCTTTCTATGTTTTCTATGTTTCATTGAAGAAAAGAGGGCAATTAAAAGTCAATTCATAAAGAATTGCCCTGAACTCACCAACTCACACAAGCGAAATGTCAGATTGAAATGTTTGTTGTGTTGTTGGAAACAAATTTTGCGCTATGTGAACCGAAAATATGCAATTAAGTTTGCGAATGTAAACTTTAATTGAAATAAATGGTTTTTGCTTATCAAAAAATTAATAATAATTTCAGAAAACAACAAAAAAGTGGCAACAGAAAACAAAAAAAAAAAAACGCCATTATAATTCTTTTTAACCTTCGCATATATATTTTGTTGGAAACAATGAGTAATATTGTATCTAGCCAGGACAAGGACACTTAAAATTATTATAAAAGTTTTGGTTAGCAAAATCCAACAAACAAGAATGTCAAAGTTTCAAACAAACGACGGCATTCCCCTTATTTTTTGACAGATTATTTTATAAAGCTTTTTATCTAAATCTGTAGTACCATCTTCTTGCAATTATCATAGCTTCCGATTTTATTTTGCAACGAAATTTTCATGTGTGTAAAAAAAAACCTAAAATTCTAACAATTCCACTCGAGTGTAATTGGAAAATCCGAGCCTTCTTTAATTGCTCCAGCTACAACATTCCTCCCCCTCAACACAATCACAAACTTTTAAACCTTTTACAACACTAATCTTTTATTGTCTGCTCCACTCTGATCGTCGCCGCACCTCATCGCACAACTTTAAAAGCCCTAAGTGATCTACATAGTCCTAAGTGGTTCATAACATTTAAGCACTCTATCATGAAACAAACTTTGCATTAAGCTGCTGAAAGCAGTTCGACGATAATAATAGCAGGACATCCTTGATAATGGTACCGGAAGACTTCGTCCCATGATAGTGAGGACACTTCCCAATGGTACAAACAATAAATATCTCATTTCAAATAAATGACCTAGAAACTCAAGCAGATGCTGCCACTCCATCTCTCCACCAACTTTGCTGTTGTTCAGAGATAACAAGCAAACACTCGGGAATTCAAATATGACATGGGCAAATTATGGCGTCGTTTCAATTCTACTCCACAAAGTTCATGACATCTATACGAATAATCGTGCTAAGTATGAATCTAAATATTTCAGAAGAATTAAATTTGGCATGCCAATGCAATTGACAGTTCGGTATTTTAGAAAAAAAAAACTCTTCAGACTCGCACCGATTTTCCCATTTGCATCTGGGGAATGACAGTAAAATTCAAATGTCTCATCTCTGGTTAGAAAACGTGTGCAAAATGAGGAGAGACAAAAATTCCATTGTGTGCCCAGCCAAGCAGCACAGCAAAAGAAAGAAAACAGTTTTCAATGTCAACGTACACTTCAAGAATTATAAACATAAGAGGATTGGTAGGCAGCACTAGAAGAGCCTAAGAAAATCGTTTCGCTGTTATATGAGCTCTCTGTATATGGGAAAACCTCCCACTTGTCCGTTATAACGACAGAAAAAGTAGACAATTCAGAAAAAAACAAGCCAATGCCATTGACTGGCTCAATGAAATTTTCCTTTCAATTCAAAGTCGAGCACGTCGTTATAGGTGGAAAACAAAATTCTTAAAAACACAAAACGCTGAATGTAATTAACTTGCTTTGTAGTGTAAAAATACTTCCACACCTACCTTCATAAAAACTTTCACTTGCCATCAAAAGTGTAACGTGCATAATGTACATAGCATGCCATTGCGCTAATTGCCCACTACTATGCGATGATTTTTATCATCAAAACGTCGATAGAAGAATGAAGAGTCATGTGAATAAACCGCTTATAGATATCTTGCTTATCTGCACTGTTTCATTGGGCAGTTAGCACATGAAGTGATATCAAAAGAAACTATAATTATAATTGCACATGTACAGCTGTGAGAACGCGTAAGCGATCTGAGTACAAAGCCAGAGGGGTTGCATTTTCAATTTCCACACCAAGGCCTGTTCAATTAATTTGCTTTTTTTTTTGTGTTGCACTCTTGCAGCTTGATTAACCCCCCCCCAGTACTGCACTGCGTCGACGAGTGTCAATAGAAGAAAATCTTGTTCACATGTGGTGTCATGTGGAGAGCGTTGAGCGCGTCTCATTGTTTATTCAACATTTTTCAAATTATTTTTATTAACTTGCCAAGAAAAAAAAGAAAAATTAAATGATGGAAAACATAAAACATGGGTGTTATTCCAAGAGCAAGATAAAATGGGAAGCAAATAAACAGAGATCCATCCCGCCCACAATTCTGTCGCTAATAATAAACTGAATATGCACATAAATATGTTTACCCTCACGATGATCTAGTTGGCGAACATGATCAATACTGACAGGTTGGCAGGGTTCGGACTTTAGTTGTAAAATTTCGCAGCAGATCTCATGAAAAAGTGCAGTAGATTCACCTTTTTTGCAGTAGATTTTGAATTTAGAAAAAATGCGATAAAAATGAAGTTTTAAAATATTTTTTTAAAAATTTATAATTTTTTTTTATTTTTCTGAAGCAATTGAAAAGGTTTTGTTTTGCTCTTCGCGAAAGAAGTTTGATGTATAATCGCACCCAGTAAATGCTTAATGTCCTCTATCGAATGGTTATAGGTTTTGAGAAACACAAAAATCGTACCGGAAATAGCCCGTTTTTTCCATCCCTGGGCACAAATTTCCGACAAATCCTGTTTTTTTTCTCTTAGTCTACTTGCAAGTTTTCAGTTCTTACTTAACTCATCTTATTGTTTTATGTCTCAGAGCATCATGCGGTCAGCAACAAGGCAAATGCAGTGAAAACGAGATGGCATACACATTTTCTTTTAAAATATATTGTAATAGAATGCACAATCAATAAACAGTGCTTCCAGTAACTGGCTATTTGCAATGGGCTTATAAAACTATACTTAGAAACGAAAATGTGTAAATATATTCAATTTTGATTTAAGATTTCCGAAAATACTACATGAAATTGTAGTAGATCTACTGCATTTGCAGTAAAGTTCGAACCCTGCAGGTTGGTATAGCTTTGTTTTGTGTTTTCATAAGACACTTGAGTGTTAATGGTCGTGCGAATGCGTATGTTGATTCATGGGCTTTTTAGAGGTCAGGTCAATACGATTGAGACTTTGTTGTGGTATTTCTTCTAGCCCTGGGAGTGTTTTAAAAGCTCTCAGAAATGGGTAATTATTTCGTGTTAATAATTAATGATTAGTTGGCGCAACAGGTCCGAGGGACCCAAGGCCTAGCTTCACAGAACCATTCGTTTTGTGTGAGTTTCTTTTTTGGAACGAATGGGAGGGATCTACAATTTTATGCCGATTCCAAACGGCTAATTGAGAAGCTCTTTCAAGACAGTTATACTCTCGGATGTTTGTCAGACGTTCGCGAGAGGTGGCGCAGTGGAAAAAACCCAAAGTTGGAATTTGGGTTTTTGCGGGATTCGAACCTGGGACCCCTCGCTTAGTAGTCCAACACACTAACCACTAGGTCACTGAGTCTACATTTCGTGTTAATTTTAAATAATAATTAGCTCAATGCAGCATTAATCATTTCAGTCAAAATTTTAAAGTGGCTATTGTTTGAAAATGATGAATGCAAATGCTTTCTAACCAAGGGTGTTTTTTTTTGTGTTGCCCAATGAAAGAAACCCAGTTCATCGTTAGCAGTGTTGCCATTGATCGTCTTCACTTGATTCTGGTGAGATGTTAAGGACGACCGCCAAACTCTCTGGCGATCTTTCGTAGAAGTTTGCGACGTCAAATCTTTCTTACAGTATCTTTTATGGAAAACTGCATCTGTACATTGGCTACCACCAAGTAGTGATGCGAGTTCAAGTGGGCAACGTAGACTTTTGCACATCCATCAGAAGTCGTACACTGCGTCGATCGCAACGTGATCAATTTACCTGACGCTTATATGATCTGGAGAATAGTTATTATGCAGTCATGAGGTTTCGTCCCCCAGAAAAGTCGTTAGTGGACTGAGTTCTTTTTCTGGAGGTTTTGTCGTATCGACTGAAGAACCAAATTCCAATTTTGCCGTCGAAATCACAATCTATAACAATCGTAGAACACTTTTTCTGTGTGTCGGCGCGAGTACAAATCAGCGTGATTCTTTTATTAAGACCAGAGTTTACCCATTGGTAGAAATTCTACAATTACATTGACCTGACTTATACACAACATATTGGAAAAGAATTTACTGACAGCATTGCATCTCTGCTCAATCTTCCTTACAACAAAGAAAATCTGGCGAATGTGTTGTATTTAAGGCAGTGAAAATGGTTAGTAACTGTTTGCCTTCGTCTATTTATATATAAGATTTAGCTCTGATGTGAACTTCTACCACGGGATGGCTTACATTAGGAAGTCCCAAGATTTCTTTCTCAAGTCTTCCTCTAATCACAAATCTACTGACTCTGATCCTTGTATAGCATTCGCCATGGTAGATCACAGTTTTTCATCATCCAGGGTATCTACTAGTTTTTCCAGCTACACGGGGTCTGTTTCACTTCCAGACGCTCCACGAGTAGATGTGTCTTAATTTTGCACTTAAATTGTTGTAAGTTATATAGACCAGCGGAAATATGTCTCCATCAAGTTCCAATGATTGGTCTGGGTAATCTTATCTATCATAGTACCGTACAATAAGCTCTGGTTGCTGTACTCATCTTCGACGAAATAAATGAACCTATGACTCTATCAGCCATGAATCATGTTTTTGTTAAACAACATGTTGTCATAATCATAACTTCCGCCTAATCGATTCATTTTGTGGCCTCTCTTTCATCCAATTCCGTTTTCTCCGTTCTATATTCGAAAGCTGAAAGTTGTTTTCTCAAATTTTACATATTTTTAGCGATAGAAGTTATTATCTATCAAATCAAATGGAGTCACACACATGTTTCGTGCAAAATCTGAATTTCGATTCTCAATGCAATTTCTATTGTTTTTCACCTCACAGCCGCACTTTCTAGTGAAGAACAAATGTTTTGTTTCTGCATACATTACAATAAATGTCGTGAAATGCTGCCCCCGCCATTGCTAACATCTTGTTACCCTGGTAAAGCAATTAAAACATTTCCACCGCTTCATTACATAACGATATTGTCCACGCTTAAGAGAAAACAACATTTCTCTCAATTACTACCAAACCAACCGTCTGTATGCAATAAAATATTCATCTATTCCATTTCATTCGTGACACTGATAAATCCACAGAAGAAGTTCTGAACCATTTACCAAACTAGCAACAAAAAAATAAGAGAATAGAAAACATTTTTATTACCAAATTCATCCGGAATGTTTGTTCTGCACGTCCCAATAAATGTAGAGACTCGTTATCGTGCTTGTACACCCGACCCCAACGCAGAGACTCCCCAAAATGAGCTTTCCCATAAATTGTAGGTACGCGAGTATATTTCCACTTATAAAGTCGCGGTTTGAAATTTGTATCCAACAGCAAACAACCAGAACAAACATTCTACCACTTCTTCCCCAAAGGTACGAGTGTAGGTACGAGGTAGTCGAGTACCCAATTTGCATATTATATAGTCCACAACAGCGAAGCAGATACGCTCCACTCGATGTGGACTGGAGTAGAGATGGCAAGTGGAATATTCATTTCACTTGATTGCCGACTAAAAACTTATTTCTTATTATTGTTATTATTTTTACTTGGCCTTAACTTGTGCGCCGGAAAAATTGATTTTCCTTTAACAAAAACCAAACATGCAGACATTCGCACGTACGTCTACAGTGGGGACGAAGAAAGTTTTACTGCATTCAATTGCTGGCGGCATTTAGGGCGTAATGCCAAGAAATACAATAACACCGGGCCGCTGATAATAGCACAATGTTTGTGCGCTGAATGAATTCTCTAAGACCGAACGAAAGCAGCAGATTAACAGAGGGAACTTGCAATGAGGATGGAATGAATATTCCGGACGTTTTTGTTGGGATCAGTTCCAGGTGAATAAATTAAAGAGCCAGCAGCTTCATCCGTAAGATTTTGCTGATGTTTTTTTTTAGCGGTTATCAATCAGTTCAGTTTAATGTTGTTGAACACAAAAACGAGAAGAGGGTGTTAGTCTGGTTAGATTTTTCTGAAAGGCTGTATTTATAGAAATGAAAATATTTCGAGAGTCTAGACAAATATAGCCTGGAGAGATGTTTCCTTTTGACTTAGTTGTTTAACGGAATTGTGTCCCCCGCGTGATTGACACAATTAAATGGACATTTGAGGGCAGGGATCGTATGGTGATGACGAAAAATGCGTCAGAAACATTATTTCCAACAGAAGGTTATTTATTTGTGTGCAACTGTTGGACTATTGGACTGTTAGCATACTGGAAAGACAGGCAAGAACTCTATAAGACATGCCTTACACCCTAGCCTCTAAATTGTATTCAGTAATTGGTGGTGAGGTTCACCTCCTGGCAAGTGAAAAACAGAAATGTCTTTCTGAAAGCGACAAATGACTGTCAGCATTTATTTGTTCCATCAATTACTTGAAGGAAACTTATGTAATTATGAATAAGTCCTGAAGCTCGAATTAGCTATAATTCCAATCAGAGTGTTTGCAAACAAGTTGCAGTGCTGTCAAACAAACAAATCTGATGGGGAAAATGGTTATAACGCAGAGCATAACTATACTGATTCGAAGCTCATTTAAAGGAAATTTTTAAATGTAAGATGATCCACTTACATTACTGATTGGTCCCAGGAATTTATTTTCTTTTTGTTTTCAAACCTGTCCCCGCTAGAAGCTGTCAAATCTAGCAAGTTCGAACAATTTAGGCACATTCAAGAATCTAGTTATCTTAAGTCGGCTAGGTAAGCGGGTTGGCGAGTTAGGGGGCACCTGCACTCGCCGCACTTAGATAAATGTAGATACTTATGTCCATTAAATTGCTCTGGTCTAACCTGAACTCAAATACAAGATTGGTCGGAAACGTCACTTTTCCTACATCTGCGAACGGCCAACCTAGTACTCCGTCACGAATTTCTTGACTAGATTCGTCGGCTAGCCCTCAATAAACGTCAACTGCAACAGCTTCTCATACCGAGATACATCTAGTCAGACAGCTGTCAGAATTACTAAAAATGGGGCCGTTCTAAAAGCAAATTTTAGTCTCGACTTTTAATTTACGGGAGGTCATTGCAAATTGCAAAATTTGTGTGGAAATTATAGCTATTTTGAATTACTAAAATTTAAAGTCGAAACTAAAAGTCTCATAGAGTTTGTTTATTTTTTGACAGCCATCTCCAAACGCATCAGTTGACGCTTGACGCCATCTAACAACACTTGGCCACTAACTTACATATTCCGTTTAATAAAATCAGCCATTAAAATCTCTCAAAGCCGCCATTGTGGAAATTCGCCAATCTCCTCCCCACCCCTTTCGGCCTCTGTTATTTTAATTTCACAGCTTTTTGCATATCCCAAGGAAATGAATGGCACTTTTTCATTTACTCAACCACATAAATCGCCCCGTTCTTCTTCTCCACTCCACTCCGCTCCGCTCTGGCACTGGCACTGGCACCACAAAATAGATTCCTCCATGCGTTGGAGTTGCTCCCATTTTCCACTTTAGAAAGGAAAATACAAAACAAAAAAATCAGGTCACCATATGTCATGAGGGGTTTGTGTCGTTTTGCCCTCATCTTCTAGTCTTTCGACCTCTTCTATGAAATTTATGCTCATTCCTAAATATGTGTGTGTGGCGATGGTGACCCAGTAAACAGTCACCCCTCTTCTCTCCTCGGGATGGTGTGTGAACTTTAAGCTAAATACTTGACAGAAAAAGACTAAACTTGCCTTGTCCATCCACCAGCGGATAATTGGAAAGACAAAAACTAATGTGCTGATGGAGGAGGATGCAAAATATTTACAAATTGCATCCTGCGGGTGAAACGAAATGGGATTCTCGTCGGTTTCCTCATTTTAATTGGGAATACGACAAAAAAAACAAACAAAATTGTCGTGTGGTAGACCTAAAAATATATAATTATCTCCATTCTCGGAGAAAGACGAGGAATTTGAACCTCGGGGCGGCGCGGCGACGACGGTGTGTGTAATTACCCCTTAATCCTGTTGAGATTACCTCCACTCATGTTGGCATAATTGTCATTAAACCATGCAGACGCGACGAACGAGGTATGTATTGGGGCATAAAACCTCTGGTGACATTCGCCGTGACGATGGCGACAGATATATGTACTAAATATATGCAAAAGCGGGAGTTCGAGGATAGAGATGGAAAAGAAAATGTTTTTCTTTTATTAAAAAAACTAAACCAACATGCATCGGCAGAACATTTTTGGGGGAACTCTGTTGATTACCGGCGACAATATTTTCTTTTCTTTTTATGGCCTAAAATGAACCAAAATAGATGAGGTACGAGGAACCATGCTATGGAGCAGAAATGAGTTTCGGACGGAATGTGTAGTCGGAGTATATTTGCTGATTGTATCAAAATTGGTTTCCAAAGAGGGGGATTACAATCGTTGACATTTCTATCACGTCGATGGTTTTGGTGTGTTTTTTTTTCATAAACTCAGACTAATGTTTCAAAGAAAACAGGGTGACTGTTCGGAGCTGTATTTGTACAGGTTTGCTTGTCTGGCGCGATATTTTGATACTGGCAACACTAAATGAGTTAGAAATATTGAGATATTCATCGAAATCACAAAGAGTTTGACATAAGGAGAAACAACACTTTGATACGTCTTGGGGTTCTCCGAAAGTGTGTCAATATTAAAACTCGACAAAGGCTACTGTTTTTAACATTTGCACGTGAAGGGCCATTGGGCAGATATGTAGGCCGTAACAAGAGACGGATCCTTGAACTACACCTTGATAAATTATGTCCAAACTGGTGTGCTGCAGATAGTAAAAACAAACACGTGCATATTTCAAGCTTGGTACAGCTTTTATGTACTCTTTAGACGAAAAAAGAATCGATCTTTTTATGCCTTCGATGAGCCTCCATTGTCCACATAAGGTTTCAATGCTTCGGACTCTTCTGACAAGCTTGTTGCTGTCGCTCTGCAGCTCGTAGAGTTTGCAGTTAAAATCAAAGCATGCAAAAATCACTCCAAAAAATGTTGCCCATTAAATAATAATAAAACCCCTCCAAATCACTGAGGGCCCAGAACACGTGTCACCTCCGCTGGTGCTATTCTTGTCGCGTGAGATGTCTCCACTTGTGCAGCTGCGCACCTTACCTTAAACAAATCAAAAGCCAAACGCACGTTTTACCTCAAAGTACATGATGCCAAACCGGAAGCGTTCATCCTCACTTAACCCCATCAATGCACGACCGGGCACGCTAGACCGTTAAAACTCGTCTCTAATGTGTTTTGATTAACAAAAAGAAAAACTCCACAAATATGTTACATATAAAACTCTCTAGCATAAAATCACGGAGCTATTTATGAGCGCAATAAATTAGACTGTCACATCAAAGTGCGTTTCACCGGTGTCCACTCATCAATCAGTCATCGCATCTCTCACTCTTTTAACGGACTTTTTGTTTGAAAATTAAACTCACCATGACAGAGGTCCGTTGTGTTGTATTTGCTGTAAGTACTCGTACATAGTTGCCGAATGGCGATAGTAATCGACCGCATAGAGAAAGTGGTGTGGAATTTCTAAAAATAAAGAACTTGGAACGAATTATTCGTTATTTTTTGTACGGCATGGCACTTCCCCTCGGAAGGTTGCATATTTGACGTGGCCTTCTTCTTCGTCTTACCTCACATAGTCGCACTAATGTTTTTGACACTGAACTCCACAGTGAGGAGCCGAAGAAAAGCCGAAAAAAATACACAGCGTAACACTGAAAACAAGGAGCATTCTTGCACTTGAGCCAAGAATTTTAACTGCGAGTAGTATGTGATGGATGCAAACTCCCAAAATCAATGTGAGAGGAGTAGGAGGAAATTTATTTCGAGAAGTAGCACGAGAAACATCCACAAATGTAGGATGTAGCTATAGCTTGTCAACTCTGCGCGAAACATCTTTTTGGGTGACATTTTAAGAATTTGTATAATCCCGCCCTTTTTAAACCTAATGAATAGGGAAATTGATGGCTGGACCGAGGCGCTCACCCCATCCCCCTCTATGCATTGCGTAATCAAATAATCTGTGTGTGTGGGGGGGGGGATGGGGGATAAGATTATGGAGGACTGTTAAAAAACTTGAGGAGCCTCATTCTCCGTCTTAGTCATATTATTCGGAAACTGCAAATTCACTTGAAAATTTAACTCAGTGACGCTGATGTGTTTTTGTTATTTTCTTTTCTGAGGATGTTAGTTTTGCTGGAGTGGCTTTTGATGTATTTGTGTAAACTTTTAAAGTTTTCGAGAGATGGAGAACGGACAAATGAAATGAGCTGAAAAATAACATATTATGGAAAAGACGCGCTAAGAGGTGACGCACAAGACGACGACGACGCAAGAAACACTTAGGACCCTGAAAGTGTGCATATAATTTCATTGTTTTGACGAATGTTCTGGGTTTGGATTCCAAACTTGGGCGTTGTACATTTCTTAGTCGTTAGCGTGTTCAATCGTCAACCGAAACAATATACCTACAATATTTCATTAGTTTTAAACTCGCTTAAAGAAATTAGCAAATAAATCAAGCAAATCTTTGCTTTTAGTAATTTGTTTACAACTTACTACCTCTGTCTACAAAAGCGTTCCCTAAGAGAGAGTTTTACCCCACAACCGGAATTTTGACATTGAAGCAAGGAAAGGACATGTGGGCCCACTCGACGCCACTCGACTGCCTTTTGTAGCGATATGTCAAGTCTATGGTGTTGCTGAAAAGCTGTTATTTAAGAAAAAGTTCTATAGCTCTTAGAAAAAAAACACACCTTACATGCTCAGGTTTGTATTTGCGAGCTATCTAGAATTTAAAAAAAAACGTCTAATTAGGTACTAACAACAAAAATAGAAAAATCGTTTCAGCGCTAGTTTGAGGAGGTTATTTTTATTCCCGTTTTATATTATTTTCTCTAAGTATATTATTTAAAGTCCGTACTTAGTGAATGCTTTTTACATGAAAGTTTATTGTTTTTATTTGGAGCTGCCTCTCATCGACTGAGAAGACTTTTTTATAAACAACCCCTTAAATTAATCGTACCAAGAAACAATTTGTGTTGCTGTCTTTCTATTTCTACTCGTATATTTGCAGATTTCCTTCTAAAATTCAAATGATATCTCGCATACAATTCCATCTAGCCCCTTACATCCAACCATCGATAAACTCTTACACTCACAATTCTTATTTTCTTCTACAATGTATTTTTCTGTTTGAACTACTCTTTTCGTTAACCAATAAAACTGCTACCTGCAAACAATGGAAAACATTTTACCTCTCAGGAAGATGTTAGGGTCACAACAGTAAACCGTATTCTCAAAACAAACAAACAACATACTTATACAAGCTTTTTCTAAATAATTTGTTTTCTTTTTTTAGTTGCAAAACAATTGCGCTATCGATTTTGCTTTGTTTCGTTTCGCTTTTATTTTATTTGAATTTTCGTTTTTCTCTTTTCTCTTTTGATGTTTCGTTTAGAAATGATTTTCTATGGATACATGCAAGCCGTCGCATCGTCATCGACCACTTTCATTGAAGCCTGAGCGCATAAGACTAATTCGAAACCTTTTAATCAACATAACAATTTTCTCTCGTCGACCACGAATGCCATCTAATAGGGATTTACAGATAACAATAAACGACTGAAGAGGAAAAGCACCGAAACCAACAAAAAGTGTAAAAAGCAATCTAAAAAAGCTAAGCAAAGCAACGAACGCAGTTTTCACAGGCAGTAGCTGCTTTTCACGAAAAGCAACAGCGCCACCACACAAAAAACAACAAAAGAACAGAAAAGAAGAGAAAAATTATTCCCAACCTCTCTATTGCTGGAATGTTGGAGCATCCCCAACGATTTGCACGCAATATCCCCGATTCCTCCTCCGCAGCAATAACGAATTCAAACGTTCCAGCGCTAACAAATCGCAATCACTATTTGCCAAGTGGCGGTGCTGGTGTAACTGGTTCATGGCATCAGCAACAGCAGCACTCTACAGCATCTACACCAGCATCTACACAATATCAGCCGTATCAGCAGCAACAGCAAAACTATCCAGTGCCACTGCCGCCCGGTTCACCGGTTCCACATCATCATCATCATCGTAACTTGTCGTCGGCCTCCAATTGTAGCACGCATAAAAGTGTGACATTCAGCAGCAACACAAATTCGAATTCGAACGGCGGCGATTGCATTGGTGGGAACCTCGGCTGTGGTCCACAATCAATGGCGGGCAACATGAAACACGGTAATTTTCCTACCCCCGCCCAATCACATATTATCACCTATACATAAATCCAAAGTGGGACAATCACACTCCTCGTCCTTCTCCACACTCTTATATAGAAAACACAAAATCCAAAAATACGTTCCACACTCATCAACCCGCTTTTATCTTTCGCAGGAAAATCACAGGAAGACGTTTGCTACGTAGTAGCCAAATACGATTATGCAGCTCAAGGAGCACAAGAGTTAGACTTAAGGAAAAATGAACGCTACCTGCTGCTGGACGACTCCAAGCATTGGTGGCGTGTGCAAAATAGTAGAAATCAATCTGGCTATGTCCCTAGTAATTACGTGAAAAAGGAGAAACCATCACTCTTCGATAGGTGAGTGTTGTGCCGTTCTGAGTTTGAATCTAGTTTTGAGTTACTAATTGAAATTGTATTTATAGTTCTATATAATGTACTAGTAGATTAGTTCCGATTTTAATTGAGTTTTTTCTTGTTTGTTTATTGATTTTTTTGTTTCTTTTCCTTTTAGTTGCTTGCTTTGTTTATATATATTCCGTTCTGTTACACACTTAGATCCCACATTAGATTGATGAATAGTTACGTAGATAGATCCTTTGTGCAAATAGTTGCCCTTTCTGAAGTTCCATCTTCTTTGTATGAGTCTTGTGTTTGTTAAGGTAAGGAGGCTCTTCAAATGAGCAAGGGCTCTCGCATGTTCAATCTTAGTAAACTAGGTAGGGCTACCAATTATATGGAAGTAACGATTCTTAGGTTGTTGGTCTTTTTCTGTAGGATTCCCGGTGAAGTAAGCCAGCTTTAGGAAGACTTTAAGCTAGATCTATTTTGGTTTTAAGCAATGTTGGAAATAAATTTGTAAGATCACTGACATTTGTGTCTCAAAGCAATATTGACATTGACTTCTTACAAACGGCTGGACATTGTATAAAACTACTCCTGTCTGAGATAACTTGTAAACATGTGACTACATCTGTCCTTGGCCGAAACCGGTCCACAACTTGTAGATATTCGGTCTTAAAGTTACGCTGCAGCCGAGTACGAGTTGTATCGAAGCCATTTAATTTTTAGTCGAAAAAATAGCTTTCAAGATAGCGCTCATGATATAAAAATGCATTTGCAAATAAAAATATGTACATAAATGCAAGAGGGATTCACCTAGGCATCTAAAGAGGAGCCAGGCGTACTAAAGAGCAGAAGAAACTAACTTCGTTGGAGTGTTAGCACACCAGCAATGACGTACATAATTATATCAAATCGTATTCCATACAAAGACCAGAACCATTTAAGCGGATTGACATCATCATTGCAACGTAAATCAAATAACCATTTTTCGGTTAAAAAATCTTATTTACCCTAACACTGCCAGCAAACAGAGAGAGACCATTCAGATTTTCAGCAACAGGTCACGGTCATATCGATCCGCATAACAGTATTAGGATAAAATAAGAGTCTCAAATTTGAGAATTCCTTTATCATACACACCTCTAATTGGAATTCAGTAATTCAGCCGAGTCAACATTCTTCTTACAAGCATACTAGCCCCATATATCACGCTTAACGCTCTCGAGTAACTAAGAAGCATCTTCATAAATCATTGTATAATGTCCATATCGCCCATCATCTATATAGCAAATATACTAACAATAAATATCTATTCTCGTTACTGCTTTCTTTATTTTAATTATTTCCAGCTATATCTATTTTATTGACTAAAATTATTTCTTTCAACCCAATTTCAGCATAAAGAAAAAAGTGAAAAAAGGTTCCGGCTCAAAGACTTTACCCAATTGTTCTCCCTCACGACAAATTGAAAGTCCAACAATGTCAAGAAGATTACCGCCCGATCCATCGGAGGCTATTGGTACAGCTATCGTTAAATATAATTACCAGGCACAACAGGCTGACGAACTATCACTGACAAAAGGCACTCGTATCCTGATTTTGGAAAAATCCAATGATGGCTGGTGGCGGGGACAAAGTGGCAATGCCGTGGGATGGTTTCCCAGCAATTACACAACCGAGGATTGTGATAATGATGGCGAAATACACACATATGCGATGGCTGAGAATGTTCTGGATATTGTGGTAAGTTATAAAGAAGAATTTGTTAATTTTATGAGTCGCACCTTAACCCTAAACACTTGTATTTTTACATTGCTTTCACAGGTCGCGCTTTATAGTTTTACATCCAACAACGATCAGGAGTTATCGTTCGAAAAGGGAGACCGTCTAGAAATCGTCGACCGACCGTCTTCAGATCCCGACTGGTATAAGGCACGCAACAACGCCGGTCAAATTGGTTTAGTTCCACGCAATTATCTACAAGAGCTAAACGACTACTTAGCTACGCCGTATCGTGGCAACAATGGTGCTGGGGGCGGCAGTAGTGGTGGCGATTCAATTGATCGACGAAACGATGGTATGCCTAACAATATGCCGCCACAGTCATCACCGCCAATGCCGCCGATGGAACGACCCAATTTGGCTGGCAAATCTTGGTACTACGGCGCTATAACGCGCAGTCAATGTGATACTGTGCTAAACCAACATGGTCACGACGGCGACTTCCTTATACGAGATAGCGAGACTAATGTGAGTGCCAAATACTAAAATATTCACTGGAACCTATTTTGATTCCCTATTTTGTTCTTCTTTCAGATGGGTGACTATTCAGTCTCCCTAAAAGCACCGGGCCGCAACAAGCACTTCCGCGTCCATGTCGAAAACAACATGTACTGCATTGGTCAGCGTAAATTCCACACCTTAGACCAATTAGTTGATCATTACCAAAGAGCACCCATCTACACAAACAAGCAGGGAGAGAAACTCTATTTAGTTCGACCATTGCCGAAGGCCAATGGAACGTAAGCATAGATTTAGATGATGATGGATGGATTGCAGCAGTTGAACGAAAAAAGTAAAAACGCGTAAATTAATATCCACATCAACAAAACTAACCTTTTAAGCATATACAAAAATAACTTTACTATCTCGAACACTCTCTCCCCCTTATATCTTCGTAAATTTAAAGAATCCCCACACACGTACCCCACTCAAATGGCCATCAAAACCCTCAACTAGCAACAGAAATACTAGACATACACATATTTTAGATTATATTTTATTTATATCTAGTATTAGGCGATCAGAATTAATTTTGATTTTTGATTTAAGTT
The DNA here is from genome assembly GCA_963082955.1 of Cheilosia grossa. Taxonomy (NCBI): domain Eukaryota; kingdom Metazoa; phylum Arthropoda; class Insecta; order Diptera; family Syrphidae; genus Cheilosia; species Cheilosia grossa. Next base: position 14,068,688 of record OY720147.1, on the reverse strand, counting down.
AAATAGTCTTTCGCGGAACAAATTCTCAAAATGTTAGTAGTATTCTAAGTTGCGGAACTGTGCTGTATAAATGGATTGAAATGAAATGAAAGTGAAATATGTAGCAATCTCTGAAACTCGGACTACTCTCGACTCAAGAGTAGACGACGACGGTCTGTAAACCCAGCCAACCAACCACCAACCAACAAAGAAATGGAGTTAAACCTAGTGAAATGCAATTTTTTGTTCTTTATATTTACTTTATCCCTCTTCGTTTGTAGTGTGATCTTTTATACATATATACATTTACTATATAATAGATATATACATAATTATTCATAAAGAAAACAAAAAATCGAAAGGGAAAAGAAGAGAATGATAAACAACACACACGTACTCTATATGAAATGCAAAGTAAATAATATTTTTGTAAATTTTTTGCTAATACAAATTGCTTTACTTATGTTTTTTCTTTCTTCAAACTAGGAACAAAGTAAAAGAATATCATTTCATAAATTTAAAAAAATATTAATTATATAGAAAATAAAACAAAAAACCAATTAAATAAACACTTATCACTCAAAATAACAAGAAATTCCTTGCTTTTGTTATAATGCGAAGCTTTTTTGTTCTTGAAAGAAAATGGCGGAAAAATAACGAAAAAAATATTATACATACCATAGATGTATTTAAAATATCTATATAAATAGTAACAACCAATATACAGACTTATAAACTAAAGCTAAAAAACAACATGTGTTTCTTTTCATTTTGCCTAAGTTTTATTTTATATATAAATTTTTTTAGTTGTTCTTTATTATTAAACTTACAACAGTCTTTTTTTTTTTGTTTGTTTGGGAAAAATCTCTATCATTGATCATATTCACAAAAGCCCCATTCATTTGTTTTGATCATTATTGAACTCTGTGTAAAAAGATATTGACGTGCAGATTTTTAATCGTGTTTTTTTACCATTTAGTTTAGTTAAAACAAAATTTAAAATAAAATAAAGAACTTAAGGAAGAACTTTTTTGTAAGAAAGGCATATTGAAATACATCATAAGTTAGAAATATTTAATAAAAATTCAAATAATAAAGATTTTTTGTAAAAAATACGAAAGAATATAATTTTGTGGTTTGTTTTTGATTTCGTTTTGATTGTGTTCTCTTTCTGTTCGTTGGTTTGTTAAGTAAAAGAGTGGTTTTTGGTTATTTCTTTTCATTTGGAATGATGGTACCTAAGTCCTAAGTAAACGACGAAGGCTTCTTAAAGTTGTGCATAAAATGGTAAAAATTGCAATAATGAAAACAAACGTGGGTCACGCGACACGTCGCTTCACCATCACCCGCGAAAGAAATTGAATAAAGGTACAACGGTTCACATCACATTAGATCAGTATTCTTTGTCTCTAAACTTGACTTTTATGGGTAAGTGTGTAAAGGTTCAAAATATGGGAAGATCGAAATACGCGCGGTGGGCTAATTGTCTCGAGAAAGTCTCAAATTGAAACTTGGACGCGGCACAATATCGTGTCGCTTTTCTTTATGCCAAAACTCAGTAATGGTTGCGAGCTCGGCCTAAAGGTTATATAAATCGTTGGCGCATGGTATGTTTGTACCAATAGAGACATCGAAATACTAGAAACGGCGAATGCGATAGGTCTCGTAGCCTTATGTAATGCTACACTTGTAGATTTACTTGCAATACTTGATGTGTAAACAAGCTTTCTGTGCTGACAAATATTTAAAAGATTAAAAGTTTAATAGTATCAGCATCAAGTCGAAAAAGGAATCTCTTTACAAATGTATTATATTTCACGAAATATGATTTAGCTGCGTGTATGTATTCATGTTTTGATATGACGCATTCGGTGCATATGATAGTTACAGGTGCTTAGCAGCAGACTTGTTTTCATATCATTAATGCATGCATAGTTTCTTACAATGAACACATCAACGCAACAGCGTGTTTTTATCTCTCAATGTGTATAATCAGAATTATCATAAATAGAAAGAGCGAAAATAAAAGCTGTCATCTGAAGTCTTAAATCAAGAAGCCCACCCAATTAGCCTCGTTCTTAGTCAGCTGCGCACGGAATTGTGCACCCTACCATGCATGAGGTCTTCGTCGACGAGTTCCGGTAGCTTACATTCACGGCAATTACTCTAATCCTTGCGCTTGAACAAATATCCATACCCACTTATTTATTTACAAAACCAATACATACATTATAATATTTTAACTGACAGACAATGTTCCATATCAGAGCAATGGCTCTGTCGTTAGTATGTTGAGGAAGAGCTCCAGTTCACCTTCTTACAAAATATTTACAATTTCCACCCCTTACGGTTGTTTTGACTGCGGCACTCGCGAACGACTGACAAATATCGGGGAGTACGGCTGTCCTGAAAAAGCTTCACCATTCAGCCAGTCGGATACGGCATAGAATTGGAAGTTCCTTTCATACGCCCCAATAATAATACTCACAAAAAAGACCTGTTGCACCAACTATTTCTTTAACGATTCTGGCGGCCTTTTTTGCTTTTTTTTTTAGTTTGTTCTGTACATATTTACATTCGGAAGAATTAATCTCGTTTATTTCTTTATTTTTGTAACAAGTATTTAAATTAAAAAAACAAACCTCAAAATAAAATAGAAATTAAATATGAACAATTAACTAGCTGTGCCAGTACTTCCCATGAGTGTTAATTTTTAACAGAGTCACACAAACATTTAGCGAAAAAAAAGAAACATGTTTATAGATGTGCTTTAAAGAAAATCAATTAAAATAAAACAACAAATAGTATCCCGCACACCCAATAGATAGCGAACTTTACAAGTGGAAATGATAAATTAGTAAGAAAAAAAAAACGAATTGCAATCGTAAACGGTCCTAATGAATTAAAGTAGAAAACACAGAAACATAGTGTCTATTCAAAATCTGCAAACAATTAGCTCAACTACAAAGAAGAAACAAAATGCTAGAAATTAGAGAAACATTAGAAGGAACAATTATTGTTACATATAAGAATAATAATAAAATAAACTCAATTACGAAAATGATGTGGCCCAAAAGAGTAGTGTATAAATGTGAATAATTTGTTTCGTTAATGCATTATAGGTGTGTCCATAAATTTGCCTCCCTTCCCTGCCATAATTCGATTTGTGTAAAAACAAAAGATGATGTATCAATTATACTCTAAGGGGTATACACATAGATGTTACCATTAACCACTCAACTGCATGAGGAAATTGTCTTTATTCCTATTATTAAACAAATTAATTAGCCACAACATTACTCAGTAACAAAATATTTCGTGTCCTCTCCGATTTCGCATCAATTTACATTCTGAATTCTGAACTATAAATGTCAAACAGTGGTTTCCCCGATTCCACCACATTCATTAAATATATTAAACAGAATAATATAACAAAATCCGAAAATTCAATTCAACAGAACACCACACATTTTTATACTTTTTTACTGAAGACAAAAACAAATTTATTAATAAGAGTATTTTAATAAGAAACAAAAATAAAATGAAAAGATATATACTGAACTGGAAGTTACGCAAATGTCTAAATGCCTAACTGCACCCTCGAAGATATGCTAAAATAAGTTGTCGTTCATTGTCCATAAGATCAGTTGCATTGCCTTCCTAAATTCAACATATTTTTAACTACCACTATAGGTAAACGAAATTAGAGAAAATTCCATTTAGAAAATTTTTAGCAACTGCTAATGAGCTTTTATAGGTAGTCCTTATGAAATGTAAACAAAAATTATTGGTCTTCCCTTTCGAAACGGTTATTTTCATTTGTTACAGTAGGATTTGTATTCCCAAATTTAAGCCAACATATCGTGTTACCTGTTTCTGTTTGAATTTTATGTAGACAACATACGCGTTTTGTAATTTAATAATACAACAAAATACTTAAATCACTTTTGGTTCTAGTTTGCTACGTTTTTGACAAAAAAAAAAGGTTATTTAAGTGGAAATGATATGATTGCGAAAGCAAAAGTTGTGATTTGTTCTTCCTTTGGAAACAGTGTTAATTAAGAAAGAAAGAAATGGAAAACTGATTTTGTTTTTCTATAAAAAAAGAAACGAAGTATTTTGAGCGAAAAATTGTTTAATGCTGCTTTTTTTACAACTAAACAGATTTTAATAACATTTAATTAATTTTTCGCTTGTTCTTCTCGAATTTTTGATATGGCACAATTTTATACAGTAAACATAATAACATAGATAAATAATTCTAAGAGTAAATTGTTTAAATATTCAAAAAAAAAACAATAATTATACCTTATATTCAACAAAAAAAATATGGGTTCACATTATAAAGAGAATAATAATACCCGTTAGTATCATACTTACTTCAAACGAATTATTATTTTATAGTTTGCTGGCAATGTATAAATCTTTAAATGATGTTTTAAAGCAAAAGAGAAATGTAAGTTCTACTATATAAACATGAATGTAAAAGTGTAAGTTTATTTATATTATAAAAGAAAAATTAAAAAGAATTATGTTAATTTTACAAACAAGTTATGAACAACATTTGATTTCAAAAACAGTTTTCATACATACAAATTTAAAATAAAAATGGCAAACAACTTTGACTGTCGTTTTCATATTTTGATTCTTCAGTTGTTTTTGGATAAGTGCATTTCACATAAATGGCGGTGGACAGTTTTGAATGGCTGCTGACCACGCTGAAGACTTCGAGGGTCCTTTCCCTTTGCGGTGCGTAGCGACAGTTTTTCCGTATTCTAAGACATGAATTTATAACAATAATTTTAGAATGAACGATAACAATCAGTACACCGTATTAACATTGCCATTGACAAGGCTTACCCTAGGTTAGGTTAGGTAAGCGGGTTGGCGTGGAGTACTCCGTGCCACACTCAGGTCAATATTGACCCATTGTGAGGCCCTTTGGGGGGAAAGGTTGTTCCTTACCCGTAATAACCCTATATATATAAGAATGTACTTGTGGATTAAGTACTCACTGTGCTATTGCATACAAACCATCCTTTGGATTTGATGAAGCTCATTATCTTGTCTATTGGTGTGCTGGAAAGCTCGTCCAGCTCGTGGAAGAAGTGTCTCCCTAGGAATCTGTACCTATTGTGTTGGTTGTGTCCTCAAACGCTTCCTCATCACCGAGCCTCTACAGAGTTCTTCTTCTGTCAAGCGTAGTTTCTTCATATGATACCGCAGAGTGTTGTGTCCCGTTATGATACCTACGAGGATGGGCTAGGCTTACCCTAGTGTACTACAATCTGTAAATTTTCTTCAATGTGTATGATTTGATTTGCAGGAAAGCGGTAGGAACGCCTCGCTACTGCTCTAGCGAAGCTGGTTCCCACATCACAAATAATAAAATATAAAGCGTTTGTGTGAAATGTAGTTCCAAAAAGGCTATTGTTGAGGAAGGAAAACATACAAAAATAGTAAACACACACAGGGCCCGTAGTGGAACAGGAATTATTAAAGTTTCGCAGAATCCATTTTTGGGTAATGCTCTCTCCGCTAACTTTTATAATACAATTGAATTGCAACTCAGAACTGTCAATAAGCACTAGCTTCTAACTTCTCACAGCCATTAATTTTTTGTGTGTTTATTTTTTTGGGACGAACGGAAGGGGCCTTAAATTTTATGCTCACTCCGAATGGCTGTATAAGAAAACTTGAAAGTTTATTAGACATTCGCGAGAGGTGGCACTGTGTTTTCCTCGGACCGAACTCGAGGCACCTCGATCAGCAGTCCATCACGCGGACCACTGAGAAACTGTAGCCGCTTATATTAAAAATAAATCAATTTAGATGCAGACGTGTTGAACGACGGCAGTTGGATCTATTTCAAAGAACCACTAAAGTTGAGCGAATTTCGAAATAAAACACAAATTTGTATTAATACTCTTGTATTTTCTTTTTAAATATATTTTTAAATAAACGAAGTTATCATTCGAACAATAATTCATTACATATATACCTCAATTATAATATATATTATCTATATGCTTTTTTTTTCATTTTTCTTCTCACAAGTTTATTCATGTAATAATGATTTTATTTTATTTTATATTAATAATAATAATAGTAATAGTCTTAGTTTAAAAATTAGTTCATTATTAAATTTTAATAATATGTATATTTTTATCTCTGTTTAGTTAGGATTTTTATGTATACATGTGTTGAATTTAAATTTCTTTACAGCTTTGCAATAACACGACGATAATAGATATTAAATATACTTTTCAATATCCCTTCCTATTTATACGAATTACGATACAAATATCTCTTTCGTGAGAGTAAACTTTTTATTTTCTTATAACGTTTGTTTTTCTTGTTTCATCATTTGTCACACATTCATTCAATTTTAACATTTATATCAGAAATAATTTCATTGAGCTAATAATTATAATAATATTCCTCTATGTACAAGAAGCCAATAAAACAATTTCCTTTTCACTTTGCGATAGTTTCTAGCTATATATTTCTTTTTGAGAATCTAAAATATGTTAAAAACGGTAAAAAAAATATCATTTAATTTAAGGAATTTTAAATGTAACCTAACATACTGACATAAAAAAAAAACGAAAAACGAATAAATATTTAAAAATTCAAATGAAAATATTTAAGAAAATGAACTGCGTGTATCTCTCGTTATTCTTTGTTCGTTGATACGTTGATTTTAGTTTTTACATTAAATGATTATGTACAAGGAGAACTCAAGCTCAAAAATGAATTACCGTTGTTATGGGTATACGAATGTAATCATAAACATAAATTATTATTATTCTTCAAGATTTTTGATTTTCTTTTTGCAAAATATATTTTTACTTACGTAAACTATTCACGTAGTTCTCTGTCCGATAACGTATTCATATGCGTATATAAAAAATATAATGTATATTTAGTTGTAATCGTAAAATATATGTTTTACACTTTATAACACTTTCAATCGCAGCAAAAGAAATACATATACATATTTCGTATTTATTTATTGAAAAAAAAAAAAACCATATTCATATATATATTTTGAATTTTTGTGTTAAGTCTTTTATTTTTTATCTATAAACAGTTTTGTTTTGTTAAAAAGTGTGTTTAATAAGGCCACAAGCATAAATATATTTTCAACAAAGGAATATACAGATTCTGTCTTTCTTTTTTGTCTTCTGTTTGAACTCGGTAGTTTCGAAGCAACGTTTTAAGGTATGAAGTTTTTTTGAAAGGCGTAAGGCAGACCAGTCCAACAGTAAGAACAAGCTAATTTAGACGAAGCTAAATATTAAAAACAGTTCAAAACTAAATGGACAGCTTGGATAAACTCTGCAAACGTTATAAATTAAACGGTAAAAAAGGTCTGTACTTTGGATAATCGGCGTACGAATAACAAAATACATTTTCGAATACCGAATGTCGACTAAATTTGCCCAATGCTCTCTCCAGATTGTAAGCTTCGCAATATTCTTCGTATAGAATTTACGGAGGATAGTCTCGAATTACAACGTAAGTTTCATAACAATTCAAAAACCTAAAACACTACAATCTACTCAAGAAATAGACCGCTGGCTTCCAAGTATTGAACTAAAATCATCTATCGAATTTACTTTTCCAACAAGCAGGGGTGACAGCCAAAATATTACATTTAAGATGGCGAACCAAAAGTTTTCGAGGAAAAAACAACATTTCATACTTTGAACTTACAATCCAGACTAACTATCAAAACAAGATGTAACGTTTAGAAAGATAGGCTACTTCATATTACGCACTCCACATAATAATCTAACTTTGTGTTTCTTTCTTGTTATCGAAAATTTGTTGCATCACGTAAAGACCAAAACCTAAGCCAAAAAGCAATTTACCTATTCGTCCGGAAAGATTTTAAATAGCGCATTTAGTAACAATGTTTCTTAATAACATACTAACAATTTTTTTTTTGTATTTTTCTATGCGTATTAGATTTAATGTATGAAAAATTGTATATTTGTTTTACGATAGAAACAGACTTTTTTTTTGTTTATAAAACTAACCTTTTTATCTTGGCGAACTTTAATTTGATTTTCATGTTTAATATTGTTAAAAGCTTATATTATTCATTATGAAATAAGATAACTATAACAATTTGTTTATTCTATCACAATATACAAAAGAAAAAAGAAGAATATTTTGATTATTTTGTTTAACTTTTACAAGGACGTGGTTTTTTTATAATTAAAATATTTGTTTCAATTCCAAAGACAATATATTTTACATTTTTTTTTACATAAAAGACCAGATGGTTTCGACATAAAACAGAAACATATGTAGTATCGAAAAGGCGACTGGACAAGGGTTGAAAACAGAGGTTTATGTAGTTTTTATTTTCTTTCTGTCTGCGGAGAAATTTGTGTGAAAAATGGAAAATTGGTAGATTTTGATACAAGAAGACGCCAATAGCGGACGATGATGACTTCTAAAACATTTTTTAAAGCAATTATGGATCGCATTTTAACAAGAACCTTTGCATAAGTTGCAGGGAGGATACATTGTCGGTACTGTGACTTTAACTAAGTACTTATACTTATGAAGTTCCCCCTACATTGATTTTCAACCCCTGACACCGAATACAATGTAAAATATAAAACTCTATTTAATGTGGCAATATTTAGTCGAGTTTAGTGTTTCAATTTGAAACGATCGCTGCTATATAGACTCATAACATGTTTATATTTCATCCGTTTTCTTGTAGCTATTGGAATTTCTTATTCTGAAACCGAAACCATACTTTGACAAACTCAAAGCTGTAGCCAGGCCAATGTAAATTATGTTCGAATCGCTTCTTAAATACCTTGTTCGTTGACAACAGTACATCCGCGTTCACCGGAAATCCGTCAGCCCATATCATCACTTTTAGTAAATTTAGAATACAAAATTGATTTTCCCTAGTCGATGCTTTCTGCTTTCTTGCGGTTCTTTTAAACTTAAAAATTACTTTCGCGATGTCCTTTCGTGAATGGAGTTTCATAAGAACGGATTGTTCGAGTTGAGAGTGCCGGTTGCCTAAAACGAAACAAAATACCCATCTCATTACTGATGCAGAGAACAAATTTGGTTCAACTTACTGCAAACGGATTATTGAATGCCGCACCACCACCAGATGCGATCGGTTGTTGCATTGAGCCGAAACCAAAACCACAACCATTCGGACCGGACGGATACATGTTCGTAGTGGGTGCTCCAAAACCGTTGGCGTAGTTGTAGAATGCTTGCTGTTGCTGCTGCTGTTGTTGTACGGACATACCATAACCGTTTGCAAGACCATTTGGCTGTTGATTTTGATTTTGTGGCATGCCACCGAAAAGACTCGTCGCAACTGGATTAAGTGATGCATTCGCTTGGAAGGGATTGGCGATTTGAGGTGTTTGCTGTGAATTGACTACAGCCTTGAAAGGATTGGCATTGGCGGAGTTGTCTAAAAAGAAATTTTATTGTTTTATGCAATTGGGTTTAATGTGGCAACACTTACTATGGGCAACTCCAAAGGAATCAACAACTGAAGTGGCTACAGCTGCCGCGGCGGCGGCTGCAACTGCTTTACTTTCGCGCAGTTGTTCATCGAGATCCTTTAGGGCTGCATATCGATCAGTGGCTGTTGACACATTGAATGATGAATTCGAGTTGAATGTGCCGCTCGACGAAAATGAATTGTTCCTGTTTGTTGAATTCGACATCGGAAGACCTGTAAGCAAAGAGGAAATTTGTAAGTAACTAGCAACTTAAGTAAGACTTTCGAAACTCAAGCATATATTTACAAAAACAAAAAAAAAACATTTAAGCTGCAGGGAATGGTATAATACATTTTAACTCAATAAAGCCCTAATCTCAAAAACCTATGCTTTAAATGCGCAGCCACATATCGACCCAATCAACGTATGATGGTGATGCTTTTATAAGGTTTAACTCAGAGTTTGAAAATTGCATAGAATTAAAAATATGACAGATTGAATAACATTTAGAAATGCACACAACGTCGATGGCAAAATATTTGTTAACTCATAATGGTCCTCCCGGTACCTTCAGAATTCCTAGATTTCGGACTCAGGTATATGCCAATGACTCTCGGATAAAATGTTTCTATTATAAATCTGTTTTGAGGGCTGTCGTTTCATTTTTCGTTGGAAAGTATACTCGTAACATAACTTTTTTGGAAATTTATTTCTAGCTTAAGATTTTTTAATTGGGATAGGCGATGTTGGCAGCATGTGACAGCCATGTTTTTATTCAGTCACTAAATGTTAAGACTTTATTAACAAAATGAGTATTCGTGAGTGAAAACGTTGCGCCCATTTTACGGCAAACGCGGTGGCACTTCAAAGTCGACTCTCCGAGACAACCAACCGGCTAGGTAAACAATAAGCCAAAAATTTAACTACTCGGATCAGTGCCACCAGTTTTTTTTTTTTAAACCATTCAACATCGACCCGTCCTTTAACCATCAAATAGTGGAAGAAGAAAGGTAATTTCCAGGATCCGCAAGTAGATGTGAATATAACAAAATCCAACACGAAACAAATTTTAATGGAACATCCAGAAAGAAAAATTTGTTTTGTAAGTTACTAGGTAGAGAAATATCAAGGCACGTGAAAGCAGTTCAATCCGAAATTAAAAATAGGAGTACAATTTGACTTTGGGGAGTGCCGGGCACAGCAGTCGAAAAAGGAGCTCAATACTCCTATTGTTGTACTTTCGCAGACGCGGGTTTCATTTATTTTATATGAATTTAAAGAAAGTCAACATTTGGCTGCACTTTTTTTTAATCGGTGAAAAATTGTTGAAACGTCCACAAGTCTCAAAAAAAGACATGAATTTCTATCTGTTATTTTTTTGAGTATTCAACGGGCTACTATACGATGACCCATTCTAATTGCAATCTCATAATCTAAAGAGACATCCGTTGCATTTATTTTAAAAACACACGTGACACTGACAGCTCTTGCGCACTTAACAAATGCACACAAATAAAACCTACCTCCGTCGTTAGGCAACTAACGATCTCCAAAACGAAGCCAACGAAGGGCTGACCGAAAAAATGTAACCGAATTTAACCTCACAAATAACTGAAGAAAACGGTCAAAATCTAAATACAAGGATATTTTTATTTACAAAGTTCAAAAAAAAGCTGTATGGAAACAAAGCAAACTCAAAAACTATTAAAAAAGGAAAAACAAAATTATCGTTTGCATAAAACAGGTAAAACAATTTCTTTTAGGCGAACAATAAATTAGCAAAAATACAAAACGAAACCAATCCGACTAAAATAAAAGCAAAATAAATTGCTCTCCACTGCGAAATCAATCCAAAAACAAACACAACAAGGAAGGTACTCGATTTGAATGCCAAGCAGGACACAGAAACATTCGTTGGTCCATCAAATGGGATTTAAAATCAAAACACACAAACAAAAAAACGTGCAAATTAATTTCAAACAAAGCTCAACAAAAGGACAACAAAAGAATGTACTAGGCGTATCCACATGCTCTAGCTATACATAGGGGACATCGAAACTTACTCCAACTGTTTCGATTCGAACGTTGGCTTGAATCTGCATGAGCCTCTATTGAAGTGCTGCCGGCGCTTATCGACAGGGGATGGTTGTAGGACGATGTGGTCGTATTGTTATTATTAACGTTGCTTGAAACACTTGACAATCCTGGCCACTGTTGGGCGGCTGCTGTTGGCGGCTCCTGCTGATGCTGTTGATGTTGCTGTTGCTGCCACGCATCTCCCCAGTGATGACTGGGCACGCCAAACGGACTGTTATTGTTATTGAGGTTGCTGCTGTTGTGACCAAGGACAGCCATAGCCGTTGCATGGGCTGCCATTGCAAGGGGAGTGAACTTTTGTTGCTGTTGCTGATGTACATTGTAAGGATTATTACTGCTGTTACAACCAGTGTTAAGGCTACTCGAAGCGTGTCCATTGTAGTAAGGGTATGACATGGAACTGCTATTGGAACTGTTGTTGAAAATGGTTTTGCTTAAGGTGTTTTTGATCCTATCGTCCTCTTGGGCGGTGTTACTACTGAAGAGCGATATCGAACTGAAGTCGTTACTTATGTCGAACAATGCATTTGCATACAAGTTGCTTTGTTGTTGCTTAGAGGAGGGTGTGAAAAAGAGATTACTATTGTTGTTGTTGTTATTGTTGTTGGAGTTGTGATTGGTTCGGTTTTGGTTGACGGCAACTGTGGTCTTATTGTTAAATTCTGAAAAATGTTTTTTTTTTTTTTAAGAAGAAACAAAGTAAGTACGGATAAAACAAAACCAAGCGAATGTAAAAAAGTATCAAAACTATAGCAGCATAGTAACAAATTGAGAACAAAACGAGTGAATGTTGAGAAAGGAGAGGGGCTTTTGTCGCTTTAAATAATGACCTATAAATGCAGTTCACTGAAACCCCATGTGTTGGTATACGTCCACATACTGTTTGCATAGTTTAGCGAAGACAACCAACGAAGTTATGCGAGTAAATGAGTCAACGAATCAATGGGACTACTCAGTTCTTGCCACAAACTTCAGCAAAAGAGATTCCACTCTTTTCACTTAAAATCCAACGATAAACGCAGTCCGGCTTGACTAACGTTGCACTCCACCTCGATTGTCTACGATGGGTGCTACATCCCAACGCGTTTTAATGACGACATCACAATGGGTCCACATGGACCTAAGTGGGGTGCGGCAGGACTCGTTTTTGCCGTACCCACCCATAAACCTAATGACGACATAAATTAAACTGTGCTTGAAGTAGGAACAGTTCCCAACTGCTTACAAAATATTATCCAAATCGATTTACCCCATTCCGAGTAACGTTCACTGAAAACATTCAGACATCCAGAAATTCAGACCAACAACCGTACGTAATATACATGCTCAAGATAAAAAATAAATAAAACTTGCTTGACAAGTAGTTACAAAATCCCTTTGCTGGGAGTTGCCAAATGTTATCCTTATTTGGACTGTATATAACCAACTCTTATTAATTCGGTTCTAATAACTCAGTCGCTAATGCGGAGCCACGTTTTAAGCTTACCCATCGAATACGTATTGTTAATCATCTTCAATTATGTGGCACAGCTTCTAGCAAGTGCTTAATATGCACCCTCCGGGTTGCAAACTGTGTTCTCGCAAATGAGCCCAAATAATATGGTTCAGACAATCTACAAGTATACCAGTATATCACTAATTACTCCGTCTCAAAACGACCAAAGTAACCGAAAAAAAACTTGCTAAATAGAAAGCTACTCCCCATTAATCACGTTTAATCATGAGACTGACATTAACTTTCCACAAACAAGTTGCCATATTTGTGACGTTCCAAAAAACTCATAGTGACAGGCACAAGACTTCCCGAAACAGCTTTTTATTTCGATTTGTCATCATTTTATGGCAGAAATTCTTTCGTTAAACAATCAAATCGACAAATAGAAGATAATCCATTTATTATGAACCATTTGCCAATTAACGCTGAGATCATCGAACCGCATCATCACCTTCAGGCGATGTTAGCGTGCGATACAACACTTAAACTGTAGTGATTGTGACCCATTCGCGTCACTTTAACTCTTGTGTGATCGGAATCATTTCTCTATTTGTTTATCAACATTTGGTGCTGGTTGCTACACCTCAATCAAAAGTTGTTTGCAAAATACGAAATACGTACACATCTGCGCGAAACGACTTATGATGTAATCAAACCGCAGCTGGAGAGAAATATTTAAATTTAGCCATGCGATGGTGTGACTTGAAAAAAAAACGGGTAGAGAAGACAAACTAGAATGGAGAAAATTTCTTAGCTCCTTACAAGGACAAAAAAAAATTCATAATGTGGACAACTCTACAGAAAAGGGTAAAATTGTGCCTTCAAAAACAAAGTCTTGCTGTTTTTTTGATGAGCAGCAGAAACTTTTCGCATGTGTTTTCCTGCGCAAATGGTAGTAAGACTCTTTTTGTTTGCCGAACTTTTCCAGCAATTTGCTGAAAAGTTTTCTATTTCTTTTAAGAAAACAAGCCAGAGCCTTGAGTTGTTATTTTTGCCATTCAATTTTTCAAATCAATTAAACGGATTAATTATTTTCTAGTGCAAAATTGAAGGATAAACTGTGTGTCCTTTCCCCGCACGAAAACGAGCGGAATTTACCATTTAACTTGAGTGAATAATTTATTCAAGGACTTTTAAATGGGTCTAGCTCGTTTCAATGTTCGCGTAGAGGGGGATGGTCGTTTGGTCGTTCTTATTTTTTTCTCGCTGCCATCCTTTTTCCGTCGTTTCGAGAGGATTTCCATTAACCAGCCACAGCAGATGGAATTCAAATTGTGTATCTCTTTATCTGGTGGATTTTTCATTCACCTGCAATCTGTGGGTAGAACGTTTGATTGCCAACGAAAGCAAGGATTGTGCAAGGTTTTTGCTTAGTTGCGCGTGTTTTTGTTCAATAAACTATTTAATTGTTGCAGCTGATAAGTATACTACGATTGTTTAAGCTTGTTTCGAGTGGATTATCTCACATCATCGAAGAACTTATTTATATTCAAAAGAGTTGGCACATTTTATGCACGGCTCGTGGAATGAATGAATTTTTCTGGCATTATTATGCACAGCTTGTCTTTGGGATTCCAAAATGGCTGGCAAAGAAAACGAGGAGCACACTGCCTAAAGAGGGTTATTGCTTTTTGATGACGGTGTGGTTGGGTTAAGTTTAGGCTGTTTGATTCTGATTGCAATGGATTGCCGGGGGCATTTCTCAGTTTCTCCTTTTGACACTGTCACACAGTTTGTGACATCTCCGGGATGGGCGGAGGAAACATATTTTTTTATATGTGATTTCTTTTGTACAAATTCAGTTCGGCTTAGCAGTGAGTTTCTAACTGTCAACTGTCAGTTCTCCAATAGGTATAACTTTTAAACATTTTTTTTCATTTTTCAAATGTTCGAACGATGAATTTTGTTCAGTTGAAAAAATTATAATTCCAATACAAGTGATTCCAAACAAATTATTGCTCCCTCAAAAAATACAAATTTCCTTCACAGATTTGGGATTGATTGTGACAATTCGAATGATAAAAGAATCACTTAAAGGAGTCTGACGAGAAAGTATTGTATGTGGTTAAAAAAAATGCATTTCGAACCCAAAGGATTGCAAACATATAGTTAAAATTTTCCCTCAAACACCTCTTCAAATAAAAACTGGGCATTAGTTTCCCACTTGACATTGCAGCTTCGCCATTTAATTAAATGCTAGGGTCATTGAGATTACTTAAGTTATGTCGTTTTCCACTGCGACAGAAAAAGCACTTTTTTCAGATTCAGAGCAATTTTGCGAATCTAGATTTCTGAGCGAGATTCACACCTACTGAGACCAACTCCAAACCATTTGTCATTTGTCAAACTTTAAAGTGTGTTATTTTACGTTTTTAGAGACGACAAGTCTGTGAAAAATACAGAAAAATTTGCATTTGGCCGCTGCAATGGATATTAACATAAGTTGAATAGATTTTTATAAATACAAATTACAATTTAAGAACAGCTGACTTCTAAAGCACCACCAAAAATGCAGAGAAAGAGAAATCTCGTTTTATGTTTCATTGGGCACGAAAATTCTGAAATCTGAGAGCAAAATCTCGGATTGAATTACTCCATCCGTGAGCGAGTACTACCTGACTGAAATGTTATTGTTTTGCATGTAAAATCCACAAAATTCAGTGACGTATTGCTCGCTCACGGATGCAGTAATTCAACGCCTGAAAATCCCAATGGAAAACGACGTTATTGAAATCCGAGACAAGATTCGGAGAGTTGTGTAATACTGGCGACATTTGTAACCTGTTGGGTGAGGTTAACACTGAATTGTTTAAATTCTTAGTTAATTTATTAGAATTATTGCTAATTTACAATTAAACTTTTTAATAAATGTAGGCTGGGAGGTAGCCAACAAAAATTTCGGAGTCACGATCTAAAAATGAAAAATGCCTTTCTCTTTTTTTTTACTATACCCCACTTAACTGCATTGACGTTTTGGGCGTGTTCTTAAAGTCTTCGTTCATTGGGAAGTGTTCTTAACGCATGCGTTCAGTGATATTACTTTTTAAGTAGTATTAAGGCGGGTTAAGTGCTTTGATATTATTTTTCGGCGACATTGAATTTGTCCGCTAAAAATTAACAAATGTTTTTAAAAAAGCTTGCAAATAAAAAAATAATAATAGCCCAAGAACCACGAAACCTCTGGACCGCCAGAATTTACACAAATTCACAAGTAAAAATGTCCAGAAGGGCTGGACAGGGTACCTCCTTCACGTTAACGGTGATCAGACCATCCAAGCACAAAATCCCTCAGAAAAACTAAAACAACTAAACAAACAAAAATAAATAATAAACTACTCACCAGCTGCATTAAAGATCGGAGCATGATCAAAGTCAGCAAAATTCTCCGCATTTCCATTTGCGGATGGTGTCGCAAATCCACCACCTCCTCCCACTCCGTTCGGGACTTTGCCATTGCCGTTAATCAGCGGACCGGCATTTCCATTCATCAACTGTGCCGCGGTAATTGGCTGAATCTTAGCATAGCCATTCGTCCCCGACGAACTCGATCCCGACGAAGCCACCGAATTAGTTGACGTTGCATCGAATATATTCGCCGAGCTAAAGTCGGCCACAAAATCCGATTCGGGTGTAAATCCATTGCTATTGCAGCTGCTCGTTTCCGAGTTGCCGGTCGAACTGTTGAATCCCGACTTGCCGTTGCCATTTGTAACACTGAAGCCGTTCAATCCATTCGAGAACGCATCATAGTGATGATGGCCATTCTGTTGGGGCTGCTGATGATTTGGTCGACTGATGGCTGACGGACCATAACCATTTACATTACCATTACCATTTGACCGCGACGATGGCGGTGTCAATGTAATATTCTGGAAGCTATTGTCCAGGGCGATGTTCTTCTGATTCATTGTCTGTATATTTAAATTGCTACCACTAAGATTATTATTACTGCTGCTTATGCTATGCGTCGTCGAGGAGCTATTCGAAGAGGGCGTCAATTTCGCTGCATTCGCCAGCGACTTGAGCGGACTAGCTGGCTCCAGGAAATAGCGTTTACGCTCGTATTTGTCTATCATCAGTTCGCGCTGATCTTGGTGTACGGCCCGCTTTGGATCCCACAGACCCAGCCAGGTCTTGGCGCAAGTATCGTTGCCGTGGGTTTTCAGGAATTCGATTTCGTCGGGTGTGAATGTGGCCATCGAAATTGATTTGACACGATGTGGTGGTGTGAGACCGCGTCTGTAAGGAGACAAACAAATTCAATTTGATTAATTTTCAATTGATGCAAGTCCCATAAACGGGAGGGCAGAGACCTTAAAGAAGTGCCACGTCATGTTTGGTCGAAAAAATAAATAAAACCCAAATCTCAGTTTAAAAGAGATATATACCCAACCCACGCCATGACTGAAGTGAATTTGAATGCATTTCACGGCGTCATGATAAGGGAAATCAAATTACCCCCCTCGTCCCAGTGACGAGGAGCGCAACATTCGATGAATATTCAATCGAATTGCCGGTGCAATGCAGCAACAACGGTGTATGGTGTACAATACGTTTTCCGGTGAACGGAAAGTTCTTTGATCTCAAAATACATATGGTAGAGGTGTACGGGTTAAGAGGGCTCTTGCGAAATATGTACGAGTATTCGTAAAGTTCTGCTAAATTGTTGAACGTTTATTCGGCAAGCTGCAGGAAAGGGTGTTGTCCAGGGATCACGTGCGAGGTGATTGCGAATTCATTCTCAACAATTTGTTGTGAGTAATGGCACGCAAGGAGAATGCACAGTTGTTTGTTGTGGAAATGTTGAAAGATTTTTGACACCCAATCGGAATGTCATTAGGGGAAGGTGGACGAAGGGAGTATTTTGAAATAGAATTGGTTGAAGAGTTCCACTTGTTTTTAAAACTCTAAATCGGATCTAACAACGACTCAAGGGAAAAAGTGACAGCAGTTGAATTGCCTTGCTGCAGACCAAGTTTCTAGGCGACTGCAACTTACAGCAATCTACACCCAAAACAGTCTTCACTGTAAGTTGCACAACTTGTGACAGTCAAATTTACAATAAATTGTATATTTGTGTAATGAGCAGCAAATGCGTTCTTATTCACAATTAATTGTAAGTTTTGCAGAGTTTATTTTCTTTTTAGCAATGAAATATTAAAAATTATCCCAAGTTCTTGTTGTAACATTTTTCTTGTTAAATGTGCAGTTATGAATATGTCAAATATACAACCAAAATGCTGTAGAAAGTTCTTAAGACTTGTAAAATGAACCACATACGCATTCATATCTACAAACATTTTCAGTTGAAACTGTCTTCATTTGTGTTTGTAATAATATGAAGGCTGCATTTATCGCAACTGACTCGTTTAGCCAGACCATTTTTATGGTCTATACGCATTCCTTTGTATATTTTGTCGTAAAGTCTGGAAGCGATAAGCCCCTTTTTTGTCGTAAGCTCAGAATGTTGTTGCCTGCATTTTAAACAGGGATGTGATCGAAAATAATCTCCTTATAGGAAACGCGTCTTCTGAAAAAAAATTTACTTTTGGGCTTTTTTCTAAGAATGTTTGCCTTGATGCAGCAAATATTTTTTTCTTATTATTATACCATTTTAAATATTAATAATTAATTTTACAATTGGTGAAAAAAAACCAAATATTTATGTCATTTATAGGGTCTTTGATACTTATTACTTGGATGAAAATAATTTCAAATTATCTGGTGTGTTGTTGTTTTTTTTTTATTTTGGAGCATAGATTTCAAATAAGGCTGTGAAACTGTGAAAATGAAAGCAATTCACGATAGGAATTACATTTTGACCGCAAAGTTAATACAACCGAAATCTTTATTTTAAATGCATATTGTGTGTTTACAATGAATTTGATTCATGATGATTACAATAAAATATAAATAAATATATTAGGTAATTATATTTATAGAAATAACTTCCAAAATTAAATCTTTTGAATAAAATACAGCTAAAAAAGGTATACCACATAAAGCTAAATTAGCTACATTAAAACAAGAAGATGTTAAAGGTTTATATATAAATGATTTTAACAAGAAAAACTGTTATTAGTTTTTCTTGTTGTAAAATCTACAACAAATGCTCTTACTTTCATAATTCGGTTCTGGAATGTAGAGGCTTTTCCAATAAGAGGTGTTATTTTGGTATTCAAAGATATTCCATTTTTTGAGATAAATGATCGAATGTTTGTTTCATAATAAAGAGGAACGTATGCCGTTAATAATGAAAAACAACATCAGCCAAATGGCCACCACGAGCACGCATACAGGACCATATCCTTTTCATGAAATTTTCCATAACCAAATCGCAAAGTGGCTGCCCTATGTCCTCGATAGCCTCACGAATTTTATCTTTGGGGTCTTGAATCGACGCTGGGCTGTTGGCGTAGACCTTATCTTTCACGTGGCCCCAAAGGAAGAAGTCGCATGGTGTTAAATCACAAGATCTCGGTGGCCAATTGTGATCACCTCTTCGAGAGATAACATGGTCCGGAAACTTTTCCCGTAAAAGATCGCTTTCGTTGCTTGTGTGGCACGTAGCGCCGTCTTGTTGAAAGAAAACGTTGTCCAGATCAATACCATCCAACGCCGACCATAAAATACGGTGTGATGACGTTTGTGGAATGCCCAATTCCAAAGAACGACGAGGAATGGACAAACCTGGGTTTTCTTCAACACTTTGGGCTACAGCAGCAATATTCTCAGTTGTTCTTGAGCGACGTGCACGGGTTTTATTCTTCACATCACTCACTTGTCCCAACAGCTCGAATTTTTCCACCAATTTCTGTATTGCGGTCCGTCAAGGTGCTTCACGAAGACCAAAAAATGCTTAAGTTTTGCGAACTGTGACTGCAAGATTTTCACCATTTTTGTAGTGAATTTTAATAATTTCAATGCATTCTTGAAGCGTGTATCTTTCCATATTTAGTAATGGCGTAGTTTCTATTTGTCAAATGACAAAGAATAAAAGCTTCAAAAGTGACAGCTACCGAAATAGCGGGTCATTCACAATAACACCTCTTATTGGCAAACCCTTTACAAACTCGTTACTGTAAAATTGACAGCATTGGATGTCGGGACGATTATGACAATTGATGCAGTCGAATTCACAGCGCTTTTCAACACTTTTACAACAATTTTTTTCGGACGTATGCCAGCACCAATCTGATGCAAACGTTGCGGGCAGATAAAGGTCTGCATTTTAAAGCCATGAATTGAGTGGACCTACCACGGACACAAAGGCCGCTGTACCTACGTCCTCTTTCAATCCCTTACTCTCCACTTTGGATCGCAAATTTTCTCCTCAATCCACATGACACTTTCTTCGCTTACAAAAAACTCATTTGCCGGTACTGGCGCTGTGTATACAGTATCACCTTGCAAATACTAAAGATCCCTTTGTGCCAGAAACAACAACACACTTTAAAGAGGAAATTTGCAACACAAACTGCCTTTTGCTCTACTTTGACACCCTTGTGACCCAATTGCACAGATCCGTATCTAGTAGCTGCCGTTGTTAATCGCAGCCCTCCTCCGCAGCGCATTCCTCTCGCCCTCCTGTCACCAGCCAATCAGTCCCAGTCCTAATGAAAATGTAAATCATGAACATTCTGGAGGATATTCGCTCACCATTCAGTCTCAGCACGAAACTTCAATAAAAGAAACAGTTTTGGTTGCCACACCTATGTACGTGTACAGAGTGCAGCAGTAATTTGCCAACAAAATTTCCATCCTTCTTCCAGCCCACTCACACACATTCGTTCTCAAGCTTTGTATAGTTTCTGAGATGCAAAATAAATGCAAATTAAATTCATTTCCATCACGTTTTCCGCATTGTGAAGGTGGGATTACAGAAATATGTTCTTAATTCTCAAAGAGAAAAGCATCATCACAAGCTTTTGCAGAGTCTTTCCGGCTGCTCCTTTGCCTGCTCGTTGTACGTTGTGCAAAGTGAATTGTGCGCTTAAAACGTGTGCGGTTTTTCCATTGTCTTCTAAAATACGAAATAAGTGGATCTTATGTAAATTGAAGTTTTCTCTTTGGGTAGAGAGAGACACACGGACACAAAGCGCGGGTAATTGTTTTGTGGCGAAATTTTGCTAAGAAAGCCGGCTTCTTTGGATAACGTTGTGTGAGTGGAAGGCCCCAACAATCAGATGGCATTTTAAATGTCAATCTTGGAGTTGTTAAATTGCCGTCTTTTTGTTGTTGTCGTCTCGTTTCCCAAGCAGAGAAGAAGGTAGAGAGAGAGAGAGATAGTTTGTAGGTTAAACCGGGAATTGCAATGATTAGCAAGTGGCACCTCAATTAGATGAAACGTGAGAATTGTTAGTTCATGATTTCATGGGATTGTCTAGAAGCAGATTTGAGTTGAGTTTGAGAGAAACCAATGAAACAGACAAACATCAGCCGGTAGTACAGTGACACTTGTGTCGGAGTTGGCATCAGTATAAATGGAATTTCGTTGTTATATCGCTAGTAGCGGTAATCGCATTAACTGAATGAAATCCAATGCGATGGGAAATATGAGTTTGTTGGACTTTGACAGATTAGTGAAGTATTTAGTCTAATTTGACAACTATTGGCAGTTAGTTGGGTATTTTTGTTTTTTTTTTGCTGTCACGCAAGCTGGTAAATTGGGCTAACTCGCGGATGGGTCGGACGAATCACAGAAAATATGTAAAATACCAGCAAAAGCAGTGAGCAACTGTTTTTTCTTTGTATCAAGAAGTCATTAACCTTAAAAATGTCATTTGCATGGCGTGGGCGGAATAAAGCTTTATTTAGATTTCTGTTTTAGGTATACGAAACATTGTTTGAAATCTTTTCCGTTTGCAATTTCTGACTACTTATAGTTACAAATTTTACGCGCAGATGACAATTTCAGGTCGAATAGATTTCGCTTGCCGGAGAAAACTCTTATAAAATTGAGTGCCAAATATATATATACAAGGTGGCGCAAAAGTTGTCACCCAATGTTCTTTGGCTGTAATTTTTTTTGTGAATGAAAAAATTTGATTTGATATTTTGGTGTCTTTAATTTCGTTCCATTACGTCGAGGAAATGATATCGGCAGAATTGATGACGATTTGATGAATTGAATTCCATCACTCTTGCCAGAACTGCCGGCGATAGATCCTCGCATTCTTGGCAGATATTCTTTTTGAGGGCTTCAAAAGTCTGAAGTTACTTCCCAAATGTCAAAGTAGAGTGTTGCGGCCATTTGCATGAATTATAGCATCTTTTGATAGGATGATGATTGATGACCTTTGCGCTACCTATAGTATATATTCGCTGAATTTCTACATGTTGTATGTTGGGCTTGTTTTTTTGTAATGAACTCCAAAGTTATTTCCGTTTTGAACAAGTTCCACACACTGTCCGTTGTCCGGAGTCAACCTTTTTTTATGTCTATTTGAACACTCAACTGATTTTTCACTGGTTTGGGATCCGGATCAAGTGTGGCTACTTCTTTGAGGTATAAGAAGATCTGAAAAATGTATAGCTTAAGATACTAATATTGGATTCATATTTAGATCTGGGTAGTTCTTAAGGCCTACAAAGACCTAGCTACAAGTTTTCCAAATTTGGAAGATCTACCTGTCAAAAAAATCACTGAGGCAGTAAGTAGTGGCGATTGAAGCGAGATATCAATGGGAAAATCATGTCTAACGGTCTCAGTGCAACAAATATGTTACAGCTGCCTGTACGTTTCGTTATTTCCAACACTGCCTACGCTATTAGAACCGACATGAATGCGATCATACCACCTAAGCAAACATGCGTTTTCAGGTCAAACAAGAGAGACAGAGTTTACTTTTACGGGTCTCCAACTCCATAAAGCCGGGGCATTACTAAACATCGAGCTATAAAGATACGTAAACACTATTACAAACTTGTAGTCTAGATTTAGGTTAATATCCGATGACGGTACATTTCCCCAACTCAATTCGTGATGCGGTGGCGCCGCCATAAGAACTAAATAGATTCTCTACAATAGAAATGAAACAAAAAAAACGGAAAACGAAGTTAAGTGAACAAAGGATTGATCAGTAATAATTTCGTTAATACTCAAAGCTAATGCCTAATATAGTAATATATGTGACAAAGAGCACACCCACTCTCAACAGCCAGCATGGACTTCCAGTCCCATGGGAAGGCAAAGAGAGTCGACTGGAAAGTTGGTGGGTGTGCTCACTTGCTCAGTCATGTTTTGACTTAAAAAAGTGTTCAAAAGAGAAAAAAGAAAGTACTCAACTGCAAAAGTAGAGACACAACTGCCATTCGATTCCAATTCCAATCATTTGTCTCGCAGATTGCTGATTTTCGATCACTGTCCTCAATCCCCAGAGGACTGCATATCCAAGTCATTAAGACGTTTCTGGCAACCATATCGATTGGCGAAACTCCTCCACGTTTTCATTCGCATTCCACACTCATGTCATTTATTATACGAGAACTTTCTCTGACCTTAAGTCATTCGATTAATTTACAATGAAACTGTGCAAAAATATTTCACAACCTCGTCATCCTGAACAGCGAGAATCCAACAGCAGCCACCATTATCACCG
Source organism: Cheilosia grossa (assembly GCA_963082955.1). Lineage (NCBI taxonomy): Eukaryota > Metazoa > Arthropoda > Insecta > Diptera > Syrphidae > Cheilosia > Cheilosia grossa. Next base: position 14,045,016 of record OY720147.1, on the reverse strand, counting down.
TCGTCATCAGCACTTTTTCCGAAGGAATTCCTTTCGCTCCAAAAGAATATTACTCTTCGGATCGTATTTCATTCGTGAAACGATATTAATCGAAGCGACTTACATACCACCCGCTAGTGGCATCGTTCACTTCATAAGCTCAAGTCGTTTCTCCTTTCACTATACTGAATGACGATGCCACTATCTTTCTTCCGTTCGACGATTGACCCTTTAAACTGAATGTTCTCCAGAAGTTACGTCTGTTCGAGTGGTGTCTCTGTAATTCGAGTGAGGTTATACCTTTTCGTATCGAGCCTGCTCAATGGGTAAACGCCTTTGGACCACCACTTCAGTTCGGCCGCTCCTTACAGGAAAACCCATCTCTTGTTCGTGTCCTCTATCACTGTTTGGATCTCGTTTTCGATTTCGCCCTCATCCTTATCCGTGTTCAGAGTTTATAGCCACCCATAAATTGGGTATCGGTTTCAGCCACTTTAACAAGATTAAAACTCAATTCCCCAGGAAATGACATTTCGGGTCCGCCTTTTTGCAAAACTTAACTACATTCGTATGTGATTGGTTGAGTGCTTCATCTTCTGATGAAATTATGATAAATATGCTGAGGACCTGGTTCTTCTTCATCGCATCACGTTCTGCTCTGCAGAAACATTGGCGCCCTTCTTCGAAAAGCGAAAGACTGACAGAGGAAAGGACAAAAGATTGATTGCAAGTGTAACAGGTCCCGAGCGGTGGGATGGCTTGAAAGAAACTTTCATCTGAAATTGGCTTCTGTTCTAATAGAGATCTTCTTCTCTTTTCGCCATCATTCGTCCTTGTGTTGATTTTATTACTGTCCAGGGGTATATTTCCACATGACGGCGATATCTATTCCCTAGATGCCTTGTTTTGAGCGGAACCCATGTGGAGACGTAACACGCTCGCGTGCATTCGGCAACATGATGTGGCGATGATAATCAAAAAGGGTTCTATTGTCCCTTCTCAGCTGATTTGTTATGCGGACGTTTTCATTGTAATGCCGATGCCGAAGCTATTCCAAATTGCAAAATCGTAAAACGGATTAAATGCTCTTGCACATTGTCGTGCGGATGGCGTATGGATTGCATTCGACTGGTTGATGTGCATTGCACATTCAATTTGTTGTGAGCGTATGACCGAGTTTTTGTCCCTTTTGTTCTGTTTGGCAACGGTTAAGGGATTGTAGTGCAACGGCGCAGTAGGGCGTGAAGCGCTGTTCAGTCGTAAGTCCTTGTCCCCCTCTCTACTTTATTGTACTCGATAGTAAATATCAAATAACAATAGGGCACAGATGCTAGCAGAGGGAAACGCATGCTCATGAATACCAGAGACAAACGATACTTAGACCCTTAACCAGCGATGCCCGATGTGGGTATTTTTTTCCCATTTTGGGGAGTTTTTCAATTAATGGGGAGAAGTGCTCTTGAAATGGGGAAAAAACGAGACACACGCATCACGGATTTTTATCAATTGTGTTTCTCGTTTCTCGCAAGTTATGAATGATTGCTGGCAGTGACAATCGCTTTACAAAACTCTGTATAAGATTCAAGTTATGAAAATCTATGAACAGGTCCGCCACGACTGTAGTATCATCAAATGTAAAAAGTAAGCCTAGACCGATACTCAGTCTCAGCTAATGGACGTATTTCAATGGTTATCATTAAATCCATTCAAATAATATGACTCACTACTCAGTAACAAGAAATTCTTTACATCGTGCGTGGTTCATGGATAAGAAAACCTCTTGATTTGGTTTCGTTGGCATTTTTTTTTTTAAATTGAAAAGCGATCCATATCTTCATTTTCTACTGCATTTTAATAATTATAATTCCATTACAATATTCTTGTAGTTTTTATCAGCTCTATTACCTTTTTTTAAGAGTTCATTCTTTGGTATCATTGTTTATGTATTCGAAGTTAAATCACCCATATCGTGGAATACGGCGTATTTGAGATTCACTTCGCATGCTCGATTCACTTTAGCTTTTCATATGCATCGTGAAATCTGCCGGGAGAAGCTTCCTTATCGACAGGTATTTTCATTCAAAGTCGGTTCGAAAATCACCTATTTCGCATTAAATGGCAGCAGAGATAGAGCAAAGCGATTTAAAATTTATTGTACAGAAATCAAATTAAAAATAAATCTATAATGAAGGCTTATATTTGAGTAGAGCGTATTATTAAACAACATCCTACAACAGTAAAATGCGTGCATATTAAGCGGAACTGCAAAGAACATAATTGAACTTTCGGATTCGACGTGAGTTTTCTGAAATACTTTATTATAATTTATTTTTTAGATTTACTAAGTGCTTTCGTTTAATGAAAGCAACATTTTCATGGTTTTGATATTTCGAACTTCAAAAATTTTTAGAAAATCACAACGAAACCGCAAAACAAACGAAAGGATACCCAACGAATTACCTGCGTATTAGAAATGTCAAAGTTTGTATGGGGAGTTTCACTTCGATCGCTTTCTACGAAGATGTTAAACGCATTCACTTTATGGAATGGTGAATCTTTCTCTTCGAATGTATTCTACGATGTAAATTATTCAATTGGAGTGAAACGTTCATACTCTACGATAGGGGTGAAGGTGAAAAATTATGAAATGTCAAAACTGCTAAAATGTCAAAATGTACTTTATCATTATATAAATAATACAAATTACTACGGTTAACGGCGTACATTTTTTTAGGCACGAAAGAGCACGAAATTTCATGCAGACTTCGAAAGAGAGGTAACCGCTTAAAAAATGGCATAGAACAGGGTGTCCGGTGACGGATTTATCTTTTCAAAAGTGATTAAACTAAAAATATTTTTTATTGTTTATTTTGTCATAAACAAAAAGAATGCGGATTTTCTTAAAAAAAAAAATAAATCGTCCAAATGCCAACCATTTAGTTACACAAATTGTTGGAAAAGGGCCATCGTGTTTTGTGCGAAGCGCTTCAGTATGCTTAGCTGGATGTCATGATTTTCACTGCGTATTTTCCTTCAGCTCTGTGACAGACTGCGGGTTATTATCAAATTAAACTGAAGTCTATGGTAACAACCGGCGTGTATAAATTCGAAGCTATATTTATAAGGAGTCGTAGAAGGTCTCAACTTGAGCGTCAATTATGCCGCAGATATCTTGCTCTTTTTTTCAAAATTGTCCAAATAAAAGGATTTAAACTCTTTGAAAGTATGAACTTCTATATTCAAGGACGGAAGAGTCTAAGTGATTCATTAATATTCATTTGGCAAACTCTTTCCACCTACTCGCTGTCATTAGAGTTCATAAACTTTGAGCCGCTTCGAAGCGTCCTGGTTATGAAATTGAAAAATGTCTCTGCTCCTAAAAGCAAATTTGGCGTACATTATCCCATACCAGAATATCCATATCCATTAGAGTCGTGCTCATTTGCAAGGCAACGACAATCGAATGCCAAACTTTTGCAACAAATCATCTGCCATAATGTAAATGTAGGCCCTTTTCACATACCATACACCCACGCCATATGCCCTCTCAATTCATTGCACGAAATCCCATCTATTATCCTCTGATTTCAATGCACTTTCCATTAGTAGAAATTTCTGCTCATTTGCTTATACATATTGACCTATTTATAGTGGCTTCCTCTGAAGACTCGTCCAAAAACGTAATCCAAATGTACTTGTGCACTTGGGGAAGCGTTCTCCACACCTACAACACCAACAACAATAACCCCCACAACGACTACATAGCAGCTCTTCCTGCCAACGGCACACTTAACACTCTTACTATGAATAGTTGAGAATACAACAATAGTCAAAACTGCAAGCGCCCTTGGGCAGGACATTATGGGGCGAGAATAATTACTCTCCACCAGCTATGGCAATTCGATATCCTTTTAAAACGTTCAATATGGTAATAAATCCGTGAAGTTTTACTATATCTCCGGCATGTCCGCTTGTCCGCGTTGTAGTCATTGTCGTTACGCGTCGTCATAGTGCAACTGCATTTGACTGCAAGGAAATTTAAATATTTATTTCTGTAGTTTTGGACAACGGCCAACTTCGCCATTGACAATCGGAACAAATTGTTTCGTTTTTTTTCTTTAACGCCATGAATTAATTGCTCGATTTAAGAACGATGGAGCGGAATTTGGATTTTTCTGGGTAAAATGGGTCTGTGCTCATTATAAATACTAATCCGTGGGCAAGTGGACAGAAAGTGGGGTATTTCAAATGGGGAATTGACTCTTCTCATTAATAGGGGAGATCCATTTTAGAATACGTTCAGGAAGATTCTATATATTTATATAGTTATAGCCCAAGTTTTTGTACTTCAGCTCTGTTGCCTTTTTTTACGAGTTTATTGTTTGGTTTCATTGTTTTATGCATTCGAAGTTAAATGTCAAAAATTATGAAATGTCAAAATGTACTTTATCATTATATATATTAGAAAATACTATTAAGCGATCTTTTATAACGTTAGGTGCGTTTTAACTTTTCTTTACCCAAAAGTTCAAAGAAAGTAAAGTGTAATAGACGTCGTATTTATAAATTTGCTTTTTGTTTTTCCAATTTTTGTTTTACAAAATACTTATTTTTTATATAAACAAGCAGTCGTTGTCCGCCGTGAAACGTTTCAAATCACACTGACTCGATGGTGCTGAAAATCATTAACCTCATTTCGTAAATTTTCAGACGATTATCGTCGAAATGATAGACCTCCAAAGCTACCAATCCAGTGCATCCAGGGCTGAACACGATTTTTTCCAATTTTGACTTCAAATTTGTTGTCCGATTGTGATAACGATCATCGTGTTGTACTGCTTTTTTCGAAGTAGGGTTATAACTTGCAATGAACGAGAAAGTTTCGTGTGACGCAGTCGTGCACATTTTGTTTGTTTGACGGCCCTGATTCGAAAACTTTAGTTTCATGTCAAATGTGAGTTTTTAGTTTTTAAAGGTTCTGATATTTATGTGTTCAACGTACTCCACGCTTTTAAATTGCGGAAAATTATTTCCAAAATCAGGACTCTTAACGTTTTTTTATTTTTATTTTGTATATTGTCATCATCAAGAAGGGGCAAACTTCGAGTTTCTATCAATGAGGCCGTTATCGAACGATTATTAGACATTTTGTACCACTTTGGCAATGCTTAACGACGTTTACGATAAAAAACCCGCTGTCATATTGTATAAGCCATTTACCATCGATGGCGAGAGCCAAGCAAAATAGAAACGCAGTCTTAATAGATTTGTAAAAAATGTGTTTATAAAGACGGAGAAGAATGGGAATCTTCTATATCTATCAATTTTCTATTTTTTTACTTATGAAAGAGAATGAAGTCCGTGTGTGCGCGCATAACTCGAGAACGGATCGTTTGATTTTCACGATTTTGGGCTTGATGGTTTCGTTTTAGCCCAAGGAAGGACACTGTCGCGAAAACGAAACTTTAAGGGGATGAAATATGGGATGAAAGTTCGCATTGGGAACAGCTCTTTGAAAAAAATAAACTAGATAGAAAAACGAGGAGTGTGACTTCAAATACAACAATTATTTAAATTTATTATAATACTTCGGTTCTTCCTAGTCGCGTGCCGCCATTGAAAAGGTCAAACCTTTCACGTCGCAGTCGTAATGCACGACGTATGGTGAATCCACTTGCCACTGCGCAATCTGACAGGTGTCCCTTTCGTTTCCTCCTTCCAATTGAATTGGACGGACTTGCTATTGTGTGTGGTCAGATATCAATCGAAATTGCATTGTGAAGAGTGAGGTCAACCCACTGTATTTGATTTCGTTTCGGTACAATATCATTTTCCACACAATTTGCAATAGAAAGTCCGTTCAATTATAATTTTATCGCGCAACCTCAATCCGCAGAAACTTTGAAACGGAAAATTCGAAGGCGAAGATGTTGGTTTGTTCCTTTACTTTCATAGCAAGAATGGAAAAAGATGAAGGATATGCACGCGTATGCCGACTACACGTATCAAATCATATATTAATTGTCAGGTGACTGACAGCTTTTCTTATTCTTACACCAATAAATTTGTTGAGTAAGATTCTCAGTGGAGGCTGGAGGGGTAATATCTTGCTCTCTCTACGCCGCTCTCTTTTAAGAACTTTTCAAGTAAACTTCAAGAACTTTTATAAAAGTAAACGAACAGACCTGTTCTTATTTTACGGATTTTGTTTTTCCGTATGATTTGACATTTGTATTTCCCGTGCGTCCTTTCACGAATGGGCTCTTTTTCGTTCAAACGCCAAAAAAAAAACGTATAGGATAACAAAGTCAGTTTATAATGGCCAGAGTAGTGTTTTTATTCAAATATCGTTGAAAAGCGCACAATTCCCATTTCTTTAACTACACGGCTTTTACAAAAAAAAAAATAACTTTTCAATTCTACAAAGAATAAACTTCTGTTCTTTTGCACTTTATGTTAAACTTTTCAGTAATTTTTTAACGTAAATATTTATGCTACAGCTATATAAAATCTGTTTTGTTTTCCCACAAGTTTTTTAGCTGTCACTTGGTTTTTTCTTCTTCTTATTTGACACTGACGTTGTCTCGAACTAACCTGTTCAATGAAAAAGCGGAATATCCTGAACATCGACTTTGCCATACTTCAGTTTAACTTTTGAATAAAGAACTTGAATTGACCGAATTACATTAAGCATTTTAATTACATTAACGAATTTGGGCGGAACGAAGTTCGCCGAGTCAGTTACTGAATAATAACTCATAAGTAATTCCACAAATGATATACATTTTTCAAACAATCGGATATTTCATAAATTCTTCAGTGTTTTTGGAACAAACAATTATATACAAATAACAAAGCATTTTGACTTAACTGAAGTCAGGTACATGTAAAGAAAAAGATAATTTTAAGTTCTCGAGATCTGTGGCGGGTTTGGGCAAAAGTTTGAAAATAGTTTCGGCCGAACTCACCACAATGCTAAAATCGCCAACTTTCTCCACGCCACAAAAAAAAACCTTAAGCTTATTTGGTGACTTCATTCCGCAATAATGTGTGTTTGTCCTTCTTTGGAAATAAGAATAATTTCGCTCCACAGTTGGGCATTCTCATTTGTTTCGATGTGTTAAAACTTTCAACCAGACACTACCACTTCCCCCACCTGCATCTGCTGGCGAAATTTGTTTCTGACTTCCTGAGTCGAATAAAAGTCAACATCGCCACAGGCAAACATTACGACCACTATTTTCAACACACACAAAAAAACTACCGAGCTATGAATAGCCAACGAGAACATTTAAAGCAAATGAGTCCCATTCAAATGAATTACATTCTCACTTTCATCGAAAATTCAAATGAACTCATTCGTATATATAATGGATACTTACTTTGAGGATAAAGTTTAACAAAAAAATAAAAATAAAGAATTCCTGTTCCAGTTCGGTTGTAGTCCTCTCTTGTATTTAGTATCCGTGCCTCATTTCCTGTAACCTCATTATGTGTGGCTGTCATTTGCATGACATCGAGGAACATTTCATTTGCACCAACGAAACTGAATCACGAATTAAGTTAAGAACATGTCCTGCCGTTCCGTAGACAAATTTAACTGAAGCAATTTGCGAGCTCATACACAACCAATTGGGTTTTTAAATAAAAATGGTTGGATAAGTGGCAATTTCCATCCACCAAGGGTAGCTGCGCAAGGTGTACAAACTCATCATACTTGAATTAATTTGGAAAATGTGTTCCACCTGAATATTATAAGCAATTCTAGGCGAATTCTTTTGGATGGCTTAATTAAGTTTTTCATTAGGAACAAGAAAATGTACCCACAGCTCTAATTTGGGGGTGTGTGCTTAACACCCGGCCTAATTGAGCATGGGTACTTCTTATGAACAAGTGTTTGCAGTAAAATATGTAGGTATATACCATTGCTGTGTTAAGTCCTTGGGGCTGAGTACTGATAGCAGGAAGTACACGAATTTCCCATTAAATCTTACTTTCAAATTGGAAACATCTGCTCTGGTTTCTGATCTAAAATTGATTAGTGGCTTAGAAGCATTCGATTGGTTATCAGTTATCACAAACTTTCTCCCAATTGAAACCAATTTGATGTAGACACTGCAGAGATTGTTGTCGGTTTAAATTTTAATTAAAGAACAATTGGTTTGCTTCGTAATTGAAGCATCACAAAATTTACAATTTATTCAATTCGATTTTGATTTTAGTATTCCAGCCGATACCAAAATTAAAAAAAAAAATAGAGAGGTGTCTAGTTTTAGAAAGCGGACATCTTTATTTTTAAGTTATCGGATTAAACGCGCCACAAAAAAGAACGATTATTGTATAGAGTGAGTCCAGAATCCGACTCTATACCTGTATCGATAACTCGACGCTATAAAAAGTGCTGAACTTGTATATTTGTAAATTTTTATACGAATCAGGAATCGGATTTCTCAAACACAACATAGAGTATTTCGGAGTAACATTTAGTTTATATTTCATCAGAATCGGCCGACTCATTCAGAAGACATACGAGTTTAAAGTTTCCCGAGACAATTTGTCGAATCTGTAGAATGTAGATGTCGCTCAAATGTCCAACAGAGCTTTGTTTAGGCCCTAGTTATAGCCATACGTAAAATGCAACCGAAAAAGTTTGAACAGTGTGTCGGCCATACCAAAAATACTGTCAGAAAAAATGTTCGCTGCGAAAACAACCACAACAAACCAACCACCAGTGATGGAAATCCATTAGACAAAAAATTCCTGACAGATGGAACAGTAAAGAAATGAAATATTTCTGTGGAATGATTTGTTTTTTTATTTATGGAATTGACTGAGAAGTTGTTCAGAAAAAAGTTTTTCGTACGGAAAAATTAATAAAACATTTTTCTAGAAAATTTAAAGATCATTTGCTAATTTTTTTTTTTTGATAAACTAACTTTATAATTCATTAGCAACATTTTCAGACCAAGATTGAGTTCAAACATTAGGTTGAAGTGGTCAAAAAAAGCAAAAGACACTTTTTACGGTTTCGTTGTACGTACATGGCTAAAGCCTTTAACAGATGGAATCGAATGCACCAAATTTAGATCACATTAAGGTTTTTTTTTTTAACTTCATAAACTAACTTCTCCGTGCACAAAATTCAACTAACCACATATCGTTTAAAGCTCTAAGGAAGTTACTTAAATTCGCTTAGTTCGCGCGAGTTAATTTGATGCGCCCGGTAACCACAACAAACTACTTTTGAATTAGCTTGGCGAATTTTCCGAGTACGCGGATCCCTAGCCGTAACCGTAACCGATCTTACGTCAAGTTGGCAGAAAGTTTACTTAATTATTTAGTGCGGATAGCTTTGCCAGAGATTTATTTCAGCGAACGAGGAGCTGTTATGAAAAATGAAAAACGGGTTCCAACATGGAAGATCCTCAGGGGGAACCAAATATTAAGCTTCATATCCTTCTCCTGTGGGCTTCACATAATCCTCCCTTTTAAATAACATAATCGCTTTCTAGGAAGATTGTCAACTCTTTCTGGTACATGCATTCGGAGAAGTTTTCTACGGACGTTCGCATTTTGCTCTTCCGCGAATATTTTGGGGAGTCATAGCCGATTCTTCCACACTCAAAGTCAACCTTTTCACACGAAAAATGTTTCGTCTTGGATTGACACACGAACTCGCCGTCAAAACAAATCATTTTTCCAGAGAGCTTAAAGCGAATGAAATACGAATCGTGCATTGATGCATCCACCTGCTACAACGACGAAGACTTTTGTACAACATCTCTTGTAGGCGTGGAGTGGTACTGGCGCAGGAAATATATCCAGTTGTCTAATTAGATCCGTTTTTGCTGTAAGGCGAAACATTCAAACGTTTTCGTGTGCACGAAGAAATTCACTTCTGTAATCATTTCGTGCGCACGAAAATGTTTGTTCGTTGCGCCTTCCAAAATCTGACCCCCGATTTAAAGTCTTTTAAAGTTCAACTTAAATTCGAAATTAATTAAATAAAAAAAAAAAGATGTAACAACCCTTGAAGGCGACTATATGGAACATTAAAAAATTCCTCGCCTCTGCTTAGGACTCTTACACAGTTTGAGTACTTCTCCCAAAGTTTGGTTTCCCTTCCTTTTCTCCCTCAAGACTGTGTAGGCTGTACAAATATAACAGTTTCTCTGGAATAGCTTTCCATTCCAGTTTCCATTCACCAGCAAAATGCTGAGATTAATTTCGCCCTTTGAAACTTGCCTCTGAACTAGATACCACTCTGTTACGATCTATCGCACGTATAGAGCTCATTTTGAGTCCACCACTTCGTTTGAAAGTCAATCTCGAGTTCAACTTGCCATTCAACAGAATGAATATCCCGCTCACGTGCCCCTTGCCCATCTGTCCAGCACGAGACAAGGTCGTATTCCCTCTGTTCATAATGTATATACCTTCACATCCATTGAACGACACGTATCTATATCTATTCAAAAGAAAAACGAAATAACTATGCCAAGAACACAATGTCCACAACATCATGAAAATCGTAGCTCTCGTCGTCGTCGTTGGCAAGTCCCAGCCCAACTTAGTGCTCAGGTAAGTCGTCAAATGAAATGCATGAATGAAAGCCATCATCAGCCCATGTGAAGTGACTAGCTGCAGCAGCAGAGCGACCTATCATTTTTTTTTTAGTTTTTTTTTCTGAGCCTAGCGCATCGGGCGTCGTCGCAGTCGTTTCACATGCGTCCGTCAAAATCGTCGGAAGGGAGATAGGCACAACAACTACACATCTCGCACTGAACTACCAAGCGAAGCAGCCACCACGTTTTCGCCCGTTCTATTGGAGTGTAGTACTGCACCATGAATAGTGAATGTGTGCAGTGGAAACGCTCCACATGGGAACTGTGTCAAGCTCAATCAGCATAAATTCTATCCCGCAGCCAGTGGCAACGACTGTGCAACGTCCCTCGGATCAAAGCAGATGCATTTTAGATGCATGCACCTACTACAACGACGACGATGACGATGACGTTTGTGCAACATCTCTTGTAGGCGTGGAGTGGTATACTGGCGCAGGAAATACATCCAGTTGTCTAACTAGAGCACTTGTTCCGTTTTTGCGTGTCTTGCTTGAGCCCTTTGGTAGTCCTTTGAGCTTTATTCTGGCGAACGTGAAAACGTTGCACTTGTCTGTTTCCACTGACAACACTGTCAATCTGACTGCAGTGGCCAATTACTGACCGTTTGTGGGAATGGGGTTAAGCACTCGAAATGGCTTCACGACTCAGATGGAGAAGTTTGCATGTCATAATCCGAGAAGCTAACACCAACAAACAGCCGAAATCTTAATTATTGCGGTCAACAACAAGTTGCGATCAAATTGCTATTTTTTTTTGTTTTCTCTCGTCTTCTTTGTCTGTTGGCTGACGCCGACCACGCCACCGTGCTGTCTTGTATCACTTTACGAATTGGGAAATAGAGGAAACCCAATTGGCTGGTTGAAGTGTTCATGACAATCAGAGCGTAACAGTTGTTGGAAATGATGAGCAGCAGAGTGGTGATGCCTTGACAGACACCGAACATGATTTCGCATTTAATGGATTTATTTGGTCACTTCTGGTGAAGAAAACTTCGCAGTCTGTCTTTGTTCTTGGAAATGCCTGCGAATTACAGTTTGAGGTCGGATTTCTATTTCATGTCGAAGCTGCCTTAGGGAAAGTGCTACCAAATTTCCAAGAAGTTGCACGCAAGTCTTAATCAGGAAACAGTTCCTAATAATCGTTTTGAGTTATAGACGCCAGTTCCATTTATGCGCTCTGATTGGTAGAGTAGGGTTTCTGTATGCCCTAGCGGCACGATGTTAAATCGTTCTCTCCTTTATTGCACTTAATCTCTGACAGAAAATGTGCCTCAAAGCGATTCAGCATCGGCGAAAAGCCCCAGCCCAATGCGATTGCTGGGTAATTTAATTCTTTAAACGATTCCCTTTTGATATTTAAATTTTGAGTGCAGACAGCTTGTCTTAAAGTATGCAACACAGAACAATCGCACAACAATGGAGCGAGAACGCATTCACGTCCATCATTATCGACAGTGTACGGACTACCACCCCTCATCGTGGGGCCTGTATCAGACACACAACACACTGCTGGCAATTTGAAAATTACATTCTCGCCTCAATCATGCAAAGTGTCACATGCAACTTGCGATTGAATGTTGCACGAAAAAGTTTTACACATTTCAATCGCTGTCGGCGCGGAGACGCTTTGTCTTATTTTCGAATCTGTGTGTTGGCGTCGTCGTCGTTGTTGTCATGTTGGCGACTCTCCTGCGCCACCAGAGGCGAAAGTAATAAATTATTCAAAAATGATCTCATGTTGTTGTGGTTGGATGGAGGCTGCAATTGCATTTGCATTGCAATTCGATGTTCACGTGTGGAAAGTAAAATTTTCTTATTGCGATCTTAATGTCAAAAAGCATTGGATAGTTGGTGGTCGTGGATGGCACAAACTTACCTGGAAAGAAAAAGAAAAGAAAGTCAATAAAGGTATTAAGAAAAGGGGAATGTGTGTGTTTTATTTTTAATTTAACTAGATATTTATAGTAGAAGAGGGTATTTCAGTCTCTCGCTGAGGCACTTTCCAGTCCAGCCTTCTAGTCACCGTACCACCCACATCGCAATGTATCTCAATGACAGAATTTGCTGCACCTGAACTGCAGAAATAGTGAGAAAAGTGCATTACTTTGGAATTGGCGCCTACCTTATATGTATATACAAAAGAATTGTCTCCTTCATTGTGATTCACAGTCGTCTGAGTCTTTGTGCCGTACTTTCCAATGACAGTTGATTTATTTCTGCGTACAAATATGACGAATATGCACAGTTACACATCCAGAAGGTAAATTAAATCAATAAAGTTCAATTGATTTGCAACAATGAATAAATGCAATACCTGACAGACCGACTGCGACGTAAAATTTGTATTTATTGCTTTTTTTTTATTACCCACTAATTGAGATTTGTTCAACAGAGTTCATAAACTGAAACAATGTGAAATACATCGTTCGACAATCGACAAATAAACAGATGTGAGTCTCCAGTCAATAAATAAATAAAGGCAACAAATGTTGTATTCAGTGAAAGCAAAGTGTCTGGCTATGGAGCTATTTCAATGCAAATTCATAACAAAATAAATAGATTTCTCTCGTAGAGTAGTAGGGTACCAGCTGCGAAACTATTACGAGATTGTTTGTGATTTTGACAGGTCAGCGATGATTCGCAGGCTAAAAATTGACTTCTATATAGACATCTTGAGACTTCTTTCGATGCGGTTGTCTAAAAGATATTCTAAAAAATGCACACGTTCAGGTACCAAAAGCCGAATCAAGTCTCATGTATTGCCATTGAAACTATACGAACTAAGAAATGATTAAGAGTCTTGCGAAATCCAAAATGGCGGACAGCAAAAATGTACTGTCAAAATCAATGGATCAAAAATTGAGTTATTCTCTGAGTTGTCAACGGACAGTACAGCCAGTAGATATGCCATTTTTTATTTCAAAGTGTCTTTGTCCAGCTTTTTACCCTTTTATAAGACGCATAAATTCAGAAATATTGAACATATACACAGCTGACAGTTTTGTATTGTCGATTTAGAATGAATAGTTTGAAGTGTGTGTCACATTATAGCTAATGAAAAGTTTTTGCTGTCACTATTCTATGTTATGCATTATTTTCCACCTCGACCATCATCAGCAACTAATTACGAATTTCCTTGACGCAATGTTGACGTTAGCGTGTTAATAAGTATTTAATCAAACCTTGGTATATTATATAATATATAATAATCATTTTAGTTTATGAGTGATGCCATAATTGTTTGCGATAGTGGACATTTTGCATGGCTGATTAAACATCATCAATCCAGTGTCGCTTTCTTTCCTTTAGGAATTTCGTTTTACAAACTCAACTCAGTTAAGAATTCCTTTTGAATAAAAAATAATTCTCCTTTTGCTTTGGACTGTACACACATTTTTAGCTGGAAACATAAAGTGGAATTATAATAATAATAATAATAACACACATTTTTGGCTGGAAACAAAGTGGAATTGCTGCATTAAAAGTGGAACTGCCTTGCGAAAAGGATTCCATTTGGGCATTTAAGAAATACAAAAATACTTTATCTCAGTCTTATACCGTATTCACACCGAAACGAAAACCGTGTTTCGATGCATTCACACCGAACACCAACTAGTTTGACGTTTCACTCACCTGCGAGACATTTGTGTATAAACTATTTTGGTTACAAATTTCGATCGCATTAATTAAGAAATAAAATGAATTGAATTCCAGAGCATTTAAAAATAATATTACCCCATCAATTAAGTATGGAAAATGATTTTAAGTTGTGACATTTGTTCGGTCAGCTGTTTTGGTGAATTTGCTGAGTATTGCAAAAGGTGTGTTTGTTTCAGCAACCCAACGATTGGAAGTTGTAGTGTTTTCGTGGAAAACGACTCGTTGAAACTGGAATGTTTATGGGAAAACTAAAGTTTTCGATGAAGTTTTCGAATGTTTTAGCAAAAACCCGCTTTTCGGCTCCGTGTGAATAGGGTAAATAAATAAATAAGTTAAATTTCGAGCATACTTTTGTATGTGAAATTTGTATTTTGAAATGATGGAAAATGTACTAGATTCAGGTGAAAATTCGATGCTGCCGATCCGATCTTAGAGTGACTTTTTTTCAGTTGTCCCAACTTTAAAACGCATACATTTTAAGGGAGTGTTACCATCATACAGCAGCAGTTTATCAAAAAATATTAAACAAACAGCATTTAACATTTTTTTAAGCATTTCTCGTTTTAGCAACATGAAATACAATTTGTAGCATCATACTAGAACTACTCTTAAATCGCGTACTAACTAAGGGCATGCGTATTATTTGTTTGAACACTTAAAAGGCTGTTAATTTAATTCAATTTAATTTAATTTCTTGGTTTACACCATTTTCAGACAACTGTATGTATCGCAGTCAATTTAATAATTTCTGTGCACCTTTGATGATGTTTTTAATCTTTTAAAAAAGACTACTGCAGCGGATGTTGTTTCTGCGGTCAAAATTGTTGTTGAAAAACACTTAAAATTAGTTGGTCGAAAAAGTTGACCGTGGCTGTCAAAGTTGATGTTGCTGATGTGTCAATCTGTTTCTCGCTTTACAGTCAACGACAATAATTTCTGGCCAATGATTTTTTCTTGTGAACAGAATTGGAGAGACGCGATGTGGAAAACCCTTATCCTATTTATTCACCCGGTAATGTGAAACTTTTTTAGGCAGTTCAAAATCTACAAGAAAAAATTTAAAAATGTCAATCTTGTCAAATTTCTTATTAAGAAATCTTCCGCTTTTCAAAGTCTTTAAGAAAGTCAAAATTAGTCATTCTCCAGCTTATTGTGAAATCTGACAGCTGCTTGACTTGATGTGTTTCAGTTTTGATTATGATTGGCCTAGATCGGTCACATGACCTTCGTGGAGGGGTAGCCGACGAATCTGGTCAAGAAATTCTTAGTAATAAGTTGACAGCGTTCATCTAGTTTACATCTAGTCCAGACCAATCTAGTCGACTCAAGCTGACTAGTTTTGTGAATGTGAATGGCTAAATTTCGGGTCGATGCTTTTTTCCAAAATTCAATGAATCACACTTTCTCTTTTGCAGGTTTCGCCAGAGAATCCTGCGTTTCGATTGACAAATATCACTTTCCAATAAATCATAAATACATAAGAGTGTGATTACAAAACTCTCATCCATAACTACTGGAGCGGGTAACGATGCCGCCACAAACACTTTGTTTAGTGTGTTATTTATTATGTTTCTTGTTTTGCGACTCTTCTTCTGACCTGTCTTCGCCGCGCTCTGTGTGTTTCTTTGCAAAACATGGCGCCGTACTAGACACCAATTTTGCACACGCCATGACGGTATTAGTCAACTTTTTTCTTCTTTCTTAATATTTCCTTCTTTTATTATAATTTTTTCTGGGAAGCTTATAATCATATAAGTATATAGGTTGAGTTGGGTAACACTATGGCGATGTCTCCGCTTTGTACGCACAAATGAAGCAAACCGGCAACTGTGTACACGTAGGTTGCGGCGAATGAGCAGAAATAAAGAAAAGAAAAACAAATCTTAGCGTAAAAGTATTTACACTTCTTGTGTGTACTTATTTATTTCTTGTTTGCACACATGCATAATTGCCTTTCAATTAAAGAATCAAATTTAGCTTCGGTCGGCCATTGTGCGGTAAACAAAACTTTTTTCAAACTTAAATTCAAATTCATTCGTCTGTTGGTTTATTTACACCTTAAATAATGGCCAAATGGCTGGGATATATTTTGCCACATTTCAAATGGGTTATTGTTCCCGGTACCCCGACTGTGTGTATGTGCAATAAGTGGGCGGAAATGGTCTTATATCGGTTTTTGCGGAAACCACAGTTTTGTTCATTTTTTTTTCTGCGCCATTCAGCTTCCACACAGCTGGAATTTCTAGTTTTATGGAAATGAATTTCGAAAATATTTCATGCGGAAGTGGCAAAAAAAAGAAGAAACAACATATAAATGTGGGCGGTTGTGCTTTATTTTCTCTGTTCTACATGGTTAAACTTTTGATACTCCTAAGGGCATGATATTCATACAAGAGAATATTAATTGAGTTTATGGGCGGCAAACAAGGAAAAGGAATAATAGCAGCATCTGAAGTTTGTACAGAAAGGATAATAAACGAGAGATTTTGGTTTCATTTATGGTAGGTGTGTTTATGTGGGAATATTTACGAGCGAAATTGTCTGTTGAGCCAACCGCAAAGGAATGGTATTGCGGATAACATTGTAAAACCAACGGAGAAATGATGGACAATAACGTGATCCTATTATAGGTAGTTATAACAGATGAGTGAACAAATTAAGCACGTTTTCTGAAAGGAAACGAAATTCAATTTTACCCTTAACCTGTCACATATCTGTCAAAAGCATTTAATTCTCATTTGTTTCATTCTGCATCCAACAAACCCTTTTCTTTCCATCAACAAATAGAGAAATAGAAAACAATTAAAACTGGTATGGCATATTCTTTGAAAACGGCGTTAAGACATTTAAACGTCAAATTTTCCTTATCAAAAAGTTGAGAATAGGCTTGTCGTAAAGCCAAAATACACTCAAAGACTATGATACTTCGAATGCGTGCATTACAACAAAAAGCTCAACTTCTCAGTCTGGCTGCTGCCATTTGATTTCGAAACCATTTTCTATATATGTATTTCGATTTTGTACCGTTCCTGGAAAGTTGAAAACGGCGAGAAGAGGAGAAAATAAATACTTGAACAAATGTACAAAAGCCACTGTAATTTTAAGCACCAAAAATGTGGTTGCAATAAAATAAAAGAAAAAGCTTAAAATCTGTTTCTTTTTGGTCACAAAAAGTAGTGATAGTTCTATCGAGCAGTGCAATTTACTCAAACCCTTTGACAGCGCTTAGAGAAGTGTGTCAGATGTCAGTTTGCGAAAAGATTTAATTTTGTGTTAAAACCAATACCTTGGTAGCACTGAGCTATCGCCAGTGGCAACAAAGCAAAGATTGACAGTTAATGACAGAACCTGCAGAGTTCTTTTGAATTAATGGTTTCTTTTAAGAATATTATATAAGTGGGCAATAATTCAGTACCGAATGCGGATAAGAGAATTCAGGAAAACGAAACCAAACGTTCCCCCACTGACCAAAAAATACCGTTGAAACACGGATAGGTGGCAACACTGTTTGAAGAACAATGCAAGGTGCCATATTTTTCATTCAACAATGAGCATCACAAACAGCTTAATAGTTAAATAAAAAATTAAAAAGTAGTAGATCTAGTACGATATGTATAGCAAATTCACAATCCGGTTGCTAATATCATGTGGCGGCAGCTTAGTGGTTAAATGTGTTTTATAGACAAATAAGAGTGTTGGAAACGATCTAATCAGCGCGTACCCGATCTACTCTGAATGCAGAATAAAAAGCGAATAGTGAACGCTTTAGTTTAAGAGTGATGCCAATTGTTGGCGTTGGGTATTCTCCAAGGGTGATCGACCTTCAATGTACTCGCAGGCCCCGTTTTTTTTTTGTAAATGGGAAACAGGTCCTTAAAGTATCGACTAAGCATGCCGTACAAAGAATATTTTTGAATCTTATCGATGGCGATTGTTTTAAGGCTCAAGCTCATATAAGGTACGCATTTTTAATAAACGCTTTAAAAGTGCGAACTAATTAACTTTTGTTAACAAACGTCCTCCAAAACTTGATTCGACATTCAAGTTATAAACATTTCGAAGCGTGAATCAACCTGCTGACAGTACGACAAAAAAAAAACCTTAAACCTCGCAAATGCCATCAATTTTTTAATCGATACAATTTCCATCAAAAAGCCATTAAGAACCAAAACGCGGTAGCTCCTTCTCTTCAAACAAACAAAAATAACAAATTCCAGAACAACATATATAATACATGAGCAGGCTTACAGACCAAAGACCGCCCTTCCATCGCGATAAATCATATTTTGCGTGAGCCTAGAAAATTAATGATTGGCAGGTGGCGAACTTCAAAAGCAAGTCGTCTGGCATTCAAGACGGAACCAACAGAAATAAGTGCACATGCCAAAAAAAAAATTCTGTTAATTATTTCTTTTTTCCTCCTTCTTCGTTCGCAACCGTCGTCCATCGTCGTCAACGTCCTTTTTTTTATTTTATTGTTTCTTCCTGTTTACTGGCATAAGTATGGCATCAGTCTCGTCTCGGAGTCTTTAATCAGCTACCGGTGCAAATGTAGAATGCAGATAATACATTCTCTCAACCGGAAATTATATACACAGAACAGACAGAAAATAACGTTCTGAAGTGTTCCATGGCTCTTCTTTTCAGTTTTCCTTAATATTTGACCTTTTGATGGTGTTGTGCGCGGAGTGTCGAGTCGATGCAGCAGCCGGCGGCAGCAGATGACGTCAAGAAAGGGTTCCTGTTGTTCGTTCATGGTCGTCTTTCTTACGGATATAAACTAAGCACTATACTAGGGGGAAGAAAAGGAACAAGGCGATAAGGAGGAACAAGAAAATGTGTCCACCAGATGTTATTAACCCTACCCACGTCAACCAAATGGCACTCGACTCGACTTATGTCGGTGGCTTAGTATAGTTGAAGGTGGTCAAGAATCCAGATCCTTGAAATACTTTCGGGTTGTTTAATCGATTGAATTTCTCTTTAAAGCGGTAGGGTATTTTATTTTTGTGCACATATATTACAGAATGACAGTGCCAACGGGAAAGTTGTTGGCAAAATTCCACATGGGTAGTTATTTGTAAGACACAGTATTGTTTGCTTGTCATTTACGGCTGCCTGATAAAGTTTCTTATGGAATTTTGCGTTAAGCTTTCGAACAGCGAGGCTATAGGTTTGGGAATATCGTTGCGAGAGTTTACTTAAGTTGTGTGTTAAATTGAAAGGAAGACGTCGCTGGCAGTGGGAAAGCTGGATAGGTGGAGGATTATTAGGATAGCCACTGATTGGCATCAACTTGGCCAATCAGTGTTGTAACATCATCAGGGGCATCAATGTTGGATATTTTTCTTCTCCATGATAACCGCGTTTTCAGCCAACTGGATTTCACTTCCTGAGGGCGTGTGCGTGAGTGTTAAACACGTAGAAATGACAATTTCAAGCTCCACCGGAAATGACTGATTGCAGAAGTTTCAGTAGAAGGGCGGTTTGAACCAAAGATGGCTCGGCAGATACATCCTCTCATTTAAAACTAAAATGTTTACGGAAGAGCCTTTAATGCGTCATAGGAAGATCTACCCAGACAAATTACTGAGTCAAGAAAACCTCCGTGCAAAACTCTTAAGCCACCACGAGGGACTTGCCAAAAGTCGGTTCAACAACTTCCATACGCTAAAGACATTTATAGCATTGGCAAAACTCCTCGAGCTGTCACTGGCGCGTTTGTTACTTTTTGGACAGAAGCAGCGAAAATTTGTTAACTACCTCCGAACGCATAATGCTACGTTTCCACCAGACACTAATCTCGAGATTTAGGGCAAGAGATTACAAATAAATCCTGAGGTGTTTCCACAAAAAAAAAAAAAAAAAACAAGATTAATATGACGTTTCACCAGATGTTGTCAAATACTGTGAAATCGAACATCCCAAAATTAGGTGTGTTTTTTTGAGCTTCGATCTTCGATTTTAAATATAATTTTCCGAATTACATCTTCATTTATAACTTAAAGTTTATATTAGTCTTCTGTAAATGTTGATAAAATATTAATAAATAACTAAAAAATAACAAAGCAAAGTAAAGTAGGATTTTCAGCACGCAACTACAACAACTATTGCGAGTCTCGATGTGTCAAGTAGAGCGTAGTTGTTCTAACTGCGTGCTGGAATTCCTACTGCACTTTGCTTTGCTGAGAACGGAGCTAAAAAAACAGGCCTATTGTTACAATTGGAAAAAAATTAACCAATTCAAAAGTTTAAAGTAATAAAACAAAGTAACAGCCAGCTCTTCGTCTTTTTAAATATGCGTGGTTTATTCATTCTCTGCAATGAATCCGAATAGATTGGTGAATATTATATATAGCAATATAAAGCAGAGAGATTTGAGAAAAAAAGCAAAACAATTTAATATTCGTATGGGGTACGGAGTGTGGCTATAAATTCGGCCAAATATTAATAAATACTTTTCGCAGTTGATTGTTTTCGGCTCTTTATCTCCCAAATTGATTGTTCCTTGATTAAAAATTGAATTCTCCCAGAAATAAATTCGGACATGTTTTTTTTTTTATGACACATTGTCAAATACAGCTCTGTTTGTTTTGCATTTTTGACATCTCGAACTGTGGAAAATATGCACACAAACCGGAGACTCTACATGCAAACCTGGTTGATAATCGAGATTTATTTCTCATCTCCATTTTCATGAGGTTAACTTTTGTATGATAAATCCCGAGATTTATGCGGGATTTACGGACATTTTTCTAAACCTCTCAGTTAATCTGCGATGGAAACGTAGTATAAAAGATCGATTAATCGGACCAGACGTCGCATTGACATCGTTGGTAGAGTTCAGCTGGTTGTTATCGGTGCTTTTGGAATAAAAGCTGCATGCGAAACAAACAGCGATCAATTTAAATAAATACATGAAAATAAAGGAAAATAAATACATAACACACCACATTTACAAGGTAAGATAAAAATGATATCGCAAACAATTTGTGCTCAAAACTGTGTCGTCGTGCACTTGATACAATCTCATTTAGAGTAATTAATAAAAAACGTCCAAGGGTCGATTTTAGAGGCCACATTTCAATCGATAACCGATAAGTCGTTACCAAGCAATTTTCTTTACAAAAAGATTTTTCAATGAACAAAATAAAAAATGCAAACAGTGCTGACATCGACTCCCGACCGCAGCACAATTTCCAATTAATAACAATTCCCCATATGCAGCAACCATTTGGCGACCCATTTCGTGGGAAGAAAATCAACTTGGTTACTATATTTTCTGACGCCCATAGCTTAAACTAAATGCGATTTAATTGACTCGCAATGCCTTTCAGTTGTAGCTGTATTGATGTCACTTAAAGTCTCATTCCACGGGGATCTGTGTGCAAAGTTGCACCTTCCTCTGCCTAATTGCTCCGAAATTAGTTTCCCTACCAGCGAACACAATTTGCCAGATGAAATGTTATCAGAATACGATTTTCCAACTTCGGTGGTGGACCGAATTGTGGCGCCATTTGCAGAATATCGGTGTAGTCCGCATTGACTGAGGAATTCATGAATATTACTGCACAAAAACAAATGTGAGACGCCTCCACGCCGATGTCGTTCGGTTTCATTTGATTTTAATTACTCATTGGAGAGGCGAGAACGGATGATTTTAAATACGACGCCCTGATTGTCGGCTGCTGTGAGCTGTATGGGTAAATCCATTCAATCGTAATCATCATCAATCAGGTTTATGGTGATGGTGACTGTGATGCAGCTGTGTGTCGTGCTAATACACTCAGCCTGACAGTCTGAGTTAGATTGATTCTATTTGGCGGGCTTTTTCTTTCTTTCTTTTTTTCAAGTTGAAATGTATCGATATCGTGAAGAGGCCTTGTCGATGATGGATACGAACACGAATGGTGGGTTCTTCTTCTACTAATTAGGCAGTTAACCCATTTGAAAGAAAAACCCGTAATGAGTGCAGGTTTGAGGAACGCGCATCCATGCGGAAGGAGGTCATAACCACCAGATACCGAATTTCTCGTATTTAACGCGCCAGACATTAACATTCTCCAACTGTGGCTGAACAAATTAGCTGCGTGTTCGAAATTTGCAGCTCAATTTCCTTATTACCAGCTTGACAGAAAAACGTATCCACATTTGTGAATGCAAATCACGCCGCGGAATGAGCAAATGCGTCAGCTGCTGCTGCATTCGTGTAAACTAATCAGTAATCACGATGTGCGCTGATTCGTGCAGTCAAATAAAAACGCCAATATAAATTATTCGCCCTAATTTATTTATTGCCATGCGTTTGTGTTTCTGCTTACCTGACCGACTTTCAGTGGAGAAAATACATAAAAAACACGTGACCAGCTGCGCTTCGGGCACAATCTGTTGAAGAATAGAAGTCCCTAAAGCTTTGCCCGAAAAGAAAATATGAATTGCTTAATTAATCTCAAGTCCTTGGCGCAGATGATGATAATGAAGTGCTTGTTATAGGATTAGCGCTAACGGTAATTCATGCGGAAATAACGCAACGACCAAGGACAAAGGCGGAAGGCTCGTTATGCTTTCAAGTTGGTACAGGTTTCTTTCTTCTTTTTTTTTCGTCGTTCTCCTCATTATTTGAGGGGTTGTAGCGCGCCGGCTAAGTCAAGTGTAGACATGCTATTTGCGAAGCTATTACGCTTGAGAACAAAAGGAGGATAAACTGTTATTTTTTATAGTGTCCTTTCGCATTGGCGACTGGGACTTGAATGGGTGGGCGGACTGCGAGTGCCGCATGACATTAACCGACATTCGGAGGTGAAAATGACAACGTAGAGAAGGGTCATTCCGTTTCACATGGCGATGGCAATTATTTCGAAATTATGCAAATCGCACTTGTGGCCAATTAGTGCAGTAATCCGAAATGCGTGTTAATTAGACAGTGACCTACTGGTGCAGCATGAATTGTGCAAATGGGACTCAGAGGCGGTGATATATGGCAGAGGTGATGCACTGTGGACGATATAAGTGAGAAGAGCTTAATCTGGCAAATTGTTAGAGTTTAACTGAACCGTAACCGTATTGCAAATGGAGTAGTTAATGGGTACGGTTTTATAGAATGTTCTCACATCTCCATTTGATGCAAAAAAAATGGCAAAGTGAATCAAAAATTAGTATGAAACTCGCGTTCTTACGATGGAGGTCAATTGACACCTTACAGCTCTGCTGATAGCCAATCCTTGAGCCTGACAAGCATTTGTATCATCGCCCGTACAAGTTTCTAATTGTGAGCTGCAACGTAGCACGAATAAATCTCTCCGAAGTGAATCTAGCCCAGTTTATATCAATTTTCCCCCCACCCATGAAAATAGTACGCATACGCCCCGTAGTACGGATACGATAACAACAAAATACCATTTACATATTTGCTGCTATCGTTCACCCTAAAGACAAATAAAACGCTACTCATTTACGCCGCCGTCATAGAACATTTGAATCGACTTCCCGTAAAGATCTTAATCGTTCGTCTAATGTGTTTCCACCCCCTTCGCCTTTGGCTGAATTGACTAAATTGTTCCTTTGTGTTTGAGCGCGCGCAAGTTACAACTTACAATTCGCGTTCAATGGCTGCTCAGAAGAAACCTTTTAATAACTCAGCAAATGCTGCTACTTGTGTATATGAAACGACACCAGCGACACAAGCAATCCCCCAAACAGCGCAACACAACACACCGATACAATTGGCTGACAAGAAGAAAAAAAATAAACATGAATAAAAGTGCACAAATAATGAGCAGCGTTGTTGTGGCGGCTCTGACAAATTTGCCATCTTCGCATTTTCGCTGTGTGCTCCTATTACCATTTGGCAGCGTGAGCATGTGTGCCCCCCTCCAGCAAGTGATTGACCCAAAAAGGAAGCGTCGTCTCTGGGAAATGCTTGCAGGCGCGCAAACAATTCAAATGCATTGTGTCAGCTGTTGCCATCTTCTTTCCTTCTTTCCTATCTCACTTTTGTTTCCATTTGCGGCCAACCACCTGGATAAGGCTTATAACGAAAAGTCGTATGGTCGGCGATCATGATGAGTCATGGGACGGTTTTTCTATGACTCAAAGTGGTCTGCTGTTTTCGGTTTACCTTCTGTGCGATCGCTTAAATTTATGGCTTCGAATTTGAAGAACGTAATTAAATGGGCAATTTACGTTTGGGAAACATTCACTTTCACCCTCATCAACGTGTGAGCTTAAGGCCTTTTGCGATACCAATGCGGTAGATACTTTCACTTGTTGGCTTTTGCTACTGATTTGGCTAGTTTGACATTCAAGCGTGAAGGTCAGTTTGTGTATAGTCGTTTGCGATTCAGATGGTAAATTCAATATGCACAACAAGTCCGAGTCGTCAGTATAAGAGACGGCTCAGGTAATGAACATGCCAATGCTTTGCAATGAGGGCGGTGAAAACTTGTCACTTTGGCGGTGAAAACTTTGTTCAGATTTTGGTAACTGCGACCAAATCAATTTAACTGTATTTATGAATTGAAAATTGCTATTTGTTTTTCCACAAAAGCATTATATTCAATTATTCTAACATCTAATCTAAGAAAAACTGAGTCTTAATTGATTAAAATAGCGAAATTTACAACTACAGCATTGAAAATTCTCGCCGCGAGCTGTCACACTTTATTCACAATCCACATGAAACAGTCGCGATCCACAAACCCGCGAATTAAAAATTCATTCGAACTTAACCTTCAACAATGCAAATGATTCGCGGGTACCTGCGACTACAAAAAGTTTTCATGTGAATGAAATGTCAGAATCTACGAATATTCGCCAGTTCACAGTTCGCAATTCGCTCTCATGTGAATGGTCCTTACCGCCATCTATGTATATCTTGTCATTACACATGCTGTGAACGCTGAATGGTGTCATTTGCCTCATTTGTGGTACTGAATTGTTTGATAAAAAAAAAACCACAACCACCTTCAGGTTGGTTGTTTATCTCGCTCGCTCTTTTCTTCTGAGAGAATTATTCAAGGAAGGAATGATTTTTAAAAATATATAATCGAACGGACAGTTACAGTCATCAACAAAAGAATCCATGGAAATTTCTCTAGATTAAACCTTCTTGACCTTCGCGCACCCAGCACTTGAGTTGACCTCGCCAGCCACCTACTCGCATGCGCTACATGTGTACAATTACACTTCCTTGTGCATTTCAATTAATTAATTACCCACATCTCGGTACACATCCTCATCCGCTAATCGTGCGGCGATTGGCGTCATTCAATTTATTCAATTGTCACTTATCGTGACGGCAAATTATATCAGTCTGTCCAAAGGGAGGGCTCATTGGCATTTGCCACAAGTGTTCGCATTGATGTCGCCATAATTAGCCCAACACACAGGCGCACATACCCATTGGCGTGTGCATGTCATTCTGTAATCGCTACTATGTACTGACCGACCTACTTAACCTAGTGTCGCCGCCAATGACGTTGTCCCCCTTTTTTTCGAACACAGTCATAGGGTTCAAGTAATTAAGGAACGTAATTGGATTCATCTTGGCGATGGGGTCGGTCAGTGCACAAAGAGTCGGACGACTTCTTGGAAGGTCTAAATCAAATTCCACAGAATCAGAATCGTGGCACAAAGCGCCCCCTAAACGTTTCGTAATCCAAGCCCAGTTACCCCCCACTTTTAATTTGACGGCACTGGTTGTGGAAAATTCCTATTTTCGCGCTATGAAAGTGAAAAATAAACATCTTCTTGGCTGCATTCATCTATAAATAGATGCATTTGATGCAGAGACTTACGCCATCCGGCGGCACACTGCAAATGACATAGTCGTAGGAAGCCCAAGCCTTGTGCACGCTGCTTGCTTGGGTGATTTTTTTATTGTACCATACTCTGACAATGGTTTTCATAGCTTTATTGTTTTAGTGGAACTTTATCCGCTTTTTGTTGTTGTTGCTTGTTGTTGCTTTCATCGTGGGCATAGCGTGAAGCTCTGCCTTGCTTCGCTGAATGATTTGATAGATGTTGAGAGTTATTTTATTTTATATTATTATATATGCCGGCTTGTTTTTTTTTTGTTTTGTTGCTGGTGGTTGGCTGGCTTGACTCGGTTGAAAGAGAAGCTTTGCTCAACGAT
This sequence comes from Cheilosia grossa, assembly GCA_963082955.1. Lineage (NCBI taxonomy): Eukaryota > Metazoa > Arthropoda > Insecta > Diptera > Syrphidae > Cheilosia > Cheilosia grossa. The sequence continues at coordinate 14,018,620 of OY720147.1, read as the reverse complement.
TGGAAAAATTTTGACGTACGAAAAACAATTGACTTTCTGTGCGGATGGCTGCAGATAAAGAGATTTTTAGATGGACTTGGGGTTTTTTTGTTTGTTTCTATTTAATTTATTTTTAATGTTATCTTTAAGAAATGGTGAAGCATCGGGCGACGATGGTGGTCCAATTAGTTGAGTTTTTCAAGCTCAGAAGATAATATCCTCGATTAAGATTTGGCCTTGGGCTACACAATTAAATTGAACGTTTCGAAAAATCGCAGTGAGTTTCAAAATATATATATGGATTTATTTGCCCAATATACTTATCATTGCAAACTATATACATAAACTTAGTCTGAAAATATATTTATAAATTAAAAGAGAAACTTAAAAATAAATCAGTAGTTCTGAAGGTATAAACGGCAAACAGAACGAAAGACAAAAAGACCGACCGAGGGAGGTGTAAAGTTATACAATGGTTAAGAGTCGGATTAGGGTGGCTATCTTTCATAAGGAAGAAGATGTTTCATAGAGTGTGTGGGGAATTGCCTGTTGGCCGACCAATTTTAGCTTGTGGAACAAAATGTCTTTGCCAAAACAAAAAGCAACTTTAAGCCCAAACAAAGGGAGTTAAAGTCGCTCTAATCCCTGACCAGAGCCTTTTGGAGATATGTCAAAAATTCTAAACACATTAGACGTCTTAAACAGACCCTTGGGCTTCTGCCATAGCCTTTCACAGCGACTTTAATACCATGAATACATGAATATAGGAGCCAACTCTCAAATAAATTAGAACAGTAGAGTACATAGACTCAAAGTTTTATCTACACTTTGAGGTATAAGACTCCATTTCAAGACATCATCCTCTGATCCACAGGTTTGCGCAGTCGACGACTTTATGGCCAAAACGTTGATGTTCCCGTCTGCATATTCCAACTATTTCCAAATCGATCAGTGGCACGAATGTCAATTGGAACTCTAAGCCTAGCGTATCGGAGGGTTTCGGTTTTGACACGAATTAAGGCGACCTACAGTCGTATGCCGTTTTGGAACCGCTGAATTGAGAAACTTCCACTGCACAGTTCTGTTCCTAAAAGGTGGGGCAGTGAATAAAATGATGCGGTATGTTTCATTAGGAATTTTTAAAGCTCTGAACCTGGAAACTTAATTACTGCATATACTCTGATAAGTCGCAAGTCGACACGGGCTTTTTCGACCACCCTAACAATACTCTTTGGATGCGGTACAAGTCAACGTTCCACAACTCGATATATTCCCTATTTAAGAACCGTTTAAAAAATGCTGTTCCCTCCGGAAGAAATTAATGACAGCGGTCACAGCTTTGACGACTTGCGCAATCCAAATGATGCTAAGCTGTCAATTTTGGTTTTAACCTTTATCAATCAATCGCATTCGGGGCAACACTTTTGGCGGCACTAATCGACAGCATACTGCGTTAACTTTCAATTTTGGTTCATGTCCCCACCAGTCAAGCAGTTTCTTGCATTCGGCTTTGATTTATCGACCTTTTGAGTTCAAAAATTCATCTCAATCAGACTTTCCTCTACTAAATCATATCTGAAACTTGCTAAAAGGTCATGAATCATGTAGGGGCACTTCAAATGTCAATGCCAAATCGCCGTTGACCAAACTTGCGCTGTCATTTCGTGTTTCCAACTTTCAGAACGGTCTCAATGTGACTACTTTCACGGAGTCAAGTCAAACTAAATGTCAAATCCTAAGGTAGCTATTACAAAACTACCACGTCGCCGCCTTCCAGTTGAACATACTCTTAAACACGAAACATAATCGTCAGTTGCCACGCAGCCAACTATGCCACACACAGAAGAAAGGCGGCCGGGCGAGTTTGCTGCATCAGAGCAATCGTTACGAGTACTCTCGTCCTCCTCTCGGTGAATGTTACAAAGAAAGAAAGTTTCACCTTAATAGAGACAAACGTAGCCAAACTAGCCGCACCAGCCGACAGGCACACTACAAACTGCATCTTTTCGCAAACATACCTACCCACCATGATCACGTCATTAATTATTCGCGCTACATACGATGAGCGTATACGCTTGATTGGTGGTTTGGCTTTGATTTGTTGGAATGGTTTTTCGCGCGCGATATACATAGATACCCATATGCGAGAGAACGAGATCCGTTGTCGTTCCAGTCTGTCCGCTTGGGGATTGTTTATCTATCCATTGAGATTCGAGAGATTCGCTTCGTTTATAATTTTATGCATGACGGTCTTATCTAATCTCTGGAGTCCACTTTGGAAAGGGGAATTCGTCGTCGCCGCCGCGGCCGCCTCCACCGATAAAAAATCACACAGATTTCTCTTTTCGCTTTTCCACCAGCCCTCAGCCATCAGACGTCAGGAACTTATGATTGCTGAGATTAAGAAGATTAAAATTAATTAAGTAACGCTCACTCGACCTACTCGTACAATTTATTCGAATGAATGCGGCTCGCCTGTGAGGCCAACGCTACACTAAAAAAAAAAAAAAACAGAAACCCACACAAACACTGAGAACACACAACAAATGGCTAGATTAGTTTGTACGACTAATTTTAGACTTGACCCAGTGACTTTGGGCCATTTCGGTGGTGGTTGTAATGGCGGCGGCTGGCGCGCAGTACTCAGCATATGTTTATCTAGATACGTACTCGTATATGTTCATTGAGTTGAAGGAAAGTTTCATTTGCTATGGTGATAATGATTTGTTCGGTGCCACCAGTACCGGGACCGTACACGCACTGTGCTGGTGGGCAGCTTCATTGTTTGGATAGAAAATATCTCATGGTTAGATGCGGAGGGTGAAACTACCAGTAGCTGCGATGGGAGAGAAACGACTTCTCTAACAAGATGATATTAAGGTGATTGAGGAGAGTCGCTATAAATAATTCGGATCCATAAGAAATAAGCTGACATTTCATCTAAGGTTACTGGGGAACAATGCATACAAGTTGCTGTGCCTTCAAAGTCAGCTTAGGTAATGTTATCTTGTTAGGGTATACTTGAAACACGCAGTGGCTTACATCAAATTGACTAATTAGCTGGAAAATTCGAGGCAAGCCCATCGATCAGAAGTTTGACGTTCCGACGGATGTCAAGAAAAGGTCACTAAGTTGAGAGTTGAAAAATTTCATTCCAAAAGAGCTTGCTACATCGAGTCGCTTAATAAGTGAAAGAAGAGAAGGCCCTCAGCTTCAAGTTCGTCTGCCTTCTGCATTTATGTTTGTGAATTATGAGCTGGGAGTAATAAATAATGTTAAATAATTAAAGTTTGCAGATTAGAAAGAAAGAGGTGAATGAAAAACATTGGGACTTCAAGTGTTGTATTCGCACGAGTCAGGATGTCTTTCGAATTCATGTTTTGAGGTTAACATCGTTTGGCATTCCTTAGACGATAAAAACTAACTATTAAATAAACTGACAGCGAAGAATGGGAGAAGTAAGCAAAGACGAGTACATAGAATTGGAAATGGATGAAATCAGAGAGAGAGTTGAATTTTTGAAGTAAGTTATTTCCCAAGAACAGCTGTTTTTTGGTGACATTTATCCACAGAGTCAAAATTTAGCTAGGACTTTAGCTGTTGTTTCGAGAGAAAAATTTGAGACCAAATAAAATTTAGCTTAGCTCGAGCAGCGTACTAAGCTTTAGAAAAAATGTCTAGTACCAAAAAATAATCATTATTATACTAACAAACTGCGATTTTTATACTAATGCGATTTTCTTTCCGCAAAATACGAATTTTACTTTTAAAAGTACGATTTTTTCATCAAAAAATCGAGGCGATTTGACTTCGGTGAAAAGGGAAAAATTACCACGCTTCGTGGGAAAAATAGATAGAGGGTGATAAGAACACTGACTGATGGATGCGTTCTGAGAGTTTTAATTCGTTGTTTTATTTCACAACGAAAATATGTACTCTACAAAATGGTTTATAGCTAATGTAAACAACATTAATAAATTAAGGAATTGACAGTGAAAAATTCTGTCAAACTTTCTGAAAAACTGATTTTCTGAAACACAAATCAAAAAACAAACAATTTTTTAAAGTGTCAAACTCATAATTCCGTATACGAGATCCAAATCCGCATTGAAAACACAGACGAGTAGCATTCGACGAGAAATTCTCGTATGCGGACTTCGAGAATTGCAAATTTAAGTTTTTCGCATCGCATCCGAGATTTTGACAGAGAAACGTATGCGAGAATTTTTAGAATGGAGGTCCTATGATTGCTACAGTATCGCGCTATGAGAAAAGCGCCTCCATTTTTCAAAAGCGTTGTTCCGGAGAAATTTTGGAGTTGAGACTTCCTCCGCGTCATTTTACACAAGTTTGCGACACAATAGTTAAATGAAAACGAGGAGGGGCAGTTTATTGTGATTTCTTAATAAAATAAGTGCAGAATTTATGTATCCATACGGCACCGTAATTTATTGTAACAAATACGCCATTAGAAAAAAATTAATCTCATAATTTTATGCAGCTCGTAAATTCATACATTTCTGCGCTGCTTTAAGTGAACACACCTCGGAAATGTCATTGCGTAATCGCTACAAATAACGATAAAGCAATAGAATTAATATTTTTTTAATTAGATTCTTACCGTCATTGATGCAACTCTTAAATATTGAAAAGGAATTCACACAACGCGGAAAACGATAGTCAAAATTTGACATTTTTAAATTTGTGTAACTTTCCGCACTCGATTTCCGAGCCTAATTGATCGCGGAAAATTATGAGGCCTGCGTAAACTATTCTCCATACAAAATCTGACAGTTCATTTACGAGGTGGTAAATATCTACAGTTTATGAGGTTTATGGGGGTTTTAAGCGTTTATGTCAAATGACATAAATTGCTGAATGGGCGCGTACAATTGATGAATTGTTTTAACCGGCCTTTGTTTTGTGGCGGCGCGCGTTCAGGCGAGTAAATTCTCATTTCCTGTGCCCATACTCTAACTCATGAGATAACTTTTTGCATCGATAACTTAGGAACAAAACTTTCCGCCGTTTATTGCATCTGGAAAATAATGGAGTTGTCTAACTCCATGCGAAAAAGTAAGTAAGTCATGGGAATTTTGTTAAGTTTTCCCCAACCTGTCAAGATACTGGGAAGCAAAACAATACAAATTTACTTTACAGGTATTTGCAGTGGTGAACACAACGAACCCAAAGGTGAATGGTTTTATAAATTTCACTACGCTTTATGCTAAACTAATCCTTGATAACAAGGATGATGTAGCACAACGAAATTTATTTCAAAGTTGATGACAAATATGACATCAAATAGGACTGTACTTATGATTTTGTTGCTGAGGGATGGAAACATTTTTACAGCCGTATTTTGTATAATTCATGTTAAGAGTTTTATACTTAGAGAAGCCTTCTTTAACTAAAATCTTCGAGCTTGAATGATTATAGGCAGTGGTTAGCTTTTGACAGAATGAAAACCTGTGCCTAACATCGTTGGTTGAGAGCAATCATTACTTAGCCTATTAAATAAAACTATTAACTCCCTTGTGATTTATATATATAAAGCACTAAAGACCTCTGGATGTTGAGATCATTTTCGATAACTGTCACTACTTTTTGTGACCAAACGAATTTGTAGAAAGAAACAGATTTTACGATTTAATTTTTATTTTATTTCAAACACTTTTTTTCGTGCTTAAAATTAAAGTGTCTTATACATTTGTTCAAGGTTTGATTTGCTCCTCTTCACGTCGTTTTTTGACTTTCCAGCAGCGGTACAAATCGAAATATATATATATACAGAAAATGGTTTCGAAATCAAATGGCAGCAGCCAGACTGAGAAGTTGTAATGGACGCGCATTCAAAGTATTACAGTCTTTGAGTGTATTTTGGCAGCAGATACGATTCCATAGCAAGTTCATCTTACGAAAATAACATCCGCAGATATACACGAAAAGAAGATTTATGTACAAGGTGATTTAGAACCAAAAATGCGATTTCAGAAATATATCATGGTATGATCAAGACCAAGTGCGGTTTTACGTATATATTGCAGCTTCAATATCAAATAGAAAATATTTGTGAAATAATAAAATATATAAGAAAAATAAAGCGCTGAATTTTGATCCCAAATAAGTTCTTAAGTTCTACTCTATTAGTTGCACACTCCAAGTTGGGTGAGGACCCCTTCTACTTGCCCACCGTCTTGTTCATAAAATGTCTACAGAGATTAATTTGTTTTGTGGTAGAAGCCTTTAGGTCATTCCATAATCAGCCATCAATTCAACAAGCTTTATCTTTTAAATTCTGGCCATTTTTAAGTCCGTCAGAATAACATTCTTCTAGTTATTTACGTTTTTTTTTTTAACTTTCTCAATTACGTAGGAAGAGAAAGATATTGGGCCTTACCAATGAACATTTTTAGTTTCGACTTTTAAATTTTAGTAGTTCACAGTGGATATATTTTCCAAAAAAATTTTGAGCTTCCGTAAATTTAAAGTGGGGACTGAAATTTTTTGTTGGTAGGGCGCATTGTATTCGTACAAAATTTGAACTCGAGATGTTGACCAATTCTGACATTACGATGATGGAGGGACTCAAAACAGTGGGTCGCAAAATTCTGTCTCTCTGTCTGTCCGTATGCTCCCGAGGCCTACAGCCTAAACGGCTGCCCAGATTTCGTTCAAACTTCGGCTTTGGAGTTTGTGGGCTTACAGTTCGATGCGGTTTTTTTTTTGTCGCAAGGCAACCTCAATATTAATGGTACTTCCCAGCAAAATGTTCATATACCAGTTTGATTTGTTCGAAAACAGCTCCAACGATTTCAACCAAAATTGATATTTGAGCTTAAGTGGATGAGTTTACCATGGCTGAATACCCAGTTTTTGACAAAAAAAAGAAAATCGAATAACGGTACCTACTTTTGAAATTTGGGCATACCTCGAAAACGGTCACGATTGTAACAAAAATGCATTTCTAAGGTAACATGGTCATTTCTAACTTAATAGCAAACTCAGTTTTTCTGTATATTATCGTTTTTTGGAAAAGGTCATTTTTTTAAAAATTTGGTTTTCTTTAGCTTACCAGAAAACGGCAGCCTCGATTATGACCAAAGTGCATACTTGGAGTAAAATTGATGTTCCAAAATTATTGTGTCGTTAATTTTCAATTCGAAGCAACGCTAATTTTAAAAACTGCTCATATCTCGAAAACCCCATTTTCAACCATTTCGAACAATATCTTATACTCAGCTTTCAGATAAATAGTTAAGCAATAGTATTTTTTAAACATTGAAAAATTTGTTACTGTTTTGTCTGCCAAATTTAAAAAAAACCGCTCGAACGATTTTGATCAAAACACATATTACAAAATTAAATGTGTATTCTAAATAAGATTACATACTTAGTTTTTCTTAAAAATATCGAATAAATCTGTTTTTTTAATTATTTCTCAAAAATGATTACCCAAACCCCGAAATAGGTTTATCTTTTGATGGGAATGTCGTGCTCTGAGCCTGAAATACCTGAGCCAAAGTACCCACGCTTCCGCCGAAACGAAATTTATAAACAGCAAGAAAAACTTACCTCTGCAATAAAAATACTTTGCAAAATAAATTATTTTCGGGTTATGTCGAAGCAAGTAAGTAGTAATAAAAATCACTCAGTTTCATCAACAAAAACGTGAGATTTTGTAAAATTTCCCTCATTATGATCAAAGTACTAGATTTTGAGGGACTTTTCACAATTTCATAGCGAGTGCATGTACATAAAAAAATATTTCTTTAAAATTACGATGCAGATATTCAAAAGCGTAGTAGTCACTCTTTAGATACACATTTAAAAGAAAAAAAATTAGTATTAGAGCCTTAAAAACTACCACTAATAAAGGCCACTTGCATTTTACCTCTGCACTAATGAGCTCACACTTTGCTCCCTTTGAATTGAAACCAGAAACAGAATACCACCACACAAGAGCAGTTTAGAGGATTCGTATATTTAAATAAAACAATGCGCGCATCTTCACACGGCCTTCGCTTAGAAACTAATTCAAATGCATCTGACACAAAGGAATAACAAACTCCTCTTTACCTCGCTGAAATCCAATTGTGTTTCGTATCACATTCACTGCAAATGGAAACTATATATTTTCCACTTAATTATTTCATCTATTGTTTGCTATCTGACACTTACTTAGATGCGACTTAGCTGCATTTAGCACAAAATACAATACAATGCGCAACAACACTTTTGAAAGGAAACTTTACACTGCAACTGGAATCAGCGGAGAAACTTGAAGACACTACGGATATCACAGGCACAATGAGTGGCACACCGCAAAACTGTTCACGACCGCGTTAACATCATTTTCACCAAACTCGGCAGCATCCTATGGAGCTGGAGATGGTTGGTTGGCAAAACGGTTTGGCGTTACTCGCGATACTAGTAACTAGTGGTTAGCTTGATATTAATGGAGAGTTATAGACGTGACACTGTCCGCCCCTGATATGATAAAAGAAATGTTATACACGGATGTTGACTGTGTGTGCCTGTGCATGGTTATGGGGCGCCATCTGTTGGTAGGTAGACCGTTTAGTATACGAAAAACTGGAATTAATATTGTGAAGGCAGTGGTAGGGGTGATGACGGTTAGCTAAATGAGCACTTTCTGATTTGGCATTTGAACGTGGAACTTGAAACATCAAGTGGGTACGGGTTTTCTGGTGGGAGATTTGATGGGGAATTTGGACGGGTCCTTTGGTGTTATGAAGATGTATCGAAGCAAAGTCTATTCGAGACTGTAGCGCCATTGAAAATGAAAGAAAAACGTTACACGTTGCACTTCTGAGATACGCAAATACCTACGCATGTACTTACTACTATTTGTTGTCTAATTTTTAGTGGAATTTGAAACTTACCTGACAAGAGAAAGAAACGAGAAGAATTGTTAGAAAGTGCAATTTCTAAGATGTGGGTTTTAGTTTCTAGAGGCTCACAGTTGTGTTTGACTGTGAAAAATAAATAAAAGCACCGCTCAACCCGTTGAGGTACGAGTCCCAATAACAGTTCGTCTCCCTAAATGGCTTATTGAATATAGGAATGAATGCTCCACAAATAACAGGGAATTCGCATTTGTCGCATGAATATCTATCAAGTTACAGGAACTTTATATCAGCATGTTCCGCGTCTCTTTTTCATTGAATTCCATCCCCAGTCTAGACTCTGTCTTTATCGGCATAATAAACAATGAATGTCGAAATCATTACCAACTATGCCTCATCGCCCACTTGAGTCACATCCGATAAATCAGTTTATTTTCTTTTGTCCTTGCGTTTGTATTTTTCAAACGCAATGCAGGCGAACGAACAGCAATTAAATTACCTTGAAGAAAATAATAATCAAAGTGATTGTCTACACGTGAAAGGAAAGCAAGGACTTGGAATCGATTGTTGGGTTAGACGGAATGTGCGAGGGTGCAATGAACGGCATTTTCTGTTTGACTTACTCGTTTAATTGTGACTAGACGAATAACTTTCTTTTCTTTTAATATGAGCGATGATTTCTGCGCGAGATTTCACTGGGCATCTAAAGCTAAATTCATACACGAATTGTAGTTTTGTAGATGCAAAATTTGAATACAAATGTTTATTTATAAATCACAAGGAAGACATCAATTGCTGTGGAAGTTGTGTATCTTAAAAAGTTGGCAAGATTATTAAACAGGAAAGCAGCCGTGGAGATGAATTGAAATAATTGAAAATTTTATTTCCGCATGCTGTCGATCTATGCACGGATAAGTTTGTTGCAGTATGATGCTGTGTATGCATTTGTTTGTTAGTTTGTGCGGTGAGTTGGTTGGCCCATTCAGTCCTTTACGAAGACACCCAAATGATCTAGACCTCTTTAATCATATTTTATTAGCTGTTCTTCCCACATGCATACATGTTCCACTTCGTAGCAGGGATTAGTAAGTCCTCCAACAAAAGAAAATCCTCCCAGAAGCCGCACTTTTTTTTATTTGACACATGTAGAACCCATAAAGGACCTTAGTACACCCAAACAGTCTTTTTGGGCTTAATAATCCCCCAGAAATGAGTGGGTACCACTTCCAGGAACTCCACCAGTTATCTCGACACAACAGGCACTCGGAGCCTGCCATAAAACACTTAGTAAGATGACCGAAACCATCAACACACAGCAACCGAGTCCTTTCAACAAACGACACCATTTGGCACCCGTTAAATGTTTATTGCTCCTTCCTTTATGCGACAAAATTAAAAACAATCAAAGAGCAATCTCCCACTCAATCTAATTCGTCATTTTCATAGCCAAAAAAGAAAAGAGGCAAGCAAAACTCAATTTGCAATTACACAGCCTGTCACCGATAGTGAATATGAACGAGTATATGGGCGTTGGAAAGTAGAACAATGAACATGAACACAGCGCCACCCTCTAAAGTACGGCTGAAACAGGCGAAGAGGAGCAGAAAACACGACCGCCAACGTCTTTAGTAGGCGGTTGTTCGGTATACATATCCCACATGTTCTGTGGTATGGAAATACAATCAGGATTTTATTCCCCTGTCTCCACATTTGAGGTACTTGTCGAGTTTTAACGATTTACGTGAGCGTGGGCGCCAAATTAATGGAAATATTCTGGTGCAAGTTTTGTTTTACGACCTCGGTGCGAGGTATACGGCAGTGAGCTGCAACGCTCTGACGCTCTCTCATAGGAGAGTGCAATTCTACCGCATATGTAGGCGAAATTAAATTTGTTTACAGCCTAAACCAACGATGTTCCAATTTTGGACTTAATTTGAGAACCCAACAGACGGTATAGCCTTGCACAAGTTGTCGAGGTAGATATATGGTGTTGCAAATAAAATCATTTAATTCTCATTACGGCTGTTTGTGACTAAATTGGTGGAAGTTACAATTACCATTCTGAAATAGTTCAAGTTCTGTTGAAAGCCAGGCTGCAATGTTCGGCATATAGGCAGTTGGCGTTGACTGAAGTGGATGTGATTCAAACAGACAACTTACTAATTTGAACGTAAATTCGGTAATCAGGGGTGGGATTCTGTAAAAAACGAAACGAAAATCACTTTCGCATTTCAAAAACCGAAAGAAATCACGCGAAAGCGAAAATTTGCTTCATGTAACTCCTTTCGTTTCCTTTTCCTCTTTCGCATGGGTTTAAGAAGCAATGTGAGAAAAAAGTTAAAGTTTGAGAAGCTGTGTTTATATCAGACATGTTGTTTTGACAGCTAACAGCTGACCGCTTTCTATGTAAATATTTCGTTTGTTGATATTTTGGTCGTAAAGGTGAACAATCGGATATAATGTAAGTACAATATTAAAAATTACCGACAAACAAACTTTATTAGGAATTAATAACATTCTTATAGGTCGTCAACAACAACACAAACGCAACAAAATATCATAATCGAGTGGATGGAGAAGTATCCCTTCCTAGCAGAAAACATTTTCCATTGCATCAATTGTCTCGTGTAGTATCTTCGACAGTGTACTCTGTGCGACAGGAGACGCAAAATCGTTCCCAACTAACCACTGGTAACCACCCCCAGCCAGTACCTCAAGCGTGGAACATAGCCTTAAAATGGGAGGGACGTATGTGTTTCGCGTTCCTGTGCAAAGGTTAATGTTGTCCAGCACATACTTAAAAGCACTTTTGTTCAACCGAAAGCGTTGAACAAAACTAAAAAACAAATAATTATCATAAACTAAATATTCAATGTACATCAGTTTAATAAACAAACCTTTCATCGGGCATCGTAAGAGGATCCGAACAGTCTCGAAGATTTCTTCGGAATTTTCTTAAATTTATGCAATCCTCCACATCGCTATCATCACTATCGCTTGCTATTAATAAATAATTCGCCAGCATATTTTTCGTGAAATAAAAACTAGTCACAACCACTTATTAACAACCAAAAATAATGAGAAACGTCAAACAAATAGCATTCGCTATATTCCTTTCGCGTGAAACGAAAATGTCTTGCGTTTTTGGAGTTACATGAAGCAAAGAAAACGAAAACGTCAATGAAATGGCTTTCGTGTTTTTGCTTTCGTGCAAGCGAAAAATCCTTTCGTTTTTGTAGCTACAAGAAGCAAACCGTTCGTGCAAACGAAAATGATCGAACGTTTTCATCTTACAGAATCCCACCCCAGATAACAGGGAATACTATCAGGGGTGGGGATAGCTTTTATTTTTTTATCTCTTCGCACTGAAATGTTCATTCAATCAATTGGAGAGCTCTGTGTCAGAGATACTGATGGCAGAATACATATAAAACTCGGCTCCACTTAGAAAACACAGTACAAAAGGATAAAGACCGAGGCTATACTTGTTTAAATTTGTACATTTAACAGGCAGTTTCGAAGACTATCTTAGATCCTACATGTTGAACCAAAAGCTGGTAACATTTCAGATCCACTCCGACTCTGTTTCGTTCACTTAAAAAAAATTAAGCGCACAGCTTGGTCGAGCGAAACTTTCTCGTTCATCGAAAGTTTGGTTGGCGGTTTTCTTATTTTATTACGTAGGTATGTACAAATCTGAGAACCGATGCTAGATAAAAGAAACGGTTTATGAAATATATGCATTCCCAGTGTTAAATAAAATCCACTTTTGGGTTGTTCATATGATACGGCAGTAGCTTATCAAATTCAATGTGAGTTTTTAAAAATTGAAGCCCTTGGGTAATCATTATTGAGAGATAGTTAAAAAACGGATTTATTAGATTTTGTTAAGAAAAACTGAGTATGAAACCTTATTTAGAATATTTTTAATATGTATTTTGATCAAGATCGTTAAAGCGGTTTTTGTAAAATTTAGCAGACAAAACAGTAACAAATATTGCAATGCTTAGTTTGAAAAATGTTATTGCTTAACTATTTATCTAAAAGCTGAGTATTAGATAACGTTTGAAATGTAAGCATTACTGGGTTTTAAAGTTTTATCGAAATCGAAAATGGGGTTTTCGAGATATGAGTAGTTTTTAAAATTAGCGTTGCTTCGATTTGAAAATTAACGACAAAATATATTTGGAAACATCAATTTTACTCCAAGTTTGCATTTTGGTCACAATCGATACTGCCGTTAACTGGAAACTTAAGAAAACCAAATTTTTAAAAAAATGCCTTTATTAAAAAAAAAAAACGATAGTATAGAGATGAGTTTATATACTGAGTTTGCTATTTAGTAAGAAGTGACCATATTACCTTAGAAATGCATTTTTGTTACAATCGTACGGACCGTTTTCGAGATAGGTGCGAACTTCAAAAGTACCGTTATTCGATTTTTCAGCCAAAAACATTTTGCTGGGGATGTACCATTAATATTAAATTGCAAAAAAAAACGCCCCGAATTGTAAGCCCCCAAACTCCAAATCCGAAGTTTGAACGAAATTCGGTCAGCCCTATAGGCTGTAGGCCTCGGAATAGACGGACAGAATTTTGCGCCCTACTTCTTTGAGTTCTTCTATCATCGTAATGTCGGAATTGATTAACATCTCGAGTTAGAAATTTTGTACGAAAACTATATCTTTCTCTTACTACGTAATGGAGAATGTTAATAACTAGAGTACCACAGGGCTCCGATACATCTCCTATGCTCTTTCGTAATCTCTCTTAGCAGCACTGATCTTTTACGTCATTATGAACCGTTCGCGGAATGGCAAAGTTAATTGTCAATAATCTATGTCGTTTTGAAAAAGTCGTTGCCGACACCGACTCGGAATTTCCGTAGTAAATTTTAATCATTTGTAAACGCTGTTCCTTCGTGTTTTTCACCATGGTGAAAATGTCGGTTTTATTGAATATTTTGATAGTTCGGTATGGGTCTCATAATTGCAACCAGCGTCATTACTGGCATGCATACGATTAACTGAATGTGATTTTCGAAGAAGTAATTTCAATACAATTTAGATTCCGTTCTGTACCGCATTGTTTGACAATAAATGTCAGAGCTGTTTATTGTTATTGTCAGACTAATACCCACTATGCTGAAAAAATATACGAGTATACATATATTTAAACAAAAAAACATCTGCCGAATCATAATTTTCGCTGTCAATTTTCTGAATAACTGAATTTCCCCGTTTTCATAAACACCTCCACTACAACATCAACACTTACCCGATATATTTATAACTTTATTACAACTTGAATGCTAGTTTCAAAATCTTAATAATCCCCCTCAAAAATGTGTAAAAATTTGAAATAATTTCCCCGTCTAGAGATGTCCAAATGAGAATATTCTTCCGCCCGACTTATCACAATAAATAATCAAAACTAAACATTTAACGCCAGACAATCCGGACAGTCGGTATTTTCCGCTTCGCGAACAAGCTCCGGCACAAATATTGTCGGCGCCTTCAAAAAATGCTTCAACTAAATTAGCACGCCACAATAGCCATAGCTAAAGCTGTATAGCAAACAATGAACTCCATGTTTATTTCTAGTTTTAACCCCAATTGCAAAGGAGTTCAAGGCAGCAAGCCGCAGCGCACAGTACTCGTATAGCGTCTCTGCGAAGTCCATATAGTGCATTGATACATCACCGACCAAAAAAACACACCCAACCGAGTGCACTACTACCTAAATCTATTACTCGTTGTCGCGCTTGTTATTGTGACCAAAAATAAATCACACAAGTTGCATTCAATTTATCATCTAAACGAAATAAAACGCGCAATAAATTTGTTTGCCATTTCAAGCACACTCGGCTTTACGGTGGACTATTTTTAGCGGCGCAAATCATTATGTCTCACTTGCATTTGCACGTGACACTATGTTGCGATTGAATGTACGAGTACTACGGGTAGTTTGTTCGGTCACCGTTCTTTTTGCAATTGCGCAAAACCTTGGCCTTTTGTTAAACAGAAGAGAGATAGAGCGAAGAAGGAAAAATCTGAATGAATCTATATAAATTTAATTTGAGTTTCTGTAGAGATTTGATGATGGAAATGCAAACCACCCCCTTTGCCAATCACGTCATTAACACATGCTTCAAACGCACCCAGGCGTTCATAGTCTGACAAACGTGACATTCCGCAGTTATTCCAGCGGCGGGGGCGAGTGATTGAAACACGGGGCGTTTAATTACGATTAACGTCAGACACAGTGGGTTCTGAGAAATCGGAGCAGAGTGGAATTCCGAAATCGCTGCGAAAAGCTGCAAATTTATTGCTGCACGAGGCTAAGGCTGGCCGCAACATTGACAGATGTCTGTTGTCGATGCGCATAGAAGTGCATTGATCGAGTGAATGGGGTTCTAAACAAATGCGAACGTTTGCATTCCAGACTACGATGACTGAACGAATATCCAACTTTATCCGACCAAGGAAATGCGCAAATTTTTTTTAGAAATAAGAACACTTGAAAAGTAGCTTTGAAGAATTCCGATAATCGTCTTGATCGGTTTTTGCGATTTTGATGACTGTAATAAGGTCTTTTCTGGACGATTTTATTTTTTATTTATATCAGCGTTGCTCTTATAAAAAAGCCCATAATTTGGCTAGGTCCTTTTTTCAAAGCAAAACAAAAAAAACACAACTATTTGTCATTGTTTTTGTTTTTTTGTTTGACATATTCTTGTGAGACTAAGGCCCGGTTTCTTCAATCTTGGTTATCTTCAACCATCGGTTATTCCAGTTAGTAACCCGCGAATGTGTTTGTTCAGCAATATATTAATCAAAGAATCAGTGGTTTGGTTAGTTAACCAGAGAAATCGATAACCAGCAAATTTTGAGCGGTTAATGAGATGTAACTACCGATTCTTAAGGACTACGTAAGTATTCATTTTGACGTATCTGCTACACAACAATTTTTGTACAATATTGTGCGAACAAAAAGACGTTTTGACGTTTTCAACTGACACATAATATAGAATACACTACACGCCAGTCAATTTAACAAAATAATGGATGCAATGGATGAATAAGGATTATTTTCCACATTTTTAGCCGATGACAGCTCTCATAAATTGAGATAAGGCACACGCATTGGAGGAAATATTGAGAAATATAGAAAATTGGGATTGTTGTTGAATAAATTAACATTATGCCTTTTAATTTGTAACAAATTTCATTGGTAATAAAACCATTTTTACTTTATTTCGCTTTTGTTTTCCAAAAACTGCATATTGTCTCACAAAACAAAGTTCTTAAAAAGTTCCTGTATTATTGGATTTTGACGTTCTTCTTTTTGTGTTTAGTAAGATTACTAAAAATACATTAATAAAAAATATACCTAAACAAATTACTTATCGACAACAAAAGACCGGAAAAACAAAAAAAAAAATAACCATGGATTCGGTAAATCACGGAATTGACAAATAAACTGGAAAAGTGGAACGATTTTTTGGAAATCCATGGTTTGGTGACCGAAATGGAAAAGTGCTCAACAAACACTCATTGGTTATCACTGATTTATAATCATGGGTTAACCTAAATTTATGGTAATCTAAACAAGGATTTAAACTGCTTTGAATAGACCGGCCCTTAAAAGAAGGAATTTCGGAATTGAACTGCGAACTTGTAACTTTGGTTTTCCGAATGCAAAAGTGTGCGCCCAATAAATACAACTCATGTTGCATTTTGAAAACATCCTGTAGATAATTGACTGATTATTTAAAAAAAAAAAACACACACATTTTAAGGTTTCCAAAAAGGATATTATGAAAAAAAAAAAAAAAAAATTGAAAACAAAAGAGATTTCCCCCTAAACAATTTCTCCCCCAGATTTCCTACCATCGAACAAAAAAAGAAACCCTAAATCTGGAAGGAAAACCCCCAAACTGGCAGCACCGATTACATTTGGAGAGGTCTGTCATTTTGACGCGGATACGAAACCAAGAAATATGTTGAAACAACTTGGTCTAACTGGGATATGCTATTAGTTTTGTTGGCCCGGCATGAGGTGACTGACTATATATGTCAGACCCTATCATGGGTGTCCTACTTTATGGTGCGAAGGCACGGACCATGTCAAACGCTTGTGAAAGTATCCTTGGAATTGAGAACTTCACCAGCTAAAGAACGGCATCGAGTTGTTAAGTCGCCCTTAATTGCTGGGTCATGTCTGATTCAAAAAGGTTTTCGTTGAAAAAATATTAAGAAAATGTCTAGAGGAGTTTTGTGCGGAGAAAAAATCGAAATCTTTTTGCAACTACTACAACTTCATTAGTACAGAAGATCGGTACCCACTTCAACTTGAAATGAGTACTGAAACCAAACTCTACCATCTTGTCATGTACCACCTATTCAATCATGCTTCTCCTGATCAGGCGAAGCAGACAAAGAATTACGCCCCACGTATGAAATCCAATTTGTTCCAGTTCAACAGTGATGACCAGCTTCGTGATCTCGACCAATTTCATCCATAGCTGCTTCTGATTCGTGTTGTTTTAATCATGCAGCGCATTTTGCCACAGTTTGCAACCACGCTACAAGCTGTAGTCACGGTAGGCTTTCGTGTCGCTTTACCGACACTTGAAGATCATGCAAAGCATGAGTGAGCTAAAAAGTAAAACTAGGTATAGTTTCGTCACAGAAGAGATATGACTGCCTAAGAGAGAAGATTTAGCCGCCCTTTTCAATAGTTTGTATATTAAATAAAGAAAAAGTGTTACCCAAATTAAGGTGCGAATTTCGGACCTCCCCAAAAGTTCTAAGTAAACACTAGCTTAAAATGGTGAATTTACTGAAACTATTACATATTTTTGTTGGACATATGTATAATGTGATTGACAGCTGGTAGAAATCACAACTTTCCAATGATGGACCTTAGACTTAAATTTATGTCTACGTAAGTTTCCTTGAGTACTCGTCTTATGTACACACTTTGTCATTAATTTAAGGATTTTCTACTTCAAACCGACATCCATCCACTACACAAGAGTTCAGGTTAACAACTTCTTCCGGATCATCATGTCCGATAGACCATTCTTGACAACAAACAGAAAAAAAAAAAAACACAAAACCGAACAACTATACCGTCCATATGAAGACAAACTGCGTTCATTTTGTCCGAAGATTGTGTTCAAAGATTTTATTTGCTTTCCAGTTATCTTTCTATTTGCTTTTTTCCCTCTGGGTCTGAGTGGTTTCTCAGTTTGTTTCATGTTTTATTAAACAACCGACTGAAAATTACACACAATAAACTGCTGCAGTTGAATGAAGTAAATAACGAAAATGAAAGATGTCCGGAAAGTAAATAAATTAGTCATTTGAAATAGAAGACAAAGTTCTGATTTTGAAATTCCCTGACCACTCCGAATATTTCAACACACGCTCCGAAAGACATCATTAGATGTACCCAGCGCAGTAAAAATATTTACAAAAATTAAAATTTCAATTAAAACCTTCTCGCTCTCTATTGTATCTCTATGGTATATTTTTCGCTCGTTTACACAAAAAAAAAATTGTAATTAATACGACATGAGTGCACACAACAAACATTTATTTTTCCTAAAGATTATACTCCAGTCCGGGCTGGGGATGATTATAATAATTAATTGCATGTAATACGGTAATCTTCTTACATAGTATGCATACTACACCCCCCCATACGAATGGCTTTGTTCGATAATTGGTGAAGAAATTTCAGGAAAAACCCATCGACAAACAACAAGGCGGCATCGCGAGCTATTGATGTCGTGTTTTGCAAAATGATTGGTATACAATAGAAAAAAAAAACAAAGTGGCTCTATTTCAAATAAGATTCATAATGCCCGTAGTCATTCTTGATGACAATTTCGGTATTGAATTGCAATTTGTGATTGAACTCACACGGCTTAGTAGAGTTGATCACGATAACGCATTTCGTTCGAATTATGATTCCACTAGAGACTAGAATCATCGTCTGGGTGAGGGTTGCCAATGAGTTGGAAAACTGCTTCGCCAAAAACTTAAAAACTTCATAGCTCGGCAGGCGATAAAATTGCGTCATTTTGTTGAATTGTCGCATTACGAACTGCATGTTACCAATGTGTTACCAATGATGTAACGCTGAATACAGGTTAAATAAAATGCAGGATTTTGTTAGAAAAACACTGACATTATGCATGAAATGGTAAAGCCGCATTGTTGCATCGAATGGATAATTTTATTCGTTACGATTGTTCGCTTTGTTTCCTGTATAATAAATTGTTACCGATGGCTATTATTAAATTCGATTTTATTTTAATCTCTCCAAAAACATGTTCAAGTACAAAAAATGGTTTTCTCATAAAAAATTGACTTAGGGATTTTTATGACCGAATCAGCAACATGAATGGCATCTTTTCTCTCTCTTCCCTTCCAATACATTTTCTTGTGGCATTAATCCGTAGTGATACCAAACCATCACTCTATACAATTCTACTACAAATACAAATGTTCTACACCGGTATCTTTAAAAAAAGTTACAAATACATATTTCTCTGTAGCAGAAATAGGTTTCTTGCCTTATGTTGAAAACTTGTATTTACATTCGACAATGTTTTTCCTTTTTCCCACTTCAAATCGTATTAAATATCCCACGATATGACAACACTAATGAACAACAATTTTAATAGAACTCACAATACCTATTCGTGTCGCAATCAGCCAGGGGACCAGTGGCTGAGACTAATTCGTATTTCTATCTTGTCTTTAGAAAATCAGCAGAGAAGTATTGCTAGTCATTGGGATGATTTTTTTTTTTTCATTTTTCCCTTCCGCATCTAGTCAAAATTCCCACAATTTTCCAACTTCAATAATTTCGAAGAACAAAAAAAAATACACCTTATTTTCAATATTTGTATGAACAACAAATTATTTAGTATTAAAAACGGGAAAAAAATATTCTATAAGAATTTTATATACCTAGAAGAATAAAATACATTTTTTCGTAGTAGATCTATTACATAACAAGCAATTTAGATCGGCTTGTTTTGTGAACACTTAAAAAGATGGTAGAATTGCAGAAAAAAATTTTTTTTTCTTCTTTTTTTTGTAAGTTAACCGAATTTCCCACAAAACTGTAAAATTTTTCCAACGAGATGGTTTCTAGCCATCGAAATTCCCAAGATAAGGTACATTTTACACGAGTTACAATTACAACACTGCAGCAGAGTCGAACATCCGAGAGCAGAACTCTCACGATTGAGCTTCTTGCGAGTAATCAGCCATTTGGACCAGTTTTCGCAGACTTTGAAAATTGTTTTCCCCTTTTAAAATCAGCTTTAGTTCCCGCCTACATTCGAAAAAAAATCTGCCCTTGTTTTCATATGAAAAAAAATTAAAAAATGTAACCGTTTTTATTAACAAACTTAAAATAATCACATAACACAAAAATATACATATTATGCAAACAATTCCTTTTTCACCAGACCTAAACGAGTGAATTCAGATGCATCAAAAATTCTCGCGTAGTCGTTCGATGGCCTGTTTTCTTTCATGTTTCTTGTTCGTAATGAAAATACGTTTTAATTTTATTTTTAAGCAATTTACGTTTCACAGAGATTTTGTAATTTGTCGCCCTTTTTTAAGCTTGTCTCTCGTGTTCCTTCTTTTTCATTCAAAAAGCGCCAAAATTGGTTCCCCTCAATCTGGGATCACTGGTTCGGACTCGGCCTAAGATTGTAGGTCGATTCCATTCGTACCCAAACTAAAAACAGAAAAATGGTTTTATGAAGCTATGCCTAGGGTGCCAACTATTTATTATAATAACAGAGTACGAGTCATTTTATTCCCATGGTTTTCGAGTGTGTTCATAAAATTCGCAACATTTTTGTCTCCGATTAGTTTTAACTCTCAATTTTTACTTAAACCCACAAATGGTTCTCCTCCCTTTCTTTCCTTTTAAAAATTTCAGATTTTCCCCACACAAAAAAAAATAATATGGCAACCCCATTAAAAACAAGAACTATCCAAAAATACTTCCAACGCGCCGCGTTTTGTTATTTCAATAGTTTTCCGGCAGCAATTGAGGTCTTTGTATTTGTTTAGAATTTTCAATGAGATCCCAAGATTAAATGAAAGGGAAGAGAGTTCCTACATCTTGTAAATTTCCCTTAATAGAAGTCTATTAATCAAGTGACGGATTAATATATAAATGATTCTCCCATTTTTCCTGTCTTAAATCCAACTTCTTAATAAGCCACAATCAGCTGTACTACATTCACAAATACCTCGAATGACATTCACAGCCTAACTTTAGATGATCGCGTGGGCATTTGTTCTCATTCCGTCCATAATAACTTGACACACCTCGGTACTCAGCTAAGCGGGATATTTTCCTAATGGAAATGCAAGTTCTCATCACCCCACTTAGTGTCGCTGTCGTTGTGCTTCATCACCTCGTATGTCGATCGGTCGGACTTGCCCGTCAGTCGTCGTTAGGTTAGTTCCTCGCGACTTTGTAATTGACCGATCGTGGTTAATCTTTTCATCTTTTTAATGGTAATTACACTTAACTACGTGGATACGTACAGATTGATGGGTTGTGTGGGAAATTTTCTTCCCAATAAATGAATAATGAAAATTCTTTAACCTCAGCCTATACTAAATGGTTTTCTTTGTTCCACTTTCGATTTTCCTCCGTCTAACAAAAGAAAAGAAAAGAATAAACATGCAGCCATAAACGGACTTCGTGCGATTACGTAATTTTTATAGAAAGAAATGCAAAGCAAATTGGGAACACACACAAAGAAGTACAAGGTGTCAGGAAACATGATAAGTAAATTGCTATTCAATTTGATTTTGTCACTCATTTGCTAGATGATTTTATTGTGTGTGTAAGATATACAAAAATAGAAAATAGCAAGTCGAAGAAGACGGAATAGAGAGACAACAAAAATCTTTTGTGCTAATTTACATCCATTAACGTAATTCAGTTTTACGGACATCGTGTGACTAACACCTAACAAACTGGTTGCGCTGGGGTCCGTACATATTTTGTTTACCTTTTTTATGTGCGCAATTTTAGCATTTGTTTATATTTTGCTAAAAGGAAGGAGATACACATATTTAGATTATGTATTTTTTATGGCAACTGCGAACAAAACTACAAGCTGTTCAGTGGAATTCGGTGGTGAATTTTCAGAGCAGGCAGCTTTGGCGAAAAAATAAGTCGCAAGTCGTACGGCTGCGTCATTTCTGTTTGAGATGTCAAAGGCTTCGTTCGGGGTGACGTAGGTCAATTTAAGTCTGATTATTTTATTCGAATCCCTACTGCGAAGTTTATTATTTTGATTGTGCAAAACATATAAAACTCACACAAAACGGATGGTTATGAGAAGCTAGGCATGGGGCGTATATACTCTCCTCCAGCGCGAACTATTTATTTTTTTAATGAAAATATTTGCTTATCTGAGAAAGGATTTGCCCCTGAAGAGCAGCCCCCGCAATTTTATCAGACCAGATTTTCCATACAATCCCAGGCCCTCTTGCCAACTATAGGTGCAAGGTTGTTTCCCTTTTGTTAGCACGCCATCAAACTACTTCCTACCTAAATACCTATTCCCAGCTACAAACGAAGCCGCGTAGGTGTCGTCTAACCCTTATCGAAATTAGACGTCAATTTCTCAAGTTGTTGCTCTCCGAAAACGATTTCGGTCAACACATTTCGCTGCATCCATAATCCTGTTTCTATCCCTGTCATTATAATGTATATTTAAGAGTATGGCCATGCCATCCCCGATATCCGACAATACTTTATCTTCTTCCGAGAAAGGATAGCCTTTTCCTTAACAAGCTATACCTTACGGACTCTAAAAATAAAAATATATAAAATAACTCCACAAAGTTTCCGCAACGAAATACGGGAAAGTGTAACCGGTATGCTCATGCAGTCAATGGAATTCCGCACAAAACTCATTAATGAAGAATTTCCGACAAACTATAGCGTTCCTGGAAACCCTTGTTACTTATCCTCTCGAAATTCTTACGCTTCACTTAATATCCTGTGTAACACACTGAATCCACCATCTTTATGACACAATTCAGTGCAGGGAGTACATCAACACAGCAGGTGACAACGATTTTTTTTTTTCTAATACAAATTTCAAAGAAAAAGGATATAGGTACAAGCTATATAAACGGTGCTCGAGCTCCTTGTGTGTGTGTGTTGTTTTAGTTTTAGTTTATCACGCCCCCACTGGATTATACGGTGAACCTTGCTACGGGTGCTATCACCTTTTGTCTATTCATGGACTAAGAACTGGCTAGAGGTCCTTGAGAATATGAATGAGTACATGGAACAAAAAACAAGCCGTTGTTTTCACTTTATTGATTTCCCACATGTGCCGAAGCCGTCGCCGTCGCCATCGCCATTGCTATTGCCAACAATATGGCACCAACACTTCCTCTACATAAAAGTATCATCGAGCGATCAAGGGTAAGTTTGTATACACCAACACCAAGCAAAAGCAACCACCGGGCCATTTCTTTTACCCACACTCCTGGTCTCCCCTTCTCTCTGTCTCTTTCAGTAAGTAGTTTTACGTTATGTTTACGATACACGTGAAGTATTTGAAGAACAACTGCAAGAGCTACTGATGGTTTTTCGCTTTTCAAGTTTTTCTTGGTATCTTCCTTTTGAAAGGTGAAAGTTGATTCCTTTGTGGGGTTTCTTTTAATTAAAATAAGTGACCATGAAGTGTTTTTGTTTGTGTATACACCGATTAACTGCGATTTCAGGTGCATTCATTGAAGAGATTCCAAAGGTTTCCACCGGAAAGTAGGGTTAAATTGAAAATATGGAAAAAGGGTTGCCTTTTGTATATAAAATGGAAAAGCCTCTCTTACAATGGGATTTCGGTATCAGTTTACATGAAACATGAACATCGGCCTTTGACTGATGAACATTTTGAGCAACGGAGTGGGGTTTTCCAAAAGTTCTAGTATTACAATTCGGATTAGGAATTGGAGCAGAAATCAAAGAAATCACCGAATCCATTTGCCAATCGGCAAAAAGAGTTGACTCTTTATGCGAGATGTTAGGTGGGTTGATTTTAAGATGTTAAGACTGTAGGATGTACTTCAAATGAGGTGGGCTGAGGTGGAAAAGCTGACCAGTAAGCGACTTAAATTAGAAAATATAGGAGCGACTTGCCTTAAAAAGATTGGTTCAATAAAATGGCTGCCATTGATAAAGGAGATGTAGATGTAGACAAAGATAAATAATTATCCGCAAACGTTTAGGTATCTGCCTAAGGGTGGTCGCCGCACATCGAAAGCACTGAGCGTCGTTTTCTCTGTAAGAGCGGAACGCAATTGAAGAATGCAATCTGCATAGGAGTTTTATTAACAGCGAGAATGGTTGGACATGCACCTGACGTCTGATGGTATTAAGATTATCTCCAGGTTTTTTTTTTTTTTTTTTTGAAGAATCACTCGATTTATTGGGAGAACAAATTGCTTTCGTCAAGTTTAATGAAAATCTGTCAGTCACTCACTTCTCTGAATTTTATTGCTGCCCATAAGTCAATGTATCACGTCCTCAAGAGCTACTTCTAAATTATGTTTCTAATTTAAAAGGAGCGATGAAATGTCCTATCGCAGATGTTCCCTTAAAACGCCATATTTCCCTCACTTTACCGATTTACATAAGAAAACTTTCACTGCCCACAGTCGCAATCATACTGATTTTATAACCATAACTCAATTTCGCCGCAAATCACCATGCCCTAAATTGAGACAAGAGAGAACCTTGTCTGGCGCCGCAACATAACCACAAATAATCCCTTTTTCAATTCAATCAGCTTGAGCTGTTTCTAATTTTACGCTAAGTTTTCCGTCATTGAGCCTCCGCTTTCGAAACAGAAAATCGATGTAAGCACCCCCTGTGAGAGACATCGTTACATCACGGCCGTGTAGGGTAATATCATAAAACAACTGTATATACCGTTGCTGACTATACATTTGCTGAATGTGGTCTCAAAGAGATGACGGGTAAAAATTAAGAAAAAAAAACAACAGAAAAAAAAATATACAAAACTACAAATCACTCGCACGACTAGAGATGAGGATATGAACCAGAAAACAGAACAGAAACAAAACAGTAAAGTTTTGGAAATTTATTACTAACCCTAGAAAGCGGAAATAAAAATAAAACATGTCCCCCTTCTTTCATCCTTTGTCATGACGATGTTCTTTATTTTCTTTTCCGCCTATATGGGCTGTGCTTGATACGAAATTGTCTCTCTCTCGCTCTCTCTCTCTCTTTTTAAGCATATTGATGACAGGGGATAAAGCAGATGAAATGAAAGATGGGCGAAAGCCAAACAATTAGCCATGATATTCGGTTTCTTGGCAGTGACATCTACAGTCGGCCGAGGGAAGCCAAATAGCCTGGCAGGCAGACATAGTCAAAGTCATGTCTTGCCATCCACCCTCAACTATTCATAGTTTCTTCTTTTTATGATTTGTGTAGAAACATTTTTTTTTTCTAATTTTAAGACAGCTCGGCCAATTTAACAGTGCGAGTTATTTCCATATTTCTCTTCTCTTTTTTAAAATTAAATAAAAAAATGGTTTGGGACAAAATTGAATGAAACTTAATACTTTCATTCAATTTTGTCGGCAGAAAGAATGAGTACAACAAAAAATCCTTGGCTTGTGTAAACATTTGATTTTCCTATTACATTATTATTACTATTGTTTTGCTTTGCGTCATGCCAACGACTGCTTTGTAAAGTCTGTCATTCTAGTTTGGCCCTTAATGCGTTTAAGTTGTCAAAAAAGAAATTTGCCCCAGGAACAGGAAGGTATGAAGAAATGCATAAACTCCTAAATCCAAATGCACAGATGGTTAGTTGATGGAAAGGAAATACAATACGTTGACTTTGACAAGTTCAGTCAAAGAAATCACACAAATAAAGCAATTTAAAATCCGACACTATTTTCAACGAATGTGAACGTTCTTTTGAATAGTTTGCTAGAATAACAGTTCCACTCTTTTGTTCATCGAAGCTCAACTTAAAGTTCATCACTGTAGCGTAAAAGATTGAATGTACTCACTAGCTCAAGGCAAATGGAAAGAAGGTTAGACTTACCTGAAAAGAAAGAAAACAAAAGTTAAATATCTGTAGCAAATTGTTAAAGAGATTTTTTTTTCGTAAAATAGAAAATTTAAAATTTCATATTTTAAATATTTTGTAGTGGCTGAGGTTTCCATTATGAACACTAAGCAAATTAATAATTTTTATTTTTTATTTTTGTTTAAATTAACTTATTCTAAGATGTAAGTGAATTTTTTCTGTGGAAACTTTTTTTTTCTAATTTTTAATTTTAAAGTTTTAAATTTTCACTGAAAATTAGAAGTTAATTTTGCTAATTTTGACTTTTTTGATATATTTTTTTTTAATGACTGAAAATATTATATTGCTTAATACCCCAGCGTGAATATAATGAAATTTTAGCTCCAGGCGCCTGTCTGACAGTTGTTGATATACCCTTAGCGGAGCGACGAGCTCGCGTGAGCGCCTAAACCCTGCGAAAAAAAAGGGTTCAAAACTAGTTAGCGAGCGAAGCGAGCCACTCACCCCATACTTTAAATACACCAGACTTTCTTACAGGCGCCTGCCTGACAAGAGTCAAAACAGAGTCACATAAACATTATTAAATTCAAATTAAAAAAATAGTATTAAAATTAAATAAAAAATTATAAATATTAAAAAAAAACATTATTAATTTCCTGCTTTTTAGGCCATTTTGAGCCAGAAAAAAGAAAAAAAAATGTTTGGTCAGTGCGCATAATGGAAACCCGCCCCTTTTGAAGGTCACAATATTCAATTTTGTATGGAAAATTTCGCCACTGTGAGTTAGAAAAATTCAGCCTGGACACAAAAATTGACACAAAAATTGATTGAACAGCGCTCTTGAGACAGATGGACTAACACGGGTTTCATGTTTCTGATGTAATGCATTTTTCTGATTAAGCTTACATTTGTCACAAATTGTTTTCTTTAACTCCCCAAGATGGACAAATAAACACTCCATTGCTAAATAGATTGGCATTCCATTTTCTTGTAAGCTCGCAAACATATTTTCATGAATTTACCAACAAACCCTTTCCAGTGCTCAGTGGCTAAATATTCTCATAATCGGAAGGGCAGCTCCCTGAGGTGGACAAACTCCATATCCGCTCATAAGTGCATGAACCTAGACTCAACAAATGACTGTTCCTATCGCGAAAAGTAAATGCCCTCAAAGTCTAGTTTCAGTCGCCTGTCACGTTTGATCACGTTGAACACATAAGAACAAAAACAACTCAACTCACTGCCTTCGTAGCGCCTCCTAGAAATAACAGAGCGCCAATAAAACGCATTATCCCAGTCATATTTTCATGTACACGCAGGAAATAAATCACGGTCTCCATAGAAAAATATAAATTCCCGCTATCAACCACGAACAAATAAAAATAAACGACTCTTAACAGCCCCATAACTTACCGACATTAACGAGACTCCAATTAAAATAACCGATGCTGATAAAGGCAGCACAGCGACAACACTGAACTCCTTATAACAAGTGCTCTAGTTGCAGGTCTTTTAAAATGCGCCGGATAATCTTCGGTTTCACACAAATGTCAAATGTCAAAGGGTTAAGGTTATGCGCGATAATGATAAGCATACACTCCTGCACTGTGATGAAAAGCAATCAAACTGCCGCGCAAAAAAAAAAAAACAAAAGTCAAAAACGACCGTGACTGTCATACGAATTGTCTTAGATAGACGACAAAAAGTCACAGAAATCAAAGTTGAACAAAGACGAAAAAGAAAACACCGAGAGCTTCAACTGGACTGGTTCCAACCGCAATATGAGAGCAATTAGCATTTGTCATATGTGAAATTAATTAGCTGCCAGTGAACTTCCTTAAACGCACAACACGCCAAACAAAGAACATGAAA
Organism: Cheilosia grossa; assembly: GCA_963082955.1. Lineage (NCBI taxonomy): Eukaryota > Metazoa > Arthropoda > Insecta > Diptera > Syrphidae > Cheilosia > Cheilosia grossa. Next base: position 13,990,753 of record OY720147.1, on the reverse strand, counting down.
CGAATGTAGATTGCAGAATTAGCATTTGTTGTTGCTGTGCATTTTAATTTCTTTTTCTTTTTGTCTTCTTTGTGCGTATAGGTATGTGAAAAGGGAAAACTATCGTGCAGTCGTATGTGAATTGTGAATCTTCAAATAAGCATGGAAAAGTGAAGAGCACAAGAAGCGAAAGTTGTGCCCCGCCATCAGACAGCTGAAGTTTCGTTTGGGTTCGTCGCCTGACAAGTAAAATCTTGCTAATGAGATTAAACAGCTTTGTACCTAACCGTAAATGTGAATTCAGTTGTTTATCCCAGAAATATGCAAAGGCATCGACAAGTATGACAGGAGTACCAAATGAATTAAGAATTGTAATTGTGCCTTAAGAAATGGACAATCAATCAGTGACACATTCGTAAAAGGTGCTACCAGATGAGATTACTAAAGCTTATGAATTATGACAGATGCCCATAAGGGCAAGTATGATATTTCAATAACATCTGCATCTTAATTAGGAAACTTTCAACTATGGAATATAAAGCGCGTTTACGTTACAGCTGTTTATAGTCTGAAAATCAAGCGACAACTATTTGTCGTTTGAAAAACCACTATTTGTTAGGTTTTTAAAAATGCACTGACAAGTCTTCGAAAATAACATCACATCGACGTTTCCAAAAATGTTCAACTTACCTACGTACTTAATACCTATTTTAAAGCACACAATTAAAAGCAGTAAGCAAATGTACTACGAATCGTTGTAACTTTTTGTACTAAACACAAATTGAGAAGCCCCATACAAAATGTCAGTTCAGTGTGAATGTATGTGAATAGGGAAAATTATTTGCTGTATGTAATTGATGTTTTTCTGGGGGTTGAAGACTCTTCACTCAGTAGTCCAAAACCACTCACCATTGAGACACTGCGGGCATAATTAACAAATGGAAATTATAACAACTTCTCCCAGTATTGATTCAATGCTGTCTATGGATATTTTTCAAGTAAATCATGTTCATAATTCTTTAAACAGATTGTTTGAATTAATCTTTATAAATAATATTAATTTTAAAATTAGTCAAGTTCAATTTCCATTGCTAAGTAACTCAGTTCATCATGTTGCAATATGATCAATTTTAAAATTCGAAAACTGTGTCATCGAACTTTTATCGAATGATGTTTTTTTTTATTTTAACAAAGGAGATTTCATTGCACTCAATAATTACATTGCATCTACTGACTGGGCCCATGTTCTTCCTGATTTATCTTTACACGGTGCGTACAACAAATTCGTGGACATCTTATCTATCGGGTTAAATTTATTTATTCCAAAAAGAAAGTCTTGGAAATCATTTAAAACTCCTTGGTCTAATAAACGTTTGGTTAAACTAAAAAATGTAAAAAATCTTTTTTGTCAGTTTCGAAAGGAATATGATTTTCTAAACAAATATTTGCACCAGCAATATGTACTGAATATTCAAACCCGCATTTCAAGTAATCCGAAGGCTTTTTGGACTTTTTTGAACAGTAAAAAACGATCTTCAGCTCTTCAGGAAAATATGGAATTCAATGGTCAAACATCAAATGTCATACAAAGTTCGTGCGAACTTTTCTCTAAATTCTTTACATCAGTTTATGTTGACCATTCCGTATTAAATGTCGATCAAACAGAAAGCTATTCCATCAGTAATGCTAATATTTCAACATTTCATCTTTTTGTAACCGATATCCTTAATGGTATCTCTTAATTAAAATCAAGCTTGAATCCTGGCCCTGATGGAATTCCATCTGATGTTTTAAGGCAAAGTAAATTCTCCTTAGCTTTTCCGCTTCTGATTATTTTTAATAAATCTCTTTCTACTGGTCTTTTTCTAAATCAATGGAAATTCTCATATGTAAGTCCTATTTACAAATCAGGCCCAAAAATTTTGGTAACTAATTATCGTGCATTTTCTAATTTCTCTGCCATCCCTAAAGCTTATAGTTAAAGATCACATATTTTTTATATAAAAGAACACATTTGTGATGAACAGCATGGATTTATGTCAGATAAATCTACTTCGACAAATCGAATGCTTTACTGTAAATATGTCACCGATTCTTTTGAATCTGGTCACCAGGTTGACACTACCTACACAGATTTTGTGAAAGCTTTCGGCTCAATTTGTCACTAAATCCTTATAGCTAAACTAAAAGCTTTTGGTATTCATGGTTTGCTCTTGAAATGGATATCCAGCTACCTCCATGACAGAACACAATATGTGAAATTAGGAAATTTTCGCTCTAGTACCATAAAAGTTTCAGTGGGAGTTCCTCAAGGAAGTCACCTCGGACCACTTCTATTTAACATTTTCGTTAATGATATCCCATCTTTTCTTAAAAATGCTCTATATTTGATGTATGCTGATGACATAAAAATATATCTATGCATAAAAAATAGAATTGATCAACAAAATCTTCAAAATGATTTAAATATTTTAACCGTTTGGTGTGAAAAAAATATTCTTCCTTTGAATACTAAAAAGTGTAATGTTTTTACGGCACATCGTACTTTAGTTCCAATGATACACGACTACCAAATTTTCAACCAGATTCTTGATCGCAAATCTGAGATTCGTGATCTTGGAGTCAATTTTGATCCGAAGTTGTCATTTTCGTTAAATGCTTGGTTTCGTTAAGCGTAACTGCAATGAATTCTATTCAGACGGTCTATTCAGTGCATATTGTTTGTTCATGATGTCTGTACACAATTTCTTACCTACTTTGAAATCTATATTCCAGAGAGGAAATTACGTCTACGTCATTTTTTAAACAATCCAAAACATAGATACAATTATGACTGCAATGAATCTTTTTCTAAATGTATAAAACTTTTTAATTCTATATGTAATGAACTGGATCTCTCAGTAAACAGATTGGAATTTAAAATAAAATTACAAAATATTTTACATTAGCTTTAATTTATCTTTTATATTATCTAATTACATATTATGAATTGTTAGTAATCTGTAAGATTTTATATCCGTAGATGAATAAATAAATAAATAAATAAATATTCCACTTTAAATAGGCCAACTTCCACTCTCCACTTTAAATAGGCCAACTTCCACTCTCCACTCTCCGTTTTGATTCAATTGAAGCTACTATATTACACCAACAGGATTGACCAATAAAAATAATACTACGCACCCAAGGTTATAATATTTATTCGTTTCCTGAATATTGCAAGTTGCGAACAATGACACGCTAGATAAGAACTTGAAGAGTCAAATGGGACTTGAGCACTTCCTTATAGGTATTATAAAAGCAGTTGTCAGTTACTTATGAAAATAAATTACAATTTTCAAGTCGCCTGATCTTAAAATTTAATTTCAAAAATTTATTACGAAAAACTAAAGCTTATTAATATTTTTCTATGTACATTTCGGTTTGTTTTTCTAGCTAAAATAAATATAAGCTCGGTGGCATACCATTATTTAACTAACCAAGAAGTTACATCATTCCACGAAGTGGTTAACACACAAACGTATTATTATTTTTATGTAACACAACCATAAAACATCAATTTACCCGAAATCACAGTGAAAACATTAAAATTGTTTCGACAAAATATCCTTAGGAGTTGGCAGACAACGGCAACGATGATGACACGATATATACCCGTATATACAACGGAACGGAAAATATCCTTAATGTAATAAAATACTCTTGTTCTCGACGGTGTAACCAAAGTTGTAGAGTACAATGAAAAGTATCCCTATCACTCTGTTGCTGACGGGGAACTACTGCTTGGCAATTAGAAGACCTGCAGTGGTAAAAGGTGCTCGCTCAAAGCACCCCTTTAATGGTTAGTATAGCTGTACGTATGCGAGTATAGGATGGCTTTTATTATGCTTTTTAGTTCTTAGTAAATGAACGGTGGTCGTTGCTTAGCGAGTGTGTGTGTTGGGGATTTAAGTTTTATGCAACTTGGAAGAAATAACAAAAAAAAAAAAACATACAACCGATTAATTCACCGAAGGCAGGAGGAGGAAGAAATCTTATGCTTGCTTTTATTGGAGCTGAAGTATAGGTACACACTACACATACACATAAACGGAGAGTACAGATTATTTTTTATGTGGCCATTCCGTGAGACCGTAACAAATTAAAGAAATGTCACCTATAAAATTTATTTTTACAGAATAGCATAACTCAGTGCGATCAAATCGAGTAAATTCAGTCGTTGACCAAAAATGTAGTCGATCCTAAAACGAGTATCGTGCATGTCGTAAAGATTTCATAAACCACTTCTATTTGATATTGGGCTGTGAAACTAATTTTCGATTTGACCCAAGTTGATCTGATTCGAGTGCGGGATTTTACTAATTCTTACTATGAACTGATGAAAAGGTTTTTACTGAAATATATATATATATTGCAGGTAATTTTACTGGCAGTCGGATATAGCTCAGTAATTAAGCTATAGACAGATTGAGCAGCGACTTTGCTTAATTTTATGAAAAATTCAATGCAATAGATTTATTTAAATTTCCAACAAACTTTGTCGAATTAATTAAATCTTAAGGAGACATGTGAATACTCTACGAGACAATCTCCGACAACAGCAACCACGGTGGTAAACCTCCTTTAACGCCAAAAACCTATACAAACTTTAAACAACAAACGTACAGGTATCAGTAACACATTTCCTCCGCCCAGAAAGTGTCTCCTGTCGCCTGTGTGCCGTCAAATTGTACCACACAACATGGTTTTGGAAACAATATCCCACAAACTAAAAATCAAACAACAAGGAGGTTATTCCAGAACGTTGACTCTGACATCAGAGTATTAACTCCTTCCCCTATTATGCAACGGACTGCTCACAGTCTAATCTTCCTCTTTCTCTAAGCATACGTGCTTTTGTTGTTAACGTTTCGATAAGTTAAGCCAACTTGACACGTAATAATTTCCAAGTTTTTATCTATAAATTCACAGTGTCACACGTGCGATAATTGAGTTATCTTAAGCAGCCTCACAATTTATATCATTTCGTATACAAATTTACATTATGTGTGTACACCGTATGCAGCCAAGCGAATAAACAAATCGAATCCGTGTATACATTCTTTTAGCGGTGGATGGTTGTTTATAAATTTCACCCACAAGCACAACCACTGATAGGAAAATCATTTTATGGAAAGAAAATTGCATTTACCTAGGCTCCGTTTGAAAAGTTATGAAGGATGAGAAAAAAAACATGGATTTTCAATTCAAGGGCGGAGCAACAGCGCTCTGGGGGTAAGTATCTTTTAAATCGATACATCACTTGCTGAATGCACTTAAGAGTGTCCTATAGGGTTATCGTTCCGTCATTAATAGATTATGGAAAGTATTGATTAGTTTTATTTTTTTTTAACGGGAAATAGAGCTGCTGGATATTTACATTGCAACGCAAGATATAATGATGGAATCAATTCACGTCGTTGCGAAAGATTAAGGGGTTTTCGGCTAAACCTGTCAAGACTCATATCTGCCTGTGGTGGTTCATAGTGAATGTCACTTTATAAAACTTTAAAACTCGTACGAGCTCTTGCGTGACTTGTTAGAATTTCTTATCAGATTGTACATGTCTGTCTTAACAGATTTTACACTTTGTATTGACTTTGAAAAGAAATGTATAAAATTGTTTGACAACCAGAGACTTTTTGGCTGTCAAAAAACAGAGCGGATTCACAGGGCAAAACCTCGTGCATTAGATTAAGTTAAGTTAACTTAGTTTGACTTCATTATGCCTGAACCACAATACTCTGTTTGAACTTTCAATCGTTTGACGTTTCACATTTTGATTGACATTTCGTGCGCATCGCCCGATAAGTATAAAAAAAGAATACGTAATGTATGTACATGGGGAGTGTGGAAAGTAAACGCTAACAACTGACGAAGTTATCCGATTCGCGCGCTAGCTTTGTGACATGAAATAATTACGATTTAAGACGATCGTGTCGCCAAAGAAATAAAAAGTAACCGCCGGACATTTGTCAATTTGTGTTTCGTTGTATATGCGTAGCAGTAAGAAATATGTCGTAATAATGTGTGCGATAAATGTTGGCAACGTGTTTTGTGGCTTGTGTGTTGCATCGTGTGCAAAGGGCCTTAGCCTCGCATAGCGATTGCGATGTTCCTTACTGGAAAAAGTAGAAAATTGCCTACACAAGGCTAAAAGTACATTAAAAATAGTTGAAATATTACCCTAAACCAATCGTTTGCATGAGCTTTTATTTTTTGACGTACAATTTTATACAGTTTATATACGAATGGCGGCAGTAGAGAGAAGCTTTTTTCAGAACGGTCTCTCTGATGTTTTTCGGAGTGAGTGGAGAATGTCATTAAATAAAACCGTAAAGCGAAAGTGATCGAAGGAGAAATTCGATAGTTGGGGATTGCTTGCTCTCCGAACTTAAACTGTCGACATTCAGTCAGTCTACTTTCAGATTCCAATAAACGTAATTTTGACAAATTACAAATTTTTAGAACTGTTGATATAATTTCCCTTTTTCTCGACTGAAAGACATAGAAAAATGTTTGATTCCTATTGCTAAATATCATCACTGGAAATATGGCAGGGTACCTTTAAATATTTACCTACATTGATGAGGGTGTTCCTGATAAAGAGGCCGAAAACTGAGTACAAAGACTTGTTTCAAACATCCATTTAACATGTGGTATCAACTTCCAGTACAGCCATGTCAACCTATCTCAACCAATTACGATTCAGCATAAGTACGTGCGCTACACCGATTTGTAAGCCCTTCATTTCGTTTCGCCAACCCTTCAGCCACCGACTCGTATGTTATGCAAATTCCTTATTTCAATTGTCAACTTTATCTCTTCAAACATCACGTATAAGGTACATACGTCAGCATGTTATTATCGATGTCAGACGTTTATTTGACATCAGGTTCATCTTGTCTTGCCTGGTGTGATGTAACATGATTAACTCATCAGGTTTAACTATAACAACCTTATTTTTTCTATAATTTCATATCAGTCATAAAAGACAGTTATAATTATGTGTACCACAGGTAGGAACTGAGCTGAACACGTGAGCACCGCATGTGCGCAACGAAAGAAGTTAATTTTTTGTTTTCCATAAAATAAGGTTAAGAACGATTCCAAATCATTATATGTATTATATATATATACCTAGTTTATGTGAAGATTGATGGTGGCTGTGCGAATAGGTATTTATTTCGGAAATTATTCTGCCATTTCTAGCTGCCAAATCGGACTTGTTTCTTTTAAACCGATTAATTGAATACCAAGAATTTATTTCTTATTTATTGAGTTTTCGGATTTATCCAATGTACACGCTGCTGACGATATTTTTCAGGCAACAAATAAATATTATTGTTCAAAACTGGTTTTTTCTGCCATCAGCATCGGCTTCGGATGAGTCATTTTGGGAACGAGAACTGTTAGATAATAAGGCACTTTGTTCTTTGGTAGCCGTGTAAATATTGCAAATTTAATTCGAATGAATTTAGAAATTCCGAATTCCCTGCGGTGCTTTTTTGATTACTCGGAATATGTTTGGTTGTCTGTTGCTTTGCCCTTGACCTCTTTTTCAAATGATTAGAGAAAGCTGTTCATGGAATTGCTATTGTGTATAATATGTCGTCATATTGTTTGGGAGTTTACGGAAACTGCGTAGTGATGAATTCTCGCTGCAATTGGACTTGATTAGCATTTGCGATTTGCATAATTCTGGAAACGGAAGTTTGTATGAGATAATGTTAGTGATGAGACTCGGATATGAACGGGTCAATCAATATTTGTATAGAATTAGTCCCTTTAAAAGTGCAGCCAAATCAATACTGTCATAGCAAAATTGTTTCGTTCTTTTGTTTCGGAAAATTAAAAAAATGTTCGTTGGGAAAAAATAAATAAAAAATAAAATGTAGTTTATACCAAATGTAAAAGATCTGCTACATATGCAGCTCACATACCTGCATCGTACACAAGCATCTTACGTTTATGCCCAAAACACATGTGCAGAATTCACTAGAGTACACAGTACACATGTTTACCAGGATATGGGCACACGTAAATTCTATTTCTAAATTTGCTGCAAAATTCAAGCGTACCACAACACAGAAGAAAAGAAATTGCAATTTCAAGTATTTGGCATCATCGTCTTATGACATTGACGTTTGTGCTTAGTCGCTGAATGACATTAGCCGATGCAATGCATGTTAAACGATTTTCTGCACATCTGTTTTACTGCCTAAACACAATGAGGCCTCTTAGTAGCGGTCAAAGTTAAAATACACTGATAACATGTAACGTGAACATATTGGGCGGCGCCGCTGCAGCGTGTAGCAGTGGATTTGGCACATATTGACCAACTTTTAACTTTTTGTCGCGCTGCATGTCACAAAATTAATTGAAATAATTTTCGGTTATTTGTTCAGTGAAAATTTTACAAAACAATTATTTGAATTTGACGGATCGCGCTATACTTCATTGTAAACACTTTTTGTGTGTGCAGCTCCGCAAACTTTGACAGCTTGTACTATCGCCGCATACCGCTACTACAGCGGACTCATTGTGTTTAGGTTTTTAGTGTTTAGTCACTTGCAGCACTGCGCTGCGTCCAGAGCATAAACTAACTATTAAATAAACTGACAGCTATCCAACGTCTCCCCGATTTCCCAATATTAGCCCCTCCCTCCCGATCTCAATTGTACTGTCTGTGAATACGTGTGAAGCAGCAAAAAAATAAAATTCTAATGGCGGGAGGCGTAACAAACAACTGACACTCAGCAGTGTTCCTACATGGAAGTATCTCTTCCCTTTTTTGGGAATTTCCATTTCCGAAAAACTTTCCGTGCGCAAAATGAAAAAACCTCAAAATTGTGGAAATTTAAATAATCTGCCAAAAAAATATTCAAACTACAAACACCACGAATATCAAGGCACTAAATGTCCACAAAAAGGAGATTTGCCTTTAAGCTTAGTACGCTGCTCGGGCTAAATTTTCGCTCCCAGACAAAATTTTTCCCAAAATTTAGCTGAGCAAAATTTAAGCGAACCCATTTAGCTGAGTGGTATGCAGCTCGAGCTAAATAGTCAAACTTTTGTTTCAGAATGTACTTCATGTATCTGTCAAGATTTAGCGCGCCCACTTAATGGGTCGGGACATTTCCTCAAGCCAAATTTTGACAGATCGTTGTGTGCTCTTGTTTTTGCGTTTTTGTGTTGCGAAGAATGGGAGAAGAAAGCAAAGATGAATTTTGAATAAATAGCTCGACGAGGAGTTTAAGAATTGAAAATGGCTGAAATCAGAGAGAGTTGAACTTTCGAGGTAAGCAATTTTTTTGTGACATTTATCCACAGAGCTCCCCATGTCAAAATTCAGCAAGGACTTTAGCTGTTGTTTGGAGAGAAAAGTTTGAGAACAGATAAAATTTAGCTTAGCTCGAACTGCGTACTAAGCTTTAGAAAAATGTCTAGTACCTACCCAAAAATAATCATTATTATATTAACAAACTGCGATTTTTATACTAATGCGATTTTCTTTCCGCAAAATACGAATTTTACTTTTAAAAGTAAGATTTTTTTCATCAAAAAATCGAGGCGATTTGACTTCGGTGAAAAGGGAAAAATTACCTTCGTGGGAAAAATAAATAGAGGGTGATAAGAACACTGACGGAGATTGTCAGCCGATAGGTGCGTTCGGGGAGTTAAAATTCGTTGTTTTTTTTTTTCATCACGAAAATATGTACTCTATAAAATGGTTTATAACTTTTATAGCTAATGTAATGAACATTAATAAATAAAGGAAATAACAGTGAAAAATTCATTCGTCGAAATAAAATAAGATAAGTTCCTAATTGTTGTGTTATTTTCGTTTTTTGTTTTTTACGCAAAATGATTTATTTCACTGGGAATTTCCTCAAAAAAACGGCAGAGAATTTAACAAGAAGAATCGGTGACGAATATTAAGATCTGAATTATGATTTTGTAGTTATAACCTTTTCATGAAGATTCCGTTTAGTAACGAAAAACAAAAAAAAAAACACATTCGTTATCACGTTATCAGACATTTAATAAATAAAGATATATAAAATAAAGATACCACCGTGAGTGTAGAAAACAAGCATCCAAAGATTTCTTGCAAAATGATGACTGCACATTTATTATTGTTTCTCCCAACAATTTTTTCTAGGAAACTGATTTTTTTTTGTAGTTTGTCTTACACTTTTTAAAACGAACGACAAAACTGTTTGTCAGTTTCTTATAATGCTGTTGTTAGTTCAACAAATGGATAATTTTTAAAAAAACAGTCGAATGAAAAACATCTTGCGAATACCGACAAAAATGGGAATGTAAAATGTGAAATAGGTTGCGAAACTTCAAGGAAATTCTATGGCGAACATGCGATCAATGAAATCAATCGATATCATAAAAATGATAGATATCTATGTGTCCAAAATTCATCATGAAATGATTTTAAAGAATATTCCTTATCAATTAGATAATTATTTACTGAAATAGGAAAATCGAACAACTATTTCTATAAAAATGTAGCGAATAATTTCAACTTGGAACTCAGAAAAGCTTTTATTTGCCCAACACAGCCCCACACTCGATATTGAAATGGCAATCCACTTCAGGCTACCTGACATCTAGTTTGAACCGGAAGTGTATGATGGTTTTTTTCAAGTATGCATATATGCATGAATGCATGAATTCAAACTGGGCTACATTCAAGGTCAAATTCAGCTTGCAGGCAATACCTCTTTTTCGGCTGAAGCTGTCAGTCTATTTCAAACTTAGTTTATGTTCCAGAGTTACTGCACATACGTTTTGGGAATTAGAGACGCGTTGAACCCTAAACCATTTAAATACTATCTCCTGACAATGCCATTCTGAGCCTTTATACATGGCCTGCATTGCGTCAAAATCTACATTTAAAGCTGTCACTTTTTACATTTTCAATTTAGCACCAAAGTTACGATGGCCCCCCGATGTGTTTCGCCCAAAACAGGTCATAAAATATTCAAATGAATCAATTTGTAAAAGTTTCTCGTCCATGCCTGGTGCGCTCCAGCATGTATTTTGTATAAATACTCCTACAAACGGCACTTCCATCTCGAATTTACAAAACATCACGTGCATTAGGAAATTAAGTTTCTTACGTGCTCTTCCACAACATTGTGCGACAAATGACCAATAACCCAGTGAGTGATCAAAAGACCGACAACCATCGACCTGGTTAACGAAATCTTCAAGACACCTTTTGGTTTATGCTAAAAAAAAATGCTGACTGACATGCGCTGACCCAGTTGCCTATACCTCCGCGCTCCGACAGACAGCAATCACGTGCCGATATGTTTGCCATCCAGAAGTGCAACTCTGTTTATACATGGAGTCGCATCTTTCACATTTTAAACGCGTGGATTTCTTCAACGCCGACCATGACTTTCAAATGTATAGTCGGCCTGTACGCAATTAGTATGCAAAAACCGAACTCTAGCTTTCAAATGTATAATACCGTGTTCCACTTTGAGGGGGAGAGTGCTCAAAATTTCATTAGATTGCCAAAGCCAAGATAAATATTGGCCTTGTGTGTCCGTGTGTGCATGGGAGGAGATGAACAAAAGTTCTGTTTGATTTTGTTTTTTTTTTTTAATGGAAACTTGAAATTTTTGTAAATATCCCCGGGCTGCTTTTATTCGACTTCCACAGTGAAAGCGGTTGTATAATCTTGAAATAAAGTAAACAAACGTATGTAACTCTCTTGAGCCAGAAAACTGACGATGATGGTGTGCTCTCTTTAACCCTGTTTTTTTCCCCCCACTGTTACTTGTTAGAGTACGAGCAAACGCGGACCATTGGATATGTTGTAAAGTTTTGCAATTACAGAGCGATGCAGTGTTGCTCGCTGAAAGTTGTTAACGAGTTTTGCCATTTTTTCCCACCATCATGAACATTTAATTAGTTTTGGATGGAGACAAGTTTCAATTTGGCTGCTGTTACTAATATGCTAACAACGGACATTGACATGTGCGTGCATAATAGATTGAAAACATTAATCCGTTTTGTAGGGGAACACTAAAATGTGCCATCAACAATAATTGGTATATCTGCTATATTAGCGCAGTCATCTTTGTCAGCTGTGTGAGCGTAAATTATTTCCCGATTTTTGCACTCAAATTGTTCAAACTATCGATTTACATCATTCTTTTTGGCGTCCGGAAAATTCGCACCCGCTTTTTTTATAAACACGTGTACCAAACGGAGCTCAATAAATTGTATGCTGAAAAATTGGTCGTTGCTGCAAAATTGTCAATGTTGCCAGTTAAAAAAAAAAAAAAAAAAAAAAATAAAAATAATTCTAAAAACTGTCCACGAATAAATGATCATGTTAACAATTACAACATCAGCCTCCAGCGTACGTCTATCAAATTGAAATGAAACATCATCGACAACCTCCTCAAATGCGAATGACTGACATTTCGAAATATACCATTCTGAAACATAACTAACCGATTTATTTCCATAGCAAGACAGATTGACAGTCGTACTTCCAACTATATGCCCAATGACAAAAACAATTTCATGGAGGTCGGCGTTTTCAATATTATTCCCTCAAGTAAAAGTGAATGGCGCATAAATAAAAAAATAGCATTCACACGAAAGCCCGTGTGGCCTATAGAAAACTATACCCCAGTGATAGCAATGTGTGTTCAAGCTTCAAGGAACCCATAAAAACCACCACACAAGTGCAATCATTTTATATAGCTAGTTTCGTGGGGGCGATGTGTCTCATATGTATACACATGCAGTTGGTTTTTGCACGATGCGCACCTTTGTGCTTCGCTTCACGGCAAATCATGCCACGAAATTGGAATACGAAGACTGTCTGTGGAAGACATCGAAACGAAAAGATCGCGCTTCAAGAAAACATGATCGTGCGCACAGCAAGCCATTCGACGCCACACCGAGTGACTCATTTTCGCCGAATGTTATTTCAAACACAGCCATATCGTATGTATCAACGACAACGAGTTTCGAAAAACAAATATAAAAAAATATATATATAATTGCAAACAACTAAAAGCCATTTGATCTTATCTTTGGTTTTTTTTTTTTTCTACCAGATCGCTGTACATAATTTTGATCAGCAGCCCCAACTGTCTAGATACTGGGTTCGTAGGCCGGAAAAATATAGCTCCTGACTTATGCTGTGAGGTATTTTTCGCGTAGACAGCAAAACAAATGCTTGCTGAAAATACGCAAAAAAGATACTTGGATGTTGGATTCTTGAAAATCTTGAATTTTTTTCTGCTAAAGGTTTTTTTTTTTTTTTTGTAATTTTCTTGTCCACCAAAGTGTCTTATGAATAATTCACGCTACAGTGGCAGTGATTCACTTGCGTGGCGTCGATAGAATTTCAATTGTGGTTGCGGGTCATTGGCGAATTCAACTGATGTTTTGCAGATATCGGCAGTTCGAAAAGTAAAAAAAATACATACGTATACCTACATCGTGTATCTAATCAGACACATTTTGATAGATTGGATCTGGTTTTGTTGGGGACATTTCCACAGTCGTATCGCTGAAGAGGTAATATTATAATTTTACTTTGCTTTTCGGTCGTTGGTCTAGGTTCCTGTCTGAATTTAATTGAACGATAAATGTTTGTTTTGTTTCCGTATGGAAATTCGAAATAAAAAAATATGACGAACAGGGAGTTTTATTTTTTCGGGGGAATTGACTGTTGGGGGAGCGTGTGCAGGTAAATAGGTTTGCCTTCAATTCTGGGGAAGTTGTGTGCGTAAAGTGCAAAAAGCACAAGTATTCAACTAACGCAAATAACACTTTTAATGAATCCATATTTAAGTAGATGAATTCGATTACAATGGGGATGTTCACAACTTTTGTTTATTAAGCCTGGTGACAGCAGGCGGCTGTCGTAAGTCTCAGTTTATAATGGCCTTAGTCCATCAAGATAACAGTTTGTTTTTAGCTGTCGGCTCCCGCTGCGTAGAATTTCTCAAGTCGATTGAGTACTAAATTGAATTTGCGATTGTATGGCTGATGACGGAAAAGTGACGTTACCGACCAATCAAGTTATTACGTTTACGAAAAATCTAGTCTAGACTAATCAGACTAAAGCAATGTGCACAATGCTTTGGATTTTAACAAAGGATACACAAATCTTGAATAGACGTCCTTCAGGTTCGATTTCCAAGTTAATCTGCAGCAATTCTGTGCGAATTGAGGAAAGTTTTGGCATCCAATAAACATGAAGGTATGTTCATTAATGTTTTACAGCTGACGGAAAACGGAAAACATGACATCCGTCTTCTTCTCTTTGACTTTGATAGTTTAATAAATTATCCACAGTTGTCAGAAATTGTTCATAGTTTGAACAATTGTTGGCATTCTCTTACTGATGCACATCCCTGGCTGAGCTTATAAAATCAATGCTGCCAAACTATGCGGACAGGAACCAAATAAATTATGAAAGCAAGAACCCATTATAAAGGTGAATGTTAAGGTGTTTTGGTTAAAACTGTTTGCTTACGACCCGAATAGACTAGGTTCAGGCCCCAAAGCTATGCAATCCACTGTTTCCAAAGGCCAACAAAGAATATGAGTTTCTCCACCAACACACGGGAAAATTCGTTTCTGCTTGGTAACAAGTTGGTATTTCTGAAAAGCCAATAATCAAAACTTCTCAGACAGTACAACAAATGAACAAAAGTGATACGTAAATGGCCTTTTTGTAGTTCAAAATAATCTGCCTTTCAATCAAAGTAAAACTAAATCAGGTGATACTTATTTCCATATTTTTTTCCGGTAATCACTTAAGTCGTAACCTTATCGCGATGCAAAACCTTAACAAATAACTAACAAAAGGGGAGCCGAACAGAGCATAATACATGTCTACTTCCTATAACCTAGGGGTTAAGGCTGATAAGATATATATACACGCCTTTTATGTATATGGAAAAATCAACTTCAACATAAATTAAGTATGTACTGCAAACAGCTCTAATGCATCGCATTTATTTTTACTTCCTCTTTCGACAATAATTGTTCAACAGTAACATCTCACATCAGTCTACGTCTTCAATTGCAAAATGCCGACTCTCTGCCTGATTTTGTGTTTGTAATAGCTGTAAAATTACTTGCACTCCATACCGGTGGCAATCAGGTAAACATTCAATAATAACCGGCATTTGAAGTTTTCCAACGTTCAACTGGCAGTAACTTCTCATACATTACCGCAATGGCCGCGCATGTGGTGGGAACCTTTTTCGATTGGCATCAACATCTAACAGCACGATCGTCTGGCTACATCCAGTATTTCGCAATCGTCATCATTTGCCACATATTTTTTGTTACTTTTCTTTTGAGTTCCCTTTCGGCTGCATTTTCTTTTCGTTTTTCCATTCCTGCATATACTGGACACGTTCCGGAGAAAAACTCCAACCATTCACAATTGTGCCGGTTGAAGACGCCAACCAACAAGGCAATAGTTAGTGATGGTTCAATATAAGTTCAAAAATATATTCTGTCTCTATTGGTATGTTCTTTCCATGCTCTGTCCTCATCTCAGTCTTTGGTGTTAATTGGCCTTGAAGTTGCATATATGTATAAATATTGTTTACCCTCGTACGTAGAAGAACAGGTGCTGCTATTACGGAAATTTGTTGTTTGATTTGTTTTCAGTTGCAGTATGACGTAAGTATATATATGGTGAAGTCGGTTCTTTTGTTCGCACCAATGCTGGCTTATGTATTATTAATAGAGTCGAGTCCGTTATAAATGCATTTATCATACGAGAGTAGTCGGAGCAGGTTTATGGTAAGAGTTCAACTAAGAACTGAACAATTGAGTGCTTTATTCCGCTATCTTACCTTGAGGTTATAAAAAGGGTATTCACTTAATCTCATAATTTTATTCATTGCGTAAATCGCTGCAAATAACGATAAAGCAATAGAATAAATGTATTTTTAATTAAATTCTTACCGTCATTGATGCAACTCTAAAATATGGAAAAGAAATTCACACAACGCGGAAAACGCTTGTCACAATTTGACAATTGTTAATTTGTGTAACTTTCCGCACTCGATTTCCGAGCCTAATTGATCGCGGAATATTAAGAGGCCTGCGTAAACTATTCTCCATACAAAATCTGACAGTTCATTTACGAGGTGGTACATATCTACAATTTATGAAGTTTATGGGGGTTTTACGCGTTTAAGTGAATAAATACCCTTAAAGTTTTGCACGTGGTTTGTTAACAAGTATAATTCCATTTTAATATTCTAGTCCTTTTTATCAGCTATGTTACCTTTTTTCAAGAGTTTAGATATTGTTTGGTATCATTGTTTTAAGTACCTATTCGAAGTTAAATGTTAAAAATTATGAAATGTCAAAACTGCTAAAATGTCAAAATGTACTTTATCATTATAATTATATTAGAAATTACTATTAAAGCGATCTTTTATAACGTAAGGTGCATTTTTACTTTTCTTCACCGAAAAGTTCAAAGAAAGTAAAGTGTAAGTGACGTCGTATTTATACAGGGGTGTTTTTCGAAATAAGTGTTCTTTTTAAGCAGTTCAATTTTGTTTTATAGAAACAAACTGTCAAACTTAAGAAATTTTAAGCTTTCGCGAAGACATTATATTGCTGCAGTGTATTCTGGGAAATCGTTATGGAAGAACGAACGATTCGACACCACAAACTAACTATTCGCTCTCGACATTATGTACAATTGTTAGTGAATACATATTCCTAAGTATGAGAGTACTTGTCAATCAAATACAACGAAGGAAACAAAACCACTTTCCAGGGCAACGCATAACTTTTCAAACCCGCACTGGTGGGTCAAAGCAATTTATAATTGTTGAAATAATTTCCCATATGGGACACAATTACTCTGTTGAACTCGCTTGTAACAACGTCACCATTCCGATTGATCATATTGAGGTCTATGACCGCTCAGCGAATTTCAGCGATAATTCGGTGTTTAATTAAACTGCGTTATCACACTGTGCATTCCGAGCGCAACGTTATCGCGTTACAAAACCTATCATCGCAAAAGAACTTCAAGCGACAACGCGTGTTCGAAATTTAATAGCTGTTTGTGTTTAAAATTCTGAAGTGATATGTTTTAGTTTTGGTCCCAAAAAGTTTAATCAGTTGCTCGAACAATGGTTTGACTTCGTGCAAAGTCTCAATTTAGAGAATAGGTCATTTCAGACGAATATAAGGTCCGAATTAGATGTGAAAAACAGTTCAATACACAAAGGATGTTTGCATTTCCAGATCCACTGCACAAAATCGAAGTGCTTCAAATTCAACTGGTCTGGCAGCATCGAATTTTTAAATGCAAATCCTTTGAGAAGTTATGCATATGAGTAAAAGAAAGACGGCACTGATTTCCGTATCCCTCACACTTCTGTATTTTCATTCGCATTGACAGCAATCAGCAACAAATGTGCATAACATCGCATTCTGTTCAATCTGCAGTAGGAGAAGTGCTGCCATTAGGCGTTTTTCTTTTTTAGTTCACAACAGAACCTGAACTGTTATACAAAAAGTTCGTGTTTCTTTTTAAGCTCAGATACATCAGAGCTCAAATTTGTGTTTCTTTTTTCGTTCAGAGCATGATCAGAGCACGCTCTATGAGCTCAGAATAAATTGACTGAGCAGCCTGAGGAAAAAGCTGATTACACATGTACAAGCACACTTCCAGTCACATTTGACAGAAAAACAAACAAACAGGAAAAACAAAAAAGATCAGAACGCTCTGAGCACGTTTGGTTCAGAACGCGCTCATAATGCTCGAGCTCAGTTCAGTGCTCAGCTCTGAACTAAAAAAGAAAAACGCCTATTATAGCCACCAGAATATAAATGCACATCTGTTTTGAACATGAAATATTAAACTAGTACAAAAAGGCAGGGATGTTACTCTACTGTAGGTAAACTTTTTTTCTAACTAGTACTATTTTGTTACTCTACTGTAGGTAAACTTTTTTCTTTTTTTTTTTTTCTAACTAGTACTATTTTTTTGTTGGCCAGGCGCAGTGGCTTAGTGGTTAGTGTGTTGGACTACTAAGCGAGGGGTCTCAGGTTCGAATCCCGCAAAAACCCAAATTCCAACTTAGGGTTTTTTCCACTGCGCCGCCTCTCGCGAACGTCTGACAAACATCCGAGAGTATAACTGTCTTAAGAGCTTCTCAATTAGCCGTTTGGAATCGGCATAAAATTGTAGATCCCTTCCATTCGTTCCAAAAATGAAACTCACACAAAACGAATGGTTGTGAGAAGCTAGGCCTTGGGTCTCTACAGACCTGTTGCGCCAACTATATATATATTTTGTTGGCCACTTGCAAAACTTGCAAAACTCCGTGATAAGCTTTAGCAACACTGAACTTCTGTAACCATTCTTGTTTCCGCCATCTTGCTTCTTATTTTCAGTACAAAAAAAAACTAATGTACAAATTATATGTATTATACAATAGTTTATATAAGTTCACCAGGGGAAACTGCACTGCACTTAATGTAAGAGATCATCCTCAGAAAAATTAAAACACATGATTACTACCTACTCTTGCGTCGCAGTTTGTTGCAAAGTGGCCTTGCTATCGAATCAAAAATACTTTAAGAGGCACATACTCAATCAAGCTTTCTTTAAACTGTGTATATAAGTACGCGTATCTAATTATACCCGTCTACGACCTCATGTCATTGCTACTTGTCAAGCTATTAAAAACAATCAATACTTGAAATCAATTTAACGGCAACAACTTCCAGCAGTCGCAGTTCGCAGATATATCAAACAATACTCAAAGAAGTCACTCAAGCATCAGTGCGCATTGCATTTCAATTGTGTTTCGTCTCTTCTTAACCCTCTTTAGACAAACGCCTGGCACATAGAAACCATAATGACATTCCCCAGGAGCAGCAGCAAAACTACGTGTCGCGTTCTACATGATTAACCACTGCAATTGTAAAAAGAAAAAGAAGAGGAACACAAAATGTAGTTGCCCCCAGAATTCCTAAGTCTTCTTGGCTAGTTTGTGTTTCCCTTCTCAATGAACTAAAGAAACGCGTTTTCTTTTCTATTCGCGTCTGGCCATCGTATCAAGTGACTGTCATTTCCGTACGTCTATCAAATATCGTCGATGGAAGAAAATATCTTCAATGCGACAACGCGTGAACGGTGTTGTCTTTCATACGTATACTTTCGTATCTCGCTCTGTTCGAGTGCAAGGGAACTACCTCTGACCTCATTTCTCGATATAAGACCGATTCTGTTGTCCACGGGGCTCCCAGTCTATTGCTCCCAATTTTTATTAATTTAACGCGCCGCTCGCTGAATGAGTTTGATGGTGGTATGCGTCTATAAACTGATTACACTGCCAGACACTCTGCAGTCGCTTGACTACAAAACGAATGCCATTGTTGATATAGCGGTTAACTGCACTGTCAGTGTGTGATATCAATTCAGTTGGAATGGTAGTATTTTTGGGGGAGATTGTCAGGTTTCTGAACTTGTAGACCCGCATAATGAAAATACTTATTCAATTTATTTATTTGCTTTTCAAGTTTGACGTTTCTACATTTGTCGTTTGTGTGTCTGTATTGTGTAGGTTTGTGAAACTAAACGACCCTTAAAGTTTGAAAATATTTACATTTAAATTGTTTGACACGCATGACAGCTAAATGGTATGTTGAAATGCATACACCACTTGCCACTCGGCATGCGGAGTTATGCCTTAATGGTGTTTGTTTAGATGCAGGTGCGGAAGCAATAGTCCGGGTTAATGGGATGATGAGCCACTTCCTACTTATACTGTTTAAGTCGCATTCTACAAGATTGTTCGTGTTCTTTTTGTAGAACAGTTTCGTTTGGACTGAGTAATACTTGTTACGTTACGTTAGTTGCATGCAATATACGCTCTTGTGAAGACGACTTGGATAAGGCATGGTCTTATTCTTTAGGTGTTTCGTTTAACATTAGGATTAGGACAAAAGCTTAAGTCCTCAGTAATGTCGGACATAGTAAACTGACAACAAAAATAAATATAATGTCGTTTTCCATTGGGATTTTCAGATTTTGCTCTCAGATTTCAGATTTTTCGTGCCCAATGGAACATAAAACGAGATTTCTCTTTCTTTGCATTTGTTTTTGTTGCACATATTTTAAGAGCCAGCTTTGTTCTTAAATTGTAATTTATGCTTTAAAAAATCCACTCAATTTATGTTGATATCCATTGCAGCGGCCTCATGTAAATTGTTCTCTATTTTTCACAGACTTCTCTTGTAAAAACGTATTTAATAACACAATTTAAAGTTTGACAAATGCCAAACGTTTGGTTTTAGTGTAAAGGTAAGATGAGACTGTATGCCAAGTGGTCACAAAATGACAATTTCTGACAGTTCTCCTGTCAAAATATGGTCATACAATGGCCGGGTTCCACTGCCCGCTAGAAGTCTAGCACAAAAGACGAAGGAACGCTCGCGCTAGAACGATAGCGCCAGCGGCAAAACGAAATTTGGCACACTTTTTCGCATATTTATTTCCACACTACAATTAAAGAAATGATACAATATGTTGAAAACAATGTCTGAATTCCTATTTCAATTACGTTATTACCAATTTCATCACAATTACACTTGCTCGGTTTCGTTTTTTTGTTATTTTGTAAACGTTTGAAAGATTTCCTTTGAAAAATTTTTTTTTTTTTTTTTTGTTTTTCTCTCAATGCAGCAGTTTTGCGCTAGATTGAGAAATATCCCTGAAAGGCATATTTCACAAAAAGTGAATATCCCAGACATCTAGCGCCAATGGTGAAATGTAAATTTTTTTTGAAATGGAGTTTGTCATGCCGCTGGTCGTCTAGCGGGCAGTGGAACGCGGCCAATGTAATGGGCATATATCTCATATCCTGTAATGACCTGAATGCCACATATGACCAGGCTGATTTTGACAGTAAAAATGCCCAAAGAATGACAGCCAGCTGATATAATATAAATGTGACTTGCTCAAGTACTTTCCGAGGTGTCTGTCCTAGATTAAATTCATTCCTAACGTGCTATTTTCGTCCTCGTTAGTGAGACTTAAGCTTGAAATTGTGAGCGATTAAGTTAGCTTTTAGAGCTGACGAAAGCCCGGAAGTTATGTAATACAAGTTTATTGATATACAGTGAACATTGGAAAACGTGAACCCCCCAAAACGTGAACTACCCCAAAACGTGAACACTGTATTTTTTACATTGACTGCTCTAAAACGTGAACAGAAATTTTTTCAACATTTCTACATAAAAATGCACTGAATTTTTTAATTCGGGGAATCCCATAATATTGACAATGCGTAGTATGTATGTATTTGGTGCCACACGTGCGTGTGCGTATTGCATAGATATCATCCCTCATTCGGTTGCTGTTTTTTGCTTGCATCAACGTCTTATTTTCTGTTTAAAAATGTGTTCAAAGAAAGTTAAAGTTTTAACATTAAACGAAAAAGCAGACAGTTTTGAAAGCTTTAAAAAAGGAGTAAAATAAGAAATAAACCTTTTATGTATTTTTAAAACGTTCAAATGTAAAAAAAAATCCAATAAATTTTGTTAATGAGCCGTACCAGTATGTGTAAATATGTAAAAAATATTCATGAATCTATACTAATACAAGCAAAAAGAAGATAAAATGAAAGAAAATGTGTTTTATTTTAAGAGCAGAATCATAAAATGTTACATTCCAAAACATGAACAATCTCGAAAACATGAACACCCTCAGTTTTAATTAGTTCACGTTTTCCAATGTTCACTGTATTGATATATTTCTATATTTCTTTCAATCTATACTATGGGCGTTTCCTTCGAAAAGCTATAGAAGGTTCCAGCACAGGTGCAGCGCCGTGCCTATCGCTTTTTTTCGAGTAAAAATTACTGCAAAAAACAAAGCAAAACAAAAAAATCGTTCGCCGTACGCCGGCCATTATCGGGATCACTAGTGCCTTCTTGGATATTAGAACTAGAAGGTCATTCTCAAGTAGCGTGCATGGAATTCCTCGAAACTTGATAAGCAAAGCCATGCAACAAATATTTAAAACAAACCACAGAAGCGCCGAGTTGTGTTATAAACAAATTCCATTGTTGCTATCAACTTAGCCGCACACTGAATTTTCAACGGAAATTTGTCGAGAAGATAAGTTTGTTGGTTTTCTAGGGTATTTCCACCTTGTAGGCGATAGCGAAAAGAGACTGCCTTCGCTCTAAAGAAGAAAGTGCCATGTAGTTTCGGTTTGTTCAGTTTTTCGGTACCTACTTCTTTCCTAACTACCTGGTGATAAATTATTAACTTGCCTTTGTGAATTTTATTTAATGCAACAGGTGCTGCATTACCCCATATTCAATCTAATCCCTGAACAGGACACCACGTCAACATCCTTCTACTTGCGCATAATTAAGAAGCCAAGCCAATACTTACAGAACTCCCGAGCAGCGAGTGCAAACAAACGATCCGATAGTCATGTTGACATAAGTTGGACCCTTCTGTCCACAGTCGAAGCATTGGCGATTGCCTCCGCTGCCGCTGGTAACCAGCTCCCGCAGGACCTTCAGGTATTTGTCATCTTGTTTTTTGCGGACAACAGCCATTGTTGTTTGGTTGCTGATGTTATTTTTGTTGTTACTGGCAATATTGTTGCTGTTGTTGTTGTTGTTGTTGTTCTTGTGGCAGTGGTGGTGATGATGCAGTGTCTATGCGTTGGAATTTGACGTATTTTCTTTCAAGTGTAGTTTTTCCCCTTTTTTCGCGTGCGATTTCGGTTTACTGGTTTTATTTTTACTTCGCTTGACTTTCTATCGCATTCCACTTGTCACAAAGCTACTGCACAGACAAATAAAACACTCTACTGGCGAATATTTTCACTTTTCACTCACAAATGCAGATATTATATATCTATTTTTTTCCTGACTAAATAATTTAAATATTTTTTTCTAGTAATAACGATCAAAGCCAAACAAACACATAACCGGAGCGGATACAAAGGGGGAAGAAGAACAAACGCACGTTCATAAAAACAATATATAAATTTGTCTACACTATACGGCCGCACAAAAACAAAATGAAAACAATTTGTAACCAATTTAAATTTGTTCTTCACGATAAAATAAAAATAAAGTAGAATTTTCGCTTTTGTTCAGCACGTCCCGAAATCGAACCTGACGTCTCTCACATTCGCCGTATTTCGCTCGACTGAAATTTTTCCCAAGAAAGAAGAAAAAGGAAGGAAAACGGCAAAGGAAAGGAATTCCTTTTCATTCCTTTCATGTTTTATTCGTTACTTCGTTCTTCGTCTCATTCTCTCATTCATCAGCGAAAGAGAATGTCAAAGCAAAGAGAGAGAGAGAGAGAGTTCTACTTTATTTTGATTTGTGCGTTTTCGAAGAGAAGTCAGAAAAGAAGCTAAGCCAAAGAGGATCCAAACTAGAGGGCCAACTGAGAGCAGAAACGGTACATTTGCCTACAAGCTGCTTTTCCTGCATAGGAATTCCTAAGTATTGGTGCCTGTACAAATCAAAGGAGCGCCATTGCTGCCGCACGCATACTTAGGAAATCCTATGCAGGCAATTAATGTCAATCACGAGGCCATTTTGTAAGCTGGGGCGACTGTGTTCAACATTTTTGGTACCCTTTAGTTACATGTCGCTCACATCGCAGTTCAGTTTAAAAGTTTAGTTTAGTTTATGAAATTGTTGGAAAATGGAATTCCTGTAATAATTTCGTCACGATGCCAAATACCCTATATATTTATAATCATAGATTTTTTTTCCAGTATCTAGCAGAAATCTATCTTATGATATTAATCAGAGAAAAATCAATTTAAACGGTTCTTGCACTTTTCTTATAATAGATTTTGTAACTTCAAGCTTTTATTGTAGGTATACTTTAAAGAAAAAATTGTTTTTCCTCGATTTTAATGCTTTTCATTTCGAAGTCATATTGAAACAAAATAGATATGTTAACAGAGTTTGGCGAAATTGTTTTTTATTGTGGGGAAAACGATATTTTAGTTTAAGTATAATTTTTAATCTGTAATTGGTACGTAAAATACATTTGTTAGATTTTTTCCGTTTTCTGGTAAATCCCGTAAAAAAATTTTGTAGAATTTTTAGAAAATATTGATAATACAACACACACTTCAATTCAATTCCTTAGGGAATTTCGTACCATGTCTGCTTCCTTCCAGATCGCACACCAGAATGACGAAATATTACCCTTTCCCATCGACTTCCCCTTTGACACATCTCTTTCTCTTTCTAAATTGCTACATATTGCCCGTTATTTATGTGAAATATCACTTTTTGCACTTGTTTTTGTTAATTAATAATTTAGATTCGATTGAACACGCAAAATCTTAAATCGGATCAAATTAAAAACCACATTATATTTTCTTTTTGTTAGGAGTTTATTCACATGTACTCGTTTTTACGAATTTACTTTCCGAGAATAATATTTTTTTTTTTTAGATATGAATAAAATTTCCATTTTTTCTGTTCCTTAGTAACATCAACTGTGTTCACTCTTATTAAACCACAGAATCTTTTGATTTTGTACAAATACGGTGCTAAAAAAAGCGTAATAGAAATGTGTGCAATGTTTGCGAATGTTTTAAGGAATTCACTTTTGCCCTAGTGAAAACATGGGCTTAAATTGCATGGAATCAACCTATTTTTGGAACAACTCCCCAAGGTAGATTCATGAATTTTGCCGTCAAAAATATTTTTCATGTAAAAAAAATTAAAATAACCTGAAATGTGAATGGATGAATATTTTTTGGCGCATAACATGGATAGAGAACAAGTAAAGCTATCTAAAAAACCATACCCAACATTTAATCCTTTTACATTTATTGTTATAAATTCATTTACAAATTGTTTGTT
Organism: Cheilosia grossa; assembly: GCA_963082955.1. Classification (NCBI taxonomy): domain Eukaryota; kingdom Metazoa; phylum Arthropoda; class Insecta; order Diptera; family Syrphidae; genus Cheilosia; species Cheilosia grossa. Next base: position 13,965,817 of record OY720147.1, on the reverse strand, counting down.
ATTGGAAAAGTTCCACTCGGCGGCCATTAATAACATGTATTCACAGACAGGAAAAAAAAGAGCGCGCGAGAGAGGGCGGTCATTCAAAATTTGCGGGGAAAATCGGGTAGGTGCACGGGAGTTGGCCCTCTAGTTTGGATCCTCTTTGAGCTAAGCAATAATTAATTCGCCGCTGAATCTAGTACGATTTTGGGAGTAGGACAAGAAAATGGACTAGTTCCGGATTTTACTAAAATAAATATTCTAAGGCATATTTATTAAGAAATACAAGTCTTTAATTAATTTTATTAATTTATTAATTCAATAGAACAACTACAACTGTTCCTTTATTGTGTTTGTTCCTAAATATAGTAGTTTGTAGTAGACTTTTGAAAAAGAATCCAATTTTTGAACACACTTCTTTCGCCTCGACTACATTGACGTCGGCCAAAGCCTGCCGTGAGGTAACTGTCAAACATTGAAATGTCAATTCATCGTTTGTGCAACAAAAATAGCTTTGTTTTTAAATAAAGAGGAAAGCAGTTAATAGCAACTATTATCCATACATATAAGTTGAAACTTGTAAATAATGTGCAACGGGGGTAGCAAAGGGTTTGATGCGCAATTCTGTGCTAAAATAAATGGAACACGTACCGAATTCGTGCTGCAACAATTCGTGAACAAGTGGCTGCTTATCATTACTCAGTACGAAAAAATGTGCAACGTCTTTTCGGTACAATTTGACCAGAAGCAAGGAGACGGCGCTGTACCCATTCCACCGCTGAACTATGAAGACCCCTCCATTCCAGTTACCATCACACATAAATTCGGCACCGATGCAGACGAAGCACGTAGTGCCATCCAATTCCTCGTAAACAAATCGAATTTGGGAAAGTGCCCAACTGCGCTAATAGTCAGCATAGGTCTGAAAGAAATCAACGGCAAGAACCTCAGAGAAATAGCTAAAGTGCTCAACGAAGTCATACAATCTTAAATAAATGCGAACACCAATTTTTCACTTTTCTGTAAAAAAATGTTTTATTTCATATTTGTACATTAAAACGTGTACAAACGACAAAAGTCAACTTCACAGAGGTGGTTGTGGATTTAGTCGAAAAGACCGAAACCCATATCATCATCAGATTCCTCAGGTTCCTCTTCTTTCTTCTCTTCCTTCTTGGCTTCAGCTGGGGCAGCAGCTGCGCCAGTGTCGGCAACAGCACCAGCAGCAGCTGGAGCTGATCCAACTCCGGATCCGATGTTGGTGATCAAATCCTTGATGTTGATTCCCTCCAAAGCCTTGGCAAAGAGACCTGGCCAGTAGGGTTCAACATCAACATTGGCAGCCTTCAAGATGGTGTTGATTTTCTCACCCTAAAATGAGATGAATACAAAAACATATTATTAGCAATGGATTACGTGGCAGGCGCGGATGCAATTGAAGTTCACAAATGTATCGGATTGGTGAAATTGAATTAGATTGCAAGAGATTATAAAATGCATTATGAATCTTAAGTTAATACGAAAATTGTTTGTTACTTACGGTGACGGCGACATCATCATCGACCAAGATGAGGGCAGAGTAAACGCAAGCGAGTTCAGCTTTTGTGGACATATTTGTTGATTTTTGTTTTTTTTCGGTGCAAGTTGCCAAAAAATTGGAAAAAAGGCCTTAGCTCAAAGAGGACAAGCACACTATTCAAGATCCTGAACCGGAAAGAAAGAACTAGGCTGGTTGTTGCTGTCAAATGTTTCGTTATGAAGTTGGAAATGGTTTCCGAATTACGGACATGGGGCGACATCTATCTGTGATTTTTATACAAGTTCTGTTTGTCTGTAATAGAAAACGTGTCTCACACTTCTTTTTGGAAAAGTATTTTATTAGATTTTCCTAAAATTCTTTTTAGAATTCCTTGACATTTAGAAAGCTGGTGCTTTTGACGTTATTTTTCGGTATTACTGAAACAAATTTAAAAATGTTTTTCAAATGTTACTTCAAATCGGCGAAAATTTATGTAAGCAAAAGAAATAAATCGTTTGAATACAAAATCTATCTTTTATAAATGGCTGATATAAATTCTACCCTATAGTGTAGTTATAGTTCCTTGCCATTTGGTCAGTTGTCCATGGCAATGCCTTTTATTATTTGCAGAGTAGCCTGGCAACGCCACCACTCGAATTGCTTGTTTTGACCAGAGACAATACTGAGACCCCCAACTCCGGCCGATTTTCCGTTACTTGCCTACAAGCTATATTACCATGGGGTTGTAAACTTTAGGTGCGTTAGTATTGTTACATAGAAAATCGTATTGACAAATGTCACGAAACTTCAAAAATTCCGGCTCACAAACACACTCGCACCTAAAATAAACAACTTCCGCTGTGGGCAAAGTTGCTTCAGAGCCACTTCCGCTGTGGGCAAAGTTGCTATCAGCGTTCATAGAATTTTATCCGTTAAATTTGAAAATAAATGTTACAACTAAATTTTGTGTGGACAGTGATTAATTTCACAAAATAATTGTATATTTATGTGAAATAAAAGAAACATGAGCAATTTCTGTAGAATTATAAACAAATTAAAACATTTTTAGCGAACATTCGTAAGGCATTTAACATAAATCGAGTAGAATATACTTATCACATACGTCGCTTAGTATACTTCTGGAGTTTAGTTATAATTTATAAATACCAAGATTAATATCGTTGCTGTTATTAAGTATAAATTAAGAGTTCCTCTGTTAGTCTAAATATAATTTAAAATATAGTATACGTATGTGCATTTGTTTTATGTTTACGTGTCTCGTGTTTCAAAGCCTACATTTATATTTTTTATTTATTTTGGTATTATAATGGAACAAAAATGGTGAATGAGTACTTTGGTTGAATAGAAATACTAAATGTTATGAAAAAACTAATATGAAAATGTACTGAGATAATATACTTATTCACCAAATTTGAGTTGAACTTCTCTTAAAAAAAGCTGTACTTCTGAACACTGTCACAGCTCACCACGGTTGAAATCTGACACTGACACTGACAACTAGTCTAACTTATCCCAACTTTTTTTTTTCGCGAAATTCGCTGTCAGGTACCGATTGCCTGCACAACTTGCCCAACTTGAATCATGAGTTTCACCCGACTTTTCCTATGCTCCAAAGAAAAGGGCTACTTCACCGTCGTCTAAAATTGCTCCGACTTCTGCCAAGACGATTTAACAGACGACGACATCTTGATACTGGACAGCGGAGAACAAGTATTCTTCTGGCTCGGCTCCATATGCAGTGAAGTCGAAATTAAATTGGCCTAGAAAACCGCACAAGTAAGTAACACAGCCGACGACAGAAACTCTTTCAGTTTACACAAATATGCATTTATTAACATTTATTCCAGGTATTCAACACAACAACTATCAAATAACCAGAAAGTGCGCGCAAACTTTTCCTCACTCTGAAGAAAAAGGAGTCGAAGCGTCCCACAAAAAGTTTCCATGGCTGGAGTGCACACAAGGCTCCACCAGAACAGAGTGCAGATTCGTTTCATCATTCATATTAATAACACGTACTGATAGTTTTACATGTAAATTATTTTATATTCAATACATATAATAAAATGTTTCGGAACAACAATAAACTACGATCACTGGTGTTGGCCTAGTCGAAGACTTTGTAAATAGTTGTGACGCCCAGTTGCTCCCTTGGCAGACCAGCAGCAGTGCCTTTAGACGAATCTGTTCTATGTTGATGTCACGATTCTCCCTGTCGACCTGGGCTTTAGTTCTCATCTCGTACTCGAATAGTTTAAGACTGTTTTCCTCCTTCATTTCGATCTCGTGTTTGATGGTTTGCCGGCGCATTGCCTCTTGGAGTGCGACACTTTCCTCTTGCCTAGTAAGTGTTACCGTTTAAAGAATCAATTCACACAACTTTTACAATATACTTACTTTTTGAAATTGTCCTCCTGGATACGTTGCTGCTGCGACAATTGATCCTCATAGCGACGCCTTGCCAATTGGTCTTGATATTGGGCACGATACTATTGTTGCTTGGTCTCTTCCTAGAAGTGGATACAAATGATTAGCAATTCGTCGTCAGGTTCATATTAATTCAAATCCAACTTACAATAAGGGTCTTCCTACGCTCTTCGTGATCGAAACGCTTGTGTTCAACTTTCGCCTGTTCAATATGTGTTTCGTATTCCTTGGCTTTGGCCATACACTCTTGATGACGTTTGTTCTCCTGCATCGTGGACAAATCAAGGGCTTCTCTAGCATGATCTTGAGTGGGAGCTTGTGATTTAACAAACCATGAAGAAATATCTAATAATTAAATATATATAGTGAGACAAATTCATTGAATAGTATGGCTTACTTATATCGATTCCGATTGATATTCATCGTTGTCTCCAGTGCGATCCATTATATTTGGTAAGGTTAGCGAACACCTCAACGTCGGCTTCTTCCTTAGCTGTAAGATAAATGTATTTCATTATTAATTTAAACACTTAAAATACGTGAAAACTTACATTATTTCAATTTGTTGGAGGAAAAATACAATTTGTTTTCCATATTTTGACAGTTGTCACTCGACTTCTGTCAAAAGAAATTCACCTCATTTTTTTTGTTTTGCTTTTTTTGTTGAAGCTCACACGGATTCTAAATTGACATAACACCGATAGGAAAACAAAATGGCGAATTCAAAAAAAAACTGAGGGGGCCAGCGGCAAGAGGATTGCGAGTTGGGGGTCTCAGTATTGTCTCTGGTTTTGACATTTGAAGTAAGTGATAAATGGGCATAATATCCAGCATTATTGAAGATTGAGATTTTGAGCGACCACCGCGCGATGCCGGTGGCCATCTTGTGTGTAAAAGTAAAAAGACGACAATAAAGAAAACCAATATTTGAGTAGATGGTACAACACAAAACTAGTAATCTTTACATAAATTTATTCACACATATATTCGAATCGCACCAATTTGAACACAAAAAAAAAAAAAAAAAACGTTTTTATGTTCGATTAGACACACGAAATCTGAAATCTGAAGAAGCCCAATCGAATACCACATTAGTGAAGCCCAAAAATGTACCACTTTCGCAAGCAGATGGCATTCCCATACATCCATTATTGTACTAGATTTTATTCGAATTCATACCAATTCCTATTTGCATACTCTTTTTCGCATTGAAAAATACTACATTTTCATTCAAATTATCAATTATTATTTGCTTTCAATTTTAATTACAAAATATTTATATGAAATAACCCATTTGAATGACTCAAGTATCCATAATTAGCGCCTCCAGCGATACTGGCTAGAAGATCTGTCATGTACAATCCCATCCGAAGTTAGTACCCATTACATATCTAAAAAAAAATGAACAACGGACTACTACTGGCAGAAATACTTCAAAAAGTGACAGCGGCGCTTACCACAGAATAAAGTGACAAAGTTGAAAAGAATAGGAATAAAATTTCAGAAAATAATTTACGCATTTGATCTCTCTCCATATAGTTTCGCAAATATATAAAAAGAAAAGTGCAGCCGCCGTTCAAACAAGAACACGATGAGTTTTTCCAGCGATGAAGTTAATTTTCTAGTCTATCGCTATCTTCAGGAATCAGGTAATGTGTTTGCTTTGGTTTTTTCTGAACAAATTTTATGCGCAATCCCGCCCATGCTTTTATGTATTTAGGCTTCCATCATTCGGCCTTTGTTTTCGGAATTGAGTCGCACATCTCACAGAGCAACATTAATGGAGCTCTAGTGCCGCCTGCAGCCTTGTTAACAATCCTCCAAAAGGGACTGATGTACACCGAAATTGAATGGAGTGTTGGTGAGGACGGCGAGGGTAGATCCATTGAGGGTTTAAGTCTGATTGATGCTGTTATGCCGGAGATAAAAATACCGAAACCGCCAGTGAAGGCAGAAGTAAAGAATGAACCGG